>CM066034.1:555459125-560259125 GCA_033557465.1 Ichthyophis bannanicus | reverse complement strand
ATTGTGGTTTCACCGCTAGACGTTCTCTAGGACTCCATAGCCTTCTCTTCAATCTCAAAGACATTTTTAAAGGCAATGGAAAAAACAGTCAGTGGTTTTAAAAAGTGTACCAAGTGTGCCAGTACTATCTCAGTCACTAATAAACATGACTGGTATCTAAAATGTTTGGGTCCTGATCACTAGCCCAATTCTTGTCCTTTGTGCCAAAATGACAAAAAGAGGCTTCAAGAACCGAGCCAGGAGGAGAAGTAACATCACTATCCAGGATGTTGGGAAGGAGTTAAAACTCTCCTACCCCGCAGGCAAACACAAGCAGAAAAACTCCTTTGCGCTGATTTCTCAACCAACAGGAGGTGTAAGAAGCTTAGGGTGAACACCAGGAATAAAAAGAAAACAACCCCGATCTGCAGGCTTTTGCTTATGAGCGCATACCCGGACCATAGGAGCCCACCAAAATGGCTGCACCAAAGTCTCAGTGCTGCCGCATGCTACCGGCACACCCCAATTCAGCTCCAGGATCGGAATCTGAGAGAGATGAGGATGTGTCCCCTGTGGAGTTGAGAGGTTGGTTCCCGGACTTAAACATGAGTTGTGCTCATTGCAGGGGGACTTTGCCATGATGGCTGCTGACCTCTGGAGTGAATTACATGAGTTGAGGGCGAGAATAGAGCACATGGAGACACAATTGGAAACCCAGGCCGAGGCAATAAACCATCTTGAGACAGAAATACAGGGGCTTCAAAAGCAACAAGAGGTTCCAGGGTATCCTGGAGGAGCTGCGGTATGATGATTGCACTGCTTTAATAACACAGCTCGTGTCAACTTTGTGGAAACAGGAAGGGGACTGTCCTCCGATCGCTTTGAACCCATCGAGCATTGGGCCCTGCATGGGGCAATCTGCCCAGGGATGTGGTGGCCTGTTTTCATTCCTGTACTACCAAAGTGCAAGTGCTGGCCAAAGCATGGCAGAAGGGGCAGTTGCGGTGGGAATCCCATGTGGTAGAGGATTTTCAAGATTTAGCTTCCATGACCTTGCGACACTGGCGTAAAATAAAGGACATTACTGGATGAATGCAATCCAAGGGGATTCGCTATTGGTGACTTTTTCCCTTCGCGATAGCCATCACAATGGAGGGATGGACAGTAAGGGCTAAGACCAGAACGGAAACTCTTCAGGGCCTGCGCAATCTGGGGGTCGTGGATATCTCAGATCTGGAGCAGATGACAGCGGAGGGCGCAACCACGCCAAGACACCAGCAGCCGGACCCCAAGTGGCAAAGAGTGGAGTGGAACCACTGCCTTCAGAGACGGTCAAAGGCTCGGAGTTTGGTCAAGTCTATGGACTTAAATGACTGAATGGGACAATTGTATGTTATTTATGTTGTTGGGATGAGAGTGGTTACAGCGGCGGAGCGATAGGAAGGATGTGTTGCTCGGGGTGGTGTGCATGTAGGGGTCTGGAGAGAGAGAAAGTGGAGAGTCAATGTGTGGGGTTGAGGTGCGGGTGTGGGGGGGTTTTGATCTACACTATACGAGTGCAGGTCTGCTGGGAGAGAACTTTGGGGGGGGGGACAGTCACAACCTCATGAGGTGGATGCCTGGAGGGGAAGCTAGCGGGCAGAGGAATAATGGTCAGGGGGAGAGGAGGGGAGGAGTGAGGGGGGAGTATGGGAAGGGGAGGGGTGGAAGATCTTGGGGGCAGCAAAGTGGGGAGTGGAAGGGGAGGATGGAGGGGAGGGAGAGGTAAAGGAAAAGGAGGATAGAATGCGGTGGGGGGCTTATAGGAATAGCTTGGAATGGCTAGTCTGCGCATAGTGTCTATCAATGCTAAAGGTCTTAATCTGTCTAGAAATAGACAGCTGTTGGTCAAAGAGGCACTGTCTCGTCTCTTAAATGGGACATAGTGTGTGTCCAAGAGACCCATCTCAGGCTTAATACCAGTGCACATTTGCTGCCTTTAAAAGAGGGGGAGTAAATCGGGGGGGCATAGCGATCCTGTTGCACACTAATTTACAATTTAAGCAGTTGGGGGGGTTTTATGACTCCAAGGGGGAGGTATGTGGCGATTAAGGGTTCTTACCATAGTATGCATGTATGCGCCCAATCAAGGAAAGGGAAATTTTTTTGAGCGGCTGGGGCTAGAACTCTCGGGGTTTGTGGAAGGGTCCATAATAGTTGCAGGGGACTTCAGTGTGGTGCTTCAGCCGCAATTGAATCGGCAGAGGAGGGTGGTGGAGGAGAGGATGCTCACAGGCGCTGTTTGGGCTAATGAGGTTGAATGATAGCCTATTAAGGGTTCCAGTGGTGGTGGAATCCATAGCAAAGTCCATTAAGGAGTTTTTCGCACTAAATGGCGAGAGAACAGTCACACCCCCTATTGTCTGGAATTCATTTAAAGCTTATTTTCGGGAGCAGTTTCTCATGTGGCATGCTAGGTGCATGAAAGAACAGTTGCACCAACTGGAGCAAGGGTATCAGCAAGTGATTAAGTTGGAACAGGAACATATTGCGAGAGGAGCACCCTAGTGCTTACGAGACCTAGAACAGGCCCACACTCACGTGCATGCTCTCCAGTTGGAGGATCTTGCCTTACAGTTGCATTTAACTAAACAGCGCTTTTATGAACATGGCGATAAGCCAGGAAAGATATTAGCGTGGTGCTTAATGGTGCAGCAAGCATTCCATGTGTGGCTGATAAAGTGAGGCAGGGGGAAAGGGGGTGGGCGATCTGACATGAGTTTCGGGAGTTCTATCAACAACTGTATAGGGCAGAGGGGGTGGAAACACAGCAGGAGCTGCAGGCATATTTAGAATCCATGACCCTCCCTGTGGAGGATAGGGAGTGATTGAACACACCCATCACCTTAGTCGAAGTGCAAGAGGTTATACAGGGATTGGCAAGCAATTAAAACCCCAGGACTAGACGATTTCTCCACCCAGTATATAAAAACTTTCAGGACCAGAACCAGATTGGCCCATTACTGGTAGAAACTTTGAATGGAGTTCGGGAGGGGGGATCTATTGCCTCCTACTATGGGGCAGGTGGCCATCAGTGTACTTTTGAAGCCGGGGAAAGACGCCACTAGTGCACCTCCTACCGTCCAATCTCTTTGCTCAACCAGGATGCCAAGATCTTTGCGAAGGTGTTGGCAAATAGGCTCAGAAAATTCCTGCCACAGTTGGTTGATGATGCCCAGACAGGCTTCATTCAGGGGCGCCAAGCAGCAGACAACATTAAACATGTAAGAACTTGATATGGGCTGCCTGGTACGTAAGGGTTGGAGCTATGGTACTCACGGTAGATGCCAAAAAGGAGTTTGATCGGGTAGAGTGAGAGTACTGTGGGCGATCTTAGGGAAATTTGGGCTGGGGACCAGTTTCTTATGTGGGTACAGGCCTTGTATGCTAACGCCTACACGGCAGTGAAAGTTAATGGGGGATACTCAGGATTTTTTAGGCTTGGACGGGGTACAAGACAGGGTTGCCCACTATTCCCGTTATTATTTGCCCTCTCGATAGAACCTTTTGCAGCACGTATCCAGGAAAGGGCAGACGTGTGGGACTTCAGATTGGGGACGTTCACCATAAGATTTCATTATTTGTGGACGATATCTTACTGGTCCTAAGGGAGCCATAGCAATCCCTATGGGCATTCTTAGAGGAGGTGGAGAACTATGGACGGATATTGGGGTTTCAGGTGAACTACAATAAGACAGAAGCATTGAACATCTCCCTGCCGCACGAAGAAATGCTGAGGATTCGGGGGGTTGTTTCCCTTTCAATGGTGGAGAAATCATTGGTCTATTTGGGGGTCAAGATTAGTTCAGATCTTAGAGCACTATATTGCCTCAATTACCCACCACTTTTTAAGGCAGTTGCAGAGGACCTAGATAGATGGATGGAGTTTCCTACTTCCTGGCTAAGGTGCATTGCTTGTTCAAAAATGGTGTATTACCAAGACTACTATATTTTTTTCAGACATTGCCTGTGAGCATCCCTCAGGGGGAGTTAGAGAGGGTGCAGCAGAAATTGTTCTATTACATATGAAAAAAGCACCCACCAAGAGTTGCCAGGGAGGTACTATATAGACCACAAGCTCATTTCTATAGGTATTATGTAGTTGCCCAGTTGGCCAATATAGTTTATTGACACAAAAATATCCCTCAAAAGTGGGTCCAAATTCAGAGGTGCTACATCTGAAGTCTCCCACTATGGTATCTAATCTGGAATGGGGGGCGGGATGAGGGGGGGGAAATGCTGCAGTCATTTGTAGTTCAAGTAGATCAATTGTGGTGGAGGCTGGGAGCTGTAAGACGTTGAGGATCGATACAATGCAGCCTTTGTGCTGGGGCTGTTGGACCTGCTGTTTAAATGGTGGGAAGCAACAGGGCTTAAGATTCTCTTGCAAATGTGCCTGGACGCTGAGTTGGAATCCTTTGAGGATTTGCAACAACAATACGGACTGGGACCAAGAGATAGATATGGCTATTTGCAGATCTGATACTGGCTAGGGGGGAAGCAGTAGAATGCAGCGGTAGTGCAGGGGCCATTGGACTTTCAGTGTTGGTGTTGGTTCCCTGGTGGCAGGCAATCTTGCCAATCTATAAATTCTTGAATGAACCACAGAAGGGGAAAGCCTGCTTCCAGTTGCAATGGGAGGAGGATACAGGCCAGACTTGGGAAGAACGCCATTGGGAGGCGATATTTAAGCAAATGGCTAAATGGTCAGTGTCCAACATATTGAAAATAGCTACAAAGTACTTTATAGATGGTACCTGACCCCCGAATGCCTAAGTAAAATGGTCCTGGGACATCCAAAGAACTGTTGGCGGGGCTGTGGCCAATTTGGCACGTACTGCCATATGTGGTGGTACTGTTCTCATTTACGGGATTATTGGACTGTAATCTGGCGGGAAGTGCAGGGGTTAATAGGGGGCAATGTAGAATGAGGAGCTGAAAATGTTTTGCTTGGAGTGGATGGCAAGGGGTGGTCTGAGGAGACAGGCAAATTTGTGCGGGCCTGTGCCATAACGGCGCATAGTGAAGTTGCCTTGTATTGGAAGGCTTTGACTCTTCCAACTGCTGTCTCTTGGAAGATGCGTATGCAAAAAATGTATATTATGGAACAATTGATGTCCTTACGGAGCAATCAGTTGGAGAAATTTGAGAGGATTTGGGCTCCATTTATACATAAGTATGTGCAGTACGGGAGGGGTGGGTATTTAAAATTCTCGTTGAAGTGATTTATTTGGTAAATGTAATAGTTGGCTTTATATAACAATAAAAATAGAGTTTAAAAAAAGAACCGAGCCAGACAATATGTGTCATTGTTCACCTTGGATTCGCTCTCAGTAACTTCCACCTCATCAAGGGCATCAACTTCTCATGGCTCTGACTTCTTCAAAGTCCATACATATAAGAGTAAGTCAAAATCTCTGACTGTTTCCAAACCTTTGACATCAGCATTGAAGACAGATACCGAAGCCAGAGAGAAGTCCCAGCACAAGCACAGTGATTTCCCTAGAAGTGCTTCCGATACAGACTGGCCAGCCAAACAGCCTCGACAGGAAGATATGTCCTTCAAAGAACAGATGGGGCAGTGCATCGTATCCTACAGGATCTTATACTCTGCATGTGGGAGGCTCCGCTCATGGTTCCCCCTGTCAGCAAAAGACTCGATACCATGTACCAAGTACCAAAATGTCCAGGCTTCCAAAAACCTCAGCTCCCTCACGACTCAATGGTGATGGAATCGGTGATGCGCCAATTAAAAAGCTCAAAGAACCATTCCTCCACACCACCTGGCAGAGACCCAAGGACACTCGATGCCTTTGGGCATCGATGCTTCCCAGCTTGCATGTTGATCTCCAGAATTAACTCTTACATGCTGTACATGGGCATATTTCTGAAGGATGTCACCAGGGATCTGGAGACTTTCACCCCCCTGCTTCCTGAGGAGTGCCTTCCAGACACGCATCAAATAGGGTCAAAACACTTCTAAGTTTCTTACCAGGACCTCTTTTGATGCCTTTGAATCCACCAGCGGAGCTTCAGCAGTCTGCATTGGGGCTCGGAGAATGGCCTGGCTGTAGGCATCAGACCTCGAGCAATGGGTCCAGGATAAACTGGCCAATATCTCATGTACTGAAGAAAACGTTTTTGGCAAGGATTGGAGGGAAAAAGCAGGCAAGATTGAAACAGATGATCTCACCCAAAAATGCCTTTCCAAGAAAACAGTTGACCCATCCGAAAGGAAAGCCCTTCCCAAGAAATCTTTCTATTCTAAGAAGAAGAGATACTATCTTTCTTACCTGCCTTCTACTGCCTATCATCCTCAGCAGCCTCAAAAGAGACAGCAGGGCCCTCATCAACTCAAGAATCCCAAGGCCCCTAAGCTCTAACCAACTGCACAGGCACAACCTGCACATGGTTTTTGAATCCTTCCTACTTCCATGGCAGTAGTTGCTGCCTACCTATACACCTTGGGGGTATTCGTCTTTCCTTACTTAGATGATTGGCTGATCAAGGAAGAATCCCTTCAAGAGGTATGGCTCTCTCTTCATCGCACTATCATGGTGCGCCAACACCTGAACTTTGTCAAACTTCCCAAAGTCTCACCTCACTCCAACCCAATGACTGGAGTTCATCAGCGCACTCTTAGACACTCAACAGGCTCGAGCTTTCCTCTCACAAGATCGCAGTGCCTGTCTCATCAAGCTGGCAAAGGGGGTGCAAATGCAAAACAGAGTAACAGCTTGAGAGATGCTATGACTCTTAGGATACATGGCCTCCATGGTCGATGTCATCCCCTAGTCTTGCTTATACATGAAATAAGCGCAATGGACTCTTTCTTCTCAATGGAAGCAAGCGAAGGGGCATCTCAGAGACAAGATTCACATCACTGCTCAGCTGATCAAGTCCCTTCAGTGGTGGGGTTTCCCACCAAACATACTTGTCGGGTCACCTTTTCAGATGCCTTCACCTCGATGTACCCTGACAAAGGATGCTTCCAACCTGGGTTGGGGAGTGCATCTGAACAACCTAACCGCATAGGGACTGTGGACACAACAGGAATCTGACTTGCAGATTGACCTGCTAGAATTATGGGCACTGACAAATGCTCTTCGGGTATTTCAACCCCAAATTTTGGGACAACCTGTTCTAGTCAGGATGGACAACCAAGTTGCTATTTTCTCATGAACAAACAAGGGGGAATGGGGTCCCGTCCCCTCTGTGAGGAAGCGATTCGCCTGTAGTCCTTTGCCATCTCTTACCACATTCACCTCACAGTGGTGTACTTCCCTGGCGAATTCAATGTCCTAGTGGACAGGCTAAGCCATATCCTTCATCCACATGAATGGACCTTGAATCGGGAAATGACTGCTCGGATCTTCTAGACTTGGGGAACCCCACTCGTAGATATTTTCGCCATTCTGCAAAACATACAGCTTCCACTCTTCTCCAGGGTTCCGTCGCTGCACCAACAGGCCCCGGACGCCTTCCTTCTACATTGGGGACAGAGGCTGCCCTACGCATGCCCACCCATCTCCTTGATACCCAAAACACTTTTCAAGCTACAGGCCGACAAGGGCTCAATGATTCTCATAGACCCCTTTTGGCCCTATCAACTGTGGTTTCCTCTGCTTCTTCACCTTGCACAGACTCAACCTCTCAGATTGCGACGTGTGCCCAAACTCCTCTCTCAGGACCACGGGATGCTCCTCCATCCCAATCTTCACATCCTACACCTGACAGCATGGCTGCTGAAAGGCTAGTGCTCGCTGACTTCAACCTGCCACAGGCAGTCAAAGATGTCCTTGCATCACGTAAAGATTCCACCAGGTGATTTTATGCCTTCAAGTGGCGTAGGTTTGCCTTCTGGTTCTGCCCAAAGGACATGACCCCTTTTCTTGCCTTGTGGAGTCTCTTCTACAATATCTCCTCCACTTATCCTTAACAGGTCTTAAAACCAACTCAATGAGAGTTCACCTTTGTGCCATTGCTGGCCTCTCACAGATCAGTGGATGGACAGCCTATCTCCCCACACCCCTTAGTAGCACGCTTCATGCGGGGGTCTCCTTCTATCCAAGCCACTCATTAAGCCGCCTCTGGTGGCCTGGGATCTGAATGTGGTTCTGGCACAACTTCTAAAGCTGCCTTTCGAGCATTTAGCCACCACTTCACTGATGTTTCTGTCTTGGAAGGTCATCTTCCTTATTGCTCTCACTTCAGCTCACCACATCAGTGAACTGGAAGCTCTAGTGGTGGATCCCCCTATGTTCTGTTCCACCATGACAAGATGGTTCTCCATGCCATCCATATTTCCTCCCAAAGGTGGTTTCCTCTTTCTATCTAAACCAATCGGCAATCCTCCCAATTTTCTTCCCCAGACCACATGTGTCTTAGGCTGAAGTGGTGCTACACACCTTAGACTGCAAGTGAGCGCTGTCCTACTACATGGATAGAACTAAAGATCACAGAAGATTCTCTCAGTTATTCATTTCCTTTGATCCTAGTCACCTCAGTCTATTGGTGATGAAACATACTCTATCTAGATGGATAGCAGATTGCATTTCTTTTGCTTCTGCACAAGCAGGACTCTCTTTGGAGGGTCATGTCACTGCTCATAATGTGCGAGCTATGGCAAGCTCTGTAGCCAATCTCTGTTCAGTATCCATTGAGGACATTTGCTGGGCAGCTACCTGGTCCTCCATTCATACTTTTGTTGCACGCTACTGTCTGGATAGAGACTCCTGTTGGGATGCTGTCTTTAGCTAAGCTGTATTCCAGCATCTCTTTTGGACTTAAACGCAACTCTTACCGTCCATCTCGGACTTCTGCAGGATCAGACTATCATTGGGATAGTATTGCCTCCTAGAATAGAGTCCAATAGCCCATAATTCTTCCAGACTCTTTGGCTACAAGTTTTTTACCTTAGCGATCGCATTGCTCTCACCCCATACCAGTCTGGTACCTGGGAACTAATGAGTCCCATTTGTGAAAACTGCATTCCTGCTTATTCCTGGAGTTAACATAGTTACTCACCTGTAACAGGTGGTCTCCGGGAACAGCAGGAATCAGTCTTCACAACCCATCCTCCTCCCTTACGAAATGTTGGGTTCCTGCTGTTCCTGGAGATCACCTGTTACAGGTGAGTAACTACACTTTATTGTATATCATACATGTGACTCATTGAAATCTGGTTCTTTTTCCACTGAAGTCTGTTGAGGAGCCTCTGTAAAGTATGTTTTCTGACTTTAGGGGTTGAGGATAACATTCCTGGGACTGCTGAGACTTTTAAAGAAAAACAAAAGAATCTAGTGAGTCTTCAAAAATCTGCAGATTTTTCATCCTCTGGCTAGAAGACTGTGTTAGTGAGGAGCTAGCTAAACCAAGAGTAAACAAAGCAAGATATATCCAGGGGTATTGAGGGAACATAGGGAAGTTCTGACGGCTCTGCCCAAGCACAAGCTATTGCTTGCTGTGACTGTGATGGTGTCCCCCATAGATGCAGCCATCGAGCATAGGCATGCAATGCACATTTTGCTCTAACTCCCTTCCAGTAATCCACCACATTGACGTGATGTAGTACAGCCGCACTTGTGCAGCCCCCTCTACCTACTACAGAAACAGAGTGAATGATTCCCCAAAACATCCAAGGTGAGTTGCGTTCTGTCATTTCCATTATAGCATTAAATATCTTGCCAGTACCAACTTGGATTAATACTCCCTAAAAGGATGCCACAATAGCGCTTTAATTGTTAGAGGAAAGGGTAATAAAACTATGTGTTGGAGTCAGATAATTTCTAGCATACACTGGAATTAGAATGAATTTTGGAAGGGTAATATTCTGCCACGTTACCCACACTGGTGAAAAATTGCCCCTCCCCCATTTCTGTGCCAGTTTCTCAAAATGGGTTAGGTTTGTGCATCAATCAAAAGAACCCCGGATCACATACACATAAAGTATAACTCTAACAATCAACTAAAGTAAGTTATCAAGGTCAAACTTAATGCTCCTAAACACTGAGCAACTTCATTGGTCTGCCTGAACAGCCACCTTAATTCAAAATATACGACTGACCTTTTCAAAAAATTTGTAAAATCTTTTTAAACAGAGAGAAAAGGCTTCAGTAGTTCTATCATATTCCCTCTATACGGCAGGAACTTGCCCTGTGGCTCCTAATATGATGGGAACATTTCTTGGCCTCTGACTGCATTTCTTGCTATTTCAAAATCTTCTTCCTCTCCACACAATTCAGAGAATAATCACTTGGAAGGATACCTCTATTATCAATGCTGTTCTGGTGTTTTTCTCCATTGCCACAATGTCAGGTTTCCTCGCATTCAACTTCTTACCTGTCAGAATGGACATGTTCCAAGTAATTATAACTGGATGTTGGAAGAAATGGATAGTTTACAGCAGAGGATTAAGGGCACAGCAGGCTTAAAAAATAATATTTACTCATAGTGGCACTAAGTGTTCCGGTGAAGAAGTAAGATAAAGCTGTCATTAACTGCAATCATTATGGGGCTTTGAGGATTTTGTATGCTGGGTAATTGATGACATGCCTACACCGGGCCTATTTTAAATGACCCCCAAATCTAATCATTAAAGTAAATGGATAGTTCTTAACCACACTTAACAGTTCTAAAATTCAAAAATGCTATTTTTTAATAGGAAATAATGGGCCCCTTGTCTGGATAACTGGACAACAGCTCAATATTGCCCCTGCCCAGTTATCGAAAAGTGGTGAAAGTCAGGCATAGCAAAGGCCAGCCTAACTTTCGTCGCTGAAGCTAACTGAGGAGCAGCTGAATACTGCCGCTATTCATCGTTATCCGGGCAACTGGATATTCAATGCCAGGACCTGAATATGACCTTTTGCTGCCACTGTGGAATATCGGGCTCAACATTATATATAAAAAAAATAAAAACCATAAAATAAACAGTTCAGCACCTATGTCCCTTACTAGGCTTCCAAGATTTTTGCATGGTCTTCCAGGCATTAATGTTCCCACACTTGGATTACTGTAACATTCTCTTCTAGGGCTTACCAAAGTCTGCACGTCATCCTCTGCAGATGGCTCAGAACACTGCTGCTCACATAGGGCTGCCCATTTAACACCAATTCTTAAACAGCAACAATGGCTTCCCAAAGCAAGCCAAACAAAATGCAAGGTTATCATCACAACATATAAAACACTCCATAACCTCTCCGGATTATTATAGGACACCAAACAACAGACATAGAAGAGCAACTACGCAAAATACATTCATCAACTCCACTCTAAAGCTGAAAAGCAGCCAACACACCTCCAGCAAAGCCTTTTCGCTCTGTGCACTGTTCATTTGGAACAGTCTTCCAGAGAGCATACGTGCTATACCCGACCTGGCAGACTTGCGAAGAGAGCTGAAAACTCATCGCTTCATTGAGCATTTCGGAAGAGAGATTGAACATGCCTTCCCCAGCTCACACCACACAACTACACATCCTGTCCACATATACTCTATTCATTTCTGGGGCTGGTTCTGGGTTAACATGAAACAAAGTTGCCCAACAGGGCTTTACATGGAGCATAGTGCATTTAACAGTGGAACAAAAACAAGAACAAAAGCAATCTTAACTAGCTACGTGAACATATTAATGTTACTGGTAACATTGCATGGAAGTGTAATTGAGTTAACCTTGGGATGAATGGAGAAGAGGGGGAGGGTAGGAGAATGTCGGGTAGAGGATGGAAAGGAGCTAGGGAGGAGTAAATTTGTTTTATATGGTTGCTTGAGGGATGAGTGGCTATGTTTAATCAGAAAAGTGATCAAGGAACAAGTGAGTTTTGAGTTTTCTTCAGAAGGCTTTTAAGTCATCTGTAGTGCGTAGGTTTTCCAAAATTGCATTCCATAGCATTGGGGCAAATAGGGAGAAGGTCGTTTTGGAGGTTGTGTGATTGGTCTTAGTGCTTATTGCAGGGGTAGAGAGTGTATTCAGCGAGTTTGCTCTTCTGGATTGGTTGCTAGGTGTTGTCTGTATCAGAGACTGGAGGTAGATTGAAGATAGTCTGTGAGTGATTTTGAAGATTGTGAGGATGGCTTTGTACTTTATCCGCTCTGTGATAGGTAACTAGTGTACAGTAGTTTGAAAAGCAGGGTAATGCGGTCAACTCTAGAGGTGTTGCAGAGGATGCGTGCGGTGCTATTTTGAGCCAGTTGAAGTGGGTGAAGTGTATATTTGGGCAGGCCTTGAAATGTCAGACCATGTTCAGTTTTGCAGTTCGCATCGCCGCTGCTGCTCCTTTTTCTTTCCCCCTTGTTTTATCCCTGCCTTCACCTTCTGTGTTGTCTGTCTTGACTAGATTGTAAGCTCTGATGAGCAGGGACTGTCTCTTACATGTCTGTACAGCGCTGCATACGACTTGTAGCGCCATACAAATGCTCAGTAGTAGTAGTAGTTGCTGCTAACTGGATAAGTGCTTTTGAATATTGGCCTGATAGTTTGTTTTTTGGTGATTTCTTGTGTTGCCTCCTGCTTCTCTTCCCCAGACATCTGAGCCAAGTTGAGCCCGAGACTTTGTGGATATATTTTTAGTAGATGGTTTTTGGGAAACCATTCTATAGCTCCAGCTTACAAATGATACATTCAGTCTTAGGAAGAGGAAACTATGCATTAATGTTTGGAAAATAATTTTATTATAACTTCTCTTTTCTTGGTTCTCTCCGAAATGGCCTTTGTGTTGAATGTATATAAGACAAGTCACTTTTCTCATATCTATTTTGAAACTGTACAGAACTTTTCTTTCTTCCCCAGGGACCTATCCATCTGTCATCAGGCTGCCTTCTCACTGGGTTGGATATGGTATCATCACACGCACTGCAGGGATACCAGTTATGTGATGTCATCATTCAGGGACACCCTGTCAAGCTGAGGAATATATCGCTTACCGTATATACTCTTTTTGGGCGCCAAGATGACCTACAGGTACCTTATTCAGACTTCAATGATTCAGTAGGCCTGTTGTCTGCTGCCCATCTCCTCACTATGTTTTTATTTTTTTTCTCTACAGAATATATATGAGTCCCTATAACCTGCCATAATAAACCAAACACAAGCCAATAACCAGAAATTTGTAGACCTAAAGCTAACTAAGAAAAAGAACAATTAGGCTATATGTAAAGTCTGTGGCCTAGTATAGCTAATACATGTAGGGGACTATGTGATCATAAGGGTGTATTTCAGTGTCTGGTTACCTCTTTTCATTAGCTTGTATAAGCTGCTGTTTACAAGTTTTGCAGGGTGCCAAGTTACCTAGTTCCAGGAAGGAGACTTTCTCACCAGTCCTTGTTTTTAAACTTAATTTGATATCATCCTGCTAGACCAGTCCAGACAAGTGGATTGTGTCCCCCTATCAGCAGAGGTGCAGATAAGAAACATCTGGAAGATTTTCTCTTATGACCTCATCCTGCCATAATCACAGATGCAGCTAGGGGCACACTCCAGTATTTCTCTGCCTCCAGCAGAGGTTGGATAGAAATTTGTGCTTCTCTAGTGTAATCCGAAAAAAGATCTGAGAAGCAATTGAGAAAGGATTGATTTCACTTGTGAGCAACTACCCTTAAAGGTGACTTCCTCACTGGAGCACAAAGCTGGAGGTCCACTAGAGGTCGTCTTTAAAACCGGTGCTCTTTTGGGTATTGCCACACGGAGGAGGGAAATTGGTTCAGCTTCTTGTCTTTATATTGCTAAAGGCCAGTTAAGCAGTCAGATGTTTGGAAAAGGAATTTTGAAAGGATTCTTTACAGCCTTGCACAACCTCAGTGCCCCCTCCCTCCTTCTTCCCCCGTCTCTCCTCCAAAGATTTGAAGAAGGCTCACGGAGCTATGTGACTGCAGTGCCTGGCAGTAGGGGAATAATACTGAGCCTGGCATGGTTTTCTTGCCCTGTGTTCCCCGGAGGTGAGTACCAAAACAAAGTCTGTCTTGTCTGGCTTGGGGTTTTTGGGGGATGGGAGGGCTACCTGACCTCATCCTTGTTGTGCTGCCTGTGTGCACGGAATATGCGCCTTCCTGCGCTGTGCGCATTGTGAGTGTGCCTTAACTCTGCACATAGCCAAGGCGCACAGCAGTAATGCTCGCACAGCCAGAGCATGCATTGCAGCATACATTATTAGCATGTCCTGAGCTGTGAAGCTGGGCTGCTAACGACACATGAGACACATTATTGGTGCAGATGCATGCCTTTTTCTACAAAATGCTGCTTGGTATGTGGAAAGCAGGAAGTTCCATCGCTAATTTCTAGTTTTTCCTGCATGAAGCTTCTGATGCACTCTTGGAGGGCCTGTCTCCCCTCTCACAACAGGGAGACATCGTTGCCCTGGCCTTGTCGTCTTCACTGCAGGAGGCAGCAGACTTGGTTATGGTGAAGGTTCATCTCCAGGTCTTGGACTCAAGCTCTTGCTCTGCAGGCTGCTCCCCTTTGCTTAGGGTCCAACAGTACGTTTGTCCCCGTCTGGTGGTGGGGTGCATGCTGACAAGGAGGGAATTCCTGGATTATTCTCCTTGAATTCCTTTTCATTCTTCAGCAAGCTTGGTCCTTCTGATGAGGCATTTCAGACTAGGTTGTCTCCAGGTCCTTTTGCTCTCTCTCTGCTCAGGCAGAAGAGGATCCTGTGACACAGGGTGGTCAAAGGCTGGCCCCGACTTCACTGCCTTGGAGATCTCAGTGGGGACTGGAGTCCAGAGGTTCAGACCGTCTCTCGTGGGCCCGAGGTCCGCAGGGCTGGCCTATACACTAGGTGTCTGCCTAGGGTGGCAGACCTCTGTGGGCAGTAGGCCATGTGCTTCAGCATACATGGCCTGCTGCCCCCCCCCACTACATACCAAGCTGCATCACCCTCTCCCTGTGCTGAACCACGATGCCGCTCCCCCGCTGTCACTGATTCTAGCGGTGGGCGCTAGGCTCAGCAGCAGCAGCACATGGCCTGCCGCTACCAGTGAGCCGCCCACCTCCAGAATCAGTGGCAGCTGGAGGGGAGGCCAGAGCTTCTGCCTAGGTTGGCAGAAACTCTTGGGCAGGCCCTTAAGGTATGGAGGGCAGCTCCAATAACTGTGGAGAGGACAACAGTTTTAAAGATGGCATATCCTCTCCTTCAGATCTCCACCAGAGGATCAGGATGATTCCTGTACTATCTGCCTGTTCAAGAAGGAGGTACTGGTGGCATTGATTGCTCGGGTGTCTTCCACTCTGCAGTTGCCTGGTCTTCCAGTGGCAGAACAGATGCCACAGGTATGCCCCCCCCTTTTTCAGTGGGTGCAGAGGTTTTTAGGGCCTTCCCCTTCTGAAACTTATCAGAGTATGGTCCGCTAAAAGGGGTTAGATTATAAAGAGGCCCTATGCCCTGTGAAAAGAGGATTGCACTTTGTGGTTCAGCACGCCCCAGGTGGATGTGCCTGTCCCAGTGATCACGAGACAGACTATCTTCCTTCTGGAGGGTGGTGCTGCAACAATAAAAAAAAAAAAAAAGACCTTTTGGATCACAGGATAGAATCAGTTTGCAACTTTCCCTGTGTTTCTCCAGTTAGCGGTATGCGCGAGTCTAATGGCGCAAGCTCTCCTCCAGTGGATTCCGTCACTCCATCCCGCTAGTCCCTCCGTCGTCCTGGAATCAACAGCAGCCTTTCTGTCAGACACTATGTCTGCCTTAGTCTGCTTGGCAGCTAAAGATACTGCCTTTTCGACAGTGGCGCTATGCTGGCTGTGGCTTTGTCACTAAGCAGCGGACTCTGCTTCCAAGTTCTGGTAGTTCTTGCTTGCTTTAAGGGAAAGCTTTGTTTGGGGAGGACTTAGAGAAGCTTGTTAAGGATTTGGGCGAGTCCCAAACCTCACCGCCTCCTATAGGATAGGACCAAGAGGCATGGGAAATGGATGGGGTGTCAGCCTCCGCATGTTATTCTTGTTCCTGATATCTGGATCCCTGAAGTTCCCGGAAGTTTATTTTCAAAAATGTATATTCCGCACTACAAATCTAGGCGAATCACGAGTAACATATACAGTTAAAATCAAAAATTAAACTAAGAAATAATTCCAATATGATTGAATAGGTTTGACTGAGTTCAACTTTAAATTAGACTGAATTTCACTTTATTGCACAGCCCATAGGGAAAGCCTGTGAGAATACGTGCATTTTTAGTTTTCGACGAAGGGTCAAAATTTCAGACTTGACGCATAAATCACGTGGTAAAGAGTTCCAAATGCTAGGAGCAGTCATAGAAAAATCCTGTTCTAGTGTGTCTTAAAGTGTGTTTTCCAGAAAGAAGGTACATCTCACAAGGTGGCATTTTGGGACTAAAGTGACCACAGTGGACAAAAATTTGTAAGAGAGCTGAAAGGCTTAAAAGAGCCTGGCGGTGAAGACATTTAAATTTCAATAGCTTTTAACAAATTATCCCGGTCTTCCCGGAAGGCGGTCATTTGGGTAATATCAGAAGAATTGGTGACATGGTCTGCAAGGGGCCACTCCCATGCTGCGTTATCCTGCAGTTGGGGGTGGGTGACTGCTCGCAACTCTATTGAATTTAAATAGACTGATTTCAATACATTTTGCAAATCTACCCAGGAGGGGTCATAAGTAGTTATTAGCTGGCGCCAATAATCTACAAACTGACCAGGTTTTTCTCGGGAGTCAGGGCAAGATCTAGCTAAATTAAAAACTTCAGCAGGGGACCAATGAGATGCTAAAGTAACTAAACCACCATCCCCCCCTATGAAATGCTCTGAACGGAGCAAGCAGGTCTATTTTCTTACTCTGTTCTTTCTCCTCTCTAACCTCCTGGTTTAAGGTTAAAAATTCCCCTAGCTCTAAAGTCAAGCGCTGCAAGTGTTTCCATTTAGGAATCAAAGGAGCTTTTGTCCAATGGCCAGTTCCTTTGGCAACTGCAGCCATGGCTTCCACTACCAGCTCCTTATTTTGACTGCACAGCAACAGCATTAGCGTATGCTGTTTTACTTGTAGGTCAAGTGCCTCAAGCATAGTTATGATGACCTCAGTCAACGTGCGGGCTTTTTCTGCTAAGTGAGCAAGATATAGAGTCAACTGCTCGTTAGTTGTTATTAATTCAAGTTGACGTGCTTCTACCCCTATTAATTGTTCAATATCCAAAATTTCCTTTTTTAATTGTCGAGCCCGGATAATACGGGGAATGACCACAGGTTCTTCCGGGATAGCAGGAAAGGGACCACCTGGCGTAATTAAAGAGGTGGCATCGGCCACAGATATAGGGATTGGGGAACCAGGGGAAGGCAGCATTACCCCCGAAATAGAGCTTGAGGGGTGTGTATCGGCCATGGATTTAATAGAGGTAGAAGCACCAGGCATATCATCCACATGGATGAGAACTGACTCCTGATCTTGGTGGGATACCGGTGCTGCAGCACTATTCATAGTTAGCAATACAGCCAGTGCAGTGAATTCCTACTCATAGGCTGGAGGAGCAGAAGAAATAGTACTGGGGTCACAATTTTTCAGAGGAGGATTACTGTTAGAATTACTTGTCTTAATTTCAGCTTCTGTCTTTTTAGTCAAAACACATATTTGTTCCTCCATTCTAAACACTTGATCTTTAAATTTTTCAAACACAGAATCGGTGGCTTTTTGAGCTTTTTCGGCAGCCTTAGACTGCCACCACCCATACACGATCCGTTCCTGACTGGTATGAAGTCGCCCCAAGTCATCAAGGGCCATCTCATACTGTAACCAATGCAGTTTGTCCTCCTGGAAGGTTCCACCAAGCAGGAACTGCAAACTGGGGTTAGAGGCAGTCATCGAATGCCAACGGTCAACATAATCAAGGGCGCTATCACCAAACCTGCACCTCATTTCATAATTTGGGCTTCCCTTTTTCAGCCCTATACTACGGGCTTTTTTGCCCCACTCATCTGAGTTTTCTGTTTAATTTTACCAGCCTTATTGCCCATTTTAAACCTCACGACAGAAAACTGCCTTTTACTACTTTTTAATACTCACAACAGACCACTGCTCACGTCCACGCTTTTTCATACCTGTTTGAAGGGCAGCCGGCTTCACTGTAGAGACATACCGGTTAATCTCCAGGAACAAGCAGGAATGTAGTCCTCACATATGGGTTTCGTCGGTACCGACGGAGCCTGCGCGGGAACGCTCCCCAGTGTCCAATAGGAAAGCTTTTGGGAGCATCCCACAGCAAATGCGTGCTGCCTTCCCGCCTTTCCCAACTGTCCCTCTCCAGTTCTTCGTTTTCTGCGGAGCTGACAGGTCGCACATCCTGTCAAAATTTCCCTTCTTATTCTTCTTTTTGGTGGTCGCGTTTGCCTTCCCTCGACGCTATACCGGTACCGCCAGTTCTTCTTTTCTTTTTTCTAAAAAAAAAAAAACTTTGTTTCTGGAGTCTTTCTCCAGTAATTTTCTTCTTGGGTGCCACGCGCCATTTTGGGCACTAGGCCCAATTTTTTCCCTCTAAATGGAAAAACCCGCTTCGGGTTTTAAAAAGTGTTCTAAAGTGTGGCGGTACCATCTCCGTCACCGACACCCATGAGTGGTGCCTCAAATATTTAGGTCCTGACCACTCTATTTCAGAGTGTGTTGCCTATGGGATGATGTCGAAAAGGGGCCGGCAAAACCGAGCTGCTAAACTTGGCACCCTTTTTCCCTCCGATGCAGCCTCCGTTGCATCGTCGTCTTCCAGGGCTTCATCTTCCTCCCATGGATCTCAGGTTATTAAACATAAATCTAGCCGGTCTTCAAAGAGTAGATCTCCTTCTAAACATCGAGATGCCTCTGGCACTGTCCTTGAGGGACTTTCACTGGCAGAATTGCCTCGGCGGGAGGCTTCGGCTTTCAAAGCACAAACGGGGCTCCAGGATGTTCTCGAGGCTTCAACCTCGGCAGAACTACTGGTGCCATGCTCTGGGGTTCCGGACGCTTCATCCGGCACCGATACCCAAGCATCAGCAGCGTCGATAGACCAGAGATTCTTGGCTATTGAACGCAGTCTGGCGGCTCTTCTCACGGCCTCGATGCCCCTGAAACCACTTCAAACAATTCAACCGGTACCGGCACCGACTCCGGTACCGGCACCAACTGCATCGACATCGGCAGGTATTCTACCGGGACTGAGTCATGCGTCTCTATCCGGCATCGACAAGTCGGTACCAGACCACTCTGATGCTGACTTTGATCGGTACTGGTACCGTGCCTTGCACGATCACCCGGATCGGAGATACTTCGAATCCTCAGATGAGTCTGAAGACTCTGAAAGTTCTGCCGATACCAGAGTACTTCTTCCTGAGGATTCATCTTCTCCTCAGCGTAGGATGTCTCCACCAGAGGATATGTCCTTTCAGGATTTTATCTGAGATGTGGCCCGAGGTCTTTCCATCACAGTGGCTCCTGAAAAAGAGCCTAGGGCAAAGGAATTAGAAATCCTACAATACCCTAAAGCTCCCAAGGAGGCAGCTACCTTACCTATTCATGAGATCTATGTTAAGGATGTGGGAAACACCTCTGACCACATCCCCTCACTCTCGAAGACTCGACACCATGTATCGAGTTCCTCCTTGTCCTGGGTTTCAGAATACTCAATTACCACACCATTCCATGGTGGTGGAATCAGCCATGAGACGGATAAAGAGTGCAAAAAGGCATGCATCTAATCCTCCAGGACGTGAGTGTAGGACTCTTGACACCTTTGGACGTCGATCCTTCCAGGCTTCCATGCTTTCTGCTAGGATCAGTTCCTATATCTTGTATATGGGAATGTTCCTTAAGGAGGTTACAGGAGACTTAGAGCTTATGAGCCCTCTCCTTCCTGATGATAAAAGGCAAGATTATCTTGCTCTTGTTAGACATGCTCGGGATGTTTCCAAGTTTGTGAATTGTGCAGCCTTTGACTGCTTTGAATGCATAAGCAGAACCTCTGCTATTGCCATAGGTGCACGTAGAATTGCCTGGCTCCAGGCATCTGACTTGGAAATCTGGGTACAGGACAAACTGGGGAATATACCTTGCACAGGAGAGAATCTCTTTGGCAATAATTGGCAGGAAAAAGCTAATGAAATAGATGCTGACAATATCACTTTGGATAGATTGTCTAAATCTACAGCTGATCCTGCGAGGAAAATATCCTCTAAGAAACCATTCTTCGGCAAGAAGAAAAGGTTTTATCCCTCCTATACCCAGCAGGAACATCATTTAGGTCAGTCTACCCAAAAGGGACAGCAACAACAACCTAGGCAACAAAGGAAACCAAAAGCAGCTAAGCCTCAACCGGCTGAGCAGACTCAGCCTCCACAGGGCCTTTGACTCCTGTCTAGAGAACTTTGCCATTCTGGCCCTGAACGGCCCAGAATCCTCCACCATCCTAGGAAGGTTATGTCATTTTGCCCCCAGATGGGGCCAGATAACAGCAGAAAATTGGACTCTGTCTATTGTAAGAGAGGGGTACAAGCTTCATTTCCTCAGCATGCCCCCTCCTACAATAGTAAGACAGTTCAATTCTCAGACCTCTCTCAAATACCGGTTAGGTCAAGAAGTCACTATGCTCCTTGTTCAAGGGGCAATAGAAGAGGTACCCATTCCCCAACGAGGTACAGGGTTTTACTCCCCCTATTTCCTTATGCCAAAGAAAACAGGAGGACACAGACCCATTCTAGACCTCAGAGAATTCAACAAATTCCTGTTCAGAGAGAAGTTCAAAATGATTTCTCTAGGAACTCTGCTGCCATACCTTTAGAGTCAGGATTGGCTTTGTTCTCTAGATCTCAAGGATGCGTACACTCATGTTCTCATCTATCCATCTCACTGAAAGTTCCTTCGATTCCTGTTTCAAGGGAAGCACTACCAATACAGGGTTCTTCCTTTTGGCCTGGCCTCTGCACCAAGGGTGTTCACAAAATGCATGGCTGTGGTAGCAGCATTTCTCCGCACCCTGGGAATATTCATCTTCTCTTACTTAGACAACTGGCTCATTCGAGCCCCTTCAGAGCCAGAGGCCAGGGTTGATCTGTCTCGCACAATGCGTATCCTTCAGTATTTGGGACTTGTCATAAACTTCCCAAAGTCCAACCTTGCTCCCACTCAATCCCTAGAGTTCATAGGAGCTCTTCTGGATACCAGACAGACAAGGGCCTACCTTCCACAGTCCCGCTGCCTTTGCATTGTGCAGTTAGCTTCCCAAGCAGTGCTAAAACCTCACCTCACTGCTCGGGAAATGTTACAGTTGCTAGGCCACATGGCATCCATCGTGCATGTGGTTCCTTATGCTCGCCTCCATATGAGGGCAGCCCAGTGGACCTTATCCACTCAGTGGACTCAGGCGTCAGGTTGCCTATCAGACAAAATAGCAAACTCAGATCGCCTTATTTTGTCCCTCCAATGGTGGCAGTCACCCAAAAAGCTTTTGGTGGGGTCTCCTTTTCAGCAACCACCACCCCAAGCCACTCTAACAACAGATGCTTCACAGGTGGGTTGGGGAGCCCACTTGCAAGGCCTCTCTACCCAGGGCACCTGGACTCCACAGGAGGCCTATCTCCATATCAATCTCCTGGAGCTCAGAGCAATTTTCCTTGCTCTTCGAGTATTTCACACCCAGCTCAGCTACAAGACAGTACTAGTTCAAACGGACAATCAAGTAGCCATGTTCTATGTGAACAAGCAGGGTAGAACAGGCTCTCTGTCACTCTACAATGAAGTTTTGCGACTATGGGCCCTCGCCAGAGAGCATCAGATTCATCTCCTTGCGGTGTATCTTCCAGGCATTCAAAACTCTTGGGTAGACAGACTCAGTCGAGTTCTTCTTCCACACGAATGGTCTCTCCATGCAGACCAGGTGGCCAAAATCTTTCAAATATGGGGAACCCCGGACATAGACCTCTTTGCAAGTCCACTGAATGCCAAACTTCCCCTGTTCTATTCCAGAATTCCGGCTCTAGGTTGTCAGGCCAGGGATGCTTTTCCTCCATTGGGGTCAGGACTTCCTGTATGCCTTTCCACCCATTCCCCTAATTCCCAAAACCCTTTTCAAGCTTCAGAGAGACAGAGGTCATATGATCCTCATAGTTCCACGTTGGCCACGGCAAATGTGGTACACTCTGCTCCTACATCTCTCTCAAGCTCCGCTTCTGGAGTTAGGATCTGCTCCAGATCTCCTTTCTCAAGAGGACAGGATGCTGTGGCATCCCAATCCCCAGTCTCTGCATCTCAGGACCTGGTTGCTGAAAGCCTAGAACTTCACGGTCTTAACCTTTCCCAGCAGATGAAGGATATCCTTCACGCTTCCAGGAAACTTTCCACAAGACGCTCTTATGCATTCAAGTGGAAAAGGTTTACCATATGGTGCTCGCAGAAGGGTCTTAACCCTCTTGCGATACCTCTGGAATCATTACTGGAGTACCTCCTTCATTTATCAAATGCAGGGCTTAAGACTAATTCAGTGAGAGTCCATTTGAGTGCTATTGCAGCTTCTTTTAAGCCTCTCAATGGACAACCTATTTCCTCTCATCCTTTCATAGCGAGATTTATGAGAGGCCTTCTTTTAACGAAGCCTCCCATTAAGCCACCACCGGTGGCATGGGACTTGAATCTGGTACTTGAGCAGCTCATGAAACTGCCCTTTGAACCATTAGCTACTACCTCTTTGAAATTTCTTTCCTGGAAAGTTATCTTTCTCATTGCAATCACATCAGCACGTTGCATCAGTGAATTGCAAGCCTTGTTGG
Organism: Ichthyophis bannanicus; assembly: GCA_033557465.1. Classification (NCBI taxonomy): domain Eukaryota; kingdom Metazoa; phylum Chordata; class Amphibia; order Gymnophiona; family Ichthyophiidae; genus Ichthyophis; species Ichthyophis bannanicus. The sequence goes on along the minus strand of CM066034.1, from coordinate 560,236,380 downwards.
CTGATCCTCCTTATACAAGGTTCCATCATGATAAGGTAGTCCTTGGGACTCATCCACACTTTATGCCAAAGGTGGTTTCGCCCTTTCATTTGAACCAAGCGGTTTACCTTCCTGTATTCTTTCGAAGGTCTCATGCCTCAAATGCAGAAAGGAACCTTCATGCTTTGGACTGTAAAAGAGCTTTGGCTTTTTACTTGCAAAGGACACAGCAACATAGAAAATTCTCTTAACTCTTTGTTGCTTTTGATCCTAGTCATTTGGACGTCCAGTCTCCAAAAGGACACTGTCCAACTGGATTGCACAGTGTATATTTTTTGCCTATGAGAGTAAGAACCTTCCTCTCGAAGGCCATGTCACAGCTCACAATGTGAGAGCCATGGCAGCCTCAATGGCTCATCTTCACTCTGTGTCTATCGACGACATCTGTCGAGCAGCCACTTGGGCTTCGGTTCATACCTTCACAGCCCATTACTGTTTAGACAAGGACTCCTGCTGGTATGCCTTGTTTGGTCAGGCTGTTCTTCAACACCTGTTCCAGACTTAATCAACTCTTACCCACCATCCCTGGTAGGATGCCAGAGATCCATGGGGGGAAGTGGAGCCCTTTCACAAGGGCACACAACTTTCTGAGGCCATCTCCCTGGCATCTGCAGCTAGGGAGTCCCCATATGTGAAGACTACATTCCTGCTTGTTCCTGGAGGTAGCATAGTTACTCACCTGTAACAGGTGATCTCCGGGAACAGCAGGAATTTAGTCTTCACAACCCGCCCACCTCCCCTAGGAGTTGTATCTCTCTTTCCCTCTCTTTTTTGTCTCAGCTATAAACTCAACTGGAGAGGGACAGTTGGGAAAGGCAGGAAGACAGCACGCAGGCGCTGTGGGATGCTCCCAAAAGCTTTCCTATTGGACGCTGGGGAGCGTTCCCGCACAGGCTCCGTCGGTACCGACGATACCCATATGTGAAGACTAAATGCCTGCTGTTCCCGGAGATCACCTGTTACAGGTGAGTAACTATGCTTTACAGGTAATCGGAGTCTCCGGCACCAACTGTTGTGTCCGTCCTGGGGCAGGCCCTCTTTAACCTGGATTCTTAGTCTTACCTGGCCGTTCTAACAGGAAGGAAACAAAACAAGACACATGCACAGAAAATCAATTATATTAATTCCAGAGCTCTAGAAGGAAGATCGTCAGGGGGTGCAAATAATGGCTCCTCCTCTAACTACTTTCGAAAATATTCCGCCAGAGATCTGTCTTTTATTAAGAAGTATCAGCTGACATGTTAATTTTTGATTAACATCAGATGATATTCATGTTACAAAATTACAGGCCTGGAATAAAATCTGCTTACAGTATCATTTTTCTGCTGAAAAACGGAAGTTACAAGGCCATGCCCATAATCACAAAACGACAGTAGGTGTCGCTACAATTCTGTCATCAAACAAGAGTTGATTAGTTGCACTTATAATTTCTTTCTATATTCTGCTAATTTCCCAAGTTTTTATTTGATTTCCAGTTATATGTTGACCTAAGGTCTCTGATTCTTGGAAAGTTCATGCAATAGTGCTGACATTAGTTGTTATCAATTTGACCCATCATTTACCACAAGAAGGGCAGTGGAATTACAGAAAGTCCCCAAAATTTGCAGAAGCTAACCTTTGGTCACAGTAGCTGTGTACACAGTTTGTTAGTTAATCTCTTTTGAAATAGCTGTCAGCAATTTTTCACAGAGACAGAAGCTTCTATCTAAAAATGTATATTTTGCAGTTCAGCCTAGCATTTCAATAAACATATATTTTTACCTGAGTAAAGGTATATGGCTATAGCCACCTTCACAGCCCTGTTTCTTCATCATTATCTGTGCTTGCATCACTGTCTGTATCTATCTCAAGAGTGCCATAAATAGGGTCATCACTATCCATGGCCAAATCAAGGTTGCGATAGACAGGATGATTTATATTAGTGTAAGTTGCCTTATCACACAAAAGCTCATCAGTCTCTGCTATAGTCTCTAACCTTGTTCTGGGGCCTTGGTCAGTCCTTCCTTTCTCACAAGTGGCATTTTGAATGAATTGTAAAGGGTGCAGTAAGAACATAAGATATGCCATACTGCGTCAGACCAAGATCCATCAAGCCCAGTATCCTGTTTCCAATAGTGGCCAAGCTAGGTCACAAGTACCTAGCAGTTTCCCCAAAAGACACAGGTTCCACAATGCTTGTATTGGGGCAGGCAGTGGATTTCCCAGATCCCCTTTAATAATGTTTTATGGACCTTTCCTCCAGGAACTTTTACTACATTCTCCAGTAACGAATTCCAGAGTTTGATTACGCGTTGAGTGAAAAAATATTTTCTCTTATTAGTCTTAAATAGGTTACACTGTAGCTTCATTGCTTGTCCCCTAGTCTTTCTCTATTTTAATGGCATAAAACAATCGATCTATGTTTACCCGTTCAACTCCATTCGTTAATTTATAAACCTCTATCATATCTTCCCTCAGCCGTCTTTTCCAGGTTGACGAGCCCTAACCTTTTTAGCCTCTCTTCATAGGGGTATCCTTCTATCCCCTTTACCATTTTGGTGACTCTTCTCTGTACCCTTTCCAATAATACTATATCCTTTTTAAGATACGGTGACCAGAATTGCACACCTGAAGGCAAGCCTAGCAATAGACTATTACAATAATCCATAGGAGCAACAACTATTGTCTGAATAACAAAACTTAAGTTATCTAAAGATAAGTATGGTTTTAATTTTTGGAGAAAATGTAACTTAAAGGATGCGGCTTTGGTCAGTTTTTGAATATAGGACAGCATGTTTAATTGAGTAATCAAGCAAGATGCCTAAATCTCGAACAACAGGACTGATATTAGGAAGCGAGCTATCTACTTTTATTGATAAAGACACTGGATCTGGGAGAACCCTTAAAAGATATAACACCTCAGTCTTCTTTACATTTAGTGCTAGTCTATTCAAAGTCATCCAAGATTGTATTGAAAAAAGACAAAACCTCATATTTCATTGCATCTTCAATAGAAGAAGAAATTGGAATAATAAAATGAATATCATCAGCATAAATTTGAAATTTAACATCAAGTGCATTAAAAATCTTGAAAATGGGATTAATATAAATATTAGATAGGATCGCAGATAAAGCAGAATCTTGAGGAATTCTGGTAGCTATAGATTGCCAAGAAGAGGTTTTACTAGCAGAATGCACTTGAATTTGCCTCTCAGACAGAAAAGAAGTGAACCATAAAAGAACAGTTTGTTGAATGCCAATATTGGCAAGTCTGGACAGTAGAAGAGAGTGATCCATAGTATCAAATGCAGCTGAAATATCTAGCATAACTAGCAAAAAAGTCTTTCCTTGATCAAATCCAACGAGAAATTCATCTAATAGCGACAACAAAAAGGATTCTATACCATGATGAGGTTGTAAGTCATACTGAAAACTAGATAGCACATTTTGATGTTCAATATGTACTTGAAGCTATTTAAGAACAATCTTTTCTATGACTTTCGCCAAAAAAGGTAAAGTTGAAATTGGCCGATAGTTAGAGCATGGTGCCATAAGCATCAGATCAGTCCTAGCATGGCAGATCCCCCCTCCCCTCGCCCCCTACTGCCTTTGCTCGCCTTTCTTCAGGATAGCCTTTGTCAAGGGCCTCTCTCTTAGTTCCCTGAAAGTTCAGGTGGCAGCACCATCATGCTTTAGGTGGCTGATGGCAGGGCGGTCTATAGCCTCTCATCCGAATGTTTCTTGTTTCCTTCACTTACATCTTTCCCTATGTTCAATTACTCCGTCTTGAGATCTCTGCTTAGTTCTTGAGGCCTTGATGTCAGAGCCCGTTGAGTCCCTGATGCAGGCCACTCTTAATCTCTTAAGACCGTCTTCTTGGTCGCATTCTGCTCGGCAGGCATTGTCATGCAAGGATCCTTACTTGGCCTTTTTGGAGGAAGCCGTATTCATTTAGCCGTCCCCTCTTTCTTGTCCTCTTTTTCTAAAGAATAGTGCCAGTGGAAGGATAAGGACCTTTGCCTGGTGGAGGTCAGGAGAGTGCTTCTCCAATATCTCATTGTACCTCCTTTTGCAGGTCAGACCATTTATTTGTGCTGTTTTCAGGCCTGCATGTGGGCAGCACGGTCTCTAAGTCTATCTTGAGGTGTTGGATCAAGGAGACCATTGCTTCAGGTAATCTGTTGAGGAACCGGCCAGTTCCAAAGGGTTTGTGGGTGCATGTCTTTCGGGCATAAGAACCCCTTTGGGCGGAGTGTAGTGCAGTCGCCCTTCAGACATTTATCAGGTGGCAACATTACACTTTTGTTAAGCACTGCCACCTGGATGTCCGCACTCAGACAGACACGGCCTTTGGCTCAGAGGTCTTGAAAGCTCCAATGTCGTCTTCCCACCCAGTGGAGGTGTAGCTTTGGTACGTCCCACTTGTATGGCCTGGTCTAGCAGGACAATATGGAAAGTGATATTTTACTTACTAGATAATGTCCTTTCCTTGAATTCTGTTAAACCAGTCCAAGACCCGCCCCTGTGAGCTGGTATGGTTTACTGTGTTTTCTCTGTGGTTGGCCCTACGGGCCCTTACCCTCTTGACAGGCATTCTGATTCTGTGCATAGTTATGGTTCCTTGTGCTGTTGAATTTATTACTCTGAGGTTGTATGAGGTCAGGGATTCTTGACCATGTGCCATTTTAGATAGCGATAGTGACGGGGACAGAAGCAAGGAGAATCACACTTACCCCCTTGACACTAGACTACCAGGGATATTCAAGGTAAGGCTCGGGAGGAGGGGGTTGGGGGATATCCTGACTAGCTAGCCTGGAAATTTTTTTTCAACTAGTGGAATGGCAAAGTGGGGCTGCCCCTAGCCCCGCCAACCCGGATGGCAGCACTGATGGGTTAGATGCTGTCCGGGGGAGGGGGATTGCTGAAGCGGGGGAATTCCATCAGTGGTGCTGGTGGCACATTGTTGTTCGAAGAACAGAGCCAAGGAGTGGCCGGGAGGAGGGATAAAATCGAGGCTGCCATGATTGGTAAGGACAGGGAAACTATTTGCTCTGTTCGTCCTTTGCTCCTGCCCACACTACCTGTTGATGCAGGGATTGCGGGTCAATGTGGCAAGTGGTAGCCCTTCAGGGCTGGTGCTGGTCACTCCCCCTATAGATACAGCACAGCATTTTCACATATGCTGTGCAGTAGCTGCAAAACAGCTTACCGTACTTTAGTAAACATGACCCTATGCGTAGACAATTGTTCCAATAATAAAGATTAAATTTTAAAAAAAATCTCCCTTCTTGAACTAGGGAACTTAGCAGCTGTGGTTTTGAATGCTATGCTTGTCTAGCCATGGAGGAATGACCAACAATATGAGAATAGTTACTGATACAATAAAGTTAAAAAAAGAGGTGCTTATGTTGTACACATGAGATAGTCATAGCAGGTATTCAGAAAAGCAAATCAGTGGACTGCCCCCGAAGTGATGTCCATGGTGAGACAAGGAGTTAGTTCATTTTTCTGGCCATGCACTGACCAATAATCTTCTGCATGCATTTTAATTATCTCATATAGTAAAAATGCATGAGCATGATTTTATTACAGTTTATATTTATTTTTTTGCTATAGGTTCCTAGACTTAGCTGAGGTTTATGGCTGCAGGAATCAAATATAAAATAATTAAAATATGTCATTGTGCACAAGATAATATAATGTTTTCCAGTTAACAAGGCTGCATAGGAGAGGAGAGGTGGTTCTGCCACAGCTGGCCCAATAATGATGCAGGTTTCCCAGGGCTCTCATCTGCTGCAGGATACTTTTGATATCACCAAGTCTCCCAAATGTTAAGAGAATGATCTAGTAGTTTGGGTAAAGAGATAGCGACCAGGTCTCCTGCCTCCTCCTCTTCCTGCTCCTCTTAGAAGACTCCTATCCTGGACTTCAGAGGATTGCACATCCCCACAAATTGTGGTGTTTGAGGGGGTTGCAGAAGTGTATGCGTAGACTATTGCAATTTGATAGTATGCAGTGTTCCCGTGGAGTCCTCTGTCTACACTGCTGTTGGAAGAGGTGCTGAAATATCACACTTTTAGTGGTGAGGAGGCGGTGCCTGCTCTTCGCAGCACCGCCCCCTGCCAGCAGCAGCGCAGGCGAAGACTCCCATGCAGCTTCACGGGCATGTTGGCAGTATGTTTAGGACCTAAGCCTATAAAACTTGTAAACTAGTGTCCTGGCAATAGGAAAAATGAAGGAGGGGAAGTGGGATTCTCATGGGCATCACATGCCTCCTCTTTCTCATAAATTCTTTCTAATTTTGAAATATGCTTCTAAGGGCCCTTCTGGAGCGAGCGGTACTGGAACCTACCTGAATAGACCCTGGGCTGAGTTTTTTCAAAGAACAGGGATCAGGTAAATATCTTTTATTTAAAATCATGAAGTCAGTATAGCTGGAGAGAGTGGTGGAGTGTTTTGACTAAAAGGAAGGCTTGAAACATCTATGAAAGTTTCAGAATGTGTTGAAAATTCTATGAAGGCTTGTGGGTAGAAGAAATGTGTAAGCGAAGGATTTCTGGAGGTGAAAGGCATGGGAAAGATATATTTTAGAGACTCTTAGAGGTGAGGGCATGGAGAGGAGTGCATGGGAGACTAAAGTACTCTTTTATAGCTGGTATATACCTTTGTGTCACATTGAAATGAATGAAAATATACTTGCAGGACTTTACATCACCCTGGTCCTACCAAAGAGATGTGGTGTGAAAGAGGCAGCGGCTCTCCTTTTCCCCTCCCACTCATTTCCACAACTCCTGTGAAAGCAATAACAGCAACCCCTTCTTTCTTCCCCCTCACCCTCTGAACTGTGACCCCTCTGCACCTACTTCTCACTGTTCCCGCCTAGGGTTGCCAGCTGGCTCCAGATTTTCAGAAAAGAACGATGTGGTTCTGGTTTGACTCCACTATCTGCCCAAATTTGTAGTGTTGCTTTTCTCCACAGATAAGCAGGGGATGGAGGCACACTCCATAACTGTCGTCCCCCGACGGCGCCTCTGTGCCGGGCTCTCCTCCAGCTGAGAAAAGTCTTTTGGACTTCTCCAAGCATGTGCGCTCCTTCCTGCCCGAGTTCCTGTCTCTTCAGTTCCTTTCTTAACTGCGGACAGGGTTGCCACAGCTCTCCCCCTCTCTGTTCAGCTTCACAGTTTTTATTATTTTAATTCCAGTCGCATCATTTTCGATTCTTCCATCCTCAAGTATCCTTGAGTTCATTTTTTATTTCATTCTTCTGTCAGTGGAGGTCACAGCCGGCACCTTATAGGACCATGGATCCCCCTCCTCCTGCTCTCAGCACTGTGAAGGAAATGCACTGACTGCTACTTCGGTAACACACAGCAGGCATTATGTGACTGTTTTCCTCACCTGACTCTGACTTCGCTGCGAGTATGATTTGAAGGCAATTGGCTTCCGGAGAGAGGGAAATTAACAAGGTTATCGCAGCAGACCGCAGTAAGCCCTGCCCCATCAGGCCCAGACCAGGCATGATGGGGGCCAGTTGGGGCAGCCATGCATCCGGAGGCAGACTCCCTACAGATACAGGCTTCTTCACAGCCAACCCAGAGCCTGTGACTCCAGGCTGGGAGCTCCACAGCCTCCCCTCCACAGCTCATGAAAGTGATCGTGGACAAGGGGCCAGTTGGAAGAAAGTAAAGTCAAAGACCAAGTATCATAAACTATCTGATGCAGTCATGGATGTCTCGGCAGGTAAGGCAGCCAAGCACCCTTAACCGCTTGACTACTCAGAGCTGGAAGAGCCCCCTCAGAGAACCCAGAGGAAAAATATTCCCCCTCTATCTGAACAGCCCAAAAAAACAGTAATGAGTACAAGCCCTAACTCCTCCCTCCTTTCTTTACTCCACAAGTCTGTTCAAGACAGTGCGGTCACCCTCTGTGCTGCATATGTCAGTGTGGGGGCCCCTGCACACAGCACACAGGTGGACATACCAGTGGACCCCAGACATCATGGACACCCACAATCGCCCTCAGTTATAGAATAGTGAACCCCCACACCGTTGGATGATGAAACAGGTTCCCCGCTCAGTGTTCCTTACTCTCACATGAATTCTACCGGCTACAGGATGGAGGAGGATTTCCCAAAGCCCCTACCAGAACCAGGGCCTTTGAAGGAGATACCAGAAGATCTTTCTTATCCAAAATTCCTGCAGAAAATTTCTAGGGCCTTGGCTCTGAGTGATTCCCAAACCCCTACCAATAAGCATGACTTCCAGTCCATACTTAAAGCCTGCAGTGCACCTAAACAAGTCCCAGCCCTGCTGATCCATCAGATTTTCCAAGATTTGCAAAAATTCAAAATGAACTCCCTCAGTACAATCCTTCCCTTGCTAAGTTTATTTAGCATACATTTGTATACCGCTACTTCCAGCGATCAGTAGTTAGAATGATTGGCTGGCCTCTCTGGACCTGAAAGATGCCTACACTCACATTCCCATCCACCCCTTACACTGGAAATACCTTCACTTCAGATTCAAGGCTCAACACTACTAGTACAAAGTACTCCTCTTTAGCCTGTCCACTGCACCCTGTGTATTTATAAAATATCTAGCAGTAATCGCTGGCCATCTGCGTCAACAGGGACATTGCGTTTACCCTTATCTAGACGATTGGCTGATATCAGACCCCCTCGAAGCGGCAGCATACCACACAATTCAAGCCACCATAGCCCTTTATCAAGCCACAGGCTTTATAATAAACAAAATTAGAGCTAGAACCTCAGCAAAATCTCTGTTTCATTGGGTCACGCATAAACACTCTGAAGGAGAAAGTCTTCCTTCCCACAGACAAGCTCATACTTCTATACACCTTAGCAGCAGGTTACTCCACCTCCGATCCACGATTGCTTGCAACCTGCTTCAATTACTAGGTCACATGGCAGCCCCTTCAGTTGCATCTCAGAGCACACTGGAATCAACACACATAGTCCCTGCCAATGAAAATTCCCGTATCCGCAGGAACAAACCTGGAACTTCTCAACAGTCTACGCTGGTGGATCATCTCATCTCATCTATTGGTGGGTTGTCCATTCCAGCCACCACAACATCAATTTACCCTTACAACGGATGCATTCACCTATGACTGGGGAGAGCATCTCCTCCACCTGTACACACAAGGTCTCTGGTCACCATGAGAATGCTCCCTTCACATCAATGTATTGGAGCTTCAGGCAGTCTTCTATGCCCTACAGATCTTCCACCACTGGGCCAGTCACAAGATGCTCTTGATCCATGTTCTACATCAACAAACAAGGGAGAATGGGATCTCTTCAACTGTGTTGCGAAGCCACACACCTCTGACTCTTTGCACGCTCAATAAAAACTTCACTCAGAGTAACTTACCAGCTGGGGGCCTAGAACAAATTAGTGGACTCACAAAGTCGACACCTGGACCCACACAAATGGTCCCTCGACACCACGGTAGTCCACATACTCTTCGCACAGTGGGACACTCCAGAAATAGATCTCTTCACTATTGCCACAATGCCAAATGCAGGCTTTTCTGCTCTATCCGATCAAGTCCACTACGATGCCTTCACCATTTCTTGGAGTGACCGACTTTATGCCTTCCCTCCATTTCCAGTTATCAATTGTGTTCTACTGAAGATATGCCAGGATAAAGCAACAATCATCCTCATTGCACCTCAGTGGCCTCGGCAAGCCTGGTTTTCACACCTTCCTGACAGTACATGAGCCTCAACCTCTAGGCACAAACCCATTCCTGCTCACCCAGGATAAGGGACCCTGCTCCACCCCAACTTCTGCAGCCTTTCTCTGGCAGCTTGGAAGATTCAAGTCTCTCAACAATAGAGGCCTCCTTTCTCACAGAGTTGCTAGACATTATTACTGCCTCCAGGAAACCAACTACTCAGATGTCCTACTACCAGAAATGGTCCCAATTCATGCACTGGACCTAGGAATATCAGCAGGACCTCATCCACTGTCCCCTGGAGAAGGTCAATGCCTACCTACTGCATCTAAGTCGGGCTTGCAAACCACGTCAGTCCATTATCACCTTTCTGCTATAGCAGCTATCCATGCCTTGGTGGATGGTAAAGCCCATCTCAGTTCACCCGTTACTTCACGGTTTGTGAAAGGTCTTATGAACACTAAACCTCCAATCAAACCGCCTCTCCTGGCATGGGAGCTGAATGTAGTCTTAGCAGAACTCATGAAGCCTCTCTTCGAACCCCTCGAATCAGCTCACCTAAAGTACCTTACAGGTGTAGCAAAAGTTGTTTTCCTCGCAGTGATAACCTCTGCATGAAGAATTAGTGAACTTCAAGCACTCATTCATACCCTCCATATACACAATTTCTGCACAATAAAGTACTCTTGCGAACACATCCTTCCAAAAGTTGTATCAGAATTTTACTTGAAGCAGTCCATTTTGCTTCCCACCTTTTTCCCCAATTCCATGACAGACTCCCCAGAACAATCCCTTCACACATTGAATTCCAAACAAGTACTTCTGTACTACCTACATGCAGCCAAAGATGTGAGATCCTCCTCTCAACTCTTTATCACTTTCAATCCGAACAACTCTGGATGCCCGTCTTCAAAGAAGACCATCTCATCCTGGGTTGCAGACTGCATCTCTTTCTGTTATACCCAAGCTAACTTGCTGGGCCCAGGTCATATTGGACCTCATCAGTTACATGCTACTGCAACCACTACGTTCGGTGACATCCGACAAAAGACTGTGTTTCAAAAAAAATTTTTTTTGGGGGGGTAATTTGGTGATTTTGTATTATGTGGATTTATTTATCACTGATTTTGGGATTTAGGTGTTGACTGCAACCACTGCAGCAAGTCTGCCTTTTGTCTCCCCCAGGATATCTGCAGAGCAGCCACATGGACTTCCATACATACTTTTATAAGACACTACAGCTTAGATCACTCATCAGCAAGGGACCTAACCTTCAGAAAGGGGATCCTCCGAAACCACTTCTTGAGTAGACTTCAACTACAACCCTGCACAGCCTACAGCCTGGGCTGCAATATCATCAACCTTGCCAAGCAGCCCTCAGCTCTGGACTCACCTGTGGAGTGTGCCTGCATCCCCCTGCTCGTCTGCAGAGAAAGTGAAGTTGTATACCTATAACGGGGTTCTCTGTAGACAGCAGGCCACAATCACACACCCACCTCTCCACTAAAAAAAAAATTTCTGAAGATCTGCTAGAGTTCTCAGAACCACAGTACGCAATGGTCACACATTTTCAGAGGAGTAAAGCTCTGCAGTTCTGAACGGAACTGAAGAGATGGGAACATTGCTCAGGAAGGAATGTGCATGCTTGGAGAAGTCCAAAAGACTTCTTTAAGCTGGGGGAGAGCCCGGTACACAGGCATCATTGGGGGACGACACCAATGAAGTGTAGCTGCATACGCCTTCTATCTATGGAAAACCCCTGTTACAGGTAAGCAACTTCGCTTTCTCTGAGAATACAGTAGGGAAATCATAACTGCAAGTCCCTTGTATGTATATAAGCCTATCTTGAAAAAACTGGAGCCATCTGGCAGCTCGGTTTCTTCCTCTCACTGTAGCATTGGTGCTATTCTTGCCATTCCTTCTTTCCTTCCATTCTATCAGCACCCAAACACTTATCTCACTCTTTTTTTTTTTTCCCTCAAGATACTCTCTCTCCCCCCATCCAGGCACACACAGTTTCTTTTGCCTCCTCCCTTTCAACCCCCAGGCAGTCTCTCTCCTCTCCCCATCCCCCACTTTCTCTTTGTCCTTTCTTTGCCTCTTCTCGGCTCTCTGGCCCCTATGTCATATTTACTGTCACGATTCTTCCTATGAACCAGATTCTTCAGGGTAAAGTGACTAGTGAATTTCTGCACTGCAACTCTTTGGCTTCCCTCTCTGACAGAAGCGCCATGATGATACACGTCTGCCCTTTAGATCTGCCAGGGCTGAACGCACGCTAAGGGGGAAGAGGACAGGGCTGTTGTGTGCATGCATGCTAATAAGCACACCACTCAGCGGCAACAGACAACCTGAATCTATATCCATTCTCATATATATAGATGATGGGCCCGATATTGAATTGGGCAGGCTATGCACCGCTACAGCGCATAGCCCTTTCCGCCGACCCTTAACCCTGTATTCAATGCCACGATGGTGGCATTGAATATCAGGGGTTGCTGCACATGTCCCGGAGCCGCCGAAGCTATTCAGGTAGCAACGATATTGCACCGCTACTTGGTTAGCTTCTGTGGGTAAAACTAGGCCAGCTTTTGCTATGCCTAGGTTTGCCTGCCAATTGTTAACTGGGTAGTGGTGCAATACCACCACTACCTGGTTAGTGACGGTCTCTGCCTCTTCTCTGCCCTGGAATTCCCCCAAAACACTCCGATGCTAGCCACATAGCACTGGGGAAAGTAACGGGGTTAGACGGGAATATTCAGCGGCACTAACCGTGAAAGTGCCATTGAATATCCCAATTTAAGGCATTTACACGGTTTACTGGGCTGTAAACCGTGTAAATGCCTTTCGAATATCAGGCCCAATGTATTCACACATACATACAGAGAGAGATGAAGGGGCCCCAGATTCATGCTCCTTTCTCTGCTCTCCTCGTTTTGTTAGTCCACCCTTCTCCTTATTTAGTTTGAATCCCCTTCCACTCTTTTGCCCTCTACCTTTTGCTGTTGCTGCCTCCTGCTCTACTCTTCTCCTCTTTGCTACTTTTTCATTCCCTCCTCTTTCCCGTTCTACCCTCCCATTTGCTGCTCACCTTTCTATTCTCCCTTTATGTTTCTCCTATTCCCTTACCGTTCTTACTCCAACCCTCTTATTCCCAAAAGAAGCCTATTTATTTTCCCATTCCACTAACCAAACCAATCAAAAAGAACAAATCTTACCAAGAAAGAAACCGGGAATGCCCCCATCCTGCCCACTCGCTGCTCAGAGAGCCTGCAATTAGGGTAGTACAAGGTTTTCAGCATGGACCCTGCGTTAATTTTTAGTACAGCACTGAAAATTCAAACTAAACTCGCACTACCCAGATCTCCCCAAAAATACAAAAACCTTCCCCTTCTACCCATTCTTTTCTTCCCCATAGGAATTTATGTCCTCTTTTCCTCCCTTCTCACTGCACAGACTCCCTTCTTTCACCCTTTCTTCCTCTTCTCCCACTTGAGGTCTCCACCCCCTTCCCCATACCCTACAGACCTTTACTCCATACCCCTCTTGTTTTTTATTTTACCTCTTCTCCTCTGTACAGACCTTAGCTCTCTCATCAATTCCTTACTCATTTTTTCATGTAAGAAAGCTGTTGGGGTTGGGACTGGGCTAGTCTTGGTGCTGTTCCTGGTCCCAGCTATGAGGCAAGGAGAGAAGGTTGGCAGTGAACGTGGAGCCTTGTGAACTAATGCATACTACCAGTCCTTACAGCTGTCCTGCATCATGCACAGTTATTTTCTAAATTGGAAACCAGGGCCAGATTAATATTATATGGCACCTTAGGTAGCTTATGAACTTAAATTATGGTGCCACATTGTGGTGATGCCGATGTTGCATTGGGTCATCAGTGTTGCCACAGTATGATGCCGTAAGTTATGAGAAATACAAGTAGATGCCTAAATCAAATGAGGAAACTGTTTTTCTCTAGTATGATGATTATCTTCAGTGTTATCTGTGCCCCTGACATAGGCTGATCACCGAAACACGTTGGACTATTGATGGACTATTTAAATTGAGGAAACAGTTTCCATTGGACTTTTTTTGGACTCTTGTTTTCAACATGGATGATAAACTTGCATGATCCTACTAGTTTCAGCATTTGATTTATTTCTCTGCTTGAGTTTCCTGTCTTCACTGTGCAGTAGAATTTGCTTCTTCTTGGTCTTATAAGTTATGCACGCAACCTGTTTTGCTCAAGTGGGTCACTCTGTATACTAGTATCAAGAATGGAAGAAATTAAGTGCTGCCACCATTGCCCTGCCCATCTTCACACTGACCGGCTGCAGCCAATCAAGAGGGGGTGCCTGACTCACACAAGTGCTGACTCCAGACCAGGTAGCTGCATTTTCTAGGAAACAGTGGTAAAATCATGAATGCTCTAAAACATATTACACAGGGTCCTCCAAACGTTTTGGGCCCTAGTCATGTACCTATGCCTTAGTCTGGCCCTGCAGAAAATCTGTGCAAGGGGGAAGGCAGGGCACCACAGAGTCTGCAAATATGCACTGCCTCACAGGCCCCGTACTAACTAAAAACTTGCTGTTGCTCTCCTAAGAGCCAAGCCCAGGGCTAGCCCCAGCACTTTCCCTTATGATGGCGGGAAAGGTAAGGCCCACACATCTGACCCAGACCCCTCTTTGTCACCTGTACCACATGGAAGATGGCATTTTGAGGCCATCTTTGAGTTTATTCCGTTTGAGGACTGCAGGGCCACTTGAGATGTAGGTTCTAAGGAAGGTTCACCATTTGCACTGGACTAAAGATAACCCAAGGTTTACCATGTTTTTAACTTTTTTCTCTCCAGTCATATAACTGCATATAGAAAGTGTTAGCAGTAATGTGTTGTCTTCATTTGTAATGGGTCTATTTCTCTGCTTCCAGGGAAAGTGATATTTGGGGATCAGAGATTCCCCCACACAAACTCTGCTTGATGAATGCCCGTCTCTTCCCCATCTTCCACCCGCTGGTGGCATTGGGTGTGGAGGATGTGCTGTGGTTCCTGAAGTCAGAGGACAGTAAGAAGTGTGAACGGCTCAGGCAGTGGCGTTCCTCTTGGCGCATGTCCTGGGAGGAGTTGCTGATGCATCTGGACCAGGAGGCATCGCTAACATTGCGCCGTGCACTTTTCTTCCACCAGGCACAGAGGAAGGTGCAGAGAGTGCTATTAGAACGCAAGGACTGCAGCCTTCTGATGCTGATCAGGACAGCTGTCCATGAGGGCTACTATGAGCCTCTGCTGGCCACACTGGACCAGGGTAAGGACAAAAGGAAAACCGACAAGGGACTGGGTGACTGGAGTCTTAATACACCACATCTAGAACAAAATTAATTGAATTAAGAAAAGACTGCAGTTCTCAGGCTAGTTCTGAGTGGATGTTTTCTCATCCCACCTATTAAGACTACAGGCAAGTTGGCAAAATTGAAAGCTGCTACTCAAGAGAGGTTCACTAGCAAAATATATGTTAGTGGTACAGGTCAGGATAAGGTGATATTTTACTTACTGGTTAAGGGAAGGACATTGCGTCCTAGTGGGTTGTGTTTCCCTATCAGCAGATTGATGGAAACAAAGAACCAATCAAAAGCCCAGGTTTCTATAACATCACTTTTATGCTTTCTTTGCCTCAGCCACCAGAGGTCCCCTAGTATTTGTCCCAAAGCATATGGGAGAAAACATGGCAAGCTTCAAACAACCTTAATCAAGGGCAACAATGAGTAATCAACAGTAGAGAACTATCTATAGGAAGGCATAAACAGAAGGCTGTCTGTAGAAGACGAACCTGCAGAATCAAGTATAAAAATCATAGCGGACCCAAGGGTACTGCAGCAGAAGAGCAGAGCAAATACAATTTCAGGGGTGGGCCTTGGAGTGATCTAGCAGGACTCAAGGAAAGGACATTAACTGGTAAGTAAAATGTCACCTTCCATATTTTCCTTTTAGACCAGTCCAGACAAATGGGATGTACCAAAGCTAAGACATCAATGAGCAGGAAGAAGGCAGAGTAGCTCACAAAAATCTTGAGCTGAAGGCTGTGTCTGCCCATGCGTGGACATCCAAGTGGTAATGCTTGACAAAAGTGGAAAGTGATGCCCACATTGCTGCCCGATAAATGTCTGCAGGGGCTACTGAGCTCTGCTCTGCCCATGAGGATGCTTGTGCTTGGGTAGAATGAGCACGTAAACCCTCCAGAACCAGCCAGTTCCACAACAGATATGCTAAGGAAGGAGCCTCCTTAATCCAGCGCCGCCAAGTCAACCTGGCCGCCTTTTTACCCTTGTGCGGGCCAGCAAATAGCACAAAGATGATCTGACTTAACGAAAGGAAGTCATGACATCCAAGTACTGGAAAAGCATTCTCCGGACATCCACAAGGCAGGGATCCTTCTCTTCCCCCGACACTGCTCCTTAGAGAAGGAGGGCAGACAAAATACCTGGTTCACGTGAAAGGGAGACAGTACTTTAGGCGAGAAAGAAGGCACAGGCTGAATGGAAATGGCCTCCCTTGAAAAAGACAAATAAGGATCTCAGCAAGACAGAGCCTGCAGCTCAGAGATCTGCCTTACGAAACAAATTGCGACCAAGAAGACAGTCATGAGCATCAAATCCTTTAAGGCAGCATGCTTCAATGACTCAAAGGGAGCTGCCATCAGGGCCCTGAGCACCAGACACAGATGCCAGGAAGGGATCACAGACCAAAGGGGAGGATGTAAATGCTAAACGCCCTTGTGAAAACATGAGATGTCTGGGTGCAAGGCCAAAGACTTGCCCACCACAAACTACCTCAGGAGTCAGGTGCCGCACCAGCACTCAGAGGCACCATATTCGTACATATGCTAGCTTGGTACATCTCCTCCAGACACCAAGTATAGTAGGGATTACTGTTGGAGATTAGCGCTTACGCACTAGCAGTCTCCTTTCAAGAACCATGCCATAAGTGAGAAGGGAGCTGGGTCCTCTAGGATGACGGGCCCCTGCCACAATAGCCCCTGACATGGAGACAGCTGCAGAGAAGGTGCCTACAACAGTCGCATCAGTTATCTGAACCACACTTTATGCAGCTAATCTGGCATTACCAGAACTGTTCTGCCATGGTGACACTCTATATGTTGAATCATCCGTCTCACCAGAGGCCACGGAGGAAACATGTACAGCAGCCATTGACTTGACCAAGGCGACTTGATGTGTGGCAACTGAAGAAGCAGTAAACCTTTGCATTAGAGTGAGTCGCAATCTGATCCATTTCGAGGTGTCCCCAACGGTGCAGAATCAACTGAAATGCCTCATGAATCATCTCCCACTCTTCAGGATTCAAAGAGTGCTGGCTAAGGAAGTCCGTTTCCACATTGTCCACTCCGACAACAGGAGATCCATCTCCAGTGCCACCCCAGCGCATCTTGTGCTGTCTTGCCAATTGACATAAGCCACCTCCATGGCATTGTCTGAAAACACTCAAACCGCCTGGCCCACATAGGGCCGGAAACGCAGAAGAGCCAACCTGATGGCCCTTGCCTCAAGGCTGCTGATGGACAACACTGCTTACATAGTAACATAGTAAATGACGGCAGATAAAGACCAGTATAGCCCATCTAGTCTACCCAGCAAGGCGGCTAGAGCAGATGCACTTGCCACTCCGTGCAGGTCACCTCTCCCCAAGCCTTTGTTTAGAGGTGTTACCACTGCTCCGTATAGGTCACCCCTATTTGTTGAGATATAAGAGATAGTTGCTTATTTTGATTTTATCCTGTTGCTATAAAGGGATCCACTATGTCTGTCCCATGCCATTTTGAATTCTGTCGCTGTGTTTGCCCCCACCACTTCCATCGGGAGGGCATTCCAAGCATACACCGCCCTTTCAGTGAAAAGGTATTTCCTGACATTGCCTTTCAATTTACCCCCTTGCAGCTTCATGTTATACCCTCTAGTTTTACAGCTTCCCCATCTTTGGAAGAGGTTTGTTTGTCCATTAATATTCTGTACTTAAAGTATTCAAACTGCTTCCTTGCAGTTCCAATGGCCTTGGGCTGTACGATCTTGACAATAGGCTCTCCAGCCTGAAAGACTGGCATCCATCGTCAGCCGGATCCAGGAGCAATCATTCAGTAGTACGCCCTTCCTCAGATGACAGGGCTGCCACCACCACCGCAGGCAGGCCTTCACCATCAGCGGGTGTGAAAGCCTGCACTCAATCTTCTGAGAGCTCAGGAACCATCGTGTCAACAAGGGCCACTGGAGCAGTCACATGTGAGCATGCACCCATGGCATCATCGCTATGGTTGCCATCATCATTCCGAGGAGCTGAAGTTAATCCCAGACTCTAGGGCCTGTTGTGCACAGAACAGCATCAGGCAATCCAACAGTCTTTTGACTTTCTGTCCTAGCAGGAAAACTCTGCCCACTCGAGTGTCAAAACGTTCTCCCAGAAGGCAAGAGCTGGCTCTTTTCCTGATTGATCAACCAGCAGAGGCATTTCAAAAGAACATTGCTCGGGACGCCATCCGAGATGTTTCTGAGAGACAATGGGCTCTGATGAGCCAGTCATCCAGATAGGGATGGATACAGATCCCTTGACACTGTAGCACTGCAGCCGTCACCACTATGACCTTGGAGAACATCCTTGGGGCGGTGGGTAGCCCGAAAGGGAAGGCGGCAAACTGATAGTGAGAGTCAGGCTAAATGCAGACACCTCTGCTGATCCATCCAGATCAGGATATGAAAATACACCTCAACCAAACCAATGATGCCAAGGATTCCCCTTGGTACCCTGCTTGAATCACAGAGTGCAAAGCTGCCATCCAGAAATGCAGGATGCGCAAGTGCTCATTGATCCCCTTGAAGTCCAGAATGGGCTAGAAGGAACTGTCTCTCTTGATACCACAGAATAGATGGAGTATCTGCCCTTGCCCCACTCGTCCTGGGGGGAGGGGGGAGGGACAGGCACCAACGCCTTCAGACACAGCAACTTGTCCAAGTGGTCCGCACAGCAGCACCTTGATCGCGGACCAGCACGGGGAAATGATGAAGGCATCGAGAATCAGCTTTTTCCATTCCAGAACATAGCTAAACTGAATGTTGTCTAGCACCCAGAAATCCTTGGTGACCTGAGCCCATTCCTCAAAAGAAGAGGCAAAGCCTGCCACCCACCAGAGGAACCAGAGAATGGATCCCCAGACCGTCATTGTGCAGCCCGGGATGACCACCTCTGGAAAGGACCCAATCCCTGAGCCCACAGGCTCCACGAAAGAGCTGGGAATAAGCCAGAAACTGAAATCAGAGGGGAAGAAAAGTTTTCCAGGGTGGTAAGGGCAATAGTCCCAAGATTCCAGCAGCACACCCATGGTGGATGGGCAGAGGCTGATGAAGAAGGGGTACTAGCCCTCTTCAGAGGCTCCTTGGACCTGTCTTCCGAGAGGTGGTAAGATTTTGTCTCATCTAGGTCCTTCATCAGCTTCTCCAAATCAGTTCCAAACAGAAGCTTCCCCTTAAAGGCCAGTTGAGCCAACCAGGCTTTGGAGGATGCATCCGCTATCTAGTGCTGGAGCCAAATCCAACTCCATGACACCATTGTCAGGGCACCATCCCCGGCATCAAATATACCAGGTCATACATGGCATCAGAAAGGAAGGTCGTAGCCAACTCCAAAAAAAAAAAAAAAAAGGGTATTATCACCAGGCAGAAGAGATTGAATCCACTGGAGCAGGGATCGAGATGTCAGGCTGGTGCATACCTCCAGCTATAGAATAGCTGCTGCCACTGTGAACTGGATTCTCAGCAAGGATTCCACTCTGCGGTCCAAAAAATCCATTAAGATTGATCAAAAATCCACAGGAATGGAGGTCCGTTTGGTAAGTCGTGATCTGTGCCTCCACTCTGGAAATGTCAAACTACTCAACGTGCTCCTCCTCTGGGAGAACGAATCTTCTTATACACCCTTAATGCTTTAGGTAGGGAGTTGGTGAGCCCCACTTTGACCGGATCATATCCTTGATCACCTCCAAGAATGGGAAGACAGGAGTGGATTTCCACAGCACTTGAAGGAGCGAGTGTACCTTTGGCTCCTGCTTCGTGCCAGAAACATCCGTCAAGTTCAAAGGTGGATGAGACCCCGGTAATCAATGCCTCCAGCTCCTCCTTCCTGAATAAACAGATCACGCCAGCTTCTGCATAATCCTCTGAAGGTGAGAGCACTTCCTCATCCTCATCAGAGCCCATTAGCATCTGAGGCATATTCAACATCTCAGATAGTTCCCAGCTGTTCTCCATCTCCAGGGAGCACCCCTTGCCGAGGACGTTTAGCCAAAAGTAAGTGCACAGGGCTTCTACTTTAAGCCTGCCCAGCACAAGACTGTTTCCAGAGGCACCTAAAGGCCACAGGGTTGGAATCTCCATGACAGAAGGACCAGGCCTGTTGCAAAAAGGAAAGAATTCTGGGGAGGACAATCCAGACCCTGGAAGCTCCCCTCTCAGATAAGGCACCCTAACACCAGGGGGCACAGCCGCCCCAGACCCCATCGAGGATGAACAGTGGCTCACAGCACGTTTGTTGGAACCTCCAGCCAACTGAATATCCTTACCCATAGCACCATCCGTCCCCTCCTGCCCTAAAGCAGGTACAGTTGGATTAAGCACATCCCCCAGCTGTGAGGAGAAAATGGGCCCTCTAGTGGTGACTCAGAAGCTGTCATGTAGGAAAGACAGAGTTAAGATACATGGCTCCTTGCTTGCCATAAGCCAAAGAACGTTTCCTGGAAGAAGACATGGAAAGTTAGGGTAAGTATCACAAGAGCGCATGCTAAGGCTGCGTCAGCCCGCAAGCGTGCATTAACTGCGCTTTTACGTAACGCATGTTAAAGGCGCTAGGGAAGGATCGCATGTTGGAGTCACTTGGGAGAATGAGGATTAAGATCGTGTGACCTCCAGGTGCACAATAGGCAAAAACATTGCTAACACATGCAGAAAACAGTGGGAAATGCCTACACAACGCCAGCAGTCGCTAGCAGTCCACTCTGAATTGTGTCTCTCAGAGACGGAACCAGGAGCTCCCAACAAGAGTAATGATGAGGTCAAGCCTTGGTACTCACCTTCTGAGAGTCCAGGCATAGGATCCGTGCCAGCTGAGCTCTACTCCCCTGAATCTACTTCACTGGCTGTGTTTATTTTTTACAGCACTGTGTGAAAGGTGGCTGGCAGGCAGGTCCCTCTCAGAACCTTCTGCAATCTTTGGAAGAGAACGGGGGGATGGAGGAGCAGCTGAGGTTATGTGAGGCTGCTTTACTTTCCTAGATTCTTCCCAATCCTTCCAGTTTGCATCTGCCCAATAGGCCCTTATCATCATATCATGATATACACACCAGTCACCCTTGACAACCAAACTACCAGACTACACCAAAATAACAGACTGTCTCACGCACATGGCCAACTGGTTTCAAGACAACAACTTGACCATAAACTACAGCAAGACCGAGGCACTAATCATCACCCAAAACACAGACTTCATCCCTCCACTCAACATCAAGGGAAACAACACAACAATACCCATAAAACCGGAAGTGAAATACCTCGGAGTGACCCTCGACAAAGAACTGAACTTACAATCACACATCAGCAGAACCATCAAAAATGCATAGCACTAGATGAGTCTAATCCGACGCCTCAAGTCCCTCCTCTCTCAGGAGCACTTCTGCACAGTCTGTCAGGCACTAATAACTCCAATCCTAGACTTCTGCAACCCAATCTATCTCGGCCTAACAAAACAGACACTCAGACCACTGCAATTGGCGCAAAACACAGCATCACGCATAATATCCGGCACAGCAAGACAAGATCACATCACACCCATTCTAAAAGATCTTTACTGGCTTCCAATCAGCTCCCGCATCAGATATAAGACAGTCATAAACATATTCAAAATCAAACAACAGACATCAGCTCTCAGCCTACAACCACTCATACAATCCGACAGCAGCACACGACCGAGGAGGAGAGGCACCTCCAACCACATCAACACACCAAAAGAATTCAACAAGGTATGTAAAGACACTACAAAACGAGCACTATCACTGGCCGCCCCAGCAATTTGGAACGCCCTCCCTGATGACCTACGACCAACAACAGACATCAAGGACTTTCGAAAACAGCTCAAGACGACCTTATTCATCGAACACTATGGTGACATCACATAAGCTGCCCGCCAGACAGTACTACAGCATAGCCCACCTCCCTTGACTCTTATATACATAGTATTGTATAATAGCGCACGCTGTAAATAGCCCACCAAGAATCAACGACACCCGACACATACACGCATTCACAGTTTAACCGCATACACACACAAGACAGTATTTTTTTGATTGTTTGCTGTGTAGACCGCCTTGATTAAAGGATAAGGCAGTATAGAAATCCATTTAAATAAATGAATAAAATAAATCATAAGGGTATGGAACTGAACCAATTTTCCCTCCTCCTATGGCTACCGAAAAGACCGCAGTCTAGTGCAGCCTCTCAAGTCACACTCAAATGAGAGAGTCACCTTTTTAGGGATCAAGGTGGTCATTAACGAGCATTTAATCAATCTCTTTTCCTCTCAATCTTCAGATTTTTTAAAGAGAGGAGAAAATCCGTCCACCATCTGCTGGAGACAGAGAAATACTGAAGGACCTCTGGTGGCTGAGGCAAAAATAGGCATGAAAGTGATGTCACTGAAATCTGGGCTTTTCATTGGTTCTTTGTTTCCACCAATCTGCTGTAGGGGAACACAACCCACTTGTCTGGACTGGTCTAGCAGGACCAGGGCCAGCCTGTCCACTAGGCGAGCTAGGCAACTGCCTAGGGCATCAAGCCCAGGTGGGCAGCAGCATGTTTGGGTGGCAGCAATGGCAGCACACATGGGCAGCCACTGCCACCCCCCCCCCCCCCCAGCTGCCACCAGTTCTGTTTGGGGGGGAAGCGAACAGCGGCAGTGTATCCAAAAGTGGTGGCTTTTGCTGCTGCTTTTGAAAATACTGTCGCTGCCCGCCCCCCCCCTAGATGCACTGTTCCCTCTAAGCTGTGCGCGTGTGCGCGCGCACACACACCTCGCCGAGCGAGCGCACATGCTTTACAACAGAGCGCACAAAAATTATGGTTCTGATTCTGATAAAAAACAACACAGACGTCTTAAAATTTAAAAGTTGTGATTGTAATTACTAGAAATTTTCTGCTTCATTTAGTAATCGTCTATTTCATTTAATTTGATTAAAATAAATGTGGTGTACATACTGTATTCTGACGTGGAGTCAAATTTTAAAGTATATAATTACGAGTGTCGTTATATGGCGCACAAAAATTTAACCTTCCTTCAAAAGCTGCACAGCTGATATTTTATGCGCACAAAGCCTACAGAAAATTAGAGGGAACATTGCCTAAATGGAATTGGTGGCAGCTGGGGAGGCGCAGCTGGGAGGGGATAATGTCAGTGGGGAGAGGGGGTGGCATCAGTGGAGGGGTGGGGTGGCAAGGCAAGGATTTCTGCCAGCCCTGAGCAAGACGATATGGAAAGATTCATTATTAGAAGTGTGTTTGTGCCTTAGTAATAGAATAGCAGAGAGTGTTCCAAAGCAGGTTTGAAGTTCACTGACATAACTTTGTGAGGTTTAATACAGCAGATGAGAGCAGATAATGGCCAGTTTGTTCCTTTGTTTCCTCTCTGGTTCTCTACTACATTGGACAGATGAAAAACCAGCTCCACCAACCCCATTGCATCGTCCAAAATCATGAGCAAATCTCTCAATCCTGTTCCTACCATTTCCTTCTCTATCCATCCCAAGCATGTCTAAGCTCCACCAAAATGCTGGGCACCATCATCTCTGCTTGATAGGCCATGCCAAGCATTGCTTGCATTTTATTCTTTCCAATCCAATGGAAGTTGGAAAGAATTATACCAAAGTGATCAAGAATGGATATCTGTCTGAGACCAAATAACTTTCAGAAAATTTAATGGAGTTTGAAAATGGGCCAAATCATACCAGAGTTCCATAGAAAAAGCCTCCTCCCCCCCCAAAAAAAAGAATGGTCCAATGCATTTCTATGGGAGGAGTTCCAGCTTCAGATGCATAGAAGTGTACAAATAGTGAAACAAAGCAGTTAGGGAATTCCTTCTTTCAATCTGCCTCCCCCTGTTCTTCCAACCTGCCAAACTGCCTCCCATCTGATATCCACAATCTCCAATGCCAAAAAGTATAACTTTACAACTGCCCTACCACCTAGGGTTGCCAACTGGCTCCAGATGCGCCTGACAGGATTGATCCAGTCCTGGGTCTACCCCAGTGCATGCAGGGACATGTAGTCTTGCTTTACTTATGAAGTGCAATGAAGAAATCAGAACTACATGTCCCTACATGCAATGGGGTAGACTGAGGACTGGATCAAACCTGTTGGGCGCATCTGGAGCTAGTTGGCAACCCTACTACCACCCCATCCAAATGCCCACACTCCAAAAAAAAATGGCCCACCTCCAAAAACTGCTCCCCACAACTGCTCTGCCAGCATGCACACTGCCCTCACTTCCAAAATGTACTCCCTCACAAATGCCCCATGCCAAAAAAATGCTCACACAATCGCTTCACCATCCTTCGAACTGTCCCACTCCACAAAAAAATATGTTCCTAGTGCAAACCAATTTCTCTCTCTCTCCTACAGTGTATAGTGATCACTTAGATTTCTGCATATGTTAAATGCAAAGCTTGCAGTGCATGTATGTGCAATTAAGATTTCAAGAAAATAAAATATGCTGCTGCATTGGCCGGGAATCGAACCCGGGCCTCCCGCGTGGCAGGCGAGAATTCTACCACTGAACCACCAATGCTAGAGCTGCTGCTTTTGTTGCAAACAGCTGCCTAAATTCTTGCTTAGAGATACAAGGGTAACTTGCCAGTACAGTCTGCCACATCAGCAGTAAGGGC
Source organism: Ichthyophis bannanicus (assembly GCA_033557465.1). Lineage (NCBI taxonomy): Eukaryota > Metazoa > Chordata > Amphibia > Gymnophiona > Ichthyophiidae > Ichthyophis > Ichthyophis bannanicus. The sequence continues at coordinate 560,211,694 of CM066034.1, read as the reverse complement.
TAGCTTTAAGAAATAGAAATCTGTGTTAAAAGAAAACAGAGGGAGAGAGAGAAATAAAAGAAAGACAGGAGAAAGTGAGATATAAGGAGGAAGAGAGCCAGGTTTACTAAGCAGTGTCTTTCACTACAGCTCAGAGAGACAAAAAAAATGAATCAACCAAAATAAACTAAGAAAAAAGCAGAAATTACCAACTAGAAATATTTGTACTTAGTGTTGAATTGAAGCAGATCTCCCCCAAGCAAATGGAGGTATTCCCCCATCCTTCCCCCCAAGGAATATGAAGTACTAAATAAGCAGGGTTATGAGTCTCAACTTATTTTTTTCTCTAATTGACAGTAATATGTGTAACTCCTATATGCAATTTCTTTACAATCTAGTTGAACTTGTATGTCATTTATGGAGGTGTTGGTTGATTAAAAAAGACTTTTTGCCCTACAGTTTACACTAAGGGACCCTATTACTATGCACCGCTAGCCAGTTAACATGCATTATAGTGTGTGGTAATAGGCTGCGGTAAACTCTTATGCATGGGCATGCCAGTTATTGACCACTTAAGTTCATGTTAACTGGCATTTGTGTGCATTAATGTGCAGCACAGGTGGGTTAAAGGTGAAGTGGGGTGTGGAGAGCATCTTAGTGCACAAGTGCAGTTAACATGGCAATTAGCACGGGTGCACCTAATGACATCTCTATGAGTGTCGTTAGGTGTTGTCGCATTCTGTACTCCACTTGTCATGGTACTCAGTGGCATGATAGCTCCCAGGAACATGCTGGTCATGCCCTGACGGCTGATGCAGAGGCTTTGCGCTTAGCATGTGTTAGTAATGCAATTAAGTGCAAATCCTTAGCAGACTTTAGAAAAAAGGTTCCTGAGATATAGAGCAAACGTTTTTTTTGCATTTTGATATTTTCCACCCTCAGTTTTAAAGAAGAGTTTACCTTTTACTTAATTTTTATAGTGCTGCTGCATTTGTTCAACTGATTTGGAGTACAAAAGCTAGTCAAATGTTTTAATTAAGAAATGTATTCAGAGGGGCTACCAGCACTTCTTAAGAACATACAATCATACTTTTTTCAACAGGGATTTGCTTTTCAATCCCAAGAATCAATCAGAAGATCATTTAGAGCATATAACATGTACATTCACGTTTCAAAATTTTCTTATAAAATTCCTCAAATTATTCATAACATTTTTCAGGGTTTATTTGTATGCTCTTATGTTGCCAACAAGTCTCAGGTAATGAATTTTAAATAAAATCTTTGTCCTGAATTTCCATGACAAATATTTTTCAGACTGTTTATCAGCAGGGTCATGCATTGTTAGGATATTTTAAATATGGCCATTGTCAAACTTGTGTTATCATTTTAGAGATTAAATAATTTGTTAATCCATAGAAACATCACGGCAGATAAAGACCATACGGTCTATACATTCTGCTCTTCCATACCAGCTACTATAGTCCCTTTTTTCCCTTTAGAGATCTGTATTTGTCCCATGCTTTCTTGAATTCAGATACCGATTCAGTCTGAAGCAGGGTGGGTAGTCTTCCCTCAATGCCCGGAACATGCACATAATCTTTGACTGTGATTATGGACTATACATTGTTGCTTGTGTACTAAATGTATGTCTTACTCCTTTCTTTCTTTTCATTTTCCTATTTACCTTCTCTTTCCTATCAATTCTTGGAGTTCCTTTCCTTATCTCTTGTATTTCTGGTTGTAAACCACTTTGCATTTCTATAGTCAAGGCAGTATAAAAATAATTAAACTGTAAACTGCACCTCTACTGGGAGACTATTCCATGCATCTATCATTTTTTCTGTAAAGAAATATTTCTGCAAATTACTCCTTTCACCTTCATCCTGTGCTCCCTTGTTGCAGAGCTTTCTTTCAATTGAAAGAGACTCCTCCTGTACATTTGTGCCATGGAGATATTTAAACGTCTCTATCATATCATCCCTCTCCCGTCTTTCCTCCAGAATAACCAAAATGAGATCTTTAAGTCTGTAACCATATACCTTATGACAAAGCCTACTGACCATTTTAGTAGCCACTGTCTACATGGACTCCATCCTGTTTGTATCCTTTTGAAGGTGTGGCTCCAGAATTGTGCACGACATAGTTACTCATCTATAGCAGGTGTTCTCCGGGAACAGCAGGAATCAGTCCTCACATATGGGTGACATCTGCAGAGATGGAGCCCACGTGGTATCCACTCCCCAGCTTTCATAGAAAATCTTTGGGAGTTCTATCATGCATACGTGGTCACCTTTCCACCCAGTATGATGACATAACTTAAAAAAGCATAAAAAGAAAAATGCCACAGGGAGGAGGGAGGGTTGTGAGGACTGATTTCTGCTGTTCCCGAAGAACACCTCTGACAGGTGAGTAACTACGTTTTCTCTGGGAACAAGTAGGAAGTCACTCCTCACATATAGGACTCCCAATCTACAGGCTACTGAAAAACCTGTAATAGGCCATGGACAACTGAAAAATCAAACCGTGAATGCCAGCAGAGAGCACAGATTGACCCCAAGACCTCTGACACAATCCAAGCGTTGACCAGGTAGGCAGTTCTCCTTTAGCCTGGACTCACAGAAGAGTCTGAGGGAAGGAGCTGCATTATTCCCCAAACAGATGATGGAGTACTGCCTGGCCAAGGGCGCTATCATGCCTGGAGTCTTCCTCCAGGCAATAATACGCTACAAAGATATGGATAGAGGACCAGGTGGCCGCCTAGCAGATTTCCAACAAGGAGACGGAGCACAAATTAGTTACCGAGGCTGCTATCATTCACACGTTGTGAGCAGTGATGTACCGCTCTGTTTTGGAACTAGGAAGTAGCAGGAGTAGAACCTGGTTCCCCGCTGGGGGGGGAAGCGGGCTCCACTACCTGGACTGCCAGCAGGCCCACAAGTTCCTGTTGCAGAAGTCTTCGGTGAAAAGGAGTCATAGGAAGTTCCCAAGGGAAGAACGGAGGCGGCATATGTTCAAAGTGGAGGAGGTAATCCTCCTTGACTACCTGCAAAGCCCAAGCGTTACTGGTGATACTGGGCCACTGGTAAGCTTAGAAGACCAGACATCCCCTTGTATGCTGCGGCTCCTGACCCCAGACGTGAAAAGCTGCTATGCCCAAGGTGTCAAAAGCTCCCCCCAATCTGTGGAAAAGGCATTATCTGGGGCTTGGGGCCTTAGGCTTACATGGGCCGTGCTTCTGGCCCTTGGCCTACTGTCTCTGTTGGGGAATTGGATAGGCCAGAAATTGTGGGTATGTTTTCGGGTAAAAGGGCTTTTCCCCCCAAGCCTTCTGTCGGGAAGGGTCTGCAGTCTTCCTGGAGAGCCTGGTTCTGGTCATGAACTTGAATTCCAACTCTGTGGCCTTGTCCCTTATGGGCTTGCCAAAGAGGTTCTCTCCCCAGCATGGGACATCGACCAACTTGTCCTGAACCCATTGCTCCAGGTCTGAGGACTGTAGCCATGCCAGGCGCCAGGCACCAATGCCCACCACAGTAGTCACGGATTCAGAGCCATCATAGGCTGCCCAAGTCATATATTTGGAGCACTCCTTGACAGTCGATATCAGGGTTCAGCACCACTGGAGAGGCTCATCAGACAGGCCAGCTGAGAACCAGGCAAGCTCCTTTGCCAAATCTCAAGTACATGCCCATATACACCTGGTAGGCCTGGATACAGGCCATAGGAATTGAGTCCTGGTAACACTTCCTACCATAGGCATCCATGGTGTGGGACTCCTCTGCCTGGGGGCACTGAGGAGTGCGTCTTCTGGCTTTTGATCCAATGCATGACCGAATCCACCACCATGGAATTGTGTGGTAGTTGTGTATTCTGGAAGCAAGGGCTCTTGCGGACCCGATACATGAAATCAAGCTGCTTACTCAGTATTGGCACCATAACCGGTGTCTCCCACATACTGAAGAGCAGTCTTTTGAGGATGGGAGGAATGGGCACCATGAGTGCCTCCTTCGGGGGAGCCTTGTGCTGGAGGATCTTGAGGTCCTTCGCTAGAGCCTTGTCCTCAGATTCGGTAGTGAAGGCCAAGGCCTAGCCATGTCCTGCACAAACTCCTGGAAGGAGAGGTCCTTGGGCAGGGACTGCCGATGCTCCTGCAGTGGGGATGGGTCTGAGGGAACCATCCTGGTGGATGTCATCTTGTCATCTGTCTCCCACTTGGAATCGGTATCGGAAGATACATCCAGGATGCAGCCGGCATCGGCCCAGTGCCTGGAGGGGGGAGTCACCAGGGCCTAAGGTTCCTGTCAATCCAACCCTGAGGCACTGGGTGGGGAGGTCCGGGCCCTTGCGGGGGAGATGGACCAATGCCTGGAATCAGAGCTGGGTTGGAACTGCTCCAGCACAGGCTGAATCCTCATGGGCAATACCTTTGTGGTGGAAGGTCCGGTCACCAGTCCCGAGGATCTGGAGTTACCATTCATTGGGGCCTGTTGCAGTGCCAGGAGGGCAGCGATGCTGCATTCCATGGCGGCCATCCTGAGCTCCAGGCCAGTAGGTTCCTCAGGCACTGACATGGGCACCGAGGGAATCTGGCTTGATGCTGGCTCCGTCAAGGGAGTTTCCTCAAGGAGGATGACTTCTGAGGACTGCTGCCTATCCACTGAGGCTTTGGGAGTCTCCTCCCACCGGGGCAGCTTGGAATGCCCCTTCCTGCCCTCCCCCTTGGCACCAAGATCGGTCTTCGATGCCAACTTAGTTGGGGTCCGATCCTTCTGGGGATGGTCTTCTGGAGCCAATCCCGGGTCTGATACCCCGCAACCTCAGGACTCAGAGCAAGCACGGTCCACACGTGAGGCCGAGGCCTCGTCTGCGGCCCCCAAGGGCACTGATTCCCCTAAGGATGCTGGAGCTAAATAGGAAGTCTTACGGCCAAATGGCAACTCCTGTTGCCTTTCACAATTCTTCCAGCCCTTACTCATCATCTGGAGACAAAGTGGACTGGAAGAGGAGTTGTGGTCAGCACCAAGGCACCGCAGGCAACAGTCATGACTGTCCATGCTAGATATGGTACGGTTATAACAATCACACTGCTTAAAGCCACTGACTGAAGACATAGCAGGGAAAATGGCTCTCGTTAGGTGAAACTCCAATGTCTTGTTCAGGAGGGTGCGAGTAAAACCCATGCTTTGAAGAGAAGAAAAAAGAAAAGGAAGGAACCCAAAAAAACCCCAATGCTGAGGCAATGAAGGTGATGGTATGCGACCGGAGAAAGATGCAAAAATCTTGTCAAAAATCTAACTTTTTCCGGGTACAGGGACTGCATGTCCAATGGGCTCCACTGAAAAAAGAAGACAGAGGTACAGTAAGATGGAACCTTTGGATGGGAAGGTGACCACGCATGCGTGGTAGAACTCCCAAAGGCTTTCTATGAAAACTGGGGAGTGGATACCATGCAGGCTCTGTCAGTGCCAACATCACCCATATGTGAGGACTGACTTCCTGCTTCTTCCCGGAGAATACTCCAAATGAGGTCATAACAAAGTACCTCTGTATAAATCTATCACCTCCTCCTTCCTGCTGGCAATTCGTCTCCCTATGCACCCAAGCATCCTTCTGGCTTTCGTCGTCACCTTTCCTACCTGTTTAGCCAACTTAAGATCATCACAAACATTCATGCCTAGGTCCTACTCTTCTTTCATGGACAGAAATTCTTCACCCCCTATTTCCTTATCGGTCCTCCAGTTTAGTCCTCCACCTCTGGGTTGTGCACCTCCTCCTGCAGCTTGGAGACTGGGCATGTCAAAAACATGACATCACTGGATGTAGTCTGCTGGTCTCTCCCATCAGTCCCAGTGTGTCCAGTCTCCTTGCAGCAGGAGGATGTAGTCAGCCTAGGTGCTGGGCTCACTTGAGGATCAAATAAGGAGCAGTTTAGTCAGGGTTGAGGTTTTGTAAACCTTAATTCATCTAGTATTTAATTTAATTTTGACAATGATTCTTTGCTTAACTAATTTAGTTACCAGGTAGTGGAATTCTTGCAGAGTCTCGGCTCGGTAGTCAATGTGGTCAAAAGCCACTTGCTGCCATCCCAGGATCTCGAATCTCTGAGAAGGCGGTTCAACACTCAGAAGGGAGCGGTCTTCTTGATGGATCGTCGGATTCAAATCCTTCGTTTATTGGTACACATGTTCAGGGACGCTCTAGCATCTTCTGCGCGGAGTTATCTTCAAGCGCTGGTAACGATGGCGGCAACCTTGGAAGCCATACCATGGGTCAGGTATCCTTCTGACCTTTACAGAAAGTGCTGCCTCGCTGTTGGTCACGGCAGTCTGAATCGATAAACAAGTGACTCCCTGTCCCCTCAGAGTCCGGCAGTCGATGCCCTGGGGGGCTGTTGGCAGAATCTTTGAAGGCCGGGATGCTCCTGGATCAGCTGGTGTGGCTTAAATTGTTGATGGATGTGAGTCGTGCAAGGCACTTGGACCATTCTAGAGAGACCAGCTGGAGCTGAGAGCAGTTCATCTCACACTGTGAACCTTCAAAGTGACAGGGCAGGGACGAGCGGTGCGAGTGCTGATGGACAACTCCGATACAGTGGTCTACATCAGTAGGTAGGGTGGCACAGGAAGTGCAGCCATGGAGAAAGACGCAGAGGCACTATTCGCTTGGCTAGAGCATTGAATTCCAGCAATCTTGGCTGGAATTCAACGCTCTAGTACCGCACATAGCAGGAAAAGAAAATGTGATGGCGGATTTTCAAAACAGGGTACAAGTGGATGCAGGAGAAGGGGAGTTATATCCGGACGTGCTTGAGCAAGTAGTCTGCAAATGGGGTTCGCCGGTCATGGATCTTATGGTGACCTTTCAGTCAGCAAAGTGAGTCGCTGATTCAGCAGACGATGTGAGAGGATGTCCGAGCGGATCGACGCGCTGAGGTCTGGGCTGATGTCACGTTTCCTCTATGTATTCCCTCCGTAGGCACTCATTGACTGGGTGATCTAGCGTATCGAGCCTCATCGAGAGGAGTTACCCATGACTGAAGTGGTATTTAAAGGTGCGGAAGAATTGAAGGAAATATCGATACATCGGGAAGATGTATTACAACTATTAGATAAACTGAAGAGTAGCAAATCACCTGGGCCAGATGGTATACATCCAAGGGTGTTGAAAGAACTGAAATATGAGATTTCAGACCTGCTATTAGTAATCTGTGAACTATCATTAAAATCATCTCTAATACCTGAAGACTGGAGGATCGCCAACATAACACCAATTTTTAAAAAGGGTTCCAGGGGTGATCCATGAAACTATAGACTGGTGAGCCTGACCTCAGTACCGGGAAAAATAGTAGAAACTATCATAAAGAATAAAATTATTCAACATGTAGATAGTCATGGCCTAATGGGAGACAGCCAACATGGCTTTAGACAAGGAAGATCTTGTCTTACTAATCTGTTATGTTTTTTTGAAGGTGTGAATAAACAGGTGGACAAAGGTGAATCGGTTGATATAGTGTATCTGGACTTTCAGAAAGCCTTTGACAAGGTCCCTCATCAGAGGCTTTTGGCAAAACTAAAGAGTCACGGGATAGGAGGCAGTGTACTACTATGGATCAGGAACTGGTTAAAAGATAGAAAGCAGAGGGTAGGGCTAAATGGCCAATCTTCCCAATGGAGAAAGGTGAATAGTGGTGTACACCAGGGATCTGTGCTGGATCTGCTGCTTTTTGACATATTCATAAATGACCTGGAAAGTGGAATAACGAGTGAGGTTATCAAATTTGCAGATGACACAAAACTATTTAAAGTTGTTAAAACCCAAGAGGATTGTGGAAAATTGCAAAAGGATCTTGATAAATTGGAAGACTGGGCATCAAAATGGCAGATGAAATTTAATGTGGACAAGTGCAAAGTTATGCACCTAGGGAAGAACAACCCAAACAATGGTTACACGATGCAAGGTTCCACATTAGGAACCACCACCCAGGAAAAAGATTTAGGTGTCATTGTAGATAACATGTTAAAAGCCTCGGCCCAGTGTGCAGCGGCGGCCAAGAGAGCAAATAGAATGCTAGGTATCATAAGGAAAGGAATGGAAAATAAAACAAAAGATATTATAATGCCTCTATATCGTTCCATGGTGAGACCGCACCTTGAATATTGTGTGCAATTCTGGTCGCTGTATCTTAAAAAGGATATAGCGTTATTAGAAAAGGTTCAGAGAAGAGCCACCAAAATGGTAAAGGGGATGGAAGGATACTCCTATGAAGAAAGGCTAAAAAGGTTAGGGCTTTTTAACCTGGAAAAGAGACGGCTGAGGGGAGATATGATAGAAGTCTATAAATTAATGAACGGAGTGGAACGGGTAAACGTAGATCGATTGTTTACGTTATCAGAATATAGACAGACTAGGGGACATGCAATGAAGCTACAGGGTAAACTATTTAAGACTAATAAAAGAAAATATTTTTTCACTGAATGTGTAATCAAACTCTGGAATTTGTTACCGGAGGATGTAGTAACGGCTGTTAGTGTAGCTGGGTTTAAAGAAGGTTTGAACAAGTTCCTGGAGGAAAGGTCCATAAACCATTATTAAGAAGGAACCCAGGATATCAATGCTTGACCCAGTACAAGCATTGTGGAACCTGTGTCTTTTGGGGAAACTGCTAGGTACGTATGACATAGATTGGCCACTGTTGGAAACAGGATACTGGGCTTGATGGACCTTGGTCTGACCCAGCATGGCATATCTTATGTTCTTATGAGTGTTGCAGGGGGCTCCGGACTGGTCCAGATGCCCGTGGTATACAAAACTCAGCTGACTTCTCGACGGGGAGCTTTAGAGATTACCGGCATCAGAGAATCTCTTACTACAAGGTCCACTACTGATGCCTCAAGTGGATCGACTCTCACAGCCTGAGCATTAAAAATGCGAGACTAAAGAGGAAAGGCTACTCAGAGCGGTCCTCGCGACCTTGCTTCGAGCTATGAAAAAGTCTACATCGTTGGCATATGTCTGTATTTGGCTTTCTTGTTATAGAAGCAGAGTACAAGGAGTAGCTCTAGGGGCGCAAGCAGGTGTTCTGCGTTTTCTTAAAGCAGCGTCCAGGCTGCGACCCTCTCGTAGAGTGGGGGGGGGCCGCCGTGGGACTGCAGTTTGGTGTTTGGGACCTTAACCATGGAGTTTTTGAGTCATTACCCAAGGCATCAGTTAAAGATTTAACCCTAATGACGGTTTTTTTGGTGGCCGTCTGGGTGACCAGGTGAATTTTGGAATTGCAGGCGTTGTTATGAAGAGAACCGGATTTTTTTGTCCCTTTCAAAAAAAAAAAAAGGAAAGCGGTATTACGTCCAGTTCCCTCCTTTTTTTTGCTTAAAGTGGTTCGTCTAGATGAGACGGTCTCTATTTCAGAGCTGGGTTCGCTGGAAGGCAATGCAACGGATTGGGGGTTGCGCCACTTGGGCATTAAGTGTGTGTTGCGGCAGTATTTGGAAGTGTCTGAGACCTTTGGCAAATCAGATAGCCTTTTTGTCTTGTTCAGAGGTTCCCTTAAAGGGGAAGTGGCGGTGAAGGCGTCCATTTTTAGATGGATTTGAGAGGCGATTTTTTCAGCATTCCTTCGGTGTGGTACGCCGGGGCCAACGGGATTACATCCTCAGTCTACCAGACCTCAAGCAACTTTATGGGCGGAGCACTGTTTGGTTCTGCCTGGTGAGATTTGTAGAGTAGCCACTTGGTCGTTTCTTCATACTTTCAATAAACGCTTCTGCCGGAGGTTTTTTGTGACCCTGGGTGCCGTGTTCGGATCGGCGGTGTTACCAGCCAGCTAGTAAAGTCCCTCCCAATGATTACTGCTCTGTTACATCCCAGAGGTAGAGGACTAAACTGGAGGACCGATAAGGAAATGGAAATTACATTTACCTGGTAATTGTTGTTCCTTGAGAAACTCCAGTTTAGTCCTCATTCCCGCCCGGGATTGTGTAGTTGGCAGTGAAGCTTCAGTTGGGAGAGGTATACGATTACTGGTAGGTATAGTTATTGCTATAACTTGCTATCTTTTCTTGCTCTTTCTGATCTATTATGCTGTATAATGATGAAGGAAAGGAAGCGGTACAAAGAAAAGGTACTTTTCTATGGGGGGAAATTCCATGGTATATTGTTTGTTGCTATAAGTTCAATTTCTTCCAAGGTTAAAATGAATGGAATAGCTACTGATTTGTTGCTTCTTTGAGTGTGCTTTGTCAATAGTTCACTGGGGCTGATGGGAGAGACCAGCAGACTACATCCAGTGATGTCTCGTTTTTGACATGCCCAGTCTCCAAACTGCAGGAGGTGCACAACCCAGAGGTGGAGGACGAAACTGGAGTTCCTCAAGGAACAACAATTACCAGGTAAGTGTAGTTTCCATATATTGCTCCCTTGGATTTTTGCAGCCCAAATGCATGACCCTGCATTTTTTAGCTTTAAATATCAGCTGCCAAATTCTCAACTATTCTTCAAGCTTGAGATCCCGCCTCATGTTATCTACTCCTTCCTGGGTGTCTTCTGTATTGCATATTTTTGTATCATCCACAAAGAGGTAAACTTTAGCTGACAGCCCGTCCATAATATCTCTAACAAAAATGTTAAAAAGAATCGGACCAAGGACAGATCCCTGTGGCACACCATTGGTAACATCCTTCTCCTCAGAGTAAGCACCTCTCATTCAACTAATTTCTACCCCAGTCAGTCACTTTAAGGTCCATCCCTAGGGCACTCAATTTATTTATGTCACTTATGCAGAAAAGTGTCAAAGGCTTTACTGAAATCTAAGTACATCACATCTAGGACTCTGCCTCAGTCCAACTCTCTGGTCACCCAGTCAAAGAAATTAATTAGGTTTGTTTGATAAGATCTGTCTCTAGTAAAACCATGCTGCCTCAGATCTTGCAATCCATTGGACTCCAGAAACCTCACAATCCTCTGTTTTAGCAGCCTTTCTATTAATTTAATCACTACAGAGGTCAGACTAACCAGCCTGTAATTCCCAATTTCATCCTTACTTCCGCTTTTGTGTAAAGTAGTGGTTTCCTACCCATTCCTCTAGTACCCCCAGGCCAGTCAGGTTTTCAGGATATCCACAATGAATATGCATGAGATAGATCTGCATGTACTGCTTCCACTGTATGCAGATCTATCTCATGCATATTCATTGTAGATACCCTGAAAAACTGACTGGCCTGGGGGTACCAGAGGACTGGCTTGGGAACCACTGGTGTAAAGGGACTACATGCACCCTTTTCCAGTCCTCTGGGACCACTCCCGACTCTAAAGAAGCATTGAAGAAGTCAGATAGTTTAGTCACTAGAATTTCCCCAAGTTCCTTCAATACTCTCGGATGTATTCCATTCGGCCCATTGCTTCGTTTACTTTTAGTTTAGCTAGCTCCTCACAAACACAGCCTTCTGAAAGTCGTTCAAAATCCCCCTCACTTCTGTTCCTATTTGCGGGTGTTTCATGAGGTCCTACTTTATCCTCATCAGCTACTAAATATTCTTCCTCTTCGCCCTTGAGTCTGACAATACCACTTTTGCACTTCTTCCTCTCATAAACATATCTGAAAATGTTTTGTCCTCCCATTTTACTGCATTGGCTATTTTTTCTTCCATTTGTATCTTTGATTTTCTGATTCCTTTCCTAGTTTCTCTTATCTTTTCTAAATGTTGATGCTTGTATTCCTCTTTCTGTGATCGCTTGTATTTTATGAAGGTTACTTTTTTTTATCACCTTTTCAGCTACTTCTTTTGAGAACCATAGTGGCCTCCTTTTCCTTTTACATTTACAGTTGTGGTCAACATTATTGGCACCCTTGCAGTTTAACCCCTTAATGTCCAAGGTTAACACGAACTGTTGGAAAAACACCACATACAACATCCAAAAAGCTTAAGGATGACCTGGAGAATTCGGAAGTGGTTGTTTCAAACTGCACCAATATGCCGCACACTAAACAAAGAAGGACTTCATGGGCAAAGGCCAAGGAGGACCCCACTGCTCAAAGACAGGCATAGAAGGGCACGCCTGATCTTTGCTCAAATCCACCTTGAGAAACTACAGTCCTTCTGGGAAAATGTTCTATGGACAGATGAAACCAAACTTGTGCTCTTTGGCAGTGCAGACCAGTGATACATTTACAAGTGAAGAAATGGAGCTTATAAGTAAAAAAAAACAAAAAAACAACATCCTTCCTACAGTTAAATATGGTGGAGGTTCCATAATGTTGTGGAGCTGTTTTGGTGCCCCAGGAACTGGAGGCTGAAACATATTAAAGGAATCATGAAGTCATAGAACTGCCAAGGTATTTTGGAGTGAAATGTGCTGCCTATTGTCAAAAAGCTAGGTCTGGGTCGAAGGTCATGGGACCTCCAACAGGACAATGATCCTAAACATACATTCAAAAAGTACAAAAGAATGGTTAAGAAGGAACAAATGGACTGTTTAAACTGGCCATCAGACTTCCGGTAGCGCTGGCACGCCGAATGGATGCAGCTTGGTGAAGCTCCATCCAGTCTCCTCCTGTAGTGGTATTAAATTGCTTTTTTAGTCCTGCGAGCAAAGGTGGAACGTCGCCGGAGACTCAGAATGTCGGCTTGGAAGCGGCTGGAGGAATTTCAATCTAAATACTACCGGAGAGAGCAGTCCTGGGGGAGGGGTGCGGTATGCTCAGGGGCCTCTGATGGTTCGGAGGCATCGGCGGATAGGAGGCCGCACAGAGGCAAGGAGAGAGAGGCAATGATTTAAAGCACTGGCTGTAGGTATTTTGGCACAAAGTAAAAGCAGACATCAGCGCTCTCCGATTGTCTTAAAATCTGCCTTGGCCATGCTTCAGCAGGACTTGACAGAGCTCGGGGGCTGGGTGTTGGAAGCAGAGGAGCACTGGAGAGCCATGCGGTGGAATAGGAGGAGATGGCGTGGGGATGGGAGAGCTTGAGGCAGAGCCAGGAGCAACTCCAAGCAAAGCTGGAAGATTTGGAGGATAGAGCCCGCCGCTGTAACTTTAGGGTGCGAGGGGTGCCAGAAGGTGAGTATTACAAGGACTGTGTAGCAGCAGTGAAATTGTTGTTTGGGCACATACTAGAGCTTGATAAAGCAGGCGAGGGGGTGCCCCTCCTCCCATTAGTATGGAACGGGCACATCAGAGCCTGGGGTCAATACGAGAGAATAGGCGCTGGGATATAATGGTTTGCCTGTCCTCCTTCCCCATAAAAGAACAGTTACTGAACATTACTGGCAGGAGCAGGAGGTTGAGTAGTTTCAGGATCTTTCACAAGGGACATTAATGTGTTGCCGCCAGCTTCGAGAAGTGACTGGGTACATGAGGAGGGCAGAGATTGGCTATAGGTGGCTCTTCCCGTTTGGCATGCTATTTACAGTACGAGGGATCTCACGGAAGGTGAAGGCAGCGGAGGAGGCCTGGCAAGCTCTACAGTAGATGGAATGTGAGGGCCTGCCTTCCCAGATGATGAAGCATAAGGCCTCTGAATCAGGCTGGGTGGCGAAAATGGCGGCATCTAAGTGGCAGAGGGTAACTGCGAAGGGGACTCGCCTGAAGAGACTTACAGGAGAGTCAGCCTAATCAGTTGGCCCAAACATCAGGAATGGACACTTGATTGGCCTTAAGAGCATATGGGACATTACAGGTGCCAATAGGTTGCAGATTGAGGAAGGAAGTCTTTGCTTTGGGAAAAGTGAGGGGGGGTCAACAGAGAGAGGTGGGAGGGTTGATGGGGACATTATAGGGGGTAAGAACCAATGAAGGGGGTTATATTTGTGCAATGTGTTTATGGGGAAGAGTGGAGCTGGGAGTGGGGGGCTTTGGGGTGAAGGGATGTTGAGAGTATGAATGCAGGGCATGATGGATGGGGGGAGGGGATGCGGATGCCAGCAAACTACTGTGGAATGCGTGGCTCCAAGAGGGGGGGAGCCTGCAATGTGTGTGGGGGGGGGGGAGGGGATGCAGGAAAAGATCAGCGAGGAGGAGAACCTGATGGGAGAGATAGGGGGGTAGCAGGAAACTGCATCATGGTGCACATTGATACATTGAATGTTAGGGGGCTCAGTTCCCCCCACAAATGACAGCATTTATTTAGGGAGCTTGAGGGGAATCATTGAGACTTTGTGTTACTTCAGGAAACTCATTTGAGGGTTAGGGATGAGGGGCGGTTGTGTCATCGCAAGTATCCGGAACAGTTCTTCTCAGCGCCCTCGGAGGGGGAGGGAAAGGGGGGGTCACAATCCTGATTAGGCAGGGAGTGAACTTTCAGCTTGAGGGATCCTTTACCGATAAAGAGGGTGGGTAGTGGGGGTTAGGGGACAGTTGGGGGGAACAGAATAATGGTAGTGTATATTTATGGACCTAATGGTATCCCAGGGGTCCTCTTGGAGGGGGTTGTGGATCTGCTTGAGGACCAGGCCCAGGGAAAACTGGTTGTGGGGGAGGGATATTAATCTCACTCTCCAACCAACACAGGATAGGAGCTCCAAGGCAAGCGATGGGGGCAGAAGTAATTGACAGGTGGTGAGGAAGATGAAGAGGAGGTTTCACCTGGTGGATGTCTGGAGGGAGGCAAATCTGCGGAGTAAGGAGTACTCCTATTATTCGGAGGTGCAAGATTGCTTTAGCAGGATCGATGTGATCCTAGTGGATGTGCTGGAGGCAGCAGAGGTGAAAGAAGCGGAGATTGGCCTTATGACGTGGTCGACCCACGGTCCAGTTTGGGTAGACATGGGGGTTTGAGAAAAGGGGGGGAATAAGCTTTTGGAGTCTCAATGAGAGCCCTTTTGAAGAAACAAGGGGTGGAGGCAGATGTGAGGGCACAGATTAGGGAATTCCTTCAGTTCAATGATCAGGGGGAGGTGTGCCCGGGGCTGTAGTTTGGGAAGGCCTGAAGGCCATGGTGCAGGGAAGATTTATTATGTGGCCATCACACTATAAAAAAAACTTCACTTTCAATGAGAGCAAGAAATACTGGTGGAACGTAAGGATACATTATTAGTCTATCAAAGGACAGGGGCAAAGAAGGCCTAGAAGAGGGTGGGAGGATTGCAGGCAGAACTACAGGAGTTGCAGGTGGATCAGATAGCCTTTAGTCTGCAGCAGGTGAAGCAAGTTTATTATTAATGGGGGAATAGGGCTAGTAGACTATTAGCTAGAAAACTCAAGCACCAGGTGATGAAGTCTACGATTAGACGACTTCAAGGGAGAGATGGGAACATCTGCTCACAGGATAAAAATGTTAGGGAGCAATTTGCCGCTTTCTATCGGTCCCTATATGCAGGGCAAGAGGAGATTGTGGAGGAAAGGGTGCAGCACTACTTAGAGGGAATGGAGCTTCCCCAGTTGGAGGAGGATGCAATAGAACACCTAGAGTGGGACGGCCCGGGGGATTATCAAAAGTTTTATGGATTTTTGGAATCATGTAAATGGTTGGGGTGACTGGATGTGGTACTGTAAGAAAAGATATCTCTTTAGATGTCAAATACCCAGCTTGGTTACCTATATACAAAAGAGTATCTATTTTTTGCTTCAAAAGGTTTGTGGGATCTTCATAAATTCTTTCATAGAAAACTGTATCATAAAGTTGTCGCATAACTTCTGCAATATAAGCTGTGCGGTCTTGTATTACTAGTGCCCCACCCTTATCTGCAGGTTTGATAATTATCGAATTATTGTTACGTAAATTAGATAATGCTAACTTCTGTGTTTTGGAAAAATTGTAAAATACTTTAGCTTTAGTTTTAGTACAATATAATTGGTCTATTTTGGACAATACCACTTTCTCGTACGCTGCAATTAGTGGAACAGTGTTGATCAACGCAAGTTTTCTGACAGGTATGGCTGATGTTACTTTCTCACCGCATATGTACGGTATCACAATATCTCTCTGACACTTTTTAGCCAGATGCACGAACATTAGTTGTGCTTTTTCAGCACTTGTTCTCTTCTTCAAGAAACACATTTTCACAAGTCATGACAGCGTTTCAGTTTTAGTTTTAGTTTCAGTTTATATGGTTCTCGAGATGTTATCTATTTCATGTTTTTTAGCTAAAAGCATTATTTATTATTTCTACATTACCTAACAACGTTAGCTGCATGCTGTTTATTAATATATTAGGTTTTCTTTTTCACATTGACTGCTATCTGAATAAATGCGGGTTATATGCAGAATACGGTTGCAGCAGTCTTGTAACGGCACGCGCATGCTACTATGTCTGACACTTTTTTAGCACGGCACTTGGATAGTAGTTTTTTAATATAGTTTCATCTCCAGAGAGGGACTTTTTACGAGCAAGATATTGTTTTCGTCCCTTATAACTTTTAAATACCAGTTTATTTATGTTTTTAAAGGCATCCTATTGGTAATTTTTTTAGTACGCGGTTTTTACGTCTTTTTTAGTATGTTCAACGGGTGCCGACCTTTGTATATAAGATCATTTTGAAAGTAATCTCATTTTTAGATATATTTTTCTTATCTTTTAGTCACTATCGATAAGTGTCACTTGGGTTCTTCTTCGATGTGCTAGAGGGCACACTTAATTTTTCCATACAGATTTGGTTTTCATTATGTAATTTCATCTATAGATCTCAGTGTCAATTTTAAATTGTTCATGTTGCAGTTTCAATAGATACACTACAGTTTCATTTCGTAAAGTCCATTGTTTCCAGATGGTGGTAGCTACAACATAAGAAGATTCACCACTAGGGTCTTTGTACCCACAAGTTTCTCTTTGTGAGTAACGTGCTGTATTTTTATGCATTTATATTCATTTTTTGCCCTGCGTCTATTTTATTTTATTTTATTTTAATTTAATCTATAATACCTTTTTATATACTTGTTAACTTATTTATTTACATTTGTGGTTTGATGTTATTGTATTGTAACCCTGAATACTAACAGTGGTCATGCCAGCTCAATTATATTTTGGTATCTTTATGTTTTTATACATGGTTTTTAATATATGGTATTTAGTATATCTTTGTATCATAGTACCCTCCCCCCCGAAGAAGGCACCTGCCGAAACGCATTGGGGATTCAATAAAGTATTTGTGTTCATCCTCCACTCTTGCTTCGTGTGTATCTCTGGTTGGTTTGCAAGAGGGTCTCGCACTTCTTGTGTCTGCCAATTGGGGGACTACCTGAATTCTGGCCGGAATGGGAAAGGGTTGTATATGGAAAGTGGGCCCGAGAAGGATTACAATATTTTTATCAGTTTGTTGATGATGGGGAGTTGGTGTCCTTTGGTGATTTGCAAGAGGCTCATAATTTAAGGGAGATGGACAGGTTCAAATATGGGCAAGTTTGCCATTTTTTGAAGAGGAAGTTGGGGGCAGAGGTGCTCCAAAGAGACTTCACAGACTTGGAAGTGGTATTGTATGGGAAGCGGCGGTCTCAGGGATTTGCCTCAGCCCCGTATAAAGCGCTATAGGGAACCCAATTTCATCCCCTAAAATATATGAGTGAGTGGGAGCAGGATTTAAGTAGGGGATTGGTTCAGAAAGACTGGAAGCAGATAGTAGATTGGATACACCAGGCTCCTCTGTCCATTGCAGAGAAAATTGTTATAAGATCCTGATGAGGTGGTACTATGTTTATGTTTATGTTTATTTAGAATTTGATATACCGCTCAGGCCAGAGGCATTAGAGCGGTTTACAATACTATATCATTCGAGGAAAATAGGAAAAGAACGCCGCCTACACTGGATATACCTTGGGGTGTCGCTGGATTGTTGGCGGGGGTTTGGAGAGCGGGGTACTTTCTGGCATATCTGGTGGGACTGCCCCAGGATACAGGGCTATTGGAGTATCATCATAGGATTGGCCAGTTGCTGGGTATGGATGTGCCTCTGGATCCGGGTCTGTTCATGCTGTCTTGGGGGGATAGGGGTAGTGTGTGTGTGGGGGGGGAATGCTTATGGCCTGCTTGTGTGCGGTGAGATGTGAAGTGGCAGCCCATAGGAAGTGTGTGGAGTTCCCTGATATGGAAAAGTGCACAATGCGTTTGCATCAGGTGCTGATAATGGAGTGGCTGACGGTGCATAGGTGACAGCGAGTGGAGCGATTTGAGGATTGGAAGAAATTGATTCAGGCTCTAGAGAAGAGGGGAGGGTAGAGGGAACTACATTGAGGACAGGAGGGCAGGAAGGAGTTGGAGAAGGGTGTGGGGGATTCTGGTTCAGTACTTGGGGGGGATGGGGATAATCACTGGTTCTGAATAATAAGTAGGGTGATTATTTTGCATGCTGTTGTAGACCAGTGGTAAGCTACGGGGAGATAATGAGGCTGGAGATAACTTTTAAGGACAGTTTATTTGTTATATATATAATATAACTGACAAGTGGGGAATGTCTGTGGGTGAGGGGGAGGGCCTCAGGACAGCTGGATGTTGTATTAGCAGTTGTAGTAGTGGTTCCAAACTGTTATTGATTGAGAGGTAATTGGAAGTCTAGGACACAAATTGTTGTATATTCCATTGCAAAATTGTTAAATAAAGAACATTTTAAATTAAAAAATAAATTAATTAATAAACTGGCCAGCAATAAATCCTGTTCTCAATCCAATTGAGAACCTTTGGAAAAAGCTGAAATCTGCCATTGTTAAAAGGAATCCTGGAAAATTCATGAGCTGGAACAAATCACAGTTGAAGAGTGGGAGAAACTACCAGCAGACAGATGTACAAAACTTATAGATGGCTACAAGAAATGTTTGGAGGCTATCATCAGTGCCAAGGGCTGTGCAACCAAATCTTAGTTAAGGGTGCCATTAATCCTCTCCAGGTCATATTTTGTTTTTTTTTCTCAGAAATGACTGTGTCAGCGTTGCACAGATGTCTTTTTTTGTTGTATAACTTTGAATATACTACTAAAATACTATGATGATATACAGTTATAATATTTCCAATTATTTCTCAAGATATTGAGTGGAGGAGTGGCCTAGTGGTTGGGGCAAGGTACTTCAGGCCGGAAGGTCGGGGGTTCAAATCCCACTAGAGAATCGCAACCTTGGGCTAGAAGGACTGGGGTTTCTAGTCCCACCAGGGCCGGGCCGGCCCGTCCATTGAGCGAGAATGTTTTTTGCACAGGGCCCCGCGTTTCAGGGGGCCCCGCGCAAAAAACATTCTGATCCTAAAGTAAAATAAAATAATTTAAAAAAAAAGCTGTCTTCTCCCGCTGCCGGGGCCGCCGCGGCAGAATCGAGTGTGCCGCGGGGCCCCCCCTGCCCAGCACAGCCTGCTCTCCCCCTCTATCCGCTCTCTCGTTCAGCTCAAAGTCACACGCGCGGCTTTCAGACCGCGAGGGAAGAGTTTCTCCCTCGCAGCTCTGTTAAGCCCGCGGGGGCTGATGGGAAGTTCCCATCAGCCCCCGCGGGCTTAACAGAGCCGCGGAAGGGAAACTCTTCCCTCGCGCTCTGAAAGCCGGCGCGTGTGACTGTGAGCTGAACGAGAGAGCGGATAGAGGGGGAGAGCAGGCTGTGCTGGGCAGGGGGGGGGCCCGCGGCACACTCGATTCTGCCGCGGCGGGGGGGTTAGGAGTGCTGATGGGCTGGGGGGGGTTAGGAGTGCTGATGGGGGGGTTAGGAGTGCTGATGGGCTGGGGGTGGGTTAGGAGTGCTGATGGGCTATGGGGGGCTGGGGGGGTTAGGAGTGCTGATGGGCTGGGGGGGTTAGGAGTGGTGATGGGCTATGGGGGGGCTGGGGGGGTTAGGAGTGGTGATGGGCTATGGGGGAGCTAAGTATATGGGCTGATGGGATTAGGACTGGACGTGGGTTGATGGGGGGTTAGGACTGGTAATGGCCTATGGGGGGGCTTAAACTAAAAATTGGGTGATGGGGGATTAGGACTGGAAATGGGCTAGTGGGATTAGGACTGGGAGTGGCCTGATGGGGAGGTTAGGGCTGGTAATGGGGTATGGGGGGGCTTAAACTGAAAATTGGGTGATGGGGATTAGGATGAAATAGGCTGATGGGAGGGGGGTTAACACTGGAGGTGGGCTGATGGGGTTAGGACTGGTAATGGGCTGTGGGCTGATGGGGGGTTAGGACTGGTAATGGGCTATGGGGGGGTTAGGACTGATAATGGGCTATGGGGGGCTAGGACAGGAAATGGGCTGATGGGGAGGGGTTAGGACTTGAGGTGGGTTGATGGGGTTAGGACTGGTAATGGGCTGTGGGCTGTGGGCTGTTGGGGGGGTTAGAACTGGTAATGGGCTATGGGGGGGTTAAGACTGGTAATGGGCTGTTGGCTGATGGGGGCTGTCTGGTAATGGGCTATGGGGGGGGTAGGACTGATAATGGGCTATGGGGGGAGGCTAGGACAGGAAATGGGCTGATGGGTAGTGGTTAGTACTTGAGGTGGGCTGATGGGGTTAGGACTGGTAATGGGCTGTGGGCTGATGGGGGGTTAGGACTGGTAATGGGCTATGGGGGGGTTAGGACTGATAATTGGCTATGTGGGGCTATGAAAGGAAATGGGCTGATGGGGAGGGGTTAGGACTTGAGGTGGGTTGATGGGGTTAGGACTGGTAATGGGCTGTGGGCTGTTGGGGGGGGTTAGGACTGGTAATGGGCTATGGGGGGGGGGTTAAGACTGGTAATGGGCTGTTGGCTGATGGGGGCTGTCTGGTAATGGGCTATGGGGGGGTTAGGACTGATAATGGGCTATGAGGGGGCTAGGACAGGAAATGGGCTGATGGGGAGGGGTTAGGACTTGAGGTGGGCTGATGGGGTTAGGACTGGTAATGGGCTATGGGCTGATGGGGGGTTAGGACTGGCAATGGGCTATGGGGGGCTGACTGGAAATGGGTTGATGGGGTTAGGACTGGAAGTGGGTTGATGGGGGGGCTAGGACTAGTATTGGGTTGGGGGGTTGCTAGGACTGGAAATGGGCTGATGGGGGCTAGGACTGGAAATGGGCTGATGCAGGGACTAGAAGGGAATGGATGCTGGGTGAGACTGGAACTAGAAGGGAGCTGATGTTGGGGGAGGATTAGAATGGGATGGGGCTGAGAGAGTAAAATGGAGAGGGGAAAAATATTTTGTGTGGGAAGGATAAAAAATCTACAATTGGCCGGGTATTGGGAGAGTAAGTGGGGATTGAGGATGGAGGGGTAAAATTTGAGTGCATGAAATAGGAATGAGGAAAGAGCAAAAGGAGAAAGATTAGTATGTTAAAGCAGATGTAGAGAGAGAGAATGGAAAAAAAAACTAGAAGAGAGAAGAAAGGACAAATGGACAGCAGATGATGGAGAGTTAGCAGAAGACATGAAGAAACCAGAAGAAAGTGGCTGGAGCAATTGCAACTGAAAAAAATGCACAAAAGGTAGAAAGATATCTCTTTATTTTGAATTTATTAACTGGAATATGAAAGCTCTAGGAAATGTGCATCATTAACGTCTACGCTTTGGTACAAGAGGAAATTAATTTATAGTTTTATTTCTGCAGTGTTGTTGTACATTCCAAGTTTGGCTTTTGGGGTTCCCAGTTTAATTATTGTCTTCCTGTTTCTAAATCGTGATTCCTTGTTTGGTGATGGTCTATGTTCTGCATGTGTAACTGAGCTGAGGTATTCTGTTTATGTAATTCCTATTTGACATTGCCACTTGTTCTCTTTCCCCAGTAGGTCATGTATTGTTATTCTCTGAAATGTATTGGTTTAATATTTGCAGTGTTGCCTTTTGATTGGTAGAGTATGGTGCTTTGTGAGTCCTGGTAGTGCTGTTAGGATACGGCGGGTTTGCTATTGGTTGTAAATGGGCAGTGTTTGTAGTAGTTCCTAATGTGCCTGGCGGTTGGCACTGGATTATAGTAATGTAAAAATCTTTTAGTCTGTCTTTATCCATACACTCATTAAGAGACATGTTTACTAAAAGTTAGTGTATGTTAGCATTATGCAAATATTTATGCAAATAAGGTCACTTATGCAAATGAGGCCCCGCACCGAGTCTCCGCACATGGCCCCGCACCCCCCTTGGGCCGCCCCTGAGTCCCACAGGTGCTCCTTGTGGTCTTGGGCAAAGCCACTTAACCCTCCATAGCCCATGTTCCCTGTAAAATAGTTATCTCCAAGTTATAATGCCCTGTTCAATGTAATTTCAGTTTGTTCAATGTAAACCGCACTGATGCATAATAGCATGGTATATAAGAGAATATAAATAAATAACAACCTAAAATACAAGGGTACCAATAATGTTGACCACAACTGTATTTGCTTTCCTAACAAAAAGGTTTGTTGCTTTAAAAGGGGAGGAGTGGCCTAGTGGTTGGGGCAAGTTACCTCAGGCTGGAAGGCTGGGGGTTCAAATCCCACTAGAGGACAGCAACCTTGGGCCATGAAGGACTGGGGTTTCCAGTCCCACAGGTGCTCCTTGTAGTCTTGGGCAAGCCACTTAACCCTCCATTGCCCATGTTCCCTGTAAAATAGTTATCTCCAAGTTATAATGCCCTGTTCAATGCAAACCACCTTGATATCATGAAAGGCAGTAAATAAGAAATCTTAAATAAATAAAATATCCCTTTCAGTTTTGCCCACTGCTTTTCTACATCACCCAGCTGCTCCCATGCCGCTAGCAACTCCTTGAGGTATTGTTCTATCTTGGCAAAGTTAGCTTTCCTGAAGTCTAGGACCCTCATTTTTGAATGAACTTCATCAGCTCTAGTCCTAATACTGAACTGCACCATCACCGGATGTGAGATGATCAGCTACTATAACTTCAAAAACACTCGTCCCATTAGTAAGCACCAGGTCCAGTATGGCCCCCTCAAGTGTAGGTTCCATTACCAGTTGCTAGAATAGTTCTCCATGTAGAGAATCCAGGATCTTCTTACTTCTAGACGACACCTCAGCAGGGGTGTGCCAATCAGTATCCAGCATATTGAAATCACCTATCAGCAGCATTTCTCCTTTCATAGCAATGTTGCGAATTTCAATTAAATCTCTGTCCAGTTCTTCTGCTTTTGAAGAAGGTCTGTACTCGTATATCACACCAATGCAAATGAATACTTTAACCCACAGTGCCTCCTCCTTCTCTCATATGCGCTATAATTCTGTACCTTTAATATTATGTTTTACATATAGTGTCACTCCTCCTCCCCGTCTTCCTACCCTGTCCTTCCTCTATAAATTATAGCCCTGTATAATTACATCCCAGTTATGGTTCTTTATGAACCATGTCTCCATAACTGCCACTAATTCTAGTCAGCATCATCCATTAAATCTTCAACATCTGGAATTTTATTTCCCATACTATAGACATTCATGCACGCTGCTTTCCAGATGTTGCCTCTTTTACCCATGTCTATAGAGGTAATGTTTTACTGAGGGTTTTCTTCACCCATCTCCAATGAATCTTGTTTAAAGTCCTTTTCAGTAGGTTAGCCAGTTAGCTATGGAAGACACTTTGACCCTTCTTGGATAGGTGGACACAATCTCTGTTCATCAGCCCTTGGAAAATCATCCCATGGTCCAGGAAACCAAAACACTCACGATGACACCATCCATGCAGCCATGCATTTCATCTCCAGGATGAGATCTTCTCTGCCTTGGCCTTTACCCTCAACAGAGAGGATTGAGGAGGACTGGAGTGGAGGAGTAGCCTAATGGTTAAGAACACTGGCTTGAGAACCCAGAGACCATGGTTCAATTCCCACTAGCACTCCTTGTGGCCTTGGGCAAGTTACTTAACCCTCCATTGCCTCAGAAAAATCCAAGTTATAAATATCCCTGTTTAATGTACATTACCAAGTTTAAGTTTCAATGTAAACCACTTTGATTGAAATGATAAAGCAGTATATAAAAAAATAAAGAACACTGCCTATGCACTTATCTGCATCACCCTCTCTCCCAGAGCATTTAGTCACATCTGATATGCTCAGAGAGATACCTAGCAGTATCTTTTGTGCTAACATGGATGAGCGGCATCAGATAATAATCAGTAGGCTTGATAAGTCTCAGCCAATTCTTCGTAACATCTTAGATTTTGTTACCTGGCAGACAGCACACCTCTTGGGACATCAAGTCTGGTCAGCAGATGGGCGCTTCAGTACCCCTCAGAAGAGAGTCACCAACCACCACTCTTCGTTTTCTTGTGGTTACTGATTCTGCAACTTTGGGGGGCTTGAGCTCTGGTTCATCCTGTTCCTGGGATGCTTTTGCTTCCTCCACTCCCAGGGCTGCATATCAGTTCTTCAGTTCGAGGGATAATGGAGTTGGATTGTTGATTCTGCAGTCTCTGGTGACCTAGTCCAACCTCTTTTCTTTCTGTGGCATCTCATCTTTACTTCTGTTGGAGAGCTTGGATGCCACCAGAAGCATCTCATTGATGCACTTCTCACTATCACAGATGCTTCTCAGCCTTGCTACCTCTTCTCTCAGTTCCTCCACTTGTTTCATGAGGGCCTCAGCTTGCAGGCATCTTGCACACAGAACCAGTCCCTCGACTGGGATCGAGCCGTCTGCCTTGACAGAGGCAGAAGCTGTAATGGGGACAACAGCTTTGACAACACAATTTTTTTCCCAGTCATAGTTCAATTGTTGAAACTTGGTACCTGTTGAAGGAAATGAGTAAAACTTACTAAAGTCCCTAACGTTTCCTCAGCTGTGCTTTAAGACATCAAGCGGCTTACATCTTATGTGTATTCGAACAGCTTTGTTCTATGTTTCTGTGTGTAGCCCTGCTTGCTTGCTAAACAGTTATCACTTTAAGCTACTAAAATCTGGAATTATGTGCCTGAGGAATATAGCCTAATGCAGGGGTCTCCAACACCAGTCCTGGAGGGCTGCAAACCAGTCAGGTTTTCAGGTTGTCCCTAATGAATATGCATGAGACATATTTGCATGCACTTTCCCCATTGTATTCAGTTTAGCTCATGCATATCCATTAGAGATATCCTGAAAATCTGACTGGTTTGTGGCCTTCCAGGACTGGAGTTGGAAACCCCTGGTCTAATGTGTTTCCTTTGTAAAGTCACCTAATCAAAATTCCTTCAAGTATATCAAATTGTTTACTTTTAGCAGATATCCAAAAGTGGAACTATTTACTTATTAGGCTTTTCCTACCAACCAATAAAAAATCTGTTATCTTTGTAAACAAGCTAATTGGTGAGTTGTCCTATAAAGCAAGATTTTTCACCTGAGGTGGATGGGCTAACACCTGAAGAGTGTAGTAACTTCAAAGAGCTTGCCTTCCTCTTTGAACCTGAAGGTTAGAGGAGAAGAAAAACAGCAACAGAGAAAAAAAGCTTTGCCTCAGAACAGAAAAAAATTATCTTCTGCAATACAGCTGCAAAAATAAAAATAAATCAATAGGCAATGCAACAGAAAAAAATTATCTATTAAAAATAAAACTAGCCCCTTTTGAGCAGGGCCGGCCCATCCATTGAGCAAGAATGTTGTTTGCACAGGGCCCTGTGCAAACAACATTCTGCCCATCAGCCCAGGAAAATTTTAAAAGAAAAAACTAACTTGCTACTGCTACTGCTGCTGCCACCCTGGCAGCGGCAGAATCAAGTTTCTCCCGCGGGGCCCAGCCTGCCCAAAAGAGCCCTCCCTCCTGTCCGTCAGAGCCCTCTCTCGATCACTCTCCTCGGCGCGGTTTTCAGAGCCGCGAAGGGGACTCTTTCCCTCTCGCAGCTCTGTTAAACCCGCTGGGGCTGATGGGAACAGGCATTTCCTGTTTCTCATCAGCCCCGGCCGGCTTAACAGAACCGAGAGAGGGAAACCCTCCCTTCGCAGCTCTGAAAGCCGCACCGAGGAGAGTGATCGAGGGAGAGCTCTGCTGGACAGCAGGACGGCTCTGTTGGGCAGGCGGGGGCCCCGCGGGAGACACTTGATTCCGCCGCTGCTTAGGACTGGTAATGGGCTGTGGGGGGGGGGGGCTAGGACTGGTAATTGGTTGAGTAGAAGAGGGGACTTGAACTGCAAATAGTTGATGGGGATGGGGACTTGGAAAGGAAATGGGCTGAGTGGAAGGGGGGCTTGAACTGCAAATAGCTGATGGGGAGGGGGGCTTGGAATGGAAATGGGCTGTGAGGGGGAGCTAGGACTGAAAATGGGCTGAGTGGGGGGGCTAGGACAGGAAATGGGCTGATGGAGGTGCTAGGATAGGACTGGAAATGGGCTGTTGGGGGTGCTGAGATTGGAAATGGGCTGTGAGGGGTGGGAGCTAGGACTGAAAATGGGCTGAGTGGGGGGGGGGCTAGGACAGGAAATGGGCTGATGGAGGTGCTAGGATAGGACTGGAAATGGGCTGTTGGCAGGGCTGGCCCGTCCATTGAGTAAGAATGTTTTTTGCACAGGGCCCCGCGTTTCAGGGGGCCCTGCACAAAGAACATTCTGCTTTTTTAAAATTTTAATTTAAAAAAAAAAAAGCTTGCCGCTGCCGCCGCAGCAGCAGCAGCAGCAGAATGGAGTGTCCCGTGGGGCCCCCTCTGCCCAGCTGAGCTCTCCCGGCCCGGCTGAGCCCCTCTGCGCTGGCTTTCAGATACGCGAAGGGAGAGTGTCTCCCTCGCGTCTCTGTTAAGCCCGCAGGTAATGGGCTGTGGGCTGATGGGGGCTGTCTAGAAATGGGGTGATGGGGGGGTTAGGACTGGTAATGGGCTATGGTGGGGTTAGGACTGATAATGGGCTATGGGGGGGCTAGGACAGGAAATGGGCTGATGGGGAGGTGTTAGGACTTGAGGTGGGCTGATGGGGTTAGGACTGGTAATGGGCTGTGGGCTGTTGGGGGGGATTAGGACTGGTAATGGGCTATGGGGGGGTTAGACTGGTAATGGGCTGTGGGCTGATGGGTGCTGTCTGGAAAAGGGGTGATGGGGGATTAGGACTGGTAATAGGCTATGGAGGATTAGGACTGATAATGGGCTATGGGGGGGCTGGCTGGGACAGGACATGGGCTGCTGGGGTGGGGTTAGGACTTGAGGTGGGCTGATGGGGGTTAGGACTGGTAATGGGCTGTGGGCTGATAGGGGGGTAGGACTGGCTATGGGGGACTGACTGAAAATGGGCTGATGGGGTTAGGACTGGAAGTGGGCTGATGGGGGGTTAGGACTGGTAATGGGCTATGGAGGGGGTTAGGACTTGACTTGAGGTGGGCTGTGGGCTGTTGGGGGGGTTAGGACTGGTAATGGGCTATGGGGGGGTTAAGACTGGTAATGGGCTGTGGGCTGATGGGGGCTGTCTGGAAATGGGGTGATGGGGGGTTAGGACTGGTAATGGGCTATGGTGGGGTTAGGACTGATAATGGGCTATGGGGGGGGGCTAGGACAGGAAATGGGCTGATGGGGAGGGGTTAGGACTTGAGGTGGCCTGATGGGGTTAGGACTGGTAATGGGCTGTGGGCTGCTGGGGGGGGGGGTTAGGACTGGTAATGGGCTATGGGGGGGTTAAGACTGGTAATGGGCTGATGGTGGCTGTCTGAAATTGAGGTGATGGGGGTTAGGACTGGTAATGGGCTATGGGGGGGTTAGGACTGATAATGGACTATGGGGGGGCTAGGACAGGAAATGGGCTGATGGGGAGGGGTTAGGACTTGAGGTGGGCTGATGTGGTTAGGATTGGAAATGGGCTGTGGGCTGATGGGGGGTTAGGACTGGCAATGGGCTATGGGGGGGCTGACTGGAAATGGGCTGATGGGGTTAGGACTGGAAGTGGGCTGATGGGGGGTTAGGACTGGTAATGGGTTATGGGGGTGCTTAAACTGAAAATGGGGTGATGGGGGGTTAGGACTGGAAGTGGGTTGATGGGGGGCTAGGACTGGTAATGGGTTGGGGGTTGCTAGGACTGGAAATGGGCTGTGAGGGAAGGGAGCTAGGACTGAAAATGGGCTGATGGAGCAGCTAGGATAGGACTGGAAATGGGCTGTTGGGGGGAGCTAAGATTGGAAATGGGCTGTGGTGGGGGTTGAATTGAAATAGACTCATGGAGGAGCTAGAACTGGAAGTAGGCTCATGGGGGGGGCTTGGACTGGAATTGGGCTGAGTGGAGGGGAGCTAGGATTTGACATGGGCTGATGGTGGGGCTAGGAAATGACTAGAAATGGGCTGATGGGGGGCTAGGATTGAAAATGAGCTGATGAAGGGACTCAGACTGGAAATGGATGGGGGAGCTAGGACTGGAAATGGGCTGATGGGGGGCTAGGACTGGAAATGGGCTGATGCAGGGACTAGAAGGGAATGGATGTTGGGTGAGACTGGAACTAGAAGGGAGCTGATGTTGGGGGAGTATTAGAATGGGGTGGGGCTGGGAGAGTAAAATGGAGAGGGGAAAAATATTTTGTGTGGGAGGGATGAAAAATCTACAATTGGCCGGGTATTGGGAGAGTAAGTGGGGATTGAGAATGGAGGGGTAAAATTTGTGTGGATGAAATAGGAATGAGGAAAGAGCAAAAGGAGAAAGATTAGTATGTTAAAGCAGATGTAGAGAGAGAGAATGGAAAAAAAACTAGAAGAGAGAAGAAAGGACAAATGGACAGCAGACGATGGAGAGTTAGCAGAAAACATGAAGAAACCAGAAGAAAGTGGCTGGAGCAATTGCAACTGAAAAAAAAATGCACAAAAGGTAGAAAAATATCTCTTTATTTTGAATTTATTAACTGGAATATGTCAGCTCTGGGAAATGTGAATCATTAACATCTGCGCTTTATTTAGTACAAGAGGAAATTAATTTATAGTTTTATTTCTACAGGGTTGTTGTACATTCCAAGTTTGGCTTTTGGGATTCCAAGTTTAATTATTGTCTTCCTGTTTCTAAATTGTGGTTCCTTGTTTGGTGATGGTCTATGTTCTGCTTGTGTAACTGAGCTGAGGTATTCTGTTTATGTAATTCCTATTTGACATTGCCACTTGTTCTTTTTCCCCAGTAGGTCATGTATTGTTATTCTCTGAAATGTATTGGTTTAATATTTGCAGTGTTGCCTTTTGATAGGTAGGGTCTGGTGCTTTATGAGCCCTGGTAGTACTGTTATGATACGGTGGGTTTGCTATTGGTTCTAAATGGACAGTTTTGTAGTAGTTCCTAATGTGCCTGGTGGTTGGCACTGGATTATAGTAATGTAGAAATCTTTTAGTCTTTCTTTATCCATATGCTCATTAATAGGCATGTTTACTAAAAGTTAGTGTATGGTAACATTATGCAAATATTTATGCAAATGAGGCCCCACACCAAGTCTCCACACATGGCCCCGCACCCCCCTTGGGCCGCCCCTGCTTTTGAGAACTCTCAGGCAAAGAATGTGTATTTAAGTGCCACAGAATTACCTTGCTTTGGATGTATGTGTACATTTTACCACCTGTGTTAAGCTGTTGTCCATGTCAAAAACTGAAGTTTTACCATCATACTTTTCCTCTCTGTATTATGGAGCATCACTGCTCTTTGCAAAAAGAGCGCATTAAGGAACCTTTGGTCTCTCATTGTTTAAAATGCCAGCATTTTTTTGACTCACCTGAGTGTTTTGTTATCCATTGCCGGGGCCAGCCCAAGGGAATTTGATACCCTAGGACAGCGATGGCGAACCTATGGCACGCGTGCCAGCTGTGGCACGCGAAGGCCTTGCAGCTGGCACGCGGGAAGGTCCGCAATTAGGTTTTTTTTTTTTTTCAATTTTACTTGTCTGCTGCCGCTGTCGGGGCCGCCGCGGCAAAATCGAGCGTGCCCCGGGGCCCCCCTGTATCCGGCAGAGCCTGCCCTCCCCGTAGCAGCTCTCTCTTTGGAGCTGCAGTCAGACGCGCCGGCTTGCAGAGCGCGAAGGGAAGAGTTTCCCTTTCGCGACTCTGTTAAGCCCGCGGGGGCTGATGGGAACTTCCCATCAGCCCCCGCGGGTTTAACAGAGCAGCGAGGGAGAAACTCTTCCCTCGCACTCTGCAAGCCGGCGCGTCTGACTGCAGCTCCAAAGAGAGAGCTGCTACGGGGAGGGCAGGCTCTGCCGGATACAGGGGGGCCCCGCGCACGCTCGATTCTGCCGCGGCGGCCCGACAGCGGCAACAGACAGGTTTTCTTTTTTTTTTAATTTTCCCTGGGCTGGGGGGGGGGTTAGGGGTGGTGGTGTGATGGGCGGGGCTGGGGGGGGGTTAGGAGTGGTGATGTGATGGGCAGGGCGCGGCTGGGCGGGGGGGGGATAGGAGTGGTGATGGCTGGGCTGGGCTGGGCTGGGGGGGGTTAGGAGTGGTGATGGGCTGGGCTGGGGGGGGTTAGGAGTGGTGATGGGCTGGGCTGGGGGGGGTGTTAGGAGTAGTGCTGGGCTGGGGGGATTTAGGAGTGGTGATGGGCACTGGGCTGGGGGGTAGGAGTGGTGATGGACACTGGGCTGGCTGGGGGGTGTTAGGAGTGGTGATGGGCACTGGGCTGGCTGGGGGGGTTAGGAGTGGTGATGGGCGCTGGGTGGGCTGGGGGGGTTAGGAGTGGTGATGGGCACTGGGGGGGGCTTAAACTAAAAATTGGGTGATGGGGGATTAGGACTGGAAATGGGCTGGTTGGATTAGGACTGGAAGTGCGTTGATGGGGGGTTAGGACTGGTAATGGGCTATGGGGGGGCTTAAACTGAAAATTGGGTGATGGGGGATTAGGACTGGAAATGGGCTGGTGGGATTAGGACTGGAAGTGGGCTATGGGGGGCTAGGACTGGTAATGGGTTGGGGTTGCTAGGACTGGAAATGGGCTGAGTGGAAGGGGGCTTGAACTGCAAATAGCTGTTGGGGATGGGGCTTGGAATGGAAATGGGCTGAGGGGAAGTGGGGGGCTTGAAACTGCAAAATAGCTGATGGGGACGGGGCTTGGAATGGAAATGGGCTGAGGGGAAGTGGGGGGCTTGAACTGCAAATAGCTAATGGGGAGGGGGACTTGGAATGGAAATGGGCTGAGTGGAAGGGGGCTTGAACTGCAAATAACTGATGGGAAGGGGGGCTTGGAATGGGCTCTTAGGGGAGGGAGCTAGGACAGGAACTGGGCTGATGGATGGGCTAGGATAGAACTGAGAATTGGGTGTTGGGGGAGCTAAGATTGGAAATGGGCTGTGGTGGGGGCTTGGATTGAAATGGACTCATGGAGGGGCTAGAACTGGAGGTAGGCTCATGGGGGGCTTGGATTAGAAATGGGCTGAGTGGAGGGGAGCTAGGATTTAACATGGGCTGATGGTGGGGCTAGGAAAGGACTAGAAATGGGCTGATGGGAGGCTGGTATTGGAAATGAGCTGATGAAGGGACTCGAATAGGACTGGAAATGGATGGGGGAGCTAGGACTGGAAATGGACTGATGAGGGGACTAGAAGGGAGCGGATACTGGGTGGGGCTGGAACTAAAAGGGAGCTGATGTTGGGGGAGATTAGAAGGGGATGGGGCTGGGAGAATGAAATGGAGAGGGGAAAAATATTTTGTGTGTGAGGGAAGAAAAATGTACAATTGGCCGGGTATTGGGAGAGTAAGTGGGGATTGAGGATGGAGGGGTAAAATTTGAGTGGATGAAATAGGAATGAGGAAAGAGCAAAAGGAGAAAGATTAGTATGTTAAAGCGGATGTAGAGAGAGAGAATGGAAAAAAAAACTAGAAGAGAGAAGAAAGGACAAAATGGACAGCAGATGATGGAGAGTTAGCAGAAAACATGAAGAAACCAGAAGAAAGTGGCTGGAGCAATTGCAACTGTGTAACTGAGCTGAGGTATTCTGTTTATGTAATTCCTTTTTGACATTGCCACTTGTTCTCTTTCCCCAGTAGGTCATGTATTGTTGTTCTCTGAAATGTATTGGTTTAATATTTGCAGTGTTGCCTTTTGATAGGTATGGTATGGTGCTTTGTGACTCCTGGTAGTGCTGTTAGGATACGGCGGGTTTGCTATTGGTTCTAAATGGGCAGTGTTTGTAGTAGTTCCTAATGTGCCTGGCGGTTGGCACTGGATTATAGTAATGTAGAAATCTTTTAGTCTGTCTTTATCCATACACTCATTAAGAGACATGTTTACTAAAAGTTAGTGTATGTTAGCATTATGCAAATATTTATGCAAATTGACGTGCTGGCACTTTGAGGAAATTCTTTGGTTTTGTGCGGCAGTTTGGGCACTCGGGCTCAAAAAGGTTAGCCATCACTGCCCTAGGTAAACCTTCAGCCATGCACCCCCTCCAAGGATGATTTCAGGCACTAACTTCCCCATGTCTAGTATTTCCTCATCCCTTCCCTACCCCACCCCAAGTTTACATCATTTCCTCTGCTCTTCATCAGTGTCCAGCCTCTCACTTTCTACAGCAACTGAGGCCACTGGTGGCCCCATGGATAAACATGTGATCTCGACGCCGGTTGCCTTAAAACCAGGTACTGCTTTCGTTGCTTCGTCTGCTGAAGGAGCCAGTCTAAGCTCTTTTGAGCGAACTCCCCCACTTTCTCCTGGTTTTTTAGAACTCTCTGATGTAATTTCTCCTTCCTTGAGTCCTTCGGAGGTTGGTGAGCTCCCTAAAGTGGTTACTTGGAAGGAGCCTGCCGTTTCTCCAGATAAAACTCAGGCATCGTCAATTTCACTATTAGACATTTGGAAGGTGGTTAATCGAACTGAGCACATTCTGATTAATACTGTTCCTGCTTTATGTCAATTTACAAAAGATTCGATTGCTAAATTTCAAAATTTGGATTCTCAAATTTCCTCTTTAAATGTTACTGTTATGACCTTAGATAAGCAGGTTAATTCTTTTTCCGCATTTCAGACCAGTGTTGCGAAAGATAGTTTACTTATACAGCAGAAACTGGAAAATATGGAAAATTTATCACGTTGTAGAAATTTACGCATATTAAATTTTCCTTGTACAACTCTTATTTCTCCTTCAATTTTGTTAAGGAAGTACTTAAAAGATGTGCTTCTCTTGTCTAATGCGGATACCCTATCTGTTTTGAAGTGTTATTTTGTTCCTTCTAAAGTTGTGGTATCCAAAGTTGATGAGGTAGTTGAAGATTTGGATGGTAGAAATGAATTTAATTTGACGGCATTTCTAGAGGACACTCAAGATTTGATTTCATCTAGGGCTACTTTGTTAGTCTCTTTGTCCTCAGATGATGATAAAGCAAATATTCTAAAAGCATATTTTCGTAAGAAAGATTTATTACTTTGCGGCAATAAAATTTCCATATTTCCTGATATTTCACGTACTACACAAATTCGCAGGAAATCTTTTCTGGCATTTAAGGGTAGGGTCCTTGCTTTGGGCGCTACCTTTTTTCTCAGATATCCTTGCAAATGTCTGGTTTCATTAGATTATGACAAATATGTTTTTTTGACTGTTGCTGATTTAGAGAAATGGATTCTTGATAAGGAAAAAGTGTTCTGATGGCTTTACCTATTTTGTTGCTTTTGGTTTATCTTCTCCAGGGGTTAGTGGGTTGGAAATAGGCTAGGTCAATTATGTTAACTGGGGATTCCTGTATCTAAGAGGTTTCCTCCAGTTTTGTTTTCTTCAGTTATTTACGTGTGGTTTTTTTCTCCCCGAAACGTGGGCTAACAATCCTTGTTTTCTTTTTATGTGCTGACTATTATGATGGATTATATTGTATTTCTGTATCTATTGTTTTTTTTATTTGATAATTCTGTATTATCAGTAAAATCTCATAAATAAAAATAAAAAAAAGAAATACTTTTACCTTTACCTGTAACCAATTTCCCTATGGCCAATATGACCAATGAGATTCAGAGAGGAATTGTTGTAAAACAGATTTATTGTGCAATACATTGTCTAGACCAGTGATGGCTAACCTTTTTGAGCCCGAGTGCCCAAACTGCCGCACAAAACCAAAGAATTTCCTCAAAGTGCCAGCACGTCAATTAAACCTCAGCTCAGTTACACATGCAGAACATAGACCATCACCAAACAAGGAATCACAATTTAGAAACAGGAAGGCAATAATTAAACTAGGAACCCCAAAAGCCAAACTTGGAATGTACAACACTGTAGAAATAAAACTATAAATTAATTTCCTCTTGTACCAAAACAAAGCACAGACGTTAATGATGCACATTTCCCAGAGGTTTCATATTCCAGTTAATAAATTCAAAATAAAGAGAGATCTTTCTACCTTTTGTGCATTTTTTTTCAGTTGCAATTGCTCCAGCCACTTTCTTCTGGTTTCTTCATGTTTTCTGCTAACTCTCCATCGTCTGCTGTCCATTTGTTCTTTCTTCTCTCTTCTAGTCTTTTTTTCCATTCTCTCTCTCTACATCTGCTTTAACATACTAATCTTTCTCCTTTTGCTCTTTCCTCATTCCTATTTCATCCACACAAATTTTACCGCTCCATCCTCAATCCCCACTTACTCTCCCAATACCCGGCCAATTGTAGATTTTTCATTCCTCCCACACAAAATATTTTTCCCCTCTCCATTTTACTCTCCCAGCCCCATCCCATTCTAATCCTCCCCCAACATCAGCTCCCTTCTAGTTCCAGTCTCACCCAGCATCCATTCCTTTCTAGTCCCTGCATCAGCCCATTTCCAGTCCTAGCCCCCCATCAACCCATTTCCAGTCCTAGCTCCCCCATCCATTTTCAGTCTGAGTCCCTTCATCAGCTCATTTCCAATCCTAGCCCATCAGCCCATTTCTAGTCATTTCCTAGCCCCATCATCAGCCCATGTCAAATCATAGCTCCCCTCCACTCAGTCCAATTCCAGTCCAAGCACCCCCCATGAGCCTACTTCCAGTTCTAGCCCCTCCATGAGTCCATTTCAATTCAAGCCCCAACCACAGCCCATTTCCAATCTTAGCTCCCCCAACAGCCCATTTCCAGTCCTATCCTAGCTGCTCCATCAGCCCATTTTCAGTCCTAGCTCCCTTCCCTCACAGCCCATTTCCATTCCAAGCTCCCTCCCCATCAGCTATTTGCAGTTCAAGCCTCCCCTTCCACTCAGCCCATTTCCAGTCATAGCAACCCCCCAACCCATTACCAGTCCTAGCCCCCCATCAACCCACTTCCAGTCCTAAACCCCCATCACCCCATTTTCAGTTTAAGCCCCCCCTATAACCCATTACCAGTCCTAACCCCCCATCACCCCATTTCCAGACATCCCCCATCAGCCCAAAGCCCATTACCAGTCTTAACCCCCCATAGCCCATTATCAGTCCTAACCCCCCCATAGCCCATTACCAGTCCTAACCCCCCATCAGCCCACTTCCAGTCTTAACCCCATCAGCCCATTTCCAGTCAGCCCCCCACAGCCCATTGCCAGTCCTAAACCCCCCCATCAGCCCACAGCCCATTACCAGTCCTAACCACCTCAGCCCACCTCAAGTCCTAACCCTCCCCATCAGTCAATTTCCTGTCCTAGCCCCCCCCCTTAGCCCATTATCAGTCCTAACCCCCCCATAGGCCATTAGCAGTTCTAACCCATCACCTCATTTCCAGACAGCCCCCATCAGCCCACAGCCCATTACCAGTCTTAACCCCCCCATAGCCCATTACTAGTCCTAACCCCCCCAACAGCCCACAGCCCATCCAGTCCTAACCCCTCCCCATCAGCCCATTTCCTGTCCTAACCCCCCCATAGCCCATTACCAGTCCTAAAACCCATCAGCCCATTTCCAGACAGCCCCCATCAGCCCAAATCCCATTAGCAGTCTTAACCCCCCCATAGCCCATTACCTGTCCTAACCCCCCCATAGCCCATTACCAGTCCTAACCCCCCATCACCCCATTTCCAGACAGCCCCCATCAGCCCACAGCCCATTAGCAGTCCTACCCCCCCTAGCCCATTAGCAGTCCTACCCCCCCTAGCCCATTAGCAGTCCTACCCGACCCCCCCCAGCCCATTAGCAGTCCTACCCCCCCCACCCCATTATCAGTCCTAACCCCCCTAGCCCATTATCAGTCCTAACCCCACCCCCCAAGCCCAATAGAATTCCTAACCCCCCCCCCCCCCCATGGCATATTTAAAAAAAAGAAAAAAGCTGGCTTTGGCTGCTGCCGCTGCCGCTGCCGCGGCAGCGGCAGAATGCAATGTCCCGCGGGGCCCCCTCCGCCCGCTAAGCCCCTCTGCAAGGGCTTTCAGATTCACGAGGGAGAGCGTCTCCCTCGCGTCTCTGTTAAGCCCGCAGGGGCTAATGGGAAATTTCCCATCAGTCCCTCGCGTCTAAAGGGGCTGATGGGAAATTTCCCATTAGCCCCTGCGGGCTTAACAGAGACGCGAGGGAGACGCTCTCCCTCGCGAATCTGAAAGCCCATGCAGAGGGGCTTAGCGGGCGGAGGGGGCCCCGCGGGACACTGCACTCTGCCGCTGCCGCGTCCGCGTCCGCGGCAGCAGCCAGAGACAGCTTTTTCTTTTTTGCGGACCTACCCGCGTGCCAGCTGCAAGGCCTTCGCGTGCCACAGCTGGCACGCGTGCCATAGGTTCGCCATCGCTGGTCTAGACAGTGGGTACCTTCACAGCATCATGCCCACCAGCATTAAGTGAGGTACGCCCCTTGCTCGGGCTACCTTACTTTTATCCTTTTTCTCTGAACATACCCCTTTCTTGTTCCTTCCCCGGCATACTCCTTATATGGATTATCTTGCTTTTCTCTAGAACTGCTAGCTCTGTCCCCTCCTAAGGGGGGGAGGGGGGGTAGCCTAAGAAGTTTTAGAACTTCTTACAATGCACTTTTTAGCTTCTTTAATTTTACACATTTATATATATGTATATACCCTGCAGGTAGTCTGACTATATATGTAACCTAAAAAGAACTAAAATGATTCATGTAAAACGTTTATATGCTGTATATACACATCACCAATTCAACCGGAGATTACTAGTCACTGATAGCTTCTATTAATAACACAAATTACAGTACAAGACTGAAAATAGAAGTTAAACCAAATTAGAACAGTGCTTTACTATGAATGTTTACCACAAAATCTTAGAAAAGCATATTTAAAACCAGGCACTAATAAAAATGTAGCTTCATTATCTAAGAATGATTTAGCTACTAAGTGAACTATTGGGGGGTTTTTACTGGCTGCAGACAGAACACATTAAAGAAATCTTCCAATTAAAAAAAATAAAAACCCCGTTTTAAGTTAGAGAAAGCTGGACAAACATTAAATACTCCCATATGCAAATCTGCATTTATTCCTATTCTTGTGCTTAACGTCTATATTTTCTTCTACCATATAATTTCAAACTATTCCTATATACTATTTGGTTTTGCCAGCTTGCTTTACAGAGATGGGGTGAGTTAGAGGAAGGGGGGGGGGGGAGCTTTTCTTCAGAGAATGAGTGGGGATGTGTATTTCAGGGGGTGTTAAGATCAA
The DNA here is from genome assembly GCA_033557465.1 of Ichthyophis bannanicus. Lineage (NCBI taxonomy): Eukaryota > Metazoa > Chordata > Amphibia > Gymnophiona > Ichthyophiidae > Ichthyophis > Ichthyophis bannanicus. The sequence continues at coordinate 560,174,450 of CM066034.1, read as the reverse complement.
TTGTCAGTTTTTAAGAGAAAGCGAGATAAAGCAAGATAGTTGTCAGTTTTAAGAGAGGAATATTAGGTTGACAAAGAGACTAGGGAAGTGGTAAAAAAAAAACCCCTCAGTTTTGTAACCTCCATTTCTCAGTTGCCCAGGAGCTATGTGCTCCTTGACCTACTGAACTAAAGGAGGGGGGGACCTGCTGACAGAGGAGTGAAGACAGCTGGTCAAGGACTGATAAGCAATATCAGTTTATACAAGCTTTTCTTATGCATGATTATTCCTTTGTAAAAACAACAAAATAACAGTTTAATTTGTTTCATCAATTCCCTCATCTATTTAGTAAAAGGGGCCCTAAATCTCTTCTTTTTCCTCAGAACTCACCTGCAGGGATGTTTGCACCCAAGGGAAGTATAGAAAAATGCACTCTTCCTAACTTTTTCCAGTCACATCTCTCAGGATCCCCAAATCTTCAGGGGTGAAAAGACTACACTCGCAAATGGGTTTTTCTCATCCAGTTTCTTTCATCCTGCAGGACTCTTTCCTGCCAGTACTCTAAACTGGTAGTCCAAACTCTCTGACCATGAATGCTAACTCAAAACAGGCAGGTTTGTAGAACTATGAATCTCTTCTCCCAAATCCTGGGATGCCTTTCATCTTGGCTTTCCTGCCTCAGATAAAGGGGTGATTCTCTTTTCCCTTGACCCAACCAGTATGATATCTAGGGCCCAATTCTTCAAGATGTAGAGCTTAGTGTTAGCTGAGCTTATTAACCTGTCTTAGGATGGAAGAAAAGAGGTAAAAGGCAACTTTCCTCCGAATCTATAGATTTTTATACTCTTGCCCTACATCATCATATTTCCATATCTTCTCCCATGGTCGTCTTTATTGGAGAAGCCATTTACCTGTACATGCCCATGTATTATATTATACAGTTCCCAGGGCCAGTGGTGGTATCCCTGCAGTGCACAACCACCATTTACTTCAGTTACAGAATTAATTACTGGGGTACAGTGATGTAAATTCCACCCAAGGAGCCTCCACAATGCAAGGGGGTCTAGATAGGAGGGGGGCCCAAACCATGACATTGTAGGAAATTTACTTTAAAATGTTTTCTGCACTGCTTTCCTCTCCTATTCTCTCTTCATTGAAGTGTTCAGGCCGTCAACCATCACCTCCCACTAGTGGGCCAAAGTGTCACGATTACAGCCACGAACCACAGCTGTTATCATGAGACTTTGGTCCAGCAGCAGGAGATGACAGCTGCTGGGCCTGAACATTTCAATGAAGAGAGGAGCAGAGGCAGCATAGAAAATATTCTAAAGTAAATTTGCCGGGGGGGGGGGGGGGGGGGGACCTCCTTAGAACTTACACTACTGCTGGGGCACATAACATCCAGTCAGTAGAGCATTTTAAAGACCTTCTTACATAAACAGGAAAACATTTTTTTTTGTTGTAAATCTCAGTTAAGATAGCCAACTGTTCCAGGTTAATCTTAAGTTGATCCAGATCTGGTTTTGCTCCATTACATCTATGGACTTGTAGAGAAATTGGAACTTCGGATACATAAATTGATGGACCAGAAACAGAAATGGATCAAGGTGTTGGGATTGTCATAAATCATTTTGCTACTGTAATCTCAGGTAATGATGTATGATTTTTTTGAAGCATGTTGGTAGCGTTCAATGGTTTCTTTATTTTGCAGTGGCTTCTATTGCTGAGGACCCCGGTATTGCTGCCCGGGCTCTTGCCTGCATTGCAGATGTTCTAGGTTGCATGGCAAAAGGAGAAGGGGGTCTGAGGAGTGGTCCAGCTGCTAACCTAGAGTGGTCTCTGCCCTTCCAGCATCTGGAGAATGGGGACATCGTACAGGGTGTGAAGAAGCTTGCAGAAGAGAGAGGGAAGTGGTTGAGCAGGTATGGTATGGTGAACATTCTCAACATTAATTTATTCTATAGTTTGCTCCTCCTTTGCTCTTTATCAAATTAATGCAGTCAAATCATGGTTATTTTTGATTGACTTTAAGATTCTTATTCATGTACTGGAAATCTCTAAATTAGATTAGTACAATACTTTTGTAATAGGCTCTCTTTTTAATCTCTTCATCAACTTCAACTGGTTCAAAATATCACAGTTTGATTACCCACAAGAGCAAGATGCTATGATGATGTTTTCCTTTTATGGAAGGCTTATCACTGGTTACCTATTGCTTATCAAGTGAAATTTAAACTTTTAGCTATAACTCAGAAGGAATTTTTATACCGAAGAGCCACTTTATCTATCCAATTTTCACATTCCATATATGCCCACTCATACTCTCCGTTCTTCTCAAGCTGCTGTGTTAACGCTCCCAAATGTGTTTAGACTGTACTCGTGAATCTGCATTTGCCCATTTATGTTCTGCCTTATTGAAAAGCCTACCATTAGACCTTTGATTAGAAGCTTTCTTTCTGAAATTAAAGACTCACTTTTTGAAGATGAATTCTAGGAGAGTTCAGGGGTCCTGTGATAAAATGATGAAATACTGTATAGTTTATTGGTAGCTTCTGCTTAATAGATTCTTTTCTGTGTCATTTTCATATTGTAGGTTTGATTGTATGCACGGCTGATCTAGTTTGCAAATCACTTAGATGTACCCTCGATTGGTGGTGTACTAAATTTGTATACTAAATAAATAAAAGGGAAGCAGCATGAGGTGTCCCACTTCAAACTGTCCAGATACGGATATCAAGCCTCAAAGCAGCAGAGAGAGACATAGAACAAATGTGTGTGGTAGAGGAAATTCTCCTAGATAAATACCTGATTTTACTGCTGTACTTAGGGCCTCTTTTATTAAACACTTAGCCCTCACTATCTGCTGCATGGTCCATTTTCTACCTATGGGCTCTGTGGCAGATAGCACGTGCTAAGTGTTAGTAAAAGAAACAGAACATCAAAATTAAGGGCCCCTATCATAAGGGTAGCCTGCTTAGCACTGAGCCTTCTTTATTTTTCTTACTTATTGGAATATTCCTGTAAAAAGTGCCACAATGGCACATCCAAGAGTAAGGAATCACACCTCCCCATAAATGGCATTAATGTATCCTGCTAAATCCATGACAAAAGTCTAGGTATTGCCAGGCCTCCTTTCTCATGCTTTCTAAGAGTTTTGCAAAGCTGGGAGGTTGATTAAGATCATGGAAACATCAGCTAGGCTCAGTGGGTCAGAAGGAAGTAGACTGCCGATACCACAGTACTGGGGCTTCAGATTTTAGATTTTAACTGATAAACAATGGAAAAACATCACTTTCTTCTAGTACTCTGTCACCCTTCCCTCTGCTTAATTATTATGTCTTTTCTGTGCTGACGCCGCCTAAATACATAAACATACATAATGGATTTCACTGGAAAAGGCACCAAGCAATACTACCTGTGGTGCAAAAACACGGATTTTTTTTTGTATCCTCAAGACAGAGGTAATTCTGGTCACAAGAGACCCTTCCTCAAATTGCCTGAGAAACACATACTCCAAAATGCAGAGATTACTATAAAAAGCAAAGTCAAAAACCTTGACATAACAATGGACCATAATCTCAACATACTTTCTCATATCAAGAAATCAGCTAATACAGCCTACATGAAACTCAAATCTCTCCAGCATTTACGACCTTTACTCCAATACAATGACTTCAGAACAGTTTTTCAAACCATCATAACACCCCATCTCGACTACAGCAAAATACTATACCAAGGGCTGCCAAAACAAGCACTATACCCACTTCAACTAGTACAGAACACAGCTGCCAGAATCTTAACAGGAACTTCAAAAAGGCAACACATCACACCAACTCTAAACAGCCTTCACTGGCTACCCATAGTCCAAAAGGACAAAATACAAGATCATAACCACCATCTATAAAATCATCCATAACGCATTAGTTCCCTGCCTGGAAGGCATAATTAATACAGCACCTTCAACAATGCCTAGAAGATCTCAAATCAGAACCTTCTAGTCATCCCCCCCTTCAAGACCAGAACCATGCAACAAACAAACAATAGAGACTTTTCCCTGCTTGCTCCAACAATTTGGAACTCACTTCTGGAAACTATCAGATCAGCACAGTCAATGCAAGACTTTAAGAAACTATTAAAAACACATTGGTTTACTGAACACTTTGGTCCAAATGATATCGCTTAACTACACACACCATAACCCTAATCACGCTCTGAGAACATCCGTAAATACCCATTTTGTTAACTCCAGGTTTGCTTCCCTTAATTATATGTAATCACAAATTGTTTGTGTTTGTTGTTCCATGTAAACCACATTGGGATAAAGGCAGTATAAAAAAAACCTGTTAAATAAAAATAAATAAATAAAATTTTCCATAAGAGAAAAACCTAGTAGTCTACTTCTTGATTAAGACTAAAAGGAACCATAGTATCTAAATCATAGATAAACTTGTTGTTACTCTGATTAGGACAAAGTTATATGTCCCCACTCTTCCAAGTGGATGTTAAAGCTTTGATCACAAAACTTTTCAGTTATTTTAAAGGAGTGACCTAAGGTGCTCCACTAATGGAGCAGTCAGTATTTTTCTCTTAATACAACTCTTGTATTCAATGAGCCTCATCCATAAAATATGGGTAGCTTTTATTTAATAGTATTTATATCCCGCTTTATCCTTAAATCAAAGCGGATTTCACTGCAAACCAATCAAGTAGGTTAGTGCGGGGGTGTCAGCATGCAGTGGCTGTGAAGGTAGGGTTCGTGAGTGTGTAGGTAGGTAAAACTTGATTTGGGGTGCAATATGATTTGGGGTGCAGTATATACAGGTTGAGCTATCTACATTGGGCTAGATTATCTGGGAGGACATTCCAGATAGCAGGGGCTGAAAGAGAGAAGGCTCGCATGGATGTGGATTTGATTGTTCTTGTGAATAGAGTTGGTGTTGATATATTGTTTTTGGTGCTGTTTCTGTCTGGTCTTTTGTTTGTTTTGGTTCTAATGAGTTCCTGTAGTATTCCTGCTGAGATGTTTTATCTACATACGAAAATTGAGGAAGACATATAATAACATATATTACATTTTTGGTGTTACAATGCTCCAGTGATGCAGGTGTACATTCCTGTGTGTCACTGAATGTTCAAAGACATTGAGCTCTAGTGCAGCATCACGCATAGTACATTTACCACATTTGTAATGCCCTTTTCGTGAACTGATAGGGTTGCATATAGTTGATAATGCAGAAGAAACAGAGATATATTAAATTATTCTCCTTATTATAAGCTACAATGTTTTTTTGTTTCTAAAGCATTCATGGTTTCTCCAATATATGTTAATATTTTTTCAAAATCTTAGTGATATGATGAGACATATTGGAAAATGTCATTGTGCAAACTAATGAGGGGCGAGTTTTTTTGATTTATTTCTCAACAAATCATCATGACTTGAAGCCCTAGCTTTAGAATACCCCGACAGAACACAGTCTCTCGGGTATCCCTCTTTCTGCAAACCTATGGGCCACGTTAGCACATATCTGTAAAGCGCTCTGATGCACATAATATAGGGCGGTATATCAAGTGCCTAAACCACAAATCATACCTTCTGCCTGCTTTATCATATTCCCTAACAGTAGTGCAAATTCTTCTAAGACATACAAATTGTGAAAAAGGTAGGCTCCATTTTAAACTTCTAGTGAGAAAATGATCATATTGTGGGAGTTTATTCCTGTCTGTTGGCTTCCTATAGATAGTTGTACTAAAATCATAAATAATTTTGCAAATAAGAATGTCCAAAAAGACGATTCATTCTAAGCTATAATGCATTTCAAATCTTAAATGTATTTTTCTTGAATTCAGCTATTGTTGAAAATCCAATAAAGCGTTTTCATTGCCTCTCCAGAGTAACGGTATATCATTGATATACTGTCGCTAGAGTCTTATTTCTGAAGAAAAAGGACAATCACATAAAACATGTGTTTCAAATTCTGCCATATAAAGATTGGCTATGTCTTGGGCCATACCAGCACTCATACCAATCCCTTTAGCCTGCTGATAAAATGTACTATCAGAGCAGAAATAGTTCTTTGTGAGAGCAATAAAGGCCAGTTCCATCAGGAACTCAGTAGGAATATGAGGGACAGCAGCTCTAAATTCAAATATTAGCGTAGAATAGATAATGCTTCTTGTTGTGGTATATTTGTATATACAGTAATGACTCTACATCTAAGGTCACAAGATAAATGTTGGAAATGTCTCAATCAAAATCGTCTAATAAATTAATAACGTGTAGAATCCCAAATATAAGAGCTCATCTGTGGAATCATAGGTCTTAAAAAGACATTGATAAATTTGGAGAGAGGTTCCAAGACAGAGCAATCCCTGAAACAATGGATCTTCTGGGGGGGGGGGGGGGTGTTCCAGGTATTTATGAATCTTTGGAAGGACATAGATAGTAGGGACAACAGGACATTTTACAGTAAGATAATCCTTTTCTTTCAAAGTGATATAACCAGCATTGTAACCTATCTCCTCCTTAATATTTATTTTTATTTATTTACATTCTCTTATATACCACGCTATTCTGCATCAGTGCAGTTTACATTGAACAACTGAAATTACATTGAACAGGGCATTATAACTTGGAGATAACTATTTTACAGGGAACATGGGCTATGGAGGATTAAGTGGCTTGCCCAAGACCACAAGGAGCATCTGTGGGACTAGAAACCCCAGTCCTTCCGGCCCAAGGTTGCTGTCCTCTAGTGGGATTTGAACCCCCCGACCTTCCAGCCTGAAGTACCTTGCCCCAACCACTAGGCCACTCCTCCACTCCATATGGTTCTGGATCTCAAGGGAGAAGCCAACATTATTTGAAAGCTGTTGTTTAATCTCTGAGATATAATCACTTCTTCTCATAATTACTATTTCCCATCTTTTGTCTGCTGGCTTGATAATCTCATGTTGGTTCCCTAATGAGTGAATAGCTCTCTTTTCTTCCCTGGAGAGATTACAAAAAGTCTAGACTTCTTGTTTTCCATCAGTTCAGTCTCTAAGTATGCATGTCTTATATATCTGTATAACAGGGCTAACTTGACCTGGAGGAACCCATTTAGAAACATTACAGTCAACATAAAGGTCTGATTGCCTCGCTGTAGTTTTGGAAAAGAAAAGTGTGATGTGCAATTTCCTGCTAAATGTAAATAAATCCATCATCATAAAGGCATTGAATTGGGTCTTAGGTACAAAAGACAGGCCTCTTTTGAGAACATTCAATTCGGTATCACTTATGTTTGATAAATTGATAACCAGTATTTGTGATGTGTTATCATTACAAGAAAAAGGAGTTTGGTCATGTTTAGTACTGATCTCTCCCTCATCCCCTCCCTCTGAATTCCTTTCTGCCATAATGGAGTGGAGGAGTGGCCTAGTGGTTGGGGCAAGGTACTTCAGGCCAGAAGGTTGGGGGTTCAAATCCCACTAGAGGACAGCAACCTTGGGCCGGAAGGACTGGGGTTTCTAGTCCCACAGGTGCTCCTTGTGGTCTTGGGCAAGCCACTTAACCCTCCATAGCCCATGTTCCCTGTAAAATAGTTATCTCCAAGTTATAATGCCCTGTTCAATGTAATTTCAGTTTGTTCAATGTAAACCGCACTGATGCAGAATAGCGCAGTATATAAGAGAATGTAAATAAATAAATAAGTTTGACTGAAATCCTTTCTTCCTCTGACCCTTTTTCCCAAATTCCTTCAAATAAAAAATTCTTGGATGTGCTAGCTCTGTGAGGCTAGGGGTGGAAACGGAAGAAACATAGAAACATGATGACAGAAAAAGACCACAAGGCCCATCTAGTCTGTCCTTCCATAACAACTACAAGAAGAGAAGAGTTCTTCAGATTCATTTCATTTGTGCATCTTATTTCTTTCTTAGCTATCTTCCTCAGGCACTCTCTTTTCTTTTAAATGTAATCTGTTTATGTGGGGCAAATACCAACTTTAGTTTTGATTATTGGTATACATTACCTTTTTTGTAATCTAATCATCTCTTTTAAATGTTTACAATTTATGAGCTTTGACCTCTATAATCAAATTTCTTACTAAAATCATTTAATAGCTTATCAAAATTCTTATCTTCATTAAATCATCTATTTTTTTGTTAACTTCTTTCCTTAGCTCATCTGCTTAGCAGTCTCTGCAATCAGGACTATTATATACAATCTCTCTCATGCATATTCATTGTGGTTATCTTGAAAATCTGACTGTCTAGGTGTGTGCAGAGGACCGAGTTGAGAACCTCTGCTCTAAACAGTAGTGTGATGAGAATGTATGGACTGATATCCATGTCACAGCTTTGCAAATCTCCTCCATGGATGCTGATCTGAAGTGGACAACTGACACTGACTTTGACTTTATGAGCTATGACATGACCCTCAAGAATCAATCCTGCCTGGCATAAGAGAAGGAGATGCAGTTCGCTAATCAATTCGACACTGTGCATCTGTTGATGGCAGCCCTCAATTTATTTGGGTCAAAATTAACAAAAAGATGGGTGGACTTTCTAAAGGCTTGAGTCTACTCTAAATAGAAGATCAAAGCTCTCTTGTAGTCCAAAGTGTACAATGCACTTTCACATTTAGGGGTGAGAGGCAGAGCTGGTTCATCCACTAAGTGGTCACCTAGGGTGGTAGACTCCAGTGGGCAGCATGTCAATATCCCCTTTGAAGTAGTGGTGTGGCAGGTGCAGGCCTGTGACCCACGGTGTCTGACATAGGCAGGCCAGCATGGCTAGCTTGACCTGTAAATGAGGCCTGTGGAGAGGCATATAGGATTGCACATCCCCCAACATGCTGCTATTGTAAGAAAGAACTCAGTAGAAATATTGAATTAGCTTAGATAAGCAGAATTGCAGAATTAAGAAATGGAAAAATACAGAAAAGATGTGTTTTAAAGTTACTGATAAGAAAAAGTACATTTGCAGAGAAATATTGAGGAGTGCTGACAGATGAGTTACAGAACCTTGCTCATCTGCACGCACAAATGGTTCCATAGCCTTGAAAGTGTGAAAGTAACAAGTTGATGACTGACCATTGTAATTGGGACTAGAAGGGGGGCAGGCAGGTGTCATGCCCACAGAAGCCCACAGAAGGAACATAATTGGAGAAACTTATCAGTACCGGGACCAATAGAAGGGCTACGGGAGGTACGGGAGAGTACCGGGACCAATGAAATGTTTTTCTATACCTAGAATGGAACAGAAGTCTATAAAAGTTGTTGTAATGCTTGAAAACTTTGCTCAGCCATTTTGAAATTGCCTTGCCTGAGACTTGTGCACAAATAAATGATTTGGACCTTCTGAACAGACTCCTGGTATCATTGGTTTGTCTGCGCTTTGCTGCTACATATTCCTTGGTGCGTTGGCCGGGAAGTTGTGGAATCAAAGTGTATATAGGGCAATATACCACGACTTTCCGCCTCTATAGGCTTGGTCCTGCCGGGATCGCGCCCTTCCGACGAGGGCCGCTCCCTGGCGCCACCGGTCCCTTGTATCGGAGGGAGCTGGTCGGACCTCGGCTGGTGCCGGGCCCGGTCGGAGCCAACGCCTCGAACCCGAGTGAGGGGAGTCCGAGGTCCAACTCATGCGCCTGCTTGGGAAGTTTGAGGACCGGATCCGGTGAGTATAGTTTTGATTTTGGGTCTAGACAGAAATAGAAAGAGCAGTACTGCCATTGGAACTTGGAATTTGGAATTTGTAATCTCGAGATATTGGGAATTGGTAAGAGAGCTTGATCAACTCTCAAGGAAGAGCCGAGTAGCCTGGCATGGGAATTCGCTAGGTGAAACCCTCATCCTTTTTGTAATTGGGAAAAGACTAGTCAGAATAGATAGAAACGAATGCATTCTGGGAATACGTTGCTAGCATGATTGTGTGAACGGAGTGTGAATGAGAGGTCTGGCAGCACGGACCAAGTGAAGGCGGACCCCTGATTAGCGCATTTCCTGACCGGGCGACCGCGTTCAGGTCGCGAAAAGGGGGAAGTGATTGTCGTCTTGTCTTGTTATTTGTATTCCCTATACGTTTCCAGGGCCGTGAGGACCCCTTACCCACGGTCCGCACTCCTTTTCCCTTCTGTCTGTTGTTGCGCGCACACATCGAAATGGGAGGGGCGGAGTCTACTAGAAACACTCCATTAGAATGTATGATCGCACATTTTAAAGAGGGATATTCAGGAGATTATGGTATTAAGATGACAGCAGCCCGTTTGCAGATTTTGTGTACTAGGGAGTGGCCCGATCTAGACCCCATCTGGCCCCGAGAGGGAACGTTCACCGTAGAGATTATTCAGTCAATACACCGTAGAGTGCGGGTAGCGCACCCCGATCAGTACCCCTATATAGATTCCTGGTTAAGTATTTGTGAAGATCCGCCCTCCTGGGCGCAGCGCTGTTATGAGGAACAGTGCAGAATAATGTTAGCTAAAACAGATTCTAGACAGAGAAAGGAACAGCCTAGAATGAAAGAGCAGGATAAGAAAGCCAAGAAGAAACCCATCTTGGCAGATCCCGATTCCCCAGAAGTAGTCCTCAGGCAGCCCCGAACCCCAGGTCCAGTAAGAATAGCCCGGCGGCGTCCTGCCCCAGATCCCCAGAGACCGCCAGAGCCGAGGCGAGACCCAACCCCTGACCCCCCTCCTCCTGGAGGAGAGAAAGAGAAAGAATTAGCGGGAAGAGAAGAGGAGGACGTAAAAAGTGAGTCAGAAGCGGAGCTAGAAGAAGAAGGAGGGAATCCCCCAGAAGAAGAAGAAGAGGACAGTGCACAAATAATTGAGGAAGCCAGCGCTAGCACTAGTAAGCCAGTGAAAGAGAAACCCAAAGCAAAACCAGTTGAGAAAAAGAAAGCGACTCCTGCAAAGACAACGACAATAGCCCTTAGATCCCAGACCCAAATGACGCCTGGGACAGCCAAACTGTTTCCCTTAAGGCAAGTCCCGGGGGTGCCCGTAAAGAATGATAATGATGAAGTGGTAGCGGGACCCTTAACTTATGTGTATATTCCCTTCTCTACAACTGATTTATTAAATTGGAGGTCGCATTATGCCTCCTATACTAGCAAGCCCCAGGAGCTGACAGAATTAGTAACTAGTATTATGGAAACTCACCAACCCACTTGGCCAGATTGCCGTCAGCTCCTGACCACCCTATTCACTACAGAAGAACGAGCGAGAATTAGAAAAGCAGCTATTGAATGGATGGCAGAAAACCCTGCCGCTCCGGCGCAGGGGCAGAATATAATAGATCATAGAGAAGCAGCTCAGAGAGAATTCCCGAATGAAGACCCCCAATGGGATCCAAATACAGATGAAGGATCCACAGCCCTAGCCCGTTTTCGCCAAGGCTTTTTACAAGGCCTGCGAAGAGGAGGCCAAAAAGCTATGAACCTTTCCAAAGTCGCAGGAGTTATCCAAGGAATAGATGAGAGCCCAGCAGATTATTATGAAAGATTAACTGAAGCATACAGAATGTATACTCCCTATGATCCCGAGGCACCAGGAAGTTTATGCATGGTGAATTCTGCTTTTGTAAACCAGTCTCAACCAGACATTAGACGTAAATTACAGAAATTAGAAGGGTTTGCGGGCATGAATGCAACACAGTTATTGGAAGTCGCTCATAAAGTGTATGTGAATCGTGATACTGAAAGACAGAGAGAATGTGATAGAAAGATGAAGAAGAAAGCTGATTTTTTGGCTGCGGCCATAGTTGAAAAGAAAAGGGGAGGTGTCCCTAATCGAAGGAGCAGAGGAAGAGGGCGGGGTCAAGGCGGAGGCCGGACCCAGAGACTAGGCGTGAACCAATGCGCCTATTGCAAAGAAGAAGGACATTGGAGAGATACTTGCCCGCAACTCGAAGACGCCCAGCAAGATGACGACAACGATCATCAGTGGCGAGAAGAAAGACGAGGCCGTCCCCGAGGCCGAGGAGGAGCCAATCGAGAACAATTCCAGCGAGAGAGGGGAGGAGGAGCCATCCAAGCATTGGCCACACAGGCCCATGATGAGGATGACGTGGATTAGGACAGACCGGGCTCCAAGTTTGCTTTAGGTCTCCAGGAGCCTATGGTCGAAATACAAATAGGAGACCAATTTATGAACTTTATGGTTGATACTGGAGCAGAACATTCAGTAATAGACAAAAAGATAGCCCCATTCACCAAGAAAGCAGTCACCATTATAGGAGCAACTGGTGCCAAAGCCACAAAGTCTTTTCTACAAAACCGAATATGCAGTCTAGGAGGACAGCAAGTAACTCATCAATTCCTTTACATGCCCGAATGTCCAGTGCCACTACTGGGACGAGATATGCTAGCCAAGCTTCAAGCACAAATATCTTTCTCTGAGCAAGGAGAAATGCAAATGACAGTGAATTCCCAAGCCAAACCAGCAGGAGTAATGCTGCTGACAGTACCCCGAGAAGAAGAGTGGAGATACTACATTGATGATTCGATTCAAGATACCTATTTTGAACAAACTTTAAAGAACATTCATGCACCACTTGAAGTGTGGGCAGAAGGCAGTCCCCCAGGCCTAGCCAAGCATATAGCACCAGTGATTGTAACCCTCAAGCCTAGTGCTACACCAGTGCACGTCAAACAGTACCCTCTCCCAAGAGCCGCAATTGAAGGCATTCATCGCCACCTACAGAGATTGCTTGAGTATGGCCTACTAAAAGTATGTCAATCCCCATGGAACACCCCACTTTTGCCAGTAAAGAAACCTGAGACAGATGATTATCGCCCAGTGCAAGATTTGAGAAGAGTAAATGATGCAGTTGAAACTATACATCCAGTCGTGCCCAATCCTTACACTCTTCTAGGACTGATACCTGCTGAAGCTACCCATTTCACTGTACTGGATTTAAAAGATGCATTCTTTTGCATAAGATTAGCCCCTGTAAGCCAAATATTGTTTGCATTTGAATGGCAGGACCCCATCTCTGGAAGAGGGGGCCAACTCACCTGGACAAGATTACCCCAAGGATTCAAGAATTCACCTACCATCTTTAGTGCTGCACTAAATCAAGACCTTTCAAGCTATCCAGTAGCCCCGGGGAAGAGAGTACTTCTCCAGTACGTGGATGATCTGTTGATAGCTGCCGTATCAGAAAAAGAATGTATATTAGCCACCCAAGATCTCTTGCAGTTACTAAATGAAGCTGGATATAAAGTTTCCAGAGCCAAAGCACAACTATGCCAAACAGAAGTGAAATACTTGGGTTTTCGTATTACCCAAGGAAGCAGAAGATTAGGCAGAGAAAGAAAAGAAGCAGTATGTAGAATTCCAACTCCAACAACCAGAAAGCAAGTTAGAGCCTTTCTGGGAGCAGCAGGATATTGCCGAATCTGGATACCCAACTTTGCCCAAATTGCCAAACCACTGTATGAAGCCACAAAAGGAGAAGAGAAGTCACCACTGGAGTGGGGACTTGAGCAGGATACAGCCTTCCAGAAGTTAAAAGAAGAATTGATGTCGTCACCAGCACTTGGACTACCAGATGTCCACAAACCTTTCCGCTTGTTTGTACATGAAACACAGGGAAATGCCCTAGGCATGTTGACTCAGAAATTAGGAAATTGGGAACGACCTGTAGCCTACCTATCGAAACAATTGGACCCTGTGGCCAAAGGATGGCCACCCTGCTTGAGAGCAGTTGCAGCTACAGCACTATTAGTGAGTGAAGCAGACAAACTCACACTAGGACAGAACATACGAGTCACTGTGCCACATGCAGTCCTTGCCCTTATGGAACAAAAAGCAAATTACTGGCTCACCAATTCCCGAATGTTGAAGTACCAGAGCATGTTGTGTGAAAACCCACAGATACAACTCGAAGTGAGCCATGCCTTGAATCCAGCTACCTTGATACCCATCAGTGAAGAACTCCCAGAACATGACTGCATCGAAGTCATGGAAACTGTGTTCTCAAGTCGACCTGACCTAACAGATGTGCCCATAGACAATCCCGACCAGATCTATTATGTTGATGGGAGCAGTCTCATCCTTGATGGACGACGCTGTGCCGGATATGCAGTCGTCACTCAACACGAAGTAGTTGAATCATCAGCCCTAGCCTCAGGCACATCAGCCCAGAAAGCCGAATTGATAGCACTCACCAGAGCTTTGTTATTAGGAGAAAAACTTGTGCTAAATGTATATACAGATTCCAAATATGCTTTCACTACCTTGCATGCCCATGGAGCTCTCTACAAAGAAAGAGGACTCATCACATCCGGAGGAAAATCAGTCAAGTATGGTCCCGAGATATTGATGTTACTTGATGCAGTCTGGGCCCCAACACGTGTAGCTGTCATGCATTGTAGAGGACATCAAGCAGGAAAAGGAGAAGTTGCTCGAGGAAATAGATTCGCAGATGCCTCAGCACGACAAGCAGCTATGACAGGACAGATTGCCCCACAAGCTATGCCAATGCAAGCAGCATTGTTTCCAGTACCTTTGAATCTATGGACCCCACGATATACCACCAAAGAATTGGATTACTATTGTGACAAAGAAAATGGAGTATTGAAAGACGGATGGATTGAGCTGCCACCAGAAGAAGGCAGTCAACCTCCGGGAAGAATAGTAATTCCTGAACTGTTAGGACCATCCTTTGTCAAAGCTTTCCACGAAGCCACCCACTATGGGAAGAGTGCTATAGAGAAAGCACTCAGACCACATTTCTACATCCCTCTGATGACAACCATATCAGCCTCAGTAGCACGACAATGTCAGATCTGTGCCAAGAATAATGCCAAGCAAGGCCTTATTACCGCACCCCGAGTTCAGTCAAGAGGTGTGACCCCCATGCACAACCTCCAAGTTGATTTCACCGAAATGCCAAAAGCCAATGGATACCATTACCTACTAGTATTAGTTTGTACTTTTTCTGGGTGGGTAGAAGCATTCCCAACCAGAACTGAGAAAGCCCGAGAAGTTACCAAAGCCTTAATGAGAGAGATTGTCCCCAGATTTGGAATCCCAGCAGTAATAGGGTCAGACAATGGACCCTCATTTGTCTCCCAAGTTACTCAGCAGTTAGCAAAAGCTTTGCAGATACAGTGGAAGCTCCACACTGCATACAGACCCCAGAGTTCAGGGAAAGTTGAGCGAATGAATCGTACTTTGAAAGCCCAAATGTCTAAGCTTTGCCAGGAGACACACTTGAAATGGCCTCAAGTGCTTCCCATAGCTTTACTCAGAATACGCTCAGCCCCTGTAAAGTCAACAGGATTTTCCCCTTTTGAAGTTTTGTATGGTAAACCCCCACCAATAGTGCAGGGAATCAAAGGAAGTTTAGCCCAGATTGGTTCTGAAGTAACCAGACAAGAACTCCTAGCTCTTAGTTTTGTTCTGCAGACTCTCCATACGTGGATCCAAGACCAGTTGCCTATCAACTTGACGGAACCCTTGCATCCCTACCAGCCTGGAACTTCGGTGTGGATCAAAGATTGGAAGAAGATACCGTTGGAACCCCATTGGAAGGGACCGTACACCATCATCCTGTCTACCCCAACTGCAGTAAAGGTAGCCGAGATCGACGCCTGGATCCACCATAGCAGAGTCAAGCCCGCCGCCGATCCTGAACCAGAGCGGTGGACAGCGGAGCAGCATCCTGATGTACCCTTGCGAGTTACTTTGAGACGGCAACCAGCAGCATAGACACTTCATCACAAGTGCTTTGCAGTAGCCAAGTCTTTCGAAGGGGATTGCTGTTTTCCATGCAGCAACAGCTTTGTTTCAACGAACCCAATTTGTGTGTGATTTGACACACTCCTTTGAGACTGCATTGACTAAGCCAGACTTCACAAGCCAACTGAATTGCTAAGTTGGTTAATGTGTGCTGGACACCTTGAGGATCTTCAATCAACACTCAGCACCCGTTAAATTGCTTCATTAGCAAACGGGACGAAGAATAATAGACCGTCGTGATCAAGATCAGCAAGCTGAGGATTCAGAAGAACTCCAATCAACATCAACATGTATCTTTGCTTCTGCTTTGCCTTGGTTGCCTTCTTCGGAGGTTTTGAACAGACTTATGCTCTACCTCCATGCACTGCTTGCATTACTTCTACTAGAACTGGACTGAAAGTAACCCAGACTTTGCTTTACCATTCTTACTATACCTGCAAGGGAACAATAACTCGGTGTATCTATAACACCACTGAACTAAATGTTTGCACTCATGGCAAAATCAAAGCATGCTATAATCCGCATCAGAATCCATCCTATTACACGTTGGAAATAAGATGGAAGGATGCAGATGGACCTATATTAGCTGCTACACCACCACTTAAGGACATTACTAAACCTGCTGTTTTGAATTTTGATGCATGTAATGCTATTAATAGAGATAGTCAGTCCACCTGTGGTACATGGGAGAAAGCGTATCGAAATGACCATAAGTATATGTGTCCAGAAGGTGCCACAAATTGGTGGAAGTGTACAGGTAAAACAGGATCAGGGTATAGTACTGCTACAGCAGCAGATTACTATTGCCCGTATTGGGAATGTGTTTTCTATGCTACCTGGAACACTGGTATAACTGATGAGAAAATAGATAAACGGATGGCTACTCTAACCAAGTCAACCACAAATGATAAATGTCAGAAAGATGCTTGCAACCCCTTACACTTGCGTGTACATAATCCCCATGCATGGAAACAAGGATATAAGTTTGGTTTGCGTATTGCTGGAGGAGGAACAGATCCAGGGACCATTGTATATATTAGATTGAATACTCAAGCCCATAAGTCATCTAAATATCATATTCATAATACCTTTTATGAAGCTATGCATGTAAATAAGTTTGAGATCCCTCACCCTTCACAGAATTTGTTTCTAGAATTAGCCGGAGCAGTAGTATCTAGTCTTAAGATCACAGATTGTTATTTCTGTGGCGGAACCCAAATGGGAGATCAATGGCCCTGGGAAGCCCAAGAATTGAATTATTCCATGATTTACAATCAGACTGAATTACACAAGACTACCAGTGAATGGGTGTTAGCGCACTCGATCGTTGGACGTCTTTGCTTTGCCAGAACTGGACCCCAGTTCACCCAAAAGGTAGGACAGCTGGTCTGTCTTAGCCAGAAGTACTATAATGCCACGACCAAAAAGACAGCATGGTGGTCAGGAATCAGACATCCTGAACCTCCTAACCCATTAGCTAGATTTCCTGAACTTGCAGGTCTATGGACTAACCTTGCCAAAGTCCAAGCCTGGCAAGCCCCACCTGGCCTATATTGGATCTGTGGAAACCGAGCATATGCGCAACTCCCACCACAATGGGGAGGAGCATGTGTCTTAGGAACCATCAGACCTTCTTTCTTCCTGTTAAACACTGAACATGGAGAACAATTAGGATACCCTGTATATACTACCCACAAACACAAAGGAGCGTCAAGACAGAAAAGAGAGGCCTTACAGATAGGCAAGTGGGAGAAGTGGCGAGGTGATGATTGGCCACCAGAAAGAATTATTGAGTATTATGGACCTGCCACTTGGAATGATGATGGTATGTATGGTTATCGTACCCCAATTTATATGATTAATCGTATTATTCGCCTACAAGCAGTAGTTGAAATAATAACCAATGAAACTAGTCATGCTCTCACGCTCTTAGCTAGACAAAGTACTCAGATGCGCACTGCCATATACCAAAATCGTTTAGCACTTGATTATTTGCTAGCAGCTGAAGGAGGAGTATGTGGTAAACTGAATTTAACTAATTGCTGTTTGAAAATAGATGATAAAGGTCAAGTAGTTGAAGAAATTGCTAAAGATATGCAAAGACATGCTTATGTGCCAGTACAGACTTGGCACGCCTTGAAATTTCCTAATTGGTTTGCTAACCTTTTCTCTTGGCTGGGAGGATTTAAGACTTTCGTTATCTTAGTACTAATCCTTGTTGCTGTTGTCCTCTGCTTACCATGTTTAATCCCATGTTGTATGCGTTCCCTTCATAGTGCTATTGATAGTACAGTAGAGCGGAAGACCGCAACTAGAATAATGGCTTTATACAAAGCTAGCCCTAGTGGAACTAGTAAGAATCCTTTAATCAGGATGTGAATTTTCTGGAAAGTGATATAATTCTCACACCTTATTAAGTAATAGGGTGAGATTAATCAAAGGGGGGAATGTGGCAGGTGCAGGCCTGTGACCCACGGTGTCTGACATAGGCAGGCCAGCATGGCTAGCTTGACCTGTAAATGAGGCCTGTGGAGAGGCATATAGGATTGCACATCCCCCAACATGCTGCTATTGTAAGAAAGAACTCAGTAGAAATATTGAATTAGCTTAGATAAGCAGAATTGCAGAATTAAGAAATGGAAAAATACAGAAAAGATGTGTTTTAAAGTTACTGATAAGAAAAAGTACATTTGCAGAGAAATATTGAGGAGTGCTGACAGATGAGTTACAGAACCTTGCTCATCTGCACGCACAAATGGTTCCATAGCCTTGAAAGTGTGAAAGTAACAAGTTGATGAACTGACCATTGTAATTGGGACTAGAAGGGGGGCAGGCAGGTGTCATGCCCACAGAAGCCCACAGAAGGAACATAATTGGAGAAACTTATCAGTACCGGGACCAATAGAAGGGCTACGGGAGGTACGGGAGAGTACCGGGACTAATGAAATGTTTTTCTATACCTAGAATGGAACAGAAGTCTATAAAAGTTGTTGTAATGCTTGAAAACTTTGCTCAGCCATTTTGAAATTGCCTTGCTTGAGACTTGTGCACAAATAAATGATTTGGACCTTCTGAACAGACTCCTGGTATCATTGGTTTGTCTGCGCTTTGCTGCTACAGTGGCTGGACAGCCACTTCAGCACCAGGCCTTAAAATGCCCTCAAGTGTGCAGGCAGTCACAGCATGCCACTCTTGCCCCCTCCAATAGGAAATTGCTTCAGAGGGCACAGGAGTGGCAGATCATATGTGCACGGGCGCTTTAAGGCCTGCTGCGGTGCTGCCGCTTCAAAGGGGATATCCCCATGGTGACCATCCCCCATGGATGTTGGGGGTGGGTGACGCCACAGGCATGGGAGGGCGGCACAGATGACCTGCCTAGAGCAACAGAAACTGGCCCTGGTGAGAGGCCTGTGAAAAATGATTGGCAGGACAATAAACTGGTTAAGGTGGAAATCTGATACTACCTTATGAAGGCAGAACCACCTTATTACTGAAAAATTTAGAATAGGGTGGATCAGTTTTTAGATCCTGAAGCTACTGCTTCTGCTGATTATTTGACGTTTACTAATTTTGTGTACTGAAAGACTTCTCCACCAAAAATAGGACCTTCCAGGTCAATCCACAGGTATTGAATGCCTCAAAGGGAGTTTTCATTAGCTGGGTTAAGACAACATTGAGGTCCCAAGACATTGTAGGAGGCATGCTTCAATAGAAGCAAACGAATAACTAAAGGCTTTACCAGAAGGGGTATTCAATCCAATCCTCAGGCCACACCCAGCCAGCCAGGTTTTCAGGATAACCATAAGGAATGTGCATGAGAGAGATTTGCATGCACTGTCATCATTGTATGCAATAGTGCAGTACTTCTCAACCTTTTCTCTTTTTAATTTCAAGACACAGTTTCAAGCTTGCTTGATCTTTGTGGCACCCCTCCCCCCACCGCTAGCACAACCATCTTTCTGCCCCTCCTCCCCTCATATACACAGACATTGCTAGCATGTCCTCCTGTCTGCCCCATTCACATAGACACTGCCAGCAAGTCCTCCTCTCTGTCACTCTCACACGCATGCAGACACACACCGCCAGCATGCCATTTTCTCTGTCTCACACACTCTGACAGCAGGCCCCTGCCTCACATATACCCACACACAGCCAGCACACCTTTCTCTGGCACCCACACAAACGCACACAGCCAGCACACCCATTTCTTTTCCCCCCTCAGTGCACATAAAGCCAGACTGCACGGTTTTTCCCAATGCACAAAAAACAAACCTGAACTTTTTTTATTCACTGCTCCTCCCCAGCCTCCATGTTTTTTTCCGCTACTCTCCCCAGCCTGCACATTTTTCCCCAATGAAAAAGAGAAAAGAAACACAAACCCTCCAATTAGATAAAAATATTTTTGTTGGGCCTTGCTTGCAGCACACAGTATCCAAAATTGTGGTTTATTTAAACTCCTAAGCCCATTTTAAATTTTTTTGTTTTTCATTAGCTCTCCTATTGTTTTCCATCATTTCAAAGTTCAAAAAAAAAAAATCAAAGAATTTTCCCCCCAATGAACATTAAAACCAGCCTGCACTTTTTTCCAATGCACATAAAGCCAGCCTGTATTTTCTACCATTGCTTCTCCCAGTCTCTGTGTTCTTCCTACTGATCTCTCAAAGGACAGGCTTCTGTACTCCCTCGCCTCCACAAGCAACACATCTGCACTTTTTCTTCCCTCCCCCCTCCCCCCCAAGCACTCTGGGCCATCCACAAATCATTGCTAAAACCTGAACTAAATACAAAAATAAAAATAAAAATAAAAATAAAAATAAAAATAAATAAATGGCAACATTTGTATCCGTCTTCCCTGCACACAGCCCAGCGACTGGTCAGGCAGCAGCAGCAGCAACAGCAAGTGGGGCCCTCTTCAGGCTCAGGGCCGGCAGTGGCAGCATTTGAGGTGTTGGTCAGGAGCAGGGCCAGATTTACCTATACGCTAGGTACGCCATGGCGTAGGGCCCACAGTTGGCAAGGGCCCACAAACAAGAGTCCCCAGGACAATCGTATTCTTTCCATCACTGAGAAACTTCGCGGCTGAGTTCTACCGTCATCTCCAGGTAATTTTTTCGTTCATTTCATCTTCAGTTCTACAGCTCGGAACTTCTGCTGACAGAACTGTGTTTGTGGGTGTGTTGGGTATAGTCAGAGTGCGAGGCGGGGTTGTGCGAGCCTGGATCCCTCGCTCTCTAGAGAGAGTTGAAATTGCTGCGGCCTAGCTGAACGGGGCCATCCGCGAGCTTCTCCAGGCCCTAGCATGAAGGGGAAAGAGGAAAAGGAGAGTGGGGGAGGCGGGAGTCCGGAGAAGAGCACTAGCGCTCAGGAGTTAAAGGAGCAGGGAAACAGACTCTTCGTCACCCGCAAGTACCAGGAGGCGGTGGCCTGTTACACCAAAGCCATAGTGAGTACCAGGGAGATGCTGATTTTGTCCCTATTGCCTCTTTATGTCAGGCAATTCTATACATCTATTGCCATTTCTGTTTTGGTAAGTTGATCTCGTTTTTATTTTTTCTGGGGGCCCACAATTTTTGTTGGCGTAGGGCCTCACTCAAGGTAAATCCGGCCCTGGTCAGGAGTATCAAGCAGCAGTTGAAAGGGTTAGAAGCAGTGGTGGAGCAGGTCCTTATCCCTGCAACTGGGCAGCGGGAGTGACCAGAACTTCCAGGGATCTGTGGCACATTGGTTGAGCACTACAGTAGTGCAACAGAATTTCCTGAGTTTATGTGATCAGCATTGGTGAACTGCCTAGTTTATTGAATTCTCTATGGAAAGTTCTTATAAGGGAAAATCATGGTTGTCTTAGTCAATAAGGGGCAATGAGACTTGCTGTCCCTTGGTTGTTTGAGTTTCAGGAGAGTTTCTCCTATATGTCTGAGATCTGGAGCCATGATAGTCTCCAAGTGTCAGTATGCACTGAGGAGGCTCTTGGTACCATATCAAAAATATCATTGGTCACTCAGACCATGTATTTTCCATTCTCCTTCCTTTTGCCCACTAGCAAAAGGAGTGTCTCGGCCTTCTCTTGAGGGAGTGTGTCAAACTCCTACATTTGGTGCAGAATGTTCTGAGAGTAAGTGCCCATGAAGAACTGGTAGACTACTATATGAGAGGTCAGCATAGTGTTCTGAAATAATTTCCTCCCAGAAGACGCCAATGTCCTAGTCTCTCTCCTTGGGGCACCAAAGAGTGAATCTTTGAACTTGTGTCTTTTGAGAGCAGTTTCGATCACTATAGAATAGTGGCACAGCTGAAGCTTTTCAAATCCAGGAGCCTTTTGGCTTGATACAGTACATTGTACAACCTATAAATAAGAAGTTTGACTCAGAGAGGGGAGTCTCCCACATTCTCCAGGACCAAGCAGGAAGTCAGTCCTCACATATGGGTGACATCGATGTCGATGGAACCCCCATGCGGAGCATTTCCCCAGCTTTCTAAGAAAGCCTTTGGGAATACACCCACGCATGCGCGGGGTCCCCTTCCCGCCCAAAGGTGCCATCTTGCTCAGTCTTTCTTTTTCCGAGGAGCCCAACAGACGTGTGTCCATGTCACCCGGAAAAGTTTGATTTTTTTCTGCGATTTTAGCTCTCTTTTTGTCCGGTTCAACGCCGGTTCCCCTTCCCGCCTGGGTTCGGTACGCCAGTATCAACCCGATCTCTATTTTTTGGTTTTTTGCCCTTTG
The DNA here is from genome assembly GCA_033557465.1 of Ichthyophis bannanicus. NCBI lineage: Eukaryota > Metazoa > Chordata > Amphibia > Gymnophiona > Ichthyophiidae > Ichthyophis > Ichthyophis bannanicus. The sequence goes on along the minus strand of CM066034.1, from coordinate 560,152,020 downwards.
TGGTACGCGTTCACGCTCTTTTTCCTTTTTCCCTGGAGTGCCGGTCTTTTGACCTCGCGGGGGCCCTTTTTTCCCCGATGGCCTCCAGTGGTTTCAAAAAGTGTGATCGTTGTAAGAAGCTCATGTCTTTTACCGACACACATGACTGCTGCCTGCGTTGACTCGGGCCGGACCATGATCCCAAGGTCTGTGTCCCGTGTGGTAAGATGTCCACTAAGGCACTCAGAAGCCGGCAGCATCAGAAGGAGAGGATTTTTCAGACTCTGCCTCCGGACGAGCCCGGACCTCGTCAGAGGCCTCGACGTCTCAGGAGTCTGACCCCGAGCTTCGTTGGGGTTCCTCTGAAAGGGGGTCCCCCAGTCGGGAGCATAAGAGGAAGAGAAAGCTCGTGAGGGTGTCAGAGGAGGAAGCCTCTGGTTCCTCGAAGGCCAAGTCTCGGACCCCTGACCGCCGCCCCAGGCCCTTGGAGCTGGAGAAGCCAACTAAGGTATCCTGTGTAGAGCCGGAGTCTGTCGAGCATGTAAGTCCTGTTGTCCTCGAGGACTCTCCTCCCAGGGAGCCGCCGCCAGGGCCAGAGTCGGTGGCTGCTGAGTCTCCTGAGCTTGGACTCAGGCTGACAGCCTTGGAGTGCAGATTGTCTGCCTTCATGGATCAGCAGCGGGTGCTGATGGCCAACCTGACTGGTGCATCTGCCCCGACCACCGGGACGTCGACGTCTAAGTCGACCCCGGAGACAGAGCCAGTTCTCGAAGCCATGAAGGCCCGAGTCCGGTCTCGGTCACGGTCTCCCTCGACCTCCCGTTTGGGACCGAAGGCGTCGACGCCGATGGCCCCGGCGTCAGGGCGGGTGTTGCCAGAATCCGCACGGTCGGAGCCCCTTGACGCTTCCTCGGATGAGTCTGCATGGGAGACGGAGGACGAGAAGTCCCCCGATACATTTCGGACTCGCCGCAGTCCGAACCCCGGAGTAGGTCCCCTTCGGAGGATACCCGGTTCTCAGAGTTCGTAAAGGACATGGCCAAGGCCTTGAATGCTCCTGCAGATCCCGAGGAAAAGCCTTGAGCCGAGGAGCTCGATGCCCTCCAGTATGACTCTCCCCCGAGGGAGGCCTTTACTGTGCCGGTTCCTCCGATGCTGGAGTGGCTCCTCTTCCGAATGTGGGAGGCACCAGCCTTGGTGCCAGGTTTGAGCAAGTGGATCGATTCCATGTATCGAGTCCACAAGAGCCCTGGGTTCCAGAAGGCGCAGCTGCCGCACCATTCTATGGTTGTGGAATCAGCCATGCATCGTCTGAAGAGCCAGAAGATGCACTCCGCGGTACCCCCCAGCAGGGAGGCCCAAAGCCTAGATGCCATCGACAGAAAGTGCTTCCAGGGCTCGATGCTTGCTTGCCGTGTCCAGGCCTCCCAGCAGTACAAGGGCATGTACTTGCAGGACCTGGCTAAGGAGATAGCTGGGTTCTCAGCTGGCCTCTCCGGGGAACCTTTGCAGAGGTTCCAATCCTTATCCTCGGGGATCCGGGAATGCTCCAAATTCATCTCCCGGGCGGCCTACAATGGCTTCGAGGCTTCGGCCCTCGTAGCGGCAGCCTGAATCGGTGCTCGACGCCAGGCATGGTTACAGTCATCGGACCTCGAGCCATGGGTACAGGACAAGTTGGTCGATGTCCCATGCCGGGGTGAAAACCTCTTCAGCAAGCCCATGGCCAAAAAGGCCGCTGAGCTCAAGACAGACTCTGACGAGGACAAGGTTGTCCAGGAAAACTTCTTCCCCTTCTCACAAGAAGAAGGGCTCGAGGAAAAAAGCCTTTTACCCGAGGAAGGCACCTGCCAACAAACTTTTCCCTCATTACCAGGCCTCCCCAGCTCCCCAGCAGGCCAAGGGGCAGGGACATGGGCCCCGTAGGCAGAAGGCCCCCAAGCCTCCAGCTCCTGCTCAGCAGGGAGGGGGTTTTTGACTACCACTGCATAGCCTCTCCACCTCTGCTGGCCCACCTCAGCACGGGAGGTCAGTTGGCCCTGTTTGCCCACCAATGGCCACCCATCACAAAGGATGCTTGGGTACTGAGCATAGTCCAGAAGGGCTATATGCTCCATTTCAATCAGGTGCCCCCCTCCTACTTCCCAGGGGAGCCTCCAAGGCCTCCTCTGCATCAGGGACTCCTTCTCCAGGAACTGCAAGGTCTTCTTCAAGACAGGGCGGTAGAGCCTGTACCTCCCCACCTGTTGGGACAGGGCTTCTACTCCCGGTACTTTCTTGTGCCAAAGAGAACTGGAGGTCTCCGGCCCATTCTGGACTTGAGAAATCTCAACAAGTTCTTGGAAAGGAAAAGTTCAAGATGCTTACTCTTGGAACACTGCTGCCCTACCTCCAAGCAGGGAGATTGGCTATGCTCCTTGGATCTGAAGGATGCGTACACTCACATCCTCATTCATCCAGACCACAGAAAGTACCTAAGGTTCGTGGTGGCAGGAAAGCACTTTCAGTACAGGATACTGCCCTTTGGCCTAACCGCCGTCCCACGGGTCTTCACAAAATGCCTGGCAGTGGTGGCTACCTACTTGAGAAACCAGGGTATTTTTGTCTTCCCCTATCTGGACGACTGGCTCATCAGGGGTCAGACCCTCCAGGAGGCCAGGCATGCCACCCTCCGTACTGTCTCTCTCCTGCAGCAACTAGGCTTCGTTATAAACTTCGCAAAGTCCACTTTGCTCCCCTCCCAGGACCTAGAGTTCATAGGGGCAAGGTTGAACTCCCTGCAAGCAAAGGCTTACTTGCCAGAAGACAGGGCGGGAAGGCTGATAAACTTGGCCAGCCAGTTTATGAGCAACCCACTGGTTTCCGCCAGACTTTGCTTAAGGCTCCTAGGCCATATGGCATTGACAGTACATGTGACTCCCAATGCTCGCCTGAATATGCGGCCTGCACAGTGGTGTCTCAGAACTCAGTGGAGGCAGGCCACAGGAAGCCTCAGAGACAAAGTAAGGGTGTCCAAACCCTTCCTGAACTCCCTACAGTGGTGGCTACACTCCCCCAACCTTCTGCAAGGGGTACCTGTCCCCACTGTGGTACTCACAACCGATGCCTCCTTGCAGGGCTGGGGTGCACATTGTCTGGACAAGTGCACACAGGGCCTCTAGTCTCCATGGGAGGCCACACAGCAGATCAACCTCCTGGAACTCAGGGCGATACGCTTAGCCCTCAAGGCCTTCTCTCACACCCTGGCCCACCAGTCTGTCTTGGTGCAGACAGACAACTAGGTGGCGATGTTCTATGTCAACAAGCAGGGGGGCACAGGGTCAAGGCTCCTGTGTCAGGAGACACAGGCCCTTTGCTCCTTTGCGCTTCGACACAATATATCGCTCAGGGCAGTCTATCTTCCTGGCCAGGAAAACTTTCTGGCAGACAGATTGAGCAGAGTTCTACAACCTCACGAGTGGCAACTGCACCCTTTGGTGGTTCAGAACATTTTTCTGAAATGGGGGCTTCCGTCTATCGACCTCTTTGCCAGTCCCCTGAACCTTCAGTTGCCCCAGTTCTGCTCCAGGCAACCTCATCCCAAAAGATTGGCGGCGAATGCCTTCCTGATCTCATGGTCCAGGGGCCTTCTGTATGCGTTTCCTCCCACGCCCCTGGTGGCTCGAACTTTATTCAAGATTCTAAGGGACAGGGCCTCGGTCATCCTGGTGGCCCCCAGGTGGCCAAGGAAACCCTGGTTCCCCCTTAGGTTACAGCTGGCGGTGGACACCCCACTCTCTCTGGGGTTGCAACCCGATCTACTATCTCAGGATCAGGGATCCCTTCTGCACCCCAATCTCAAAACTCTCAATTTGATGGCCTGGAGGCTGCAAGGTTAGTGCTGGTTCCCTGGGGCTTGCCTCAGGAAGTCGAAGAGGTTGTCTTGGCCTCTAGGAAGCAATCCACCCGAAAGACCTATGCCCTGAAGTGGAGGCAATTCTCCTTGTGGTGTGACCAGCGCCAGGAGAACCCCTTCTCCTGTCCTGTGCCAGTGGTGCTTCAGTACATGCTGCACTTGTCTAATCAGGGTCTTAAGTCCAATTCTGTTCGGGTACACCTCTCTGCTCTGGCAGCCCACCACTCAATCGTGGAAGGGCACTCTTTGTCGGTTCACCCCTTGGTGGCCCAGTTCCTCAGAGGCTTGCTCTTGCTCAAGCCTCCTCTCTGTCCACCAGCTCCTGAGTGGGAGTTGAATGTGGTCTTGCAGCAGCTTACTCGCCCACACTTTGAGCCGATGGCTACGTGTCCTCTTTGCTTCCTTTCCTGGAAGGCTCTCTTCCTAGTGGCACTGACCTCGGCCAGGCGAGTGAGTGAACTTCAAACCCTGGTCTGTGACAGGCCATACACTCGTTTCTATAAGAACAGGGTAGTCCTTAGGACTCATCCTAAGTTCCTCCCGAAAGTGGTCTCCTCTTTCCACCTCAACCAGGTGGTTCTTATAACATTCTTCCCTAGGCCCCATGCAAGCAGAGCTGAAGAGGTCTTGCACACCCTGGACTGTAGAAGGGCCTTGTCTTTCTACATTGATCATACTCAGGGTCATAGAAGGGCTACTCAGCTCTTCGTCTCCTTTGACCCGAACAACTTGGGGTTACCTGTCTCCAAGCGTACCTTGTCCATATGGGTGGCGGACTGTATCACCTGGGCTTACAGGGTGGCAGACCTTCCCTTGCAGGGTCGAGTCACAGCCCACTGTGTCCGGGCCATGGCTGCATCAGTAGCTCATTTCCGTTCTGTACCGTTGGCAGACATCTGTAGGGCTGCAACTTGGTCCTCAAGCCAGACTTTTGCAGCCCATTACTGCCTGGAGAGGGAATTCCATAGGGACAGTGCTTTTGGTCAGGCAGTACTCCATAATCTCTTCGAGATTTAGGAAACTCCTACCCTACTGCCCTCTTGTTGGGCTACCGGTGGGATCTGTTCTCAGTAAAGATTCTTTCCCTGATGCTGAGGCTTCACAGAGGGAGCTCTATTTTTCAGCCTGGGTTCCTGGTAGCCCAGAGCTAGGGAGTCACCCATATGTGAGGACTGACTTCCTGCTTGGTCCTGGAGAAAGAGTAGTTACTCACCTGTAACAGGTGTTCTCCAGGAGCAGCAGGAATCAGTCCTCACAACCCTCCCTCCTCCCCTGGGAGTTGCAGTTGTACATAGTTCTTTTGTTTTTTGTGCTGTCTTTTAGCTATGTCATCTGACTGAGCAAGATGGCACCTTTGGGCGGGAAGGGGACCGCGCATGCGTGGGTGTATTCCCAAAGGCTTTCTTAGAAAGCTGGGGAAATGCTCCGCATGGGGGCTCCATCAATGTCGATGTCACCCATATGTGAGGACTGATTCCTGCTGCTCCTGGAGAACACCTGTTACAGGTGAGTAACTACTCTTTTTCATCTGTGCATCCTTGAGGATTCTGTGAGCAGGCACTGTCACAGCTTTCTTGGGAGGTGATCAAAGAATTGGAGGATTTTCATTGCTTTGGCCCTGGGTTCCTCCTCTATCTCTCACTTAAATGGAATGGGCTTAGCTATTTCCCTTACAAAATCAATGAAACTAAACTCTTCAGGAGGGAACTTGAGTCTGTCTTGAGGTGATGACAGGTCTGATTGTAAGCCAGTTGGAATCTTCTTCCGAGAAGACTTCAAGTTAATAATCTGAATCCCAGGAGCATTCAGAGTGAGACTCAGAAAAATACTTATGAAATGTACAAGTCACTGCCTGGCTTAACCTCTGCTCTTCTTGGGGTAGAGGTCTTGAATGAGAGCACCAATGCACTGATGACCTTTGATGTCCCAGAGACCTCTCCCTTCAATATACTGGAAATTGACACTGATTAGGCAAGTATCGCCCCCAAGGTCCCTCAATACCAATACCACTCCCAAAGGTAAGGTATAAGTCTTGACAATCATTTGCATCTCTCAATTCTCTGGCCTCAATGAAGTCAAAGCTTCTGCATCATGCCAAGCAAAGCAGCCATCTGTTCTTGAATCTCCTTATGAGATGCTTCTCAAAGGCTATCATCGACAAAGGTGGTGAGGCTGCTTCCTGAATCAATTTTGAAATATCAGAAGGTTGTTCTGAGCCTTTTGGAATCTGTTGCATGTCCTCTGGTACCGAGAAGGATGAATAGTTGGGACTGTATCCCTTGGTGCCTCAGCGCTCGCAACATCATGCTCAATTGAGTTTCAATTCCAGTGCACTCCTGCTTCCACTTGGTACTTAGAATCTTGACCCTTGAATGTTGATGAAGAGGCTGAATCCCACCTCTTCTATGGTGTCTATTCCCAATGGGCTGTACCAATGCAGTGTTGAGGGTGATCAATGTTTCAATGTCAATGCATCCACAGCCTCTGGTGCACTCCTAATGCCATGGTAACTGATTCTTCCACTACTAAAGTCAATGGACTGATCAGTTCCAAAAATCCTTTTGCGCTGTTCTTCACAACCCATGGGCCCTCTCTTTGTCATCTGTGAACACAAATTACATCAAGAAAGATCATAGTTGGAGCCCAAGCACCAGTTATGTGTACTCATCATGGCTTATGGTCTTGCCACACCTGGAGCGGTTTTTAAACTCACTGAGGTTTTTTTGTGACATGTCACTGAAAAAAATAACTGCTGCAAAATCAGATAACTCAATCTTGAAAAATAATCCTGGCCAGGATGCCTGAAGCTTAGTCAGGTCTACCTACAGCAAAATTAAAAAAAGAAAAAAAGAAAGCTTAAAAACAGTCAAAAACCTGACTAGGCCATTAAAAAGGAATCATTGCTGTATGACAGCAACAGGAAAAAATGAAGGATATTATCAAAACATATGACAGAATTTGCAAAGGCAAAAAAAAGTTAAACATAGTATCCAAGATGGGTAAAGAGTACTTCTTTGACGTATCCTTACAACTTTGTGGAGAAATGAAAAGCAAGGTGCTCCCACATGACAACGACAGATGGAAATTGATGAGCATGGGCAATGCAGCACTACCAAAAGCTTCTTGAAGAATCTGAAGTTGGGAAGCTGCTTCTGTGCCTGGTCGTGGTCAGTGATGTCACCCATATGTGAGGATTTACAATCTGTTATTCCCCAAGCTAGGACTGAATAGTAAGATATTTTCACAAGGAGAGTATGGACAGACAAAACGGGCATGCAAGAGATGGAGTAGAGAAAAAAAAAAAGTAAATTGGAAGATACTTCATTTGCTTAGAAAACAAGCTTTGGATATTGAATTGCAGTGTAGAATTAAATTAGCAATTGGGTCTATCTAGCAGGCAGCAATAATTAGAAGTCATGTTAGAACTGTGTGCACTCATGTAGCCAGGCCTGCTTGGTAGAATATACAGAGGATCTAGAAGACCAGATGTTTTGACAACAACCTAGGGTGCCAAAATTCTGGGGACAGTAGATGGAGCAAAAGATTTACTGCCTTCAGTCTAGTTCAGTCCTGTCCACTGCCCAGAGTGGGCTGTGGGGCTGAAAATAGAAAAGGTGTCACCACCCCCACCCCTAATGCAGCCTGTGGAGACAGAGTAAGGCTGCCACTACTATCATCCCTCTCACCCAGCATGGTCTGTGGGGGCTGAATTATCCTTTGTTCTGCCCAAATTCCCTTCTGTCTCCTCTCTGCAAACTGGCTCTGTTCAGAAAGAGATTGGGGCGTGGCACTACTTATATGTTTCTGCTGTTGCTGGTGTCTGTCCTGTGTAGTCCCAACTGCTGGTCTGTGAATCATACAGGAGGGAAAGGCACCAGGCACATAAACAGCAGGATAGAAGCACCAAACTGATGGCTCAGATCTGCTGTCAGATGGGACTGGCTGGTTCGCAAAAGGGTGTGGTGAAGGAAAGTGTTTGGCGGGGTTGGGGATGTGAGATGGGGATAAGAAATGGGGAAGGTGAGTGAAGGATAAGAGGAGCTTGAGAGACAGTGTGAAGTATCTGGAAGGCTGTAAAATGGGATGAGAGATAGTGAAAAGGACCCGGGGGCTGTGCAGGGAAAGAGAGAGAGAATGGAAATCAAAGAAGGGAGCTGAGGAGGGTTAAGGTATAGATGTGATCTCCTCACACACAAATTGGATTAGAATTTTACAGTTTCTAAATAAGGGTGGCATTATGAGGGATGAAGTATCAACTTTTTAAAGAAGGGTGATGGGAAGTGGAATTTTGGAAGAGGAGGGATCTGGAATACGTGTAAATTTGGCATTTGCACGTTACTGGGACTGGAACTGGGCATCTATATTATAAAAGTAAATAGGTGCCTATGTGGCTTTTAGAAAATAGACTTAAAATACTCACCTTTTTGGACTTGTTAAATAGGTGCTTGTGATGGAGCATGAGAAGCTCCCCATCCCCCATACTGATATACCTTCAGCTAGACTAAGGACATGCCCCTTTAAGCCCCAAAATCCAGGCCCCTTTAAGGAACCTGGTTTGAATATACCTGGAAGGGTGTGGCCAGGGATGGCCCTTTTAACCAGGAGGGAAGAGAAAAAGGGGCAGAGAAGAGCTGAGGTATTCCAGAGTACGGAGTGACTGCCTACCTCTGAGGAGACACTACAGTAAGGTAGGAGCTGGGGTGTTTCCACATTGGTCAGCAGGCTTGTGGTAGTACTGCTGTGAAACCCAGAGGGGAGAACTGTTTCTCTGCTACTGCTTTGAACCCAGAGTGAAGAACTTTGGGGGAGGGGAGAACTGTTTCTCTGTTATTGCTGTGAACCCAGGGTGAAGAACTTTGGAAGAGGGGAGAACTGTTTCCCTGCTAAAACTGTGAAACCCAGAATGAAGGAACTTTGGGGGAGGGGAGAACTGTTTCTCTGCTACTGTTGTGGAACCCAGAGTGAAGGAACTTTGGGGGAGGGGAGAACTGTTTCTCTGCTACTGTTGTGGAACCCAGAGTGAAGGAACTTTGGGGGAGGGAATAATTGTTTCTCTGTTACTGCTGTGAACTCCCTGTAAATAAAGCATTTTCCTTTAACCCTCCGCCTGGCTCCGTGTGGGTTTGTATCCTGCCCGCTCACAGCATACTACATATGGTGGCAGTGGTGGGATCTTCCTTTTAACCAAAGGACAGAAGAACACCCCAAATCCCTCTGGGGCTCAGACCTCCAGCCTTTGGAAGAGGGATTTTAGTATATGGCTAAAGGGGCAAGCCCTTCTGTATAGTTAGTGCCAGACAGGCAGGTATTTCTTTTTCTTTTCCCCTTCTCCTACCTGGATGGGTGGGAACTGAGAACCAGAATGGAGAGATTACTCCAGGCCCTGGTGGAGGGACAACAGCAACAACAGATGCTACAAGAATTCTTGCAGATGCAAGGGACCCAGCAATTACTACGAAGGTCTTTGGAACTACAACAAAACTCACTCGCACAAATGTCCCAGATACTCCAGGGATGTCAGCCACCCCTGACAAAAATGGTGGAGGGTGAAGACCCGGACTCCTTCCTGACAAATTTCGAATGAACTGCCCGACTGACTGGGAGACAGAAGAGAGGTGGGCTATTTACCTAGGGAACTTGTTGACAGGAAGCTGCCAAGCCACCTACCAAGAAGCCAACTTGGATGGAAGGGCCCCCTAAGCAGCATTTAAAACAGCGATACTGAAGTGAGCAGGCTGTATGCCAGAAGCCTATCACTAGTGGTTCCGGAAGGGAACTCTGGGACCTATAGAGAACCTTCTGAGTTTCTTCTACAGGCTGAAGGAAATGGAATGGAAGTAGCTACAGCCAGAAGATAAGACAGGAGCAGAAGTAGCCAATATCGTCATGCTCAAACAATTTTTAGAAGGCTTTTTTCCCCTATGAGACACCGAGTGCACCAGCTTGCCAACTGACCTTGCTGTAGAGATAGTGCAAGGCTTTTATGAAGCACAGTCGGTAGATGAGACACTCAGGATGAGGGGGACAAGGCCGGCCGGATCCCAAGAGGGCCAGACATCGAGACCAGAACCCTTGAGGGCCACTGCACCAAGGATTCCATGCTCCCCAGACACCCAAGTAGCCGGGGATGGCTATCTGACCTGCTTCAGGGTGAAGGAAAAGGTCACTGCCTGCAAGTGCCCCATAGAAATGGAGGAACCCATGGACACACATGTTACGGCCTCACATGAGTGCAGTATTCTGGAAGCATCCCTACTGAACCATGGGTTGTTTGTAATACCAGTGGAACTTTAGGACGCTCATCTGCAAGTCCTCATGGACTTGGGAAGCATAAGGACCCTTGTCAGCAGGGACACCAGGACCAGACATCAAATTAATTATGAGAACCTTGTGACTCTTAAGTTGTGTCCATGGTGATCAGTGGGCCTATCTGACGACACAAGTGGAGCTAAAAACGGCCACGAGAACGGAGACCCTGGAAGCAGTGGTTGTGCCCAGCCTGGCCTATCCAGTGGTTTTAGGTCAAGACTTCCCTAAATTCATGGACGTCTGGGACTGGAGGAAAGGCAGCCTTGATGAGGTGACCAAGGAGGACTTCCTAGAACTTTTCCCCTTAGGAGACCCAGATTTGTTTGTCAGGAACCCCAAGAGCCCCAAGTCCCAGAGGCAACATCGGTGGGAAAGGGCCCACCCTAAAGCACATATAGGGGCAGCTATGAATGAGAGCTATATGGAGGAGGGGAGTACACCAGAGGACATTGTAGACAAGTCTCGGTGGAACCTGGCACCCCATCGAGAGGTTCTGGGAGATGAGAACCGCCCACTGGGGGTGGGCTGGTATAGGAAACCCAAGCCAGTTTAAAAAAGCCCAAAGGGAAGATAACACCCTTAGGAATGCCTGAGACCAAGCTCATGAGTTAGAAGGGACCCCCATAGATAGCCTGGACCCTTCCCGAGGGCTTCTCCCTACTTTTTAGAATGGTCGGACCTCCTTTATAGGGTTACCCAGAGAACAATAGAGAGAGAAAAGCTGGAGCAGTAGTGGTTCCCAAGCCTATCGCTGGCAGATAATGGAGTTTGCTCATAGTCATCCCTTGAGGGGGGGGGGCACTTGGGGGTAGACAAGACCCAAGAATGGATCCTGGCTCAGTTTTACTGGCCAGGGCTTTACGAGTGCAGCTGTTTTGCCAGTCCTGCCCTATCTGCCAATTTCACAGTCCAGTAATGGTTAGACCTGCCCCTCTTGTGCCCATGCCCGTTGTCGAGACCCCATTTGAAAGGGTTATGAAGGATTTGGTGTGACCATTGGAGCATACTCCCCAGGGGAATAGATTCATCCTGGGGGTCATGGACTATGCCACATGGTATCCAGAAGCAATAGCCATGTGAAATACAAGGACCACTACATTAGCCAATGTTCTTTGGGAGATGTTCTCCTGACTGGGGATCCCATCTGAAATCCTTACAGACCAAGGAACACTGTCTCTCATGTAATGAAACAATTGTGCAATATATTGAAGGTCAAAACCTTGTGGACCTTGGTATATCATCCCCAAACCGATGGCCTAGTTAAAGAAGTTTGTGAATGAAGAGGAGAGAGCCTGGGATCTATTACTCCCTTACCTTCTGTTTGCTATCAGGAAAGAACCTTGTATTGGTAGTGCTTTCCTTGAAACAGGAATCAGAGGAATCTCCTGTGATTTGGATGGATGAGGACATGAGTATATGTATCCTTGAGATCTAGAGAACAAAGCCAATCCTGACTTTGAAGGTATGGCAGCAGAGTTCCTAGAGAGACCATTTTGAATTTCTCTTGGAACAAATATTTGTTCAATTCTCTGAGGTCTAAAATGGGTCTGTGTCCTCTTGTTTTCTTCGGAATAAGGAAATAGGGGAGTAGAACCCTGTACCCTGATGGGGAATGGGTACTTCCTCTATTGCTCCTTGAGCAAGGAGCATTGTGACTTCTTGACCTAAGAGACTGTCGAGAGAGGTCTCAGAATTGAACTGTTTTACAATTGTAGGAGGGGGCATACTGTGAAAATGAAGCTTGTACCCCCTCTCGTACAATGGACAGAGTCCAATTTTCTGCTGTTATTTGGTACCATCTGTGGGCAAAATGACATAACCTGCCTGGGATGGTCGAGGATTCTGGACCGTTCAGAGGCAGGAAGGCAAAGTTCTCTAGGAAGGAGGCTGAGCCTGCTGAGCTGACTGAGGTTTTGCAGCTTTTGGCTTCTTTTGTTGTCCAGGTTGTTGCTGTTGTCCCTTTTGGACAGTCTGACCTGGACGGTGTCCCTGTTGGGTATAGGAAGGATAAAACTTCTTTTTCTTATTGAAAAATGGTTTCTTAGAGGATTTTTTCCTTGCAGGATCGGCTGTAGATTTGGACAATCTGTCCAAAGTGATATTGTCAGCATCTATCTCATTAGCCTTCTCCTGCCAGTTCTTGCCAAAGAGATTTTCTCTCCTGTGCAAGGAATGTTTCCTAATTTATCCTGTACCCAAATTTCCAAGTCAGATGCCTGAAGCCAGGCAATCCGATGTGCACCAATGGCAATAGCAGAGGTTATGCACTCAAAACAATCAAAGGCTGCACGATTTACAAACTTGTAAACATCCTGAGCATGTTTGACTAGAGTAAGATAGTCTTGCCTTTTGTCATCAGGAAGGAAGAGGCTCAAAAGTTCCAAGTCTCCTGTGACCTCTTTAAGGAACATTCCCATATACAAGATATAGGAACTGATCCTAGCTGAGAGCATGGAAGTTTGGAAGCATTGACGCCCAAAGACATCAAGAGTCCTACATTCACGACCTGGAGGATTGCATGTATGTCTCTTTGCACTTTTCATCCTTCTCATGGCTGATTCCACCACCATTGAATGGTGTGGTAATTGAGTTTTTTGAAAGCCAGGACAAGGTGGAACTCGATACATGGTATCGAGTCTTTGAGAATGAGGAGATGTGGTTAAAGGTGTTTCCAAAATCCTTAGCATAAGATCATGTAAGATCTCATGAATAGGCAGAGTAGCTGCCTCTTTGGGAGCCTTAGGGTATTGGAGAATTTCCAACTCCTTTGCCCTAGGCTCTTTTTCAGGAGCTACTGTGATGGAAAGGCCTCGGGCCACATCACAGATAAAGTCCTGAAAGGACATATCCTCTGGCGGAGACATTCTGTGCTGAGGAGAAGAGGAATCCGTGGGGAGAAGTACTCTTGTATTGGCAGAGTCTTCGGAGTCTTCAGACTCATCAGAGGATTCAAAATACCTCGGATCCCAGTGATCGTGCAAAGCATGGTACCGGTATCGTTCGAAGTCAGCATCGGGTTGTTCCAGTACCGATCTGTTGATGCCGGAGACAGACGCATGACTCAGTATGGGTGGTGTACCCGCCGATGTTAATGCAGTCGGTACCGGTTCCGGTACCGGTTGAGGTGTCTGAAGCAGTTTCCACGGTACCGAAGCCGTGAGAAGAGCCACTAGACTGCATTCGCTAGCAAGGAATCTCTGGTCTATCGATGCTGCCAATGCTTGGGTGTCGGTACCAGCAGAAGCGGTCGCAATCACAGAGCATGGCGCCAGTAGTTCTGCCGAGGTTGAGGCCTCGAACATCCTGGAACCCCGTTAGTGCTTTGGAAGCCGAAGCCTCCCGCCGGGGCAGTTTTGCCGGTGAAAATTCCTCAAGGGCAACGCCAGGGGCATCTCGATACTTAGGAGGAGATCTACCCTTTGAGGACTGGCTAGATTTATGTTTAGTTACCTGAGATCCATGGGAGGAAGATGAGGCCCTGGAGGACGCTGATGGGACGCTGAGGGAAAAAGGGTGGTAAGTTTAGCAGCTCAGTTCTGCCGGCCCCTTTTTGACATCATTCCACAGGAGAGGCACTCTGAAATAGTGGTCAGGACCTAAACATTTGAGATACCAATCATTGGTACTGGTGACGGAAATGGTACCACCACACTTAGAACATTTTTTAAAACCTGAAGTAGGTTGGATAAAATTGGGCCTAGTGCCCAAAATGGTGCCTAGCACCAAGGAAAAACGTTTCTAAAGTAAAACACCTCAAACTATAATTTTTTTATTTATTTTTAAAGAAAGAAGAGAGAACCGGCGGTACTGGTATGGCGTCGAAGGAAGGCAGACGCGACCACAAAAACAAAGATTAAAGACAAAATTTTTCTGCGGTGACAGGGTATGTGACCTGTCGGCTCCACGGAAAACGAAGAACTGGAGAGGGACAGTTGGGAAGGCAGCACGCAGGCACTGTGGGATGCTCCCAAAAGCTTTCCTATTGGACGCTGGGGAGCGTTCCCGTGCGGGCTCCATCGGTACCGACGATACTCATATGTGAAGACTATATTCCTGCTTGTTCCTGGAGATCAATCTTCTGCAGAAGTGGACTCTGGATCTAACCATGATAGTCTATGAAGAGGAGTTTGGGCCCATCATACAGGAGTTTCCTTGAACTGGGCCAAGTTCTGTTCAGAGAACACCTGACAAATACCCAGAAGAATAAAAATGTGTTCTCCCAGGTTCCAGGATATACCCACCTCACCTACCATGTGAAAGAATACTCTGCACCCCCCCTCACCTAATAACAGATAGGGCTCTTGGGTCACAGAAATCCACACACAAAGCAAGGAGAAGGTTAATTGATCATAATCTTTAAATAATACACAACACACTTGTATTATAAACACAGGACCAAAGCGCTTTGGGAGAGCAAGCCAGGCCTTTGCCTATGTTTACTCTGACATCCTAGCTTTAGACCACTTTATTTATAGGGAAAGATTCCATTACACAGCATAATTTCACTTTATTATTCTACGTCTCACATCACGTATATTCATAATATACATATTCTATTCTACGTCTAGTGTTACGTATATTCATAACATACTTTTCTATAGGCATGCACTTCATAGACAATCATGAAAAGACATACATATATTCTCAGGCATGACTATGTAGGCCTTAATTCTAATTAATTCTAACACTGACAGTTTGATATCTCTGACCAGAGACAGCGAGACTGCGAAGCTGGGTAAACAACTTGCCTTTTACTTATATTTCTAATAACAAGACTAATGTTTATGTTATCTAAACCTTTCACCCAATTTCTTCTACAGAGTTTTCCAGGATGGTATTAAATAAGGAGCTACAAATGATATTAACTCTTTCTTAGGGATTATAGCAATATAATGTTATACACAGGGCCTGACTGTGTATCCAACCCGGTACAATCAAGCTTTCTTTCACCATGATATCATCACGGATCCTGGCGTGATGATATGCCAATGACCCTACCAACTCCACAAAGCATGAAGGCAAGCCATGGCGAAGGAGGTAGAAGAAATGCTGAAGTTGGGTGTGATAGAAGAATCCCAAAGCGACTGATCATCCCCCATTGTGCTAGTGCTAAGCCAGATGGAAACATCCAGTTTTGCATCAACTTCCAGAAAGTAAATGCGGTTTCGAAGTGCGATGCTTAACCCATGCCCAGGGTGAGTGACCTTATTGAGCGCTTTGGCAGGGTATGGCCAGGGATGGTCCTTTTAAGTAGGAGGAAAGAAACAAAGGGGGAGAGAAGAGCTCGAAGTGTTCCAGAGTATCGAGACACTACCTTCCTCTAAGGAGACACTATGAGAAGGTAGGAGCTGGGGTGTTTCCACCTTAGTCAGTAGGCTTGTGGTAGTAATGCTGTGAATCCCAGAGTGCAGGAACTTTGGGGGAGGGGAAAACTGTTTCTCTGCTAATACCGTGAAACTCAGAGTGAAGGAACTTTGGGGAAGGGGAGAACTGTTTCTCTGCTACTGCTGTAAACCCTTGTAAAAAAAAGCATTTTCCTTTAACCCTCTGCCTGACTCCGTGGGGGTTTGTATCCTGCCTACTCGCAGCATATTACAGTGCTCTATTAAACTCAGGCCTAAAGTGGGAGAAACCTTTCAGTACATAGATCCCATAGTAGCACTCAATGTCATAAACAGAATCATAACTGGCATATAAACCATGAAGCAGAGTCAGTGGCTGTCCATCAAAGATTAGGTTTATTTCTCTGTCCATGAGAAAGCTTTCCATAAATAACTTGTGGTTTCTGCACCCTTGATCGATAAGAATAAAAGCTGTATCTAAAAGATGCATTCATGCATTTTTCTATAACTAGTCAAGCCAGCCTGGTAGCTCAGTGCCAGGTGTTGTGAACTTCCATGAAGAAGGTCCCTGGTTTGATTTGTGCAGGGTCGGCACAAGGAGATGAGGCACCCTAGGCAAGCCTCATTCCTTATCCCCCCCACCCACCAGCCACCCTTCATTGGTGTCACCCCTCACTGGGACCTACAGCAGTGGCAAATACCTTGAAACAGTCCCATGGCGCTTACCATGCAAAACAGGAAGTTAGCATCAGTGGGGACAGAAGCAAATAGTTCACGCGGTGCTAACGTTTGATGGTAAACACCACAAGGCTATTTCAAGCCATTGCCACTGCTGTAGGTCCCAGTGAGGAGGGACGCCAGCACTGTAGGTAACTGCCTAGTTTGCCTAATGGTAGAGCTAGCCCTGGATTCATGCAGGGCCAGCCCATCCACTAGGCATGCTTTTTAAAATGCAGGTTTTGTGCCACCACGTTACTGCCTATGGCAGGCTATGGACTTCAGCACCAGCGGCACGAAAACCATGGCCTGCTGCTCCTGCCCCCCCTCCCTCCCACTGCAACTTCTTTTGGAGGGGCAGATGTGGCAGGCCAGATGTGTGCGCAGGCGCTGAAGCACATGGCCTGCTGGTGCACCAAAATGATGAGTCATGCCACCAAACCCTCCCCCCTCAGAAGATAGTTTTGGGAGGTGCTCCAGGAGGGGGCAGCAAGGTTGTTGGAGGGTGGCATGGCAGGGGCTTCTGCCTGGGGCGGCAGACACCCTTGGGCAGGCCCTGGATTCATGGATCAGGTTTCTGCACCTTGTCTTGACTGGAACTGGGGATGCTCAGGGGCAGCTTTCATACAACTTGGAGGGAGAGAGGGAGGGGTCATGGTCATAGTTAAGAATGACACATGGTGACCACATTTAGAACCCATATTACAGAGTTCTGGAAGGAGCCCTTGTACTTTGCTCCTGGCTTCAGAACTGTTGTTGCAATGGGCAAACTGTGAAAAAGTGAAAGGCTGTATTAAAATAGGAGTGAAATGACACCAAATCCTAGCACAAATTCCAATTTGGGCTGGAAGAAAAAGGAGAAATGACAGACCACTGCTCCCTCCCCACCCCCTCCCCCCAAAAAAATAAACAATCTCTAATCACTAACTGTAATATAGTGATGTGACAATCTGTCTAGTCCAGGGATTCTCAACCCAATCCTCAGGACACACCTAGCTGGTCAAGTTTTCAGCATAATCACAATGAATATGCATGAGAGAGATTTGCATACAGTGGAGGCAGTGCATGCAGATCTATCTTATGCATATTCATTGTGATTATCCTAAAAACCTAACTAGCTAGGTGTGTCCCTAGGAGAACCACTGGGCTAGTTAGATATGATCAATTCCACAAGCCATTGAATGTGGACAACACTTCTTGCAGTGGCTATCATCATAAGCACAGTCTAATTTCACGGGGCCGAGGAGGAGGGATTTCCATAATTTATTCAAGAGTTCATTATGGATGAGTTATATTAACTATTCCTTACACATGGGCATTGAGAATTAAACAGTTATCTGAATAGTCAACCATTATGTATTCTACACAATTTTGTAATTTTTTTGTTTTACATCTTCTAGTATAGTGTAAACTGACAATAAAGAAGGCAATTTTCAAAAGCATTTCTGTGGGTAAAGCAATTCAATACATGCAGAACCAGTCTTTAAAAAAAAAACACAAAAACAAACTGGAGGTAAACTGCATACAGACTGTCCATGTATAAATTCACCACAATTGTGCAGAGGTATTCTGGGAATATGGTTGGTGAAGGGTTTGCATTTACATGCATCCTTTTGAAAATTAGCGCATACACATAAATTTAATCCAGAAAATGTATGCGCGCAAAAGAGTAGGCATAAATGAATGCACAGTAATTTCTTGGGATAATTTTCAAAGTAGAAGAGTGCATTCTTTCTGAAAATGTGCTAAAGACTGCACAAGGAATGCATGTATGTATTTCTTATGCATGTATGCGTCTAAAAAATTGTCTCCTTTATGATTTATGATACATGATGAGTATGGTGACCTCATATTTGTATTTGGCATTTAATCTCATCATGCTTTCTGTATTTATTCTTCTCTTCCTTGGCATTTCAGACCCTCTCTCTTGGTAAGGGCAGCCCGGCACTATGAGGGGGCAGAGCAGATCCTGATCCGCCAGGCTGTGAAGTCATCATGCCAATTTGTGACTACTGGACAGGTAGACTCTCCTCCCATTGGCCACTGGGTAGTGGTGGAGTGTCCAGCCCGGCTTGACATTTCTGGTGAGCCTGTCCTCTATTTAGACTGGAAGCTCTACCATGCCAACGCATACTTTGCTGCCTGCCACTGCAGAGAGGTTAAGAAGGGTGGGGCTCTTCAACCTGGAAAAGAGACAGCGGAGGGGAGATATGATAGAGGTCTATAAATTAATGAATGGAGTGGAACGGGTAAACATAGATTGATTGTTTGTCGTCAGAATATAAAAAGACTAGGGGACATGCAATGAAGCTACAGGGTAACCTATCTAAGACTAATAAAAGAGAATATTTTTTCACTCAACGTGTAATTAAACTCTGGAATTTGTGACCGGAGGATGTAGTAAAAGCTGCTAGTGTAGCCGGGTTTAAAAAAGGTTTGGACAAGTTCCTGGAGGAAAGGTCTATAAACCATTATTAAAAGGGACCCGGGATATCACTGCTTGACCCAATATAAGCATTGAGGAACCTGTGTCTTTTGGGGAGACTGCTAGGTACTTATGACCTAGATTGGCCACTGTTGGAAACAGGATACTGGGCTTGATGGACCTTGGTCTGACCCAGTATGGCATATCTTATGTTCTTACTATCTTAGCCTCAGTTCAATGACAAGCTGAGGAGAGTGCAAACCCCAGGGGAGGTGGGAGGGTTATGAGGACTTGTCCTGCTGTCCACAGAGAACACTTGCTATAGATGAGTAACAACGCTTTGTCCAAAGACAAGCAGGAAAAAAAAGTCCTCATATATGAGAATCACTGGCTACGAGCTGCCTTGAACAAAAAATAGGATAACTTTCCCAACTGAGGTTAACAAACAGAACATTTTTGTTAGCAACAGGTATATTGAGTTATTATGCAATATTCTTTTTTAAAGGAAGTCTGAACAGAAAGAAATGGCCCTAGATCAGGTGTGGGCAATTCCGGCCCTCGTGCACCACAATCCAGCCTGGTTTTCATGATGGCCCTAATGAATATTCATGGACCTATTTCCATACAATGGAAGGCAGTGGATGCAAATAGATCTCATCAATATTCATTAGGGACATCATGAAAACCAGGCTGGATTGTGGTGCACGAGGGCTGGAATTGCCCACCCCTGCCCTAGATGGAGTTGGATTCTACTCCCCAGAAAGATTCTGCAGTACTGATTGGCCAAATCTGCTGTTAGAATGTGAATCCCCATCCAGACAATAGTAAGAGGTGAAAGTGTGAAATGAAGTACATGTTGCTGCTTTGCATATTCCTCCATGGAGACCGAGTGCAAGTGGGCCACTGAACAGCCATGACATGACCCTCAAGGCTTAGGCCTGCCTGGGTATAAGAGATGCAGTCTGTGAACCAACTTGGCAGTGTGTGTTTGGAGATGGCAGCCCCTAGCTTGCCGTGGTCAAAAGAAACAGAAAAGTGGATGGACTTTCTATGGGTTTTCAAAATCTGCTCCAAGTAGAAAGCAAAGGCTCTTTTACAATCCAACATATGCAGCACAGCTTCCCCTTTGTGAGAATGGGATTTTGAGAAAAATGTTTGAAGGAAACTGACTGATTAAAATGAAATTCTGTGACTACTTAAAGAAACCAGGATTTCAACCCACCCCTTAATATTAAGGCAAAAGATGCCACCTTAGAAGTCAAAAATGAAGGTAAATATCTGGGGATTACAATTGACAAACTGCTCAACTTAACTTCTCACATAAGTTTAACCACCAGAACCATTTATAACAAAATAAGGTTAATGCAACAATTAAGACCACTACTACCAGAACATGACTTTAGATCTGTCTTGCAGGCAATGGTCCTGCCACACTTTGACTATTGTAACAGCATTCTACACGGTCTTCCCAAACAAGCCCTACAGTCTTCAGGTAGCTCAAAACATGGCAGCACGCATAATACTCAGAATAACATTACTGAACATATAACCCCAATTCTATATAAACGCCCGTGGCTCACAATACATAGCAGAATTAAAGACAAACTACTAATGACAACCTTCAAAATTAAAAATATTGCCCCTTCCTTCCTAGCTAGTCTTATAAGAGCAACCCCAGATGACCCGGCTCAGAAGAGGTTACTCAGAAAACGCCTTGACATTTGTTTTACAGAACTCGAATGGGACTATCATCAGCAGTATTAGAGCATTTACATTCGCGGCTCCAATCTTATGGAATAAACTTCCAGATAAACTAAAAGCAGCCTCAGACCTATCTGCATTCAGGAAAGATCTCTAAACCTATCTCTTTATTGACCACTTCGGAAATACTGACATGCATGATATACTCCCAACCTAAACTAGCACTCATTATGTCCAAGAACATGTTTCTCACTCGACCTTCCTCAGTTCTACATACGCTTGTTTAAACATCTTGTACATAGATTGTATATAAGTTAAACAGCCACAACGTATATGTTTTCTTTATAGCTAGTTTACTGTACTGCACCTTATGTTATTTTGTATTTAATTTCATGTTTTAATGTAAATTGTTACACTGTAAACTGCTTTGATCTTTGTAAAGGCAGTATAGAAAACCTTTTAAATAAAATAAATAAATAATACTTTAGGCAGAAACTTGGGAAGAGTACAAAGCACCACTCTGTTGTGGAAGAACTTAGGGACGGATGCAGAAAGCCAGCACTGAAATCGTGCGCTATCAGCTATGTATACCTCTATGTAGCACATCGATAGCACACAACTTCAGTGCTGGCATGCAGAAAGGAGTGCATATGCAAATTAGCCACGCATTAAAATGTAACCTAAAATTCTACTTTCGCTCCAAAAGGTACTAACCCCTAATCTCAAAAACCTTTTCTAAACCAAACTGCACCAAATTGAATAGGCCAGGTCTCAGACTTCCCGACGCATACTTGGCCAACTGTCAGCAGGCTAACAGGACCGCGCCAACTAGCATCAACGACCTGCCTTTTTCATGGCCAGTTATTCAATTTTTTAAGAATTTTTAATATAATAAATAGTACTCCTATTTTTAATATAACAAATATATACTTCTCTAAGATGTCTAAAATACTTCTTAATCACATAGAGATCCTAACTTACTTTCTATCCATACATTTATAATGTCATCATATCCATGTTTATACATAAAACTCCTTAACATGTAATATTCAAAAAATACATTGTCATCACTCCAAATCTTCCCAATCGAACAAATATTCCCAGTCTTAAAATTAATCTGTCAAATATCTCCCAACGCTGTCTCAGTCGCGCTCCCACGCGTTTCTCCCTTATGGGATTCTTCAGGGGAAAATGTAGACAAGGTACTTTTTAGGGAATGTTCTTAATATTTTCACCAATGTTCTTGTTATTTTCACCAAAGGAAAATGGAACTCAACAATGTCTGTATGCAATATTTTAAGCAAAAGAACTACCGGAAAAACCATTGGGCTAAATACTATCTAACTGTTAAAAAGATATTTAAAGGATACTAAATTCACTTTAATGCAGAAATCTTGACCGTTTGCTGCCGAAACCGCTGAGAAAAGGTCCGACTGCCCGTGGTCTGCTGAGAACAAAACATAAATCAACCATTCTACCCAACCGGGACCACCTTTATATTCAGGTCCATTCCTCAACCCGGCATATAATTGTAACTTACTATGAAACAGTTTTACCGACCAAAACGTAAACCAGGATAAGTGCTGCCCGCGCCTTATAGGATTCTCTTCACCTTTCAAAAAAACGCCGCGCATGCGCTGGTGTTGCGGCATCCACCTTTTATAAGAAACGACCTGGGAGGCTCGACAAGGACCACCCTCCATATCGTCCAATACTATCACAGGCATGCCTTCCATTCAATCATATTATTAAGCCCTGTGGGTTCTACCGATCGCAGATTAAAAATCCACCGCTGCTCCTGAAATGTCAGGACTTGTTCACGTGTCAAACCACCTCTGCCTTGCCGGATCTGCTCTATAACAAAACACCGATAATCTTGAAAAGCGTGGCCCAGCAATATACTGTGCTGTACTATTGGAGCTTGTTGAGTCTCGCATTTCAACCGACTTTTGTGCTCTCCCAATCTAATCCGCAAAGGTCGAGTTGTCTTACCTATGTACAATAACTGGCATGGGCAGCGGAGTGCGTAAATCACAAATGATGAATGGCAAGATGTTAAACCTCTTAAAGTGTATGAGCGGTTGTTGTATGTAAAGCTATTTATAGATAAATTAATCTCGCACATACCGCAGCTGCCACAAGGGGAATGACCATGTCGATCCAAGAGTGAACTAATTGAGGAGTTTAATGGACGTAACCTCGTGGGACTCACTAACTCTTTCAGATTAGCCTGTCTCTGCCAGACACATCTAATGTGGTGATTCGACAGCCCCTCCACACTATTTAATATATTAGAATGCTTCTTCAAAATTTTTTGAATAGAATAACTTAATGGGGAAAATTTCGTGATAAAATTTACTACTGTATCGCCTGATGTTTCCTTTGGACGAGTCAACAAGAGCGTCGCCTGATGGTTATATTTGGCCCGTTTATACGCCTTGTTCACCACCCGTTGCGGGTACCCTCTCTTGAGGAAACTAGATTTTAACTCTCGGGCTTGTGTACGAAAATCTTCGTCTCTTGAACAGTTCCGTCTAAACCTAATAAACTGCGAGAATGGTAATCCATCTTTGAGGGCTCTGGGATGGGCACTGCTATAATGAAGCAATGTGTTGCGGTCAGTAGGTTTTTTATACACTTTTGTATTCCAACCTGTCACATGACGGATGATACGAACATCTAGATATGTAATGTCCTTTGCATGGCAGGTACTGGTGAACTGAATATGAGGATCTAAATGATTCAGCCAACTGATGAAGTGTAAAAGATCCCCCTCCCCTCCTTGCCAGAAAACAAAAATATCATCAATATAACGTCGCCACAGGCGAATCTGAGAGAGGAAAGGACATGCATCCTGCAGCCACTGTGCTTCAAAATCCCTCATAAAGAGATTAGCTACTGAAGGGGCGCATGTAGCGCCCATCGCCACCCCGGATATTTGTTGATAAATTTCTCCCTCAAACTGGAAATAATTCTGCCGTATAGCCAAGCTAGCCAGTTCCATTAGAAATGTAATAAAACCCGCGGATAAATCACCTCTAGATTGAAGTGCATGAAGTATGGTAACTAACGCTGCCTCCTGTGGGATGCTGGTGTATAGGGCAGTAATATCAAGTGTCACTAATAATATATCTTCCTGACTGGCCAACTGTTGATGGTGACTCAAAATATTCAAAAAAATGAGCTGTATCTTTCACATACGATGGAATCGTTGATAAAAGAGGCCGTAGAAAGGTATCCAAAAAGACTGATAATGGTTCCAAATTTGAACCCCGAGTAGACACTATCGGGCGCCCGGGAGGATTAATCAACGTTTTATGGATCTTAGGAACCAGATAGAAACTAGCTACACTCGGTGAACAAGCATTCAAATATTTCCATTCCTTATAAGGAGGGAAGGGTAGAGGAAAACCGTCCACTCGAGGGGGTCAACATGGGAAACCCTGACGGACTTTCCCAGTTAGTGGTGAATCTTTCTGGTATGGTTTTGACACCAGCGCAAACACAGTTATTAGAGAAAGGTCTTTCGTTTGTCCCTGAATTAAGATATGATTCCTTTCAAACTCGAGTTGATTTCGAACATTTGATGCGGAAATTACATTTGAAGCATCATTTTGCTTGTTCCTCTTCACTAGAACCTCAGCCGTCTATAATTGAACAAAGTTCTACGGTTACCTCTACACCTTCTCGGTTGTCAGTGCCAATACAATCCTCTTGGTCCCCTTCATCACCCCTTCCATCGGGTTTAGCTATTTTCCACACTTTGGTATTACAAGATCTGGCCCAATTGGAAATACAAACCCCCTGGTATCATCAACGGAGTACGGTGTTAACGGTGGCTGAACGACGGGCACTCACTTCTCTTTGCAATACAGAGCTCGTGATACGTCGGGCCGACAAGGGGGGAGCCGTAGTAGTTCTCAGTCGTAGACAATATCTACAAGAGGCCCATCGCCAATTATCAGACACTACAGCATATACCAAATTATCAACTGATCCCACCATGGATATCAGTATAGAGATTAAAGAGATCACTACCCGGGCTTTGAAGAACAAACTTATTCCTTATAAGGAATGGAAATATTTGAATGCTTGTTCACCGAGTGTAGCTAGTTTCTATCTGGTTCCTAAGATCCATAAAACGTTGATTAATCCTCCCGGGCGCCCGATAGTGTCTACTTGGGGTTCAAATTTGGAACCATTATCAGTCTTTTTGGATACCTTTCTACGGCCTCTTTTATCAACGATTCCATCGTATGTGAAAGATACAGCTCATTTTTTTGAATATTTTGAGTCACCATCAACAGTTGGCCAGTCAGGAAGATATATTATTAGTGACACTTGATATTACTGCCCTATACACCAGCATCCCACAGGAGGCAGCGTTAGTTACCATACTTCATGCACTTCAATCTAGAGGTGATTTATCCGCGGGTTTTATTACATTTCTAATGGAACTGGCTAGCTTGGCTATACGGCAGAATTATTTCCAGTTTGAGGGAGAAATTTATCAACAAATATCCGGGGTGGCGATGGGCGCTACGTGCGCCCCTTCAGTAGCTAATCTCTTTATGAGGGATTTTGAAGCACAGTGGCTGCAGGATGCATGTCCTTTCCTCTCTCAGATTCGCCTGTGGCGACGTTATATTGATGATATTTTTGTTTTCTGGCAAGGAGGGGAGGGGGATCTTTTACACTTCATCAGTTGGCTGAATCATTTAGATCCTCATATTCAGTTCACCAGTACCTGCCATGCAAAGGACATTACATATCTAGATGTTCGTATCATCCGTCATGTGACAGGTTGGAATATAAAAGTGTATAAAAAACCTACTGACCGCAACACATTGCTTCATTATAGCAGTGCCCATCCCAGAGCCCTCAAAGATGGATTACCATTCTCGCAGTTTATTAGGTTTAGACGGAACTGTTCAAGAGACGAAGATTTTCGTACACAAGCCCGAGAGTTAAAATCTAGTTTCCTCAAGAGAGGGTACCCGCAACGGGTGGTGAACAAGGCGTATAAACGGGCCAAATATAACCATCAGGCGACGCTCTTGTTGACTCGTCCAAAGGAAACATCAGGCGATACAGTAGTAAATTTTATCACGAAATTTTCCCCATTAAGTTATTCTATTCAAAAAATTTTGAAGAAGCATTCTAATATATTAAATAGTGTGGAGGGGCTGTCGAATCACCACATTAGATGTGTCTGGCAGAGACAGGCTAATCTGAAAGAGTTAGTGAGTCCCACGAGGTTACGTCCATTAAACTCCTCAATTAGTTCACTCTTGGATCGACATGGTCATTCCCCTTGTGGCAGCTGCGGTATGTGCGAGATTAATTTATCTATAAATAGCTTTACATACAACAACCGCTCATACACTTTAAGAGGTTTAACATCTTGCCATTCATCATTTGTGATTTACGCACTCCGCTGCCCATGCCAGTTATTGTACATAGGTAAGACAACTCGACCTTTGCGGATTAGATTGGGAGAGCACAAAAGTCGGTTGAAATGCGAGACTCAACAAGCTCCAATAGTACAGCACAGTATATTGCTGGGCCACGCTTTTCAAGATTATCGGTGTTTTGTTATAGAGCAGATCCGGCAAGGCAGAGGTGGTTTGACACGTGAACAAGTCCTGACATTTCAGGAGCAGCGGTGGATTTTTAATCTGCGATCGGTAGAACCCACAGGGCTTAATAATATGATTGAATGGAAGGCATGCCTGTGATAGTATTGGACGATATGGAGGGTGGTCCTTGTCGAGCCTCCCAGGTCGTTTCTTATAAAAGGTGGATGCCGCAACACCAGCGCATGCGCGGCGTTTTTTTTGAAAGGTGAAGAGAATCCTATAAGGCGCGGGCAGCACTTATCCTGGTTTACGTTTTGGTCGGTAAAACTGTTTCATAGTAAGTTACAATTATATGCCGGGTTGAGGAATGGACCTGAATATAAAGGTGGTCCCGGTTGGGTAGAATGGTTGATTTATGTTTTGTTCTCAGCAGACCACGGGCAGTCGGACCTTTTCTCAGCGGTTTCGGCAGCAAACGGTCAAGATTTCTGCATTAAAGTGAATTTAGTATCCTTTAAATATCTTTTTAACAGTTAGATAGTATTTAGCCCAATGGTTTTTCCGGTAGTTCTTTTGCTTAAAATATTGCATACAGACATTGTTGAGTTCCATTTTCCTTTGGTGAAAATAACAAGAACATTGGTGAAAATATTAAGAACATTCCCTAAAAAGTACCTTGTCTACATTTTCCCCTGAAGAATCCCATAAGGGAGAAACGCGTGGGAGCGCGACTGAGACAGCGTTGGGAGATATTTGACAGATTAATTTTAAGACTGGGAATATTTGTTCGATTGGGAAGATTTGGAGTGATGACAATGTATTTTTTGAATATTACATGTTAAGGAGTTTTATGTATAAACATGGATATGATGACATTATAAATGTATGGATAGAAAGTAAGTTAGGATCTCTATGTGATTAAGAAGTATTTTAGACATCTTAGAGAAGTATATATTTGTTATATTAAAAATAGGAGTACTATTTATTATATTAAAAATTCTTAAAAAATTGAATAACTGGCCATGAAAAAGGCAGGTCGTTGATGCTAGTTGGCGCGGTTCTGTTAGCCTGCTGACAGTTGGCCAAGTATGCGTCGGGAAGTCTGAGACCTGGCCTATTCAATTTGGTGCAGTTTGGTTTAGAAAAGGTTTTTGAGATTAGGGGTTAGTACCTTTTGGAGCGAAAGTAGAATTTTAGGTTATTGGTACACGCTCTGTTAATACGCCTAATTATTACGTCTTGTGACGCATTAAAATGTGGCACAAATGTCCACATTAAACTGGGAGAGCAAGCCAAATTCATGTGCTCAGAGATCAGTGCAAGTTTGGCATGCTCTCCCAGAGAGAGAGAGTCATCGGAGGGGAAGATTGAAAAATTCACCTGGTGTAGAGATATTGGCACTTTGGCTGGTTAAGTAATACTCTACGCATTTCTCTGCATCAGGCACAGACAATATTAGCATGCTATTTTAATACATGCAGCTCGTTTGCATATAATTTAAATACAGTTGGAGTTACTGTGTGCACTTGCTTTTGCTTTGCTATTTACGCATGTGGCAATCTCTTTTCTGCATTTGGCATGTAGGAATTTGTGTGTATAAGTAGCATTATCTGCGCGTAAAGGGCACATTAGTCTTTCTGCATCAGCCTGTTAATGAAAGGTGGATGAACTACTAGAAACATGACGACAGAAAAAGACCACATGGCCTAGTCTGTCTTTCCATATCAACCACTACAACAGTCCCCTTTTTTCCTTTAGAGATCCTCTGCGTTTGTCCCATGCTTCTTTGAATTCAGATACTGTCTTCAGCTCTACCACCTCCACTGGGAGACTATTCCATGGATCCACCACTCTTTCCATAAAGAAAGATTTCCACATATCACTCCTGAATCTATTCCCTTTCACCCTCATCCCATGTTCCCTCGTAGCAGAGCTTGCTTTCAATTGAAAGATGCTCTCCTCCTCTGCATTTATAGCACTGAGGTATTTAAACATCTCAATCATATCACCTCTATCCTGCCTTTCCTCTAAGGTGTACATATTAAGATCCTTTGGTCTGTCCCCATATGCTTTATAATGAAGACCATTAACCATTTTAGTAGCCACCCTCTGTACCTCTCCAGCCTATTTATATCCTTTTGAAGGTGTGGTCTCCAGAACTGCACACAATACTCCAAATGAGGTTGCACCAAAGACTTATACAGAGGCACTATCACCTCCTTTCTTCTGCTGGCCAAACTCTGCACCCAAATATCCTTCTAGCTTTTGCTGTCACCTTTTCTACCTGCTTACCTACTTTAAGATCATGAGACACAATCACTCCTAAGTCCCACTCTTCTTTAGTGGACAAAAGTACTTCACCCCCTATACTATATTGCTCCCTTGGATTGCTGCAGCCCAAATGCATGACCTTGCATTTTTGTAACATTAAATCTCAGCTGCCAAATTCTAGACCATTCTTCGAGCTTAGCTAGATCCCTCTTCATGTTATCTACACTTTCCTGGGTGTCTACTCTATTGCAGATTTTGGTATCATCTGCAAAGAGGCAAACCTTACCCGACAGCCCTTCCGCTATATCACTAACAAAGGTGTTAAAAAGACTCAGACCACAGACAGATGCCTGGGCACACCACTGGTAACCTCCTTCTCCTCCTCAGAGTGAGCTCCATTTATCTGTACCCTTTGTTGCCTCCCACTCAACCAATTTCTAACCCAAGCAGTAACTTTAGGCTCCATCAACTACTAGGGCCTGAAGCTCACTCACTCTACATGCTGAAGTGACTGCCACCAGAAATAAACCCTTGCAGGTCAAGAATTCTAGAAAACAGATATTAAGCAGCTTGAAAGGCACTTTCATTAGCTGTCTTAGAACCATATTGAGGACCCAGGACACTGTGGGTGGCTTAAGGGATGGGAGAAGAATAAGCAAGCCCTGCATTAAGCAAACAACTAAGGACTGTGCAGAGATGGGTTTCCCTTCTATACCATGATGATATGTTCGAATCACACCAAGGTGAACCTTACTGAGCTGGATTTGAGCCACTCTGAAAGATGTAGAAGGTACTCAAGCAGTGTTTGAGCGGGCCTCACACCAGACAGCAAACCTTTTCCATTTAACATAGCAATATAGTATATGATGACAGATAAAGACCAGTATGGTCTATCTAGTCTGCCCGGTATGGTGGCTAAATTGATTGCAACTGCTGTTCGGTGCTTCTATGCCTTTGTTTAGGGTTGTACCTCCATTCCATGCAGGTCAGCCCCCCTCTATTTATTGAAGTATAAAAGATACTTAAGTTTGCTTTGATTTCATCCTCTTGCTATAAAGGGAGCCACTGTGTCCGTCTCATGCCACTTTGAATTCCCTCACTGGATTTTCCCTCACCACCTCCACCTCCAAGCATCCATCACCTTTTCAGTGAAAAAAGTATTTCCTGATGTTGCTTTTAAGTTTGCCACCTTGCAGCTTCATCTTTTGGCCTCTAGTTTTACGGCTTCCCCTTCTTTGAAAAGGGTTGGTTTGTTCATTAAGACTCTAAGTATTTAAAGGTCTGTATCATATTTCCCCTGTCCCTTCTCTCCTCTAGAATATACATATTTAAGTCTTCAAGTCTCTTCTCATATGTCTTCTGGCGCAGGCTCCAAATCATTTTGGTCACCTTCCTCTGAACCAAGTCTTTTTATATCCTTTGTGAGATATGGTCTCCAAAACTGAACACAGTACTCCAAGTGAGGCCTGACTAACGACTTGCACAGGGGCATTAATACCTCCTCCTTTCTGTTGGTTATTCCTCTCTGTTTGCATCCCAGCATCCTTCTGGCTTTGGCTACTGCCTTGTGTCAGACAGCTGCCTGGGTGAGAATGTTCACAGTCTTGGCAAGTGCATATATCAATATGATTTGCAAGGGATAGTGGGAAATGCAGTCCATTCACACCAGACACAGCTGCTCACAATAATTAGTTGTGCTTGAGTGTAAAGCCAATAAGATATTTATTTATGGGGTTATTTCTCCCAACACAGATATGCTTGGTAGCACATAAAACAGGATACTTGCTTTCAGTGTTAAACTTAGAAAAACAAAATCAGGAAAACAACAGATGAACTTGTCAGGCAATCAAAGCAAAAGAATAAAGACCTGGTTGGTAACAAACTGGTCTTTTCTGTAGGCTTTAGCTAATATTTTCTTAGCAGTGTTTCAAACAACAAGCAAAACCCACAAAGAAGGGAAAAACTGTTCTTTTCAGGTTAACTTCTTATATCTTCACACATAGACTCAGAAGTGATTTCCTCAGAGCTCACAAGCAATTAGGTAAGGCTCAATTGCTAGCAGTTATCCAGCTGAAACCCCTTAGCTGGCTTGCTTTCTACTGCGTGGCCCAAAATCCTACTCAGGTGCT
The DNA here is from genome assembly GCA_033557465.1 of Ichthyophis bannanicus. Taxonomy (NCBI): domain Eukaryota; kingdom Metazoa; phylum Chordata; class Amphibia; order Gymnophiona; family Ichthyophiidae; genus Ichthyophis; species Ichthyophis bannanicus. The sequence continues at coordinate 560,121,673 of CM066034.1, read as the reverse complement.
TTTCTGAGTAGATTAAAGAACAAGTTTGTATTTCTTTGTGATGGTTGCTGTACTTTGTAACAGTAAATTACCAAAGGAGTTTAGACAGAGAGCAATCCATATATTCACAGCCTGTATCTAAGACCGCACCTTCCCCTTCTTCAACAATCATGGGTTCAATATCAGGGATTGGCACAGAGGAATTTCTCAATGGAGCACTTTCAGGAGAATACTTGTTTCCCTGCTGTCTTTCAAGGTTATAGCTAGGGCATAGATCAGTGTTCATACCTGAGCTTCCATTGCTGTTAGAGTTCCTCTCTAAATAGCCTGGCCAGTATGTAGTCCAGTTCTTATGTCCAACCTTCCAATCCAGATCCCTGGACACTGGATCTCTCTTCACATACCTTCTGGAACGGGTCTTAGGGTCCCTTCCATGTGCAGCCGTCTCCCTCACAGGTACCGTCTGGAGATTCCTAGCCCTGCAGCACCATTCCTCTGGCTTTCCCCAGTCCAATGGTGTAAGCTTGCCTTTTGAATGTCTCCCAGTATACGTACTGCTCTGGACTCCTTTAGACCTCCCAAATGCTTTTCTCTTCTTTCTTCCAAAGGGTTTCTTGCCCCCTCTGTCCGTCCGCTCTGGCTTTTGCTTCTGATGATCCTCCAGATGATGAAGCTGTCCAAGATGAGGATCTCCAAGCTGATCCTGAGGATGAGGATAATTCTCTGTAGAATAAACTCTACCTTTATTCTGCTTTGATGAGTGCTCCACCCTAGCACAGCGCAGCTGTGCTGAATCAGGCCCTGCCCTTTGAGATGAGTGCTTAGGGATTACCTCATAGCCCTCCTGATTGAACACACGTTTCCCCACTTCAGCTCCTCTAATGGCTGTTGGAAACCTGGTGCCTTCTGGGACTGGTAGTCTTTTATGGGAAAATTCTGTTTTCTTATTTCTACCAGAACTGACAGGTTGCTTGTTCAGAGTCACTTCACCTTTTCTATAGCTCCTTCCTGAGCTATGATAAGCTTCCTTATCACATACCCCCCTGCTTAAGTTATTACGGACTGGTTTAACTGATGAAACTTCTTCTCTACAGTCCGTAATACCTACGAGAGTGTTTTCTTTTTGAAGCTCACTTACTTCCTGACTGGCTTCAGGGTCATTATTATTTACAGGCCTCTCCTTCCAAGACTTAAGTACATTAATATGGTAGGTCTGCCTACGCCCTCTTGCATTTTCTACCATATAAGACACTGGGCTCACTTGTTTAACAACCTTCCATGGCCCTTTCCACTGTACTTCAAATTTTGGGGCTGTACCTGCTACTTGAACCAAAACCTTTTCACCAATGCTTAATTGGCGGCTTTTGGCCTTCCTATCATACCACCCTTTCTGGCGCACTTGACTGTCCTGCAGGTTCCTCTCAGCAACTTGCGAGGTCTTTTTCAAACGTGCTCTCAAGTCACGTAGAAACTGTGGCACTTCCTGACTTCCCGGTTCAGGATCAATCCATTGTTCCCTCAAAATATCTAACAAACCCCGTGAAGCCCTACCATACATCAGTTCATATGGAGTTACACCTAGGGACACCTGAATTCTTTCCCTGCAGGCATATAAGGCAAAGGGCAATAACATATCCCATTCTTTTACCTCTCCTGCTAACCCCCTTCTCAACATTTGTTTGAGAGTTTGGTTGAATCTCTCCACCAAACCGTTTGATTGTGGATGGTAGGCTGAGGTTTTTACGTGATGAATGCCAAAGGCATCCCAGACCTGGGCCAAATATTTGGATACAAAATTGGACCCTCGGTCAGTCAACAGCTCTCTTGGGAATCCCACTTCACAAAACAATTTTACTAGCTCTAAAGCTATTGTTTTTGCAGAAACATTCCTCAATGGTATGGCCCAGGGAAACCTTGTTGCCTGATCTACCATAACTAGCAGGGCCGGATTTACCTTGAGTGAGGCCCTACACCAACAAAAATTGTGGGCCCCCAGCAGGGGCGGCCCAAGGGGGGTGCGGACCTCATTTGCATAAGGGGCCTCATTTGCATAAATATTTGCATAATGTTACCATATACTAACTTTTAGTAAACGTGCCTCTTAATGAGTGTATGGATAAAGAAAGACTAAAAGATTTCTACATTACTATAATCCAGTGCCAACTGCCAGACACATTAGGAACTACTACAAACACTGCCCATAGTAAACCCGCCGTATCCTAACAGCACTACCAGGACTCACAAAGCACCATACTCTACCAATCAAAAGGCAACACTGCAAATATTAAACCAATACATTTCAGAGAACAACAATACATGACCTACTGGGGAAAGAGAACAAGTGGCAATGTCAAATAGGAATTATATAAACAGAACACCTCAGCTCAGTTACACATGCAGAACATAGACCATCACCAAACAAGTAATCACAATTTAGAAATAGGAAGACAATAATTAAACTGGGAATCCCAAAAGCCAAACTTGGAATGTACAACACTGTAGAAATAAAACAATACATTAATTTGCTCTTGTACTAAACAAAGCACAGATGTTAATGATGCACATTTACCAGAGCTGACATATTCCAATTAATAAATTCAAAATAAAGAGATATTTTTCTACCTTTTGTGCATTTTTTTCAGCTGCAATTGCTCCAGCCACTTTCTTCTGGTTTCTTCGTGTCTTCTGCTAACTCTCCATCGTCTGCTGTCCATTTGTCCTTTCTTCTCTCTTCTAGATTTTTTTCCATTCTCTCTCTACATCTGCTTTAACATACTAATCTTTCTCCTTTTGCTCTTTCCTCATTCCTATTTCATCCACTCAAATATTACCCCTCCATCCTCAATCCCCACTTACTCTCCCAATACCCGGCCAATTGTAGATTTTTTATCCCTCCCACACAAAATATTTTTCCCTTCTCCATTTTACTCTTCCAGCCCCATCCCATTCTAATCCTCCCCCAACATCAGCTCCCTTCTAGTTCCAGCCTCACCCAGCATCCATTCCCTTCTAGTCCCTGCATCAGCCCATTTCCAGCCCTAGCCATCCATCAGCCCATTTCCAGCCCTAGCCATCCATCAGCCCATTTCCAGTCCTAGCCCCCCCATCACCCCACTTACAGTCCTTAACCCATCACCCCATTTTCAGTCCTTAACCCCCCATCACCCCATTTTCAGTTTAAGCCCCCCCTATAACCCATTACCAGTCCTAACCCCCCATCAGCCCACTTCCAGTCCTAACCCCATCAACCCATTTCCAGTCAGCCCCCCATAGCCCATTGCCAGTCCTACCCCCCCCCCCCCATCAGCCCACAGCCCATTACCAGTCCTAACCCCATCATCCCACCTCCAGTTTTAACCCCCCAGCCCATTTCCAGTCATCGCCCCCTATAGCCCATTACCAGACAACCCCCATCAGCCCACAGCCCATTACCTGTCTTAAGCCCCCCAAAGCCCATTACCAGTTCTAATCCCCCCCCAACAGCCCATTACCAGTCCTAACCCCATCAGCCCACCTCCAGTCTTAACCCCCAGCCCATTTCTAGTCTTAGCCCCCCCCCATAGCCCATTACCAGACATCCCCCATCAGCCCACAGCCCATTACCAGTCTTAACCCCCCCCAAAGCCCATTGCCAGTTCTAAGCCCCCCCCCAACAGCCCACAGTCCATTACCAGTCCTAACCCCATCAGCCCACCTCTAGCCTTAACCCCCCCCAGCCCAGCCCATTTCCAGCCCCAGCCCCCCAATAGCCCATTACCAGCCCTACCCCCCAGTCCATTTCCAGCCCCAGCCCCCCCAATAGCCCATTACCAGTCCTACCCCCCCCATAGTCCATTACCAGTCCTACCCCCCCCATAGCCCATTACCAGTCCTACCCCCCCCATAGCCCATTACCAGTCCTACCCCCCCCCCCACATAGCCCATTACCAGTCCTACCCCCCCCCCCATAGCCCATAGCCCATAGCCCATTACCAGTCCTACCCCCCCCCCCATAGCCCATTACCAGTCCTACCCCCCCCGGCCTAAAGTAAAATTTAATTTAAAAAAAAAACCTGGTGGCTGCCGCCCCGGGGCCCCCTCTGCTGCCGCGGGGGCCCCGTCTACAAGCTGGTCGGGTCCGGTCGGGTCTCTCTCCCTCCCTCGCTGCAGGCTGCAGGCTGCGAGAGACGCATCTTCGCGTCTCTCGCAGCCTGCAGCGAGGGCGGGAGGGAGAGAGACCCGACCGGACCCGACCCGACCCGACCAGCTGGTAGACGGGGCCCCCGCGGCAGCAGAGGGGGCCCCGCGGCGGCAGCCACCAGGTTTTTTTTTTAAATTAAATTTTACTTTAGGCCGGGGGGGATAGGACTCCTACCCCCCCCCCCGGCCTAAAGTAAAATTTAATTAAAAAAAAAAACCTGGTGGCTGCCGCCGCGGGGCCCCCTCTGCTGCCGCGGTGGCCCCGTCTACAAGCTGGTCGGGTCGGGTCCGGTCCGGTCGGGTCTCTCTCCCTCCCTCGCTGCAGGCTGCGAGAGACGCGAAGGGAGAGCGTCTCCTCGCGTCTGTGTTAAGCCCGCAGGGGCTGATGGGAAATCCCATCAGCCCCTGCGGGCTTAACACAGACGCGAGGAGACCTCTATCTTCGCGTCTCTCGCAGCCGGGAGGGAGGGAGGGAGGGAGACGAGACCCGACCCGACCCGACCCGACCAGACCATACCATCTTGTAGACGGGGCCCCCGCGGCAGCAGAGGGGGCCCCGCGGCGGCAGCCACCAGGTTTTTTTTTTTAATCGAATTGAAAAAAAAAAAACCTGGTTCTATTTTTTGTGGGCCCCTGCCGGTTGTGGGCCCTACGCCATGGCGTACATGGCGTATACGTAAATCCGGCCCTGATAACTAGGATGTATTGGAAACCTCGGGGCGTTTTGACTAATGGGCCTACAATATCCATGGCAATGCGACCAGTTGGGTCTGTGATAATTGGCATGGGAATCAATGGCACCACCGGTGGGTGAGCCGCTGTAACTCGCTGACACGCTGGACATGCAGCACAAAACTGGGCAGTTTCTTTGAAAATACCTGGCTAGTAAAAGCGCATAAGTATTTGATCCAGAGTTCCTTGCATCCCTTTATGACCTCCCACTGGATGATCATGTGCTAGTCTAAGTTGTGGGTACCACCAATTGTTTACGTATGGTCCCATTTCTGGGGTCCTGACTCTCTCTATATAATATTTCATTATCTAGTCTGAATCTGGGCAATTCCTCCCTGACCTCCTGAGCATACTTAAAAGCTCGGGTGAGAGCTTGATCAGCTCGCTGCTCTTGTGGAAAGTTAGGAAACTTTGCCACTAACTCAGCTGGCACCCAGGGTAAACTTTGACCAGCTAACATCTCAGCCCTACCCTGTGCTCTGCAAAGTCTCTCACGCCGCTTTTGTGCTTTCAACTTTCTTACTTTACCAGATGATGGGGTTATTAAATCATCATGAGAGGGTAAGTCTCCTAATAACTCTGCCTGCTCCCCCTCCTCCTTCTGCTGGCTCTCTACCTTAGCCTGCGAGCGGGTGGATACAAGGCCCCTCTTATTACCTATAGTTTGGCCTTCTGGAAGCTTAACCATCTTTTTAGCTAGGGACTGAGGACTTCCAAAGAAAGGCCCGGGAGCTATTTCCATTATTCCTTCTCCCTCCTTCTTTCCTAGCCCTTCCACTAGACCCTGCTTAAATCTTGGCCAGTCTCTTCCTAGAACCAAATCAAAGGGTAGCCTAGGCACCACTGCTAACAGGACTTCCTCTTGTTCCCCCAGGCACTTAACCTTTAGCCTATAGGTGGGATATGATGTTGCAGCACCATGAATGCATCTGATGTGAACTTGGCTTTCAGGGGTTCTAGGCACAAATCCTTCTTGGGCCTCTATTCTCTTCCAAAGCCTTTTTGACATCATACTCTGGTCTGCCCCAGAGTCTAACAAAGCATTTGTGGTAATTCCTTGCACATCAACCATCAAAAGAAATCCTTCTTTGGGCTGTTTTAAATCCAGACCCATTAAGCTAGTGTGTGTCTGGCATCCCTTTTCTAAATGTCCCCATTTTCCACACTTGAAACATTTCTTTCCACTCCACTATGTCATCTGCTTTGGCACAGTACATTTATTTTCAGAAACATTTTTAATTATTTTCTTTTCTGATACAGCACAGCTTGCCTCAGCACCCATCTTCAGAGGGCCACCCATTCTATGGCAAGCCTGTGTGGCTTCCAAGAATCTCTCTGCTAGCATGGTTGCCTCTCCAAGATTTTGGCAATTTTGCTGTATAAGGAAAGTGTGCAAATCTTTAGGCACCGCAGACATAAATTGTTCAAGCATAATAATGTCTAATAACATTTCTACCGTCTTTTGCTCAGGCTCCAACCATTTTACAGCTAATCCTCTGATTCAGAGCCCTGGGTGTTTCACCCACTCTCAATGTAGTAGCTCTAAACATTCGCCTATACTCTGAAATAGACAACCCTAGGTGATCTCTAATAGCAGCCTTTACATCCTTATAATTCAAAGCCTGGGCTGCTGGCATTGCTCTATAAGCTGCAAGCGCCTCTCCAGTTAATGAGGCTGCCAGCCTTACTGCCCACTGGGTCTCTGGCCATGCTAATGCTTGTGCCACTCTTTCAAAAGACTCTAGAAAATCATCAACATTATCATCTGGAGTTAGCTTCCCAAAACTAAATGCCCCAATTCCTTGATTGAGTCCCACACTGTCCACATGTGGTGTACCAGTATTTACTGCTGGTCTTGCATCTGGTCCACTTTGGTTCTGCAGTTTAACTAGGGCTTGCACCAGATCAAGCACTGGCCTCTGCTGGTCCATTAAGGCTTTCATAGCAGTGTCCTGAGCCTGCTGTGCTAGCTCCTGTTGCCTGCTAAACTGGGCTGCCATCCATTCAGCTAGTTCCTTTGGATCCATCTTGATCCCTGCAAGAAAACACAAAAAAACCCCACAGTGCACCACCTTCCAAACAGGTGTGGGTTTTTTTTTTCTACTTTTTTTTTCTCTCAATTACCCCTGCGCCTTACTCCCATCCACCACTAGACATGCCCAGGTACTTGTTACCTTATGCCAGTGATGAATCCAGCTCTGCACAGGGTCTTTTTTTCCTGGAACAGCTACCTCTCCTCCAAAGTGCAGTTGAGGGAAAATCTTTTCTTTCAGCTTTTAAGCTTGAACTGTCTTTTCCTTCAGATTTGAGTTGTAATACTTTAGCAAGTAAATCCCTTTGCGCAAAAGCAATCCGAAAAACTACGCCATTTGTCAGACGGCTGCCTGGGTGAGAATGTTCACAGTCTTGGCAAGTGCATATATCAATATGATTTGCAAGGGATTGTGGGAAATGCAGTCCATTCACACCAGACACAGCTGCTCACAATAATTAGTTGTGCTTGAGTGTAAAGCCTATAAGATATTTATTTATGGGGTTATTTCTCCCAACACAGATATGCTTGGTAGCACATAAAACAGGATACTTGCTTTCAGTGTTAAACTTAGAAAAACAAAATCAGGAAAACAGATGAACTTGTCAGGCAATCAAAGCAAAAGAATAAAGACCTGGTTGGTAACAAACTGGTCTTTTCTGTAGGCTTTAGCTAATATTTTCTTAGCAGTGTTTCAAACAACAAGCAAAACCCACAAAGAAGGGAAAACTGTTCTTTTCAGGTTAACTTCTTATATCTTCACACATAGACTCAGAAGTGATTTCCTCAGAGCTCACAAGCAATTAGGTAAGGCTCAATTGCTAGCAGTTATCCAGCTGAAACCCCTTAGCTGGCTTGCTTTCTACTGCGTGGCCCAAAATCCTACTCAGGAGCTTTTCTGAGTAGATTAAAGAACAAGTTTGTATTTATTTGTGATGGTTGCTGTACTTTGTAACAGTAAATTACCAAAGGAGTTTAGACAGAGAGCAATCCATATATTCACAGCCTGTATCTAAGACCGCTCCTTCCCCTTCTTCAACAATCATGGGTTCAATATCAGGGATTGGCACAGAGGAATTTCTCAATGGAGCACTTTCAGGAGAATACTTGTTTCCCTGCTGTCTTTCAAGGTTATAGCTAGGGCATAGATCAGTGTTCATACCTGAGCTTCCATTGCTGTTAGAGTTCCTCTCTAAATAGCCTGGCCAGTATGTAGTCCAGTTCTTATGTCCAGCCTTCCAATCCAGATCCCTGGACACTGGATCTCTCTTCACATACCTTCTGGAATGGGTCTTAGGGTCCCTTCCACATGCAGCCGTCTCCCTCACAGGTACCGTCTGGAGATTCCTAGCCCTGCAGCACCATTCCTCTGGCTTTCCCCAGTCCAATGGTGTAAGCTTGCCTTTTGAATGTCTCCCAGTATACGTACTGCTCTGGACTCCTTTAGACCTCCCAAATGCTTTTCTCTTCTTTCTTCCATAGGGTTTCTTGCCCTCTGTCCGTCCGCTCTGGCTTTTGCTTCTGATGATCCTCCAGATGATGAAGCTGTCCAAGATGAGGATCTCCAAGCTGATCCTGAGGATGAGGATAATTCTCTGTAGAATAAACTCTACCTTTATTCTGCTTTGATGAGTGCTCCACCCTAGCACAGCGCAGCTGTGCTGAATCAGGCCCTGCCCTTTGAGATGATTGCTTAGGGATTACCTCATAGCCCTCCTGATTGAACACACGTTTCCCCACTTCAGCTCCTCTAATGGCTGTTGGAAACCTGGTGCCTTCTGGGACTGGTAGTCTTTTATGGGAAAATTCTGTTTTCTTATTTCTACCAGAACCGACAGGTTGCTTGTTCAGAGTCACTTCACCTTTTCTATAGCTCCTTCCTGAGCTATGATAAGCTTCCTTATCACACTTGTTGCATTGTTTCACCACCTTGAGATCCTCAGACTCTAGCATTTCAAGGTCCCTCTCCTGGTCCATGCATACCAACCTCTCACATACAATTCATTTGGATTTCTGCATCCCAAGTGCATTACTCTGCACTTCTTTGCATTAAATTTTAACTGTCAAACATCAGACCATTCTTCCAGTGTTTGTAGATCTTTCCTTATGTTGTCCACTCTGTCCTTCAGAAGTGTCCACTCTGTTGCAAATTTTTATCCGTAGATTGCCAGGCCTTTCTTCCAAGGCAATGGAGGATTAAGTGACTTCCCCAAGGCCACAAGGAGTGCTAGTGGGAATTGAACCCAAAGCCATCAGGGCCAATAAGGCGCAATGAGAATTATTGTACCTTTTATCAGTTTTGAGTTTCAGGAAGGTCTTGGAAATGAGAAGTATCAGACAAAGACCTTCGCTTCAATCAAGGAGGAAAGCATCAGAGACTAGTTTGCTGTGTGTTTCAACTCTGGAGCAGAACTGAGACACATGGGCATTTTGAGTGGCGGCAAAGAGATCTATCGAGGGGGTGCCCCGTGCCCCATTCCCCAAATATGTGGAGTGCCACCTCCCTGTCCAAGGTCCTTTCACAAGCTTGAAAGACTCAGCTCAGCCTGTCTGCCAGAATGTTTTATTCCCCAGGTAGGTAAGTGGCTCTCCGTTCCATCCAGTGAGAGATTTATTTATTTAAACAACATTTATATACTGCTACTATGTACAACATTGTGGCAAAGTTCCACAATCTGACCGTTTCCCAACACAAGAGGTACGATCCAGTTCCTCCCTGCTTAATGATGTAGAACATGGCAACTTGATTGTCAGTTTGAATGAGAATAATTTGGTTTTAGGAGCTGCTGCAAGGCCAAAGGGCAGTATGTGATACTGGAAGTGCTGCCTTCCTACAACAAATCTGAGATACTTCCTGCTACTGGGATGTATCTGGCTGTGCTCTCTGGATCTAAAGGATGTGTATACCCACATCCAATCTCCTTTTTGAAGATAAGGAAATTGGGTGCCTAGAGAAATCATTTTGAACTTTTCTTTGACCAAATATTTGTTCAGATCTCTTAGGTCTAGGATTGGACGGTATCCTCCTGTCTTTGTGACCAGGAAGTACCTTGAATAAAATCCCCTCCTTTTCTGCTCTGGTGGAATGGGCTCAATTACGAATTCATTCTGAAGAGCAGAAATCTCCTGAAGTAGTAGCTCCTGATGCTGAGGGTTTAGACATTGAATCCTCAGGGGGCAATATGGAGGAAATCCAAGCAGATGAAGTTGATAGCCTTTTTGGACAATTTGTAAAACTCAGGAGTCAGAGGTAATAAGGGGCTACCTCTGGACAAACAGAGTGAGGCTCCCACTGACAGAGTTCTCCTCCAAGGTAACAGTAGAGTGGTTATGCTCTGTAGGAAGCAGTCAAAAACCCTGCCCCTGGTTTTGCTGGGGAGCAGGCTGGGCCTTCTGCAACTTGTCCTGCCTTTGTTCGGCATGAGGAGTCTGGGGAGTACTTATGCCTTTTATGAGTAGTAAGTCTTTCTTTGGCTACCACTCTGAAACCTCCTGTGGTAGTAGACTGACTCAGACATGCACCTTGAGAGATTACGAAGCATAACTGATTGCTTATCTATGAAGCCCGCAGTCTCTTCAACCTTATATCCAAAGAGATTCTCTCTTTGGCACAGTAATATTTTATGGAGCTTTTCCTGCACAGATGTTTGAAGGACTGAAACCTGCAGCCAGACACTAATACCCACTGCAGAAGCTCTAGATACTGTATCAGAACTATCATAGGTCACTTGGCCCATGAATTTTGAGCAGTCTTTCCCATGACTCACTAGGGAATGATATTGCTCGAATTTCTCTGTACAAAGGAACGCAGACATATCATCTAGGCTGCACATGATATCCTTCAGAAACGTGCTAATGTACAGCTATTAAGAGGCCACACAGGAAGCAAGCATGGCACTCTGAAAAGCTTTCCTCCCAAAAGAATCCAGTGTCCTAGCCTTCCTTCCTGGGGTGTGGAGGGGTGAATCTTAGAACTTCTGAATCTTTTGAGAGCAGATTCAACAAGCAGTGGTGTGGAAACTGGGGCTTTTGAATTCAGTACAGAGTCAATCTTTCTACTAAAGGAAGGTACAATGAGAGGGGATTCCCACGTTCTCATCTGTAACATCTGAAGGATGTGGTGCATGGGCATGGTCACTGCTTCCTTGGGGTCTTTGGAGTACTGAAGGATCTCCAATTATTCTGCCCTGGGCTTATCCATCTGTTTCCAAAGAAAATGGTATGGCCTTAGCCATATCCCACACAAAATCTTGGAAGTGATACCCCAGGTGAGGACTTGTCTTTTGTAAGGAGGAGAAGGTTCTGAGGGGAGTTCTGGAGATCTGTCCTCTGAAAGAACCTCAGATGCCTCATCTGTGATCCAGCCTTCTGAATCAGACTTAAAGAAGTAGTCAAAGTACTTCTGAGTCTCTGCCTGACCAGTTCTCCTTCCCCATGGGGTACAGAGCTCCTCTGGAGTTTCAGTGTACCGATGACTGACTTCCTGCATACTGGGGGCACATCAGTCCCAGATGCACTGGAGAGCGAGATTGGCCAGGCAGGAATCCGTTTGTGGGCCTCTTTATTCCATGATGTTGATGAGTCTCCCGTAGGCAAGTTGTGCTTCTTGAGAATAGGCTTGATACCTTGAGGCAGCATGGCAACATTCATTAAGGCTCTCGCATGTTGAATGGCAGATAGCATCGTGATTCTCTCCTCGACAGACTTCAGAAGGTGATTCTCCAGAGCTGCCATCTTCAAAGATGTAGAGGGTGCAACAGAATCAGTCAATTCTTCTGGAATTTAAGGAGTACTGGAAGATGGTCTTGGTTAAGGCAAGGCCATAGCAAGCTTGAGCCTTTCTCCATTTGGGGCAGCTGGGAGAGTCTTCCTGTAAACCTTGATGCTCTTGGCACAATTCTTAGGAGGACTCTGAGATCAATGCACCCAGGGCCTCCGCCCAGTGTTCCATATCCTTGCCCTTTAATACTGATGAAGACAAAGCGGAATCCTTCCTTGTCCTGAGAGGAACACTGGATGATTGATGTTCAGGCGACATACAGATGCTTGGCTGTAAGTGGGGTAAAGAGCTCCTCAATTTCAATGCACTGCCAGCATCTGGTACAGCCCTGGAAGCCATCAAGACTGATGCTACTGATGCTGATGGATCAGACTTAGACGTGCCAAAAAATTTGTTGCGCTCTCTCTCTCTCAACCCTTTAGCTCTCTTTGTTATCTGTAAACATAAATTACAAGAGGAGGGTTTATCATCGAATCCTCAAGCACTGGATGCACCATTTATGCATGTCCATGATGGATATGGTCCTCGAGCACTTAGAACACTTTTTTTAAACCTACAGGTGAGTTTCTGGGACTTGCTGTCTAAAGAAATAGCTGAATTTTGAAAAAAAGATTCAACTGACCAAAATTCCAAGCACCTAAGTGAGCTGATGCATCACAAAAAAGAAGGCTTTAAATGGTCGAAAAACCTATCTGTGGAAAATAGTGGAATGGAATCAACACTGCAATGGCAGGTTAGAGAATGAAAATATATCTGAATAGCCAAAAAATGGCAGGAAAAACCCCTACAGAAGACTGTTACTCATGCGCCGACAAGAAACGTGTTTGTGTGCTTTCACAGAAATAAATGGAATGAGGCTAAGATGGCGCCGCAGCAGCAGGCAGAAAGGCACGATCAGGCACAGTGGAGCTTCCAAGAGCTTCTAGAAGGAGCTGGGAATGCTCCTGTGCGGTGCTCCATCAGATGACATCACCCATATGTGAGGACGTTTTGCTTCTTGTCCATGGACAAACCTACAGTCAATATGATGATAATCTGAAGACAAATATATTTCAGAATGGGCACAATACCCTTTATCCTTGCTCTCATAATTGCCATTCCCTCACGCTTTTACACAGTGAAGCTCTGCATCAGTTCCAAATCCAAATTTAGTTGAAGGCATGCGATTCCCAGGCCGCTCCAAAACCAGGTTTTCATATGTGGACAAGAGACACTTACCATTATACCCACTTAATCCAGGGGTGACGACAATGATGAAGGGAAGAAAGGGGAGTGAAAAGAGATGTTTAATGATCCCAGGACTTTAGTCCTCTCTCCTTGTACCACTGGCTTAGAAGTGGAGGATGTGAAGAAGCTGTTCCTTGTGGACGTGGAAGAGTGACTGACAGGGATGATGGAGGGTATTTGGTGGCCACAAGTTAAGTGTGTTAAAAGAGCTGTATCCTGGGTGGCAGGAAAAAGGGGATGGGGTGAGTAATAGCTATGGGATATCATCTTTTGTACTAATTGAGGATGTACTGGCTACTTGTATGCCAAATTTCAACCTTCTGTGTTTTGTAGTATGGGATAGATAGACACATACAGACTATTATGAGATTCTGGTCTTCAGCACCCTAAAATCACATTTATTTAAAGCAATTTGTCATGAGTGTTTAATAAACCACATTAAAAGTAGCATCTGTAAATAAAAAAATATCTTACTTGCACTGTATTATTTATAACTTTAAAAAATGTACTGGATCTGGACTTGTGGTGGCTTCCACCCTCCATTGCAGCAGCAAGTAAGTTCCAAAAGATTCCAGGTAATAACCAGAGGTACGGGGCGGCAATTCCAAGGCCTCTGTTTCTGCTATGTCCAGCCCTACCGTTTCTCAGCTCTTAACCCTGTCTTTTGCCTCTCCTTCGTCCCTTCACGCACCGTCTTTCAGTGCCCGGTCCCTGGCTTTTTCTGGCTCCTTGCTCCTGTTTTTATCCTGCTTCATGTCCGCCATCCCAGTGCACTGGGGCTGGCGCCCTGCAACGTTTGTCATCATTCCTCCTGGCCCCCTTGCTCGTCAGTTACCAAATCTCATTTATTGTCCTTGTACCCCATCCCTTCCCTCCCCACCACTTTCCCCCTCTCTTGTGCTCCTTTAACTTGCGCTATTGAATTGCCGTTCTATCCGCTCTAAAACCTCTCTTGTTCACGATTTAATCACGCTTCACAACTTAGTCGTCTTCTTCCTGACCGAAACTTGGTTGAAGGAAGGTGATGAACCTCTATTAAACTGCTGCCTTCCGCCAGGTTACTCTTTTCTCTCCACTTCTCGTCGGGGTAGAAGCGGTGGGGGAGTGGTGGTTATTTACCGCTCCTCCCTTCCTCTCACTGAGCTCACCTCTTCCCCATCCCTGCTCTATCCGGAGTCTCTACTTATACGGCTGGACTCCCCCTCTACCCCATACTATTTTCTTCTTATCTATGCTCCTCCTTCCCTTTCGTCTTCCTCCTGGGATTCCTTACTAGCTACTATCTCAGAGGTCTCCCTGCTTCATTCCCATCTCTTAATTCTAGGTGATTTTAATGTCCACGTTGACTCTCCAACTTCGGCAAGAGATTTCTCATTTCTTGCTCTTTTGTCTGATCTGTCTCTCCACCAATCTGTCTCTTTTCCCACTCATGTTGCCGGTCACACTCTTGACCTCCTTCTTTCTTCCACTTCTTTTCCTTCCTTCTGCTCTTCTCTCTCCTCTTTCTCTCTTCCCTGGTCTGACCATTACTGTCTTCTTTTTTCAGTCCCCGTCCCTCCACTAGCCTCAACCCTTTCCTCAACTTCTAGGTCTACACCACCTCTTGTTCGTAAGATCACCACGGACACGCTTTCCCAGTTCTCATGCTCTACCGCCCTATTCCCTCCGGATTTTAAATCCCTTTCTGTCGACGCCCAGGCCCATTGTTGGCACTCCTCACTTTCATCCGCTTTAGATACTGTTGCACCCCTCCATCCCCGTCCCCGCTCACATTGTCACTCTCGCCACCCCTGGTTCCACCCCGGTCTTTTCTTACATCGTCGCCATCTCCGCCGGGCAGAACGCCTTTGGCAAAAGCATCCTTCTCCCACTAATTTGTCTGACTTTCGTCATTGCCACCGCTACTATCGCTCTCTCCTTGCCACTGCAAAGCGTGACTACTTCTCTAATCTCATCTCCTCTTCCTCAAACTCCTCCCGCCAGCTGTATTCTATCCTACATTCCCTCACTGCGTCGCACTCCTCCTCCTCCCCCTCCCTTCCTTCTGCGTCCTCCCTTCCAGACCCCTCCTCTCTTGCCTCATTTTTTGCCACTAAGGTTGCTACCCTTCGCCGATCTTTCCCTTCGTGTCCTCCCCCCCTTTCCCCTCTTGTTATGCTTCCCCCCCCCCTTCCATTCCCCGTCCCGTTCCACTCCTGTGCTGTCTCACTCCTGGTCGTCCTTTGAGGCAATAACTCCCAGTATTCTTTCAAACACCTTTCTTTCTATTCGCAAAACCACTTGCTCGGCTGATCCCATCCCATCTCTCTGGCTCTTGGAACCCTCCCTAGCTCTTTCCTCCTACATTCTTTCCATGTTTAATTCCAGTTTGTCCTCTGGCACTTTTCCTACAAGCTGGAAACATGCTGTTGTCCGCCCCATCCTGAAGTCTCGCTCCTCTGATCCTTCTGTTCTTTCTAACTGGCGTCCTGTCTCTAATCTTTCCTTTCTTTCTAAATTTCTTGAGAAACTAGTCTTTAACCAACTCTCCTCTCACCTTGAAGCTTCCCTCACTCTCCACCCCCGGCAATCAGGCTTCCGCCCTGATCACAGCACTGAAACTGTCCTTCTTTCCCTTCTTAATGAATTTCACACTGCTCACGATCGTGGTCTCTTTACTCTAGCTGTCTCCCTTGATCTCTCTGCAGCTTTTGACTTAGTGGATCACTGCACTCTCCTCACTCGTCTCCGGGAAGCCGGTCTTTCTGGTACGGTTCTCCAATGGTTTCATTCTTTCCTCTCCTGTCGTTCCTTTTCTGTAGTTACCGGGTCTTCTTCCCCCCCCCCCACTCCCCTCGCATGTGGGGTCCCCCAGGGTTCTGTCCTTGCTCCTCTTCTCTTTAATTTCTTCTTGGCTCCTCTCGCCCTCTTAATTCAGCAGTTTGGCATCTCCGCGTACTACTACGCAGATGATATCTTTCTCTTGTTTCATACTGACTCTCTCTCCCCCGATATTGCCCCTCTCAATCATTGTCTGACTGCTATCGCCTCCTGGTTTTCTTCTAATTTCCTTCACGCAAACCCTGCTAAGTCTTTCGCTATCTGGTTCACATTTGGGAGCCCCCCCCCTCCTGTGCCCCTTCCTTTTCTTCACAGCCCATTCCCCTTGTCTCCTCACTCCGCTACCTGGGTGTTATTCTCGACTCTTCTCTTTCCTTCAAGGCGCATATCTCCTCTGTCATTCAGCGTTCTTTTTACTCCCTTAGGCAGCTTCACGCTATCCGCCCTTTTCTTTCCTCCTCTGCTCTGGCTACTCTTCTCCTCTCCCTTGTGATGTCTCGTTTGGATTATTGTAATGTTTCCCTAGCTGGTCTCCCCCAATCCCAATTGTCTCGTCTTCAGCGTGTCCAAAATACTGCTATTCGTCTCCTCACTTACGCTTCCCGTTTTGATCACGTCACTCCTCTTCTTCTTCATCACCATTGGCTACCTGTCCCTTTCCGTGTTCAGTATAAAATTCTTATCCTTGCGCATAAGGCTGTTCGCACTGGCACCCCTTTCTACCTTGCCGACCAGATACACTTTCGTACCCCTCACCGTCTGCTTCGTTCCATTCACACGAACCGTATGTCTCTTCCCTCCCCCTCCCAGGCTCACCTTGTCTCTACCCGTTCCTCTGCTTTCTACTTCCTGGCCCCAAGCCTGTGGAACTCGCTCCCCCCCTCGCTCCGTGCAGAAGAGTCCTACCAATCCTTTAAGACCCAACTCAAAACCCACCTTTTTCAATTAGCATTTAACCTCCCTTCCTGGCCCCCCCGTCCCATGATGTCACATTGTAATTTGTTACCTGTATTGTTTTCTTTCCCTCTTTCCTTTCTCTTCTTTTCTATTATTTTAATTGGCGTTCCTTTTCTTTTTCCTGCAGCCCCATTTTTAATTTGTTTTAAGTTTTTAATGTAAACCGCTCAGGTGCCTTTGGTGTTGGGCGGTATAACAAGTTTTAAATAAACATAAACATAAAACACTGAAGAGCTGCAACTGTGACTACCATGATCTTGGAGAAGGTCTTCAGGGCTGTGGCAAGGTCGAAGGGCAGAGTACAGAACTGAAAGTGATCATCCAGCACAGCAAAGCGTAGAAACCTTTGCTAGTCCTCCCAAATGGAAATATGGAGGTACATCTACATTAGGTTCAGAGAGGAGAGCCACTCACTGTCGTGAACCACTTGAATGACTGACCAGTGTGTCCATCTAGACGCGAGGAATCCTCAGGGAGGCATCAACCCCTTATAGGTTAAGGATGGGCAGATCGAGCCATTCCTTCTTTGGCACAACAAAATAGATGGAGTACCTACCACTTCCTCTTTGGGTGGGGGGTGGGGGGGTGGTACTAGTACAATGGCCTGAAGATGTACCAACGTTTTTAGCGCAGCCTGAACTGCAGCTTCCTTTGTTTCAGAACCACAGGGAGAAACCTTGAAGGCAGTGAAAATAGGCTCCTAAGACCTGGTGAAAAAAAGAGACAGCTGCTCACTGGAGGCACCTCAGAACGAGCCCCCTGCCTATGCTGGATGGAAGGGAATGATCCTCAAGGCCCCCTGAGTCCTGGTTTGGGAACTGGAGAAACCCAGGGCCGACTTTCCTGGCTGGTACTGCTGAGAGTCCCAAGAATCTCAGGAAACCCAGAACTAAGCGTGATAAAAATCCGAAGAGGAAAAGGAAGAGGGCATGTGCCTCCAAGATCTCTTAGGCCTATCCTTTGGGAGATGCTGGGGCTTGGAATCTGCCAGGCCCTGTACAAGCTTCTGAAGGTCCTCACCAAACAGTAGCTTTCCCTTGAAAACAGGTTTGGCCAGACAGGAAGAGGCCATGTCTACCGCTCAATTCCACAGCCAAAGCTACCTACCTGCTACTGCAGTTTCCCTGGCCACTAGTCAGACAAGATCCTGCCACCAACTCCAACCGAACAGTCAAACCTCCACATAATCGCTACCTGGAGGATAAGAGCAAGGCCAAGAAACCAGTTTTGATGAGCACTTCCATCTTACAATCTAGCTGATCCTTAAGGGTGGACCCATTCTCAACCATGATGGTATTATGCCTTGTGACAGCAGCAACATGCGTATTTACCTTTTAGAAAGCACAGCCACTTATCCAATTCCTGCTGAGTTAGGGCATACAGCTTGTTCAAGGCTCTGACAAATCCCATATCCTGAAGAACCCATGGAAACGGAAAGACCTTGGCAGGCCTACGGATCCCTTGAAGGAGAGGGTGATCTTGTGATTCTGCACCATCCATGGGAATGTAAATCTGTAGGGAAGATGCCACTTGAGATATCACAGCTGCCAATTCATCTCTTCTAGTGAGATGGACAATACATGAATCTTCCTGCTCTTCTTCCGGAGGAGAATTCATATCTATCAGCTCAGGCTCTTCCGAACTAACCCCCAACTTGGATTTGACTCATGCCTTTCTCGGTAGTAGCTCAATGTGCGTTACATTCAGGTACTTGAGTGCTTACAATCTAAACATATCTGTGACCATGAAGGGTAAAATTACTTGCCAAGATTACAAGCAGTGACAATGGGATTTATGTAACAGTTGGATCCTTAACCTGCTTTAATTATTTGAAGAGCTGCCTAACATGCATTTGATTGCTATGCAGCTCATTTGAATATATATATTTTTTTTCTTTTTTGTGCAGTCAAGTCAGTGCTGACTCCTGGCAACCCAGCTGCCTTTGGGTTTTCTTGGCAATGTATCACTGGAAGTAGATTGCCAGACCTTTTCTTCAGAGGCAATGGAGGGTAAAGTGACTTGCCCAAGGTTACAAGGAGTGCCAGTGAGAATCAAACCCTTGATCTTCTGGGTACTAGGCAGTTGCTCTAACCATTAGGCTACACCTCCACAATTTTTGCATTAGGTTGCATTAAATCTGCATTAATTTTGTTGTAGACTAATGTACTAAAGTAAATTAGACAACACGTGTTGATGCACTTAGGAGCATAAACTGGTAAGCACTTGCTTATTTTCCAGGTGGATGGAGCGACACTCCTCCAATCACGTATGAGCATGGTGGTGCTGTAGTGAATATCGCTATCTTGGTGGATGGAAAGCGGCCCATTGGCGCACGGGTACGATGCATTGCTAAGCTGGAACTGAGACTCATCAGTGCCAGTGGGATCTCTGGTAGGGAGGTGGTGACAGAAGTCGTCTGCCAGAGCCTAGAGGACATGCGGGATTACTGTCAGCCTCATGCACCAGGTGAGATCCCAGCAGTGAGACTTCAGAGAAGACATGCAAAAATTTTGCAACATTTCAGCTAGTTACTGTCTAGACTGAATAAGGCATATGTTAACTTATATTATT
This sequence comes from Ichthyophis bannanicus, assembly GCA_033557465.1. Classification (NCBI taxonomy): domain Eukaryota; kingdom Metazoa; phylum Chordata; class Amphibia; order Gymnophiona; family Ichthyophiidae; genus Ichthyophis; species Ichthyophis bannanicus. The sequence goes on along the minus strand of CM066034.1, from coordinate 560,102,396 downwards.
ATTTTTCAGTTTGGTTTAAGTTAGATTTGCTGGATTAAGATAAATTGGTAAAATAAAAATTGAGAGAAATGAATTGTGTCCTGCATAAATTCACGGAAATGTATTTACGTATTTCAGCAGGTAGAATGGTGTCAGACCATGCACTGTGCAACTTACAACACATTGATGTGATTCCTTTCCAAAGAGCTGACTGAAAAGACTTGCTTAAAGGGCACAGAGATAGTGACTTGACGACGATCACAGTAATTGTCAAAGGCAAAAGCAGGACTTAAACTTAGCAAAAGAATGAGATAGGAGTATTATGTCCGACATGGCTGTGTTTTGGCATGAATTACCTGTGTCGGGGCAAATTTATCTAGGCACAAATAAATACCAATACAAACCACTCGGTTTGCAGATTGTCGTGCAGTGAGGGCTTGTGTGCATCAGTGATGCTGACGGCTAAGCTATCGGTAGCTTAACTACTGGCAGGGTCATCCCAAGATAGACAGGTCTCAGCTGAAGTGCCAGACCAAGACAAACCACCCATCTGGGCAGCAGCAGAATGGGATGGTGTTGGCACAAAGGATCACATTTCTGCGACAACAGCAACACTAAAATGAAACTGCACAGAAGAAAAACCTAGCAATCTACTTCTGTATCTTGCCATGAAAAACCCAATGGATAGTCACAACAAAACAAATTGCACTATACTGCTGGATGATGAGACCACCAGGTCGGAAGGCACTCAACTGGCTACTGGGGAGGAGCTGAAGACTTTTCAGAGTAAAGCCAGCATTTATGATGTGGTTGGATCAAAGCCCTCGGGACATCTGTTGACGTAGCTGTACATGAAATGAAATTCAGAAGCTGAAACGATGTCTTACATATTGGGACATGGAATGTATGAAGCATGAACCAAGGGAAACTGTATGTGGTCAAAATGAAATGAAATGCGTACAACTCGACCTGTTGGGTGTCAGCGAAATGAAATAGTCTGGCATCGGGCACTTTGCATCTGTTGATCATATGGTCTACAATGCTGGAAATGAAAGACAAAGAAGAAATGGTTTTGCATGTATAATTAAGAAGAAACTTGCAAGAACAGTAATGAAATACAATGCAATCAGTGAACGCTTAATTTTTATTCATCTACGAGGAATGCCCATCAACACAATTATAATTCAAGTATATGCCTCAACAACAGCTGCAGAAGAGGATGAAGTTGATGATTTCTATGAACAAGTACAAGCTGAAATTAACAGAATATCCTTATAGTCATAGGTGACTGGAACGCAAACGGCAACAAAGAAGAAGGCAAAGTGGTTGGAAAATATGGATTTGGCGACAAATAAAACTGGAGAAAGACTGATAGAATTCTGCAAGACCAACGATCTATTCATCTCAAACACTTTCTTCCAGCAACACAAGCGGCGACTGTACACCCAATGGATTGTACAAAAATCAAATTGACTACATTTGTGGAAGTCAACGATGGAAAAGCTCAATAACATCAACAAAGAAAAAAACCTGGAGCTGACTGGTACAGATCAACTACTAATATGCAAACTCAAGCTAAAGTTGAAAAAAGAGCAAGCCACTCATGAATGTAGCAAAATATGACCTTGAGAATATACCACCAGAATTTAGACTGCCTGCAAAATTGATTTGCTGCTTTAGCTACAAATAACAGAGCTCCTGAAGAGTTAAGGGATGGCATCAAGAAGGTTGTGTTGGAAGAAAGTGAGAAATCTCTACAAAAGATGAAAAAGCAACAACGGCCAAAATGGATGATTGAAGAAACTGAAAATTGCCCAGAAATGCAGAGAAGCTAAAGCCAGAGGAGAAAGAGAGGCAATCGCAGAACTCAGATTTCCAACATGCAGCAAGACAAGACAAGGAGAAGTATTACAATGATGTATGTAAGGAAATAGAAGCAGAGACTATTAGAGGAAGAACAAGATTGGCTGTCCTGAAGCTACGAGAATTAAAGAAAAAATTCCAGCCTCGAATTGGAATGTTACAAGATGCTCAAGGATCAATGTTGAATGATGCTGAGAAGATAAAGAAAAGGTGGAAAGAATATATAGAGTTATTATATGATAAAGATCAAGTGGACCAACAGTCGTTTCAACCTGTACCTTATGATCTGGAACCATTGGTGAGGAAAGAAGAAGCCGACGCAACATTGAAAGCCTTATCAAAGAACAATGCACCAGGCATTGATGGTATTCCCATTGAAGTATTACAGCAAGCTGATGCAGCTGTTAACATACTTATAAGGCTCTGCCAGGAAATTTGGAAGACAACATAGCCAATTGACTTGAAAAGATCTGTGTTTATACCAGTGCTAAAGAAAGGTGATCCAACAGAATGTGGAAATTATCGCACAATCGCTCTGATCCCACATGCCAGCAAGATTCTACTGAAGATTATTCAGCAGAGATTACAACCATACCTGAAACAAGAACTGCCTGAAGTGCAAGCAGGGTTCAGAAAAGGGCGAGAAATGAGAGCTATCATTGCGGATGTGAGATGGATCCTTGAAAAGACTAAAGAATACCAAAAGGATATCTATATGTGTTTTATTGACTACAGCAAGGCTTTTGACTGTGTAAGCCATGAGAAACTCTGGACCACATTAAGAAGCATGGGTATACCACAACACCTGATCGTTCTCTTGCACAACCTTTACATTGATCAAGAAGCAAGTTTGAATGGAACAAGGAGAAACAGAATGGTCTAAAATCAGCAAAGGTGTACAAGAAGGCTGTATACGTTCCCCCTACCTGTTTAATTTATATGCAGAACAAATCATCAGAGAAGCAGGACTGTATGAAGACAGCAGAGGTGTGAAGACAGGTGGGAGACTCAACAACCTTCGCTATGCTGCTGATACCACATTATTGACTGACAGTGAAGACTATCTGAAACATTTGCTTCTCAAGATCAACAAACAGTCTTAAAATGGGCCTGCGCTTTAATGTAAAGAAGGCAAAGATCCTGACAACTGGGAAAATCAATAAGTTCATTGCTGATGGAGAAGAAATTGAAATAGTGGACAACTTTAACCTATTCTGATCAACTATCAATAAAGAAACAACAAGCATTCAAGAAATCAGATGACGCATTGCTCTTGGCAGAATGGCTATGAAGGGGGGAAGAAAAAGAAGATATTCTTCCGCAAACGGACAACCGGAGGGGAACCGCAGAAGTGTGGTCATACTTCCGCTGTTCCCCTCCAGAATGGCTATGAAGGACCTAGACAAGATTCTCAAGAGCAGAGATGTCTCTCTCCATACAAAGATTCAACTCGTTCAAGCCATAGTATTTTCGATAACGTCATATGGATGCAAATGTTGGACAGTGAAAAAGACAGGAAGAAAACTGATGTCTTTGAATTGTGGTGCTGGCGATGAATATTGTTATACCATGGACTGCCCGAAGAACAAACCAGTGACTACTAGAGGAGATCAAACCTAAGCTTTCTTTAGAAGCTCAGATGACAAGACTTTCATACTTTGGACACATCATGCGAAGAGAGAGATCATTAGAGAAAGACATCATGCATGGCAAGGTAGAAGGTCAATGCAAAAAAGGAAGATCAGCAATGAGATGGATCAATACAATAACAGCAGCAATGGGTGCCTTTCTATCAACAATGAGCCGCCTGACTGAAGACCAAACAGTTTAGGACAACTATCCAGAGGGTCGCCATGAGCCAACATTGACTTGATGGCACTTAACAAGCCACCAGTGTGGACTCTGTTGCTTCAAGTGACTTACATTGAGATTGTAATTCATGCTGAAACATGACCATATTGGGCATAATAAATGACTTTTTCTTGTGCTTTTTGTGGGGATGTCCCTTTGTTTTTTTCCATTTTTGTTCTTGGACTTAAACTGAGACATCTTCTAACCCAGTATTTCTCAACCAAGTCCTCAGGACACACCTAGCAAAAGTCAAGTTTTCAGGATAACCACAATGAATATACATGAGACTTACATGCACTGCTTCCATTGTATGCAGGGTTATCATGACTAGGTATTTCCTGAGGATTGGCCCGAGAACTCCTGTAGGTCCCTTCCTCTAGTATACCTGACTACTTGCATGAGATGTCATTTTACCAACATGCAGCTCCTACACATTGACTGTATTGGATTCCCCTCTCCACCTACCTAGTCACATGCTTTCTCTGCCTCACTCCCCCCATGTGTTTCAGGTGTTTTTTTTTTCTTTTTCAGGGGCTCTACTGAAAGCTGCTTTTATCTGCTCTCAAATAATAAGTTATCCTTCTGAGAAACCCTTGCATGTCCAGTTAAGAGAACAATTTGGAGGAGGATTTGAACTGCATACATGGTCTAACCTGCCCCATGGGTCTGGCTTGGGTATGAATAAAGGTGCTTTCTGTTCATGCCTATCATACAGTAGACGTGTGAACCCCCATTTACTCTGCACTTACCTTTTTCCAGGTACTAGCAGCATCTTGGCGGGTGCAGTGATGGCAGCATTATATCGGGTAACAGGAAAATCATGCAGCACTCAGTCACTCATACATGCAGTACTGCACCTGGAACAGGTCCTCACCACAGGTAAGGAAAACAAGGAACAGATGCTCAGTGTAGGTAAAGGGAACAAGGAATGGATGGCTCACTGCAGCCAAAGAAAGAAGGGCCAGGTCCTCTCCACAGGTAAAGAGAACCAAAAAGCTGAGGAAAAATACAGTTTTAAAGATATCATGTTAGTCCTCTTCTCAAAGAGCAAAAAATGGTTACCTAGAACTAGTCTGATAAAATATGAAAATTTTGTCCTTGACTCACAAAGTTTATTATACTGGATACCCCCTATACTTGCATTCACTAATCATCCCATATCAACTGGTCCGACAACTACGTTCATCACAACAGAATCTTCTGGTTATTCCTCCTCCAGCTAGATTTATATCGGAGTTAACTAGACATATGGCTATCAACTGCAGTTCTGAATGGAGAGTTCTGTTAAGATTTCAAAAAGGGAATTATGGAGTGTTTGTTCCAAAAAATATTTTCCCTTGGGTAGTGGATCAAGCTATTGGTCCTCAGCAATTTTCTATTATGTCTTTCTTATTTCTGTATTGTTATAAACTGCTGCTGTTTGGTTGATACTGTTTTAAGAATAATTACAGTATGTATTGTTTTATGTTTTTTCCCCCTCAGCCGTATGTATTATGGACTGTAAACCACGCTCATGGCTAAAAAGCGGTATAACAAATACTAATAAATAAAATCATCCAATCAAAACAGGTCTTCCCTTCAGCTAAAGACAATCAGGTGCATTGTGCTTTGCTCCGAGAAACAGAAATGAAGATCAGGCTCCAAGTTGTAACTAGCACATAGTATTATTTGCAGGACCATTGCTCTCCAAATGAGATGTTAGGGATTTTAACACAGTCTCTTTCCTAACACTTTGAGAACTGATTCTTTTCTGGCAGGAGGTGGATGGCAGGACCAGGTGGGAGGGCTCATTCCTGGCATCAAGATTGGGCGCTCAATGGCCCGCCTGCCCCTGGAAGTAGAAGTGGAGGAACTTGCTGTGCCCAAAGGCTTCATTCAGATCCTGAATGAGCATCTTGTCCTGGTGTATACAGGCAAAACCAGGCTGGCACGAAATCTGCTGCAGGTGAGGTCAAATATCTTTACTAGCATGAACAAGTACACAATTTGCCGCTGGTGAGGTAAAACTTTACAGAATTAGGATAACATGATGCATAGTCTCAGAACTCTCTGTTAGCATGAATATGTACAGAGTCTCCTGTTCTGTCCTGTCTCACATTCCTTTCTGTACTTGTTTTCTTGCATCTCTGGTTATTTTCTGTCTTAGCTGCTGCAGTTACAAAACCACTGTATTCTAATTACGTAGTTTGGAGCTCATTTTATTTTGGACCATGCAGTTTTCTCCTGCTCCTTTCTGTGAAGCTGTGCAGGGGTCCACCCATGCTGCCGCCGGTGGGGGGAGGTACTATGATACTGCAGCACCCCCCCCCCCTCCAATCCCCTATCAGAAGCAGCATGGACACAGGATTCCCATTACAAGAATATCTGCTGGAACCAGGGCTGAGTTCTGGTACCATGAACCCTTCATTGCATCTACTTAGACATTTCTCCCCTATTTTCTCTCTCTCCTTCTAACAGTTCTAGTTTGGAATACAGTAGAGAAGTAGCCTAATGGTTGAGAAGCAAGGAAACCAGGGTTTAAATCCCACTGCCACCCCTTATGACCATTGCTAAGTCACTTCACTGCCTGTTGAATCAGGTACAAACTTAAATTCTAAACCCTGGGTTAGGGAAATTCCTACCGGACTCGAATGTCATCTTGTCTTGAGCTACCACTGAAAAAGGTGTAAACTAAATCCAAAATTCCTTTTCTCACTGTCATGACTGTCCTAGGTCAGGAGGTAAGCAGAGAGCTCCTTGTGGAATGCTACAAACACGGACCCTGAATCTAGCTATTGGTGCTACCTTTAAGCAAGGACTGTGACTCCCTCCGTTACTATAAACGGCATCCTCAGACAATCTGGGGCATGTAGGGGCCAACTTGGGGATGGAAACGGGGACCAGCATGGCAATGCACAGAACTTACCTCCCAATCTATTGGGTAATTCTGTCATTATAGTGGAAAGCATTATCCTTGGCAAGTAGGATTTTTGTTTCTTTCTCTACATTTACAAAATTCCCCCTTTCCATTCTGAGCACACTACTAAAATAGTTATCCACTCTTTTGTCACCTCCCGTCTTATTGCAACCTCCTCCTTGCTGGTCTCCCTCTGAGTCATCTGTCTCCCCTTCAATCTGTTTAGAACTCTGCTGCGTGACTAATCTTCCATCAGCACTGATATACTCTTATAACCCCTCTTCTCAAATCACTTCATTGGCTTCCCTTCTGTTTCCATATCTAATTCAAATTCCTTATCATCCCTCCAATCCAGCCCCACACCTCTGGGTAGTGTACCTCTTCCAGCAGCTTGGAAACTGAGCATGTCATCTTTTTGATGACACTAGTGTACATATGCAGCTGGCAACGCCTACCAGCCCCAGAATGCTCAGTCTCCAAGCAGCTGGAGGAGGTAGTGGGCCAGGGTGCTGGACTCACTGAAGGGATAACTAAGGAGATAGGTTTAGTTAGAGTTTGCTTTTTATTTCCCCTGTTAAGGTGCATATTTCTTTCTTTTTAAAGGCAGAAATTAAAAAAAAAGTCAGAAGGAACAGAGAGAACCCGGGGGACAACAGGGCTGAGAGGAGGATATTCCTTCTTCCCCCTCTCCCCCCAGGATTTCGGCAGGGGGGGGGGGGGGAGTTCTGTGGGAGCCTTCTTCAGTCTGAGACTTCGGGCGGCTCCCAAACCCGTTATTGGGTGAGGAGCCGCCACAGGGGCTGCAGTTGATTGACAGGAGTGAAAGCTGGAAGTCCCAAGTTGCCCCCCTCAGCGCCAAAGCCGGGAAGGAAGGCTGAGCGCAAGGGGTAGAAAAGCCATGCGGCAAAGAGGTTCCAAGTTAAGGGTAGCGGAGGGGGGATGACAGCAGGAATCTCTAGCAACTGCCAGAACATGAGACAGAAAGCGGCCTGCAGCCGCATGTTTGGGAGCCTGCAGCGGTACGGGGAAACTTCCTCCGCTGCATTTAGGCACGATTTCTTCTTATTCAGGCCCACATGTGTTTAACCCCCTGCTGTGTTTTGGGTGCCCAGGAGAGGCAGCCACCGGAGAATAAAGCAGGACAGAGCAGCCTCTTCCTAGGGGGCCATGTGCAGTTTCTTTTAAATTTCAGTTTCAGTTAATTAGATTGTGGTTTTATTTTATTTTATTTTAGTTCAAGTACTCTAGTGCTCTGTGCCAGGGCCCGTGGAGGTGCACTGTGCTAGGGATACTTTTACCTACCTGGGTACAGATTGAGGGAATTCCTGGGGAGTGCCCCCAGCTCTTCTTACCTTGCCGGCCAGACTGCAGTGCCTGGTATAGGATGGTATCAAAGGAGGTGAACCCCATTTAATCCTTAAGCATTCCTTGTGTTATAAGCTCAAACCTTATTCAGTGCACAGTGACTTGATGCAGACCTGTGGGAAAAGCCTAATCAGATATGCCATTGTTGCTTGGTGGATTTCAGAGTGCTGTTATGCCTGGTCAGGTGATCTAAGTGACATTTGGTTGAGACATTGTGACTTTCTCCTGAGAAGGGTCAGATAAAAAGTCAGAGACAGAAATAAATGAAAGATAAGTGTGGGAAGGAAAAAAAAGTGCTGCATATAGGTTTGTAGCAGCTACAGCTCTCTGGAAAACAGGAAGTACCGACATTCAAGAAATGTATGTAATTTGAATGATTAGTCAGTCAGTGAATAGGACGCAAATGAAATCCTTCCATCTGTCTGTGGTCAGTGAGTAACTTGACATGATCATCCCTTGTCTCTTAGCCCAGATTATGTACCTATGAAATTTGTAATATTGCTTGTAAGGGAAGCTGCACTCCCTTATAGCCATTTGTAGTATTAGAATAAAATGTAAACTTTACTTGGAGAAAGTGTCAGTTTGATTGGATCAGTGCAAAGTCCATTTCATATCTTTAAGATAAACACAGCAGTGCAATCTAAAAATCCTCAAGATATACGGTCCCCGATAGGGTGTGGTCTCAGAGGCGTCTGCCTAGACTGCACGCAAGAGGATAAGTCATGGGAGCAGGGCCTACAGGATGAGATGAGGCAGGAGAGTCCCTCCTGGTTGCAAGAGACCCTGGGGGAAGGGGTGCCATGTTACCTTCAACGGATCCAGCCCCCGGTCCCTGCATGATGCCCAGACCATCCACCCCTCAAGCCCAGGGAGCAATAGGGCTCCTGGAGGAGTTCTCACTGGAGTTTTCTTACTTTTTGCATAAGGCGTTCTGCCTATGTCAACAGAGCTTGGCAAGGGGCTCCTCAGCCCAGGAACACAGGGCTAAGAGGGTGTCAAATGCAAAAGAGCACAAGTCAGGAGCAGTGGCATCTAAGCGGGCTAGAGCAAGGGTGGACAGTTCTGGTCCTGGAGGGCCACAGACCAGTCAGGTTTTCATGATGTCCCTAATGAATATTCATGAGATCTATTTGCATCCACTGCCTTCCATTGTATGGAAATAGGAACATGAATATTCATTAGGGACATCATGAAAAACTGACTGGTCTGCAGCCCTCCAGGACCGGAATTGCCCACCCCTGGGCTAGAGGCTTAGAGGAGTGGCAGCAATCGCAGATGTTGGAGGGGCTGGATAGGGAATTGGCTACAAATTCAAAGTAGAATAATCTATAAAACAATAACTTCATTCAAGGCCTTATATGGCCCCAACTATGCTATGCAACTTAATAAACAAAGAACCATCTAAGCTCACACACAGAAAAGGACAAATGAACAGATTAAAGATCCCAAAAGATTACACAAGAGCCCATAAATCAACAAATAACAGAGCCTTTTCCCACATAGCCCCAATAACTTGGAATTCACTCCCAGAAGAACTACGAACACTAACGGAGATCATGGAACTCCGTAAAAAACTGAAAACTTATCTGTTCACCAAACACTATAACAGACAACTCATCACCTGCCTTAGACAAAGGTTAAACAGGCACCTATCTGCATCAAGCAAAAAACCCTTAATCCACACTGACAACACACACTCATGATGATTTCACAACTTATGTCCTTTTACTTACATGTATATATATACATATATAAAATTGTATATAGTTTACTCTGTTCTGTATTATTTCTCACTATTTAGACTGTATATTCTATTTATATTAAGATGTTCCTTGTAAATATGTTATGTTATAATATAACGTTCACTGTAAAACAAACTTGATTTGTTAATTATTTGTTCATTGTAAACCGCAACTGAACTTTGGAAGATGCGGTATATAAATGTGTATAAAAATAAATAAATAAATAAATAAATAGGGAAGACCTTGACACTGAGCTAGATCTGCAGGAGGAGTTGGAAGGAGAGAGCCCAGAACAGAAGGATCGGGCGCGGATTGGTCAGGTTTTCTCCTAGGAGGAGCTACCGAGTACCGACGCTCATCTTTATGCAATTTCTTGATATACCGCCCAGGCCGAAGGGCATCAAAGCGGTTTACAATCACTACAGACAGGTACTGATACAATTCCTCATCCCCAAAGGGCTCACATTCTATGTGTATCTTGGAGTCCCTCAAGGCCCTGAATATGCTTGCTAACCTCCCGGCAGTGGAAGAGGTGCTGTAGGATCCGCTGTTCCAGGCAGTATGGAAATCGCAGAAAGTCTTCCCAGTACATGGAGTAGTAGGACAGATAATCCAGGATGATTGGGATCTGCCGGATGCTGGCCTTAAAAGGATGTAATCCATGGCATGCCTATACCCGCTACCGGAGCAAGAACGAGTTCCTTTGATCACCCAAAGTGGACGCAGCAGTGTTGGCGGCAGTAGAAGAGACCTTGACTTGTCTCCTGCAGCTGCAAGCCGTGGAACTGGTTCTGCAAGACCAGTACATCTGCGGTTGATGCTTCATGTATTTCGTGGTGCCCAAAAAGGAAGATTCCTTTCGCCCAATTCTAGACTTCGAAGGCATGAACTGCTGTCTCCGGGTACTGCATTTTCACATGGAAAGTCTGCGATCAGTAATAGTGGCTGTAAGAAGCAGAGAGTTTTTGGCAACTTTCAGTCTCACGGAGTATCTGCACATTCCCATCCATCCAGAACATCAGCAGTTTCTCCACTTTGCAGTGCCAAGGAGCCATTTTCAGTTTTGAGCATTGCCCTTCGGTCTGGCAACTGCCCCCCTTACTTTCACCAAGGTCATGTTGGTGGTGGGGGCAGCTCTCCGCAAGAAGGGGTTCTCGTCCAGCCGTACCTAGACAATTGGCTGATTCAGGCGAAGTCCATGGATGATAGCAAAAGAGCAACAGCGCGGGTGGGAGAGTTCCTTCAGTCTCATTTGTGGGTTCAACCCGGCCAAGAGTCAGTTACAGCCAGCCCAGGAACTAGAGTATTTGAGAGTATGCTTTGATACCCGTGTGGGCAGGGTTTTCCTCCCAGATCATTGGGTGCAGGCACTACGGCAGTTCCTGGAATCACTCTTTCACCTCTCCCACATCAATAAGTGTAAGAGGCTGAACTCCTGAGCAAGCCCACCATCCACTACTTGGGTATCACCCTAGACCAGCAGCTCGACATGAAAGCACACATAAGCAACACCATCAGGGCAATCTATCACAAGATATGAACAATCCGCCACCTATGACCCCTACTGGAACCAGACGACTTCCGGACGATTTTTCAAGCATTGGTAACCCCCCACTTTGACTACGCCAACACTATTCTGCATGGACTCCCCAATAACACTCTGAACCCCCTGCAACTAGCAATGAACGCTGCCGCCCGCATCCTGCATGGAGCCTCCAGAAGAGACCATACAACTCCAATCCTGAAACACTTCCACTGGCTGCAGATCCACTGCAGACTCACCTTCAAAGTATTACTAATGACTTTCAAGGCCATCAACAAACAATCCTCCACCTCCCTCACGGACCTCATCCTCCCCCCCCCCTTCAAACAGGTCCAGAAGGGTATTCGCTGTAAACACACTCGTAATCCCCAGCGCAATAACAAAATGCTCCCAGGCAGCAAAGAACAGAGCATTTGTATTTTACGCACCTACACTCTGGAATGCCCTCCCAACCACCATCCAAGCTATTACCAACCTCGCCCAATTCAGGAAAGCACTAAAGTACCATCTGTTCCTCCTACACTACTCCCTGTCCAGTGAAAAAGCACAACCCAGCATACCCTCCACCCACCACAATGACACCATCAGCACACCCAGGTCATGCTGACACACCCACAGTCAGAATACCACTGCACAAACCTGTAAATAATTATCTAAAATATATAAAGTTCAGAGCATGTCATGTCTCCACAGCCGTACCTGTGGCATACCTGTGCAAAAACAGCTCCGTTGTACATAGTTACCCCTGTTAAACCCAAATTGTAATACCTGTTGTCTGTAATGTGCATTGCATGTTCCGCTGCATTGTACAAATTGTTGTTACCTGTAAACCGCGCTGATTTTAAAGAGCGTGGTATAGAAATAATTTAAATAAAATAAAGACCATCAGTGTGGCATTATCTGTAGGTTCTGGGAACCATGGCGGCCACTCTTGAGCTAGTCCAATGGGCAAGGGCACACATGCGACCACTGCAGAGAGCTCTGCTCCATCGATGGTCCCATCAGAGACAGCCCCTATCTCAAGTACTCCCCTGCCCGTGGAGCACCAGGAGAGCCCTCAGATGGTGGCTGCATGTGGGGAGCCTGGAAGGAGTCCCCAGTGTGGGTTCTGCTGATGACCAATGCCAGCCTGTCAGGTTGGGGAGCCCATTGCAAAAGACGCTTTGTTCAGGGACAGGAGTCCGCAAGAGACCCTGTGGTCGATCAGCAGGTTCGAGATGCAAGCCGTGACCTTGGCGCTAGAAAAGTTTGAGCCATGGTTGCAGGGGAAGGTGGTCCAAATCCTCTCGGACAATGTGACCACGGTGGCTTACATCAACCAGCATGGAGTGGAGGAGTGGCCTAGTGGTTGGGGCAAGCTACTTCAGGCTGGACGGTCGAGGTTCAAATACCACTAGAGGACAGCAACCTTGGGCCGGAAGGACTGGGGTTTCTAGTCCCACAAGTGCTCCTTGTGGTCTTAGGCAAGCCACTTAACCCTCCATAGCCCATGTTCCCTGTGAAATAGTTATCGCCAAGTTATAATGCCCTGTTCAATGTAATTTCAGTTTGTTCAATGTAAACCGCACTGATGCAGAATAGCATGGTATATATGAGAATGTAAATAAATAAAGGAGGCATGGGCAGTGCAGCCCTGGAGAAGGAGACCGAAAGGCTGTTCGGATAGGCAGAGATTCGTCTCCAGGCTTTATCGGCGGCGCACATAGTGGGAGTTGACAATGTGACAGCAGACTACCTCAGCCGAGTGCGCATGAACCCCGGAGAGTGGCAGCTCAATCAGGAGGTGTTCGAGCAGGTGGTCCGCCGATGGGGCACACTGGTCATGGACCTAATGGCAATGTTCCAGTCGGCCAAGGCCTGCCAGCTTTTCAGCAGAAGAAGAGGATGTTCAAGGGCCTGGATGCTCTAATTCAGCAGTGGCTCGAAGAGGGTTTTCTCTGTTTTTCCCCTGTGGATGCTCATAAGCTGGTTAGTGCAATGGATAGAGAGGTGCACCGGGGATTTGTAATTCTGGTGGTACCAGAGTGGCCGAGGTGCCCATGGTATGCTGACCTGATTCAGATATTGGAGGACTGACTGTGGTGTCTTCCGATTCGGAAGGACCTCTTGACGCAGGGGCCACTTCGCATGCCCCAGGTGGATCAATTCTCGCTTACGGCATGGCTCTTGAAAGGGCGAGTTTAAAGAAGAAAGGATAGTCAGGCTCGGGGTCAGCGACCTTGCTCTGGGCCTGTGCCCAGAGGAGGTCTACGAACCTGACGTGCATCTGCGTAGGGCGCATCTTTGAATTGTGGTGCGGAGAGAAGCAGGCATGCCCTTCCACTGCCTCCGTCAACATATTGGCGTTCTTGCAATCCGGTTTTGATAAGGGTCTAGCCGCCAGTTCCTTGAGGGTGCAACTGGCAGCGATTTCAGGTTATTGTGGGAAAGTCCACAGGTTTCCATTGGGTACACACCCAAACATGCTGAGCTTTCTAGGGGCACTGACCCACCTCTGTCTGCCAGAGGGCATTGGTACTGCCTTGGGATCGCAATCTGGTGCTGATGGTGTTGTCTGGGGAACCCTTTGAGCCATTAAGTCTAGCTTCCCTGAAGGATTTGACTCTGAAAATGGTTTTCCTGGTGCCTATTTGCTCGGCACGCAGGATTTCAGAGCGTCGGACACTGTCATGCCAGGAGCCATTCCTTTCCTTCTCCTAGGAGAAAGTGGTTCTGCGCCCAGGTACCTTCATTTTTGCCCAAGGTGCTGTCAGCATTTCATGTAAATCAGGCCGTTTCTTTACCGGGTCTGGTGAGCGCGGATGTGGGCGTGAGCGGCTATGGGCCCTGCCACTCCACAGTTGTGCCACCTAAATAGTAAAAGATTCCTGCAAAGGTATGTGAAAAGAGCATTGTCCTTTCGGAGATCGGACTGTCTGTTGGTTCTGTTTGGCGGGCTGCACAAAAGTGAGGCAGCAGCTAAGGCATCCATTTCCAGATGGATCAGTGAGGCAATCACGTCAGCATACATCTTGAAGGGTAGAGCAGTGCCGGCAGGGTTGCGGATGCATTCTATGAGGGCTCAGGCAGCCTCATGGGCAGAGTATAGTTTAGTTCCACCGGTGGAGATTGGTAGGGCGGCATACTTTTTCTGAACATTTTCGCCTGGTTGTCCATGCGGCGGGGGACGCTCGTTTCGGATCGGCAGTGCTTCAGGCTGGTTGTGCGGGTCCCTCCGTTAGTTTAACTGTTCTTATACATCCCAGAGGTGTGGGACTGGACTGGAGGGACGATAAGGAAAGAGAAATTAAACTTACCTGCTAATTGTTGTTCCTTGAGGAACTCCAGTCCAGTCTCGGAACCTTCCCTAAGTGCTTTCTGTGATTTATTTTATTATTTATTTTATTTACATTTTCTTATATACCGCGCTATTTCCCATCAGTGCGGTTCACATGGAACATTTAACATACGCATTTCACAGGATGATCTGCGTTTACAATTAAAACAGGTAATAGAACTTGGATCAAGAACGTGGGTAACTATTTACATCTGTACAATAGTAATTAGGAGGTCCATTTGTGCTGCGTTGGTCAGCTCGATGTTAGGGCTCCTGTGGAGCTGTCGGCAGGGTAATGCAGTAGGAAGAGGTGATGTTTCAGCACCTTCCTAAACTGTGCTAGATCGGTGATTGCCCGGATGCTGGGAGGGTGTTCCAGCATCTAGGCACGGAGAACCTAAAAGCCCTGTTTACTGTTGCCTGGGTGCAGTTACTTATTTCTTTTTGGGACTACTAGCTTATTGACTGCAGTTGACCTTCTAGTTCTGTTAGAGGGGTTGTGCTGTATGAGTTCAGTTAGGGATAGGGGGGAAAGGCTATTTATAATTTTGAAGGTCAGTACTAAGGTTTTGAAAGTGAGTCTGCCCTGTATGGGAAGCCAGTGTAGCTGTTTTAGGATAGGTGTCGTGATAATCTGTGCACACCCCGGTCCTGAAGCTGGTTCCCTTGGTGGAGGAAGTGACCAGGTGAAGCTGGGAAGGGTGTGTAATCAGTGTTGGGGGGGGGGCACGGACCAGAAGAGCTGTCGGTTGCTCGCTCTCCACTGGTTGAAGTTGCTCAGGCGCTCAACAGGTAGGCCTCCCCATCCTGGAGGGTGGGACGGGGTATCCTTCCCAGGGGATGGAGGGGGTACTAGTTTATTTAGACATAGAAGTGTTTGTTGCATGTTTAACTACTTATTGTTGCTCCTCTGAGTCAGTTTTGTCAACAGGTACTGGGGCTGGTAGCGGTGCCAGCTGCATATGTACACTAGTGTCATCAAAAAGATGACATGCTCAGTCTCCAAGCTGCTGAAGAGGTACACTACCCAGGAGGTGTGGACTGCACTGGAGTTCCTCAAGGAACAATTAGCAGGTAAGTCTAATTTCTCTTTTCTCCCTCTGACCAATAAATGCATTTATTTTACTGCTCCTCAATACCTTTCTTCTCCCCTCTCTCGTGAACTTTGCTCTTCCTCTGACTTACTTCTCTCCATGCCCTTTTCTTCCACTATCAACTCCAGACTTTGATCCTTTCACTTTGCTGCTCCTTATGCCTGGAACTACCTGTATCTGAATGTCAGGTTTCATCTCTCCCCCTATTCATATCCATGTTAAAGGCTCACCTCTCTCTTGAAGCTTCTTTTGGATTGTGATCTCTTGTTCTCCTTGTGTCTCCTTATCTTTCACTATTTGTATCCTTGTTCTCATCTATTGTACTGTCTGTTGTCACAGCCCCTCCCTTTGGCAACGTGCTTGGAGGTCAGGGTGGACATTTATTTCTGTCTTGAAGAGCGAAACGTTTTTGCCCAGAGGGATTCTGGGACTAGTAGTTCACCTCTTTGTAATGAATAGTTGTGAATGCCAATGTAAGTGGTAAGGTAAAGGGTTTTATTCCCATACAGCACAAAAGGTTTCCAAATGAAAGCAAATAGGTTTCACCTTATTCTGGACTATCACCAAACATTTACAAAGTCCAAACTGTTATACGTGTTTCACAGTTCTTGTTACTTATAGTTACCTTGTTACTATATAGTTACCCTATGTTATCCAAGTTTTAACACCTGTTCATTGTAAACACAGAGTACCCTAGGAAATGTGTAGTTCTTTGTTCATTGTAAACCGCACTGGTGTTGAATAGCACGGTATAGAAGAGACTGGAAATAAATAATAATAAATAATAATAATACTTAGGCAGGTTGAAAGCAAACAAACAGGTCAAATAAATCAAAGTCAAAGCTTCTTTTCAGCTTAAGCACAGTGTTTTCAAGTATGTCCTAGCCACTATACTTCAGGTAGGGATTCCACACTCCTTGCAATACATAGTGTGCATTCCATAGGACATTCAGACTGGGCTAATTCAGGTTCCACAAAGTCCAATTGCATAGTCTCTGGCTCTGCTACGTTAATTGCTAAACCTGGGTTTCCCTTCGGTAGGTCTGGCAATACGTCAGTGGTTCTCTCCAGGCCTTGCCAGCCCTGCTCTGCTTGTTCTGGCAAACAGGTAATGTGCTCTTTGGTTAGTACTTTCTGTACAGGTTTCCACACCTTCTGCCAACTAGGTTTGCTATAGCCATGGCTCCCTGACTTCCAGGCTTCTCTAAGACCTGGCTCAGATCTAGGAAAGGAATTGTATCTGTACCTTGGCTCTCTGAGCTGTGGATCTCCAGCGTATCGTCTGCAAGGCACTCTCCTGCTTTCTCTGTCTCCTCTGAAGACCTCTCTCTGGAGCTCTCCAATATAAGACTGTCCTTCCTGGAACTTGTATTTTCCCTGTAAGGACTTTGAGTTCAGCTGCCTTTCCTTTTGTAATTGGAGCCTTCTGCTTTCTCTCTCCTCAGTATCAGTAGGAGCTCTCCTCCTCTCTACAGCAGCAATGCTTTCTGCTCCTCTCCCTGGAAGACTTCCCTTATGAAGACTTCTTTCCTGAGGGCTTCTTTCTCTCCTATTTGGGGACTGCTTATAAGAGCATTCCTCAGCTAAAGTTCCTGGCATTCTAAACAGGTGTGTTTGTTTACTCTTTGAATTAGGCTTTGCCTCCTCTACTCTAGGGCATGTCAGCTTTCCTCGTGAGAGTCCTTGCTTGCTCCCTCTAGCTGCACTTCTACCTAACTGCACTCTACACATGTCTGATTCTTTAACAGAATCAGTGTTTTTTCCTAACTCCATAGGTTCAGTGGTGTCAGCTTCATCACATATCCCCCCCCTTAAGATATTACGGGCTGGCATTTCTTCATCTGCACAGCTCGTAATCCGGTACATGGCATTGAGGTGCATTTTTCCCGCTCTGTGCTCAATCCTGTACTCGAACGGCCGTAACTTTTTCCCTCTCCGCTCTATTCCAGCTAAGGTAACTAAGGCCACCCTCTTGTGCCACGGTCTGAGGACACTGATGTGATATACCTGCTGCTGACCACTCCTATTTTCTATCATATACGAGACTGGATCCAGTTGCTTGACCATCTTATAGGGTCCTCTCCACTGGCTTTCAAATTTGGGGGTAGCTCCCTTTACCATCACTATCACTTTCTCTCCTATAGATAGTTGTCTTGGTTTCGTATCCTTATCATAATATTTTTTCTGTCGCCCTTGACTGGTCCTTAATCTCTCCTCCGCGAACTGGGAAGTCCGAAGTAAACGACTCCTCAAGTTTCATAGAAACTGGGGTACCCCTATTTCTTTTTCATCCGGTTTCACCCATTGTTCCCGGAGTATATCCAAAATCCCTCGGGGGGCACGTCCATATATTAGCTCATAGGGTGAGGTCCCTAAAGAAGCCTGCGTCCACTCTCGGCATGCATACAATATAAACGGGAGCATGGTGTCCCATTCGGCCAGCTCATCGTTTAAAGCCCGCCTCAGCATTTGTTTTAAGGTCTGGTTTAGTCTCTCTACTAACCCGTTACATTGAGGGTGATAGGCGGCTGTCTTGATGTGTCATATGCCAAAGGCGTCCCACATCTGGGCCAAATACTTCGACATGAAGTTACTACCCCTATCTGTCAACACCTCCTGCGGAAACCCTATTTCGCAAAATAGTTTTATTATTTCCGAGGCTATGGTCTTGGCCGATATATTCCTTAAAGTAATAGCCCACGGAAAACGCGTGGCTTGATCCACCATAACCAGCATGTATTGGAAACCCCTGGGCGTCTTTAATAGGGGTCCCATTATATCTATGGCTATTCTCCGAATCGGTTCCGATATAATGGGCATCGGGATCAATGGTACCTCGGGCGGTCGGGTAGAGGTCACTCTCTGGCAGGGCGAACAAGACTCACAAAACCACGAGGTCTCCTTAAAAACGCCTGGCCAGTAAAATCGGGCTAATATTTGGTCTAGCGTCCCCTGCACCCTTTTATGTCCCCCTACTGGGTGGTCATGAGCTAGCCTCAAAACTAGGGATTTAAAAGTGACGGGTACTACCAATTGCTTCCGAATCGTACCAGTCTGGGGATCTAGACTTTCCCTGTAGAGCACCTCTTTATCTAAAAGGAACCTTGGGAAAGTATGTTTTTCCACCTGGGCATACTCGAATGCCCGAGCGAGCGCGGGATCAGCTCTCTGCTCTTTTGCGAAGGAGGGGAACCTCTCCACCAACTCCGCCGGGACCCAGGGCAATCCTTGTCCTGCCTCCAGCTCAAGTCTCCCTTGAGAGCGGCACCGCCTCTCTACGTTTTTCTGCCTTACCCTTCCTACTTCCTCCAGCCAGAGTGGTTATTAGGTCCTCATGTGAGGGTAAGCCTGCCAGGGCTTCATCCTGGGGTTCAGACGTTTCACCTGGAGCTCCGGATTGGGATCTTGTAGATACCAGGGCTTCGTGGGGAGACAGACCCTTTTCCAACCCCTTTCTAAATTGGGGCCAGTCCCTACCTAGCACTAAGTTGTGTGGTAGCTTTGGCACTACAGCTACCAGTATCTCCTTTTCTATCCCTAACCCCTTTACAAGCAATCTATATACAGGATATAAAGATGAGGCTCCATGAATGCATTTTATCTTTACCTGTCCCTCTGCTCAGTTCGGTACTGAGTCAGCATGATCTTCTATAATACGCCACAGCTTTTTGGAGATCATGCTCTGATCTGCACCAGAATCGAGTAGAGCACTCGTGGCTATATCTTGCACCTTAACGTCTAACAGAAAACCTTCTCCTATCCCTTTTGTATTTTTGGTTATCAGTGCAGTACGCGCTTTACATTCACTCTGTGGATGCCCTAATTTTCCACAATGAAAACATCTTTTCCTTTCAAAGTGATTTCTTGGCAACAATGTGCACGTTTTTAAACCTTCCGGATTAGACCTTGGCGCCCTTTCTGATAACTGCCCCATAGCTTCTGGCACCACTTTAGAAGCCTCGCCATTTTTATGAGTAGCCAATTCAGCTTCAAAATACCTTTCGGCTAGGAGAATTGCTTCCTCCGTGGTACGGCAGTTCTGCAGTATCAGGAAGGTCTGCACCTCTTTGGGCACAGCAGCCATAAACTGCTCTAATACAATGGCGTCAACTATGGTGTCTATGGTCCGACCCTCAGGCCTCAACCATTTTATTGTTAGGCTCCTAACCCTTTGACCTAGAGCTTTGGGTGTTTCTCCAGCTTTAAGTCGGGTAGCTCTTAACATCCGGTTGTATACCATAGGAGTTAGTCCCAGGCGATCCCTTATAGCCTTTGTCACTTCTGCGTAATCATTGGCAAGGGCTGCGGGCATGGCCCTATACGCGGACAACGCCTCTCCGGTGAGCGAGGTTGCCAGGCGTATGGCCCACTGCTCCTTCGGCCACTTTATTGTATGAGCTATCCTATCGAAAGCATCAAGGAAATCGTCTATATCATCGCTAGGTGATAATTTCCCCAATGTCAGTGTCTCTGCAGACCACGGTCCTACCATACAGCTGTTAGGTACATTTAGTCCTTGGAGAGACGGAGCTGCTTCCTGTGCCGTCCTCTGTTGTGCCAACCAAGCCTTCATTAGTTCCATCACTGGCTTTTGTTGCGCTTGCATGGCTGTCAGTGCCTACTCCTGTGCGTGGAAAGCCATCTCCCGCTGCATATCGAATTGCGCCGCCATCCACTGCAGAAGCTCCTTAGGATCCATGGTAGTCATTTTCTATAAAGAGAAAAGACAGAGAAAAAAAACCCAAGTGCGATATCGCAACTCTTTTGTCAGTCCCCTTTTATTTTTGCCTTTTCTTGAATTCTTAGGACTCACACCTGCATCCTTCACAAGTTATGCCCATTTACTTATTACCTGCTACGAGGCGTTGACTCATGCTTTGAACAAAAGATGTGTCCGACATCATCCAGCGCTCCAGCAGTACGGGTAATCACGCTTCCCTGTTTCACACGGTGCTTCCTTTTCCTTTTTTTTTTTTTTTTTAAGCTTGGCAGTTTCTTCCAGAACTGGTGTGGCTTTAATTTGCTTTGCAAAGAAAATCCTAGAAACTACTCCATTAATGTCACAGCCCCTCCCTTTGGCAACATGCTTGGAGGTCAGGGTGGACATTTATTTCTGTCTTGAAGAGAAACTTCTTTTTGCCCAGAGGGATTCTGGGACTAGTAGTTCACCTCTTTGTAATGAATAGTTGTGAATGCCAATGTAAGTGGTAAGGTAAAGGGTTTTATTCCCATACAGCACAAAAGGTTTCCAAATGAAAGCAAACAGGTTTCACCTTATTCTGGACTATCACCAAACATTTACAAAGTCCTAACTGTTATACGTGTTTCACAGTTCTTGTTACTTAGGCAGGTTGAAAGCAAACAAACAGGTCAAATAAATCAAAGTCAAAGCTTCTTCTTTTCAGCTTAAGTACACAGTGTTTTCAAGTATGTCCTAGCCACTATACTTCAGGTAGGGATTCCACACTCCCTGCAATACATAGTGTGCATTCCATAGGACATTCAGACTGGGCTAATTCAGGTTCCACAAAGTCCAATTGCATAGTCTCTGGCTCTGCTACGTTAATTGCTAAACCTGGGTTTCCCTTTGGTAGGTCTGGCAATACGTCAGTGGTTCTCTCCAGGCCTTGCCAGTCCTGCACTGCTTGTTCTGGCAAACAGGTAATGTGCTCTTTGGCTAGTACTTTCTGTACAGGTTTCCACACCTTCTGCCAACTAGGTTTGCTATAGCCACGGCTCCCTGACTTCCAAGCTTCTCTAAGACCTGGCTCAGATCTAGGAAAGGAATTGTATCTGTACCTTGGCTCTCTGAGCTGTGGATCTCCAGCGTATCGTCTGCAAGGCACTCTCCTGCTTTCTCTGTCTCCTCTGAAGACCTCTCTCTGGGGCTCTCCAATATGAGACTGTCCTTCCTGGAACTTGTATTTTCCCTGTAAGGACTTCCAGTTCAGCTGCCTTTCCTTTTGTAATTGGAGCCTTCTGCTTTCTCTCTCTCCTCAGTATCAGTAGGAGCTCTCCTCCTCTCTATTTCTGCTCCTCTCCCTGGAAGACTTCTCTTCTGACCATTCGTGAGGCTGGAGGACTCTGCTGAGGTGGTCTGCCAGGTCAATGAAATGTCTGTAAGTTGCCCTCAGCTCCATCCCATGGGCAAAGGCAAACTTCCATAAGCGCACCACCTCCCAGCACAGGCGGGACGATCCCATGCCTCCTTGTTTAATGTAGAACATCGCTGATTGTCTGAATCAGAACAATCTAGTTGGCCAGGTGCACCCAGAACGCCCGAAGGGCATTCGCGATGGCTCGCAGCTTCAGGAAGTTTATCTGGTGCAGGTTCTCCTGCTCCAATCACAGGCCCTGGGTCCGCAGGCCATCCAGATGAGCCCCCCAGCCCAACTTTGGTGGAAGTCTGGTGGGGCAGCAGTGACAGAAAGGGGAGCTCTCTGAGCAAATTCTGTGGCTGCAGCCACCACTGGAAGGAATCCATGAGAGGTGTGGAAATCGCCACTCAGTCCCAGAGGTGGCCCATGACTTGCTGCCACTTAGTATTCAGGATCTATTTAGCTTGTTGCATCTGGAGGCATGCTAACAAAGTCACATGCTCTGTCGAGGCCATGTGGCCAAGCATTCTCAGCATGCCCCCGGGCTGTCTTGTGTCATCGCCGACAGTTGGTGTGACCACCTCCGTAAACCGCTGCAGGCGGTCCATCGGAAGGGATGCTCAGGCCTGAGTGGTATCAAGGAGGGCCCCAATGAATTCTAGTTGTTGAGAAGGCTGGAGGTGAGACTTAGGGTAGTTTATTACAAACTCCAGTTGCTTGAACACCTGAATTGTCAGGTGGACCAAATGCCGGACCCCATCTGGTGTGGAGCTCTTTGAGACAAATGATTTAAGTAAGGAAAGATGAAGACCCCCAGGGTTTGGAGGCAAGCGATGATGACCGCAAGGCCCTTTGTGAAGACCCTGGAGCCAACACCAGTCTGAATGGAAGTCCTTGGTACTGGAAGAGCTGACCGTCCAGCACAAAGTGGTGGTACTTTCTGTGAAGAGGATGGATCGGGATGTGTGTACACGCATCCTTCAGATCCAAGGAGCATAACCAATTGTCCTGGAGAAGGTAAGGGAGCAGCATCCCCAGGGAGACCATTTTGGCAACTAGCTTGTCTTAGACCCACTGCTCCAGGTCCGAGGACTGAAGCCAAGCCAGGCGGCGTGTCCGATGCCGCCATCTGGGCAGCTGACTTAAAGGCATCATAGTTGGCATGGACCATGTACTTTGAGCAGTCCTTTGCATGGGTGCAGAAGGAATAGAGGCTCTTCGCTGGTATAAGGGAACTGAACTCATTGAGGTTCTCCATGATGTCCTTCAGGAACATGCCCATGTAGAGTTGGTAGGAGAGTATGTGGCGACCAGCATGGAGCCCTGAAAGCATCTCCTTCCGAAGGCAATCGAGGGCTCTGGCCTCCTGGCCAGGTGGCACAGAGGAGTGGGATTTCGAGCTCTTCACCTGCTTCATGGTGGATTCCACCACCAAGGAGTGGTGGGGTAGCTGAGCCTTCTCAAAGCCAGGAATCTTTTGAACCCAATACATGAAAGTGAGCCTCCAACTAATGAAGCATTCCCACGTGGAGCTCCATTGGGGACATCACTCATACATGAGGACTTCCTGCTTGTTTTCGGAGAATATCTGCATCACCCTGCCACAAATCAAAGGGAGAAAAAACTTGAGGGCAAAAAGGCCACTTTCAACCACCATGATTTTTCCAGGGACCAATTTCCTTGTACAACTTGGGACTGGTAATGAGCCCCTCAACTGCTCGGATTTGTATCTGAGGTGACCAATATCCACTCTGGTGACTCCAAGACCTTTCCAAGCAACACATTCTTTTTCAACTACCAAGTCAAGTTTGCCCTGGTCTCTCCCTGGAGATGCAGTCTCTTTCAAAGCTGCTGAGTTTGGGTAGACAGAAGCCCTTTCTGTAGAGGATGCATGTAGGCCCTGGCCCATGGTACAAGGTTTAAGGCTGCTGCCACCGTCAAGCCCAATACCTAGAGGTAATCCCAGGCCTTTGGGTTTGTACTTGCAAGATGTCCCAAATCTAAGCCTGCAAATTCTGAGTCCACTCCTGCATTAAAAAGACCTTTTCTCTCTTGGTGTTGAAAAGGGACCCCAAGTATTCCAGGAATTGGGATGCCTCCAACTTGCTCTTTGCAAAGTTGACGACCCAGCCCAGTTCCTGGAAAACCTGCACTATAGCCTCACAACCTTTCTGATACAACTTCACACGAATCAACTTTTCATTGAGATATGGATGTACCAGGATTCCTTTCTTCCACAGGATTGCTGCAGCCACCACTCCATGACCTTGGTAAAGGTCCTTGGAGCAGTGGCTAACCCGAAAGGCAATGTCTTAAAATGGAAAGGACCCACTGGCACCACAAAGTACAAATATTTCTGATAGAAACATAGAAACATGATGACAGAAAAAGACCACATGGCCTATCTAGTCTGTCCTTCCATATCAACAACTACAACAGTCCACTTTTTATCTTTAGAGATCCTCTGTGTTGGTCCCATGCTTTTTTGAATTCAGTTACTGTCCTCATCTCTACCACCTCCACTAGGAAACTATACCATGGATCCACTACTCTTTCCGTAAAGAAATATTTCCACATATCACTCCTGAATCTATCTCCCTTCACCCTCATCCCATGTCCCCTCGTAGCAGAACTTGCTTTCAATTGAAAGAGGCTCTCTCCCTGAACATTTATGCCACGGAGGTATTTAAACATCTCAATCATATCACCTCTATCCTGCCTTTCCTCTAAGGTGTACATATTAAGATCCTTAAGTCTGTCCTCATATGCTTTATAATGAAGCCCACTAATCATTTTAGTAGCCACCCTCTGCACCGACTCCATCCTGTTCACATCCTTTTGAAGGTGCGGTCTCCAGAATTGCACACCATACTCCAAATGAGGTCGCACCAAAGACTTATACAGAGGCATTATCACCTCCTTTTTTCTGCTAGCCATTCCTCTCCGTATGCACCCAAGCATCCTTCTAGCTTTTGCCGTCGCCTTTTCTACCTGTTTAGCTACTTTAAGATCATCAGACACAACCACGCCTAGGTCCCGCTCTTCTTTAGTGGACAAAAGTACTTCACCTGCTATACTGTATTGCTCCCTTGGATTGCTGCAGCCCAAATGCATGACCTTACATTTTTTAACATTAAATCCCAGCTGCCAAATTCTAGACCATTCTTCAAGCTTAGCTAGATCCCTCCTCATGTTATCTACACCTTCCTGGGTGTCTACTCTATTGCAGATTTTGGTATCATCCGCAAAGAGGCAAACCTTACCCGACAGCCCTTCCGCTATATCACTAACAAAGATGTTAAAAAGAATCGGACCAAGGACAGATCCCTGGGGCACACCACTCGTAACATCCTTCTCCTCAGAGTGAGCTCCATTTACTTGTACTCTTTGTCGCCTCCCACCCAACCAATTTCTAACCCAAGCAGTAACTTTAGGGTCCATCCCTAGGGTGCTCAGTTTGTTTATAAGTCGCCTGTGAGGAACAGTGTCAAAGGCTTTACTGAAATCTAAATACACCACATCTAGAGCTCTCCCTCGGTCCAACTCCCTGGTCACCCAGTCAAAGAACTCAATCAGATTTGTCTGACAAGACCTGCCTCTGGTGAATCCATGCTGCCTCGGATCTTGTAATCTGCTAGACTCCAGAAACCTCACTATTTTCTCTTTCAGCAGCATTTACAATAATTTACTCACCACCAAAGTTAAACTAACCGGCCTGTAGTTTTCAACCACATCCTTACTTCCGCTTTTGTGTAAAGGCACCACATGAGCCTCTCTCCAGTCCTTTGGCACCACTCCCGACTCCAACGGGGCATTGAAAAGGTCAGTCAGTGGAGCTGCTAGAACATCCCCAAGTTCCCTCAGTATTCTAGGGTGTATCCCATCCGGTCCCATCGCTTTGTCTACTTTAAGTTGAGTTGCTCACGAACACAGTCTTCTGAAAATTGTTCAAGATGTCCCTCGCTTCTGTTCCTATTTGTGGGTGTTTTCTGAGGTCCTGCTCCTGGTTCTTCATCTGTGAACACATAACAAAAATATTTGTTAAGCAATTCCGCTTTATCCTTATCAGCTTCTACATATTCCCCCCCTGCACCCTTGAGTCTGACAATACCACTCTTGCCCTTCCTCTTCTCACTAATATATCTGTAAAATGTCGTATCCCCCCATTTTATTGCATTGGCTATTTCCTCCTTCTTTTGAATCTTTGCCTTCTTGACTACTTTGCTAGCTTCTCTAAGTTTTTCCAAATACAGATGCCTGTCTTCCTCTCTCTATGATCTCTTGTATTTCATGAAGGCCTCCCTCTTTTTCTTCACTTTTTCAGCTACTTCCTTAGAAAACCATAGCGGTCTCCTTTTCCTTTTGCCTTTATTTACCATTTTAACAAAAAGGTTGGTTGCCCTTAAAATATCCCCTTTCAGTTTTGCCCACTGTTTTTCTACATCCCCCAGCTGTTCCCATCCCACTAACAACTCCCTGAGGTATTGGCCCAACTTCGCAAAGTTAGTCTTCCTAAAGTCTAAGATCCTCACCTTGGAATGGATTCTAACCGCCCTAGTCCTAATACTGAACCACACCATCTGGTGATCATTGGATGCAAAATGATCTCCCACTACAACATCAGAAACACTTTCACCATTGGTAAGCACCAAGTCCAGTATGGCCCCTTCACGTGTGGGGTCTGTTACCAATTGCCTGAATAGTTCTCCCTGTAGAGAATCCAGGATCTCCTTACTTCTAGATGATACTACAGCAGGAATGTGCCAAACATCTGGCATATTGAAATCTCCTATCAGTAGCACTTCCCCTTTCCTAGCAATGCTGCGTATGTCTTCTATTAACTCTCTGTCCACCTCTTCCTCTTGTGAGGGAGGTCTGTATATCACACCAATGTAAATAGATTTCTCTTTCCCTCTTTCTAGTTTAACCCACAATGCTTCCTCTCTCCCTTTTAAGCTCTGTAATTCCAAAGCTTTAATAGTAGTTTTTACATATAGTGCCACTCCTCCTCCCCTTCTTCCTACCCTGTCCTTTCTGAATAAAGTATAGCCAGGTATAGTTACATCCCAGTCATGGTTTTCTGTGAACCATGTTTCTGTAACTGCCACTAAATCCAAGAGCTGACAAAGGGGGAGCTTTGGTGCTATGGACTTTAGATGATTATAAAATGTCATTAAGTCAACATTTGGAGGATGTTCATACTTACCGAGTTTTACCGGAGGACCCCACAGCCGGTTTACTAACAGAGATAAAGTCAATAGTAGGAGGAGCTTTACAAAAGGGCTGGATTACAACAAAGGAACATCGGTTTTTAATTAATCTACATCCTTGAGTTCCTACTTTATATTTAGTGCCGAAAATTCACAAATCCCTTACAAGGCCTCCGGGACATCCTATAGTGTCATGCAGAGACTCTGTATTGGAGCCCCTCTCAAAGTTCTGTGACGTTTTCTTGAAACAAGAAGCTAGTCAAGTGACCTCTTTTCTTCGAGACACTACTCATTTACTGCAACTTTTTTCAACATTGGTGGTTCCTCCAGGGGCTATTTTAGTTACACTGGATGTTGTCTCTTTATATACAAAGATAGATCAATTGGAGGCACTAGCACTGTTAGGAGATTGTTTTCAGCTAGCTCCGTCACGTCTACCAAGGTTTTTTCTTTTACAGTTGATTGAGTTGGTCTTAACAAGAAATTATTTTGTATCGGGGGGAGTTTACTATCAGCAAATTTCTGGGATTGCGATGGGGGCCACCTGTGCTCCCTCGATCGCTACTATATATATGGGTCATATGGAAGTATCACAAATACAACAGGCGCCAAGTTTTTCAAATGTTCTCTTTTGGAAAAGATTCCTGGATGATGTATTTTTTATCTGGATTTCGGACTTACCACCCCTCACAGAGTTTTTGGTATGGTTGAATACTTTAAGGACTAACATCCAATTTACAGCACATGTTCACCCTACTACTGTAGAATTTTTAGATCTTCAAATTACAATATCTGATGGAAGTCTTCATACAACCTTGTATCGGAAAAATGTTCAGCGGAACAGTTTATTACATTTCCAGAGCTATCATCCATCCAGGCCCTCTTAAAAGAGGTCTACCCTTTGGTCAATTTCTTAGACTTCGACGAAACTGTGTTACGCTTGAGGATTATATGTTCCATGCTAATGAATTAAGCCGCCGGTTAATAGACCGGGGCTATCCTTCCACAATAATCCGGAAAGCGATGCGGAGAGCACGATTCGTCCAATGTGATTGGCTGCTTGATCCCCAATATACTAATACCTGTCAAAATTCAGAGGATTCAATTGTAGGAGTTCTTCCATTCACTGAAGGCAGTTCAGCAGTCTTACAAATTTTAAAGCAACATTGGCCTACGCTACAACTATTAGAATGTTTTAATAAACCTCTCAGAGTAGCGTTTGCCCGAGGGCGAAATTTGGGAGACATGCTAATGAAGACTACATTACTATCTGATAGAATTAACCGACCATCTATAAAAACTGGTCACTCGACATGTGGATCGTGTAAATTTTGTGTGACTTCTATGACGGGAATTCAGTGGTTACATCCGAAAACAAAACACATTTTTCTAAGAAGATGGGATACGAACTGTCTATCAAGTTTTGTAGTTTATATGTTGGTATGCCCCTGTTCGTTGTTTTATATAGGTAGGACCAGTCGATCAATAAAAATACGTTTAATGGAACATGCTTCCTGTTTACGCAATAAAGTATTGACAGCGCCGATAGTGTCACATTGTTTACAGTTGAATCATCGGTTTGAAGACCTTCAATGGTCAATAATAGACCATACTCCGGAGGACCCTAGAGGGGGAGATCGACTTCATCAACTACAATTACTTGAACAAAGATGGATTTTTCAGCTAAATTCGGTGGAACCCGAGGGACTAAATCGAGAAGTGGAATGGTATTCTATTGTCTGACGTTATTGGAAAGGGAACCAATCAGAATAGGGATTCCCCTTCACGTGGGGTATTTCCTCTTCTCATTGGTTGGGCTCCTGTTTAAAATCTGCGAATTTGGATACTGCATCCGTAGAGGAGAGACGTATACCTCAGCCGCAAGGACGGCGTTTTTTGGGATTCCGTTACCTGAATAGCGAATAATTCAGCATTTGATACAGGGCCTGTGGCTCGAAACGCGCGCGTCATGCTAATGTTTTTCCTTTAGAGTGACGGAACGACAAAGCTGTGATTGAGAGACTTAAGCTAAGTACCTATTTTATGTTGTTCAAAATTATTGATTGGTGATACAGGACCATAAATAAGAAAAAAAGGCAGCTAGCTGTCTGGTGTGGGATAGATGGCAGTGCTATCCCTCCTACAGCTTAGCTTCGACAAAAAATAATATAAAAATAGTGAGGTGATGATTCAGTGATTCTTGATGTTTTGATGTTTTAGTTGTTTCACTGTGGGGTGGTGATATTTAACTAAATCCAAGTCAGCCACTCCCACCAAAGCTTCAACATCAGGGATCTTATTTCCCATGCTACAGGCATTTATACACACTGCTTTCCATATGTTACCCCTGATGTTCCTGTTAAATGGGTATATGCAGCTATGCCTCCACTAGATTCAATGATGTGAGGTATTCCTCCTACCGCACAGCCATTTTCACTGACTGCAGGGTTTCTATTAAAAATCTCTGCACCTGCAGTACCTTGTTGACCTGCTTCAAATCCAGAATTGACTGAAAGGTCCCTTCTTTTTTGGGGACCACAAAATAAATAGAATACCTTCAGAAACTCTATTCTTCTGGAGGCAGCCACACCACTACCTCGAGCTTACTCAGCCTTTTGATGGTGTCCTGGACCGCTTTTGCTTTTATTTGCATCTGAAAAGGAAACTCCATAAAAGCACAGAAGAGAGGCTATGCCAGCTCAAGGGTATACCCTTCATGAATCATCTCAAGGACCTAATGGTCTGAGGTAATCTGGGCCCATGCATGGTATAAATGTCTGACACAACCACTGTGATGCAGCAGACCAGTGGGGAACAGAAGAAAATATTTTAAACACGAAAAAAGGCATGCACAAGCTGCTGTATTTTCAGGAACCTGGTAGGGGGAGCAAGAGGGACCTCCGGAAGACTGAGGATCCACGCCTCACAGGGTGTGACCAAAAGCCAGCCAGCCTCCAATCCAGGAAGGCAGGAACTCCTCTTAAAGAAAGTCTGGAAGACTGGAAAAGGGGGAAGTGGCCAATGTTCCCTCTAATTTTCTGTAGGCTGTGTGCGCATAAAATATCAGCTGTGCAGCTTTTGAAGGAAGGTTAAATTTTTGTGTGCCACATAACGACACTCGGAGTTATATACTTTAAAATTTGACTACACGTCAGAATAAAGTATGTACACCACATTGATTGCACTAGAAAATATTGTAGAACTTGTAAAAACCGTAAATAAACAACAACTTTTAAATTTTAAGATGTCTGTGTTGTTTTCTATCAGAATCAGAACCATAATTTTTGTGCGCTCTGTTGTAAAGTATGTGCGCTCACTCGGCGAGGTGTGTGCGCGCGCACACGCGCACAACTTAGAGGGAACAGTGGAAGTGGCGGTAAAAGCAAAAGTGGTGGTAGCAGCAGGAGCAGCAGAGAAGTTACAGAGCCTGCAGAAGCCGGAGGAGCGGCAGGAGCTGCAGAGGTGGCAGAAACGCTGCTGGAGTGCCGGAAGGAGGAACAGGCCAGAGAGACCTGAAAGGACGGAGAGTACGGAAGGATCCAGGAGATCCGGGGACACGGAAGCAGTACTGGGACAGCTGTGTGAAGTCAACCGAAGGACGGTTGAAAAACCCACGCCAGATTGCAGGAGCAGGGCAGAATCTCAGCGGGAGTAGGCCGCAAGCCTCACCCCAAGGAGAGAAGCCAGCACTACAAGGTAACCCACACTTAGTTGGGAACAGCCTTCAGAGAGCTAGCCTGTGGAGAGGACGGGAAACAGAAGGTCCCTGTTCATGTAACACTTCTCATGATACAAGGTATGAAAAGCTTTTATCAAATGATAGACTTTTGAATAAGCAATGTTTGCAGAAAGCTGATATAAAACCTATGAAGAGGGAAGAATATTCACCTTGTAGAACAGTTCATGACTGACGCCCCACTCTGAAACCAAGGCATTGGGAGGTCATACAGCGTTTGGCTGAAAAGCCCAATTATAGGTTGCCCAGAACCACGGACTCTGTTTCAGAGGCGTATGATCAGGAACCAATGCAAGTGGAATTGGTAGAATCCCTTTCAGATGAGGAAATGGATTGTAGTTATTGTACCACTGGAAGCTTGGAATCCTTGCATAGCATGTGAGCAGTAAACTGGTGAAATAGGAAATGTTTGTTTTGTATCACCTCTATGAAGAGAACAGTTGTTGCTTTGAACCTGAGTTTTACTTTTTCTAACCTGATGTAAGGACATTTCTTTTGTTGTTTTGGGACTGATCCTCTGAACCTTTGCAAGACAAGGGAAATAAAGCCTTATTTTCCCTCCACTTGGAAACCTGTGTTCTTTGGGTATTGGGTAATAAGGACGCTACCAAGGCTATACATCCCTGGGCCCTGAGAAATACGTACCCATCCCAACCTTATCTTTATTTGTGTCCTCGCGACACCACTCACTGGCTGCATCAGTGTATGGGCCCACAAATTTTCATTGTGAGGACTTAGCACTGGGTGCTAGTTCAGCCACTCCCCCTCTGCTGTCTCTATGACTTCTGCAAAAGGACTGCCCATGAACAAAATCTTGATCTAAGACCCCGGCCTAGAAGGGTGATATCTCAGTGTCCCAAAAATGACTCCAAATTGCAGCAAATGCCCTATGCCTTGAGGCTTATTCTTGAGAAGCCTGGGAACTTTGGACTCTTAGGTCTTTTACCAATTTCTCTAAATCTTCACCGAATAACAATTTCACTTTACAAGGAAGCTTGTAGAGCTGTTTCTTTCAGGTCATATTCGCTGACCAGTTCCTCAGTCACAAGCAGTCACCACTGTAGCCATGTTTTTTGCAGATGCCTGAATTAAGTCAGAGGGCACTGGCGAAAAATACATCCCCAGATTCCACACACACCAACTCAGTCAAAGGCCCCTCTGGAAGCCTTTGAGTCTATTGCACTCAGACTCTAAGCCCCATAGACCCGCTACCTGTAAGGCCAAAATAGAAACTCAAAAAATTGTTTCAAGTATCTCCATATACCTATCTTGACTACCCTTCAGGTGCTGCCACACCTTCTACTGGGATAGTCTTTTTTGTTACTGCCAAGACCAGGGCATCTAATTTAAGCAAGGGTAATTTCTCCTTTTCTTCCACTGGAATGGGATATAGCTTAGCTATAGACCACTTTACTTCCAGACCAGTGGCTATGGTTCTGTGGAGCAGAAAGGATTATGACAGATTACAAATAGTTTCTAGAACAGAATCCCTTCACCAGCCCTGCAACTGATAAACTGTATTTAAAAGCTGCCAGTGTCTGAGAAATGGGAAACAGCAATTCATGTCGATGAAAAATTTACACCTCTTCCACTGGGATTTCCCCTTCTGCAGGGAATCCTCAGGCCCCTCATCCAGCAGCCTATATAGTCCTTTCAGAGGATCCAAGGACTCCTACCTTGAATTCAATAAGACTGTGTCCTCCGGGACACCTTCTAACTCTGTGGGTCCTCTTTGCAGTAGAAGAGTCCATTTACCTTCCCCCCGTCTCCCTTCCCCCTCGCATTTTCTTTTCCTCCAAATGTCTCTGATAAACTGTCGTTCTCTTCGCTCCAAGACTGTGCTTATACACTATCTTATTTTGCAGCATTCCCTGGATGTTTTGTTTCTAACGGAGACCTGGCTTAGGGAAGGGGAGGAGCCTCTCCTGAATCGTTGCTTTCCCCCAGGCTTTTCCTCCTTTGCAACTTCTCGCCAGGGTAGGTCTGGTGGGGGGGTCGCGGTGATTTTTCGCTCCTCCCCTGCGCGAGGTCCTCCCTTCTCCTTTCTCTTATCCTGAAGTTCTCCTGCTTTGTCTAGGGACTTCGTCCCCCATTTACATCCTCCTTCTCTATGCCTCCCCCAGCCCTGTCATCCCCTCTATGGGATTCTGTTCTATTGACTTTGTCTGAAGCATCTCTTAGGTATCAACACCTCTTGCTTCTGGGTGATTCAACGTTCATGCTGATTCTCCCTCTTTTCTCAGCATGACTTTTCCTTCCTCTCTCTACTCTCTGATCTCTCCCTTCATCAACATGTTCAATTCCCCACACATTCAGCTGGTCACACATTAGACCTGATTATCTCCCGCCAATCCTCGTCCATTGCTCCCTCCTCCTCCTCTTCCCTGCCCCTTCCTTGGTCTGATCATTTCTGTATTTACTTCCCCCTCCCTCCTCTTCTGTCCTATCTCCAGTCCACCCAGTTCGTCGCCTTACTCCTGACTCACTTCATCAGTTCCCATCCACAGATAAGCTTTTCTCCAGGACCAAGCAGGAAGTCAGTCCTCACATATGGGTGTCATTGGCACCGATGAAGCCCCAGCGGAGCATTTCCCCAGCTTTCCATGAAAGCCTTTGGGAATGCTGGCACGCATGCGCGGTTCCCTTCCCGCCTAAAGGTGCCATCTTACCTCAGTCTCTTTTTTTCCGAGAAGCCCATCGGACGTGTGTCCTGTTCTCCCGGATAAAAGTGATTTTTTTCTTCGGCGATTTTTTGCTATTTTTCTCCGGTTCGACGCCGGTTCCCCTCCCGCCGGGTTCAGTACACCGGTATCGAACCCGTTTATTTCTTTTTCGGTTTTTGCCCTTCATGGCTGGCGTTCGCGCCCTTTTTTCATTTTTTCCCTGGAAGGCCGGTCTTTTGACCTCGCAGGGGCTCTTTTTTCCCCGATGGCTTCCAGTGGTTTCAAAAAGTGTGATCGGTGTAAGAAACTTATGTCTCTCACCGACACACACGACTGCTGCCTTTGGTGCCTCGGCCCTGACCACGACCCCAAGTCGTGTGTGCCATGTGGGAAGATGTCTTCCAAGGCACTCAAAAGTCGACAGCATCAGAAGGAAAGGTTTTTCTCAGACTCTGCCTCCGGCCGAGCCCGGACCTCGTCTGAGGCCTCGACATCTCGGGATTCCGATCCCGAGCGCCGAAGCTCCTCGGACAGGGGGTCCCCTGACCGGAAACACAAGAGGAAGAAGCGGCTCGCGAGGGCGGCGTCGGAGGAGGTCCCTGGACTCTCGAGGGACATGTCTAAGACCCCCGACCGCCGTCCTGGGCCCATGGACCAAGAGAAGCCTGCCAAAGTTCCTCGCGTGGAGCCGGAGTCTGCTGGACACGTAAGTCCCGTAGTCCTTGTAGACTCTCCTCCCAGAGAGCCGCCGCCGCCGGGGCCCGAGTCGGTGGCTGTTGCGTCTCCCGAGCTGAGTCTCAGGATGACAGCCTTGGAGTGCAGATTGTCTGCCTTCATGGAGCAGCAGCGGGCACTGATGGCCAGCCTGTCTGGTGCATCTGCCCCGACCACCTGGACGTCGACTTCGAAGTCAACCCCGGAGACCGAGCCGGTACTCGAGACCCTCGTGGCTCGAAGTCGTCCTCGGTCGAGGTCTCCCTCGACCTCCCGTTCGGGACCGAGGGTGTCGACGCCGGTGCCTCGGGGCCCCGCAGGGTCGGACCCTGACTCCTCCTCGGATGAGTCCGCCTGGGAGACGGAGGACGAGGAGTCTCCCGATACTTTTAGGACTCGGTGCGTCCCGTAGGACTCACCGCAGTCTGAGCCCCGGAGTAGATCCCCTCCGGAGGACACTAGGTTCTCGGAGTTCGTCCGGGATATGGCTGCCGCCTTGGCTATCCCTGCCGATCCCGAGGAAGAGCCTCAAGCCAAGGAGCTCGATGCTCTACAGTACGACTCTCCTCCAGAAGGAGGCCTTTACTGTCCCGGTTCCTCCGATGCTGGAACGGCTCCTCTTCCGGATGTGGGAGGCACCGGCCTCGGCGCCGGTTCTGAGCAAGCGAGTCAATTCCATCTATTGGCTCCGCAAAAGCCCTGGTTTCCAGAAAGCACAGCTACCACACCATTCCATGGTTGTGGAATCGGCCATGCATCGTCTGAAGATGCACTCTGCGGTGCCCCCCGGCCGGGAGGCCCGCAACCTCGATGGCGTCGGTAGAAAGTGCTTCCAGGGGTCTATGCTTGCTTGCCGTGTCCAGTCTTACCAGCTGTACATGGGCATGTACTTGCGAGACCTGGCCAAAGAGTTGGCCGGATTCTCTGCTGGTCTCTCCGGGGAACCCTTGCAGAGATTTAAGACCTTGTCCTCGGGGATTCGGGAATGCTCAAAGTTCATTTCCCACGCCGCCTACAATGGCTTTGAGGCTTCGGCCCGAGTTGCGGCTGCCGGCATCGCAGCTCGATGCCAGGCGTGGCTGCAGTCATCGGACCTCGAGCCATGGGCTCAGGACAAGTTGGTCGATGTCCCCTGCCGAGGTCAGAACCTTTTTGGCAAACCCGTGACCGAGAAGGCCGCTCAGCTCGAGACCGAGCACCTTACCCGGACAAGGCTGTCGAGGAAGACCTCTGCCCCTTCTCATAAAAAGGGCGGCTCGGGTAAAAAGTCCTTTTACCCGAGGAAGGGCACTGCCTACAAACAGTACCCTCAGTATCAGGCTGCCCAAGCTGCCCCCCAGGGTCAGCAAGCCAAGGGCCAGGGTAATGGGCCCCGTAGGCAGAGGACCCTCAAGCCTCCGGCCCCTGCTACCACTCAGCAGGGTGGGGTTTTTTGACTAATTGAGTGTAGCCTCTACTCCACTGCTCTCCCAATCCTGCACAGGAGGTCGCCTCGCCCTCTTTGCCCACCAGTGGCCCCTTATCACCGGGGACAGTTGGGTGCTGGAGGTAGTCCACAAGGGCTATGCCCTCCATTTTCACCAACTGCCTCCACCATATTTTCCAGGGGAGCCTCCAAGGCCTCCCCTGCACACAGACCTTCTTCTACAAGAGCTTCATGGTCTGTTGGTGGACAGGGCGGTGGAGCCTGTGCCTCCCCACTTGCAAGGTCATGGATTCTACTCCAGGTATTTCCTGGTACCCAAAAGGACCGGTGGCCTTCGACCCATTCTGGACCTCAGGAACCTCAGTAAGTTCCTAGAGAAAGAGAAGTTCAAGATGCTTACTCTTGGAACAGTTCTGCCCTACCTCCAGCAAGGAGATTGGCTATGCTCCTTAGATCTAAAGGATGCATACACTCACATCCTCATTCATCCAGACCACAGAAAGTATCTCAGGTTCATTGTGGGAGGAAACCATTATCAGTACAGAGTACTACCTTTTGGCCTAACCTCCGCTCCCAGGGTCTTTACCAAGTGCCTGGCAGTTGTGGCAGCCTACCTGAGGAATCAAGGCATCTTTGTCTTTCCCTATCTGGACGACTGGCTCATCAGGGGTCAAATGTCCCTGGAGGCCAGACAAGCCACCCTCAGAACCATTGCTCTGCTTCAAAACGTGGGCTTTGTCATAAACTTCGCAAAGTCCACTTTGCTCCCCTCCCAGAACTTGGAGTTCATAGGGGCAAGGTTGGATTCTCAACTGGCAAAGGCATTCTTGCCAGAAGACAGGGCCCAAAGACTGATGGACGTGGCCAAACAGTTTCTGAACAAGCCCCTGGTCTCCGCCAGACTCTACCTCAGACTTCTGGGCCACATGGCTTCGACAGTGCATGTGACTCCCAATGCCAGGCTCCACATGAGGCCTGCACAGTGGTGCCTTCGGACTCAGTGGTCTCAGGCCACAGCCCGCCTAAGAGACAGGATAAAGATGTCCAGACCCCTTTTGGCCTCCCTCAGCTGGTAGCTACATCCACCCAATTTGCTGAAGGGGATGCCCTTCCAACTGCCAGAATACTCGGTGGTCCTCACCACCGACACCTCTCTGCGGGGCTGGGGTGCTCATTGTCTGGACAAGTGCACTCAAGGCCTCTGGTCTCCCTGGGAGGCAGCCCAACAGATCAATCTCCTGGAACTTCGAGCTATCCGCTTAGCTCTCAAGGCTTTTTCTCCGGCCCTGGCTCACCGCTCAGTCTTGATTCAAACAGACAACCAGGTAGCCATGTTTTTATGTGAACAAACAGGGCGGGACTGGGTCCAAGTTCCTTTGTCGAGAGACTCAGGACCTTTGTTCCTTTGCCCTGCAGCACAACATGCTTCTCAAGGCGGTGTACCTTCCAGGCCAGGAGAACTGCCTGGCCGACCGGTTGAGCAGAATTCTGCAGCCCCACGAGTGGCAGCTGCATCCCTTGGTGGTTCAGGAGATCTTCCTGAAGTGGGGTCTCCCTTGGATAGATCTGTTTGCCAGTCCGCTGAACAAGCACCAGATGCTTTTCTGATGTCCTGGTCTCAGGGCCTCCTGTATGCGTTTCCTCCCACGCCCTTGGTGGCCCGAACTCTTTTCAAGACTCTTCAGGACAAGGCCTCGGTCCTGCTGGTAGCTCCCAGGTGGCCGAGACAGCCTTGGTTTCCACTTCTACTTCAGCTGGCAGTGGATTCCCCACTACCTCTGGGGTTGCAGCCCGACCTTCTCTCACAGGAGCAGGGTTCCCTTCTGCACCCCAATCTCAAAGCTCTCAATTTGATGGCCTGGAGGCTGCAAGGGTAGTTTTGGCTCCCTGGGGCCTGTCTCAGGAAGTTGAGGAGGTTGTCCTAGCCTCTAGGAAACAGTCCACTAGGAAAACCTATGCCCTCAAATGGAAGAGGTTTTCTGTGTGGTGTCAGTTACATACAGAGGATCCTTTCTCCTGTACTGTGCCAGTAGTGCTTCAGTACTTGCTGCACTTATCAAATCAGGGACATAAGTCCACTTCTGTTCGGGTTCACCTCTCAGCTCTAGCAGCTCACCACTCACTGGTGGAGGGACATTCTCTGTCAGGTCACCCCTTGGTGTCCCGCTTTCTCAGGGGCTTGCTTTTGCTCAAGGCCCCCATCCGTCCTCCTGCTCCTGAGTGGGAGCTGAATGTGGTCTTGCAGCAACTGACTTGCCCACCCTTTGAGCCGATGGCTACTTGCCCTCTACGCTTCCTTTCCTGGAAGACTCTCTTCCTGATAGCCCTCACCTCGGCTAGGCGAGTGAGTGAGCTTCAGGCCCTGGTCTGTAATAGACCTTACACCAAGATTTATAGGAACAGGGTTGTCCTTAGGACTCACCCAAAGTTCCTCCCTAAGTTTGTCTCCTCTTTCCACCTCAACCAGGAGGTGGTTCTTCCAACATTCTTCCCTAGGCCTCATGCAAGCCAGGTTGAAGCAGTTCTGCATACCCTGGACTGTAGGAGGGCCTTATCCTTCTACCATGACCGTACGCAAGGGCATCGAAAGGCTACTCAGCTCTTCGTCTCCTTTGACCCCAATAGGTTGGGGTTGGCTGTGTCCAAGCGTACCTTGTCCATCTGGGTGGCTGACTATCACCTGGGCTTACAAGGCAGCTGACCTTCCTTTGCAGGGTAGGGTCACGGCCCATCGTGTCAGGGCAATGGCTGCCTCAGTGGCTCATCTCCGCTCTGTGCCCTTGGTAGACATCTGCAAGGCTGCAACTTGGTCTTCAAGCCAGACTTTTGCGGCCCATTACTGTCTGGAGAGGGAGTCCCGTAGGGACAGTACTTTTGGCCAAGCAGTACTCCGGAATCTCTTTGAGGTTTAGGCAACTCCTGCCCTCTGTTGGGCTACCGGTGGAGGTTGTGTCCTTGAAAAGCCTTTTCTTTGCTGCTGAGACTAGAGGGAGTTCTCTTGTTCAGCCTGGGTTCCTCGGTAGCCCAGAGCTAGGGAGTCACCCAGATCTGAGGACTGACTTCCTGCTTGGTCCTGGAGAAAGAGTAGTTACTCACCTGTAACAGGTGTTCTCCAGGAGCAGCAGGAATCAGTCCTCACAACCCTCCCTCCTCCCCTTGGAGTTGCAGTTGTACATAGTTTGTTTTTACATTTTTGTGTGCTGTTCTTAGCTATGTCATTTGACTGAGGTAAGATGGCACCTTTAGGTGGGAAGGGAACCACGCATGCGTGCCAGCATTCCCAAAGACTTTCATGGAAAGCTGGGGAAATGCTCCACTGGGGCTTCATCGGCGCCGATGACACCCATATGTGAGGACTGATTCCTGCTGCTCCTGGAGAACACCTGTTACAGGTGAGTAACTACTCTTTTCCTGCTGACTTTCATCTACTTCCAGTGGATCTCCAGGCTCAGTGCTGGGATACCACACTTTCATCTGCATTAGATAAGGTTGCCCCTTTATGTCTCCACCCTGCCACTCAGCGTCACCCTAACTCCCCCTGGTTCTATCCAGGTCTTCTGCTTCATCGCTCGTACCTCCGTCGGGCTATTCGCCGCTGGCACAAGTGTCCTTCCCCAGCAACATTGTCACACTTTCGTTATTGTCACTCACATTATCGCACCCTTCTTAATTCAGCTAAACAGGAGCACTTCTCTAAGCTTATCTCTTCCTCAGCAAACTCTACACGTCAACTATACCGCATTCTTCATTCCCTCTCTGCAACTTCGATCCCTAATACCACAGTCCCTGTCTCTCCCTCCTCCAGCAATCCTGCTCCCTCTGCTTTGGCCTCTCATTTCGCCACCAAGGTTCTTTCTATTCGACAACTTTTCCCCACATGTCCCCCCCCCCTCACCCCCTCTCCCTGGTTTCCTCCGCATCTGTGATCTCCCCAAGTATCCCTCCCCTCTCCCATTGCTGGTCCGTTTTCCAACCCATTACCCTTTCAGAATTGACCAATGTTCTTGCCACCACTCAGAAAACCACCTGTCCCTCTGATCCTATCCCCTCTAAGTGGCTCTCACAGTCCTCTTTGGCCTTGCTCCCTTTGCTTCTCTCCATCTTTAATTCTAGTTTGTTGTCTGGCACCTTCCCCTCACATTGGAAACACGCCCTGATACGCCCCCGCCTGAAGAAAGCCTCTCTGGATCCTTCCGCACCCTCTAACTGGTGTCCTATTTCTAACCTTCCCTTTCTATCTAAGCTTCTCGAAAGGTTGGTCTTCTCTCAGCTTTCTGCTCACCTTGAGGCCTCTCTGGTTCTTTACCCCCGTCAATCTGGTTTTCGTCCCGGTCACAGTACTGAAACTATTCTTATTTCTTTCCTTAACGAGTTGCATGTTGCTCACGATCACGGTTCCATATCTATAGCTGTCTCACTTGATTTATCTGCTGCTTTTGATATTGTCAATCACCGCACTCTCCTCTCAAGGCTCGGTTCTATTGGTCTTTCGGGTTCAGTCCTCCATTGGTTTCATTCATTTCTCTTTGATCGGTCTTTTTCGGTAATCACTGGTTCTGACTCCACTGCCTCAATGCCTCTCCACTGTGGTGTCCCCCAGGGTTCTGTGTTGGCACCCCTTCTGTTCAATATCTTCCTGGCCCCTCTTGCATTACTCATTCAACAGCATGGTATCTCAGCGTATTATTACGCAGACGATATTATTCTTCTTTTTCACACCAGCTCTCACTCCCGATATTGGTCCCCTTAATGCTTGTCTCTCTGCTGTCTCTTCTTGGTTTTCAGAGAACTTCCTACATGTTAACTTGTCAAAAACCTCAGCTATTTGGTTCACTGCTGGTGCTCCTACTCCTACTTTTGCCCCATCTCTCGCTGTTGGTCCTATCCCTCTTGTTAGATCTCTGCGTTATCTGGGTGTCACACTGGATTCAGCTTTAACCTTCAAAGATCACATTTCTTCTGTCGTTCAACGTTCCTTCCGTACGCTGCGACAACTTCGTGCAGTCTGGCCTTTTCTCTCCCCTTCTTCTCTAACCACGCTGCTCCTTTCTCTGGTTGTTTCTTACTTGGATTACTGTAATGCATCCCTAGCTGGTCTTCCTCTCACTCAGCTCCGCCGTCTCCAGCTAGTTCACAACACTGCCGCCCGCCTTCTAACTCACACTTCCCTCTCTGCTCATGTCACCCCCCCCCTTCTTATTCATTTACACTGGTTACCTATTCCATTTCGAATCCAATATAAAATCCTCACTTTTGTACACAGATCTCTGCACACTGGTGTCCCACTCTATCTCGCTGATTTAGTTCATTTCCATTGCCCCTCCAGAGCTCTTAGATCGATCCATACTAATCGCTTATTTCTTCCTTCTCCCTCACAGGCCCACCTCAAATCCACTCACTCTTCTGCTTTCTTCTTTCTTGGCCCCCGTCTCTGGAACTCATTACCATCAGCTTTACCTCTGGAACTTTCTTTTCGCACTTTCAAAGCCAAACTTAAGACTCATCTCTTTTGCACAGCTTTTGATCTTCCTCCTCCTCCCCCTTCTGCTGATAACTGACTGTATTCCCTCCCTCCACTACTGTCTATTCTCTCGCATTGTCTCCTACCGCTATCCCTTTCCTGTAATTAATTGGCGTTCTTTTCCTGTTTCCTTTTTCCAGTAGTAACCTTTTGTTTTTATTGTAAACCAAGCCACTTAACCCTCCATAGCCCATGTTCCCTGTAAAATAGTTATCTCCAAGTTATAATGCCCTGTTCAATGTAATTTCAGTTTGTTCAATGTAAACTGCACTGATGCAGAATAGCGCGGTATGTAAATAAATAAATAAATAAACCGCCGTATACCTCTTGGTCCAGGCGGTATAATAAGTTTTTAAATAAAGATAAAAGATTTGGGAATGAGAACCAGGCACCAAGCCTGCTAGGAGTGCCGAAAGTCCCCCCCCAACCCTGTTCAAACAATAGGCCTGGTGTAGTAACAATACAAAATCCAGTGAAGAGGGAACCTCCAAAGGGAGAGCAGCTCCCTCCAGCCACAGTGGGGACCATATCCTGAGGTGCCTCGTCAGCAAGAATAAAGCTGGAAGCCCCCCTCTAAGATTCACAGCCTTCTCTGAGGCCTAACAGTGTATCCCACTAAAATGGTAGTGTCCACAACCACAGGAGTGAGGGGAAGGCCTCTCAATGCAAACTCACCAATGCGCTCAATCCTTTTCAGGAGTGCTGCTGTGCAAAATTTGAACCCTGATGTTGAAATTATCGTTGCTTCACAATGGAGGCACTGGCTGGCTGTGCTGAGGTGAGCTCTGAACACCGCTGGCCGTACAGCAACTGCACTCGGACTGCGAAGCCATGTGACAGCAACTCCCCCCCCCCCCCCCCATGCACTCATCTCTCTGGGCAAGAGCTGCTCCCCTTATTTAAACTGCTACTACTGCCTGAATAGCTCCGGCTCCTCTGGTATTGAAAGGCTTTAATTTTTTTTTTTTTTTTTTAACATCTTTATTGAGGACAGCAATAATTCCCATTCCTGGCCTCCTCTGCACCCCTCAAAAGCCCCCAGCATGGGCAAAAATATTTCAGGGAGAAAGGGGATAAAGTACCCAGGGGTCCACTGGATTCTGCATCCCAAGGCTCTCAGGCTGGCAAAAACCTACTCCAGGCACTCTTGGCTAGACTCCTCTGGCTGTGCCAAAACCTGAAGGAGTCTCTTCAAGTCTTTTTTTTTTCCTTTGGGCTTCTGTCCAGACCAGTAATAGACTGCACAGGGATCAGACCACCTCCTTCCTGCTGAGAAATACAGGCTGATGTCAGTCTCCATTTGCTGGTAGGAGAGCATAAACCCATACATCTGGACGCAAGGGGAGGGGCAAGAAAAAAAGAACCATTTTGGGCAAAAGGGCTACAGAAAATCTACAGCCATTTTGTTTGTTTTCTTACCATTGGTGCAAATGGGTAATAAAGTCCAGGTTCTCTGCTCTGCTACTAGATATAATTGGTATCCTTGGATTTAGGAAGGGAAGTATTATGGGACAATTTTGCAAATGTTAAATTATAAAATTGTGCTAGATTGTACATGCATTAAGTAGGCACTCAGAAAGAGAATGTCTGTCTACTTTTACACAGTGTACATGGAGGCATTCTCAGAGGCATAGATTGGGCAGAACTATAGTAGACATACATCGTGTACGTAGGCATGTATCTTATAACCTGAGTACATGCACATATTTGCACATCTCCTTGAGCAGGTGTAAATTTGTGCACTGCTATGAATAGTTGTGGGTTTCTATTTAATAAAAGGAACAAGGGGGCCTATGGCGAAATTAGACCTTACCTTCTAATTGTCTTTCCTTGAGTCCCTCCAGGCCAGTCCAGTACGTATGTTTTTTTTCCGCCTACCAGCAACTGAGGACTGACTATGACAGAATTCTGATGTCACCTTAGAAGAGCTCCCCTATCAGCTCCAGAATTCAGTCTCCCACTGACAAAGCAGACTCTCAAAATAAATACCTTAACCAGAAAAAATCTGAACCGCAGAAATCAGAAGATGCATGCTTGGTACAACTGAGACCCTCCACGTGCGGTACATAGGGAGGACTGAGAACAGGCAACCCATGAGGTGGCTCAACTATATACATATAATGGCAATCGCCCCCTCTAGGAGATACCCAACTAAGGAATCCCAGGGGTGCCGTAGCGCTGAACATGGCCAGATCGCTTAATATGACCTCTGATACCAGAACCTGCACCATGGTCAACAGATGCCATGAGCACCGGAGTTGTGCGACCAAGAAACTTCCTAATCTGGGTGGGTCCTGAACTAGCCTGGAGGGACTCAAGGAAAGACAATTAGCAGGTAAGGTCTAATTTTGCCTTCCTAATAGTCCCTCCAGGCCATTCCAGTATGTATGGGATGTACAAGAGCAGTACCTAAGAATGGGCGGGACCCATGAGTCCAGCTTGAAGCACTGAGGCCCTAAAATGCGTCATCCATAGCTTTTACATCCAACCTATAATGCCAAGTAAATGTATGCAGCGACAACCACGTTGCTGCCCTGCAAATATCCACCAGCAGCACCAGACTACTCTACCCATGAAGCTGCCTGTGATCTGGTTGAATGTGCCCTAAGCCCTCCTGGGTCTCCTTGGCCTTGACATTTGTAGGTGACTGTGATGGTCTGCTTGACCCAGTGTGCAATGGAGGCTTTAGATGCAGCCTCTTCTCTATATGGGCTCCCAAACAGAAATAAGTGGTCTGACCTGCAGAAGGACTCTGTCCGCTTCAGACAGCACCAACACCCTCCGTAGATCCAGTAGGTGCAGTTAATGTTCCTCCACCGAGGCACCCCAGCTGGAAAACACCAGCAAGGAAACTTCCTGATTTAAAAGAAATGGAGAGACCACTTTAGATAGGTAGGATTGCACGGGCTGCAAGACTACCTTCTTGGCTAACAATAGCAAAAAACGTTCCGTACAATAGAGTGCAGCTCAGAAATTCTCCTGGCCGAACAAATCGCGATCAGAAACACAGTCTTTAATGTAAGGTCCTTAAGTAATGCAGTCACAAGCGGCTCGAACGGTGCCCCCCATTAGCACCACCAATACTAAATTACGGTCTCAAGGAGGCAGTACCCTCCGAAAAGGGGGCCAAACCCGTTTCACTGCCTCTCAGAAACTAACAACATCCAGATGGGCTGCCAGGGACTGCCTGAGCAGTCTTCCTCTGCAGCAAGAAAGAGTGGCCAGCTAGACCTTCAAGGAATTAAGAGTCCTTGCTGTAAAAACAGAATATCTGGAAGAGAGCTCGAGATTGGGTGAATGCCCCTTGACAACACCAATCCTCAAATATGTGCTAGACGCGCATGTAAGCCAAGGAGGTCGAACTTTTCCTAGCCTTCAACGTGGTAGAAATGACCACAGAGTCATAAACTCTCCGCCTTAGGTGAGCCCGCTCAAAAGCTAAGCCGTAAGTGAGAAATCAATCCACCTGCAGCATGAGTAAG
The DNA here is from genome assembly GCA_033557465.1 of Ichthyophis bannanicus. Lineage (NCBI taxonomy): Eukaryota > Metazoa > Chordata > Amphibia > Gymnophiona > Ichthyophiidae > Ichthyophis > Ichthyophis bannanicus. The sequence goes on along the minus strand of CM066034.1, from coordinate 560,057,897 downwards.
CCCCTGCAACAGCAAGTTGATTCTGTCAGGCAGCCGCCATGACTTGTCGATCAGAAGGCGAATTAGGTCCGCATACCAGGGCCTCCATGGCCAGTCTGGAGTGATGAGGATCACCAGGCCATCGTAAGACTCGATCTGTTGCAGGATCCACCCGATGAGTGCCCATGGCAGAAAGACATACAGCAGGCCCTCCAAAGGCCAAGCTTGCGCCAGTGTCGAGACCTTCTGACAAATGCTCCCTGTGCAGACTGTAAAAACAGCTTGCCTTGGCATTGGCTAGGGAAACCATGAGGTCCATCATTGGCTCCCCCAGCAGACCGTGATCTCATGATAGATTGCCACATTCAGCTCCCATTCTCCCAGATGCAATGCTGACTGAGGAAATCCGGCTGCATGTTGTCCTTCCCTGCTACATGTGCTGCATAAAGAGTCATCAGATGTTCCTCTGCCCATTGTAGGAGAGGACAAATCTCCTCCCACAAGGTCACACTGCCTATTTACCCCCTGCAGACTGACATATGCCACCATGATTGCATTGTCAGAGCACTCTCTCACTGCTTTCCTGACTAGCAAGGGTCAGAATCATTGGAGGGCCAGAAAGACCACTCGCATCTCCAGCCGATTGATGGACCAAACTCTTTCCTGTGGGGACCACAGTCCTTGTGTAATCTGTGACAAGCAATGAGCACCTCACCCTGTGAGACTGGCACCCATCATAACCAGAATCCATTGTGGTTGTTCCAACGGAATGCTGGCCGCGAAGTGTTCTGTCTGCTTCCATCAGAACAGACTCCTTTGGGCCCCCTCCAGACATAAGCGATGATGCTATGCAGAACAGCACGAGAGGAGCGCCTGCTATAGGAACCACATATGGGCCCTGGCCCATGGCACACGGTCCAGGGCTACCGCCATCGACCCAGACAACTGGAGGGCACTTTCCAGCCTATCCTCTACCTCAAACAGGTCAACCGCGCCCTCATGCTTTTGGCATCTGCATGTTCAGAAACCACTGTACCTGTCCCTGAATCTTGGATACCCAGTCCTCCGGAAGCAACACCAAGCCTCTCCATGTGTTGGAGAGCTCTGAGGTAGACCAGGCTTTAGACTGGTTGCAGTGGACTTTTGGCTGGGTTGACCATCCATCCCAACCTTTGCAGAAACTCCACCACCCGCTGTGTGATGGAGAGACTCTCAACTGCAGATTTTGCCCCGATGAGCCAGTCATCCAGATAGGGATGCACCAGAGTGCCCTCACGGCGCAAGGCTGCTGCCAGCACCACCATCACTTTAGTAAAGATGTGGGGTGCCATCGCCAGACCAAAAGGCAGGGCCAAGAACTGAAAGTGTCCCATAGATAGCGCAAACCACAGGAAACACTGATGTTCTGGCCAGATAGGAATATGCAGATAGGCTTCAGGGCGGACAGAAACTTGCCCTGGTACACTGCCACGATGACTGAGCATAAGGTTTCCATCCGGAAATGCGTAACCCTGAGGGCACGGTTGACCTGTTTGAGGTAGAGGATAGGCTGGAAAGTGCCCTCTTTCTTGGGCCCCACAAAATAGATGGAATGTCGACCTAATCTGCACTGGTCTCATGGAACTTATTGCCTCGAGCCGCAACAACCACTCCAAAGTCTCCTGCACCGCCCATACTTTCTCCGGAGCCTTGCAGGGTGACTGGATGAAAGTGTCGGCAAGGGACCGTGCAAACTCCAGCATGTAGCCTTCCCAGATGATCTCCATTACCCACTGGTGGGTTGTGATACTAGCCCAGATGGAATAAAACTGTTGTAACCGACTGCCACTATTTCTGCCTGGGTCGTTCTGGCATCATTGAGGTCTCTTGGTAGGGATCTGCGGGGCCAAATATGAACCCCGATTAGACCCCTGTAGCCCCAAAAGGGCATCCCCCTGCTTCCTGAACACCCTCTTTGGTATGGAGCGAACTGGTTGGCCTGAAACCTCTGGAAATCCTTAGGCTGACCCTGAGACAGAGCCCCCTGCTTAGGACCCTTCGGCTGATCCTCCAGCAGAAGGCCTCCTTTTGTGTCACCTAGGTCCTTGACCAACTTATCCATCGCCTTGCCAAACAGCAACTTACCCTTGAATGGGAATTTACTGAGGCTGGACTTAGAAGGCGCATCTGCTGACCAATTGCACAGCCACAGAAAACGGTGGGCCACCACAATCGAGGCCCTGGTCTTTGATGAGGCCCGCACCAAATCGAAGAATGCGTCTGCCAAATATGAGCTGAGGACTGAAAGACTGGATTCTGGAGCTGAAAGAGAGCTCTTAACACCGTGGCCCCTCTACAGCCCTGTCCCGTAAAACATCACCCCTCACAGCCCTGGTACCATTCTGGCCTTAGGCTCCTCCGCTCACAACTCCGCAGAGCTGAGCGGCGGTGGCATAAGGCTCCCTCCCCAGCTACTTTATCCTCATTTAAGGCTCATCATTCATACTACCGTGCTCAGATACATGCTGCCAAAAGGAACTTTTTTTCTAATGCCATTTCAAACGCCCCTAATCAGACCCGGCACCTTTACAACACACTTCATTCTCTTACCTCCCTTCTCCCTTCTCCCCTCTGCCCCTTCCCCTTCCCTACACCCATCTCCCCCTCCTTCACTTCTTGCCACATTTTTCAATGATAAAATTCTCAATCTTCGGGCCTCTCTTCCTTCATGCCCACCACCTATTGCCTCCCCTCCTTTCCTTTCATCTCTTCCGCCATCGCCAACTCTCTCTCATACCTGGTCTTCCTTCTCTTTGTTAACTTCTGCTGAACTTCACCAACTTATCTCTTCTTCCAATAAGACATATTGCTCCCTCGATCCTATACCCTCAACCTGGTTATTGGATCCATCCCTTACACTTCTTCCCCCTCTTCTCTCTATTATTAATTCTAGTCTTTCTACAGGCATTTTTCCTCACCCCTGGAAGCACGCACTGATCCGCCCAATTCTGAAAAAGCCCTCCCTTGATCCTCTGGTTCCCTCCCATTACCGTCCCGTTTCTAATCTTCCATTTGCTTCTAAACTCCTTGAAAAATTTGTATTCTCACAGCTCTCACACCATCTAGACAACATCAATTTTCTTCACCCCCGTCAATCTGGTTTTCGTCAGGGTCACAGTGTGGAAACTATCCTTCTCGCCTTCACTAATTCCCTTCACGTAGCTCACGATCGTGGTGATATCTCGGTGGCGGTTGCTCTTGACTTATCTGCAGCTTTCGATCTTGTTGATCATTCTCTTCTCCTCCTCCGTCTCCAGGAAGTAGGTCTTTCTTATACAGTACTTCACTGGTTTCACTCCTTTCTCTCTTCACGATCATGCTCTGTTCTTTCCTCTTCCCCTTCTACTCCGCCCTCTGACCCCTTTCCGCTGATATGTGGTGTCCCACAGGGTTCTGTTCTTGCCCCTCTTCTTTTCAATCTTTTCTTGGCCCCCCTCACTCTTCAGATTCAACAATCCGGGATTAATGCCTTTTACTACGCTGATGATATTGTTCTTCTTCACCACAGTTCCCCCTCCCACCCTGATCTCTCTCCACTTAACTCCTGTCTGTCCTTGGTTGCTAGCTGGTTATCACAGAATTGTCTGCATCTTAATCTCACCAAAACTACTGCTATCTGGTTTTCCCGTGGTGACTCCCCTCCCCTCTTGGCTCCTTCCTTTCTCGGCTCCCCCATATCTCTGGTCCCCTCTTTTCGTTACCTCGGTGTTATCTTCGACTCTCACCTTACTTTTCAAGACCACATCTCCCATGTCACTAAAACTTCCTTCTTTTTACGTCAAATCCGTGCTATTCGCCCATTTCTTACTTCCTCTGCGCTTGCTACATTGCTTCTCTCTCTGGTCATTTCTCGGATCGACTTTGCAAATTCTCTCTTTCTTGGTCTTTCTAAGTCTCAGTTATATCGTCTTCAGCGTATTCAATATACAGCCGCTCGCATTGCCACTCATTCCTCCATCCGTGACGTTTCCCCTCTGCTCTCTCAACTCCATTGGTTGCCCCTACCCTTCCGTTTTCACTATAAACTGCTTACATTGGTTCATCGAGCTTTTCATACTAACACCCCTCAATATTTAGCTGATCTCCTCACTTACCATACTCCCAGACGCACTCCTCGCTCATTTCACCTCAACCGCCTTACACTTCCCTCTCCCTCTCTAGCCCATTTACAGTCTACCCGTTCCTCTGCTTTTTTCTTCACAGCCCCTGCCCTCTGGAACTCTCTCCCTCCCGCTCTCCGTCTCGAGCCTCACCACAGCACCTTCAAATGCAACTTGAAAACCCACCTCTTTTCTCTCGCTTTGGATCTTCCCTCGCCTTTTGTGTCATCTCCCTCCTTTTAATTGTTGTGTTGTGTTCTTTAACTCCCCGCTTTTAATATGAAATTGTAACTTCTTTTCCTTTCTTCTGGCTATTGTACAGATTATATTTATAAATTTTTACTTGTTTTTATTGTACACCGCTCTGATCTCCTTGTACGAGCGGTATATCAAATTTTAATAAACATAAACATGACATCAGAATTCTGTCATTGTCAGTCTTCAGTTGCTGGTGGGTGGAGAAAACCCATATGTATTGGACTGGCCTGGAGGGATGATTAGAAAGGTGCCTTTCTAAAATAGGTGCATTTTTAGAAAATTTTATAAGCACCCTGTAATGAAAAGAAACCCCATTATAAGCTAGACAGGCACCAAAACCTCATAATGAGACATACTCACTTTGCCTTTGCAGGATGTCCTGCGGAATTGGTATGCCAGGCTGCCTGCCATTGTCCAAAATGCTGATGCTCTGGTGAGCAATGCAGAGGAGTGTGCTTGTGCCTTCAACCAAGGTGAAGTGTCAACCAAGCCATTGCAACTGGTAGTTAAATGAGCGACTGCCACTTTAGTAGACCATTCTAGATCCTGGATGTACATTTTACCTTTCACTGTTTTTCTACCTGTAATATTTTATTTAGCTATACTTTTCCAGTAATAGTTCAAGGCGAGTTACGATACATATTCTTCTACCATTTCAGGTGACCTGCTGAAAGTGGGAGAGTGCCTGAATCGCTACTGGCAGCAGAAAAAGAACATGGCGCCGGGTTGTGAACCTCTGTCAGTGCGGCGTATAATGGATGTCCTGCAACCTTTCGTATATGGACAGAGTCTGGCTGGGGCAGGAGGTGGAGGATTCCTCTATCTTTTAACCAAACAGCCTAGGCAGAGAGAGACCCTCCAGAAAGTGCTGGCAAACACAGAGGTGAGACACACCAATTTGTATCTTTCAGTGGTATGGAGATGTAGCTTACTGGGTGATAACTATCCTGTGTTAAAACCATAAAACCGAAGTGATTATATGGGTATAATACTATGATGAGTTAAATTATAGCAAGTGAAGGTGTTTGATTATTCTGAAAAGTTCTGGGAAATGCAGCTGTTTTTTCAAGTTCCTCTTTTGTCAGTGATAGGAAAAAGAGTAGTTACTCACCTGTGACAGGTGTTCTCCAGGAGCAGCAGGAATCAGTCCTCACATATGGGTGACATCGACGCCAATGGAGACCCTGCGGAGCATTTCCCCAGCTTTCTATGAAAGCCTTTGGGAATACTGCACGCATGGGCGGTCCTCTTCCCGCCAAAAGGTGCCATCTTGCTCAGTCAAATGACATAGCTAAAAAAACAGCACACAAAAATGTAAAATAAACTATGTACAACTGCAACTCCCAGGGGAGGAGGGAGGGTTATGAGGACTGATTCCTGCTGTTCCTGGAGAACACCTGTTACAGGTGAGTAACTACTCTTTCTCCAGGACCAAGAAGGACGTCAATCCTCACATATGGGTGACTCCCTAGCTCTGGGCTACCAGGGAACCCAGGCTGAACAAGAGGACTCCCTCTAGTCCCAGCATCAAAGAAAGGCTTTTCACTGAAAGAACCTCCACCGGTAGCCCAACGGAGGGCTGGAGGGCAGGAGTTGCCTAAACCTCAAAGAGATTCTGGAGTACTGCCTGGCCAAAAGCACTGTCCCTACAGGACTCCCTCTCCAGGCAGTAATGGGCTGCAAAAGTCTGGCTTGAGGACCAAGTTGCAGCCCTGCAGACGACTGCCAACGGTACACAGAGCGGAGATGAGCTACTGAGGCAGCCATTGCCCAGACACGATGGGCCGTGACCCGACCCTCCAAGGGAAGGTCAGCCGCCTTGTAAGCCCAGGTGATACAGTCAGCCACCCAAATGGACAAGGTACACTTGGACACAGCTAACCCCAAATTATTAGGGTCAAAAGATATGAAGAGCTGAGTAGCCCTTCTATGCTCCTGCGTACGGTCAAGGTAGAAGGATAAGGCCCTCCTACAGTCCAGGGTATGCAGGACCGCTTCAGCCTGGCTTGCATGAGGCCTAGGGAAGAATGTTGGAAGAACCACCTCCTGGTTGAGGTGGAAAGAGGAGACAACTTTTGGGAGGAACTTTGGATGAGTCCTAAGGACTACCCTATTCCTATAGAAGCAGGTGTAAGGTCTGTCACAGACCAGGGCCTGAAGCTCACTCACTCGTCTGGCCGAGGTTAAGGCTACCAGGAAGAATGTCTTCCAGGAAAGGAAGCGGAGAGGACAAGTAGCCATCGGCTCAAAAGGTGGGCGAGTCAGTTGCTGCAAGACCACATTCAACTCCCACTCAGGGGGTGGAGGATGGACAGGAAGCTTGAGCAAGAGCAAACCTCTGAGAAACCGGGACACCAAGGGGTGAACCGACAGAGAGTGTCCTTCCACCAGTGAATGGTGAGCTGCTAGAGCTGAGAGGTGGACCCGAACAGAATTGGACTTAAGGCCCTGATTGGATAAGTGCAGCAGGTACTGGAGCACCACTGGAACAGCACAGGAGAAAGGATCTTCTGTACGCAGCTGACACCACAAAGAAAACCTCTTCCATTTCAGGGCATAGGTTTTTCTAGTGGACTGCTTTCTAGAGGCCAGGACGACCTCCTCAACTTCCTGAGGGAGGCCCCAGGGAGCCAAAACTACCCTTGCAGCTTCCAGGCCATAAAATTGAGAGATTTGAGATTGGGGTGCAGAAGAGACCCCTGGTCCTGAGAGAGAAGGTCGGGCTGCAACCCCAGAGGTAGTGGAGTGTCCACTGCCAGTTGAAGCAGAAGTGGAAACCAAGGCTGCCTCGGCCAGCTGGGGGCTACCAGAAGGACCGAGGCCTTGTCCTGTAGAATCTTGAACAGGGTTCGGGCCACCAGAGGCATGGGAGAAAACGCGTACGGGGGGCCCTGGGATCAGGAAATCAGAAAAGCATCTGCTGCTAGCCACAGAGGATGCGGTTGCCTGGAGCAGAACCTGGGCAGCTGTCTGTTCAGGGGACTGGCAAAGAGATCTATGGATGGAAGTCCCCATCTCAGGAAAATCTTCTGAACCACCAAGGGATGGAGTTGCCATTCGTGGGGCTGCAGAATCCTGCTCAACCTGCCTGCCAGGTAATTGTCCTGGCTAGGAAGATAAACCGCCTTGAGAAACATGTTGCGCCTGAGCGCAAACAAGCAAAGGTCCTGCGCCTCCTGACAAAGGAGCCTGGACCCAGTGCCACCCTGTTTGTTCACATAAAACATGGCTACCTGATTGTCTGTTTGTACTAAGACAGACTGGTGGGCCAGGGTTTGAGAGAAAGTCTGGAGGGCTAAGCGAATAGCCCGCAGTTCCAGTAGATTGATTTGCTGTGTGGCCTCCCAGGGAGACCACAGGCCCTGGGTGCACTTGCCCAGACAGCGTGCTCCCCAGCCCTGCAGAGAGGCATCGGTGGTCAACACCACTGTGAACCCAGGTGGCTGAAAAGGCATCCTTTTCAGTAAGTTGGGGGGATGCAGCCACCAATGTAGGGAGTGCAGGAATGGTCTGGACACCCTTACTCTGTCGCTGAGGCTCCCTGTGGCCTGCGACCACTGAGTTCTGAGGCACCATTGCGCAGGCCTCATATGAAGCATGGCTTTGGGAGTCACATGTACTGTCAAAGCCATGTGGCCAAGAAGCCTCAGGCAGAGCCTGGCGGAGACCAGTGACCTGCTGAGAAACTGGTTTGCCAAGGTTATCAGTCTTTGGGCTCTGTCCTCCGGCAAGAAAGCCTTCACCTGCTGTGAGTCTAGCCTTGCCCCTATGAACTCCAAGTTTTGGGAGGGGAGCAAAGTGGACTTTTCGAAGTTTATGACAAACCCCAGGTGTTGGAGTAGAGAAATCGTTCGGAGGGTGGTTTGCCTGGCCTCCTGGCATGTCTGACCCCTGATGAGCCAGTCGTCCAGATAGGGGAAGACAAAGATACCCTGATTCCTTAAGTAGGCCGCCACCACTGCCAGGCATTTGGTAAAGACCCTGGGAGCGGAGGTAAGGCCAAATGGCAGCACTCTGTACTGATAATGGTTTCCTCCCACAATGAACCTGAGGTACATTCTGTGGTCTGGATGAAGGAGGATGCGAGTGTACGCATCCTTTAGATCTAAAGAGCATAGCCAATCTCCCTGCTGGAGGTAGGGCAGAAGTGTTCCAAGAGTAAGCATCTTGAACTTCTCTTTCTCTAAGAACTTGTTGAGATTTCTGAGGTCGAGAATAGGCCTGAGGCCCCCTGTTCTTTTTGGTACTAGGAAGTACCTGGAGTAGAAACCGTGACCTTGTAGGTGGGGAGGCACAGGCTCCACTGCCTTGTCGCGCAACAAACTCTGAAGCTCCTGCAGGAGGAGGGCTGTATGGAGAGGAGGCCTTGGAGGCTCTCCTGGAAAGTAGGGAGGAGGCAACTGATGAAAATGAAGCATGTAGCCCTTGTGGACTATGCTTAAGACCCAATTGTCTCCTGTAATGGGTGGCCACCGGTGGGCAAACAGGGCTAGTCGACCTCCTGTACAGGGATGGGACAGCAGAGACGGAGAGGCTATGCCTTGGGAGTCAAAAACCCCCACCCTGCTGAGTGGGAGCAGGAGCCGGAGGCTTGGGGGCCTTCTGCCTACGGGGCCCATGTCCCTGCCCCTTGGCCTGCTGACCCTGTGTGGGAGCGGGGGAGGCCTGGTAAGGTGGGAACTGTTTGTAGGCAGTCGCCTTCCTTGGGTAAAAGGACTTCTTACCCGAGCCCTTCTTCTTATGTGAAGGGGCAGAAGTCTTTCTAGACAGCCTTGTCCTCGTGAGGTGCTCGGTTTCGAGCTCAGCAGCCTTCTCGGCCATGGGCTTGCCAAAAAGGTTCTCATCTCGGCAAGGGACATCAACCAACTTGTCTTGTACCCATGGCTCGAGGTCCGATGACTGCAGCCATGCCTGGCGTCGAGCCATGATGCCGGCTGCCGCAACACGGGCCAAGGCCTCGAAGCCATCGTAGGCTGCTCGGGGCATGAACTTAGAGCATTCCCGGATCCCCGAAGACAAGGACTTGAACCTCTGCAAAGGTTCCCCGGAGAGACCAGCAGAGAACCCAGTAAGCTCCTTTGCCAGGTCCCGCAAGTACATGCCCATGTACAGCTGGTAAGATGACACGGCAAGCAAGCATCGAGCCCTGGAAGCACTTTCTACCAAACGCATCCAGGTTCCGGGCCTCCCGGCCGGGGGGCACCGCGGAGTGCATCTTCTGGCTTTTCAGACGATGCATGGCCGATTCCACCACCATGGAATGGTGCGGTAGCTGCGCCTTCTGAAAACCAGGGCTCTTACGGAGTCGATAAATGGAATCGACCCGCTTGCTTAGAACCGGCACCAAGGCCGGTGCCTCCCACATCCGGAAGAGGAGCCGTTCCAGCATCGGAGGAACCGGCACAGTAAAGACCTCCTTTGGAGGAGAGTCATACTGGAGGGCCTCGAGCTCTTCGGCTCGAGGCTCCTCCTCGGGGTCCGCTGGGATCGCCAAAGCAGTGGCCATATCCCGAACGAACTCCGAGAACCGGGTATCCTCCAGAGGGGATCTACTTCGGGGCTCAGACTGCGGTGAGTCCGACGGGACGCACCGAATCTTGAAGGTATCGGGGGACTCCTCGTCCTCCGTCTCCCAGGCGGACTCATCCGAAGAGGAGTCGGGCTCCAACCGTGCGGGGCCCGGCAGCACCCGCCCCGACGCCCAAGGCACCGGCGTCGACGCCCTCAGTCCCGACCAGGAGGTCGAGGGTGACCGTGACCAAGGACGACCTCGAGCCTTCATGGTCTCGAGTATTGGCTCGGTCTCCGGGGTCGACTTCGAAGTCGATGTCCCGGTGGTCGGGGCAGTTGCGCCAGCAAGGCTGGCCATCAGCATCCACTGCTGATCCATGAAGACAGACAGTCTGCACTCCAAGGCTGTCAGCCTGAGACCCAGCTCAGGAGACTCAGCAGCCACCGACTCGGGCCCCGGCGGCGGCTCCCTGGGAGGAGAGTCCTCCAGGACAACAGGACTTAGGTGTCCAGCAGACTCCGGCTCCACACGAGGTACTTTTGACGGCTTCTCCTGTTCTACGGGCCCGGGACGGCGATCGGGGGTCCGAGACCTAGCCCTCGAGGAGCCAGGGACCTCCTCCGACACCACCCTCGCGAGCCGCTTCTTCCTCTTTTGCTCCCGCTCGGGGGACCCCCTGTCCGAGGAACCCCGACGATGCTCGGGGTCAGACTCCCGAGACGTCGAGGCCTCAGACGAGGTCCGGGCCCGGCCAGAGGCCGAATCAGAAAAAAGCCTTTCCTTTTGGTGCTGACGACTTCGTAGTGCCTTAGTGGACATTTTCCCACACGGTCCACAGATCTTAGGGTCATGATCAGGACTGAGGTACTGAAGGCAGCAGTCGTGTGTGTCGGTGAGAGACATTAGTTTCTTGCACCGATCACACTTCTTAAAACCACTGGAAGCCATTGGGGAAAAAAGAGCCCCCGCGAGGTCAAAGGACCGGCCTTCCAGGGAAAAATAAAAAAGGGCATGAACGCCAGCCACGAAGAGTAGTTACTCACCTGTAACAGGTGTTCTCCAGGAGCAGCAGGAATCAGTCCTCACATATGGGTGTCTTCGGCGCCAATGAAGCCCCAGCGGAGCATTTCCCCAGCTTTTTATGAAAGCCTTTGGGAATGCAGGCACGCATGCGCGGTTCCCTTCCCGCCTAAAGGTGCCATCTTACCTCAGTCAAATGACATAGCTAAGAACAGCACACAAAAATGAAAAAATAAACTATGTACAACTGCAACTCCAAGGGGAGGAGGGAGGGTTGTGAGGACTGATTCCTGCTGCTCCTGGAGAACACCTGTTACAGGTGAGTAACTACTCTTTCTCCAGGACCAAGCAGGAAGTCAGTCCTCAGATCTGGGTGACTCCCTAGCTCTGGGCTACCGAGGAACCCAGGCTGAACAAGAGAACTCCCTCTAGTCTCAGCAGCAAAGAAAAGGCTTTTCAAGGACACAACCTCCACCGGTAGCCCAACAGAGGGCAGGAGTTGCCTAAACCTCAAAGAGATTCCGGAGTACTGCTTGGCCAAAAGCACTGTCCCTACGGGACTCCCTCTCCAGACAGTAATAGGACGCAAAAGTCTGTCTTGAAGACCAAGTTGCAGCCCTGCAGATGTCTACCAAGGGCACAGAGTGGAGATGAGTCACTGAGGCAGCAATTGCCCTGACACGATTGGCCATGACCCTACCCTGCAAAGGAAGGTCAGCCGCCTTGTAAGCCCAGGTGATACAGTCAGCCACCCAGATCGACAAGGTATGCTTGGACACAGCCAACCCCAACTTATTGGGGTCAAAGGATACGAAGAGCTGAGTAGCCCTTCTATGCCCCTGCGTATGGTAAAGGTAGAAGGATAAGGTCCTCCTACAGTCCAGGGTATGCAGGACTGCTTCAGCCTGGCTTGCATGAGGCCTAGGGAAGAATGTTGGAAGAACCACCTCCTGATTGAGGTGGAAAGAGACGACAACCTTTGGGAGGAACTTTGGATGAGTCCTAAGGACTACCCTGTTCCTATAAATCCTGGTGTAAGGCCTATCACAGACCAGGGACTGAAGCTCACTCACTCGCCTAGCCGAGGTAAGGGCTATCAGGAAGAGTGTCTTCCAGGAGAGGAAGCGTAGTGGACAAGTAGCCATCGGCTCAAAAGGTGGGCGAGTCAGCTGCTGCAAGACCACATTCAGCTCCCACTCAGGGGCAGGACGGATTGGAGGCTTGAGCAAAAGCAAGCCCCTGAGAAAGCGGGACACCAAGGGGTGACCTGACAGAGAATGTCCCTCCACCAGTGAGTGGTGAGCTGCTAGAGCTGAGAGGTGGACCCAAACAGAATTGGACTTAAGTCCCTGATTTGATAAGTGCAGTAAGTACTGAAGCACTACTGGCACAGTACAGGAGAAAGGATCCTCTGTACGTAGCTGACACCACACAGAAAACCTTTTCCATTTGAGAGCATAGGTTTTCCTAGTGGACTGTTTCCTAGAAGCTAGGACAACCTCCTCAACTTCCTGAGGTAGGCCCCAGGGAGCCAAGACTACCCTTGCAGCCTCCAGGCCATCAAATTGAGAGCTTTGAGATTGGGGTGCAGAAGGGAACCCTGCTCCTGTGGGAGAAGGTCTGGTTGCAACCCCAGAGGCAGTGGGGGATCCACCGCCAGTTGAAGCAGAAGAGGAAACCAAGGCTGTCTCGGCCACCTGGGAGCCACCAGCAGGACCGAGGCCTTGTCCTGAAGAATTTTGAAGAGAGTTCGGGCCACCAAGGGCGTGGGAGGAAACGCATAGAGGCGGCCCTGAGACCATGGAATCAGAAAAGCATCTGCTGCTATTCGCAGAGGATGCGGTTGTCTGGAGCAGAACTTTGGCAGTTGCTTGTTCATTGGGCTGGCAAAGAGATCTGGCAAAGAGATCTACCAAAGGGAGACCCCATTTTAGGAAGATCTTCTGAACTACTGAAGGATGCAGCTGCCACTCGTGGGGCTGCAGAATCCTGCTTAATCTGTTGGCCAGGTAGTTGTCCTGGCCTGGAAGGTATACAGCCTTGAGGAGCATGTTGTGCTTGAGGGCAAATGAACAATGGTCCTGAGCCTCCCGACAAAGAATTCCGGACCCAGTCCCGCCCTGTTTGTTCACATAAAACATGGCTAACTGGTTGTCTGTCTGAACCAGGACAGATTGATGAGCCAGGGTAGGAGAGAAAGCTTTGAGTGCTAAGCGAATAGCTCTGAGCTCGAGGAGATTGACCTGCTGTGCAGCTTCCTAAGGAGACCACAGGCCCTGGGTGCACTTGCCTAGACAATGAGCTCCCCAGCCCTGCAGGGAGGCGTCGGTGATCAGTACCATTGTGTATCCAGGAATCTGAAAAGGCACCCCCCTTTAGAAGATTGGGTGGGTGCAGCCACCAGTTGAGGGAGTTCAGAAATTGTCTGGACACCCTTATCCTGTCTCTGAGGCTGCCTGTGGCTTGTGACCACTGAGTCCGAAGGCACCACTGTGCAGGCCTCATATGGAGCCTGGCATTGGGTGTCACATGTACTGTCGAAGCCATGTGGCCAAGCAGCCTTAGGCAGAGTCTGGCAGAGACCACTGACCCTCTGAGAAACTGATTTGCTAAGTCCAGTCATTGGGCCGTGTCTGCTGGCAAGAATGCCTTTGCCAGAACAGAGTCCAGCCTTGCCCCTATGAACTCCAAGTTCTGGGAGGGGAGCAAAGTGGACTTTGCGAAGTTTATGACAAATCACAGGCCTTGAAGAAGAGCAATAGTCCTGAGGGTGGCTTGTCTGGTCTCCTGGCATGTCTGACCTCTGATGAGCCAGTCGTCCAGATAGGGGAAGACAAAGATTCCCTGATTTCTCAGGTAGGCCGCCACCATTGCCAGGCATTTGGTAAAGACCCTGGGAGCGGAGCTGAGGCCGAAAGGCAGCACTCTGTACTGATAATGGTTTCCTTCCACAATGAACCTGAGGTACTTTCTGTGGTCTGGATGAATGAGGATGTGAGTGTACGCATCCTTTAGATCTAAGGAGAATAGCCAATCTCCCTGCTGGAGGTAGGGCAGAAGCGTTCCAAGAGTAAGCATCTTGAACTTTTCTTTCTCTAGGAACTTGTTGAGGTTCCTGAGGTCCAGAATGGGTCGAAGGCCACCAGTTCTTTTGGGTACCAGGAAATACCTGGAGTAGAATCCGTGACCTTGCAAGTGGGGAGGCACAGGCTCCACCGCCCTGTCCACCAACAGACCTTGAAGTTCTTGAAGGAGAAGGTCTGTGTGCAGGGGAGGCCTTGGAGGCTCCCCTGGATAGTAAGGAGGAGGCAGTTGGTGAAAATGCAGTGCATAGCCCCTGCGGACTATGTCCAACACCCAACTGTCCCCGGTGATAAGGGGCCACTGGTGGGCAAAGAGGGCTAGGCAACCTCCTGTGCAGGGTTGGGAGAGCAGGGATGGAGAGGCTACGCTCAAGGAGTCAAAAACCTCCACCCTGCTGAGTGGGAGCAGGGGCCGAAGGCTTGGGGGTCCTCTGCCTACGGGGCCCATTACCCTGCCCCCTTGGCTTGCTGACCCTGAGGGGCAGCTTGGGCAGCTTGATATTGAGGGTACTGTTTGTAGGCAGTGCCCTTCCTTGGGTAAAAGGGCTTTTTACCAGAGTCCTTTTTATGAGAAGGGGCAGAGGTCTTCCTAGACAGCCTCGTCCGGGTAAGGTGCTCTGTTTCGAGCTGATCGGCCTTCTCGGTCATGGGCTTGCCAAAAGGGTTTTCACCTCGGCAAGGGACATCGACCAACTTGTCCTGAACCCATGGCTCGAGGTCCGATGACTGCAGCCACGCCTGGCGTCGAGCTGCGATGCCGGCTGCCGCAATTCGGGCCGAAGCCTCGAAGCCATCGTAGGCGGCGCGGAACATGAACTTCGAGCAGTCCCGAATCCCCGAGGACAAGGACTTAAATCTCTGCAAGGGTTCCCCGGAGAGACCAGCAGAGAACCCGGCCAACTCCTTGGCCAGGTCCCACAAGTACATGCCCATGTACAGCTGGTACGACTGGACACGGCAAGCAAGCATCGAGCCCTGGAAGCACTTTCTACCGAAGCCATCAAGGTTTCGGGCCTCCCTGCCAGGGGGCACCGCGGAGTGCATCTTCTGGCTCTTCAGACGATGCATGGCCGATTCCACAACCATAGAATGGTGTGGTAGCTGTGCCTTCTGAAAACCAGGGCTCTTCCTGAGTCGATAAATCGAGTCGACTCGCTTGCTGAGAACCGGCGCCAAGGCCGGTGCCTCCCACATACGGAAGAGGAGCCGTTACAGCATCGGAGGAACTGGGACAGTAAAGGCCTCCTTCGGAGGAGAGTCATACTGCAGCGCCTCGAGCTCTTCGGCTTGAGGCTCTTCTTCAGGGTCCGCCGAAATGGCCAAGGCAGTGGCCATATCCCAGACGAACTCCGAGAACAGAGTATCCTCCGGAGGGGATCTACTCCGGGGCTCAGACTGCGGTGAGTCCGATGGGACGCACTGAGTCTTGAACGTATCGGGAGACTCCTCGTCCTCCGTCTCCCAGGCGGACTCGTCCAAGGAGGAGTCAGGGTCCGACCCCGCGGGGCCCTGGAGCACATGCACCGGCGTTGACGCCCTCGTTCCCGAACGGGAGGTCGAGGGAGACCGCGACCGAGGTCGACTTCGAGCCATGATGGACTCGAGTATCGGCTCGGTCTCCGGGGTCGACTTCGAAGTCAATGTCCCGGTGGTCAGGGCAGATGCACCAGACAGGCTGGCCATCAGTGCCCGCTGCTGCTCCATGAAGGGAGACAGTCTGCTCTCCAAGTCTGTCATCCTGAGACTCAGCTCGGGAGACGCAGCAGCCACCGACTCGGGCCCCGGCAGCACCGGGCCCGACGTCGGCTCCCTGGGAGGAGAGTCCTCGAGGACTACGGGACTTACATGTCCAGCAGACTCCGGCTCCACGCGAGGAACTTTGGCAGGCTTCTCTTGTTCCACGGGCCCGGGGCGACGGTCGGGGGTCTTAGACCTGGCTCTCGAGGATCCAGGGACCTCCTCCGACGCCCTCGCGAGCTGCTTCTTCCTCTTGCGTTCCCGATCAGGGGACCCCCTGTCCGAGGAGCTTCGACGGCACTCGGGATCGGAATCCCGAGATGTCGAGGCCTCAGATGAGGTCCGAGCCCGGCCGGAGGCTGAGTCCAAGAAAAGCCTTTCTTTCTGCTGCTGGTGACTTCGGAGTGCCTTGGAAGACATCTTCCCACATGGCCCGCACGACTTAGGGTCGTGATCAGGACCGAGGCACCGAAGGCAGCAGTCGTGTGTGTCGGTGAGAGACATTAATTTCTTACACCGATCACACTTTTGAAAACCACTGGAAGCCATCGGGGAAAAAAAAAAAAAGAGTCCACGCGAGGTCAAAGGACCGGCCTTCCAGGGGAAATGGAAAAAAGGGCGCGAACGCCAGCCACGAAGGGCAAAAACTGAAAAAGAAGAATCGGGCTCGATACTGGTGTACCGAACCCAGCGGGAGGGGAACCGGCGTTGAATCGGGAGAAAAAATAGCGATAATCGCCGAAAAAAATCTACTTTTAACCAGGAGGACAGGACTCAAGTCCGGTGGGCTTCTCGGAAAAAAAAAAGACTGAGGTAAGATGGCACCTTTAGGCGGGAAGGGAACCGCGCATGCATGCCTGCATTCCCAAAGGCTTTCATAGAAAGCTGGGGAAATGCTCCGCTGGGGCTTCATCGGCGCCGATGACACCCATATGTGAGGACTGACTTCCTGCTTGGTCCTGGAGAAAGGGAAAAAACCGAAAAAAATAAGATCGGGCTCGATACCGGTGTACCGAACCAGGCGAGAAGGGGAACCGGCGTCGAACCGTAGAAAAAAACGCGAAGAAATCGCAGGGATTAGAAGAAAAAAAATCTAACTATTTTCCGGGTGAACTAGGACAAACGTCCGACGGGCTCCACGGAAAAAGAGAGACTGAGCAAGATGGCACCTTTAGGCGGGAAGGGGACCACGCATGCATGCAGTATTCCCAAAGGCTTTCATAGAAAGCTGGGGAAATACTCCGCAGGGGCTCCATCGGTGTCGATGTCACCCATATGTGAGGACTGACTTCCTGCTTGGTCCTGGAGAAAGAGAGTAACCACAGCTGATGAGGGAAGGAGAAATAAGAACTGAGAGGAACAGCAAATGAAACAGCAGAAATGTATATAGATAATTCTGTACCTATTAACACATGATGTAATAACTAACGAATCAGACAGCAGAGATCTGCCTAATGTAAAGTTACTTAGTAATGAATATGAATACTTTTCTTGAAAAGATGGTGTCCATCCTCACTTTGGTTGGAGCTGTTCGATGTTAATGCAATATAAGTGCCTTGACTCTTTTCTTGCTTTTGGTTTTAGGGCCTGGGAAAGTTCCGCATGCACTCTGTGGAAGTGGACATGGCTGGAATCTCATTCCAGCTTCTAGGGAATGATCCTTGAGATTGAAGATCTAATTAGAGGTTTCCAGTCTAACAGAAAGAGGTGGCAGGGCCTGTGGACATTTGCCGACTCACAGGTCCCATGCTATTTGCCATTACTGGGCATAGGTCACAGTGGAGTTAGAGGGAGGCAGAAGCTTCCCTTTTTCTCTGACCCCAGCTACTGATGATAAAACCCCATTTGGGGTCCTGATAAATTACTGCCCCAATCTCTGTCCTCATACTTGGATGCCCTTTTATTTTTTTAGGAGCTGTACTAGCACTCTCCATTGCAAGATGCACATTATGATATGCAAGATGGTGGTCAAGCTGTAAGGTGACATTGGACCACTGCCACTCCAATATAGTTTGGTACCTACTTAACTTTATATGAAGAACCAAAAGATCATAGCATGAATCACCAAATGTAATCAAACTGAATAATGACTCTAGGCTTTGCTTTTTACACAGCTTTGGTTCCTGGGTTGTGGGATAATATTTTTGTAATGAGTCACGCTTTCTGGTTTATACTTTCTTAGAAATAAAAATATTAAAAATATTTGTTGTTAATTGTCTTTTACTTTCCTCTGATGTAGAAAAGTTGATTTATCCCTTCAGACATAAAATGGCTATGTCAATATATTGAATTAATTGTGCCTGCCTGACACATGGCAATTTGTTAACAAAAACAAGGGCGACAGCTTTCGCTATAAAATAATTGGCAATGTATTTGTTGATCAGTTTTCCTATATGTGCAGAGTAAAGTAATTCCTATAGATGTTGAAAAGTGAACCAGGAATGCACAGACCCAGCTTTAGGCTGGAGCCCTGGGGTTCAGTACTCATCAGGACCCATTGCTGCCTTAAGAATAGTCTACGTCCAGCAGTCAGATTGGGCATCTTCTCCTAGTCAATGCTATTCCTTTCCAGTTCTCCAGGACTGCAAACAGTTCAGGTGCTGAGGCTAGCTTTATGAATATAGATAGAGCTGCATAAAATGACAGTTGTATGCATGTATCCCTTATATACATTTGCATTAAAACCAAACCTCTTTGAGGTCCTCAAGGACTGTTAGTACATGCTACTGTTATCAGCTATGCAGCTGAAAACACATTTCTGCAGGGATTCAGATGGAGCAGTGTCCAGCCACAGAAATCACTTGGTGTTCTGAACAAAGTCCACAATGAAAGAGGGTAAAGAACCTTTATCGCCACTGTTATACCAGGGGGAAAAATGTGGTTTTGCCTGCTGTCTCTCTGTTCCGATAACTGACCAGCCCAGCCTAAATACTTTGCATATCTATAATTGCCAGTTCCAAAGAAATAATGTCACCTAGAACAGCAGCTGTCTGAGATATATTACAAATAGTATGTTTAACAGTATCTTAGTATTAATCTTAAAAAGTATTCTTTCCTGCTTTGTGAATAGGCTTTTCAGATTTAACAGTTTAGACTACCTCTTAACCCCAGCACTCCTACAAGGACATCGGACAGAGAAACATCTAGGACATGGCACAAACTTAAACAGTGCAACTCTCTGCATTTTCCAATTGATCACATCATGAACAGTCAATGCCAAAACATAATGAGGTTATCTGCCCAGGCTACTAAATGCCCTAAACTCTGAAACCAATCAAAAACTCCAAGGAACAGAGTAAATAAGAACTTGCAGTTGGAAGTGTCAAATCCAGAATCAAAATATCAAGCATTTAATGAGACTGTCCTGAGAAAAAGCAAAGAAAAGAATGACTTATTTTAGGATAAATTCCTGTTTCATAGAGAATGGAGCTCCTGCCCTCTTGAGATGGCTCAGCTTCCTCATCCTTTCCCACATGCCTAGTTTGGGCCCCACTTTCACAGCCATTTCTCTGGTTACACTGAAGGAATTTTGGCACTGTGGGTGCACACATAGGCCTCTCTGCCATTGTGATAGGTCAAGGTAAAAACATGTTTCTACAGCCGGGGTGATTTTGCCAGCACAAGGTACATTCGTGCAGGGATCCACTTTCCGGTGACCATCTGCCACCTACAGGCGAAGTCTCTTGATATCTTCACTGCGGAAGTCCATTCGAAGTGCCAAAACCTGCCGAACTTCTGCAGGGGTGAGGCGCCAAGTCAATGGGCCTGAGTTGGGACCCCAGTAATCCAGTATCTCTGTCACCTGCAAGGAGATAAGTCAGCCATCAGCATACAGGAATGAACTGCACAGGAAGTGGGACAACTTGAAAAACGCTCAAAAACTGAAGGACACAGTAATTACTGCTCAAGCTTCACTCATACACGACAGTACTATTTAAAGTAGCCCCATCCCAAAATAGAAATTCATTCTATCTGACCTCTGCAGTGCAAGAGAGCCCTCTCTCCCAGGAAAAGCTCTCTAGAGGTGTAAAAATATTTAGAAAATTTTTGATGCCGTGCAAAAAACTTTTAGCAATCGGAGAAAAATGTTTTCATTTACAATATTCTTTATTCTTTTCTTTGCTTCTCTTCTTTCCTCTAATCTCTTTCCTTCCCTTCCTCCAGCCTAATTCCACCTAAGCTCACTGGCAACAGCTCAGTTTCTCCTTTCCTTAGCAAGGGACTGTACTATACTACAGTGGTAGCCTCTTCCTGCTGTGGCCAGGGGTTTTTGCACATTATAGCAGTAATGGCCTCTCTTCCTTGCAGCAAGGAGCAGCAATAGGCCAAACAGCAACTGCCGCTGCCTCTCTCCCTTCTGGCATCAGGCAGAAGTACAGTGTAATTACTCCCTTGTAACAGATGATCTCCAGGAACAGCAGGAATCAGTCTTCATATATGGGCGAACGTCACTGACGGAGCCCATGCGGGAATGCTCTCCAGCATCCAATTGGAAAGCCTTTGGGAGCACTCCACTGTGTCCGTGTGCCTGCCTTCCCAATTCCTCTCCTAAGCTGAGTTTGTAGCTGAGAGGAAGAGCAAAATAAAGGAACCTACAACTCCTAGGGGGGACGGTGGGTTGTGAAAACTGATTCCTGCTGTTTCTGGAGATCATCTGTTACAGGTGAGTAACTGTGCTATCACCAGGAACAAGCAGGAATGCAGTCTTCACATATGGAACTCACTAGTTCCCAGGTACCAGACTGGTATGGGAAGGAGAGCAATGTGATCCCTGAGGTAAAAAAAAATTGTAGCCAAAGAAACTGGATGAGTTGTTTGTCATTGGACTATTCTAGGAGGCGATACTCCCCAAATGGTAGTCTGGTATCTTGTAGAAGTCCAGGATGGAGGATAAGAGTTGAGTTTAAGTTCCAAAGAGGTGCTGAAGTACATCTTGGCCAAAAACAGCTTCTGCCATATCTCCTCCACTTATCCTTGATAGCTTTGAGACCTGTCAAGGATAAATGGAGGAGATATGGCAGAAGCGACTCCACCGGGCAAGAAAAGGGGTCAGTGTCCTTTGGGGAGCACCAGAGGGTAAATCTATGCCATTTGAAGGCACAATAATGCCAGGTAGAATCCTTGTGAGATGCTAAATGGACCTCCTTGACCTCCTGTGATAGGTCAAGGTTGGTGAACACTAGCCTTTCAGAAACCATGCTGTCAGGCGTAGTGAGTGAAGATCGGAATGGAGTAGCGTCCTGAGAGAGGAGGTCGGGTGCATATCCCAGGTTGAGTGGCTGAGTCTGTGCAAGGCGAAGCAGCAGAGGAAACCACGGTTAACGGGGCCAGAAGGGGGCTATGAGAATCATGGAGCCCCTATCGGTCTGTAGTTTGAACAGTGTCTTGGGCATCTAGAGGATGGGAGGGAATGCGTAGAGCAGTCCCTGTCCACAATGTATAATGAAGGCATCCAGGGCTTGACTGTGCAGTGACAGAACCCTGGAGCAGAAGCGTGGAAGCTGTGCGTTTTGTGGAGTGGCAAAAATATCTACGAGTGGGGTTCCCCACGTCTGGAAGAGTGAGTAACTGTTTCCCAATACAAGGTCCATTTGTGTGGACAAAGGATACGGTTGAGCCGGTCCACAAGGATGTTGAATTTGCCTGGAAGATATACTGCTCTGAGGTGAATGCGGTGTAAGATGGCAAAAGACTACAGGCGATTTGCTTCCTCGCAGAAGGGACAGGACCCTGTTCCCTCCCTGTCTGTTTATGTAGAACATGGCAACTTGGTTGTCCATCCTGACTAGAACAAGTTGCCCAGAAAGCTAGGGTTGAAAAACCCGAAGAGCATTTATCAGTGCCCATAGTTGTAGCAGGTTGATCTGCAGGGTAGATTCCTGCAGTGTCCACAGCCTCTGTATGGTCAGTTTGTTCAGATGCACCCCCAGCCCAGCTTGGAAGCATCCATCATCAGGGTGCATGGAGATGGAAGCATCTGAAAAGGTGACCCGACAAGTAGGCTTGTGGGGAACCCCACCGCTGAAGGGATTTGATCAGTTGAGGGGTGATTTGGATCTTGTCTTAGACACCCCTTTGCTTACGTCCATTGAGAGGACAGAGTCCACTGCGCTGTTCGCATATGTAAATGAGCATAGGGGATGACATGGACCATGGAGGCCATGTGTCCTAATAGTCGTAGAATCTCTCAAGATGTTATGCTGCTTTGATTTTGCAGACCTTTTGCCAGGTTGACGAGGGGGGCACAGCAATCCCTTGGGAGGAATGCTCGAAGAGTGCTGCGATGAACGCCAGGTTTTGGGTTGGAACAACATGAGACTTTGGGAAATTTATGACATCCCAGATGTTGAAGCACCATGATGGTGAGATGGAGAGAAAGTCTT
The DNA here is from genome assembly GCA_033557465.1 of Ichthyophis bannanicus. Classification (NCBI taxonomy): domain Eukaryota; kingdom Metazoa; phylum Chordata; class Amphibia; order Gymnophiona; family Ichthyophiidae; genus Ichthyophis; species Ichthyophis bannanicus. The sequence continues at coordinate 560,035,786 of CM066034.1, read as the reverse complement.
GTCTCTATAGGAGAGTCTCCCCTGATCAACCAGTGGTCTAAATAATGGAAGACGAAGATCCCAAGGTGCATAGGTAGGTAGCAACTACCATCATGCATTTGGTGAAGACTCTTGGGATAGAGGCTAGACTGAAGGGGAGAACCTGGTATTGATAATGGTTTCCTTGAAACATGAAGCGCAGATACTGTCTGTGCAAGGAATGGATCAGTAAATGTGTGTACACCTCTTTTACATCTAGAGAACATAGCCAGTCACGTCTCTAGAGGTATGGTAGACTAGTTCCTAAGGAAATCATTTTGAACTTTTCTCGGAGCATGAACTTGTTTAGGTCTCTGAGATCCAAGATGGGCATGGATCCTCCTGTTTTTTTTGGAATGAGAAAATATGTAGAGTAGAAGCCCATCCTTTCTTGAGGAAGAGGAATGCTTTGTACAGCACCCTGGGACAACAGGGTGGTCACCTCGTCTTTTAAGATAGTGCTTTGAAGGGATTGGATAGTATAATCTCTTGTGCAGCTTGTGGGAAGTAAGATCTCGAAGTGAAGTTGATAACCCTTTGGACAATCTGGAGTATCCACTGCTCTGTTGTGATGAGATGCCACCTGTGGGCATGGTGACAGGGTCTGCCTGCTATATGGAGCTTTGGGAGCCCCTCCAGAGGCAGATTGGCGATGCTTCCCAGGAAAGCATCAAAAAACAGGTGCAGTTTGTGCCTGTGTTGCTGGTTGAGGCTCAAGAGCCTTAGGCTTCTTTGGTTGGTGAGGGCCCTGTTGTCTCTGCTGAGGATGCAGAGGCTGATAGGCAGCAGAAGGTGGGTAAGAAGGATAGAATCTCTTCTTTTAGGGATAGCAAAATTTCTCAGAGAGCGCCTTCTTCTTGGATGGGTCAGCTGTTTTCCTAGAAAGCTGTTCCAAGGTGACAATATCTGTCTCAATCCTGCCTTTTTCCTCCAATCTTTCCTAAAAAGATTTTCTCCAGTACATGGTATATTGACCAGTTTATCTTGGACCTATTGCTCGAGTGATGCCTGTAAACAGGCCATTCTATGAGCCCTAGTGCAGTTTGCTGAAGCTCTGCTTGTTGATTCAAAGGTATCAGAAGAGACTCGGTAAGGAACTTATAAGTATTTTGGCCTTGCTTGATGAGTGCCTGAAATGCGCTCCACTTATCCTCAGGAAGCGAAGGGGTGAAAGTCTCCAGGTCTCTGGTGACATCTTTGAGAAACATGCCTATGTACAGCATGTATGAGTTTATTCTAGAGGCCAACATGCATGCTTGATAGCATCGACGCCCAAAGGCACTGAGTGTTCTCAAGCATCTGCTAGGAGACATGAATTAATGTTTTTTGTGCTCTTTATTCAACGCATCACCAATTCCACCACCATTGAGTGGTGGGGGAACTGAGGTTTTTGGAAACCTGGGCATTCCAGTATGCTGTATCAAGCCTCTTGCTGATAGGCATCAAAAAAATTAATTCTGACTTATTAAAGTGAATTTCTCTTTTTCCTATTTTCTTTTTGTTGGAGCTGCCCCGACAAAGTGGGCGGAATAGAATCCATCCCTCTGCTGTGGCTTCTCCGTTTTAATAAGATTGTAAATGAGTGGATAATTTTCAAACTCTTAACTTAGCTTTTGTCAAGCTTTTCAACCGCCGAAGAACAACAACGTGCCACGTTTCGGATCTGAACTTATCGACCCTGCATCAGTATGACTACTGGATTTCAATGACCTGATGCAGGGTCGATAAGTTCAGATCCGAAACGTGGCACGTTGTTATTCTTCAGCGGTTGAAAAGCTCGACAAAAGCTAAGTTAAGAGTTTGAAAATTATCCACTCATTTACAATCTTATTAAAATGGAGAAGCCACAGCAGGGGGATGGATTCTATTCCGCCCACTTTGTTGGGGCAGCTCCAACAAAAAGAAAATAGGAAAAAGAGAAATTCACTTTAATAAGTCAGAATTAATTATTTTGATGTTTTGTAGTATTCTGACAGTGGGATTTGTTTCTTGCTGATAGGCGGCACTGATAGGCAGCAAGAGGCTTGATACAGCATAATGGAATGCCCAGGTTTCCAAAAACCTTAGTTCTCCCACCACTCAATGGTGGTGGAATTGGTGATGCGCCGAATAAAGAGCACAAAAAAACCATTCATTCATGCCTCCTAGCAGAGGCTTGAAAACATTCAATGCCTTTGGGCGTCGATGCTATCAAGCATGCATGTTGGCCTCTAGAATAAACTCGCAGATGCTGTACATAGGCATGTTTCTCAAAGATGTCACCAGAGACCTGGAGACTTTCACCCCCTCGCTTCCTGAGGATAAACGGAGTGCATACCGGTACTGTAGCCGCCTCCTTGGGTGTGGGAGGGTATTAAAGTATCTCCAATTCCTCTGCCCTCTGGTCCTTTTCCAAGGTAACTGTGATGGAGATCCATGCTGCCATATCACTTATGAAGTCTTGAAAAGACATCTCCTCTGTTGGGGACTGATGCCATTCTTGAGGTGGCAAAGAGTCCGAAGGAATGCCCAGAAGTTCTCAGGAATCAAGTGATCTCTCATCATAATTTGGCAAAAAGTCGAAGTATCGGCGGTCGTGGGTTTGACCTTGATGCTTCATGGACGTGGATGGTCGATGCCAATGCTCAGAGGTATCAGAATCGAGAGCCCGAGAGCCATGGCCAGTTCAATTGTGCTGGGTACTGGGGGTATCGGTCTGTTTCAATGATTGTATCAGCATTGGGGTTTCCGATGATGCTGGTTCAAGGGCCAGCATCAGGTCGGATACCCCTGACTAAAGGCTTGATGCCAAAGTGTTCACCTTCTGGAGCTCTCGATGTAAACGGTATCGAGGCTGCTAGGAATGTGACCAAACGCCTCTCGAGAGCCAGCATGCACTGGTCTAGGGAGATAGCCGATGTCTGGGTGGAGGTACCCACGGGGCTTTGAGCCACCATCCCAGAACATGGAACCTGAAGCTCTCTGGAGGTCGATTCCATGGGAGTGCCCCGGAGTCCCTCTTGTGGTTTGGAGGACAAATCCTCCTGCTGGGTCTGTTTGGCTGACTGGTCTTTACTGGAAGCACCCCTTGGGGAGTAATGATACTTGTGCTGAGACTTCTCTTTGGTATCGGCATCGGTCTTTGATGCCAATGACCTGGGAGCAGCCAGAGACTGACTGACTTATGTTTGGACTTCAAAGAATCCTGAGACCCATGAGAGGAAGATGATGTCCTCGACGGCAGAGGCCAATGAAATAGAGTCCAATGCGAACAACGAGCCATACTGTTGACTCCGTCCTTTAGACCTCGCTTTGTCATTTGTTGGCACAAAGGAGAAGATTTGGGTTGAAGTACAGGGCCCAAACATTTTAAACATCAGTCATGTTTAACAGTGACTGATATGGTACCGGCACACTTGGTAAATTTTTGAAACCACTAGTTTTTTCTATGCCTGAAAAGGATGTCTTGAAGATTGAAGAAAAAGCAATGAAGGCCTAGAGGCCTAGTTTATCGGTGAAAAAACACGTTAAAAATGAAGAGAAATGGAAAGAATTTTAAAATAAAAAAGAATTATCAGGGCCGGTGTCTGATCTGGTGGCAGCTGAAAGGCAGAAGCACAATCTTCCACAAAAGAAAGAGGTTTTTTGGCAATGACAAGATTGTTTTCCACGGAGCCAGCAGGACGTACAAAGAAGTGAGGAGAGGAGTTGGGAAGGTGGGAAGGCAGATGTGCAGGCGCAGTGGAGTGCTCCCAAAGGCTTTCCAATTGGATGCTGGGGAGTGTTCCCACATGGGCTCTGTAGGTGATATTCACCCATATGCGAAGACTGCATTTCTGCTTGTTCTTGGAGATCAACTTTTACTGCAAACTCTGAAGTAGGATTCTGGAGGGCTGATTTGAACCCCACTCACCTATCTATGGCATGTTGTGAGGGTATGGCAAATGATACCATCTTTGTACAGAATTAGCCATACTTAGATGCCAGCAATAACAATAATTTGTATGGATTCTATACAGCATCTTTGTTTAAAATGCTTCAGAGAATGAAGACAAAACCATTCTCTAGGTACAATTGTCCTGGTTTTATCTCCCTGCAAGGCCAAATGACCCGTTAGTCAGGCTCTGATATAAACCTGTGAATTAGTGGATACAAGCACCCTCCCTCTCTCCCAACTGGCTATACTCAATCATATATCTATATGTATAGACACAGGCATTTTTTCTGTTACCGAATAATCTCATATTATCATAGATTAACATTTTTTTCAGAAAGGTTTGATATGCATTTCAAACAGGTCGGATTTTCAAGTTAGCATAGTTACTCATTTGTAATAGGTTTTCTCCGGCAACAGCAGAAATCAGTCCTCACATATGGGCGACATCGGCGCCGATGGAGCCTGTGTGGTAACCTCTTCCCAGCTTTCAAAGAAAGCCTTTGGGAGATGCTTTACGCATGCATGGTCCCCTTCCTGCCCAAGGGTGCCATCTTGCCTCAGTATGACAACATAACACAAGATGGCAAAAAATAAAAGCAATTCCACGGGGAGGAGGGAGAATTGTGAGGACTGATTTCTGCTGTACCCAGAGATCACCTATTATAGGTGACTAACTACGCTTTCTCTGGGAACAAGCAGGAAGGCAGTCCTCATATATGGGACTCCCCAGCTCAGTTTATTGAAAAAAATCTGTAAAAGCCACGGGTGACCAAAAAAAGGTGAACCGTGAGAAGCAGCAATGGAGTCAAAGAACAGCAGACCCATGAGCGGTCTGAAGTGTCAAGCAAGGAACCAGTTCTCTGGTAGCATGAACACACTGAAGGGCTAGAGGGCAGGCGTTGTCTTACACCTTAAACAAATGACAGCGTACTGCCTGACCGAAGGCACTGACCCAGCAGGATTCCCTCTCCAGGCAGTAATAAGCTGCAAAGATATGGACCGAGGACCATGAGGCAGCCCGGCAGATCTCCACCAAAGGGATGGAGTGCAGGTTCACCACAGAGGACACCATGGCCCAGACACTATGTGCCATGGATAGGGTGCTCCAGTGAGAGGCTGGCCTGCTTGTAAGTGAAGGCAATGCAGTCCACCACCTAAAGGGACAGAGTATGCTTAGAGACTGCTGCCCCCAGCCGATCTGGGTCATAGGAGACGAAGAGCAGTGAGGAATGACGGTGGGTCTGGGTATGCTCTAGGTAGAATGCCAGGGCCTGCTTACAGTCCAGAGTATGGAGAGCAGCCTCTGCCCTGTTAGCATGAGGCCGTGAGATGAATGTGGGAAGTACCACACCTCCTGGTTAAGGTCAAATGGATTCACCACCTTTGGCAGAAACTTGAGATGCATGCGGAGCATGACCCTGGTTCTTGTAGAAGCTTGTATAAGATGGATCAGCCACCAGGGCCTGGAGCTTGCGAACTCTGTGAGCAGAGGTGAGTACCACAAAGAAGACCACCTTCCAGCAGAGATATTTGAGGTGGCATGAGCTGAGAGGCTCGAATGATGGCATAAGTTTTTAAAGAATTCGGTTAAGGTGCCATTCCGCCGCTGGTGGGCAAACAGGTGATTTCAAGAGTAGTAGGCCCCTCAGGAAGAGAATCAATCACAAGGGCTGAGCAGAGAGGAGCTTGCCTCAACAAGATGATGGTGCGCCAAAAGCGCGCAGAGGTGTACTCTGACAGTCTCACTTCAGTCCTGCTTGGGACAGGTGAAGCAGGTACTGCAGCACAGGTTGGACCAAACAGGAGAAGGGGTTGATCCCTTTCTCTGCACACCAAACTGAGAATCTCCACCACTTGAAGGCATAGGCCCGGTGGGTGGAAGGTTTTCAGGAAGCCAGAAGGGCTACTTCCACCTTGCTGGAGAGATTGAAATGGGCCAAGGCTACCCTTTCAGCAGCCAAGCTGTCAGAGACAGGGACCCCAAGTTGGGGTGCAGGATGGAGCCGTCCTCTTGCAAAAGCAGGCCTGGATCACACCCCAGAAGGACAGGAGGCACCAGGGACAGCCAGAGGAGCAGTAGGAACTACAGCTGCCAGGCCCACCGAGAAGCCACCAGTATCAGAGAGTGGCTGTGTTGAGCTGGACCTTGAACAAGGTCTTGGCAATCAGTGGCGTGGGTGGGAAGGCATAGAAGCACGGGAAGGCATCTGTCCACGGGATGAGAATCACATCTGCCACCACCCATGAGGGATGTGGCTGCCTGGAGCAGAAATGGGGCAGCTGAGCACTGGCCAGGCTGGCAAAGAGGTCCACCTGTAGAAGCCCCCAGAGGCAGAATAGTCGGCTGGCCCCTTTGTGGACCAGCTGCCACTTGTGTGGTTGGAGGTCTTGGCTGAGTTGGTCTGCCAGGGCACTGTCCTGGCCCAGTAGGTAGACTGCCTGTAGGAGTATCCCGCTGCTGCTGGCGAAGGAGCAGAGGCTCATAGACTCCTAGCATAGGAGGGACAAACCCGTTCCTCCCTGCTTGTTGATGTAGAACATCGCCACCTAGTTGTCGGTTTGGGTTAGGAGTGCTTGGTGCCGAAGATGGTGTTGGAAAGCCCATAGGGCAAGTGCTATCACCCAGAGCTCCAGAAGGTTGATCTGCTGGAGGCTCTCCGTCTGTGACCAGCTGCCCTGAGTGCAGAGGTTGTTGCAATGGGCTCCCCAGTCCAGTTTGGAGGCATTTGTGGTAAGGCTTCTCTGGGGGGTGGGAACCTGGAAGGGCATCCTGGCCTGCAAGTGCTGGAGCTGCTGCCACCGGCCAAGGGAGGTGGCCTGAGGGGTCACGACCACTCTGTTTCGTAGGCATCCCGGTGCTTGGGACCACTGGGAGCTGAGAACCCACTGGCTGGCCACATGTGCAGACGGGCATCCAGGGTGACATGTTCGGTGGGGACATCATGTGGCCCATAAGGCAAAGCAGGGGGCGGGCAGAGGCTGAGGGTTGACCCTGGATATGCCCTGCGAGAGTCCTGAGGTACTGGGCACTCTCCGGAGAGAGGAAGGCCTTGGCCTGGATGGTGTCCAGCAGCGTCCCTATGAACTTCAGGCACTGGGTTGGCTGGAGATAGGACTTTGGGTAATTTATGACGAACCCCAAGTGTTCCAGAATGAGGATTGTGTGGGCCATCGCCTGATGAGCCTCGGCAGCGGTGCCGTCCTTTATAAGCCAGTTGTCCAGGTAGGGGAAGACGAACACTCACTGGAGATGCAGGAAGGTGGACACTTCTGCTAGGCACTTGGTGAAGATCCTTGGGGTGGAGGCCAAACCAATGGGTAGAACCTTGTACTGATAGTGACAGCCTCCTACCATGAAGTGGAAGTACTGCCTGTGAAGGGGGTGGATGAGGATGTTAGTATAGGCATCCTTTAGATCCAAGGGGTATAGCTCGTCTCCCTGCCAGAAGTAGGCAGCAACGTTCCAAGGGAGAGCATCTTGAATTTCTCCCTCACCAGGAACCAGTCTTGCAGGTCTAGGATTGGCTGAAACCTCCCGGTCCATCTGGGTACCAGGAAGTCACAGGAGTAGCACCTTTTGCCCCTGAGTTGAAGGGGGATGGGTTTCATCGCCCTGTCTGCCATAAGACTTGCAAGTTCATGCTGAAGCAGGCCCCGGTGAAGGGGATGCATCGGGAGCTCTAACAGAAAATATGATGGTGGCATCTGCTGGAGGTGGTACACCTTACTCGCCACCTGCAAGGCCTATGCATCTATGGTGATGGCAAGCCACGGGTTGGTAAAGAACAACAGACACCCCCCGTCCCATGTGCTGCGGGACAGGCCCTTCCAAGGGAAGAGAGACTATGTGCCAGGAGTCAACCCCCCCCATGTTGCACCTGAGGCGCAGTCTGCGGCTTGGGGGTCTGAAGGCTTACAAGGGCCGTGGCATCCCTTGGCCTGCTGGGGAGCTGGGAAAGCTGAATGCTAAGTGTAGTTTCCATAAGCCTTCCTCTTGCTCGGGTATAGGTACTTTTTACCTGAAGCCTTCCTTCAGGAATGGACAGACATCTTCTTAGACAGCCTGGTCCTGGTCATAAACTCTGACTCCAGCTTGGCAGCCTTATCTGTCATGGGCTTGCTGAAGAGGTTCTCTCCTTGGCAAGGGACATCAACCTGCTTATCTGGTACCCATTGTTCCAAGTTGGCACTAATGCCCGCCACTGCTACTCTAGCTGCTGACTCAAAGCCATCATAAGCCTCTTGAGGCCAATGTCATTCAAGGACTGGCTCCACCTCTGGGGAAGTCCTCACTGTGGAGGGTCCCGGGAGTCAGAATGATGACCCGGAGGAACCGGGCATCAGAGTCCACTGCTGGGCCATGAAGGCAAACAAACTCCGTTCTAAGACTGCCATCCTGGCTTTGATGCCAGATGGTTTTGCAGCCACCAACTCGTGCACCAAGGATCTCGGGCCTTACACCAGCACATTCAAGGGAGTTTCCTCGATGAGGACGGTCTCGGGGGACTAAGACCCATCCCCAGATGCCAATGGCATTTTCTCCCATCGGGGCAGCTTTGAGGGCTGCTCGTGTAAAGGGCTCAGAGGCCATGGGACTTACCCACAGTCCCAGACTTGTCACCCAAGGATGCCACTGACTATGTCAGGCTCTTCGAGAGGCATCCCTTCCCGAGAGGGCCCCGGTTCGATGCTCTGTGACCTCGAGGTTCCAAGGCAGTGTGGTTGCCATGGGAGGCCGGGGCCTCCGTGGCGGCACTCAAGTGCACTGAGGCCTGTAGACTGCTCCGGGGCTGGGTCAATTTTGTGGAAAATCGACTCTTGCTGCTGCTTACGGCCTCGGAGGGCCATGGGGGTCATCTGCTGGCAAAAAATGCACGCCAAGGCATCATAACCTGGCACACAAGGCAAAAATCATATGAATCTGTGTGTGACATATTGTGTGCACAACGGTCACAAGGCCTGAAGCCACTGACAGAGGCCATGGCAGGGAAGATGGTCCCCGCGAGGTCAAACTCCCTTGACCCGCCAGAAAGACTGCGAAAACTCATGCACCATGAGAAAAGTCCCCAAGGGGGAAAAATAAAAAAAGAACCTGAAGAAAAAAAACAATGCCAAAGGCAAGTGGACTTGGGAGGTGGGAGGGCAATGATACGGAGAAAGAATCAAAGACAAGAAAGCACAGTTACTTACCTGTAACAGGTGATCTCTGGGAACAGCAGGAATTAGTCCTCACATATGGGTACGTCGGTACCGACGGAGCCTGAGCGGGAAAGCTCCCCAGCTTCCCAGAAGGAAGCTTTTGGGGCCTCCCACTGCACATGCGCGCTGCCTTCCAGCCTTCCTGACCAGCTCTCCTCAGTTCGAGTTTATAGCTGAGACAATAGAGAGAGGAAAGGAAGATAGATAGAAGATACAACTCCTAGGGGAGGTGGGTGGGTTGTGAGGACTAATTCCTGCTGTTCCCAGAGATCACCTGTTACAGGTAAGTAACTGTGCTATCTCCAGGAACAAGCAGGAATAAGTCCTCACATATGGGGACTCCCTAGCTAAGATGCCTGGGAGATCCCCTTCCAAGGGTTCGCCATCTTCGTATGGATCTCAGGCATCCATCCTGGGAAGGTGGGCAGGAGTTGTTCAAGTATGGAACAGGTGTTTGAGGACAGCCTGACCAAACAAGGCATCCCGGCGGGAGTCCTTGTCCAAACAGTAATGGGCTGTGAAGGTATGAACCGAGGCCCAGGTGGCGGCTCGACAGATCTGATCTATGGATACAGAGTGAAGATGAGCCATAGAAGTGGCCATGGCTCTCACATTGTGAGCTGTGACATGGCCTTCCAGAGAAATGTTTTTACTCTGGTAAGCAAAGGAAATACACTTAGCAATCCAATTGGAAAGTGTACGTTTGGAGACTGGAAGTCCCAAATGAGAAGGATCAAAAGCCACAAAAAGTTGGGAAGACTTTCGATGTGGCTGAGTCCTGTTGAGGTAAAAGGCGAGAGCTCTTTTACAATCTAGAGTATGAAGGTTCCTCTCTGCACTGGATGCATGAGGAGCCGGAAAAAAGACAGGTAGATATACCTCTTGATTAAGATGAAAAGGCGAGACCACTTTCGGCATAAAGTGGGGATTCGTCCTGAGGACCACCTTATCATGATGAAACTTAGTATAAGGTGGATGAGCCACTAAGGCCTGTAGTTCACTGATGCGGCGAGCCGAAGTGACTGCAATAAGGAAAAGGACCTTCCAGGAAAGAAATTTCAAGAAGGTAGAAACCAACGGTTCAAAAGGTGGCTTCATAAGCTGACCTAGAACTAGGTTCAAATACCATGCTACCGGAGGAGGTCGGATGGGAGGCTTAGCTAGAGTCAGGCCTCTCATGAACCTTGCAATAAGAGGATGAGAGGAGACAGGTTGTCCATTTATAGGTTTTAAGGATGCTGCAATAGCACTTAAATGGACTCTGACTGAATGCGTCTTAAGGCCTGCATTAGAAAGATGCAGGAGATAGTCTAGTAGAGAATTCAAGGGAAGTGCCAAAGGGTCAAGACCCTGTTGAGCACACCAAATGGAAAAGCGTTTCCATTTGAAAGCATAGGAACGCCTCGTGGAGGGTTTCCTAGAGGCATGAAGGATATATTTCACTGGTTGAGAAAGATTGAAGTCATGAAGGCTTAGGCCTTCAGTAACCAAGCTCTGAGGTGCAGGGACTTGGGGTTTGGGTGCCACAAAGTCCCTTCCTCCTGAGACAGAAGGTCTGGCGCAGCTCCCAGGTCCAGGGAGGGTCCCTGGGAAAGATGCAGAAGTAGAGGGAACCACACTTGGCGTGGCCAGCATGGAGCTATGAGGATCATCGATCCGTGATCCCTCTGGAGTTTGAACAGAGTCTTGGGAATCAAAGGAATGGGTGGAAAGGCATATAGGAAGTCCTGACCCCAATGTAGGAGAAAGGCGTCGTTGGCCTGAGCTCTCTGACACGGAGTCCTGGAACAGAACCGGGGAAGTTTGGCATTGCACGGACTTGCAAAGAGGTCTATGTCCGGGGTTCCGCATTCCTGAAAGATTCTGCGTATCTGGTCCATATGCAAGGACCATTCGTGTGGAAGCAGAACTCGACTGAGTCTGTCTGCCCAAGAGATTTGAACCCCTGGAAGATACACTGCCAGAAGATGAATTTGATGCTCTCTGGCGAAGGCCCATAATCTGAGAGCTTCGTTGCAAAGCGACAGAGAGCCTGTCCCTCCTTGTTTGTTTACGTAGAACATGGCCACCTGATTGTCTGTTTGAACTAGGACGGTCAGGTTGACAAGGAGGGTATGGAAGACTGAGGGCAAAGAAGATTGCTCGCAGTTCCAGGAGGTTGATGTGAAGGGTGGTCTCCTGTGGAGACCAAGTACCCTGAGTGGAGAGGTGTTGTAGATGGGCTCCCCACCCTGTTTGGGAGGCATCTGTTGTGAGGGTTGCTTGGGGAAACCAAGGTTGGAAGGGGGCCCCCAACAACAGATTCTTGGTGGATATCCACCATTGGAGGGACCAAAACAGACGCTTTGAGGTGAGTATTTGGTCGGAGAGCGCTCCTGATGCTTGAGTCCACTGGGTGGCCAAGGTCCATTGAGCTGCTCTCATATGAAGACGAGCATAGGGCACCACGTGTACCGTGGAGGCCATGTGGCCCAGAAGTCGCAGCATTTCTCTGGCTGTCAAGTGACTGCTGGACTGAGCTTGGGAGGCCAAGCACACCAGACGTTGGCCCCGGACTTGAGGTAGGTAGGCCCTTGCAGTAGTGGTGTCCAACTGGGCCCCTATGAATTCCAGAGACTGAGTAGGGATAAGTTGAGACTTGGGAAGGTTTATCACCAGTCCCAGATACTGCAGAATGTGCCTTGTGCGGTCCAGGGAAATCTGGGCCTCTGACTGAGATGGAGCTCGGATGAGCCAGTCGTCCAGATATGGGAATACAAAAATTCCCAGACCTCTTAGAAATGCGGCAACAACTGCCATGCATTTGGTGAACACTCTTGGAGCAGAGGCTAGACCGAAGGGAAGTACTCTGTACTAGAAATGTTTTCCCTGAAACAGAAATCTTAGATATTTTCTGTGGGATGGGTGGATGAGTATATGTGTGTACGCATCCTTGAGATCTAGAGAACAAAGCCAATCCTGACTCTGAAGGTATGGAAGGAGAATGCCTAGAGAAAGCATTTTGAATTTCTCCTTGTACAGAAATCTGTTCAATTCTCTCAGATCTAGGATAGGTCTGAATCCCCCCGTCTTCTTTGGTATGAGAAAATAAGGGGAGTAGAATCCTGTCCCTTGTTGAAGAAGAGGAACCTCTTCTATTGCCCCTTGGGCAAGGAGAGAAGAGATTTCCTGACCCAACAGGCCCAGGAGAGATGGAGGAGAATTGAAGTGCCTCACCATGGTATATGGAGGAAGGTTGGAAAAATGAAGTTTATAGCCCTCTCTGATGATAGAGAGGGTCCATTGCTCTGATGTAATTTGCCCCCATCTGGGAGAAAAGTGAGCTAACCTTCCGGGAATGGTGAGGGGCTCTGGTTGTTCTAGAGGCAGAAAGGTTAAGTTCTCCAGGGGCAAGTCAAAACCCCTGAGGGGGTTGAGCCTGCTGAGGAGTGGCAGACACTGCAGGCTTTGACCTTGCCTGTTTAGGCTGCTGACGTTTAGCAGCAAAGCGAGGCTGAGAAGATTGTTGGCCAGTATTTGTGGAAAATCTGGCCTTCTTGTAGTAAGGCCTCTTGAAAGACTTTTTCTTGGCAGGAGTAGAGGTAGACTTAGAAAGTCTATCTAATGTAGCATTTTCTGCGTCCATTTGAGTGGCTTTAATTTGCCAGTCTTTACCAAATAAGTTCTCACCTGTACAGGGCAGATTCCGTAAGCCATCCAGGACCCAGGGTTCTAGGTCAGAGGCCTGGAGCCAAGCAAGTCGTCGGGCTGCAATGGCAATGCCCGAAGCTCTACCGGCACCTTCAAAGAAATCAAAGGCTGCTCTGTTGGAGAACTTAGAAACATCTAGAAGCTGTTTCACCAGAGAAATGAACTCCTCCTTTCTATCCTCAGGGATGAGGTAAAATGCCGTACCTTTAGGGCAAGTTCCCTTAGAAACATGCCCATATACAGACTGTATGAATTAATCCTGGCTATAAGCATACTAGCCTGGAAGATTTTCCTACCAAAAGAGTCTAGGGTCTTACATTCTCGCCCTGGAGGGGTAGAAGAGTGCCTTTTGGTACTCTTAATCTTTTTCAGCGCAGACTTCACCACAATGGAATGGTGAGGCAGCTGAGTTTTTTGAAAACCAGGAGAAGGAGGGACCCGGTACATGGTGTCCAACCTACGAGAATGAGGAGACAACGTTAGAGGAGCCTCCCATAAGTCCATCAAGTGTTCTTGAAGGATTTCATGGATAGGCAGGGTGACTGCCTCTTTAGGAACCTTAGGGTATCCTAAAATATCCAATTTCTTTGATCTAGGTTCTTTTTCAGAGGATGTAGTAATAGAAAGTCCTTTAGCTACTTCTATAATGAAGTCTTGAAAGGACAAATCCTCTGGTGGAGACATTCTCCTCTTTGGGGAAGAAGGCTCTTCAGGAAGAACCAGAGACAGCTCATCAGAGTCATCAGAGGAGTCAAAATCCTCAGAAGAATCAGAGAATCCTCTATTTGCTTCCAACGCACGATACGCATACCGATCGGTATCGACATCGGGCGTACCGGGTATGGGATCGGTATCGGGTGAAAACCCGGATCCGGCATGCGGAACCGATCTGCGTTTGGAAGATGATGGTCTCGGTTCCGGTATGGAAGACAGTACCGGAACCGGACCCGGAACCGCTAGTTCTCCAGGACCAAGCAGGAAGTCAGTCCTCACATATGGGTGACGTCGGCGCCGACGGAGCCCTCGCGGAGCAATTTTCCCCAGCTTTCAAAGAAAGCCTTTGGGAATTGCAGCGCGCATGCGCGGTCTCCTTCCCGCCCAAGGGTGCCATCTTAGCCAGTCTTCTTTTTTCCGCGGAGCCCTACAGACGTACCCGTCGTGTCCCCGCTGAAAAAGTTGATTTTCGTGATTTATTTCTATTTTTTCTTCGGTTCGACGCCGGTCTTTTTCCTGCCCGGACTCGCGACGCCGTTGCGAGTCCTTCTGTTATTTTTCGGTTTTTCTGATTTTGTCAGTTTCGTTTTCGGTTTTTCGCTGGCAGCCCGGTCCTTTGACCTTGCAGGGGCCCTTTTTCCCCCGATGGCTGCCAGTGGTTTCAAGCGGTGTGTTCAGTGTGACAGAAATATGTCACTCACTGACACACATGATAATTGCCTCCGCTGCCTTGGCCCGGATCACGAGGAACTGATCTGTCGGGCCTGCAGCAAAATGTCCTCCAAAGCGTTAAGGAGTCGGCGGCATCAGCGGGAACGAATCTTCGCTGATCCCGCCCGTACCCGGACCTCGGAGGCCTCGGCGTCAAGAGGTTCCAGCTCTGACAGTCACCGGAGTTCCTCCGACAGGGGTTCTCCCTCCGGGGACCATCATCGGAAGGTGAAACCCGCGAGGGCGGCGTCGGTGGACGCTCCTGGTTCCGCGAGGGCCAGGTCGCATAGCCCCGATAGCCGTCCCGGGTCTTTGGAGAAGGAACATCTCCCGAAGCGACCTCGTCTGGAGTCGGAGTTGCCTGCTCGGGTAAGTCCTGTAGTCCTCCTGGACTCGCCTCCGAGGGGTCCGACGTCGGGCCCCGAGTCGGGGGCTGCTGGGTCACCTGAGGTCGGACTCAGGTTGACGGCCTTGGAGAGCAGACTATCTGCCTTCATGGACCAGCAGCGGGCACTGATCGCTAGCCTCGCTGGCGCCTCTGCCCCGACCGCCGGGACGTCGATGTCTAAGTCGACCCCGGAGACCGAGCCGATCCTCGAGTCCATGAGGGCTCGAGTCGATCCTCGGTCGAGGTCACCCTCGGCCTCCCGTTCGGGACCGAGGTCGTCGACGCCGACTCCCTCGGCGTCGGGCCGGCCGACGCCTCTGCCCACCCGAACCGACCCCACCGATTCCTCCTCGGAGTCGGCCTGGGAGTCTGAAGAGGAAGAGTCACCTGATTCGTTCCGGACTCGGTGTGTCCCCTCGGACTCACCTGAGTCCGAACCTCGGAAACAGTCCCCTCCGGAGGATGCCCGGTTCTCGGACTTCGTCAGGGATATGGCCAAGGCTTTGGCCTTCCCTGCGGATCCCGAGGAGGAGCCTCGAGCCGAAGAACTCGATGCCCTTCAGTACGACTCTCCCGCCAGGGAGCACTTTACTGTACCGGTTCCTCCCATGCTGGAACGACTACTCTTCCGCATGTGGGAGAGTCCGGCATCGTCGCCGGTGTTAAGCAAGCGGGTCGATTCCATCTATCGAGTCCGCAAGAGTCCTGGCTTCCAAAAAGCACAGCTACCGCACCATTCCATGGTGGTGGAATCGGCCATGCATAGGCTTAAGAGCCAGAAGATGCACTCCTCGGTGCCTCCTGGCAGGGAGGCCCGCAACCTGGATGGCCTCGGTAAGAAGTGTTTCCAGGGCTCTATGCTTGTCGGGTCCAGACCTACCAGCTCTACATGGGCATGTATCTCAGAGACCTGGCTAAAGAGATAGCCGGATTCTCCGCTGGGCTGTCCGAGGAACCTTTGCGGAGGTTCCTAGCCTTGACAACTGGTATTCGGGAATGCCCCAAATTCATGTCTCGAGCGGCCTATGATGGCTTTGAAGCATCGGCACGAGTGGCCGCAGCCGGCATCGGTGCCCGCCGACAGGCTTGGCTTCAATCGTCTGACCTTGAACCCTGGGTGCAGGACAAGTTGGTCGATGTCCCCTGCCGAGGTGAGAACCTCTTTGGCAAGCCCATGGCTGAAAAGGCTGCACAGAGTTCGAGACGGAGACTCTCACCAGAACTAGGCTTTCTAGGAAGACCTCCGCCCCTTCCCAGAAGAAGAAGGGCTCGGGAAAGAAGTCCTTTTACCCGAGAAAGGCGGCTGCCTATAAACACTACCCTCAATATCAGGCCTCCACAGCTCCCCAACAGGGTCAGCAGGCCAAGGGACGGGGTAACGGGTCCCGTAGGCAGCAAGCCCCCAAGCCTGCACCACCGGCCCCTGCTCAGCAGGGTGGGGGTTTTTGACTTCATCAGCATAGCCTCTCCCCCTCAGCTGGTTCCTCCCAGCACAGGAGGCCGGCTGGTTCACTTTGCCCACAGGTGGTTCAACATCACTTCAGATGCCTGGGTGCTTCAGGTCGTAAGAGAAGGCTATCTTCTCCACTTCCACCAGGTCCCTCCCTCCTATTTCCCGGGAGAACCTCCACGACTCCCTCTGCACAGGGACTTACTCCTTCAGGAGTTAGCAAGTCTTCTCCAGGAACAGGCTGTGGAACCGGTGCCCCACCACCTGAGGGGTCAAGGCTTCTATTCCAGGTATTTCCTAATACCAAAAAGAACGGGAGGCCTCCGACCCATCCTGGACTTGCGCAACCTCAACAAGTTCCTCGTCAGGGAGAAGTTCAAGATGCTTACCCTTGGAATCCTTCTGCCCTACCTCCAGCAGGGAGATTGGCTATGCTCCTTGGATCTAAAGGATGCCTACACGCACATCCTCATCCACCCAAGCCACCGCCAATACCTAAGGTTTGTGGTGGCAGGAAATCATTACCAGTACAGAGTACTGCCCTTTGGCCTATCCTCCGCACCGCGAGTCTTCACAAAATGTCTCGCGGTGGTGGCGGCTTATCTCCGGCTTCACGGCCTCTATGTCTTTCCGTACCTAGACGACTGGCTCATCAGAGCATCGTCCTCTCCGGAAGTCACAAATGCCACACACCGCACTGTGACTCTTCTGCAGTACTTGGGCTTTGTCATAAACTTCGCAAAGTCCACTTTGCTCCCCTTGCAAGATCTCGAGTTCATCGGCGCAAGACTGCACACTCTTCAGGCACGAGCTTTCCTGCCTCTCGACAGGGCTCAACGGCTCGTGGACCTAGCCGGCCGTTTTCGCAGCCAGTCCCCGGTCTCAGCCAGGCGCTTCCTGAGACTACTCGGCCATATGGCTTCCACCGTCCACGTGACCCCCAATGCCCGCCTGAATATGCGGCCTGCTCAATGGTGCCTTCGCAAGCAGTGGCAACAAGCCACGGGCGGACTAGCCGACTTAGTGCGCGTCTCCGGCCCGCTGGCCTCTTCTCTACAGTGGTGGCTTCATCGGCCGAACCTGCTGCTCGGGATGCCTTTTCATTCCCCTCAGCCGGCTCAAGTGCTGACGACCGATGCTTCTCTCCTAGGATGGGGAGCGCATTGCCAAGGGGCATGTACTCAAGGTCTCTGGACCACGTGGGAGTCTGCTCAGCAGATCAACTTCCTGGAGCTCAGAGCGATCCGTCTGGCTCTCAAGGCTTTCTCCCACCTGACTTCTCACCAGTCCGTCCTTGTCCAGACGGACAATCAAGTTGCCATGTTCTACGTGAACAAACAGGGAGGCACGGGCTCCTTCCTTCTCTGTCGAGAAGCACAGAAGCTCTGCTCTTGGGCCGTCAGCCATGGCATTCTTCTCAAGGCAGTTTATCTCCCAGGCCAAGAAAATTGCCTGGCGGACAAACTCAGCAGGATCCTCCAGCCACACGAGTGGCGCCTGGATCCCTTCGTAGTTCAGAAACTTTTTCTGAAGTGGGGCCTCCCCACGATGGATCTCTTTGCCAGTCCTCTCAACCGGCAACTTCCTCGCTTCTGCTCTCGTCAGCCGCATCCACTTCGAGTAGCGGCGGATGCTTTTCTACTCTCATGGTCGAAAAGCCTTCTGTATGCCTTTCCTCCCATACCGTTAGTCTCTCGAACTCTTTTCAAGGTTCTCCGAGACAAAGCTTCCATGATCCTGATCGCTCCTCGCTGGCCCAGACAGCCGTGGTTTCCACTCCTGCTGCAATTAGCGGTAGCGGATCCGTTCCCTCTGGGGTTTCAACCGGATCTCCTAACACAGGATCAGGGGTCCCTGCTACATCCCAACCTCAGATCTCTACATCTGATGGCCTGGCTGCTGAAAGGGTAGTCCTTGCTCCCCTTCTACTGCCGGCAGAGGTGGAAGAGGTCGTCCTAGCTTCCCGGCGACCTTCTACCCGCAAATGCTACGCCCTTAAATGGCGTCGCTTTTCCGCTTGGTGTGCCCAGCAGTCTCAGGATCCCTTCTCCTGCTTGGTGTCGGTGATCTTGCAGTACTTGCTCTACCTCTCTAATCTGGGACTTAAGTCCAACTCCGTCAAAGTTCACCTCAGTGCTCTTTCAGCACATAATGTGCCGATGGACGGCAGACCTCTTTCCAGCGACCCTCTCGTAGCGAGGTTTCTCCGAGGTCTCCTTCTACTTAAACCACCTCTGCGCCCGCCAGCGCCTGACTGGGATCTGAATGTGGTTTTACAGCGGATCACCTGTCCGCCTTTTGAACCTATGGCTACCTGTTCTCTCCGTTTTCTTTCTTGGAAAACATTATTCCTGATAGCCCTCACTTCCGCTAGACGCGTAAGTGAATTGCAGGCCCTTGTGTCTGATCCCCCTTACACTCGGTTCTACAAAAATAGGGTAGTCCTACGGACTCACCCAAAATTTCTTCCAAAAGTGGTCTCCCCTTTTCACATCAATCAGGAGGTGGTACTTCCGACCTTCTTTCCCAGGCCACACTCCAGCCGAGCTGAAATGGTCCTGCATACCCTGGACTGTAGAAGGGCATTGAACTTCTACCTTGACCGTACGCGGGAGCACCGTAAAGCTGCTCAGCTTTTTGTGTCTTTTGACCCCAATAAATTGGGGCTCCCGGTCTCCAAGCGTACTCTGTCCATCTGGGTTGCTGACTGTATCGCTTGGGCTTATGGGGCAGCCGGACTCTCGTTAGAAAGTCGAGTCACGGCTCACTGTGTTCGGGCGAAGGCTACGTCAGTGGCTTACCTCCGCTCTGTTCAGTTGGCAGACATCTGCCGGGCCGCTACTTGGTCTTCGAGCCAGACTTTTGCGGTCCATTACTGCCTCGAGAGGGAGTCCCGCAGGGACAATGCTTTCGGACAGGCAGTTCTCCGAAATCT
Organism: Ichthyophis bannanicus; assembly: GCA_033557465.1. NCBI lineage: Eukaryota > Metazoa > Chordata > Amphibia > Gymnophiona > Ichthyophiidae > Ichthyophis > Ichthyophis bannanicus. The sequence goes on along the minus strand of CM066034.1, from coordinate 560,016,765 downwards.
CTTCGAGGTTTGAGCAACTCCTACCCTCCATCCCGGATGGGGGCTACCGGTGGGTAATAATTCAGTGAAGATTCCTTCCTTCTGTACCGCTGAGCTAGAGGGAGCTCATTTTTGTGCTTAGGGTCTCCGGTAGCCTTAAGCTTGGGAGTCCCATATGTGAGGACTGACTTCCTGCTTGGTCCTGGAGAAAGCGTAGTTACTCACCTGTAACAGGTGTTCTCCAGGAGCAGCAGGAATCAGTCCTCATAACCCTCCCTCCTCCCCTTGGAGTTGCAATCATCTGCTTAAGTTTTTTGCAAATTTTTATGCTATCTTTTAGCTATGTCATCAGACTGGCTAAGATGGCACCCTTGGGCGGGAAGGAGACCGCGCATGCGCGCTGCAATTCCCAAAGGCTTTCTTTGAAAGCTGGGGAAAATTGCTCCGCGAGGGCTCCGTCGGCGCCGACGTCACCCATATGTGAGGACTGATTCCTGCTGCTCCTGGAGAACACCTGTTACAGGTGAGTAACTACGCTATGCGGTACCGAGGGCGTCGCAGCTTTAATGAAAGCCAGAACGGCCTGCTGCATGGTCTGGACAGTATTGCCCATAGACGCCACTGCTGCCTGGATGTCGGTACCGGCATGGGCCGGTACCCCAGAGCAGTCTAACAGGTGATCAGTCGAGGCCGTGCCATCGATGTCAACCTGTAACCCCATAGATGGTGCTTTGGAAGCCAGAGCTTCCCGCCGGGGTTGTTTGGCTGGGGCAGGATCCTCAGATTCAAAAGAGAGAGCCTCTCGATACTTTGAAGGAGATTTGCTCTTTGAGGACCTGCCCGAAGAAGGTTTGGTTACCTGAGATCCATCCGGAGAGGAAGACCTGGATGACTGTGATGCTGGATTATCTGAAGCAAACAGCACATGGAATTTGTTGGCCCGGTTCTGCAAACCACGTTTAGACATCTGGGAGCAGGATGAGCAGTCCGGAATGGAGTGGTCAGGTCCCAAACATTTAAGACACCAGTCATGGGTGTCTGTGACAGAAATAACAGCACTACACTTGGTACACTTCTTGAAACCAGGGGCTGGTTTCTCCATGAGGAGAATTTGTGTAGGCCTGAGGCCTAACCAAAGTCACCAAGTTGCTAAATAAAAGTTTTTTTTTTTTTGGTTTTTTTTAAAGAAAAGAAAAGAGAGACCGGCGGTACTGGTTTCGGTATGGGGAAGGCAGGTACGCGGTCTAAAGAAACAAACTAAAATAAGAATTTCTTCAGCGGTGACAGGAACACGACCTGCTGGCTCCGCGGAAAAAGAGAAACTGAGGAGAGCTGGTCAGGAAGGCGGGAAGGCAGCGCGCATGTGCAGTGGGAGGCCCCAAAAGCTTCCTTCTGGGAAGCTGGGGAGCTTTCCCGCTCAGGCTCCGTCGGTACCGACGTACCCATATGTGAGGACTTATTCCTGCTTGTTCCTGGAGATAAAAAATCAACACGTCTGATAAGCTCTGTGGAAAAAAGCAGACTGAGGGAAGATGGCACCCGAAGGGGACCACAAATACGTGGAGCATCGTCCAAAGGCTTTCTTTGAAAACTGGGGAGAGGTTACTGTGCAGGCTCCGTTGGCACAGTCACCCATATGTAATGACTGACTTCCTGCTTGTTCCCGGAGAAATCCAGAACTCATTAGCTGTACTTGCAAACATTGGGTTTGAGAACCTGGTTAATTTGCATAGGTTGGTTACCTAGAAAACCAGTCCTGTTAGTGGCTCACCTTGACCAGGTTTATGAATTTCAGGTTTAGTGGTTACTAATAGTAAATTATATTTATTTCAGGGAACTCTGTGTGCTGCCCCAACAGGCAAGAACTCTAGTGAATAGCTAACATGCGCTTGACACCATCAGGGTGTGGCAAATGATGTATGTGCCACTCCATCGGAATGGAGTGCAGTTTATAACCAGGTGATCAGAGACTGCCAGCTGAAATGATACTCACTTCTATTTTGTGTCAAATAATGCCTTTATCATTTCAAGCTTCTGACAACAGAGTTCTCTTGCTTATATATGTTTCTAACCAAAAATTCAATTTCCTGAACATTCTGTTGTCAGTTTTTCATTTTGATCAAATATGTTTGTGCAGTACTTGGCTATAGCCTCTCCACATCCCTCTGCAACTCGTTTAGGGTACCACAAATATAAAGAACAATAAGGTCTCAGTTGAAGCCTCTCTGTGCTTCCAAAGCAGTTACTGTAGGGATGAAGCTGGCTGTGGTGGAGCTGACAGGCTTCTCCAGTTCCAACATTTTACTCCAGCAATCACTCCAGAGAAGTGTCAGATCACTGGTGGATGAGATCCACATGCTTACTTTTCATGACACTGCTAAGTAATATTTTCCAATATATCTAAAAATAGAGACCTAGAACCCCGTCATCTCTTTTCCTGATATCCAGAAGGTAGAATAACAGATACCTCTTCTGAACCCACTATCACCATAATGTATCCCTCAAAACAAGATGGCAGGTTAGCTAATGTATTGACTTTGAATAACTGTAGTCTCTAAAGAAGCAGAAACAGAATGCCATACCCTTTCCAAATTGAGGATAGTTGCCATCTGTGAAAGGCGAGCAAACTTATCGCGGATAGTCCATGTCGTCACAGTGGTGAGGTAGGCAACCAGAGATCTCAGCTCCTTATCAAACTGCAAGCCGCCAAGCTAAAAAAAAAAACAGCAGAGTCTACAACTTATACGTTCTTTTCCCATTCTCTTTCAAATGTTAAAATAATTTAAACAAAAAAAAAAGTGTGAGTTTTCACAAGAGAATTTTTTAAAAATACAATGTGGGACCCCATGATTTACAAAGCATTATAGATATTGCATATGTTGGCCAACTGCAAGTCATAATTGCAGAGACTTATGTAAGGACAAAGTATCCATTTATTACAGCACTACAGGTAATTAGAACAAACTAAATCAATTACACATATTCCAAGCAGGATTCTTTTTTTTACATCAGAAGCCTATAAAGCTGAAGAATGGTGGACTACCCAATAAAAGATATTGCATTTTCCTTTTTTCTTAGAAGTTAGCTTTTCCATAATTAGCACTTCTAAGATACTCTTCAAGTGAAAGTCAAAAGGAGAATAGTATAATTTTTCCACTGTGTAGAAACTGCAAATTGTGCTGTGGTTAAATTAGTGGTTAGTAAGTATTCCATCTTAAGTGGAGGAGTAGCCTAGTGGTTAGAGCAACAGCCTCATATCCCAGAGACCAGGGTTTGATTGCCACTGGCACTCCTTGTGAGCTTGGGCAAGTCACTTTGCCCTCCACTGCCTTGGAAGAAAAGGCCTGGCAATCTACTTCCAGTAATACTTTGACAAGAAAACCCAGGGGCTGCTGGGTCAGCATTGACTTGATGGCACTTAAAAAAAATTGTCCCTAATTAACTTTTGATACAAAGACCCAGCAGAGCCCATGAAGAATTGTTTCAGAAATTTCATAAATTGTTTTGACCTATTTCCAAAGGAAAAATTGATCTCACCTGCTAATTTCCTTTCCTTGAGTCCAGTCAAACCAGTCCACAACAACTTGGTTATGCCCCTCTACTAGTGGATGGAAACAAGATAACAAAGATTTGTAAGCTCTACCCCATATAGGACACCATGTAGCCACATACTTCTCAGTATTTTCCACTACAAAACAAATGTTAGACCTCACCCCAAAAAGGCTCCCAAAAAACAGGGAGGGATGTGGGTCAAAAGGTATTTGCAGTGGTCGGGAAGACATGCACAGAGATTCCAAAAGCTTCCAGAAGGATCTGGGAATACTCCCACTGAGGCTCCATTAGAGGACATCACCTATAACATGAAGACTTTTTTCCTGCTTCTCCACGGAAAATGGAGGCTACTCCCCTTACTGCCTACCTCCAAAGGCGCCCTCATTCTCTGGAAACAAGCAGGAAGTCAGTCCTCACACATATGGGTGACATCAGCAGTGAAGGAGCCCATGTGGAAGCATCTCCCCATCTTTCAAAGAAAGCCTTGCATGTCTGGTCCACTTCCCACCCAAGGGTCCATCTTTTTTCGGCAGAGCCCATTGGACATTGTCCAGTTTCCCCTAGAAAAAAATCTGATTTTTGTTAAAGTTTTGTCTGGTTTGCGTACCGGTTCCTTCCTGCCCCCTAGCCAGCTCGCCTCAGCATCGCTCCTTAGGTTTGTTCATTCGTTTTTTCATCTTTTTTCATCAAGGTGTTCCTCAACCTGCGTTCGTGCCCTTTTTCAGCTGAAGACATCTGACCCCTGTTGGACGGTGGGACCCCTTTTTTCCCCGATGGCCTCCAGTGACTTCAAAAAGTGTGACCGGTGTGGTAAAATGAGGTCACTCACTGATCCACATTATTTATTTAGCCATATTTATATACCGCCTTTCGCGGGTCAAACCTACCTCCAAAGGCGCCCTCATTCTGCTGCCTCTGATGCCTCGGCCCACAGCATGACTGACTGTGAACTCTGCAGAGCCATGACCTCAAAAAGGCCTTAAAGAGCCACCATCAACAACAGGAACATCTTTTTCAGAAGTCAGACTCCATGCTGGTGTCTCCGGTGACACTATGCTCCAGGGCCCCCTCTGATACCAAGGTGCCACGCGAAGCCTTACCCTCTTTGGAGTTCCGTAGCCACAGTTCCTCCAAGCAGAAATCCCTGGAGATAGAGCACAAGAAGAAACCCTTGGAGAATGGATCTGGGAAGAAGGAAAAATCTCACCCCAGGACCCACAGTCCCAAGTGTGAGTCCGAGGAGTCAGGGTAGGAGTGGCCTTACAAGTTGCCCTGTAAGGAGTTGTCAGCACCCGCCAATCGGCCTCAGACCTCCAAGGCCATCCTCATCGAGACTCCCCCTCGAAGGTACTGACGCTTGCCTGAAGTTGAAGACCGCAGAGCCAACTGGTATGGAGACCAGAATGGAAGCCCAACAGAGCAGTATATCTGCCCTAGTGGCCATGTAGCGGGCGTTCATGTCCGGCTTGTCCGGTTCATCTGCCCCGACAATGGGACCCTCGACAGAGGGCTTCTCATGATGTTGAGCCAGTCCTCAAGTACCACTGGCCTCGAGAGAGCCCCTAGCACCGGACGAGGTCCCGGTCCTCCACTGCGAGTGACCGCAGCTCGGACCGTAGATCCTACAGAGGTCATGGACCGCCTGAAGCAGTCCTCAACCAAGGTGATTGCATGGCATCGGACTGATCCTCTGATTTAGAGTCTGAATAGGAGACTAAGGACTAAGAACCCCGGACACGAGGCAACATCGAGACGTGCCCTTGAATCAGTCTTCCCCAATGACCCACACACTGAGGAACTGGAGATACTCCAATACAAAGCACCCCCCGAAGGAACCCCTTACAGTTCTGGTGCCCGATTCTCGACCGCCTCCTCCTCCGGATGTGGGAAACACCAGCATTGGTACCAGTTGTTAGTATGCACCTCAACACCATGTACCAGGTATGCCGAAGCCCTGGGTTCAAAAAGACTCAACTTCCCCACAACTCAATGGTTGTGGAGTCGGACATGTGTCGGCTTAAAAGCCAAAAAACTCATTCATCTGTCCCACCCAGCAGGGAGACCCGAACCCTTGATGCCCTCGGCCGGAAGGCCTTTCAGGGCTCGATGCTAATTTGCCGGATCCATTCCTATCAGCTCTATATCGGCATGTACCTCAAGGAATTGTCGAAAGGGCTTGGTGGATTCTCAGCAGGCCTCAATAGGGAATCCCTACAGAGGTTTAAGACCTTGACCTTGACGATAAAAGAATGCTTGAAGCTTTTGTCCTGAGCAGCCTATGATGGCTTAAAGTCATCGGCCAAGGTGGCCGTCGCAAGCATTAGGGCATGATGCCAAGCATGGTGGCAGTCATCAGACCTGGAGCAATAGGTGCAAGACAAACTGATTGATGTCCCCCTGCATAGGAGAGGACCTATTTGGGAAACCCATGGCAGATAAGGCAGCAGAGATAGAAACCAAGTTCATGATGAGAACAAAGCTCTCAAAGACGACCTCGGTACAACCTCAGAAGAAAGCCCCAGGGTAAAAAGCCCTTATTCCCTCAGGAGAAGTCAGAATGCCTCAGGGAATTAGCTGCAGAGGTACATCGGCACCGTGCACTACTGGCCAAGCTCCTATTCCACCTGTTGGGACACATGGCATCCACGGTTCACGTGAACTCATATGCCCACCTTCACATGAGAGCAGCCCAGTGATGCCTCCGCTCTCAGTGGACACAAGCCACAGGCAGGCTCAGGGACACAGTGAAGGTGACCCGTCGGTTGGCAGACTTTCTCAGATTGTGGCAGATTCCACGTCACCTTCAGTCTGGGATGCCCTTCCAGGCACCCAACCCCCAGAATTTCCTCACCACGGACGGCTCTCTAATGGGCTGTGGAGCATATTGCGAGAGCCTCCAGACACAAGGCGACTGGTCCCACAGGGAATCCCAGATGCAAATCAACCTGCTAGAGCGATGGGCAATATACCTAGCTCTCCAGCCACAGGCAGGTTCAGGGACACAGTGAAGGTGACCCGTCGGTTGGCAGACTCTCTCAGATTGTGGCAGATTCCACGTCACCTTCAGTCTGGGATGCCCTTCCAGGCACCCAACCCCCAGAATTTCCTCACCACAGACGGCTCTCTAATGGGCTGTGGAGCGTATTGTGAGAGCCTCCAGACACAAGGAGACTGGTCCCACAGGGAATCCCGGATGCAAATCAACCTGCTAGAGCGATGGGCAATATACCTAGCTCTCAAAGCATCCTGCCACCAGCTACAGCACCACTCTGCGCTGATCTAGACCAACAATCAGGTTGCAATGTTCTACGTGAACAAACAGTGGGGAACAAGGTCAAATCCCCTCTGCCAGGAGGCGGTAGTCCTCTGCTCCTATGCTACATGCAGAGAGATGCTCCTAAGGGCAGTGTAGACAAGCTGAGCAGGATCCTCCAGCTGCACGAGTGGCGCTTGAATCCAGTAGTAGTCTCACGAAAGTTTCATCTCTAGGGCATCCCCTCGATGGACCTGTTCACCAGTCCGGACAACACACAGTTACCCCAATTCTGCTCCCACCAGTTGCACCCATCCCCCAGGTGACAGCGAATGCATTCTCATCCCGTGGACGGAAGGCCTTCTGTATGCCTTCCCACTGACATCGCTGGTAGCCAAGACACTACTCAAAGCCCAGCATGACAGGGCATTGCTAATGATAGCCCCTTGGTGGCCCAGGCAGCCCTGGCTCCCACTGCTCCTAGCAGTGGCATCGCCGATTCCCCTATGCCGAGCCCCAGGGCTATTCTCACAGGAGCAGGGTTCTATCCTACACCCCAACCTGGGGTCCCCTATCACTCACGGCTTGGCTGCTGAAATGGTTGTGTTAGCCCTCTTCAACCTCCCACAGGACATGGAAGAAATTCTTCTGGCCTCTCGTAAGGCCTCCACAAGAAGGGTGTAACACCTTCAAGTGGCGCCAATTCTCAGTGTGGTGTGCAGAAAGGCAGGCAAACCCATTCTCCTGCTTAGTACAAGTGATGCTCCAGTACCTGCTTCATCTATCACAGGTGGGACTAAAGTCCAATTTGATCAGAGTACACTTGAGCACCATCGCAGCGCAGCACCATTCCATTGGGGGAAAACCCCTCTTGGCTCAGCCCCTTGTGTCCCGATTCCTGCAGGGCCTCATGTTATCCAAACTCCCCATCCACCCTACAGCAGTGGAGTGGGATCTCAATGTGGTGCTCTCGCAACTCACTAAGCCTCCGTTTGAGCCTCTGGCTACCTGCCACCTTCCTGGAAGGTCACCTTCCTGGTAGCACTCATATCAGCATGCAGAATCAGCGAGCTCCAGGCTCTGAAGGCGGAATAGTCCTACACGGGGTTCTACAAGAACAGGGTGGTGCTCCTCACACCCCCCCAAATTTCTGCTGAAGGTGGTGTCCCCATTCCACCTCAACCAAGAATTGATGTTACCCACCTTCTTTCCAAGGCCTCACGCCGGAAGGGTGGAGACCATTCTCCACAATCTGGATTGCAAGAGGGCTCTGTCTTTTTACCTGCATCGGACTCAGGGCCACCGTAAAGCACCACAGCTTTTCCTATCCTATGACTGCAGCCGTTTGGGGTTCTCAGTGACTTAGCAAACTCTGTTCACTTGGGTGGTGGACTGCACTACCCTTGCCTATGAACAAGCAGGGATCTCACTGGACCAGAGGGTCATGGCTATTTCGGTGGCAAATCTATGTTCCGTCCCTGTGACAGAAATCTGCCAGGTCACCACCTGGTCTTCAGTTCATTCCTTCACAGCTCACTACTGCCTGGAAAGAGGAGTCCCGACGGGACGCCTTCAGCCAGGCCGTACTCCGTAATCTCTTTGGGGTGTAGGCAACTCCTGCCCTCTGATACTTCTGTGTTCGGACTACCGGAATGCTGGTTCTCTGCTGGACACTTGGGTCTTGCGAGAGTCTCTCAGTTTGGATTCAACTGCTGCTGATCACAGCTCACTCTCTGCAGGTCACTATAGCATTTTTACAGGTTCTCGGTAGCCTGAAGCTGGTGAGTCCCATATGTGAGAACTGACTTCCTGCTTGTTCCCGCAGAAAGCAGAGTTACTCATCTATAACAGGTGTTCTGTGCAGACAGCAGGAATCAGTCCTCCAAACCCTCCTCCTCCCCTTGGAGTTGCTTCTTTACCATATTTTATTTTTGCCATCTTACCTATGTCATTAGACTGAGGCAAGATGGCACCCTTGGGCAGGAAGTGTACCGCGCATGTGTGGTGCATCTCCCAAAGGCTTTCTTTGAAAGCTAGGGAGATGCTTTCATGTGGGCTCCATCGGCGCTGATGTCACCCATATGTGAAGACTGATTCCTGCTGTTCCCAGAGAACATCTGTTACAGGTGAGTAACTATACTTTACTTGCAACTGCATGGCTTTTCATCGTTATTTTTTAACTGAGGGGGGGGGGGGCACGGGCAGAAAGGGAGAAGCAGCAAAAAAAAAAAAAAAAAAAAGAGGGCAGATGCCAGGACTTCTCCAGGCATTCCCCAAGGGCCAGGCTGGAGACTCTACAATCCCCTTCCTGCCTGGTCTCAACTAACTTACTAGTTCTCTAACTGAGCCCAGGAGTCCCGATAACAATCCATCATCCACCAGAGCACAATATATGCCTGTCTACCATCCACTGGAGACTGAGAAATACTGAGGAGTATGTGGCTGCACTGTAACCTATATGGGGGGAGCTCACAAGCTTTTTGCTCTGTCTCCATCCAGTGGTAGAGGGGAATAGCCATTCCATTCTGGATTGATCTGACATATAAGGAAAGAAAAATTTTTACTTAACTGATAATTTTCTTACCCAGGAGTCCTGCTAGACCTGTTAAGACAATCATGTTATGTTCCACTGCTAGCAGATGTTGGCGACAAACTCGCAGAACTTTCCACTGACATTAATGGTATAAGAAGAGGTGCAATCAGTGGCACTCTTCAGTAGTAATAACAAACAGATCCCAACAAACCACCACCACCGCAGTGAAGGCAAACTCGACACTGGTAGAAACAGTACCGAGGAACCACACCAGGCTTCCCCTGAAAATGCAATACTGTTAATGCTGATGATGTGGCAGCCCTCACCCATAGAGGGGAGCAGAAGACAAACAGCTGTTTACATCCTAAGGAGGGTCCTGGACTGGTCTAGCAGAATTCCAGGAAAGGAAATTATCGGATAAGTAAAATTTCTCCTTTATCACTCTACTAGACCAATTCAAACAGGAAGTACCCAAGTTTACCCTAAACAGACACCACTGCCTTAATTGCTGCCCTGAAAGCGCCGTCTTTTCTGGCCACCAAGTTACCATGATAGTGCTTAATGAAAGAGCTCAAGGATGACTAAGTGGTTGCTCTGCAGATATCCACTGTCAGTACCAACCTGGACACCGCCGAAGAAGAGGCCTGAGCTTTGCTCAAATGAGCATGCAAACCATCCAGCATCAGCTTGCCTTTAAACAAATGGCTTCTCTAATCCACCTCACTAAGGTAGACCTAGAAGCCTTGCGTTTTTGAAATTCCCCAAAAAGAACAAACAGCCTGCCTGACAACTGAAAACTGTTGGTCGTCTTCAGGTAATGGACATCCTGAAGATGGACATCCAGAAAAAAAATATAAACTCGAGTCTTTCCCTTGGCATTCGCTAGGCAAATTGGCTAACATTGAAACTACCTGATTCACGTGAAACCACTTCTGGCGAAAAGGAAGGAAGCATACAGATCCTCACTGACTCCATTAAGGAGGACAGATAAGAGCCCCTATATGATAGGGCTTGCAGTTCAGAAATAGTGTGCAGGGCAAATCACCATGAGGAAAACTACCTTCAAAGAGAAGTCCTTCAGAATAGCCTATTCTACAGCAGAATCAAATACAAAATAATAATGACTATATTTAAAACTATAAAAAATTTAGCTCCTATAACCCTAACTTAGTTAATCAGGACTACACCCAATGACCACCAATGTAGAAGCAAAATGACAAATACACTCATAATTCCATCTGACTACCGCAAAACTAAAAAAGAAACTAGCAATAGGGCCCTTTGCATATTTAGCACCATCTCTATGGAACACCTTACCAGACAGAATATGAGATATATCCAACCTGGCCACCATCCGAACCCAGCTCAGAACATTCCTCTTCATTGAGCATTTTGGAGATAATGAACAATATAACAATCTCATCTTCTGCAGACTCCACCTCGTCCCCCCCTTTTTTCCTTGCCATGGTATACTGTGCAATAAGCAAAGAAAATAAATTTGAAATACCATCCAAAATCCAATTTTATGAAAATTGTAAATAAGTTTTAAATCTTATGTATTTACTGCTTGTTTAATATACCCTCACGTGTTACATGTAAAAGTTTAATATGTTTGAATGTAATATTGTTGTTCATAATGTAAAACGCCCTGATTCACGATAGGGCAGTATAAAAGACTCACAAATAAATAATAAATAAATGCTCAAAGGGAGGACCTGCCAAGGCCCACAAGACTAGACTAAGATCCCATGGTGGAACCACCGGACAAATGGGAAGACACAGACGCTTAACTCTTCTGAGAAAACATGAAACATCATGGTGAGAGGCTGAGAGCCCCATGCACCCAGCCACGCAAAACAGAAAAAGCCACCACTTGAATCCACCAAACACCCCCCTCTCCAGGCTCCCATGGAGAAATGCAAAAATTGTCATAATGTCCATTCACAGCATGGACAAGCCCCATTCATCACACTACAACTCAAAAAGCCACCAGATGTGCACGTATGCCAGAGGGGTGGATGCACAGTGAGATTTGAGCAAGGTGGAGATCACAGATGCAAAATACCATCTCTGACCAAGCCATAAGCTAGAAAAGGTTCAGGTCATCCATAATCATGGCCAGAAGACCTCTCCACCATAGGTCAGAAAAAGAGTAGTTACTCACCTGTAACAGGTGTTCTCCAGGAGCAGCAGAAATCAGTCCTCACATATGAGTGACGTCGGCACTGACTGAGCCCTCGTGCGGAGCATTTCCCCAGCTTTCAAGGAAAGCCTTTGGGAATGCAGTGCGCATGCGCGGTCTCCTTCCCGCCCAAGGGTGCCATCTTGCTCAGTCTGATGACATAGCTAAAAGACAGCAAAAAATCAAAATGAAGTATATGACTGCAACTCCAGGGGAGGATGGAGGGTCGTGAGGACTGATTCCTGCTGCTCCTGGAGAACACCTGTTACAGGTGAGTAACTACTCTTTCTCCAGGACCAAGCAGGAAGTCAGTCCTCACATATGGGACTCCCCAGCTCTAGGATACCGGGAACCCTAAGCTGAAAAGTGGCTCCCTCTCAAGAGCCTCAGCATTCATGATAAGAATATCCTTTGAGAACGCCCCCGTACGGTAGCCCAACACAAGGGCCGGAGGGTAGGAGTTGCCTACACCTCAAAGAGATTACGGAGTACTGCCTGTCCGAAAGCACTGTCCCTTCGGGACTCTCTCTCCAGGCAGTAATGGGCTGCAAAAGTCTGGCTCGAAGACCAAGTTGCAGCCCGGCAGATGTCTGCCAATGGAACAGAGCGGAGATGAGCTACTAACGCGGCTTTCGCCCTGACACGGTGGGCTGTGACTTGACCCTGCAAGGGGAGGTCGGCTGCCTTGTACGCCCAGGCGATACAATCTGCTACCCAAGTGGACAACATATGCTTGGAGACAGGTAACTCCATCTTATTAGGGTCAAAGGAGACGAAGAGCTGAGTAGCCCTTCGATGCCCCCGCGTACATTCTATGTAAAAGGCAATGCCCTCTTACAGTCCAGGGTATGCAAGACTGTTTCAGCCCGGCTGGTATGCAGCCTGGGAAAAAAGGTCGGAAGAAGCACCTCCTGGTTGAGATGGAAAGAGGAGACCACTTTTGGAAGGAACTTGGGATGGGTCCGTAGGACCACCCTGTTCCTATAGAACCGTGTGTACGGCCTATCAGAAAGCAGAGCTTGTAGTTCACTCACATGTATGGCCGAGGTAAGAGCCACCAGGCAGAGCGCTTTCCAAGAAAGGAAGCGCAAATGGCAAGTAGCCATAGGCTCAACGGTGGGCGAGTAAGTTGCTGCAAGACCACGTTCAAATCCCACTCAGTCGTCGATGAATGAACCAGAGGCTTGAGTATAAGCAGACCTCTGAGAAAGCATAGTTACTCACCTGTAACAGGTGATCTCCGGGAACAGCAGGAATTTAGTCCTCACATATGGGTATTGTCTGTACCGACGGAGCCTGTGCTCCCCAGCATCCAATTAGAAACCTTTTGGGGGCATCCCACAGCGCCTGCGTGCTGTCTTCCCGCCTTTCCCAACTGCCTCTCTCCAGTTGAGTTTTAAAGCTGAGACAAAGAGAGAGAGAGGGAAAGGGAAAGAGACAGATAGAGAGATACAACTCCTAGGGGAGGTGGGTGGGTTGTGAGGACTAAATTCCTGCTGTTCCCGGAGATCATCTGTTACAGGTGAGTAACTATGCTATCTCCAGGAACAAGCAGGAATGTAGTCATGACATATGGAGACTCCCTAGCTTTAGATGCCAGGGAGAGACCCCAGAAGTTGTGCGTCCCTGAGAAGGGCTCCACTTCCCCTCATGGATCTCTGGCATCCTACCAGGGATGGTGGGTAGGAGTTGATTAGGTATGGAACAGGTGTTGGAGAACAGCCTGACCAAACAAGGAATCCCAGCGGGAGTCCTTGTCCAAGCAGTAATGGGCTGTGAAAGTATGAACCAAGGCCCAGGTGGCTGCTCGACAGATGTCGTCGATAGACACAGAGTGCATATGAGCCATTGAAGCTGCCATGGCTCTCACTTTGTGAGCTGTGAAATGGCCCTCCAGAGGAAGATTCTTACTCTGATAGGCAAAAGAAATACACTGAGCAATCCAGTTAGATAGTGTTCTCTTGGAGACTGGAAGTCCCAAATGAGAAGGATCAAAAGCAACAAAGAGTTGAGAGGACTTTCTATGTTGCTGTGTTCTTTGTAAGTAAAAGGCTAAAGCTCTTTTACAGTCCAAAGTATGAAGCTTCCTTTCTGCATTTGATGCATGAGGCCTTGGAAAGAACACAGGTAGGTAGACTGCTTGGTTTAGATGAAAGGGCGAGACCACCTTTGGCATAAATCGTGGATGAGTCCTAAGACTACCTTGTCATGATGGAACCTTGTATAAGGTGGATCAGCTACTAGTGCTTGCAACTCACTGATGCAACGTGCTGATGTGATTGCAATGAGAAAGATAACCTTCCAAGAAAGGAATTTCAAGGAGATAATAGCTAAGGGTTCGAAAGGTGGCTTCATGAGCTGACCAAGAACCAAATTTAAATCCCATGCCACAGGAGGTGGCTTAATGGGAGGCTTAGTTAGAAGAAGGCCTCTCATAAATCTTGCTATAAGAGGATGGGAGGAAATAGGTTGTCCATTTAGGGGCTTGAAGGAAGCAGCAATAGCACTCAAATGGACCCTGACTGAGTTAGTCTTAAGTCCTACATTGGATAAATGAAGGAGATACTCCAGTAATGATTCCAGAGGTATGGCAATGGGGTTAAGACCCTTCTGCAAACACCATATGGTAAACCTTTTCCACTTGAAAGCATAAGAGCGTCTTGTGGAAGGCTTCCTGGAAGCATAAAGGATATCCTTTATTTGCTGAGGGAGGTTAAGATCATGGAGATCTAGGCCTTCAGCAACCAAGCCCTCAGATGTAGAAACTGGGGACTGGAATGCCATAACATTCCGTCCTCCTGAGAGGAGATCTGGAGCAGACCCTAACTCCAGGGAGGGAGCTTGAGAGAGATGTAGAAGCAGAGGGTACCACACTTGCCGTGGCCAATGTGGAGCTATGAGAATCATACGGCCTCTGTCTCTCTGAAGCTTGAACAGGGTTTTGGGAATTAGGGGAATGGGTGGAAAGGAATACAGGAAGTCTTGACCCCAGTAAAGGAGGAAAGCCTGAGCCCCCTGAGCCGGAATTCTGGAACAGAATTGGGGAAGTTTGGCATTCCACAGACTTGCAAAGAGGTCTATGTCCGGGGTTCCCCAAATTTGAAAAATCTTGGCCACCTGGTCTGTATGCAGAGACCACTCGTGTGGAAGCAGAACTCGACTGAGTCTGTCTGCCCAAGAGTTTTGTATGCCTGGAAGATACACTGCCAGGAGATGAATCTGGCGAGGGCCCATAGTTGCAAAGCTTCGTTGCAAAGCAACAGAGAGCCTGTTCCCCCCTGCTTGTTCACGTAGAACATGGCTACTTGATTGTCCGTCTGAATGAGGACTGTCAGGTAGCTGAGCAGGGTGTGGAACACTCGAAGAGCAGGAAGATTGCTCTGAGTTCCAAGAGATTGATATATAGATTGATATATAAAGACCTCATTCAGTTCCGGAAGGCAATCAAACACCAGATATTCCTGCTACACTTTGCACAAGCATCCACTCTGCCCCCGATCAATCATCTGCTAACCCCACAAACTCCCCATTCACCACACAAACAAAGAGGTCTCAAGAAATAGCTGCCCCGTCTATCGTTTTTCGTGACATTACCAGCCAAATCATAATCTTATGCTCTATGTTAATATGTATATAGTTACCCTGTATTGATCCAAGTTTTATCTCCTGTTACAATGTAAGCGCAAGACAGTTTTGACTGAATTGAGCAACCTTTGTTAAATGTAAGCCGCACTGATAATAAATAGCGCGGTATATAAAAGATGTTAAATAAATAAAAATATAGATGAGTCTCCAGTGGAGACCAGGTGCCTTGGGTGGAGAGGTCTTGCAGATGAGCTCCCCAACCCATCGGAGAAGCATCTGTTGTGAGAGTTGCTTGGGGTAAGGGTTGTGGAAAAGGGGACCCCAGCAACAGATTTTGAGTGGACTTCCACCACTGGAGGAACAAAATAAGGCGACTTGTGTTTGCTATTTTGTCTGACAGGCATCCTGATGCCTGGGTCCATTGAGTGGAGAAAGTCCACTGGGCCGCCCTCATATGGAGGCGAGCATAGGGAACCACATGCACAGTAGATGCCATGTGGCCTAGTAGATGTAGCATTTCTCGGGCAGTGAGATGAGGCTTTAGCACTGCTTGAGAAGCTAACTGCACCATGCGAAGGCAACGGGCCTGGGGGAGATAGGCCCTTGCCCTTCTGGTATCCAGCAAAGCTCTTATGAACTCTAAAGACTGAGTGGGAGTTAGACTGGATTTTGGGATGTTTATTACCAGACCCAAATACTGAAGGATACGCATTGTGCAGGATAGAGAAGTCCTGGCCTCTGACTCTGTTGGGGCTCGAATGAGCCAGTCGTCTAAGTAGGGGAAGACGAATATCCCTAGAGTGCGGAGAAATGCTGCTACCACAGCCATGCATTTCATTAACACCCTTGGTGCTGAGGCCAGGCCAAAAGGAAGCACCCTGTATTGGTAGTGCTTTCCTTGAAAAAGGAACCGAAGGAACCTTCTGTGAGTTGGATGGATGAGAACATGGATGTACACATCCTTGAGATCTAGAGAACAAAGCCAATCCTGACTCTGAAGGTATGGCAGCAGAGTTCCGAGAGAAATCTTGAATTTCTCTTTGACAAGGAATTTGTTCAATTCTCTGAGGTCCAAGACAGGTCTGTATCCCCCTGTTTTCTTTGGGATAAGGAAATAGGGGGAGTAAAACCCTGTACCCTGCTGATGGATGGGTACTTCTTCTATTGCCCCTTAGGCAAGATGCATAGTGACCTCCTGACCTAACAGGTTGATGAGAGAGGTTGGAGAATTGAACTGCCTTATCATTGTGGGAGGGGGCATGCTCGAAAAATGAAGCTTGTACCCCTCTTTTATGATGGAGAATGTCCAATGCTCTGCTGTTATCTGCCCCCATCTGGGGGCAAAGTGACCCAACCTTCCTGGAATGGTGGAAGGCTCTGGTCTAATGAGAGCCAGGAAGGCTAAGTTCTCTAGCTGAAAGTCAAAGGCCTTGTGGAGGCTGAGACTGCTGGGACGGCTGAGGCTTAGCAGTCTTTGCTTTTCTTTGTTTGGGTGGTTGCTGACCTTTCCTGACAAGCTGACCTGCAGAACGTCCCTGCTGAGAATAAGCAGGATAATATCTTTTCTTTTTAGAAAAGAATGGTTTCTTGAAAGGTTTCTTTCTTGCAGGATCAGCTGTGGACTTGGATAATCTATCCAAGGTGGAGTTGTCAGCATCCAACTCATTGGCCTTTTCCTGCCAATCTTTACCAAACAGGTTCTCACCAGTAAAAGGAATATTTCCCAGTTTGTCTTGTACCCACAGCTCCAGATCAGATGCCTGGAGCCAAGCAATTCTACGTGCACCTATGGCAATGGCAGAGGTTCTGCTTATGCACTCAAAACAGTCAAAAGCTGCACGGTTGACAAATTTAGAAACATCTTGGGCATGTTTGACCAATGTGAGAAAATCCTGCCTTCTATCCTCAGGAAGAAGGGGACTCAAAGCCTCTAAATCACCTGTGACTTCCTTCAGGAACATTCCCATATATAGACTATAAGAACTGATCCTGGCAGAGAGCATGGAATCTTGGAAGACACGACGTCCAAAAGCATCCAAAGTTCTGCACTCATGTCCTGGAGGAATAGAGGCATGCCTCTTTGCACTCTTGATCCTTCTCATAGCTGATTCCACTACAATAGAGTGGTGAGGAAGCTGAGTTTTCTGGAAACCAGGACAAGGAGGGACTCGATACAGAGTATCCAGTCTGCGAGAATGAGGAGAGGTGGTAAGAGGTGTCTCCCACATTCTTAACATGAGATCATGCAAGATCTCATGGATGGGCAAGGTAGCTGCCTCCTTAGGAGTTTTAGGATATTGTAAAATTTCCAACTCCTTTGCTCTGGGCTCTGTTTCAGAGGCCACAGTAATGGACAGACCTCGAGCCACCTCCCTGATGAAATCCTGAAAGGAAATGTCCTCTGGAGGAGACATCCTGCGTTTAGGGGAGGAAGGCTCCTCCGGGAGAAGTATTCCCGCATCGACAGAACTGTCAGAATCCTCAGATTCCTCTGAGGACTTGAAGTACCTTCTGTCGGGATGCTCTTGAAGAGCCTGATACCCGTACTGACCGAAGTCGGTACCGATGGGAACCGGTACCGGTGTAACGGTACCGGAAGGTATCATATGACTGGGTGCCGGCAATGTGGATGCCGATGTCGATGCCATCAGTACCGGTACCGGAGTCGGTGCCGGTACCGGAGTCGGTGCCGGTACCGGTTGAACTGTCTGACGCGGTTCCGAGGGTGTCGATGCCGCAAGGAGAGCCGCCAGACTGCGTTCAATAGCCAGGACCCTCTGGTCTATCGACGCTGCTGATGCCTGGATGTCAGTACCGGAGAAGATTGCCGGTACCCCAGAGCATGGCATCAGTAGTTCTGCCGAGGTCGAGGCCTCGAGAACATCCTGGAGCCCTGATAATGCTTTGGAAGCCGAAGCCTCCCACCGGGGCAGTTTTGCCGGTGCAGAATCCTCAAGGGCAACGCCAGAGGCATCTCGATGCTTAGGAGATCTACCCTTTGAGGACCGGCTAGACATGTTTAGTTACCTGAGATCCACGGGAGGAAAACAAAGCCCTGGAAGATGTCAATGCCACCGAAGCTGCATCAGAGGGAAACAGGGTACTGAGCTTGGCAGCTCGGTTCTGTCGACCTCTTGGACATCATGGCACAGGCCATACATTCCGAGATGGAATGGTCAGGACCTAAACATTTCAGACACCACTCATGGGTGTCGGTGATGGAGATGGTACCGCCACACTTGGTGCACTTTTTAAAACCCGAAGAGGGTTTTTCCATTGTGGAAAAAATCTTGGGCCTAAGGCCCAAAATGGCACATGCACCTGGAAAAAATGGGAAAAAAAGTACTACGAATTTTTTTTTTTTTTAAAGAAAAGAAAGAAGAAAGAAAAAAACGGCGGTACCAGTAAAGCATCGAGGAAGGCAGACGCGACCATAAAAAAGGAGGAAAATTTTCTGCTGTGACAGGAACACGACCTGCTGGCTCCACGGAAAACGAAGAACGAGAGAGGCAGTTGGGAAAGGTGGGAAGGCAGCACACAGGCACCGTGGGATGCTCCCAAAAGCTTTCTAATTGGACACTGGGGAGCGTTCCCGCGCAGGCTCCGTCGGTACCGACGATACCCATATTTGATGACTACATTCCTGCTTGTTCCTGGAAATATTGGGACACCAAGGGGTGAGCCGACAGAGGCTGTCCTTCCACTGAGGAGTGGTGCGCTGACAAAGCGCTGAGGTGGTCCCGAACAGAGTTAAACTTAAGGCCTAGGTCTGACAGGTGAAGTAGATACTGCAGAACTACTGGCACAGGGCAAGAGAAAGGATCTTCATTGCGCTGAGCACACCATACCGTAAACCTACGCCACTTGAGGGCATAGGATTTTCTGGTGGACTGCCTCCTGGAGGCCAAGACCTCCTTCTCAACCTCCTTAGGTAGATGTAAGGGAGCTAGCACTATCCTTTCAGCAGCCAGGCCATCAAATTGAGGGACCTGAGATTGGGGTGCAGAAGGGAACCTTGCTCCTGAGACAGGAGATCGTGTTGCAACCCCAGAGGGAACAGAGTTTCCACCACCAACTGCAGCAGAAGTGGAAACCACAGCTTCTTCGGCCATCTGGGAGCTACCAGAATCACCGAGGCCTTGTCCCGGAGAATCTTGAGCAGAGTTCGGGCCACCAGGGGAGTTGGAGGAAACACATACAGTAGGCCCGTAGACCAAGAAATCAGAAAAGCATCTGCTGCTATCCGCAGGGGATGCGGCTGTCTGGAGCAGAACCTGGGCAGCTGACGATTCTGTGGACTTGCAAAGAGATTGATGGATGGAAGTCCCCAGCGGAGGAAGATCTGCTGGACCATCAACGGATTCAACTGCCATTCGTGAGGCTGGAGAATCCTGCTTAGCTTGTCTGCTAGGAAATTCTCCTGACCAGGTAGATAAGCTGCTTTGAGAAACATGCCTTGTTTGACTGCAAAGGAGCAAAGGGCCAGTGCCTCCTGACATAGGAGCCTGGACCCCGTGCCCCCTTGTTTGTTCACGTAGAACATTGCCACTTGATTGTCCATCTGAACTAGGACAGACTGGTGAGATAGGGCATGAGAAAATGTTTGCAGAGCTAAGCGGATTGCTCGCAGCTCCAAAAGATTGATTTGCTGCATGGCCTCCTGAGGAGACCACAGGCCTTGAGTGCACATGCCCTGGCAATGTGCACCCCAGCCCTTTGAGGAAGTATCAGTCATCAGCACCCTTGTGTGTGTTGGAGCTTGAAAAGGTACCCCCCCCCCCGAGGAGGTTTGGGAGATGTAGCCACCACTGTAAGGAGTCCAGAAGTGGTTTGGACACCTCTACTCTGTCTCAGAGGTCACCTGTGGCCTGTGTCCACCGAGCTCTGAGGCACCATTGAGCAGCCCGCATGTGCAGGCAGGCGTTGGGAATCACATGCACAGTGGATGCCATGTGGCCCAGGAGCCGCAGGTAGTGCCTGGCGGAAACCTGAGAACTGCTTTGGAACTGGTTGGCCAAGTCCATCAGTCTGTGGACCCTGTCCTCAGGCAAGTAGGCTCTTGCCTGAAGGGTGTCTAATCCTGTCCCTGTAAACTCTAGGTTCTGAGAGGGGAGCAAAGTGGACTTTGCGTAGTTTATGACAAAGCTCAGATGATGAAGAAGAGAGAGTGTGAAGAGTGGCTTGTTGGGCCTCCTGGAGAGACCGGCCCCTGATGAGCCAGTCGTCCAGGTATGGGAAGACGAAAATTCCCTGATTCCTGAGATAAGCCACCACCACTGCCAGGCAATTGGTGAAAACCCTGGTGGCAGAGGTTAGGCCAAAGGGAAGTACCCTGTAGTGAAAATGGTTTCCTCCCACCACAAATCTGAGATATTGTCTGTGGTCTGGATGAATGAGGATGTGAGTATAAGCATCCTTTAGGTCTTACCTGTTGGAGGTAAGGCAGCAGTATTCCAAGGGTAAGCATCTTGAACTTTTCCCTCTCCAGAAACTTGTTTAGGTTTCGCAAGTCTAGGATAGGCCGGAGGCCTCCTGTCCTTTTTGGTACCAGGAAGTACCTGGAGTAGAAGCCTTGCCCTTCCAGGTGGTGAGGCACCTTCCTTTTGTGCTCCTGGGTGGGAGACCCCCTCTCAGAGGAACCACGACGGTGCTCGGGGTCAGACTCCCGAAATGTCGAGGCCTCTGAAGAAGTCCGGGGCCGGCCGGACGCGGACTCAGAGAAAATTCTCTCACATTGACGGCTCTGAAGTGCCTTAGATGACATTTTGCCGTACGGGCCGCAGACCAGCGGGTCATGGTCAGGCCCGAGGCATCGGAGGCAGCAGTCATATGTGTCAGTGAGAGACATACGTTTCTTGCACCGATCACACTTTTTGAACCCGCTGGCAGCAATCGGGGGAAAAGGGCCCCTGCAAGGTCAAAAGACTGGACTGCCAGTGAAAATAACAAAAAAAGGCGTGAACGCTAGTCACGAAGGACAAAAACCGAAAAAGAAATTATGGACTCGATACTGGTGTACTAAGCCCAGGCGGGAAAGGGAACTGGTTAAGCAAAAAAGCGAAAATCGCAGAAAAAAATCTACTTTTTCCTGGGTGACACAAACTCACGTCCACTGGGCTCCGTGGAAAAATAAAGATTGAGCAAGATGGCACCCTTGGGCGGGAAGGGGACCACGCATACGCGCTGCATTCCCAAAGGCTTTCCTTGAAAGCTGGGAAAATGCTCCGCATGAGGGCTCCGTCGGCGCCGACATCACCCATATGTGAGGACTGACTTCCTGCTTAGTTCTGGAGAATGGTTGTATGCTAGCAAACACTGAAGGTCCACGTACTAGGTCCTCCACAGGCAATCTGGAGCCAGAAAAATAACTAGGGACAGCAACTTCTATCCTATCCACTGGATCATTCTCCCAATGAGGGGCCATGGAGGAAGACACAAAAGATCCCCCCCACCCCCCCGGTGAACAACTTTGTACCAGGGTATTGATACTGCTGGATCCCAGGGCTTTGGCTCTTCTAGGTTGTCATGAGGTCCATAACTGGGGCCTCCAGCAATTGACTATCCACTGAAAGATAACAACTCAGCTCCTACTCATCCAAATCCAGAACATAATGATTCAGTTAGTTGGCCTTGATGTTGTTGATGCCAGCTATTTAAGCTGCCATCATCAGTTGAAGATAACGCCCCAACTAGAGAAACAGCAGCCACTTCTCTGCAGCCACCATGGGGGTGCAGGTCCATGCTGTCTGCCGACATATGCAAATGCTACCCCCTCCCTGCCAAGAACCCACTTGCTATCTTTATCCAGACTCTCTCTTTCCAGGCTCAGGCTGCCTCTAAAAAGTTCCAGAGCCTCTTCTCTCTCTCCCAGACATCTCTTTTTTCTTTTTTTAAATAAGGGGGGGATGGAAAAGGAGAGGAGGCTCAGAGCAATCCTCCATGCCGACCCCCTAGCCCAAGCCCACTGGGGCAATTTCATCTGTGGGACCAAAATGGGGTGTGTGTGGCCTCAATTAAAAGTGGAGAAGTGCTCTGGGAGGCAGTCCCATAACACCTTCTCAATAGGGGGACAGCCCCTGGTACCAATTTCGCTTGACCAGTGATGACTAACTGCAGTTTGGCGCCTAGGAACACTGGATTTAGCTCTACCGGGGGGAGAGCACAGATTGATCTCAGCAGTCTCAATTGGAATCCTGCTGCACCAGTTGTCACCACCATCTACTAGAAACAGAAAATAGTGAAGAGTGCCCCGGCTGCATTTTTCTTTATACCAGTGATGCTGTCAATGGAAAATTCTGGGTTTTTCTCTTTCCATTTGCTGGCAGGGGAATATAATCAGTTTGTCTAGACTGGTCTGGCAGGTGTGTGCATGTGCCATTTAGTCAAAGGGATTACAATACAATCTCACCAAATATGTATGAAGGAACCTTCTAACATTTCTTCCAATATTCTGCTGATGCAGTCAGGTAAAATGTATAGATTCTGTATAGTATTAAATATCAAAAAGATAGGACCCTATAATCACTCTTCAAGTTAGAAGTGGAAATAGAAGTCTTACTAGCTCTTCATTATTCATACAAAACAGTGTAACTTAAATTTTTCTCCCACAAATGCATATGTGTTGGTATAGGGCCGGCACTGTCGCTGTATCATAACTCTGAAAGGGCAAGCCTTCTGTGGAGGTATATTTTGTATAAATCTTTTCTAACTCATTAGGATAAGGGAAAATAAAGTAATATTTTACTTATTAAATGTTCTTTCCTTGTGTACTGCTAGACCAGTCCAGACAAGTGGGTTGTGTCTCCCTACCAGCAGAAGTGGAGACAGAAAATATCCCAGAGGTTCATCCTGTTATACTGGCAAATGCAACTAGGGGCACACCTCAGTATTCATACTCACGCACATAGTCAAGAAACCTTGACAGTACCCAAATTTCAGTGAGGATAGCAAGGTTCAAGAGAACAAGGAACCATAACTATGAACAGGATAATCTTCAAACAGAAGGCCTGTCAAGAGGATATGGGCCCATAGGGCTGGCTACAGAAAACCCCAGCAGACCATAATAAGCCGCTGAGTGAGAAGATGACACTGCAGCTTTCAAGACCTCTGAGCTAAAGGCTATGTCTGCCTGAGTGTGGACATCCAAGCGGTAATACTTAGCAAAAGTTGAAAGTGATGCCCATATTGCTAACCTCCAGATGTGTGAGGGGGCGACCAAGCTACACTCTGCCCATGAGGATGCCTGCATTCGACTGCAGTGCGCATGCAAACCCTCCAGAACCAGCCAGTTCCGCAACAGATACACTGAGGCAATGGCCTCTTTGATCCAGCACGCCAGGGTAGATTTGGCAGCCACATCACCTTTATGAGGATCTGCAAACAGCATAAATAGATTTTCTGATTTATACGAGAAGTTAGTGACCTTAAGATACTGGAAAAGCCCTATCCTGAAATCCACCAGGTGAAGATCCTTATCCTTTCCCTGGTACTGTTCCTTCACAAAGGAGAGCAGGCAGACCACCTGATTAACATGAAATGATGAAACCACATGGGGCAAGGAGGGGACAGGCTGAAAATACATGGCTCTGAGAATGACAAGTAAGGATCCTTGCATTATAATGCTTATAACTCAGAGATACGTCTCGCCAAGCAGATCATAACCAAAAAGACAGTCTTAAAGGTCAGATCTTTAATTGTGGCCTGCTTCAAGGACTCAAAGGGCTCTGACATCAAGACTTGGAGAACTAGGCAGATTTCCCAAGAGGGAATAATTAAATTCAGGGGAGGACGGAAGTGTCATACACCCCTGAAGGAAACGAGACACATCCAGATGCGAGACTATAGATAACCCTACCACTGGCTCCCTAGAGCATGACAAAGATACCTCCTGGACCTTTAGAGAAGCGCCATACTAGGACCAATCTGATGCTCACGGCACCAATGCTCAAACAGGCCAGACACATACGAGGTGTGACAAAAAAGAAACGAGACTGTGGCAGTCACGCCCATGACTCAATGCCAATTGGCTAACTGCTTATGTCACTGTGTTGTGCAACATCTTGCCACTATTCTGCTATAATATTTTTCATCTCTCTCTCTGTTTTTCTTTCAGGTTTTTTTGTAGCATACTGCTCCATTGCTTTGTCATGCACCTGGAGGTAGCAGAAATAGAGAGCAAAGAATCAACTTGAAATTTCTGGTTAAGTTGGAGACGGACCCAACTGAGTGTCTCCAACTTCTCCAAAAAGGCTTATGGAGAAGATGCAAAGTCAAGGCTGCGAGTCTTCAAGTTGCACAAATGCTTCAAGACTGGCTGCGAGGAGGTGGAGGATGATCCCAAGTCAGGACAGCCTTCCATGACAAAGACAGCTGAGAACATTGACAGAGTGAACTAGCTGGTGTGAAGTGACCACAGATTGACGGTGCGGATGACAGCTGAGGAGCTCAGCCTGAACAGGGAGTCAGTGCGGACCATCTTGGTGCAGGAGCTGGGGATGCGGAAGGTGTGAGCCAAGATGGTGCCCAAGCTTTATCAGATGACCAGAAGGAGCACCGGGTCAATGTTTGTCGAGACTTGCTACAGAAGATCAGAGACGATCCAGAGTTCGTTGGCAGAATCATCACAGGAGACCAGACTTAGGTCTTCCAGTACGACCCTGAAAGCAAGAGACAGAGCCTGCAGTAGAAGACTCGACTGTCACTCAGACCCAAGAAGGCGCACATGTCCAAATCAAGGATCAAGGTCATGCTGATTGCATTCTTCAACCAGAAGGGAGTGGTCCATCATGAGTTTGTGCCTGAGGGTCAGAGAGTCAACCAGCATTTCTACCAGCAGGTCCTCAATCGCCTCCATGACCGGGTTCGGCGCAGCAGGCGGGCTCTGTGGAGACACAAGTCATGGCTGCTCCACCACAACAATGCGCCCGCACACACCAGGCTCAGTGTGAGGCAGTTCTTGGCCAACACACAGCCCACAGCTCTTGACCACTCTCCTTATTCCCCAGATCTCGCACCGTGTGACTTCTGGCTCTTCCCCAGGCTGAAGACTGTGCTCAAAAGAACTCATTTCGCCTCTGTAGAAGAGATCAAGGCCATCGTGACGAGGGAGCTGAGGGACCTCAAGGAGGAGGACTTTACCGAGTGCTTCCGTACGTGGCAGAAGTGCATGCAGAAGTGCATTAACTCTGGGGGGAGGGGGGATTACTTTGAAGGTGACAATGTGTAATTTCTCTGTAGATTTTGTAATAAAACATTTATGGGACAGTCTCGTTTCTTTTTTGTCACACCTCGTATATATAGGCAAGGATTGTAGAACCTCTCCTCACTTTTTTTATTTTTTAAAATGTATTCTTTATAGATTTTATAATAAAAAGATTTCCAACAGAGAATGAGGCAATCCACAAGGATATTACCCTAACAAACAATTAAAAAGAATTATACAAATCCTTGTATCAATATTAGACCACTAAAATAGGTGGAAGGACAAGAAATAGGAAAATAAATATTTTCCTCCATAGGGAAAGGAAATTTTTAGAGTCCCCCTTGCAACACAGCCAACTTTAAGGGAGCTAGCTAACCCACAGCTAATCCCTTGCGCCCTAGCAAAAAGGTTACCAATTGCTTCGGGTCAAAGAAAAGAAATTGTGTACCATTCAAGAAAATAAAATACCTGCATGGAAATTTTAACAAAAATGACTCACCCAAAGCAAGGACTCTAGGTTTCAAATCCAAGAAGTCCCTGTGTCTTTTTGGGGTTGTCCTCGAAAAATTAGGAAAAACAATACATGCATATTATGAAAATATAAACGCAAGATAGCGTTCCAATCCATCTCAAGAGCAAAACTAACCATCCTCTGTGATCACGTCCCGTGAGCTCTTTAGAAACCCAGTTAGATCAGACAGGCCTTGTTGAGCCTATACTTGATCTCCCTTCGTAGACGCAGCCACTAGCCTCACGGATAGGCACTGTGCTCTAACATTAGGCAGCAGATTGTCTGCAGGCATTCCCAAGACCTCCTGAAAGTACTTTTTAACCATCTCAGCCGGAGCAAGAGGAGGAGACTTTGTGAAGTTGATAAATTGCAGATTATTCCATCTGGAAAAATTCTCCAAGTGTTCTATCTTGCGCACCATGATGGCAGAGTCTTTAATCTGTGCCTCTACTACTTCTTGAAGTTCACCATGAGGGGCTTCCAGTAGAGAGAGCCTAGCAGCATTCTGAGCCTGTTCCTGAGACAGAACCTGTCCTGACTCTTAACACAGTCAATTCTTGATAAAAAGTAACTGACAATGCAAGGAGTTCACCATGGCTACTGCCTCCTCCTGCAACATGTCCAACCTTACCAACACCAGTTTCTGCAATAATCGCCAGACCCATAAACACAGATTTTTAACTCACAGCGGGGCCAGATTCCTTCATATCGGCAGCGCTAGGTGTCCGCATCCGCTCTTCCAGTGGAGAAGATGCTGCCGCAGGAGCCCCTTCCATGCTCTCCTCCAGACCCCCTCCCATTGGGGGAGTCAGCAAGAGAGCCGTGACCCCGCCAGCATAACTTCTTGTTCTTGGCAGTGCGGTCCTATCTTTGGGGTTAAGAGATGCCCCACTCAAAGCAGACAACAGCACTGTCAACCCCCGTTAAAGTGCCGCTTTGGGAGGCTAGGCTCAAACCGCAGTCCAAGAATGTATGCTGTGTCCCCAACGTGGAAAGTCCAACTCCAGAGGGTTGGGGCTTAGACATTTGCTTCCTGTTCATGGCAAATATGGCAGAAACTAGGAACACCCAAAAACGGTAAGTGCCATGATCTTAGTCAAACGTCATCTTGTCCTCTATTGCCACTTAAATTACTCTCCTCACTTTTAGGAGCGTGGAACCAAGGCAGGAGAATAGCCCTTGCGTAGTAAATGTCACCTCTTAAAAGCTAAGCCAAAAGCAAGAGGGGAGATGGGACATCCAAAAAACTCAGACACTGCTGCAACAGCCCCCTGGGCTGTAGGAAGATGCAGAGGAGATTTCCGCAGGAGCCGCATCAGGTCTCCAAACATAGCCTCCGTGGCCAACCCAGTACCACCAGGATAACCCAGCTCGGATGTTGCTCTATGCGGTGAAGCACATGCCTCACAAGCAGCCAGAGAAGAAAAACATACAGCAAACACTGCTTTGGCCAGGGCTGAACCAGGGTGTCTGCTTCCTTCTGGCAAATGAAGAACCCATGCCTTTTGGCACTGAACCGAGTCTGCATCACATCCATCTCAGGATGACCCCAGAGGCCCAGAATCTGCAGAACTGCCGAATGGCTCAATTCCCACTCCCTGGGATTGAGGTAGTGGTGGCTGCGGACGTCCATTTCCACATTGACAATGCCGACAATGTGCTGTGCTGAGAAACCCAGGAGATTCCTTTCTGCCCAGGAGAACAAGAGGAACGTGTCACTCTAACACTCCACATGCACCCATGCTGATTGACATATGCCACCGCTGTGGCATTGTCTGAGAACACCAATACAACTCTGCCCTGGACTAAGGACCAGAAGTATAGAATGGCCAAATGAATGGCTTTTGCCTCAAAGTCACTGATGGACCATGCTGCTTCCCAGCTGTTCCAATGGCCCCGAGCTGTCCAGCCCTTGCAATAGGCTCCCCAGCCAAACAGGCTGGCATCCATCAACAGGAGGAGTCAAAACAGCATGCCTCTCTGCAGATGCAGGGGCTGTGTCCACCAATGTAGGTTGGACACCACCGATGGAGGGAAAGCCTGACCTTGAAGTCCTGACAGCTTGGAGACCAACGAGAAAGCAAGGATCTTTACAGCAACCCCATATGAGCTCATGGTCAAGGAACCATTTCGACTGATGCCACCATCAAGCTGAGAATCTGCAGGAAATCCCAAACTCTGGGTGCCCACTGTCCCCAGAAAACTGCCAGCTGAGACAATAACTTTTTTTACCCTGTCCTCAGTTGGGAAAACACTGTCTAGACTAGGGTTGAACCATGTTCCCAGCTATTCCAGCAACTGGGACGGTTGCAAATGACTCTTTCCATGATTGATCACCCAGCTGAGACTCTCCAGGAACCGTACTGCTTGGGCAGACAGCACAGATTCTTCTGACTGTGACCTGGCTCGCATGAACCAGTCATCAAGATAGGGATGAACACAGATCCCATCATGCCTCAGCTGCCACCACCATGATCTTCAAGATTGGTCTTTCCACTGTACCAAGGACAAGGGGAGAATAGTGAACTGAAAATGGGAGTCAAAAACAGTAAAACAGAGGAAGCGCGGTCAATCCTTGTAGATAGAAATGTGGAAATAGACCTCAGCTAGATCCAGAGATGTGAGAAACTTTCCATGCACATCACCTGGATCACTGATCATAGTCTCCATATGGAGGTGTAGGGTTCCCGCAGGTGGATGCCACTGCCCACTCCAGACTTCATCCATTCCACCTTGCTGCTTCATATGTCTGGAACAAACTACATGAGTCGGTGTGTCAGGCGTCTTTCTCTGGCCCTATTCAAATCCAGGCTAAAAGCCCACCTCTTTGCAGCTGCTTTTGAATCCTGACCCCCCTCACTCTCTCGTTCACTGCTTATATGTATCTTACCATATTCTAGTCCCCAGTTTTGCAATGTTTTTCATCTTGATTAGATTGTAAGCTCTGATGAGCAAGGACTGTATTTTACATCTTTATGTACAGTGCTGCGTATGCCTTAAAGCACGATATAAATGATTAATAGTAGCAGTAGTAGTATGGGGTTGACCCCTTTGAGGTCAAAGATTAGCTGGAAGGAGCTGCCCTTCTTCGGCAGCATATAATAGATGGAGTACTGGCCCCTGACTCCTTTGGCGGTGGTGGGGTGACTGGAACGATCGCTTATAGACTTAGCAATCTTTCAAGCGTGACCTGAATGGCAGCACTGTTGGCCACAGAGCTACAAGGGGAGATGATGGCGTCCAAGATAGGCTCTCTGCATTTCAGAATGTATTCATGCTGAATGGTGTCTAGCACTCAGCAATTTTCGGTGACCTAGGCCCAACTCCTGGCAGAAAAGGCATAGCCTACTGTGCACCAGAGGCACCGAAGAATGGGTCCTCAACCATCAATGAGCTGGATGGAAGGAGGTATTTCTGGAGGTGGTAGGTTCCCGGGGTCCACGAGCTGCATGAAAGGACTAGGTCCAGGACTGAAAACCAGAAGAATGATGAGTAAACCTCCCAGGATAGTACTGATGGGAGTCCTGGAACTCCAGAGGTCCTGAAATCGGAAATGAGGATAACAGGCAGATGCCAAAGCAGAAGGCGCACCTATTCACTTCTTAGGCCCCTTGGGGGCGATGAGATATGGACTTAACCAAATCCTTATCCAGCTTTTCCAGGTCCTCCCCGAACAGAAGTTTCCCTTTAAAGGCAAGCCAGGTGTGTGTGTGTATGTGTGTCACATGACAGCATGAGCATGTTCCTTTGCTTGCTCTAGGGCTGCTCCAACTAAATGTACAAATTGATGGTCATTGGCAGTATCTGAGTGTTTGGCTGAACTGTATGTGGCAGAGGAAGGTTTTTAGCAATGAAATCAGCAGTGAAAAAGGTTCGCAAGAGAGTTGAGGGAGAAAGCAATATGGCTGCTGGTGCCCCAACCTCTCCCAATATGGACAGCATGGACTCGACTCCTGAGGAACTGGCTCAGGAGGTGATTAAATACTGGAGCTGAAGTTCGATCACTTCATGCAAAAGTTGGAAAACATGGTTGAGGCAATGGCAAATACTGGGAGAAAGGTTGAGGAAGTGGAGCAGCATGTATGTACATTATAGGACTTGCAGGTTCATCACGAGCATGTGATAGAGACGCACCGGGTGCAAATGAATACCCAAGAGCAAAGTAGATGACTTGGAGAATCGTTCGTGTAAGAACAACGTGCGTGTAGTAGGAGAACCAGAATCATGGGGGACTCCACTTTGCTTTCACTTTTTGAATCCTGGCTACTGAAAGAGTTGAGCCTAGACTCTGATTGGCCAGTTGCACGTGGAGCATGCGCATCAGATCAGGCCTAAAATGGATGGACGGAGTTGGCTGAGAGTAGTTACTGCCCGCATCTTAAATTTTCAGCACAAGATCCAACTGCTGCAGTCGTTTCAGAAAAAGGGTGAAGTGCACTTAGATAATCAGCAAATTACTGCTTTTTCAAGACTATTCAGCGATGGTAGTGGTGAAGAGAAACAAGTTTGCATCGTCTTGTGCAGAACTATTTAAGTGGAAGATTAAGTTTACTTTGGCCTATGTGGTCCTGCTGAGGGTGTAGTATAATTGACAATTGCATATATTTGAGAAGATGGCAGCAGCAAATAAGTTTCTTTATTCATTTCCAGGAGTGGTTAATGATTGAGCCACATGAAGGGTCAGGGTGTGATGACTGGTTATGAAATGGACGAAGGATGGGACCGCATGAACTGGACAGTGTATGCTTATTCTTTGCTTTTCTCTTGTCTCTCCCCTCTGTCTGATGCAGGTAGAAGGATGGGAGGGGGGAGATTGGATGAATGACTGACTGCATGTATGTGGGAATCGGGGGCAACCCGGATGAAGTGGATGAATGACTGGCTCCATGGATGTGTGGGGCATGGGGTTTCAGTTACTGTTGTTGGGGGTTGGGATATTATTTAGTGTGGCGTGGTTGGGTGAGAGGGTGGAATGGTTGGGGATTGAGTGCCAAGCTGATTATGAGGCATTGGATGTGTGTTGTAGTGAGAACTTGTTGGATACATGGAGGAACATGAGGGAAGGAGGGAGGAGGCAGAAGAGAGGAAGGAGGCTGTCTTGCAGTACTGTTCAAGGGTTGGGGTCCTTGGAATACCTCGACTCTGCACCCTACAGGTGGAATCTGGGAGTGTGCCCTATGGGTCAAGGCTGAGTGACCCTGGGGGATGTTTGGGAGAGTTTTCTGCAGGATTTGTCTGAAAGAAGAGTGGGGTCTCATTTAAATTTTGGTTGATTACATGGAATGTTGGAGGCATTGGTTCCCTTAAGTGGACCAAGATACTCCAGGCCCTAAAAAAAAAAAGGGTCACAGACAGCGTTACTTCAGGAAACTCATTTGAGTGACCTGGAGCATACCAAATTAAGGAGAGATTGACTTCCTACAGTGTTTAGTATCTCCTTTGGTTCACAGAAGGGGAGTGTGGCAGCGATGGTGAAGATGTGGGGTTCTTTTTGAAGTCCTTGATTGGGAAGCTAACCCTAGTTGGCGGTATGTGTTTGTGTATGCCAGGATGTTTATGTTTATTTCACTTGATATACCGCCCTTCAAATAAAAACAAGGCGGTTTACAAACTCAAATAATATAGAATTGGGCCATGGGCACCGAAAAGGAAAAAGAAGTTACAATGGTAGACAGAAAAGTGAGAGAACAGAGCAAGCATAACATGCATATATGGTAAACATGACGAAGAAGAGGAACACATAGGACAAAACAGAAAGTGAGAAGCTGGGTAGACATACATGCAGACATATTAAACTAGACTAAGAAAGAAGAGCACACAGGACTAAACATGGGCAGTGGGTAGATCAAATGCTTTGTTGAAAACACAGGTCTTCAACTGAACGTTAAAAGTGCGGTAGCTTTGTTCCAGACGGAGGGAGGTGGGGAGGCAGTTCCATAGGGCAGGGCCAGCAAAGAAAAATGCAGAGTTATGGGTGAATTGGAGAGGAGCACGTGGAGGGAAGGTGAAGGCGACTGATATGTATGGACCTAAGGGAGCGGCTGGGAGTATGAAATTGTAGAAGATCAGACAAGTACAGTGGGGTGTGGGTATATATAGCCTGATGAACCAATGTGAGGAGTTTATACTGGATATGGAGAGCCAGGGGGAGCCAATGAAGATTCATGAGGATGGGAGTGATGTGTTGAGACATGCGGCTGTGTTTTGTATGCGTTGTGTTTTTCACCTTCAACAAGCTGTTTTTGATTGGCAATATTTATGCACCCAATGAATATGACCATTTTTTTTTTCAAAGGATACTTTGCTGAGTGTCCGGGATTGCCCAAGCTACGGTGATCCTGGCAGGTGACTTTAATTGCCCACATGATCCAGAGCAGGATATGTCTAGAGGGGGCCAGAGGGGAAGCTGGAATAATAAAGGGGTGGCGGCATATCTGTGCAGAATGGAGGGGGGGGGGATAAGTTGATGTTTGGTGTGCCTTACAGCCTGGGGCACGGGACTATACACACCTGACCCAGGCTCATGGGACATGGTCGTAGTTGGACTATATGTTGGTTTCCTCTAGAGGGTTTGCCCAAGTACTCCAAAGTGAGATCGAGCAGATTGTTGTGTCACATCAAGGGATGGTGTGGATGGATTGGATAGGGAGGATGGATGTGCAGAGGGGGTGGAGGTTTCCGGCATACTTGATGGAGGATGATGAGTTTAAGATTTTTTTTTCTTTATGCAATTTACAATATCCAAGAAGTATACAAACATTCTTGTAAGAAAACAAAGCAAAACAGAAATCCAGCATCATCCCAAAAAGGAGAAAAAAAAATAACATGAAGAACAATTTAAAGTTGTCTGGTTATACTAGTCCACAACAGAAGAGGGGGTTCAAAGAGAAAATAGAAGACACAACACAATAAGAGAAGAGGGCCAGGATACTACCCAGCACAAAATTTCATGGCACAACTGTCGTAGACTCAATAGACCCCTCTAAATGACGGGCATTGAGAAAGGATACCAGCTGGGAGGGCTCATAAAAATATAAGAAACAGAATGACACTTTATCAAACACTTATAAGGATGTTAAAAAAAAAAAAGCCCTCCCAGGTGGAGAGCCCCAGGTTGCAGAAGGAGAAACTCCCTTCGACGATGCTGGGTATCCCTAGCCAAGTCAGGATACATAAGAACCAATAAGCCATAAAACGGTAAATTACACTTCCTAAAAACTAATCTTAGCAGCCATTCCTTATCAGATAACAAAGTAAAAGTTATAATTAATGTTGAAGGAATGGGCATTTCTTCTTGAGAGGACTCTAGCAAAGCTGACACATTCAAAAAGTCCACCTGCTGCTCCCCGATATTCGAAGCAGTCACTGCCTTCTTCCCCAAAGGTATATAATAAAGTTTTACCAAAAGTGGAATTAACCACAGAGTTTCCACTGGATACTTTTTGAACATATCTCTCGCCGAAGTTGTTGCAAGTCTAGGAAAATTTATTAGGCATAGGCTGTTTGCCTGAGACTGGTTCTCCAGTTGCTCCGGCTTGGTATTAATTGAAGAAACATTCTTAAAGGAATTTGCCTGGTCTTCCAACACTGTCACTTTAATTTGCAGGTCCAAAACCTGCAACTGAACCTTGTTAATCTTAGCAGCTGATTGTTCAATAGCCTCCGTATTAGCTAGTACCTTAGTCACCAAAGAGGAAAGTTGAGTAAGGAACTTCCCCCAGTGAAACGATAGCTTGCCAAATAGTTTCCAGGGTAAACTTGGTAGGTTTTACAAATGAAAAATTCAAAGGTTCACCTGAAGAGGCTACAGGAACTTCCATTTCTGCACATGCCGAGGCACCTTCCACAGCCACAGTCTCTCCTGCAGCTAGCGTTCTGACACATACCCCCAAAGGATCAGCAAGCTGAGGATGTTCCAGGTCAGAAGAGGCTGAAGCACCTCCAACCCCAATAGCTTGGCCCTCGCAACTACAACACAGCTGCCTCTACCGAGGCAGCTTGCAGTTGTAGGCTGTCTTGCAAGGACTGATGGAAACAAGCTGCCTTTGGAGCCGGCCGAATATCAGGGGAGAGAGATGAAGAGCCTTAAGCAGACGCAGAGCTCTCCAGCCCCAGCGAGACCGCAATCAGGCAATCCTCCCCTGAAGTAGCAGGGTATTGTGGCAGGCGCCATATAAACTGATCCAGAGGTCTAGACATTAAAGAAATGGGTGTTGAGGTACCAGGGGTTTGAGAGAGCTGTAAAACTCCCTTGCCCGTACGCCCCATCATAAAGAAGCAACTGCCTCACTGAAGCCTGATATTTTTAATTAAGCACATAAAAGATACCCAACTCTGTTCTGGGAGCTGAGCAAGGTGATCCTCAGGGGAAGCCATAATCGCCTTCGTGGCTAAATGGAAAAGGCATATAAATCAGAGTATTTTGCAATTGGAAAAAACCCTGCAGAGGCAAAAGCAACTAGAGGTGAGACATCCTGGGAAGAAAACGAGGCAGGCATTCCTCTAAATGCAATCTACATTAAACACCCTCCTGTAGCGAAGGGCTATTACTAATATCCAATACTATAAACAGATTTTACTGCTACGGTAATAAATCTAAGAAGTTACTAGTCTGGGTGGTGCAAGAGTGGGGGGACCTAGACATGTCTCTGTCATTAAAGATGATACGGAGAAACTGTGTAATGACAGTCGGAGGATTATGGCAGTGTTTCAGGAGTTATATCAGCGGCTATATATAGCTGAGGTAGCCAGAGTGGAGAAGTGTGACCTATTTATCTGAGGGGTGAAGGTTCCCACTTTGGCAGAGTAGGAAACTGTGGCCCTTAATAGATCAATCTCCTGTGGGGAGGTGCAGCAGGTCATTAGGAAAGGCACTTTGCATAAGACCCCCGGCCTTGATGGGTACAGAGCTGAGTTCTATAGGATTCTAGAATTGAAGGTTGCCGCCGCTCTAACAGAGATGTATGCTAGTGTTCTGGAGGACAGCATTCTTCCTCATGACAAGTGTCAGGTGGTTATCATGGTGTTCCCTAAACCGGGGAAAGATCCCTTGGACCTGGCTTCGTACAGGCTGATTTCTTTATTAAACTATGATGTAAAGTTCTTGGCCTCCGTTTTAGCGAACAGGCAAAAGGGAATCCTCACCCACTTGACTAGCCAACATCAGATGGGGTTTGTGCAGGGGAGAGGAGCAGTCCAGAACATTGTGAAACTTGTACTGGCTATGGAATTTTGTGCTCAACATAGCCTCCCTTTACTCTTGGTGAATTTCGATGTGGAAAAGGCATTCAATAGTCTTGTGGCCTTATTTGATGAGA
Source organism: Ichthyophis bannanicus (assembly GCA_033557465.1). Taxonomy (NCBI): domain Eukaryota; kingdom Metazoa; phylum Chordata; class Amphibia; order Gymnophiona; family Ichthyophiidae; genus Ichthyophis; species Ichthyophis bannanicus. The sequence goes on along the minus strand of CM066034.1, from coordinate 559,981,652 downwards.
GCTCTGCAACACTTTGGTTTTCAAGTAGAGTTCCTTCGCTGGATACAAGTGTTAGTCAGCCTCAAGCTTGTGTATTGGTAGGGAGCATGCTCTCTGAACCGTTTACTCTGGGTAGGGGTACATGGCAGGGCTACCCTCTGTGCCCGATGTTGTTAGTTTGACAGTGGAGCCCCTGCCTATGGCTCTACATGACATGACACAGGTGGTTGGTCTTAGAATGGGGGAAGAAGTTAAATTGAGAGCATTTGCCAATGATACTTTGTTGTGTCTTCAGAATCCTTAGATCTTGCTGCCGTCTGTGCTCAACATTACAAGAGAGCTTTGGGTGCTTTTCAGGACTGAAAATTAATAGGAGCAAGTCTTTGGTATTAGATGTTCGAGGACTGGTGAAAGTCTCTGTGGAAGGGGCTGTTCTCATTAATGTAGGCAGTGGATCAGATTCATTATTTGGGGATACAGTCGCATGTGGACCCTTACCAAATATCTATGACTGTAACATCAAGCTTCTATTAGCCCACATAGCTGATTACTTATGCAGCTGGGGAGGACAGCCTGTCTTGTTGAAAGAGAATTGCCTTATTCAAAATGATGTAGCTACCACATTGGCTATATGTTTTGCAATAGCTACCCGATGTGGGTTAAGCATGACGACTGGATTCAATTGGATCGATTAATGGTGAAATTTTTGCAGATGGGGGAAGAGGCCTCAAAGTGTTATTGAAGTACCAGGAAAAAAAGGGGGGGGGGGGGAGTGTTGGACTTGCTGTGCCTGAGAACATATACTTTAGCCTGTATGGTAAGACAGTTAAAAGATAGTGTTGATGGGTCTAGTACATGTGTGCCCCTTGATCTTTTGAAGTGGCTTATAGCTCTGAGGCACAGAATATGTTACATGCGGAGGCTCGGCGTCTTCCAGAGGGCCTACATAGGGGACTCTATCTTGGAGATCTGCAGGAATCATGAAGGGAACTGTGTAGGAAATGGGGGGCCTCTTGGAGGTTCGCTGGCCTTTTACCCTTGGTGGGGAATTTGGATTTTCTTCCAGGGCTGCAATACAGCGTGCCACGCCTCTGGGTTTCTAAGGGAACAGAATGGGTTTGGGATCTGCAGATGGAAGATGGAGACAAACTGGACTCCTACTCCAATTTGCAAAAGTGGATTGCGCTGGGGAAACAGGATTTCTTTTGCTATCTACAAGCGCGCCATTACATTCAGAGTGTGTGTATGGTTGAACCCGGTCTATTTAAGACTAAAGGTCTAGTGGCATTCTTACTGCTCTCCGTGACTTAGGCGGTTCAACTGCGGTTATAAGGAGGGCTCTTCGGCTTGCTGTGGATCATAGTAGATCAGATATATTATCTGAGCGATGGTATAAGGATGGGTTAGGATATGCTATGCCCCCTCTTCTACACTATTCTTTTGAAAAGTGCACTGCTCTCTCAAAATGTGCCATATTACAGGAAAGTCACTATAAATTTCTGTGGGAAGCATATGACCACAATGTGTGGGCCCCATAGAGCAGTCCGCAGTAGCTCCAACATTTGTAGGGTTTGTGTTTGAGCCAGGTACATTCGCCCACAGGTTCAGGTTTTGGTTTCGCCCACAGATTCAGAAGCTTTGGTGAAGGGTGTGTTTTTGCTTGGGGACCCTCTTGGGAGTGGCAGTGGGTGAAGAGGCTTGCCTTTTGGCAAGGTTTCCCATTGGTTGGTGTTACAGGAGCTCTCAGAGGCAGCTCTGTGATAGGAAGTTCCTAATGGTGAAAAAGGTGATCTTGCTAAATTGGATGGCAGAGAGGGCACCTTCATTTCTGCAATGGGAATGGACCATGTATGACCTACTAGAGATGGAGCGGAGATCAGCTCAGGTCAAGGGACAGTTGGCTCATAAGCGCTTGTCAATTTGGGTTCCCTTTATCACTGGTCACTCTCCTGCAGCCCAGGGTGTGCTGCTGAATATATAAGGTGGACTGGAGGGAACATGGGGGTAGCATTGATAGAGAGGATGGTGTGTTTGTGGTGTAGGCAATTGGGAGTTGGGGTGAGTGTCTGGTACGAGTGATGCAGTGACTGCTAAGTGCGGTTCGCGAAAAAGGCGTAGTTATTAGGGGAAGGGTTGAGGTAGATATGATTGACCTGTCTGTTACATGAGAACTTGAACTCGATGAGAGATCAGTGCTGTGGAAGGGTAGGGTTGGGGGTGGGTATGCATAGGATTTCTTTCTATATTGTTGATGGGGAGCGGGAAGGGTTTTTTTGGGCACACTCTGTTATAAGTGGTTTAATGGGGTGGGCAGCTGAGGTGGGTTTTCGCTTTGTTCATCTGGTTTGTGTTAGGGTGGGGAGTATATAAGAAAATACTTCATTAATGATCCATAGAGTATGTTTGGAGTTATCAAATAAAAATGATTGAAACTAAAGACAAGCCAGGCAACCAGAACTTGGGAGGCTGAATCTACTGGCCAGTGGCAAAGCCACAGCCAGTGCTGCACTACTGTCAAGAAGGCAATATCTTTGGCCACCAAGCAGATCAGATCATACATAGTGTCCAACAGGAAGACTTGCCAATTCCATGACGATGGTGGTATTATCTGGATGGAGTGACTGAATCCCGAAGGACAGCTTGTGTTGTCAGACCCGCACATACCACTAGCTGGAAGACAACTGAGAAGGATGAAAAAAGACTCTTCAGGAGAACTTCCATCTTATGATTCAAGTGGTCTCTTGGAGCTGCATCATCCTCCACCAGGGTGGTGGTCCGCTTCATGACAGCCATATGATATGTGTGTAACACTTCAGGCAGGCTGAACCATGCAGTGCAATTCTCCTATAGTAGAGCATAGATTGTTTTCATCTCCCTTTCACAGCAGACCATGCTTTTGATGACTTCTGGAAAAGGAAAGGCCTTTGTAGACTTCCATATCTCTGCAAAAGGGGATGCACCAGAAGATCAGCCAGCCACAGAGGAGAAAGATATCTGACCAATCAGTGCTGCCAGTTCTTCCTTCCTGAACAGGCGGATAACACCAGAATAGTCTTGATCCTCTGAGGGAGAAGACATTTCATACTCAAGGCTGATGTATCGCCAGGGCCATCAGAACTGTACTCCAGATAAAGAAGTGATGGTCCAAACCTCCGGACTCCAACCTCCACTTGCATCTCTTAGGTTTATGATTATTAGAACGTGCTAGACCCACACTTCGTAACAGCAGAGCAGTGTACATAACAATTTGAGAAGAAAGACAGGAATGCCAATAAAATCACAGCAAAGGAGAAGAAGAGATGGCGAAGCCCTGGGCCACCTCTATCCAGTGCCACAAAGCCCTCCTCCAAGCAAGCGGAGAGAAGCCTCGGAAGCCCCAATGTCTCAGCTGCTTCACCAGAAGGACCAAGCTTGCTGATGAAATAAGAATTCCAGGGAAGAAGAATCTGGAGCACAGGAGAGCCCTGTCAAGATTAAGCCCCCCACCAGTGTGGGACATACTTACCGTCGGGCCCCTAAGCAAAGGGGAACTGCCAGCAGAGCGAGTGCTTCAGTCCAAGGTTTGTAGATCATCCTTCACTGCTGCATTTGCTGCCTCTTGCAGTGAGGATGACAAGGCCAGGGCACCTGTGTCCCCCCTTTGCGAGAAGGGAGATGGGCCCTTCAAGGGTGCATGAGAAGCCTCCATGCAGGAATAGCAGACACTGGAACTCTGACATAACTTTCTGCTTTCCACAGACCAGACAGCATTTCTTGGAAGAAGGCATGCATCCGTGCCAACAATGCTTCGCTAACAGTCCAGCTTCACAGACTCAGGATGCACTAATAAGGCATGCTGCAATGTGTGCTCCAGCAACACAGGCATCACCACCGCATGCTATGGACGCATATAAAGTGAGTTAATGTGCACAGCATAGCAGGGCACATACTAAATGCACACAGTGTAGCTAGTGCATGCAGGCAGCACAGCAAGGCAGGAATCGGTGAGAAAAAACTGCACCACACCAATGGACACCCAGAGCAGCCCATAACCTGACGGATGCACCGCCCAGCAGATGAAGTCAGGTAGCCACCTAAACACAAGTCATTCAAGAAAGAGACAGTTTTGATAGTCACCCCTGGGGAGCCAAAGGCAGGAAAACTATGCCAGGCTCAGTGCTACCCCTCTTTTGCCAGGACCAGCAGGCACATACTTTTGAGAGCCCTTCATCTAAAATTTGGGGGAAAGCCGGGGAGAAGAAGGAAGGAGGGGACACTGAGGTTATATGAGGATTGAAGAATCTTTTTCCAAACTTCTGGCTACTCAACTGGCCTTTAATAAGATAGGGACAAGGACCTTAACCAATTTTCCTCCTTCATATGGCAATACCCAAAAGAACACCGGTTTTAAAGGTAACTCAGTGGAGCCTTTTCTAGTGTTGTGCTCTAATGAGGAGGTCACCCCTAAGAGTGGTTGCCTACGAACAAAATCAGTCTTTCCTCAACTGCGTCTCAGATTTTTTTCAGATTTCATCAGAGCTGCTTCCATCTAACCTCTGCGGGAAACTGAGAAATCCTGAGGAGTGCCCCTAGCTGCATTAGCTAGTATAGCAGGATGAGGTCATAAGAAATGTCTGGAACATTTTCTCTGTCTTTACCTCAGCTTTTAGGGGGGCACAACCCACTTGTCTGGACTGATCTAGCAGAACAATTTGGAAATAATTTTTACACTGTAGAACAAGTAACAAATATAATGAAGAAGTCCTCATGCGCCTGGCAAAAATTGGTCTGTGATAGTATTAAAGTCAAGTAGAGACAAAAGCAGACAAAACAAGTACCCACAGCACAGGAGAGGAGAACAAAGGAGCTGGTACATACACCGGCAGTGAACAGGGCTTTATTAGAACCCCGATGTGTTTCGGCTGTCTAGGCCTTCAAGAGGATCAAAAAGTGAGGAGGGGGGAAACAGGGGGGAGAAGAGTGGGAGGAACTCTTTATATCCTTAGCCATAAGGTAATACCCTCCTCTCCCTCTTCCCTTTCCCCCCTGCCCTCCCTCTTTCCCCCTCCCTTGCACATTCACTGTGGGTGTTCCCTTTCCATCTTTCCAGTTAGTCACCTTTGCACAGGCATGCATGACGTGGAATTTGCCTTTGTCACAGAATCGTTGCCTTACAATGGTACCTTTGGGTTTTAAATACAGATGACATGGTTTCTGTGCAGTACATTGTATAATGTTCTTTTTTGGGCTGCTTTATGCTGACACCACACATCCTTCATTCTAGACTAATCAATCCCCCTTATAGTTTACAATATTGTGTCATAGGTAGTTTTCTTTGTCTTTTTTAGTATATCGGTCCAGATAGCATTAGTGATTTACACTAGATCGGAGAATATAATAGTACAATAGAATCTTCTATCATTAAATTTGTTCAGTACCTTCTCTGTCCCTAACTGAGAACAAAAATGCAATGTGTGCCTTCGAGTCAGCCCTGACTCCTGGCGACCCAGAAGTTCCTGGGTTTTCTTGGCAGTGTCACTGGAAGTAGATTGCCAGGCCTTTCTTCCGTGGCAATGGAGGGTTAAGTGACTTGCCCAAGGCCACAAGGAGTGCTAGCGGGAATTGAACCCTGGTTGCTTGGTTACCAAGCCAGTGTTCTAACCACTAGGCTACTCCTCCACTCCAATACATATGTAAATTAATTAGGGGTAACCTCTGTTTCATTTTTTTATATGATACTTTCACTTCGTTTACTCCAGTGCTACTTGGTATAATCCCTCTTAATACTGTTTTACTGGATATAATACAATTGTAATACTTTGACTGTTTCTGTGGATAACCCTTGAATTCTTGGTTTGGCATGAATTAAACTCAGCGTTTTAAAAGTTCTGCCGGCAGCACACTTACACTTTTTGATTCCAACCACTGCGTGTATGCATTTGCAATCCATCAGGCAAGGCTTCCGCTTTCACAACTTATAATACAAATTGTGGGTATTTTATTTTAGATGTGGCATTTCGCTATAGTTTTCTTTTTCAGCTTACAGATACCTTTTCTGGATGGTTGGCTTCAACTTTATATAAGGTGTTCACAGAATAGAGGTACTTATTTCACCTCCTGTCCTGGATGACTTACAATGCGACTGGCTTCTTATATGAATGTGATACAAAATTATAGTATTCTCCTCCCTTTCCTGTATCCTCCTCATCCCTCCACAAGTATGATGCTGAGGTTTTAATTTGATTATGTATTTGTTGTTGTCGTTAAGTGCTGTCGAGTCGATTATGTATTAGCCTTTATATAATCTTATTGTCTTTTTCATATGTGCATTGATTGTGGACTTCCCCCATCCTTTCTTTGTTGTGCAATATATGTCGAATCAGCCCTTTTAAGTACATCATTCTATGTTTTTATATATTTCTTTTATATATGCTTTTAATTATCTGTTTACACTATTTTATTGATATTTTATAGATTGGCATGTTTTATTTATTTCTGCATCTGTATGTGCCAATGGTTTACACATGGATTTTATGCATGTTTATTTACTTATTTATGTATTTATGTTTTTTCTTGCTTTTCAACGATTTTTTGAGGTTTTGATCCCCCTGAAGAAGGCCTAGATGGCCAAAATGCATCGGGAGTCTAAAAGTGCTGTTCACCGCCAGTATACGTACCAGCTCCTTTGTTCTCAAAGTCAAGTAGATCATGGTCAGAAAAAAATCTGAACAAATGAATTCTAGATATTCCTCATGCCCTTGATTGCCTTTGCACGTGGAGCAAAAACTCTTTGTACTTCACAAGTCTTTTATGAACTGTATTTCAAATACCAAGGGTAAAATATACATTAGGGTTAGAATCACTTTTATATAGGCCTAGGAAGTGATTTTAGAACTGGTTGCATAAATGGATGTGGCCAGTCCATATGTAAAAAGCAGTGATTTTATAAAGGGAAAGTAAATGTATATTTTCTCTTCTTAAAATGCAAAGGCACTATAGATACTGCCTTTGAATCACTCTAACTGCTCCAACACTTCCCATATAGTGCCTGCGTGGAATTAGGGTGAAGCAAGATCAGGGAAAATGGAACTATATGAAGGGTCAGTGCAAAGGTATTAGGTGCTCTAGGTGAAATCTCAGCTTCGTTTCTCCTTGCAATTAGCTTTTAGACTGCTAGTGCCAGCCCCCCCCCCCCAATTTTGATTATTAAACTCAGTTGCAATCATCTCAACACCATTCCTTCCTGAGCAATCGTATAAAAATAACACTTTTAAATATTAAACTTTATTTTGTAAATAGATATATCTATCTCATGATGGAGATTTCAAAAAGCCACTTATAAGGTTAAATGCATACTGCTCATTTTCCCTGCAGGTAAAAACATGCACTAATGACTCTTGAGTTTCTGTGGCTTCCAGGAGCTATTGCTTTGCTTTGGCTACAGCTGCTCTTTGCTCCTCCCCTCCCACTCCAGAGGCTGCTGCCCTAGACAGCTGCCTAATTTGTCTGGTAGTTGGGCTGGCCCTGACTATATGTATAGTGGTAATAAGTTTATTACATGTATGTTCAGTGCCAAAGACTATATGTCATTAACTAATGATGCAGTAATGAGGTACATCCACTTACTGCTAATCCCGCTAATAATCATTCAAGGGCTATTGAGTTCTTTCTGAAATTTTGAAAGTAATATGGGGGGGATATTCAAAGGACTTTATATAGCTTGCAGACCGGTTAACAGGATATTCAGCTGCACTAACATGGTTAGTGCCGCTGGATATCTGCAGGTGCCGTCACTACATACCCTGGATGCTACGCAGTTACCACTGGGGCGTGTCGTGGGTGTTCCAGGGTGGAACGGAGGCAGCACCCATCGCTATCTGGGCAGCAGCTCAATATAGCCGCTGTCTGGTTAGCTTCTGGGTTCTACAGCTTCCTTAGATATTCAATGCCAGTGGCCAGATATAACCCCCGGCATTGAATATCTGGGGTTAGTCTTCAGTGGCAACAGCTATGCACTTTATAAGCACTAGCCACCACTGCTGAATATCCTCCCCATAGTAGCTTACTTATAAATTGCAGTATAAAGCAAATAAACAAGGTCAACACTGAGCGATGGCAGTCAGCTTACCCTGCTAAAGGTGGACTTCAAAACCACTTTTTCCAACTCTATAGCGATCAAAGTGGTCATGAGACTGGTGAGGTTATCATAGATAATAGATGACAAACCAGCCTGAAGAAAGAGAGAGAATGAACAAAAAAAAAAGGCAATTACCTTAATCCTGGAATCATGACACCGAACACTTGCTTGGCAGGACAGAATATGAGGGACCTTAATATCAGCTTATGTTCCCTTATGATATTTAAGGCAGCAGTTCTCAAACCTGCTTGGAGATGGGGGGGGAGGGAGGGAAGCACCATGCTTTCAGGCAATGTTTCCACAAAGCTACACAAGAGTCCTCTGCCCACACTGTTGCTGATGGGCAGAGGCATAGCAATATCTCATTTTTAGTTTGCTCTTTAGGACTCAAAATGGGATATTGCAGCACCTCCCCTCACCATCAGCAGCGAAGGTGGACTTTCATGTAGTTTCGTGGAAACTCTGCTTTTAGAATATCCTTGAAGAACATGCATAAGATAAATCTGCACACACTGCATCCATTCTATGTTAAATTTACATCATGCATGTTCACCAGAGGAATCCTGAAATCCTGACTGGCTGATGCTCCCCAGCACAGGTTTTAGAACCACTTAATTAAATAACTGCAATGACCTCATTGACATTCTTTGAGAATGAGGAGCACTGCATATAGCTCAGTGACCGAGGATATTTACATACGGTAACCTTTGACAATCAGGCTAATGATTCTTGGGAACATACTTCTGAGTAACAGTGGGCACTCTCATATTACTAGACAAGAATACATTTACAGAATTAAACTGAAATTTTATTTATTTATTTAACTGTATTTATATCCTGCTTTTCACCAGTCAAAGCGGTGCAACATAAAATGGGGGGGTGGGGGGGGAGGGGATAATCAGACATAGGGGAAATGGCAGCTAGAATGCTCAGTTAAACAGTTTCAGTTTCCTTAAGTGCAGTTTTACGACTTTTCTCTTCTAGCATTTTATCAAAGGGAAATGGCATATTTCACATTTTTTTTCATTTTGTGGCTAACATGAAAACCCCTCCCTTTGGCTTGATCCGCTGCTGCCCACTACATCCAGCTCCTGGGCCCATTTGGCTACTGTTATTGCTTCCTCCTGCCTTCCACATCCCGATTGCTGATGCCTCCTTCTCTTCTCCACCCTCCTGGGGTTTTATCTGCTGCAGTCACTTCCTCCTGGGCCTAATCCAACAATGTTGTTTTCTGATCTCCCCACAGGCTCCAATATGTCGAAGCAGCCACCCTTCTCCCTCTTTCCTTGCTCCTGGGATGCCAGACAATAATTCTGTATTGCGTTGGCAGATGCTGATAATTTCATTCTTTTTTTTTTGTTAATTAGCTTAACTTCACATTCCTATTGCATTCCTCACCTTGAACTCTGCCATAAGTTGCTCCAGGTTAATGATGAACTGCTGCACCCAGGGGTCATTAGCTTCATAGTCATTGAACTCCTCCTAGAGAGGAAAAACAAGATTATTTTGAGACCTCCTAAGAATTAAAACTTCAATATGGGACTTTAGCTAACACAACAATATATTTATTTATATACAGTTATTTCTCCTGGATTACTGCAAAATCTCGCGGTCTGTATGCTAATATTTTGCTGTAAACTAAAGAGAGATCCATTACATTCAGCAAGATAAACAAACAAGAGTGGGGCCTCTATGTAACATTGAAACGACGCTTTATATTCATAGTCTGATAATGGAGAAACATATACATATACTGTCCTTATATATAATAGAGGCCCTAGATGAGGGACCTGGCTAATGCTATTAATACAGATAATAAAACCTAGGTTACAATACCCCCAATAGACTCTTTCATGGCCTCAAGCTAAGAGTTTATTTTTTGAAATGCATTTAAAAACTAAATCACTTAGCTGACAAAAAGATAAATGCTCCAAAATTCGGACCACAGAAACGCCTAACGCTGATGTCAACTTGAATTCTGCCACTCATGGAGAAACCGTGGCTGCTCCATACTGTATTTTTATTTATTATTATTTTTATTTATTATTATTTATTACATTCTCTTATATACCGCGCTATTCTGCATCAGTGCGGTTTACATTGAACAAACTGAAATTACATTGAACAGGGCATTATAACTTGGAGATAACTATTTTACAGGGAACATGGGCTATGGAGGGTTAAGTGGCTTGCCCAAGACCACAAGGAGCACCTGTGGGACTAGAAACCCCAGTCCTTCCGGCCCAAGGTTGCTGTCCTCTAGTGGGATTTGAACCCCCGACCTTCCGACCTGAAGTACCTTACCCCAACCACTAGGCCACTCCTCCACTCCGGGAGTGGAGTGGCGGCCTAGTGGTTGGGGTGGTAATCACTGCTAAAAAAGACTGTATCACTGCTAACAAAGACTACCAAAAGGTAAAGGCATGCTTGCTATGCCTGTTCTTCTGCACACGTTGTGAATGACCTCTAAATCAGTATATAAAAAAAGAAAGCTCCACTTGTACTCCATGCTCAAGAAATCCCTGCAACACTGCAGGGGGTAGGGACAAGTTCATTTGCACATCTAATTATTTTAGACCACTTTACATCAGTGGCATTTTCAGACCCTCTGTACTTGGGGCAGGCACCCCTCCCCCCCTCCTGGTGTGGTTCACCCCACCAAAGTCAAGACAACATTTCAGAGGCAGCTCTGTGAACTTACCTTAAAGATGGATGGTTTGCTGCTGCCAGCTTTTCTCTCTCAGGCTGAAGTCTGACTCGCGAGGCTTGGAACCCAGTCCAAAACGTGGCATCTCTTATATACACGAAGATCCTTTGGACGTTTTCAATCCGTTTGGAGCTTACAAGACCATTATATATGGGCTAACAAATAACAGAGCATGCCAGATTACCCCAGATGAAGGTTTAATCGAAACACGGCCTGTGTCGGGTCCCTTTGGCGGTTTATCCCCTGTAAAGCGTAGTTACTCACCTGTAACAGGTGATCTCAGGGAACAGCAGGAATTTAGTCTTCACATATGGGTATCGTCGGTACCGACTGAGCCTGCGCGGGAATGCTCCCCAGCGTCCAATAGGAATGCTTTTGGGAGCATCCCTCAGCACATGCGTGCTCCTTCCCGCCTTTCCAACTGTCCCTCTTCAGTTAAGTTTGTAGCTGGGTGAAAGGATAGAGGGAGAGAAAAAAAGAGACAAAGAGATAGAGAGACAACTCCTAGGGGAGGTGGGTGGGTTGTGAAGACTAAATTCCTGCTGTTCCCGGAGATCACCTGTTACAGGTGAGTAACTATGCTATCTCCAGGAACAAGCAGGAAAGCACACTTACCTGTAACAGGTGATCTCTGGGAACAGCAGGAATAAGTCTTCACATATGGGTACATCGGTACCGATGGAGTCCGCGTGGGAACGCTCCCCAGCATCCAAATCAGAACGCTTTTGGGAGCATCCCACCATGCCTGTGTGCTGCCTTCCCGCCTTTCCCAACTGCCTCTCCTCAGTTAAGTTTTAAAGCTGAGACAAAGAGAGAGAGAGAGAGAGAGAGAGAGGGACAGATAGAGATAGAGAAATACAATTCCTAGGGGAGGTGGGTGGGTTGTGAAGACTTATTCCTGCTGTTCCCAGAGATCACCTGTTACAGGTAAGTAACTGTGCTATCTCCAGGAACAAGCAGGAATGAGTCTTCACATATGGGGACTCCCAAGCTAAGATGCCCGGAGGGAGTCCTAGCATGTTGCGAATCTAAGATGAGCCATGCTTTCCCTCAGAACCTCAGGCATCCTGGGGAAGGAGAGTAGGAGTTGAAATAAAAAGAGAGACGCTGTGAAACAGCTAGACTAAACCAGGACTTCCGGATGGGAGTCTAGGTGTAGGTGATCAATAATAAGTAAATATTGGAGAGCAATATTCCAATATGGACCTCACCTGGTGGTATTGTAAAATGTTTATTGAGTTTCACATGGATCTGTTAGTAAGAACCAGTAGAAAACCCTCAAGGAGTACCTCACTGTGAAGTAGAGGTAATCAAACTGTAGAAGGACAGATGAAGGTTAGAACCGTCTAGGGTGAGAGAGTAGCCCCAGGGAAAAACTGGGTGGTGTAATGAGGAAGGACTTCAGCGGAAAACGCAGAAGGCTGCATCAGAAAAGGCTCAAAGTCTTTTGGTTCAAGAATAGCACAATCCTAGGACCAAAATGAGATACGTTTGACCAATTTGGACGGACAAATAGAAAATAGGCCTTGTAGGAGAGAAAGGGTATTGAAGACCCCTGTATCCGATGAGAAATAAGGACAGATGTCCGAGGCGTTATAGCCTCTGATTAACTGAAGATCAGTAACATCTTTCCTAATTGATGTTAGGTAGGAAAGATAATGATACATGGAGAGCTTCAGAGGTACCTAAACCTGAAGGGTTATGGTAAAAAATTTGTTAATTAGCACAGAGATTGGTTGTATATGTAGAACCCTATGCATGCTGGTACAGCATTGATAAGGGTAGTGCCCATCTGTCAGAGTCATATAGGAATATATGTATATACAAACGGTACAAACGGTACAAATCGGTAACCTCACCTCAAAAATATACAACCAAGAACTAGGTCTCCCACAAGGTTCAGCACTGTCAGCGTTACTATTTAACATATACTTAAAACACATCTGTAAAATCTTTAAAAAATTCAATGTACACTATCACCTATATGCGGACAACATTATGATGTATGTCCCTTTCAAAATACCAAATATCCCTATACAACTCATTAACGATTGCCTCAATGAAATAAACACCTGGCTAAACGAAAACAATCTGTACATCAATCACTCAAAAACAGAAGCTCTAATAGTAACAAAAAGCACAACGTTCATTCCCCCCTCACATATTACATTGCAGAATAACGACATCAAACTAAAATCTGAAATACGTTACTTAGGCGTTATACTGGACAAACACCTCAGCATGGACACACATGTAAGAAATATAACGAAAAAAGTATACTTTAAACTGAAAATATTAAAGCAACTCCGCCCCCTAATGCACTTACAGGATTTTCAACGAGTCATACAAGCAATTATAACCCCCCATTTCGACTTTGCAAATCAAATTCTACTTGGAGTCTCTAAGCAAGCCTTAAAAAAACTTCAATTAGTACAAAACGCAGCAGCAAGGACCATTACGAAGGCCCCACCTTTCCAACATATAACCCCGATATTAGAATACTTACACTGGCTCCCGATTCAAAGCAGAATAGAATACAAAACTCTATTAACCACCTACAAAGCCATAACTAAAACAGCACCACTGACCATAAATAATCTCATCAAAACAGAACCCACCCATAATCTCCAAAGGAGGGACCAGTTAAATAAACTAACACCACCAAAAGAATTCATTAGGGCCAAAAAATCCACAAACAAGAAAGCCTTCTCCCATGCAGCCCCCATCTTGTGGAATACAATCCCAATAGAATTAAGACAATTACCTGAAATTATGGAGTTTAGGAAAAAACTTAAAACACACTTATTTACAATGCACTATGGATCCATGATGAACTCACCTCTCAGCTAGATAAAGGATAACCCTACACCAGATAATACATTACTTAACAAAGGAATGAAGTACTATACCCCTAAAACAATGTATTGAAGACAAATAACTCTGTATATAGTTTAATCCTGTTTCATTTGTACATAGTTCACTAATTGTTAACTGTAATATCTAAGTTACAAATTGTTATATGTAAAAACAGCTTGCACTGTTTATTGTTGTTCTATGGGAACCGCATCTGATCAATGGAAGGAGCGGTATATAAAATATCTGTTAATTAAATTAATTAAATTAAATGTATATATGAACCTAGACAGATAGCTAGATAAGTATCTAGATACATATCTACCTATGATGATATGTCTTAACATATATATATATATATCTATATCACTATCTATATCACTATCACTATCACTATCTATATCACTATCACTATCACTATCTATCTATCTATATATATATGTATGTATCTATGTGTATTTATGCCCATGTATATCTCTATATATGTATCTCTATATGTAACATATATATATATATATTACATAGAGATACACATACACACACATACATATACATACATACACATACATACATATACATACACATACATACATACACATACATACACACATATACATACATACATATACATACATATACATATACACATCTGCATTCTGCATATAGATATATACATGTCTCCACATATGTAGGTAGAAACATGCCTATGTAACTATACCCACATAGGAGTATGTAGAGAGAGAAAGGTGCATCTAATAACAAGAAGGGTAATACCTGCTTGAAGAGATGCAAGAAAACCTTTCTCCCTGGTTATGATTGACGGTCAGAAGAATGCTCTCTCTGACAAGGAGCAGTCTAGATTCATTTAGGAATTCTAGCCCTTGAATAACCAGGATGGTTTACGTGAAAAAGTGCAGATGATATCTTCAGTTTGCAGGCAGCAAGTCCAGGTTCTTTTAGAAGTGTAGTATGGTAACTGGAAATGGAAACCATATAAGGACGAGCTGCAAGAAAAAGAAAAATATCCCTGGTGAAGGAGTCCAGTGGAGATGTGGACGAAGCCAGGGAAGTGAGCAATTCTTAGGTTTTCACGTGATGTAAGGCATGTGTCCTTTGTTTTAAAAGGAGACCTTACGGGAGATGGTAAAGGTAGGGAAACCCTACCAGTCATGAGGGGGCATGACTGGATGAGGCCTTCCTAACCATCTGGGATTATCTGCTAGGAAGATGCAAATGCTCTCTAGCAAGGGCCCATAGTGCAGAGCTACTCTGTAGAGTTGCAGAGAGCATGCTGCAGGTTGGTTAGAAGAAAAAACTGGCTGTTTAAAAGCCAGTACGTAACAAACTATTCTGCCAATGCCAAGGGAATTGGAGATGGCGAGGAATAGAAATGAAGCCGATAGGCCTGTAGTAATAGAGTTTCCAAAAGAAAGGTCGATAACCTGTTTTGGACTTACTACTAAGGCCAGAAAGGATTGCTAATGGAGGACAAACCTTGGTTACTTGATAAATAGAACCAGAGGGTAACCACTAGGAACTGCTGTCGTTGTAGCTATTACCAAGGCAGCAGAAAAGAATGAACAGACATAAGCAGGAGTGGCAAGACTCCCTTACTGACTGATAAGCTGCCCCAGGTAAGATTGAAAAAAGGGGGGGGACAACTTTGAAAAGGAAAACCCCTTACTGGAATAGGTAGAAACCTACAGGGATTTTAGAAAAACCCGTCCAGCTAAAAGGTACCACTCTTACAGACGAAATGTTTCAGTAAGAGGGTAGGTAAAGACAGAGTTGAATTAGACTTACGATATGGTAAGTCCCTGGAAAGGTATGATGATACATGCTGGAACAGGAAACTATCTTATTGATAGTTGTTACACCTCTTTTCCCTCCCAGGAGGAAGAGAAAAAGCCCTGTTACTTATAAGCATGATCATCCTGAGAGCTCATAGAACAAAAAGAATGGATGTCTGTTGAAAAGAGATCCATGTCTAGAGTTTAGGATAGAAACAGTGTAGATGCTTCTATTAAGAAGAAGCAGACTACAGGTTCTAAACCCCAAACAGGAAAGAAAGATGTAACGATAATATATCAGAAGCCCTGCGGATGCTGGGTTTGCTGAACCTGTTGAGGTTGTGGTTTCCTTAGCCTGGTTGGATGTTTCCCCTGTCTGGGAACATCTGTATGATGGGTAGAAGATGAATAAAACTTTCTCCCCTTAAGGGAACAAAGTTTGTTAGTAGATTTCCTACAAACTGGGATAGAGGAAGGCGTAGACAAGCCTCTGAAAGCCATAGTGTCAGTAGTTAACTGAGCAGCTTGGAGTAAAGCCTCCTTGTTAAAGAGATTCTCTCCAGTACAAGGAGTATTTCCCAGTCTATCTTGTACCCATTTGTCCAAGTCTGAAGCTTGGAGCCAGGCTCTATGTCATGCCCCATGGCTATAGCAGACGTTCTGCTAACAGACTCAAAAGAGTCCAGGGAAGCACGAGTAAGGAACCTAGAAATATTTTGAGCATGATTGACTAGTATAGAAAAATCTGCTCTTTTAGGCTCTTGAAGAAAAGGGGTCAAAAGTCGTAAATTCTTTGACCTCCTCAAGAGATAAACCCATATAGAAAATATATGAGAGAATTCTTGCTAAAAAAACATGGATGCCTGGAAGGTTTGGCGTCCAAAGGCATCTAAAGTCTTAGCCTCACGACCTGGCAGAGAAGAAGAGTGCTTCTTAGTACTCTTAACACGCCTCATAGCTGATTCTACAACAATAGAATGATGAGGGAGCTGAGGCTTTTGAAAACCTGGAGAAGGGGCACCATGTATAGAAGATCAGTTGCCCTAGAAGGTGGGGATACCATTAAAGGAGCTTCCCACATTCTAAATAGGAGATCCTGCAAGGTCTGATGCAAAGGAAACATAATGACTTCCTTTGGATTGCAGGGGATCTGCAGAGGTTCTGGATCCCCTGATGCAGGATATTGACCAGGTATAGAAATGGCAAGTAACTTTGCCATATCAAGCAGGAATGCTTGAAAAGAAATCTCCCCAGAGGGGAGTCCTCTAGAAAGAGGAGTAAGAACTAGATCTAGCACCGACCGGTTCATTCAGATTCTCTAGAATAGAAGATCTGAAGGGGTGGAGCATCGGATTGTCCTTGAAGGATAGTTGTCCGTACTGCTGGAAGCCGGTACCGCAACCAGTCGGTAGCAAATCGTCCATGCTAGGGATCGATTCCAAACTCGGTATGGAAGGAAGCGAGCCGGTTGAAACGAGCATGGGAGGTACCGACACCGATGTTGATGTTGATGTCGATACCGGTACCGTTGTTGATACCGATACATGAAGATCAGTCTGTGATAGCTCTATCGGTACCAAAGTAACCGAGCGTGGCAGACCTTGATCATCGGTAGAATGTCTTCGGTACCGTTTGAAGTCGGTACCGAGACGAGGCGGTACCCAGTCATCCAGACTAGAGATCGATTCCAGACTCGGCATCGAAGGAAGAGAGTCTATCGATGCATAGGAGTGGAGGAGTAGCCTAGTGGTTGGGGCAAGGTACTTCAGGCTGGAAGGTCGGGGGTTCAAATCCCACTAGAGGACAGCAACCTTGGGCCGGAAGGACTGGGGTTTCTAGTCCCATAGGTGCTCCTTGTGGTCTTGGGCAAGCCACTTAACCCTCCATTGCCCATGTTCCCTGTAAAATAGTTATCTCCAAGTTATAATACCCTGTTCAATGTAATTTCAGTTTGTTCAATGTAAACCGCACTGATGCAGAATAGCGCGGTATATAAGAGAATGTAAATAAATAAATAAAATAAATATCTGGAGGGTACCGACGTCGATACCAGTACCGGTACCGGGATCGATACCGATACTGGAAGATTGGTCAGCAGCGGCTCAGTCGGCCCCGAAGGAACCGAGAGCGCTAGACTGCGATCTTTGGTGAGGAATGTTTCATCCAACACCATTGCCGATGCCGGGGTATCGATACCGCCAAGCGGATGCCGCCACTGAGCATGGCTCAGGTATGTTCGTAGAGGTGAGAACCCCAGAAACAACCTAAAACCCCATAAATGGCTTGGAGGCCGAAGACTCCCACCGGGGTTTTAATGCCAAGGTGTTCTCGAGGGCAACGCCAGAGGCATCTCTATGCTGAGCATGAGATCTACCACTCGAGGCCTGGCTAGTCTTAACAGACTGTTTTTGGGTTACCTGATCCTGTGAAGAAGCGTTGGCTGGTATCGTGAAGTTTAATGGGGACCGTGTATCGAGACATGCTCGACGCTGAAGACTTCTTCTGGATATACCGCTGCAGAAGGAACACTCCAGCAGATGGTGGCCAGGACCCAAACAGGGAAGACACCAATTATGAGTGTCTACAATTAATTTGGTACCACCAGAGTTTAAACATTTTAGGGTTAGTGGCTGGTATTTCCATGAAGGAGAGTGAGTAGGCCTAGCAGGCCGAAAAAACCGTCAGGCACTAACAGGGAAAAAATATTCCTCAGAAAGGAAATTTTGTAAGAAAAAAGAAGAAACACCGGCGGTACCAGAGGCGTCGGGGAAGGCAGACGTGACCACAAGAAAACAAAAAAATAAAAGAAGAATTTTCTGCGGCGACAGGAGTACGTCCTGCCGGCTCTGCGGAAAAACGAAAACTGAGGAGAGGCAGTTGGGAAAGGCGGGAAGGCAGCACGCAGGCGTGGTGGGATGCTCCCAAAAGTGTTCTGATTGGACGCTGGGGAGCGTTCCTGCGCGGACTCAGTCGGTACCGATGTACCCATATGTGAAGACTCATTCCTGCTTGTTCCTGGAGATTGTAGTCTTCACATATGGGGACTCCCTAGCTTAAGATGCCAGGGAGATGGTCCCAGGAAGGTGCCACCCTAGAAAGGTAGGCATCCTTCCTCCCATGGATCTCTGGCATTCCACCAGGGTTGGTGGGTAGGAGTTGAATTAGGTCTGAAAGAGATTTTGAAGAACAGCTTGGCCAAAGAAGGCATCCCAACGGGAGGCTTTATCCAGGCAGTAGTGGGCTGTGAAGGTGTGTACCGAAGCCCATATGGCTGCTCGACAAATGTCATCCATAGACACGGAGTGGAGATTAGCCATGGAAGCTGCCATGGCTCTCACGTTATGAGCTGTGACATGGCCTTGAAGAGGAAGACCCTTACTCTCATAAGCAAAGGATATGCATTGGGAAATCCATTTAGATAAAGTTCTTTTGGAGACTGGAAGTCCCAAATGACTAGAGTCAAAAGCTATAAAAAGTTGCGAGGACTTTCTATGTTGCTGTGTTCTCTGTAGGTAAAAGGCTAAGGCTCTTTTACAATCCAAAGTATGAAGGTTTCTTTCTGCATTAGAGGCGTGAGGCCTTGGAAAAAATACAGGAAGATAAATTGATTGATTCAAATGAAAAGGCGAAATCACCTTCGGCATAAAGTGTGGATGAGTTCTAAGAACAACCTTATCATGATGAAACCTAGTATAAGGAGGATCAGCCACTAAAGCTTGCAGTTCACTAATGCGACGTGCAGAGGTGATTCCAATTAGGAAGATGACCTTCCAGGTCAAAAACGTAAGGGTTGTAGTGGCTAAAGGCTCAAAAGGCGGCTTCATGAGTTGCCCGAGAACTAGATTTAGATCCCATGCCACCTGTGGTGGCTTAATGGGAGGTTTGGTCAACAGAAGACCTCTCATAAATCTGGATATGAGTGGATGAGAGGAAATTGGTTGTCCATTCAGAGGCTTATAAGAAGCTGCAATTGCACTAAGATAGACTCTTACCGAATTGGTCTTTAGATCAGAATTCGATAAGTGAAGGAAATACTCTAGTATCGATTCTAAAGGTATGACAAGGGGGTTTAATCCCTTCTTGGAGCACCATATAGTAAAACGTTTCTACTTAAAGGCATAAGATCTTCTTGTGGAAAGTTTTCTAGAAGCCTGAAGGATATCCTTTACCTGTTGGGACAGGTTGAAATCCTGGAGGTCTAAGCCTTCAGCAACCAGGCCGTGAGATGCAGGCACTGGGGACTTGGGTGCCATAGTGTCCCGTCCTCTTGGGAAAGGAGATCTAGAGCATGCCCTAACTCCAGAGGTGCAGCTTGAGAGAGATGTAGAAGCAGGGGATACCACGCTTGGCGTGGCCATCGTGGTGCTATGAGAATCATGCGACCCCTGTCTCTCTGAAGCTTGAAGACTGTTTTGGGGATGAGAGAAATGGGTGGGAAGGCATAAAGGCAGTCCTGACCCCAGTGAAGGAGGAAGGCATCCCTTGACTGACAATTGTGAGCCGGAATCCTGGAACAGAACCGGGGAAGTTTGGCATTCAGTGGACTTGCAAAGAGGTCTATGTCTGGAGTACCCCAGAGATGAAAAATCTTTGCCACCTGGTCTAGGTGGAGAGACCACTCGTGAGGCAGCAGTACTCGACTGTGTTTGTCTGCCCAAAGGTTTTGAATACCTGGCAGATATACCACTAGAAGGTGAATTTGATACTCTTTTGTGAGGGCCAACAGTCGTAAAGCTTCATTGCATAATGACAGAGAGCCTGTCCCACCCTGCTTGTTCACATAGAACATGGCTACTTGATTGTCCGTCTGGACTAGGACTGTCTTGTAGCTGAGCTGGGCGTGGAATACTCGAAGAGCTAAATAGATTGCTCTTAATTCCAGGAGGTTTATGTGTAGACCAGCCTCCTGTAGAGTCCAGGTGCCCTGGGTAGAGAGATGATTCAGGTGTGCTCCCCAACCCACCTGTGATGCATCTGTTAGGGTGACCTGAAAAAGGGGTTGATAGAAAGGAGACCCCACTGTCAGATTTTCTAGTGATTGCCACCATTGCAGGGACAAAATTAGTCATTGAGAGTTTACTATTTTATCTGATAAATGTCCTGTGGCCTGTGACCACTCTGTGGATAGGGTCCACTGAGCTGCTCGCATGTGGAGGCGAGCATATGGGACTACATGAACTGTGGATGCCATATGTCCCAGCAACTGTAGTAGCTCCCGAGCAGTTAGGGAGGATTTGCCTGCTGCTTGAGAAGCTAGTTGCATTATGCAAAGACACCGGGCCTGTGGAAGAAAAGCCTTTGCCTGTCTGGTATCTAGACAGGCCCCTATGAATTCCAGGCATTGGGAAGGAACAAGTTGGGATTTTGGGAAGTTTATTACCAACCCCAGGTATTGGAGGATTTGCATTGTGTGAGACACTGCAGTGCTGGCCTCTGCAACTGTAGGGGCTCGAATGAGCGAGTCGTCTAAGTAAGGGAAGACGAATATCCCCAGGCTTCGCAGAAATGCAGCTACTACTGCCATGCATTTCGTGAATACTCTTGGTGCTGAAGCCAGACCAAAGGGAAGAACCCTGTACTGGAAATGTTTTCCCTTGAAAAGGAATCTTAAGAATTTCCTGTGATCTGGATGGATCAGAATGTGAATGTATGCATCCTTTAAGTCTAGAGAGCAAAGCCAATCCTGGCTTTGAAGGTATGGCAGAAGAGTTCCAAAAGAAATCATTTTGAACTTCTCTCGGAACAGGTATTTGTTCAATTCTCTGAGGTCTAGAATGGGTCTGTGTCCTCCTGTTTTCTTTGGAATAAGAAAATAGGGGGCGTAGAACCCTGCACCCCATTGAAGAATGGGTACCTCTTCTATTGCCCCTTGGGCAAGAAGTGTTGAGACCTCGTGATCTAGCAGATTGTCTGCGGAGGTTTGAGAATTAAATTGCCTTAGAACTGTAGGAGGGGGCATGCAGTAAAAATGGAGCTTGTACTCCTCTCCTACAATGGACAGAGTCCAATCTTCTGCTGTTATCTGATGCCATCTGTTAGCAAAGTGGCATAACCTGCCTGGGATATTGGGGGGTTGGGGACCCCTCAGAGGCAGGAAGGCTAAGCTCTCTAGGAAGGAGCCATAGCCCTTGAGGGGGCTGAACCTGCAGAGCTGGTTGGGCTCTCGGGCCTTTTGGCTTCTTTTGCTGTCTAGTTTGTCCCTTTTGGGCAACCTGACCCCGAGTTTGACTCTGCTGGGTATAGGAAGGATAAAATTTCCCTCTTTTTGCTGAAAGAGTTTTTTATAAGGCTTCTTTTTGGCTGGAGTGGCTGTAGATTTTGACAATCTATCTAGAGTGGTATTGTCAGCATCTAACTCGTTAGCCTTTTCCTGCCAGTTCTTGCACGAGAGATTCTCTCTCGTGCAAGGAATGTTGCCTAACTTGTCCTGTACCCAAGTCTCCAAGTCTGATGCCTGAAGCCAGGCAATCCGTCGTGCCCCAATGGCAATAGCAGAGGTTCTGCTGATGCATTCAGTCAAAGGTTGCATGATTCACAAACTTGGAGACATCTTGAGCATGCTTAACTAGAGCAAGAAAGTCTTGTCTCTTGTCATCTGGGAGAAGTGGGCTCATAAGCTCCAATTCTCCTGTAACGTCTTTGAGGAATATTCCCATATATAGTATATATTTACTGATCCTAGCTATAGTATATATTTACTGATCCTATATATAGTATATATTTACTGATGGAAGCCTGAAAAGTTTGGTGCCCAAAAGCGTCCAGAGTCCTGCATTCACGACCTGGGGGATTGGATGCATGTCTCTTTGCACTTTTCATCCTACGCATGGCTGACTCCACCACCATTGAATGGTGTGGCAGCTGAGTCTTTTGAAATTCAGGACATGGCGGGACTCGATACATAGTACCAAGCCTCCTAGAATGAGAAGATGTAGTCAGAGGTGTCTCCCACATTCTGAGCATCAGGTTATGCAGAATTTCATCCTCCTTTGGCGCTTTAGGATATTGGAGAATTTCCAATTCCTTTGCTCTGGGTTCCTGTTCAGGAGCTACCATGATTTATAAAGGCCCTTGGCCACATCACGAATAAAATCCTGAAAAGACATGTTTATTTTAAATTTTTTATGTTTATTTTAAATTTGATATACCGCTCAGGCCGAAGCATTAGAGCGGTTTACAATAATATATCATTTGCGGAAATACGAAAGGAACGCCATTTGTAAGATAGGACAGAGTAGAGGACAGAAACAGTCAAAAGAATAGGTAGAGAAAAGAAGAGGAACAGCAGGTTACCATAATATGAGCGTATGACAATCCAGTCCACAATTTCAATGCTCACTTCAGGATGAACGCCACGGACCAACGCCTAAGAGCCACGCCAAAGGGCCCTCTGGCGAGGCCCTCAGGCGCGGACCCGCAAGGTGCGGGCGCGCCCCCGAAGCTGCGATTTCATCCGTTGATGCTGGCTTCTCATAGGCAGGCAATGGGAGGGAGGAGGGGCTCCTGCTCACAGCTCCGGTCTCTTCGCTGATCTCCTGAGCGCCCCCGAAGCTGCGATTTCAGGAGGTGACATTCTGCGTTGGGGAGAAGAGGGATCTTCCGGGAGAAACCCTCTGGTACCAGCAGAATTGTCAGAGTCTTCGGAATCAGAGGATTCGAAGTATTCCTGACCACGATGCTCATGCAAAGCACGGTCCCGGTATCGATCGAAGTCGGTACCGAGTTGATCCGGTACCGATCTATCGATTCCAGCCAAAGATGGCGTGGGAAGAATTCCCACCGGGCTGGTACCAGTGCCCGCTGAACCATAGGTGTCAACGGTACCGCAGCTGTGAGAAGAGCTGAAATGCTGCATTCGATAGCGAGGAACCTCTGGTCTATTGATGCTGCCGATGCCTGGGTGTCAGTACCGGTGAAAATGGCCGGGACCCCTGAGCATGGCACCAGTAGTTCTTGCGAGGTCGAGGCGTCGAGAACATCCTGGAGCCCCCTTGATGCTTTGGAAGCCGAAGCCTCCCGCCAGGGCTGTTTTGCTGGTGTGGTTCCCTCAAGGGCAATGCCAATGGACTCTCGATGCTCAGCAGGAGAGCTACCCTTTGAGGACCGGCTTTTTTGTTTAGTTACCTGAGATCCATGGGAGGAAGAGGAGGCTCTTGAAGATGTCGATGCAATGGATCTGGCATCCGAAGAAAAGAGAGTACCGAGTTTTGCAGCCCGGTTCTGTCTTCCTCTCTTAGTCATCCCCATACAGGAGAGACATTCAGATGGAGAATGTTCAGGCCCTAAACATTTAAGACACCAATCATGGGTATCAGTGATGGAAATGGTACCACCACACTTAGTACATTTTTTAAAACCACTAGTTGGTTTTTCCATGTTTCAGGAATATGAGGCCTAATGCCCAAAATGGCGCCTAGCACCGAAAAAGAAAAAAGTTTCTGAAGAGAAACAGTTCAAAGTATACCAGTACCGGTACCGGTAGGCGTCGTGCGGAGGCAAACGCGACCACAAGAAAACAATTTTAAAGACGGAATTTTCTGTGGTGACAGGGTATGGGTCCTGTCGGCTCCGCGGAAAACGAAGAACTGAAGAGGGACAGTTGGAAAGGCGGTAAGGCAGCACGCATGTGCTGAGGGATGCTCCCAAAAGCATTCCTATTGGACGCTGGGGAGCATTCCCGCGCAGGCTCCGTCGGTACCGACGATACCCATATGTGAAGACTACAATTCCTGCTTGTTCCTGAAGATTATGGTATAATAAAAAGCTCTGTCTTTCCTTTTGCCACGTTTTGGACTGGGTTCTTGCTATTTACGTGGATTTGTGCTTTTTGTGGTGGATCTATTTCCTCGTGAGGCTTGGGCCAAGAGAGAAGAGCTGCCGAGCCTGGATTGGAGGCAGCGCTGCTAGCCACCCAGCTTTAAGGTAAGTTTGCCATGCTACCTCTGAAGTGTGGGGACAAGCAGGGGTGCACACCTCTCTCGGCTGGCACCTGGGGTGGGTCACACCCACTGCCCCCCCTTGGTACACCACTGCTTTGCACCTAATATAAGCTAAATGGAAGATGTGGCAAAAGAGAATGGCAGAAACACTCATCAAAAGACCATCATAAGAACTGAAACTCAAGTACAGAGAGAATGTATAAAGATGAATGGTAATGTAATAAAATGCTATAATTGATGAATAAAATGTTCTTATTCACCTGTACAAGTATTTTCCATGAACAGCAGGAATAGGTGTTCACGTATAGCTGATGTCATCCGACGGATCCCGTGTGGGAATATTCCCCAGCTACTAGTTGAAGCTTTCAGGAGCTCCCTCTGCGCATGCGCGCCATCTTTCTGCCTGCTTCTGTGATGCCATCTTAGACTAGTCTAATACTACAGCTATAGTAGAATACAACTCCCAGAGGGTGGTGGGAGGGTTACGAGGACTTATTCCTGTGGTCCATGGAGAACATCTGCTACGGTGAGGAACTACATATGGGACTCCCTAGCTATAGGCTACTGTGGTTAATAGAAAATGCAAACAAGCCCAACAGGGGCAATTGAGTCACTCAAAGCTTTGGCTACAGACCTTTATATATTATAGAGAATCATACACAATTTGTTTTAAGGTAGCTTGAACAGAAAAGAATGGGCTTAGGGGGGATGGAGTTGGATTCTAATTCCCAAACAGATTCTGCAGTACTGATTGACCGAAGTTGCTGTTCCATTGGGAATCCCCTTCTAGACAGTAGTGAGATGTGAATGTGTGGACAGAAGACTAAGCTGCAGCTTTGCAAATCTCTTCTATGAAGACTGATCGCAAGTTGGCCACTGACGCAGCCATGGTTCTGACACTTTTAGTTGTGACATGACCATGAAGGCTTAGGCCTGCCAGGGCCTAAGCAAAATAGATGCTAGTCTGCTAGCCAAATTGAAAGCAAGCATTTGGAGACTGCAGCCTCTAGCTTATTTAGGTAACCCCCCCCCCCAAAAATAAATGCTGCACGCGAGAGCCAGCATCCTTTCCGCTAGAAGGGAGGGCTCCACTGCTGCTGGTGTCTGCATCGGCACCGGCAAAGCCAATGCCAGCTCCTTTGGCAGGGACTCCATGAGGATTATAGCCTCGGGAGCCCCACACTGAACCTCTGGGGTCTCAGGAGGCAACTCCTCCCGCTGGGGGCAGCTGGCAAGGCTGTTCCTGGCTTTGCCCGCAGAGTTGCATCGAGGGCTCAGATGCCGATGGCCAGAGGTTTTCCCTCTGGTATTGGCATTGCCTTTTGATGCCGACTTGGACGGAGTCCATTCCTTCTGGGGGTGCTTCTCGCCGAAGGCGAGCCACCGGTGAGGTGATCTGAGATCTCGAAGCTCGAAGGTCTCCTTTTGGAGCTCTTGCCTCAGAGGGGGCCTTCAAAGGCG
This sequence comes from Ichthyophis bannanicus, assembly GCA_033557465.1. NCBI lineage: Eukaryota > Metazoa > Chordata > Amphibia > Gymnophiona > Ichthyophiidae > Ichthyophis > Ichthyophis bannanicus. The sequence continues at coordinate 559,955,807 of CM066034.1, read as the reverse complement.
TCGAAGCCGAGGTCAATGCCAAGGACAGTGTTGAGGCCTTGGAACCGATCAATGATGCCCGCTGATTTTGCTCAGTTCTAGAGCCCCTTGCACATCATCTACAAGCAGAGAGGGCAAGTAGAAGGCTCACAGTTGGCCCAGAGACATTAAACACTAATACAAAACCAATTGCTCCAATAGAAATGCAATAAATACTGAGATTTTTTTCAGGAAAAGGGTCTCAGAATGAATGAGGAAGGGTCTTTACCAGGCCACAATGAATTGAAAAGCCTGAAGACTCCCTATCCCCTTCTTTACATCAATGACCCAAATATTCCTATATTATTAAAAAATCGCTTATCACTGTAAACTTGATACAGCTCTGAAAAATACGTATGACTGTAGATTTTGATATCACTCTGCTAACTCATATTTAACTTAATGGAGAATCCTGACTCATATAAGAAGAGTCAAAAGACTTATCTGAAGAAATTGAACAAAGCCAGGATTAATCTCAACAAACTACCAACAACCGTGTTTGTATCCCCTACTAGCTGTTACAACATTCCATATTGCTTAGTCATCCCACTTCCCCTCCCCCCTCTGTTTCCCCCTTCATTTATTCGTGCTTCTACCTCCCAGCATTCCTCACATATTCATCACTCATATATATATTCTTTCACTGTTCAACTCGTTAGCAATGTTGTTATGCTCATGACAACTTCACATTGGTCCCTCCTTTACTCCCCCTCCTTCTCTCCAGCTTTCCACTTTTCCAACCATTTCCATACATTCTTCCATTGTTCCACACACTTTTCCCCTGTCCCTTGTCGCATCCCTGTTAGTCTATGCATCAAACACATGTCCGCCATTCTTTTGGTGAAACCTTCACTTTGGGGTTTTCCCGACCCTGTCCAATGCTGTGCTATCTCACTTCTTGATGCCACTATACAATGGTGCAGTACCCCCCTATCCCTTTCCGATATATCCCCCTCCAATTGATGTAGGAGGCAGACCTCTGGCTTTTTTTGCAAGCTATGTACTGTCATTTCATAAATTATCCGCAAAACCTTTTCCCAGTATCCTTGAATCTGTCCACATGTCCACCACATGTGTAGTATATACCCTCTCTCTTGGCATCCCCTCCAGCACTGATCAGATGGCCCCAGCCCGCTCACTTTTTACGTACCAGTGTCCAATACCACCGATATAGCACTTTATAGGCATTTTCTTTCATTTGAGTGGCTATCGATATTCCTGCCACTGTCTGTATTACCTTATCGCACCTCTCTTCATTCCATTGCACTTCGAGGTCTTCCTCCCATTTCTTCATAAAATCTAATTTACACTCCCCTCCCCTCCATTAGCCCTTTACAAATCTTGGATAAAGCTCCTTTTTGACCCAGTTGCCCTGAGCAGAGGGCTTCGAACCATCCCCTGTTATTCCATAAGTCCTTCCAGACTTCCTGCTGCTGCACAAAGTGACCGACTTGGATATAGCTATAATAATCGTTATTAGATAACCCGTAGAGATCTTTAATACCCTCAAATTCTCTAATACCCTCCTTTAACACTATCTGGAAAATATGTGTGAGTCCCAGCTTCCCCCATCTTCGCAGTGTACTCACCCCTGGCCCCTCTCAAAGTATGCCTCTAATGTCATCCCCTGCATATATCCTTCATCTTGTATTAATAATTTCCTATTTTGTTTCCAGATCTTCAAGATATGTACAATAATGGGGTTTATGGGTCTATTTTCAGGTGCTTTACTGCCCCTCCAAACCATCCATTCCAATCCAACTCCCCTTACTGAGTCCTCTCATTTGAACCCAGTGCTTCTGTTTTTCTCTATGCCATTCATATAGTGTTTTCAGTTGTGCTGCCACATATTTTCTAAAATTGGGAACCCCTAGCCCCCCCCTCCCCCAGCTCTCTGCATGATTGACATAGCAACCCTGGTATTTTGCCATATAAATCTATTAATGGTTCTTTGCAAGAGCTTTAACTTTTGATGTGGTACCAGTATCGACAATGTTTGAAACAGGAACAGAAAGCGGGGAAGGAGTATCATCTTTACAGCTGCGATGCGTCCGAACCAAGATAAATATCCTTGCCCCCACCCATTCAGCAGGCTTTCTACTTGCCCGAATAACTTTATATAATTTAGATCATATAATGAGTCCAACCTATTGCTTATCTGGATCCCTAAATACCGAATACCCCCCTTGGCCCATCTGAATGGGTACTTCTGTTGTAATAACGCCTGTGCTTCCTCTTTTATTGATAAGTTCAGGATTTCAGATTTTGTCTAATTTATAGTAAATCCCGACAACCTCCCATATTCTTCTAATTCCAACATTAATATTGGTATAGAAAAACCAGGTCTGGTCATGCTCATAATGATATCATCAACGAACAATGATATTCTGTATTCCGCCTTTCCTACCATTATACCCTTCAAATCCTCCTGTTCTCTCACCCGCTCTGCAAACAGCTCCACTGACAGCGCAAAAATGAGAGGTGACAGTGGACACCCTTGCCTCGTCCCCCTCCCTTGCTCAAAGAAGGCAGAGTAGGCTCCGTTCACCCGAACACAAGCTTTCAGGTTACGGTATAGTACTTTTACCCAACCCGTGAATTCTTCCCCCAGACCCATTCTTTCCATTACTTGAAAAAGGAAAGGCCAGGACACCTGGTCGAAAGCCTTTTCCGCGTCCAAGGATTAATAGCAATGCCTCCTTTTTACTCTGTTAAACTGACCATATAGTATTTAGTATCTTTCTGATGTTATCCGCTACCTGCCTTCCTGGGATAAATCCCGCTTGGTCTTGATAGATCAATTTCCCTATTACCCTATTTAAACGTGTGGCCAATATTTTCCCCAGTAATTTAGCACCTAGATTTAGCAATGAAATTGGTCTATATGAGGAACATTCTTGCGAGTCCTTACCTTCTTTAAGTATTACTGTGATACCTGCCCATCCCATGGTATTGGCGAGCACCTCCCTCTCCCTTGGCAGGTTGGACAACCTCAGTAATGGCGCAGTTAATATCTCTCTGAATTTTCTATAAAACCTCGCTGTAAGCCCATCTAACCCCGGGGCTTTATCTACTTTTAATTGTTTTATAGCTTGCTATAGCTCTATTTAACTCTGCTTGTTCCGCCTCTGCTAATTTTGGAAGCTTTATAGAATCTAAATAGCTCTGTATCCTTTCCGACTCCGGAGAAGCTCTAGCTTCATACAATGCTTGGTAAAATCTTTTAAAGGCTCTCGAATATCCCTATCTTTATGAACTAGTTTCCCTTCCGAATCCCCAATTTTCAATATATGTGATATCAGTTTCCATTGTTTTAACTGCTGTGCCATGCATCTCCCTGCTTTATTTCCCCCTTCGCAAAAGTCCTGTTTCAATAGCTGCATACGGTATTTTATAATTTCTGCCTGCATTGCATTTATCTGAGCTCTTACTGCCAACACTTGGCCTCGGTATGCCCCTTTTCTATCTTTTGCATCTAATTCTTCTAGTTTCATTAAGCTTTCTCTTAATTCCCTATCTCTTCCCTCCCTCTCTCTTCTTTTACGCACCCCCCATTTAATTAGAACTCCCCTCACTACTGCCTTATATCCATCCCAAACTCCCCCCCAGGCCACCTCGCCATTATCTTTCCATCTAAAATATTCCGCTGTCTCTCTCTCTATCTCTTTTCTGACCCGCTCATCCTCCAATAGTGATTCATTTAACCTCCAAAACTGGGTTCCTCTTTCCTGCCCATCAATTGCCATCCTAACCTCCACTGGTGCATGGTCTGACCACGTAATGGGGTCCATCTCCGCCCCTTTAAATCCTGCCCACCAGCTCCTTTGTTACCCAAATGGTGTCTATTCTGGAGCATGAACCATGCACGGGGAGAAATATGAAAACTGTCTTTTCTGGGGATGCTGAAATCGCCATACATCTATCAAGCAGTGTTGTGTAACAAAATTACGGTATTTACTCCTATCTGCTCTTTTGCCCTCTCTTCCCTGTTGCGTCCCTAGCTGGATTCCATGTTAAAGTGAAATCACCCCCGCAAATGAGCTTTCCATCTCCTAATTTCCCCACCTCTTCATTGAGCTTTATCCAAAATTCTCTTTGCCCCTGTTGGTGCATACACGTTCATTATACAATACCATTCATTCCCTTTTCTTAAACGCAATAGTACATATCTCCCCTCTTTATCTCTGACTACTTTCTGTATCACAAGCTTTAGTTATGAATTTATTAAGATTGCCACCCCGCCTTTCTTCTTTTCCACTGTGTTTGATGCATGTACACATATTCCATACCCCTAAAGTTTGACTATGTGTTCTGTTGCCCGAGTTGGGTGGGTTTCCTGTAGAAGCACTAATGATGTTTTTTGGCGTGTTATTTCTTTGTAGAGTTTCTGCCGTTTGAATGGCGAGTTAAGCCCTTTACTTCAAAATCCGGTACACTCCAAATATAACAAAATATCAAAAAAGCAGACGATATCTTTGTTGTCTCTCACTCAGGTATTACTCAAAGATGAAATACACCCTTATTATATCTCACGAGGTCTCAGACTGAAGGGCTGATGATGTGGCCAGAGACTGACCCTCAACAACTCCTAATATTGCATCAATGACCTCTTTTATGAAGCATACTAATAACCTGGTGTATTTTAAACTTTTTCTGTTCCCACTAGCCATCGAGTACTGATATGTAAAAATCAAATTCCCATAAACATCAGAACTTTTCTCTTGAACTGTGTGCTTAACATGTGCTGTAACAGACAAAAGTCACTTTTCAAACTTCCTCTCAAACTTAGAATCTCCCAACGCCGTCCACTGGCACTGCCTACGCGTTTCTCCACGTGGTTCTTCAGGGGCCAATAACACAGTATGTCAAACAGTTATATCCACAGCACGTCAGCTCTTACCTATTAAAAATCCAAAAAGAAAAGAAAGAAGAATAACCACTTTACTCTTCGCCCACTAAACTGTGCTCTTAAAACACTCTAACAACCAACATTACTACACATCTATATCTCTCAAAACTTACAGAATGCTGCCTATGTTTACCACCAACGCCACTCTGCTCTTCAGACGGTTTAACCAAAAGTCTGGGGGAAAAACGGCGCGCATGCGGGTTATTCCTCCGGCTGGGTTTTAAACCTTCTCCTAATCCCCTAAGGGAAAGTCTCTAAACTACAAGCTCCCGAAAAATACATCTCTGTGAAAATGTAGCACTGAATGCGTAACTGAATTGTCCAAACTACGCTAGACAAGCTCGCCAGTCAATATTCACATTCAGCCCACCCGGTGCTACTGAATTAAGTTCAAATATTCAGCGTTGCTCTCTCATCGTAAGCCATTGATCAATTGATCTACCCCGCTGGCCTCGATGTACCACTTCAATACAAAACCACTGTAGATCTGTAAGAGAGTGCTTCAATGATAAACAATGTTGCACCATAGGTGCCTCCAGCATCTGATGTTTAAGCCAGCTCCTATGTTTGGCCATGCGTGTTTTAAACACCCTATTGATTTTCCCCACATATAGTAGTTAACAGGGACATTGCACTATATAAACGACATGAGTGGACGTACAATCAGAATAATGGCGCAACTGATATTCCTTACCTCTATATTGAAAAATATCCACTTGTCTAGTGATCGAACAGATTTTACAGCTCCCACATTTATAATGACCCCTCTTGACCTGCTCACCCATCTCCTGGGATACCCCACTCCTCAACCGTGACGGGCTCAGATATTCTTTAAGGTTCCTCCCCCTTTGCCAAACACATCGGATTGTTTTGTTTTGGAGGGCAGGAACTAACTGTAGCACAGCACTATGTTTTTTTATTGTCCGTTGGATGAATCGGCTAAGCGGCGAATATTGTGTGATAAGATTTATAGTCGTATGATCCCGTTCAATAGCGGGGCTAAAGACTCTCTGTAATAACAATCCCCGATCATTATTCAAAGCCCTCTGGTAAGCCCTTTTGACTACCAGAGGTGGATAACCCCTATCTAAAAAATTGGTGGTAAGCTGTTGGGACTGAACCTTATAATCCTGGCGATCCGAACAATTTCGCCTATATCGAAGAAACTGGGAGAACGGGAGGCCCGTTTTCAAGCAGGGAGGATGAGCACTCTGAAAATGCAAGAACGTATTTCGATCAATTGCTTTACGAAAAAGGGTGGTTTCACAACATCCCACACCCTTCATAACTCTAACATCAAGGTAAGTTCTCATCCCTACTACAATCATAAGTGAACTGAATATTAGTATCACATTGGTTCAACCACTGATAAAAAACCTTAAATTGTGCTATGGAGCCCTCCCAGAGCAAAAAAATGTCATTGATGCGGAGGCAGATAAACCCTGCCCGCCGCGGTATCGAAACGAGCCTCTATTCAGCGAACCGGAATATGCAAATATGCTTCCAACAAATCGAGGTAAGTTAGAAACTCCCCTTTTCTGACTGCCATAATGACCGACCTTAGCGACTCCATGTGAAAATGGGAAACCCTGAGACAACAGTTTACCCTTTTTAAGTCCAAAATCAGTCGAAAAGTCCCTTCTTTCTTCGGCACCACAAAATAAATGGAGTACCGACCTGACCCGCATTGGTCTTGAGGCACTGGCACTACCGCTTTGAGAGCTATCAACCTTTTTAGTGTCTGAAAAACCGCCTCGCGTTTGTGATGCGCCTTGCAAGGGGACTGTACGAAAGAATCGGTTACCGGTTTCTGAAACTCTAGCGCATATCCTTCTCGAATCACCTCTAACACCCACTGATTTAATGTAATTGCGACCCAGGCAGCGTAAAACTCCTGCAGACGAGCTCCTAATGCCACGTCCACCTGAGCCTCCCTGACTTCATTGGGGCTTTCTGGTACCCGAAGAGGTGGCCGCAAAACCTCTGCTCGCCCCTCGGAATCCTCAAAACCCCTGGTTTCTATAGGGAAAATGCCCCCTCTGACTCTGAGGAAATCTGGGCGACCGAAAACGACGAAAGTGTCTTTGTGGTACCCTAGACAAGGGCGGAAACTTTCCCGGCTTCTGCTTATCTTCCGGAAGTCTTCCGCCTTTGGACTCCCCCAGATCCTTAACAATCTTGTCCAAATCCTCACCAAAGAGGCCTGTTTGTTTCCCCCCGCTGCTTGTACCGGCGTTTCCCACCAAAATCACACATGGCACGGGCCTGCCGGCTCCAGAATACTCACCTGGCTCTGAAAAGCTTTACTGCGGCTTACCTTATCGCTGACAGAAATGCAGCCCACTGAATTTCCTTCCCCCCAAAGGACACAGATGTACTGGCTGCAACTCCCAGTCGGGTCTATTCTCACGCGATGAAGAGAAGACAGCAAGGGACCGCGGTTCCCTTCTGCCCGGTCCCCCAAGCGCAAACAGGCAATATCTTCTCTACAGCGCTGGGGGAGGGCTCTCTTTGAAATCACCAGTACTGCATCACAAAACTTTAAAACATGCAGTCTGCCCCCGGGGTCTTCACGTTCCACTTCAGCCCGTCGCTGGCACAGAGAGAGAGAGAGAGACAGAGAGGAAGACAGGAAGAGAGGTCCTTCGCCGGTAAACTTAAAGGTGTAGCCCCCTAAATTTCAAAAAACCTCCCTCCAAACTAATTGTCCAATACTAGACCTACTGAAAATAAAATAATAAGAATGTAAAACTCCCATCTAACTTCCTAACTGTCCTTAAACGTTCCTCCAGTGAGCCGGGAACTCCGGCTCACATCCTCCAGCTGCTTGGAGACTGATCTAAACTGGAGTGCAGAGGCGGTGCAATGAATTTGAATTGAATTGTCTTGGATGCGTCAATTGACGTACTTTGGGGCTTCTAGGTATAAATTCATGTTCCCACTAGGTGGCGCATCTCAATCACCGTTTACAGTTTTACTACAACATTACAACCAATAAACACATGATGACGTCACATACTGCACGTATTTAACAAATAACTAACTTCACATTAATTCACATCTGCATTTCATGCTAAACGCAGTCGTCGTGACAATGCGTCAATTGACGCACTTTGGGGTTTCTAGGTAAAATTCCTTTTGGGGCTTCTAGTGTTAAGAGCTCTCAGGCAGAGAGCTAGTAATTAAAAACCATACACTCTTAGCTTGCTTTGAAATAGAAAGACCCTGTTAGCTTTATATAATAATAGGGAGGCACTCTTGGAACCATCCCTGCAGTCATCATCAATTTCGGATAATATGATGTGTGGGCTGTGAGATTTGTCTAGATATTCACGAATTGCCAAGATTATACGTAGACACTGATCTTTATTAAGATTACATGAGTGTTTTCCAGAAAATATATGTATAGCCTACAGTAGAGCTAAAACTCTTAAGGAACTATAAAGTCCATTTGAAATACAATTCAAGTTGGAAGAACCATTAGAAGAGCCAGGACATTTCATGTGTGGCAGTTGCAAACCCTGTGAGAATATGATAGAAGCTAATCAATCAGTTTATTGAGCCACAGGTGGTTAGTTAAACAAGATGTACAATATCTTAATTTTAAATCTCCGATCCAAGTTATCTACTGCATACAATGTTCTTGCTCAAAGGTGAACAATGGCAAAACAGAACCAATGGTTCCACACTGCATTCCCATGCTTTTTCTTCTTTAAAAGTGACAGTCATAAATCATGTCCCCCCTTCAATTAGACGAGGGAATAGAAAAAACGGTTTGTTCCAATTGGAAGCAAAATGGATATTCCTGTTAAATTCAGAGCAACCTAATGGGTTAAATATGACCATTGACTACTCTATGTTTTTTAGACAAGATTATATAATACATTGCATTGTTAATCTAAGGGAGGGAGAGAGAATTTATTTTCTAATTGAATTTAAATGTCTGCTGGCAATACATCTTATTTACATGCAGAGTAAAGATTGATGGCAAATGGTAGAGAGAATGGTTTGCTAAAGAGGTTTCATTCAGCGTAATAGTCACTGGCCCATTTTTGGGAATAGGTAATTGTGTTGAATAATACTGATTCGCCGAATAAGTGGTTCTATACTAAGTTTATGATGGTAGTGACCAGCTATAAGACATGACCTTAATAGCAAATTTAATAAAGTATTGTGTAACTTTGTAGAAACCCATCATTTTATTGGCAAACTAATTGGCCATCATAGATTGTATAGGTTTCCGGTTCCGTCCGTTAGTTGGTGGCTTTAATAAGGCCTTTTCTGTACTCGAATTAAGAACCCTTATTTCGGTATTCAAGTAGTGATGGCGCAACCTTAAGTTTTGCTCCATGTTGGACGATACAAGTGATGGAATTAAAGTCTTAAAACTGCGGTTTTGCTATTAGCTGAATGGTAGGTGCAACAATTAACAGCATGATAATCAGGATTTTGAAGGGGGACATCAAGGTAGCAATGTTTAAAATGTATCCTTTGTGTAAGTAAGAATTTGTGAATATGGAACACATCTGTCGGTAAAACTTTCATTGAAAAGAAAGCCAGTTACATGGGATGAATTTCTCAGCAGTACATACATAAGGCAAAGTTAAACTTGTGTTGTGCTCTTAGGTTTTCCCCTACACCGATAGAGCTAGGAAAAGCTTTAGAATTGTGAGTTTAAAATGACATGGCGCTAATCAGTGTTTAAATGGAGTTCACTATTTAAATGAACATAAATAGTTTAAACACATTTTTGTCCTCATTTTTGTAGTCATCCTGCCATACTCCTGAAGCAGCCGTAAGGCGAAACAGGGCCACTTCGGGTGAATGACCGGATGTGGATTCAAGACACAGTTCGGCGTTTATTTGCAATAACGTAACTTTTTGCACACTATGGATGTGAGAGTTATTGCAATCTGCTCACATATACAGAAAAGTTTTTTTAAAAAAATTTTTGAGTTGTGCTTTCAAGATCTTATAGAATGAGGGTTTTGTTAAATAATTAAAGAGTTGATTTTTAAAATTTGTAATAAAAACAAACAAACAACAAAAAAAAACCCAAGGGTTTTTTTTTTAGGCCAATGAGGATTGGTGCTCTTCTTTGAGAAATTCATTGATCCAGGAATTGGCTTAAGGGACTAAATGAGGTCTTTTCTCCTTGTAGTAAGTTTATAAAAACTACATACAAATAAAATCATCACTTTATTGATGAAAAGAAAAAGAAAGGCTTTTTTCAAGGGAGTATTTTTGTGACAGGTGTTGGAATTGAGATATTGTTAGTTTTGCGCATACCATTAATAGTCATGAACCTCACACCTAAGCCAGGGTATGTGCAGTATTCTCAGTCTCTCAAATTTACTGCTAATGCTTGCCATAGCAATTGCATTGTGCCAAAGAACATTTCTTTCTGGAGTTCATAAGATGTAACTGGAAAAGGTTCTTTATCAGGCCTGTGGATCCCAATACAATGGGAAATATTTCTGTATCTTTCTGCCACATTTTCTTGGTCTCTGATGTATGTTGGAGGTATTGTGGCAACAGAGGCTCACTGAATCACCTACCATGGGATTGTGTTAAGATTAAACATTTGTAGGAGCAGGTTTTTGATCTTTGTTCCAGGATCACAGAGAATGTCATTCCCATGAATGCTGCCTTAGAATTACTGGGTTATTTTGAAGGGTCGAGACCCCATGTTTGAATAGCAAGATGGTAGCTAACTTTCTTTTTAGCAACCAGGTTGTATATAGCGACAAAGTGGAAGAGTTAAGTCACCCCCATGCTAGGTTTTCTTAGAAAGCCTGACAAATTTCGCTATGGAATGGCAGACACGCTTCCAGATGGAGGTCTGCCATTTGCTGTGGTAGTGACCTTGCCTTTCCCCTCTTCTCCTTCCCTCTCTCCCATAGTTGACGCCCGATGCTGCTTGATGGTGTCTTTTGGTGCTTTTTCCTGCCTTGCTTATATGAATGAAGAAGTATTGTTGTTAGTTTTGCTTGTACAGTGAAAATATCAATAAAAATTAAGTACAAACCCCCCCCCCCAAAAAACGGACTTCTCATAAATGAGAAGCAGCTCTGGGCACACTGGCCGAATCTGTGACATCATCAGAAAGTATGCCTACATTTACCCTGCTTGTCTATACAGAATATGCATTACACATACAAATCTGTCCATATATCATATATTTAAATCCTGCTTGATAAAATTAGCCTTAAATAGAGACAACTCAGTGTGTTTATATACACATTTGTGCGTGCTGATACTGTTCACTTTACTATGAAAAGTCAACAAGGAAGTTGAGTGCGCTCTTTGCCGAGTCACCCATGGTGTGAATGTTACTTACCTCCTCAATGTTGTGAGAGACCGAGAGGAAGACATTGATCCAGGGTTTCACCTGTGGCTTCACTGCTGTAGTATTAAGTTCTCCTAGTCCTTCCTAGAATAGAAAAGAAGGAACAAACAGCCTATCAGACATGTGGCAGAATCAAAAGATGGAACAAAGAGCCTATCAGACATGCGGCAGAATCGGAGAGATTCCTCCTAACACTTGGTTCAAAGGATGATCTACTATCATGGTACCTTTCTGCCCAGCTCTTGGAAGATGAAATTAGACAATTCCTACTAATTTTCTTTCCTTGAGTCCCTCCAGTCCAGTTCAGATGTATAGGTTTAGGCCCTATCACCAGCAGATGGAGAACCCCTGGTTTTGATGATGTCACAATATAAGGGATCTGTGTATATTTGACCAAGTCAGTATTCTATTGACAAAGCAAACTCCACAAAGAAATTTATGCAAACATTTAAACCAAGTCTCAAACTATGCAAATAAAACACAAAGGAATTGAATATTAGAGGTTCCAAATGGACCGAGAACTGAAGTCAACACCAAATCTCACCAACTTTTGATAGTGCAGCTACTTAGAAAGTAAAATCTTCGGACGTGACACTATCATGCTCTGAACTCTTCCATATACCCTTTTGAACCTCTTTCTCACTTGATATAACTTAATGAGGTAATTACTCTTCTCCCCCCTCTAAACCTCTCTATGAAACACCATTTAATATATTTCTCCCTTATCCCGTTCCCTTCCCCACCCTACACTGTAAATAGCTCTGCCTCAGCATCCGCTATTCTGCTGTATATTTTATTTATTTATTTATTTATTTAGACAGTTTTGTATACCGCCTTATCCTTCAATCAAAGCGGTCACAACACAATTGGGGGATACATTTAACACGCGGGGATATGAGACACATACACTAATACTTACAGGGAACATGGGCAGTGGAGGGTTAAGTGGCTTGCCCAAGACCACAAGGAGCATCTGTGAACAGCTGATTTGTAAATAGTACCTTGTAATATAGTTTGATATGTTCTATGTTCCTTGCAAACCGCCCCTGATCACTGGAAGGGGCAGTATATAAAAATGTCTAGATAAATAAATAAATAAATGTCCAGGCTCGTTAAAAACTGAATGGGAGGATTCTGGACTGGACTAAGCAGGTAAGGTCTAATTTTACCTTCCATATTGTCCCTCCAGTCCAGCCTAGACAAATGGAATGTACCAGAGTAGTAAACAACCTTGGCAGGACACACAAACCCAACTGCAGAACTCACACTCCAAAATTCACATCTGCTCTTCCCTGCACATCCGAGCAATAGTGCTACACAAAGGAATAGAGCGACAACCAAGTAGCTGCTTTAAAAATTTCAACTGGAGGTACTAGACCGTACTCTGCCCATGAAGCCACCTGTGCTCTCGTCGAATGAGCTCACAAACCTTCTGGAAGAGACTTGTGCTTGAGCAAATATGCCAAAGCAATAGCCTCCTTCAGCCACCATGCAATGGATGCTTTTGAAGCTGCTTCCCACTCATGTGGTCCTCCAAACAGAGATTATCTGATTTCCTAAATGCTTCTGTACGTTTAAGGTAGCGATAAGGAATCCTGTGAACATCCAATTGATGCAAATGGGATGATGTGGTGTCTTGATCTGCACCAGAAAACACAGGAAGAGTCTGACTGGTTGAGATGAAAAGCCAAAACCACCTTAGGTAAAACAGAGGGGACCAGTTGAAGTACCACTTTCTCTTCAGCAAATAAAAGAAAAGACTCCCCACAAGATAGCGCCTGTAGCTCCGATATCCTACGTGCTGAACAGATTGCTATCAGGAAGCTGATCAAATTGGTGGAGGGGTTGCGCTCTATGTTAGAGAGGGCATTGAGTCAGAAAGGATTAAAGTTTTGCAAGAAACAAAATTTGCTGTAGAATCTCTATGGATTGAAATTCCATGTAAAAAGGGGAAGGCGATGGCAGTGGGGGTGTACTATCGTCCGCCTGGCCAGAATGAACAAATGGATGATGAAATGCTCAAAGAAATCAAGGAAGCTAGCAAAAGTTACAGTGCAGTAATAATAATGGGTGATTTCAATTACCCCGGCATCGACTGGGTCAGTGTCACAACAGGACATGCTAGGGAGATAAAGTTCCTAGATGAAATAAATGACTGCTTCTTGGAGCAGCTGGTTCATGAACCGACCAGAAGGGAAGCAATATTAGACCTAGTCCTTAGTGGAACACCAGATGTAGTGCAAGAGATAAGGGTGTTGGGGCCACTTGGCAATAGTGATCATAGCATGATCGCCTTTGATTTAATTAGTGGAGGAGGGATAGTAAGGAAATCCACAGTACTACCCTTTAACTTTCGAAAGGGAGACTATGATAGAATGAGGAAAACAGTTAAGAAAAAACTAAAAGGAGCAGTTGCAAAGGTTAAAGACGTACATCAAGCTTGGGTGTTGTTGAAAAATACTATCTTGGAAGCCCAGACCAGCTGTATTCCACGCTTTAAGAAAAGTGGAAGGAAGTCCAAAAAATTGCCAGCATGGTTTAAAGCTGAGGTCAGAGAGGCTGTTGTTGCCAAAAAAGCATCTTTCAAGAAATGGAAAAAAGAGCCAAATGATGAAACCTGGAAACAGCACAAGCACTGGCAAGTCAAATGCAAGGCATTGATAAGGCAGGCAAAGAGAGAATTTGAGAAGAAGCTTGCTGCGGAAGCAAAAACGCGAAATAAAGACCTTTTCAAGTACATTCGTAGCAAAAAACCCGTGAGAGAGTCAGTTGGTCCATTAGATGATAAAGGGGTTAAAGGAGCACTAAGAGGCGACAAGGCGATAGTGGAGAGACTGAATGAATTCTTTGCTTCGGTCTTTACTGAGGAAGATGTAGGGATGTTACCCACGACTGAAGTGGTATTTAAAGGTGTGGAAGAATTGAAGGAAATATCGATACATCGGGAAGATGTCCTACAACTATTAGATAAACTGAAGAGTAGCAAATCACCTGGGCCGGATGGTATACATCCAAGGGTGTTGAAAGAACTGAAATTTGAGATTGCAGACCTGCTATCAGTAATCTGTGAACTATCATTAAAATCATCTCTAATACCTGAGGATTGGAGGATCGCCAATGTAACACCAATTTTTAAAAAGGGTTCGAGGGGTGATCCGGGAAACTACAGACCGGTGAGCCTGACATCAGTACCGGGAAAAAATGGTAGAAACCATCATAAAGAATAAAATTACTCAGCATATAGATAGTCATGACCTAATGGGAGACAGCCAACATGGCTTTAGACAAGGAAGATCTTGTCTTACTAATCTGTTATGTTTTTTTGAAGGAGTGAATAAACAGGTGGACAAAGGTGAGTCGGTTGATATTGTGTATCTGGACTTTCAGAAAGCCTTTGACAAGGTCCCTCATGAGAGACTTTTGGCAAAACTAAAGAGTCATGGGATAGGAGGCAGTGTACTACTGTGGATCAGGAACTGGTTAAAAGATAGAAAGCAGAGGGTAGGGCTAAATGGCCAATTTTCCCAATGGAGAAAGGTGAATAGTGGTGTACCCCAGGGATCTGTGCTGAGTCCGCTGCTTTTTGACATATTCATAAATGACCTGGAAAGTGGAATAACGAGTGAGGTTATCAAATTTGCTGATGACACAAAACTATTTAAAGTTGTTAAAACCCAGGAGGATTGTGGAAAATTGCAAGAGGATCTTGATAAATTGGAAGACTGGGCATCAAAATGGCAGATGAAATTTAATGTGGAGAAGTGCAAGGTTATGCACCTAGGGAAGAACAACCCAAACTATGGTTACACGATGCAAGGTTCCACATTAGGAACCACCACCCAAGAAAAAGATTTAGGCGTCCTTGTGGATACCATGTTAAAACCCTCGGCCCAGTGTGCAGCGGCGGCCAAGAGAGCAAATAGAATGCTAGGTATGATAAGGAAAGGAATGGAAAATAAAACAAAAGATATTATAATGCCTCTATATCGTTCCATGGTGAGACCGCACCTTGAATATTGTGTGCAATTCTGGTCGCCATATCTTAAAAAGGATATAGCAATTTTAGAAAAGGTTCAGAGAAGAGCCACCAAAATGGTAAAGGGGATGGAAGGCTACTCCTATGAAGAAAGGCTAAAAAGGTTGGGGCTCTTTAACCTGGAAAAGAGACGGCTGAGGGGAGATATGATAGAAGTCTATAAATTAATGAACGGAGTGGAACGGGTAAACGTAGATCGATTGTTT
The DNA here is from genome assembly GCA_033557465.1 of Ichthyophis bannanicus. Lineage (NCBI taxonomy): Eukaryota > Metazoa > Chordata > Amphibia > Gymnophiona > Ichthyophiidae > Ichthyophis > Ichthyophis bannanicus. The sequence continues at coordinate 559,940,289 of CM066034.1, read as the reverse complement.
ACCTTATCAGAATATAGAAAGACTAGGGGACATGCAATGAAGCTACAGGGTAAACTATTTAAGACTAATAAAAGAAAATATTTTTTCACTCAACGTGTAATCAAACTCTGGAATTTGTTACCGGAGGATGTAGTAAAGGCTGTTAGTGTAGCTGGGTTTAAAAAAGGTTTGGACAAGTTCCTGGAGGAAAGGTCCATAAACCATTATTAAGAAGGGACCCAGGATATCAATGCTTGAACCAATACAAGCATTGTGGAACCTGTGTCCCTTGGGGAAACTGCTAGGTACGTATGACCTAGATTGGCCACTGTTGGAAACAGAATACTGGGCTTGATGGACCTTGGTCTGACCCAGTATGGCATATCTTATGTTCTTATGTTCTTATGAAGACCATCTTCAAAGTAAGGTCCTTCAGAGAAGTACGACCAAGAGGCTTGAAAGGAGCTTCTGTAAGCACCAATAACACAAAAGATTCAAGTCCACAGAGGAACAAATTGGCACAACAGAGGCTGAACATGCTCGACTGCCCTCAGAAAACAAACTACATCAGAATGAGATGCTAGAGAGACACCTTGCAACCAACCTCTATAACACGCTAAGGCTGCCATCTGGACACACAAAGAATTCAGAGCAAGCCCTTTATCCAGTCTGGCCCAGAGAAAGACAAGAATATCCGATAGCGAGGAAGACAGAGCCCACAAACCTCTCTCCTCACACCAGCTCTCAAAAATACACCATACCGTAACAAACTAGAGATTTAGATCTTTTTCATGCCTTAAGCAAAGTGACAATTACCTGTGCCGAATAATCTTTCTTTCTTAATTGAGCACTCTCAACAGACGAGCCGTGAGAACGGAGCCACCTCAACCATGAGTATCAGGCCCTGAGACAACAGATTTCCCAGCAGTGGGAGACACCAAGAGGCTCCCACCATCATTCAAACCAAATCTGCACACCATGTCTTCGAGGCCAGTCGGTCGCTATCAAGATCACCAGATCCCGATGGGTTTCTATCTTCTGAAGAACTCTGCCTATGAGAGGCCAAAGGGGAAACACATACAGGAGCGAGTTGCTCAGCAACTGCTGAGTCAGAGCATCCAACCCTTTTGACCTTCTTTCTTGCCTGAGGCTGAAGAACCGTTTCACTTGGGCATTGGAAGCAGATGCCAGATCCATGACTGGTGCACCCCAACGATGAATGATGGTCTGAAAGACTGATTTCTCCAGAGACCCCTCTCCCGGGTCTAACCGATGTTAACCGAGGAAGTCAGCTTACATGTTTTCTTTTCCTGCCATGTGAGCTGCTGACAAAGCGAGGAGGTGCATTTCCACATATCACAGCGGGAGCGATAGCTCCTCCACAAATATGGCACTGCCTGTGCTGGCCTGAGAAATGCAATAAGCCACCATTGTCGAATTGTCTGAAAAGATCCTCACTGCTCGGTGCTGCAACATCAGCTGAAATAACTGCAAAGCCAGAAAAACTACAAGATATGCCAACCCCGACTCCAGCTTAGCTGCACCTGACAATAGACTTGGAGTATCACAGTCAGCCCATCTCAAACATGCTCAAGTTACATAAGTGCCACAAATGGACGCCTGTAGCCACAGGGCAGTGATTTTGAAAGATTGCTTCAAGAGCATTGCCGAGTGCAACAGCAAAACAAATTCAGGTGAAAAATTCATACTGGAAGCTGCCAGCTCTACCCCTGGAGACCCCGAGCTGAAACACTGCTACTCCAGCTGGTAAGAAGCTGCCCTCAGGTTATCGCCAGGCTCTACTGATTGAAATTAATCCATTTCAGAAATGGCCGCAGTTCCCACCAAGGCCACAGGAACCTGAGACTGAGGAGAAAGACAAACTTGATCAGCCTCAGTACCCAACGATGGCAAAGCTTCAACCCCGGAAGCCTTTATTTCTCTTAAAAGTTGTTGTACAGAGCGGCTTTCCACCTCACAATTGTGGCAATGACCTGCCAATAGCTGGCCACAGGATGCTCTACCTGCAGGCATATCACAAGCCACAGCCTCATTCACACCCACCCAACACAAAAAGGCTCCATCTCATCTCAAAGAGCAGACTCAATTCACTGAAATGGAATAACCTCCACAGCCGAACAAAATGCTCACTGAAACAGCACCTTAGCCAGAAACAACTTGTTTGTCGATACTGCTATCACTAATCACCTTTTTTTTTAATTAAAATTTTTTAAAGAGCCAGATAGCTTCTTTGGAATGTTCCTGGGCCCCCTCCCAAAAGTTGGGGAGGAGGAATGGAGAACCTGAGGACCCCCAGAAGAACTCCCAAATAGAGAGGCGAGAGTTTAGAGAAGGGGGAGGGACTCAGAACAGAGTTTACACCCCATGGACCAAACAAACGCTGAGGAAACAGCAGCAGTCACAGGCAGAGCTCCAATATTAATTCCTTTTCTAATTTTAAAACCTCTCCTTTACCTTTTCTTTTAATTTTTTTTTTTTAAATCAGTCACAGTTGGAATCCAGACTGCAAAGAACATTACCATCGGCTGGAGACTGAGAAATACTGGCTTGGTCAGATATGCACAGATCCCTTATAGTGCAACATAATCAAAACCAGGGGTTTTTCACCTGCTGGTGATAGGGCATAAACCCATATGTCTGGACTAGAATGGATGCACGATATGCAAGCGTTGCATTTGAGAGACCGAGAGGAAGACATTGATCCAGGGACGATACAGAAGAGTTGCATTTATCTAAAGTGCTTCTCCTCTAAAATGCTTGTATGCAAATGCTAGAAGTCTAAAAAATAAGGTGGGAGAGTTAGAATATATAGCACTAAATGAGAGTTTAGATATGATTGGTATCTCAGAGACATGGTGGAAAGAGGACAACCAATGGGACACTGTGATACCCGGGTACAAACTACATCGTAACGATAGAGAAGATCAAATTGGTGGAGGAGCTTGTGACGCAGCGCCAGGCGCGGAGGCCATGGAGACCGATACTGACCCCCTGGTAGAGTCCAGTATTGCAGGGAAAAGAAGAAATTCCCACTCTCAGCATAGCCTTCAGGCAGCCAATCAGCTCACCTCAGAGGAGGAGAGAAGCGGAGCTATGGATTGGGCACGCCCTAGGAGGCGGGCATCCCAGAGTAAGGGATCCTTCTTAAACAGAGAGAGGGAACACACAGGAGAGAGGAGCAGAAGGACTAGAACGAATGGAGGAACAGGACCAAGCCAGAGGCTGTCACGAAGGAATGAAGGAGTAAGCACTGCTAGTGGATTGAGGAGAGAGTTTGCTTTAAAACCACAGGAGAGAAAGCAAGACGTACTGGGAAGGCAGGAAGTTACACAGACTGCAGAACCCTTTGACCTGGCTACAGAAGCTGTGCCCAGCTGCAACAGAAGGGAAGCTAATCCAACACGAGGAGAAAAGCACACGTTGTTGAAAAGCAGTTTCTATCCCTGGAGAGAAAAGCATGCTGGCAAGACAGTTCCTGAGTAGTCTCATTTGAAGGTACCTGCTATTTTTAATCCTTCTGATAAGTGTTATATGCCAGGAAGAGAGACTCCTGTTTATAGTGGAGAGGATAGTTTCAGGGGATATAAAGGAAGTTTGTTTTACCCTGGAAACTCTCCATGCAAGCCAAGTTTTACTCAGCCAATAATACCTGTTCTTAACAAACAAGCTGAGGAAAGAAATACAGCCCAGCTGTTTACAAAGAGACCAGGTTATCCTGATGTAGAAAGTCTTACTTTTGAAGCCTTCCTTAGAAATAGAGCTGCTGCAAACGAACGTGAGATTCCACCATTCATTAACAGAGAGACGTGGGGGAAGGGAATCTCTACCTCGGGCATAGACTGTCTGAATAAGGAAAGCCGTGTTTGCTCACCAGATGCAGATAATCAGCTGTTTAAACAAGGAGAAGCTTTACCGTTGAGTCCTGCTAGGAAACAAGCAGAACAACTCTTAAGTGACCTTAGACAACTCTTGAATGAAAGAGTCATTTCACAACAAGCTATTCTTCAAGCGGTGAATAATCCTGAAGGCAAGAGTATTCCCCAAGCCCAAGTTCCCTTGATTGACATCAATCAACCGATGGATTGCTCTGTAGGATTAATAGAGAGAACCGACGAGACAAAAGCTTGAATGATTATACCTGACTTTTATTCTGGTTATGCTAATCCAGAATTGCTAAAAAGTACCTGACAAGAAGTGTTGTTTAGTGCAATTGAAAGGAAAGCATATCCTAACATTGAATGTATGCTGGACTGTGATATAATTGCTAAAGAGAGCAAAGACACTTCTTACCTGAGCACCTGTATATATTGCACGGAGAAAAACACATGAAGCAATGTGTTTTTCCATATGAGAAGTTTTGTTGAAGCACAATACTGTAAGCCTCTGTTTGCATGATTCCTGATTTACTGATCTTTTCTGTTCCTGTCTCTCTCACGGAGCGGGGAAATAAAAATCCTTGAAGACAAATAAATTTTCTTGTCACCGTATATTCATTTGGCCCCCACAACTACACAAGGCCTATCCCTCCTTAGCTCACAAGGTTGGGGAGTGGGTGAAGGTTTGACAAGCTGCACTCTATGTTAGAGAGAGCATTGAATTTATTTATTTATTTAATAGCTTTTATATACCATATTTCTACAAGCCAAGAATTACAAAGTATTAAAGATTTGCAGGAAACAAAATTCACTGTAGAATCTCTATGGATTGAAATTCCATGTAAAATGGGGAAGGTGTTGGCAGTCGGGGTGTACTATCGACCGCCTGGCCAGAATGAACAAATGGATGATGAAATGCTCGAAGAAATCAGGGAAGCTAACAAAAATTACAACACAATGATAATAATGGGTGATTTCAATTACCCCGGTATCGACTGGGTCAGTGTCACAGCAGGACATGCTAGGGAGATAAAATTTCTAGATGAAATAAATGACTGCTTCTTGGAGCAGCTGGTTAATGAAACGACAAGAGGGGAAGCCATTTTGGACTAGTCCTTAGTGGAACACAAGATCTAATGCAAGAGATAAGGGTGTTGGGGCCACTTGGCAATAGTGATCATAGCATGATCGCATTTGATTTAATAAATGAAGGAAGGACGGTAAGGAAATCCAGTACTACCTTTTAAGTTTCAAAAGGGAGACTATGATAAAATGAGGAAAATAGTTAAGCAAAAACTAAAAGAAGCAGTTGTAAAGGTTAAAGATTTACATCAAGCTTGGGAGTTTAAAAATATTATCTTGGGGGACTTCCGGCGATGCGTGAGTGAGAGAGGACATCCCTCCTTCGCTCCGGGGCTGTCTCGGCAATAAATCGTGCTTTAATCGGCTTCTTATAAGCCCTCACCCCTGTTTTTTTACCTGGGAGAGCTGTGCCATCACTTTCTGATCCTGACAGCCTCAACAACGGAGAGCTGCGATGCCTTTACCGGCCCGGAAAGAGCGGGAGAGAGTGCCAAAAACGGGGCCTGCTGCTACGACCACGCGGCAACCTGCCTCCCCAGGTGCGGAAAGCACTGACTCAGCGTCGGAAGAGCTGGCGCGGGAGGTGGTGCGGCTCCTTGAACCGAAGTTTGATCGGGTAATGCAGAAACTGGAGGGGATGGAGGAATCCATGTCCGAGTTTGGACGGCGCGTGGAGGAACTCGAGCACCGCGTGGCCGCGGTGGAGGAGGGTGAAGGCCGCCGCGATGGGGAGCTCGAAACCCAAAAGAAACTCCTCCTTGAGGCGCAACAGAAGCTAGAGGACCTGGAGAACCGCTCCCGACGGAACAACTTGAGGCTCGTGGGCCTCTGAGAGGACCGGTCTGATCAGGAGCTGCTAGCCTTTCTGGAGTCCTGGCTGCCTGAGGCGTTGGAGATACCGGAGCTACAGGGCCTTTTCCGGATTGAGCGAGCGCATCGGCTGGGAGCTCGGAGAGATCCAGGCGACCGGCCACGTGTAGTGATTATCCGGGTGCTCAATTTCCAGCACAAATGGCGGATTATCCAGGCCTATCGCAAAAAAGGCGAGCTCACTCTCCACAACAAAAAGATCCTCATCTTTCAGGACTACTCTACGGCGGTTGCCGCCAAGCGCAGGGAATTCTCCCCCATCTGCACAGAGCTGTTCAAACGTAAAGCACGGTTTACTCTGGCCTACCCGGCTGTGCTTCGAGTCTCCCTCAAGGGTCAAAATCATACTTTTGAGAATGTGAGAACAGCGCAGCAATTCCTGGAGCGCCTTCCATCCCTGAGTACTGTGGGGAACGGACCATAAGCTTGTTTCAGAAGCGGAGATGTTAATGGACAATCTTGAACTGCTACTTAAGTCTCTTGTGTGATAAGCGATTTGATACCGAGTCTGGTTGAACTCGGTCAGGCATGTGAGTTGTACACTGGGGAGCTTTGCCAAGCTGCGGGCCTTCGGTCTGAGACCGCTGGTTGCCCATGTTATATACTGTTTCTGGGTCCCCGGCTGAGGTGGGAGGCTAACGGCCAGAGTTTGGGCAGGGGGGGGGGGGACCCGTTGAGCTCACCTGCTGGAGGGACCTGTTAGGCCTTGTAGCTTGGCAATCAGTGGCTCCTCCATTTCTCCCCAGTGGGTACTTGGATTTTTCCTTTGCTATCTGGGATGCAGTTGGGCCGCGCTATCCCTGTGTGCCAGTGCTATACTTGATTTGAGATGCTGGAGCAGAACCTGTGGTCTTTGCTTATAGGCACGCTGTTGACCTTCAGGATTCGCTCCAGCTCTTGAGCTCACCATACTCACTGCCATATGGGCTTAGCGTTTGCCAATGCCTGCGAAATCGATACACCACTATGGGGCATCCCAGTGCGAGAGATCTGTTGTGAGCTTCTCCTCTGGAACGCAATGACTCAGCTAATAAGATCATTGACGCTAATTGTTGAGGGGCTGTGTGTAGGTCAACTGCTGCCTATGAGTGCCGTTCCACCAGGGCTGCTGTGGCTCGACATATGGAGCTTGTGATAAGGAAGCTTATCATAGCTCAGGTAGGAGCTATAGAAAAGATGATGTGACTCTGAACAAGCAACCTGTCAGTTCTGGTAGAAGTAAGAAAACAGAGTTTTCACATAAAAGACTACCAGTCCCAGAATGCACCAGGTTTCCAGCAGCCATGAGAGGGGCTGAAGTGAGAAAACGTGTGTGCAATCAAGAGAGCTATGAGGTAATCCCTAAGCACTCATCTCAAAGGGCAGGACCTGATTCAACACAGCTGCGCTGTGTTAGGGAGGAGCACACATTAGGACAGAATAAGAATAGAGCTTATTCTACAGATAACAGTTTCAGCTACAGAGACAGCTTCAGGAACAGCTACAGAGGGAGATACAGCAACAGCTTCAAGCTCAAGCACCAACATCTTCTCGAGAAGCAGAAGCCAAGCCAAGCGGATAGAGAGAGAAGGAAACTCTCTGGAAGGAAGAGAAGAAAGGCCATTGGAAGGTCTGGGAGATTCCAAGGCAGTACCTATACTGGGAGGTATTCCAAATGCCAGCAGAGTCCATTGGACTGGAGTCAGCCAGAGGAATGGAAGGGCAGAGATAGGAATCACCAGTGGCTACCTGGAAGAGAGAAGACTGCACGTGGAAAGGACTTTCAGACCTATGCCAGAAGGTATGTGAGAGAAGATCCAGTGTCCAGGGATCAAGATTGGAAGGCTGGACATCAGAACTGGATTACATACTGGCCAGGCTATACAGAGAGGAATTATGATAGCAGGAGAGGCTCGGGTATGAACACTGATCCAGACCCTATCTATAATAGTGAATGGCAGCAAGGGAATAAGCATTCTCATGATAGTGCCTTATTGAAAGACTCATCTGTGCCAATGTATGATAGTGACCCTATGCTGATTGATGAAGGGGGAGATACAGCAGATGAAACTATTAATTACATGGACTGTTCTCTATCTAAATGCTATTGCTAGCTTTCTGTGAGCAAACACATCAGTCATCACAAAGAAACCTAACTTTGTTCTTTATTTCCACTGCAAACAGCTCTTAAAGCAGGATTTGGGTTCACACAGTAGCAGCCAGCCAGCTAAAGGGTTTCAGCTGGTCAATTGATAGTAATTAAAGCTGCACCTGATTGTGTGTGAGAGCAAGGGAGAATCACTGCTGGGATCTGCGTGGAAAATAAGCAGAAGTTAACCTAACAAGCAAAGTTTATTCATTTCTTTGTGCCTTTTTATTTGGTAATTATTTGCTAAGAAAACATTAGCTAATTGCCTGACAAGCTGAAGGTTGTTTTCTGATTTGCTTTGTGACTTTATGTTATCCATTTAAACACTGCAAGCAAGTAACCTCATTTATATTGCTAACAAGCATACTTGTGCTGGGTGAATTAAACCCCATCAATAAAAGAAGAATTTTATTGGCTTTACCACTTGGTTTCACAACTCAATTATTGTCTTCAGCTGTGTTTGGGAGTGAATGAACTACATTACCCACAATACCTTGCAAGAATCATATGAATATATGCATCGTCAAGATTGTGTAAGTTCTCACCCTAGGCAGCCGTCTGACAAGCTTAACCAGGTGGCGAGACCTACGTGGGTTGCCTTTGTATCTATACCAAACCTGGAGAACTTAGGATTTATGGTTAGGTGATGGCCGGCTCGTTAGCTCCCCTGGAAACAGTTTCGGGTAAATGCCTGAGTGTTTGTTTAGTGGGCTCTTCACCCTTTTCTGTTTCCACTTGCCTGTCCCTTAGGTCCAGGGGGTGAGGGGGATTCGGATGGGTGCTCGAGGCAGCCCTGCAGCATTGCTATGGGGTCCTAGCCTCAGTGTAGTAACTGAGGGTTTAATAGTTTGGGAGTGTGTCTTTAGGGGGGGGGAGAGGGTTGGTGGGGTGTACGAGTGAGTAGGGTAGGGAGTGGGAGGGCTGGGGGGTTCGAGATGCCTGGAGGGTTGCGTTTAGAGAGGGGAGGGGGGGAACGGGGAAGGGGGGAGGGTAGGGTGAGATTGGGGTGGGGCCTGGGTGTGATGCGTGCTGAGAGTGAGGAGTTTTTGTGGTTTATGAATGTCTATATCGGGTATGTTCTGGAATTAGAGTGGGAAAGATGCCTGTGGATGAGGCCGATGATTGGACTGTGTCTTGGGTTGAGGCTGGGCGACCTGAGACGTGGATTTGGTTGGTGGATACGCTTCTTTTTGGCCCTATTGAAATGTATGCATGAGTACTGAGCTCCGCATGGTCTCCTGGAATGTTGGAGGGGTTAATAGTCCGGTTAAAAGGACTAAGATTTTGCAGGCTCTTACACGGGGGCATGCGCAACTTGCTTTCTTACAAGAAACCCATCTGAATGCTCTTGAGCATGCCAAACTGAAAAAGGATTGGGTGGGACAGGTCTTTGCGGCCTCGGCGATTGGCAAGAAGAGAGGTATAGCCATTCTAGTGCAACGAGGCTTGACTGTGGAGGTTCTTGGCCAGGACGCGGATACTCAGGGGCGTTTTCTTTTCCTGCATGTGAAAATCCAGGGAGAGGAGTTGTTTCTCGGGAATATATACGCTGCTAACACGTATGATCACCAATTTTTTCAGGGTCTCTTGCGGAAAGTTCTGGGGGCACCAAAGATACCTTTGATTTTGGCGGGGGACTATAATTGCCCACATGATCCTACTCTGGACAAATCTGGTGCTGGGGGCTCCTGGGAGGCCTGGCGTAGCAAAGGAGTGGGATATCTCTGTAGCATGGGTGGTTTGATTGACTCGTGGCGAATCCTACACGGGGTGGAAAGAGACTACACGCATCTGTCGAGAGTACATCAGACTTGGTCGCGGATTGACTACATTTTGATCTCGAATGAGAGTCTAGGGAAAGTGATCCGGGTGGAGATCGACCCCCTAGTGGTGTCTGACCATGCTAAAGTGGTTTTAGATTGGAGGGTGAGGCCGGTGGGTGGAGCCAGATGGTCTTTTCCGGGGTATCTCTGGCGGAAAGAAGGAGTTTCGGGCCTACCTAATTCAACATTGGGAGGACTATCTGTCGCTTAACGATACGGGCGAGGTTAGTGTGGCGACGCTTTGGGAGGCGGGAAAGGTGGTTCTTAGGGGCCACATTATCGCGTACGTGGCAAAGGAAAGGAAACGTCTAAACGCTCAGATTGTAGACCTAGCACGGCAGTTACAGGAGGCCAAACGGGCAGCACTGCGGATGCCATCTAGGTTAACGGAGTACTTGGCGGTGCAGCGGGCTCTAAATGAGGTGCTGCATGATAGAGCGGTTCAGTCGCTGAGTTACTACCAACATCAGCTCTTTAGGTTTGGGGACCGTACGGGACGCCTGTTGGCGCGTCTTGTGCGCCGGCGGGGAGGTATTCAGGGGGTGGCCCGCATTATGGATGCACAGGGGGATCGGCATTCGGAGCTGGAAAAGATAGTGGAAGTTTTCAGTCAGTACTACCAGAAGCTTTACACCCCTGAGCCCGAAAATAGAGCCTGGGAGCGGGACTTTCTCATTGCGGTTGATCTCCCTCGGTTGACGGCCTCGGAGCTCCAAGAGCTCAATGCGCCCATTGCTCAGACGGAGCTCCAGCGGGTAATCAAGGCTGGCAAGACGCATAAGGCCCCTGGACCTGATGGCTATGGCTCTGAATTCTATAAGATCTTGATGGCCCAGGTGACGCCTACTCTGATGGCCTTGTACCAGGAGGCCCAGGAGGTGGGTAGCTATCCACGGGATATGAGGACGGCGGCAATTACTATTATACCTAAGGAGGGTAGAGATCCAGAGGAGCCGGCTTCTTACCGCCCTATCTCCCTGATTATGATCTGAAGCTAGTGGCCTCGGTACTGGCGTCTCGATTACAACAGTTCTTGCCGCGGCTGATAGGCACACATCAATCTGGTTTCGTGAAGGGGAGGAGTGCTTTCTCCAATATTAGTAAAGTGCTGCTGGGGATGGAGCGCTGCTCACTTCACCAGGAGCCTCTGCTCTTGGTGAGCCTGGACGCGGAAAAAGCATTTGACAGAGTGTCATGGCCATATATGTTCGAGGTATTGGCAAGGTTTGGGTTTGACGGAGCCTTTTTGGCATGGGTCCGGGCCCTGTACACGGATCCTTTGGCATGCGTAGCCAGTGGGGGTGTTTCCTCTTCATCCTTCGCCTTGCAGAGAGGTACGAGGCAGGGATGCCCCTTATTGCCTTTGCTCTTTGTCTTGCAGCTGGAGCCCCTCCTGCTCGCACTTATAAGGGCCGAGGGGATTCGGGGTATTGACTGGCCCGGCGGTGGAATCAAGGTCAGTGCATTTGCTGATGATATGCTGCTGTGTTTGTCCCACCCGCAGGCATCACTGGAATGCACGCTGGAGTTGATTCAGCGATTTGGCTCCTTCTCCGGTTTGCGGATTAATGTGGGCAAGTCCGTGGCTTTGGATGTAGGCAATCGTGTCCGTTCAGGGTGGCAAGGTTCGTTCCCCTTGAGTTGGGCAGCGGGACAATTTCGTTATCTGGGGATACAGATCCCAGATCGCATATCACAGTTGTATGAGGTCAATATCCGACCTATGCTGCTGCGTACCGTGGACACGCTAAGACGATGGAGGGACCTGCCGCTCTCGCTCATGGGTAGAGTAGCTCTTTTTCAGATGATGGAGGTTCCCCGGTGGATGTATCTCCTGCGGCATTTGCCTCTCTGGCTCTTGCGTCGCTATGTCCTGTTTTTTCAGAGCCAGGTGGGATGCTTTTTATGGAAAGGGAGGAGGGCTCGGATACCGTTATCCGTACTTATGAGTAGTAGAGGTGAAGGGGGGTTGGGACTCTTTTCGCTGCGAGACTATAACTTTTTGAGCTTGTTGGGCCCCTTACGCGATCTGATTTTGGGACGCGATATTACTCTACCGCGGAGTCTAGTTCAATTGATGTCGCAGCCCTTTCACGCGGCCTTTTTGCTACATTGCGGCAGTAACCTCCTACCGAGGTCCTGGAGAGAATCGCAGTACTTGGGCACTTTGCGGCAGGCGTGGCGATTTCTGTGTCACCGAAAGGGGGTGCACTGGTCCGCTACGGATTGTTTACCCATGAGTGGTAACGGGGATTTTGAGCCGGGGAAACTTGGGGGCCCACTGAGTTGGAGGGCAGGGGGTTTGGACTTTCTGGGTCAACTATGCATGCCAGCGCAGGGAGAACTTGATTCTTTTCAGTCCTTACGGGACAGATATTCACTGGTGCCCTCTACGTTCTATTTCTATTTACAGGTGCGGCATTATGTCCGAGCGCTGCAACAGAGCCATGGCTTACAGCTTAATCATGAGGGGGTGTGGGCCTTCATAGCCCGGGAGGATATGCGGGTTACTATGCGGTCCCTGCGGGAAGAATGGCATCCAGGGGGAGACAGGGGCCCGTTGGAGAGCTTAGTTCGCCGATGGCAGCGAGATGGAGCTGGTGAGGTGCAGATAGATGTCGACGGCCTCCAAGATGCTTTTCAGCGACTTGGTTCGGTATCTGAAGCAGTTCGGTTCCAGGAACTTCAGTATAGGATCCTTTGGCGAGCGTATGTACCAAATGTCTGGGCGGCTAGGATGGGGGTGCTCTCGACAGAGGTCTGTCAGCTTTGTCAGACTCACAGGGGGACTCTGCTGCATCGTTTGTGGACGTGTACTCGCATCGCCCCTTTCTGGGGTGCGGTTTATGCAGCCTTGCGCGTCTGGAGACCTGCGGGAGGGGCGCTCTCGCTCTCGCCTGAATGGTGCCTGTTTGGAGCCCTTGGTACCAGTGGTCGACTGGGACCCGGAGCTACTGGGGCGAACCTGGGTGCGGACCTGTCTGCCTATGACTTCAGGCTCTATGATAGAGGCTTTCTGATAGCGAAGCAATGCATTCTTAAACGCTGGGTTGAGGACAAACCCCCGGGGATTGCGGAGTGGAAGAATAGTTTCCTCTACTTACAGAGTTGTGAGCGACGCACTGCCCAGATTATGGGGGGGAAGAAACAGAGGGAGTTTGATAAAATTTGGCATGGGGTTGCCTGACGGTCTAGCATTCCAAGTGCTCATGGCATCATGGGATCTGAGAGGTTGGTCGGTGTAGGTGTGAGTGGAATGGGGGTCTGTGAGAAGAGTGGCTCTGTCGGTGTGTGTGTGTTGGCGGGGAGCTCTTAGCAGGGGTTACACTAGGCGAAAGGGGGGGGGGACGGTGGGTGGGGGGAGGAGAGTTGGGGGGTGAATTAGGGGGTGGGCTATGCTGGAGGGGAACTTCAGGGGGTTTTAGAGGGGGTGGCGGCTCTGTTGAGTTTTGCAATGTGTTCTCTGATAGGGGGCTCTAATTCTCTGGCTGCAGGACCCGGACCTGATGGTTCTTTTGGGACTGCCCGGGGTGGGAGGTGGGCGGACTGAAGGTAGATCTCCTGCTTGGGTTCTTGCGGGACGGGGTTGACGACTGTTTATTCTCTACTGCCTTGTTCGGCACCGATCTGCCTCAAAGCCTCCTTAAGCTTGTTTTTTGTTCGGATCTTTGTTATGATCACAGTTACTACTAGTACTATACTACTTTTCTATTATTACTGTTCTTATTGCTGTTATTGTTCTTACTGACACCCCAGGCTTTGCATTTTGTATTGTGTTGTAATATGCTCTAGGCGTTGGGTGACTTGTGATTTCTTGTTATGGTGTCTAATTTCTTGTGCTGGTGTATAACTGTGGGTACTAAACTGATGGAAAAACAAATAAAAATGATTTGACTAAAAATATTATCTTGGAAGCCCAGACCAGCTGTATTCCATGCTTTAAGAAAAGTAGAAGGAAATCCAAAAAACTGCCAGCGTGGTTTAAAAGTGAGGTCAGAGAGGCTGTCGTGGCCAAAAAAGCATCTTTCAGGAAATGGTAAAAGGAGCGAAATGATGACAACTGGAAACACAAGCACTGGCAAGTTAGATGCAAGGCATTAATAAGGCAGGCAAAGAGAGAATTTGAGAAGAAGCTTGCTGTGGAAGCAAAAACGCCTAATAACGACTTTTTCAAGTACATTCGTAGCAAAAAAACCTGTGAGAGTGTCAGTTGGACCATTAGTTGACAGGGGTAAAAGGGGCATTAAGAGGGGACAAGGCCATAGCAGAGAGACTGAATTAATTCTTTGCTTCGGTCTTTACTGAGGAAGAATGTTACCCATGACTGAAATGATATATAAAGGAGATGCTGCGGAAGAATTGAAAGAAATATTGATACACTGGGAAGATGTATTTATTTATTATTTATTTATTTATTACAGGCTCTTATATACCGCTCTATTCAGAATCAGCGCGGTTCACAATATAACAACATACCATAACAACAAACTGTTAGGTTTTACAGAGAACAAGGTCAGAGAACTTGGATAAAACATGGGACGTCATTTCTGCAACTATTTACAAGAGTATTTACAAGTATACATAACAGGATATGTTCTTAGTTTGGGTAGTGATTGAGATTGGTTAGTTGGTCAAGTAATATTGGGGGAAGAGGTGGGATTTGAGAGCCTTTCTGAAAAGGGATAGATCAGTGATAGCACGAATCTCTGGGGGTAGAGCGTTCCAGTACTTAGGGGCATATTACAACTATTTGATAAACTGAAGAGTAGCAAATCACCTGGACCAGATGGTATACATCCAAGGGTGTTGAAAGAACTGAAATATGAGCGTGCAGACCTAATATTAGTAATCTGTGAACTATCATTAAAATCATCTGTAATACTTGAAGATTGGAGGATGGCCAACACAAAGCCAATTTTTAAAAAGGGTTCCAGGGGTGATCCAGGAAACTACAGACCGGTGAGCCTGACGTTAGTACTGGGAAAAATGGTGGAAATCATCATAAAGAACAAATTACTGAACATGTAGATAGTTATGGCTTAATGGGAGACAGCGAACATGGCTTTAGCCAAGGAAGGTCTTGTCTTATTAACCTGTTATTTTTTTTTTTGAAGGTGTGAATAAACAGGCAGGCAAAAGTGAGTCGGTTGATATAGTGTATCTGGACTTTCAGAAAGCCTTTGACAAGATCCCTCATGAGAGACTTTTGGCAAAATTAAAAATTCATGGGACAGGAGGCAGTGTACTTTGTGGATCAGGAACTCGTTAAAAGATAGAAAGCAGAGGGTAGGGATAAATGGTCAATTTTCCCAATGGAAAAAGGTGAATAGAGGCGTGCCACAGGGATCTGTGCTGGGTCCGCTGCTTTTTAACATATTCATAAATGACCTGGAAATGGGAACAACAAGTGAGGTTAGCAAATTTGCAGATGACACAAAACTATTCAAAGTTGTTAAAACCCATGAGGATTGTGGAAAACTGCAAGAGGATCTTGATAAATTGGAAGACTGCGCATCAAAATGTCAGATGAAATTTAATGTGGACAAGTGCAAAGTTATGCACCTAGGAAAGAAAAACCCAAACTATGGTTACACGATGCAAGGTTCCACATTAGGAATCATCACCCAGGAAAAAGATTTAGGCGTCATCGTGGATAACATGTTAAAACCCTCGGCCCAGTGTGCAGCGGCAGCCAAGAGAGCAAATAGAATGCTAGGTATCATAAGGAAAGGAATGGAGAATAAAACCAAGGATATTATAATGCCTCTGTATCGTTCCATGGTGCGACCACACCCTGAATACTGTGTGCAATTCTGGTTGCCGTATCTTAAAAAGGATATAGCATTATTAAAAAAGGTACAGAGAAGGGCCACTACAATGGTAAAGAGGATGGAAGGATACCCCTATGAAGAGAGGCTAAAAAGATTAGGGCTCTTCAACCTTGAAAAGAGACGGCTGAGGGGAGATACGATAGTGGTCTATAAATTAATGAATGGATTGGAACGGATAAACATAGATCGATTATTTACGCCATCAAAATATAGAAAGACTAGGGGACATGCAATGAAGCTACAGAGTAACCTATTTAAGACTAATAAGAGAAAATATTTTTTCAGTCAACGTGTAACCAAACTCTGGAATTTGCTACTGGAGGATGTAGTAAAAGACGTTAGTGTAGCCGGGTTTAAAAAAGGTTTGGACAAGTTCCTGGAGGAAAGATCCATGAACCATTATTAAAGTGGACCCAGAATATCCACTGCTTGACCCAATACAAACATTATGGAACCTGTGTCTTTTGTGGAAACTGCTAGGAACTTGTGACCTAGATTGGCTATGGCTGGAAACAGGATACTGGGCTTGATGGACCTTGGTCTGACCCAGTATGGCATGTTCTTAAAAACTCCAGACAGAAGAGGGCCTCTCCAATTGATGGGGACTTTAGAGGCTATGTAGTGACCTTCTCTTTGTCTTAGAGAGAGTCAAGGTTCACATGTTCCAAACAGGGCTGGCCCAAGCAGAAATGCTGGCCTCACCGCCCGCCCGCCCCCACCGACACTGCCCCCTCCAAATGCCACCGTCGCCACCCTCCCCAACCCCCTCCATCTGCTGTAGATTCCGTTTAGGGAGGATGAGGCGGGCAGTGGCAACATTTCCAAAAGCGGCGGCTTTTGCTAATGCTTTTAGAAATACTGTCCCTGCCCGCCTCTCCCCCCAAACCTAATCGGTGGCAGCTGCCTATGTGTACTGCTGTCGCTGCCGCCCATCCATGCTTCTGCCACCGCCCACCCAGGCCGGCCGCCTAGCTCACCTAGTGGATGGGCCTGCCTTGGTTCCAAATTCCAATCCTGTGGTCTTGAATCCAAATGAGGATTTTTCAACCCCATTTTGGGTTGGGACCCACAATTTGAGAATCACTGGTAGGCACAGCCAGGATGCGGTTGTGACTACTAAGTTTTGTGGCTTTAAGCCATCTCCTTTCCTCTGCACAGTATGAAAAAGCTACTTCGATGAACAGTGAGATGTGGGACATTGTTCTATGGATTGAGACTGAAGCTCACCTGAAGGAGGTCTCTGAACTTGTTGGACACTGAAGCCAAGTCTGTGAGACAGCTATCGATCTTAGCATGTGCCTGCTCACTCCCAAAACCTTGGCTAAAGAGTTTAGTGCAGTCATTCTGAAAATTGGAAAGTAAATAATTGCAATTTTGGTCATACTGTTCAATTTTCTTTTGTGTTAATTCACACAATTCTGGACCAACTTGGATGTTCTTACAGCCAGCAATCCAAAATCAAAATGACATCATCCTGCAGCTCCTCATTAACTGGGTGAAAAACTGAATCCTAATCCTGAGGCTCCCTATTGCTGGATATTTGTGGGAAGAAGACATTGACTTTTACTTTGAAGCATGTTTTGAGTCATGTCATTGTTTGTTTCATTCTGCAGGCTGAAAGAACATCCCTGTTGGTCCAGATATTAACAGAATATCAGATGCACATGTCCCTGTTTTTCCTGCAGAACCAGCATAGTGAGCCTCTAGGGACAACTGTGTGCTATCTGATTTGTATAAGAAACACTAGGATTTTAATGTAAGAAAACATGGGGCAAAATAATTGAGAGCCACTTTTATTCAATTCACTGTTTGTTTTGTGCAGTTCAAACCTATTCAAGCTTGCCACTGGAAATGCACCAGAGTAATTTTTTTCCACTTGAGTTGGCCCTATAGCAGGGCATTATTATTGAAGAAAATGCTGGTTTGGCTTTCTTCTTTAATGGGTTAATCAAACTAGGGTGCACACAAGAAAAAATAAAAAAAGTTCACAGGCCCAGAGAAGGCAGTTGTTACAGTGGCAGCCTTTACTGATCAACCAGCAGCAATGGACATGCGCTGTGGATGCGGTGCCCCTATCCAGTTCCTTGAGTTAGCATTGCCTGGGTAACCCACAGAGATTGGGGGAGGGAGGGTGTTTTAATGCTGGAGTCTGTCAAAATCACTAAAATTTTCTTTTTTTATTTTGATTTTATTCATGAAGAAATATATATGTCAAACTTTCAAATGCTCCTCTGATTAAGCAAGTTCTACAATTCTTAGTCTATTAAATCAGAATACTGTTGCACTGGTCTTTACCAGAATTCCATGCAGCCATCACTGTGTTACATGTAAAACATTAATACAGCATGGAAGCTGAAAAGAAGCTCATAGAAAAAGTTAAAAAGCAAAACAAAATGAACTAGTGTGATCACAATAAAAAGCACAAGTGCAGCACCATATGCAACACTACACCAAAATCCATGGTGCGACTGGCAAGTAAAGCTTAGATCATGGCATCACCTGAAGTTCTCACTCTATAGTTCACCACTTCACAGCCCTCTCCAGAAAACACGCCTACTCAACTGGGTTTTTAGGATCGCCACAGTGAACATGCAAGATTCTGGGTCTCTAGTGTATACAAACTTTTCATATGCACACTCATTATGGATACCCTGAAAATCAATAGGAGATGGCTGGGAGACACTGCCACAGTTTACCTGTATTAGGAATAAGAGACAATCACCATGTACCTAACAGATTTTACACAGAGCCAGTACAAGACAGTACAATCCAACCCAACCAATGCAGTATTTAATAGCACAGCCCAGGATCATTTTTCTAGTCTCAGCACTGAAAACAGAACACCCCAGAGAAAAAGATGGAGCATTTCAACAGATCCATATACAAACACTTTTTAATTAGAAATCTGAGCATGGATTATACTGCAAGCTGCACAAAGACAGTCCAGTAGTGTACCTCTAATGTCTTCTTGAGTGTCATAATATTCTCACTGCATACCTCCACATTATTCAAGGAAACCTGTGGATAAAGGTAGAATGCGTTACCTACTGTCAAGCATATATGACCTTTCCTCTAGGCTTCTGGGGACACTTCTTACTGCCAGTTATGCAATCAGAATGGTGCAGTGATAAGAGCAATGGGTAAAGAACCAGCAAAACCAGGCTTCAAATCCCTACTGATGCTCAAAATGACTTGGTTAAGGTCGCAAGATCTTTGTGGCCTCAGATATTCACTTAGATTCACTCTTTGAGAAGGGATGTACTGTATCTGAATTCTAATAATGCTGTAAATCACTTTGAGCAACTGGAAAGATGGACTACAAATTCTCATTCTTCTAGCTTTATCGGTCACAGATACATTTTAAAATTTGGTGTCTCTCTTTTTCAGCTTTTCCCCACAAACAGGCCAAGTACTACAGCTTAATCCTTGCAGAGATAGTTATTTATTTATTTATTTATTACAGTTTCTTATATACCGCGCTATTTAGAATCAGCGCGGTTTACATCATAACAAAACGACCATAACGACAAACTGTCAGGTTTTACATTGAACAGGAGTACAAACTTGGATAACTGGGTTAACTATATACATAAACTATCTACACTGCAGTGTCTGGTAGCATGTGTAAGGACGCTGACTAGCTGGATATTCTTTTCATGAAATAACAAGACAACAGGACGCTGATTAGCTGGTATTCTTTTCATGAAATAAGACATAAGGCATGAGAGCAGAACTAACTGTAACTATTTCATTGATAGTGCTGTATTATTGAACTAACGAATACGCCAAGCAACATTGGATAGTAATGGCACGGTGGATAACTAAGTGCTTTGTTCATAAGCAAACCCCCTGAAGAAACCCACATCTGTGAAACGCACGCATGGAGCCGGATGGTGGCGTCGGGGAAATCGATAAGATAAGCACTATAAGTTTGAGAAATACTCTGATCAAAACTAATCACAGAATTTAATAGAAGAACAGACAAATGTCATTGATGCAAACGGGCACATTAGCTGATGACATTGTCCTGAACACTAGTGCCACGAAAAGTCTGAGACCTTAAGTTCTTCTTAGATTGGTGATAAATTAATCCTTGTGTGCAAAAGCGATTCTAAATTAAGAAGGTACAATAGAGAAGAATCATAGCCTGGAATATAATTGGAGGGAGGAACATTTTTTGTGATAAGCAGACTAACCCTCTGAAAGTAGACAACATTTATCGTGAATAAACACAACCAAGGACACTGACTAGGCAACATGATGCAGCTAGCATGAGTGTCTGTGGCCCATGCTGCCTGTGCTCGATGCTGGTAGCACAGGTGCAACTGTGGCTTTAGTTGCACCTGCAGCAGGTTTGCCACGTTGAAGCGCAGTAACTGCAGAGGGGGCAGAAGCACACATCCCCTGCCATTAGCAAGGTGTCCCATCCTAGTAATGCAGCCCACACGTGCGTTACCAGCACAGGGCTTAGTAAAAATGCTCCATATCAAATTAAAGTAGGTGCTACGGTTTTCTCGAGTGTCTACTTTTATGCACATATACCTCTAGGGACTGACTGAAGACCGAACACAATTTAGGATAGCTATCCAGAGGGTCGCCATGAGTCGACTCCGACTCGACAGCACTTAACAACCACCTCTAGGGAATTTTATAAGCACCTACTATGCTGTTCTATATGTTTATTCACTTATAACTTACACCACTGCTGCAAAGTACATAAGCACTTTGTACCAGCAGTCTGTTCAGTTTTAAAAAGTTAAGGTACCAAAGTATTTTCATTTTGAAAAATTGCCAAGGGAAAAACACCCCCAGAAATTTCACCTGCTTTTCTGTGGATACTTTTTCCAATCAAACTATGCAGAGTTTTGAAAGTCCAGAAATCTGCATGTAGTTTTCTCCCCCAATCTAACCTTATCCCAGGAGCACTAGCATTACAATGGGGGTAAAAGTACATGCTTTGTAGAACAAAGGTTACATGTTTACCCACATACAGAAAAGACAATTTTCTAGCTGGTGATTTACAGGGGCAAAATGCTTTTAACCTGCGGAAGTAGTTTTGAAAAACAAACAAAACAAAAAAAAAATCTGTCCTCCCCAGGAACATCCTCAACAGTGAAATTCACTTTCCTAGCATTTCTTTCCTCCTCTTAAGTTATTCGGAGAAATTAGGTCTGCTAATTTTCTTTCCTTGTGTCCTGTAGGACCTGTCCAGATGGTTTCTTTGTTTATTTATTTAAAACATTTTAACTCACTCTATCTAAAATCCTAGATAAGTTATAATCTTACATACACAAAATTACACAAAAACAAAAACTTAAAAAATCATTTATGCTCTCCTACCAGCAGCTGAAGACCGAGAACTACTGGTTTGCTGATGTTGCTGTATATAGGGACCTATGCAGCTCATAGCCAACCAGCATTTCTATTAACCAAGCCATGGAACAATAAATTCTCCCTCCTTCCCCCAAGTAAGAGGGTGAAGGACTAACAGATTCCTGCCACAAGGAAGCCTTAACATTAGAGAAACCAAGGCAACCTAAGGACTAACAACTCAGGACATGCAACACTGTACAACCCTAACCATTCTCATTGCTCTAACTACCAAGAGCAGAACAACTTGATGGCTTCTGGACTGGCCAGGAGGGACTCAAAAACAATTAGTAGGCAAGGCCTAATTTCTCCTTCCTCATTGTGCAGATGTATGGGAAGTACCTAAGCAGTAATCATACATGGTGGAACTTAGCTACAGTATACTCAGCCTTCAGAACCCTGGTCCCATAAGTTTTCATCCTATCTTGCCTGAACATCCAAAGAGTAGGAATGCAAGGATATTTACATGGCCTCCCAGAAAATGTCCTGCAGGGGAACAGGGGAAATCAAGCCATATTCCACCCATGACGAAGCCTATGCCCTAGTCAAATGCACTCTCAGTCCAACAGGCGCCTCCAGCCTGTGAAGAATATATGCCAAAGTGATCGCCTCTTTCACCCAATGAGCAATAGATGCCTTGGAAGCTGCTTCACCCTTCCCAGCTCCACCAAAAAGTACAAAGAAACGATCTGACTTGTGAAACTCTTGAGTTCTACGGAAGAAGCACTTCAAGGCCCTGTGCACATCCAAATGGGAGGAGTGGCCTAGTGGTTAGGATATGGTACCTTAGGTCGGAGGGCGGGGGTTCAAGTCCCACCTGGGGACAGCAATCTCAGGCCGGAGGGACTGGGTTTCTAGTCCTATAGGCACACCTTGGGCAAGTCACTTAACCCTCCGTTGCCTCAGGTACACAGACTGAGCCCTTTGGGAACAAGGGAATGTAGTGATTACATAATGTAAACCACTTTGACTGAAGGATAAGGCGGTATAGAAAACTGGTTAAATAAATAAATAAATAAATGCCTTGGACCCCCCTTCCCAGGCTTAACCTCCATGCTCAGCTAGATCAAAAACCTGTAGTATAACAGTCTGATTCATATGAAAATTGGAGACTACTTTCGGCAGAAATTAAGACACCGGTCAAATTATTTATTTTTTTAGATTACCTAGAAAAGTACACTCCATCATGGCCATATTCTTCGCAGACACCCAAATCAGATCTTAAAGGGCATCTGGAAGATAGGTGAAGCCTGCTTCTAAGTGTGCTGCTTCAGGCGGTCTCTCTGGAGACACTGCCAGGGCCTTATCCGGCTGCTACAGCATCCATGTTGAACAGGCTCTGCCACTTAATTACTGCAGATTGCTGCCTGTGGTGGCAGCGCTAATGTATCAAATGACTGCCTGAGGAGAGCAGACGATTCTGGGGCCCTTCAAGGCCCCTCTGCCCTCCACCAGAATGGTGGTCTTCTTGCTGACTAAGGACATGAGCATGTTCACTTTGGGCAGATGGAGCATCTCCTTCTCCTTGAGGACCAACAGATATAATAAGCCTGTACATAAGAACATAAGATATGCCATACTGGGTCAGACCAAGGTCCATCAAGCCCAGTATTCTGTTTCCAACAGTGGCCAATCTAGGTCATATGTACCTAGCAGTTTCCCCAAGAGACACAAGTTCCACAATGCTTGTACTGGGTCAAGCATTGATATCTTCGGTCACTTCTTAATAATGGTTTATGGACCTTTCCTCCAGGAACTTGTCCAAACCTTTTTTAAACCCAGCTACACTAACAGCCTTTACTACATCCTCCGGTAACAAATTCCAGAGTTTGATTACACGTTGAGTGAAAAAATATTTTCTTTTATTAGTCTTAAATAGTGTACCCTGTAGCTTCATTGCATGTCCCCTAGTCTTTCTATATTCTGATAACATAAACAATCGATCTACGTTTACCCGTTCCACTCCGTTCATTAATTTATAGACTTCTATCATATCTCCCCTCAGCCGTCTCTTTTCCAGGTTAAAGAGCCCTAACCTTTTTAGCCTTTCTTCATAGGAGTATCCTTCCATCCCCTTTACCATTTTGGTGGCTCTTCTCTGAACCTTTTCTAAAATCGCTATGTCCTTTTTAGATACGGCGACCAGAATTGCACACAATATTCAAGGTGCGGTCTCACCATGGAACGATATAGAGGCATTATAATATCTTTTGTTTTATTTTCCATTCCTTTCCTTATCATACCTAGCATTCTATTTGCTCTCTTGGCCGCCGCTGCACACCTTGTCACCTTTAGGCCAGCATCTGGAGTGTCCCATTCCACAATCAATAACTCTTTAATGGCTCATCAATGAACCAGGAAGGCTCTTCAGACCTTCTAACCCCTTCTAAAAGAGGATCATCCTGTGCTGTTGCTTTTGCTGGCTTCCCATTTGACAATTTCAAAACTAGCAGAACTGGGAGATGAGAGAGCTTACGACATCCCTACTGAGGATCTGCATCATGAAGGCATCTTCTCACAGGATAATCTCTCCCTTCTCTCTCAAGGGCTCCACTGTGCCCTTTGAGGTATATCATCCAGTTTTACCTCATAATCAAGCCATAGCCTCTTGGATGTACCAGCATGAAACTGGCCTGGCTAAAGCTACACAGGTTATGGATGATGAACCTTGACGCAGCCCCTCCAGAAGGAACTACTGCCTAACACTCTCTCATAAAATAAGCCCTGTGTAATAACAGGGCAAATTCCAGGGAGAAGTGACCTATAGAAGGCTTTCCCCAAATTTGTCATCAGAGTCCTTTCTCTACTAGACAAGGATGAGCTTAACACTGGGGGTTCTTCACTCCCTTCCAAAGCTGGGGCAGACACAATGATTACTGTTCCCACCAGAAAATATGATTTAGCCCCACAGCAGCCAAGCTAAGGAGCTACATGCCAACAGAGCTGCTACTAAGATGCCCGCCCTGCCCCACTTCTAACACTTGACCTCAGGTCTTCCGGTCCCAAATCCTCCTCCATCCGATCATAGACAAATTCCCCACTGCTAGCTTAGTATGAGGTGCGATCAAAAAGTATCAAGACTTGTACAATAACACAACATGTATACACTAACAGTAGTCACCTTCTGATAAAACACACTTCCTCCAGTGCTCCTGCCGCTGCTGGAACAATTTTGAAATGTCTTTTTTGTTATACTGTGAAGCTACTGTGTCAAATTTTGCTTAATTGCCTCCAAGTCATCAAATCTCCTTCATTTCAGTGGGAATTTCAGTTCTGGAAACAAGAAAAAGTCAGAGGGTGCAAGGTCAGATGAGTATGGAGGCTGATGGACTTGCTCGATTTGGTGTTTGGCTAAGAACTGCTGGACAAGATGTGATACATGAGTTGGAGCGTTATCGTGATGAAGCAATCATTCACCATACCTGTGCAACTCTGGCCTCTTATGATGAACTGCATTTCCCAAACAAGTCAGAACTTGGACGTAGTATTTCTTATTGATGGTTTGACCTTTTGGAGCACACTTATGATGAACAATACCCCTGGTAATTAAACCATGACCATGGCCTTGGCACTGCTCCTCACCTGACGGGCTTTCTTGGATCTGGGAGAGTTTGGAGTCTTCCACTGTGAGATTTGAGCCATAGTTTCTGGGTCATAGCCATAAACCCATGATTCATCACCAGTAATAATCTTTTTTGATAAAATCAGTCAGTCATTTTCAAACACATTTAAACAACTCCCTAGCTGCAGACAATCTTCTTTTTGGTCAGGGGACAGGAGATTCGGCACAAATTTTGCAGACACATGTCTCATCCCCAAATAGACAGTAAGAATGGACTGTACCGACCCAAAACCAATGTCCATGTCCTCTGCAAGCTTCCTGATAGTCAATCGATGATGAGTGTATTGCGGCACACACTGCTTCAACGTGGTCTTCATTCCTGCTCATGGATGGCCTTCCAGAATGTTCGTCCCTGTCAACACTTTGGTGGCCCCTCTTAAAAACGTTTGTAGCAGTCAAACTCTAGCACAACTCATGCATTCATCGCTATACACTTGCTGTAACTTGTCATAAGTCTCTGCATGAATCTCTAAGTTTCTGGCAGAATTTAATGCAAATTCGCTGTTCAATTTTTTCACTCATCATAAATCTGACAAACTGATTTTACAAGATAACAAACATTACATGATTAAAAAAAAGTACAGGTTTGTTGCAGCCACAGTACACTCTGCAAATGCAGAGCACATATCTAGGTCACTGCATGCTTAATAGCATTGTGGTGCGATGTATTGTTATATAGCTATACAGCAAGTCTTGATACTTTTTGATCACACCTCGTATGTCGGGTGCTGCAGGCTGCACAGCACTTCATGTTTTATACTGTAGCTGCCATTAGCTATGCGGTCCCATGCCACTCTCACTTGCTCCCACTACCTGAACTGGATCTCAGCCTGACCATTTCTCCTGGTGCCTTAGGGCCTGCCTTCCATCTTCCTCTATAGAAGAGAAAATGCCTCTGCTGTGGGAACAGAGCTGCTCAACAATTTTTTTTTTAAAGTTTTACTGAAGTGGTAAGAACAGGAACTCCAAGAGACCTGCTGGATCCCTCCGAGGAGTAGGGAAGAGGCGACAGGTGCCTTACAGGCTAACTCCCAAAAGGGCGGTGGTAGGAAAGGAAGGGAGCGAGAGACCTGGCCCAACTGGGTGTGGCACCTGAGACCAGCCTCAGCCAGCACCAGTCCTCTTGCTGAATGGGAGAAATAAGGCAGCCTCATCTATTCTCCTTGAGCTTGTCT
The DNA here is from genome assembly GCA_033557465.1 of Ichthyophis bannanicus. Lineage (NCBI taxonomy): Eukaryota > Metazoa > Chordata > Amphibia > Gymnophiona > Ichthyophiidae > Ichthyophis > Ichthyophis bannanicus. The sequence continues at coordinate 559,914,512 of CM066034.1, read as the reverse complement.
CCTTTATTATTTTTATTGTGTCTTCAGACCAGCCAGAGCTGCACAGACCTAACTTCGCCTGGCATCTCCTGAAGACTGAGAAATATTGGTTGGCTGTGAGCTGCACAGGTCCCTATAGAAGAGTGACATCAAACCAGTAGTTCTTAGTCTATCTGCTGGTAGGAGACAAACTCATGTGCCTGGACTGTTCTGGAGGGACAATGAGAAAACTACATTTTTTCATTTAAAAAGGTTAAAAGATTAAGAACTTTTAATGGAAAATCTGAGGTTTAGGGTCTTGGTATTCCAGAAAACAATGGCTAATTCATTTATCTTGTGTTACAACGGTTATAGTGTTGTAGCAAAATTACACAGACTAACATCATAAAGATTCAGCAGCCATTCAAGACCTGAAAAATAAAGCTATGTAAGTGGGTTATTTTTGCTGCTGCACCATGGCTGGAAACAACATTTGGAATTTTCTATTTCCTGGTTTACAAACTTTGACAGTGCCAACTGTAAATATATTGACAGAAAGGACTTCAAATTCATCTTCTATCTTGAACTACAAAGCTAAAACCCTTTCACTTACATAAAAGCGTTATCCATGCCTTCTCCAAAAGAGAACAACCTCTAGTGCTTTGCATTAGGCAGCTGGAACTGATGCAGTGTACTACCCAGTCCGAGTATTTTCAGTAAAATATCTCCTCTCCTTGGCCCTTCCCCAGATTTCACACCCTTGTGTACCAGACACTTACCAGGAAGGAAAGCTTTGCCTCATCTGTGCTCTCAATTCCCTTGGTGTCAAACTTGCCCTGCTGCAGGCTGCTGTGCATAATGTTCACTGCACTGGTCACCCCTCTTTGGAAGTCCTGAAATGTGGTAGCTGGGAAACCCATCCTCAGTTTATTGCACAGAACCTCTCTGAAAGATGGGGAAAAAGTAGTACAATGGTTAAGAGGCATCAAATACGGAATTTACACCTAGGAGGATTCTGTGCAAAAAAAATTAAAATTCTGCACAAAAATTTAGAAAATTCTGTGCATAGTATTTTAAACTTCTGCATGTTTTATCAGTATATTTTTGCACAGAATTTTAAATTGTTTTGCGCAGAATTTCCCCAGGTGTAAATCACAAGTCTCTCTCCAACACACAAGCTTTCGCTGCCCTCCCCTTCTCTCTCCAGCTTCTAGGAAGATCCTGACTCGCCATCAGTCCCTCTCCAGCCCCCAGTCATCCTCTCCACTCACCATCAGTCCCCAGTCACCCCTCGAACGTCACCAGTCCCTCTCCAGTCCCCAGTTGCCCCCCCCAAATTCACCATCAGTCCTCTTCAGCCCCCAGCCCCAACCCCAGCTACTTCCTCTGCCCAAATGTGGCATTTTAAACACAGCCACGGGAACGTTTCCCTTCTCTCTGGCAGTTGTGCTATACTTTCGAATCAGTATCACCATGTTTTGAAAAGGTTAACGGAAGTACTTCCTGTTTCCTGCTAGGAATAGAAAATGCTTCTTTTAACTTTTTTAAAACAGTAATGCTGGCATCGGAAGTGTAGCACAGACATGGAAGTGAAGGTTAATGCTCTCGCAGCTGTGCTGCAGCAGTGAGGCAGGCTCAGGCACCCTTAAAGTTTGGGCATTCTCAGCCTGCCTCACTGCTCACCGATGCCAGTGACTACACAGAATTCTGCATAGCAAGTGCAGGATTCTGTGCAAATTCTGTGCTGCATAGTTGCGCAGAATTCCCCCAGGAATAAGAATTATCTGTCCTGGGAAAGAACAAATTGTTTATTTATTTATTTGCATTCTCTTATATACCACACTATTCTGCATCAGTGCGGTTTACATTGAACAAACTGAAATTATATTGAACAGGGCATTATAACTTGGAGATAACTATTTACAGGGAACATGGGCTATGGAGGGTTAAGTGGCTTGCCCAAGACCACAAGGAGCACCTGTGGGACTAGAAACCCCAGTCCTTCCGGCCCAAGATTGCTGTCCTCTAGTGGGATTTGAACCCCCGACCTTCCGGCCTGAAGTACCTTGCCCCAACCACTCCAATTGGCTGCAGATCTGTATTTCTCCATGGTAACATTTTACTTACCATATAATGTCCTTTTCTTGAGTCCTGCTAGACCAGTCCAGACAAGTGGGTTGTATTCCCTTACCAGCAGATTGGTGGAGAAAAACAACTAATGAAAAGCCCAGGTTTCAATGACATCACTCCCATGCCTCTATCTGCCTCAGCCACCAGAGGTCAATTCAGTATTCATCTTAAAGCATATGGAAGAACATGGCAAGCCTCACACAATCTCAGTCTCAATGTGGACAATGAGTAATCAAACAATAGAGAATTATGTTCAAGAAAGCATAAATAGAAGGATATCTGTAGAAGATGGACCTGCAAAGCCAAGTATAAAAATCATAGTGGACCTATGGGTACCACCGCAGAAAACAAGCAAACCATTCCAGGGGGCGGGCCCTGGACTGGTCTAGCAAAGCTCAAGGAAATGACAACATCCAGTAAGTAAAATGTCACCTTTCATAACATCCTACTAGACCAGTCCAGAAAAGTGTGATGTACTAAATCTATGCTTTCACTTGGCAGGAAAAAAGAAACAGCAGCTCACAAAACCTTGGAGCCAAAGGCCATGTCCGCCTGAGCATGGACATCCAAGTGGAAATGCTTGATAAAAGTGGAAAGTGATGCCCATGTTGCACCTTATTTATTTTATTTATTTATTTATTTATTTATATCTCTTATATACCACACTATTATAATCAGTGCGGTTTACAGATGAACAAAACATACAACAATGCATTGGATCACATTGAGTTTACATTGAACAGGTGTAATAAACTTGGATTAACCGGGAGAACTATATACAAATTACGGAAATTCTTATATGACATAAGGATCATAAGCAGATGCATAAGATTTTGGGTAAGGGAGAGAGGGAGGGGAAAGGAGATTAACCATTCTCTAAGGGAGGCTGGTCAATGGGGAGGGCTAGTAGGGTGGTAAGGTGATGGCTGTGTGCCCTCCAGAGTTATTATCCGGGTAGTGTAGCAGGAACAAATGGTGTTTGAGAGCTTTTCGGAATACGTACATCAAGCTTGGGTGTTGTTGAAAAATACTATCTTGGAAGCCCAGACCAGCTGTATTCCACGCTTTAAGAAAAGTGGAAGGAAGTCCAAAAAACTGCCAGCATGGTTTAAAGGTGAGGTCAGAGAGGCTGTTGTTGCCAAAAAAGCAACTTTCAGGAAATGGAAAAAAGAGCCAAACGACGAAACCTGGAAACAGCACAAGCACTGGCAAGTCAAATGCAAGGCATTGATAAAGCAGGCAAAGAAAGAATTTGAGAAGAAGCTTGCTGCGGAAGCAAAAACACGAAATAAAGACCTTTTCAAGTACATTCGTAGCAAAAAACCTGTGAGAGAGTCAGTTGGTCCATTAGATGATAAAGGGGTTAAAGGAGCACTAAGAGGCGACAAGGCGATAGCAGAGAGACTGAATGAATTCTTTGCTTCGGTCTTTACTGAGGAAGATGTAGGGATGTTACCCATGACGGAAGTGGTATTTAAAGGTGTGGAAGAATTGAAGGAAATATCGATACATCGGGAAGATGTCTTACAACTATTAGATAAACTGAAGAGTAGCAAATCACCTGGGCTGGATGGTATACATCCAAGGGTGTTGAAAGAACTGAAATATGAGATTGCAGACCTGCTATCAGTAATCTGTGAACTATCATTAAAATCATCTCTAATACCTGAAGATTGGAGGATCGCCAATGTAACACCAATTTTTAAAAAGGGTTCCAGGGGTGATCCGGGAAACTACAGACCGGTGAGTCTGACATCAGTACCGGGAAAAATGGTAGAAACCATCATAAAGAATAAAATTACTCAGCATGTAGATAGTCACAACCTAATGGGAGACAGCCAACATGGCTTTAGACAAGGAAGATCTTGTCTTACTAAATCTGTTATGTTTTTTTGAAGGAGTGAATAAACAGGTGGACAAAGGTGAGTCGGTTGATATTGTGTATCTGGACTTTCAGAAAGCCTTTGACAAGGTCCCTCATCAGAGACTTTTGGCAAAACTAAAGAGTCATGGGATAGGAGGCAGTGTACTATTGTGGATCAGGAACTGGTTAAAAGATAGAAAGCAGAGGGTAGGGCTAAATGGCCAATTTTCCCAATGGAGAAAGGTGAATAGTGGTGTACCCCAGGGATCTGTGCTGGGTCCGCTGCTTTTTGACATATTCATAAATGACCTGGAAAGTGGAATAACGAGTGAGGTTATCAAATTTGCAGATGACACAAAACTATTTAAAGTTGTTAAAACCGAAGAGGATTGTGAAAAATTGCAAGAGGATCTTGATAAATTGGAAGACTGGGCATCAAAATGGCAGATGAAATTTAATGTGGACAAGTGCAAGGTTATGCACCTAGGGAAGAACAACCCAAACTATGGTTACACGATGCAAGGTTCCACATTAGGAACCACCACCCAGGAAAAAGATTTAGGCGTCATTGTGGATACCATGTTAAAACCCTCGGCCCAGTGTGCAGCGGCGGCCAAGAGAGCAAATAGAATGCTAGATATGATAAGGAAAGGAATGGAAAATAAAACAAAAGATATTATAATGCCTCTATATCGTTCCATGGTGAGACCGCACCTTGAATATTGTGTGCAATTCTGGTCGCCGTATCTTAAAAAGGATATAGCGATTTTAGAAAAGGTTCAGAGAAGAGCCACCAAAATGGTAAAGGGGATGGAAGGATACTCCTATGAAGAAAGGCTAAAAAGGTTAGGGCTCTTTAAACTGGAAAAGAGACGGCTGAGGGGAGATATGATAGAAGTCTATAAATTAATGAACGGAATGGAACGGGTAAACGTAGATCGATTGTTTACGTTATCAGAATATAGAAAGACTAGGGGACATGCAATGAAGCTACAGGGTAAACTATTTAAGACCAATAAAAGAAAATATTTTTTCACTCAACGTGTAATCAAACTCTGGAATTTGTTACCGGAGGATGTAGTAAAGGCTGTTAGTGTAGCTGGGTTTAAAAAAGGTTTGGACAAGTTCTTGGAGGAAAGGTCCATAAACCATTATTAAGAAGTGACCGAAGATATCAATGCTTGACCCAGTACAAGCATTGTGGAACTTGTGTCTCTTGGGGAAACTGCTAGGTACATATGACCTAGTTTGGCCACTGTTGGAAACAGAATACTGGGCTTGATGGACCTTGGTCTGACCCAGTATGGCATATCTTATGATCTTATGTTCTTATAATAACGGTAGGTTAGAGATAGCTCGGATTTCTGCTTGGAGAGCGTTCCAGGCCATAGGTGCGAACATGGAGAAGGCTCTACTGGCTGTTGCCTTTGTACATTTTGTCACTGACTTAGGGACTTCCAGGGTGTTCATCAATGTAGATCTCCTTAATCGGTTGGCTGGAGTGCTGCGGAGAAGATTACTGATGGGCGTGAGTGGCTGGGTGTTGAGGGCTTTGAATGTCATGACTAAAGTCTTGTAGTGGATTCTGGCCTGCAGAGGTAGCCAGTGTAGGTTCTTCAGGACTGGTGTTATATGGTCTGACCTAGATAGATCTACCAGAACCCTCGCAGTAGAGTTCATGGCAAGACGCAGGGGGCTTAGGGCCGACTGTGGAAGTCCATGAAGGATGATGTTAGCAAAGTCGAGGTGAGGAATAACTAGAGCTTGGAAGATTGAGGTTGTGAGGACTGATTCCTGCTGTCCCTGGAGAACACCAGTTACAGGAGAGTAACTACGCTTTCTCCGGGAACAAGCAGGAAGTCAGTCCTCATATATGGGATTCCCCAGCTACAGGCTACCATTAACCTATAGCCCAAAAAAGGCTCCCACTTCGAGAGCCGCAAGCAGCCGAAATGGAAAACTCTGCTATGAAGGAATTAGCACTCCGGTAGCCTGAACACAGAAAGGTCGGAGGGCAGGAGTTGCCTAGACCTCAAAAAGGTTACGGAGTACAGCCTGGCCGAAGGCACTGTCCCACTGGGACTCCCTATCCAGGCAGTAATGGGCTGTGAAGGTATGAATTGAAGACCAGGTGGCAGCCTGGCAGATGTCTGCCAGGGGAACGGAGTGCAGATGAGCCACTGATGCCGCCATGGCCCTGACCTTCTAAGCCGTGACACGGCCTTCCAATGGAAGCTTCGCTTCCTCATAGGCTCAGGCAATATAGTCTGCCACCCACGTGGACAGTGTACGCTTGGTCACTGCCTCCCCCAGCTTACTGGGGTCATAGGAGACGAAAAGCTGAGAGGCTTTCCGGTGTCCTTGAGTATGTTGAATGTAGAAGGACAAGGCCCTCTTACAGTCCAGGGTATAGAGGATTGCCTCAGCTCGACTGGCGTGCAGTCTGGAAAAGAAGGTAGGGAGGACCACCTTCGGAAAGAATTTGGGGTATGTGCGAAGCACCACCCTATTCTTGTAGATCCTAGTATAAGGCCTCTCCGCCACGAGGGACTGAAGCTCACTCACCCTTCGGGCAGAAGTGAGCACGACAAGGAAAACCACCTTCCAGGAGAGATAGCAGAGGTGACACGTAGCCATCGATTTGAAGGGCAGCCGGGTGAACTGCCCCAACACTATATTGAGGTCCCATTCGGTCGCCAGAGGGCAGACCAGGGGCTTAGAAAGAAGTAGGCCCTTAAGGAACTGGGACACCATTGGGTGAGCTGAGAGGGGCTTCCCATCCGCCTGATGGTGGTTCGCCGCTAAGGCACTGAGATGAACCCTGATGGAGTTGGACTTGAGCCCCGTGCTGGAGAGGTGGAAAAGGTATTGCAACACCACAATCACCAGGCAAGAAAAGGGGTCGACCCCCGGTGCCGCACACCAAAGCACAAACCTGCACCACTTAAAGGCGTAAGCCCATCTAGTAGACGTTCAGCGTGAAGCCAGCAGGACATCCTCCACTTCCTTAGGAAGCAGGAGTGGAGCTAATGACATCTTCTCAGCAGCCACGCCCTCAGCAAAAGGGAGCTGAGGTTGAGGTGCAGGAGAGAGCCCCCCTCCTGGGAAAGGAGCTGCGGAGCTGTCCACAGGGGGATGGGGGTCTTGAACGCCTGCTGCAGGAGTAGGAACCACGGTAGCCGAGGCCACCGTGGGGCTATTAGAATAACTGAAGCTTTGTCGCGAAAAATCTTGAACAGGGTCTTGGCGATCAGAGGTGTCGGAGGGAACGCATACAGAAGACCCACCGACAATGAGATCAGAAAAGCATCGGCAGCCACTTTGGCAGGGTGTGGTTGCCTGGAGCAGAAGCGGGGTAACTGATGATTGTCTGGGCTAGCAAACAGATCCATCACCAGTTCCCCCCAGATCTGGAAAAGCCCGAAGGCCAATTCTGGCTCCAGCTGCCACTCATGTGGCTGGAGCAACCTGCTGAGTCTGTCGAGCAGCCAATTGTCCTGGTCCGGCAGGTACACCACCCTGAGGAGAATGCCCTGTCGGACTGCAAACGAGCACAAGTCCAGGGCTTCTCAACAGAGGGCGCGGGACTACGTGCCCCCCTGTTTGTTCACATAGAACATGGTGACCTGGTTGTCCGTCTGGACCAGGACGGACCTGTAGCCCAAGGACCGCCGGAACACCATTAGAGCGAGATGGATTGCACGCAGTTGCAGCAGGTTTATCTGTTGAGCACTCTCGTCTGGGGACCAAACGCCCTGGGTGCGGTACCCCTGGCAGTGGGCTCCCCAGCCCAGCAGGGAGGCCTGTGGTGAGGACCCTCGAATGGTGAGGGGCCTGAAAAGGCATCCCCGCTTCCAAGTGATGGGACGAGAGCCACCAGGTCAGGAATTGCATCGGGTGCCTGGTCACTTTGACTCTGTCCTGGAGATGCCCCGTGGCCTGAGACCACTGCGCAATTTGCATGTGGAGGCGGGCATCTGGTGTGACATGGACCGTGGAGGCCATGTGCCCGAGAAGGCACAACAGGTGTCTTGCTGGCACTGAGGGACGGCACTGTATGTCTTTGGCCAGTGTTATGAGTCTGCCTACCCTGTCTGCAGGTAGGAAAGCCTTTGAGTGAAGGGTATTGATCCTTGCCCTGATAAATTCCAGCTCTTGAGCCGGGCAAAGGCTGGACTTGGGATAGTTGATAACAAAACCCAAGTGCTGAAGGACCTGGATGGTGCGTGCCGTGGCTTGCTGCGCCTCAGGGGCCGTGGTGCCCCTGATGAGACAGTTGTCGAGATAGGGGAAGACAAAGATCCCCTGAAGCCTGATGAAGGAGGCTACCACTGCCAGGCACTTTTTGAATACCCTGGGTGCCGGAGGCAAGGCCGAAGGGAAGCACCCTGTATTGAAAATGATGGCCCCCCCCCCACCGCAAAGCATAGGTATTGCCTGTGGTTCGGGTGGATTAGGATGTGTGTATACGCATCCTTTAAATCTAAGGAGCATAGCCAGTCTCCCTGGCGGAGGTAAGGCAGTAATGTTCCAAAGGAGAGCATCTTGAACCTCTCTCTCACCAGGAATTTGTTGAAGTTGCGCAGATCGAGGATGGGCCTTAGGTCCCCTGTCCTCTCTGGGACGAGGAAGTACCTGGAGTAGAACCCTCTGCCCTTGAGATAGTGGGGCACTGGCTCCACTGCTCGGTCCTCGAGAAGACCTGTCAACTTCTTCAAAAGAAGGTCCCGATGAAGGGGAGGCCGGGAATGCTCTTCGGGGAAATAATGCGGAGGCACTTTGGCTAGGCGAAGGAGGTAACCCTCCTTGACCACCTGTAATGCCCATGCATCGGTGGTGATAGCTCTCCACCTGTGGGCGTACAAGGTGAGCCAACCTCCTGTGGGCTGCCAAGCTCCAATTGGGAGAGGGGCCATGCTGCAGGAGTCAAAAGCTCCTTCCAGGCTGGGCCGGAGCCTGGGGCTTGGGAGCCTTTTGCTTACGTGGGCCATGCCCTTGTCCCTTAGCCTGCTGCCCCTGCTGGGGAGATCTGATAAGGGGGGTAGTTTCGGTAAGCAGTGGACTTCCTCGGGTAAAAGGGCTTTTTACCCGAGCACTTCTTTTGGGAAGGGACAGAGGTCTTCTTGGAGAGCCTAGTCCTCGTCAGGACCTTGGACTCCAGTTCGGCAGCCTTGTCGGTCATGGATTTGCTGAAGAGGTTCTCCCCTCGGCATGGGACATGGACCAACTTGTCTTGTACCCACTGCTCGAGGTCCGATGACTGTAGCCAGGCTTGGTGGTGTGCACTGATGCCTGCTGCGGCTACCTTGGCCGCAGACTCGAACCCGTCGTAGGCTGCTCGAGACATGAATTTGGAGCATTCACCGATGGCTTTGGATATGCCCCTGAAGCGCTGCAAAGGCTCCTCTGAAAGACGAGCTGAGAACCCGGTAATCTCCTTTGCCAGGTCTCTCAGGTACATGCCCATGTACAGCTGGTAGGCCTGGATCAGACAATTCAGCATTGCTCCCTGGTAACATTTCCTGCCGAGGGCATCCAAGATACGGGCCTCCCTGACGGGTGGCACCGAGGAGTGCATCTTCTGACTTTTCAGTCGACGCATGGCTGACTCCACCACCATGGAATTGTGCGGCAGTTGTGACTTTTGAAACCCAGGACTCCGGCAGACCCGATACATCGAGTCTAACTGCTTGCTGATCACCGGCGTTGATGCCGGCGTCTCACACATGCGCAGCATAAAGCATTCCAGGATAGGAGGGATGGGCACCGTGAGGGTCTCCCGATGGGGAGCCTCATACTGGAGGATCTCGAGTTCGTCTGCTTGAGGTCCTCCTTGGACTCTGTTGGGAACACCAAGGCCTTGGACATATCTCGAATGAAGTCCCGAAAACCCATGTCCTCCAGAGGGGACCTTCTCCGAAGTTCCGATACTGGGGAATCAGAAGGAATATGTCGGTGGCGGCGAGTACCTGGTGACTCCTCATCCTCGGACTCCCAAGCGGAGGCCTCCGAGGAAGATGGGTGGCACTCCTCAGGCCCTGAGGGGTCCCAGCTTCATCCACCCCGGCGTTTGCTAGCTCGCCAGCAACAACCTTGGTCCTGGTCCCGATGAACAGGAAGCCGAGGGTGACTGTGCCGAGGATCTACTCGGGCCCACAGGGCTTCGAGGATCGGCGCGGCCTCCGGGGTCGACTTTGACATCAAACACCCGGTGGTCAGGGCGGAGGAACCAGACGTGCTGGATACCAGTGCCTGCAGCTGCTTCAGGAAGGCAGTGATCCTGGACAACAGTTCTGGAGGCTCCACAGCATTCGGCTTGGACACCGATGCGCTCGGGCCTGAAGCCGGTTCCCCCGGAGAAGAGTCCTGGACTAGGATAGGATGTACTTGCCAGGGCCGGTCTGCAACCGGGTCTTCTGGGGAACCTTAGCTGGGCGCTCCTTCTCCGATGCCTCAGGTTGGCACTCAGGGCTCTGCGACCGGCCCCGTGAGGGACCAGTCTGTTCCGAACCATCCAGAGATGCCGCCGTCGAGGATTTCTTCCATCTTTTCGGTTCCCTCGAGGGAGATCCCCTCTTCGAGGTCCCTCGATGACGCTCGGGTTTGGAGTGCTCCTCCCGAGGTGTGGAGGTGCAGAGACCTCTGATAAGGTCTTGGCTCTTGGAGGCATGGGGGAAATCAGGAAAAAATGTTTCATGCTGCTGCTGGCGGCTTCTGAAGGCCTTCGAGGACATCTTTTTGCAGGGGCCAAAGACCGCTGGTCGGGGTCCGGGCCGAGGCACTGGACGCAGCAGTCATGCGTATCAGTGAGGGACATAATCTTCCCGCACCTATCGCATTTTTTGAACCCACTGGTAGCCATGGGGGGGAAAAGGACCCCAGCAAGTTCGAAGACCCTTCGGACTGCCAGCGAGGAAAGAAGGGCAGAGACGCCCAAAAGGAGAAAAAAAATCAAAAAAGAAGGGGCCGGCCCAATATGGAGGTACCGAGGTCAGGCAGGAAAGGTACCAGTGCAAGACCGGAAAAAACAGCCAAAAGGCAGAAAAGAGAGAAAAGAAAATCAACTTATTCCGGGACAGGGACAGACTACGTCTGATGGGCTCCACGGAAAAAAGGAGACTGAACAAGATGGCTCCTTTGGGCGGGAAGGGGACCACGCATGCCTGATAGCAACTCCCAAAGGCTTTCTTTGAAAGCTGGGGATTTGCTCCGCGCAGGCTCAGTTGGCGTCGACATCACCCATATGTGAGGACCGACTTCCTGCTTGTTCCCGGAGAAACAGCGCTTACACAGCAATGTGCTTTACGGGTGCTTGAGTAGGAACGCTTTGGAGCCATTTCTGCAGAATGCGTGCAAGAACCGTGTGGCTGCCAACCACACAATACACATGCAGAAAATGACGGAAAACCCCCACACTGCTCCAACCGTCGCCAGCAGTCCACCCCAACTTGCGCCCAGACAGATGGAATTGGGAGCCCTCAACAAGGACAATGATAAGGTCAAGCCTTGGTACTCACCCTCAGAGCTCCAGGCAGAAATCTGTGCCAGGCTCAGCTTTACTCCCCTGAAACTGTTTCTCTGCTTTGCAGGCACTGTGTTTAAGATGGCTGGCAGGCAGATTCCTCTGAGAGCCTTTTGTAATCTTCAGGAGAGAGCAGAGGAGTAGGCAGGGAGTGTTGAGGTTGTATGAGGCTACTGAATTCTTCCAAATCCTTCCAATTTTCTGGCTGCTCAACAGGCCCTTATTAGTATAGAGCATGGAGCTGAACCAGTTTTCCCTCCTCCTATGGTTACTGAAAAGACCACAGTCTAGTAGAGCCTCCCAAGTCATGCTCAAGTGAGAGAATCACCCTCAAGGTGGTCATTCACGAACGTTTAAATCAATCTTTTCCTCTCAATTATTCAGATTTTCTTCAGAGTGTAAAAAATCCATCCACCGTCAGTTGGAGACAAAGAAATACTAAAGAGACTTCTAGTGGCTGAGGTGGCTAGAAGCATGGAAGCGATTTCATTGAAACCTGGGCTTTTCATTGGTTCTGTCTCCACTCATCTGCTAGTAGGGGAACACAACCCACTTCTCTGGACTGGTCTAGCAGGACGATATGGAATTACTGTTTGATGCGCACACCCACACACACATGGCTGAAGATCTGCATTCCTTCATTCACTGCTGATGCACATGCACACACCCTTCGTTTCATCCACAGCATGCGACAATTTCACTGAGAAATAATCTTTCTGTTTTTACTGTAATGTGTATATTATCAGCATCAAACACTCATTTTGCCACTCTGTCTGCTGCCCTGCTGTCTCCTTCCTTCCTTCTCTACACCATGCAGCTCTGTGGAACTCTTGCTGACTGTAGGCTCTCAAGTTTCACAAGACTTGCGTGACAGCTCCTGAACCATGCAGCTCAGACTTAGAGCAGCATGGTGCAAAAAGGAGGAACTTCCTGCTCCAGTAATGGCACCACAAAAAGGGGCAAGAAAATACCATATGCCAGGTGCAAATTTCTATTCGCCTGGGATTTGTTTGATCCCTGGCATAATGTAAAACAAAAAAAGAAAATGGTTTATTTTTACGTACTTTACACATGAAATTTAACTTTGCAAACATGGGCAATGAGCTGATTTTCAGGTATCTTCTACTTATTACCATGTTTTGTATAAATTTTGCGTTCTAGTTCGCATCTGCTAAATTACACTTGCAAAACACCAAATAATGCATGTGGTTTCTTGCAGAGGCAATTACATTCACTATTTTATAAATTTGAACTATTTTCTTCTTTTCTATTTATTTTTTCCTTCCTATGATTGATTCTATGTAAACTGCTTTGACATGAGTTTTAAAAAGAGTACAAGTTTTAGTAAACCATATTTGCAATTTTTTCATATGTTATTCTGTGAACTACAGCGTGGCTTTGTACACCGACGACTTGGTTACTCATCTCTCATCTTCCTGACACCACACCCCATTACCTAAAATCAGACTCTAGTACTGTGGTTGAATGGTTGATCATGGCACAAAGACAGTCTATACTGGAGCTTGACAAAGCACGACCAATACATTTCTTCACAATGTAAAAGACATCATCCACCATGCTGGAAATTAACTGCCCCTTCTCACATGAGTCCATGGTCACTGCCTACATTTAGAAAGGAAAAACAAAAATAAATAAAAACAATAGTTACTGTTGAAGATCAGCAGAGCTGTGTCACTGCCACAGTACAGTCTAACACAGTTTTTTAAAATTATTATTTATACGTTTTAACAAATATACAAGCATAAAAACTTGTGACAGAAACATAAGGGTTGTAAAGATACAAGATCCTAAAAAAACAAAGGAAAATACAGTCCTCCAGGTATAATTACAATACAACTCCAAATTAGACCCCAAACAGACAAGGGGGCAAAGTGAAAAGATACATGGGGAATCAACAAAAGGAACAAAGTCATGAAAAGACAATAAGCACACACCCCAGTGCTCTACTATTCACTGTGTTACCTATCCCTGATCAACGCTATCCCCTCCCAACCCCACCAAAGTTAGCAATTTCTTGAGGTCCAAGAGCGACCGGAGCTGCTCTGGTGCAAAGAAAATATATTTAACCCCAGCAAAGGAAACAAAACATTTATAGGGATATCGGAGACGGAAGCTAGCCCCCAAGGCAACTGTTTGTCGTCGCATGGTCAAAAATTGACATCTACGCTCCTGTGTGGCGCGACTCACATCAGGAAAAATTTGTATACAATCACTCAGAAAAGGCACAGAAAGCTTTTTAAAGTACAAAGACAAAACTTTAGAAAGATCAGTTTCAAACAAAAAAGTTACCAATAATACAGATCTAGCCTGGACAGAAAAAGAGGAGCTTTCTAAAAAATCTGAAAGATTTATCAGCAACTACTGAAACAGGTAAATCTTGCCCCGCTTTCTTCACTGGTAGAAAATAAGCTTGAGTAATTGGAGGAAATGCAGAATCAGGAATAGTAAGCACCTCAGACATATTTCTTAGAGGTATCTAGAGGAGACATATTTAGAAGCTGGGGAAAATTTAAAATTCTCAGGATTTAACCCCCTAAAATTATTTTCAAATTGTCCTAACTTTTGATGAACAGAAAGTTTATCCTTCACCAACTGATCGATCACATTCTTAGAGTCAGTAACATCCTTAACAATAGCAGCCAGTCTCATGTGTGTCCTTCTCAAAGTTCAAACGCTGTGCAGAATTTTGAGCCATTACCTGCAGTAGAGCAGAGACGTCCAATGCACATTTGGAAACAGTTGCATCCAGCTTCACTAACATCCTCCAAATAGTGTCCAACGATATCTCACCAGTCTTCTGTTGCTGGGAACCTGAAGGAAAGTTTGGCCGAGAGTTGTCCAGCCCAACCGAAAAAGCACCGGAGACAAGCTCAGTCACCAACTCAGGACCCTCCACAAACTGCATGGCATGGGTGGAGGGAGCCGGTAACGGTGTTGTGCAGGAAGCAGGCTGACCTACTATTCCACCTCCCTCCACAGAGGTCAGTTGCTGGATGTCGACAGAGCCTGACTCCACAGGCTCTGGCTCCAGTAGGGCAGTCAAACGTGGCTGCGGGCTAGATGTGAACTGCTCAGCTTTGGACACCTCCCCATTGGCAGGCCGCAGCAATGAGCCTTCCGAAGCAGCCTTCTCCAGCGCCAGGGCTTTTAGGAGGAGCGCCTCAATCTGCTGCTGTCCGGCGGTGGGGGAAACACCCTTCGTCGGCTTGGCTCTAGGGTTCCCACGCCGTTTAGGAGACATCTCAGGAAAAGGTATCACGAAGGGAAAGATTGAAACGCCACACACCTAGAGTGCCGCCATCTTGACTCCGCCCCCCAACACTGAGTCTAACAGTTTTGCTGCAGAGTGATCCAGTGGAGAAAATACAGCCCTTCATTCCTAGACTAAATAAAAGCTGTGCCTATAGATTGCTGGTGGACTTTTCACTCATGTTTACAGCAGTTACATTTGTCTGGTTCTTGGAAACAAGATCTATAAAGAATGGTTTACATAAAAAACACAGATTGCGGGTAGATACACAGTAGGACATAAGGTCCATCTAGTTGGACCAATTTACTTGTTGTTATTGCTTAAACCTTAATTGATCTCTGGCTTTCCTTTCATTTCTTCACAACTAATGATTTTTTGTGCTTATTCCATGCTTTCTTGAATTCTGTTCTGCTCCCACAATTGTGTACACATATGCCTTCATTGTATTATGTACTGTTTCCAGTTTTGTTAGGGCAAGCAGCTTCATGCTTGTTTATGATCCTTGCTCCTATAGGTTTAATAGGTACATGTGATCCATTCCCTC
The DNA here is from genome assembly GCA_033557465.1 of Ichthyophis bannanicus. Taxonomy (NCBI): domain Eukaryota; kingdom Metazoa; phylum Chordata; class Amphibia; order Gymnophiona; family Ichthyophiidae; genus Ichthyophis; species Ichthyophis bannanicus. The sequence continues at coordinate 559,899,223 of CM066034.1, read as the reverse complement.
CACTCTTCCTAATACCTGCCTGGCTTCAAGCCTTATTACAAGGTATAATCTATGATTCCATTGGGCTATTGCAGCTCCCTCTGGCCTTTTGGGTAACTTCCCTTAACCCCTCCCCTTCAATGCAGACTCTCCATTTGCATCACCTTTTTACCAATTACAATCCAAAATTCACATTTAAATATACCATTTTAACTTCTTTTTTTTCAAATTTTTATTTATAAACCATCAAACATAAACGGCAAATACACAACTGATAACAGTCGCTCCCTGGGGTGGACTCTGATCCTCAAGGGGCGGAACACATAGATGGCTACATGGTTTTTGAAAAATTTCCCCATCCCCCCTCCCCCACCCAGTCTCCCCCCAGTGAACCCCCCCCCACCCCCCCAAAAGCATTGCCAAACAGGACCAGTGTATACACCAGGGGTCTCAAACTCAAATTGCTTCGAGGGCCAAATGAGGACTTGTAAAATAACCCGGGGGCCGCATGAGACGTGGGACCTCATTTGCATAAGGGACCTCATTTGCATAAATATTTGCATAATGTTACCATACCCTAACTTTTAGTAAACGTGCCTCTTAATGAGTGCATGAATAAAGAAAGACTAAAAGATTTCTACATTACTATAATCCAGTGCCAACCGCCAGGCACATTAGGAACTACTACAAACAAACACTGTCCATTTAGAACCCATAGCAAACCCGCCATATCCTAACAGCACTACCAGGACTCATAAAGCAGGTTGGCCACAGGTGAATTGGCCGCAGGTAAAGGTGTTTATAACAATCTGATGCAAGGAATGCTTCAAAGCTGTGTTAGAGATGCCATTTGGCTTCAACACAGCCAAGGGGGTCAGATGTGGTTCCTGTAGATAAGTGCACTTTTTACACCACAGTCCCTCTTCTAATAAAAAGAACACATGTACACACACAAATGCATATGTATACATGTGTACGATATGCACACAAACACATTAATTAAAAAAAATCTCTTATACAACTTTCTCCCACTAAAAAGGACTGCAATTAAAATCTGCAGAACTGAATCATCAGCCCAGCAAATAAAGGTGGCACTGTACTGGTCATGGATACATAGGAAGATACAGAAGAGAAGTAGGCAATTGCCAAAAAATAAATACATTTCAGAAAAAAAATTAGCAAGGAGCCAACACAGGAATATACAAACAGAAAATGTCAACATATCTCCAAGGCAGCTACAGTCTCTGCAGAAAATCCTGACATCAATCCATCCCTCTATTGTTAACTTCTACATACTAAATAAAATCCATAAACCCTGGCAGACAGATTATATCAAATACTGGCATACTTAGAGAAACTATCTAAAAAGGGTATCCTCAAGCCCTAGTGAAAACACAAACAGCTTCTATAACTCAAAGACCCTGCGTCAGACCAAAACTTCCCCACAGAATTCTAAGGACCGTGGAAGGACCAAACAATCCCAGTGGAACCCATTTTAAAGAACAGACCAGGGTCTCACGTCGCAACTACTGATTGGTACTGCTCAAGCCAATGGAAAAAGGAGAAAGCAACAATGCAGACCCCTGACCAATAGGCTAAATTCACATAGGACTGTGCCAATCAAGTTCCAGGTTCAATCCCGATGTAGCAACCGTATTCCATCTGAAAATCCAACGCTGTTCGCATGATTGTAAAGCAGCCTCCCGATCACCACCTCTGATTGGGGGAGGAATCCAATCCAAAACACGCCATTGAAATTGGGAAAAGCGGCGGCTTTCAGAGCCGCGAAGAGAGAGAATTTCTCTCGCGCGGTTCTGAAGAGCAGCGAGAGAGTCTTCAGAACCGCGCGAGAGAAACTCTCTCTCTTCGCGGCTCTGAAAGCCGCTGCTTTTGGAGCTGATGAGGAGAGGACTCTGCCAGGCAGAGGAGCCCGCGGGACGCTTAATGCGGCGACGGCAAGTTTGGATTTTTTTTTTTTTTTACATGCCGGTAAGTGCTTCGCGGGCCGCATAAGATGCCCTCGCGGGCCGCATGCGGCCCGCGGGCCGCGTGTTTGAGACCCCTGGTATACACCCTTACAGAACATCCATATGTCTCTCCATGCAAGGAGGGCTATCAACAGCCTAGTTGCAGGATTACATTGCGAGTCCGAGGACTTAGATTTTGAATATAGGGCTCCCACAGTAGCCAGAAAGTGGACCATCGCTTGACATGGCCTCGAGCAGCCCTACACTCCAGGAGCATAAGTTGATGGAAGGAGTTCCACCACTCCCAAAAGGAGGGAGGGTGGCTGTCCCTCCACCCACGTAAAATTGGCCCTTTACCCACCAGACATGCCTTCCGCACCAGCCAGCGACTCCATTTCCCCTTCGGAGAGGTAAGGCCCAAGAGATCGAGAACGATCAAGGCAGCATCCCAGTAAACAGGTTGTCCAAGGAGGTCGGCCATAAATGAGGCGATTCTCTGCCAGTAGGGGCGTATCCGTCGGCAGCCCCACCACATATGGTACAGTGTCGCCATAGGCTCTGCACACCGCGGGCAGCGACCATCCGCAGCCAAGTGGCATCGAAAGGCCCGCCGCGGGGAGAAGTGGACCCTAGTCAAACACTTAAGCTGGATTTCCCGCCAGCGGGCGCCATCCGCCAGGCTCGCCACTCTCCGAAGGGCCACCAGAATCGTATCAGGGGGGATCTCCCGCCCCATTTCCGCCCCCCAAGCCCGTTCCACTTCTCGGTAGTTCGGCTGCGGTCAAAACTGCTCCAACCTAAGGTGAAAGGTCCGAATAGACGGCCGTTCAACTTCGCTAAAACCAAAGAACGCTATTATCTGGGCCGAACGATTGCTGCATTGTTCCGTCCTCGAAAGGGAAGCCACGTAGTGGGCCACTTGCATGTACGCAAAAAACTGCCGGGGCCCCAACTCATACTCGCGGGATAATGCGAGAAAGGGCTTTGGTTTGTCCGCCAAGTCCACCACATGGCCCAGTGTATGTATACCTCTCTCCCCCCACAGACGGAACGCGGCGGTGTCAGTACCCGGGGTGAACTTGGCATTGCCCTGAATGGGTAACCAGCTCGACACCTGCCAACGACGACCCCAGTAAGCATTCAAAGGCCGCCAAGTCTTACAAACCGGTGCCAATAACACGCTGTCCGCCAAGTGCGTAGGCCACCTACGTACCTCCAAATGTAAAAGGGCTCTTAGGGAGTGGGGTGCCACGTATGCCTCCTCAAAGGCCCGCGGGGTATAAAGATCGGTGTCACCCAGCCAGTCCCCTAGATGTCGTGCTTGGCAAGCCATTGCATAGGCACCAAGGTCTGGGAGCCCCCACCCCCCACCGCGCACCCTCCCCACTAGTCGACGATAGGAGATATGAGCTCTCGACCCCCCCCAGAGAAGGCCCCGAAACTCCGCCTCAAAACGCCGAATATCCCGTCGGAGGATCCAAACAGGGAGGGTCTGTAGCCAGTATAAAATCCGCGGCAGAATAACCAGTTTAATCGCCCTGATTCTCCCCATAAGGGACAGGGGGAGAGGCAGCCAGGCCTGCAACTGAGTTCTCACCTTATTCAACATCCGTCGCAAGTTACTCCCATATAGTTGACCTGGCTGACAGGACAGTACAATCCCCAGGTATATGAATTGGCGCTCAGCCCATCGGAGGGGGAACTCACCCGACCAGCTGCTCCGAAGTCGGCCAGAGACATCCAGGGCTTCGGATTTATCCCTGTTAATACTAAACCCCGCAAACTGCCCAAAGGCTCGAAACTCCTGCAAAAGGAGAGGCAGGGAATCCCCAGGGGAAAGCAAGTGCACCAATAAATCATCGGCAAAAGCTGAAATCTTAAATTCTTGATTGCCAATACCTACTCCCTGAATTGTTCGCATACCCGCCACTCGCCGCAGGAGAGGATCCAGCGAGAGAACGAAGAGAAGAGGAGAGAGGGGGCAGCCCTGCCGAGTCCCCCTTTGCAGCGGAAAGTTCTCTGACATTATCCCATTACAAAGTATCGCTGCGGTCGGATTGGCATAGAAACTCGCGACCATATTACAAAACAACGGCCCTATACCATATTGTGGGAGGATAAATTTCAAATATTGCCAGTCCACCCTGTCAAAAGCTTTTTCTGCGTCGAAGCTAACCAATAGAGAGGACAGCTGTCTATGCTGGACCCACTCTAAGGACGCGATGATCTTGCGTAAGTTGTGGACCGCATATCGCCCCTTAACGAAACCGACTTGTGACTCGTGGACCAGCTGCCCCAAAAGCTCCGCCAGGCGATCCGCCAAGATCTTAGCCATTAATTTAAGGTCGAAGTTAAGTAAAGAGATAGGACGATACGAGGCCACAGAAAGAGGGTCCTTTGCCGGTTTGGGGATAAGAACAATGTGAGCATGATTAGCCCCCCACCGAAAGTAGCCTTGCTGTGCTCTCCGATTATGTACGGCGGCCAGCGTTGGGGAAATCTGTTCATTAAGAATTTTGTAAAGTTCGGCACCCAGGCCATCAGATCCAGGGGATTTATAGCAACTGGCTTTTGAGATAGCCCCTTGCAGCTCAGCCACCGTGATCGGCCGGTCCAACTGTGCTCTTTGCTCTATTGATAGGCGAGGTAGGTCCAGTCCCCTCACATAATCCGCCATCTGCGTGATGGAGGTCGCCTCCTCCGCGTAAAGGTTCTGAAAAAAGGAACGGAAAATACGCGCTATTGCCGGGCTCTCCCTATGTAAGGTCCCCAATTCATCTCGCAAGGCTGGTACCAGTTTAGAGCCCCTGGGTCCCCGAAGGTAGCGAGCCAATAACTTCCCGGGCTTGTCCCCATATCGGTACAATTGGTAGCGGTAATATAATACTGACTTCTTAGCCCTCTGGTGTAGGAGTTCATTTAATTCCGTTTGGGAATCCCACAGCTGCTTTTTAAGCCCCGCGGTGGGAGTTTGGGCCCACCGACGTCTCAGCTTCGTCACCAATCTCTCTAGGTCCATGATACGTTCGGCCCTCAATCTTCTTTTCCTGGCATGGAACCCAATTATATCTCCCCGCAGTACGACCTTCGCCGTTTCCCAGAGCAACTCTGGGTCATCCTGATGACCCCTGTGATCAGCTGCAAATTCCTGCCACCGCCTCTGAATAAAGGAGCGAAATTGCGCGTCTCTATATAATTCCAGTGGAAAACGCCATTGAGAGGCTTGAGGAGTATTCCCACTCCAAAAGACCTCCAGCCAAACAAAAGCATGATCGGATATCTCTACGGGCCCTATCTGGGCATCCCCGACGTTGGCAAACAGCCCGGTGGACAGCAGCAGATAATCTATACGTGCGCTAGTGCCATGAGCCTGGGACTGATGCATGTAATCCCGCTCGGCCGGGTGTAGTAATCGCCATGGGTCCACCAGCCCCAGCCTGGAGCAGAGGCGCCGCAGTGCCCGAACCGTCGCTATTCTGTCTCTTTGCTCCCCCCCTTTTGAGGTATCGAGGTCAACATCCATGACCCCATTGAAATCTCCCCCCAGGATAACGGGGATCTCCGGCAACGTCTCAATTTTAGAGGCAAGACGCGCATAGAGGGACAAATCTAGCACATTGGGACAATACACGTTGCCGAGAATCACCGGCCTCGCCTCAAGGACTCCCTGCACCAGTACAAATCTGCCCGACGGGTCGACCAAGTCCTTCACCACCTCCATCCTGACACGTTTGTGTATCAAAAGTGCAACCCCCCCCTTCTTACCAAGGGCCGGGGCCCCCCAGACCTGTCCCACCCACTCCCGGCAGAGTTTACGGTGCTCTTCGGCAGTCTGGTGGGTTTCCTGGAGCATAGCGATGTCCGCCCCCTGTCTTGCCAGGGCCTGCAAAATTTTTGCCCGTTTAATCGGGCTGCCCAGGCCACACACATTCCAAGAGATGATCTTAAGCGGCATGTATTACTAGACTTGGCCCAATAGTATCTGTTGTGTACCATACAGAATATAGGGAAGACACCCCCCAGCCTGAGGTCCTCCCCCATTTCCCTCCCAATATGATCCTTGCACCATCTCCTCCTCAACTGGTCCTCTAAGATACAGCTCTCCTTCTCCTCCCCCTCCCCCTCTCTCCCAACCCCCCTCTCTTCCCCCCTATCCCCTCCCTCCCCCCTCCTATCCCTCCCCCTCCCCCTCTCCTCCCCACTCCAATTCCTTATTTCTACTACCATCCTCCTCACCTCCTCTATGTATTCCTAGATGCGTGAGGTACCCCCCCAACCCCTCCATTGTGCCGGCTCTGCTACGGGCCGTCCGGGGTCCCCCCCCGGTGCTTCCCCCCCTCCAGATTCATTCCCCCCCCACTCCCCCCCTCCGCCAAACACCCCCAACTACTCGGGCCGCCCCCCGCCCGCCTCCCGCACCCAAAGGAAACAGCCAACATCCCTACTTAAAGGTAATTTAAACAGACCCCTTACCCCCCCCCCCAACCTGGTTACCATCACCATCTCTTTACAGTCCAAAGTGGAAAACTCCTGGCTTGTTCTTCCTACCAACGGTCTTCTCCTCCAGTCCTCAGGACTCGACCGCCACCGCAGCCCTCCACCGTATCTCCTCCACGTAGGGCGTTGCTGCTGTCGCGGAGTCAAAAGACCGGCGGGTCCCACCATGAGTGAAGATCAACCGGGCGGGATACTGCACCATAAATTTGATATTATTGTCTATCAGGGTCTGGCACAGGGGTCCATACTCTCGTCGTCGCTGTCCCAGGGCCGCTGAGTAATCCTGGACGATACGTAGCCGGACATTGTCCTTTTGAATGGTCCCTCTCTTTCGCGCAGCACGCAAGACCGCTTCTTTCTGTGGGAACCTCAGGAACCGTGCTAGGACCACCCTGGGTCGGCCGTCATTGGTTCTCCTAGGCCCGACCCGGTGCGCCCTCTCTATTTGCACTAGGGTGCCTTCGGGATCATTCGCCAGGATTTGTTTCACCAGGTCTGCCACGGCCATGGAGATTTCGTCCACCATCCCCGCCGTGGCCTTAGCCTCCCCCTTCAGCGGCGAGGATTGCTCCCCCCCCTTGGCGGCAGGGGGTTCTTCTCCTTCTCCACCCGGCGGCCTCCCTTTGCCACCATCGCCAAAGCCGCTGCTGTGGTCTGCACGGGAGGGGGGGTCCCAACCCCCTTCCCCTCTCCCCACTGTCAGGCGACGAAGGCCCTGGTTGCCTTCCTCCAAGGTGTGCTGTACAGTCCCCGTCTCAAGTCCCAGGCGCCGCCAATTCTTCTCAGGCTCCCGTGCACTGGAGGTAGGGTGCAGGTCTCAGGCCGCCGTGTGCCGGAGGTAGGGCACGTGTCTCAGGCGTCTATGCGCTGGAGGTAGGGCAGTTCTTGTGGGCCGAAGGCAGGGGCAGGTCTCAGCCCTCCGAGAGCCAAGGATAGGGCACTGGTCCCAGGCTCCTGAACGCTGGAGGAAGGGCGCAGGTCTCAAGCACCTATGCGTTAGACGCAAGGCACAGGTCTCAGACTCCGGTGCGCCGAAGGCAGGGCGCTGGGTGCAGGTCACAGGCTTCTGTGTGCTGGTGGCAGGGCGCCGGTCGGAGGCTCCAGTGCGCCAGAGGCAGGGGGTACAGGCCAGGCTCCCATAGGTTTGAGGTAGGGCGCAGGTCACAGGCCCCCGCGTGCCAAAGGCAAGGCACAGGTCTCACTCATCCGTGTGCTGGATATAGGGCACATTCCAGGCTGTGCGGCCCTCAAAGATCTCCCGGGGGGGCGGGCAAAGCAGGCGGCGGCCCAGACCAAGGACCAACAACAGTTCTCGGCCTCCCCCGGTCGCTGCTGTGTCAGCCCCTCTCTCAAGGCCCATGCTGTAGACACGTGGGGGGGGGGGGCGGGGAGGGGCGAAGTGCTCCAGCCGGGGAGCCGCTGCTGCTGCGGGACCCCGCTCCGACCGCCGCTGAAATCCTCGATCGGCCGGCTCACCTCGCAGCGCGGCTTCTCCTACAGCGCGGCGTCTGCTGTCCGGGTCTAGGCCGCTTCCAGATTTCGTCGTGTGGGGGTGAGAGGGGGGCTCCGGGGCACCATCCCCTGCAGCAGTCCAGTCGGGAGAGCCTGGGGGGGGGGGGGTGAAGAGCCCCGAGACTAGCCCCGGTCACAGCTTTTTTCTTCGCCGGAGGGCCGAGGGGGCCCAGAGCTCGAGCAGCGTGCGACTGCTCTGGCTCACCGCATCACCGGAAGTCATACCATTTTAACTTTACTCACATACATGTAGTGCTTTCACAGTAAGCTCTTCAATTTTACTTGCTACAATGAACAGTTGGCTTGTAAAAGACTGACTTTGTGAATTGGTTTAAATCCCTGTGCAGTATTTTAATCAGGAAACATGGAATAAGCAAAGACAAATTGTATTGCCATTTTTGCCTCTTCATCTTCCACCCCCTTCCATGATCAAAGCCTAGCAGAAAGCGTAGTTACTCACCTGTAATAGGTGATCTCCAAGAACAGCAGGAATCAGTCTTTAAATATGGGTATTGTCGGTACCGATGGAGCCCATGTAGGAATGCTCCCTAGCATCCAATAGGAAAGCCTTTAGGAGCACTCCACTGCGTCTGCACATCTGCCTTCCCAACTCCTCTCCTCATTTGAGTTTGTAGCTGAGAGGTAGAGGAAAAAGTATACCCAACAACATCTAGGGAGGAGGGTGGGTTGTGAAGACTGATTCCTGCTGTTCCCAGAGATCACCTGTTACAGGTGAGTAACTACGCTATCTCCAGGAATAAGCAGGAATGCAGTCTTCACGTATGGGACTCATGAGCTCCCGGGCACCAGACTGAAATGACATCCCTGAGGCTAAAAATGAAGCCAGGACACAAAGTGGCCCAGCGGATTAGAATGCGGAAGGCCAGAACATGGAGCCAGGGGTGCCAGAGAAGTATAACTGATAGGAGTTATAAGAACATAAGATATGAAATACTGGGTTAGACCAAGGTCCATCAATCCCAGGATCCTGTTTCCAACAGTGGCCAATCTAGGTCACAAGTAACTAGCAGTTTTCCCAAAAGACGCACAGGTTCCACAATGCTTTTACTGGGGCAAGCAGTAGATTTCACGGGTCCCCTTTAATAATGGTTTATAGATCTTTCCTCCAGGAACTTGTCCAAACCTGTTTTAAACCCAGCTACACTAACAACTTTTACAACATCGTCCGGTAACAAATTCCAAAGTTTAATTACGCGTTGAGTGAAAACATATTTTCTCTTATTAGCCTTAAATAGGTTACACTGTAGCTTCATTGCATGACCCCCTAGTCTTTCTATATTTTGATGGTGTAAACAATCGATCTACGTTTACTCGTTTCACTCCATTCATTAATATAAAGACCTCTATGATATCTCCCCTCAGCTGTCTCTTTTCCAGGTTGAAGAGCCCTAACCTTTTTACCTCTCCTCAAAGGGGTATCCTTCCCATCCCTTTACCATGTTGGTGGCTCTCCTCTGTACCTTTTCTAAATTCTGTTATGTCCTTTTTAAGATAAGGCAACCAGAATTGCACACAATATTGAAGGTGCGGTTGCACCATGGAATGATAGGCATTATAATATCCTTTGTTTTATTCTTCATTACCTACCTTACCATTCCTATCATTTTATTTGCTTTCTTGGCCACTTCTGCACACTGGACGGAGGGTTTCAATGTATTGTCCACGATGATGCCTAAATCATTTTCCTGGTTGGTGGTTCCTAATATGGAACCTTGCTTCGTGTAATCATAGTTTAAGTTGTTCTTTCCTAGGTGCATCATTTTGCACTTGTACACATTAAATATCATCTGCCATTTAAACGTCCAGTCTTCCAATTTATCAAGGTCCTCTTTCAATTCTTCACAATCCTCTTGGGTTTTGATTGTGATTAAGTCCCAAAGAGATGCTGAAGAACAGCCTGACCAAAGAAGGCATCCAGGTGGGAATCCCTGTCAAGGCAGTAGTGAGCAGTGAAGGTGTGAACAGAGGACCACGTAGCTGCCTGGCAGATTTCCTCTATGGAGACAGAATGGAGACTGGCGACTGAGGCTGCCATGAACCTCATGTTTGAGTGGTGATGTGACTCCTGGGGGAGAGTGCCACCTGATCAAAGGCAAAAGAAATGCAGTCTGCAATCCAGTTGGACAGGGTACGTTTTGACACTGGAAGACCCAAGTGGCTTGGATCAAAGGAGATAAATAGAGAGGATTTCCTAAAATCCTTGGTCCCATCCAAGTAGAAGGTAAGGGCATGCTTGCAATCCAAAGTATGCAATGCTGCCTCAGCCCTAGAGGCATGCGGATGGGGAAAGAAGATCAGTAGCATGACAGACTAGTTGATATGAAAAGGAAAGACCACTTTTGGAAGGAAATGCGGATGGGTACGGAGAATCACCTTATGATGGTGGAATCAAGCATAGGGAGAATCTGCTACCAGAGCTTGTAGTTCACTGATGCAACAAACTGAGGAAAGAGTAATTAGGAAGATGACCTTCTAAGACAGGAATTGTGGAGAAGTGGTAGCCAAGTGCTCAAACAGGGCTTTTAAAAGCTGTGCTAGGACCACGTTGAGGTCCCAAGCCACCGGTAGTGGTCTGATCGGTGGCTTAGAAAGCAGACCACACATGAATCACTTCACCAAGGATTGTGAGGGAATGGGATGCCTATCCAGTGGCCTGTGATAGGCTGCAATGGCACCGAGGTGAACTCTGACAGAGCTAGTCTTAAGCCCTGTGGAGGACAAATGTAAAAGATCCTGCAGAAGTTCCACTGGGCAGTCAGATCGATCAATCTGCTTTGGTGTACACCAAAGGATGAACAGTTGCCATTTGAAAGCATAAGAACGTCTAGTAGATGGCTTGCGCGATGCAAGCAAGACGTCCTTTACTGGTTGAGAGAGGTCCAGGTCATCAAAGATCATGCTTTTAGCAGCCATGCTGTGAGACGGAGGGCTTGTAGATTGGGATGGAGTAGCAACCCCTGATCCTGAGAGAGGAGGTTGGAGGCACTACCCAAACTGAGGGGTGGAATCTGCGCTAGACGAAGCAGCAGAGGAAACCACAGTTGACGGGGATAGCACGGGGCTATTAGAATGGAGCCCCTTTCTGTCTGAAGCTTGAACAGAGTTTTGGGTATTGGGGGGGGGGGGGGTGGTGGGGCGGTGGAAATGCATAAAGCAGGCCCAAGCCTCAATGCAGGAAAAAGGCATCTGCTGCATGACTATGTCAGAAGGGAAGTCTGGAGCAAACAAGTGGTAGCCACGCAGTCTCCTGAGTGACAAACAAATCTATTCTGGGGATAACCCACATGTAGATGATCCAAGATGCCGTCTCTTGTTTTAGAGTCAACTCGTGTGGATGGAGGAGGCAGTTGAGTCTGTCCGCCAGGACATTGAGCTTGCCTGGAAGATACACCGCCAGGAGATGGATGCAATGTGCATTGGTAAAGAAGCAGAGTTGAAGGACCTCCTGGCAGAGAAGATAGGAACCAGTTCCTCCCTGCTTGAGGGACCTTGTCAAAGGCTTTCAAAAAATACACTATATCAACCAACTCACCTTTATCTACCTGTTTATTCACACCTTCAAAAAGACATAACACATTAGTAAGACAAGATCTGCCTTGTCTAAAGCCATGTTGGCTGTCTCCCATTAAGCCATGACTATCTACATGTTCAGCAATTTTGTTCTTTATTATGGTTTCTACCATTTATTCCGGTACTGACATCAGGCTCACCGGTCTGTAGTTTCCCGGATCACCCCTGGAACCCTTTTTAAAAATTGACGTTATATTCGCCATCCTCCAATCTTCAGGTATTACAGATGATTTTAAATGATAGTTCACAGATTACTAATAGCAGGCCTGCAGTCTCATATTTCAGTTCTTTCAACACCCTTGGATGTATATCACCCGGTCCAGGTGATTTGCTACTCTTCAGTTTATCAAATAGTTGTAATACATCTTCCCGATGTATTGATATTTCCTTCAATTCTTCCGCACCTTTAAATACCACTTCAGTTATGGGTAACATCCCTACATCTTCCTCAGTAAAGACCGAAGCAAAGAATTCATTCAGTCTCTATGCTATCGCCTTGTCACCTCTTAGTGCCCCTTTAACCCCTCTATCATCTAATGGACCAACTGACTCTCACAGGTTTTTTGCTACGAATGTACTTGAAAAAGTCTTTATTACGCGTTTTTGCTTCCGCAGCAAGCTTCTTCTCAAATTCTCCCTTTGCCTGCCTTATCAATGCCTTGCATTTAACTTGCCAGTGCTTGTGCTGTTCCCAATTTTCGTCATTTGGCTCTTTTTTCCATTTCTTGAAAGATGCTTTTTTGGCAACAGCAGCCTCTCTGACCTCACCTTTAAACCATGTTGGCAGTTTTTTGGACTTCCTTCCACTTTTCTTAAAGCGTGGAATACAGCTGGTCTGGGCTTCCAAGATAGTATTTTTCAACAATACCCAAGCTTGATGTAAGTCTTTAACCTTTGCAACTGCTCCTTTTAGTTTTTTCTTAACTATTTTCCTCATTTTATCATAGTCTCCCTTTCGAAAGTTAAAAGGTAGTACTGTGAATTTCCTTACCATCCCTCCTCCACTGATAAAATCAAACGCGATCATGCTATGATCACTATTGCCAAGTGGCCCCAACATCCTTATCTCTTGCACCAGATCTGGTGTTCCACTAAGGACTAGGTCCAATATGGCTTCCCCTCTGGTTGGTTCATGAACCAGATGCTCCAAGAAGAGGTCATTTATTTCATCTAGGAACTTTATCTCCCTATCATGTCCTGCCATGACACTGACCCAGTCAATACTGGGGTAACTGAAATCACCCATTATTACTGTGCTGTAACTTTTGTTAGCTTCCTTGATTTCTTTGAGCATTTCATTATCCATTTGTTCATTCTGGCCAGGTGGTCGATAGTACACCCTTCACTGCCATTGCCTTCCTCTTTTTACATGGAATTTCAATCCATAGAGGTTCTACAGCAAATTTTGTTTCCTGCAATACTTTAATCCTTTCTGACTCAATGCCCTCTCTAACAGAGTGCAACCCCTCCACCAATTTGATCAGCTCTATCATTATGAAATAGCTTGTACCCAGGTATCAGTGTCCCACTGGTTGTCCTCCTTCCACCATGTCTCTGAGATTCCAATCATATCTAACCTCTCATTTAGTGCTATATATTCTAACTTTCCCATCTTATTTTTTAGACTTCTAGCATTTGCATACAAGCATTTTAGAGACTGTATTTTATTCATATTAATCTGGCTATTGGTAGGCATGGGTAATTTGGAATCTTTAAGCTCTATCTGCTCCATACTCAAGGGCATTTGGGCTACTTTATTCTTTTTTGTAACCTCACTGCTTTTGGTAGTATCCTTCAAGGATACATTCTTCCGAACCATGTGCTCTTGTGTGACTGTCCGCTTTCCCCTATTATCTAGTTTAAAAGCTGCACTGTCTCCTTTTTAAAGGTTAATGCCAGCAGCCTGGTTCCATCCCGGTTAAGGTGAAGCCCATCCCTTCGGAAGAGCCCCTCCTTTCCCCAGAATGTTCCCCAGTTCCTAACAAATCCAAAACCCTCATCCTTGCACCATCATCTCATCCACGCATTGAGACTCTGGAGCTCTGCCTGCTTTTTGGGTCCTGCGCATGGAACAGGAAGGATTTTGGAGAACGTTACCCTGGAAGTTCTGGATTTCAACTTCCTACCTAAAAGCCTAAATTTACTCTACAGAACCTCCCTACCACATTTTCCTATGTCATTGGTACTGACATGTACCAAGACAGCAGACTCCTCCCCAGCACTATCTAAGACCTTATCTAGGTGGCGCGAGAGGTCCGCTACCTTCGCACCAGGCAGGCATGTTACCAGGCGATCCTCATGTCCACCAGCCACCCAGCTATCTACATGCCTAATGACTGAATCACCAACTATAACGGCTGTCCTAGCCATTCCCTCATGGGCAAATGGCCCTGGAGAAACTTCCTTGGTGCGAGAGGGTTTTACATCACCTGGAGGACAGGTCCTAGTTACAGGATCACTTCCTGCCACACCAGGGTGATGATCTCCTGTCACGTGACCTCTCTTCTCCATGGCAACAGGGATGCTGCCAGACTGGAGGTGGGACTTCAGGACTATATCCCTGTAGGTCTCGTCTATGTACCTCTCTGGTTTTCTTATGTCTTCCAAGTCTGCTACTCTAGCCTCTAGAGAATGGACTCATTCCCTGAGAGGAAAGAGCTCCTTGCACCTAGTGCACATGTAAGACCTCTCACCAACTGGGAGAAAATCATACATGTGACACTCAATGCAAAAGACTGGAAAGCCCCATCTCGCTGCTGGACTGCTGTCTGCATCTTAGTTTTAAGCTTGTGTTTATATCTTTAAGTTCTTTACTTACTAAGGGTTGTTGTGGATACTTATACTAATAAAAGTGTACCTAATATGTTTAATATACCTTGTTCACCTGAAGCTTAATGTCTGCTGATGATGAAGCAGAGGTATTGCCAGTGCAGGGGGTGAATGAGGATATGGATATTTGGAATCTTTTAGATCTAAGGAGCATAGACAATCTTCTTGCTGGAGGTAGGGCAGCAACATTCCCAGGGATACCATCTTGAACTTCTCACGCACTAGGAAGCGATTGAGATTGCTGAGATCCAGACTAGGACAGAATCCGCCTATTTTCTTTGTAACTAGGAAGTAGCAGGAGTAGAATCCCTTTCCCGTTTGAGAGGGTGGAATAACCTCCACTGCTCTTTCTTGTAGAGAGCTCTTGCTGAAGAAGTTCTCGATGGCAAGATTGCAAAGGATACTCCCCTGGAAAGAACTAGGGGGGGGGGGGCTGATCAAAGTGTAGGAGGTAGCCCTCCTTTACTACTTGCTGAGCCCAGGCATTGGTGGTTATGCTGGGCCAACAATGGGCAAATGACGTGAGATGCCCCCTCTATGTGCTGCAGAACTGGGCCTGAAAGAGGAAGAAGAGTCAGGGTCTGGGAGTCAAAAGCCACCCCCCCCCCAGGGCTGTAGTTACAGCACCGGTTGTGACATCAGGTCGACGTTGCTTCTGGCCTTGGCCCTTGGCTTGCTGAACCTGCTGGGGTGGCTGGTATGAATGGTACAGGATATATCACCATAGGCTGCTTTTTTCTTTGGGTAGGAGGACTTATTCTCTGGACTAAAGGTGTGTTTGCCCAATAGTTGGGGTTGAAAAACCCGAAGGGCATTCGTGAGGGCACGTAGCTCGAGGAGACTTAACAGCATTTAGCATTCCCGTTCTGTCCACTTCCTCTGCATAGTAAGATTGTTCAGATGTGCTCCCCACCCAAGTTTGGAAGTATCCATCGTTAGGGTGCATTGGGGTGGAGGCATCTGAAAAGGTGACCCTCCGAGAAGATGTTGGAGAAGCACCACCACTGAAGGGGAGTTCAGAAGAGGAGGAGCGATGCAAATCTTGTCAGAGAAGTCTGGTTGCCTGACTCCATTGGGACGAGAGTGTCCATTGAGCCTATCTCATGTGCAGATGTACAGTAATTTTTGGTCTACTCTTGAAGTGATAACATATAGTCACGAAAAGCAAAAGCAATCACTCCATTTTAACCTCAGACAACATGACGTTAATTTTCAACCTGTGGAAATCTGTTTTTACCAATGGTGTATGTTTCCGTGCTATTTTGGTCTCAGACTCCTTGGCACTGTAACATCTTTTGTTGAAATGTCCAGTATAGTGCCTATTAGCATCAATGACCTATAAGCACTGCTTTCACCAATATAAATAAGATACAACAAGTGAAATTCTCATATAATAAAAAAAATTTTCAAACGCTGCTTAGCTTAGCTTTTTACTGCTCCCCAACGCCAGCTCTCAGCGCCCCTTCCTGCGTTTCACTCCAGACGAGTTTCTTCAGGGGGTTTAAAAGCTAAAAAATACAAAAAATACAAAAGTGTCCACCACCAATTCATTCACGTCGCTGCCTTCAATATTTCGTAAAGCTTTGGTTTAAAATCCACATATCTTCGCAAAGTTTCTGATTTGTGCTGCCGACGCCGTCCTCACAAAATTTAATGAACAGAGAGTCTTCAAAAAACGCCGCGCATGCGGATTAACTCTAGAACCACCTTATTATACTTTTTAGAGAATAACATCACTATCCAATGCGGCGAACCTTTCAACATGTCCTCATCCATTGATGTAGTCAGAGACATGCCCCGCAATCAATATAGGTGTTTACAAACTTCGGCACCTGCAGGTTTAAAGTAAATATCCAACACTGTTCTTTAGTTAAAAGTGTTTGCTCGTGCGATTTGCCATTCAGACCTGAAGCTACCCTTTCGATACAAAAACACCGTAAATCCTCAAAAGTATGAAATCGCTCCAAACAATGTTGAACCATCGGCGCCGAAACGTTGTTGCATTTCAATCGGCTTTTATGTTCTGCCATATGTGTCTTAAAAGGTCTGATGGTCTTTCCGATATAAAATAAATCACAAGGACAACGCACTGCATAAACTACAAAAGAAGAATCACAGGACGTACTGGTAGTCAAATTATAGTTTTTGCCGTGGCAGGCAAAATGCTGTAACTCAATGGTAATTTCACAGATAGTACAATGGCCGCACTTCTTGTGGCCATGAGTCTGGTCCCATGTATGTTCTCCCAATGGGGACCGCAAAACAGCCGGGCTTAATTTCTCCTTCAAATTTCTATCCCTTAGCCAAACACATTGTAGTTTTCTTTCTTCCAAACCTTGAACATTACTCAATACATTGCTGTACTTTGATAATATCTTCTGTATTTTAAAACGAAAGGGAGAAAATTTTGTTATTAAATTGATGTGTCCACAATCCGTTTTCCTGCTTTTCAGTTGTATTGTTCCTGACTCCCATCAACCATGGTCGTTCATTATATAACGCTCAGTGATAAGCCCGGCGAACCACTCTGGGGGGGTGGGGACCCCCTCTCCAAAAGGTTCTGTGACAAAATCTGAGACTGTTCTTTATAATCTTGTATACTCAAGCAATTTCTCCGAAAACGCAAGAATTGTGAAAAAGGCAAACAATCTTTCAGGCGTGGAGGGTGTGCACTGTTGTAATGTAAAAAGGTGTTTCGATCAATAGGTTTTTTTGTACACTGATGTGATCCAACCCCGCTCACCTTTCGCAATTCAAACATCTAGAAAAGTAACCTGTCGAGGGTCCGAAAAATAAGTGAAATGAATATTAGAGTCCAATCCATTTATCCAATCCATAAATGAAAACATGTCTTGAGAACCTCTCCAGAGTAAAAAAACATTGTCAATAAAACGACACCACATTTTTATGTGGGAATCATAAGGCGAGGAAACAAGCCATCTTTCTTCATAAAACCCCTTGAAAGGGTTTGCAATAGACGGAGCACAAGTGGCTCCCATCGCCACTCCCGATATTTGCTGGTAGAGCAGTTCAGCAAAAATAAAATGGTTATGGAAAATAGTAAGCTGTGCCAATTTCAACAAAAAAGTCAGTTGTTCTTCTGACACATCTCCCCGATCTTGCAAAGCCCGTTTCACCTGCTCCTGGGGTATGCTGGTATATAAAGCCGCAACATCCATCGTCACCAAAATGATAGCCGGGTCCATGGACCAACAAGAATGTTTGTCCAATATTTCTAAAAAATGTGCAGTGTCCCGTATATATGAAGGTATATCCAGTAATAACGGACGGAGATACGAATCAATAAAAAATGTTAATGGTTCCAAGAAAGTCCCCTTAGTGGAAACTATGGGTCTTCCTGGAGGCCGATCAAGGTTTTTATGGATCTTGGGAACCAGATAAAACCACGCTAATCTCGGAGCTGGGATGTTTAGGAATCTCCATTCCTTCCTTGAAATAATCTTATCAGCCAGAGCCCGTGATGTAAGCTCTCGAATTTGTAGTTGAAGAATGGGAGTAGGATCAGTATGTAGAGTTCGATAAGTGGCCTGATCCGATAACTGTCTCATCGCTTCTTCAACATAACAGGCTCGACTCGGTCTCAGATTTTGTCACAGAACTTTTTGGAGAGGGGGTACCCCCCCCCCCAGAGTGGCTCGCCGGGCTTATCACCGAGCGTTATATAATGAACAATCATGGTTGATGGGAGTCAGGAACAATACAACTGAAGTGCAGGAAACGGATTGTGGACACATCAATTTAATAACAAAATTTTCTCCCTTAAGTTTTAAAATGCAGAAGATATTATCAAAGTACAGCAATGTATTGAGTAATGTTCAAGGTTTGGAAGAAAGAAAACTACGATGTGTTTGGCTAAGAGATAGAAATTTGAAGGAGAAATTAAGCCCGGCTGTTTTGCGGTCCCCACTGGGAGAACGGACATGGGACCAGACTCATGGCCACAAGAAGTGCGGTCATTGTACTATCTGTGAAATTACCATTGAGTTACAGCATTTTGCCTGCCACGGCAAAAACTATAATTTGACTACCAGTACATCCTGTGATTCTTCTTTTGTAGTTTATGTAGTGCGTTGTCCTTGTGATTTATTTTATATCGGAAAGACCATCAGACCTTTTAAGACACGTATGGTAGAACATAAAAGCCGAATGAAATGCAACAACGTTTCAGCGCCGATGGTTCAACATTGTTTGGAGCGATCTCATACTTTTGAGGATTTACGGTGTTTTTGTATCGAAAGGGTGGCTTCAGGTCTGAATGGCAAATCGCACGAGCAAACACTTAACAAAAGAACAGTGTTGGATATTTACTTTACAAACTTTGGCACCTGCAGGTTTAAACACCTATATTGATTGGGGGGCATGTCTCAGACTACATCAATAGATGAGGACATGTTGAAAGGTTCGCCACATTGGATAGTGACGTCATTCTCTAAAAAGCATAATAAGGTGGTTCTAGAGTTAACCCGCATGTGAGGCGTTTTTTGAAGACTCTCTGTTCATTAAATTTTGTGAGGACGGCGTCGGCAGCACAAATCAGAAACTTTGCAAAGGTATGTGGATTTTAAACCAAAGCTTTACGAAATATTGAAGGCAGCGATGTGAATGAATTGGTGGTGGACACTTTTTTGTATTTATTTTTTAGCTTTTAAACCCCCTGAAGAAACTCGTCTGGAGTGAAACGCAGGAAGAGGCACCGAGAGCTGGCGTTGGGGAGCAGTAAAAAGCTAAGTTAAGCACCGCTTGAAAAATGTTTTATTATATGAGAATTTCACTTGTGGTATCTTATTTATATTGGTGAAAACAGTGCTTATAAGTCATTGATGCTAATAGGCACTATACTGGGCATTTCACCAAAACATGTTACAGTGCCAAGGAGTCTGAGACCAAAATAGCACAGAAACATTGGTAAAAACAGATTTCCACAGGATGAAAATTAACGTCATGTTGTCTGAGGTTAAAATGGAGTGATTGCTTTTGCTTTTCATGTGTAGATGGGCATATGGGATGATGTGGACTGTGGAGGCCACGTGTTCCAAAAGACGTAGCATGTCTTGAGCTGTCATGGCTCTTTGACCTTGTATGGTGAGGTCAGCGTGATGAGAGAAGCAGAGTGATCTTAAGGAAGGAAAGCGCAGCCCTGATGTGTACTGAGAAGTGCTCCAATGAACTAGAGTTGCTGTGAGGGAAGCAGACTGGATTTTGGAAGGTTCAACACAATGCCTAGACTTTGGAGCGAGAAAGTAACTGTTTTACAACCTCTGGGGATTCGCTACTTATCATCCAACCCTCTAAGTAGGGGAAGACAGAGATCCCCAAAGTACACAGATATGCTGCGATTACTGCCATGCATTTTGTGAATACTCTGGTTGCGGAAGCTAGCCCGAAGGGAAGCACCTGATACTGGTAATGGATTTGCTGAACCCGGAAGTGCAGATATTGCCTGTGGTGAGGGTGTATCAGCAAATGGGTGTAAGCATCTTTGAGATCTAAAGAACATAGCCAGTTCTTCTGAAGGTATGGCAGAAGGGTACCAAGGGAAATCATGTTGAACTTTTCTTGACTGAAAAGTTTGTTATCCCTCAGATCTAGAATGAGTCTGAAACCTCTTGTTTTCTTTGGGATCAAAAAGTAAAGTAGAAGCCCTTGCCTTCTTGGGCAGGAGGGACTCTTTTGATAACCCTCTGAGCTAACAGGGTGGCCACCTCGGAGGACAGGAGATTGGCCTGCAAATGGTTTGCAGGATAATCTCTTGTGGAGATTGTTGGGTGTAAGCTTTGAAAGTGAAGCAGATAGCCCCTTTGGATGATGTTCACTGTTCTGATGTGATGAGATGCCACCTGTGGGCATAAGCACAGTCTGCCTGCTATGTGAAGAGGCTGGGGACCCTGCAGAGGCAGAGTAACTATGCTCTCTAGGAAGGAGTCAAAAAACAGGTGCTGGCTGTGGCGGAGCAGCTGATTGGGGGTTTAGGAGTCTTGGCCTTCTCAGGCTGATAGGGATCCTGTGGCCTTTGCTGATATTGCTGAGGTTGAAAACCAGCAGAGGGTTGGGTAAGAAGAAAAATCTCTCTTCTTTTTGGTGTAGAATGACTTCTTTGTAGCAGCCTTCCTCCTAGAGGGTCTGAAGTCTTTCTTGAGAGGCGCTTGAGGGCGATATCCACCTCAAGCTCTCCTGCCTTCTCTCTCCAACCTTTACCAGATAGTTTTTCTGCAGAGCAAGGAATATTGGCCAATTTATCTTGAACCCACTGCTTGAGATCTGATGCCTGAAGCCAGGCCATCCTACGAGCTCCTATGCAAACTGCAGCAGCTCTGCTGGTAGACTCAAAGGTATCAAAGATTGCCCTGGTCAGGAACTTAGAAATGTTCTGAGCCGGCGTGACCATAGTGAGGTATTCATCATGTTTATCATCTGGAAAAATAGGAACGATATTTCCCTAGATCCCTTGACACGTTCTTGAGGTACATGCCCATGTAGAGGGTATAGAATGTAATCCTAGAAGCAAGCATACATGCCTGGAAGCAGCAACATCTAAAGGCATTGAGAGCCTTGGCATCTTTGCTAGGCAGTACCGATGAATGAGTCTTAGAACTCTTGATGCGTTACATTGTCGATTCCACCACCATTGAGGCTTTTGAAACCCTCAGGCATGGTGGAACTCCATACATGGTATCGAGGCATTTACTGATAGGTGGAACCGTTAGCAGGGCCTCCCACCTATGTAGCATTAGATCCTGTAGGATCCGAAGCATCGGTAACATTGCTGCCTCTTTGGGCATCGAGGGGTATTGGAGGATTTCCAATTCCTCAGCCCTCTATTCCATTTCTGATGTTACTGCGATTTGGAGACCCGCTGCCATGTTCAGAATGAAGTCCTGAAAGGACATGTCCTCTGGCAGGGATCGACGCCTTGCATGAGGAGGAGAGGGATCAGAGGGGATTATCCCAGGTGGTCCTGGAATCCTCCGATGTCTCTTCAGAGTCAGAAGATGACGACTCTGATTCGGAAAGAAAATCAAAGTATTGATGGTCTTGAGCTGATGTTGATGCCGATGTCGAGTTCGTGCAATACTTGAACCGGGAATCCGTTGAATACCAACGATGGTTACAAGTTCCAATGGAGGAATCAGAGGTAGGGGTCCCGCCGATACCAGTTCAAGGGCTAGCTTCAGACCCAGAGGTACCGATGCTGAACTGGAAGGCGGTGCCAGACTTGTCGGAGCTGTCGAAACTTTGGTACCGCAGTGGCCAGGAGTGCTGCCAAGATCCTCTTGAAAGCTAAAAAAACAAAACAAAACACTGATCAATTGAGGACACCGATGCCTGGGTGGAATCGAGTATGAGAGCACCGTACCAGTAGCTCTCCAGAGGTTGCTGCCTTGTGAGCCTTCTGGAGCCCCTGTGTGGCTTTGGCAGGCTGGTCCTCCTGCTGGGACTGATTGGTGGGCCGGTCAGCATCAGATGCCCCTCTAGGTGCATTTCGTGGAATATGGGACTTAACCTCGATACTTGGTATCTGATTTCGATGGCGAGGATTTAGTCTTTAATTTATGTTTGCACTTTCTGGAGACCTTGAAACCAGCTGAAGAGGCTGACGTCCTCGACGATGCAGACACCACTGAAATCAAATCCAGGGCGAACACCGAGTCATATTGCTTGGCCTTGTTCTTTAGACCTCGTTTGGTCATCCATTTGCACAAAAAACAATTATTTGGTCTATGGTCTATGGTCTGGGCCCAAACATTTGAGACACCAGTCATGGAAATCAATGACTGACATAGTGCCGAAGCACTTGGAACACTTTTTAAAGCTGCTGACGTGTTTGTCCATGGTGACAAACATGAAAATTTAGGCCGAGGCCTAAGGTGGCAATGAACCACCAAAAAGAAAAAGAAAAGAATTTGAAAGAAAAAGAATAATCGGGGCTGGTATCAGGGAGGTACCGGCGCTGACGGAAAGGCAAAGCACAAAATTAAACCAAAAAATAAGAAGTTTTTCGGTGATGACAGGAAAGGGCTTCCTGCTGGCTCTGCAGAAAATGAAGAGGAGTTGAGAAGGCAGATGCGCAGGTGCAGTGAAGTGCTCCCAAAGGCTTTCCTATTGGGTGCTGGGGAGTGTTCCCATGCAGGCTCGGTCAGTACCAATGATACCCATATGTGAAGACTGACTTCCTGCTTGTTTCCCAATTCTTTAGATATATGAATGCCTCTATCATGACTACTCACTCCCATTCTCTGGCACCTAGGGTAAACATATTTAGGTGCTTAAGTTTTATTTAATATGGCTTTTAGTTTAACCTCTGCACCATTTTAGTAATCCTTCTATGAGCTGCCTCTACTCTTTCAATATCTTTTCAATGCAATGTAATTTATTTTGAGGCACCATAACCTCTTTTTTTAAGTGGTGATGGCTCTCCTTATGCATCCTAGCATTCATCTGGCTCTGGCCACTGCCTTAATGCATTGTTCTGCAACCTTGAGATCATCACATATGATTGCCCCAAGACTTCTCCCACTGTGTATGTGTCCTTTGAATTTCTGCACTTGAAATATATGACAATAGAGTAGGACTGAAAGGCTCATCTGGCCTGCCCATTCCTGATGCAGCACCATAGAGCCCTCCCACTATCATGTTACCTGCATGTACTAATCCAAAAAGCCTTTATGCTTATCCCAGGATTTCTTAAATTCTGTTATTATTTCTGCACCCACATTTCAACACCTATAGAAGCTCTTCTCCCATATAATATATTCTATCTGCAAATGTAGCCCTGGATTAGCTGCACTAACTTCTTTTAGCACTACAAATACTCAGTGGAGATTCGCCATGTCTTTCTTCATTTCCTTAAAGCTATTCCAAACGCTTGGGTGGTATGGGAAGGTGTGAATTCTCACTTCGAATAAGACATGGATGATGACAGATTCTGCCTTGAGGAAGGCTCGCCAGCAAGCTTTCTGTCAGCCTTTTGGAAAAGGCTGGAAGGATATTTAAAGGAGTGCCCCTTTCTCTTGTACCACATCACTTTTTCTTAGAAGCGCCTTGGCTTGTGGGAAGGGTGACAGGAGGACTGTTACTCTGCTTTACCTTGTTGACTGTCTCTCTCATGAAGTACTCCTCCATGGTAATGTAGTAGCCAATCAGCTCCTGCATGGTGCGACTCAACAGGCAGTGTTTCAGCAGCTTTTCTAAGCTTTTCTGATGTTCTGTACAAAAAAAAGACATTTCAATCATATCATGCAAAAACAAGCAGACTTCAGAAGCCACCTTATCACTGAAAGGAGTAACGGAATGCTCTAGGCACAGAGCTGGGAGTCACGCTCACCTCCTTTGGTCTGCTATTACACTCACTAAGCAAGTATACTTTATCTTTATCTTTATTTGCACAGTTTGATAAACCGCCCATGCCAAGGCGTCAGGGCGGTGTACAATACAAAACAGGGCCACTGAAAAATAAAGTCAGAAAGGAACGCCATCAATAACAGGACAGAGAGAAGTAGTCAAAAGATAGAAAACAAAAGAGGAGAGGACTGAAGGAGTAGGGGTGGAAGGAGAGAGGGAGGCGAGGCGGAGGGGTACTATGGGGGATGGGGGGGCGCGGCTAGGGGAGAAGGCGCCATCGATCGGTGGGGGATCGAAAGCTTGACAAAAAAGGTGAGTTTTGAGGAGGCCTTTGAAGCGGGGGAAAGATGGTTCGGTGCGGAGTGGTAATGGGAGCGAGTTCCACAAGGCGGGGCCTAGAAAAAAGAAAGCAGAGTGGCGGGTGAGTTCCAAGTGAGCCTGGGAGGGGGAAGGAAGGAAAAGACAGTTACCGTGAGTCGAACGAAGAAAGCGAGGAGAGGTTTGAAGATGGATGATGTCGGCCAGGTACTGGGGAGTAATAGCATAGAGAGCTCTGTGTGCAAGGATGAGCAGTTTGAAAATAAACTCGTAAGTCCATCTGGCAGACATCTGTGCCCCCAACTCTTGCTGTCTCTCTGCTATACTTATATCTCTCCTTAAACGGCTTACTTGTTTCCTTCTGTTCTCCATCCCTTCATTCTCTGCTCAGTCAGTGGCTGGCATCTTTCATGACAAGTTTCAGAAGAGTCATCTTGAGTTTAATACCAGACCTCCCTCACCTCTTCCACTGTATTCCTCTATCGTCCACTTACCTGCTGCTACCATTACTGCTTTTTCTAAAGGTAAACTGCTTATCCTCTCTCCTGCCCCAAAATTTACTACTTCCTCTGATCCCATTCCAGGCCAATTCTTCCTGTTTATCTCCTTCTGCAGTCATCCCCTCCATCTGTCATATCCCCACTCTATCATGTTTCACTTCAAACATGCTATCGGCACATCTCTCCTTAGAATTAAAAACAAAAACAAAAAAACAAAAACAAAACCCTGTATTGGACGTTACTTGTCCTACTAGCTACTGTACTATTTTCCTCCTGCCACTTACATCCAAACTATTCAAATGTACTGTTTACCTAAATTGCCTTCACTTTCTTGCATATCAAACCATTCTAAATCAACTCTAGTTTGGCATCTGCACTCTCTATTCCCCCAAGACAACCCCTGCCAAAGTTTCCAGAGGCCTCTTTGTAATTATGACCAGGGTTCATATCTCAATTCTCATCCTCCTTGACCTACCTGCTGCTTTCGACACAGTTAACTACTAGCTTTTCCTTGAAACACTGTCCCTGCTTGAGTTCCCAAACTCCATTATATCTTGCCTCTTCTCTTCTGCTATCAAAATGCTGGCATATTTTTAGATGGATCTTCCTCTACTCCTATCTCACTATCAGCTGGTGTCCCCCAAGACTCTGTTCTAGGATCTCCTCTCTCTGTATGTTCTCTTGGTGGTCTGATATTCAATAGTGGCATTCAATACCATCTTTATGACAATCTCTCTCTCCACTAGAATCTTCACTTCTCATTCCGTCTCAGACCTCAGTTGATTTATTTCACATAACTGTCCTAAAACGCTGAGAAAACTGATCTAATAATCTTTCCTCCCAAACCCATTCCCCCCCCTTTCCACATTCTTCTCTCTTGGAGAACTCCCTGCCCTTCTGCCCATAACCCCAGGTTTGTCTTCAGCTTCTTTCTTTCCATTGCACACATCCAAAACATTTGCTAACACCGGTCATTTCTTTCTCTGTGGCATCACAAATTCACTCCTCCCCTTATGAACATATTGCCAAGACCTTTATCAACTTGCTCATCTCTTCCCACTTGGGCCACTGTGATCTCTCGCTCACTGGCCTTTCTCTGCTAGAATCCATTCAAGATTCAACAGTGCAGTTTACCTCCCTACATTATTATGACCATGCTAACCACTTTTCTCAGAGCACTGCATTTGTTCCCCATCTTCTTTCAGCTGGAACTATTTCTCTGCATAGTGCCATGGTAGCTTTCCTCTGTTATGTCTCGGCATGACCCTGATCTATGCCCTTCTCCATTGCTAATCCCAGACTCTGTCCTGTCTCATGGCACTGTGTGCTTGCAATGGACTACCTAGGCTGGTGAGCCTTAACCCCTCTGTGCAGAAATTCAAGACCTGTCTAAAAACGTACCTTTTTGAAACTTCTTTAACGCTTCCAGATCTTAACCTTTTCACTTTAAGCATGTTTATGGCAAACGTTAAGAGATTACCATAACTGTGTGTGTCTTGTCTGTTTCTCCAAAGTAGATTTTAATTTTCATGGGATTGTCTTTTTGTGCATTTGTTCACTTGTACATATGCCTAGCATTGTTATAAAAATATTAAGTAGGACTACAACTGTTTGTGTCTGATCCCGGTCCTTCCCTCAGCATCACAGAGCAAGTCACTAGCTTCCTATGACAAAGCCGATCCAAATGTAGGAATGGTTGGTAAAGAGATACAAGCAACAGCTGGGTGTGGTATAAATGTCTACAGTGCCTTGCACGTCTCCTCTAGGAATGGTAGTATCTCCACTGCTAGCAAGGAAATTCTGTGGTTCTTGACTACAAACTCTGCTTGAGAGTTCTTATTTATTTGTTACATTTTTCCATACCACCCCTTCCAAAGATCAGGGGCAGTTTACAAATAACCAACATGTTACAAATAACAGATCAGAGAACTATTTACATATCAGCTATAACAGATCAGAGAACAATTTACATGTCAACTATGAACAATATTTACCAAGGTTAAGGAACCTGGACTTTAAAAGAGCAATTAAAAATGGGAAAAAATCCCTAACTTTTTTTGCTGCATTGTTTAGAGAATTGTAGCTGTATTGCAAAAGTGGTATTCTTAGGTTCTTAGGCAAAGCTTTTTTTCTGCTGTTATAATTTTTTTCCCTTCTTCTCTAGCCTTCAGGTTCAAAGAGGAAGGCAAGCTCTTCAAAGTCACTGCCCTTCTCAGGTGTTTGTGTTCTTAATTAGCTTGCTTAGGAGCCAAATAGCTGGGCATGGCATCCACCTATCCAAGAAGTGTCAAAGTGTCTTCTGCAGCAGATTGGCTAACCTACTGAAGAGGGCGTTAAACTAGATTCGTTGGGGCTGTGTGAAGAAAGCCCCCAGGTAAGTAGAAGCCCTTGGGTAAGTGAAATATTTAAATATCTTTGTAGAAATGGGTAAAGGGGCAATGTCTGGAAAACAGTGTGCATTAATACCCGTAGTATGGGAAATAAGATCCCAGATGTTGAGACTTTAATGAAAGAGGCTGACTTGGATTTACTTGTGGTTATGGTGACATGGTTTATGAACAGTCATGACTGGGATGTAATTATATCGGGCTATACTTCATTCAAGAAGGACAGAATAGGAAAAAGGGGAGGACTGACACTATATGTAAAAATTCATATTAAAGCTACAGAATTACAGGGCTTACAAGGGAAGGAGGCGGCACTTTGGGTTAAACTAGAAAGAGGCACTGGGAAATCCATTTGCATTGGTGTGATATACAGATCTCCTTAACAGGCAGAAGTGGTCAGAGATTTAATTAAAGAGATCCGCAGTACTGCCATGAAAGGAGAAGTGCTACTGATAGGTAATTTTAATATGGCTGATGTTGACTGGCACACATCCCTGCTGTGGTGTCATCTAGAAGTAAGGAGGATCCTGAATTCTCTACAGGGAGAATTATTCCAGCAATTGATAATAGAACTCACATGTAAAGGGGCCATACTGGACCTAGTCCTTGCTAATGGGGAAAGCGTTTATGTTATAGTTGGATATCACCTTGCATCCAGTGATCACCAAATGGTATGGAACAGCTGGAGGATGTAGAAAAACAATGTGCAAAACTGAAAGGGGATATTTTAAGGGCAACAAACATTTTTGTTAGTAAAGTAAATAAATGGAAAAGGAAAAGGCTGTCACTATGGTTTTCAAAAGAATTAGCGGAAAAAGGTGAAGAAAAAGAGGGTGGCCTTCATAAAATACAAAAGATCACAGAAAGAGGAAGACAAATATCAATATTTGGGAAAAAAAACAAAAACAAAATAGTTAGGAAAGCAAAAATACAAACAGAAGAAAAAAATAGCCAATGCAGTAAAATGGGGGTACAAGACATTTTTCAGATATGTTAGTGAAAAGGAGGAAGTGCGGGACTTCCGGGTGAGCCCGCGCTAAAATGGACGTCGAGTAAATCAGCTCCGTCCCGGGTCCCCCCGACAGAGCTAACAGAGGCGAATTTAGCAAGCTGCACTCCCGACGGTACCTGCATTGAAGCTGCCTTGATGGGAGGATCGAATCTGGCCCTTGACGAAATGAACGGCTGCTCCCCGATTGACTACTAGACGGTGGTGTGAAACACGACTGGGGACGCTGCTGTGAGAATCCCTCCTTGCCCCCCCTGCATTGGGATCGGGCTGGAGCGAGCTACTGGGTCGATTGCTTTTGGTCCTCTCCTGCCGAGGGTCTTGCTGCCTGTCCCTGAAGTGTCTGGAGAGTGGAAGTGATTGTAAGCCGTCTGGAGGCTCCCCCCCTCCCCCCCGAAGCGATTTTCAAGTAAGAGAGACCCAGCGATTCCCCCATCTCTTGTGCAAAGTTGGCGATTGTGAGAGCGGTGAGTGCTGGGGGAACCCTGCTCGCCTGTGCTGCCAGTGACTTGGGAGTGGAGTGGCCATTACCGCGTGTCATTGAAACGCAAAGCAGCGTCTGCGTTCCAACTTTTTTGAGCAGGAATTCCTACGACCGGAAGGGAGAAGCGGCGCTCTAACCTGCGTTTTGCATTTGCTGAGACTCCTCACGTCATTGCTCCCCCACCGCTGACTCTGTTTCCTCCGGACTTTCGTTTGTCCTGCATTTGCTCTCTGCTGCCTCTGTTGATCAGCTTCCTTGCAGTTCTCTTAGCTTGTCTGACAGCAGTGACTGGTGTGAGGTTGGAACGCCCTCTGCTGGACCTCTGTGCATCCTACAGCTTTCCTGTATTTTACTTTGCCAACAGCCTCTGATTGCCTTTGCCAAATCTTGGCTAAACCCCTTGCTGTCCCAAGGGGATCCGTTTGACACGTGGAGGGGAGCCGCACTTTCCTGCCTGTTCTGCTGGGGGGGGGGGGGGGGGAGGCTGGTGTTGCATGGCAGCAAAAACCAAAAAGCCTGAAATCCGGGATACACCCCGGACTTCCCAGCGCCTGATGAGTAAAAGTGGATCTCATGATAGCCTCCTTGGCAGGCGACAGTCTGAGGGCTCTGGTGACGAGATTCTCAGTGAACTTGATCAGGGCTCTGTGGCACCCTCCACCCGTGCCCTCCTGCAGCGGGAGCTCCGGAGAGGCTTTGAGGATCTCGCTGGGGAATTCCGCTCCATGCGCGAGGAAGTGATGAATACGATTGTGGAGCTCTGTGGGGATATAAAGGACTTGGGATCCAGAGTGGAGGAGATTGAGACAAAGAAGATCAGGCCGGTGCCTTGGTGGACCTGCAATGCGCTGCTGATCGGCATCAGGCTCAGGCGTTGGAACTGACGTATAAAATTGATGATATTGAAAACCGGGCCCGCCGCAATAATGTGCGGTTTAGGGGCATCCCCGAGGCGACGAGGGGGGGGGGCTGAAGACCTGGTGGTGGTGCTTAAGGCTCTGATGGCGGAATTGCTAACAGCGGAGGAGCTTACAACCCGTGGGACCACGATGGAGATTGAAAGGGTGCACCGGGCCTTGGGAAAGCCACCCAACAATCAGCCTCGGGATGTTATTGCCAGATTCCTGAGGTATAATGATGCGGAGGTGCTCTTGTGGAGAGGTAGGGAGAAAAAAACGATTCCATATTGCGGTGCGGTGGTTTCAGTGTACCAAGACCTCTGTGTTCACCCTGACCCGTCGGAGGGAGATGAGACCAATCATCAAGGTTCTGAATGATAAGGGAATTCGCTACTCCTGGTCCTTTCCCTTTCAGATGAACTTCCTTCTGGGTAATAAAAAAGTCTAAGCGAAAGATCATACAGAAGCCTGGAGGGCCTTGCGCCAAGCGGGTCTTGTAGAGGACAATGTGCTGCCGGTGCCTCCGGCTTCCAAGCCACAGCATTCAAGATGGACTCGGGTGGGCAAAAAAGTTTAATCTAGCCTGAACTCTGGGCCATGATATAGAGGTGCTCTGTTTGCATGTCCTGTTTGCAGATTTTTTTTCTGGTTTTCTCTTGTTATAATATATAGGATGTGCAGTTGTTCCTCTTATATTATATGTACCTTATGCTGTCAGTAGTTTTGGGGAATGTATAGGGGGTATAGCGCTCATGAGGGGAGGATGGTGCCTATAATGGGATTGCTGTGGGGTGGGTGTTCGGGGCATTGGCTTCTGGGCGTAGCACCTACGGGAGGGTGTATTATTGTTGTATGCTGCCTTAATACTTCTTATGCAGGGGGCCCCGGGGGGGGGGGGGCTGGTTTTGGGTTCAGACTTGCCGTGTCCCGCAGTATAGGCGGGCTGGTGGTACTGATGGGGTGGAGGAGGGGTCTGGTGGGGGGGGGAGGGGGGTTGGATTAGTGTGGGAGGAGGGGTGCAGCTGTGGCTTTGGGAGGTCTGGTGGCATGGCCGCTGGGGAGGGGGAAGAGTGCATTTACAACCAATGTTTCGGGTAGATGTTCATGCGGGAAGATGGAGGATGCTGAATAGTTTGGGAGGGGGGAGGATGCAGAGCAGGGGCGCTGGGGTAGGTGAACAGCAATGCTGAAGCTGGTATCCCTTAATGTGAAAGGTCTTAACTCCCCCGGAAAGCGCTCCCTGTTGTTTACAGAATTGCGTTCCCTGAAAGGGGACATTGTGTTTCTGCAGGAGACTCATCTCCGGAACAGTAATCAGAGCTTGTTGAAACGTAAACCTTATTCCGAAGTGTGGGTGGCATCTGACACGCAAGGTCGGAAAAAGCGGGGGGTGGCCCTGCTGATTCATCAGAACTTATCTTTGCGGGTGGAGGACGTTAAGAGGGACACCCTGGGTAGATGGCTCTTTATGAATGTTCGTTTGAAAGGACGCTTATTTACGTTGGCCAATATTTACGCCCCGAATGTGGGCCAGGTGGCCTTTTTTGCTAAACTGAAGGGATTGTTGGCAGAATTTGCGCAAGGTCCGATTATCCTGGGTGGTGATTGCAACGCACATGTGGAATCCTCGTTGGATTCGACGGGCCGTGAGGGTCAGGTAGCTAATGGGCCCAGTCGAGCATTGAGAAAACTTATGCTTGACTTGGGCCTACGTGATGTTTGGCGAGATATACACATGGGGGAGAAAAGTTATACTTACTACTCCTCCGTACATAAAGTGCACACCCGTATTGATTACTTCTTGATAGATCAGCGACTAATGGATGGGAGGCTGACCGCTGGGCATGGAACACTGGCTAAAATGAGTCTTCCAGCACACCCATCTAAGCCAATATCAATATTCTCCTATGGTCACACATATCCTATGATCTGTAGCCTCATATACTGTTGTCAGTAGCCTATATAACTTTGTTGATAGTACCTATACCATTGTCAATAGCCTATATAACACTGTCAATAGCTTCTTATACTGTATAACATTGTTGATAGTACTCATACTGTTGTCAGTAGACTATAACACGGTCAATAGCTTCTTATACTGTTGTCAGTAGCATCATATACCGTTGTCCATTGCCATACTGTTTTGTGTCTCACTACCGTACTCTGTCCTGCTATTGCACTATACTGCAGTATATCTACAGTACTTCGCACACAACAGGAACTCGCAAAATGGCCCTCCAGCTCTTCGCCCTTATCAGCTTTTTCCTACTGACTCACTGGCTTGGAACCTCCCAAGCCCTTTACATATCTCATGGAAATATCCCCATCTTAAATAGCCATGGAAAAAGGTGGTCTGGACCTCCATACTCCCACCCAGGAAATGACACCTACACACGCCGCTCCCATTTGATACACATAGCACTCCAGCTGCCCAATACACCCACCCAGGAAGAACCTCCGAACTACCGACCCCTAAGATGTGCCATCATAAATGCGCGTTCTATTCGCAAAAAGTGGCCTGTGGTTCTTGAAACAATTTCCCGCTATGACCTAGAGATACTCATGATCACAGAAACCTGGCTATCAGCTGAAGATAATGTTCTCATCAACCAACTTCTACCACCCAATTTCGCCATACACACAAGACATAGAGAAAACAAAAAAGGAGGAGGGGTGCTCATAGTCTCCAAATCGGACCTTAACTTCCACATAACAGATTCCTCTAGCTCAAGCAATCTAGACATACTCTCCATTACAAACCAGCAAATCTCCCTCAACCTCTTATACAGGACACCGTCCACGTCTCCAGATGACCTCCCAACCATTATTGACCTTACTGCCAGCACCCTCAATCCCAATAAACCAAATTGGATAATGGGTGACTTCAATCTCCCATCGTTATCCCAAAACCACGCAATTGCCTTCCTTGGTGCTATGGAAGACCTGGGACTCAAGCAAATTATCAATAAACCCACTCATATAAAGGGAAACATTCTGGATTTGGTATTTGCTCCTCAGACAGTCATTCAACAAAACCACAACCTACCAATATCAATCGTTGATGTACCCTGGTCAGACCACAAACTGATCATTTTCCAGATCCCCATCATCAATGAGAAGCTGCACAGAAGCCAAAACATGCACAGCACATCACGGACGCCCACAAGAAGATTTAGACCATTTAACAGAGAACACATCTTGGCTGAGACCCAATCACTCCTCAACAAAACCACACCAGACCTCGACGAACTAATCACCTCCTGGAACTCCAATCTGCATGCCATATCACAACCTCCAATTTCCAATAACACAAAGAGGAGAAAAAGAAGCACCGCCCCATGGTTCTCTCCTGAATTGCGAGCCTCTCTGACTCAACTCCGCAGACTGGAACGCCGCTGGCGCAGATCACTTTCCACTGAAGATCAGACCGCCTACCGTACTCCTCTCCACACACCGTGAAGCAATCACAACCACAATGAAACAATATCACACAGACACCCTAAAGAGATCACTGAATAAACCACGTGACCTCTTCAACCTGGTCAAATCCCTCTCAAAGGAACCTTCTCCCGAACAACACAGTGAGATTCATCCACAGAAATTCGCTGACTACATGCAATCCAAGATAGTGCAAACTAACAAGGTGTCAACAGTCCCGTTCCAAGAACCAACGAATGCAACCCCACTAAATAACTTCTCTACACCATCCACTAAATGCATCGAGGACACCATAGCATCTCTCAATACCTCCACTGCACAAACGGACCCATGCCCAGCTTTTTGGATTAAGGAGCTACGTTGTGCGTTCAGCCCCTTCATTGCAAATCTAATGAACCTCTCATTCACAACAGGGTACTTCCCTGCAGCACTCAAGCAGACTTCCATCAGGCCACTTTTGAAAAACCCCAAGCTAGACCCGCAAAAGGTCGAATCTTATAGGCCTATAGCTAGCATTCCCCTCTTAGCCAAGATAATTGAGAAGGAGGCACAACGGCAAATCCAAGATCATATAGACACCACAGCTCCCCTAGATCACTGCCAACATGGGTTCAGAGAATATCATGGGGTCGAGACCCTTCTCACGAACCTATTCAACGACATTATCACAGGCATTAACAACATCCGACAAGGATTTGTACTCGTCTTCTTAGACATCGCTGCGGCGTTCGACTCGGTAAGCCACGAAATTCTCCTCGGACGACTGAAAGAGAAAGGTATCTGCAACAGTGCATTAGAATGGTGCAACTCTTATCTGGATGGTAGATGGCAATATGTGAAGTCCGGTACAGAAGAGTCAAAACGCTTCCATCAAAAGCAAGGTGTGCCTCAAGGTTCCTCATTGTCTTCCCTACTATTTAACATATACATGCAGCCCATCTGCGACATCATAAGATCTTTCAAAGTCAACTGCTTGATATACGCAGATGACATTCTCTTATATATGCCTTTCTCCACAACTCAATTAGACCTGGCACCGTTGGTAGACTGCCTCAATTCGGTCTCAGAGTGGCTCCAATCACAAAACCTTCGCATTCAACATAAAAAAAACAGAGGTGCTCTTCATCTCCAAAGACCCCAACTTCACCCCTCCAGCCCATGTCAGTGTCAAGGAAGCTGACCTACAAGCTAAAGAAACAATAAGATACCTTGGAGTTACATTGGACCAACGTCTGGATATGAAACATCACATAAATAACATAGTCAAAGCTGTATACTTCAAAATACGCTCGCTTAGGCATATGCGCTCCATGTTGGACCCTGATGACTTCCGAACCATATACCAAGCACTAATCCTGCCACACTTCGACTTTGCAAATGCCATATTACAAGGTCTCCCTCAATCCACTCTTAGCCCATTACAGATGGCCATGAATGCCGCAGCAAGAGTCCTCTACGGAGCCTCCAGAAGCGACCACGTAACTCCCATTCTTAAACAGCTTCACTGGCTCCCCATCCATGGGAGGATCATCTTTAAAACCCTAGTCCTATCATTCAAGGCAATCAAGGGTATCTCATCCTCCTCACTCACAGATCTGATTCACACTGTACCCCCCAACAGATCCAGAAGAACATCAGCCGTAAACCTACTGACAACCTCGAAGGCGTTGACAAAGTGCAACATGACAACCTCAAACAGAGCCTTCAGTTTCTATGTACCCAAATGCTGGAACGCTCTACCCTCCGACATAAGGGCCATTACTGACCTACTCCAGTTCAGGAAGGCACTCAAATACCACCTCTTCCTTCAATACTACCCTACCAGCAATTGAACCAGAGGAAGTGACCCACTCATGAACACACCATGCCGTTCTTGATATCATTAAGACTCTATTCTGTTCTATGTAATTATCTCTTGTATATAGTTTACCCCGGTTCTCCAAGTTTGTACTCCTGTTCGATGTAAACCAAACAGCTTGTTGTTATGGTCTTTATGTTATAATGTAAACCGCGCTGATGCCGAATAGTGCGGTATATAAGAACTTGTAATAAATAAATAAATAATAAATGGTCGGATCACGCTCCATGCTGGCTTGTTTTTCCTGCGGACTTGGGTGATGAGCGGCACCAGTCCTGGCACCTAGATGACCGTTTTTTCCGGCGGCAACAAGCTGTTCAAGAACATGGCCGTTTTATCGGTGATTTTTTTAAATTAAATGATACCGGAGATGTTCCACTCTCTACGGTGTGGGACGCATTCAAGGCGACGGCCCGGGGTCGACTGATTGCTGAGGTGGCGCGCGCCCGGCAGGCGTGGACACGGGAATCTCGCTGCTTGGGGGAGGAAAGTAGGCGACGCCAATTGGAACACGCTAGGACGGGTTCTAAGCGGGCCCTGCGTCAATGGCGGGTTGTTCGGGCAAAGCTGGATGCTTGCATGCAGCGGGGCTTGGACAATATATGCCGGAAATTGCGACAATCTTTCTATGAGAGGGGGAATAAGGCCGGCCATTATCTGGCCCTACAACTACGCCAGCAGCATACCTCGAGAGTGGTGCGCGAAATTAAGGATTCCCAGAGCCACTTGCGGGTGGTTTCTCGGAAGATCCGTACAGTGTTCGCAACTTTTTTGGAACAATTATATAAGGCTGAACCTTTTGATCTCACTTGCACTCAGGCTTATTTGGATACTCTTACCCTAGCGCGTATAGCCGAGGCTGATAGAGTGCAGCTGGAATCTGAATTTACGGTGGAGGAGGTGGAGATGGCCATTCGACGTCTAAGGTCGGGAAAGGCACCTGGCGCTGATGGGTTTCCGATGGAATACTACAAAAAATATAGCACCCAGTTGACTCCGACTTTAGTGGTGCTCTTTAATGAGATTTTGCGGGGGGGAGTGGTGCCTCTTTCTCAACGCGAGGCCTTAGTTGCGGTCATCCCGAAGCCGGGTAAACCTCTGCAGGAAGCTGCGTCATATTGCCCAATTTCCTTACTTAACGCAGACGTAAAAATTTTGGCTTCAATGCTGGCGGCGCAATTGAATTGAGTCCTACCGTCGATGGTGCACCTGGATCAGGTGGGGTTTGTGCCGGGTGCCAGGCAGCGGATAACATTCGACGAATGCTGCAGGTAATTCACGCGGCACGTCAAGACTCTCAACTGGCGCTCCTATTGGGAGTTGACGCTGAGAAGGCCTTTGATCGAGTTAGTTGGGACTTTCTCTGGTGTGTGTTGGAGAAGATGGGATTTGGGCCTAATTTTATGCGATGGGTACAAAGTCTTTATCAGGGGCCTATAAGCGTGTGTCTGGGTTAACGGGGGCCACTCGGGGAGGTTTGCGCTGGGAAGGGGGACTCGACAGGGGTGCCCGCTGTCGCCGTTGTTGTTTGTGTTGGTGATGGAACCCCTTGCACAAAGCTTTCGGGATCATCCGGATATTCGGGGCGTTCGGGTGGGCTCCACAGATTGCAGAATTGCCCTGTTCGCGGACGATATCATATTGTCACTGGTAGACCCGGTTAACTCCCTCCCGGTTGCAATGCAGATTTTTGAGACCTTCTCGCAGGTCTCTCTGGTATTAAAATCAATTATGCTAAATCTGAAATTTTGAATGTTGGCGTTCCAGAGGTTACTTGTTTGCAGCTCAAGGCTTCCTATCCCTTCCGCTGGGTCACGGGCTCTCTTCGATACCTGGGTGTGAATCTGACGGTTGACCAGGCTGAATTATTCAAGGCTAATTATAGACCTCTAATCCAGCAGGTCAGCCAAGATCTAGAGTCCTGGGCCCAGTTGATGTTCTCCTGGTTTGGGCGCATTGCGGTGCTAAAGATGGTGGTCGTTCCGAGATTTTTGTACCTTTTTCAGGTACTCCCTATCCTTATCTCCCACGGGGTTCTGGCTCAGTGGCAGACAATGCTTATGAAATTCATATGGAGGTACCGCCGGCCTCGTTTAGCTCGTCTGATCCTTTTTGCGCACACGCGCCGGGGAGGAATGGGGGCTCCTAACCTCCAATGGTACTATGCGGCAGCGCAGTGTCGTGCAGGGGTGGAATTTATTTATTTATTATTATTTATTACAGTTGCTTATATACCGCACTATTCGGCATCAGCGCGGTTTACAGTATAACAAAGTGACCAAAACACACAGTCTGTTTGGTTTTACATCGAACAGGGGTACAAACTTGGATAACAGGGTTGAACTATATACATGCACTATATACATGAGATAGGCTATATACATGAATTAAAATTCTTATAATAGGGTTGAACTGTACAATAAATAATGAGTCCACTACCAAACGCTGGGTGCAGATGGAGATGCAGCTTTCGGGAGGAGCGGGACTAGGGGATCGGTTGTGGCTTAGCTCTAAATTGCGTGGTGCTCCTAGGTCCGATAACCCCTATATTTCCCATACTCTTCGCTGCTGGGATCAATTCTTCTGGCCTCGAGAGGTGACTGACTCCTTTGGCACCTATTGTGGATAATCTCATCTTTCCCCCTGGGATGAGTGATCCCGCCTTTCGGATGTGGGGACACAAGGGGCTTATCCGAGTGGGTCAACTTTTTGAGGATGGTAAGCTGCGCACCTTCCGTTCGCTCCAAGGGGAATTTGATCTACCAACTGGTCAGGTTTACCAATATACTCAGGTGGTTCATTGGGTACGGGACCGTCTGGTTCGGTCGCAGGTTGCGCGCGACCTGTCGGACGTTGAGCGCTTTTGTGAGGCGTGTACCACTACGAAGCGCCTTATTGCTGCTCTATATAAACAACTACAACTCCAGCAGGTGGGCCCTGGTAAGCACAGGGAACAGTGGAACCAAGAATTGCGTCTTAATTACTCCGAGCAGCGCTGGGAACAACTTGAAGGTCGACTTTGGAAGAGCGCCACAGCAGTTAACGCCCATGAAACTAATTATAAAATATTTTACAGATGGTATACGACACCGGTGCGGGTTGCCCGAGCCTATCCCGGAGTATCTGGTTTGTGCTTGCGGCAATGTGGGCGGGAAGGCACCATGACACATGTTTGGTGGTTCTGTCCGCGTATACTGACTTTTTGGAGGGGAGTTCAGTACCGATTGCAGCGGCTGGTGGGATTGAGCATTCCCTGGGACCCGGGTATTTTTCTTTTAGGTGATAGGATACCGGGTGCTCGGATTTCCCAATTGGTTCTGATTCGCCATGGTCTGCATGCGGCGCGGTTGGCCTTAGCTGCTGTTTGGAAACACAACCAGCCCCCCACCCTTGCTCAATGGAGGGAACGTATGTGGGATACATATGTTATGGAGCGTGGGATGGCAGCTTGTCGCTTGTGGCTGCCACAGTTTGAAAACACGTGGGAAGTATTCGTCTCCCAATATGGTCAGTAATCCCCCTGGTACTTTGCAGCTTTCTATATGAGACATTGGCTTTATATCTATCCACTATGCTGTTGGGTTCTTGGCATTTTATCTTATTTTCTTTTCTTTCTTTCTTTCTTTATATATATTTTTTTCTTTTCTTTCTTTTTTCTTTTTCTTTTCTTTCTTTCTTTTCTTTTCTTCTTTTTCTCTCTCTCCTCTCTTCCTATTCTATTGGTATTCCCATCCCTGTCTCGTGAGGATATAGCGGTTAGTGATGGAGGTGCAGGGGGATGGGGGGGGGGGTATTTCGGGTGTGGGGAGGGGTTTTGGGAGAGGGATGGGAGGAGGTGGGGCGTGGAGGGGGTAAGTTTAGGAGTTTAGATAGGTTTCAGATGGGGGGGGAGGAGAATGAGGAAACGATGGAAAAAGGGAAAAACATACATAAATAAAGATGAGGGCTTTGTTATTAATGTTTTGTTTGATGATGTACCAGTGTTTTTTCTTGTACTTTTGTAATTTTTATAGCATACTTGTCAAGCACTTGTTGTACTTAAATGCCGCCTTCAAATAAAAAAAAAAAAAAAAAAAAAGGAGGAAGTGCAAAAGTGGTACTGTCAGACTCAAAAATGAAGGGAAGGAATATATAGAACCTGAGAAGGATAAAACGTAATTGCTTAACAAGTATTTTTTTTTCTGTGTTTACAGATGAAGGGCCAGGAGCAAGACCTCAGAAAACATCCACAAATAGGAACAGTAGTGAAGGGAATATTGAATGATTTTCAGAAGACTGTGTTCATGAAGAACTAGCTAAAATAAAAGTAGACAAAGTGACAGGGCCGGATAAGATACATCTCAGAGTTTTGAAAGAGCTTGGGGGAAGTTCTAGCAGCTCCCCTTCTGACCTTTTCAATGCTTTTTTTTTTTTTTTTGTGTTAGAGTCGGCAGTGGTCCCAGAGGACTGGAGAAAGGTGCATGTGGTCCCTTTACACAAAAGCAGAAGTAAGGATGAGGTTGAGAACTACAGGCCAGTAGTTCTCAACCTCATCTATAGTGGGTAAATTAATGGAAACGCTACTAAAAACAAAGGATAGTGAGGTTTCTGGAGTCCAATGCATTGAAGGATCTGAGGCAGCATGGTTTTACCAGGGACAGGTCTTGTCAGACAAATCTAATTAATTTCTTTGACTGCGCGTCCAGAGAGTTGGACCGAGAGAGAGCTATAGATGTAGTGAACTTAGACTTCGGTAAAGCCTTTTACACCATTCCGCACAGACAATTTCTAAAGAAATTGAGCATCCTAGGAGTAGACCCTGAAGTTACTGACTGGGTTAGAAATTGGTTGAGTGGGAGGTGACAAAGGAAAGGGGTAGTTACTCACCTGTAACAGGTGTTCTCCAGGAGCAGCAGGAATCAGTCCTCACATATGGGTGACATCGACGTCGATGGAGCCCCTGTGCGGAACATTTCCCCAGCTTTCTAAGCAAGCCTTTGGGAATACTGCACGCATGCGCAGTCCCCTTCCCGCCTAAAGGTGCCATCTTGCTCAGTCTGATGACCTAGCTAAAAAACAGACAACAAAAATGTAAAAATGAACTATGTACAACCAACTCCCAGGGGAGGAGGGAGGGTTGTGAGGACTGATTCCTGCTGCTCCTGGAGAACACCTGTTACAGGTGAGTAACTACTTTCTCCAGGACCAAGCAGGAAGTCAGTCCTCACATATGGGACTCCCCAGCTTCAGGCTACCAGGGACCCAGAGCTGAAAAATGATCTCCCTCTAGCCGCAGCATCAGAGAAAGGATTTCACTGAAACATACCCCCACCGGTAGCCCAACCAGAGGGCTGGAGGGTAGGAGTTGCCTAAACCTCGAAGAGATTCCGGAGTACTGCCTGACCGAAAGCACTATCCCTACGGGACTCCCTCTCCAGGCAGTAATGGGCCGCAAAAGTCTGGCTTGAGGACAAAGTTGCAGCCCTACAGATGTCTGCCAACGGTACAGAGCGGAGATGAGCTACTGAGGCAGCCATTGCCCTGACACGGTGGGCCGTGATCCAACCCTGCAAGGGAAGGTCAGCTGCCCTGTAAGCCCAGGTGATACAGTCAGCCACCCAGATGGACAAGGTACGCTTGGAGACAGGTAACCCCAAGTTATTAGGGTCAAAAGATACAAAGAGCTGAGTAGCCCTCCTCTGCCCCTGGTACATTCAATGTAGAAGGATAAGGCCCTTCTACAGTCCAGGGTATGCAGGACTGTCTCAGCCCGGCTGGCATGGGTCCTAGGGAAGAATGTTGGAAGAACCACCTCCTGGTTGAGATGGAAAGAGGAGACAACCTTTGGGAGGAACTTAGGATGAGTCCTAAGGACTACCCTGTTCCTACAGAAGCGAGTGTATGGCCTGTCACAGACCAGGGCTTGAAGCTCACTCACTCGCCTGGCCGAGGTCAGGGCCACTAGGAATAGAGTCTTCCAAGAAAGGAAGCGGAGAGGACATGTAGCCATCGGCTCAAAAGGTGGGCGAGTCAGTTGCTGCAAGACCACATTCAACTCCCACTTAGGGGCCGGTGGACGGAGAGGAGGCTTGAGCAAGAGCAAGCCTCTGAGAAATCTGGACACCAAGAGGTGAACCGACAAAGAGTGTCCCTCCACCAGTGAGTGGTGAGCTGCCAGAGCAGAGAGGTGGACCCGAACAGAATTGGACTTAAGGCCCTGATGGGACAAGTGCAGCAGGTACTGAAGCACTATTGCCACAGTGCAGGAGAAAGGATCTTCCTTGCGTTGCTGACACCACAAGGAGAACCTCCTCCACTTCAGGGCATAGGTTTTCCTGGTGGATAGCTTTCTAGAGGCCAAGACCACCTCTTCAACTTCCTGAGGCAGGCCCCAGGGAGCCAACACTACCCTTGCAGCCTCCAGGCCATGAAATTGAGAGACTTGAGATTGGGGTGCAGAAGGGAACCCTGATCCTGAGAGAGAAGATCGGGTTGCAACCCCAGAGGTAGTGGGGTTTCCACTGCTAGTTGAAGCAGAAGTGGGAACCACAGCTGCCTCGGCCACCTGGGGGCTACCAGAAGTACCGAGGCCTTCTCCCTTAGAATCTTGAACAAGGTTTGGGCCACCAGAGGCGTAGCAGGAAACGAATACAGGAGGCCCTGGGACCAAGAAATCAGAAAGGCATCCGCTGCTAACCTCAGGGGATGCGGTTGCCTGGAACAGAACCTGGGCAGCTGCCGGTTCAGGGGATTGGCAAAGAGATCTATGGATGGAAGTCCCCATTTCAGGAAAATTGTCAATCACCAATGGGTGCAGTTGCCACTCATGGGGCTGCAGAACCCTGCTCAACCTGTCTGCCAGGAAGTTCTCCTGGCCAGGGAGATAAACAGCCTTGAGAAACATGTTGTGCCTGAGCGCAAAAGAGCAAAGGGCCTGTGCCTCCTGACACAGAAGCCTGGACCCAATGCCTCCCTGTTTGTTCACATAGAACATGGCTACCTGACTGTCCATCTGTACCAGAACAGACTGGTGAGCCAAGGTGTGAGAGAAGGTTTTGAGGGCTAAGCGAATAGCCCGGAGTTCCAGAAGGTTGATCTGTTGCGTGGCCTCCCATGGAGACCACCGGCCCTGGGTGCACCTGTCCAAACAATGTGCACCCCAGCCCTGCAAGGAAGCATCGGTCGTCAACACCACTGTGGAAACAGGCATCTCTCAGCAGACGTACTCCAAAATGTTATAACAAGGGACATCAGCAATAGACCAAGAAGAACCAATAACGACAACATGATCGGCACACCTGCAGACTATCACATAACCAAACAAACATCATCAAAAAGAGCACCATCACTACTGGCATCCACACTATGGACCTCCCTCCCAACGTGCCTGAGGGCGTTAGATGACCTCACAGACTTCCGCAAAGACCTCAGAACATTGTTATTTATAGAAACCTATAAGCATTCAGGCAACATCCCCTATCCAAACAGAAATACTACTACCTCCGCCAACTAAACACACAACCATCCTATCCACACACACACATCCTATCCACATACACACACGTCTATCATACCATGTTATTAAATACCTTCATGTTAAATGTTACCTCAATTGTACTGTCTAAATGCTGTTATGTAACTGTACTGTCTAAATGTTTACACGTACCCTAATGTTAAATGTAACCCTCCAATTGTTATGTGACGTGACCACCTTGATTGAAGGAAAAGGTGGCATACAAATCTGTCTAAATAAATAACTCCAGTAACCTGAACACTGAAGGGTTGGAGGGCAGGAGTTTATTTATTTTTATTTATTTACATTTCTTATATACCGCGCTATTAAAAATCAGTGCGGTTCACAGTGAACAGAACAATGCTACAATGCGACAACGACACAATGCGCTTACAGAGAACAGGGTAATAGCTTAGGGGAGAACTTGGGAAAAACTATATACAGTGCATTGCCTATACACAGGGATTGCTTCTGATCACTGCCTGGCCAAAGGCACTGTTCCTGCGGGACTCACTCTCGGCAGTAGTGGGCTGCAAATGTATGGACTGAAGACCACATGGTGGCCTTACAGATTTCTTGCAGCGGCACTGCGTGTAGGTTGGCCTCCGATGTGGCCAGAGCCCTCACGCGATGAGCAGTGATCTGGAACTCCAGAGGCAGGCCAGCTCGCTCATAAGTGAGAGCAATGCAGTCCGTCACCCAGGTGGACAGCATTTGCTTAGTCACAGGTAGCCCCAGTCTGCTGGGAGCATAAGAGATAAAAAAAGCTGAGGAGCTTTTCGATGGGTCTTGGCCCTCTGTAAATAAAAGGATAGGGCCCTCTTGCAATCCAAGGTATGCAAGATGACGTCCTCCCTACCAGCATGTGGCCGTGGGAAGAAGGTGGGAAGAACTACCTCCTGATTGAGGTGAAAAGCGGAGGAATTTGGGGTGCGTTCGCAGCACCACTCTGTTCATATAGAACCTGGTATAGGGCGGGTCAGCCACCAGGCCTGCAACTCGCTTACTCTGCGAGCGTACATCAACGCCATCAAGGTGGCCACCTTCCAGGAGAGGCATCTGAAGTGGCAGGTGGCCAAAAGCTCGAAGGGCAGCCTAGTGAGCTGGGACAGCACCACATTGTGGTTCCATTCTGCTGCTGGAGGGTGGAGAGGGGGCTTGGAGAGCAGGAGGCCTCTGAGGAATCTGGAGACCAGAGGATGGCCTGAGAGGGGCTTCC
Organism: Ichthyophis bannanicus; assembly: GCA_033557465.1. Classification (NCBI taxonomy): domain Eukaryota; kingdom Metazoa; phylum Chordata; class Amphibia; order Gymnophiona; family Ichthyophiidae; genus Ichthyophis; species Ichthyophis bannanicus. The sequence continues at coordinate 559,855,884 of CM066034.1, read as the reverse complement.
TCTCTACAGGGTGATGGTTAGCCACTATGGCATTGAGATGCACCCTTACTGAGTTAGATTTCAAGCCTGAGTGTGAAAGGTACATCAGGTACTGCAGCACGAGCTTTACCTGACAGGAGAATGGGTTCTCATTCCTTTCTGCATACCAGACAGAGAACCTCCTCCACTTGAAGGCGTAAGCCCTTCTGGTGGTTGGCTTCCAGGCCAGAAGGATTTCCTCGACCTCACCTGAGAGGTTGAAAGGGGCCGGTGCTACCCTTTCAGCAGCCACACTGTCAGCGTTAGAGACCCCAGGTTGGGGTGCAGCAGGGAGCCTCCCTTCTGGGACAGGAGGTCCGGGTCCCGGCTCAGTGGTATTGGGGGTTGCCACCGACAGGGATATCAGTAGAGGGAACCAGGACTGCCTGGGCCATCTGGACACAAACAGGATCACTGAGGTGTGCTCGTTCTGGATCTTGAAAAGGCACTTGGCTATCAGAGGCGTCGGTGGGAATGCATAGAGCAGGCCATGTGACTAGGAGATCAGGAAGGTGTCCGCCACCACCCTCCTGTGGTGTGGCCAAGGAGAGCAGAATTTGGGCAACTGTGAGTTGTTTGGGGAGGCGAACAGGTCCAGCCAGGGTCTTCCCCAGAGGCGGAAAATCCTCTGGGTCACTCTTGGGTCCACTCGTGAGGCCGAAAAACCTGGCTGAAGTTGTCCGCCAAGTAGTTGTCCTGACCCGGTAAGTACGCCACCCTCTGAAGGATATGGCTGCGCACTGCAAAGGAGTGGAGGGCCATTGCCTCTTGACAGAGGGAGTAGGAGCCTGTACCCCACTGCTTGTTCACATATAACATGGCAACCTGATTGTCTGTATGAGGACTGGGAGGTCGCTCAGATGGCAGAAGGCCTGAAGGGCTAGGAAGATGGCCCTGAGCTCGAGAAGATTGATTTGCAGGACAGATTCCTCTGAAGACCAGGTGCCTTGGGTGCACTGGCCCTCGCAATATGCGCCCCAGCCTACAAGGGAGGCGTCTGTCGTCAGGACCCTCTGAGGGGTCAGTGCCTGTAAGGGCATCTCTGCCCTGAGGCTTCTAAATATGCCAAACAAGAGGGGTTCAACAGCACCCATGCAGCACCTCCCACTTCCACAAAAACAGGAGTAACTTGGCACCCCAACGCAGTACTTCCCAGCCTCTGAAAAATATGAGACACATTGCGACCAAGAAGGGCTTCGCAACCCCAACATAACTCCTGAAAATGCACACTGGACCAGCATAGCGTTAATGTAAATATATATTCTGTGAAAAAAAACAAAGGAAATGCAAGATGCTCACATATCAAGTAACAAAGAAAAAGTGAGAACCGTGGCACAGTTTATAGTACCAAATTATAAAATTATAACTCATTTTATTTAGTTATAAACTGTGTTATGGTTCTCACTTTTTCTTTTTGAATATATATGCTACATTCACAGAAACCTCTCCGTCAACAATAGGTGCAGAGCAGAAGTTTGACATTCACTATAAAACTCAATATATTAAAAACAAAATCTGTTTCTGGTCATCTAACAAACATTCTCCAGTAACAGGCATATTGAGAATTAATATAAGACCCTACAAAAGTCACTGAAGATCTACAAGGCCAAATCTATCATACCATACCAGGATAACTTCTAAAACTCACATAAAGGACCTACCCAGAAAAACGACACACTATAAATACTGCTGAAATCCCTAGAACATCCATACACACCTATTTAAAAGCTGAAAAAATCAAATTACTACAGTACAATATAAATCCCTATGCACAAACTCTATGTTAACAGAGCACATAGCCTCAGTCACACACTCAGAACATAGACCCTCACCAAGCCAAGAAGCCAGACTCCGCATGAAGTGCAATATCAAATAAATAAGAGATGCAGTTCCCCATAAAGATCGCGCAAAGTCCAATCACTAAATTGAAAATAAAATTATTTTTTCTACCTTTGTTGTCTGATCATTTTATTCTCTGATCGTGCTGGTCCCGATTTATTTATTTAACATTTCTTATATACCGCCTTTCATAACATCAAGGTGATCAAACTGAAATTACATTGAACAGGACATTATAACTTGGAGATAACTATTTTACAGGGAATATGGGCAAGCCACTTAACCCTCCATTGCCCAAGACCACAAAGAGCACCTGTGGGACTAGAAACCCCAGTCCTTCTGGCCCAGGTTTGCTGTCCTCTAGTGGGATTTTAACCCCTGAACTTCCGGCCTGAGGTAACTTGCCCCAACCACTAGACCACTCCTCCTCAGAGGCTTCTGCTTTCCTGTCTTCTCTCTCTTTTTTTTTTTTTTTGCTGTTATGTATAGCACAGTTACTTACCTGTAACAGGTGATCTCTGGGAACAGCAGGAATAAGTCTTCACATATGGGTACGTCGGTACCGACGGAGCCTGCGCGGGAACACTCCCCAGCTTCCCAAAAAGGAAAGCTTTTGGAAGCATCCCACAGCGCCTGCGCGCTGCCTTCCCGCCTTTCCTAACCAGCTCTCCTCAGTTCGAGTTTAAAGCTGAGACAATAGAGAGAGAGAGGAAAGCAAAGACAGAAAAGAGGTACAACTCCTAGGGGAGGAGGGAGGGTTGTGAAGACTTATTCCTGCTGTTCCCAGAGATCACCTGTTACAGGTAAGTAACTGTGCTATCTCCAGGAACAAGCAGGAATGAGTCTTCACATATGGGGACTCCCTAGCTAAGATGCCTGGGAGATCCCCAAGGATATGAGACCCTGGGAAGGGTTCTACGTCGTCCTATGGATCTCAGGCATCCATCCAGGGAAGGAGGGTAGGAGTTGTTTAAGAATGGAACAGGTGTTTGAGGACAGCCTGACCAAAAAAGGCATCCCGGCGGGAGTCCTTGTCCAAGAAGTAATGGGCTGTGAAGGTATGAACCGAGGCCCAGGTGGCTGCTCGACAGATCTGGTCGATGGACATAGAATTTAGATGAGCCATAGAGGTGGCCATGGCCCTCACATTATGAGCTGTGACATGGCTCTCCAGAGAAAGGTTCTTACTCTGGTAGGCGAAAGAAATACACTGAGCAATCCAATTGGACAGTGTTCTCTTAGAGACTGGAAGTCCTAAATGAGAAGGATCAAAAGCAACAAAAAGTTGGGAAGACTTTCTATGTTGCTGTGTCCTTTGTAAGTAAAAAGCAAGAGCTCTTTTGCAATCCAGAGTATGAAGACTCTTCTCTGCACTGGATGCATGAGGAGCTGGAAAAAGAGACAGGTAAATATACCTCTTGATTAAGATGAAAAGGTGAGACCACTTTAGGCATAAAGTGTGGATTTGTCCTAAGGACTACCTTATCATGATGGAACCTTGTATAAGGTGGATTAGCCACTAAGGCCTGCAGTTCACTGATGCGGCAAGCTGAAGTGACTGCAATGAGGAAAATAACCTTCCAGGAAAGAAATTTCAAGGAGGTAGTGGCTAAGGGTTCAAAAGGTGGCTTCATAAGCTGACCAAGAACCAAATTTAAGTCCCATGCCACCGGAGGAGGCCTAATGGGAGGTTTAGTTAAAGTTAGGCCTCTCATGAATCTTGCAATGAGAGGATGAGAGGAAATAGGTTGTCCATTGATAGGCTTAAGGGATGCTGCAATAGCACTCAAATGGACTCTTACTGAATTTGTCTTATAGTCTAACAGAGAATTTAAAGGTAGTGCTAGAGGGTCAAGACCCTTTTCAGCACACCAAATGGAAAATCTTTTCCATTTAAAAGCATAGGAACGCCTGGTGGAAGGTTTTCTGGAAGCATGGAGGATATCCTTCACTTGCTGAGAAAGATTCAACCCTTGAAGGTCTAGGCCTTCAGTAACCAAGCTCTGAGGTGAAGGGACTTGGGGTTTGGGTGCCACAAAGTCCCTTCCTCCTGGGATAGAAGGTCTGGAGCAGCTCCTAAGTCCAGGGAGGGGGCTTGGGAGAGATGTAGAAGTAGAGGGTACCACACTTGGCGTGGCCAGCGTGGAGCTATGAGGATCATAAATCCTTGATCCCTCTGGAGTTTGAACAGAGTCTTGGGAATCAAGGGAATGGGTGGAAAGGCATACAGGAAGCCCTGACCCCAATGAAGGAGGAAGGCATCCTTGGCCTGAACTCCCTGACACGGAATTCTGGAACAGAACCGGAGAAGTTTGGCATTCCACGGACTTGCAAAGAGGTCTATGTCCGCTGTTCCCCATTCTTGGAAGATTCTGAGTACCTGATCCATGTGCAGGGACCATTCGTGTGGAAGCAGAACTCGACTGAGTCTGTCTGCCCAAGAGGTTTGGACTCCTGGGAGGTATACTGCCAGGAGATGGATTTGATGCTCTCTGGCGAAGGCCCACAATCTTAAAGCTTCGTTGCAAAGCGACAGAGAGCCAGTTCCTCCTTGTTTGTTTATGTAAAACATGGCTACTTGATTGTCCGTATGAATGAGGACTGTCTTGTAGCTGAGGAGGGTATGAAAAACCTTGAGAGCTAGTAAAACTGCTCGAAGCTCCAAGTGGTTGATATGAAGAGAGGTCTCCTGTGGGGGACCAGGTGCCTTGAGTGGAGAGGTCCTGTAGATGGGCTCCCCAACCTGTTTGGGAGGCATCTGTTGTGAGGGTTGCTTGGGGCAACAACTGTTGGAAGGGGGACCCCAGCAACAAATTTTGGGTGGACATCCACCATTGGAGAGACCAAAAGAGACGTTTGGAGGTTGCTATTTGGTCTGAGAGAGCTCCTGAAGCTTGAGTCCACTGGGTGGACAAAGTCCATTGAGCTGCTCTCATGTGTAGGCGAGCATAGGGTACCACATGCACTGTGGAAGCCATGTGGCCTAGCAGTTGTAGCATCTCCCGGGCAGTTAAGTGGCTCTTTGACTGAATCTGGGAGGCTAACTGCACTAGACGCTGGCAACGGGCCTGAGGAAGGTAGGCCCTTGCAGTAGTGGTATCCAACCAGGCCCCTATGAATTCTAGGGACTGGGTAGGGGTGAGCTGAGACTTTGGGAGGTTTACCACAAGTCCCAGATACTGCAGAATGCGCCTTGTGCGGTCCAAGGAAATCTGGGCCTCTGACTGAGATGGGGCTCGGATGAGCCAGTCGTCCAGGTATGGGAAGACAAATATTCCCAGAGTGCGTAGAAATGCAGCAACTATTGCCATGCATTTGGTGAACACTCTTGGAGCAGAGGCCAGACCGAAAGGAAGCACTCTGTATTGGTAATGTTTTCCTTGGAAAAGAAAACGTAGGAATCTTCTGTGAGATGGATGGATGAGGACATGTGTGTACGCATCCTTGAGATCTAGAGAACAAAGCCAATCCTGACTTTGAAGGTATGGAAGGAGAGTGCCCAAAGAAAGCATCTTGAACTTCTCCTTGCATAGAAATTTGTTCAATTCCCTGAGATCTAAGATGGGTCTGTATCCCCCTGTTTTCTTTGGAATGAGAAAATAGGGGGAGTAGAACCCTGACCCTTGTTGAAGAAGAGGAACTTCTTCTATTGCCCCTTGGGCAAGAAGGGTAGTCACCTCCTGACCTAGAAGGTCGAGAAGAGATTTGGGAGAATTGAAATGTCTCACCATGGTGTGGGGAGGAAGGTCTGAGTAATGAAGCTTGTAGCCCCCTCTTTTATGATGGAGAGGGTCCACTGCTCTGATGTGATCTGCTCCCATCTGGGAGCAAAATTAGCTAACCTTCCTGGAATGGTGAGAGGTTCTGGCTGTTTTAAAGCCAGAAAGGCTAAGTTCTCTAGCATCAAGTCAAAAACCCTGAGGAGGCTGGGACTGCTGAGTTGCAGCAGCCCCTGTAGACTTAGGCCTGGCCTACTTAGGTTGCTGATGCTTAGTGGTAAAGCGACCTGTAGAAGATTGTTGGCCAGAAGTGGAAGGAAACCTGCCCTTTTTGAAAAAAGACTTTTTAAAAGTCTTTTTCTTGGCAGGAATGGAGCTTGACTTTGAAAGTCTATCCAGAGCAGAGTTCTCTGCATCCATTTGAGTGGCTTTTATTTGCCACTCTTTGCCAAATAGATTTTCACCTGTACAGGGCAGATTTCCTAAGCCATCTTGAACCCAGGGTTCTAAATCAGAAGCCTGGAGCCAAGCAATTCTGCGGGCAATGCCCGAGGCTCTGCTGGCACCTTCAAAGGAGTCAAAGGCTGCCCTGTTGGAAAACTTTGAGATGTCTTGAGTATGCATAAGCCAAATGCAGAATTCTTCCCTTTTATCCTCTGGAATAAAAGGGAGGAAAGTGTGCAGCTTTTCTGCAACTTCTTTTAGAAACATACCCATGTAAAGGCTATATGAGTTGATTCTGGCAATAAGCATACTGGCCTGGAAGATTTTCCTACCAAAAGCATCCAAGGTTCTGCATTCTCTTCCTGGAGGAGCAGCGGAGTGTCTCTTTGTACTCTTTATCCTCTTCATAGCTGACTGCACCACAATGGAATGGTGAGGAAGCTGAGTTTTTTGAAATCCAGGACAGGGAGGAACACGATACATAGTGTCCAACCTGCGAGAATGAGGAGAGAGAGTGAGAGGAGTCTCCCATAAATCAATCATGTGTTCATAAAGAATCTCATGAATTGGTAAGGTGACTGCCTCTTTAGGAGCCTTAGGGTATCCTAAAATATCTAATTTTTTTGCTCTAGGCTCTGATTCAGAGGTTACTGAGATAGAAAGTCCTTTAGCTACTTCTCTTATGAAGTCTTGAAAGGACAAGTCCTCTGGAGGAGACATTCTTCTTTTTGAAGAGGGCTCTTCAGGAAGGGCTATGGATACTTCAGGAGACTCATCTGATGAATCAGAATCACCAGAGGAATTGAAGTACCGCCTGTCAGGGTGCTCTTCTAACGCTCGATACGCGTATCGAGCGGTATTGACATCAGGCGTCCTCGGAACCGGATCGGTACCGAGAAATAGCCCTGGACAAGGAACCGCTGCAGCCGGTATCTTGGTCAATGTCGATGCAGTCGGTACCGGTATCGGCGCTGGTGCCGGTACCGGAGTCAATACCGACAACGGAGTTTGTTGCGGTACCGTCGGCGTCACAGCTTGAATGAAGGTTGTAATAGCCCGCTGCATGGACAGAACATTCTGATCCATCGACGCCATGAATGCCTGGAGTTCGGTACCGGGAGATTGTGCCGGTACCCCAGAGCAGTCTAACAGGTGATCGGTCGAGGACGTGCCATCGATGTCAATCTGTAACCCCATAGGAGGAGCTTTGGAAGCCGGAGCTTCCCGCCGGGGTTGTTTTGCTGGTGCAGGATCCTCGAGGGCAAGCCCGGAGGCATCTCGATGCTTAGAGGGAGATCTACCCTTCGAGGATCTGCTAGACTTATGTTTGGTTACCTGAGATCCATCAGGAGAAGAAGACCTGGAAGACGTCGATGCTACCAACGCTACATCAGCGGGAAACAGCACATGGAGCTTAGCTGTTCGGTTCTGTAAACCCCGTTTAGACATTAGAGAGCAGGACGGACAATCCGGAATGGAGTGTTCAGGACCCAAACATTTAAGACACCATTCATGGGTATCTGTAACAGAAATAGTACCGCTACACTTAGTGCATTTTTTGAACCCGGAGGCTGGTTTTTCCATGAGGGAAATTTTCTTTTGGGCCCTGAGGCCTAGAAGAGAAACACACTAAATGAGGAAAGTAAAGATATATATTTATTTTTTTTTTTAAAAGAAGAAAGAAAAGACCGGCGGTACCGGTCCAGAGTCGGGGAAGGCAGACACGCGACCAAAGAAATAAAATAAAATAAAGAACTTCTTCAGCGGTGACAGGGCTCGACCTGCTGGCTCCACGGCAAAGAAGAACTGAGGAGAGCTGGTTAGGAAAGGTGGGAAGGCAGCGCGCAGGCGCTGTGGAATGCTCCCAAAAGCTTTCCTTTTTGGGAAGCTGGGGAGCGTTCCCGCGCAGGCTCTGTCGGTACCGACGTACTCATATGTGAAGACTCATTCCTGCTTGTTCCTGGAGATATACTCTATTAGCATTTATAACACTCAGGTAATTACATAAGTGAAATTAAAGAAAAACAGGAATTACAGATTAAATTCATATATATTTAGCAAAGCATAAAAAAATTTTGAATCATCCCTGAATTAGCCCACAACATGATTTTGGGGGGGGAGGGGGGGGGCGGTGGGCTACAAGAAACAATACCAACATTTTCAGTTTCTCAACAGCAAAAATAAGGTTCCAAACTAAGAAATATATCAGCAGGTTAAGACTTAAGCGTCAATCGTAATGGGCGCAACCCCCGCCCCAACCTCTTCCCTTACACAAATAAATTCTAAGAGCTGTTTAGGATCAAAAAAATAGGAAATTCTTTCCCTGGTAGGAAACATAACATCTAAATGGACATTTTAACACAAAAGAAGCACCCAAGGAGATGGTCCTGGGTCGAAGAGCCAGGAAATCCTTCCCCCTTAATTGGGTTACACGTGATAAACCAGGAAATATACGAACTTTTGCACCTAAAAACTGCTCATTGATATTTTTAAAGAAAGAGCTAAGAATTAAAGCTTTGTCAGCCTCTAAGGCCAGAGTCACAAGCATGGTAGTCCTCTCTGTAACCACATCCAAGGAACTTTCCAAAAATCCTGTCAAATCTCCCAAACCACTCACAGAGATTCCTCCCCCTTGCCTCCAAGATGTTAACAGACAAGTAATACGCCCTCGTAAGTGGGGGTAGATGCTTCATGGGAATTTTAAGCACTTCCATCAGGTATTTGCATACCATCTCCACAGGTGACATAAGAGGGGACCTTGGAAAGTTTAACAGATGAAGATTATTCTGTCGAGCAAGATTCTCAAGATATTCAGTTTTATGTGTTAACACAGTCCTTTCTTTCATTAGAGCAACATGCTCCTCCTTAAGGCGAGAAATCTCCTCCTTAACTTGTAAAAGAGAGCCAGCCTGCAATTCCTGGCTTTTAGAAGCTTCCCATTTCATACTAGCCATTTCAGTACTTACAGAACCCACTACGGTAGATAGGGAAGTGGTCAATGCTGAGGTAGCAACCACAAAGTAATAATAGCGGGCTTCTCCAACACTAAATTAGCTGGCTTCTGTTTTCCTACAGGCTCCAGCCGCCGTAGAATCCTCTATCCAACTCTCAGGCAGCCTCTCCCCTCCGGAGCCCGAAGTCAGCCGCTGAGGAGATTGTCCCACTCCATTGGGTAGTGGGGCACTCTCCTGACCACCTGGCAGCACACGGGAACACGCTCCAATTGGAGAGATAGCGTTTCCAGGTTGTATTGGAGGCGTCCGCTGGTCAGGGGATAAGCTTACTCCTGACACACCCAGCACCGACTTCAGATCTCCAGGGCGTGCTATCGAAGACGCTGCTTGAAACCCCGCTGCTGCGAAACCGCAATGCTCGAGGGTCCACTGAACCGAAGAGGAAGCCTGCAGTGGAGCATCGGGGAAGCTAGCCTGTTTCCTTTTTCTCCGCCCCATAATGATCGGGGCTAAAGTTCACAAACAGCACACTCTCCTCAAGCAAATGCGGAGCACAGCAGCCAGAGGTCAGTTACCTGCCGCCATCTTGCCCACCGCGTCACCGCGCAGGTTCCTGTCTTCTCTTAGCTCTTTATGGTCTATAGCCCATAGTCCATCTGCCAATTCTTTTTTGTTTTCTTCACTTCCTTCCATCAGTTTATTTCCAGTCCTCCCCTCCCAGTCCCTTCCAATTTCAACCCCCTTGCACTCCCAGGACTTCCACTGGTGTCCATTCCCTTCTAGTCCCCCTCCTTCTCCAATGTACAGCCTCTTCTAGTCCAAATACCATCCCAGTGCCCCCTCCCTTCCAGCCCCCATCCCCATTACCAAGACACCTACTAGTCTCATCCCCAAGTATCAGCTCCTTTCCAGTCCCCCTCCAGTCCCATCCCCAGGTGTCAGCTCCCTTCCATCCCTCTCCTCCCTTCTCTAGTATCACCACCCTTCCCAGTCCCCCTCCAGTACCATCCCCAGGTATCTGCTCCTTTTCAGCCCCCTCCTCCCCCCGTATTAGTCCGGTTGCAGATCCCATTTTCCCATCATGTCTATTCCCTACCAGCCCCCTCCCCCCTCGTGCCAGCCCCGTTTCAGATCCCATCTTCCTATCATGTCTATTCTGTTCCAGCCCCCTCCTCCCCCCCATGTCAGCCCGCTTCCAGCTCCCACCTTCCCCCATGTTAGCGTCCCCGCAGACTCACTCTCTCTTTTCTATGGCAGCTGTGGCTCCTACCTCTTAGAACTACGGCTGTGCTAGCGATTGTCAGTTTAAACAAAACATCAAACCAGTGCGGAGCCTTCATGTCTTTGTGAAGGAACCCATGCAACTGCATCTCACCCCAAAGGAAGTTACACTAACTTCCTTTGGAGGCAGGACTCAGTTGCACAGGTTCCTTCACTGAGGTGGCGGGAAGGTGCCACACCGGTTTGACTTTTTGTTTAAACTGATGATTGCTAGCACAGATGTGATTCTAAGAGGCAGGAGCCACAACTGCCATAGAAAGGAGAGGACCAGTCTGCTGCTGCCGAGAAGCGGACTCAGCAGCGGCAGCAACTTGTGCACTTGGAGGTTTTTTTTGTTTTAATTTTTGAAGATGAAGTGAGGCGGCTGTTTTGGGGGCATTTTTTGAAACCCTCAAAACTTTGCTGCCTGAGGCAGCCGCCTCCTGGCATCATGACAGTCTCCTTGGGAGGGGACTCATATTGTAGGATCTTGAGCTCCTTGGTACACGGGTCCTCCTCTGACTCAGTCTGGATCAAGAGAGCCCAGGCCATGTCACGAACGAAACCGTGAAAAGCCACATCTTCAGGTGGGGAATAGCACCCAGGCTCTGGGGGAGACAGCTCGGAGGGGACGTCCCAATGTCGGGAGGTCTCTGGGGAGGCCCCGTCCTTGATCTTCCAGTTGGAGACCAAGAGCATCGAGGAGTCAGCCCCAGGTTCAGCCCTGAGGAATTGGGCCACCCTGGAGAACCTTGGGACAGCCTCCGCCGGAGAGGACCGGAACCCCAGGGAGTGTGATCAAGACCTTGATCAACGCTGAGGACTTACCAGAGGCCAGTGGCGCTTGGTGCCACGTTTGACGCCTGGAGGCTCCCCTGAGGCTGGAGTGCCTGATGTCGGGGCCAAATATGCTGGGAGGCCTGACATCAACGCCTGCCGCAAGGCCAAGATGGAGGAGAGACTCTGCTCTATGGCCGCCAAGTATGACTCGAGGCCCGATAGCTGTGCAGCACTTGGCGTGGACACCAAAGTTCTCTGGCCTGATGCCGGCATTCTGGAGAGTACGTCCTCGAGGAGGACTATAGGTTCACAGGTCGTGATGTGGTCCCCACTGGCCGAGGACTCTTGTCTCGAGACTTTGAGGGCGCTGCTCAGAGTCGTCAGAGTCCCAGAGAGAGACCTTGCCAGGTTTGAATGGAGGCACCTCCTTCGGGACCTTCTTCTTTTTGGGAGGGTCCGGGGCTGCAGCGGAGGAGCCGCTGCCGCTTGACTCCAAGGATGCCTGGACTTCTCTTGAAGGGCCGGCTTCAGGGCTCCGCGATGGTAAAGCTGGGGCAGAGTCAGACCTTGGAAAAAGCTTCTCTTGCAACTCAGACTGCCTCCTGTTGGTTTTAGGGGTCATGGCCTGGCACTGGTCGCAGGTGGAACTGTTGTGGTCCGGGCCCAGGCAACGGATGCAGCAGTCACGAGTATCGGTGACTGAGATAATCTGACTGCAGTTGTCGCATTTCTTCAACCCACCAGGAATCATGGTGAGAGCATGCCCGAACAGGGTTGAGAACCCCCTAGGTGACAAAAGGCATGAAGGCCAGTCGAGGTAGGACTTTAAGGAAACATGATAAAAGGTAGCCAAGATCGGCACCACCTCAAGGGAGGAAGGGAACCGGTACATAAACTGGACAAAGGGAAGGAATAAAAGAACTTTTTCTGGGAGAGAAGAGGACCACATCCATTGGGCTCCATGGAAAAAAAGGAGACTGAGCAAGATGGCACCCTTGGGCGGGAAGAAGACCACACAAGCATTCCCAAAGGCTTTCTTTGAAATCTGGGGAAAGGCGCTGCGCGGGCTCGGTCAGTACCAACATCACCATATGTGAGGATTGACTTCCTGCTTGTTCCTGGAGATACACTGCAATGAGGGGGATAGAATGAAAGTGAAAGGGGATAGACTCAGAAGTAATATGCAAAAATATTTCTTTATGAAAAAAGTGGTAGATGCATGGAAGAATTAATTAGACTTACCTGCTAATTGTTGTTCCTTAAGGAACTCTAGTCCAGTCCCGGAACCATAGAGTTTAGAATCTCCTCCAGCAGCCTTGGAGAGTGAATGACATCACAGCTCTTCTCTCTCTGGTATAAATAGGCAAGATCTGCCCCCTTCCACCAGTACCTATTGACAAAGCAACTCAGCAGAGCAACAAATAAGTAGATAAAGAACAACAAGATAAACTAAATAAACTTTGGCTAGAATCTAAAAACCTGTGCATATTCTAACTTTCTCTTCGACGAAGGACCTTGTAGAAATGCCAAAAACGTAGAAACAAAACCACGCTTCTGCGGGGTTCCCATTGTGGCTCCACTCCGCGTCCTCCGGAACCCCACTCCTCTTCCGGAGACATCCTCTCCAATTTGACCCCTTTTCCTAAGATACAACGGACAACAGCTTCAGGCTGCATACCCAGGGAGGGGTCCGGGACTGGACTAGAGTTCCTTAAGGAACAACAATTAGCAGGTAAGTCTAATTAATTCTTCCTTTTCGTCCCTCTAGTCCAGTCCCGGAACCATAGAGGATGTAACAGAGCAGTGCACATCAACGGGAGGGACCAGAAAACCCAGCCTGAAGCACCGCTGAGCCAAAACGAACGTCCTCCGCCGCCTGCACATCTAACCGATAGTGCTTCGAGAATGAATGCAACGATGATGAAGTCGCCGCTCTACAAAGGTCCGCGACCGAAACCGAACTGTACTCCGCCCACGACGCCGCTTGCGCCCTAGTCGAGTGCACTCTGAGACCTTCTGGAACTAAGCTACCTTTCAAAAAGGTGAGCCGACGCAATAGCCGCCTTTAACCAACTAGAAATGGACGCTTTCGCTGCCGCTTCACCCTTCCGCGGCCCCCCGAAAACCAAACAATCTGTCAGTCTTCCGAAACGGCTGCATCCGCCGAAGATACTTCCGAAGAACCCGACGAACGTCTAGGGGATGTAACCTAACTTCCGATTTCTCCTTTTGCTGCTTAGAGAATACTGGAAGCGACACCACGTGATTGACATGTAAGGCTGAGACCACCTTCGGCTGAAAGTCCGGCACTAAGCGTAGCACGACCTTATCATGGAAGAAAGGCAAATAAGGTGCCCTACAGGAAAAAGCCTGTAACTCCGAAATCCTCCTTGCGGAACAAATAGCTACCAGAAATACCTTCTTTAACGCGAGATCCTTCAGGGTGGCGATGCTTAGCGGCTCAAACGGTAGCTCAAGCAAAGCCTCCAATACCAGATTCAGCTTCCATGTCGGCACCAAACAGCGTACCAATGGACGAAGAAGCAAGACAGCTCTCAGAAAAAGCCTAATGTCACTGTGAGATCCTACCGGCTGACCGAGCACTTTCCCCCTATAACAGGAAATCGCCGCCCACTGCACTCGCAAGGAACTGGCCGCCAATCCCTTCCGCACTCCATTCTGCACAAAGGAAAGGACCTGCGAAATCGAAGCACACAAAGGCTGAATATTACGCTCCACACACCAAGCTGCAAAGATCCTCCAGACCCGTACATACGCCAGCGAGGTGGAACGCCTGCGTGCCTTTAGCAAGGTAGAAATGACCGCTGCCGAATAACCCTTAGCTGTCATCCTAGCCCGTTCAAGAGCCAAGCTGTAAGCGAGAACAGACTCACCTAGGGCATGCGCAATGGACCCTGCCGTAGGAGCTCCTCCCGCTGCGGTAACTACCACGGATCGTCCACTAACAGCCGTACAAAATCTGCATACCATGGCCTTCAGGGCCAATCGGGCGTGATCAGAATCACCCGACTGCGATGTCTCCCAACGCGCTGCACCACCCTGCCCATGAGGGCCCAAGGTGGAAAAAAAACATAAAGGAGAACTCCCTCTGGCCACCTTTTCGCTAATGCATCTAGCCCCTCTGACATCCGTTCCCAGCGCCTGCTGAAAAACCTTGCTACCTGCGCTGACTCGAAGCTCGCCATGAGAGCCATTACCGGAACTCCCCAGCGCCTCACCAGAAGAGCAAACACCCCCGGATGTAGCACCCACTCCTCGGTATCTACTCTGCGACGACTGAGGAAATCCGCTTCGAGATTGTCTATGATGGCCACATGTTGAGCCGCGAGAGCCTGGAGATTGTGTGTGGCCCACACCCACAGCTGACCCGCTTCGGCTTCCAGTGTAGCACTTCCTGTGCCCCCCTGCCGATTGATGTAGGCCACCGTTGTCGCATTGTCTGACAAGACTTGGACCGCCTCCCGACCGAGAGTGTCCTGAAACTCCAGTAGTGCCAGAAACACCGCTCTCATCTCCAACCTGTGGATGGACCAAGACGTCTCCTCCTGAGACCAATGACCCTGGGCAAACCTGCCTTCGCAATGAGCCCCCCAACCCAGGAGGCTCGCATCTGTCGTGAGCAGTCCCCAGGACGGCGGTCCAGTGGCATGCCGTCTTCCATATTCTCCGTTCTCAACCACCATCGCAACTCGTGATGCACATTCTGAGGGCAAACTAACCTCTGCGATAGGACATCAGACTGATGTGACCAACGACGGAGAAGCGCCGCCTGTAACAGCCGCACATGCGCTCGGGCCCACGGAACCACTTCTATCGTGGTTGCCATTGTTCCCAACAACTGCAGGTGCTGCCATGCTGTTGGTCCGGACTCGAAAAGAAACGCCTGATGAATTGTCGCAGACCTAGAGCCCGGGCCCTGGGCAGGAACACCTTCCCCTGCTTTGTTTCGAAGCGCGCCGCAAGGTACTGCAGGGATTGCGATGGTACCAACCTGCTCTTTGCAAAGTTGACTACCCAGCCCAGGCCTTTGAACATCTGGACCACCCGGGCCATCGCTGCCGAGCTGTCCTCTCTCGACTTCGCTCGGATCAACCAATCGTCCAAATATGGGTGCACCAGTACTCCCTCTTTGCGGAGCGCCGCCGCCACCACCACCATCATGACCTTGGGAAACGTCCGTGGCGCCGTTGCCAGCCCAAAGGGCAGCACTTGAAATTGGAAATGTTCCATGGGTACCGCAAATCTCAGCCACTTCTGATGCTCTTGCCGAATCGGGATGCGCAAGTAAGCATCCATGAGATCTAACGACGTCAGGAACTCCCTGGTCCGGACCACTGCCAGCACGGAACGCAAGGTCTCCATCCGAAAATGGGTAATCCAGAGACAACGGGTCACCCTTGTCAGAGCCAGGATCGGGCGAAATGTGCCCTCTTTCTTTGGTACTACGAAATAGATGGAGTAGCGACCGGAAGCGCACTGCTCTGCAGGCACCGGCAGCACTGCCTCAAGCTGCAGCAGCCGCTGTAGCGTATCCTGGACCGCCTGCCTGTGCCCAGGGCTGAGCAGGGAGAATGGACAAAAGAACCTACGACGGGTCGATGGAGTTCTAATACGTACCCCTCTCGCATGACCTCCAGGACCTACTAATCTGACTTAATTCGGACCCAGGCAGGGTAAAACTCCCACAACCGACCTCCCCTGGGAACTACCCTCTCCTGAGCCCGCCTTATCTCATTGTGTCTGTTTTGTGGCTGAGGACTGGAAAGGAGCGAACCCCCGGCCTGCTCCCCTGAATCCTCGAAACCCCTGACCCCTAAGCGGGAACTTCCCCCGCTGGGACTGTCCATAACGGGGAGAACAAACACTACGAAAGTCTCTCGGGACCTCCCTGAATCCCGCAGAACTGCGGCCCTGCTTCGGCTTGTCCTCTGGGAGACGTCCTCCCTGGGACTCCCCGAGGTCCTGGACCAACTTATCTAAATCCTCCCCAAATAAAAGCGTACCCCCAAAGGGTAACTTGCTAAGCCGAGCCTTAGACGAAGTGTCCGCCGACCAGGTTCTCAACCAGAGATACCTCCGAGCTGCCGCCAAGAACGCGGTTCCCGACTCCAGTCGCGTGGCATCTTCAAGCTGCCCTTCCAGATGGTCTCCTGCAACCTTTGGGACCACTTCAAACAGCCACGTGCCACCGAAGCCGGTCTGCATGGACAGCGCACAAACATCGAACACCTGCTTCAACAGAGTATCTAACCTCCTGTCCTGAACATCCTTCAGCGCTGCAGTCCCCCTCCACGGGAATTGTGGTTTTCTGAGTGACCGCCGATACCGCCGCAACTACCTTTGGAGAACGAAACAGCTCCCTACCGCGGTTCGCGAGTGGATAAAGGCGAGCCAACGCTCTAGCCCCCTTCAGGGCCGCCTCTGGCAAATCCCATTCTTCCTGTATCATATTCCGAAATACCCTATGGAGGGGCAACACTCTGGGATGTTCGCATCGCCTGCAACAGCGGATCTCCTAATGTCTCTTCCGCTGCATGGCAGGTTTAGTGTCTATAGCGTCTCCGAAACCAGGGCTGGAAGCCCTTCACACCAAAAGACTGACTACCCAGCACTGCTGCTCCGAGTCAGGCAACTCTCCGTCTTCCAGCTCATCTTCCAAGAACTCTTCCCTCTTTGGCGTTCCCCTCGCTCAGGTCATCAGCGAGGTAAGGCGCGAGACCCTCCGAAGTGGCCCTACACCTTTTAGCCACCGGAGCACCGTTCCCCGAACCGACCAGAG
This sequence comes from Ichthyophis bannanicus, assembly GCA_033557465.1. Classification (NCBI taxonomy): domain Eukaryota; kingdom Metazoa; phylum Chordata; class Amphibia; order Gymnophiona; family Ichthyophiidae; genus Ichthyophis; species Ichthyophis bannanicus. Next base: position 559,839,070 of record CM066034.1, on the reverse strand, counting down.
AGGCCGAGCGCTTCTGACTCTGGGGTCGGTGAGTAAGAGCCGACCTCGCGGGCTGAAGGAAGGCAAAAGCCTGCTGCCTCAAGGCAACGAAGTTCGGCGGAATCCTGGTCGCCTCCCCCACCTGTCCCTGCTCCTGTGACCCGGCGGAGCCGCCGCCCGAGAAGGGCCCCGGCACTGGCTCCTCAGGATCTAGAGACGGAGATAACAGTGCCTCAGCGCCTGTACGAATAGCCTTCCGGCCTGCTAGGGGCTGTCCCGGCTCTCCGTCCATATACTGCGCCTCTAGGGAGCAAGGGACACAGACTCCTGATTCCAGCACTGAACTTTTCCTCCTGACGCACACTAGACAGCGTGGAATTGCAGGCATAGCAGCCGCCTCAAAGAACTGCTCTAAACCACCCCGGGAACTCCCCCTCCTTCCCCGCTGGCCCTGACCGCCAGCCCCGGAAGGAAGGGCTCTCTCCGGGTTGGAGCCCTGCAAAAAACAGCCTAGATACACCTGCTCAATATTTCAATAAGGGAAAAGTACAGCATAGCTCGTTTCCCTTTGAACTTCTCTTTCCCCCCCCCCCCCAACAGGCCAACGCTCTGTAAGCGCCTGATGAGCCTATAGCAGGTCTGCAGCAAACGAGGCTTAAAACGCTTCCAAAAAGCCACTATAAAAAACCAGCTGTTTTCAAAATGGCCGCCGGGACTTTTCCAGCGCAGCAAAAGTGTCCGGAGGGCAAAGAACTCCTTTATGAGATCCCCCGCTGAGGCAGGGACTTCCCTCTCAACTCCCCTCCAAGAAACAAGTAAAAGAAAATTCAAAAAGAAAGAAAAAACGCCGTTAAAGTCGGCGAGACCTACTTACAGTTCCCTGCTTCAACCTGAGGTGCTGCAATGAGGCAGACATGCGCCGGAGCTCAGCCTGCTCGTGGCTTCGGCTCCAACGGTGCTCCCACCACCAATCTCACTGTCCCTTAGAGATGGCTGGGGCTAAGCCTTCCACCTGCTCCTCACCCTTGCTTGCGGGTTCGGGAGCAGGGAGGCTACTTCTTCTGCTCTGTAAAGCTGCTCCTTCTCACCAAGGGGCAGCCCCCTCCCCCACGAGAGGAAAAATTGAGGGAGAAAGGAGGAAGCAGGACTGGAGCCAGAGGGAAGAAAAAAGTGGCTATTTTAGAAAGGCAACCAAACAAAAAAAAAAAAACACACATCAAGAATTAGAAAAGGAAAACAAAGAAAAAATTCCTAGTTCTGCCTATTTGTGCTGGGCCTATCCCTAGGCCCAGAATCTCCTCAGCTGCTTGGAGACTGAAGTACTGGTGGAAGGGGGCAGTCCTTGCCTATTTATACCAGAGAGAGAAGAGCTGTGATGTCATTCAGTCTCCAAGGCTGCTGGAGGAGATTCTAAACTCTATGGTTCCGGGACTGGACTAGAGGGACGAAAAGGAACAGTCTCTTGGTGGAGTTAGTAGAGACAAGGACTGTATCTGAATTCAAGAATGCATGAGACCAACTCAGAAGATCTCTAAAGAAAAAAAAAAAAGAACTATAGTAGTTGGTATGGAAGGGCAGACTGGACAGGCTGTATGGTCTTTTTTCTGCCATCACGTTTCAATGTTTCTAAGATTCAAGCTCAGGGGAAGGATCCTGCATGGATGAAGGGTGCTGTGTAAATTCCTGTTATAGCTGTGCTTGATAAAGCATCCTGTGAAGTGGAACTTAAACCTAGGCCAGTGAGAGCCAGAAGCATCAGACATGTGCTAAGCTCTGTTGCATAGTATGGGCGAAGACTGAGATATCCTTCGTACTTAAATAAATGAAGGCAGTACAATTAGTACAGGAGTACGCCTGCAGACAAATATTTACTGGAGGTGGAGAGAACTCCTCCTATAAGACTTCAAAATTAGCTATTTGTGGTATATCCAGATAACATTACAATCCACTATCCGTTATGTGTTTTGGTGCTCCATGGCAAGCTATACACATGAAAAGTTCTGGATCAGTCCAAAAACTAATATATAGGTCTCCTCCTTTCAGCTCTCATTAGCAAACTATTAACTGCATCCTCTAATACTTCTCTAGCATCTTACCAAATTTAAGGAACTAATACTGCATTTCCCTCATGAATGCATGTAATGCATTTCAGTCTTTCCCCAAGGTTCAGATATTCAGTCATGTTACCTTGTTTTACATCTTCTGAGGCCATCGAGTCTCCCACCTCAAAATCTGAGCTGATTCGGCGCTTAATGAACCTCAGGTAGAGCTCACTGCGGGCACTCATCAGGGCAACTTCGGCAAGGATGGGGTCCAATTCCCTGGAGAAAAAGAAAAGAGTAAAGGAACTGAAAAAGTAAGGAAGCCTAAGTATAATGGATCCTTTATTTAATGAACTTATTTTTACCGTGGCTCAATCTTGTCTGATGCAGACATTCTCATCATGCTGTTCTGAACTTGCTGGAACTGAAATTACAAATTGATTTCTGTGAGGAATTTTTGAAATAGCAATGTTGTTTAATTGTAACAGGTGTTTTCCATAGACAGCAAGATTGATAAGGCACACAAGTGGATAATGTCATCTAGTGGCACAGGGATAGAACAGTTCTCCCAGAGGTCAGAACGTCATGTAAAGTTCTGAGCATGCATAGCCTTTCCCCACATACAGTGGTCTCTTCAGTTCACGTTGAAACTTAATTATATTGGCAATTCTCAGAGAGAGATGGGAAAGATTGCGTGCCTTATCAATCCTGCTGTCTATGGAAAACACTTTTTAAAAGTAAGTGACATTGCTTTTTCCATCGACAAAAAGGACTGAACGAGACACACAAGTGGGTGACTTCCAAACTTACAGCTGCTCAGAACTTGAGCATTAATCTTATTCTAAGACAAACCTGCAGATATAGAATTTGAGAGTCTGAAGTCTAAATTGGCTAGCTAGCCAGCCAGCAGGATCAGGTGATCAACAATAGTGAGATGAGAATCCACAAGCGCACACAGGAAAGGAAGCAACAGAATTTGCAAAACAAGAAAAAAAAAAAACTCTTCAAAGAATTAGATCAGCAAATGAGGAAAAACAAGTGGCAAATGCACACATACAGTGGGAAATAGCGTAGTTACTCAACTGTAACAGGTGTTCTTCGGGGAGAAGAGGACACCTCTCCTGCAGAGCACAGAGAACAAAAAGGAACAGAAGAATCACACCACTGGAAGATAGAGCTTTATTAAGGGGTCAAGAGGTCAGCCCTACACGTGTTTCGGCACAAAGCCTTCTTCAGGGGACAATGGCCTTAAATAATAACCATACATACAAGAGAAATTAAAAATATGCATCAAACATATATGGAAAAATCAAATAAAAACGTTAAAAAGATGAATATTAACTAATAACAGGAACAAATATAAAAGAGCCCAATTAAAAACTGAGATAATGTATAAACAATATGGTAAGATAGCATATAGCTGATAATAAGTAAATAAAGGATAAGAGCAATAAAACACAATAAATTAAACATGTGCTATACACAGGTGATAAAATAAGTAAGTAAATCATAAAAGCGTATGATACAAAAAAGGAAAAACATGGAGAGAGAACAAAAAAAAGAGAAAACCATCCACCGAGATAGCGATGTCCATAAGACAATTCTATGTCAGAAGAAAACCTGAACCCACCATTACAAGGACACTCATGTACCTAAGTAGAGACTAATCGACTGCGTTGAAATGTGCAATATAGCTAAAAGAAAAATGTATAAGACTGTTAAAAAAAAACAAAATAAAAATATAATCCAACCACTGGGAGCACACAAGGGAGATAAATGATAATTCATATCTTATAGTTTATAGTATATCCATAAATAATTGATGTTCATAGGGCATATGATGGTATATATATTTTTATATTTAATGATAGGCAATCATTCCTCGATCTATAGTAACCTGGCGATAATCAAATGTTATTAAGCTATGTCGTCTATATTGCAGGGGTCATAGCCGAAAAAACACCAAGGAGTACACCCGAGACTAAAAGAAAACAAATATAGTAAAAGATCGGGATTGGGAGGGCACAGCCATATTCAAAAGCAATAAATGAAAAAAGATCAAAGATGTCTAAGAGTATATCCTTACCTTAAAGCAAGCAACTTCTCTTAAAAGGAAGGAAACATGAGCTCACAAGCTTGCATTTAAGGAAAAATCATGGGATAACCCCTATGACATCAATTATTTAAAATCATACCCTTAAGGCAAAGCAAGCTAGAACCTCAAGGACAAGGGAATCTTCAAAAGGGAACAGCGCAAATGAAATGATTGTATTTCAAGTATCTGTATATAAATAAATGTTCATAAGTTATGTTGTACTTTGCCGGTTCAGCGTAATATAAAAACCTTCAACCAATCCAATATTAAAAGGACAGAAAACGGAGGGAAGAGGTTCCACGAGTACTTTGAAATCATACATAGCCATAACCAATGTTGCAAATAAATCAAAAGGATACAATAATAAAAAGTACATAAACAAAATAATAATTAAATAGTATAGAGTAAATTGAGATAAAATATTTGTAAAAAAGTAATTGAGGAATGCCCGCACAGGGAACTTAAAATGGACCACACAGTGACACACTAAAAGGCATTATTTGAAAAATAATCAGATTACTGATTTTGCAAAAATGGTATCTTAAAAAAAATGAGGATCATGGCGGCAAACTAACCATCAGAATAAGTATTGAGATAAAATCAAAAACTGACTCTACTCATAAAAAGACAGTGAGGTCAATCTCTTGGTTAAGACCCACAGAGTATAAAGTGTTCGTTCATGAGTAGAGTCAGTTTTTTTAGTCACCTCTCATCCTCATATACCTTGCTGCACTTATAAATTTTTAGTTTGGTTGGTTTCACGCGGATGATCTCCGTTTTATGTTTTTATCTATTTATGGTTTCACTTATTTAAGGTTGTTTTATCCTCTGACATTTTTATAGAATAGGTGCTTGTGCTTGATCCCAATGCTGCCCCCAGTAGTAGCTCCCTTGCAGCGCCTTTTACAAGTGCTTTCTACATCTGTTCTTTAGGTTTTGTTCACTCACATTGACACACTAATAAGTATTATTTGAAAAACAATCAATGTGTGGTCCATTTTAAGTTCCCTGGCGGGCATTCCTCAATTACTTTTTTACAAATATTTTCATCTCACTTTACTGTATACTATTTAATTACTATTTATTATTTTGTTTATGTACTTTTTAGTATTGTATCCTATGATTTATTTTGTCACTAATTGATTTATATTATTTTTATCACTCGTTACTGTGAATCACTATGCCCCCTCCCCTTTTATTCACTATATGGTTCTTTGTAAGTTGATTCCTTGTTTGGAATTTGCTGCTCTCACATGCATTTTTTAAATATCAGATTACACAGGTACACTAAAAAAAATTTTTTTTAAACTGCCTCTAATGTTTCGATTGATTTTTACGTTTTTTGGTGCGCTGAATCCAAATCTGGTAACCAATTTGCTCCATCACGTACAGATTTTTTGCTACATTGAGTTAGCAGTTTGAGGTGAACGTTTCAGATTGAGTGCGATCGAGATAAAGGTTTCTTGGATGAATTCTTTATACTAATTGTTTAGTAGTTATTCAAATAAGAATAAAGAAAATTGTAACAAGGCAGCACATAAGAATAGAGTAATGTCAACAAAACACTCTGTGATGGTAGCAAAATTGTCTGCACTTAAAACAGCCACATACATGTGCACAAACATTGAGCATATAAGAGCGAGGTTAGACACAAAGCAAAGCAAAGAAATGTGCAAAAAATGTTGTACAGGTATGTATGTAAGAATAGAAAACGCAAACCGCACCATTGCAATACATGAAGACAAACACCCGATGGTGTGAAAATAAAATTCTAATAAATGAGATCCGACACTGTGGTAATAACTAGCAAATTTTTATTTCAAAGTTTAGTAAAAATACGATATTTGTCAACACAGTTTAGATTTTAAAGTCATTCTTGGGTCAATCAATCTCCTGGTGGGCCCGTTTCTTCTTCCCCCGAATGCTTCTCTTGGTGCGCTGCTTGGCATATTTTTCATCTGGGGTTTCCCGCAGCAGCAACCAGCAGAAATCAGCCATCATAGTGGTGTTCCATCTTCCTTGGTACCTTCTCTCTACGTCCTTGATGTCCTGGTGAAACCTTTCACCTTGTTCTTCACTGTACGCCCCCAAGTTTTCGGGAAAGTAGTTCACATGGAGTGCAAGAAATGGACTTTCAGGCTCATGTTACAGCCTTGTTCTTTGAAGGCATTGAGCATCCTGGCAACAATATCCTTATAGTTCTCATCCCGCCTGTTCCCCAAGAATTTGAGAACAACATCCTTGAAGGAATCCCAGGCTTCTTTTTCCTTCTCAGACATCGTTTCAGCGAATGCTCCATCTGAAATGAGTTTCCTTATATCAGGGCCAACAAACACTCCTTCCTTTAGCTTTGCTTCAGAAAGTCGGGGGAACTTTGAGCAAAGGTACCGAAATCACTCACCATCTTTTGGAAGGGACTTGATGAATTGCTTAATGAGACCCAACTTAATGTGGAGAGGTGGTAATAAATTTATCACGAGGTACCAAGCTCTCATGAAGAACATTTTTTTCACCGGGTCTCAAATACTCCCGAATTGGCCAGTCTTTTTTCCCCAGTGTAGGTCGCGGGCCCGGCTATCCCACAAGCAAAGGAAGCAGGGATATTTGGTGAAACCGGATTGCTGCCCTAATAGCATGGATAGAATTTTAAAGTCTCCACAAATCATCCACTTATGCTCATCATAACGAATCTTCTGAAGAATCAGGGCCAAATTCTCGTATTTTTCTTGGAGAATAACAGAGTGAGCAATAGGAACTGAAGCGAATGTGTTGCCATTATGAAGAAGAACACATTTTATGCTGTCTTTTGACGAATCAATGAACAGCCGCCATTCAGCAGGATCATACTTGAGTTTAAACTTTTCCATCACTCCGTATATATCGTTGCAAAATACCAAATCTTCCTCTTTGCTGAAATACTTCTAAAAGTGTCTCGCGGTTGCGGTACCAATAAAAAGTTGTTCCTGGTGACAATAGATTTTTCTGTTTAAGCCGAGAACCTAGCAGTTGGGCAGCATCTTTTGGGAGTCCTAAATCCCGGACTAAATCATTCAATTCAGCTTGAGAGAAAAGTTCAGGTTTCGGATCTGGTTCAGTTTCAAACTCGGAAGTACTGGACTCATCGGGAAAAGCCATCTGATGAGTCTCATCATGATCAGAACCGTCCACACAAATATGATCCAAAGATTTTGGTGGTTCAGGCACAGGTACTTCGTTGCTATGAGGCATAGGCCTAATTGCTGAGGGAAGGTTGGGGTAACTTATTACGTTCTTATTTTTTAAGTTGTATCCCTTCACAATGCAAGAGCAAAAATAGCAGTCACTGCTGTGGTCTCTTTGTTCACGCCACATCATAGGTATTCCGAAACGAAATGCTTGTTTTATACCTTTCATCCGTAAGCGTAGATCTTCCTCGCATGTCTTGCACACTTTGTGAGGAGCCCACGGTTTGTCTTGATCGCCTAACTTCAAACCGAAATAGGCGAAATATACTTTTTTAATAAATGCAGAAATGTTCCTCTGCCGCTTTTTCACGGTATATTCCCCACAAATAAAACAAAAACTGTCCGGAGAGTTGACGCAACCTCTGGCTCTGTGAGCCATCACAAATACACAGCACTGCAAACTACACCTGTAGTGAACCACTTCGGAATACAGCTGGATTACGACTGAGCAAACAAAAGGTAATAATGAACTTGCAAGAAACTGAAATTTGACAGGAACGTTCATGTCGCAACCACCGTGTTTGAGCGAGCAAACGAGGCGAGGCGAACAGGAAAGAACATGCGCCAGCGCGAGTACTGGATTTAGCCCCCCGCCTCCCAATTGTCCTGTTAATGTATAAAATGAATACAAAACACTCTAAAATATCATGAGGAGTGTTTCTAGTTAGTTAACCATTACAACGTCTATTTTGGGCCAAGAAAATAAACTGCAGTCGGCTAAAAAGAAATTATGTGAAACATTCCTTATATGGGTAAGAAATCTAATTTTGCAAGAAAACGTGACGTGATGGAACATTTTGGCTATTTTTCCTGGATTCAGCACCCCAAAATCTATAGGAATCAGTTGCAAAACTGGAGGCAGTTTTTTGGTAGTGTACCTGTGTTATATTAACAACTCTGGTAGTGTGTGTTTTTTTGATTCAGTCCTGACTCTCGTAGCATTGGTTATGGCTATGTATAATTTCAATGTACTCATGGAACCTCTTCCCTCCCTTTTCTGTCCCTTTCACATTGGATTGGTTGAAGGTTTTTATATTACAACTGAACCGGCAAAGTACAATATAATTTATATATATTTATTTATATACAGATGCTTGAAATACAGTCATTTCATTTGCGCTATTCCCTTTTGAAGATTCCCTTGTCCTTGAGGGTTCCCCCCCACCCACCCCCGTTCTGTCTAGCTTGCTTTGCCTTATGGGTATGATTTTAAATAATAGATGTCATAGGGGTTATCCCATGATTTTTCCTTAAATGCAAGCTTGTGAGCTCATGTTTCCTTCCTTTTAAGAGAAGTTGCTTGCTTTAAGGTAAGGATATACTCTTAGACCTCTTTGATTTTTTCATTTATTGCTTTTGAATATGGCTGTGCCCTCCCGATCCCAATCTTTTACTCTATTTGTTTTCTTTTAGTCTCGGATGTACTCCTTGGTGTTTTTTCGGCTCTGACCCCTGCAATATAGACGATATAGCTTAATAACATTTGATTATCGCCAGGTTACTATAGATTGAGGAATGATTGCCTATCATTAAATATAAAAATAAATATAGTATAGTTACTCACCTGTAACAGGTGATCTCCGGGAACAGCAGGAATTTAATCTTCACATATGGGTATCCTCGGTACAGACGGAGCCTGCGCGGGAACGCTCCCCAGCGTCCAATAGGAAAGCTTTTGGGAGCATCCCACAGCGCCTGCGTGCTGCCTTCCTGCCTTTCTCAACTGTCCCTCTCCAACTGAGTTTATAGCTGAGACAAAAGAGAGAGGGAAAGAGAGAAAGAGATAGAGATACAACTCCTAGGGGAGGTGGGTGGGTTGTGAAGACTAAATTCCTGCTGTTCCCGGAGATCACCTGTTACAGGTGAGTAACTATGCTATCTCCAGGAACAAGCAGGAATGTAGTCTTCACATATGGGGACTCCCTATCTGCAGATGCCAGGGAGATGACCCCAGAAAGCTGTGTGCCCTTCTGAAAGGGCTCCATTTCCCCCCATGGATCTCTAGCATCCTACCAGGGATGGTGGGAAGGAGCTGATAAAGTGTGGAACAGGTGTTGAAGAACAGCCTGACCAAACAAGGCATCCCGGTGGGAGTCCTTGTCTAAGCAATAATGGGCTGTGAAGGTATGAACCGAAGCCCAAGTAGCTGCTCGACAGATGTTGTCGATAGACACAGAGTGAAGATGAGACATAGAGGCTGCCATGGCTCTCACATCGTGAGCTATGACATGGCCTTCAACAGGAAGGTTCTTACTCTCATAGGCAAAAGATATACACTGTGCAATCCAGCTGGACAGTGTCCTTTTGGAGACTGGAAGTCCCAAATGACTAGGATCAAAAGCAACAAAGAGTTGAGAGGATTTTCTATGTTGCTGTGTCCTTTTCAAGTAAAAGGCCAAAGCTCTTTTACAGTCCAAAGTATGAAGGTTCCTTTCTGCATTTGAGGCGTGAGGCCTTGGAAAGAATACAGGAAGGTAAACCGCTTGGTTCAAATGAAAAGGCAAAACCACCTTTGGCATAAAGTGTGGATGAGTCCTAAGGACTACCTTATCATGAAGGAACCCTGTATAAGGAGGATCAGCCAAGGCTTGCAATTCACTGATGCGACGAGCTGATGTGATTGCAATGAGAAAGATAACTTTCCAGGAAAGGAATTTCAAAGAGGTAGTGGCTAATGGTTCAAAGGGCGGTTTCATGAGCTACCCAAGTACCAGATTCAAGTCCCATGCCACCGGTGCTGGCTTAATGGGAGGCTTCGTTAAAAGAAGACCTCTCATAAATCTCGCTATGAGAGGATCTTTATCTTTATTAAAATTTGATATACCGCTATGGCAAAAGCATTAAGCGGTGTACAATAAAAACTGATTAGCACCACAACCCAAGAAATGGAACGCCAAAATTTAGACAGGAAAGAAGGGTAAAGAGAAAGTGAACAAATCACATTAGAACACATAACAGTAAACCATAATAGGTCATAAAAACAGATCGTGTTAACACTTAACATCAAATCATAACAAATCATAAGGAGAAATGATATTAACCAAACCAGAGTACACAAAAGGACATAAGAAAACAGGCAAGGATGATACATGGGGTTAGCACACAAACAGAGACCAATCAGGGGGGAGCTTCAGGGGGAAGGTCAAAAGCTTTCTGGAAAAGGTAAGTTTTGAGCAGTGTCTTAATGACTGGATGAGAGGAAATAGGTTGTCCATTGAGAGGCTTGAAAGAAGCTGCAAAAGCATTCAAATGGACTTTCAGTGAATTTAGTCTTGAGCCCTGCATTTGATAAATGAAGGAGGTACTCCAGTAATGATTCCAGAGGTATCGCAAGCACCATATGGTAAACCTTTTCCACTTGAATGCATAAGAGCGTCTTGTGGAAGGTTTCCTGGAAGCATGAAGAATATCCTTCTTCTGCTGGAAAAGGTTAAGACCGTGAAGTTCTAGGCTTTCAGCAACCAGGCCCTGAGATGCAGAGACTGGGGATTGGGATGCCACAGCATCCCGTCCTCTTGAGAAAGGAGATCTGCAGCAGATCCTAACTCCAGAGGCAGAACTTGAGAGAGAGGTAGGAGCAGAGGGTACCACATTTGCCGTGGCCAACGTGGAGCTATGAGGATCATATGACCTCTGTCTCTCTGAAGCTTGAACAGGGTTTTGGGAATTAGGGGAATGGGTGGGAAAGCATAGAGAAGTCCTGACCCCAGTGAAGGAGGAAGGCACCTCTGGCCTGACAACCCCGAGCCGGAATTCTGGAACAGAACCGGGGAAGTTTGGCATTCAGCGGACTTGCAAAGAGGTCAATGTCCGGGGTTCCCCAAATTTGAAAACTTTTGGCCACCTGGTCTGCATGGAGAGACCATTCGTGTGCAAGCAGAACTCGACTGAGTCTGTCTGTCCAAGAGTTTTGAATACCTGGAAGATACACCGCAAGGAGATGAATCTGATGCTCTCTGGCGATGGCCCATAGTCGCAAAGCTTTGTTGCAGAGTGACAGAGAGCCTGTTCCGCCCTGCTTGTTCACATAGAACATGGCTACTTGATTGTCCGTTTGAACTAGGACTGTCATGTAGCTGAGCTGGGTGTGGAATACTCGAAGAGCAAGGAAGATTGCCCTGAGTTCCAGGAGATTGATGTGTAGATAGGCCTCCTGTGGAGTCCAGGTACCTTGGGTAGAGAGGCCTTGCAGGTGGGCTCCCCAACCCACCTGTGAAGCATCTGTTAGAGTGGCCTGGGATGGGGGTTGCTGAAAAGGAGACCCCACCAAAAGGTTTCTGGGTGACTGCCACCATTGGAGAGACAAAATAAGGCAATCTGAGTTTGCTATTTTGTCTGATAGGCAACCTGACGCATGAGTCCACTGAGTGGATAAAGGTCCACTGGGCTGCCCTCATATGGAGGCGAGCATAAGGAACCACATACACGGTGGATGCCATGTGGCCTAGCAACTGCAACATTTCCCGAGCAGTGAGGTGAGGTTTTTTTTTTTTTGAATTATATTTTTATTCAAATTATCAAAGAAACAAATAACAATATTTGAAATAAGAAAATAACAGCAATCAACCTAGTCCACATTAAGGGGGAGTACAAGTGAATCATTAAGAAAACATATAAGAAAATACTCGACGTTACAGGAAAACAAAGGAAATACAGCCCTGAAAAATACATAAGCTCTAATTACTTTGCATTACAGAAAACAGAATAAGGAAACACTTACAGCTTTGAAGGAGCCTGATGTATAATAAATGTCTCTAACGACGACGTTTCAGAAAAAACATATTTAGTTCCCACTAAGACCACCACACATTTACAGGGAAATTTGAGAAAGAATGATGCACCCACAGCTAAGACCCGGGGCTTCAGATCTAAAAAAGCCTGCGCCTCAACTGTGTCTGTCTCGAAACATCGGGAAAAATGGTTATTTTTGCCCCACAAAAAAGAGCACCTTTATTAGCAAAACATAATCTCATCACAGAATTCTTATCCGCTTCTGTGGTAAAAGATACAAGAAGTGTAGCACGAGAAAAAATCAAATCCTGAGATGACTCTATGAATGCTGACAGATCCATAGAATCAGCTTGAACTTTAGAAACTACAGCAAGTGGATCAGCAACAGGAGGAGCTCTAGCCCCAGGCAGATAATAAAGCTTATTAATAAGCGGTTTCGAATTGTTATCATATCCCAAAACTTCAGTTAGATATTTGTCAAATAAAATCTGAGGGGATATCAACCTCGTATGAGGAAAATTTAAACAACGAATGTTAGTAGCCCGGAGCGAGTTCTCTAACAATTCCTGTTGCATATGTAAAGTCATACTATCTTTCATGAAAGATAAAGACGATTTCTGTAAGGAATCATACTGCTTTTCTAATTTATGAAATTTAGCATCTAAGGCAACAATTTGTGATCATGTTGAGCCATTTTTGCAACTGATCCTTTAGAGAACTCTGAAAATTGAGAGGCAACCATAGCTAAAGAAGAAATAGAAGACTCAATGCGTGATAAAACAGATAAAACATCTACCAAAGATACATTTTGAGAATCCATCTTAACATGAGCAGCTTCAGAGCGAATATCCACACAGTCTCCCGGTAACTGAATAGCCTGTGGCAGAGGTACTACCAGAGGCACATTAGTACCGTCCAATGAAGCTAAAGGGGATACAACTTCCCCAACTAGCACCGGATCTTCCATCATTGGTGAGGAGGTCACTGGGTCGATAATATCCAGTTCTGTAAGCAGGGCAGAGCTTATAACCCCCGAGAGGCGTCATCTGGAGGGGAAACACACTCGGCAACAGACCCGGAGGCAGCCTCCTCATCCTTCAGTAACACAACGTGTTTATCCATAGGACCAACAGTTCTAATTATCTTAGGGGAATTAACAGTACTCACGTTGAGGGAGCGCTTCCTACGCCTGCCCATGCCAGGATAACCACCACCAGAACGCCAAAAGAGCGCATAAGGAGCAGGATATGCCCCTTTAACCGCGCCCCTTCAAGCGTGACCGCGGAGCGGAGATGATCTTATGCCCCGTAGATGACGTCGGGGCAGGCACCGCGTGAGCGCCGGCCCTACAGGAACCCAGAGAGTCCACACCACAGCAGAGCACAGTCGGGCTGACCTCCTTCCACTCACTCCCCAGTGAGGTGAGGTTTTAGCACTGCTTGGGAAGCTAACTGCACAATACGAAGGCAGCGGGGCTGTGGAAGGTAGGCCCTTGTCTGTCTGGTATCCAGAAAAGCTCCTATAAACTCTAGGGACTGAGTGGGAGCAAGGTTGGACTTTGGGAAGTTTATGACAAGTCCCAAATACTGAAGGATGCACACTGTGCGAGACGGAGCAACCCTGGGCTCTGGCTCTGAAGGGGCTCGGATGAGCCAGTCGTCTAAGTAAGGGAAGAGGAATATTCCCAGGGTGCGGAGAAATGCTGCTACCACAGCCATGCATTTTGTGAACAACCTTGGTGCAAAGGCCAGGCCAAAAGGAAGAACCCTGTATTGGTAGTGCTTTCCTTGAAAAAGGAACCGAAGGAACTTTCTGTGAGTTGGATGGATGAGAACATGAGTGTACGCATCCTTGAGATCTAGAGAACAAAGCCAATCCTGACTCTGGAGATATGGCAGCAGAGTTTCTAGAGAAATCATTTTGAACTTCTCTTTGAACACAAATTTGTTCAATTCTCTGAGGTCTAGAATGGGTCTGTGTCCTCCTGTTTTCTTTGGGATAAGGAAATAGGGAGAGTAAAACCCTGTACCCTGTTGGGGAATGGGTACCTCTTCTATTGCCCCTTGAGCAGGGAGCATAGTGACTTCTTGACCTAACCGGTCATTGAGAGAGGTCTGAGAATTGAACTGTCTTACCATTGTAGGAGGGGGCATGCTGAGGAAATGAAGCTTGCACCCCTCCCTTACAATAGACAGAGTCCAATATTTTGCTCTTATCTGACCCCATCTGGGAGCAAAATGACACAACCTTCTTGGGATGGTGGAGGGTTCTGAGCCATTCAGGGCCAGGAAGGCAAAGTTCTCTAGACAGGAGTCAAAGCCCCTGTGGAGGCTGAATCTGCTTAGCCGGTTGAGGCTTAGCTGCTTTTGGCTTATTTTGTTGCCTAGGTTGTTGCTGCTGTCCCTTTTGGGCAGACTGACCTAAATGATGTCCCTGCTGGGTATAGAAGGGATAAAACATTTTCTTCTTGCTGAAGAATGGTTTCTTAGAGAATCTTTTCCTCGCAGGATCAGCTGTAGATTTAGACAATCTATCCAAAGTGATATTGTCAGCATCTATCTCATTAGCTGTTTCCTGCCAATTATTGCCAAAGAGATTCTCTCCTGTGCAAGGTATATTTCCCAGTTTGTCCTGTACCCAAATTTCCAAGTCAGATGCCTGAAGCCAGGCAATTCTACGTGCACCAATGGCAATAGAGATTCTGCTTATGCATTCAAAGCAGTCAAAGGCTGCACGATTCAATAACTTGGAAACATCCCGAGCATGTTTAACAAGAGCAAGATAATCTTGCCTTTTATTATCAGGAAGGAGAGGGCTCATAAGCTCTAGGTCTCCTGTGACCTCCTTAAGGAACATTCCCATATACAAGATATAGGAATTGATCCTAGAAGAAAGCATGGAAGCCTGGAAGGTTTGACGTCCAAAGGCGTCAAGAGTCCTACACTCATGTGCTGGAGGATTAGATGCATGCCTTTTTGCACTCTTTATCTGTCTCATGGCTGATTCCACCACCATGGAATGGTGTGCTAATTGAGTCTTCTGAAACCCAGGACAAGGAGGAACTCGATACATGGTGTTGAGTCTTCGAGAGTGAGGAGATGTGGTCAGAGGTGTTTCCCACATCCTTAGCACAAGATCATACAAGATCTCATGAATAGGTAGGGTAGCTGCCTCCTTGGGTGCTTTAGGGTATTGTAGGATTTCTAATTCTTTTGTCCTAGGCTCTTTTTCAAGAGCCACTGTGATGGAAGACCTCAGGCCACATCTCGGATAAAATCCTGAAAGGACATATCCTCTGGTGGAGACATCCTACGCTGAGGAGAAGAGGAATCCTCAGGAAGAAGTACAGTCAAACCTCGGTTTTCATTTGCCCCGGTTTTCATACGCTTCGGTTTTCAACGTCTTTTCTGACTGAGATTTTGTCACGGTTTTCATGCATTGCTTCGGTTTTCAACGTCTTTTGACTGAGATTTTGTCCCGGTAGCAGGGAAGAAAAGCTGTCAACGTAAGCAGGAGATGTTGCATGAATGTGGGAGGCAGTTCTTTCTCTTGCAGGGTACGTCTGAAGCTATATCATTAAGATTTTCTGCCATTCTGAAGCATTGAGCAGATAATGTAAAGGTATTTTAATGGACTGAATTCAATGTGATTCCGAAGAGAGCTGGGCACAGCAGCTTGTCAGGGGTGGCTAAGGCCAGATGTTAACATACTGTACTGTACAGTACTGTACTTAGCTTACTTTCAGTGATGTTAAATGTTCATTTATCCATTTCATTAGTCATTTATATTTATTTCTCATTGTTTTCTGTATGTAAAAATATAGTTATTCTCTATAAAATGTATTTTTTGTGAATATTTTTGGGTGTCTGGAACGGATTAATTGGATTTACATTATTTCTTATGGGAAATATTGCTTCAGTTTTCATACATTTCGGTTTTAGTCAGACTTTTTCGAACGGATTAATCATGAAAACCGAGGTTTGACTGTACTCTGGTATCGGCAGAGCTTTCAGAGTCTTCAGACTCATCCGAGGATTCGAAGTATCTCCGATCTGGGTGATAGTGCAAGGCACGGTACCGATCGAAGTCAGCATCGGAGTGGTCCGGTACCGACTTATCGATGCCAGATAGAGACGCATGACTCGGCCCCGGTAGAATACCTGCCGATGTCAATGCAGTCTGTGCCGGTACCGGAATCAGTGCCGGTACCGGTTGAATTGTCTGAAGCGGTCTCAGGGGCATTGAGGCCATGAGAAAAGCTGCCAGACTGAGTTCAATAGCCAAGAACCTCTGGTCTATCGACGCTGCCGATGCTTGGGTATCGGTGCCGGATGAAGCAGCCGGAACCCCAGAGCATGGCACCAGTAGTTCTGCCGAGGTTGAAGCCTCGAGAACATCCTGGAGCCTGTGACGGGGCCCATATAGTAGAGCCCTTTTAAACCCTATTTTAGGCGGTTGCCTAGGGTTGTTGAAGTTTACTCTGCTCTTGATATAAAAACAGAGTCTTGTGGTCAAGTGGTAAGGAAAAATAAAGTATGGGTTTTATTCCCCTTCCCGAACAGACATTCTTCAAGGAACAAAAAATACAAACACAGCAATGAAAAATGGTAACAGAAAACTTCTTTCCTTTGCTATCTTCACAAAGCTCTTCTTTTCAAAGGGTCAGCATAAAGAAGTGTAGTTACTTTTTACAACATATAGTACAATCCATTGGCATGAGGTCTGAAGGGTGGCTGTTATCCTCCCATAACATCCCTTCAGTTTCACTCCCAAAACCGTCTGAATCAGCCTCTTCCGATGTGCTAAAATCTGGCACAGCCTCCTGTGATAGTTCACTATCGCTTCCTGCAAAAGTTCCTTTAACCCCAGGATTATATCTGCCTGGCCTGAGGAAAGCTTTCTGCTGGTTTTCCTCACGGAGTGAGAGTTTTGGATACCTTTCACTTATAGCATTATATTCAGGGCCACACCCTTTGCAACAATCATAGCTTTTAAACCTTTCTTCAAAAGTATAAGGCTCCCACCTCTTTACCTGGGTGCTAACATTAGCTCTTGGGTTGTAGTGGACTCTCTCCCCAGCTTTCCAGTCAAGCTGTGAGTTAACAAACTCTGTATCAGCTTCCCAGCTGTTTCTTAGTTTACAGCCACGTTTGAAGTTCCCTTCACCCGGTAAACTCCCTCTGGGCTGACCTGTGCTTACTGGCTGCACATACCGTCCTCCTGAGCTGCTGGCCCCTCCTGGCTTCTCTCCAGGTCTGCTTCCTGTAGCATAGCTTTTCCCAGCACTGCTCCTTCCAACCCTTCTCTCACGAGCACTGTTTCTGCTTTCACTTCCTGGTTCCTGGATTGCAGCTTCCTTTCCCAGCACTCCTCTGCTGTTCCTGCTCCTGTCTCCGTCTCTCCCCTCTCTCTGACTAAAACTCTCCCTTATATGGTTCCTTGCCCTGCACGTTACGTGAGAGTTAGAACACAGGTGCTCCTGATGAGCTTTTGGCTTTGCTTGCACTGACAGCCTTTTCTGCTCAGCTGTTTCTCTGTGCCTTGTGTCTTTTCCTACAGCTGAATCTGAGGTAAGCTCTTCACTTTCCTGAATTTCCATAGGCTCTATATTACCCACTGCATCACAAGCCCCATTAGTGCTTTGAAAGCCGAAGCCTCCGGCCGGGGCAATTTTGCCGGTGAAAGTCCCTCAAGGGCAACGCCAGAGGCATCTCGATGTTTAGAAGGAGATCTACCCTTTGAGGACCGGCTGGATTTATATTTAGTTACCTGAGATCTATGGGAGGAAGATGAAGCCCTGGAAGATGTTGATGCCAAGGAGGCTGCATCGGAGGGAAAAAGGGTGCTAAGTTTAGCAGCTCAGTTTTGCCGGCCCCTTTTCGACATCATCCCACAGGCAACACACTCTGAAATAGAGTGGTCAGGACCTAAACATTTGAAGCACCACTCATGGGTGTTGGTGACGGAGATGGTACCGCCACACTTAGAACACTTTTTAAAACCCGAAGTAGGTTTTTCCATTTTGAGGAAAAAATTGGGCCTAGTGCCCAAAATGGTGCGTGGCACCCGAAAAGAAAATTACTGGAGAACCAGAAACAAAGTATTTTTTCTTTTTTTTTTTTTAGAAAAAAAGAAAAGAACCACCGGCGGTACCGGTATAGTGTCGAGGGAAGGCAGACGCGACCACAAAAAAGAATAAGGGGGGAAATTTTCTGTGGTGAGAGGATGTGCGACCTGTCGGCTCCGCGGAAAACGAAGAACTGGAGAGGGACAGTTGGGAAAGGCGGGAAGGCAGCACGCAGGCACTGTGGGATGCTCCCAAAAGCTTTCCTATTGGACGCTGGGGAGCGTTCCCGCGCAGACTCCGTCAGTACCGACAATACCCATATGTGAAGACTACATTTCTGCTTGTTCCTGGAGATACCATCATATGCCCTATGAACATCAATTTTTATGGATATACTATAACCTATAAGATATGAATTAATCATGTCTCTTCCTTGTTCTCCTAGTGGTTGGTTTATATATATATATGTATTTTTTTTTAACAGTCTCATACATTTTCCTTTTAGCTATATTGCATATGACAACACAGTTGATCAGTCTCTACTTAGGTACATGAGTGTCCTTGTAATGGTGGGTTCAGGTTTTCTTCCGACACAGAATTGTCTTATGGACATCGCTATCTCGGTGGATGGTTTTCTCTCTTTTTTTGCTGTTCTCTCTCCATGTTTTTCCTTTTTTGTATCATACGCTTTTATGATTTACTTACAATTATTTTATCACCTGTGTATAGCACATGTTTAATTTGCTTTGTTTTATTGCCGTTACATTTATTTACTTAGTACCACCTATATGCTACCTTACCATATTTTATATACATTATGTCAGTTTTTAATTGGGCTCTTTTATATTTGTACCTGTTATTACTTAACATTCATCTTTAACAGTTTTATTTGATTTTTCCATATATGTTTGATGCATATTTTTAATTTCTCTTGTATGTATGGTTATTATTTAAGGTCACTGTCCCCTGCAGAAGGCTTTGTGCTGAAACACGTGTAGGGCTGACCTCTTTACCCCGTAATAAAGCTCTGTCTTCCAGTGATGTGAATTTCCTGCTCCTTTTTGTTCACAGGTGTTCTCCGGGGACAGCAGGAATCAGTCTTCACATATGGGTGGTGTTGGTGCCGACGGCACCCAGGCAAATCCACTCCCCAGCTTTCAAAGAAAGTCTTTGGGAGTTACACCACACATGCGTAGGTCACCTTCCCACTTAATGGTGCCATCTTACCACAGTATGAAGACACAGCTTAATCAAGCATAAAAAAAGAAAACTCCTCCAAGGGGAGGAGGGAGGGTTGTGGGGACTGATTCCTGTTGTCCCCAGAGAATACCTGTTAAATATGAGTAACTACGCTTTCTCCGGAACAAGCAGGAAGTCAGTCCTTGCATATGGGACTCCCAAACAATAAACTCCCGAAAACCTTGTAGGAGCCATGGGTGACCCAAAAAAGTGGAGGACAGCAGAGAGCACTGATTGGCAGGAAGTCCAGCAATGCAGCAACAACATTAAAGATGCAACCACCTCTCCAGTAGCCTGGACACAGAGGGCTGGAGGGAAGGAGTTATACTATTCCCCAAAGAGGTGATGAAGTACTGCCTGGCCGAAGGCGCTATCATGCCATGAGCTCTCCTACACACTCCCCACCTATTGAGTGAAACCTAAGTAACTGATAACTTTTTTACTTTTTTTGTTGGAAGTTTTTGCCGTGAGAGATTCCTCCCTCTTGAAGCTTAACTTCCCTTTTAATCACTTATGTGGTAACCTAACCACTGTATAAAATAATGTGAAGTAATCGCATTCAAACCTGATGCTACATCACAATCACACCTCCATTTAAAGTACACACTGCAGATCTCAACGGACACAGCACTGCGTTTAGAGCCACACACTCATATTCGGCTCTGTCTCAATGCTTACAATCTGCTAACTTTTTACTCATCTGATTCTTGTGTCCAGCCAAAGAGATTTTAAATTCCCCGCCTTTTCTGTAAGCTTCTCTTATTCTTTCAGCTCTTTATCGAGGCTATGGTATGATTCATCCCTCTCTGGAACTGGACATCTCCTTTCATGCAGTCACACTTGTGGTCTAGAGTGGTCTATCAAATAATTGTGTTATTTTCTTTTTGTTGCTGTATTACTGTTCATTCATGATTTATTCTGGATGTAATGAAGAAATACATAAATAAATGTAAAAAACCCCAACATATTAGTGTACCTTAGTAATTAGATCTATAAGACTCAAGTTTTCTCCGGAACCAGGCTAGATACTAAAACTTGGACATTTCTTGTTACTTTTATTTATTTATCTGCATTTATATCTCGCTTTTCAGCGGGTCAAAGCGGTTGGGGGATACATTTAACACGAAGGGATATGAGACACATACACTAATACTTACAGGGAACATGGGCAATGGAGGGTTAAGTGGCTTGCCCAAGACCACAAGGAGCACCTGTGGGACTAGAAACCCCAGTCCTTCCGGCCCAAGGTTGCTGTCCTCTAGTGGGATTTGAACCACTGACCTTCCAGTCTGTAGTACCTTGCCCCAACCACTAGGCCACTCCTCCTTCCTTTTATGAAAATAGGAAGCCAAAGTGCTAACAATGGTGACAGTTTATAGTTTATTAAAATTTGATATACTGTCCTTCCAGGTGGTTTACATAAAACAAGATATAAGAGTTGGAAAGTGTAGGAATGGACAGGTAAAAGGGACACCAGAATCCCCAATATGTAATGGAAGATAGATGAATTTCTTGATACAGATCTCTAAAATGTGCTGATAGAAGACCTTTGTTAACAATGACTGTTACTCACAAGTTTATCCTTTCACCTACTTCCTCTTAAATAGGATAGGATATCATGATCATGAGTTCTATGTAACTGTCTTTTAAAAAAGTTTGAGAACATTGTTAACACAAGCATAAAGAGTAAACATAGGCTATGAACTGTGCAACCATAGTTCATTGTACAGTCAACTATAGGTCACTGCTGGCACAGCATAATTTCTGCAACTCTGCAATTATAAATAATTCTGTCATAATCAAGTAAATTTCAACTAATACATTGTAATCAGCTTTTACGCTGTAAAAGAATTCTAGCGACACCTTGTGTTATTTCATGTTTATGATTAATGACTGTGTAACTTCCCCTTTTTCTTTAATAAAAAGGGCTTCAAGGGAGGAAGACTTTGAATCCAACAGAGGTGGAACCGTGCTGTGTCCATGGACCTTCTGTTGCTTTCCCTCTGAGCTCAAAGAAAGTAGCACTTTGTGTGTGATTGTGTTCTGTGTTACTCTCTGCTTATTTCTCACTGCTTGAGGGACCAGAGACCGAAAGAGCCGTGGTATTCTGGCCAGATCATGGGTATTCTTCAGAAAGGAACTCCAGTATGAAGACAGCTAGCAATAAGTTACACAGTCATACAAAAGGGGATAGATAAGGAGAAAGAGGAATAGAAGAATACTGAAATATAAGAATTGAGTCAAAGCTGAGTCAAGCGAGGTCGTCATTCAACATGGCCAACAGGGGGCAGAAGCAAGAAGGAACTGTTTCTGCTCATAGCATGAGGGGGGGGGGAATGAGGGAGGACTCTGGAGGCCACCAGGAACTATTCTTAAAAGGGGATGGGGTGGGAGTCCGGGTCTACCCAGGGGTCCTACTGTATGTCAAAATGTCTCTGGCTTGGTGGTTGGAGGATCAGAAGGTTACTAGGGACTTTTCCTTTTTTTTTTTATTATTAAAGAGGCCAGGTGGCCTTGGGGCTCCCTGACTTGGCAACCAGGGCCCATTTGAGACTCCAGGGCTAAACCAAAAAGCCCCTATTTTTTACATTTAAAAACAGTAGTCAAATTTTTAATGCCACTATTGTAGTGTAGTCCATGCATTTCATTTTAAATTGGCATTTTGTATGGATTTTGTTTTAACATGGATTTTTTTTTTATAGCCCGCTGTATTAGCATATCATTAGCTTAGTGTACTGGGCATTTTAAATGTAGGAGTAAATGAAAATCAGTACAGATTTTACTCATGTTTTATTATGTTGGCATCTTAGTAAGGATGCCTTCTAAAGTACCAGTTCTGGAGCTAGTTCCATCGTGAAGGACTACAAAAGGGGACTGCTATGTCTGGAGAGAGATCTGCAATAGTGAGTATATACTTCTGGGACTTTTTCTGAAGGGAATCCTTTGGATTACAGCTGATTAATCTGTGAACCCAGTGTATTTGTTAAATCAGTCAGGGCCTAGTAGCAGCAGTTTAAGTTTAAATTAAAATTTCACACACAGAAAAGAGTTTTCTGGTTAAATTTAGAACCCGGCCGAGAGCTTCCAGCTTAAATTTCATAAGCAGAGACTAGCAGCAGCAAAGAGCTTTAACTTAAATCAAATCAGAATATAACTTAGCATAAAAGGCAAAACAGGGTCAGTATTCTTTGAGCACTAAATAAATTCTTCTAGAGACCTTTACAAAGAGGCCTTCTTCCTAGGCAGGCAAGAGACCTGTGAAACTTTTTAAATAGGTGTTAAAGCCAGGTAGCAGGTCAAAAGGCCATTTTGAAAGACTCCTTCTATCCAAACAAGGACTGTTAATCACCCAGGAAGTTGGTCACAACTTACCTTAGAAGCACAGGACAGGGGTATTGTGTAGCAGCCCTCTTTTAATAAGCCTTATTTCCCTCCCTCCCTCCCCAACACTCACCCACCCCTGGGATAATCATAGCTTTATAGGTACTTACACATCTTAAAAGGAAAGGAACTGCTCTCAGGTGCAGCTCTTTATCCAAATCAGTCATACATTAAGGACCTGTGATTAATTAAGCTTCAGGTGAACAAGGTATATTAAACGTATTAGGTACACTTATTAGTATAAGTATCCACAGCAAACCTTATTTATTTATTTTATTTATTTATAGTCTCTTCTATACCGCACTATTCAGCATCAGCGCGATTTACAATGAACAAAGAATTTACACATTTCCGATGGAACTTTGTGTTTACAGTTGAACAGGCAAAAGTAACTTGGATAACAGGGGTAACTATTTACAAATTATAACATAATCATGAGCTCTTCTTGGTTTCAGCCTTAGGGGTTTTGGGAGGTCTGTGAGGTGGTTGAAATATCTGCATTGGTTACTGGGTAATACAAGAGGAAGAGGTGGTGTTTCAAGGCTTTTCTGAATTGCAATAGATCCGGGATTGCTCGGATGTCTTGAGGGAGGCTGTTCCAGCACCTTGGGGCACAGAACTTGAAAGCCCTGTCTGCTGTTGCTTTGGTGCAATGTGATATTGATTTTGGGACTACAAGTGTGTTGAGTGTTACTGACCGTCTGTCCCTATTTTGAGGTGTCATCTGGATCAGAACCGTTAGTGACGCAGATGAGAGCCCTTTGATGGCCTTGAATGTAAGTAGTAATGACTTGTAAGTGAGTCTACTTCGTATCAGAAGCCAATGGAGTTGTTTTAGGATGGGTGAGACATGGTCTTTCCTGGATGCTCCGTGTAGGACTCTTGCTGCGGCGTTCATTGCCAGTTGCAGTGGTTGCAAGGTGGCTTGAGGGAGCCCTTGTAAGATTGAGTTCGCATAATCAAAATGTGGTATGATTAGGGCCTGATAGATGGTTCTGAAATCAACCGGCTCTAGCAGGGATCGTAGGTGTCTAAGGGAACGGATTTTATGGTATACCGCTCTTACAATGTTTCCTTAGTAAGTAAAGAACTTGAAGATCTAAACACAAGCTTAAAACTAAGATGCAGACAGCAGTCCAGCAGCGAGATGGAGGCTTTAGTCTTTTGCAGTGAGTGTCACATGTATGATTTTCTCCCAGTTGGTGAGAGGTATTACATGTGCACTACGTGCAAGGAGCTCTTTGCTCTCAAGGAATGAGTCCGCTCTCTAGAGGCTAGAGTAGCAGACTTGGAAGACATAAGACAGACAGAGAGGTACATAGATGAGACCTACAGGGATAAAGTCCTGAGGTCCCACCTCCAGTCTGGCAGCATCCCTGTTGCCATGGAGGAGAGAGATCACGTGACAGGAGAGCATCACCCTGGTGTGGCAGAAAGTGATCCTGTAACTAGGACCTGTCTAGGTGATGTAAAACCCTCTCGCACCGAGGACGTTTCTCCAGGGCCATATGCCCATGAGGGAAGGGTTAGGACACCCGTTATAGTTGGTGATTCAATCATTAGGCATTTACAGTAGATAGCTAAGTGGCTGGTGGATGTGAGGATCGCCTGGTAACATGCCTGCCGGTGCGAAGGTAGCAGACCTCATGCGCCACCTAGATAACATCTTAGATAGTGCTGGGGAGGAGTCTGCTGTCTTGGTACATGTCGGTTTTAATTACATAGGAAAATGTGGTAGGGAGGTTCTGGAGGCTAAATTTAGGCTTTTAGGTAGGAAGTTGAAATCCACAACTTCCAGGATAGCTTTCTCCAAAATGTTTCCCGTTCCACGCGCAGGACCCAAAAGGCAGGCAGAGCTCCGGAGTCTCAATGCGTGGATGAGACGATGGTGCAAGGATGAGGTTTTTGGATTTGTTAGGAACTGGGGAACATTCTGGGGAAAGGAGGGGCTCTGCTGAAGGGATGGGCTTTACCTTAACCGGGATGGAACCAGGCTGCTGGCATTAACCTTTAAAAAGGAGATAGGGGAAAGCCGACAGTCGCCCAAGAGTGCATGGTTCAGAACAATGTATCCTTGAAGGATACTACCAAAAGCAGAGAGGTTGCAATAAAGAGTAAAGTAGTCTTAATGCCCTTGAGTATGGAACAGAGCGAGCTTGAAGATTCCAAATTACCCATGCCTATCAATAGCCAGATTAATATGAATAAAATACAGTCTCTAAAATGCTTGTATGCAAATGCTAGAAGTCTAAAAAATAAGATGGGAGAGTTAGAATATATAGCACTAAATGAGAGGTTAGATATGATTGGAATCTCAGAGACATGGTGGAAAGAGGACAACCAGTGGGACACTATGATACCTGGGTACAAACTATATCGTAATGATAGAGCTGATCAAATTGGTGGAGGGGTTGCGCTCTATGTTAGAGAGGGCATTGAGTCAGAAAGGACTAAAGTTTTGCAGGAAACAAAATTTGCTGTAGAATCTTTATGGATTGAAAAGTCATGTAAAAAGGGGAAGGCGATGGCAGTGGGGGTGTACTATCGACCGCCTGGCCAGAATGAACAAATGGATGATGAATTGCTCAAAGAAATCAAGGAAGCTAACAAAAGTTACAGCACAGTAATAATAATGGGTGATTTCAATTACCCCGGGATCCACTGGGTCAGTGTCGCGCAGAACATGCTAGGGAGATAAAGTTCCTAGATTAAATAAATGACTGCTTCTTGGAGCAGCTGGTTCATGAACCGACCAGAGGGGAAGCCATATTGGACCTAGTCAGTGGAACACCAGATCTGGTGCAAGAGATAAGGGTGTTGGAGCCACTTGGCAATAGTGATCATAGCATGATCGCGTTTAATTTAATTAAGGGAGGAGGGATGGTACGGAAATCCACAGTACTACCTTTTAACTTTCGAAAGGGAGACTATGATAAAATGAGGAAAATAGTTAGGAAAAAAAAAACTAAAAGAAGCAGTTGCAAAGGTTAAAGACTTACATCAAGCTTGGGTGTTGTTGAAAAATACTATATTGGAAGCCCAGACCAGCTGTATTCCACGTTTTAAGAAAAGTGGAAGGAAGTCCAAAAAACTGTCAGCATGGTTTAAAGGTGAAGTTAGAGAGGCTGTTGCCAAAAAAAGCATCTTTCAGGAAATGGAAAAAAGAGCCAAATGACAAAACTGGAAACAGCACAAGCACTGGCAAGATAAATGCAAGGCATTGATAAGGCAGACAAAGGGAGAATTTGAGAAGAAGCTTGCTGCGGAAGCAAAAATGCGTAATAAAGACTTTTTCAAGTACATTCGTAGCAAAAAAACTGTGAGAGTGAATTGGTCCATTAGATGATAGAGAGGTTAAAGGGACACTAAGAGGCGACAAGGCGATAGCAGAGAGACTGAATGAATTCTTTGCTTCGGTCTTTACTGAGGAAGATGTAGGGATGTTACCCATGACTGAAGTGGTATTTAAAGGTGCGGAAGAATTAAAGGAAATATCGATACATTGGGAAGATGTATTACAACTATTACGTAAACTGAAGAGTAGCAAATTACCTGGACCAGATGGTATACATCCAAGGGTGTCGAAAGAACTGAAATATGAGATTGCAGACCTGCTATTAGCAATCTGTGAATTATCATTAAAATCATCTGTAATACCTAAAGATTGGAGGATGGCCAACGTAACGCCAATTTTTAAAAAAGGGTTCCAGGGGTGATCAGGGAAACTACAGACCGGTGAGCCTGACGTCAGTACTGGGAAAAATGGAAGAAATCATCATAAAGAACAAAATTGCTGAACAAGTAGATAGTCATGGCTTAATGGGGGACAGCCAACATGGCTTTAGACATGTTAGATCTTGTCTTACTAATCTGTTTGTTTTTTTGAAGGTCTGAATAAACAGGTAGACAAAGGTGAGACGGTTGATATAGTGTATTTGGACTTTCAGAAATCCTTTGACAAGGTCCCTCAGAGACTTTTGGCAAAACTAAAGAGTCATGGGATAGGAGGCAGTGTACTATTGTGGATCAGGAACTGGTTAAAAGATAGAAAGTAGGTAGGGCTAAATGGCCAATTTTCCCAATGGAGAAAGGGGAATAGTGGAGTACCCCAGGGATCTGTGCTGGATCCGCTGCTTTTTGACATATTCATAAATGACCTGGAAAAGGGAATAACGAGTGAGGTTATCAAATTTGCAGATGACACAAAACTATCTAAAGTTGTTAAAACCCATGAGGATTGTGGAAAATTGCAAGAGGATCTTGATAAATTGGAAGACTGGGCATCAAAATGGCAGATGAAATTTAATGTGGACAAGTGCAAAGTTATGCACCTAGAGAAGAACAACCCAAAGATGAAATAAGACTTACCTGGTAATTGTTGTTCCTTAAGGAATTCCAGTCTAGTCTCGAAACGTCTGGGGTTGTGCTCCTCTTCCAGCAGCTTGGAGACTGAGAAACGTCATCCTTTTGATGA
This sequence comes from Ichthyophis bannanicus, assembly GCA_033557465.1. NCBI lineage: Eukaryota > Metazoa > Chordata > Amphibia > Gymnophiona > Ichthyophiidae > Ichthyophis > Ichthyophis bannanicus. The sequence goes on along the minus strand of CM066034.1, from coordinate 559,811,838 downwards.
CATTGGTATAAAACCCGAGGAACCGCCTTGTCACATCAGTAACCTATTGACAAAGCAAACTCACCGGAGCAACAATTAAGTAATAAATATTATTCAAACAACTGCAAGCTAACTGAACCAAGAACTATTAAGGGGAACTTCCTTCACGTTCAGATCCCCCTAGCCCCCTACGAACTCTGGTTAGAACTGCTTAGGCCCGCTCCCTCCCTTTATGGAGCAAAGCGACCCCTTTCTATATTCCCTGATCTAACACCCCGACCAGAACTCATATAGGATTATCTTCTTACCTGTGATAACTTGCTTGCTTCAGGCACTAGTCCAAAAATGAATCCTCAGGTGGGATACGGGACTAGACTGGAGTTCCTTAAGGAACAACAATTAGCAGGTAAGTCTAATTTCACCTTATCGTCCCTCCAGTCTAGTCCCGAAACCTCTGGGGATGTAACAGAGCAGTGAAACAAATCACTGGGAGGGACCTGCTATCCCCGCCTGAAGCACTGCTGTACCAAAACAAGTATCACTTTTCACCTGAACGTCCAGACGGTAGTGTCTCACAAATGAATTTAAAGACGACCAGGTCACTGCCTTACAAATTTCAACCGCTTGTACCAACTTGTACTCAGCCCATGAAGCCGCTTGCGCTCTAGTCGAATGAGCATTCAGTCCCTCTGGAACCAATCTGCCCTTTGACAGATATGCCGACGCTATCGCCTCCTTAATCCATCTGGCAATGGAAGCCTTTGACGCCGCTTCTCCCTTCTTTGGCCCCCCAAAAAGGACAAAGTCTGCCGTGCGATGAATATATTTCTTCAATGTCCGGCGAACATCCAAGAGATGCGACCGCCCAGTAGACGAAGTCTCAGGACTTCCCCCGAAAACTGGCAAAGAAACTACCTGATTCATATGAAACTGAGATACCACCTTTGGTAAGAAGGACGGTACTGGCCTCAAGACCACCTTTGAATCATAAAAAAAAACAGAAAAGGCTTTCTACAGGACAAAGCCTGCAACTATGAAATTCTTCTGGCCGAGCATATCGCTACCAGGAAGACTACCTTGAGCGTAAGATCCTTCACAGACGACCTAGACAATGGCTCAAACGGTTCACGCCCCAACGCTTCCAAAACTAAAGCAAGATCCCACGTCGGAACTACCTGACTACATTGCGGTCTCAAAAGCAACACTGCCCTTATAAAATGCTTTACATCTGGGTGAGTCCCCATGGCTTTCCCTTTTATCTTACCTCTATAACAGGAGAGCGCTGCTAACTGCACCCTTAAGGACGAGGCCGCTAAACCTTTCTGAAATCCATCCTGGAAGAATGCCAGAACTTGAGGAATAGACGCTCTTAAGGCTTCCAACTTTCTATCCGCGCACCATGCTTCAAATATACACCAAACTCGAACATACACCAACGATGTAGAATTCCTTTGCGCCTTCAGCAACGTAGCAATTACTGCTGTGGAATTATCCTTTGCTCTTAGCCTTGCCCTTTCAAGAGCCAAGCCATAAGCGAGAATCGATCCACCTGAGGCATATGTAGCGGACCCTGAGGCAACAGATCTTTCCTGACAGGAAGACGCCAAGGTCGCTCCACCAACAACCTCCTGAGATCAGCATACCAAGGTCTCCTCGGCCAATCCGGTGCTATCAATATCACCAATGCTTTGTGTCGTTCGATGTGTCGCAGTACCCGTCCTATGAGTACCCAAGGTGGAAATACATACACTAGCTGCTCCACCAGCCAGTCCTGAATGAGAGCATCTAGGCCCTCCGACATTTGTTCTCGCCTTCTGCTGAAAAATCGACTGACTTTTGCTGAGTGGAAAGTCGCCATGAGATCCATTACTGGTGTCTCCCAGCAACTTACGATCATTTCGAACACTTCTGGATGAAGAATCCATTCTCCTGGATCCACTTTCACTCGACTCAAGAAGTCGGCTTCGACATTGTCTACCCCTGCTACATGCGTCGCCAACAGAGCCTCCAAGTGCAGTTCGACCCACTCGAACAACTGCTCGGTCTCGGTCTCTAGAGCCACATTGCCGGTGCCTCCCTGCTGATTGATGTAGGCCACAGCTGTCGCATTGTCAGAAAACACCCGAATCGCTTTCCCCTGTAAATACGGCTGAAACACCCGGAAGGCCAACGCTACTGCTCTGAGTTCCAACCTGTTGATCGACCAGAGCTTCTCCTGGACTGACCACTGTCCCTGCGCGAATTGTCCTTGGAAGTGCGCTCCATTGTCAGGGCGATCCAATCGGGCGCTTCTAAGGGCATTCCCTTCTCCAGACTTTCTGGACGTAACCACCACTGCAGCGCCTGCTGCGTCTCTATTGAACAGGGCAGTCTCCGGGATAGCGAGTTGCTCTGGTGAGACCATCGCCTGAGCACAGCTTTCTGCAATGGTCTCATATGGGCTCTCGCCCACGGCACCAGCTCGATCGTTGCCGCCATAGTCCCGATCAACTGTAGATAATGCCACGCCGTGGGATACAACCTGCTCAGAAATTCACGTACCAACTTCCTCAAACCTTTCGCTTGATGCTGAGGCAGGAAAACCCTGCCAACCCCTGTATCGAACCTTGCTCCCAGGTATTCCAGACTCTGCGACGAAGTCAACGTGCTTTTTGACATATTGACTACCCATCCGAGGCTTTGCAGACATGCGACCACCCTGGTCATGGCAGTCTCACTCTCGGCTCTAGACTTTGCTTGAATTATCCAATCATCCAGATAAGGATTACCAGAATGCCGTCCTCTCTTAGTAACACGGCTACCACCACCATCACCTTTGTGAACATCCGTGGTGCCGTAGCTAGCCTGAACGGTAATGCCCGGAACTGGAAGTGTCCCATCGGAACTGCAAACCTGAGAAATCTTTGGTGTTCCGGCAGAATGGGAATGTGCAGGTACGCTTCTGACAAGTCCAAGGATGTAAGAAACTCCCCTTTTTGTACGGCCACTATGACTGACCTCAAAGTTTCCATCAGAAAATGAGACACTCTGAGACGGCGATTTACTCTTTTGAGATCCAGAATTGGCCGATAAGTTCCATCCTTCTTCGGAACTATGAAATAAATGGAGTACCAACCTGAACCGCATTCATCTTGAGGAACCGGCACTATCGCCTCTAGAGCTACCAGTCTCTCTACTGTCTGTTTGATGGCATTGAACTTGAGTCGTGCTCTGCAAGGAGACTGAACGAACAAGTCGGTGACCGTTCGGCGAAATTCCAAAGCATAACCTTCTCGTATCACCTCCAGTACCCACTGGTCTGAGGTAATCTGGACCCAGGCAGGGTAAAACTCCCATAGCCGACCCCCTACAGGCACCAAGTCTGCCTGGGTCCCCCCCGCTTCATTGCGCCTTTCTAAGATTGGAGGAGGAGGAAGAGGCCCCAAAACCTCTGCCTGCTCCCCAAAAACCCCGAAACCCCTGGTTTCTATAGAAAAAACGCCCCCTTTGACCTTGGATAAACTTAGGGGAACGAAAACAGCGAAACTCCCTCTAAGGAATCTTCGGAGGAACATTAGAACGTCCTGGCTTCTGTTTATCCTCCGGCAGCCGTCCCCTTTTGGATTCGCCAAGGTCCATCACCAGCTTATCTAAATCCTCTCCAAAAAGCAGCTTGCCTCTAAAGGGTAGCTTGCTCAACCTAGCCTTAGACGAACTATCCACTGCCCAGTTGCGCAGCCGCAAATACCGCCGTGCTGCAACTACCGAAGCCATACTGTTCGCTAATCCACGGATAAGGTCGTAGTGGATGTCAGCCAGATAAGCCATCCCCGACTCTAGCCTGGACGAATTTGTGGTCTCTACCCCCACTGCTCCCCTTGAAGGCGCCGAGACCAACGCAGACAAGCTCTAGCTACCCATGCTCCACAAATCGTAGCCTGCATCGACAGCGTGCTCACGTCAAAAACCTGCCTCAACAAGGCGTCCAACTTCCTATCCTGAGTATCCTTAAGTGCCGTGCTACCCTCAACCGGAATGGTAGCCTTTTTGGTAACAGCTGCGACTGCCGCATCCACTCTGGGCACCTTAAACTCCTTATCCTGCTCCACCAGCGGGTAAAGGCGACCCATGACCCTGGACCCCTTGAGTCCAGCCTCGGGCAAATCCCATTCACCTTGAATCATCTCCTTGACTACCTTGTGTAATGGAAAAGCCCGCTGAGTCTTTCGAAATGTCTGTAACAATGGGTCCTCCAAGGTCGCTTCTTCAGGCAACCCCGACTGCGGCATATTAAGCGCCTTGAGCGTTTGAGATGAGAGCTGGTAACTCTTCTCTGCGGAAAATCCTGACCACCCATGCTTGATCCTCCTGTTCCGCGATTTCACCTTCCTCTAACATCTCCTCGAGTTCTAGGTCCTGATCCCCCTCTTCGGACAGGATCATCTCAGAGGCCACTGACTGATCCGTGTCCTTGCCTATTCTGGCTCTTAGCCTGAACCCTTACTGATCCTGCCGTCATAGGAGTCCCCGGCCTCTTTTCCCCTAGCTCCGCATTCGAGGTTGTAGAAGGACCGTCTCTCCTAACACCTCCCAACGCCTGTTGAATTAACGTAGCGAACTCCTGGGAAAAAATTGTCCCCAGGCCCTGCAGCAGTGGTGCTAGAGGACTAGGGACATCCGGAGCTGAGGAAGGCTCCACCACTGGCTCCAGCAGCGGCTCAGCAGGGGAAACCGGCTCCAGCAAAGGCTCTACCAATGCTTTGGGACCCTCTGAAACCACCTCTTCAGCTTGCTCCATCATGGACGCCTCCAGCATACACCCTCTGCACACTCCTGAGTCTGAAACGGCCCCCCGTCTCGCCCCGCAGAGCACACATTGAGGGTTGGAGGGCATATCCATAAAATTGGATTCCTGCAGCTCCCCCTTAGATCTACCGGGTCAAGAAGCCTTCCACAGACTCTGCAACGACCCGCAAGCCCCCCCCCCCCCCCCCCCGGTTAAACCACACGTTTTTTTTGTTTTGTTCTTTTTTTTACAATAACGTTCAATCTCAACTCCTTGAAAGCCCCTTAGGTGGTTTCTGAAGGGATTTCGTTAAAACGAAGTTCTAGCGCCAAAAACAGGGCTGTTTAAGTTTGCCCGATGGATTCAGCACTTCCCACGCTGAAACCACACGGTTGGGCCTACTCCTGCACACTTGATTCGCGGCACCACGCTCCACTCCCCAGCGGCTTACCTCAATGAGGCCTCTTGTACTCTGCCTTGCTGATCGGGAGTCTCCCGGTCCTCCGCCGATGCCTGGCCGGGTCTAACCCCAAGGAAAAACCTCCGCTTCTTAGCACTGCTGCTTCTAAACGCTGGAGTCCCCGACGGCGGCTCTAAGCACTTCTCAGGCACAACTTCTGGCACGCTGCAGAGCCTAAGGCACCAGCTCCTTATCCAGCCAAGTGGAATCAAGAACCGGAGCCTTTTCCCCCCAGCCGGCTGTCTCTTCGGTACTGCCCCAGCCGAGCTCCGAAATCAAACCGGGAGGGGAGGGATGGGGCCTTACTGCTCCAACGAAATTTAAAGCTACAGGACCTATCAAGATGATAAACTGAAGCTAAACCCAATTTATAGCCACCTTTACACTAAATCGTCTATCACTCTAAACTCTCTCAAACTTTCCTTAATTGCTCCTCTAGTGAGCCCCGAAGCTCCGGGCTCACTACCCTCCAGCTGCTTGGAGACTGAGAGAACTGATGTGAGGAGGCGGTTCCTCGGTATTTATACCAGTGTCAAAAGGATGACGTTTCTCAGTCTCCAAGCTGCTGGAAGAGGAGCACAACCCCAGAGGTTTCGGGACTAGACCGGAGGAACGATAAGAAACTATGGTTACATGATGCAAGGTTCCACATTAGGAACCACCACCCAGGAAAAAGATTTAGGCGTCATTGTGGATAACATGTTAAAACCCTCCGCCCAGTGTGCAGCGGCGGCCAAGAGAGTAAATACAATGATAGGTATTATAAGGAAAGGAATGGAAAATAAAACAAAGGATATTATAATGCCTCTGTATCGTTCCATGGTGCGACCGCACCTTGAATAGTGTGTGCAATTCTGGTCGCCGTACCTTAAAAAGGATATGGCATTATTAGAAAAGGTTCAGAGAAGAGCCACCAAAATGGTAAAGGGGATGGAAGGATACCCCTATGAAGAAAGGCTAAAAAGGTTAAGGCTCTTTAACCTGGAAAAGAGACGGCTGAGGGGAGATATGATAGAAGTCTATAAATTAATGAACGGAGTGGAATGGGTAAACATAGATTGATTGTTTACATCATCAGGATATAGAAAGACTAGGGGACATGCAATGAAGCTACAGGGTAAACTATTCAAGACAAATAAGAGAAAATATTTTTTCACTCAACGTGTAATCAAACTCTGGAATTTGCTACTGGAGGATGTAGTAAAAGCTGTTGGTGTAGCTGGGTTTAAAAAAGTTTGGACAAGTTCCTGGAGGAAAGGACCATAAACCATTATTAAAAAGGGACCCAGGATATCACTGCTTGACCCAATACAAGCATTGTGCAATCTGTGTCTTTTGGGGAAACTGCTAGGTACGTATGACCTAGATTGGCCACTACTGGAAATAGGATACTGGACTTGATGGACCTTGGTCTGACCCAGTATGGCATATCTTATGTTCTTATGTAATAGCTCTCCTTTAGTGTTTATTTTATCATCTGATGTGATGTCCAACTAAATTAAAATGGACATTAGGGCCCAGACAATTCCCTCCTCTGAATTTTCTGGTTCGTAATATAATGAAATCAGGCGGAGTAGAACACAGTATTTAGGGGACAACTATCAGACTGACTGCTCTGCTGCAAAGTCCATTTATACTTTTTACTCACTGGCTTTGCACCAATAAGCAAAGCTATGCCCATACATTTGCTTTGATTATGCCCTTGAAAATAGCATTCACAGCATGCCCGATTTTGCTGCTGATGCTTTTCATCTTCAAATAACACACCCTGATTTGGAAATGCCATTTACATGCACAATTTCTCTCACCTGACAAACACATGCTCTTAAGAACACCTCCAGACAGTAACAGTAACTTTATAACAGGTTGCCTAGGTTGTGAGGGCAAGTAGGCATCTGTGTGTATAAAATAGTCTACCACAAGCAGCCAAAATCATGGCTATAATGAACCAGATTTATAGCTGCCTAGGAACAGGTGTAAATGTACATGTACGAAGTAAGAATAGTTACTCACCTGTAACAGGTGTTCTCCAGGAGCAGCAGGAATCAGTCCTCATTTATGGGTGACGTCGGCGCCGACGGAGCCCTCGCGGAGCAATTTTCCCCAGCTTTCGCAGAAAGCCTTTGGGAATTGCATCGCGCATGCGCGGTCCCCTTCCTGCCTAGGGATGCCATCTTGCTCAGTCTGATGACACAGCGGCAAGACAGCAAAGGTTAGCAAAAAGAATGACTGCAACTCCGAGGGGAGGAGGGAGGGTTGTGAGGACTGATTCCTGCTGCTCCTGGAGAACACCTGTTACAGGTGAGTAACTACTCTTTCTCCAGGACCAAGCAGGAAGTCAGTCCTCACTTATGGGACTCCCAAGCTTAAGGCTACCTGAGACCTCAAGCCTAAAAAGAGCTCCCTGAGGCTCAACAGTACAGAGGGAAGGAATCTTCTCTGAATACGCATCCGGCCGGTAGCCAACACCGGGGCCGGAGGGTAGGAGTTGCCTAAACCTCAAAGAGATTGTGGAGGACTGCCTGACCAAAAGCACTGTCTCTGCGGGACTCCCTTTCCAGGCAGTAATGAGCTGCAAAGGTCTGACCTGAAGACCAAGTAGCGGCCCGGCAGATGTCTGCCAATGGAACAGAGCGGAGGTGAGCCAGACGCGGCCTTCGCCCTGACCCGATGTGCCGTGACACGACTTTCCAAGGAGAGACCGGCTGCCCCGTAAGTCCAGGCGATACAGTCGGCTACCCAGATGGACAGAGTACGCTTAGAGATGGGTACCCCCAACCGATTGGGGTCAAACGAGACGAAAAGCTGGACCGCTTTTCTATGCTCTCGCGTACGGTCAAGGTAGAAGGATAAGGCTCTTCTACAGTCCAGGGTATGCAGCACCGTTTCAGCTCGGCTGGTGTGCGGCCTGGGAAAGAAGGTCAGAAGAACCACCTCCTGGTTGATGTGAAAGTGGGAGACCACCTTTGGAAGAAACGTGGGGTGGGTCCGCAGGACTACTCTATTCCTGTAGAACCTAGTGTACGGGGCTCCGACACTAGGGCTTGTAGCTCACTCACTTGCCTCGCGGAAGTGAGGGCTACCAAGAAGAGAGTTTCCCAGGAGAGGAAACGAAGAGGGCAGGTAGCCATGGGCTCAAAAGGTGGGCAGGTAAGCCTTTGCAGAACCTCGTTGAGGTCCCAGTCAGGGGCTGGGGGGCGCAACGGAGGCTTAAGTAGAAGAAGGCCTCTGAGGAAACGCGCCACCAAGGGGTGCGAAGAGAGAGGCTGGCCTTCAACCGGTGAATGATGTGCAGAGAGAGCACTGAGGTGGACTCTGACAGAGTTGGATTTGAGCCCTAGATAGGAGAGGTGAAGCAAATATTGCAGTACCACCGATACTAAACAAGTGAAGGGGTCCTCAGATCGCTGAGAACACCAGACCGAGAAACGACACCATTTGAGGGCGTAAGATTTCCGGGTGGAAGGTCGCCGAGATGCTAGGACAACGGCTTCCACCTCCGGGGGTAGCAGAAGCGGAGTTAGGACTACCCTTTCAGCAGCCAGGCCATCAGGTGCAGAGCCCGGAGGTTGGGGTGCAGAAGAGTTCCCTGATCCTGGGGTCAGGAGATCGGGCTGAAACCCCAGAGGGAGAGGGGTGTCCACCGCCAGCTGTAGAAGCAGAGGGAACCACGGTTGTCTCGGCCACCGGGGCGCTACCAGGATCACGGAGGCCCTGTCCTGGACAACTTTGAACAATGTCCGGGACACCAGTGGCGTGGGAGGGAAGGCATACAGCAGACCCGTGGACCACGAGATGAGGAAAGCATCCGGCGCTACTCAAAGAGGATGAGGGTGCCGGGAGCAGAACCTGGGGAGCTGCCTGTTCAGGGGACTGGCAAACAGGTCCACGGTGGGAGAGCCCCACCGGAGGAAGATCTGCTGAACCACCGCGGGGTTCAACTTCCATTCGTGTGGTAGCAGGATCCGGCTCAGCTTGTCCGCCAGGCAGTTGTCCTGCCCTGGCAGGTAAACCGCCTTGAGGAGGATGTCGTGATCGACCGCCCAAGAGCATAGCCTGCGGGCTTCCTGACATAGGAGGGAGTCCGTGCCCCCCTGTTTGTTCACGTAGAACATTGCCACCTGATTGTCCGTCTGCACCAGTACGGACTGACCGAACGTTAGGTGAGAGAAGGTCCGCAGAGCTAGGCGGATCACCCGGAGCTCTAGGAAGTTTATCTGCTGGGCGGCTTCCCAAAGCGTCCAAAGGCCTTGAGTGCATGTCCCCCGACAGTGCGCCCCCCAACCCAGGAGGGAAGCATCTGTCGTGAGCACCCGGGACGGCGGTGGAGACTGAAAGGGCATGCCGAGCACTAGATTGGGCAGGTGAAGCCACCATTGCAGGGAGGAGACCAGACGGTCGGAAACCTGTAACTGGTCCGACAGCCTCCCTGTGGCCTGATGCCACTGACAGCGAAGGCTCCACTGGGCATGTCTCATATGTAGACGGGCGTTCGGAGTGACATGGACCGTGGAAGCCATGTGCCCGAGCAACTGCAGGAACTGTCTGGCAGGGGCCGGCGACTCGCCGCTGAACCCGCCAGCTAGGGCCATGAGCCTGTTGGCCCGTTCCAGAGGCAAGAAGGCACGAGCCTGCCGAGTGTCCAGCCGTGCCCCTATGAACTCGAGGTCCTGAGAGGGGAGCAAAGCGGACTTTTCGAAGTTTATGACGAAGCCCAAGTGCTGAAGCAGAGCCACCGTACGTTGAGCGGCCTGGGCGACCTCTGGAGCCGACGCCCGGATGAGCCAGTCATCCAGGTATGGGAAGACGAAGAGGCCTTGAAGCCTTAGGAAGGCTGCCACCACTGCCAGGCACTTCGTGAACACCCTGGGAGCGGAGGACAGGCCAAAAGGCAGCACTCGGTACTGATAATGATTCCCTGCCACCACAAACCTTAGGTATTGTCGGTGGTCCGGATGAATAAGGATGTGGGCATAAGCATCCTTTAGATCCAAGGAGCATAGCCAATCTCCCCACTGGAGGTAGGGCAGTAGGGTTCCAAGGGTAAGCATCTTGAACCTTTCCCGCTGCAGGAACTTGTTGAGGTTGCGCAAGTCTAGAACGGGCCTGAGGCCTCCTGTTCTCTTTGGAACCAGGAAGTACCTCGAGTAAAACCCGTGACCCCACAAGTGTTGGGGCACTGGCTCCACCGCCCGTTCTTGAAGCAGGCTTTGCAGCTCCTGAAGGAGTACGTCCTCGTGCAGCAGGGGTCTGGAAGGCTCCCCTGGGAAGTAGAGGGGGGGCACCTGGTGAAAACGCAGGAGGTAGCCCTTGTGGACCACCTGCAAACACCCAGGCATCGGATGTAATGGCTGACCACCTGTGAGCAAAGTGGGCCAGCCGACCCCCCCGTGCTGGCATAGTCAAAAACCTCCACCCTGCTGGGCCGGGTCCTGCGTGGTGGGTTTTGGGGGCTTTTTGCTTCCCGGGAACCGTTACCCTGTCCCCTAGGCCGCTGCCCCTGAAGGGGGGTAGTGGCCTGACATTGTGGTTGGTGATGCGTATAAGCAAACACTTTCCTCGGGTAAAAAGGCTTTTTGCCCGGGCCCTTCTTCTGTGAAGGGGCAGAGGACTTCCTGGAGAGGCGAGTCCTGGTGAGAGTCTCTGACTCGAGCTCCGCCGCCTTTTCGGCCATGGGTTTGCCGAAGAGGTTTTCCCCTCGGCAAGGAACATCGACCAACTTGTCCTGCACCCATGGCTCGAGGTCGGATGATTGAAGCCAAGCCTGGCGGCGAGCCCCAATGCCGGCTCCGGCTACCCGAGCCGATGCCTCAAAGCCATCATAGGCCGCTCGAGAAATGAACTTCAAACATTCTCGAATCCCTGAGGATAAGGCCTGGAACCGCTGCAAGGGGTCCTCGGAGAGACCGGCAGAGAAACCCTCAATTTCTTTTGCCAGGTCTTGGAGGTACATACCCATATACAGCTGATATGTCTGGACCCGACAAGCAAGCATAGAGCCCTGGAAGCACTTCCTACCGAGGGCGTCCAGGTTCCGGGCCTCCTTACCCGGGGGCACTGAGGAGTGCATCTTTTGACTCTTAAGTCGATGCATGGCCGACTCCATCACCATGGAGTGGTGCGGAAGCTGCGCCTTCTGGAACCCGGGGCTCTTGCGGACTCGATACATGGAATCGACCCGCTTGCTCAACACTGGCGTAGAAGCTGGGCTCTCCCACATGCGGAAGAGAAGCCGCTCCAGCATCGGGGGAACCGGTACAGTGAAGGCCTCCCTCGGGGGGGAGTCGTATTGAAGGGCCTCAAGCTCTTCGGCTCGGGGTTCCTCCTCCGGATCCGTGGGGAAGGCCAAAGCCTTGGCCATGCCCCTCACGAAGTCGGAGAACCGGGTATCCTCCGGGGGGGACCGCCTCCGAGGCTCCGACTCGGGCGAGTCGGAGGGGACGCACCGAGTCTGGAAAGAACCGGGTGACTCGTCCTCCTCCGTGTCCCAGCCCGACTCCTCCGAGGAGGAATCGAGCGGTTCCGCGCAGGCGGGGCCCGGGGACAGCCTCCCCGACGCCGAGGCCGGCGTCGAGGACCTCGGTCCCGAATGAGAAGCCGAGGGAGACCTAGGTCGAGGATCGACTCGAGCTCGCATGGACTCGAGGATCGACTCGACTCCGGGGTCGACTGGAGCGTCGACGTCCCGGTGGTCGGAGCAGATGCACTGGCGAGGCCGGTGATTCATGCCCGCTGCTGGTCCATGAAGGCAGATATACTGCGCTCCAAGGACGTCAGTCTGAGATCAAGCTCAGAAGACCCAGCAGCCGCCGACTCGGGCCCCGACGGCATCGGGCCCGACGTCGGTTCATCCGTGGGGGAGTCCAGGAGGACTATAGCACTCACGTGTCTAGGAGACTCCACTTCGAGACGAGGAAGCTTCGAAGGCCTTTCCCCCTCCGACGGCCCGGGGTGTCGGGCCGGGCTAGGTGACCTGTCCCTCGAAGGACCGGGATCGCCTCCCGGCTCCACTCTCGCGGGCTTCTTCTCCCGCGGGTATTCCCGGCCGGGGGAGCCCCGCTCAGAAGAACTCCGACGATGCTCCGAGCTGGAGCCACGAGGCGTCGAGTCCTCTGACGAGGTCCGCGCGGAGTCAGAGAAGATCCGATCCCTTTGCGACTGCCGGCTCCTGAGCGCCTTCGAGGACATCTTGCTGCACAGGCCGCAGCTCATAGGGTCATGCTCGGCCCCGAGGCAGCGGAGGCAGCAGTCATGCGTGTCGGTGAGAGACATGAGTCTGATACAACGATCACACTTTTTAAAACTGCTGGCGGCCATCGGGGGAAAAAGAACCCCGACAAGGTCGAAAGACCGCGCTGCCAGGGATGAAGGAAAAAAGTGGCGGGAACGCCAGTTGGAATAAAATAAACAATAAAAACGTAGACGGGCCCAATAGAGGATATCGAGGCTCGGCGGGAAGAGGAACACACGAACCGAGAAAAATTTAACGTAAAAACAAATCAAAGAAATCAACTTTTCTGCGGCGGTAACAGACTACGTCTGTAGGGCTCCGCGGAAAAAAGACGACTGAGCAAGATGGCATCCGTGGGCGGAAAGGGGACCGCGCATGTGCGCTGCAATTCCCAAAGGCTTTCTGCGAAAGCTGGGGAAAATTGCTCCGCGAGGGCTCCGTCGGCGCCGATGTCACCCATAAGTGAGGACTGACTTCCTGCTTGGTCCTGGAGAATGTGTGAATGCAAGTATTTTATAGCAAAGGTGTATAAATCATGGCTCTGCCCACGCTCCACTCAAAATCCATCCCCAAAACATGACTATACTCAAGATGTGTAAAAGTACACGTTTTGGCTAATGCAGGTACTTCTGCAAGGAGCAGTAAATTTTATAAGAGGCATTTTATGCGCTTTATAAAATTGCCCCCAATGTGAGTAATATGCTTATTATAGAATAAAGTGCATAATTTTACTCATGAGGTTGGGCAGAGTTCAAATAGCCCATTTCTACCAGCAAAGCACTTTTTTACTAATGAAAATGTTTTTGTAAAATTGCCCTCTCTTGTCATCAAAATCAGCACAGATAACACAGGTACACTACCAAAAAACTGCCTCCAGTTTTGCAACTGATTCCTATAGATTTTGGGGTGCTGAATCCAGGAAAAATAGCCAAAATGTTCCATCACGTCACGTTTTCTTGCAAAATTAGATTTCTTACCCATATAAGGAATGTTCACATAATTTCTTTTTAGCCGACTGCAGTTTATTTTCTTGGCCCAAAATAGAGGTTGTAATGGTTAACTAACTAGAAACACTCCCTCATGATATTTTAGAGTGTTTTGTATTCATTTTATACATTAACAGGACAATTGGGAGGCGGGGGGCTAAATCCAGTACTCGCGCTGGTGCATGTTCTTTCCTGTTCGCCTCGCCTCGTTCGCTCGCTCAAACACGGTGGTTGCGACATGAACGTTCCTGTCAAATTTCAGTTTCTTGCAAGTTCATTATTACCTTTTGTTTGCTCAGTCGTAATCCAGCTTTATTCCGAAGTGGTTCACTACAGTTGTAGTTTGCAGTGCTGTGTATTTGTGATGGCTCACAAAGCCAGAGGTTGCGTCAACTCTCCGGACAGTTTTTGTTTTATTTGTGGGGAATATACCGTGAAAAAGCGGCAGAGGAACATTTCTGCATTTATTAAAAAAGTATATTTTGCCTATTTCGGTTTGAAGTTAGGCGATCAAGACAAACCGTGGGCTCCTCACAAAGTGTGCAAGACATGTGAGGAAGATCTACGCTTATGGATGAAAGGTAAAAAACAAGCATTTCGTTTCGGAATACCTATGATGTGGCGTGAACAAAGAGACCACAGCAGTGACTGCTATTTTTGCTCTTGCATTGTGAAGGGATACAACTTAAAAAATAAGAACGTAATAAGTTACCCCAACCTTCCCTCAGCAATTAGGCCTATGCCTCATAGCAACGAAGTACCTGTGCCTGAACCACCAAAATCTTTGGATCATATTTGTGTGGACGGTTCTGATCATGATGAGACTCATCAGATGGCTTTTCCCGATGAGTCCAGTACTTCCGAGTTTGAAACTGAACCAGATCCGAAACCTGAACTTTTCTCTCAAGCTGAATTGAATGATTTAGTCCGGGATTTAGGACTCCCAAAAGATGCTGCCCAACTGCTAGGTTCTCGGCTTAAACAGAAAAATCTATTGTCACCAGGAACAACTTTTTATTGGTACCGCAACCGCGAGACACAATTTTTGAAGTATTTCAGCAAAGAGGAAGATTTGGTATTTTGCAACGATATATACGGAGTGATGGAAAAGTTTAAACTCAAGTATGAACCTGCTGAATGGCGGCTGTTCATTGATTCGTCAAAAGACAGCATAAAAGGTGTTCTTCTTCATAATGGCAACACATTCGCTTCAGTTCCTATTGCTCACTCTGTTATTCTCCAAGAAAAATACGAGAATTTGGCCCTGATTCTTCAGAAGATTCGTTATGATGAGCATAAGTGGATGATTTGTGGAGACTTTAAAATTCTATCCATGCTATTAGGGCAGCAATCCGGTTTCACCAAATATCCCTGCTTCCTTTGCTTGTGGGATAGCCGGGCCCGCGACCTACACTGGGGGAAAAAAAGACTGGCCAATTCGGGAGTATTTGAAACCCGGTGAGAAAAATGTTCTTCATAAGAGCTTGGTACCTCGTGATAAAATTCTATTACCACCTCTCCACATTAAGTTGGGTCTCATTAAGCAATTCATCAAGTCCTTTCCAAAAGATGGTGAGTGCTTTCGGTACCTTTGCTCAAAGTTCCCCCGACTTTCTGAAGCAAAGCTAAAGGAAGGAGTGTTTGTTGGCCCTGATATAAGGAAACTCATTTCAGATGGAGCATTCACTGAAACGATGTCTGAGAAGGAAAAAGAAGCCTGGGATTCCTTCAAGGATGTTTATTTATTTTATTTATTTATTTATTTTACATTTCTTATATACCGCACTATTTGCGATCAGCGCGGTTTACATAAAACACAAACAGTATCCGACAAACAAGAGTCAGGTCATTACAATGAACAGGAGCAATCAACTTGGATAACGGGGGAAACTATATACATATTTGAAACATTGAAATAGGTAACTGTATATATGTGAGATGGAGTTATTGTGTGTTGTTCATACCTGGTGGCTGGGGTTCGGGGGAGGCTGTGAGGTGTTTAATAAAGAGGAGGTGTTTTAAGGCCTTCCTGAACTGGCTCAAGTTGGGGATAGTTCTGATGTGTGGTGGTAGGGAGTTCCAGAGGCTTGGGGCGCTCAGGCTGTAGGCTCTATTAGAAGTTGATATGGCGCATCTTGTCATAGATTTTGGTATTGCTAGCATGTTGGCTGCAGCAGTTCTTCTTATCCTGTTGGGCAAGGGTAGTTGTATGAGGTCACATATTGAAGAAGCGGATAACCCATTGATGGCCTTGAAAGTCATCACTAAGATCTTGAAGCTAATCCTGGCTTGAATGGGGAGCCAGTGCAGCTGCATCAGGAGGGGTGTGATGTGTTCTCTCCTTGGTGCTCCTAAGAGGATTCGCGCAGCGCTGTTCATAGCGAGTTGTAAGGGATGTAAGGTTGCCTGAGGGAGACCTTGTAGGATGGCGTTTGCATAATCAAAATGAGGGATGATGAGGGCTTGGTAGATGGTACGGAAGTCGTTCAGCTCGAGTAGAGGGCGTATGTGTCTGAGGGATCTGATCTTGAAGTAGATCGCTCTTACTGTTTTTGCTATGTGCTGCTTCATGTTGAGGTTCTGATCCAATGTGACTCCGAGATACCGTATGGCTGATTTAACTTGCAACTTGGCGTTGTCTACTTCCAAGTGGTTAAGTGGAATAAACTTAAGATCTCTAGAGATGAATAGATGAATAGATGAATGTTGTTCTCAAATTCTTGGGGAACAGGCGGGATGAGAACTATAAGGATATTGTTGCCAGGATGCTCAATGCCTTCAAAGAACAAGGCTGTAACATGAGCCTGAAAGTCCATTTTTTGCACTCCCATGTGAACTACTTTCCCGAAAACTTGGGGGTGTACAGTGAAGAACAAGGTGAAAGGTTTCACCAGAATATCAAGGACGCAGAGAGAAGGTACCAAGGAAGATGGAACACCACTATGATGGCTGATTTCTGCTGGTTGCTGCTGCGGGAAACCCCAGATGAAAAATACGCCAAGCAGCGCACCAAGAGAAGCATTCGGGGGAAGAAGAAACGGGCCCACCAGGAGATTGATTGACCCAAGAATGACTTTAAAATCTAAACTGTGTTGACAAATATCGTGTTTTTACTAAACTTTGAAATAAAAATTTGCTAGTTATTACCACAGTGTCGGATCTCATTTATTAGAATTTTATTTTCACACCATCGGGTGTTTGTCTTCATGTATTGCAATGGTGCGGTTTGCGTTTTCTATTCTTACATACATACCTGTACAACATTTTTTGCACATTTCTTTGCTTTGCTTTGTGTCTAACCTCGCTCTTATATGCTCAATGTTTGTGCACATGTATGTGGCTGTTTTAAGTGCAGACAATTTTGCTACCATCACAGTGTGTTTTGTTGACATTACTCTATTCTTATGTGCTGCCTTGTTACAATTTTCTTTATTCTTATTTGAATAACTACTAAACAATTAGTATAAAGAATTCATCCAAGAAACTTTTATCTCGATCGCACTCAATCTGAAACGTTCACCTCAAACTGCTAACCCAATGTAGCAAAAAATCTGTACGTGATGGAGCAAATTGGTTACCAGATTTGGATTCAGCGCACCAAAAAACGTAAAAATCAATCGAAACATTAGAGGCAGTTTAAAAAAAAATTTTTTTAGTGTACCTGTGTAATCACTAACAGTCCAATAACACTTGTCTGGAATTGGGAAAATTACAGAAGTCGAGTATGTGGATGGCAGCAAGGCAGGAATGTGCTGCCCCGCTGTTCCTGTATGTTCATTTCTACTGTCACTTCTCACCTTTCTGTGATAGCCTCTCTGTTGGATGAACTTGTCCACCACTTTATCCACTTGGCGGTCACATTCCACCTGAAGATGTCTGATGAGGGTAAACAACTTGCCAGGGCCATAGTATGTCTCTACAATGGGCTGGTGAGTCTCCACAATTCGTGCTATCCCTGTGGAGAAAGAGTCATCCTTATCCTACTGCTTATAACTTGTGCTAAATTCATAGCTGAAGCTTTCATTCTTAACATGCAGAGTTTCACTACAAATCTAACTAGGAATCTATGTACATAGCGGTTTGAGTCATTCAGGGTGGTAGTTACTAAGTAGGTTATTTGGCCTTTATGCATGCTGAAGGGCAATAACTTGCGTTATTTTACCATAAAGCACAAATTGCCACTGCAATGCGTAGTGAATGCTAATGAGATGCAAAGCATGCAAATGGTTAACTCCTAGCAACAGTACTGAAAGACTATCACCAGGGAATTCTAGGTGCCATTTTGAATCCGGTGCCCACAGGAGGGAGAGATATTATTCCTGCTGGCCTACCCCCTATATCTCCAAGGATATCAAAAAGGTAGGCCTGGTGGCCTTCAGGGATGGGGAGGGGGGGGAAGGGGTGGGATGGTAGTGCCAGAGGATGGGAATCCCTGACCACTAGTTGTATTGCTAGGCGCTGCCCCTGTCATTTCATGGCCTAATGCTCCCAGCAGAAAAATAACACATTTTATTTATTTATTATTTATTTATTTATTTAACAGTTTTTATATACCGTCTTTCTACAATTCAAGACGGTTTACATGTAACATAACTGACAGTATTAAACAACTGTTTACAAAGAACATAGAACAAGGTAACAGATTACATAGAACAAGAATATGTGGCTATATAAGTAACATAGGAACTGGGAAACTGATAAATAAATAACTATGTACAAAATATTATTTACACTAATATGAATCGTTTGTTTACCTAAAAATAGCAAGGGTCACTGAGATCTCAATTAGATGGACTAGTAGAAGGGTGGGAGTAGTGGAGTGGTAGTAAGGAGGAGGAACTAGGGTGGTAGGGAAAAGTGTTCGAGGAAGAGGTAAGTTTTTAATCTTTTTCGAAATTCTGCGTGGCTCACACAGTTACGTAGGTCATGGGGAAGGGTATTCCATAGGGAGGGGGCATAGAGAGAGAAGGCCCTGCTGCTAGTAGATTGTTTAAAGTGTATCTTGGATGTAGGAATAGATAGAAGGTTTTTAGTAGAGGAGCGGCGCGTTCTTGTATTATTAGGGAAGGCTAGGAGGGGGGAAAGGCAAGGAGCTGATTCTTTTGAGATAATCTTATGGATAAGGGTAAGCACTTTAAATTTAGCTCGGAGTTGGATTGGGAGCCAGTGTAAGTCATAGAGGACAGGTGTAATATGGGATCGCCTAGGGTTGTTAGTTATTAAACGTGCTAATGTATTCTGTGCAAGTTGGAGAGGTTGGATAGTGGTTTTAGAGAGGCCATGATAGATAAGATTACAATAGTCAAGTGAGGGGGTTGTGAGAGCCTGACAGACAGTACGAAAGGAGTTGGGGCTTAAGAGGGGCTTGAGGTTACTGAGAGTACGTAACTTTGCGTAAACTGCGTTGGTAGTTTTCTTTATATGATCAATGAAGGAGAGGTTCTGATCGAGGATGATTCCAAGATATTTCACTTGGTTTTTTATAGTGAGAGTGAGGTCGCCAAGGGTGAGTGTTGGGGGAGGGGTATATAAGGGGTTGGAGAATACTTGGAGGATCTCAGTTTTGGATTGGTTAATAAGTAGGTTGTGTTGGGAAAGCGTAGTTACTCACCTGTAACAGGTGTTCTCCAGGAGCAGCAGGAATCAGTCCTCACTTATGGGGTGACGTCGGCGCCGACGGAGCCCTCGCGGAGCAATTTTCCCCAGCTTTCAAAGAAAGCCTTTGGGAATTGCAGCGCGCATGCGCGGTCGTCTTCCCGCCCGAGGGTGCCATCTTAGCCAGTCAGATGACATAGCTAAAAAAGACAGCATAAAAATTTGCAAAAAGAACATAAGCAGACGATTGCAACTCCAAGGGGAGGAGGGAGGGTAGTGAGGACTGATTCCTGCTGCTCCTGGAGAACACCTGTTACAGGTGAGTAACTACGCTTTCTCCAGGACCAAGCAGGAAGTCAGTCCTCACTTATGGGACTCCCAAGCTCAAGGCTACCGGAGACCCTAAGCACAAAAATGAGCTCCCTCAAGCTCAGCAGCACAGAAGGACAGAATCTTCGCTGAATTATTACCCACCGGTAGCCCACATCCGGGATGGAGGGTAGGAGTTGCTCAGACCTCAAAGAGATTACGGAGGACTGCCTGTCCGAAAGCACTGTCCCTGCGGGACTCCCTCTCGAGACAGTAATGGACCGCAAAAGTCTGGCTCGAAGACCAAGTAGCGGCCCGGCAGATGTCTGCCAGCGGAACAGAGCGGAGGTAAGCCACTGACGTAGCCTTTGCCCGAACGCAATGAGCCGTGACTCGGATTTCTAAGGAGAGTCCGGCTGCCCCATAAGCCCAAGAGATACAGTCCGCAACTCAGATGGACAGAGTACGCTTGGAGACCGGGAGCCCCAATTTATTGGGGTCAAAAGAGACAAAAAGCTGAGCAGCTTTACGGTGCTCCCGCGTACGGTCAAGGTAGAAGTTCAAAGCCCTTCTACAGTCCAGGGTATGGAGGACCGTTTCAGCTCGGCTGGAGTGTGGTCTGGGAAAGAAGGTTGGAAGTACCACCTCCTGATTGATGTGAAAAGGGGAGACCACTTTAGGCAGAAATTTTGGGTGAGTCCGTAGGACTACCCTATTTTTGTAGAACCTAGTGTAAGGGGGATCAGACACGAGGGCCTGCAATTCACTTACGCGTCTAGCGGAAGTGAGGGCTATCAAGAACAGTGTTTTCCAAGACAGAAAACGGAGAGAACAGGTAGCCATAGGTTCAAAAGGCGGACAGGTGATCCGCTGCAAAACCACATTCAGGTCCCAGTCAGGCGCTGGCGGGCGCAGAGGTGGTTTAAGTAGAAGGAGACCTCGGAGAAACCTCGCTACGAGAGGGTCGCTTGAGAGAGGTCTACCGTCCACCGGCACATGATGTGCCGAAAGAGCACTGAGGTGAACTTTGACGGAGTTGGACTTAAGTCCCAGATTAGAGAGGTGTAGCAAGTACTGCAAGATCACCGACACCGGGCAGGAGAAGGGATCCTGAGACTGTTGGGTACACCAGACTGCAAAGCGACGCCATTTAAGGGCGTAGCATTTGCGGGTAGAAGGCCGTCGCGAAGCCAAGACGACCTCCTCCACCTCCGCCGGCAGGAGAAGGGGAGCAAGGACTACCCTCTCAGCAGCCAGGCCATGAGGTTGAGAGACCTGAGGTTGGGGTGCAGTAGGGACCCCTGATCCTGAGTGAGGAGATCCGGTTGTACCCCCAGAGGGATTGGATCCTCCACCGCCAGTTGCAGTAGGAGCGGAAACCACGGCTGCCTGGGCCAGCGAGGGGCCACCAGGATCATGAAGGCTTTGTCTCGGAGAACCTTGAAAAGAGTCCGAGAGACTAGCGGGATGGGAGGGAAAGCGTACAGAAGGCTCCCCGACCATGAGATCAGAAAAGCGTCCGCCGCAACCCGAAGGGGGTGTGGCTGACGAGAGCAGAAGCGAGGAAGCTGCCGGTTGTGAGGACTGGCAAAGAGATCCACCGTGGGGAGGCCCCACTTGAGGAAGAGCTTCTGAACTACCAAGGGATCCAGACGCCACTCGTGCGGCTGGAGGACCCTGCTGAGTTTGTCCGCAAGGCAATTTTCTTGGCCCGGGAGATAAATTGCCTTGAGGAGAATGCCGTGACTGACGGCCCAAGAGCAGAGCTTCTGTGCCTCCCGGCAGAGGAGGAAGGAGCCCGTGCCCCCCTGCTTGTTCACGTAGAACATGGCAACTTGATTGTCCGTCTGGACAAGGACGGACTGGTGGGAAGTCAGGTGGGAGAAGGCCTTGAGAGCTAGGCGGATCGCCCTGAGCTCCAGAAAGTTGATCTGCTGAGCAGACTCCCACGTGGTCCAGAGGCCCTGAGTACGTGCCGCTTGGCAATGTGCTCCCCAGCCCAGGAGGGATGCATCGGTGGTCAGCACCCGGGTCGGCTGAGGTGACTGGAAAGGCATTCCGAATATCAGGTTCGGCTGCCGGAGCCACCACCGGAGAGACGAGATCAGCGGCTCGGAGACACGCATTAGGTCTGCTAGGCCGCCTGTGGCTTGTCGCCACTGCTGGCGGAGACACCATTGAGCAGACCGCATATTCAGGCGGGCATTGGGGGTCACATGGACGGTGGAAGCCATATGGCCGAGTAGTCTCAGGAAGCGCCTGGCGGAGACCAGGGCTGGCTGCGAAAGCGGTCGGCTAGGTCCATGAGCCGTTGAGCCCTGTCGAGCGGTAGGTATGCTCGCGCCTGAGGAGTGTGCAGTCTTGCGCCGATGAACTCGAGATCCTGTGAGGGGAGCAAAGTGGACTTTGCGAAGTTTATAACAAAGCCCAAGTGCTGCAGAAGAGTCACCGTGCAGCGCGTGGCGTCGGTGACCTCCCGAGCGGACGCTGCTCTGATGAGCCAGTCGTCGAGGTACGGAAAGACAGAGGCCGTGAAGCCGGAGATGGGCCGCCACGACCGCGAGACATTTTGTGAAGACTCGCGGTGCGGAGGACAGGCCAAAGGGCAGTACTCTGTACTGGTAATGATTTCCTGCCACCACAAACCTTAGGTATTGGCGGTGGCTTGGGTGGATGAGGATGTGCGTGTAGGCATCCTTTAGATCCAAGGAGCATAGCCAATCTCCCTGCTGGAGGTAGGGCAGAAGGATTCCAAGGGTAAGCATTTTGAACTTCTCCCGCACAAGGAACTTGTTGAGGTTGCGCAAGTCCAGGATGGGTCTGAGGCCCCCTGTTCTCTTTGGTATCAGAAAATACCTGGAATAAAAGCCTTGACCTCTCAGGTGGTGTGGCACCGGTTCCACCGCCTGTTCCTGCAGAAGACCTGCTAACTCCTGAAGGAGTAATTCCCTGTGCAGAGGGGGTCGCGGAGGTTCTCCTGGAAAATAGGAGGGAGGAACCTGGTGGAAGTGGAGAAGATAGCCTTCTCGCACGACTTGAAGCACCCAGGCATCTGTGGTGATGCTGGACCACCTGTGGGCGAAGTGAACCAGCCGGCCTCCGGTGCTGGGAGGAACCAGCGGGGGGGGAAAGGCTATGCTGTGTGAGTCAAAAACCCCCACCCTGCTGAGCAGGGGCTGGTGGTGCAGGCTTGGGGGCTTGCTGCCTACGGGACCCGTTACCCCGTCCCTTGGCCTGCTGGCCCTGTTGGGGAGCTGCAGGGGCCTGATCATGGGGGTATTGTGTGTAGGCAGCCGCCTGCCTCGGGTAAAAGGACTTTTTCCCCGAGCCCTTCTTTTTCTGGGAAGGGGCGGAGGTCTTCCTAGAAAGCCTGGTCCTGGTGAGAGTCTCAGTCTCAATTTGCGCAGCCTTTTCCGCCATGGGCTTGCCAAAGAGGTTTTCGCCTCGGCAGGGGACATCGACCAACTTGTCCTGCACCCAGGGCTCAAGGTCTGACGACTGAAGCCAAGCCTGTCGGCGGGCACCGATGCCGGCTGCGGCCACTCGAGCCGATGCTTCAAAGCCATCATAGGCTGCTCGGGACATGAACTTTGAGCATTCCCAAATGCCAGTGGACAAGGCTAGGAACCTCCGCAAGGGTTCCTCGGACAGACCAGCGGAGAATCCGGCTAGCTCTTTAGCCAGATCCCGGAGATACATGCCCATGTATAGCTGGTAAGTCTGGACACGACATGCGAGCATAGAGCCCTGGAAACACTTCTTGCCAAGGCCATCCAGGTTACGGGCCTCCCTTCCAGGAGGCACCGAGGAGTGCATCTTCTGGCTCTTAAGACGATGCATGGCCGATTCCACTACCATGGAATGGTGTGGCAGCTGTGCCTTTTGAAAGCCAGGGCTCTTGCGGACTCGATAGATAGAATCGACCCGCTTGCTCAGGACCGGCGAGGAGGCCGGACTCTCCCACATGCGGAAGAGTAGTCGTTCCAGCATAGGAGGAACCGGTACAGTAAAGTGTTCCCTCGCGGGAGAGTCATACTGGAGGGCGTCGAGCTCTTCGGCTCGAGGTTCCTCCTCAGGATCCGCAGGGAAGGCCAAAGCCTTGGCCATATCCCTAACGAAGTCCGAGAACCGGGCATCCTCCGGGGGGGACTGCTTCCGAGGCTCGGACTCCGGTGAGTCCGATGGGACACACCGAGTCCGGAAAGAATCAGGCGACTCTTCCTCCTCAGACTCCCAGACCGACTCCGACGAGGACTCGGTGGGGTCGGCCCGGGCAGGGCGCGGCGCCAGCCGCCCCGACGCCGAGGGAGTCGGCGTCGGCGACCTCGGTCCCGAACGGGAGGCCGAGGGTGACCTCGACCGAGGATCGACTCGAGTTCTCATCGACTCGAGGATCGGCTCGGTCTCCGGGGTCGACTTGGACGTCGACGTCCCGGCGGTCGGGGCAGCGGCGCCAGCGAAGCCAGCGAGCAGTGCCCTCTGCTGGTCAATGAAGGCAGACAGTCTGCTCTCCAAGGCCGTCAACCTGAGTCCGAGCTCAGGTGACCCAGCAGCCCCCGACTCGGGCCCCGACGGCGTCGGGCCCGACGTCGGCTGTCGCGGAGGCGAGTCCAGAAGGACCACAGGACTTACCCGGGCAGGCATCTCCGACTCCAGGTGAGGTCGCTTCGGGATGTGTTCCTTCTCCAAGGACCCGGGCCGGCTGTCGGGGCTATGCGACATGGCCCTCGCGGAACCAGGAGCGTCCACCGACGCCGCCCTCGCGGGTTTCACCTTCCGACGATGGTCCCCGGAGGGAGAACCCCGGTCGGAGGAACTCCGGCGACGGTCCGAGCTGGAGCCTTTCGACGCGGAGGCCTCCGACGAGGTCCGGGTACGGCTGGGGTCAGCGAAGATTCTCTCACGCTGATGCCGCCGACTTCTCAACGCCTTTGAGGACATTTTGCTGCAGGGCCCACAGATCAGTTCCTCATGATCCGGGCCCAGGCAGCGGAGGCAAAAGTCGTGTGTGTCAGTTAGTGACATATTTCGGTCACACCGACCCACACCGCTTAAACCCACTGGCAGCCATCGGGGGAAAAAGGGCCCCTGCGAGGTCAAAGGACCGGGCTGCCAGGGAAAAACCGAAAACGAAAGCTGACTAAGTCAGAAAAACCGAAAAAAGTAAGAGGACTCGTGACCGGCGTCGCGAGTCCGGGCGGGAAAAAGATCGGCGTCGAACCGAAGGAAAAAAGGATAAAATAAAGAAGAAAATCGACTTTTTTGCGGGGACAAGACGGGGACGTCTGTAGGGCTCCGCGGAAAAAAGAAGACTGGCTAAGATGGCACCCTCGGGCGGGAAGACGACCGCGCATGCGCGCTGCAATTCCCAAAGGCTTTCTTTGAAAGCTGGGGAAAATTGCTCCGCGAGGGCTCCGTCGGCGCCGACGTCACCCCATAAGTGAGGACTGACATCCTGCTTGGTCCTGGAGAAAGCCAAGATTTGAGACTGGTTAAACATTCATTTAATTTGGTAAAGTCAGGGTTAGTGAGGCTAAATGGTGTGAAGCACATCATATCATCTGCGTATAATTGGTATTGAATGCCAGAGTTTTGGAAAATTTTGCAGGCAGGTTGGAGGAAGATGTTAAAAAGTAAGGCAGAGAGGCTAGAGCCTTGGGGGACACCTTGCTTTAGTATAAATGGGAGGGAGGTGTCACTACCAATACGGACCTGTTGTGTTCTAGAGTCTAGGTATGAGCGAAACCATTTAAGAGTAGTGCCTCTCAGACCTATTTCATGAAGTCTGGTGAGGAGTTGATTATGGGGAAGAGAATCGAAGGCAGCAGATAAGTCGAGAAATATAAGTAAGCAACCCTGAGTAGGGTTATGAGTGTGTAAATACAGTGAGTCTAGAAGGGATGTTAGGAGGGTTTCAACTCCATGATTCTTCTTAAATCCATGTTGGTATAGGTCAAGAGGAGAGTGGTCATCTATGTAGTCCTGTAGTTGGGCTTGGACAATTTTCTCAGTAATCTTTGCTAGGAAGGGTATACTAGAGATGGGTCTATAGGAGGAAGGGGAGGTGGGGTCAAGTCTAGATCCTTTTAAGATGGGGCGGATAGAGGCACACTTAAGTAGGGGAGGTACAGATCCAGACTGGAGGGAGGATTGTACAATGGTCTGGATGTAGGGGCTGAGGGATGTTCTGGTGGATTTTATCCAGGGGGCAGGACATTTACATCTTTACCACAAGGGTCACTAACCTGTGGTACAGGGTTACTGCAGGTTTAATTTAATTTAAATACAAAAACATTTATATTCCACCCTTATGAACCAGCATTCAAGGCAATGCACAATTATAAAAACAAACATCAATCAGAGAGGCAGTACATGAAAATCCTACCAGCAAATAAACCATTCTTCTTCTTGCTCCATCCAAAAACCTAACCCAAAGCATCCTCTTGCTATTTGGGTAACAGAAAGGTCTAACTTCTGCCAAAATATCTTCCAGTCCTGCTCCTGCCTCAATTCCAAAGGCAACCGATTCCAAAATACAAGTGCTGCTGTAACAATAGCTCTACCCCTCTATTTCTGAAAACACAACTGAGCAATATCTGGAACATGTAACAGGTGATCCTGACTCTACCGCAGCGCCTTAGCAAGCAGTTACCACTCCAACAATCCTTGACCTTCAGGCACCATTTTAAAAGTCAGCAACAGCTTAAAAACACACTCCTCTCCCATATGGGGGAACCAGTGCAAATCCCTCAACACACCTACCGCTGATTTCAATCTTTTCCATCCTGATAGCATAGAAACATGACAGCAGAAAAAAGCCACATGGCCTATCAAGTCTGTCCTTCCATATCAACTACAATAGTCCCCTTTTTATCTTTAGAGATCCTCTGTGTTTGTCCCATGCTTTTTTGAATTCAGATACTGTCCTTGTGTCCACCATCTCCATTGGGAGACTATTCCATGTATCTACCACTCTTTCTGTAAAGAAATATTTCTGCATATTACTCCTGAGTCTATCCCCTTTCACTTTCATCCTATGTCCCCTCATAGCAGAGCTTGCTTTCAACCAAAAGAGACCCTCCTGTGCATTTATGCCACGGAGGTATTTAAATGTCTCTATCATATAGCTCCTATCCCGCCTTTCCTCTAAAGTATACATATTAAGGTCTTTAAGCCTGTCTTCATATGCTACATAACAAAGACCACTAACTATTTTAGTAGCCATCTTCTGCCGCATTCTGAAACACCTGCAGCTTTTGCAACAAATAAAGTATCCTACAGTAAGAGTTATTAACCTATTTTACCATAGCTTAGTAACTACCTCCCCTCAGTCTTTTACTATGGGCTTGTACAGTCATGGCTGCCACACACCCTTAACTATATGTGTTTAATGTACCACAGTTCGTAATAAAACATTTTTGTTTACCTCTCCCACATAAAATGTGAAATCATATTGTTAATTATTAGAAACCTATCAATAATACTTCAGTGTGAATAGGAAGTGCGAGAGGGATTTGAAGAAAAATGTATTCTGCATCAGAAACAGAATTTATTACAGATATCTTCACTTAAGTCATTTCAAAAGGGTAAAATACAAATCACACGGCTTTTCGTGTGCTGCATCCATATTATGGAACTCCATCTGTTGAATTGTGTCTTGAAAGTGATTTAAAATTCAGAAGAATGACATTTGAAACTGGCACACAAAGATGACTTTTTAGTTTGTGGCTTTTTGGTATTTTCATTGATTTTTAGTACCAGATTTATTTTAATTTCATCTTATTATTGTTTATATTTTATCGCTTATATGTTTTTGTAAGCTGCTGAGGAACTATTGATCTGCAGCATATAAATATGCTTAAATAAATATAGACTGGCCATTTTATTTTCCTGATAAACCCCCTTTTTTTGGGCCCAGTATTCTTGTGCTCCTCTGAGCTTTAGCTGAGTGGAAACCAGGGCTGGGGCCTGCTGCACGAATCTTCATGTCCATCTAGGATGTTTTCCTCTATTTTATATCCCTTTGCAGCTTGTTTTAGCCCAGTTATTTCAGCAAAGGTCCTTGGTCAGGATCCATGAACCATGACTCCTTCAGTAATACTGCAATCATATATCCTAAATCCAACCTTTGGTATTGCCAGAACACCATAACCTACTATGTTACTTCTGCAAAGAGTGTGCACGCTGCATCTGCAACATCTCCATCCTGGGTCAACCCAGGGAGTAGAAGGCCTGAGTTGGGGAATGAAGCCTAAGTCTCTGCACATTACATTGTGTGGCACTGCCTTTGTGCCACTGGTCCAGACCCCTGATAAATTCTAACAAGAAATTTCAAACAAAAAGTTTTGTACCTTCGAATAGAAGCGTCAGTGTGTCTGCAAAGATGACTGCTGCCCTACGGTCATTTAAGTCGGTTCCCAATGCCAGCGACAAGTTCTCTTCTGCCTTACTGGCAACCTGGAGAAATATACAGAAGGGGTTATGCAGATGTTTTGCAATGCACGTCCATTCCTCTTGTCTGGCACCTGCTACTGTTTTGGTGGACTTTTTAGTTTGTAGGATGATGAAGAAAGTTTTATAAACAAACAAATAAAATACATATACATACCCTTTGTTTGTTACTGAAAGGAGGCAGTACAAAGTGTAAAAGCCCAATATTCCAAGGCATTTACATGGTTTACAGAGCTGTCAATCGTGTAAATGCCCCCAAGCAGGATATTCTTCTTCTCTTCTTTAATCCCTAGCTGGCATTTGGAGAGAAGGCCATCCTCTCAGCCAATATGCTGCTGTAGGTGCTGCTGGATTCCATGTGTTGCTCACAATACGCTTATGACTATGGCGATCAGTGGCAACATTTCTGGCCTCACTGATGGTCAGTCGTTGGTTCCTTAGGTCTTCCTCAATGTGTATGAGCCACGTTTTCTTTGGTAATGCTCATTGAACCCTCCAGTGGACAGGTTGCTCTCGCCAGAGGAGTTTGTATAGCAGCCGACTGGGGTTCATTCTGCAAACGTGGCCAAACCAGTACAGTCTGCGTTTTTGGATTGTTCGACTGAGGATTGATGGTCGCACCTTGTCTGAATTGTCTCATTTCAATGGCAATCATGAAGAGAGACACCCAAAATCTGTCTCAAGATTTGCATTTGAAAGACTTTGAGTTTGTTCAAGTCAGGTTTGAGCAGAGTCCATGTTTCCAATCCATACAGAACTGGCAGGATCAGCGCTTTGAAGAGGCAAATTTTGGTCTTGGTGGAGATATTGGCTGCCTTCCAGAGGCACCATTTGAGTGAAGCGAATGCTACTGTTGCCTAGCCAATCCTGCTGAGAACTTCAGTGCTGGATGCCACCTTCATCTTCTGTACCAGCGATCCCAGGTATTTGAATTCCTGGACCTGCTCAATTTGAATACCATCAAGGTGAACAATAGCCTGTGATCCATCCGTGGTCATAACTTTGGTCTTGTCCACATTGATTTACGCCATAAGATTGGGCAATGCGGGCGATATGGAAAAGGATGTCGATGGCCTCTGCATCCATGTCAGCAAAAACAGCACTGTCGACTGCGAACAAGTCAGTCAGAGTTGTTCACACCGTACTGGACCCTGCATCTGTCCTTGAATGTTTTCCTCATTATTGTGTTGATCACGATATTGAAAAGCAGGGGTGAGGCGACATCTTCCTGGCAGACTCCAGTTTAGATAGAAAATTCCTTGGCTAGCTCATTTCAGATCCGCATGCTGCTGGTTGAGCCATTGTATGATGCTTAGATAAGTTTGATGATCTTCAGTGTCACATGTTCATTCTCTAGTGCCAGGCCAGTCAACACAGTCAAATGTGGATGTTAAGTCAATGAAGACGATAATAGTTCGCTTTCCACACCTGATCCTTTCCTCCACCAGTTGACAAAGCAGGATATTCATTGGCACTAACTCCAGACTAATGCTACTAAGCACCTCAATGCTAACCGCTTAGCAATGGGGCGTTCCAGGCCAAAGCAGAGGTGGAGCAGATTGCAAACCGGGCAGCAGCAAAATCGAGCCACTGCTTGGTTTGCCATCCACGGGTAAAGATAAGAACAACAAAAGCTGGCCTATCTTTACCCATGGAAGCTAACCAGGCAGTGGCTCAGTAGCGCTGCTGCCCAGTTAGCTTCGGCAGCGTTGGAGGCTATGCAGCGACAGCGGATATTCAATGCCGGAGCCAGATAAGACCCCAGCATTGAATATCCGGGTTTAATGTTCAGTGATGGTGGCTAGCCACCGTAATTGAGCTAGCTGCCGGTGCTGAATAATCGTGCCCTAAATATATAACAAATCATAAACTACTCATAGGTCAAAAGGCTTTAAAACTGTTAAAAAAAAAAGCATAAAGCCCAAACTGGAAATTGCTCATCAACTTTAGACATGGCATACAGACCTGTGACCTCCATCCTGGAGCACAGCTAGTGTTACTCACAGTGCAGAGGCACATAGAAGATAACTTGACAAAGTAATAATAAATTTTACAAAGGTCTATGATTCCCTGCAAATGACAAAAACAAACAAAAAATATTCAAAGGAGTGTGAGGAACTGCAGAAAAACCTTGTCAGATGAGGAAACTAGGCCTCCAAATGAAAGATGAAATTTAATGTGACTAACTACAAAGTGATGCACATTAGAAAAAAACAATTGTACTACATGTGCACGATACTGGATTCTGTCTTAGGAGTCGCCACCCAGGAAAAAGATCTTGGCGTTACTGTGGACTATATACTGAAATCCTTGGCTCAGTGTGTGGTGGCGATCAAAAAACAAATAGGATGTTGGGATTTAGAAAGGTACAGAGAATATCATAATGCCTCTGTATCGATCCATGGTGCCACTGCACCTAAAGTATTGTCTGCAGTTCTAATGATCCCATGAAAAAAGAAAGAGGAAACACACCCCACCCACTGTGATGAAAGGCTAAACAGGTTAGGGATCTTCAGCCTGGAGATGAATGAGAGGAGACATAAGAGGATATGATTGGGTAAAATAAGGAATGGCTAATTACTCTTTTCAACTCATGATTTTATTAACCTCTATCAAGTAAAACAAATTAGAGAAAATATTTTTAACTCCACACATAATTAAGCTCTGCAATTTGTTGCCAGAGCATATGGTTAAGTCATCTTGCATAGTCGCATTTAAAAAAAGGAGTATGGAGAAGTTTCTGGAGGAAAGATCCAAGTCTACAAACCACTACTGCCCAGACAGACTAGGGAAAGCCACCTCTTATTCCTGGGAGTGAGCAATAAGGAATGAATCTTCGTTGGGTTTCTATCATGTGTTCGTGCCCCAGACTGCTAAGAGACATGATGAACTTTATGGACCTTCATCTGACTCAGCATGCACTTCATGAGAATACTTTTAAAAACAGGTCGCCTAGGTTAGGAATTTAAGCAAGGTTCCACATTAGGAATCACCACTCAGAAAGCATAGTTACTCACCTGTAACAGGTGACCTCCGGGAACAGCAGGAATTTAGTCCTCACATATGGGTATCGTCGGTACCGACGGAGCCTGCGCGGGAACGCTCCCCAGCGTCCAATAGGAAAGCTTTTGTGAGCATCCCACAGCACCTGCGTGCTGCCTACCCGCCTTTCCCAACTGTCCCTCTCCAGTTGAGTTTTAAAGCTGAGACAGAGAAAGAGAAAGGGAAAGGGAAAGAGATAGCTAGAGAGATATAACTCCTAGGGGAGGTGGGTGGGTTGTGAGGACTAAATTCCTGCTGTTCCCGGAGATCACCTGTTACAGTTGAGTAACTATGCTATCTCCAGGAACAAGCAGGAATGTAGTCATCACATATGGGGACTCCCTAGCTTTAGATGCCAGGGAGTGACCCCAGAAGCTGTGCGTCCCTGAGAAGGGCTCCACTTCCCCCCATGGATCTCTGGCATCCTACAAGGGATGGTGGGTAGGAGTTGATTAGGTATGGAACAAGTGTTGGAGAACAGCCTGACCAAACAAGGCAACCCAGCGGGAGTCCTTGTCCAAGCAGTAATGGGCTGTTAAGGTATGAACAGAGGCCCAGGTGGCTGCTCGACAGATTTCATTGATAGACACAGATTGCAGATGAGCCATTGAAGCTGCCATGGGTCTCACATTGTGAGCTGTGACAGAGCCTTCCAGAGGAAGATTTTTACTCTGATAGGCAAAGGATACACACTGAGCAATCCAATTAGATAGTGTTCTCTTGGAGACTGGAAGTCCCAAATGAGAAAGATCAAAAGCAACAAAGAGTTGAGAGGACTTTCTATGTTGCTGTGTTCTTTGTAAGTAAAAGGCTAAAGCTCTTTTACAGTCCAAAGTATGACGGTTCCTTTCTGCATTTGATGCATGAGGCCTTGGAAAGAACACAGGTAGGTAGACCGCTTGGTTTAGATGAAAAGGCGAGACCACCTTTGGCATAAAGCGTGGATGAGTCCTAAGGACTATCTTGTCATGATGGAACCTTGTATAAGGTGGATCAGCTATTAGTGCTTGCAACTCACTGATACGACGTGCTGATGTGATTGCAATGAGAAAGATAACCTTCCAAGAAAGGAATTTCAAGGAGGTAGTAGCTAAGGGTTTGAAAGGTGGCTTCATGAGCTGACCAAGAACCAAATTTAAGTCCCTTGCCACAGGTGGAGGCTTAATGGGAGGTTTAGTTAGAAGAAGGCCTCTCATAAATCTTGCTATAAGAGGATGGGAGGAAATAGGTTGTCCATTTAGAGGCTTGAAAGAAGCTGCATTAGCACTCAAATGGACTCTTACTGAGTTAGTTTTAAGTCCTGCATTGGATAAATGAAGGCGATACTCCAGTAATGATTCCAGAGATATCGCAAGGGGGTTAAGACCCTTCTGCGAACACCATATGGTAAACCTTTTCCACTTGAAAGCATAAGAGCATCTTGTGGAAGGCTTCCTGGAAGCATAAAGGATATCCTTTACTTGCTGAGGAAGGTTAAGATCATGAAGATCTAGGCCTTCAGCAACCAAGCCCAGAGATGCAGAGACTGGGGATTGGGATGCCATAACATTCCGTCCTCCTGAGACAGGAGATCTGGAGCAGACCCTATCCAGGGAGGGAGCTTGAGAGAGATGTAGAAGCAGAGGGTACCACACTTGCGGTGGCCAATGTGGAACTATGAGAATCATACGGTCTCTGTCTCTCTAAAGCTTGAACAGGGTTTTGGGAATTAGGGGAATGGGTGGAAAGGCATAAAGGAAGTCTTGACCCCAGTAAAGGAGGAAAGCATCCCTGGCCTGAGCCCTCTGAACCGGGGTTCTGGAACAGAACCGGGGAAGTTTGGTATTCCACAGACTTGCAAAGAGGTCTATGTCGGGGGTTCCCCAAATTTGAAAAATCTTGGCCACCTGGTCTGCATGCAGAGACCACTCGTGTGGAAGCAGAACTCGACTGAGACTGTCTGCCCAAGAGTTTTGTATGCCTGGAAGATACACTGCCAGGAGAAGAATCTGATGATCTCCGGCAAGGGCCCATAGTCGCAAAGCTTCGTTGCAAAGCAACAGAGAGCCTGTTCCCCCTGTTTGTTCACATAGAACATGGCTACTTGATTGTCCGTATGAATGAGGACTGTCTTGTAGCTGAGCAGAGTGTGGAACACTCGAAGAGCAAGGGAGATTGCTCTGAGCTCCAAGAGATTGATATGAAGATGAGTCTCCTGTGGAGACCAGGTGCCTTGGGTGGCGA
Source organism: Ichthyophis bannanicus (assembly GCA_033557465.1). Classification (NCBI taxonomy): domain Eukaryota; kingdom Metazoa; phylum Chordata; class Amphibia; order Gymnophiona; family Ichthyophiidae; genus Ichthyophis; species Ichthyophis bannanicus. Next base: position 559,778,797 of record CM066034.1, on the reverse strand, counting down.
GGTCTTGCAGATGAGCTCCCCAACCCATCGGAGAAGCATCTGTTGTGAAAGTTGCCTGGGGTAAGGGTTGTTGAAAAGGGGATCCCAGCAACAGGTTTTGAGTGGACTTCCACCACTGGAGGGACAAAATAAGGTGACTTGTGTTTGCTATTTTGTCTGACAGGCATACTGATGCCTGGGTCCATTAAGTGGATAAAGTCCACTGGGCTGCCCTCATATGGAGGCAAGCATAAGGAACCACATGCACGGTAGATGCCATGTGGCCTAGTAGTTGTAGCATTTCTCGGGCAGTGAGATGAGGCTTTAGCACTGCTTGAGAAGCTAACTGCACCATGCAAAGGCAACGGGCCTGGGGGAGACAGGCCCTTGCCTTTCTGGTATGCAGCAAAGCTCCTATGAACTCTAAGGAAGGAGAAGTGGCCTAGTGGTTGGGGCAAGGTACTACAGGCCGGAAGGTCGGTGGTTCAAATCCCACTAGAGGACAGCAACCTTGGGCCAGAAGGACTGGGGTTTCTAGTCCCACAGTTGCTCCTTGTGGTCTTGGGCAAGCCACTTAACCCTCCATTGCCCATGTTCCCTGTAAGTATTAGTGTACGTGTCTCATATCCCCTCGTGTTAAATGTATCCCCCAACCGCTTTGACCCGGTGAGAAGCGGGATATAAATGCAGATAAATAAATAAATAAAGACTGAGTGGGAGTTAGACTGGATTTTGGGATGTTTATTACCAGACCCAAATACTGAAGGATACGCATTGTGCAGGAAAGAGAAGTCCTGGTCTCTGACTCTGTTGGGGCTCGAATGAGCGTGTCGTCTAAGTAGGGGAAGATGAATATCCCTCGAGTGCGGAGAAATGCTGCTACCACAGCCATGCATTTCGTGAACATCCTTGGTGCTGAGGCCAGGCCAAAAGGAAGCACCCTGTATTGGTAGTGCTTTCCTTGAAAAAGGAACCGAAGGAATCTTCTGTGAGTTGGATGGATGAGAACAAGGGTGTACGCATCCTTGAGATCTAGAGAACAAAGCCAATCCTGACTCTGAAAGTATGGCAGCAGAGTTCCCAGAGAAATCATCTTGAATTTGTCTTTGACAAGGAATTTGTTCAATTCTGAGGATAGGTCTGTATCCCCCTGTTTTCTTTGGGATAAGGAAATAGGGGGAGTAAAACCCTGTACCCTGCTGATGGATGGGTACTTCTTCTATTGCCCCTTGGGCAAGAAGCATAGTGACCTCCTGACCTAACAGGTTGATGAGAGAGGTCGGAGAATTGAACTGCCTTATCATTGTGGGAGGGGGCATGCATGAAAAATGAAGCTTGTACCCCTCTTTTATGATGGAGAGTGTCCAATGCTCTGCTGTTATCTGCCCCCATCTGGGGGCAAAGTGACACAACCTTCCTGGAATGGTGGAAGGTTCTGGTCCAATGAGAGCCAGGAAGGCTAAGTTCTCTAGCTGAAAGTCAAAGGCCTTGTGGAGGCTGAGACTGCTGGGACGGCTGAGGCTTAGCATTCTTTGCTTTTCTTTGTTTGGGTGGTTGCTGACCTTTCCGGACAAGCTGACCTGCAGAACGCCCCTGCTGAGAATAAGCAGGATAAAATCTTTTTTTTTTTAGAAAAGAATGGTTTCTTGAAAGATTTTTCTTGCAGGATCAGCTGTGGACTTGGATAATCTATCCAAGGTGGAGTTGTCAGCATACAACTCATTGGCTTTTTACTGCCAATCTTTACCAAACAGGTTCTCACCAGTACAAGGAATATTTCCCAGTTTGTCTTGTACCAAGGGCTCCAGATCAGATGCCTGGAGCCAAGCAATTCTACGTGCACCTATGGCAATGGCAGAGGTTCTGCTTATGCACTCAAAACAGTCAAAAGCTGCACGGTTGACAAATTTAGAAACTTCTTGGGCATGTTTGAGCAATGTGAGAAAATCCTGCCTTCTATCCTCAGGAAGAAGAGGACTCAAAGCCTCTAAATCACCTGTGACTTCCTTCAGGAACATTCCCATATATAGACTATAGGAACTGATCCTGGCAGAAAGCATGGAAGCTTGGAAGACACGACGTCCAAATGCATCCAAAGTTCTGCACTCACGTCCTGGAGGATTAGAGGCATGCCTCTTTGCACTCTTGATCCTTCTCATAGCTGATTCCACTACAATAGAGTGGTGAGGAAGCTGAGTTTTCTGGAAACCAGGACAAGGAGGGACTCGATAGAGAGTATCCAGTCTACGAGAGTGAGGAGAGGTGGTAAGAGGTGTCTCCCACATTCTTAACATGAGATCATGCAAGATCTCATGGATGGGCAAGGTAGCTGCCTCCTTAGGAGTTTTAGGATATTGTAAAATTTCCAACTCCTTTGCTCTGGGCTCTTTTTCAGGGGCCACAGTAATGGACAGAACCCGAGCCACCTCCCTGATGAAATCCTGAAAGGAAATGTCCTCTGGAGGAGACATCCTGCGTTTAGGGGAGGAAGGCTCCTCTGGGAGAAGTATTCCCACATCGACAGAACTGTCAGAATCCTCAGATTCCTCTGAGGACTCGAAGTACCTTCTGTCAGGATACTCTTGAACAGCCTGATACCAGTACCGACCGAAGTTGGTACCGAGGGGAATCGGTACCGGTGTAACGGTACCGGAAGGTATCGCATGACTGGGTACCGGCAATGCGGACATCGATGTCGATGCCGATGTTGTCGGTAGCGATACCGGTGCCGGTTCCGGTTGAACTGTCTGACGCGGTTCCGAGGGTGTCGATGCCGCAAGGAGAGCCGCCAGACTGCATTCAATAGCCAGGACCCTCTGGTCTATCGACACTGCCGATGCCTGGATGTCGGTACCGGAGAAGACCGCCGGTACCCCAGTGCATGGCACCAGTAGGCCTCGAGAACGTCCTGGAGCCCCGATAATGCTTTGGAAGCCGAAGCCTCCCGCCGGGGCAATTTTGCCGGTGCAGAATCCTCAAGGGCAACGCCAGAGGCATCTCGATGCTTAGAGGGAGATCTACCCTTTGAGGACCGGCTAGACTTATGTTTAGTTACCTGAGATCCACGGGAGGAAGATGGAGCCCTGGAAGACGTCGATGCCACCGAAGCTGCATCAGAGGGAAACAGGGTACTGAGCTTGGCAACTCAGTTCTGTCGACCTCTCTTGGACATCATGGCACAGGCCATACATTCCGAGATGGAATGGTCAGGACCTAAACATTTCAGATACCACTCATGGGTGTCGGTGATGGAGATGGTACTGCCACACTTGGTGCACTTTTTAAAACCCGAAGAGGGTTTTTCCATTTTGGAAAAACTCTTGGGCCTAAGGCCCAAAATGGCACGTGCACCTGGAAAAAAAAAATGGGAAAAAAAAAGTACTAAGAAATTTTTTTTTAAAGAAAAGAAAGAAAGAAAAACCGGTGGTACCGGGGAAAGCGTCGAGGAAGGCAGACGTGACCACAAAAAAGAAGGAAAATTTTCTGCGGTGACAGGAACACGACCTGTTGGCTCCGTGGAAAACTAAGAATTGGAGAGAGGCAGTTGGGAAAGGCAGGAAGGCAGCATGCAGGCACAATGGGATGCTCCCAAAAGCTTTTTAATTGGACGCTGGAGAGCGTTCCCGCACAGGCTCCGTCGGTACCAACGATACCCATATGTGATGACTACATTCCTGCTTGTTCCTGGAGATAAGGCATTATCGTGGATAATACGTTGAAACTCTCTATCCAGTGTGCAGCAACGACCAAGAAAGCAAATAGAATGCAAGGAAACGCAAGGAAAGGAATGGCAAATAATACTTTTTCACTCAATCGTAATCAAACTGTGGAATTCGCTACTGGAGGAAGTAGTAAAAGGTGAAATTAGGCCTTCCCTTCTAATTTTCTTTTCCAGAGTCCCTCCAGTCCAGTCGCGTGGGTTATGCCCCATCACCAGCAGATGGAGACTGAAAACCACTGGTTATGATGTTGTCACACTATAAGGGATCTGTGTAGATCTGTCCATACCAGTATTTCAGTTAGCCAAGCAGAATCCACAATGCTGTGAAACAATCAGAAATTAATCATTTACTATGTACAGCAACTGTCCCCAAAAAGACGAGATACTGCTCCTCCAAGGAACAGAAAGAACACTTTTTACTGAATTTGTAGAACAGGCCTCCCCCCCAAGTGGCGGCAGGGGAGCATCAAAACCACGACACTGGACAGATGAGGGGGCACAGATTCATCTCTTCTACGTCTCGGCTTGCTGAACACGGACATGGACTGGACTGGAGATACTCAAGGAAAGAAAATTAGCAGGTAAGACCTTCTTTATCATGCCTCCAGTCCAGTCCAGATGTATGGGATGTGCCAGAGCAGTATTCAATTATGAGCATGACATGCAAGCCAGACCTGAAATACTCATGCTGCGAACCACGCATCATCTTGCGCCTGAACATCCAGGCAATAATGCCATACAAAGGAGTGGAAAGAAAAAAACCCCAATTGTGTGAACAAAATAAAGTACTATCACAAAAAGTTCACCATAAATACCCCCAAAAAGACTTTATTTCATTTTTGTCGAAGCTGACTGTAGGAGAGGTGGTATGGGTTTAACCACTCACGCCAAGCAGTAAGCTGCCTTTTATTCAAAGATGGTTCTTCACCACTAAAATTGATATATTATATTTATATTTTTAACTTATCTGATTTAAAACACTCCACCGGAGAGGAAAGTTGCTCAAGAAGAATTCCCTTTACACGACGCGTGCGTTTCGAGTATCCAACTCTGTATCAAGTGCTTAGTTGTAAAAGCAAAAATGGCAACATTGTTGAAAAAACGCCGTCTTCTGCGGCCACGGTAGAGGCAATTACCTATAGGCTGAATAACTGCTGCTTTTAAAGAAGAACCAACCAATAGAACAGGAAACACCCACTGCAAAGGGAGTCCCTTATCCAATTGGTGGAAAAGAATGATGACATGTCCAATCGAAACTGATCCGTCAGATAACACTCAACCAATCGATCTCACGATTGAGGCCAGCTGGTTCCATTGAATTCAGAAGGAATATCCATCTCTGTTCTAACCATTGCAGATTTTTTTCGCGGTCTCCCCTCCTGGGATTTTCCGGTATATGGTCTATTACTGTCCATTGAAGATCTTCAAAAACATGTTGCAAAGCCATACAATGTTGCACCATCGGAGCGGTTTCAATCCTTTGTCGTAACCGCGATGCATGCTCCATTAGACGTTTTTTAATGGGACGAATTGTTCTACCTATGTATAATAACCGACATGGACAGCATATTAGATACACCACATGTGTAGATGTGCATGAGGTATCCCAGCGACGGTGATACATATGTAAAGTGACTGGATGGGACCAGGATATTCCCGTCCAAGTTGTAGCACAATATCCACATGCATTGCAAGGAGTGTGTCCGGTCACCACAGATCGGTATTCAATGCGGTCAGAAGGCAAGGCAGTTTTCACTAAACGATCACCCAACGATGAACCCCGAGCATATGCCACTCTTAGAGGTTGCTGGAAACATGTGTGGAGGCGCAAAATAGGCCAGTGGGTTTGTAGAATTTTCATGACCGCCGAGCTCCGATCCGTAAAGAGTAACACACCAGTAATACATGTCTCCTGAGAAGATGCTGTGTTTGTATATTGCGGGTCCAGTAACCAATCCCGATGGATATGCAAAGCGCGTTGGTATGCGCGTCGTATTATTAAATCTGGATAACCTCTAGCAGGAAGTCGAGAACAAAGTTCCAAAGCATGTCGTCTGTAATCAACTTCAGAATCACAAATCCTCCGTAGACGTAAAAATTGCCCAAAAGGCAAACCCCGTCGTAGGGGGCCAGGATGGCAGCTTTTATAATGTAGAAGACTGTTCCTTTGGACAGGTTTACGATAGAGGGAAGACGACACTTTCCCATCAACAATCCCAAGTTGCATGTCCAAAAATTCGATAGTGGCAGAACTAATTTTCTCAGTGAACTTGATGTTATGCCGTAAAGAATTTAAAAATCCTATAAATTGATGTAAAGTAGGCAAATCAGATGTCCAGATGAAAAAAACATCATCCAAGAAACGCTTCCACGTAAGAACATTAACATAATATATAGATGTAAAAATGGACGAACTTTCCATCTCAGCCATATACAAGGTGGCGATGGAAGGCGCCACCGTGGCCCCCATCGCTATCCCGGATTTTTGCTGATAAAATGTGCAATCTGACAAAAAATAATTTTTAGTCAAAACTAATTCCATTAGTTGTAAAGAAAAACCCGAGGAATGCGAGCTGGGGCCTTAGTGAAGCAACAATGTAAAAGCTCTAATGCTGCTCTCTGATCAATATTTGTATATAAAGATACAACATCTAAGGTCACCATGAATGCACCATCCGGAATTAATAAAGGGGAAATGACCTGTAAGAAATGTGATGAATCCCGTATATATGACGTTACTGTGCAGGCCTCCTGCTTTAGAAAAACATCACAGAAAATAGACAATGGCTCTAATACCGAACCTTTACAGGAGACAATAGGGCGTCCAGGGGGAGATATCATTGACTTATGAATTTTTGGAACCAAATATATTATTGGAATCTTTGGATGTGTATTAACCAAAAAAGATCGTTCCTTAGAGGTTATCCAACCACCTTGATGAGCTAAATCTACCAGCGCTGTGATTTCTGTCAAAAGAGATAATGTAGGATCCCCATCCAAAATACTATAGGTAGATTGATCATCAAGATGACATTTCAATAGCTGTTGATAAGAATCTAAATTCTGTACTACCAGGGCACCCCCTTTATCAGCTTTACGTATAATTAATGAATGATCCGATTCCAGCTCTCGTAGAGCCACCCGATCCACAGTGGTGAGATTAGAAAACTGGGAAAAAGAACCAGATTCAAGACATACCAAATCTCTCAAAACCAACCGCTGGTATGTAGAAAGTATGGGGTCAGGTGTAGTATTCGGAGGAATCCACTTAGAGTGAGGCTTTACTACCGACATATCCGAACTCATAGGTTTTCCATGAAAAAAATGAATAATGTTTAATTTCCTGAAAAATTGATATAGACTGACCCGCATCCGAAACGGGTCATAATGGACAGTAGGCACAAATGAGAGACCTAACTGTAACAGATGTTCCTGAGCCGGCGATAAAGAACGATCAGTAAGATTAACAACTATTAAAGACGTTGCTTGGACCGTTGCCTGGTGTTTGGGGGTTCCCAATCGTCGTCGCGGTAATCTCCCCGATAATATCGACGGCCCTGAGGGGCCCGAAAAACCGACCTACCCCGAGTATTACCTCGAGCTCCTGTATCTGTGGCACTCTCATCTGTATCATCAGAAGACCGATCAAAAGTTACGGTTCTCTTGTTTGTAGTTGTAGTAGTCTGATCTGTCTTTTCATACATCCAATAAAAAGCAGCAGTTATTCAGCCTATAGGTAATTGCCTCTACCGTGGCCGCAGAAGACGGCGTTTTTTCAACAATGTTGCCATTTTTGCTTTTACAACTAAGCACTTGATACAGAGTTGGATACTCGAAACGCGCGCGTCATGTAAAGGGAATTCTTCTTGAGCAACTTTCCTCTCCGGTGGAGTGTTTTAAATCAGATAAGTTAAAAATATAAATATAATATATCAATTTTAGTGGTGAAGAACCATCTTTGAATAAAAGGCAGCTTACTGCTTGGCGTGAGTGGTTAAACCCATACCACCTCTCCTACAGTCAGCTTCGACAAAAATGAAATAAAAAAGTCTTTTTGGGGGTATTTATGGTGAACTTTTTGTGATAATACAAAGGAGTGGAGCAATGACTACGTACCGCCTTAAAAATGTCAATCAGGGGAACTAGCGTGAACTCTGCCGACGAAACCACCTGCACTCTGGTCGAGTGGGCCGTCAGCTCCTTCGAAAATGGAACGGCACAGCGCCGAAGCAATAGCCTCCTTCAGCCACCTCACAACTGACGTCTTTGAGGCCGTCTCTGCTTTGTGCAGCACCCTAAAAAGAACAAAGAGGTGATCCAATCTCCTAAACTCCTGGGTCCTCTTCAGATACTGCCAAAGGACTTGTCGAACATCCAACAACCTCAGTTTCCCAGACTCTGACTGCCTACTGCCGCAGAGAACACCAGCAACGTGACCGTCCAATTAAGGCAGGGGTCTCAAACTCAAATTGCTTTGAGGGCCGAATGAGGACTTGTAAAGTAACCCGGGGGCCGCATAAGACACGGGGCCTCATTTGCATAAATATTTGCATAATGTTGCATAATGTTGCATAATGAGTGCATGGATAAAGAAAGACTAGAACATTTCTATATTACTATAATCCAGTGCCAACCGTCAGGCACATTAGGAACTACTACTAACACTGCCCATTTGGAACCCATAGCAAACCCCCCGTATCATAACAGCACTACCAGGACTCACAAAGCACCAGACCCTACCTATCAAAAGGCAACACTGCAAATATTAAATCAATACATTTCAGAGAACAATACATGACCTACTGGGAAAAGAGAACAAGTAGCAATGTCAAATAGGAATTACACAGAATACCTCAGCACTGTAGAAATAAAACTATAAATTAATTTCTTGTACTAAAGCACAGACATTAATGATGCACATTTCCCAGAGCTGACATATTCCAGTTAATAAATTCAAAATAAAGAGATATTTTTCTACCTTTTGTGCATTTTTTTTCAGTTGCAATTGCTCCAGCCACTTCTGGTTTCTTCGTGTCTTCTGCTATCTCCATCGTCTGCTGTCCATTTGTCCTTTCTTCTCTCTTCTAGTTTTTTTCCATTCTCTCTCTCTACATCTGCTTTAACATACTAATCTTTCTCCTTTTGCTCTTTCCTCATTCCTATTTCATCCACTCAAATTTTACCCCTCCATCCTCAATCCCCACTTACTCTCCCAATACCTGGCCAATTGTAGATTTGTCTTCTCTGCCAGACAAAATATTTTTCCCCTCTCCATTTCACTTTCCCAGCTCCATCCCATTCTAATACTCCCCAACATCAGCTCCCTTCTAGTTCCAGCCCCACCCAGCATCTGCTCCTTTCTAGTCCCTGCATCAGTCCATTTCCAGTCCTATCCTTGACTCACCATCAGCCCCTTTCCCATCCTTGCCCCCCATCTGCCCATTTCCATTCCTAGCTCCCTCACCTCACAGCCCTTTTCCATTCCTAGCCCCCCTACCCATCAGCCATTTGCAGTTCAAGCCCCACTTCCACACAGCCCATATACAGTCCTAGCAACCCCCCCAGCCCATTACCAGTCCTAGACCCCCATAGCCCATTACCAGTCCTAACCTCCCCATAGAGCACTTCCAGTCTTACCCCCCCATCACCCCATTTTCAGTCTTACCTCCCCTCATAGGCCATTACCAGTCCTAACCCCCCAATCAGCCCACCTCCAGTCCTAACCCCCAACTGCCCCTTTCCAGTCCTACCTCCCCTCATAGGCCATTACCAGTCCTAACCCCCCCCTGCCGATAGCCCACTTCCAGTCCTAACCCCCATCTGCCCATTTCCAGTCCTAGCCCCCACCATAGCCCATTACCAGTCATAAACCCCCCCCGGCCAATAGCCCACTTCCAGTCCTCACCCCCATCTGCCCATTTCCAGTCCTAGCCCCCACCATAGCCCATTACCAGTCATAACCCCCCCTGCCAATAGCCCTTCCAGTCCTAACCCCCATCACCCCATTTTCAGTCGTACCTCCCCTCATAGGCCATTACCAGTCCTAACCCCCATTCAGCCCACCTCCAGTCCTAACCCCCATCTGCCCATTTCCAGTCCTAGCCCCCACCATAGCCCATTACCAGTCATAACCCCCCCTGCCAATAGCCCACGGCCAGTCCTAACCCCCATCTGCCCACCTCCAGTCCTAACCCCCATCACCCCATTTTCAGTAATAACCCCCCCTGCCAATAGCCCACTTCCAGTCCTAACCCCCATCTGCCCATTTCCAGTCCTAGCCCCCACCATCGCCCATTACCAGTTATACCCCCCCAGCCCATTACCAGTCATAACCCCCCCTGCCAATAGCCCACTTCCAGTCCTAACCCCCATCTGCCCATTTCCAGTCCTAGCCCCCACCATAGCCCATTACCAGTTATAACCCCCCCCCGCCCATTACCAGTCATAACCCCCCCCCCTGCCAATAGCCCACTTCCAGTCCTAACCCCCATTACCCCATTTCAGTCAGCCCCTCCATAGCTCATTACCGGCCAGCGAAGGAGGGAAACAAAAAACCCCCCAAAACCCTGGCTTCTGCTGCTGCCGTTGCCGCTGTGGCAGCGGCAGAATAAATTTTCAAATTAAAAAAAAACTGACTTCTGCTGCTCAAGCAGCAAAATCAGCTGTCCTGCGGCCCCTTCCCCTCTGCCCGGAGATCCGACTCTGCTCTATCAGCGGCGTGCTTTTCAAGCCGCGACAAGAGTATTCCCCTCTCGCGCGGTTTAAGCCTATTCACTTTTCAAGCCGCGCGAGAGGGGAATACTCTCTTCGCGGCTTGAAAAGCACGCCGCTGATAGAGCAGAGTCGGATCTCCGGGCAGAGGGGAAGGGGCCGCAGGACAGCTGCTTGAGCAGCAGAAGTCAGTTTTTTTTTTAATTTGACAATTGATTCTGCCGCTGCCACGGCGGCAACGGCAGCAGCAGAAGCCAGGGTTTTGGGGTTTTTTTTGTTTTTCTCCGTCGCGGGCCGCACAAAGTTGTCTCGCGGGCCGCGTGTTTGAGACCCCTGAATTAAGGTGAAAGGACGACACCACCTTAGGGAGAAAGAAAGGAACTGGCCTAAGCATGACCTTTTCCTTAGAGATCTGTAAGAAGGGCTCCTTACACAACAGAACCTGCAGCTCGGAGATCCTCAGCACCAAACAAATGGCTATCAAGAACACTTTCAAGGTAAGATCTCTCAAGGAAGTACTATGGAGTGGTTCAAATGGAGCCTCCACCAACCCCAACAATACCAGGTTCAAGTCCCATGACGGAACCTGATGTGGCAACAGAAGGCAAACATATTTAACCCCTCTCAAAAAGTGCACCACATCCGGAAGCGAGGCTAACGAGGCTCCCTGAACACGCCCTCTAAAACAGACTAAAGCTTCTATCTGAACTCGTAATGAAGTCAAGGCTAGCCATTTCTCCAGGCCCACCTGCAGGAAGGTCAAAACCTCGGGCAACGAAACTGCAATGGCACGAAGCCCCCTCTCTTCACACCAACCTTTCAAACACTTGCCAGACATGAATATATGCCAAGGACGTTGAACGCTTTCTAGCCCTAAGTAAAGTCAAAAATCACCTGAGTGTCCTTTCTTCCTCAACTTTGCTCATTCAAGAGCCAAGCCGTAAGCGAGAATTGATGCATGTCCGGCATTAGAATTGGACCCTGCGTCAGAAGATCGTCCCTCAACAGCAGACACCAGTCTATTTACTTTGAGCTGCACCAGATCCACATACCACGGCCTCCAAGACCAATCTGGTGCCACCAGGATCACCAGGCCCCAGTGAGATTCTATCCGTTGAAGCAGCCGCCCTATCAGCGGCCAGGGAGGAAACAAAGAGCATGTCCCCGATTGGCCATTTTTCAACAAAAGCATCCAGGCCCTCAGACATTCTCTCTCATCAAGAACTGAAGAAACAAGACACCATGACATTGCTTGTGGACACCATCAGATCCCTGATCAGCATCATTCAACTATTTTCTGGAACACATCTACTAGAGACCACGCTCCTGGGTTGAACTGATGGCGACTGAGAAAATAGGCTTGCACATTTTCCCTTCCCACTACATGAACTGTTGACAGCAACAAAAGACGACTTTCTGCCCACTGAAGCAGGAGAGGACACCTCGGCTGCCAACATTGCACTTCCCGTGCCGCCTTGCCGATTGATGTAAGCCACTGTGGTCGCATTGTCTGAAAAGACCCTCACTGCCTTGTTGAGAACAACTGGGCAAAAGGCCTGCAGAGTTAAAAACGCTGCTCTTATCTCCAAATGATTGATGGACCAGCCCTTCGCCTCCCAAGACCACTGACCCTGCATCACCTGACCCCGATAATGTGCTCCCCCCCAACTACCAATGTTAATCTATATGGTAACCATTACCCAGTCAGGGGGCTCTAGCAGCATCCCACTGCCAACTTGGCCAAGTCCATCCACCATCTCAGACTCTCTCTTTTGTGTCCTCTGGACACTGTAGCCTCCTCCACAGAGTGCTTTTGGGGGGGACCACTGAGACAGCAGTGCCCCTGAAGAGGTCACATATGCACCTTGGCCCATGGGACCAGATACATTCGCAGCTGCATGTGGTCCCAGACTCAAGGGACCCGCATCCTGTGGAAACGCTGCACCTGATCCTGCACCTTCTCTATGCGCTCCTGAGAGTAAGACACCAGTTCTAACTTGGTATTGAAATGGAACCCTAAAAATACACCAGATATTGAGTCGACTGCATAGTCGACTGGGGAAATTGATGACCCAACCTAACTGTTGAAGAAACTATACCACTCTCTGCACAGACTTTGCCCTTATCAGCCAGTCATCCAGATAAGGATGCACCAGATAAGGATGAAGAGCCGTTGCCACCACCATCATCTTTGTGAAGGTCCAAGCTGCCGTGGTAAAACCAAAGGGCAGAGCTTGAAATTGAAAATGCCCCATTGGAACTGTGAAACGTAAGTAGCACCGATGACCTGAACGAATGGGGATGTGCAGGTAAGCTTCTGAAAGATCCAGGGAAGTGAGGAATTCGCCTTCTCACCGCCACTATGACTGACCACAAGGTCTCCATGAAAATGTGGAACTCGCAAAGCTCAGTTGACATGCTTCAAATCCAGGATGAGTCAAAATGTCCCTTTCTTTTTGGGCACCACAAAGTAAATGGAGTACTGGCTGAGTTTTCGCTCCTTTGGGGGGACCTTAACAACCACCTTGAGATGGAGCACCCTTTCAAGCTGGTCCACCATCGCCCTTGCCTTGGTTGGAGCCTTGCTGTGCGACAGCAAAAAAGCATCTGAAAGGGGCCACGCCAACTTGAGCGCGTAGCCCTCGCGAATAACTTCCAGCACCCACTGGTCGGTTGTAATCTGGACCCAGGCAGTATAGAAGGCCTGCAAACAACCGCCTACTGGAATTACCCCTGCCTAGGCTCACAACTCCTCAATGGAACTTCTTTAAGTCTCCCAAAGACCCAGCTGAATAGTTCTTGCTTTCCCTATTGCCCCCTAGAAAGGGCTGGCCCTTTGGGAAATAAATGAGAAAGCTGAAAAGCCCAAGAGGAACCTCTAGCTCTGCAAGCATCCCTAAACTGCCCCTTAGAAAGGGCCGCAGACTCAACGCCACAAGGTTTATCCTCCAGCAATATCAGTACCTTTGAATCTCCCAAATCTTCCACCAGCTTTTCTAGTGCCTCCCCAAAGAGAAGAGAAGTTTTCCCTTAAAGGGAAGCTTACTGAGCCGAGCTCTAGACACTATATCAGTCATCCAATTCTGGAGCTACAAGAGATGCCTAGCCATCACTACCGAGACCAAATTCTTAACAGAGGCAAATACCAAATTGTACAGTGCATCCGCCAGGTAAGCTGACCCAGACTCTAGTCTGGCCACTTCTAGAAATCCCTCTGGAGATACAAAGGAGGATTCCAGCAAACCTTGGGCCCAGCGCAAGCACACTTTGGCCACACATGCTTGACGGATCGAAGCTTGCAAAGCTAAAGTTGAAAACTCAAAAGGACTGCTTCAACAGTCTCCAATTTCCAGTACTGGGCATCCTTTAGAGCTGCCCTGCCCTCCATTGGGATAACTGTCTTCTTTTAACAGTGGAAATCAAGGCATCTGCTTTTGGGAGCCGCAAAAGGTCCCTTTCCTCCAGTGGCAGGGGATACAAGAATGCCATGGAGCGACCGACTCAAAAGTCCAATGGAGAAAGCAAGCCACCCACATGGGAGCAAAAGAACAAAAGACAGCAGGTACACCAATGAGTGGTAAGGACCAAGATAAAACCCCAACGCATTTCGGCCAGTTAGGCCTTCTTCAGGGGATACAGACATCAAAAATAATATTATTAATAAAATGATAAATACATGAACAAATCTCAAAGATAAATAATATGACTGATAAATAGATAAATAAATAAATAAATAATGAAACACAAGATTAGTTAAAAACATGTCATAAAATCAAACAAACACTAAAGATCTAACAGCAATAAATACTAATACAACCCAGACAGGAAGAATGTACAAGGCTGAACCCACATAAAAGCCCATAGAGAAAGGGAGAAAAATCTCTCAATGTTTTTGATTTTTAGTGTTTCTTTGATTTTATGAAGTGTTTTTAACTGATCTTATGTTTCAATATTTATCTATCATATTATTTATCTATAATGAGATTTGTTCATATATTTATCATTTTATTATTACTATTATTGTTGTTTTCAAGGTCTGTACCCCCTGAAGAAGGCCTAACTGGCCGAAACGTGTTGGGGTTTTATCTTGGCAAATAAAGTGCCCTTACCACTCGTCGGTACACCTGCTGTCTTTTGTTCTTTGCAACTGACTCATAAACCATCCCATTCAGATGAAATCAGATCCTTAAATGGCATTAGAGTGGAAAGAAAGTTAAGGGCTTCCATGTACCTGTCCACTACAATATTTAGGGCCAACAACAACTGGGAAATCAGTGGCGCCAATCCATCATGCCGAAAAACTCTAATGACAGTCGGATCCTCACCTGGAGCAATCTCTCCATCCTCTAACTCATCCCCAGAGAGATCCTAACACCTGGACTGTCCTTCCGAGGGGTCATCAGAGCCCCCGGAAACCACTGAGCCCTGATCTTCCCAGGCGTTCTCTTCTACTGGCTGGTGTTTAGACAGTGGCTCTATGGGACCTTTGATACCAGGCTGCAGTTCCTCTGCTCCTTCTCTGCTTCCTGCCACATCTGGAGAGCCTTGTCCCAGCACCTGCTTCATGCAGGCAGCTTGGTGCATAAGGAGCACAAATTCCGGTGAAAAGGGAACCCCCTGCAGACTGCATTACAACTCATCACCATGTGCTGGAGACTGCAAAATATGGTATGGCCAGATCTGCACCAATCCCTTATAGTGTGACATCATTGAAACCAGTCTATCTGCTGGTGATGGGGTATAACTCATGTGTCAGACTGCACTGGAGGGGCAATAAAGAAGCCATTAGTGTAGCTGGGTTTAAAAGACATTTGGACAAGTTCCTGGAGGAAAGGTCCATAAACCATTAATAAAATGTACCACCGAAATCCACTGCTTACCCCTGGGATAAGCAGCATAGAATCTGTGAACCTTTTAGGGAACCTGACAGGTACTTGTGACCTGGATTGGCCACAGTTGGAAACAGGATACTGGACTTGATGGACCCTTGTGTCTGACCCAGTATGGCATATCTTATGTTAAGCCTATTTTAGGTCTATTTTAGAAAGACAAGACTACATGTCTCTATAAAATAGCCTCAGAAAAACTGCAACAATCATGGCTAAAATCCACCTATGTATATTTATAGCTGCTTGGGGGTAAATGTAAACATATGCATGTATATATGTAATTACTTGCGTTCTTTGAGACTCCACCCAAACTATACCCCAAAACAAGCCTATATGCACGTCGTATAAAAGTAGCGATTTCAACTTTTCCAGTTTGACCTTTTTGTATCTGTTGTAATTCTCTTAGTCTTTATTATAGGTTTGGGAGAAAGTATATATTTAAAAAAAAGGTATGCTTTTTTGTACTTATACACACATATATCATGAGAGTAATTTTATTAAAGCTCTTTTCTGCAGGTAGAACAGGGTTCTCCAGGGAGACTCTGAAGGAAAGATTTTGAGCCTTCCTTTCCAATTTACCATCACAGCAGACAGAAAATTAAAAAATAAAAAGAAAGGCAAAGTGAAGAAAAAAAAGGTAAAAACAGACTCCTAAACAAAAGCCGCGTCCTCTCTCAGGGAGCTAACTTGGGACTCCCTGTCAAGAACACATGGTCCAATATTCAAAAGCATTTACCCAGAACAGGTGCTTCTAAGTGCCACTGGCTGGGTCTATCTGTTGATTTTCAGTGGCACTTATCCGGATAGCGACTCTGAAAATTATTACAGACCATGCCGGTGGTGCTAACTGCATAGTACTGGGGCAGAGTGTGGGTAGTCCCAGAAAATATCTGGATAGCTGTGATAGTCAGTCCACTATCCACTTAACTACAGAAAAGCAAAAAGACAATTCTAAAATTATCTCGATAGCAGACCCAGTATCTACACTACAAAAATAACTCTGGTGCTGACCATACTACGTGACAGACTTTCTAGAGTGTGCTACCTGGTAGCGTGGGGTTTAGCATGTGGTTTGGCACCATGCTAATAAGTAGCATGGGTCTCCATCCGTTAAATCCGGCACTACCCAGGTTGCCTGCAATGGGGCGGGATGGGTGGAGGGGGGGGGGGCGGGATGGGTGGGATGAGGCAGAATGGAGGCATTGATGGCAAGTCATGGCTACAGCGGGAGTTAGCTCATATTAATTGTACTTGCTGCTTATAGCACAGATGCACTTAACAGCATGTCATGGGTGGTGCTGTGTCCACGTGTCAGCTTGCACGGTGCTGTCTCTTGGGCCCCTGCTAACTGCAATGGGACAGATGCACATGACCCCCTGAAGTTAGTGTTGGCCCCCCGTGCTGGCAACATGGCCCACACACGTGTTACCAGCATGGGCTTTACTCAACATGCTTATATACACACATGCATATTATATATACATACACTCAGTGCTGCTCACTATCTGGACAGAGGTATTGTATATAGATATTTTATTTAAATACTCTGGCCAGTGTTTAACGCAACTGCCAACTGCAGAATTTATATACTGACCTGTTATTTTTTGAGATCTAAATTCAATTTATAGAATGGAGACTTACTATAACAAAACTTTGTTAGTAGAAGAGCACTGAACAAAACATGACTGGTAAAATACATTTCACATATTTTTCTTTGTTGATTTTATGAGAGGTCCCGTTTCCTAAACAAGAGCTCTATAAAAGTATATTTCTTGATGTATAAAGAAATACTTCTCCAGATTTTTAAGGGAAGTCAATAGGAAATAAGTTTGGATATACTGTACAGAATTTTAAAATACCAAAGCAAAAATTACAGAATCACATATTTATATATCAAGAGATTATTACAATAATTCACAGAGCACTTAAGTTATGGGGCCCTGCATGGGTTACCCATTGAATTAACATGGTATTTCAACAGGTTATATAACAGTAAATGGTACAAGGCTTTGATGTACATAAGAGCAAGGTCTCCAGGTTTTGAACTAACACAGATTACCTGTTGGCAGAGGTACTCTGAGAACTTGCTCAGCCCCTCCTCGTGCAAGCCTAGTAAGGGAAAGATCTTGAAGAAGCGTTCCACTTGGGGCAGGTCCCCCTCCTTAGTGGCCACACTGAACTTTTCAGCAACAATGACCTTCAGGCGCTGTTCTGCATCCTGCAGGAGATTCAGGTTGGCATCTATAATGCTACCTGGAACAATCAAAGAGAAAAACAATGAGAAAACATACCAAGCCAGAACTAAATCACCAGATACAAGTAAATAAATCTGCAGGCAGGCATCCTGATAATGAAAACAGTAGCCTCTGCTTTAGAATTAGAGCTTCAGTTTTTCTGGATAGACTCCCCTTCTCTCAACTTTAGGAACAAAAACCAAGAAAATCAAAAAGTAAATGGAGTGGCATACTTCCTGGCAGTGGAAATCCTATTGCTGGCGCTTCAGGAGCTGGTGCTGATGCTAGAGAGGCTTTCTGGAGGGGGCAGCCCTGTGGTGACACCATTCGTGGTCGCCCCGGGACGCTTGAAAAGACCGCACAGCTTTTCTGCAGGTGGGGAGCGTACTTCCTGGCAGTGGAGACCCTGTTTCTAGTGTTACAGGAGCCGGTGCTGGTGCTAGAGGGGGGGCTTCTTGGACGGGGCGTCCCTGTGGTGACATCATTCGTGGATGCCCCAGGATGCTTGAAAAGATTGCGCAGCTTTTCACGGCTATAGTCACATGCCTGAAGGAGTGCGTGACCAAAGGGGTACGCCCCTTCGGTGCCAGTTCAGGGTCCATGGGCCCCTGAGGTTTGCCTTAGGAATGCCCCATGGAGGGGCTAAAAGAAAAGCTAAGCCATTGCAGAAGAAACTTGGTGGAACTGTATCAACGCCCAAGGTTATTTCTGGGCCTTTGGACTCGTATGTAATTGTGCTTTCAGGACCTCCAGCTTCGGCTGGGGTTCCCTTAACTGAGTCCCCCTCAATGTCATCCAGGCTTTAAGTCTTATAGTTCAAATACCACCCCCTAATCCTGGCTCAGCCCAGGCGGTACTGGATGGGAACCTTGTGGCTCCCTTAATGGACCCTAGTGTGGCCGAGGAACAGGCCTTGTTGGGTCCACCGCAGGCTTTGCTTGGGGGTTTCCCCAGAGGATTTAAAAGCATTTAGTCGCACAGTACTCCCCAGTTTGGTTCCAGATGGTGCAGTAGTGGATGTTTGGTGGACATTTGGAGGGAAGTATCTAAATTTCTTATTACAAGGTTTCATGGAACAGACTATAAATTTTTCTGAAGTTATAGCTAAATGTCAGGTTGTGGACCAGCAATTGGTTTTTACCACCCAGTGACTAGATAAGGTTGGAGGGGCAAATTGCATCTCTTCAGTCTGCTGGTTCACTGGGCATTAAAGATTCTTATGTAATGTTTCAGCGTTTAGAATTACTTGAGAATATTATGAGAGCAAAAAATATCAGGCTGTTAAATTTTCCACAGTGTCGGTTATCATCTCCACTTATTTTATTTCATAAATATTATCAAGAAGTTCTTTTGTTTACCGAACTAGAAAAATTTGTGGTGGATCGACTTTATTATTTGTCTTCCTGATCTGGGGCTGGGGCTGACAGGGTGGCCCAGGAAGGAGATGCATCTGATATTGACTTGACTAATTTCCTGGAGGTTTCTGATGATGACATCCCCTTCCATGCCACTCTGGTTGTAACCCTGGCCACGGAGGGAAATAAAATTTCCTTTTAAAAAGCCTACTTCCGCAGGAGTGAGGTTCCCTTCTGTGGGCAGAAGACTGCCGCTTTTCCGGATGTATCACGATATACTCACTTGAAGGGGAAGTCCTTCCTCCAACTAAGGCCTAAGGTCTTGGTTGTGGGGGAGGACGTTCTTCCTCTGTTTTCCATGTAAGTGTCTGGGTTCATTTGGGGGGGATAAAATATGTTTATACTGATCCTTTGATGTTGGAGAACCTTTTATCCAGTAAGTAATTCCTGGTCTGTACTGGCCTACTTCCTGTTTTGATTTTGGTTTCCTGTTTATATTTGTTTTAGGTGGATGATGTATCCGACTATGATGATATAGTTGATGTCTCTACACCCAGGAGGTGTTTTTCTCCCTCGAGATGTTGTCAACAGTCAGGCTTTATTTTTTTTGGTGTGGTTTTCTGCTTGTTTTTGTTACCTAATTTTGCCTGTATTTTCTTTATAGATTGTAATAAAATTTTAGAAAGCAATAAAAAGAAGTAAATGGAACATTAGGGGAGGTCTGCACCTTGAAATTTCTGACACCGGGAGTTTTCTTGTCTTACCTTGCCACTCTCTCTAGTCCGATGGATTTCTTCACCATGCAAGTAAACACAGCATGGTATAGATCATTTGGGAGTTCAGCAGATATAAAGGAGCCCCTTTTGCCACTGGATCGGAGTCTCTTACTCAGCCCCAAGGAGTGGACTCTCCCTCTGGATCTTTCCATGGTAAGAGTGGCTAGTAATGAGGAGGGAATGTCACAACTTGATGACAGATCTATTGCGGCAATTGCAGGTGAAACTGCAAGAGTTACCTGACTCAGTGTGGCAAACATACCCGCTAACATCACAGTCAGGGACCCCAGCCTCCAACTGGTTTTAGCCGTTATGAAAGACCTGCGATGTGCCTGTTTTAATTCAGGCTGCTTCTGCTAAGACCCCTGGTCAGCGAGGACTGCAGGAAGATGACTGAAGTTTCCAACAGGAGATGCCAAAGATGTTTATGATGGAGAAAATTTGGAAGGTTGTAGCTAACCTGGGCCAGTCCATCTAGATGGAGTCCTTCTCCAATAAGAATACAAAACATAAATGGAATTGAGAACATATAAAAACTAATTAGTTAAAGCAGAAGAGCATTTGTGTAAATTTTAGGGATAGATTGAGAAGGCAGAAGGGCTTTAAGAAACTATAGTACATGATAATCTTCATCTGTGAGAAAATGGAAACTGGAAAATTTGATGAGGTCCCACAACTTATAGTTTATTAAATAGTTCCACAAATTTGGGGAATTTCAACTTTAGAGGTGCTCAAGTGTTATGCTGTGGAGGTTCTCTATCCATTCAAGTAGAAAGAGAAGCCAAGGAAGGGGGATACTCTCCCCTCTATACGTGAGGAATGCCTGGTCTTTAGGACTTTCATGGAAACCCCTGAGGAGAAATCAGTTGTCAAAAATTGAAGCGATAACTATTATGGTGGATCCTGACCAGTGATGGCTCTCAAAATCTGCCCTTTCCTTTCTGAACACACTACTAAGATGCTTATCCACTCCTTAATCACCTCCCGTCTTGACTACTGTAACCTACTCGGTGCTGGTCTCCCTTTGAATCATCTCTCTCCCCTTCAATCTGTTCAACACTCTGCTGCGCAGCTAATCTTCCGCCAGCCTCGTCATACCCCTATTACTCCTCTTCTCAAGTCATTTCATTGGCTCCCTATCTGTTTCCGCATCCAGTTCAAACTTCTCCTGCTGACCTATAAATGCATTCACTCTGCGGCTCCTCACTACCTTCCTTCTCTTATCTCACCTTATAACCCCCTCGGGAACTCCGCTCTTCTAGCAAACTGCTTCTATCTGTGCCCTTCTCTTCTACTGCTAACTTCAGATTTTGCTCCTTTCACCTTGGCTGCACCTTACGCTTGGAACAAACTACTTGTATCTGTACGCCAGGCACCTTCTCTAACCCTCTTCAAATCCAGGCTGAAAAAACTCACCTCTTCACTGCTGCTTTTGGATCTTGACTCACCTGATCTCCTTTTTCTTTTTATTTCCCCCTTGTTTTATCCCTGCCTACACCTTCTGTGCTGTCTGTCTTGACTAGATTGTAAGCTCTGATAAGCAGGGACTGTCTCTTACATGTCTGGAGCGCTGCGTACGACTTGTAGCGCTATACAAATGCTCAGTGTTAGTAGTAGTAAAGTTAGTTTTTAGGCACTGTAATAAAATATACACTTTCTAATTAAGAAACAATATTTAACTAAAGTGGCCAAAGCAACACAAAAAAGCACAAACAGTTCTTGTTAATGTAATCTAGGTTTTTACAACTTGGTGCATCATTTTTTTCTAAAAATGTGCTTGTTAATGTGTGATGAGATATCAGAAGGTTTCAGATAGGGTTTGTTTTTTTTTTACCAAGCCATCTCAGTTAGTAATGTCCTAATAAGGTAGTCGAAGAAGTTCAAAGTACATCCTGCCGCACATCTTTCTCAAGAGTTTGCATATAGGAATTTTATCTATTGCCCTGTTAAAACAGTTTTCTTTGCCTTGACTTTCTTATCTCCTCTTAGTGTAATTAGGATCACAATTTTTAAGGACTGCCGTAACTGGAGATGGCAATATAAATTTTTTGTTTGATATGTATTTTTTTAACCCTAAACGTGGGACTGGGGTGGGGGTAGGGGGGTTAGGATGTTTACCAATAATCAAGAAATTAATACCAATATTCCATAAAGATCATAATATATTCTAACACATGTTGAGCAGCTGCATATAGTAAAGCATAGTTACTCACCTGTAACAGGTGATCTCCGGGAACAGCAGGAATTTAGTCCTCACATATGGGCATCGTCAGCACCGACGGAGCCTGCGCTGGAACACTCCCCAGCGTCCAATTAGGAAGCTTTTGGTAGCATCCCACAGCGCCTGCGTGCTGCCTTCCCGCCTTTCCCAACTGCCTCTCTCCAGTTGAGTTTAAAGCTGAGACAAAAAGAGAGAGAGAGGGAAAGAGAAAGAGATAGATACAACTCCTAGGGGAGGTGGGTGGGTTGTGAGGACTAAATTCCTGCTGTTCCCGGAGATCACCTGTTACAGGTGAGTAACTATGCTATCTCCAGGAACAAGCAGGAATGTAGTCCTCACATATGGGGACTAGCTAGCTATAGATGCCAGGGAGAGACCCCAGAAGTTGTGTGCCCCTGTGAAAGGGCTCCACTTCCCCCCATGGATCTCTGGCATCCAACCAGGGATGGTGGGTAGGAGTTGATTAGGTATGGACCAGATGTTGGCGAACAGCCTGACCAAACAAGGCATCCCGGCGGGAGTCCTTGTCCAAGCAGTAATTTATTTTTTATTTTTTTTTTCTTATATACCACGCTATTTGTCATCAGTGCGGTTTACATTGAAACAATACAACAATTGGTCAGATATAACAGACCTATTACAAGTAACAGGAAAATTAACATGGAAGTAAAACAGGGAAATCATTTGTATTTCTAGAAAATACATGTTGGAGATATATAAAATCTATAGTTAGTTAGGGTAGGTATGAGGTTAAAAGGATGGGGGAGGGGAAGGGGTGTTTAGGTGTTTGAAGTGTGCGATGAAAAGGTGGTGTTTAAGGGCTTTTTTGAATTGTTTGATGTCTTTAATTGCTCTGATATTGGGAGGGAGTTTGGGCTGTGAAGGTATGAACAGAGGCCCAGGTGGCTGCTTGACAGATGTCGTCGATAGACACAGAGTGCAGATGAGCCATTGAAGCTGCCATGGCTCTCACATTGTGAGCAGTGACATGGCCCTCCAGAGAAAGATTCTTACTTTGATAGACAAAGGAAATACACTGAGCAATCCAGTTAGACAGTGTTCTCTTGGAGACTGGAAGTCCCAAATGAGAAGGATCAAAAGCAACAAAGAGTTGAGAAGACTTTCTATGTTGCTGTGTTCTTTGTTAGTAAAAAGCTAAAGCTCTTTTACAGTCCAAAGCATGAAGATTTTTCTGCATTAGATGCATGAGGACTTGGAAAAAAAACACAGGCAGGTAGACCGCCTGGTTTAGATGAAAAGGTAAGACCACCTTTGGCATAAAGTATGGATGAGTCCTAAGGACTACCGTATCATGATGGAACCTCGTATAAGGTGGATCAGCTACTAGTGCTTGCAACTCACTGATGCGACGTGCTGATGTGATTGCAATGAGAAAGATAACTTTCCAAGAAAGAAATTTCAATGAGGTAGTAGCTAAGGGTTCAAAAGATTGCTTCATAAGCTGACCAAGAACCAGGTTTAAGTCCCATGCCACAGGTGGTGGCCTAATGGGAGGCTTAATTAGAAGGCGGCCTCTCATAAATCTTGCTACAAGAGGATGGGAGGAAATAGGCTGTCCATTTAGAGGCTTAAAAAAGAAGCTGCAATAGCACTCAAATGGACTCTTACTGAGTTAGTCTTAAGTCCTGCATTGGATAAATGAAGGAGATACTCCAGTAATGATGCCAAAGGTATCGCAAGGGGGTTGAGACCCTTTCTGCGAGCACCATATGGTTAACATTTTCCACTTGAAAGCATATGAGCATCTTGTGGAAGGCTTCCTGGAAGCATAAAGGATATCCTTTACTTGTTGAAGGAGATTAAGGTCATGAAGATCTAGGCCTTCAGCAACCAAGCCCTGAGATGCAGAGACTGGGGATTGGGATGCCATAACATTCTGTTCTCCTGGGACAGGAGATCTGGAGCAGACCCTAACTCCAGGGAGGGAGCTTGAGAGAGATGTAGAAGCAGAGGGAACCACACTTGCTGTGGCCAATGTGGAGCTATGAGAATCATACGGCCTCTGTCTCTCTCAAGCTTGAATAGGGTTTTGGGAATCAGGGGAATGGGCGGAAAGGCATACAGGAAGTCTTGACCCCAATGAGGGAGGAAAGCATCCTTGGCCTGAGAGTCCTGAGCCGGAATTCTGCACGAGAACTGGGGAAGTATGGCATTCAATGGACTTGCAAAGAAGTCTATGTCCGGGGTTCCCCAAATGTGAAAAATCTTGGCCACCTGGTCTGCATGTAGAGACCATTCGTGTGGAAGCAGAACTCGACTGAGTCTGTCTGCCCAAGAGTTTTGTATGCCTGGAAGATACACTACCAGGAGATGAATCTGATGCTCTCTGGCGAGGGCCCATAGTTGCAAAGCTTTGTTGCAAAGCAACAGATAGCCTGTTCCCCCGTTTGTTCACGTAGAACATGGCTACTTGATTGTCCGTATGAATGAGGACTGTCTTGTAGCTGAGCAGGGTGTGGAACACTCGAAGAGCAAGGAAGATTGCTCTGAGCTCCAAGAGATTGCTATGTAGATGAGTCTCCTGCGGAGTCCAGGTGCCTTGGGTGGAGAAGTTTTGCAGATGAGCTCCCCAACCCATTGGTGAAGCATCTGTTGTGAGAGTTGCCTGGGGTAAGGGTTGTTGAAATGGGGACCCCAGCAACAGGTTCTGAGTGGACCGCCACCATTGGAGGGACAAAATAAGGCGATTTGTGTTTGCTATTTTGTCTGACAGGCACCCTGATGCCTGGGTCCACTGAGTGGATAAGGTCCATTGGACTGCTCTCATATGGAGGTGAGCATAAGGAACCACATGCACGGTAGATGCCATGTGGCCTAGTAGTTGTAGCATTTCTCGGGCAGTAAGATGGGGCTTCAACACTGCTTGAAAAGCTAACTGCACCATGCGAAGGCAACCGGCCTGGGGAAGATAGGCCCTTGCTTTTCTGGTATCCAGCAAAGCTCCTATGAACTCTAGGGACTGAGTGGGAGTTAGATTAGATTTTGGGATGTTTATGACAAGACCCAAATACTGAAGGATACGCATTGTGCAAGATAGAGAAGCCCTGGCCTCTGACTCTGATGGGGCTCGAATGAGCCAGTCGTCTAAGTAAGGGAAAACAAATATCCCTAGAGTGCGGAGAAATGCTGCTACCACAGCCATGCATTTCGTGAACACCCTTGGTGCTGAGGCCAAGCCAAAAGGAAGCACCCTGTATTGGTAGTGCTTTCCTTGAAAAAGGAACCGAAGGAACTTTCTGTGAGTTGGATGGATGAGAACATGGGTGTATGCATCCTTGAGATCTAGAGAACAAAGCCAATCCTGACCCTGAAGGTATGGCAGCAGAGTTCCTAGAGAAATCATCTTGAATTTCTCTTTGAACAGGAATTTGTTCAATTCTCTGAGGTCCAAGATAGGTCTGTATCCCCCTGTTTTCTTTGGGATAAGGAAATAGGGGGAGTAAAACCCTGTACTCTGTTGGTGGATGGGTACGTCTTCTATTGCCCCTTGGGCAAGAAGCATAGTGACCTCATGATCTAACAGGTTGATGAGAGAGGTCTGAGAATTGAACTGTCTTACCATTGTGTGAGGGGGTATGCACAGGAAGTGCAGTTTGCACCCCTCTCTTATAATGGAGTGTTCAATGCTCTGCTGTTATCTGCTCCCACCTGGGGGCAAAGTGGCATAGCCTTCCTGGCCCTCAATGGACCAGAGCCTTCCACCATTCCAGGAAGGTTACGTTCTCTAGATGAAAGTCAAAGGCCTTGTGGAGGCTGAGACTGCTGAGACGGTTGAGGCTTAGCAGTCTTTGCTTTCCTTTGCTTAGGTGGTTGCTGACCTTTCCAGGCAGGCTGACCTGCAGAACGTCCCTGCTGGGAATAAGAGGGATAAAACCTCTTCTTTT
Source organism: Ichthyophis bannanicus (assembly GCA_033557465.1). Taxonomy (NCBI): domain Eukaryota; kingdom Metazoa; phylum Chordata; class Amphibia; order Gymnophiona; family Ichthyophiidae; genus Ichthyophis; species Ichthyophis bannanicus. The sequence goes on along the minus strand of CM066034.1, from coordinate 559,753,006 downwards.
TTGAGAAGAAAGAAATCTTTCAAGAAGCCTTTCTCGCAGGATCAGCTGTGCCTTTGGATAGCCTATCCAAAGTGGAGTTGTCAGCATCTAAATTCATTGGCTTTTTCTTGCCAATTTTTGCCAAATAGATTCTCACCTGTACAAGGGATATTGCCCAGTTTGTCCTGCACCCAGAGCTCCAAATCGGATGCCTGGAGCCAGGCAATTCTACCTGCACCTATGGCAATGGCAGAGGTTCTGCTTATGCACTCAAAACCATTTAAAATCCCACACCCACCAATACAACAAATAAAAGATTGCTTTAATGAATTAACATCTTGGCTCATTGACCACAACCTATACATTAATTTTACAAAAACTGATATCCTCTATGTCACAAAAAACCAAACATATACACCTCCAAATTCCATCACCCTAAATAACCACGAGATTAAAGCTAAAAAAGAATTAAAATACCTAGGTGTAATACTTGATGATAAACTTAATATGGACTCACACATAAAAAACCTTACAAAAACTATACATTTTAAAATTAAGACCCTGAAACAAATACACCCATTAATTCATTTACACGACTTCTTATCAATAATACAAGCAATCACCCCCCCACACTTTGATTTTGCAAACTTAATTCTCCAGGGAATCACGCGGCAAAACATCAAAAAGATCCAATTAACTCAAAATATTGTGGCTAGAATTATAATGAAAGTAAGTCCAAAAGAACACATTACACCAATTCTTGCTAAACTCCATTGGCTACCTATTCACGAAAGGATACACTACAAAATACTAGTTACCACCTTCAAACTGATGAATAAACTTTCACCATCCGTACTTAATAACCTGATCAACATAGAACCAAATAAGAGATCTCAAAGAAGTAGAAATACAAACACAATATCATTACCTAAAGATTATAAAAAAGCTAGAAAACTAACCAATAACAGGGCCTTCTCTCACTGTGCACCGTCTCTATGGAATAACCTACCTGACAATATCCGCCTCCTAACTGAACTCAAAGAATTTAGAAAAAAACCTAAAAACACATCTATTCACCTTACATTATACACCTCTGGACTGCCAAACCATTCAAGTTGACACAGGATAATAATCCCTTCAAGGCATACACTCACTTAACCAAAATAAACGCATAATCTGATACTAAAAGATGGTCTTCATGTAATTCAAATTCTATAAAATTAATGTAAATATGTAAAAAGGTTTGATTACATCCACTCAATACCACCGGATGAAATCACAGTTTATATGTCTTTAATTATACTGTTAAATGTAAAAAGCTAAATCTGTTCCCTGTAAAATGACTAGGACATGATTAACCATGTACCTTGAATTTTCTCTGTTCATTGTAAACCAAACTTGATACTTGGGAAAGAGCGGTATATAAATGTGTGCTAAATAAAATAAAATAAATAAAACAGTCAAAAGCTGCACGGTTGACAAACTTAGACACATCCTGGGCATGTTTGACCAGTGTGAGAAAATCCTGCCTTCTATCCTCAGGAAGAAGAAGGCTCAAAACCTCTAAATCACCTGTGACCTCTTTAAGGAACATTCCCATATATAAAATATAGGAACTGATCCTGGCAGAAAGCATGGAAGCCTGGAAAGTACAATATCCAAAGGCATGCAAAGTTCTACACTCACGTCCTGGAGGATTAGAGGCATGCCTCTTTGCACTTCTGATCCTTCTCATAGCTGACTCCACCACAATAGAGTGGTGAGGAAGCTGAGTTTTCTGGAATCCAGGACAAGGGGGGACTCGATACATGGTATCCAGTCTGCGAGAGTGAGGAGAGGTGGTGAGAGGTGTTTCCCACATTCTCAACATGAGATCATGTAAGATCTCATGGATAGGCAAGATAGCTGCCTCCTTAGGAGCTTTGGGATATTGTAAAATCTCCAACTCCTTAGCTCTGGGCTCTGTTTCAGGAGTCACAGCAATGGACAACCCACGAGTCACCTCCCTGATGAAATCTTGAAAAGAGATATCTTCTGGAGGAGACATCCTTCGTTTAGGAGAGGAAGGCTCCTCCGGGAGAAGTATCCTGGTCTGACCACCACCTTATCACGATGTCGAATACATACCAACTCGCGACCAACAAAGAAGACGGTAACCACATAAGAAGATTTAAAACATTTAACAAGGAGGACTTCTTAGCACAAACTCTACCCAATCTACAAATAAATTCCAGCAACATCAACGAACTAATACACAATTGGAATATCACGATCTCTGAAGCATCAACAAACAAAGCCCTCACAGACCTCCTTCCACAAAAGCCAGATGGTTCACCCCCAGTCTTCGGAAACTAAAAACAAAACTCAGAAGAACTGAAAGAAAATGGAAAAAAACCAAAGACGAAAACCACAAAACAAAATATTTAAATGAACTCAATGCGTATCACCATGAGACCGACAAAGCAAAGAAAATCTACCACACGAAAATCATAAACACCTCTATAAACAAACCACGTGAACTTTTTCGGATTGTCAAACAACTGACGAAAGCCCCCCAAAACTCGGACCAACTACCAAAGATCCCACCAGAGCTACTGGCCCGACAACCTCCACAGAACTCGCAACCGAACCCACAGCTGAATAGTAAGACAGCCACAACAGACCTCCATCCTAACCTGCACAATGACTGGACCACATTCAAAGAAACCTCACCAGATGAAATATCAACCACCATTGCATGCCTCAACACCACCACCTCTCCGCTAGACCCATGTCCCACCGACTTGATAAAGAAAACTAGAAACGAACTGAGCATACCACTAGCTCATATCGTCCAGGAACCCTTCTCCCAAGGACGCATGCCAGATGCCCTCAAAACCACAATCATCCGTCCATCACTAAAAAAGCAAAACCTAGACCCACTAGACCCAGCATCTTACAGACTCATAACAAGCCTACCCTTCACTGCCAAGATAATCGAGAAGATCGCCCAGCAGCAGCTACAGGAACACCTTGATCTCAACAACATATTGGATCCACAACAACACGGATTCCGCCCTCTACATGGAGTTGAGACCCTCATGACCACACTGATGAACACTCTCCTAATAGGAACGCAAGAAAAACACTCTGGATATGCCATGATCTTCCTTGACATATCTGCAGCTTTTGACACCATCTCCCACAACATCCTCATACACAGACTACAGACAACTGGGATTAAAGACACCGTACTACAGTGGGTCCAATCATACCTAACGAACAGAGAGCAATTAATCCGCACCAGCAACTCGACATCCCCCCCATTCCAACAACACCAAGGTGTCCCCCAAGGATCCACACTATCAGCCATGCTATTCAACATTTGCCTTCAACCACTCTGCTCAGTCATACGCACTCACAACATCAGCTTTCACATTTACGCTGATATCATGCTCTACGCTCCCATTACAACCACGAACCCAACAAACACCCACCTATCAACATGCTTCACAGAGGTGTCCAACTGGTTACAAGCAAACAACCTATCCATCAACATAAAGACAACGGAAGCCCTCATAGTCACAAAAGACCCAAACTTTACACCACCTACACACCTCCACATAGGTACCACAAACATTCAGATACAACCACAAATAAGGTACCTGGGCATTATTATCGACCAAGCTCTCACCTTACAGCAACAAATCACCAAAACCGCCGGAACTATATTCCACAAAGCAAGGACAGTCCAACGTCTCAGACCCCTTCTCGAACATCAAGACTTCCGAACTGTAATGCAAGCCATGACGCTCCCACATCTGGACTATTGCAATATATTATACCATGGCCTTCCAGCCACACAGACGAACCCCCTCAAAACAGCATTGAACACCACAGCGAGAATCATTCAGGGAGCAAAGAAGACCGACCACATCACCTCGATTTTGAAAGACCTACACATACTCCCCCTTGAAGCAAGGACTAAATACAAAGCCATCCTACTCACCCATAAAGCCATACATCAAACACGAAACTCCCAACTTCACACCCTGTCCCGACCAGCCCATGGCAGATCTACCAGACAAGCCTCCAGCAAATCCCTCACCATCCCTCACAAAAGAACCAAATGCTCACAACGGACCTGCAATCGAGCCTTTGAACTGTATGCTCCATCCTTATGGAACTCTCTACCGAACTGTCTCCGAAACACCGATCTACCATCTTTTCGAAAACAGCTGAAAACCATCCTGTTTCAGGAATACCTCAACATGACACCCACCAAAAAGCAAAACATCTGATCTCACCCACCATGACCACCTAACTCAAACTATACTAACCTGACCATGTCCAAATTCTGTCTAAGTCCAATGTCTGTCCTATATCTTATGTTAAAATCATCAAATGTAGCCTCCCCGGTGATGGCCCCACCCTTATATGTAAATTCCCCCCCCCCCTTTTATGTAACGCCGCTTTGACCCGGTGAAAAGCGGGATACAAATACAGCTAAATAAATAAATAAATATCCCGGTACTGGCAGAGCTATCAGAATCCTCTGAGTCCTCCGAGGATTCGAAGTATCGTCTGTCCGGATGCTCTTGAAGAGCCCGATACCCGTACCAACCGAAGTTGATACTGGGGGTAATCGGTACCGGTGTATCGGCACCAGAAGGCATCGTATGACTGGGTGCCGGCAAAGCCGATACCGATGTCGATGCTATCGGTACCGGTACTGACACCAGTGCTGGCATCGGTGCCGGTACCGGTTGAATCGTCTGACGCGGTTCCGAGGGCGTCGATGTCGCAAGGAGAGCCGCCAGACTGCGTTCAATAGCCAGGAACCTCTGGTCTATCGACGCTGCCGATGCCTGGGTATCGGTACCGGAAAGAGCCGGTACCCCAGAGCATGGCACCAATAGTTCTGCCGAGGTCGAGGCCTCGAGAACATCCTGGATCCCTGATAATGCTTTGGAAGCCAAAGCCTCCCGCCGGGACAACTTTGCCAGTATGGAACCCGCAAGGGCAACGCCAGAGGCATCTCGATGCTTGGAAGGAGATCTACCCTTTGAGGACCAGCTGGACTTATGTTTAGTTACCTGAGATCCATGGGAGGAAGACGAAGCCCTGGAAGACATCGATGCCACCGAAGCTGCATCGGAGGGAAAAAGGGCACTGAGCTTGGCAGCTCGGTTCTGTCGACTCCTTTTGGACATCATGGCGCAAGCCATGCACTTGGAGATGGAGTGGTCAGGAACTAAACATTTAAGACACCACTCGTGGGTGTCGGTGACGGAGATGGTGCACTTGGTGCATTTTTTAAAACCCGAGGCGGGTTTCTCCATGGTGGAGGAAATTTTGGGCCTAAAGCCCAAAATGGCGCGTGTACCTGGAAAGAAAAGTTTGGAAAAAAAGAAAAGAAAGAACAACCGGCGGTACCGGTGTAGCGTCGAGGAAGGCAGACGCGACCACAAAAAAGAAGAATAAGGAAAAATATTTTCTGCGGTGACAGGAACACGACCTGCTGGCTCCGCAGAAAATGAAGAACTGGAGAGAGGCAGTTGGGAAAGGCGGGAAGGCAGCACGCAAGTGCTGTGGGATGCTCCCAAAAGCTTCCTAATTGGATGCTGGGGAGCGTTCCCGCGCAGGATCCGTCGGTGCCAACGATACCCATATGTGAGGACTACATTCCTGCTTGTTCCTGGAGATATATAATTCCACAAACAGTTGAGAGAATCAGATTTCAATGACAAATTAAAGGCATATTTAAATAACTAAGCTGCTAGCACCGCTTAGTAAACAGACCCCTAGGTTTTTTGCAGTCCAGAAGTCAAATAGAGTTTTGTATGTCTCATTTCTTTATATTTCTAGTTTATTTTGCTTCATCCATTTTTTTTTCCCTCTCTCATGTTCTATCACAAATCCTCCTAAATTTCTTTACTTTTGCTGGAAACGTTTGTTTTTTTTCATAAATTGGGCAGAAAACAAAAGCGTATCTGCTGCTATATTTTCTGTTTTAGCACTCCTTTTATTCTCTCGTCATCATGCTCTGTTCGTTTTTTTTGGCTGCAGGGAAAAATGCTCCTTACCTTCCTTCCCCTGCCGGCTCAGTTCAATGACAGATTTGTCGAGGGAGAGGTAACGATGAATGTGAGCAGCAGCTTGCTCATAGTCCTCATTTCTCAGGGAAGTCTGAACTCCGTCCATGCAGAATTTCAAGTCCAAAATGTCGTCAGCTCTCTGTATGGCCTGGTACAGACGGTTCTGCCCAAAAGACCAGATAAATTAGTTTTCACTGTATGCTGGTATCACAAAAAGGTTGGATAAGACTAAATTAAAACAAAAAACAGAAGTGTAGCGGAACGGAGATAGTATCTTTAAACTTGTTAACCACATAAATGTAAGCTTTTGGTTCTACTGGAAGTCCTTTTCTAGGCATGTCCAAATCAAGTAAAACTGGTTTGAGGCAGTTGAAAATGAAAGATATTGACATGTATCATTAGTACATAACAAAATGTTACTATCATCTTAAGTCCAAAGCTGTTCCTATCACACAATGCCTAGATTCAGTAATGCTTCCCCCAGATTCAGACAGCATGGTGTTTTCTCTCATTTCTCTCAGGTACCTATCAGCAAGATCAGTAATGCGACTGCTATTAGTATCTGAAAGAAGGTCTAAAGTTGCTGGTATCAGCAATGTCTAAGATGGGTAATTTTTTATTCTTTCCAACCCAATGAAAGTTTGAAAAAAATTATATAAAAGGGTTGATAACATCTGTCTGCCTGTATGGGGGCAAAATAACTCTCAAAAAATTTAATGGAATGGGACGGGATAAAAGTTGGCATGTGGGAAAACTGATACAAACAAACAAACATTGAGAGAGGAAGTGACGCCACCGGAGAAGATGGCAACCTAGGGAAAAGGCTCCCCGATGTCGGGGTGCAATAATAAAGCAATCTGATAGCTGACCTCCCCATCCACAAAACAGTGTATTCTCCTCGGGGGAAATCTGCTGCCTGCAACAATGTCGGTGTGCAAAAATTTGCGAAATTTTAAGTCCCTGTACACCAGTAAGGCAACAGCAAGCCAGAAGAAGGGGCCAGGGAATATGGCATCTGGTACAGATATGGAAAACGAGATCGAGCGGGCCGAAGATCAGTGCACATGCAGGGACACCTGGTTCAGAGAGATACACCACGAGACTGCTTCCATTAAAGAGGAACTATGGAAGATCTTGGTAGAGACGTGAGGAGATATCTAGGACTTGGGACAGCACGTTGAAGCAGTAGAATAGGACGGGGACTGCCAGGAAGAGGCCACGAGTATCACCCAAGAGTGCTTAAACAACCTTCAGAAGGATCACAAGCAACTTAAAGATAAAATGGAGGATCTAGAAAGTGGACCTCATAAGTGCAACATATGAATTGGGGATGCCAGAAGAGGACAAATAGAAGCAGTGCTCCCAGGTAGCGAAGGCAGTCTGTCATAGCCTCACTTTGAGCAAAGGCAGCACAGAAGATTGAGGACATTAGCCTCGAGAGAGCTCACCAAGTGCTAGGTATTCCCCCAGGCTCCAAGAAAGCCAGAGGAGGAGAGGAGTTCACAAGGAGGGGTGCAAGGAGAGAGAAGAGAGGAAAGGTAATGAGGGGCAGCAGAGTGAATGCATTTATATGTTAGAAGTATGAAGTGGATACGGAAATGGAAGGGAAGCCAGTGAAGTGATTTTAGAAGACGAGTTATTTGAGTGTATCAGGGCTGGCAGAAGATTAGCTGTGCAGCAGAGTTCTGGATAGATTGAAGAGGAGAAAGAGGACACTGAGAAAGACCAGCAAGGAGGAGGTTGCAGTAGTCAAGATGGGAGATGACCAAAGAGTGGACAAGAGCCCTAATAATGTGTTCAGAGAGGAAGGGGTGAATTTTGTTAATGTTGTAGAGAAAGAAAACAGATTTTAGCTATATGCTGAATATGTGGTGGAGGACGACAGAGAAGAGTCAAAGATGACCGCAAGATTGCAGGCCGAGAAAAACAGGAATAAGAGTGTTGTCAACAGTGACAGAGAAAGGAGGAAGGGGGGGAGGAGGGTTTAGAGGGAAAAATAAGAAGTTCAGTTTTAGCCATATTCAATTTTAGGCAGCGATGAGACATCCAGGCGGCAATGTCAGATAAGCAAATAGAGATATGAGTTTGGAGCAAAGGAGAGATGTCAGGTGCAGATAGATTTGAGAGTCATCAGCATAAAAAAATGATACTGAAAGCCCTGGGCAGAGATGAGGCAACTGTAGACAACTAGGGCTGAGCAAGGGTATCCAGAGTAGAGGAGAGCGCATTATTTATAGGAAGCTATGGCTTCATCAACAGACTTAGAGGACAAAGTTAAAGAGAGAAGAGATGAGACAGTAGTGGATAGAGTCAGTGGCTTGATAGCATGAAGAGTCCTAAAAAGAAAGAAGGAGATCGGGCGACATTGAGGGGGGAAGAAATGAAGAGTGAAACTTAACAGGTGATGGTCAGATAAGGGAAAAGTGGTGGTATGGAAATTAGAAGGTAGATTAGAGTAGAAAACGAGTTTAAGGCAGTGACCAAGCTGATGAGTAGAGGCAGAAGAGCAAAGCTGGAGGTTGAAAGAGGAGGTAAGGGAAAGGAGCTTGAATGCATAGGAGTCAGAGTGGTTATCAATATCAAAATTAAAGACAAAAAAAAAAAAAATAAGTGAGGGGGGAGAAGAATCCAGGAATAAGATAAGCCAAGAGACAAAATCAGTTAGGAAGGTAGAAGAGGACTTGCTAGAGGATCTTACAGATGACAGCGATCCAGAGAGGTAGGGGATTAAAAAGATGGATGGAATGGACGTCAAAGGAGGGAAAGGAATGAGACTGGGAAAAGGAGGGGTTGAAATTGGCCATTGGGATGAGGAGAGTGGGAGAACTGATGGCCACCATGGCAGAGGGCAGCAACTGAAGCAGTATCATCAAGGAGGAGTCTAGTTTAAATAAGAGCAAGAAGATGGAAAGCGCAAGAGATAAAGATATCATGGGTAAAGGGAAAATTTATTAGAAATGGAATGAGCATTCCATAAAGCACATGAGAAGGGGAGAGAGGAGGGGGAAAGGAGAGGGATATGGAGAGAGGAACTAATATGGGAGTGAGAGAGAAGTGAAGGGGGCCAAGATTGGGATTAATGTCACCAGAGGATAGAAGGAGAAGAAGAGTATGAAGGAGAGAGGAGACAGTATGTCGGAAACAGGAAGGAGGTTGTTTTAGAGAAGGAGGGGAATGAATGAGAGGAAGGAGAAGATGAAGCTCAAGAACTGAGGAAACAGTGGAAGACTGAGGGGGGGGGGGGGACAGCATGGAACTGGATACAACTACACCCCCTGGAGCTGTTGGCCTGGAGGCAAAGGCTATGGAAAGTAGCGCTGATGGAATGTTTAACAGCTCTATGGAAGAAGCAGGAGGAGCAATTTGAGACTAAAGTGGAAACCACTCTTGGACTATTTGATTTCTTAGTCAGCCTTCTTTGGGGGGGGGGGCTTTATTCCCCTTTGTTGTGTCATGGAAATGTTGAGATAATGACCCATAACTGAGTTATGGTAACATGTTGTACCCTGTTCTAATTCCGAGCCGGGGCCATTGTGAATTGTTGCAACTTATTTTGTTCATTAAACAGAAAAATAATTATAATAATAAAAAAAGACACTGAGTTAAAAAAATGGAACAAACTGGACTGAGGTTCCAGAGAAATAAGCCCCCAGAAAACTAGCCCAATATATTTCTATTGGAGGAGTTGTTCCAGCTTCTGTAAAATAGAAACTTGCGTAGTGAAATGTAGCTGTTAGGGAATTGCTCCTTTCCAACTCCCTCTTTCTGTATACTCTTCCAACCCTAAACTGCCCCTACTACCCAAAACTGTACACCCACAATTGCCCCACCACCCTGAACACTGCCTCACTCTCAAAAAATTACCTCATCACAACTCCCCTATTAACCCACCACACAATCGACACTACAAAAAAAGAAATCCCCCAACTGCCTCACCACCCTGAAAACTACCCCATTCCCAAAACCTACACTTCTACAACTGCCCCACCACACAACAAAATGCCCTACCCAATAAACAACCCCCCCAAAACTGCCACACTCTCCAGAAATATCCTCGATGACTGCCCTAGCACCCCACAAACTACCCCATCCCTAAAAAACAAAAACAAAAAAAACCCACACACCTGCCCCATTCCGAAAAACTACCATGCTTCAACTTCACCAACAACCTGCACTGCCCCACTCCTAAAAGCCACTCTCTCACAAATGCCCTACTACCTCACAAAAAGGTCCACCCCAAACACTACCCCCTCCTGCAACTGTCCCATCATCTCACCAACTGCCCCTTGCATTTTCCCCTCCACCCCTAAAACCACCCATACTCAAAAAACATTGCCCTGCTATTGCCCAACCCCAAAAACTACCCCTCTCAACTGCCCCAATAACCTGCATACTACTCCTGAAAAACACTCCCTCGCAACTGGCCTACCACCCCACAAACTGCTCCACCCCTAAAAAATTACTTTCCTGCAACTGGCTGACTATCTCAAATTCCCCTGCATCTGCCACACCACCTTATATATCGCCTCCACTCCCAAAACTATCACTGTGTAATTGCTCCATCTCCAATAACTACTCCCCTGCAACAGCCCACCTACCAAAAACCAATTCCCAGTGCAACTGCCCCGCTTTCTAAAGCCCCCATGCAAATGCCCCACAATCCTGCAAACTAACCCTGCCCCCAGAATTTCCTCCCCACAGCTGTCACCAATCCTCAAAACTACACCCTCGGTAAATGCTCCAACACGCACAGCTACCCCACCTCAGAAACATGAGCATAGCACACGCAGAACATACAACAGAGATATGCATACATAAAAACACCACACACAAACACCACACACACGGACACAGGATTTACAAATAATTCTCCAGCTGTGATGTATTGCATTTTCCATTATTCACATATATATTTCATTTTCTTTGCTGTTAGTTTTACTGTGAAAGCTAATGACTGAATTGTACTGCTTTGTTATTTGTTGCTATTTGTACTGTTAGCTAGTATCTGTTGCCATAGATCAAGGCAACTTAGGAATATATTTAGGGTCCATAGTTTAGGGAGATGCTATCGGATGTATTCAGTAATCAGAAGGTTAAGAGAGACAACTGTCTGGCTTTTAGGTCTAGAAGCCAGATGAAAAGCTAATATGTCTGGACATTATTCAGAATTTAAAACCTCTATCTACATTTCCTTAATACTCCCACCTATGTGACTGAGCCTGCCCTGCTTGCGTCTAACGTAAATAAAAGCAGAGACTGTGGGTAGGATCCAGTCAATGGGAAGGCTATAAGGGAGAAGCATGGCATGCTCCTCAATATATAGAAGATGAAGTTAGCTACCTTTAACAGGGAGTTAGTTACTTTTAACAGGAGTTCTCCGTGGTCAGCAGGACAAATCAGCCACACATGGGTGATGGCATCCCCGACGATACAGGTTCAGACATACTCTTGGGTCAGAAAAGTCTAGAAGGCTTTTCTGGACATGCATAGGTGTACTCTATGTTCATTGCTCCCCCTCCCCAGTCTATTAAATAACAGCAAAGGAGGTGGTGGGAGGGATTGTGTGGCTGATTTATCCTGCTGTCCACGTACAGCCTCTGTTACAGGCAAGTAACTTTACTTTCTTCCTTGTCCAAGGAAGAAAGTAATCACTCACACACATATGACTCCCAAGCTAAAGGGTCAGGGCAACTGATATGCAGAATATTAATAGATAGCCCTTGCACCTGGATCGACATTGCTATGACAGGTTGAAGCTAAGAACATAAGATATGCCATACTGGGTCAGACCAAGGTCCATCAAGCCCAGTATCCTGTTTCCAACAGTGGCCAATCCAGGTCACAAGTACCTAGCAGTTTCCCCAAAAGACACAGGTTCCACAATGCTTGTACTGGGTCAAGCATTGATATCCTGGGTCCCTTCTTAATAATGGTTTATGGACCTTTCCTCCAGGAACTTGTCCAAACCTTTTTTAAACCCAGCTACACTAACAGCCTTTACTGCATCCTCTGGTAACAAATTCCAGAGTTTGATTACACGTTGAGTGAAAAAATATTTTCTTTTCTTAGTCTTAAATAGTTTAGCCTGTAGATTCATTGCATGTCCCCTAGTCTTTCTATATTCTGATAAGGTAAACAATCGATCTACGTTTACCCGTTCCACTCCGTTCATTAATTTATAGACTTCTATCATATCTCCCCTCAGCCATCTCTTTTCCAGGTTAAAGAGCCCTAACCTTTTTAGCCTTTCTTCATAGGAGTATCCTTCCATCCCCTTTACCATTTTGGTGGCTCTTCTCTGAACCTTTTCTAAACTCGCTATATCCTTTTTAAGATACGGTGACCAGAATTGCACACAATATTCAAGGTGCGGTCTCACCATGGAACGATATAGAGGCATTATAATATCTTTTGTTTTATTTTCCATTTCTTTCCTTATCATACCTAGCATTCTATTTGCTCTCTTGGCCGCCGCTGCACACTGGGTCGAGGGTTTTAACATGGTATCCACAATGACGTCTAAATCTTTTTCCTGGGTGGTGGTTCCTAATGTGGAACCTTGCATCGTGTAACCATCGTTTGGGTTGTTCTTCCCTAGGTGCATAACCTTACACTTGTCCACATTAAATTTCATCTGCCATTTTGATGCCCAGTCTTCTAATTTATCAAGATCCTCTTGCAATTTTCCACAATCCTCATGGGTTTTAACAACTTTAAATAGTTTTGTGTCATCTGCAAATTTGATAACCTCACTCGTTATTCCATTTTCCAGGTCATTTATGAATATGTCAAAAAGCAGCAGACCCAGCACAGATCCCTGGGGTACACCACTATTCACCTTTCTCCATTGGAGAAAAAATAGGATATAGAAGACAATATGGACCAAAGAGCCATTAGCAACTTACTGACAGTCAAATGAAATAACAGCAAATATGCAATCAGCGGAAGAGATCATGGACAGAAATGTTGGTGGGACTGCTAGGTTATAAATTGTCGTTCCTCACAGGTAACTTATGAACAAACTGAGCACCCTAGAGATGAACCCTAAAGTTACTGCTTGGGTTGGAAATTGGTTGAGTGGGAGGCAACAAAGGGTACAGGTAAATGGAGACTCTGAGGAGAAGGAGATTACCAGTGGTGTGCACCAGGGATCTGTCCTTGGTCCGATTCTTTTGAAACTTCTGTTAGTGATATAGTGGAAGGGCTATCAGGTTAAGGTTTGCCTTTTTGTGGATGATACCAAAGTCTGCAATAGAGTAGACACCCAGGAAGGCATAGATAACATGAGGGACCTAGCTAAGCTTGAAGAATGGTCTAGAATTTGGGCAGCTGAGATTTAACGTTAAAAAATGCAAGGTCATGCATTTAGGCTGCAGCAATCCAAGAGAGCGATATAGTAAGGGGGTGAAATACTTTTTTCCACTAAAGAAGAACGGGACCTAGGTGTGGTTGTGTCTGATGATCTTAAAGTAGCTAAACAGGTAGAAAAGGTGACAGCAAAAGCTAGAAGGATGCTTGGGTGCATAGGGAGAGGAATGGCTAGCAGAAGAGAGGAGGTGATAGTGCCTCTGTATAAGTCTTTGGTGCGACCTCATTTGGAATATAGTGTGCAATTCTGGAAACCGCACCTTCAAAAGGATATGAACAGTCTGGAGTCAGTACAGAGGGTGGCTACTAAAATGGTTAGTGGTCTTCATTATAAAGCATATGAGGACAGACTTAAGGATCATAATATGTACACCTTAGAGGAAAGACGGGATAGAGGTGAAATGATCGAGCTGTTTAAATACCTCCATGGCATAAATGCACAGGAGGAGAGCCTCTTTCGAATGAAAGCAAGCTCTGCTACGAGGGGACATGGGATGAGGGTGAAAGGGGATAGATTCAGGAGTGATATGCAGAAATATTTCTTTACGGAAAGAGTGGTGGATCCGTGGAATAGTCTCCCAGTGGAGGTGGTAGAGATGAGGACAGTATCTGAATTCAAAGAAGCATGGGACAAACACAGAGGATCTCTAAAGGAAAAAAGGGGACTGTTGTAGTGGTTGATATGGAAGGACAGACTAGATAAGCCATGTGGTCTTTTTCTGTCGTCATATTTCTATGTTTCTATGGGCTAGTCCAAAAGGACTCACAAAAGAGGAGTGGCAATATTTTCTGGGAAGGCTATGTTCTCTCTCATTAGTGTTGTAGTGCAATGGAAAGCATGACAAAAGCTTGAGAGATGATTCTTAGGCAATTACACTGCTGGGATCCAATGGATTAGGAAACATTATGGGATTTTTTTGTTTTTCATATTTAAACTTTGAATTCAATGAAGGCAAGGATAGAGCATTTCTCAGTTTAAAATCAAAAGAAGGACTAATGTCTCGATGGGATTAGGGAGCCATGCAATATCAAAGAGGACAGAGTGAGCAATTAAGTATCAGGATGGTAAGGAGAAAAACTGATTAGCTCCCTTCATGTTATCTGGTCCAGAGACATATTTGATAAGTCCAGAAAGAAGTTATAAAGCTCATTTTGGCACATCTTAGCACATCCTGCCCTACTGTATCACCCAGACAATGAAAGAGTTGAAGGGAAAAACCTGATGGAGTTCCTTTGGTTCGAACTGTACTGTTTTCGGTAGGTTCCTTGGAACAGAATCAACTCAGACTACGTCGACACATTTATCTATTGGTAAACATCTTTCTTGCACCCTTCCTCACTCTGACACAAGATTCAGGCATATCTGCATTTTGTTATGCAGACGAAATGCTTCTCGTTTACTGCTCTTCTACTCCTCTTTCCCCAAATTTGACTTTGCATAATGCTTGTCTTGATTCAGTTGTATCTTGGCTGTTGTCTCATCTTAGACTTAATCCTGACAAGTCCCAGGTGCTATGAATCACCAAACTCTCAGATTCCGAATTGCGGGCCTTAAATATTTGCCATTTTGGTATCGGTGGTTACCACCTTAATGCATTTAGGAAATATTTTTGAGACACTCAGCTTTCGTTTGAATGTGAGGCAGCAGCCACAGTATGCTCTGCATTTTTTGCCTTGCGTCAGATTCACTCAGTGAAAGTTTCTCTCTTTTAATGCTTTGCACTCCCTTATTCATGCTATGGTAATTTCACACCATTTACTGTGGTTTACATTCTACTAGTTTTAAATGTTGCAGCTTATACAGAAGACAGTAATCCGTCTATCCAATGCTGCCCAGTTTGAACATGTTTCTCCTCTTCTCTTCAGATATCATTGGCTTCCTCTCCAATATCGCTTTTGCTTTAAAATCCTTATGCTTACGCACAAGGCTTTCCATACTGGTTGCCCATCTACCTCTTCTTGGTTAATTCCTTATTGCCTTGCTCGGATATTACGCTCACAAAACTCTAATTTTATAGTCATACCATGGGTCTCACATGCACATCTTGAAGCATGACATCATGCAGACTTCTACTTTTTAGCGCCAACATTGTGGAATGCGATGCCCACTTCCTTTAGATTAGAATCTTCTCTCCAGAAATTTAAGGCCTCTTTAAAGCTACAGTTTCACTACTGCTTTACAGGGGCTGATGTGATGGGTTAAGGAAGGCATTGGGGCAGTTTTTGTTTCTCGTGTTACCCTCTTCCCCTTCTGTTCTTTACTCTCCTGTCATTTTATTATAGTTCCTTTCTTTTCCTTGTTTGGTTTTATTTTATGTTTTCATTTGTAAACCACTGTGGTACCCCTTGGCGTAGAGCGATATAGTAAGTTTTTAATAAACATAAACATCCTTCCAGTGGGTAACAAATGACTCAATCGCAGATAAAACAAAGTAAGGTATATAACAGGTGTAAATGCCACCTGGTGCTATGATAGAATATATAACAATGTTAAACTAAGGTATGGGCCCAGATTCGTGCAGTTTCTGCATCAGTGCATAAGCTGAAAGATATTGGAACTTCTTGCTGCTGATATGAGCACTGTGCTTTTGTTAATTTGAATGAGAACAAGACCGATGGCCATGGATTCAGCTCATTTGTCCATGTATGCAGTCTGTGATAAGGAAGCTTATCATAGCTCAGGTAGGAGCTATAGAAAAGATGATGTGACTCTGAACAAGCAACCTGTCAGTTCTGGTAGAAGTAAGAAAACAGAGTTTTCACATAAAAGACTACCAGTCCCAGAATGCACCAGGTTTCCAGCAGCCATGAGAGGGGCTGAAGTGAGAAAACGTGTGTGCAATCAAGAGAGCTATGAGGTAATCCCTAAGCACTCATCTCAAAGGGCAGGGCCTGATTCAACACAGCTGTGCTGTGTTAGGGAGGAGCACACATTAGGACAGAATAAGAATAGAGCTTATTCTTCAGATAACAGCTACAGAAAGAGCTTCAGAGACAGATACAGCCACAGCTTCAAGCTCAAGCACCAACATCATCTCGAGAAGCAGAAGCCAAGCCAAGCGGATAGAGAGAGAAGGAAACTCTCTGGAAGGAAGAGAAGAAAGGCCATTGGAAGGTCTGGGAGATTCCAAGGCAGTACTTATACTGGGAGGTATTCCAAATGCCAGCAGAGTCCATTGGACTGGAGCCAGCCAGAGGAATGGAATGGCAGAGATAGGAATCACCAGTGGCTACCTGGAAGAGAGAAGACTGCACGTGGAAAGGACTTTCAGATCTATGCCAGAAGGTATGTGAGGAAAGATCCAGTGTCCAGGGATCAAGATTGGAAGGCTGGACATCAGAATTGGATTACATACTGGCCAGGCTATACAGAGAGGAATTATGATAGCAGGAGAGGCTCAGGTATGAACACTGATCCAGACCCTATCTATAATAGAGAATGGCAGCAAGGGAATAAGCATTCTCATGATAGTGCCTTAATGAAAGACTCGTCTGTGCCAATGTATGATAGTGACCCTATGCTGATTGATGAAGGAGGAGATACAGCAGATGAAACTATTAATTACATGGACTGTTCTCTATCTAAATGCTATTGCTAGCTTTCTGTGAGCAAACACATCAGCCATCACAAAGAAACCTAACTTTGTTCTTTATTTCCACTGCAAACAGCTCTTAAAGCAGGATTTGGGTTCACACAGTAGCAGCCAGCCAGCTAAAGGGTTTCAGCTGGTCAATTGATAGTAATTAAAGCTGCACCTGATTGTGTGTGTGAGCAAGAGATAATCACTGCAGGATCTGTGTGGAAAATAAGCAGAAGTTAACCTAACCAGCAAAGTTTATTCATTTCTTTGTGCCTTTTTACTTGGTAATTATTTGCTAAGAAAACATTAGCTAATTGCCTGCCAAGCTGAAGGTTGTTTTCTGATTTGCTTTGTGACTTTATGTTATCCATTTAAACACTGCAAGCAAGTAACCTCATTTATATTGCTACCAAGCATATTTGTGCTGGGTGAATTAAACCCCATCAATAAAAGAAGTATTTTATTGGCCTTATCACTGGTTTCACAACTCAATTATTGTCTTCAGCTGTGTTTGGAGTGAAAGAACTACATTACCCACAATACCTTGCAAGAATCATATGAATATATGCATCATCAAGATTGTGTAAGTTCTCACCCTAGGCAGCCGTCTGACAAGTCTTGTGTAAGAAGGAGACTCATGTCCCTTTCCACTTGTTGGTAAGATGATTGCTCCCTGGTTACTAATCCGTACAAGGACAATCTTCATGATCATAGTAACATACTGTAGTAAATGATGGCAGATAAGTACCAGTATGGTCCATCTAGTCTGCCCAGTAAGATGGCAAGAGTAGGTGCACCTACCGCTCCGTGCAGGTCACCCCTCCCCATGTCTTTGTTCAGGGGTGAACCCACTGCTCCGTGTAGGACACCCCTGTTTGTTAAGAAATTAGTTTATTTTGATTTTATCATGTTGCTGTAAAGGGTTCCACTGTGCCTGTCCCATGCCATTTTGAATTCTGTCACTGTATTTGCCCCCACCACTTCCATCGGGAGGGCATTCCAAGCATCCACCACCCTTTCAGTGAAAAAAGTATTTCCTGACATTGCCTTTCAATTTACCCCCTTGCAGCTTCATGTTATGCCCTCTAGTTTTACAGCTTCCCCGTCTTTGGAAGAGGTTTGTTTGTTCATTATTTCTCTTTAAGTAGTTAAAGGTCTGAATCATATCTCCACTGTCCCTCCTCTCTTCCAGAGTGTACATATTTAGGTCTTTAAGTCTCTTCTCATAAGGTTTCTGACGCAGGCTCCAAATCATTTTGGTCGCCTTCCTCTCAACAGTTTCCAGTCTTTTTATATCCTTTGCAAGATATGGTCTCCAAAACTGAACACAATATTCCAAGTGAGGCCTCACCAGTGACTCATACAGTGGCATTAATACCTCTTCCTTTCTGCTGGTAATTCCTCTTTGTATGCAGCCCAACATCCTCCTGGCTTTTGCCACTGCCTTGTCGCACTGTTTTACCACCTTGAGATCCTCAGAAATAATCACACCATGGTCCTTCTCCTGGACTGTGCACACCAACCTCTCGCCCCCTATCGCGTACATTTCCCCTGGATTACTGCTACCCAAGTGCATGACACTGCACTTCTTCGCATTAAATCTTACCTGCCAAGCATTAGACCACTCTTCCAGCTTTTGTAGATCTTTCCTCATGTTATCCACTCCCTCAAAGGAGTCCACTCTGTTGCAAATTTTCGTATCATCTGCAAAAAGACTTTTCCATGCAGTCCTTCAGCAATATCACTCACAAATACATTGAACAGTGCCGGACCCAGGACCGAACCCTGGGGCACCCCGCTAATCACCCTCCTTTCATCTGAGTGAGCTCCATTTACCATCACCTTCTGTCGTCTGTCAGTCAACCAATTTCTGATCCAGTTCACCACCTTGGGACCCATCCCCAAACTACTGAGTTTATTGATAAGCCTCCTATGAGGCACAGTATCAAAGGCTTTGCTGAAATCCAAGTAGATGACATCCATCGCATGCCCCTGATCAAGTTCTCTGGTCACCCAGTCAAAGAACTCAATCAGATTTGTTTGGAAAAATCGTCCTTTGGTAAAACCATGTTGCCTCGGATCATGCAACCTGTTGGTTTTGAGAAAGTCCACTATTCGCTCTTTCAGAAGTGCCTCCATTACTTTTCCCATCACCGCAGTAAGGCTCACAGGCCTGTAGTTTGTCACATCTTCCCTGTCACCACTTTTGTGAAGAGGTACCACATCCGCCCTTCTCCAGTCCTGATAGAGCAGAGTCGGATCTCCGGGCAGAGGGAAAGGGGCCGCAGGACAGCTGCTTGAGCAGCAGAAGTCAGTTTTTTTTTTTAATTTGACAATTGATTCTGCTGCTGCCACGGCGGCAACGGCAGCAGCAGAAGCTAGGGTTTTTGGGGGGTTTTTTGTTGGCCGGTAATGAGCTATGGAGGGGCTGACTGAACTGGAAGTGGGCTATTGGCAGAGGGGGGAGGGGGGGGTTATGACTGGTAATGGGCTGGGGGGGGGGGTTATAACTGGTAATGGGCTATGGTGGGGGCTAGGACTGGAAATGGGCAGATGGGGGTTAGGACTGGAAGTGGGCTATTGGCAGGGGGGGTTATGACTGGTAATGGGCTGGGGGGGGGTTATAACTAGTAATGGGCTATGGTGGGGGCTAGGACTGGAAATGGGCAGATGGGGGTTAGGACTGGAAGTGGGCTATTGGCAGGGGGGGGTTATGACTGGTAATGGGCTATGGTGGGGGCTAGGACTGGAAATGGGCAGATGGTGGTTAGGACTGGAAGTGGGCTATCGGCAGGGGGGGGTTATGACTGGTAATGGGCTATGGGGGGGGAAAGGAATAAAAATGGGGAAAGGGGGGTTAGGACTGGAAGTGCGCTATTGGCAGGGGGGGGGTTATGACTGGTAATGGGCTAGGACTGAAAATGGGGTGATGGGGGTTAGGACTGGAGGTGGGCTGATTGGGGGGTTAGGACTGATAATGGCCTATGAGGGGAGGTAAGACCGAAAATGGGGTGATGGGGGATACGACTGCAAGTGGGCTATGGGGGGACTAGGACTGGTAATGGGCTATGGGGGGGGTAAGACTGAAAATGGGGTGATGGGGGGGTAAGACTGGAAGTGCGCTATGGGGAGGTTAGGACTGGTTATGGGTTATGGGGGGTCTAGGACTGGTAATGGGCTGGGGGGGTTGCTAGGACTGGAAATGGGCTGAGTGGAAGGGGGGCTTGAACTGCAAATGGCTGATGGGGAGGGGGGCTTGGAATGGAAATGGGCTGTGAGGGGAGGGAGCTAGGATTGGAAATGGGCTGATGGGGGGCTAGGATTGGAAATGGGCTGATGGTGAGGCTAGGATAGGACTGGAAATGGCCTGATGCAGGGACTAGAAAGGAGCAGATGCTGGGTGGGGCTGGAACTAGAAGGGAGCTGATGTTGGGGGAGGATTAGAATGGGATGGAGCTGGGAAAGTGAAATGGAGAGGGGAAAAATATTTTGTCTGGAAGAGAAGACAAATCTACAATTGGCCAGGTATTGGGAGAGTAAGTGGGGATTGAGGATGGAGGGGTAAAATTTGAGTGGATGAAATAGGAATGAGGAAAGAGCAAAAGGAGAAAGATTAGTATGTTAAAGCAGATGTAGAGAGAGAGAATGGAAAAAAACTAGAAGAGAGAAGAAAGGACAAATGGACAGCAGACGATGGAGATAGCAGAAGACACGAAGAAACCAGAAGTGGCTGGAGCAATTGCAACTGAAAAAAATGCACAAAAGGTAGAAAAATATCTCTTTATTTTGAATTTATTAACTGGAATATGTCAGCTCTGGGAAATGTGCATCATTAATGTCTGTGCTTTGGTACAAGAAATTATTTATAGTTTTATTTCTACAGTGCTGAGGTATTCTGTGTAATTCCTATTTGACATTGCTACTTGTTCTCTTTTCCCAGTAGGTCATGTATTGTTCTCTGAAATGTATTGATTTAATATTTGCAGCGTTGCCTTTTGATAGGTAGGGTCTGGTGCTTTGTGAGTCCTGGTAGTGCTGTTATGATACGGGGGGTTTGCTATGGGTTCCAAATGGGCAGTGTTAGTAGTAGTTCCTAATGTGCCTGGCGGTTGGCACTGGATTATAGTAATATAGAAATTTTCTAGTCTTTCTTTATCCATGCACTCATTATGCAACATTATGCAAATATTTATGCAAATGAGGCCCCTTATGCAAATGAGGCCCGTGTCTTATGCGGCCCCCGGGTTACTTTACAAGTCCTCATTCGGCCCTCAAAGCAATTTGAGTTTGAGACCCCTGGTCTAGCTGCTAAAGGAGGCTTTGCTAAATAGAAGGCGTGACTTCAGCCTTGCACGAAAACCAGTTGGAATTGTAGATAGATATTTTTATTTAACAGGTTTTCTATAACGCTTTATCCTTCAGTCAAAGAAATTTACATTATAATGTGAAATTGATTACACTATAATATTAAAAGTGTGAGAAACATGTTATAGGTTAACATAATATACTTGGTAACTTATATACAAGATAACTTTTAGCAGGAAAACAGCAGCGACACCGGAGGTGTGAGCAGGAGCCCCTCGTTCCCCCTTCAGCCTGCCAATCAGTATCCAGGCATAATGGCTAAAAAACGCTGCTTCAGAGGCGCGCCTGCGCCTGAGTGCCTCACTAGAGGGCCCTTTGGCGTGGCCCTTAGGCGTGAGTCCGTGGCATCTGATCTGAAGCTTACATTATAGATGTGGACTGGATTGTCATGCTTGTATATCGTGGTAACCTGCTGTTCCCTTTCCTTCTCCTTCCCTTATCTTTTTAACTATTTCTGTCCTCTCTCATAAATGGTGCTCTTTTCATATTTTCTTAAATGATATAGTAACATAGTAAATGACGGCAGATAAAGACCAGTATGGTCCATCTAGTCTGCCCAGCACAATGTCAAGAGTAGGTACACCTGTGTCTTATAGTATTGTAAACCTCTCTAATGCTTCGGCCTGAGCAGTATATCAAATGTAATAAACCATAAACTTATGTATATGGTAATTCATGAGGGAGTGGAGATTCTGGGAGTATAACTTGGGTGTTAACATAAGATGTTGTAGGGACTGTAGTCAATTGCTGGGTGTATGTGATCAGTTTATGTTGCGCTATGTGATGGTTCAAAAATGTTCTATATAAAAGAAGGTTTTAAACTTTTTTTCTGAAGTCTTTGCTGTCCTTAGTGGCTGTGTTGTCTTTCGGGAGAGATATAAACAGTATTAGCCTAAAAGATATGAAATCAGGATACGGCTGCTGCATTCTCTGGTTCTCCATAAGTAGCTGTAATCAAAAAAACATTTTGAATTTGGATCAATTATTTTTTTTATTTGTGTTTGTTTGATGGTGCTTTAGGAACAAAGTAACTGGTACCAGTAGCCCAGCATTGCCATACCTTCTAGACCAGGGATGGCCAAACCAAGACTCGCGAGCCACAGGCGACTCTGACATATAATGTGCGGATCGCGGAATTATGTTGGCTGAGCTCCTTTTTGCATCACAACTACTACTACTAATCATTTATATAGCACTACAAGGCATACGCAGCACTGCACAGATACATATAAAAGGTAAATAAATAAAAACTAATAGAGTTGTGGTCAACATTATTGGCACCCTTGCAGTTCAATCCCTTAATATCTAATATCTCAAAAAAAGTGCCCAGTGAAATGGCTTTAGACTATATATGCACACATATTTGACACTTAAAAGAATCAAATAAAACAATTAAAAAGGAAATAGTAGGAGATAGTATAAAAACGGAGACATTGGCTGAACATGATTATTGGCACCCTAATAAACAATTTAAATCAGTTTGAATAGAAGAACCACATTCCCACTGCAATAAACTCAAACACACCTGTGATCAATTGTCAGTACTCACATGACTTGAATCAACTAATGAATGATTGCTCTAATGTTTAAAATGGCCCCATTAACTCCCTATTCCTTTTTCACAATGGTGAAGACAAGAGAGATGCCTGAGACCATTAGAAAAGCCATTACCACTAAACATCATACTTCAAAAGGGGTACAAGGCCATTTCCAAAGACTTTGGGATTCCTGTCTCTACATTTTGCAATGTTATTAAGATGTTCTCTGCTCATGGAAATGCCAAGAACTTCCAAGGATGCAGTGGGAAGAGGAAAATTAATCTAAGAGGTCTTCAAGGGTTAGTGTGAACTGTTAGAAAAATACCACACACAATATCCAAAGAGCTTAAGGCAGACGGAGCAATCTGGAGTGGAGGTTTCAACTCACACCATACGCTGCGTGCTAAACAGAGAAAGATTTCATGGGTGAAGGCTAAGGAGGACACCGATGCTCAAAGACAGGCATAAAAAGGCCCACCTGATCTTTGCCCAAACCCACCTTGAGAAACCACAATCCTTCTGGGAAAACGTTCTGTGGACAGATGAAACCAAACTTGAGTTCTTTGGCAATGTAGATCAGCAAAACCATTTACAGGCAAAGAAATGAAGCTTATAAGGAAAAAACACACCCTTCCTACAGTTAAATATGGTGGAGGTTCCTCAGGAACTGGAGGCCTGGAATGTATTAAAGGAATCATGAAGTCAGAGGACTACTAAGGTATTTTGGAGCGAAATGTGCTACCTAATCTCAGAAAGCTACAACTGGGTCAAAGGTCATGAGTTCTCCAGCAGGACCATGCCCAAAACATACATCCAAAAGTACAAAAGAATGATTAAGAGAGAAAAATGGACTCGCTCAATCCAATTGAGAACATTTGGAAAGAGTTGAAATCTACCATTGGTAAAAGGAATCATGGAAACATTCATAAGCTGGAAGAAATTGGAGTTGAAGAGTGGGAGAAACTACTGGCAGACAGATGTACAAAAAACTTATAGTTGGCTACAAGAAAACGTTTGGAGGCTGTCATCACTGCCAAGGGTTGTACAACCAAATCTTAGTGAAGGTACCATTAATCCTGTCCAGGTCATATTTTGTTTTTCTTATCTAAACTACATGAAAGTGCTGTCCACCACCGCTGCTTTGACTTCCTCTCCTCTCATGTCCTCTTGGATCCTTTACAGTCTGGCTTTCGTCTGAAACGGCTCTTACCAGAGTCTCCAGTGACTTGTTCCTGGCAAACTCCAAGGGCCTCTACTCTGTTCTCATCCTTCTTGACCTCTCTGCTGCTTTTGACACTGTTGACCACAACCTTCTCCTTGTTATCCTGTCTTCGCTTGGCTTTAGTGGCTCTGTACTATCCTGGTTCTCCTCCTACCTCTCCCATCGCTCTTTCAGTGTGTGTTCTGGTGGCTGCTCCTCCTCCTCTGCTACCCGACTCCACGTTGGAGTCCCCCAGGGATCCGTCCTGGGTCCACTGCTTTTCTCTCTATATACCCAGTCCCATGGTGCGCTTATCTCCTCCCATGGCTTTCAGTACCATCTCTATGCCGATGACTCCCAAATCTACCTCTCTATGCCTGAAATCTCTCCGGTTATCCAGACCAGGATCTCTGCCTGCCTTTCCGACATTGCTGCCTGGATGTCTCACCGCCACCTGAAGCTGAACATGGCCAAGACTGAACTCCTTATCTTTTCCCCCAAAACCTCCCCTCCTCTTCCTCCTTTCTCAGTCTCTGTGGAAAACTCGGTAATCCTTCCTGTTTCCTCGGCCCGCAATCTGGGGGTTTTCTTTGACTCTTCTCTTTCTTTCTCTACACATATCCAGCTCGTAGCTAAGACCTGTCATTTCTTTCTCTACAATACCGGGAAGATCAGCCCCTTCCTTTCTGAGCATACTACTAAAACCCTTATCCACTCCTTAGTTACTTCTCATCTTGACTACTGCAACCTGCTCCTTGCTGGTCTCCCTTTGAATCATCTCTTTCCCCTTCAATCTATTCAATATTCTGCTGCACGACTAATCTTCCGTCAGCCTCGCTATACCCACATTACTCCTCTTCTCAAGTCACTTCACTGGCTCCCTGTCTGCTTTCGCATCCAGTTCAAACTTCTCCTCCTGACCTTTAAGTGCATTCACTCTGTGGCTCCTCGGTACCTTTCATCTCTTATCTCTCCTTACAACCCCTCTCGGGAACTCAACTCTTCTAACAAACTACTTCTGTCTATGCCCTTCATTCCTACTGCTAACTCCAGACCGCTCCTTTCACCTTGCTGCACCTTACGCCTGGAACATGCTACCGGTGTCTATATGCCAGGCACCCTCTCTAGCCCTCTTTAAATCCAGGTTGAAATCTCACATCTTCTCTGTTGCTTTCAGATCTTGACTTCTGTGTCGTGACTAGATTGTATGTACTGTTTTGTCTTGACTTGATTGTAAGCTCTGACGAACAGGGACTGTCTCTTACATGTCTGTACAGCACTGCTTACGACTGGTAGCGCTATATAAATGCTCAATAGTAGCAGCAGTAGTAGAAATTATTATGTCTAAGTTTCACAGACATCTTTTTTTTTGTTCTATATCTTTGAACATACTACTAAATATTGATGACGACATACAGTTGGAATATTTCCAATTATTTCTCAAGATATTGACACCCTTGAATTTTAGGCACAATGTGTACAATAATGTTGACCATAACGGTATAAAAATAATATAGAAAATAAAAAGGTAAATAAGATTTTTTTTAAGTTTTATAAAATATTTACTGGGTATAAACTGAGTCCCCATTAAAAGAGTAATTAGACCTTACCTGCTAATTGGCGTTGCTGAAGGAACTCCAGTCCAGTCCCTTTCCTCTGGGTTGTGCCCCCTGAACACGTCATCTTTCTGATGACCCTTGGGTATATATACCTCTGGCACCACCCATCAGATCAGTATCCTATTGACAAAGCAGACTTAATGGAGAGATAAATTAAGCAACAATAATAGCAAACTCTTACTAAACTGTAAAACAAACTCGCAAAACACCAGAACCCACCTCCCCCAGAAGGGACTTCCCAACCCCCCAAAGAGGAGGAGGCGGCTTACCTGAACTCGCAATTGCTCTTACCTTGGCACCTTGCCCATCCGTCCCGCCTCAGCACCGGAACCCTCAGCGGATAAACTCCGAACGCTTACATCTCTTACCCGCTTACTGCTTCAGACCGGCGAACCTGTCAAGAAAATGACAAACTCTGGGTGGGATCAGGGACTGAACTGGAGTTCCTTCAGGAACGCTAATTAGCAGGTAAGGTCTAATTACTCTTTCCTAAGCATCTCTCCAGCCCAGTCCCTTTCCTCTGGGATGTAACAGCGCAGTTCAAACCTGGGAGGGGCCTGCAAGGCCGGACCGAAGCACCAAGCCTCCAAAACCCGCATCTCCAGTGGCCTGAACATCCAATCTGTAGTGTTTGGCAAAAGTGTGCATCAAAGACCAAGATGCAGCCTTGCAGATCTCCAGCGGCGGAACCAAACTAAATTCTGCCCACGAGGCCGCCTGCGCTCGAGTAGAGTGAGCCCGGAGCCCGGCTGGAACCTGCCTTCCTTTTAGGGTATATGCCGCAGCAATGGCCTCCCTGACCCATCTGGAGATGGATGCCTTGGGCTGCCACCTTACCTTTATGCGGCCCCCCGAACAAGATAAACAATCTCTCGGACTTGCGATCCAGGTACCTCTTCAAAACCCTACGCACGTCCAAAGGACGCAAAACGGGCATCATTGCCCTCGAGTTCCCTCCCTGAGAAGGAGGGAAGAGAAACTGTGATTCACATGAAAGGAAGAAACCACCTCAGGCAAAAACGAGGGACCGTCTGGAGGACTACTTTCTCCTTAAAGGAGAGAAAAGGCAGCCGACAAGACAAGCGCCTGAAGCTCCGAAATACGTCTGGCTGAACAGATGGCCACCAGAAAAACAGCCTCAATGGTCATGTCCTTCAACGAAACACGCCACAATGGCTCGTAAGGCTCAGTATACAGACCGTCCAACACTAGGTTAAGATCCCAAGGGGGAACCGGAGACCTCTTTTGGGGCCGCAGATGCCTCACTGCCCTTAGGAACCGACTTACGTCCGATGAGATTGGCGTACCACGGGTGCCAAAGCCAATCCAGGGCTATGAGAACCACCCAACCTGGGTGTGCCTCCACGCGCTGGAGGACCCTGCCTATGAGTGCCCATGGAGGAAACACGTACAGGAGGCCATCGGTCAGCCACTTCTGAACCAATGCATCCAAGCCCTCCAACATCCTTTCTTTTCTTCGCCTGAAGAACCGGCTTGCCTTTGTCGATTCCCATCGCGCCATGAGATCCATCTTGGGGGTCCCCCAATGGCGCGCTACTTGATCAAACACTTCCTGACAGAGCTCCCACTCTCTGTGGTCCACTCTGTTCCTGCTTAGGTAATCCACTGTTATGTTTTTCACTCCGGCCACATGCTGCGCCGACAAGGCCACTAGATGTCCCTCGGCCCACGGCCTCCTCCTCCAAGAAAGGGTTGCTCATGCCGCCCTGCTGGTTGATATTTATTTAATCATTTATTTAATCAGTTTTATATCCCACTTTATCCTTCAATCAAAGTGGTCGACAACACAGTGGGTCTACATTGAACGACAGGGATGGGGGCAACAAGACGTACATGCAGACTTTTAGACATTTGGTACTTATTCTCCTCAATGCGTGCCAGTGGGGCTTGGAGTCCTAGGTTAGGTGTGAAAAGTGTTCTGTGAACAGGAGTGTTTTGAGTGCCTTGCGGAAGTCCTTAATGTCACTTAGGGCTCTCAGTTCATCTGGGAGGGAGTTCCATAGGGCTGGTGCCAAGAAAGATAAGGCTCTGTTGGAGGTGGTTTGCTTTGAGTTTTGGTATCCGGTGGGTGTTCGGAGTTTGATGCCGTTGGCTCTTCTCAGCCTGCTGTTGGTTTCTCTGATCAGTGTGCTTTGTAGAATATTTGCTGAGCATTGATGTATGATTTTGGTCGGACAACACTTGGACTGCCTTCCTTAGAACTACCAACTCAAACGCTCTGAGCGCTAGCGCTACTGCTCGCAATTCCAGCCTGTTGATCGACCACTGAGCCTCCTGGGCACTTCAGGTACCTTGAGGGTACTGGCCCTTGCAGTGAGCTCCCCAGCCAGAGAGAGAGGCATCTGTTGTCAACGGAATCCATAGCAGAGACCTGAGGGGCACACCTCTCTCCAGGTTCCCTGGACGGAGCCACCACTGCAAGGCCTCCTTGAACCCCAGAGGACAGGGGAGAGTAACGGACATGGCTGACGCTGATGAGACCAGCGCCGGAGCAGGGATGGCAGAAGAGGCCTCATGTGAGCTCTGGCCCAAGGCACCAGCTCTAACGTTGCTGCCATGGTTCCCAGAATCTGCAAATAATGCCAGGCTGAGGGCGCCTTCATGGCTAAGAACTGCTCTACCAGCCGCCTCAGTTCCCTTGCTCTGCGATCCAGCAAGAACACCATGCCCTTGCCCATGTCGAAACTTGCCCCCAGATACTCGATCTCCTGTGAGGGTCGTAACTTGCTTTTGGCCAGGTTGATCACCCATCCTAAACTTCTTAGGAGAGCGACCACCCTGGCCGTTGCTTTCTGACTCTATACCTCTGACTTCGCCCGAATCAACCAGTTGTTGAGGTACAGGTGGACTAGAATCCCTTCCTTGCGCAGGGCCAGGGCCACGGCCACGACCACCATCACCTTAGTAAAGGTGTGCGGAGCCGTTGCCAAGCCGAAGGGTAACGCCTGAAACTGAACATGCCCCTCTGGCACTGCGAACCGCAGGAATTGCTGGTGTGCCTCGCGGATGGAAATATGCAGATACACCTCCGTGAGGTCTAGGGAAGTCAGAAACTCTCCCTGTCTCACCGCTACAATCACAGACTTCAGAGTTTCCATCCAAAAGTGAGAGACCCTGAGGCAACGATTGACCCCCTTCAAGTCGAGGATCGGGCGGAAGGAACCCTCTTTTTTGGGTAGTACAAAATAAATGGAGTATCGACCGCATCCGCACTGGTTGGTGAGAACCTGAACCACGGCTCCCAGTAGCCGCAACTGCTCCAAGGTGGCCTTCACCGCTGCAACCTTGGCCAGTGACTTGCACGGGGACCGAACGAAGGAAGGAAGAATGGGTCTTGAGAATTCGAGAGCATAACCTTCTCGCACCACCTCCAGAACCCATTGATCGGACATGATCTGGGCCCAGGCTGAGAAAAACTGCCAAAGATGTCCCCCACCGGCAGAACTACCTGCTGGGCCCCCGTTGCTTCATTGCAGCTTCCTAGGCCCCGAAACGGAGGAAGAGGCACCAAACCCCTTACCTGCCCCTCGAAACCCCCAGAAGCCCTGCCCCCTGGAGAGGAAGCAACCTCTCTGAAATGGGGCAGACCGTGCCAGTCGAAACCTTTGCACCTCACGAGGCTGAGTCCATGCCGGACCGGGATTACGTCTATCCTCGGGGAGTCTACACCCTTTAGACTCCCCCAGCTCCTTCACCAACTTATCCAGGTCTTCCCCAAAAAAGGAGCCTTCTCTTGAATAGGAGCCTGCTGAGATGGGCCTTGGAAGACCCATCCGCAGCCCAGTTCCGGAGCCAGAGGTAGCGACGAGCTGCTACCACCAAAGCCATGTTCTTTGCTAGACTCCTGATGAGATCGTACTGACTATCTGCCAGATAAGCAGCCCCCGACTCAATTCTGGCTGCCTCTCCTGGCGACTCCCGGGAGGGTCCCCAGCCAATTGGAGCTGTTGAGACCATCATAAGCAAGCCCGTACTACCCAAGCCCCACACACCGAAGCCTGGAGAGCTAAGGCACTGACGTCAAACGCCTGTTTTAACAGAGTGTCTAGCTTCCTATCCTGGGTATCCTTGAGGGCAGCACTGCCCTCCACCAGAATCTTGGTCGTCTTCGTGACCGCTGAGACCGCTGCATCTATTCTAGGGGAGCGGAGCAAATCCCTTTCCCCTTCAGGTAAGGGATACAGTCAGGCCATAGATCTTACCCCTCTTGGTCCTGATTCCGGCTGGTTCCACTCCTCCTGAATCATCTGTCTAACTAACTGTTGCACTGGGAAAACCCTCTGGGATTTCCTAACTGCCTGAATAAGCGGGTCCTCCAGGACCTTTTGTCTCTGGACCCCCCGTCGCCATATTAAGAGCCTTCAAAGATTCCCCGATTAAAGCGGGTAACCCTTCCTGGTGGAAAACTCGAACAATTCTGGCCTGTTCCTCCTCCAGGATCTCCCCTTCTTCGAGCTCTTACTCATCCTCCCCCAATTCCTTGTCGGAGATCTCACCTTCGAGAACCTCAGACAGCGGGGAATGGATGATCTCCTCCTGAGCGAACCTAGCCCACTTGGCCAGGCCACCAGCTTCCTCCCAGCCCCTGGGTTCCGCCAGACAGCCTATTGCGCTTGCCTGCGCTGACCCCTGCCCATGCGATCCTCGTTGACGCAGGCATGACAAACTCAGGTGAGAAGTCTCCTATGCTTTCAGCCTCCAAAGCTCTCAAGGAGGTAGAGGGGCGGGCTTGCGGTAAAGGAGAAGCAGCCTGCCCCTGAGGAGATGGAAGGGAAGATGCAGACTGGAAAATAGCCTCCAGAGGCTCCTCTGAACCCTGAGAGACCAGAGGAAGCGAATCCTGAGCACCCACCGGCTGCATGCCTTGCTCTACTGAGGCCGCCTCCGCTGTGCAGCCCCGACACACACCGGCCTCCGAGACCACCCCTCGGTGAGTCCCGCAAACTAGACACTGCTGTCTGGCCGGCATGGTGTTACCCCCAAAGAGGACCGGAGCCTGTATGTGACCTCTAGCACCTAACCAAAGGGAAAAACAAAAACTTTTTTTTTTGTTTTTTTCCAACAAAATTCCTCAATAAAACCAAATCTGTCTTAAGACATGCTCTGTATGCAGCTCACAAATTCCAATACAAGAGAAAACACCCCCATTTTTGCACTGCAAGGGCCCTTTTTTCCCCTCCGGCGCTGAAAAGCGTGCCAAATCACAGACACATATCTTGACTGGTGTTTTCCTCACGCTGACGAAAACCACCTGGCTTCATTGCGGGGAACCCCGGCTGCCGCACAGACTCGCCGCCAAGTGCTCTCCTGAAAAAACACGGCAGAAGGCCGTGTGGCTCCCCCGCAGCTCGCCGCCGCGCTTTTGAGCCGTGCTGCTCCTTTCCTGCCGCAGGCCACGTGTCTTCCCGCCCTCGTGCTCAGCCTCCAAGAGGGCTTCAGTGGCGAGGCGGGAGACGGCAAGAGCTCTTAAACCCCTGACTCCACTGAAGAGCTGCCGAAGCAAGCCCGGGCAGCCGGCTTCTCTTGCTCTGCCTTACAAGAACAGGCTGTCTGAAGCCTTCTACTGCTCAACCCCTGAGACCCGGGGGGGGGGGGGAGGGAGGGGGAGCCCTAAAGAAACTAAAATTAACAAAAATTAACAAAGAAAGAATAAACTTCTTCAACAAAACCAAAGGGAAAGAAAACCCCAACTAAGTCTCTCCAGTAAACCTGTGCTCTGGTTTACTGCCTCCTTACAGCTGCTTGGAGACTGAGCAAAAACTGATCTGGTGGGTGGTGCCAGAGGTATATATACCCTAGGGTCATCAGAAAGATGATGTGCTCAGTCTCCATGCTGCTGGAAGGGGGGCACAATCCAGAGAAAAGGGACTGGACTGGAGGGACGCTTAGGAATATAAGTTTAAATGTTCATGGTGAGTAAATATATTAACAAATTTAAATGCTAATTTTACTGCTAGATTTGAGTCAGGGATTAAAGAAGTTTTGGATCAGCAAGGATTACAGAGGAATTGTGCTGGAGAATCTGTAATTGTACAAGCTGGTGCTGACCATTTTAGTTTCAGTGGGCATGGCTTGCAATTGCGGGACTGTGGCGTCTGTGGCTTATGGGCAGTGAAATTAGCAGAGTGTTAAAGTGATACTGAGCGCTGTAGAGTTTGGTTGTACTGCGTGTTTTGAAGCTTATTGCTTTTCACTTTTTTTTAAATTAGTAAAAGTATGAAATTAACAGTTTAAAAACTATATAACTACATACATGAAGAAATATTATGTACATGCATCTCTTAATATTTATATAAAATTCGCAAAACGTGCATGTAACAATAAAAACGTTGTGTGTAATACTTGTTCATGTCTTTCAGCTTTCAAACATTTGAAGTTTAAATAAGTTATTATGAATTACCCTGTATAAAATATGATTCAATATTTTAGTTGCGTTCAATGTTCTCTGTAAAAGTTATGGTTCCCTGTAAACCACTTTGATTATTGATAATGCAGTATAAAAAACAACTAAATACATAAATAAATATGCAGCTCTTACGTTAAGCAAGCTTGGCCACCCCGTTCTAGACTTTTCTAGGCTCTGGGAGTGCATGCCTGAACTGATGCCACCCAAGTGTGGCTGATTATGTCCTGCTTATCCAAGGAGAAAGAGGAGGCAAGCTTGGGGAAGTTCCTGTGCTGTATACATTTAGTTTCTGCGTGTGGTGGGAGATGGAAGAGAAATGAAGCCCCCACCCGCCAAAAGAGTACCTCGATGCATTACAAAAAGCAGCTCCAACAGTTGCTGTGCTACTATGAATCAGTGTTAGTATGTTGCAAGTATGCAACTGGACCCATCTAGCAAGCCTCCCCTCTTATTCTCCTAATCATAGACACACAGATAACATACATACATATACACAACATACACGTGTCCATATGCAGCAAACCACAAACATATATAGGTTCACACAGACAAACATACCAAGCCACAAGGACGCACATACACAAACCAAAAACAGTTAAACATAGAAAACAAAGATAATTCATACTGACATCACATTCAGAAGACACATACAGGTGGATGTTATTTACACGCACACATACATCTGAGATCATACTCCACATACCCTGGCTTAGAAGTGAAGTTCATGACTGTACATAATTTATATTGGTTACCGGTTAAGTCACAAATCATATATAAAACTATCATGTTAGTATTCAAGTCTTTAAATCATAAAGAGTATTAATGGACAGCAAACCTCTACCAAAGATGGGGAAGCTGTAAAACTAGAGAGCATAACATGAAGCTGCAAGGGGAAAACTGAAAGGCAATGTCAGAAAATACTTTTTCACTGAAAGGATGGTGGATGCTTGGAAAGCCCTCCCGATGGAAGTGGTGAGGGCAAACAGTGACAGAAGTCAAAATGGCATGAGACAGACATAGTGGATCCCTTTATAGCAACAGGATAAAATCAAAATAAGCATAACTATTTCTTATATCTGAACAAATAGCGGTGACCTACACGGAGCGGTGAGTACACCCCTGAACAAAGGCATGGGGAGGGGTGACCTGCAGGGAGCAGCAAGTGCACCTACTCTTGTCACCTTGCTGGGCAGATTAGATGGACCATACTGGTCATTATCTACCGTCATATACTATGTTACTATATGTTACTATAAAGGCCTCATTTAGTTTGTCTGCGGCTCTGCAAGTTTACATCCTCCCCACATCTCATGCTCTAAGGAGACCTTGCTTTTAGATGTTCCTTTATTTCAGCATGTTCATTTTAAGGTATTTTGCAATCAAATGTTTTCCAGGGCTACCCTATGACTTTTGAATGCTTTGCCGGTAGAACTATGCAACATGTCTGATATTTTGGGGTTCCATAAAACAATGAAAGTGCATCTGTTCCAGCAGGCTTTCCAACAGACTGTGTGAGTTAAGCTTTGTGCATGAAATTTCAGGCTTTTAAATATATATTTAT
Organism: Ichthyophis bannanicus; assembly: GCA_033557465.1. Taxonomy (NCBI): domain Eukaryota; kingdom Metazoa; phylum Chordata; class Amphibia; order Gymnophiona; family Ichthyophiidae; genus Ichthyophis; species Ichthyophis bannanicus. The sequence goes on along the minus strand of CM066034.1, from coordinate 559,719,290 downwards.
TTAACATGGTAGGATGATAAGATTTTGAGTTTTGTTTTATGTTATCTGATTTAAGTTTTATTTTGTATATATTTATGCATGTTTTTGTTGTGATCTGCCTAGAAGATTGTGCGGAATATAATTTTTAAAAAAATAAATAGCATTGTAAAAATTTAATGAGCCTTGCTCTGCATGCTTTCCTCACTTGTTATATGAGGGATACGGAGTCTCTCAGATACCAAAATCTGCAATGTGTTTCCATATTAAAGTTTGCTTGGATGTTTCCATTTAAACATCAATACATCCCTTGCATGAATGGGAATGCCATTTCCTTAATTAGATCTTTAAATTTAGTTATAAGTAATTCACTATTTATTTATTTATTTACATTCTCTTATATACCGCGCTATTCTGCATCAGTGCGGTTTACATTGAACAAACTGAAATTACATTGAACAGGGCATTATAACTTAGAGATAACTATTTTACAGGAAACATGGGCTATGGAGGGTTAAGTGGCTTGCCTAAGACCACAAGGAGCACCTGTGGGACTAGAAACCCCAGTCCTTCCGGCCCAAGGTTGCTGTCCTCTAGTGGGATTTGAACCCCCGACCTTCCGGCCTGAAGTACCTTGCCCCAACCACTAGGCCACTCCTCCACTCAATTTATTTATGTAAAACAATGTTAAAATCTCATTAGGTCCCCTTTAAATGTCATCCTTATTATACTGGTAGTGAAAATGCTGTTTAATATGCTGCCTGTATGAAAATCCTCACAAAAAGAGGGGACTGTCTTTACCTGTCCAGGCGGTTACCTTACCTGATCATTTCCTTTCCTGGAGTCCTATTAGATTAGTGGAATATATCCCCCTGCCAATAAATGGAGACAAACTAGAAGATTCCATTGACTGGTAATAGTGCTGGTGCAGCTAGGGGCACTCTTTAGAATTTAGTAACCAAGCATATGGCCAAGCCAGGCAAGTGAACCTAACCCACCACCTTTGGGAAGGCTCAGACAACAACAGCCCAACTAAATACAGGATTTGAGTAAAACTCAGCACAATTCTGCAAAGACTGAAGCTGCAAAGACAGCCTGATCACACCGGGGTGGGTCCTAGACTGCTCTTGCAAGACATTCTTGGCTCTCGCAATATGCTGTGCTGAGCGCCAGCATATGCTACTCCGCTGAAGGAAAAAAAAGAAACAGGCTCATCTCACAGGCCACCTCTGCATTTTTGGTGTCCCCCCTGCCTCTTGACATATGCCATCACAGTCACATTGTCCAAGAAGACCTGGACAGTCCAACCTTGAACCAGGAGCTGAAACTCCCAGAGGGCTAACTGAATGGCTTGTGCTTCAAGGTGACTGATTGGTCAGGAAGACTTGGGGCAGGCCCACTACCCCTCAGCCATTCGTTCCAAGCAATGAACCCCCCAGCCCAACAGGCCGGCATCGGATGTCACGACCCGCTACAACAAGTTGGAGGACAAGGACCAAAGCCTAGATTGTGCACCATCCAAGGGTGAAAGGGAAGTCTGATGTTGAAGTCCTACTTGCAAGGGGACCAGCAAGACAGCAGTTCCCTCTGGAGCCGCCGCATGTTGGCTCAAGTCCAAAGAAAGAGCACTATCATAGCCACCATCGTGCCCAGCAACTAGAGATAATACTTAAGTGTTCCCATTCCCGTGTTAAATAGGCAGGGTAGGGGTAGAGCAGGTATTGATAGAAAGATGGCATATCCTTACACTATTGACTGTTCAGATTGTTACACATGAAGGTTTTTAAATTATGGTTGTATACCACCTTGAATGCAGTAACATATGGTAATATAGAAATATTTTAAAATAAATAAAAGTTATAAAATAAAGTAAATAATCCCAGACTGACCGTTGTGTCTGGAAGCCTCCTGCTTGGAAGTCAAAGAGACTCTGCCTGCATGGGAGGGGGGGGGGGTCGAAGCATGCCCAGAAATTAGAGAGAGAGAGCGAGGGCATGAGGTGACTTCTTGTGGCTAACCACCCAAATAGAGACTCCAGCAACTAAACCACCTGGGCAATTACCCAGACTGTGACTTGGCCCAGAATGAGCCAATTGTCAAGATAAAAGGTGGACCTGTATGCCCTCTTACAGGGAGAGCTGCTACTACGACTATCATGACTTTGGATAAGGTCATAGAAGCAGTCGCAAGCCTGAAGGGGAGAGCAAGAATGGAAAGTGTGCACTTGCACAGTGAACCAAAGGAAGCACTGTGGATCCTCCTGAATGGTAATGTGAAACTATACTTCCATTAGTTCCAATGATGTGCAAAATTCTCCCTGCCAGACCACTTATATCACTGATCTTAGGGTCTCCATGCAAAACAGATACACCTTCAGAGAGGAGTTGACCCCCTTTAGGCTCAGAATCGGCCTGAAGGGCTCGTCTTTCTGGGGAATGTTGCGATATAATATCTTCCCCTACCCTCCTGAAGGATTGGCATGGGTTCAATGGCTCAGACGTGCAGCAGCCTCTGCAAGGTAGCCCTTAGGGCAGCCTCATTGGATTTTGAGCTGCATGAATAGATCAGAAAGGCATCCAAAATGGGCTCCCTCCATGTGATGATGTACCGTATTTCTCGGAATATGTGTTTTTTTACATCGGGGAAGTGATGGCACGACCTATACAACGGAGCTACCCATCTAATAAATTTACACAGTGGACCATGCCCCTTGATCCGCATATAAATACTCGCACATGCGCAGTGGACGGTCTTTCTCCCTAGACCCACCCTCTATGCCCAAACACTTGCAAGCAGACCCTCTGATCAGCAGACTGATATGTACTTGGACTATTTTTGCAAGCAGCATACCAAATAGCATACCGGATGTATTTCAATTACAACTCCAATCTTCTTTTTTACCCCACAGAAAATGGTGACACCAAAGGAGCAGAACTCATACACCGTAGAATTCAAATTTAAAGTTATTCATTACGCAGAAGAATATGGTAACAGAGTCAGCGAATTTGGGGATAACTGAGAAATTAGAGACTGGAAGAAGATGCAGTGAAAACTAACCATGATGAAAACGCAGCAAGAAGGTAAATCATGGTCGCCTGAATTAGAAGCATGTCTGCTTCAATTCGTTGTAGAGTGGAGACCCAGGGCTGTGGACTGTCCACTGTGCAGGTGCGATTCAAAGCAGTTCATATAGCCAGGGAAATGACTATCGAGGGATTCAAGGCCAGTCATTGGGGGTGCTGCGGATTTATGATTAGAAATAAATTAAGCATTAGACAAAGAACAACCCTGTGTCGGCAGCTCCCCACTGATTTCTTGGATAAAGTATGGAATTTCAGGGAATTCGTAAACAAAGAAAATCAACACATACACAGTGATACCGGACTTCATAATCAACATGGATGAGATTCCCTCAACCTTCGACATCCCATTAGGGAAGTCAGTCAAAAGAGGGCTAGAACAATAAATATTAGAACCACCGGACACAAAAAGACACTTTACAGTGGTGCTGGCGTGCTGTGCAAGTGGAAAGAAGTTGCCACCTATGATTATATTCAAAACTAAGACAATGCCATGTGAAACTCCACCAACCAATGTTGTTGATGTGAATTAGAAAGAATGGATGGATGGATGAAAGCATGATGCTGAAATGGCTGCAGCGTTGCTTTAATAAGCAGCCGGACTGATTTTTCAAGGAGACAGAAAGTGCTACTTGTCATGGAAAGCATGAGAGCCCATTTCACTGAAGGCATAAAGAAAATAAAATCTCTGTACACTGTCCCAGTTATTATACATGGTGGTATATCAAAAATGCTTCAACCGCTTGATATTTCTGCCAACAGAAGATTCAAAGCTGTGTTGCGTTGCCTATTGGAAAACTGGATGTGCCACAGAGAACCCAGTTTCATGGCTACCGGCCATATGTGCAATGCCACATTTGCAGAAGTCTCTAGGTGGGTTGCGACAGCATGGTGGGGGGGGGGGGATAAAATAATAAAATCAGATTTTGTGAAGGTTGAGATACTAAAAAGCCCCGATAATCGTGAAGACGAAGACGACAATAGTGAACATGAACTGGCACCTGAAATTTCACAGTGCTACCGAAGATGAGGACTTCAGTGACTTTCCCAAAAGTGATACTGAACAAATCTAATGTGGAATGAGCTGCTATGTTGTTATGCACTTTATTCAAGAGTGTTATTGTAAAGTGAAATAATCAGGTTTTAAACAAACAGCAGTGTTGTCTTGTGCTTTATTTTTAGAACTAACGATTTATATATCAGGGCGACATACTATGATTTTACCAGTAAAATCCACAATTTTGGCCTCAGCGACATACACAGCAGCGACTTAAAATCCAGGAAATTCGGTAACCACGTTAGGTGAAGTTGAGAATCCAGCGATCGGTGGTGACTCAGGGCCACTCCTGGTGAGACCGGTGTCCTTTGGAGGCATGCAGGAATGTATCCCTCCCATCAGTGGACTGAATGGGAGGCAGCTGCTCTTGAGAAGAAAGAATCACAGGGCTGGTGGGCACCCCAAAAAGGGCTGTGACTTACTCCAAGACTTGAAAAATGGGAATGACTGCTTGCTTAGTTTGTAATACTGAGAGTCAGTAAAATGAGGGCGAGAATGAGAGGACTGCCTGAAGAGGACCCTGGGCTTATCTTCCAGCAGCTGTTGAGGCTTGGACTCTCCCACGTTCTTCACCAACTTTTCCAGGTCCTCTCAGAGACAAACTTAGACAGTTGAGTCTTGGAGACTGTATCTGCAGCCCAGTGACTAAGCCAAAGCCACTGCCAGGCAACCGTGGTGCCACAATGTCATTAGATGTCAACTGGACAAGATCATACATGGCGTCCACTAGAAAGTAAGCAGCAGATTCCAATCAGGCTGAAGCAAAGTTCTACAGCAGCAGCTGAATCCAGCAAAAAAAGCACCCAGGCTTCAGACCTCTGCAAACCTGGAAAATAAGGGAGGAGGCCAACAAGACTATCTTCAAGGTGGTCTTCCATCTTGCGATCCTGTTGATCCCTATGCTTCCTTGCCCTACACTGGAATGTTAGCATGCTAAGTGACCACCCTCACTAGTGTATTGACCCTTGGGAAATGAAGAAGTTTGTCCAGATCCAACTGAGGAAAAAAAAAAGAGTAAGTGTAAAGCTTGCTCATGACTTTGATCCCCCCCCTTAAAGGACTATCAGGAGTCTCCACCCCACAAGCAGCATATGAGGGTCTGAGGGAATGGAAAGGCCCTGGAGGACTTACAAAGGCCATCAAGGATAGGATCCCCTTCCACTTCTTCTGTTCCTCGGTGGTCACCTTGGTCAACTGAAGGGAATATGTGGCCTGAGATAACAAGGTGACCAGCTCTTCCCGCTTGATCTGATGGACTAACAGGGAATCTCTTTGCTCTTCATCCAGAGAGGATAGCTCTTGGAGCTCTCACCGCCTGAGCAGTCATCCTTGTCAGTGGGCAGAGAACTGTGCCGCCATCCCAAGCATGTACAGCTGGGCCCCCCGCTATCTCATCTCGTAAGTGTTTCCATGGCAGAATCCTGCTCGCTTCAGAACCATCAACAGGCAAGGACCTCACCCCCTGCAGTGAAGAAGGCTCCAGGGGGGCTCCTGGCCAGGTTCAGGCCTCCCCTGCCGAAAACACCACGATTGCTGAAAAAAATACTAAAAGACTTTGGGAAAAATGACTCAAAGGGAAGAGGCTGCCCCTGCTCAGTTTAGCACTAGAACTGCAGCTGGCCACTTACCCCCAGGAAGCCAGGTAAGCCAGACCTTGGCCCCAGGCTATGCAGAGTTCACAGAATTTCCCTCCGACTTGCTTATTTTCTATGGAAGACTGATGCTCTCTATATATATTACATGAGATGTTGAGACGCCTGAGATGGGGTTGAGAGGGGGGCGGTATGTAAGTATGTGAATGAAAATTGCCGTGATCATTACTGTTCATTTGTGTGCTTTGTTATGTGTTTTTTTTTATTTGCATAGTCTACTGTATCCTCTCTGGTTTTTCAAAAATAAGAAGTTCCAAGTGCCTTCCTCCTTTTTCTTAAAAAAAAAAAAAAAAAAAGTGGTATTCTCCGAGATGGGGGTGGGGGAGGGTCCAGGGAGGCAGGGAAGGAGAAAAGAGAAATAAAACAAAAAGGAAAAATAAAAACAAAGGAAAAATAAAAGGAAAGAAAAAAAAAGGGCAAAGGCTGAGCCATGAGCCAAATGAACCCTGGCAGCCACAGGTCAACTGGTCAAGGGTACTGCTGAGGAGCCTGGCTGTTCCCCCACTCTAAGCAGAAAACTCCAGCGAGGTATCCATAGATACACCCTGGCGATGTCCACTCTAAAGCTTCACCAGGAAGTTGCCCTTCAGAATTGCTGCCAGGAGCTCCAACAGAACCAAACACAGAGTTGCAATAGTACAGCAACCATCTGCTGGAGACAAAGCAACACCGAAGGGTGCCCCTAGCTGTACCAGCACTATTACCAGTGATGTCATCACTGGAAGCTTCTAATTTTTCTGCCTCAATCATCTGCTGGCAGGGAGACATAACCAATTAGTCTGGATTGGTCTAGTAGAATGATCTGGAAATCTTATTGCCCATATCCACTTCCTTGTAGGAATTTGAACACACTTTTGGACAAAAGGCTTTTCTGACCTCATGAAGAAACAAATATCCTTAGCAAACAGACCAATTATGAGTATCAATGCTGAAGTTGCACAGTGCCATCTTTGTTTCATGTGTATTGATATTTCTAGAGCACACAAATCTAATACGTGGTACCACAACTACTTTCCCAGATCATACAATTTAAAATCTGTACATGAAGCAATAGGAGACAGTAGTCTTCTCCAAGTTATATGAATGTCATTCATAGAAGTCCGATTGAGTTCTGGTTTCTAGGCACTGCTTTAATCATGAGACTTCACTTTCTTTCTAGTGATGCTGTTTTCTGCAGAAGAGAACTTTTGATTTTGTATCTTTTAGTCCTTTTGTTAATTTTCCGTCAATGTAATTTTTTTTTTTGGGGGGGGGGGGAGAAATTGAAAGGTATTTACACAGTTTGTAGACCTGCAAACCGTATAAATGCCACTCAGGTGCATATTCAGTGGCATTACTAAAGTGAGTGCCACTGAATATTCATGAGTGCCACAGCTACATATCCCAATGCTAAGCAGTTAGCATCAGGGTGTGCTAGAGGCATTCTGGGATGGTACCCAAGGATAAGCGGGCAATGGCAATATTGAGCCACTGCCCTGTTACATTCACTGCAATCCAGGTAACCTGGATATTCAATGCTGGAGCCCAGATAAGACCTCGGCATTGAATATCTGTGTTTAAAGTTCAGCACCAGTGGCTAGCCGCTGTAGGAGCACCAACCACTGGCACTGAATATCAGGCTCAATGATTTTTACATGAAAAAATTAAAAGGTTCTGGGGCAATGAATAAATGCTGTACATGCAGAAATCTATGGGTCATGCAAGGATTCTGGACTGCCCTTGAGAACCCTATGCAACCAATTCTTTTCCACAGATATTTACCTTGGCAAGGTCAAGCTGGCGAACCTTGCTACTGACGTTCTCTGCAAGGTTACATGTAAAACCGATCATCCCAGATAGCTGCTTAGCATCCCCTTCAATCAGCTGCAAGTTAGGACTAGAAGGAAACCATGCAGGTTAAGTACTCAGTTTATGAAAGAGGACCACAACGTGTCCCCAAGTCTTAGGAAAAAGAGACACTAACCTATAACACCTCCCTATGAACTATAGCAAATAGATAAAGATACCAGTCACTTGGAAGTCTTATTTTATGCACATTTCTTTCTTGGCCAAAAAAGTTACAAAACATAAGAAACAATATACCATAAAAGTAAAAACAAACAACAGTACAGCAATGATCTCACTAAAATCTCTCCAGGAATCTGCGAGGCAGAGGGATGAGTCATATAGACATACCATTTTAATAAAGTACTGCTATACCTTCAAGTAAAACCAAAAAGAGCAATTTTGGAATGGACTTGTCTAAAACAGCATTGTACATACTCAAGGAGGTACTCATAAAATTGCCTGGGGGTACAAATGCATAAAGAATAGGCACACAATCATAATGTGAAATTAGGCCTTACCTGCTAATTGACGTTCTTTGAGGGACTCCAGTCCAGTCCTGCATTTGTGGGTAGTGTCATCCCACCACCAGCTTGGAGACTGAGCAAGTCATGATTGATGACATCAGGATATACATACCGGTGGCACCTCCCACCACAGCCAATATCCTATGGACAAAACAGACTCACAAAAGCAACAATTAAGAAAAACAAAATTCAACTATATACAGTAACTCCCGCAGGCAGAAAACACCCCCCTGCCTGAGAGAAGATCACTTACCCCATATTAATGTTTCTGAATTCAGCTGAACACCCACGACTCCGCTGAGTCGTGTTCCAAAAGGCTCCTTGCCGTGCCAGATGTTCAGTTTGTTCACCACTCACTCAGCTGTGGCCAAAACTATGTGCTCACTTTCTTCAGAACCGGAGAGCGCTATCTTACAAAGGAAAAACAAAATTCCCAGGGTGGGATTGGGACTGGACTGGAGTCACTGAAGGAACGTCAATTAGCAGGTAAGGCCTAATTTCACCTTCCTTATTTCTCTAGTCCAGTATCACACCTGTGGGATGTATCATAGCAGTACTAAAACTTGGGGAGGGACCTGCAAGACCGGCCTGAAGAACCACCGATCAGAAACACGTGTCCCCTGCTGCTTGAACATCCAGCCTATAATGTTTGACATAAGTGTGTAGGGATGGCAAGGTTGCCTCCTACAAATCTCTTGGTGGCACTAACCGCAACTCCACGCATAATGTGGCCTGCACACGTTGAGTGCACCACCCTCATCCCGATATGCAACTCTCTGAACTTCAGCAAGTAAGCTGATGATATATCCTCACTCACCCAATGGGAAATGGAGGCCTTAAAAGCTACTTCTCCTTTGCGTGCTCAGACATCCAACACAAACAACCAAACCAACTTCTGAAAAGACTCTGTTCTCTTCAAGTAACGCCGTAACATCCTATGGATATCCAAACAGTGTAGAAGGGCATCCTTCTCTGTGCCCCTACTTCTGAAAACACCAGAAGTGTAACTGACTGATTCATGTGAAAGACCGACAGGACCTTAGGCAGAAAGGAAGGAACTGGTCAGAGAACCATTTTCTCCTTTGCAAGACCAAAAAGGGCTCCCTACATGATAATGCCTGTAGCTTCGATATCTCTCCAGCCGAACAAATAGTCACCAGAAACACTGTCTTCATCGTTTCAAAGTACAAGACCCTAATGGTTGAAATGGAGGTTCTGTTAGTACTGACAATATCAAATTGAGATCCCAAGGGAGCACCACCGTTCTTAGCTGTGGCCACTTCTGCTTCACCACAAGAGAAACTCCTTAGACTCTCCCCCGGTAGCAAGAGATAGCTGCGACCTGCACCCGGAGAGTGCTACATGCCTTCAATAACATTGCAGTTATCAGTGCTGAAGTCCCCCGTCTTCGCAGCCTTGCCCGCTCAATAGCTAGGCCATAAACAAGAACTTATCCACCTGTGACATCAGAATGGGTCCCTAAGCCAACAGATATCGCCAAGCTGGAAGCCTCCACAGATAGTCCACCTTCAGGCACACCAAGTCAGCATACCGTGATCAATGAGGCCAAACAGGAGCTATCATTAGTATGAGGCCCTGATGTGCTTCCATCTTCTGAATCACTCGTCCTATGAGCGCCCAAGGAGGAAACAGAGAAAGCCTTCCATCGGCCACCTCTGGACCAGCGCATTGAGTCCTTCCGACATACTTTTTTTCTGCTGAAAACACGTGCTGCTTTTGCAGATTCATGTCGTCATAAGATGCAATAATCAGTTGACCTCTCCGCCTGACCAGGTGGGCAAATACCTTGTCGCTGAGCATCCATTCCTCTGGGATGATGTATACCCGGTTGAGATAATCGACTGCCACACTATCCTTTCCTGTCGCATGTGCTGCCGAGAAAGCCTGCGGATTCTCCGCTGCCCAGGCTAACAATGGAGCTGCTTCTCCCTCTAAATTCACACTGCTCATTCCTTTGTGTCGACTGACATATGCCACTGTTGTGGCATTGTACGTGAACACTGCCTTGGTGAGCAACAGAGAGCGGAACGGTTGCAATGCCAAGAGCACCGCTCTCAACTCAAGACTGTTGATGGACCAGGTTGACTCCTGTGCGGATTAACACCCCTATGCAATGTGTCCCTCGCAATGAGCTTCCCAGTCAGTAAGACTGGCATCTGTCGTAAGGGGAATCCAGTCAGTGCTCTCCAGAGGTAAGCCAACCCGAAGATGGTTGCCCATTAGCCACAACCAGAGAGATCTTTGGGTGCTTGCCAGACAGGGCAGGGGAAGTGACAGCAGATGACGCTGTGCAGACCATCTCCGCAACAAGCTCCTTTGCAATGGGCGCATGGAGACCCATGAGCTCAATGGTCACTATCATGGACCCCATCACCTGCAGGTACTACTACACCATTAGCGTCTTCATGCTGCGAAACCTTCGGATCTGTCCCTGCAGCATTTGTACTTAACCCTCTGGCAAGGACACGTGCCCTGCCACTGTTTGAAACCTGGTCCCCAGGTATACCAGGTCCTGCGAGAGCCAGAGCCGACTCTGAAATTTTTCACTCATCCGAGACTCTGCAGGTATGTGATCTTTCTGGTCATGACCCACTCGCTTTCCTTCTTTGATTTTGCTTGGATGAGTCAATCGTCCAGGTATGAATGTGTGAGAATCACTTCCTGCCATAGTTCGGCTGCGACCACCACCATCACCTTTGTGAATATGTGGGGTGTGGTCGCCAATCTGAAGGGGAGTGCCTGCAACTGAAAATGCCCTATGGGCACTGCAAATCTGAGGAACTGCTGATGTTCTGCCTGAATCGGTATGTGCAAGTAAGCCTCCATGAGGTTGAGAGAAAATCGGAATTCTCCCTCCCTGACCACCACACTCACTGACCGGAGTGTCTCCATAAGGAATCGAGGCACTCCAAGACACTGATTGACTTACTTGAGACCTAGAATGGATCTGAAGGAACCTTCTTTCTTGGGAACTATGAAATAAATAGAGTACCAACCATAACCACACTGGCAGTCCGGCACCCATGTGACTGCCTGAAGGTTCATCAGCTGCTTTAATGTCTCCTGCATGGCCTCTCGCTTCTGAGGGGCCTTGCATGGGGAGAGGACCAAAAGGCATCTGCGAGAGGGCTCTGCAATTCCAATACATAGCCGCCCTGGACAACCTCCAACACCCATTGATCAGATGTAATCTGCATCCATACAGAGTAAATGTCCTGCAGCCAATTCCCTACGGGTACCACTCCTGTGTGGGTGATCCTCACTTCATTGGGACTTCTTAGGAGCCGAGGGAGTGGAAGAGAAAAATCCTCTGCCCATTCTCCTGGACACCTGAAAGGATTGCCCTCTGAAAGGGAACCAGCCCCTCTGATATGGCGCAAAGCATACTGCTCTAAACTGCCAATAGCTCGTTGATTGTCCCCGCGGTGGGATGGTGGACAGGACAGATTTGTGTTTGTCTTCTGAAGTCTGCCTCCTTTTGATTATCCCAAATCCTTCACCAATTTATCCAGGTCCTCTCCAAATAAGAGCTTCCTCCGGAAGGATAACTTGCTCAAATGTGACTTGGATGAGACATTAGCTGACCAAATTCTGAGCCAGAGGTAGTGATGCACAGCTACCAACGCCACCATACTCTTGGAAAAACCTTGAGGAAGCCTTCCTCCACAGATGTGGCTTCTACCTTGCATTTACGGCAGAACACAGAGCTGGACACTGAGCCCCTGCATGAGCCACATGCCAGACACGTGCTCATAGAGGGCATCCCTTGGTGTTTTTTTTTTTTTTTTAAACTTAACATACAGAATGAAAGTATATCGAACAGGTTCTCTTTTCCTTTTTAAAACAAAAGGCAGTCCTAACTTAAGCTAAGGCCTTTACTGCAAGTACTCTCCTCATGGAATCTCTTATTTTCTAGTTCTTTTCCAACACAGCCCAAAACAGCAGAAAATAAAAAAAACATGACTGCAAATGCCCCGGAGTCCGCCAATGCTTAACTGCCTGTTCTGTGCCTTCTGAACCGCCGCAACAGCTAGAAGAACCGCCCCCCCCCCACACAGCCTTAAAAGTAAAAGGAAAGAAAGTGCAGTTCTCAAAATGGTGCCCGTTCCCACACAGAGCGGGAAACCACCGACCAGACTTACTCTGGATTCACTGCTCTTAAGCTGCCCTCGGACCACTCATCTCTGTACCACTTGCAACTCAATGCCGCCTACACTCCCGATATGACTCTCGGCTGCTGGGAGAGCTCCTGCATCATTGGGAGTGTTCAAAAGAGCAGGCCTGCTGAATGCTGCTACCCGATCCTCTGCGAGTTCAGATCTTTAGCAGGAGGGGCTGCAGAAGTGGTCCTCTCTCTCCTCCAGAGTGCCTTCTGTCTGTCTGCCTGCCACCGCCTTCCCCCAAGCCCCGGAAATCCCCCAGAGCAGACTTCTTATGGCTTTGCTATCTATGTTTCCTTTTTTTTTTTTTGAAACGTTAAGATGAGTTTCCCCTCCCAGTTAGAGAGGAATAGCCCTTTTATTTTTAGATAGATATTTATTTTTACTAAACTATCCTTATCTGTTCCTCTAGTGAGTCCTCCCAAATAGAATCATCTCACCCCAGCTGCTTGGAGACTGAGATACTGACTCTGGTGGGAGGTACCATCGGTATGTATATCCTGATGTCATCAATCATAACATGCTCAGTCTCCAAGCTGCTGGCGAGATGAGACTACCCACAGGTGCAGGACTGGACTGGACTGGAGAAATGATAAGGAAGGGCTGTATAATCGGTGGTGCCTCTGCTGCATGCCCCGATGCGAACTGGTTAGCATTGGGGAGTTCCAGGGGAAGCACCCGTCAGGCTGGTCTAACTTTTGCTGCTGAAGCTAACCAGGCAGCGGCTGAATATTGCTGATGCACACTTAGCTTCCCAGCAATCCAGGCAACCCAGATATTCATTGCCAGGCCCGGGTATGGTCCCAGCATTGACTATCGGGGTTATGTTTATGTTTATTTTGAATTTGATATACCACTCAGGCCAGAGGCATTAGAGCGGTTTACAATACCATATCATTTGAGGAAAAAAGGAAAAGAACGCCATTTAAATGATAGGACAGAAAAGAGGACAGAGACTGTTAAACAGATAAGAGAAGAAGAGGAACATGGAACAGCGAGTTACCACAAAACAGCAGCATGTCACCCCAGTCCAAATCATAACATCAATGCTACCTTCAGCAACAGACGCCCCGGACCAACGCCTAAGGGCCACGCCAAAGGGCCCTCTGGCGAGGCCCTCAGGCACGGGCCCGCAAGGCGCGGGTGCGCCTCCGAAGCGGCAGATTTATTTCTGACGTGGCAGGTAGGGGAGATGAGGAGGAGCAGCTCCCGCTCAACTCCCTCCGTGACAGCTGCTGCTCCCGTTCTGGCCGTGCGTTTAAAATTTAGTTAGTCACCGCCACTGAATATCAGGCCCATAGTATTTAATTATGAGCAATATATGTGTAGATGTTCCTGGATGGAAGATAAGACTGAGTAGAGTGGGAAATGGCACTTATGTGTGCATTTCAAATCTGCCCTTAGCTACTCTGTCAAGTTTTAATACTTATGATGTTCCTGATTCCTGATGATAAAGGAAGAGTAAATTAGACTTACCTGCTAATTGTCGTTCCTTAAGGAACTCTAGTCCAGTCCCGGAACCATAGAGTTGTCAACCTCCACCAGCAGCTTTGGAGACTGAAAGATTTCATCACTTTGATGTCACCGTTATAAGTAGACAGGAACCGCCCCCTATCACCAGTACCTATTGACAAAGCAGACTCAGCAGAGCAACAAATAAGTAGAAGAAAAAATAACAGCCATAATCGGCCAACAGTCTAAATTAACTCACACCCATACAGACCCAAACATTGTTACCAGAAAAAGAATGGGTGAACCTAGAACCCCTAAGCTCGGCGCAACAGGGCGACCAAGCTCAAGAGTCACTGCTGCGTAAAGAAGGGTCCCGCCTGTCTTCCCTGCGCTTCTTCTCAACCTTCCTACGCTAAACAACTACACTGACCGTCTGGACCGCTCTAAAAAATCTTCAGGCTGCCCAAAATGTAAAGACCCTGGGAGGGATCCGGGACTGGACTAGAGTTCAAGGAACAATTAGCAGGTAAGTCTAATTTACTCTTCCTTAACGTCCCTCTAGTCCAATCCCGGAACCATAGAGGACGTGACAGAGCAGTACACATCAACGGGAGGGACCTACTAGCCCAGCCTGAAGAACCGCTGAGCCAAAACGCCCATCCCCCCGTGCCTGCACATCCAGCCTATAGTGCCGAGCAAACGAATGGAGCGAGGACCACGTCGCCGCTCTACAGATCTCCTCCGCCGGCACCAAACTGAATTCCGCCCAAGATGCCGCCTGCGCCCTGGTGGAATGCGCACGAAGACCCTCCGGAACTACCTTACCCTTTAACAGATAGGCCGAAGCAATAGCCTCCTTCAACCACCGCGAGATGGAAGATTTCGCCGCCGCCTCACCTTTCCGAGGCCCCCCAAAAACAATAAACAGCCTGTCTGACTTCCTAAAAGAGGCCGTTCTCCTGAGATATTTCTTAAGCACTCTCCGAACATCCAAGAGATGCAAACGGCCCCCCCGAGCGCTCTTTCTGATCCGCCGAGAACACCGGAAGCGATACCACTTGGTTGACATGGAACACCGAAACCACCTTCGGTAAAAAGGCCGGAACCGTGCGCAAAACTACCTTGTGTCTGAAAAAGGTCAAATACGGTTCCGTACACGCCAACGCCTGCAATTCCGAAATCCTCCGAGCCGAACAAATAGCCACAAGGAAGAGAGTCTTAAACATCAAGTCTTTCAAGGAAGCCTTGTCCAAAGGCTCGAATGGTGCTTGAAGGAGCGCGTTCAAAACCAAATTCAGATCCCAAGAAGGAACGGAATCCCATCTTGGAGGCCTCAACAGTAACACCGCTCGAAGAAAACGCCTAATATCTCCGTGGGCACTCACCGGCTGACCTTGAATCTTACCCCTGAAACAGGCTATGGCTGCCAGCTGCACCCGCACAGTGCTCGCGGCCAACCCCTTTTCCACACCATCCTGAAGAAAAGACAGTATATGAGGCACCGAAGCCCGCAAAGGTTGAAACCCGCGGTCTTCACACCATGCTTCAAACACACGCCATACGCGAACATACACCAAGGAAGTAGAGCGGCGCCGCGCCTTCAATAAGGTAGAAATTACCGCCGCCGAGTACCCCTTGGCAGTCAACCGAGCCCTTTCAAGAGCCATGCCGTAAGCGAGAATCGACCCACCTGCGGCATGCGTAACGGCCCCTATACCAAGAGGTCCTCCCGCAGAGGAAGCCGCCACAGACTGCCCACCAGAAGCCAAACCAGATCTGCGTACCACGGTCTTCTGGGCCAATCGGGCGCCACAAGAACCACCAGACCGCTGTGTTTCTCTATGCGTTGAATCACCTTGCCTATGAGAGCCCAAGGAGAAAACACATAGAGAAGACCCTCCAGCGGCCACCGCTGAGCCAACGCATCAAGGCCTTCCGCCATTCGTTCCCCACTCCGGCTGAAGAATCTCTCCACCTGCGCGGAGTCGAACCGTGCCATCAGATCCATTACCGGTAGCCCCCAGCGCTGCACTATCAACGCAAACACGTCCGGTTGTAGACTCCACTCCCCCGGGTCCACTCAGAAAATCGGCCTCGACATTCTCTACTCCTGCCACGTGCTGTGCCGACAGCGCCGCCAGATTCCGCTCGGCCCAGTCCAAGAGTCGACTCACCTCCTCTTCCAGCGACGCACTCCCTGTGCCGCCCTGGCGATTGATATAAGCTACCGTCGTGGCATTGTTGGAGAGCACCCGAACCGCCTTCCGACCCAAGTCTATTTGAAAACTCTGCAGCGCCAGAAATACCGCTCGCATCTCCAGTCTGTTTATGGACCATTGACTCTCTTCCCTTGACCACCTTCCTTGGGCAAACCTTCCTTCGCAGTGTGCCCCCCAACCTGTGAGGCATGCATCCGTCGTCAACAGCCTCCATAAAGGAGCCTCCAGAGGCATGCCCCCCTCTAGACTTCCGGGGTGCAACCACCACAGGAGCTCCCGTCGCACTTCCGGAGGACACACCAACCGTTGAGACAACGCATCCCTCTGATGCGACCATCGCCTTAGAAGAGAGCTCTGCAGCGGCCACATATGCGCTCTGGCCCACTGAACCACCTCGATGCTGGCCGCCATCGTCCCCAACAACTGCAAATAGTGCCATGCGGTCGGAGCTCTGCAACCCAGAAATCTGCGCATGAGCTCCCGCAATTCCCATGCTCTCTTGTCCGGGAGAAACACCATCCCTCGACTGGTCTCGAAACGCGCCCTCAAATATTCGAGGGTTTGAGAGGGAGCTAGCTTGCTCTTCGCAAAGTTGACCACCCAGCCGAGACTTTCCAACAATTGCACCACTCGCGCCGTGGCCGCCACGCTCTCCTCCCGGGATTTTGCTCGAATCAACCAATCGTCCAAGTAAGGATGCACGAGAATGCCCTCCTTGCGGAGCGCCGCCGCCACTACTACCATGACCTTGGTGAAAGTGCGAGGCACCGTCGCTAGGCCGAAGGGCATTGCTCGGAATTGAAAATGACCCATCGGCAGAGCAAACCGCAGAAACTTTTGATGCTCGCAGCGTATGGGAATATGCAAATATGCCTCAGTCAGGTCTAGAGACGTGAGAAACTCTCCCTTTCGCACCGCCGCAATGACTGAGCGCAAGGACTCCATCCAGAAATGGGTCACACGAAGACAGCGATTTACCCTCTTTAAATCCAATATGGGACGGAACGTACCCTCTTTTTTTGGGACCACGAAATAAATGGAGTATCGACCGGAGCCGCACTGAGCCGCCGGAACGGGCACCACCGCCCCTAAATGCCGCAGCCGCTGCAGCGTGCTGGCGACCGCCCTGAACTTCTTTGGGGCTCGGCACAGGGAGAGAACAAAGGCGTCGGAGACGGGGCGCTGGAGCTCCAGGGCATAACCTTCTCGAATGACCTCCAACACCCACTGATCCGAAGTTAATTGGACCCAGACAGGGTAAAACTCCCGTAACCTTCCTCCCACGGGCACCTCCCCCCTGCGGGTCCGCCGTATCTCATTGGGGTTTTTTACTGTTGGCGGACTGAAAGGAACCAAATCCTCTGCCCGCCCCCGGAAACCCCGAAAGGACTGACCTCGAGCCATATACCTACCCCGCAAAGGCTGGGAAAACCGGAAGGATCGGAATCTCCGCGAGTCCCTGGGGAAACCCCTAGAGGCCACTGTCCCCCGGCTCTGTTTCAGTCTATCCTCCGGGAGCCGACCCCCTTTGGAGTCCCCCAAGTCCTTGACCAACTTCTCTAAATCCTCCCCAAAGAGAAGCTTGCCTCGAAAAGGTAATTTACTAAGCCGCGCCTTGGAAGAACCGTCCTCTGACCAGTTGCGGAGCCACAGATACCGGCGAGCTGCCACCACCGAAGCCATGCTCTTGGCGAGCCCCCGAATCAAATCATAGTGAATATCCGATAGGTAAGCCGTGCCGGATTCTAGCCGGGCCAGATCATCGGTCTGCTCTTCCGGCAGTCCCCCCCGCAGACGTTGGGACCACCGCAAACCAGCTCTAGCCACCCATGCTCCCGCAATGGAGGCTTGCAAAGAGAGAGCGCACATATCAAACACCTGTTTCAACAAGGTATCCAGCTTTCTATCCTGCACATCTTTTAACGCCACGGCGCCCTCCACCGGAATGGTGGTCTTCTTAGTGACCGCCGACACCGCAGCATCCACTTTTGGGGACCGAAAAGTCTCCCATCCTGTTCCGACAACGGATACAACCGGGCCAAAGTCTTGGTTCCTCGGAGCGCCAATTCCGGCGAGTCCCATTCCTCCTGAATCATATTTCGAAACACCCTATGAACTGGGAATACCTTTTGAGAAGTCCTAACCGCCTGCAACAATGGATCCTCCAACACATCCTCAGCTGCAGGCGTAACCGATGGCATGTTTAAAGCCTTTAGAGTCTCAGCAATCAACGCTGGCAACTCTTCCCGCCGGAACACCCGGACCACTCTACTCTGCTCCACGTCCGGTAGCTCTCCATCCTCTAAATCCTCCTCCGAGGCCACTTCCAGATCCGTATCCGCTCCGAGCTCATCTATCCCAACACCTGATAGAGTGTCCTCTCGTAGTTCTCTACGTTTCCTAGCCGAGCCTATCTCCCCTACCGGGAGATCTGCCGACCCCGACCATTTCCGACTCCTCTGGGCTTCCGACTGTGCCCCCAACGCAGGCTGTAGCAAGGCAAACGCCTGCTGCATCAGAGAAAAGAAGTCAGAGGGAATCTCCGCAACACTCCCTCCCGGACGTCCTTCCGGAGCTGAAGACACATCAGCTGCCCCGGACGGCCCAGCCGTCAGCTCCGAAAGACCGAGGGAGGGCGGCCGGGACCCCTCTCCTACTGAAGCGGCCGCTGGTTGATCTCCTGCCGGCCCCCCCCGTGCCTTATCCATACTTACTGGCTCCAGGGAACAGCCCCGGCATACCCCGGAGTCCAGCAGCTCGCTGCGCTTCACACCACAAACCAAGCAGCGATTTTTAAGTGGCATGCTATTGTCTAGGAGCAACAAACAGCCCTGAAGAAACAAAACAGGCTCTCTGCCCTGTGACTGAAGCCTCTGTCCGTTTTTTTTTTTAAACCAGTAATCTACTCCCTATAGGCTAATTAGCTGAATTCTGAAGGTCCCATGCAAAAACAAAGCTTCTAGCCTGCCCAATTAAAGGAAGAAAATTCTGCCGTTTAAAAGAAATGCCGATTCCAAAATGGCCGCCGCCAGCTTTCCCGCTTAAAAAAAGGCTGTCTGACAGCATGCGCTGAGGCCCCAAGCTTTCCTTTTCACCTGGGAGCCTCTCTAGAGCCTCTAATATCACTCCTGTACTGCCCCCCCCAAAAAAATTCCAGCAGCACTTACCCGATCCGGAGGAGGAGGGGGGGGGGGAAGGAGGGGGGCAGAGATAAATACAGCTCCGGAGCACAGCTCTCACCCAGCTTCAGCTCCCACTGACTGCTGCAGCCTCTTAGCCGGCTCACAGCTCCTGCCAGAATATGTCCTCTGCTGCTGCACACTCTTCCTGCAACCTGGCTCCTCACCCTTCTGGCACGGGTTCGGGAGCAGGGAGGTAAGGCAGTCAGGCTCCCAGCCCACTGCACGTTTGAATCGTGGGGCCCCCCCAATAGAAGAACCCTTCTGAGGGAAGGGAAGGACAGAGAGAGAACAAGAGAGAAAGGCAGAACTGGGACCCCTCCAGCAGCAGCAGATCTTCACCTCAGAATAAATCAAAAGGACTAAATCAAAAAAGAGGAAAACAAAAAGAAATCAACCCCAAAGAAACAAAAAAGCTCTGCTTATTTGATCTCCCTGAGCCCAGTCCCGGGCTCAGAACCTCCAAGCTGCTTGGAGACTGAAAGTACTGGTGATAGGGGGCGGTTCCTGTCTACTTAAACCGGTGACATCAAAGTGATGAAATCTTTCAGTCTCCAAAGCTGCTGGTGGAGGTTGACAACTCTATGGTTCCGGGACTGGACTAGAGGGACGCTAAGGAATGGTGCAATTACTGTCCTTGTTTCAAGATTCATTATTTGTACCGTGTCCTTTGGAGGGAAGGGGGGGGGCAGATAGAGCACAAACTGTATTAGCTGCCCTGTTGTATTATTTCTTGTCTGACCGCAAAGCTGAATGGAATATTTTTAAATTACTGTAAACCACCTTACCGTTTACTATTTGAAAGGCACTCGATCAAATAAAACCTTAAGATATGCAGACTCCACCCACCACAATGACACCACCAGCACACTCACGTCATGCTGATACAACCACATCCAGAAGTACTACTGCACAAACCTGTAAATAGTTAAAATGTATATAGTTCAGAGCGTGTCAAATCCACAACCGCCCCTGTGGAATACCTGTGGCACAATAGCTCCGCTGTATATAGTTACCCCCGTTGAAATCCAAGTTGCATTACCTGTTCTCTGTAATGTACATTGCATGTTCCGACGCTTTGTACAAATTGATGTTTACCTGTAAACCGCGCTGATTTTAAAGAGCGCGGTATAGAAATAACTTAAATAAATAAATACATACATACATGCACAAAATTACTCCGGACTTGAAGCAGGTATAACTTTCATAAAGGCACAGGTATAGATGTTGAATTAATAAAGTAGATGCAACTTTTGTATCAAGTCTGCTTTATTTTTGAAGCAATCTCTATTTTGCCAGATGTTTGCAGGACTATACAAGAAAGGAAGATATAGTCTCTTTCCTTAAGCCAGGAAGCTAGTTAGGTTTCCTTTTAAATGTGTTGCAGTTTATAATAATTCCAAATATATATTTTTTGAATTAGCCCAATTACAACTGGTTCAAGAAAACAAAAACAAATTCTCCAGAACCTCAGTGAAGGGGTGGTGTCGCACAGTCTGTCAGAGTTGATGTGTGTTGGTGCTGCCAGTTAGGTTTGGGGGCCAATTTTATGCCTGATTTATTCTGCTAGTCGCAGAAAAGCTTATTACACCTAAGCAACCTTGCTTTCTCCGTGGACAAGTTGGAAGGGCAACCACACAGACAACTCCCAAGTTCCAGTGGTGTGTAATTACTTTAGCAGATGGTTGCAGATGAGTTTATTTAAAGCAGTAGTCAATACATGCAGATTACTAAGAAAAAAAAATTGCTGTATAACAGGTAGCTCTGAAAAGTTAAGATCACCGGCCAAGAAAAGTTGTGATGCCTTGTGATGTGACTGTGTGGTGCCAAGGTATTGCAGGAGTGTATGTCTGCAATCTAAATTAGTTTAACATCTCTGATTTGCTCACATGTGGGGGGGGGGAGAGGGGGGGGGAATAGGAAATACAATGGACAAAGTAATGAAAAAAAAATCAGACAGACAGTCTTTGGTAGAAAGCATGGGTTCTTAAAATGACTCTTTAAGGCCTGCAGTTCACTAATATAAAAGTTGATGCAATAGCTATGGGCCAAAGTGTTTGCCAGGAAGTGAATTTGAGTGTAGTTGAGACCACAGGCTCGAAGGAGAGCTTCATAAGCTACAACAGCACAACATTGAGTTTCCAAGCAGCACTTGGTTTCCTGATCAGCTATGTCCTTGCAAATCTGAAAACTATGAGTGAATAGCAATGAAGCGCTATTCAATAGGGACATAAGCAGCAAGGACACCGAGATGAATGCACAGAGAATTAGTTTTTATCCAGTTTTAGACAAATGCAGCTGCTACGGCAGGATGTAAGAAACTGCATATGAAGTGGTCTACTGCTGTTCCTTGTGCCAAAGGCTACATTTTTTTCCACTAGCCGTGGCAAGAATTTCTTGTAGACTGCCTTTGGGGAGCCATTAATACTTTTCAACTCACAGGAGATACTGAAAAATAGAAATTACATTTCATTCAGTTTCCACCTGAAAGGGCCAGTGACAAGAAGAATCCCCTTATGCCATGTGATAAGGGTATAGAGGTAACTGGAATGGAACCTTCAAGGCTAGGTGCAGAAAGTAAGGGAACTATATCTGGCAAGGCCAGTAAGGAACTATAAGGATCATTACTATCATCCTGCCTTAGCTTCTGAATAGTCTTGGCTATTAGCAATAAGGCACTAACTAGATCCAGGCCCCTACCTATCATTCAAGTTATCAGCCTGTCTTCCTTCCCCCCACCCCTTTTGCTTCAAAACTACTTGAATGAGTGATTCACTGCTGCTGTTTTGACTTTCTTCTCAAGCCCTTCTAGATCCACTACAATCTGGCTTTCGTCCTTCATATTCTACAGAAATGGCTCTTGCCAAAGTCTTTAGTGACTTATTCCTCGCCAAATCCAAGGGCCTTTACTCTATCCTCATCCTTCATGACCTTTCTGCTGCTTTTGATAACTGTTGATCACCTTCTCCTTGATACCCTGTCATCGCTTGGATTTAGGGGCTCTGTTCTGTCCTGGTTTTCTTAGGTTCTAGCAGATCTTCCTCTACTGCCATCCCACTTTCAACTGGTGTACCCCCAGTGTTTACTTGGGACCTCTTCTTTTCTCTCCCTACACTCAGTCCCCTTGCTGCACTTTTCTCCCACTGTTATCAGTACCATTTTTATGCTGATGACTCTCAGATCTAACTCACTATACCAGAAATCCCTTCAGGAATCCAGGTCCAGATATCTTCCTGCTTATCTAACACTGCTGCCTGGATGTCTCACTTCCATTTGAAATTGAACATGGCCAAAACTGAACTGCTATCTTTCCTCCTAAACCCACCTCCCCCCTTCCCTGTTTCTATGGATAAACACTATACTTCTCCCTGTTTCCTCAGCTCGCAACCTTGGGGTCATCTCTGACACTCTGCACATATCCAACAGAAAAAAATGACAGGTTTCAGCTTTCTTTATAACATCAGCAAAATTCACGCCTTCCTTTCTGAACACACTACTAAGACCCTTAGCCACTCTCTTGTCACCTCCCATCTTGACTGCTGCAACCTGTTCCTCGCTGGTCTCCCTCTGAATCTTCCCTTCAATCTATTCAAAACTCAGCTGGACAGCTCATCTTTCGCCAGTGTCACTATGCTCGCGTTACCCCGCTTCAAGTCATTCCACTGGCTCCCTGTTTCCACATCCAATTCAAACTTCTCCTACTGACCTAAGTGTATTCAGTCTGTGGCTCTTCGCTACCTTTTCTCTCTTATCTTTCCCTACACCCCTCCTTGGGAAACCCCACTCCTCTGGCAGATCCCTTTTATCTGTGGCCTTCTCTACTACTGTCAATTCCATACTTCAGTCATTCCACCTTGCTGCACCATATGCCTGGAATAAACTACTTGAGTCAGTATGCCAGGTTCTTTCTATAGCCCTATTCAAATACAGGATAAAAACTACCTCCTTTTTGATCTTGATGCTCTTCATTCTCACTTGTTCACCACATGTGTATCTTACTATACTCTAGTCCCCAGTTTTGTGATGCTGTTTATCATGATTAGATTGTAAGCTCTGATTAGCAGGGACTGTCTCATATCTATATTTACAGTGCTGTGCATGCCTTGTAGCACTATACAAAATTAGTAGTAGTAGTAGTAACCCCAATGGGTGGGAAATATGTCTGGGGCTCTCCTATCTTCTGCAGGCCACCTGGAGCAAAAAGGTAAAAATTTGAATTTGCTGCTTGTCAGAAAGGTTGATAGAAGGTCCTCCATCAGTGGAAGAGGTCCTTGGGTGATTTTGTGATCTAGAGACCATTTATGAATGTCATGGTGTCTACTTCTGTTTGTCCAAGAAAATTTTTGGTCATCTGGGGAGTTATACTCCAATGAGAAAAGACCCTTAGGATACTCAATAGTTCCAGGTCTTCAGGAATTCACTGCAGAGTTGGAACAAACCTGTGTCACCTTGTTTAGTGATGTAAAACATGGCAACCTGGTTGTCTGAACAAGACAACTTTGCCTTTATCCAGAGGTGGAAAAATTGCAATTCAAAATAGATGGCCCTGGGTTCTAGAAGGTTGAGATACTCCAGCAGTCTTGTATCTGAAGGTGTAGGAAGCAAGCTCACCATCTAGAGGCCTCTGATCAAGTCAGAACTGAGTGTAGTGGAAGAATTTCTCCACTGTT
Source organism: Ichthyophis bannanicus (assembly GCA_033557465.1). Taxonomy (NCBI): domain Eukaryota; kingdom Metazoa; phylum Chordata; class Amphibia; order Gymnophiona; family Ichthyophiidae; genus Ichthyophis; species Ichthyophis bannanicus. The sequence continues at coordinate 559,695,473 of CM066034.1, read as the reverse complement.
AGGGTGAGCTTGTACAGTCATCACTTAAGCAAATGGCAGATGGTGGTGCAGACAATATTTTGGATGAGTGTGGTGGTTCCACAGTAATTTCAACTGCTACAAACATAGTATGGCAAAAAGGTGACAACATGCACAGTCACTGCCATACGGCCCAATAAACATAGCACACCTCTACTTATCATCCAAGCCATGAAGATGCACTATGTGACGGAAACAGTGTATACGCTACTGAGGAGTAAAATTGCCTTGGAGGTGAGGGTTACTATATGGGCTCCTATGACTCCATTGACTGAGCTGGAGCGTGTGGATCTGAGGAATATGATGAAGAATCCCAAGTGAAAGAGCATGGACACGGTTGCTGATCAAGATTGAGGTCTTTTGGAAGATTCTTCCTATAAGTCAGCTGTCTAGAAATGGTAAAACACAAACACGCTGTTTGCAGAGATGAGCAGCAATAATGGTAACACACTTGAAGACTCCAGGAGCAGTGGAAAGACCAAATACAGGACTGAACTGGTAACAGTGTACAAGAAGAGTGAAACAGAGAAATTTCCTGCGAGTAGGATGGATTGGTCTCTGAGCAAAGGCCAGGTGGAGAGAGTGTGTGTATGTAGGGGGGGGGGAGGGGGGCAGGTAGAAAGGAGCTTTAGAAAATTTGTGATAAAACAAAGCATATAATTCTGCAAAAACCACTTATCTGTGGTGATGTTGTTCTAGGCTTCATTAAATTGGCAAAGAGGACTTCCCACCAGGATGTGCAAATGGTCAGAAATGAGGTTTGTTCTTAGGAATGGCAGAGGTAGTGGATTTCTGTTACTTGCGGTCTCTCAAGATTGATTATGCTGCCGATATGACTGATACAAACCATATTCCCACACTCCTACATAACGACTCAAGTATCGCTTCTTGTGGTAGTAAGATTTCCTATAATGAGGAAACACTTTCTGGACACAGCAGGTTATGTCCAAGATCATCAGGAGAGGGGGATCTGTTAAGGCAGTGCAGTGCTCTGTAATGCAGTTCACAGTTTCTTTCACCTTCCCTCAAAAAAGACAGTCACCTATAGAAGGAACTTTGCTAGTGCTTATGCATATCTTTGCAAAGATCAAATGCTTAAAGCCAATCCAATCTGCATGTGCTTATGGCAACTGCAGCAGTTCTAGTTGATACGTCGTAAACATCGAAAGATGATCTGATAAGGAAAACTATGAGGGGACTAATCTTTTCTAAAACTGCATATAGATACCGAGGTGTGCAACTGAAGCATAGCAGCTTGGAAGACCTCATTGCCCACAGTGTCTAGGGTTATTGGCCCTTTCCAGAAAGGGTGCTGGATTAGATGTGGGAGCTTTTAGCCTTCTTTAAGGCAAAATGAACAATGAGACTGGTGAGATATTTTTTCATGCCCTGGGGTGAGTTGGACTTTGGGCATCTAAATACAGGCAGTCTTGAGAGTACTGTCTAGCACATTTCCATTTGATGGCCTAAGAAGATATTATGGATTGGAAAGGAAAATATGTTCTTGGGAATTTCTAAGAACTTGAGGATGACCAGAACTTCATTTCTAGGATTTGCCTCAATCTGTGGAGACAGAGCAAGAAGTTTGGCAACTTTTTGTAGTAGCTTGGGGCAAGTCACATCTTCTAGGGGCAAGTCAACTTTAGGCATCTCGAAAGAGGGGTCAGATGGGATCCCAGGTGATCCACTGTCTTGATTCAAAACATCTGATGAGGGATGGTTCCCAAAACATACAATGCGAAGAGTGGTCTTCGAGTTTGCTGCTGGTGATCAGTGGTTCTGGAGCTTCTGACATGAAAAACAAGCTGTGGCAATGATAGAGTATACTCTGTTTGGGTATTGATGGGTGAAAGACTGGGATCTGCTGTGGACTGCTCATCCTAAAAGAATGGAGAAGCAAGGCTAGGATCCTGATGCTTGAGACAATCTTGCAGCAATTGTATAATCATGATATACTATTGAGAAGGAAGGCCGCTGGATGGCTGTGATAACAAAACAGGTGGGTTGGGAGTTAGTAGCACAGGTGAATAAATACTACAGGTAGAGCCAGTAATAGAGAGGGAGATGCTGGAATGTCTATGATTTCTGTGCCTGGCACACAAAGGAGTGATCACAACTCCCATGGCTAGGGTGCTTTTAGTAATAATTATCAGAATTAGTGCATTTGGGGCTGGGCAAGTTACTTTCAGCGAAGGGGGCAGCACCTGGCAGATCAAAGGCCAGTGCTGGATGTGCTTTTCCCTGCACAGAGAATGGAGTGGTGTCTATTTCTACTCAGATTCCCTTGCTGGTCTTGAGGCTGAGGTGTTAACATGATGGGCAGTGCCACGATGTCTCTCTGTACCACAAGGTGATGGAGAGCGCAACTGGAAGAAAGTTCTTTCTGGCTGAAGGTGTGGCTGTATTTCACTGGTTGGAAAAGGCTGTAGTTGGGAGGAGTCTTTGTGCTCTTTTTTATATTTTTTATTTTTTTTTTTTAGAAAAGTGGAGCATTTTTGTGTGGTTCTTGGAAAAGCTCCTTGGATGATACGGCTTCTGCTGTGGCAGGTTAGCAAGAACACCCAAGCATACTTACTGCAGCTGAATACATCCTGTGAAGACCTTAGGCAATGCATGCACATATGGCAGGTTTCATGGACATGTTTTTTGGAGAACGACAGAGGTTTGTTTTTTTTTGTTTTTTTTAAAGCAAAGTATTTTCTTTTATGGTTGTTCCCAATTCTGTCATTGGGAACAAGAGATCAGGGAAGTCAAAATCAAGGGCGTAAGGCTTTTTATTTTGCAGAAATGTATTGAGAGAATTAGGGTGAGAGTAAGATGCGTCTGTATGACCAGAGTCAATGAAAAACTGCCCCAGAGAGGTGGTTCAACTACATGGGAACATTCTTTGACACAATGGACAGCTTGACACTGGTTATATTACCACTAGAGGGAGCTTAAAAGAGTATAGGAGAGCTCTGAAATGAAGCAAGATCACAACAATGCTGGGAGATGTACTCTTCAAGAGTCCTGAACTGAATGGAAAAGAGCTCATATTGGAAACGGGCAGACAGATATATTGAGTCAGTAGTCAGATTTTAGAATACACATGAAAGCAGCTAAGCACCTGGAACCAATCTGTAAAGCATCTGGAAAGGAACAAAAAGCCTAGACCGTCCATAGAGAGGAAGGATGGATAGGAGGAACACAGTCTGATCGAAAGGTGGATGCTTTGACTTAGTATTTATACCTTGAAATGAGGTAGGAGTGTGATAAAAAGAATGCCACTAAAATATTTTATTAAGGAATTATGAAACAGTCATTATTTTGGGAAGCAGACAAACACAGCGTGCTTGCCATGGAAGGCGTAATTAGAAAAGTCATAGTGAAGTGTTCACCTAGTAGTTTAAAATACCACCTGCACAGGAAATTGATGCTGGAAAAGGCAAACAAACTGGGAGAGCTAACCTCGTCATCATCAGAAATACACTCTGCATCCAGGTAGTGGCAAAAAGCTGAATGTTGGCGTTACTGACCAGGAACCTATAGTGAAGTATCTTCCTGATAGATTAATGTTGAGAGGCTAACGTTTGAGTTATGTAGAAACAGAAAAGCCAAGAGATGCAGTCATACTAATATAGCCCATTAACTTTAGCCTGAACTATGCAGAACTTCCAAGTTACCCACTTCCAGGAGGGAGACATTTTAGCAGATCCTCTTTTGACTTTATATTCCAAAGCAGTCTGACATTTGTGATTAGATTCTCCCACTTAAGCTACTCCTGCAGGTCCCATAATGCATCAGGATAGAGTCATCAGAAACCCAGGAATGGGTTACTTGGCAGTTCTGACAATGGTGTATGAGAACAGCTGAGATTGGTGAACTTCATTGCCTGCTTGGAATTGCATTTTGGATTTAAGTTGTGTAAGACAGCTTTATGTGAGCTGTAAAAGTTACTGATTAGAAGCATCCATCTAAGTCTATAAAAAGAGTACACCAGTATTCAGGCCAAGTGATGGAAAAGGGAAGACTCTGCTGAGCAGCTGACACAGAGTCCAGCCTCTAATGATCTGCACATTTCCAGAAAATCTTCTAGATCAGGGGTCTGCAATCCAATCAGATTTTCAGGATATCCCTGATTAATACTCATGATATATTTGCATGCATTGCCACTGTATGCAAATATATCATGCATATTCATTAGGGATATGGAGTGGAGGAGCAGCAGCCTAGTGCTTAGAGCACTGGCTTAGGAACCACGAGACCAGGGTTTGATTCCCACTAGTACTTCTTGTGGTCTTGGGCAAGTCACTTAACCCTCCATTGCCTCAGAAGGATCCAAGTTATCAATGCTCTTGTTTAATGTACATTACCAAGTTTAAGTTACAATGTAAAACCGCTCTGACTAAAAATGATAAAGCAGTATAAAAAACGTTAAATAAATAAATATGCTGAAAACCTAATTGGCTTGTGGCTATTCAGGACTGCAGTGTGACATCACTATTCTAGACTCTTCTGGGATCTTGTAGAACAGATATGAGCTAGTGCTGTCAAGATGATGCCCTCACTAACATGTGGTTGCCTTATCAGTTTATCCACAGAAAAAAAAATATATATGTAGTACTACTACCAGCATAATTTTACTTGCAGAGAATAATGGGTATTCCAGTGAGCAAGAACTGTATTTAGAGACACACTTTATATTTCCAGAAATATGCGTGTAAACGTATTTAGAAAAAGAATCCACATAATTATCAGATGCAAATTTATGCATACTTTATCCTCATTAATTTCCAAAGTCTTCCTTTTGAAAACAGGTGTAAAATCTGCAGGTAGAAAGTTCTTAAACATAGTTTGAAAGGTTTCCACTAAATGTGGTGGGAAAAAATATCACACATTGAAATTGAATGACTGAACGGCAATGTATATTGAGCTAAAAATTTTGGAGACAAATACTGCTTACACATAACTGTAATATGTATTTAGTTCACGCCTTTCCAGTAGTAGTTCAAGGCTTGCTACATAAAAGTAGTCGGAATTTCCTTGTCCCTGGAGGGCAAACATACAATCTAAGGCAAGGATCTCCAACTCATCCTGGAGAGCCGCAAACCAGTCAGATTTACAGAATATTCCTAATGAATATGAATGAGATACATTTATCTCATGAATATTCATTAGGGACATCCTGAAAATCTGACTGGTTTGCAACTCTCCTAGACTGGAGTTGCCCTGATCTAAGGGCTCAATGCATCAAAGTACACTATGCTCTAGCACAGTAGTTCCAACCCAGTCTGGTTTTCAGGATATCCACAATGAATATACATGAGCTAGATCTGCATGCACTGCTTCCATTGTATGCAGATCTCTCTCATGCGTATTCATTGTGGATACCCTGAAAACCTGACTGTCCTGGGGGTATCTGAGGACTCGGTTGGGAACCACCGCTCTAGCGCAGTATTTTGCTAGAGATTTCACCAGGCTAGCCTCACTGCATGATACAGAAAGCAAGCTAGCACAAGAACATTGCAAGCAAAACCACAGTGCTAAACCATAGCACAGTAGGCATGCTAATCACATGCAAAAAAGGTGAAATTAGACTTACCTGCTAATTGTAGTTCCTTGAGTAGCTCCAGTCTAGTCCCGAACCATTAGAGTTGTGTACGTCCTCGCCGCAGCTTGGAGACTGAGCATGTCACTCTTATAGTGATCCTTGTATAAGTAGTCCAGGGACCGCCTCCTTGAACCAGTTTTCCCAATTGACAAAGCCGACTCACCAAAGCAAAAAGTAAGTCATTCTGAACACTGAATCTTGACCTAACAAGTCTAATAAAGACAAACCCTTAAACTTCAATTTAAACCTTACTAATGCAATACTGGATGTATGAGCCGCTCCTTCTCCCATGCCCCTTAAAGAGGCCCTTCACTCTTAGCGAGAAAGCAGCAGACTCTACTCCTCTGCAACCCTGATCCGATCCTCGATTCCTCTCCCTCCTCGTCCACTGTCTTCAGGCTACATTCTGGCAGTCTACCTTCGGGAGGGAAGTGGGACTAGACTGGAGCTACTCAAGGAACTACAATTAGCAGGTAAGTCTAATTTCACCTTCCTTATCGTTTCTCCAGTCTAGTCCCGAACCATTAGAGATGTAGCAGAGCAGTGAACATTCTTATCGGGAGGGACCTGCCAGACCAGCCTGAAGCACCGCTGATCCAAATCTCGCATCCCCTTCCGCCTGCACATCAATCCGATAATGCTTAACAAATGTATGTAAGGATGACCAAGTTGCTGCCCTACAGATTTCCGCCACAGGAACCAAGCTAGACTCCGCCCTGGACGCTACCTGAGATCTAGTTGAATGTGCCTTCAAACCCTTCGGCACCACTTTGCCCTTCAAAAGATACGCTGCCGCAATTGCTTCCTAATCCATCTCGCAATAGATGCCTTCGAAGCCAGTTTCCCTTGCCGAGAACTGCCAAACAGGACAAACAATCTGTCTTTCTTGCGCAGTGCTTCCATCCTCTGCAAATACGTCTTTAGAGCTCTACCTATATCCAACCTATGCAACCATTCTTTAGCCCTCTCAGCACTTGACCTCTCAAAAACTGGCAAGAACACCACCTGATTGACATGAAAGGCCGAAACTACCTTCGGCAAAAAGGACGGCACCGTCCGGAACACTACATTTGTACTCGAAAAGGACAAAAAAGGCTCCCTACACAACAAGGCTTGCAACTCCGAGATTCTCCTCGCCAAGGCGACAGCCACCAAAAACACCACCTTCAGCGTAAGATCCTTCAAAGTCACCTGAACCAGCGGCTCAAAAGGTTCCTTAACCAGCGCCTCTAACACCATATTGAGATCCCACCCTAGAATCGCATTCCTGCAGGGGGGTCTCAACAAAAGCGGCCACTCTCAAAAACCCCGTCACATCTGGATGAGCCCCCAGCATCTTCCCCTGCATCTTCCCACGGTAACAGGCTAGGGCCGGTAGCTGCACCCTAAGCGAAGATGCCGCCAAGCCTTTATCCAATCCATCCTGTAACGACAAAATCTGAGCCACCGTGGCCCTCAACGCCCGCAACTGTCTATCTTCGCACCAGGCCTCAAACAGCCTCCACACTCTTACATATGCCATAGACGTGGAGCACCGCCTAGACCTCAATAACGTAGAAATCACCGCCGTTGAGTATCCTTTTACCGTCAGCCTTGCCCTTTCAAGAGCCAAGCCATAAGCGAAAACTGATGTACCTGAGGCATACATAACGGACCCTGCACTAGCAGGTTCCCCCTGTCCGGCAACCTCCATGGAGGTTCCACCAGCAATCGCATCAAGTTGGCATACCACGGCCGCCTTGACCAGTCCGGCGCCACCAGCAGAACTAATCCTTTGGGAGAGTGTTTGACTGGGGAACAGAAGCGCCTCGAGATCTTCCTGCCGCGGGAGCGGTTTGCAGGTGCCTGGACTTTTACCATTCGGGCAGGCACAAGGAGAGCGGTCCCGGCTGTGGAGGACCCCCCCCCTCTACTTAATCCGGCAGCTCCTACACGTGGCTGCGTGTCGCGGCGCGCGTGGCGTGGTTCAAGGGGCAGTTTATGCCCCTTTGGCACATCTGAGGAGCCGTGAAGTTTTGGTGCTGTAATTGCCATGGGGAAGCGGAAAGCGAAGTCAACTGCCAAGTCTGAAGTTAAAACATCGGGAGGTAAGACTGTGGGCCCCATGGATAGGCACCTGGCTTCCCTGCCTCCCACTCTATCATCTCCGGAAGGGGCTTCGTTAAGCTCTCATTCGCGGACACCACCACAACTCCCTTTGCCTCATTTCTCTTTGACGCCATTGGATTTGTCCCTTGGAGTGGCTCCCCCAATTCCACACCCTGTCTCTCCAAAATGCATGCTGTGGTTGATAAACTGCAGCATACTGAACAACAGTTAGTTTCTTTTTCTAAGTTTGTGGCCAAGACTGATTTTTCGCTTCAGTCTTGTACAGATAATGAGGCTGCTAATGCGTGATTCTCTTTCTTATCGACTGGAAGTTCTTGAAAATCAGTCTCGGGCCAGAAACTTGCGTTTTTTTTTAAATTTTCCAATTACACATCTGTTATCTTCGGATGTTTTCTTGAGAAAATACTGTACAGAGGTCCTTAGGTTACAAGGAGAGTTAGATATTCTTCATATGTATTATTTACCTCTTCGTCCTTCTCCTGTAGATAAAGACCAGGACCCTTTAGTGTCATTAGATCTCTCAGTTGGACAGGACCTTACAGCTTTTTTGCAGGATTCTGTTGATAATATTCCCAAACGTGCCACCTTGGTAGTGACCTTTGGGTCTGAATCTAGTAAATTGTCTGTTCTGCGGTCTTATTTTAAACACCGAGAAATTGGTTTTTTTTGTGGTCAAAAGCTTCTAGTATTTACGGATGTAGGCAGAGTTACCCAGGTTAGGCGTAAGCAGTTCCTGGCATTAAAATTCCAAGGTGAGGATCTTAGACTTTAGGAAGACTAACTTTGCGAAGATGGGCCAATACCTCAGGGAGTCGTTAGTGGGATGGGAACAGCTGGGGGATGTAGAAAAACAGTGGGCAAAACTGAAAGGGGGTATTTTAAGGGCAACCAACCTTTTGTTAAAATGGTAAATAAAGGCAAAAGGAACAGGAGACCGCTATGGTTTTCGAAGGAAGTAGCTGAAAAAGTGAAGAAAAAGAGGGAGGCCTTCATGAAATACAAGAGATCACAGAGAGCAGAAGACAAGCATCTGTATTGGAAAAAACATAGAGAAGCTAGCAAAGTAGTCAGAAGGCAAAGATTCAAAAGGAGGAGGAAATAGCCAATGCAATAAAATGGGGGGATAAGACATTTTCAGATATATTAGTGAGAAGAGGAAGAGCAAAAGTGGTATTGTCAGACTCAAGGGTGCAGGGGGGGAATATGTAGAAGCTGATAAGGATAAAGCGGAATTGCTTAACAAATATTTTTGTTCTGTGTTCACAGATGAAGAACCAGGAGCAGGACCTCAGAAAACACCCACAAATAAGAACAGAAGCGAGGGACATCTTGAACTATTTTCAGAAGACTGTGTTCGTGAGAAACTAGCTCAACTTAAAGTAGACAAAGCGATGGGACCGGATGGGATACACCCTAGAATACTGAGGGAACTTGGGGACGTTCTAGCAGCTCCACTGACTGACCTTTTCAATGCCTCGTTGGAGTCAGGAGTGGTGCCAAAGGACTGGAGAGAGGCTCATGTGGTGCCTTACACAAAAGCGGAAGTAAGGATGTGGTTGAAAACTACAGGCCGGTTAGTTTAACTTCGGTGGTGAGTAAATTATTGGAAACGCTGCTGAAAGAGAAAATAGTGAGGTTTCTGGAGTCCAGCGGATTACAGGATCCGAGGCAGCATGGATTCACCAGAGGCAGGTCTTGTCAGACAAATCTGATTGATTTTTTTGACTGGGTGACCAGGGAGTTGACCCGAGGGAGAGCTCTAGATGTGGTGTATTTAGATTTCCGTAAAGCCTTTGACACTGTTCCTCACAGGCGACTTATAAACAAACTGAGCACCCTAGGGATGGACCCTAAAGTTACTGCTTGGGTTAGAAATTGGTGGGGGGGGAGGCGACAAAGAGTACAAGTAAATGGAGCTCACTCTGAGGAGAAGGATGTTACCAGTGGTGTGCCCCAGGGATCTGTCCTTGGTCCAATTCTTTTTAACATCTTTGTTAGTGATATAGCGGAAGGGCTGTCGGGTAAGGTTTGCCTCTTTGCGGATGATACCAAAATCTGCAATAGAGTAGACACCCAGGAAGGGGTAGATAACATGAGGAGGGATCTAGCTAAGCTTGAAGAATGGTCTAGAATTTGGCAGCTGGGATTTAATGTTAAAAATGTAAGGTCATGCATTTGGGCTGCAGCAATCCAAGGGAGCAATACAGTATAGGAGGTGAAGTACTTTTGTCCACTAAAGAAGAGCGGGACCTAGGCGTGGTTGTGTCTGATGATCTTAAAGTAGCTAAACAGGTGGAAAAGGCGACAGCAAAAGCTAGAAGGATGCTTGGGTGCATACGGAGAGGAATGGCTAGCAGAAAAAAGGAGGTGATAATGCCTCTGTATAAGTCTTTGGTGCGACCTCATTTGGAGTATGGTGTGCAATTCTGGAGACCGCACCTTCAAAAGGATGTGAACAGGATGGAATCGGTGCAGAGGGTTGCTACCAAAATGATTAATGGGCTTCATTACAAAGCATATGAGGACAGACTTAAGGATCTTAATATGTACACCTTAGAGGAAAGGCGGGATAGAGGTGATATGATTGAGATGTTTAAATACCTCCGTGGCATAAATGTTCAGGGAGAGAGCCTCTTTCAATTGAAAGCAAGTTCTGCTACGAGGGGACATGGGATGAGGGTGAAGGGAGATAGATTCAGGAGTGATATGCGGAAATATTTCTTTACGGAAAGAGTAGTGGATCCGTGGAATAGTCTCCCAGTGGAGGTGGTAGAGATGAGGACAGTAACTGAATTCAAGAAAGCATGGGACCAACACAGAGGATCTCTAAAGGCAAAAAGTGAACTGTTGTAGTTGTTATGGAAGGACAGACTAGATAGGCCATGTGGTCTTTTTCTGTCGTCATATTTCTATGTTTCTATGTTTCTAAATCTCATGTGTTGGCTGTGGGGGCTACTTTCTTTTTGAAATTTCCTTGTCGTTGTATAATTACTTTTGGAGGGTCAAACTTTAGTGTATACTGATGTTTCTCAATTGCAAGCATTCGTATCTGAGAAAGAGGTTAGTTCAGTTGTGGTGAGATTAAGCTGTTTCCGTTGTGGAGTTTTTTAAACTCCTTTTTTCTCTTTTACTTTGTTTAATCCTTAATGCACTCTTCCATGATGTGGGTATTGATGGGTTTATATAATTTTTTTTGAATATGTAATTAGTTCTTTTTTTGTTTTCTTTAATATTTATTATTATGAAAAAAGAACTAATTCTTTGTGCCTTTCTATGCGCTGGAGAACTCTGCCTATTAGCACCCACAGCGGGAATACGTACAGAAGAGCGTCTTCCAGCCACCTCTGCATCAGGGCATCCAGCCCCTCTGACATTCTCTCTCTCCTTCTGCTGTAGAACCTGTCCACCTTTGCTGACTCGAACGTTGCCATGAGGTCCATCATTGGCTGACCCCATCGCCGCACCAGCGACTCGAAGACCTCCGGATGAAGGACCCATTCTCCCGGGTCCACCCGAGCGCGACTCAAAAAATCCACCATCACACTGTCCGCTGCTGCTACATGCGCCGTCGACAACGCTTCCAGGTGCAACTCTGCCCAGGCCAACAATGTGTCCGCTTCCTTCTCCAACTGCACGCTGCCGGTTCCGCCTTGCCGATTGATATACGCCACCACTGTGGTGTTGTCCGAAAGCACTCTGACCGCTGTTCCCTACAACAGGCCCTGCAAAGCCTGTATGGCTAAAAATACTGCTCTTAACTCCAACCTGTTGATGGACCACTCCTTCTACTGGTCCAACCACTGGCCCTGGGCATACTGCCCCTCATAGTGCGCCCCCCAGCCGAACAGACTCGCATCTGTTGTCAAAGGCTTCCAGTCCAGCGACTCCAGAGGCATTCCCTTCTCCGGGCCCCCTGGCTGCATCCACCACCGTAGTGACCTTTGCACTTCCCGCGGACACACCAACGTCCTGGACAACGGATCGGACTGATGAGACCACATCCTGAGCAATGCCCATTGCAGAGGTCTCATGTGAGCCCTGGCCCACAGCATCACTTCTAACGTGGCCGCCATTGTCCCCAGCAGCTGCAAATACTGCCCTGCTGAAAGAGACCTGTTCGCCAGGAACTGCTGAATTAAGTGTCTCAATTTCTGAATCCGCGCTAGCGGTAGGAAGACTCTGCCCCTGCGCGTGTCGAAGCGAGCCCCCAAATACTTTAACTCCTGTGACGGCGCCAACTTGCTCTTTGCTACATCAACTACCCATCCTAAACTCTGCAAGAAGTTCACTACCCGACTGGTCGCTTGCTGGCTCTCCACCTGCGACTTCCCCCGAATTAACCAGTCGTCCAAATACGGGTGCACAAACACTCCTTCCTTCAACGCCGCCGCCACCACAACCACCATAATCTTGGTAACTCAAACGGCATTGCCTGGAATTGAAAATGCCCCATAGGCACCGCAAATCGAAGAAACTGCTGGTGCTCTAACCTGATCAGAATGTGCAGATAAGCCTCCGACAAATCTAAGGACGTTAGATACTCTCCCTGCCGTACTGCCCCAATGACTGACCGCAACGTCTCCATTCGAAAATGCGACCCCCGGAGACACCTGTTCACTCTTTTTAGATCCAGAATAGGCCGCAGGGTGCCTTCCTTTTTTGCCTTGTTCTTGCAGTGGTACTGGCCCCACCGCTTCGAGCGCTAACAACCTTTCCAAAGTCTGCCTTACCGCCGCTCTCTTGGATCGCGTTCTGCAAGTAGACTGCACAAACGCATCCCTCACAGGGTGTTGGAACTCGAGCGCGTAACCCTTCTGCACTATCTCCAACACCCACTGATCCGAAGTAATTTGGGCCCAGGCAGGAACGAAATCTCTTAACCGACCTCCCACCGGTACCAATCCTGCCTGGACCCCCCCTCACTTCATTGCGGCTTCTTGGCGCCCGAGGACACCGAGGCTCAAAAAGCTCTGCTTGCCCACCAGAAGCCCCGAAATCCTGGTGACCTATAGGGAAAGCGACCTCTCTGCACTGGGCCAAAACTGGACAGGCAAAAACGTCTAAACTCTCTCTGCCGACTCCTAGACAGCCCCCCCCGGCCGACCCGGCTTTTGTTTGTCCTCCGGCAACCGGCCCCCTTTCGACTCACCGAGATCCTTCACCAACTTCTCTAACTCCTCCCCAAAGAGGAGCTTACCCAACCTTGTCTTGGAGGCCCCATCCGCTGCCCAATTGCGCAGCCAAAGATACCACCTCACCGCCACACTCTTAGAAAGGTCCCGAATCAGATCATACTGGCTATCCACTAGATACGCCGCCCCTGATTCAATGCGGGCAGCTTCTTCAGCCACTTCGTCCGCCTGGATCCCCTTTAGTCTCTGGAACAACCGCAGACACGCCCTTGCCATCCAGGCCCCACAAATCGAGGCCTGTATGGACAGGGCATTCACTTCAAACACCTGCCTCAGCAAAGTATCTAATCTCCTATCCTGCGTATCCTGAAGAGCGGCACTCCCTTCCACTGGGATAGTTGTCTTTTTTGTTACCGCCGAAACCGCTGCATCCACCTTAGGCGGCTTAAAAACGTCCTTATCCGGCTCAACCAGCGGATATAACTGAGCCATTACCCTAGCCCCTCTGAAGCTAGCCTCCGGCGTATCCCACTCCTCCTGAATCATCTCCCTGAACACTCTATGAATGGGAAATGCCCTCTGTGCCTTCCTCACCGCCTGTAGCAATGGATCCTCCAGGGCACTCTTCTGCCGAACCAGAGACTGGCACATATAGAGCCTTTAGCGTCTCTCTCCGGAACACTCTCACTATTCTCGCCTGGTCCTCTGGCTCTGCTATCTCACCTTCCTCTAAATCCTGCTCTATATCTGCATCTTCCACCAGGTCTGACTGCTCCTCCAATCCCTGTTCTTCTGTCCAACCGCAGCTTAGCTCTGTTGCTGGCGCTGGTACCTGCTGCCTCCTCTAACGCAGCACCCGGTCTCTTTGACCCTTGGGTCTCCGCTCCCGTGGGTCCAGTCACCCCAAGAGCCTGCTGCAGCAGCGTCAAGAACTGCGGTGAAAAAAAACGCCCCCAGCACCCCCCCGGAAGAGGAGCCTGGGGTAAGTGACCATCTGGAGCAGTAGACTGTCCCGGCATGGGCTCCTGACTGGCCTCCGGGGACATAGAGACGTCCTTCCCCGCTGCCTCCCCTGTGGCCTCAGACCCCCCTTTCTGGTCCCTGTCTGCCATAGACGCCTCAAGAGTGCAGCCTCTGCACACTCCCACTTCAGAGACTGTCCCTCTGCGCACCCCACACAAGAGGCACCTAGGCCTGTTCGGCATTAAATACGCTCTCCCACATCGCGCCCTGCAAGAATCGCTGGCATGAATGCGCAGGCCTCTCCTGCTTAATTCTCTCATTATAATGAGAGAATTAAGCAGGAGAGGCCTGCACATTCATATACATACATATTTGTTTTAATCTCAATCAGCGCTTTCTTTTTCTTTTTTTCTAACCACTAGGGTCAATCTAGGCCCCCCCTGGAGCCCTCATTTCTCGCGTGCGCCCACGTGGTCCGGGCCTGCTCTCCTCAAACACACCTGAACCAGCTGGGTTCCACCATGCGGCCAGCAAAGCCGCTCCCTCACCGCTACTGGTGCTTACCTGCCTGCCGCTTGCCCAGCGGTTTACTAGGGACCGTTTCCACTCTCGCGTCGGGAGGCGCCGATCTCTATCTCAGCCCCCCCAACAGGCCTTTGCTTCCGCTTTGCTGCTGACCTCGAGGCTTCCTGAGGCGCGCAGCAGCAGTCCCACTCCTCAACAGCTTCTGTCCCGCCTCGGAGGAACAGACGCCGGAGGCCCATGCTCAACCCCCGCACTCTCCTCTGTCAGCGCTTCTCGCTACAGAGAGGGGGGAGAAGGGGGGCAACTCACCAGCACATCTACCAATTAGCTAGGTAACCAGCAAAATTTGCCAGTTTAAAGGGGCATAGACCCCCCCTTTTTTTTTTTTTTTTTTTTTAAATTCATTCAAAGCTCTCTAACCACTAAAATCTATCTACTGCCTTAATCATTGCTCTCGTGAGTTCCGGACCACTGGACTCACACCTCCTTCCGCTGCGTGGAGACTGAGCAAAACTGGCTCAAGGAGGCGGTCCCTGGACTACTTATACTAGGGTCACTAAAAGAGTGACATGCTCAGTCTCCAAGCTGTGAGAGGACGTACACAACTCTAATGGTTTGGGACTAGACTGGAGAAACGATAAGGAACTGAATTTTTAATGGCTCTCAATGTAAAAAAAAACACACACACTGAAACTTAGCAGTTTTGTTCATTCTTCTCTGAATGCTGGATCTTCATGCCAACTTCTGGCAGTTGTAAAGATGCAGCGGGGAGCAAATAAAGGTGAAGTCTGACATGTCACCTCAGATGAACAACCTGCCGATAGCGTATTCCCAAGCTCACCCCAACCCTGAAACCGCCAAAATAATACTGACAGTCTAGTGGCCCCAACCCCCCCCCCTTTGAACCTCCAAAGAAAGCTTCCTGGTGGCCCAGTGGCTCCTAACCCTACCCCGAGGTGGCTCCAAAACTGCTTCCCCAGTACCTTAATAGGTGGAGGGGCAGGAGTGATGCCAACATGTTCCTCCCATCTTGGAAAATGCCGGTGCCTGACCCCACGCAATGCACCCTGGGAAGCACCAGGTGGGGTCATCAGATGGACTGGCTCCACATTATGTGCCCCAGGATGCATCCTGGGCTCAGTCTGCCATATAAGGCAGACAAAAAGGCTCAGAATGGAGTAGCAGCTTAGTAGTTAAAGCCGCAGCCTGGTGACCAAAGAGACCAGGGTTCAAATCTCACTGACAATCCTTGTGGCCTTGGGCCAGTCACTTAACCTTCCATTGCCTCAGGTACAAACTTAGATTATAAGCCCTGGGGAACAGGGGAATACCTCATGTAGCTGATTGTAATTCACTTTGAACTACTAGAAAGGTATGAGCTAAATACTAAAAAATAATAATCTCCAGAAGTTTCTGAGCTAGGGAACAGGAATGCAGTAGGATCCTGCTGTCTATAGAGAAGTCTGTTACAAGTACACAATTTTGTTTTGTTTCCTATGCAATTTTGGCATTTAGTTGGAAAGAAAAAAAAAAGAAAAATCCTACAAACCACATTATGGTTCTCAATAGCAGCTAGGTAGGGAGGAGAGAGGCGGTGCAAGTAGCAAAAGCTGAAAAGCTCAATTATGCTTACCTGATAATTGTTGCTCCTTGAGTCCTGCAAGACCAGTCCGTTATGTACCCCTGCCAGCAGATGAGAGCGAGCTAAGCTGCTTGGTTTCTTTATATAGCCTGGTGCAGATAGAATCATTTAGGGGATTTTTATTGTAGTTTGGTTTACATACATGAATCCATTAATACAGATTCCACCAACCCTGTATCTTAAACTAACCTCCCATCTACTCTTTCCCATCACTCACCACCTATATACTAACCATGCACATAGCTAAACAACCTCCTTCACCTAAGTCGACGAAATTAAGTCACATGCACATTACATTGTGAAAAGTATGCAATGTACTCTGCCTTTTACCTAAGTACTGTTCTAACTCTAAGCATTAAATTCTGTGCTAAAACTTATTCTAAATGTATATAGTTCAACTGTTCTATGCATTTGACCATTTCTAAAAACTAACTGTATATAGTTCAACCGTTCTATGTAATTGATTATGTACTGTTTGTTGTACATTTCAAACCGCATTTGATCTTTTGGAAGTATAAAAATTCTAATAAATAAATAAAAAAAAAATAAATACTAAAGAGTGCTAGCTAGCAGTGTGTGTCTGGCCTGTGCTAAAAGTGCACCTTGGGCACGCGTTGCCAGCTAGTGCGGGGCCATGACAGTTAGTGTGGGGAAATTTCCATGCTGCGTATCTCGTGTTAAGCATATGAGTGGGCGGGTTAGGGGTGGAGAGTGGGTATAGTGAGCTCAGTGCAGTCAGCACAGAGTAAACACTGCATGCTAATCTGCATCCCATGAGATTAGCATAGATTCACCTAAAGTCATCTCAATAGGTGGATTTAAATGCATCCACGCTAATGCGGCATGTGTTAGAGGAAGTGTTCTGCATTAACTGCCAGGGAATTGTTTTCTACAACCCTGACAGTTAATGCGGTGGTGCTGCACCTAATGTGCCATAGCTTTGACAGAGGAACACTTTAAGGGCTGAAACAAAGGACCATTCTGAGTGCTACAATATCCAGTTTAAAAACAAAAAACAAACTGTAAAGAAGGCCTAGATCAGGTACCCTCTGAAAGAGCTAACAATATAGAGAATGAGAGCAGTCTTGGAATTCACTAGTGACCTGGAGTGAGATATGATCTTGACTGTTTTCCCACATATCTTCACAGAAGCAGCTAGGCAGAGAAAGACAGAAACAGCTGGATAGAGAGAGACAGAATGTTTATATTTCCAGAAATGCTTATGGGTAGGAATGACTGGTGTGTCTGTGTCTAGTCTGACCTATAACAACAAGGCTTGGCCTGTAACATGTAAATGTAAACTATACATATGAATTAGCAAAATGCAACACAAACCTTGATGTAGAGTGATAACATAAAATTGTATAACCTAACAGTCTTTGCCAACAAAAAGGGGTGCTGTAGAAGATAGGAGAAGGGAACTTGTAAATTCCTTCCTGCAGCATTTCAGTTATTGTTAAGATAAAATTCTGTGGGTGTTTTTTCATTTCATTCTTCCTTGCCATGAGTACAGGGGGACTGGAGCCAGGAGCCAAGAACTAAGTTGCAGGTCAGGATAGAGCACACAAACACAATCTTTATTTATTTATAAATATTGTTTGATGCAGAGCATTCAAGAAAGCTCTACCATTACTAAGATATCCTAAAACCTACATGGGCATTTTCTTTCCTTATTTATAGGGACATCATAATTATTATGTTCCTGTATACATCCAGAATCCAAAGGAGTATCCCAGATATTTCAGTCCAGAGAAGCCTTGGGCTTGCAAATCATTCAACCCAGTAAAGTGTCTCTTAATATATCAAGGCCACTCATTGACATCACACTGCCACACACAGAACTCATGGTTTTCTGTGGTGGTCACCTGGTCCGATATGGTAGAAACAAACGGACACATGCAAAAATGGTCCCTGCTCAGAGCTTACAATCTAGTCAAGACAGACAACACAATAGCCGAGGTCAAGGATATATTTATTTATTTAACGTCTCTTCTATACCGCGCTATTCACATCAGTGCGGTGTACATTAAACAGAACCTTATACAATGCAGTCGGGGCTGCATTGTATTTACAATAAACAGGAACTATAACTTGTACATAACAGGATTAACTTTATACAAATTATTTACACTAATTAATGTACTGCAAAATACAATGTGTGCCTTCGAGTCAGTCCTGACTCCTGGCGACCCAGAAGCTCCTGGGTTTTCTTGGCAGTGTCACCAGAAGTAGATTGCCAGGCCTTTCTTCCGAGGCAATGGAGGGTTAAGTGACTTGCCCAAGGCCACAAGGAGTACTAGTGGGAATCGAACCCTGGTTGCTTGGTTACCAAGCCAGTGTTCTAACCACTAGGCTACTCTTACTGTACACCCTGAAATCTACTCTGAGTTGCACCAGTGGGGCTCGCTACCCTCTAGTGTGCTGGGTGTGCTGTTGGGGGAGTCCTGGTGATTAGTGAAACTGTTTGCAAGTTGATCTTTGAGGCTGATCTCTGAGTAGTGCCGTATGAATAGGTGGTGCTTCAGCGCCTTCCTGAATTGGGCCAGGTCGGCGATTGCTCGAATGGCTGTAAGGAGGGCAATTCCAACATCTGGGTGCATAGAGCATGAAAGCCCTGTCAGATGTCGCCTGGGTGCATTTCGTTGCTTCCTTTGGGATTATCAGTGTATTGACAGCTGTGGATCTCCTGGATCTGTTCGGGGGTGTGAGGTGGATTAGCTCAGTGATGGAGGTGGAGGGTTGATTGTTTATGGCCTTGAAAGTCATTACTAGATCTTAAAACAGTCTGCCATGGATTGGTATCCAGTGGAGTTTCTTCAGGATTGGTGTAATGTGATCCATTTTTGAGACTCCATATAGAATTCTGGCGGCTGCATTCATTGCAAGCTGGAGTGGGTTCAGTGATGCTTGCGGGAGCCCATATAGGATTGCGTTGGCATAGTCGAAGTGTGGGATTACTAGGGCTATAACTAGATTACTATATCTAAGGAAATGGTAAGGAAACAGACTAAGCAGATCAGGATCCAAAAGTGGCTTCAAAGAGGAGAATCACCAGCTTGGACCCAAAAAGGGCTAGAGATGAAGCCTGATGCACAGACCCAGGCAGCCTGCTCCAGGGACGAGGAGCAGCAAGGTGGAAGGACCAAGGACCAAAGACCAAAGCAGGCAGCAGAAGGGCACAGACAGAAGGGATCTGCCAGAAGAGCAAAGTTCCAGCAAAGCCCCTCCATCTGCTCCCCCTCCTGCACCCCCAACCCCCCCCCACCTGGAACAAACCACCTGAGTCTACATGCCAGGCCCTATGTCTGCACCCCACCCCCAAATCCAGTCCAAAGCCCCACCTCTTCGAGGCCGCCCCTGGATCATGCCTTTCCAATGGTAGTTCAAGGTGAGTTACATTCAGGAACATAAGTTTTTCCCTGTCCCCAGAGGGCTTACAATCTGGGAAGACTCCATGAGCCTTCCTTACAGAAACGGTGCCCTAGCTCTGAGGGTGGAGGGAGACTCCTAGTGAGCAGTGAGCCTGAAGTTTCATCACCATCACTGTTTTCCTCCCAGTTCGAACCCTTGCATGTTCTGAAGGGCTACCAGGTGTTAATTATCTTAGCCTGCAGCTCTGGTAGTTAAGTCAAGGGAGCTGAACAATAGGTCTGCAAAATGTCTTCTGCATTCCAAGCACCTTGGGTCCCATTTTTCTTTTTGTTTTCTCTCAACTGAAATATGGTTCTTGCTGGCTAACCAGATATAAAGATCCAAAGTGCCTTTGCTTAGTTTGCATAGCTGCCTGGCCTTTTGGCGATTCTCTGCCAGCAGATCTAAATTTGAGCTGGCAATATATTCCATTCCACTGCGGCCCTAGCCAGCTTCCCAGCCTTAACTTTTGCTGAGGTAGAGCTCACTTCTCCTGTTGCAGTCTTTCAAAACCTTACTGTGGCCTTTGCTCCATGGACAGAAAGGTTATCAGTGGAGTGGGGGAATAGCCTAATGGTTAGAGCAATGGAATGCGAATTAGGGAAACCAGGTTCTCACTACCACTTCTTATGATTTTTGCACAAGTCACTTAACCCTCCCATTGCCTCAGGTACAAACTTAGATTGTAAGCCTTCAGACAGGAACATACCTAATGTACCTGAATGTAACTCACCCAGGGCCGGCCTGAGGGTTTCTGCCGCACCAGACAGGCCCTCCGTGCCACCCCCCCCTCCCAACTGCAGCACTGCCTGACTTGCCATGCTGCCCCCCCAAACCGGCTCTCTTCTCACTTGGGGGAGGGGAGTGTGGGCGGCACAGCAGCTGAACTACCTCTTCAGCGCAAAGAGGGCCTTAAAGTGCCTGCATACATGTACACTCATGGCCTGCCATTCTGCCCACCTCTGATGCAACTTCCTTTTGGATAGGGAAGGAGCAGAAGGCCATAATTGCGTGTATGCACGCAGGCATTTTAAAGTCCACTGTGGCAATGATGCAGCAGTTCAGCTGATGCTTCAGGGGAGGGTGGGGGAAAAGCCCACCAGGGTCTGCCTCCTTAGTCCACAGTCTAGTTTGCCTAGTGAATGGGCCGGCCCTGAACTCACCTTGAGCTACTCTTAGAAAAGGCACAAGCTGAATCCTAAATTCAAAATCAGTGCTTTCAGGGAATCCAGGACTCCAATTCTGCTTCAATGGGAAGCTACTGTAAGGCCAGTGCCAGCTTACAGGCTGCTTGTGCCTTCAAGCAAACAATTACAGCTACTCTTTTATATTTATGTTTATTAAAACATGATATACTCATTCCTGCTCCTGCACTGGGCTAAAATGAGGGGGTGAAGGGGGGAGGGAGCAGGAACAGGTAATCAAGTCTTGCTCCCAATGCCTTCTGCCATGGTCCTAGCCCAGACAGCAAAGTGGACGCCTGCCCAGCCTTATTCCTTCTCCGCCCTGGTCACCAGAAGGTTATGCTGAATTAGTGACACAGTTTTCCTTAGATCAGGTAAGCTACCAAACTGGACTGATGCCTGCCCCCAGAACACCCCAAAGATCCAAGGCCAGTGCCTCCAGCAAGTCTGACAAGTGTTACTACCTTTTTCATTCCTGGCTTTCACTGTGGCTAAAAACCTTTGGTACACCAATCTTTGCGTACATCTGCTGGAAACAGAGTATAAGTGACTCACTGCTGCACTGTAGGGCTGGTCAGAAACTGAAGCTTGAACCATGCAACATGGCTTCCTTTTACAAGATGGGGCTTGCTCTGATTTGGTTCTGAACCAAACAAGATGGAACTCTTTTCTGCTGTGCCAGCATTAAACCCTGTAGATCAAGCAATTCAGCAGAATCATTATTTATGCCTATGTGCTAGAGAACTTGCTCTCATCCAGAGACTGTGCCATTGGGCCTAGGATTTGCAACAATGCAAGCACCTCCATACTAGCATATTTCCTGCACCATGGATCTTTGGAGAAGGGCCACCTGACCACTGTTACAGGATTCGCTGAAGATGACATGCAGAATCTGAGACCAGTCAATTACCGTGCCATGATGAGGAAGTCAGGACAAAGAATTATACATTGGGCTCAGAGAGAGACACTGCTTCCGCTACACTTTTCTTCTACACACAGATTTCTGCACACACCTCTGGGCACTTCTAGACTTGCAGAACTTTTGATATAATCCTTGGAAACTTTAACTTAGCCTGACTGGCAGTTTGTTTTCTGCAGTTCTTAGATCTAATGCCTGTCCACCTCAAGGATGAAGACTAACCTCGGGATGGAGTGAATCTCTCCCACAGACCTGCAGCTCGGTGTTATCACGTGGCTTGTCTCTACTGCCTGTAGCCGACATTGGACCTTTTGCCATACTTTGGACTTCATGCCGATCCCGAGAAGACTTCTCGGATACAGTCACAAGCGTTCTGGCAAGAGCTAAGGTATTGGGACTTAATTCCCCCCCCACTCGCCAAGGTTGAGTCTACCTTAGACAGACAATGTACTGTATGTACATCTGAGTGCAAAGCGAATCGATGACATTGAATGCTAGAATGGCGATTAATTTCATGGTAATTGTAATCATTAGGACTCCAAAACCTGTTACTTCAGAAAACTAACTTATGCTAAATCTGCACTATTTTTCTATCAGTAATAAAGTCATTTATATACAAACACAGGGTTGGTTCTTTTATATCACATGGTTTATTTGCAGGTAGACCTATGGAATTTTGGGAAAAGTAGGAAAAGTAGTGAATGCCCCTGGACAGAGTATTTACTGTATATATATTTACTTGCTACTGAATAACTTCCTCTACAGCACTAGGTTATATATAAAAGCCAAGATCTTTAGCTCTGTCTCCATCTACTGCCAGGAGAAGATGACTCACTTATTTGGATTGGTCAGGCATGGACAAAAATGAAACATTTATTGAAAATTGTGTTATTTAGTAGCATGCAATTCAGTCAAAAACAAAATTCAAGAAAGATCTAACAAAGCTGTCTGGTAGTGAAGATCTCTTTCTTAGGCTTGCATACCTTTTAAAAGGCAAGTCCTGCATTTAACAACCTAATAAAAACTCCTAGCAACATGACATAATACACATTTAATTGAGAAAGGAAACAGTTTTGTCTCTCACCCCATACGTTGCAGGGAAGTCATCTTGTTTTCAATGCTGCTTTGCTGGTTAACAAGCACCTCCAGCTGCGATTCCACCTCTCTCTGCAACAGAAAAGCAATCCCTCACATTTATACAGTTCCTTTCATTGGTCAAATAGAAGTCAGACCTCTGGTAGTCTTGCTCCACAAAGACAAGAAGCACTTTCAACACAATGCATTGACCTGCCTTCCATCTTTCAAACATTTTACAAATGCTTCTGGTCAGAGGTTCTGTGTCTTTTACATTCATACTTAAATTCTGCCACAGTTGTAGTTCCTGCAACTCTTTTGGAAATCTGTTCTGTGAGACCAAAAGAGACACAAAAGGAGTATAACAGATTCCAAGAAGTTGTTAAGTGCCGTCGAGTCAGTGTCGACTCTCAGGATAGTTGACCTAAACTGTGCTTGGTCTCCAGTCAGGCGGCTCATTGTTGATAGAGCGGCACCCATAGCTGCTGTTATTGTATTGATCCGTCTCATTGCTGGCCTTCCTCTTTTGCCAAGCATGATGGCTTTCTCGCATGATCTTTCTCTTCGCATGATGTGTTCAAATTATATATATAGTACAAGTTATATTAAAAGAAGTCCAAGTAGTACAGGTTATATTTAAAAAAAACCTTTTTATTTGACAAATCTATAAAACAACTCGACATGACGTGTTTCCCTGAATGACCACCTGTGTCAGGATAATTCTATGTATACAGACATACATATTGAAACCGCATACATGCATGAATTACAAGACAAATCATAATAAAAACAAAACGGAAACACAAAATATAGTCAAATAAAAAGCATAAAAGTTGTTATCAGCACTGCAAAAAACAAACAGATTGATCATAGAACAGAACATGTCACAAAAATATTTTGTTTATGTGATTTCTAATATATGTAAGAATATGAGGGGAAGGGGGAGATGGCAAGCAGAGACACCCCCCCCTCCCAAAATAAATTAATATAATTTTTCCTATGAATATAAAAACTGCCCAAATAGGATCGGGGGAGGGAGGAGATGCTAGAAATCATCCAACTAATGGCATCTGAACTCTGTTCTTTTTATTAAAACAAAAAATAGAGTCTAAAACTAAAAAAACAAGAATAATATATGAAAACAGCTTTTACTACATCATCCAGTAACAAATTCCAGAGTATGATTACACGTTGAGTGAAAAAATAATTCTCTTATTAGTCTTAAATAGGTTACCCTATAGCTTCATTGCATGTCCCATAGTATTTCTATATTCTGATGACGTTAACAATCGGTCTACGTTTACCCATTCCACTCCATTCATTAATTTATAGACCTCTATCATATCTCCCCTCCCCTCTTTTCCAGGTCGAAGAGCCCTAATCTTTTTAGCCTCTCTTCATAGGGGTATCCTTCCATCCCATTTACCATTTTGGTGGCTCTTCTCTGTATCTTTTCTAAACACGCTATATCCTTTTTAAGATACGGCAACCAGAATTGCACACAATATTCAAGGTGCGGTCGCACCATGGAACAATACAGAGGCATTATAATATCCTTTGTATTATTTTCCATTCCTTTCCTTATGATACTGTGATAAGGAAGCTTATCAGGACCTAGAAGAGAGGGGTAAAAAGAAGGAATTTACCATAATAAAAGGGACCCATTTTAAAAAGGTCCAGGCCTTAAAACTCCATTTGCTCCTAGAAAGCAGGTAATTCCTGGCTACAATAAGGAACAGAGTGCCCCTAGTGGTGGAAAGGAGAGGGAATACAGGCCCAAGGTAACGAACCCTTACATCACGCATCCCCTAATCACTCAGCTGCCACGAGGGAGTTTGATCTCTCTCACCTGAGAGGGGGGAGCAGGAGCCTGAGGGGTTTAAGTTTAGCTCAGTGAGACCAGAGAGCAGTCGAGGACCAAGACGAGGAGGGACAAGCAGAACACGTGGAGAGGTACTGGAAGGACTCCTGAGTGCTGTAACCGCTGACGAGAGAGAGAGAGAGAGCGAGAGCGAGAGAAAAGATGTTTTGCCTATTCAAGAAGGAATGGAGCAGTAAGAGCCAGAAGCACTAATTGGAGAACAGGACGTGCTGGATGGTGGCCAGAGCATGTAAGAAGTGAAGCTACTACAGGCTTTGATCAAGGTATGAGCCCCAGAAGCTTATCTAATAAGGAGCACTACCTATTTGCCAGAGACAGCTTTAACCATAACAGAAGGCAGTCAAGTAAGTTATCTGAATCTGAGCCAGAGAGTGAACCAATGGAATTGGGGGAGCCAGATTTACCTTGTGAAGAAGGGGTCTCATACGGACTGCTCTGCATGCCAGTCTGCCAATTAAGAAGGGTTGCCAGGGATGTCAACCGTAAAGAGAAGCCTCCAGTGTCCAAAGCCCTAAGAGCTATGTTAGCTTGTTAACGTTCTAAGCTCAGGAGAAGTGTGACGCAGTGCAAAGCTGAATAGCGGAGTTACTTACCTGTAACAGGGGTTCTCCGTGGACAGCAGGATAAGTCAGCCACACCTGGTGACGTCCTTTGGGCGGCGCCATGCGGAAGTGCTCTCTAGTAGAAATCTGACCTGCCCAGGTAGCCCACCTCCACGCCCCGCCCCTAGCTGGGCCAGTGTGTTCCTTCCGCCTTGCCAGATTTCTACTAGAGAGCACTTCTGCATGGCGCCGCCCGAAGGACGTCACCAGGTGTGGCTGACGCAATCCTGCTAGTCCATGGAAAACTTCCTGATTACCTTCGAGAAACAGCTGTGAGCAGTGTAGAGCTCAGTCTGTTGCCGTTTCAACTGAGGAAGGGAGAAATGCTTTTGTTTGTCTAATTACTGAGAAATCCTTGAAAAGAGTTTATCTGCTTGTGTGAATTGGACTATCTGTATGAAGTGCTGTGTTTAAGCATACAAGATAGCCAGGTATTTGTTCTGGACTGGAAAGGGAAAGAAAACCTGGTTTAAAGTTTCTTTCTGTATGTTTTGGACTGCACGACAAGCTCTGCTAGGAAGCAGGTGCTGTTAATTACGCCTGAGGAAAGCTGTTTTGTTTCAGTTCAAGTTTTCCTGTAATGAGTTACAAGAATTCCTGGTGAACATATCTAAAAAGGGTGGATCTGTGAACCTTAGCGTGTCTTTTTTCTATATTCTCTAATGAATAAATTCTTGTCAATGCACCTACTCAACCCAACTACAATGAAGGTGTTTTTTTTTCATCTGAGCCCAAATGATATCTAACTGAACTACTTTTACCATAATGCATTTAAAGGATCCAGTTAGAAAAAGGCCAGAAAGTTGAAGCACTCCAATGGCAAAAACAAAAACACGCCCCTCCATACCAATGTAAGGTGCTAAGGGCGTGACAATACCTAGCATTCTATTTGCTCTCTTGGCCGCCGCTGCACACTGGGCGGAGGGTTTTAACATATTATCCATATTGACGCCTAAATTTTTTTCCTGAGTGGCAGTTCCTAATGTGGAACCTTGCATCGTGTAACCATTGTTTGGATCTGTGTAAGAGATAAGGGTGTTGGGGCCACTTGGCAACAGTGATCACAGCATGATCGCATTTAATTTAATAAATGAAAAAAATAATAGCTAAGAAATCCATAGTACTCCCATTTTACTTTCAAAAAGGGAGACCGATAAAATGAGGAAAATAGTTAACAAAAGACTAAAAAGGAGCAGCTGCAAAGGCTAAAGATACTATCTATCTTGGAAGCCTAGAAAAGATGTATTCCATGCTTTAAGAAAAGTGGAAAGAAAGCCAAAAAACTGCCAGCATGGTTTAAAGGCGAGGTCAGAGAGGCTGTTGTGGCCAAAAGAGCATCTTTCAGGAAATGGAAAAAGGAGCCAAATGACAAAAACGGGCAAACATAAGCATTGCCAAGTTAGATTGATAAGGCAGGCAAAGAGAGAATTTGAAGAAAAAAAAAAACCCTTGCCGAGGAAGCAAAAATGCATAATAAAAAGTTTTTCCAAGTACATTCGTAGCAAAAAAAAAAAAAAAATCTGTGAGAGAGGAGTAAAAGGAGTGCTAAGTGAAGCCAAGGCCATAGCAGAGAGATTGACTGAATTCTTTGCTTCGGTCTTTATTGAAATGGTATATAAAGGTGATGTATGGGAAGAATTGAAAGAAATATTGATAAACCGGTAAGGTGAAATTAGACTTACCTGCTAATTGTTGTTCCTTAAGGAACTCCAGTCTAGTCCCAAACCTCTGGGTTGAGTACGTCCTCTCACAGCTTGGAGACTGAGCATGTCACACTTTTTGGTGTCAGTAGCATATGTAGCCCAGGGTCCGCCTCCACCATTCAGTAATGTATTGACAAAGCAGACTCACCAGAGCAATAAGTAAGCAGATCATAAAGTTATAAAACTAATTCCTACCTAACTCTATAGTGATAACATTCAACATTAACCAGAACTGCACTTCCTCCCCGAGTGCCTGATAAGTGCGCTCCGCCTTCTCCCGAGCCTCTGCAAGAGGCCCTTACTTCACAAGAAGACGACCTTGTTGAAATACACCAAGATACACATCCAGATACATGCCACTTCCGACGGAAACCGCGGCCCAACTAGCCGCTCTCCTGGTCTGCACCTCAGTAGCTCCTGCTTCAGGCTCACCTCCGGCAAGCCATAACAGGGAGGGATGCGGGACTAGACTGGAGTTCCTTAAGGAACAATTAGCAGATAAGTCTAATTTCACCTTCCTTATCGTCCCTCCAGTCTAGTCCCGAACCTCTGGGGATGTAACAGAGCAGTGAACACTTTAACGGGAGGGGCCTGCTAGACCAGCCTGAAGCACCGCCGCTCCAAATCTGGAATCCCCTTCCACCTGAACATCAATCCGGTAATGTTTAACAAAGGTATGCAACGACGACCACGTCGCTGCCCTATAGATGTCAGCTACTGGAACTAGGCTAACTTCTGCCCAAGAGGCTGCTTGCGCCCTCGTTGAATGAGCTTTCAACCCGGTCAGTACTATTCTTCCTTTTAACATATATGCCGACGCAATGGTTTCCTTAATCCACCTAGCCAATGACACCTTAGATGCTAGTTCACCCCAGCGGGATCCACTAAACAGCACAAACAATCTGTCCGTTTTGCGAAATGCCGCCGTTCTGTACAAGTATTTCCTTAGAACTCTGATGATATCCAGCCTATGCAAACTGGCCTTAGATTTCTCTTTACCTGTCCTCTCAAGGACTGGCAAGGACACCACCTGATTGACATGAAATGAGGACACCACTTTAGGCAAAAAGGAAGGCACTGTCTTTAGCACTACCTTCTTGCTATCAAAAGGCCAAAAAGGGTTCTCTAGAGGACAAACGCCTGCAATTCCGAAATTCTCCTCGCAGAAGCGATCGTTACAAAGAACACCGCCTTTAGAGTGAGATCTTTCAATGTCGCCGTCGCCATTGGTTCAAAGGGCACTCTCACGAGCACGTACAGCACCACGTTCAGATCCCAGCCCGGCACCAAAATCCTGCAGGGTGGTCTAATTAAGGAAGCTGCTCTTAAAAAACCGTTTCACATCTGGATGAGAACCAAGCGTTAGTCCTTGCACCTTCCCTCTATAGCAAGTGCAGCCAACTGTACCCTAAGCAAAGACGCCACTAAACCTTTATCAAATCCATCCTGCAAAAAAGCCAACACCCGAGGAATTGTGACCTTGAACACTTTCAACTACCAATCCTCGCACCAAGATTCAAACAGTCGCCAAACCCGAATGTAAGCCATAGACGTCGACCTCCGCCTAGACTTCAGTAATGTAGAAATCACTGCCGTCAAGTAACCCTTGGCCCTCAACCTTGCCCTCTCAAGAGCCAAGCCGTAAGCGAAAACCGATCCACCTGTGGCATACTTAACAGGCCCTGCATCAGTAGATCCCTCCTGCCTGATAGCCTCCACGGCGGTTCCACCAGAAGATGTACCAGGTCGGCATACTACGGCCTCCTTGGCCAATCCGGCGTTATGAACAGAACCATCCCCCTGTGCCTCTCTAATTGCTGAAGAACTCGACCAATAAGCACCCACGGGGGAAATATGTACAGAAGGTTTCCTTCCGGCCATTGTTGCATTAGAGCATCCAGGCCCTCTGACATCCGTTCTCTCCGCCTGCTGAAGAATCTCTCCACCTTTGCTGACTTGAATGTCGCCATGAGAACCATCATCGGCAGCCCCCATCGTTGCACCAACAATTCGAAGACCTCCGGATGGGTCCACCCTGACGCGACTCAAAAAATCTGTCGTCACATTGTCCACTCCTGCCACATGTACCACCGAAAGCGCTTCTATGTGCGACTCGGCCCAACTGAGTACCCCGTCTGCTTCTTCCTCTAGCGCCACCCTGACGATTGATGTATGCCACCGCCGTGGCATTGTCTGACAGTACTCTAATTGCACCTCCCTGCAGCCGCTCTTGAAATGCTTATGGCGCTAAGGTAACCACTCTCAACTCCAACCTGTTGATTGACCAAGTCCTCTCCTGTACCCTCAAAGTGCGCCCCCCAGCCGAACAGACTGGCATCTGTCGTCAACGCCTTCCAACTCGGAGACTTGAGAGGCATCCCTTTCTCCAGAGACCCTGGAAAGAGCCACCACTGCAGAGACTTCCTCGCCTCTTGCGGACAAACCATCCTTTGGGACAACTGATCGAACTGATGAGACCACCTCCGGAGCAATGCTCTTTGCAGTGATCTCATATGCGCCCTGGCCCACGGCACTAACTCTAGCATGTCATTGTCCATAAAAGCTGTAAATACTGCCATGCCGATGGAGCCTGCTTTCCCAGGAACTCCCAAACTAAGCACCGTAACTTCAGAATCCCAGCCTCAGGCAGGAACACTCTGCCTCTGTCCGTGTCTAACCAAGCTCCCAAATACTCCAACTGCTGTGACGACACCAACTTGCTCTTTGCTACTTTTATTATCCAACTTAGTGATTGTAGGAACAGGTGCCACTTGGCGCGTTGCTGCTTCGCTTTCCCCTTTCAATTTCACCCGAATCAACCAATCATCTAAGTAAAGGTGGACTAACACTCCTTCCTTGCGCTACTACCACCATAACCTTGGTGAATGTCCTGGGTGCTCTTGCCAACCAAAATGGCATCGCTTGGAACTGATAGTGCCCCCCCTGGGTGCCGCAAAACAAAGGAATCATTGATGCTCCAACCTTATTGGAATGTGCAGATAGGCTTCTGAGAGATCCTCTGTCGAACCGCCACTATCACCGATCTCAATATTTCCATACGAAAATGAGAAACCCGAAGGCACCTGTTCACTCTTTTCAGATCTAGACTTGGTATTAAGGTGCCCTCCTTTTTGGGCCCTACAAAATATACTGAGTATCGACCGCAGCCACATTGGACAGGTTACAGCGTTACAAGCGGTAGTACCGGTTCCGCAGGACCAATGTCTCTTGAACTGCCCTTTTGCTCAATCCCGTTCTGCAAGGAGATTGAACGAAAGTGTCTTTCACTGGACGTTGGAATTCGAGGGCATATCCTTTTTGCACTACTTCCAACACCCATCGATCTGACGTTATTTGGGCCCAGACAGGAAAGAAGTCTCTTAAGCGACCCCCGATGGGTACCAATCCTGCCTGGACCCTCTTCCCTTCATTGTGGTTTCTTAATGTTGGAGGAGGTAGAGGCCCCAAAACCTCTGCCTGCTCCCCTAAAACCTTGAAACCCCGAGAATCTATACTGGGAACGTCCTCTTTGAAACTGACCAAACTTTGACAGTTGAAAACGCTAAAATTCCCTCTGCTGACTTTTGGAGGGCGCCATAGGACGACTTTGCTTTTGCTTGTCCTCCGGCAACCTGCCCCCCTTCGATTCCCCTAAGTCCTTTACTAGCTTCTCCAGATTGTCCCCAAAGAGGAGCTTCCCTCTAAAGGGCAGTTTGCCTAGTCTCGCCTTAGAGGCCGCATCTGCCGCCCAATTACGTAGCCAGAGATACCTCCGTGCCACCACTACCGATGCCATAATCTTAGACAGACCTCTAATCAGATCATATTGGCTATCTGCCAAATACGCCGCTCCTGATTCAATGCGAGCTGCTTCTTCCGTCGCTCCATCTACTTGCAGACCTTTCAATCTCTGAGCCCAGTGCAGGCATGCCCTGGCCACCCATGTTCCACAAATCAAAAGCGTGAATGGACAGAGCGTTCACTTCAAACACCTGCCGTAGCACAGTATCTAGTTTTCTATCCTGAGAATCCTTAAGAGTGGCACTACCTTCTACAGGAATCGTTGTCTTTTTGGTTATGGCCGAAACTTCCACATCCACCTTGGGGGATTTAAAAATCTCCTTATCTGGTTCTACTAGCGGATACAACCGGGCCATCACTCTAGAACCCTTAAGATTTGCTTCTGGCATGTCCCATTCCTCCTGTAATCATTTTTTTTTAAATACTCTATAAATGGGAAATGCACACTGAGACTTTCTAATGGCCTGCAATAAGGGTTCCTCCAAAGAGGCATCCTCCGCCTGGTCCTCGGTCGGCATATTCAATGCTTTCAGCGTTTCCGTGATGAGCGCCGAAAGCTCCTCTCTCCGGAACACTCTGACCACCCTCACCTGGTCTTCCGGCTCCTGTATCTCCCCCTCTTCCAAATCCTAATCCATATCAGAGTCCTCTAAAAGCTCTGACTGATCCTCCCCAGGCAAGATCTGTTCAGAACTGTCCTCTGTTTCATCTTTTTGACCGCAACACTATCTTCTGCTCCCTCTAATGGAGTCCCTGGTCTTTTCCCTGCCTGGACCCCTGCTCCAGTAGGCCCTGGTATCCCACACCCTGAACTACCCAGAGCCTGCTGGAGCAATGCCAAAAATTGTTCGGAAAATATAGCCCCTGAGGAAGGTCCAGGTACCGTCTCCTGAGGTATCACCGGAGAGGCCTGGGTTTCTGCCCCCTCAGCAGCCTCCGTAGCCCCCCCCCCATGTCACTGTGCTCTGCCTTCTCCACGAGGGCAGCTTCTTGAGCACAGCCTCTGCACACCCCTGCCTCCGAGACTGCCCTTCTACGGACCCCACACAGGAGGCACCAAGGCTTAGAAGGCATATATGGTGTCTAATATCCTTACTTAACCAACCGAACTCCACACCAACTCAGTCTATGTACTTTTCTTTTTTTTTTTTTACCAGCTCCTCAGCCAATGAAACAATCTTAAAAAACAAACAACAGCTTCACTAACCACCCTAAAAACGGGCCCCCCGAAGCTCAGTACCCACAGGCTACTGCTTCCCGCGCAAATGCCCACGTGGTCTAGGCCTGTCCGCCTGAAGGGAACCTGCTCCCAAACCCTTCAGCCGAAAACCGCCCACTCGCTGATGCCTCCGGTGCTTACCTTACTGGTGCTCAAAACCCAGACGCTCTGAAAACTGGCGCTTTGAGGTAAGGCCAGCTGCCGACTTGCTAGCAAACCCCTCTGGCAGCAGACAGGCCTTTTCTGCTGCTACCGCTGCTGCAGAGCACAACTCACAGTGTGTGCTCTGCCCGAGCGGCACGCCTCCATGGCTCTTCTCCCGATCAGAGGGATCAGAAGCCGGAGACCCCTACACAGCTCCCTCACTCTCTGCACTCGCCGCCGTGACAGAGAGGGGGGAAGAAGGAGGGCAGACCACTTACCAGGTTCACAACCTCATATTAACTTCTCTAGCAAAACTCGCCGATTTAAAGGGGCAGTAACCCCCCCCTTTTTTCGTTTAATAATTTTTTTTTAAAACACTATCTAAAACTCTCCCCTGACTTAATCGTTGCTCCAGTGAGTCCGGACCTCTGGACTCACGCCTCCTTCCGCTGCATGGAGACTGAGTAAACTGAATGGTGGAGGCGGACCCTGGGATACTTATGCTGACACCAAAAAGTGTGACATGCTCAGTCTCCAAGCTGTGAGAGGACGTACTCAACCAAGAGGTTCGGGACTAGACTGGAGGGACGATAAGGAAGATAAATTACAACTATTTGATAAACCGGAGTACTAAATAACCTGGACCGGCTTGTATACATCCAAAGGTATTGAAATAAAATATGAGATTGTAGACAATCTCACACAAGGTTCTCCACACTGGCACACCCCAGTATCTGGCTGATCTTATCTACCTCCAGCCTGCTCCCAGTCTCCTCCGCTCTGCACATGGAAATCGTCTCTTCCTTCCCTCCTCTTCCCAAGCCCATCTTGAACTCGCCCGTCATTCTGTGTTTTTCTTCTTAAGCCCCGCCCTATGGAACTCACTCCCACACTCCCTCCATACCGAATCATCTTTCCCCTGGTTCAAGGCACTACTCAAGACCCACCTTTACTGTCAGGCTAACGATCTCCCCGCCTCATCAGATCTCTCTGCCCCCCCTCCCCCCCCCCGGTTGGAGCCCTCACACGCAGCAACTCCATGACGCAATAGCCTACGCGCTTCACACAGCCCCTCACCCCCCTCCCGCTCTCTGCCTTCCCACCTATCCATCGTCAGCTGTGTTTCGTGACCATCTCTGTCCCTTTTCTATATCTTCCTTCTGCCTTTACTATTACTTTCCTATAAGTTAATGGCGTTCTTTTTTCTTCCTTGTTTTTCCTAGTAGCCAACATTTTTATTGTACACCGCCCTGATGCTCCGGTATGGGCTGTCATGACGCCAGCCCTCCGCCTAGGGCTAAGAGGGTTGGAGCTGCCATTATGTCCTCTGATAAAGAATAGTTGTGAGTCGAGTAGTAAGGCAAAAATGACAAGGAATTTATTCCCAACACAAAGAATTCAGTGCAGAACAAAATAGGACAATCTTCAGGTGTTTGCTCAGAGTTATTTACAGAAAATTAAAGTAACTGCGTTTCTCACAGTCTCTGCTCCAAACATGTGCAGTGCATATCCCATGTAATCAAAACAGCCTAACAAAACCAGCTTCTGCTTCCAAAGAAAAATACCTCTTTCTTTGCTTTCACTCAGCTCTTTTATACAGGTTTTTTTTTTAGCGCAGGGACTCAATATCATCTGCCAAACAAAATGTGCAATCCATAGGAACTTCCCCCCTAGGTCAATTATTTATTTATTTATTTAGAACACATTTATATACCGCTGCTTCCAGCGATCAGCAGCGGTTTGATTCTTCTTTTGGGAGTTGTCAATCAGGACTGGGTGGGGAGAGTACATACATAGTTCTGGAGGGGGGTCACAGAATACATGGTTAATGTTTTGGGGAATGGAGTTAAACATATTTACATTTATACAATACATATTTACACATTTTGGAATTCACATATTTTACATGGCTATACATAGTTACACCTAAGGCGGATTCAAAAGCATATAATTATCAGTTTACTTTGCTACGCTTCCATGGAATTTGCGACTTATGGCTGGCTGTAGTAGCATTGAAATAGGTGGGTTTTTAACTCTTTCCTGAAACTTTTAATGTCCTGGACTAAACGCAGGTCAACAGGGAGTTGATTCCATATAGTAGGCGCAGCGAAAGAGAAGGCTCTGCGACATGTACTTGTTTTCACAGTTCTGATTGTGTTGGGGACCTGCAGGGTGCCCAAGTTGTTAGTTCTTCTATTCCTATTTGCCGGTTGTGTGCTGATAAGAGAGGACAGGAAAGAGGGGGCTATGTTGTTGATAAGTTTGAACGTTGTTACTAGCATCTTGTACTGTACCCTAGCTGCAATTGGAAGCCAATGAAGGTCGATTAATATTGGGGTGATGTGTTCAGATATTCTTGTTCCCATTATGATCCTGGCTGTCACATTTTGGGCCATTTGAAGGATATTTAATGATTTTTTTGGGTAGACCTTGGAGGATGGCATTACAGTAGTCGAGGTGCGGCATTATGAGTGCTTGAGCCACTGACCTGAAGTCGCATGGTGCTAGTATTTTCCTTAGAGGTTGTATCACCCTAAGTTTATGGAAGATGGCTTTGTTTGTTTTACGCAGGTGTGTCTCCATTCTTAGGTTGCAGTCGAGTGTGACTCCTAGATATTTGATTTCTTCTTTTGCTTTGTACGTGTTGTCGCACAGGGTGATTGAATCAGGCGGCTTGAAGTTGGGTTTGCTGGACATATACATTACCTCCGTTTTTTTGTGGTTTATCGTCATGTTATTTTTTTGTAGCCATAGCAACATCTCGTCCAGGCAGTTTTCGAGCTGTGCATATTTAGGGTCCGCTACGTCCAGTTGTGTGTAGAGCATAATATCATCCGCATAGATGTGGTAGTTGATGTTATGCCTTTTAAAAATGTCGCAGAGGGGTTGCATGTAAATATTGAACAGCAGTGCCGAGAGAGCTGAACCCTGGGGTATGCCCTGCGTTTGAGTGAATGGTTTAGCTTCTTCCCCATTGAATTGTACTTGAGGCCTTCTGTTCGATATATAGGAGGAATTACTTTCTGCTCAGGGCTCAGGGCTTACTGAGTTTGGCTTTAAATTGTTATAGCAGGGTTTCTGGTAACCTCCCTCTGCTAACTCTGGTATTTCCCCTGGACACATTTCTGCGCAGTAAGGTTTAGAAATACCTGGGGCTGTGGAGACTCCTCTCTGGCTCTCCGCTAGCTCTCTCCAGCTGTAAGGAATTACTTTCTGCTCTTCTGTTTGCACTGCCTGTCGAGAGTACTGCCCTGGCCCTCTGCTCCTGGGTGAGTTTTTCAAACTCTTTGCTTTAAAGCTGGGTTCCCACCTAGGCAAACTCTGAAGCCTTTCATCCAGCCCTGAGGACTGAAGGGTTCTCTGCTCTCTTTCTCCCTCAGCAGGTTCCTGACAACAGGCTGTACCTTCTCTCCTTCTATTCTGCTGGCTTCAATTTCAGACCTGCAGATAGGTTCCTTACAAGGTCTCCAGCTCTGGGAAGTTTCTGAGCCTCTCCAACCACGTCTCCTCCAATCTAGAGCCCTTGGCCTTTTCTCAGAAGCTTTTTCTCTCTTCTTCCCTTCGGAAGCTCTGCCTCTTCCCAAGCTTCTAGCTGGGGTTTAAATTCCTGTTCCCTGAGGCTTGGCTCTGCCTTCCTGCACAGGTGTGTGTAATCAAGATCCAAGCTTGCTGCTATGTCAGAGCTTGTGTGTGTTAGCTCAGCTCCTGTCTCCCTCTGCTTGCCTCTCTCTTGCAAATACTGAGACGTGTGTGTGCTGGCTGACTGTCAGTATCTTTAAAGGTAAAATCCTTCTCTTTCTTTCTATTTCCATAGGCTCTGCATGGGCTTCTACATCACAGGGTGGTATATCAAGCTATGCAAATAAAGAATAAAGACCTATTAGTAATCTGTGAACTATCATTCAAATCAACTGTAGTACCTGAAGAGTGGAGAATGGCCACTGTAACGCCACTTTTAAAAAGGGTTCAAGGGGTGAATCGGGAAACTATAGACCCGTGAGTCTGACATCAGTACCGGGCAAAATAGTAGAAACCATTATAAAGAATAAAATTACTGATCATGTATATAGGCATGGTTTAATGGGAGAAAGCCAACATAGATTTAGTCAAGGAAAGTGTCTTACTAATCCATTATATTTTTTTGAAGGTGTGAATAAACAGGCAGACAAAGGTGAAGTCAGTTGATATAGTGTATCTGGATTTTCAGAAAGCCTTTGACAAGTTCCCTCACAGTGAAATAAAAAAGTCATGGGATTGGAGGCATTGTGGTATTGTGGATCAGAAACTGGTTAAGAGATAGAAGGTGGGGAAATCCAAGGTGGTGGATTGCAGCACCTGAGACTCCAGCATGCTGTTTTGATGGGGAAGAAGAGGAAGTGGAAGCAGGGTATGTCCCAGGCAACCTTGCTGACCTCTACTCTGGTTTGGGTCCTTTGGATGCATTTATGCAATGCCAGGAGTGGCAGCCAGAACAGGAGGACGAAGCTCGGCTGAAGGACAATTGAAGCTGGGTAGATCAGCATCCTTCTCGAGCAGTGATCTCACGCCCTTGGAAGCACAGTGATCTTGGAAGTAGGCGTGCCCAGGGTTGGCTCGTGAAGACGTGGACGCACTCTATTCTCTGGAGCTGGGAGTCTTGGTACCTTTGCTGGGGTCACCTTCAGGAAGTGTAGCTGATTTTAGTGTTTGCCTGCATGACCATCTACCTGGGCTGGTGCCCGAGAACGGTGGCTCTGCTGCAGTGTTGAGGTTTGGCGCTGGGATGCCCCCCCATGGACCTGCAGGCTAGCGATGCCAGGGATTTCTTTTCCATTGCAGCGTCCTGGCCAATTCACCTTGGAATCTATCTGGTTAGCCATTAATCAACTTGGAGAGGCTCTCACTAATCGGATTGTTGGGATGCAAGGTCAGGTCATCTCTAATACTGAAGCTCTGACAAAAACTGTGGAAGAAATGGACATGATTAAAAATAATGTGGAAGACGTGACTGTAAGGACTCAGCATTTGGAGATTATGTCAGATATGTTTATAAAAGATTCTAATCATTTGAAAGCTAAGTTGGAACAGCTAGATAATTATTCCAAGCTTGCAAATCTTTATTTGGTTAATTTTCCTCGCTCTCCAGCAATATTGGCTAAGGAAATGTTTAAGCAATATTTGACTGAAATTTTGGGGGTCCCAGTAGATGCATGTCCCCCAATAGTTAAAATGTATTATCTACCCAGTGGCCAGAAGACCACAGCTAATGCTGAGGCTGCTGGCTCTGTGCAATTTGATGTGTTAAATTTATCAGAGTTGCTAGGAGCCTCAAATACTTTAAGTATTAGGCCGGCAACATGTTTAGTCACTTTTGCTTTTATTTCAGATAGGGAATGGCTTTTGAAGTTGTTTTTTTGGAAAAGAAAATGGAAATTACACTTACCTGGTAATTGTTGTTCCTTGGGGGACTACAATTCAGTCCTCCACCTCTGGGTAGTGCAACTCCTCCTGCAGCATGGAGACTGGACAAGTCAAATTCACGACATCACTGGGTATATATCTTGCTGGTCTTCTCCCATCATCCCCCAGTGACCTACTGACAAAGCAGACTCAAAGGAGCAACAAATGAGCAGTTAAGGAATTACAACACTATGCTTAACCTTTAACTTTAAAAAACTACAATGCCCTGAAATAAAAGGCAAAGAACACCCTCCAACTTGACCCCCTCCTCCTCCAGAGGAAGGGAAGGAGGACTAAAAGAGATCACAGACAGACATATACTCTCGTGACCACCGGCCTAACAGAACCCATTGCCCTCTTATGGGCTGGCAACCCCCCCCCCCAAAACTGACGCTTTGCGTCTGAGTTTTCCATCCCCGGGCGGGACCGAGGACTGAACTGTAATCCCTCAAGGAACAACAATTACCAGGTAAGTGTAATTTCCATTTCCTCTTCGGTCCTACAGTTCAGTCCTCCACCTCTGGGATGTAACAGAGCAGTAAACATTGGGAGGGACCTGTCCACCTGGATCGCAAAACCGCAGACCCAAAAGAGGCATCGCTCTCCGCCTGAACCTCCAGGCGATAGTGCTTAACGAAGTATGGAGAGATGACCAAGAGACTGCTCTGCAAACCTGCACTGGCAGAACCAAACTACGCTCCGCCCAACACGCTGCTTGCGCCCAAGTAGAGTGAGCCCGTAACCCCACAGGCGCCAGACGACCTTGCCAACTATATGATGAACCTATTACTTCTCGGACCCCTCGGGAAAACAAAACCTTGGCTGCCGCTTCACCTTTACGCGGACCTTCAAAAAGAATGATTAGACAACCGGACTTATGAAAATAACAGTCTCCAAGATTTATGGGTATTGACGCAGAACTCTCTTCATGTCCAAATGACACCGATCATGGCCCAGTGCGTCCTCCGAAGACCCCAATACTGGCAACGAGACAGGATGATTTACATGACAAGACGAAACCACCTAGGACAAAAAGAAATGGAACTGACTGCAAAACTGCCTTCTTTGTCTGTTCATATGTTTTTTGAACAAGAGAAGAATGGCTCTTGACAGGACAACTCCTGCCACACCAAACCACAGCGTGCCGAACAAAAAAACCACAAAGAGAAACATTGTCTAAGGTCAAACCCTCAATCAAACTTGGCGCAAGAATTCAACAAGTTCCCTTGTCAACGCTCCAAGTACTAAGTTGAGATCCCCACAGAGGAACCACCAATCTGTGATCAGGCTGAAACAGAGACATTGCGCTTAGAAACCGCATCACGTCGAGGAGAGGGCCAAAGGACTCTTCCTGTACTTCATCTCTATAGCAAGACAGAGCTGCCAGCTGGACCTTTAAAGAACTGGCTGCCCGACCCTTAGCAACACTGTCCTGCCAGGAACTCACTACCATACACCCGGAAACCAAGAAGGAACGGACCTGCCGCTGGGAGCACCAGACCTCGAAAAAGGTTTGCACCTATGCTAAGGAAATGGGCCTCCTTCTGGCCCGAAGTGAGGTCGCCATGCCTGCTCCAGCATAGCCTTTTTTCCTTAAACCTTGCCCTTTCAATGGCCAAGCCATAAGCGAGAACCAATCAGAGGCATTCAAAATGGTCCCTGTATTAACAGAGTCACTGTGGTTGGCAAGAATCCCCGTCGAGTAGACTAACTAGATCGGGTATGCCAGACCCTACGGTCCATCTGTTGCTACTAACACTGCTTTCCCCCGATATGCCACTATGCACTGACCCACTTGTCCTATAAGCGCCCACGGGGGAAAGTCAGAGACGACTGGTCGATGGCCATTAATGCATCAAGCCCTCGACCCCTTGGGCTATTCTTTCCTGCCTTCTGCTGTAAAGAAAAAAACGACTCGCCTTGGCTAGCTAAACAGGTCCCCATGAGACCCATAATGGAAGGAACCCACCGGAGGACTATCTTAGTCAACCCCTCTGGATGAAGTTCCTATTTCCCGTCATTCATCCGGACTCTGCTGAGCAAAGCTGCCATCACCTTGACTGTTCCCGCAATGCGGGCCGCCGATATCGCCTGCCGCCGAGGCACCCCCCCAAGTGAACAGAGCGTCTGCTTCCTCCACCAAGGCTGCACTTCCCGTGCCACCCCACCGGAAGAGGTAAGTCACTGTCGCGGTATTGACTGACAACACCGTGGTTTCGAACGCTTGAAATGCTAAAACCATTGCTCCCAGATCCAGGCAGCTGATGGACCACCGGGTCTCCTGGCCATTCTAAACTCTGTGCGAAGAGAGCCCCGCAAAGGACTCCACAACCTGCGAGCGTTGCATCTGTCCCCAGTGAAATCCACTGCGGCTGTTCCAGTGACCTACCTGCTTCCAGATTTCCTGGGCACAGCCATCCCTGAAAGGACCGCCTTACCCGCCAGGGACAGAAAAGACGCCTGCTCCAAGAATCTTTCCACTGTGACCAATGCCAGAGTAATGACCCCTGGAAGGGCCACATAAGAGCTCTGGTCCACAGTACTATCTCTAGGGTCCCCGCCATTGAGCCTAACACGCAAGGATACTCCAAGCTGACTGAGCTGGTGTCGACCCAAACTTGCATACTAGATGCTGGAGAGCCGGAGCTCACCGATACGGTAGAAATACTGCTGTTAACCGGGAGACAAACTGTACTCCCAGGTACTCAAGGACCTGAAGCAGACGTAACCGGCCTTTGGCCGCCTTGCCCCCCTAGCCGAGACTCTGAAGGAACTTCACTACTCCGCTTATAACTGGTATGCGCTGGCCTTTAAATTTGTCCAAATCAACGCTCGTTGAGGTACGGGGGGGGGGGGGGGAACGACGGGACTAAACCTCCTTCCTTTTGTAGTGCCACCCCTACCACCACCATAATCTTGGAGAAGGGGCGTGGACCCGTCGCCCAACCGAAGAGCAAAGCCTGAAACTGAAAATATCCTTACAGCAGTGCCAAACTCAGAGATTTCTGACGAACTGATCTGATAGGGATATGCAAGTACGCCTCTGTAAGGTTGAGGAATGTCAAAAAAATTCCACTTGCCGAACCACCCTATTACTGAACATAATGTTTCAATTCGTAAGAGCGACCCTCGAAGGCAGTTGTTTACTCCTTTGAGATCCTGAATAGGACGGAAGGGCCCGCTCTTCTTTGGTACTACCAAATCAATAGAGGGACGACTAACGCCGCACGTCAAGTCCCTTGACATTCTTTCA
Organism: Ichthyophis bannanicus; assembly: GCA_033557465.1. Lineage (NCBI taxonomy): Eukaryota > Metazoa > Chordata > Amphibia > Gymnophiona > Ichthyophiidae > Ichthyophis > Ichthyophis bannanicus. Next base: position 559,654,863 of record CM066034.1, on the reverse strand, counting down.
ATGAAATTCATAGTTGCATCTATAGGCCTAAACTGATGATTTTTTCTCTTTTTGCTCTGGCAACTGCCCATGCTTTGCTGAATACCTCATCCTGAAGAAGACTGATTGCTCCTACGTCTTCCATTGGGATAACAAAAAAAAATATTGACCCCAGAGATTTTTTTTTTTTTTTAACACAAAAGCCAAACAGCTTCTTTGGTGTTACAATTCATGAGAGGACACTGCAAGATAACCTGGGTAGCTAGCCTTTTATGGTTCTTTCAAAGATATCAAAAGATGAGAGTTTCCATGGCTGGTGCCCAACAAGTCACATTCACTTGGAAGGTGAAAATTATTACGATTAACAAGGTTAGAAATTTTTGCAGCTTATGTACTGAGCAGCAGAATCATCACTAAAGTGGTGAATATGCTCCAAATAAGTAAAACCTCCTTCCAATGCTCAATAAGCTTTCTCAAACAAAAGAAAACATGTACACAGATACTGCGTCATGGTGCACGTAGTTGCTGAATATGGAGATAGAGGCACCGGATCTCAGTGTTGCTGTAGACATTAAAAGGGCAAAGTTTTGCCCGACTATATTCCCCAATGAAAACTCTGTACTACCTCCTGAACAAAAAGAAAAAGGAAATAATTTCCGGCACATGCCAACAAAAGATCTCTCCATCAAATTCTCTCTCATGTCCTTTAGATAGGCACCTGATATTTGGAGATGAAATAAGGACTGGCCAGGTTACAAATTTTGCAATCTAATTCTGCAGAAAAGAATACTTTAAGGATAATTGTCGAGCTTCTCAGATATCCTGAAGCGTGTGAATGCTCTGCGCGATGTAAAGCTAGCTATGAGGTTTTCAGAAACATCAGTGGAGTCATCCCCACCAGAATCAGAATGAATACTTTCCATTGCAGCAAGCTTACATTAAAGTCTTGCCTGCAGTGTGGACAAGCTTTAGGCCCATGACAACCGCACCCCTGATCTTCTGAGCATCAGGCAGTTGTTCCAACCACTGCAGTACTCCTCCTGATTCTCTTCACAAACTGTATCTTAAAATCTCTCGCACTATGGCAGTGGAAGCAAGAGCGCAGCCCCTTCTGGCTCTGACGACAGAGACTGCGCCCCTGCTGGAGACAGTGACCACATTAGCCATAAAATAGTAAAATAGACAAAGTCAATGGTCCTCAGTAATGAAGACTGACCCTCCAAACAGCGAAATCAACCAACCTCTCCTCTTCCCCCCCCCCATCATGGTACCTTTAGGGCTCCAGAAGTAAGCACCAACAAATTGCCTCAAATAAGCATAGAAACTTAAAATAACTGAAAATAGCTTTCCTGTCATTCATTTTCAATGTATGGGCTCTTTACCAGTGTCAGAAGGATAGTGAAATTAAAAGTTTCCTCGCGGCCGTAAATGCGCAGGAAATACAGCCCGCGCTCAAACCGGCAGGGCCTGCCTCCCTCGCAGCATGCTGCTTCTCCCTCCGAATCCTCCCGGAGGGAGGATGCTCCAGCGAATAACTATTCCGGCATGACACAGTTCCCGGTTGCTTACCTGCATCCGCCACCTACCCTGCTATCCGCGCCGCTGTACACAGCCATGTGTGATCAGCAGGCGCGGAGAGGGCTGCACTGCTCCCAGATTGCTGCCACGAAATCTGCGACCAGCATCGGGGTGCTCCAAGCCATCTATGCTGCCGTGCCCAATCCCCTCCATCTCATCCAAGAGGGAAGAGCCTGAACAGAGAAAAAACGCCAGCAGCTCGATTCCCCGCCAATCAACCCTTCTCACGAGGCTGAGAAGCGCGGGAAGTGGCCTGTGCCTGAAATCGGGCCTGCGTCACGCCAAAAATCCGGCCCCCCGCTGAAAGAATTATGCAGTAAGGGGGGGGGGGTGTGTGATTACGGCCTGCTCTTCCCGGTTCTGGCCCAATTCGCAGCCCTTCAAACTGCTACGCTGCTCATGTTCGCTGCACTCCCGACGTCGCCGGCTCACCTCGACGCCCCGTGTCAATCTGGGGCATCAGCGAGCCGATCAGTTTCTCACTTCTGCCGGGCTCCCCTCCGTACAATCTAGGAGGGGAGAGCCAGCCAAATCAACGCAGGCAAAAAAAAAAAAAAAGGAGGGAGACATAACAAGAAAGGCACAGGATCGAGACTGCAGCTTTCTGGGTTTTTTGGTTTTTTTTAAAGGTATAGACTCCAATAAAAGAAGAAATATAAAGTGATCAAAGAAAATTTAAACTGTGTTAGCTAACTAATGCTCCTCAATGCTCTTATCAGCTCCTCAAGTGAGCCCAGCACCTAGGCTCACTAAGTCCTCCTGCTGCATGGAGACTGGACACACTGGGGGATGATGGGAGAAGACCAGCAAGATATACCCGGTGATATCGTGAATTTGACTTGTCCAGTCTCCATGCTGCAGGAAGAGGTGTACTGCCCAGAGGTAGAGGACTGAACTGTAGGACCGAAGAGGAACTTGATGTTTAAGGAGTGTCTTGTCCAGATTTTTCTAGACCTGGTTAAATAAATCCATCATTACAGGAAAGAGTTTCTGGTACTGTGCCCTCGGCTTCTTCAGCTTGGGAGGTTGTATTTCCTAAAGTATCCATGCAAATGTCTGCTGAAACTACAAGGCAATTCCTTTTTCTTTATCCTTCTCAACTGATTTCTTTTTTTAATTCTAAGGGACCCCTGCAGGGCGAATGAGTGGGCCTTCGGTCTATGGAATGGTTATATCTGACTGCTGACGTCTGTATATTTCTTTTGTACTGTCGGATTTGTTTTTCCTTTCTTGTGGGCTAGTGGAGGGTTAGGTTTCAATATTGTTTGTTTATTTTGTTTCTGTATTTAAGTTTAAAGAGGCTTCCCCCATTTCTGTTGCAAGTGATGTAAAGAGTAATTAAACCTTACCTGCTATTAGCATTCCTGAAGGAACTCCAGTCCAGTCCCTTTCCGCTGGGTTGTGCTCTCCTTCCAGAAGCCTGGGAGACTAAGCACGACATCATCTTGATGACCCTCCGGTAGAAGTATCTCTGGTACCACCCACCAGAGCCAGTATCCTATTGACAAAGCAGACTCAACGGAGAGACAAAATTCAATGAAAAAAAAAATCTTAACTTTGTAACTAAAAAATAGTGTCCCCCCTTCGTAACCTGAGGAGAGACCTTCCCTCTTCCCAAGGACAAGAAGAGGAGGGGAACAAGAAGAAGTAGCAGGAACAGAAAGAGTTAACCCCAAAACACTCTTCCATTAACCTGCTCCCACCGACTGGAGAGCCCTGCACATCTGTAATAATCACTTGCTTACCTGATGCTTTGGGATGGTCATATTATCTTTACCTGAAAAAACTGCAAATTAGGCGGGATCAGGGACTGGACTGGAGTTCCTTCAGGAACGCTAATTAGCAGGTAAGGTCTAATTACTCTTTCTTAAGCGGCCCTCCAGTCCAGTCCCTTTCCACTAGGATGTATCAGAGCAGTTCAATCTGGGAGGGGCCTGCAAGACTGGCCCGAAGTACTGCTTCTCCAAACCCAGCATCCGCCGCCGCCGCCTGAACGTCCAGACGGTAATGCTTGGCAAAAGTGTGTTGAGAAGAACAAGTCGCCGCTCTACAAATCTCTAGCAGCGGTACCAGACTAAACTCCACCCATGATGCCGCTTGGGCTCAGGTAGAATGCACCCGTAACACCACTGGGACTGGTCTTTCCTACAGCATATAAGCCGAAGCAATAGCCTCCCTAATCCATCTGGAAATGGAAGCCTTAGAGGCCACCTCCCCCCCGCGCGGTCCTCCAAACACCACAAACAACCGCTCTGATACGTGGAATGCCGCTGTGTGTTTCAGGTAGCGCTTGAGCACCCTGCGCACATCCAGAGAACGTAGCCTCGCATCCTCTGTATCTTGACTCTGCCACACAAGAGAAACAAGGGCTGATTCAAATGGTATGGCGAGACGACCTTAGGCAAAAAAGATGGCACTCCTTGAAAAACGACAGGAACGGTGGGCAACAGGAGAGCCTGAAGCTCCGAGATGTACTTAGCGGAACAAATTGCCACAAAGAAATCCATCTTAAGGGTCAAATCCTTTTCTGAAGCTCGCTCCAGTGGTTCAAAGGAAACTCCCGTTAGGGAATTCAAAACAAGATTAAGATCAAGGAGGCACCGATGATCTCTGTTGCGGACGCAGGTGGCCGACTGCCCTCAGAAACCTCCTAATGTTGGTGTGCTCCCCCAAAGACTTACCCTGAACTTTACCTCTAACATGAAATAGCCGATAGCTGAACTCGCAGGGAACTGGCCACTAAACCCTTCGAGTCCTGCTTGTAAGAATTCCAAGATCTCCAGAACTGAAACAGCCACAGGCCTCTTCCACTGTATCTCACACCAGTCCTCAAAGATGCGCCAAACCCGAACATAGGAAAGACAGGTTGAGCGCTTGCGGGCTTTCAGCAACGTTGAAATCGCTGCCCCGGAATATCCACGCTTCCGCAGCCTCGCCCTCTCAAGAGCCAAGCCGTAAGCGAGAACCAATTGACCTGCAGCATCCTTAATGGGCCCTGGACCAAGAGGCCGTCCCATACTGGAAGCCGCCACGGGCGGTCATCCAGCAATCTCATGAGATCGGCATACCACGGACGACGCGGCCAATCTGGAGCTATGAGTACCACCTGTCCTCTGTGGGATTCAATTTGGTGGAGTAGCTTGCCTATCAGTGCCCAGGGCGGAAAGACGTACAGGAGCCCCTCTGAGGGCCACTTCTGGACCAACACATCTAGGCCCTCTGACATCCTTTCCCTTCTTCTGCTGAAGAAGCGGTTCGCTTTGGCCGACTCCCAGCGAGCCATCAGATCCATGATGGGCCCCCCCCCCATTTGCGCACTCAGCTCGAACACCCCCTGACAGAGTTCCCATTCGCCATGGTCTACTCTGACTCTGCTCAAATAATCTGCCGTTATGTTTTCCACTCTGGCCACGTGTTGTATCGACAGAGCCACCAGATGGATCTCGGCACATATTAACAGACCCTCTGCCTCCTCATCCAGCGGAGGACTGCTGGTGCCGCCCTGCCGATTGATGTAGGCTACTGTGGTGACATTGTCCGACAGCACTCGGCCTGCCCTCCGACGGACCAACTGCTCGAACGCCCTGAGAGCAACAGACACGGCTCTTAATTCTAATCTGTTGATGGACCATCGGGCTTCCTGGGGACTCCAAGTCCCCTGAGCAAAGCGACCTTTGCAGTGGGCTCCCCAACCTCCCAGACTGGCATGCGTTGTTAACTGCAGCCAATCTGGAGGTTCCAGGTGCATGACCCTTGCCCCCTCCCTGGACGGAGCCACCTTCTGGGCCGCTACAGGACATGGGAGCAGCACTGTCAAGGCCTGTCTCTGATGAGACAAGCAGCAAAGAAGTGCTCTCTGAAGCGGGCGCATATGAGCTCTGGCACACGGGACCAGGTCTATGGTCGCTGCCATGGCTCCCAGCACCTGCAGATAATGCCACGCTGAGGGAACCTCCATGTACAGAAACTGCCGCACCAGACAGCAAAGATCCTCCGCTCTCTGCTCCGGCAAGAATACCTTGCCCAAGGAGGTGTCGAATCTTGCTCCGAGATACTAGAGTTCCTGCGAGAGATGCAATCTGCTCTTTGCCAGATTGATGAACCAACCGAGGCTCCTTAGGAGCCCTACCACTCTGTTCGTTGCCTTCCCACTCTTCCTAGTTCTTGGCACGAATCAGCCAGTCGTCGAGGTATGGGTGGACCAGGATCCTTTCCTTGTGAAGCGCCGCAGCCACCACCACCATTACCTTGGTAAATGTCCGAAGCGCCGTCGCTAGTCCAAAAGGCAAGTCTTGAAACTGAAAGTGCACGCTTGGAACCGCAAAATGCAGAAACTGCTGATGCGATTCCCTGACAGGAATATGCAAAAATACACCTCTGTGAGATCTAGAGGAGGTTAGAAACTCTCCCTGTCTAACTGCGACAATCACCAACCTTAGGGTTTCCATTTGAAAGCGAGGGACCCGGAGACATCGACTGACCTGCTTCATGTCGAGAATTGGCCGAAAGGAGCCTTCCTTTTTCAGGACCACAAACTATATGGAGAATCAACCGGTCCCACATTGGTCTCTGGGAACCAGAACGACTGCCCCCAAGAGCCGAAATCGGGCTAGGGTCTGGGACGAGGAGAGCTGCCAGGAGCAGATGGAAATAGAAGAAAACAATGTTTGTACCTTTAAAATGAGTGACAGACCAGCTTTGCACAGAGTTTGCAAGGCAAGCATGAAAAAAAAAAATCCTGTCTCTGCTGAGGCTAAGCCACACCTAAGCTCTGACGTGGCGGCAGGCTTGGACAGTGATTGTAAACACCTGTGCAGAGGCAAGGGAGTGGCAGGCAAGAAACGGTTTTTAAAAACCTGAATCAGACCAGAAAGAGATCCTGGGGAGAGGAGAAAGCGTTCAAGAAGAAAGGATTCCAGGAGAGATTCCAGGAAGGAAGGAGTGGAGAAAGGCATAGGAAGGCTGACTTCCAGCTGCTGAATGAGGCCAGTAAGAAAGGAAGCAGTCTGTGTCTGAAAAATGCTCCTAAACTTGAAGCTAGCAGATGGTTAGCCGGAAAGCTTACAGACGGGTTGGAACAGGTTGCAGTACCTAGTGTTCAAGAGCCACCGCCAAGGACTTCAACTGCTAGAAGAGTTTTGAAAAGTAAAGCAGCAGTTGTTAGAAGAAGAAATTTACCTTTTGGTTGAATGAACACAAGAGACTACGACCTGCATGTTAACTTGCTTGATGAGAACAGCTGCCAGTGTTAGAAAGTCTTTTGTTCAGCTTTCTTTAGTTTCAATTATACATGTTTTTTCTTATGTTTGGAGAAGTATCCTAATGCCTGCATTCTGAATTTAATGCTTATGGAAATCCCACAAAAATAAATATTCTTGTTGCCTTAAACCACAGTTTCACACTACTTTTGTCCTTGGATAAGAAAGCCAAACTACAAGTCCCAGAATTCCTTACTGGAGACAGACACAGTAAAGCACAGTTACTTACCTGTAACAGGTGATCTCTGGGAACAGCAGGAATTAGTCCTCACATATGGGTAAGTCGGAACCGACGGAGCCCGCGCGGGAAAGCTCCCCAGCTTTTCAGATGAAAAGCTTTTGGGGCTTCCCACAGCGCATGCGCGCTGCCTTCCCGCGTTCCTTACCAGCTCTCTTCAGTTCGAGTTTATAGCTGAGACAATAGAGAGAGGAAAGGAAGGTAGATAGATAGAAGATACAACTCCTAGGGGAGGTGGGTGGGTTGTGAGGACTAATTCCTGCTGTTCCCAGAGATCACCTGTTACAGGTAAGTAACTGTGCTATCTCCAGGAACAAGCAGGAATAAGTCCTCACATATGGGGACTCCCTAGCTAAGATGCCTGGGAGATCCCCCTCCAAGGGTAAACCATCTTCGTATGGATCTCAGGCATCCATTCAGGGAAGGTGGGCAGGAGTTGCTTAAGTATGGAACAGGTGTTTGAGGACAGCCTGACCAAACAAGGCATCCCGGCGGGAGTCCTTGTCCAAACAGTAATGGGCTGTGAAGGTATGAACTGAGGCCCAAGTGGCTGCTCGACAGATCTGATCTATGGATACAGAGTGAAGATGAGCCATAGAAGTAGCCATGGCTCTCACATTGTGAGCTGTGACATGGCCTTCCAGAGAAATGTTCTTACTCTGGTAAGCAAAAGAAATACACTGAGCAATCCAATTGGAAAGTGTACGTTTGGAGACTGGAAGTCCCAAATGAGAAGGATCAAAAGCCACAAAAAGTTGGGAAGACTTTCGATGTGGCTGAGTCCTGTTGAGGTAAAAGGCGAGAGCTCTTTTACAGTCAAGAGTATGAAGGTTCCTCTCTGCACTGGATGCATGAGGAGCCGGGAAAAAAAACAGGTAGATATACCTCTTGATTAAGATGAAAAGGCGAGACCACTTTGGGCATAAAGTGGGGATTCGTCCTAAGGACCACCTTATCATGATGAAATCTGGTATAAGGTGGATTAGCCACCAAAGCCTGCAGTTCCACTGATGCGGCGAGCCGAAGTGACTGCAATAAGGAAAAAAAACCTTCCAGGAAAGAAATTTCAAGGAGGTAGAGTCCAAAGGCTCAAAAGGTGGTTTCATAAGCTGACCTAGAACTAGGTTCAAATCCCATGCTACCGGCGGAGGTCGGATGGGAGGTTTAGTTAGGGTCAGGCCTCTCATGAACCTTGCAACGAGAGGATGAGAGGAGACAGGTTGTCCATTTATAGGTTTTAAGGATGCTGCAATAGCACTTAAATGGACTCGTACTGAATTCGTCTTGAGGCCTGCATTGGAAAGATGCAGGAGATAGTCTAGTAGAGAATTCAAAGGAAGTGCCAGAGGGTCAAGACCCTGTTGAGCACACCAAATGGAAAAACGTTTCCATTTGAAAGCATAGGAACGCCTGGTAGAGGGTTTCCTAGAGGCATGAAGGATATAACATAAGAACATAAGATATGCCATACTGGGTCAGACCAAGGTCCATCAAGCCCAGTATTCTGTTTCCAACAGTGGCCAATCTAGGTCATACGTACCTAGCAGTTTCCCCAAGGGACACAGGTTCCACAATGCTTGTATTGGTTCAAGCATTGATATCCTGGGTCCCTTCTTAATAATGGTTTATGGACCTTTCCTCCAGGAACTTGTCCAAACCTTTTTTAAACCCAGCTACACTAACAGCCTTTACTACATCCTCCGGTAACAAATTCCAGAGTTTGATTACACGTTGAGTGAAAAAATATTTTCTTTTATTAGTCTTAAAAAGTTTACCCTGTAGCTTCATTGCATGTCCCCTAGTCTTTCTATATTCTGATAAGGTAAACAATCGATCTACGTTTACCCGTTCCACTCCGTTCATTAATTTATAGACTTCTATCATATCTCCCCTCAGCCGTCTCTTTTCCAGGTTAAAGAGCCCCAACCTTTTTAGCCTTTCTTCATAGGAGTAGCCTTCCATCCCCTTTACCATTTTGGTGGCTCTTCTCTGAACCTTTTCTAAAATTGCTATATCCTTTTTAAGATATGGCGACCAGAATTGCACACAATATTCAAGGTGCGGTCTCACCATGGAACGATATAGAGGCATTATAATATCTTTTGTTTTATTTTCCATTCCTTTCCTTATCATACCTAGCATTCTATTTGCTCTCTTGGCCGCCGCTGCACACTGGGCCGAGGGTTTTAACATGGTATCCACAAGGACGCCTAAATCTTTTTCTTGGGTGGTGGTTCCTAATGTGGAACCTTGCATCGTGTAACCATAGTTTGGGTTGTTCTTCCCTAGGTGCATAACCTTGCACTTCTCCACATTAAATTTCATCTGCCATTTTGATGCCCAGTCTTCCAATTTATCAAGATCCTCTTGCAATTTTCCACAATCCTCCTGGGTTTTAACAACTTTAAATAGTTTTGTGTCATCAGCAAATTTGATAACCTCACTCGTTATTCCACTTTCCAGTCATTTATGAATATGTCAAAAAGCAGCGGACCCAGCACAGATCCCTGGGGTACACCACTATTCACCTTTCTCCATTGGGAAAATTGGCCATTTAGCCCTACCCTCTGCTTTCTATCTTTTAACCAGTTCCTGATCCACAGTAGTATTCCACTGGCTGAGAAAGATTAAACTCATGAAGGCTTAAGCCTTCAGTAACCAAGCTCGGAGATGTAGGGACTTGGGGTTTGGGTGCCACAAAGTCCCTTTCTCCTGAGACAGAAGGTCTGGCGCAGCTCCCAGGTCCAGGGAGGAGCCCTGGGAGAGCTGTAGAAGTAGAGGGAACCACACTTGGCGTGGCCAGCGTGGAGCTATAAGGATCATCGACCCGTGATCCCTCTGAAGTTTGAACAGAGTCTTGGGAATCAAAGGAATGGGTGGAAAAGCATACAGGAATTCCTGACCCCAATGCAGGAGAAAGGCATCGTTGGCCTGAGCTCCCTGACACGGAGTCCTGGAACAGAACCGGGGAAGTTAGACCTCTTTGCAAGTCCGTGGAATGGCAATGTCCGGGGTCCCCCATTCCTGGAAGATTCTGTGTATCTGGTCCATATGCAGGGACCACTCGTATGGAAGCAGAACTCGACTGAGTCTGTCTGCCCGAGAGTTTTGAACTCCTGGAAGATACACTGCCAGAAGATGAATTTGATGCTCTCTGGCGAAAGCCCATAATCTGAGAGCTTCGTTGCAAAGCGACAGAGAGCCCGTCCCTCCTTGCTTGTTGACACAGAACATGGCCACCTGATTGTCTGTCTGAACTAGGACAGTCAGGTTGGCAAGGAGGGTATGGAAGACTGTGAGGGCAAGGAAGATTGCTCACAGTTCCAGAAGGTTGATATGAAGGGTGGTCTCTTGGGGAGACCAGGTTCCCTGAGTGGAGAGATGTTGAAGATGAGCTCCCCACCCTGTTTGGGAGGCATCTGTTGTGAGGGTTGCTTGGGGCAACGAAGGTTGGAAGGGGGTCCCCAACAACAGATTTTTGGAGGATGTCCACCACTGGAGAGACCAAAACAGACGTTTTGAGGTGAGTACCTGGTCTGACAGCAGTCCCGATGCTTGAGACCACTGGATGGCCAATGTCCATTGAGCTGCTCTCATATGGAGACGAGCATAGGGCACCACATGAACCGTGGAGGCCATGTGGCCCAGAAGTTGCAGCATTTCTCTGGCTGACAAGTGACTTCTGGACTGAGCCTGGGAGGCCAAGCTTATTAGCCGTTGGCCTCGGACCAGAGGAAGGTAGGCCCTTGCAGTGGTGGAATCCAGATAAGCCCCTATGAATTCCAGGGACTGAGTAGGGATGAGTTGGGACTTGGGAATGTTTACCACAAGTCCCAGATATTGAAGAATACGCCTTGTGCGGTCCAAGGAAATCTGGACTTCTGACTGAGATGGAGCTCGGATGAGCCAGTCGTCCAGATATGGGAACACGAAGATTCCCATGCCTCTTAGAAATGCAGCTACGACTGCCATGCATTTTGTGAATACTCTTGGAGCAGAGGCGAGACCGAAGGGAAGTACTCTGTATTGGAAATGTTTTCCCTGGAACAGAAATCGAAGATATTTTCTGTGGGATGGATGGATGAGTATATGAGTGTACGCATCCTTGAGATCTAGAGAACAAAGCCAATCCTGACTCTGAAGGTATGGAAGGAGAATGCCCAGAGAGAGCATTTTGAATTTCTCCTTGAATAGAAACTTGTTCAATTCTCTCAGATCTAGGATAGGTCTGAAGCCCCCTGTCTTCTTTGTGATGAGAAAATAAGGGGAATAGAACCCTAACCCCTGTTGAGGAAGAGGAACCTCCTCTATTGCCCCTTGGGCAAGGAGAGAGGAGACTTCCTGACCCAACAGGGTCAGAAGAGATGGGGGAGAACTGAATTGCCTCACCATGGTATGGGGAGGAAGGCTGGAGGAATGAAGTTTGTAGCCCTCTCTGATGATAGAGAGGGTCCATTGCTCTGATGTTATTTGCTCCCATCTGGGAGCAAAGTGAGCTAACCTTCCCGGTATGGTGAGAGGCTCTGGTTGTTCCAGAGCCAGAAATGGTAAGTTCTCTAGGGGCAAGTCAAAACCCCTGAGGGGGTTGAGCCTGCTGGGGTGTAGCAGACACTGCAGACTTTGACTTTACTTGCTTAGATTGCTGACGTTTAGCAGCAAAGCGAGGCTGAGAAGATTGTTGGCCAGTATTTGTGGAAAATCTGGCCTTCTTGTAGTACGGCCTTTTAAAAGGTTTCTTTTGGCAGGAGTAGAAGTAGACTTAGAAAGTCTATCTAGAGTGGCATTTTCTGCGTCCATTTGAGCAGCTTTAATTTGCCAGTCCTCACCAAATAAGTTCTCTCCTGTACAGGGCAGATTCCTTAAGCCATCCATGACCCAGGGTTCTAGGTCAGAAGCCTGGAGCCAAGCAAGACGTCGGGCTGCAATAGCGATTCCCGAAGCCCTGCCAGCAACCTCAAAGGAATCAAAGGCTGCCCTGTTGGAAAACTTGGAGACCTCTGAAAGTTGTGTCACCAGAGTAGTGAAGTCCTCCTTTTTATCCTCAGGGATAAAGGGGGCTAAATGCCGTACCTTTAGGGCAAGTTCTCTGAGAAACATGCCCATATAAAGGCTGTAAGAATTGATCCTGGCTATAAGCATACTAGCCTGAAAGATCTTTCTACCAAAAGAGTCGAGGGTCTTACATTCTCGCCCTGGAGGGGTAGAGGAATGCCTTTTAGGACTCTTTATCTTCTTCATAGCAGACTTCACCACAATGGAGTGGTGAGGCAGCTGAGTCTTTTGAAACCCAGGAGAAGGAGGGACCCGGTACATGGTGTCCAACCTACGGGAATGAGGAGACAGGGTTAGAGGAGTCTCCCACAAATCCATCAAGTGTTCTTGAAGGATTTCATGGATAGGCAGAGTAACTGCCTCTTTAGGAGGTTTAGCGTATCCTAAAATATCCAATTTTTTTGATCTGGGTTCCTTTTCAGCAGATGTAGCAATAGAAAGTGCTTTAGCTACATCAACAATGAAATCCTGAAAGGATAAATCCTCTGGAGGAGACATCCTCCTCTTTAGAGAAGAGGGCTCCTCAGGAAGATCAAACTCAGCAGAGTCATCAGAGGAATTGAACTCATCAGAAGAATCTGAGTATTCTCTCTGTGCTTGCAATGCACGATACGTGTACCGATCGATATCGACATCGGGCGTATCGGGCATGGGATTGGTATCGGGCAAAAGCCTGAATCCAGCAAGCGGAACCGATCGACGTTTGGAAGTCGATGGTCTCGGTTCCGGTGTGGATACCGGAACCGGGGTCGGTACCGGGCGTCGCAGCCTTAATGAAAGCCAAAACGGCCTGCTGCATGGTCTGGACAGTATTGCCCATGGACGCCACTGCTGCCTGGATGTCGGTACCGGTATCGACCGGTACCCCAGAGCAGTCTAACAGGTGATCAGTCGAGGCCGTGCCATCGATGTCAACCTGTAACCCCATAGATGATGCTTTGGAGGCCGGAGCCTCCCGCCGGGGTTTTTTGGTCTGGGCAGAATCCTCGAACTCAAGATTGAGAGCCTCTCGATCTTTTGAAAGAGATTTGCTTTTAGAGGATTTGCCCACAGAAAGTTTGGTTACCTGAGATCCATCCGGAGAGGAAGACCTGGATGACTGTGATGCTGGATTATCTGAAGCAAACAGCACATGGAACTTGTTGGCCCGGTTCTGCATACCACGTTTAGACATCTGGGAGCAGAATGGGCTGTCCGGTATGGAGTGGTCAGGTCCTAAACATTTAAGACACCATTCATGGGTGTCTGTGAGAGAAATAACAGCATTGCACTTGGTACACTTTTTAAAACCAGGAGCTGGTTTCTCCATGAGGAGAATTTGTGTAGGCCTGAAGGCCTAACAAAAGTTACCAAGCTGTGCTGAGAAAATAAAAAAAGATTTTTTTTTTTTTTTTAAAAGAAAGAGAGACCGGCAGTACCGGTTTTGGTATGGGGAAGGCAGGTACGCGGTCAAAAGAAACAAATTAAAATAACAATTTCTTCAGCGGTGACAGGAACACGACCTGCTGGCTCCGCGGAAAAAGAGAAACTGAAGAGAGCTGGTAAGGAAGGCGGGAAGGCAGCGCGCATGCGCTGTGGGAAGCCCCAAAAGCTTTTCATCTGAAAAGCTGGGGAGCTTTCCCGCGCGGGCTCCGTCGGTTCCGACTTACCCATATGTGAGGACTTATTCCTGCTTGTTCCTGGAGATAGCTTTATATAAGGACATAAGGCGGCCCTATGCCTGTAAGCCCTAGGGCCCAGGCTAGGGTATCACAGGTCTCCTCCACTGCCAACCTCTTGGCTGGAGAGCTGCCAGGGGACTGCACAAAGGATGGAAGAAACGGTCTTGCCAATTCAAGGGCATATCCGTCTCGAATCACCTCAAGGACCCACTGGTCGGACGTGACCCAGGCCCAGGCAGAGAGAAACTGCCACAACCGACCACCTACCTACCGGCAGGACCTCCGCCTGGACCCCCCCTTGCTTCATTGCGACTTCCTAGGCCCTGTGGAGGAGGAAGAGGCCCCAAAACCTCTACCTGCCCCCCGGAAGCCTTGACCTCTGGATGAGAAACGACCCCTCTGAAAGGGTACTGAGCGAGCCAATCGAAACTTACAAAACTCCTAGCTGGAGCAGGAGCCCGACTCTGCTTTGGTCTATCCTCTGGGAGCCTACCTCTCTTGCACGCCCCCAATTCTTTAGCTAGTTTGTCGAGCTCCTCTCCAAATAGGAGTTTACCCTTAAAGGGGAGCCTGCTAAGGTGCGCTTTGGACAAACTATCCGCTGCCCAATTATGGAGCCAAAGGTATCGACGTGCCACTACCACCGATGCCATATTCTTAGCCAAGCTCCTGATGAGGACATAGTGGCTGTTCAGCCAAGTAGGCCATACCAGACTCAATTCTAGCAGCCTCCCCGGACGAATCCTTAAGGGGAGTACACGACTGCTGAATCTGTTGAGACCAACGCAAGCACGCCCTGACCACCCAAGCTCCACAAACCAAAGCCTTTAGGGCCAGGGCACTAACCTCAAAAGCTTGCTTCAACAGCGCATCCAATTTCCTGTCCTGAGTGTCCTTTAGGGCTGCACTTCCCTCTACTGGAATGGTCGTCTTCTTGGTGACTGCCAAAACCGCAGCGTCCACTCTGGGCGACCGTAACAGCTCCCTTTCGGGCTCTGGCAAAGGGTACAAACGAGCCATCGAGCACACGCCCTTAAGACTGGATTCCAGCTGATTCCACTCTTCCTGGATCATCTGCCGCACCACCCCGTGGACTGGAAAGACTCTTTGCTTTTTCCAGACTGCCTAAATCAGTGGGTCCTCCGATGATTCTTCATTGGCCGGAGCCCCAGAGACAATGTTGAGAGCCTTCAGAGACTCCGCAATTAGAGCTGGTAACGCCTCCCGGCAGAAAACCCGCACAATTCTCGCTTGTTCCTCTTCTGGAATTTCGCCTTCTTCCAGTTCCTCCTCGACCTCCCCCAACTCAGAAGCCTCCCCTTCCAGGTCCTCCGAGAAAGAGGAGCGGAACGTAGCCTCACTCCCCAGTCTGGGCCACTTATGCGGAACCTCTTCATCCTCCTGAGGCCGCACCGCCCTTGAAGCCTGAACGCCTTGTGTCACCCCTTGATCAAGCACTCCTTACTGCCTAAGACAAAAAGCCTTATGCATTAGTAATACAAAATCCGGGGAGAAGTCCCCTAGTGCTTCCCCTGACAGGACTCCCAGGGAAGCAGAGGAAACAGGCTGACTCTGAAGAGGAGCTGGCTGCTCCGGGGCCAAGGGCAACGGGGATTGGGACTCATGAACTGTGCCCAAGGAGTCCCCAGACTCCTGAGAGATGGGGGGGGGAGGGGTAGGGAGGTCCTGGGACATACTGGCCTGAATACCCTGCTCTACCGAGGCGACCTCCACAGCGCACCCTCTGCAGACCCCCGCCTCCGATACTGTTCCCCGTTGGGTTCCGCAGACACTGTGGTCTGGCTGGCATGACCTCTGCCTTAACCCAGCCAAGCCCTTGGCCCTAACCAACCCTTCTGCCTTTTTCTCTAAATCCTTTTTTTTTTTATTTAACAAACCTGAATTACAAATCACACAGTTTTTTTTTTTTAAACTTCAGCAACCTCAAAAGAAAACAAACACCTCTCCTTTAAACCCCCCCTTTTTTTTTTTTTTAATCAGGAAAAAAACGCTAACAGAGGCCCCTTAAAACTCGGGCCTACAAAACAGCCGCGGCACCAAAAAGCGTGCAAAGGTACATCCCTCACCTACCTCCTTATCCAGGCCTTGTCAGAGGTGGCTGGCCTCACACTCAACCATGGTTGGCAATCCCACAGTGAATTACACCCTCCGTGGGATCGCCGCCATGCTGTGCCGTTCCTGGCCCGTCTGTGGCTTCCGCTGCCAAACGTGGGCCGCTTTCTTTCCCCAACGGGTCGCATTTTCCCACCCTCGTGCAGCCACCAGCAGGGCTTCAGTAACGAGTTGGGATATGCCGGTCACGAAATGAGCGCCTGTCTCTGCAGCTTACTCTTGCTGCTGGCGCTGCGACTCATGCCCCTTCTTTCAGATCTACTTTGCCCAACCAAAGAATGGCCTAAGGAGGGGAAGAGAAGGTGAAAAGAGGGAAGGGAAGGAAATCTCTCCCTCAATCCCTCCTAAAAATAGTCCTTACAATAAATTAAAGAAAAAAAAATTCAAATTAAAGGCAAACTCTCCTAACTAAAGCGTCTCTCCAAAAAGCCTGCCCTGGGTATGTGACTCCCTGCAGCTGCTTGGAGACTGAGCAAATACTGGCTCTGGTGGGCGGTGCCAGAGGTACTTATACTGGAGGGTCATCAAGATGACGTGCTCAGTCTCCCAGGCTTCTGCAAGGGGGGGCACAACCCAGTGAAAAAGGGTCTGGACTGGAGGGACGCTTAGGAACTTGTAATAATATTTGAAAATCCAAAAAAAATATTTAAAAGAAAAAAAAGACAGAAGGTGGAGAGTAGGGCTAAATGGCCAATTTTCTCAATGGAAAAAGTAAATAGTGGAGTACCCCAGGGAACTGTGCTGGGCCCGCTGCTTTTTAACATTCATAAATGACCTGGAAATTGGAATAACGAGTGAGGTGATCAAATATACAGATGACACAAAATTATTCAAAGTTGTTACAACACAAGAGGATTGTGAAAAATTGCAAGAGGACCTTAAAAAATTGGAAGGCTGGATGTCCAAATGGCAGATGAAATTTACTGTGGACAAGTGCAAAGTTATGCACCTAGGAAAGAGCCACCCAAACTTTGGTTACATGATGCAAGGTACCACCTTAGAAACCACCACCTAGGAAAAAGATGTAGGTGCCATCGTGGATAATATATTGCAGCGGCGGCCAAGAAAGCTAATAGAATGCTAGGAATCATAAGGAAAGGAATGGAGAATAAAACAAAAAAAGATATTATAATACCTCTGTATCGTTCCATGGTTTGACCACACCTTGATTATTATGTGCAATTCTGGTCAACATATCTTAAAAAGGATATAGCAGAATGAGAAAAGGTACAGAGAAGAGCCACCAAAATGGTAAAGGGGATGGAAGGATAACCCTACAAGGAAAGGTTTAAAAGATTAGGGCTCTTCAACTTGGAAAAGAGAAGACTGAGGGGAGGTATGATAGAAATCTATAAATTAATGAATGGAGTGGAATGGGTTAACGTTGATCGGTTATTTATGCCATCAAATAGTAGAAAGACTCGAGGACACACACTGAAATTACAATGTAACCCATTTAAGACTAATAAGAAAAAATATTCTTTCACTCAATGTATAATCAAACTCTGGAATTCGTTATGTTGTGTAGCTGGGTTTAAAAAAAGGTTTGAACAAGTTCCTGGAGGAAAGGTCCATAAAACATTTTTGACTTAAAGATCTCAATATGTATATTCTGGAAGAAAGAGGGGAGATATGAAAGAGATGTTTTAAATACTTCGATGGCATAAATGTACAGGAGGAGAGCCGCTTTCAACTGAAAGAAAAGCTCTGCAACGAGGGGGCATAGGATGAAGGTGAAAGGAGGTAGACTCAGGAGTAATTTGCGGAAATCTCTCTTTACGGAAAGAATGGTAGATGTGTGGAATAGTCTCCCAGTGGAGGTAGAGACAAAAACTGCATCTGAATTAAAGAAAACACGGAACAAAAACATAGAAAAAGGACAAACTGGATAGTGTTGAGAGGGATTTGAAATGGGGTACCAGAGCCCTCTGAAAGGGTTAATATGGAGAATGGCTTAGAATTTGCTAACAGCTTGAAGCCTGGTGGTTTGGAATTCACTAGCAGCCTGAAGAGATATTTGTACCCAAAACCAAGGCCATTTTTAGCAGAATGTTTTTGCTTCTCCTAATTCATTTGAGCAATATTGTCTGTACTTACTTTGACCTATAACATTACTTGTCTTGATGTAGAGCTGAATTTGTACTGTGTAGCAGTTTTCCCTCAATAAATTAGGTGCTCTGGCCTAGCAAGGATGAAGAAGATTTACAGGAACTGCGTAAGTTTGCAGGACTGTGGGCTCCCCCCCCTTAAGGCCTTAAAAGTACTGCATTTTTAACATAATTCTGTGTGTGAGAATCACTCTACAGATCAACAACTCCTAAACACTAATCACCAAAATTAACACCACTACATCCCCACTTGATTCTTCTGCAGTCTCTTGGATCAAGGCAACAAAAATCAGAGCTAGCTCCACACCTACTCCAAATAGTCAACCAATCCATTCAACAAGGGATAATGCCAAATGAACTTAAACGGTCCATGATTCGGCCAATTCTAAAGAACAAATCCCTTGACAGGTCTATAAGATGTGGGGTCTAGACTATTGCCAGCATACCATTTGAGCCAAAATAAATCAAGTAAACTGTCCAAAATCAACTACAGGACTTTGACATCAATGCTCCCCTAGATGAACAATTCGGATTCCGCCCATTCCACGGTATTGTCTATCCTACGTATGAGGGTGTCTAAGAGGACAAGTAGGAGGGATTTGACATAAAACAATCATTCATACTCATTTTTCTTAACTGCTGCCTTTGATAATATCAACCATAGCAACCTACTCGCAAGACTTTCACAAATTGGAGTAACAGGAATAGGTTATTAATGGTTTCAATCATACATTACAGTCCATATGCAACAAGTCCAATTATGTCAGGAAATCTCCAATACATTTAGACAGGAGCAAGGAATACCACAGGCTTCTGCCTTATCAGCCCTATTATTTAACCTATATTTACAACCAATATGTAACATATTCAAGAAATTCAAAGTGAATTATCACATCTATGCGGATGACAGTATGTTATATCTCCCCATAGATAGTCTAAAACACAGTCCAACACATAATTGAATCCTGCATCATGGAAGCCCAAGCTTGGCTAAATTAAAATTAATGGACAGATTATTTGAAAAAAACTGAAGTACTCTACATCCCAAGGAATCCAAATTTCACTCCCACAAACATTCAAAATACATAATACCATCCTCCCTGTTAAAAGTAGTAAAGTAGCTTGGTGTTATACTAGATGAAGCTCTTATCTGCACACATAAAACAAACTAAATCTATTTACTTCAAATTAAGAACAATAACACAACTCAGACCCCTTCTTGACACACACGATTTCAGATTAGTGGTCCATGCTCTGATCACCCCCACTTTGATTCTTATAACAGCCTCCTCTACGGTATTCCCAAAAAGTACCTCAAGCAACTTCAAACTGCACAAAATATAACAGCAAGAATTGTATGCAAAGCCCGACTCTCTGACCATAACACACCTCTATTATACAACCTCCACTGGTTACCAATAACTAGCATAAATAAATATAAAACAATGATGACAACATTTAAGATTGCTAATATTGCTCCATCCTACCTCTCAACATCAAATTACCCAATCAACTAATACTAGATCTAGAAGGGAACATTAACAGAACACCCTTGCAATCAATCCCACCTATCACAAAACAAAAACAAACTACAAGTAACCAAGCTTGCTACACCCATGTTATGGAATGACCTCCTGGACTTCCTACGCGCCAAATATATAAAAACATTTAGGAGAGAATTAAAAACCTTCCTGTTTACTCAACATTTTGGAGAAAATAATGGAGGTAATGGTTCGTCCCTCAAACCACCCCAAACTCAGCCCATACCATGATACTCACCTCTGCTCCAATTGTAAATAGTTTCAGTTGCTACCCCTTGTACATAGTTCTGACTGTTAGAATTTTAGAAAGTTAAAATTTGTTCTATGTAATAATATTGTTCCTTGTACACCACTCCTAATCTCAGGAAGGAGTGGTAGAAATGTAAGAGATAATTAGGTCTTACCTGCTAATTAGTGTTCCTGAAGGAACGACAGTCCAGTCCCTTTACTTCTGGGTTGCGTAACCCTTCCAGCAGCTTGGAGGCTGAGTCAAACCCTTTTGAGGCTGGATGGGTATAAATACTGCTGGCACCACCCCTAAGCCCCAGTAATATATTGAAAAAGCAGACTTAACAAACATAACCATTAACTGTAGGAACCTGAAATTAACATTCCACCCCATCTCTCTCTCTCTCTCTCTATATATATATATATATATATATATATATATATATATATATCTATATATATATATATTTTTTTTTTTTTTTTAATAATAATGTAGGCACAGAGACCTGCAGGGGCAAGAAGGAGTAGGAGGAAGAGGAAGAGATCACCTGAGGTTGCCGTAGCCTTTTCCGACCCCCGGCTCCCTTGCCCCGTGCCAACAAAATACACCTTTTGCCGCTGCCCCGAACTCGGAATCGTTCCGCTATATTCTTCGTAGCCCGGGTGGGATCAGGGACTGGACTGTCGTTCCTTCAGGAACACTAATTAGCAGGTAAGACCTAATTATCTCTTCCTTATCGTCACTCCAGTCCAGTCCCTTTACTTCTGGGATGTAACCGAGCAGTTCAAACTTGGGTGGGGTTCGCTATCCCGGAACGAATTACCGCGTCCCCAAAACTAGCGTCTGCAGACCTCTGCACATTCAGTCTGTAGTGCTTGGTAAAAGGTATGCAGCGAGGACCAAGATGCCGCCCTGCAAATATCAATCGGGGGAACCAGGCTGTACTCAGCCCAGGAAGCGGCCTGTGCCCGCGTGGAGTGGTCCCGCAGACCTGCCGGAACCTGTTTTCCCTTCAGGATATAGGCAGAGGCAATCGCTTCCCTGATCCATCTAGAGATGGAAGCCTTAGCCGCGGCCTCCCCCTTGTGGGGAGCCCCAAACTGAATGAACAAACGTTCAGACCTTCTAAAGGAGGCCGTTCGTGAGAGGTAGCGTTTCAACGCTCTCTGGACATCCAGGCGATGAAGACTGCCATCCTTCGCTCCCCGGCCGCCGGCTGGGAAAGCAGGCAGCGAAACTGGCTGGTTCAGATGGAAAGGCGAAATTACCTTGGGGAGGAAGGAAGGAACTCTTCGTAAGACCACCTTGTCCTTAAAGAAGGAGAGGAAGGGGGGCTGGGAAGACAGCGCCTGGATCTCGGAGACGCGCCTTGCCGAGCAGATGGCTACCAAGAAGACCGTCTTCAATGTTAAATCTTTAAGAGAGGCGTCCTTCATTGGCTCGAAGGGTTCTCTGGCCAAGGCATTTAACACTAAGTTGAGGTCCCAGGGAGGGATGACCAATCTTTTCTGTGGACGCAGACGGCTAACCGCTCTCAGGAACCTGGTCACGTCCGGGTGAACCCCTAATGACTTCCCACGGACCTTGCCCCTATAGCAAGAGATGGCTGCCAGTTGGACTCGTAGAGAGCTGGGGGCAAGACCCTTCTCAAAACCCACTTGCAAGAATTCTAGGATCTCTGGGATGGAGGCCGAAAGGGGTTTCTTCCGGCGTTCTGCACACCAGGCTTCGAAGATGCGCCACACTCTCACATAGGAAAGACAAGTGGAACGCTTTCGCGCGCTCAACAAGGTTGAGATCACTGGACCGGAATATCCCTGCTTCCGGAGCCATGCCCTTTCAATAGCCAGGCCGTAAGCGAGAATCGATCCACGTGAGGCATCAGGGGAGGACCCTGCCTCAGAAGATCCTTCTTGCAGGGAAGCCGCCACGGCTGGTCGGCCGCCAACCTCACTAGATCCGCATACCAGGGACGGCGAGGCCAATCTGGAGCAATGAAGATGACCAAGCCTTGGTGGGATTCCACCCTCTGAAGAACCCTTCCAATCAGGGCCCAAGGAGGGAACACGTAGAGAAGCCTCCCCGGAGGGCCACCTCTGGGCCAGAGCATCCAGGCCTTCGGACATTCTTTCCTTTCTTCGGCTGAAGAAGCGATTTGCTTTGGCCGACGAGTAGCGGGCCATGAGATCCATGATTGGGGGACCCGAGGGAGACAATCTGGTTGAAGACTCCCTGCTCCAGTTCACAATCTCCCTGGTCGACCTTGAACCTGCTGAGGTAATCTGCTGTCACGCTGTCTGCGCCGGCCACGTGTTGAGCTGAGAGGGCCGACAACCGGGTCTCGGCCCATTGGAACAGGCTGGCCGCCTCCTTCTCTAGGGCGGGGCTGCTTGTTCCCCCCTGGCAGTTGATGTAGGCCACCGTGGTGACATTGTCTGAGAGGACACGGATTGCTTTTGTCCTCACTAGTGTCTCGAGCGTCTTGAGTGCCAGCGCAACTGCTCGTAACTCGAGCCTGTTGATGGACCACTGACTCCACTGGAGACCAAAGACCCTGAGCAAACTGGCCTTGGCAATGAGCTCCCCAGCCCGACAGGCTGGCGTCCGTTGTTAGCAGGATCCACTGCGGAGCTTCGAGAGGCGTCCCGCATTCTAGGTTCTTCGGACATCTCCACCACTGGAGGGCTTTTCTGGTTCGAGGCGCGCAGGGTAGAGGAGCGGACAAGGGATGGTTCTGAGGAGACCAACGACGTAACAAGGAGCGTTGTAGAGGCCGCATGTGGGCCCTGGCCCACGGAACTACCTCTATTGTCGCAGCCATGGTGCCAAGTAATTGGAGGTAAAGCCACGCTGAAGGGTTTCTTCTCCCCAGGAACTGCGATACGAGAGTCCTTAGGTCCTTTGCTCGCTTTCGAGGGAGGAACACCTTTCCTTCTCTGGTGTCGAATCTTGCCCCTAGATACTCGAGTTCCTGGGTGGGAATCAACTTGCTTTTTGACTGATTGATGATCCACCCTAACTCCTCTAGGACCTCTACTACTCGGGCTGTTGCGGAGCGACTTTCTTCCTCTGATTTCGCCCGGATCAGCCAATCGTCGAGGTATGGGTGTACCAGGATTCCTTCCTTTCGCAGAAAGGCGGCTACGACCACCATTACTTTGGTAAAGGTCCTGGGAGCCGTAGCTAAACCGAAGGGCAGCGCCTGAAATTGGAAATTACCTCCTGGCACCGCGAACCTCAGAAACTGTTGATGAGACCTTCGGACCAGAACGTGTAAGTAGGCCTCCGTTAGGTCCAGAGAAGTGAGAAACTCCCCGTCCCTTACGGCTGCAATGACTGACTTCAGGGTTTCCATCCGGAAATGGGGTACCTTGAGACAGCGATTGACCTGCTTTAAGTCTAGGATAGGACGAAAAGAGCCTTCCTTTTTTGGGACTACAAAATAAATGGAGTACCGACCGGAACCGTATTGGTCTGGAGGAACCGGGACCACTGCCCCGAGCGCTACTAGTCTTGACAGGGTGGCTTCTATAGCCCTCCTTTTTGTCGGAGAGCTGCAGGGGGATAGAATAAAAGGCAGGAAGTATCTATTTCCCCAAATTAGAGGGCATAACCTTCTCTGATCACTTCCAGGACCCACTGATCGGACGTGACCCGGGTCCAGGCGGGGAGAAATAGTCTTAGGCGACCCCCCAAGGGTAAATCGCCCGCCTGGACCCCTTCTATCTCATTGCGATTTTCTAGGTAGGGAGAAGGAGGTGGAGGCCCCAAAACCTCTTCCTGCTCCTCGAAACCCCTTAAAGCTTGACCCCCTTGCTGGGAAGCGACCCCTAGGAAAGGAAGTTGTCCTGGAAGGCCGAAACCTCCGGGAGTCTCTTGGCTGGCTCCGGGATGGCGCTGGGAGGCGAGACTGCTTCGGTCTGTCCTCCGGAAGCCTGCCTCCCTTGGATTCGCCCAGGTCCTTTACTAACTTTTCCAGGTCCTCACCGAATAACAATTTCCCCTTAAAGGGAAGACGACCCAGCCGCGCCTTTGAGGAAGCGTCGGCTGCCCAATTGCGGAACCACAAATAGCACCTAGCTGCGACTACGGATGCCATGCTCTTTGCTAGGCTCCTGAAGAGATCGTACTGACTATCCGCCAGGTAAGCTGCTCCTGACTCCAACTTAGCTGCAATCGGCTGTACGTCTCCTGCGGGACCCTCTGACAGTTGAAGCTGTTGGGACCACCTCAGGCAAGCCCGTGCCACCCAGGCCCCCGAAACCGAAGCCTGCAAGGCAAGGGCACTAACATCAAAGGCCTGCTTTAGCAACGTGTCCAATTTTCTATCCTGCGCGTCCCTGAGAGCCGCGCCACCTTCTACTGGGATAGTCGTCTTCTTAGTAACTGCAGATACCGCCACATCCACCTTGGGCGACTTCAGTAAATCTCTGTCTGATTCCGGTACTGGATAAAGGCGTGCCATTGACCGCACCCCCCTTAGGGAGGGATTCAGGTTGGTCCCACTCTTCCTGAATCATCTGGCGGACGACCCTGTGTATAGGGAATACCCTTTGAGACCTTCTGACTGCTTGGATCAGGGGATCCTCCAGCGCTTCCTCATCCGTTGGGGTGTCCGAGGCCACCTTGAGGACCTTCAGGGACTCATTGATCAGGCCCGGAAGTTCCTCCCGACGAAATACTCGCACTATGCGGGATTGATCTTCCTCCGGGATCTCTCCTTCCTCGAGTTCCTCCTCATCATCCCCTATCTCCTTATCGGAGAGCTCCTCCTCCTGAGTGTCGAGAGGAGGGGAAGCGGGCGGCTCTTCGCTCGCTAGCCTCGCGCGCTTAGATGGAATGCCGGCATCCTGGGCAATGGGCTTCCCTGGGTTAACTCCCAAGCCTTCCTTCCCTGAGCTCTGGACTCCTGCCCCCAGTCCCTGTTTGCGCATGCAGTAGGCTTTGTGCAGCAGAAGGACGAATTCGGGTGAAAACAGGTCACAGGGACCCTCTTCCCCAAGGGCAGGGGAGGGAGGGGGCAGGGATGGAGGGGGAAACTCAGAGGTCGAGGGCGGAGGGATGCAGGGCTCTTTCTTCTTCTAGATGCTCCACTGGACCCTCATTAGTTTACGAAATGGACAATTGTATGCCCTGCTCCACAGAGGCAGCCTCTGCAGCGCAGCCCCTGCAGATCCCTGTCTCTGAGGCCGTGCCCCTGCGGGTGCCACAAGACGGGCACCGTAGCTTGGACATTGTCCCAAATGAAGCCCCCTAATAAACTAGAAAGGGCCAAACTAAAGAAACAAAAAGGGAAATAAAAAGACAAATTTAAGGGGATCAACCCTAGGCTACCTACTGGGATGTAATCCTGCAATAAAAGTCAAACTTCTTCTTCCCCCACACTCCCCAAGCAATGCTATGAACACATTATAGATTAAAGAGAGATTAAAGAGATAAGTAAATTAATTTAAATTGATGGCCGCTCCCAAATATAAAAATATATGTGTGGGGAGAGAAACCCCTGTGCTTGTGGTTTATGGCCTTCCTTGGTCAGCGCCGAGCTCCGGGAATGCAAACGCCCTCCGGAGTACTACACGTGGCTGGGCCTCAGCCACGTGGAAAGCAGGCCGGGACCCGGCAGGTCGAATCGCACCGCCGTGCCGGCAATCAGATGGGAGGCAAGCTTCTTCTGCCGACTGCAACCTCCGACCGCTCCCGGGCTGCTTCGCCAAACCGGGAGCGAGGAGGAACGGCGCTTTGAGGCCTCAAGCGCTCAGCTGCCTGGGGGCTTCGGCGCGAGGCGAAAAGGGTCCGTTTCCGAGAGCAGAGAGCCGGAAAGAATGGAGCTAACCTCTTGGTGAGAAGCACCTCTCCCACCGGTAAGGAGGCCTTGATCTTCCCCCCCGAAGAGAGTCCGATCGCCGGAGAAGGAGGAGGAGGGGGAGGGGGGGAGAGAGGAGAGAGAAGGAACAAAACCTTAAAGGGGCACTACCCAAAATAGCAACTTAGACAATTAAAGAAATAAAATAAAAGGGGTACAAAAAAATTCTTTAAACTAACTAGCAAACAAAGAGACTAGATGGGAGACTCCAGTAAGCCCTTGGCTTACGGAACCCTCCAGCTGCTTGGAGGCTGAGATTACTGGGGCTTAGGGGTGGTGCCAGTGTTATTTATACCCATCCAGCCTCAAAAGGGTTTGATTCCGCCTCCAAGCTGCTGGAAGGGTTACGCAACCCAGAAGGGACTGGACTGGAGTGACGATAAGGAACGATAAATAGTAATTACACTTACCTGGTAATTGTAGTTCCTTGAGAGACGACAGCTTAGTCCTCGACGTATGGGTAGTGCACCTCCTCCTGCAGCATGAAGACTGGACCAATCAGATTTCAACTCCTCTGGAACCATCACACCAGGGAACTCTAACTCCAGTGAACTACTGTCAAAGCAAAACTCAAACACGTAGCTAACCTTTAATAAGGTCTCTCCTAGAAGATACATATTCTATTATTTCAAGTTTTTTTTATTTTTTTATTATTTACATATTGTAGCCAAAAGCCACAAGTAATAGGGACGGAAAGTCCCGCCCCTGCCACCGCAGAAACAGACAGAGAGTGCGCAGAAAAGGAAAAACAGTGGAGCGAAAGGAAAGAAAACAAAGGAACGCACTCACCTGGGAATATGGACCTCTGAACCCAAGGCGTGCCGCGCTAAAAGAAATGAGACAGGGAGAGGCAGGAGGACTAAGCTGTCGTCTCTCAAGGAACTACAATTACCAGGTAAGTGTAATTACTATTTCCTTATCGTTCCTCCAGCTTAGTCCTCAACGTATGGGATGTATCAAAGCAGCCTAACGGGCGGGATTTTGCCAGCCGGCACGCAGAACCGCAGAACCAAAACCGGCATCGCTCGCCGCCAAAACATCAAGCCGATAATGTTTACTGAAAGTGTGCAAAGAAGACCACGTGGCCGCCTTACAAATATCTACAGGCGAAACCAAACTGAACTCCGCCCAGGACGCTGCTTGCGCTCTCGTAGAATGAGCACGCAATCCAATAGGCGGAACCCGACCGTGTAAGAGATAAGCCGAGCCAATTGCCTCCTTAATCCACCGAGCAATAGAGGCCTTCACTGCCGCTTCCCCTTTGCGAGGCCCGCCAAACAGCACAAACAAGTGGTCTGATTTACGAAAATCACTGGTAACTTTCAAAATAGCGTCGCAAAACCCTCTTGAGGTCCAACCGACTCAGACCGCGATCAGAAGCACGCCCTTCCGACTCCGAAAATACTGGAAGGGAGACGACCTGGTTCAAGTGGAAAGGAGAAGCCACCTTAGGGAAGAAGGAAGGCACAGTTCGCAGAACCACTTTTTGAGCCGAGAAAGACAGGAAAGGCTCCCTGCAAGAAAGAGCCTGGAGCTCGGAAATACGGCGTGCCGAACAAATCGCCACGAGAAACACCGTTTTAAGAGTCAAATCCTTTACCGAACTACGAGAAAGAGGCTCAAAAGGTGCTGCACTGAGAGCCCGCAAAACCAATTAAGATCCCATGAGGGCACGGAGACTCTGCGAGCCGGACGCAATCTAGAAACAGCTCGCAAGAAACGAACGACATCAGCATGAGCTCCTAAAGACACGCCCTGAACCTTTCCGCGATAACATGACAGTGCCGCCAATTGTACCCGTAAAGAACTGGCGGCCAGACCTTTATCAAAACCGTCTTGTAAGAAATCCAGAATCACGGGAAGAGAGGCCGTAGCCGCTCGGATCTGATGCCGAGAACACCAGTCCTCAAAAATACGCCAAACCCGTACATAGGCCAGCGAAGTGGATCGTTTGCGCGCTTGTAACAGGGTCGCCACAACCGACCGGGAATAACCCCGTTTCCTTAGCCGAGCCCTTTCAATAGCCAGGCCGTAAGAGAGAATCTCCCCACTTGAGGCATGCGAAGGGACCCTGACACAACAGATCCGGAATCAAGGGAAGCCTCCACGGAGAACCGTCTACCAACCGCATCAGATCTGCATACCAAGGACGACGAGGCCAATCCGGCGCAATCAAAAGCACCCGACCCCGGTGAGCCTCGATACGCTGAATCACGCGCCCCAGCAGGGGCCACGGAGGAAAACACGTAGAGGAGACCCGTGGAGGGCCAAATCTGCAAGAGAGCATCCAGACCCTCGGACATCGGCTCTCGCCGTCGACTGTAGAACCGAGCTGCCTTTGCTGAGCGGAACGTGGCCATCAAGTCCATGACCGGTTGGCCCCAACGCTGAACCAGCTGCGCGAACACCCTGGGATGGAGTTCCCATTCGCCGGGATCCACCTGAACTCTGCTGAGAAAATCCGCCGTCACGTTGTCTTTTCCGGCGATGTGCGCCGCGGAGATGGCAGACAGCCGGGGCTCTACCCACTCGAACAACGTCCGAGTCTCCGCTTCCAGACCGACGCTTCCGGTTCCGCCCTGCCGGTTGATGTAGGCCACAGTCGCCGCATTGTCGGAGAGAACCCGAACCGCCCGAGACGATATCCGGGTCTCGAAGTGTTGTAATGCCAACCGCACGGCCCGAAGTTCCAAGCGATTGATCGACCAAGCGCTCTCCTCCGGAGACCAGAGCCCCACCCTGAGCGAACTGTCCTCGTAGTGAGCGCCCCAGCCCGTCAGGCAGGCATCCGTTAATAGCGGAACCCAGTTTCGGCTGCTCCAATGGTATCCCCACGCGAAGCGTGACGGGACTCAACCACCAACGTAGATCTCTCCGAACAGCCACCGGGCAAGTAGACGTTTGCTCAAGGAATCGGACTGGTTTGGACCAGCGACGGAGCAAGGCCCGCTGAAGCGAACGCATGTGAAAGCGCGCCCAGGGTACCACCTCCAGGGAAGCTGCCATCGTCCCCAGCAACTGCAGGTAGTGCCAGGCCGACGGAGCTGGAGACTGTCGGAATTTCCGCACCAGAGACTGAAGAGCCAAGACCCTGCGGTCCGGAATGGAAACCAACCCCCCGCACGTTTCGAACTGTACTCCCAAATATTCGAGATGCTGCGTCGGAACCAAATGGCTCTTGAGGGGGTTGACCACCCAGCCGAGAGACTGCAAGAGCGCTACTACTTTTGCCGTCGCCGCCAAGCTTTCTGCGCGAGACTTCCCGCGAATCAACCAATCGTCCAGATAGGGATGAACTAGTACGCCGTCTTTGCGCAAGGCTGCTGCTACCCACCACCAATAATTTTGGTGAAGACTCGCGCGGCGTGGTCGCCAGACCGAAGGGCAAAGCCTGAAACTGGAAATGACCCCACGGCAGCGCGAAGCGGAGATACTTCTGTTGATCCTCTCGAATAGGGATATGGAGATAAGCCTCCGTGAGGTCGAGAGACGTGAGAAACTCGCCCCGGCGGACGGCGACTATTACGGACCGTAGGGTTTCCATGCGAAAGTGAGGAATCCGCAGACAACGATTCACTCCTTTGAGATCCAAATGGGGCGAAGATCGCCACCCTTCTTTGGCACCACGAAATAGATGGAGTACCTTCCCAGGCCATATTCCGCTTGCGGCACGGGAATAACCGCCCCCAGCTGGAGAAGACGATCGAGCGTTTGCCGCACCTGAAGGGTCTTTCGAACACCGCGGCAGGGGGACGCTACAAAGGAATCGAGCACGGGACGGACCAAATCGAGAACATACCCGTCTCGTATGATGTCCAACACCCACTGATCGGAAGTAATTTGGGTCCAGGCGGAGAAAAAACGTCGAAGACGCCCTCCGATCACCGGCAGCTCCACCTGGACCTGCTGTCCTTCATTGGGGCTTGCGAGCGGCCGGAGATCCAGCCGCCGAGAATCCTCGGCTGGCTCCTCGAAAGCCGCGAAAACCCGACGCTCGGGAGGAATATCTGCCACGCTGGAAGCCGCCATAGCGGGGCGACCGGAACCTACAAAAGTCCCGAGACTGCCCCCGAGCGACTGAAGGCGACCTACCCCGCTTGGGTCTATCTTCCAGCAGGCGACCGCCCTTGGATTCTCCCAGATCTTTGACCAACTTATCCAAATCCTCACCAAAGAGCAGTCTACCTTTAAAAGGTAATTTGCCCAAACGCGACTTGGAAGACCCATCGGCCGCCCAATTTTTTAACCAAAGGGCTCTGCGTGCCGCTACCACGGAGGCCATGCTATTGGAGAGAGCTCTGATGAGATCATACTGGACATCCGCCAAATACGCCGTACCAGATTCCAAGCGGTGAATCTCCGTCAGCACGTCGGCCTCCAAAGAAGGAGTCTGCAGAAACCGCTGAACCCAGCGTAAACAGGCTCGGGCAACCCAAGCTCCACAAACGGAAGCCTGTAAAGCAATCGCGTCCGCCTCAAAGGCTTGCTTTAACAGTCCGTCCATTTTCCGGTCCTGCGGCTCCCGTAAAGCCGCACTCCCTTCCACTGGAATGGTGGTCTTCTTAGTCACCGCCGACACGGCTGCGTCGACTTTAGGAGATCGGAAACGCTCAAGATCTGTGTCCGATAAAGGATAAAGCCGACGCATGATCTTCAACTCCCTTGAGCCCCGATTCAGGAGTATCCCACTCGGCCTGAATCATCTGGTCAATAACCTTGTGAATGGGAAAAACCACATTAGTTTGTCGTACCGCCTGAATAATGGGATCTGCCCCGTCCGCCTCCTCTATCGCAGCAGTAGGGGCCAACCCCAGAGTCTGAAGCGCCTCCGAGACAAGAGCCGGGAGCTCGTCACGTCGGAACACGCGAATAATCTTTGCCTGATTCTCCGGCTCCGGAAGTTCGCCCTCTTCCAGGCCGTCTGCATCCAACTCCTGGTCGAACTCGGGTTCATCACCTTCAGGCCACTCAGTCCTCCGAAGGAAAAGTTTCGTGCATCCGTGGTCGCTTGGGAGCCCTGCTGTCGGACAAACGGAGGCTCCCCCGAAGAGGACTGGGCAGACACCCCCTGCGCTGGGAGCGGCGCAGCTCCCATAACTTGGCGTCTACGGCAGAACGCCTGGTGCAGGAGCAAACAAAATCGGGAGAAAAATCCTCCAAGGGCAAGGTCCCCCCGAGGTTCGACTGCCCCCCAGATGCTAAACAACCGGTAGAAGGAAGCCCCGAGGGTCCCTCCAGAGGAGACTCCAAGTCCCCTGCTACGGCAGCAGACTGCGCCGGCGCAGCCAAAGAACTTTCCAGGCGCTGCTCCATGCTGCGAGACAGCGAGGCACAGCGTGGGCACACTCCGGTCTCCGCGTCTGCGCCCCGCCGAGATCCACAAATGAGGCAAAGAGATCCCCCTGGCATGGGAGCCCTTGCACTGTGGGAAGTTAGCAGGCAGTGCGGACTAGTGAAGGAGAAGGACCGGCTTACTGACCCAGCAGAACCATGCAGGAACTGGGCAGTAGCCAGCAATAGCAAGCCTGTGAAGGGAGGAGAGTAGAATGTCACCCCCTTCACCCAGCTAGAAGCAGCGAAGGCTTTCGATAGACCAGACCCCTGTCTGTCTCCTTTTTTTTTTTTTTTTTTTTTTTAAATAACTCACACAAGTGCACCCGAGGACTGACCCCCCGAGGAGACCACAACCGCCCCGCAAGGAAAGGGGAGAGTATCAGCCGAATCACCTCCCCCCCCCCCCCTGTAGCCGCGGGATCGTTGCAGTCCAAGGTAAAAGGGCCGAAACGAAACCGGCCAGAAATTAACAGAAACTGACAGGAATCAACCGAAATTAATTAAAGAAGCTAAAAGAAACAAAAGAAAACAAAGAAAGAAAAAAAAAAAATCTACCGCGGAGCACCGTGAAGAAAAAACCGCGATTCAGGAAAAGATGGCCGCGGCAGTCAGGTAATTTGGCGCGCTTTTTCCCGCCGCCGAAAAAACACAGCCCGAGGGAAATCCCAAGCCTGGACCTCGCACCCCCTGAGCACCGCGACCCCGGGAGCCCCCCGAAGGAACTGTCCAGCCCTGAGAGATCCCAGAACAGCTGGGGAGATCACAGAACGCGGCTCAGTAGCAGTTCTGATCCCCCACAGCCTTTAGTACTCACCGGCACCCATGCAACAGATTCAGCAACCCTCCGAAGAGTAGCTGTAGTATAGTCGCCGCAGGAGCTCTGCCCCGAAGATCCCTGGGGCAGAGATCCAAGATACCCAAGGGAGACAGATTAATAAAAACAAGAGCGGCAAAGACTGGGCAGGAGAGGGACCTTCCTCAGGCCCCCCCCCCCCACGGAGTGCCGTGACAAGAGCAGCAAATTTTTTTAAAGGGACAGGATCCTTACACTAATAAAATGAAAATAAGCCCTAATAGGACCAAAAATAAAGACCCAAAAGGTTAGCTAGGGAAAAAAGGCAATTAACTACTGAACTAGTGAGCCCAGCTAGGCTCACTAACGTCCTCCTGCTGCATGAAGACTGGACACACTGGAGTTAGAGTTCCCTGGTGTGATGGTTCCAGAGGAGTTGAAATCTGATTGGTCCAGTCTTCATGCTGCAGGAGGAGGTGCACTACCCATACGTCGAGGACTAAGCTGGAGGAACGATAAGGAAATAAATAAAATTGTTTTATTACTTATTACCTCTCTCCCCCATTGCTTTGAGTGAAGGGATTGAAGCCCAAGAAGCCCAGGTTCTGTTGCCTGGTGAGGGATGGAACAGGTCATATAGATGGGCCACATGGTCTTTATCTGCTGTTATGTTTCTATTTCTATGATTATGATCCCAGGTCTCGTTTGATGAGTGCTTATTCTGCACCTCCAAAGAGTCCCCCGACCCTTTATTATTTCCATGATTCATATGTTTGGGATTAAAGTGTAGGTGTTATAGTATTGAATATGTTTCCAGTTTTTAAAAGATACATTTCATCTTATTTACATCTTTTGGCTAGTCTATCCTCTACCAGATGATGTTGATGTAATCACTGCTACCCTTTGATATCTGTTGCTTAACCAACTTCTCACTCAGTTAACTCAGTTAAACTTAGTGAGCAAGTTTCCTTCCAACTCTCTGGCAAGCTATCTCCTTTCTGTTGGGTCACCAAGTTACATGATACGGAAATTACAGGTAATCCAGAATGCCACTGCTAGAATGTTGTCAGCACGTGGAAGATGGAAATCTAATATGGACATGCTGCAGGAGCTCCATTGTTTGCCTGCTCAGAAAAGGAGTATTTTTAAAATGATTAATTCCACTTACCTGGTAATTGCAGTTCCTTAAGTGACGACAGTTCAGTCCTCTACCTCTGGATTGTCAACCTCCTCCTGCAGCCTGGAGACTGGGCATGTCAAAATCATGACATCACTGGATATAGTCTGCTGGTCTCTCCCATCAGCCCCAGTGTGACCTATTAACAAAGTAGACTCAAAGGAGCAACAAATAAGTAGCCATGATATCAACCGCAATATAAACTGAACTCCAACTTCGACCAATTAGGCAAACCTTTCTTACAACCTTCCCTGCTACACACATAAGCAGCAATTAGAAAGAGTAAAAATAAACAAACAATTTCAAAGGCAGACCTACCTGTAGTCCTTCCTGTCTCGCCACCGCTCACCTACCATCCATGAAAGGCCCCCGGGTGGGATTGAGGACTGAACCGTCGTCACTCAAGGAACTACAATTACCAGGTAAGTGTAATTATCATTTCCTTATCGTTCCTCCAGTTCAGTCCTCTACCTCTGGGATGTAACAGAGCAGTAAAGATTGGGAGGGACCCTTCCAGCCGGCACGCCACACCTCTGCCCCCAAAGCGGGCAGCGTTTGCTGCTGCGACATCAAGACGGTAGTGTCTACTGAAAGTATGCAGGGACGACCAAGTGGCCACCCCACAAATTTCTCCTGGCGGAACCAAGCTGTGCTCCCCCCAGGACGATGCTTGCGCCCTGGTAGAATGAGCCCATAAGCCCGTCGGTACCGACCGACCTTGAAGAAGATAGGCGGAAGCAATCGCCTCCTGAATCCATCTGGCAATGGAAGCCTTCACTGCCGCCTCCCCTTTGCAAACACCTCTGAACACCACAATCAGCCGGTCCGACTTGCGAAATACCTCAGAAACCTTCAAATATTGCCGCAACACCCTCTTCACCTCCAAACGGTGTAAACTGCGGTCCAAGTCGCCTCTGCCTAGCGACCCTAGTACTGGTAAAGACACTGTCTGATTCAGATGAAAAGCCAATATCACTTTAGGCAAAAAGGACGGAACTGGATGCAGCACTACCTTTTCCCTAGAAAAGGACAAGAACAGTTCCCTACAAGATAACGCTACAACTCCGAGATGCATCTAGCCGAACAGAGCGCAACCAGAAATACGGTCTTTAACGTCATATCCTTAACCGAAGCAACGACTCAAAGGGTGGTTGGACTAATAGTGCACAGAGTCAAAACATTCAATGAATCCTGGTGTAAGGGTTCAAAGGGAACTTTAGCCCATGCCCCTAACACCATCTTGAGATCTCCCGCCGGCACCAATCTCTTGTGAACGGGCCATAGCCTAGACCCCAGTTGAAAAACACAGAGAACCTCGCCATGCGCGTCCAGGGGTACTGCCTGCTGCCCCCCCCCCTCGAAAGTAAGCCAGGGCTGCTAGCTGAACAAGTAAAGAGCGGACCCTCAGGCCCTTCTCAAAACTCCCTGGTAGGAATTGTAACACATTGGGAATGGAGGCCGCCAGAGCATGCACCCGTCGACGCCAACCCCAATCCTCAACCCTACACCCCATAGTGAGGGATGTGGATTTTTTTTCTTTTTCTTTTTTTTTTTTTTAACATAAGGTCGAAATGACCTTTGCCGAGTAACTTCTCTTCCTGAAGCGCACCCCATTCACCGACCAAACCGTAAGCGAATACCGCTCCACCTGAGGAATTCCAGGCGGCCTTTGGCATGACCGATCTTCCATTATTGGCCAACACCATGGATCTCCTTCCAACCGTTAAACCAGATCCGCATAACATGGGCATCTCGGCCAATCCGGACCAGACCTGAATTGCTTCTCGAAGCTCTCGCCCTATGAGTGTCCACTGAAGGAAACCACAGAACTGCAGCAAAGCACCGCCAAGCTAAATCCGACTAAACAGCAAATAGAAAGACCCGACAACTGCCCGTGTTGAAACAGAGCGTCAAGCCCTTCTGATCTCCTCTCTCGAGGCGTGCCGCAGCAAGGCTTTGCCCTTGCCGACTGAAAAATTGCCTTGCGCTACCAAAGCGGGTGTCCCCCATCTGCAGACTATGAGGGCAACGACTCCTGGAGGAATACTCCATTCTCCGGCCCCCACTCGAACTGTACTGAGACAGCCTGCCGCCATATTGTCTCTTCCTGCAATGTGTGCCGCCGAGACCGTAAGTAGTGTCACAAGCACAATGCCAAACCACTAGTCTTCTAGTTGTTGAGGGCGTGATGGTTGAGAACCTTCTTCTATCAGCTGTTATACTTATGCTTTAAGTAGAAGGATTTTGGTCGTGTTAAACCAAGGGTAAGGCTTATGACAGAAAAAGAATTTATTTTGAACACAATAGAACAGATCAGGTTCCTAGTACCATTTACAGAATTTTAAAATTATAGGATTTTTTGCTTAAGGTTCAGCAAGTTGGTGGCAAAGCAAAATAGAACTCAGCATTGGCTTTTAAAGTCCTCTCCACTGCAGAAGCTTAGCTTTTTCACATATAAGATGCCACTTTTCTTATTGTCCTTTGTCATTCAGAGCAATAGAAAAACAAAAACTTTACTTCTTCTAGGGCAAATTTGTCTTCACTCAGCCATAAATTCTCACTAGGCTGCACTTCCAGGTGAAGAACCAAACTTAGGTTATGAAATAAGCATTCAAAGTGTCCTCAAGACTCTTATAGCAGGCTTTTCTTATAAACAGGAGCAAAGCACAAACACTTCTAGCAGCTAATTAACTCTCTCTGTTGTAGAGTTTCAACACAGCTGACCCAGAAGCATGAATCACAGCCTTACTTCACTAGCTTATGCTGCAATAAATTCCTCCTTTCAAAGCACACACAGGAATTTACTTTTCTCACTGCTTAGCTCTGAGGTTACTTCAGCAAGAGGAACAGTTCTTTCCAGGCTGGCTCTTTTCAACCCTTCAAGTCTAGAGCTTGGCATAAAGAACAATCCATCAACATATCTTCTTCTGCCCCTAGCTCTGACACTGGTTCTCCCAATTGCAAAGGCTCTGACTCACCCACTTGATCGGAGTGTCCTGCTGACAACCTCTCTGGTGGTCTGAAAGCTTCTCTCCTTCCTGGCTCCCACCTTTGTTGCAAACGTGATTCAGGGAAATCACCTCTCTCAGCAATGGGTAGCTCAGCCTGTCTCCAGAAGTTAGCACCTGCTCTGGCTTCTCCAGCATTCCATCGTCCTTGCTGCTCTGAAGACTGTCCTCTGCTGCTTCCTCTGCTCCTTCTCCAATTACTCCTCCTACTCCTGCTACTCTCTCCATAGTTTAACCAAGGTTTATACTCACTGGGATCCAACCCCACCTCTTTCTCTCCCAGGTGTTTGTAATCCCCCTGCCTTCTGACATCAGAATAATCAGTGCATTTGTTAGAGTGAAGGTTTTTGTCCTCGTGCTTGCAATCTATTCCTCTTACACTGTCAAGCATTTCCTGGAACTTGTTCCAGCTGGTTTTTTTCTGCCTTTGTACTGTGGCTATGGCCTTTTGACCCTGCACACCTAACAGAGGCCTCTTGATTAAGGTGAATTCCTTATGCTGTTCACCTCCCCCATGCTCAAAATGGTTGACTTTGCCACAGTAGGTAAAGAGCCACTGAAGCGAACAACGCCACTGCCTCTTCTGTCAATGGACCTAGGTCCTGTTCCATCTTGCCTGTAGATAAAAAACCCTTGTTGCGGGACTATCCAAAAGCCCCTGAACTGTGGCCCTGAAGGACTGTAGCGCCAGACACACTGCTCGCAGCTGGAGATGGGGAAATGACCACTGGCTCTCCTGACCTGACCAAGTCCTGAGTTTGAAGGTTTCGCCGCACTGTGCTCCTGTGCCTGCGAACTCGCATTCACCCCAAAACCAGAAGCCACTGTGGCTAATCCACTGCAGAGCCAGTTCCCATATGCCCCAGAACCAGCCATCCTAAAGGAAACCTCCTGACTGAAGCGGACCGGAAGGATGCTTGCTCAGCGACCCTCTCGGCTGGAACCAACGGTGCAACCGCGCCTGTTACAATAGCCACAAGGGAAATCTGGCCCAAGGAACGCCCTCCAGGGTTGGCGCCATAGCCCACGACGGAATCACCAGGCCGATGGTACTGGGGTGAATCACCTGCATATCTGCTGTCGAGGTGGCGGAGCTCACCTCTCCGGCAAGAATCCGCACCCCTTTTGGGCGACGAAACCCACAGGTATTTGAGCATCCAGGGCATAACCAACCAACTCCCGGCCAGATTGAGCACCCCACCGAGACTCTGGATCCTGGTCTTTAGCCCAACCAGCCCATCGACTAGACAAGGAAAACTAAGGTTCCTCCTTTCCCTTGGTCCAACGCAACCCCCCCCCCCCCCTAACCTTAGTGAGGGCACGTGCGACCATCGCCGACTCGGAGGGCTAGATGAGTCTTGAAAGGAAAGCCCAGGAAGGCACGCCTAGTGACCTCTGATGAGATGCCTAAACGCAACATGTAAATGTGCCTCTGTATGTCGGAGGGACGAAGCAAACTCCCTCATCATACCTCCCCCTCCAGACGCCATGGTTCTCTACCAAGGGAGTTATCTGAAGACTGCAAGCTACCCTTCAGATCAAACAAGAACTGAGAGACCCCCCTTTCCCCCCCCCCCACTCTCTCTGCTGGCACCTGTAGACCAATAGTATGGTGCCCGACTCGAAAGGAAAAGGGAAA
Source organism: Ichthyophis bannanicus (assembly GCA_033557465.1). Classification (NCBI taxonomy): domain Eukaryota; kingdom Metazoa; phylum Chordata; class Amphibia; order Gymnophiona; family Ichthyophiidae; genus Ichthyophis; species Ichthyophis bannanicus. The sequence goes on along the minus strand of CM066034.1, from coordinate 559,617,272 downwards.
ATGGTTACGGGTCTGGCTCCCACCGCCCCTAAGAGCCAGCCACGACCCTACCAGGGTACCCACTAATCATATAAAGCTAGAGAGAGAGCCCCTATGCCGTCTCTGCCGGCCTACTTACACGTGCGCATGCAGAAACAGACTGTGTCCCTGAGTACTGCCACTCCTACTGTCTATGTGCAGCATTTTATTGAAATGGACGACTTATAATTTTAAAGACACACTGAAATGCGCCAAGCAATTCTACAGGCTGAATAGACAAGGTCTTTCTCCCCTGTCTACCTAAGCCATTTCGCCCAGAATAATTTTGTACTTCTATTATTTCTTTTTTTTTTTTTAAACATCCTCCATCACACCAAAAGCAAGGGCCAGCAGCATTTTGCCCGTTTTAATGAGAGGAATGGTCCTTGCCCTGATTCTAGCCAACGGACACATTCTCAAAATAGGTTACTGATGTCTACTATAACTACCAGCTAATTACTAACCGTTTAGGCAATTACACAGGTACACAATACTCTGAGATCTGTGCTGCCACCCTCATGAATGGAAAGACATCTTTCCCCCATGTCGGCCTCAAAGCAACAGGCGCTGCAGTCGCCCTAAACTGCAGAGCACCAGGAATGCCGAAGCATGACGTGAAAATCACACCCCTTGATACCCCCTCCCAACAGAGACAGGTAAGGGACGGACTGGGAACTTCCTCAAACTGGGCCTGGTTACGTAGCCAAATCCCCAGTGAAGCGCCTGTACATCGATTCAGGTACCAGTCCACAAAGAAGTAAAGGAAAAGCAATTTCAGCCCCTAAGCTGCAATTGACCCCCAAGAGGCATCCTGATATTAGTGTTGGTCGGCATGCCTAGGGGTAGGCAGACACCGAGGAGTATTCACCTGCGCCCGTGCCAAAAATGATAATTACACTTACCTGGTAACTGTAGTTCCTTGAGTGACGACAGTTTAGTCCTCTACCTCTGGGTTGTCAACCTCCTCCTGCAGCTTGGAGACTCGTATGTCAGAATAATGACATCACTGGATATAGCCTGCTGATCTCTCTCCTCAGATCCAGTGTGAACTATTAACAAAGCAGACTCAAAGGAGCAACAAATAAGTAGCCAACAATAAAACAAAACAAAACTAAACTAATCTAGCATGAGAAGTTTACACTTCCTATCCCCCAACAAGGCTTTCTTACACCCTTCACTGCCATTGATAGGAAAAATAGATTGCATGAGAAAATGCAAACCAGACTTACCTGCAAAACTAGCTCACTGACCGGTAGCGCCGAGCCCCTCCGAAGAACTCTGGGCGGGATGGAGGACTGAACTGTCGTCACTCAAGGAACTACAATTACCAGGTAAGTAATCATCATTTCCTTATCATTCCTCCAGTTCAGTCCTCTACCTCTGCGATATGCCAGAGCAGTAATCATTGGGAGGGACCCTGCCATCTGGCCCGCAACACCGCCGAACCGAAAAGGGCATCTGCACCCGCCGCGACGTCCAGACGGTAATGCCTACTGAACATATGAAGTGACGACCAAGTTGCTGCGTGACAGATGTCCCCTGGCGGAACCAAACTGTGTTCCGCCCAGGAACACGCTTGCGTCCTGGTGGAATGCGCCCGCAACCCCTTGGGCACAGGTCGACCTTGAAGTAGATAGGCGGAAGCTATCGCCTCCCGGATCCATCGGGCAATAGAAGCCTTAGCTGCCGCCTCTCCTTTGCGCGCACCTCCAACCACCACAAACAAATCGATCCGATTTGTGAAAACACTCCGTCACCTTTAAATACCACCGCAACATCCTCTTGATGTCCAACCGACGCAAACTGCGATCCCGCTCATCTCCTTCCAACGAACCGAGAACAGGTAAGCACACCACTTGGTTCAAATGGAAGGGAGACACCACTTTAGGCAAAAAGGAAGGAACCGGACGAAGCACTACCTTCTCCCTTGAGAAGGACAAGAACGGTTCCCTACACGACAAGGCTTGCAACTCCGAAAACGCGCCTAGGTGAACAGATCGCCACTAGGAAAACTGCTTTCAACGTCAAGTCCTTCACCGAAGCCTGATGCAATGGCTCAAAGGGAGGCTTGGACAACGCTGTCAACACCAGATTGAGATACCAAGGCGGAATCAACACCCTACGCGACGGCCGCAACCTGGAAACCGCCTTCAGAAAGCGAATCACATCCGGGTGAGCTCCCAGAGGCACTCCCTGCACCCTACCTCGATAAGAGGCCAGGGCTGCCAGTTGAACGCATAATGAACTAGCTGCAAGACCCTTATCAAAGCTGTCCTGCAGAAACCCTAAGACGGAAGGAACGGTCACCGTAGCTGCTCGAATCTGATGCCGCAAACACCAATCCTCAAATATACGCCAGATCCGCACATACGCCAATGAAGTGGACTGTTTCCGCGCTCTAAGCAGCGTAGCTACGACTGCCGCCAAGTAGCCTCTCTCTTTCTCAACCTAGCCCTTTCAATGGCCATACCGTAAGCGAGAACCGATCCACTTGAGGCATGAAGAGAGGACCCTGCAGCAAGAGATCCGCCCTTGCCAGCAACCGCCACGGCGGACCATCTGCCGCCCGAGGTCTGCATACCACGGCCGCTGCGGCCAGTCGGGCGCCACCAGGAGCACCCGTCCCGGATGAGCTCCGATCTTTTGAACCACCCGGCCTATCAGCACCCACAGAGGAAAGATGTGCAGAAGCCCCGTTGCCGGCCACTGCTGCAACAGCGCGTCAATGCCCTCTGACATCCTTTCCCGCCTCCTGCTGAAGAACCGGTTGGCCATTAAATCCATCACAGGCATTCCCCAGCGACCTACTATCTGTGCAAAGACGTCGGGGTGAATTTCCCATTCCCCCGCATCTACCTGCATTCTGCTGAGAAAATCCGCCGTGACATTGTCCTTCCCTGCTATGTGTGCCGCTGAAATCGCCGACAACCGCTTCTCTACCCAAGAGAACAGATCCGCCTCCTCTTCCAATGCTGCACTTCCCGTGCCGCCCTGGTGGTTTATGTAGGTGACTGTCACCGAGTTGTCGGACAGAACCTGAACCGGACGACCCAGCACTAAGTCCTTGAATGCCTGCAGCGCCCGCACCACAGCTCGCAGTTCCAACCGATTTATAGACCAGGACGTCTCCTGAGGTGACCAAGCTCCCTGCGCAAACCTGCTCCCGCAGTGAGCTCCCCACCCCGCCAAACTGGCATCCATTAGCAATGGCAGCCACTCCGGCTGTTCCAGGGGCATGCCGGCCGACAACGAAGTCCTGAGGAGCCACCACTGCAGGGATTGTCTGACCTTCAACGGACACGGCAGTCACTTGCTCAAAGGATCGGTCTGACGCGACCATCGACGCAGAAGTGCCCGTTGCAGAGGCCGCATATGAAGTTTGGCCCACGGCAGCGCTTCCAAAGTCGCCGCCATCGTTCCCAATACTTGAAGATAGGACCATGCCGACGGAGCCAGAACAGACCTGAACCTTCGAACGAGGTCCCTGAGCACCTGAGCTCTGTTGTGCGGCAGGAACACTAGTCCGTCCCGTGTGTCGAACCAGACTCCCAGGTACTCGATGTCTTGAGAGGGCTTCAGACGACTCTTGGCTGGATTGACCACCCAACCAAGACTTTGCAAGAACTCCACTACTCTGGTCGTCACCCGAACGCTCTGACTCGGATTGGGCCCAAATCAACCAATCGTCTAGGTAAGGATGCACCAAAAACCCTTCCTTACGCAACGCCGCCGCTACCACCACCATAATTTTTGTGAAGGTACGCGGCGCCATAGCCAGGCCGAAAGGCAATACCTGAAACTGATAATGGCCCCAAGGAAAGGCGAACCTCAAACTTCTGATGAGCTGCACAGATAAGAATGTGCAAATACACCTCCGTGAGATCCAGAGACGTCAAGTACTCCCCTTGCCGCACCACCACGATGACGGATCGCAAGGTTACCATCCGGAAGTGCAGCACTCGGAGACAATGATTTACGGCTTTCAAATCCAAAATAGGTCAAAACGTTCCGCCCTTCTTTGGCACCACGAAATAAATGGAGTACCGACCTAGGCCGTACTCCACTTTCGGCACCTCTATAACTGCCCCTAACTGAAGCAGTCGATCTAAGGTACCGCGAATCACTAGAACCTTTTTGGCGCCCCTGCACAGACACACGACAAACGAATCCCGCACAGGCCATGCCAACTGTAGCGCATAGCCCTGCTGAATTATCTCCAACACCCAGCGGTCGGAGGTGATGTAGGTCCAAGCCGGAAGGAACTCCTGAAGCCGCCCTCCTATGGGAGGCCCTTCCGCCGGGACCCCCCTCATTTCATTGGGACTTGCGAGCTGTGGGAGAGGAGTTGGCGGAGAAACGTCTATTAGCGCCCCGAAACCCGCGAAATCCCAGAGCCCGAGCCAGAAAGCGACCCCGCTGAAAGGAGCTGAACCGCGTTGATCAAAATCTGCGGAAATCCCGAAACTGACCCCTATAGCCTTGCTCAAATTTCCCTTGCTTCGGCTTATTCTCCGGAAGCCTACCCGCTTTGGACTCCCCGAGATCCTTCACCAACTTATCCAAATCTTCTCCAAAGAGCAATCCGCCCTTAAACGGCAGTTTGCTGAGACAAGACTTAGAAGAACCATCCGCCGCCCAATTTCGCAACCACATTGAACTGTGGGCAGCCACCACGGATGCTATAATATTTGCAAGGGCCCTGATCAAATCATAATGCACGTCCGCCAGATATGCCGCTCGACTCCAGGCGACCCAGCTCCTTGAGCTCCTCAAGATCCATGTGTGCCAACTGCCGCAGCCACGGCACCCATCGCAAACACACTCTAGCTACCCAAGCTCCACAGATGGACGCCTGTAGCGAAGGCGAATCCGCCTCAAAAGTCTGCTTCAATAAACTGTCAACTTTCCGGTCCTGGGCATCCTTTAAAGCTGCACTGCCCTCCACCAGGATGGTAGTCTTCTTGGTAACCGCCGAAACCACCGTGTCCACTTGCGGCGCCTTGAACCATTCTTTATCCTTATCCGCCAAGGGATAGAGCCTGTTCATAGTCCGTATGCCTCGAAGACCCGCTACTGGCCGGTCCCATTCCTCCTGGATCATTTTATCAACCACTCTATGAACCGGAAACACCACCTGTGTCTGCCGAACTGCCTGAATAACGGGGTCTTCAACCTCATCCTCCGTGGAAGCCTGCGAGGAGAGATTCAACATCTGCATAGATTCCGTGATTAACGCTGAAAGTTCTTCCCGACGGAACACTCTAATAATCTTGGCTTGATCCTCAGGCTCCAGGATCTCCCCATCCTCAAGATCCTGGGAGTTCTCATCCTGCTCCCAATCAACGTCCTCTTCTTCCATCCAACCGACATCCAACGACGTTGATGCTCTGGTTTTCGGCCGTTTTGGAGCTGGCAGTTCCTCGCCACCCCCATTCCCTGCCCCCACTAGCTGGGCAGGGCCGGGAATTGTCAAAAAGCCGGGTAACCCACCCTGACGCCGTAGACAAAATGCGTGATGCATCAACAAAATGAAGTCATGGCTAAAATCTTGGACTTCCGCTGCCTGTGCCGCTAGCTGAGCCCCCGAAGGCCCCGCCAATTCTTCTGACGCTGAGCCTTGTGCAGTGCCCTGAGGAGACGCAGCTCGCGCTCCCGACGGCACCCCCTGCGACTCTGCAGCCTCCTTAATATCCATCTGCTGTTCCACTGAGGAAGACAGGGCTGCACAGCCACGGCACACCCCTGATTCTACTACTGTGCCCCTTCGTGTCCCACACACAACACACTGTGGTCTAGCCGCCATAAAGTAAGCCAACCCAGACCAAAGGCTCTTATTCCTCTTTGATATTCTTTTATTTTATTTTATTATTTTTTTTTTATTCCAAGGTACAACGCCAGGCTTCCTTAAAATTAAAAAAAATAAAATAAAAAACCAACACCACACAACCTCGCCTGTCCTGTACCCTAAAGAAGGAACCCCCCACTGCAGAAGGCCCCCCGTAGCAAACAAAAAACAAAAACTGCGGAGCAGCGCAAAACAAAATAAAAAGAGACGTTTAAAGGAAATCAAAAGGGAAAGAACGAAATCAAAGTAATTAAAATCCCAGCAAATACCTTTGCCTTCCGAGCCTGGGGTCTGCCTGCCACCCGGCAGCCACGAGGCCGCACTTGTGCTGCCGAAAATGGTCACTGCGAACTGAAGAGCAGAAAAAAAGGCACCAAATGCTCACTGGCCCTGGCAGCGGTCCTCACCGGGACTCCCGACCTTCACATGCCACCTGAAACCGGTTAGAGCCTACCGGCCAGGTCAGCACTGTGCTCCAATCGCTATGCTGCAGCTGTCCCTGCAACCAGAGCTGCCGGCGATCTAACCAAGCCATGTCTCCTCTGGAGCCGCGTGAGACCCGTCAACGTGGTCCGGGCAGAGGAGCGCTGTGCACAGGGGCTCTCCCCCGAACGTCCTGGGGGAGAGAACCTTGCCCTGAGAACAATGCCAAACATCTGGAAAACTAACCAGGCTCTGTCTGTTTTTTTTTTTTTTAAACAGGTAGGGAGTAAGAAATCAGTGCCTGAAACAAATGCCCTTCTCTGCATTTTTAAAGAGATATCACCCAACAACTAAAACCACTATATTCTCAAACTAAGCCCATTTACCTCCTAAAAGCTCCTTATTTGTTTCTCCAGGGAGCCTCTAACAGGCTCACCATGTCCCTCTGATGCATGCAGACTGGTCACACTGGATCTGAGGAGAGAGATCAGCAGGCTATATCCAGTGATGTCATGATTCTGACATACCAGTCTCCAAGCTGCAGGAGGAGGTTGACAACCCAGAGGTAGAGGACTGAACTGGAGGAACGATAAGGAACTAGCACACGTCCGCCCAGTGCTGATGCCATGAAGCTAAGGGCTCTGGGCTTTCGATAGGAAGGTACTGAAGAAATCAGCCATGCAAATAAAAAAAAAGCTTAGGCTAACCACCTTGAGTCCCGCTGAAGCGCTTCTAACCCCGGCGTGCCTGCCCCTCTGTAGAAGAAGGACAAATAAAAAACGGGCTCCTGGACGCAAAAACGCCGTGCGCTTGGGACACAGAGCCTATTGGCCAAGATAATGGAAACAGTAGCAGGCCCTAAATGAACAAAGTTAGATCTTTTATCTACATTTGAAACGAAAGACGCCCCTCCAAAACAAGGGCCTCTTTTCTTTTTTTTTTCTTTAAATCAAAGAAATTAGCAGTTTCAAACGTGACGAAAAGCAATTAAAAAGTTGCCCCAATACGCGGCCTATCCGCACCATGTGCAAACGCGCGGGAACATGAACTGGTTCCCTCAATGCAGTGCCGGGCAGCCACCGCCAAAAACCCGATGACCAGTCTCGGGCCGTTATACTGTCAAAGTTCTGCCAACATACAAGCACCGATTGAAGGAAGGCTTTTTCACCCTATGCACCTACTAGCTAACTCTAGGGAAAGTTAAATCAAATGACTCAAAAAATCTTTCCGAGTCAACTGAGGGACCCCGAAAAAGCAAAACAAAACAATTAAAACAATTCAAAATAAAGACAGCCTTCTCCGAACGCGGGCCGCTGCCAACTGCTGCCACGCTGCACCCGCCAAGGCAGAAAATGGAGCCTACCCCTTGCCAGACTCGCATTGGCACCAAAACTTAGGTAGTTAAAAATGGCACCAAACTCCCCTCCGTGCCCGAAGGCCTTACCTGCGGTGCCTGAATCTGCGGAAAGACGCCATGGCTAAGGTGAGAGGGAACAGGCTCTTAAACTGCGATGCCGCCCGACCAACCTTGTGCGGCCGTCGCAGCGAACACTGCTCTGCTGGTGCAATAACTGAACGTCCCATGCCGCTGTCACCGACACCCCCACAGGGTGCTGGTACGGTCAGCGGAGCTCTCCCCCATATTGTCCAGGCGGAGAGATCCAAACCGGCAAGTTCTCATCGATGAGCAAAGACGGGGCAAGCCCGGTATACAGGATTCTTTTAAAGGGACAGCAGCCCCAATGTTAATCACACAAGTAACTCAAAAACATTAAGCTAAATAGCATGACTAAAAAAAAAAAAAAGTAAGTAAAGTAATTTAAAAGAAATTAGAAGTATTAAAACTAGATAATTAAAGTTTACAGCTCCTAAACTCTGCCTAAATTGCTGCTTCTCTGGTCAAGTGAGCCTAGGAGCTAGGCTCACTACATCCTCCTGCTGCATGGAAACTGGTTACACTGGGGCTGATGTGAGAGACCAGCAGGCTATATTTATTTATTTAACATTTTTCTTCTATACCGCGCTATTAAAATCAGCGCGGTGTACATCGAACAAGAATACTGCAATGTATACAAATAACATTGAGTTTACAAATGATGTCATGATTTTGACATGCCCAGTCTCCAGGAGGAGGTTGACAACCCAGAGGTAGAGGACTGAACTGGAGGAACGATAAGGAAATGCTGGCTTCTCAGCATTCAAAATTTTGCTGGAGGGTGGACATAGTTACCTTAGCAGGTTATTGGCGTGGTTTCAGCCAGAAAGGACCTTGCGGTTGTGTCAAGGACATTTGTTGTGTGTTCCAGGTTATCATCAGGTGTGACAGCAGAAATGGCAGGAGAGAGCGTTAGTGACAGCAGTGCTAATTTTATGGAATAAACTCCCCCTTAAGCTGAGACAGAAGCAGGACTGCGGGGTGTTTCATGGGAAAATCTTCTGATTTCCTATTTATCCAGGATGGCAACAGATCCTTCGAGAATGGAACATTTCTGAAAGCAGAGGGTGATCTGTTAATATTTTCTGTGCATTAAGGACAGAAAAACTAAATGCAAAAAGTAAAAGAAAAGAAGTAATTAGATCTTACCTGCTAATTAGTGTTCCTGAAGGAACGACAGTCCAGTCCCTTTACTTCTGGGTTACGCAACCCTTCCAGCAGCTTGGAGGCCGAGCCCAACCTTTTTGGAGGTGGGGCGGTATAACTACCACTGATACCACCCACTAACTCCAGTATTCGAATGAAAAAGCAGACTAATCAAAGTTCTATGAACAATCAACAAAACTACAAAAATCTAACTCCCTCACGGGATACTTGACCAGAACCAAAATATATATATATTTTTTTTTTTGAATAAGAAATAGGAGCCAGAAAGGAGGAAATACCACGGAGGGGGAGGAGAGGGGTGCCCGATACTGCCCTAGGCGACTTTCTCCTGCTCTCCTTCCCTCGGACCTGGTTCTACGCTCGGCCAGGCGCTCCGCTCTTGACTGATAGGCCTTCAAGTCCGACCGTGCCGGGTGGGATCAGGGACTGGACTGTCGTTCCTTCAGGAACACTAATTAGCAGGTAAGATCTAATTACTTCTTCCTTATCGTCACTCCAGTCCAGTCCCTTTACTTCTGGGATGTACCAGAGCAGTTCAATCCTGGGTGGGTTCCGGCAAACCGGACTGAAGGACTGCCCGACCTAACCAAGTGTCCGCCGCACTCTGTACGTCCAGCCTGTAATGCCTTGTGAAGGTATGCAAAGAGGACCAAGTCGCCGCTCTACAAATATCCACAGGAGGGACTAGACTGAACTCTGCCCATGAGGCAGCCTGAGCCCGGGTGGAGTGCGCCCGGAGCCCCCCTGGGACCTGCTTCCCTTTCAGTATGTAGGCGGATGCAATAGTTTCTCTGATCCACCTGGAGATGGAGGCCTTGGCCGCCGCCTCTCCTTTGTGCGGGCCTCCGAACTGGACGAACAGCTTGTCGGATTTCCGGAAAGGAGCTGTGCGTGAGAGGTATCGCTTCAAAATCCTCTGGACGTCTAAGCGTCGCAGCTTGCTATTTCTACCTTCAGGTCCCTCGGCCGGCCAGGCCGGAAGGGTGACTGTCTGGTTCATATGAAAAGGAGAAAGAACCTTGGGCAGGAAGGAAGGTACCGTGCGTAGTACCACTTTGTCTCTGAGAAAGGATAGGAAAAGCGGTCGAGAGGACAGAGCTTGTAACTCGGAGACCCGTCTGGCCGAACAGATAGCGACCAAGAAGACTGTCTTGAGGGTTAAGTCCTTCAGGGAAGCCTTCTTTACCGGCTCGAAGGGTTCCCCGAGCAATGCATTTAGAACAAGATTGAGATCCCAAGGAGGGATCACGGACCTCCGTTGAGGACGCAGCCGCCTAACCGCCCTTAGGAACCTGGAGACGTCCGCGTGGGCCCCAAGGGGCTTGCCGTGGACCTTGCCTCTATAGCAAGCGATGGCGGCTAGTTGGACCCGCAAGGAACTGTGCGCCAGGCCTTTCTCAAAGCCCACTTGTAGGAATTCCAGCACCTCAGGGACTGAGGCCAAGAGGGGTTTTCTTCGGTGTTCCGAACACCACGCCTCAAAGATGCGCCAGACCCTTACGTAGGAAAGACAGGTCGAGCGTTTCTTCGCACTCAACAGCGTTGAGATTACCGCTCCTGAATAGCCTCGCTTCAAGAGGTGCGCCCTTTCAATAGCCAGGCCGTAAGCGAGAATCGATCCACGTGAGGCATGATTACCGGGCCTTGTCTGAGCAGACCCCTTTTGCAAGGGAGCCGCCAAGGTCGGTCGACCAGCAGCCTCTCCAGATCCGCATACCAGGGACGACGCGGCCAATCCGGTGCAATGAGGATCACCAGCCCTTGGTGAGCTTCCACCCGCTGCAGGACTTTTCCGATCAGAACCCACGGGGGGAACACGTAGAGAAGACCCTCCGTCGGCCACTTCTGAGACAGGGCATCTAGGCCTTTGGACATTCTTTCCCTCCGCCGACTGAAGAATCGGTCCACCTTGGCTGACGAGAAAGTTGCCATGAGGTCCATGACTGGTAGTCCCCAGCAGGCCACTATCTGGTCGAAGGAGTCCTTTTCCAGCTCCCACTCTCCGTGGTCTATCTTGTGTCTGCTGAGGTAGTCGGCCGTATGGTTGTCCGTGCCTGCCACGTGCTGAGCCGAAAGCGCTTCCAGGCGGGTCTCTGCCCACTGGAAGAGGGCCTCCGCCTCCTTCTCCAAGGCGGGGCTGCTGGTACCGCCCTGGTGGTTGATGTAAGCGACCGTGGTGACGTTGTCGGAGAGAACGCGAATTGCTCTTCCTAGCACTAGAAACTCTAGCTCTCTGAGCGCTAGGATGACGGCCCGCAACTCCAGTCTGTTGATGGGCCATTGAGATTCCAACTGCGACCAGAGGCCCTGGACGAACTGGTCCTCGCAGTGAGCCCCCCAGCCTGTCAGGCTGGCATCCGTTGTCAAGAGTACCCATAGATGGGGTTCGAGGGGCATCCCCCGCTCTAGATTCCTTGGGCACCACCAGCAGCGAAGGGATTGTTTGGTCCGCGGAGCACAGGGTAACTGTGTTGACAGCCGATGATGTTGTGGGGACCACCGACGCAATAGTGCGCGTTGTAGTGGCCGCATGTGGGCCCTGGCCCAAGGCACTACCTCTATCGCCGCTGCCATTGTACCCAGCACCTGAAGATAATGCCATGCTGAGGGGTTTCGTCTGCTCAGGAACTGTGCAACTAGTAGTCTTAGGTCCCTTGACTGCGCTCGAGACAGGAACACCCTGCCCCTTCCTGTGTCGAATCTTGCTCCGAGATATTCGAGGTCCTGGGAAGGCGTCATCCTGCTCTTTGCTCGGTTGATGACCCACCCTAACTCCTCTAGCACCTGAACCACTCTGCTCGTTGCCATGCGACTTTCTTCTTCCGATTTTGCCCGGACCAGCCAATCGTCTAGGTACGGGTGTACTAGGATTCCTTCCTTCCGGAGGAAGGCCGCCACCACCACCATCACCTTGGTGAATGTCCGTGGAGCCGTAGCTAGACCGAAGGGAAGGGCCTGGAATTGGAAATGGCCCCCCGGCACCGCGAATCTTAGGAACTGTTGATGGGCCTTCCTGACTGGAATATGCAGGTAGGCTTCTGTCAAGTCGAGGGACGTCAGAAACTCCCCGCCCCTTACCGCTGCGATGACTGATCGTAGAGTCTCCATGCGGAAGTGTGGCACTCTGAGACAGCGGTTGACCTGTTTTAGATCCAGGATTGGCCGGAAGGACCCCTCCTTCTTTGGCACTACGAAGTAAATCGAGTAACGACCCAATTCGGACTGGTCTGGAGGTACAGGCACCACTGCCCCGAGTGCGATTAGCCGAGCGAGGGTTGATTCTATTGCTGACCTCTTTGCCGGAGATCCGCTGGGAGATTGAATAAATGCAGGAGGAATTTGCTTCGCGAACTCGAGAGCGTAGCCCTCCCTGATGACCTCTAGTACCCACTGATCCGAAGTGACCCGGGACCAGGCGGGGAGAAACTGCCTTAAACGACCTCCCACTGGCAGCTCTTCCCCCTGGACCCCCGTCGCCTCATTGCTGTTTTCTAGGGGCCGAGGAGAAGGAGGAGGCCCCAAAACCCCGACCTGCTCCCCGAAACCCCCGGAAACCTTGACCTCTAGTGGAGAAGCGTCCCCTGGAGGGAGGGTTGGATGTGGTTGGACGAAACCTCCGAGAGTCCCTAGCCTGGCTACGAGACGAAGCCAGGGGACGACCTTGTTTTGGTCTGTCTTCCGGGAGCCTGCCACCCTTGGACTCGCCAAGGTCCTTTACCAACTTCTCCAAATCCTCACCAAACAGCAGCTTCCCCTTAAAGGGGAGCTGGCTCAGGCGTGCCTTCGAGGAGGCATCCGCTGCCCAGTTCTGTAGCCACAAGCAGCACCTGGCTGCCACCACCGAGGCCATGTTCTTGGCCAGGCTTCTAATGAGGTCATAGTGACTATCCGCCAAGTATGCTGCTCCTGATTCCAGCCAGCGGCGTTGGGCTGGGGGTCGCCCGCGGGGGTCTCTGCTGACTGAAGCTGCTGGGACCATCTTAAACAGGCCCGAGCTACCCAGGCTCCCGAGACGGAGGCTTGCAAGGCGAGAGCGCTTACGTCGAACGCCTGCTTCAGGAGTGTATCCAATTTTCTGTCCTGTGAGTCTCTTAGGGCCGTGCTGCCCTCCACCGGAATAGTAGTCTTCTTTGTGACTGCTGATACCGCTGCGTCCACTCTGGGAGACTTTAAGAGCTCTTTGTCTCTGGGAGAGGATATAGGCGCATCATGGACCCGACTCCCCTTAGGCTAGATTCCGGCTGGTCCCATTCTTCCTGGATCATCTGACGCACCACACTGTGGACCGGGAAGACTTTCTGAGACCTCCTAAAGGCTTGGATTAATGGATCCTCCAGCGCCTCCTCTGCTGCAGGCGTATCTGAGGCCACGTTGAGCGCTTTTAGGGACTCATTGATTAGTGCCAGAAGTTCTTCCCGGCGAAAAACCCTAATAACTCTGGACTGGTCTTCCTCTGGGATCTCTCCTTCTTCCAGCTCCTCCTCTTCTTCATCCAACTCCCTGTCAGAGTAAGCCTCCTCTGGGGTGCCCTGAGAGAGAGCCGCCAGAGGATCCTCCTCACTCAGACGGGGGCGCTTAGGCGGAATGCCCTGCTCTTGAGTACCTGTTCCCAGGAGTCTGGCTGACTTATCTTCCCTTGACGAACCAGCCACTCCTGGCCCCAGACCCTGCTTCCGCAAACAATAGGCTTTGTGGAGCAAAAGGATGAAATCTGGAGAGAAAAAGTCTCCGGTCCCTCCTTCCCCGGAAGTTAGGGGGGAGGGGGGGGCCGGGAAGGAGGGGTTACGTCCGAGGACGTAGAAGGGGGTAACTGGGGTCCTCCCTCCCCCCCTAGGAGGTCACCTGGCCCCTGAGGAGGGGGAGCGATGGACAGATTAATTTCCTGCTCAACTGAGGCCGCCACAGCGGCGCAGCTCCTGCAGATTCCTGCCTCTGCGGAGGTGCCTCTGCGTGTTCCGCAGGAAGGGCAGCGGGGCTTGGTCGCCATGACTTGGATCTCCTCTAGAAGAGCCCAAATTCAAAATATATTTCTCCCCTTCAGAAGCTCTTAGGAGAGGGAACTAACACTTCGAGATTGAAGGAGTTAAAGAATTAAATGCATTAGCTGAATTAAATGAGTTAAATGTATTCAAGTACATCCGGTAATTTAAGGTAAACTTAAAGTAAAATTAAAGTGAACTTAAAATAAAATTAAAACACATTAATTGCAGAAAAATATTTATATCTTTTTTCCTCCCACGGAGGTACTTGCGTTTAGACAGACTGAATCTCCTGGGCCCGACTCTGCGATCCTAGCCCGGTGGCTCTACACGTGGTAGGCCTCACCACGTGGAGCCTGGGCAGAGGACCGCGAGACAATTTCCTGGGCCGCGCTGTGCTCCTTGCGAGGTTCCCCCGTAAAGTGCTGCTTTCTTGCAGCCTTCAGTCTTGTTCTCTGCCTCTCTCTCTCCCCCATAGAAGCTCCCGGGGAGTAGCGAGACTCGCCTCCACGTCCTTCTTCCTTGGGACGGGTCCGGCGAGGAGCACTGCCTAGCGGCGCCGCCTCCAGCGCTCAGCCGCCAACGGGGCTTCGGCGCGAGGCAGATGCGATCCGGAGCAGAGGGCAGGAGAAAAACGCCAGAGCCCTCGTCGGGGCAGGGGAGCAGGAGCGAGATTGCCTCCGACGCTGCGAGGAGAGAGCACTTCCTAGGCCCGATCCGGGAAGGGGGGGGGGGGGAGGAGGAGGAACTGAGAGAGCCGGTAGAATTAAAGAAAAACAGGACGGAGAAGTCCCAACAAGTAAGAAATGAAGCCAAATTAAGGTAGAAGAAATCAAAATGAAATTAAAATGAACTTAAAATAAAATTAAATCAAGATTGCTAACAAGGACTCCAGTAAGCCCTAGGCTTACGGAACCCTCCAGCTGCTTGGAGGCTGAGAATACTGGAGTTAGTGGGTGGTATCAGTGGTAGTTATACCGCCCCACCTCCAAAAAGGTTGGGCTCAGCCTCCAAGCTGCTGGAAGGGTTGCGTAACCCAGAAGTAAAGGGACTGGACTGGAGTGACGATAAGGAACAAATGTTGAACCTAAGGACATGTGTTTTAAAAATCAGGCACAAGACAGAAGACATAACTAACTGATTAATCACAGGCCAATGGTCATCACTACAAAAATATTTTACCATCTCTTTAAACGTGCTAGACAGTGGATTTGCCTGCTTTAACACCTTTAAGCACATGACCTCCTTTTGACAACTGGCACAGTATGCTATTTATCTGAGCCAATATATATAAAAAATATTACTGTTCCGATAAACATAACAGCCCATCTGATTAAAGACTAATTTTGGTTTTACCTTTCTGGCTTGGGCAAAACCTCCTAGCACATGAGCATAAATCTGCAATGCTGGAGGGCAGCAAACATCTAGTTTTCAGGATACTGTAGAGAGGAACTCAAAGTGGACTGTGCGGTGATGGGAGTTGATGGTTAGTTGGCTGGGAGGGTAGATGGTGTGAGCCCTTTCACTGGCAAATCTTTATATGTACCATTATGAACGTAATTGGGTGTATTCGTCAGTATATAAAAGATCAAATTTTGGAATGGTGAAGATATATCAATGATATTTTTATGCTAAGGGGGGAGGAGAGGTTCTCTGATCAACTGGTGGCTTTTTTTGAATATTTGAATAACTGTAATCCCAATATAAAAATTGAAATGACAAGTCATGAAACTTGTATTCATTTTTTGGATATGAAAATATTAAAAGACCAGAGAAGATTTTGCTACTACAGATAAAAATACTGTATTACATTATACTAGTTACCATCCTGAACAGTTAAAAAAAACAAACAAAAAAACACAAACAAACAGTCTTCCATATTCTCAACTACTCCGTTGCCGACAGATTTGTTCATCAGATGTGGAATTTAAAAATCAAGCAGAAAAAATGCTCCGTAAGTTTAAAGATCGGGGCTATCCTAGCTCAGTATTGGATAAGGCATATAAACATGCACGTTACAATCATAGAGAATGGCTTCTATCGCCCGAATATTTAAAGTCCAATGAAATGTCTGAGTTAAATTCTTTAATAAAATTGTGAAAATTACTCCAATCAAACAGACTTTAACAGAAAAACTCGGAGGGTTTTATACTTCAATAATTAATACTACTGCACGGAAGTTGTCTCAGACTAATCGGCTGAAAATAACTGGATTGAGAGAACTCGTCATTAACACCAGCTCAGCCTAAGTACTTCAATGACACCTTCCGGCATTTGTGAAAACTTTCCATGTACCCTCTCTCCTCCTGTGTATCAAATTTTCTGATTTTAACAGGTGCTTGCACTTGCACTTAACTTTGTGTATCTTCTAAATAAAGTTTCTTTCCAATATTCAATATAACTTGTGACTAGCACTTAGCTTCATAAGTCTTCAAATAAATCTTGTTCAAATGAGTCTTCAACTGAATCTTATTCGTCCGACGCCTCACTTACAACGTTGTGAACAGCGTTTCACTCAATGAATGAGGTTCTTCAGGGAATTTAAATGTAGTGCATACAGTCCAAACGTTAACCAGTAGGGACTTTCACTCTACTCAGCTTTCTCTAGCAGACATAATTAGATGTAATTCTTTTCAGCAGCCATCAGCTGTTACTTTCTCCTTTCAACCTGTTCACAACGTTGTAAGTGAGGCGTCGGACGAATAAGATTCAGTTGAAGACTCATTTGAACAAGATTTATTTGAAGACTTATGAAGCTAAGTGCTAGTCACAAGTTATATTGAATATTGGAAAGAAACTTTATTTAGAAGATACACAAAGTTAAGTGCAAGCACCTGTTAAAATCAGAAAATTTGATACACAGGAGGAGAGAGGGTACATGGAAAGTTTTCACAAATGCCGGAAGGTGTCATTGATGTACTTAGGCTGAGCTGGTGTTAATGACGAGTTCTCTCAATCCAGTTATTTTCAGCCGATTAGTCTGAGACAACTTCCGTGCAGTAGTATTAATTATTGAAGTATAAAACCCTCCGAGTTTTTCTGTTAAAGTCTGTTTGATTGGAGTAATTTTCACAATTTTATTAGTAATTTATTACTCTAACACATGACCCAAACTGCTTGTGAGTTAAATTCTTTGGCAGATACAATCATAACATGTGTACTTCAATATTCTGGTTTAGCACGACACTTAGAGAAATCTATTAAGAAGAGATGGACAACCTTATTAATACACCCATGTTTGGATCAAAGTCAACCACGGAAAGCTTTTAGTAGAGGTCGTAATTTCAGAGACTTACTATGTTCAGCAGTCCCTAAAATGTTTCCTACCATAAGTAAGTTGGGAAATAAATGCTGTGGAAAGTGTTCATGTTGCAGCATGATGGAGGGCAGCTCCATTTTTCGTTATAATAATCGGACTTATCATTTACAAGCATCACCTTCCTGTATGACTTCATATGTAGTATGTGCTCTTAGATGTCCTTGTCAAAAGCTATATGAGGTGTGACAAAAAAGAAACAAGACTATGGCAACCATGCCCATGACTCAATGCCAATTGGCTAACCACTTACATCACTGTGTTGTGCAACATCTCACCACTATTCTGCTATAATAATTTTTAATCTCTCTCACTCTGTTTTTCTTTTTCAGGTTTTGTAGCACACTGCTCCATCGCTTTATCACACAACTGGAGGTGGCAGAAATATGAAGCAAAGAATAAATTTGAAATTTCTGGTTAAGTTGGAGAAGGGCCCAACTGAGTGTCTCCAGCTTCTCCAAAAGGCTTATGGAGAAGATGCAATGTCAAGGCCACGAGTCTTCGAGTAGCACAAATGCTTCAAGACTGGCCGCGAGGAGGTGGAGGATGACCCCAAGTCAGGGACGGCCTTCCACAATAAAGACAGTTGAGAACACAGAGTGAACCAGCTGGTGCAGCATGATTGCAGATTGACAGTATGGATGATAGCTGAGGAGCTCAGCCTGAACAAGGAGTCAGTGCGGACCATCTTGGTGCAGGAGCTGGGAATGCGGAAGGTGTGCGCCAAGATGGTCCCCAGGCTTTTATCGGATGACCAGAAGGAGCACCGGGTCAATGTTTGTCAAGACTTGCTAGAGAAGATCAGAGAAGATCCAGAGTTCATTGGCCAAGTCGTCACAGGAGACGAGACTTGGGTCTTCCAGTATGACCCTGAAAGCAAGAGACAGAGCCTGCAGTGGAAGACTCGACCAAGAAGGCGCACATTTCCAAATCAAGGATCAAGGTCATGCTGATCACATTCTTCGACGAGAAGGGAGTGGTCCATCATGAGTTTGTGCCTGAGGGTCAGAAAGTCAACCAGCACGTCCTCAATTGCCTCCATGACCAGGTTCAGTGCAGCAGATGGACTCTGTGGAGACCCAAGTCGTGGCTGCTCCACCACAACACACCCACATACACCGCGCTCAGTCTGAGGCAGTTCTTGGCCAACAAACAGATCACAGCTCTCGACCACCCTCCTTAATCCCCAGATCTCGCACCGTGCGACTTCTGGCTTTTCAACATTATAGACTGTGCTCAAAGGAACTCATTTCACCTCTGTAGAAGAGATCAAGGCCAATATGACTAGGGAGCTGAGGGACCTCAAGGAGGAGGACTTTACAGAGTGCTTCCGTACATGGCAGAAGGGGATGCAGAAATGCATTAACTTGGGGGGGGGGGGGGGGAATTACTTTGAAGAGGACAATGCGTAATTTCTCTGTAGATTTTGTAATAAAACATTTATGGGGCAGTCTCATTTCTTTTTTGTCACACCTCGTATATTAGGAAAACATCTCAACCATTAAAAAAAAAAAACTCGCTTGAGCCTAATAGACCAAATGAAAGAAAGCAGCTGAGCAGCTCTCCCGATCGGGGAGAGACGACCGAGCGGGAAACCGTCCCGCTGGGAGACTCCTGCCCAATCGGGGCAGTGGGAGAGCAGCACAAAAGGAGCGTACCGTCGGTGGGCCCGCGCCTGAGGGCCCTTTGGCGTGGCCCTTAGGCGGGGCACAGAGATGAGCACAGAAGCAAGGAAAACAATGCAAGAAGGAACCAGCTGAACAACATACCGGAGCTACACAAAAACCAGCCAGAACAACAAAACAAAAGACTCGAACATAAGTGCAACAGGCAAACAGTCCACAAAGTCAGCACAGCAGAGAACATGAACCCAATCCTAATCCTCCCTATCAGCCTCCTCATCACACAACTCCTACCTCCATTTATATCCAACACCCACACACACAAACACACGATGGCAACTACCAACAGAATGGGGACACACAGACCCACAGTACATCCACACAAGCACCCACAAAACACCCAGGCGCAAAGCCCAAAACAGGAGCAAATACAACACTCACGGTCACTCAAAAGGAAGCACACAGAACCACAAACACCCCAATAACAATATCAATAGAGCTCATAAATACCAGATCCATACGAAACAAGATCAACACTATTGCAGACCACAGAAGAACAACCACCCGACATCCTGTGTATAACAGAGACCTGGCTCACACCCACTGACAATGTACTACTCAACCAATTAATACCTAAACACATACTCAGCATTCAACTGCCCCCGTACACACCGGCAAGGAGGGGGGGGGGGTTTCTAATCATTGCAAAGAATACCCTAAACTTTAAATCACGAAGTGCCACAGCCATGCAACACTGCAACACCATCACAATTGAGAACAAACAGATGGCCCTATGCCTCAACTACAGAGCACCCAATGCTCCATCCGATGAACTAGCCTCCACAATTGAAGCAGTCTGTGCAATCAACTCGAAACACAAACACGCACTACTACTAGGAGACTTCAACCTCAAATCTTCCAATACCAAAGACGCAGAAGCCTTCCTACAAGCAATAAGTTCTCTACAATACACTCAAATTAAACTCCCCAACCCACAGACTAGGATCTTCACCCGACCTCATCTTCGCACCCAACCAACAGAGGACTCATCTCGACCCCCACCATCACACCAGTACCATGGTCAGATCACCACATGATCAAATTAAATATAACGACACAGACAAAAACAAGATGTGAACCAGGACAACCCACCCACAATGAGGAGATTCAAGAGTTAACAGGGACCAATTCCTTCTGGACACAATACCACACCTGCAACAAGAAAAGGATCTCGAAACGCAAATCACAACCTGGAACAACGTCATCAATACCGCTGCCAAAGCCACTGAACATCGACAAGAGAAAACTCGCTGCAACAAATTACAGCACAAGCCATGGTACTCAAACAGAATATGGTCTGAAAAGAGGCAACTCAGAAAATTAGAACGACGATGGAGACACACCAAGTCGATCAATACACAGGAACTATACCTAAAAAAGCAAAAACAATACAATGAGCTTATCAACCAAAAAGCGAATACCACACAAACATCATACTTAAATCCAAACAAACCGAGAGAGCTCTTCGAAATAGTGAAAACCCTCACCAAGGAACAGAGAACTGAAAATGAAATCCAGATAAACCCACAAGAGTTTGCAGACCATATCCAAGAAAAATTTCACTCATCACTACAGCCAAGACCTGACACACCCACAAAGATAAGAACACCTCTGAAAACATGGGGCACATTCAACACCCCATCCACAGAGCAGCTCTCGCACATCACCTCACTCAATACAAGCACAGCTCCAACAGACCCCTGCCCAGTGAAATGGATCAAAGCCACCAAGGCAAACTTTATCCACACCATACACAATATGGTGCAAAGATCACTGACCCAAGGATTCATGCCGAATCAATTAAAGCTCGCTACGATAACACCCATCCCAAAGAAATCCACACTCGAGAAGAGCAATCCAGCAGCATATAGGCTGATCTCAAGCATACCCCTACTGGCAAAATAGAGAAGACAGTGCAACATCAGCTACAGGAGCATATTGATAACTACGCACCGCTAGACATCAACCAACACAGGTTCCGCCCCAACCATGGAGTCGAAACCCTGCTAATATACCTCTTCAACAACATACTCCGTCTCACTGACAACTGTAAGAACGGAATACTCATGATCTTCATAGACATTTCATCGGCATTCGACACAGTCGACCACAGAACTCTGATGGACAGACTACAGAACATTGGCCTGCATGGATCCACGCTGAAATGGTTCCAATCATATCTAAAACGGACAGACAGATGCCGTATTTTCACGCATAAACCGTGCGCGCTACACACTTTTTTACCTACCGCGCAACCCTCTCACATGGTATTTGCGAGGGCGCACTAAACCGAAACTATTACAAGGAACCGATTCCATAAAAGAGAGTCCTTACAAGAATATAATGGTTTCAAAATATATTTATGTAAAGTCATTTTTATTGTTTTCACTTAATACACATAAATAACACATTTACAGGCAACTGGGAATCCGGCAGGCGGGCTAGAGAGCCCCGACAGAGCAGCAGTAAAGAAATTACCGGTTCCTTCATAGAGATGCATACACACACAAGACAACTGCGGAATTCAGCAAATCAGTGAATACAAACAAACCAACCAACAGCTTCAACCCTAGCACACAGAAATATCAAGAGGTACTACCCAGAGCATATGCGGGTGTTGGCTATCATGGCAAGAGGCCAGCAAAGCTACGGTCTTAGAGGCTGTGCTCTGACATCTGCACAGAAACCCCAACAAAGCAACAAAGCAAGGTGCCCCTCTAGGTTCCTCTCCCCACCCCATCATCTCTTAGAACCTTTATATCCCCCCCCCCCCTAACTACAGAAAGCCCGAGGTCCCCAACTTCCCCTCAACCCAGCAGATGATGAAACCCCTCCCCAGAAAAGGAAGGAAGGAAAAGGAAAAGAAAGAAAGAAAAAGAAAGAAAAGAAAAGAAATCCTTCCTCCAGTGGGATCAATTACTCCTGGGCCCCCTCTCGCTCCCGGGTAAGATCAGATCAGAGGTTTGGGCGGAGAGCAATGGCGCCCATATGGATTGAAAACGGGCCCACGCTTTAGGTCCCAAAAGGCGGGCGGTTCTACCCTCCATAGATCTAAGATCTCCCAATAAGCGCTCCCATTCCACTATCCCGGGACCACCCACCGACAGCCAATTACGCAAAATACAATGTTTAGCTACTAGAAAACTCTTCTCACATAAGTTCTTCTGTGCTACTGTTCCCTGAATCCCCACAGTGTCCACATTAAAGAGACACCATAGGGGATGCAGGTCCACGGCCCCTCCCACCCAAAGCGCCACTTTACTCCCCACCGCTCCCCAAAAGGATTGAATCAGAGGGCAAAACCAAAATCGGTGAGATAACGTGCCCGGATGCCCGTTACAGAGACCACACACATCGGATGCCAAGATCCCCATTTTCGTCGCTCCAGTTTCAGAGACATACGCTCGCCATATTAGCTTAAATTGCAGTTCGCGGTATCGAACAGCTTCTGAGGTTTCCCGGATCCTATGAAAGGCAAGCTCCACCAACTCCACCGTGAGTCCTGCCACTCCGTCGCGCTGTCAGCGTTCTGCCAGGGGTAGGAATCTCTCCAAGCTACCCGGGGGAGTCAAGAGGTCCCTCATCTGCACAGCAGTAAGCTGCTCCTGGCATTGCTCCAATACGGACCAGAGGCTGTGCATCCGGGAGAGTAAGTCCATGCCCCCCGGCAGACTGTGGAGGAAGTGCCGTACCTGTAAATAATAATAGAAGGTCTCCTTCTTCAAGGCATATTTCCGGGATAAGTCTTGGAAGGAGCTGAGCTGATCCGTATTCTCCCTCCGTAACTGTCCAAGGTACTCCAGACCTGCCCGCGTCCATATCTGACTCACCCCGCCTGCAACGCCCGGCAGAAAATTCCTGTTGCCTTTCAGAGGCAGACAGTCCGTGATCCTCCATTCCCGGCCGCGCGAGCTACACAAGAACTTCCAAACCACGCGAAGTGTATGGAGATAGGGAGACGCCCGCCACGCCAGTGGGAGTGCCATGCCCCCACAATGGAGCAGATAAACCCTGTGCCAATTCTCTGAGAATTGATCAATCAGAGTGATCGGCAGTCTATCAGCATTCCCTATCACCAAATCGCTCAATCGCCGTGTGGCGTAGCTAAGATTATAAGATCGCAGCGGAGTCAGTCCAAGACCCCCCTCCGCAGCCGGCCTCATAAGTGTCGCCAACGCAATGCGTGGCCTGCGGGATCGCCAAAGAAATCGACTGAGCTGCCCGTTCAGCTCCCGCAAATCCTGCCCAGTCAACCAAAGGGGAAGATTCCGCAATAGATAAAGCCAACGGGGCCATTCTATCATCAGTACCAGTGCTACCCGTCCCAGTAGGGACAAGGGGAGATCCCTCCACTTCAGCAACCGCGCTTTGGTGGATTGAAGAAGGGTGTGAATATTAACTTCATACAGAGATCTCAGGCGGGCTGGGAGGTAGACGCCCAAATAACGAATCGATCCCGTTGCCCAACTGAGCGGGAAATCGCCCCGCCACTTGTCCCGCGATTGGTGATCCACATCCAATACCATCGACTTCGTCTGATTTATTCGAAGCCCTGAGAACCCGCCGAACCGTTCAATTAAATCTAGGGCTGCCGGTAAAGACTCCATCGGTTTCGTCAGACACAGCAAAAGGTCATCTGCGAACGTGCTAACCTTTATACCCCCTCCTTGCCATGCAATACCAGATATCTGCGGAGATTTAATTAATGAGAGTAAGAGAGGCTCTAGTTGTAACACATATAGGAGAGGAGAAAGCGGGCATCCCTGACGTGTGCCACGATGTAAGAGAAAGGGTGAAGAACAGAGCCCTCCAACGTCAACCGCCGCTCGGGGAGCGGCGTATAACGCATGCAACCCCTGCAGAAAAGTCCCCTGAAAGCCAAACCTCCGAAGCGCCGCAAACATATAACGCCACGAGACCCTATCGAAGGCCTTTTCTGAGTCCAAACTGGCCAGAATTAGTGGGTCTTGGGCCAGTAGAGTCCGCTCCATGCCCAGCAGGACCGTACTAATATTTACAGATGCTTCTCTACCCCGAACAAAACCAGCTTGGTGGGGGCCCACTAGTCCCGCTAAGCACTTCTGAAGCCGTTCAGCTAATACTGATGTAAACAGTTTTTGATCCACATTTATCAAAGAAATCGGCCAATATGAGGCAGGGTCCTCCAGATCCTTCCCCGGTTTCGGAATCAGTGTAATTCTAGCCGTTCGCATATCGCGGGGGAAACTACCAGTCTGCACCACTTCAGCATAGAGTGCTGCTAGCGTGGGGGTGACAGGAGCCTCTAACATTTTGTACGCCTCATAAGTGAAGCCATCCGGACCCGGGGCCTTATGCGATTTCCCAGTTCTAATCGCTCTCTGGAGTTGACGCCCGTAATCTCCTGATTCAGCATGGCAATCTGGTTGGGTTCAAGCTGTGGTAGCGATATTTGCTCCAGAAAGGCCTCCATGGAGGCCCCGTCTCCCTCGTCAGCTGCGTATAGCCGTTCATAAAAGGAGCGGAAGACCTGTGCCACATCCGCCGTCCTAGTATGCCTGTTCCCTTCCCCATCGCGGATAGCCAGCACCCCCCGAGGTCCAGCCTGATCTCTCACCAATCGAGCCAGCAGCTTCCCCGATCGATCTCCATAACGAAAAAATTGATGGCGATAGTACTGTTGGCATTGGATGGCTCTTTCTTGTAGCAACTCATTTAGCTGCTTCTGAAGTTCCAAATAGCCCGCCACATCTTTCGAGTTTTTGAGGGCCGACCGTTTCGCTGCATGGAGCTCCCTAGTCAGTCGGTCGAAGTACATCCGCATTAATGCGCTTACGCTCCGCACCCACATACGCAATAATGTGTCCACGGAGAACGGCCTTTCCCGCCTCCCAGAACACCGCCATGGAATTAACCGTCCCCTCATTAAACTTAATGTATTCGGCCCAATGTTTGCCCACGAAGTCGCGGAAATCCGGCCGCGAGGCAAGATGGCTCGGAAAGGACCACTTAGAACCTCCCAGCCACTCACAACACCACGACAACGAGACCATAGCATGGTCTGACACAAGGATCGGTCCTATCTCCGCATGACGCACCTTCCGGAACCAATGTTGCGACACCAAAATGTAGTCAATTCTAGACCACGTCTGGTGGGCACGCGACAGATGTGTGTAGTCTCTGCTATTTTGATGTAACACTCTCCAGGCATCCACCAGCCCACCCAGTTCACAGAGATATCGGACCCCCTTTTTGCTCCAGCCCCCCCCCCCCCTGAGAAGGGTGGGAGCAGTCCAGATGGGGGTCATGAGGGCAGTTGTAATCCCCAGCTAATACTACCGGGACCGGTGGGGCACCCAAAACCTTATGCAGAATTGTTTTAAAAAAAACATGGTCATAGGTATTGGGGGCATACACACTTCCCAAGAACAATTCTTCACCCTGAAGCTTAACATGGGCGAACAAAAATCGTCCTTTAGGGTCTAGTTCGACCTTTAAAATTTCACAAGCCAAGTTCTTATGTATCAAAATTGCAACCCCTTTTTTTACACGTGTCTGATGGAGCAGATAGAACTGTCCCCACCCAATCTCGTTGCAGCTTGGAATGTTCTAGGGCCGTTAGATGCGTCTCCTGCAATAGAGCCACTTGGGCTTTTTGGTGCTTCAAAGCTTGGAGAATTTTAGTATGCTTCACTGGAGTGGTAATCCCCCCAACATTCTAAGTTACAATGTGCAGCTCATGGTGGATAGTGCCTGCATTCGGTGCATACAAACTTAGGATACAACAATTGATTCGGAGCGTGGGGTAGCCCAGCCTCTACCCCATCTCCCATTAATGGCATTCGGAAGCAAAGGAGTTCCCAGACATACCAGAGCCATTGCCCATCCGGGAGCAGGGACCCATGAATAAGCCAACTTCCCCAAGATTTCCCTCCCCCCCTTACAGCCCGTACACCCTTCCCATCCCTCCCCTCCCACCCCCTCCCATTCCCCACCCCTACCCCCCAGCCAACCGACATCTGTCATTCCCTCAGTTTCCTCAACTGAGGTCTCGGTCAGAACAACGCTGCAGGGCAGCTCCCGTTGTCCTCCCCGCTCCCCCCCGGTCCCACACGCTAACATAGCTTAACACTACCAGATTCTGAACCAAAACCCAGGACAGCAGTAGCATAACCAAAACATAGCTGTACATGCTCACAAAAGAAGAAAGAAGAAAGGGACACAAGACACTTAATATGCAGGGGACATTCAAGTCGAAATGCTCCTCCAAATAGCCGCTGAGCGCCTCCTCTTCTGAGATCCTACCGCAGGATCCTTCGCAGCTACAGGTCTCAGTTAGCCGCAAACAGTCCCCTCAATAGACTGCGATCTGTCCCTTCCAATGCTGGATCTCATCTCCCTCAACGGGGAGGCTGTCCCAGCTCTCATGCCTCTGGTAATTCTGCTGGCAGAGCATTCAGAAAGTGCTTCGCTTTTCCGACCTGCTCGAAAGTGTGCACTTTCCCCTGATGAGTGACCCGCAGCGTGGTGGGAAAGGCCAAAGTGAAGCGGATCTTCCTACGGAACAGCTCAGAGCATAGTGGTGCAAACTCCCTTCGTTTTGACGCCAACGCCACCGAGTAGTCCTGAAACAGCAGGATTTTCTTGTTGTCTAGCAGCAGTGCAGGAGTTTTCCTATAAGCTTGCAAGATTAAAGCTTTGTGTTGAAAATGTAGCACTCTCAGTATTACCAGACGTGGTCGGTCGCCTTCTTCCCAACGGGGCCCCATGCGGTGTGCGCGCTCAATTTTAAAGCGGCCTCGCATATCTTCAAGGCCCAGAGCCTCTGGCAACCAAGTCTCCAAAAAAGGGAACAACTCCCTCTCGGCTTTATCCTCTCCGATCCCCAGGAGGCGCAAATTATTACGCCTGGATCGATTTTCAAGATCGTCCAGCTTCTGCTGCATCTCTTGCAGGAGCTGTGCATGCTTATTCAGTTCCCTCTCGTGGCACCCCTTGTCACTTTCAAGGCTAGTGACCCGGTGTTCCAGTTCATCAACCCTCTTTCCAATATCTGTCAGCAAATCCTCCATGCTGTCGAGCTTTTTCAGAAGCAAATCGAATTTCGGGTCTAGGAGTTTGACCACCTCCTTGGCAAGCTCCGCTGGGGCTGAATCCGTACTTTCACCCCCTGGAGAGACGGGCTGTGTCGCCACCGACGTGGAGGGCCCAGTTCTGGAGAGCTTTTCACGGTCGCGTTTCGGCGCCAGAGGCATGGTAGTAGAGCGCGAAAGCCTATGAGCGGTATTAGTCAGCTTCAGGTACCCGTTATGCGTTTCGGGGAATGTTGGGGAGGCAAATAGCAAGATTTAAAGCCGTTTATTTCCTGGAGCTGCCCCGGAGCGAGCGAGAAAGCGTCCACGCTCACTCACGCATCACGTGACCTCCCCTTCAAAATATATTTAATTTTTTCATCATCCGATTCCATAAAACCTTCGAAATCACCCCCCTCATCATTTAAAACCGTCTGGAGACGCTCTTCCGTAACATATGCATTTTCATCGTCACTCCTTTCGACATTTTCATCATCTTCGTCATCACTACGCACCCGATCCTCGTTCTTATAAACAATCCCGGCTTTTCGGAATCCATCTTATGGTTTCCGGGGATATTTTGTCCCAAGCAGAACACAACCAATTGCAGATTTCAGTTAATGTAGCCCTCTTTAATCGTCCCGGTGGTGTGAATTCATGAATTCCCCACTGCATCCAATTATCCCACTCTCGTCTGATGAACGTTTTGAACGGGTGATTAACTGCTATATCTAGCGGCTGCAGCTTGCAAGTAAGACCACCCGGTATCACTGCGATATGGGCAAAAGTCAAATTAATATAATTTTGCACATTTGTTTCTTTATGGGCAGCCATGGAATCGAAGATCAAAGACCTTTTAGAAAAGAAACCACCAGGCCTGGCCCTATAACATTTATCAATCCATATTTTCATGACCTCAGAGTCCATCCATCCCTTTTTGTTACAGTGAACAATACCTTGTGGAAATTTTTCGCAGGGCATGGTTACTCGCTTGAAAATAACCATCGGCTTCAATTTAAGCCCACTTGCTGTGCAACCCAGGACTACAGTGAAGCAAGCCCTCTCGTGTCCAGTTGTTATTGCGACAGTTTTTGAACCCGAAGCAGCTACAGTCCTGGTTGGTGGAATGTCAAAAGACATAGGAACCTCATCCATGTTAACAACATCCATTGCCGAAATCCGAAATTTCTTTGCTGACAAATGTGCCGAAATCAGTCATCTTTTGATCCCAGTCATCCAGAATCCTGTGGCCTACAGTTCTTATTCGCACGGAAAGACCATTCCTCTTCATAAATTTGCAAATCCAGTTGAAACTAGCCTGGAAACGTGAAATTCCTCTTTCATTGGCCAGCAGTTTTGCTTTGAATTGAATTGCGATAGTTGAGACAGCTTGATTTTGCTCCCTTCTAGACAGAATCCACTTTAAGTCACTCTCTAGCTCTGGCCACTTTTCTTTGGGACCCCAACGCGCACGTTTTCGCGGGTTCATCTCCTCTAGCGCCGTTTTCTCCTTTCTCCAGTCGCAAACAGATGACTCACCAACATCAAATTCTCTTGCTGCTGCTCTGTTGCTTGTTTCTTCAGCTTTTGCCACAACTTTCAGCTTGAAGTCCGCAGTATAAGACTTGCGTTTAATTCCGGGCATGATGACTGGATTATAATAGAAGAGATCGCAAAGTTTAAATGTAAGGTATAATAGAACCGAGGGCCTTTTATATACCTCACAGTGCACTTGACACATGCGCGATGTGCGCATAATGCGAGAAATTCTCTGCAGAACAGGCCAAAAATTGCGCTTTATATGTGGGTGCGTGTTACTTGCGCTAAAATACGGTACAGGTCAAGATTGGCCACAACAAATCTCATCCCATAAAAGTCATGCAGGGAGTACCTCAAGGCTCCGCATTATCAGCACTATTATTTAACATCTACATTCAGCCAATATGCAACATCATGAGAGAAAACATACAGTATACAATCTATGCCGATGACATAATGATTTACACACCCATCTCGATCGACAACCCAGACTACTCCAAAATAACAAACTGTCTCATACAAATGAACGACTGGCTCCAGAAAAAGAACCTAAACATAAACTACAGCAAGACCGAGGCACTAATCATCACCCGAAACACCAACTTCATCCCCCCACCCAACATCAAGATAAAGAACACAAGCATACCCATAAAAACAGAAGTTAAATACCTTGGAATAACTCTGGACAATGAACTGAATCTGCAAGCTCACATAAGCAAAACCACCAGGAATGCATACCACAGGATGAGCCTAATCCGACGTCTCAAACCCCTCCTCGCTCCGGATCACTTCCGCACAGTCTGCCAGGCACTTATAACCCCACTCCTAGACTTCTGCAACCAGATTTATCTTGGCCTCCCAAAACAAACCTTCAGACCACTGCAACTGGCACAGAACACGGCAGCACGCATAATAGCCGGAACTTCAAGACAGGACCACATCACACCCATCCTGAAAGACCTACACTGGCTTCCAATCACCTCACGCATCAAATATAAAAGACAAATCATAAACATATTCAAAATTAAACAATCAGCCCTTAGCTTATAGACCCTCATACAACCTGACAACAGTACACGACCGAGGAGAAGGGGCACTTCCAACTGCGTCAGCACACCAAAGGAGATCACCAAGGTCCGGAAAGGCACTTCAGAACGAGCCCTTTCCCTGGCTGCACCGACAATTTGGAACAGGCTAACAGATGAACTTTGACTAATACAGACATCAAAGACTTCCGGAAGCAACTAAAGATAACCTTTTTCATTGAACACTATGGGGATGTCACATGATAGACACACCATTCAGATATCTTGACACTGCATGTATAATAGCGCATCTTTAATCGATTAGACCCCGACACACTCACACACACTCTGGAACACTGCATGACCCCCCCCCCTAAATAACTCTATTGTGATTGTTTGCTGTGAAAACCACTTTGATTCAATGAAAATGTGGGATAGAAATCCATTTAAATAAATAAATGGAGTATTTTTTTTCTGAAGATATTTGTAGACAAAGCTCAGATTTCCGTTGATATTCCCTTTTCCGGGATGGGCTTTGGAGCTCTGCTGCACTTCTTATATGCACATTGGAGTAAGAGATGAGTTCAAATTTGTCTTAGAAGATCTGAGGGCTGTGATTCCCCCGTTCTTTTCTTTGAGTGGTAAAGGCGATTTTCTTATCCATTGATTCGTTTTGAGTTATTTAAAAATATTGACGTCAGACGCTAAAGTTTAATTAAAGAAGCCAATGTTGAACAATTGAAACATAAGTCCCTGAAAAAACCCTCTATGGGAGAAACGAAGATCTTGGTCAGGTGGCCAAGGATAACTATGGCCGACAGGCTGTATGGACAGTGAACCTACGGATCTGTTAAGCAGATAAGTGTAGCAGAATTGTTGAGTTTATATACAATTGTATATAGTTCGCATGTTATCCCTGTTAAATGCCCCGTTTATTGTAAACTCATTGTAGACCTCCTACACTGAACAATTTTGTTACTTGTGAACTGCACTGATGACAAATAGCGCGGTATAGAAAAACATTAAATAAATAAAATAAAAGCATTGTTTATCAATGACTGCCCTGTTCTGCTTTGTTACACAGGGAGTCGGATTTCTGGAGGCTGATAGCCCTATTGGCAGGTTGCTGAGACTGAGTAATTCAAGCTAATATGCTGATTATATAGAAACTTTAATAATTATAGATAATTTGTAAAAATGTAGATATAGATATATTATATTTTATTATAATAAAAATTCTAGTAAAAAAGTGGGAGTTTTTTGTGGACTGGTGATGTGAGATGACAATTCCCCTATGGTGATTAAGTTAACCGCATGGAGGGAGTACCGGCTGCACAGAGGTATTTTTCTCCCTTGACTGTAAATTAATTCAGATATTGATTGGTTTCACGCATAATAATTTTTCATATTTTCTACACCATAGGTTAAGAAAATAAGATAGGTTAAAAGATCTTCTAAGTTTTGATGAATGTTAGTTAGGGATTTATTTTGGAGTGATTAATTTTCAGGATACCATGAAAGACGTGAACCTCACTTCTAAGCCAAGGTATATGGAGTATCATCTTAGTCTCTCAAATTCGCTGCTAATGCTCAGCATAATACTTACATCGTGCCAAAGAGCTTCATAAGAACATAAGATATACCATACTGGGTTTGATGGACCTTGGTCTGACCCAATACCCTGTTTCCAACAGTGGCCAATCTAGGTCGAAGTACCTAGCAGTTTCCCCAAAAGACAGGTTTCACAATGCTTGTATTGGGGCAAGCAATGGATATCCCGGGTCCCCTTTAATAATGACTTATGGACCTTTTCTCCTGGAACTTGTCCAAACCTTTTTTAAACCCGGCTACATTAGCAGCTTTTACTTCATCCTCCAGTAATTCCAGAGTTTGATTACACGTTGAGTGAAAAACTATTTTCTCTTATTAGTCTTAAATAGGTTACTCTGTAGCTTCATTGCATGTCACTTAGTCTTTCTATATTTAGATAGCGTAAACAATTGATCTATGTTTACCCGTTCCACACTATTCATTAATTTATAGACCTCCATCTTATTTCCCCTAAGCCATCTCTTTTCCAGGTTGAAGGGTCCTAACCTTTTTAGCTACTCTTCCTAGGGGTATCCTTCTATCCTCTTTACCATTTTGGTGGCTGTTCTCTGTATCTTTTCTAATAACGCTATATCCTTTTTAAGATATGGCGACCAGAATTGCACACAATATTCAAGGTGCGGTCACACCATGGAACGATACAGAGACAATATCCTTTGTTTTATTTTCCATTCCTTTCCTTATGATATCTAGCATTCTATTTGCTCTCTAGGCCACCACTGCAAACTGGGCGGAGGGTTTCAACATGTTATCCACGATGACGCCTAAATCTTTTTCCTGGGTGGTGGTTTCTAATGTGGAACCTTACATTGTGTAACCAAAGTTTAGGTTGTTCTTTCCTAGGTGCATAACTTTGCACGTGTCCACATTAAATTTCATCTGCCATTTGGATGCCCAGTCTTCCAATTTATCAAGGTCCTCTTGCAATTTTCTCCAATCCTCATGACTTTTAACAACTTTGAATAATTTTGTGTCATCTCTTTCTGGAGTTCATAAGATGTAAAAGGTATGGGTAGTTTGTTAAGATGTGGATGGAAATTCTTCTTTATCAAGCCTGTTGCTCCCAGTACAATGGAAAAGATTTCTGTATCTTTCTGCCACATTTTCTTCATCTCTGACTGCATTTTTTGTTACTTTGGGATCTTCTACCTCTCCATGTGATTTACAGAATAATCACTCAAAACGGACACTTCTATTATCAATGATGTTCTGGTATTCTTCTCCTTTATCACTATGTCAGGTTTCCTGCCATCCAGTTTCTTATCAATCGGGATGGGAATGTCCCAGGTGATCATAACCTCTTCATTCTCTGTTATTCTCTTAGGGCCATGATCCCAGTGCTTACAGAGTTTCCAGTGGAGGAGGCGTGCTACTTTGTTATGCTTTTCTGTATAGAAATTTTCCGCCATCAGAACATCACAGTCTGCTATAAGGTGAGTCACTGTTTCCACCTCTTTTTCACAGAATCAACATATGTCTGTTTTGTCAGTTTTTTCAGTACTCACCATAAACCATCTTGTCCATAATCTGCTGTCCTGGGCTGCAACTATCAATCTTTCATCCTTTTGTTTCAGTTCACCTCTCCTTAACCTTTCATGTGTCCATTCTTGATCGATAAAAGGTTCTTGGAGTAACACTCTGTATTTTCCACTGTATTTGTGCATTTGCTACTTGTTTTTCCTTATCTGCTGATCTAATTCTTTGAAGAGTTTTTCCTTCTTGTTTTGCAAATTTTGTTACTTCCTTTCCCATGCAAGCCTGTGGATTCTCACTCATTCCTTCTAATCGTCGGAATGCTTGTCCAAGTTTGATGATTGAGACAGATTCTGGACATTTACTTTCATATTTCAAAACCTTTTGCATATTTTGATCTGATGATGCCATCAGGTAGGCTTGAAGGCCTATGATCGTCAGCTCTAGGAATGTACAGTCTTGGCATACACTGATTATTGTAAATTACTTCATGAGCATGGAGGAGTTTTCTTGTTCACACATCCAGTTTTTCAAGATCTTTAAGAGGCCAGTCCACGATCCCAAAGCTGTATGAGAGTACAGGACTTGTCAGCTCATTAATGGCTTGTATCTTATTCCATGATTTTACCCTTGTGAAAATAGTACTTAAGCTTCAATAACCCACTAGCTTCAAGGTACTGCCATACTCTGTCCTTTAATATGATCCAACAACAGAGTTAACCTGCGTATTTTGGTTAGTCCAGAACAGTACTTCCTGACTGATCTACCATGGTGAAGCAATGTGTGCCTGGAAAGTTTTTCAGCTAGAGCCTGGAAGTAGAAGACTTGTGATGGATTAGAGCAGCCACTGCTAGCAGTCATGCAAACTTTCTCTTCTAGCCATCCCCACCATAATCCCCAGCTTGCAAATTTTCCTTCTACCAGTGGGGTTTGTCAGTAATATTTACTGCCACTAATATCCTACTCTACCTGCTTCCATCTGCAGTCAGAACCATGTAAGGATATAAGGATAGTGGGTCTCAAAGCACAGATCCCTATGCTGTTCTGACTGCAGAGATAAGCTGTCAGAGGAGGAAATAGCAGCAGGCAAGCACTGCTTGCCACATCTGTCAGTTGAAGGAGATCCCAGGGATTGGCGAGAGTGGAAGAAACTACAGACAAGAAGTGGATGGTGGTGCTGCTGAATACTTGGCAACCATGGGGGAAGAAACAAATGCCTTAGGATGGGAAGAGACAAATAATGGCCTAGGGGAAGATGGGTTGGTGAAGGAAGGTGATGATGCCAGGAGGTGGGGTGAAAGGAAAAGGTGAGTAATAATGCTAGAGGAGTTAGGAAGGGTTGGGGAAAGCAAATGTGATAATGACAAGGGAGTGAGAGGAAGGAGGAAGGTGATGGCGACATGACACACACAAAAAAGGGGGGGGGGGGGATTTGGAACCACTGGTCTAGAAACCTGATCTGTTTGGAACCTAAGGTTTGATTTTAAGAATCCTTGCTTAAGGCAGATTTTTTTCGCTTTACTGTTTGTGTAGAAAGTTGGCTTAATTACCTTATTTCCTGCAGCCTAAATAAATGAACTTATGAGTTTATTGCTAGCATTCTCTCATCAACAACCTTTGCTATGCTGATGATACCACATTACTGGCTGAAAGTGAAGACTATCTGAAACATTTGCATCTCAAGATCAAGGCACATAGCCTTAAAATGGGCCTGCACCTTAACGTAAAGAAGACAGACAAAGATCCTGACAACTGGCAAAATTAGTAAGTTCATCATTGACGGAAAAGAAATTGAAATAGTTGACAACTTTAACCTATCAATAAAGAAACAAGCAAGCAAGAAATTAGATGACACATTGCTCTTGGCAGAATGGCTATGAAGAACCTAGACAAGATTCAAGAGCAGAGATGTCTCTCTCCATACAAAGATTTGACTTGTTAAAGCCATGGTATTTTCAATAATGTCATATGGATGTGAAAGTTGGACAATGAAAAACATAGGAAGAAAATCAAGGCCTCTGAATTATGGTGCTGGCGATGAATACTATGTATATCATGGACTGCCTGAAGAACAGACCAGCAAATATCCTAACCCTCCAAATATTCTCTCTCGTATGTCCAAGTGGACTCTAAACTAAACATTTTTTTTTACCTTTCTCTCAGGCAAATGACAGGACCTCAAACTATAATTGAGCTTTTAATAGATCACAACTGACCTTCCAGCATAGTCAGCCACAGAGGCCTTTACTAGGATGCTCAAATCTCATCATAGGTCCATCATTTTGCCTTAAACCCCAAATTTAACCCATACGAAAATCTGCATGAATGATAGGCAGATGTTAAATTATATCATGTAAGGTTTTATTAAGGAATAAAACCTGACACAATATTGTGTTTCGATAGGTAAAGAATACACTTATCTGTGTCAGGGGAACATATCCTTCATATTACAATACCCACTAAGACCAAGACAAACTCCATCCGGCTGAGTGCTCAACACATACTAGACAGCCACTTCTATAAGAACACAATGCTTCTGATGGTCACATGGTCAGAGCAGCTGATCAAAGCAGGGAGAACCAGTCAACCGCCCGATTCAAACCCTGCAGTTAAATGGATCCAAGCAGATACATCCAGGTGTGCTCACGAACTGCAAGTTGATTAACATAGTTACCCCCTCTCCCAGTGCACGGAAGATATTCCAATATCCACCATCAAATGTCAGCAATAGAATGTTGGCACTGTAACCAACCAACCAACTAGTGGGGTCTCTACATGAGTGTTAATCTGACTCTTATGTTCTGTCAATCGCAGCTGGATTTTCCGTGTAGTTTGCCCCACATATATTAGATAACAAGGACCTATAATCATATAGATTACCCCCACTGCATCACATGTTGTATGTTGCTCCAAGGTGTAAAAACTCTACCATCTGGATGAGTCCAGCAGGGGCCAATCAAAGCCAAAGAACACCAACATGTCGAACAAGGATAGTGCCCAGCTAATTCAGTAGAGTCCTTTAGAGTCACCGACTGATGATTAGCCAATATTTCCCCCAAGTTTTTACCACTTGTTAATGCCACTCTTAGCGGAGCTGTCAAATATGGATGTAAGCATAGCCCAATGCTTCCGGATCGTCTTCACAATCCGATGAATACCAGCAATATATGGTAACACGCGTCATTACCTCTTCTGCTATTTACGGATGATATTGTAACAATAATGAGCACTGAGCAAACCATGCCCTAAAAAGTATTAACATCCAAGTAGGGATAGCCTCGAGCAGAAAATCGGGACTTCAATACCTTGGCTTCAATCAAGAATGCCATATCCAATGAACAAATCCATCATACTCTTAAATATTGACTAACTGGCAAATTCTTCCATAATGCCAATGGATGGCAGCTCATAAAATGTAAATACACATTCTGGTCTACAGAATTTCGATAAATAGTAATATGAACAACATTCCCAGTGCGAGTTATACAAAACATTAAAAAAATATATATATATATCAGTATTTCATGCATAAGAAAATTGAAGGCTGTTATTTGATTTAATGAATGGTTGAATAAAATGGACAAGATCACTCTCAGATCCTGTCCAAAGCATAAAGACATCATTCAAAAATTGTCGCCATAATCTGAGTACAATAGGGGGCATTAGTTATATACTGAGCTTCAAATTCAGCGACCTACAAAGATGCCACAGATGGCACTAAAGTTGCCCCCATTTCCACTCCATGATGTTGCTGATAATATGTCCCATCATACCAAAAATAATTTCTAAACAGAACCTGCTCAGCCAGTTCATTTAGAAAACCCATTGATAGTCGTGCCGGTGGAGGTTTAGCTTGTAAAGCTCTTTCAATCACCTGCACCACATGATCCTGCAGGATGCTGGTATACAAACTCACAATATTTGTATTAACCATATAGGTAACTACAGACCAATCAGTAAAATCCTGTAGTAATAGTAAAATAAAAAAGAGCTGTATCCTGTATATAAGATGGAATATCCTGGATCAACGGTCTTAGAAAAAAAAACATCAAGGAACTGAGACAAAGGCTCCAGATCCAGTCAGTTACTAGAGGAAATCAAATCTAAGCTTTGTTTAGAAGACTTTCATACTTTGGACACACCATGCGAAGAGAGAGATCATTAGCGAAAGACATCATGCTTGGCAAGATAGAAAGTCAACGCAAAGAGGAAGGCCAACAATGAGATGGATTGAGAGAATAACAGCAGTTAAAAGGTGCCACTCTATCAACAATGAGCCGCCTGACTGAAGACCCAACACTGTTTAGGACAACTATCCAGAGGGTCGACATCGACTCTATGGCACTTAACAAAAACATGATAATCACAAAAGTAAAATGCTAAAATCAGGGAGAACTACAAGCAGCATATGTGCAATCACTCTGAAAGCTACAATCTTTTCCCACCCCAAAGTCTGGGGTTGCACCTCATTCCTACAAAGCAAAAAGTGCACGGTATCATAAATAGTTATGGATGCATACAATATATTATAATAACAGGGAGAAATAGAAATATAAGGGCTTGTTTACAAAGCCACGGTAGTGGTTCGCGATCGCGATTGCAACCGCGGCCCCATTGAAATCAATGGGGCCGCGGCTCCGATTACGATTGCAAACCGCTACCGCGGCTTTGTAAACAAGCCCCATAAAGTAAACATGAAAACATTTTTTTTCTTTTGCCCTTTATTGTCTGTGTAATACAACCCATATAGGATAGGTCCTATGAAGTAAACAATTTTCCCTATAGACAAACTGCAAGAAACCTTTAGTACACAGACTCCCCTACTCTTGGGAGAATAATGCACAACTGGGCAATGTAGAACTCTGCCTTTGCTTTGCACAATTCAGTACAGGGAGCAGGAGCCTGCCACACTATTGCTACTGTAAGCTTTACTGCCGAACAGCTAAAGCTACCTTATTCTGTTGTTTCTTCCTTCTGGTCAGACATTACATGAAAGAAGCAACAGAAAGAGGAAGCCTCATGTGCTTCTCCCATTAAGCAGCTCAAGACACATGAGAAGAAAGGAACTACAGCTCCATCCCTTTTTTCCTAAAGGAAGCCCATTCTGTGCACTTTTGAGTTACTTTCATGCCGGTTTCTACTGTACTGCTGCCAAGTGTAAAAGGAGGAAGAAAGTAACCCTATTACCTGAAGAAGATAGAAGCCACCGGGGGGGGGAGAGATAGAGAACTGGGGTGGGGGAGAACAAAAGCTGGAATGGGATGAGAGAAAACTTGGGGGGGGGGGGGGGTGTTAAGTCTGACTGGAAGAGCGAGCTCAAGGAAGAGGTTTGAACCTGGGTGGGGGGGGGGGGGGATAGAGAGCCATGGGTAGGTCAAAACCAGGGAAGCTAAGCGAGGGAGAATTTTTACTCAATTGTTTTTTTAACATAGTAACATAGTAGTTGACGGCAGATAAAGACCAGCATGGTCCATCCAGTCTGCCCAGCAAGATGGCAAGAGTAGGTGCACCTGTCGCTCCGCGCAGGCCACCCCTCCCCATATCCTTGTTCAGGGGTAAATCCACCACTCCATGTAGGACACCCCTATTTTTTGAGACGTTATATGGTTCAGAAGTTAGATGGTACCGTTTATTTTGTTTTTATCCTATTTCTGTAAAGGGATCCTCTGTGTTTATCCCATGCCTTTTTGAATTCCGTCACCGTGTTCGCCCCTACCACTTCCATCGGGAGGGCATTCCAAGCATCCACCACCCTTTCAGTGAAAAATATTTCCTGACATTGCCTTTCAATTTACCCCCTTGCAGTTTCATGTTATGCCCTCTAGTTTTACAGGTTCCCCGTCTTTGGAAGAGGTTTGTTTGTTCATCATTTCTCTTTAAGTATTTAAAGGTCTGAATCATATCTCCCCTGTCCCTCCTTTCCTCCAACGTGTACATATTTAGGTCTTCAAGTCTCTTCTCATAAGGCTTCTGACGCAGGCTCCAAATCATTTTGGTCGCCTTCCTCTGAACATTCTCCAGTCTTTTTACATCCTTTGCAAGATATGGTCTCCAAAACTGAACACAGTATTCCAAGTGAGGCCTCACCAGTGACCTATACAGTGGCATAAGTACCTCTTCTTTTCTGCTGGTAATCCCTCTTTGTATACAACCCAACATCCTCCTGGCTTTTGCCACCGCCTTGTCGCACTGTTTTGCCACCTTGAGATCAGCAGTATAATCATACCAAGGTCTTTCTCCTGAACTGTGCATACCAACCTTTCGCCCCCTATCGCGTACATTTCTCTTGGATTTCTGCTACCCAAGTGCATGACACTGCACTTTTTTGCATTAAATCGTAGTTGCCAAGCATTAGACCAGTCTTCCAGCTTTTTTAAATTTTATATACTTGAATAATGTCTCTATTGTATCTTTAATTCTTACTCATTTATTTATTAAATGGATATAAAATATGCAGGATTTAATATACCAATAGCCAGAGCTTATAATATTTTGTGCAGAATTCTCATAAAAGTACCCTATGCATGCCTCTCCGGTGACACCCCAATGTTAACAAGTATAAATTGCCAGATTTATCAGAGACTGCAATGGCAACAATAGTAACAATGTCGCTACAAGTTCTTACCCATGACATTTATCACTACTTTGAGGATACATGATGCAGATTCCAGAAACAGACAAGCAATTCCTTTGATACCAAGTACAGACTTTATTTTCCTTGTTTTATCAGATACAGAAAACAAATTGTCAGCTAACTCTTGCCTACCCCAAAGTGGATCAGTTTGGGTTAAATTTTCAAAAAAACTCTAGAAATATACTATTTCCTTAGACAGGATTTCATTTATACACTACCCTTACCTACTTCCTTCGCTTGCATATTTCTAATTGCCTCTAACACATTAAGAGAGGTGGAACTCGCTCATAGAAACTATACTCGTAGCCACAATATTTATCTAGAAACAGTGATATACTGTAGACATGTAACACACTCTACGCTGTTGACAATACAAAATATAATAAGAAAACAAGAAAAAGAACAAATTGTCACACCCCACCTCACCTATTCATCAGCCACGACCCCATGATCATCCTTAGCACCAACCTAGCTAGGGAACAAAGAGATCTTTAAGGTCTTCCCAGGGACCTTCTCATTATTGCAAATACAAAGCCTCAAACCGAGACACAGAGTTTTTACAAAGTCGCAGCAGCACCATGGACAGCTATAGTCAGTTCGGTCAAAACACACAAATTATTCCACTCTCACCTACCTGCTCAACACACAGGCGTCCGTACACCTCTTCCAGTTCCTGCAAGTCTGTCAGAGAGCAGATGAACTCCATAGAAAACCGAGAGCAATAGCGACCACTTCCTACCTCAACCATTTTACACGGAGACTCCACCACGTCCGCCATCGCTTCCTTACGTCACTTCCAGTAGGACCCCTCCCCCCTCAAGGCCCCAAACTTCCTGTTCCACTCCAAAGTGGGGCTGCCCCACTTCCGCTGAACTGAAATTAGAAACCCGTTAAAGGTTTGCTTGTTATTAAAATATATATTTTTTATTTATTTTAGGAAATTGCCCGTTAACCTCGGCAGTAACAGCGGCTTTTTTTTATTGGTTTCCCGGAAGGATTCGTAGCGTGGTGGAGAAGGGTTTCCGGTGTGAAGGAACAGCTATGGCGGCCGAGTGAATTCAACTGGCTTCAGCCGTGGTATATCTGCCCCATCCTTGCATTTCCCTCGGTAAGCTGGGATTGCTGTCGCTCTCGGCGCGCTGGAGCTTGGGACTGGAGCGGTATTAGCGGGCGATTCGCGACCCGTCGCCGGTGGGGAGACGCAGCCGTGGAAGACGACGTCTTGCTTTTCTCGGGTGGATTTAGAAGCTGAGTGGGGCTGGCGCACATAAAACAATTCCCGCCGGGGCTTGCGGAATGGTTGGTGGAAGAGTTCATTTAAACATTTTCTTCGGGTGAACTACTTGTTTCGGTGCTTTTTCGACGAACTTGGTAAGGATGCTTTTGGATCCTGAGCCGCTTAATCTCCTATTCCTTAGCATACCCCTAGATGTATTCTTGTCCTCAGCTATTGTATGTCTTAACTAGATTGTAAGCTCTGATGAGCAGGGGCCCTTTTTACATGTGCCTGTACAGCTCTGCATACGCCTTGTCGTTGTCACTCTACTACTACTGATCATTTGTAGAGCACTACAGCTGTCAACTTCACCCCCCCCTCCCCCCTGTAGCTCTTATAGGCTGGTGCTGAAGTTGCAGGCTATTGGCTGTATATTTGTTTTCATAGCTGAGACTTCAGTGCCTGTATGCAGCAAAGGGCATGCATGCAACTGAACTGTGTGTAAAGTTGAAAAGAGGGGAGCTAACTCATGCGCAAACAACAAATGCACTGCAAGCGGCCATGTATGCATGCCCATAAATGTCAAACGCTCACTTTATTCTTACAGGATGCGCAGGTTCTTTTGGCGCTCACCCCATACTAACACTATTTTGCCTAAACATAGAGACATTAAATAAAAGATAAATAAATTCAAAAACACACAAGGATTAAAAAGCAAAAAACATTTCTTCTTGAATGCCAAACTTCCGCTTATATGCTGCCAGATACACACAGAAAATGTTCATGTCAAAGGTAGCTATTCACCGGTACATACCCTGAAACAGTCTTTCCCTACACGCTCAAGATGTTTGTCACCTCAGACCAGCCATAGAGATATTGGCGCTCCTGCTGGTTATGTAATGCTCTACGTGTTTCTCTGCATTGGGTGCAGACCTTATTTGCATAGCATTTTAATATGTGCAACTCATTTGCATATTACTTAAATACGCTTGGCATTGCTGTGTGCACATACTTTTACTGTTTATGCGCACGTCAGTCTCTTTTCTGCATTTGGCATGGTGGAACTTGTGCACACAGATAATGCAACTCATGCGCAAAGGGCATGCTAATCTTTCTGTATCGACTCTTTAGTGTTGTTTCTGAGGATTACAGAATTTTATTTCTTCTATTTTGCAGGAAAAGATTGGTTGGTTTCAGGCGACATGTCTTGGAAACCTCTTTAATATATTACTATTGTGAAAACTAGCTTTGCATGAGTTGGTGATCACAGGCCTGAAATTCTATATGTTTTTCTAGTATAGAATAAATATCCTGAACTTCTTCAAGATATTTATTTGATTGTAGAAAAACTAAGATAGTAGAATACTTGGGCCTAATGAAACTTTAGCCTTATGAACGTTCTCTGTGTTTTCAAGTTTAAAGAATTCAGGTCAAAATAATTGATGACTTCTAGCTCTGGTTGCACAAAGCCTCTGGATTAGTCGATTTCTCTCTGCATTTGCTGTTTTTGTTTGCATACTATCCTACAGGCCGATGCAGAAAGCTTAGCACAGGCTTTACGAGCCCCTAACTCCACATTCAAGCACTTTTAACAATCCTGAAAATGCAGGAAACGGACATAAATGCTGGTGGAAAAATTAGTACCCAACTAATACTACGTGTATTTAAATGAACTTCAATTATTTAAATCTATTATAATCAGCTGGGCTGGTATGCAAATTGTAGCTACGCCCGATGCAGAGAGGCATAGAGAATTTCACAACCAGCTACAGCGCCAAAGGTTTTACTTCAGGGTTTGAGTAGAAGTAAACCTCTCACGCGTGCCCCTGACAGTATTTTGATTGCACCAGGTGCTTTCCTCGATGTCTGATCATCTGAGGAGGAGATGATCTAGGCATCGAGCAATGCCTCCTATGCCATGAAAATACTGTCAGGGGCCATGCCCCACAATAAAATGATCCCTGGTGGTCTAGCAGCCCCGATCTCACCCCGACAGTATTTTTATGGCATTGGGAAAGGACCCCGATGCCATCAAAATACTGTTGGGGCCATGCCTCACAATAAACTGGTCCCTGGTAGTCTTGTGTCCCCTTACCTCCCCCTAAATAAAAGAAGAACCTGGTGATCTAGTAGCCCCCCACTCCCCATTAAATAATAAAAAAAAAAAACTTGGTGGTCTAGGGACCCCTACCTGGTGATCTGGAGGCCCCCAAATGCACCTTAAGCGAGTGCGCTGCCTATGCATGCACGCTCTGCTTCGGCCATCTTGCAAAATGGTGGTGCCTGGCCTCGCGCGGTTTATGCAGTCTGATCTCACCCGGTGCATCTCGGGCCAGACACCGCCATTTTGTAAGAGGGCCGATGCAGAGCGTTAGTGCATAGGCAGCTTAATGTGCATTTGGGGGCTGCCAGACCACCAGGTAGGGGCAAAAAATGCCCATTTTAAAATAATAAAATTCAGTTGGGTACATAACCCTTCCTTTTCGAGATTAAAGCATTGTTTGAATATAAAATTTAAATGAATAGAACATAGGCCATGTGGTCTTTTTCTGCCAACATGTTTCTATCTAGTCTGCCTTTCCATATCAACCACTAAAACAGTCCCCTTTTTTCCTTTAGAGATCCTCTGTGTCTGTCCCATGCTTTTTTGAATCTAGATACTGTTGTCATCTCTACCACCTCGATTGGGAGACTATTCCATGCATCTACCACTCATTCCATAAAGAAATATTTTCCGCATATTACTCCTGAGTCTATCCCCTTTCACCCTCATCCTATGTCCCCTCATAGCAGAACTTGCTTTCAGTCGAAAATGACTCTCCTCCTGTACATTTATGCCACAGAGGTATTTAAACTTCTCAATCATATCACCTGTATCCCGCCTTTCCTTTAAAGTATACATATTAAGCTCATGGAACATGAAAGATTATATTAAATGAAATAAAAAATGTATAAGCTAGAAAAGTTTATCCCTTCAAAATGTATTAAAGAAATATTATATGTATAGAAATGGGGTTAAATAAAAAATCCCAAATTTACAAACATCTTGTTCTTGGAATTAACAACGCATTACCATTTACATTTAGTTGGAGTTGATATATTTTTTCCGACTCTAGTAACCCAATAATTGCTTCCAAGTCCATAGCTCTGTTAGAAACTAGCTCCATGCATATAGCTGCCAAAGAAAAAGATCATGATTAATAGTCATACAAACAATAATGGAATCGTTGAACCATAGCTATGCCTGTAATACAATAAGTCTTTGTGAATCATTAAAGGCAAGCAACTGAGATGACTAAAAA
Organism: Ichthyophis bannanicus; assembly: GCA_033557465.1. Taxonomy (NCBI): domain Eukaryota; kingdom Metazoa; phylum Chordata; class Amphibia; order Gymnophiona; family Ichthyophiidae; genus Ichthyophis; species Ichthyophis bannanicus. Next base: position 559,573,556 of record CM066034.1, on the reverse strand, counting down.
AATATAATTAACAGATTGCAGCTTTGTCAAGTACTTCCTTGGAAATGTTCGAGAAAAGGAGAGTCCCAGTGGAAAACAGTAGGTCTCAGTAAGAGAAACCTCTTTGTTTCCTTTGAGTTTATCTGGATAGATTAGGAAACATACGAATTAAGAGCCCCTTTAAGGTAACATTTCTCTTCTAAAATACATTTTTTATAACCATTCATGATCTGAGGACAAAGCAAAAGTTACCAGTAATGTAGCAGAAACAATTTTCTAAATCAGAGTTTTCAAGAATACCAGAAATATTCTGGCTGTTCATTTGCTGCAACTTGGCTTCTTGCAGAGCTCCTGAGTCCTTCTTTGCTATTGGCAAATATACCTGAGTCAATGGAAGATGCGACTCAGAAGGAACCCCTAAAATATCCACCAAATATTTTTTTTAAACATATCTCTAGGTGAGGTCAATGGTGATTTAGGAAAATTAAATGAAGATTAGAAGAACGTTAATTCTTCAGAACTTCAGTCTTTGACTTGATCAGAAGTATATCTTTAATAACAGCTTCATTACAGCCTGTTGTGATATATTCAGCCATTATCTCCCTCCATCCCACCCACACGGTACTCTTGTGATAGTTCATGTTGGGAAGACTGTACTGATCTATGTATCCATGGTTTAGTTTTTTCCTAGTGGGTGTAGATAGCACTTGCAAGCATTTGCTTAAACTTGCACAGAGAATATATTCATGTTATCTGAATAATGTCTAACTTCCTCAGTGGTAGTTGCTTTGACCTTTAAATCTTATGTAATTGAGAATCTGTACATAACAATTATGTGTTTTATTTAAGATGAATACTACTATATTGAGTTTTTGTCCTTAGATTTTGTTTTCTATTTTTCACAATCCCTTTTTTTTTTCTAGCATCTGCAGTACAAAGTAAGGAAAGAATTGAGTGTGGCTAAAGTATTCTTATCACCATCATGTTCCTATATAATATAACATTACAGCGAGCCACCGGCATTAGCTATGCTATTCATGGCAACTTTTCAGGTAAATTCCCTTCTTCTATACTTTAATTGAGTTTCGGGGGCATGTTTACTAAAGTGGACTACCTGGGGTAGCACATGCTTTTGGATTCGCGCTACAAAGTAGTGCAGTACCCTTTGCTAAAGCAACTGGGCAGGATGCATCTGGGTGAGCTGTGGGTATTCCTGCTGCTGTACCTCTAGTGTGGGCTTTGAAAACCTGCACTGCCATCATTTGGCAGGGAGTACTTCTGCCAGCACAATGGGTGGTAGTTGCTGTCCACGGTGGTATAATGCTGTGAGCTGTACTCGATTCAGAGGGGGGGGGGAGCAGCTGTCCCCATCCCTCTGCATCTAGCACAGTGCCCTGTGCTAGTAATGTGGCTCAAACCCACGTTACTAGCCTGGGGCTTAGTAAACATGCCTCTTATGTCAATGTTTCCAAAGCCTGTTTTGGAGATAGATCAGTCCGACTGGATTTCAGGACTGTCACAATAAATATGCATGAGAGATTTGTATATACTGGTTCTCCAATATATGCAAATACTTTATCCATTTTTCTTATGGATATCCTAAAAACCAGACTTCTTAGGTGTGCTTCCAGAAGGGTTTGGGAGCAGTGATTTAGATCAAAACATTTCCATCTTGACTCATTGATTTGTTCATTTCTAGGAACAAAACTGCAGGAAATTGTTGTGTCCCGGGGAAAGATTCTGGAGTTGCTACGACCGGATGCTAACACGGGAAAGGTGCATACCTTGCTGACAGTGGAAGTGTTCGGTATTATTCGTTCCCTCATGGCCTTCAGACTGACAGGCGGCACCAAGGATTACATTGTGGTGGGCAGTGATTCAGGCAGGATTGTTATTCTGGAATATCATCCTTCCAAGAATATGTTTGAAAAAATTCACCAGGAAACCTTTGGCAAGAGCGGCTGTCGCAGAATCGTTCCTGGGCAATTCTTGGCTGTAGATCCCAAGGGCAGAGCTGTCATGATTAGTAAGTTATTTTTTGTTGCTGTTGCTTTAATTCTTCTGCTTTTTCTGGTTAGTTCTTCTGTTGACATTCTTTAGGTACTCTGTGTAATATTTTTTTTTTACACTTAATGAATTGTGTGCTGGCAATTCTGTTGTACAGCATATCTAAACTTAATACAGTGTATGGCAGCAGTATTGTGCCACTACACTGCACTTCTGCATAGATGTTGCACTGTTGGTGTTCTATATATCTATAAAAATAGATCTTCCATCCCAGGCTAATTGCATAAGGCTCTTTTGTGGGTTAATGTTCAGAGATCTTGGATGTTATGCAACAATATTTTTAAATTCTAGATGGCCTGCAACTTAATTAAACATCTCAAATTATAACAAACACTTAGACAAGATACCTTTTTATCATCTGTCTTCAAACTCTTCCACCCTCGCCAGACATGAGTTTGCAAATTGAGGAATGTCATTGGCGAATGGAGACAATGGGGATGAAGGGGCAGCGTGAAGGGTCTCAGGCACTGGCTCCTAATTTTTTGGCCTGGCTTCTAAATCCAAACAAAATTTGTCAAGGCCTGAGACAATCTTGGACTTAGTTTATGGATCTATGTGGACAGTGTAGACAGTGTAATGGTATTGCTCACATGCAAGGATGATGTACTTGAAATGTTAGGTAAAGTAGGGTGGGCTCTTGCGACCATCTCAAGATGGCTTTCGGTTAATGGGCTACTGTTGAACTATGGCAAAAACACTGATAATTGTTATGGTAGCAGGTGCTGTATGAGGCATCTTTAGACAGAAATATAGAGACAGCAAGTGTCTTGTGTGTGTGTATGTGGTGCAACCACAGTTTGCATGGGATGTGGTGAATATATCTGTGTGTGGGTATGTGTGTGCGGCAGAGCTGGGGTGTGTGTGATTGTGCATGTGGGTGTGCGTGTGCGCTGCAGAGCTGGGGTGTTTGTGTGTGTGTGCGCGCGCGCGCGTGCTGAAGAGCTGGGCTGCCTATGAGCGTGCTGCAGATCTGGAGTTTGTGTGTGTGCGCGTACACGCTGCAGAACTGTGTGTGTGTGTGCGTGCTGCATAGCTGGGGTGGGTGTGTACGTGTGCGCCTTCCGTGCTTGGGACCCTATCATCAGCTCTCTTCTTGTAATTTGTGTTTGCAGATGACAAAAAGAGGGCTCAAGGGTCAAGGAAAAACAGCATGAAACTATTTTTGACACTAAGAAGTTAAATCCATGTGCATCAGTGGCATTGGTTTCTGTGGCATCAAAGGCTGCATTGGACACTGGTCGTGCATTGACATCAAGGAGTCCTTGAGTTCTCTCGGAGCCGAGCACCTGTTAGTATCATGGAGCATTGGCCATCAATCAGTGATTGCCCGAAGGTGAAGAGAGATTAGTCTTCATTGACGACTAAAGTTGAACACATCAAGCATCTGGTAGAAGCTTTGATGCATCTATGTTGAAGCCCTCCAAGGCATGGTGTTGGGAGCAAAGAGGGTTCGCAGGAGCACCCCTCTAAGAAGCCCCAAAGAGAGGAGAGCTTTAACCTCTAGGACATCAGAGGGGCAGCAATAGCCTACTGAGAGCTGAAACCAAGCAGTCAATACACCCTGTTAGGATCCAGGAAAATTGGCTGATGTTGCTGTGGCCCTGCAGCCTTTGGAGATGGCAGCTATGGAGAGATGCCTTCTGAGGGCCATTGAGAAACGCATCAATGCTGTTTGCCATGCAGCTTGCCTGTGCCTCAATGCCTGTTACATCAGCATAGATGGCGGTCCAGCCGATCCTTGAAGCATTGAGTGCCCGCAGGAGAGGCATCGAAGAGCCCAGACGTCAGAGCCTGTTCAATCGATAGCACTTTCTAATGCATCGGAGTCCAATGATTTCCTCTGCCTCTCCCCCCCAAGTCTAGAAGGCAATGGTACATCAAAGCTCCTGAAGAAGCTCCCTATCCCCAAAAGGCAGGAGAGTCATCCATGCAGAGACTTGGAGATATTTTGATTTCCTCTTTGAGTCAGATTCAGAAGGCTGGGTCATTGTGATGAATCTGAGCATGTTGGTGGATAAGTCCCCAGTACTTTTATCAAATCCTTCTCCGTCTTATGAGAGGTGAAAATCTTCTCCTGAGGATATGATGTTCAGAGATTTTGTTTGGGATATGACTAAGGCCATACCATTTTCTTTGTAGACTGAGGATAAGCCCAGGGCAAAAGAACTGGAGTTCAAGTTAAATGCAAGGCATTGATAAGGCAGGCAAAGAGAGAATTTGAAAAAAAGCTTGATGTGGAAGCAAAAATGCATCATAAAATATTTTTCAAGTACATTTATAGCAAAAAATCTGTGAGAGAGTCAGTTGGACCATTAAATGATAAGAGGGGTAACGGGCACTAAGAGGGGACGAGGCCATAGGGGAGAGACTGAATGAATTCTTTGCTTCGGTCTTTACTGAGGAAGATCTAGGGATGTTACCCATGACTGAAATGGTATTTAAAGGTGCCGCAGAAGAATTGAAAGAAATATTGATAAACTGGGAAGATGTATTACGACTATTCGATAAACTGAAGAGTAACAAATCACCTGGACCGGATGGTATACATCCTAGGGTGTTGAAAGAACTGAAATGAGATTGCAGACCTGCTATCATTAAAATCATCTGTAATACCTGAAGATTCGAGGATGGCCAACATAACGCCAGTTTTTAAAAAGGGTTCCAGGAGTGATCCGGGAAACTACAGACTGGTGAGCTTGACGTTAGTACCGGGGAAAAATGGTAGAAATCATTATAAAGAACAAAATTACGAAACATGTAGATAGTCATGGATTAATGAGAGACAGCCAACATGGCTTTAGCCAAGGGAGGTCTTGTCTTACTAATCTGTTATGGTTTTTTTTTGAAGGTATGAATAAACAGGTAGACAATGATGCATCAGTTAATTATAGTGTATCTGGATTTTCAGAAAGCCTTTGACAAGTCCCGTCATGAGAGACTCTTGGCGAAATTAAAAAGTCGTGGGGGGCTGAATGGCCAATTTTCCCAATGGAGAAAGGTGAATAGTGGAGTACCCCAGGGATCTGTGCTGGGTCCACTGCTTTTTAACATATTCGTAAACTACCTGAGAATGGGAATAAGGAGTGAGGCAATCACACTTGCAGATGACACTAAATTATTCAATTTGTTAAAACTCAAGAGGATTGTTAAAAATTGCAAGAGGGCCTTGATAAATTGGAAGACTGGGTTCAAATGGCAGATGAAATTTCATGTCGACAAGTGAAAAGTTATGCACCTAGGAAAGAACATAAGAACATAAGATATGCCATACTGGGTCAGACCAAGGTCCATCAAGCCCAGTATCCTTTTTCCAACAGTGGCCAATCTAGGTCGTACGTACCTAGCAGTTTCCCCAAAAGACACAGGTTCCGCAATGCTTGTACTGGGTCAAGCATTGATATCCTGGGTCCCTTCTTAATAATGGTTTATGGACCTTTCCTCCAGGAACTTGTCCAAACCTTTTTTTAAACCCAGCTACACTAACAGCCTTTACTACATCCTCCGGTAACAAATTCCAGAGTTTGATTACACGTTGAGTGAAAAAATATTTTCTTTTATTAGTCATAAATAGTTTACCCTGTAGCTTCATTGCATGTCCCCTAGTCTTTCTAAATTCTGACAACGTAAACAATTGATCTACGTTTACCCGTTCCACTCCGTTCATTAATTTATAGACTTCTATCATATCTCCCCTCAGCCATCTCTTTTCCAGGTTAAAGAGCCCTAACCTTTTTAGCCTTTCTTCATAGGATTATCCTTCCATCCCCTTTACCATTTTGGTGGCTCTTCTCTAAACCTTTCCAATAATGCTATATCCTTTTTAAGATACAGTGACCAGAATTGCACATAATATTCAAGGTGCGGTCTCACCATGGAACGGTATAGAGGCATTATAATATCTTTTGTTTTATTTTCCATTCCTTTCCTTATGATACCTAGCATTCTATTTGCTCTCTTGGCTGCCGCTGCACACTGGGCCGAGGGCTTTAACATATTATCCACAATGACACCTAAATCTTTTTCCTGGGTGGTGGTTCCTAATGTGGAATCTTGCATTGTGTAACCATAGTTTGGGTTGTTCTTCCCTAGGTGCATAACTTTGCACTTGTCCACATTAAATTTCATCTGCCATTTTGATGCCCAGTCTTCCAATTTATCGAGATCCTCTTGCAATTTTCCACAATCCTCTTGGGTTTTAACAACTATAAATAGTTTTGTGTCATCTGCAAATTTGATAACCTCACTCGTTATTCCACTTTCCAGGTCATTTATGAATATGTCAAAAAGCAGCGGACCCAGCACAGATCCCTGGGGTACACCACTATTCACCTTTCTCCATTGGGAAAATTGGCCGTTTAGCCCAACCCTCTGCTTTCTATCTTTTAACCAGTTCCTGATCCACAGTAGTACACTGCCTCCTATCCCATGACTCTTTAGTTTTGCCAAAAGTCTCTGATGAGGAACTTTGTCAAAGGCTTTCTGAAAGTCCAGATACACTATATCAACCGACTCACCTTTGTCTACCTGTTTGTTCACACTTTCAAAAAGACATAACAGATTAGTAAGACAAGATCTTCCTTGTCTAAAGCCATGTTGGCTGTCTCCCATTAGGCCATGACTATTGTCGCCGCGCCTCCCGCCCAGGCCGATAGCCAGCAAGCAGGAGGGCGTTGCCTTATTGCCCTCTTCAAATAATGTCCATAAATATGGCTGCCAGCTAGGACTGCTGGGAAATGTAGTTTACTTATTCTTTAGAGCAAATAGTGTGACCACACGGTGTTAGGCGAAAAACAGAGAATATTTTTATTTTTCGGGATTTCCCCCTCGCATCAAATTCAATAGCACTGAACATAAATTGGATACGTCTCCAAAACAAAGAATAAAGTCCAACAGGTTGTATTCACAGAATTGGTCACTTTTAACAGCAGTTAACTTTGGTACTAGGAACTGGCTTACAGGCTGTTAACGTTTTCCAAGGTAACTCAACTTTCATAAGAAGACTGTTTTTCTCACATCTTCTTTCACAAGGAGGCACACAGCTTCTAAAACGCCCAGTAAGTTTTACTTCTCTTCAGAGCATTGGGGAAAACACATTGGCTTAAAACTTCTGGTTAGTTTTTCTTGCTGTGTCTTTCAGCTTCATACAAACAAGCTTTGCTTTACTTTAAACACTCATTCCTTATCGTCACTCCAGTCCAGTCCCTTACTTCTGGGTTGCGCAACCCTTCCAGCAGCTTGGAGGCTGAGCCCAACCTTTTTGGGGATGGAGCGGTACAAATACCACTGGGACCACCCCCTAACTCCAGTATTCTCAGCCTCCAAGCAGCTGGAGGTTTTCCGTAAGCCTTGGGCTTACTGGAGTCCTGCCTTCACTTATTAATCTATTTTACTTTAATTTTTACTTTAATTTAATATGCTTAATCTTGCTTAAGTGTTTGTTTATTTCATTTGAAAGTTTAGTTACCTTGATTCCTTAGCTCTGCCTCCTTTAAGACTTACCTTCCCCTCCCCCCCCCCCCCCCGCCCGCCCGACCCGGCACTCGCAAAGCATTTTGCGGATCTGCTGCACAGATGAGGTGCTCTGCTTTGCCCAGCTTCCAGGGGGTGACGATTGCTACCTCCTTGGGGGGGAAACAGCCTCGCGCCGAAGCCCATGAAGTGCCTGAGCGCTAGAGCTGCAACGCCGACCTGCCCATCCTCGGCCCAACGCGTGTGACCGCGGAGGCGAACGGCACGATACACGGAGTTCAAGTTCCACACGGTGCGATCAGACGGCGATCGCACAGGTGTTGCAGGGGGGAATCAGCGCCGGACTCGGCACCGAGCTCCGCCAGGCTCCAGGATCACACTCAGTCTCCCCGGCTCAGGCTCCACGTGGTGGGGGCCTACCACGTGTTGAGCCTCCGGGGTGGTAGACACTGCACCCATGCCCAACACTGCACCAGGCCCCGATCGGCAAACCGCAAGTACTTCCCTTAGGGGACAAAGGGGGTCTTGGACTCTTTCAACGGCGATTCTCAAATTGTTTTAAAAGTTTGTTTTAATTTTATTTACCTTTATTTAATTTCTTACTGTCTCAGCTAAAAAGGTTTTATAGGATTGTTTCCTAAAATAATCGGGCCTTGGGGTTTTAAGGCTTCTCAGGATAAGCTTCAGTCCCCTTCCCATTGAGGGGTTCCCTTGCTTTTGCCTTGATTTGGAATTTGGTTTTGGGTTTGGGCCCCTTTTTTTCTCATACAGCCAATTGCTTAGCCCTGCCACTAAGCACAGCCTTCGGAGCCGACGGGAAAGCATGGCCACCAAGGCAAGTGCCCATCCTGTGGCACACGTATGGGCACCACCCCCACAGAGACAGGAGTCTGCAGGCCATGTGCGGCAGCGTCTACCTCTGTAGAGCAGGAAATCAGTTTGACCATGTCACAAACACCTCAGGTCCCTGGGAAGCCCTGGAAGCCGAAGGGGGGGCTCAGTTTACCTCCGGCTACTACGACACAGAGGTTCTCTCCCCCCTCCCCCCCCTCTATCCCGTGCCACGCTGGAGGGAGGGGCCGGAGAGCTCTTCTCCCCCAGACTTTGTCCTATTGCTTCACCAAGCTTACTGCATGCGCAGGCAGGGGCTTGGCCCAGGCGATACAGGTCCGCCAGCAGAAGCCAGATAGACAAGCCTAGGAGAGCTAGCGGTCAGGACTCAGTGATACCCCACAAGCGCTCCAGGCTAATGAGTGAAGAGATTCTCCCTCCCCTGTCTCAGGGCACTCCAGAGGAGGAGGGTTCGAAAGGGACTTAGAGGAGGAAGACGAGGTAGCTGGAAGAAAGGGGAGATCCCGGAGGGGGACCATGCTCGCATTGTCAGGGTGTGTTCCGCCGAGAAGAGCTCTCTTCTCTAATCAACGAGTCCCTAAAAGCCCTCAACGTTACCTCAGATTCCCCAACAGGGCGAGCGATAGGACGAGGCATCTAGAGGATCCCCTAATCCAGGCCGTCAGAAGGTCCCAGAAAGTTTTCCCCGGTTCACAGCGTGGTACGTCACATGATACAAGAGAATGGATCAACCAGAGTCAGGCCTGCGAGGGGTACGAACTATGTCTCGTCTCTACCCTCTCCCTGAGCCAGATAAAGAACTGCTGAAGTCCCCCAGAGTAGATGCGGCGGTATCAGCAGTCACCAAGAAGACCACTATCCCATTGGAGGGAGCCTCGGCCCTAAGGGATGCTCAAGACAGGAAATTGGATACGCTCCTGAAACCAAGCCTTTGATGTCAGCGCCCTTGCCTTGCAGGCCTCAGTATCAGGAGCCTGGGTGGCTCGGCCTGCCTTAAGGTGGGCACAACAGATCCAGTCAACAGAGGATCAGCGGCCGAAGCGCAGGCCAACGCACTAGGTGGAATCCGGAGCAGCCTATTTGGCGGATAGTCAGTTATGATCTAATCAGAAGCATAGCCAAGAACATGGCCTCGGTGGTGGCGGCTAGGCGCTACCGTTGGCTACGGAATTGGGCAGCAGATGCTTCCTCTAAGGCGCGCCTGAGCCGACTTCCTGTTAAGGGGAAACTGTTTGTTTTGGCGAAGATTTGGAAAAGCTAGTTAAGGACCTGGGGGAGTCCAAAGGGTGGCAGGCTCCCAGAAGACAGACAAACCAGGGGCGCTCTCATTCCCCCTTTACGTACCCAGCCTAAGGAACCACGGAGGTTTCGTCCAGCCAGGTCAGCCCCCTTTCCAAGACCCCGTTTTCCCCTCAAGGGGACAAGGTTACCGAGGGTTCCGGGGAGCTGGCCGAGGATTCGGAACAGCCTCTTCCTCCTTTCTCGGGTTTCCAGAAAACAATGAGGAAAAAACTGGGGGCCAGGAGGGAAGGCAACCGATAGGGGGTCGCCTCAGGCTCTTCCTTCCCGCCTGTCCCGGGTCACGTCCGATCAATGGGTCCCATAGAAGTGATCAAAGAGGGCTATTCTCTCGAATTCTCAGAACAAATCCCTCCGGCCTTTGTCCGCTCGCTCCCTGCGGCTCTCCTTCAAGGAGGGCGGCGGTGGAGGCAACTCTCGCACGCCTATTAGCTCTCGGGGCGTGATCCCCGTTCCACCAAAACAGCGAGGATCGGGTCGGTACTCAATTTATTTCGTGGTACCAAGAAGGGAAGGCTCCCTTCGGCCGATCCTGGATCTAAAACAAGTAAATCGCTGCCTCAGAGTACCCCCCCACTTCCGGATGGAGACTCTATCGCTCTGTCATAGCAGCCGTAGGGAAGAGAGTTCCTAACCTCCCTCACTTGACAGAAGCCTATCTTCATATCCCAATCAGGAAGTCCCATCAGCATTCCTGAGATTCGCGGTGCCAGGAGGCCACTTTCAATTCCAGGCCCTTCCATTCGGCCTAGCCACGGCTCCCAGAACATTCACCCAAGGTAATGGTGGTGGTAGCGCCTTCCTTCGGAAGGAGGCATATTAGTTTCATCCTTACTTGGACGATTGGCTAATCCGGGCAAAATCCGAAGAAAAAAGAAGTCTCTCGGCAACGGCCAGAGTAATCCAGGTTTTAGAGAACTTGGGTTGGGTCATCAATCGTACAAAGAGCAGACTGACTCCCTCCCAGGAACTCGAGTACCTCGGGGCAAGATTCGACACCAACAGCGGAAGAGTTGTTCTTGTCACGAACGAGATCAAGGGATCTAAGGCTCCTAGTCCTCTCAGTTTCTAGCCGAAAGAAGCCCCTCGGCGTGCATTATCTTCAACTTCTGGGAACAATGGCGGCGGCAATAGAAGTAGTACCATGGCCAGGGCCCACATGCGCCCATTGCAGCGTTCTCTGTTGCGGCGGTGGTCTCCCCAGCATCAACTCACCCGCTCTCTCGGCAGTTACCGTGCGCTCCGCGGACCAAACAGGCACTCTACTGTGGAGAAACCCAAGGAACCTGGGCCGCGGGATGCCTCTCGAACCCCCTCAGTGGATACTGTTGACAACGGATGCCAGCCTCTCGGGCTGGGGGGCACACTGCCAAGCTCAGTTCGCCCAGGGTCTCTGGACACCGTTGGAAGCGCAATGGCCCATCAACAGACTGGAATTGCGGGCCGTCACCCTGGCGCTCAAAGCACTCGAACCTTAGTTCAAGGAAGAGCAATTCGCGTCCTCTCCGACATGTCAACCCCGCGGTGGCCTACATCAATCACCAGGGAGGCACCGCAGCCCCGCTCTCGAAAAGGAGGCGGACACCCTCTTACAGTGGCGCGGAGATCCATCTTCAGGCGCTATCAGCACAACACGTGGCCGGAACGGACATGTCACGGCCGATTTCCTCAGCAGAGTGCAAGATAGACCACGGGGAGTGGAACTAGAACAGGAGACCTTCAAGCAAATAGTAGCTCGGTGGGGAGTGCCAGTCATGGACCTCATGGCACGGTTCTCGTCAGCCTCCAAGGTGGACAGATTCTTCAGTCGGCGGAGGGAAAGAATGTCCGAGGCTTGGATGCCCTGTCCCAAAAGTGGCCTTCGGAGGGTCTTCTCTATTGTATTCCCGCAAGCCTTGGGCTCTGATCGAAAAGTACTCCAGCGGGTAGAGTCGCACCAGGGATTGTAATCCTCATAGCCCCGGACTGGCCCTCGCCGACCCTGTAATGCGACCTGGTGAGAATGATCGTCGACCAACCGTGGCGGCTCCCTTGCAAAAGGACCTATTAAGGCAAGGCCCGGTACTGATGCCACACGTGGATCGGTTTCTCGCTTACGGCCTGGCTATTGAAAGGGCACGGCTCCTGAAACGAGGGTACTCAGGGGCAGTAGTCTCGACTCTGCTACAGGCCAAGAAGCGCTCGACCTGTCTTTCCTACGTGAGGGTCTGGCGCATCTTCGAATCCTGGTGCGCGGAGCGCCGAAGGAAACCACTCTCGGCCTCGGTTCCGGAGGTCCTGGAATTCCTGCAGGCAGGGTTTGACAAGGGTCTGGCCCACAGTTCCTTAAGGGTCCAGCTGGCGGCCATCGCTTGCTACGAGGGGGGCAAGGTCCGAGGCAAGCCCCTAGGGGCCCACGCGGACGTCGCACGGTTTTTTAAGGGCAGTTAGACGGCTACGACCACAACGAAGGTCAGTCATCCCCCCTTGGGACCTTAACCTTGTACTAAATGCCTTAATCGGGAATCCCTTTGAGCCATTAAGGAATGCCTCCCTAAAAGACTTAACTCTGAAGACAGTTTTCCTTATCGCCATCTGCTCGGCCAGAAGAATCTCGAAAACTACAAGCGCTGTCCTCGCAGCCCCCCTTTCTGTCCTTCCTCAAGGATAAAAGTGGTGCTGCGCACGGTTTCCACCATCCTTCCTACCCAAGGTCACCTCCCCTTTCCATGTGAACCAGACCATTACCCGCCGGCCCTGTGCAACGGAAGGGCGGAAAGTTGGGGATGACAAGCTTCGCCTACTAGACATTCGCAGGACCCTGAAGCGTTACCCTCTCCCGCACAGCGCCCTTCAGAAAATCCGAACGCCTATTCATCCAGTTCGGGGGGGCCGCACAAAGGGGAGGCGGCGGCCAAGGCCTCCATCTCTAGGTGGATCAGGAGGCAATCGCCTCCGCCTATATCCTGAGGGGAAGCAAGTGCCCGTGGCCTGCGAGCACATTCCACGAGGGCTCAGGCTACCTCTTGGGCGGAGTTCAGCCTAGTTCCTCCGCTGGATATCTGTAGGGCGGCGACTTGGTCATCCCTCCACACCTTCACCAAGCACTACAGGTTGGACGTCCAGAGTGCAGCGGACGCTCGTGTTGGCCTGGTGGTTCTTCGTTTCCGTATATGCCGGATACCCCACCCAGGGTTGAACTGCTCGGGTACATCCCAGAAGTAAGGGACTGGACTGGAGTGACGATAAGGGAAAATGGTAATTAGGCCTTACCTGCTAATGCTGTTCTCCTGAAGGAACGACAGTCCAGTCCCTGATCCCTCCCCATTTCCGGCTGAAGTTTAAAGAGTATTGTTTAGTCGGAAGCATCGGAACGAACCCAGGCCAGGTGCGGCTAGCCCCGGCACCCCCCCTCCCCGTCCGGGTGCCATCCTCCCATCCTTTCCCATGCCATTCCAAAAAAAAAAAAAAGAGTTTTAGTTATAGTCAATTTTCTTGAGGTGTTATAGCTATATAGTTCGTTCGGTACGAAAGTTTGTTATGTCTGCTTTTTCATTCGAATACTGGAGTTAGGGGGTTGGTCCCCAGTGGTATTTGTACCGCTCCATCCCCAAAAAGGTTGGGCTCAGCCTCCAAGCTGCTGGAAGGGTTGCGCAACCCAGAAGTAAGGGACTGGACTGTCGTTCCTTCAGGAACAGCAATTAGCAGGTAAGGCCTAATTACCATTTCTTTTACATGTGCTTAGGCTCAGCACATCTCAAACTCATTAGCTCTGCAATATGAGCACTGCATTTCCTCAGACTCACTTTCATACGGTTCAATGCAGCTTTCTATCTCCATCTCTTCAATGGATTCATTGCAGCTATTTTCAGGTGGAACAGGGTCATAGAGCTTACTACTCTGCTTCTGCAACAACTCATTCAGCTTTGCTAACAAGAGTTTCTTTTGCTCTATCTCAGCAGAGAGACTTTGACTAGGGAACACAGAAAAGCTATTTTCTCTACCTTTGCAGCTTAGCTGGCTAGCTGAGTTGCTTCCCCCACTAGGAACTGACTCTTTCAGCTTTCTTTCATGCAGGGACTTTGAAACACGCACTTGCCTTGACTCTGAGCCTCTCAGTTGTTCCAATCCTTCCTGCTCGGTGCCATGCTGCCTTCTCTCTTCATACAATTGCCTCTCTCCTGGCAATTTCCCTTTTAGCTGTGTCTGCCTCAGATCTGTTCCTCTCAGATCCAACGGCTCGTCTCTGCTCCTTGTTCCAGCTGTTCTCCTTCCCGTGTTTCTCCTCGTGCTTGTGCTGCTGCTCCTCGTTCTATCTGACTGCTCAAACACTGCAGTTTTAAACTGATCCTTCTTAGGGACCACACCCTTCTCCCAGCCCACATGGGAGCTGTTAGGACTCAACCTAGCTCTGACGTGCTGAAGTGGGCGGGGCTTGATACTGGCTGCACTCTGACTCAGAGGTTTGTGGTTGCTAGGGAAACCCTGTTTGCTACTATTTTTAAAGGAACAGGATTCACTTTCTTGCCACTCCATGTCCCCTGAACAGCCTTCGTTATCACACTATCTACATGCTGAGTAATTTTATTCTTTATGATGGTTTCTACCATTTTTCCTGGTACTGACGTGAGGCTCACCGGTCTGTAGTTTCCCGGATCACCCCTGGAACCCTTTTTAAAAATTGGTGTTACATTGGCGATCCTCCAATCTTCAGGTATTAGAGATGTTTTTAATGATAATTCACAGATTTCTAATAGCAGGTCTGCAATCTCATATTTCAGTTCTTTCAACACCCTCGGATGTATACCATCCGGCCCAGGTGATTTGCTACTCTTCAGTTTATCTAATAGTTGTAATACATCTTCCCGATGTATCAATATTTCCTTCAATTCTTCCGCACCTTTAAATACCACTTCAGTCATGGGTAACATCCCTACATCTTCCTCAGTAAAGACCGAAGCAAAGAATTCATTCAGTCTCTCCGCTATCGCCTTGTCGCCTCTTAGTGCCCCTTTAACTCCTCTATCATCTAATGGTCCAACCAACTCTCTCACAGGTTTTTTGCTACGAATGTACTTGAAAAAATCTTTATTTCGTGTTTTTGCTTCCGCAGCAAGCTTCTTCTCAAACAACCCAAACTGTGGTTACATGATGCAAGGTTCCACATTAGGAACCACCACTTAGGAAAAAGATTTAGGCGTCGTCGTAGATAACACGTTGAAACCCTCCGCCCAGTGTGCAGTATGGCCAAGAATGCAAATGGAATGCTAGGAATCCTAGGGAAAGGAATGGAGAATAAAACAAAGGATATTATAATGCCTCTGTATCATTCCATGGTACGACTGCATCTTGAATTTAGTATGCAATTCTGGTCACAGAATCTTAAAAAGGATATAGCGTTATTAGAAAAGGTACAGAGAAGAGCCACCAAAATGGTAAAGAGGATGGAAGGATACCCCTATGAAGAGAGGCTAGAAAGGTTAGGGCTCTGCAATCTGGAAGAGAGACGGCTAAGGGGAAATATGATAGAAGTCTATAAATTAATGAATGGAGTGGAATGGGTAAACGTCGATAGATTGTTTACATCATCAGAATATAGAAAGACTAGGGGACATGTAATGAAGCTACAGGGTAACCTATTTAAGACTGATAAGAGAAAATATTTTTTTCACAATGTGTAATCAAACTCTGGAATTTGTTACCTGAGGATGTAGTAAAAGCATAGCTGGGTTTAAAAAAGGTCCACTGCTTGCCCCAGTACAAGCATTATGGAACCTGTGTGTCTTCTGGGGAAACTGTGTGGTACTTGTGACCTAGATTAACCACTGTTGGAAACGGAATACTGAGCTTGATGGACCTTGGTCTGACCCAGTATGGCGTATCTTATGTTCTTATGTACTCCTCTGCCCCTAAGGAAGCAGTGACAGTTCCTGTGCACTTCATCCTTCAGAGTGTACAGATGAGAATGTGGGAGAACATTTACTGCACCTCCAGTCATTAGAAATCTTGACAGAATTCAGAAGGTTCCTGTGTTCGTGAAGCCCCCCTTCCTCACCACTCCCTGGCTATTGATCTGCCTTTAAGAGTTCTGAAAGTTCCAAGACACACTCCTCTGCATCCCCAGGGAAGGAAGCTGGGACATTAGACTCTTTGGGGAGAAGGATTTTCCATGTTTGTGGCCCACATGGCCTCTTACCAACCCTACAGTTGCATGCTTTTGAAGGACATCGGCAGCCTAGATGACCTTTCCTAGTAGCTCCCTCCAGAGAGAGTGGAACAGTATTGTTCCCTATTGATACATGGCAAGGACTGCTCTAAGTTCATGGTCTGAGTGACACATGATATCTTCAAAATGGTATTGAGAGCTTCTGCAATGGGTATTGGCTCCCAGAGACTCCTGGCTCCAGGCCTCAATCCTTGAACAATCTGTGCAGGACAAGCTTACAGACGTACTGTGCCGTGGAGAGAATCTCTTCAGAGAAAAGGTTGAAGGAAAGCTGACTTCACTGAAAAGCAACATATCACTCTTCGCAATCTCTCACCGCGCACATCTGAGCCGGCCTCCTACTGCAGGAAGTTTCAACATGGTAACCTGAAAAAGGCTCATTTATGTCATAGGAACTTACTGGTTGACACTATTCCCAATCAAAAAGGGCTCCTCGAGCCTAAGTAAAGTGAGAGAAGCATTAGAAGGCCTGGCAGGATTTTGACTGGTTCCTGAAGAGTATAGCCATTCTACCTGTAAACGCAGTGGAGGACTCTCCTATAGGATGGAGGCTCACTCTTTTTGCCCAAAGGTGGCCCCTTATAACTTCAAACTCTTGGGTCTTACAAATTGTCCAGAGTGGTTAAAAATTCCATCTATTCGATCTACCTCCAAATTTTTAATTGCTAACTTTTTCTGCTGCATTGCCTAGTGAATTGTAGCTGTACTGCAGAAGGGGTATTTTTGTGTCTTTAGAAAAACTGTAACTGCAGAAAAGTTTTTTTTTTTTTGTTTTTTTTCCTTCTTTTCTAGCCATCAAGATGAAAGAGGAAGGCAAGCTCTTTGAAGTCACTGCCCTTCTCAGGTGTTAGATCCCTCCCCTCCCCAGCTTCCACCCACCCCATGTGAGAATTTGTGCTATATAAGGCAACTCACCAATTAGCTTGTTAGCTAAGATAACAGATTTTGTGCTGGTTGGTAGGGAAAATTTATATACAATTTTGGCATTTTTGAAGGAGCTTCGATTAGGTAATTTTTACAAATGTACAATATATCTCAGATGTGTAATATCAGAATTTAGTAGTGTAAAATAATAGCTGTTTAGCAAGCTAGCAGGACTACACCCAGCTACATAAAATACACATAAAAGAGGCTAGCTTCTTTTTCTCTGAGGAAATGTTAGGGACTTTGGTAGGTTTTTCTTATTTCTTTCAACAGGTACCACAGCTCCAACAACTGAACTATGGCTGGGAAGAATCGTGTTGTCAAAGCTGTTGCCCCCGCTACAGCTTCTGCCTCTGTCCAAACAGACAGTTCAATCCCAGTCAAGGGACGAGTTCCATGTGCCCAATGTTGCAAGCTGAAGCTCTCATGAAAAGTGGAGGAGCTCAGAAAAGAGGTGGCAAGGCTGAGAAACATCCGTGATAGGTGATAGTGAGAAATAAATTGATGAGAGAGTTCTTGAGGCATCCAAACTCTCCGACAGATGGTATGCTACAGAATGAAGAGAGTTGGACATCAGTCACCAGAGCCTGGAGAATCAACAATTCAACTCCTCTAGTCCTTGAATTGAAGAACCAGTATGCAACCCTGGAAATGGAGGAGATGCAAACGTCCCAGGAACAGGAAGAACCAAATCTCAAGCACCCCAAAATTGCAGAAAAGGTGATCACAAGGAAGAGTAGTGGTGGTTGACTCTCTCTTCTGAGGGATTCATCTGCTGACCAGACTTGATGTCCAGGAAGGCGTGCTGTCTGCCAGGTGCTAAAATCCAAGATGTTATGGAGAGTTTGCCGAGACTCATCAAGTCTACTGACTATTATCTGATGATGCTCATTCATATCTAAACAAATGATACTGCTAGGTATCCCTCCGAGCATGTCAAGTGTGATGACATGGCTCTGGGAGAAAGGGTGAAACAGGTATGCAGGGATGGTCTCATCAGTGCTTCCTGTTGAGAGTAAAGGCTGAGGCAGAGAAGCTCGCATCCTGGAGATGAATGCATGGCTGCGTGGATGGTGTCATTTTGGTTTCCTGGACTATAGTATGATTTTCCAAAGGGCTGCAGAACAGAGATGGGGTCCGTCTATCCAAGAAGGGTCAAAGTGTCTTCCACAGCAGACCGGCTAACCTACTAAAAAGGGCTTTAAGCCAGATTCGTTGGGGATGGGTGAAGAAAGCCCCCAGGTAAGTGAAACATAGACTACCTGTGTAGAAATGGGTAAAAGGGGTAATGTCTGGAAAGCAGCGTGTATTAATGCCCATAATATGGGAAATGAGATGCCAGATTTTGAAGCTTTAATTAAAGAAGCTGACTTGGATTTAGTGGTGGTTAAGAGACGTATAACCATAACTGGGATGTAATTATACCAGGCTATACTTTATTCAGGAAGAAGGGGAGGAGTGGAATGTCATGTAAAAAATCAAATTAAAGCTACAGAATTACAGGGCTTACAAAGGAAGGAGGAGGCAATGTAGGTTAAACTAGAAATAGAGAACGGGGAATCCATTTGCATTATGTGATACACAGATCACCTTCACAGGCAGAAGTGGACAGATTTAATTGTAGACATTCGCAGTTTCCATAACGTCCTGCTAGACCAGTCCAGACTAAGTGGGTTGTGTACTCCTACCAGCAGATTGGTGGAGACAAAGAACCAATGAAAAGCCCAGGTTTCAATGACATCACTCCCATGCTTCTTTCACCTCAGCCACCAGAGGTCCCCTTAGTATTTCTTTGTCTTCAGCAGATAGTGAATTGATTTTCTCCTCTCTATAGAAAATCTGAGGATTGAGAGGAAAACAGATTGATTGATTAAATGCTCGTGAACAACCAACTTGAGTACAGAAAGGTTATTCTCTCACTTGAGCATGATGTGGGAGGCTCCACTAGACTGTGCTCTTGTTGGTAGCCATAGGAGGAACAATTGGTTCAGTTCCACCCTCTTATCATGATAAAAGCCTGTTGCGCAGCCAGAAATTGGAAGGATCTAGAAGAGTGCAGGAGTCTCACACAACTTCTGTGCCCCCTCCTCCTTCTCTGTTCCCTCTGCTCTCTCCTGAAGATAGCAGAAGGCTCTCAGAGGGATCTACCTGCCAGCCACTTAAAAGGCAGTGCTGCAAAGTCAGCCAGTGAAACAGTTTCAGGGGAGTAGAGCTGAGCCTGGCATGAATTCTCTGCCTGGGGCTCTCGGGTCAGTACCAAGGCTTGACCTCGTTGGGGGCTCCTGATTCAGGCTTATTGGGATGTAATTCGGGGTGGACCGCTGATGACTGTTGGCATGGTGTGGGGGATTCCTGCCGTTTTCTGCATGCATTAGTAACGTTTTTACCTATTGTGCACCTGGAGGTTATGCGATTCTAACACATGTTCCACCCAAACGGCTCCAACATGCGCTGCTTCCTTCCAGCATAACGTGCGTAATGTAAAAGCACAGTTAATGCGTGCTAGCGGGCCAATGCAGCCTTAATACGTGCTGTTGTGCTACTTGTGCATCATGCCTAGATTCTTTACTCTGCTTTACCTGCATGGCAGCTTCTTAGTCACTGCCCCTGGAGGCCTGCTTTCCCCCTCTCAGCTGGTGGGTGCAGTTCGTCCAAAATGAGGAGCAGCTGGGAGCTATCTGAAATGTTGACTCTGATTCAGATTGCTTGATACTGGGCTCTTCTCCAGGAACAAGCAGGAAGTTAGCTCTCATATATGGGTGATGTTGACGCCGAAGCCGATGGAGCCCTGCGCGGCGCATCTCCCCAGCTTTCAAAGAAAGCCTTTGGGAGATACCACCACGCATGCGTGGTCCCCTTCCTGCTCAAGGGTGCCATCTTGCTCATTCTCCCTTTTTCCGTGGAACTCTAAAGACATTTGTTTAGTCCCCCTGGAAAAAAGTTGATTTTTCTCGTACATGTTGTACCTACTTCAGCTTGCATTGGTTCCTTTCCTGCTTTTGAGCCCCACTGCCCCAGCAGCAGGTCTCAGGACCTTTTTTTCTTAGATTCTTTTCCATCAGCCTTTTTCCAACCACTGGCCGCATCAAGGGTCTTCAACCTCGCTGGGGTCCTTTTTGCCCCAATGGTCACTGGCTTTAAGAAATATGAGCGGTGTTCCAGGAACATGTCCCTCACTAACACTCACGATTGTTGCCACCGCTGTTTGGGCGCCTACCATGACCCGGAGGAATGCTGCCTGTGTAAGAAGTCTGCAAAGGCCATCCAGAGCCACTGGCTTAAGCAGGATGACATCTTCCACAAGGCAGACTCGACCCCGGTATCACTGATAGCCTCATGCTCAAAGGCCCCGCACAGATTCCCTGAGGTTCCAAAGCGGGTTCACAGGCATTCCGAGCAAAGGTCCCCAGAGTGAGTATGTAAGAAGAAAAAGAAGACCTCTAGCAAACTGCTTCTATCTGTGCCCTTCTCTTATATTGCTAACTCCAGACTTCGCTCCTTTCACCTTGCTGCACCTTACGCCTGGAACAAACTACCTGTGTGTCTCTACGCCTGGCACCTTCTCTAACCCTTTTCAAATCCAGGCTGAAAACTCACCTCTTCGCTGCTGCCTTTGGATCTTGACTCACCTGATCTCTTTTTTTTTTTCTTTCCCCCTTGTTTTATCCCTGCATCACTTTCTGTGTTGTCTGTCTTGACTAGATTGTAAGCTCTGATGAGCAGGGACTGTCTCTTACATGACTGTGCAGCGCTGCATACGACTTGTAGCGCTGTACAAATGCTCAGTAGTAGTAGTAGGAGTAGTAGTAGCCTCGTCCTGGGAGATGGACAAGCACGGGAAATCCTGTGCATGGTGTCACCAGCAGGAGCTGGACTGTGGCCTAAGCTAACAGCCAGACTGCTGGGCCTGACCTTTCTTGTAGAAAGTTGTAGTTGTGAGTCAAGTGGTCAGGTTTTTCAAAAGGATTTTTATTCCCCTCCCGGGGTTGGATTTTCAAAAAGGTTATAATACAAAAAAACTCAGGATCAATGTTCCCTCTAATTTTCTGTAGGCTGTGTGCGTATAAAATATCAGCTGTTCAGCTTTTGAAGGAAGGTTAAATTTTTGTGCGCCACATAACGACACTCGGAGTTATATACTTTAAAATTTCACTACACGTCAGAATACAGTATGTATACCACATTGATTGCACTAGAAAATATTGTAGACCTTGTGAAAAACTTAAATACACAACAACTTTTAAATTTTAAGGCGTCTGTGTTGTTTTCTATCAGAATCAGAACTGTAATTTTTGTGCGCTCTGTTATAAAGTATGTGCGCTCGCTCGGCGAGGTGTGTGCGCGCGCACACACGCACAGCTTAGAGGGAACAGTGCTCAGGATACAACCATACTTCTGGTAAACTGAAGAAAACTTAAACATAGCATCTTGCTTCAACAGAACTCATAGATCACAGTATAAAGCTTATCCGATATGCTAGCGGTCTCTTCTTAGCTTTCTCAGCACTCACGAGGCACTCTTATCCTGGCTTCAGCATAAGGAGGAAACCATATCGGATAACAACAGCGTACAATCCATGGCTTCATCACATGGGCTTTCCATACCAGCCTCTGTAATCATAGGCTCACACTTTGCTCTATCATTTACAGTATTTTCATTAGATCAGAAAGTTTGCACCCTTCTTAGTCCCGTATCTCTATCAGTGCTCTCTGAACAGCCTTCTTCACAGCAGGGAAAATAGCTGTCATAAAGCTGGTAATAGCAGGAAGGAGAAACACCTTTCTTTGAGTAAGCTTTATCCTTAACTTTTAAACTTCCTGCCTTTTACATTTGGCTGTAAACTATAACACTGTTCTCTTCTATTATGTGAGGATTTCTCTCTTGGAAATCTTTTGCAGGGTTTCACTGGCACACACTCTTCAGGATCAGACATACACACATCTCCAATAGCATTTCTTTCCCTCTCTAGGGTTTGTAACTGTTTTAAGCTGCCATGCTTTTCAGATACATACGGTTTGCCTTCCACTGCCTCCCATTCATTCAGCACAGCCCGGTGCTTAGGAAATTCAAGCTGCGTCAGAGGTAAGTGCTTCTTACAGCTGACCTCTCTGTATGAAACTCTCCGTGTTTCTTTCTGTGAATTCCTTTGTGGCTTCCTGCTAGAAGTTCCAGGCAAAGTGTCTGTATTTCCTGAATATTCTGAGCTTCCTTCTGAGTCTTGCAAGTCTCTCGTGTCTTGCAAGTTTCTCTTGTCCGGCCAGTCTAACTCTGACTGCACTGAGCATTTTTTATACAGCTTCTTGGGCATTCCCTTGCACAGGTGAAAGCCGTTCTCATCAGCAGCTGAGGAATGCTTACTAGCTAGGCGTGACTGCAGACCTCGTGTCTGAGTTTGTTTACATTGCCTATGGTAACTGGGAACCTTGCGACTTGCCTGCCTGTCAGAATCTAAACTGCAAACAGCAGATTTCTGTGCTTCTGAGGCAGAGGGCAGATCTTCCGTGTTACAATGGTCACTCAGCCGTTGACAGGCCTCTGAGGAGTCAGAGCGGGAGCGCCCCCGAAAGATACTCAGGACTGAGGTTGAGTCATCCAGCGATGGACCCTGGTCTCCCGAGGGTCATCCCATTCTGTCGATGACCCCCTCTCCTCCTCGTCACCCAGCCCTGTCACCCTGGCATCTGTGTCAATGGCTGCCACCCCTGAGTGGGAAGCTCGTATGCTGGCACTGGAGTGCTGCATTTTGGCGTTCATCGCTTCCCAGCAGGTGTCGATGCTTGGCCCCGCCGGTGCTCACCCCGAGACTGCAGGGACCTCAATGTTGAGGACTACCCAGGCTGTTGAAGCGATCCCCGAGAGCCAAACTCCTCGGGTGGATAGTCTGTGAGGGTCTCATTCTCACTCCTGATCCTTGGGGCGAGGTCCTCGCAGGTGAGTGCCTCTGCCTCCAGCCATGCCCTGGCCTTGGGACACTGAAGACCACTGCCAACGATTGCCCTTGGAGCCATCTAGTCTCAGGTTTTCCTCGGACTACTCTGATTGGAAATCCAATATCGAGCCATCTGCGGAGACTCGAGCCCACCAAGACCTTCCCTCTGACCTGTCTCCATCGGCCGCGAGGGCACCAATCCCTGCCTGAGGGCACTTCATTCCTCGAGTTCATCAGGGAAATGGCTCGGGCTAGTCATCCTCCAGTACGAGGCACCGCCGAAGGAGACCCTGATGGTCCTAGTCCCTGTCCCCTCCATTCATAGCCGGATTCTTCTCAGGATGTAGGAAACCCCGGCATTTATGCCGATCATTAGCCAGCGCTTGGATACGATGTACCGGGTTCAGTGAGGGCCAGGCTTCCGCAAGTTGCTTCTCCCCCACAGCTCCATGGTGGTCAAGTTGGCCATGCACCACAGAAGAGTCCGAAGATACTCATCAGTGCCTCCGGGCAGGGAGTCCCGCGTCCTCGATGCCCTCGGATGGAAATGCTAC
This sequence comes from Ichthyophis bannanicus, assembly GCA_033557465.1. Classification (NCBI taxonomy): domain Eukaryota; kingdom Metazoa; phylum Chordata; class Amphibia; order Gymnophiona; family Ichthyophiidae; genus Ichthyophis; species Ichthyophis bannanicus. Next base: position 559,550,278 of record CM066034.1, on the reverse strand, counting down.
TAAGGCTCAATGTTGGCATGTCGAATACAAACTTACCAACTTTACATCGGCATGTTTCTCCAAGACCTGGCCAAGGAACTCTGAGGCTTTGTGGCTGCCTCTATGGAGATCACCTCCAGTACTTCCAGACTCTTACGAAGTCTCTTGGAGAGTGTTCCAAGTATCTGTCCCAAGCTGCTTATGACAGCTTCGAATCCAGCGTGAGGGTTGCTTCTGCTGGCATTGGTGCTCAATGCCAGGCTTGGCTCCAGTCATTAGACCTCAAGCAGTGGGTAGAAGGGAAGCTCCTCAATGTTCCTTGCCTTGGGGAGCAGCTCTTTGGCAAATCGATGGAGAACAAGGTGGCTGAAATCAAGACAGTTTGTTATCCGGATTCGGCTCTTGAGGAAGACCTCCACCCTCCCGAGGAAGAAGCCACAGGGAAAGAAAGCTCCTTTCCTCAGGAAGGGCCAATCCTATTGAGGTTACCCTCCATACCCGGTCACCCAAACCCCTCAGTAGGGTCACCAGGGCAAGGGAGTGGGCCAGGGCCCACACAAGCCCAAGGGTCCCAAGCCCCAGCTACCAGCCACATCCTAACCTGGGACAGGGTTTTGACACCCCTTGCATAGCCTCTCTTCCACTGGAGGGTCAGCTCCCAAAAGGGAGGTGCCTGGTCCATTTTGCCCACAGGTGGGCCTCCATCACCATAGACTCATGGGCACTTCAGGTGGTCAGGGAGGGTTACCTCCTCCTCCTGGACCAGTTACTTCCACCCTTCTTCCCGGGGGAGCCTCCTCGGTCTCCCTTGCACCAGGCTGTGCTAGTGCAAGAACTCGCAGGCCTTCTCAGGGACAGGGCCGTGGAGCCTGTGCCACACCACCTGAGAGGACAGGGTTTTTACTCCAGGTACTTTCTGGTCCCAAAAAGAACAGGGTGGACCTGAGAAAACTGAACAAATTCTTGGTGAGAGAGATATTCAAGATGCTCTCCCTTGGAATAATGCTGCCCTATCTTCAGCAGGGAGATTGTCTATGTTCCTTTGACCTAAAGGATGCTTATACCCATATCCTTATTCATCCCAGTTACGGGCAGTATCTAAGGTTTGTGGTCGGGGGCGACCACTACCAGTACAGGGTACTTACTTCCCTTTGGCCTAGCCTCCGCATCTAGGGTCTTCACCAAATACCTAGCAGTGGTGGCCATCATCTCCAGTGGGCCTTCGTCTTCCCGTACCTAGACGACTGGCTGGTAAGAGGAGACACAGCCTCGGAGATGCTGTAGGCCACAGGCTGCACTATCAAGGTCCTACAACACCTAGGATTCATGATAAATCACCCAAATTGTCTTCTCACTCCAAGACTTCGCTTTCATAAGGGCTTGCCTGGACACCCTCCAGGCCAAGGCTTTCCTCCCCCTGAACAGGGCAGATTGCCTTACGGCCCTAGCAGCTGAGGTTTAACACCACCACATGGTCTTAGCGCGGTCCATGCTTAGCCTTCTCGGCCACATTGCCTCTATGGTACATGAGGTACCCAACGCCTGCTTCCACATGCGGCTCAGTGGTACCTCCGCTCACAGTGGACCCAGACCACGGGCCGGCTCCAGGACAGAGTCTCGGTGTCCCGTCAACTGGTTGAGTCACTCAATTGGTGGTAGGTTACTCAGAACCTGCACCAGGCATGCCTTTCTAACTCCCGTCCCCAGAGGGTAATCACGATGGATGCCTCCTACGGGGCTGGGGTGCCCACTGCGAGGAGCTGCACACCTAGGGGATGTGGTCACCTGAGAAAGCCAGTAGCAGGTCAACCTGCTGGAGCTCAGGGCCATCTTCCTGGCGCTAAAAGTTTTCCAGCACTGCATGCAGCATCAGTCAGTGCTTGTCCAGATGGACAATCAAGTCACAATGTTCTACCTGAAAAAGCAAGGGGGCACAGACCTCCTACTGGCTATGCCAGGAGGCTGTAGCCCTCTGCTCGTATGCAACCAGACAGGGTATGCTCCTCGGGCAACATACTTCTCTGGCCAGGATGACACCCTGGCGGACTGACTGAGCAGGATCCTCCAGCCACACGAGTGGCAATTGGACCCAGTGGTGGCACAGCGGCTGTTCAGATGGTGGGGCACCCTGAGCCTTGACCTCTTTGCCAGCCCAGTCAGTGCTCAGCTTCCGCATTTCTGCTGCCCACATCAGGACCGGGTAGCGGTGGATGCCTTCCTCACCTCATGGTCAGGGGTCTACTGTATGCCTTCTTTCCCACACCACTGATAGCATGGACCCTCTTCAAGATCCAGCGAGACAATGCTTCTGTGATTCTGATAGCCCAGACAGCCTTGATTTCCCCTGATGCTCCATCTCTTGATGGAGCCTCCACTCCCTCTTGGGAGCTCCCCGGGACTTTTGACCCTGAAGGGGGGGGCTCGATTCTCCACCCCAACCTTGTCTCTCAAAGCATGGCTCCTGAATGGAGGTAAAGGAAATCCTTCTGGCCTCTTGCAAGGACTCCATGAGACGGACCTACGCCTTCAAGTTGTGCAGATTCTCCTTATGGTGCACGGAGCTCCGGGCAAATCCGTTCTCCTGTCTGGTACACATGGTGCTGCAATACTTGCTACACCTCTCGCAGTCCAGACTTAAGTCCAACTCCGTCCGGGTGCACCTGAGTGCCCTCTCCGCAATCTATCACTCCATAGAGTGCAAGTCTCTTTCCGTGCAGCACTTACTTGATTCATGCGGGGCTTACTGCTCTCTAAGCCTCCATCTGTCCACCCCCCGGCGGAATGAGATATCAATGTAGTGCTAGCGCAGCTTAGCCAAAGGCTGTAAGGGCAGCTTGGTATCTGCCCTCTACGCTACCTGTCCTTCCTGGTGGCACTCACCTCTGCCTGCAAAGTCGGTGAGCTTCAGGCCTTGGTGGCTACACCAGGTTCTGCAAGAACAGGGTCATATTCCATACCCACTTGAAACTCCTATCGAAGGCGGTATCTGATTTCCACCTCAACCAGGAGATGGTACTTCCCACCTTCTTTCCCTGGCCCCACGCCGACAAGGCATTTGCCTTTCCCCACACTCTGGACTGCAAGAGGGCCCTGTCCTTCTACCTGCAGCGCACCCAGGACCACCGCAAAGCATAGCAACATAGTATATGACAGCAGATAAAGACCAGTATGGTCCATCTAATCTGCCCAGCAAGGCATGCAGGTCACCCTCTCTCCATGCCTTTGTTTAGGGGTGTACCCACCGCTCTGTGTAGGTCGCCCTTATTTGTTCATGTATAAGAGATAGTTATGTTTATTTTGATTTTATCCTGTTGCTATAAAGGGATCCACTGTGTCTGTCCCATACCATTTTGAATTCTGTCATTGAGTTTGCCCCACCACTTCCATTGGGAGGGCATTCCAAGCATCTACTTTTCATACTTTTTCAGTGAAAAAGTATTTCCTGACATTGCCTGTCAGTTTATCCCCTTGCAGCTTCATGTTATGCCCTCTAGTTTTATAACTTTCTCGTCTTTGGAAGAGGTTTGTTTGTCCATTAAAACTCTTAAGTATTTAAAGGTCTGAATCATCTCCCCTGTCCGTCCTCTCCCCCAGAGTGTACATATTTAGGTCTTCAAGTCTCTTCTCATAAGTCTTCTGACACAGGCTTCAAATCATTTTGTTCGCCTTCCTCTGAACTGCTTCCAGCCTTTTTATATCCTTTGCAAGATACGGTCTTCAAAACTGAATACAATATTCCAAGTGAGGCCTCACCAGTGATTTGTACAGTGGTATTAGTACCTCTTCCTTTCTGCTGTTAATTCCTCTCTGTATGCAATCCAGCATCCTTCTGGCTTTTGCCACCACCTTGTCACACTGTTTCGCCACCTTGAGATCATCAGAAACAATCACACCAAGGTCCTTCTCCTGGTCTGTGCGCATCAATCTCTCGCCCCCTATCACATACAGTTTCCTTGGATTTCTGCTTCCCAAGTGCACGATACTGCATTTCTTCACATTAAATCAACTTCCAAGCATTAGATCATTCTTCCAGCTTTTGTAGATCTTCCCTCATGTCCCCTACTCCCTCAGGAGAGTCCACTCTGTTGCAAATTTTGGTATCATCTGCAAAAAGACAGATGTTTCCATTCAGCCCTTAGGCAATATCACTCACTAATATATTGAACAGAACCGGTCCCAAGACCGAACCCTGAGGCAGACCACTAATCACCTTCCTTTCATCTGAGTGAGTTTCGTTTACCGTCACCTTCTGTCTGTCAGTCAACCAATTTCTGATCCAGTTCACCATCTTCGGGCCCATCCCCAAGCTGTTGAGTTTGATAAACCTCCTATGAGGAACAGTATCAAAGGCTTTGCTGAAATCTAGGTAGATCAAATCCATCGCATGCCTTTATGTAGTTCTCTGGTCACCCAGTCAAAAAACTTGATCATATTTGTTGGCGAGATCGTCCTTTGGTAAAACAATGTTGCCTCGGATCATGCAACCTGTTGGTTTCGAGGAAGTCCACTATTTGCTTTTTCAGGAGCACCTCCATTACTTTTCCCACCACCGAGATAAGGCTTACTGGCCTGTAGTTTGTCATGTCTTCCCTATTACCACTTTTGTGGAGAGGTACCACATCAGCCCTCCTCTAGTCCTGAGGAACCTTTCCTGTTTCTAAGGAAACTGTTAAAAACTTCCTTTAAAAGGCCCTGCAAGAACCTCTCTGATCTCTTTCAGTATCCTGGGGTGTATCCCATCCAGTCCCATAGACTTGTCCACTTTCAGTTTTGCAAGCTATTCTAACACATCATCTTTTGTGAATAGTGTGATATCTACTCCATTCCCATTTGTATATTTGTCAATCACAGGTGGTCCTTCTCCAGGATTTTCTCTAGTGAAAACAGAGCAGAAGTATTTGTTTAGCATTGTTGCTTTTTCAATGTCACTTTCCACAGATCCGTTCCCAGCACTTTTGAGTCCTGCGATTCCACCTCTGATTTTCCTCCTCTCCTGAATATACCTGAATAAAGTCTTGTCTTGTTGCCACACTTCACATCTTTAGCCATCTTTTCTTCTGCCTTTGATTTTGCTATCCTTATTTCTCTTTTTGTTTCTTTTAGTTTGATCTTATATTCTTTTTTAGTGTTCCTCTGTTTGCGAGCTTCTGAATTTGTGAAGGCTGTGGTTTTTGCCTTTATTTGTGCAGCCACTTCTTTGGAGACCAAATAGGTTTCCTTTTCCTCTTGTTTTTATTTACTTTCATTATGTATGTATCTGTTGCACCTTTTTATTGCTTTCTTTAGTTTAGTCCATTGCAATTCCACTTCCCTTAATCCCTCCCACCCTACCAACTCCTCCTTACAGTACTTGGCCATTTTACTGAAGTAAGCGTTTTTAAAGTCTAAGACTTTGTTTGCTGTGATTGGATTCCACCTTGGCTTTTATCTCAAACCACACCGTGTGATGATCGCTGCTGCTCACATGGGCACCCACCTGAATACTCGACATGCTATCTCCGTTGGTGAGCATTAAATTCAGCATGGAGCTCTCCCTGGTCAGTTCCATCACCATTTGTTTAAGTAACTCATCTTGAAAAGCACCCACAATTTTTTTTACTTCTTTCCAGATTTGTAGAAGGAACACTCCAATCCACATCGAGTAGATTAAAGTCACCTAATATGGTCACTTCCCCCTTCATGGCTATCTTTGCAATATCAACAATTAATTCACTATTCATTTCTTTGGTTTGAGTTGGAGGCCTGTAGACCACACCAGTATGGATGACAGTGCCATCTCCTCTTTCCAACACAATCCAGAGCGCTGCTTCTTTTCCTCATGTCCCCTGCATTTCAGCAGCTTTAATATTGCTTTTGACATACAGGGCTACTCCTCCTTTTCTACCCTCTCTTTCTCTTCTAAATAAATTATAGCCAGCTATGACTATATCCTATTCATGCGACTCGTTAAACTATGTTTCAGCTTTTCATCTCTTATGAGCCCAGTCATCTGGAGGAGGTTATCACCAAGCAGTTTCTGTCTATCTGGGTTGTGGACTACATCGCCTTCTCCCACAACCAGGCTGGGCTGCCATTAGAGCGCCGGGTCACAGCACACAATGTCAGGGCTATGCTAACCTCTGTTGCGAGCCTACGCTCTGTCCCTATGGCAGACCTCTGCCGGGCTGCCACCTGGTCCTCCGTTCACACTTTTGCGGCTTATTGCCTGGAGAAGGAGTTCTGACGGGACAGTGCCTTTGGCCAGGCCATCCTCTGGAATCTGTTCAGGGTTTAGTTAACTCCTGCCCTCCGACCCTTCTTGTTCAGGCTACTGGAGCCGTGGTACTCCATGAACACTGGGGTCCTCAGAGTCTGTCTTCAGATTCATTCACTTCTGGGCCATGTTTTTCTACAGGTTCTCGGTAGCCTGTAGCTAGGGAGTCCCATATGTGAGGACTGACTTCCTGCTTGTTTCTGGAGAAAACGTAATTACTTACCTGTAATAGGTGTTCTCCAGGGACAGCAGGAATCGGTCCTCACAACCTTCCCTTCTCCCCTTGGAGTTGCTGTTCAGATTTTGGCCATCTTCTTTAGTTATGTCATCTGACTGAGCAAGATGGCACCCTTGGGCAGGAAGGGGACCACACATGTGTGATGTCATCTCCCAAAGGCTTTCTTTGAGAGCTGGGAAGATGTTCTGCGCAGAGCTCTGTCTGCATCAACGTCACCCATATGTGAGGACTGATTCCTGCTGTTCCTGGAGAACACCTGTTACAAGTAAATAACTATACTTTATGTGGATGAGGAAGTGCTCTCGCCTTTAGAAAATTATGCAGCAGCTGGCATGATCTACCTATTCTGGAAGGAGGAGCTGGCGGCATTGATTGCCAGGGTCTCATCTGCCTTGATCTTGATGGATACTTCTACCACGGAGCAAAAGCTGAAAGTACACACGCTCTTTCTAGGGGTGTGAAAATCCACTACTGTTTTCCTATTCCCGGATGTGATCAAGGATCTGATTCGGTAGGAGTGGGACTCTCCTGACTTACTACCTAAAGGTTTAAGGGTGTGTAAGAGAATTTACACTCTGAGGAGGAGTGCATTGAGTGGTTTGACAATCTCAAGGTGAATGTGCAGGTCACGGCAGTTTCCAGTTGGACCACCTTTTCTGTGGGAGGTGGGTTGGCCTTAAAGGATTTTCTGGACCGTAAAGTGGATTTCTTGCTGAGGAGCCAGTTCGTTGTGGCGGTGGCTGTTCCTCAGCTGGTGGTATATACCATCATGGCGTCTTAAGCTCAACTCCAGTGGATTCAGTCTCTTCTGCTAGATACTTCCCCTTTTTTGGAGTCTGCTATGGCCTTCCTTTCTGATGCAATGTATGACCTGGTATGTTTGGCAGCCAGGGATGGTGCCCCGATGACAGCGTTATGGGGTTGGATTTGGCTCTGGCACTGGCAGCAGACAAATCCTCCAAAGCTCGGTTGGCGCAACTGACCTTTAAGGGGATGTTTCTGTATGGAGCCGATTTGGAGAAGCTGGTGAAGGACCTGGGCAAGACAAAATCTTACCGCCTTCTGGAATATAGGTCCCAGGGGCCTGTGAAGGGGGCAGGTTCCCCTTTTTCATCAGCCTATGCCTGTCCACTAAGGATGTGCTGGCTCGATTTATGGGGGTTTGGGGGTCTTGGGGTCTTAGGTTTTCCATACATGTCAGTAATGATGAGAGCCCCTTCCGGGCTGCACAGTGAAGGCTTGGGGGCCCATTCTCTGGTTCCTTTGGTTGGAAACAGGCTTCGCCTCTTCTTTCAGGAACCGGCCCAGGTTACCAAGGATCACTGGGTGCTAGACACCATTCAGTTTGGCTACGTCCTCAAAAGCAAAGAACCAATTCCGGATGCTGTCATTTCCCCTTGTGTGTCTGCGATCAAAAGTGCTGCTGTGTGGAGGAAATGACGTCACCAGTCTGAGAGGCAGCAAAAGCATGGGGCTCCGTGAATGTGTGATTTAGAGGTGCAACCCTAGCCCTACCGCGGGGTCTGGAGAGTCGGACAAGCTGTGGATTGTTGGTGAACCGAGAGGCTGCCCGGTGATGAAAAAAGGTAGCGCTGAATTAAAGGCATTTGCCTATAAAAGCGCGGCGGTGGTGGGAGCCGCGGGGAAAGCCAAGATGGCGGCTGTGAATGCGGGCAGTGATGAGGAGGCCTCAAAGGTGGAGAAGCAGCGGGGCTGTGATGTGGAGGTACTCCGGGGAGAGCTACAAAGTTGGTTTACCACCCTCAGACAGGATATGTCCCTGTTTAAGGCAGATGTCCAGGGATGGATGGAAGATCTGCGTGGAGAAATTTGTGAGGTGGGCCAACGTTTGGAGGATCTGGAGAGTAAAGTGGAAACGCAGGACAGCACGTTGCAGAAACTGCAGGAGCAGATTGAGAGCATGGAGGGGGAACAGGAGGAATTATGGTCTAAAGTGGAAGACCTGGAGAACCGTTCCAGGAGGGCGAATATTAGACTGCGAGGCTTCGCAGCAACAGCGGAGAACTTGGACTGTGCACAAATAGTGGAAAGAGTGTGTAAGCAGTTGGTGTTGGAGGCTGGTATATCGGAGGAGGGCCTGTGCTGGAAGATTGATAGGGCCCACAGAGCGTTGGGTTCCAAAAAGGAGGGCTACAAAAGAGACATTATAGTTTGTTTTCACGAGTATTCCACAAAATCTATTGTAGTGGAAGCTGCACGGAAAGTAAAGCATTTTAACTGGGAAAACCAGCGTATTGAGATTTATGCGGATCTTTCAGCGATCACGATGAGAAAGAGAAGAGACTTTGCACAGATTACTAAGCAGTTGCGGGATAGGGCCATTAGATATAAATGGCTGTTCCCGTTTGGTCTGCAATTTTGCATTGAAGGTGTCACGTCCTATGTGAAAACTGCTGAGGAAGCAGTTAAGGCGATGGAGAATGCTGGGTGGACTGAGATGCCCGAGATTTTGCAGATAAATCGCCCTAAAGCACCGAGGAAATGGCCGGGTGAAAGTGGCTGGAGGAGAGCACCCCAAGGGGACCGGCGGCTGCGCAGACAACAACAGAAGACGGCGGTGGAGTCTGAGGGTTGAGATGGAGTAGTGGACTCTTTGGACATTATTTTACTAATGCCTGTGAAGGAAAGGCGGTGTAAAGTGTGCTGTTTTAATAAGTACTATAATGGTGATGGCGGGAGGGGGGATGCCCTTTGAAAATAAGAGAGAAAATTAGGGGCTCGGGCTGGTGAGTCATGCCTCGTGAGATGGAGGCGAGAGTGCCTTGGAAAGGTGTGGGGGAGGGTTGGGGAGGGGGGTGGGGTATGAGAGGGGGGAGGGGGAGGGTTGGGGAGGGGGGTGGGGTATGAGAGGGGGGAGGGTTGGGGAGGGGGTGGGGTATGAGAGGGGGGAGGGTTGGGGAGGGGGGTGGGGTATGAGTGGGGAGGGTTGGGGAGGGGGGTGGGGTATGAGAGGGGGGAGGGTTGGGGAGGGGGGTGGGGTATGAGAGGGGGGAGGGTTGGGGGGAGGGTTGGGGAGGGGGGTGGGGTATGAGAGGGGGGAGGGGGAGGGGTATGAGAGGGGGGAGGGGGGATATGTAGGGCTGCTCAATCCAAACAGCGTGGGATCTGGGTGAGTGTAGTATGTGGAGCTGATGGATAAATTAAGGGTGGTAACAATGAATGTGAGAGGTTTAAATTCCCCAATTAAGAGACAAAGGGTGTACAAAGAGATCAGTAGGCTGCAGGGTAATGTGGTGTTCCTCCAGGAGACCCATTTGCTGAAAAGGGACGAGTAGAGGATGGCAAATAAAAAAATTCCAGGGACGATGGTTTGCTTCCAATCGTGTCGAGCTCAAAAAAGGGGGGGTAGGCATCCTTGTGCGTACCCAGGTACCTTATCAGGTACAGGAGATCCAACAGGATAAGGAAGGGCGCTACCTGATGATTAAGATACAACTAAAGGATCAGAAATTTACATTGGTGAATATTTATGGGCCAAATGTGGCACAAGGGGCCTTCTTTGTGGAATTGACCAGAAGGGTGGCTGAATTTGCCGAGGGCCAACTAATAGTGGGGGGAGATTTTAATTTAACGAGTAATCCTATGTTGGATAATTCCAGGGGGAAGGCCCTAGGGAGTGTTAAGAGCAGGAGAGCGCTGAAAGCTATGGGGGCACAGTTGGGTGTGGTGGATGCATGGCGGGAGTTGAAAGGGAGGAAGAGGGACTACACTTATTGGTCCCCGGTGCATGACTCTCTGTCTAGGTTGGATATGGTGTGGGTGGCCCAGACACTAGTACAGGACCTGGGAGGGTGTGAGATCAGTGAGCGCACGTTGTCAGATCATGCCCCGTTTTGGGTAGAGCTTAGGGTGGGGGGCACTGCTAGGAAAGGTTTGGGGTGGTGTTTAAATGAGTCGTTGTTGGAGATACCGGAGATTGTTACACAAGTGAAGGAAAATATTAAGGAATATCTAGAGCTAAATGATACAGCCGAGTGTAAAATTGGAACACTATGGGAATGCCTTAAGGTGGTGGTGCGAGGAAAACTGATAGCCATTGGCTCCTATCGGAAGAAGGTACAGGAGCGCCAAAAGCAGATAGTATATAATAAGATCAGGGACCTGGAGAGTTTACAAAAACGGGGGGAGTTGGGTAGGTCGGGGCTGCGTGATTTGGTACGGGCGAGGAAGGAGTTAGGTGAGTTGGAGCTTGGGGAGATTAAATACGCCCAAGATAGGCTAAAACAAGTATTTTTTGAATGGGGGAATAAACCCAGTAGGATATTAGCACATAAGCTGAAACAACAGCGTCAGCGAAACTATATAACTAAAATTAAGGACGCCCAGGGGAAGGATATGCGTCAGCTGGGGCAAATGCAAGAGCGTTTTGTAGAGTATTATAAACAATTGTATACACCTGAACAGAGCGGTGTGCAGAGGAGGGTGGAAGACTTTTTAAGCATGGAGCTCCCGAGTTTGAGTGTGGGGCAAGCAGAGCAGCTTTCCCGGCCCATTGAGGTGGGGGAAGTGCTTGCGGTAATTAAGACCTTACCGTTGCATAAGGCACCGGGGCTGGACGGGTACACCAACAAATTTTATAAAACATTTGGGGATGTGGTGGGGGAGGTATTGACTAGGCTCTTTAATTCTTTTACGGAGGAGGGAGTGTTGCCAGAAACAATGCGCACCACGGGTATAACATTACTCCCAAAGGAGGGGAAAGATTTAACTTTATGTGGCTCTTATCGACCCATCTCCTTGTTGGGGACGGACTTTAAAATTTATACAAAGGTCTTGGCTAATAGGATCTTACCCCATTTACCATTCTTAGTGCATGAGAACCAGGCGGGTTTTGTGCCGGGGAGGCACACGTCTGATAATATACGGAAAGTGTTGAATGCTATGTGGGGAGGGAAGCGGGGGAAGCAACAGATGTTATTATTGACAATCGATGCTGAGAAAGCATTCGATCGTGTATCTTGGCCCTTTCTTTTTGGGGTCCTGGAGAAGATGGGGATAGGAGGGGACTATCTGCGCTGGGTTAAAGCGATCTATAATCAACCACGGGCGAAGATTCGTATAAATGGTGAATACACGGCGGCATTTGAGTTACGGCGGGGCACGAGGCAGGGGTGTCCGTTGTCACAGATTTTGTTTGTATTATCGATGGAACCTTTAGCCCAATGGGTGCGGGAGTGTGGGGAGGTGAGAGGGGTTAGATGGACGGCCTTGGAAAGTAAGGTGTCTCTCTTTGCGGATGATTTACTGTTTATGTTAACTGAGCCATTGATGTCTTTAACTGCACTATATGATATTTTAGTGGAATTTGGGGAATATTCGGGGTTTAGAATTAATGCTACTAAGTCCGAGATCCTGAATATTTCGGTTCCGGAAGAGACGGTGCTCCTCCATAAAGGAAAAATTCCCCTTTAAATGGGCCAAGCACAGTATTACCTATCTGGGCATAAAAGTAACGGCGAAGGAGCAGGATTTGTTTGAGGCTAATTATGGCGCAATGGAAAAAGCAGTTAGGAAGGACCTGGAAAGCTGGGGGAGTAAGGGGTTATCCTGGTGTGGGCGGATGTCAGCAGTAAAAATGGTGATTTTACCTAAGTGGCTTTATCTGTTTACTGTGTTGCCAATCTGGGTGCCAAAGAGCTGTTTAGTGAAATGGCAACAGGGGCTTATGAAATATGTGGGAGGCTTGAAAAAAAACAGAGTAGCAGGGCGAATTTTGATTCGCCGGAAGGAAAATGGGGGTATGGCAATTCCGGATTTAGGGAGATATTGGGAGGCTGCCCGATTGAGTGCTTGCGTGGAATGGTGTGGGGATGAGAAAGAAGAGTGGGTGTGGATGGAGTCTGAGGAATTAAGGGGGGGTCCGATTGGGGACTTGTTATGGCTGCCCAGGGAAGGGAATAGAGATTTCAAAGGGGAAAACCCTTTTGTGCAGCTAACCTTGAAGGTGTGGAACAAGTGGAAATGCGTGTGGCTAGGTAAGGAGGGAATTTCGAGGCTGATACCGATAAGGGGGAACCCGGCCTTTCCACCGGGGGTGGGGGTCACGGCGTATTTGCAGTGGGCACGGAAAGGTTTAGAGTGGATAGGTCAATTATTGGAGGGTAGGTCTTTGAAAAGCTTTACAGCTTTGAAAGAGCAATTCCATTTGGAAGATAAGGATGCTTTTCGTTTTCAACAACTTACTCATTATATTCAACATAAGATAGTACCGGGTCTGCGGGGAGATCCTACCGAGGTGGAGCAGATGTTCCTGATGGGTTGGCAGAGGGGGGTTGTGACTAAATTTTATGCTATGATGCAAGGGGTTGGGGAAAGAGAGCCCTTTCAAAGGAGGTGGGAAGAAGATTTGGGGGTTGAGTGGGGGGAAGATACGTGGAAGCAAATCTATCGATCTCGATATAAGGGCCTATTGGCGATCTCTTTAATTGAAAACAATTATAAGGTTATGTATAGGTGGCATTTGACGCCTGTGCGTTTGAAACAGATGTATCATGCCCCAAGTGATCAAAGTTGGAGGGAATGTGGGGAAAGGGGATCGTATATGCATATCTGGTGGAAGTGTAAATTGCCTCAGGGATTGTGGGTGGAGGTGTTCAACCTGTTGGGCCAGATTTTGGAGGAGGAGGTACAGCCCTCGCCAGCTCTGGCTTTTCTTGGGGTGCTGCCGCCGGAGCTTAACAGGTGGGAGGGGGAATTTGTGAATTTGGGGTGTGTAGCATTGCGGGTGTTGATTGCTAAGAAGTGGAAGCAGGTGGGGGTGCCCACCTTAGAAGAGTACTGTAGCTCAGACTTCCTTTATTTGATGAGTAAGCTTACGGCGCTGAAGAAGGAGCGCCCACAAAAGTTTATGCAGGTGTGGGGAAAGTATATTACATGGATGGCCACTAAGTAATATTGCTCTATATGTGTCAACTGATGATGTTTGGAGGGGGCGGGGGGGTGGGGTGGGGAACAGGGATATATAAAGTTATGCCAGTTGTATGGTTATGTGACTTGTAGACATCGTGGATGATGTGTGTAGAAATGTTGCAATTTTTGCTAGGGATGTTGTGATTGTTTAATTGGTGTGTAATAAAAATAAAGTTAAAAAAAAAAAAAAAAAAGTACTGCTGTATGTACCATCTTGGACAAGTTGCTGCACCTAAAGGCACTGGTGCCCGTCCCCCTAGATAATGCCTGGCAAGGACAGATACTCCATCTATTTTATGGTGCCAAAAAAGGATGGTTGCTTCCAGCCCATTCCGGACCTCAAGGGGGTCAACGAGTATATGTGCCTCCTGTGCTTCTGGATAGAAACCTTGCGCTCTGTGATTCAAGCAATGCTTCCAGAGGAATTTTGGCTTCTCTGAATCTGGTCGAAGTGTATTTTCATATCCCAATCCTGGCGGATCAGCAAAAGTGTTAGTAAGAGCCAAGCATGGCAAAATACAATCAGTTTGCCACCCTCCCTTTTGGGCTGCCCCACCCCAAGGATGTTCTCCAAGGTCATGGTGGTGGTAGCTGTGGTGCCGAGGGATCTGTGTCCATCCCTATCTGAACCACTGGGTCATCCAAGCTTGTTCCCTTTCAGTGACATCTGGGGTGGCGTCCTTTTTGGAAAGCCTCGGCTGGGTGATAATCAGGGAAAGAACCAGCTATTGCCTTCCCAGTCCCTGAAGTTTCTGGGAGCATGTTTTGACTTTTTCTCCTCTGGCAGGAAAACTCTGCCCACTTGAGTGTCAAGCCTGTAAGATTGCCTGGCACTGTTCTGTGCGTAGCAGGCTCCCAGAGTCTGAGATTATCTTCAGCTTCTCAGATTGATAGCAGCAATTAAAGAGATGCAGCCATGGGCACATAATCGCATGCGACTGCTCCAGTGGTCCCTGTTGACTCTGTGTTCCCTGAGTTCTCAGGTGTTTGAGCGCAGGCGTCTGCTCCAGTTGATGTTGAAGGCCAGCCTGTGGTGCTGGCGGTATCCCTGTCCTCTGAGGGAGGGCATACTGCTTGACGACTGATGTGAAGCCCAGTCGTCAAGCTGGGGAGCCCATTGCTAAGACCATAAGGCCTAGTGCAGTTGCTGGGGAGCCCATTGCTAAGACCATAAGGCCTAGTGCAGTTTGAACCACAGGGAAACGATGTGGCTCATCAGTTGCCTCAAAGCAAGGGCCATCAGGTTGGCTTTTCTGCGTTTCCGGTTGTGGAGTTGTCTGAAAACACTCGAACCACACGCTTTTGACCAGGGGCTGGAAACACAAGGTGGCACAAGGAGCGCCGGGGTAGCTCTGGAAATGGTTCTTCTGTTTGCCTTGGGCGGAGAAGAACCTCCTAGCTTTGTTAGCACATTGCTGGGGTGGACAGTATGGAAGCAGACTTCCTCAGCCGGCATTCTCTGAATCCTGGAGAGTGGGAGTAGAGTCAGAAGGCATTTCAGTTGATTTTGTATTGCTGGATCGCCTCGAAATGAATCTAATGGAAGCACACTCCAATGCCAAAGTTTGCTGCTGCTTCCGTCACCACACGGAGACAGGGTCTGAGGGCGTCAATGCCCTGAACCAGCCTTGGCCATGTCAGCGATTGCTGTACATCTTTCCTCCATGGCTTTTGGTGGGGCGTGTGGTTCGATGTATAGAATGACACTCACACAGGATTGTTCTGGTGGCACCAAATTGGCCAAGAACAGCATGGTTTGGAGACCTGAAGTGGCTCCTGCAGACACCGCCTCTTTGGTTGCCTCCATCTCAAGGTCTATTGCAGCAGGGACCGATCATCCTAGAGGACCCGGCTCCCTTCTCACTTACGGTATGGCTCTTGAAAGGAGGTGGCTAGCATGTAAGGGTACTCTCCAGCAGAGGTCTGTACTCTGCTCAGTGCCCGGAGGAGGTTTACCAAGCTGGCATACGCACTGATACAGTGCCTCTTTGAGTGTTGATGAGGCATGCGGCAGTTGGCTCCTAAGGTGGCCAAGATGTCCTCCCTGTTGGCCTTAGTGCAGGATGGTCTAGAGAAGGACCTTTCCCTTAACTCCCTAAAAGCTCAAGTGGCTGCTTTGGCCTGTTTCTGGGGTTCTGTGGTGGGCAAGTCTCTGTCCTTGTACCTGGATATCTCACATTTTCTCCAGGGGGTTCGGCATCTGTGTCCCCCCTCTGGTCTGTAATCTTTTCCTGGGATCTGTGTCTGGTGCTTAGGGCCATGATGGCAGCACCATTTGAGCTGTTGAAGAGTGCTACCTTAAAGGATTTGACGCTCAAGATGGTCTTATTGGTCATGATTTGTTCTGCAAGATGGATTTCCAAACTGTAGGCTCTGTCTTGCCGAGATCCTTATCTGTTCTTTTTAAAGGGGGCCGTTTCCTTTTGCCCTGTGCCTTCCTTCTGGCCTAAAGTACTTTCTCCCTTTCACATGAACAAGGTGGTCTGCTTGCTCTCCTTCCCAAAGGTGCAGTGTTGGGGGAAGGATAAGGATCTTGGCCTGGTGGATCTCTAGAGGGCACTCCTCCAGTATCTGGAAGTTACAAATTCCTTTCATAAGTCCAACCTAAAGTGGTATTGTCTGACTCAAAGGTGAAGGGGAGGAATATGTAGAAGCTAATGAGGATAAAACAGAATTGCTTAACACATATTTTTGTTCTATGTTCAGGAGCAGGACCTTGGAAAATCCACAAATAGGAACAGTAGTAAAGGAGATCTTGAATGATTTTCAGAGGACTGTATTCATGACGAAATAGCTAAACTAAAAGTAGACAAAGCGATAGGGCCAGATGGACTACATCCGAGAACATTGAAGGAACTTGGGAAAGTTCTAGTGACTCCACTGTCTAACCTGTTCAGTGCTGCTTTAGAGTTGGGAGTGGTCACAGAGGAGTGGAGAAAGGCACATGTGGTTTCTTTAACCGGCCGGTAGTTCTTGGTCTCATCCTTACTTCTGCTTTTGGGTAGTCTGAATTTTGTGGTGAGTAAATTAATGGAAATGTTGCTAAAACAGAGGGTATTGAGGTTTCTTGAGTCCAGTGGATTGCAGGATCCCCGAAGCAGGATGGTTTTACTAGGGGCACGTCTTGTCAGACCAATCTAATTAATTTCTTTGATTCTCCCAGACCCAAGAAAGCCTGTCAGGTAAGGAGGAATGTCGAGGCCATGCCCACAGTTTTCTTTGATTACCAGGGAATATTGTTCATCATAAGTATGCTCTAAAAAGGCCAAACCATCAATAAGGAGTACTACGTCCAAGTTCTGACTCGTTTGAGAGATGCAGTTTGTTGTAAGAGGCCAGAGTTGCATAGGAATAGTTGCTTCATCACAATAATGCCCCAGCTCATGCATCACATCTTGTCCAGAGGTTCTTGGTCAAACACTAAATTGAGCAAGTCTGTCAATCTCCGTACTCGCATTACCTCACACCCTGTGACATTTTCTTGTTTCCAAAACTGAAATTACCACTAAAGGAAGGATATTTGATGACTTGGACACCATTAAGCAAAATTCAACACAGCAGCTTCACAGCATAACAAAGAGGCATTTCAAAATTGTTCTTAACAGCGGCAGGAATGCTGAAAGAAGTGTGTTTTATTGGAAGGGGACTACTTTGAAGGAGACTGAGTGCAATAATTGTCAGTGTTATACTTCTTGTGTTGTAGAAATATTTTATGAGAATGTTTTTCTATTTTGAAAATATTCCTTTCCACATTTTTGTATCTTGTAATGGCTACCCTATTAAGAGGAAGCAAAGGGGAAGGAAGAAAATTCTGGCAGTGGGGAAAAAATGCTATTCTAGTGATTTCTGTGGAGACAAATGTTCCCAAACGTCAAAATTTGTTCAGTCTGAAAGGAGTTGTTTTTTTAAGTTTTTTTAAGTTTTTCTTCTAGATAAACACTTTCATATAAATTATTCATAGGTAAAGAGCTATTGACTCTTAGGGGTATGTTTACTAATCAGCGGAAGTCAATGGGGCTGCAGCTCCGATATTGCACGGAAGCCGCTATTGCTGATTAGTAAACATGCCCCTTAGTCTCCAGTCTTGGTGAAAGAGAGCTTATCCTTGGAATTTTGCTGTCTGCTTGCCTGTTCCTGCTGAGCAGTTTGCTTGATTTTCACAGGTGCAATTGAGAAGCAGAAGCTGGTGTACATTCTGAACAGAGATGCTGCAGCTCGTCTGACCATTTCTTCCCCGCTTGAAGCTCATAAAGCCAACACCTTGGTCTACCATGTGGTGGGGGTTGACGTGGGCTTTGAAAACCCTATGTTTGCCTGCCTAGAGATGGATTACGAGGTAATGATATGTTCCTTCTATCTTTGAACAGTCTATGATCTATTGCCAGCAGTAAGGGTAAAGAGGGCTCCGCATTGCACTGGTTTGGGCAGGCTGACATTGGAAAAGGTCATGTTGTACACTTGCATTATAGTTTACGTATTTCAAATTCTATGGATTTCGGGAACTGGTGGCATTAATCTCTTGTTCAGGGTTGAAATGACGTGATTGTTGATAATTTACGGAAAGTTTTGCTTTAATTTCAGATGGATTCAATGTGGTATTTCGCTGTATGGTTTTACATAAGAACATAAGATATGCCATACAGGGTAAGACCAAGGTCCATCAAGCCCAGTATCCTGTTTCCAACAGTGGCCAATCTAGGTCATAAGTACCTAGCAGTGTCCCCAAAAGACAGAGGTTCCACAATGCTTGTATTGGGTCAAGCAGCGATATCCCGGATCCCTTTTAATAATCGTTTATAAAAGAATTCCGGAAGCTGCTCAAAACCACCCTATTTATTCAACAATTCAATGAAGACCACCAATCACCCTAATCACTCCACAAACCGATTTAAGCCATGACACCCACACCATACAAACACCCCATTACTCTCATTAAGATGTATATAGTTTAGATAATGTTACAAGAGACTATTCAGGTTTTTTGAAGTTATAATGTTACTGTTGATATTTACAAGTTCTTTGTATAAGTTGAAGTTTATTGTAAACCGCCTTGATTGAACGAAAAGGCGGTATAGACAAACTGTTAAATAAATAAATAATACATAAATTAGTCTTAAATAGGTTACCCTGTAGCTTCATTGCATGTTCCCTAGTCTTTCTATATTCTGATTATGTAAACAATCGATCTACGTTTACCCGTTCCACTCCGTTCACTAATTTATAGACCTCTATCATATCTCCCCTCAGCCGTCTCTTTTCCAGGTTGAAGAGCCCTAACCTTTTTAGTCTCTCTTCATAGCGGTATCCTTCCATCCCCTTTACCATTTTGGTGGCTCTTCTCTGTACCTTTTCTAATAACACTATATCCTTTTTAAGATATGGCGACCAGAATTGCACACAATATTCAAGGTGCGGTCGCACCATGGAATGATACAGAGGCATTATAATATTCTTTGTTCCTTAGCGCTCCGCAGTGCAGTCCTCAACTTCTGGGTTGTCAACCTCCTCCTGCAGCTAGGAGACTGGCATGTGCAAATTCATGACATCACTGGATATATCCTGTCAGCTCCCTCCTACTTCCAGTGTGACCAGTCTCCTTGCAGCAGGAGGTTGTTGTGAGCCCCGGAGAGGGACTCACTGTGAGGAAAAAATAAGCAGCTCTGTGTTTTTTGATCCTTTTTAAGCTGAGTTTTGTTCATTTTTATTTCTTTAACTACTGGGCTCTTGTTGCTTTAAATTTTATTCAGCCCGATTGGAGGAAGGAGGGGTCAGTGCTCAGCTCTATTGGAGCCTCCTGCCTCTCCTCCGTGTCAGCCCTGCCTACCGTTCATTGCTCTTTCTTTCTTTCTTTCTTTCTTAATTTTATTTCTTTATTTCTTTTGCTTTCTGTTCTTGCTACAGGCAGTTTGGGCTGTGTGGAAGTTCTCTCCCCCGGACCATACGGGGGAGAGCCCTTCAGGTGCCCGTGGTTCCGGAGTTCCCGGGTGCTGATCTTCAGCACAGCAGATCGCGGGGTTCCTTTCCCCCGGGGCGATTTTTGCGGCAGCGGCTGGAGCTCCGTTGACCTTCGGGAGCCTCGGGGCAGCCTTGGTGAGCGGCGATAAAGCGGTCCGCGATCTTGGTGCCTTTTTTGCCGCGGAGGTTTTGCCGCGGCGGCCATTTTAAAAGCACTTGGTCTACCGCGTGCTTGTCAGCGCATCGGGACTTCAGGATTTTGGGGTAAGTCTCTTGTGCCTTAAGTTTGCAAACGCTATTTTCCTTTGCATTGCCTTGGCCTTTGACTTCTGAGGTTTGGTTTATTTTGCAAAGGGAATTGTTGTAGGCCTTTCCCTTGGTAGGTTCACACGGTGTGTTGCCTAAAGGGGGGGGAAATCCCATAGTGGGCTCTTGGCTACCAGCGGGTGTGTGGTTAAGGCCAATGCCACAGAGGCCCCTCTGTATCATTTGTGGAGCCCGTAGAGGTCCTCTATCGGTATTGGGAGTCTGCAGGGGTTGTGCTACCCTGTCCTCCCTCATGGAGCAGAAGCTGGAGGTCAGAGAGCCTGAGGGGCTGGCCGAGCTTCAGGAAATTGATGCTGAGCGTTCTTCCCGCCACGGTGCGCCGGAGCTCCGGTCAGAGGGGTCCGCTGGGCCCTCTGCGCCGCTGCCGGCGGGCATTGCGGTGGAACCCGGAGCTTTTAGTCCCGAGTTTGTTCTGTTAATGCACCAGGCGTTTTGTTTGCGGCAGCAGGGCGCGGTGCCTGGATCGGTTCCTCTGCTGCCCCTTGAAGTCCCCCAGGACGCGGGAGGGGCTTCGAGTGTTCCTCCTCCCGCTCCAAAGAAGGCTCGGAGGTCCGCAGCTTCGGTGGCGGATGAAGAGTGGCCTGAGGGGTCTGAGGCGGCCTGGGACCCGGAAGGGGACCCTCGAGATCTCGAAGAGGGGGAGCTTCCGGAGCAGGAAGACCAGGCCAAGATCATTCGGGTTTTTTGCCGCGAGGAACTGCCGGCACTCATTTCCGAGTCTTTGCGGGTCTTGAATATGGCGTCTTCTGTGGCCCAGGATGTGGAGATCGAGGACCCGGTTATACAAGCTGAGCGTCAATCGCGCATAGTTTTTCCCTTGCACCGGGTGGTGGATAAAATGATCAAAGACGAATGGGATAAGCCGGAGGCCGGATTGCATGGCGTTCGCACCCTGTCTCGTCTTTACCCCTTGGCAGACACGGATAAAGAACGTTTTCGGGCACCGCGCGTGGATGCGGTGGTCTCGGCGGTTACTAAAAAGACCACTATCCCAGTTGAGGGGGGAGCGGCCTTGAAGGATGCCCAAGACCGGAAGGTTGATGGCTTGCTGCGGCAGACCTTTGAGGCCGATTCCATGTCCTTGCAAGCGTCGGTGTGCGGCGCCTGGGTGGCTCGGGCATGTTTGCGCTGGGCCCAGCAGTTGCGTCTATCCTCGCGTCTCGAAGAGGAGGAGGTGAAGGAGTTAGATCGCTTGGAGTCTGGGGCAGCGTATCTGGCGGATATTCATTATGACTTAATTCGCGCGTTGGCCAATAGTACGGCTTCGGTGGTGGCGGCCAGACGTTCAGTGTGGCTCAGAAACTGGGCGGCTGATGGTCCTTCCAAATCTCGTCTCAGTAAGCTTCCCTTTAAAGGAGGGCTTCTCTTTGGTGAGGATTTGGACAAATTGGTCAAGGACCTGGGGGAGTCTAAGGCTGGTCACCTCCCGGAGGACAAGCCTAAGCCGCTTCGTTCGACCTCCTCGGTTAGGGGGCAGTCTCGGGATTTTCGACGGTTTCGTTCCCCCCGCTATGCAGGTTTCTCTAGGGGCCGCTTTCAGACCCGCGCGCAGGGCTTTCGGAGCTACAGAGGTGGAGCGAGAGGCTTCTCTGCGCCCTCCCCCTCCACGTCTCGGAAACCACAATGAAATGAGGCGGGTCCCGGCGGTGAGCATTTCGGTAGGCGGCCGTCTACGGGAATTCCTCTCCGCTTGGACCCTCATCACAACGGACCAGTGGGTCCTCGATATCATTCAACACGGTTACGCCCTCGAGTTTGCTCGGTCCGTTCGGGATTCCTTTATCCGCTCGCTGTGCAAGGGTGCTTCCAAAGCGGCAGCGGTGGCGGCTACTCTCCACAGATTGTTACTGTTGGGGGCGGTGAAGGAGGTCCCCAAAGGCGACTACGGTACGGGTCGTTATTCTATTTATTTCGTGGTGCCCAAGAAAGGCGGGGAATTACGGCCCATTCTAGATCTCAAATCTCTCAACCGCTGCTTGCGGGTACCGCATTTTCGCATGGAGACCTTGCGGTCGGTAATCGTCGCGGTACGTCCCGGGGAGTTTTTAACGTCCCTAGATCTGACGGAGGCGTACTTGCATATTCCCATTCTGGAGGCTCATCAGCGGTTTTTGCGGTTTGCTCTCCCGTGGGGACATTATCAGTTCCAGGCGCTTCCGTTCGGTCTGGCGACGGCTCCTCGCACTTTCACGAAGATTATGGTGGTCGTAGCGGCGGCATTGCGGCGCGAAGGGATCCTGGTCCATCCCTATCTAGACGATTGGTTGATTCGTGCGAAGTCCAAGGAGGAAAGTCGGCAAGTCACGGACAAAGTGGTCCGTTTTCTGCAGAGTCTGGGTTGGGTGATCAATTTTGCGAAGAGTCATCTGGAGCCCACCCAGGACCTCGTGTACCTTGGAGTCCGTTTCAACACGTGCTCGGGTCACGTGTTCCTTCTGTCCCCGTGGGCCGATGCCTTGCGCGCTCTCATTCGGAAATTCCGAGCCACTCCGGCTCCGACAGCCTGGGACTACCTGCGAGTACTCGGTACCATGGCAGCAACTCTGGAAGTGGTTCCGTGGGCGAAGGTGCACATGCGACCGTTGCAGCGGGCCCTTCTCCGTCGCTGGTCGCATCAGGCGGATCCCTTAAGCAGGAGGCTGCCTTGCCCTCTGGCGGTTCGCCAGTCTCTCCGGTGGTGGCTTCTACCTCGCTCATTCGAGACCGGGATGCTGCTGGATCAGCCCGATTGGGTGCCTCTCTTGACGGATGCCAGCCTGACGGGCTGGGGTGCGCATTGTCAGGACAGCTTTGCGCAGGGCCTATGGTCAGGAGTGGAGACGTCGTGGTCCATAAATCGCCTGGAGCTGAGAGCGGTGTTTCTGGCTCTTCAGGCCTTTCAGCACTTAATCATGGGTCGGGCAGTGCGGGTGCTGTCCGACAACTCGGCGACGGTGGCTTACATCAATCGGCAGGGCGGCACAGGAAGCGCCGCCATGGAGCAGGAAGCGGATCAGTTGTTCCGTTGGGTGGAACCTCGTCTTCCGTTGATTTCAGCGGCTCACATTGCCGGAAAGGACAACGTAACAGCCGACTTTCTCAGCAGAGTTCACGTGGATGCCGGGGAGTGGCACCTGCATCCCGAGGTCTTCGCTCAGATTGTGGAGCGCTGGGGTTCGCCGATGATGGATCTCATGGCGACCTTCCTGTCGGCGCAGGTCCTTCGCTTTTACAGCAGGCGAAGAGAGCGGATGTCGGAGGGCATAGATGCTCTGCTACAGGTGTGGCCGACACAGGGTCTTCTCTACGTTTTCCCCCCGGGGGCGTTGATCGGGCGGGTCGTTCAGAAGATAGGACGTCACCCGGGGAGAGTACTTCTGGTGGCTCCCGATTGGCCTCGTCGGCCTTGGTATGCGGATCTCGTTCGTCTATTGGACGGTCGTCCCTGGCGCCTACCGGAGCGCTCGGATCTCCTGGTTCAGGGTCCCCTTTTCATGCCCCACGTGGATCGGTTCTCGCTTATGGTTTGGCCATTGAAAGGGCACGCTTGAGGAAGCGGGGATACTCGGCGGCGGTGATAGCCACGATGTTAGCATCCCGGAAGCGTTCCACGTCGTTAGCGTATGTGAGAATTTGGCGCATCTTTGAGGATTGGCGTTCGCGGCATTGGATTTGAGTGGCCACGGTGGCCGTTCCCGTTATTCTGGACTTTCTGCAGGATGGTTTCGCTAAGGGTCTTGCGGCCAGCTCTTTGCGGGTGCAGTTGGCGGCGTTGGCCTGTTATCGCGGTAAGGTTAATGGTGTGTCGTTGGGGTCGCATCCGGATATTCGGCGATTTTTAACGGCCATTTCCAAGTTGCGGCCTTCTCTTCGGGTTGGCGTGCCATCCTGGGATCTTAATTTGGTTCTCCGAGCCTTGTCTCGGCCTCCCTTTGAGCCGTTGAAACGCTCTTCCTTGAAGGATCTGACCTTGAAGGCGGTTTTTCTAGTGGCAATTTGCTCAGCACGCCGTATTTCCGAATTGCAGGCCCTGTCTTGTCGGGAGCCGTTCCTGACCTTCTCAGCTGATAAAGTGGTGTTACGTACCGTGCCCTCCTTTCTACCTAAGGTAGTCTCTCTCTTTCATATGGACCAGGTGGTCACCTTGCCGGCTCTCGGTTCTCGCGATGACGCCCCCCTCGATGGCGATCTGCGCCGATTGGATGTTCGGCGGGTGTTGCGTCATTACTTGCAGGTCACGGACTCTTTCCGCAAGTCCGATCGTTTATTTGTCCTATTTGGGGGGGGGGTGCGTAAAGGAGAGGCCGCGGCGAAGGCTTCTATTGCCCGGTGGCTTAAAGAGGCAATTTCGGCGGCTTATTTGCTTCAGGGCCGCGTGGTGCCGTCGGGTTTCCGGGCGCATTCCACTAGGGCGCAGGCTTGCTCTTGGGCGGAGCATCGCTTGGTTCCGCCGGGGGATATCTGTAGGGCGGCCACGTGGTCGTCCTTGCATACTTTTAGTAAGCATTATCGTTTAGATGTGGAGGCGGCGAAGGATTCTCGTTTCGGATCGGCGGTGTTGTCTGTCGTCCGGAATGATCCCGCCCCTTAGGTACTGCTCTGGTACATCCCAGAAGTTGAGGACTGCACTGCGGAGCGCTAAGGAAATATTAATTACACTTACCTGGTAATTGTAGTTCCTTTAGCGACGACAGTGCAGTCCTCCATCCCGCCCACTACTGTCATATTTCAGGGTTCCGGAGTGGAGTACGGATTGAAGAATTGTTGCAGGTGAGCCGACTCCATTTTCTCCCTGTTTGTTTTCGCTATCTTTATAGTCTGTCTCTTGCCTCTGCGGTTGTGGCTCGCAGGACAGGGATGGTAAGCCGGACATGAGCACGGTTACCTTAGTAGTGTTAAAAGAAAAAAAAAAAAAATGCTGTTCTTTTTGGATGTCATGTTCTGGCTACTTATTTCTTGCTCCCTTGAGTCTGCTTTGTTAATATTCACACTGGAAGTAGGAGGGAGCTGACAGGATATATCCAGTGATGTCATGAATTTGCACATGCCAGTCTCCTAGCTGCAGGAGGAGGTTGACAACCCAGAAGTTGAGGACTGCACTGTCGTCGCTAAAGGAACTACAATTACCAGGTAAGTGTAATTAATATTTTTATTTTCCATTCCTTTCCTTATGATACCTAGCATTCTATTTACTCTCTTGGCCGCCGCCGCTGCGCACTGGGCAGAGTGTTTTAACATGTTATCCACGAAGATGCCTAAATCTTTTTCCTGGGTGGTGGTTCCTAATGTGGAACCTTGCATCGTATAACCATAGTTTGGGTTGTTCTTCCCTAGGTGCATAACTTTGCACTTGTCCACATTCAATTTCATCTGCCATTTGGATGTCCAGTCTTCCAATTTATCAAGGTCCTCTTGCAATTTTTCTTAATGGTCATGGGTTTTAACAACTTTGAATAATTTTGTCTCATCTGCAAATTTGATTACCTCACTCGTTGTTTCCATTTCCAGGTTATTTACGAACATGTTAAAAAGCAGCGGACCCAGCACAGCTCCCTGCAGTACTCCACTATTCACCTTTCTCCATTGGGAAAATTGGCCATTCAGCCCTACCCTCTGCTTTTTATCTTTTAACCAGTTCCTGATCTACAATAGTATACTGCCTCATATCCCATGACTTTTTAGTTTTGCCATAGTCTCTGATGAGGGACCTTGTCAAATGCTTTCCGAAAGTCCAGATACACTATATCAACCAACTCACCTTTGTCTTCCTGTTTATTCACACCTTCAAAAAAACATAACAGATTAGTAAGACAAGATCTTCCTTGTCTAAAGCCATGTTTGCTGTCTCCCATTAAGCCATGACTACATGTTCAGTAATTTTGTTCTTTTATGATGGTTTCTACCATTTTTCCTGGTACTGACGTCGGGCTCGCCGGTCTGTAGTTTCCCGGATCACCCCTGGAACCCTTTTTAAAAATTGGCGTTACATTGGCCATCCTCCAATCTTCAGTTATTACAGCAGGTCTGCAATCTCCTATTTCATTTCTTGCATATGTTGCAAGAGCATAAAATAAAAGCAAACTTAAATATCTTTTAATAGAAGGGGGTGACCTGCACGGAATTGCAGTTACAGCCACTGTAGCCACCTTATTGAGCAGACTAGATGGATCATACTGTTCTTTATCTACCATCGTATACTATGTTACTATACGATGCTCTCTTACAAGATTCTCCTCTGTCCCTTGTTGTTTTACTCCAGGCTTTGGTATCCTGTTAAGTTTAATTAATTGTCTTCTCTTGGGGGAATTCTGTGCGCACACAAAAAAATTGTGCATATAATATGTGGAATTCTTCAAAGTTTTGTAGGTTTTATTTGTCCAGATAATCCTCGAAGGCAATGATTATAATTGCACTAATTCATTTAAGATGCAATACAAAAAAAAGTTGTTACTCAGAGATGCAGAATTCCATCATCATAAGTCCTGACCTTGTTCCACTGTACCACTCCATCTCTGTTACCTTGCCTTAATCTTCCCCCAGCATGCTCATACCCACATCTTCCCTTATACATAGTTTCTCTCTTTATCTCCAAACTTAAAAGCCACAGTCTCGGCCTTCTCTGTCCTTCCCCACCAAGCCCACCAGCCCCCCAACTCTCTCTTTTTGCATGCATCTCCCTTAGCCTCATTTTTATTTTTCTCCACTCCCAAGCAAGCTCCCCAAGCTTTCTTTGCACTGGCTGGGCTGCTCCTCTGGCCCATGTTCTCCCCTCTCTCTCACTGTGTCCTCGCTTCCAACCATCTACCTTTTAGTTAAGATTGTTCCTCAGACTTAGTAGATGAACGACCGCACCTCCCTGTTAAGGAGCCAGCAGGAGACTGAATAAGTCTGCTCCACCTTAAAACCAAGAGAGGGCAGGGCCACTAGGGTTTAGAATGGAGCCTGATGATTCAATCTCCAGCAGGCTTCTAACACTGAGGTAAGGCTGTCAACTCCCAGTGAACCTCAAACCTTCAGACTGCTTTTAAATAGAAAAAAAAGGTGCATGAGATATAAACCATGTCACCAATTGCTCTATGCTTTTGTCTTGCTCGCTCTCCTTCAGCTAAATAGGCCAAGGCTGCTACTGCAGCCTCTGTGTTTTCCAGCTCATTCAGCGAACACTGCCACTCACTCTTCCTGCTTTTTAAGATGGTGACTTTTGTGGTCATGTACTGATGCTGTTGCATCTTCCTTGGGGCCGTTCGGTGTTGCTGCTGTTGCTTCCTGGTTCCTGTACTGAATTCTGCACAAATCCTGCTTTTCATAGTTGCACAGAATTCCTCCAGGTGTAATTGTCATACAAAATGCTTCAGACAGACTGCTGCATAGAGACTTTATTACTACAGTAGTTTCAGCTATGAAAATCTCAGCTGGCAGATAAGCTAAAAATAATTGGTAGTTATTTGAGTCACATCTCCTGGGGTACTGGTAATCTTCCAGTCAGCACAATCCTGAATCTAGCAGATGGAGGCAATAATGATTCTAGCCTGAGGCATTTGCTCTGTACATACTAGTTGATTTGATATATTTTTTGGGGGTCCATGTTCATATCTTTTAAGCATGATTTTTTTTGTTTCAAATTGTTTTCAGGAAGCAGACAATGATCCAACAGGGGAGGCGGCCGCCAACACCCAGCAGACTCTAACATTTTATGAATTGGACTTGGGTCTGAACCATGTCGTCAGGAAATATAGTGAGCCCCTAGAAGAGCATGGGAACTTTTTGATAACAGGTAACCAGAATAGCTTCAGAAGAAAAGTGAACTGCTGAAGTTACATATGATCAGTATTGGGATGGTAAATGAATAGTACCTTTCAGGTTGTTAGTACAATATTTGAATCATCTGCATGCCTGCACACATGTGAACATTTAAGAAAACAAATGGCAATGATGCACATTCTAGTATTGATTGTAATAGTTTAAAAAAATACATTTTATACATAAAGCATTTTTTAAAATAAGTTCAGGGCCATCCTGGTGGCTCAGTTTGCAAGTGCCACATGGAAGTTCCCTGGTTCAATATCTGGGTTTGATTTTTCACTTTCCATGTGGGCAGGAGCTGGGGATACTACGGAGGGAGGGAGTCACGGTCTTTGCTTAAGTGTGAAAGGCGTATGAAGTGTGGGCTCAGAGAAGCCCTGGTGTGTGATCCTTAACCCAGAACTGTCTTTACAAATGACAAGAATATACCTTAAGTGCAAAATATTGGAATGCAGTAAAAGCAAAGGTTGGCAGTGGTTTGGGGCATGGTTAGCACATACTGCACAGGCCTGTATCCATGCTATCTACTGATGCTTTTAAGTCTAACCCCACTGCTTCCTAAATAAACAGCTTCATGACTGAGCACCCAGCTCTCCAAGCTCGGATCATTGAGCTGTGCTTCCACTCCCCCCCCCCCTCCATCTCTGTCCACACACATTTCAAACACAACATCCTCTCCCCCCAGCACTTAAAGATATTTTTGGTGGTGTAGTAGGCAATCTCTAGGAACAAGCAGGAATGAGTCTTCACATATGGGTACGTCGGTACTGACGGAGTCTGCGCGGGAACGCTTCCCAGCATCCAATCAAAGAGCTTTTGGAAGCATCCCACCACGCCTGCGTGCTGCCTTCCCGCCTTTCCCAACTGCCTCTCCTCAGTTTTCGTTTTCCGCGGAGCCGGCAAGACGTCCTCCTGTCACCGCAGAAAAGTCTTATTTTATTTCTTTATTTTTCTTGTGGTCGCGGCTGTCTTCCCGACGCCACCGGTACCGCCGGTGTTTTCTTTTCTTTTCCTGTGAAATCTTCCTTCTTCAAGGAATATATTTCTTCATAGTGTCTCACGGTATCTTAGGCCTTTTAGGCCTCTTCTTTTTCCTTCATGGAACCGCCAGCCACTTTCTCCAAGAAATGTTCACACTGTGGCGGTACAACTTTATTTTTAGACCCTCGAAATCGGTGTCTAACCTGTTTGGGTCTTGACAACAGTTTGGTGAGAAGAAGTTTTCAATATCGAGGTTCCCTCGATACATGGTTTCCCTCCAGCTTCGGGGCATCGTCCCTGTCTTCTTCTACACAGCATCAGGTAACCCACAAACAGTCTGTTAAGACTAGCCAGTCCTCGAGTGATAGGTCTCATGCACAGCATGTAGACGGCTCCGGCCTTGCCCTCGAGGGCCCTCTGGCTTCAAAACCCCAGCGGGAATCTTCGGTCTCCAAAGCGTTTGAGGGGTTTCAGGTTGTTCCTGGGGTTCACCCCTCACAGAACATACCTGAGCCGTGTCTGGTGGTGGCATCCGCTTCGAGCGGTACCGATACCCCGACATCGGCACTGGTGTTGGATAACACACTCCTCACCAGGGATGGTCATCTGGCGTCCTCGGTGCCTTCGGGACCGGTGGATACGCTCCAGACTGACCTTCCATTATCGGTACCAACACCGATACTACCACCGATGTCGGTACCCTCCAGATGTGCATCGATAGCCTCGCTTCCTTCGATGCCAAGTCTGGAATCGATCTCTAGTCTGGAGGACTGGGTACCGACCTCGCCTTGGTACCGGCTCTCGGTACCGAAGGCTCGGTTCCGATGATTTGGGTCCGCAACTCTCGGTTCCCTCGAGGCCCACTGAGTTGCCATTGGTTGACCTTCATTCACCGGTATCAGGCACGGTACCGAAGTCGGTGCCGATGTCCTCATTACCCTTACGGTCGGTGTCTTCGATGCCCAGTTTAGAATCGCTCTCTAGTCTGGAAGACTCGGTACCAATATCATTTGGTACCAACACCGACCGATACCGGTGGCTCGGTACCGAGGATAGCACCCGGACGTTTTCGGTTGCCTCGGTACCGATTGAACGGTCTGCGATGACTGCTCCGATGTCTGTCGGGCTCAACTCTGACATCGGTACCGGTATTGACATCGGTACCGGTATCCACAGTACCATTGTGGCCAACTCCTGCCATGCTTTTTTCAACAGGATCGCTCCCTTCTATGCCAAG
This sequence comes from Ichthyophis bannanicus, assembly GCA_033557465.1. Taxonomy (NCBI): domain Eukaryota; kingdom Metazoa; phylum Chordata; class Amphibia; order Gymnophiona; family Ichthyophiidae; genus Ichthyophis; species Ichthyophis bannanicus. The sequence goes on along the minus strand of CM066034.1, from coordinate 559,520,596 downwards.
CTTGGAGTCGATACCTGGCATGGACAATGTGGTAATGTCGGTTGCTGCTTCTGACAATCAGTACCAGCGACCATCCTCTAAGCATTCCACATTGCACTGTGCAGGATCTTCTATTCCTATATATCTGGATAGCTCTGTCGGTGCTCAGGCTAGTTCTTCGGATCTAACCTGTCCAAGGGAAATTCCTATTTGGGAACCCTCTTTTCAGAGTTTCCTCCGGGATATAACAAGATCTCTTGCCATTCCTATCCCAGGACATGATCCTGCACAGGCCTCTCTTTCTACCAAAGCAAAGGAGAACATAATGCTTCCTTTGCATCATTCCTTGCAGGATCTCCTTCTAGGAATGTGGGAAACACCTTTAAGGGTACCCCCACCTTCCAGAGCAACTGATCTCTTATATCAGGTGCCCCCCTCTCCAGGGTTTCAAAAGACTCAACTTCCTCATCATTCCATAGTTGTGGAATCAGCATTGAGGCGGGTAAAGAGCAAGAAAAAGCACTCTTCTTATCCGCCAGGTCGTGAATCCAGGATGCTTGATGACTTTGGACGTCAAGCCTTCCAGGCATCTATGCTTTCTGCAAGAATTCTCTCATATATTTTCTATATGAGTCTATCTCTTAAGGAGGTCACAGAGCAATTACATCTTTTGACTCCTTCCCTTCCAGAGTCCAAGAGTGCAGACTACTCTTCACTGCTCAAGCATCTCCAGAATATCTCTTGGTTTTTTACTCGTGCTTCCCTAGACTCTTCTGAGTCTGTTAGCAGGACTTCTGCTATAACTATAGGGGCACGACGTAGAGCATAGGTGTCAAACCTGTCCTGGAGGGCCACAATCCTGCCAGGTTTTGGGATAGCCCTAATGAATATGCATGAGATATATATGCATTAGAGATAGCCTGCCAACCTGACTGGTTTGTGGCCCTCCAGGACTGGATTTGGAGACCACTGCTTTACACCTCTGTCATTTAAGATGGTGAGTGGGCAAGGTACAGATGTCCTAGACATCAAAAGGGTAGCTAGAATGTGTCACATTCATCCTCGATTCTCACCACCACCAAAAAGATGTCTAATGGACAATATTTTGGTGGTGGTGAGAAGTGAGGAGGAATGTGACAAATTCTATCTAACCTTTTTGATGTCTTGGACATCTGCACCTTGCCCACTCACAATCTTAAATGACAGAGGTGTAAAGCAGGGGTCTCCAAATCCAGTCCTGGAGGGCCACAAACCAGTCAGGTTGGCAGGCTATCTCTAATGCATATATATCTCATGCATATTCATTAGGGCTATCCCAAAACCTGGCAGGATTGTGGCCCTCCAGGACAGGTTTGACACCTATGACGTAGAGCCTGGCTCCAAGCTTCAGGCTTGGACAAATGGGCACAGCACAGACTGGGACATACTCCTTGCACTGGAGATAATCTTTTCAACAAGGAGTTTTTACGTCAGGTTACTCAGTTTTCCACTGACTTACCTGTTCCTAGGGGCTCTTCTGCACCTTCTTCTGTCCCAGTAGGTAAGAAATGTCCTGCCAAACCTTCTTCCCATAGCAGAAGAAAGGTTTTATGCATCATCTGCCCATCCTACAGATGTTCCCAAACAGGGGAAGCATCGTCCTGGTCTGCAGGGTTCAACCTCTCACCAGGCTCAGCAAACCCAGCAACCACAGGGTTTCTAATCAACCCATCAGATGCTTGTGACTCTGGGAATTACAGTCTGCAGTTGTTTCTTCTCCATAGAGACAATCCACTGCTATCATTCTAATCTTAAACATGGATCTCTTCCCGAAAGACATCCATCTTTTCTCTATGAGCTGTCAGGATGTTCATGCTTCTAGGTCACAGGGTTCTCCTCTTTTCCTTCTAGGGAAAGAGGTCCATCCTCTATCAAATGATAGTTTCCTGTGCCAGCATGTCTCCTTTCCTTGCTATTAACTTACTATATTGTAAGTTTTCTTCAGCTCCATTTTCTTTACCCTCTTACCAGGGTTTTTCTCTGTAAGAGTGGTATTGCTCACTGGAGGGCTTTTCTTCAGCCTCTCTAATTTCTTTCTTTTCTAGTGCGGAGTTCTCTTTTCTGAGTCACTCCTCTTTTTCAATCTTGCTTTGCAGCAGTTCATCAGACACCTCCAGAGTTTCTACTCTTGTTTTGTCTGTCCTTTCTGTTTTTCAACAGTACCATTCTTTTGCTGTCTGGCAAGCAGCTACCAATGCAGGAGCCTTTATGTTTCGACCACTGGTTCTTGTCCACCAGTAACCAGATTTGTCCTCCAATAATATTCTGTCTAGTATTAGTAGTGACTCCAAGTCAGTGCTGTCATATGTCTTGGGAAATTTTTCACTACAAACTTGTTGGATTGCCTTCTCTTTCTACCATCTCCATTCCCATGGGTTTGGCAGCATAGTTGACATAGAACTGGCTACAGAGAAGCCAGTAGCTATCTCCTCATGCTGCTGCATAATGCTCTCTGCAATTCTACAGAGGAGCTCTCCACTATGGGCCCTTCTAGAGAGCATGGGGGTTTTTCTCCAACAGCTATACTAGATGGTTGAAAAAGGCTTTTTTCAGTCATATCTGCCATGACTGGAAAAGTTCTCCTTTTTTACTATAACGCACATAGGCCTACTCTTACGTGAAAGCTTAAGGAGTTGCTAATTCCCTTCTTTGGTCCATAGTATTTCCAATAGGGAATAAGTTTCCTCTTTCCAGCTCGTCCTCATGGTAAGAACGCATGATACCTTTTTGCCCTTAACCAGGTCACCATGGTATCTCATTCCTATGCGTTCTCTGTTCACTTACCATGCTAGAGTTCTAAAATACTCAGGACTTGCAGGCTGCTGACTGATATCATCCTCTGCTTTTCACGTAACCATCCTGGTTATCCTACTACCTAGCATCCCTGTAGCCATAACCAGTTGGAATTGATTCTCTACATGTCTTCTCAAGTAGGTTCCACCTTCTTGTTCTTAGATGAATCTTTCCTCTCCACATTTTTCCTATGTGAATGCCTTGTGGACATATTCTGTCTGCTTCTTGCAGACTTCCATATACAGGTATATATCTATATATATTCATACCTATAGCATACATCTTACAGATATCTATGTCTATCATGTGTGAGTATTTATACCCTTCATATCTCACTATAGATATATTCTCATATATCGGTATTTTATATGTCTATATCTATATATATATCTATATATATCGAGATATTCTACTATCGGTAGATATGTATTCTGCTTTATCTACCTGACTGTCAAGGCTCATATAGCCATATGATTCTGACAGAAGGGTTTTTATCCATACTATGCTATCCAGCATGTTTTGGGATCCTATACTCACAACCACTTGGTGATAGTTAACACCTACCATAACCCTAAGGTTAGGTACCTCTGAAACTCTCCATGTCCAATATCTCTCCCAGCTGACTCAGTTAGGAGAGATATTGCGGATCTTCAGCTACTCACAGGCTAACACCTCCGGCGTTGTCATTTCTTTTGGGATACAGGAGGTTCCCATTTCCTTTCTCCCCACAAGGACTGAACCTGTTTGTCCAAATCGGTTAGCTTTTCTTTTTTTTTTTCCTAAGAGTGAGCCGCTCTTTTGCCAAAAGAGTTCGGTTTTTATCACAAAGCCTTCCGCTGAAGGCCCACCATTTTTTGTACTACCCCAGGTTTTTCCTACTGGGGTTCCCTGTTCCCTTTCAGGATTCTGACCTCCATTATTTTTCCTACAGGTTTCCTACCTCTACTATAGTGAGGTCCTTCTTGAGGTTCCTCTACTGGGTTCCCCAGTAGATTCCATGAACCTCCATACTTCTCTAAAGTCCTGTTAGGGGAGGGTCCCTATTGCAATTTATCCTTTGCAATATCATTGATGACATTTATCATCCACACATGGACTCCTTTTCTGCAGTCCTATGCTAGGTTAGCTGTTCCACAGCACCTTTCTTTCTTCAACTCCTACCCTCCATCCTCAGGATGCCTGGTGTTGTGCAGGATAGCATGTTCCAACCTATAACATGCTGGGACTCCAGGCATCTCAGCTTGGGAGTCCCCATATGTGAAGACTCATTCCTGCTTGTTCTAGAGATAGCACAGTTACTTACCTGTAACAGGTGATCTCTGGGAACAGCAGGAATAAGTCTTCACAACCCACCCACCTCCCCAGGAGTTGTATCTCTATCTATCTTTCCTTTCTCTCTCTTTGTCTCAGCTTTAAAACTTAACTGAGGAGAGGCAGTTGGGAAAGGCGGGAAGGCAACATGCAGGCGTGGTGGGATGCTTCCAAAAGCTCTTTGATTGGACGCTGGGAAGCGTTCCCGCGCAGACTCAGTTGGTACCGACGTACCCATATATGAAGACTTATTCCTGCTGTTCCCAGAGATCACCTGTTAAAGGTAGGTAACTGTGCTGGACAGGAGCAGTTCTCTTATGTTTCTTCCCTGATGCCACCTGGGTTCAAAATGGCGAGACTGACTCCTAATGTTAGTCTTGTGATACTAGGATCATCCTGCCAAAAGAGTACAATTGCTGAATATCAGAGCTGCCATTTTGAACCCAGGTGGGATCACATCTGCCCTTTCTGCTGTATCTAAATTATTGTAATACAAACTAAGAGGCGACAAGGCGATAGCGGAGAGACTGAATGAATTCTTTGCTTCAGTCTTTACTGAGGAAGATGTAGGGATGTTACCCATGACTGAAGTGGTATTTAAAGGTGCAGAAGAATTGAAGGAAATCTCGATACATCGGGAAGATGTATTACAACTATTAGATAAACTGAAGAGTAGCAAATCACCTGGGCCGGATGGTATACATCCAAGGGTGTTGAAAGAACTGAAATACAAGATTGCAGACCTGCTATTAGTAATCTGTGAACTATCATTAAAATCATCTCTAATACCTGAAGATTGGAACACCAATTTTTAAAAAAGGTTCCAGGGGTGATCCGGGAAACTACAGACCGGTGAGCCTGACATCAGTACCGGGAAAAATGGTAGAAACAATCATAAAGAATAAAATTACTCAGCATGTAGATAGTCATGACCTAATGACCAACATGGCTTTAGACAAGGAAGATCTTGTCTTACTAATCTGTTATGTTTTTTTGAAGGAGTGAATAATCAGGTGGACAAAGGTGAGTCGGTTGATATTGTATATCTGGACTTTCAGAAAGCCTTTGACAAGGTCCCTCATGAGACTTTTGGCAAAACTAAAGTGTCATGGGATAGGAGGCAGTGTACTATTGTGGATCAGGAACTGGTTAAAAGATAGAAAGCAGAGGGAAGGGCTAAATGGCCAATTTTCCCAATGGAGAAAGGTGAATAGTGGTGTACCCCAGGGATCTGTGCTGGGTCCGCTGCTTTTTGACATATTCATAAATGACCTGGAAAGTGGAATAACGAGTGAAGTTATCAAATTTGCAGATGACACAAAACTATTTAAAGTTGTTAAAACCCAAGAGGATTGTGGAAAATTGCAAGAGGATCTTGATAAATTGAAAGACTGGGCATCAAAATGGCAGATGAAATTTAATGTGGACAAGTGCAAGGTTATGCACCTAGGGAAGAACAACCCAAACTATGGTTACACGATGCAAGGTTCCACATTAGGAACCACCACCCAGGAAAAAGATTTAGGTGTCATTGTGGATACCATGTTAAAACCCTCGGCCCAGTGTGCAGTGGCGGCCAAGAGAGCAAATAGAATGCTAGGTATGATAAGGAAAGGAATGGAAAATAAAACAAAAGATATTATAATGCCTCTATATCGTTCCATGGTGAGACCGCACCTTGAATATTGTGTGCAATTCTGGTCGCCGTCTCTTAAAAAGGATATAGCGATTTTAGAAAAGGTTCAGAGAAGAGCCACCAAAATGGTAAAGGGGATGGAAGGATACTCCTATGAAGAAAGGCTAAAAAGGTTAGGGCTCTTTAACCTGGAAAAGAGACGGCTGAGGGGAGATATGATAGAAGTCTATAAATTAATGAACGGAGTGGAACGGGTAAAGTATTTACCTTATCAGAATATAGAAAGACTAGGGGACATGCAATGAAGCTACAGGGTAAACTATTTAAGACTAATAAAAGAAAATATTTTTTCACTCAACGTGTAATCAAACTCTGGAATTTGTTACCAGAGGATGTAGTAAAGGCTGTTAATGTAGCTGGGTTTAAAAAAGGTTTGGACAAATTCCTGGAGGAATGGTCCATAAACCATTATTAAGAAGGGACCCAGGATATCAATGCTTGAACCAATACAAGCATTGTGGAACCTGTGTCCCTTGGGGAAACTGCTAGGTACATATGACCTAGATTGGCCACTGTTGGAAACAGAATTCTGGGCTTGATGGACCTTGGTCTGACCCAGTATGGCATATCTTATGTTCTTATGATTGACTCTTATCAAAATCACCACACAAACATCAAACTCAAGTATATCATCAAATTATTCCTAACTATACCAATTCTTTGTTGGACCTCTTTTTTAATGAAGCTACATTAAGAAATTTCAAAGAATAATAAGGTCCATCATAATGGAATGTATAAAAAGCTGCAAAAACTGTCCCTTACTGATTATCCAGATCCAAACACTCGTCGCCACTACTTATCAAAGTATGCAGATATATTCATGAGTTGCATTATCCATCACTGATACAACATTATGTTTCGAATCTATTCCCATATCCATGGTTGGTCTTCAGGGAATTTTTAATCCACTGTAATGTGCAAAATTAATAGCAGTATATTGAGGAGTTTGCACATTGCAGTGGACTAAAAATTGCCTCCTGCAGAACTCGGATATGGGAATAAGTTTGAAACCGTTCTATGTCGGTGGTAGATAATGCACCTTGTGAACATGGACAACTGTATACTTATAAGCAACAGGAATAAGTACTTGGATCTGGATAATCCATCTTGGCCATCTACTTTGGTACTGTTCTCATAGGAGGCTTATGAATAAAGGAGCAGCCTGGGGATGGGTCCCAAGGTAGTGAACTGGATCAGAAATGGGTTGACTGACAGACAACAGAAGATGGTGGTAAATGTAATTCACTCGATATGGAAGAAAGGTGAATAGTAGAGTGCATCAGGGATCAGTTCTGGGGCTGATTTTGTTCTAGGTCGTTGTGAATGATATTGCCGAAAGGGTTAAAAGGATTTTTTTTTTTTATGGCTGGCACAAAGATTTATTTATTTGTTAGTATTTAGCTCATGCCTTTCCAATGGTAGTTCAAGGCAAGTTGCATTCAGGTACATAGGTATTTCCCTGTTTCTAGAGGGTTTACTGAGGCAATGGAGGGTTAAGCAACTTGCCCAAGGTCACAAGGAGTGGACACCTTGGAGGGAGTAGACATGAAAGAAAATCTGCAAAGATAAGAAGAATGGTCTTATGCTTAGTAATTAAGATTTTATGCAAAGAAATGAAAAGTGATGCACTTGGGATCCAGAAAGCCAAAGGAGCTGAATGCGGTAAGGGGTAAGAGGTTGATATGTATTGACCAGGAGAGGGATCTCACCTTGAGATCTTCGGACACTATAAACCGGAAGGATACTAGGCTGCATACAGAGAGGCATTACTAGCAAAAGGAAGGCAGTATTAATGCTCTTGTATAAGTTGTTGGTAAGGCCTAACTTGAAGTTTTGTATCAAGTTTTGGAGACCATAACTCATAAAGGATATTAAAAAAACAAAACAGAGCAGACCAGAAGGAATGGAAGAGTAGCTTAGTGGATAGAGCAGTGGGCTGAGATTCAGGGAAGTGAGGTTCAAATTCTACTGCTGCTCCTTGTGATCTTGAGCAAATCACTTACCTTCAATGCCTCAGGTATAAACTTAGCTTGTAAGTCCTTTGGGGGCAGAAAAATACCTACCGTACCTGAATGTAGCGCATCTTTAATTTCTGAGAAAGGCATGAGTTAAATCCAATCCTGTTGAAGACTTGAAACGGTTCAGAAGAAGGTGACCAAAATGATATGGGACTTGCACTAGAAGATGTACAAGAGAAGACTTTAAGACCTATATATTTATGCCCTAGAGGAGAAGAGGGGCAGAGGAGGAGATATAATACAGATATTTAAGTATTTTAAAAGATGTTAATGAACAAACAAACCTTTGTCAAAGACAGGGAAACTATAGAACTAGAGGACAAGAAATGAAGTCGCAAGGAGGCAAACATAAAAGCCATAGAGAGGGACTCGAAATGGGGTACCAGGCCCCTCTGAAACGGTTAATATAGAGAATGACTTGGAATTTTGCTGACAACCTGAAGCGTGATCTGTAACAGCTTAGCAGTGTATGTGTATAGAAGCCAAGGTCGTATTTTGCAGATGAAATTGTTTTGTGAGAGAGCATTCTTATGGAGACAGGATGTTTTTGTTTGTCCTGATTATATATGAGCAACGTCTGTGCCATTTTGACCTAAAACATATAAGGCCCAACATTCGAAAGGCATTTACACGGTTTTACAGCCTTGTAAACTGTGTAAATGCCTTAGACAGGAATATTCAATGACATCTACACGGTTAGTGTCGTTGAATATTCCTGTCTATGTTCCCTACGCGCCCTGATGCTATCTGGTTAGCATCGGGGCATGTTGGGGCGTTCCGGAGCAGAGGCGGGGAGTCCTGGTAACCGGGTAGCAGTGATATTGGACTGCTACCTGGTTAGCCACCCATGGCTAAAATTAGGCAAATTTTTTAGGAAGTATTTTTTTCACAGAAAGGTTGGTGTATGCCTGAGGTGCCCTCCTGAAGAATGTGGTGGAGGCAAAACGGTGACAGAATTCAAAAAGGCATGGGACAGACAGGATCCCTATATAACAAGAGGATGGAATAAAAGCAAATTTAAATAACTTTTACAATTCATAAAGTATAGGGCATAGAGCAGTAGATACAACCCTAAACAACAGTATAGAAGGAGGATAACCTGCATGGCGTGTAAGGTACAACTCCAGCCACCTTACTGGGCAGATTAAATGAATCTTGCTGATCTTTATCTGCCATTATTTGTTATGTTGCTATGCAACCATCAGCTTGGGAGTTTCCATATGTATAGCTGTTGCAAATCTGCTTTTCCATGGAGAAAGTTGCACACTTGTAATAGTATTCATGGTGGACAATAGGATCCAATAGCCATGCACTCCTACCCTCCCTATTCAATGCTGAAGCAAGCTTTGAAAGTTGAATATAGAACTTGTTGCATGGGAATTCCAACGCAGGTTCAAACGTCTTTTTTCCCGGGGTTTCTGAGCCCTGGGAGATGGGAATGGCTCTGCTCTACCAGGACTAGGTGATGACACCACCCACATGTGTGGTGGTTGTATCCTGCTGTCCATGAAACACTTTTGTTACAGATGTGCAATGTCATTTTTTAATCTCTGCCTATAGTAACGTAGAAACATGGAAAAAATGACAGCAGATAAAGACATACAGTCTAGCCAGTTTCCCCTTCTATGTCAACTACTAAGCTTTACAGTCCCTTTTTTTCCTTTAGAGATCTGTGTCTGTCCTGTTACCTAAGAGAGCATGCTAAGGTAATACAGAGGAATCCTTGCTGCCCTGAGGGCTGGAGGGACGTCTCTGAGATTGTTAATCAGTAAGTATCACTATTAGTGACCAGGAGAAGCTTTTGCTTCTCCCTTCCAAGGATTGAGCGTTTTGCCTCTGAGTCCACCTGTGCATTGTACCTTGAGCCATAGGACCAGCTTAAAGGTATCTATTTTTAAATGATATAGTGATATTGGTTCCTAGGTATGCTCACCTAAAATGGCATTGCTTATAAAGTTTTGTAGGGATGTTCCCCTCTGAATGTTGGTTGCACACTAGGCGAGAGATGTGGCTAGAGATCTTGCACTTTTGATGCTCTTATCTTCAATGGGTGCATGAGGGAGGCTGTTCATTTTCAGGCCTAAATTCACTAGGGGAAAACAAAATTCAACTTTGGTTCAGAGTTTTTGTGTGTGTGATTATTCCTTATTTTATTAAAAATGTTTTTCTTTCTTTTAGTTCCAGGAGGCTCTGATGGCCCCAGCGGAGTGCTGATATGTTCTGAAAACTACATCACATACAAAAATTTTGGAGACCAGCCTGATATCAGATGTCCCATTCCCAGGAGAAGGGTAGGAATTTTTTAAACCTTTTAAATCGCAGCAACAGAGTAAACCTGGTAACAATTTATTAAATTGTACTGATCTGAACAACCTTATGTCTGCTGCTTATGCTATATAATCCACCAAACTAAACCTCAAAGGAGTTTCCAAGGTTGCACTGTCAAAATGATATAAAATAATAGAGGTTCAGGCCATCATAATAAGCAAAAAAGAATTTTTGTCGGACTGTTTGTTAAAATGGGGATAGTTCTTGGTCCCTAAACTGCATTTTACTATTTATTCTATATATTTTTGCAGTATAAAATTCACTTAGCTGAAACAATAGCATTTGAAAGCTCTTAATAGGAGCGCATCCCAGAAAGCTTGGTGTCAACACAGCACAGCCTTGGAACCCGAATCATTATACTATATAAACATTTCAGCAGCTTAAAGCCTAACAGCAACAAAGTAACTTGTTTACCTGCAAGGGGAGGGGCTGCCATATGGTGATATGTTCGATTATTTAGATATAACTCTTTCTGACTGTTCTTTTTAGTGAACTTGCAGGTCTGTTGTAGTTGCTCACTGCCCTAAATGATGAGTCTTTCAGTTCATGTCTCTTCTCTGATTGCCATGAAGATGATGTAAAGCCTCTGATAAGGTGCTGAAATGTGAGCATTCCAACAATTCAGATAGCAGTGGGGAGAAGTGTATTAAACCTTTTTTTTCCCCTCTGAAGACTCAACAGGTAAGCAGGGCACCCAGATGGGTCATGTGACTACTAGCGTAGATGGCACCCTGGGCGAACATTGTCCAGTACTCCTTTTCTCTTGTCCACCCATCCTCTCTCCTCCCCAACTTTTTAACACTTGCTTCTGCCTCCTGCCTTGGAAATCATAACATTTCTGAGACTCTGCACTGATGCCATATTATCAGTGGTTCTCAACCCAGGCCTCAGGGCATATCCAGAAGTCGGGTTTTCAGGATATCCACCATGAATATGAGTGAGATTTAGTGTGTCATGGCTCTGTTATATGCACATCTATCTCATGCATATTCATTGAAGATATCCTGAAGACTGGGTTGAGAGCCTCTGGTCTAGACAGACGTATTTGGAGAGAAGGAAGCAGCCAAGCCAGTAACATTTCTGCATATCATACCTGCCCCCACAAGACAACCCCCGTCACACTGAAGAGCTATACAAGACTCCTCAAGAAAAAGTCCCAAGGGCATTCTGTTAATGAAGAAACCCTCAGCCAGGTTCATTCATTCAGTAGTGCTTTAATTCAAATATTTGATCATTCTCATGCTGAAGAATTAGTTAAATAAGTCTGTCTGTATAGGATAGTGCACAATTTACTTAATTATATATTTTATTTAAGTGGTTTTTATACCGCCTACTCGTAAAGACTAGGCGGTTTACAGGGAATTCATAAATACATTAAACATGGCATATAAGAACAGTGTGCAACAATATAGAACAGTAGTTAAGGCAGATAGTACTGCTGAGAACATATTTACATATTTGTATCTTTACATAGGTATATATCGTACAAGGCGGAGGATGGAGGGGGGTGTTTGGGGGAGGGAGAGATGTGCATTGAGAGGGGAGATCAGCCAGTGTCACCGAAGTACTCTCAGAAAAGGTAATTTTTTTTTTTTTAGTTTCTTTCTGTAGTTCATGAAGTCAGATGTAGCACATAGGTCAGAGGGTAGGAAGTTCCAGATGGTGGGAGAATATAGGGAAAAAGCCCTGTTCCTTTTCGTCCCTCTAGTCCAGTCCCGGAACCATAGAGTTGTGAACCTCCACCACCAGCAGCTTTGGAGACTGAAAGATGTCATCGCTTTGTCACTGGTATAACTTGGCAAGCACCGCCCCTCTTCCCCCAGTACTTTCAGTCCCCAAGCAGCTTGGAGGTTCCGAGCCTGGGACTGGGCTCAGTAGGAACAAATAAGCAGAGTTTTCTTTTTGGAATATTTATTTTTGGTTTGGGTAATTTTGCCTTTTGGGTTTATTTTAGGTGCAGACCTGCTGCTGCTGAAAGGGTTCCTGCTTGCTGTGGACCTGTTTCTTTTCCCTCTTCCTCTCTCTCTCTTTTCTCTTTTTCTCTTTCTCTCTATTAGTAGCCCCAGCGTGTAAACAAGCATTATAGCGTTGCTCAGTGCCTCCCTGCTCCCGAACCCACTTTGAAGGGGTGAGGAGCAGGTAGAAGGCTGAACGGCAGTGCAGCAGCAGGACAGGGACTTGTAAGCCAGTGAGGGCCTTTCCCTGCACCAGAGAGCGGCAGATCAGCGTTGCTCAATTGCCTCCCTGCTCCCGAACCCGCTTACAAGGGATGAGGAGCAGGTGGAAGGTTGATTGGCAGAGCAGCGGCTGTACAGGGTCTGCAAGCCAGTGAGGCTTTTCCCTACACTATTGTAAGCAGAACCGCCGGGGCTGAAGCCGAGTTCGGCGGTGCTCCGAGGCTGGTGATACTCTTCTGCGCCCCCTCCTCCTTCCTCTTCACGGCAGCGGTGAGTGACTCAAGGGAGCTTTTTCCTGCGGCCTCCGTCTGTCGGGCAGTTGGCCTTGCCGCGTGGTTTCGTTTTCGGATGGATTTTTTGAGCGGGAAACAGTTGCCGGCGGCTATTTTAAGTGCCGCGTTTTTAGAGAGGGGGCCATCGCTTGTTTTTACAGCCTGAGGAGCTTTGTTTTAGCAATAGTCGGTCGGGCTTCAGCTAGTTGGGCAGTTCTTCCTCGATTGTGAGTAAAAAAAAAAAAAAAAAAAAAAAAGAGGCTCTTTCTGTGAGGGGACTCTGTCTTGCTGGGACATCGTCCTGCTCCTATCATTGTTGTTTTCAGCACAGGAACCTGGGATTTCTCCCCTCTGGGGGTGGCACACGTTGAGTGGGGGAGTCCTACCGAAGATGCCAGCTAAGCCCCGCTGTCTCGTCTGTGGGGTGAGGCGTAGCGAGGTTTTGGAGTCCGGGGTGTGCAGGGGCTGTTCTTTAGAGGTAGCAGTGATGGAAAAGGCGCTCGGGAGACTGGCTGCGGAGCCAGCAGCGGTCCCTTCGGAGGTAGGTGACTCCCAGCCGCCTGCTTTGGATCTCCCGGAGCCGACGGCGGGTCCATCCCCGGATTTTTTCTCGCTTATGCAGAAAGCGTTGGCCTTGCTGCAGCCCGGACTGGAAGCTCAGTCCCCGAGAGCAAAGGTTCAGAAACGGCCGGGGGGCCTTCTGGAGGGGGAGGCAGGTCCGGCCAAGAGGCGTAGAACTGGTGGAGGAGAGCCAGTCTTCGGTGGTGGAAGACGAGGGACAGCTCTCGGATATGGAGGTGGAAGGCGTTTCAGAGGGGGAACTGGAAGAGGGAGAGTTGCCAGACGCGGAAGAGCAGAGTAGGGTGGTCCGGGTGTTACGGTGCGAGGAGCTGCCGGCGCTGATTGCGGAAACACTAAAGACGCTCAATATGCCCGCAGTGGTGCTATCGGCAGAGGAAGCGTTAGAGGATCCTCTGTTGCAAGCCATTCGGAAGTCCCAACGAGTGTTCCCGGTTCATAGAGTGTTTTGAGACATGATTCAAGAGGAGTGGGACGCTCCGGAATTGGCGCTGAGGGGCACCAGAGCTTTAGCCCGGTTATATCCCCTTTCTGACCAAGATAGAGAGACTTTTCGTTCACCGAAGGTGGATGCGACAGTGTCGGCGGTTACTAAAAAGACCACAATCCCAGTTGAGGGCGCCGCGGCGTTAAAGGATGTACAGGACTGGAAATTAGAGACTCTGTTGAAGCAGGTGTTTGATATGTGTGCCCTTTCCTTGCAGGCCTCGATAGCGGGAGCGTGGGTACCCAGAGGCTGCTTACGGTGGTCCCAGCGGCTGCAGGAAGGACTCCTGGATATGCAGGCGGAAGAATTAGCGCGGCTGGAATCGGGCACAGCGTGTTTGTCAGATATCCACTACGATCTGATTCGAGGTCTGGCCAAGAGTATGGCCTCCATGGTAGCGGCGCGTCGGTATCTCTGGCTGCGTAACTGGTCGGCAGACGGGTCTTCCAAAGCGCGGCTTAGTAAGCTCCCCTTTCGCGGGAAACATTTGTTTGGTACAGATTTGGAGAAGCTGGTCAAGGACCTTGGAGAGTCCAAGGGCGGTCGGCTCCCGGAGGATAGGCTAAAGCAGGGCCGCGGGATGACTGGCTCCAGGGGGCTCTCGAGGGATTTTCGTAGGTTTCGGTCCTCGCGTTTTGGCCAATCTCAGAGGGGGCGTTTTCCTCCCCGAGGCCAGGCATTTCGAGGTTTCCGAGGGGCGGGTAGGGGTTTTACACCCTTCCACTCCTCTAGCGGAAAGAAATCACAATGAGATAAGTCGGACCCAGGTGGCGGACGTTCCCATAGGAGGAAGGTTGCGGGAGTTTTACCCTGCCTGGGTGTTGGAGGTCATTCGAGAGGGATATGCTCTGGAGCTCCATCGACCCGTCTTAGACTCCTTTGTCCTTTCCCCGTGCAGAGCTCCGCGGAAGTTGCGGGCGGTCTCAGACACGCTTCGGCGGCTATGGCAACTCGGAGCGGTGGTGCTGGTGCCGCTGGATCAATATGGGTGCGGTCGATACTCCATCTATTTTGTCGTTCCAAAGAAAGAGGGCACTTTTCAGCCAATTCTGGATTTAAAAAGAGTGAATCGTTGCCTTCGAGTGACCCATTTTCGGATGGAAACCTTGCGCTCGGTCATTGCGGCGGTCAGGAAGGGAGAATTCTTAACGTCATTGGACCTCACGGAGGCGTATCTACATATTCCCGTACGCCCCGAGCATCAAAAGTTCCTGCGCTTTGGGCCATTTTCAGTTCTGGGCAAAGCCCTTCGGACTGGCGACGGCGCCTCGGACGTTCACAAAGGTCATAGTGGTTGTGGCGGTGGCGCTCTGCAAGGAAGGGATTCTGGTGCATCCTTATTTGGACGATTGGCTGATTCGAGCAAAGTTCAGGGAGGAGAGTGCTACGGCCACCGGTCGGGTGGTGGAGTTTTTAGAAAGCCTAAGCTGGGTGGTCAATTTTGCGAAGAGCAAGCTGCTTCCTGCTCAAACTCTGGAATACTTGGGAGCGCGCTTCGAGACAGAGCTAGGAGTGGTGTTTCTCCCGAGCAATAGGGCACAAGCCTTAAGGGAGCTCGTGCGGAGGTTTTTAGCGTGCAGGGCTCCGACGGCGTGGCAGTATTTGCAGTTGCTCGGAACGATGGCGGCCACGATCGAAGTGGTGCAGTGGGCCCGGTTTCATATGCGCCCGGCGTTGGTCTCATCAACGGGACGCCTTGTCCCAACAACTGGTGTGCCCTCCGAAGGTGCGACAGGAGCTTCAGTGGTGGTTGCGGCCCGGAAGCCTGGAAAGGGGTGTGGCGCTAGAGGCTCCATCCTGGAGGCTGGTGACAACGGATGCCAGTCTCGCGGGCTGGGGAGCACATTGTGAAGGACGGTTTGCCCAGGGGCCTTGGTCGGGTCCGGAACAGCGTTGGTCCATAAACCGGCTGGAGATGCGCGTGGTGTATCTAGCGCTGCGGCAGTTTCAGGGGACCTTGGGTCGAGTGGCGGTACGGGTTCTCTCTGACAATGTGACAACGGTGGCTTATATCAATCGCCAGGGAGGCACGGGGAGTGCATCGCTGGAGGAGGAGGCTGGTCAGTTGTTGCGCTGGGCCGAGCAGCATTTGGTGGCGTTGTCGGCGCAGCACGTGGCCGGAGTGGAGAATGTCGAGGCAGATTTCCTAAGCCGCTGCAGAGTGGATCCAGGGGAGTGGGGTCTTCACCCGTAGGTCTTTGCGATGCTAGTGCAGCGCTGGGGGACTCCGATAATGGATCTCATGGCGAGCTTCGAATCCGCAAAGGTGGAAAGGTTCTTCAGCAGGCGGAGAGAGCGAATGTCGGAAGGCCTCGATGCATTGGCACGGCGATGGCCGGTGGAAGGGCTTCTCTATGTGTTTCCACCTTGGGCGCTCATAGGAAAGGTGGTCCAACGCATAGAGAGGCACCGCGGCGTGGTCATTATCATAGAGCCCGATTGGCCCAGAAGACTGTGGTATGCGGATCTGATTCGGCTGTTGATAGACATGCCGTGGAGACTCCCGGTTCGGGAAGACCTCTTACTGCAGGGGCCGTTACGCATGCCGCAGGTGGGTCGATTCTCGCTTACGGCATGGCTCTTGAGAGGGCTAGGTTGAGGTCCAAGGGGTACTCGGCGGCAGTCATTGCTACGTTATTGAAAGCACGGAGGCGTTCCACGTTGCTGGCGTACACCCGGGTGTGGCGGGTGTTCGAAGAGTGGTGCGGGGAGCGCGATCTACAGCCTTTAAAGGCTTCGGTGCCTCATATTCTTTCGTTTTTGCAAGATGGCATGGAGAAAGGTCTGGTGGCTAGCTCCTTGCAGGTGCAGTTGGCGGCCATCTCCTGTTTCTGGGGGAGGATTCAGGGTCAGTTGGTAGGAGCGCATAGTGATATTCGGCGTTTTTTGCGAGCGGTGCTGCTTCTGAGGCCGCCGAGACATACGTCAATCCCTCCGTGGGATCTCAATGTGGTGTTAGAGGCGTTGATAGGAGCGCCGTTCGAGCCGTTAGGTAAGGCCTCCCTTAAGGACTTGACATTGAAGACACTTTTTCTAGTGGCTATTTGTTCCGCTAGAAGGATTTCGGAGTTGCAGGCGCTGTCTTGTAGAGAGCCGTTCTTGTCTTTTTTCGATCACAAGGTGGTCCTGCGCACGGTCCCGGCCTTCTTGCCTAAGGTGGTGTCGGGGTTTCACGTTAACCAGGTGGTGTCCCTTCCGTTTTTTTCTTTCAAACAGAAGGCTCAGTCGGGCGGTCGGTTGCATCGTTTGGACGTCCGGCGTGTGCTTAAGAAGTATCTCCGTAGAACGGAGGTTTTCAGAAAGTCGGACCGACTGTCGCCTTCGGCGGGCCGCGGAAAGGTGAGGCGGCGGCAAAGTCTTCAATTTCTAGGTGGTTGAAGGAGGCTATTGCATCGGCCTATCTGTTGAAGGGTAAAGTGGTTCCGGTAGGTCTTCGTGTGCACTCGACCAGGGCGCAGGCGGCGTCTTGGGCAGAATTCAGTTTAGTGCCGGTTGAGGACATTTGTAAGGCGGCGACTTGGTCCTCGTTGCATTCTTTTGCAAGGCACTATCGGCTTGATGTTCAGGCGAAGGGGGATGTGCGTTTTGGCTCAGCGGTACTTCAGGCTGGGCTTGCGGGTCCCTCCCGTTGATATTCACTGCTCTGTTACATCCTCTATGGTTCCGGGACTGGACTAGAGGGACGAAAAGGAAATGAAAATTAGACTTACCTGCTAATTGTTGTTCCTTAAGGAACTCTAGTCCAGTCCCAGATCCCTCCCAGGGTATTACACCGTACACAGCCTGAAGGAAAAAAAAAAAATAAAAGAACAAAGAAAAAACATAAGCAGAAGAACACTGCACATTTCTTTGTTAGGAAGGTACACAGTAGAGTCACAGTGAGGTCTTTCTTGAGCAGCAGGCCCAGGTGGGCTCGGGGGCGCCAGGGAGCAGGCGTCCGGAGTACATAGTTTTTCCATACTTTCTTACATAATTTTTACATAGTGGTTATGAGATGTTTACAAAGTTAGTTTTTCCTGTTCCTGCTTATTTGTTGCTCTGCTTAGTCTGCTTTGTCAATGGGTACTGGGGGAAGAGGGGCGGTAGTCCTTTTTCTTATTGGTTACTAGGGTCTGGTAATGATGCAGTTCACACATGTAAGCGTTGAGGTCATGGGTGGTTTTTGATTTCTTCCATCTCCTCTCTAGTCGCCTAAGCATGTGTTTTGCAGTCCGGAGTTCTTTAGAGTACTAGGGTGCAGAGGCGTGGTGCCTGTGGTTCATGTTGTTTTGTGGCATTATGGTAATTGCGTTTATTGATTGTTTCCAGTTGCGGACTAATGTGTTTAGGTCATTGGAGCTGTACTTGAAGTGTGATAGAAGGTTGTTGAGGAAGGTTTCCTTGTCCATTTGTTGAAATCGGCAAGTCGGGACTGGATGCTGTGGGACGCTGTCATTGCTGGAGATTTGCGGGATGTAGAAAGTGATTGTCTTGTGGTCTGACCATGGCACAGAGTGTTGTTGGGGGGGTGGGGTTGATGGTTTATTTGAGGTGCGAAGATAAGGTCCAAGTTGTTACCTTTAGTATGAGTTGGTTCATTAACCAGTTGGATGTAATCCATGGCTTCCATTGCTTGTTGGAAGGATTTGGCTGTTCTAAGGTGAGTTGAGGAGAAGTTTAGGTCTCTGAGCAGTAGAAGTTGATGGGCAAATTGTGATTACATATGGCTTCTAGTAAGGATGATAGTTCTTCTGTTCTGGAGTTGGGGGCTCTGTAGGCCAGGCAGAATGTTAGGTGTCTGTCTGAGATGATGATTGTATCCATTCCCTTACTTGTAGTAGTGGCGGCGGTGTGGAATCCTAGAGTATTTCTGGCTAAAATGAAGACTCCGCCACCTCTACAATCGGATCTGTGGCAGGTGAAGAGCTTGTAATGGGGGGCTTGAGTTGGTTCATCAGGATGTTGTCTGCATCAGTGAAACAGGATTCCATTACGAACATCATGTCGATCTGTTAGTTGTGAAGGTAGTCTGCTAGTGACTGTACTTTGTTGCGTGCAGATCGTGCATTGAGGATACATTTGGTGAAAGGTTGGTCGGAATGCTCTTGTAGGTGTGAGTGTTGGAGGCTGTTTGAGGCTTGGTATGGATGAGTGCAGTAGGTGCTCTGTGTCTGGGTCTGGAAGGAGGTGAAAGAAGGTTGTGGGAGAGGATAGGAGTGGATGATTAGTATGAAGGCTGTGTGTGGGGTGTATGGTTCAGAGTGTGCGATCAGTGCCAGCATGTAGAGTACAGTGAGCAAATGTACAGTGGGAATCATGTTGGTGAAAGTATAAGTTTGATGTTCGGCTAGAGGATGGGCTGTGTTGGGCTGGGGCCTTGTCAATTGAGGAGAGGGGGCAGATGAGGGGTATCTGGATCGAGTTCCTGGGGATGGTTGTGGGTGGCTATATGTTAAATGAGGCAAGATGGTTGGGTACCTGTGTCCAGCAGATAAGGGGGCATGCACTGGATCTTGCTCTAGGTAGGATAGGGATGCTGGTGTACTGGCTACCCGGGGAAGTTAGATAGAGCGGGGTCAACTTTGCGACCATGGGCATGCCCATGGTGTGCAAGCTTTAAAGGCAGCGGCATCGCATGCAGAGGACGTCTGGTGCGGAGGTGGAGCTTACTGGCTCTCCATGTGATGTCCACCGAGCTGGTTGCTGCTGGGCCAGAAGCATTGAGGCCATGGATCATCTGTATGCCTCTAGTGCTGTTGTCCCAAGGAGGTCCCAATGTGGCCAGTAGTCCATAAGAATCTAGTGAGGCGAATATGGCATCTGAGTAGGACGCGCTGGTTCCTGCTCTTCGTCTAAGCATTTTTCTTTACCTTGTTTTGAGTTTCTTGTTCTCTGTTTCATGCCGAAATGCAAGGGCAAGGGACGGTCTTCCCCTGAAACCTGAGATAGTTGCGTCTGGGCAGCGGACCATCGACAGCTTTGTGATTTTAAAGCCTTCAGCGGGCGTACCCACTACACAGGGGCTGGGGAGAGTCCCGGTTTGGGGAGCAATGTTACGCTCAGCCCTGCGGGCCCATCCATTCCTCCTACTCCCTCGGCTTCTGGGGTCGCCTGCTGGATTCAGGTGCAGGCTTGGGGAGCCAGACAGTTTCAGGGGCGACATTTGTTGTGCCAGTGGCTATGCTGACTGCGGATCCCAGCACTCGGGGAGGTGTTTCTTCCCCTGCAGGAATTAATGTGTGCATCCAGGGACCTTGTGGAGCATAGAGTACAGATCTTGTGGATTCTTCTTTGCCATTTCGACTAGCCTTACCGCCATTGTCCTGACCGAAGGAGGGCTACTCTGGAGTCTTTCTGGGAGGCCTTGGAGTCTGTGTACAAGTTGTATGTGTTGGCATTTTCCAGACTTTGGCTCTTTATTCTCCCAGATTGGATAATGTAGAGAAAAGGTTAGAGAGCTAGCAGGAGCAACTGATGGGGTTCCAGTCTACTGTTAAGCATTTACAGGAGGTGCAAGGAACTTTGGTCCTGGATAGGATGAATGTTCAGCAGAAAATCGAGAACTTGGAAAATCAGAATATGAATTTAAATCTTCGTATTCTGAACTTTCCATTGGTTGCTTTGGTTTCCCCTAGGAACCCTAGGGACCTATTTTCTAGGTTCCTAAAGGAGACTTTTAGCTATCCTGAATCTGGTATACCACCTTTCCAGAAAATCAGCTTCTTATCATCCCTCTAGTCCAGTTCAGTCCTGCACCTCTGGGTAGTGTACCTCCTCCAGCAGCTTGGAGACTGAGCATGTCATACTGCTGGCACCGCCCACCAGCCCAGTATGCTCAGTCTCCAAGCAGCTGGAGGAGGTAGTGAGCCAGGGTGCTGAACTCACTGAAGGGACAACTAAGGAGCAGAGGCCAGACTTGGAAAGAAGCTTAGTTTTTTTTTTTCTGTGGCCCTGTCCATGGTTTGGTTTTTGGTAGTTAGAGTTAAGTTTAAAAAAAAAAGATAGCAAAGGGGCTAAGGCTGTTTTTTTTTTTCTTACCAGGCAAAGGCAGAAAAGAAGCACACAGCGGGGAGGAAAAGATTTTTGGAGCTTCGCGCCGAGGCACTAGCCTTGGGGGCGAAACTCCAGTTAAGGTTTCCCTTTAAATGTGTCCTCTCTCATCAGAATAAGAGTTTATAATTTCTTTGAACCTTTGCAGTTACATTTCTTCTTAGATGCTAAGCAACTGAAAGGCTAGCTAAAAGATTTGGTGATGGGCAAATATGTGGGCTTCGTAGCTTACTCTGTTGCTTGTTTCATTATTTCCTTTATCCATCTTCCCATGGTATGCAATCTTGGATCATCTCATCCTAATAGTGTGGACTTCTTACACTTGGTGATGCTTTATTAAATCTTGATTTTTGTTTCCTATTATCTTGTGATGTAGGATTGTGTATTTCTAGCTCAAAGGTTTTCCTTTGATTTATATTTAAATTACAATAAAAATAAAATTTAAAAAAAAATCTAAAAACTGCCATACTGGGTCAGACCAAAGGTCCATCAAGCCTAGATCGAATAATGGCCAATCCAGATCAAACGACTTGGCATATCCTAAAGGTAACCAGATTCCATACTATTTATCCCCATGGATAAGCAGTGGCTTTTCTCCAGGTCTACCTTACTAGCAGTTTATGGACCTTTCCACCAGGAATTTGTCCAAACCACATCTTCCTGCAGCAAATTCCAAAGCTTAACTATGCGTTGAGAGAGAAAATATTTTATTTTATTTGTTTTAAATGTACTACTTTAACTTCATTGCCTATCCCCTAGTTTTTGTATTTTTCGAAAGAGTAAACAGTTGACTCATGCTTACTTGTTCAGTCCACTCAAGATTTTATAGACTTTTGTCATATCTTCCATAAGCTGTCTCTTCTTCAAGCTGGAAATCCTAACTTCATAAGAACATAAGGACTAAGATATGCCATACTGGGTCAGACCAAGGTCCAAGCCCAGTATCCTGTTTCTTTAGCCTTTATTTGTAGGAGAGTTGTTTCATCCACTTTGTCATTTGGTTGTCCTTCTCTGAGCACTTTTTCTAATTCCACTATATCTTTTTTTTGAGATGTGGTGACCGGAATTGCACATCATACTCAAGGAGCGGTTGAGCCAAGGAACAATACAGAGACATTATGATATTCATTGCTTTATTCTCTATTTTATTCCTAATCATTCCTAATGTTCTGTTTACTTTTTTTGGCCACCCACAAGATGACAAGATGTTCAAGATTACTCCTAAAGTTGAATCTAGCATTGTGTAGCTATAATATGGATCGTTCTTCCTTACATGCATTACTTTGCACTTCTCCACATTTAAATTTAATCTACAGTTTGGATGCAAGTCTACCAGTCTTGCAAAGTCCTCTTACAATTTCTCATAATTTGTTTGCAATTTAACAACTTTGAATAATTTGAAGTGCTATGTAAATTTAGTGACCTTGTTCAGTGTTCCCATTTCCAGATGACTTACAAATGTGAAAAAGTATCCGGTCCCTGTACATAGCCCTGAGGTATTAAACTCTTCATCTTTCTCCATTGGGAAAATTGGCCATTTAACCCTACTCTGTTTTCTCTCTTAATTTCTTATGCACAGTAGAGCACTGACTCCTGTCCTTTAGCTTTTTAATTTCCTTAGTAATCTTTAATGAGGTACTTTTGTCAAAAGCTTTCAGAAAATCGCCTCTATCCACATGCTTATTCATGCATCCCAAAATAATGGAGCAGATTGTTGCAGCAAGACTTTTTTCAGCTAAAATGCATCTTGACTTTGTCCTATTAAACTATCTGTGTTCAGTACTTTTTTTTTATAATAGCTTCTACTGTTTTTTCCCGGCATTGACGTAAGGCTCACTGGTCTGTAGTTTTGCAGATCACCTTTGGATCCCTTTTTAAAAACTGGTGTTGAGTTGGCACCCTCCAATCTTCAGGTACCATCTGATTTTAGTGAAGGGTCACAGATTGCTAATAGCATATCTGCAGTTTCATTTTTCAGTGCTCTGGTGTATATAACATTCAATCTAGGTGATTTGCTGCTCTTCAGTGGAGGAGGAATGACCCTATATTTAAAGCCACAAAACTGTAAGGCTTACGAGGGAAGGAGGCAGCACTGTGGGTTAGTCTGGAAAGAGGGAATGGAAAAATCTGCTTACATTGGTGTGATATAAAGACCACCTTCGCAGGCAGAAGAAATAGAGATTTAATTGAAGACATTGATAGTATTGCTATGATGGTGAAGTACTGTTGGAGAGATTTCAATTGGCCAAATGTTTATTGGTATATCCCGGCTGCAGAGCCTTCTAGAAATAGGGAGATCCTGGATTCTCTATACGGAGAACTAGTCTGGCAGCTGATAATGGAACCAATATGTAGGGGAGGGCAGTATTAGATTTGGTGCTTACAAATGGGGTGACTGTTGAAGATGCAGTGGATGATCATCTGGATGTAGTGATAGTTCATCTTATTTTTTAAGCTTCTAGCATTTGTTTACAAACATTTCAAAATATGTTTTTTGTTTATATTTATATCCTTAGCAGTTAACGAGGATAATTCCATATTGCCCTGCTAGACCAGTCCAGACAAGTGGGTTGTGTTCCCCTACCAGCAAATTGGTGGAGACAAAGAGCCAATGAAAAGCCCAGGTTTCAATGACATCACTTTCTTGTCTCTATACGCCTCAGTCATCAGAAGTCACTTCAGTATTTCTTTGTCTCCTCTCTGAAGAAAATTATGAAGATTTGAGAGTAAAAGATATATTTGATTAAATGCTCATGAACAACCACCTTGAGGATGACTCTCTCACTTGAGCACAATGTGAGAGGCTCCACTAGAATGCAGTCTTTTCAGTAGCCATTGTTTCAGCTCCACGTGCTTATCATAAGAGCCTGTTGAGCAGCCAGAAATTGGAAGGACTAGGAAGGATTTGGAAGAGTGCAGCAACCTCACAATACCTCAACGCTCCCTCCCTCCTCCTCTGTTCTCCCCTGCTCTCTCCCAAAGATTGCAGAAGGCTCTCAGAGGGCTCTGCCTGCCAGCCACATTAAATGCAGTGCTGCAAAAGCCAGTGAAACAGTATCAGGAGAGTAGAGCTGAGCCCAGCACAGAACCTCTAACTGGGGCTCTCATGGGGCGAGTACCAAGGCTTGACCTTGTCATCGTCCTTGTTGGGGGCTCCCGAATCCATCTGTGTGGGATACAATTCTGGGTAGAACGCTGATGTCGGTTGGTGCAGTGTAGGGGTTTCCAGCTGTTTTCTGAACGTTATTAGCATTTTCTCCTATTGTGCATCTTGTGGACTTGCAGCCTATACGTGCGTTTCTCCCAAGCGGCTCCAACGTGCATTCCTATCCTAGCGCCTGTAACACGCATTGCAGTAAAAGCGCAGTTAACATGCGCCTTTGGACCACTGCAGCCTTAGCGCGTGAGATTGTGATACTTGCCTTAACTCTGTTTGTTTTCTTCTGGGAATTATAGTTTGACCTGTGGCAAGTAAGGTGCCTCATCTCCGGCTTCTGGACCCTACTCTTCTAGCATAGCAGCTCCTGAGTTGCCTCAGGAGGGATTGTTCCCCCTCTGTACACCGGGCGATGTGGTTAGTCCGGCCTTGCCTGCTTAAGAGCAGGAGGTGGCAGATGGTGCTTTGGTTAAGGATAACCAGCGGGCTGAGGTTCTGGCGACTCTGCTCTGCACTGCTCCCCATCTTCTAGGAGATTGACGGTGATTGAGCCACCTGGTGTAGGGGGGGTCATTTCCGTGAGAAGAGCTCCTGGAGTCCAGATTGTCCTCCCTGGAATTCTTCTCCTTTTTACAATTGGCCTGATCATTCTGGCTTGGAAATTCAGACCCTGCAGCCTCTTGGTTCCCCCGAGTGCAGTCTCATGAGGGGCAGGCTGAGTGTGGAAGCCCTGATCTAGTAGGACGATATGGAAGGTGACATTTTACTTATGATAAAGTTCTTTCCTTGAGTCCTGCTAGACCAGTCCAGGGCCCACCCCTGGAACTGTTTGCTTTGTTCTTCGGTGGTGGTACCCTTGGATCCTCTATGGTTTCTATATTTGGTTCTGCGGGTTTATCTTCTATGATCAGCTTTCTTTTTATGCTTTCCTGTACATAGTTCTCTACTTTTTGATTGTTAATTGTTGCCCATGTTGAGGTTGTGTGAGGCTTGCCATATTTTCCTATATGCTTTGGAATGAATACTGAAGAGACTTCTGGCGAATGAGGCGTATAGAGCCATGGGAGTGAAGTCATTGAAACCTGGGCTTTTCATTGGTTCTTTGTCTCCACCAATTTGCTTGTAGGGGAACACAACTCACTTGTCTGGACTGGTCTAGCAGGACTCGAGGAAAGACATTTTCTGGTAAGTAAAATATGTTTGCAATCTTTCAATTCTGTTTGAACTTAAGGGCACTTGGGCTACCTTTTGTTTTTATTGCAATCTCTCTGACCTCCATGTGTATGCATAGTTTGCTGTTTCTCTTGGATGGATGAATGTGTATGTGAAGCAGCAGCTGTGGGGTAGAAAGAACCTATGTATGTATGAAGAGAGAGGTAGTATTGGAGGTGTTTTTATAGAAAATCTCAAACTTTCTTGTATTCACTCTATACACTATTCCAGTCCCACTAGTGTCTTCCCAGGTCAATATGGTAAAATACACGTGTGTAGTCATGAAAAGGGCCTCTTAGTAGTGGGAAGAAGAGGTTGGAGGGACGTCCAAAGAACAGAAGAAGCGATAAAGCAAAATAAGCAGATACAAAACAGAACATAGAAGAAAAATAGAATTCCTCCCTCCCTCCTTCCCCTCAAAATCTAAACTTTTATAAAGAACTAAAACTTAGGTGCCTAAGCTATTTTCTAAACATTTCTTTACCCTGGTACTGTTTTAATTTTATCCTTTATATTAAGAAATGCATCATGATTTACTGTGCATTACAGTGACTTATTGAGCCAATAATAATAATTTAAAAAAGAAAAGTAGTTGAGTTTAAATTCATGAGTGTTTTTAAATGGGAAGAATATAGGGAAAGCAGTAAAGTAAGATGTGAAAGTAGATGGTTCCAATAATATGGCTTGTTGAAAGAGACAAGGGCAGAACATTCTATTTAGGGCCTCTGATTTTAGGTCTGATGCAGAAATATTAAAACTAGATAAACAGGAAGAACACCACTTTCCTCAAGTACTCTGATGCCTCTATGCAGATTTTGTGCCTTTTCTTTGCTGATTCCTTCTAAGTGGCTCAAATATACCTATTGATTCCAGTGGAAACTGTACTTCACAATAGTACCAGTGGTGCCAAAACACTAATAAACACTAATCTTTTTCCCCTCAAAAAACCCTAATTAGCTGGAAAGTAAACATCTAAATATACAATTTATAAGCACCTAATAAGAATAGAAGTCTTGGTTTATAATATTTGTGTTTGACTTAAAGAGAAAATATCATCATGTCAGTAGTATTGCAACTATGATTTATAATTCTATTGACAGCACAGATCTTGAGGGCGGCTATGTGGAAATGATGGGAAGACTGATTAAATTAGACAACTAGTATACTTGGTGATAACCAAACCCTGTCAAATATATTGGTCATCTTTAATTGTATTTAGCAACAGAAACTTCAACCACTGAGCCAATGCTGTAACCAAGTATATGACATGGGCTTTTCATTAACTTGGAGACCAAAGATGTCTTCAAAAAGAACAATTTTCTTTTATTTGCCTTTCACTGGTAAGAGGTTGAATCCTCTCCACAATAGGAGGCAAGTTTAATTAATTGGGTTAATTTCACTATGGCAACATCTAGTTCAAGCAACTAAAAATGAAACCAAAAGCCCTATAGTATCTTTTCAGTGACCAGTGTTAAGCTTAAATAATATATTAAAAAAGAGAAAAATATTAGTGGTACTATAGGATACCTTTTATCCTTTGCTCAGCAAAGTAACACCGCCTATTTTGTGTTTGTTGAAATGCTTGTCTTTCTGTCCCTGATAGAATGACCTGGATGACCCTGAGAGAGGGATGGTGTTTGTCTGCTCTGCCACCCACAAGACTAAGTCTATGTTCTTCTTCCTGGCCCAGACAGAGCAAGGAGACATCTTTAAAATCACCTTAGAAACTGATGAAGATATGGTGAGTTCATTAAGTAGGAAATCATGAGATAAGAGGTGTGTGTGGGTGCCTGAGGTTGATATTGCTTTTGAACTATGTGAGAACCCGCTTTATCTCATTAACACGGCAATAATGGCCCTCCTCTGTTTCTTGCATAGATTCTGTGACAGGGTTTAGAAAGTCTGCTAATCCACTTTTGATACATGGAAATAAGTTAATAAACAAGTTGCAGATGATATCTTTTTATGCGACCAGCTATTTTTAAAATGAAATAGACTAGCCTTGGAAGGAAATGGTCCTGTTGTCAGAACATTGCATGATGTGCTAAATTGTTTGTTTTGTTTTCTTTTTTTTTAATAAATATGCAGTTAAAATCCTCTGGTATCCTAACCTACAAAGTACAGCAAGAAAGTATAGAAAACACAATTATCAGCTGAGTATCCTAAGATAGTTTCCCTTTGATTTGCAAGCGCTCTGAAGGAACAAAGACCTTGAATAGGTTTATAAAAACATCTACCCTTGTGCAATCCTGTCTGCTGGTGTTTTCCCACCAAATCATGGGTAAACTTCTGAGGCCTTTGATTTACCATCCTTTTCATATGTAAGCGTTATGGTATAGCCCCAAGATAAAGAGTCTGTTTTTATTATCTTGCTCTGGTTTTGGCTTCCTGATCTATCTTAACATTACTTTGAGTAGATGCTTATTCCAAGACCCTGAGTTGTAGAGTAGCAACAGCATGGGATTTTCCAGGGGCTCCAGCTGGGCTTTCCTTTTAGTTCTGGGATGACATTCACAAAGGAGGACCCAGACTCCTCTATCTCTCTAACATTGCTTTTCATGTTAGTTTGTCCTCCTTCCTGGGCAGAAAGGGGTAGCTGCTGGACTTCTAGTGAGGCTGTCCAGGGTAATATAGTTTAATTTCAATTTAATATACCACTGGTTACCATAGCAAAGCAGTTTACATTGAAAAACACAGAGTAGGAAAAGAACTACAATCATTCGAGGAAAGCAAGAAAGATTAATTTGTAGACAAATATAGTAACATAGTATATGACGGCAGATAAAGACCATTATCTAGTCATGACCTGTTGCCTACCACCTCTACTGTCCTACAGATGCCATGGTGAATGGGTGTGTTTTTCAAATCCGCTTTAAAGTATTTAGAGCAGCGGTTCTCAACCTGTGGGTCGTGACCCCCACAAGGGTCGCCACATGATTTAGCGGGGGTCGCCTCACTCCGCCGTTAAAAAAAAAAAAAATAAATAAATAATAATAATAAAAAAGCGCACAAGTTGCTCCCGCTGCCGAGTCCGCTTTTTGGCAGAGGCAAACTCACAGCCTCCCTTCTAATGCAGCCGCGGCTCCCTGTCTCTTAGGGAACCGTGGTTGTGCCTGTAAAACCGTTGCGGAGCCTTCCTGTCTCTTGTCTTGACGGGCTCCGTGCAGCATTGTCCTGCCTCCAAAGGAAGTAGTTTCCCACTTCCTTTGGAGGCGGGACAATGCTGCACGGAGCCCGTCAAGAGACGGGAAGGCTCCACAACGGTTTCGCAGGCACAGCCGCAGTTCCCTAAGAAACAGGGAACCGTGGCTGCAGAAGAACAGGGCAGTAGCAGGCAGAAAGAGAGAGGGGAGGAGGGGGCAAGGAACCTGCAACGGGGCTGACATGAGGGAGGGAGCGAGGGAGGGGGCTTACATAGACAGGGGTGCTGACATGGAGGGAGGGATGGATGGATGGAGGGGGGCTGACATGGACAGAGGGGGAACTGACCTGGAGGGAGGGAGGGAGGGGGCGACATGGACAGGGGGGCGACATGGACAGGGGGGCTGACATGGAGGGAGGGAAGGCTGACATGGACAGAGGGAGGGGTGGAGGTAGGGGGCTGACGTGGACGGAGGGAGGGGGGGCTGACATGGACAAAAGGAAGAGACAGGGGGACATACTGGACAGACGGGGGATAAATGCTTGACAGAGAGGAGAGACAGTGCGGGTTAGGATTATAATGGGCAGATGGGGGGGGGCTAGGACTGGTAATGGGTTGATTAGGGAAGACTGGGAATGGACTGATCAAGGGGGGGTTGGGACTGGTAATGTGCTGATAGGGGGGTAGGACTGGTAATGGGCTGATGGGGGGCTAGCATTAGAAATGAGCTGATCGGGGAGGTTAGGACTAGAAATGGGCTGATTAGAGGAGGCTAGGACTGGTAATGGGTTGATGGGGGGGGGTAAGACTGGTAATGGGCTGATTAGGGGAGCCTAGCACTGGTAATGGGGTTGAGGAGGGACTAGCACTGGAAATGGGCTGATTAGGGGAGGCTAGTACTGGTAATGAGCTGATGGGGGGGTATGACTGGTATTAGGCTGATTAGGGGAGGTTAGCACTGGTAATGGGGTTGAGGGGGGACTAGCACTGGAAGCGAGCTGATTGGGGAGCTTCGATTGGGAATGGGCTGATTGTGGGGAGGGGAGGATAGAGGTGCTGGCCCTGGAAGAAAACTGGGGGCTAAGGCTACAAATGGGCTGATACAAGGGGATGGGAGAATGGAACTGGAAGGGAGTGGATCTGAGAGGGGCTGCCATGGTATTTGTATTAGAAGGGACTGGTAAGTTGGGAAGGAGGGGGACTGGAAGGGAATGGACACCAGTGGCAGTCATGGGAATGCAAGTTGACATTGGAAGGTACTGAGAGTGAGGACTGGAAAGGGGCTGATACTGGGGAGGGTTACTGGGACTGGAAATAGGCTGATGGAAAGAAGTGAAGAAAACAAAAGAAGAAATAAATGGCAGATGGACCACAGACCACAGAAAGAGAGCTAAGAGAAGACAGGAAAGCAGAAGCCTCAGATCGGGACCAGCATGATCAGAGAATAAATTGGTCAGACAACAAAGGTAGAAAAAATAATTTTATTTCATGTTAGTGATTTGACTACAAAATCATCATAATTTTGAAATCAAATATTGTTACTTGTTATTGTGATTAATTATTGTGGTTTAAATAAGTACATTTTATAAATAAAAACATATTACAAAGGCCTATAATATATTAATTCAACAAATGATTACAGCAGGAATGCGATAACGGTAAAGGAAGAGAGACGCATTTGATTTTGTCATTGGGGGTCACCACAAGTTGACCAAGGGTAAAAGGGGTCACGGTACAAAAAAGGTTGAGAACCACTGATTTAGAGGATAGTTCAGAGCAGAGATATATAAGGGTAGAGAGTTCATAGGGGTAGGGACTGTGAAGAAAAAAATGGAATGACTGGTATTCTCGAGCCTTGCTTGAGAAATTGGAAGAACATTGAGATGATTACCATGAATAGTTCGTAGAATTCTGGCTGGGGTGTGCAGAGAGATGAGTGACAAATAAGCTGGGGTATTGGTATTCAGGGCCTTGTGAGTCGGTGTGAGAATTTTTTGAATTTGTTTTGTACAAGAAAGAAAAACTAAAAAAATATATATATAAATAAATAAATAAAGAGAAAAGCAAGAACGGAAACAATGTCGAACAGTGAGGGCCAAAAGGGAGGCCACTAAGGCAGCTTGTGTGGCAGTGTTGGGAGAGGCCTATACCTTTGTTTCTGCAGCAGCTGTGTTGGTCTAGTATTGAATGGTGCGAATGATGGTTGTTTCTGAGCTCAGAAAGTTCTGATTTGTAGGTAGGACCTGCAGCAATGTGTAGTTTTAGAAACTATTCACGGGTGTAAAGATTTCACCTGGTGTATTCGGATAGGGTGCGAGGTCCCCTGCATTACTGCCTTTGGTGGCCCCAGGGAAAACCCTGCGAGTTAAGCACAGGGATGTGGCCATTCTCCCTTCAGGCAGTCACATGATGTAGGAGTGCTACAAGCCTTCTACCTTGGCTCTGGCAGGAGAATACTAGGGAAAGGGGATTCAGCTGCAGGATTCCCTGGGCTGTCTTTGGATTCTTGGGCATCTGTTACCAGATGAGATCTCCCAGAGTTTGTCTCTTTAAGTGCACAGAGCCTACTGTATGAAAGAGGGTCTGATGCCCTCTTCCTTTTCTGTACCACTCTTGAGAGCTACTTTTCATTCTCCCAGAGTCCTGACCATAGAGAGAGGTCCAGGAGGGTTAGGAGGCTTGGTCTGTGGCCTCTGTGGTAGAGTCAGAGTGTGGAAGCTCATGCAGCCTGCCAGAACCGGGGAGGGGGGTGGGGTGGTGTGGCGTGGCGTGGCTCAAGAAAAGGGGACTTGGAGAAAGGGAAGTTGCCTGTTGAGTAAGAGGGTGATCCTTGGTAGTGTATCCTTTCCAAAGGGAAGAGTTAGTATCAATCTTGCAGGCACTGGAGGCATTTAGCATAGCAGAGGAGCCATTTAAAGAGATGATCTTCAGGAATCCTATCTTCCTTCTTGTCCCTTCAATCCAGTTCTACGCTTGTGGATTGTCGCCCCCTCACCAGCAGCTTGGAGACTGAGCATGTCAAGTTTTCATGACATCAGCATAGATAGCTGGCATCTCTCACCAGCCTCTAGTATCTCAGTCTTCAAGAAGCTTGAGAGGTGTGATTCCATAAGCAGGGATTCACACAATTAAGAGATTTTTTTGACTACTTTTTAAACTAGTTACTGCTGGCCCTTCAACACCAGAGAGTACATAAAATAAATAAATAAATTCTTTTACCCCCCAAGCTGTCAGCTTCTCCCTGGGAGTGTTTCTTCTGCCTGTGAGGAGGGCGGATTGGCGGCTCCCAAGCCCTTCATGGGGTGGATAAAGCATTTAGAATAGCAGAAGAGCCGTTTAAAGAGGTGATCTCCAGGAATCCTATCTTTGAAGGGACAGCACAAATCAGCAAAGTTCTCCCTGTATATCAGGCTATGAGGGTCCTGATTTGCATGGAGTAGGAAGCTCCAGAAGAGAGCTTGAGATGGGGCAGGGCCATGGGAAAACTGCATTCCTTCCTTTAACGTCCACCAGTCCAGAATGAATGGGTTATGCCCCTCTATCAGTGGATGCTGACAGAGAACAAAAGCCTGTATACTTTGCCATATATACGATATTGTGCAGCACATGCTTCTCACTACATACACCACATTGTCAAGGGAAGTGATCAAGACTGTTCTGGCCTCATCTGGATTACCAGTTTTCAATTGAGCTCAGGACTCTGTCCCCAGTGGATGGTAGACAGATTACTGACAAGACATATGAGCTCAATTTCAGCAACTAGTACTCCAGCTGAGGCCAGAACAGAGATTTTGTGATCTGCTGCCTAGATCAAGTGGAGGGAATACCTGGAGGAGTCCAGGTCCTTCTCTGGGAACAAGCAGAATGTCAGCCCTCACATATGGGTGACATCAGCACCGACTGAGCCCTCGTGGAAGCATCCCCCCAGCTTTCAAAGAAAGCCTTTGGGAGATGCCACCACGCATGCGTGGTCCCCTTCCCACCCAAGGGTGTCATCTTGCTCAGTCTCCTTTTTCCGCAGAGCCCTTCAGATGTTCGTCTGGCTTGTCCCCGAAAAAAGTTGATTTTTCTCTCTGAGTTTCATAGTCTCCTCCGGTATCGCACCAGTACTCTTCCCGCCTACCGACCTTATTGCCTCGTCGTTGAGTTTGGTCTATTTTTATAGTTTTCGTTCTTTTCTTTCCTGGCGTCTTAGTGCCTTTTCTTCCACTGGCAGCCCGGAGAGTCTTCGACCTCGCAGGTCATCCCTGACAAGTTTACCGGGCACCGGCCACAGGGCATCAGGGGGCCCCCAAGGCCCACGGAGCAGCCCTCCTACGAGTCCGCGACGGACTATTCCGAGTGGGAGATGGAGGATGAGGAATCCCCTGATACCCGTCGCTACCGTGACGTCCCATCCGACTCTCCCATTTCAGAACCTTGACGGTGGTCCCCGCCAAGGATATGGGTTTCCTTGATTTTGTCAAGGACATGTCTACGAACCTGGCATTCCTGACTGAGTCGGAGGAGGACCCTCAGGCGGATGAGTTGGAAATCCTCCAATATGAGGCCCCTCCGCGGGAATCGCTCACGGTGCCTATCCCTCCTATCCTAGAATGGCTGATGCCCCGAATGTGGGAGACACTGGCTTTGGTGCCGGTGGTGAGTAAGCAGCTCGACTCGATGTATCAAGTCCGCTGTAGCCCAGACTTCCAAAAGTCACAGCTGCCACATAACTCCATGGTGGTGGAGTCGGCCATGCATCGGCTGAAAAGCCAGAAGACGCACTCCTTGGTGCCCCCTGGCAGGGAAGCCCGCACCCTGGACGCCCTCAGCAGAAAGTGTTACCAGGGCTCAATGCTCATCGGCCGCATCCAAGCCTACCAGCTGTACATGGGCATGTACCTGAGAGACCTGGCGACGGAACTCACAGGCTTCTCGGCTGATCTCTCTGAGGAATCTTTGCAGCAATTCAAGAACCTGGCCAAAGCAGTCCACGAATGCTCAAGTTCATGTCTTGAGCAGCCTACGATGGGTTCGAGGCGGCGGCTGGCATCGGTGCATGCCGCCAGGCTTGGCTACAGTTGTCTGACTTCGAGCAATGGGTTCAGGACAGATTGGTCGATGTCTCCTGCCAAGGAGAGAATCTCTTTGGCAAACCCATGACCGACAAGGTGGCCGAGCTGGAGACAGAGTTCATGACGAGGACCAGACTCTCAAAAAAAATAAAAAAAAGACCGCTGCCCCTCGCTGACGGAAGGGCTCGGGTAAAAATCCTTCTACCCAAGGAAGGGAGCTGCTTACTGAAATTACCCACCTTATCAGGCCTCCCCAGCTCCCCAACAGGTGTATCAGGCCAAGGGACATGGGCATGGCCCTCATAAGCAGAAGGCTCCAAAACCCCAGGCACCAGCTCCTTCTCAGCTAGGGGGGAGCTTTTGACTCCTTGAGCATAGCCTCTGTACCCCAAGGAGATAAGCAGCCCACAGGGGGCTAGCGCCACCGATTCCTGGGCACTAAGGGTAGTCAGGGAGGGTTACCTCCTCCACCTGACTCAGACAGCTCCCCCTTATTTCCCGGGAAAGCCCCTTGGGTTTCCCCTTCACTGGGACCTTCTTCTGAAGGAGTTGGCAGGTCTTCGAGGAACCGGTGCCCCACCACCTCAAGGGCAAGGGGTTCTACTCCAGGTACTTTCTCGTTCCAGAAAGAACAGGGGGCCTAAGGCCCATCCTCGACCTGCACAATCTCAACAAATTACTAGTGAGGGAGAAGTTCAAGATGCTCTCCTTTGGAACATTGCTGCCATACCTCCAGCAGGGAGACTGGCTATGCTCCTTAGACCTCAAGGATGCTTATACCCACATCCTCATCCACCCCAACCACAGGCAATACCTGCAGTTCGTGGTAGGGGGCAGGCATTCTCAATACAGGGCGCTTCTCTTCAGCCTAACCTCTGCCCCAAGAGCTTTCATAAAATGCTCGGCTCCATTGAGTCTTCGTCTTTCTCTACCTGGACGACTGCCTCATAAAGGGAGGCACAGCCTCAGAGGTGCAGCAGGCCACCACATGCACCATCCAGGTTCTGCAACACTTACGTTT
Source organism: Ichthyophis bannanicus (assembly GCA_033557465.1). Lineage (NCBI taxonomy): Eukaryota > Metazoa > Chordata > Amphibia > Gymnophiona > Ichthyophiidae > Ichthyophis > Ichthyophis bannanicus. Next base: position 559,486,299 of record CM066034.1, on the reverse strand, counting down.
TCTCATAAACCTCCCCAAAAATCACCTCCTCCTGACACAGTGTCTGGAGTTCATTGGAGCAAAGATCGACACTCTCTCCAGTCAAAGGCTTTCTTGCCCAGGGACCAAGTCAATCATCTCAGGACTCTAGCTTGGGACGTACAGTACTGTCCCTTGGTGCCCGCCCGGCTTCTCCTGCGCCTCCTCGAGCACATGGCCTCCACGGTCCACATCACCCTAGATGGTCGCCTCCACATAAGAGCGGCACAGTGGTGTCTCCGGGACAAGTGGTCTCAGGCCACTGGCTGCCTCTGCAACAAAGTTTCTGTGACCCGCCAATTGGCGAACTCCCTGGTCTAGTGGCAGTCGTCTCAGCATCTCGATGTGGGCATGCCTTTTCAGGCCCCAAACCCCTCGAGGGGCCTCACCAGACACTTCCCTACTCAGCTGGGGAGCCCACTGTGGAGATCTCCGCACTCAGGACAACTGGTCACCAGACGCGAGCACCCAGCAGATCAACCTCCTGGAGCTCCGAGCCATACACCTAGCTCTGAGGGTCTTCTGTCACCACCTGTGTCACCAGCTGGTGCTGGTCCAGACGGACAACCAGGTGGTGAGGTTCTACTTGAATCAACAAGAGGGGCACGGGGTCTCGTACCCTTTGTCAGGAGGCACTGGTCCTCTGCTCGTATGCAATCCAACAGGGTATCCTCCTGCGGGCAGTGTACCTGCCATGCCAGAACAACCTGCTGGCCGACAGACTCAGCAGAGTTCTCCAGCCGCACAAGTGGCAGCTAGACCCCAGGGTCACCGGTTTGCTTTTCTGGCTCTGGCGGAAACCCGTGATGGACCTGTTCGCCAGCCCAGACAACTTCTAGTTGCCCCAGTTCTGCTCCCAGCAGACCCACCCCTCCAGGGTGGCAGCGGATGCGTTCCTGATCTCATGGTCGGAAGGCCTCATGTACGCCGTCCCTCTGATGCCGCAGATCACCAAGACCTGGTTCAGGACACCCCCCGCCCCCACTGGCAAAAAAAAAAAAATACTGTGGCGCTGGTTTAGGGTGTTAAACAGGCACAGAGTTAGGTCAGCTGCAAAGGTTTCTGTTTTTGAGGGCTATTGACCTCCAGAGTGAGGATGAGAGCAGTTTCAGTGGGTAGGAGTTCCTGGTCACTAATTAATACATAGCAAATGTAAGTGGGAATTTTTGCCACTAAGCATTGGGAGCTGTAAGCCTATAAAGCAACTTTATGTGGCAATGCAACATCATAAATTAAGGATACATCAAATTTCATGATACATATGTTTTCGTCCATACTTTACACAGTTTATTGTATATAGTTATAACAAGTTAACTGTACATAGTTTCAAAATTTAATGTAAAGTTTGCCGTGACGTTTCATGTAAACCACCTTTGTATCAGGAAGGGGCGGTATATAAAAGCTTGTTAAATAAATAAATAACTTCACAATCTATTTATCAGGTGCTTTTGTGAATATCTGCTGAACGGATTTTAAGAATCTCTTTTCTGAGTGCTGGGATGACCACAGTAGCAGGCGGTAGAAGCAGTTGCATGCAGGCATAGTGACTTTTCCCATGGTGGGGGCCATTTCAGCAATAGTAGTATCAGCGGTTCCTGTCTCAGCGAGGCCATGAGCTAAAAAGAGCAAATAGTAGCAGCAAATAGAGTGGCTGCTCCTTTGTTAGAGAGCCAGAGCAGGTTTTATATTTGCCATTTGCTTTACCTTGGGAGGCTGCTGAAATACATGTAAGAGAGGGAACAGCTGCCATCTGAAGGCAAAAAACGTAGAGGGACTGTAATTCTTGTTCTCCAGGAACAAGCAGGAAGTCAGTCCTCACTTAAGGGTGACGTCTGCGCCGACGGAGCCCATGTGGAAGCATTTCTCCAGCTTTCAAAGAAAGCCTTTGGGAGATGCATCATGCATGCATGGTCCACTTCCTTTCCAAGGTGCCATCTTGCCTCAGTCTCCTTTTTTCCATGGAGCCCTTCGGACATTGTCCTTTTTTTCCCTGAAAAGTCTGCTGCTTTTTTTTTTTTTTTTAATAGTTACATTTTATCCGGTTTGTGTCCTGCGGCCATGGTTCCTCTGAGTGGAAGTCTCCAGAGGTAGAGTATAAGAAGAAATCCTCAAAGACTGCTTCGGAAGATGATGAAATCCCACCCCAGGTCCCGCAGTCCCAGGCGTGAGTCTGAGGAGTTGGGGCAGGAGTGGCCCTCCAAGCTGCCCCGCAAGGAGTTGTTGGCTCCGGCTTACTGGCCTCAGCTTCTGAGGCCGTAATCATTGAGGGCTTCCCCTTGACAGTACCAATGCCAGGCCTGAAGTGCTCAGTGCCCGTGTCGATGGCTGTGGACACAACTGGCATGGAGACCAGAGTGGCAGCCCTAGAGAGCAGTATATCTGCCCTAGTAGGCATGCAGCAGGCGTTTGGTTCCTCCAGTTCATCCGCCCCGATGACAGGACCCTTGACATCGAGGGCTTCCCTGGACGTCGAGCCGGTCCTCGAGCACCACTGACCTTGAGAGATGCCTCGGTCGAGGTTCCTCGGGACACCGGTCCTCCCCAGTGAGCACCCGTGGCTCAGACAGACAATTCTCCGGAGGTCCTGCACCGCAAAGAGCAGTCCTCGACCGAGGTAATCGTGCGGTGTCAGACTCATACTCAGACTTTGAGTCCAAATGGAAAACCAAGGACGGAGTCCCCTGACATGAGGAGACATGGTGACATGCCCTCCGACCTATCTCTTCTGGCGACCCGACGCAGCTCCATACTCGAATGTTGCCTTCCTCAACTTTGTGAGGGATATGGCCAAGGCTCTTAACATAGAGACCGAGGCTGAGGAGGACCCGCAAACTGAGGAATTGGAGATGCTCCAGTTGAGGCACCCCCGAAGGAAGCTGTTACAGTCCCAGTGCTCCCGATCCTCAACCGCCGCCGCCTCCGTGTGTGAGAAACACTGGCGTCAGTTCCAATTGTCAGCAGGCACCTCAATGCCATATACCTGGTATGCTGTAGTCCTGGGTTCCAAAGGCCCAGCTCCCCCACAACTCAATAGTCGTGGAGTTGGCCATTCGCCAGCTCAAAAGCCAAAAAATACACTTGTTGGTACCACCTGGCAGGGAGGCCCAATCCCTCAATGCCCTCAGACAGAAGGCCTTTCAGGGCTCAATGCTAGCATGCCAAATCCACTCATACCAGCTCTACATAGACATGTATCTGAAGGAACTGTTGAGGGAGCTCGGGGGATTATCAACAGGACTCTATAGAGAACCCCTACAGATGTTCAAGACCCTAACCTCTGCGGTAAAGAAATATAGTGCTGCAGTCCCACCTCCAGTTGGGTAGCATCTCTGTTGCCATGGAGGAGAGAGGTCACGTGACAGGAAGTGATCCTGTAGCTAGGACCTGTCCTCCAGGTGATGTAAAACCCTCTCGCACCGAGGAGGTTTCTCCAGGGCCAAGTGCCCATGAGGAAAGGGTTAAGACAGCCGTTACAGTTGGTGATGCGATCATTAGGCATGTAGATAGCTGGGTGGCTGTTAGACGTGAGGAATGCCTGATAACATGCCTGCCTTGTGCGAAGGTAGCCACCTAAACAAGGTCTTAGATAGTGCTGGGGAGGAGTCTGCTGTCTTGGTACATGTCGGTACCAATGACATAGGAAAGTGTGGTAGGGAGATTCTGGAGGCTAAATTTAGGGTTTTAGTTAGGAAGTTGAAATCCAGAACTTCCAGGGTAGCATTCTCCGAAATGCTTCCCATTCTCCGTGAACAAGCAGGAAGTCTGTCCTCACATATGAGTGATGTCGGCACCGACGGAGCCCTTGCGGAAGCATCCCCCAGCTTTCAAAGAAAGCCTTTGGGAGATGCTACCACGCATGTGTGGTCCCCTTCCCGCCCAAGGGTGCCATCTTGCTCATTCTCCTTTTTTCCATGGAGCCCTTCAGACGTTGGTCTGGCTTGTTGTCCCCAGAAAAAGTAGATTTTTTTTTCTCTCCATGTTTCATATTTGCCTCCGGTATTGCACTGGTGCTCTTCCCGCTACCAGACCTCACTGCCTCGGCATCGAGTTCAGGTCTGTTTTTGTAAGTTTTTCGTTTTCTTTAACTTCTGGTGTCTTCGTGCCATTTTTCCCAACTGGCAGCCCAGCGAGTCTTCGACCTCGCAGGGGTACTTTTTTCCCCCATAGCTACCAGTGGCTGTAAGAAGTGCGGTCCAGTGCTAAAAAAAATGATGTCTTTGTACTGACACACACAACTGCTGTCTCCGCTGCTTCAGGTGGTACCACGACCTGGTAGCATGCGGTCTTTGCAAGAGGATGTCCAGCAAAGCCCTCGAGCCACCAGCAGCAGCAGTTTTTCCTGAGTCCCCGGTGCCTCTGAAGGCCAGGGCCTCGTCTGAAGCCTCGATTCCTCGGATGGACCCTTTCGAGCCTGAGCCCTGTCGTGGGCCTTCAGAAAGGGAGTCTCCCTCAAAGGAACCCCGGAAGAAGAAAAAGCCCTCAAAGACAGCGTCCTTGGACGGATCCAACCGGCTGGGTGCCCCACAGGCCAGGTCCCACAGTCGAGACGCTCGTCCGAGGCATCGGAGAAGGAGTGGCCTGCAAAGGTCCCCCGGAAGGAGCCGACCTCGGACCGGCATCAGTCCCCAGACAACATCATCGTTGAGGATTCCCCTTTGGGGGAGTCAGTGCTGGGCCCATCCATCGGTGCCCGCGCCAAAGGCTGCGGAGCCTTCTGGCCTGGAGTCCAGAATGGCGGCCCTGGAGTGCAGTTTGTTTGCCTTCATGGACCAGCAGCAGGCGCTGTTGTCCGGTACGACTGGTTAAGAACATAAGATATGCCATACTGGGTCAGACCAAGGTCCATCAAGCCCAGTATCCTGTTTCCAACAGTGGCCAATCTAGGTCATACGTACCTAGCAGTTTCCCCAAAAGACACAGGTTCCACAATGCTTGTACTGGGTCAAGCATTGATATCCTGGGTCCCTTCTTAATAATGGTATATGGACCTCCAGGAACTTATCCAAACCTTTTTTAAACCCAGTTACAATAACAGCCTTTACTACATCCTCCGGTAACAAATTCCAGAGTTTGATTACACGTTGAGTGAGAAAACATTTTCTTTTATTAGTCTTAAATAGTTTACCCTGTAGCTTCATTGCATGTCCCCTAGTCTTTCTATATTCTGATAACGTAAACAATCTATCTACGTTTACCCGTTCCACTCCGTTCATTAATTTATAGACTTCTATCATATCTTCCCTCAGGCGTCTCTTTTCCAGGTTAAAGAGCCCTAACCTTTTTAGCCTTTCTTCATAGGAGTATCCTTCCATCTCCTTTACCATTTTGGTGGCTCTTCTCTGAACCTTTTCTAATAACGCTATATCCTTTTTAAGATACGGCGACCAGAATTGCACACAGTATTCAAGGTGCGGTCTCACCATGGAACGGTATAGAGGCATTATAATATCTTTTGTTTTATTTTCCGTTCCTTTCCTTATGATACCTAGCATTCTATTTGCTCTCTTGGCCGCCGCTGCACACTGGGCCGAGGGTTTTAACATGTTATCTACAATGACGCCTAAATCTTTTTCCTGGGTGGTGTTCCTAATTTGGAACCTTGCATCGTGTAACCATAGTTTGGGTTGTTCTTCCCTAGGTGCATAACTTTGCACTTGTCCACATTAAATTTCATCTGCCATTTTGATGCCCAGTCTTCTAATTTATCAAGATCCTCTTGCAAATTTCCACAATCCTCTTGAGTTTTAACAACTTTAAATAGTTCTGTGTCATCTGCAAATTTGATAACCTCACTTGTTGTTCCACTTTCCAGGTCATTTATGAATATGTCAAAAAGCAGCAGACCCAGCACCGATCCCTGGGGTACACCACTATTCACCTTTCTCCATTGGGGAAATTGGCCATTTAGCCCTACCCTCAGCTTTCTATCTTTTAACCAGTTCCTGATCCACAATAGTACACTGCCTCCTATCCCATGACTCTTTAGTTTTGCCAAAAGTCTCTCATGAGGGACCTTGTCAAAGGCTTTCTGAAAGTCCAGATACACAATATCAACCGACTCACTTTTGTCCACCTGATTATTCACGCCTTCAAAAAAACATAACAGATTAGTAAGACAAGATCTTCCTTGTCTAAAGCCATGTTGGCTGTCTCCCATTAGGCCATTACAAAGACAGAACCCGATGTTAATAAACCAGTTTTCCAAAATCATTCTGTGTAACTACTTTTTTGTCGGAAAGGCCAACCAAGCCAAGAAGAGTGTACCTCTCACCGTTGTGGCCCGTCCATTTATGGCTGAGAACTTACTACACTGCGGCTTTGACCTGAAGCAGGGGGATTATGTTGAACACCCCGAAACGTGACACGTCGTATTACTGCTGACTGTGGCGTTATTGTGCAGCCTTTTCAAGATTGCGATTCAGCTAAGTAACACAATAGAAGCTGTCTCTAAAAAGGGAATAAGATTGTTTCTTATTTAATAAAATGGACGGGCCACAACGGTGAGAGGTACACTCCTCTTGGCTTGGTTGGCCTTTCCGACAAAAAAAGTAGTTACACAGAATGATTTTGGAAAACTGGTTTATTAACATCGGGTTTTGTCTTTGTAATTGTAAATTTTGACCTGGTTGTGGGTGTTTTGTTTTTTTGCTTCCCATTAGGCCATGACTATCTACATGCTGAGTAATTTTATTCTTTATGATGGTTTCTACTATTTTTCCCGATAATGACGTCAGGCTCACCGGTCTGTAGTTTCCCGGATCACCCCTGGAACCCTTTTTAAAAATTGGTGTTAGATTTGCGATCCTCCAATCATCAGGTATTAGAGATGATTTTAATCATAGTTCACAGATTACTAATAGCAGGTCTGCAATCTCATATTTCAGTTCTTTCAACACCCTTGGATGTATACCATCCGGCCCAGGTGATTTGCTACTCTTCAGTTTATCTAATAGTTGTAATACATCTTCCCGATGTATCGATATTTCCATCAATTCTTCCGCACCTTTAAATACCACTTCAGTCATGGGTAACCATCCGTACATCTTCCTCAGTAAAGACCAAAGCAAAGAATTCATTCGGTCTCTCCGCTATCGCCTTGTCGCCTCTTAGTGCCCCTTTAACCCCTCTATCATCTAATGGACCAACTGACTCTCTCACAAGTTTTTTGCTACGAATGTACTTGAAAAAGTCTTTATTTCGCGTTTTTGCTTCCACAGCAAGCTTCTTCTCAAATTCTCCCTTTGCCTGCCTTATCAATGCCTTGCATTTGACTTGCCAGTGCTTGTGCTGTTTCTAGGTTTCATCGTTTGGCTCTTTTTTCCATTTCCTGAAAGATGCTTTTTTGGCAACAGCCTCTCTGACCTCCCCTTTAAACCATGCTGACAGTTTTTTGGACTTCCTTCCACTTTTCTTAAAGCGTGGAATACAGCTGGTCTGGGCTTCCAAGATAGATCAAGCTTGGGTGTTGTTGAAAAATACTAAGTCTTTAACCTTTGCAACTACTCCTTTTAGTTTTTTCTTAACTATTTTCCTCATTTTATCATAGTCTCCCTTTTGAAAGTTAAAAGGTAGTACTGTGGATTTCCTTACTATTCCTCCTCCACTAATTAAATCAAAGGCGATCATCTGCCCTGACCACTGGGCCCTCGACGTCGAAGATGTCCCCGGAGGCTGAGCCAGTCCTCGAGGTCCTTCGGCCTTGAGTCGATCCTCGGCTGAGGTCTCGATCCAAGTCTCGCTCAATGGGACCGCGATCATCCCCGGCACCGGGCACCAGCCGCAGAACATCGGAAGTCCAGAGGCCCATGGATCAAGCCTCCTATGAGTCCTTGATGGACTATTCTGAGTGGGAGACAGAGGAAGAGGAGTCCCCCGATACCCGTCGCCACCCATCAGACTCTCCCGTCTCTGAGCCTTGACGGCAGTTCCCGCCAGAGAATATGGGCTTCCTTGATTTTGTCAAGGATATGTCTAAGGCCCTGGTGTTCCCTACGGAGTCAGAGGAGGACCCTCTGGCAGATGAGTTGGAAATCCGCCAGTACGAGGCTCCTCCGAAGGAATCGCTCTGTGCCCATCCCTCCCATCCTGGAATGGCTGATGTTCTGCATGTGGGAGACACCCGGCATCGGTGCCGGTGGTGAGCAAACGGTTCAACTCAATGTTTCGAGTCCACCAGAGCCCTGGCTTCCAGAAATCACAGCTGCCATCTAACTCCAGGGTGGTGGAGTTGGCCATACATCGACTGAAAAGTCAGACGATGCACTCCTCGGTGCCCCCCCGGGAGGGAGGCGCACACCTTCGATGCCCTCGGCAAAAAGTGTTACCAGCGCCCAATGCCTATCAGCATCCATGCCTATCAGCTGTACATGAGCGTGTACCTGAGAGACCTGGTGAAGGATCTTGCCGGGTTCTCAGCTGGTCTCTCCGAGGAACCCTAGCAGCAGTTCAAGAACCTGGCCAAGGCAGTCCGTGAGTGCTCCAAGTTCTTGTCTGGGCAGCCTATGACAGGTTTGAGTCGGTGGCTCGTGTTGCGGCAGCTGACATTGATGAACAACTCCAAGCTTGGCTAAGTTGTCCAAACTCGACCAATGGGTTCAGGACAAATTGGTCGATGTCGCGTGCCAAGGAGAGAACCTCTTTGGCAAACCCATGACCGACAAGGCTGCCGAGCTGGAGACTGAGTTCATGACGAGGACCAGGCTCTCAAAAAAGACTGCTGCCCCTCCCCGATGGAAGGGCTCGGGTAAAAAGTCCTTTTACCCGAGGAAAGGGGCTGCTTACAGAAACTACCACAGAGTGAGTAGGTCAAGGGACATGGGCATGGCCCTCTTAAGCAGAAGGCTACAAAACCCCAGGCACCAGCTCCGGGCCAACCAGGGGGTAGTTTGCAGCCCATAGGGGGACGTCTGGCCCACTATGCCCAGTGGTGGTTGACCATAAACCACCAACTCCTGGGCACTTCGGGTGGTCAGGGAGGATTACCTCCTTCACTTGACTCAGAAACCTCCCCCTTATTTTCCAGGAGAGCCCCTCGGGTCCCCCCTTCACTGGGACCTTCTACTGAAGGAGTTGACAGGTTTTCTTGAGGACAAAGCAGTGGAACTGGTTCCCCACCATCTCAAGGGCAAGGGGTTCTACTTCATGTACTTCTTCATGTCAAAAAGAACAGGGGGCCTAAGGCCCATCCTCACTTTGCGGAACCTCAACAAATTCCTGGTGAGAGAAAAGTTCAAGATGCTCTCCCTTGGATCATTTCTGCCCTATCTCCAGCAGGGAGATTGGCTATGCTCCTTAGACCTGAAGGATGCCTATACCCCCACATCCTTATTCACCCCCAACCACAGGCAATCTCCAGGAACAAGCAGGAATGAGTCTTCACAAATGAGTCTTCACATATGGGTACGTCGGTACCGATGGAGCCTGTGCGGGAACGTTCCCCAGCTTCCCAAAAAGGAAAGCTTTTGGGAGCATCCCACAGCGCCTGCGCGCTGCCTTCCCACCTTTCCTAACCACCTCTCCTCAGTTCTTCTTTGCCGCGGAGCCAGCAGGTCGAGCCCTGTCACCGCTGAAGAAGTTCTTTATTTTATTTTCTTTCTTTGGTCGCGTGTCTGCCTTCCCCGACTCCAGACTGGTACCACCGGTCTTTTCTTAAAAAAAAAAAAACTATACATTTTTCCCTCACTTAGTGTATTTTTCTCTTTGGGCCTTAGGCCTCACAAGAAATTTTCCTCATGGAAAAACCAGCCTCCGGGTTTAAGAAATGCACTAAGTGCAGCGGTACTATTTCTGTTAGACACCCATGAATGGTGTCTTAAATGTTTGGGTCCTGAACACTCCATTTCGGATTGTCTGTCCTGCTCTCTGATGTCTAAACGGGGTTTACAGAACCGAGCAGCTAAGCTCCATATGCTGTTTCCCGCTGATGCAGCTTCGGTGGCATCAACGTCTTCCAGGGCTGCTTCTTCCCCCAATGGATCTCAGGTAACCAAACATAAATCCAGCCGGTCCTCGAAGGGTAGATCTCCCTCTAAGCATCGCGATGCCTCCGGGCTTGCCCTCGAGGATCCTGCACAGGCAAAACAACCCCGGCGGGAAGCTCCGGCTTCCAAAGCTCCACCTGTGGGGTTACAGGTTGACATCGATGGTACGGCCTCGACCGATCACCTGTTAGAATGCTCTGGGGTACCGGCACAACCTTCCAGTACCGAGTTCCAGGCATTCATGGCGTCGATGGATCAGAATGTTCTGTCCATGCAGCAGGCTATCAGTGCCTTCATCCAAGCTGCGACGCCATTGATACCACAACAAACTCCGTTGTCGGTATCGACTCGGGTACCGGCACCAGCGCCGATACTGGTACCGACTGCATCGGCATCGACCAGGATACCGACTGCAGCGGTTCCTTGTCCAGGGCTGCTCATCGGTACCGATCCGGTTCCGATGACGCCCGATGTCGATACTGCTCGATACGCGTACCGAGCGTTAGAAGAGCACCCTGACAGACAGTACTTTGATTCCTCTGGTGATTCTGATACATCAGAGGAGTCTGCTGAAGTATCCATAGCCCTTCCTGAAGAGCCTTCTTCTCCAAAAAGAAGAATGTCTCCTCCAGAGGACTTGTCCTTTCAAGACTTCATAAGAGAAGTAGCTAAAGGTCTTTCTATTTCAGTTTCCTCTGAATCAGAGCCTAGAGCAAAAAAATTAAATATTTTGGGTTATTCTAAGGCTCCTAAAGAGGCAGTCACCTTACCAATTCATGAGATTCTTTATGAACACATGATTGATTTATGGGAGACTCCTCTCACTATCTCTCCTCATTCTCGCAGATTGGACACTATGTATCGTGTCCCTCCCTGTCCTGGTTTTCATAAAACACAGCTTCCTCACCATTCCATTGTGGTGCAGTCAGCTATGAAGAGGATAAAGAGTACAAAGAGACACTCTTCTACTCCTCCAGGAAGAGAATGCAGGACCTTGGATGCTTTTGGTAGAAAAATCTTCCAAGCCAGTATGCTTGTTGCCAGAATCAACTCCTATAGTCTTTACATGGGTATGTTTCTAAAGGAGGTTGCAGATAAACTGCACACTTTCCTCCCTTTTCTACCAGAAGATAAAAGGGATGAATTCCTCATTTGGCTTAAGCATACTCAAGACATTTCAAAGTTTTCCAACAGGGCAGCCTTTGATTCCTTTGAAGGTGCCAGCAGAGCTTCTGGCATTGCCATAGCTGCTCGCAGAATTGCTTGGCTCCAAGCTTCTGATTTAGAACCCTGGGTCCAAGATGGATTAGGAAATCTTCCCAGTACAGGTGAAAACCTGTTTGGCAAAGAATGGCAAATAAAAGCCACTCAAATGGATGCAGAAAATTCTGCTCTGGATAGACCTTCAAAGTCAACCTCCATTCCTGCCAAGAAAAAACCCTTCAAGAAGTCTTTTTTCAAAAAGGGCAGATTCCCTTCTACTTCTGGCCAACAATCCTCTACAGGTCGCTTTGCTTCTAAGCGTCAGCAACCTAAACAGGCCAGGCCTAAGACTACAGTGGCTGCTGCAACTCAGCAGACCCAACCTCCTCAGGGTTTTTGACTTGATGCTAGAGAACTTAGCCTTTCTGGCTTTAAAACAGCCAGAACCTCTCACCATTCCAGGAAGGTTAGCTCATTTTGCTCCCAGATGGGAGCAGATTACATCAGAGCAGTGGACCCTCTCCATCATAAGAGAGAGCTACAAACTTCATTTCTCAGACCTTCCTCCCCACACCATGGTGAGACATTTCAATTCTCCCACATCTTTTCTCGACCTTCTAGGTCAAGAGGTGGCTACCCTTCTTGCCCAAGGGGCAATAGAAGAAGTTCCCCTTCTTCAACAAGGGTCAGGGTTTTACTCCCCCTATTTTCTCATTCCAAAGAAGACAGGGGGATACAGACCCATATTAGATCTCAGGGAATTGAACAAATTTCTATGCAAGGAGAAGTTCAAGATGCTTTCTCTGGGCACTCTCCTTCCATACCTTCAAAGTCAGGATTGGCTTTGTTCTCTAGATCTCAAGGATGCGTACACACATGTCCTCATCCATCCATCTCACAGAAGATTCCTCTGTTTCTTTTCCAAGGAAAACATTATCAATACAGGGTGCTTCCGTTTGGTCTGGCCTCTGCCCAAGAGTGTTCACCAAATGCATGGCAACAGTAGCTGCATTTCTACGCACTCTGCGAATATTTGTATTCCCATACCTGGACGACTGGCTCATCCAAGCTCCATCTCAGTCAGAGGCCCAGACTTCCCTGGACTGCACAAGGCGCATTCTACAGTATCTGGGACTTGTGGTAAACCTCCCAAAGTCCCAGCTCACCCCTACTCAGTCCCTAGAGTTCATAGGGGCCTGGCTAGATACTACCACTGCAAGGGCCTATCTTCCTCAGGCCCGTTGCCTACGCCTAGTGCAGTTAGCCTCTCAGGTTCAGTCAAAGAGCCACTTAACTGCCCGGGAGATGCTACAACTGCTAGGCCACATGGCTTCCACAGTGCATGTGGTACCCTATGCTCACCTACATATGAGAGCAGCCCAATGGACTATGTCCACCCAGTGGACTCAAGCATCAGGAGCTCTCTCAAACCAAATAGCAACCTCCAAACGTCTCTCTTGGTCTCTCCAGTGGTGGATGTCCACTCAAAATTTGTTGCTGGGGTCCCCCTTCCAACAGTTGTTGCCCCAAGCAACTCTCACAACAGATGCCTCCCAAACAGGTTGGGGAGCTCATCTACAAGACCTCTCCACTCAAGGCACTTGGTCCCCACAGGAGACCTTTCTTCATATCAATCTCTTGGAGCTTCGAGCAGTCTTTCTAGCTCTCAAGGTCTTTCATACCCTGCTCAGCTACAAGACAGTCCTCATTCATACGGACAATCAAGTAGCCATGTTTTACATAAACAAGCAAGGAGGAACTGGCTCTCTGTCGCTTTGCAACGAAGCTTTAAGATTGTGGGCCTTCGCCAGAGAGCATCAAATCCATCTCCTGGCAGTATACCTCCCAGGAATCCAAAACTCTTGGGCAGACAGACTCAGTCGAGTTCTGCTCCCACACGAATGGTCCCTGCACATGGATCAGGTACTCAGAATCTTCCAAGAATGGGGAACACCGGACATAGACCTCTTTGCAAGTCCGTGGAATGCCAAACTTCCCCGGTTCTGTTCCAGAATTCCGTGTCAGGGAGTTCAGGCCAAGGATGCCTTCCTCCTTCACTGGGGTCAGGGTTTCCTGTATGCCTTTCCACCCATTCCCTTGATTCCCAAGACTCTGTTCAAGCTCCAGAGGGATCAAGGATCTATGATCCTCATAGCTCCACGCTGGCCATGCCAAGTGTGGTACCCTCTACTTCTGCATCTCTCCCAAGCCCCCTCTCTGGACTTGGGAGCTGCTCCAGACCTTATGTCCCAGGAGGAGGGGACTTTGTGGCACCCAAACCCCAAGTCCCTTCACCTCAGAGCTTGGTTACTGAAGGCCTAGACCTTCAAAGCTGGAATCTTTCTCAACAAGTGAAGGATATCCTCCATGCTTCCAGAAAACCTTCCACTAGGCGTTCCTATGCTTTTAAATGGAAAAGATTTTCCATTTGGTGTGCTGAAAGGAGTCTCGACCCTCTAGCACTACCTTTGAATTCTCTATTGGAATACCTCCTGCATCTTTCCGATGCAGGCCTTAAGACGAATTCAGTAAGGGTCCATTTGAGTGCTATTGCAGCATCCCTTAAGCCTATCAATGGACAACCTGTTTCCTCTCATCCTCTTATTGCAAGATTCATGAGAGGCCTAACTTTAACTAGACCTCCCATTAGGCCTCCTCCAGTGGCATGGGATTTAAATCTGGTTCTTGGTCAGCTTATGAAGCCTCCTTTTGAACCCTTAGCCACCACCTCCTTGAAATTTCTTTCCTGGAAGGTTATTTTCCTCATTGCAGTCACCTCAGCTCGCCGCATCAGTGAGCTGCAAGCCTTAGTGGCTAATCCACCTTATACAAGGTTCCATCATGATAAGGTAGTTCTTAGGACCAATCCACACTTTATGCCTAATGTGGTCTTACCTTTTCATCTTAATCAAGAGGTATATTTACCTGTCTTTTTTCCAGCTCCTCATGCATCAAGTGCAGAGAAGAATCTTCATACTCTGGATTGTAAAAGAGCTCTTGCCTTTTACTTACAAAGAACACAGCAACATAGAAAGTCTTCCCAGCTCTTTGTTGCTTTTGATCCCTCTCATTTGGGACTTCCAGTCTCTAAGAGGACACTGTCCAATTGGATTGCTCAGTGTATTTCTTTCGCCTACCAGAGTAAGAACCTTTCTCTGGAGAGCCATGTCACAGCTCATAATGTGAGGGCCATGGCTGCCTCTATGGCTCATCTAAATTCTGTGTCCATCGACCAGATCTGTCGATCAGCCACCTGGGCCTCGGTTCATACCTTCACAGCCCATTACTGCTTGGACAAGGACTCCCGCCGGGATGCCTTGTTTGGTCAGGCTGTTCTCAAACACCTGTTCCATTCTTAATCAACTCCTACCCTCCATCCCTGGATAGATGCCTGAGATCCATAGGAGGAGGTAGAACCCTTCCCAGGGTCTCATATCCTTGGGGTTCTCCCAGGCAGCTAGGGAGTCCCCATATGTGAAGACTCATTCCTGCTTGTTCCTGGAGATAGCACAGTTACTTACCTGTAACAGGTGATCTCTGAGAACAGCAGGAATAAGTCTTCACAACCCTCCCAACTCCCCTAGGAGTTGTATCTCTCTATCTGTCTTTCCTTTCCTCTCTCTCTCTTTTGTCTCAACTTTAAAACTCGAACTGAGGAGAGGCGGTTAGGAAAGGCGGGAAGGCAGCGCGCAGGCGCTGTGGGATGCTCCCAAAAGCTTTCCTTTTTGGGAAGCTGGGGAGCATTCCTGCGCAGGCTCCGTCGGTACCGACGTACCCATATGTGAAGACTCATTTGTGAAGACTTATTCCTGCTGTTCCCAGAGATCACCTGTTACAGGTAAGTAACTGTGCTGTACCTGCGGTTCATAGTGAGGGGCAGGCACTATCAGTACAGGGTGCTCCCTTTCGGTTTGGCTTCTGCCTCAAGGGTCTTCGCAAAATGCCTGGCAATCATGGCCACCACCTTCTGTCTCCAGGGGGTCTTTGTCTTCCCCTACCTGGACGACTGGCTCATAAAGGGAGGTGCACAGCCTCAGAGGTGCAGCAGGCCACCACACGCACCATCCAGGTTCTGCAGCAGTTGGGTTTTGTCATAAACTACCCCAAATCTCATCTCCTCCTGACACACTGTCTGGAGTTCATCGGGGCAAAGCTCGACACTCTCCATTCAAAGGCCTTCTTGCCAAGGGACTTAGTCGACTGTCTCAGGACTCTGGCATGGGACATACAGTACCGTTCCCCTGTGCCCACTCAGCTTCTTCTGCCCCTTCTCAGGCACATGGCCTCCACAGTCCACGTTACCCCAGACGCTCACCTCCACATGAGGCCGGTGCAGTGGGGTCTCCGGGACCAAACCCTCCAACTAGCAGACTCACTGGTCTGGTAGCAGTCTCTACAGAAACTTGAGGAGGACATGCCTTTTCATGCTCTAAACCCCTCAAGGGTCCTCACCACGGACACCTCCCTACTCGGCTGGGGAGCCCACTGCGAGGAGCTCTGAACTCAGGGCATCTGGTCATTAGACGAGAGCACCTAGCAGTTCTACCTCCTAGAGCTGCGGGCGATATACCTAGCCCTGCGAGCGTTTTTTGCCATCACCTGTGCCACCAACCTGTGCTGGTTCAGACGGACAACGAGGTGGCGATTTTCTATTTGAACAATCAAGGTGGCACGGGGTTTTGTGCCCTCTGTCCGAAGGTGGTGGGCCACTGCTCATATGCAATCCAACAGGGTATCCTCCTATGGGCAGTATACCTACCAAGCAAGAACAACCTGCTGGCCGACAGGCTGAGCAGGGTCTTCCAGCCGCACGAATGGCAGCTGGACCCCAAAGTGGCCGATTGGCTCTTCAAGATCTGTGGGTGACCCATGATGGACCTGTTCACCAGCCCGGACAACTTCTAGTTGCCCCGTTTCTGTTGCCAGCAGGCCCACCCCTCCAGGGCCATGTTCCTCATCTCATGGTCGGAGGGCCTCATGTACTCCTTCCCTCCCATGCTGCTGATTGCCAAGACCTTGTTCAGAACACTCCGTCACAGGGCCTCGTTCATCCTGATAGCCCCTTGGTGGCCCAGGCAACCGTGGTTCCTGTTGCTCCTCCGTTTAACGGTGGAGACCCCCATCGAGTTGGGGACCTCTCCAGTACTCCTGTCTCATTAACGAGGCCCTCTCCTACACCCCAGCCTGGGTTCCCTGTTGTTGACAGCGTGGCTGCTGAAAGGGTGATCCTAGCCCCTTTCAACCTCTCGGGTGAGGTAGAGGAGATCCTGCTGATTCTCGCAAGGCCTCTACTAGGAAAGCCTCTGCCCTCAAATGGCGCAGGTTCACGGCCTGGTGTGCCGAGCACGAAGCTGACCTGTTATTCTGCCAGTGGGTTTGGTGTTACAGTACCTTCTCCACCTCTCACAATCCGGGCTCAAGTCTAACTCTGGTGAAAAGCGGGATATAAATGCAGCTAAATAAATAAATAAATAGTGCCCTGGCAGTGCACCACCACCCGGTGGATGGCAAGCACCTCTCGGTCCATCTGTTGGTGACCCGCTTTCTTAGGGGTCTGCTCTTATTGAAGCCTCTGGTTTGCCCTTCAGCAACCGAATGGGACCTTAACATGCTATTGAGGCAGTTCACTCACCCACCCTTTGAGACTCTGGCTACTTGCTACCTGCGCTACCTCTCTTGGAAGGTGGCATTGCTTGTTGCACTCACCTCCACTCGAAGAGTTAGTGAGCTTCAGGCCTTAGTGGTGGAGGCGCCTTATGCCAGGTTCTACCAGAACACAGTCATGCTCCGTACGCACCCTAAATTTCTTTGAAGGTAGTATCGTCCTTTAATCTCAACCAGGAAGTAGTACTCCCTACCTTCTTTCCGAGACCTCACTCCAGTTGGGCGGAGACAATCCTCCGCACCTTGGACTGTAAGAGGGCTTTGTCCTTCTGTATCCAGTGCACTCGGGGCCACTGCAAAGCTACTTGGCTTTTTGTCTCCTACAACACCAGTAGGCTGGGGGAGGCAGTGTCCAAGCATATGCAGTCTACCTGGGTGGCGGACTGTATCACCCTCGCTTATGAGCAGGTGGATTCATGGTGCATTGTGTCAGGGCCATGGCGGCCTCGGTGGCAAACTTGCTTTCTGTCCCAATGGTGGACATCTGCCGGACCGCCATCTGGTCTTCAGTCCATACCTTAGCAGCCCATTACTGCCTGGAAAGAGAGTCCCATTGGGACAGTGCCTTCGGCCAGGCTGTGCTCTGTAATCGTTTCGGGGTTTAGGCAACCCCTGCCCTCCAACCCTTCTGTGTTCAGGCTATTAGAATGCCTGTTTTCATCAGACACAGGGGTCCTACTGTGGACACGGACTTAATTGCTGCTGCTCGCGGCTCCCAGCGAGGGAATCTGTGTTTTTGTTATGGGCTTTTGGTAGCCTGTAGCTAGGGAGTCCCATATGTGAGGACCGACTTCCTGCTTGTTCCCGGAGGAAGCGTAGTTACTCACCTGTAACAGGTGTTCTCCAGGGACAGCAGGAATCGGTCCTCGCAACCCTCCCTCCTCCCCTTGGAGTTGCTCCTTTTACCATCTTTTATTTTTGCCATCTTTTAACTGTCATCTGACTGAGCAAGATGTCACTCTTGGGTGGGAAGCATGCGTGGTAGCATCTCCCAAAGGCTGTCTTTGAAAGCCGGGGGCTGCTTCCGCGAGGGCTCCATCTGAGTGTCACCCATATGTGAAGACTAATTCCTGCTGTCCCTGGAGAACATCTGTTACAGGTGAGTAACTACACTTTCCACGCGCAGGTCCCAAAAGGCAGGCAGAACTCCGGAGTCTCAATGCATAGATGAGACGTTGGTGCAAGGAAGACGGTTTTGTATTTGTTAGAGGAACCGGGCAACATTCTGGGGAAAGGAGGGGCTTTTACGAATGGATGGGCTCCACCTTAACTGGGATGGAACCAGGCTGCTGGCATTAACCTTTTAAAAAGGAAATAGAGCAGCTTTTAAACTAGATAATAGGGGAGAGCCAACAGTCGCCCAAGAGCGCATGGTTCGGAACAATGTAGCCTTGAAGAATACTAGCAAAAGATTGAAGTTAGGGCATATTGGCAGAAAGGTTCCATTAAAGGCAAAAGTAGCCCAAATGCCCTTGAGTACAGAGCAGACAGAGCTTAAAGATTCCAAATTACCTCTGCCTACTGATAGCCAGATTAATAAGAATAACATACAGCCTCTAAAATGCTTGTATGCAAATGCTAGAAGTCTAAAAAAATAAGATGAGAGACTTAGAATATATAGAATTAAATGAGAGCTTAGATATGATTGGTAACTCAGAGACATGGTAGAAGCAGGAAACCACTGGGACACTGTGGTACCTGCATACAAACTATATCATAATGATAGAGCAGATCAAATTGGTGGTGGGGTTGCACTCTGTTAGAGAGGGCATTGAGTTACAAAGGATTAACATTTTGCAGGAAACAAAATTCACTGTAGAATCTCTATGGATTGAAATGCCATGGAAAAAGGGAAAGGGGAAGGAGAAGGCGATGGCAGTGGGTGGTGTACTATTGGCCACCTGGCCAGAATGAACAAATGGATGATGAAATACTCAAAGAAATCGGGGAAGCTAACAAAAGTTACAGCACAGTAATAATAATGGGTGATTTCAATTATCCTGGTATCGACTGGGTCAGTGTTATGGCAGGACATGCTAGGGAGATAAAGTTTCTAATGAGATAAATGACTGCTTCTTGGAGCAGCTGGTTCATGAATTGACCAGAGGGGAAGCCATTTTGGACCTAGTCCTTAGTGGAACACAAGATCTGGTTCAAGAGATAAGGGTGTTGGGGCCACTTGGCAATAGTGATCATAGCATGATCTTGTTTAATTTAATAAATTAAGGAAGGACGGCAAGGAAATCCACAGTACTACCTTTTAACTTTCAAAAGGGAGACTATGATAAAATGAAGATAATAGTTAAGAAAAAACTAAAAGGAGCAGTTGCAAAGGTAAAAGATTTACATTAGGCATGGTTGGTGTTTAAAAATACTATCTTGGAAGCCCAAACCAGCTGTATTCCATGTTTTAAATAAAGTGGAAGGAAGTCCAAAAAACTGCCAGTATGGTTTATAGGTGAGGTCAGAGAGGCTGTTGTCAAAAAAAGCATCTTTCAGGAAATGGAAAAAAGGAGCCAAATGACGAAAACTGGAAACACAAGCACACTGGCAAGTTAGATACAAGGCATTGATAAGGCAGGCAAAGAGAACATTTGAAAAAAAGCTTGCTGTGAAAGCAAAAACACATAATAAAAACTTTTTCAAGTACATTCATAGCAAAAAATCTGTGAAAGAGTCAGTTGGACCATTGGATGATAGAGGGGTAAAAGGGGCACTAAGAGGGGACAAGGCCATAGCGGAGAGACTGAATGAATTGTTTGCTTCAGTTTTTAATGAGGAAGACGTAGGGTTGTTACCCATGACTGAAATGGTATTTAAAGATGATGAAACAGAAGAACTGATAAAATATATCAATACATCTGGAAGATGTATTGCAACTGTTTGATAAACAGAAGAGTAGCCAATCACCTGGACTGGATGGTATACATCCAAGGGTATTGAAAGGACTGAAATATGAGATTGCAGACCTGCTATTAGTGATCTTTGAACTATCATTAAAATCATCTGTAATACCTGAAGATTGAAGAATGGACAAATTAACGCCAATTTTTAAAAAGGGTTCCAGGGGTGATGTGGAAAACCACAGACTGGTGAGCCTAATGTCGGTACCGGGAAAAATGGTAGAAACCATCATAAAGAACAAAATTACTGAACATGTAGATTCTCATGGCTTAATGGGACTTACAAATGCAATGATGGTCACTTATTCAGAGCGGTAATTTGTCAAATCAAGTATTCTATCACTCTGATATTGTTCTTGAAAGTATACTGTATCTAATATCACATCAACCTTTTATCTCTAATACATTCTTATATTTCTTCGAAGCACCGTTCAGGTCTCAGACTTATTGGGTGTTATACATATCAAAACTTTGTGTATATGTTCTGAAAACGCCCCAATTTGCATCAGTGACCTTTTGTTGTATGTAATAGTTGCTTAGAATCAATTATTGTTAAGAGAGAATTATTCAAAACTGTGCTTAGCTTTCAATGTCCTTCTCAACTTATTCAGAGCTGTGCTTAGCTTGCAATATCGTTGCCCAACGCCACCTTCTGCGCTGTATCTGCGTTTCACCACACACCGGTTTCCTCAGGGGATTACGTGAAAAGCACTGTAATTCAGATAATCGTGCTCTCAATATGTATATACTTTCCATACATCGACTAAATTCACAAATAATACATATCTCATGTAAAAGAAAGGACCACCTACACTGCTCTCGATCGTGTTTCTTCCGAACTCTAAATTATCCTGTAATTCTCATACGCCTACCAATTTCTTCTCCAGTTGGTCTCTGAGCCTACCGGCTTTCAAAAACGCCGTGCATGCGCACAACATTTATACACCTCTTGGATCCCTCCTCTCCCACGTCACTTTCTAGTGGGAATTTCTTCACTTACATGCTTCCCATTCTATTCGGGCATTTAATGGCTTAATGGGAGACAGCCAACATGGCTTTAGTCAAGGAAGGTCTTGTCTTACTAATCTATTATGTTTTTTTGAAGGTGTGAATAAACAGGTAGACAAAGGTGAGTCGGTTGTATCTGAATTTTCAGAAAGCCTTTGACAAGGTCCCTCATGAGAGACTCTTGAAGTCATGGGATAGGAGGCAGTGTACTATTGTGGATCAAGAACTGGTTAAAAGATAGAAAGCAGAGGGTAGGGCTAAATGGCCATTTTTCCCAATGGAGAAAGGTGAATAGTGGAGTACCCCAGGGATCTGTGCTAGGTCCGCTGCATTTTTAACATATTCGTAAATTACCTGGAAATGGGAATAACGAGTGAGGTAATCAAATTTGCAGATCACACAAAACTATTCAAAGGATGAGGATTGTGAAAAATTGCAAGAGGAGCTTAATAAATTTGAGCACTGGGCATCCAAATGGTAGATGAAATTTAATGTGGACAAGTACAAAGTTATGCATCTAGGGAAGAACAACCCAAACTATGGTTACACGATGCTAGGTTTCACATTAGGAACCACCACCATCCAGAAAAAAGATTTAGGCGTCATCGTGGATAACATGTTGAAACCCTCTGCCTATTGTGCAGCGGCAGCAAAGAGAGCAAATAGAATGCTAGGTATCATAAGGAAAGGAATGGAGAATAAAACAACGGATATTATAATGCCTCTGTATCGTTCCATGATGCGCCCACACCTTGAATTTTGTGTGGAATTCTGGTTGTCATATTGTAAAAGGATATAACATTATTAGAAAAGGTATTGAGAAGAGCCACCAAAATGTTGAAGGGGATAGAAGGGTACCCCTATGAAGAGAGGCTAAAAAGGTGAGGGCTCTTCAATCTGGAAAAGAGATGGCTGAGGTGAGATATGATAGAAGTCTATAAATTAATGAATGGAGTGGAACGGGTTAACTTATGTTTGTTTATTAACTTGCTCTATGTACTGCACCTTCAAAACCACCAGAACGGTTTACAATGTATGCAAAAAACATATAAGGCCATGGATGACTAGGAAACAGAAAAGAACTACAATGCTTGGTAGGAAAGCAACAGGCACACAAGATAAGAGAAGGAGACAAAAGAGTGGAGAAGAGGGAAGGAACAGAGAGAGAAGGAACCAGCATTAAGAGCTGGGAGAAAGGTTGTAGGCCAGACAAGAGATGTGTTTTAAGGAGTGTTTTAAATTTGGGATAGGGTGGTTCCTGACAGAGGGAAAGAGGGGGGCGGGGGGAGTTCCATAAGGATGGTACTAGGAAGAAAAAGGTAGAGTTACGGGTACGCTGTAAGTGAGCACGTGTGGGGGGAAGGAAGTTCCCGACTTCGCTCCTTTCACCTTGCTGCACCTCACGCCTGGAACAGCCTACCTGTGTCTATACTCCAGGCACCCTCCCTGGTCCTCTTCAAATCCAGGTTGAAGACTCACCTCTTCACCGTCGCTTTCAGATCCTGACTTTTATCCTTATTCTATCTTAACCCCCGTCAACTCTCACGACCATATCGTATTGACCATAATGTGCCTTGCACTATTCCGACCTATGCTCTGTAATGTTCTCACTAGATTGTAAGCTCCGATGAGCATGACTCTGATGGGCAGGGACTGTCTCTTGTACTCTGGCTAATTCTTGTTGGTTAGCTGTACAGCGCTGCCTGCATGGCGCTCTATAAGTGATGAATAGTAGTAGTAGTAGTAATATGAATGGATCAAAGACTGCAAGACCCAGAACGGAAATGCAAAGAGTCGGCCAAGTAGTGGGTTGTGTGAGTATAGATGGCTTTGTGAGTTAGAATTATGACTTCAGTAACCAGTGAAGCTGGATTAAATGAGGTGTGATATGACTATAACTGGAAGTGTGCGAATTAATCCTGGCAGCAGTATTCAGTTGCAGACGGTGTATCTGATATTGTGGAAGACCAGCAAAAATGACATTAGAGTAGTCGATATGTGAGATAACTAGTGCGAGGAGAAGTGTGGTGAGTGAAGAGGGGGATAGGACGTCACTGACTGCTCTGATCTGATGAAGAAAGAAAGAAAAGAACGATGTGCAACTGTAGAAATATGACCATGGAAAGACCGTTCAGAGTCGAGGAATACACCCAGGTACCGAAAAGAGGATACCAGTAGTATTGGGTTATTGAGAAGTAAAGGAGCTAAGTAAGGAGGTGATTGTTTATGCCATCAAAATATAAAAAGACTAGGGGACATGCGGTGAAGCTATAGGATAACCTATTTAAGACTAATAAGAGAAAATATTTTTTCACTAAACGTGTAATCAAACTCTGGAATTCGTTAGTAGAGGATATAGTAAAAGCTGTTAGTGTAACTGGGTTTAAAAAAGGTTTGAACAAGTTCCTGGAGGAAACATAGAACCATTGAAAAATGATGACAGAAAAAGACCACATGGCCTATCTAGTCTGTCCTTCCATATCAACAACTACAAAAGTCCCCTTTTTTCCTTTAGAGATCCTATTTGTTTGTCCCATGCTTTTTTGAATTCAGAAACCATTATTAAAGGGGACCCTATAAATTAATGAACAGTGGAACAGGTAAACATAGATCGATTGTTTGTTATCAGAATATAGAAAGACTAGGGGACATACATTGAAGCTACAGGGTAAACTATTTAAGACTAATAAAAGAAAATATTTTTTCACTCAACGTGTAATCAAACTCTGGAATTGGTTACCGGAGGATGTAGTAAAGGCTGTTAGTGTAGCTGGGTTTAAAAAAAAGGTTTGGACAAGTTCCTGGAGGAAAGGTCCATAAACCATTATTAAGAAGGGACCCAGGATATCAATGCTTGACCCAATACAAGCATTGTGGAACCTGTGTCTTTTGGGGAAACTGCTAGGTACGTATGACCTAGATTGGCCACTGTTGGAAACAGGATACTGGACTTGATGGACCTTGGTCTGACCCAGTATGGAATATCTTATGTTCTTATGACCCGGGATATCCACTGCTTGCCCCAATACAAGCATTGTGGAGCCTGTGTCTTTTGGGGAAACTGCTAGGTACTGCGACATCCTTGCTACCTGGGCCCAAGAGCTTACAGTTAGGGACGGCCTATTAAGTGTCCTTTAGGAGTGAAGCTCTAACACTTGGCCCCAGGAGTTCTGGGATATGTAGTTGCTTGGCCTCCTGTGGGACTGAGTTGTAGTTGTAGCTTGAGTAGAAAAAGGCATGCAAGAATATTTATTTTTAAGAGGGGTTATTCCAGCGCATCAAGATTCAGTATCTCAGACGCAAAAGAATGCCAATTCCAACATAAGGGTTGAAAAATAAACACACACAAAAGATGCAACAAAACGGCTCAGCTCTACTTGGCTGTTTCACAGTTCCTTTAGTCTCAGGCTAGGCAATCATGTGATCCTTCAGCAAATTGAAACAGGTGCTCTTCCTTACGGCACGGCTTCTCAATTTACCATGTGATTAAGCTTATTAAACAAGGCATAAGATTTTCTCACAGTGGCTGCAGGTATGGAAAACCTTATACTATATTACTTAATATAGCTTTCAGTGCTCATTAACCTGGTTATTCTCAATTACACAAGTAGAACAATCCATAGGTGAATCAAGCTCTACTGAAGGCAGACAAACGTCCAGTTGCATAGCTTCCTCAGAGTTACTGGAATTCTGGTCAGGGTGGTTATTCTGCTCTGCCCTTTTTTCCAGAAATTCCTTAAACTGACTTAGAAGTAATTCAGCTTGCTTGTGCACGTTTTCAGACTGATAGCCTTCCTTCTTCTCTAACAAACGTTTACTTAGGAGTCCCAGCTCAGGGTAATCAGCTGTCCTGCCTTTGTCAAAGGAACAGTTCTCAGTAAGGGTAAATCCCTTCCCCCACTTATCATTAGCTGAATATGCTAGGTTTGTTCTCAGGAGGTTAACACATGCAGGAGACTTCTTAAACAAGGGGTTATAACAAGAAATGTCAGCTTTACCTTTTCCAAGGTTTTTTAGATAAGCATTGGTACCTTTTCTCCTGTTAATTCTCAGGCTTGTACTTCAACTTTCTTATCCTTACTTCCAGTACCTTGCAGGTAAATGTCAGGCTGAACAGTTTCCTCGTAGCTTTCTCTGAAACTGTCTTGGCTTTTACAGCTGTGAGTCCGGCTGCCTTTATTCCAGGTATCTGGCCTGCTGGCTCCCTTAACCAAAGGCTCTACCTTGCAGTGAGACTTCCTCCAGGGTGAATCCTTGCACCACTGTTCAGTGCTCCCAGGTTCTGCTCGGGTCTCAGATTCTAGCTGACTTCTCCTCCAAGCAGTTCTCTCAGCTGTTCCAACGTTTTCTCTTCTGCTGCTCCTGACCTCGTGCTTGTATTCGCTCCTCCTCCTCTCTCTCTCTCTCCTCATTGCTTGAGTATTTAACAAGCCTTCACTTCCTTGCACACCCTGACTCTCCCTTGGGTGTGCCCAATCAGTGAACAGACCTGTCTCCTCCCCTAAGGTGAGGTATGGCTTTAGGTCATCAACTGGCTGTGTTTTTATTCCTGAGATGAAAATCCTGTTTGTCAGTGCAGTATTGTTTACCTCATCAGGATTTTCTCCTATTTCCATCTCTTCTTGAGGGGCTTCCTCATCAAAGTACTTGTGACCTAGATTGGCCACTGTTGGAAACAGGATACTGGGCTTGATGGACCTTGGTCTGACCCAGTATGGTATATTTTATGTTCTTATGAAGTTCCTGTCCCGAGCTGCCTATGATGTCTTCGAGTCATGGGCTAGGGTGTCCACCACAGGCATCAGGACATGATGCCAAGCATGATTGCAGTCATCCATTCTGGAACAATTGGTGCAGAACAAACTGATCGATGTCCCCTGCACAGATGAAAACCTGTTCAGCAAACTCATGGTAGACAAAGCAGCGGAGATAGAGACCAGGTATGTGACGAGAACCAGGCTCTTGAAAAGGACTTCGATGAAACTGAAAAAAATTCCGGGGGAGAAAGCCTGCACTTCTTCCCAAGGAAGGAGGGGGGTTTCAGTAGTACTCCGCACTTCCAAGTCTTCTCGGACCCTCAGCAGGTTCAGCAACAAAAGGTCCAGGACACTGTCCCAGAAAGCAAAAAGCCCTGAAACCCCAGGAACCAGCTTAGGCCCAACCCGGAGGAAGCTTTTGACTGCCTGGACTTTTCCCCCACACCCCCAGGGGGTCCTCTGCTGCACACAGGGGGGTGCCTAGTCCGGTTTGCCCACAGGTTGACAGCCATTACCACCGATACCTCGGTTTTATAGGTGGTCAAGGAGGGTTACCAATTCCATCTACATCAGGATCCGCCCCTGTTCTTCCCCGGAGAGCTCACCAGACCTCTCCTTCACCAGATCCTGCTCCTCATCGAGTTTAGCAGATTTACTCATGGTGACGTTTCTCACTGTGGTGCATGGAAAAGCAGACAAACCCATTCTCCTGCTCAGTGCACATGGTACTCCAATACCTGCTCCACCTGTCGCAGGCAGGACTGAAGTCCAGCTCAGTCAGAGTACATCTGAGCACCATCACAGCACATCACCACTCCATTGAGGGGACACCTCTCTCTGTTCAGCCCCTGTTGTCTCAGTTCCTACGGGGCCTCATGTTATCCAAACACCCCACCCCCCCCCACCCCACCCCACCCCCGTCCACTCTCTTGCAGCAGAATGGGACCTTAATGTGGTGCTCTTTCAACTCACTAAACCTCCGTTTGAGCCTTTAGCTACCCCACCTGTGGTATCTCTCCTGGAAAGTCGCCTTCCTGATAAGCACTCGCATCAGATCGCAGAGTCAGCAAGCTCCAGGCTCTGATGGGAGAGCCTCCTTACATGAGGTTCTACAAGAGCATGGTGGTGTTATGCACACACCTCAAGTTTCTGCCAAAGGTGTTGTCCCCTTTCCACCTCAATCAGGAGGTGGTACTCCCCACCTTCTTTTCAAGGCTTCACGCCAGTAGGGCAGACTGTTCTCCATACTCTGGATTGCAAGAGAGCCCTGTCTTTCTACCTGCAACGGACTCGTGGCCACCACAAAGCTCAACAGCTTTTCGTATCCTATGACCTCAGCCGTCTGGGGTTCCCAGTGACTAAGCAAACTGTCCACTTGGGTGGCAGACTGCATTACGCTTGCCTACGAGCAAGCGGGGACTCCACTGGACCGGAGAGTCATAGCGCATCGCATCAGGGCCATGGTTACTTTAGTGGCCAACCTGCATTCCATCCCCATGATGGAAATCTGCTGGACTGTCACCTGATCCTCAGTCCATACCTTCGCATCTCACTACTGCCTGGAGAGGGAGTCCCAATGGGACAGCGCCTTCGGCCAGGCTGTACTCCATAATCTTTTTAGGGTGCAGGCAACTCCTGCCTCTGACCCTTTTGTGTTCAGGCTAACGGAGTGCTGGTTTTCACTGGACACTTGGGTCTTGCGAGAGTCTCTCTTGGGATTCAACTGCTGCTGATCACGGCTCTCCCTTTGCAGGTTGCCGTGGCATTTTCTTTTGGTTACAGGTCTCGGTAGCCTTTGGCTGGGGAGTCCCATATGTGAGGACTGACTTCCTGCTTGTTCCTGGAGAACACCTGTAACGGGTGTTCTCCGGGGATAGCAGGAATCAGACCTCACACCCCTCCCTGTTCCCCTTGGAGTTGCTGCTTTACCGTATTTTATTTTTGCCATCTTAACTATGTCATTAGATTGAAACAAGATGGCACACTTGGGCAGAAAGTGGACCACGCATGTATGGTGCATCTCCCAAAGGCTTTATTTGAAAGCTGGGGAGATGCTTCCGCACGGGCTCAATTGGTGCCGATGTCACCCTTATGTGAGGACTGATTCCTGCTATCCCCGGATAACACCTGTTATAGGTGAGTAACTATGCTAAATCCCCAGCCTTATCCCTAGAAAAGGGTGCAAAAGGGTTTTGGTCAAGTCACCTAGCCAGAGCTGGGAAGTGCCGTGGAAGTTAATATCACCTTGATTGGAGTTGCCTTAGAGAACTGTTCCTTCGGCTCATGTTTTCTTTATGTACCAGGCACATGTAGCTTCTGTGGGCCAGGGGATTAGTGCACAGCTTAAGAGTTCTAATTGCTGATGCTACAGAGCCTGCCAAGAGGCCCAGTCTGGTCTTGTTAGAGATCTAGCAGTCCCCGCTATGAATGGTGGCTAGTATCAGCAGTTTGATTCAGGGGTTTCTCTGGCATAATGCTGGCAGAGGAGGAATTTCCAGTGAAACTCTGGTTATTCCTTCTGTGGTCTGACTGCTTCACAGGGAGTAACTGCCAGCTATGTTATCTCTATCTTTGGAGGTACTAAGGATTTCTAGAACCACAGCTCAGTGGGTGTTGTCATACCTATCCTGGTGTTTTATGCAGGTTCCTAAGGTTTTTTTCGTGCTCAAACCTTTTCTGGCCTGAGACCAGTGGAGTGGAATGCTTCGGTGCGCCGAGCTTGCAGTTGGTGGGGCTGTTTATTCATTTATATCCGGTGGCCCCCTAAAGGGTTGAAGAAACTCATTCCTGTTGTGGGCGCTGTGGCATGGCATTTAGCAAGAAGGCTGTCATCCCCATGGAGAGGGAATTTATTTATTTATTTAGTATACATTTGTATACCGCTACTTCCAGCGATCAGCAGTGGTTTGATTACAGATTGGAAATTGTCAAATCATGACAGGAAATTTTTGAGGTATAAACACATTGATTAGACAGGAAAGCACAGCACACAGAGAACTATTTTACAGGGAACATGGGCTATGGAGGGTTAAGTGGCTTGCCCAAGACCACAAGGAGCACCTGTGGGACTAGAAACCCCAGTCCTTCCGGCCCAAGGTTGCTGTCCTCTAGTGGGATTTGAACCCCTGACCTTCCGGCCTGAAGTACCTTGCCCCAACCACTAGGCCACTCCTCCAAAATGCCTCTAAAAGTACTGCAATGCCTCTAAAAGTACTGCAAGAATGCAAGATTGTTTCAACAAGGCCTAAGTCATTTAGATTATGTTTCTATGTGCACCTGTTGTCTACTTTAGATGGTTCATGCATCTTCCTACGGACCTTGCACAAGAGAAGGATCCTGGTGGGAGGATGGCCTGGCATAGGTTTCGGGTGTCTTATTTGCAACTACTCTTCCTTATTAGGTCAATGTAGTTGGCAGTGGTTATAGCTGAAGAACAGTACTGCAGTTATGATGGCAAGTTTTCAGCTTAGCGAGCTTTCTGTTTAGGGCATGTTTCAAGCTGTCAAGGATCTGGTTAAATTGAAGGACCAGGGGAAGTCAGACAATGAAGATTGCCATGTCCCACCACTGGGAGATAATCATACATGTGACACGGTGTGTAGGAAAAAAAACTGGATAGCTTCCATTTACTCATTGTCTTTGTAATCCAGTACACCAAAAGTATATTCCACAAAAACGGACCTGACGTGCTCAAAAGAATTTTCAATAATAAACTCAATAATTCAACGTTGTCTAGTCATAGCATCCGCACACCAGAGAGCTCAATGGGCAGTCTTACTGGCAATCTAAATATCTGTTTGCTATTCTCATTAAGTAGTCATTGCTCATTTCGGTGTCGGAGCTATCTGAAATTTTACCCACGAAACAGTTGCCAAAAGAGTAAATGAGGAAATTATAACGCTTAGCGTTAGACACTTAGCTTTAGACACTTTGTATCCGCTGCCTCACATAGGAGAACTCAAAGGCAATGGGCTGCTGTTTGTTTTCTGAATTTGCTACATTAACCTTGGCCGATGGTTTCACCAGTTCTCTCGGCTTCCTCAGAATGTCTGGCCACTGCTTAAGAAGCAAAACAAGTTCTCACCATCTGCATATTATTTAGTTTTATTTTGACTACTGTTCCTCACTACTCATCATGACTTGCAAATACCCATTCATTTAAATATGGCATAACAACTCCAAGTCATGTCGCCACATTTGAACCCCCCCCCCCCCCAGGAGATTCTCTATTGAAACTCTCCGCCCAGTGTGCAGCAGCGGCCAAGAGAGCAAATAGAATGCTGGGAATCATAAGGAAAGGAATGGAGAATAAAACAAATGATATTATAATGCCTCTGTATTGTTCCATGGTGCGCCCACACCTTGAATTTTGTGTGCAATTCTGGTCGCTGTATCTTAAAAAGGACATAGAGTTATTAGAAAACGTACAGAGAAGAGCCACCAAAATGGTGAAGGGGATGGAAGGATACCCTATGAAGAGAGGTTGAAAAGGTTAGGGCTCTTCAACCTGGAAAAGAGACGGCTGAGGGGAGATATGATAGAGGTCTATAAATTAATGAATGGAGTGGAACAGGTAAACGTAGATCGATTGTTTATGCCATCAGAACATAGCAAGACTAGGAGACATGCAATGAAGCTACAGTGCCCTAAAGCCGGGGACAGTGGCTGAGCGCAAGGCAGGGAGTAAATGTGCATCTGAGGAGACGGTAAGCAAGTGGGGGTGACAGCGGCAGCTGCGAGTGTATTTCAGCGCGGTGAGGCTGTCTACCTGCAACCGCATGGGGAAAGCAGGGAGGCTTGGCAACATGGGAATCTTTCATTTTTTGAGCACAGGCTGCACCATTACTGTTAGACATGCGGTCAGGCAATGGGGAGGCCTCTGGGAACATTGGGCTTGCTCCTCCGCATTTTGTTTTTCATTTAGCTGATTTTTAATTTAGCGCTGTGGGGTTTTTTTTCATGAGCGTTTTTTGGATTTTATTAGTAAGTCTCTGGAGTAGCGAGGGAGGAGACAGCAGATTTCACTACGGAGTTGGAGGGAGATTTTCCAGGATCTCCTTCGCCCCTAGGCTGACCACGCCTTCAAAACCCCAGTGTGTAAGCTGTGGGGCACAGTGTGGAGCGCCATAGGCGGTGGGCATTTGCTGCAGCTATGATGCGGAGGCCCATACAGACAAGGAGAGATTGCAGAGGAGTGGACTGATGGCTCTGGTCGGGTCAGTACCTCTGGGGCATCAGGGGATGGCTCACAGGCCATGGAAGGTCTTGGCTTGGCCATTTTGTTGGCAGACGAGCCTGGAGCTGCTTCACTCCTTCTGGAGTCTTATAGTGAAGGACGCCCCTCTCCTCAGCCCTCTACTTCTAAGAGGTTGGGGGTTAACACCGTCCACAGAGCATTTTCACCAGAGTTCAGAAAGCTTTCTGTAGGAGGCAGTGTGGACAAGAATATATTACCTCCATGCTTGGACAAGGCCAAAAGAGGCAGGTGACAGAGTATGAGCGGGAGCTGGACGGGAGAGCCGGCAGTGAACAGGTGCAGCTCGAAGGGCGTCCCTTTTGGAGGAGCCAGGTTCCATCCTTTTGGACAAGAGACAGAGTTGGGCATGGCCACAGAGGAGGGGGAGATCCCGCAGGAAGAGGAGGCTCATATAGTTCGCTTCTTTCGTCGTGAAGAGTTGATGTTGCTCATAACAGTGTGCGTAAAAACACTGAATATGCCAGCAGGTCGGTTACCAGAAGATGAGGTAAACCCTAGGAGACACCCTCTTTTTGGTGATTAGAAGCCACAGAAGGTGTTTCCCTTGCATCAGGTGATCAAGCAAATGATCCAGGATGAGTGGGACCTCCCGGAGGCAGATCTACAAGGGGTTAGGTCCATGACTCACCTCTGCTTACTACCTAAGCAGGAGCAGGCGTGATCCGTTCCCCGAAGGTGGATTCGGCAAACTCTGCAGTGACGAAGACCACGATCCCTGTGGAAGACAGTGCGTCGCTCAAGGATGTCCAGGATACGAAGTTGGATACCCTTTTGAAGCAGGTGTTCGATATTAATGCCCTTTCATTGCAGGCATCAGTGTGTGGGGCGGTTGTGGTCAGGACCTGCCTGCGGTGGGTGTAGGGGGTGCTGGAGCCGAGTGCTGAATCACAAGAGCCTGCAGCAGTCACGGCAAGACTGGAGTCGGGGGCTGCGTACCTTGCAGATGCCTGCTATGAGCTTATCAAGGGCCTGTCAAAAACCATGGCGTGGTAGTGGTGGCTCGCCGCCATATCTGGCTGCGGAATTGGGCAGCGGATGTCTCTTGCAAGACCCGCCTCAGTAAGCTTCAATTTAAGGATAAGCTGGTGTTTGGAGAGGAGTTGGAGACATGAAGGACTGAGAGGGGGGAACGCCTGCTAGAGGACAAACAAAAGCAGGTGCGTTCCTCTGCCCTGGCACGGGGACAATTGAGGGATTCCAATGATTCTGGGCTGTGTGTTTTGCACCCTATCAAAGGGGACTGTTCTCCACGCAGGGGGCAAGCCTTTCGTGGGTTTCAGGGAGCGGGGCAGGGTTATTACTCTGCCGCTGCTTCCTCAGGTCTGAAGAAGTCGCAAGTCTGAAGAAGTCGCAATGAAACAAGGGGGCCCAGGAAAGAGTGCAGTCCATAGGAGGTCGGCTGTGGGATTTTTACCCTGTCTGGGCCCAGCTCACTTCCAACCTGTGGGTTTTGGAGATTGTCTGGGATGACTATGCATTGGAGTTCACTAAGTCACTGCCGCCATCCTTTGTACAGTCTCCGTGCAGGGCACGCAGCAAAGCCACGGCAGTCCGGGATACCTTGAAGCGTCTCCTGCAGTTGGGGGTCATGGTGAGGGTCCCCCTTGACCAGTACAGGTGCAATCGATACTCCATTTATTTTGTGGTGCCCAAGAAAGAAGGGTCTTTTCGGCCCATTCTCGATGTCAAGAAGGTGAACATGTGTTTATGGGTGCCCAAATTTCACATGGAGACTCTCTGATCCGTCATTATGGCAGTGAGGAGTGGAGAGTTCTTAAAGTCTCTAGCCCTTATGGAGGCAAATTTGCATATTCCCATTCAGCTGCAACATCAGCAGTTTATTTGTTTTGCAGTGCCCATGGGTCACTTCCAGTTTCAAACATTGCCCTTCGGGCTAGCAGTAGCTCCGCATACATTCACCAAGGTGACTTATAAACAAACTGAGCACCCTAGGGATGGATCCTAAAGTTACTGCTTGGGTTAGAAATTGGTTGAGTGGGAGGCGACAAAGTGTACAGGTAAATGGAGCTCACTTTGAGGAGAAGGAGGTTATGAGTGGTGTGCCCCAGGGATCTGTCCTTGGTCCGATTCTTTTTAACATCTTTTTTAGTGATATAGCGGAAGGGCTGCCGGGTAAGGTTTGCCTCTTTGCGGATGATACCAAAATCTGCAATAGAGTAAACACCCAGGAAGGTGTAGATAACATGAGGAGGGATCTAGCTAAGCTTGAAGAATGGCCTAGAATTTGGCAGATGAGATTTAATGTTAAAAAATGCAAGGTAATGCATTTGGGCTGCAGCAATCCAGGGGAGCGATATAGTCTAGGAGGTGAAGTATTTTGTCCGTTAAAGAAGAGCGGGACCTAGGCGTGATTGTGTCTGATGATCTTAAAATAGCTAAACAGGTGGAAAAGGCGACGGCAAAAACTAGAAGGATGCTTGGGTGCATACGGAGAGGAATGGCCAGCAGAATAAAGGAGGCGATAGTGCCTCTGTATAAGTCTTTGGTACGACCTCATTTGGAGTATTGTGTGCAATTCTGGAGACCGCACCTTCAAAAGGATATAAACAGGATGGAGTATGTACAGAGGGTTGCTACTAAAATGGTTAGTGGTCTTCATTATAAAGCATATGAGGACAGACTTAAGGTTCTTAATATGTACACCTTAGAGGCAGGGCCGGATTTACCTTGAGTGAGGCCCTACGCCAACAAAAATTGTGGGCCCCCAGCAGGGGCGGCCCAAGGGGGGTGCGGGGCCTCATTTGCATAAGGGGCCTCATTTGCATGAATATTTGCATAATGTTACAAAATACTAACTTTTAGTAAACGTGCCTCTTAGAGTGTATGGATAAAGAAAGGCTAAAAGATTTCTACATTACTATAATCCAGTGCCAACCCATAGCAAACCCGCCGTATCCTAACAGCACTACCAGGACTCACAAAGCACCATACTCTACCAATCAAAAGGCAACACTGCAAATATTAAACCAATACATTTCAGAGAACAACAATACATGACCTACTGGGGAAAGAGAACAAGTGGCAATGTCAAATAGGAATTATATAAACAGAACACCTCAGCTCAGTTACACATGCAGAACATAGACCATCACCAAACAAGTAATCACAATTTAGAAACAGGAAGACAATAATTAAACTGGGAATCCCAAAAGCCAAACTTGGAATGTACAACACTGTAGAAATAAAACTATACATTAATTTGCTCTTGTACTAAACAAAGCGCAGACGTTAATGATGCACATTTACCAGAGCTGACATATTCCAATTAATAAATTCAAAATAAAGAGATATTTTTCTACCTTTTGTGCATTTTTTTCAGCTGCAATTGCTCCAGCCACTTTCTTCTGGTTTCTTCGTGTCTTCTGCTAACTCTCCATCGTCTGCTGTCCATTTGTCCTTTCTTCTCTCTTCTAGTTTTTTTCCATTCTCTCTCTACATCTGCTTTAACATACTAATCTTTCTCCTTTTGCTCTTTCCTCATTCCTATTTCATCCACTCAAATTTTACCCCTCCATCCTCAATCCCCACTTACTCTACCAAAACCCGGCCAATTGTAGATTTTTTATCCCTCCCACACAAAATATTTTTCCCTTCTCCATTTTACTCTTCCAGCCCCATCCCATTCTAATCCTCCCCCAACATCAGCTCCCTTCTAGTTCTAGCCTCACCCAGCATCCATTCCCTTCTAGTCCCTGCATCAGCCCATTTCCAGTCCTAGCAACCCCCCAACCCAATACCAGTCCTAGCCCCCCCATCAACCCACTTCCAGTCCTAGCCCCCCCATCAACCCACTTCCAGTCCTAACCCCCCATCACCCCATTTTCAGTTTAAGCCCCCCCTATAACCCATTACCGGTCCTAACCCCCCATCAGCCCACTTCCAGTCCTAACCCCATTAGCCCACCTCCAGTCTTAACCCCCCCAGCCCATTTCCAGTCCTAGCCCCCCCATAGCCCATTACCAGACAGCCCCCATCAGCCCACAGCCCATTATCAGTCTTAACCCCCCCTCATAGCCCATTACCAGTTCTAACCGCGCCAACTGCCCACAGCCGATTTCCAGTCCTAACCCCATCAGCCCACCTCCAGTCTTAACCCCCCCAGCCCATTTCCAGTCCTAGCCCCCCCATAGCCCATTACCAGACAGCCCCCATCAGCCCACAGCCCATTATCAGTCTTATCCCCCCCCCATAGCCCATTACCAGTCCTATCCCCCCCAGCCCATTTCCAGTCCTACCCTCCCCCCCCCATCGGCTCAAGTAAAATGAAATTTTAAAAAAGCAAAACCGCTGGCTGCTACCAAGGCCGCGGCAGCATGGACGGTCCCGCGGGGCCCCCTCTGCCCTGCCGAATCCCTCCCTCCGCGACGGCTTTGAGAGGCACGAAGGGAGAGTGTCTCCCTCGCGTCTCTGTTAAGCCCGCAGGGGCTGATGGGAAATTTCCCATCAGCCCCTGCGGGCTTAACAGAGACGCGAGGGAGACACTCTCCCTTCGCGCCTCTCAAAGCCGGCACGGAGGGGCTCAGCCGGGGATTCGGCAGGGCAGAGGGGGCCCCGTGGGACCGTCCATGCTGCCGCGGCAGCTTTTTGTGGGCCCTTGCCAGCTGTGGGCCCTACGCCATGGCGTACATGGCGTATAGGTAAATCCGGCCCTGCTTAGAGGAAAGGTGGGATAGAGGTGATTTGATTGAGACGTTTAAATATCTCCGTGGCATAAATGCACAGGAGGAGAGCCTCTTTCGATTGAAAGCAAGCTGTGCTATATGGGGACATGGGATGAGGGTGTAAGGGGATAGATTCAGGAGTGATATGTGGAAATATTTCTTTACGGAAAGAGTGGTGGATCCATGGAATAGTCTCCCAGTGGAGGTGGTAGAGATGAGGACAGTATCTGAATTCAAAGAAGCATGGGACAAACACAGAGGATCTGTAAAGGAAAAAAGGGGGCTGTTGTAGTGGTTGATATGGAAGGACAGACTAGATAGACCATATGGTCTTTTTCTGTCATGTTTCTATGTTTCTAAGGTGATGGTGGTGGCCTTCCTCCAAGAAGGCATCGTAGTGCACCCCTATCTCGACGACTGGCACATTCGGGCACAGTCGAGACACAAGAGCGAACAGATGACAGCAAGAAATGACCCAATCTAGAAATGCCCTCACACTGCAGTGTAGATAGTTTATGTATATAGTTAACCCAGTTATCCAAGTTTGTACTCCTGTTCAATGTAAAACCTGACAGTTTGTCGTTATGGTCGTTTTGTTATGATGTAAACCGCGCTGATTCTAAATAGCGCGGTATATAAGAAACTGTAATAAATAAATAAATAAATAATAAGAGTGGTCCAGCGGCTGTAAAGTCTTGGATGGGGGAACAACATATCCAAGAGTCGAATGAAGCCTGTGGGAGCCCGTTTTGACACCAGTCATGGAAAGGTGTTTTTGCCACAGTTGAGGGCGCACAGGCTCCAGCAGCAAGTATGCCAATTGTTGCAGAGGTCGGCATCGACGGCATGGCATCTGCAGCTGTTGGGGACCATGACTGTGACCATAGAGCTGGTACCTTGAGCACAGGCCCATATGCAGCCATTGCAGAGGTCGCTGTTGTGCCAATGGTTCCACCAGCAGCACCCTCTCATGCAACCATTGCCTTGTTCTAAGCTCCCCAGGTCAGCTCTCCTGTGGTTGTTGCGGCCCAAGATGCTCTCAGCAAGGATGCCACTGGGACGTCGCAATGGATTCTGCTGACGGCAGATGTGAGCCTTTCCGGCTGGGGGTCTCACTGCAAGGGAGGCATTGCTCAGAGGTGCTGGAACCCAGAGAAGGCATCTTGGCCATTAACAACAAGTTGGAAATATGGGCGGTACTACTCGCTCTACAGCAGTGTTGCTTTTTCCTGCAGTGAAAGACATTAAGTCTTTTCTTGGACAATGCCACCTCAGTTGCCTACATTAGTCTTCAGGGGGACATGGGCAGTGTCTGCCTGGAAATAGAGGCCGAGGTGCTGCTGGAATGGGCAGAAGGGCATCTGCAAGCCTTTTCGACTGCGCATGTTGCGGGTTCAGACAATGTGACAGCCGATTACCTGAGGAGTTTTTGCTTGGATCCTGGGGGGATGGACTCTGAACGATGCAGTGTTCAGCCAGATAACTCAGTGCTGGGGCACACGCATCATGGCAACATTGGCATTGGCTAAGGTGAGCTGGTTCTTCAGCAGAAGAAGGGAGCACATGTCCAAAGGACTGGATGCTATGGTGCAAAGGTGGCTCTTGGAAGGGCTGCTGTATATGTTTCCCCCATGGTTCTCATTAGCCGCGTGGTACAGTGAATCGAGATGCACCGGGGATTGGTGATTCTGGTACCTCCCGGCTGGCCAAGGCGCCCATGCTAGTCCGACTCAGTGCGTCTGAAAGCGGATCGCCCGTGGCGGTTGCTGTGCAGGCCTGATCTCTTGCTCTGGGCCGGTGTGGATGCCTCAGGTGGATTGATTCTCGCTT
The DNA here is from genome assembly GCA_033557465.1 of Ichthyophis bannanicus. NCBI lineage: Eukaryota > Metazoa > Chordata > Amphibia > Gymnophiona > Ichthyophiidae > Ichthyophis > Ichthyophis bannanicus. The sequence goes on along the minus strand of CM066034.1, from coordinate 559,448,997 downwards.
ACGGCATGTCTTTTGAGCAGGCTCAGTTGAGAAAGAGAGGCTATTCAGGGTCGGTCATTACAACGTTATTGAAGGCCTGGAAAAGGTCTACTTCCCTGTCTTTAATCCGAGTGTGGCGAGTTTTTTGAGGCCTGGTGTGCTGAGCGCCAGTGTAGACCTGGTTCAGCAACAATTCCGGGGGTACTGTCTTTCCTGCAGGCCGGGTTTGAAAAGAGCCTCGTGTATGCTTCCTTGAAGGTGCAGGTGGCAGCGCTCACTTGTTACCGAGGTAGGATCCAAGCAGTGGCGTCCTTGGGAGCGCTCCCAGACGTTGCCTGATTCCTGAGGGCAGTGAAGGAACTTCACCCATGATGGAGGTCGATGGCCCCTCCTTGCTACCTTAATTTGGTATTATCAGTTCTGGTAAGAGAGCAGCTGAGCTCATGTACTCTGAAGGATTTAACTCTTAAGAGTGTTTTTATGGTGGCTATTTGTTCCGCTCGGAAGATTTTAGACCTTCAGGTTCTGTTTTGTAGGGAGCCTTTCCTCTGCATTTTGAAGAAAAAGGTGGTGCTTTGTCTGGAGCCCCATTTTTTAACCAAGGTCCTGTCAGTATTTCATTTGGATCAGCCGGTTACTCGGCCGGTGCTCACGAGGGTATCAGAAGAGGTGTTGGATCCTCAGCTGCACCTTCTGGACATCCAGCGGGTGTTGCAGCATTATTTGAAGTGCACAGCGCCTTTTTTTCATAGTTCTGTTCAATTGTTCATCTTGTATGGTGGTCCGTGAAAAGGTGAGGCAGTGACGAAAGCTTCAATCTCTGTGGATTAAGGAGGCTATCGCGTCTGCATAGTTGTTATGGAGAAAGGCGGCTGAGGGCTCATTTGACCAGGGCTTGGGCGACCTTGTGGGCAGAGCTTAGCTTGGTTCTGCCAGGTGTTATTAATAGGGTGGCCCTTGGTCCTCCCTCCATACTCTTGTCGGTTATTCCTGCCTGGATGATCAGGTGGTGGCGGATGCTCGGGACGGCAGTGCTTCAGGCCGGACGTGGGCTCCTCCCATTGTAGAACTGCTATGTTCAACCCTTGAGGTGCGGGACTGGACTGGAGGAAGGAAGATGAAATTAGACCTTACCTGCTAACTGGGTTTCGTTGAGGAACTCCAGTCCAGTCCTGGAACCCTTCCTGCTTTCGCCACCCCGGGCCTGAAGAAGATCATTAGTATGATTTTTGTCCAGGATGGTACAGGTGAAGGCGTTAGCGGAGGGGAAGCTCTATGAGAGAGCTGCATTGCAGTCTCCAAACAAGCGGTAAATGAGCATCCCATTTTCGTCTTCCAGGGTTCATGCTTTCTAGTTATGGTTTGAATAAGTAAGCTACTTCTTCTGGAGGAAGGCTTCTGGTAGGTTGGGGGAGGGCCAAAGTTATCTCCAGGTTCTTTGTTGATATTTCTAATCTGCTTATTTGTTACTCCTGTGAGTCTGCTTTGTCAATAGGTTAGCTCTCCGCACACCAGTATTTCTCAGTCTCCAGCATCTGAAAATGGGCTTCTGTGCAGTCTGGGCTCCACTGTAGTTTGACAAAAAAAAAGGAGGAATTTAGTTGGCACACTCTACGGAGGGTCCAGTGTTGAGGAGCCTGGTGTTTAGCAGGTCCCTGGGATGCAGAACCCAGCGGGCCAGGTCCCTCCCTCTTGAATTCCCGCCTCACCAGCACAGGGTGATCCTTCTTTGGGATCCTTGGTGTTCCCTGTTCTTCCTCTTCCTCCTCCCTCAAATTTTAGGAGGGGGGCCTGGGGAACAGTATTGTGGCAGGCCTTTGAAAAACCAACAAAAAAAAATCCCCCAAAGAATATTAGCACCATGATGATGAGGGAGCAGCGCAAGACATCATCGGAGTGGCACAGTTGGCACTTGCACTGGCAGTGGCGGAACAGGTGAGGGGGAAGAACTGACTTGATTCAAGCAGGGACTGCAACGGAATATCTTTTCATGCCAGTGAACCATGCGGCCTGCAGCAGCCACCAGAATCAGGTCTTGGCCTCCAATTTTTGTTGCGACTGTGAAGAGGACAACACACTGCAGAAAAACAGCTCTGAGAAGCAAGGCCATTGGAGAAGGAAGTGCAGGCCCTGGTAACCGAAGTAGTACTGTAGCTGATGTCCCCTCAACTGCGGCAGCCCACATTTTTAGCCAGAAGTGCTCCTATGTCTGGATTGGGGGGGCCATCTGGGACCAGTTCTCCTGCTGGATGTTGGTCGATTCTTGCTTATGGCTTGGTTCTTGAGAGAGCTAGGTTAAGAAAAAGAGGATATTCTTCTCGGGTAATAGTGACTTTGCTCCAGGCAAGGACACATTTTATCGTTCTGACCTATGTTTGGGTATGGTGTAATGGAAGGGATCTTTGTTCTCTCTCTTCGTACATGCCCGGATTGGCAGCCTTGCAAGTAGGGCTGGGTAAAGGGCTTGCCCTGAATTCCTTACAAGTTCGGGTGGTATCATTGGTTTGTTTGAGGCAGAGTTCATGGGGTTTCTTTAGCTTCTGGCCTAGGCGTGGTGTGAGTTTTGATGAGGGGTAAAACATATCTATCCTCCCCCAGTTTGGGAGCAAGTTCCTACAAATCCCTCAGTGGTCACTTATTCAGAGCGGTATGCTTGTCAACTCTCTTAAATTAAATACACTCTGATGTCATTCATGGAAGCGTAATGTATCACACATCAGATGTATTATCTTTCTTATCCCAGCAAGCTCATAAATTTAAATCAATCCATAACTATCTAATTCAAGCAACTTATAGGTCTCAGACTTATTGGGCGTTATAGACATTCAGACTTATATGTAAAGTCTGGAAATCGCCCCAATTCGCATCAATGACCTTTATCTAATGAATCAGTTGCTTGAAATCAATTATTTAGATAAGTTTGTTTTATGTAAACCGCGCTGATGATAAATAGTGCGGTATATAAGAGACTGTAATAAATAAATAAATAAATAAGTTGAAACTCAGAGCTGTGCTTAACTTGCAGTGTCTTCCCCAACGCGACCTTCTGCGCTGTATCTGCGTTTCACCGACTACTAGTTTCTTCAGGGGGTTGCGTCAAAAACACTATAACACAGATAATAATTATATTCATGAATCTGTACACACTTCCATTCGAATTGATACATACTCGTTGCCCATTCATAAAGAGAATCACATACCCGGCTTTCAATGGTATCACTAATTTGAGCCCAAGCTGTTAGTTTCTGTCAGATGGCTCACACTTGTCGATTATCTTAGTATGTCAAATACTTTTTTCTCCATCCTGTCTTTGAGACGATCGGCTTACAAAAAATACCACGCACGCGTGCTAGATTATAAGCCTACTGGGGAGCCCTCCTTCACTTCACCATTTGGTGGCGGAAATGTCAATCACCTACATTTTTCCCATTCTATCCGGGCATTTAAACCTCCGGGGATCACTGATTGCAACTTGTAAATCCACCGCTGTTCATACCATATCAAAGTCTGATCTTTTGATTTTCCCTCACGACCCGTCAATATCTGAGCAGTACAAAAGCATCGAAGTTCTTCAAACGTATGATCATGTCTGAGGCAATGATCTACTATAGGCGCTTCATATCTCTGGCACTTTAATCTGCTTTTGTGCTCATTCATACGGATCCTAAATTCTCTCATGGTTTTTCCCACATAGACAAGGCCACAAGGGCATCGAATGCAATATATCACAGATGTTGACTTACAGGAAGTAGAGCTGCGGAGTTGATAGGTGATTCCATTATAACAAAATTCATTTAGTTCAGTAGTGACATCACAGATGGTACATTCCCCACATTTCTTGTGTCCTCGTTGATCACTATCAGTTGTATTACATAATGGTCTGAGAATGGCAGGACTCAATATTTCCTTCAAATTTCTACTGCGCTGCCATACACATCGCACAGTTTTATCTTCCAAATGAGGAATGCTGTGTAATACATTTGCGTGCCGTTTTATTATTCGTTTTAACTGATGACTAAACGGCGAATATTTTGTAACTAAATTAATGTTTGATCTTATGTCTGTTTGTATAACCGATCTTCTCTGTGGGTGTACTAATAAATCGCGATTACTAAATGGCGCACGTTTATATGCTCTGTCAATCACTGCTTTAGGGTAGCCCCGAGAACTGAAATTCATCTTTAAAAGTTTGGACTGCATTTTAAAGTCCTGAACGTCCGTGCAGTTACACCGGTAGCGGATAAATTGTGATAAAGGCAGGCTCTCCCGCAATTGCACCGGGTGAGCACTACTGTAGTGCAGAAAAGTATTTCTGTCGGTCTTTTTCCTGAAAACCGAGGTGTTCCATCCGGTCATCGTTTTTTTTAATGTTAACATCAAGAAAAGTAATCTGCTCTTTATGGTAATTAGCAGTAAATTTAAGACACAAATTTCTACTATTGAGCCACTCAGTAAATTCCAGGAAGCTCTCTGTCGTTCCCTCCCATAGTAGAAAGACGTCATCAATATATCGTCTCCATAACCTGCGATGTAGATGTATCCTGGGGGGGGATTGCCTCAGGTAGTTCTTTGGTAATTAATATTTCTGGGCAGGAGCTCACTTCTGAACAAATGTCAATTCTACATATGGGTTTATCATTTGTCCCCAATATAGGGTTTGATTTTTTCCAGTTTTGGCTGGATTTAGAGCAATTAATACGGAAATTAAACCTTCAAATTTATTTTGGTGAATCACAAACGTTGAGGAATGAAAATGTAGTAAGCTCTAATAGAGTGAAACTCCCGTTGAAATCTACCTGGTCCCCTCCAGGTCCCATGCACCCCTCCCTGATTCTCTATAGAGATCTCATTTTAAAAGACATGTGATTGATGGAGTGATGGAGAAGAGTAAAAGAAAAAGGATAACAGTGATGTCTGCATCGCAAAAGAAAGGGTTGAAAGCATTGCAGGAACAATCGGAATTGGTCATAAGAGGGGGTTGACAAGGGAGGTGCGATAGTCGTTCAACATCAAAATCACTATCTTGAGGAAGCAGTAAGACAACTGTCTGATAGAAACATCTATGAAATTTTACAGGCTGACCCCACATTTGCCTTGAAACAAAAGATCAAATCTGTTACATCACAGGCATTAGAAATGAAGCTCATATCAAGAAAGGCATGGACACTCCTCAGTCCTATAGAATCGACAATTGCCAAATTTTATTTGGTCCCTAAGGTCCATAAAAACTTGCAAAATCCGCCAGGTAGGCCTATAGTGTCTACTCGAGGGACACTGCTAGAACCACTATCGATTTATATAGATTCTTTCCTTAGACCACTTATGTTGACCATTCCGTCTTATTTAAAGGACACCACCCATTTTCTGCAGGTTTTGGAACAACACACCCAGTTGGCAAGGCTACCAGGAATTATTTTAGCCACGCTTGATGTTACATCCCTATACATGGTGATATCGCAAGCTGAAGCTCATGTTAGTGTGATGGAAGCCCTACGAAACAGAGGTGATTTATCAGTCTTCTGACATTCCTCTCTGATTTAACCGTATTGACAGTTTTTGAGAATTTTTTTGTTTTTGAAGGGGTTTTGTACCATCAACTGTCGGGGGTGGTGATGGGAGCCACATGTGCTTTCTCCATTGCCAATTTTTATATGCGACGATTCGAAGAACAGTGGATAGACACTTTGCCTCGTACTAATCTCAGGTTATGGAGACGATATATTGATGACGTCTTTCTACTATGGGAGGGAACGACAGAGAGCTTCCTGGAATTTATCGAGTGGCTCAATAGTAGAAATTTATGTCTTAAATTTACTGCTAATTACCATAAGGAGCAGATTACTTTTCTTGATGTTAACATTAAAAAAACGATGACCGGATGGAACACCTCGGTTTTCAGGAAAAAGACTGACAAATACTTTTCTGCACTACAGTAGTGCTCACCCGGTGCAATTGCGGGAGAGCCTGCCTTTATCACAGTTTATCCGCTACCAGCGTAATTGCACAGACGTTCAGGACTTTAAAATGCAGTCCAAACTTTTCAAGACGAATTTCAGTTCTCGGGGCTACCCTAAAGCAGTGATTGACAGAGCATATAAACGTGCGCCGTTTAGTAATCGCGCTTTATTAGTACACCCACAGAGAAGATCGGTTATACAAACCGACATAAGATCAAACATTAATTTAGTTACAAAATATTCGCCGTTTAGTCATCAGTTAAAACGAATAATAAAACGGCACGCGAATGTATTACACAGCATTCCTCATTTGGAAGATAAAACTGTGCGATGTGTATGGCAGCGCAGTAGAAATTTGAAGGAAATAGAGTCCTGCCATTCTCGGACCATTGTGTAATACAACTGATAGTGATCAACGAGGACACAAGAAATGTGGGGAATGTACCATCTGTGATGTCACTATTGAACTCAATGAATTTTGTTATAATGGAATCACCTATCAACTCCGCAGCTCTACTTCCTGTAAGTCAACATCTGTGATATATTGCATTCGATGCCCTTGTGGCCTTGTCTATGTGGGAAAAACCATGAGAGAATTTAGGATCCGTATGAATGAGCACAAAAGCAGGTTAAAGTGCCGGCGATATGAAGCGCCTATAGTAGATCATTGCCTCAGACACGATCATACGTTTGAAGAACTTCGATGCTTTTGTATTGCTCAGATACGAGGGAAAATTGAAAGATCAGACTTTGATATGGCATGAACAGCGGTGGATTTACAAGTTGCAATCAGTGATCCCTGGAGGTTTAAATGCCTGGATAGAATGGGAAGCATGTAGGTGATTGACATTTCCGCCTCCAAATGGTGAAGTGAAGGAGGAGTCCCCAGTAGGCTTATAATCTAGCACGTGTGCGCGGCGTTTTTTGTAAGCCGATCGTCTCAAAGACAGGATGGAGAAAAAAGTATTTGACATACTAAGATAATCGACAAGTGTGAGTCATCTGACAGAAACTAGCAGCTTGGGCTCAAATTAGTGATACCATTGAAAGCCGGGTATGTGATTCTCTTTATGCATGGGCAATGAGTATGTATGAATTCGATTGGAAGTGCGTACAGATTCATGAATATAATTATTATCTGTGTTATAGTGTTTTTGACGCAACCCCCTGAAGAAACTAGTAGTCGGTGAAACGCAGATACAGCGCAGAAGATCGCGTTGGGGAAGACACTGCAAGTTAAGCACAGCTCTGAGTTTCAACTTATCTAAATAATTGATTTCAAGCAACTGATTCATTAGATAAAGGTCATTGATGCAAATTGGGGCGATTTCCCGACATTACATATGTCTGAATGTCTATAACGCCCAATAAGTCTGAGACCTATAAGTTGCTTGAATTAGATAGTTATGGATTGATTTAAATTTATGAGCTTGCTGGGATAAGAAAGATAATACATATGATGTGTGATACAATACGCTTCCATGAATGACATCAGAGTGTATTTAATTTAAAAGAATTGGGAGCCAGTTCCACCATGGGTCCTGAATTTGGTCCTGTTGGTACTTGGGGTCATTTCATTCAAACCTCTCGCACTCACTCCCTTCAATTCTATGCTAAAAACGGTGTTCCTGGTGACTGTCTCCTCAGTACGTAGAATTTCAGGCCTCCAAACTTTGTCATGTAGGGAGCCTGTGATGGGATCTGTATAATGCTACCCGTCCTACTCCAGATGGATTATCAGCAGTCCCCTTTAAGAGAGTCTGCAACCCAGAGTTCAGGGCTGGGAGGGCTTGGCTCACCGGGAGAGGTTAAGAACCTGGCAGGCTGCAGGAGGGGGAGAGGCCCTTGAAGCCAGAAGTCCTTCCAAGGCACGCTGTGCAAAGGTGAAGTAAGAACTTCAACTGGGGCTGGCAGAAGGGTCAGAAGAACCTTCTTGTGGAGGTTTAACAAGCTGGGCCAGAAGTAAAGCTGCTTTTGTTTCCCCTGAACTGCTGTCTGTTTTGGGTTTTAAAGAAATCCCTTCCCATTGCACGACACACTACCACAGAGCCCTTTCTTTTGATGTCCATAAAAAAAAGAGGCACGTCGTCTGGTGCCGTTTTGTTTCTGCCCAAGGTTTTGTCAGTGTTTCACCTTAATCAGTCTGACACAGTGTTTTCAGATTTGAATAGTGACTTTGAGTCTTGAACATTGCACTTGTTGGCTATCAGGCGGGTGCTTCATCAATATTTGAAGAGAACGAAGGACTTCTGATGATCAGATCATCTTTTTGTCCTTTTGTTGGAGGGCCGCATTAAGGGGTAAGCAGCTTGCAAAGCATTGATTGCTTGTGGCTGAAAGAGATCATTGTATTAGCTTATTTATTCAAGGACTGGCCAATTCTGGCAGGGCTTTAGGGCACATTTTGACCAAAGCTTTAGTAGCTTGGTCTGAGTACGGTTTAGTGCCTCCAACATTTGTAAAACAGCGATGTTGTCTTCTCTCCATTCTTTTGTGTATGTCACTACTGTCTAGATGTTCAGGCGCAGAACAATGCACGTTTTGATATGCATGTGTTGCAGGCCGGGCTTTCTTTTCCCCCATGTTAGATACTGCTCTGATACATCCCACATATCTGGACTTGACTAGAGGGATGATGAGGAAGGTGACATTAGACCTTACCTGCTAATTTTCTTTGAGTCCCTCCAGTTCACTCTAGGACCTGCCTTGTCTGCAGTATTCATTCAAGGCTGAACATGATAAACGTTTTCAGTGCGTGTTCTGTTGTGCATAAGTGTCCATGATGTAGCTGCTGTGTTGTGCTGTTCCCTTGTTGCTGCAGATTATGGAGGGGAGTGGCCCAGTGGATAGCAGTGGTGCGTGCTATCTGCTGCTCTGGACCCTCTTCAGAGCAAGAGTCATCAGTTTGTTCTGTTCTGCCATCACTATAGTTTATTGGTATTTAATTGTTAAGTTAAACAATAGCCGTTCCTTGTGGAGTTTGCTTTGTTACAGAAAAACTGGTATGGGGAGAACTGCAAAGGTCCCTTTTAGAAGGTGATGTCATCAAACCAGTGGCGCTCAGTCTCCATCTGTTGGTAGTAGGGCATAGCCCACGTGTCTGGACTGGAGGGACTCAAGGAAAGAAAATTAGCAGGTAAGGTCTAATTTCACCTTTGCTGTTGGACTTGTCTGCATCTTAGTATTAGTGAGTTGTTGAGTTATTTAACGTTGTTAAGGGAGTATGGATACCAAAATTAATAAAAAGGAAAAAAAAAGGCCCTAAAAATAGTTTGGTATATATTATGCTGTTTGGTATCTACTTCTCAGTGAACTTCAAACAATTTGTTTAAAGTAAATCACTTGCTGTTGAAAATATCCTGAGGTGAGAGCAATCTCTCTTGATCTCTGTTGGGATTGCTGACTATAAACTAAGGGATATGGATGGGGAGGGTGGGAGGGCAAGATGACTAACTGAACTAGTGAAATTAAATTTCAGACCTTGTATCTAGCCTAATGCCTACCTTCTTTATTCTAAGGCTTTCGCAACCTAAATCAATTAGTGCAAACTTTTAGACACTTTAATAAAGCTAATAATTAATGTTTACTTTTTAATGAAATTAAAATGGAGTTTATCAGTAAATCCATGATCTATTTTCTATCCCAAGCTTTAAGTTACCAAATTTCCCAGCAAAGGGGTGCTTTTTTAACGGCATATGCTTTTTCAGATAGCAGTAATCCCTCAGAAGTTACACCAGAGCAGTTTTGTAGCTTGCCACAAATTCCGTGTCATAACTCCAAGGTTCTGCATCATTAATATTGTCCTTTGCACACATTTTTACTAACGCCCAACGCACAATGACTCAATAGCAGATTGCTGCCGCAAACCAATTTCTTTCTATGGATGAAAATCTGCTGCTTCCAGGTGGAAAATTGTTGGCTAAGTAGTTACTCTATGATGCTCCGTTGAGATTATAAATATGGTTAATATGAGGTTTGAATTCAGAAACATTTACCACATAGGGATTGACTCTGAAATGTAAGGCAAAAGCCTGTTGTTCTAGAAATCACTTCTCCCTTCTTTTGCTTCCAGGTGACAGAAATTAGACTAAAATATTTTGACACCGTTCCAGTGGCTGCAGCCATGTGTGTGTTGAAAACTGGATTCCTTTTTGTAGCTTCTGAATTTGGAAACCAGTGAGTATATCAATATTTCTCATCCAGTGGAGCTCATTACGTTTCTCTGTAGTTTTTAAATCATACCCTCTGATTTGAAAGAGAGATGAAAGTATGGGGAGCAACATGATGCAAAACCTGCTCTTTTAATACTGAGCATTTCCGAGCTGGGGTGATAGATGCTCCTGTTTGCTTTCTGCAGGATTCTATTATTTTGGGTTCATTCATTTTTATAAAAATATGACCATAAATAATCCAAAATGAAGCAAAAGAGCAAAAAGACCCAGGCGAAGAGAAAAGTAATAAATGATAATTTATTAATCATTTGTGAAAAAATAAAATAAATAATGAAACATTAAGTAAGTAAAACAGAACCAACATGATTGTGTTTGGCACATTTGCCTGTATCGGGGGTCATCAAATTTGTCAACTATAATGTGTCAATCTACGCTGTAAACAAGAAATTAAACACCCAAATGGTCAAAGAAAGATATTTAACATTTTTTGGTTGTCTGGATTTTTTTCTCCTTTTTAATAAACATTTGAAATATTTCTTAAATACATTTCTAAAAACATGTGTAGCAATGACTTTGGGAGCAATAATTTAAAATTCTTTAAAAATTGCAGAAAGAGTACCATAAAACAAATATAACATTCTCTACAACATCTTAGCATTAAAAGACCTTGCCAGTTCACATGTTCTGGAGCATAGCATTTCATATAAACAAAAATGATAGACTTGCCAAATTCAGTGCTATGGCGCATAGCATCAAAAATTAATCCAAATGAGTTATACAGTCTTACTGGCAAAAACACTCAAGCAGTGTTCAATAAAAATGGTGGTTGCTTGCTGCTGCTCTTAACCACTTGAAAGCAGTTGAGAGGAACAGTAAATATCATCATACTTAAACACTCCCAAATTCGTTTTAAAATGTTCAAATTTGGAAGGTCTTAACATTGATCTCCAAACAAGTAGAACGTGATGTCACTTCTCAGAGCTGTATAAACTGTCCAGTTAAATATATAGTTCAGCTCTACTCTTTACCCTTAAGATGATCTATAATATGTAACTCCTTATATTGTAACCCATCCTTAGCTTCTTGTTACTATGCAACTGGGTCTCAGAATCAGAATGGGGCGACTTATTGAACACACATATTCATGTGGGAACAGCGCCCAAAACCTCACATCAATGACCCTTCTTGGTTGCTTAATTTTTCGTTGAAGCTAAAACGGATGTTTTAACACTCATATTTGTAACTTCAATATTATAAGTGTAACATTAATCTGAGGATGCTCATCTGAAACGCGATGAGCTTATCTCCAGGAACAAGCAGGAATAAGTCCTCACATATGGGTACGTCGGTACCGACGGAGCCTGCGTGGGAATGCTCCCCAGCTTCCCAGAATGAAAGCTTTTGGGGCATCCCACAGCGCATGCGTGCTGCCTTCCCGCCTTTCCTACCAACTCCCCTTAGTTCTTCTTTTCCGCGGAGCCAGCAGGTCGTGTTCCTGTCACCGCTGAAGAAGTTCTTTATTTTAATCTCTTTCTTTGGTCGCGTGTCTGCCTTCCCCGACGCCGGACCGGTACCGCCGGTCTTTTCTTTTCTTTTCTTTTCTTCTAAAAAAAAAAAATAAAAAAATAATACTTTTTCCCCACTTGGTGTATTTTTCCTCTTAGGCCTCCAGGCCCACGAGATATTTTTCCCTCATGGAAAAACCAGCCTCTGGCTTCAAAAAATGCACTAAGTGTAGCGGTACAATTTCTGTGACAGACACCCATGAATGGTGTCTTAAATATTTGGGGCCTGAACACTCCATCCCGGATTGCCAGTCCTGTTCCCTAATGTCTAAACGAGGGTTACAGAACCGAGCAGCCAAGCTCCATCTGCTGTTTCCCACGGATGCACCGGCGGTGGCATCGACATCTTCCAGGTCTTCCTCTCCTGATGGATCTCAGGTAACCAAACATACTTTTAGCAGGTCCTCAAAGGGAAAATCTCCCTCTAAGTATCGAGATGCCTCCGGCCTTGCCCTTGAGGATCCTGCCCCAGCCAAACAACCCCGGCGGGAAGCTCCGGCTTCCAAAGCTCCTCCTATGGGGTTACAGGTTGACATCGATGGCACGGCCTCGACCGATCACCTGTTAGACTGCTCTGGGGTACCGGCACAATCTCCCGGTAGCGACATCCAGGCAGTCGTGGCATCCATGGATCACACCGTGCAATCCATGCAGCAGGCCATACTGGCTTTCATCAAGGCTGCGATGCCGTCGGTACCGCAACAAGCCAGGTTGTCGGTACCGGCGCCGGTACCGGTACCAACCTCGATACCGGTACCGGCTGCATCGACATCGGCCAGGATGCCGATTCCGGCTCCCTGTCCTGGGCTCTTTCTCGGTACCGACCCAGTACCGGGAACACCCGAGGTCGGTACCGATCGATACGCCTATCGATCTTTGGAATCGGGCAGACGATACTTCGATTCTTCTGATGATTCTGCGTCATCGGATGAGTCTCCTGAAGTATCTCTCACCCTTCCTGAGGAGCCCTCTTCTCCAAAAAGGAGAATGTCTCCTCCAGAGGATTTGTCCTTTCAAGACTTCATAGTAGAAGCAGCTAAAGGACTCTCTATTTCAGTAACCTCTGAAAAAGAACCTAGAGCAAAAAAATTAGATATTTTGGGATACTCTAATGTTCCCAGAGAGGCAGTCACCTTGCCAATTCATGAAATTCTTCAAGAACATTTGATTGACTTGTGGGAGATTCCTCTCACCCTTTCTCCTCTTTCTCGTAGATTGGACACTATGTACCGTGTCCCTCCTTCTCCTGGATTTCAAAAAACTCAGCTTCCTCACCACTCTATTGTGGTGCAGTCAGCTATGAAGAGAATAAAGAGTACCAAAAGACACTCTTCTACTCCTCCAGGAAGAGAATGCAGGACCTTGGATGCTTTTGGTAGGAAGATCTTCCAAGCTAGCATGCTTATTGCCAGAATCAATTCATACAGCCTTTATATGGGTATGTTTCTGAAGGAGGTTGCAGAAAAGCTGCACAACTTTCTCCCTTTTATTCCAGAAGATAAAAGGGATGAATTCCTTCTTTGGCTCAAGCATACTCAAGACATTTCAAAGTTTTCCAACAGGGCAGCCTTTGATTCCTTTGAAGGTGCCAGCAGAGCCTCAGGCATTGCTATAGCTGCTCGTAGAATTGCTTGACTCCAGGCTTCTGATCTAGAACCCTGGGTTCAAGATGGTTTAGGAAATCTGCCCTGTACAGGTGAAAACCTATTTGGCAAGGAGTGGCAAATTAAAGCCACTCAAATGTATGCAGAAAATGCTGCTCTTGATAGACTTTCTAAGTCTACCTCCACTCCGGCCAAGAAAAAATCTTTTAAAAAGTCTTTTTAAAAGAAGGGCAGATTTCCTTCCACTTCTGGTCAACAGTCTTCTGCAGGTCGCTTTGCTACTAAGCGTCAGCAACCTAAACAGGCCAGGCCTAAACCTGCAGGGGCTGCTGCGACCCAGCAGTCCCAAGCCCCTCAGGGGTTTTGACTTGATACTAGAGAACTTAACCTTTCTGGCTCTACAACAGCCAGAACCTCTCACCATTCCAGGAAGGTTGGCTCATTTTGCTCCCAGATGGGAGCAAATCACATCAGAGCAGTGGACCCTCTCCATTATCAGAGAGGGCTGCAAACTTCATTTCTCAGACCTTCCTCCCTACACCATGGTGAGACATTTCAATTCTCCCACATCTCTCCTCGACCTTCTGGATCAGGAGGTAACCTCCCTTCTGGCCTAGAGGGCCATAGAAGAAGTTCCTCTTCTTCAACAGGGGTCAGGTTTTTACTCCCCCTACTTTCTCATTCCAAAGAAAACAGGGGGATACAGACCTATTCTAGATCTCCGAGAATTGAACAAATTTCTATACAAGGAGAAGTTCAAGATGCTCTCTTTAGGCACTCTCCTTCCATACCTACAGAGTCAGGATTGGCTTTGTTCTCTAGATCTCAAGGATGCGTACACTCATATACTCATCCATCCATCCCACAGAAAATTTCTACGTTTTCTGTTCCAGGGAAAACATTACCAATACAGAGTCCTTCCTTTCGGTCTGGCCTCTGCTCCAAGAGTGTTCACCAAATGCATGGCAATAGTTGCTGCATTTCTGCGCACTCTTGGAATCTTTGTCTTCCCATATCTTGACGACTGGCTCATCCGAGCTCCATCCCAGTCAGAAGCCCAAATTTCCCTGAACACCACCAGGTGCATTCTGCAGTATCTGGGACTTGTGGTAAACCTCCCAAAGTCTCAGCTCACCCCTACTCAGTCCCTAGAATTCATAGGGGCCTGGTTGGACACCACTACTGCAAGAGCCTATCTTCCCCAGGCTCGTTGCCAACGTCTAGTGCAGTTAGCCTCCCAGATTCAGTCAAAAAGACACATAACTGCCCGGGAGATGCTACAACTGCTAGGTCACATGGCTTCCACAGTGCATGTGGTACCCTATGCTCGCCTACACATGAGAGCAGCCCAATGGACTTTGTCCACCCAGTGGACTCAAGCATCAGGAGCTCTCTCAGACCAAATAGCAACCTCCAAACGTCTCTTTTGGTCTCTCCAATGGTGGATGTCCACTCAAAATCTGTTGCTGGGGTCCCCCTTCCAACAGCTGTTGCCCCAAGCAACCCTCACAACAGATGCCTCCCAAACAGGTTGGGGAGCTCATCTACAAGACCTCTCCACTCAAGGCACTTGGTCCCCACAGGAGACCTTTCTTCATATAAACCGCTTGGAGCTTCGAGCAGTCTTTCTAGCTCTCAAGGTCTTTCATACCCTGCTCAGCTACAAGACAGTCCTCATTCATACGGACAATCAAGTAGCCATGTTTTACATAAACAAGCAAGGAGGAACTGGCTCTCTGTCGCTTTGCAACGAAGCTTTAAGATTGTGGGCCTTCGCCAGAGAGCATCAGATCCATCTCCTGGCAGTATACCTCCCAGGAATCCAAAACTCTTGGGCAGACAGACTCAGTCGAGTTCTGCTCCCACACGAATGGTCCCTGCACATGGATCAGGTACTCAGAATCTTCCAAGAGAGGGGAACCCCGGACATAGACCTCTTTGCAAGGCCGTGGAATTCCAAACTTCCCCAGTTCTGTTCCAGAATTCCGTGTCAAGGAGTTCAGGCCAAGGATGCCTTCCTCCTTCATTGGGGTCAGGGCTTCCTGTATGCCTTTCCACCCATTCCCTTGATTCCCAAGACTCTGTTCAAACTCCAGAGGGATCAAGGATCTATGATCCTCATAGCTCCACGCTGGCCACGCCAAGTGTGGTACCCTCTACTTCTGCATCTCTCCCAAGCCCCCTCCCTGGACTTGGGAGCTGCTCCAGACCTCCTGTCCCAGGAGGAGGGGACTTTGTGGCACCCAAACCCCACGTCCCTTCACCTCAGAGCTTGGTTACTGAAGGCCTAGACCTTCAAGGCTTGAATCTTTCTCAACAAGTGAAGGATATCCTCCATGCTTCCAGAAAACCTTCCACTAGGTGTTCCTATGCTTTTAAATGGAAAAGATTCTCCATTTGGTGTGCTCAAAAGGGTCTCAACCCTCTAGCACTACCTTTGAATTCTCTCTTGGAATACCTCCTGCATCTTTCCAATGTAGGCCTTAAGACAAATTCAGTAAGGGTCCATTTGAGTGCTATTGCAGCATCCCTTAAGCCTATCAATGGACAGCCTATTTCCTCTCATCCTCTTATTGCAAGATTCATGAGAGGCCTAACTTTAACTAAACCTCCCATTAGGCCTCCTCCGGTGGCATGGGATTTAAATCTGGTTCTTGGTCAGCTTATGAACCCCTAGCCACCACCTCCTTGAAATTCCTTTCCTGGAAGGTTATTTTCCTCATTGCAGTCACCTCAGCTCGCCGCATCAGTGAGCTGCAGGCCTTAGTGGCTAATCCACCTTATACAAGGTTCCATCGTAAGGTAGTCCTTAGGACCAATCCACACTTTATGCCTAAAGTGGTCTCATCTTTTCATCTTAATCAAGAGGTATATTTACCTGTCTTTTTTCCAGCTCCTCATGCATCAAGTGCAGAGAAGAATCTTCATACTCTGGATTGTAAAAGAGCTCTTGCCTTTTACTTACAAAGGACACGGCAACATTGAAAGTCTTCCCAGCTCTTTGTTGCTTTTGATCCCTCTCATTTGGGACTTCCAGTCTCTAAAAGGCCACTGTCCAATTGGATTGCTCAGTGTATTTCTTTTGCCTACCAGAGTAAAAACCTTTCTCTGGAGAGCCATGTCACAGCTCATAATGTGAGGGCCATGGCCATGTCTGTGGCTCATCTAAATTCTGTGTCCATCGACCAGATCTGTCGAGCAGCCACCTGGGCCTCGGTTCATACCTTCACAGCCCATTACTGCTTGGACAAAGACTCCCGCCGGGATGCCTTGTTTGGTCAGGCTGTTCTCAAACACCTGTTCCATTCTTAATCAACTCCTATCCTCCTTCTCTGGATTGGATGCCTGAGATCCATAAGAGGAGGTAGAACCCTTCCCAGGGTCTCATATCCTTGGGGATCTCCCAGGCATCTTTAGCTAGGGAGTCCCCATATGTGAAGACTCATTCCTGCTTGTTCCTGGAGATAGCACAGTTACTTACCTGTAACAGGTGTTCTCCAGGACCAAGCAGGAAGTCAGTCCTCACATATGGGTGACGTCGGCGCCGACGGAGCCCTCGCGGAGCAATTTTCCCCAGCTTTCAAAGAAAGCCTTTGGGAATTGCAGCGCGCATGCGCGGTCCCCTTACCGCCCAAAGGTGCCATCTTGGCCAGTCTTCTTTTTTCCGCGGAGCCCTACAGACGCTGTCTACAAGTCACCGCTGAAAAGTTGATTTTCTTTATTTATTTTAGTATTTTCTTTGGTTCGACGCCGGTCCTTTTTCCGTCCGGCCTCGCGACGCCGTTGCGAGGCCTCCCCTTTTTTTCACTTTTCCCTGGCGGCACGAACGTTCGACCTCGCAGGGGCCCTTTTTCCCCCGATGGCCGCCAGTGGTTTTAAAAAATGTGTTCAGTGTAAGAAACTAATGTCTCTTACTGACACACATGATTGCTGCCTCCGTTGCCTGAGCCCAGATCATGAAGAAATGATCTGTGGGGCCTGTAGCAAGATGTCCGCGAAATCTTTGCGGAGTCGGCAGCATCAGCGGGAGAGAATCTTCTCTGACCCCAGCCGTACCCGGACCTCGTCAGAAGCTTCGGTGTCCAGGGAATCTAGCTCTGAACACTGTCGGAGCTCCTCTGAGAGGGGGTCTCCTAACCGGGAACATCATCGGAGGAAGAAACCCGCGAGGACGGCGTCGGTGGACCCTCCTGGCTCCGCGAGGGCCAGGTCGCATAGCCCCGATAGCCATCCCGGGTCTTTGGAGCTGGAGCGGCCGTCCAAACAGCCTCGTCTGGAGATGGACTCGTCTGCTCACGTAAGTCCTGTTGTCCTCGTGGACTCGCCTCCGAGGGCTCCGACGTCGGGCCCGAGTCGGGGGCTGCTGGGTCTCCTGAGTTCGGACTCAGGTTGACGGCCTTGGAGAGCAGCCTGGCTGCCTTCATGGACCAGCAGCGGGCATTGATCGCTGGCCTCGCTGGCGCTTCTGCCCTGACCGCCGGGACGTCGACGTCTAAGTCGACCCCGGAGACCGAGCCGATCCTCGAGTCCATGCGGGCTCGAGTCGATCCTCGGTCGAGGTCCCCTTCGGCCTCCCGTTCGGGGCCGAGGTCGTCGGGGCGGACGGCATCTGTGCCCGCCCGCCCGGCCGGAGCCGCTCGACTCCTCCTCCGAGGAGTCCGCCTGGGAATCCGAGGTGGAAGGGTCACCTGATTCTTTTCGGACTCGGTGTATCCCTTCGGACTCCCCCGAGTCCGAACCTCGGAGACAGTCCCCTCCGGAGGATGCCCGGTTCTCGGACTTCGTGAGGGATATGGCCAAGGCCTTGGCCTTTCCTGCGGATCCCGAGGAGGAGCCGAAGAGCTCGATGCCCTCCAGTATGACTCTCCTGCAAAGGAGCATTTTACTGTACCGGTTCCTCCGATGCTGGAACGTCTTCTCTTCCGCATGTGGGAGAGCCCGACATCGTCGCCTGTATTAAGCAAGCGGGTCGATGCCATATATCGAGTCCCAAGAGCCCTGGCTTCCAAAAAGCACAGCTGCCGCACCATTCCATGGTGGTGGAATCGGCCATGCAGCCAGAAGATGCACTCCTTGGTGCCTCCCGGCAGGGAAGCACGCAGCCTGGATGGCCTCGGTAAGAAGTGTTTCCAGGGCTCCATGCTTGCTTGTCGGGTCCAGACTTACCAGCTCTACATGGGCATGTATCTCAGGGACCTGGCTAAAGAAATAGCCGGATTCTCTGCTGGTCTCTCCGAGGACCCTTTGCGGAGGTTCCAGGCCTTGTCCACTGGTATTCGAGAGTGCTCAAAGTTTATCTCTCGAGCAGCCTATGATGGCTTTGAGGCATCGGCTCGAGTAGCCGCAGCCGGCATCGGTGCCCGCCGACAGGCTTGGCTTCAGTCATCCGACCTCGAGCCCTGGGTGCAGGAGAAGTTGGTCGATGTCCCCTGCAGAGGTGAAAACCTCTTTGGCAAACCTATGGATGAGAAGGCTGCACAACTCGAGACAGAGACTCTCACCAGGACTCGACTCTCCAGGAAAACCTCTGCCCCTTCCCAGAAGAAGAAGGGCTCGGGGAAAAAGCCCTTTTACCCGAGGAAGGCGGCTGCCTATAAACACTACCCTCATTATCAGGCCTCCGCAGCTCCCCAACAGGGTCAGCAGGCCAAGGGACGGGGTAACGGGTCCTGTAGGCAGCAAGCCCCCAAGCCTGCGCCACCGGCCCCTGCTCCGCAGGGCGGGGGTTTTTGACTCTTTCAGCATAGCCTCTCCCCCTCCGCTGGTTTCTCTCAGCACGGGAGGCCGGCTGGTCCACTTTGCCCACAGGTGGTCCAACATCACGTCCGATACCTGGGTGCTCCACATAGTCCGAGAGGGCTATCTTCTACACTTCCACCAGGTACCTCCCCCCTACTTTCCAGGGGAGCCTCTGCGACCCCCTCTTCACCGGGACTTACTCCTTCAGGAGTTGGCAAGTCTTCTTCAGGAACAGGCGGTGGAACCGGTGCCCCACCACCTGAGAGGTCAAGGCTTTTATTCCAGGTACTTCCTGGTACCAAAGCAAACTGGCGGCCTCAGACCCATCCTGGACTTGCGGAACCTCAACAAGTTCCTGGAAAGGGAAAAGTTCAAGATGCTTACCCTTGGAATCCTGCTGCCCTACCTCCAGCAGGGAGATTGGCTATGCTCCTTGGATCTAAAGGATGCTTATACTCACATCCTTATCAATCCGGACCACAGACAATATCTACGATTTGTTGTGGCAGGAAATCATTATCAGTACAGGGTACTGCCCTTTGGCCTGTCCTCCGCTCCCAGGGTATTCACCAAATGCCTGGCAGTGGTGGCAGCCTTCCTGAGGCTTCAAGGCCTCCTTTTCTTTCCCTACCTGGACGACTGGCTCATCCGGGCACAGTCTTCCCTGGAGGTCACTCAGGCCACTCATCGCACTGTGGCTCTGCTTCAGCACTTGGGGTTTGTCATAAACTTCGCAAAGTCCACTTTGCTCCCCTCTCAGGATCTCGAATTCATAGGAGCACGGTTGGACACTCTGCAAGCTCGTGCCTTCTTGCCTCTGGAACGGGCCAACCGGCTCAGAGCTCTGGCCAGCAGGTTTCACAGCACTTCCCTGGTCTCGGCCAGGCAATTCCTGCAGCTGCTCGGCCATATGGCTTCCACGGTCCATGTCACTCCGAATGCCCGTCTACATATGAGGCCTGTTCAGTGGAGCCTTCGCACTCAATGGCATCAAGCCACAGGGAGCCTTGCGGACTTAGTACAGATCTCCGACCGCCTGGTCTCCTCTCTGCAATGGTGGCTTCATCTGCCCAATCTGATACTCGGCATGACTTTTCAGTCTCCTCCGCCTTCCCAAGTGCTGACGTCAGATGCCTCTCTCCTGGGATGGGGAGCACATTGCCAGGGGACATGTACTCAAGGCCTTTGGACCCCTTGGGAGGCTGCTCAACAGATAAACTTCCTGGAGCTCAGGGCGATCCGCCTAGCTCTACGGACCTTCTCTCACCTCACCTCTCATCAGTCTGTACTAGTCCAGACGGACAATCAGGTTGCCATGTTCTATGTCAACAAACAGTGGGGTACCGGCTCCCTCCTTCTATGTCAGGAGGCTCGGAGACTGTGCTCTTGGGCAGTCGACCATGGCATCCTCCTCAAAGCGGTTTACCTGCCAGGACAGGAAAATTACCTGGCCGACAAACTGAGCAGGATTCTGCAGCCACACGAGTGGAGGTTAGACCCGTTGGTGGTTCAGCGGATCTTCCTCCGATGGGGCCTCCCCACCATGGATCTTTTTATTTATTTATTTATTTATTTATTTAACAGTTATTTATATACCGCTCTTTCCCTAGTATCAAGTGCGGTTTACATGGAACAGTAAGTTAATTGGTATGTAATATACCAAGTCAGTTTACATAGAACAGATAATTATAATTTACAAGGAATGTTGTAACATTAAAGGTATAACATATTAGAACATATATACATTGTTAGTTTAAATCTATAATCATCATGTGAATGAGAGTGTGGTATGGTTAATAGTGTATTAGTGATATTTATTTTGAAAATAGAGTATGTAATAATAATGTATAAATGTTAGCCTGTATCTATTTGAGTATTCTGTTCTGAGGGTGTATTGTAGTGTAATATGAATAAGTGAGTTTTTAATTTTTTTCTAAATTCCTTTATATCAGATAGCAGGCGAATGTTGTCAGGTAGATTGTTCCAAAGAATTGGAGCAGAGTGTGAGAAAGCTCTCTTATTTGTTTGTTTTCTGGCTTTTGTGAAATCTTTTGGTATTGTTAAGGTATTTAAGTTTCTGCTTCTTTGGGATCGTTTATCGATGTCTATATTAATCAGTGTATTGAGTGCCGATGGTGCAAGATTATTTATAAGTTTAAATGTAGTGACAAGAATTTTATATTTGATTCGGGAGTAAATAGGTAGCCAATGAAGTTCAGCCAAAATTGGTGTAACATGTTCAAGTGGGCTTATATTCATAATCATCCTGGCAGCTATGTTCTGAATTATTTGTATCTTTTTAATATTTTGTTTTGAAATGCCATTAAGTATTGTGTTTGCATAATCAAAATGTGGGGTGATGATAGCATGAATTATATTAATAAAGTCTTGTAGATGAATCAATGGTCTTAATTGTTTTAGTGTTTTGAGTTTGTAATGTATTTTTTTAGTTAGATATTTTATATGTGAATCCATATTTAGATTATTGTCAAGTATTACACCTAAATATTTTATTTCTTTTTTTGTATTTATTTCATGAGTATCTAGTGTGATCGTGTTTGGGGGTATGTATGTTTGATTTTTAGTGATGAATAATATATCAGTTTTAGTAAAGTTGATAAGTAGATTTTGTTCTTTGAGCCATTCAGTTAGTTCATTGAAACATTCTGTTATTTTTTGAAGAGGTGGGTGTGGGATTTCAAATGGGAGGTAGAACATTATATCATCAGCGTAGATATGATAATAAACATTGTGACGTTTAAAGATGTTACAAACTGGTTGTAAGTAAATATTAAATAATAGCGCAGATAATGCAGAACCCTGCGGGAGACCCTGAGTTTGTTTGAAGGTGTTAGAAATTTGGGTGTGGATTCTTACTGTTTGAGTTCTGTTTGATAGATATGATTTGAACCAATTATAAACAGTAGATGTAATTCCAATTTGTTGAAGTCTGTTTAACATTGTTAAGTGATTAACACTGTCAAATGCAGCTGATATGTCAAGGAAAACAAGAATAAAGGCTTGTTTAGGATTATCAATACCTCTTAATATTGTGTCATAAAGGATCGTTAGCAAGGTTTCTACTCCATGGAAGGGTCTAAAGCCATATTGATGTTCATCAAGGAGGTTTAATGTGTCAATAAAGTCTTGTAGTTGAATTTGTACAATTTTTTCAATAAGTTTGGCCATAAAAGGAATACTTGATATGGGTCTGTATGATTTTGGGGATAATTTATCTAATGTGTTATTTTTAAGTATAGGTCGTATTTGAACGTGTTTGAGAGATGGTGGTAAGTAGCCTTTTTGTAAGGATAGGTTCACTAAGGGTAGAATGAAAGAAGAGAGTATTGAGAAAGTCTTCTTTATCCAATCAACTGGGCATGGATCAAGGTATGAGGTTGTTGTATTAATGTTAGTTATTGTAGTTTTGAGAGTAGATTTTGATATTAAGTTGAAGTTGGTCCAGTTATCAAATGTAGCTTGCTTTGTTTGTGTTTGAATTTGTGGTTGAGTAATATGTAGAGGTGTTATTTGTAGCTTTGTTTTATTGATATAGTATTGAGCTAATTCTTGTGGGGAGATATCAATTGATATTTCATCAGAATTTAGTGTTTTGTTTGTTAGTTTTTGTACTATACAGAATAGTTCTCTTGGGCGATTAGTGGCTCTTGAGATTATATTAGAATAATAATTTTGTTTGGAGTTGTTTATTGTTTGTTTATAAATTTGTAGTGTATTAGTGTAGTTCTCATGATTTATTAATGATTTTGATTGTCTCCATTTCCTTTCCTCTTTTCTTAGTTGTCTTTTTAATGTTTTGATAGATATATTAAACCATGGAGCATGTCTTTTTTCAATTTTATTGTTGTTTATATTTTGGTGTGATTGTTTTGGATTACTTTCAGCTGCTTTAGAGATTATATTGTTCCAGTTTTTGATAGATTCTTCAAGATTTGTGGGTGTTTGTGTTAGTTGTGGTATTATTTGATCTAGAAATTCTTCTTCATTGAATTTTCTGAATCTATTAGTTTGAGGACGTTGTGGTCTTTTAGTTTGATTGTTGTAGGTGATGGTTATATTGAATTTTAGAAGATAGTGGTCAGACCAGGGGACTGGAATGTTTGAGAGGGATTCAGAGTTATATAGATTGTGTAGAGAGTTTGGTAGGAAGACCATGTCAAGAGTTTTTCCTTTATTGTGTGTTTGTTCAGTTATTATTTGGTGAAAGTCCAAATTATTTATCATTTCTAAGAATTGATTAGAGTGATTGTTGGGTATTGAAGGAAGATTAAAGTCTCCCATAAGTATTACAGGATTTGTATCTGTGGATGATGCTAGTAATTCAATTAAATTGTAAATTTTATCTATGTTGTATTCTGGCGGTCGATATATTAATGATATAGTTGTGTTTTAATTTTTATGGTGAGTATGTCAACATTATCTATATTATTAGATGATATTAATTTTGCATTGAGGTTTTTCTTTATTATTATAAGTACTCCTCCTCCTTTTTTTAGTGTTCTGTGAGTATGGAAGATCTCATATTCAGGTGTCTTTAATTGGTTTAAGAATACTGAGTCAGTATCTTTGAGCCAGGTCTCTGTTATACAAAGGATATCAGGTTTATCATCATTGATAATGTCTACAAAAATTGGTAGTTTGTTTTTCATAGATCTTGCATTAATGAGTTGGCAGGTGAGAATTGTGTATTTCTGTGTCTGAGGTGAGTGTGGTGTGTTGCCTATTTTTGTTGTTGTTATATATAAAAGTCTAGATTGTCTAGATCTAAGGTTGGTTCCTATTATGAATGGGTGTATTAAGTTATCATGTTTTGATATTCTTTGTATTATGGGAATTGGTCTATTATTCTTATTATCTATGGATTTTATTAGGTTAATCAGTGTAAGGATTGTGATACTTATAAGTATAGCATTGATGGGAGAAAGGAATTGTTTATGCATTTTTGGTTTGTATTTAGATTTACTTTTTATGTTTTAACTAGTAATAGGTTCAATAAATAGAATAGTGCTAGTGATTAATATCAGTGATAATTACCTGTGGTAGAGATACTACTGATAATACTAGTGTTTCAGTGATAGTAGGATAATTGAGGCTTACGTGAAGAATGAGTAACTATAACATTAATACTAGTGTCACAATGATAGCAGTATAACTGCAGATGATATTGTGAATGAGAAGCTATTTAGAGATAGCAGGATAACTGTAGCTTACAGGGAGAATGAGAAACTATAATATTAATACCAGTGTCCCAGTGATAGCAGTATAATAGTAGCTTACAGGGTGAATAAGAGATTATAACATTAATACAAGTAATTCAATGATAGCAGGGTAACTGCAGCTTACTTGATGAATGAGAAGATATAACATTAATACCAGTATTTCAGTGATAGCTGGATAGTTGCAGATTATAGAGTGCTATAACATTAACATCAGTGATTAATACTAGTGATAATACTTGATGATGATGCTAGTGATAATACCAGTGTTTCAGTGATAGCAGTATAACTACAGCTTATATGGTGAATGAGAGGTCATTCAGTGATAGCAGGATAACTGTAGTTGTTTCAAATGGAGCTGACTCTTCCCCCTCTCAGACAGCCCCAACTAGGCTGGAG
This sequence comes from Ichthyophis bannanicus, assembly GCA_033557465.1. Classification (NCBI taxonomy): domain Eukaryota; kingdom Metazoa; phylum Chordata; class Amphibia; order Gymnophiona; family Ichthyophiidae; genus Ichthyophis; species Ichthyophis bannanicus. The sequence goes on along the minus strand of CM066034.1, from coordinate 559,424,345 downwards.
TTCAACAAGCAGGACAGATGGATTTCTGCTAGGCTGTGTAACCCCAATCAGGGAGCAGAGGCTGATGACAGTTAGCTCTTTACTTGCCTGAAGGCAGCTGCTTTTCAAATGGAGCTGACTCCTCCCTCTCTCAGACAGCCCCAATTAGGCTGGAGTTCAATAAGCAGGACAGATGGATTTCTGCTGGGCTGTGTAACCCCAATCAGGGAGCAGAAGCTGATGACAGTTAGCTCTTTACTTGCCTGACGGCAGCTGCTTTTGAAATGGAGCTGACTCCTCCCCCTCTCAGACAGCCCCAATTAGGCTGGAGTTCAATAAGCAGGACAGATGGATTTCTGCTGGGCTGTGTAACCCCAATCAGGGAGCAGAAGCTGATGACAGTTAGCTCTTTACTTGCCTGAAGGCAGCTGCTTTTCAAATGGAGCTGACTCCTCCCTCTCTCAGACAGCCCCAATTAGGCTGGAGTTCAATAAGCAGGACAGATGGATTTCTGCTGGGCTGTGTAACCCCAATCAGGGAGCAGAAGCTGATGACAGTTAGCTCTTTACTTGCCTGAAGGCAGCTGCTTTTGAAATGGAGCTGACTCCTCCCCCTCTCAGACAGCCCCAATTAGGCTGGAGTTCAATAAGCAGGACAGATGGATTTCTGCTGGGCTGTGTAACCCCAATCAGGGAGCAGAGGCTGATGACAGTTAGCTCTTGCCTGAAGGCAGCTGCTTTTCAAATGGAGCTGACTCCTCCCCCTCTCAGACAGCCCCAACTAGGCTGGAGTTCAACAAGCTGGACAGATGGATTTCTGCTGGGCTGTGTAACCCCAATCAGGGAGCAGAAGCTGATGACAGTTAGCTCTTTACTTGCCTGAAGGCAACTTCCCAGGTTCTGCTCCAGGCACCCGCACCCGCTCAGAGTAGCGGCGGATGCTTTCCTCATCCCGTGGTCCACGGGCCTACTGTATGCCTTCCCTCCCACGCCACTCGTGTCCCAGACGCTTTTCAAAGTTCTCCGGGACAGGGCCTCGGTAATCCTGGTAGCGCCCAGGTGGCCAAGACAGCCCTGGTTCCCGCTCCTGCTACAACTGGCAGTGGACACTCCTCTTCCTCTGGGGTTTCAACCCGATCTCCTGATTGAGGATCAAGGCACTCTCCTGCACCCCAACCTCCGAGCCCTTCACCTGATGGCCTGGCTGCTGAAAGGGTAGTCCTAGCTCCGCTATTCCTACCTCCGGAGGTGGAAGATGTCGTCCTAGCGTCTAGGCGACCATCCACCCGGAAGTCTTTCGCCCTTAAATGGCGTCGCTTCTCCGTGTGGTGTTCTCAGCAGTCTGAGAACCCCTTCTCCTGCTTGGTATCGGTGGTACTGCAATACTTGCTTCACCTTTCCAATCTCGGCCTCAAGTCCAACTCTGTAAAGGTCCACCTCAGTGCTCTCTCTGCACATCACTCGCCGGTGGACGGCAGACCTCTTTCCGCACACCCCTTGGTGGCGCGTTTTCTCAGAGGCCTCCTTCTGCTTAAGCCTCCCTTGCGCCCACTAGCCCCTGACTGGGATCTCAATGTGGTCTTGCAGCGGATTACCTGTCCGCCTTTTGAACCTATGGCTGCCTGCCCTCTTCGTTTCCTTTCCTGGAAAACTCTCTTCTTGGTAGCCCTTACCTCCACTAGGCGTGTTAGTGAACTTCAAGCCCTAGTGTCTGAGCCTCCTTACACTAGGTTCTACCCGAATAGGGTGGTCTTAAGGACTCACCCTAAGTTTCTTCCAAAAGTGGTTTCCCCTTTTCATCTCAACCAAGAGGTGGTTCTTCCAACCTTCTTTCCCAGGCCGCATACCAGCCAGGCTGAGACGGTTCTGCATACCCTGGACTGTAGGAGGGCCTTATCCTTCTACCTTGACCGTACGCGGGAGCATAGAAAGGCTGTTCAGCTTTTCGTTTCTTTTGACCCCAATAGGTTGGGGGTGCCTGTCTCCAAGCGTACTTTGTCCATCTGGGTAGCTGACTGTATCGCCTGGGCTTATGGGGCAGCCGGCCTCTCCTTAGAGAGTCGAGTCACGGCTCACCGTGTCAGGGCGAAGGCTGCGTCAGTGGCTCATCTCCGCTCTGTTCCGTTGGCAGACATCTGCCGGGCCGCTACTTGGTCTTCAAGCCAGACCTTTGCGGCTCATTACTGCCTGGAGAGGGAGTGCCGCAGGGACAGTGCTTTCGGACAGGCAGTCCTCCACAATCTCTTTGAGGTTTAGGCAACTCCTACCCTCCGGCCCTGGCGTTGGGCTACCGGCCGGGAGCGTATTCAGAGAAGATTCCTCCTTCTGTACTGCTGAGCTAGAGGGAGCTCATTTTTTCGGCTTGAGGTCTCTGGTAGCCTTAAGCTTGGGAGTCCCATAAGTGAGGACTGACTTCCTGCTTGGTCCTGGAGAAAGAGTAGTTACTCACCTGTAACAGGTGTTCTTCAGGAGCAGCAGGAATCAGTCCTCACAACCCTCCCTCCTCCCCTCGGAGTTGCAGTCATTCTTATCCATTGTTTTTGCTAACTTTTTTGCTGTCTTTTCGCTATGTCATCCGACTGAGCAAGATGGCACCCTTGGGCGGGAAGGGGACCGCGCATGCGCGCTGCAATTCCCAAAGGCTTTCTTCGAAAGCTGGGGAGATTGCTCCGCGAGGGCTCTGTCGGTGCCGACGTCACCCATAAGTGAGGACTGATTCCTGCTGCTCCTGGAGAACACCTGTTACAGGTGAGTAACTACTCTTTCACCTTTCTCCATTGGGAAAATTGGCCATTTAGCCCAACCCTCTGCTTTCTATCTTTAACCAGTTCCTGATCCACAGTAGTACACTGCCTCCTATCCCATGACTCTTTAGTTTTGCCAAAAGTGTCTGATGAGGGGTCTTGTCAAAGGCTTTCTGAAAGTACAGATATACTATATCAACCAACTCACCTTTGTCCACCTGTTTATTCACACCTTCAAAAAAACATAACAGATTAGTAAGACAAGATCTTCCTTGTCTAAAGCCATGTTGGCTATCTCCCATTAGGCCATGACTATCTACATGCTGAGTAATTTTATTCTTTATGATGGTTTCTACCATTTTTCCCGGTACTGACGTGAGGCTCACCGGTCTGTAGTTTCCCGGATCACCCCTGGAACCCTTTTTAAAAATTGGTGTTACATTGGCGATCCTCCAGTCTTCAGGTATTAGAGATGATTTTAATGATAGTTCACAGATTGCTAATAGCAAGTCTACAATCTCATATTTCAGTTCTTTCAACACCCTTGGATATATACCATCCGGCCCAGGTGATTTGCTACTCTTCAGTTTATCTAATAGTTGTAATACATCTTCCCGATGTATCGATATTTCCTTCAATTCTTCCGCACCTTTAAATACCACTTCAGTCATGGGTAAAATCTTCCTCAGTAAAGACCGAAGCAAAGAATTCATTCAGTCTCTCCGCTATTGCCTTGTCGCCTCTTAGTGCCCCTTTAACTCCTCTATCATCTAATGGACCAACTGACTCTCTCACAGGTTTTTTGCTACAAATGTACTTTTTTTGCGTTTTTGCTTCTGCAGCAAGCTTCTTCTCATATTCTCCCTTTGCCTGCTTTATCAATGCCTTGCCTCTCAACAACCGTTTAGGTCAAGAAGTCACTATGTTCCTTGCTCAAAGGGCAATAGAAGAGGTACCCATTCCTGAACGGGGTACAGGGTTTTACTCCCCCTATTTCCTTATTCCAAAGAAAACAGGAGGACACAGACCCATTCTATACCTTAGAGAATTGAACAAATTCCTGTTCAGAGAAAAGTTCAAAATGATTTCTCTAGGAACTCTGCTGCCATACTTTCAGAGTCAGGATTGGCTTTGTTCTCTAGATCTGAAGGATGCGTACACTCATGTTCTCATCCATCCAACTCATCGAACGTTCCTTCAATTACTGTTTCAAGGGAAGCCCTACCAATACAGGGTTCTTCCTTTGGGCCTGGCCTCTGCACCAAGGGTGTTCACAAAATGCATGGCTGTGATAGCAGCATTTCTCCGCACTCTGGGAATATTCGTCTTCCCTTACTTAGAGGACTGGCTCATTTAAGCCCCTTCAGAGCCAGAGGCCAGGGTTGCTCTGTCTCGCACAATGCGTATCCTTCAGTATTTGGGACTTGTCATAAACTTCCCAAAGTCCAACCTTGCTCCCACTCAATCCCTAGAATTTATAGGAACTTCTCTGAATACCAGACAGACAAGGGCCTATCTTCCACAGCCCCGCTGCCTTCGCATTGTGCATTTAGCTTCCCAAGCAGTGCTAAAACCTCACCTCACTGCTCGGGAAATGCTATAGTTGCTAGGCCACATGGCATCCACCGTGCATGTGGTTCCTTATGCTCACCTACACGTGAGGCAGCCCAGTGGACCTTATCAGTGGACTCAGGCATCAGGTTGCCTGTCAGACAAAATAGCAAACGCAGATCGCCTTATTTTGTCCCTCCAATGGTGGCAGTCACCCCAAATCCTTTTGGTGGGGTCTCCTTTTCAGCAACCCCCACCCCAAGCCACTCTAACAACAGATGCTTCACAGGTGGGTTGGGGAGCCCACCTGCAAGGCCTCTCTACCCAGGATACCTGGACTCCACAGGAGACCTATCTCCATATCAGTCTCCTGGAGCTCAGAGCAATCTTCCTATCTCCAGGAACAAGCAGGAATGAGTCTTCACATATGGGTACGTCGGTACCGACGGAGTCTGCGCGGGAACGCTTCCCAGCATCCAATCAAAAAGCTTTTGGAAGCATCCCACCACGCCTGCGTGTGCTGCCTTCCCGCCTTTCCCAACTGCCTCTTCTCAGTTTTCGTTTTCCGCGGAGCCGGCAGGACGTCCTCCTGTCACCGCAGAAAATTCTTTTTATTTCTTTAGTTTTCTTGTGGTCGCGGCTGTCTTCCCCAACGCCACCGGTACCGCTGGTGTTTTCTTTTTCTTTTCTTGTGAAATTTTCCTTTTAAAGGAATATTTTTTCTTCATAGTGTCTCACGGTTTCTCAGGCCTTTTAGGCCTTTCCTTTTTCCTTCATGGAACCGCCAGCCACTTTCTCCAAGAAATGTTCATACTGTGGCGGTACAACTTTATTCTTAGACCCTCAAAGTCGGTGTCTGACTTGTTTGGGTCCTGAGCTTTTTCCTCCGCCCTTGGGCAACAGTATTTTGAGAGAAGGTTTTCAACATCGAGTTTCCCTCGATACCCGGTTCCCTTCCAACTTCAGGGCACCGACCGTTCCTTCTTCTACACAGGATCAGGTGACCCACAAACCTTCTGTTAAGACTAGCCAGTCCTCTTGCGGTAGATCTCATGCACAGCATAGAGATGCCTATGGCCTTGCCCTTGAGAATCCACTGGCTCCAGAACCCCAGAGGGAGTCTTCGGCCTCCAAAGCGTATGAGGGGTTTCAGGTTGTTCCTGGGGTTTACCCCCCACAGAACATACCTGAGCCATGTCCGGTGCTGGCATCCGCTTCGAGCGGTACCGATACCCCGGCATCGGCACTGGTGTTGGATGAAACACTCCTCACCAGGGATCGTCGTCTGGCATCCTCGGTACCTACGGGTCCGACGGATACGTTCCAGACTGACTTTCCAGTATCGGTACCGGCACCGATACTATCTCCGACGTCGGTACCCTCCAGACATGCATCGATAGACTCGTTTCCTTCAATGCCGAGTCTGGAATCGATCTCCAGTCTGGAGGACTGGGTACCGACTTGCCTTGGTACCGGCTCCCGTCGGTACCAAAGGCTCGGTTCCGATGGTTCGGATCCACAACTCTGGGCTCCTCCGATGCCGTTTGAGTTGCCACCGGCTGGGTTTCATCCATCAGAATCAGACACGGTACCGAAGTCAGTACCGATGTCTACATTACCCTCGATGCTGAGTTTGGAATCGATCTCTAGTCTAGAAGACTGGGTACCGACACGCCTTGGTACCTTGACCTGTCGATACCGGAGTCTCGGTGCTGAGGGTGACTGCCGAAAGTTTTCGGTTACCTAGGTACCGATTGAGCTGTCACCGATGGCTGTTCCGATGTCTGTGTCTGGTTCGGTTCCGACATCGGTACCGGTATCGGCATCGGTACCGGTATCCACTGTAGCATCGTGGCCAGCTCCTTCCATGCTTCTTTCAACAGGATCACTCCCTTCTATACCAAGTTTGGAGTCGATACCTGGCATGGACGATGTGGTACTAACTGTCACTAGTCCTGACCTCCAGTACCACCGGCCATCCTTTAAGGATTCCACACTGCACCGTGCAGGATCTTCTATTCCTATATAGGATAGATCCTTTGGTGCCCAGGCTAGTTCTGCAAGTCTGACCTGTCCAAGGGAGGTTCCCTTTGGGGATCCTTCTTTTCAGAGTTTCCTCCTGGATATGGCAAGATCTCTTGCCATTCCCATTCCTAGGCATGATCCTACCGAAGCAAGGAGCAACATAATGTTTCCTTTGCATCATTCTTTGCAGGATCTCCTTCTAGGAATGTGGGAAGCACCTTTAAGGATACCCCCACCTTCCAGAGCAACTGATCTCCTATATCAGGTGCCCCCTTCTCCAGGGTTTCAAAAGACTCAACTTCCCCATCATTCCATTGTAGTGGAATCAGCACTGAGGCGGGTGAAGAGTGAGAAAAAGCACTCTTCTTGTCCGCCAGGTCGTGAGTCTAAAACACTAGATGCCTTTGGACGTCAAACCTTCCAGACATCTATGCTTTCAGCAAGAATTCTCTCATATATTTTTTATATGAGTCTATCTCTTGAGGAGGTCATAAAGAAATTACATCTTTTGACTCCTTCTCTTCCAGAATCCAAGAGTGCAGACTATTCCTCACTGCTTAGTCATATTCAAAATATCTCTTGGTTTCTTACTCATGCTTCCCTAGACTCCTTTGAGTCTGTTAGCAGGACTTCTGCTATAGCTATAGGGGCACGACGTAGGGCCTGGCTCCAAGCTTCAGGTTTGGAAAAATGGGCACAGCACAGACTGGGAAATATTCCTTGCACTGGAGAAAATCTCTTCAACAAGGAGTCTTTACGTCAGGTTGCTCAGTTATCCATTGATTTACCTGTTTCTAGGGGCCGTTCTACGCCTTCTTCTTTCCCAGTAGGTAGGAAATGTCCTACCAAACTTTCTTCCCATAGGGGGAGAAGGTTTTATTCATCACCTGCCCGTCATACAGATGTTCCCAAGCAGGGGAAACATCATCCTGGTCTGAAGAATCCAAATTCTAACCAGGCTCAGCAAACCCAGCAACCGTAGGGTTTCTGATTAATCAGTATCATATTTTTTGTGCCTCTTGGGGTTTGCAACTTGCAGTTTGCTTCTTCCCAATAGAGGCCTCCTGCTGCTTTTATTCTAAACTCTAGACATGGATCTCTTTCCACAAGACATCCATTTCTATGTTATGCCAGCTGTTCATGCCTATAGGTCACAGGTTTCTCCTCTTCTTCCTGATAAGGAAAGAGGTCTAACAACTATCAAACGATAGTTTCCTGTACCAGCATGTATTTTCTTTAGCCTCTCTAGTTTTTGTTACTTTTCAGTGCGGAGTTTTCCTTTCTGAGTCAACTCCTCTTTGTCAATCTTGCTTTGAGGCAGCTTATCAGACATGTCCAGAGTTTTCTGCCTCCTGTTCTGTCTGTTCTTTCTGTTTTTAAACAGAAAGATTCTTTCTGCTGTCTTGCTAGCAGCTGCTTATGCAGGAGCCCTAGTGATTGGACCACTGTTTTTTTTCCACAAGTAACCAGAGTTGTCCTCCTCTCGCATTCTTCTGGCCTTAGTAGTGCCTCCAAGACAGTGGAATCATCTTTCTTAGGCTATCACTACAGGCTTCTTCAATGATCTTCTATTCTTGCCATCTCCACTTCTCTTGGGTTTGGCAGCATAGTTGACGTAGGTACTGGCCTTTCCAGCAGCCAGTTCTATCTCCTACTCCTCCTGCATCTTGCTCTCTGCAATTTTACAGAGAAGCTCTGCACTATGGGCCCTTGCTAGAGAGCATTAGGATTTTCTCCAACAGCTATCCTAGATGGTTGGAAAAGGCTCCCTCAGTCATGCCCTTCATGACTGGAAGGGCTCTTCCTACCTTACTATCTCCTTTTTAAAGTAAAGGACATGGGCCTTCTCTTACGTTAAAGCTTGAAGAGTTGACAATTCCCTGGTTTGGGTCCACAAGATTTCCCACAGGGAATATGCTCTTTTTCACTGCAGCTCGTCCTCATGGTATTTCTAATCCTTCATGGACAGTGCATATTCAGCTAAAGAACTCATGATACCCTTTTTGCACCTCAAGTAGGTCAACATGGTATCTCTTTCCTATGCGTCTTCTGTCCACTTACCATGCTAGAGTTCTGGAAGACTCGGGACTTGCTGCCTGCAGACGCATATTATCCTCTGCTTTTCACATAACCATCCTGGTTATTTTCACTGGCTAGCACTCTTTCAGCAGTCTAATCTGTTTCTTGTCAGGGAGAGTTTTTTCCCGACTCCCTCCTTCATAACCAGGGAGAATAGATTCTCTATATATCTTCCCAAGTAGGTTCCACCTTCTTGTTAGATGAATCTCTCCACATCTCCTATATGGCTATACTTATATGGGCATATCTCTGTCTGCTTAATTGCAGACACCCTTATATAGGCCTATATATTCCTATATCTATCTATCTGTATACATCTGTATACAAAATGTAATAATAAAAACAATAAGACTAAAAATACAGATGCTCCATGGTATAACAACACAATTAAACAAATTAAAAAAAATCTAAGAAAATATGAAAGAGAATGGAGAAATTCCAAATCGATATCCACCCACGAAAAATACCTAAACTCACTTACAGAATACAGAAAAGCAATCGACACAGCCAAGAGAAACCATTATTCTAACATTCTAGCTAACTCTATGAATCGCCCAAGAGAACTGTTCAGTATAGTCCAGAATTTGACCAATAAAACCCACAACACACATGAAACATCTATTGACATTTCTCCTCAAGTACTAGCACAATATTATATAAACAAAACTAAACCACAATTAGAGCCTCCAAAAATATACACTGAGGTGACCCTTAACATTAACGGTACTTGGTCAAACTTTAATAAAGTAACAAAACTAACTCTCAAAACTATCATATCAAATATAAATACAACAACCTCTTACCTTGATCCTTGTCCAGTAAAATGGATAAAAAAGACTCTCCCAACACTCTCTTCCTTCATTCTTCCCATAGTTAACCTCTCATTAAAAACTGGCTACCTACCCCCAACCTTAAAGCATATCCAAATAAGACCAATTCTTAAAAATAAGAACCTTGACAAGACTTCCCCAACCTCTTACAGGCCCATCTCAAGTATACCTTTCATGGCCAAACTCATTGAAAAAATAATTCAAATCCAATTACAAGAATTCATTGATACCATAGACCTCCTTGACGAACACCAATATGGATTTCGTCCACATCACGGAGTGGAAACTCTCCTAACAATACTCATAGATACATTAATAAGAGGAACCGGTGACCCCACACAAGCATTTATATTAATCTTTTTAGACATCTCCGCTGCTTTTGACAGTGTTAATCATGTGACAATGCTAAGCAGACTCCAACACATTGGAATAACATCCAATGTACATAATTGGTTTAAATCTTACTTAACAAACAGAACTCAAACAGTGAGAATTGATAATCAAACATCAAATACTTTTAACCAAACACAAGGCCTTCCTCAAGGATCTGCGCTATCAGCACTATTATTCAATATTTACCTTCAACCAGTCTGCAACATTTTTAAACGCCATGGTGTACGATACCACATCTACGCCGACGATATTATGTTTTACCTACCATTCAAAATCCCACACCCACCAATTCAACAAATAATAAACTGCTTTAATGACCTAACAGCTTGGCTCAAAGACCACAACCTTTATATCAACTTCACAAAAACAGATATTCTCTATGTCACAAGAAACCAAACATATACACCACCAAACACCATCACACTAAATAACCATGAAATTAAAACAAAAAAAGAAATAAAATATCTAGGTGTAATACTTGATGACAAACTCAATATGGACGCACATATAAAAAACCTGACAAAAACTATACATTTCAAAATTAAGATCCTGAAACAATTACGCCCATTAATTCATCTACATGATTTCATATCGATAATACAAGCAATAATTACCCCGCACTTCGACTTCGCAAACTTAATTCTACAGGGTATCACACAAAAAAACATTTAAAAAATCCAATTAACTCAAAATATAGCGGCAAGAATTATAATGAAAATAAATCTAAGAGAGCACATTACACCTATCCTTGCTAAACTCCACTGGCTGCCTATTCATGAACGAATACACTACAAAATACTAGTTACCACCTTCAAACTAATAAATAAACTTGCCCCATCAGTACTCAATAACCTAATTTGCACAGAATCAAACAAGAGATTTCAAAGAAGTAGGAATACAAATACAATATCAATACCAAAAGATTATAAAAAAGCCAGAAAAATAACCAGTAACAGGGCCTTCTCACACTACACACCGGCGCTTTGGAATAACCTACCTGATAACATTCGCCTACTAACCGATATCAAAGAATTTAGGAAAAAATTAAAAACACATCTATTTACCTTACATTATACACCCCTGGTTGGCCAAACCACACAAATTGACACAGGATAAAAACTTGTAAGATATACACCTGCTCGATCATATAACCACATAATATGATATCATAAGGTGATTCTCATGTGATTCAATCCATAAGTAAAAAAAATTTTGTAAATTTGTATAAAGTTGATGCATTTGTATAAAGTTCTGATACATCCACCTAATCAAGATGGATGACATCACTGTTAGAATTCTTAATTATACTGTTAAATGTAAAAAGTTAACCTCTGTTCCATGTAAAACGTCTAGGACATGTACTTTCATGTACCTTAACAACTTTTCTGTTCAATGTAAACCGCACTTGATACCTGGGAAAGAGCGGTATATAAATGTGTTCTAAATAAAATAATAAATAAATCTCTATAGATCTATACCTATGCTCTTTGTGTGTATCTTATGCCCTTCTATATCTCACTATAGATATATTTTCATATGTCTATCTCTATCTATCTATCTATCTATCTATCTCGTTGATATTTTATTATAGGTAGATATGTATCTGCACACTTATCTATCTGACTGTCTATGCTCATATAGCTATATATATCTCTATATGATTCTGACAGTTGGGCTCTACCCTTACCCATGCTGTTCCAGCATGTTTAGGGCTCTACACACACCACCACTTCCTCTGGTAGTTAGCAATCTTTTTACCATAACCTTCAGGTTAGGTACCTCTGAAGCTCTCCATGTTCCAGTATCTTTTCTACCTGACATCAGTTAGGAAAACATTGCAGATCTTCAGTTATTCTGAGGCTAATGCCTCGGGCATCTGTCCTTTCTTTTGGGATATAAGGGTTTTCCATACCCCTTCTTCCCACAAGGACTAGGCCTGTTTGTCCAAATCAATCACCCTTTTCCTCTTTTTGCTCCTATGAGTGAGCCACTCTGTAGCCAAAAGAGTTTGGGCTTTTTTCATAAAGCCTTCCGCTGACGGCTTAGTTTTTGTACTACCCCAGTTTATCCCTGGGGTTACCTCTTACCTTTCAGAATTTCTGACCTCCATTGTGTTTTCCTACAGGTTTATTACCTCTACTTTCGCAATGAGGTCCTCCTTGAGGTTCCTCTACTGGATCCCCAGTAGTTCTCATGAACCTCCATACTTTTGTACAATCCTGTTAGGGAAGGTCCATATTGCAATATTTCATTTTCAATATATTTAATGCTAATTGTCATCCACACAAGGACTCCTCTGCAGTCCTATGTTAGGTTATCTGTCTCTTACAGCACCCTTCTGTTTTCAACTCCTACCCTCCATCCTCAGGATGCCTGGCGATATGATGTGTAGCATGTTCCAATCTCTAACATGCTGAGACTCCAGGCATCTTAGCTTGGGAGTCCCCATATGTGAAGACTCATTCCTGCTTGTTCCTGGAGATAGCACAGTTACTTACCTGTAACAGGTGATCTCTGGGAACAGCGGAAATAAGTCTTCACAACCCACCCACCTCCCCTAGGAGTTGCATCTCTATATCTCTATCTTTCCCTTCTCTGTCTCTCTCTCTTTGTCTCAGCTTTAAAACTTAACTGAGGAGAGGCAGTTGGGAAAGGCGGGAAGGCAGCACGCAGGCGTGGTGGGATGCTTCCAAAAGCTTTTTGATTGGACGCTGGGAAGCGTTCCCGCGCAGACTCCGTCGGTACCGACGTACCCATATGTGAAGACTTATTCCTTCTGTTCCCAGAGATCACCTGTTACAGGTAAGTAACTGTGCTTGCTCTTCGAGTATTTCACACCCAGCTCAGCTACAAGACAGTCCTTGTTCAAATGGACAATCATGTAGCCATGTTCTTTGTGAACAAGCAGGGCGGAACAGGCTCTCTGTCGCGCTGCAACGAAGCTTTGCGACTATGGGCCCTCGCCAGAGAGCATCAGATTCATCTCCTTGCAGTGTATCTTCCAGGCATTCATAAGAACATAAGACATGCCATACTGGGTCAGACCGAGGTCCATCAAGCCCAGTATCCTGTTTCCAACAGTGGCCAATCTAGGTCATACGTACCTAGCAATATCCCCAAAAGACACAGGTTCCACAATGCTTGTACTGGGTCAAGCATTGATATCCTGGGTCCCTTTTTAATAGTGGTTTATGGACCTTTCCTCCAGGAACCTGTCCAAACCTTTTTTAAACCCAGCTATACTAACAGCCCTTACTACATCCTTCGGTAACAGATTCCAGAGTTTGATTACACGTTGAGTGAAAAAATATTTTCTCTTATTTGTCTTAAATAGTTTACCCTGTAGCTTCATTACATGTTTCCTAGTCTTTCTATACTCTGATAGCGTAAACAATTGATCCACGTTTATCCGTTCCACTCCATTCATTAATTTATAGACCTCTATCATATCTCCCCTCAGCCGTCTCTTCTCCAGGCTAAAGAGCCCTAACCTTCTTAGCCTCTCTTCATAGGAGTAGCCTTCCATCCCCTTCACCAATTTGGTGGCTCTTCTCTGTACTTTTTCTAATAACGCTATGTCCTTTTTAAGATACGGTGACCAGAATTGCACACAATATTCAAGGTGCGGTCGTACCATGGAGCGATACAGAGGCATTATAACATCCTTTGTTTTATTCTCCATCCCTTTCCTTATGATACCTAGCATTCTATTTGCTTTCTTGGCCGCCGCTGCACACTGGGCGGAGGGTTTTAACATGTTATCCACGATGACTCCTAAATCTTTTTCCTGGGTGTTGTGGTTTCTAATGTGGAGCCTTGCATTGTGTAACTATAGTGTGGGTTGTTCTTTCCTAGGTGCATAACTTTGCACTTGTCCACATTAAATTTCATCTGCCATTTGGATGCCCAGTCTTCCAATTTATCCAGATCCTCCTGCAGTTTTCCACAATCCTCTTGGGTTTTAACAACTTTAAACAGTTTTGTGTCATCTGCAAATTTGATAACCTCACTAGTTATTCCCTTTTCCAGGTCATTTATGAATATGTCAAAAAGCAGCGGACCCAGTACAGATCCCTGGGGTACTCCACTATTCACCTTTTTCCATTGGGAATATTGGCCATTTAGTCCTACCCTCTGCTTTCTATCTTTTAACCAGTTCCCGATCCACAATAGTACACTGCCTCCTATCCCATGACTTTTTAGCTTTGTCAAAAACTTTCTGAAAGTCCAGATACACTATATCAACCGACTCACCTTTGTCTACCTGTTTATGCACACCTTCAAAAAAACATATCAGATTAGTAAGACAAGATCTTCCTTGTCTAAAGCCATGTTGGCTGTCTCCCATTAGGCCATGACTATCTACATGCTGTGTAATTTTGTTCTTTATGATGGTTTCTACCATTTTCCCTGGTACTGACGTCAGGCTCACCGGTCTGTAATTTCCTGGGTCACCCCTGGAACCCTTTTTAAAAATTGGTGTTACGTTGGCGACCCTCCAATCTTCAGGTATTACAGATGATTTTAATGAAAGTTCACAGATTACCAATAGTAGGTCTGCAATCTCATATTTAAGTTCTTTGAACACTCTGGGATGTATACCATCCGGTCCAGGTGATTTGCTACTATTCAGTTTATCAAATAGTTGTAATATATCTTCCCGGTGTAGCGATATTTCTCTCAATTCCTCTGCAGTATCACCTTTAAATACCACTTCAGTCTTGGGTAACATCCCTACATCTTCCTCAGTAAAGACCGAAGCAAAGAATTCATTCAGTCCCTCTGCTATAGCCTTTGTTTCCTCTTACTGCCCCTTTTACCCCTTTATCATCTAATGGTCCAATTGACTCTCTCACAGGCCTTTTGCTACGAATGTACTTGAAAAAGTCTTTATTTCGTGTTTTTGCTTCCGTAGCAAGTTTCTTCTCAAATTCCCGCTTTGCCTGCCTTATCAATGCTTTGCATTTAACTTGCCAGTGCTTGTGCTGTTTCCAGTTTTCATCATTTGGCTCTTTTTTCCATTTCCTGAAGGTTGCTTTTTTGGCAGCAACAGCCTCTCTGACCTCACCTTTAAACCATGCTGGCAGTTTTTTGGACTTTCTTCCACTTTTCCTAATGCGTGGAATACAGCTGGTCTGGGCTTCGAGGATAGTATTTTTAAATAACACCCAAGCTTGCTGTAAGTCTTTAACCTTTGGAACCGCTCCTTTTAGTTTTTTCCTAACTATATTCCTCATTCTATCATTGTCTCCCTTTTGAAAGTTAAAAGGTAGTACTGTGGATGCCTTTACTATCTGTCCTCCACTAATTAAATCAAACATGATCATACTATGATCACTATTGCCAAGTGGTCCCAACACCCTTATTTCTTGCACCAGATCTGGCGTTCCACTAAGGACTAGGCTTTCAGCAACCAGGCCCTGAGATGCAGAGACTCAGGACTCTTGGACAGATAGACTCAGTCGAGTTCTGCTTCCACACGAATGGTCTCTCCATGCTGACCAGGTGGCCAAAACTTTTCAAATTTGGGAAAGCCCGGATATAGACCTCTTTGCAAGTCCGCTGAATGCCAATCTTCCCCGGTTCTGTTCCAGAATTCCAGCTCGAGGTTGTCAGGCCAGGGATGCTTTCCTCCTCCCATTGGGGTCAGGACTTCCTGTATGCCTTTCCACCCATTCCCCTAATTCTCAAACCCTGTTCAAGTTTCAGAGAGACAGAGGTCATATGATCCTCATAGCTCCACGTTGGTCACGGCAAATGTGGTACGCTCTGCTCCTACATCTCTCTCAAGCTCCACCTCTGGAGTTAGAATCTGCTCCAGATCTCCTGTCTCAGGAGGACGGAATGCTGTGGCATCCCAATCCCCAGTCTCTGCATCTCAGGGCCTGGTTGCTGAAAGCCTATAACTTCACGGTCTTAACCTTTCCCAGCAGGTGAAGGATATCCTTCATGCTTCCAGGAAGCCTTCCACAAGACGCTCTTATGCATTCAAGTGGAAAAGGTTTACCATATGGTGCTCGCAGAAGGGTCTTAACCCTCTTGCGTTACCTCTGGAATCATTACTGGTGTACCTCATTCATTTATCAAATGCAGGGCTTAAGACTAATTCAGTGAGAGTCCATTTGAGTGCTATTGCAGCTTCTTTCAAGCCTCTCAATGGATAACCTAATTCCTCTCATCCTCTCTTAGTGAGATTTATGAGAGGCCTTCTTTTAACGAAGCCTCCCATTAAGCCACCACCGGTGGCATGGGACTTGAATCTGGTACTTGGGCAGCTGATGAAACCGCCCTTTGAACCATTAGCCACTCCCTCTTTGAAATTCCTTTCCTGGAAAGTTATCTTTCTCATTGCAATCACATCAGCATGTCGCATCAGTGAATTTCAATCCTTGGTGGCTGATCCTCCTTATACAAGGTTCCATCATGATAAGGTAGTCCTTAGGACTCATCCACACTTTATGCCAAAGGTGGTCTCGCCCTTTCATTTGAACCAAGTGGTTTACCTTCCTGTATTCTTTCCAAGGCCTCACGCCTCAAATGCAGAAAGGAACCTTCATACTTTGGACTGTAAAAGAGCTTTGGCCTTTTACTTGCAAAGGACACAGCAACATAGAAAATCCTTTCAACTTTGTTGCTTTTGATCCTAGTCATTTGGGACTTCCAGTCTCCAAAAGGACACTGTCCAACTGGATTGCACAGTGTATATCTTTTGCCTATGAGAGTAAGAACCTTCCTCTTGAAGGCCATGTCACAGCTCACAATGTGAGAGCCATGGCAGCCTCAATGGCTCATCTTCACTCTGTGTCTATCGACGACATCTGTCGAGCAGCTACTTGGGCTTTGGTTCATACCTTCACAGCCCATTTCTGCTTAGACAAGGACTCCCGCCGGGATGCCTTGTTTGGTCAGGCTGTTCTTCAACACCTGTTCCACACTTAATCAACTCCTACCCACATCCCTGGTAGGATGCCAGAGATCCATGGGGGGAAGTGGAGCCCTTTCACAAGGGCACACAATTTTCTGGGGCCATCTCCCTGGCATCTGCAGCTAGGGAGTCCCCCATATGTGAAGATTACGTTCCTGCTTATTCCTGGAGATAGCATAGTTACCCACCTGTAACAGGTAATCTCTGGGAACAGCAGGAATTTAGTCTTCACAACCCACCCACCTCCCCTAGGAGTTGTATCTCTCTATCTCTTTCTCTTTCTCTCTTTCCCTCTCTCTTTTGTCTCAGCTATAAACTCAACTGGAGAGGGACAGTTGGGAAAGGCGGGAAGGCAGCACGCAGGTGCTGTGGGATGCTCCCAAAAGCTTGCCTATTGGATGCTGGGGAGCGTTCCTGTGCAGGCTCCGTTGGTACCGACGATACCCATATGTGAAGACTAAATTCCTGCTGTTCCCGGAGATTACCTGTTACAGGTGAGTAACTATGCTTTATTCTCCATTCCTTTCCTTATGGTTCCTAGCATTCTATTTGCTTTCTTGGTTGCCACTGCACACTGGGTGGAGGGTTTCAACTTGTTATCCACCATAACGCCTTGGTGTATCGTGGATTCAAGGTGTCTGGTCTGTGTTCCCTCCCATTCTACTTCTGTGCATAATCATACAGAAAACCCTTCAGGACAAGACCATAATCATTTTGGTGGCATTTTACTGGCCATTACAATCGTAGCTGCTTGTTACAATGCAGGATTGCCCAATCCATGTAGGAGCCTAGACCACTCCTCCCTCTTGACCCATGGTAGGATAGAGGAGGAAAACGTCAGATACATCCCAATCTCTAGTTCCTCTCACTGCCTGACAGTATGAATGTTGTGACTTAATGGCCAGAATTCTGTAAGTCACAAGGAGTTTGGGATATCTTCCTTGCCTTTAGAAGGTCCTCCACCAAGAAGTCTTATCAGCTTTAAATGGTTTTGTTTTGCAAGATGGTGTGCGGGGACTGCACATCACCCATTTCAATGCCTGAATTCTCAGCTCTAGGACTGAAGTTACTTATCCAGTTTAAACTTGAAGACTAATGCAGTACATTTTCATCTCTCTACAGTTGTGGCTTATCATGATGAAGTTGATGGGTGGACCTGTCTTCCTACACCCATTAATCTGGTGGTTTATTGGCGACTCAATCACACAAATCCCTTCTTTTGAACCATGCCTCCATGGGACCCCACTATCTTTACTCTGTTTCTGCAACCCCTTTTCAAGCCACCGCTTAAACACCTTTCCTGGAAGATGTTCTTTTTGGTGGTGATTGTCAGCCTGGTGAATCAGCAAGCTCCAAATCCTCATTGATTATCAGCCTTGTATGAGGATTGATAGGGTCATTAAAAAAAATAAAAATTGGTTATTTCCTGATCTGTTCATCCAGCAGATCAAGCTGGCCAAGTTCTGATAAAGTTGCAAATTTCAACTTGTTAGGATCCCCCACTGTAAAATGTAAACTGTATATGGGAAAACTATCTCTACTCTTCAACCTTAGCATAATGCATCCCTAGAAATGAGGTTGCACCTCTGTAATAGGAAGACTGTTGTAAATGCATGAAGATACAACAGATGTCTGAGCTGTGGAAGGACAAAAAGGGGAAAAAGGTAGATAAAATATATGGCACATGGAGCAAGTAAAGGGCAAAGAAGATGAGGTGAATGGTAGCAGGCACTGCAAGTATGTAGTAGTCTCTTTTTACAGAGAAGATGACATGAATCTTGAAAGGAATAGTTATAACAGGGCTACTATAGATATCTGATTTATATGCCGGTTTCCTTTATTTATGCAATAAATGTTCTATTAATGTTGTCCCATTCTCCTGTCCCTCTCCCCCCACCTTGTTTTTCCCTTTTCAGTTATCTGTACCAGATTGCCCACTTGGGAGATGATGACGAAGAGCCAGAGTTCTCATCTGCTATGCCTCTGGAGGAAGGAGACACTTTCTTTTTCCAGCCACGGCTGCTCAAGAACCTGGTACTTGTGGATGAGCAGGACAGCCTGTCCCCGATCCTGAACTGTCAGGTATGTAAGTGGGTGTTGTAGCCTTCTCTTTGTGGCAGAAAAGCTTGTACATGAAGTTCTCTTTGAATCTGTAAAAAAAAAAAAAAAAAAAAGTTGATACAGTACACATTCTCATGGTACATCATTCTGCTGCCTTTGTGCTTGTATTTTAGAGCCTTTTTGACCGCGCTTTGAATTCACCAAACCTGAATACTGTACTGAGGTCTCATTAGCTTACATCAAGGATCTACTGCTTTTCAAAGAAGACCATGTGTTTGTCTTAGCTAAAAAATATTTTGAAAGCTGCATTGCATGAGTATTGATACACCTCTATATACTTAAACGTAGAAGCCCGCAAACTCAGTTTCAAAGAAAAAAATCCTAGGATGGAGATGAATAAAAATGCAAGGTATTGGAATTAAAGGTAATATGAAACATGTCCTAATGAGCCCTGTAGTTTAGCAGGTGATGTTACCAGAATTGTTCAATAAAGACAGAAGAGTGTTGGAGTAGCCTAGTGGTTAGAGCACTGACTTGGTAACCAAGAGACCAGGGTTTGATTCCCACTAGTACTCCTTGTGGCCTTAGGCAAGTCACTTAACTTTCCATTGCCTCAGAAGAAAGGCCTTGCAATCTACTTCCAGTCACGCTGCCAAGAAAACCCAGGAGCTGTTGTATCGTCAAGAGTCAGCATTGACTTGATAGCACACATTGCATTTGCATTGTTACCATCGTACAGTTATCTGTTTACGACTGTGTGGGGATAGGCCAGGACTAATAGAAGAACTGGCAAGGGAGCAGTGGAACAGACTCCCAACTATGGTCTGTCAAAGGCAAAGATTTGATGTTAGAACAAAATGTGGAGAAATGGACATCTCTTACAAATATTGGGTTTCTTGGGGGCCTCCAGATATCCCAGTGTTGCCAACTAGGGAAATTATACTCTGTCTTCCCCAGTTTTCAAGCCAGGCCTTAGCCTTCTTGCAAGGTTCTAAGGCCCATTGGCTTTTCCTACTTTGGATTCTTTCCTTCCCATCCTGATCGATGATGGGATTGGGGGCCCGTTCCGGGTTGCCTCTAGTGGGTGGCCGTCTCAGACTTCACCAGGAGTGAATCCATGTTGTCGCTGATCGCTGGATGCTAGAGCATGACTGCATCCTAGAGTGGAGCAAACCCTTTGTTTGTTTTGGGTGCCTTCGTTATATCTCCCTGTAGTTCTGACACAAAAAAAAGACACCGCTTTCTAGGCCTCCTTGTATGGCTTGGGACTCAGTCCTCCCACTCAAGGAGCCAAAAATCTATTGCCCTTCTCTGGCATGATGGAGTAGATGGGCTGACATCTTTGGGCTGCTTTCCAATCTGAAGGGCATTGGAGCATTCCTGAAGGTCTCTTTTGGATTGAGTTACTGAGGTCCATCATCCAGGTAGTTTAGTATGGGGAGTTTCTCATGTCCCTTAAGCTGCCAAAGGTTTATTTTTGCATGCCATTTGGGAGGATTAACAGCGTTCTCGACTCGCATGCCCAGTTCTCTGCCCCCTCTTTCAGGATCTCCATTGCCCTGACGACCCTTTTTTTTCCAGGAGTATGGCAGTCATGACTACAGTTCTGCAGCACGATGGAGTATGTTTCCATTCTTTCTTGATGACCTGGATTATTTGGGCCAAGTCTCAGTACAAAGCAGCAAGAGGGAACGGCCAGTGTGAAACATAGAAAGTGAAACATAGAAAAATGATGACAGAAAAAGACCACATGGCCTATCTAGTCTGTCCTTCCATATCAACAACTACAACAGTCCCCTTTTTTCCTTTAGAGATCCTCTTTGTTTGTCCCATGCTTTTTTGGATTCAGATATTGTCCTCATGTCTACCCTATTCCACGGATCCACCACTCTTTCCGTAAAGAAATATTTCCGCATATCACTCCTGAATCTATCACCTTTCACCCTCATCCCATGTCCCCTTGTAGCAGAACTTGCTTTCAGTCGAAAGAGGCTCTCTCCCTGTGCATTTATGCCACAGAGGTATTTAAACTTCTCAATTATTTCACCTCTATACCGCCTTTCCTCTAATGTGTACATATTAAGATCCTTATGTCTGTCCACATATGCTTTATAATGAAGACCACTAACCGTTTTAGTAGCTACCCTCTGTACTGACGCCATCCTGTTTATATTCTTTTGAAGGTGCGGTCTCCAAAATTGCACACAATACTCCAAATGAGGCTGCACCAAAGACTTATACAGAGGCACTATCACCTCCTTTTTTTCTGCTAGCCATTCCTCTCCGTATGCACCCAAGCATCCTTCTAGCTTTTGCTGTCGCCTTTTCTACCTGTTTAGTCACTTTAAGGTCATCAGACACAACCACGCCTAGGTCCCGCTCTTCTTTAGTGGACAAAAGTACTTCACCCCCTATACTATATTGCTCCCTTGGATTGCTGCAGCCCAAATGCATGACCTTGCATTCTTTAACATTAAATCCCAGCTTCCAAATTCTAGACCATTCTTCAAGCTTAGCTAGATCCCTCCTCATGTTATCTACACCTTCCTGAGTGTCTATTGCAGATTTTGGTATTATCCGCAAAGAGGCAAACCTTACTCGACAGCCCTTCCGCTATATCACTAACAAAGATGTTAAAAAGAATTGGACCAAGGACAGATCCCTGGGGCACACCACTGGTAACTTCCTTCTCCTCAGAGTGAGCTCCATTTACCTGTACTCTTTGTCGCCTCCCACTCAACCAATTTCTAACCCAAACAGTAACTTTAGGGTCCATCCGTAGGGTGCTCAGTTTGTTTATAAGTCGCCTGTGAGGAACGGTGTCAAAGGCTTTACTGAAATCTAAATGCACCACATCTAGTGCTCTCCCTCGGTCCAACTCTCTCGTCACCCAGTCAAAGAAATCAATCAGATTTGTCTGATAAGACCTGCCTCTGGTGAATCCATGGTGCCTCGGATCCTGTAATCCGCTGGCACTGTTCCCTCTAAGCTGTGCGCGTGTGCGCGCGCACACACCTCGCCGAGCGAGCGCACATACTTTATAACAGAGCGCACAAAAATTACGGTTCTGATTCTTATAGACAACAACACAGACGTCTTAAAATTTAAAAGTTGTTGTGTATTTACGGTTTTCACAAGTTCTACAATATTTTCTAGTGCAATCAATGTGGTGTGCATACTGTATTCTGACGTGTAGTCAAATTTTAAAGTATATAACTCCGAGTGTCGTTATGTGGCGCACAAAAATGTAACCTTCCTTCAAAAGCTGCACAGCTGATATTTTATGCGCACACAGCCTACAGAAAATTAGAGGGAACATTGTCCGCTGGACTTCAGAAACTTCACTATTTTCTCTTTCAGCATCGTTTCCAATAATTTACTCACCACCAAAGTTAAACTAACCGGCCTGTAGTTTTCAACCACATCCTTACTTCCGCTTTTGTGTAAAGGCACCACATGAGCCTCTCTTCAGTCCTTTGGCACCACTCCCGACTCCAACGAGGCATTGAAAAGGTCACTCAGTGGAGCTGATAGAACGTCCCCAAGTTCCCTCAGATTTCTAGGATGTATCCCATCCGGTCCCATCGCTTTGTCTACTTTAAGTTTAGCTAGTTTCTTACGAACACAGTCTTCTGAAAATTGTTCAAGACACCCCTCACTTCTATTCCTGTTTGTGGGTGTTTTCTGAGGTCCTGTTCCTGGTTCTTCCATCTGTGAACACAGAAAAGAAATATTTGTTAAGCAATTCTGCTTTATCTTCATCATCTTCTACATATTCCTCCCCTTCACCGTTGCTCTTCCTCTTCTCACTAACATAATCTGAAAAATGTCTTATCCCCCCATTTTATTGCATTGGCTATTTCCTCCTCTTTTTGAATCTTTGCTTTCCTGACTACTTTGCTAGCTTCTCTAAGTTTTTTTCCAAATATAGTTGCCTGTCTTCCTCTCTCTGTGATCTCTTGTATTTCATGAAGGCCTCCCTCTTTTTCTTTACCATTTCAGCTACTTCTTTTGAAAGCCATAGCAGTCTCCTTTTCCTTTTGCCTTTATTTACCATTTTAACAAAAAGGTTGGTTGCCCTTAAAATATCCCCTTTCAGTTTTGCCCACTGTTTTTCTACATCACCCAGCTGTTCCCATCCCGCTAACGACTCCCTGAGGTATTGGCCCATCTTGGCAAAGTTAATTTTCCTAATGTCTAAGACTCTCGCTTTTGAATGGATTATAACAGCCCTAGTCCTAATGCTGAACCACACCATCTGGTGATCACTGGATGCAAAATGATCTCCCACTATAACATCAGAAACACTTTCACTATTGGTAAGCACCAAGTCCAATATGGCCCCTTCACGTGTGGGGTCTGTTACCAATTGCCTCAATAGTTCTCCCTGTAGAGAATCCAGGATCTCCTTACTTCTAGATGATACTGCAGCAGGAATGTGCTAGTCAACATCTGGCATATTGAAATCCCCTATCAGTAGCACTACCCCTTTCCTAGCAATACTGCATATGTCTTCAATTTACTCTCTGTCCTCTTCTTCCTCTTGTGAGGGAGGTCTGTATATCACGCCAATGCAAATAGATTTCTCTTTCCCTCTTTCTAGTTTATCCCACAGTGCCTCCACTCTCCCTTTTAAGCTTTGTAATTCCAAAGCTTTAATATTATTTTTTACATATAGTGCCACTCCTCTTCCCCTTCTTCTTACCCTGTCCTTTCTGAATAAAGTATAGCTTGGTATAGTTACATCCCAGTCATGGTTTTCTGTGAACCATGTTTCTGTAACTGCCACTAAATCCAAGTCAGCCACTCCCATAAAAGCTTCAACATCAGGGATCTTATTTCCCATGCTACGGGCATTTATACACACTGTTTTCCATATGTTACCCCTTTTACCCTTTTCCATAAAGGTATTTAATGTTTCACTTACCTGTGGGCTTTCACTTACCTGGGGGCTGTCTTCACCCATCACCAATAAATCTAGTGTGGTTTAGTTCTGGAGGACTTCAGCTGGGTAGTCAGTTTTAACAGAAGTCACTGTGAGCCATCACAGTTATTGGAGTATTGTGAACCCCCTTTCAACACCTGTACGAGCAAGGTCTTCATGCCCGTTGACGGAATGGCCAGGTAGTTGGATGAGCTGTCAGCCATTTGGCAGCAGCAGCCTCCCAAGATTGAGGGCCATCTTCAACTCCTGAATTTCATGGCGATAGCAGTAAAGTTACTCCCTTGAGCATGTGTTTGACTGTAGCTGCTCCAAGAGGAGTGTGTGTGTGTGGGGGGGGGGGGGGTGAAACTACACAGTCATTACTATTCTGTTGGTTGTCGTGCTCATAAGGCTTCAAGGTCAGGTTTCTTATTCTACAGTCTGTTGCAGCCAGCCTATTGTGGTGATGTTAACCTGCCTCTCTGAAGAATGATCTATCCCTGGATGAGCCTCCGTGGCTCTTCCTGTTGTTGGATGCCAACCAGCTGGGAGGGCTCTCTGCGAGGGACTGGTGGCCAACATCACCAGGACCCTTCCATCGCCTCCAAGCATGAGTCATTTGCTTAGCTCTTGGTTTTTGCCACTTGCTCTGAATCTTCTCAATCAGTGCCATGGTGTTGGCATATGCCCACAGGCAGGAGACCACCAAGTCTGCTGGAGTTGCTAAGAAGATGACCCTCTTGTATCCATGGGCAGAATGAAACCTGCTGGCGCTCTTGTCAATGT
The DNA here is from genome assembly GCA_033557465.1 of Ichthyophis bannanicus. Lineage (NCBI taxonomy): Eukaryota > Metazoa > Chordata > Amphibia > Gymnophiona > Ichthyophiidae > Ichthyophis > Ichthyophis bannanicus. Next base: position 559,400,049 of record CM066034.1, on the reverse strand, counting down.
CCCCAATGTGCTATGCCATTGTAAAGGTGGACTCCATGGTCTCATTCCCGCAATCCGTGGTAGCGTGAATTCTTCAGGAACAAGCAGGAAGTCAGTCCTCACATATGGGTGACGTCGACGCCGATAGAGCCCTCGCGGAAGCATCTCCCCAGCTTCCAACGAAAGCCTTTGGGAGATGCCACCACACATGTGTGGTCCCCTACCCACCTGAGGGTGTCATCTTGGTCAGTCTCCCTTTTTCCACAGAGCCCTAGAGATGTGCATATTGATTTTTGTACAGCTCTTGTACACCTTTCCAGCCTTTGCTGGTCCCTTTCCCGCCTTCGAGGTCCATTGCTCTGGCATTGGGTCTCGCAACTTAGTTTTATTTTTTGTTCGTTTCCTCCAGCGCTTTCGTGCCTTTTTTCAACTGCTGGCTGCAAGAAGAGTCTTCGACCTCACGGGGGTCCTTTTAGCCCCAATGGCCACCAGTTTCAAGAAATGTGATCGGTGCTCCAAAAACATGTCATTCATTGATACTCATGATTGTTGCCTCTGGTGTCTGGGTGCTGACCATGACCTAGAGGAATGTCATAGTAACATAGTAGTTGACGTCAGGTCCCCTGTTATATTACAAAAAAAAAAAGAAGTCCATCAAGGCCATCCAGAGCTGCTGGCAAAAGCAAGAGGACATCTTCCACAGGGCGGACTTGACCCCGGGTTCACGGGTAGCCTTGCGCTCAAAGGCCCCGCACGGATCCTTGGAGTCACATAAGGCCCCACGGTTCCTGAGCGGGCTTGCAGACATTCCGAGCAAGGATCCCTAGAGTGAGGACCCCCTCTCCTCTATGATGCCAGACCCGGTAACCCCAGTGCTGGTGTCTGACAGCCACCCCCGAGTGGGAAACTCATATGTTGGTGCTTGAATGCAGCGTTTGTGTTCCTCGCATCCCAACAAGCATCGAGACCTGGCCCTGCTGATGCTCAGTCCGAGAGCTCAGGGACCTCAATATCGAGGACTCCCCGGGCCACTGAAGTAATCCTCAAGAGTCAGACGCCTCAGATAGATACTCTGTGAAGGTCTCGATCTCACTCCCACTCCTCAGGGGTGAGGTCTTCGCAGGTGAATGCCTCTGGATCTGGCCATGCCTCGGCCTCAAAGCATTGAAGACTGGAGCCAATGATGCCCTTGGTGCCGCTGGGCCTCAAGTCTTCCTCGGACTACTCAGCTTGGGAGTCTGACGCAGAGACATTCCCGGAGTACCAGGCCCACCGGGACCGACCTTTGGATCCGTCTTCGCCAGCAGCTAGGCGCCGATCCCCACCCCGAGGTCACCTTGTTCCTTGAGTGTCTGGGATATGGCGCGAGTTCTCTCCCTTACTACGGAGTCAGAGGAGGACCCTCATGCGAAGGAACTCGACATCCTCCAGTACAAGGTGCCTCCGAAAGAGACCTTGATGGTCCTGGTCCCCTCCATTCTTAACAGACTCCTCCGGATTTTGAAAGCTCTGGCCTCTTTACCGATTGTCAGCCGCCGCCTGGATACCATGTACCGGGTGCAGTGCGGACCAGGTTTCCGGAAGACCCGACTCCCTCACACCTCCATAGTTGTGGAGTCTGCCATGCGTCAACAGAACAGCCCTCGATGCCCTCGGGCAAAAATGCTACCAGGGCTCGATGCTTGCCTGCTACATCCAGACGTATCAACTTTACATTGGTATGTTCCTCCGAGACTTGTCGAAGCAACTCTGAGGCTTCGTTGCTGGCCTCAATGGGGTTCACCTCCGGTGCTTCCAGACTCTTACGAAATCTGTTGGAGTGTTCCAAGTACCTCTCCCAGGCTGTCTACAACTGCTTCGAGTCCAGCACGTGGGTAGCGGCCGCAGGCATTGGGGCCCAATGCCAGGCTTGGCTCCAGACATCCAATCTCGACCAATGCGTACCGGAGAAGTTCCCGAATGTCCCATGCCTTGGGGAGCAGCTTTTTGGCAAGCCCATGGAGAACAAGGCCGCCAAGATCAAGACAGAGTACGTGACTCCCTCTACTCTCGAGGAAGACTTCCACTCTTCCCAGGAAGAAGACTTAAGGAAAGAAACCCTATTTCCATAAAAAGGCTAATCCTATCAAGGCTATCCTCCATACCTGGCCGCTCAGACCCCTCAGCAGGGTCACCAGGGCAAGGGAGTGGGTCAGGGCCATGCAAGCCCAAGGGCCCTAAGCCCCAGACCACAGCCCCAGCCCAGCCTGAGTCGGGGTTTTGATGCCCCCAGCATTGCCTCTCTCCCCCTGGAGGATCAGCTACCCACAAGGGGGGGGGGGGTGTGGTGGTGGTGTGTGGTCCACTTTGCCCACAGGTGGCCTTCCAACACCACCGATTCGTGGGCACTTCAGGTGGTTAGGGAGGGCTACTTCCTCCACCTAGACCAGCTGCCTCCATCCTTCTTTCCAGGGGAGCCCCCTCGGTCTCCCCTGTACTAGGCTTTGCTCATGCAGGAGCTTTCAGGCTTTCTCAGGGACAGGGCTGTGGAGCCAGTACCTCACCACCTGAAAGGAAAAGGGTTTTACTCCAGGTACTTTCTGATCCCAAAAAGAACAGGTGGACTAAGGCCCATCCTGGATCTGAGAAACCTAAACAAATTCCTGGTGTGGGGGAAGTTCAAGATGCTTTCCTTTGGAATATTGTTGCCCTACCTCCGGCAGGGAGATTGGTTATGCTCCTTGTACCTAAAGGATGCTTATACCCAGTCCTTATCCATCCCAGTCACACAGTACCTGAGGTTCATGGTCTGAGGTGACCACTACCAGTATAGGGTACTTCCCTTTAGTCTGGCCTTCGCCCCTCGGGTCTTCACCAAATGCCTGGCTGTGGTGGCGGCCTACCTCCATCTCCAACACTGTTCCCTCTAAGCTGTGCGCGTGTGCGCGCGCACACACCTCGCCGAGCGAGCGCACATACTTTACAACAGAGCGCACAAAAATTACGGTTCTGATTCTGATAGAAAACAACACGGACGTCTTAAAATTTAAAAGTTGTGATTGTAATTACTAGAAATTTTCCGCTTCATTTAGTAATCGTCTATTTTCATTTAATTTGATTAAAATCAATGTGGTATACAGACTGTATTCTAACGTGTAGTGAAATTTTAAAGTATATAACTCCAAGTGTCGTTATGTGGCGCACAAAAATTTAACCTTCCTTCAAAAGCTGCACAGCTGATATTTTATGCGCACACAGCCTACAGAAAATTAGAGGGAACATTGATCTCCAAGGGGCCTTTGTCTTTCCTTTACCTGGACGACTGGCTTGAAAAGGGGGACAGAGCCACAGAGACGCTGCAGGCCACAGACTGCACCATCAGGGTTCTGCAGCACCTGGGCTTTGTGATTAATCACCCAAAATCCCATCTCACCCCAACTCAAGTTGGAGTTCATAGGGGCCTGGCTGGACACCCTCCAGGCCATGGCTTTCCTCCCCCAAGACAAGGCGGATTGCCTTGCAGGCCTGGCATCCGAAGTGCAGCACCGTCGCACCGTATCGGTGCGGTCGATGCTTTGCCTTCTCAGCCATATGGTCTCCATGGTCCATGTCATCCCTGATGCCCATCTCCACATGTGGGCAGCTCAGTGGTGCCTCCGCTCATAGTGGGCTCAAGCCACGGGCAGGCTATGAGACATGGTCTCGGTATCCTGTCAGCTGGTGGAATCCCTCGGGTGGTGGAGGTTCCTCAGAACCTGCAGAAAGGCATGCCCTTGCAACTCCCGAGTCCCCAGAGAGTCCTCACAACGGATGCTTTCCTACTGGGCTGGGGTGTGCCCATTGTGAGAAATTGCACACCCAGGGCACCTGGTCCTCCGAGGAGAGCCAGAGCAGATTAACCTGCTGGAGCTCTGGGCCGTTTTCCTGGTGCTCAAGGCTTTCCAACACCACCTGCAGCATCAGTCAGTGTTCAAATGGACAACCAGGTCACAATGTTCTACCTGAACAAGCAGGGGGCACAGGCTCCTACCGCCTTTGCCAGGAGACAGTAGCCCTCTGTTTGTAAGCAACCAGATGGGGGATGCTCCTCCAGCCGGTGTATCTCCTTGGTTAGGACAATGCCCTGGTGGACCGACTGGGCAGAGTCCTTTAACTGTGCGAGTGGCACCTGGACCCCAGGGCGGTACAGCGGCTCTTCAGGTTATGGGGCACCCCGAGCCTCGACTTCTTTGCCAGTCCGACCAGTGCTCAGCTGCTGCGCATCCAGCCCAGGTGGCACCGGACGCCTTCCTCATCTCATGGTCGGAGGGCCTGTTGTATGCCTTCCCTCCCATGCCTCTTATAGTGTGGACCCTCTTCAAGGCACAGTGAAACAAGGCTTCCCTGATTCTGGTGGCCCAGGCAGCCTTGGTTTCCTGTCGTGCTTCGTCTCTCGACAGAATCCCTGGTCCCTCTCGGGAGCTCAGTCCTCCACCCCAACTTGGGTTCCTTGTCTCTCACAGCATGGCTGCTGAACGGGTTGCCCTAGTGCCCCTCAGCCTTCCCAAGGAAGTGGCGCCAGTTCTCCTTATGGTGCATGGAGCAACAGGTGAACCTGTCCTGCCCGGTACAGGCGGAACTCCAGTACCTGTCCCACCTTTCTCAATCTGGGCTCAAATTCAACTCTGTGAGAGTTCACCTCAATGCACTCTCAGTGAACCACCACTCCATAGAGGGCAAACCTCTTTCTGTGCAGCCCCTCATCACTCAATTCATGAAGGGCATACTGCTTTCAAAACCCCCCTTCCGGCACTCCCAGCAGAATGGGATCTCAATGTGGTCCTGGCGCAACTTACTAAGCTGTCCTTTGAGCCATTGGCTACCTGCCACCTCCGATACCTATCCTGGAAGGTGGCCTTTCTGGTGGCACTCACCTTGGCACCCTGAGTCAGCGAGCTCCAGGTCCTGGTGGCCGAGCCACCCTACACCAGGTTCTACAAGAACAGGGTCTTGCTCCGCACTCACCCAGAGTTTCTTATGAAGGTGGTATCAGACTTCCACCTCAATCAGGAGGTGGTACTCCCTACCTTCTTTCCACAGCCCCACACTGACAAGGCGTCAGCCGTTGTCCATACTTTGCTGCAAAAGGGCCCTGTCCTTTTAGCCACAGCGCACTCTAAGCCACCGCAAAGCCTCACAGCTTTTGGTCTCGTACGACCCCAGTTGTCGGGGGGAGGCTGTCACCATGCGGACCCTGTCCATCTGGGTGGCGGACTGCATCAGTTTTGCTCACAACATGGCTGGGCTGCTGCTGGAGCACCGGGTTTCTGCGCATAATGTTAGAGCTATGGAGACCTCTGTTGCCAGCCTCGGCTCAGTTCCCATGGCAGACATCTGCTGGGCTGCTACCTGGTCTTCGTCCACACTTGTGCAACTCACTACTGCCTAGAGAGGGAGTCCCAATGGGAGAATGCCTTCGGCCAGGCTGTACTCCGAAAACTGTTCAGGGTTTAGGCAACTCCTGCCCTCTGATCCTTCTTGTTCAGGCTTCTAGAGCCATGGTTTTCCCTGGATACTAGGGTCCTCCGTGTCTGTCCTCAGATGCACTTGTGGCTGCTCACTGTTGGGCTGTTTTTTTTTCTACTGGTTCTCGGCAGCCTGGAGTTAGGGAGCCCCATATGTGAGGACTGACTTTGTGCTTGTTCCTAGAGAAAGCATAGAAACTCACCTGTAACATGTGTTCTCCAGGGACAGCAGAAATCAGTCCTCACAACCCTCTCTCCTCCCCTTGGAGTTGCTCTTCTTTTGGGCCGTCTTTTCTTTATTGGCTCTAGCTATGACATCTGACTGCCCAAGATGGCACCCTTGGGCTGGAAGGGAACCACACATGCATGGTGGCATCTCCCAAAGGCTTTCTTTGGAAGTTGGGGAGATGCTTCTGCGAGGGCTTGACAGCATCGATGTCACCCATATGTGAGGACTGATTCCTGCTGTCCCTGGAGAACACCTGTTACAGGTGAGTAACTATGCTTTATCTTCGTCAATGTGCTGAAGGAATCTGGACAGGTGAAGGGTCTTCCCTGGATGAGTTGGATGTCTGCCTCAACCATTGCAAGGGTTTAAGGAATCCAGCCCGGGTGGCACCGGATGCCTTCCTCATCTCATGGTCGGAGGGCCTGTTGTATGCCTTCCCTCCCATGCTTCTGATGGTGAAGCATGAGAGCCATGAGCGACATAAAGGATTTCAAATGTATGCTCAAGATCATACTATTTGCATAATACTATGGACCCTCCCAGAGCCCACAAATCTAGCTATGAACGTAATCGCAAACAACAGGCAATAGTCTCTATCAGTAAATTGTAAATTGTCATGGATGTATATGCCTCCCCTGTACCCATACCTTCTCCCAGTACCTTTCCTTGCTCCTACCCCATAAATGTACATAACTTGTTACGTGTAAACCACTTTGACTGAAGGAAAAGGTGGTATATAAAACCGGTTAAATAAATAAATATTCAGTCGTCACAGGGAGGTCAGCTTTGGGGATGTCATCAGCCTCGTTCAACCTGACCTCGGAGTCTGTGGTAGTATGTGTTCCTTTGTGGCATCTCATGGGGTATGTGTAAATCTGATGCAGCTTCTGGAGAAGGAGCACCTTACCTGTTTGACCCGGCTCCCTTTTATCTTATGGCTGGATGCTTGAAAGGTGGTGTGTAGTGCATAGGCATTATTCTCCAGCTGTTGGTTACATTCCTTAAAGGTGGAGCATGCTGTTTCCTGCCTCGCCTTGGTGCTCATCTGGTGCCTCCTTTGAGGTCTAGTGTACCAAGTGCCATGTAGCTCCCAGGATGGCAAGAATCGCCACATTCAGGGTGGTTTGTCAAGGGTTTGTTCCTCAGTTCTAAGAGGGTTCATACTGTGGATAGTAGCCAGTTGCTCCACAACTTCGCCCCACGATGTTGTCTGTTTTCTTTGGGGGGTAGAGGTGTCTGTCATTGCATACTCCCTGATGGTCAGTCATTCCTCCTTGAGCTTTGGGTTTAGTTGTTCATGCCTTGTGTCACCAGTAACCCCCCCTAGAGCCAGGGGCATGTAGGGTAGGTCAGCCTGGGCCATCCAAAACTTAAGGAGCAGGGTAGTGCAGTTGGCCCTGCACTGCCTTCTGGGTGTTGTAGTCCCTCTTGCTCTCTAAGCCAAGGAATAATTGTAGTCGAGTGGGTTAGGCAAAAATGATAAGGTTTTATTTCCCCTTCCGGGTGGATTCATTGCAAAGGAAATTAAGGACAAAAATGACCATACTTCTGGTACAAAGAAAACAATGCAGGAACAAAAACAGCTTCTGTGGTTTTCAGCTTTCACAAACAGTATTCAGAACCAACTTAAATGCAGCAGTCCCTTTTCAAACAAAGGCAAACAATCTTGCTTTTTCCCACTGCTGTTCCAACAGCCTTGTTAACAGCTAGTTTAGCAAAGAGACATGACGTGATCTGCTAAAGACAGCGTACAATCCATCTGCTCATCTGATGTCTGTTCATTAACAAACTCTGTCTGCATTTCCTCACAGTCACTTTCAGACAAGTAAGTTTGTGGATAATTATACGGTACTTCAAAATGCAGTCTCTCTCTTCTTCCCCGAGACTTCTCTTCGCCGGGTGCTACAGAGCAGGGTGGAGCATTACCATATATATGGGATTTAGCAACGGGAGAGTCCAGCAAACCTTGGCAGTCACAGGGAAAACTTTCAAACCCAGTTTCCCTTCTACACGGTTTATACAGCCTACCTTTTGGCTTCTTCACAGAGGGATTTCTTAGCACAGCTGGGTCAGCAAGGCTTTCACACACCGGCTGTGTTTTCCTGCCTTTTAACCTTTCTTTTCTCTCAATCATACAAATGTCCTCTGGCCAGGACGGCTCTCCCTCTCTGGACCTGAAGCTCTCCGTTTGGAAACTCTCTTCTGGTCTCCTTCTCCAACTGCAGCTGGTTCTCCCACTCACGCTACCTCTGGTTCTCCCACCGGTTCTTCAGCTCTCTTCTGGTGAGTACTTTTTATATGCCTGTGTCTTAGGGCTTAACAGCGCCCCTCCCCCAACCAGGTGCTTCTCCTTAATCCCTTAGCTCGGGGCTACTTTGCAGTTTGGGCGTGTTCTCTCCCCTCGTGACACACTCTGTTTATGTTGTCCCTGGCAGCCCTGGGCCATGTGCTTTGCCTGGCTGTCAGTTTCTGACACAATCTCTTCAGCTTTACCCAGTTTCATAGCCTCGGAAGGATCCTCTACATGACACTTGATGTTGACGCGTTTCCAACCTTTGATGCAATATTACCTCAGAACCATCCTTTTGGTGGTGATAGGTTCAGCATGCCGTATTTTGGAGCCACAGGTTCTCACATGCAGGCATTTTCGTCTCTCTCCCTTCTCAGCAGAGCAGTGCTAAGAGGCTATGGATCTTCATTTGGTCCATATCAGAGAAGTACTTCTCATATACCTAAAGGTCTCTAAATCCTTTTCTAGGTCGGGCAGGTGGTCTGTGCTCTTCTTGTGTAAAGGGAAGAACATGGATGTCCATGGAGTGCTCCTCTGGTGCCTGTAGGCCATTATCACATTCACTAGGTCAGACTAATTCTTGTGGTTTTTGCAGTGCTGCGCAAGGTGAAGTGGCATCTCAGACTCCCTTGAGTTGTTGGACAAAAAGACAGTGTCCTCCCTGTACTGTATATCTTTATGGGATTGGACTAGTCTAGAGAGATTGCAGGTGCATTTCACCCGGACATAGGCGTAGTCTTGGGCACAGCTCAGTTCTGTTGCTTCCATGGGTATTGTTAGGGCCATGATCTAGTCTCCCTTCTCTACCTTTCCCAAGCATTGCTGCTTGGATGTCTTTACTAAGGTGGACGTGGCCTTCAGCGTAGAGATGTGGAGGCAGCTGTGTCTTTTTGCCCAGTGGAGTAGTAGCTTTCACACTTCCTATTTGTCTGTACTGGTCTAGCAGGACGATCTGGAGGTGAGATTTTACTTACCAAATATTTGTTTTTCTTTTTAATTTAAAAACGCTTTTATATACCACAAATATGTCATACATTCTGTGCTGTTTGCATAATATTAAAACTCACAAATACAATATAAACAAAAAGGACCGTCATCCCATCTCTCCCTCCTAATTTGCCTAACTCTAGGGCCCCCCACACCAAACTAATTAGGGAACAGAAAAGTCTTTAAGGCTTTTTGAAAACTCTCCTTATCCAATTCCTGCCTCAACCCAAGGGGGAGTTTATTCTTCTTTCCTGGAGTCCTGCTAGACCAATCCAGGATCTGCCCCTTGTGATCTTTTTTCATGGTAGTGTGCCTTGCGGGCTTGGTCTTGGCTGCCTCATACATAGCTGTGTAAATAGTTCCCTGTCTTGTGGGCTAATCTCTCCTGACACATTTTTGTATGGTGGCTGTTCTGTACATAACTTTGTACATGATTCCTGTTGTGTTTTCCTCAATGAGGTTGAAAGAGTTCAGGTTCTTGATCCGATGCTTGAGCATGAATACTGAAGTGTGCCCTGTAGCTGCATAATTAGTATTAGTGATGATATCACTGGACATTTCTAATTCTTTCGCTGTCTCCACATCTGCTGGTGGGAGGACCCCACCCACTTGTCTGGACTACAGTAGCAGGACTCCAGGAAAGGAGGTTATCTGGTAAGTAAAATCTCACCATACCTGACAGACATTAATCATTGTTTAAACTCTATTGTGAATGGTCCCTAGATTTAGAATTTGGCAAATTAGGCTCTTGTGTCTATCTGAGGTGAACCTGTTTGTGGCAGTTGTGAACACGGGTATTGTCCTTTTGCTCCAGGAGATTGTATGCTAAGCTAGCACAGATGCCGCCTTAACTGGGGGACATATCTTTTCTCCGTGAACAAGCAGGAAGTAAGTCTTTGTGTATGAGTGATGTCACCGATGGAGCCCCACACAGGAACGCTTCCCAGCTTCCAAAGGAAGCCTTTGGGAGGCACACCACACATCCATGCCTGTCTTCCTACCTGCCGTGGTGCCATCTTCTCTAGTCATCTTTTTTTCCATGGAACCCTCTAGGACGTGTTCCTGCATTCTGGGAAAAAGGTTTTCTTCTTGGCCGTCGTAGCCATTTTTTCCTAGCTTTTCTTGCTGCTTGTCATTGGCTCAGCCTGTCTCTAACGACAGGTTATTCTTTTCTCTTGTTTTTTGCGCTTTTGGTGTTTTATTTGCCCCCTTGAGGCATTTTCCGCTCATGGTATTATTGAATTTAACTTAGCCACCGCGTTATTTTTCGATATGGCCTAGCCAGCCAGTGGCTTCAAAAAATGCATCAAGTGTGGCAAGACCATCTTGGTCACCAGCCGCCACAACAAGTACTGCGGTTTGTGCTGGGAGGCCAGTACTATCAGTACTGGGTGCTTCTCTTCAGCTCCACAGATCTTCGTGAAGTGCCTGGTGGTCATGGCTGCCTACTTCTGGACCATGAGGATCTTTGACTTCCCGTGCCTGGATGACTGGCTCATCCTGTCTGCCGAGCTCGCCATTCAGGTACTTGAGCACCTCAGCTTCATAATCAGTTACCTGAAGTACCATCTCCGACCGATACAGCAACTGGAGTTCATTGGGGCCCTTCTCAATACCGCTCGAGCCTTTCGACCAGATGACAGTAGCGGGTGATGTGCAGTGCCAGCGACACACAATGGCCCAAGGGGTACTGAGGCTCTTTGGGCACGTGGCAGCCATGGTGCATGTCACCCCTCAAGCCCATCTTTTCATGCAGCAGGCCCAATGGACCTTAAGCATGCAATGGAAGCAGGCGACAGGCCACCTCTGGGACAGGTCACGATTACCGCATCCCTAGTGCGATCCCTTGACTGGTGGCTCAAGCCGGTGAATCTGCTGTGGGGCCTCCCATTCTAGACTGCAGTGCCCCTGCAAGACGCTCATGACGGAGGTGTCCAAGCTCGACTGGGGTGCCCACCTGTACGGTCTGTGCATGCAGGGCCTGTGGTCCAAGCAGGAGAGTCTACACCAGATCGACTTTCTCGAATTTCGGGCGAAAGCCAATACCCTCCATGCCTTCCAAGCGCACCTGGCCAATCAGGTGGTCCTGATCCAAACGGACAACCAGGTGGCAATGTTCTTTGTGAACAAGCAGGGGGGCACAGGTTCATACCTCCTCTGCTGGGAGGCAGTTCAGTTGTGGAAGTTCGCCCTGCTCAATGGCATGGACCTCAGAGTGACTTATCTGCCCGGTGAGCTCAACAGCCTAGTGGTCCAGCTCAGCAGAGTCCTCCAACCACACGAGTGGACCTTCAATGGGGCGGTGATGAACCGGATCTTTCAGGAGTGGGGCACTCCTGTTGTCAATTTCTTCACCACAACACACAATGCTCAGGAGGCTCGGTTCTGCTCTCAGTGGTGGCTGGCCAGCAACCGCCTAGCCTCGGATGCATTCCTCCTCCACTAGGGGGAGGGCTTGCTGTATACATACCCCTCAATATCACTCATGGCGAAAATCCTCCTGAAGCTCAAGGCCGACAAGTGCTTCATGATCCTCATCACTCCTTATTGGCTTTAGCACCCGTGATTCCCACTGCTGCTGCAGCTTTTGCAGAGGGAGCCTTTCCTTGCCCTGGACCTCACCTCACAGGAGGATGGCACCTTGTTGCACCCCAGTGTCCGCTCATTGGCCCTCATGGTATGGATGCTGAACATGTAGTCCTCCCAGAACTCAGCCTTCCCAAAGGTATTACTAGCATCATCCTGGCATCTCACAAGGACTCGACACACAAAGCCTATGCGTCAAAGTGGCAGAGGTTTTCCATCTAGTGTGTGGGCAGGGTGCTGGACCCCTTCTCTTGTGCTGTGGACCAGCTGCTGGAGTACCACCTTCACCTCTCCGACTCGGGCCTGAAGTCAAATTCATCTCGGCGTGATAGGGGCGTACAATTGTGACCCCGGGGAGAAGCCCATTTAGGCCCAGCCTCTGGTGGCTCGATTCATGTGGGTTCTGCTCCTCTTGAAACCCCCCACTCAAGCCCCCTACAGTGGCTTGGGATTTCAATGTGGTACTCGCCCAGGTAATGTGGACCCCATTTGAGCCACTGGATTTGTGTTCCCTCAAATTCCTGACTTGGAAAGTACTCTTTCTGGTGGCGGTGAGTCGGCCCGATGCATCAGTGAGCTCCAGGCATTGGTACACCAGATTTCACCAGAACAGGGTGGTTCTCTGCACACACCCCCACTTTCTATAAATCTATAAATTAATAAATGGAGTGAAACAGGTAAAAGTAGATTGATTCTTTGCGGCATCAAAAAGTAGAAAGACTAGGGGACATGCAATGAAGCTACAGTGTAACCCGTTTAAGACTAATAAGAGAAAATATTTTTTCATTCAACACATAATCAAACTCTGGAATTTGTTACCGGAGGATGTAGTAAAAGCTGTTAGTGTAGCTGGGTTTTAAAAAGTTTGGACAATTTCCTAGAAGAAAGGTCCATAAACCATTATTAAAGAGGACCCAGGTAATCCACTACTTTCCCCAATACAAGCAGTATGGAACCTGTGTATCTTTTTGGGAAACTGCTAGGAACTTGTGACCTAGATTGGCCACTGTTGGGAAAGGGATACTGGGCTTGATGGACCTTGGTCTGATCCAGTATGGCATTTCTTATGTTCTGCCAAAGGTGGTTTCTGCATTCCACCTCAACCAGTTGATTAGCCTTGCTGACTTTCTTCCCACAGGGGGAGGTGGCATTGCATACCTTGGACGGCAAACAAGCTTTAGCTTTCTACCTGGAGCGCATAAAGGTGCACTGCCAGTCCACCCAGCTATTTGTGTCTTTTGAACCCATCAGGCCAGATGTCGCTCTCGACATGCATGCTATCTTTTTGGATAGCAGACTGCATCGCTCACAACTATTCCCAGTCTGGATTGTGCCTTAAAGGTCATGTCACGGCACACAATGTCTGTGTGATGGCTGCCTCAGTGGCCAACCTCTGCTCTGTTGGCCGTGTTTCGTAAGATACTTCTTCAGGGGTGAAGCCCACTATAAACTATAAAAACATCATAATAACATGTTAAAAATACATAAAAATGAAAGTAAATACATTATTAAAATCATAAGAAAAGAATGAATAAGATATGCGGATTGTAAAATAAACTAATACAAAAAATATACATCAATCCAATAAATAAAGCAATAAAAAACATTGTAAAAATGTACAGAATGACCGACATGTAGCATGTTAAAACAATAAATACCACATGGCAAGATGTGTGTGTGATCAGTATACATATAAATTGTTAACATTATCAAATATGAAAACAAAACAACCATAAAAATGATAATAAATAATAATTATGGTTAAAAACATATACTAATGATACTATATTATGTATTGAAGTACACTAAAACCCAAAGGGAAAAACACAGGGATGAGAAGCAGGATATAAAAATTGATCGAGAAGGTGCATGAAGCATAAGGAAGCAGGAGTGAATCAGAGACAAATTACCTCAAGGCAGAAACAAACCGTCCATGCTATTTCCATCCTATTTCCTCGGAAAAAACTTCCAAACTTCCTTAAAAAGCGTTTTTTACCGGTTGCGCACCAGTTCCTCCTCCTGCCTCGAGCCAGCGCTGGTTCCGGTGCTGTTCTCAGCTCCTTCCCTCTTTTTGATAGAGGCTTGTCTCGACTGGCGTTCGTGCCTTTTTTCACCCAGGGGTTATAGACCCCGGTTGGGTGTCTCCCACCATGTCCCCCGGTGGATTCATAAAATGTGACCGCTGCAGCCAAACTGTCTATTACAGACACTCATGGCTGCTGCTGCCTATCCTGCCTGGGCTCGGACCATGATAGCACCACCTGTGACTTGTGCCAGGCTATGACTCCAAAAACCAACAAGAAAAGGTCGGAGTTGCAGGAGAGGATGTTCCCGAGGTCCGACTCTGCACTGGACTCCCCGATGCTGAGCTCCAAGCCCAGCACTTCTAGTGAGGCCCAGGTGTCCTCAGAGTCCAGCGGTGGCACGGCTCCTCCGAGAAAACCCCCAACCCTGAGCAAAAAAGGAAAAAAATCCTTCGAAGTCAGTTGAGGTTCCACTGGTGAAACCTGGTAAAGTCCCATGGAGGGACTCTGGCGACTCCAAGCAGCGCCCCACTAAGGTCTCTAAGGAGTCCTTGGCTGGCAGAAATCATGTGAGGCTCTCCAAGGCCGTGGACCTCATCAAGGACACACGAGAGCGCTGATGTCAGGCCCGATGTCCTCGGTGCCCATGCCAAAAGCTGCGGACCCTTCTGGCCTCAAAACCAGAATGGCGGCCCTGGAACAGAATATTTCTGCTGTCCTGGCCCTGCAGCAGGCGATGATGGCCGGATCTTCCTTGTCATCTGCCCCCACAACCAGGCCCCTGACTGCGGGGAAGTCCCTGGGCACCGAACCAGGCTCTGAGTGCCACCGGCCTCGAGTGAGTCCTCGGCACCGGTAGAGGTCCCAGTCCCATTCCTCGGGTATCCAGTCCTCACTGGCCAGTTTCTGGGAATCATACCTGAGGTCCTCCAGAGTGTCCTGGCTCCTCGGGGCCAGCCTCGAGACGTGAGACTGCAGGACCTTGGAATCGTCGACACCCTCTGACTCCTAGTGGGAGACAGATGTCGAGGCCTGAGAATCTTCACACTCTTGGCAAGTGCATATTTCTATATGATTTGCAAGGTATTGCGGGCAATGTAGTTCATTCACACCAGACACAGCTGCTGACAATAATTTAGTTGTGCTCTTGGGTAAAGCCAATAAGATATTTATTTATGGGGTTATTTCTCCCAACACAGATATGCTTGGTAGCACATAAATTAGGTTACTTGCTTTCAGTGCTAACTTGGAAAAACAAAGTCAAAAATCAGGAAAACAACAAATGAAAAGCCACAAAGCAAGAAACAAACTGTTCTTTTCAAATTAACTTCTGATTACTTCCCACACAGATACAGAAGTGATTCTCTCCTAGCTCACAAGCAATTAGGTAAGGCTTAATTGCTAGCAGTTACCAGCTGAAACCTCTTAGCTGGCTTGCCTTCCACTGCGTGGGTCAAATCCTGCTTCAGGAGCTTTTCTGAGTAGATTAAAGAACAAATTTGTATTTCTTTGTGATGGTTGCTGTACTTTATAACAGAAAGTTACCAACGGAGTTTAGATAGAGAACAGTCCATATAAATAGGATCCTCATCTGCTATTATTCCCCCTTGTTCAACAAGCATGGGTTCAATATCATGGATTGGCACAGATGAATCTCTCAATGGAGCATTTTCAGGAGAATACTTGTTTCCCTGCTGTCTTTCAAGGTTATAGCTAGGGCATATATCAGTGTTCATACCTGAGCTTCCATTGCTGCTAGAGTTCCTCTCTATATAGCCTGGCCAGTATGTAGTCCAGTTCTTATGTCCAGCCTTCCAATCCAGATCCCTGGACACTGGATCTCTCTTCACATACCTTCTGGCACAGGTCTTAGGGTCTCTTACACGTGCAGCCGTCTCCCTCACAGGTAGCCTCTGGTGATTCCTAGCTCTGCAGCAACATTCCTCTGGCTTTCCCCAGTCCAATGGTGTATGCTGGCCCTTGGAATACCTCCCAGTATACGTACTGCTTTGGACTCTTCTAGACCTCTCAAAGGCTTTTCTCTTCCTTCTTCCAAAGGGTCTCTTTCCCTCTCTGTCCGTCCGGTTTGGCTTCTGCTTCTGATGATCCTTCAGATGAAACTGATGATCAAACTCAAGCTGATTCTCCGGATACTGAGGACAATTCTCTGGATATCCAAGGTGATCATGAAGATGGTCATCTGTAGAATAAACTCTACTCTTATTCTGCCTGGATGAGTGCTCCTCCCTAACACAGCGCAGCTGTGCTGAATCAGGCCCTGCCCTTTGAGATGAGTGCTTAGGGATTACCTCATAGCCCTCCTGATTGAACACACGTTTCCCCACTTCAGCTCCTCTAATGGCTGTTGGAAACCTGGTGCATTCTGGGACTGGTAGTCTTTTATGGCAAAATTCTGTTTTCTCATTTCTACCAGCACTGACAGGTTGCTTGTTCAGAGACACTTCACTTTTTCTATAGCTCCTTCCTGAGCTATGATAAGCTTCCTTATCACAGGCCTCCCCGGAAACCTGTTGGCACCGAGGCATCTCCTCTGAGCCGTCTCCCCTGACTCCTTGGTGCCATTCTCTCCCGGAGGACGTGGCTTTCCACACTTCGTTCAGGACATAGCCCGGCCCTGTCAATTCAGACAGAGTTGGCGGAAGACCCGTGCACTGAAGAACTGGAAAGCCTCCAGTATGAGTCCCCACCCAAGGAGACTCTTACAGTGCCAGTGCAGTCGATCCTTGAATGACTGCTCCTCAGGATGTGGGAGACCCCGGCCTCGGTGCTGGTGGTCATTGACGCCTCAGCGCCATCTACTGTATCAAGAAGTACACTGGATTCCACAAGACTCAACTGCCACATAACTCAATGGTTGTGGAGTCAACCATGCAGAAGTTGAAGAGCCAGAAGAACTACTCCTCTGTCCACTCTGGGCAGAGAGGCTCAGGCCCTCAACACCCTCGGATGAAAATGCTACCAGGGCTCCATGCTTGGGTGCCGGATTCAGGCCTATGAACTGTACATAGGCATGTACCTCAAGGCCCTGATCCAGGAGCTCTCCAACTTCTTGACTGTGCTTGCTGGGGAACCCTTCCTGTGGTTTCAAGTCCTATCACCTGGGATGCTCTAAGTTCCTTTCCTGAGCCGCCAACAACGGCTTCGAGTTGGCAGTCCGAGTAGTGGTGGCAGTCATCAGCGCCCAGCACCAGGCCTGGTTACAGACCTCTGACCTAGAGCAATGGGTCCAAGAAAAATTGCTCGATGTCCCATGTATGGGGTAAATCTTGTTCGGCAAACCCATGTCTGACAAGGCGGCCAAGATAGAGGCCAAGGTAGTGACTAGGTAGAGGCTCTCCAAGAAGACCTTAGCCCTCTCCCGAAAGAAATCATTGGGGAAAAGACCACTTTTCCTGAGAAAAAAAGGAGTCCTTCCACCAAAGTCACTACCAGCCCTTCTCGGGCCATCAACAGCAGGGTCCTCAGCCTAAGGGCTATAGCCACAGACCCAGGAAGCCAGAAGCCCCAGACCCCGACTCCCACCGAACCTGGGGTGAGCTTTTAACTCCTGGGGCAGGGCCTCTTTATTCCTCCCAACCCTCCCCCCCCCCCCCCGGGAGACTCTCCCCAGCCCACTGCGGGATGCCTGGGCACTCTTTGCCCATAGGTGTGCCGGAGTGACCTCAGAACAGTGGATCCTGCAGGTGGTCAAGAACGCGTACCTCCTCCACCTGCAGCAGATATCCTCACAGTTCTTCCCAGGAGAGCCAGTGTGACCTCTCCTTCACCAGACCTTGCTGCTCTTAGCTCGCAGGCCTACTCAGGGACGGTGTAGTGGAGTCTGTTCCCAAGCATCTATGGGGAAAGGGCTTCTACTCAAGGTACTTTCTTGTCCCCCAAAACAGGGGGCCTCAAGCCCATACTAGACCTGTGAAACTTGAACAAGTTTTTGGTGAGGGAGAAGTTCAAGATGCTTTCCCTTGGAACATTGCTGCCTTACCTCCCCCAGGGAGATTGGCTGTGCTCCTTGGATCTAAAGGATGCCTATACCCACATCCTGATCCACCCCTCCTACAGGCAGTACCTCAGGTTCGTAGTGGGAGGAGGGCATTACCAGTACAGGGTGCTGCCCCTTCGGCCTTGCCTCCTCGCCAAGGGTCTTTACCAAGTGTCTGATGATGGTAGCCACCCACTTGTGCCTACAAGGGGGACCTATGCCTTCCCCTACCTCGACGACCGGCTTATCAGATGCAGCACAGCCTCAGAGGTCAGGCAGGCTGCAGAGCATACAATCCTCCTGCTGCAGCACCTGGGGTTCGTCATCAACTATCCAAAATATCACCTCGCCCCAACCCAAAGCCTGGAGTTCATAGGGGCTCAGTTGGACACGTTACAGGTCAAGGCTGTCCTCACAAGGGAAAAGGCAGACTGCCTTAGGCAACTGGCGGAAGAGGTGCAACACTGCTGCTCAGTGCCAGCTTGCCTCCTGCTTTGCCTGCTAGGCCACATGGCCTCAATGGTTCATGTCACGCCCTTAGCCCGCCTCACCCTTAACCTGCCTCTACATGCGGACAGCCCAATGGTGTCTCTGCTCACAGAGGACTCGAGCCACAGGCTGACTACAGACCAGGGTCAGAGTCACCCGCCAGCTGGCACAGTCCCTCACCTGGTGGCAAAACTTGTGCCACCTCCAGGTGGGAATGCCATTCCAAGCACCCACACCGCAGATGACCTGATAACAGACGCCTCCCCCCTCGGTTGGGTGGGGCGTATTGTGGGAGCCACCACACACAAGGTTGCTGGTCCCAGGAGGAGTCGCTCTCCGACAAATCAATCTCCTGGAACTCGGAGCAATTTTCCTGGCCCTGCGAGCGTACCGGAAGATGTTTATTGAATTAAACTATATCATCCATAGGGCCTATGGCTGATATAGTTTAATTCAATAAACATCTTCCATTGCTATCCATGTTTTTGTTTATCTTTATTTATTTATTTATTTACATTCTCTTATATACCGCGCTATTCTGCATCAGTGTGGTTTACATTGAACAAACTGAAATTACATTGAACAGGGCATTATAACTTGGAGATAACTATTTTACAGGGAACATGGGCTATGGAGGGTTAAGTGGCTTGCCCAAGACCACAAGGAGCACCTGAGGGACTAGAAACCCCAGTCCTTCCGGCCCAAGGTTGCTGTCCTCTAGTGGGATTTGAACCCCCGACCTTCCTGCCTGAAGTACCTTGCCCCAACCACTAGGCCACTCCTCCACTCCTGGGTTCTGTTACTGCACGTGGTTTGTGCTCCTTTGTTGGACTCCTGCGAGCGTACCGCCATCACCTGTAGCACCACCCGATGCTGATCCAGATGGACAACCAGGTGGCAGTGTTTTACATCAACAAGCAGGGAGGGGGAGCATGGGTTCGTACTCCCTCTGCCAGGAAGTGGTGGCCCTTCTCTCCTTCGCAGTGTGCAACAGCGTACTTCTGCGAGCAGCATACCTGTCAGGCCAGGACAACCGCTTAGCGGACAGGCTGAGCAGGGTTCTTCACTAACACGAGTGGCATTTGAATCCCAGGGTAGCGAAGCAATTCTTCCGCCACTGAGGCAGGCCAGTGATGGACCTGTTCACCTCCCTGCACAACACACAGCTACCTCACTTCTGCTCACGCCAATCACACCAGGGGAGAGTGGCGGCAGATGCCTTCCTGATCTCGTGGTTGGAGGGCCTATTCTATGCATTCCCACCAAACTCCCCCACCCCCGATCACCACGACTCTCTTCAAGGTCCAGAGCGAGGAGGCGTCGGTGATACATTTCGCACCCAGATGGCCCAGGCAGCCCTGGTTTCCCCTGTTTCTTGCCCTGTCATAACACTTCCTGTCCTGCTGGACCAGGCCCCGGATCTCCTCTCCCAGGAGGAGGGCTCCCTTCTGCACCTCATCTTACACAAGCACAAGGAGCACAGCCAATCTCCCTAGCACTAATAGCGTGGCTGTTGAAAGGGCAGCGTTGGCCTCTTCAACCTCCTAGGGGAAGTTGAGGAGATCCTGCTGGCCTCCCAGAAGCCCTTCACCAGATGGGCTTGCGCCTTTAAGTGGAGAAGATTCTCTGGTGTTACGAGAAGGAGAATCCCTTCTCCTGTCATGTGCAACTGGTTCTCCAATACCTGCTGTATCTGTTGCACACCGGGCTGAAATCCAACTCTGTGAGGGTGCACCTGAGTGCAATAGCTGCGCACCACCCACCCTATCGAAGGGAAACCCCTCTCAAGTCGACCCCTGGTCTCCAGGTTCCTCCGGGGCCTTCTACTATTGAAGTCCCCCTCTGTTGGCGTTGTGGGACCTCAACGTGATGCTCTCCCAGCTCACTAAACTGCCCTTTGAGCCTCTAGCCACTTGCCACCTAAGATACTTGTCTTGGAAACTGGTCTTCCTGGTGGCCCTCACGTCAGTACATAGGGTCAGCGAAATCCAAGCCCTGGTGGTGGAGTCCACCACATACCAGTTTCTATAAGAACAGGGTGGTGCTCCACACGTACCCCAAATTCCTCCCGAAGGTTCTATCTTCCTTCCACCTCAACCAAGAGGTGGTCCTCCCCACCTTCTTTCTGTGGCCCCATGCCGGCAAGGAGGAACTAATAGTCCACGTGCTCAATTGCAAGCAGGTCCTGTCCTTCTACATGCAGCAGACCCAGGCCCATCGCAGTGCCCCTCCAGCTTTTTGTGTCCTATGACTCCAACAGACTGGGGGTCCCTGTGACCAAGTGCACTCTGTCCACTTGGATGGCGGACTGTATTGCCCTCGCCTACGAGCAAGCTGGCCTCTCACTATAGCACCGGATCACAGCGCATAGCGTGAGGGCGATGGCCACGTTGGTGGCCATCCTCCGCTCAGTGCCAGTGATGGAGGTTTGCAAGGTTCCCACATGGTCTTCAATTCATATGTTTGCAGTGCAGTACTGCCTGGAGATTGAGTCCCGCAGGGGCAGTGCCTTCGGCCAAGCAATACTCCGTAATATTCTCGAGGTGTAGGCAACTCCTGCTTTTTGACTCTTCTGTGTTCAGGCTACTGAAGTAATAGTGTTGCTGGACCATTAGGGTCTTACAGAATCTCTTAGCAGGGACTCACCTTCTGTAACTCGCAGCTGTCCATTTGGCCGCCGGTGGTGCTGTCGTGGTTCAGTTCTCGGCAGCCTGGAGCTAGGGAGTCACATATGTGAGGACTGACTTCCTTCTTGTTCCTGGAGAAAGCATAGTTACTCACCTGTAACAGGTGTTCTCCGGGAACAGCAGGAATCAGTCCTCACAACCCTCTCTTCTCCCCTGGGAGTTGCCTCCCTACCGTGTTTTAGTTTTTACTGCCGTCCTAGCTATGTTATCTGATTGAGCAAGATGGCACCCTTGGGCGGGAAGGGGATCACACATGTGTGGTAGCGTGTCCCAAAGGTTTTCTTTGAAAACTGGGGAAATGCTTGTGCGGGCTCAGTCGGCGTCGACATCACTCATATGTGAGGACTGATTCCTGCTGTTCCCGAAGAACACCTATTACAGGTGAGTAACTATGCTTTATATGCACATTGTCACATATTTTTGATGACAAAAATCTTAATTATAACTCAGAATAGACTGAGCAGGATGAATTGGTATCCGATGTGGAGCAAGAGGTAGAATAGTAAAGCGTAGAAGGCTTTTACTTCCTGTTTTTTGTTTAACAGGACATGTTCACTTTTCTCTCATCATATTGTACTGTGATTTTCAAGTTCCTCGGTCGTCATCTCCTCTTAGATTCTTAAAACAGGTTTCTTAGTATTTTAATACATTTTAGTATTTTTTTTTCCTGATGATAGGTGCTGATGATCTTTTGGTGCCATCCCGGTGTATCTTTTGGACATGTCTTGAAACCTCTTTCCTTGATTTTTTTTGTATCAATTTAACAATGGCTTGATACAAAACTAAATATCTGTGCTCAGGAAACCTCATGCATGCCTGATGGTCTGTTTTCCAGCGAACACTAGGAAATGTTCCAGTGGAACATACAACAGATTGTAGGGAACACACATTATAAGTAAAGAATGTCATTGTGCTAGTGCTATTGTTCATCTTTACTATTGCCTTTGTCCTTTGTTACAGATTGCTGATTTGGCCAATGAAGATACTCCCCAGCTGTATGTGGCATGTGGGAGAGGACCTCGGTCATCTCTGCGGGTCCTACGGCATGGGCTTGAGGTAAGGGAAACAACATTTACAAATTGTGAGGGACTGAATCAAAATATAATAAAATGATACAAATAGATGGAGGGGGGAGAAAGCTTGTTAAATGAGCCTGTAAGTTCTAGTGACGAAGTTAGTGATGAAAAATGCAAACATGCATCTCACAGGACTGCTTGTTAACATGAAATTAATAGGGGACAGGTATTAAGATAGGCAATGGGAAGACAAGGGAAAGAAGACTATATAGAAAGTTGAGAGTTTGCATTCTGGGAGATAAAATTAGATTTGAAAGCCCAAATGGTAAAGACTGATCTCAATATTGTGGTTTATTACAGTAATGTGGTTCAGTGAGTCCCCAGGAGTGGGATTCAAGCTACAATTCTTTGAAGAGGAAAGAGTAGGCAGAAAAAGAGGAGAAGTGGCACCTTACATAAAATAAAGAAATTTAAGCAATAGAAAGCGTAATTGCTTAACTGTAATGGAAGTTCTCTGTAGACAGCAGGGGTATACAGCCACACTCTGTTGGTGAAGTCTCTGACTGAGCCAAGTGCCCAGATCTTCTCTAGCTCAGAGAAGTCTTTTGGACTTCTCTGAGCATGCATGCGCCTCCCATGTCAGCAAGCCATACTTTTCACTCTCAGTCTGTAACATAGCTAAATGAGGCCACAGCCACCCTGATGTAGTAAGTGCATTGATGGGTGAATGTATGTATGTTTAAGCTTGATATACTGCCCTTCACATTAGCAGCATGGCTGTTTACAATAAAGTCAAGTTGAGAGAAGGAGAAAGGAACTCCATAAAATACAGAAAAAATTGCAACCTTCATACCTGGGAAAGGAGTGAGAGCAGTAGTCAGAAAGGCAGAAGCTAAGAGAGTCGGGCAGAGGGTAAGTCAAAAGCTTTCTGAAAGAGGAAGGTTTTGAGCTTTGATCTGAATTTGACATAGTTTGGTTCTAGTCTGAGGTCAGGAGGTAAGGCATTCCAGAGTCATAGGCCAAGAAAGTAAAAGGCTGTGTGACAAATGGCTTCAAGTCTGGCTTGATAGACAGACAGAAGTAAATGCAATTGGCGTGAATGGAACAAAGTATCCGATGTGGCGAATGCGGTATAAGGTTTGATAGATAGTGGGGAATGCTAGTGAACCAAGGAGAGAAATTTATATTGAATACGGTATACTGGAAGCCAGTGGAATTGAATTAGGAGCCGGGTTACATGGTCGAAGTGAAAGGCGTGAGCTTGTATTTTCACAGCTGTATTCTGAATGAACTGTAAATGCTACAATTCGTAGTTTGAAATGCCAGAAAGGATAACATTACAATAATCTAAACATGTCATGATCAATGATAAAAGTAAGGTGGTCAGTGAGGAAGAAGAAAGAAACGACTCTGATTTGGCGATGCGAAAAGAGAGCGTCGGACAGTGGCACTAGGTCATGGAAGGTTAAGGAAGAATCAAGAATAACAGTAAGATAGTGGAGAGAAGAGACCAGGGAAATAGAGTATTCAAAAGTGTTGGGGAGAGTGAAGGATAGGAACTTAAGCCAGTATGCCAAATCGCAGAGGTCTTGCCAGGGTTAAGAAGATGGTTAGATGTCATCCAGTTGGCAATTTGAATCAAGACATTGAGAAGGGTAAGGTTGGGTAGTACAGGATCAGTGTGAAGAAACAGTAATATGACATCTACATAATAATATACTGAGTTTCTGCATTGTTGTATAAGAAGGGTAAGAGGAACAGCAAAAATATTGAACAGTAATAGGGCCAGCACAGAGCCCTGTGGCACTCCACCATGTAACGGAAGGAAGGGTGAAGGTGCTGAGTCAGATGTGACAAGAAGCGACCCAAGAAAAATGAGTGAAATCAGTGGATAACAGTACCATGCAAAACAAACTCATGTAGATGGGAGAGAAGATCAAGAGATACTGCGAGAGAAATATTGTCCTTGTCCTGCGATTCGTGAATTTCATTGAGAAAGAAGAGTAGAATTGTCTCTGTGCTGTGATCGGAGCGAAAGCTGGATTGATGGGGATGAAGGGTGTTTGTATTTGCCCAACTCATGCATTTAGACTCTACTATCTTTTCAAGAATTTTGGACAGAAAGGGTAAATTGGAAACTGGTCTTTCTCCAGGACCAAGCAGGAAGTCACTCCTCGCATATGGGTGTCATCGACGCCAATGAAGCCCCAGCGGAGCATTTCCCCAGCTTTCTAAGAAAGCCTTTGGGAATGCAGGCATGCATGCGCGGTTCCCTTCCTGCCTAAAGGTGCCATCTTATCTCAGTCTCTCTTTTTCCGAGAAGCCCACCGGACGTGTGTCCTGTCATCCCGGATAAAAGTTTTATTATTCGGCGATTTTCGCTATTTTTTCTTCCCGGTTCCACGCCAGTTCCCCTCCCGCCGGGTTCGGTACACCGGTATTGAGCCTGATTCTTCTTTTTCGGTTTTTGCCCTTCGTGGCTGGCGTTCGTGCCTTTTTTTTTATTTTTCCCTGGAAGGCCGGTCCTTTGACCTCGCGGGGACTCTTTTTTCCCCGATGGCTTCCAGCGGTTTCAATAAGTGTGATCGGTGTAAGAAGTTGATGTCTCTCACCAACACACACGACTGCTGCCTTCGGTGCCTCGGTCCTGATCACGACCCTAAGACATGTGGACCATGTGGGAAGATGTCTTCCAAGGCACTCCGAAGTTGCCAGCAGCAGAAAGAAAGGCTTTTCTCGGACTCAGCCTCCGGCCGGGCCCGGACCTCGTCTGAGGCCTCGACATCTCGGGATTCGGATCCCGAGCGCCGTCGAAGCTCCTCGGACAGGGGGTCCTCCGACCGGGAACGCAAGAGGAAGAAGCGGCTCGTGAGGGCGTCGTCGGAGGAGGTCCCTGGCTCCTCGAGGGCCAGGTCTAAGACCCCCGACCGTCACCCCGGGCCCGTGGAACAAGAGAAGCCTACAAATGTTCCTCTCGTGGAGCCGGAGTCTGCTGGACATGTAAGCCCTGTGATCCTCGAGGACTCTCCTCCCAGAGAGCCGATGTCGGGCCCGGCGCCGCTGGGGCCCGAGTCGGTGGCTGCTGCGTCTCCCTAGCTGAGTCTGAGGATGACAGCCTTGGAGAGCAAATTGTCTGCCTTCATGGAGCAGCAGCGGGCACTGATGGCCAGCCTGTCTGGCGCATCTGCCCCGACCACCGGGACATCGACATCGAAGTCGACCCCGGAGACCGAGCAGATAGTCGAGTCCATCATGGCTCGAAGTCGACCTCGGTCGCAGTCTCCCTCGACCTCCCGTTCGGGTCCGAGGGCGTCGACGCCGGTGCCTCTGGCATCGGGGTGGGTGCTCCAGGGCCCCGCGGGATCGGATCCTGACTCCTCGTCGGACGAGTCCGCCTGGGAGACGGAGGATGAGGAGTCCCCCGACACGTTCAAGACTCGGTGCGTCCCGTCCCTTCCGGAGGATACCCGGTTCTGAGTTTGTCCGGGATATGGCCACCGCGTTGGCTATTCTGGCGGACCCCGAGGAAGAGCCTTGAGCTGAAGAGCTCGAGGCCCTACAGTACGACTCTCCTCCGAAGGAGGCCTTTACTGTCCCGGTTCCTCCGATGCTGGAATGGCTCCTCTTCCGGATGTGGGAGGCACCGGCCTCGGCGCCAGTTCTAAGTAAGCGAGTCGATTTGATTTATCGACTCCGGAAGAGCCCTGGCTTTCAGAAGGCGCAGCTACCACACCATTCCATGGTTGTGGAATCGGCCATGCATCGCCTGAAGAGTCAGAAGATGCACTCTGCAGTGCCCCCCCGGCAGGGAGGCCCGGAACCTTGATGGTGTCGGTAGAAAGTGCTTCCAGGGCTCGATGCTTGCTTGCCATGTCCAGTCTTACCAGCTGTACATGGGCATGTACTTGCGAGACCTGGCCAAGGAGTTGGCCGGGTTCTCTGCTGGTCTCTCCGGGGAGCCCTTGCAGAGATTCAAGTCCTTGTCCTCGGGGATTCGGGACTGCTCAAAGTTTGTCCCGCACCGCCTACGATGGCTTCGAGGCTTCGGCCCGAGTTGCGGCAGCCGGCATCGCAGCTCGACGCCAGGCATGGCTGCAGTCATCGGATCTCGAGCCATGGGTACAGGACAAGTTGGTCGATGTCCCTTGCCGAGGTGAATACCTTTTTGGCAAGCCCATGGCCGAGAAGGCCGCACAGCTCGAGACTGAGCACCTTACCAGGACAAGGCTGTCTAGGAAGACCTCTGCCCCTTCTCACAAGAAGAAGGCCTCTGGTAAGAAGCCCTTTTACCCGAGGAAGGGCACTGCCTACAAACAGTACCCTCAGTATCAGGCTGCCCAAGCTGCACCCCAGGGTCAGCAAGCCAAGGGGCAGGGTAATGGGCCCCGTAGGCAGAGGACCCCCAAGCCTCCGGCCCCTGCTCCCACTCAGCAGGGTGGGGGTTTTTGACTCCTTGAGCGTAGCCTCTCAGTCCCTGCTCTCCCAACCCTGCACAGGAGGTCGCCTCACCCTTTTTGCCCACCAGTGGCCCCTCATAACTGGGGACAGTTGGGTGTTGAACATAGTCCAAAGGGGCTATGCACTACATTTTCACCAACTGCCTCCACCATACTTTCCAGGGGAGCCTCCAAGGCCTCTCCTGCACACAGCTCTTCTCCTCCAAGAGCTCCAAGGTCTGTTGGTGGACAGGGCGGTGGAGCCTGTACTTTCCCACTTGCAAGGTCAAGGGTTCTATTCCAGGTATTTCCTGGTACCCAAAAGAACCAGTGGCTCAGGAACCTAAACAAGTTCCTAGAGAAAGAAAAGTTCAAGATGCTTACTCTTGGAACACTTCTGCCCTACCTCCAGCAGGGAGATTGGCTATGCTCCTTAGATTTAAAGGATGCGTACACTCACATCCTCATTCATCCAGACCACAGAAAGTACTTCAGGTTCATTGTGGGAGGAAACCATTATCAGTACAGGGTACTGCCTTTTGGCCTAACCTCCGCTCCCAGAGTCTTTACAAAATGCCTGGCAGTGGTGGCGGCCTACCTGAGAAATCAAGGCATCTTTGTCTTTCCCTATCTGGACGACTGGCTCATCAGGGGTCAGACGTGCCAGGAGGCCCGCCAGGCCACCCTCAGAACTATCGCTCTTCTTCAAAGCTTGGGATTTGTAATAAACTTCGCAAAGTCCACTTTGCTCCCCTCCCAGAACTGGGAGTTCATAGGGGCAAGGCTGGACTCTGTCCTGGCAAAGGCATTCTTGCCAGAAGACAGAGCCCAAAGACTGATGGACTTAGCAAATCAGTTTCTCAGAGGGTCAGTGGTCTCCGCCAGACTCTGCCTGAGGCTACTTGGCCACATGGCTTTCGACAGTACATGTGACCCCCAATGCCAGGCTCCATATGAGGCCTGCACAGTGGTGCCTTCGGACTCATTGGTCCCAGGCCACAGGCAGCCTCAGAGACAGGATAAGGGTGTCCAGACAATTTCTGACCTCCCTCAGCTGGTGGCTGCACCCACCCAATCTACTACAAGGAGTGCCCTTTCAAATTCCTGGGTACACAGTGGTACTGACCACAGACGCCTCCCTGCAGGGCTGGGGGGCTCATTGCCTGAACAAGTGCACCCAGGGCCTGTGGTCTCCTTGGGAGGCTGCACAGCAGATCAATCTTTTAGAACTCAGAGCTATTCGATTAGCACTCAAAGCTTTCTCTCCTACCCTGGCTCATCAGTCTGTCCTAGTTCAAACAGACAACCAGGTAGCCATGTTTTATGTAAATAAACAGGGCGGGACTGGGTCCAGGCTCCTTTGTCGGGAAGCTCAAGACCTTTGTTCATTTGCCCTAAAGCACAACATGCTCCTCAGGGCTGTGTACCTTCCAGGCCAGGAGAACTACCTGGCCGACAGGTTGAGCAGGATTTTGCAGCCCCATGAGTGGCAGCTGCATCCCTTGGTAGTTCAGAAGATCTTCCTGAAATGGGGTCTCCCTTGGATAGATCTGTTTGCCAGTCCACTGAACAAGCAACTGCCAAAGTTCTGCTCCAGGCAACCGCATCCTCTGCAGATAGCAGCAGATGCTTTTCTGATCTCCTGGTCTCAGGGCCTCCTGTATGCGTTTCCTCCCACGCCCTTGGTGGCCTGAACTCTCTTCAAGATCCTTCAGGACAAAGCCTCGGTCCTGCTGGTGGCCCCCAGGTGGCCGAGACAGCCTTGGTTTCCACTTCTACTTCAGCTGGCGGTGGATCCCCCACTGACTCTGGGGTTGCAACCTGACCTTCTCTCTCAGGATCAGGGTTCCCTTCTGCACCCCAATCTCAAAGCTCTCAATTTGATGGCCTGGAAGCTGCAAGGGTAGTTTTGGCTCCCTGGGGCCTACCTCAGGAAGTTGAGGAGGTTGTCCTAGCCTCTAGGAAACAGTCCATTAGGAAAACCTATGCTCTCAAATGGAAAAGGTTTTCTTTGTGGTGTCAGCTACGTACAGAGGATCCTTTCTCCTGTACTGTACCAGTAGTGCTTCAGTACTTACTGCACTTGTCTAATCAGGGACTTTCCAATTCTGTTTGGGTCCACCTCTCAGCTCTAGCAGCTCACCACTCACTGGTGGAAGGACATTCTCTGTCGGTTCACCCCTTGGTGTCCCGGTTTCTCAGAGGCTTGCTCTTGCTCAAGCCTCCAGTCCGTCCTCCTGCTCCTGAGTGGGAGTTGAATGTGGTCTTGCAGCAGCTGACTCGCCCACCTTTTGAGCCGATGGCTACTTGTCCTCTACGCTTCCTGTCCTGGAAGACACACTTCCTAGTAGCCCTTACCTCGGCCAGGCGCGTGAGTGAGCTACAGGCCCTGGTCTGTGATAGGCCTTACTCTCGCTTCTATGGGAACAGGGTAGTCCTTAGGACTCATCCAAAGTTCCTCCCAAAGGTTGTCTCGTCTTTCCACCTCAACCAGGAGGTGGTTCTTCCAACATTCTTCCCTAGGCCTCATGCCAGCCAGGCTGAAGCAGTTCTGCATACCCTGGACTGTAGGAGGGCCTTATCCTTCTACCTTGACCGTACGCAGGGGCATAGAAGGGCTACTCAGCTCTTCGTCTCCTTTCACCCCAATAAGTTGGGGTTGGCTGTGTCCAAGCGTACCTTGTCCATCTGGATGGCTGACTGTATCACCTGGGCTTACAAGGCGGCTGACCTTTCTTTGCAGGGTCGGGTCACGGCCCACCGTGTTAGGACAATGGCTGCCTCAGTGGCTCATCTCCGCTCTGTGCCCTTGATAGACATCTGCAGGGCTGCAACTTGGTCTTCAAGCCAGACTTTTGCGGCCCATTACTGTCTGGAGAGGGAGTCCTGTAGGGACAGTGCTTTTGGCCAAGCAGTACTCCGGAATCTCTTTGAGGTTTAGGCAACTCCTGCCCTCTGTTGGGCTACCGGTGGAGGTTGTGTCAGTGAAAAGCCTTTCTTTGCTGCTGAGACTAGAGGGATTATTCTTGTTCAGCCTGGGTTCCTCAGTAGCCCAGAGCTGGGGAGTCACCCATATGTGAGGACTGACTTCCTGCATGGTCCTGGAGAAAGAGTAGTTACTCACCTGTAACAGGTGTTCTCCAGGAGCAGCAGGAATCAGTCCTCACAACCAATGTTCCCTCTAATTTTCTGTAGGCTGTGTGCGCATAAAATATCAGCTGTGTGCAGCTTTTGAAGGAAGGTTAAATTTTTGTGTGCCACATGACGACACTCGGAGTTATATACTTTAAAATTTGACTACACGTTAGAATACAGTATGTACAAGATATTGATTTTAATCAAATTAAATGAAAATAGACAATTACTAAATGAAGCGGGAAATTTCTAGTAATTACAATCATAACTTTTAAATTTTAAGACATCTGTGTTGTTTTCTATCAGAATCAGAGCCGTAATTTTTGTGCGCTCTGTTGTAAAGTATGTGAACTCGCTCGGCGAGGTGTGTGCGCGCGCACACGCGCACAGCTTAGAGGGAACAGTGCTCACAACCCTCCCTCCTTCCCTGGGAGTTGCAGTTGTACATAGTTTATTTTTACATTTTTGTGTGCTGTTCTTAGCTATGTCATTTGACTGAGGTAAGATGGCACCTTTAGGTGGGAAGGGAACTGCGCATGCGTGCCTGCATTCCCAAAGGTTTTCTTAGAAAGCTGGGGAAATGCTCCGCTGGGGCTTCATCGGCATCGATGACACCCATATGTGAGGACTGATTCCTGCTGCTCCTGGAGAACACCTGTTACAGGTGAGTAACTACTCTATAATGGGCCGGAGAAGATCGGTCTAAGGAGAGATTTTTCAGAATGAGACAGATCAAGGCTTTCTTCTAAATGGAAGGAAAAACACCTGAAACAAGACTATTGCTCATAATTGAGAGGGTGGGCAGGTAGGAGAGTGAATGAGGCGTCAGTGAGCCAGACAGACGAAATGGGTCAGAGCGGCACATAGTTTTGTGAGATGAGGACATAATCTTTAGTAGTTCTGCTGAAGATATGGTATTAAAAAGAACTTCAGACATGAATCAAGAATTGTGATGCAGGAGAGACCTGATTTCGGGGGCTGAAAGGAAGGGTGGGTAGACAGTCACGAAAACTGATCAGAGTTTAGTGATTTTTATTGTGAAGGGACAGGTTTGGCGAGGGTGTGTCATCTTTGGGCCTCGCGTGGATGTTGGATTAGAGAACGTAGAAAGAACAGAGTAGAGTGTACTTGAAAGATCAGAGGAGGAGGAAATGAGGTTGGAAGAATAATCCTTTTTAGCAGAGGTAATCATTGAGTGATAGCATTGATGAGATTATTTAAAACGCCTTAAGGTTTCCTGTGTGTGGTGCTTCCTCCAAAGTCTGTCAGCCCGACAAAGATGGGTCCACTGGAGGTATAGAACTGGGTGGTACCAATCATTTTGGTACTTTGGCCTGCAGCATCTTGGGGGAAGAGGGGCTACTCTGTCCAGTGCTGCACTTAGCAAGGTGTGCCATGATTGGACTTGATCATCGATAGAGAGAGAGAAAAAATCACTAGAGAGGATACTGGTGGAGGATGGAAACCGAGTCAATGTATGGGCAGTAATTCTGCGACAGCAAAATAAATGGTAGCGATAAAAACAGGTAAATGTACACACAAATTTATTACAGATAAAAAATAATTCATAGAGAAGCAATAAGACCATACATAAATATCAGTGAGATTTTAAAAAAGCATATAAAACAAACCCAACATGTTTCGGCCACAGACTGCTTCAGGGATTAAAACAATACATAAAATGCTTTTTTTATGACTTTTTTTATCTGTAATAAATTTGTGTGTACCTTTACCTGTACCTGTTTTTATCACAACTATTTATTTTGTTACTGTTTTTTGTGTGGTGTACATGCCTTTTTCTTCTACTGTATTCAGCAAACCAGAGAGCATGAGACTGGGACTGAAGGCTCTATATTGTTTACAGTGGCGATGGCATCAGAATAGAGTGAGAAGATGATGCAGAGGTGTTCAGTCCAAGGAAGTGCTTGCATCGCTAGCGAGGCTGGAAGAAACAGGGAGTTGGAATGGGTGAGAATTAAGTCAAGGATGTGACCAGCATGGGATAGGAGGTGTACTGTGACAGAGACGCCCGTCTTGAACCCATGAGAATAGAATAGGACATGGAATTGGACTTAGGGGAGAGCCCAGTTGTGTATTTCAAGGGTAACCTGAATCCTGCGTACACCGATACCCACGAAATCCCTGCCTGGCCTAGATCTCAGGCCCTGCAAAGGGAGAGAAAGAAGAGAGAGAGAAAGCCCAGGGTGCCACACCCAGACTCCTATGAGGTCCCTGCAGGCATGAGAAGAGATTATTATCACCTGGGAAGGGCTGGAAGGGAGGAGGAGGGGCTCAAACCCTGGAGGTGGAAATATAAACCCCTGTTAAGGCAAAGAAAAGAGAGGCTGGATAAACAAGGGGGGCTGGAGAAACAAGAGGCTCAGGAGAGTCAAGAGAAGCTGGAGATGCAGCGGAGCCATAGAGGAGAGCCCTGGGAGGAGCTGAACCACAGGGAACCCAGCCTGGGAGACGGGCCGAAGGCTGAAGGTACTGACCGGCTGTCTCGGGTAGAACTAGGAACAGGAGTGACTCTAGGACCCAAGGGGGAGCTGTTTACTGAGCACTGCTTTGAGAACTCAGAACGGGACACTGCTCCAACAATTGAAGATATGCAAGTTGATACTGCTGAGGATGACTTGAGGGCTATGGATATTCCTATGGACTGTACTTTATGCCAAGCCAAGTGCGTTGAACCGTTATGCTGAGGGCTAACACTTTCTGAGAAGGTCTCCTAAAGCTGGAAATAACAGGAACCAGAGAACTGACAGGAGGCCGGGGATACTTTTGCTAGCACCCGGTTTGTGACGCAGCCAGGAAAACTTGCAGGGAAGCTACAAAGCTTGGTGAATATTTGCTGCCCCTGTCTCCCATATTTTGGTTTAAACTTAATCCGGGAAGGGAGTTAAGAAGAAGCTTTTGTTCCAGTGTTGCCATTAATTGCTTTACAAGGCAAGGCTAAAAAGAGGCATTTTTACCCTTGCTAAAGAAGTGCTGTTTTTCAGGGCTGAGAAACGTTTGAAGCAGCTGTCTGTGTTTGAAGCTTGTGAAGCAGTTATGCTGTTCTAGTGCTGTATTACCAATAATCCTGCATAAGAAGGAGTCCTGTGTACAGGGTACTTGAACTTTTGCGTAAGAAATAAAATTCTGTCACTTTGCCTTACCCCCGGACCATGACTACAACTTCTTCTTGAAGCCATTTTTGAAGGCAAACTACATATTCCAAGATACGCCTGGGGAAATTTAGTTTGCCCAAGCCAATCGAGAGAAGTTCCCCCGATACCATGCTCCTCTAGGCTAGAGGCGGGTGGTGAGGGCATGACAGGACATACTGGGTGAGCACAAGGTTGTCAAGGTGAGAAAGAAAGGACTTATCGTGAGCTTTAGTCGTGTACTCAAAATGAACATCAAAATCCCCCAGGATGAGAAGGTAGGGATAGTGAATAGTTGCCTCAGAGATAGTAAGAAGTAGGGAATCCCACTGGTGGGGGGAGCAAAGAGCAGGAGGATAGTAGATCAGAAGGAGATGAAGAGGTGAGGAGGAAGAATCGCACGAATAGTTATTCTGGGTAGTGAAGGGCAGAATAGGAGATCTCTGAGATGGCAGGGAAAATCTAAAGATGACAGCAACCCCCACCTCCTCTATGACCAGTGTGAGAGGTTGATAAGGCAGCATAGCCCATGGGGAGGCAGCGGTTTAAGACGGCCCTCCCCTTCCCTGATCCATGTAATGGAGGATCCTGGCGAAGGAAGGAGTCCGAGATATAGTGGAGGATCTCGGCGAAGAAGTCTGTGGCTGGTTGCAGGAGAGGTGTTTCTTCTGCTCCCTGGTATGCATTTCGGTTTTTGTTTTTTTCCTTTTCTTTTGGCCATGGGGATGATGGCTGGGTGAGTGTGGCTGCATACCCCGCTGTCTATGGAGAATCCCTTTACAGATAAGCAACTACACTTTCTACGGAAACAAGCAGGGGTGATACAGGCACTCTCCATTGATGAATCCAGAGCTGAGGCCCCCCTAAAGAGTTATACCAAGGAGAAAAGAGGTTGTGGAGGATGGTCTGCCCGAAGGCAAGATCTTTCTCTGAAGCTAAATCTAGACAGCAGCGTTTAGTGAAGGTATGAATGTTGGACCATGTGGCTGCTTTGTAAAGATTGGGGTGCAGCAGGTGACTGCTGTTCTGAGTGAGAAGAAATGGGTGCAGTTCCAATGGCACCAGTAGCTCTATTGTCATGGCGAGGAGGTGTGGGAACCAATGCACGCACTGGGGGGCAGTGAGGAAAACCCAAGCTTTGTCATCTCGTATCTTGATGAGGACTCGCGGAAGGGAGGAAGCGCATAGAGAATTCAACCAGGAGATGATGAAAGCATCATGTGTTGGTTGGCAACTGCTGGGTCGAAAGGAGCACAAAAGAGGACACTTTACATTCTCTTCTGAGGCAACGAGATCTATCTCTGGGATGCCCTAAGTATTGAAGATTTTTTGCGCTATGGACAAGTCGAAGGGCTATTTGTGTGGAGCCAGATACCGGCTGAGGGAGTGCGCCAAGTCGTGATGCTTTCCTGGCAGATAGGTGGCCCTGAGTGTGGTGTCCGCTACGAGAGCAAAGTGCCACAGGCGCACCGCTTCTCTGCACAGTTGGAGAGATACTGACCCACCTTGCTTGTTGATACAGAATTTGGTGACGTGGTTGTTAGTCTTTACCAGTGACCCTATGAGTGACCCATGTCTGGGAGACAGCAAGGGCATAGAAGACAGTTCTGACCTCGAGGACATTGATGTGCAGTTTGTGTTCCTGAGGGGACCACCTCTCCTGCGTTAATAAGATGTGCCCCCTAGCTATAGAAGGAAATGTCAGTTGTGAGAACGAGGCTGTGTGGGGGAGTCTGGAAGGCTCTTTCTTGCTTTAGGTTTGCTGACATGGACTGCCGCTTTTGTGTCTGTTGTAGATGCCCTGACAGGTTTCCGGGCAGAAGGATCTGTGCACAGAGTATTTGGAAATGTTAACGCCAATGGAACTTGAGATGCCACTGCAGTGGGTGCATGAATAGTCATGCAAGCGGGACATCATGGACCGCTGCTGCCATGTGACCTACCTGAAGAATTGTCCTGGCAGTTGCTCCCAGGCTTTAGAGGAATGGTCCTTGACTTTGGACACTGCTTGTTCAACTTTCGGTCCAATGAAGCTGACCCCCCTCCTCCTGACAAGGTGTGTTGAGCAATCTGTCATGAAGATTGCCCCACAAGTCCTACACTCTGAGCCAGGCGGGGAGCCTGATAGAGATGGCTGTTGCTGCAGCATGTGCTATAGTGTCAAAGGTATATGTGGCTTGGTTGATGTGGTATGACTCCTGCAGATTCTGCTGCGAGTTGGGGGTGATCCTCCGCCATGGATGGAAAGGGGTCATCCAGCTGTGAAAGGAAGCCATGGTGGTAATGTAGAATCTGGAGCTGGTGTGCTGGGATCCTTCTCGCTGGGAGGGTGCTCTGATAAATTTTCTTGCTCATAGCATCCAGAGCTCTGTGTTCCTTACCTGGAGATGTATGGAGCTGAGCTTTGGAGAATCTTTGGCTTTCTTCATTGCCGTTTCAGAAACAGACTGATGTGGCAGCTGCTGCTGGTCAAATCCGGGAGCTGAAAGAACCTTGTATTTGAGATCAAGACACTGTAAGATGGTTTGTACAAAGGATGGGATTTTCTAAATGGAAGTCTCTAGGTCTTGCAGGATCTGGCAAGCTGGTAGGGCGAACACCTGTTTGGGGGCACTGCAGGTATTTAAGATAGACTGGAAATCCCGTTTGTTAACTGGTGTCCGGGAGTTGCTGAGTGCTAGAGCCCAGGAGATCTTTTCAGGAATTTAGGGTAGGCATATTCCTCCAATGAATCTGATTGATCTGACTCCAGTGGTGGCGGTGAGTGGTTGCTCCGTGATGTGATGAATGCCTTATCCCAATGCTGGGATGAAAAGCTTGCTTAATATGATCTGCTTACATTTTAGCTTGGCATAAGTCATGAAGTCACAGAAAGTAGCACAGTAGTAGATCACCCAACACACATTGCTGTATTTCCATCCACTGCTTCACTTTTATTACATTCTGTCTAATATTCCTCTTAACTGACCTGCCTGATGATAATCATTGAAATTATTTATTCCTAACCCCCCACATTATCTCTGGTCTTAAAAAGAATGGTCCTACTCACCCATACTGGTCTTTTATTCCAAATATAAGACATCATATTACAAGGAATTAGAGAAAAGATTGTTTTAGGTACTTCCACTGGCAATTGAAAAAAAAAAATACAAGTACTTCGGTAACATCAGCATTTTGATTGCACTTACCCTGCCCACATATCCAGCCCTTTAAACACCTCCTTAAGGAGAGGTGGATAATTTTACTAATAATTATTTATTAATGGCATTCTTTTCTTATTTTCCATAACATAAATGTAGGATTGTAAACCGCTCTGATGCTTCTTGGCCTGAGCGGTATATCAAATGTAATAAACATAAAGATACATAAGAATTACAGCAAAATCAAACTTTACTACTACTACTTCTTATCATTTGTGTAGCACTACAAGGCGTACGCAGCGCTGTACGGAGACATGTAAGAGACTGTCTCTGCTCATTAAAGCTTACAGATTAGTCAAGACAGATAACACAACAACTGGGGACTAGGATATATCTAGGAGAATAGTAAGGAAACACATAGGAGGTGAGCAGGAGACTAAGGAAATCGGAATCCAAAAGCAGCCTCAGAGGTTGAGTTTTTAGCCTGGATTTGAACAGGGCCAGAGATGGAGCCTGACGTACTGACTCAAGTAGTTTGTACCAGGCAAAAAGAGCAGAAAAGAGGTAAGATCAAAGTCTGGAGTTGGTAGTAGAAGAGAAGTGCACTGATAGAAGAGATCTGTCAAAGGAGTGGAGTTCCCAGGGAGGGTATAGGGAGAGAGAAGAGAGGAAAAGTAGTGAGGAGCAGCCAAATGAAGGAATTTATAGATCAGTAGTAGAAGTTCGAACCAGATGTGGAAACTGATAAGGAGCCAGTGAAGTGACTTGAGAAGAAGGGTGACATGAGCATAGCAACACTGGCGGAAGATAAGCCATGCAGCTGAGTTTTGAACAGACTGAAGTAGGGAGAGATGATTCAGAGGAAGACCAGCAAGGAGGAGGTTGCAATAGTCTAGATGGGAGGTGACTAGAGAATGGATTAAGGGTCATAGTAGTGTGTTCAGAAAGGAAGGGACAGATTTTAGAAACAGAGAGAAACATAAGCCATGTGGTCTTTTTCTGCTGTCATGTTTCTATCTAGTCTGCCCTTCCATATCAAATACTGTAGTCTCTTTTTTTCCTTTAGAGATCTTCTGCTTGTCCCATGCTTTCTTGAATTCTGATACTGTCCTCGTCTCTACCTCCACTGGGGAGATTATTCCATGAATCCAGCGCTCTTTCCGTAAAGAAATATTTCCTCATTATTGCCCCTTTCACTCTCATCATATATCCCTTTGTTGCAGATCTTTTTGTCTATTGAAAGAGGCTCTCCTGTGCATTTATGCCATGGAAGTATTTAAATCTTTCTATCATATCTCCTCTTTCCCTCTTTTCCTCTAAAGTATACATATTGAGATCTTTAAGTCTGTCCCCATATGGCACCCTCTGCACCAACTCCATCCTGTTTCTATTCTTTTGAAGGTGGGGGTCTCTGAAATTGCACACAATACTCCAAATGAATACACCAAAGAATTATACAGAGGCACTATCACCTCTTTTTTCCTGCTGGCCATTCATTTCCCACCGCTCCTCTTTTCAATCATCTGTTCTATTTCACTCATATACTCTCCATATCTTTTATTAATATTTACTTTCTTTTTGTCCTTTTTACATTGAAATTAGTGAATTAAAAATAATTTTATATGTGCTAAATAGCACTCTGGGATCACTGCCCTTATGTTTAGTAAATGCGTGCATTGTACTGAATGAAGCTCTTAACGAGCATTGTCCACTGGGCGGTGTGTCCTGAAGAAGCATAATTAATGCAGTCTGGTGGTAATGTAGTAGTTAAGGATGGATCCGTCATAAGCTTTTGTGTTACATGACTGCTTTTTAACAAAAAATGTAAAGAAAAAGGACAAAAAGAAACTAAATATTAATAAAAGATATGGACAGTATAGGAGTGAAATAGAATCGATGATTGAAAAGGGGAGCAGTGGGTGAAATACTGCTAACAGAAAAGAGAAGAAGCAGGCCCCCTCCCCCCCCCCCCCCTCCTGGCTGTATTCTGATGGTTCTTCCACTCTTATACTGTATATAAAAGTTTTCAAACCTTTTTTCGGGTGCTATTCCTAATAAGAGGAGGTTTTTGACATTTTGTCATTTAGATTTGTCCTCCATTATTACGAGGTTTATTTTTTTATAAAAGGCATTCCTCTTCCTGTGCACCCAAGCATTCTTCTGGCTTTTGCCATCACATTTTCTACCCGTTTAGCCCCTTTAAGATCATCAGAAACAATCACACCCAGTCTCTTCTCCTCTTTCTTGAACAGAAGTACTTCACCCCACTATATTAAACTACTTTCTTGGATTTTTGCAGCCCAAACACATGACCCTCCATTATTTTAGCATTAAATCTCAGCTGTCAAATTATTGGCCATTTCAAGCTTAGCTAGATTCCTCCTCATGTTATCTACTTCTTCCTGGGTGTCTACTCTATTGCAGATTTTGGTATCAATCACAAAGAGTCAAACCTTATCTGATAGCCCTTTGGCAATATCCCTAAACAAAATGTTAAAAAGAATCTAACCAAGGACAGATCCCTGTGGCAAACCACTGGTAAAACCCTTCTCAGAATGAGCTCCATTTACCTGTCTCCTCCCATTCCATATACCCTTTGTCGCTTCCCACTCAATCAATTTCTAACCCACTCAGTCACTTTAGGGTCCATCCCTAGGGTGTTTAATTTGTTTAGAAGTTGCCTGTGCAGAATGGTGTCAAAGGCTTTACTGAAATCTAAGTACACCACATCTAGGACTCTCCTTTGATCCAGCTCCCTGGCCACCCAGTCAAAGAAATCAATCAGATTTGTCTAACAAGACCTGCCTCTAGTAAACCCATGCTGCCTCAGTTCCTGCAATCCACTGGACCTCAGAAACCTCATTATCCTGTTTTAGCAGTGTTTCCATTAATTTACTCATCACGGTTTTCAGACTAACTGGCCTGTAGTTCTTAACCTCATCTTTACTTCTGCTTCTCTGTAAAGGGACCACATGCACCTGTCTCCAGTCCTCTGGGACCATGCCTGATTCTAAAGAAGAACTGAAGAGGTCAGACAGTAGAGCTGCTAGAGGTTCCCCAAGTTCCTTCAATACTCTGGGATATATCCCATCCGTCCCCATCACTTTGTCTACTTTTAGTTTAACTAGTTCCTCACGAACATAGTCTTCTGGAAATCGTTCAAGATTCCCTTCACTTTTGTTCCTATTTGTGGGTGTTTTCTAAGATTCTACTCCTGGCCCTTCATCAATGAATACAGAACAAAAATATTTGTTAAGCAATTCTGCTTTATCCTCATCTTCTACTTATTCCTCCCCTCACCCTTGAGTCTGACACTATTGCTTTGCCCTTCCTGCTCTCACTAGCATATCTGAAAAAGGTCTTGCGCTCCCCCCTCCCCCGCCCTACATTTTATTGCATTGGCTATTTCTTCTTCTTTTTGTATCTTTGCTTTCCTGACTACTTTCCTAGCTTCTCTTTTTTCCAAATATTGATGCTCGTCTTCCTCTTTCTGTGATCTCTTGTATTTTATGAAGGCCACCCTTTTTTTTCTTCATCTTTTCAGCTACTTCTTTTGAGAATCAAAGTGGCATCCTTTTCCTTTTACATTTATTTACTTTCTAACAAAAAGGTTTGTTGCCCTTAAAATATCACCTGTGAGTTTTGCCCATTGCTTTTCTACATCCCCCAGCTGTTCCCAATCTGCTAACAACTCCTTAAGGTATTGTCCCATCTTGGCAAAGTTAGTTTTCCTTAAGTCTAAGACCCTCTCCTTTGAATGGATTATCAGCCCTAGTCCTAATACTGAACCACACCATCTGGTGATCATTGGATGCGAGATGGTATCCCGCATTGGTAAGCACCAGGTCCTGTATGGGCCCTTTCACATGTGGGTTCTGCTACCAGTTGCTGGAATAGTTCTCCCTATAGAGGATCCATGATCTCCTTACTTCTAGATGACACTGCAGCAGGGATGTGCCAGTCAACATCCAACATATTGAAATCACCTATCAGTAACGTTTCTCATTTCATGGCAATACTACGTATGTCTTCTATCAAATCTGTGTCCACTTCTGCATGTTGCCCTTTTTTCCCCATTTCTACAAAGGTATTTAATGTTTTTAATGTTTC
The DNA here is from genome assembly GCA_033557465.1 of Ichthyophis bannanicus. Classification (NCBI taxonomy): domain Eukaryota; kingdom Metazoa; phylum Chordata; class Amphibia; order Gymnophiona; family Ichthyophiidae; genus Ichthyophis; species Ichthyophis bannanicus. The sequence goes on along the minus strand of CM066034.1, from coordinate 559,360,312 downwards.
ACTTACCTGGGAGCTTTCTTCACCTATCCCCAACAAATCTAGCTTAAAACATTCTTCAGTAGATTAGCCAGTCTGCTGCGGAAGAGACTTTGACCCTTCTTGGATAGGTGGATGTCATCTTTGCTCTGTAGCCCTTGGAAAATCATCCCAGGGTCCTGGAAACCAAAACACTCTCGATGACATCATCCACGCAGCCATGCATTTATCTCCAGTATTTATTTATTTAATAGGTTTTATATACCGACTTTCTACAATTCAAGACGGTTTACAAGGAACATAACAGACAGTATATTTCAACTGAATACATTGTAACAATAAGGATCACAGTATACATGATTGACAAGAAACTTACTCCTTGCGGAGGCTTAAGAACTATTTACATGGAGGCTTAAAGGGCTATTTACATGGAGGGTTATATAGGAGGTTAGAGGGAGCTATGTAAGTAGGGAAAAGTGTTCCTGGAAGAGATGGGTTTTCAATTTCTTCCGGAATTCGGGGTGATTGGGACAGTTCCGTAATTCATATGGTAAGGCATTCCAGATAGAGGGGGCGTAAAGGGAGAATGCACGATTACAGGTAGTTTGGCTACATGTTCTCTTAGATATTGGGATGGATAGAAGGTTTTTGGTGATGGTGCGGCGTGTTCTGTTATTGGAATTGGATAGGAGCAAGGAGAGGCAAGGAGCTGACTCATTGGAAATGATTTTGTGAATGAGGGTGATTGCTTTGAATTTAGCTCTGGACTGAATGGGGAGCCAATGTAGATTGTAGAGGATTGGCATTATGTGTGAGCATCTGGGTTTATTAGTGATGAGCCGAGCTATTGTGTTCTGTGCCATTTGGATGTGATGTAGACTGTTGGATGGGATGTAGACTGTTCTTAGGAAGGCCATGATAAATGAGATTGCAGTAGTCGAGGGTTGGGATGGTGAGGGCCTGGCAGACAGTGCGAAAGGAGTCTGGGTTTAGGAGAGGTTGGAGGTTCCGAAGGGTACGCAGTTTTGCATATATTGTGTTAGAGGTTTTTTTTATCTGTTCATGGAATGTAAGGTTCTGATCAAGGATAAGACCGAGATATTTCACTTGATTTTTAATGGTGAGGGTAAAATCTCCAAGTGTAAGGGTTGTAGGTGGGGTATAGGAAGCGTTGGTGAATACTTGAAGGGCTTCAGTTTTAGATTGGTTAATTATGAGGTTGTGATTTGAAAGCCAGGTCTTCAGGTTTGCGATGTATTCAATTAGGTTTGAAAAATTAGGGTTTGTTAAATTGAAAGGGGTGAAACACATAATGTCGTCTGCATATAATTGGAAATAAATTCCATAATTTTGAAAAATCTTGCAGACTGGTTGAAGGAATATGTTAAATAGTAGCGCAGATAAACTGGATCCTTGGGGAACTCCCTGTCTTAGGGTAAATGGGAGGGATATGCAAGCTTCTCTTCCTCGTCCTTTACCCTCAACATGGAGGATTGAAGAGAACACTATATGCGCACCTATCTGCTTCACCCTCCATCCCAGAGCCATGAAGTCACATGATACACTTGGAGGGATACCTAGCAGTATCATTTGTGCCAACATGGATGAGAAACATCACATGATAGGCTTGATGAGTCTCGGCAAACTCTCTGTAATATCTCTGATTTTGGCACCTGGCAGACGGCTCATCTCTCTGGACATCAAGTCTGGTTGGCAGATGGACATCTCAGTACCTCTACCTTTCGCTTCCTCATGATCACAGATTCTGCAACTTTCGGGTTCTTGAGCTCTGGTTCTTCCCTTTCCTGGGATGCTTTCATCTCCACTTCCAGGGCTCCATCCTGGTTCTTTAATTTGAGGGCTAGAGGAGTTGGATTGTCTATTCTCCAGGAACAAGCAGGAAGTCAGTCCTCGCATATGGGTGACGTCGGCGCCGACAGAGCCCTCATGCGGAGCAGTTCCCCAGCTTTCAGAGAAAGCCTTTGGGATTGCATCGCACATACGCAGTCCCCTTCCTGCCCAAGGGTGCCATCTTGCTCAGTCTCCCTTTTTCCGCGGAGTCCAATGGACGTTGTCCCTAATTCCTCGCGGAAAAATTGCGTCAAAACTTGGAAGAAAGTTTGGATCTTCGATCGGTTCGACGCCGGTTCCCCTTCTCGCCTTAGACTCGGTAAACTGGTATCGAGTCCAGTCAATTTTTTGCATTTTTGTCCTTAGAGACTAGCGTTTGCGCTCTTTTTTTTTTTTTTTTTTTTTTTAACAGGCAGCCCGGTCCTTCGACCTTGCAGGGGCCCTTTTCCCCCCGATGGCTGCCAGCGGGTTTAAAATGCGATCGGTGTAAGAAGTTAATGTCCCTCACCGACACACATGACTGCTATCTCCGATGCCTCGGGCTCGACCATGACCCGAAGATCTGTGGCCCGTGTGGGAAAATGTCCTCTAAGGCACTGCGAAGAAGGCAGCAGCAGCGTGAAAGGATTTTCTCGGAATCCGCATCCCCTCGGATCTGGACCTCATCAGAAGCCTCGACGTCTCGGGAGCTGCCTGAACCCGAGCAGCGTCGGGGGTCTTCTGAACAGGGTCTCCCTCCCGGGAACACCGGAGGAAGAAGAAGCCCGTGAGGGTGTCGTCGTTGGATGCCTCCGATCGCCCTGGGCCTTTGAAAGCCAGGTCGCGGAGTCCTGACCGCCGCCCCGGGTCCTTGGAGTCGGAGCGGCCTGCAAATGTACCTCGCACAGAGCCAGAGATGCAGAGGCAGGTAAGTGCTGTTGTCCTCGTGGGCTCCCCTCCGGGGGAGCTGGCGTCGGGGCCCAAGCCGGAGGCTGCGGAGTCTTCTGAGCTCGGTCTCAGGTTGACGGCCCTGGAGCGCAGCATGTCTGCCTTCATGGAGCAGCAGCGGGCGCTGATAGCCGGTCTCACCGGTCCATCCACCCCGACCACCGGGACCTCGACATCCAAGTCGACCCCGGAGGCCGATCCGATCCTCAAAACACTTCAGACTCGAGTCGATCCTCGGCCAAGGTCTCCCTCGACCTCCCGCTCGGGACCGAGGCCGTTGACGCCGGTGCTCTCGGCGTCGGGGCAGTCAGGGCCAAAGCCCTCATGGCCGGAGCCCCTCGATTCCTCCTCGGAAGGATCGGCATGGGAGATGGAGGATAAGGAGTCCCCTGACACCCATCGGACCCGGTATGTCCCATCAGACTCACCGGGTTTGGAGCCTCGGAGAAGGTCCCCTCCGGAGGATACCCGGTTCTCGGACTTCGTCAGGGACATGGCCAAGGCTTTGGCATTCCCGGCGGATGCCGAGGAGGAACCTCGAGCTGAAGAGCTCGATGCTCTCCAGTATGACTTTCCCCTGAGGGAAGCCCTTACTGTGCTGGTTCCTCCGATGCTGGAACGGCTGATGCTCCGCATGTGGGAGTCACTGGCCCTGATGCTGGTTCTAAGCAAGCCGGTCGATTCTGTAATCTTTCGCCGCTTCCTATGTTCGGTTACTCTCCTGTTGGTCCTGGGTCCACTTCTCAGAGGCAGTAGGGTTTGTAGCACAACAAGACAACCAAACTAGTGTGGTTTAAAAAGAAGGGTTTTATATAGAAATAGGCCTCTTACATGTGTACAGAACAGAGGTATATAGTGGTTACTGAGCTGCTTCCGTGTATATCAATGACGCTATGTGTGTGCCTGGATGTGGTAGAGAGAGAGAAAAAGGGGGGGGGGGGGGAGGTAAAGAGAAGTGTGTGCCAGAGTCTCATAGTAAGAAGTGTCTGATGAATAGGAAGAGAGAGAGTATTTTTGTCTTTCTCTGTATTTATAGTGAAGTTCCCCTTCTCCAGCACCTCCCTTTGTCATACTTTGGTCTGTTTGAGGTCTGTTGTCACCTGATTAGCAAGGAGGGGCTGTTGTCCTGCAGACTAATCTCATTAGGCATGCTAAGCCCATCAAGTCTGGAGACGTCCTATCTGACATCACCAGGGTGTCAGAGCTACCTGCAGGCCAAAGTCTGGGAAAAGCCATGAAACCTATGCTAGGCATAATGTCATGCTGTATGCTGACAGATTCCATCTATTGAGTCCGCAAGAGCCCTGGGTTCCAAAAGGCATGGTTGCCGCATAACTCCATGGTTGTGGACTCGGCCATGCGCTGCTTGGTGCCTTCTGGCCGGGAGGCCCGGAACCTGGATGCCCTCGGCAGAAAATGCTTGCAGGGCTCGATGCTTTCATGCTGTGTCCAAACCTACCAGCTGTACATGGGCATGTACTTGAGGGACCTGGCAAAGGAAATTGCCGGGTTCTCAGCTGGCCTCTCCGGGGCACCTTTGCAGCACTTCAATGCCTTGTCCATCGGGATTCGGGAGTGCTCGAAGTTCATATCTCGAGCGGCCTATGATGGCTTCGAGGCTTCGGCCCGAGTATCCACGGCCGGCATCGGTGCATGCCGTCAGGCCTGGCTAATGTCATCGGATCTGGAGCCATGGGTTCAGGACAAGTTGGTCGATGTCCCTTGCCGAGGTGACAACCTCTTTGGCAAACCCATGACTGAGAAGGCTGCTGAGCTCGAGTCCGAGTACTTGACCCCCGGACAAGACTCTCAAAGAAGACTTCTGCCCCTTCTAAGAAGAAGGGCTCGGGTAAAAAGCCCTTTTTCCTGAGGAGGGGTACTGCTTACCTCAACTACCCCACTTACCAGGCCACCCCAGCTCCCCAACATGGGCAGCAGGCCAAGGGACAGGGGCATGGCACGCATAAGCAAAAGGCCCCCAAGCCCCAGGCCCCGGCTCCTACCCAGCCGGGTGAGGGTTTTTGACTCCCAATGCATAGTCTCTCTTCCGCCAGTGGTAAGGTTGTGCACAGGGGGCAGGCTAACCCTGTACGTTCACAGGTGGCCAGCCATCACCTCATATATCTGGGCCCTGCAAATAGTCCAGAGGGACTATATGCTTCACAGTTACCACCCCCCTTCTTTCCAGGGGAGCCTCTCAGACCCCCTCTTCACAGGGACCTCCTCTTGCAGGAGCTGGCGGGTCTTCTAGAGGATCAGGCGGTGGAACCGGTGCCCCACCACCTGCAGGGCAAAGGCTTCTACTCCAGGTATTTTCTCATACCAAAGAGAACAGGAGGCCTCAGACCCATCCTCGACCTAAGAAACTTAAACAAGTTCCTGGTGAGGGAAAAGTTCAAGATGCTTTCCCTTGGAATGTTGCTGCCTTACCTCCACCAGGGAGATTGGCTATGCTCCTTAGACCTGAAGGATGGCTACACATACATCCTCATACATCCAGACCACAGACAATATCTGAGATTTGTAGTGGGAGGAAAACATTTCCAATACAGGGTTCTACCCTTTGGCCTAGCCTCGGCTCCCAGTGTTTACAAAATGCCTGGCTGTAGTGGCGGCCTTCCTCAGAAGTCAGGGAATATTTGTCTTCCCTTACCTGGACGATTGGTTCATCAGGGGCCAGTTGCCTCAGGAGGCCCAACAGGCCACTTCTCGCACTATCATCCTGTTGCAACGTCTAGGCTTTGTCATAAACCACGCAGTCTACTTTGCTCCCCACTCAAAACTTAGAGTTCATAGGAACAAGATTGGACACCCTTCAGGCGAAAGCTTACCTGCCGGAAGACAGGGCACAGAGGCTGCTAGCACTGACACAGCAGTTCAGGCACAGGTCTCGGGTTTCAGCGAGACACTTCTTACGCCTCCTGGGCCACATGGCCTCCACGGTACATGTGACACCGAATGCCCGTCTCCACATAAGAACAGCTCACTGGTGCCTCAGGGATCAGCGGACACAAGCCACCGGCAGCCTCAGAGACAGGATAACAGTATCCAGACGTCTGGTGAAGTCATTGCAGTGGTGGAGTCAACCACCCAATCTGCTCGAAGGTGTGTCTTTTCAGATTTCCTCACACACAAGAGTGCTAATGGCAGATGCCTCCTTGCTGGGCTGGGGAGCCCATTGCCAAGGATCATGCACTCAGGGGTTATGGTCTCCTCAGGAGTCTGCACACCAAATCAGCCTCTTAGAGCTGTGGGCCATTCGCCTAGCTCTTCAAGCCTTTTGTCATGTTCTCTCACATTGATACAGATGGACAACCAGGTAGCAATGTTCTACGTGAACAAGCAGGGAGGTACGAGGTCTCGTATCCTATGTCAGGAGACACTGGACCTCTGCTCCTTTGCCATCGGGCAGGGTATGTCTCTCAAAGCAGTGTACCTGCCTGGTCAGGAGAACTGCCTAGCAGACAAACTAAGCAGGATTCTCCAGCCTCACGAGTGTCAACTGGATCTGGTGGTGGCCCAGCGGATTTTCTACCGCTGGGGACATCTGTCCATAGATCTATTTGCCAGTCCGCAAAATCACTAGCTGCCCAGATTTTGCTCCAGACAGCCACATCCCCTGAGGGTGGCGGCAGATGCTTTCCTGATCTCCTGGTCAGGGGGCCTCATGTATGCGTTTCCTCCCACGCCTCTGGTGGCCCGGACTCTGTTCAAAATCCTTCGGGACAAAGCCTCTGTCATTCTGGTAGCCCCCAGATGGCCAAGACAGCCTTGTTTTCCACTTCTTCTTCAGCAGGCAGTGGAGACCCCCGACCTCCTTTCACAGGAGCAGGGCTCTCTCTTGCACCCCAGCCTCAGGGCCCTCAACCTGATGGCATGGCTGCTGAAAGGGTAGTGCTGGCTCCTCTCCTCCTACCTCGGAATGTAGAAGTGTTACTGGCCTCCAGGAGGCAGTCCACTAGGAAATGCTATGTGTAGATTTGAGGTGTGGTGTAATCAGCACAAGGAAAACCCTTTCTCTTGCCTTGTACCTGTGGTGCTGCAGTACCTGCTTCACCTCTCGGAATTAGGTTTCAAGTCTAACTCTGTCAGGGTCCACCTGAGTGCTTTGTCAGCAAACCACTCGCCAGTGGAGGGGCAACCTCTTTTGGCTCACCCCCTGGTGTCCAGATTCCTCAGAGGTCTGCTTCTGCTGAAACCCCCAGTTCATCCTCCGGCAACTGAGTGTGATTTGAATGTGGTCTTGCGGCAGCTTACTCGCCCACCTTTTGAGCCGATGTCCTCTTGCCATCTGCGCTTCCTCTCCTTGAAGGTGCTCTTCCTGGAGGCACTCACATCAGCCAGACGTGTGAGTGAGCTGCAAGCTCTCGTAACTGATAAACCATACATAAGGTTTTATCAGAATAGGGTGGTTCTCTGCACTCACCCGAAGTTCCTTCCAAAGGTGGTCTCTTCTTTCCACCTCAACCAGGAGGTGGTTCTTCTGACCTTCTTTCCCAGGCCGCATTCCAGCTGGGCAGAGGCAGTCCAGCATACCCTGGAATGTAAGAGGGCGTTGTCCTTCTACCTGGAGCGTACGAAGGGACATCGAAGGGCTACTCAGCTCTTCGTCTCGTATGACCCCCCAGTAAGCTGGGGTTACCTGTTTCCAAGCGTATGCTGTCCACCTGGGTGGCAGACTGCATTCCTGGGCGTACAGGGTGGCCAACCTCCCATTGCAGGGTCGAGTCACGGCCCACCATGTCAGGACTAAGGCCGCATCAGTGGCTCACTTCCACTCTGTTCCGCTGGCAGATATCTGCCGGGCCGCAACTTGGTCTTCAAGCCAGACTTTTGCGGCCCATTACTGCCTGGATAGGGAGTCCCAACGGGACAGTGCTTTCGGCCAGGCGGTACTCCGTAACCTATTTGAGGTTTAGGCAACTCCGACCCTCTGGTGTCAGGCTACCCGGGGGGTGTTGCTTTCTCGGCTGAATTCCTATTGCAGCTGCTGCAGCTCTTCTAGAGGGAGCCATTTTTCAGCTATGGGTTCTCGGTAGCCTAAAGCTAGGGAGTCCCATATGGGAGGACTGACTTCCTGCTTGTTCCTGGAGAAAGCGTAGTTACTCATCTGTAACAGGTGTTCTCCAGGGACAGCAGGAATCAGTCGTCACGACCCTCCCTCCTCCCCTGGAGTTGCAGTCCTATAATTGGTTTTATTCATTTTGCCGTCTTTTTAGCTATGTCATTTGACTGAGCAAGATGGCACCCTTGGGCGGGAAGGGGACCGTGCATGCGCGAAGCAATCCCAAAGGCTTTCTCTGAAAGCTGGGGAATTGCTCCGCATGAGGGCTCCGTCGGCGCCGACGTCACCCATATGCGAGGACTGATTCCTGCTGTCCCTGGAGAACACCTGTTACAGGTGAGTAAGTACGCTTTCTGCAGGTTCTGGTGACTCGTGTCCAGCTGTCTTCATTCTGTAGCCTACCATCTTTACCTCTGCCAGAGAGCTTGAATGCTTCAAGAAGCATCTCATCAATGTATTTCTCACTGTCTCGGATGCTTCTCAGACTAGCCTCCTCTTCTCTGAGCTGCGCCACTTGTTTCATGAGGGCTTCAACTTTCAGTTATCTTGCACATGGAACCAGTCCCTCAACTGACATTGAGCTGTCTATCTGGACAGAGGCAGAAGCTGTAACAGGGGCAGTAACTTTGGCATTATGATTTTTCCCAGCCATCGATCAGTTGGTGGCACTTTGATACCTGTTGAATAAATGAGAGAGACCGACCAAAGTCCCTAACTTTTCCTCAGTTGTCCTTTAGCAGAAAAAGCAGCTAACTTTATATGTGTGTTCTAATAGCTCTGTTCTGTGCCTCTGTGTGTAGCCCTTCTTGCTTGCTAGTTATTACTTTGCTGCTGTTATAGAGAAAGAAACGATGGGCCCGATATTCAGCAGCAGCAGCTAGCTATGCTGAAGTGGCTAGCCATCACCGCTAAACATTAGACTCGAATATTCAATGCCTGGGTAATAGCCGGATTGCCTGCATTGCTGATTACTAATCGGACAGCAGCGATATTCTGCCACTGCCCGATGAGCTTCGGTGGCGAAAGTTAGGATAGCTTTTACTGTGCCTTTTGCCATGTTGCTTTAACTGGGCAGCTGCTCAATATTGCCTCTGCTTAGTTATCGCCAAGTGCCGCCCCAGACTGCCCTGATACCAACCTGTTATCACCTCAGCGGCACCAACCATATTAGTACCACTGAATATCCCAGCCAAGGGGATTAACACAATAAGCAGGTCTGCTAACCGTGTTAATCCCTTTCAATATCTGGCCTGACAGGTTTTAGCTATCCGTTAGATTTGTGTAGAGAAGGAGGAGGAGGAGTCAAAGATGACCCCAGGGTTGCAAGCCAAGACGGGGAGGAGTAGTGTATTATCCACAGAAATAGAGAAAGGGGAAAAGATAAGGAGCCCCATTTTGGCCATGTTCCATTTCAAATGGTGGTGAGGCATCCAGGCACTAATGTCAGATAAGCAAGCAGAGATCCAGGCCTGGATTCCTGGAGAGATTTCAGGTGCAGAGAGATAGATCTGAGAGTATAGAGTTGATACTGAAGACCATGAGAGAAGAGGAGTATGCCAAGAGGACTGGGTGTAGAGAGAGAAAAGAAGTCCCAAGACAGAGCCCCTAAATCCAAATGAGAACAGGATGTGAAGGAGAAAGGTGGTGATCAACAGTACCAAAAGGAGCAGAAAGATTAGGAAGGATGAGGATTGAGTAAAGGCCCTTGAATTTGATGAGGAACAAGTCATTGGAGACTTTGGCAAGAGCCGTTTCAATAGAATGTAGATGGTGAAAGCCAGATTGCAATGGATCCAGAAGGGCTTGAGGGGCAAGAGTCCATACAACGGCGGTGAACCATATGTTCAAGTAGTTCAGAAGTAAAGGGAGGGAGGAGATGGGTCAATAATCAGGACAGGTATGGTCTAGGGATGGTTTCTTGACTAGATTGTAAGTTCTGATGAGCAGGGACTGTCTTACATGTCTGTGCAGTGCTGTGTACGCCTTGTAGCGCTATACAAATGCTCAGTAGTAGTGGTTTCTCGAGGAGAAGTGTAACTACAGCATGCTTTAAGGTTGCAGAAATAGTTGCAGTGGAAAGCGATAGGTTGAGAATATGACAGATGATAACAGTGATGAAGTTTAGTAGACTGGTGGGAATGGGATCAGCGGAGCAGATAGTAAATTTTGGAGAAGGAGAGATGATGTGTGGTTTCTTCCTCAATGATCTTAGAAAAGGAAGAAAGGGTGACAGGTTGAGGGAAGGATTTGGGAGTGAAGAGGGGGGTGTGGGGATAGAAATGACTCTGGGGGAACTCGAGTAATCTTGTGGACTTTGCCATGGAAATAGACAAAGTCTAGGCAGACAGGGTAGGAGAGATTGGAGGTGGAGGCACTTGGAGGAGAGAGTTGAGTCATAGACAGTGAGTGTCAGAGGCAAGAGAGATGGTGGACTTAGTAGTCTTGCTTGGTGAGTGCTATGGCTGACTAAAAAGAAGCTAGAATGAATTTGAAATGTAGGAGGTCTACAGGGTTACGGGATTTTGAGCCAAATGCACTCAGCTGAGCGGGCACAGGAACATAGGTAGCAGATTTTAGAGGACAGCCAGGGCTGAGGTACAATATGCCTCACAGGACATGGAATAGGAGGAGCAAGAGCTTCAGAGCAGAGAAGAGTATAGTGTTATAGGAAGATACTGCCTCATTAGCAGACTCAGATGACATAGTGGAGGAAAGAGATGATGAAAGAACTGATGGGTCGATAGGTGAGGCTTCCTAAAGATCTTGGAAGAGATTGGGCAAGAGTGATATGGAAAGATGATGAAGTGTGAAGCTTAGCAGATGTTGGTCAGATAAGGGAAGCACTGAGGTGCAGACATTTGCAAGCAAGCAAGCAGAAAAACAGACAAGGTTGAGGCAGTAGTCTTGTTGGTGAGTAGAGCACAGCTGGAGGTTGAATGAGGAGGTAAGGGAAAGGAGCTTTAAGGCATAAGGGTCAGAGAGGCTATCAACATGAATGTTAAAATCCCCAAGAATAAGGGAGGGGGAAGATGCATTCAGAAAGAAAGCCCAACTTAAAACCCACCTTTTCTGCACAGTTTTTGACCTCTCACTTCCTTATGTTTCCTATCCGCCCCTCTCCTGGTCTCTCACCACCCTCCTCCAGCCCTTCCTTGTCATGTCTCATTTTTTCCATCTGTCCTATACATACTGGCATTCCTTTCATTTTCTGCTTCAGTTTTTATTGTATTCTATTGTAAATTGCTTTGCTGTACCCACATTAAGCGGTATATCAAATCTTAAAGAAAAGAAAGAAGGAAAACCATGAGTCAGTCGGTGAGAAAGGTAGAAGTGGACTTACTAGGGGGTTAATAAATGATAGCTATCTAGAGAAGTAGTGTGGTAAAAAGGCAGATGGAGTAGACTTCAAAGGAAGAAAAAGAAATGAGATCAGAGGAGTAGGTAGTGGAGAAGAGATGTGTGCAGTGTTCTCCTCGGTGATTTTAGAAAAAGGAAGAAAGGGTGACTGGTTGAAGGAAGGATTTGAGAATGAAGCAGAAGAGGAGGCAGAGGCGACTCCTTGGAGAATTCAAGACTAATCTGGTGAGCCTTTTCATAGCACTTTTGAATGATACGTGGGGGGGGGGGTAGGCTGATAAATTTCTGGCCTTGTAACGAAACAGAAAGCTTCGGGCACACTTCAGTTCCAGAGATCCGAATGAGCTCTCTATAATTTTTTGTTTTATTTGTAAAACAAAACTGCAGAGAGATCATTCAGATCTCCGGAACTGAAGTGTGCTCGTAGCTTTCTGCTTTTCCAGGAACAAGCAGGAAGTCGACCCTCACATATGGGTGATGTTGGCACCAACGGAGCCCTCGTAGAAGCATCACCCCAGCTTTCAAAGAAAGCCTTTGGGAAATGCCGCCACGCATGCGTGGTCTCCTTCCCGCCCAAGGGTGCTATCTTATTCAGTCTCCTTTTTCCGCGGAGCCCTTCAGACGTTTGTCTCATTTGTCCCTGGAAAAAGTTGACTTTTTCTCTCCAAGTTTCATATTCGCCTCAGATATCACATCAGTACTCTTCCCGCACCCGATCTTGCTACCTTGACGTTGAGTCCGGGTCTATTTTTATAGTTTTCTCATTCTTTCATTCTCTGGCATCGTCACGTCTTTTTTCCTTTCCATCTGGCAGCCCAGCAAGTCTTCGACCTCGCAGGGGTACTTTTTTTCCCTCATGGCTACCTGTGACTTTAAGAAGTGTGATTGGTGCTCAAAAATTGTCTTTGACTGACACACATGACTGCTGTCTCCGCTGCCTCGGACCAGACCACGACCCGGCAGCCTGCGGTCTCTGCAAAAAGATGTCCAGTAAGTCCCTCAAGAGCTGCCAGCAGCAGCACGATAAGTTTTTCCCTGAGTCCCTAGTGCCTCCGAAGGCCAGGGCCTCATCTGAAGCGTCAACCCCTCAGGTGGAACTTTCAGAGCCCGAGCCTCGTCATGGGTCCTCAGAAAAGGGGTCTCCTTCGTGGGAATCCAGGAAGAAGAAGAAACTCTCGAAGGCGGCATCCTTGGATGGTTCCGACCGTCATGGTGCCCCCTGGGCACGGTCCCACAGTTCAACATGCTCGTCCGATGCTTCGGAGAAGGAGCGGCCTGCAAAGGTCACCCGGAAGTACTCGACCTCGAACCAGCCTTGGTCTCCAGACACCATCCTCGTCAAGGATTCCCCTTCGGGGGAGTTGGCATTAGGCCCGAGCCCCTCGCTGCCCACGCCTAAGGCTGCGGAGCCTTCTGACTTGGAGTCTAGAAAGGCAACCATGGAACACAGTTTGTCTGCCTTCATGAACCAGCAGTTGGTGCTGTTGTCCGACACGACCGGTTCATCCGCCCCGAACACCAGGTCCTCGACATCCAGGACGTCCCCGAAGGTCAAACCGATTCTCGAGGTCCTTCAGCCTCAAGTCGATCCTCAGCCGAGGTCACGATCCAATTCCTGCTTGACGGGACCGCGATCATCCCCAAGGCCCACGGAGCAGCCTCCTACGAGTCCTCGTCGAACTACTCCGAGTGGGAGACGGAGGACAAAGAGTAGTCCGACACCCGTCGCTACCATAACGTCCCATCCGACTCTCCTATCTCGGAGCCTTGACGGCGGTCCCGCCGGATGATATGAGCGTCCTTGATTTCGTCAAGGATATGTCAAAAGCCCTGGTATTCCCTATGGAGTCGGAGGAGGACCCTCAGGCGGATGAGTTGGAAATCCTTCAGTACGAGGCTCCTCCAAGGGAATCTCTCACGGTGCCCATACCTCCTATCCTGGAATGGCTGATGCTCTGGATGTGGGAAACACCGGCGTCGTTACTGATGGTGAGCAAACTGTTTGACTCAATGTATCGAGTCCGCTGGAGCCAGGGCTTCCAGAAATCACAGCTGCCACATAACTCCATTGTGGTTGAGTAGGCCATGCGTCGGCTGAAAAGCCAGAAGACGTGCTCCTTGGTGCCCCTGGACAGCCTCGGCAGAAAGTATTACCAGGGCTAGAGTGCTCATTGGCCGCATCCAGGCTTTACCAGCTGTACGTGTACATGTACCTGAGAGACCTGGCGAAGGAACTCGCCGGGTTCTCAGCTGGTCTCTCCGAGGAACCCTTGCAGCGGTTCAAGAGCCTGGCCAAGGCAGTCTGTGAGTGCTCCAAATTCATGTCTTGAGTGGCCTATGACTGGTTCGAGTCGGTGGCTCGAGTAGCAGTGGCGAGCATCGGTGTACGGCACTGACTTGACTATAGTCGTCTGACCTCGAGCAGTGCATTCAGGACAAATTGGTCAATGTCCCCTGCCCAGGAGAGAATCTCTTTCGCAAATCCATGACTGACAAGACTGCCGAGCTGGAGACCGAGTTCATGACGAGGACCAGGCTCTCCAAGAAGAAGACTGCTGCCCCTCTCCAAACTAAGGGCTCGGGTAAAAAGTCCTTCTACCCGAGGAAAGGGGCTGCTTACAGAAACTACCCACCTTTTCAGGCCTCCCCAGCTCCCCAACAGGGTCAGCAGGCCAAGGGACATGGGCACAGCCCTTTTAAGCAGAAGGCTCCAAAACCCCAGGCACCGGTTCCGGCACAGCCAGGGAAGAGTTTTTGACTACTCCAGCATAGCCATTCTACCCCAAAGAGGTTACCAGCCTACAGGAGGATGATTGACCCTCTATGCCCCAAAGTGGATAAACATCACCACCGATGCCTGGGCACTGAGGGTGGTCAGGGAGGGTTACCTCCTCTGCTTGGCCCAGCTGCCTCCCCCTTATTTTCCGGGAGAGCACTCCAGGTCTCCCCTTCACCAGGACCTTCTTCTGAAGGAACTGGCAGGTCTTCTCGGACAATGCAGTGGAACCAGTGCCCCACCACCTCCAGGGAAAGGGGTTCTACTCCAGGTACTTCCTTGTACCAAAAAGAACAGGGGGCCTAAGGTCCATCCTCCACCTGTGCAACCTCAACAAATTCCCAGTGAGGGAGAAGTTCAAGATGTTCTCCCTTGGAACATTGCTGCCCTACCCTTCAGCAGGGAGATTGGCTATGCTTCTTAGACCTCAAGTATACCTATACCCACATCGTCATTCACGCCAACCACAGGCAGTACCTGCAGTTCATAGTGGGGGGCAGGTACTTTCAATACAGGGTGCTCCCTTTCGGCTTGGCCTCTGCCCCATGGGTCTTCACAAAATGCCTGGCGGTCGTGGCTGTCTTCCTCTTTCTCTGAGGGGTCTTTGTCTTCCCCTACCTGGATGACTGGCTCATAAAGGGAAGCAAGCCTCAGAGGTGCAACAGGCCACTGCATGCACCATCCAGGTCCTACAGCACTTGGGCTTCATCATAAACTACCCCACCTTCTTCCGACACAGTGCCTGGAATTCATAGGAGCAAAGCTCGACACCCGCCAGTCAAAGGCTTTCTTGCCCACGGACCAGGAAGATCACCTCAGGTCTCTGGCCCAGGACATACAATACTGTCCCTCGGTGTCTGCCCGCCATCTTCTGCATCTCCTCGGGCACATGGCTTCCACCGTCCACGTCACTCCAGATGCCTGTCTCTGGGACCAGTGGTCACAGGCCACCGTCCGCTTCTGAGACAGGGTTCTGGTGACCCGCCAGTTGGCGGACTTCTGGTCTGGTGGCAATCGTCTGGGTATGCCTTTCCAAGGCCCCGGGCATTCAATGGTCCTCACCACGGATACCTCCCTACTCGGCTGGGGAGCCCATTGCAAGGGACTCCGCACTCAGGACTGCTGGTCTTTGAATGAAAGCAATCAGCAAATCAATTTTCTTGGAGCTCCGAGCCATTCACCTAGCCCTTAGAGTCTTCGGCTATCGCCTCCGCCACTGGCCAGTCCTGTTCCAGATGGACAACCAGGTGGCCATGTTCTGTGTGAACAAGCAGGGGGGCATGGGGTCCCGTGCTCTGTCAGGAGGCGCTGGCCCTCTGCTCTTATGCAACCCAGCAGGCTATCTTCCTGAAAGCGTTGTACCTGCCGGGGCAGGACAACCTACTGGCCGACAGGCTGAGCAGGGTTCTCCGACCGCACGAGTGGTGGCTGGACCTCAAGGTAGCCAGCCAGCTTTTCCGCCTCGGGGGGGGATCCCGTGAATTTACCTGTTCGCCAGTCCGGACAACTTCTAGTTGTCCTGCTTTTGCTCTAGGCAGGCTCACCCCTCCAGGGTAGTGGTGGTGGGTGCGTTTCTAGTCCCATGGTCGGGGGCCTCATGTACGCCTTCCCTCCAACTCTGCTGATTGCCAAGAACTTATTCAAGACCCTCCGCAACAGGGCCTCGCTCATCTTGATAGCCCCCCGATGGCCCCAGCAACCGTGGCTCCTGCTGCTCCTGCAGTTGGCGGTGGAAGCCCCCATCCCCTTAGGGACCGCCCCGGGGCTTCTATCTTAGGAGGGGGGGGCTCTCTCCTACACCTCAACCTGGGTTCTCTTTCGCTCACGGCTTGGCTGCTGAGAGGGTAGCCCTGGCCCATCTCAACCTTCCCAGTGGAGAATGTTCTGCTGGCCTCCCGTAATGCCTTTACAAGGAGGGCGTACGCCTTCAAATGGCATAGGTTCTCAGCTTGGTGTGCTGAGCGAAGGGCTGACCCTTACTCCTGCCTGGTGGCTATGGTGTTGCAGTACCTTCTCCACCTTTCTCACTCCGGACTCCGGTCTAATTCCGTTAGAGTGCACCTCAGTGTCTTGGCGGCTCACCACCTCCCGGTAGATGGTAAGCCCCTTTCGGCTCAACCTCTAGTAGGCTGCTTCCTACAGGGTCTGCTCTTATCTAAGCCCCCGGTTTGCCCTCCAGCAACCGAATGGGACTTCAATGTGGTGTTGGGGCAGCTCACCCGTCCACCATTCGAGCCCTTGGCTACTTGCCACCTTCGCTACCTTTTGTGGTTTTCCTGGTTGCGCTCACGTCCACTCGCAGGGTTAGCGAGCTCCATGCTTTGGTGGCCGAAGCCCCCCTATACCAGGTTCTATAAGAACAGGGTGGTGCTCTGCACGCACCCCAAATTTCTTCCAAAGGTAGTATCCTTGTTCCATCTCACTCAGGAGGTGGTACTTCCTACCTTCTTTCTGAGACCTTATGCCAGTCGGGTGGAAACGGTCCTCCATGCCTTGGACTCTGAAGGAGGGCCTTGTCCTGCTATGTCCAGCGTACTCAGGACCACCGCAAAGCCTCCCAGCTCTTCGTATCCTATGACCCCAGCAGGCTGGAGGAAGCGGTGACTAAGCGTACGCTGTCCATTTGGGTGGCCGACTGTATTGCCCTCGCCTTTGAACAGCTGAGGCTCCCGCTGGACGGTCGCATCACAGCGCATCGTGTCCGGGCCATGGCAGCTTCAGTGGCAAATCTGCGCTGTGTCCTGATGGCAGACATCTGCCGGGCCACCACCTGGTCTTTGCAGCCCATTACTGCCTGGAAAGAGAATCCTGTCGGGATAGCACCTTCGGCCAGGTTGTGCTCCATAATGTTTTCGGAGTCTAGGCAACTCCTGCCCTCCGACCCTTCTGTGTTCAGGATACCGGAGTGCTGGTTTCATCGCACACAGGGGTCCTACTGTAGTCTGTACACCAGACTGACTTGCTGCTGCTTGCGGCTCCCCTTGAGGGGGCCAACCTTTTGCTATGGGTCTCCTGGTAGCCTGTAGCTGGGGAGTTCCGTATGTGAGGACTGACTTCCTGCTTGTTCCCGGAGAAAGCATAGTTACTCACCTGTAACAAGTGTTCTCCGGGGACAGCAGGAATCAGTCCTCACAACCCTCTCTCCTCCCCTTGGAGTTGTTCCTTTACCATTCTTTATTTTGCTATCTTCAGCTATGTCATTTGACTGAGCACGATGGCACCCTTGGGCGGGAAGGGGACTGCGCATGCGTGGTGGCATCTCCCAAAGGCTTTCTTTGAAAGCTGGGGAGATGCTCCCGCGAGGGCTCCGTCAGTGCTGACGTCACCCATATGTGAGGACTGATTCCTGCTGTCTCCGGAGAACACCTGTTACAGGTGAGTAACTATGCTTTCTCACACTTACGAACCATCTCCAAATCCTGCGCATCTATTGAGGTATAAAGTAGTGATAGATGCATGGAGCAAACTCCTAGTGGATTTAGAGGTAGAAATATTATCAGATAGGCACAGTGAGTACGAATTTATGGGAAAATGTTATCATTGTTACCTGTAAGCCCCATTGGCCAAGTTGTTATCTGTAAACCGCTTAGACTTGTAGATTAGCGGTATGTAAGCGCAGTTAAATAAATAAAATAAATTAAGATAAAAATGTAATTCAGGGAGTCATTGGTATACAACAGGAAGGAAAATGGGCAGACTAGATGTATCTTGTCATTTTTATCTCCTCGTGTTTTCTATTTTTATCAGGACCATATAGGTCTTTTGCTTTTTTTTTTAAATCGTCCAGTGTAGTCTTGAAAGCTCATGCACAGTATCTTTAGTTAAGTCATTGATTGTGATACCTTTTACTGAATCAACATATGTAGAATGCATTTCGAGTTGTGTGGGATTTTTTTCTTTAATGTTCTAACAGCATTTCTCTTTACTTTATTCCCTGAGGTATCTGAAATGGCTGTGTCAGAGCTGCCAGGTAACCCCAATGCTGTATGGACAGTAAGAAGGCACATAGAAGGTATGTCGTCTTTCCCAGGGCCTCATAGAGTGTATTAGGGAGGAATTAGCACCTTTCAAGGGTATGCAGAAGCTGGAAAATGATGAAACATCATGTCTCTTCTCCAAAAGACCAGTCTGTGGAAAACTTCCTTTCTGATCCAGCCGTGTTTCCATCCTTCCTCTGAACAAAGCCATCTGTTGCTTTCCCATAATTACTGTTGTGTATCATTTCTTGGCCAGCCTCTTCACTCCTAAGCTTATTGATAATTGTCTTTTTACTTAGACAACATACACTGTGAGTTTCTGGAAACTGGACCAGAAAATGTCTTCTAGTCACCAAGGCAAACTTATGTTCCAGTTCTTCTGTAAGGGGTCATTATGCCATGCCCTGTCCTTCAGCAGGGGACATGATTGCACATGTGTATTAATCCTTCCTTTTTAATGGTCACAGTATCATCTGGCACAGCTATGAAACCAAGACGCTCGTAATCAAATTGAACCACTTCTTGTTGAATGAGCCTCTTTAGGTGGAAGTATTGTGAAATGACCCCCTCCACCTCCTGTAGGTTTATCATCTGATTTGTTTGGAAGACGTTTTGTAATAAGTTTTCTTGCAATTTTAGTATTTCTGATGTCACCTGTAAAATGGTCACTGCTAGTCTGTAGTCCCACCCTCCCTTTTTTTCTATAAGTGCTATACAACCCCATTCCTCACCCCCACAACTTCTCCATTCTCATGAGTAATTGGGGGAGTGAGAAGAACAACAATCGGCACTTTCTTATGCTGTAGTTAGTGGTAGTGCTTTACTGTTTTTGTATACAGATGCATTTGACATTAATGAAAACTGAAACTAGAAATGGAGTATAGTTACCTCTTGCTGGAAGAACATCTGTCTGAGTGCCACAGATTAACAGTATGACCCAGTGAAGCAGGCAGGTGCCATGCAGTTAATGAAAGGGAAGAGGTTAAATCACCTAAGATCTTTATTTGTTTTCCTTTTTCCTGTTTGAACGCACACTCAGTTGTACACAGTGGATGAAAATAAGGTCGTTACTGCAATGAATGCCAAAATACAATCAATACACTGTGAGGGTAATATAGTGGATAGAACAGTAGGCTTGGAACCATGGACAACCTCCTCCATTGCCTTAGGTACAAATTGAGGGTCAAATATTTAAAAAAAAAAAAAAAAGCTGAACTCCTAAATTTAGGCTTCTCCATTAATTGCCTACATTTTTCACCTGTTGTCACCCAAACATGGGATCCTAAGTTTTCTGCTGAAAATTCATGTATATTTAAGAGCTTAAATTTAGGCCTGCCATTCATTTCCCTACCTAGATTTGAGCATAATTTAGGTGCCTAGTGCAGAAAATCAATACTAAGCTCAGCCTTTTTCCCCCTCATCGTAAGTTTACCTCTCTTGCCACCCACATTTTAGGATCTTGAGTTTAGGAGCTTGGTGAAAATTTGAGCATAAATTTAGGGACGCTGTCCTAGAAAATTTTCAGAGAGGCCAATTTAGGAAACTAGCTCTCAGTTCCGGTGCATAAACCCTTTGAATGTCAGCAGCTTAGATTGTAAACCCTCTGGAGACAGGGAAACATCTATTGTACCTGCATGTAACTTGCCTTGAACTACTAATGAAAAGGAGTAAACCAAATCCTAATAAAATAATATGGCACCTAGGATATAAAGGCAAATAGGCTGCATTTACTTTAAAGGGCACATAGGCGCCAATCTTGCTCTTATAATAAAATAGCCTCTACAAAAGTTATATGTAGAGTTATAACTATTCTGAGGAAGGCATAAATTTTCTGCCCATGTTATTTGAATGGACTGATATGTGTTCATATCGTGTAACGCCACTTCAGCTTTGCTCAACCTCCACCCTCTTCAAGGAATGCCTATGTATTTATCACCTAAGAGCCGAGCACTTGTGCATCTCTAATGCTTGTTTTTTGGCAGGTATACCACCAGGTGATTTTATCGATGCCTATTTCTACTTTTAAGAATCTGTTTTACATGCAAAATCTAATTTAACAAAAGTTCCTTTGATACTTGTTAGGCTGATTCTGATAATCTTGAGTATGAAAGGAAATGTTAGTTCTGGGGATTTTGCACAAAGAAGATTCTGCCTATTGTTGATGTGGATGTATCCTTTGTTATATATGCACTGAGGCAACTTTGTATTTGTATGGTTTTCTCATACCAAAGTTAATTAGGATTCTGGGAACTGAAAACCATTGAAATAACCAGAATACCTTTTCTTGAGAGGGTGGCATGTTTGAATCCTGGCTTGAGCTTTGAGGCTAGAGCCCCTGAAAATGGGTCTCCCATCAAAGTATCAAACTGAATTAAATATTTAGGCTACTACACCCCCCCCCCCCGCCCCCCCCGCACATACTTCTTAACAATTCAGTGCAATGTACTGAACATGATTTTTGTTGAACCAGGGAGTTCAAAAGTCTCAATCCTGCTGTAGGTCAGAAGAAAGTGCTTTTTGATATTCCAGAACATTTTAAGAGTAGAATGATTTTACAGTATTCTAAATATTCCTCTCCATGTGTAGGCAAATATTTTCCTTAACCTAGCTGAGGTGAAACACCAGCATAAATCTGCTGGCTCAAAATGAGCCTGTCTGATTTTTCTACACTGAAATTCTGGCCACTGGTGGTTCTGTTATCAAGAACTAAGAGACAGCTGATATATTATTTCAGTTACAACTGAGTACCTATTTCAAGACTTAATGAATGCTACTATTCTTGTGAAATGAAAATCTGTTTTTAAAACTATATTATGCCCATAATCTGGAATGCCTGAGACTTTTTCCTTTATGTATGGGTTTGCTTGATTCCTCTCGCACAGCCATTTTTGGCAATTGCATCCATTTTAAAACAAGACATGTTATGAGATGTGTTAGAGGTTCATCCATCTGCGCCTCCTTGAAAGCAAATACTAACCCTGGCTGGTACGTAGTGATGCACACTACCAATACCGAGCCTTTTTTTCTCTTTCACAGGTGGCTGGTGGTGGAGGTGCTGATCCCCACAGGTGTGTACCCACTGCTAGGGACTCCTGACAGGCTAAACAGTATCAGAAGCACACACTCCTTTGCTGACTTTAGTAATAAAGGACCTACAGAAGAATGACTCAGCTTGCACTGTATCTGTGCTGCAAATTCTGCTGTACAAAAGGTGCATTATGCAACTGGTCAGAAACTAGATGTCTCAGGATCTTCTCCTCTACACCCCCCACCTCCTCGCCCCAGAGGTGTGGATTAGATTTTTTTTTAAGTTCTGTCAGTAATGCAGCCCTTGAGTAGATTAGATGATATACTTAAGGGTTCA
Organism: Ichthyophis bannanicus; assembly: GCA_033557465.1. Lineage (NCBI taxonomy): Eukaryota > Metazoa > Chordata > Amphibia > Gymnophiona > Ichthyophiidae > Ichthyophis > Ichthyophis bannanicus. The sequence goes on along the minus strand of CM066034.1, from coordinate 559,339,019 downwards.
TGGATACTGGTTGAGTGGGGACAACTTTATTATCTGGAGATGCAGGTTTCATAATCTGACGAGGAGGCATTTTTCATTGTACTACATGTCCTGGTTGGTCTAAGCAAGGGTTTTTGCAGTGGGTATTCTCTTTTTTTAATCTGATTTAATTTTTGCAAAATGTCAACAGAATTTATTACTGTAAACTCTGCCTGGCTATGTTAAATATTTATTAATTTGCAGATTGATGAGATATACATATAAATATTGAATTTTTGATAGCTTAATTTCTATTATACATGCTGTCTGGGGGTCCTTATAAAGTGTAAATAGTGTTCTCTGCGGACAAGCAGAATAATTACTCATATATGGGTGACATCGCCGACAGAATTCTCAGGCAGGAACCTTTCTCAGCTCCTCTCCCTAGAAGCTTTTAGAAGGGTTGCACTGCATATGCACGCACCTTCCTGCCTGCTACTACTGCGCTATTTGCCTCAGTCTTCTTTTGCCACAGGGCCCCACGGATGTCCTTCATTCTTTTTCCATGTCAGAAATGTTTTACAAGTTGTTTCACTTGTTTGTAAGTCTTGATCTCCTTTTACCCGGCCTTGCCATTGCGCCCTACTATTAATTTTCCTCTTATTCTCAAGTTCTTTAGGCATCACTGCTTAGGCCATTTTTAGGTCTTAGGCAGTCTGGCTGTGGTGTGTTTTTTTTTTAATGCTCTCATTTGATTTCATAGTGGCTAGACCTTTGAGCACTATGCCCTGAAACCTGCCAGAGGTTTAAAAAGCCTACTCCATGCAGCTGGACTGTGTCCATCATGGACATTCACAAATGGTGCTTGCGGTGTCTGGGGCCTGGCCATAAGCTGCTTTCATGCATTTTGTGTTCACAGATGAAAAAAAAGAGGGCTTTAGGGTCAAGAAAAACAGCATGGCAGCATTGGTCTCCATGGCCTCAGAAGCTGCACTAGACTCTGGCAGAGCATTTGTATCAAGGGGCCCTCAAGCTCAATTGGAGCAGAGTTCCTTTAGGTTGTTCTGGTATTGGTTTCCCAGTGATACCACCCTGAAGAAAATAAAAATTTGTCGTTGTCATCTTTGTCATCAAGAACTAAGGCTGTTGAGTATCAGGTAGGGCTAAGCTGTATCAATGCCAAAGTTAATCGGAGCACGATTCCAAAGCATTGAAGGTTTTCAGTCTTGAACTCTTAAAGGAGCCCTGATGTGAGGACTTCTCACTCCTTGATGATGGTGGGGCTGCGCCAGATAAGGCTGAGACCAGGCTGCCAATACTCCCCTCATATTCGGGAAACATCAGTTGAATCTGCTGTAGACCCCTTGCTTTTGGTGATGGCAGCCCTTAAGAAGTGGGTGATGAAGGGCCTCAAGTAAAAAAAAATATCTATGCTCTTCGCCATGCATGAGTTTAAGGCTCCGGAGGCATCAACCGACATAAAGAAATTGATCTATCCTGGAGACTCACTGTCTGCCTGCGGTAGAGGCATAATCAATGAGGTATTGAAGGGTCTTGATACCAATACCTGACCAGCTGATATTGCTGTCCAGTGCATTTGTGGTGGTGGGAGGGGGGAATCGCTTCCCAAGACATCATAGGTCATTGATGCATAGGTGTTCCCAAAGGACAGCCACCTTCCATAGGAGATGGAGGGCCATCCAGGCAAAAACTCGGCCGTCAGAGTTACCTCTCTGAGTTGGAATCAGACCGCTCATGGGAATCAGAGTACGAGTTTGAAAATTTCTTGGTAGAGGAATCTCTGGAGTTGCTCTCAGATCCCTCACTGCCTTATGAGAAGCACAAATCCCTCTCTGAAGAGTTATCCATTCACAATTTTATAAGGGTTATGACTGAGGCCATACTACTTCCTTTGGAGATGGAGGAGGAGCCCAGGCCCAAAGAGTTGGATATCCTCCAATATTCTATTGTCCCTAAGGAAGCGGTGATGATTCAAACGGACAATCAAGTAGCCATATTCTGTATCATCAGGCAGAGAGGAATGGGCTCATATCTCCTGTATTGGGAGATAATCAGGATATGGAACTTTGCCATTTCTTAAGGGATGGTGCTCAGAACCTTATACGTGCCTGGCAAGGACAACGCCCTGGTGGACAGGCTGTACAGAGTCTTTCAACCTCACAAATGGACCCTGGATCGGGAGTGGCGCTCTCCATCTTTCAGGAGTGGAGCACCCCCTCAATAGATCTTTCCACCACTCCTCAAAACTCCTTGGTGCCTGAGTTCTGCTCAAGGATAGAGCTGCATGGCAAACTATCCTTGGATACCTTCCTTCTCCATTTGGGGGAGGGAATTCTCTACATGTATCGTCCTATTCCTCTGATTTAAGAAACTCTTCTGAAATGTATTTATTTATTTGTAAAAATTTTATATACCGCTAAATGATAAGCACATCATAGCGTTTACAATATTCAGATGATTTAACGGAGGACAGTAACAGAATCAACAAAAACAAAAGCAAAAGTCACATGAATGAAAGGACAAAGAATGCGGGGAAAGAATGAGCATAGGCAGTGTCCGTAGCACAATAGTTCTTAAGATGGAGACCATGTCAACAGGCCAACAAGAGGAAGGGAAAAGAAAATAAGTGGGTCTATAGGGAAAGAACAGCCGAGTTACTGGAAGATCTGTGTAAAAAGCCAGGTTTTCAGAATTTCTTGTAGGAGGATTTGGCATGGAGCTCTATGGGTAGGCGGTTCCAGAAATAAGGGTCCTGGAAAGAAAAGGCAATGGAGCAATAGGTTTCTAGGCATAGAATTCGGTTACTAGGAACTGTTAGGAATGTAGAGTACGTTATGGACAATAGGGAATAAGAACTCAATTAAAGATAAGCTGGTAAACCAGTGTAATAAGTATAATATGTTGACAGTAACAATTTCAACTTGATGCGAAATGTGACTGGGAACCAAGCATGTTATCATAATCATAGTGCTTGGGATTATAAATTAGTTTAATGGCTATATTTTGAATTATTTGAAAGTGTCAAAACTAAACTGGGAAGTACCTATTAGTAGAGAGTTACAGTAGTCGAGCCTGTAAACCTGTTCATGACTAAAGAGTGGAGCAATATTTGTAGGGCCTTGGCGTCGATAAAGGATTTCGTGGATTTAATTTTTCTTAGTGCAAAAAAGCAATTTTTGATGGTTTTAGCAACATGGGAGCTGAAAGTGAGGTGTTCATCAACTAGAACCCCAAATCTGATATTTAAGTGAGATGAATGAGTTTGAGACATGAGGAAGATAAAGAGGTGGCTTATCATGTGATAGCCAGAGAGCTTTAGTTTTGCTCGGGTTAAGAACCATTTTATGGGTCTGATGCTAGGTTGCTATGGAGTGTAACTTGGACTCTACTTCGGCTTGAAATACAGGGTCCTAGGAGTCATGGGTTATGATTAGCTGAATTAAGATCTTGAATGAGGAATTCTAAGGGAGAGCTGAAGAAGTTAAAGATGTTAGGAGCAGCGATGGAGCCTTGCAGAACACTGAAAGACTGAGGGAAAGAGGTAGATAGATGGACATTGATAGACATCTGGAATGTATGGGATAATAGAAGTGGAACTAATTTAGATCAATGTATGTGATGCCGGAGTCCTGTAGGTGTTCGAGCAAAAGTGATTAATAATATCAAAAGCTGAGCTGAGATCTAGTTGAATGAGCAAAACATCACAGAGATTGTCCAAGTGGATAACAGTTTCATGTAAAGCGCCTAAAAGGTTGAGTGCGGGCAAAAGCCTGATTGTTTAGGGTAGAAAGAGTAGTTCAGTACCCAAAAGTGTGAAACTTGTTCATAAACTTTTTTTTCAAGAAGCTTTGGCAAGGAAAGACAAGTTAAAGATTGGGTGGTAGTTACTTGGAAGGGAGGAGTATAAATGCTGCTGTTTAATTATTGGGTGTATTATGGAGTGCTTCCAGAAAGCTGGAACATCTCAGTTTGCTAAGTTGTCATAATGAGTTCAAGAACAGTTGGAGCAAAATAGTTCCAAGAGTTTTTCAAGAGTAGAGGGGGAATATCAGCTAAAGAGTTTGACATGTTCAGTGAATTGATAAGTTTAGTAAGGTGAAACTCTTATCATTGAAGTAAAGGATCAAAAAAGAATGGGATGAACCCCAAGGGAAGTAGATGGAGAGTGCTCAGTGGGAATCAATGGGAGAGGAGGGAAGCTATAAGCTTGGGCTTCTTCATTTCCATGAAGGATGACAGAGGCATGATGACCCTCATTGGTCCTTATTGGCCTCGGCAACTGTGGTTAGCTGTTCTTGGTGAATTCTCTTTTTATGCAGGATCAATGAACAATGCTGAATCCTAACATAAAGTCCCTAGTCCTTAGAGCTTGGATGTTGTAAGGTTGACTTTGTCTTCTTTCATTCTAGTGGTTGGTGTTAAACATCCTTTTGGCTTCCAGAAGAGATTCTACATGGAGGTGCTATGCTTTCAAGTGTGAGGGAAAGGCCCTAGATTCTTTCTCTTGTTTCACACAAAAACTGCTTTACGTTTTACATTTGTCCGAGTCTGGTTTGAAAAACAACTCCATAAGGACTCACCTTGGTGCAGTTGGAGCTTATCACTATTATGTAGAAGATAAACGCATCTCTTTACAACCTTTAGTTTATTTTATGTAGGGCTTGCTTTTTTGTGAAGCCTCCCTTGAAGCTTCCTGCAGAGTCTTGGAATCTCAATGTGGTCTTAACTCAGTTGATGAAATTTCCTTTGGAGACACTAAAAGCCTGTGATCTGAAGTTTTTGACTTGGAAGGGAAGGTCTTGTTTCTGGTGGCAGTAATTTCAGCAAGCAGTGAGCTCCTGCCCCTAGTAGCTGAACCACCCTTTACAAGGTTTTTCAGCAATAGGGTGGTTTTGCAAACTCATCTTAAATTCCTTCTGAAGATAGTGATTGACTTCTACCTTAAATCAATCAATTGTCCTGCCAGCTTCTAACCCAAGACTGTATGCTCACAAAGGTGAAAGTGCACTGCCATAGCCTTCTATTAGGCAGACCAATGCCCATAGAAAATCTGCCCAGCTTTTTGCTTCATTTGACCCAACTAGATTAGGGGCTATTGTCACCAAATTCACTCTTTCACTTTAGCTCACAGATTGTACCTCTTTCACTTATGCCCAGGCAGGTTTGAGTCTTCAGGATCATGTCATGACTCACAAAGTCTGAGTCATGGCTGTGTTGGTAGCCCACTTACGTTCAGTCTCTATGGAAGAGATTTGCAAAGTTTAAACGTGGGTTTGGGTTCATATATTCACATCACTTTACTGTCTGGATGAGGATTTCTAATTAGACAGCAGGTTCAGCTAATCAGTACTTCAGAATCAGTTCAGGAACTAGAGTCCAACTCCATCCCTTCTAGGCTTATTTCTTTTCTGTTCCATACTGCCTCACCTTCACTCATTGTAATATGAGTTTAAAAAAATGGTTATTTTCATTACCTCTGTTGTTTTGTTCTAAACTGTCTTTTTCTGGTATCTTCCAGTTGCAACACTCCATTCCCCTTTTTAGTTGCAAGGTAGCTGGTGGCTAGGGAATCCCATGTGTGAGCACTCATCCTGCTTGTCCACAATAAAAAGAGTTACTGCCTTGGAGCAGGTGTACTTCATGGACAACAGGATAAGTCCTCGTAACCCTCCTGCCTCCCCTTGGATTTGTGTTCTAGCTTAGCTGGTTTTATTTATTTATTTAAACAGCTTTTCTATACCGCCCCCTTCCATCGATCAGGGGTGGTTTACATCAAATACAAACATAATTACAGAGAACATAGTGAACAAGGAACTATTTATACACCAGTATTCACATATACAATAGTATAGTGGAAACTGGGATTCTTAACTGTTTACAAGACTGTGAAACTATGAGTAAGCCTGCAGTGGAATATGCTTGCCAGTGGGTGAAAGGTAGAAGGGGAGTTTAGACTAATTGGGAGGAGTGAGGTGGGAAGTGGAGGTGATTGAATTGATGGTAATGGGATTGTTGTAATATTCAGAGAAAAGAAGAGTTGGGAGTTGTGTACCTGAAAACCCTATTGCTGGTAGCTTGTTTTGTTTTCCGTATTGAGGAGGGTATCGATAGGAGGTTCTGGGTACTTTTTCTCCTACTTCTGACGATGGGTTGTGCATATATTATAGTGAAAAGATAGGAGGGAGAGATACCGTTATGTAATTTAAAAGTGGTGACTATCATCTTGTATCTTATTCTGGTTACTATAGGGAGCCAGTGGAGGTTAGAGTATTGGGTTGATGTGGTCGGTTAGGCTTGATTTGGAGATAACCCTGGCGGTTACACTCTGGGCGAGTTGGAGTGTATGGAGGTTTTTTTTAGGGAGACCTTGTAATAGACTGTTGCAGTAGTCCAAGTGAGGGATAATTAAGGCTTGGACTAATGTTCTGAAGTCATGGGTTTCAAGGATTGGCCTGAGATGTTGTAAGGTTTTCAATTTGTAGGATATCGTTCTAGCAGTTTGTTTAATTTGTAAAGACATGTTGAGGGCACTGTCAATTATAATGCCTAGGTATTTTACCTCCTGCTTAACTGACAAATGGATGTTGTGTATATTGATTGTATTGGGAGAAGTGAAGTTCTGATTCCCAGTCGTAAATAAGATTTCAGTTTTTTTTAAGTTTATTTGTAGGTTGTTAAACCATGCTTCTGCTTCGATTATGCAGTCAATGATGTTACTATATTGGGGGGGGGGGGGGTATGTCCACTGGTGCATATACCATTATGTCGTCTGCAAAGATGTATTTGATTTTGTGCTTATTGAAGATTGTACATATAGGTTGGAGAAGTTAAACAGGAGGGCAGAGAGGGCCAAAACTTGAGGTATTCCCTGTTCTTGGGGGAAAGTAGTGAATGTCTCTTGATTAATTTTCACGTATTGGAAGTGGTTGGAAAAGTAAGATTGAAACCATTTCAAAATAATTCTGGATATGCCTTTGTGTGCTAGTCTTGACAGGAGGATGATGTGATCAACATTATCAAATGCGGATGAGATATCCAGAAATACCAAAATAAAGGCTCGATTTGGGTTGTCCAATCCACAGATGAGTGTATCAAATAATACTAAGAGGAGAGCTTCTACACCATGGTATGGGCGGAAACCGTATTGATGGGTATCAAGGGGGGGCATTGAGGTTGATGAAATCCTGTAATTGAATGTGGACTACTTTTTCTATTATTTTTGCTAAAAATGGGATCTCCAGGAACAAGCAGGAATAAGTCCTCACATATGGGTACGTCGGTACCGACGGAGCCCGTGCGGGAAAGCTCCCCAGCTTCTTAGAATAGAAGCTTTTGGGACCTCCCACTGCACATGCGCACTGCCTTCCGCCTTCCTGAACAGCTCTCCTCAGTTTCTCTTTTTCCCGCGGAGCCAGCAGGTCGTGTTCCTGTCACCGCTGAAGAAATTGTTATTTTATTTGTTTCTTTAGACCGCGTACCTGCCTTCCCCATACCGATACCGGTATCGCCGGTTCTTTTCTTTCTTTTCTTTAAAAAAATTATAATTCTTTTTTCTTATTTTTTAGCTTTTGGTCACTTCAGAGAGGCCTCTCGGCCTACTCAATTTTCTCCTCATGGAGAGCCAGCCCCTGGATTTAAGAAGTGTACCAAATGTAATGCTGTTATTTCAGTCACAGACACCCATGACTGGTGTCTGAAATGTTTGGGGCCTGACCATTCCATACCGGACTGCCCATCTTGCTCCCACATGTCTAAACGTGGGCTGCAGAACCGGGCCAACAAATTCCATGTGCTGTTTGCTTCAGAGAATACAGCATCACAGTCATCCAGGTCTTCTTCTCCGGATGGATCTCAGGTAACCAAACCTTCTGTGGGCAAGTCCTCAAAGAGCAAATCTCCTTCAAAGCATCGAGAGGCTCTTAGCTTAGAACTTGAGGACCCTGCCCCAGCCAAACAACCCCGGCGGGAAGTCCAACTTCCAAAAACGCCAATTCAGGGGTCTCAGGTTGATATCGATGCTACGGCCTCGACAGATCACCTCTTAGCCTGCTCTGGGGTACCGGGTCACTCCGGTACCGACATCCAGGCAGCTATGGCGTCCATGGGCGATACTGTACATTAAATGCATCAGGCCGTCATGGCTTTCATTAAAGCTGCAACGCCATCGGTTCCGCTTTCAGCGGTTCCGGGCCCGATACCGGTATCGTCCGCCATGCCGGTATCGATGCCGTCCACCTCTAAACGCAAGTCGGTACCGTATGGGCTTTCGCTCCATACCGGTTCCATACCCGATACGCCCGATATCGATACCGATCGGTACGCGTATCGTGCGTTAGAGGAAAGCACCGATTCCTCTGAGGATTTTCACTCCTCTGATGATTCTGCTGAGTTTTCACTCAACTTACCTGAGGAGCCCTCTTCTCCTAAAAGGAGAATGTCCCCTCCAGAGGATTTGTCCTTCCAGGACTTTGTTTTAGATATGGCTACAGCCCTTTCTATTAACATCATCTGAAAAGGAACCCAGATCCAAAAAACTGGATATTTTGGGATACTCAAAGGCCCCTAAGGAGGCAGTTACCCTGCCTATCCATGAAATCCTTCAAGAACAACTGATGGATTTCTGGGAAAATCCTTTGACTTTGTCTCCTTATTCCCGTAGGTTGGACACCATGTATAGGGTCCCTCCTTCTCCTGGTTTCCAAAAGACTCAATTGCCCACCACTCTATTGTGGTGAAGTCTGCAATGAAGAAGATTAGGAGTACCAAAAGGCACTCTTCCACCCCTCCAGGACGGAATGTAAGACTTTGGACTCTTTTGGTAGGAAAATTTTCCAGGCTAGTATGGCTATAGCCAGGATTAATTCCTACAGTCTCTATATGGGCATGTTCCTGGAGGAACTTGCCAAAAAGGTGCGGCATTTTGCCCCCTTTATCCCTGAGGATAAAAAGCAGGGTTTCCTTTCCCTAGTGAAACAACTCTTAGAGGTTTCTAAGTTCTCTAATAGGGCAGCATATGATTCCTTTTGAGGGAGCCAGTAGGGCTTCGGGCATTGCTATTGCAGCCCGACGTCTTGCTTGGCTCCAGCCTCTGATCTGGAACCTTGGGTTCTAGATGGCTTACGTAATCTGCCCTGTACAGGTGAGAACTTATTTGGGGAAGAGTGGCAAATCAAAGCCACCCAGATGGATGCTGAAAATGCCACCTTGGAAAGACTTTCAAAGTCCCACTTCAATTCCTACTAAGAAAAAGTCTTTTAAAAGGCCTTACTATAAGAAGGCCAGAGTTGCTTCAAATACTGGCCCGCAGTCTTCTCAACCTCGCTATACTGCTAAGCGTCAGCAATCCAAACAAGCACGAGCTAAGCCTGCAGCAGCTACTGTAGCTCAGCAGGCTCCAACCCCTCAGGGTTTTGACTTGCTCCTAGGGCACTTGCCACTTCTGGTTCTAACACAACCAGAACCTCTCACCATACCCGGAAGGTTGGTTCACTTTGCTCCCAGATGGGAACAAATCACAACAGAACAATGGACCCTCTCTATCATTCGAGAGGGTTACAAACTTCATTTCTCCAGCCTTCCTCCCCATCATATGGTGAGACCATTCAATTCTCCCCCATCTCTCCTAACCCTGTTGGGTCAAGAGGTTTCCTCTCTTCTTGCCCAAGGGGCCATAGAATAGGTTCCTCTTCCTCAACAAGGGTCCGGTTTCTACTCCCCTTATTTTCTCATTCCAAAGAAGACAGGGGGATTCAGACCAATCCTAGATCTGAGAGAATTGAACAAATTTCTCTTCAAGGAGAAATTCAAAATGCTGTCTCTCGGCATTCTCCTTCCTTACCTCCAGGGTCAGGACTGGCTTTGTTCTCTAGACCTACAGGATGCGTATACACATATACTCATCCATCCATCCCACAGAAAGTATCTTCGCTTTCTGTTTCAGGGAAAACATTTCCAATACAGAGTACTCCCCTTCGGTCTAGCCTCTGCTCCAAGAGTATTCACAAAATGCATGGCAGTCGTAGCCGCATTTCTAAGAGGCATGGGAATCTTTGTCTCCCATATCTGGACGACTGGCTCATCCGAGCTCCAACTCAGTCACAGGCCCAGATTTCCCCTGGACCACACAAGGAGCCTTTTGCAGTATCTGGGACTGGTAGTAAACCTTCCCAAGTCCCAACTCATCCCTACTCAATCTCTAGAATTCATAGGGGCCCAGTTGGACACCATCACTGCAAGGGCCTACCTTCCACAGGTTCGAGGCCAGCGCCTCCTGAGTTTGGCCTCCCAAGCTAAGTCCAGCACTCACTTGACAGCCAGTGAAATGCTACGCCTACTGCTTCATATGCCCTCCACAGTGCATGTGGTGCCCTATGCTCGTCTTCATATGAGAGCATGCTATACTGGCTATTGATCTATATGAGGTGGTATCTTTATTGAGGGATTTGCTTTTGAGTATGAAGCAGATGATAGAGAGTTTAGATGAGTCGGGCATAATTCCTTGGAGGAGGGATTGGTTGACAGTGTTGAGTAGTACAGTTGGTTACCAGACTGAGGCAAATGGTGCAGTGGTGGCAGCAAGAAGGTACATGCCTGCACGGTGGAACCATTCTACAAACTTCTAGATGGAGATGGGTAGGGTTCCCACTCTAGGGCACCATCGGTGATGTCGCCCATATGTGAGGACTTGTCCTGTTGTCCACAGAGAACACCTGCTACAGGTGAGTAACTCTGTTTTCATGCTTTGCTAGGGCTAACAAAGAATTTTTAGGAGCATTATGATAACACTATATTGCACTAGAATAAAAATGTTTTGAGAGCTGTCAGCATTTGGCTAGGAAAACCTCGAGTGGTCTTGGGCACATTAAAGTCCTATGAATTAAGAAATTGCTTTAATTCAGACAAGTTCTGATTTATTTTGTCATATTGTGTTCAGTGGATTTGCCCCTGCTCTTTTTATAGTTTATGGCTTTGACTAAAATTCCCTTATCTCTGTTTGTATATTTATTTTTATCTATTTCATTTGTGTGCGCGCTCTAAATGTAATCTAGGCCAATACTACTCTGCCTTTTTCATTTTGAGGCACACTTTTGAATTTATTCAATCCTCATGGCACATCAAACCAAATTTTGCATGATCCTTAAATCCTACTCCATCTAACTGATCGAAAGACAGCAACATTTTTACCTGTGTTCCTCATTCTGCTGGTTTCAATTTAATGCTTGAACATATGAGACAAGCAGATCCTGCAAAATTACAGAATCTCATGCTTCATCAGGTTGAAGCCAGGAGAGGAGGCACACACTTAGAATGGGCTGTTCTCCTTCTGCCATTGGGAAGGAGGGAGGATAAGATTACTTTATCTTTGGTGGGTAAATCTGAGACTTATTCCTTCTGGTGCCTGTAGTGAGTGAGCAGCTCTGGGATTTTTGTTTTGGGAAGTGGGGGGGGGGGGGGGTCCAGTGGGCTGTCTCCATGGAAAATTGTAGAATCTGCTCTCAAACTATACTTGCAACCACATTCTTTAAGTTTTATTGGTTACCACAAAATATTTTTGAGCCAAATACACCCTGCCTACAAGAGAAATAAATATGCACTAGAAAAATAATCAAATTATCCAACTATTTCGAACAAGCAGATTCTGATAAGAATTGCATCCACATTAGAGGTTTTCAACTGGGTTCTAATACTCTTGGTTTACTCCAGCATCCATTGAGCTAATAGATCACTGTCACGTTTTCTTATCGCTGTGCTGTAAATAAAATGTTTTTTTTCTACCTTTATTGGCTTGGTAGGGTTTCCTTCCTAATCATAGTGGTCACAGTCTTTTTTTTATTGTTGTTGTTTCCTCCTTGTGTGTTTTCTCCCAGCAACTTCTCCAGGTGTTCAATTTTACTTTACTTCTTTTGTCTTCTTTCCTCCCTTACTCATCTTTTTGACAGTCGTTTTCCTTTTATTATATTTCAGCTCTTTTTCTTTTTTCTGTATCTCTAAATCTTTCCTTTACAGCATCATCTCTTTTAACTCGATGCAATCATGACTGGATTTCACCTCTTTTCTCATTCTCTACTTTACCTTACCAACTTTTACCCTCCAGGTCTCCCTGTCTCAACACTTGATCATCTCAGATCTCACTCTTTCACTAACTAGGAGGATTTTCCATCATTCTTCTGCTTTCTGGTTCCTTTCGTCCCCCGTAGCCATCCCTATTTGCTGCATTTTGACTCTAGGATAGAAGAGAAAGGAGCTAGAGCAGCATTCTTATTCTTGAATGACAGGAGGAAAGAGGTGGTCTTTGCTTTGCTTAATCCAAGCTCACTCTCTCCTCTCTTGTCCCTACTTACTGCTTGGTAGAAAAGGGCTGCAGTAAGAAGCAGAGGACAGCTCTCTGGGGCACTTTCAGTAAAGATGGAGTAGGAGCCTTATGAGACTATAGAAAACCATGCCTCTAGATGTCGCCACCAAGGCATGCCAAGAACTTTCCCAAAGTATACCAGTGTGCCCCGGCACACTGGTTGAGAAGCACTAAGCTAGACCAAGAGAGAGAAAAAAATTTTTAAATGATAGGTGAGCAGAAATAACTTACTGAGTATTGCTGGATCCAGGTTTATTTGCTAATGAGCATAGTACTGCAGCAATGGTGAATTCTACAGCAATGGTGAATTCTACAGCAGTGATGGCTTGGGTCTGTCTTTCACTTCCTGCTGAAAATGTTTGTACTGAGCTCTATAAGCAGGAAGAATCATATTTGACTGACCATCTTGCTGTGAATAATGCACATTATTTAATAGAACATCGACTTGTGAGAAAGTATCCTCTATTATCACAGTACCAGCAGTCTCCTAGCTATCTATATCTACACAGTAAATATGGTTTACTGTTTTCTAAAAATTGCATATCTGAAAGCCAAATCTTAATGTAAGCATTAAGTGGACTAGTTAATAAACTGCGGTAAAATAACTGCAGCTTAATTTATCATGGAAGTTGCTAACCTGTGGTAACTCAGTACTGTGGTTAGTAACTCCTGTGGTGTATGAATAACACAACTTGTGATCAACCTTGCAAGCTGCATTATTCTGCTTCCAGGAGCATCAGTGGTCAAACAGATAGACCCCGCAACGGACCAACTTCACAATGTAAATAGCAAGTTGTTCCATATACTATTGTACCACTGTTGTATATAGTTAACCAGGATATCCTTTATCAGATAACCCTGCATTGTATTTAGTTTCCCCTACTTCGCCAAGTTATACTTCCTGTTAAATGTAACGACCAGACACGTGTAAACTGTCGGATGTTTTCTGTTCAATGTAAACCGCGCTGATGTCTAATAGTGCGGTATATAAGAATTGTTAATAAATAATAAATAAATAAATAAATACATAGCCTGATGCTCGAGCCTTCTTAAAGGGGTGGTGCAGTGCAGTAGCATTAGAAACACAGCTGCCTCTCAACCCAGGGGCGGCTCAAAGCAATCTGCTACCTGAGGCGAAGAATGAGATGGCGCCCCCTCCACCCCACCCTAGAGGGGGCAGGGCTTTTTCAGAAATCCAATCAGAGACTGAACCAAACCAAAAAGCCGATTAGATTATATGGAGGAAATGCAAGATGTTTGCACACAGGGCCGTATCGAGCTGCAATCGCGCCCTGTGCGACTTGCAGCTCAGGCACACGCCCCCCCTTCTCCCCTCCTCTCCCCCCCCCATACCTCCGTCCAGTGCTGCCTGCTCTTTCCCTGCTGCCGCTGGCGCCCTCTGTTTTTTTCACGGCGACGCCAGCAGCAGGGAAAGAGCAGGCAGTGCTGGACAGACGTATGGGGAGGGGAGGGCATGCACCTGATCTGAAAGGCACCGGCACTTTAAGCAGATCTGTTCCTCCCTGCTCTGACATCGCGTCGGAGGAGGGAGGGACCAGACCTGTTTAAAGTGCTGCAAAAAGGCTTGGGGGCGCATTTTGGCTGCCTGCTATTGTCCTGCCAGTGGCGGCAGGGCAACAGCAGACAGCCGAAATGCGCCCCCCCCCCCCCCCCCCAAGCCTTTGTGCCCTGTGCGGTTGCACGGTTTGCACAGGGCTAGGTACGGTCCTGTTTGCACACCAAGCAACTAAAAGACAGCAAGAAACAACAGCACAGTTTATAAAACTAAATTATAACTCATTTTTATTTTGTTGTTATAAACTGCGTTATGAATCTTTTTCTTTTTCGACATATATTTTGCATCCACAGTAGGTGCAGAGCAGAACCAGGACATTTCACCCACAGAACTCAATATTTTAAAAGAAAATCTGATTCTGATCATCTCACTAACAACAAGCACTGTTTTTCAGTACCAGGCATATTGTGAACTAATACAGAACCCTACAACAAAGAGCAAACCTACCATACCATATCGGCACAAACTTCCAAAACTCACATAAGGAGCCCATCCAAAAAAAGCGTCACTGTAAATACTACAGTGGGCACTGGAACATCCATACACCTATTTGAAAAGCTGAACAAGTCAAATTACTACAGTATAGTATAGATCTTTATGTACAAACTGCATGTTAACAGAACACCTGACCTCAGTCACACACTCACAACATCAACCCTCACCAAGTACAGAATAAGTAACCACAATCTAAAGTAAAAATAAAAATATGTAGACAAAATTTAAACTGAAACCCCAAGAAGCCAGTCCACATGCAGTGCAACATCAGATAAATAAGAGATGCAGTTCCCCAATACTGTGTAAAAAAAAAAAATAGCACAAAGTCCAATCACTAAAATTAAAAAATATATATATTTTCTACCTTTGTTGTCTGACCATTTTATTCTCTGATCATGCTGGTCCCAATCTGAGGCTTCTGCTTTCCTGTCTTCTCTTAGCTTTCTTTCTATAGTCTATGGTCCATGGTCCATGGTCCATCTGCCATTTCTTATCTCTTCGGTTTTTTTTACTTCCATCAGCCCATTTCCAGTTCCAGTAACCCTCCCCAGTATCAGCCCCCTTTCCAGTCCTCCCCTCCCAGTATCTTCCAATGTCAACCACCTTGCATTCCCATGACTGCCACTGGTGTCCATTCCCTTGCAGTCCTCCTCCTTCCTCACTGTCCAGCCCCTTCTAGTCCAAATACCATCCCAGGTATCAGCTCAGGTCCACTCTCAGTGCCATCCCCCAGTCAGCTCCCTTCCAACCTCCTCCCCATTACCCAGCCACCTACTACTCCCATCCCCAAGTGTCAGCTCCCTTCCAGTCCCCCTTCAGTACATCCCAGGTGTCAGCTCCCTTCCAGTCCCCCTTCAGTATATCCCAGGTGTCAGCTCCTTTCCAGCCCCCTCCTTCCCCCGTGTCAGCTACCTTCCTGCCCCCTCCTTCCCCTGGCAGACCCTCTCCGTATCCGCTCCCTTCCAGTCCTATTCTACCATCCTTCTTCTTCAGCCCATTTGTAGCCCTAGCCCCTAGTTTTCTTCCAGGGCCAGCAGCACTATCCTCCCCTCCCCCATTAGCTTATTTCCTGTCCCAGCCCATTTCCAGTCCTATCCCCCTTATCAGCCCACTCCAGTCCAAGCCCCCCAATCAGCCCATTATCAGTCCTAACTCATTTCCATTGCTAGCCCCCATCTGCCCATTACCAGTCGTAACCCCCCCATCATTCCATTTTTTGTCCTAGCCCTCCTAATCAGCCCATTTCCAGGCCTAACCCCACCAATCAGCCCATTACTAGTCCTAGCCCCCCTCCTGATCAGCCCATTTCCAGTTCTAACCCCCATCAGCCCATTAACAGTCCTAGCCCCCCCATAGCCCATTAACAGGTCTACCCCCCCCGTCAGCCGATTACCAGTCATAGCCCCCTCCCGATCAGCCCATTTCCAGTTCTAACCCCCCCATCAGCCCAAGTTCTAACCCCTCCCATCAGCCCATTTCCAGTCCTAGCCCCCCCATAAGCCCATTTCCAGTCCTCGCCCCCACATCAGCCTTTTTCCAGTCCTAGCCCCCCCCCCCCCAGCCCAGGGAAATTGAAAAAAAAAAACCCTCTGGCTGAAGAGGCAGCAGCAGAATGAAGAGCCCCACGGCCGTGGCCCCCCACCTCCCCGAAGAGCTGCGTTTCCCCTCCGCACCAGTTCAGTTTTGAAGAGCTGCGCAAAGAGAGAGTGGTTCTCTTTCCCGCAGCTCTGTTACAGCTGAGCTCGCCGGCGCTGATGAGAAACAGGATTTTCTGTTTGCCAACGCTGGTGGACTCAGCTTTAACAGAGCCGTGAGAAAGAGAAACACTCTCCCTTCGCGCGGCTCTGCGAAAGCTGAGCCAGCGTGGAGGGGAAACGGGCATGGCTTTAATGGGGAGGCAGTGGCAATGGCCGCGTGGCTCTTCATTCTGCCGCTGCTGCAGCGGCTGCTGCTGCTTCATTCAGAGGTTTGGGTTTTTTGTTTTTTGTTTTTGTTTTTTTTTTTAATTTTGAAGACCGAGTGAGGCTGTCTTTTTGGGGGCAATTTTGCTGCCCCCAAAAAGTTGTTGCCTGATGCTACCCTCACTCGGCCTCATTATAGAGCCGCCCCGTCTCAACCCTCCTTCAACCTCCCCCCCCCCCCCTATCAAAACTTTCTTCCATTCCCCCCAACTCTGGGTTCAAAATCATACCTGGGACTACTGCTAGGGTTCATCAGGTGCCGTTTTGAACCCTGAGTCAGATGGGGTAGCAGTGACGGGCGATCATGCCTGCCCTGTATTTCTAGACACTAGAGATTGCTTGGGGGAAAGACCGGGAAGGGGGTGGGGGGAACGAGAGTATTGACTAGGAGGCCGGGGGACCTATGGGCCATACTTTTAGCATAAGCTCTGGTGAATCCTCCTGCATCTGCTATCCCACTATGGGTGATGTTCACCAGGGCACTGTCTTAGGACCTTTTCTCTCTGTACTCTGTGCCTTGGTGCTCTAATCTCCTCCCATGGTTTTCATGACTCCCAGATATACCTCTGTACCAGAAATTTCATCAGGGATCCGGCTTAAAATCTTAGCCTGCATGTCCAGCATTGCTGCCTGGATGTCCCACTGTCACCTGAAACAGTGAATATGGCCAAAACAAATCTGCTTATCTTCCACATTTCTCTCTTTTTGTGACTAACACTGTCATCCTCCCTGTCTCTTTAGCTAGTAACATTGGAGTCCTCTTTGATTCTTCTCTTTCTCTGTACATAACTAATAGAAGCAGCAGGTGTTAGCTGTCTTTCTTGATAACGTCAACATTTGTCCTTTTCTTTCTGAACCACTACCCGTAACCCTTATCAAGACTCATCACCTCTTGCTTAGACTACTACAGCCTGCTTCTCACAGGTCTCCCATTGAATCATCTCTTTCCCTTCCATCTATTCAAAATTCAACTGCACAACTGATCTTCTGCCAGTATCGCTGCACTTGCATAACTCCTCTTAGATAACTTCATTGTCTCCCTGTCTGTTTCAGCATACAGTTCAAACTTCTCTTACTGACTTACAAATGCATTCATTCTGCACCTCCTCCTTACTTCTTATCTCTCCCTACACCCTCCTCCCTTCTCAGGAATACCATACATCATTAAGTCTCTTATCTGTGCTCTTCACCACCATCACCAATTCCACGCTCTGATCCTTCCATTTTGCTGCACTGTATGCCTGAAATAGACTTCCTGAGTCTGTATGTCATGCTCTGTCTTTTAGCCTATATTTGAATAGGACCAAAGCCCACCTTTCTGAAGCTGCTTTTAAATCCTAAACATATTCTCCTTTTTAATACCCATGTTTGTTTGTTTTTTAAATCATTTGCCTTAATAAATGTGATTCCCTAATATTTATTTGTCTTGTGTCTGTCTTGAATAGATTTTAAGCTCTGTTGAGCAGGGGCTGTCTCTTACATGTATGTGTACAGTACTGTGTATATCTAGTAGTAGTATAGAAATTAGTAGTAGTGGTAGTAATAGTTGAATTGGGGGAGCTTGAACTGGGTCTCCAGAAAGTGTCTTGGCAGGGGGTGGGTAGGGGGGATGAGATTTGCTGGAGAGTGGGGGTTCCAAGTTTCTTTTGCCTACTTACTAGCCCATTTGAAGTGGTGCCTGGTAGCATAGGATCACATGTTAGCAACCTGATACTTCCAGGCAGGGACAAAATGCCGGCGCAAAGCTGGTGTTGCTTTTACATGAACAGTGCAGCTTGCAGTATTCTTTGCAAGCGGTGTTATTCAGTTTTCATAATAATGAGGTGCTTTGCATGCTTTTTCATGCTTTGCATATTATTATGTAATGCATGTTATGGGAAACTAACATGTTATGGTAAAATGAAACACAATTTTGCCATTTAATATTCCCTTAACGCATGGTAGTAACTACCTCTCTAAATATGAAATATGCTAGATAACTGTGGTTGAGTGGATATGTGTTTAGAAAGATAAAACAAGGTCATGTACCCTGTCTCAGCCCCTTTTATTGCTCTTTTAAATTTTAGCTATTTTCTAGAGAAGGCTGTCTTGCCTAGAAAGGGTGTAAAATAAAGACTAACACTCTAACACACTTTAGAATAGAGATAATTAGTTTATTTATAAAATATCAAAAAAAGATAAGTTGAAAGCAAGTAATTCACTTATCCACATATAATTAATTAAGCTATGCATAAAAGCAAGATACAAGATACAAAAAGACGATACATCACTGACAGAGCTATGAACCTCATCTTATGCCAACACTTTGACTGAATAAGTCCTGGATTCAGCCAGGCAGGAGAGATTCTCCAGGACCAAGCAGGAAGTCAGTCCTCACATATGGGTGACGTCGGCGCCGACGGAGCCCTCGCGGAGCAATTTTCCCCAGCTTTCAAAGAAAGCCTTTGGGAATTGCAGCGCGCATGCGCGGTCCTCTTCCCGCCCAAGGGTGCCATCTTGCTCAGTCTTCTTTTTTCCACGGAGCCCTACAGACGTTGCCTGTGAATCCCCGCAGAAAAGTTGATTTTTTTCTCTATTTTTCTCTTTTTTCTTCGGTTCGACGCCGGTTCTTTTCCCGCCTGGACTCGCGACGCCGGTTGCGAGTCTGTCCCTTATTTTTCGTTTTTTTGTCCTTCGTGACAGATTTCGCGCCTTTTTTCTTTTTCCCTGGCAGCCCGGTCATTCGACCTCGCAGGGGCCCTTTTTCCCCCGATGGCTGCCAGCGGCTTCAAAAAGTGTGATCTCTGTAAGAAACTCATGACTTCTGCCTCCGCTGCCTCGGCCCAGATCATGACTCCATGACCTGTGGGCCATGCGGCAAAATGTCCTCAAAAGCATTGAGGAGTCGGCAGCACCAGCGGGAGCGTATCTTCTCTGACTCCGGCCGGGCTCGGACCTCGTCAGAGGCTTCGATGTCTCGGGACTCTGGTCCTGAGCATCGTCGAAGTTCCTCTGAAAGGGGGTCTCCTACCCGGGAACATCATCGGAAGAAGAAACCCGCGAGGGCGGGATCGGTGGACGCTCCTGGTTCCTCGAGGGCCAGGTCGCATAGCCCCGATTCCCGTCCCGGGTCCTCGGAGACGGAGAGGCCGTCAAAACATCCTCGACTCGAGGTGGACTTGCCCGCTCACGTGAGTACTGTTGTCCTCGTTGACTCGCCTCCGAAGGACCCGACGTCGGGGCCCGAGTCGGGGGCTGCTGGGTCTCCTGAGCTCGGACTCAGGTTGACGGCCTTGGAGAGCAGTCTGACTGCCTTCTTGGACCAGCAGCGGGTATTGATCGCTGGCCTCGCCGGTGCTTCTGCCCTGACCGCCGGGACGTCGACCTCCAAATCGACCCCGGAGACCGAGCCGATCCTCGAGTCCATGAGGGCTCGAGTCGATCCTCGGTCGAGGTCTCCTTCGGCCTCCCGTTCGGGACCGAGGTCGTCGGCGTCGGAGCGGATAGCATCGGTGCCCGCCCGACCGGAGCCGATCGACTCCTCCTCCGAGGAGTCGGCCTGGGAATCTGAGGACGAAGAGTCACCTGGTTCCTTTCGGACTCGGTGTGTCCCTTCGGACTCCGTGTGTCCCTTCGGACTCCCCCGAGTCCGAACCTCGGAGACGGTCCCCCCCCGGAGGATACCCGGTTCTCGGGCTTCGTGAGGGATATGGCCAAGGCCTTGGCCTTCCCTGCGGATCCCGAGGAGGAGCCTCGAGTCGAAGAACTCGATGCCCTCCAATATGACTCTCCCCCGAAGGAGGCCTTTATTGTACCGGTTCCTCCGATGCTGGAACGACTTCTCTTCCGCATGTGGGAGAGCCCGGCGTCGTCGCCGGTGTTAAGCAAGCGGGTCAATTCCATTTATCGAGTCCGCAAGAGCCCCGGCTACCAGAAGGCACAACTACCGCACCATTCCATGGTGGTGGAATCGGCCATGCATAGACTAAAGAGTCAAAAAATGCACTCCTCGGTGCCCCCTGGTAGGGAAGCCCGAAGCCTGGATGCCCTCGGTAGGAAGTGCTTCCAGGGCTCTATGCTTGCTTGTCGAGTCCAGACATACCAGCTCTACATGGGCATGTATCTCCGAGACCTGGCTAAGGAAATAGCCGGGTTCTCTGCTGGTCTCTCCGACGAACCTTTGCAGAGGTTCCAATCCTTGTCTACTGGTATTCGAGAGTGCTCCAAGTTTATCTCTCGAGCAGCCTACGATGGTTTTGAGGCGTCGGCTCGAGTAGCTGCGGCCGGCATCAGTGGACGCCACCAGGCTTGGCTTCAGACGTCCGACCTCGTGCCCTGGGTACAGGACAAGTTGGTCGATGTCCCCTGCCGAGGTGATAACCTCTTTGGCAAGCCCATGGATGAGAAGGCTGCACAAATCGAGACGGAGACTCTCACCAGGACTCGTCTCTCGAGGAAGACCTCTGCCCCTTCTCAGAAGAAGAAGGCCTCGGGGGAAAAAGCCCTTTTACCCGAGGAAAGGTGCTGCCTATAAATACTACCCTCAATATCAAGCCTCAGCTGCTCCCCCACAGGGAAAGCAGGCCAAGGGACGGGGTAATGGGTCCCGTAGGCAGCAAGCCCCCAAGCCTGCACCACCGGCCCCTGCTCAGCAGGGTGGGGGTTTTTGACTTCCTCAGCATAGCCTCTCCCCCTCCACTGGTTTCTCTCAGCACAGGAGGCCGGCTGGTCCACTTTGCCAAAAGGTGGTCCAACATCACCACAGATACCTGGGTACTTCACATAGTTCAAAAGGGTTATCTTCTTCACTTTCACCAGGAACCTCCCTCCTACTTTCCAGGGGAGCCTCCCTGACTACCTTTGCACAGGGACTTACTACTTCAGGAGTTAGCAAGTCTCCTTCAGGAACAAGCCGTGGAACCGGTGCCCCACCACCTGCAGGGCCAGGGGTTTTACTCCAGGTACTTCCTGATTCCAAAAAGAAAAGGAGGCCTCAGACCCATCCTGGACTTGCGAAACCTCAACAAGTTCCTTGCAAAGGAAAAGTTCAAGATGCTTACCCTTGGAATCCTGCTGCCCTACCTCCAGCAGGGAGACTGGCTATGCTCCTTGGATCTGAAAGATGCATATACTCATATCCTCATTCATCCGGACCACAGACAATATCTCAGATTTGTTGTGGGAGGAAATCATTACCAGTACAGAGTGCTGCCCTTTGGCCTATCCTCCGCACCCAGGGTGTTCACCAAATGCCTCGCAGTGGTGGCGGCTTATCTGAGACTTCAAGGTCTGTTTGTGTTCCCATACCTGGACGACTGGCTCATCAGAGCCCAGTCTTCCCAAGAGGCCACTCAAGCCACTCATCGCTCTGTGGCTCTGCTCCAGCACTTGGGTTTTGTCATAAACTTCGCAAAGTCCACTTTGCTCCCCTCTCAAAATCTTGAGTTCATCGGCGCCCGGTTGGACACACTTCAGGCGCGGGCCTTCCTCCCTCTGGACAGGGCCAAGCGGCTCATGGATCTCACCGGCCACTTTCACAGCAATGCGCTGGTCTCAGCCAGGCACTTTCTGCGACTGCTCGGCCATATGGCTTCCACGGTCCATGTGACCCCCAATGCCCGACTGAACATGCGTCCTGCTCAGTGGTGCCTTCGCAATCAATGGTATCAGGCCACGGGGAGCCTAGCGGACTCCGTACAGATCTCTGACCAGCTGGTCTCTTCTCTACAATGGTGGCTTCATCTGCCCAACCTGGTACTAGGAGTGACTTTTCAGTCCCCTATGCATTCTCAGGTCCTGACGACCGATGCTTCTCTCCTGGGTTGGGGAGCACATTGCCAAGGGACATGTACTCAAGGCCTCTGGACTCCTTGGGAGTCTGCTCAGCAGATAAACCTCCTGGAGCTCAGAGCCATCCGCCTAGCGCTCAAAGCATTCTCTCACCTGGTTTCTCACCAGTCGGTGCTGATACAGACCGACAATCAGGTTGCAATGTTCTACGTGAACAAGCAAGGCGGAACAGGCTCCTTCCTTCTCTGTCAGGAGGCACAAAAACTATGCTCTTGGGCAGTCCACCACGGCGTCATCCTCAAGGCTGTCTATCTCCCAGGTCAAGAAAATTACCTGGCCGACAAGCTCAGCAGGATCCTCCAGCCACACGAGTGGAGGTTGGATCCGCTGGTGGTTCAGCGGATTTTTCTCAAATGGGGCCTCCCCACCATGGATCTGTTTGCCAGTCCTCTGAACCGGCAGCTGCCCAGATTCTGCTCACGACAGCCGCATCCTCTCCGGGTAGCGGCGGATGCTTTTCTAATTCCATGGTCCACCGGCCTCTTGTATGCCTTTCCTCCCATGCCACTGGTGTCTCGGACGCTCTTCAAGGTTCTCAGAGACAAAGCATCGATGATCCTAGTGGCTCCCCGGTGGCCGAGACAACCTTGGTTCCCGCTTCTGATGCAGCTAGCGGTAGACACTCCTCTTCCACTGGGATTTCAGCCCGACCTCCTGTCGCAGGATCAGGGGACTCTCCTACACCCCAATCTCCGGTCTCTTCATCTGATGGCCTGGCTGCTGAAAGGGTAGTCCTTGTTCCTCTGCAGCTACCTCCAGATGTGGAGGAGGTCGTCTTAGCCTCCAGGAGGCCCTCCATCCGAAAGGCCTACGCTCTCAAGTGGCGTCGGTTCTCCGTCTGGTGTACTCAGCAGTCTCAAGATCCTTTCTCCTGTTCAGCATCAGTGGTCTTGCAGTACTTGCTCTCTCTCTCCAACCTTGGACTTAAGTCCAACTCGGTAAAGGTCCACCTCAGTGCTCTTTCTGCGCATCACGTGCCGGTGGATTGTAGACCTCTTTCCAGCCACCCTCTGGTGGCTCGGTTTCTCAGAGGCCTCCTTCTCCTTAAGCCACCTTTGCGCCCGCCAGCCCCGGACTGGGATCTTAATGTGGTGTTGCAGCGGCTTACCTGTCCGCCTTTTGAGCCTATGGCTACCTGTCCGCTACGTTTTCTTTCGTGGAAAACCTTGTTCTTGGTAGCCCTCACTTCGGCTAGACGCGTTAGTGAGCTGCAGGCCCTGGTTTCTGATCCTCCTTACACTAGGTTCTACAAGAACCGGGTAGTCCTACGGACTCACCCTAAATTTCTTCCCAAAGTGGTTTCCCCTTTTCACATCAACCAGGAGGTGGTACTTCCGACCTACTTTTCCAGGCCACACTTCAGCCGAGCTGAAATGGTCCTGCATACCCTGGACTGTAGAAGGGCATTGACCTTCTACCTTGACCGTACGCGGGGGCACCGAAGGACTGTTCAGCTCTTCGTGTCTTATGACCCCAACAAGTTGGGGTTCCCTGTCTCCAAGCGTACTCTGTCCATCTGGATTGCGGACTGTATCGCTTGGGCTTACGAGGCTGCCGGCCTCGTGCTGGAAGGTAGAGTCACAGCTCATTGTGTTCGGGCGAAGGCTACGTCGGTAGCTTACCTCCGCTCTGTTCCATTGGCAGACATCTGCCGGGCCGCTACTTGGTCTTAAGCCAGACTTTTGCGGCCCATTACTGCCTGGAGAGGGAGTCCCGCAGGGACAGTGCTTTCGGACAGGCAGTCCTCCGTAACCTCTTCGAGGTATAGGCAACTCCTACCCTCCGTCCCGGATGTTGGGCTACCGGTGGGAGACATATTCAGAGAAGATTCCTTCCTTCTGTGCTACTGACCTCGAGGGAGCTCATTTTTGTGCTTAGGGTCTCCGGTAGCCTTAAGCTTGGGAGTCCCATATGTGAGGACTGACTTCCTGCTTGGTCCTGGAGAAAGCGTAGTTACTCACCTGTAACAGGTGTTCTCCAGGAGCAGCAGGAATCAGTCCTCACAACCCTCCCTCCTCCCCTTGGAGTTGCAGTTCTATGCTTTCGTTTTTGCTAATTTTTGCTGTCTTTTAGCTATGTCATCTGACTGAGCAAGATGGCACCCTTGGGCGGGAAGAGGACCGCGCATGCGCGCTGCAATTCCCAAAGGCTTTCTTTGAAAGCTGGGGAAAATTGCTCCGCGAGGGTTCCGTCGGCGCCGACGTCACCCATATGTGAGGACTGATTCCTGCTGCTCCTGGAGAACACCTGTTACAGGTGAGTAACTACGCTTTCTCAGTCGGGAAAACCCTAGGCAGTGCACGCGTTCACTCCGTAGGTGAGACTTCCTCTCTCTCTCTCACACTTACAAAATCAGAATAATCTTACATAATACAATTACTATCATGCATTAATTCTACTGCCAATTGGAATCAAAAGTTGTTCTTATTATATATTCACAGGGAAAGAAAAAAGAATTTGCAACATTCAGGCTGTACTTTAACTATAAACGTTTTTTTTGTTTTGTTTAAAAGAAAGTTCTCTAACAAAACTTGCAGTCAAGGTCTTCTAGTCAGATAATTGCACACAATACCTCTCTCTACAGAATTAATGTAAACACACAAAATGCTGCCAGGCTTGTTATCTGTACTGTGTGCTTCTAAGGTTCTTACTTCAGTGTACAATACATTCCAATCCCAATCCATTGACTCAGAAAATCCGTTCCATACTACAGTACAAACTCATACAGACATGAAAAAAACCCACTAGCTGTTCAAATACATTAAAACTGCAAAATCCATCATAGAATCTCGTCTCCCTTTCCATTTTCATCAAACCAACACATCCCATTACATCAGACCATCCTAATCCATTTACTATCTATCAAAAAATCCTTCTATCACTATTATCTCATATCTCACTTCACGCAATACCTTCTAATCGCTTGCTCATTTCACCAGCTACATTCTCGTACCAGCTAACATACACGCATAGACCATTCAAACATACTAATCCGTACAGACTAAGGCTTAAAACTTTCTAAACTAAGGATTACCAAACAAAAATAAAAAAACTCAGCATGCGCAGAAATCACAGCACTGCATCATTTATCTGTTTTTTTTCATTCATACTGAGATCAGAAAGCTATCAAAACAAAATGCACCTCTCTATTAACCAAAACACACAACTCAAAAAGAAAAACAATTGAAATTACTTACCTAAGACCCAAGAGTGAAACAAAACAAGAAGAATCTGACTTTACACATTACTGACTAACAAAGATAAGAACGCAGACATTTCAGATATCAACTAACAAATCTGACGGAATACAGCTCTGACTTACTAAGGAACAAAATCAGCATATGAGAACACAACTAATTACCAAGTTTCAGCCAGGCTTTTTAAATCTTTTACAACCAGAAAAACATTATCCTTTTTAAAAACACGTCAGAAAAGCAAACAAATAAATCATTAAACACTTTTTCTTCTAATACACACAGCTTATATTTTCCCTTCAAATTTTCACATGTACCATTATCTTCAAACATCACAGCTCCTCTGGAAAAAGTCTCTCCTAAAGGACTTCACAATAGCACCATATTTACAATAAGCTGCTCTTTTAAACACTGCACACCATACTCACAATCTTCTGTCTTCTCTAGTTGAGCAATCAAATCTATTTTGTTGGATTTTGTCTGATGCATCTTGCAACATGCAGACTACAAAACCCATCCTCTTCTCCCTAAGGTACTCAATTCTGTCCCCTTTTCAACAGGTATTTTTTGCAAGCAAGTAAGAACATTCACAGGCTCAGCATCTTTTAAAACAGAATCCCAATTCTCACTCACTGACCAGCAAGACCACTCTCTAGCTAACATCTCATAAGGCACCTGATCCCAGCCAGGAATATCTACAGTATCAACACTAGTTACACCCTTTCCTTTTCCTTTTTCATATCCTGCTCGCAGCGCCAAATTATGTCTTGTCTAGAAAGGGTGTAAAAAAAAAGATTAACATGCTTTAGAATAGAGATAATTAGTTTATTTATAAAATATATAAAAAAGGTAACTTGAAAGCAAGTAATTCACTTATCCACATGTAATTAGATAGGCTGTGCATAAAAGCAAGATACAAGAAGACGATACATCACTGACAGAGCTATGAACTTCATCTCTTACCAACTCTTCGACTGAATGAGTCCCGGATTCAACTAGGCAGGAGAGAATCTCAGTCAGGAAAACCTTAGGCAGTGTGCGCGTTCACACCGTAGATGAGACTTTCTCTCTCTCTCTCTCTCTCTGACTGACAAGAGGCCCTGTTTTTTATATCTTGTTGCAAGAGCAACCAGTAACTTTCCATCAGTTGACATACACACAGAATAGGATCAGCTTTCAATTAAACATGCTCAAGGGAGAAACATCTCCCATCCTATGGTTCAGGAACTCGGAATTCCATCGATAGATGACCTTCAATATATTTTGTCTATGAGAAAAAGCACAGTTGGTATGGGAAGAAGCTTTTCCTTATCTACATCCTTGTATCAGTACTCCCTCTCATAAGTTTCACATGATGTAGTTATGCAAGTTGTTTCTCACAAAATTGCAGAGACAGGAATTTCTTTCCTACAAAACTGAGGTTTAGTTAACCCCTGACTTACTGCTGACGCATAATCAGTAGTCAACTTTAACTCATTTTCACCACAAAGGCATTACTTTGATAGAAAAAGGAAAGGAGGCTCAAGGAGTGTTCTTTAGAACAAATAATTGGCTCTGGATTTTGCAGCTTGGTTTTGGCTCTGACCCACTTGTGGGCGTATGACCTATGGAGCATGCTCGCTACACAACACACTTTTTTTTTTTTTTTTTTTTAAATCTCTGCCATCTTCTGCCTGAGGAGATACTTTTGTTGTCAAGGTATAAGAAAAGACCTAATAATAACCAGGGCTAGCTAAAATTTGTTTAAATAAGGATTTTACATCTCTCCTTGCGGAAAGAAGGATATCTGTTTCCTTTTAGGTTTTAAAAGGGGAAGCAGACCCTAATAATACAACATGCATGCCTCTACTTATACTGAGTAAAGGGAAGTTGGTGAAAAGACAAAAAATGTGTTTTCTCTTTGTTACTGTAAACATTGAAATAATTTTTTTTTTTGGGGGGGGGGGTGATATAGGGGCAACAATACTTTATTCTACCTGGATGTTACATCTTTGAGAGAGTAAGAATTGAACCAGCACATAACTGGACTGAAGAAAAAATTGCAGAGGAGTAATTTTTTTACCCTTTGACCTATGATCTTGGCTATTCTTTTTCCAGTGACATTTGTTTACTTATGCTTTTCCTTCATAATGTGATTTTCATTGAAAAATTCTGTAGATGCAGTATTTAATTTCATACCACAATCACTAGAAATAAGAGCAGGAACTCTAATTGTAGTGAACTCATTCTTTTTCTTATCTCCCTCCTTCATACCTTATTCTTGTTGGTTTACAAGTTGGGACTGTAAAATTGGATCACCCTATAGAACTTCTACACCATTCCCTACAGTGTATCAGAACTGTACCATTATGCATCTTCTTCACAATGTTAACAATAAATTAAAGATCGGTAGCATAGAGGCATCTATTACAGTGGCCCACATAATGGTAAACTCAAGGGCCAGGTCAGAAGATACCAGAAGAGTATGCAAAGCTTTCTGATGGGAGACACAATCAGTACAGAAGAGCTCAACAAACCCAAAGTGTGCCAGGTTGCCATGGCAATGAAAATACATCAGACCTAGCACCTAGGGCAGAAGTTCCCAACTCCCGTCCTGGAGGGCCAAACACCATTCAGGTTTTCAGGCTGTCCCTAATACATACGCATGAGATGCATTTGCTTGCACTGCCCCCATTGTATTCAGATGTATCTCATGCATATTCAATAGGGACAGCCTGAAAACCTGAATGGTGTTTGGCCCTCCAGTACTGGAGTTGGGAACCTCTGACCTAGGGCTTGCCTACAGAGAATGTGGGCAACTTATTTCGTAATGGCTTCAGGGCTGCACAAATTATGAGTATCAGAGGTAGCCTGATAAGCCAGATCGGAGTGGCAGGCTGTGATCAGCTGGCATTAACTAAGGAAGGGGGAGGGGGATATGCCACGATGATCTGGGGCATCATCTGCTTTTTTTCATTAGAGAGATCCAGGGCAGGAAATGCTCTCTACATTGAGCACTTACATGGCATGGAGAGAGGTGAACCAAGGACTGGAGGAGAGTTTTGGAGGTGAAATGAAGTAACCATTAATGCTGTGTGATGCCTCTGTAGTTGTGAAATTCAGCAAATCCTCATCACTCTTCTAGCAGCCTTCCCTTAATCTTTTGTCGCTGACAAGGGGAGAATGGAGAGCGTGGGACTCTGGCAGGGAATTTTTCAGAGCGGCGAAGTGCCAGCAATGTGTCTCTGGATGGCAGGTTTTGCAGGCAACAAATTCTGAGCATTTACGGAGAATGAAATTGAGGTTGCATTTTGTCTGTGTACTGGTTTTGGTTGCAGGCATTTCCTGTGTGCTGCTGTTTTTTTTGCTCGCCCTTTGGGGTTCAGGAGCAGCAGGTATATCTAGCCCTTGTGTTTAGTCTTAACATATTGCTGGCATTTGAGAGCTCACAAGAGGCAGGGAGGCAGTGCCAAGTGAAAGTTTTCATGTCTAAAATTTATGTTTGCCTTTTCTGAGTATATGATATAGTGCATCCTTATCACTGTTTTATTAATTCCTTTTTAGGAACAAATAATATAAGGGAGCTATTATCTCCCATAACTTTAAAGCTTCCAAACATTCGATAGGGCAGCTGAGTGGAGAGTGTGAGTTCAGTGTTAAGCTGGATAAGACAGGATAAACGTATTCCTAAAATATAAAGAAGACCTCCTGGAGAATATATGCATGGTTCTAGAGGTGTCTTTCCAGAGATCATAAACTGAGTACAAGTAATTTAACTAAGAATGTAAACAGCCTGCTCTTTAAACAGGGCTGTCGACACCATTAAGTAAACTAGGCAGTCACCTAGAACACCAATAGTCTGAGAGTAGCCCATTGCTGCTGCTGCTGCTGCCCTCTCCGGGACCTGCAACAGCAATGATTTTAAACAGCACAGTAGCACTTACCATGACTTCCAGCACTGTGTGCTGTTCCTTTGTCCATCTCCTCTGATGCAGACTTACTTGCATAGGGGGTGGTCGTTTTTGCATTGTTTGTGCATGCATGAATAGGGTACCCTATTGCCGCTTTAGTTTTAAAACAAAAGCACATCCTTACTAGACAACACATCCCCCCTATCCTCCCCCCAAGCTAGTGACTCCTCAGAGCCATTGATCCTCACCTTGCTGTTGTGCTTGCTGCCAGAAGATGAACTTCTTCCTTCCTGCACCATGTGGCTCTGCATGAGTTTGGTCCCAGGGTCTTAAGCCTCACGAGACCAGTGCAAGGTCCTACGCCATCTGTTGCAGAGAGAAGTTCTTGCTGTGGCAGTAATTGCAGTGTCAGTTGCAAAAGAAAAGGCACACAATTCCCAAGGACAAGAGGGAAATTTCTACTAGAAAAATCCCTGAAGGCTCATGCCCTCCTTAAGCAGACAGAGCAGGTAATGCCTGGTTCTCATCAGAACTAAGGGAGCTTAGAAAAAAAATAGGTGATCTGAACATAACTGGTGCAAATCTCAAATTATAGAAAACAGGGTTTCTTGTTGTATGCTCCACCATGAATACAAATACCTTATTTTCCAAGCCAAAGCTAACCACTATACTAACCTCATCTACAAGCATGAAACTTTCCCAGAACAACTTTTCCTTGTCTTTAGCAAACTAGCTCCTAAAAACTTAGGCTGTAAACTTCATTCCTGTTGCTCCAGATCAATTAGGCTTCTGCCTGATCATAAAGATCCTAAACTATCACAAATAGAAGGAAGTTGTTGCTCACTACTTCTCCCCCCTCCCTCCCTCCCTCCCTCCCCCATCAAGCACCTCCCTAGGAATCCCCCGGGCTTCAACTCCAGCACCTTCTAATCCTTCATTCCACTTTACCGCTTTTCATCTTACAAAACTACTTAACGCTTTAAACCCAAAAAGCTTTTGGTTGATGTTGCGCCCCCCCCCCCCCATGATTGATCATTGACAGTGTTGCCAGTTGTGAGGTCCTCTCATCTTGGAATTACTCCATAATTCGTTGTTTATTAAAGCAGCAAAACCTAGATCCATCTATACCAGATAACTACTGTGCCATTTTCAATCTGCCTTTTCTAACCAAACTTTTTGAAAAAGCTGGCTAGGAGCAAATCTTGTGTTTCTGGGAGTCAAATAATTCTTTCCATCCTTGATAGTCTGGCTTTCGGCCATAAGATAGCATCGAGACCACTCTCATAGGGATACTCTGAAGTAGAAACTCACCAGGACAACCTTCAACATCCTGATAATTCAGTTAAACCTAAGTGCCGTCTTCAGGGTGATAGATCATACTCTCTCCTGCTTGACCGTATTAAAGATTCAGGGGTAACTTACATTGCCCTAAAATGGTTACACTCATATTTGTCTTATTGCATGGTGTTCATAAATGGCCACTTATCTACTTTTATCCCTCACTCTTACGGTGTCCTTGGGAATCAATTTTGGCCCTGACTCTCTTTAACCTATTTATCTCCCCTCTAGCTCTCACATCCAAGATCTTAATATAAAGCTCCAACTTCTACACAGACTATATTCAGCTCATAATAGCCCACAACATTTGGAACCTTAGTTTCAACAGGAGCTAGACTCCAGTCTCTAGCAGTCTCAAAATGATCCTAAATCCCAGAAAAAACTGAGGCACTCTGGTTATTCCATAATAACACCCCTCTCCTTCCCACATTGTCCACAAATTTCCTCTACATCAATCTCAATTTAAAAAAAAAAAAAAGATTCCATTCACTTCCTTGGAGTTCTGTCATCTTACATTTAGTCTTTTTATTTCTTCACCAAGCTTACTACTCTGGCCTTCCTACCTACTTACACGCGCACCTCCTCTCTTACTGCCCTTCTCAGGGGCGGCTCTATAAAGAGGCCGAGTGAGGCGGTGGCCTCAGCAGCAATTTTTTGTAGGCGGCATAAAATGCCCCCAAAAAGACTGCCTCACTCGGCCTTCAAAATTTAAAAAAAAAAATGTGCAGGACAAGCTGCTGCCACTGCTTCTCGGCAGTGGCAGAATCAGCGGCCCTGCTCCCCTTCCCGCTCCCCTGGAAGAGTCCTGCCAGAGCCCCAGATCATCTTTGCAGAGCTGCGAGAAGGAAAAGCATTTCTCTTCTTTCCCACGGCTCTGTTCAAGTTGAGCTTGCAAGAGACAGGAAATGCCTAGATTACCCTCAGCGCCGTGGGAAAGAAGAGAAACACTTTTCCTTCCCACGGCTCTGCAAAGGTGAGCTGGGGTGCCGATTAGGAAGTGCAGGGCTCTTCGGGTGGTTGGGGGGGTTTAGACTGATAATGAACTGATAAGCTGATCAGGGCTGGGCTGGGCTAGGGGGGGGTTAGGCCCCGGAAATGGTCTGATTGGGGGAGTAGGACTGGTAATGGGCTGATCAGGTGGGGTTAGGACTAGTAGTGGGCTGATGGAAGGGCTAGCACTGGAAATGGGCCGATGGGGGGCAAGAACTGGAAGTGGGCACAAGAGAAGCTAGGACTGGAAATGGGCTGATCAGGGGGGTTAACACTGAAAATGGGCTGATCGGGGAGGTTAGGACTGGTAATGGGCTAATGGAGGGCTAGCACTGGAAATGGGCTGATTAGGGAACTAACACTGGAAGAGTTAGGACTGGTAATGGGCTGATGGAGGGAGCTAGGACTGGAGTGAACATAAGAACATAAGATATGCCATAATGGGTCAGACCAAGGTCCATCAAGCCCAGTATCCTGTTTCCAACAGTGGCCAATCTAGGTCATACGTACCTAGCTGTTTCCCCAAAAGACACAGGTTCCGCAGTGCTTGTACTGGGTCAAGCATTGATATCCTGGGTCCCTTCTTAATAATGGTTTATGGACCTTTCCTCCAGGAACTTGTCCAAACCTTTTTTAAACCCAGCTACACTAACAGCCTTTACTACATCCTCAGGTAACAAATTCCAGAGTTTGATTACACGTTGAGTGAAAAAATATGTTCTTTTATTAGTCTTAAATAGTTTACCCTGTAGCTTCATTGCATGTCCCCTAGTCATTCTATATTCTGATAACGTAAACAATCGATCTATGTTTACCCGTTCCACTCCGTTCATTAATTTATAGACTTCTATCATATCTCCCCTCAGCCGTCTCTTTTCCAGGTTAAAGAGCCCTAACCTTTTTAGCCTTTCTTCATAGGAGTATCCTTCCATCCCCTTAACCATTTTGGTGGCTCTTCTCTGAACCTTTTCTAATAACGCTATATCCTTTTTAAGATACGGCGACCAGAATTGCACACAATATTCAAGGTGCAGTCTCACCATGGAACGGTATAGAGGCATTATAAAATCTTTTGTTTTATTTTCCTTTCCTTATGATACCTAGCATTCTATTTGCTCTCTTGGCTGCCGCTGCACACTGGGCCGAGGGTTTTAACATGTTATCCACAATGACGCCTAAATCTTTTTCCTGGGTGATGGTTCCTAATGTGGAACCTTGCATTGTGTAACCATAGTTTGGGTTGTTCTTCCCTAGGTGCATAACTTTGCACTTGTCCACATTAAATTTCTTCTGCCATTTTGATGCCCAGTCTTCCAATTTATCAAGATCCTCTTGCAATTTTTCACAGTCCTCTTGGGTTTTAACAACTTTAAATAGTTTTGTGTCATCTGCAAATTTGATAACCTCACTCGTTATTCCACTTTCCAGGTCATTTATGAATATGTCAAAAAGCAGCAGACCCAGCACAGATCCCTGGGGTACACCACTATTCACCTTTCTCCATTGGGAAAATTGGCCATTTAGCCCAACCCTCTGCTTTCTATCTTTTAACCAGTTCTTGATCCACAGTAGTACACTGCCTCCTATCCCATGACTCTTTAGTTTTGCCAAAAGTCTCTGATGAGGGACCTTGTCAAAGGCTTTCTGAAAGTCCAGATACACTATATCAACCGACTCACCTTTGTCCACCTGTTTATTCACACTTTCAAAAAAACATAACAGATTAGTAAGACAAGATCTTCCTTGTCTAAAGCCATGCTGGCTGTCTCCCATTAGGCCATGACTATTGTGGTAAGGAGAGTGTAGCACAGCCCTGGGAAATAGAGGAAAAAGGAACTTTTCCTTCTTTAAGGGGGATGGGCTCACCTAAACACATGTGCAAAGGTAAAAGCAGTGAAAGAAACCACGCTTGCAGAGCTAGGCTGAAGCCACACCCAGACTCCATGGCAACCCTAAGTAAGGATAAGGGACACCTGTGGGTGGAGCCAGAAGGGGAGGCACACTGCCCAGCATTTAAGGTTAAGCAAACAGAAAGTGATGGACTCGGTAGAACTGTTAGAAGCCTTGGAGGTGTTGGAAGCCACGGGAACAGCTTGAGAAGCAGCAGCTGGGGAAAGGCCAGAGGACAGGCTGAGTACTTTCCTTCTAGGAGAGAGAAGGGCAAAAGCCTGGCTTTAAGAAAGCTAGAACAGGAAGGCTCAGCTTCTTCTGAAAAAAGACAAATCTTCAGGCTGAGAAAGCCCAGGAAAGCTGGAAGAAAATCCTGCAGTGATTCCCTGAGCAGCTCTGACTCAGAGGACGCTACCTCCAACAGATGTCACGGCTGTGAAACTCCCACAGTTAAGCTCCAAGGTAGGAGAGGAAAGTTGGAAAGAGTTAATGCTTATAACTCTGACTCAGATACTGAGGAGATAGTTATACCTGCTAGCACGCAGAACAGGAAGAAGGGTTTTGTAGATAAAGCCAAGCAAACAAAGCCTGTTAATGTTTTACCAAGAGAAAGAAAGGCAGTTCAATGGGAGAAACTGTTTAAGCTGTTAAAGCATATAAACCTTATAAAGTACCTGAACGTATTCAAGTTCCACAATCAGGCAGTGCAGCGGAAGAAATGGAGGTGGATTATAAGGAAGAGGACCCTGATTCCACTTGCTCTGAAATGGAATGTGCTCTATGTGTTACTGCTGATTGAAAGAAGTAAAATACTAAGAAGAATCTCAGGAAGCAGTTCTCAGGTTCATGATAGCTGAAAGCTTTGAAAAGAGAGAAAGGAATTCTTAGTCTAAAACTTGCAAAGCTCTGTCTGTTGAAGAGAAGTAGATGATGCAATTGAGTTCTGTGCTGACCAGCTGAGAAGTATTTTAAACTGAAGCAGCTAAAGGGAGCCGACAGAATTACTGAGTTCCGTTGTGTGCTTTAACTGCAAATAAAGCTGTTGTTTCTTAGATGAGAAATTTCCTAATGAAAGAAGTAAAGACATTTACTTGTAAATAATACCACTGAAACACACTGTTTGTAAAGAACTTTATTTGGGAGAAAATATCCTTGTTTTCCGTTGCTGAGTTTGGAATCTTCTACAAAGGACTGTTACTAAACTGCACCAAGTTAAAAATCAATAAAAATTCCTGTGTTGCTTTAAAAACCACTTGGACTGCTTTTATACACAACTACATGTTTAAAACTAAAAGATACAAGATGGGAGCCCGTCTTCACTAGGCGACCGCCTAGTGGAGGCGCGCCCGCCACACTATCTACATGCTGAGTAATTTTATTCTTTATGATGGTTTCTACCATTTTTCCCGGTACTGACGTGAGGCTCACCGGTCTGTAGTTTCCCGGATCACCCCTGGAACCCTTTTTAAAAATTGGTGTTACATTGGCAATCCTCCAATCTTCAGGTATTAGAGATGATTTTAATGATAGTTCACAGATTACTAATAGCAGGTCTGCAATCTCATATTTCAGTTCTTTCAACACCCTTGGATGTATACCATCCGGACCAGGTGATTTGCTACTCTTCAGTTTATCTAATAGTTGTAATACATCTTCCCGATGTATCAATATTTCCTTCAATTCTTCCGCACCTTTAAATACCACTTCAGTCATGAGTAACATCCCTACATCTTCCTCAGTAAAGACCGAAGCAAAGAATTCATTCAGTCTCTCCGCTATCTCCTTGTCGCCTCTTAGTGCCCCTTTAACTCCTCTATCATCTAATGGTCCAACCGACTCTCTCACAGGTTTTTGCTAGGAATGTACTTGAAAAAATCTTTATTCCGCGTTTTTGCTTCCGCAGCAAGCTTCTTCTCAAATTCTCCCTTTGCCTTCTTTATCAATTTATTTTATTTATTTATTACATTCTCTTATATACCGCGCTATTCTGCATCAGTGTGGTTTACATTGAACAAACTGAAATTACATTGAACAGGGCATTATAACTTGGAGATAACTATTTTACAGGGAACATGGGCTATGGAGGGTTAAGTGGCTTGCCCAAGACCACAAGGAGCACCTGTGGGACTAGAAACCCTAGTCCTTCCGGCCCAAGGTTGCTGTCCTCTAGTGGGATTTGAACCCCCGACCTTCCAGCCTGAAGTACCTTGCCCCAACCACTAGGCCACTCCTCGACTCAATGCCTTGCTTTTGATCTGCCAGTGCTTGAGCTTTTTCCAGGTTTCGTCGTTTGGCTCTTTTTTCCATTTCCTGAAAGATGCTTTTTTGGCAACAACAGCCTCTCTGACCTCACCTTTAAACCATGCTGGCAGTTTTTTGGACTTCCTTCCACTTTTCTTAAAGCGTGGAATACAGCTGGTCTGGGCTTCCAAGATAGTATTTTTCAACAACACCCAAGCTTGATCTAAGTCTTTAACCTTTGCAACTGCTCCTTTTAGTTTTTTCTTAACTATTTTCCTCATTTTATCATAGTCTCCCTTTCGAAAGTTAAAAGGTAGTACTGTGGATTTCCTTACTGTCCCGCCTCCTCTAATTAAATCAAAGGCGATCATGCTATGATCACTATTGCCAAGTGGCCCCAACACCCTTATCTCTTGCACTAGATCTGGTGTTCCACTAAGGACTAGGTCTAATATGGCTTCCCCTCTGGTCGGTTCATGAACCAGTTGCTCCAAGAAGCAGTCATTTATGTCATCTAGGAACTTTATCTCCCTAGCATGTCCTGCCGTGACACTGACCCAGTCAATACCGGGGTAATTGAAATCACCCATTATTATTACCAAGCTGTAACTTTTGTTAGCTTCCTTGATTTTCTTTGAGCATTTCATCATCCATTTGTTCATTCTGGCCAGGCGGTCAATAGTACACCCCCACTGCCATTGCCTTCCCTTTTTTACATGGAATTTCAATCCATAGAGATTCTACAGAAAATTTTGTTTCCTGCAAAACTTTAATCCTTTCTGACTCAATGCCCTCTCTAACATAGAGCCCAACCCCTCCACCAATTTGATCAGCTCTATCATTACGATATAGTTTGTACCCAGGTATCACAGTGTCCCACTGGTTATCCTCATTCCACCATGTCTCTGATATTCCAATCATATATGTGGGCTGATAAGGGGGATAGGACTGGAAATAGGTTGGGACTGGAAATGGATGATGGGGGGAGGAGAGAGCTGCTGCCCCTGAAAGAAAACTGGTGGCTAGGGCTAAAAATGGGCTGATGCAGGAGGATGGGAGAATGGGACTAGAATGGAACGGATGTTGATATAGTCTGCCAGGGGAAGGAGGAGGCAGGAAAGGAGCTGACACGGGGGGGGGGGCAGGAAGGAAGCAGACACAAGGGGAGGTGGGGAGCAGGAAGGGAACTGACACTGGAGGAAGAAGGGGGCTGGAAGGGAGCTGATATAGGGGAGAAGGAGGGGCTGGAAGGGAGCTGACACCTGGGGATGGTACTGAAGGGGGACTGGAAGGGAGCTGATACTTGGGGATATTTATTTATTTATTTAATTTATTTAACATTTCTTATATACCGCCTTTCATGATATCAAGGCGGTTTACATTGAACAGGACATTATAACTTGGAGATAACTATTTTACAGGGAACATGAGCTATGGAGGGTTAAGTGGCTTGCCCAAGACCACAAGGAGCACCTGTGGGACTAGAAACCCCAGTCCTTCTGGCCCAAGGTTGCTGTCCTCTAGTGGGATTTGAACCCCCGACCTTCCGGCCTGAAGTATCTTACCCCAACCACTAGGTCACTCCTCCACTCCTGGTGGGACTGGTAGGTGGCTGGGTAATGGGGAGGAGGCTAGAAGGGAACGGACTTGTGGGAATGACATTGGAAGGGGGGGATGGCACTGGGGAGAGGGCCTGCTGTATTCCTACCCCCTCATAAAGCTCCAGGCAGAGAGGTGCTCCATGATCCTTGTTGCCCTTTACTGGCCTGGACAGCCTTGGTTCCCTCTGCTGTTGCAGCTCTCGCTGAGGGGAGCCTCTTCCCCTGAGCTCCAACGCAGACCTCATATCGCAAGAGGGTGGCTCCCTTTTGCAACCCAATAATCCTCTCCCTGATGCTCACAGCATTGAAGCTGATCACGGGTAGTTCTCACGGAGCTTGATCCCATCCCCCCCAATGGCATTACAGACATCCTGCTAGCATCGTGCAAGGACTTGACACATGAGGCTTTTGCGCTAAAGTGGCATCTGGTATGCGAGTAGGGCCGTGGACCGCTTCTCCTGTCCAGTGGGAGCAGTTTCTGGAGTATCTCCTGCAGCTCTTCAACTCCGGGCTGAAATCTAACTCGGTGCAAGTCCATCTCATTGCTAGTAGGGCTTATCATAACAGCTGTGGGGAAAAGCCTGTTTTGGTCCAGCCACTGGTGGCCCATTTCATGAGGGGCCTGCTCCTTTCGAAGCCTTGTTCAGGCCCCCTATGGTCGCTTGGGACCTCAGTGTGGTCCTCAGCCAGCTGATGTGGGCCACCTTCAAGCCCCTAGGTTTGTGCTTACTGAAGTTCTTGACCTGGAAGGTACTTATTCTTGCTGTTTATGGAGAACAGGTGCTACAGGTGAGTAACTATGCTGCCTCACCAAGATCTTTAGTGCATGGATGAAAGGTTGGTAGAAAGAAGAGGGTGTTGGATTTGGGGGATCGAAGCTTTACCTGGAGGGATAAAACAAAGTGTAGTAGTGATGCCCTGCATCTTTCTGAGAGGTGGAGTATGATCTTAAATGAACAGTTCAACTCATGTCAAGAATTTTGAATGAAATAAGCAGGGTAATATATGGGAACTGGTTGAATCTAGCTGTACCTCTTTAAAAAGAATAATGCAATATCTTGCACAATCATTTTGAGAACCAGGGAAGAAGAAATATCTCAAAATCTATAAGTAGTAATGCTCATAGTCTGTATAGTAAAATCAAAACCTTCATAGAGATATATTTAAATGAATCAATGACTGGGATATAACCACAGCCAAGTGTCTGTTCTCTGAAGACAAGCCAGTTCATCAGTCTTTCAAACAAGTCTTGTGATCATATCTATTGTTGAACAGAGACATACTGGACTCTCGGAGCGTTTCTGGAAAGACCTGACTGTCTTTTGCTGCCAAAGCTCAGTAGTTCTGCACTGCTGTGTCCCCATGATTCCCTTTGGTTCCTTTTTCCACCAGGACTATCAGACATGATTTCTTTAATGCAGCCCTGTAGAGTTGATGGAAAACTAGTTTGTTTTTTTGTTTTTCATTTTAATTCTTACTTGGACAAACTCTTCCCTAGTTCTTTACCAATTAGGGTGTTTCTATTTGTCTGAGGTCCATTTCTATGACAACACCACAATGTCTTGGTCTGTGTGTTTTTCCCCTTGACATAAACATTGCCAGAGTGATTTAGACTTGAAAAGATCAGGCTTCTTTCTCTTGTGCTGGTGAGCAAAAATTCACCTTGACAAAGCTGACGTCAAAGCCTGGATATAATCTCCACAAAACCATAACCATCATCTGGTGGTCAAGCAGTGCCAGAGATACAGGCTCAGTGGTCAGAGAGGGAAAGCCAATCAAGAGAAAAACCTGAGCCGAGACTATGGGCAATTGATTGATTGTGGAACTGAGAATTTGTATCTACTGGAGGCTCCAAAGTATTGATGTGTGTCTTTGGTACATAATTCATAGAGCAGAGCTGTACGGCATGCAATGTGCCATCTAAAGCAGCCATATATGGAGGTAAATTGTGCTTATTGGGCTAAACAGAACCATTCTGGTTTTCAAAGGTCCAATTTTGAACCTTTGGTACACCCTTATAAGACCAATCCTGATATTGTCATTGGCATGCTCTGAGGTTGAATTGGACAGGAGAATCACCAAAGTGTTTGTTCAATGCAGTAAGCATATCAAGGAATCAGCATGAAGGACCTCAACTCCATTTGTTATCTTAAGTGATTCGCCTCTCTATGCCAAGCATGAGGACTTACGAGAGCTTGCCAAAGGTTCAAAATCGGATCTTTGAAAACCAGTACAGTTGTTTAGCCCAATAAGCACCATGATGCTGTTCTGATGCTCAGTTCAAGTTAAATGAATTCAGAGTGGGAAGTTATTCCTGCTTATAGACATTGCTTGATCTCATTGTTAAAGGAACTAAGTTTTCTCCAGGACCAAGCAGGAAGTCAGTCCTCACTTATGGGTGACGTCGGCGCCGACGGAGCCCTCGCGGAGCAATTTTCCCCAGCTTTCAAAGAAAGCCTTTGGGAATTGCAGCGCGCATGCGCGGTCCTCTTCCCGCCCAAGGGTGCCATCTTAGCCAGTCTTCTTTTTTCCGCGGAGCCCTACAGACGTACCCGTCTTGTCCCCGCGAAAAAGTTGATTTTTCTTCAGAATTTCTCTTTTTTTTTTCCATTCGGTTCGACGCCGGTCTTTTTCCCGCCGGACTCGCGACGCCGGTCTCGAGTCCTCTTCTTATTTTTCGGTTTTTCTGACTTAGTCAGTTTTTCGTTTCGGTTTTTCCCTGGCAGCCCGGTCCTTTGACCTCGCCGGGGCCCTTTTTCCCCCGATGGCTGCCAGTGGTTTCAAGCGGTGTGGTCAGTGTGACCGAAATATGTCACTAACTGACACACACGACTTTTGCCTCCGCTGCCTGGGCCCGGATCATGAAGAACTGATCTGTGGGCCCTGTGGCAAAATGTCCTCCAAAGCGTTGAGAAGTCGGCGGCATCAGCGGGATAGGATCTTCGCTGACCCCAGCCGTACCTGGACCTCGTCGGAGGCCTCCGCGTCCAAAGGTTCCAGCTCGGACCGTCGCCGGAGTTCCTCCGACAGGGGTTCTCCCTCCGGGGACCATCGTCGTAAGGTGAAACCCGCGAGGGCGGCGTCGGTGGACGCTCCTGGCTCCGCGATGGCCAGGTCGCATAGCCCCGATAGCCGTCCCGGGTCCTTGGAGAAGGAGCATCTCACGAAGCGACCTCGCCTGGAGTCGGAGCTGCCTGCTCGGGTAAGTCCTGTGGTCCTCCTGGACTCGCCTCCGAGACAGCCGACGTCGGGCCCGACGCCGTCGGGGCCCGAGTCGGGGGCTGCTGGGTCACCTGAGCTCGGACTCAGGTTGACGGCCTTGGAGAGCAGATTGTCTGCCTTCATGGACCAGCAGCGGGCACTGCTCGCTGGCTTCGCTGGCGCCGCTGCCCCGACCGCCGGGACGTCGACGTCCAAGCCGACCCCGGAGACCGAGCCGATCCTCGAGTCGATGCGAACTCGAGTCGATCCTCGGTCGAGGTCACCCTCGGCCTCCCGTTCGGGACCGAGGTCGCCGACGCCGACTCCCTCGGCGTCGGGGCGGCAAGCGCCGCGCCCTGCCCGGGCCGACCCCACCGAGTCCTCGTCGGAGTCGGTCTGGGAGTCTGAAGAGGAAGAGTCGCCTGATTCTTTCCGGACTCAGTGTGTCCCCTCGGACTCACCGGAGTCCAAGCCTCGGAAGCAGTCCCCCCCGGAGGATGCCCGGTTCTCGGACTTCGTCAGGGATATGGCCAAGGCTTTGGCCTTCCCTGCGGACCCCGAGGAGGAGCCTCGAGCCGAAGAGCTCGACGCCCTCCAGTATGACTCTCCCGCAAGGGAACACTTTACTGTACCGGTTCCTCCCATGCTGGAACGACTACTCTTCCGCATGTGGGAGAGTCCGGCCACCTCGCCGGTCCTGAGCAAGCGGGTCGATTCTATCTATCGAGTCCGCAAGAGCCCTGGCTTCCAAAAAGCACAGCTGCCACACCATTCCATGGTAGTGGAATCGGCCATGCATCGTCTTAAGAGCCAGAAGATGCACTCCTCGGTGCCTCCTGGCAGGGAGGCCCGTAACCTGGATGGCCTTGGCAAGAAGTGTTTCCAGGGCTCTATGCTTGCGTGTCGTGTCCAGACCTACCAGCTATACATGGGCATGTATCTCCGAGACCTGGCTAAAGAGCTAGCCGGATTCTCCGCTGGTTTGTCCGAGGAACCCTTGCGGAGGTTCCTGGCCTTGTCCACTGGTATTCGGGAATGCTCAAAATTCATATCCCGAGCAGCCTACGATGGCTTTGAAGCGTCGGCTCGAGTGGCCGCAGCCGGCATCGGTGCCCGCCGACAGGCTTGGCTTCAGTCATCTGACCTTGAGCCCTGGGTGCAGGACAAGTTGGTCGATGTCCCCTGCCGAGGCGAAAACCTCTTTGGCAAGCCCATGACTGAAAAGGCTGCACAAATCGAGACGGAGACTCTCACCAGGACTAGGCTTTCTGGGAAGACCTCCGCCCCTTCCCAGAAAAAGAAGGGCTCGGGAAAGAAGTCCTTCTACCCGAGGAAGGCGGCTGCCTACAAACAATACCCCCATTATCAGGCCCCTGCAGCTCCCCAACAGGGCCAGCAGGCCAAGGGACGGGGTAACGGGTCCCGTAGGCAGCAAGCCCCCAAGCCTGCACCACCAGCCCCTGCTCAGCAGGGTGGGGGTTTTTGACTCACTAAGCATAGCCTCTCCCCCCCCGCTGGTTCCTCCCAGCACCGGAGGCCGGCTGGTTCACTTCGCCCACAGGTGGTCCAGCATCACCTCAGATGCCTGGGTGCTTCAAGTCGTGCGAGATGGCTATCTTCTCCACTTCCACCAGGTCCCTCCCTCCTTTTTTCCGGGAGAACCTCCACGACCCCCTCTGCACAGGGAATTACTCCTTCAGGAGTTATCAGGTCTTCTACAGGAACAGGCG
This sequence comes from Ichthyophis bannanicus, assembly GCA_033557465.1. Classification (NCBI taxonomy): domain Eukaryota; kingdom Metazoa; phylum Chordata; class Amphibia; order Gymnophiona; family Ichthyophiidae; genus Ichthyophis; species Ichthyophis bannanicus. Next base: position 559,296,752 of record CM066034.1, on the reverse strand, counting down.
GTGGAACCGGTGCCCCACCACCTGCAAGGTCAAGGCTTTTACTCCAGGTATTTTCTGATACCAAAGAGAACAGGAGGCCTCAGACCCATCCTGGACCTGCGCAACCTCAACAAGTTCCTCGTGCGAGAGAAGTTCAAGATGCTTACCCTTGGAATCCTTCTGCCCTACCTCCAGCAGGGAGATTGGCTATGCTCCTTGGATCTAAAGGATGCCTACACGCACATCCTCATCCACCCAAGCCACCGACAATACCTAAGGTTTGTGGTGGCAGGAAATCCTTACCAGTACAGAGTACTGCCCTTTGGCCTGTCCTCCGCACCGCGAGTCTTCACAAAATGTCTCGCGGTGGTGGCGGCCCATCTCCGGCTTCACGGCCTCTATGTCTTTCCGTACCTCGACGACTGGCTCATCAGAGCAGCGTCCGCTCTGGAGGTCACCAACGCCACGCGCCGCACGGTGACTCTTCTGCAGCACTTGGGCTTTGTTATAAACTTCGCAAAGTCCACTTTGCTCCCCTCACAGGATCTCGAGTTCATCGGCGCAAGGCTGCACACTCCTCAGGCACGAGCGTACCTACCGCTCGACAGGGCTCAACGGCTCATGGACCTAGCCGACCGTTTTCGCAGCCAGCCCCTGGTCTCCGCCAGGCGCTTCCTGAGACTACTCGGCCATATGGCTTCCACCGTCCATGTGACCCCCAATGCCCGCCTGAATATGCGGCCTGCTCAATGGTGTCTCCGCCAGCAGTGGCGACAAGCCACAGGCGGCCTAGCAGACCTAGTGCGCGTCTCCGAGCCGCTGATCTCGTCTCTCCGGTGGTGGCTTCTGCAGCCGAACCTGATCGGCGGAATGCCTTTCCAGTCACCTCAGCCGGCCCGGGTGCTGACAACAGATGCATCCCTCCTAGGCTGGGGAGCGCATTGCCAAGGGGCACGCACTCAGGGCCTCTGGACAACATGGGAGTCTGCTCAACAGATCAACTTCCTGGAGCTCAGGGCGATCCGCCTGGCTCTCAAGGCCTTCTCCCACCTGACTTCTCACCAGTCCGTCCTTGTCCAGACGGACAATCAAGTTGCCATGTTCTACGTGAACAAGCAGGGGGGCACGGGCTCCTTCCTCCTCTGCCGGGAGGCTCAGAAGCTCTGCTCTTGGGCCGTCAGTCACGGCATTCTCCTCAAGGCAGTTTATCTCCCAGGCCAAGAGAATTACCTGGCGGACAAACTCAGCAGGATCCTCCAGCCGCACGAGTGGCGTCTGGATCCCTTGGTAGTTCAGAAGCTCTTTCTAAAGTGGGGCCTCCCCACGATGGATCTCTTTGCCAGTCCTCACAACCGGCAACTTCCTCGCTTCTGCTCTCATCAGCCACACCCCCTTCGGGTTGCGGCGGACGCTTTTCTACTCTCATGGTCGGGGAGCCTTCTGTACGCTTTCCCTCCCATCCCGCTAGTCTCTCGGACTCTTTTCAAGGTTCTCCGAGACAAAGCCTTCATGATCCTGGTGGCCCCTCGCTGGCCCAGACAGCCGTGGTTTCCGCTCCTGCTGCAATTAGCGGTGGGGGATCCATTCCCTCTGGGGTTACAACCAGATCTCCTCACTCAGGATCAGGGGTCTCTGCTACACCCCAACCTCAGGTCTCTCAACCTGATGGCCTGGCTGCTGAGAGGGTAGTCCTCGCTCCCCTTCTCCTGCCGGCAGAAGTGGAGGAGGTCGTCCTAGCTTCTCGGCGACCTTCAACCCGCAAATGCTACGCCCTTAAATGGCGTCGCTTTTCCGTTTGGTGTGGCCAACAGTCTCAGGATCCCTTCTCCTGCCCGGTGTCGGTGATCCTGCAGTACTTGCTCTACCTCTCTAACTTGGGACTTAAGTCCAACTCCGTCAAGGTTCACCTCAGTGCTCTTTCAGCACATCATGTGCCGGTGGACGGCAGACCTCTTTCCAGCGACCCTCTTGTAGCGAGGTTTCTCAGAGGTCTCCTTCTGCTTAAACCACCTCTGCGCCCGCCAGCGCCTGACTGGGACCTGAATGTGGTTTTACAGCGGATCACCTGTCCGCCTTTTGAACCTATGGCTACCTGTTCTCTCCGTTTTCTTTCTTGGAAAACACTGTTCTTGATAGCCCTCACTTCCGCTAGACGCGTAAGTGAATTGCAGGCCCTCGTGTCTGATCCCCCTTACACTCGGTTCTACAAAAATAGGGTAGTCCTACGGACTCACCCGAAATTTCTTCCAAAAGTGGTCTCCCCTTTTCATATCAATCAGGAGGTGGTACTTCCAACCTTCTTTCCCAGACCACACTCCAGCCGAGCTGAAACGGTCCTCCATACCCTGGACTGTAGAAGGGCTTTGAACTTCTACCTTGACCGTACGCGGGAACACCGTAAAGCTGCTCAGCTTTTTGTGTCTTTTGACCCCAATAAATTGGGGCTCCCGGTCTCCAAGCGTACTCTGTCCATCTGGGTTGCGGACTGTATCACTTGGGCTTATGGGGCAGCCGGACTCTCCTTGGAAGGTCGAGTCACGGCTCATTGCGTTCGGGCAAAGGCCACGTCAGTGGCTTACCTCCGCTCTGTTCCGCTGGCAGACATCTGCCGGGCCGCTACTTGGTCTTCGAGCCAGACTTTTGCGGTGCATTACTGTCTCGAGAGGGAGTCCCGCAGGGACAGTGCTTTCGGACAGGCAGTCCTCCGTAATCTCTTTGAGGTCTGAGCAACTCCTACCCTCCATCCCGGATGTGGGCTACCGGTGGGTAATAATTCAGTGAAGATCCTTTCCTTCTGTGCTGCTGAGCTAGAGGGAGCTCATTTTTGTGCTTAGGGTCTCCGGTAGCCTTGAGCTTGGGAGTCCCATAAGTGAGGACTGACTTCCTGCTTGGTCCTGGAGAAAGCGTAGTTACTCACCTGTAACAGATGTTCTCCAGGAGCAGCAGGAATCAGTCCTCACTACCCTCCCTCCTCCCCTTGGAGTTGCAATCGTCTGCTTTATTTTTTTGCAAATTTTTATGCTGTCTTTTTTAGCTATGTCATCTGACTGGCTAAGATGGCACCCTTGGGCGGGAAGAGGACCGCGCATGCGCGCTGCAATTCCCAAAGGCTTTCTTTGAAAGCTGGGGAAAATTGCTCCGCGAGGGCTCCGTCGGCGCCGACGTCACCCATAAGTGAGGACTGATTCCTGCTGCTCCTGGAGAACACCTGTTACAGGTGAGTAACTACGCTGTATACCACAGAGGTCCAGGTGTGGGGGGAGTTTTGATTACTGTGTGGGAGCGACACCTAGATAGTTGACTTCTGAGCCTATGTTAAGGTTCTGAAGAGAGCTAGGCTATAAGGCCCCTGGCCCACAATAGTCGCTGCAGTGACTCTTAAGTATGGTAGAGGGGAGGGTGCAAAAACTAAAATATTGGAAAAATCCTCAGGTACTGCAAAGGAAGACTCATAGGAGTTCAATTTACCAGCCTGGTTATTATTGACCCAAAGAGAAAAAGGAGCAGATGAGTTACCAGGCCAAAAAAGAAGAAATCCAAAATCAGTATTTCAAAAATATGAACAGATATAAAATACTTACATAAAATGGGTAATAGGCTGTGTTAACATGCCCATAACTGTTAAGCATATAAGCATGTTGAATAAATGGTTGTCCATGTATTCATGCTGTTTTTAAAGAGCACAAAATAGTTTAGACATTCCAAGGATGATTAAAGAACTTAGCCTATCTGCAAGCAAAGGAGCATTCTTTCTCCAGGACCAAGCAGGAAGTCAGTCCTCACATATGGGTGACATCGATGCCGATGGAGCCCCATGCGGAGCATTTCCCCAGCTTTCTAAGAAAGCATTTGGGAATACACCACGCATGCGCGGTCCCCTTCCCGCCCAAAGGTACCATCTTGCCCAGTCTCTCTTTTTCCATGGAGCCCATCGGACGTTTGTCCTAGTTCACCCGGAAAAGTTGACGTTTTTTTCAAAGATTCTTTGTTGTTTTTCTCCGAGTTCGACGCCGGTTCCCCTTCCCGTCAGGTTCGGTACACCGGTATCGAGCCCGTTCTCTTTTTTCGGTTTTTGCCCTTCGTGGCTGGCGTTCGCGCCCTTTCTTTTTTTCTATTTTTCCCTGGAAGGTCGGTCTTTTGACCTCGCGGGGGCCCTTTTTTCCCCGATGGCTTCCGGTGGTTTCAAAAAGTGTGATCGGTGTAAGAAACTAATGTCTCTCACCGACACACACGACTGCTGCCTTTGGTGCCTCGGCCCGGATCATGATCCCAAGACCTGTGGCCTGTGTGGCAAAATGTCCACCAAAGCACTACGCAGCCGTCAGCACCAGAAGGAGAGGATTTTCTCGGATTCTGCCTCCGGCCGGGCCCGGACCTCATCTGAGGCCTCAACATCTTGGGAGTCTGATCCCGAGCATCGCCGGGGTTCCTCGGACAGGGGGTCCCCTGACAGGGACCGCAAGAGGAAGAAACGGCTCGCGAGGGCGGTGTCGGACGAGGTCCCTGGTTCCTCGAGGACCAGGTCTCAGACCCCCAGGCCTTTGGAACAGGAGCAGCCGTCCAAAATACCTCATGTAGAGCCGGAGACCGTCGGACACGTAAGTCCTGTAGTCCTCGTGGACTCTCCTCTGAGGGAGCCAACGTCGGGCCCAGCGCTGCCGGGGCCCGAGTCGGTGGCTGCTGAGTCTCCTGAGCTTGGATTCAGGCTTACGGCCCTGGAGAGCAGACTGTCTGCCTTCATGGAGCAGCAGCGGGTACTGATGGCCAGCCTCGCTGGTGCATCTGCCCCGACCACTGGGACGTCGAAGTCGACCCCGGAGACCGAGCCGATACTCGAGACCATGAAGGCTCAAGGTCGTCCTCATTCAAGGTCTCCCTCAACCTCCCGCTCGGAACAGAGGGCGTCGACGCCGGTGCCTTCAGCGTCGGGGCGGGTGCCACCGAGACCCACGATGTCGGAGCCCCTTGACTCCTCTTCGGAGGAGTCCGCATGGGAGACGGAGGACGAGGAGTCCCCCGACACCTTCCGAAATCAGTGTGTCCCTTCAGACTCACCGCAGTCCGAGCCCCGGAGTGGGTCCCCTCTGGAGGACACCCGGTTCTCGGAGTTCGTGCAGGATATGGCCAAGGCCTTGGCAATTCCCGCTGACCCGAGGAGGAGCCTCGAGCCGAGGAGCTCTCGGCCCTCCAGTATGACTCTCCTCCAAAGGAGGCCTTTACTGTTCCGGTTCCTCCGATGCTAGAATGGCTCCTCTTCAGGAGAGCCCTGGCTTCCAAAAGGCGCAGCTGCCGCACCATTCCATTATTTATTTATTTATTTATTAACATTTCTTATATACCGCACTATTTGCCATCAGTGCGGTTTACATGGAACAGCAACATCCGACAATTTTCATATGTCTAGTCATTACATATAACAGGAAGTGGAACTTGGAGAAACAGGGTAAACTATATACATAGGTGGTTCAAATGATAAAGGACACAGGGTCAACTATATACATAGGTTGTTCAATGATACAGGAGACTGTTTGGTGTTTACATTGTGGGGAACATCTGTTGCGAGGGCTTGCCTGTTTGACTACTACTATTGGTGTGGTGCTCACTATTTGAGTGGGGATTATGTTCGGAGCTGTGGTGGAATCGGCCATGCATCGTCTGAAGAGCCAGAAGATGCACTCTGCGGTGCCCCCCCCCCCCCCCCGGCAGGGAGACCCGGAACCTGGATGCTTTCGGCAGAAAGTGCTTCCAGGGCTCGATGCTTGCTTGCCGTGTCCAGTCATACCAGCTGTACATGGGCATGTACCTCCGAGACCTGGCAAAGGAGCTTGCCGGATTCTCTGCTGGTCTCTCCGGGGAGCCTTTGCAGAGGTTCCAGTCTTTGTCTTCAGGGATCCGGGACTGTTCCATGTTCATGTCCTGAGCAGCCTATGATGGCTTCGAGGCTTCAGCTCGTGTAGCAGCAGCCGGCATCGGTGCCCGACGCCAGGCGTGGCTGCAGTCATCAGACCTCGAGCCTTGGGTGCAGGACAAGTTGGTCGATGTCCCTTGCCGGGGTGAAAACCTTTTTGGCAAGCCCATGGCCGAGAAGGCGGCTGAGCTCGAGACCGAGCACCTGACCAGGACAAGGCTGTCCAGAAAGACTTCTGCCCCTTCTCACAAAACGAAGGGCTCGGGTAAAAAGTCCTTCTATCCGAGAAAGGGGTCTGCCTACAAACCTTTCCCACAATACCAGGCCTCCCAAGCTCCCCAACAGGGGCAGCAGGCCAAGGGGCAGGGACATGGGCCCCGTAGGCAGAAGACCCCCAAGCCTCCGGCTCCTGCTCAGCAGGGAGGGGGGTTTTGACTCCCAAAGCATAGCCTCTCCGTCTCTGCTGTCCTATCCCTGCACAGGAGGTCAACTAGCCCTGTTTGCCCACAAGTGGCCACCCATTACAGGAGACAATTGGGTCTTAAGCATAGTCCACAAGGGCTATATGCTCCACTTCCAACAGTTGCCTCCTACTTACTTCCCAGGAGAGCCTCCCAGGCCTCCTCTGCACACAGACCTTCTCCTTCGGGAACTCCAGGGTCTGTTGCTAGACAAGGCGGTGGAGCCTGTACCTCCCCACCTACAAGGTCACGGTTTCTACTCCAGGTATTTCCTGGTGCCAAAGAGAACCGGAGGCCTCAGGCCTATTCTCGACCTCAGACATCTCAACAAGTTTTTAGAGAAAGAAAAGTTCAAGATGCTTACTCTTGGAACATTAAAGCCCTACCTCCAGCAGGGAGATTGGCTATGCTCCTTGGATCTAAAGGATGCGTACACTCACATCCTCATCCATCCAGACCACAGAAAGTACCTCAGGTTCATGGTGGGAGGAAACCATTACCAGTACAGGGTACTGCCCTTTGACCTAACCTCCGCCCCAAGGGTCTTTACAAAGTGCCTGACAGTGGTGGCGGCCTACTTGAGGAATCAAGGTATCTTTGTCTTCCCCTGTCTGGACGACTGGCTCATCAGGGGTCAGACATGTCAGGAGGCCAGACAAGCCACCCTCCGAACTATCTCTCTCCTTCAAAACCTAGGTTTTGTCATAAACTTCACAAAGTCGACTTTGCTCCCCTCCCAGAACCTAGAGTTCATAGGGGCAAGGCTAGACTCTCTGCAGGCAAGGACCTACTTGCCAGTGGACAGAGCACAAAGGCTGATGGACTTGGCAAACTAGTTTCTCAGCATGCCACTGGTTTCCGCCAGACTCTGTCTGAGGCTCTTGGGCCACATGGCATCAACAGTGCATGTGACTCCAAATGCCCGACTCCACATGAGGCCCGCCCAGTGGTGCCTCAGAACTCAGTGGACACAGGCCACAGGAAGCCTCAGAGACAGAGTACGGGTGTCCAAACCATTCCTGAACTCCCTACTGTGGTGGCTGCACCCCCCCCCCAACTTACTACGAGGGTGCCTTTTCAGATACCTGTGTTCACAGTAGTATTGACCACCGATGCCTCTTTGCAAGGCTGGGGGGCACATTGTCTAGATAAGTGCACCCAGGGCCTGTGGTCTCCATGGGAGTCCACGCAACAGATCAACCTACTGGAACTCCGGGCTATTCGCTTAGCCCTCAGAACCTTCTCTCGAACCCTGGCTCACCAGTCTGTCTTAGTGCAGACAGACAACCAAGTAGCCATGTTCTGTGTGAACAAGCAGGGTGGCACTGGGTCCAGGCTCCTGTGTCAGGAGGCACAGGCCCTTTGTTTGTTTGCGCTCAAGCACAACATGTTTCTAAAGGCTGCTTATCTCCCTGGCCAGGAGAACTTCCTGGCAGACAGGTTGAGCAGAGTTCTGCAGCCCCACGAATGGCAGCTGCACCCGTTAGTGGTTCAGAAATTTTTCCTGAAATGGGGACTTCCATCAATAGATCTATTTGCCAGTCCCCTGAACCAGCAGCTGCCCAGGTTCTGCTCCAGGCAGCCACATCCCATGAGGTTGGCAGCGGATGCCTTCCTGATTTCCTGGTCCCAGGGCCTCCTGTATGCGTTTCCTCCCACGCCTCTGGTGGCCCGAATCTTATTCAAGATTCTACGGGACAAGGCCTTGATGCTTCTGGTAGCCCCCAGGTGGCCGAGGCAGCCTTGGTTCCCACTTCTGCTTCAACTGGCAGTGGACACCCCACTACCTCTGGGGGTGCAACCCGATCTTCTCTCTCAGGATCAGGGTTCCCTTCTGCACCGCAACCTCAAATCCCTCAATTAGATGGCCTGGAAGCTGCAAGGGTAGTGTTGGCTCCCTGGGCACTGCCTCAAGAAGCTGAGGAAGTGGTCTTGGCCTCCAGAAAGCAATCCACCAGGAAAACCTATGCCCTGAAATGGAAAAGGTTCTCTTTGTGGTGTCAGCAGCACATAGCAGATCCTTTCTCTGTGCCAGTGGTGCTTCAGTACCTGCTGCATTTATCCACTCAGGGCCTCAAGTCCAATTCTGTTCGGGTCCTCCTCTCAGCTCTGGCAGCTCACCACTCACTGGTGGACAGACACTCTTTATCGGTGCACTCCTTAGTGTCCCAGTTCCTCAGAGGTTTGCTCTTGCTCAAGCCTCCTATCCGTCCTCCAGCCCCTGAGTGGGAGTTGAATGTGGTCTTGCAGCAACTGACTCGTCCACCTTTTGAGCCGATGGCTACCTGTCCTCTACGCTTCCTTTCTTGGAAGACTCTCTTCTTGATAGCCCTGACCTCGGCCAGGCGAGTGAGTGAGCTTCAGGCCTTGGTCTGTGACAGGCCTTACACTCGCTTCTATAGGAACAGGGTGGTCCTTAGGACTCCATCCTAAGTTCCTTTCTAAAGTTGTCTCCTCTTTCCACCTCAACCAGGAGGTGGCCCTTCCGACATTCTTCCCTAGGCCTCATGCAAGCCAGGCTGAAGCAGTCCTGCATACCCTGGACTGTAGGAGGGCCTTATCCTTCTACATTGACCGTATGCAGGAGCATAGAAGGGCTACTCAGCTCTTCGTGTCTTTTGACCCTAATAATTTGGGGTTACCTGTGTCCAAGCGTACCTTGTCCATCTGGGTATCTGACTGTGTCACCTGGGCTTACAGGGCAGCTGACCTTCCTTTCCAGGGTCGAGTCACGGCCCACCGTGTCAGGGCAATGGCTGCCTCAGTAGCTCATCTCCGCTCTGTACCGTTGGCAGACATCTGCAGGGCTGCAACTTGGTCCTCAAGCCAGACTTTTGCAACCCATTACTGCCTGTAGAGGGAGTCCCGTAGGGACAGTGCTTTTGGTCAGGCAGTACTCCGGAATCTCTTTGAGGTTTATGCAACTCCTGCCCTCCTGCCCTCTGGTTGGGCTACCGGTGGGGGTATGTTTCAGTGAAATCCTTTCTCTGATGCTGCGGCTAGAGGGAGTTCTCTTTTTCAGCCTGGGTTCCTGGTAGCCCAGAGTTAGGGAGTCACCCATATGTGAGGACTGACTTCCTGCTTGGTCCTAGAGAAAGAGTAGTTACTCACCTATAACAGGTGTTCTCCAGGAGCAGCAGGAATCAGTCCTCACAACCCTCCCTCTTCCCCTGGGAGTTGCAGTTGTACATAGTTCATTTTTACATTTTATGTGCTGTCTTTTAGCTATGTCATCAGACTGGGCAAGATGGCACCTTTGGGCGGGAAGGGGGACCGTGCATGCGTGGTGTATTCCCAAAGGCTTTCATAGAAAGCTGGGGAAATGCTCCGCATGGGGCTCCATCGGCATCAATGTCACCCATATGTGAGGACTGATTCCTGCTGCTCCTGGAGAACACCTGTTACAGGTGAGTAACTACTCTTTCTGCTAAAAACATCTCTCTCAAGAATATTCAAAATTATACTAGTATTCTTCAGAAGTTATAATACTGATATAAAGAATATGGAGAAATATATAAAATATTCTACTCGTATTTAATCGAACATTGCTAAAAACACACTCAAAATCTCATTATTCCTAACCTATATTTCCCCTCCTAAAATTTAGGATCCCCACCTTTACATTTCTGCTGGTGTTGAGTGTAAAAACGCATCCAGATGATACATGATGTGTCAGAGTATGTTAAACAGCCTCTTTGGTAGCCCTTAATGCCAGTAGACTTTCATGAATTCATGTCTTGGGCCTTTGTGAAGAAAAGGCTCACAAATATGCCTTGCAGTGGGTGGAAATTCTTTGTAGAGATCAGGGAAGAGTTAGACCTCATGAGAAAACGCCATTGCCCCCTTCAGGCTTCTTTACTGCTACCTCTTAACCTCCACATCATAGAGGCCTATCTAGGAAGCAGCTTTACCTCAAAAGAAACAGTTTCAGGTCCTCCTTACTCTCCCTAAACAGAGCTCAAGATCGTGCTGTTGAGACCAGATGATCTCTGAATTTAATATGGCGACACAAGACTGAATTTATAGTCATAATTTTTCTCCCTTTAATAGGGAGTTTGAGGCTCTTTATATTTTATTTATAAACATTCTTATATATGTTAATTATAAACCCAGTTAGTCATCAAGGTTTACAGATCAAAATTCATAGGATACATTGTTCAAAAATTGCATCATATCAGAACACAAATACAAAGCAAGCCCAAATAATAAAACTACGCTCCTCCCCTCCCCCTCCCCATGGGTTTGTCAAGTAAGCAGCCCAAAACAGATAAGACTTCAACTTCTTGTGGATTGTTAAGTTTCCCTCCTGACATAACTTTACTGGCAAAGAGTTCTAGCACTCTCTTCACAGAAAAGGCCCTAGAGCAGTAATTTACTTACCTTATTTCCTCCCAGGCCACTGGTTCCAAGCTTTCACATACTGAGATTGCACTAATTTTCGAGGGGACAAAATCCCTTATCTTATATCGAAGGTACCATTCGATATAAGATGAATGTAATTTTTAAAAAACAACAGTAACCTTTAGAATTATATATGGTATCCTATGGGGAGTTGGTGAAGTTGCTACAGTAACAGGGTGATAAGATCAAACTTTTAGAGGGTATCTGTGGGTCAGGCTGTCATGTTTTGAACATATTGCAACTTCACATTAATTGTTGATGAAATACAATCAAGATCCTATTAAAATAGCCCAAATGGGACAATATCCATGCTTGGCTAACATTTGCAAATCCTCCTTTTTTAGACAGTAATGCAATTTATACACCATCCACATGTAAATCAAGCAGTCTCTGTGTGGCTGCAATGTTAGCCCAGCATCAAGCCACACTCCCACTCTGATTACTATATGCTCAGAACTCAGATTTTCTCAGTAAAATCACCCTATACTTGCCCCACCCATAGCACCTATGTTTTACTTAAATTGAGGCACAACTTGTGAGATTTAAACCAACTATACACCTCGTGCATCACTGTTCTAATTTGTCCAAATCACTCTAATTTATCCTCTTGAATAGAAAGCAAAATCTGAACATCATCCACGAATGACTGATATCTCACTCCAAAGGAACACAACAGGGACCTAAAGAGACCATAAAAGCATCAAAACGATAGGGGAGAGAATTTCCGTTTGTGAGATTATACTCTGAAGCTGCCAGTCAAACCATAGTTGATCCTCTACAACAGGGGTCTCAAACTCAAATTGCTTTGAGGGCCAAATGAGGACTTGTAATGTAACCTGCGGGCCGCATCGTCAGAACTTTTTTTTACAATGTAAAAAAGTCAACATAATAAGAACATAGTGCTGATTCATAGCGCCCAGAGGGGGAGTTTACCTTCAGAGTCACCCACCGGATGTCTCACGTCTCCGCCAGATGGATCAGCTTCCCGCTCGGGCCATGTGGAACGCAGGACCCCTCATGCGTTCCACCTCCTCGTGGTAATGGCCGCAGCCAACCAGGGACCGAAAATCACCCTCTGGCAGCCAAATCTCAGGGCCAGAACAACAGCAAGAGCTCCTCATTCACCTCTCAACATGCCAGCCTCTCCTGCATTTAATCTGCACTCAGTTAACACTTTTTTTTAATAGGGGTGAGTTTCGCCGTTAAACCGGGCTCTCCGATCCCTCCATCAGCTCATTTTCAAACCCAGCCCCCCATCAACCCATTTCTAGTCCTTTACTAGCCCCACCATCAGCCATGTCAAATCCTAGCTCCCCGCCACTCAGCCCCAACTTCCAGTTCTAGCCCCACCACAGCCCATTTCCAATCTTAGCTCCCCCCAACAGCCCATTTCCAGTCCTATCCTAGCCCCTCCATCAGCCCATTTCCTGTCCTAGCTCCCACCCCCAACTCAGCGCATTTCCAGTCCTAGCTCCCTCCCCTCGCAGCCCATTTCCATTCCAAGCCCCCTCCCCATCAGCTATTTGCAGTTCAAGCCCCCCCTTCCACTCAGCCCATTTCCATTCCAAGCCTCCGTCCACATCAGCTATTTGCAGTTCAAGCCTCCCCTTCCACTCAGCCCATTTCCAGTCCTAGCAACCCCCCAACCCATTACAAGTCCTACCCCCCCCATCACCCCATTTTCAGTCTTAATTCCCCCCATAGCACATTACCAGTCCTAACCCCCCCATCAGCCCACAGCCCATTACCAGTCCTAGCCCCATCAGCCCACCTCAAGTCCTAACCCCCCCATCAGCCCATTTCGAGTCCTAGCCCCCCATAGCCCATTACCAGTCCTAACCCCCCCATCAGCCCACTTCCAGTCCTACCCCCCCCCATCACCCCATTTTCAGTCTTAGCTACCCCACATAGCCCGTTACCAGTCCTAACACCCCTCCCCCCCATCAGCCAAGGGAAAGTTTAAAATTTAAAAAAAGCTGGCTGGCTGCTGCCGCTGCCGCCGTGGCAGCGGCAGAATCGAGTGTCCCGCGGCCCCCCCTCTGGCAGAGCCCTCCCTCCCTGCATCAGTCCCTTCGGTGCGGCTTTCAAAGCCGCGAAGAGAGAGTTTCTCCCTCGAGGCTCTGTTAAGCCCGCCGGGGCTGATGGGAAACGGGCATTTCCTGTTTCCCATCAGCCCCGGCGGGCTTAACAGAGTCGCGAAAGGGAAATTCTCCCTTCGCAGCTCTGAAAGCTGCTCCGAAGGGACTGATGCAAGGAGGGAGGGAGGGAGGGCTCTGCCGGGCAGAGGGGAGGCTGCGGGACACTCAATTCTGCCGCTGCCACGGCGGCAGCAGCCAGCAAGCCATGCGTTGCGAGCTGCACAAAATTGTTTCGCGGGCTGCATGTTTCAGACCCTGCTCTACAACAACCTCTTGCCACCAGTCTGATAAAAGATTATAACCAAGCATATGTTATACTTCCCATCCCCACCCTATGGAGCTTCTCTATTAATAGCCCATAATCCACAGAATCGAACACCGCCAGAACATCTACTCAATTGTGACATCATCTGTCACCAAAGTCAAGGCCAATTCTGTACTACCATGGCATTTAAACCCTGATAACTCTCCCATGCCGATCATTGTTGTGCAAGCAGCAATGTATTATGGCCCTATAGATAATGACTTCATTGTTAGCTAAACATTTCAACAGGTTAATTGTAGTGATTTGTTCTGTTTTGCAGATCTCGCCAGTTTTTATGCACATCTATTAGAGATTTTTCTTGGTCTTCAGATTTTAACTTCAGCGATTACATATAACTTAAATTTCTTGACAATGTTTGAAAGTTGACATTGCTTGCTGTAAGAATTGAAAGATTTTGTTATAGCCTTTCCCTGCCTTGTAAAAGTAAATTATTTTCATTTTTGAATGTTCCCATGAGTGTTGAAAATACAGCACAACAGTCATAAGTGAGAGGATAGAATGATCAGAGTGTTTGTTCAACCTTTCATCTGACAGATTGAAGGACCTCCAAGTTGCTAAGCATTTTGTTCCTTATGAACATATTATTGAAAAAGTAATAGTGAATCAGCTGGAAGGACTGAAAGGATGTCCAAACGCTTGCACCTGCCATATTCACTTTTTTCTTAATTTAATTAGCAATTGGAAAATAATAATTATTTACTAATTTTTAACTTTTATTAATTCCTAATAACTATTTTCCAGAAAGGTGTCTTCTACCATGTAGAGGAAGCATAGGCTTCTGTGCAATTAGGAGTTCATTGAAACGTATAATTTGATCAGAGATCCCTAAAGATTTGCACACAACTGTTTCTGTTGGATAACCAATGTGCATTTCTTATGGAGCATCCAATTCATTTGGTCCACACTGCCCAAAATTATTGTTTTGAAACACTAATGTGCTTTTCTTCAGGGACTCTTTGCTTCAGATGCCAAAGGGATGTTCGGATTGCATGGAATTTTACAAACAAAAAGATATAAGCTAAATAAAGTTGCTCTCCACTGGAGCTGTTTGAAACACAAAGTCCCTGAAGCAGGCATGTTAGGATGCTAAAATGTTAGTGTTGGGCACTGTGAATCAGATGCTCCATAAGGTCTAAACATTGATTGTTCAACAGAAAATTAAACACTTTAAAAATAGCTCCTTATTCTATAGAAGACCTTGTCATCCCTCTAAAAAGGGTTGCATGTTATGATGGACGTTTTTACTTGCACAAAAGTTTTCTTTAAAAAAAAAAGTTTTCAACATTATGGGTGTATTATTAGAAAGACATGCCTTTAGCATCTGTTAGAGGTTAGGAGTACAGTTGCTCTTATCTAGGCATTTAGCACAAAATGATTTTAATACCTACTTGTGATGGAGTCTATAAAATGTTACACGTCCGTCACCTTTAAGATAATCTGCAGCCCAGAGTTCAGGGCTGGGAAGGCGTGGCTCACAGTGGGAAGTTAAGATCCCAGCAGGCTGTAGTAGAGAGAGGCGCCCGTGGGGCCAAAAGTCTTTCCAAGGCAAGCCATGCAAAGGAGTTCTGAGGTAGGAACTTTAACTGGGACTGGAGGAAGAGCCGGGAAATACAACTTGTGAAGGTTTAACAAGCTGGGAGAAAAGTAAAGCTGATTTTGTTTTCCCTGAACTACTGCCTAGCCTGTGTTTTAAAGAAAACACCTTCTCACCACAAACTAGGCTACCACGCTACTGTAGTGAGAATAGATCATAAGTGGAAATGGTAGCTTTTGTTTGAAAGTTGTAATTGTTTTGTAGTGCAATGTTTTTTTTCTGTCCACCTTTTTTTGATGCTGATATACCTACTTCCATACTGTCCAGCTTGCTTAGGGATCAGTCCTGGGATTGGTATTCTTCATTATTTTCATAGGCATTATTGTAAAGTGGTTGGTAGAAAGGTTTATCTTTTGTAGATCATAAGATCTGTAAGACTGGATATTCCTGATGGAAGAGACAAAATGAGGTGTGTAGAGATAAGATTAATTGTATAAAAGTATAGCTATGAATTTGAGATATATAAATCTAAGGATGTACACCAGATTGGCCCAAGGGTTTCTGCTGCCCTAGGCATAAGCCCCAGCTGTGCTGCCCCTCCCCCTCATGTCAAGCTGCACCGCCACCCCCTTCTGCTGTTGATTCTGTCGGCGAGGTCGGTGGGGGGGATGGCCTGGCACGGTGGCAGCAGTAGCCCACAGCAGGCCATGTACTTCAGCACACATCGCATGCCGCTTCTGACTCCCCTTCGACACAACTTCCTGTGGCAGGCCATGTGTGCTGAAGCATATGGGCGCCGTGCCTTGTTGTCCACAGAGATCTGCTGTCCTAGGCAGCTGCCTAGTGGACGGGCCGGCCCTGGATGTACATAAGATATGCCATACTGGGTGAGATCAAGGGTCTATCAAGCCCAGTATCCTGTTTCCAGCAGTGGCCAATCCAGGTTACAAGTACCTTCCAGTTTCCCAGAAGGTATACAGATTCCTGCTGCTTGTCCCAGGAGTAAGCAGAGGATTTCCATGGTCCACTTTTAATTGTGGTTTATGGACTTTTCTTCCAGGAACTCATCCAAACCTCTTTTAAACACAGCTACACTAACAGTTTTTACTACATCCTCTGATGATAAATTCCAGAGTTTGATTATGTGTTGCATGAAAAAATATTTTCTATGATTAGTGTTAAATGTGTACTACATTGTAGCTTCATTGAGTGTCCCCTAGTCTTTCTACATTTTGAAGGAGTAAACAACCGAAAGGATGTCATAAAAGGGTACTTTATTTAGTAATATTTAGCTCAAACCTTTCCAGAAGCAGATCAAGGTACGTTACAATTGGGTATTTCCCTGTCCCCAGAGGTAATGGAGGATTAAGCGATTTACCCTAGGCCACAAGGAGAGTCGCAGGTTGTTGCCCTAACCATTAGGCTACTCTTCATTTCCCAAAGCTTTAGCAGATATGGCCCTATTTCAGAAGTCCAGGCTAACAAAATTAACAATTGCGAGAGGAAGCCATCTCAAAACCATGTTTAAAAAATGACATTCTTGATAAACAGTAAATACATTATGAGGGCGGTTTTCTAAGTATTCTCCCATGGCTAAACAGCTTTTTACTGGTCGGGGGGGGGGAAGCCACTGAAAATTGCCGACTCCCTCTGGCTATGGCACGGCTGCTTTAAGCAGTGCTGAAAAAGCAGACGGGAAAGAATGGAATTAAGCTAGGGAGGGAAAGTCCATTTGGGGCTCTTTTTGAAAGCCCCATGCAGATGTTTCACGTGTTCACATATATTTAATTTAATAACAGCACTTAAATTCTGCTTTTACAATCCAAAGTGGAGTGGAAGAGTGGAGGAATAACCTATTGGTTAGAGCACTGTCTTGGGAACCAAGAGACCAGGGTTCGATTCTCACTAGCACTCCTTGTGGCCTTGTGCAAGTCACTTAACCCTCCATTGCCTCAGAAAAATTAAAGTTATCAATATCCCTGTTTAATGTACATTACCAAGTTTAAGTTACAATGCAGACTGCTTTAATTGAAATGATAAAACGGTATAAAAACCTGTTAAATACAAAGGGGATTACAAAAATTAATGTATAAAACAATTCACTTAAGTACTATTAAAATATTTTTTCTATAACCATGTCTTTAAATCTTTTTGAAATTGCACATAATCCTTAACAACCCTAATTGTAACAGGTACGTCATTCCACGTTTTTGGAACCGCACCAGAGAAACACCTTTCTCTAACCCTCTTTTGTCGGAAGGCAGAGCCTGAGGGCATTATCAATGTGCAGTGGGTAGCTGAACATAACGATTTAGATGAAGAACAAAGGAACAGTCTATTTGACAGATAAATAAAACCAAAAGCTAGATAAACACCTTAAACAAAACACAGGCTTCTATTGGCAGCCTTTGAAGATATAACGATAGGATTACCCCCTTATTGTTAAAACTACTATGTGTGATCATCTTCACAGCAGTATTTTGAATGTAATAACAATTTTGGCATTCCTAAGAATACCAAATTACAGTAGTCCAATTGACTCAAAACTGTCAATTTGGATCACCATCTGGAAATCTTGTGGCCTCAACGCTGACCGCAATTGTCTCATCTTCAGCTTATACCAATTTCTATTTTGGATATATTGTACTTATGGCTCAAGAATTAAATTAGAATCTGTGATAACCCCCAAGGTGCGCACTCTTGACAATATCTCAACTTTCTGTTCCAAAAGCTGGACAAATTTGATATCATCTGGAATCATAACCTTCCCCACCCATAAAAACTCAGTTTTCCCCAAATTCAAATTGAATTGATTTTTCTGTAATCGGTGCCACAAAACACAAAGACCAGAGCATAATTGATTTCCAAAGCTTGATGAGAACTCTTCATTGGTATAACAAATGTAACATTGTCCTTATATATATATACAGGGAGAACCCTAATTTCCTAATGTGAAGAGCTAAAGAACTAAAATAAATATTAAATAATAAAAGAAATAGAGGCAACCCTTGGAGTACCCCTGTGATCCAAGAAAATACTTTGGACACTTTCCTATTAAATTCCACTAACTGATGTGTTGGTCATAAAAGACTCACCATTTTAAAGCCAAAGCTAAACCCTGTACTCCCAATGAACACAACCTGACTACAAGCAAATAATGTAAAATAGTATCAAAAGCTGCTGAAAGTTCTAACAAAACCAAAAAGCCACAACCTTCAGAGTCTCTCCATCTCTGCATCTCATCCAATAAAGCCACTACAGTGGTTTCAGTACTGAAAGCGGCCCTTAATCCCGATTGGCATTTGTCAAATCTCTTCCATATACCCCTGCAATTGCGAGGCCACACTGGATTTTATGGTCTTCGAAATCAAAGCAAATTGGACACTGTCCTATAACTTTTCACATCATCTGCTGGCAAAGAGGGGGTTTTTTTAGCACAGGCTAAAACAACTTTGATGGAAATATTTTTAAATTATCTGAGTGTTTGAATATTGTGTGCAATGCTATTTGCCATATCTTAAAAAGGATATAGCAGAATCAAAAAAGGTACAGAGAAGAGCTACAAAATAGTAAGGGGAATGGAAGAATATCGCTACGAGGAAAGGCTTAAAAGGTTAGGGCTCTTCAAGCCTCGAAAAGAGACAGCTGAGGGGAGATATAATAAAGGTCTATAAAATAATGGATGGAGTGGAACTAGTTAACGTAGATTGGTTGTTTACTTTGTCAAAAAGTAGCAAGATTAGGAAACCCACAATGAAGCTACAGTGTAGCATGTTTAAGACTAATCGGAGAAAATATTTTTTCACTCAACGCATAATTAAACACTGAAATTCGTTACTCTAGGATGGTAGTAAAAGCTTATAGTGTAGATGAATTAAAAGAGGTTTGGATGAGTTTCTGGAAGAAAAGTCCATAAATCATTATTAAAGAGGCACGAGGAAATCCACTGCTTATCCCAGGATAACAAGTGGAATCTGTGTACCTTTTTGGGAACCTGACGGGTACTTGTGACCTGGATTAGCCACTGTTGGAAACAGGATACTGGGCTTGATGGACCCTTGGTCTGGCCCAGTATGGCATACCTTATTTTCTTACATTTGTACTTCCTTTTCAACTTCCCCCATCTTCAGCTGATCTGTTCTGTCAGCCTTCCCTTCCATTTGATTTTCTTCTATCAACCTGGCCCTGCCACTTCCAGCTGATCTCTTTTTGAAACTCCCCCCTCCCCTCCATATTCAGCTGATATCTTTTACAATTCTTGTCTTTTCCATTCATATGTTTAGAAAAGATCAAACCATTAATCACTAACTGCAAGTTGCAAAAATGAACAAGGGTACATCTGTCATTAAAACTCCGCATGGTACCTTAGGTCCTTTTCTGGCTGCTTCAATCCTATACTTGCTCTGCCCCAACCCTTCTGAGCTCTTGTGTCACTTGGATGTACTTCCCCATCAGTTATAGGAGAGAGGTTGAGGGCAGGAGAAAACTTACTTCCCTGCTCCAAAACTTACTTCTCTTTGCTTATAACCCTACTACTCCAGACCCTTGGTTCCTGAGACGTGTGAAGAGAGGATCAGTGCTCCTAGGGCACAGCTTCATACCTCCAAACATGTTCTTAAGTGCTATACCCTGTGGATCCCATATGGGATGAGGCCCAACCAGGATACATTCTCCAAGTCCCATGTAGGCAGGAGCCTAGCCCACAGGCTATCTGCAGCTCCAGCATAGTCTATAATCCGGGCACCAGCAAGTATGCCTCATAGCTCTCATCTCCTGCCAGAAAGAGTGCATATATAAGCTGTCTTTTGGTTGATAGGCCTTGAGAGCTGCTAATTGGCCATTATTTTGTTGCACTTAGACCTAGCTGCATCACTGGTAGGCATGATATATTCCCATCAGGTCACAGATCTTAAAGTTGGCCCTATGGAAGTGACTGTGCTTGACTTAAAAATTCCACCAGGACCCACTGATAACTCTGTTGGATGGTTTTGTGACCTTGTTTGGGAATCCCGGTCATGAAAGGAAAAGTCATTATAACCTGAAAAGGGGTTGTTGTAAGAGTAACTTTTTAAAAATATTTATTCACATAAATTGTGGTAGATGCATGTCTCATCCTCCTAATGGAGGTGGTGGAGGCAAAAACAGTACCAATTTAAGAAAGCACGAATAAGCACAGAAAATCTTTAGTTGTAAGTAAATAAGCAAGCAGAGAGATCTGGAAGCCCAAGCAGGAAGCCTTATGGTCCTCGTCTGCCATTATATATTGACCCCAGTGTAGTAAGCTGCACAGTGGATTGCTCCTGTTTTTCCAATGCTAATCTTATTCCTGATGTGATAGGCATATTTAGTGTGGGGAAATCAGTGGTAAAACCACAATGCCAAAGGGTAGTGTGGTGGGCATGCAAAAAGTTGAATTTTTAAAATTGCTACAGATGTAAAAACAACATACTAAATATTGGCATGATTTCTTCACTTGTCTCAAAGCGCTGGAGTAAAGATGCAGCATGGGAGCAAAAGGGTCATCTAAGGTGAAGTGCTGCTCTTCCCCTGAAATGACTTTGTTCAGCAACAATCCCTGGTGGCCCAAGTGGGTCCCCTCGCTCCTCCGTTGACCTTTCATACCGCCTCCAAGTAAGAAGGCAGAAGCAATGCCTACTTGCTCCTGCCTCTAGTGCTACCATATTCCAAAATAGTGGTGTCTAACCCCTAGCATGGCTTGGAGATGTAACAGAGGTCACTGAGGCCTACTAGCCCATTGGAGAATGTTGGTGGCTGTGGGCTGGAAGGTTTGAGGAGTCGGTCCAAATTTTTCAAATGTCTCCCTTCCCATTAATGCACAGAGTAGTCCCCTCTCACACCCAGACAGGGAGGGAGACATTTTACTTGCAATGCAACAAACTGCTGCAGATTACCATGGTACGGTGTGCTTTTTCTGTCAACATACACTTAATGCCATGGTAATACGCATATTGCATTGGGAGTAAAAGGTTTTTTTTAGTCCATGCATTAGAACACTGACTCTGTACTGAAGCTTAGCACAATGTTCTTATACGCAGCTTATTTCATTGAGCCCATTGTGTTTCTCCTGGGAGAAGACTGCCAGAGTTAGGAGTTCCTACACGGTTCCTTACAGTGCTTGCTGCTAGGATAACAAGTACTTGCAAGAGCTGTACTGTAGCCGGTGATCTTATACCACCATCTGCTTGAAACTGCAGTTGCTATGAGTTCCTTTACTGCCCATGCTACTATGCCATTTTGTATGGTTGCTCCTAAGAAAACTGTTGCAGGAATAACTCAAGGCTCCCACACATTCATTGTTTACACACTGTGGCCCACTCAAAAAAATAATTGTTTTTTGACTGCTGTCAGAACTTGTACTAACAGTTTAAAAATATAGTTTATCAAAAATGTAATGATGATAAATAGTAAATAACTACTTTTAACAAGACCTATTTTTCCCTTTAAGGATGTTTAGCCAGTTGTCTTTAGTGGATTGCTGAATTTTCTGTAAACAATTGTAGAATTATGGGCATATCCCTGTAGATCTTGTGTGTTTATTTTACATATGTCACTTCCTACTGGTTAGGTTTTGGATGGATTAAACTGAGTTCTTCACAGTGATGTGGGTTAAGAAAACAGGTGGTTGTTTGGCCTTTTGGACAGGAATCTTCATGAAAGGGTCGGTGGATCTGAGATTGTCAAAGGGAAGTAGTGATGGCTAATAATGGAATTTAATGCAGTGTCAGATGATGATGTAATGAGGGCTGGCTGTCATAGCAAGGGAGTGAACTAGGGTTGTTTTTTTACTGGTGTAGAAATTCAACATTTATTGGATGCATGTGAATTTGACCAATAAATTATTTAAGCTGAATAACACATCACTTGATGTTGAAGTACTTAGACCAGATTGATAGGTGGCCAGAAACATGAATGAACAGACATAAGATCTAGTAATGCCTTCATAGTCTTCCTGACCTACATCTACATCTTTACTTCAGTTATAGCACATTTTGTGAATGCAAAAAAAAGAAAGCACATATATTTAACTTTTGTCATCTTTTTATCCCTCCCATTCCAGATGAGTATGATGCTTATATCATCGTTTCTTTCGTGAATGCCACTCTGGTGCTCTCTATTGGAGAGACTGTAGAGGAAGTGACAGACTCTGGCTTCTTGGGTACAACTCCCACTTTGTCCTGCTCTTTGTTGGGGGAAGATGCTTTGGTACAGGTAAGCACGGTTTAAGTTTTGAGCATTGAACTTCACCCCCCAACCCCATCCTTTCCTGAAGTGGAACTTTCCCAAACTCCTCTGAACAAAATGTTCCTAAAAGTTTTGATAGTTGCATTAGTAGCACATCTTGATATCCTCATTTACATGTGGCTCCAAACCTGGTTAAATGAGAAGGATTTAAGAACATAAGATATGCCATACTGGGTCAGACCAACATCCATCAAGCCCAGTATCCTGTTTCCAGCAGTGGCCAATCTAGGTCATAAGTACCTAGCAGTTTCCCCAAAAGACACAGGTTCCACAATGTTTGTATAGGGGCAAGCAGTGAATTTCCCAGGTCCCCTTTAATAATGGTATATGGACCTTTCCTCCAGGAACTTTTTTTTTGTAATTATATATTTATTAATCTTTTGAAATTATAGAACAACAAAACACAGAAAGAAAAAGGAAACTCTCCATAAAGTACACATTGAAACGTGCCAAAAAGTAATAAAGAAAAAATGGAAGTTAGCCCACATCAGTCCAAACCTTTTTTTAAACTCGGCTACACTAACAGATTTTTCTGCATCCTCCGGTGACGAATTCCAGAGTTTAACATAAGAACATAAGATATGCCATACTGGGTCAGACCAAGGTCCATCAAGCCCAGTATCCTGTTTCCAACAGTGGCCAATCTAGGTCATATGTACCTAGCAGTTTCCCCAAGAGACACAGGTTCCACCATGCTTGTACTGGGTCAAGCATTGATATCCTGGGTCCCTTCTTAATAATGGTTTAGGGACCTTTCCTCCAGGAACTTGTCCAAACCTTTTTTAAACCCAGCTACCCTAACAGCCTTTACTACATCCTCCGGTAACAAATTCCAGAGTTTGATTACACGTTGAGTGAAAAAATATTTTCTTTTATTAGTCTTAAATAGTTTACCCTGTAGCTTCATTGCATGTCCCCATGTCTTTCTATATTCTGATAAGGTAAACAATCGATCTACGTTTACCCGTTCCACTCCGTTCATTAATTTATAGACTTCTATCATATCTCCCCTCAGCCGTCTCTTTTCCAGGTTAAAGAGCCCTAACCTTTTAAGCCTTTCTTCATAGGAGTATCCTTCCATCCCCTTTACCATTTTGGTGGCTCTGAACCTTTTCTAAACTCGCTATATCCTTTTTAAGATACGGCGACCAGAATTGCACACAATATTCAAGGTGTGGTCTCACCATGGAACGATATAGAGGCATTATAATATCTTTTGTTTTATTTTCCATTCCTTTCCTTATCATACCTAGCATTCTATTTGCTCTCTTGGCCGCCGCTGCACACTGGGCCGACGGTTTTAACATGGTATCCACAATGACGCCTAAATCTTTTTCCTGGGTGGTGGTTCCTAATGTGGAACCTTGCATTGTGTAAACATAGTTTGGGTTGTTCTTCCCTAGGTGCATAACCTTGCACTTGTCCACATTAAATTTCATCTGCCATTTTGATGCCCAGTCTTCCAATTTATCAAGATCCTCTTGCAATTTTCCACAATCCTCTTGGGTTTTAACATCTTTAAATAGTTTTGTGTCATCTGCAAATTTGATAACCTCACTCGTTATTCCCATATCCAGGTCATTTATGAATATGTCAAAAAGCAGCCGACCCAGCACAGATCCCTGGGGTACACCACTATTCACCTTTCTCCATTGGGAAAATTGGCCATTTAGCCCTACCCTCTGCTTTCTATCTTTTAAACCAGTTCCTGATCCACAATAGTACACTGCCTCCTATCCCATGACTCTTTAGTTTTGCCAAAAGTCTCTCATGAGGGACCTTGTCAAAGGCTTTCTGAAAGTCCAGATACACAATATCAACCGACTCACCTTTGTCCACCTGTTTATTCACACCTTCAAAAAAACATAACAGATTAGTAAGACAAGATCTTCCTTGTCTAAAGCTATGTTGGCTGTCTCCCATTAGGCCATGACTATCTACATGCTGAGTAATTTCATTCTTTATGATGGTTTCTACCATTTTTCCCGGTACTGACATCAGGCTCACCGGTCTGTAGTTTCCCGGATCACCCCTGGAACCCTTTTTAAAAATTGACGTTACATTGGCCATCCTCCAATCTTCAGGTATTACAGATGATTTTAATGATAGTTCACAGATTACTAATAGCAGGTCTGCAATCTTATATTTCAGTTTTTTCAACACCCTTGGATGTATACCATCCGGTCCAGGTTTTTTGCTACTCTTCAGTTCCTCAAATAATTGTAATATATCTTCCTGGTGTATCTATATTTCTTTCAATTCTTTTGCGGCATCATCTTTAAATACCATTTCAGTCATGGGTAACATCCCTTTCTCCGGGAACAAGTAGGAAGTCAGTCTTCGCATATGGATGACTTCGGTGCCGACTGAGCCCTCGTGGAAGTATCCCCCCAGCTTTAAGCCTTTGGGAGATGCACCATGCATGTGTGGTCCCTTTCCAGGCCAAGGGTGCCGTCTTGCTCAGTCTCTGTTTTTCTGCGGAGCCCTTCAGACATCTGAAAAAGTTTATTTTTTTTTTATTTTTTTTACCTGTGTTTCATACTCATCTCCGGTAGTGCACTGGTACTCTTCCCACCACCCAAGCTTGCTGCCTCGCCATCGAGTCTCAGGCTTTTTGCAGTTTTTTTTCTCTTGACACCTTCACTCTTTTTTTCCGGCTGGCAGCACCATAGGTCTTCGACCTCACTGGGGTTCTCTTTTCCCCCATGGATACTAGTGGTTTTAAAAAGTGTGATCGGTGTGCCAAAATGATGTTCCTGACCGAGACACATGACCTGCTGCCTTTTGCTGTCTGGGACCCAATAATGACCCCACAGCCTGCAGCCTCTGTAAAAAGATGTCCAACAAGGCCCTCAAGTGTCGCCAGCAACAGCATGACAAGTTCTTCCTGGAGTCCCCGGTTCCCTTTTAAAGCCAGGGCCTCGTCTGAAGCCGCAGCATCTCGGAGTGATCCTACGGACCCCGAGCAGCGTCGTGGTCCTTCAGAGAGGGGTCTCCCTCAGGGGAACCCAAGAAGAAGTAGTAAACCTCGAAGGTGGTGCCCCTGGATGGCTCCGACAGACCTGGTAAGCCCCAAGCCAGGTCCCATAGTCCTAGACGCTGTCTGAGGGATCAGAGAGGGGAGCGTCCTGCGAAGGTCCCCCGAAAAGACTCAACCTCAGACCGACTGTGGTTGCCAGATACCATCCTCATCGAGGGTTTCCCCTCGGGCGAACCAGCATCTGGCCCGATTCCCTCGGTGCCCACGCTGATGGCTGCAGAGCCTTCTGGCCTGGAGTCCAGGATGGTGGCCCTGGAGCACGGTTTGTCTGCCTTCATGGACCAGCAGCAGGCGCTGTTGTCTGGTACTACCAGTTCCTCTGCCCAGAGCACTAGGCCCTTCATGTCCAAGACATCCCCGGAAGCTAAGCCAATCCATTTCGACCATGAGTCGATCGTCGGCCGAGGTCTCGATCCAGTTCCTGCTGTAGGGGACTTTGATCGTCCTTAGCCATTGCGCTCTGCACCAGCCACAGGACCTTTGAGGGCCTCGGGCCGGGGTCAGCCGCAGAACCCGTGAGCCAGCCCGCAATTGAGTCCTCAACGGACTATTCCTAGTGGGAGACGGAGGCCAAGGTGTTGCCGGACATACATTGCCACCGTGATGTTCCTTCGGACTCCCCTCCTTCTGAGCCCCGGTGGCGGTCCCCGCCTGAGGACATGGCATTCCTCGACTTTGTCAGGGTTATATCTAAGGCCCTAGCATTCCCGACAGAATTGAAGGCAGATCCTCAGACAGAGGTGTTAGAAATCCTTCAATACGAGGCCCCCTGAGGGAATCTCTCACGGTGCCCATCCCACCCATCCTGGAATGACTAGAACAAAGGAGATCGCCAGGTTCTCAGCTGGTCTCTCTGAGGAACTCCTGCAGTGGTTCAAGAACCTGGCCAAGGCTGTCTGTGAGTGCTCCAAGTTTGTTTTGAGCAGCCTATGACTGCTTCAAGTTGGCGGCTCGAGTAGCGGCAGCGGGCATCGGTGCCCAATGCCTGGCTTGGCTACAGTTGTCCAACCTCAAGCAATGGTTTAGGACAGTTTGGTTGATGTCCTCTGCCAGGGAGAGAACCTCTTTGGCAAATCCATGACTGATGAGGCTGTCAAGCTGGAGACTGACTTCATGATGAGGACCAGGCTCTCTAAAAAGACCGCTGCCACTCCCTGATGGAAGGGCTCAGGTAAAAAGCCCTTCTACCTGAGGAAAGGGGGCTGCTTACAGAAACTACCCACCTTTTCAGGCCTCCCCCGACTCCCCATCAGGCCAAGGGACATGAGCATGGCCCTCTTAAACAGAAGGCTCCCAAGCCCCAGGCACCAGCCCCAACCCCGACCCAAACAGGGGGGAGCTTTTGACTCCTTAGGCATAGCCTCTTCATCCCAATGAGGTCAGCAGCCCACAGGGGGACGTCTTGTACACTATGCCCAAAGTTGGAGGCATGGCAACAGTGTTCCAAGGGAAAGCATCTTGAATGTCTCCCTTACCAGGAAGTTGTTCAGGTCCCACAGGTCTACGATGGGCCTGAGGCCCCCCTGTTCGCTTGAGAATGAGGAAATGTCTGGAGTAGAAGCCTTTGCCCTAGAGGTGTTTGGGCACTGGCTCTACGGCCTTGTCCTTGAGGAGGCCTGCGAGCTCTATGAGAAGCAGAGTCTGGTGAAGGAGGGGCCTGACAGGCTCTCCTGGAAAGTACAAAGGTGGCGTCCATTGCAGGTGGAGGAGGGTAACCCTCCTTAACAACTTGCAGCATCCAGGAATTGGTGGTGATGGAAGACCACTTGGGGGTAAACAGGGCCAGATGCCCCCTATGGGCTGTTGGGGACTTCTGGGGGGGGGTGATCCTCAAGCATCACCGGCCTTGAGAGACTCCTCAGCACTGGTCCTGGTTCCGCTTGGGGCCGAGGACTAACCTGCACTGCACACCCGACTCGGGTTTCAGGGCCCCAGGCCATCCAGGTTTGGGCATGAGCTCAAGACTCGGAGGATATCTCCTCCGACTCTGAATCGGAATGGGAGACTGAGGACAACGAGTCCCAGGGTGCTTGACTGGGCAGGGATGTGCCCTTGGACTCTTCCCCTCCCGAAGCCCAGCGCTGGTCCCCATCTGAGGACCTGACCTTTCTGGACTTCATCCGGGATATGGCAAAGGCTCCTGTCTTCACTACCAAATCTGAGGAGGAGACTCAGGCAGAGGATCTAGAGATATTCCAGTATGAGGCTCCCCCTAAGGAGGCACTCACTGTGCCTCCTTCCCCCCATCCTGCAACAGCTGCTCTTCCTTATGTGGGAGACCTTGGCATCGGTGCCTATTGTGAGCAGGCAGCTGGCCTCGATGTACCGAGTCTGCCGGAGCCCTGGCTTCCAAAAAGCTCAACTGCTTCACAACTCTATGGTGATGGAGTTGGCCATGCGTATGCTTAAGAGCCAGAAAACGCACTCCTTTGTGCCCATGCCATGAATGCCCTGGCTCATCAGCTGGATCCAGGCCTACCAGCTATACATGAACATGTACTTGCGGGACATGGTGAAGGAACTCACTGGGTTCTTGGCTGGTTTCTCCGAGGAACCGGACAATGACCTCCACAAAGAGTGCTCCAAACTTATGACTCGAGCAGCCTGTGACTGTTTCGAGTCGGCAGCTAGAGTAGCCATGGTGGATATTAGTGCCCACCACCATGCCTCACTAACGTCTTCCGACTTCAAGCAATGGGTGCAGGACAAGTTGGTTGATGTCCCTTACCGGGGAGCGAACCTCTTCGGCAAGCCCATGTCTGACAAGGCTGCCGAACTGGAGTCAGAGTTCATGTTCAGGACCAGGCTCTCCAAAAAGACCGCTGACTCATCTTGAAGGAAGACTTTGGGTAAAAAGCCCCTATACCCGAAGAAGAGGAAGGCTTACGGAAACTATCTTCAGTACTCGGCCTTCCCAGCTCCCCAACAGAACCAGCGGACCAGGGCACTGTCCTCATAAGCCTCCCAAGCCCCAGAATGCGCCTCCGGCACAACCTAGAAGCAGCTTTTGACTCCTTAGGCATAACCTCTCTTCCCCCATGAAGTCCTGTCCTGCAGCATACAGTGGAGTGTTTGGTATTTTACACCGATGGGTGGTCCACCATCACCACTGACGTATGGGCCCTATAGGTAGTGAAGGAGGGTTACCTCCTCCACCTCAGACGCCCCCACCATTTTTTCCAGGAGAGCCCCCTGTGATTCTCCTTCACCGGAGCCTGCTTCAGCAGGAACTCATAGGTCTTCTGTCAGACAGGGTAGTGGAACCTGTTCCCCTCCACCTCAAGGGCAATGGGTTCTACTCCCACTACTTTCTGCTACCCAAAAGGACTGGAGGGTTTCAGCCCATTCTAGACCTGCGGGACCTCAACCAGTTACTGGTGAGGGAGAAGTTCAAAATGCTTTCCCTTGGGACATTGCTGCCATACCTCTGGCAGGGAGACTGGTTATGCGCCTTGAATCTAAAGGATGCGTATATGCACATCCTCATCTCCTTCACAGGCAGTACCTCCACTTCATGGAAGGAGGCTGTCACTATCAGTACAGAGTTCTACCCTTCAGTCTGGCCTCTGCACCGAGGGTATTCACCAAGTGCCTAGTGGTGGTCACCACCTTCTTGCATCTCCAGGGGGTGTTCGTCTTCCCTTACCTGAACGACTGGCTGATCATGTGTCAGCCCACACCATCCTCAAGCACCTGGGGTTCATCATAAACTATCCAAAGTTCCAACTCCATCCGGCACAACACCTGAAATTTATAGGTGCACTGCTGGACACCATCCAGGCCAGGGCCTTCCTCCTTCCAGACAGAGCCCAGCACCTCAAAGCGCTTGCAGGGAATGTCTAGGATCAGCCCTCGGCATCTACCCACCTCCTGCTTCACCTGCTGGGGCACATGGCATCCACGGTACATGTCACTTCAGACACCCATCTACATATGCAGCTGACTCGGTGGGCCCTACACTCCCAGTGGTCTCAAGCGACAGGGCATCTGTGAGACAGACTGTTCTTGACCCATCTTCTGGCCGACTCCCTCAACTGGTGGCAACAGCTCCAACACCTACAGGCTGGGATGCCCTTCCAAACCCCTTAAGACGGATGCCTCTAAACTGGGCTGGGGAGCCCATTGTAACAACCTCTGCACTCAGGGCAGTTGGTCATAAGCAGAGAATCTCCAGCAGATCAACCTCCTGGAGCTCCAAACCATAGTACTAGCCCTTCAGGCCTTTCACCACCACCTATGGCATCAAGTGGTACTAATCCAAACCAACAACCAGGTGGCGATGTTCTACATCAACAAGCAAGGAGGTATGGGATCATCCCTCCTATGCCAGGAGGCGGTGAGCCTCTGTTCTTTCACGAGCGACAATGGGATGCTCCTGTGGGCAGTTGATCTCCCAGGCCAGGACAACGTCTGGTGGACCGGCTCAGCTGGGTCCTCCAATCGCACGAGTGGCGGCTGGACCATGGGTGGCCAGCCGGGTCTTCCATCTCTGGAGGCTCCTGCAGATGCACCTCTTCGCCAGCCCAGCCAATGCTCAGCTGCCCCACTTCTGCTCCAGGCAACCGCATCCCACGGGGGTGGCGGTGGATGCATTCCTCACTTCCTGGGCAGGGGGGCCTTCTCTACACCTTCCCACTGATGCCACTGATCGCCAAGACCCTGTTCAAGGTCCAGCTTGACAAAGCCACCTTGATACTGGCGGCCCCTCAGTGGGCAAGGCAGCCGTGGATCTCTCTGCTCCTCCGCATGTCTGAGGCCCCACCAGTTCCACTGGGATGCACCCTGGACCTGATCTCGCAGGAGGACTGCTCTCTCCTGCACCCCAGTCTGGGGTCTCACTCTGATGGCCTGGCTGCTGAAAGGGTAGCTTTGGCCCACTTCAACTCTCAAGCGAGGTGAAGGAGGTCCTCCTGGCCTCCTGCAAAACCTCCACCCATTAGGCCTACGCCTTCAAGAGGTAGAGATGCTCTGTGTGGTATGCGAAGAAGCAGATCAACCCCTTCTTTTATTCAGTCTAGCTGGTGCTTCAGTACCTGCTTCACCTGTCCCAGGCAAGGCTGAAGGTCCAACTCCATTAGAGTACACCTTAGCGCACTTTTGGCACACCACCATCTTGTTGAGGGCACGCCCCTCTCTGCTCAGCCCCCTGTGACTCACTTCTTGAGGGGACTACTACTCTCAAGGCCACCCGTCTGCCCCCTGGTGGCGGAGTGGGATCTCATAGTGGTTCTCTCAAAACTCACAGCGCCACCTTTTGAGCCTCTCAGCTCTTGCCATATCAACTATTTTTCCTGGAAGGTGGTCTTCCTTGTGGCGCTCACCTCCACTCACAGGGTTAGTGAGCGCCAGGCTGTGGTGGCTCCATCCGCCTTATACGAGGTTCCACAAGAACAGAGTCTTGTTCCGCATGCATCCCAGGTTTCTGCCTAAGGTGGTATCTCCATTCCACCTCAATCAAGAGGTGATGCTCCCCACCTTTTTCCTGCGGTCTCATGCTAACAGGGTGGAGGCTGCTCTCCACACTCTGGAGCATACCCGGGCCCACCATCGCTCCTCACAGCTCTTCATCTCCTCCGACCCCAATTGGCTGGGGACTGCGGTCTCTAAGAGTACCCTGTCCATTTGGGTGGCGGACTGCATTGCCTTCGCACATGAGCAAGCCGGTCTCTCACTGGAGCGCTATGTCATGGTGCACAGCGTCTGGGTCATGGCTGCTTATGTGGCGAACCTGTGTTCTGTTCCCTTGTCAGGCCGCCACCTGGTCCTCAGTCCATACCTTCACAGCTCATTACTGCCTGGAGAGGGAGTCCTGCTGGGACAGCGCCTTTGACCACGCAGTACTCCATCATTTTTTTTGGGATGTAAGGCATCTCCTGCCCTCCAGCCCTTTGATGTATTAAGGCTACTGGAGAACTGGTTCCTCGCTTGACACTTGGGGCCGCTCGTGAGTCCTCGACTCCGTTGCTGCTTCTCATGGTTCACCTTTTTCTGGTCACCGATGGCTTTTACAGGTTTTTTTGGTAGCCTGTAGCTGGGGAGTCCCATATGCGAGGACTGACTTTCTACTTGTTCCTGGAGAAAGTGTAGTTACTCACTTGTAACAGGTGTTCTCCGAGGACAGCAAGAATCAGTCCTCACAACCTCCCCCTCCTCCCCATGGAGTTCCTTTTCTTTTTTGTCATCTTCAGCTATGTCATCATATGTGAGGACTGATTCCTGCTGTCCCTGGAGAGCACCTGTTACAGTTGAATAACTATAGTATATGGGGCGAGAGGTTGGTGTGCACAGACCAGGAGAGGGACCTCAGAGTGATAGTATCTGAGGATCTCAAGATGGCAAAACAATGCAACAAGACTAGCCAAAGCCAGAAATTTACTGGGCTGCATACAGAGAGTTATAACCAGCAGAAAAGAGAAGGAATTAATACCCTTGTACAAGTCGCTGGTGAGGCCTTACTTGGAGTTTATGTTCAGTTTTGGAGACCATATCTCACAGAGGCTATAAAAAGACTTGAAACAGTTCAGAGGTAGGCGACCAAAATGATTTGCAGCCTGTGCCAGAAGATGTATGAGAAGAGACTTGAAGACCTAAATATGTAGAGGAGAGGGAGGGACAGGGGAGTTATGATACAGACTTTTAAATATTTAAAGGGTGTTAATGAACAAACAAACTTTTTTCAAAGAAGGGAAAGCTAAAAAATTAGAAGGAATAAGATGAAGCTGCAAGGTGGTAAACTTAAAAGCAATATTAGGAAATACGTTTTTACTGAAAGGATGGTGGATGCTTGGAATGCCCTCCCAAGGGAAGTGGTGGAGTAAATACAGTGACAGAATTCAAAATGCATGGGACAGACACAGTGGATCCCTTTATTGCAAGAGATGAAATCAAAGCAAACTTAAATATTTTTTATACTTCAATAAATAGAGAGAATGACCTGCATGGAGTAGTGAGTACAACCCTAAACAAAGACTTGGAGGGGGGTGACTTGCATAGAGTGGCGGGTTCAACCATTCTAGCCATCTTTCTGGACAGACTAGATGGGCCATGCTTGTCTTTATCTGCCATCATATACTATGTTACTATGGTAGTATTTATCTTTAGGACGTCACTAAAATCAAGGGTCAAAATGGCACTCATGCAAGGTTTTTTACATGCTTGGTGAGCACTTTATAATTTGCATATTATACATTTACATTGAGAATAATTTGAACATAAGACAACTGGCTGCGATAAAATAACATTTCTAATATCCATAATAGACTAAAAAAAAGCAGATACATAATTGCAGCTAGAATAGTTAGACCACAAAAGTAGAGATCCAAGAAACATTTCAGTGGAAACTGGAGAAAGAGCTAAGAATAATATCAAGCCATGGATGGAATACATCCATGAATACTGAAGGAACTTGGTGACATTCTGAACATTAAGTTGTCTGGCTTTTGCAATGCTGCTTTAGTTCGGAGTGGTCCCTCTCCATAAAAGTGTAAAGAAGGATCGGCAGCTGAAGGCCTGTTAGTCTGACTTCTGTGGTGAGTAAATTAATGGAAATTCTGCTAAAACAGTGCAGTTTCTGGAACATCATAAGATTACAGGAACCGAGACAACATGTTTTAACTAAAGGTAGGTCTTGTCAGATAATTCTGATTAATTCCTTTGACTGGGTAATGTAAATGCACAACCTGCCCCTGCAGCCAACTCCCCCCCCCCCCCCGGTGGCCGGTGGCTGCAGGGGCAGGTTGTGCATTTAAATCAATTGTAGAAGTAAAAGACTCTTTTGGGCCAGGTGCACCTTGGTCCTTGTAGTCCTTTCTCCTTATAGAAATGAGTTGTGGATGCCAAGTAGAGGGTAAACCAAAAGCTTTTATTTCCCTTTTTAGCAATGAGGTTCGCTAAGTAACAAAAGTAAAGTTTTCCTTATTTTCAGGTTTGTGCCAAAGTGTTATTAAACAGGTAAAACTGTTACAGGCTTCACAGTTCCTTGTAGAATATAAAGGGTTTTCTAAACTTCAGAGTGAAACAAATAAACCGCTCTCCTTTAGCTCAATGTAAGCAAAAGCATTGTTAGTGCATGTTCTGGTAAACTATAGCTCTGGGAGTGACTCAAGGCTTCCCGCAACACAAATAGAGCAGTCCATTAATTCCTCCTGTGACAATGCTTCTAAATCCCCAGGCTCCACTTGCATGGGTTCTGGCTTCTCTGTGCTTTCTCCTGTATTTGAGCTCTCCCTGGCTGCTATAGTGTGCAAATTAGTATTTCCTTCACATATCCTCCAGCTGGGCTGTTCAAGGTTTTTCAAGTAGGAAGCATGGCTTGTTCTTGGGCCTCTATGTCATGGCTTCCAGAATTCCTGCCTTCTCTCATTCCTCTCAGAATAGTTATCTGATTCAAAAGCCCTTCTAGGAGCTAAGTCTCTTTTTAGAATTAAAGTACCACTGTACCTTGGCTTCCTGAAGTCGGTGCTGCTGGTATTTTCTTTACCAGGTACCCTTCCTTGGATACGGTCTCCTTTACAGACTGTTTCTGTGAGTCTCCTGGGCACTGCTTGTCGTCCCTGAAGCTTGAGACGGCCAGGTAACGAATCCAGGCCTCTCTGCTTCTCAGTATGGGGGATTCCACTGTCAGGACCATTCCTTCCAATACCTTTAAGTTCCTTTCTCCATCCTTCTGGTGAGCTCAGGCCTCCCTCTAGACATGGAGTCTCTCTCCCTTGGATCCTGGCTTCTCCTGGAGTCTCTCTCCCTTGGATCCTGGCTTCTTCTCCTCTTTCTCCCCTCTTTAGTCTGGCTGCAGCTCTCTGCTTATAAAGCCGTTCTCCTCTTGAGTTTCATGGCCTGCTCTTCAGGTGCATCTGATTAGTCCCTGCATAATCAGTACTTGGGTGTGTTCGCTCAGCCTCTGCAGGTTCGTGCCTGCTCCCTCTAGCTGTGTTGCTATGCAATTGCAGCTCCTGCAAGTCAGCTGCTTTGTGAAAGACAGTGTTTTTTTCAAATCCAGAGCTTCACCAGCTTCAGCCCTTTCACAGTAGCCAAAGTTGGATTGAAGGAGAGTGCTATGGTGTATTTAGATCCAAGTAAAGCTGTTGGCACGGTTCCGACCTAAAATAAACAGAGTGCCTTAAGAGTGAATCCTAAATTGACCAACTGAGTTAGATATTGGTTAAGTGGGGAGTAACAAAGAGTAATTGTAAATGAAAATTTACCCCAAGGATGAGGACTTGAATCAGTGGTGTGTCGCAGGGATCAGTCTTTGGTCTACTTCTTATTGACATTTGCAGAAGAATTGTTGGGTAAGATTTTTCTTTATGGTTTATGCCAAAATCTGAAGTAAGGTAGACACCTTGGAAGGGGTAGACACCCTGGAAGAGGGATCTAATAAAGCTTGAAAAATAGTCTAGAATTTGTCAACTAAGATTGGTGCATTTGGGTTACAAAAGCCAAGGGAGCAGTATAGCATGGGGGATGAAGTACATCTCCAGGAACAAGCAGGAATGTTGTCTTCACATATGGGGTATCATCGGTACCGACGGAGCCTGCGCGGGAACGCTCCCCAGCGTCCAATAGGAAAGCCTTTGGGAGCATCCCACAGCGCCTGCATGCTGCCTTCCCGCCTTTCCAACTCTCCCTCTTCAGTTTTTCGTTTTCTGCGGAGCCGACAGGACGCATACCCTGTCACCGCAAAAAAATGTATCCTTATTCTGTTTTTTGTGGTCACGTCTGCCTTCATTCAATGTGTACCGGTACCGCCGGTTCTCTTTTCTTCTTTTTAAAAAAACAAAACAAAAACAAAACCTAGCTTTCTAAAAGATTTTTCTTTCAGGAGTCTTTCCCCTCTCGGGGCTAGGCGCCATTTTGGGCACTAGGCCCATTTTTCTTCAAACATGGAAAACTAAGCTAGTGGTTTCAAGAAATGTTCAAAATGTGGCGGTACCATATCTGTCACCGACACCCATGAATGGTGTCTTAAATGTTTAGTTCCTGACCATTCTCCATCGGAGTGTCTCTCCTGCAGAAGGATGACCAAGAGGGGCCTGCAGAATAGAGCTAGCTGCTAAACTCTGTACCCTTTTTGCTGCAGATACGATGTCGGTTGCATTGATGTCTTCCAGGGCTTCATCTTTCTCCCATGGATCTCAGGTAACTAAACTTAAGTCTTCTAAGACTGGCCGGTCCTCAAAGGGTAGATCTCCTTCTAAGTATCGAGATGCCACTGGCGTTGCCCTCGAGGAAAGTTCACCAGCAAAACAGCCCCGGCGGAAGGCCTCGGTCTCCAAAGCATTAACGGGGCTCCAGAATGTTCCAGAGGCTTCCACCTCTGCAGAACTACTGGTGCCATGTTCTGGGGTTGTAGCTGCTTCCACCGGTACCAACACCCAGGCATCGGCAGGAGCGATGGATCACAGAATCCTCGCTATTGAATGCAGTCTAGCAGCCCTCTTAGTAGCTTCGGTACCGCTAAGACCGCTACAGATGGTTCCACAGGTACCGGTACCGAGTGCCTCGGTGGGTGTGCTTCCCCCCCATGCCGAGTCTTGAGTCTATCTCAGGTATTGACGGATCGGTACCGAGACACCCCGATACTGACTTCGAGCGATACCGGTACCGTGCGTTGCAAGAACACCCGGCGCAGAGATACTTCGAATCATCCGATTCCGATGACTCTGATGACTCTGCCGGTACTAGAGCTATCATTCCGGAGGATCCATCTCCTTCTCCTCAACGAAGAATGTCTCCTCCAGAAGACATGTCCTTCCAGGATTTTATACGTGATTTAGCTTGAGGTCTTGCGATCACGGTAACTCCAGAGAAGGAAACTAGAGCAGAAGAATTAGAAATTCTTCAGTACCCTAAGGCTCCTAAAGAGGCAGCCACTCTACCTATTCACAGAATCTTGCATGATCTTATGCTAAGAATATGGGAAACTCCTTTGACGGTATCTCCACACTCTCGACGACTCAATACCATGTACTGAGTTCCAAGCTATCCTGGCTTTCAAAAGACTCAGTTGCCACACCATTCAATGGTAGTGTAATCAGTGATGCATAGGATTAAGAGTGCTAAAACACATTCTTCCAATCCTCCGGGCCGTGAATCGAGGATGCTCGATGTCTTTGGGCGTCGATGTTTTCAATCCTCCATGTTGGCAGCCAGGATTAGCTCCTACATTCTCTATATGGGAATGTTCCTCAAAGAAGTTACAGGTGACTTGGAGCTCATGAGCCCTCTTCCCCCTGAGGAAAAAAGGGGTGAATTCCTTACTCTGGTCAAACATGTTTCTAAATTTGTAAACCGTGCAACCTTTGATTGCTTTGAATGCATTAGCAGAACATCTGCTATTTCCATCGGTGCACATCGTATTGCCTGGCTTCAGGCATCAGACTTAGAACAATGGGTGCAAGATAAACTGGGAAATATTCCTTGCACAGGAGAAAATCTCTTTGGCAAGGATTGGCAAGACAAGGCTAATCAGATTGAATCTGAAAATACTACCTTGAACAGACTATCAAAGTCTACAGCCAACCCAGCAAAGAAAAAGTCAGTCAAGAAACCCTTTTTCAACAAGAAAAAGAAATTTTATCCATCTTACACCCATCAGGGACACTGTCCAGTTCATGTTCCCCCAAAGGGGACAACAACAGAACAGACAGCAGAGGAAGCCACAAGTTCCAAGAGCTCAACCGGCTCAACAGACTCAGCCTCCTCAGGGGCTTTGACTCCTTCCTAGAGAACTTAGTTTTTCTGCCCCTGAAAGATCCAGAACCCCTTACCATCCCGGGTAGGTTATGCCATTTTGCCAGAAGATGGCAACAAATAACATTAGAAAACTGGACTCTGTCCTTGTACGAAAGGGGTACAGACTTCATTTTCACAGTATGCCCCCTCCTACAATGATAAGACAGTTCAATTCTCAGGTCCCTGCCAACAATCTCTTGGGTCAGGAGGTTGCATCACTTCTTGCTCAGGGAGCAATAGAAGAGGTACCCATACCCCAACAGGGTACGGGATTCTATTCCCCCTACTTTCTCATACCAAAGAAAACAGGGGGGGCACAGGCCTATACTACCTCAGAGAATTAAACAAGTATCTGTTCCGGGAAAAATTCAAAATGATCTCCCTCGGAACACTCCTGCCATACCTTCAGAGTCAGGATTGGCTATGTTCTCTAGATCTAAAAGACGCATATTCTCATCCATGCAGATCACAAGAAATTCCAATACAGGGTTCTTCCCTTCTGTCTGGCTTCTGCCCCAAGAGTCTTCACGAAATGCATGGCAGTAATAGCAGCATTCCTGAGAACTCTGGGAATATTCGTCTTCCCTTACTTAGACGACTGGCTCATTCGAGCATCAACAGCTCCAGAAGTCAGCTTCATTCTTTCTTGCACCATGCAAATCCTTCGATACTTGGGACTGGTCATAAACCTCCCAAAATCTCATCTCCACCCCTTCTCAGTCTCTAGAATTCATAGGGGCTCGTCTAGACTCAAGGCAGTCAAGGGCTTTCCTACCACAGCCACGGTGTCTTTGTATTGTACAGCTGGCCTCCCAAGCAGCTATGAAAGTCTTCCTGACTGCTCGGGAGATGCTTCAGCTTCTGGGGCATATGGCATCCATGGTCCATGTGGTTCCCTATGCTCACCTTCATATGCGAGCAGCCCAGTGGACCCTATCCTCTCAGTGGACACAAGCCTCGGGTCGGTTAACGGACAAAATCAGAAACTCCACATGTCTCATTTTGTCCCTACAATGGTGGCAGTCACTGGAAAACCTTCTCGTGGGTTCTCCTTTCCAGCAGCCTCTATGCCAAACCTCCCTAGCAACAGATGCGTCCAAGTTGGGTTGGGGGGCTCACTTGCACGATCTATCAACTCAAGGTCTCTGGACCCCACAGGAGGCTTGTCTTCACATAAACCTCCTAGAGCTCAGAGCCATCTTCCATGCTGTCTGAGTTTTTCAGGCCCATCTCAGCTACAAGACAGTTCTGGTCCAGACCGACAATCAAGTAGCCATGTTCTCTGTGAACAAGCAGGGCGGAACAGGCTCTCTGTCGTTATGCAGCGAAGCTTTGCAACTGTGGGCTCTCGCCAGAGAGCTTCAAATCCACCTCCTAGTGGTATATCTTCCGGGCATTCAAAATCTTTGGGCAGACAAACTCAGTTGAATACTGCTGGCACACAAATGGTCTATGCACTCAGACCAGCTTGCTCGAGTGTTTTGAATCTGGGGAATGCCAGATATAGACCTATTTTCAAGTCCACAGAATACCAAACTTCCCTGATTCTGTTCCAGAATTCCGGCTCAAAACTGTCAGGCAAGGGATGCTTTCCTCCTCCATTGGGGTCAGGACTTCCTCTATGCCTTCCCACCCATTCCCCTCATTCCCAAAACTTTATTCAAGCTTCAGAGAGACAGAGGTCATTTGATACTCATAGCTCCACGCTGGCCAAGGCAGACGTGGTATCCTCTGCTTCTGCGTCTCTCTCAAGTCACACCTCTGGAGTTGGGGTGTGCTCCAGATCTTCTTTCCCAGGAGAATGGGATGCTATTGCACCCGAATCCCCAGTCCCTGCATCTCATGGCCTGGCTACTGAAAGCCTAGGATTCCCGGATATCAACCTATCTCAACAGGTAAAGAATATCCTTGTGGCTTCCAGGAAGCCTTCCACAAGGTGATCCTACGCCTTTAAGTGAAGGAGATTCTCTGTATGGTGTCCTCTACCGCCCACCCTCAGCAAGCACCGATGAATTGGCCACTATCCTTGACAAAGCGTGCAACAACAACATCCAACAGAAACAACACTGGATCCTGGGTGATTTCAATCTTCCCTCCCTCCATACAAAACACTCCACAGCATTCCTGGACTCAATGACTACAATGGGATACCACCAGATCATTCAAACCTCTACCCACACCAGAGGAAACACCTTGTACCTCATCTTCGCCCCACAACATCACAACACATCAGACAATCAGCAATCTCCGCAAGTACACTTAGTGCCATGGTCCGACCACAAGGCCATCCTCTTCAGCATCCCACACGATAAATAAAACAAGAAGCCCCCACTACAAGCGCACCTTTGCACCGCAGATTCAAGCACTTCGACAAGGAAACCTTCCTCATCAACACGCTACACCACCTCAATCCCGACACCAATGACTTGGACAACCTTCTAGACAACTGGAACCACCACCTCTCCAAAGCTGCACTCCTCCCACCATCCACAAAATCTGCCCACAAAAATCACACAGCACTTTGGTTCACTGCTGACCTACGTGAATCACTAGTGCAACTCAGGAAGCTGGAATGCCCATGGCGACACTCCAAACTGACCAGTGACAAAGATGCATACCTAAACAAACTACAACAGCACCGAAAAATGATCAGTAACAACAAAAAGGAACATCAAACCAACATCCTCATGCGCTCTCTCAACAAACCTCGTGAACTTTTCAGCCTAGTTAAATCACTCACAAAGGACCCGTCTACAAAACAACCAATAAACACCCCAAGTCAAGATGAATTCGCCACCTACTTCCAAAGCAAAAACACTTCCTCAATAATCAACCCAGCAAGGCCTGAACTACCCACGACCCACCACAACCCCACCTGCTCTCCCTCACCGACCCTGGAATCCTCACTGACCCTGGAATCCTTCTATCCATACCCTCCTGACCAAATAGAAAGAGTCATCACCGGGATCAACACCACAACCTCCCCAACAGACCCTTGCCCGCCCTTCTGGATCAAATAAACGAAAACCTATTTCAGCCCAATCATAGCCAAAATCGCCAATAGATCACTAGCTGAAGGCACCCTTCCGCCCCCATTGAAAACAGCAATTATCAGACCGCTGATTAAGAATAACATACTGGACCCATCAGACATCAAATCCTACAGACCCATCTCCAGCCTCCCCTTCCTAACAAAAATTATAGAAAAGATCGTATACCAACAGACTCAGGACCACATTGACTCCTACGCTCCTCTAGACCAGCAACAACACGGTTTTCGACAACAGCATGGCGTCAAAACCCTCCTCACAGTCCTTCTCGACAGACTCCATGCAGGCCTTAAGAAAAAACAAGGCTTCATCCTCATCTTCATGGACATCGCCTCAGCTTTCGACACTGTCAACCACAACCTGCTGCTCACCCAACTCTATCAAAAAGGCGTGAGAGGCCTAGCCCTCGACTGGTTCAAATCCTACCTATCCGATCGACAACAAGAAGTACGAATAGACAGCCAGGCATCCAGACCTTTCCAACAAACACAAGTGGTCCCTCAAGGATCCTCCCTCTCATCCCTACTCTTCAACATCTACATACAGCCAATCTGTGACATCATCCAATCCTTCAACATACTGTACCACATCTACACTGACGATGTCTTATTATACACGCCATTCAGCACCGACAACCCAGACTACTGTGACATGGTGGGTCCCTCCAGCCCTTTAGAAAGAGACAAAAAGGAAGAACTAGAAGCAGTGCTGGGTGGTAAACAAAAGCACATGGCTTACAGTCGCCACGGAAACCAGACACAAGGGGGAGAAACACGCCCT
The DNA here is from genome assembly GCA_033557465.1 of Ichthyophis bannanicus. NCBI lineage: Eukaryota > Metazoa > Chordata > Amphibia > Gymnophiona > Ichthyophiidae > Ichthyophis > Ichthyophis bannanicus. The sequence continues at coordinate 559,256,143 of CM066034.1, read as the reverse complement.
TGCTGCCAGTTAGCTCAAGTCACGAGCTGAATTAGAGCACCTGCTAGGAGGAGGAGTCAGGCACTGCCCTAGAAGTCAGACACATAAAGAGGCCTCAGTAGAGAGGAAGGGGTGGTCAGTAGGAGCTCCACAAAAAGCTCCATCACAAGCTCAGCTGGAAGTTCAGCTACAAGGCCAGCCAAGGGTTCCGGTAAGAGGCCAGCCAAGTGAGCAGTTAGCAGATCAGCTAACAGACCAAGAGGAGGACCGGGGAGGAGTCCGAGTTCCAGGCCAAGGCTGAGCTACAGGCAGAGTCCCAGTCCAGAACCGGGGGAGAGAAACCGTGGCACGCCTAACGGAACGCTCAGTAAGGCAGAGAAAAAGCCCAGAACCAGAGCCAAGTTTAAGGGCAGAGAGAGAGCCATTTATAAAGCTTTATTCCAGAGAAGAAGATAGCAGAAGCAGGCCCGACTGTCTGCAGTATTGTAAGAATAACCAGGAGAAGAGAAAGCCAGGAAGGCAATTCCAACACTCATTTTACAAACCAGGTTTTGAACCCACAGCTGTTTCAAAAGTTCAAAGAAAACAGTCTGCAAGCAGGCAAAGAGGTAAGCCCAAAGACTGGGTTTTAAATAGGGCTGTTAATAACCAGTATGATATTAGTTATCCAGAAGGTTGGGACTGTGTTTATAATACCTGCACTGATAATGACCATTTGCAGCAATACCTGATTCAGGAATATGATATAAAGCCTAAGATAGAGAGGAGGGGCGTGGCCCCAGAAACAACATTACAAACATTCTTACCTAACTCCCATGAGGAGCTAATGGAAACAGAGCCAGGGCTAGGAAATGTATCCGAAGAATTGATGGATTGTACGATTACAAGGTCAGATGAAATATATTCCATGCGCTGAATTTAAGCATTGCAGAAAACTGCAGAAGTTTAAGATAAAAGCACAGAGCTGTGAGGAACCGAACTGTTTTACTCTAATTGCTGGGAAGCAAATGTTTGTTGCTGAAGTAAGCTATTTCTGTTGGAGACTTTTATTTTGTCCTTTACCATAAGTATATGGTTTTGTTACCTTTGTTTTCCACGCTGAAATCCGCCCGGAAGGGAAATAAATCCTGTTTGCTGAAAACCACTTTGAGTCCACACTACTCTTCATTGGACAGTGAAAAACTACATTTCCCAGGGGACTTTGCCTCATGAAAAGTCAAGTAGCTGTTCAGGAAGGATAACAGGTCGCTTAAGCCCTACATGCTTTTGCTGGGGGGCACTATAGGCGCAGTTACAAGTTACACTACTCAAACATTGCTGAATGCTTCAACACAGTCTCAGAATGGCTCATGACACGCAACCTGAAGGTCAACACCAATAAGACTGAGGTCTTATTCATAGTCAAAGACGCCACATTTACACCACCGCCCTACCTAAAAGTGAAAGACTTCGACCTCATACCCAAACAGGAGGTATGCTATCTGGGAGTAATAATTGACCAATGCCTGTCATGGGAGACCCACACACAGAACATCACCAAATCAGTCTACCATAAACTAAGAACCCTCCGACACCTACGTCCGCTCCTTGAAACCTCGGACTTCTGATCGGTGGCTCAAGCACTCATCCTTCCGCATCTAGACTATTCCAACATCATCCTTCATGGTATGCCGAAGCACACCCTCCAGCCACTGCAACTCGCCATGAACACGGCTGCCCGGACAATCCTATCCACATCCAGACACAACCACATCACTCCCATTCTAATTCAGCTTCACTGGCTCCCCATAGCTAGTCGCCTGACCTACAAAACAATGATACTCACTTTCAAGGCCATGCATACAATGTCGGCAACCTCACTATCAGAACTGATACGAAGGACGCCAGAGACCAGGACGAGGAGAACGTGCTCGGTCAACTCTCTCATAACCCCATCAACAATAAGGACCTGTACCCAGTCAACTAAGAACCGCACCTTCTCCCTGTTTGCACCAACGCAATGGAATGCCCTACCCTCAACCATACGTGCTATCCCGGACCTAACAACCTTTAGGAAGGCACTGAAGACTCATCCCTTCCAACTGACGTACAACTGCCCACCCGAGACCAGCTACACAAATGCAGATAAGGAAGGACTCACAACATAAATACACAAAGGAAAACAGCCAACGACGCACAACAATAAATATGTGCCATCATATGAGACAGGTACCCCTTCTCACCATACCTTGCTCTACCCCATCTCAACTCACCCCTGGGTTACCCTTTTCTCACCCTTGTGCTACCCATTTTATACCCGTTAGAGCAGGGGTCTCAAACACGCGGCCCGCGGGCCGCATGCGGCCCGCGAGACAACTTTGTGCGGCCCGCGACGGAGGAAAACAAAAAACCCCCAAAACCCTGGCTTCTGCCGTTGCCGCCGTGGCAGCGGCAGAATCAATTGTCAAATTTTAAAAAAACCTGGCTTCTGCTGCTCAAGCAGCAAAATCAGCTGTCCTGCTGCCCCTTCCCCTGTGCCCGGAGATCCGAGTCTGCTCTATCAGCGGCGTGCTTTTCAAGCCGCGAAGAGAGTATTCCCCTCTCGCGCGGTTTCAAGCCGCGCGAGAGGGGAATACTCTCCTCGCGGCTTGAAAAGCACGCCGCTGATAGAGCAGACTCGGATCTCCGGGCACAGGGGAAGGGGCCGCAGGACAGCTGATTTTGCTGCTTGAGCAGCAGAAGCCAGGTTTTTTTTTAATTTACCGGGGGGGGGGGTGTAGGACTGGAAATGGGCTATTGGCAAGGGGGGGGGGGTATGACTGGAAATGGGCTATTGGCAGGGGGGGTATGACTGGAAATGGGCTATTGGCAGGGGGGGGTATGACTGGAAATGGGCTATTGGCAGGGGGGTATGACTGGAGATGGGCTATTGGCAGGGGGGGGTTATTACGGGAAATGGGCAATTGGCAGGGGGGGGTATGACTGGAAATGGGCTATTGGCAGGGGGGGGGGTATGACTGGAGATGGGCTATTGGCAGGGGGGGGTTATGACGAGATGGGCTATTGGCAGGGGGGGGGGTTATGACTGGAGATGGGCTATTGGCAGGGGGGGTTATGACTGGAGATGGGCTATTGGCAGGGGGGTTATGACTGGTAATGGGCTATGGTGGGGGCTAGGACTGGAAATGGGCAGGTGGGGGTTAGGAAGGACTGGAGGTGGGCTGATGGGGGGAGTTAGGACTGGTAATGAGCTATGGAAGGGCTGACTGAAATGGGGTAATGGGGGTTAGGGCTGGAAGTGGGCTATTGGCAGGGGGCTATGACTGGTAATGGGCTATGGGGGGGGGTAAGACTGAAAATGGGGTGATGGGGGTAAAACTGGAAGTGCGCTATGGGGAGGTTAGGACTGGTAATGGGCTATGGGGGGTCTAGGACTGGTAATGGGCTGGGGGGGGGGGTTGCTAGGACTGGAAATGGGCTGAGTGGAAGGGGGGCTTGAACTGCAAATGGCTGATGGGGAGGGGGGCTTGGAATGGAAATGGGCTGTGAGGGGAGGGAGCTAGGATTGGAAATGGGCTGATGGGGGGCTAGGATTGGAAATGGGCTGATGGTGAGGCTAGGATAGGACTGGAAATGGACTAATGGGGGGACTAGAAGGGAGCGGATGCTGGGTGGGGCTGGAACTAGAAGGGAGCTGATGTTGGGGGAGGATTAGAATGGGATGGAGCTGGGAAAGTGAAATGGAGAGGGGAAAAATATTTTGTCTGGGAGAGAAGACAAATCTACAATTGGCCAGGTATTGGGAGAGTAAGTGGGGATTGAGGATGGAGGGGTAAAATTTGAGTGGATGAAATAGGAATGAGGAAAGAGAAAAAGGAGAAAGATTAGTATGTTAAAGCAGATGTAGAGAGAGAATGGAAAAAAAACTAGGAGAGAAGAAAGGGCAAATGGACAGCAGACGATGGAGAGTTAGCAGAAGACATGAAGAAACCAGAAGAAAGTGGCTGGAACAATTGCAACTGAAAAAAATGCACAAAAGGTAGAAAAATATCTCTTTATTTTGAATTTATTAACTGGAATATGTCAGCTCTGGGAAATGTGCATCATTAATGTTTGCGCTTTGTTTAGTACAAGAGGAAATTAATTTATAGTTTTATTTCTACAGTGTTGTTGTACATTCCAAGTTTGGCTTTTGGGGTTCCCAGTTTAATTATTGTCTTCTTGTTTCTAAATCTTTTAGTCTTTCTTTATCCATACTCATTAAAGAGGCATGTTTACTAAAAGTTAGTGTATGGTAACATTATGCAAATATTTATGCAAATGAGGCCCCTTATGCAAATGAGGCCCCGCGTCTTATGCGGCCCCCGGGTTACTTTACAAGTCCTCATTTGGCCCTCAAAGCAATTTGAGTTTGAGACCCCTGCGTTAGAGTGTTATGATTAGACATGTTTGTACCCAAAAGGGCTGTAGTTCATACCCTCTAAAGTTGTTAAGATTAGACATGTTTGTACCCATTAAGATTGTATTCTCCAGGACCAATCAGGAAGTCAGTCCTCATATATGGGTGACGTCGGCGCCGACAGAGCCCCCGTGCGGAGCATTTCCCCAGCTTTCAAAGAAAGCCTTTGAGAATTGCAGCGCGCATGCGCGGTCCCCTTCCCGCCCAAGGGTGCCATCTGCTCAGTCTTCTTTTTTCCGTGGAGCCCGACGGACGTAGTTCGTTTTTCGCCGAGGAAAAAGTTGATTTCCCTGTTTTTTGTTCTTCTTTTTCGGTTCGACGCCGGATCCTTTTCCTGCCTAGGCCCGATACGCCGGTATCGAGCCCACTTTCTATTTTTCGTTTTTTGTCCTTCGAGACTAGCGTTCGCGCCATTTTTCTCTTTTCACTGGCAGCCCTGTCTTTTGACCTTGCAAGGGCCCTTTTTCCCCCGATGGCTGCCAGCGGGTTTAAAAAGTGTGATCGCTATAAGAAACGTATGTCTCTTACCGACACACATGACTGCTGCCTCGGACCCGATCATGACCCGATGATCTGTGGTCCGTGTGGCAAAATGTCCTCGAAGGCATTGAGGAGTCGGCAGCACCAAAAGGATAGAATCTTCTCTGACGCCGCATAAGGACGGGCCTGGACCTCGTCAGAGGCCTCGACGTCTCGGGACTCCGGCCCCGAGCAGCGTCGAGGTTCCTCTGAGCGGGGGGTCTCCTTCGCGGGAGCAGCGCAGGAAGAAAAAACCCGCGAGGGCGACGTCGGTGGACGCTCCTTGTTCCTCGAGGGCCAGGTCGCATAGCCCCAATAGCCGTCCCGGGTCTTCGGAGTCGGAGAGGCCTGCCAAACAACCTCGTCTCGAGATGGAGTCTCCTGGGCACATGAGTACTGTAGTCCTCATGGACTCTCCTCCAGGGGAGCTGACGTTGGGCCCGACGCCGTCGGGGCCCGGGTCGGGGGCTGCTGGGTCTCCTGAGCTCGGACTCAGGTTGACGGCCTTGGAGAGCAGCGTCGCTGCCTTCATGGAACAGCAGCGGGCATTGATCGTCGGTCTTACCGGTGCATCTGCCCCAACCACCGGGACATCGACGTCCAAGTCGACCCCGGAGGCCGAGCCGATCCTCGAGTCCATTCGGGCTCGAGTCGATCCTCGGCCACGGTCTCCCTCGGCCTCCTGTTCGGGACCGCGGTCGTCGACACCGGTACCCTCGGCGTCGGGGCGGAGGGCATCGGTGCCCGCCCGACCGGAGCCGCTCGATTCCTCCTCTGAGGAGTCGGGCTGGGAGACGGAGGACGAAGAGTCACCCGACACCTATCGGACTCGGTGTGTCCCATCGGACTCACCGGAATCCGAACCTCAGAGACGATCCCCACCAGAGGATACCCGGTTCTCGGACTTCGTGCGGGATATGGCCAAGACCTTGGCATTCCCCGCGGATCCCGAGGAGGAGCCTTAAGCCGAGGAGCTCGAGGCCCTCCAGTATGACTCTCTTCTGAAGGAGGCCTTTACTGTTCTGGTTCTTCCGATGCTGGAGCGGCTGCTCTTCCGCATGTGGGAGATCCCGGCCTCGACGCCGGTGTTAAGCAAGCGGGTCGATTCCATTTATCGAGTCCGCAAGAGCCCCGGGTTCCAAAAGGCACAATTACCGCACCACTCCATGGTTGTGGAATCGGCCATGCATTGACTGAAAAGTCAGAAGATGCACTCCTTGGTGCCTCCCGGCTGGGAGGCCCGGAACCTGGATGCCCTCGGTAAGAAGTGCTTCCAGGGCTCTATGCTTGCTTGCCGTGTCCAGACTTACCAGCTCTACATGGGCATGTACCTCCGAGACCTGGCAAAGGAGATTGCCGGGTTCTCTGCTGGTCTCTCCGAGGAACCTTTGCAGAGGTTCCAAGCCTTGTCCACCGGTATTCGAGAGTGCTCGAAGTTTATCTCTCGAGCAGCCTACGATGACTTCGAGGCTTCGGCCCGAGTAGCCGGGGCCGGCATCGGTGCCTGCCGACAGGCTTGGCTACAGTCATCCGACCTCGAGCCATGGGTCCAGGACAAGTTGGTCGATGTCCCCTGCCGAGGTGAAAACCTCTTTGTCAAGCCCATGGCTGAAAAGGCTGCAGAACTCGAGACCGAGACTCTGACCAGGACTAGGCTTTCCAGGAAAACCTCTGCCCCTTCTCAGAAGAAGAAGGGCTCGGGGAAAAAAGTCCTTTTACCCGAGGAAGTCGTCTGCCTATAAACAATACCCTCATTATCAGGCCTCTGCAGCTACCCAACAGGGTCAGCAGGCCAAGGGGCAGGGTCAAGGGCCCCGTAGGCAGAAGGCCCCCAAGCCACCTACACCGGCCCCTGCTCAGCAGGGTGGGGTTTTTTGACTCAAACAGCATAGCCTCTTCTCCTCAGCTGGCTTCTCTCAGCACAGGAGGCCGGCTAGCCCACTTTGCCCACAGGTGGTCAGCCGTCACATCAGATACCTGGGTTCTTCATATAGTCCAAAAGGGCTATCTTCTCCATTTTCACCAGGTACCTCTCTCCTATTTTCCAGGGGAGCCTCCAAGACCCCCTCTGCACAGGGACCTACTCCTTCAGGAGTTAGCAAGTCTGCTAAAGGATCAGGCTGTGGAACCGGTGCCCCACCACCTGAGAGTTCAAGGTTTTTATTCCAGGTACTTTCTGGTACCAAAAAGAACAGGAGGCCTCAGACCCATCCTAGACTTGTGAAACCTCAACAAGTTCCTGGAGAGGGAAAAGTTCAAGATGCTTACCCTTGGAATCCTGCTGCCCTACCTCCAGCAGGGAGACTGGCTATGCTCCTTAGATCTAAAGGATGCGTATACTCACATTCTTATCCATCCAGACCACAGACAATATCTCAGGTTTGTTGTGGGAGGAAACCACTATCAGTACAGAGTACTACCCTTTGGCCTGTCCTCCGCTCCCAGGGTGTTCCCCAAGTGCCTGGCAGTGGTGGCGGCCTACCTGAGGCTTCAGGGTCTCTTTGTGTTTCCGTACCTGGACGACTGGCTCATAAGGGGCCAATCTTCCCAAGAGGCCAACCAGGCCACCCTTCGCACTGTGGCTCTGCTTCAGCACTTGGGGTTTGTCATAAACTTCGCAAAGTCCACTTTGCTCCCGTCCCAGAACTTAGAGTTCATAGGGGCCAGACTAGACACTCTTCAAGCAAAGGCTTTTCTGCCTCTGGACAGGGCCACAGGCTAATGGATCTGGCCAGCCAGTTTCGCAGCAATTCCCTGGTCTCTGCCAGGCAATTCCTGAGACTACTCGGCCATATGGCTTCCACGGTTCATGTCACCCCCAATGCCCGCCTGCACATGCAGCCTGCTAGGTGGAGCCTTCTCACTCAGTGGCATCAAGCAAAAGGGGGCCTAGCTGACTCAGTGAGGATCTCCGACCTCCTGGTCTCCTCTCTGCAATGGTGGCTTCATTTTCCGAATCTGGTGCTCGGAGTGGTTTTTCAATACCCTCTGCATACTCAGGTGCTGACAACCGATGCCTCTCTTCTCGGTTGGGGAGCACATTGCCAAGGGACATGTACTCAGGGTCTCTGGACCCCTTGGGAGGCTACTCAACAGATAAACGTCCTGGAGCTACGGGCGGTATGCCTAGCTCTGAGAGCCTTCTCCCACCTCGCCTCTCACCAGTCTGTACTGGTCCAGACGGACAATCAAGTTGCCATGTTCTATGTGAACAAACAAGGAGGCACAGGCTCCTTCCTTCTTTGTCAGGAGGCACAACGACTGTGCTCTTGGGCTGTCAATCACGGAATCCTTCTCAAGGCTGTCTACCTCCCAGGTCAGGAAAATTCCCTGGCAGACAGACTGAGCCGGCTCCTGCAACCACACGAATGCAGATTGAACCCATTGGTGGTTCAGCAGGTCTTTCTCAAGTGGGGCCTCCCCACCATGGACCTTTTCGCCAGTCCTCTGAACCGGCAACTCCCGAGATTTTGCTCCAGACAACCGCATCCTCTCAGAGTAGCAGCGGATGCGTTTCTGATCTCGTGGTCCACAGGCCTACTGTATGCGTTTCCTCCCACACCACTAGTGTCCAGAACGCTGTTCAAAGTCCTCAGGGACGGGGCTTCATTGATTCTCATAGCCCCCAGGTGGCCGAGGCAACCGTGGTTCCCGCTTCTGCTACAACTGGCGGTGGACACACCTCTTCCTCTGGGGTTTCAACACGATCTCCTGTCTCAGGATCAGGGGACTCTCTTGCACCCCAACCTCCAGTCCCTTCATCTGATGGCCTGGCTGCTGAAAGGGTAGTCCTAGCTCCCCTACTACTACCTCGAGAGGTGGAAGATGTAGTCTTGGCCTCTCGGCGTCAATCCACCAGGAAATCCTACACTCTTAAGTGGCGTAGATTCTCAGCATGGTGTGCTCAGCACAGTGAGAATCCCTTCTCATGCTTGGTAGCGGTAGTGTTGCAATATTTGCTCTACCTCTCCAATCTGGGCCTTAAGTCTAACTCTGTTCGAGTTCACCTTAGTGCTCTCTCAGCACACCACTCGCCGGTGGACGGCAGGCCTCTTTCCAACCACCCTTTGGTGGCTCGTTTCCTCAGAGGCCTTCTTCTGCTTAAGCCTCCTTTGCATCCACCGGCCCCTGAGTGGGATCTGAATGTGGTCTTACAGCGGCTTACTTGTCCGCCTTTTGAACCTATCGCTACCTGCCCTCTCCATTTTCTCTACTGGAAAACTTTATTTCTGGTAGCTCTCACCTCTGCTAGGCGAGTGAGTGAACTGCAGGCACTAGTGTCTGATCCTCCTTACACTAGGTTCTACAGGAATAGGGTAGTCCTACGGACTCCCCCGAAGTTTCTTCCTAAAGTTGTCTCACCTTTTCACCTCAATCAGGAGGTGTTTCTTCCGACCTTCTTTCCCAGGCCGCATGCCAACCGGGCTGAGCTGGTCTTGCATACCCTTGACTGTAGGAGGGCGTTATCCTTGTACCTTGACCGTACGCGGGAGCATCGAAAGGCTGTTCAGCTTTTCGTTTCTTTTGACCCCAATAAGTTAGGGCTCCCTGTCTCCAAGCGTACGTTGTCCATATGGGTTGCTGACTGTATCGCCTGGGCTTATGGGGCAGCCGGCCTCTCGTTGGAGGGTCGAGTCACGGCTCATCGTGTCAGTGCGAAGGCTGTGTCAGTGGCTCATCTCCGCTCTGTTCCGTTGGCAGACATCTGCCGGGCCGCTACTTGGTCTTCAAGCCAGACTTTTGCGGCCCATTACTGCCTTGAGAGGGAGTCCCGCAGGAACAGTGCTTTCGGACAGGCAGTACTCCATAATCTCTTTGGGGTTTAGGCAACTCCTACCCTCTGGCCCTGATTGTTGGGCTACCGGTCGGGGGCGTTCTCAGAGAAGATTCCTTCCTTCTGTGCTGACGAGCTCGAGGGAGCTCATTTTTCCGCTTGGGGTCTCCGGTAGCCTTAAGCTGAGGAGTCCCATATGTGAGGACTGACTTCCTGCTTGGTCCTGGAGAAAGAGTAGTTACTTACCTGTAACAGGTGTTCTCCAGGAGCAGCAGGAATCAGTCCTCACAACCCTCCCTCCTCCCCTTGGAGTTGCAGTCATATGATTTATTTTTGCTAATTTTTTGCTGTCTTTTAGCTATGTCATCAGACTGAGCAAGATGGCACCTTTGGGCGGGAAGGGGACCGCGCATGCGCGCTGCAATTCCCAAAGGCTTTCTTTGAAAGCTGGGGAAATGCTCCGCACGAGGGCTTCGTCGGCGCCGACGTCACCCATATGTGAGGACTGATTCCTGCTGCTCCTGGAGAACACCTGTTACAGGTGAGTAACTACTCTATATGCATCGTAGATTACAGCAAGCTTTTTATGAGAGGGGGGGAAACAAAGTTGGGAGATATCTTGCCTTGCGCCTCCGGCAGCAGCACACTTCACGGGTGGTGGGAGATGGGAGGACTGCGGGTGGTGTCTCGAGAGATACGTGTCGTATTAGCTGATTTTTTTGGGGCAACTGTATAAGGCTGAGCCCTTTGATTCGATTCAGGTGGATGGCTATTTACGTCATATCTCTCTACCGCGGCTGACTGACCTAAATAGAGAGCAATTGGAAACAGAGATTACAACACAGGAGGTGGAGGAGGCTATTAGGCGTCTGAAGGCTGGGAGAGCGCCGGGGAGTGATGGGTTCCCTCCGGAATATTACAAAACATATAGTGCCCAGTTATCACCAACTTTGGTGCTCTTTAATGAGGTGTTGCGAGGGACACCACTACCCAATAGTCAACAGGAAGCTTTTATTGCTGTGATACCTAAGCCCGGTAAACCGGCACAGGAAGCGGCCTCTTATCGCCCTATTTCTTTGCTAAATACTGATGTTAAAATACTGGCTGTAGTGCTGGTTGCCCGATTGAATCGGGCCCTTCCTGATCTGGTGCACCCTGACCAGGTTGGCTTTGTGCCTGGCCAACAAGCCACGGACAATGTTCGGCGGATGTTGCAGGTGATACATGCTGCGCGCCAGGGATCCCAACCGGTGATATTGGTGGGAGTCGATGCCGAGAAGGCATTTGATCGAGTTAGTTGGAATTTCCTCTGGTGTGTGCTGGATAAGATGGGGTTTGGGCCTAATTTTACTCGATGGGTGAATGGTCTTTATCAGGGACCTAGAGCCAGTGTCCAAGTCAGTGGGGGTTAATCGAAGAGTTTTGAGCTGGAGAGGGGAACCTGGCAGGGGTGTCCACTGTCGCCACTGTTTGCATTGGTGATGGAACCTCTGGTGCAGAGCTTCCGTGAACATCCCGATGTAGCTGGAGTGAGGGTGGGCTCCTGGGAATATAGTAGCACTTTTCACAGATGATATTATCTTATCATTAGTGAACCCTGCCGCCTCCCTTCCCGCTGCAATGCAATTTTTTGCGGCTTTTTCGCAGGTTTCAGGGTTTAAAATTAACTATACTAAATCAGAAATTTTGAATGTAAGGGTTCCGGAGGCGACATGCGCACAATTGAAGGCTTGTTTCCCGTTTTGTTGGGTGGATCAGGCCCTCTGTTATTTGGATGTGAACCTCGTGGTAGATAGGGCTGTGTTATATAAGGCGAACTATGGACCTTTAATCCAGCAAGTTAAATGAGATTTGGCATCTAGGACAGGCCTGATGTTGTCCTGGTTTGGGTGCATTGCGGTGATGAAAATGGTGGTCGTTCTGCGATTTTTGTATCTTTTTGAGGTGCTTCCTATATCCTTGCCTCGTGGGCTTTGGAATCCTGGCAGGCGCTGAATATGAAGTTTATATGGAAGTTTAAATAACCTCGAATAGCCCGCAGGATCCTATATGCCCAGATGAGGCATGGGGGCATGGGGGTCCCTAACCCGCACTGGTATTATGCAGCGGCGCAGTGTCACACAGGAGTGGAATGGATGTTCTCCAGGACCAAGCAGGAAGTCAGTCCTCACATATGGGTTTCATCGGCGCCGATGAAGCCCCAGCGGAGCATTTCCCCAGCTTTCTATGAAAGCCTTTGGGAATGCAGGCACGCATGCACGGTTCCCTTCCCGCCTAAAGGTGCCATCTTACCTCAGTCTCTTTTTTTCCGTGAAGCCCACCGGATGTGTGTCCTGTTCTCCCGGTTAAAATTAGATTTTTTTTTGGTGATTTTCGCTGTTTTTTCTCCCAGTTCGATGCCGGTTCCCCTCCCGCCGGGTTCAGTACACCGGTATCGAGCCCGATTCTTCTTTTTCGTTTTTTGCCCTTCGTGGCTGGCGTTCGCTTCCTTTTTTCCATTTTTCCCGGGAAGGCCGGTCCTTTGACCTCGCGGGGACTCTTTTTTTCCCCGATGGCTTCCAGCGGTTTTAAGAAGTGTGATCGGTGTAAGAAACGGATGTCTCTCACCGACACACACGACTACTGCCTTCGGTGCCTCGGCCCCAACCACGACCCTAAGTCGTGCGGGCCATGTGGAAAGATGTCTTCCAAGGCACTACGAAGTCGCCAGCAGCAAAAAGAAAGGTTTTTCTCGGACTCAGCCTCCGGCCGGGCCCGGACCTCGTCTGAGGCCCCGACATCTCGGGATTCCGATCCCGAGCACCGTCGAACTCCTTGGACAGGGGGTCCCCCGACCGGGAACGCAAGAGGAAGAAGCGGCTCGCGAGGGCGTCGTCGGAGGAGGTCCCTGGCTCCTTGAGGGCCAGGTCTAAGACCCCCGACCATTGCCCCGGGCCCGTGGAACTCAAGAAGCCTGCAAAAGCTGGAGCTGGAGTCTGCTGGACACGTAAGCCCCGTAGTCCTCGAGGACTCTCCTCCCAGGGAGCCGACGTCGGGCCCGGCGCCGCCGGGGCCCGAGTCGGTGGCTGCTGCGTCTCCCGATCTGAGTCTCAGGATGACAGCCTTGGAGAGCAGATTGTCTGCCTTCATGGAGCAGCAGCGGGTACTGATGGCCAGCCTGTCTGGCGCATCTGCCCTGACCACTGGGACATCGACTTCGAAGTCGACCCCGGAGACCGAGCCGATACTCGAGTCCATCGTGGCTCGGAGTCGACCTCGGTCGTGGTCTCCCTCGACTGCCTGTTCGGGACTGATGGTGTCGACGCCGGTGCCTCCGGCGTCGGGGCGGGTGCTCCAGGGCCCCACGGAGTCGGACCCTGACTCCTCCTCGGACGAGTCAGCTTGGGAGACAGAGGACGAGGAGTCTCCTGATACCTTCAAGACTCGGTGCGTCCCATCAGACTCACCGCAGTCTGAGCCCCGGAGTAGGTCCCCCCCTCCCCCCCCCCCCCCGGAGGATACTCGGTTCTCGGAGTTCGTCCGGGATATGGCCGCTGCCTTGGCTATCCCGGCGGACCCCGAGGAGGAGCCTCGAGCTGAAGAGCTTGAGGCCCTACAGTATGACTCTCCTCCGAAGGAGGCCTTTACTGTTCCGGTTCCTCCGATGCTGGAACGGCTCCTCTTCCGTATGTGGGAGGCACCGGCCTCGGCGCCGGTTCTCAGCAAGCGAGTCGATTCGATCTATCGACTCCGGAAGAGCCCTGGCTTTCAAAAGGCACAGCTACCACACCATTCTATGGTTGTGGAATCGGCCATTCATCGTCTTAAGAGCCAGAAGATGCACTCCGCGGTGCCCCCTGGCAGGGAGGCCCGGAACCTCGATGGCGTCGGTAGAAAGTGCTTCCAGGGCTCGATGCTTGCTTGCCGTGTTCAGTCCTAACAGCTGTACATGGGCATGTACTTGCGGGATCTGGCCAAGGAATTGGCCGGGTTCTCTGCTGTTCTCTCCGGGGAACCCTTGCAGAGATTTAAGTCCTTGTCCTCGGGGATTCGGGACTGCTCGAAGTTCATGTCCCGTACCGCCTACGATGGCTTCGAGGCTTCGGCCCGAGTTGCGGCAGCCGGCATCGCGGCTCGACGCCAGGCATGGCTGCAGTCATCGGACCTCGAGCCATGGGTTCAGGACAATTTGGTCAATGTCCCTTGCCGAGGTGAAAACCTTTTTGGCAACCCCATGACCGAGAAGGCCGCTCAGCTCGAAACTGAGCACCTCACACGGACAAGGCTGTCGAGGAAGACCTCTGCCCCTTCTCATAAAAAGAAGGGCTCGGGTAAAAAGCCCTTTTACCCGAGGAAGAGCACTGCCTACAAACAGTACCCGCAATATCAGTCTGCCCAAGTTGCCCCCCAGGGTCAGCAAGCCAAGGGCCAGGGTAATGGGCCCCATAGGCAGAGGACTCCCAAGCCTCAGGTCCCTGCTACCACTCAGCAGGGTGGGGGTTTTTGACTCCTTGAGCGTAGCCTCTCCTCCACTGCTCTCCCAACCCTGCACAGGAGGGTCGCCTCGCCCTCTTTGCCCACCAGTGGCCCCTTGTCACCGGGGACAGTTGGGTGCTGAAGATAGTCCACAAGGGCTATGCCCTCCATTTTCACCAACTGCCTCCACCATATTTTCCAGGGGAGCCTCCAAAGCCTCCCCTGCACACAGACCTTCTTCTACAAGAGCTTCATGGTCTGATGGTGGACAGGGCGGTGGAGCCTGTGCCTCCCCACTTACAGGGTCACGGTTTCTACTCCAGGTATTTTCTGGTGCCCAAGAGAACCAATGGCCTTCGACCCATTCTGGACCTCAGGAACCTCAACAAGTTCCTAGTGAAGGAGAAGTTCAAGATGCTTACTCTTGGGACTCTTCTGCCCTACCTCCAGCAGGGAGATTGGCTATGCTCCGTAGATCTAAAGGATGGAGCAGACAGAGCTTAAAGATCCCAAATTACCCATGTATAACAATAGCCAAATTAATATGAATAAAATACATTCTCTAAAATGCTTCTATGCAAATGCTAGAAGTCTAAAAAATAAGATGGGAGAGTTAGAATATATAGCACTAAATGAAAGGTTAGATATGATTGGAATATCAGAGACATGGTGGAAGGAGGACAACCAGTGGGACACTGTGATACCTGAGTACAAACTATATCGTAATGATAGAGCTGATCAAATTGGTGGAGGGGTTGCTCTCTATGTTAGAGAGGGCATTGAGTCAGAAAGGATTAAAGTTTTGCAGGAAACAAAATCTGTAGAATCTATATGGATTGAAATTCCATGTAAAAGGGGGAAGGCAATGGCAGTGGGGGTGTACTATCGAGCGCCTGGCCAGAATGACCAAATGGATGATGAAATGCTCAAAGAAATCAAGGAAGCTAACAAAAGTTACAGCGCAGTAATAATAATGGGTGATTTCAACTACCCCGGTATCGACTGGGTCAGTGTCACGTCAGGACATGCTAGGGAGATAAAGTTCCTAGATGAAATAAATGACTGCTTCTTGGAGCAGCTGGTTCATGAACTGACCAGAGGGGAAGCCATATTAGACCTAGTCCTTAGTGGAACACCAGATCTAGTGCAAGAGATAAGGTTGTTGGGGCCACTTGGCAATAGTGATCATAACATGATCGCCTTTGATTTAATTAGTGGAGGAGGGATAGTAAGGAAATCCACAGTACTACCTTTTAACTTTCGAAAGGGAGACTATGATAAAATGAGGAAAACAGTTAAGAAAAAACTAAAAGGAGCAGTTGCAAAGGTTAAAGACGTACATCAGGCTTGGCTGTTGTTGAAAAATGCCATCTTGGAAGCCCAGACCAGCTGTATTCCATGCTTTAAGAAAAGGGGAAGAAAGTCCAAAAAACTGCCAGCATGGTTTAAAGGTGAGGTCAGAGAGGCTGTTGTTGCCAAAAAAGCATCTTTCAGGAAATGGAAAAAAGAGCCAAACGACGAAACCTGGAAACAACACAAGCACTGGCAAGTCAAATGCAAGGCATTGATAAGGCAGGCAAAGGGAGAATTTGAGAAGAAGCTTGCTGCGGAAGCAAAAACGCGAAGTAAAGACTTTTTCAAGTACATTCGTAGCAAAAAACCTGTGAGAGAGTCAGTTGGTCCATTAGATGATAAAGGGGTTAAAGGAGCACTAAGAGGCGACAAGGCGATAGCGGAGAGACTGAATGAATTCTTTGCTTCAGTCTTTACTGAGGAAGATGTAGGGATGTTACCCATGACTGAAGTGGTATTTAAAGGTGCGGAAGAATTGAAGGAAATATCGATACATCGGGAAGATGTATTACAACTATTAGATAAACTGAAGAGTAGCAAATCACCTGGGCCGGATAGTATACATCCAAGGGTGTTGAAAGAACTGAAATATGAGATTGCAGACCTGCTATTAGTAATCTGTGAACTATCATTAAAATCATCTCTAATACCTGAAGATTGGAGGATCGCCAATGTAACGCCAATTTTTAAAAGGGTTCCAGGGGTGATCCGGGAAACTACAGACCGGTGAGCCTGACGTCAGTACCGGGAAAAATGGTAGAAACCATCATAAAGAATAAAATTACCCAGCATGTAGATAGTCATGACCTAATGGGAGACAGCCAACATGGCTTTAGACAAGGAAGATCTTGTCTTACTAATCTGTTATGTTTTTTTGAAGGCGTGAATAATCAGGTAGACAAAGGTGAGTCGGTTGATATTGTGTATCTGGACTTTCAGAAAGCCTTTGACAAGGTCCCTCATGAGAGACTTTTGGCAAAACTAAAGAGTCATGGGATAGGAGGCAGTGTACTATTGTGGATCAGGAACTGTTTAAAAGATAGAAAGCAGAGGGTAGGGCTAAATGGCCAATTTTCCCAATGGAGAAAGGTGAATAGTGGTGTACCCCAGGGATCTGTGCTGGGTCCGATGCTTTTTGACATATTCATAAATGACCTGGAAAGTGGAAAGAGGATTGTGGAAAATTGCAAGAGGATCTTGATAAATTGGAAGACTGGGCATCAAAATGGCAGATGAAATTTAATGTGGACAAGTGCAAGGTTATGCACCTAGGGAAGAACAACCCAAACTATGGTTCCACGATGCAAGGTTCCACATTAGGAACCACCACCCAGGAAAAAGATTTAGGCATCATTGTGGATACCATGTTAAAACCCTCGGCCCAGTGTGCAGCAGCGGCCAAGAGAGCAAATAGAATGCTAGGTATGATAAGGAAAGGAATGGAAAATAAAACAAAAGATATTATAATGCCTCTATATCGTTCCATGGTGAGACCGCACCTTGAATATTGTGTGCAATTCTGGTCGCCGTATCTTAAAAAGGATATAGCGATTTTAGAAAAGGTTCAGAGCCACCAAAATGGTGAAGGGGATGGAAGGATACTCCTATGATGAAAGGCTAAAAAGGTTAGGGCTTTTTAACCTGGAAAAGAGACGGCTGAGGGGAGATATGATAGAAGTCTATAAATTAATGAACGGAGTGGAACGGGTAAACGTAGATCGATTGTTTACCTTATCAGAATATAGAAAGACTAGGGGACATGCAATAAAGATACAGGGTTAACTATTTAAGACTAATAAAAGAAAATATTTTTTCACTCAACGTGTAATCAAACTCTGGAATTTGTTACCGGAGGATGTAGTAAAGGCTGTTAGTGTAGCTGGGTTTAAAAAAGGTTTGGACAAGTTCCTGGAGGAAAGGTCCATAAACCATTATTAAGAAGGGACCCTGGATATCAATGCTTGAACCAATACAAGCATTGTGGAACCTGTGTCCCTTGGGGAAACTGCTAGGTACTTATGACCTAGATTAGCCACTGTTGGAAACAGAATACTGGGCTTGATGGACCTTGGTCTGACCCAGTATGGCATATCTTATGTTCTTATGTTCATATCCTCATTCATCCAGACCACAGAAAGTACCTCAGGTTCATTGTGGGAGGACACCATTATCAGTACAGAGTGCTGCCTTTCGGCCTCACCTCCACTCCCAGAGTCTTTATAAAGTGCCTAGCAGTGGTGGCGGCCTACCTGAGAAATCAGGGAATCTTTGTCTTCCCCTATCTAGACGACTGGCTCATCAGGGGTCAGACATGCCCGGAGGCCAATCCAGCCACCCTCAGGACTATTGCTTTTCTACAAAGCCTGGGGTTTGTCATAAACTTCGCAAAGTCCACTTTGCTCCCGTCCCAGAACTTAGAGTTCATAGGAGCAAGACTGGACTCTCTGCTGGCAAAAGCTTTCTTGCCAGCAGACAGGGCCCAAAGGTTGATGGCCTTGGCAAATCAGTTTCTCAGCAGGTCCCTGGTCTCCGCCAGACTCTGCCTGAGGCTTCTAGGCCACATGGCCTCGGCAGTACATGTGACCCCCAATGCCAGGCTCCATATGAGGCCTGCACAGTGGTGTCTTCGGGCTCAGTGGTCACAGGCCACAGGCAGCCTCAGAGACAGGATAAGGGTGTCCAGACCATTTCTGCACTCCCTCAACTGGGGTGCCTTTTCAGATTCCAGAGTACACGGTAGTGATGACAACAGATGCTTCCCTGCAAGGCTGGGGAGCTCATTGTCTGGGCAAGTGCACCCAGGGCCTCTGGTCTCCTTGGGAGGCTGCACAGCAGTTCAGTCTCCTCAAACTCAGAGCTATTCGATTAGCACTCAAAGCTACCCTGGCTCACCAGTCTGTCCTGATTCAGACAGACAACCAAGTTGCCATGTTTTATGTGAACAAACAGGGCGGAACTGGGTCCAGGATCCTTTGTCGGGAGGCTCAGGACCTTTGTTCTTTTGCCCTCAAGCACAACATGCTCCTCATGGCTGTGTACCTTCCAGGCCAGGACAACTACCTGGCAGACAGACTAAGCAGACTATTGCAGCCCCACGAGTGGCAGCTGCATCCTTCAGTAGTTCAGAAGATCTTCCTGAAATGGGGTCTCCCTTTGATAGATCTCTTTGCCAGCCCAACGAACAAGCAACTACCACAGTTCTGCTCCAGGCAACCGCATCCTCTGCGGATAGCAGCGGATGCTTTTCTGATATCTTGGTCTCAGGGCCTCCTCTATGCGTTTCCTCCCACGCCCTTGGTGGCCCAAACTCTCTTCAAGATTCTTCAGGACAAGGCCTCGGTCCTGCTGGTGGCTCCCAGGTGGCCGAGACAGCCTTGGTTATCTCTTCTGCTTCAACTGGCGGTGGATCCTCCACTACCTCTGGGGTTGCAGCTCGACCTTCTCTTAAAGGAGCAGGGTTCCCTTCTGCACCCCAATCTCAAAGCTCTCAATTTGATGGCCTGGAGCCTGCAAGGGTAGTCTTGGCTCCCTGGTGCCTGCCTCAGGAGGTTGAGGAGGTTGTCCTAGCCTCTATGAAACAGTCCACTAGGAAAACCTATGCTCTCAAATGGAAAAGGTTTTCTGTGTGGTGTCAGCTATGTACAGAAGATCCTTTCTCCTGTACTGTGCCAGTAGTCCTTCAGTACTTACTGCACTTGTCAAATCAAGGTCTTAAATCCAATTCTGTTCGGGTCCACCTCTCAGCTCTAGCAGCTCACCACTCTCTGGTGGAGGGACATTCTCTGTCTGGTCACTCCTTGGTGTCTCGCTTTCTTAGGGGCTTGCTTTTGCTCAAGCCTCCTATCCGTCCTCCTCCCCCTGAGTGGGAACTGAATGTGGTCTTGCAGCAACTGACTCGCCCACCTTTTGAGCTGATGGCTACTTGTCCACTACGCTTCCTCTCCTGGAAGACACGCTTCCTGATAGCCCTTACCTCGGCTAGGCGAGTAAGTGAGCTTCAGGGCCTGGTTTGTGATAGGCCTTATACCAGGATTTATAGGAACAGGGTAGTCCTTAGAACTCATCCAAAGTTCCTCCCTAAGGTTGTCTCCTCTTTCCACCTCAACCAGGAAGTGGTTCTTCCTACATTCTTCCCTAGGCCTCATGCAAGCCAGGCCGAGGCAGTCCTGCCTACCCTGGACTGTAGGAGGGCCTTATCCTTCTACCTTGACCGTACGCAGGGCCATAGAAGGGCTACCCAGCTCTTCGTCTCCTTTGACCCCAATAAGTTGGGGTTGCCTGTGTCCAAGCGTACCTTGTCCATCTGGGTAGCTGACTGTATCACCTGGGCTTATAAGGCTGCTGACCTTCCTTTGCAGGGTCGGGTTACGGCCCACCGAGTCAGGGCAATGGCTGCCTCAGTGGCTCATCTCCGCTCTGTGCCCTTGGTAGACATCTGCAGGGCTGCAACTTGGTCTTCAAGCCAGACCTTTGCGGCCCATTACTGCCTGGAGAGGGAGTCCTGTAGGGACAGTGCTTTTGGCCAAGCAGTTCTCCGGAATCTCTTTGAGGTTTAGGCAACTCCTACCCTCCTGCCCTCTGTTGGGCTACCGGTGGAGGTTGTGTTCTTGAAAAGCCTTTCTTTGCTGCTGAGACTAGAGGGAGTTCTCTTGTTCAGCCTGGGTTCCTCGGTAGTCCAGAGCTGGGGAGTCACCCATATGTGAGGACTGACTTCCTGCTTGGTCCTGGAGAAAGAGTAGTTACTCACCTGTAAGAGCCAGGAGCAGCAGGAATTAGTCCTCACAACCCTCCCTCCTCCCCTTGGAGTTGCAGTTGTACATAGTTTATTTTTTTCATTTTTGTGTGCTGTTCTTAGCTATGTCATTTGACTGAGGTAAGATGGCACCTTTAGGCGGGAAGGGAACCGCGCATGCGTGCCTGCATTCCCAAAGGCTTTCATGGAAAGCTGGGGAAATCCTCCGCTGGGGCTTTATCGGCGCCGATGACAGCCATATGTGAGGACTGATTCCTGCTGCTCCTGGAGAACACCTGTTACAGGTGAGTAACTACTCTATTTGTACTAGCACTAAATGCTGGGTACAAATGGAAATGGACTTGGCGGGTGGGGCTGGGTTGGGAGATCGGTTGTGGCTTTGCTCTGGTTTGCGGGGTGGTGCGCATACTAATAATCCATACATAATACATACGCTTCATTGCTGGGACTGTTTTTTTTGGCCAAAAGAGGTGACTTTGATCCCATTAGAGCCCATAGTTGATAATTCTTTTCCTCCGTGAAGCTGTGATCTAGCTTTTCGACAGTGGGGGCATAAGGGACTTAGTCGTATGGGCCAACTATTTGAGGATGGTGTGTTTTGCTCTTTTTGCGAACTCAAGGAGGAATTTGACATTCCAGACCATCATGCATACCAGTATGCACAGGTGGCACATTGGGTGGGAAATTGAGCTGTTAGGCAGCAAGTTGCACGAGATCTGACAACTGTTGAATGCCAATGTGAGGACCGCATAGGCACTAGGGGCCTCATTGCTGCCCTGCAGGCACAATATCCCGGAATAGGCAAACATAGAGCTCAATGGATGCAGGAGCTGCATCTTTCCTACACTGAACAGCAATGGGAACGGATTGAGGGTTGACTTTGGAAAAGTTCAGTGGCTGTTAATGCTTGAGAAACTAACTATAAACTAATCTACGGGTGGTACATGGTGCGAGTAGCCCGAGGATTTCGGGGTGTGTCTGACCTGTGCTGGTGGAACTGTGGTGAGAAAGGCACCTTGGCACATGTGTGGTGGCTTTGCCCTCGTGTCCAAGTTTTTTGGAGGGGGATCCAATATCATTTGAAACAAATAGTTGGTCTGGACATTCCTTGGGACCCGGGTATTTTTCTTTTTGGAAAGAAAGTCCCTAGTGGACGGCTTCCCCAGTTGGTGTTGATTTGCCATAGTTTGAATGCAGCTAGGCTGACCCTGGCAACCGCATGCAAACGGGCACTGCCTCGTGCTGGTTGGAAAGGATGTGGGATATATACACAAAGGAACGGGGGGTGGCTGCCGGGAGAATGCATCTGCCCCAATTTGAGCATTTCTGGGAAGCTTTTGTTTTGAAATATGGCTCACAATCTGCAACGTCTTTAATAATTTAGCTGGAGACACTGGATGGGAGCCTCCCCTTGACGTGGAGGATTTATTTCCTTCCTTCCCTAATGTTTGCCTGGCTGGAAAACCACTTATCTCTAGAGTTATCAGCAAAAGAAAGGCTGATGTGGGAGGGGGATAGGAGAGGGGAAGGGGTAGGGAGGGGGAGGTAGAGGGAAAGGGGGGTGAGGAGAAGTGTTACAGGGGGACAAATGGGTAATAAGAAAATTCAGTCAACAAAGACAAAAAAAATATCAGGCTGTACTAGTGCAATTGTTCTGGTTGAGGATCTTGTGTTATAATGTGCATGCATTCCATGTGCAGTTTGTACGGATAATGCTTGTTGTAATTGTTTGAAAGCCTTTAAATTAAAAAAAAATGAAACTAAGAACATAAAACGGTGTGATCAAATTTGGTCATTAAAATCCAAGGTCAATATACAGACCTAGTAGGACAGGCTTTACATTACCAGAAACCTGTTCTTTCACTGCTGAAGGTTCACAAGATCTGTCTTAAGTCAGGAAAGCAGAAGTACAGTAAATTATTTTATTCCTTGCTAAATGAACTTTTTTTGTTTTGTGTGTAACACTGTACCACTCTACAAAGGTCATTCACGGTATAAATTCCGCTGTGTCTTGGCTCATATGGCTTGTGATAAATCTGCAGCACCCATACTCCTCTCTTTTGGCTCATGCTATAGAGGCTTGGGATTGAATATGGTCTTCTATAGTTTATGGATTGCTGACTTAGGGAGCTATTTATTTCACCTTATCTTAGCCACTAGTACCCTGTCATATTTGAGGGCACTATGCTTCCATATACTTAGTGTTATTGAGCTGTGTTGTCACTCCACCATAGTCTGGTCACTCATCCTTTCTGCTTTGTTTGAATCTCTAGGTGTATCCAGATGGTATTAGACACATCCGTGCAGATAAGAGAGTAAATGAGTGGAAGACTCCAGGGAAGAAGATTATTGTAAAATGTGCTGTGAACCAGCGACAGGTGGTGATCGCATTAACGGGGGGAGAGCTAGTTTATTTTGAAATGGACCCGGTAAGTGGAGATTTTCTTAGCAGAACCAGAGGATCATGCCTATCAGTTTCTTAAATCTGATACTGAACTTTTAATATAAGCACACAACTGGGTCATATGTTTGCTGGAATGCTTAAAACTTTGTATAAAACCCTGGAAATTCTTATGGAGCAGGCATCAGATATCTTCTGTGCCAGCACACCCACCAGCTACCTGTTTTCTTTGAGTGTCTGTATACTTTTAAAATTTCTTCTTCTAATTTTTCCTTATCATTTTTTCTCAAAATATCAGAGAAGCAGGCTGGCAACTGCAATCTAGGCCACACATGCACTTCAAAGATGTTCATAACCAACAATCACAGAGAGTTCTACAAAAACCTGAGAGCAGTCCACCACATCTCTGTGAGAATTGCTTGAGAATGGTGCTGGAATCAGTTTGGACCTGAGAAGGCAGGCTTTGAGCTGCCTTTTTTTCCCCTTATTCTTTCCAGCCTATTGGAATGTTGCAAAGAAGTTATACATAAAGGGTTAGGAATATCTGTCCCTCCATCATTTTGGGGCGCAATAACTCTCTGAAAATTTAATGGAATGGGATCAGATTTGGCTTGTGGGGGAAGAAATGGTTAAACAAATCAAGTTTGAAAATGGCAGATTGTACTTTAAGTACCAGAGGGGTTATTTCGCTTCTCGGAGGCAAGGTTTTGAGAACCATAAGATATGCCATACTGGGTCAGACCAAGGTCTATCAAGCCTAATATCCTGTTTCCAATATTGGGCAATCTAGGTCTCAAGTACCTAGCAGTTTCCCCAGAAGACACAGGTTCCGTAATGTTTGTATTGGGACAAGCAGTGGATTTCCCGAGTCCCCTTTAATAATGGTTTATGGACCTTTCCTACAAGAACTTGTCCAAACCTTTTTTTAAACCCAACTTCACTTACAGCTTTTACGGTAACGAATTCCAGAGTTTGATTACGCATTGAGTGAAAAAATATGATCTCCAGGTACAAGCAGGAATGAGTCTTCACATATGGGTATCGTCGGTACCGATGGAGCCTGCGCGGGAACGCTCCCCAGCGTCCAGAAAGAAAGCTTTTAGGAGCATCCCACAGCACCTGCGCGCTGCCTTCCCGCCTTTCCCAACTGCCTCTCTCCAGTTCTTCTTTTCCGCGGAGCCAGCAGGTCATGTTCCTGTCACCGCTGAAGAAGTTCTTTATTTTCTTTTATTTCTTTGGTCGCGCGTCTGCCTTCTTCGATGTCCGACCGGTATCGCCGGTCTTTTCTTCTTTCTTCCTTAAAAAAAAACAAAACTACCCTTTCCCACTTCTGTGCATTTTTTTTTTCCTTTTGGGCCTTAGGCCTAGAAAAGCTTTCCTCATGGAAAAGCCCGCTTCCGGGTTTAAAAAGTGCACGAAGTGCAGCGGTACTATGTCTATCACTGACACCCATGAGTGGTGTCTAAAATGTTTGGGTCCTGACCACTCCATCACCGATTGTGAGTCCTGTTCTATGATGTCGACAGAATCGAGCGGCCAAGCTCAGTACCCTGTTTCCCTCTGATGCAGCTTCGGTGGCATCGACATCTTCCAGGGCTGCTTCTTCCTCCCATGGATCTCAGGTAACAAAACATAAGTCCAGCCGGTCTTCGAAGGGTAGATCTCCCTCTAAGTATCGAGATGCCTCCGGGCTTGCTCTCGAGGATCCCGCACCAGCAAAATTACCCCGGCGGGAAGCTCCGGCTTCCAAAGCTTCATCTATGGGGTTACAGGTTGACATCGATGGCTCGGCCTCGACTGATCACCTGTTGCCATGTTCTGGGGTACTGGTGGTTTCCACTGGTACCGACATCCAGACATTGGTTGCGTCGATGGATCAGAATATTCTGACCATGCAGCGTGCCATTACGGCATTCATACAATCTGCGACGCCTCCGGTACCGCAACAAACTCCATTGTCGGTACCGGTTCCGCCACCGGCACCGATATCGGTTCCTGTGCCGGTACCGATTGCATCGACATCGGCTTTGGTTTCGACTGCAGCGGTACCCTGTTCTTTGATGCCCATCGGTACCGATCACTCCCGATGTCGATACCACTCGGTACGCGTATCGGGCTCTGCAGGAGCATCCAGACAGGCGATACTTTGATTCCTCCGAAGACTCTGATGAATCAGAGGCTTCTGTCGAAGCATCGGTAATCCTTCCTCAGGACCCCTCTTCTCCAAAAAGAAGAATGTCTCCTCCAGAAGACTTGTCTTTTCAAGACTTCATTAGGTAAGTGGCCAGGGGCCTCTCCAGTGGCCCCTGAATCAGAGCCTAGAGCCAAGAAATTGGATATTTTACAATATCCTAAGGCTCCTAAAGAGGCAGCTACTTTACCAATTCATGAGATCCTTTATGATCACATGTTGGGCATATGGGAGACACCTCTCACTATCTCCCCTCATTCTCGTAGGTTGGACACCATGTACCGTGTTCCTCCTTGTCCTGGCTTTCATAAGACTCAGCTTCCTCACCACTCTATTGTGGTAGAGTCTGCTATGAAGAAGATAAAGAGTGCAAAAAGACACTCATCTAATCCTCCAGGAAGAGAATGTAGAACCTTGGATGCTTTTGGCCGGAGAATTTTCCAGGCCAATATACTTGTTGCCAGAATCAACTCCTATAGTCTCTATATGGGGATGTTTCTAAAGGAAGTTACAGATCATCTGCAAACTTTATCTCCTTTTATCTCAGAAGATAAAAGGGAAGAGTTTCTCACCTGGCTTAAACATGCCCAGGATGTTTCCAAATTTTCCAACCGTGCATCCTTTGACTCTTTTGAGTGTGCCAGCAGAGCCTCGGCTATTGCCATAGGTGCACGCAGAGTTGCTAGGTTACAAGCTTCTGATTTGGAACCCTGGGTCCAGGATGGATTAGGAAATCTTCCTTGTACAGGTGAAAACCTTTTTGGCAAGGATTGGCAAACAAAGGCCACTCAGATGGATGCTGAGAATTCTGCCTTAGATAGACTTTCAAAGTCTACTTCTGTTCCTGTTAGAAAAAGGTTATTCAAAAAGGCTTTCTTTCCCAAAAAGGGGAAATATTATCCTGTTTATAGTCAGCAGGCATCTTCTGCAGGTCGTTTTGCTGCAAAGCGTCAGCAACAACCTAAACAAGCCAAGCCTAAGGCTGCAAGGACTGCTACGGCCCAACGGCCTCAGCCTCCTCAGGGCCTTTGACTTACATCTAGAGACCTTAGCCTTTCTGGCTCTAGAAGAACCAGAGCCTCTCACCATTCCAGGAAGGATAGCCCACTTTGCTCCCAGATGGGAACAAGTCACGGCAGAGCAATGGACCCTCTCCATCATAAGGGAGGGGTACAAGCTTCATTTCTTCAACCTTCCTCCTCACACCATGGTGAGACAGTTCAATTCTCCAACATCTCTCCTCGACCTTCTGGGTCAGGAGATTGCTACCCTTCTTGCCCAAAGGGCAGTAGAAGAAGTACCCCTTCTTCAACAGGGCTCAGGGTTCTACTCCCCCTATTTTCTTATCCCAAAGAAAACAGGGGGCTACAGACCCATATTAGATCTCAGAGAATTGAACAAGTTTCTATGCAAGGAGAAATTCAAGATGATTTCTCTCGGTGCTCTCCTTCCATGCCTTCAGAGTCAGGATTGGCTTTGTTCTGTAGATCTCAAGGATGCGAACACCCATATCCTCATCCATCCAACACACAGAAGGTTCCTTCAGTTCCTTTACCAAGGAAAGCACTACCAATACAGAGTGCTTCCTTTCGGTCTGGCCTCTGCTCCAAGAGTGTTCACAAAATGCATGGCAGTAGTAGCTGCATTTCTACGCACTCTAGGAATATTTGTATTCCCATATCTGGACGACTGGCTCATCCGAGCTCCATCCCAGTCAGAGGCCCAGACTTCCCTAGCCTGCACAAGGCGTGTTCTTCAGTATCTGGGACTTGTAATAAACATCCCAAAATCCCATCTCACCCCTACTCAGTCACTAGAGTTCATAGGGGCCTTGCTGGATACCACAACTGCAAGGGCCTATCTTCCCCAGGCCCGTTGCCTACGCTTGGTGCAGTTCGCCTCACAAATTCAGTTAAAGTCCCATTTAACTGCTCGACAAATGTTACAACTGTTAGGCCACATGGCATCCACCGTGCATGTGGTTCCTTACGCTCGCCTTCACATGAGGGCAGCTCAATGGACTCTGTCCACCCAATGGAACCAGGCATCAGGGTGCCTGTCAGACAAAATAGCAACCTCCAGTCGCCTCTTCTGGTCTCTCCAGTGGTGGAAGTCCACTGAAAATCTGTTGCTGGGGTCCCCCTTTCAACAGTCGCTACCCCAAGCAACCCTTACAACAGATGCCTCTCCAAGGGGTTGGGGAGCTCATCTACAAGATCTCTCCACCCAGGGCATCTGGTCTCCACAAGAGACATCTCTACATATCAACCTCTTGGAGCTCAGAGCAATTCTTCTAGCTCCCAGAGTCTTCCACACCCTGCTCAGCTACAAGACAGTCCTCATCCACACGGACAACCAAGTAGCCATGTTCTACGTGAACAAGCAGGGCGGGACTGGCTCTCTGTCGCTTTGCAACGAAGCTTTGAGATTGTGGGCCTTCGCCAGAGAGCATCAAATTCATCTCGTGACAGTGTATCTTCCAGGGGTTCAAAACTCTTGGGCAGACAGACTCAGTAGAGTTCTGCTTCCACACGAATGGTCCCTCCATGGGGACCAGATAGCCAGGATCTTCCGAATTTGGGGAACCCCGGACATAGACCTGTTTGCAAGTCCGTGGAATGCCAAACTTCCCCGAATCTGTTCCAGGATTCCGTGTCAGGGAGTTCAGGCCAGGGATGCCTTCCTCCTTCATTGGGGGCAAGACTTCCTCTATGCTTTTCCACCCATTCCCCTAATTCCCAAGACACTGTAAAAACTTCAGAGAGACAAGGGGTCTATGATCCTCATAGCACCACATTGGCCATGCCAGGTGTGGTACCCTCTACTTCTGCATCTCTCTCAAGCTCCCTCCCTGGACTTGGGATCTGCTCCAGACCTCCTGTCCCAGGAGGAGGGAACGTTGTGGCACCCAAATCCCCAGTCTCTTCATCTTAGAGCCTGGTTGCTGAAGGCCTAGACCTTCAAGATTTGCATCTTTCTCAGCAGGTGAAGGATATCCTTCATGCTTCCAGAAAGCCTTCCACTAGACGTTCCTATGCTTTTAAATGGGAAAGGTTTGCCATTTGGTGTGTACAGAAGGGTCTTAACCCCCTTGCAATACCTCTGAATTCTTTACTGGAGTATTTGCTGCATTTATCCCATGCAGGCCTTAAAACGAATTCAGTAAGAGTCCATTTGAGTGCTATTGCAGCATCCCTTAAGCCTCTCAATGGACACCCTATTTCCTCTCATCCTCTTATTGCAAGATTCATGAGAGGCCTTCTTTTAACTAAACCTCCCATTAGACCACCTCCAATGGCATGGGACTTGAATTTGGTTCTTGGCCAGCTTATGAAGCCACTTTTTGAACCCTTGGCCACTACCTCCTTGAAATTTCTTTCCTGGAAGGTTACTTTTCTCATTGCAGTCACCTCAGCTCGCCGCATCAGTGAGCTGCAAGCCTTGGTGGCTAATCCTCCTTATACAAGGTTCCATCATGAAAAGGTAGTCCTCAGGACTAATCCACACTTTATGCCTAATGTGGTCTCACCTTTTCATCTGAACCAAGAGGTGTATTTACCTGTCTTTTTTCCAGGACCTCATGCATCAAGTGCAGAGAGGAATCTCCATACCCTGGATTGTAAGAGAGCGCTTGCTTTTTATTTACAAAGGACACAGCAACATAGAAAGTCCTCTGAACTCTTTGTTGCTTTTGATCCCTCTCATTTGGGACTTCCAGTCTCTAAGAGAACTCTGTCCAATTGGATTGCTCAATGTATTTCTTTCGCCTACCAGAGTAAGAACCTTTCTCTGGAGGGCCATGTCACAGCTCACAATGTGAGGGCCATGGCAGCCTCTATGGCTCATCTGAACTCTGTGTCCATCGACCAAATCTGTCGAGCGGCCACCTGGGCCTCGGTTCATACCTTTACAGCCCATTACTGCTTGGACAAGGACTTCCGCTGGGATGCCTTGTTTGGTCAGGCTGTTCTCAAACACCTGTTCCATACCTAATCAACTCCTACCCCCCATCCCTGGTTGGATGCCCGAGATCCATGGGGGCAGGTAGAGCCCTTCTCAGGGACTCACAACCTTGGAGATCTCCCTGGCATCTCTAGCTGGGGAGTCCCCATATGTGAAGACTCATTCCTGCTTGTTCCTGGAGATAGCACAGTTACTTACATGTAACAGGTGATCTCTGGGAACAGCAGGAATAAGTCTTCACAACCCACCCACCTCCCCTAGGAGTTGTATCTCTCTATCTATCTTTCCTTTCCTCTCTCTCTCTCTCTCTTTGTCTCAGCTTAAAACTCGAACTGGAAAGAGGCGGTTGGGAAAGGCGGGAAGGCAGCGCACAGGCGCTGTGGGATGCTCCCAAAAGCTTTCTTTCTGGACGCTGGGGAGCGTTCCCGCGCAGGCTCCGTCGGTACCGACGATACCCATATGTGAAGACTTATTCCTGCTGTTCCCAGAGATCACCTGTTACAGGTAAGTAACTGTGCTTTCTCTTATTAGTCTTGTATGGGTTACACTGTAGCTTCATTGCATGTCCCCCTAGTCTTTCTACATTTTGATGGTTTAAACAATCTGTTTACCCATTCCACTGCATTCATTAATTTATAGACCTCTATCATATCTCCCCTCAGCCGTCTCTTTTCCAGGTTGAAGAGCCCTAAACATTTTAGCCTCTCTTCATAGGGGTTTCGAAGAATAGGGTGGGGCTATATCGCCGCCTCGGGGTCTAAGAAGACACAAGAAGCGAGGGGAACCAAGGTGGTTCAGCCCATAGGAGGTCAGCTGCAGTAATTTTACCTTGACGGGGTCCAGATCATGTCCGACCAGTGGATGCTGGAGGTCAGCAGAGAAGGCTATTGCAGTCCTCTGGCTCCCTGCAAAGCACACGCCAAAGCTGGGGCAGTAAGGGATACCCTGGTACGCCTGCTGCAGTTGGGAGCGGTAGTGCGGATTCCAGAGGCCCAGTGCGGCTCTGGTCGATACTCTATTTATTTTATGGTCTCCACAAAGGAGGGCTCCTTTAGACTCATTCTAGATCTCATGAATAGGTGTCTGCGGGTTTTCGCATGGAGATGCTGCGGTCCATCATACTGGCGTTGCGAGAAGGCGAGTTCTTGATGTCCCTTGATCTCACGGAGGCGTATTTACATATTCCCATCCGTCCAGAGCATCACCAGTTCCTAAGCTTTGCGGTGCCAATGGGGCATTTCCAGTTTCATGCATTACCCTTCAGCTTAGTTACTGCTCCCCATACCTACACCAAGGTGGTGGTGGCAACAGCAGTGGTGCTTCTCCAGGAAGGGATCCTGGTACACCCTTACCTCAACAACTGGCTCATCCGGGCAAAGTCAAAGTGTGAAAGTGAACAGGCCACAGCAAGGGTGGTGGAGTTCCTGCAGAGTCTTCAATGGGTGATCAACATGTCCAAGGGTCACCTGGTACCTCCTAGGTCCTTGAGTGCCTGGGGGCTCGTTTGATACCCATAAGGGAAGAGTGTTTCTGCCAAACCAGAGGGCGCAAGGACTTTGGCAGCTAATAAGTCAATTTCTGCGAATGAAGCAGCCAACAGCATGGCATTATTTGCAACTGATAGGGATCATGGTAGCGGCCATTGAGCTAGTCTCGTGGGCACGAGCACACGTGCGACCCTAAAAGAGAGCGCTGCTGCGCAGATGGTCGCACCAGCTACATCTTTGTCTCAGCCGCTGTCATGTCCGAAGGAGACAAAGATGGCACTCACATAGTGATTACGACCCGAGAAGTTAGCAGCGGTGATGCCACTCGAATCGTCACAGTGGATCCGCTTGATGACAGATGCCAGCCTCTCAGGCTGGGTGGCCCACTGCGAAGGATGTATTGCTCAGGGGCACTGGATCTCAGAGGAAGCAGTTTGGCCCATCAACAGGCTAGAAATGAGAGCAATCTTCCTGGTGCTGCAGAGGTTTCAACCCTGGCTGCAAGGAAAGGCAATTTGGGTCTTCTCAGATGATGCTAGCATAGTAGCCTACATCAATCAGCAAGGGGGCATGGGCAGCATGCATTTGGAAACAGAGGCCGAAAAGCTGCTGTTATGGGAAGAAGAGCATCTCCAGTCACTTTCAGTGGCGCACGTTGCGGGAACATAGAACATGATGGCCGATTACCTGAGCCGGGTCTGCATGGATCCAGGGGAGTGGACACTCTGTCAGGTCTCCCCAACTCTTTTGAGAGGACCAGTAACAGCTAAGATGAGTCCCGCTGAAATAAAGCTCCTTATACCAAATAAAAAGTGTGAGCAGTATTATATATGGCATGCTGGAGCCAGATCTGGCCTCCCAGCTCTGTCAGAATCTATTTTTGGCTTTGATGCCCTGTTCTTTGCCCCCCCCCAGTAGCTGCTGCCCTAGTTGACCATCTGGTTTGCCTAATGATAGTGCTGGCCCTGGCCAGATCACATCTCTAGAGGCGATTGGGCCAGTGACTGGAGCAGTTTTTGAAGGCAGCTGTGCTTAGTGAGTCAGGAAGGGACCTACTTATGGTGGTTCTCATGGCATTGCAGGCTGATTGCAGCAGTGGCTACGCAGTTTGTGGTTCAAAGCACTTGGTGGTGTCAGCCAGCGGAATATACCATGTAGGTGAAGATTCCAATGCGCTGTTTCAGCATAGCCGGCGGCCACAGTTTTGGTTGGCACCAGCAGAGGGCAGCCAGAGAGCCATGAGTTTGTCTGAGGCACAAGCAATCTCCAGGAACAAGCAGGAATGTAATCTTCACATAAGGGTGACATCGGGTACTGACAGAGCCCTCGCGGGAAGCTCCCCAGCTACCAGTAGGAAAGCCTTTGGGAGCACTCCACTGCACCTACGCTACTGCCTTCCCGCTCTCCCATCTCCCTCTCCTCGTTTCTTCTTTTTCCACAGAGCCAAAGGTCAAAACCCTGTCACCAGAGAAAAGAACTTAAAAACGTTTTTCTAAAACCGCTTCTGCGTCTCCGCATAGATATTGCTTGATCCCGGTATCATTTTACTTTTCATTTTTCTCTTGATTCCTTTTCTTTTTTCAAAAACAACCCTTTTACCTCAGGGCCTCGTGCCCACCAGGCCTTGCCCACCATCTTCATGATGGAAAAACTCTTGAATGGGTTAAAAAAATGCACCAAGTGCTCCAGCACCATTTCAGTGACAGACAAACACGATTGATATCTGAAATGCCTTGGTCCCGACCATATACCCCAAGATTGCTCCCTCTGTAAACAGATGACAAAGAGGGGCCTAGGGAACCAGGCCAAAAAGTTTGGAGAACTCTTTCCATCGGACTCAATGTCAGTGGGTCTCGACTTCCTCTAGAGCATCCTTATGCTCTCACGATTCCAAGCACTCTTGGAAAAGAGAACTAAAAAACCCATGTCTCCTTCAAAACTTTCCAAAGACAAGTTAAAACTTAGAGAAGTTGAAGGAACTGAAGGAAAGGTCAAAGGATTCCTCAGGCAAGTCTCGGGAATCAAGGGAAAGATCCCGCTCTAAGCACCGGGACTCTTCCAGGAAATCTTCCGACTCCGGCCATCAGCCCAGGCATCCCCGGCAGGAGGATGTCCTCAAAAGCCTTCGTGGGGAATTGGGAGGCACCCGAGGCCTCGACCTCTGGAGAGCCCCCAATGTATTGCTCCGGTACAGTGGTGCCTAGCCCCGTTCTTTCATTGGACCATATGCAGGCAACCTCCTTGGATCAGCGGATGCTGTCCTTGGAGAGGACTATAGCGGCCATCCTTCCAGCTTCGGTTCCTCTTACACAGATAGCTGGGGGACCGCAGACTGGAGTATCGATATCGATGACTCCATTTACCTCCTATTCAGGCTTTGACATCAGTACTGTCTTCGGCACCAGTGCACTCGACATGAGAACCAAAGCCTCTGTACTGACACTGGTATCTGTATCTGCTATGGAGATCCCATGGACTATCCCAGGTATAGGGCCTGAAGATATTGATGAGCGACGGCATTGTCGATACTCACTGGTGTCAGACTCAGATACCTCTGATTCCGACCACTGTTCCTTCGATTTCATGGATCTCCATGACATTGCAGCTGTAGAAGATGTCCTCCTTTCCTCCAGAAAGCCCTCCATCAGGAGAACTTACTCTTTCAAATGGTGTAGATACGCAGCATGGTGCTCTTAAAACAATCACAGTCCTTTTGAAGCACCAGTACCCACGCTTCTTCAATACCTGTTACATTTGTCCTCCCTAGGACTCAAAACTAATTCAGTACATGTGCACCTCGGTGCTATTTTGGCATTTCATCAGCCAGTGTATGGTCGACCCATCTCCACAGTACCTCTAATAGCACATTTCATGAGGGTCCTCCCCCTCACCAAGCCACCTCTTCAACCACCCCCAGTAGTGTGGGATCTCAATGTGATATTAGCTAACTCCTCAAGCCTCTGTTTGAGCCCTTAGCAACCACACACCTGTGGTACTTATCTTGGAAAGGTTTATTCCTCATCGCCTTGACGTCAGCCAGGCGCATCAGTGAGCTGCAGGTCTTAGTGGCGCATCCACCGTATACTAGATTTCATCATGACAAAGTTCTCCTTCGCACACATCCCCACTTTCTGCCAAAAGTGATGTCAACTTTCCACATTAATCAGTCTGTGATCCTTCTGGTCTTCTTCCCAAGACCTCACACATCTCATGCAGAGGCAACCCTGCACACTCTTGACTGCAAGAGGGCTCTAGCGTTCTATCTCCAACGGATGCAGGATATTAGAAAGTCCTCTCAATTCTTTGTGTCCTTTGATCCTAATCGCTTGGGTCTTCCTGTAACAAAGCGCACGCTCTCCATATGGATAGCAGATTGTATATCTCTCACTTATGACAAAGCAGGACTTACCTTCACAGGTCATGTTACTACACATAATGTCTGAGCCATGCCAACATTGGTGGCCAACCTACATTCAGTAGCTATCGACGAGATTTGCTGAGCTGCAACATGGTCCTCTATCCATACTTTTGCTTGTTTGGACAAGGACTCCCACCGGGATACGGCCTTTGGCTAGGCTTCTCTTTGAAACATAGAAACAACTTCTACCCCCCGCCCCACTATTCTTGCCAGATCTCCTTGGCGGAGAAGTCTAGGTTCAGATGACCTTGTCAGACTTTCTGACCCGGTCCAACACTTCAGAGATCTGGAAGCTAGGGAATCCCATATGTGAAGACTACATTCTTGCTTGCTCCTGGAGATAGCATAGATCTCCAGGAACAACCAGGAATGAGTCTTCACATATGAGTTTCGTCGGTACCGACAGAGCCTGCGCAGGAACGCTCCCCAGCGTCCAGTAAGAAAGCTTTTGGGAGCATCCCACCATGCCTGCGCACTGCCTTCCCGCCTTTCCCAACCGCCTCTCTCCAGTTCTTCTTTTTCGCGGAGCCAGCAGGTCGTGTTCCTGTCACCGCAGAAGCATTCTTTATTTTTTTCTTTATTTTTCTGTGTCGCGTCTGCCTTCTTCAACGTCAGACCGGTACCGCCAGTCTTTTCTTTTCTTTTCTTTCTATTCAAAAAAAAAAAAAACCTTTTCTTTCTTCAACTGTGCATTTGCGGTTTGGGCCTTAGGCCTGAACATTTTTCTCCTCATGGAGAAGCCCGCTTCCGGGTATAAAAAGTGTACAAAATGTGGCGGTACTATTTCTGTCACCAACACCCATGATTGGTGTCTAAAATGTTTGGGTCCTGACCATTCCATCACGGATTGTGTGTCCTGTACCATGATGTCTAAAAGAGGTCGGCAGAACCAAGCAGCCAAGCTCAGTACCCTGTTTCGCTCTGATGCAGCCTCGGTGGCATCGACGTCTTCCAGGGCTGCTGCTTCCTCCCATGGATCTCAGGTAACCAAACATAAATCTAGCCGGTCCTCGAAGGGCAAATCTCCCTCTAAGCATCGAGATGCCTCCGGGCTTGTCCTCGAGGAATCCGCACCGGCAAAATTACCCCGGCGGGAAGTTCCGGCTTCCAAAGCATTATCTATGGGGTCACAGGTTGACATCGATGGCTCGGCCTCGACTGATCACCTGTTGCTGTGTTCTGGGGTACCGGTGGCCTCCACCGGTACCGACATCCAGACTCTGGTGGCGTCAATGGATCAGAAGATTCTGTCCATGCAACGCACCCTAACGGCGTTTATGCAGGCTTCGACGCCTTCG
Organism: Ichthyophis bannanicus; assembly: GCA_033557465.1. Lineage (NCBI taxonomy): Eukaryota > Metazoa > Chordata > Amphibia > Gymnophiona > Ichthyophiidae > Ichthyophis > Ichthyophis bannanicus. Next base: position 559,221,114 of record CM066034.1, on the reverse strand, counting down.
GTACCGCAACAATCTCCGTTGCCGGTACCGACTCCGGCACCGGCATCATTTCCGGTGCCAGTACCGATTGCATCGACATCGGCTTCGGTGTCGACTGCAACGGTACCCTGTCCTATGATGCCCATCGGTACCGAACCGGTACCGCTTACTCCCGATGTCGATCCCACTCAGTACACGTATCGGGCTTTACAGGAGCATCCAGACAGGCGATACTTCGATTCCTCCGAAGACTCTGAGTCAGAGGCTTCTGTCGAGGCACCGGTACTTCTTCCTCAGGAGTCTGATTCTCCACAACGAAGATTGTCTCCTCCAGAAGACTTGTCTTTTCAAGACTTCATTAGGGAAGTGGCTAGGGGCCTCTCCATTACAGTGGCCCCTGAGTCAGAGCCTAGAGCCAAGCAATTAGATATTTTGCAATATCCTAAGGCTCCTAAAGAAGCAGCCACCTTACCTATTCATGAGATTCTCTATGATCTCATGTTGAGCATGTGGGAGACTCCTCTTACTACCTCTCCTCATTCTCGTAGGTTAGACACCATGTACCGTGTCCCTCCTTGTCCTGGCTTTCATAAGTCTCAGCTTCCTCACCACTCTGTTGTGGTAGAGTCTGCCATGAGGAAAATAAAGAGTGCAAAGAGACACTCATCTAATCCTCCAGGACGTGAATGCAGAACCCTTGATGCTTTTGGCAGAAGGGTTTTCCAAGCTAATATGCTTGCTGCCAGAATCAACTCCTATAGTCTCTATATGGGGATGTTTCTAAAAGAAATCACAGATCATCTGCAGACTTTAGCCCCTTTTATTTCAGAAGATAAAAGGCAGGAATTTCTCACTTGGCTTAAACATGTCCAAGATGTTTCCAAATTTTCCAACCGTGCAGCCTTTGACTCTTTTGAATGTGTAAGTAGAGCCTCGGCTATTGCCATAGGTGCACGCAGAATTGCTTGGTTACAAGCATCTGATTTGGAACTCTGGGTCCAAGATGAATTGGGAAATCTTCCTTGTACAGGTGAAAACCTTTTTGGCAGGGATTGGAAAGCAAAGGCCACTCAGATGGATGCTGAGAACTCTGCTTTGGATCGACTTTCAAAGTCTACCTCTGCTCCTGCTAAGAAAAGATTGTTCAAAAAGACACCTTTTTCTAAAAAGGGAAGATACTATCCTGCTTATGGTCAGCAGGCATTTTCTGCAGGTCGTTTTGCTGCAAAGCGTCAGCAGCCATCTAAACAGGCCACGTCAAAGGCTGCCAGGCCTCCCACGGCCCAGCAGCCTCAGCCTCCTCAAGGCCTTTGACTTGCAGCTAGAGAACTTAGCCTTTCTGGCTCTGGAAGAACCAGAACCCCTCACCATTCCAGGAAGGATAGCTTACTTTGCTCCCAGATGGGAGCAAATCACAGCAAAGCAATGGACCCTCTCCATTATAAAGGAAGGGTACAAGCTTCGTTTCTTAAACCTTCCTCCCCACATCATGGTGAAACAGTTCAATTCTCCAACATCTCTCCTCAACCTTCTGGGTCAGGAGATTGCTACCCTTCTTGCCCAAGGGGCAATAGAAGAAGTACCCCTTCTTCAACAGGGCTCAGGTTCTACTCCCCTTATTTTCTTATTCCAAAGAAAACAGGGGGCTACAGACCCATTTTAGATCTCAGAGAATTGAACAAGTTTCTATTCAAAGAGAAATTCAAGATGATTTCTCTCGGTACTCTGCTGCCATACCTTCAGAGTCAGGACTGGCTTTGTTCTCTAGATCTCAAGAATGCGTACACCCATGTCCTCATCCATCCAACACACAGAAGGTTCCTTCGGTTCCTTTTTCAAGGAAAGCACTATCAATACAGGGTGCTTCCTTTCGGTCTGGCCTCTGCACCAAGGGTGTTCACGAAATGCATGGCTGTAGTAGCTGCATTTCTACGCACTCTAGGCATATTCGTTTTCCCATATCTGGACGACTGGCTCATTCGAGCTTCATCCCAGTCAGAGGCCCAGATTTCTCTAACCTGCACAATGCGTATCCTTCAGTATTTGGGACTGGTAATAAACATCCCAAAATCCCATCTCACCCCTACTCAGTCTCTGGAGTTTATAGGGGCCTTGCTGGATACCACAACTGCAAGGGCCTATCTTCCTCAGGTCCGTTGCCTATGCTTGGTGCAGTTAGCCTCCCAGATACAGTTAAAGTCCCATTTAACTACTCGAGAGATGTTACAACTATTAGGCCACATGGCATCCACCGTGCATGTGGTTCCATATGCTCGCCTTCACATGAGGGCAGCTCAATGGACTTTGTCCACCCAATGGACTCAGGCATCAGGTTGCCTGTCAGACAACATAGCAAACTCCAGTCGCCTATTTTGGTCTCTCCAGTGGTGGAAGTCCTCTCAAACCCTGTTGCTGGGGTCCCCTTTTCAGCAACCGCTACCCCAAGCAACTCTCACAACAGCTGCTTCTCCAATGGGTTGGGGAGCTGATCTGCAGGATCTCTCCACAGGAGACTTCTCTGCATATCAATCTCTTGGAACTCAGAGCAATATTCTTAGCTCTCAGAGTATTCCATTCCCTGCTCAGCTACAGGACAGTCCTCATCCATACGGACAACCAAGTAGCCATGTTCTATGTAAACAAGCAGGGTGGGACTGGCTCTCTGTCGCTTTGCAACGAAGCTTTGCGACTGTGGGCCTTCGCCAGAGAGCATCACATCCATCTTCTGGCAGTATATCTTCCAGGCATTCAAAACTCTTGGGCGGACAGACTCAGTCGAGTTCTGCTCCCACACGAGTGGTCCCTCCACATGGACCAGGTAGCCAGGATTTTTCGAATTTCGGGAACCCCGGACATAGACCTTCTTGCAAGTCCATGGAATGCCAAACTTCCCCGGTTCTGTTCCAGAATTCCGTGTCAGGGAGTTCAGGCCAAGGATGCTTTCCTCCTTCACTGGGGTCAAGACTTCCTTTATGCCTTTCCACCAATTCCCCTAATTCCCAAAACACTATTCAAGCTTCAGAGAGATCGAGGGACCATGATCCTCATAGCTCCACATTGGCCACGCCAAGGGTGGTACCCTCTACTTCTGCATCTCTCTCAAGCTCCTTCCCTGGACTTGGGCTCTGCACCAGACCTTCTGTCCCAGGAAGGGGGAACATTGTGGCACCCAAACCCCCAGTCGCTCCATCTCAGGGCTTGGTTTCTGAGGGCCTAGACCTTCAAGATTTTCATCTCTCTCAGCAAGTCAGAGATGTTATTCATGCCTCTAGAAAGCCTTCTAGGCGTTCCTATGCTTTCAAATGGAAAAGATTTACCATTTGGTGTTCAGAGAAGGGTCTAAACCCTCTTGCAATACCTCTGAATTCTCTACTAGAGTATCTCCTGCATCTGTCCCATGCAGGCCTGAAAACAAATTCAGTAAGAGTCCATTTGAGTGCTATTGCAGCGTCCCTCAAGCCTCTCAATGGACAACCTATTTCCTCTCACCCTCTTATAGCAAGATTCATGAGAGGCCTTCTTTTAACTAAACCTCCCATTAGACCACCTCCAGTGGCATGGGACTTAAACCTGGTTCTTGGCCAGCTTATGAAGCCACCCTTTGAAACTTTAGCCACCACCTCCTTGAAACTTCTTTCTTGGAAAGTTGTTTTTCTCATTGCAGTCACCTCAGCACGCCTCATCAGTGAGTTGCAAGCTTTGGTGGCTAATCCACCTTATACAAGGTTCCATCATGATAAGGTAGTCCTCAGGACCAATCCATACTTTATGCCTAAAGTGGTCTCGCCTTTTCATCTAAACCAGGAGGTATATTTACCTGTCTCTTTTTCCAGGACCTCATGCATCCAAATGCAGAGAGGAATCTTCATACCTTGGATTGTAAGAGAGCTCTCGCTTTCTACTTACAAAGAACACAGCAACATAGAAAGTCTTCTCAACTCTTTGTTGCTTTTGATCCTTCTCATTTTGGACTTCCAGTCTCTAAAAGAACACAGTCCAACTGGATTGCTCAGTGTATTTCTTTTGCCTACCAGAGTAGGAACATTTCTCTGGAGGGGCCATGTCACAGCTCACAATGTGAGAGCCATGGCAGCCTCAATGGCTCATCTAAACTCTGTGTCCATCGACCAAATCTGTCGAGCGGCCACCTGGGCCTCTGTTCATACCTTCACAGCCCATTACTGTTTGGATAAGGACTCCCGCTGGGATGCGTTTGGTCAGGCTGTTCTCAAACACCTGTTCCATTCCTAATCAACTCCTACCCACCTACCCTGGTTGGATGCCAGAGATCCATGGGGGGAAGTGGAGCCCTCTGCAAGGACACACAACCATGGGGTCTCTCCCTGGCATCTGCAGCTAGGGAGTCCCCATATGTGAAGACTCATTCCTGCTTGTTCCTGGAGATAGCACAGTTACTTACCTGTAACAGGTGATCTCTGGGAACAGCAGGAATAAGTCTTCACAACCCACCCACCTCCCCTAGGAGTTGTATCTCTCTATCTATCTTTCCTTTCCTTTCTCTTTCTTTGTCTCAGCTTTAAAACTCGAACTGGAGAGAGGCGGTTGGGAAAGGCGGGAAGGCAGCGCGCAGGCGCGGTGGGATGCTCCCAAAAGCTTTCTTACTGGACGCTGGGGAGCGTTCCCGCGCAGGCTCCGTCGGTACCGACGAAACCCATATGTGAAGACTTATTCCTGCTGTTTATTTTATTTATTTTATTTATTTACATTCTCTTATATACCGCGCTATTCTGCATCAGTGCGGTTTACATTGAACAAACTGAAATTACATTGAACAGGGCATTATAACTTGGAGATAACTATTTTACAGGGAACATGGGCTATGGAGGGTTAAGTGGCTTGCCCAAGACCACAAGGAGCACCTGTGGGACTAGAAACCCCAGTCCTTCCGGCCCAAGGTTGCTGTCCTCTAGTGATCACCTGTTACAGGTAAGTAACTGTGCTTTACCTGTAACGAGTGATCTCTGGGAAAAGCAAGGATTTAGTCTTCACAATCCACCCTCCGCCCCTTGGAGTTGTAGGGTTGTTTTTTTCTGTTTTTCACTCCTTCTGTTCCGCTACAAACTCAACTGAGGAGATGGAGTTGGGGGAAAGGGAAGGCAGTAGCGCAGGCACAGTGGAGTGCTCCCAAAGGCTTTCCTATTGGTAGCTGGGGAGCTTCCTGTGCGGGCTGCATCAGTACCGATGTCACCCATATGTGAATTTTAAATTCCTGCTGTTCCCGGAGATCATATGTTACAGGTGAGTAACTACACTTTCTCCAGGACCAAGCAGGAAGTCAGTCCTCACATATGGGTGTCATCGGCGGCGATGAAGCCCCAGCGGAGCATTTCCCCAGCTTTCTATGAAAGCCTTTGGGAATGCAGGCATGCATGCGCGGTTCCCTTCCCGCCTAAAGATGCCATCTTACCTCAGTCTCTTTTTTTCCGTGAAGCCCACCGGACGTGTGTCCAGTTTTCCCGGTTAAAATTAGATTTTTCAGCGATTTTTTGCTCTTTTTCTTCCAGTTTGACGCCGGTTCCCCTCCCGCCGGGTTCGGTACACCGGTATCGAGCCCGATTCCTCTTTTTAGGTTTTTGCCCTTCATGGCTGGCGTTCGCGCCCTTTTTTCTCTTTTTCCCTGGAAGGCCGGTCTTTTGACCTCGCTGGGACTCTTTTTTTTCCCCGATGGCTTCCAGTGGTTTTAAGAAGTGTGATCGGTGTAAGAAACTAATGTCTCTCACCGACACACACGACTGCTGCCTTTGGTGCCTCAGCCTCGGCCCCGACCACGATCCTAATTCGTGCGGGGCCTGTGGAAAAATGTCCTCCAAGGCACTACGAAGTCGCCAGCAGCAAAAGGAAAGGCTTTTCTCGGACTCAGCCTCCGGCCGGGCCCAGACCTCGTCTGAGGCCTCGACATCTCGGGATTCCGATCCCGAGCGCCGTCGAAGCTCCTCGGACAGGGGGTCCCCCAACCGGGAACGCAAGAGGAAGAAACGGCTCGCGAGGGCATCGTCGGAAGAGGTCCCTGGCTCCTCGAGGGCCAGGTCTAAGACCCCCGACCATCGCCCCGGGCCTGTGGAACCGGAGAAGCCTGCCAAAGTTCCTCGTGTGGAGCCGGAGTCTGCTGGACACGTAAGCCCCGTAGTCCTCATGGACTCTCCTCCAAGGGAGCCGACATCGGGCCCGGCGCCCGAGTCGGTGGCTGCTGCGTCTCCCGAACTGAGTCTCAGGATGACAGCCTTGGAGAGCAGAATGTCTGCCTTCATGGAGCAGCAGCGGGCACTGATGGCCAGCCTGACTGGCGCATCTTCCCCGACCACCGGGACATCGACGTCGAAGTCGACCCCGGAGACCGAGCCGATACTCGAGTCCATCGTGGCTCGGAGTCGACCTCAGTCGCGGTCCCCCTCGACCTCCCGTTCGGGACCGAGGGTGTCGACGCCGGTGCTTCCGGCGTCGGGGCAGGTGCTCCAGGGCCCCATGGGGTCAGACCTCGGCTCTTCCTCGTACGAGTCGGCTTGGGAGACGGAGGACGAGGAGTCTCCTGATACCTTTAAGACTCGGTGCGTCCCTTCGGACTCACCGCAGTCTGAGCCCCGGAGTAGGTCCCCCCTGGAGGACACCCGGTTCTCGGAGTTCGTCCGGGATATGGCCACAGCCTTGACTATTCCGGCGGATCCCGAGGAAGAGCTCGAGCTGAAGAGCTCGAGGCGCTGCAGTATGACTCTCCTCCGAAGGAGGCCTTTACTGTCCCGGTTCCTCCGATGCTTGAACAGCTCCTCTTCCGTATGTGGGAGGCACCGGCACCGGCCTCGGCGCCGGTTCTTAGCAAGCGAGTCGATTCGATTTATCGGCTCCATAAGAGCCCTGGTTTTCAGAAAGCACAGCTACCACACCATTCAGTGGTTGTGGAATCGGCCATGCATCGTCTAAAGAGTCAGAAGATGCACTCCGCGGTGCCTCCTGGCAGGGAGGCCCGAAACCTAGATGGCATCGGTAGAAAGTGTTTTCAGGGCTCCATGCTTGCTTGCCATGTCCAGTCTTACCAGCTGTACATGGGCATGTACTTGCAGGATCTGGCCAAGGAGTTGGCCGGATTCTCTGCTGGTCTCTCCGGGGAACCCTTGCAGAGATTTAAGTTCTTGTCCTCGGGGATTCGGGACTGCTCGAAGTTCATGTCCCGCGCCGCCTACGATGGCTTCGGCCTGAGTTGCGGCAGCCGGCATCGCGGTTCGACACCAGGCATGGCTGCAGTCATCGGATCTCGAGCCATGGGTTCAGGACAAGTTGGTCGATGTCCCTTGCCGAGGTGAAAACCTGTTTGGCAAGCCCATGACCGAGAAGGCCGCTCAGCTCGAGACCGAGCACCTCACCCGGACAAGGCTGTCGAGGAAGACCTCTGCCCCTTCTCATAAAAAGAAGGGCTCGGGTAAAAAGCCCTTTTACCCGAGGAAGGGCACTGCCTACAAACAGTACCCACAATATCAGGCTGCCCCCCAGGGTCAGCAAGCCAAGGGCCAGGGTAATGGGCCCCGTAGGCAGAGGACACCCAAGCCTCTGGCCCCTGCTGCCACTCAGCAGGGTGGGGGCTTTTGACTCCTTGAGCATAGCCTCTCCTCCACTGCTCTCCCAACCCTGCACAGGAGGTCGTCTCGCCCTCTTTGCCCACCAGTGGCCCCTTATCACCGGGGACAGTTGGGTGCTGGACATCATCCACAGGGGATATGCCCTCCATTTCCACCAACTGCCACCCCCATATTTTCCAGGGGAGCCTCCAAGGCCTCCTCTGCACACAGACCTTCTCCGTCAGGAGCGTCAGGGTCTGTTGGTGGACAGAGCGGTGGAGCCTGTGCCTCCCCACTTGCAAGGTCACGGATTCTACTCCAGGTATTTCCTGGTGCCCCAAAGAACCGGTGGCCTTCGTCCCATTCTGGACCTCAGGAACCTCAACAAGTTTCTAGTGAAGGAAAAGTTCCAAGATGCTTACTCTTGGAACACTTCTGCCCTACCTCCAGCAGGGAGATTGGCTATGCTCCTTAGATCTAAAGAATGCGTACACTCACATCCTCATTCATCCAGACCACAGAAAGTACCTCAGGTTCATTGTGGGAGGAAACCATTATCAGTACAGGGTGCTGCCTTTGGGCCTCACCTCCGCCCCCAGAGTCTTCACAAAGTGCCTAGCAGTGGTGGCGGCCTACCTGAGAAATCAGGGAATCTTTGTCTTCCCCTATCTAGACGACTGGCTAATCAGGGGTCAGACATGTCAGGAGGCCAATCAAGCCACCCTCAGGACTATTGCTCTTCTACAACGCCTGGGGTTTGTCATAAACTTCGCAAAGTCCACTTTGCTCCCCTCCCAGAACTTAGAGTTCATAGGACCAAGGCTAGACTCTCTGCTGGCAAAGGCTTTCTTGCCAGCAGACAGGGCCCAAAGGTTGATGGCCTTGGCAAATCAATTTCTCAGCAGGTCCCTGGTCTCCGCCAGTCTCTGCCTGAGGATTCTAGGCCACGTGGCTTCGACAGTACATGTGACCCCCAATGCCAGGCTCCATATGAGGCCTGCACAGTGGTGCCTTCAGGCTCAGTGGTCACAGGCAGCCTCAGAGACAGGATAAGGGTGTCCAGACCATTTCTGCACTCCCTCAACTGATGGCTGCACCCACCCAATCTACTGAAAGGGGTGCCTTTCCAGATTCCAGGGTACACAGTAGTGATAACGACAGATGCCTCCCTGCAAGGCTGGGGAGCTCATTGTCTGAACAAGTGCACCCAGGGACTCTGGTCTCCCTGGGAAGCTGCACAGCAGATCAATCTCCTCGAACTCAGAGCTATTCGATTGGCACTCAAAGCTTTCACTCCTACCCTGACTCACCAATCTGTCCTGATTCAGACAGACAACCAAGTTGCCACGATTTATGTGAACAAACAGGGCGGAACTGGTTCCAGGCTCTTTTGTCCGGAGGCTCAGGACCTTTGTTCTTTTGCCCTCAAGCACAACATGCTCCTCAAGGCTGTGTACCTTCCAGGCCAGGACAACTACCTGGCAGACAGATTAAGCAGAATACTGCAGCCCCACGAGTGGCAGCTGCATCCTTTAGTGGTTCAGAAGATCTTCCTGAAATGGGGTCTCCCTTTGATAGATCTCTTTGCCAGCCCAACGAACAAGCAACTGCCAAAGTTCTGCTCCAGGCAACCACATCCTCTGCGGATAGCAGCGGATGCTTTTCTGATATCTTGGTCTCAGGGCCTCCTCTATGCGTTTCCTCCCACACCCTTGGTGGCCCGAACTCTCTTCAAGATTCTTCAGGACAAGGCCTCGGTCCTACTGGTGGCTCCCAGGTGGCCGAGACAGCCTTGGTTTCCTCTTCTACTTCAATTGGCAGTGGATCCTCCACTACATCTGGGGTTGCAACCCGACCTTCTCTCACAGGAGCAGGGTTCCCTTCTGCACCCCAATCTCAAAGCTCTCAATTTGATGGCCTGGAGGCTGCAAGGGTAGTCTTGGCTCCCTGGGGCCTGCCTCAGAAGGTTGAGGAGGTTGTCCTAGCCTCTAGGAAACAGTCCACTAGGAAAACCTATGCTCTCAAATGGAAGAGGTTTTCTGTGTGGTGTCAGCTACATACAGAAGATCCTTTCTCCTGTACTGTGCCAGTAGTCCTTCAGTACTTACTGCACTTGTCAAATCAAGGTCTTAAATCCAATTCTGTTCGGGTCCACCTCTCAGCTCTAGCAGCTCACCACTCTCTGGTGGAGGGACATTCTCTGGCTGGTCACCCCTTGGTGTCTCGCTTTCTTAGGGGCTTGCTTTTGCTCAAGCCTCCTATCCGTCCTCCTGCCCCTGAGTGGGAGCTGAATGTGGTCTTGCAGCAACTGACTCGCCCACCTTTTGAGCCGATGGCTACTTGTCCACTACGCTTCCTCTCCTGGAAGACACTCTTCCTGATAGCTCTTTCCTCGGCTAGGCGAGTAAGTGAGCTTCGGGCCCTAGTCTGTGATAGGCCTTACACCAGGATTTATAGGAACAGGGTAGTCCTTAGGACTCATCCAAAGTTCCTCCCTAAGGTTGTCTCCTCTTTCCACCTCAACAGGAGGTGGTTCTTCCAACATTCTTCCCTAGGCCTCATGCAAGCCAGGCTGAAGCAGTCCTGCATACCCTGGACTGTAGGAGGGCCTTATCCTTCTACCTTGACCGTACACAGGGGCATAGAAGGGCTACCCAGCTCTTCGTCTCCTTTGACCCCAATAAGTTGGGGTTGGCTGTGTCCAAGCGTACCTTGTCCATCTGGGTGGCTGACTGTATCACCTGGGCTTACAAGGTGGCTGACCTTCCTTTGCAGGGTAGGGTTACGGCCCATCGAGTCAGGGCAATGGCTGCCTCAGTGGCTCATCTCCGCTCTGTGCCCTTGGTAGACATCTGCAGGGCTGCAACTTGGTCTTCAAGCCAGACTTTTGCGGCCCATTACTGCCTGGAGAGGGAGTCCCATAGGGACAGTGCTTTCGGCCAAGCAGTACTCCGGAATCTCTTTGAGGTTTAGGCAACTCCTGCCCTCCTGCCCTCTGTTGGGCTACCGGTGGAGGTTGTGTCCTTGAAAAGCCTTTCTTTGCTGCTGAGACTAGAGGGAGTTCTCTTGTTCAGCCTGGGTTCCTCGGTAGCCCAGAGCTGGGGAGTCACCCATATGTGAGGACTGACTTCCTGCTTGGTCCTGGAGAAAGAGTAGTTACTCACCTGTAACAGGTGTTCTCCAGGAGCAGCAGGAATCAGTCCTCACAACCCTCCCTCCTCCCCTTGGAGTTGCAGTTGTACATAGTTTAATTTTCATTTTTGTGTGCTGTTCTTAGCTATGTCATTTGACTGAGGTAAGATGGCACCTTTAGGCTGGAAGGGAACCGCGCATGCGTGCCTGCATTCCCAAAGGCTTTCATAGAAAGCTGGGGAAATGCTCCGCTGGGGCTTCATCGGCGCCGATGACACCCATATGTGAGGACTGATTCCTGCTGCTCCTGGAGGACACCTGTTACAGGTGAGTAACTACTCTTTCAAGTAGTGGCATGGCCATGGTTTTAGTAGGACTATCTGCCATGTTTCTGGAGACAGCCATAGAGCATTTATAGGTAGAAAGACCACCAACACTTGGTTTCATTGAAGCAAGACAAGATGGAGCTCAAGGGCTTTCAGGCCCAGGCCTAGATCTCACTCTTGGAATTGACTTGTTTCCAGCTGGAAAAAGGGGGAGAGCTTGGTAAACATAGAAACATAGAAATATGACGACAGAAAAAGACCACCTGGCCTATCTAGTCTGTCCTTCCATATCAACAACTACAGCAGTCCCCTTTTTTCCTTTAGAGATCCTCTGGACCCAGAAGAGGTGATGAATGAAAGAGTTTCCCTGTGATTAGGGGACCTTTCAGCCCACTGAATGATCCTTTCTGTTCTTCACAAAAGGCCATGGCTGTAAGATCTACTTCAGAGGCTTTTGACTGTCAGTGTGGTGGTCCCTGGCCCCCTGGAAGAATAGGGCTGCAGCTAGTATTAAATCTGTTTATTTTGCTGTACCCAAGAAGGAAGTGTTTTTTTATCCAATACTGGATTTGCAACAAGTCGATAGCCCCTTATGGTTCCTAGGATTCATAAGGAAGATTCTGAGATCCATAATGGTGGCCATCAGGCAGGGAGAGTTCCTAATGTCTTTGGATCTGACGGAGATGTATTTGCACATCCCTGTTCGGGTAGAGCATCAGAAATATTTAAGGTTTGTGGTCTTGGGACAGCACTTCCATTTCAGGGTCCTTCCTAAGGACCTTTTCCAAAGTGATGGTCGTGGCAGTAGCCCTCCTTCAGGAAACACAACATATCACAAAACATATTAAAACATATTAAAAACACGTAGAAATGTAAAACATTAAATAAACATGTTCAAGCTACACGGGCATGGAAAAAACAAAAACAAAACATATGTAAAACCACAACTACATGTAGATGTAGTTGTGGTTTTACATATTTTTTGACGGGGGAGGGTTCAGGCCCATTCTGAGGAATCTCAACAAACTCCTTGTTCAAGAAAAATTCAAGATGGTTTCCCTCAGCACCCTTCTGCCATACCTTCAGAGAAAAACAGCTGGCTATGTTCTCTAGACTACAAGATGTTCTTATGCCTTTAAATGGTGGAGGTTCACACTCTGATGTACCCCGAAGCAGATTGACCCATCTGCCTGCCCAGTGGAACTTCTGCAATATCTCCTCTACTTGTCCTCTACAGGACTTAAGACTAATTCCATCAGAATTTATCTTCTCCAGGACCAAGCAGGAAGTCAGTCCTCACATATGGGTGACGTCGGCACTGACGGAGCCCCCATGCGGAGCATTTCCCCAGCTTTCAAACAAAGCCTTTGGGAATGCAGCGTGCCTGCGCGGTCCCCTTCCCGCCCAAGGGTGCGATCTTGCTCAGTCTTTCTTTTTCCATGGAGGCCGACGGACGTGAGTTCGTGTCACCCGGGAAAAGTTGATTTTTTTCTGCGATTTTTGCATAGTCTTATCCTGTTCGACGCCGGTTCCCCTTCCCGTCTGGGCTTGGCACACCGGTATCGAGTCCGGAGTTTTGATTTTTGGTTTTTGTCCTTCGTGACTAGCGTTCGCGCTCTTTTTGTGTTTTCACTGGCAGCCCAGTCTTTTGACCTTGCAGGAGCCCTTTTTTCCCCGATTGCTGCCAGCGGGTTCAAAAAGTGTGATCGGTGCAAGAAACTTATGTCTCTCACCTACACACATGACTGCTGCCTCCGATGCCTCGGGCCCGACCATGACCCGCTAGCCTGTGGCCCGTGCGGCAAAATGTCGTTGAAGGCGCTTTGGAGCCGACAGCATCAACGTGAGAGAATTTTCTCTGACTCCGCTTCCGGCCAGGCCTGGACTTCATCAGAGGCCTCGACATCTCGGGAGTCCGACCCCGAGTGCCATCAGGGTTCCTCTGAAAGGGAGTCTCCCACCCGGGAGCACAGAAGGAAGAAAAAGATCGCGAGGGCGTTGTCGGTGGAAGCTCCTGGTTCCTCGAGGGGCAGGTCGCGTAGCCCTGACCGCCGCCACGGGCTCTCTGAGTCGGAGAGGCCTTCCAAGCTACCTCATGTGGAGCCGGAGTCCCCGAGTCACGCAAGTGCAGTTGTCCTCATGGACTCTCCTCAAGGGGAGCTGACGTCGGGTCTGAAGCTGTCGGGGGGCTGCTGAGTCTCCTGAGCTTGGACTCAGGTTGACAGCCCTGGAGAGCAGCTTGGCTGCCTTCATGGAACAGCAGCAGGTGCTGATCGCCGGTCTGACCGGTGCATCTGCCCCGACCACCGGGACCTCAATGTCTAAGTCGACCCTGGAGACCGAGCCGATCCTCGAGTCGAAGTCTCGAGTTGATCCTCGGTCAAGGTCCCCCTCGACCTCACGTGCGGGGCCGAGGTCGTCGATGCCAATACCCTTGGCGTCTGGGCGGGTGACACCAAGGCCCACACGGCCGGAGCCGCTTGATTCCTCCTCGGAGGAGTCGGACTGGGAGACGGAGGATGAGGAGTCCCCGGACATCTTCCGGACCCGGTGCGAGCCTTCAGAGTCACCGGAGTCCGAGCATTGGAGACTGTCGTCCCCCAGGAGGGTACCCGGTTCTCGGAGTTCGTGAGGGACATGGCCAAAACATTGGCCTTCCCTGCGGACGCCGAGTAGGAGCCTCGAGTCGAAGAGCTCGATGCCCTCCAGTATGATTTTCCTCCGAAGGAAGCCTTTACTGTACCGGTTCCTCTGATGCTGGAACGGCTGCTCTTCCGTATGTGGGAGGCACCAGCCTCGACGCCGGTTCTTAGCAAACGGGTCGATTCCATTTATCAAGTCTGTAAGAGCACTGGGTTCCAGAAGGCACAGCTACCGCACCACTCCATGGTTGTGGAATTGGCCATGCACCGTCTGAAGAGTCAGAAGATGCACTCCTCGGTGCCCCCTGGCCGGGAGGCCCGGAACCTGGATGCCCTCGGTAGAAAGTGCTTCCAGGGCTCTATGCTATCTTGCCGTGTCCAGACCTACCAGCTGTACATGGGCATGTACCTACGAGACCTGGCAAAGGAGATTGCCGGGTTCTCAGCTGGCCTCTCCGAGGAACCTTTGCAGAGGTTCAAGGCTTTGACAACAGGGATTCGAGAGTGTTTGTTTATGTTTATTTAAATTTGATAGCGGCCTATGATGGCTTCGAGGCTTCGGCCCGGGTAGCTGCGGCTGGCATCGGTGCACGCCGTCAGGCCTGGCTACAGTCCGGATCTGGAGCCATGGGTGCAGGACAAGTTGGTCGATGTCCCCTGCCGAGGTGAAAACCTTTTCGGTAAGCCCATAACTGAAAAGGCTGTGGAAATCGAGACTGAGACTCTCACCAGGACAAGGCTGTCCAGGAAGACTTCTGCCCCTTCTCAGAAAAAGAAGGGCTCGGGAAAGAAGCCCTTTTTCCAGAGGAAGGGTGCTGTCTGCAAAACCTACCCGCAATACCAGGCCTCTCCAGCTCCCCAGCAGTCCAAAGGGCAGGGGTATGGGCCCCGTAGGCAGAAGACCCCCAACCCGCCAGCTCCGGCTCCTGCACAGCAGGGAGCGGGGTTTTGACTCCCACAGCATAGCCTCTTCTCCCCAGCTGGCTCCACTCAGCACAGGAGGTCGGCTGACCCTGTACGCCTACAGGTGGCCAGCCATCACGGGATACCTCGGTGCTGAGCATAGTCCAGAAGGGCTACTTCACTTCCACCAGATACCCCCTCCTACTTTCCAGGGGAGCCTCCAAGACTCCCTCTGCACAGAAACCTCCTCCTCCAGGAGTTGGCAAGTCTTCTAAAGGAACAGGCGGTGGAACCGGTGCCCCACCACCTGGAAGGGCAAGGCTTCTACTCCAGGTATTTCCTGGTACCAAAAAGGACAGGAGGCCTTTGGCCTATCCTAGACTTGCGAAACTTAAACAAGTTTCTGGAGAGGGAAAAGTTCAAGATGCTTACCCTTGGGATACTGCTGCCCTACCTCCAGCAGGGAGATTGGCTATGCTCCTTAGATCTAAAGGATGCTTATACTCACATCCTCATCCATCCAGACCACAGGCAGTATCTCAGATTTGTGGTGGGAGGAAACCATTTCCAGTACAGAGTACTTCCCTTTGGCCTAACCTCCGCCCCCAGGGTTTTCACCTAATGCTTGGCGGTGGTGGCGGCCTATCTCAGGAGTCGAGGAATTTTCGTTTTTCCATACCTGGACGACTGGCTTATCAGGGGCCAGTCTCTCCAGGAGGCCAGACAAGCCACTCTTCACACTGTCTCTCTTCTTCAGCATCTGTGCTTTGTCATAAACTGCGCAAAGTCCACTTTGCTCCCCTCACAGAACCTAGAGTTTATAGGGGCAAGATTAGACACCCTGCAGGCATGAGCTTACTTGCCCGAGGACAGGGCCCACAGACTGATGAACTTGGCCAGCCAGTTCCAAAGCAATTCTCAGATCTCTGCCAGGCACTTCCTGTGGCTCCTGGGCCACATGGCATCCACGGTACATTTGACTCCGAATGCCCGTTTGCACATGCGGGCTGCTCAGTGGTGCCTCAGAGCTCAGTGGGCGCAGGCCACAGGCAACCTCCGAGACAGAGTAAAGGTGTCCAAACCACTTTTGGACTCCTTGCAGTGGTGGCTACATCTCCCAAACCACCTTAGGGGGGGTACCTTTTCATGCCCCAGCATACACAAGGGTGCTGATGACCGATGCTTCCTTAAAGGGCTGGGGTGCACATTGCCAGAGCACGTGCACTCAAGGCCTCTGGTCTCCTTGGGAGGCCACACAGCAGATCAATCTGTTGGAGCTGCGAGCAATCCGCTTGGCTCTCCAGACTTTTTCTCATGCCCTCTCTCACCAGTCTGTCTTAGTTCAGACAGACAATCAGGTGTCAGTGTTCTATGTGAACAAGCAAGGGGGCACAGGGTCCAGACTCCTATGTCAGGAGGCGCAGGCCCTTTGCTCATTTGCAGTCAAACATGGCATGTTTCTCAAAGCAGTGTATCTACCTGGTCAGGAGAACTTATTGGCAGACAAACTAAGCAGGATTCTTCAGCCTCACGAATGGCAGTTGAATCCACTGGTGGTCCAGCAGATCTTTCTACGAGGGGGACTTCCATCAATCGATCTCTTTGCAAGTCCACTGAACCGTCAGCTGCCCAGGTTTTGCTCCAGACAGCCGCATCCCCTGAGAATGGCAGCAGATGCGTTTCTGATCTCTTGGTCTACGGGCCTCCTGAATGCGTTTCCTCCCATGCCCCTGGTGGCCCGAACTCTGTTCAGGATTCTACGGGACAAGGCCTCGGTGATTCTGGTAGCCCCCAGATGGCCGAGGCAACCATGGTTTCCACTTCTTCTGCAGTTGGCGATGGAAACTCCATTCCCTCTGGGGTTGTCTCAGGATCAGGGTTCCCTTCTGCACCCCAATCTCAGATCCCTCAATCTGATGGCCTGGCTGCTGAAAGGATAGTGCTAGCTCCCTTACTTCTACCTAGGGAAGTTGAGGAGGTGGTCTTGGCCTCTAGGAGACAGTCCACCAGAAAGTCCTATGCCCTCAAGTGGCATTGGTTCTCAATATGTTGTGCTCAGTGCAATGAAGATTCTTTTCCTGCCTTGTAGTACCCAGTAGTACTACAATACCTACTTCACCTGTCAGACCTAGGCCTTAAGTCCAACTCTGTTCGGGTCCACCTCAGTGCTCTATCAGCACACCACTCACCGGTGGAGGGTCAGTCTCTGTCGGTTCACCCCTTGGTGTCCTGCTTCCTCAGAGGCCTGCTTCTGCTCAAGCCTCCGATTCGTCCACCAGCCAATGAGTGGGATTTGAACGTGGTCTTGCAGCAACTTACTCACCCACCGTTTGAGCCGATGGCTACTTGCCATTTACGCTTCTTTTCTTGGAAGGCGCTCTTCCTGGAGCTCTTACCTCGGCCAGACGTGTGAGTGAACTACAAGCTCTGGTTTCTGATAGACTGTACACACAGTTCTATAGGAACAGGGTGGTCCTACGGACCCATCCGAAGTTCCTTCCAAAGGTTGTCTCCTCCTTCCACCTCAACCAGGAGGTGGTTCTTCTGACATTCTTTCCCAGGCCGCATATCAGCCAGGCTGAAACAGTCTTGCATACCCTGGACTGTAAGAGGGCGTTGTCCTTTTACATAGAACGTACACAGGGGCACCGAAGGGCTATTCAGCTCTTCGTCTCCTTTGACCCTAATAAACTGGGGTTGCCTGTCTCCAAGCATACCTTGTCCACGTGGGTAGCAGATTGTATCGCCTGGACGTACAAGGCAGCCGGCCTCTCCTTGCAGGGTCGAGTCACGGCCCACCGTGTCAGGGCAAAAGCCGCGTCAGTAGCTCACCTCCGCTCTGTTACGTTGGTAGACATCTGCCGGGCCGCTACTTGGTCTTCAAGCCAGACTTTTGCAGCCCACTACTGCCTCGAGAGAGAGTCCCAAAGGGACAGTGCTTTCAGACAGGCGGTACTCCGTAATCTCTTTGAGGTTTAGGCAACTCCTTCCCTCTGGCCCTTGTGTTGGGCTACCGTACGGGGGCGTTCTCAGAGGATATTCTTATCACGGATGCTGAGGCTCTGTAGAGGGAGCCATTTTTTCAGCTTGGGGTTCCCGGTAGCCTAGAGCTGGGGAGGCCCATATTTGAGGACTGACTTCCTGCTTGGTCCTGGAGAAAGAGTAGTTACTCACCTGTAACAGGTGTTCTCCAGGAGCAGCAGGAATCAGTCACACCCCTCCCTCCTCCCCTGGAGTTGTGGTCATATACTTTAGTTTTTTTGATGTCTTTTAGCTATGTCATCAGACTGAGAAAGATGGTACCCTTGGGCGGGAAGGGGACCACGCAGGCGCGCTGCATTCCCAAAGGCTTTCTTTGAAAGCTGGGGAAATGCTCTGCACAGGGGCTCTGTCGGCGCCAACGTCACCCATATGTGAGGACTGATTCCTGCTGCTCCTGGAGAACACCTGTTACAGGTGAGTAACTACTCTTTATGCCATTGCAGCCTATCACAGGCCAGTGGACAGCCATCCTGTTTCCTCACACCACTTGGTGCAAAGATTCATGCGGGGTCTTCTGCTCTCCAAGCCACTGATCAACCCCCCTCTGGTGGGGAACAAGTCATGCTTATCCATCCGGTATCGATAAGTTGGTACCGGACCCTCCGATGCCAACTTCGATCAGTACCAGTACCGTGCCTTGCACGATCATCCGGATCGGAGGTACTTTGAATCCTCGGATGAGTCTGAAGACTCTGAAAGCTCTGCCGATACCTGAGTACTTCTTCCTGAGGATTCTTCTTCTCAGCATAGGATGTCTCCACCAGAGGATATGTCCTTTCAGGATTTTATCCGAGATGTGGCTCGAGGTCTTTCCATCACAGTGGCTCCTGAAAAGAGCCCTAGGGCAAAGGAATTAGAAATCCTACAATACCCTAAAGCTCTCAAGGAGGCAGCTACCTTACCTATTCATGATACCTTGCATGATCTCATGTTAAGGATGTGGGAAACACCTCTAACCACATCTCCTCACTCTCGAAGACTCGACACCATGTATCGAGTTCCTCCCTGTCCTGGGTTTCAGAAGACAGCTACCACACCATTCCATGGTGGTGGAATCAGCTATGAGAAGGATCAAGAGTGCAAAAAGGCATGCATCTAATCCTCCAGGACGTGAGTGTAGGACGCTTGACGCCTTTGGACGTTGAACCTTCCAGGCTTCCATGTTTTCTGCTAGGAGACCAGTTCCTGTATTTTATATATGGGAATGTTCCTTAAGGAGGTCACAGGAGACTTAGAGCTTATGAGCCCTCTCCTTCCTGATGATAAGAGGCAGGATTACCTCGCCCTTGTCAAACATGCTCAGGATGTTTACAAGTTTGTCAATCGTGCAGCCTTTGACTGCTTTTAGTGCATAAGCAGAACCTCTGCTATTGCCATAGGTGCACGTAGGATTGCCTGGCTCCAGGCATCTGACTTGGAACTTTGGGTATAGGATAAACTAGGAAATATTCCTTGCACAGAAGAGAATCTCTTTGGCAAGAATTGGCAGGAAAAAGCTAATGAGATAGATGCTGACAATATCACCTTGGATAGATTGTCTACATCTACAGCTGATCCTCCAAGGAAAAAATCCTACAAGAAACCATTCTTCAGTAAGAAGTTTTATCCCTCCTATACCCAACAGGGACATTGTTTGGGTCATTCTGCCCAAAAGGGACAGCAGCAACAACCTAGGCAAAGAAAAACAAAAGCTGCTAAGCCTCAGCCGGCTCATAAGACTCAGCCTCCACAGGGGCTTTGACTACTGTCTAGAGAACTTTGCCTTCCTGGCCCAGAACAGTCCAGAGCCCTCCATCATTCCAGGAAGGTGATGTCATTTTGCCCCCAGATGGGGTCAGATAACAGCAGAAAATTGGACTCTGTCTATTGTAAGAGAGGGGTACAAGCTTCATTTCCTCAGCATGCCCCCTCCTACAATTGTAAGACAGTTCCATTCTCAGATCTCTCTCAACAACCAGTTAGGTCAAGAGGTCACTGTGCTTCTTGCCCAAGGGGCAATAGAAGAGGTACCCATTCTACAACAGGGTACAGGGTTTTACTCCCCCTATTTCCTTATTCCAAAGAAAACAGGAGGACACAGACCCATTTTAGACCTCAGAGAATTGAACAAATTCCTGTTCAAAGAGAAGTTCAAAATGATTTCTCTTTGAACTCTGCTGCCATACCTTCAGAGTCAGGATTGGCTTTGTTCTCTAGATCTCAAGGATGCGTACACTCATGTTCTCATCCATCCAACTCATCGAAAGTTCCTTCGCTTCCTATTTCAAGGGAAGTACTACCAATACAAGGTTCTTCCTTTTGGCCTGGCCTCGGCACCAAGGGTGTTCACAAAATGCATAGCTGTGGTGGCAGCATTTCTTTGCACCCTAGGAATATTTGTCTTCCCTTACTTAGACGACTGGCTCATTCGAGCCCCTTCAGAGCCAGAGGCCAGGGTTGCTCTCTCTCGTACAATGCGCATCCTTCAGTATTTGGGACTTTTCATAAACTTCCCAAAATTCAACCTTGCTCCCACTCAGTCTCTAGAGTTTATAGGAGCTCTGCTGGATACCAGATAGACAAGGGCTTACCTTCCACAGGCCCGCTGCCTTCGCATTTTGCAGTTGGCTTCACAAGCAGTGTTAAAACCTCTCCTCACTGCTCGAGAAATGTTACAGTTGCTAGGCCACATGGCATCCACCGTTCATGTGGTTCCTTATTCTCGCCTCCATATGAGGGCAGCCCAGTGAACTTTAGCCACTCAGTGGGCTCAGGCGTCAGGTTGCCTGTCAGGCAAAATAGCAAACTCAGATCGCCTTATTTTGTCCCTCCAATGGTGACAGTCACCCCAAAACCTTTTGGTGGGGTCTCCTTTTCAGCAACCCCCACCCCAAGCCACTCTAACAACAGATGCTTCACAGGTGGGTTGGGGAGTCCACCTGCAAGGCCTCTCTACCCAGGGTACCTGGACTCCACAGGAGGGCTATCTACACATCAGTCTCCTGGAACTCAGAGCAATCTTAGAGTATTCCACACCCAGATCAGCTACAAGACAGTCCTAGTTCAAACGGACAATCAAGTAGCCATGTTCTGTGTGAACAAGCAGGGCGGAACAGGCTCTCTGTCGCTATGCAATGAAGCTTTGCGACTATGGACCCTCGCCAGAGAGCATCAGATTCATCTCCTTGCGGTGTATCTTCCAGGCATTCAAAACTCTTGAGTAGACAGACTCGGTCGAGTTCTGCTTCCACACGAATGGTCTCTCCATGCGGACCAGGTGGCCTAAATTTTCCAAATTTGGGGAACCCCGGACATAGACCTCTTTGCAAGTCCGCTGAATGCCAAACTTCCCTGGTTCTGTTCCAGAATTCCGGCTCAGGGTTGTCAGGCCATGGATGCTTTCTTCCTCCATTGGGGCCAGGACTTCCTGTATGCTTTTCCACCCATTCCCCTAATTCCCAAAACCCTTTTCAAGCTTCAGAGAGACAGAGGTCATATGATTCTCATAGCTCCACATTGGCCACGGCAAATGTGGTACTCTCTGCTCCTACATCTCTCTCAAGCTCCGCCTCTGGAGTTAGGATCTGCTCCAAATCTCCTTTCTCAGGAGGACGGGATGCTGTAGCATTCCATTCCCCAGTCTCTGCATCTCAGGGCCTGATTGCTGAAAGCCTAGAACTTCACGGTCTTAATCTTTCTCAACAGGTAAAGGATATCCTTTATGCTTCCAGGAAGCCTTCCACAAGACGCTCTTATGCTTTCAAGTGGAAAAGGTTTACCATATGGTGCTCGTAGAAGGGTCTTAACCCTCTTGCGATACCTCTGGAATCATTACTGGACTATCTCCTTCATTTGTCTAATGCAGAGCTTAAGACCAATTCCGTGAGAGTTCATTTGAGTGCTATTGCAGCTTCTTTCAAGCCTCTAAATGGTCAACCTATTTCCTCTCATTCTCTCATTTATGAGAGGTCTTCTTTTAACTAAGCCTCCCATTAAGCCATCACCGGTGGCATGGGACTTAAATTTGATTCTTGGGCAGCTTATGAAACCGCCTTTTGAACCATTAGCCACTACCTCTTTGAAATTCCCTTCCTGGAAGGTCCTCTTTCTTATTGCAATCACATCAGCACGTCGCATCAGTGAATTGCAAGCGTTGGTGGCTGATCCTCCTTATACAAGGTTCCATCATGATAAGGTAGTCCTTAGGACTTATCCACATTTTATGCCAAAGGTGGTGTCACCTTTTCATTTAAACCAAACGGTTTACCTTCCTGTATTCTTCCCAAGCCTTCATGCCTCAAATGCAGAAAGGAATCTTCATACTTTAGATTGTAAAAGGGCTCTGGCCTTTTACTTACAAAGGACACAGCAACATAGGAAGTCCTCTCAACTCTTTGTTGCTTTTGATCCTAGTCATTCGGGACTTCCAGTCTTCAAAAGAACACTGTTCAACTGGATTGCACAGTGTATATATTTTGCCTATGAGAGTAAAAACCTTCCTCTGGAAGGCCATGTCACAGCTCACAATGTGAGAGCCATGGCAGCCTCTATGGCTCATCTTCACTCTTTGTCTATCGACGACATCTGCCGAGCAGCTACTTGTGCTTTGGTTCATACCTTCACAGCCCATTACTACTTAGACTAGGACTCCCGCTGATGCCTTGTTTGGTCAGGCTGTTCTTCAACACCTGTTCCATACTTAATCAACTCCTACCCACCATCCCTGGTAGGATGCCAGAGATCCATGGGGGAAGTGGAGCCCTTTCACAAGGGCACACAACTTCTGGGGTCTTCTCCCTGGCATCTGCTGCTAGGGAGTCCCCATATGTGAAGACTACATTCCTGCTTGTTCCTGGAGATAGCATAGTTACTCACCTGTAACAGGTGATCTCCGGGAACAGAAGGAATTTAGTCTTCACAACCCACCACCTCTCCTAGGAGTTGTATCTCTCTATCTCTTTCTCTTTCCCTCTCTCTTTTGTCTCGGCTATTAACTCAACTGGAGAGGGACAGTTGGGAAAGGCGGGAAGGCAGCACGCAGGTGCTGTGGGATGCTCCCAAAAGCTTTCCTATTGGACGCTGGGGAGCGTTCCCGCGCAGGCTCCATCGGTGCCGACGATACCCATATGTGAAGACTAAATTCCTGCTGTTCTCGGAGATCATCTGTTACAGGTGAGTAACTGTGCTTTCCTTTTATAGCAAAGTGGTTTGCATTGCAATGTTAAATAGAACTGGAAACCAATGCTAAAATAGTCGGAAATAAGTAAACAAAAATTTGGAAGGAGAGAATAGCAGTGGCCAGTGCTGCTTTCAAGCCCATTCATTTCGGTTCTTTATTATATCCCATAACACAGTAATGGGTTTTCAGTTTTTTGTTAAATTGTTTAAATGAGGATTCTAATCATAAATCAGTAGGTGGTGAATTCCAGAAGGAGAGGGCGAGAAAGTAAAAGGCTGTAATCTGTCTAGGTTCCATTCTTTCTTGATAGAGTGATGGTAGTGCAAGCAGATTTGCATCTTGAGAACGTAATTCATGGGATGAGGTATAAGGAATCATGGAAGAAGATAGATATTGTAGGTGACTGGTTTGTAGGATCTTCTGCTGTATATACTACGGTTAATGTTTTGAATTTAATCTGATAATGGGTAGCATGTGGTTGTCAATGAGAAGTGGAATGATGTGATCAAATTTCTGAGCATTACATATGAATTTGACAGCAGTATATTGTATTCTTTGAAGTTTTGACTATCCTGTACAGTGGTATTTCAAACTTGGATATTACATTAATCTAATCTGAAAATGAAGAATGCGTGAACTAAGATATAAAGCTGTTTGGTTTAGGAAGCACTTAATTGAATGAATTAAAATTGACTGAAGACCAGATTTTTTTTTCTTAAGTTAACAATTGACCTTGCATAGAAGCTTATGGCCAGATAATTTTTTTAAAAAAGGGGAAGAGCTGCTAAATTTAAGCAGCTAAATTTGTGCCGTATTTTTGGCCAATATAGGAATCTAAGTTTTCAGCTGAAAATTAATTGTAATTCATGCATTTAAAGTTTTGCTTATAAATTTAGACCTGCCATTCATTTGCCTATATTTGAACCTAATTTATGAGCCTTGTGCTGAAAATCAGTGCTATATTCTTAACTTTTATTTCACTGTCCTAAATCTGTCCCTTTTGTTTCCTACTAATATTTTCAGAGGCCAGTTTAGGAGCATAACCCTCAAAGTTAGGTACATGTGTTTGCGCAGCTTGCATTCTTCAGGAACAAGCAGGAAGTCAGTCCTCACATATGGGTGACATCTGCACCGACTGAGTCTGCACAGTATCCACTCCCCAGCTTTCATAGAAAGCCTTTGGGCGTTCTACCATGTATGTGTGGTCACCTTTCTGCCCAAAGGTTCCATCTTACCTCAGTCTTCTTTTTTCTGCGGAGCCCATCGGACATGTAGTCTGTACCCTCAGAAAAAGTTAGACTTTTTATTTGTGATTTTTTTTTTCACGATCCTCTGGTTGCATACCTTCACCTTCTCAGTTCCTGGATCCATCGCCTCAGCATGGTTTTTTTCGGGTTCCTTCTCTTCGGTACACAGGTTTTTCTTGTGCCCTCCTTACCAAGACATGACCTCGCGAGAGCAGTCTTTCCCGCTATGTCTTCGGTCAGTGGCTTTAAGCAGTACGATCATTGTAACTGTACCGTCATGCATGGATAGTCATCAGTGTTGCCTGCAGGGCCTTTGCGCCAGTCACAATGACTCTTCCTGCTCCCTCTATCTCCAGATGATGAGTAAGAGCCGGAAGAATTTTGAAAGGCAACAGGAGTCACAGTTTGGGGCCCTAACACCTCCCATTCAGCTCCTGTGTCATCTGGGGAATCAATGCCCTTGGGAGCCGTAGAGGAGGCCTTGGCCCCAAGGTCACAGGGCATTGGACCCGGGATCAGCTCTGGAAAACCATCCTGGGAATGATTGGATCCCGTTGAAGTCTGCCTTAAAGACAGATTCTGGTGCCAAGGGTAAATCCCATGATCATCGGCATGGAAGCCCCCGAGCCGAGGACGAGGGCTGTGAGTGGCCTTCCAAGCTCCTCCCATTGAGAGGAGACTCCCAAGGCCTCGGGGGATTGGAATCGGTCTTCCAAGGTCATTATCCTCGAGGAAACCCCCTTGATGGAACCAGTGTTGGGCACAATGCCCTAAGTGCCGGTGCCTGTGGAGCCCACTGGCCTCTAGCTCAGGATGGCAGCCTTGGAATGCAGCATCGCTGTCCTCCTGGCACTGCAGCAGCCCCAGACAACCAGTATCTCCGGCCTGGCGACTGGTCCCTCCACTGTGGGGGCATCGCCGATGGAGGTTCAGCTTGTGCTGGAGCGCTTCCAACCCGGCTCCAATGCTAGGCATCTGTCCACCTCTCCCATGAGGACTGGCCCTCTACATCACATGTCTCAGGGTTGGATCACCAAGAGCTTTGGCCCACGGTGACTTCCCCTGCCGGTCACCGGACCGATGCCTGTCTGGTCTGGAGGTATCTTCTGATACAGATTCCGAGTTGGAGGCAGATAATGAGTTCCCGGATACTCATCGGCACAGGATGTACCCTTGGACCCGTCCCCACCCAAGGACCTCTCCTTCTTAGGTGATCATGCGGAACATGATGAAGGCCTTGGCCTTCGCCACTGAGGACGAGCCTCGTGCGGAGGATCCCCCGAATGAGGCACTCGCAGTGCCCATTCCTCCCATTCTCGATAGACTGCTCTTCAGGATATGGGAGACACTGGTTATGGTGCCAATAGTGAGCAAGCAGCTCTATTTCATATATTTGGTCCAAAAGAGCCCTGGCTTCCAGAATACACAGCTATCACACAACTCCATGGTGATGGAGTCGGCCATGCGTTGGATCAAGCGCCAGAATACCCACTTTTCGGTGCTCATGGGCAAGGAGTCCCACATCATAGATGCCTATGGTAGGAAATGTTACCAGGGCTCAATGCTCATGGCCCGTATCCAGGCCTTCCAGCTGTATATGGGCATATACTTTAGAGACCTGTTAAAGGAGCTTGCCGGGTTCTCAGCTGGGTTGTCTGAGTCTCTCCAACGATTCCAGACTCTGGTATCAGTGGTCAAGAAGTGCTCCAAATGCATGACTTGGGCAGCCTACGACTACTTTGAGTCCGTGGCTAGAGTGACTGCAGTGGGCATTGGTGCCCGGTGCCTGGCACCTGGCATGGCTACAGTCCTCAGACCTGGAGCAATGGATTCAGTACATGTTGTTCTCTCCCCAGCATGGGACATCAACCATCTTCTACAAGCCCATGATGGACAAGGCGGCAGAGTTGGAGTCTGAGTTCATAACCAGAACCAGGCTCTCCAGGAAGACTACAGACTCTTCCCAACAGAAGGCTTTAGGGAAAAGGGCCTTTTTATCCAAAAAAGAGGAAGACCTACGGAACATACCTCCAATTTCCGGCCTATCCTGCTCCCCAACAGGGGCAGCAGGCCAAGGGCCAGGAGCAGGGCCCTCGTAAGCCTAAAATCCCCAAACCCCAGACAGCGCCTCCACTGCAGAATGGGGGGAGCTTTTTGACTCCTAGGACATAGCCGCTCTTTCCCTCTGAGGTCAAGCACTGCAGCCTATAGGGGGATGTCTGGTCTTTTTTGCTCAGTGGTGGCCCAGCATCACCACTGCTACTTGGGCTCTGCAGGTGGTCAAGCAGGGTAACCTCCTCCACTTCGAATAGACGCCACCTCCGTTCTTTCCTGGGGAACTACCTATGGCTCCTCTTCACAGAGAGCTTCTGCAGCAGGAACTTGTGAGCCCATACCCCCTGTTCAAAGGGGAACAGAGTTCTACTCCCGCTACTTCCTGGTTCTAAAGAGAACCGGGAGAGTTTTGGCACATCTTGGATCTGTGGGACCTCAATCGGTTCTTGATGAATGAAGTTCAAATTGGCTTCCCTTGGAACGTTGCTGCCCTACCTTCATTGGGGAGATTGGCTAAGTTCCTTGGATCTCAAAGATGCCTATAACCATATCCTGATCCATCCCTCGTACCGGCAGTATCTCCGCTTCGTCATCGGAGGACAGCACTACCAGTATTGTGTTCTATTATTCGGACTGGCATCTGCCCTCTGGGTGTTCACAAAGTGCTTGGCAGTGGTCACCACCCACCTGTGCCTCCAGGGGGTATTTGTGTTCCCCTACCTAGATGACTGGCTCATAAGGGGCGGCTCTGCCAACGAGGTCCATCAGGCAGGGCACCGTACCATACTTGTCCAGAGCACTCTGGGTTTGTCATCAACTACCCCAAGCATCTGGAGTTTATAGGGGCCCTCCTGGACACAGTCCAGGCCAAGACCTTTTCTTCCCATAGACCGAGCTCGGCACCTAGAAGCCCTAGCGCCGGACCTGCAGGGTCACTCATTGGCCATGGCCTGCCTGATGCTATGCCTTCTGGGACACATGGCCTTGACAGTGCATGTCACGCCCGATGCTCACCTCCACATACGTCCATCCCAGTGGACCCTCAGCTCCCAATGGGCCCAAATGATGGGCCACCTCCAAGACAGGGTCCAAGTGACCCCAGTGCTGGTGAAGTCCCTCGATTGGTGGCAGGAACCATGGCACCTTCTGGCAGGAATTCCTTTTCAGTTTCCTTCCCTTCAGGTGATCTTCATGACAGATGCCTCAAAACTTGGCTGGGGAGCCCACTGCGGCAGTCTTCAGACCCTGAGCATCTAGTCGGTGGAGAAATGTTTCCATCAGATCAACTTTCTGGAACTCTGAGCCATTGCATACGCTCTGCAGGCCTTCCAGGACCACGTATCAAACCAGGTTGTTCTGGTTCAAACAGACAATCAAGTGGCGATGTTTTATCTCCACAAAAAGGGATCATACTACTTGTGCGAGGAAGCAATTTGTCTCTGGAATTTCTCCCGGGAGAGGGGTATGCTCCTTCAGGCGGTGTATCTACCGGGACCGAAGGATGTTCTCGTGGATTGCCTCAGTTGGGTTCTCCAGCTCCACAGGTGGAGGCTGAACCCTCGAGTGGTGCACCACCTGTTTCAAACATGGGGCTCTCCTACTCTTGACCTATTCGCCAGTCTCAGCCGTGCCCAGTTGCTGCATTTCTGCTCCAGGATACCGTCCCCGCACCGAGTAGTGGCCGATGCATTCCTCCTGTCTTGGAGCGAGGGGTTACTGTATGCATACCCTCCGACCCCTCTGTTTTCCAAGACTCTTCTCAAGATTCACTGGATCGGACCTCTGTGGTCCTCATTGCCCCCAGGTGGTCCCGGCAGCTGTGGTTACCCCTGGACTGCCGATTGCCCTAGGTTGCACCCTGGACCTGGTATTGCAAGAGAACTAGTCCCTCCTGCACTCCAACCTCAGATTCTTTGCCCTGACGGCCAGGCTGCCAAAAAGGTAGCCCTTGGCCAGTTTCATCTGTCCCAGGAGATTGAAGATGTCCTTCTGGCGTTCTACAAGGATCCACACGGTGATTGTATGCCTTCAAATGGTATCACTTCTCCGTCTGGTACACGGATCAGGGGATCAACCCCTTTCCCTCGTCCATAACAATGGTATTACAGTACTTGCTGTACCTTTCCCAAGTTGGCTTGAAATCCAACTTGGTGAGGGTGCACCTCAGTGTTCTGGCAGCACACCATCATTTGGTGGATGAGCAGCCCTTATTCTTCCATCCATTTGTGGCCCATTTCATGCGGGATCTCTTGCTCTTGCGTTCTCCCATTCATCCCCCAGCGACTGCATGGGACTCGAATGTTGTTTTGGGTAAGCTTATGATTCTGCCCTTTGAGCTGCAGCCTTCATGTTACCTCGAGTACCTATCTTGGAAAGTGGTCTTTCTGGTGGTGCTCACCTTTGCCTGCCAGGTGAATGAACTTCCAGCATTAGTGGCATATGTTACACCAAGTTTCATAGGAATAGGGTGGTATTGCGCACAAATCCACAGTTCCTTCCTAAGGTAGTTCCCCCCCCTTTCTTCTGAACCAAGAGGTGGTCCTTCTGACTTTCTTTCCCTGATATCATGTGAGTTGGGCGGAGGCCACGCTCCACACTCTGGATTGTAAGAGGGCGTTGGCCTTCTATCTCGAACAGATGAAAACCCATCACTGCTCTTCACAGCTCTTCATCTCCTTTGACCCCAACAGACCTGGGATTGCCTTCTCTAAATGCACCCTGTCCACCTGTGTGGCAGACTGCATCTTCTTCACCTTTGCACAGGCTGGTCTCTCCCTGGGAGGGTGGGAGGGCACATCCCTGCTCACAGCATGTGAGCGATAGCAGCCTCAGTCGCTAACTTGCGCTTCATCTCTTAGTTGGAGATTTGCCGGATGGCCACTTGATCCTCAGTTCATAACTTTGCAGCGCATTACTGCCTGGAAGCAGACTCCCGGCATGACAGTGCCTTTGGCCAGGCGTTACTCCATCATTTGTTTAGGGTTTAATGCAACTCCTTCCCTCTGACCCTTCTGTCAGTCCAAGGCTACCAGATGACTGCCTTCCTGGTCAACTCTTGGATCATGTCGGAGGTCTTGGGGTCAATCTGCGCACTCTGCTGGCATTCATGATTTGATTTTTCAGTTTCCGTGGCCTTTTTACAGTTTGTTTGTTTTTTTTTGGTACCCTATAGCTTGAGAGTCCTATATGTGAGGATTAACTTCCTGCTTCTTCCTGGAGAAAGCACAATTAACTGAAGTGACCTACAGAAAAATTGTAATTACTCACCTGTAGCAGGTATTCTCCAGGAACAGCAGGAATCAGTCCTCGCAACCCTTCCTCCTCTCCATGGAGTTTCTTATGTGAAAACTGATTCCTGCTGTTCCCAGGGAACACCTGCTACAGGTGAGTAACTACGCTTTTTCTGTAGGTTACTTCAGTTAATTGTGCAGTTCATTCCCAGAGCAATAGTTTATTGCAGATTCGAAAGAGACTCCATCTCGGGTATTTTCAACAATATTCCGGTTAACTTCCTAGTCTGCTGTTCATGTTTCAATGTGCTTTCTGTGACTTAGTCCTCTGAGTTACTGTAGCTGAAATGAATGGATTGCTCTTTACTTCTCTGAAGAAAAGTAAATAAACAAAACAAAAATAAAGCCCTTGTACTTTCTCCCAATTCTGCACCTCAACAATGAAGGAAGTAGAACAAAAACATGTAATGATGATAAACCAAATGAGTTTGTGGTATGCAGTTTGCTATGATTGAAGCTCAGTATACCTATTTAGAGCACTGACATCATAAGATGTACTAATCAAATAGGTATCTCTTCCTTAGTCAGGCCAACTGAATGAGTATACAGAGAGGAAGGAGATGTCTGCAGATGTGGTGTGTATGAGCCTGGCAAGTGTTCCTCCTGGAGAGCAGCGATCTCGGTTCCTTGCTGTTGGACTGGTAGACAACACTGTCCGAATAATTTCGCTGGACCCATCGGTGAGTACCTGTTAGGGGCAAAATGCTAAAACCTAATGTATTGTAACTAGGAGGGCGATTGTATCAGAGGCAAAAAATGGGCTACTGTTAGGGATGTGCATTTGTTAGCATGCATTCACAGGCCAGTGCAGAAAACTGATGCTGAAGTCATTTGCTATTACCTGTGTATGCATTTTCGTAGTGCACCAATAGCGTGAAACTTCAGCGTTGGTATGCAGCAAAGGGCATATATGCAAATGAGATGTGTGCAAAACTTTGCCATAAAGTTGAAAGGAAGGGAGCTAACGCATGCGCAAACAATAGACTTCCCTACAAGTGGTCGTGTACACATTGGCGTAAATGTCAAACGCTCATGTTATGTGCATAGGACATGCAGGTTCATTTGCCGCTTACCCCATAAGAATCGACACTATTATTTCTTCCAAAAACATTTTTTTATGAAATCAAGTGAGTCCAGAGAATACACAAGGGATAAGAAGCAAAAGATATTTCTTCTTGAACTACAAACTTTCGCTTATACGCTGAAAGATATACACAGAAAATTTTCACGTCGAAAGTAACTTTTCGCCAGTACATACTCTGAAACAGTTTTTCCCTACATGTGCAAAATGTTTGTCACCTCAGACCAGGCGTAGAGATATTGGCATTCCTGCTGTTTATGTAATCCTCTACACATTTCTCTGCATTGGGCCGCAGACCTTATTAGCATTACATTTTAATATGTGCAGCTCATTTGCATACTATTTCCATACGCTTAGCATTGCTGTGTGTGCATGCTCTTTTTTGCTGTTTATGAATGCATCAATCTCTCTTCTTCATTTGGTGTAGTGGAACTTGTGCATATATATTGCATTATCTGTGCGCAAAAAGAGCACACTAGTTTTTCTGCATTGGCCTATCAGTTCGTTAGCATGCCTTAAATTTAGTGTAAACAAAACAAAATATTACTCCACTCTCTCACTATCACAAAAAATACAAGAATTTCAGGGAACAGGTCTCAGACTGTATTGGGAATGGAACCCAGGAGGTATACCTCTGCTGTGGTTACCAAACCGCTCAATTGCATCAAGGACCCCGTGTATTCCCTCTTCTTGGATGTTTATCTTTTCAAGGCAGAATTCAGTCCCAACAATGAACTCAATGAAGCTTAACTTTTCCGCTTAAATGCAAAACTCGCTGAGACACAAATTCTGTCACTCTTCTTTAAAGGTTAAACTCAATTAAAAAAAGTGAACAACATAGCTATAAGCTTATCTGTAATGGTGTCGGAGGTAGAATGCAATCCCAACGCCAATCGTGCGTGCTTGTGCGTTTCACCGCGCAAGCGGTTTCTTCGGGGGATTCCAGCTCTATGATCATACCAGTCTGACATGCGGCTGTTCAACTCAATAAGCTCATTTTTCTCCCCTCAACTTGCTTCTCATCGTAGAAAAACGCGGCGTTTTTCTACGATGAGAAGCAAGTTGAGGGGAGAAAAATGAGCTTATTGAGTTGAACAGCCGCATGTCAGACTGGTATGATCATAGAGCTGGAATCCCCCGAAGAAACCGCTTGCGCGGTGAAACGCACAAGCGCGCACGATTGGCGTTGGGATTGCATTCTACCTCTGACACCATTACAGATAAGCTTACAGCTATGTTGTTCACTTTTTTGAATTGAATTTAACCTTTAAAGAAGAGTGACAGAATTTGTGTCTCAGCGAGTTTTGCATTTAAGCGAAAAAGTTAAGCTTCATTGAGTTCATTGTTGGGACTGAATTCTGCCTTGAAAAGATAAACATCCAAGAAGAGGGAATACACGGGGTCCTTGATGCAATTGAGCGGTTTGGTAACTACAGCAGAGGTATACCTCCTGGGTTCCATTCCCAATACAGTGAGACCTGTTCCCTGAAATTCTTGTATTTTTTGTGATAGTGAGAGAGTGGAGTAATATTTTGTTTTGTTTAGTTTTTTTGCTTTAACAGACCCAGAGTTATTTTTTTGTTAAATCAAACTTGTGTACACTAAATTTAACATATGTTAACTTTCAATTTAATATGCATAAAGTCAAATTGAATGTGTTAAAATGGTCTAAAGATTTTTAATTAACACAAATGTGTAAAATGACTCCAAAAAATCTGAAAATCAGAGAAAAAAGGCCAAACGAGGCAAAGTGTTTCCTGTTTGCACATCCCTAGCTGCTATATTTCCTGCTGGTCCTGCAACAAGGAAAACAAAAGAGTGGAGAGAAGCAAGGGGTGAGAGTAGAGAGTTGAGGAAGTTGGGTGTTCTTTTTGAAAGACAGCTGGCACATAAATTTTCAACGGGAAAAAAAAAAAGGTGAAGGAGCCAGGGCTGTTGCAGCACTGGCAGAGGGGGGTTCAGGTTGAGTCAACTCCATATATGTGCCAGGAGTGGTGGCTTTTAGCAGGGATACAGGCATTGCAGACTTCAGTATGGCTCAAACATGGCAGCACTTACAGAGCGTGGGGAGCATTACCTCATGTGGAGGATGTCGGGGAGCTCTGGGCATGTTGGGCTATGTCATGGCTGCACAGCCACAGGAAGCAGGGGAGAGAGGCTTCCTTGGCTGCCTGCAATAGAGGGGGAATTTTGTCAGTGTTGGGGCTGTCTGAGCTTCAGCTTGTGGCTGGAGCAAGGGCCATTTTGGAGAAGAGGCCCACATGGGCCAGGCCTCACCTGAGCTTCCCAGCTTGGATCCACAGGTAACGGCTGGGAGGACAGATCAACAATCTGAGAGGCCAGAGGGGATTGGAGGACTCCAGGGTCATCAGATTTTTTTTTCTCCCCAGAATTTGTACTGCTTATGCACAGGGCCTGTCTAAAGCAGGAGATGGGCCTTTCTTCCCCTCCCCGGGGACCATGGTGAAAGTATTCTGGGACCATCTAAGTTGCCCAGTTTGGAAGCTTTGAGTGACTTGGAGCGCCGATTTGTGGTATCACAGAATCCTTACGCAGGAACTCCCAGAACCAGGAAGAGACTCCAGGAGAAGGGAGACCTGAAGGATGGTGAATTACTGGAAGGAGAAGGGAATTACCCTATGGTGGAATGGCTCTTTCAACAGGAGGAACTGCTCTCCATGATCTCACAGGTATGGGGGCTATCAGCATAGTGGAAGACCCACTGAAGGAAATGAGTTGGCAGGGGATCCTGTTTCTGGAAGCCCACTGAGTCCTTTCCTATGCATCAGGCAATTAGGTCCTTGATCACAACAGAGGAGGCTGCTCCAGAAGTAGGTCTGGGTAGATCCATGGGGCAGTTGTATTCCTTGATCCCTAAGGAGAAGGTGAAAGTGAGAACTCTCAAGGTCTATACCCTGCTAACAGTCAAAAAGAAGACCATTATCCATGTGGAAGGTAGGAATGTATGCAAGGATACACAGGACTGGAAGATCAAGGTGGGGCTGGAGCAATCTTTTGAGATGTCAGCCCTGGCATTGCAGGCAGCTGTATGCAGTAGGTACACATCCAGAGTCTGTCTGTCTGTAATGGATCTAGTAGCAGCTTTCGACCCCTGTGGAGAGCGTACTGGTGGATTCCATGGACATTGTGCACTTTGAGGCCAATGTAACTTGCATGGCAGATGTCCCTTAAGATCTTATTAATGCATCAGCGAGAGGCTTGACTAGACATGTAATGTATCTCTGGAACTGGGTAGTGGATATGACTCCAGAACCTCACCTACGTGGGTTTTCCTTTCCAGGGAAGCTTCTCTTTGGTGAGGACCTGGGTAAGCAGATCAAGGATGTAGTGGACATGAAACACCAGAGATTGCTGAACTATAGACCTAGGGGCTATTTGCAGATTAGGCAAGATCGGATTTTGGAATTTGAGACATCACTGGGTAAGGCGACATACTCTGTTTTCCTATTTCCCACCAGGGGGCAGTCCTTTCAAAACAGGAAGGATGCTGGTGGAGCAACCCATAGTTATGGACACATATGCATCCATTATAGAGCTCTCTTACAGCAGTGTTCAGCACATAAGCTGCATTACAAGTTGCCTTTCCAGGCAGCAGTCAGGAACAGCCTGGTGTGATGGTTGGGTACTCCGAGAAAGGGCAGACTTGCAGGCACTCTAATAGGTCCTCACCGCAACAGATGCGAACATTGTTAGAGCCAGACAGTGCAAGAATAGTGGAATGTGGTCAAGGCCCAGTGGTCTATCAGTTTTCTGGAAGCTAGGGTGATCACAAGCACTGTAAAGGAATTCTGGACCACTTTTCCATAGACCTGAAGCTGCCTCAGGAACTGCAGGCTTGGTACGTATTTAAAGGAATCATGAGCACTACCAAGGTATTTTGGAGTGAAATATGCTACCTAGTGCCAGAAAGCTAAGTCTGGGACGAAGGTCATGGGTCCTCCAGCAGGACAGTGACCCAAAACATACATCCAGAACTAAAAAAGAATGGTTAAAAAGGAATAAATGGGACTGTTTTAAACTGGCCAGCAATGAGTTCTGATCTCAATCCATTCGAGAATCTTTGGAGAAATCTGAAATCTGCCATTGGTAAAAGGAATCCTGGAAACATTCATGAGCTGGAACAAATCTCAGTTGAAGAGTGGAAGAAACTACCAGCAGACAGGTGTACGAAACTTATAGATTATTACAAGAAACATTTGGAGGCCGTCATCACTGCCAAGGGTTGTGCAACCAAATATTAGTGAAGGATGCCATTAATCCTGTCCAGGTCATATTTTGGGGTTTTTCTCAGAAATTACTACGTCTAAGTTGCATAGACATCTGGGTTTTTTTGTTGTTGTTGAACATACTATTACAATATTGTTGTTGTTGAACATACTATTACAATATTATGATGACATACAGCTGGAATATTTCCAATTATTTCTCAAGATATTGTATGTAACATATCTACAATGCAAGGGTACCACAACTGTATATAACAGAAAAAAGATGCCTATGCAACTTAGACATAGTAATTTCTGAAAAAAAAATATGACCTGGGCAGAATTAATGTAGCCATCTATAACACATTCAAATACCAACTAGCCCCATGATATCCCACTCAATACAAGCCATACTCAACACATACAGCAAACAACCAGACAATCCTAATGGGAATGTAGATAGTTGATGTAAATAGTTAATTTTTAATGGCCTAGTATCATTAATGATACTACAGCCCAATTGCAAGTTTTATGTAATTGTTCGAATCCTTACAATTCGTTCCTTGTAAAAGTTATGTTTCAATGTAAACCGCCCCTGATCTCTGGAAGGGGCGGTATAGAAAAACGTTTCAACTAGCTAACTAACTAACTAACTCTGTCTGCTGGTAGTTTCTCCCACTCTTAAACTGCGATTTGTTCCAACTCGTGAATGTTTCCAGGATTCCTTTTACCAACGACAGATTTCAGCTCTTTCCAAAAGTTCTCGATTGGATTGAGATCAGGACTCATTTCTAGCCAGTTTAAAACAATCCGTTTTTCCCTTTTGAACCATTGTCTGGTCCGAGGCAACAAAGGCAGCAGTCATGTGTTTCGGTTAAGGACAATCTCCAGGAACAAGCAGGAATGAGTCTTCACATATGGGTACGTCAGTACCGACGGAGTCTGCGCGGGAACACTTCCCAGCATCCAATCAGAAAGCCTTTGGAAGCATCCCAACACGCCTGCGTGCTGCCTTCCCGCCTTCCCAACTGCCTCTCCTCAGTTTTCGTTTTTCCGCTGAGCCGGCAGGACGTCCTCCTGTCACCGCAGTAAATTCATCTTTTATTTTTTAGTTTTCTTGTGGTCGCGGCTGCCTTCCCTGATGCCACCGGTACTGCCGGTGTTTCTTTTTTCTTTTCTTGTAAAATTTTTCCTTTTTAAGGAATATTTTTTTCCTTCCTAGTGTCTCACGGTTTTTCAGGCCTGCTAGGCCTCTCCACTTTCCTTCATGGAACCGCCAGCCACTATCCCCAAGAAATGTACAAACTGTGGCAGTACAAACTTCATTTTGGACACTCACAATTAAGAAACATAGAAACATAGAAACATGATGACAGAAAAAGACCACAAGGCCCATCTAGTCTGTCCTTCCATAACAACAACTACAACAGTCCACTTTTTACCTTTAGAGATCCTCTGTGTTGGTCCCATGCTTTTTTGAATTCAGTTACTGTCCTCATCTCTACCACCTCCACTGGGAGACTATTCCACGGATCCACTACTCTTTCCGTAAAGAAATATTTCCGCATATCACTCCTGAATCTATCTCCCTTCACCCTCATCCCATGTCCCCTCGTCTCAGAACTTGCTTTCAATTGAAAGAGGCTCTCTCCCTGAACATTTATGCCACGGAGGTATTTAAACATCTCAATCATATCACCTCTATCCCGCCTTTCCTCTAAGGTGTACATATTGTGTACAATTGGTGTCTAATCTGTTTGGGTCCTGACCATTTTCCTCCGGAGTGTCCCTCCTGCGATAGTATTGTGGGAAGAAGTTTTCAACATCGAGTTCCCCTCGACACGTGGTCCCCATCCAACTTCAGGGCACTGACCATATCTTCTTCTACACAGGATCAGGTAACCCAAAAACAGTCTGTTAAGACTAGCCAGTCCTCGAGTGGCAAATCTCATGCACAGCATAGAGATGCCTCCAGCCTTGCCCTCGAGAATCCACTGGCTTCAAAACCCCGGTGGGAGTCTTCGGCCTCCAAAGCCCGTGTGGGGTTTCAGGTTGTTCCTGAAGTTCACCCCTCACAGAACATACCTGAGCCATGCCCGGTGGTGGCATCCGCTTCGAGCGGTACCGATACCCCGGCATCGGCAATGGTGTTGGATGAAACATTCCTCACCAAGGATCGTCGTCTGGCGTCCTCGGTACCTAAGGGGCCGTTATGTACGCTGCAGACCGACCTTCCAGTATCGGTATCATCCCCGGTACCGATACTAGTACCGACGTTGGTACCCTCCAGATGTGCATCGATAGACTCGCTTCCTTCGATGCCGAATCTGGAATCGATCTCCAGTCTGGAGGACTGGGTACCGACTCGCCTTGGTACCGACACCAGAAGGTACCGAAGGCTCGGTTCCGATAATTCGGATCCGGCACTCTCGGTGTCTTCGATGCCGTTAGAGTTGCCACCGGCTAGCTTTCATCCACCGGTATCGGATACGGTACCGAAGTCGGTACCCCTATCCACAGTACCATTGCTGTTGGTGCCTTCCATGCTTCTCTCATCAGGCTCGCTTCCCTCGATACCGAGTTTGGAATCAATCCCTAGCATGGACGATGTGCTACCGACTGTCGCTGGTCCTGACCTCCTGCAGTACCGGCAACCATCCTCTAAGGATCCCATACTGCACCATTCAGGATCTTCTATTCCTATAAACTTGGATAGATCCCTCGGTGCCAACGCTAGTTCTTCATCAGATCTAGCCTATCCAAAGGAAGTTCCCTCTGGGGATCCTTCTTTTCAGGCTTTCCTCCTGGATATGGCAAAATCACTTGCCATTTCTATTCCTGGACAGGATCCTACACAAGGGAATACAGAATCCCTCTATATTCCTGGCAAAGCAAAGGAGAACATCATGCTTCCTTTGCATCATTCCTTGCAGGATCTCCTTCTACGAATGTGGGAAGCTCCTTTAAAGGTACCCCCCACCTTCCAGAGCAACTGATCTTCTATATCAGGTGCCCCCCTCTCCAGGATTTCAAAAGACTCAACTTCCTCATCATTCCATTGTTGTAGAATCAGCAATGAGGCGGGTGAAGAGTACTAAAAAGCACTCTTCTTATCCGCCAGGTCATGAGTCTGAGACTTTAGATGCCTTTGGGCGCCAAACCTTCCAGGCATCCATGCTTTCAGCAAGAATTCTTTCATATATTTTTTTATATGGGTTTATCTCTTGAGGAGGTCACAAAGAAATTACATCTTTTGACTCCTTTTCTTCAAGAGCCCAAGAGTGCAGACTATTCCTCACTGGTTAGTCATGCTCAAAATATCTCTAGGTTTCTTACTCATGCTTCCCTAGACTCCTTTGAGTCTGTTAGCAGGACTTCTGCTATAGCTATAGGAGCACAACGTAAAGCCTGGCTCCAAGCTTCAGACTTGGACAAATGGGCACAAGAAAGACTGGGAAATACTCGCACTGGAGAAAATCTCTTCAACAAGGAGTCTTTACTCCAGGTTGCTCAGTTAACCACTGACTTTCCTGTTTCCAGAGGCTGTTCTATGCATTCTTATTTCCCAGTAGGTAGGAAATGTCCTACCAAACTTTCTTCCCCTAGGGGGAGAAGGTTTTATCCATCATCTGCCCATCATACAGATGTTCCCAAACAGGGGAAACATCGCCCTGGTCTGAAGAATCCACAACCTCAACAGGGTCAACAAACCCAGCAGTCGCAGGGTTTCAAATAGATCATTGTCCCTCTTGGTTGGTGGTTAGGGTGGCAGTCTGCTTCTTTTCACTTGCAGTATCTGCACTAAATTTATCTTAACCTACCTAGATATCTCTTCATGAGACATCTTTTCTCTAACTCTATGATGCTCATGCCCATACTTAACAGATTTTCCTCTTCCTCTTGGAGGAAAGAGAGCTAACAACTATCAATAGACAGTTGTTTCCCTGTACTGGCATGTATCATCTCATCTGTCAGAGACTTCCTCCATAGTCGGTCTCTTGCAACTCTGTCTTACCTCCCTCTTACTACAACATTTGTTTTGTAAGAGTGGCTCTTTTAAACGGGTAAGCCCCTATGGTCCTCTACCTGTTCTACTGGGGGATTCTCCCTTCTGGAGTTGTTTCCCCCCCCCCCCCCCCGTTACCTTAGGGCAGCTCATCAGACAATAGGAAGTCCTACCATGTCTGTTTCTTTTTCCCAATCTAAAAAAGGAAGAGGGAAAAGAATTTTTTCCACGCTGCCCTAGTAGTTGCTGCAGATACAGCAATTCCTAGTGGTTAAGCCACTGGTTTTGTTCACTGCACAACCAGGGATTCCCCTCCACTAGCAATCCTCCTAACCTCACTGCTAAGTCTCAAACAGGTTAGCAACCTCATTTGGGAAACCCTATTATCACAGTCTGGTTGGTTACCTTCTATTCTTCGCCCCCTTGTCCTTGGCAGAATAGCTGGTTACCTGCTGGCTTTCCACAGCCAGTTTTTTCTTCTAACCAAGCTGCAGCATGCTCTCTGCATCTCTACAGAGTAGCTTTGCACTGTGGGTCCTTGCTAGAGAGCATTAGTATCTTGCCTAGCAGATAACCCCAGATGGTTAGGAGGGGTTCCCCCAGTCATGTTCCATGTCTGGCAGGTATTCCCTACCCTTACCATCTCATCTTAAATCTCTTTTGAGGCATAAACCTCAGACCTTTCATTACGTGAAAACCTCTAGGAGGGCCAATTCCCTGACTTGACCCATATCTCCTTGAATCTTCTCGTCAGAGATAAACTTCTTCAATGGCAGCTAGAGGATGCCTAATACCCATCTTGCCCTCATAGGTGGGTCACTAGGGTATCTTCCTCCAGGGGCGTCCTCTATCCATTTTCCATACTGCAATTCTGGAGAGATCTGGACTTTCCTGTCTGCAGACTGAAGTTACATAGTAACATAGTAAATGACGGCAGATAAAGACCAGCATGGTCCATCTAGTCTGCCCAGCAAGATGGCAAGAGTAGGTGCACCTGTCGCTCTGTGCAGGCCACCCCTCCCCATGTCTCCTCTGCATTTTTCACGTAGGCCATCCTGGTTATTCAAGAGCTCAAATTCTGCAAAGAATTCAGACTTCTTGTTAGGGAGACCTTTCCTCTGACTCTGCCAGTCATAACCAGGAAAAGAGGATTTTCTATGTATCTATTCAAGCAGGTATCAACCTTCTTGCTGTCAGATAAATCTTCCTCTCTCCCTATATCCCTAAGGGGGATGAGGTTCTATGGACATCTCTCCATCCATATACCTGGAGACATGTGTCTATATGCCTGCATATTCATATAGGTATATATAGGTATATATAGATACATATATATACTTATCTATATCTATCTGTGTGTCTTCTGCCCATACATATCTCTTTATACATATATGCATATATACCCTATAGGTGTGTATATATATATATATATATATATAGATATAGATAGATAGATAGATATAGATTATATAATTCATATACATACATATATAATTATAGATATAATGAGATATATTTTTAGATAGATCTGTATCCATCTACTTATCTATCTGTCTGTTAGGTTCAGATATCCTTACATTCCTATATGATCCTGACAGATGGGCACTACCCCTATCAATGCTGTGCCAGCATACTTAGGGGGCTACACTTCTAACCACTTCCTGTGGTATTTAACAAACTTTTTCCTTACCATAACCTTTTAAGGTTTAGGTACTCCTGAAGCTCTCCATGTACCTTTTTTCTTTCCTAATTGACCCCATTTAGGAAAGACATTGCGGAGCTTCAGTTACTCTAAAGCTTAGCGCTCCTGAGTCTGTCCTTACTTTCTTATCAGATACAAGGGTCTCCATACCCTTTCTCCCCTACATGGATTGATTCCAACCCCAGTCCAGTTGTGTCGGACTCATTTTTTTCCCTTGGTCCAAGGTTTGTACTGTTTTTGGACCAAAACAGCATGAGCTTTCTTTAATAGTATCTTCTGCGTCTCCGCTGAAGCTCTACCTCTTCTACTACCCCAGTTTCTTCCCTGGGGCTGTTCTTACCCTGAAGTGTTCTGACCTCCACTTGTTTTTTTCTACTTTATTACCTCTACTTCTCAGTGAGGTACCCCTTGAGCACATTCACTGGCTCTTCTAACAGATCCATATGTAGTTCAGTGGACTTGTGCAATGCCAACAAGGGAGGCACAGATTACAATATTATACTACTAAATGCCCTCTATACAGGGTCTTCTCCTTTTGAAGCCCTGTTCTAGCCAGCTGTTCCACAGCTCCTTTTCTGTATTCAACTCCTACCCTCCATCC
Organism: Ichthyophis bannanicus; assembly: GCA_033557465.1. Lineage (NCBI taxonomy): Eukaryota > Metazoa > Chordata > Amphibia > Gymnophiona > Ichthyophiidae > Ichthyophis > Ichthyophis bannanicus. The sequence goes on along the minus strand of CM066034.1, from coordinate 559,180,156 downwards.
CCAGGATGCCTGAGGTCCTGAGGAATAGCATGGCTCGTTCTAGACTTGCAACATGCTAGGACTCCCTCCGGGCATCTGAGCTTGGGAGTCCCCATATGTGAAGACTCATTCCTGCTTGTTCCTGGAGATAGCACAATTACTTACCTGTAACAGGTGATCTCTGGGAACAGCAGGAATAAGTCTTCACAACCCACCCACCTCCCCTAGGAGTTGCATTTCTCTATCTCTATCTTTCCCTTCCTTGCTCTCTCTCTTTGTCTCAGCTTTCAAACTTAACTGAGGAGAGGCAGTTGGGAAGGCGGGAAGGCAGCACGCAGGCATGTTGGGATGCTTCCAAAGGTTTTCTGATTGGACGCTGGGAAGCATTCCTGCGCAGACTCCGTCGGTACCGACGTACCCATATGTGAAGACTTATTCCTGTGTTCCCAGAGATCACCTGTTACAGGTAAGTAACTGTGCTTTATTTTAGAACACCGATCACACTTTTTAAAGCCACTGGTAGCCATGGGGAAAAAAGTACTCCTGCGAGATCGAAGACCCTCTGGGCTGCCAGCGGGGAAAAAAGGGTGCGAAAGCACCAAAATATAAAAAGAACGTAAGACTACAAAGATTGGACCAAACTGGACCCCGAGGCACCGAGGACGGTAGCGGGAAGAGTACTGGTGCAATACCGGAGTCGAGTTGAAAAGCTCAGCCACAAAAAAAATCAACTTTTTCCGGGGGAAAGTCGGACAACGTCTGAAGGGCTCCGCGGAAAAAAGGAGACTGAGCAAGATGGCATCCTTGGATGGGAAGGGGAACACTCATGTGTTGTGGCATCTCCCAAAGGCTTTCTTTGAAAGCTGAGGGGATGCTTCCGCGAGGGCTCCGTCGGTGCCGTCTCCCATATGTGAGGACTGATTCCTGCTGTCCCTGGAGAACACCTGTTACAGATGAGTAAATACGCTTTCCGGCGCTGGGGACTCCAGTCCTGGACCTTTTCGCCAGCCCTATGTATTTGCAGCTCCTGCAGTTCTGCGGCCTGGTTCTTCACCCGAGCAGGGAAGCCTCTGATGCCTTCCTGCTGTCGTGGATGCACGGCCTTCTGGATGTGTTTCCTCCCACCCCTCTCATAGCGTGGGCTCTTCTCACGATTCAGTGGAACGGGGCCTCGGTGATCTTCGTGGCCCCGCGGTGGCCTTGGCAACCCTGGTTCCCTCTGCTGCTTCACCTCTCGTCAGAGCCTTCGGCTCCCCTCCGCAGCATGCTGAGCTTGTTGACACAGGAGGGAGGGTCTTCTGCTTCACCTGAACCTGAGGTCCCTATCCCTCACGGCTTGTGGCTGAACGGGTTGTGCTAGCCCCTCTTCGTTTCCCAGTGGAGATTGAGGACATATTGCTGGCTTCGCTCAAGGACTCGACTAGGAGGGCTTATGCCTTTAAATGGCATCTGTTCTTGGTGTGGTGCTCGGAAGAACAGGCTGAACCATTCTCTTGCCCCACCCATCTGGTTCTGCACTACCTACTCCATCTCTTGCAAGCGGGCCTGAAGTCTAACTTTGTCAGGGTCCACCTGAGCGCGATCTCAGCCAACCACCACTTAGTTGAGGGCGGACCCCTCTCTGGCCAACTGCTGGTTTCCTTCTTCATGCACAGGCTGCTTCTTTCCAGGCCTCCCATCTGACCACCTCCGGTGGAGTGGGATCTTAATGTCATCCTTACGCGACCAACCCAACCGCCCTTCAAGCCAGTGGCGTCCTGCTCGCTTGGCATTTTTCTTGGAAGGTGTTTTTCCTGGTAGCCCTCACCTCTGCTGAGAGGGTTAGTGAGCTCCAGGCCCTGATGGCCACTGCTCCCTACACGAGATTCTACGGGAACCGGGTGGTCCTCCGAATGCACCTCAAGTTTCTTCTGAAGGTTGTCTCAGACTTTCACCTCAACAAGGAGATAGTGCTGCCAACCTTCGTTCCAAAGCTCCACGCTGACTGGGTGTCAGCGATCCTCCATACCCTCAACTGTAGGAGGGCTCTCTTCTACCTGCAGCGCACACAGGCCCACCGCAGGTCCAAGCAGCTCTTTGTCTCCTACGACCCTGCCCATTTGGGGCTCGCGGTCACCAAGCAGACCCTTTACTCTGGGTGGTGGATTGCATCGTATTTGCCCAGGCTCAGGCTGGGCTACTGCTGGACCGCAGAGTCACGGTGCATGGTGTCCGTGTGAGGGCAGCATCGGTGGCACATCTGCGCTCCGTATCCCTGGTGGACATTTATTATTTTATTTATTTACATTCTCTTATATACCGCGCTATTCTGCATCAGTGCGGTTTACATTGAACAAACTGAAATTACATTGAACAGGGCATTATAACTTGGAGATAACTATTTTTTTTACAGGGAACATGGGCTATGGAGGTTATGGAGAACTAAACAAAAGGACTTGACATAAAGGCAACATTTTTGGCTGAAAAGTTCAAAATCTGACTATTTTCTGTTCTCCCTGACAGATTTTTTTTCTTTTTTAAATGGGTAAAATAAAACACAAAAGGCTTTCAAAAAAGGTCAGTAGCCTGTAACTGTGTTTCCTGTTCAGGTTTAAGAAAAGAAAAAGGAAGAGAACTTTAAGGCATAGGGGAGATGCAGTGAATCACCCGAGGTCCTATGGGAAAGCAGTTGACTACAAAACAAGGCGATAATGACTCTGTTACATAGAGAGATGATTTATGCAGGAATCTGTAGTTTGGATCATAGGTGTCACCTTTGAGTGCTTGAGCACCACTGATATTGAACAGACTCGACCATGTCCAAGGAGGGGTAATTTATTTTGAGTTCAGCACCCAATTATTTTGCAAAGTGTTCATACCATAGGAATCAAATCTTGTACTTTCTTCCCTGCCTGATTACGTGTATTGTAGTGCTGTGAGTGCTCGACTATACCATTTTTTGTACTGTTTGATAAAGTAATGTAACGTGCATACAGTTTACTGAAAGATAAGTGGTAAACCTGTAATTTAGTATCATATGTCAGAGTGTTTTCTCCCAGGACATAGTACAGGAATCTTATCAGAACTAATTTTGACCCTTGTGTCATGATGCTATACAATATCCCCTCATTTTCTCCCTCCAGGATTGCTTGCAGCCCCTGAGTATGCAGGCACTACCTGCTCAGCCTGAGGCGCTATGTATTGTTGAGATGGGTGGTGTGGAGAAACGAGATGATCTGGGAGAGAGGGGTTCCATCGGATTCCTATATCTCAACATTGGACTGCAGGTGAGCAGGGAACAGAGACTTAAGTTTTTGTACTTCAGTATCAGACTCCAGATGACACTGAATCTGCTGTTAATCCAAGTACAAGTTCTAAAATAACCTTTTTGGCTCATCACTCTATGGAATTTGTGAGTATCATTCAGCTCAGCTCTTTAAATAGAGAAAATGTTTTCATTTTTTTTAATCATTTTGTTTAATGACAGGTTTCTCTTGTCACCATCAGCCTGTTCTGTATTTATTTATTTATTTAAAAGGTTTGGTAAACCTCTATTCGATGTTTACAGCAAAGCAGGGAGGAGTAAACAGCCTCAAGACATAAACAACAATGTTGTCAATTTTACATGGGGAGGGAATGCGTAGCATAATAATCTTTCTCCAGTAGACATAACAAATAGCAGAGGTACATTAGGAATCAAATTTAAAGCTATGCTGAAGGAATCATTCTTCTGAGCAGTTTGAGATTAAACTCCAACAAAAGTGCTACATGAAAACTTGCAGGGGGCTTTCCTTAACTTTTACTCTGTTAGTGCAAGTGCAAAGAGTCAAAACCCTGCTCATGCAGACAGAGAATACAGTTCCTTCCTCTGTTTTCATTCAGCAGCTCTATTTGTAATCACTTTTATCAATTTGTCTTCCCACCAGTCAGAATGGCCTTTCCCAGCCATTTTATCTTAGGACAAAGAGGGAAAGCATTCAGAGCATTGCTCATAAAATTCTTTCCAACTCCCGTGCTTGTGCACACACCCATCTCTTTGTATCTGTGGTGTCTCTGTCTGCAGACGTTTGTATGAATGTGCATCTGTTTGTGTGTCGCTTGTTGAGGCTTTTTTTTTGGTGGGGTGAGGACCCTCTACTTTCTCCTCTTCTCCCACCACAGGCAGAAACTAAACTTGAACAGTACAGGAACTTCCCCCAGCTCACCTCTTCTATTTCTGTAAGGACAGCAGCATTCTAGTGATCCATCCACACAGCCTTCCCATTGACTGGCTCCTATCCTCAGTCTCTATTGTTGCTTTGGAAGCAAGCAGGGCAGGCTCACTTACACAGAGGGGTGGATTTGAGAACTGCAGATAGAGGTTTTAAACTCTGAAAATGTTGAGATGTTGATTTTCCTTCTAGCTTTCAGACATTACTGTAAAAAAAAAATCATTAGAATCTTGAACAAAAAGCCAGACATTCGTCAATCCTAACCTCCGACTTGTTGAGCACATCTAACATAGCTTGCAAACAATTTAATCTAGCCTTGTTCATGGCAAAAAATGCTAGCTTCCCTTATATATAGCAACCAGTAAAGCAATACAATTCAATCAATAGCTTTCACAGTACAAATAACAGCAAAGAAAATAAAATATATATGTCAATGTAACTGCAGTACATCATAGCTAGGGAATCATTTTGTAATCCCTGTATCTGTATGTGGTAGTTGTGTGTGTGTGTGTGTGTGTGTGTGTGTGTGTACACTGTGCATATGCTGTCTGTGGTGGGGTAACTGTCAGTTGTGGGTCATTTTTGGTGGATGTAATTTTGTGAGTTAGTGACAGTTGTAGGGGGATATTTTTTGCGGATGGGGCTGTTTGCCGTGTGTTAGGGAAATCACAGGGTGATAGTTTTTGGAAGAGGGCAGTTGTCAATGTGGCAAGATAATGGCAGAGGCATTTTTTGGGGGGCTGGTGAAGAGCAGTTTGAGGAGTGGCAAGGGAGGTGCAGAGAGTACGTTTTGGGATAGGGAAGTATGTGAGTGGTGGGGCTGTTGTCAAGGTGTATTTTAATGGAGGGGCAATTTCTGAGGGTGGGACAGTGGAGGTGAGGTATTTGTTTAGGGGTGGAGCCAACTCATTGGCTTGCATGGCATTTGTGAGGAAGGTTTTGTGTTTTTTTGTTTTGTTTTGTTTTTTTTTAGAGGTGGGGCAGTGTGCAGGTTGGAGCAGTTGAGGCATAGTTTTGGGGGTGGGGCAATTGTAGAACAGTAGTTTTTGGGAGTGGGGCAATTTGCAAGGTGGGGGGACAGGTGCAGGGGCCATTGGCGTAGTTGTACTGCAGTTTTTAGGGGTAAGTAATTTGCATGGTGAGGGAGCATTTGAGAGAAATTTTTAGGGTTGAGGCAGTTTGTGTGGTGGTAGGATATTTCCAGGGGAATGTTTTTTAGGGGTAGGGACAGTGCAGGTTGGGGTAGTTTTTAAGACAGGACATTTATGGTGTGGTGGAACAGTTACAGGGCCATAGTTTTTGGAGGTGATGCGAGGGCTGGCCTCTCCACTAGGCAGCCTTGTAGGGTGGCAGATATCTGTGGGCAGCAGACCATGTGCTTCAGCACACATGGCCTGCCACCACCCTCCCCACGTGCGCCGAGCCATGCCCACTTCACCGCCCCCACTCCCCTGTGCTGAGCCATGCTGCGCTGCCCCCCCCCTGACACGATCACCATTGGTGATTCACCTCTGAGGAACCCGGCAGGGCTTGATGCTGTCAAGACCCGAGCCTGCCACTGCGGAGCCTATTAGCATCGAGGCCAGGATGGTGGCCTGGAATGCAACCTGGCAGCCTTCCTCGAGGCACAGCAAGGCTCGACACCTGGCATTTCCAGGTCGTCTGCGCCAACTATGACTTCCTCCAATGCCAGGACCTCTCCTTTCTTTGAAAGCTTGGGAGTGAATCCGCGCAGGTTCAGTCTGTGCTAACGTCACCCATATATGAGGACTAACTCCTGCTGTCCCCGGAGAACACCTGTTACAGATGAGTAATCATGCTGTTTTTGTGTGTAGGTTTCTGTGCTACAGAAGCTGAGCTCTGTCTCACATAGAAATGTATTGGGCTATTTTTTTGGGGGGGAGGGCTGGAACCTGTAGTCCTATTTGGCCCATTTTTACCTCAGTTTTCTATCAGTTATTTTCACATGCCAAGTTTCATCCCATTCCATTAAATTTTTGGAGCATTATTTTACCCCATAGAGACTGACAGGTAGACTGATATTCTTGATCCCTTTTATATAATGCTTTCAATTTTAGGTCTTCCTCTTCTTTTACCATTTCATTCTCTTTTCCTTGGTATTGCTTGTTGTGCTATTCAGCCCCTCTTCCTCTTCTTCTTGTCTTGTGTTGCATTATTTGTACTGTTCCAGTTTACTTTTTTTTGTAAACTGCCTGGATGAGCTTCTGAATGGCAGTATATCAAATCTTGTCAATCAATAAATAAATAAATAACATTTGTTGGGTTGGAAAGAAGAAACAATTTAGGAAAAAATATTTCTCCAGGACCAAGCAGGAAGTCAGTCCTCACATATGGGTGACGTTGGTGCCGACGGAGCCCCCGTGCGGAGCATTTCCCCAGCTTTCATAGAAAGCCTTTGGGAATGCAGCGCGCATGCGCAGTCCCCTTCCCGCCCAAGGGTGCCATCTTGCTCAGTCTTCTTTTTTCCGAGGAGCCCGACGGATGTATATTCGTTTCACCCGAGGAAGAAGTTGATTTTTCTCTGCGTTAACCTGTTTTCTTCGGTACGACGCTGGTTTCCCTTTCCCGCCTGGCCCGATACGTCGGTATCGAGCCCAGATCTTTTTTTCGTTTTTTGTCCTTAGTGACTAGCGTTCGCGCCATTTTTTTCTTTTTTTCACTGGCAGCCCTGTATTTTGGCCTCGCAGGGGCCCTTTTTCCCCCGATGGCTGCCAGCGGGTTTAAAAAGTGTGATCGGTGCAAGAAACTTATGTCTCTCACCGACACACATGACTGCTGCCTCCAGTGCCTCGGACCCGATCATGACCCGATGATCTGTGGTCCGTGTGGGAAAATGTCCTCTAAGGCGTTAGAGTCGGCAGCACCAAAAGGAAAGAATCTTCTCTGACTCCGCGTCTGGTGAGGCCCGGACCTCGTCAGAGGCCTCAACATCTCGGGACTCCGGCCCCGAGCAGCGTCGAGGCTCCTCTGAAAGGGGGTCTCCCTCGCGGGAGCATCGTAAGAAGAAAAAACCCGCGAGGGCGGCATCGGTGGACGCACTTGGCTCCTCGAGGGCCAACTCGCATAGCCCCGAGCGCCGTCCCGGATCTTCGGAGTCGGAGAGGCCTGCGAAACAACCTCGTGTGGAGATGGAGTCCCCGGGTCACGTGAGTACTGTAGTCCTCATGGACTCACCTCCAGGGGAGCCGACGTCGGGCCCGGCGCCGCCTGGGCTCGAGTCGGGGGCTGCTGAGTCTCTTGAGCTCGGACGCAGGTTGATGGCCTTGGAGAGCAGTATGGCTGCCTTCATGGAACAGCAGTGGGCACTGATCGCCGGTCTCATTGGTGCATCTGCCCCGACCACCGGGACATTGACGTCCAAGTCGACCCCGGAGGCCGAGCCGATCCTCGAGTCCATGCAAGCTCGAGTCGATCCTCAGTCAAGATTCCCCTCGGCCTCCCGTTCGGGACTGAGGTCGTCGACGCCGGTACCCTCGGCGTCGGGGCGGATGGCATCGAAACCTGCCCAACCGGAGCCGCTCGATTCCTCCTCTGAGGAGTCCGGCTGGGAGACGGAGGATGAGAAGTCGCCCGACACCTTTCAGACTCTGTGCGTTCCTTCGGATTCGCCCGAGTCCGAGCCTCAGAGAAGGTCCCCCCGGAGGATACCCGGTTCTCGGATTTCGTGCGGGACATGGCCAAGGCTTTGGCATTCCCCGCGGATCCCGAGGAGGAGCCTTGAACCAAGGAGCTTGAGGCCCTACAGTATAACTCTCCTCCGAAGGAGGCCTTTACTGTTCCGGTTCCTCCAATGCTGGAACGGTTGCTCTTCCGCATGTGGGAGGCGCCGGCCTCGACACCGGTTTTGAGCAAGCGGGTCGATTCCATCTATCGAGTCCACAAGAGCCCCGGGTTCCAAAAGGCGCAATTACCGCACCACTCCATGGTTGTGGAATCGGCCATGCATCGTCTGAAGAGTCAGAAGATGCACTCCTTGGTGCCTCCCGGCCGGGAGGCCCGGAACCTGGATGCCCTCGGTAAGAAGTGCTTCCAGGGCTCTATGCTTGCTTGCCGTGTCCAGACCTACCAGCTGTACATGGGCATGTACCTCCGAGACCTGGTAAAGGAGATTGCCGGGTTCTCTGCTGGTCTCTCCGAGGAACCTTTGCAGAGGTTCCAGGCCTTGTCCACCGGTATTCGAGAGTGCTCGAAGTTTATCTCTCGAGCAGCCTATGATGGCTTTGAGGCTTCGGCCAGAGTAGCCGGGGCCGGCATCGGTGCCTGCTGACAGGCTTGGCTACAGTCATCCGACCTCGAGCCATGGGTACAGGACAAGTTGGTCGATGTCCCCTGCCAAGGTGAAAACCTCTTTGGCAAGCCCATGGCTGAAAAGGCTGCAGAACTCGAGACCGAGACTCTGACCAGGACTAGGCTGTCCAGGAAAACCTCTGCCCCTTCTCAGAAAAAGAAGGGCTCGGGAAAAAAGACCTTTTACCCGAGGAAGTCATCTGCCTATAAACAATACCCTCATTATCAGGCCTCTGCAGCTCCCCAGCAGGGTCAGCAGGCCAAGGGGGCAGGGTCATGGGCCCCGTAGGCAGAAGGCCCCCAAGCCACCAACACCGGCCCCTGCTCAGCAGGGTGGGGGTTTTTGACTCAGAAAGCATAGCCTCTTCTCCTCAGCTGGCTTCTCTCAGCACAGGAGGCCGGCTGGCCCACTTTGCCCACAGGTGGTCAGCCGTCACATCAGATACCTGGGTTCTTCATATAGTCCAAAAGGGCTATCTTCTCCATTTTCACCAGGTACCTCCCTCCTATTTTCCTGGGGAGCCTCCGAGACTCCCTCTGCACAGGGACCTACTCCTTCAGGAGTTGGCAAGCCTGCTAAAGGATCAGGCTGTGGAACCGGTGCCCCACCACCTGAGAGGTCACGGCTTTTATTCCAGGTACTTTCTGGTACCAAAAAGAACAGGAGGCCTCAGACCCATCCTAGACTTGTGCAACCTCAACAAGTTCCTGGAGAGGGAAAAGTTCAAGATGCTTACCCTTGGAATCCTGCTGCCCTATCTCCAGCAGGGAGACTGGCTATGCTCCTTAGATCTAAAGGATGCGTATACTCACATCCTTATTCACCCAGACCACAGACAATATCTCAGATTTGTTGTGGGGGGAAACCACTATCAGTACAGAGTACTACCCTTTGGCCTGTCCTCCGTTCCCAGGGTGTTCACCAAGTGCCTGGCAGTGGTGGCGTCCTACCTGGGGCTTCAGGGTCTCTTTTTGTGTTTCCATACCTGGACGAATGGCTCATAAGAGGCCAATCTTCCCAGGAGGCAATCAAGCCACCCTTCGCACTGTGGCTCTGCTTCAGCACTTGGGGATTGTCATAAACTTCGCAAAGTCCACTTTTCTCCCATCCCAGAACTTAGAATTCATAGGGGCCAGACTAGACACTCTTCAAGCGAAGGCTTTTCTACCTATGGACAGAGCCCACAGGCTGATGGATCTGGCCAGGCAGTTTCGCAGCTATTCCCTGGTCTCTGCCAGGCAATTCCTGAGACTACTCGGCCATATGGCTTCCACGGTTCATGTCACCCCCAATGCCCGCCTGCACATGCGGCCTGCTCAGTGGAGCCTTCGCACTCAGTGTCATCAGGCCACGGGGAGCCTGGCGGACTCAGTGCAGATATCAGACCTGCTAGTCTCCTCTCTGCAATGGTGGCTTCATCTTCCGAATCTGGTACTCGGAGTGGTTTTTCAATCCCCTCCGCATTCTCAAGTGCTGACAACAGATGCTTCTCTTCTCGGTTGGGGAGCACATTGCCAAGGGACGTGTGCTCAGGGTCTCTGGACCCCTTGGGAGGCTGCTCAACAGATAAACTTCCTGGAGCTACGGGCGATATGCCTAGCTCTGAGAGCCTTCTCCCACCTCGCCTCTCACCAGTCTGTACTGGTCCAGACGGACAATCAAGTTGCCATGTTCTACGTGAACAAGCAAGGAGGCACAGGCTCCTTCCTTCTATGTTAGGAGGCACAACGGCTGTGCTCTTGGGCTGTCAATCACGGAATCCTCCTCAAAGCTGTCTACCTCCCAGGTCAAGAAAATTACCTGGCGGACAGACTGAGCAGAGTCCTGCAACCACACGAATGGAGGTTGAACCCCTTGGTGGTTCAGCAGGTCTTTCTCAGGTGGGGCCTCCCCACCATGGATCTTTTCGCCAGTCCTCTGAACCGGCAACTCCCGAGATTTTGCTCCAGACAACCGCATCCTCTCAGAGTAGCAACGGATGCGTTTCTGATCTCGTGGTCCACAGGCGTACTCTATGCGTTTCCTCCCACGCCACTAGTGTCCAGAACGCTGTTCAAAGTCCTCAAGGACAGGGCTTCATTGATCCTGATAGCCCCCAGGTGGCTGAGGCAACCGTGGTTCCCGCTTCTGCTGCAGCTAGCGGTGGACACCCCTCTTCCTCTGGGGTTTCAACACGATCTCCTGTCTCAGGGTCAGGGGACTCTCTTGCACCCCAACCTCCAGTCCCTTCATCTGATGGCCTGGCTGCTGAAAGGGTAGTCCTGGCTCCCCTACTACTCCATCGAGAGGTGTAAGATGTGGTCTTGGCCTCTAGGCGACAATCCACCAAGAAATCCTACGCTCTTAAGTGGCGTAGATTCTCCGCATGGTATGCTCAGCACAGCGAGAATCCCTTCTCGTGCTTGGTAGCGGTAGTATTGCAATATTTGCTTTACCTCTCCAATCTGGGCCTTGTCTAACTCTGTCAGAGTTCACCTTAGTGCTCTCTCAGCGCACCACTCGCCGGTGGACGGTAGACCTCTTTCCAGCCACCCTTTGGTGGCTCGTTTTCTCAGAGGCCTCCTTCTGCTTAAGCCTCCTTTGCGTCCACCGGCCCCTGAGTGGGATCTGAATGTGGTCTTGCAGTGGATTACTTGTCCGCCTTTTGAACCTATGGCTACCTGCCCTCTCCGTTTTCTCTCCTGGAAAACCTTATTTCGGGTAGCTCTTACCTCTGCTAGGCGAGTGAGTGAACTTCAGGCACTAGTGTCTGATCCTCCTTACACTAGGTTCTACAGAAATAGGGTAGTCTTATGGACTCACCCTAAGTTTTTTCCTAAGGTTGTCTCACCTTTTCACCTCAATCAGAAGGTGGTTCTTCCGACCTTCTTTCCCAGGCCGCATGCCAGCCGGGCTGAGATGGTCCTGCATACCCTGGACTGTAGGAGGGCGTTGTCCTTCTACCTTGACCGTACGTGGGAGCACCGGAGGGCTGTTCAGCTCTTCATTTCTTTTGACCCCAATAAGTTGGGGCTTCCTGTCTCCAAGCATACTTTGTCCATATGGGTCGCTGACTGTATCGCCTGGGCTTATGGGACAGCCGGCCTCTCGTTGGAGGGTCGAGTTACGGCTCATCGTGTTAGGGCGAAGGCTGCGTCAGTGGCTCATCTCCGCTCTGTTCCGTTGGCAGACATCTGCCGGGCCGCTACTTGGTCTTCAAGCCAGACTTTTTCGGCCCATTACTGCCTTGAGAGGGCGTCCCGCAGGGACAGTGCTTTCGGTCAGGCAGTACTCCATAATCTCTTTGGGGTTTAGGCAACTCCTACCCTCCGGCCCTGGTGTTGGGCTACCGGTCGGGGAGTTCTCAGAGAAGATTCCTTCCTTACATGCTGACGAGCTAGAGGGAGCTCATTTTTTCTGCTTGAGGCCTCCGGTAGCCTTAAGCTGGGGAGTCCCTTATGTGAGGACTGACTTCCTGCTTGGTCCTGGAGAAAGACGTATATTGAAACTTCTTGACAGACAGTGAATCCAGCCTGAACGAGCCTCAATTATTTCAAATCTCATGGCTTAGGTCAGCATGAAAATGAAAAACTCTGCACCAAGCCTTGACAGTTTCTTTTTTAATTTGCATGTAATCATTTTAACAAACATAAGCAATTGAAAGGCTATGTGTATACAAGAAAAATATACCCCCAGGGTAACATTAGAATAAAACCTTATTAGAATCCAAACAACTTTAGCTGGGACAGCTCAAAGAAAATACATTTAACATTTTTCAACGTAAGTAAACATTTACATAGATAACATATGCAAAAGATGCCCCAAGAGTCAAAGCATTGGGGTGCATTACAAGAAATGTTTTCCTCAGGTCCTGAGTAACTTTATATCTCCAGGAACAAGCAGGAATGAGTCTTCACATATGTGTACGTCGGTACCGACGGAGTCTGCGCGGGAACGCTTCCCAGCGTCCAATCAGAAAGCTTTTGGAAGCATCCCAACATGCCTGCGTGCTGCCTTCCCAACTGCCTCTCCTCAGTTTTCGTTTTCCGCGGAGCCGGCAGGACGTCGTCCTGTCACCGCAGAAAATTCTTCTTTTATTTTTTAGTTTTCTTGTGGTCGCGGCTGCCTTCCCCGGTACCACCGGTGTTTCTTTTTTCTTTTCTTGTAAAATTTTTCCTTTTTAAGGAATATTTTTTCTTCCTTAGTGTCTCACAGTTTCTCAGGCCTTCTAGGCCTCTCCATTTTCCTTCATGGAACCGTCAGCCACTTTCCCCAAGAAATGTACAAAATGTGGCGGTACAACTTTATTTTTAGACACTCACAATTGGTGTCTAACCTGCTTGGGTCCTGACCATTTTCCTCCGGAGCCCTCGGGCAATAGTATTGTAAGAAGAAGTTTTCAACATCAAGTTCCCCTCGACACGCAGTCCCTCTCCAACTTCAGGGCACCGACCATATCATCTTCTACACAGGATCTGGTAACCCAAAAACAGTCTGTTAAGACTAGCCAGTCCTCGAGCGGCAGTTCTCATGCACAGCATAGAGATGCCTATGGCCTTGTCCTCGAGAATCCACTGGCTTCAAAACCCCGGTGGGAGTCTTCGGCCTCCAAAGCCTGTGTGGGGTTTCAGGTTGTTCCTGAGGTTCACCCTTACAGAACATACCTGAGCCATGCCCAGTGGTGGCATCCGCTTCGAGCGGTACCGATACCCCGGGATCTTCTATTCCTATATACTTGGATAGATCCCTCGGTGCCAACGCTAGTTCTTCATCAGATCTAGCCTATCCAAAGGAAGTTCCCTCTGGGGACCCTTCTTTTCGGACTTTCCTCCTGGATATGGCAAAATCTCTTGCCATTCCTATTCCTGGACATGATCCTACACAAAGGAATACAGAATCCCTCTCTGTTCCTAGCAAAGCAAAGGAGAACATAATGCTTCCTTTGCATCATTCCTTGCAGGATCTCCTTCTACGATTGTGGGAAGCTCCTTTAAAGGTACCCCCACCTTCCAGAGCAACTGATCTTCTATATCAGGTGCCCCCTTCTCCAGGGTTTCAAAAGACTCAACTTCCTCATCATTCCATTGTGGTAGAATCAGCAATGAGGCGGGTGAAGAGTAATAAAAAGCACTCTTCTTGTCCGCCAGGTCGTAAGTCTAAGACACTAGATGCTTTTGGACGTCAAACCTTCAAGACATCCATGCTTTCAGCAAGAATTCTCTCATATATTTTTTATATGGGTCTATCTCTTGAGGAGGTCACAAAGAAATTACATCTTTTGACTCCTTTTCTTCAAGAGCCCAAGAGTGCAGACTATTCCTCACTGGTTAGTCATACTCAAAATTTCTCTAGGTTTCTTACTCGTGCTTCCCTAGACTCCTTTGAGTCTGTTAGCAGGACCTCTGCTATAGCTATAGGGGCACGACGTAGAGCCTGGCTCCAAGCTTCAGACTTGGACAAATGGGCACAAGAAAGATTGGGAAATACTCCTTGCACTGGAGAAAATCTCTTCAACAAGGAGTCTTTACTCCAGGTTACTCAGTTATCCACTGACTTTCCTTTTTCCAGAGGCTGTTCTACGCTGCCTTCTTTCCTAGTAGGTAGGAAATGTCCTACCAAACTTTCTTCCCCTAGGGGGAGAAGGTTTTATCCATCATCTGCCCATCACACAGATGTTCCCAAACAAGGGAAACATCGTCCTGGTCTGAAGAATCCATAACCTCAACAGGGTCAACAAATCCAGACCTCGCAGGGTTTCAAATAGATCATTGTCCCTCTTGGTTGGTGGTTAGGATGGCAGTCTGTTTTTTTCACTGGCAGTATCTGCACTAAATTATCCTAACCTACCTAGATATCTCTTCATGAGACATCTTTTTTCTAAGAGTCTTATGATGATCATGCCTATACTTAACAATTTTTCCTCTTCCTCTTGAAGGAAAAAGAGGTAACAACTATCAATGGACAGTTGTTTCCCTGTACTAGTAAAATAAAAGCATCCTTTCCTATTCAAACCTGAGCCCTATAGGATTTCTGCTCACTTGATCTGCACAAGTACAGGAACTCGAGTAGGAACGTAACCCTTTCCAGGCTAAGCCCAATACTATCGAGATCCACAATCCTGACTAAACATTCTTATTAAATGATATATAATACATGACCATAGCAGAAGGCACATCACTATTACAAAATATTGAATAAACACAGGTATATTTCCCTAAAATAAGCACCCATTAGCCCAGCAGCAGAACGTTGAAAACATGTCTTCATAGGGTTAAAACATTCCTCTGCACAGACACGCCTCTTGTCAGTTTCACGCTGTGCTGCAGGACGGCTGAATGAGGGAGACAGCTTCTTGATTTTACAGTGACTCTAGGTGTTTTGCATCTTCTTCTTTCTTTTACTATTTCATATGCGGTAAAGTGTCACAAATTACCCAACAGAATATAACTCTACCCTTATACTAGAAGGGAAACTCGTGGTTTCAACAGATAACAAATCAAAGAAAAACTGCCAACGCTTCCTCCTTTTCACAAGCACTCTTCACACAGACAAACATGCTAGCATTTCCCAAATTCCGAATTCCCGGGCTTACTGACAAACCAGAATTACCAGACCGAAAAGGGCCGATAGCTTCGCCCCGCGCATACTCATGCAGGGGTACTAGGATCGCCCTGGAAGTTGATCAGACTCCCTTTTTACCATACCCATCGCCGACTGACTAGAAACCAGAAGAATCATTACTCACCAGATCTGGTAGCTAATGCGCTGCGCAACCAATCCCTCCTTGGGTTGAATCCTGGACTCCCCTCGGGTTCGAGGTGTTGGCTGGCCAGAAATAGCAACCTGCGGAGGCAAGGAGGAGTCTCCTCCGATACAAAAGGACTGGGGGAGCCAGAGACCCTCCTACAGTCAGTCAGGCTCGGCTCTAGCCGGACCAAACCTGTGAGGCGAGATGTCGGGGCATATTCACTTGCATACCATCCCCCACTCGCACATTCCCGGCCAACGCACCAGGAATATGTAGTAGCTGATAAGCATGCAATAAATAATACCCGGAGTCAGGCAAAGATCCAAGCCAATTTATTTGTGCACAGGCTCAGATTGCAGTAGCATTCAAAAAGGTCTGAGCAATGGCTCCTAGTAAAACAACAGCTTTTATACCTTTCTTTTCCAGTCTAATACAGGCAAAACTCCTCATTGGCCACGGTGGCCCACTTACTCTCATCCAATAGACATCTCTGACCGGGCCCAGGACTCGCTCCCCCTGCTTGGGTCTCACTAGCCACGGGTCAGCATCTAGACATAACACACTCTGCCTTACTTTTCGCTGCAGTACATTTTGCTACATTCTACCAAGGTCACTTAGCAGAGAAACTGTGTGAAAGCATAATATTAAGAGCCGTTCTTATCAGAAGCAGAGCAAAGGCAGTTTTTCTAACTTCTACTGGCGTTTCTGCTCTGTTCAGTTATAATATTCTGAAGTGGGGGTTGGGAACTCAGGCCTAATATACAATGGCCTCCACACTTTACCGGCTATCCTAGGCTAGTGCCTATCACATTAGCATGTATCATCTCACCTGTCAGAGACTTCCTCCATAGTTGGTCTCTTGCAACTCTGTCTTACCTCCCTCTTTCTTCAACATTGGGTTGTAAGAGTGGTTCTTTTACACCGGTAAGCTACCTTGTTTTACTGGGGGATTCTCCCTTCTGGAGTCCTTTTCCCCTTGTTACCTTAGGGCAGCTCATTAGACAATAGGAAGTCCTATCAGGACTGTTGTTTCTTTTTCAAAGAGTGAAAAGAAATTTTCTATGCTGCCCTGGTAGTTGCTGCAGATACAGCAATTCCTAGTGGTTAGGCCACTGGTTGTGTTCTCTACGCAACCAGGGCTTCCCCTCCACTAGCAATCCTCCTAGCCTCAGTGCTAACTCCCAAACAGGTTATTAACCTTGTTGGTAACCCCTATTATCACATTCTGGTTGGTTAACTTCTATTCTTTGCCTTGGCAGAATAGCTGATCACCTGCTAACTTTCAACAACCTGCAGCATGCTCTCTGCATCTCTACAGAGTAGCTTTGCACTATGGGCCTTTGCTAGAGAGCATTAGTATCTTGCCTAGAAGATAACCCCAGATGGTTAGGGGAAGAGGGTTCCCCCAGTCAGGTCTAACGAGTATTCCCTGCCCTTTCCATCTTATCCTGAATCTCTTTTGAGGCATAAGCCTCAGGCCTTGCATTACGTGAAAGCCTAAAGGAGGGCCAATTCCCTGGCTTGGCCCATATCCCCTTGGGTCTTCTCGTCAGAGATAAATTTCTTCAGTGGCAGTTAGAGGACGCCTAATACCCATCTTGCCCTCATAGGCGGATCACTAGGGCATCTTCCTCCAGAGGCGTCCTCTATCCATTCTCCATACTGCAATTCTGGAGATATCTGGACTTCCTGTCTGCAGACTGACGTTATCCTCTGCCATTTTCACGTAGGCCATCCTGGTTATTCAAGAGCTCAAATTCTGCAAAGAATTCAGCCGCCTTCTTGTCAGGGAGACCTTTCCTCTGACTCTACCAGTCATAACCAGGAAAAGAGGATTCTCTATTTACCAATTCAAGCAGGTATCAACCTTATTGCTGTCAGATGAATCTTCCTCGCTCCCTATATCCCTAGGGGAGGATGGGGTTCTATGGACAACTCTCTATCCATATACCTGGAGATATGTGTCTATATGCCTGCCTCTTCATCTAGGTATATATAGATATATATAGATACATATATATACTTATCTTTATCTATCTGTATGTCTTCTGCCCATACATATCTCTTTATAGATATATGCATATATACCCTATATGTGTATATATATATATATATAGATATATATATAGATATAATGAGATATATTTTTAGATAGATCTGTATCCATCTACTTATCTATCTGTCAGCTTCAGATATCCTTACATTCTTATATGATCCTGACAGATGGGCACTACCCCTATCAATACTGTGTCAGCATACTTAGGGGGCTACACCTATAACCACTTCCTGTGGTAATTAACAAATTTTTCCTTACCATAACCTTTTCAGGTTAGGTACTCCTGAAGCTCTCCATGTACCCTTTTCTTTCCTAATTGAACCCATTTAGGAAAGACATTGCGGAGCTTCAGTTGCTCTAAAGCTTAGCGCTCCTGAGTCTGTCCTTACTTTCTTATCAGATACAAGGGTCTCCATACCCTTTCTCCCCTACATGATGGACTGATTCCAACCCCAGTCCAGTGGGGTCAGACTCATTTTTTCTCTTGGTCCTAGATTTGTACTGTTTTTGGACCAAAACAGCTTAAGCTTTTTTTAATAGTACCTTCTGCGTCTCCGCTGAAGCTCTACCTCTTATGCTACCCCAGTTTTCCCCTGGGGCTATTTCTCACCCTGAAGGGTTCTTACCTCCACTTGTTTTTCTTCTACTTCATTACCTCTACTTCTCAGTGAGGTACCCCTTGAGCACATTCACTGGCTCTTCTATCAGATCCATATGTATCTCAGTGCACTTGTGCAATGCCAACAAGGGAGACCCAGATTACAATATTTTACTACTAAATGCCTTTGATACAGGGTCTTCCCCTTTTGAAGCCCTGTTCTAGCCAGCTGTTCCACAGCTCCTTTTCTGTATTCAACTCCTACCCTCCATCCCCAAGATGCCTGAGGTCCTGAGGAATAGCATGGCTCATTCTAGACTTGCAACATGCTAGGACTCCCTCCGGGCATCTGAGCTTGGGAGTCCCCATATGTGAAGACTCATTCCTGCTTGTTCCTGGAGATAGCACAGTTACTTACCTGTAACAGATGATCTCTGAGAACAGCAGGAATAAGTCTTCACAACCCACCCACCGCCCCTAGGAGTTGCATTTCTCTATCTCTATCTTTCCCTTCCTTGCTCTCTCTCTCTCTCTTTGTCTCAGCTTTAAAACTTAACTGAGGAGAGGCAGTTGGGAAGGCAGGAAGGCAGCACGCAGGCGTGTTGGGATGCTTCCAAAAGCTTTCTGATTGGATGCTGGGAAGCGTTCCCGCGCAGACTCCATCGGTACCGACGTACCCATATGTGAAGACTTATTCCTGCTGTTCCCAGAGATCACCTCTTACAGGTAAGTAACTGTGCTAAAGGTCCAGATATATCCAAATCTTTCCTCCCATAAACAACACTCCTATAAATAAGAACAAGCAAAGGATGATACGATCATGATCCTGAGAGAAAACAAAGGTCACTAACACAATGCTCTTCTCCATGGAACTTCCACATTGAGAGATCCAGATTGTCCACAGTCAGATCCAGTCTGAGTCCCCCTGCCTCGTCTTCCCCTCCTCCCTTTCTTCTTATTGGTAAATAATGAGTCTTACTAACTGGAGGGAGAGCATTCTCTAGAATTTTCAACACTTCCTTTGTATACCTCTGGAAAGTCACTAATGGAAATAATAAATGTGTCTTAAGGAAATTTAGAAACTTGGATTAAGAGATCTAGAGAAATTCTTCAGATTCTTGATCTTATAGTGACCGCCTTATCTTGTACTAGAAAAGCCTGGGTTGCCTCTAGCTTTCCAGGACTCTCTTCTGGGGCTTTAACCTGAAGGACCACTGCTTTGATGTTCACGCTCCTTTAATTGCACCCTACATGTATATCTAAGGTAATAGTTACTATGGAGATAATCAACTTATCCAAAGATACCACTGCCTGCCACATCCTTTCCAAAGTGGCATTAGAAGATCTCCCCAGTAGAGGTTTACCAACAGTAGCAGACCCTGCACTCTGCATCTCAGGATGATGCTTGATCTCAACAGCCAGATCCTGTCTCACTCATCCCTCCATACCTGGGCCTGCAAGAATGGGCAGTAGTTTGTTGGATTCTCGGCTTCCTCTTACCTTTTTCCTCACTGGTTTGGCAATAGATCTTGGAGCTGAAGCAGGTCTTAACCAATTTTTCTTTTGAATTCAGGAGCCCCCCCAACCACATTGCATCCACTGAAGTCTGAGTGCATGGGGGGATAAGACAGACAGGGCTGGTGCAAGGGAATTGGGTGTCCTAAGCAAACATCCAGCCTTATGTCCTTGGTCCTTCCCCACCCGCTCCCAAGATTCTGATGATAAAATGTAACGAACATGATCATCCTAACATCACCCCTCCCACAAGAGTCCTCTAAAAATGTATAACTGAACATCATCTTTTTAGTTTTCGCTTTGTATGAATTTGTGTGTTTGCTATCCCTGTAGGTAAAAGAATTAGCCGATGACATTTTGTGTTATGTGGCTGTCCAGATTCTATTATTTTGCTTTGACTGCTGCTGCCCTTTGCCGATTCTCAGAAGTTGCCTCTCTATGTGACTGCTTATTCTTGCCTGATGACTGGGCTTTCCCTGGGAAGATATCTTCTGTGGTATAATTCAACTCCTTTAGGTTCTGATTTACTAAGCCTGGTTTTCCCCATTACTTGTCTTAAGGGAAAAGCTTAGAAAATCAGGTCCTTAATGCACTGTTGCAGGTTATTGGGAGAAGTATAGAACTTGCAGCCCCCCACCCAATCTTTCTTACTACCCTATCCTGTCATCACCACCTCTTTCTTGTGATCTCTCTCATTCCTCCCAACCCATCATCGCCTAATCTTTCTCTCTTATCCCTCTTCCCCACCAACTCCTGTGAGTTGGCCACGTGCCCTGGCTAGCCCTCACCAGCCAGCAATCCAGCTAATGGCTCCTCTGAGCCACTGCTCCCAGCCAGCCAGCCCTCCAAACTTCACATTATTGGCCTTCATCTTTAAAGCCTGTTGTCACCATTGAAACAGGAGCTTCCTTCCCTTTACACCACATGTTCTTGGTCAGTTTCAGCCATGTGGTGCAGGAACTCGCAAACTGGTCTCTCAAGACATAAGACCCCGAGAACAGTGCTGGAGTTTTTGCACTGTGTGGCTGAAACTCACTGAGAGCTACATGGTGCAGAAAATAGGAATCATCTGTTCCAGAAAAACCAAAGAGCATGCAGAGGGATCAGGTACACGGGAGTTAGGCAGTGACTGAGTTTGTGTATCAAAGGTTAGGCTTTGTGGGTACAGATCAGACATTCCATAGTGAGAGGCTAGATAGTCAAAATTGAGAAGAAATGGGGTGCCAGGACAAAGGGTGGGCTGGGGGTACATAGGATACACAAATTACTCTTAAAGCAACTGTTAGACAAAGTTCTGTAGGTCCATATAGAGTGCAAAGTGACTGGCTGTGCTGCAGTATCCACTGTGTCTCTACTCTGGGTGTGGGGTGTACACTATGTTGTACGTTAATGGTAAATCTCTACACATTAAACATGTATGGAAAGTTTTTCTGCCTCACTGAATCATGTCAGTACTTCCAAGGAGTAAGCATGGGAGAGGAAGAAGGGTAGTTGATTGTCCAGAGAGATGACTAGCAGCAACACTAGTGATGATGATGATGATCAGAGACTTGGGTCACCAGCAGAGGTAACAATTGTTTTTTTACAGATGGCCCTGCTACACCAATTCGTACAAGTGGGTTGTGTTCCCCTACCAGCAGCAATGGAGACAGAACTAGAAACGTTCAGTGACATCCTCACTGTTACTAATGCTGATGCAGCTAGGGGGGCACACTTTAGTATTTCTTGTCTCCAGCAGATGGTGGTTGCTGTTACTGATGCAGCCGGATTTTCAAATCATGTTAGCTCCTGGGTAGCCATTTTAAAAGGTTCTCCCCAGTAAAGTTAGATGGTGGATGTCTCCAGGGGGTACCTTGGATACCCTGTTAGTATTTCCAGTATGGAAGAGAGTAAAATCGGAATCTCCAGGAACAAGCAGGAATAAGTCCTCACATATGGGTACGTCGGTACCGACGGAGCCTGCACGGGAAAGCTCCCCAGCTTCCCAGAAGGAAAGCTTTTGGGGCCTCCCACTGCGCATGCGCGCTGCCTTCCCGCCTTCCTGACCAACTCTCCTCAGTTCTTCTTTTTCCGCGGAGCTAGCAGGTCGTGTTCCTGTCACCGCTGAAGAAGTTGTTATTTTAATTTATTTCTTTGGCCGCGTGTCTGCCTTCCCCGATTCCGGACCGGTACCGCCGGTCTTTTTTCTTTATTTCTTTACAAAAAAAAAATATCTTATTTTTCCCCACTTGGTGTGTTTGTTCTGTGAGGCCTCTAGGCCTTCACAGAATTCTCCCTCATGGAGAAACCAGCCTCTGGTTTTAAAAAATGCACCAAGTGTAGCGGTACTATATCAATCACAGACACCCATGAATGGTGTCTTAAATGTTTGGGGCCTGACCACTCCATTCCGGATTGCCCATCCTGTTCTTTGATGTCTAAACGTGGCTTACAAAACCGGGCAGCCAAGTTTCACATGCTGTTTTCTACAGATACTCCAGCATCGACATCTTCCAGGTCTTCCTCTCCTGATGGATCTCAGGTAACCAAACATTCCTCTGGCAGGTCCTCAAAGGGCAAATCTCCCTCCAAGTATCGAGATGCCCCCGGGCTTGACCCTGAGGACCCTGCCCCAGCCAAACAACCCCGGCGGGAAGCTCCGGCTTCCAAAGCTCCTCCTATGGGGTTACAGGTTGACATCGATGGCACGGCCTCGACCTATCACCTGTTAGACTGCTCTGGGGTACCGGCTCAATCTTCCGGTACCGACATCCAGACAGTCGTGGCGTCTATGGATCATACAGTTCAATCCATGCAGCAGGCTATTATGGCTTTTATTAGAGCTGCGACGCCATCGGTACCGCAGCCAGCGGTACCGACTCCGGTTCCGGTACCACAACCGATACCGGTACCCAGGGCATCCACATCGACCAGGATACCGATTCCAGTTCCCGGTTCCGGGGTTTTTTCCCGATACCGATCCGGTTCCGGGTACCCCCGATGTCGATACCGGTCGATACGCTTATCGATCCCTGGAAGCAAACAGACGATACTTTGAGTCTTCTGATGATTCTGATTCATCAGATGACTCTGCTGAAGTATCCCTAACTCTACCTGAAGAGCCCTCTTCTCCAAAGAGGAGAATGTCTCCTCCAGAGGATTGTCCTTTCAAGACTTCATCCTTGAAGTGGCTAAAGGTCTCTCTATTTCAGTAACCTCTGAAAAAGAACCTAGAGCAAAAAAATTAGATATTTTAGGATACTCTAAGGTTCCCAAAGAGGCAGTCACCTTGCCCATTCATGAAATTCTTCAAGAACACATGATGGACTTATGGGAGACTCCTCTCACCCTATCTCCACATTCTCGTCGGTTGGACACCATGTATCGTGTCCCTCCTTCTCCTGGTTTTCAAAAAACTCAGCTCCCTCACCACTCTATTGTGGTGCAGTCAGCTATGAAAAGGATAAAGAGTACCAAAAGACACTCTTCTACTCCTCCAGGGAGAGAATGTAGGACTTTGGATGCTTTTGGTAGAAAAATCTTCCAAGCAAGTATGCTTATTGCTAGAATCAATTCATACAGCCTCTATATGGGCATGTTTCTGAAGGAGATTGCATTGAAAATACGCCATTTTCTCCCCTTTATCCCAGAGGATAGAAAGGAGGAGTTCCTTCTTTTGCTAAAGCATACCCAAGATATATCAAAGTTCTCCAACAGAGCAGCCTTTGACTCCTTTGAGGGTGCTAGCAGAGCCTCAGGTATTGCCATAGCGGCTCGCAGAATTGCTTGGCTCCAGGCCTTTGACCTAGAACCCTGGGTCCAGGATGGGTTGGGAAATCTGCCCTGTACAGGTGAGAATCTGTTTGGTAAGGAGTGGCAAATCAAAGCCACCCAAATGGATGCAGAAAATGCTGCTTTAGATAGACTTTCTAAGTCTACCTCTGCCCCTGTCAAGAAAAAATCTTTCAAGAAGCCTTTCTATAAGAAGGCCAGATTTGCTACAAATACTGGCCAACAATCTTTTGCAGCTCGCTTTGCTCCTAAGCGTCAGCAGCCTAAACAGGCCAGGGCAAAACCTGCAGGGGCTGCTACAGCCCAGCAGTCCCAACCCCCTCAGGGTTTTTGATTCAACTCTAGAGAACTTAACCTTTATGGCTCTAAAACATCCAGAGCCTCTCACCATTCCAGGAAGGTTAACTCATTTTGCTCCCAGATGGGAGCAAATCACATCAGAACAATGGACCCTCTCTATCATCAGAGAGGGCTACAAACTACATTTCTCCAGCCTTCCTCCCCATACCATGGTGAGATGTTTCAATTCTCCCCCTTCTCTCCTGAACCTGTTAGGTCAGGAGGTGACCACCCTTCTCGCCCAAAGGGCAATAGAAGAGGTTCCTCTGCTTCAACAGGGGTCAGGGTTTTACTCCCCTTATTTTCTTATTCCCAAGAAAACAGGGGGGTACAGACCTATTCTAGATCTCAGAGAATTGAACAAATTCCTATGCAAGGAGAAATTCAAGATGCTTTCTCTAGGTACTCTCCTTCCATACCTACAGAGTCAGGATTGGCTTTGTTCTCTAGATCTCAAGGATGCGTACACACATATACTCATCCATCCATCCCACAGAAAATTCCTACGGTTTCTGTTCCAGGGAAAACATTTCCAATACAGAGTACTTCCCTTCGGTCTAGCCTCTGCTCCAAGGGTATTTACCAAATGCATGGCAATAGTAGCTGCATTTCTACGAGCCCTGGGAATTTTTGTTTTCCCATACCTGGACGACTGGCTCATCCGAGCTCCATCTCAGTCCGAGGCTCAGACTTCCCTGGATCGCACCAGACGCATTCTGCAGTATCTGGGACTTGTGATCAATCTGCCAAAGTCTCAACTCGCCCCTACTCAGTCCCTGGAATTCATAGGGGCCTGGTTGGATACCACCACTGCAAGGGCCTATCTTCCTCAGGCCCGTTGCCAACGTCTAGTGCGCTTAGCCTCCCAGACTCAGTCCAGAAGCCTCTTGACTGCCAGGGAGATGCTACAACTATTAGGCCACATGGCCTCCACAGTACATGTGGTGCCCTATGCTCGCCTACATATGAGAGCAGCTCAATGGACTTTGCCCACCCAGTGGACCCAAGCATCCGGAGCTCTCTCAGACCAAATAGCAAACTCCAAACGTCTCTTTTGGTCTCTCCAATGGTGGATGTCCACTCAAAATCTGTTGTTGGGGGCCCCCTTTCAACCATTGTTGCCCCAAGAAACCCTCACAACAGATGCCTCCCAAACAGGTTGGGGAGCTCATCTTTAAGATCTCTCCACTCAGGGCACTTGGTCTCCACAGGAGACCACCCTTCATATCAACCACTTGGAACTTCGAGCAATCTTTCTAGCTCTCAGAGTTTTTCATACCCTCCTCAGCAACATGACGGTCCTTATTCATACGGACAATCAAGTAGCCATGTTTTACATAAACAAACAAGGAGGGACTGGCTCTCTGTCGCTTTGCAACGAAGCTCTAAGATTATGGGCCTTCGCCAGAGAGCATCAAATCCATCTCCTGGCAGTATATCTTCCAGGAATCCAAAACTCTTGGGCAGACAGACTCGGTCGAGTTCTGCTTCCACACGAATGGTCCCTACACATGGATCAGGTACTCAGAATCTTCTAGAAATGGGGGACCCCGGACATAGACCTCTTTGCAAGTCCGTGGAATGCCAAACTTCCCCGGTTCTGTTCCAGGATTCCGTGTCAGGGAGTTCAGGCCAAGGATGCCTTCCTCTTTCATTGGGGTCAGGGCTTCCTATATGCCTTTCCACCCATTCCTTTGATTCCCAAGACTCTGTTCAAACATCAAAGGGATCAAGGGTCCATGATCCTCATAGCTCCACGCTGGCCACGCCAAGTGTGGTACCCTCTACTTCTGCATCTCTCCCAAGCCCCCTCCCTGGACTTGGGAGCGGCTCCAGACCTTCTGTCTCAGGAGGAGGGGACTTTGTGGCACCCAAACCCCAAGTCCCTTCACCTCAGAGCTTGGTTACTGAAGGCCTAGACCTTCAACACTTCAATCTTTCGCAGCAAGTGAAGGATATCCTCTATGCCTCTAGGAAACCTTCCACTAGGCATTCTTACGCTTTTAAATGGAAAAGATTTTCCATTTGGTGTGCTCAACAGAGTCTTAACCCTTTAGCACTTCCCTTGAATTCCTAGAGTTATTGATCCTGTCTCAAATCGAATAGCGCTTCCATTTGAATCAGAATGGATGCCACCTGGACCAACACCTTCAGCCATATCCATTTATAGTGACCTTGTGCTGAAAGACGTAACTCATATGGTGCAACAAAGTAAAAGTTTAAAACGCACCACCTTAACGCTGGAGGGGGAGGGAACTCATTGGCTCTCGTAGGTAGCCCAAGACAGATGGTCTTTGGAGGAGAGCCGGTGGCCCATTAATCGCTTGGAGATGCCAGTGGTGCTTCTGGCTCTGGAGGATTTTCTTCCCCTCATTCACCGGCGGGCGGTGAGTGTTTTGTCTGATAATGTGATGACAGTGGCTTACATCAATCGTCAAGGTAGCACACGGAGTTCATTGGTGGCAGCAGAGAATATTCCGCTTCTTAACTGGGCAGAGGTGCATCTTCTAGTGTTGTCGATGGGAAGGAGGACTCATGTAGCCAGGAAAGAGAATGTGCAAGTGGATCATCTGAGTCGGCATCTGTTGGACCGGGGGAGTGATCACTGTCAGGGCCTGCATTTCAGTTGATTGTGGAGCATTGGGGTTTTCCCATGATGAACTTGATGGCCTTGGAGCTCAGTTTGTTTGCCTTTATGGACCAACAGCGGGCGCTGTTGTCCAGCAAACTGGTTCCTCCGCCCTGACCACCAGGCCATCGACATCCAAGACATCCCCAGAGGCCGAGACGATCCTCGAGGTCCTTAGGCCTCGATTCAATCCTTGGCTGAGGTCGCGATCCGAGTCTCACTCAGCAGGACCACAGTCATCACCAGCAAGTTTGCCGGGCATCGGGGGTCCCGAAGCCTGTGGAGCAGCCCTCTTACGAGTCCTCAACGGACTACTCCAAGTGGGAGGCGGAGGACGAGGAGTCCCCCTATAGCCGTCGCCACCGCAACGTCCCATCTGACTCTCCAGTCTTGGAGCCTCGACGGCGGTACCCGCCCGAGGACATGGGCTTCCTTGATTTTGTCAAGGATATGTCTAAAGCCCTGGCATTCCTGACTGAGTCGGAGAAGGACCCTAGGGCGGATGAGTTGGAAATCCTCCAATACGAGGTCCCTCTGTGGAAATCGCTCATGGTTCTCATTCCTCCCATCCTGGAATGGCTGATGCTCCGAATGTGGGAGACACCGGCTTTGGTGCCAGTGGTGAGCAAGCAGGTTGACTCGATGTATCAAGTCCACCGGAGCCCAGGCTTCCAAAAGTCACAGCTGCTGCATAACTCTATGGTGGTGGAGTCGGCCATGCGTCGGATGAAAAGCCAGAAGACGCACGCCTCGGTGCCCCCCATCAGGGATGTCTGCATCCTGAACGCCCTCGGCAGAAAGTGCTACCAGGGCTCAATGCTTGTCAGCTGCATCCAGGCCTACCAGCTGTACATGGGCATGTACCTGAGAGACCTGGCGAAGGAACTCGCCAGGTTCTCGGCTGGTCTCTCTGAGGACCTTTGCAGCAGTTCAAGGACCTGGCCAAGCAGTCAGTGAATGTTCCAAATTCATGTCTCGAGCGGCCTATGACTGGTTTGAGTCGGCAGCTCGAGTAGCAGTGGCTGGCATCGGTGCAGGCTGCCAAGCTTGGTTTCATTCGTTCAACCTTGAACAGTGGAGAGA
Source organism: Ichthyophis bannanicus (assembly GCA_033557465.1). Taxonomy (NCBI): domain Eukaryota; kingdom Metazoa; phylum Chordata; class Amphibia; order Gymnophiona; family Ichthyophiidae; genus Ichthyophis; species Ichthyophis bannanicus. The sequence goes on along the minus strand of CM066034.1, from coordinate 559,152,960 downwards.
AACTCTTTAGCAAACCCATGACCAACAAGGCGGCCGAGCTAGAGACCAAGTTCATGACGAGGACCAGACTCTCTAAAAAGACTGCTGCCCCTCCTCGACAGAAGGGCTCGGGTAAAAAGTCCTTCTACCCGAGGAAGGGAGCTGCTTACAGAAACTACCCACGTTATCAGGCCTCCCCAGCTCCCCAACAGGGTCAGCAAGCCAAGGGACACGGGCATGGCCCACGTAAGCAAAAGGCTCCAAAACCCCAGGCACCGGCTCCGGCCCAGCCAGGGGGGGAGGTTTTGACTCCTTGAGCATAGCCTCTCTACCCCAAGAAGATTGGCAGCCCACAGGGGGACATCTGGCCCTCTATACCCAGAGGTGTATCTCTATCACCACTGATTCCTGGGCACTTCGGGGGGGGAGGGGTCAGGGAGGGTTACCTCCTCCATCTGACTCGGACACCTCCCCCTTATTTCCCGGGAGAGCCCCTCGGGTCTCCCCTCCACTGGGACCTTCTTCTGAAGGAGTTGGTAGGTCTTCTCGAGGACAAAGCGGTGGAACCGGTGCCCCACCACCTCAAGTGCAAGGGGTTCTACTCCAGGTACTTCCTCGTGCCAAAAAGGACAGGGGGCCTAAGGCTCGTCCTTGACCTGCGCAACCTCAACAAATTCCTGGTGAGGGAGAAGTTCAAGATGCTCTCCCTTGGAACATTGTTGCCATACCTTCAGCAGGGAGACTGGCTATGCACCTTAGACCTCAAGGATGCTTATACCCACATCCTCATCCACCTCAACCACAGGCAGTACCTGCGGTTCGTTTTGGAGGAGCAGGCACTTTAAATAAAGGGTGCTCCCCTTTGGCCTAGCCTCTGCCCAAGAGTTTTCACAAAATGCCTGGTGGTCGTGGCCGCCTTCCTCTGGCTCTAGGGGATCTTTGTCTTTTCCTACTTGGACGACTGGCTCATAAAGGGAGACATGGCCTCAGAGGTTCAGCAGGCCACCGCACACACTATCCAGGTTCTGCAGCACTTGGGCTTTGTCATAAACTGCCCCAAGTCTCACCTCCTCCTGACGCAGAGTCTGGAATTCATTGGGGCAAGGATCGACATTCTGTAGTCGAAGGCTTTCTTGCCCAAGGACCGAGCCAGTTGTCTCAGGACTCTGGCTCGGGACGTACAGCACCATCCCTCGGTGCCCACTCGACTTCTCCTGTGCCTCCAGGGCAGTGGTGTCTCCGGGACCAGTGATCTCAGATCATGGGCCGCCTGAGTTTCTTTCACCCACCAATTGGCAGACTCCCTGGTCTGGTGGCAGTCGCCCCGGCATCTCAAGGCAGGCATGCCTTTTCAGGCCCCAACCCCTCACACGGACGCCTCCCTGCTCGACTGGGGAGCCCACTGTGGAGATCTTTGCACCCAAGGCAGCTGGTCACCAGATGAGAGCACCCAGCAGATCAACCTCCTGGAGCTCCGAGTCATACACCTAGCCCTGAGAGTGTTCTGTCACCACCTGCGTCACCAGCGGTGCTAGTCTAGATTGACAACCAGGTGGCGATGTTCTACGTGAACAAACTGGGGGGCACGGGGTCTCATACCCTTTGTCAGGATGCACTGGTCCTCTGCTCGTATGCAATCCAATGGGGTATTCTCCTGCAGGCAGTGTACCTGCCAAGCCAGGACAACCCGCTGCCGACAAGCTCAGCAGAGTTCTTCAGCTGCATGAGTGGCAGCTGGACCCCAGGGTAGCCAGTCGGCTTTTCCAACTCTGGGGTGCACCAATGATGGACCTGTTCGCCAGCCCAGACAACTTTCAGTTGCCCCACTTCTGCTCCCAACAGGCCTACCCCTCCATAGTGGCAGCAGACGCTTTCCTGGTCTCATGGTCAGAAGGCCTTATGTACGTCTTCCCTCCTACGCCGCTGATTGCCGGGACCTTCTTCAGGATACTCCGCGACAGGGCCTCGCTCATCCTGATAGCTCCTTGGTGGCCCAGGCAACCGTGGTTCCTGCTTCTTCTACAGTTGACAGTGGAGAACCCCATCCCCATGGGGACTTCCCCCGGGTCTCCTATCTCAGGGGGTGACTCTCTTCTGCACCCCAACCTGGGGCCCCTATTGCTGACAGCCTGGCTGCTGAGAGGGTGACTCTGGCCCCTTTCTTTTTTTTTTTTTTTTTTGTAATTTGAACTTTATTAATTCACCATAGTCACAATATAGTACTATACATCGCTATCCACAACACAGTATGTATACCCATCTTACCACTTAAGACATAGTAACCATAAACATAACAGCCCCTCCACTCCCCCTTATACTCACATAACCAATTACTTTATTCATATCTATGGCATTGCTTCTTTTACCCCAAATACCCACCATAATCCAAATCCAAAATTACATCTTATATATTTCTTGTGGACTTGTTCCCACTTTGTGAAATCTTTTTTGAAAATATTAGCCCCCTTCTATATCCCCCCCAACCAATGATCCCCCCCTCTCTATACACCTTCCAACCACTTCATCAACCCTCCAAGCCTCATACCAGTGCCAGATCTTATGATATTTCACCTTCTGGCCCCTCCTGTAGGCCCCTACCAAGCACATATTCCTCACATGCTCCACATACATAATTACCTCCCTCATATGTGGCTCCTCTCCCACTTTCCATCTTTTCAGCACACACGCCCTAATCGCCACCACCCAGTATCTCAAAAAGGCAGTTAAATGTTCATTCCCCCCCCCTCCTCCATCTCCAGGAGACACACTATTTCAGCGGTCAGTGCAATCCGCACCTGAGCAATCTCGTGGTACACTTCAGCCCCTTTCCTCCACATCTTCTGCACCTTGGGGCACCCCCATATCATGTGCAACAGATCCCCCCTTCCTCCACACCCCCTCCAATATTCATCTAATTGATTCCGGCCTATGGCCCGTATCTTAGCTGGAGTCCATATCATTCACAGACGCCTTTTCAAACAGTTCTTCAAAAGAGAGGTGCCCCCCCCCTAATATGCCTCTCTTGCTCATAGATATTTGCCCACATCCCAGATCCCCCCCCAGCTCTTCCCCCCCATCTCCTCTGCCACCTCAGTTCCCCCTCTTGCTTTGCATTTAACAGTCGGTATAATCTCAACATAACCCCCTTGAGGTTGTCACACTTTCTCATTAGCTCCTCAAAAGGGGTATCTTTGGCCCGCACTCCCTCCTTTCTATGCAGATAGTACCAAAGTTGCACGTACCCAAATCGGTCTCCTCCGTCAACCCATAAGCCGCCTTCAACTCAGCAAACTTCCTTAGTCCCCCCCCGAAGGTATTAGTTGCCTCACCTTATATAACCCCTTGCTCGCCCATTCCCTGAATACTGGCTCCTCACGTCCTGGTAAGAACCCCCCATATGTCTTATGTGAGTCATTCTCGATACTGTTTTACCACCTAATAGGGAAGATTTCCATTTTCTCCAAATGTTTGCTGTCAACGTTCTCTCCCCCTGCCAACCTCCCCTCCCCCCTCCCAAATTATTGCCTCCGAACTATCTTCCTGCCCCTTTTCCATACCCACCCACTGAGGAGTTCCCCCCTTTCCCACCATGCAAATAGATCCCTCAGTTGTGTTGCATCATAATAGTGTGGTATGCAAGGCACCCCAAGGCCCCCCTCCTCCTCTCTGACCCTAAACATAGTCCTCCTCGCCACTCTAGGTGTTTTCCCCTCCCATATAAAATTCATAATCATCCCCTGAATCTTCCTCAACATACCTCTCGGCACCCTACATAGTAGCGCCGAAAACAAAAACATAAACCGTGGTAAGACATTCATCTTAATAGTTGCTATTCTGCCCAGCCAGGTCAAATGCAAACCCCCCCCCCCCCAGTCTAGAAAGATCCTTCCTCACATTTTCCAACAGTGGTGTATAATGCCATTCTCGCAAATTCTCCAAGGTGTTGCTTAATTGTATTCCCAAGTACCTGAACGTTTTCTTTAACCATTTAAATGCGAACCCTGCCCGTAGCCCCCCCCCCTAGTTCCATAGAAAGGTTAAAGCCTAGTATCTCTGTCTTGCCCATGTTCATCTTATAGCCCAACACCTCACTATATCTTCTAATTGCTTGCAGCAAGTTTGGTAGGCTTTTTAATGGCCTCCCCAAAGTAAAGATCACATCATCCGCGAACAAAGCTATTTTTGACTGTTGATCCCCCTATATCCAGCTGCCTACGCACATACTCCGCCAACAGCTCTATTACCAAAGCAAAAAGTAACCGTGACAATGGGCACCCCTCTCTCATCCCCCTCCCCTGTACAAAGCTCTCCGAATATCCTCCATTCACCGTTATCCTTGCCATCGGCCTTGCATACAAGACTGGAATTCAACTTAGAAATTATTCTCCCAACCCCATTCTTCCTAATATCTGGACCATAAACTGCCATTCCATTCTATCAAAAGCTATTTCAGCATCCACCATCACAAACACTGCTTCCTGCCCCCTCTTTGTAATCTCCAAATTATATTCAGAATTTTCCTTATATTATCTCCCCCCTGCCTGCCCCTTATAAACCCAGTTTGGTCCTGATGCACCAGTTTATGAATTACATTCTGTAGTCTCATGGCTAATATCTTTGCCAATACCTTCACATCCAAATTAATCAGGGAGATTGGCCTATACGAAGCACAAACAGTATTGTCCTTTCCTGGTTTCGGTATTATCGTAATCCCTGCTTCCGCCATTGTTCTTGGCAGTGCCTCTCCATGCAAACACGCATTAAATACCTTCGCCAAGATACCTTTAACCTGTTGAAACAGCAATCTGTAAAACTTAACCAAGAATCCATCTAGACCTGGCGCCTTTCCTATCTTCAGCATCCTTATGGCCTTTTCCACCTCCTCGCTAATCTCCCTTCCCAACTCTCCCTGCTCCTCCGCCGTTGCCTTCGAAAGTTGGCACTCATTAAGAAATAGCTCTCCCTTCCTTACATCACTGGTATATAATTGCTCATAGTATTCCTTAAACACTCCTCTTATCTCTGACACTTTGTGGACCAGCCGTCCATCTTGACTTCTTATCCCCCTCACCCAGGCCCGCTGCTACTTAGCCTTCAGCCTACTAGCTAATACCTTCCTCATTCGGTTCCCCCCTTCAAAATAAACCTGCTTTAACAAGGCCATTTCATGCACCGTTGCCACTGCTCTTAATTGGATAAGCTCCCCCCATCAACTTCACCAATTCCGCTATCACTCGCAAATCATGATCACTCTGCTGTCTTTCCAAGCCCTCTATTCTGCGCAATAGCTGCCCCTCCACCCATCCCTTTCTCTTTTTCTCCTGTGCTGCCATGCTTATCAGATTCCCACTGGCTACCGCTTTCAAACCATCCCGGACCGTTCCCACTACCACTTCCCCATTCATATTAATCTCCAAATACTCCTCCACTGCCTCTTTTATTCATGCCACATACTCTGGTTCCTCCAACAAAGCATCATTTAACCTCCAAAACCTAACCCCTTCATCTCCCTCGCCCACCTCAAAACTAACACTAACTGGTGCATGATCCGACCAGGTTATGTTCCCCTACTCCACATCACTCACACTACTCGCCCATTTCCCATTTGCCCATATCATGTCCAGCCTACTATATGTACTGTGCACCTGGGAGTAAAAAGTATACCTCCTCTCTCCTGAGTGTGTGCACCTCCACACATCCACCAGTCCTAGGTGTTCCTTTAGCCTTAAAAGACACACCCTTTCCTTCCACCCTCCTTCCTTCGCAATCCCATTGTTATCTAACCTTGAATTTAAAGTCAGGTTAAAATCACCCCCCTAAAATAATTGGAGTTGCTCCCCAACCTTCCAGCTCTGCTGTGAGACCTGTGAAGAACTCTTCTCTCTGTGCATTTGGCCCATATACATTTATTATCCACACCTCCTCCTCTTTAATTTTCAGCTTTACCGCTACCCACCTTCCCTTTTTATCTCTGCACTCCTCCACCACCGTGTCCTGCCATTTTCCACTGACAAGTATTCCTACTCCTCCTTTCTCCAGGACCAAGCAGGAAGTCAGCCCTCACATATGGGTGTCATCGACGCCGATGAAGCCCCCCCGGAGCATTTCCCCAGCTTTCCATGAAAGCCTTTGGGAATGCAGGCACGCATGCGCGGTTCCCTTCCCGCCTAAAGGTGCCATCTTACCTCAGTCTCTCTTTTTCCGAGAAGCCCACCGGACGTGTGTCCTGTCATCCCGGATAAAAGTTTGATTTTTTCGGCGATTCTCGCTATTTTTTCTTCCCAGTTCGATGCCAGTTCCCCTCCCGCCGGGTTCAGTACACCGGTATCGAGTCCGTTTCTTCTTTTTCGGTTTTTGCCTGTCGTGGCTGGCGTTTGCGCCCTTTTTCGCTTTTTCCCTGGAAGCCCGGGCCTTTGACCTCGCGGGGACTCTTTTTTTTCCCCGATGGCTTCCAGCAGTTTTAAAAAGTGTGATCGGTGTAAGAAGTTGATGTCTCTCACCGACACACACGACTGCTGCCTTCGGTGCCTCGGTCCTGATCACGACTCTAAGACGTGTGGACCATGTGGGAAGATGTCTTCCAAGGCACTGCGAAGTCGCCAGCAGCAGAAAGAAAGGCTTTTTCTGACTCAGCCTCCGGCCGGGCCCAGACCTCGTCTGAGGCCTCGACATCTCGGGATTCGGATCCCGAGCACCGTCGTGGCTCCTCGGACAGGGGGTCCCCCGACCGGGAACGCAAGAGGAAGAAGCGGCTCATGAGGGTGTCGTCGGAACAGGTTCCTTGCTCCTCGAGGGCCAGGTCTAAGACCCCCGACCCTCGCCCCGGGCCCGTGGAACAAGAGAAGATGCCAAAGTTCCTCGCGTGGAACCGGAGTCTGCTGGACATGTAAGTCCTGTTGTCCTCGAGGACTCTCCTCCCAGAGAGCCGACGTTGGGCCCGGGGCCGCCGGGGTCCGAGTCGGTGGCTGCTGCGTCTCCTGAGCTGAGTCTCAGGATGACAGCCTTGGAGTGCAGATTGTCTGCCTTCATGGAGCAGCAGCGGGCACTGATGGCCAGCCTGTCTGGCGCATCTGCCCCGACCACCGGGACATCGAAGTCGACCCCGGAGACCGAGTCGATACTCGAGGCCATGAAGGCTCGAGGTCGACCTCGGTCGCGGTCTCCCTCGACCTCCCGTTCGGGACCAAGGGCGTCGACGCTGGTGCCTTCGGTGTTGGGGCGGGTGCTCCCGGGCCCCGCGGGGTCGGATCCTGACTCCTCGCTGGACGAGTCTGCCTGGGAAACGGAGGATGAGGAGTCCCCCGACACATTCAAGACTCTGTGCGTCCCATCGGACTCACCGCAGTCAGACCCCCGGAGTAGATCCCCTCCGGAGGATACCCGGTTCTCGGAGTTTGTCCGGGATATGGCCACCATGTTGGCTATCCCGGCGGACCCCAAGGAAGAGCCGAGGAGCTCGAGGCCCTGTAGTACAACTCTCCTCCGAAGGAGGCCTTTACTGTCCCGGTTCCTCCGATGCTGGAACGGCTCCTCTTCTGGATGTGGGAGGCACCGGCCTCGCCGCCGGTTCTAAGCAAGTGGGTCGATTCGATCTATCGACTCCGGAAGAGCCCTGGCTTTCAGAAGGCGCAGCTACCACACCATTCCATGGTGGTGGAATCGGCCATGCATTGCCTGAAAAGTCAGAAGATGCACTCCGCGGTACCTCCTGGCAGGGAGGCCCGAAACCTCGATTGTTTTGGTAGAAAGTGCTTCCAGGGCTCGATGCTTGCTTGCCGTATCCAGTCTTACCAGCTGTACATGGGCATGTACTTACGAGACCTGGCCAAGGAGTTGGCTGGGTTCTCTGCTGGTCTTTCCGGGGAACCCTTGCAGAGATTCAAGCCCTTGTCCTCGGGGATTCGGGAATGCTCCAAGTTCATGTCCCGCGCCGCCTACAACGGCTTCGAGGCTTCGGCCCGAGTTGCGGCAGCCGGCATTGCGGTTCGACGCAAGGCATGGCTGCAGTCATCGGACCTCGAGCCATGGGTTCAGGACAAGTTGGTCGATGTCCCTTGCCGAGGTGAGAACCTTTTTGGCAAGCCCATGGCCGAGAAGGCCGCTCAGCTCGAGACCTTTTACCCGAGGAAGGGCACTGCCTACAAACAGTACCCTCAGTATCCGGCTGCCCAAGCTGCACACCAGGGTCAGCAGGCCAAGGGGCAGGGTAATGGGCCCCGTAGGCAGAGGACCCCCAAGCCTCCGGCCCCTGCTCCCACTCAGCAGGGTGGGGGTTTTTGGCTCCTCAAGCATAGCCTCTCAGTTCCTGCTCTCCCAACCCTACACAGGAGGTCACCTCGCCCTCTTTGCCCACCAGTGGCCCCACATCACTGGGGACAGTTGGGTGTTAAACATAGTCCACAGGGGCTATGCTCTACACTTTCACCAACTGCCTCCTCCATATTTTCCAGGAGAGCCTCCAAGGCCTCCCCTGCACACACATCCTCTCCTCCAGGAGCTCCAAGGTCTGTTGGTGGACAGGGCGGTAGAGCCTGTGCCCCTTCAAATGCACGGTCGAGGGTTCTATTCCAGATATTTCCTGGTACCCAAAAGGACCGGGGGCCTTCGACCTATCCTGGACCTCAGGAATCTCAACAAGTTCCTAGAGAAAGAGAAATTCAAGATGCTTACTCTTGGAACACTTCTGCCCTACCTCCAGCAGGGAGATTGGCTATGCTCCTTAGATCTAAAGGATGCGTACACTCACATCTCATTCATCCAGACCACAGAAAGTACCTCAGGTTCATTGTGGGAGGAAACCATTATCAGTACAGAGTACTGCCTTTTGGCCTCGCCTCCACTCCCAGGGTCTTTACCAAGTGCCTGGCAGTGGTGGCACCCTACCTGAGAAATCAGGGTATCTTTGTCTTCCCCTATCTGGACGATTGGCTCATCAGGGGTCAGACGTGCCAGGAGGCCAGACAAGCCACCCTCAGAACTATTGCTCTTCTACAAAGCCTGGGGTTTGTCATAAACTTCGCAAAGTCCACTTTGCTCTCCTCCCAGAACTTGGAGTTCATAGGGGCAAGGTTGGACTCTATCTTGGCAAAGGCATTCTTGCCAGCAAACAGGTCCCAAAGACTGATGGACTTGGCCAGCATGTTTCTCAGCGGGTCAGTGGTCTCCGCCAGACTCTGCCTGAGGCTGCTCAGCCACTTGGCTTCGACAGTTCACGTAACCCCCAATGCCAGGCTCCATATGAGGCCTGCACAGTGGTGCCATCGGAGTCAGTGATCACAGGCAGCCTCAGAGACAGGATAAGGCTGTCCAGACCTTTCCTGGACTCCCTCAACTGGTGGCTGCACCCACCCAATCTACTAAAAGGGGTGCCTTTTCAAATGCCTGGGTACAAAGTGGTACTGACCACAGACGCCTCCCTGCAGGGCTGGGGGGCTCATTGTCTGAAGAAGTGTACCCAGGGCCTGTGGTCTCCCTGGGAGGCCGCACAGCAGATCAATCTATTGGAACTCAGGGCTATTCGATTAGCACTCAAAGCTTTCTCTCCTGCCCTGGCTCATCAGTCTGTCCTGGTTCAGACAAACAACCAGGTAGCAATGTTTTATGTGAACAAGCAAGGCGGGACTGGGTCCAGGCTCCTTTGTCAGGAGGCACAGGACCTTTGCTTGTTTGCCCTCAAGCACAACATGCTCCTGAAGGCTGTGTACCTTCCAGGCCAGGAGAACCACCTGGCCGACAGGTTGAGCAGAATTCTGGCAGCTGCATCCTTTGGTAGTTCAGAAGATTTTCCTGAAATGGGGGCTTCCCTCCATAGATCTGTTTGCCAGTCCTCTGAACAAACAGCTGCCAAAGTTCTGCTCCAGACAACCGCATCCTCTGCGACTAGCAGCAGATGCTTTTCTGATTCCTTGGTCTCAGGGCCTCCTGTATGCGTTTCCTCCCATGCCTTTGGTGGCCCGGACTCTGTTCAAGATTCTTCAGGACAAGGCCTCAGTCCTGCTGGTGGCTCCCAGGTGGCCAAGACAGCCTTGGTTTCCACTTCTCCTTCAACTGGCGGTGGATCCCCCACTGCCTCTGGGGTTGCAACCCGACCTTCTCTCCCAAGATCCGGGTTCCCTTCTGCAGCCCAATCTCAAATCTCTCAATTTGATGGCCTGGAGGCTGCAAGGGTAGTTTTGGCTCCCTGGGGCCTACCTCAGGAAGTTGAGGAGGTTGCCCTAGCCTCTAGGAAACAGTCCACTAGGAAAACCTATGCTCTTAAATGGAAAAGGTTTTCTGTGTGGTGTCAGCTACGTACAGAGGATCCTTTCTCCTGTACTGTGCCAGTTGTACTTCAGTACTTACTGCACTTGTCCAATCAGGGACTTAAATCCAATTCTGTTTGGGTCCACCTCTCAGCTCTAGCAGCTCACCACTCACTAGTGGAAGGACATTCTCTGTCGGTTCACCCCTTGGTGTCCTGTTTTCTCAGGGGCTTGCTATTACTCAAGCTTCCAATCCGTCCTCCTGCTCCTGAGTGGGAGTTGAATGTGGTCTTGCAACAACTGACTCGCCCACCTTTTGAGCCGATGGCTACTTGCCCTCTGCGCTTCCTGTCCTGGAAGACACTCTTCTTGGTAGCCCTAACCTAGGCTAGGCGAGTGAGTGAGCTTCAGGCCCTGGTCTGTGACGGGCCTTACACTTGCTTCTATAGGAACAGGGTAGTCCTTAGGACTCATCCAAAGTTCCTCCCAAAGGTTGTCTCCTCTTTCCACCTCAACCAGGAGGTGATTCTTCCAACATTCTTCCCTAGGCCTCATGCAAGCCAGGCTGAAGCAGTTCTGCATACCCTGGACTGTAGGAGGGCCTTATCCTTCTACCTTGACCGTACGCAAGGGCATAGAAGGGCTACTCAGCTCTTCGTGTCTTTTGACCCTAATAAGTTGGGGTTGGCTGTGTCCAAGCGTACCTTGTCCATTTGGGTAGCTGACTGTATCACCTATCCTCAAACAGCTCCATTGGCTCCCTATACACGGAAGACTTACATTCAAAACCCTTATTCTCACTTTTAAGGCCATAAATGGTTTATCGTCCACATCACTTTCTAAACTCATCCAAACCGTCCCATCAAACAGAAATAGGAGACAGGCAGCATTAAACTCACTAACAACCCCAAAGGCTATAACAACGTGCAGCCTATCAACGTCAAACAGAGCTTTCATGTTTAGCGCACCAAAATGCTGGAATTCTCTCACACCTGATCTCCGCGCCATAACCGACCTAACCCAGTTCAGAAAGGCCCTTAAACTGCACCTTTTCATCAAATACTACCCCACATGAAGCGTAACATAATAGCCCCACCCTAATACAGTCCCATGAAGCGTAACATAATAGCCCCACCCTAATACAATCCACAGTCTCTCTCCTTGTTCCAAGCATTCCTGCTAATTTTATGTAAATAGTTCGAGCATGTTATTTAGTTAATAGATTATATACTCCATGTAAATAGTTCTCCCATGTTATCCAAGTTGATACTCCTGTTATATGTAATACCAAACAGCCTGTTGTTCTGGTTTCTTTATGTTATCTGTAAACCGCGCTGATGTCAAAGAGTGCGGTATATAAGAAGTTGAAATAAATAAATAAATAAGGCGGCTGACCTTCCTTTGCAGGGTAGGGTCACGGCCCACCGTGTTAGGGCAATGGCTGCCTCAGTGGCTCATCTCCGCTCTGTGACATTGGTAGACATCTGCAGGGCTGCAACTTGGTCTTCAAGCCAGACTTTTGCGGCCCATTACTGTCTGGAGAGGGAGTCCCGTAGGGACAGTGCTTTTGGCCAGGCAGTACTCCGGAATCTCTTTGAGGTTTAGGCAACTTCTGCCCTCTGTTGGGCTACCGGTGGAGGTTGTGTCAGTGAAAAGCCTTTCTTTGATGCTGGGACTAGAGGGAGTTCTCTTGTTCAGCCTGGGTTTCTCGGTAGCCCAGAGCTAGGGAGTCACCCATATGTGAGGACTGACTTCCTGCTTGGTCCTGGAGAAAGAGTAGTTACTCACCTGTAACAGGTGTTCTCCAGGAGCAGCAGGAATCAGTCCTCACAATCCTCCCTCCTCCCCTGGGAGTTGCAGTTGTACATAGTTTTTTTTTTTCATTTTTGTGTGCTGTTCTTAGCTATGTCATTTGACTGAGATAAGATGGCACCTTTAGGCGGGAAGGGAACCGCGCATGCGTGCCTGCATTCCCAAAGGCTTTCATGGAAAGCTGGGGAAATGCTTCGCTGGGGCTTCATCGGCGTCGATGACACCCATATGTGAGGACTGATTCCTGCTGCTCCTGGAGAACACCTGTTACAGGTGAGTAACTACTCTTTTCGGGGATTCGCCCTTTCTCCCGCCAATTCCACCCTAGGATATCTCTTGGAGCATACCAATCTCTCTTGGCCTACCCTCAAATGCGTCTCCTGTATACACATCACATCAGCTTTCATTCTCATCCCCCCCCATTCCTTACACCTCCCCTTCCGCCATGTTCTCAGCCCTTTTGCATTCACTGTGGTTATTACCAATTGCTGTTTTTCCCCCTTCACCCCCCTCCTTCCCAGCCCCTCCCTTTGATACCTTCCCCCTCCCCCCATCTAGACGCTGAATCCCAGGGCTATACATGAAGTAGTGTCGCCCCCACCATCTCCCCTCTACCCCCTCCATACCCCTCCATACCCCTCCTTCCCTCCTAACCTCACAACTGCTGCTCCCCCTCCCTCTCCCCCCACCCATTGCTAACACCCATCTCCCATAACACATAACATCAAAACACCCTACAACCCCTCAGTCTCACCCCCCTTTTAGCACAACCCCCCCTCACGTACCTTTATAGAGTCCCTTATTCATATCCCATTATATTCCCCTAAACCCACATCCCACCTCCCCCTTTATCCTTCTTCCCATAATAATCATAAATATATGCAGTAGGTTCCGCTCCTCCTCCTCCCGTCTACACTTCCCACAACTCAACCCACAGTCATCTCTTTGCACTTTTCCACTGTATCTTCCTTGTATCTCTCTCCTTCTCCAACTGAGGTGGTTGTTGCCCCTGCTTTTGACACTCCGCTGGTTTCACTTGCGGTCCTTCTTGCACTCTCCACTCACATGCCTGCCGAACCTCCATTTACTTTGACTCCAGGCCTGCCTCCAACGTCTGCACTCTCCAGGTCCCCTCTCCTTTTGTAAAAGCCAATCCAAAGGTTTACAGCCAGCGATAATGCAACCCCTCCTTTCGCAAGGCTTTAGTTACAGGCCCCAACTCTCTCCTTCTTTGTAAAGTTCCCAAAGATAAGTTTGCATATATAGCCACTGGGTAGCCTTGCCATTGAAAAGTACTCGTTCCTCTCATTTTAGCTGCAATCCTTTCCTTTATTTTGTACTCCTTTAGGCAGATAATGTCCCGGGTTCTATTAGCCCTGACTGGACCCAACACCCGGTGCACCCGCTCCATCTCTATAGACGTAACCACATCCTCTTCACCCCCTCGGCGCAGGGCCTCCAAACATATTGACACAGCCACTTTTTCACAGTCTTTGAACTCCTCTTCCTCTGAAACCCCTCTGATACGCAGGTTATTTCTTCTCGACCTGTTCTCTAAGTCCTCCAGTTTTAGCTGCACTTGATCTCTCCAATCTCTCTCCCTGCTTTCCTTCTGATCCAATTCTTCTTGCCAGCTTTCCAGCGATTGCAACCTGTTTTCATGGTCGCCCATTTGATAGTTCAGCTCCTCCACCTCCTCCTTCATGCCAGCCAACATCTCCCCCAATTCATTTTTTGCCATTTCTACCTCTGATTTCAGCTCTGCAAACAACTCCCGGAGTTCCTCACGGGTCACCACAGTGCTCACTCTTGTGCTTCTCTCTTCCTTTGCTCCCCAACATACTTTGCTGGCCTTCTCCATGTGGTCCATCATGGCTCCTTCCATCGGCGCCATCCTCCTCTCCCCGGCACAGGCATAATAGCATATATCTGCGGCTTTTTTCCTCGTTGCTATGCCCCGCCATCGCTCCTCACTCTCTCCTGCCATTGGAAGAACAGCGCTCTACCACAAAGCTTTTTTTTCTAAAGGATGGCCTCGGAGCTCTCCGCTCAAGCGACCATCATGGTGGGTGATGTCACTTCCTTCACTCTGGCCCCTTTCATCCTCCCAGTTGAGGTGGAAGACATTCTGCTGGCCTCTCGCACGGACTTGACTAGAAAGGCTTGTGTCCTCAAATGGCCAGGTTCTTGGTTTTGTGCGCCGAACACGGGACTGACCCTTCCTCCTGTCCTGTGGCTCTGGTGTTACGGTACCTGTTCCATCTCTCCCAGTCCGGGTTCAAGTCTAACTCCGTCTGAGTGCACCTGAGTGCCCTGGCAGCACACCATTATCTGGTGGATGGTAAGCCCCTCTCAGCCCAACCATTGGTGACCCGTTTCCTTCAGGGACTGCTCTTATCGAAGCCCCCAGTTTGCCCTCCAGTAACCGAATGGGAACTCAATGTGGTGTTGGGGCAGCTCACTCACCCGCCCTTTGAATCTGTGGCTACCTGCCACCTCTGCTACCTCTCTTGGAAGGTGGCCTTCCTGGTCACGCTTACCTCCACTCGCAGTGTTAGCAAGTTTCAGGCTCTTGTGGCGGAGGCGCCCTATACCAGGTTCTACAAGAAAAGAGTGGTGCTTTGCACGCGCTCTTCCATCTCAACCAGGAAGTGATGCTCCCTACCTTCTTTCCAAGACCTCACTCCAGTCGGGCTGAGACTGTCCTTCACACCTTGGACTATAAGAGGGCTTTGTCCTTCTATATTGCACTCGGGGCCACCTCAAAGCTTCTCAGCTTTTCATCTCCTACGACACCAGTAGGCTGGGGGAGACGGTGACCAAGCGTACGCTATCCACATGGGTGGTGGACTGTATTGTCCTCGCTTATGAGCAGGCGAGGCTCTCGCTGGAAGGCCTCATCACGGCATACTGTGTCAGGGTCATGGCGGCCTCAGTGGCAAACTTGCACTCGATGGTGGATATCTGCCGGGCCACCACTTGGTCTTCAGTCCATACCTTTGCAGTCCATTACTGCCTGGAAAGAGAGTCCCGACGAGACAGTGCCTTCGGCCAGGCTGTGCTCCGTAACCTTTTTGTGGTTTATGTGAATAAAAAGTATACTCTCTTCTGCTGCCTCCAGATATCGGTAATCGCTGTGGACTATATCGTTTTCTTAAACTGCAGCCTATGATGACGCCTATGCATATCCCTCCCTCCTGAATTATCCACCTGCGGATTTATAGTTAAATTAAAATCCCCTCCCGTTATTATCAAGCAAGACCAGGCTCCTTCCAACCTTCCCGTAACCCTCTCAAAAAATGGCCCTTGACTCTCATTCGGAGCATACACACACCTCTATTTCATCTATTTTCCCACACCAGATCATGAATCTCCCTTCATTTTCTCTTATCACCCCCTTCTCCACTACCTTCTCTTTGGAAATGAGAACACCTCTCCTTTCTTAGAAATCCCCCCTCCCCCTTTTTAGCAGCCAGATATACCCATGGATACCTCTCGGATCTCATCCACTCTTCCTGATTCATTTGCAAATGGGTTTGCCAGGAGTTCAAATCCTTTACATTGAGGGCCATAATCATCCTTTTTACCCCCCCCCCTCCCATCCCCATGGTGCCTTATAATCCCCCCCCCCTTTTACTTATTTTTGAAAAACCCAGCCTCTAACTCTTACACCTCCCAATAGACCCTTCATCACCTCCCCCCCCCAACCCTCCTGCTGCTGCTCAACAGACTACGAGCCCTCATGAAGAAGTAACCCCCCCTCCCCTGAGTCCTCTGGTACCCAACACCCTTCTCTCATCCATCCACCCCTCCCCCCAGCCATACCACCACCCAGCCACTCCACCAACTCCACCACACTATCCCTTTAATTCCCACACTCCACAAAAAAAGCCCTTTACCCTCTGTTCCCTCGCACACTCTACCATCAATCATACCTATTCAATCATGCACTTCTTAACAAAGCTTAATGCAGGCAAGACAGTAAGAAATAGTCCTGATCCAAATCTTAAGCTCTTGAAGTGTCCGATCCACTCTGGGTAGTCTTCTTTCGCTTGGTGTTCTCCAGTCTGTCCGGTTTATCCATACCAGGGATCTCAAACTCAAATTGCTTTGAGGGCCAAATGAGGACTTGTAAAGTAACCCGGGGGCCGCATAAGACGCGGGGCCTCATTTGCATAAGGGACCTCATTTGCATAAATATTTGCTTACTGTTACCATACACTAACTTTTAGTAAACATGCCTCTTTAATGAGTATGGATAAAGAAAGACTAAAAGATTTAGAAACAAGAAGACAATAATTAAACTGGGAACCCCAAAAGCCAAACTTGGAATGTACAACAACACTGTAGAAATAAAACTATAAATTAATTTCCTCTTGTACTAAACAAAGCGCAAACATTAATGATGCACATTTCCCAGAGCTGACATATTCCAGTTAATAAATTCAAAATAAAGAGAGATTTTTCTACCTTTTGTGCATTTTTTTCAGTTGCAATTGTTCCAGCCACTTTCTTCTGGTTTCTTCATGTCTTCTGCTAACTCTCCATCGTCTGCTTCCATTTGCCCTTTCTTCTCTCCTAGTTTTTTTTCCATTCTCTCTCTACATCTGCTTTAACATACTAATCTTTCTCCTTTTTCTCTTTCCTCATTCCTATTTCATCCACTCAAATTTTACCCCTCCATCCTCAATCCCCACTTACTCTCACAATACCTGGCCAATTGTAGATTTGTCTTCTCTCCCAGACAAAATATTTTTCCCCTCTCCATTTCACTTTCCCAGCTCCATCCCATTCTAATCCTCCCCCAACATCAGCTCCCTTCTAGTTCCAGCCCCACCCAGCATCCGCTCCCTTCTAGTCCCTGCATCAGTCCATTTCCAGTCCTATCCTAGCCTCACCATCAGCCCATTTCCAATCCTAGCCCCCCATCAGCCCATTTCCAATCCTAGCTCCCTCCCCTCACAGCCCATTTCCATTCCAAGCCCCCCTCCCCATCAGCCATTTGCAGTTCAAGCCCCCTTCCACTCAGCCCATTTCCAGTCCTAGCAACCCCCCAGCACATTACCAGTCCTAGACCCCCCCATAGCCCATTACCAGTCATAACCCCCCCTGCCAATAGCCCACTTCCAGCCCTAACCCCCATTACCCCATTTCAGTCAGCCCCTCCATAGCTCATTACCAGTCCTAACTCCCCCCATCAGCCCACCTCCAGTCCTTCCTAACCCCCACCTGCCCATTTCCAGTCCTAGCCCCCACCATAGCCCATTTCCAGTCATAACATCCCCTGCCTATAGCCCATTTCCAGTCCTACACCCCCCCCCGCCAATAGCCCATTTCCAGTCATTACCCCCCCCCGCCAATAGCCCATTTCCAGTCATACCCCCCCCTCCGCCAATAGCCCATTTCCAGTCATACCCCCCCCTGCCAATAGCCCATTTCCAGTCATACCCCCCCCCCTGCCAATTGCCCATTTCCAGTCATAACCCCCCCTGCCAATAGCCCATTTCCAGTCATACCCCCCCCTACCAATAGCCCATTTCCATTTATCCCCCCCCCTGCCAATAGCCCATTTCCATTCATACCCCCCCCCCTGCCATTAGCCCATTTCCCGTCATACCCCCCCCCCTGCCAATAGCCCATTTCCAGTCATACCCCCCCCCCCCCCGGTAAATATAAAAACAACCTGGCTTCTGCTGCAGCAGAAAATCAGCTGTCCCGCGGCCCCTTTCCCTCTGCGCGAGAGCCCTGAGTGTGCTTCCTCTGCGGCATGCTTTTTAAGCCGCGAAGAGAGTATTTCCCTCTCGCGCGGCTTAAGCCTATTCACTTTTCAAGCCTCGCGAGAGGGAAATACTCCCTTCGCGGCTTGAAAAGCACGCCGCAGAGGAAGCACATTCAGGGCTCTCGCGCAGAGGGGAACGGGCCGCAGGACAGAGCAGCAGAAGCCAGTTTTTTATTTTTTTTTAATTGACCGTCGATTCGGCAACGGCAGCAGCAGAAGCCGTCACGGGCCGCACAACCTTCTCCCGCGGGCCGCGTGTTTGAGACCCCTGATCCATACTCTGCCATTTATTTATTTTGAAGCATTTATAGACCATCAAATGCTACAACATTCTAGGTGGTTTACAAAAAGGCAAAAAAATACATAAGAACACCAATGGTTATGGTTTTATTATTTTTTTGATATATTGCCTTTCTGTCAACAACACTCCTCTTCACCCCCACCACCAAATTACCCTTCCCACCCCACCAAGCAACACATAATGCTACTGTCTGCCATCACTGCTAGAAAATCATGACTGCCCACCATCTAAACAGGAAGCAGAAAAGTTTAGTGCCTTCCTGAATGTCGTCAGGTTCATTTCTGCTTTTTCCTTGTGGACAATCGCTGGCCACTCTGCTCGGACTCCACATTGGGATGTCCTTCATCCCCGCATAGCCCACCACCAAATCTTTAGGTGTTGCTGCCTGTCTCATGATCCCGTTCATGGTGAAAGCCAGTCCCCTAGGATAAATCCATGTATAATAAATATTTCCTCTGCAGCTTTTCAGTTAGACCCCAAAATGCTTTCCTCCAGATGATCGTCACTGTAGCAGGATCTGCAAAAATTGCAATCTTATGCCCTTTCCACTCTGTCCTGCAGTCCTCATTTGGGCCACTATCATCTTCTTCATCTGGAATTCATGCAGGCACACCACAGTGTCATGAGGTAACTATTTGCTGGACCAAGCGCTCTATACGCCCTCTTCATCTTAATTTTGTTGACCTCACTCGAGTCTTCCACACCCCCTCTGTTCAGTAAGGCTTCAAAAATTCCTTGTGCCACACTCACACAGTTCTTAAACTTTGTTAGTTCCAGTACTCTTTTTTTTTTTTTTTTTTTTTTTTTACGCAAATTGTTGCATCTAGATCTATTTTCTAGATCTTCTAGTTTGAGTGCCATTGCCTCCTTATCCTCTACCAGCGCCTCCATCCTCCTCTGCAGGCACTCAACCTCTTCAGAGGCTTCCTCCATCTGATTTTCCTCTTCCTCCACATGCCTTACCACCTCGAACCGGAGCTCCGCCACTTTCTTTATACCAGCAATCTCTGTGCATATTTCTGCAAACCATGCCTGCAATTCCTCCTTTGTAATTTGGACCACTATTCCTTTACCATTTAAGAGTTCACTCACTGTCACCACTTCAGCATTCTCATCATGTTCAGACTGCTTCTTCACCATCTTTTCCGCCTCACGAGCATTGGCCTTTAGTCCTTGGTATGCAAATTCCCACAGATCTGCCATTTTTGGCACGTAGCTGCCATTTTCAGCCTCCATAGCTTCCCTGGCCCCTTCATCGCTACCCACCACATCTTCAGAAGTCTGCAAGACCCTTGCCCACCACTTTGTTGAGTAACTCCGCGGAGCTCCTCGCTCAGACGTCCATTAGGCTTGGTGATGTCACTTCCTCCTTTGAGATTTTGGTCTTTTGTAGATGGGACTTGGCAAGGGTTTGGCCTTGAGTTCTTTGAAGTACAGGTTGCGGCTTGGTTTGCTTCCGGGGTCTGGTGCAAGGTCAGTCTGTAACCTTGCATGGGGTCTTCGTCCATTTCCTTTGGGGTGTCAAGCATTTATGACCCCCTTGTCATCCTGTTGTCCCATTCTGGGATCTGAATTTGGTTCTTTCAGCTTTCATGGTGCTTCCCTAAAGGATCTGAAGATAAAGGTGGTGTTCCTGGTGGTGATCTGTTCAGTGCATCATATTTCAGAATTGTAGGCCCTTCATCTGGTGCCTTCCTTTCTTCCAAAGGCAGTGTCGGCCTTTCACTTAAACCAGATCGTGGCATATCCGGCCTTTACTGGTTTTCAGGATTCGGCTAAGTCTCGGATTCTTCATTTACTGAATGTGTCTCAGTCACTCAACTGCTACTAGACGTTTATGGAGATATTTAGGAGATCAGAGCAGCTCTTTGTCTTGTATGAAGGACCCAGGAAGGGTGAGGCGGCCTCTAAGCATCTATTTCCCACTGGATCAAGGAAGCTATTGAGTCTGTATACTGGTTGAAGGGGCGAGCGATTCTGGCAGGTCTGAAGACTCTGCTCTACTAGGGCTCAGGCTTCTTCGTGAGCAGAAATTAGTCTGGTTCAGGCCCAAGACATTTGTAAGGCAGCAGCCTGGTCTTTCCTGCTTTCATTTGCATGTCATTATTGACTGGATGTCCAGGCCCAACAGGATGTGAATTTTGAGGCACAGATACTGCAGGCTGGTGTTTTGGTACCCACCCAGTGATAGTACTGCTTTGTTACATCCCACACTTCTGGACTGGACTGGAGGAATGATTAGAAAGGTGAAATTAGACCTTACCTGCTAATTTTCTTTTCTGGTGTCCCTCTAGTCCAGATCCCACCCGTGACTTTGGCTGTGCATAGTTTGCTGTCTCGTATCTGTTTTTGAAGTGTGTGCTTGCTGGAGCAGGCGAGATCGGGGCGGCTGCTTGTTCAGTTGGCAGCTTCCGGTGGTTGAGTTGGTTGCCAGGGGTTCCATTGTGTTTCTTCTGCCTTTCCCCTGCCCAGGCTCTTGGTCCTCGGGGGGAAGGGGGGGAAGAAATTGATTTTGAATAAATAATATAAAAAAAAGGTTCTTTAAGTTTAAGTGCTTGACTGAGGTGCTGGTGGAGAATTAAGGTTTTGGGGATCCATTCTTCTGCTTAGTAAGGTTCATACTGGCTTGGCATGAGGGCATAGGCTACTTAAGGAGGAATGTTTTCATCTCAATGTTTCTCAGTCTCCATCTGCTAGTGGATGAGCATAACCCACGTGTCTGCACTTGACTGGAGGGACTCCAGGAAAGAAGATTAGCAGGTAAGGTCTAATTTCACCTTCTTGGAGCTAGGGACCAAGTGAAGTGGCACCCGTTTCCTGACACAGTTGATTGAGCAGGGCAGGAAACGTTTTGCTGGAATGTGTGAGGAGTGGGGCATAAGCTGCATCAGAAGTGGGAAGCTGCAGGGACACTTGTGCAACAAGCATATTCAGGATGTAGATGCCCTGTGGACTTCCATCTGTTTGATGCTGGTGAAGTTGTTGAATTAAGCAACAGACAGCTCTATATCAGATGACATTGGATATCGAGATCAGAATTGAAAGCCCTCTGGGGCATCAAGATCGGATAAACATAACTTAGGTCATAGGAGTTTGCAGTCCTTCAAAGATGCTATGGAGGAACTGAATTTAAGAAGGGCCACCCTGGATGAGGTCATCAGAATAGTGGATATTCTAGAACAGCAGTTAGAGGATTTTCAGCAGCAAGCATGACTAACCTTAAAGATGCTGTTGCTGGTGGATTCCTACGGCTGCAGGAGCAAAAAGGATTGAAACCCTTCCCTGAGATGCATGTGATCCACTTGAGAAAAGGAGTATTGCCTTCCAGTGCAACACACTGGTTTACTGGAGGGGTACGCTGATGAATAAGGTGGAGACAGAGGGACAGTTGGGGACAGATGAAAGAATAGGCAGCTTTGCATTCAGTACTTTCCTAAAAACACATGAGGTGCAAATCCAATTGCAGAGATTTATTATGATGAACAGATCGGAGGAAGATAGAGCCAGTAGGAGCTATCAAATCTAAGTTTATTCAAATGCAGTTATAAAACATAAAAGTTTTTAAAGAACACATACATTCAAATCAAATAGTCCAGTAATGGTGCTAATCAAGTCAACAGTGCAATGTGTTTTGACGTAAGTACCTGTGTCAGAAACTTGTTGAAAATTCATAAAGGAACTGAACAGCTGGCATCACATAATAGGAGCCTGGAGCAAAAGACACAACATCAAATCAGATGCTCAGTGAGGGGCAGAAATGGAGAGAGAGGGGAGAAAAAGGAAAAATAATGATATATATCCACAAAAATTAATAATTCCAAAAGGAGCTCATATAGTTGGCTTTATTTTATTTTTTTAGACCCAAGAACAAGTCAAATATAATTGATTGGACCATCCCAACAAATAATTCTCACCTTTCAACTCTCAAATTAAAAACTGATTTTAACTGTTCAGTTTTGGAGACCATATCTCGCAAAGGATATAAAAAGACTGGAAACGGTTCAGAGGAAGGCGACCAAAATGATTTGAAGCCTGCGTCAAAAGACATATGAGAAGAGACCTAAATATGTGTACTCTGGAGGAGAGGAGGGACAGGGGAAATATGATTCAGACCTTCAAGTACTTAAAGAGGATTAATTAACAAATAAACCTATTCCAAAGACAGGGGAAGCTGTAAAACTAGAGGGCATAACATGAAGCTGCAAGGGGGTAAATTGAAAGGCAAAGTCAGGAAATACTTTTTCATTGAAAGGGTGGTGGATGCTTGGAATGCCCTCCTGATGGAAGCAGTGGGGGCAAATATAGTGACAGAATTCAAAATGGCATGGGACAGACACAGTGGATCCCTTTATAGCAACAGGATCAAATCAAAATAAACATAACTCTCTCTTATATCTCAACAAATAGGGGTGACCACGGTGTGATGGGTACACGCCTAAACAAAGGCATGGGGAAGGGTGACCTGCACGGAACAGCAGATGCACCTACTCTTACCACCTTGCTGGGCAGACTAGATGGACCATACTGGTCTTTATCTGCCATCATTTACTATGTTGCTGTGTAACTAAACTCAACCATGTGCCTTTTTCTAAATGTCACAGTGCTGGATGAAATTATCCCAAAGATGCCTTTGTATATAAGAGATTTTTCTCACATGATTATTATCTTAGAAAAAGTTTAGATGGATTTATCTGGTTTTATTTTAGTCATACTGAATACCTCAGAATGGAAACAACATATTCGATGTTTAAAAAAGGCCTAAAGACATATTCTCTCTAGAATTCAAAGAATAATAAAGATGGTGCAGAAGTTATTGGTCCGGGGGAAAGCATTGCCCAAAAGATTGTCTGCTTTCCTTGTCACTTTTTCTCATGCTATTTTTAGCTATTCCTTTCTAGTCATATGGGTTACTCTGATATATTTTCAAGGAAGAGTTGGATAGCAGATTGTAAATATAAACGTAAATACATGAATTAATTTGCATGACTATTACACAAGAAGCAGCGTTAGCGATAGTTAAGCCCATCCTGAGTAGAAGTGTCTCACAAAGGGTCCCCACTGTAGGCCACAGTGTTTCCTGCCATCACAAAAAAAAATCATAAAAAGGCACTCAGATCAGTCTCTTGATTGAGGCCAAACTCTGTTTTCATTTCAAATATGGCCACCAGCTCCTCTTGTAACAGCAATCTGTTGGTATCTCTCCCTTGCTACAATGCCCTTTAGAAACCACCCATAAAACAAATACTCTTTTAAGTCCTCAAAGCTGTGATTTTTTTTCTTTGACATGTTCAACTAATAATACTTTTAACTTTAGAAAAGTTTGAGAATGAGCTAAAGTCCATAATAAAGACTAGCTTTTTCAGAAGAAGTACATGTCCTTGGAAAGGAAGAGGAAAAGGGAACATTGTACAGACAACTTCAGTAAGTGGCTCAAAACTTGATGTCAACAAGGATTTAGATCAGGGGTCCTCAAACTACGGCCTGCGGGCCACATGCGGCCCGCCGAGGACATTTATCCGGCCCGCCGGGTGTTTTTGCTTTAAAAGTAAATTTTACATTTTTTTAAAAAAAGCTGTCTGCTGCCGGCCTGCCGCTGCCTCTGCAGCAGATTCCAGTGTCCCGCGGGGCCCCCCCTGCCCGGCAGAGCCTTCCCTCCCTGCATCAGCTCCCTCTCCGCAGTCAAAACCGGCTTTCAGAGCGCGAAGGGAGAGTTTCCCTTTCACGGCTCTGTTAAGACCGCAGGGGCTGATGGGAACTTTCCCATCAGCGCCCGCGGGCTTAACAGAGCCGCGAGGGAGAAACTCTCCCTTTGCACTCTGAAAATCGGTTTCGACTGCAGAGAGGGAGCTGATGCAGGGAGGGCAGGCTCTACCGGGCAGGGGGGGCCCCGCGGGACACTCGAATCTGCCGCGGCAGCAGCGGCAGGCCAGCAGCAGACAGCTTTTTTTAATTTTAAAATTTCCCTAGGCTGGGGGGAGGGGGGTTTAGGACGTAATGGGCTATGGGGGGGGGGGCTAAGTCTGGAAATGGGGTGATGGGGGGAGTTAGGACTGGTAATGGGCTATGGGGGGGCTAAGACTGGAAATGGGCTGATGGGATTAGGGTTGGAAGTGGGCTGATGGGGATTAGGACTGGGAGTGGGCTGATGGGGATTAGGACTGGAAAGGGGCTATGGGGGGGGGCTTAAACTGAAAATTTGGTGATGGGGTGTAGGACTGGAAATTGGCTGATGGGATTAGGAATGGAGTGGGCTGATGGGGGTTTAGGACTGGTAAAACGCACTGGGGGCTAGGACTCTAATGGGCTGATTGGAAGGGAAGGCTTGAACTGCAAATAGCTGATGGGGACGGGGGCTTGGAATGGAAGTGGGCTGATGGGGGGTTAGGACTGGTAATGGGCTGGGGGTGCTTAAACTGAAAATTGGGTGATGGGGGGTTAGGACTGGAAATGGGCTGATTGGATTAGGACTGGAAATGGGCTGATTGGATTAGGACTGGGAGTGGACTGATGGGGGGTTAGGACTGGTAATGGGCTATGGGGGGGCTTAAACTGAAAATTGGGTGATGAGGGTTAGGACTGGAAATGGGCTGATTGGATTAGGACTGGGAGTGAGCTGATGGGGGTTTAGGACAGGTAATAGGTTGGGGGGTTGCTAGGACTGGAAATGGACCGTGGAAGGGAAGGCTTGAACTGCAAATAGCTGATGGGGACGGGGGCTTGGAATGGAAATGGGCTGAGGGGTAGGGGGTACTTGAACTGCAAATAGCTGATGGGGAGGGGGCTTGGAATGGAAATGGGCTGAGTGGAAGGGGGGCTTGAACTGCAAATAGCTGATGGGGAGGAGGATTTGAATGGAAATGGGCTGTGAGGGGAGGGAGCTAGGACAGGAAATGGGCTGATGAAGGGGCTAGGATAGGACTGGGAATTGGGTGTTGAGGGGAGCTAAGATTGGAAATGGGCTGTGCTGGGGGCTTGAATTGAAATGGACTCATGAAGGGGCTGGAACTGGAAGTAGGCTCATGGGGGACTTGGATTGGAAATGGGCTGAGTGGAGAGGAGCTAGGATTTGACATGGGCTGATGGTGGGGCTAGGACTAGAAATGAGCTGATGGGAGGCTGGTATTGGAAATGAGCTGATGGAGGGACTCGGATAGGACTGGAAATGGATGGGGGAGTTAGGACTGGAAATGGGCTGATGGGGGGGCTAGGACTGGAAATGGGCTGATGCAGGGACTAGAAGGGAGCGGATACTGGGTGGGGCTGGAACTAGAAGGGAGCTGATGTTGGGGGAGATTAGAATGGGATGGGGCTGGGAGAGTGAAATGGAGAGGGGAAAAATATTTTGTGTGGGAGGGAAGAAAAATCTACAATTGGCCGGGTATTGGGAGATTAAGTGGGGATTGAGGATGGAGGGGTAAAATTTGAGTGGATGAAAAAGGAAAGAGCAAAAGGAGAAAGATTAGTATGTTAAAGCAGATGTAAGAGAATGGAAAAAAACTAGAAGAGAGAAGAAAGGACAAATGGACAGCAGACGATGGAGAGTTAGCAGAAGACACAAAGAAACCAGAAGAAAGTGTCTGAAGAAATTGCAACTGAAAAAAAAAATGCACAAAAGGTACAAAGATATCTCCTTATTTTGAATTTATTAACTGGAATATGACAGCTCTGGGAAATGTGCATCATTAACGTCTGTGCTTTGTTTAGTACAAGAGGAAATTAATTTATAGTTTTATTTCTACATTGTTGTTGTACATTCCAAGTTTGGCTTTTTAGGGTTCCCAGTTTAATTATTGTCTTCCTGTTTCTAAATTGTGATTCCTTGTTTGGTGATGGTCTGTGTTCTGCATGTGTAACTGAGCTGAGGTATTCTGTATATGTAATTCCTATTTGACATTGCCACTTGTTCTCTTTCCCCAGTAGGTCATGTATTGTTATTCTCTGAAATGTATTGGTTTATTCTCCAGGACCAAGCAGGAAGTCAGTCCTCACATATGGGTGACATCGACGTCGATGGAGCCCTTGCGGAGCATTTCCCCAGCTTTCTATGAAAGCCTTTGGGAATACTGCACGCATGTGCGGTCCCCTTCCCGCCTAAAGTTGCCATCTTGCTCAGTCTTTCTTTTTCCGTGGAACTCAACGGACATCCGTCCTTGTCACCCCGGTTAAAGTTAGATTTTCTTTGCGATTTTGTCGCGATTCCTGTCTGGTTCGATGCCGGTTCCCCTTCCCACCGGGTTTGGTACACCGGTATCGAGCCCGTCTTCTATTTTTCGGTTTTTGCCCTTAGTGGCTGGCGTTCGTGCCCTTTTTTTCTTTTTCCCTTTTTCCCTGGAAGGCCGGTCTTTTGACCTCGCAGGGGACCTTTTTTCACCGATGGCTTCCAGTGGTTTCAAAAAGTGTGATCGGTGTAAGAAATTGATGTCTCTCACCGACACACATGACTGCTGCCTTCGGTGCCTCGGCCCAGATCATGATCGTAAGATCTGTGGCCCGTGTGGCAAAATGTCCACCAAGGCACTGCGAAGTCAACAGCATCAGAAGGAAAGGTTTTTCTCGGATTCGGCCTCAGGCCAGGCCCGGACCTCATCTGAGGCCTCGACGTCTCGGGAGTCTGACCCCGAGCATCGCCGGGGCTCCTCAGACAGGGGGTCCCCTGATCAAGAACGAAAGAGGAAGAAGCGGCTCGTGAGGGTGGCGTCAGAGGAGGTCCCTGGTCCCTCGAGGGCCAGGTCTCAGACCCCTGACCGCCATCCCGGGCCCTTGGAACAGGAGAAGCCGTCCAAAATGCCTCGTGTGGAGCCGGAGTCTGCTGGACATGTAAGTCCTGTTGTCCTCAAGGACTCTCCTCCCAGGGAGCCGACATCGGGCCCGGCGCCGCCGGGGTCCAAGTTGGTGGCTGCTGAGTCTCCTGAGCTTGGACTCAGGCTGACAGCCTTGGAGTGCAGACTGTCTGCCTTCATGGATCAGCAGCAGGTGCTGATGGCCAGCCTCGCATCTGCCCCGACCACCAGGACATCGACGTCGAAGTCGACCCCTGAGACCGAGCCGATACTCGAGACCATGAAGGCTTGAAGTTGTCCTCGGTCGCGGTCTCCCTCGACCTCCCGCTCGGAACCGAGGGTGTCGACGCCGGTGCCTTCGGCGTCGGGGCGGGTGCTGCCGGGACCCACGCGGTCGGAGCCTGACTCCTCTTCAGACGAGTCAGCTTGGGAGACGGAGGACGAGGAGTCCCCCGACACCTTTCGGACTCGGTGCGTCCCATTGGACTCACCGCAGTCCGAGCCCCGGAGTAGATCCCCCCCCCCCCCCCCCGGAGGAAACTCGGTTCTCGGAGTTTGTCAGGGATATGGCCACAGCTTTGGCGATTCCGGCGGACCCCGAGGAGGAGCCTCGAGCCAAGGAGCTCGAGGCCCTCCAGTATGACTCTCCTCCGAAGGAGGCCTTTACTGTGCCGGTTCCTCCGATGCTGGAACGGCTCCTCTTCCGGATATGGGAGGCACCGACCTCAGCGCCGGTTCTGAGCAAGCGGGTCGATTCCATTTATCGACTCAGAAAGAGCCCTGGCTTTCAAAAGGCGCAGCTACCTCACCATTCCATGGTGGTGGAATCGGCCATGCATCGTCTGAAGAGCCAGAAGATGCACTCTGCGGTGCTCCCCCGGCAGGGAGGCCCGGAACCTATATGCGTTTGGTAGAAAGTGCTTCCAGGGCTCGATGCTTGCTTGCCGTGTCCAGTCTTACCAGCTGTACATGGGCATGTACTTGCGGGACCTGGCAAAGGAGCTTACCGGGTTCTCTGCTGGTCTCTCCGGGGATCCTTTGCAGAGGTTCAAGTCCTTGTCCTCGGGGATTCTGGAATGCTCGAAGTTCATGTCCCAAGCAGCCTACGACGGCTTTGAGGCCTCGGCCCGTGTTGCGGCAGCCGGCATCGCGGCTCGACGCCAGGCATGGCTGCAGTCGTCGGACCTCGAGCCATGGGTACAGGACAAGTTCGATGTTCCTTGCTGAGTTGAAAACCTTTTTGGCAAGCCCATGGCCGAGAAGGCTGCTGAGCTCGAAACAGAGCACCTCACTCGGACAAGGCTGTCCTGGAAAACTTCTGCCCCTTCTCAGAAAAAGAAGGGCTCGGGTAAAAAGTCCTTCTACCCGAGGAAGGTGACTGCCTACAAACAGTTCCCACATTACCAGGCCTCCCCAGCAGAGTCAGCAGGCCAAGGGGCAGGGACATGGGCCTCGTAGGCAGAAGACCCCCAAGCCTCTGGCCCCTGCTCCCACTCAGCAGGGTGGGGTTTTTGACTCCCAAAGCATAGCCTCTCCGTCTCTGCTGTCCCATCCCTACACAGGAGGTCGACTAGCCCTGTTTGCCCACAGGTGGCCACCCATAACAGGGGACAATTGGGTGTTAAGCATAGTCCACAAGGGCTATATGCTCCATTTTCACCAGTTGCCTACTCCCTACTTCCCAGGAGAGCCTCCAAGGCCTCCTCTGCACACAGATCTCCTCCTTCGAGAACTTCAGGGTCTGTTGCTGGACAAGGCGGTGGAGCCTGTGCCTCCCCACCTACAAGGTCACGGTTTCTACTCCAGGTACTTCCTAGTACCAAAGAGATCCGGTGGCCTCAGGCCTGTTCTCGACCTCAGAAATCTCAACAAGTTCCTGGAGAAAGAGAAGTTCAAGATGCTTACTCTTGGAACATTGCTGCCCTACCTCCAGCAGGGAGATTGGCTATGCTCCTTGGATCTAAAGGATGCGTACACTCACATCCTCATTCATCCAGACCACAGAAAGTACCTCAGGTTTATAGTGGTAGGAAACCATTATCAGTACAGAGTACTGCCTTTTGGCCTCACCTCCACCCCAAGAGTCTTTACCAAGTGTCTGGCGGTGGTGGCGGCTTACTTGAGGAATCAAGGTATCTTTGTCTTCCCCTACCTAGACGACTGGCTCATCAGGGGTCAGACGTGCCAAGAGGCCAGACAAGCCACCCTCCGAACTATCTCTCTCCTTCAACACCTGGGTTTTGTCATAAACTTCGCAAAGTCCACTTTGCTCCCCTCCCAGAACCTAGAGTTCATAGGGGCAAGGCTGGACTCCCTGCAAGCAAAGGCTTACTTGCCAGAGGACAGGACTCAAAGACTGATGGACTTGGCAAGCCAGTTTCTCAACATGCCACTGGTTTCCGCCAGACTCTGTCTGAGGCTCCTGGGCCACATGGCATTGACAGTGCATGTGACTCCAAATGCCCGGCTCCACATGCGGCCTGCCCAGTGGTGCCTCAGAACTCAGTGGACACAAGCCACTGGAAGCCTCAGGGACAGAGTACGGGTGTCCAAACCATTCCTGAACTCCCTACGCTGGTGGCTGCACCCCCCCCCCAACTTACTTCAGGGGGTGCCTTTCAGATACCTGTCTCCACAGTAGTGTTAACCACCGATTCCTCCTTACAAGGCTGGGGAGCACATTGTCTGGACAAGTGCACCCAGGGCCTGTGGTCTCCCTGGGAGGCCACACAGCAGATCAACCTACTGGAACTCCGGGCTATTCGCTTAGCCCTCAAAAGCTTCTCTCAAACCCTGGCTCACCAGTCTGTCTTAGTACAGACGGACAACCAAGTAGCCAAGTTCTATGTGAACAAGCAGGAGGGCACTGGGTCCAGGCTCCTGTGTCAGGAGGCACAGGACCTTTGTTTGCGCTCAAGCACAACATGTTTCTCAAGGCTGTTTACCTCCCTGGCCAGGAGAACTTCCTGACCGACAGGTTGAGCAGAATTCTGCAGCCCCACGAATGGCAACTGCACCCATTTGTGGTTCAGAGAATTTTCCTTGTCCTCTCCGCTTCCTTTCCTGGAAGACTCTCTTTCTGGTAGCCCTAACCTCGGCCAGGCGAGTGAGTGAGCTCCAGGCCCTGGTCTGTGATAGGCCCTACACTTGCTTCTATAGGAACAGGGTAGTCCTTCGGACTCATCCTAAGTTCCTTCCAAAAGTTGTCTCCTCTTTCCACCTCAACCAGGAGGTGGTTCTTCCGACATTCTTCCCTAGGCCTCATGCAAGCCAGGCTGAGGCAGTCCTGCACACCTTGGACTATAGACGGGCCTTATCCTTCTACATTGACCGTACGCAGGGGCATAGGAGGGCTACTCAGCTCCTCGTGTCTTTTGACCCTAATAAGTTGGGGTTATCTGTGTCCAAGCCTACCTTGTCCATCTGGGTGGCTGACTGTATCACCTGGGCTTACAGGGCAGCTGACTTTCCCTTGCAGGGTCGGGTCACGGCCCACCGTGTCAGGGCTATGGCTGCCTCAGTAGCTCATCTCCGCTCTGTACCGTTGGCAGACATCTGCAGGGCTGCAACTTGGTCCTCAAGCCAGACTTTTGCAGCTCATTACTGCCTGGAGAAGGAGTCCCGTAGGGACAGTGCTTTTGGCCAGGCAGTACTCCGGAATCTCTTTGAGGTTTAGGCAACTCCTGCCCTCCAGCCCTCCGTTGGGCTACCGGTGGAGGTTCTGTTTTCAGTGAAAAGCCTTTCTCTGCTGCTGGGACTAGAGGGAATTCTCTTGTTCAGCCTGGGTTCCTGGTAGCCCAGAGCTAGGGAGTCACCCATATGTGAGGACTGACTTCCTGCTTGGTCCTGGAGAAAGAGTAGTTACTCACCTGTAACAGGTGTTCTCCAGGAGCAGCAGGAATCAGTCCTCACAACCCTCCCTCCTCCCCTGGGAGTTGCAGTTGTACATAGTTTCCTTTTTTACATTTTTTTGTGCTGTCTTTTAGCTATGTCATCAGACTGAGCAAGATGGCACCTTTAGGCGGGAAGGGGACCGCACATGCGTGCAGTATTCCCAAAGGCTTTCATAGAAAGCTGGGGAAATGCTCCGCAAGGGCTCCATCAACGTCGATGTCACCCATATGTGAGGACTGATTCCTGCTGCTCCTGGAGAACACCTGTTACAGGTGAGTAACTACTCTATATTTGCAGTGTTGCCTTTTGATAGGTAGGGTATGGTGCTTTATGAGTCCTGGTAGTGCTGTTATGATACGGCGGGTTTGCTATGGGTTCTAAATGGGCAATGTTTGTAGTAGTTCCTAATGTGCCTGGCGGTTGGCACTGGATTATAGTAATATAGAAATCTTTTAGTCTTTCTTTATCCATACACTCATGAAGAGGCATGTTTACTAAAAGTTAGTGTATGGTAACATTATGGAAATATGTATGCAAATGAGGTCCCTTATGCAAATGAGGCCCCGCGCTGAGTCTCTGCACATGGCCCCGCACACTTGCATCACTTGTTATGACTAGCAGTGACAAATATGTAACCGGACATTGACCATCTCATTAGCCAAAAGCAGGCCCATAGTTCCCATTGAAATACTGGTAAGTTTGTTGATTTAACTTTGCTTGTTCTTCATTTTAAATATTGTATTTGTTCCCATTTTGTTTTTTACTTTAAAATAAGATATGTGCAGTGTGCATAGGAATTTGTATATAGTTTTTTTTTAAACTATAGTCTGGCCCTCCAACGGTCTGAGGGATAGTGAACTGGCCCCCTGTTTAAAAAGTTTGAGGACCCCTGATTTAGATACATTGGAGGCTGGGGAAATATATGGAAAAGCAAAATGTTATACTGTAATGATGGCCTACATCTTCTGTGGCAGGAAAAAGGATCCTAAGTGAGAAACGGAGGCAATATATTTCTAGGTTGTTAAACTAGACTTATGGGGTGGCTAATGGAAGTAGATAAGTCCAGGATGTCACTCCCAACAAAGGCAAGCCAGTGGTGAGGAAAATGACAAAATAAACCATTTTAGCAGCTCCCTTCTTAGGAAAACAAAAGTTTAAGAAGCAAAAATCAATGCTTGACCCAGTACAAGCATTGTGGAACCTGTGTCTTTTGGGGATACTGCTAGGTACGTATGACCTAGATTGGCCACTGTTGGAAACAGGATACTGGGCTTGATGGACCTCGGTCTGACCCAGTATGGCATATCTTATGTTCTTATGTTCTTAAAAAGCTAAACAGAAGCTTAAAAAACAATAAAGAAATCGCTGGAAAGCTATGAGCACAAACGCTTGCAGACTAAGCAATGAAGTTCTGGATCTGCAAACCCTAATGGTAGAGGCAGACTTGGATATTGTTACGATTTCAGAGATATGGTTCAATGAGTTCCATGAATGGGACACATCCATACTAGGCTATAATCTCTTTAGGAGAGATAGAAATTATTGAAAAGGTGTAGGGAATAGGCTTTTTTGTGAAAACCAATATTAAAGTGACTGCAGTGCAAGGAGCTTGGTGAAAGAAATATAGATCACCTTGGAAAGAGAAGATGGAATATCCATCTGCATAGGTGTCGTCTGCAGACCTCCAACTCCATCAGAGAAACTGGACAGAGATCTGGCTTGGGATATCCAAAGGTTGGAATGAAAGGGGAGATGGTGTTGGGAGATTTCAATCAGACAGATGTGGATTAAAATATCCCGTTTGCAGAATCAGAAAGAAAACAAAGCATGTATGCCTTTGAAAGTGATCTGCTCATACAAATAATAATGGAACCCATGAGGAAAGGAGCAACACTGGATCTAGTATTCACAAATCAAGAAAGTGTCTAATTTCCAGGTGAGTGCTCAGCTTGGGCAGCAGTGACCATCATATACGAGCTAAAGTATAATTCAAATACACACAACTCAAGTACTGGATTTCAAACACGCCAACTTTGGTAAAATGGAGAAGTATCTGAAGGAGGAGTTGGCAAGATGGGAGGAGATAAAGCAGTGGATCAAGCTGACAGGAGGTGTAAAAATGGCAATAGATCTTTGTGAGATAAGTAAATAAAAGCGAAAAGAAGATAACCGGAACACAGAGAAGACTTAAGAGACAAAGAAAAGAGTTAAGAGTTTAAAGTTAAGAGACAAAGAAAAAATCAGGATGGCAAAAGCATGTAAAGAAGAAAAAATGGCTAAAGATGTAAAGCAAAGTGACAAGACTTTTCTTTCAGGTACATTGGGAAGGGAAGGAGGGCCAGAAATGGTATTATAAGAGTGAAAGAATGAGAACATCTGTGTGGATAGTGACTATGGGAAAAAGCAGAGCTACTAAACAAATACTTCTGTTCCATGTTAATAGAAGAAAATCCTAAAGGACAACAGACAGTTGACCAAAATATGCATAGGAATGGAATAGATGCCACACTGTAGAAGAAACTGTTTATGATCAACTTGCAAAACTAAAAGTGGACAAAACCATAGGGCCAGATGAGATACATCCCAGGCCACTAAGGGGAAAGACATAAAATAAGTTCCATGCTAATCAAGGTTACCCGAGTTATGGAAAGAAGGATGAGTGAGGAACTGTGGTCTGTCTTGTTGTAAGAGCAATTCAGAATTTCTCCTGGCTTGTTAGGTAGTCATTCTCATGATTTTCATGAGGAGTAGTAGGAAGGCAGACTCCAGAGCCTTACGACTGGTTGTTAAGTGCCATCGAGTCTGTGTTGACTCATGGCGACCTTCTGGATAGTTGTCCTAAATTGTGTTCGGTCTTCAGTCAGGTGGCTCATTGTTGACAGACTGGCACTCTTAGCTGTTATTATTTTATCGATCCATCTCATTGCTGGCTTTCCTCTTTTGCGTTGACCTTCTACCCTGCCAAGCATGATGTCTATCTCCAGAAACAAGCAGGAATGTAGTCTTTAGATATGGGTATCTTCGGTACCGACGGAGCCTGCGCGGGAACGCTCCCCAGCATCCAATAGGAAAGCTTTTGGGAGCATCCCACAGCGCCTGCATGCTGCTGCCTTCCCGCCTTTCCCAACTGTCCCTCTCCAGTTCTTTGTTTTCCGCGGAGCCGACAGGTCGTACTTCCTGTCACTGCAGAAAAAATTCCCTTCTTATTCTTCTTTTTTGTGGTCGCGTCTGCCTTCCCTCGACGTTACACCGGTACCGCCGGTTCTTCTTTCCAGTAATTTTCTCCTCAGGTGCCACGTGCCATTTTGGGCACTAGGCCCAACTTTTTCCTTCAGAATGGAAAAACCCGCTTCGGGTTTTAAAAAGTGTTCTAAGTGTGGCGGTACTATCTCCGTCACTGACACCCATGAGTGGTGCCTCAAATGTTTAGGTCCTGACCACTCTATTTCGGAGTGTGTTGCCTGTGGGATGATGTTGAAAAGTGGCTGGCAAAACTGAGCTGCTAAACTTAGCACCCTTTTTCCTTCCGATGCAGCGTCTGTGACATTGACGTCTTCCAGGGCTTCATCTTCCTCACATGGATCTCAGGTAACTAAACATAAATCTAGCTGATCCTCAAAGGGTAGATCTCGTTCTAAACATCGAGATGCCTCTGGCGTTGCCCTTGAGGGACTTTCACCGGCAAAATTGCCCCGGCGGGAGGCTTCGGCTTCCAAAGCACTAACGGGGCTCCAGGATGTTCTCGAGGCTTCAACCTCGGCAGAACTACTGGTGCCATGCTCTGGGGTTCCGGCCGCTTTAACCAGTACTGACACCCATGCATCGGCAGCGTTGATAGACCAGAGATTCTTGGCTATTAAACGCAGTCTGGCAGCTCTTCTTACGGCCTTGATGCCCCTGAAACCGCTTCAGATAATTCAGCTGGTACCGACACCGACTGCATCGACATCGGCAGGTATTCTAGCGGGACCGAGTCATGCGTCTCTATCCGGCATCGACAAGTTGGTACCGGACCACTCCGATGCCGACTTCGATCGGTACCGGTACCGTGCCTTGCACAATCACCCGGTTCAGAGATACTTCGAATCCTCGGATGAGTATGAAGACTCCGAAGACTCTGCTGATACCAGAGTACTTCTTCCCGAGGATTCCTCTTCTCCTCAGCGTAGGATGTCTCCACCAGAGGATATGTCCTTTCAGGATTTTATCCGAGATGTGGCTTGAGGTCTTTCCATCACAGTGGCTCCTGAAAAAGTGCCTAGGGCAAAGGAATTAGAAATCCTTCAGTACCCTAAAGCTCCCAAGGAGGCAGCTACCTTACCTATTCATGAGATCTTGCATGATCTTGTTAAGGATGTGCGAAACACCTCTAACCACATCTCCTCACTCTCAAAGACTCGACACCATGTATCGAGTTCCTCCTTGTCCTGGGTTTCAAAAGACTCAATTACCACACCATTCCATGGTGGTAGAATCAGCCATGAGACTGATAAAGCGTGCAAAAAGGCATGCATCTAATCCTCCAGGACGTGAGTGTAGGACTCTTGACGCCTTTGGACGTCGATCCTTCCAGGCTGCCATGCTTTCTGCTAGGATCAGTTCCTATATCTTGTATATGGGAATGTTCCTTAAAGAGGTCACAGGAGATTTAGAGCTTATGAGCCCTCTCCTTCCTGATGATAAAAGGCAAGATTATCTCACTCTTGTCAAACATGCTCAAGATGTTTCCAAGTTTGTGAATCGTGCAGCCTTTGATTGCTTTGAATGCATAAGCAGAACCTCTGCCATTGCCATAGGTGCACGTAGGATTGCCTGGCTCCAGGCATCTGACTTGGAAATTTGGGTACAGGAAAAACTAGGGAATATACCTTGCACAGGAGAGAATCTCTTTGGTAAGAATTGGCAGGAAAAAGCTAATGAAAAAGATGCTGACAATATCACTTTGGATAGATTGTCTAAATCTACAGCTGATCCTGCAAGGAAAAGATTCTCTAAGAAACCATTCTTCAGCAAGAAGAAAAAGTTTTATCCCTCCTATACCCAGCAAGGACATCGTTTAGGTCAGTCTGCCCAAAAGGGACAGCAGCAAACAACCTAGGCAAAAAAAGACAAAAGCAGTTAAGCCTCTTTCGGCTCAGCAGACTCAGCCTTCACAGGGGCTTTGACTCCTATCTAGAGAGCTTTGCCTTCCTGGCCCTGAACGGCCCAGAACCCTCCACCATCCCAGGAAGGTTATGTCATTTTGCCCCCAGATGGGGTCAGATAACAGCAGAAAATTGGACTCTGTCTATTGTAAGAGAGGGGTACAAGCTTCATTTCCTCAGCATGCCCCTTCCTACAATGGTAAGACAGTTCAATTCTCAGACCTCTCTCAACGACCGGTTAGGTCAAGAGGTCACTGTGCTCCTTGCCCAAGGGGCAATAGAAGAGGTACCCATTCCCCAATGGGGTACAGGGTTTTACTCCCCCTATTTCCTTATTCCAAAGAAAACAGGAGGACACAGACACATTTTAGACCTCATTGAACAAATTCCTGTTCAAAGAGAAATTCAAAATGATTTCTCTAGGAACTCTGCTGCCATACCTTCACAGTCTGGATTGTCTTTGTTCTCTAGATCTCAAGGATGCGTACACTCATGTTCTCATCCATCCAACTCACCGAAAGTTCCTTTGCTTTCTGTTTCAAGGGAAGCACTACCAATACAGGGTTCTTCCTTTTGGTCTGGCCTCTGCACCAAGGGTGTTCACAAAATGCATGGCTGTGGTGGCAGCATTTCTCCGCACCCTGGGAATATTCGTCTTCCCTTACTTAGATGACTGGCTCATTCGAGCCCCTTCAGAGCCAGATGCACAATGCGTATCCTTCAGTATTTGGGACTTGTCATAAACTTCCCAAAATCCAACCTTGCTCCCATTCAGTCACTAGAGTTTATAGGAGCTCTGTTGGCTACCAGACAGACAAGGGCCTTCCTTCCACAGCCCCGCTGCCTTCCCATTGTGCAGTTAGTTTCCCAAGCAGTGTTAAAACCTCACCTCACTGCTCGGGCAATGTTACAGTTGCTAGGCCACATGGCATGCACTGTGCATGTGGATCCTTATGCTCGCCTCCATTTGAGGGCAGCCCAGTGGACTTTATCCACTCAGTGGACCCAGGCGTCAGGTTGCCTGTCAGACAAAATAGCAAACTCAGATCGCTTTATTTTGTCCCTCCAATGGTGGCAGTCACCCCAAAACCTTTTGGTGGGGTCTCCTTTTCAGCAACCCCCACCCCAAGCCACTCTAACAACAGATGCTTCACAGGTGGGTTGGGGAGCCCACCTGCAAGGCCTCTCTACCCAGGGTACCTGGACTCCACAGGAGTCCTATCTCCACATCAATCTCCTGGAACTCAGAGCAATCTTCCTTGCTCTTCGAGTATTCTATACACAGCTCAGCTACAAGACAGTCCTAGTTCAAACGGACAATCAAGTAGCCATGTTCTATGTGAACAAGCAGGACGGAACAGGCTCTCTGTCGCTCTGTAACGAAGCTTTGTGACTATGGGCCGTCGCCAGAGAGAATCAGATTCATCTTCTTGCGGTGTATCTTCCAGGCATTCAAAACTCTTGGGCAGACAGACTCAGTCGAGTTCTGCTTCCACATGAATGGTCTCTCCATGCAGACCAGGTGGCCACAATTTTTCAAATTTGGGTAACCCCGGACATAGACCTCTTTGCAAGTCCACTGAATGCCAAACTTCCCTGGTTTTGTTCCAGAATTCCGCCTCAGGGTTGTCAGGCCAGGGATGCTTTCCTCCTCCATTGGGGTCAGGACTTCCTGTATGCCTTTCCAACCATTCCCCTAATTCCCAAAACCCTGTTCAAGCTTCAGAGAGAGGTCATATGATTCTCATAGCTCCACGTTGGCCACGACAAATGTGGTACCCTCTGCTCCTACATCTCTCTCAAGCTACGCCTCTGAAGTTAGGATCTGCTCCAGATCTCCTTTCTCAAGAGGACGGGATGCTGTGGCATCCCATTCCCCAGTCTCTGCATCTCAGGGCCTGGTTGCTGAAAGCCTAGAACTTCAGTCTTAACCTTTCCCAGCAGGTAAAGGATATCCTTCATGCTTCCAGGAAGCCCTCCACAAGACGCTCTTATGCATTTAAATGGAAGAGGTTTACCATATGGTGCTCACAGAAGAGTCTTAACCCTCTTGCGATACCTCTGGAATCATTATTGGAGTATCTCCTTCATTTATCAAATGCAGGGCTTAAGACCAATTCAGTTACAGTCCATTTGAGTGCTATTGCAGCTTCCTTCAAGCCTCTAAATGGACAACCTATTTCCTCTCATCCTCTCATAGCGAGATTTATGAGAGGCCTTCTTTTAATGAAGCCTCCCATTAAGCCACCACCGGTGGCATGGGACTTGAATTTGGTACTTGGGCAGCTCATGAAACTGCCCTTTGAACCATTAGCCACTAGCTCTTTGAAATTCCTTTCCTGGAAAATTATCTTCCTCATTGCAATCACATCAGCACGTCTCATCAGTGAATTGCAAGCATTGGTGGCTGATCCTCCTTATACAAGGTTTCACCATGATAAGGTAGTCCTTAGGACTCATCCACACTTTATGCCAAAGGTGGTTTCGCCTTTTTATTTAAACCAAGCGGTTTACCTTCCTGTATTCTTTCCAAGGCCTCAAGCCTCAAATGCAGAAGGGAACCTTCATACTTTGGACTGTAAAAGAGCTTTAGCCTTTTACTTACAAAGGACACAGCAACATAGAAAAATCCTCTCAACTCTTTGTTGCTTTTGATCCTAGTCATTTGTGACTTCCAGTCTTTAAAAGGACACTGTCCAGCTAGATTGCTCAGTGTATTTCCTTTGCCTATCAGAGTAAGAATCTTCCTCTGGAGGGCCATGTCACAGCTCACAATGTGAGAGCCATGGCAGCTTCAATGGCTCGTCTACACTCTGTGTCTATTGACGACATCTGTCGAGCAGCTACTTGGGCTTCGGTGCATACCTTCACAGCCCATTACTGCTTAGACAAGGACTCCCGCCAGGATGCCTTGTTTGGTCAGGCTGTTCTTCAACACCTGTTCCATACTTAATCAACTCCTACCCACCATCCCTGGTAGGATGCCAGAGATCCATGGGGGGAAGTGAAGCCCTTTCAAAAGGGCACACAACTTATGGGGTCAGCTCCCTGGCATCTGCAGCTAGGGAGTCCCCATATGTGAAGACTACATTCCTGCTTGTTCCTGGAGATAGCATAGTTACTCACCTGTAACAGGTGATCTCCGGGAACAGCAGGAATTTAGTCTTCACAACCCGCCCACCTCCCCTAGGAGTTGTATCTCTCTCTTTCTATCTTTCCCTCTCTCTTTTGTCTCAGCTATAAACTCAACTGGAGAGGGACAGTTGGGAAAGGCGGGAAGGCAGCACACAGGCGCTGTGGGATGCTCCCAAAAGCTTTCCTATTGGACGCTGGGGAGCGTTCCCACGCAGGCTCCATCGGTACCGACGATACCTATATGTGAGGACTAAATTCCTGCTGTTCCCATAGATCACCTGTTACAGGTGAGTAACTATGCTATCTCCAGGAACAAGCAGGAATAAGTCCTCACATATGGGTACGTCGGAACCGACGGAGCCTGCGCGGGAAAGCTCCCCAGCTTCCTAGAATGGAAGCTTTTGGGACCTCCCACTGCACATGCGCGCTGCCTTCCCGCCTTCCTGAACAGCTCTCCTCAGTTTCTCTTTTTCCGCGGAGCCAGCAGGTCGTGTATCCTGTCACCGCTGAAGAAATTGTAGTTTTTTGTTTTGTTTCTTTAGACCGCGTACCTGCCTTCCCATACCGATACCGGTATCGCCGGTCTTCCTTTTTCTTTCTTGAAAAATTATTTTCTTTTTCTTTTATTATTTTTCAGCACTTGGTCACTTCAGTTAGGCCTTCAGGCCTACTTGAATTCTCCACATGGAGAAGCCAGCCCCTGGATTTAAGAAGTGTACCAAGTGTACTGCTGTAATATCAGTCACAGACACCCATGAATGGTGTCTTAAATGTTTGGGGCCTGACCACTCCATTCCGGACTGCCCTTCCTGCTCCCAAATGTCTAAGCGTGGGCTGCAGAACCGGGCCAACAAATTCCATGTGCTGTTTGCTTCAGAGAATCCAACATCACAGTCATCCAGGTCATCATCTCCGGATGGATCTCAGGTAACCAAACCTTCTGTGGGCAAGTCCTCAAAGGGCAAATCTCCTTCAAAGCATCGAGAGGCTCTTAGTTTTGAGGACCCTGCCCCAGCCAAACAGCCCCGGCGGGAAGCTCTGCCTTCCAAAACGCCAATTCAGGGGCTACAGGTTGACATCGATGGCACGGCCTCGACAGATCACCTGTTGGACTGCTCTGGGGTACCGGCCCATACCGGTACCGACATCCAGGCAGCCGTGGCGTCTATGGGCAATACTGTCCAATCCATGCAGCAGGCCGTCATGGCTTTCATTAAAGCTGCAACGCCATCGGTACCGCTTTCAGCGGTTCCGGGCCCGGTTCCGGTATCGTCCGCCATGCCGGAACCCAGGCCTTCCTCTTCTAAACGCAAATCGGTACCGTATGGGCTTTCGCTCCATACCGCTTCCATACCCGGTACGCCCGATGTCGATACCGATCGGTATGCGTATCGTGCGTTGGAGGAAACTAGAGAATACACCGATTCCTCTGAGGATTTTGGCTCCTCTGATGAGTCTGCAGAGCTCTCCCTTGACCTTCCTGAGGAACCTTCTTCTCCAAAAAGGAGAATGTCTCCTCCAGAGGATTTGTCCTTTCAGGACTTTATTTTAGAAATGGCTAAAGGCCTTTCTATCACTACCTCCTCTGAAAGGGAACCAAGGTCAAAAAGGTTGGATATTTTAGGATACTCTAAGTCTCCTAAAGAAGCAGTTACCCTGCCTATCCATGAAATCCTTCAGGAACAATTGATGGATTTCTGGGAGAACCCTTTAACTCTGTCTCCTTATTCCCGTAGGTTGGACACCATGTATCGGGTCCCTCCTTCTCCTGGTTTTCAGAAAACTCAATTGCCTCACCACTCCATTGTGGTAAAGTCTGCAATGAAAAAGATCAAGAGTACTAAAAGGCACTCTTCTACACCTCCAGGAAGGGAATGTAAGACACTGGACTCTTTTGGTAGGAAAATCTTCCAGGCTAGTATGCTTATAGCCAGGATTAATTCCTACAGCCTCTATATGGGCATGTTCCTAGGGGAACTTGCCAAGAAAGTGCGGCATTTTGCCCCCTTTATCCCTGAGGATAAACAGGAGGACTTCCTTGCTGTAGTGAAACAACTTTCAGATGTTTCTAAGTTCTCCAACAGAGCTGCCTTTGATTCCTTCGAGGGAGCCAGCAGAGCTTCTGGCATTGCTATTGCAGCCAGACGTCTGGCTTGGCTCCAGGCTTCTGATCTGGAACCCTGGGTTCTAGATGGCTTACGGAATCTGCCCTGTACAGGTGAGAACTTATTCGGTGCAGAGTGGCAAGTTAAAGCCACTCAAATGGACGCTGAAAATGCCACTTTAGAGAGACTTTCTAAGTCCACTTCTACTCCCACTAAGAAGAAGTCTTTCAAGAGGCCTTATTATAAGAAGGCCAGATATGCTTCCAATACTGGCCAGCAATCTTCTCAACCTCGTTTTGCGGCTAAACGTCAGCAAACGAAACAAGCAAGAGCAAAGCCTGCAGCAGCTACTGCAGCTCAACAGGCTCCACCCCCTCAGGGGTTTTGACTTGCCCCTAGAGAACTTGCCATTCCTGGTTCTGGACCAACCAGAACCTCTCACCATACCTGGAAGGTTAGCTCACTTTGCTCCCAGATGGGAACAAATCACAACAGAGCAATGGACCCTCTCTATCATCCGAGAGGGTTACAAACTTCATTTCTCCAACCTTCCTCCTCATCACATGGTGAGACCCTTCAATTCTCCATCCCCTCTCCTAGCCCTGTTGGATCGAGAGATCTCTTCTCTGCTTGCCCAAGGGGCCATAGAAGAGGTTCCTCTTCATCAACAAGGGTCAGGTTTCTACTCCCCCTATTTTCTCATTCCAAAGAAGACAGGGGGATTCAGACCAATCCTAGATCTGAGAGAATTGAACAAATTTCTGTACAAGGAGAAATTCAAAATGCTCTCTTTGGGCATTCTCCTTCCATACCTTCAGAGTCAGGACTGGCTTTGTTCTCTAGACCTGCAGGATGCGTATACACATCTACTCATCCATCCATCCCACAGAAAATATCTTCGTTTTCTGTTCAGGGGAAGTCATTACCAATACAGAGTACTTCCCTTCGGTCTCGCCTCTGCCCCAAGAGTCTTTACCAAATGCATGGCAGTCGTAGCCGCATTTCTCAGAAGCATGGGGATTTTCGTATTCCCATATCTGGACGACTGGCTCATTCGAGCTCCAACTCAGTCGCAGGCCCAGATT
Source organism: Ichthyophis bannanicus (assembly GCA_033557465.1). NCBI lineage: Eukaryota > Metazoa > Chordata > Amphibia > Gymnophiona > Ichthyophiidae > Ichthyophis > Ichthyophis bannanicus. Next base: position 559,110,705 of record CM066034.1, on the reverse strand, counting down.
TCCCTAGACCGCACAAGGAGCCTTCTGCAGTATCTGGGACTGGTGGTAAACCTTCCCAAGTCTCAACTCAGCCCTACTCAGTCTCTAGAATTCATAGGGGCCCGGTTGGACACCACCACTGCAAGAGCCTACCTTCCACTGGTTCGGGGTCAGCGTCTGCTGAGCTTGGCCTCCCAAGCCCAGTCCAGTACTCACTTGACAGCCAGGGAAATGCTACGCCTCCTGGGCCATATGGCCTCCACAGTACATGTGGTGCCCTATGCTCGTCTTCATATGAGAGCAGCTCAATGGACCCTGGCCACCCAGTGGACTCAGGCGTCGGGAGCACTCTCAGACCAAATACAAACCTCAAACCGTCTGTCTTGGTCCCTCCATTGGTGGATATCCACCAAGAATCTGTTGTTGGGGGCTCCCTTTCAGCCCTTGCTACCCCAAGCAACCCTCACAACAGATGCCTCCCAATTGGGGTGGGGAGCCCATCTGCTAACTCTCTCCACTCAGGGCACTTGGTCTCCACAGGAGGCCACCCTTCATATCAACCTCCTGGAACTGCGAGCAATTTACCTTGCCCTCAAGGTCTTCTGTACCCTCCTTGCCAACCTGACTGTCCTGGTTCAGACAGACAATCAGGTGGCCATGTTTTACATAAACAAACAAGGAGGGTCAGGCTCTCTGTCGCTTTGCAACGAAGCTCTCAGATTATGGGCCTTCGCCAGAGAGCACCAAATTCATCTGCTAGCAGTGTATCTTCCAGGAGTTCAAAACTCTCGAGCAGACAGGCTCAGTCGAGTTCTGCTGCCACACGAGTGGTCCCTACACGTGGACCAGATAAGCAGAATCTTTCAGGAATGGGGGACCCCGGACATAGACCTCTTTGCAAGTCCGTGGAATGCCAAACTTCCCCGGTTCTGTTCCAGGACTCCGTGTCAGGAAGCTCAGGCCACGGACGCCTTTCTCCTCCATTGGGGTCAGGCGTTCCTATATGCCTTTCCACCCATTCCGCTGATTCCCAAGACTCTGTTCAAACTCCAGAGAGATCACGGCTCTATGATCCTCATAGCTCCACGCTGGCCACGCCAAGTGTGGTTCCCTCTGCTTCTACAGCTCTCCCAGGGATCCTCCCTGGACTTAGGAGCTGCACCAGACCTTCTGTCTCAGGAGGAGGGGACTTTGTGGCACCCAAACCCCAAATCCCTACATCTCCGAGCTTGGTTACTGAAGGCTTAAGTCTTCAAGACTTTAATCTTTCTCAACCTGTGAAAGATATCCTTCATGCCTCTAGGAAACCTTCCACGAGGCGGTCTTATGCTTTCAAATGGAAACGTTTTTCCATTTGGTGTGCTCAGCAGGGCCTTGACCCTCTGGCACTTCCTTTGAATTCCCTCTTAGACTATCTCCTGCATCTTTCCAATGCAGGCCTTAAGACGAATTCTGTAAGAGTCCATTTAAGTGCTATTTCAGCATCCCTGAAACCTATAAATGGACAACCTATCTCCTCTCATCCTCTTGTTGCAAGATTCATGAGAGGCCTGACTCTCACTAAACCTCCCATCAGACCCCCCCCGGTCGCATGGGATTTGAATCTAGTGCTTGGTCAGCTTATGAAGCCACCTTTTGAGCCGTTATTTTCTACCTCCTTGAAATTTCTTTCCTGGAAGGTACTATTCCTAATTGCAGTCACTTCCGCTCGCCGCATCAGCGAACTGCAGGCTCTAGTGGCTAATCCACCTTATACAAGATTCCATCATGACAAGGTGGTCCTTAGGACGAATCCCCACTTTATGCCCAAAGTGGTCTCGCCTTTTCATCTTAATCAAGAGGTATATCTACCTGTCTTTTTTCCGGCTCCTCATGCATCCAGTGCAGAGAGGAACCTTCATACTCTGGATTGTAAAAGAGCTCTAGCCTTTTACCTTAATAGGACTCAGCCACATCGAAAGTCTTCTCAACTTTTCGTGGCTTTTGATCCTTCACATTTGGGACTTCCAGTCTCCAAGCGTACACTTTCCAATTGGATTGCTCAGTGTATTTCCTTTACTTACCAGAGTAAAAACATTTCTCTGGAAGGCCATGTCACAGCTCACAATGTGAGAGCCATGGCAACTTCTATGGCTCATCTGCACTCTGTTTCCATTGATCAGATCTGTCGAGCCGCTACCTGGGCCTCGGTTCATACCTTTACAGCCCATTACTGTTTGGACAAGGACTCCCGCCGGGATGCCTTGTTTGGCCAGGCTGTCCTCAAACACCTGTTCCATTCTTAGACAACTCCTGCCCACCTTCCCAGGATGGATGCCTGAGATCCATACGAAGATGGCGAACCCTTGGAGGGGGATCTCCCAGGCATCTCAGCTAGGGAGTCCCCATATGTGAGGACTTATTCCTGCTTGTTCCTGGAGATAGCACAGTTACTTACCTGTAACAGGTGATCTCTGGGAACAGCAGGAATTAGTCCTCACAACCCACCCACCTCCCCTAGGAGTTGTATCTTCTATCTATCTGTCTTCCTGTCCTCTCTCTATTGTCTCAGCTATAAACTCGAAACTGAGGAGAGCTGTTCAGGAAGGCGGGAAGGCAGCGCGCATGTGCAGTGGGAGGTCCCAAAAGCTTCCATTCTAGGAAGCTGGGGAGCTTTCCCGCGCAGGCTCCGTCGGTTCCGACGTACCCATATGTGAGGACTAATTCCTGCTGTTCCCAGAGATCACCTGTTACAGGTAAGTAACTGTGCTATATCACCATGCAAAAAAGTACTGTATTATGCATTACCCTCAGATATGCCTGTTAACGTACAGTTGCTGGCTAGGGAAGAGAGCATTGAGTGGTACTGCAGCTGCACGCTGCTGCATGTGATGTTTAAACAGTAATAGCTTTGTGCAGCATGTAGCACAAACAAGTTTATATTGTGATTGTCATGTGATGTAGAAAGAGAATAAAGGCTTTTATGATGCAATATAATGCTGAAATAACAGAATACTTTAGTATATTTTAGGGTTGTGAACCACAAGAAGCCAATGTTTACATAGTGGAGGTTTGATTCAGTTTAGGGAGGCAAAGGTTTTTCCTTTGTAAATGTCCTCTTAGTTATTGATTAAAATTGGAGTTGATATATCTAAGTAATTATTAAAGCCTAAGATTTGAGTTAAAGCTATAGTTTGAGCAGGAGCACAGTTAAATTTCACTTTACCTAGATTTGTTGCTATATTTCAGGCCCCTTTTGCAGAAGTCTCCTGTGTTCTGATTCTGCTGCCTCCCCCCCCCCTCCCCCCCCCGGACATTTTTTGAATGCAACTTATACTCTACCTGCAGTATCCATTCTAAGGCCCCAAACCTTTGTAGTAGACTTCTTGCACAACTTGCCAAACTTTAAATCGGGCCTTGGCAGATTTATGTTGAATCTAGGAGTCAGCCCAAAATCTTCGTAGCGCCCCCTCCCCCTCCAAAAGTGAACTTTGAGTTCTGTGGGGAAATCCCCTCTAAGGTTAGCAGCAGCTTCTTTAGAAACTGATTTACTAAGGCTCTTTTCTTCTATGTCTAAGGACAAGGAAAGATTTTAATAAATAAGTCCCTCAACTGCCACTGCATATCACTGGAAGAAGCCAGTGGTCTCCCTTCCCAAGGCATGCTGTCAGCTTTACAACAGCACTCCCTTAATAAGTGAAGCAAAGAGGCAGTCACTTCTTTGCTTCACATAACACTATGGACTGGGTTCCCACTAGTCTGTGTGTCTCTCTCATAGTCTCTAGCTTTCACATAGTATTTCACTCTTTCAAATCTACCCCCTCCCCTGTTCTTCATCCAGTCTCTATTATGCCTCCATTCCTAGGCAACTAATGGGATTAGGAACCTGCCACCATGCCCCTCATTATCATTTGCAGCTGCTCAAGAAACCACAGCTTTCCGGCTTCCCTAGTATGATTTGACTGTGTAAGTTTGACCTGTGCGTTATAGAAAGTTTGTCAGTCTCGCGTTTCAGATCTCATGAGATTTGAACCCACAAGACCAACTTGACCTTTCTTTACTATGTGCCTCTAGCTTACAGAGGCAAATCATGATGGTGAGGTAGGAAAGCCACTGTTTCTCAGGCAAGCACCAAGAAAGAAACACCACCCTGAGCGCCAGCATGCAATTTCTAGATGCCATGTTGACTTAGTGTCTAGAGTTTATGAAGCCCTGCTTTAACTACAAAACACATTTATGTTTTAGCTAGAAAATGCTTGCTTACAATGCCTGTTATGAAATGTTGGTATTTTCAATGAGTTGTGTGCTCCTTCAGTAAAACATTACAAATTGCCCAAAATGAGGTTATATACCAATATACGAGCCTAATGAAGTACTTGCTACAAAAAAAGATTTTGGTGATACTACAATGGATTCTTGAAATATGAATTCCTTGCATAAACTATAAGTCTGTTCTTAATGTATAAATACTTAAGTTCCAGTTGAACTAAGTACACTAATTGCTGCTTTTCTTCCTCTTCACTGTAAAGAATGGAGTTTTGCTGCGAACAGTCCTGGATCCAGTAACTGGAGATCTATCTGATACCAGAACACGGTACTTAGGTTCACGGCCAGTGAAGCTCTTCAGAGTCCGAATGCAAGGCCAAGAAGCAGTAAGTAACTGGGTCTGATTATCCTTTGACTAGCCATGATAACCGAACATCTGGGGTTAGAGAGTACACTAAAATTCACCACCATCTAGAAGACCAGTGGTTTTCTGATTTTGTTGTGTGAGAAGAGCTTGGCTCTGAAGGGCAGAATAATGTTAAGAATGAAGCTGTTCATATGAGGGTTGAATGTTAATAAGGAGATTAAAAGGGTGGGATGTGCAGTAGCAGAACAGAGGAATGGAATGAAAAGAATTGCAAGAAAGAATGAGGGCTTAAAAGTATGTTCAAGATAATATGGAGAAACGGTGGTGAGCATGGAACGTTTTTTTTTTTTTTACCAAGACATGCACACAGTTTTAGTAGTCAACACATTTATTTAAGTTTTGTAAACATACTCCATATATTATCACAAGGCAAATAAGGGAATACGCAGATACCTTAGGTCCAAGTTCCAGGTAATCCTGATCAGAATATGCGGTCTGTGATAGCTGGAGATCCCAGAAATCCTCCTAGCAGAAAATCTAGCCAGAAGATATAGAATCACAGGCAATAGTCCAAGGAAAACCAAGGTCAAGGGGAATGCCAGATAAGAAGCCTGAAAACAGGGCTCAGAAACAGAGGCTGAAAAATGAGTATGATTCCAGGAAAAACTCCCAGAATGCTGTTTGTGGCAGCATTAGAGCCCTTAGCCCTGCTAGGTTTGTATCTAGCCTCCAAGCAGGGCTCTGTTCTGTCCTCGCCTACTTCAAGTTCCTCAGTTGTGTCTCTCATACTTTTGGAGGAGTTGTCAATCATCTTTTTATTTATTCTGTGCAGGGACACAGACACAGACACATACACACACACAATGCAGACTGGCAGGTGTATGCATTCTTTCTCAATTTGTTTATTCATGGATAGTACTGGATACGATTCCTTCTCCCAAGAAGAAAATTTCTCCACATCTCTGACATTAGGTTTTCCAGCGCCATTTGAGTTTATTTTTGTTTGGTTTTTTTCGATGTGGTTGCCTGCTCCTGAGACTTTACCTACACTTATTGACATAGCCTAGTTCAAAGACTTTTGTCTGCTATTTTTTGTCATTTTGTTCATTTTCATTATCTTATTTTTTTTCTCTGGTATGATAGAGAGAAAAGCTAGTGTTTCATATGTTACTCCTTCTGAAATTACAAGATGCCCATAATTGTCCATCATATGACTTGTATTTGCTGTTTTGACATAAAGCATATTAAATATTTGCTCAAAGCTATTGCCAAGGTCATCAAGCTTCGAATATTGCATTTTGTGGACATCTTTGCAGAGCTTCAAAGTTTCATTTCCCTTATGAGTGCCAAAAGCATCATGTATTGAAGGATTCAGGAGTCGCACCAAGTGCTGGTGATCTCTTGGCATTGAAAGGCCAAGCATCTTCCACAAACATGGGATCTGAGAAGAGGATTTTCCAATCTATCCATTTGACACATAAATAAAAGTCCTTGGATAGTGTGGGCATAAGGGGATTCAACACAGAACATCATGCAAATTCACTGAAGCATTGGCATTGATCTCAGTGCACAAGCCCAAAAGCAGGAATATTGTGGCTTTGACTTAACTGATTGCCCTACTATTCTTGTTCAGCCAATGCCTCTCTTCCTCAAGAAAATACATGCAGAGTCCCAAATAACTGCTTTTATTATCTAGTAGAAAAATGGAACAGCAAAACATTAGCTTTTCCTAATCTTGGCTAGCCTCTGTGTTCTATTGTTCATTCAAGTGTATTAGAGGTTGGCATTTAACTGGCATTTTCCAAGGGGGAGGCAATTTGATTTTATTGGTATCTACTGATCAAATCCAGCAATGTTTTCCTCTTTGTCACTGACCGAGTCATTGAGATGTGCTTATCTAGAGCTTGTAGATGTGCAGTTTTGGAAGCCTTTGAGCAATGTGGTTTACTCTATTGTTATGTTTGTATTCATACAACCCATGCTCTCTGACTCTAGCTGAATCCTTACTTAATGGCTTACTGTATATAAATTGTCATTGATGGTTACATTCTGTACCTGCTGCTAAACATACTACTTCTCTCGCTCTTACACAGGTGCTGGCTATGTCAAGCCGTTCATGGCTGAGCTATGCCTATCAGTCTCGATTTCACCTGACACCCCTCTCTTACGAGACGCTAGAGTTTGCATCTGGCTTTGCCTCAGAGCAGTGTCCTGAAGGTATTGTGGCCATTTCTACAAACACACTGAGGTGAGTATAGTGAGCAAGCTATACAAACCTTTTCTCACCACACAGATTTGGAGTTTCACCCTTTTGACTTCTCATCAGAAAATCACACAGAGATAGTCATAAGGTCTGAAATGTCTTTCACCTAATATTGTTAGTTCTGCTGTATGTTTGCTGCTGGAAGTTCATACTGAACTCCAGGTGCCTTACTTTTGCTGTAGCAGTCATACAGTGAGGGAAATGTTTACTTTTATAACTAAGTTCCAATATGGGTCGTAGGTTCTGTAGGATTTTGATTTCATAATAAACCTTGGAGGTGGTTTTGTTGATATGAGCTTGGAAATGAGCTTCTGGTTCAGGTGTATTGCCAGGTATTTTACCTCATTCTTGATTTGGATTTGGCAGCTTCTAATTAGTATATTATTTGGGGGGATAAATGAAACGTCTGTTATGATCACGAGGGCTTCAGATTTCTTGTAGTTGTGTTAGCCATTCAGTTGCTTCTATCATGCATGTGGAGATGAGTGAGAAGTCTGGGGTTGTGGTGTCTATTGAGGAGTATAGCATGATGTCATCTGCATACAGATGATAGTGCATGTTGTGTTTTTGTATGATCTTGCAGACTGGTTGAATGTATATGTTGAATAGTAAGGCGGATAAGGCTGAGCCTTGAGGTAGGCCTTGATATATAATGAATGGTCTTGATTTGCTGTTCTTTATCTTCACCTCTGCTGTTCTCTCAGTTAAATAGGAATGGAACCAAGTCAGTGTGGTGTCACTTATTCCAGTCTCTGCCAGTCTGTCCAGGAGAGAGGAGTGTATTATTGAGTCAAATGTTGCAGAGATGTCAATGAAAATAAGTAAGAAGCCATGTTTGGTATTTTTGATCCCTTTGATGGCTGTGTTCATCAGTGATGTGAATAGCGTTTTAACTCTGTGTGATTCTCGGAATCCGTGCTGTTGTGGGTCGAGAGGATAGTTTTTGTCCACATGGTCCTGGAGCTGGCTCTGTACGGCTTTTTAAATTATCTTGGAAAGGAGTGGTATGCTTGATATTGGGCGGTATGAAGATGGTGAGTTTGGATCAGAGGCTGTGCTCTTTGAGTGGTCTTATTGAAGAGGTTTTGAGCTGTGGTGGCATAATTCCTTGTTCGAGGGAAAGGTTTACTATTCTGCTTAGCGTTGGTGCTAGTTCTTGTGACATGGCTTTTATCCATGTGGTGGAGCAGGGGTCGAGGGGTGATGTAGTGGTATTGAGAGCTTTTAGTAAGTTAGTGCACTATTATTCAGAGATTGAGCAGAATGATGTCCATTTCTTTGAAGTATCCTGTTTTTGTAGTGGTGGTGCTGGGATAGAGAGGTAGGTTCGTTGGGGTATCTGGGCAATTGAGATTGCTTTGTAGATGAGTTGCATATGTCTCAGGAGATAGTGAATCTGTGTTGTTGTTGTGAGGTGTTCTGGTTAGGTCTTTGACTATTGCGAAGAGCTCTCTAGGACAGCTGAGTGATTTCATTATGATGTTTGTATGGTGTTGTCTTTCGTGGTCCATTATCAATTTGTTGTATTCCAGTTTTGCTCTATATTCGTGTCTGTCTGTCTGATCTTTAGTTCTTCTCCATTTACATTCCAATCTTTGTAATATGAGCTTTTCCTGTCTTATCCCAGAGGAGTACCAGGGGGCTTTGTTGCTTATTTATTTTTTATTTATTTAGCAAGCATTTGTATCCCGCTCCTTCCAGCGATCAGAAGCGGGTAGGATTACATTGAGAAACTGCCGAATCAAGGCAGGTACAATTTTTGTATGCATACAGATTGGTTTTAGAAGCAGATCACACAGAGTTAACGATTCTTAGCTATGGGGAAAGTTATTTACAGAACGCACAGAATCAACGTTTCTTAGTTATAGGGGAAATCATTTACATATGTACATCATTTACAGATCACACAGAATTAACTTTTCTTAGTTATAGGGGAAGTCATTTACATATGTACATATGAGCCTTTACATATTACTTTCTGCTACATATTGCTTCTGTGGGTTGTGTTCTTCTTGGGTGATGCAAGGGCTGCTGAAGCAATGGTGTTCCAGTTAGATATAAGTGCTGGGAGGTCTGTAGAATTGTTGTCTAGGATTGGAAGGAGTTGCTTTAGGAGGGTGTTTTCGTTGAATTCTTTGAAGTGTCGTGAATTGTTAGATCAGTTCTGTCTTGGTTGGGTCGGGTTGATGGGTAAATTGAAGGTGATCATATGATGGTCGGACCTGGGTACTAGGGATACATTGTAGTTGATGAGATGATGAAGGTTGGAAGGGACGAACAGTAGGTCAAGGGTGTTTCTGCTGTCATGAGTTTAGGTATCGATGACTTGTGTGAAGTCTATGGAGTTTAAGGCATTTTGGAATGATGTGGCTTGTGTAGAGGCTAGGGAGTTCAGGTTGCAGTCTCCTAGTATTATTGGTTGTTTCGCCTTGTTGGAGTATCTTATGGCAAGCTCGGTTACATGAGAGAGGTCATCAGGATCAGAGTTTGGGGCTCTATATATTAGGGTTATCATTATGTTTTTGTTTTCTAGGGTTATAGTGTTTAGAGTGGGGGTTGACAAGGTGTCTTTGATCTTCAGGTTTAGTTGCTTGTTGGAGAGGATGAGAGCTCCTCCGCCTCTGCGACAAGTTCTTGGGCAGTGGTGGAAGTCCATGGTTGTAGGAGTGAGTTGGTTTAGGAGTACGTTGTCTGCGTCAGCCAGCCATGATTCTGTTATACACATGATTTCTACTTTGTTGTCTTGGATGTAGTCTGATATGGTGTGTATTTTGTTGCGGAATGAGCGTGCATTTATTAGGGAGCATTTGACTGTTGTCTGAAGTTCAGGGTGCAAAGGTGTCCGCGTAGGCTCATTTGTTTGTATCTGTATGCGAAGATGTTGTCTCCTCTGATAGTTGGAGTGCAATTTGTGTCCTGGGTTTGTAGAGGATTGGGATTGGATTATTTCATGTGCATGTTGCATCTGCTGGTTTTATTAGGATGGTGGCTAGTAGTAAGAAGAGTAGCGTGGCTAGAAGCCCTTCCATCTTTTAATATGGGTGAGGGTGATGCGACTGGCTTTGTTGTTTTATGTTATGCTGTTGGTAAGGTTGCTTTGTTTGTGTATGCATTCTTGCTGAATGATAGTGCTTTTGGTGTTGAGTAAGATCACTTGGCTAGTGGGGAGAGTGTTGGTGGTTAAGGTTTGTATAACATGTAGTCCTAGAGTGACTATGGGCGATGGGTTGTATAACAAGGAGCTGCAGTTGCAGAAATAACTTGCTGTTTCAGTTAATTAGTACAGATTTCTACTGATAGAGAATTGGCTTTGTTAAAGTGGTTGTATATATGAGAGTTTGGTAATACAGAACTGTACATTTAAGAGCTGTAAGTCAGAATAGTTACCGAAATCCTTTGGGCGTGTGCAGGTCGGTGGCTTGTTTGATCCGTGCGTCTCCTGAAATACTCTGCATTGAATGGAGTATGTTCTTATGTAACATGATGGCCTTGGTTCCACGCCTAAGGGTCTCTGTACGTTGTAGCAACTCGGAGGCTTTTCTTTGTGCCAGCTAGGACTCAAAATGGAGGTGTTTCCTACCTTTATCTAAGAAATTGTCATAATACAATATTTTGTTATTGTTTTAAGATTATGCTATGTTAATCGTCAGTAAGCCAGTGTTGTGGGTTAGGATTGGTTCTGCCACTCCAGCTCTAGAGAGATCTAGCCCAAAGTTTATTGGAAATCTGTCTCGTCCCACTTTTGAAAAATATTCTGTAAACAGACTTTGTAGCGCTTTCCTGGTTACTGGCTAGTTAAAGTAAATCTTAGGTAGTGTATCTCCAGGAACAAGCAGGAATGAGTCTTCACATATGGGTACGTCGGTACCGACGGAGCCTGCGCGGGAACGCTCCCCAGCGTCCAATCAGAAAGCTTTTGGGAGCATCCCTCAGCGCCTGCGTGCTGCCTTCACGCCTTTCCAACTGTCTCTCCTCAGTTTTCGTTTTTCTGTGGAGCCGGCAGGACGTCTTCCTGTCACCGCAGAAACTTTTTTCTTTTATTCTTTAATTCTTGTTTTCTTGTGGTCGCGGCTGTTTTCCCGCCGTCACCGGTACCGCCAGTGGAGTTTTTTTGCTTTTCTTTTTCTCAAACTGAGGGACAGTTCCCTCAATTTTTGTCTTAAAATGTTTGGGCCTATAAGGCCTCTCCATCATGGAGCCTTCTTCTCCTAAGAAGTGCCTTCACTGTGGAAATACAGTTTTCTTTTTAGACTCCAATAACTGGTGTCTAACCTGTTTTGGGTCCTGACCCTTTTTCCCCTGAACCGTCAGGCTTCAATGCTGTGAGAAGAGATTCTTTATTTCGAGTTTCCCTCGATACCGTTTACCCTCCCTGTGTCAGGGCACCGGCCATTTCTTCTCTACAGGATCAGGTAACCCACAAACAGTCTGTTCAGACTAGCCAATCCTTGAGTGGTATGTCTCATGCTAAGCATGCTGACGGCTCCGGCCTTGCCCTCAAGAACCCATTGGCATTAAAACCCCGGCGGGAGTCTTCGGGCTCCAAAGCATTTCAGGGGTTTCAGGTTGTTCCTGGGGCTCACCCCTCACAGAACATACCTGAGCCATGCACGGGGGTGGCATCCGCTTCGAGCAGTACCGATAACCCGGCATCGGCACTAGTGTGGAGCGATCCACTCCTCACTAGGGATCGTCATCTGGTGTACTCGGTGCCTTCGGGACCGATCGATACCCAGATTGATTTTCCAGTATCGACAGCACCGTCGATACGATCCCTGACGCCGGTACCATCTAGATATGCATCGATGGATTCGCTTCCTTCGATGCCAAGTCTAGAATCGATATCTAGTCTGGAAGACTGGGTACCGACGCGTCTCGGAACCGACACGCACCGATTCCGGATGCGCGGTACCGAGGATATCCACTGACACTTGCGAGTTTCCTCGGTACCGTTTGAGCAGCCTCCGCTGACTGCTTCGGTGATTCCGGCACAGCTACCGGTATCGGTATCGATGTCGGTACCGGCAGTATCATCGGGACCAGCTCCTTCCATGCTTAGTTCACTCGGATCACTCCTTTCTATACCTAGTCTGGAGTCGATACCTGGCATGGATGATGCACTACTGACTGTCTCAACTCATAATTGCCAGTTCCAGTATCCATCCATTACAAATCCTGTGCTGCACCGGACAGGTACATCCTCCTGTGCCCAGGCTTCCTTTTCAGGTTTAACCTGTCCAGGGATGGTTCCCATCGGAGATCCTTCCTTTCAGAAATTTCTCCTTGACATGGCAACCTTCCTTAATATTCCTATCCCTGGTTATGAGTCTTCTCAGGATTTTTCTGCAGAAAAGGAAGTTATAATGCTTCCTTTACATCATTCTTTGCAGAATCTTCTTCTGAGAGTATGGGAAAAACCTTTAAGGGTTTCTTCACCTCCTACAGCAACTGATCTTCTGTATCAGGTGCCCCCCTCTCCAGGATTTCAAAAGCCTCAACTTCCCCATCATTCCATTGTAGTGGAATCAGCAATGAGGAAGGTAAAAAGCAAGAAAAAACATTCTTCTTTCCTGCCAGGGCGTGCATCTAGAACACTGGATGCCTTTGGACGTCAAACCTTCCAAACATCTATGCTGGCAACAAGGATTCTCTCCTATATTTTCTATATGAGTCTATCCCTTCAGGAGATCACAAAGAAATTATCTCTTTTGTCTCCTTTTCTATCAGAACCCAAGGCTGCAGACTATTCCTTACTTCTTAGTCATAGCCAAAATATCTCTTGGTTTCTTTCTCGTGCTTCCCTAGACTCTTTTGAGTCTGTTAGCAGAACTTCTGCTATAGCCATAGGAGCACGTCGTAAAGCCTGGCTCCAAGCTTCAGACTTGAGTAGATGGGCACAACAAAGACTGAGTAATACTCCTTGTACTGGAGAAAATCTCTTCAATAAGGAGTCCTTACGTCAGGTTGCTCATTGCTCCACTGACTTTCCTGTTTCTGAGGGCCATCCTAAGCCCTCTCCTTCCTCAGCAGGTAGGAAATGCCCTACCAAACCTTCTTTCCCTAAAAGAAAGAGGTTTTCCTCTTCTCCTGCCCATCATTCGGATGTTCCCAAGCAGGGGAAGTCTCGCCCTGGTCTGAAGAATCCAAACTCTAGCCAGGCTGAATAACCATAGTAACCATAGGTTTCTGATTAATCTTTTTATAACTACAGTTAATTCTTTTCAGCAGAAGTTTTTCACTGTTTTTCCATTCAAAACTCTGCTCAGGGATTCCTATTCTCAGGAAATCCAGTTACTCTTCACTATGCTGAACTGTCAGGCTATTCATGTCTATAAGTTACAGAGTTTTCCACCTCTTCCTGACTAGAAGAGAGGTTAGCAACTATCACATGATAGTTTCTCTGTACCAGCATGAATTTTTTCCTTCCAGGGACATACCATATGGTAAGTCCTTCTTCAGCTTCTCTCTCTACCCTCTCGCCAGGGTTTCCCCTGTACGAGTGGTACCATACCATTGAAAGACTTTTCTGTCTTTCTTTTCACTGTAGAGTTTCTTCTCCTGAGTAAACTCCCTTCTTCATCTAGGCAGCTCTGCAGACAGAGACAGCTTGCTCTCTTTGTTCAGTCTGTTCTCTCTGTTTGACACAGACTGACTCTCTCTGTTGTCCTATTCAGTAGCTGCCCATGCAGGAGTCCAGTGCTTGACTACTGGTACTTTTCCACAAGTCCCAGTCTTGTCTTCCACCACTCCTGTCTGGCCTTAGTAGTGATTCCAAGAAAGTTTTCTACATCTGTCTTGGATAATCTTTTCACTACAGGCTTCTTACACTATCTTCTACCCTTGCCATCTCCAATCTCTGGATTTGGCAATGTAGTGGACGTGGCTGTCAGTTTTCTCCATCAGCCAGTTCTACATCCCAGGTCTCCTGCATAATGCTCTCTGCAATCCTACTGAGAAGCTTTCCACTATGGGCCCTTGCTAAAGAGCATAGAGTTTTTCTCTAATGGCTATCCATCATGGTTGAAAAATGCTTCCTCAGTCATCCCCTATGACTGTGAGGGTTCTTCATACCCTGCTATCTTCTTTTTAAAAAAAAAAAAAATAGGGAAAAGGACATACGCCTTCTCCACGTGAAAATCTAAGAGTTCTCCCATTCCTTAGGGAATATACTCTTTTTTTTCTTGCAGCTTGTCCTCATGGTATCCTATCACTTCAAGGACAGCACATATAGAGAATCTGCCCCACACAACACACACACCACACACTGTAAATATACATTTGTAAAAAGTTTGATGTGTTTGCTTTAATACCTACAAAGTTCTTGCTTTCTGCTTATTGTTTTTCTTTAATATATTTACTGTTCAATGTAAATAGTTGATTTCTATTGTTCTATGTACAATGTTCAATGTAAATAGTTGATTTCTATTGTTCTATGTAAAATGTATACAAACTGTGTACAAGACTGTTAACCTGTTATATGTAAACCGCCCTTGATCTCTGGAAGGGGCGGTATAAAAGAAATAGTTAAATAAAAATAAATAAATAAATAAATAAAAAATATTAATCTGAAAAACACATGATACCTCCTTTGTCCCTCATGTAGGTCAACCTGGTATCTCATCCTATGCGTTTCTGTCCTTTTACCATGCTGGAGTTCCACAGGACTCCGGACTTGCTGTTTACAGACTGATATTATCCTCTGTTTTTTCACGTAACCATCCTGGTTATTCACTGGATAGCATTCCTTTACCATCATCTCTGGGTGAACAGATTCTCTATATATCTTCTCAAGTAGGTTTCACCTCCTTGTTCTTAGATGAATCTTTTCCCTTCACATCTCCATGTGAATGTCCTGATATACATAGCTCTGTCTGCTCACTGCAGGCATCTATCTTTAGACCCATATATTCAGGTATATATATCTATATCTATCTATCTATCTATCTGTCTTATCTATCTATATCTATATATATCTATATATATATATATACCTATATACATCTCTGTAGCTGTATCTGTCTGTCAGCTAAGTGTGCATATGCTATGCCCTTTAGATCTTATTATAGATATATATATATCTATATACCCGTATATATCTATCTATATATATATATATATATATATATATATATATATATATATATATATATATATATACATATCTCTTCATATATGTATGTATCTGTCCAGATACTTATTATTAAGTAGATATGTATTTCCATACTTCTCTCCTGACTGTCTATACTCATAAAGGTTTCTACCTTCCTGTATGGTTCTGACAGTGGGCTTGCACAGCTTCATACTGCTCCACAGTATGTTTCGAATATTTTGCACACAACCACTGCTGTGGAACTGACAGCCCTACCGTATCCTAGGTTTACGTATCCCTGAAGCTCCATGCCCCAATGTCTTCCTACCTCTCACCAGTTAGGAAAGACATGGTGGATCTTCAGTGGATTTCAGATTCAATTCCTCAAACATCTGTCCTTTCTTGGGAGTATGGGGTTCTTCTCATACCCTTTCCTCCCTCAAGGACTAGGTCTGTTTGCCCAGATTGGTCAGTCTTCCTCTTTTGCTCCTACCTCTGAATACTTCTGTAGCCAAAAGAGTTTTCAGCTTTCCATGAAGCTTCCCACTGAAGACCTGCCGTGTTTGTGTTACCCTAATTGAATCCTGGGGTCACCTCTCACTTCCAGATGTTGACCTCCACCTTCACTCCAGTGAGGTCACCTTGGACATTATTCTGCTGGATCCCCAGTAGACTCCATCAGCCTCTCTACTTCCTGCAATCCAGTAGGTGAGCGTTATATGGTGATTGTTCATTTCATTATTATGCTGATTGTTCATTTCAATATATCTTTTGATAATGATCATACATACATGGACTCCTTGAGGGTAGTCCTTTCTTAGGTTAGCTGGTTTTTCTGCAGCTCCTCTCTATGCAACTCCTACCCTCCATCCTCAGGATGCCTGGCCATATGAGATGTAGCATGTTTCCAATCTTCAACATGTTATGGCCCAGGCATCTTAGCTTGGGAGTCCCCATATGTGAAGACTCATTCCTGCTTGTTCCTGGAGATAGCACAGTTACTTACCTGTAACTGGTGATCTCTGGGAACAGCAGGAATAAGTCTTCACAACCCACCCACCTCCCCTAGGAGTTGTATTTTTATATCTATCTTTCCTTTCCTCTTTCTCTCTCTCTTTGTCTCAGCTATGAAACTCAACTGAGGAGAGACAGTTGGAAAGGCGGGAAGGCAGCACGCAGGCGCTGAGGGATGCTCCCAAAAGCTTTCTGATTGGACGCTGGGGAGCGTTCCCGCGCAGGCTCCGTCGGTACCGACGTACCCATATGTGAAGACTTATTCCTGCTGTTCCCAGAGATCACCTGTTACAGGTAAGTAACTGTGCTTTACTGTAATACATTTTTCCTAATAAACTGTTTAGTTTGTTAGCACTTTGTCTCCGAGTGATGGATGAGCGTAGTACTTCTGTTCTAGCTCTATAGGTGTAATTTTTTAAGTATTGCATGACTCTTGGGCTTTTCAGGGTCTCAGCATTCCTAGAAGCCACCAGGGAATAGATTGTGGTGCAGAATGCTTTAACCAGAGGCAAGCGGGGAACCCAGAAGAGAGGCACCTATGCAAGTTTAGGTCTAGCCTAAGCAATGTTTGGCAGGAACCTTCAAGTGTCCATAGGGTTAACCCTGAATGGATATTAGGAGTAACATTAAGACTTTACATGACAATGATGATACAGTAATGGAATATAGATTGGAACACTGGCTTTTAATGATCTCTTCTAGATACTGCTAGGCAGTCAGAGCTCTGATCTGCAAGTGCACTGTATCCTAATATTCTTCTGTAGCTCAGATAGTGTCTGCGCTTATGCCTTGTAGCGCTATACAAGTGATAAGTAGTAATAGTAGTAGTCCTTTTAGCACATGATGTTGAAATATCAATTACACTCTTGGATTAAAGGAAAGGTTTATCTCCAGGAACAAGCAGAAATGTAGTCCTCACATATGGGTATCGTCGGTACCGACGGAGCTTGCACGGGAATGCTCCCCAACGTCCAATTAGGAAGCTTTTGGGAGCATCCCACAGCGCCTGCGTACTACCTTCCCGCCTTTCCCAACTGCCTCTCTCCAGTTCTTTGTTTTCCGTGGAGCCAGCAGGTTGTGTTCCTGTCACCGCAGAAAATTGTTTTCCTTATTATTCTTTTTGTGGCTGCATCTGCCTTCCTCGACGCTATACCGGTACCGCCGGTTCTTCTTTCTTTCTTTTTAAAAAAATATATACTTTCTTTTTTTCCTAATTTTTCTTTTCCAGGTGCACGCGCCATTTTGGGCCTTAGGCCCAAAATTTCCTCCATCATGGAAAAACCCGCCTCGGGTTTTAAAAAGTGTGGCGGTACCATTTCTGTCACCGACACCCACGAGTGGTGTCTTAAATGTTTAGGTCCTGACCACTCCATCTCCGAGTGTATGGCTTGTGCCATGATGTCCAAGAGGGGTCGACAAAACCGAGCTGCCAAGCTCAGCGCCCTTTTTCCCTCCGATGCAGCCTCGGTGGCATCAATGTCTTCCAGGGCTTCGTCTTCCTCCCATGGATCTCAGGTAACTATTTTACCTATTATACCTGCTTAATGCATACCCAAGTTTAATTTTCCTGTTTAATGTATACCCAAGTTATTATACCTGTTTCACTGTAAGCACAAATCACGAAATTGAGATGTGCAACTCTTATGTTCATTGTAAACCGCACTGATGTCGAATAGCGCGGTATAAAAGAAACTGCAAATAAAATAAATAAATAAATAAACATAAGTCCAGCCGGTCCTCAAAGGGTAGATCTCCTTCTAAGCATCGAGATGCCTCTGGCGTTGCCCTTGAGGGTTCTGTACCGGCAAAATAGCCGCGGCGGGAGGCTTCGGTTTCCAAAGCATTATCGGGGCTCCAGGATGTTCTCGAGGCCTTGACCTCGGCAGAACTACTGGTGCCATGCTCTGGGGTACGGGCTTCCTCCGGTATCGACATCCAGGCATCGGCAGCGTCAATAAACCAGAGGTTCCTGGCTATTGAACACAGTCTGGCAGCTCTCCTTGCGGCATCGACGCCCTCGGAACCGTGTCAGACAGTTCAACCAGTACCAGCACCGATGCCGGTACCGGTATTGGTACAGGTACCGATAGCATCGACATCGGTGTCGGCTTTGCCGATACCCAGTCATGCGATGACTTCCGGTACCGATACCCCAGTACCGATTCCCCCCGGTACCGACTTTGGTCAGTACAGGTATCGGGCTCTTCAAGAGCATCCGGACAGAAGGTACTTCGAATCCTCAGAGGATTCTGACAGCTCTCTCGGTACCGGAATACTTCTCCCGGTGGAGCCTTCCTCTCCTAAACGTAGGATGTCTCCTCCAGAAGATATTTCCTTTCAGGACTTCATCAGGGAGGTGGCTCATAGGTTGTCCATTACTGTGACTCCTGAGACAGAGCCCAGAGCTAAGGAGTTGGAGATTTTACAATATCCCAAAGCTCCTAAGGAGGCAGCTTCCTTGCCTATCCATGAGATCTTACATGATCTCATGTTGAGAATGTGGGAGACACCTCTCACCACCTCTCCTCACTCTCGCAGACTGGATACCATTTATCGAGTCCCTCCTTGTCCTGGATTCCAGAAAACTCAGCTTCCTCACCACTCTATTGTAGTGGAATCAGCTATGAGAAGGATCAGGAGTGCAAAGAGGCATGTCTCTAATCCTCCAGGACGTGAGTGTAGAACTTTGGATGCCTTTGGACATCGTACTTTCCAGGCTTCCATGCTTTCTGCCAGGATCAGTTCCAATATTTTATATATGGGAATGTTCCTTAAAGAAGTCACAGGTGATTTAGAGGTTTTGAGCCCTCTTCTTCCTGAGGATAGAAGGCAGGATTTTCTCACACTGGTCAAACATGCCCAGGATTTTTCTAAGTTTGTCAGCCGTGCAGCTTTTGACTGTTTTAAGTGCATAAGCAGAACCTCTGCCATTTTCATAGGTGCACGTAGAATTGCCTGGCTCCAGGCATCTGATTTGGAGCTCTGGTTGCAGGACAAACTTGGTAATATTCCTTGTACAGGTGAGAATCTGTTTGGCAAAAATTGGCAAGAAAAAGCCAATGAATTAGATGCTGACAACTCCACCTTGCATAGGCTTTCCAAAGCCACAGCTGATCCTTTGAGAAAGAAATCTTTCAAGAAGCCTTTCTTCTTGAAAAAGAGGAGGTTTTCTCCCTCTTATTCCCAGCAGGGACGTTCTGCAGGTCAGCCTGCCCGGAAAGGTCATCAACCACCTAAACAAAGGAAAGCAAAGACTGCTAAGCCTCAACCGTCTCAGCAGTCTCAGCCTCCACAAGGCCTTTGACTTTCATCTAGAGAACTTAGCCTTCCTGGCCCTCAATGGACCAGAGCCTTTCACCATTCCAGGAAGGTTATGTCACTTTGCCCCCAGGTGGGAGCAGATAACAGCAGAACATTGGACACTCCCCATTATAAGAGAGGGGTACAAGCTGCACTTTCTGTGCATACCCCCTCCCACAATGGTAAGACAGGTCAATTCTCAGACCCCTCTTATCAACCTGTTAGATCAAGAGGTCACTACGCTTCAGAGTCAGGACTGGCTATGTTCTCTAGATCTCAAGGATGCGTACCCTCATCCAACTAATAGAAAGTTCCTTTGGTTCCTTTTTCAAGGAAAGCACTACCAATACAGGGTGCTTCCTTTTGGCCTGGCCTCTGCACCAAGGGTGTTCACGAAATGCATGGCTGTGGTAGCAGCATTTCTCCGCACTCTAGGGATATTCGTCTTCCCCTACTTAGACAACTGGCTCATTCGAGCCCCATCAGAGTCTTTATCTTTATCTTTATTTGCACAATTTGATGAACCGCCCAGGCCGAAGCATCAGGGCGGTGTACAATACAGAGGCCAGGACTTCTCTATTTTGCACAATGCATATCCTTCAGTATTTGGGTCTGGTCATAAACATCCCAAAGTCCACTCTAACTCCCACTCAGTCTTTAGAGTTCATAGGGCTTTGCTGGATACCAGAAAGGCAAGGGCCTACCTCCCTCAGGCCCATTGCCTTCTCATGGTGCAGTTAGCTTCTCAGGCAGTGCTAAAGCCTCATCTCACTGCTCGAGAGATGTTACAACTACTAGGCCATATGGCATCTACCATGCATGTGGTTCCTTATGCTCGCCTCCATATGCGAGCAGCCCAGTGGACTTTATCAACTCAATGGACCCAGGCATCAGGGTGCCTGTCAGACAAAATAGCAAGCACAAATCGCCTTATTTTGTCCCTTCATTGGTGGCAGTCCACTCAGAACCTGTTGCATTCCAACAGCCCTTACCCCAGGCAACTCTCACAACAGATGCTTCACCAATGGGTTGGGGAGCTCATCTGCAAGACCTCCTCCACCCAAGGCACCTGGGCTCCACAGGAGACTCATCTACATATCAATCTCTTGGAGCTCAGAGCAATCTTCCTCGCTCTTCGAGTGTTCCACACCCTGCTCAACTACAAGACAGTCCTCATCCATACGGACAATCAAGTAGCCATGTTCTACATGAACAAGCAGGGGGGAACAGGCTCTCTGTCGCTTTGCAACAAAGCTTTGCGACTATGGGCTCTCGCCAGAGAGCATCAGATTCATCTCCTGGCAGTGTATTTTCCAGGCATACAAAACTCTTGGACAGACAGACTCAGTAGAATTCTGCTTCCACACGAATGGTCTCTGCATGCAGACCAGGTGGCCAAGGTTTTTCAAATTTGGGGAACCCTGGACATAGACCTCTTTGCAAGTCCGTTGAATGCCAAACTTCCCTGGTTCTGTTCCAGAATTCCGGCTCAGGGCTCTCAGGCCAGGGATGCTTTCCTCCTTCACTGGGGTCAAGACTTCCTGTATGCCTTTCCACCCATTCCCCTAATTCCCAAAACCCTGTTCAAGCTTCAGAGAGACAGAGGCCATATGATTCTCATAGCTCCACATTGGCCACGGCAAATGTGGTACCCTCTGCTTCTACATCTCTCTCAAGCTCCCTCCCTGGAGTTAGGGTCTGCTCCAGATCTCCTGTCTCAGGAGGACGGAATGTTATGGCATCCCAATCCCCACTCCCTGCATCTCAGGGCTTGGTTGCTGAAGGCCTAGATCTTCATGATCTTAACCTCCCTCAGCAAGTAAAGGATATCCTTTATGCTTCCAGGAAGCTTTCCACAAGACGCTCTCATGCTTTCAAGTGGAAAAGATTTACCATATGGTGTTCGCAGAAGGGTCTTAACCCCCTCGCGATACCTTTGGAATCATTACTGGAGTATCTCCTTCATTTATCCAATGCAGGACTTAAGACTAACTCATTAAGAGTCCATTTGAGTGCTATTACAGCTTCTTTCAAGCCTCTAAATGGACAACCTATTTCCTCCCATCCTCTTGTAGCAAGATTTATGAGAGGCCGCCTTCTAACTAAGCCTCCCATTAAGTCACCACCTGTGGCATTGGGACTTAAACCTGGTTCTTGGTCAGCTTATGAAGCCACCTTTCGAACCCTTAGCTACTACCTCATTGAAATTTCCTTCTTGGAACGTTATCTTTCTCATTGCAATCACATCAGCACGTCTCATCGGTGAATTGCAGGCACTAGTAGCTGATCCACCTTATACAAGGTTCCATCATGACAAGGTAGTCCTTAGGACTCATCCACACTTTATGCCAAAGGTGGGTCTCGCCTTTTCATCTAAACCAGGCGGTCTACCTGCCTCTGTTTTTTCCAAGGCCTCATGCATCTAATGCAGAAAGAAATCTTCATACTTTGGACTGTAAAAGAGCTTTAGCTTTTTACTTACAAAGAACACTGCAACATAGAAAGTCCTCTTAACTTTTGTTGCTTTTGATCCTTCTCATTTGGGACTTCCAGTCTCCAAGAGAACACTGTCCAACTGGATTGCTCAGTGTATTTCCTTTGCCTATCAGAGTAAGAATCTTTCTCTGGAGGGCCATGTCACAGCTCACAATGTGAGAGCCATGGCAGCTTCAATGGCTCATCTGCACTCTGTGTCTATCGATGACATCTGTTGAGCAGCCACCTGGGCCTCGGTTCATACCTTCACAGCCCATTACTGCTTGGACAAGGACTCCTGCCGGGATGCCTTGTTTGGTCAGGCTGTTCTTCAACACCTGTTCCATACCTAATCAACTCCTACCCACCATCCCTGGTTGGATGCCAGAGATCCATGGGGGGAAGTGGAGCCCTTTCACAGGGGCACACAACTTTTGGGGTCTCTCCCTGGCATCTAAAGCTAGGGAGTCCCCATATGTGAGGACAACATTCCTGCTTGTTCCTGGAGATAGCATAGTTACTCACCTGTAACAGGTGTTCTCCGGGAACAGCAGGAATTTAGTCCTCACAACCCACCCACCTCTCCTAGGAGTTGTATCTGTCTATCTCTCTCTTTCTCTTTCCCTCTCTCTCTCTTTTTGTCTCAGCTTTAAACTCAACTGGAGAGAGACAGTTGGGAAAGGCGGGAAGGCAGTACGCATGCACTGTGGGATGCTCCCAAAATGCTAATTGGACGCTGGGGAGCGTTCCCGCGCAAGCTCCATCGGTACCGACGATGCCCATATGTGAGGACTAAATTCCTGCTGTTCCCGGAGATCACCTGTTACAGGTGAGTAACTATGCTTTATGGGAGCATGTTGTTTTTCAATAGATTTAATGCCTGTGCTGTTCCTTTCTTTCTGTTCATCCTGAATAGGATTTTGGCATTGGAGAAATTGGGTGCTGTGTTCAACCAAGTGTCCTTTCCTCTGCAGTACACTCCCAGAAAATTTGTTATCCACCCCGAGAGCAATAATGTGATCATCATTGAGACTGACCACAATGCCTATACTGAGGCCACCAAAGCCCAGCGTAAACAGCAGATGGCAGAGGTACAGGAGACTTGCTGGGAGGGGTAATTGAGGCTGGCAGAATGCCTCCTTCAGTTCTCATGTAATGATTGCTTCTATTCATTTAGTCTTTCATTATCAGAGCTAGGGGTTCTCCAGTGTCTTTCATGGTTCTAGACCATATTCCACCCCTCCACCGTCCAGTGTCATCTTCTGAATTCCTGAAACATTTAAGGCATCAAACACTTCTCCTCAGCTGACTCACAAATGAAAATGTTTGAGTTACTAGAATATAGAACCTTTTGTCAGGAGAGAGAAAGAAGTGATACTTTGTCAGTACTAAGTTATTTGCCGTGTTTTACACTGGGAGTTCTTGACCTTTTCAGTGCTCTGTGACCCATATTTTGCTTGTACTGTAAAAGTGATATTTTACATGTTTTAATATGTTTTCAGCATCCATGTATGAACATGGGCACAAGCTTTCAAGACCAGAAAAATTATGTAGAACAAATTATAGTAATGAACCTTTCTTTGAATCGTGTCTGTTGTATGCATTTCAGGAAATGGTGGAAGCAGCAGGGGAGGATGAAAGGGAACTGGCTGCAGAAATGGCAGCTGCCTTTCTGAATGAAAACCTGCCAGAGGCCATTTTTGGTGCTCCGAAGGCAGGAAACGGGCAGTGGGCCTCTGTAGTACGAGTGATGAACCCCATCCAAGGAACGACTCTCGACCTGGTGCAGCTAGAGCAGAATGAGGCAGCTTTCAGGTAAGGTGCAGTAATTTTAAAAATAAACTAAACAGTTTGGCTGCTAAAACATTCTTTCTTATCATTCCTCCAGTCCAGGCCAGGCCAGACACTGCTAAAACATTTGTGCTGATTTTCAAATGGACTTATCAGTTGTTGAACGTATAAGTCCACTATCCATGTATTTTCAATCATTATGAGGATAATTGTTACAAAGGCTGTTGTGCTTATGTACCAGTATGCACGCATAAAAAGCTTTTTATAAAATTACCCCACATGTAAAAGTAGTGCAATGACAAGAGTTCATTTACTTTTACATGATGGACATTTGGTGTAGTTGGGGATGGAGTTTGGACAGAGTCACGATTTATATGTGTAGTTTATAAAATAGATACCTATGCTTGCACTTTACATATGAACATTTACATCTTCTCCGGGAACAAGCAGGAAGTCAGTCCTCACATATGGGTGATGTCGGCACCGACGAAGCCCTCACGGAAGCATCCCCCCAACTTTCAAAGAAAGCCTTTGGGAGATGCCACCACGCATGCGTGGTCCCCTTCCCACCCAAGGATGCCATCTTGCTCAGTCTCCTTTTTTCCACAGAGCCCTTCAGATATTCATCTGGCTTGTCCCTGGAAAAAATTGATTTTTCTCTCCGAGTTTAATACTCTCCTCCAGTATCGCACCGATACTATCGACCTCATTGTGTTGATGTCAAGTTCTGTCTATTTTTTGTAATTTTCATTCTTTTCCTAGTGTCTTCATGTCTTTTTTCTTCCACTGGCAGCCTGGAGAGTCTTCGACCTCGCAAGGGTACATTTTTTCCCTCATGGCTACCAGTGGCTTTAAGAAGTGTGATCGGTGCTCTAAAATTATGTCTTTGACCGACACACACAACTGCGGTTTCCGCTGCCTTGGGCCATACCATGACCCAGCAGCCTGCGGTCTCTGCAAGAGGATGTCCAGAAAGGCACTCAAGAGCCGCCAACAGCAGCACGATAAGTTTTCCCTGAGGATGGGCCTTAATTTCATGAATTTGGCCAAGGCAGTCCGTGAGTGCTCCAAATTCATGTCTCAAGTGGCCTATGACTGGTTCGAGTCAGCGGCCCGGGTAGCCACGGCGGTCATCGGTGCACGCTGCCAAGCCTGGCTTTAGTCGCTCGAGCTCAAGCAGTGGGTTCAGGACAAATTGGTCAATATCCCATGCCAAGGAGAGAACCTCTTTGGTAAACCCATGACAGACAAGGCTGCCAAGCTGGAGACAGAGTTCATGACGAAGACCAGGCTCTTTAAGAAGATAGCTGCCCCTCCCCAACGGAGGGGCACGGGTAAAAAGCCCTTCTACACAAGCAAGGGAGCTGCTTACCGAAACTACCCATCTTATCAGGCCTCCTTGGCTCCCCAACAGGGTCAGCGGGCCAAGGGACATGGGCATGGCCAACTTAAGCAGAAGGCCCCAAAACCTCAGGCCCCGGCCCAGCCAGAGGGGAGCTTTTGACTCCTTGAGCACAGCCTCTCTTCCCCAAGGAGATCAGCAGCCCACAGGGGGACATCTTGCTCTCTATGCCCAGAGGTGTATGTCCATCACCAATGATTCCTGGGCACTTCAGGTGGTCATGGAAGGTTACCTCCTCCATCTGACTCAGACACCTCCCCCTTATTTCTTGGGAGAGCCTCTCAGGTCTCCCCTCCACCAGGACCTTCTTCTGAAGGAGTTGGCAGGTCTTCTCGAGGACAAAGCAGTGGAACCAGTGCCCCACCATCTCAAGGGCAAGGGGTTCTACTCAAGGTACTTCCTTGTGCCAAAAAGAATAGGGGGCCTAAGGCCCATTCTCGACCTGCGCAACCTCAACAAATTCCTGGTGAGGGCAAAATTCAAGATGCTCTTCCTTGGAACATTGCTGCCATATCTCCAGGATGGAGACTGGCTGTGCTCCTTAGACCTCAAGGATGCTTATACCCATGTTCTCATTCACTCCAACCACAGGCAGTACCTGC
Source organism: Ichthyophis bannanicus (assembly GCA_033557465.1). NCBI lineage: Eukaryota > Metazoa > Chordata > Amphibia > Gymnophiona > Ichthyophiidae > Ichthyophis > Ichthyophis bannanicus. The sequence goes on along the minus strand of CM066034.1, from coordinate 559,085,178 downwards.
AGATCATAGTGTGGGGCAAACATTTTCAGTACAGAGTGCTCCCCTTCGACCTGGACTCTGCCCCAAGAGTCTTCACAAAATGCATTGCAGTCGTGGCCCCCTTCCTCTGGCTCCAGGGGTTCTTCGTCTTTCCCTACCTGGGTGACTGGCTCATAAAGGGAGGCGCACAGCCTCAGAGGTGCAGCAAGCCACCGCACGCACCATCCAGGTTCTGCAACACTTGGGCTTTGTCATAAACTACCCCAAATCTCACCTCCTTCCGACACAATGTCTGGCGTTCATTTGGGAAAAGATCTACTCTCTTCAGTCAAAGGCTTTCTTGCCCAGGGACCGAGCTAATTGCCTCAGGTCTCTAGCTCAGGACATACAGTACCATCCCTCGGTGCCCACTCAGCTTCTCCTGCACCTCCTCGGGCACATGGCCTTCACGGTCCATGTCAGGCCAGATGCTCACCTCCACATGAGGGCCGCACAGTGATGTCTCCGGGACCAGTGGTCCCAGGCCACAGGCTGCCTCCGAGACAGAGTTTCTGTGACCTGCCAGTTGGCGGACTCCCTATTTGGTGGCAGTCACCCCAGCATCTTGAGGCGGGCATGCCTTTTCAGACCCCAAGCCCCTCGAGGGTCCTCACCATGGTCATCTCCCTGCTCGGATGCGGAGCCCACTGCGGAGATCTCCGCGCCCAGGGCAGCTGATCATCAGATGAGAGCACCCAGCAGATCAACCTCTTGGAGCTCCGAGCCATATACCTAGCCCTGAGGGTCTTACGTCACCACCTGCATCACCAGCCGGTCCTTGTCCAGACGGACAACCAGGTGGCAATGTTCTGCATGAACAAACAAGTGGGCACGGGGTCCCAGACTCTTTGTCAGGAGGCTCTAACCCTCTGCTCGTATGCAGTCCAACAGGATATCCTTCTGCGTGCAGTGTACCTGCCAAGACAGGACAGCCTGCTGGCTGACAGACTCAGCAGAATTCTCCAGCCAGGCGAGAAGCAGCTGGACCCCATAGTAGCCGGTTGGCTCTTCCGACTCTGTTCGCCAGTCGGTACAACTTTCAATTCCCCGCTTTTGCTCCCGGCAGGCCCACTCCAGGGTGGCAGCGGACGTGTTTCTAGTCTCATGGTCAGGAGGCCTTATGTATGACTTCCCTCCGATGCCACTGATCGCCAAGACCTTGTTCAGGGCCCTCTCTCTGACAAGACCTCACTTATCCTGATAGCTCCTCGGTGGCCCAGGCAACCGTGGTTCCCGCTGCTTCTGCAGTTGATGGTGGAAGCCCCATCCTCTTGGGGACCGCCCCGGGACTCCTATCACAGGAGGGGGGCTCCCTCCTGCACCCCAACCTGGGGTCCCTGTCACTGACAGCGTGTCTGCTGAGAGGGTGACCTTGGCCCCTTTCAACCTTCTGGTTGAAGTGGAGGACATTCTGCTAGCCTCTTGCAAGGTCTCTACTAGGAAGGCTTACGCCCTCAAATGGCACAGGTTCTCTGCTTTGTGTGTTGTACATGGAGCTGATCCTTTCTCCTGCTCGGTGGCTCTGGTATTACAGTACCTTCTCCACCTCTCTCAGTCCAGGCTCAAGTCTAACTCTGTCCTAGTGCACCTCGGTGCCCTGGTGGCGCACCACCTTCTGGTGGATGGCAAGCCCCTTTCGGTCCAGCCATTGGTGACCCATTTCCTTTGGGGCCTAATCAAAGCCCCTAGTTCACCCATCAGCAACTGAATGGAACCTCAACATTGTGTCGGGGCAGCTCACTTGCCCACCCTTCGAGCCTCTAGCTACCTGCCACCTTCGCTATCTCTCTTGGAAGGTGGTTTTCCTGGTTGCGCTCACCTCCACTCACAACATTAGCGAGCTCTAGGCCATTGTGGCAGAGGTGCCTTATACCAGGTTCTACAAGAATGCTTCACACGCACCCCAAATTCCTGCCAAAGGTAGTATCGCCCTTCCATCTCAACCAGGAAGTGGTACTTCCTACCTTCTTTCCAAGACCTCACTCCAGTCGGGCGAAGACATTCCTTCACACCTTGGACTATAAGAGGGCCTTGTCCTTCTATATCCAACGCACTCAGTGCCATTGCAAAGTTTCTCAACTTTTCCTCTCCTATGACCCCAGTAGGCTGGGGGAGGCAGTGACCAAACATAAGTTGTCCACCTGGGTGGCAGACAGTATTGCCCTTGCTTACGAGCAGGCGAGGCTCCTACTGGAAGGCTGTGTCACGGTGCACCGTGTCAGGGCCTTGGTGGCAAACTTGCGCCCTGTCCCGATGGTGGATATCTGCCGGGCCATCACCTGGTCTTCAGTCCATACCTTTGCAGCCCATTACTGCCTGGAAAGAAAGTCCCGTCAGGACAGTGCCTTCGGCCAGACTGTGCTCCGTAACCTTTTTGAGGTTTAGGCAACTCCTACCCTCGGACTCGTCTGTGTTCAGGCTACCGGAGTGATGGTTTATCGAACACAGGGGTCTTATTGTGGTCTGCTGCTTGCGGCTACCCAGGAGGAAGCCCCTATTTTTGCTATGGGTTTTCGGTAGCCTATAGCTGGGGAGTCCCATTTGTGAGGGCTTTCTTCCTGCTTGTTCCCGGAGAAAGCATAGTTACCTGTAACAGGTGTTCTCCGGGGACAGCAGGAATCGGTCCTCACAACCCTCCCTCCTCCTTTACTATCTTTTATTTTGCCATCCCCTTGGGTGGAATGGGGACCACGCATGTGTTATGGCATCTCCCAAAGGCTTTCTTTGAAAGCTGGGGGGATGCTTCCACGAGGGCTTCGTCGGCACCGACGTCACCCATATGTGAGGACTGATTCCTGCTGTCCCCGGAGAACACCTATTACAGGTGAGTGACTATGCTTTTTGAGCAAGCATAAGTATCTGTGGCTTCATTTTAGCTGTGATTTCAGCTGCTTTAATGGGGTAGCTTTTTAAAGAGACAGAGGGTACCTATTTGTTTTTATAAAATAGATTTGAAATAGGTGCCTACTTGGCCTTCTGGCATAACAGCCTGTTTATAAAATGACCCTCTTACAGTTAGTGAAAGGGCAGAGGGAGGGTGGAACAGCAGAATTATCTGGATAGCGGAGTTTCCAGTCACTATCCAGCTAAGCTGTCCATTTAATTTAGGCCTGCTAATTAGGGATTACTCACTAATTAGACGAGGCTAATAGGAGATACCTACCCTCCATTGCTCATTCCCTTCATCATGTGATGTTGACCTATGTTCTTTTTTTTTCTGAGAAGGGCAAAGCTCAGATAGCAGGCATAATCTACACTGATGTGACCTCATGATATGTATATTCAGAGAGACGCTTGGCGTAATTAAAAGTCATGGGATTAGAGTGTACTATTGTGGATCAGGAACTGGTTAAAAGATAGAAAGCAGGGAGTTGGACCAAATGGCCCATTTTCTCATTGGAGAAAGGTTAATAGTGGAGTACTGTGATAAGGAAGCTTATCATAGCTCAGGAAGGAGCTATAGAAAAGGTGAAGTGACTCTGAACAAGCAACCTGTCAGTTCTGGTAGAAATAAGAAAACAGAATTTTTCTATAAAAGACTGTCAGTCCCAGAATGCACCAGGTTTCCTACAGCCATTAGAGGAGCTGAAGTGGGGAAACGTGTGTTCAATCAAGAGGGCTATGAGGTAATCCCCAAGCACTCATCTCAAAGGGCAGGGCCTGATTCAGCACAGCTGCGCTGTGCTAGGGTGGAGCACTCATCTAAGCAGAATAAAGGTAGAGTTTATTCTACAGAGAATTATCCTCATCCTCAGTTTCATCTGGGAGATCCTCAGAATCAGCTTGGATATCCTCATCTTGGACAGCTTCATCATCTGGAGGATAAGCAGAAGCCAGAGCAGACGGACAGAGAGGGCAAGAAACCCTTTGGAAGAAAGAAGAGAAAAGCATTTGGGAGGTCTAAAGGAGTCCAGAGCAGTACGTATACTGGGAGACATTCAAAAGGCAAGCTTACACCTTTGGACTGGGGAAAGCCAGAGGAATGGTGCTGCAGAGCTAGGAATCTCCAGACGGTACCTGTGAGGGAGACGGCTGCACGTGGAAGGGACCCTAGGACCCGTGCCAGAAGGTATGTGAAGAGAGATCCAGTGTCCAGGGATCTGGATTGGAAGGCTGGACATAAGAACTGGATTACATACTGGCCAGGCTATTTAGAGAGGAACTCTAACAGCAGTGGAAGCTCAGGTATGAACACTGATCTATGCCCTAGCTATACCCTTGAAAGACAGCAGGGAAACAAGTATTCTCCTGAGAGTGCTCCATTGAGAGATTCCTCTGTGCCAATCCATGATATTGACCCCATGATTGTTGAAGAAGGGGGAGCGGTTATAGATACAGGCTGTGAATACATGGATTGCTCTCTGTCTAAACTCCTTTGGTAATTTTCTGTTACACAGTACATCAACCATCACAAAGAAATACAAACTTGTTCTTTAATCTACTCAGAAAAGCTCCTGAAGTAGGATTTGAGCCAAGCAGTAGAAAGCAAGCCAGCTAAGGGATTTCAGCTGGGTAACTGCTAGCAATTGAGCCTTACCTAATTGCTTGTGAGCTCTGAGGGAATCACTTCTGAATCTATGTGTGAAGATATAAGAAGTTAACCTGAAAAGAACAGTTTTTCCCTTCTTTGTGGGTTTTGCTTGTTGTTTGAAACACTGCTAAGAAAATATTAGCTAAAGCCTACAGAAAAGACCAGTTTGTTACCAACCAGGTCTTTTATTCTTTTCATTTGATTGCTTGACAAGTTCATCTGTTTTCCTGATTATGTTTTTCTAAGTTTAACACTGAAAGCAAGAATCCTGTTTTATGTGCTACCAAGCATATCTGTGTTGGGAGAAATAACCCCATAAATAAATATCTTATTGGCTTTACACTCAAGCACAACTAATTATTGTGAGTGGCTGTGTCTGGTGTGAATGGACTGCATTTCCCACAATCCCTTGCAAATCATATTGATATATGCCTTTGCCAAGACTGTGAACATTCTCACCCAGGCAGCCGTCTGACAGTACCCCAGGGATCTGTGCTGGGCCCGCTACATTTTTAGCATATTCATAAATGACCTGGAAATGGGAATAGCGAGTAAGGTGATCAAATTTTCAGATGAGACAAAATTATTCAAAGTTGTTAAAACACAAGAGGATTGTGAAAAATTGCAAGAGGACCTAAAATTGGAAGACAGGACATATCCAAATGGCAGATGAAATTCAATGTGGACAAATGCAAAGTTATTTCACCTAACAAAGAACAAACCCAAACTACGGTTACACAATGCAAGGTTCCACATTAGGAACCACCACCCAGGAAAAAGATTAGATGTCGTTATGGAGAAATCCTCTGCTCAGTATGCAGCAGCGGCCAAAAAAGCAAATAAAATGCTAGGAATCATAAGGAAAGGAATGGAGAATAAAACCAAGGCTATTATAATGCTTCTGCATCGTTCCATAGTGCGACTGCACTTTGAATATTTTGTGCAATTTTTGTCACCATATCTTAAAAAGGATATAGCAGAATTAGAAAAGGTACAGAGAAGAGCTACCAAAATGGTAAAGAGGGGATGGAAGGATACTCGTATGAGGAAAGGCTTAAAGGTTAGGGCTCTTCAACTTGGAAAAGAGATGGCTGTGGGGAGATATGATAGAGGTCTATAAATTAATAAATGGAGTAGGACGGGTAAACATAGATAGGTTGTTTATGCCATCAAAAAGTGAAAAGACTAATGACACACAATGAAGCTTCATTGAAACCCATTTAAGACTAATAAGGAGAGTTGTAAAGAGACTGTGAGGGTCAGAGGCAAGAGAGTTAGATGGACATAATAGTCTTGTTTTGGGAGTGCTATGGTTGACTGGAAAGAGACAAGCCTGAATTTGAAGTGTAGAAAGTCTGCAAGGGTGCGGTATTTGAGCCAAGCACGCTCAGCTGAACAGTCACAGAAAATGTAGATAGTGGGTAGTGAAAGACAGCCAGGGCTGGGGTATAGTACACCTCATAGGACATGGCATGGGAGAAGCAAGAGCATCCAGAGCAGAGGAGAGTACAGCATTATAGGAAGCTACTGCCTCATCAACAGATCCAGATGACATAGAGGAAAGAGGTGATGAGACAGTGGAGGAAAGAGTCAAAGGGTCAGTGGCTTTGAAGATTTCTAAAGAGGTTAAAGGAGACAGGGTGAAGTTGAGGCAGTGGGTGATGAAGAGTGAAGCTTAGCAGGTGATGGTCCAATAAGGGAAGAACAGAGGTACAGAGGTTTGAGGGTAAGAAATTAGAGAAGAATACAAGGTCAAGGCATTGGCTGTGCTGGTGAGTGGGAGCAGTAGAACAAAGTTGGAGACCACATTTCAAGACCCCCTTCCGGGACTTCGGACCCTCCCGGAGACAGAGATGCCTCCAGCAGCAGGCTCTGATGCCTGATTCCTCCGGGTCATCACTCCCAACCACCAGACCCTCCGTGTCGAGGGACTCCACTGAGGTCAAGCCGATCCTCAAGCACCATTGGCCTTGAGAGATGCCTCTGCATCGGTCCCAGTCCTCAGGGCCGTGGTATTCCCTGCTCAGGGCCCTTGGCTCTGAGCGCAAGACTGCCGAGGCACTGGGGACATCGGGGCTGGGGTGCAACCCCTAGACCTGGATATCCGTCAACGACTCCAGTGACCCCAAGTTGGACTGGAAGACTGAGGACGACAAGTTCTCGGACACCCGCCGTCACCAGGATTTGCCCTCGGACCCATCTCTCCTGGAGACGCAGTGGTGGTACACACCCGAGTACGTGGCCTTCCTCGACTTTGTAAGGTATATGGCGAAGGCCCTTGCTTTCACCACCAAGTCAGAGGAGGACCCTTGCATGAAGGATCTTGCGATCCTCCAGTATGAAGCTCCCCCGAAGGAGGTACTCTCAGTGCCAGTTTCCCCCCCTCCCCCCACTCCTGGAGCGGCTGCTATTCTACATACAGGAGACCCCCGCTTTGGTTCCTATTGCGAGCAGATGACTGGATTCGATGTATTGTGTCCGCCAGAGCCCTGGCTTCCAGAAAAGCCCAACAACTCCATAACTCCATGGTGGTGGAGTTGGCCATGCATTGGCTCAAGAGCCAGAAGATGCACTCCTTGGTGCCCCCCTGGTAGGGAGGCCCACGCCATGGGCAGAAAGTGCTTCTAGGGCTCAATGCTGGTCAGCCGGATAAAGTCATACCAGCTGTACATGGGCATGTACTTAAGGGACTTGGTGAAGGAATCACCCAGTTCTCAGCTGGTCTCTCAGAGGAACGTCTTCAGCGGCTCCAGACCCTGGCCCCCACAGTCAGAGAGTGCTCTAAGTTTATCGCTCGAGCGGTCTGACCGCTTCAAATTGGCAGCTAGAGTAGCTGCGGCGGGCATTAGTGCTTGCCACCATGCCTGGCTACAGTCTCCTGACCTGGAGCAATGGGTGCAGGACAAGTTGGTTGACATCCCCTGCCGGGGAGAGAATCTCTTTGGCAAACCCATGATGGATAAGGCCACCGAGCTGGAGTCTGAGTTCTTGACAAGGACCAGGCTCACCAAAAAGATCACTGACGCTTCCCGAAGGAAGACTTTGGGCAGAAAGTCCTCATACCCGAATAAGAGGAAGGCTTACGGAAACTATCCCGGCTTTCCCAGTTCCTCAACAGGGCCAGCAGACCAAGGGACAGGGGCATGGCCCACATAAGCCTAAGGCCCCCTAGCCACAACCCGTGCTCCTGGCGCAACCTGGAGTGGGCTTTTGACTTCTTGGGTATAGCCTCTCTTCCGCCAGGAGGCACAGGGGGATGTCTGGTGCTCTTCGCCCACAGGTGGCCCTCTATTACCACCAAAGCATGGGCCCCTCTGGGTATTGAAGGAGGGTTACCTGCTCTATCGTTCTCAAGAGAGCCCCCCAGGACTCCCCTTCACGGAGACCTGCTCCTGCAGGAACTCGCGGGCCTCATTATGGACCAGGCAGTGGAACCTGTCCCAGCCCAGCTCAGGGGCACAATTCTACTCCCGCTATTTCTTGGTACCAAAAAGGACCAAAGGGTTCCGTCCCATCCTAGACCTACAGGATCTTAACAGATTACTGGTGAGGGAGAAGTTCAAGATGCTCTCCCTTGAAATGCTGCTGCCATAACTCCCAGCAGGGAGACTGGCTATGCTCCTTGGACCTAAAAGATGCATACACACACATCCTTATCCACCCCCTTAACAGACAGTACCTTCACTTCATGGTGTGAGGGAAAACACTCAGTACAGGGTGCTATTCTTCAGGATGGCCTCTGCCCCATGGGTATTCACCAAATGCCTGGCAGTATTCGCAGCCCACCTCAGGCTCCAAGGGGTCTTCATCTTCCCCTGTCTAGATGACTAGCTCATACGGGGTGGCATTGCCTCCGAGGCATATCAAGCAGCAGCCTGCATCATCCTTGTCCTGGAGAACTTGAGGTTCGTCATTAACTACCCAATGTCTCATGTTCAACCAACTCAAAGTTTGGGGGGCACAGCTGGACACCATTCAGGCCAAGGCCTTCTTTCCCCAGGACAGGGCACTGGTCCTCCAGGCACTTGCAACAAACACACAGCGCTGCTGCTTGGTGTCCACCCGGCACATGCGCTGCTTGCTGGGGCAAATGACCTCTACGGTCTGCAAGAGTCCTGAGTTCCAGAAAGCGCAGCTGCCGCACAACTCCATGGTTGTGGAATCGGCCATGCAACGGCTGAAAAGCCAAAAGATGCACTCCTCGATACTTCCCAGCCGGGAGGCCCAGAACCTGGACGCCCTCGGCAAAAAGTGCTACCAGGGCTCGATGCTGTCATGCCGTGTCCAAACTTTCCAGCTGTACATGGGCATGTACTTGCGGGACCTGGCAAAGGAGATTGCCGGTTCTCGGCTGGCCTATCCGAGGAACCCTTGCAGCACTTCAAAGCCTTGTCCACGGGGATCCGAGAGTGCTCGAAGTTCATGTCTCGAGCAGCTTACGACAGCTTCGAGGCTTCGGCCCGAGTAGCCGTGGTCGGCATCAGTGCATGCCGTCAGGACTGGCTCATGTCGTCGGACCTGGAGCCATGGGTTCAGGACAAGTTGGTTGATGTCCCGTGCCGATGAGACAACCTCTTCGGCAAGCCCATGACTGAAAAAGCTGCAGAAATTGAGTCTGAGTACTTGACCCGGACAAGGTTGTCGAAGAAGACATCTGCACCTTCTCATAAGAAGGCAGCCTCGGGGAAAAAGCCCTTTTTCCCGAGGAAGGGTGCGGCTTACAGAAACTACCCCACTTACCAGGCCACCCCAGCTCCCCAAGAGGGGCAGCAGGCCAGGGGACAGGGGCATGGCCCACGTAAGCCGAAGACCCCCAAGCCTCCAGCTCCAGCTCCTACCCAGCCGGGAGGGGGTTTTTGACTCCCAGTGCATAGCTCCTCTCCCACCAGTGGTTTGTGCCTGCACAGGAGGAAGGCTGGCCCTGTACGCTCACAGGTGGCCAGCCATTACTACCGACGCCTGGGTTTTGAAAGTAGTCCAGCAGGGCTATTTGCTTCATTTCAACCAGGTGCCCACCTCCTTTTTCCCAGGAGAGCCTCTCAGGCCCCCTCCTCACAGGAACTTCCTCCTGCAAGAGTTGACAGGTCTACTAAAGGATCAGGCGGTGGAACCGGTGCCCCACCTCCTACAAGGGCAGGGCTTCTACTCATTTCCTCATACCAAAAAGAAAAGGAGGCCTACGCCCCATCCTGGACTTGCGGAATCTGAACAAGTTCCTGGTGAGGGAAAAGTTCAAGATGCTTTCCCTTGGGATCCTACTGCCTTACCTCCACCAGGGAGACTGGCTATGCTCCTTAGATTTAAAGGATGCTTATACTCACATCCTCATACACCCAGACCACAGACAATACCTCAGGTTTGTGGTCGGAGGAAACCACTTTCAGTACAAGGTGCTTCCCTTTGACCTAGCTTCCGCTCCCAGAGTATTTACCAAATGCCTAGCAGTGATGGCGGCCTTCCTCAGAAGCCAGGGAGTCTTCATCTTTCCTTACCTGGACGACTGGCTCATCAGGGGCCAATCGTCACAGGAGGCACAGCAGGCCACTACTCGTACAGTCACCCTGCTCCAGCACCTAGGGTTTGTAATAAATCATGGAAAGTCTACTTTACTCCCCACTCATAACTTGGAGTTCATAGGGGCAAGACTGGACACACTTCAGGCAAGGGGGTACCTACCACTGGACAGGGCGAGGCGGTTGTTGGACTTGGTACAGCAGGTCCAGCACAAACCTCAAGTCTCCACAAGGGTCTTCCTACGCCTTCTGGGCCACATGGCCTCTACGGTGCATTTGACTCCATATGCTCGATTCCACATGCGCACAGCTCAATGGAGCCTCAGAGATCAGTGGGCGCAAGCCACTGGCCGCCTCAGAGACAGAGTAGCGATTTCCAAGCTACTGGTGACAGCCTTGCAGTGATGGCTTCACCTCCCCAATTTGCTTCAAGGAGTACCATTCCAACCTCCCTCTCACACCAGAGTGCTGACGACAGGTGCCTCCTTGCTGGACTGGGGTGCTCATTGCCAGGGTTCATGCACTCAGGGTCTGTGGTCCTCACAAGAGGCCGCACTTCAGATCAGTCTTCTAGAGCTTCGAGCCATCCGCCTAGCTCTTCAAACCTTCTGTCATCTTCTTGTACATCAGTCGGTGCTGATACAGACAGACAATCAGGTAGCGATGTTCTACATCAACAAACAGGGGGGCACAGGCTCTCGCATTTTATGCCAGGAAACCCTGGACCTCTGGTCTTTTGCAGTGGCACATCACATGTCCCTAAGGGCAGTTTATCTGCCCGGTCAGGAGAACCTCCTGGCCGACAAGTTGAGCAGGATTCTTCAGCCTCAAGAATGGCAGCTGAACCGGGATGTAGCCCAGCGGATCTTCAACCATTGGGGTCTCCCATCCATAGATCTCTTTGCCAGTCTGCAAAACCATCAGTTGCCCCGTTTCTGCTCGAGACAGTCGCATCCACTGAGGGTGGCGGCGGATGCTTTCCTGATCTCGTGGGTGCAAGGCCTTCTCTATGCGTTCCTACCCACGCCCCTGGTGGCACACACTGTTCAAGATTCTTCGGGACAAGGCTTCTGTCATCCTGGTAGCCCCCAGGTGGCCCAGACAGCCTTGGTTTCCTCTTCTCCTTCAACTGGCGGTCGAAACTCCACTCCCACTGGGGGTGCAGCCCGACCTCTTGACCCAGGAACAGGGTTCCTTGCTACACCCCAATCTCAGATCCCTAACTTAATGGCGTGGCTGCTGAGAGGGTAGTATTGCTCCTCTACTTCTTCCTAAGGAGGTCGAGAGGGTGTTGCTGGCCTCTAGGAGGCAATCTACTAGAAAATCCTACGCGTTCAAGTGGCGTAGATTTGAAGGGTGGTGTGCTCAGAATAAGGAGAACCCGTTCACTTGTCAAGTACCTCAGGTATTGCAGTACTTGCTCCACCTCTCGGAGTTAGGCCTCAAGTCTAACTCTGTCAGGGTCCATCTGAGTGCGCTATCAGCTATCCGCTCTCCAGTGGAGGGCAACCTCTTTCAGCTCACCCTCTGGTATCCCGATTCCTCAGAGGCCTCCTCCTCTTGAAGCCTCCAATTCGCCCACCAGCTACAGAGTGGGACTTAAATGTGATCTTGCAGCAGCTTACTTGCCCACCTTTTGAACCAATGGCCACCTGTCCTCTCCGCTTCCTTTCCTGGAAAGCTGTCTTTCTGGTGGTGCTCACGTCTGCTTGACATGTGAGTGAACTGCAAGCTTTAGTATCGGATAGACCGTATACACTGTTTTACAGAAACAGGGTGGTCCTCCGTACTCATCCCAAGTTCCTCCCAAAAGTGGTTTCCTCGTTTCACCTTAACCAAGAGGTAGTTCTTCCAACCTTCTTCCCCAGGCCACATACCAGCAGGGCAGAAGTGGTTCTGCATACCCTGGACTGTAAGAGGGCGCTTGCCTTTTACCTGGAGCGTACGCAGGGACACCGGAGAGCTTCCCAGCTCTTCGTCTCTTATGACCCTAGTAAACTGGGTTTACCTGTCTCCAAGCACACGTTATCCACCTGAGTGGCAGACTGCATCGCCTGGGCTTACAGGGCAGCTGACCTCCAGCTGCAGGGCTAAATCACGGCCCACTCTGTCAGGGTTAAGGCCGCATCAGTGGCTAACCACTGCTCTGTTCCATTGGCAGACATCTGCCGGGCCGCAACTTGGTCTTCAAGCCAGATTTTTGCAGCCCACTACTGCCTGGAGAGAGAGTCCCGGCGGGACAGTGTTTTCGGTCAGGTGGTACTCCGTAACCTATTCGAGGTTTGGGCAACTCCTGCCCTCCGACCCTTTCGTGTCAGACTACCATGGGGGTTGTGTTCTCGGAGAAAGATCCTATCACTGCTGCTGCGGCTCTTCTAGAGGGAGCCATTTTCAGCTATGGTTTCTCGGTAGCCTATAGCTAGGGAGTCCCATATGTGAGGACTGACTTCCTGCTTGTTCCTGGAGAAAGCATAGTTACTCACCTGTAACAGGTGTTCTCCAGGGACAGCAGTAATCGGTCCTCACGACCTTCCCTCCTCCCCTGGAGTTGCAGTCCTTTGATTCATTTTTTTTCTCATTTTTGCTGTCTTTTTAACTATGTTACCTGACTGAGCAAGATGGCACCCTTGGGCGGGAAGGGGACCGCGCATGCGCGATGCAATCCCAAAGGCTTTCTTTGAAAGCTGGGGAATTGCTCCGCACGAGGGCTCCGTCGGCGCCAACATCACCCATATGTTAGGACTGATTCCTGTTGTCCCTGGAGAACACCTGTTACAGGTGTTTCACTCCTTTCTTTTCTCCTGATCTGGCGCTGTTCTTCCATCTTCCCCATCCAGCCCCTCTTCTGACTCATTCTCCCTATCCTGTGGAGTTCCCCAAGGTTCTGTCCTGGCCCCTCTCCTCTTTAATCTTTTCCTAACCCCTCTCGCATTATTAATACAGCAATTTGGAATTTCAGCTTTTTATTATGCAGACGATGTTCTTCTTCTTTACCACACCTCCCCTGTTTGCCCTGACCTTGCTCCACTTAACTCCTGCCTGGCTGCTGTTTCTGACTGGATGACCCAAAATTGCCTACACCTTAACCTCTCAAAGACTACAGCTATCTGGTTTCCACACGGTCACCAATCTCCCTCCCTGGCCCCTTCTTTCCCTGGTACACCCATTTCACTGGTTTCCACTTTTTGTTATCTCGGGGTGCTCTTTGATTCGGATCTTTCTTTCTCTGCCCATGTCTCCCATATCTCCAAGACCTCCTTTTTCTATCTCAGTCAAATCCGTGCAATTCGCCCCTTCCTCTCTCCCTCCGCTCTTGCCACCCTGTTACTAGCTCTTATTGTCTCCCGTGTTGGCTTTTCTAACTCCATTCTCTCCGGCATCTCCAAATTGCAGCTGACACGACTACAGAGAATTCAGAACACCGCCGCCCGACTTGTATCCTACTCCTCCCCTAGAGACCACGTCACTCCCCTTCTTTTCCGTCTTCACTGGCTTCCCATATCCTTCCGTATTCAGTTTAAACTTCTCACACTTGTTCACAAGGCGCTTCATACCACTACCCCACAATATCTGGTCAACTTAATTCACTTTCATACCCCTAGGCATACCCCCCGCTCCTTCCATCTCAACCGCCTCGCACTGCCCCCTCCCTCACACGCTCACCTTCAATCCACCCGTTCCTCAGCCTTCTTCTTCATAGGTCCCGCTCTCTGGAACTCCCTCCCCTCCGCTCTCCGCCTTGAGCCTCATCACCCCACCTTTAAACATGCCCTGAAGACCTACCTCTTTTCCCTTGCTTTCGACCCTCCCCCCTCCTAGCCCCAATCTCTTCCCCATGTTTGCTGTCCTCTTCTCGCTCTCTTCTCTCTATCCTTTGTTGAATTGTAATTTCTTTTTCATTTTCCGGCCTCGTGCCATCCTGTTCTGAAGACTTTATTGTAAACCGCTCTGCTTATCACTGAAGGGGCGGTCAAGCAAATAAATAAGCATAAACATAAATAAACATAAACTACTCTTTATCAAATTTGTTCCCCATAAACTGCCTTGACCCGGTGAAAGGCGGTATATAAATACTAAATTAATAAATAAATCGCAGCCCAGATGCAAGCGGTCTGCTCGCGGGAATGCCATCTCCTGCAGACAGACATCTTGCATCTGTGCTATGATTGCTGCTTTCCCCTTCTCTTCTGTCCGCAGGAGATCAGATCCCCATGGGTAGCCAGTGCTAGTGCCTCTGCAGTCGTGGCCTTAGGGAGCACTTCTGCCCGATGGGATCCCCATGGGAAGCCAGGGTCACTCATGCTGCAGGTGTTCCAAGCCCCAGGCACCAGGTCAGATTTTTTTTTTTTTTTAAATTTCATATTTATATCAATTTAACAAAATCACAAGTATGCACTTGCATAAGTAACATGAGTGCCATATAAGCAGCATATTATATCAGAAAAAAAAATATAGCTAATTAAATATGCACCCTAGCATCAGACCACAGTGCCAAGAGGGCGGAGTATATACATAGGGGGAAATATAGAGAGGGTAACAATTTAAAGTGAACAGGCTTAGTCACAAACCCTGGACAAAACTACTACAGCACCTACCCAGGTCCGATGTGTTGTCGCCATGGCAACCTGGCGCCTGAGATTTGTCAAGCCCTGGGTTTTATCTCCTGTTTAAATATTTCTTCTTCTTGAATCCCCTAGCTGGCATTTGGAGAGAAGGCCGCCCTCTCAGCTCACAATACGCTTCCAACTTTGGCGATCAGTAGCAACATTTCTAGCCTCATTGATGGTCAGTCTGGTTCCTTAGGTCTTCCTCGATGTGTTTGAGCCACGTTTTCTTTGGTGCTGCTTGTTGAACCCTCCAGTGGACAGGTTGCTCTTGCCAGAGGAGTTTGTATGGCAGCCGACTGGTCTTCATTCTGCAAATGTGGCCAAATCAGCACAATCTGTGTTTACTGGATTTGTACTTTGACTGAGGATTGATGGTCACACCTTGTCTAAATTGTCTCATTTTGATGTCAGTCGTGAAGAGACACCCAAAATCTGTCTCAAGCATCAAATTTGAAAGACTTTGAGTTTCTTCATGTCAGATTTGAGCAGAGTCCATATTTCTGATCCGTATAGGAAATTTGGCAGTATCAGCATTTGGAAGAGGTGAATTTTGGTCTTGGTGGAGATATTGGCCTTCTTCCAGAGGCACAATTTGAGTGAAGCGAATGCTGCTGTACCCTGGCCATTCCCTCTGAGGACTTCAGTAGTGGATGCCACCTTCATCTCCTGTACCAGCGATCCCAAGTATTTGAATTCTTGGATCTGCTCAATTTGAATTCCATCGAGGTGAACAATGGCCTGTGATCCATCATGGTCATAATTTTGGTCTTGTCCACATTGATTACACAGGTACACTAAAAAAATTTTTTTTTAAACTGCCTCTAATGTTTCGATTGATTTTTACGTTTTTTGGTGCGCTGAATCCAAATCTGGTAACCAATTTGCTCCATCACGTACAGATTTTTTGCTACATTGGGTTAGCAGTTTGAGGTGAACGTTTCAGATTGAGTGCGATCGAGATAAAAGTTTCTTGGATGAATTCTTTATACTAATTGTTTAGTAGTTATTCAAATAAGAATAAAGAAAATTGTAACAAGGCAGCACATAAGAATAGAGTAATGTCAACAAAACACACTGTGATGGTAGCAAGATTGTCTGCACTTAAAACAGCCACATACATGTGCACAAACATTGAGCATATAAGAGCGAGGTTAGACACAAAGCAAAGCAAAGAAATGTGCAAAAAATGTTGTACAGGTATGTATGTAAGAATAGAAAACGCAAACCGCACCATTGCAATACATGAAGACAAACACCCGATGGTGTGAAAATAAAATTCTAATAAATGAGATCCGACACTGTGGTAATAACTAGCAAATTTTTATTTCAAAGTTTAGTAAAAACACGATATTTGTCAACACAGTTTAGATTTTAAAGTCATTCTTGGGTCAATCAATCTCCTGGTGGGCCCGTTTCTTCTTCCCCCGAATGCTTCTCTTGGTGCGCTGCTTGGCGTATTTTTCATCTGGGGTTTCCCGCAGCAGCAACCAGCAGAAATCAGCCATCATAGTGGTGTTCCATCTTCCTTGGTACCTTCTCTCTGCGTCCTTGATGTCCTGGTGAAACCTTTCACCTTGTTCTTCACTGTACGCCCCCAAGTTTTCGGGAAAGTAGTTCACATGGGAGTGCAAGAAATGGACTTTCAGGCTCATGTTACAGCCTTGTTCTTTGAAGGCATTGAGCATCCTTGCAACAATATCCTTATAGTTCTCATCCCGCCTGTTCCCCAAGAATTTGAGAACAACATCCTTGAAGGAATCCTAGGCTTCTTTTTCCTTCTCAGACATCGTTTCAGCGAATGCTCCATCTGAAATGAGTTTCCTTATATCAGGGCCAACAAACACTCCTTCCTTTAGCTTTGCTTCAGAAAGTCGGGGGAACTGTGAGCAAAGGTACCGAAAGCACTCACCATCTTTTGGAAGGGACTTGATGAATTGCTTAATGAGACCCAACTTAATGTGGAGAGGTGGTAATAGAATTTTATCACGAGGTACCAAGCTCTCATGAAGAACATTTTTCTCACCAGGTCTCAAATACTCCCGAATTGGCCAGTCTTTTTTCCCCCAGTGTAGGTCGCGGGCCCGGCTATCCCACAAGCAAAGGAAGCAGGGATATTTGGTGAAACCGGATTGCTGCCCTAATAGCATGGATAGAATTTTAAAGTCTCCACAAATCATCCACTTATGCTCATCATAACGAATCTTCTGAAGAATCAGGGCCAAATTCTCATATTTTTCTTGGAGAATAACAGAGTGAGCAATAGGAACTGAAGCGAATGTGTTGCCATTATGAAGAAGAACACCTTTTATGCTGTCTTTTGACGAATCAATGAACAGCCGCCATTCAGCAGGATCATACTTGAGTTCAAACTTTTCCATCACTCCGTATATATCGTTGCAAAATACCAAATCTTCCTCTTTGCTGAAATACTTCAAAAATTGTGTCTCGCGGTTGCGGTACCAATAAAAAGTTGTTCCTGGTGACAATAGATTTTTCTGTTTAAGCCGAGAACCTAGCAGTTGGGCAGCATCTTTTGGGAGTCCTAAATCCCGGACTAAATCATTCAATTCAGCTTGAGAGAAAAGTTCAGGTTTCGGATCTGGTTCAGTTTCAAACTCGGAAGTACTGGACTCATCGGGAAAAGCCATCTGATGAGTCTCATCATGATCAGAACCGTCCACACAAATATGATCCAAAGATTTTGGTGGTTCAGGCACAGGTACTTCGTTGCTATGAGGCATAGGCCTAATTGCTGAGGGAAGGTTGGGGTAACTTATTACGTTCTTATTTTTTAAGTTGTATCCCTTCACAATGCAAGAGCAAAAATAGCAGTCACTGCTGTGGTCTCTTTGTTCACGCCACATCATAGGTATTCCGAAACGAAATGCTTGTTTTTTACCTTTCATCCATAAGCGTAGATCTTCCTCACATGTCTTGCACACTTTGTGAGGAGCCCACGGTTTGTCTTGATCGCCTAACTTCAAACCGAAATAGGCGAAATATACTTTTTTAATAAATGCAGAAATGTTCCTCTGCCGCTTTTTCACGGTATATTCCCCACAAATAAAACAAAAACTGTCCGGAGAGTTGACGCAACCTCTGGCTCTGTGAGCCATCACAAATACACAGCACTGCAAACTACAACTGTAGTGAACCACTTCGGAATAAAGCTGGATTACGACTGAGCAAACAAAAGGTAATAATGAACTTGCAAGAAACTGAAATTTGACAGGAACGTTCATGTCGCAACCACCGTGTTTGAGCGAGCGAACGAGGCGAGGCGAACAGGAAAGAACATGCGCCAGCGCGAGTACTGGATTTAGCCCCCCGCCTCCCAATTGTCCTGTTAATGTATAAAATGAATACCAAACACTCTAAAATATCATGAGGGAGTGTTTCTAGTTAGTTAACCATTACAACCTCTATTTTGGGCCAAGAAAATAAACTGCAGTCGGCTAAAAAGAAATTATGTGAACATTCCTTATATGGGTAAGAAATCTAATTTTGCAAGAAAACGTGACGTGATGGAACATTTTGGCTATTTTTCCTGGATTCAGCACCCCAAAATCTATAGGAATCAGTTGCAAAACTGGAGGCAGTTTTTTGGTAGTGTACCTGTGTTATTAGGCCATAAGATTGGGCGATGCGGGCGATATGGAAAAGGATGTCGGTGACCTCTGCATCCATGTCAACTAATATAACACTGTCATCTGTGAATATCAAGACAGTCGGGAAGTTGTTCACACTATACTGAACCCCGCATCTGTCCTTGAATGTTTTTCTCATTATTGCGTCGATCACGATATTGAAAAGCATGGGAGAGGCGACATCTCCCTGGTGGATTCCAGTTTGGATAGGAAATTCCTTGAATAGCTCATTTCAGATCTGCACACTGCTGATTGAGTCATTGTATGATGCTCGGTGAAGTTGAATGATCTTCAGTGGCACATGTTCGTTCTCTAGTGCCCTCCAGAGGCCGAGCCAGTGAACACAGTCAAATGCAGATTTGAAGTCAATGAAGACAATAATGGTTCGCTTTCCACACCTAATCCTTTCCTCCACCAATATTTTGTCGATTGTTTTAAAAATGCCTCAAGCTTCATTTCCTCCTACTTCTAAAGTGTACTATGTTCCTATTAGTCCATACGTGAGGATTTGAATCCTGTTGTTCCTCAAGATTTAACTGCCTTTTTGGAATCTTCTGAGGTTGGATTAGTTGTACCTGCAACTTTGATTGTGATACTGTTTTTGGAATCTGACAGAGACTTGTTTCTCCATTTATTTTTCCGTCATTGATTGGAGCACGTCTTGGGCCTGAAAATTAAAAGTTTCCCTGATGTGGCTCATGTAACCCAGAAGAAATTGAAACAAGTTTTGATTCTCCATCTGCATGTTATACAGATATTTGTTAATGTATCCCTGTTGTTGTTTATAAAAATGTTAAATATTTACAGATCCATCTCATCTCACCAGGTTCCTGTGTGATAAGCCTGTTCCCGCAAACAAGGTCCTAGGGGTTCATGTTGGGTGTATTTGATGTGATGCCTGGGATCTTATAATGGGTTCATATAGAGTAAATGGGGACATTGTGGTCCACCCTTGTTTTCCTTATTGTTTCCTCTCTATTTAGTTTTATGGATGCTCCTCCTTTTTCTTTATATGACTTCCCCCGTTTTTCTATAACAGGAATGTTTATCTTGTGGTAATTTTGAAATTATAAAAATGAAATAAAAAAAATATAAATGATGTATGGCAGTTCTGAAAAGTCTGTGATGCAATTAAGGCCTATAACTTCCCAACCACCACCCCATCATTATTTTTACTACCTGCCACCCTTCCAGACAGTGCAGGTTACTGGTGAGGCAAGAGAGAGGACCATGACCAGGATGATTGTTACAACTGCACAAGTTATTTATTTATTTAACAAGTTTTATATACCGCTTTATCATTGCAATCAAAGCGGTTTACATTGAAACTTAAACTTGGAACAGGGACATTGATAACTTGGATTTTTCTGAGGCAATGAAGGGTTAAAAAAGGTATATTTTTTTTCACTTTTTTTTCTTCCATTCCTTAATGGGACTATGTTTTTTTATGTTAGCTTACATCTTGTGGGAAGAGACCTTCTTAACTCTAGGCAATATAAGTATGTCCAAAACAGGGCCCCAAATGCTGAATGAAATTATTTGTTTTGTTTCTCTTCTTCCAAAAACAGTTAGGCTTCTAGAGAAATCGTAGCCTATGGCAAGGCTACCAATGGGAGAAAAGCCAGTGACCGTTAACACCAATCCTCAGGCACCTGCTTCTTGTGAAAAACAGATTCAATTCAAGGTTCTTAAATTGGTTTTTTTTTAGATTTCTAAATTTAGTGGGGCCATCATAGGTGAGCAATTTGCTGCATCACTATTAACCTTCTAGAATACTTGGGTCTTCTTAGCAGTTCTATTTACTTATCCCCATTCTTAGCAACTAACTTAGTCACTACATGATATAGCTGTTAAAAGATTTTTGCATCAACCTTATGGAATCTGATTCTTTTAGAAGTAAGGCTGGATCTGAACTATTTTTCCTATAGGAAAGTAGTCAAGGCATGGCTGTTGAGCTAGTCATTTATGTATTTTATTGTATTGTATTGTAAGTCCAGTGTAGGCCTGCCTGCACTGCACAAATCTGTTACCTGTAAACCGTGCTGATTTTTAAAGAGCGTGGTATAGAAGAGACATTAAATAAAATAAATAAATGTACAGCTAGGCAGAGTAGTTTGGGTCTACTATTTATGGGTAAAATCTGGGGCTTGATATGTGCCTATTTAGGTTATTTACAATTATACATCTCCAGGAACAAGCAGGAATGAGTCTTCACATATGGGTACGTCGGTACCAACGGAGTCTGCGCGGGAACGCTCCCCAGCGTCCAATTAGAATGCTTTTGGGAGCATCCCACCACGCCTGCGTGATGCCTTCCCCGCCTTTCCCAACTGCCTCTCCTCAGTTTTCGTTTTTCCGTGGAGCCGGCAGGACGTACTCCTGTCACCACAGAAAATTCTTCCTTTATTTTTGTTTTTTCTTATGGTCGCGTCTGCCTTCCCTCGACGCACCGGTACCACCGGTGTTTTCTTCTTTCTTTCTCCTACAAATTTTTCCTTTTGTAGGGAATTTTTCCCTGTTTAGTGCCTAACGGTTTTTTCGGCCTGCTAGGCCTCTCCCCTTTCCTTCATGGAAACGCCAGCCACTATCCCTAAAAGATGTTTCAACTGTGGTGGTACCAAATTAGTTTTAGACACCCATAACTGGTGCCTCCCATGTTTGGGCCTGACCACTATCTGCTGGAGTGTCCCTCCTGCAGTAGTATTTCCAGAAGAAGTCTTCAGCATCGAGCTCAACTCGATACGCGGTTCCCATCAGTCCTGAGTGTACCACCTACAACTTCTTTTTCACAGGATTAGGTAACCAAACAAAAGTCTGTGAAGACTAGCCAGTCCTCGGGTGGTAGATCTCATGTTCACCATCGAGATGCCTCTGGCCTTGCCCCCGAGGACAAATTGGCTTTAAAACCCCGGCGGGAGTCTTCGGCCTCCAAAGCATTAACGGGGTTTCAGGTTGTTCCCGGGGTTTTTACCTCTGCGAACATACCTGAGCCATGCTCAGTGGTGGTATCCGCTTTGAGCGGTGCCGGTACCCCGGCATCGGCAATGGTGTCTGATGAAACATTCCACACCGATGATCGCAGTCTAGCGCTCTTGGTATCTTCGGTGCCGTTAGAGTTGCTACAGACCGATCTTCCAGCATCGGTATCGATCTCGGTACCGATCCTGGTATCCACGTCGCTACCCTCCAGGTCTGTTTCAATAGACTCGCTGCTTTCGAAGCCGAGTCTAGAATCGATCTCTAGCCTGGACGAATGGGTACCGACTCGTCTCGGTACCGACCTCGGACGGTGCCGAAGACAGTGTCCCGGAGATCAAAGTCTGCCACTCTCGGTACCTTTGGTACCGTTAGAGTCACCTCAGACTGATCTTCCGATATCGGTACTGGCTGCAATACCACTGCCAGTACCGCTTTCTACGTTCGCATCGGTACCGGTGCCTTCCATGCTTACTTCCACAAGCTCGCTTCCTTCGGTACCGAGTTTGGAATCCATCCCTGGCATGGATAGTTTTCCACCGATTTGTCGCGGCACCGGCCTCGAGCGGTACCGACAACTATCCTTTCAGGACAATCCGATGCTCCACCCTTTCGGGTCTTGTACTCCAATGGATCAATCCATTAGTGCCAAGACTAGATCTTCAACAGATCTAACCTTTACTCCTCATGATAGAGGATCCCCTTCTGGGGAAATTTCTTTTCAAGCATTCCTGCTTGTTATGGCAAGAGTACTTGCCATTTCTATACCTGATCAAGATCCTGCACCAGGGGATTCAGAGCTTCTGCATATCCCTGAGAATCCAAAGGAGGTCATCATGCTTCCTTTGCATCAAACCTTACAGGATCTTTTACTTAGAATGTGGGAAACTTCCTTTAAGGTATCCCCACCTTCAAGGGCCACTGACTCTCTGTACAAGGTGCCCCCTTCTCCAGGTTTTCAAAAGACTCAACTTCCACATCATTCTATTGTTGTGGAATCAGCAATGAGGCGTGTTAAAAGTGATAAAAGGCATTCTTCTTATCCGCCAGGTCGGGAGTCTAGAACTTTAGATGCCTTTGGACGTAAAAGCTTCCAGGCATTCATGTTTTCAACAAGAATTCTCTCATATATTTTCTATATGGGACTATCTGTTGAAGAGGTCACCAACAGTTTACTGTTTTTGACTCCTTTTCTTCAAGATCACAAAAGAGCAGACTACTCTTTACTGGTTAGTCATGTTCAAAATATCTCTAGGTTTCTTACTCGTGCTACCCTGGACTGTTTTGAGTCTGTTAGGAAAACCTCTGCTATAGCCATAGGGGCACGACGCATGGCCTGGTTCCAAGCTTCCGACTTGGATAAATGGGTACAAGAAAGGCTGGGAAATACTCCTTGTACTGGGGAGAATCTCTTTAACAAAGAGACTTTACGCCAAGCTGCTCAGTTAACCACTGGCACTATTGCTTTCAAAGGATTGTCAACACCTTCCTCTATCCCAGGTGGTAGGAAATCTTCTACCAAACTTTATTCCCCTAAGGGGAAAAAGTTTTATTCATTCTCTACCCATCATACAGCTGTTTCCAAACAAGGGAAACATCAAACCAGGCTAAAGAAACCACAACCTCAACCACTTCAGCAAACCCAGCAGCCGCAGGGTTGCTGATAGACTCTTCACTGAATCCTTCTTTCCTGTTTTGAGGTTTAGAACCTGTAGTTTGCTTCTTCTCATTTCAAGCATCTACATCGGTTCCATCCTAAATTTTACACATGTCTCTCTTTAAAGGGACATCCTTACGTTTAGCTCATAGAGCTTCTTAAGATGATTATGCTTTACAGGTAGTAAAGTTACTCCTCTTCCTCCTAAGTAGACAGAGGAGTAACAGCTGTCAATAAGGTTGCTATGCCTTTACCTTTGACATTTTCTCCTGTATCAGCATGTCTCATATTACTTTTTCAAAGATTTACTCCATCGTAAGTCTTTTTTCAACTCTGTCCCTCTTACTAAGACATTTGGTCTGTAGGAGTGATACCACTTAACTGAAGGGCTTATCCCTAAGCCCCTGAGTTTTCTTTTCAGAGTTGTCTCCCCCTTGCAATCTTGGGACCTAAGATTTGTTCTGCTGCCCTAACAATAGTTAGAAGTGCAGGAGCTCTTAGTGTTTAGACCACTGACTTGCTGACCAAGCAACCAGGGGTTGATCTCCAATATCAATCCTTTCTGGCCTTAGTACTAAGTCCCAGACAGGCTAAGAACCTTTTTCTGGCTTTATTGTTGCAGACACATCAGCATACCTTCTATCCTTAGCCTTTCCCAATCCTTGGGATTTGGCGGAATAGTTCAGGTTACATACTGGCTCTTAAACAGCCAGTTTTTTCTTCTAACCAACCTGCAACATGCTCTCTGCATCTCTACAGAGCAGCTCTGCACTATGGACCCTTGCTAGAGAGCAAATAATTCCAGATGGTTAGGAAGGGCTTTACCTAGTCATGACTACTGGGTTCTCCCTACCCTTACCATTTCCATTAAAGTCTCCTTCTTCAATAAAGGACACAGGCCTTTAATTAGGTAAAGACCTAAAGAATTATCCCTGGGTTGGTTCACATCTCCAGTGGACCCCTTCACCAGGGATGGCTTTCTTTTAGTAACAGCCAGTCCTTGTCTTGTATTTTCCTTCCACCTTCAATTCTTCAAGGGGTAATTCATATTGAGCGCAAGAATGCATCATACTCATTTTGCCCTAATAAAAGGGTAAATATGGTATCTCATTTCATTGCGTCGTCTTCTCCACCTGCCATACTGGAGTTATGGAAGGATCCAGACTTACTGCCTGCGGATTAAAAACATCCTCTGCATTTTTTCACGTAGGCCTCCATTCCTGGTTATTCAAGGGCTAGAATTCTTAGAGGACTCTAGACTTCTCCTTGTCAGTGAGAGCACTCCCACTCATAACCAGGGAGAATGGATTCTCTAAACATCTCCTCAAGCAGGTATTTCCCTTCTTGTTAATAGATGAATCTTTCTCTGGGTATATAGATAGATAGAGAGAGAGAGAGATAAGGAGAGAGAGAGAGAGAGATAAGGAGAGTTGTGTGGACCGAATGGAATGGGAAGGAAATGAGGGATACACCTTTAAAAGTAAAGGCAAACAGGGTTCCCATGGAAACCACAAGCTTTCCGAGCATGTACTAGCTAGAGCTAAACCCTGCCCCAGCAGTGATGTAAGAGCTAGTTTGAGCCCTAACGAACTTCACATGTGAAGCAAGGAGGGAGTGGCTGGTGAGAAAAGCCATTTTAAGGCTGCCTCAGAGTTTAGTAAGGAGAGGAAGCCAGAAGAAAGGAAGCCAGGAGGTGATCCAGGAAGCGAACTAGTAGGGAAGTCACGGAACGCGGAACAAGCTAAGGAAGCTAAGGAGGATTCTGGAGAGGCTGCTGATCCCTATTCTCAAGGAGCACTGAAAGCAAACCTGAAGCTTCTGCCAAAGCAACCCAGAGAGAAGGTAGAAAGGCTTACCTTTACCCGGGGAAAGAGCTTTGACTGTAGAGAAAGCATTGCACGTTGGAAAGGTACGTGTGCTTCAGTCCCTAACAAGAGCTGTGCTGAGGATCTTGTTAAGAAGCTAAGGTTCAGCGCTGAGCAAAGTCAGGACAGGAACGCAGTAAAACCAACTCCAGCCAGGAGTAAAAGTATTCCAAGTAAGTGCCCTGAGACAGCTTCAGATTCTGTGTTCAAATTCTTACAAGAGAATCAAACTCCTTCCCTAAGCAGTGTACGTGAAAACCAGAGAGAACAGTTTATAGGACAACTGCAAGAGATTCTAAATAAGCTTCAGTTTAAACCTGATTATAAGAGTTTCTTAGAAGAGAATGCTAATGGAGCTCGTGAAGATATGATAATAGATGTTGATGAAGCACCTGTTGATAGTGACGTATGTGAAATGGATTGCTCTTTATGTGAAGCAAACAGCTTGGACTTACGCTGAGTTACCTCTGCATGAGAGGCGTGCATAGCTGTTTCTAAACCTGAGAAAGAAAGACATTTTGTGGAAACTTTTAAGTTTGTCTGATCAGTTCTTCAGCCTTGGCTGTGGAAAGCTGGTATTGCAGAGAAGCCTGAGCAGAGCTGTGATATGAAACAGTACTACTGTCATTTGATTCTCAACTTTCAGTTCTTCCTGTTATCCTATTATTTTGGAGAAATAATCCATGCCATGTCTTGCGTTAAGAATTCTATGCGAGGGGGAAAACCCTGAATAAAATTTGTTTGCCTTGAACCCCGTGTGGTCACAATACTTTGTTGGAGAGTAATTAAACTACAAGTCCCAGCATCCATTGCTGGCACACTAGGCTTGAGACATTGCTTGAAAACGAATAAGGCAGCCCTTTTGCCGTTCAGCCATTGGCCCTAGGCAAGGGGTATGACAATATGGGAGGAGTAGCCTAGTGGTTGGGGCAAGGTACTTCAGGCCGGAAGGTCGGGGGTTCAAATCCCACTAGAGGACAGCAACCTTGGGCCGGAAGGACTGGGGTTTCTAGTCTCACAGATGCTCCTTGTGGTCTTGGGCAAGCCACTTAACCCTCCATTGCCCATGTTCCCTGTAAGTATTAGTGTATGTGTCTCATATCCCTGCGTGTTAAATGTATCCCCCAATTGTGTTGTGACCGCTTTGATTGAAGGATAAGGCGGTATACAAAACTGTCTAAAATAAATAAATAAATTTATATAGATATATGCATATCTGTGCCCATATTTATATATTTATGTAAATAGTTTATACTCCTATTTTAACTCTGCTATTTAACCCTGTCAATAGCTTATTAGTCTCCTCCTCCCCATTCAGTCCAAGTTGATTTCCCTGTTACAATGTAAGCATTGATATCACTGTTCCGATGTAATGCAAATGTTATGTTTTATGTAAACCGCACTGACTTTGAATAGCGCGGTATATAAGAATGGATAAATAAATATATTTATATAAATAGATATATCTGTATCTACCTATATATATACT
Source organism: Ichthyophis bannanicus (assembly GCA_033557465.1). NCBI lineage: Eukaryota > Metazoa > Chordata > Amphibia > Gymnophiona > Ichthyophiidae > Ichthyophis > Ichthyophis bannanicus. The sequence continues at coordinate 559,058,875 of CM066034.1, read as the reverse complement.
GGAATATATAATAGTAGGTGGATATGTATCTATATACTTTTTCTATCTGTCTGCCTAGGTTCATATATATATATATCTTTCCTATAGGGCTCCGACAGATAGTCACTACCCCTATCAATGCTGCTCCAGCATACTTAGGGTTCTACATAAACAACCACTTCTCTGTGGTAGTTAAAGGGTTTTTTCACCTTAACCTTCAGGTTAGGTACATCTGAAGTCCTCCATGTACCATCTTTTTCCTAAGTGACTTCAATTAGGAAGGACATTCTGAATCTTCAGAAAATAGGAGGCTACAATGCCTCATACTTCTGTCCTTCTTTCTCATCGGATATAGGAGTCTTCAAAACCCCTCATCTCTAGGAACAAGCAGGAATGAGTCTTCACATATGGGTATCGTCGGTACCGACGGAGCCTGCGCGGGAACGCTCCCCAGCATCCAATCAGAAAGCCTTTGGGAGCATCCCACAGCGCCTGCGTGCTGCCTTCCCGCCTTTCCCAACTGTCTCTCCTCAGTTCTTCTTTTTCCACGGAGCCAGCAGGTCGTGTTCCTGTCACCGAAGAAGAATTTCTTTATTTTTCTTTATTTCTTTGGGGTCGCGTCTGCCTTCTTCGACGCTCCACCGGTACCGCCGGCCTTTTTCTTTAATACTTGTTAAAAAAAAAAAAAAAATATATCTTTTTTCTGTTTCTTTTTTCTTAACCTTCACTCTGTGTCTATTGATGACATTTGTCGAGCAGCCACCTGGGCTTCGGTACACACCTTTACAGCCCACTACTGCCTAGATAAAGCCTCCCGTCAGGATGCCTTCTTTGGCCAAGCTGTTCTTCAAAATCTCTTTCAGACCTAATTCAACTCCTACCCACCAATCCTGGTGGGATGCCAGAGATCCATTACTATACTATCCATCCTTACTATAGGTGGCAGCTTCCTGGGGCTATCTCCCTGGCATCTTCAGCTAGTGAGTCCCCATATGTGAAGACTACATTCCTGCTTGTTTCTGGAGATAGCGTAGTTACTCACCTGTAACAGGTGATCTCCGGGAACAGCAAGAATTTAGTCTTCACAACCCACCCACCTCCCCTAGGAGTTGTGTCTCTATCTCTCTGTCTCTTTCCTCTCTCCCTCTATCCTTTCACTCAGCTACAAACTTAACTGAAGAGGGACAGTTGGAAAGGCGGGAAGGCAGCGCGCATGTGCTGAGGGATGCTCCCAAAAGCGTTCCTATTGGATGCTGGGGAGCGTTCCTGCGCAGGCTCCGTCGGTACCGACGATACCCATATGTGAAGACTAAATTCCTGCTGTTCCTGGAGATCACCTGTTACAGGTGAGTAACTACGCTTTACTTTTGTGATCCTTCACATTTAGAAAAATTCTTAGTTGATAAACTACTGGAGATGGAAAAGATTGATGGGGGGGGAGTTGTTTGCTTCCGTTTGACTCCCCTGTTTCCTTGATTAATAATTGCTTTGGTTTGCCTTTTCTTCCCTTGATGTGGGGCTGTCGCTGTATTTCTTTGTATATTGTGTTTTATTTGGTTTTGTTGGTTTCTTGTATGATGGAGGATTTTCTAAATGTCTTATGGGATTTGTTTTGTGATAAAGCTTATAAATAAAAAAAAAGATTCTGTATGTTAGGCTTTATGCTTCTGCTCAGTTCTTCAGTGGTGGAATTATTTGGCTTTTGGCTTGTGGTATTTAGCCCTATCCATCCTCTGGGGAGGGGCCCTCTGTGGGACTGTTCATCTTCAGTAGGGGGATCACGAGGCCTAACTTTATGCTGTTTGATACTTTTACCCTTTGTAATCACATGGTGCACACTTCAGAGACCTACCTTGTCTTGTCTGCAGCGTGGCAGTATGCAAGTTCAGCAGTGCTGGTGACGATTGGTATGTACTAGTGGGCGTAGCGAAGGACCTGATCCTGAACCCCCGCTCTGTTGCTGGTGGCTTCATCTACACCTACAAACTGGTGAATACTGGTGAGAAACTTGAATTCCTGCATAAGGTAAGTCCTCCATCTATTTTCTATCCATGCAGGGAACAGACAGGATTCCTGTTGTTAGGTGGAAGGGGGGAGTCTCCTTCAAAGAGAATTGTCCTAGAAGAACAGGAAGGAAATGTTGTAATATCATTGTTTCCCAACCTTTATTTGGCCACAACCCGTATTTTAATGGTGAAAACAACAAGTTGACCCCCAGCCCTACCTTGCTGTCTGTAATGTTGCTGCTCCAGGCCCTTGTATACTGTTGGCTGCAGCTCTGCTGAAATCCCCTGCCTCTCTTTGAGCCTGCACAGGCCTAGTTATAGGATCATTGCATGGGCGAATGATGTGGCATTTGTTTTTCTCTCATGGTCACAGCCCAAATGTAGATCGTATGACCCTGATTTGGGGTTGCGGCCCACATCTTGGAAAGCAGTGTTATTTATTTTAGTTTGTGAATACTTCTTATACCACACTTCAGGTAAGAGCCCGGCAGGATGGTCTACAAAGTTCTCTTTCTCCATAGACAAACAGGAAATAAATCCTCATGTATGGGGATGTCATCTGACGGAGCCCACACAGAAAGTACTCCCCAGCTATTACTAGAAGTTTTTGGGAGTTTCCTCTATGCATGCGTGTCATCTTCTTGCCTGCTGCCATGGCACCATTTTACCTTACTCTTCATTTTTCCCATGGAGTCCAACGGACATGTCTCAACAATCTTACTGATAATTTTTTTTATCCCTCTTGGGAAATCCTTTCAGCCTTTTTGCTTTTTTTTCAGCAGCTACTTGCCTGCATGATACGGTTTTTTCATTCTCTTTTGATTTCCCTTGTCAGTATTTTTACTATTTTAAGGTTTTCTTTCTTTTCTGCTGCACCATTGCCCCCTTAGGTGTCTGTGCTCCAGCCTCAAGTTTATCTTTTCAGTTTTTCAAAACTCTGAGTCGTTTGATTTCACTGTGGCTGTTTTTCCGGCTGATATGTCACAAACATTTACCAGCAAGTTTAAAAAGTGTTCCAGGTGCTCTAGGACCATCTTCGCCATGGATACTCATGATTGGTGCTTTCAGTGCCTGGGGACCTGATCATCAGCCCTCTTGTAATTTGTGTTTACAGATGACAAAAAGAGGACTCAAAGGTTGAAAGAAGCAGCACAAATCGATTTTTGGTGCTCATACGTCTGATCCATTGGCATTGGCCGCACCGGTCTCTCTGGCATCAAAGTCTGCATTGGATGCTGTCAGTGTATCGACATCAAGGAGCTCTCAAGCCCACTCTGAGCCAATCACCCAAAGTGCCACAGAGCATCGGCCATTGACCAGTATCCATCTGAAGATCAGGAAGGATTCAGTTTAATCTTCATCGACCCCACTGGAGACTCCAGTGCATCAGTGTCGAAGCCTCTCGAGGCATGGCCACAAGAGGGACAAGGATTTGCAAGAGTGCCCCTCTAAGCTGCTTTGAAGAGAGGAGAGTTCATTTTCCAAGGCATTGGAGGGGCAGCACCAGCCTACTGCATGCCATGATCACACCACAGGTACACCCTCTCAGATTCCAGGAACATCCCGATGTTGCTGAGGCCCTCAGCTCTCAGAGATGGCAACTATGGAGAGCTGCCTTCTGAGGGCTCTCGAGGAATGCATTACCATGCTGTTTGCCATGTAGCATGTCAGCGCCTCGTTGTCTGCTGCATCAACATTGGCACCCGTCCAGCCGATCCTTGAGAAGCATAGCTTGCCTACAACATCGGGGCATTGAAGGGCTGCGACACCGGAGCCTGCTCTGCCGATCTCACTCTATAGTATATCAGGCTATGGAGATCATCGGTGCATTGTCGCTCCCGATCCAGACAGAATCTCAAAAGTATTTTGATTTCCTCTCTGAGTTTGACTCAGAAGGCTAGGTCAGTGATGTAGAATTGGGAGACATTTATTTTATTTTATTTTTGTTTATTTATTTTTTATTTAATAGAAACATGACAGCAGAAAAAGACCACATGTCCTATCTAGTCTGCCCTTCCATCAACTACAATAGTCTCCTTTTTTCCTTTAGAGATCCTCTGTGTTTGTCACGTGCTTTTTTGAATTCAGATACTGTCCTCATCTCTACCACCTCCACTGGGAGACTATTCCACACATCTGCCACTCTTTCTGTAAAGAAATATTTCCGCATATTACTCCTGAGTCTATCCCCTGTCACCCTCATCATATGTCCCCTTGTAGCAGAGCTTGCTTTCAATCGGAAGAGACTCTTTTCCTGTGCATTTATGCTGTGGAAGTGTTTAAATATCTCTATCATATCTCCGCTATCCCACCTTTTCTGTAATGTATACATATTAAGATCTAATGTGTTTTGTATACCGCCTTATCGTATATTCAAAGCGGTTTACATTAAACATCAACAAGGAAATGTACAAAGAACAGTGGGGGGGGGGGATAAACTTGGAGGATTAAATAAGGGGGATGCTAAGTTGCACACAAAAATAATTGTACTATAACATTAAAGTTATAAATATCAGTTAAAACTGGTGTAATGGCACCCTGAATCTTCTTCAGTTCAGATACTGGTATTCTCACTCCCCTTTCAAATGTATATGTCACTGTACATACATTTCGGAGCCCCAATGAGGGGACTTAAGTTGTAAATAATAGTTATAATAAATAGCCGCAATAATGTATAAAGTTAATGCTCAGTTATATTCAACTGTTCTGTAATGTTATAATGTTCAGAAGTTCAATGTATGTTAACTGTTGTTCATTGTAAACCGCCCCTGATCTTTGGAAGGGGCGGTATATAAAAGTGTACAAATAAATAGAATAGGGAACATCATTCCAGAATAGTAAATATAGGCTTAGGTATTAGGGGATAACGGATAATTCACTTAACAAGGGAGGGGTGCCTAAATGACAAGGTACTAGAGGAATATGTGATGGGGGCAACAGTGCACAACCCGTACAAGGGGGGAATATTCTGTATGTTCATGTGGTGGATATATAATGCTCTGTGCAGAGAGATTTTTATTGCCTTCCTAAAGTCCAAGATGTCATTGATGGATCTGATTTTTACGGGTAGCTCATTCCATAGGGATGGGGCGTATAAGGAGAATACTTGATTACAAGTAGTCTGTTTTTTATTTTGTATTTAGGAATGACCAGAGTATTTTTGTTTGAGATTCATCTTTGTCTGTTCTCTGGATTCTTGTGATCTGGAGTTGTAGGCTGATTGGTGATAAGTTGTGTAATATTTTGAAGATAAGTAATGTTGTGAATTTGGAACATGTGGGAACCAGAAGCCAGTGTAGCTGTTGTAGTGTGGGTGTGATGTGGCTTTTTTTAACTGTTCTGGTGATAATACATGCTGCAATGTTTTGTACCAGTTGGAGTGGATGTGTTCTTTTCTTTGGGAGGCCTTGATAGATTATGTTACAGTAGTCTAGTATCAGTGTTATCATAGCTTTGCATTCTCCAGGACCAAGCAGGAAGTCAGTCCTCACATAAGGGTGACGTCGGCGCCGACGGAGCCCTCGCGGAGCAATTTTCCCCAGCTTTCAAAGAAAGCCTTTGGGAATTGCAGCGCGCATGCGCGGTCCTCTTCCCGCCCAAGGGTGCCATCTTGCTCAGTCTTCTTTTTTCCGCGGAGCCCTACAGACGTTGTTTGTAATTCCCCGCTAGAAAAGTTGATTTTATTTGTCTTTTTTCTCGGTTCGACGCCGGTTCTTTTCCCGCCCGGACCCGCGACGCCGGTTCTTTTCCCGCCCGGACCCGCGACGCCGGTTGCGAGTCCATTCTTTATTTTTCGTTTTTTGGTCCTTCGTGACAGATTTCGCGCCTTTTTTTCTTTTTCACTGGCAGCCCTGTCTTTTGACCTCGCAGGGGCCCTTTTTCCCCCGATGACTGCCAGCGGGTTTAAGAAGTGTGATCGGTGTAAGAAGCTCATGTCTCTTACCGACACACACGACTACTGCCTCCGCTGCCTCGGACCCGATCATGACCCAATGATCTGTGGTCCGTGTGGCAAAATGTCCTCAAAAGCGTTGAGGAGTCGGCAGCATCAGCGGGAACGTATCTTCTCTGACTCCGGCTGGGCCCGGACCTCGTCAGAGGCTTCGACGTCTCGGGACTCTGGTCCTGAGCATCGTCGAAGTTCCTCTGAACGGGGGTCTCCTACCCGGGAACATCATCGGAAGAAGAAACCCGCGAGGGCGGGGTCGGTGGACGCTCCTGGTTCCTCGAGGGCCAGGTCGCATAGCCCCGATACCCGTCCCGGGTCCTCGGAGATGGAGAGGCCTTCCAAACATCCTCGTCTCGAGATGGACTCGCCCGCTCACGTGAGTACTGTTGTCCTCGTGGACTCGCCTCCGAAGGAGCCGACGTCGGGCCCGACGCTATCGGGGCCCGAGTCGGGGGCTGCTGGGTCTCCTGAGCTCGGACTCAGGTTGACGGCCTTGGAGAGCAGTCTGACTGCCTTCATGGGCCAGCAACGGGCATTGATCGCTGGCCTCGCCGGTGCTTCTGCCCTGACCACCGGGATGTCGACGTCCAAGTCGACCCCGGAGACCGAGCCGATCCTCGAGTCCATGAGGGCTCGAGTCGATCCTCTGTCGCGGTCTCCTTCGGCCTCCCGTTCGGGACCGAGGTCGTCGACGCCGACTCCCTCGGCGTCGGGGCGAACGGCATCGATGCCCGCCCGACCGGAGCCGCTCGACTCCTCCTCCGAGGAGTCAGCCTGGGAATCCGAGGACGAAGAGTCACCTGGTTCTTTTCGGACTCGGTGTGTCCCATTGGATCCCCCGAGTCCGAACCTCGGAGACCGTCCCCCCCGGAGGATACCCGGTTCTCGGACTTCGTGCGGGATATGGCCAAAGCCTTGGCCTTCCCCGCGGATCCCGAGGAGGAGCCTCGAGTCGAAGAGCTCGATGCCCTCCAGTATGACTCTCCCCCAAAGGAGGCCTTTATTGTACCGGTTCCTCCAATGCTGGAACGACTTCTTTTCCGCATGTGGGAGAGCCCGGCGTCGACGCCGGTGTTAAGCAAGCGGGTCGATTCCATTTATCGAGTCCGCAAGAGCCCCGGGTTCCAAAAGGCACAACTACCGCACCATTCCATGGTGGTGGAATCGGCCATGCATAGACTTAAGAGTCAGAAAATGCACTCCTCGGTGCCTCCCGGTCGGGAGGCTCGAAGCCTGGATGCCCTCGGTAGGAAGTGTTTCCAGGGCTCTATGCTTGCTTGTCGAGTCCAGACCTACCAGCTCTATATGGGCATGTATCTCCGAGACCTGGCTAAAGAAATAGCCGAGTTCTCTGCTGGTCACTCCAAGGAACCTTTGCAAAGGTTCCAAGCCTTGTCAACTGGTATTCGGGAGTGCTCAAAGTTTATCTCTCGAGCAGCCTACGATGGCTTTGAAGCATCGGCTCGAGTAGCCGCAGCCAGCATCGGTGGCCGCCGACAGGCTTGGCTTCAGTCATCCGACCTCGAGCCATGGGTGCAGGACAAGTTGGTCGATGTCCCCTGCAGAGGTGAAAACCTCTTTGGCAAGCCCATGGATGAGAAGGCTGCGCAGATCGAGACCGAGACTCTCACCAGGACTCGTCTCTCAAGGAAGACCTCTGCCCCTTCTCAGAAGAGGAAGGGCTCGGGGAAAAAGCCCTTTTACCCGAGGAAGGCGGCTGCCTATCACCACTACCCTCATTATCAGGCCTCAGCAGCTCCCCAACAGGGTAAGCAAGCCAAGGGACGGGGTAATGGGTCCCGTAGGCAGCAAGCCCCCAAGCCTGCACCACCGGCCCCTGCTCAGCAGGGTGGGGGTTTTTGACTTCATCAGCATAGCCTCTCCCCCTCAGCTGGTTTCTCTCAGCACAGGAGGCCAGCTGGTCCACTTTGCCCACAGGTGGTCCAACATCACTACAGATACCTGGGTACTTCACATAGTCCAAGAGGGCTATCTTCTGCACTTCCACCAGGTACCTCCCTCCTACTTTCCGGGGGAGCCTCTCAGACTCCCTCTGCACAGGGACTTACTCCTTCAGGAGTTAGCAAGTCTTCTTCAGGAACAGGCTGTGGAACCGGTGCCCCACCACCTGAGAGGTCAAGGCTTTTACTCCAGGTACTTTCTGATACCAAAAAGAACAGGAGGCCTCAGACCCATCCTGGACTTGCGGAACCTCAACAAGTTCCTCGCAGAGGAAAAGTTCAAGATGCTTACCCTTGGAATCCTGCTGCCCTACCTCCAGCAGAGAGACTGGCTATGCTCCTTGGATCTAAAGGATGCCTACACTCACATCCTCATCCACCCCAGCCACAGACAATATCTCAGGTTTGTTGTGGGCAGCAATCATTACCAGTACAGAGTACTACCCTTTGGCCTATCCTCCGCACCAAGGGTGTTCACCAAATGTCTAGCAGTGGTGGCGGTTTATCTAAGACTTCAAGGCCTCTTTGTATTTCCATACCTGGACGACTGGCTCATCAGAGCACAGTCTTCCCAAGAGGCCACTCACGCCACGCACCGCACTGTGGCTCTGCTCCAGCACTTGGGCTTTGTCATAAACTTCGCAAAGTCCACTTTGCTCCCCTCTCAGGATCTCGAGTTCATCGGCGCAAGATTAAACACGCTTCAGGCGCGTGCCTTTCTGCCTCTCGACAGGGTAAACAGGCTCATGGATCTTGCCAACCACTTTCACAGCAATTCCCTGGTCTCTGCCAGGCAATTTCTGAGACTGCTCGGCCATATGGCTTCCACAGTCCATGTGACCCCCAATGCCCGCCTGAACATGCGGCCTGCTCAATGGTGCCTTCGCACACAATGGCATCAGGCCACTGGGAGCCTAGCGGACTCCGTACAGATCTCCGACCCGCTGGTCTCTTCTCTGCAATGGTGGCTTCATCTGCCAAACCTAGTGCTAGGAATGGCTTTTCAGTCTCCTCCGCCTTCTCAGGTCCTAACGACCGATGCTTCTCTCCTGGGTTGGGGAGCACATTGCCAAGGAACATGTACTCAGGGCCTCTGGACTCCTTGGGAGTCTGCCCAGCAGATCAACTTCCTGGAGCTCAGAGCTATCCGCCTAGCTCTGAGGGCTTTCTCCCACCTCATTTCTCACCAGTCTGTGCTGGTCCAGACGGACAATCAAGTTGCGATGTTCTGCGTGAACAAACAAGGGGGCACAGGCTCCTTCCTTCTCTGTCGGGAAGCACAAAAGCTGTGCTCTTGGGCCGTCAGCCGCGGCATCCTCCTCAAAGCTGTTTATCTCCCGGGACAAGAAAATTGCCTGGCAGACAAACTGAGCAGAATCCTCCAGCCACACGAGTGGAGATTGGATCCGTTAGTGCTTCAGCGGATCTTTCTCAAATGGGGCCTACCCACCATGGATCTCTTTGCCAGTCCTCTCAACCGGCAACTTCCCCGATTCTGCTCTCGACAACTGCATCCTCTCAGAGTAGCGGCGGATGCTTTTCTTCTCTCCTGGTCCACAGGCCTTCTGTATGCCTTTCCTCCCATGCCGCTGGTGTCTCGGACGCTCTTCGAGGTTCTCTGGGACAAAGCCTCAATGATCCTTGTGGCTCCCCGGTGGCCGAGACAGCCCTGGTTCCCGCTTCTGATGCAGCTAGCGGTGGACACTCCTCTCCCTCTGGGGTTGCAGCCCGATCTCCTGACCCAGGATCACGGGACTCTCCTACACCCCAACCTCCGGTCCCTTCATCTGATGGCCTGGCTGCTGAAAGGGTAGTCCTTGCTCCCCTCCTGCTGCCTCCAGATGTGGAGGAAGTCGTCTTGGCCTCCAGGCGACCCTCCACCCGGAAGTCCTACGCTCTGAAGTGGCATCGGTTCTCCGTCTGGTGTGCTCAGCAGTCTCAAGATCGCTTCTCCTGTTCGATATCAGTGGTCTTGCAGTACTTGCTTTGCCTCTCCGATCTTGGACTTAAGTCCAACTCGGTCAGGGTCCACCTCAGTGCTCTTTCTGCGCATCACATGCCGGTGGATGGCAGACCTCTTTCCAGCCACCCTCTAGTGGCTCGTTTCCTCAGAGGCCTCCTTCTCCTTAAACCACCTTTGCGCCCATCAGCCCCTGACTGGGATCTGAATGTGGTTTTACAGCGGATTACCTGTCCGCCTTTTGAACCTATGGCTACCTGTCATCTTCGTTTTCTTTCTTGGAAAACCTTATTCTTGGTAGCCCTCACTTCTGCTAGACGCGTTAGTGAGCTACAGGCCCTAGTATCTGATCCTCCTTATACTAGGTTCTACAAGAATAGGGTAGTCCTACGGACTCACCCTAAGTTTCTTCCTAAAGTGGTTTCCCCTTTTCACATCAACCAGGAGGTGGTACTTCCGACCTTCTTTCCCAGGCCACACTCCAGCCGAGCTGAAATGGTCCTGCATACCCTGGACTGTAGGAGGGCGTTAACCTTCTACCTTGACCGTACGCGGGAGCACCGAAGGGCTGTTCAGCTCTTCGTGTCTTATGACCCCAATAAGTTGGGGCTCCCTGTCTCCAAGCGTACTCTGTCCATCTGGATTGCTGACTGTATCGCTTGGGCTTATGAGGCAGCCGGCCTCTCGTTGGAAAGTCGAGTCACGGCTCATCGTGTTAGGGCGAAGGCTGCGTCAGTGGCTTACCTCCGCTCTGTTCCATTGGCAGACATCTGCCAGGCCGCTACTTGGTCTTCAAGCCAGACTTTTGCAGCCCATTACTGCCTGGAGAGGGAGTCCCGCAGGGACAGTGCCTTCGGACAGGCAGTCCTCCGTAATCTCTTTGAGGTATAGGCAACTCCTGCCCTCCATCCCAGATGTTGGGTTACCGGTTGGGGGCGTACTCAGAGAAGATTCCTTCCTTCTGTGCTACTGAGCTTGAGAGAGCTCCTATTTTGTGCTTAGGGTCTCCGGTAGCCTTAAGCTTGGGAGTCCCATATGTGAGGACTGACTTCCTGCTTGGTCCTGGAGAAAGCGTAGTTACTCACCTGTAACAGGTGTTCTCCAGGAGCAGCAGGAATCAGTCCTCACAACCCTCCCTCCTCCCCTTGGAGTTGCAGTTCTATGTTTTCGTTTTTGCTAATTTTTTGCTGTCTTTTAGCTATGTCATCAGACTGAGCAAGATGGCACCCTTGGGCGGGAAGAGGACCGCGCATGCGCGCTGCAATTCCCAAAGGCTTTGAAAGCTGGGGAAAATTGCTCCGTGAGGGCTCCGTCGGCGCCGACGTCACCCATATGTGAGGACTGATTCCTGCTGCTCCTGGAGAACACTTGTTACAGGTGAGTAACTACTCTTACTGTTCGGAAGTTGCTGTCATTGAGTAAGCGTTTAATTTTCTGTATTGTTCTTATTTTGTGATAGGCTGTCTTGGTTATTCTTTTAATGTATGGCTGGAAGCTAAAATTTTGGTCCAGAGTAACTTCAAGGTATTTCACCTCATGGTCTGTTAGGTTATGGTCTAGGATTTTTATGGTCTCAGGTGGAGAGAATGTGGTATTTCTGGTGGTGTGTAGGGCCTCTGATTTTTTTTGAGGTTTTGTTTATTGAGCCATTTTATCATTTCCTCAAGGCATGATGTGATCTGGGCGTGTTCAAGTTTGTCAGTATTGAATTGAGCATATATCATCGGCATATATTTTGTATTGGATATTATGTTCTTTTATGATGGTGCAGTGGTTGCAGATAAATGTTAAAAAGTAGCGTTGACAAGGCTGAACCTTGCGGGATACCTTGGGCTTGGTTAAATGGTCTTAAATGTTAGTTTCCGCATCTGACTTGCTGTTTTCTGTGCGTTAGGTATGAGATGAACCATTTAAGGATAGTGCCATGAATCCCTATGTCTTGAAGCCTTCTTAATAGAGTGAAGTGGTTCACCGTGTCAAAGGCTGCTGCTATGTCGATAAAGATTAGAATAAACCCCTCTCTTATGTTGCCAGTAGTTAGGGTATATAGGAGCAATGTGAGAAGTGTCTCTACACTTTGGTTAGATTTAAAGCCATGCTAGTGGGAATCTAGTGGAGCATGGGTATCTATATGGTTGTACAGACTTTTCAGTAATCTTGGTTATAAATGGTGGACTTTATATTCGCCAGTAGGAGTTGGGGTCCTTATTGTCGAGGTTGGTATTTTTCAATAATTGATGCCTTTTTGAGGCTAGGGGGTAAGTAACCTTGTCTGAAGGACAGCTGGGTGATCTTTAGTAATGTGGGCACTAGATGTGTTCTTGCGAGCTTCATCCATGAGACTGGACATGGATCCAAAGGAGAGGTGGATGTTTTCAGTTTGGTTATGATGGTTTCTAGCTTCTCTTCAGAGGGCATGTGACATGATTCCCACCGTTTCATGTTGGTATGGTATGTGGGTATGTCTCTTAGTTGAGTAGCATCTTCAAATGATATGATTTTGTTTTTCAACTCGAGGAAGTCTGTTATGACTTGAGAGTTTTAATGTATTGATAATTCTTTTCTTGCATGGGTTCATTAGTTAGTGTGTGTGCGATGTCAAATAATTCCCTTGGTTTATTGAGGGACCCCATGATTAAATTAGTGTGGTGTTCTTTTTTGCATTTGTTTATCTGGTCATGATATTTGCAATGCTTGGTGTTGTATTTAATTAGGCTTTCTTGGTCTTTGATTTGTCGCCATTGTCTCTCTAGTTTACATAGTGTCCTCTTTAGCTCATTCATTAATTTCACTGGAGTACGATGGAGCATAATATTTTCTATTTGTGTGACTTCTCTTATTTGGTGCCATTGCTGCTTTATGTATTGTATGGTTCCAGTTACTGATGATTGCGTCCAAAATAGTTGTATTATGATTGAACTGTGATAGTACTTGTTTCAAGAAGTCGTCTTTGTCATATTGTTTAAATCTTCTACTCTCCTTTTGTAGACCTTCCAATGTTTTCCTTGATACAGATGTTTTATTATGTCAAAGTTAAGCATGTGGTGGTCTGACCAGGGAATCTGAGTAGTGGTAGGGTGGATTATGAGATTTTGGTCCAGTAAATGGTTCAGTACAAAGATGAGGTCTAAGGTTTCCCCTTTCCTGTGTGTTGGGGAGTTAGTGATTTGTGTGTAATGTAGATCATCCATGGCTTACAAGATGCACTTGCCTTTTTAGAAGATAAGAAAGACAGGTTTTGGTCCCCTAGTACAATGAGAGGTTTACTTGGTGTTGAATGGGTACATACTGTTTCTAAGATGACTGAGCGTTCTTCCTCATTTAAATTTGGTGCACAGTACATGAGACAAATGGATAGATTCTTGTTCATGATTGTTAGAATGTCTGAGTTATAGGAGAAGATCGAGGCAAAATTTAGATGCTCTTTTGCAGTGATAAAAACTCCTCCCCTCTTCGTGTAGTTCTTGGGCAGTTATGTACAGTATAAGGTAGGGAGGTGATTTGTTTTAGGATAAAGTTATCTGTGTCCCAGAGCCATATTTCTGTGATACACATTATATCCACTTGTTCCGTTATATAGTCTATTACATTGGATTTAGTGGCAGTTACAGAAACATGGTTCACAGACAACCATGATTGGGATGTAACTATACCAGGCTATACTTAATTCAGAAAGGACAGGGTAGGAAGAAGGGGAGGAGGAGTGGCACTATATGTAAAAATAATATTAAAGCTTTGGAATTACAGAGCTTAAAAGGGAGAGAGGAGGCATTGTGGGTTAAACTAGAAAGAGAAATCTGTTTGCATTGGCGTGATATACAGACCTCCCTCACAAGAGGAAGAGGTAGACAGAGTTAATTGAAGACATACGCAGAATTGCTGGGAAAGGAAAAGTGCTACTGATAAGAGATTTCAGTATGCCAGATGTTGATTGGCACATTCCTGCTGCAGTATCATCTAGAAGTAAGGAGATCCTGGATTCTCTATAGGGAGAACTATTCAGGCAATTGATAACAGACCCCACATGTGAAGGGGCCATACTGGACTTGGTGCTTACCAATGGTGAAAGTGTTTCTGATGTTATAGTGGGGGATCATTTTGCATCCAGTGATCACCAGATGGTGTGGTTCAGTATTAGGACTATGTCTGTTAGAATCCATTTTAAGGTAAGGGCCTTAGACTTTAGGAAAACAAACGTTGCCAAGATGGGCCAATACCTCAGGGAGTCGTTAGTGGGATGGGAATAGCTGGGGGATGTAGAAAAACAGTGGGCAAAACTGAAGGGGGATATTTTAAGGGCAACCAACCTTTTTGTTAAAATGGTAAATAAAGGTAAAAGGAAAAGGAGACCGCTATGGCTTTCGAAAGAAGTAGCTGAAAAGATGAAGAGAAAGAGGGAAGACCCTTCATGAAATACAAGATATCACAGAGAGAGGAAGACAGGCATCCATATTTAGAAAAACTTAGAGAAGCTAGCAAAGTAGTCAGGAAAGCAAAGATTCAAAAAGAGGAGGAAATAGCCAATGCAATAAAATGAGGGGGGGGGGATAAGACATTTTTCAGATATGTTAGTGAGAAGAGGAAGGGCAAAAGTGGTATTGTCAGACTCAAGGGTGAAGGGGAGGAATATCTAGAAGCTGATGAGGATAAAGCTGAATTGCTTAACAAATATTTCTGTTCTGTGTTCACAGATGAAGAACCAGGAGCAGGACCTCAGAAAGCACCCACAAACAGGAACAGAAGCGAGGGGCATCTTGAACAATTTTCAGAAGACTGTGTTCGTGAGAAACTATCTCAACTTAAAGTAGACAAAGCAATGGGACCGGATGGGATACACCCTAGAATACTGAGGGAACTTGGGGACGTTCTAGCAGCTCCACTGACTGACCTTTTCAATGCCTCATTGGAGTTAGGAGTGGTGCCAAAGGACTGGAGAGAGGCTCATATGGTGCCTTTTACACAAAAGCGGAAGTAAGGATGTGGTTGAAAACTACAGGCCAATTAGTTTAACTTCGGTGGTAAGTAAATTATTGGAAACATTGCTGAAAGGGAAAATAGTGAGGTTTCTTTGGTCCAGTGGATTACAGGATCCAAGGCAGCATGGATTCACCAGAGGCAGGTCTTGTCAGTCAAATCTGATTGATTTCTTTGACTGGGTGACCAGGGAGTTGGACCGAGGGAGAGCCCTAGATGTGGTATATTTAGATTTCAGTAAAGCCTTTGACACCGTTCCTCACAGGCGACTTATAAACAAACTGAGCACCCTAGGGATGGACACTAAAGTTACTGCTTGGGTTAGAAATTGGTTGAGTGGGAGGCGACAAAGAGTACAGGTAAATGGAGCTCACTCTGAGGAGAAGGAAGTTACCAGTGGTGTGCCCCAGGGATCTGTCCTTGGTCCGATTCTTTTTAACATCTTTGTTAGTGATATAGTGGAAGGGCTGTCGGGTAAGGTTTGTCTCTTTGCGGATGATACCAAAATCTGCAATAGCGTAGACACCCAAGAAGGTGTAGATAACATGAGGAGGGATCTAGCTAAGCTTGAAGAATGGTCTAGAATTTGGCAGCTGGGATTTAATGTTAAAAAATGTAAGGTCATGCATTTGGGCTGCAGCAATCCAAGGGAGTAATATAGTATAGGGGGTGAAGTAATTTTGTCCACTAAAGAAGAGCGGGACCTAGGTGTGGTTGTGTCTGATGATCTTAAAGTGGCTAAACAGGTAGAAAAGGCTACAGCAAAAGCTAGAAGGATGTTTGGGTGTATACGGAGAGGAATGGTTAGCAGAAAAAAGGAGGTGATAGTGCCTCTGTATAAGTCTTTAGTGCGACCTCATTTGGAATATAGTGTGCAATTCTGAAGACCGCACCTTCAAAAGGATATAATCAGGATGGAGTCAGTACAGAGGGTGGCTATTAAAATGATTAGTGGTCTTCATTATAAAGCATATGAGGACAGACTTAATATGTACACCTTAGAGGAAAGGCGGGATAGAGGTGATATGATTGAGACTTCAAATACCTCCGTGGCATAAATGCACAGGGTGAGAGCCTCTTTCGATTGAAAGCAAGTTCTGCTACGAGGGGACATGGGATGAGGGTGAAAGGGGATAGATTCAGGAGTGGTATGCGGAAATATTTCTTTACGGAAAGAGTGGTGGATCCGTGGAATAGTCTCCCAGTGGAGGTGGTAGAAATGAGGACAGTATCTGAATTCAAAACAGCATGGGACAAACACAAAGGATCTCTAAAGAAAAAAGGGAGCTGTTGTAGTTGTTGATAAGGAAGGACAGACTAGATAGGCCATGTGTTTTTTTCCTGTCGTCATTTTTCTATGTTTCTATTATTGTGTGGAATTTGGTTCGAATTGAGCGGTCACTGATTAAGGTGCACCTTAACATGACATGATTTTGAGTCTTACTTTGTGTTATGTCCCATGTTGTGTCGAGGTTTATTTGGATTAGTTTCTGAGGCCTTCTGTGTTCTGTTTGGTAAGTGTCGTGCCTCTGTATTGTATTTCTGCTTAAACATATTATTGGAATAGGTAAGTGAAGTTTCTCCGGGGACAAGCAGGAAGTTAGTCCTCACATATGGGTGACATCGGTGCCGACAGAGCCCTCGTGCTATCCTCTCCCCAGCTTTCAAAGAAAGCCTTTGGGAGATGTACCATGTATGCATGGTCCCCTTTCTGCCCAAGGGTGCCATCTTATTTCATCTTCCTCCCATGGATCTCGGGTAACCAAACCCAGGTCGTCTTCGAAGACCGGTCAGTCCTCAAAGGGTAGATCTCCTTCTAAGCTTCGAGATGCTTCCATCATTACCCTTGAGGAGAACATACCGGCCAAACATCCCCGGCGGGAGGTCCTTGCCTCCAAAGCATTAACAGGGTCCCAAGATGTTCCCGAGGCGTCCACCTCCGGAGAGCTCTTGGTGCCATGTTCTGGGGTCATGGCCCGCTCCGCCAGTATCGGCATACTAGCCATTGAGCGCAGTCTAGCGGCCTTGTTAGCGGCTTCCATACTGCTAAAGCCGCTACAATTCGTTCCGCAGCCATCGGTACCAGTACTGGATGTTTCGGCAACTACTGTTCTGCTGCTCTCCATGCTCCCACCCATGCCAGCCCTAGAATCGGTGTCCGGCATAGAGTTTCCAGTATCGAGGCATTCCGATGCCGACTTCCATCGGTACTGGCGTCAGGCAGTACGAGAGAACCCGGCCTGTCGATACTTCGAGCCTTCCGAATCCGAGGATTCTGATGAATCCATCGATACCGGAGCGGGTCTTCTGGAGGATTCCTCTCCTTCGCCGCAACGTTGGATGTCTCCTCCGGAGGACATGTCGTTTCAAGACTTTATACGGGATGTGGCTCGGAGCCTCTTGATCACTGTGACCTCCGAGAAGGAACCGAGAGCTGAAGAACTTGAAATTCTTCAGTATCCGATAGCCCCAAGGAGGCTGCAACCCTTCCCATACACCGGATTTTGCATGATCTCATGTTTAGAATGTGGGAAACACCCTTAACAGTGTCTCCACATTCTCGAAGACTCGATACAATGTACCGGGTACTGCAGTGTCCCAGATTCCAAAAAACGCAGTTACCACACCATTCCATGGTTGTGGAATCGGCGATGCGCCAGATCAAAAGTGCCAAGACACATTCCTCTAATCCTCCGGTCCGTGAGGCGAGGACTCTCGATGCCTTTGGTCGTCGATGTTTTCAGGCCTCTGTGCTGTCGGTCAGAATAAGTTCTTACATACTCTACATGGGTATGTTTCTTCGAGAGATTACTAAATATTTGAAACTCATGGCCCCTCTTCTCCCCGATGACAAGAGGGCCGATTTCCTTACTTTGGTTAAGCATGCCCAAAATGTTTCTAAGTTCATGAACAGGGGACCTTTTGATTGTTTCGAATGCATTAGTAGAACCTCTGGTATTTCTTTTGGTGCACGTCGGATTGTTTGGCTACAAGCATCCGATTTAGAGCAGTGGGTGTCAGATAAGCTGGGGAATATTCCTTGCACAGGAGAAAACCTTTTTGGCAAGGACTGGCAGGATAAAGCTTCTCAGCTTGAGTCCCGAGAACACTACCTTAAATAGATTATCTAGAACCACTGCCAATCCAGCTAAGAAAAAGACAGTTAACATAAGAACATAAGATATGCCATACTGGGTCAGACCAAGGTCCATCAAGCCCAGTATTCTGTTTCCAACAGTGGCCAATCTAGGTCATATTTACCTAGGAGTTTTTCCCAAGAGACACAAGTTCCACAATGCTTGTACTGGGTCAAGCATTGATATCTTCGGTCACTTCTTAATAATGGTTTATGGACCTTTCCTCCAGGAACTTGTCCAAACCTTTTTTAAACCCAGCTACACTAACAGCTTTTACTATATCCTCCGGTAACAAATTCCAGAGTTTGATTACACGTTGAGTGAAAAAATATTTTCTTTTATTAGTCTTAAATAGTTTACCCTGTAGCTTCATTACATGTCCCCTAGTCTTTCTATATTCTGATAAGGTAAACCCTTAAGAAACCCTTTTTCAACAAGAAAAATAAATTCTATCCTTCTTACATCCAAACTAGCCACTGTCCAATCCATGCTCCCCAGAAGGGGCAGCAGCAGCCGAAACAACAAAGGAAGACTCAAGTCCCCAGAGCTCAACCAGCTCAGCAGACACAGCCTCCGCAAGGTCTTTGACTCCTTCCTAGAGAACCTAGTCATCCTTCCTCTAGAAATACCAGAGCCTATCAACATTCCAGGCAGACTGTGTTACTTTGCCAAGAGGCAGCAGCAGATAACATCAGAGCATTGGACTCTCTCCATAGTGACAGAGGGGTACAAATTCCACTTCCACAGTATGCCCCCTCTCTCTACTCCAAGAGCGTTCAGTTCTCGGCCCCCCTCACCACTCTCTTGTGTCAAAAGGTCACCTCACTCCTTGCTCAGGGAGCGATAGGGGAGGTACCTCTTTCTCAACAAGGCTTGGGTTTCTACTCCCCCTACTTCCTTATTCCAAAGAAAACAGGAGTGTACAGACCCATACTGGACCTTAGGGAGTTAAACAAGTATCCCTTCCGAGAAAAATTAAAAATGATCTCTCTCGGAACACTCCTCCCTTACGTTCAGAGTCAGGATTGGCTATGTTCTCTAGACCTAAAAGACGCCTATACACATATCCTTATTCATGCAGAGAACACAGGAGGATTCTTAGATTCCTCTTTCAGGGAAGACATTACCAGTACAGAGTTCTTCCCTTTGTCCTGGCTTCAGCCCCAAGAGTCTTCACGAAATGCATGGCAGTAGTAGCAGCATTTTTAAGGACTCTAGGGATATTCGTCTTCCCCTACTTAGACGACTGGCTGATTCAAGCACCAACAGTTCCAGAAGCCAGCTCAGCTCTTTCCTGCACGATGCAAATCCTGCAATATTTGGGATTGGTCATAAATCTCCCAAAATCCCATCTTACCCCTTCTCAGTCTCTAGAGTTCATAGGGGCTCTTCTAGACACAAAGCAGTCAAGGGCTTTCCTGCCACAACTCCGCTGCGCTCGAATAGTTCAACTGGCGTCTCAAGCAGCTATGAAAACTTTCCTGACTGCTCGGGAAATGCTTCAGTTGCTGGGGCATATGGCGTCCACTGTACATGTGGTTCCTTATGCTTGCCTACACATGCGGGCAGCCCAGTGGACCCTATCCTCTCAGTGGACACAGGCGTCAGGTTGTCTGAGGGGCAAAATCAGAAACTCTGCACACCTCATCTCGTCCCTTCAATGGTGGCAGACACTAGAAAACCTTCTCTTAGGGTCACCTTTTCAGCAGCCACTACACCAAGCTACCTTGATGATGGATGCATCCAAGTCAAGTTGGGGGGCTCATCTAGACAATCTCTCCACTCAAGGTCTCTGGACCCTAGACTTGTCTTCACATAAATCTACTGGAACTCAGAGCTATTTTCTACGCTCTTCGAGTTTTTCAGGACCATCTGCACTACAAGACAGTCCTTGTCCAGACAGACAATCAGGTAGCCATGTTCTCCCTGAACAAGCAGGGTGGAACAGGCTCTCAAGCATTGTGCAACGAAGCTCTACACCAGGGGTCTCAAACTCAAATTGCTTTGAGGGCCGAATGAGGACTTGTAAAGTAACCCGGGGGCCGCATAAGACACGGGGAGCTCATTTGCATAAGGGGCCTCATTTGCATAAATATTTGCATAATGTTGCATAATGAGTGCATGGATAAAGAAAGACTAGAAAATTACTATAATCCAGTGCCAACCGCCAGGCACATTAGGAACTACTACTAACACTGCCCATTTAGAACCCATAGCAAACCCCCCGTATCATAACAGCACTACCAGGACTCACAAAGCACCAGACCCTACCTATCAAAAGGCAACACTGCAAATATTAAATCAATACATTTCAGAGAACAATACATGACCTACCCCCCAGCCCACAGCACACTGGTAATGTGCTGGGGGGTTTAGAACTGGTAATGTGCTGTGGGGCTGAGGGGGTTCAGAAATGGTGATGGTTCTGACCCCCAGCCCACAGCACATTACCAGTTCTGACCCCCCAGCCCACAGCACACTGGTAATGTGCTGGGGGGTTTAGAACTGGTAATGTGCTGTGGGGCTGGGGGGTTCAGAAATGGTGATGGTTCTGACCCCCAGCCCACAGCACATTACCAGTTCTGACCCCCCCCCATCCATCATCATCAGCAGCAGCAGCTAAAATCACAGCCAGCCATCCATCCATCCATCCTCTCTCCCTCCCTCAGCAAAAATCACAGCCCCCCCCATCCATCCATCCATCCTCCCTCCCTCAGCAAAAATCACAGCCCCCCCATCCATCCATCCATCCTCCCTCCCTCCCTCAGCAAGAATCACAGGCCTCCCTCAGCAAGAATCACAGGGCCTCCCTCAGCAAGAATCACAGGCCCCCCCCGCAGAGCCATCCCTCCCTCCCTCCCTGCCTCAGTCCCTCTCCTCTTCGGCTTAGAACCGCGAAGGGAGAGTTCCTCCCTCGGGACTCTGTTAAGCCGGCTGAAATTTCCTCCCTTCGCGGTTCTAAGCCGAAGAGGAGAGGGACTGAGGGAGGCAGGGCTGGCTTAATTCTGGGCAGACTGCTTCCTTACCTGCCGAGAGCTGTGCAAGCAGGCGATCCTTCCTCCAAGCAGGCGATGCTTCATAAACCGCTGATACCTCGTGGCTGCTCAGACTGCTTCTGGGCCGGGCCCCCCCCTCCTCCTTTTTCTCCTCCTTCTGCCTGTCCCTGATTGGTGGAGGGCAGGCGCGTGACGCGGTCATGCAACCCAACTTTGTATGCAGCCCCGGGAATCGCGCTAAGCCGGAAAACAGTGAGTAAAAGTGCAAAAATTGCAGAAAGGATACTCGCGGGCCGCACAAAATGCTCTCGCGGGCCGCATGCGGCCCGCGGGCCGCGTGTTTGAGACCCCTGCTCTACACCTTTGGTCCTTCGCAAGAGGCCTTCAGAGTCACCTACTGGTGGTATATCTCCCAGGCACACAGAATCTCCTGGCAGACAAACTCAGTCGAGTGCTGCTGCCACACGAGTGGTCTCTTCATTCAGAACAGATTGCTCGAATCTTTCGAATCTGGGGAACCCCAGATATAGACCTATTTGCAAGTCCTCAGAATGCCAAACTTCCCCGATTCTGTTCCAGAATTCTAGCTCAGAACAGTCGGACCAAGGGATGCTTTCCATCTCCACTGGGGTCAGGACTTCCTGTATGCCTACCCACCCATTTCCCTCATTCCCAAGACTCTATTCAAACTCCAGAGAAATAGCGGCCATATGATCCTCATATTCCCATGCTGGCCACGACAGACGTGGTATCCATTGCTTCTACGTCTTTCTCAAGCCAGTCCTCTGGACTTGGGATGTGCTCCAGATCTTCTGTCCCAGGAGAACGGTACGCTTTTGCACCCGAATCCTCAGTCTTTACACCTGATGGCATGGTTGCTGAGAGCTTAGAATTCCAGGATGTCAACCTCTCTCAACAGGTTAAGGATATCCTCTTGGCCTCAAGGAAACCTTCCACAAGGCGAGCTTACACCTTTAAATGGAAAAGGTTCTCTATCTGATGTTCAAAGAAGGAACTTAAACCTGTCTCAGTTCCTGTAGAGGCGTTACTGGAGTATCTCCTCCATCTTTCATCTTTTGGTCTCAAGACGAACTCAGTAAGAGTCCACCTTAGTGCCATTGCGGCTTTCCACATGCCCTTTGATGGACAACCTGTCTCCTCTCAGCCGCTTGTAGCACGGTTTATGAGGGGTCTACTCTTAACTAAGCCTCCCATTAAGCCACCACCCATGGCATGCGACTTAAATCTTGTCCTCGGACAGCTCATGAAGCCACCTTTTGAACCCTTAACCACTACATCCCTGAAGCTTCTTTCTTGGAAGGTAATCTTCTTAATTGCCCTCACTTCTGCAAGACTCATCAGTGAGCTACAAGCTTTTGTGGCTAATCCTCCTTACTCAAGGTTCCACCATGATAAAGTAGTCCTTGGGACTCATCCTCGCTTTATGCCAAAGGTGGTTTCGCCTTTTCATTTAAACCAGTCGATTTATCTTCGTTTCTTCTTCCCTAGGCCTCATGCCTTGAGCGCAGAAAGGAATCTTCATACTCTAGATTGTAAAAGAGCTTTAGCCTTTTACCTTCAGAGAACTAGGCAGCATAGAAAGGCTTCTCAGCTTTTTGTTGTCTTTGACTCCAGCCACCTGGGGTTACCAGTCTCCAAGAGAACACTCTCCAGGTGGATTGCAGACTGCATATCCTTTTCCTATGAGAGTAAGGGACTTTCTTTCGAAGGTCATGTCACAGCTCACATTGTTAGAGCAATGGCTGCCTCTATGGCCAACCTTCACTCGGTGTCCATCAATGACATCTGCAAAGCAGCCACTTGGCCCTCGGTCCACACCTTTGCTGCCCATTACTGTTTATACAAGGACTCCCGTCACGATGCCTCGTTTGGCCGGGCTGTTCTCCAGCATCTCTTTCAAACTTAGAACAACTCCTACCCCCCATCCCGGGTTTCGATACCAGAGTCCTTGGGAAGAATCGTGACCCATCTCAGCCTGGGATTTTGCTGCTCTATGAGGTCATCTCCCTGACATCTCTAAGCTTGGGAGTCCCCATATGTGAAGACTACATTCCTGCTTGTTCCTGGAGACAGTGTAGTTACTCACCTGTAACAGGTGATCTCTGGGAATAGCAGGAATTGAGTCTTCACAACCCACCCACCTCCCCTAGGAGTTTTGTATCTATCTATTTCTCTCTCTTCTTTCCTTTTCTCCTTTTGTCTCAGCTACAAACCCAACTGAAGAGGGAGAGTTGGAAAGATGGGAAGGCAGCAGCGCAGGCGCAGTCAGATGTTCCCAAAAGCTTTCCTATAGGACGCTGGGGAGTTGTTCCTGTGTGGGCTCCGTCGGTGCTGACGATACCCATATGTTGAAGACTCAATTCCTGCTGTTCCCGGAGATCACCTGTTACAGGTGAGTAACTACGCTTTCTTCGGTCGTGTACCGGTTCCCTTCTGCCTCCCAATTCCCCTAGCCTCCGGCGTCATGTTTTTTCAGATTCCTTTTTTCTTTTTTTCTTGGAAGTCTTTTTCTTTGATGCGTGGGTTTTTGTTCCCTTTCTGGCCGGCAAAGGGAGTTTGACCTCACGGGGACCATCTTCCCCACCATGCCCTTAGTCAGTGGCTTCAAGCCTTGCGACTGTAGCACTCACAATATGTCATGCCCTGACCCTCATGACTGTTGCCTTTGGTGCCTCAGGCCGGATCATGATGCCTTGCTGTGTGGTCTCTGCCAGGAGATGACTCCCAAGGCCCTCCGAGGCTGCAAGAAGCAGCACAAGTTGATTTTCCATAAGACCGACTTGGTCAGCGCCCTCAAGGGCCACTGCGGAGGTCACCTCCTCGCACAGCAACCACACCACTTCAGAGCCTCAAGGACACGGAGCACCAAGCTGGGTCTACCTTAAAGAGGGATGCCCCTCGAAGAGAGTCCAGAGCCATGGGGAAGTCCCATGTCACCCTGTCTCTGAGCCCTCGATGCGAGGCCGAGGGTGACAACTGGGAGTGGCCCTCGAAGCTGCCTCGGTGGGAGAGAACGTCATCGGTGTCTAGGGATTGGTCTCGGCTCTCCAAGGCCATCCACATCAAGGACACCCCCTCGATGGCAGTGGCGTTGGGCCCGAAGCACTTGGCGCCCATGCTGATGGCTGCGGAGCTATTGAGCATTGAGGCCACAATGGCAGCCTTAGAATGCAGGCTGTCTGCCTTCATGACCCAACAGCGGGCTTTGATGTCTGGTTCCTCTGGGTCATCCATCCCGACCACCGGCCCCTCCACAGCAAGGGCTTGGGCCTGGGCCTGGGCCTGGTCCCGGTTGGGGCCTCGGACTTCCCCACACAGCGCACCGACTGGGTGCCAGACTATTGGGACCCCCGAACCATCGGGCTGGACTCCAGCCCGAGACCCAAGTAACCTTCTAGGTTTCCCCAGATTCTGGTTCTGACTGGGAGATCGAGGACGATGAATCCCCTGACACCCAGCTCCACAGGGATGTACCCTCAGACCCTTCTCCTCCGGAGACCCGGCATCAGTCCCCGCCCAAGGACCTGGCCTTCCTGAGGGATGTGGCATAGGCCCCTCACTTCACCATTGAGTCTGAGGAGGAGCTTCAGGCCGAGGACCTCGAGATCCTCCAGTACGAGGCTCCACCCAAAAAGGCCCTTACGGTGTCAGTTCCCCCGATCCTGGAGTGGGCTGCTCTTTCGTACATGAGAGACCTCAGCCTCAGTTCTCATCATGAGCAGGTGGCTGGACTTGATGTACCGGGTCCGCCAGAGGTCCTGGCTTCTAGTAAGCTGAACTGCCCCACAGCTCCATGGTGGTGGAGTCGGCCATACAGAGGCTCAACAGCCAGACAAACGCACTCCTCTGTGCCCCTGGGTAGGGAGACCCATGCCATGGATGCCCTGGGCAGGAAGTGCTTCCAGGATTGGATCCTCATCAGCTGGATCCAGGCATACCAGCTGTACATGGGCATGTACCTGTGGGACATCTCAAAGGAACTAGCCAGGTTCGCAGCTGGTATCTCCAAGAAACCTCTTCAGCAGTTACGGACCCTGGTTTCCACAGTCAGGGAGTGCTCCAAGTTTATTACTCAGGCAGCCTATGACAGCTTTGAGTCGGCGGCTACGGTAGCAGCGGCGGACTTTAGTTCCCAACACCATGCCTGGCTATATTCTTCTGACCTGGAGCAATGGGTACAGGACAAATTGGTAGATGTTCCTTGCCGGAGAGAGAATCTGTTCGGCCAACCCATGATGGAAAAGGCCGCCAAGCTGGAGTCAGAGTTCATGACCAGGAACAGGCTCTCCAAGAAGACCGCTGATCCTTCCCGGAGGAAGGCTTCAGGTAAACAAAACCCTATACCCGAAAAAGAGGAATGCTTACAGAAACTACTCTCAGCGCCCATCCTTCCCAGCTCCCCAACAGGGCCAGCAGGCCAAGGGACAAGGGCATGGCCCTTATAAGCTTAAGGCCCCCAAGCCCTAGCCCGCGCCTCAGGTGCAACCTGGGGAGGGGGGGTGGGCTTTTGACTCCTGGGGCATAGCTTCTCTTCCCCGGAAAGGCCTACCCCACAGTACATGGGGAGTCATCTGGTGTTCTTCGCCCACCAATGGCCCGCCATCACCACAGACATGTGGGCTTTCCAGGTGGTGAAGGAAGACTACCTCTTCTACCTTGAACAGATGCCCTGCCATTCTTTCCAGGAGAGCTCCCGATGCATCCCCTTCACCGGGACCTCCTTCAACAGGAACTCACAAATCTCATGACAGACAGGGCAGTGGAAACCATACCCCTCAAAATCAGAGGCAAGGGGTTCTACACCTACTTTCTAGTGCCCAAAAGGACTGGAGGGTTTTGGCCTGTCCTACACCTGCGAGATCTCAGCAGGTTTCTGGTGAGGGAGAAATTAAAAATGCTCTCCTTTGGAGCATTGCTACAATACCTCTGGCAGGGAGACTGGCTATGCTTTTTGGATCTAAAGTGTGCTTATACACACATCCTTATTCACCCCCTTCACAGGCAATACCTCTGCGTCATGGTGGGATGCTGCCATTATCAGTGCAGGGTCCTCCCCTTCAGTCTGAACATAAGAACATAAGATATGCCATACTGGGTCAGACCAAGGTCCATCAAGCCCAGTATTCTGTTTCCAACAGTGGCCAATCTGCCCTGAGGATCTTCATGAAGTGCTTGACAGTGGTCGCCACCTTCCTCTGTCTCCAGGGGGTGTTCGTCTTCCCATACCTGGATGACTGGCTCATACAGGGCAGCACCACTGCAGAGGCTTTCCAGGTGACGGACTGCGCTATCCTCATTCTGGAACACCTGAGGTTCATCATAAGTTACCCAAAGTCCCACCTCCAGCCAACGCAATGCCTGGAGTTCATAGGGGCAACGCTGGACACCATCCAGGCCAGGGCCTTCCTTCCTCCGGACAGGGCCCAATGCCTCCAGGTGCTCGCTGGGTGCATCCAGGGTCAAACCTTGGCTTCTGCCTGCCTCATGCTTCGCCTTCTCCAGGAACAAGCAGGAAGTCAGTCCTCACATATGGGTGACATAGGCGCCGACGGAGCCCTTGCGGAAGCATCTCCCCAGCTTTCAGAGAAAGCATTTGGGAGATGCCACCACGCATGCGTGGTCCCTTTCCCGCACAAGGGTGCCATCTTACACAGTCTCCTTTTTTCCGCGGAGCCCAACAGACATTCGTCTTATTTCCCCAGAAAAAGTTGATTTATTTGTGCATTAAACTACCTTTCTTTTCTCCAGTCTCGGACCCGTTTTAGGAAATTCTTTCCCCAGCGCGGTTCGTGTCTTTTTTCTGTCCGCTGGTTGTATCAAGGATCTTCAACCTTTTTGCCTCAATGGCCAGCGGGTTTAAAAAGTGTGATCCGTATGCAAAAAACATGTCTCTCACCGATACACACGATTGCTGCCTCCAGTGTAGGGCTGATCGTGACCTGGAGGTCTGCGCCCTGTGTAAAAAGATGTCCACAAAGGCCATCCAGCTCCATCAGCAAAAGTAAGACTCTGCCCCAGTATCCCCGGTAGCCCCGCACTCTAAGATCCTGCATGGGTCCTCGAAGTTGCGTAAAGCCCCCATGGCACTCGATCAGGACTGCATACATTCTGACAAGGGTTCCCCAAAGTAGGCCTGCAAAAAGAAGAAGAAATCCTTGAGGACCTCATCCTGGGACTTGGACAAGTGGGGCAAGCCCTGTGCCAGGTCCCACAATCTGCAGAGAAAACCCAAGAAGTGGGAGCGGAAGCAGCCAGCAAAAGTTCCCTGAACAGACGCGGAGGCCTCCAGCGATGGGTCCTAGACCCCTGAGGCTTGTCTCATCGAGGACTTCTCTCCTCACCGACGCTGGAACCGGTGACCCTGAGTGGGAAGCCAGGATGATGATACTGAAATGCAGTGTTGCTCCCTTCCTTGCCTCGCAGCAGGCGTCAATGCTAGGCCCCACTGGTGCATGCATCAAAGATCATGGGGACCTCACTCTCGAGGACTCCCCGGGCTGCCAAAATGATCCTCAAGAGCCCGGAACCTCGAGCTGATCCTCAGCATGGGTCTTGATCTTTCTCCTAGTCCTCAGGAGCGAGATCCTCCCTAGCGAGAACTTGTGGCTCCAGCCAAACAGCCGCCGTGGGTCACCAAGACCCCAACCTGGGTCCTGCACCCCATGGGCCGTTGGGTCGTCGAGTTCTCTACCAACTACTACGACTGGGAGTCCGAGGACAGGACATCCCCAGAGATGCGGAAGCACCGCAATCTCTCATCAGACCTGTCTCCCCCAGAGTAAAGACGCCATTCACCACGCGAGGGCACATGGTTCCTTGAGTTTGTTCAAAGACATGGCGAAAGCCTTGTCCCTCACCATGAAATCGGAGAAGGATCTCACATGGAAGAACTTGAAATCCTCCAATATGAGGCCCCGCCCAAGGAGGCCCAATGGTTCCTGTCCCCACCATCCTCCGCATGTGAGAGACACCGGCGTCGGTACCCATAGTTAGCCATACTAGGTCCAGCGGGGCCCCAGCTTCCGGAAGTTGCAACTCTCACACACCTTCATGGTGGTGGAGTCAACCATGTGCTGGCAAAATAGCCCAAAGACTCACTCCTCCCTGCCCCCAGGCAGGGAGTCCTATGCCCTCGACACCCTCTGCCGCAAATGCTACCAGGACTCGATGCTGGGTTGCCGAATCCAAGCCTACCAGCTGTATATCGATATATATCTCCAGGACCTGGCAAAGGAACTCACAAGGTTCTTGGTGGGGATCACCTCCAGCAATTCTATACCCTCACGAAGTGCATAGAGTGCTCGAAGTACATGTCCCATACTTCAAGTCAAACGAGGGTGGCTGCCACATGCATCGGCGCTCGACACCAGTCCTGGCTCTAGGCATTGGATCGCGAGCAGTGGATC
This sequence comes from Ichthyophis bannanicus, assembly GCA_033557465.1. Classification (NCBI taxonomy): domain Eukaryota; kingdom Metazoa; phylum Chordata; class Amphibia; order Gymnophiona; family Ichthyophiidae; genus Ichthyophis; species Ichthyophis bannanicus. Next base: position 559,030,486 of record CM066034.1, on the reverse strand, counting down.
TAGGAGAAACTCCTCGAATCCCCTGTCTTGGTGAAAACCTCTTCGGTAAACCAATGGAAGAAAAGGTGGTGGAGATCGAAACAGAGTTCCTCACAAGGACTTGGCTCTCAAGGAAGACCTCCACCCTTCCTAAGAAGAAATCATTTGGGAAAAGACCCCCCTTTCAGAGAAAAGGCCAGCCTTACCAAGGATACTCACATTACCAGGCCCCCCTCCCAGACCCCATAGCAGGGTCACCAGGGCAAGGGAGCGGGACAAGGCCCATGCAAGCCTATGTGCCCCAAGCCCCAGACCCCGGTTCCTGCCTGGTGGGGACGTGGATTTGATGCCCTGAGCATAGCCTCTCCACCCCTGGGGGAACAGCTGCCTACCGGGGGAGGGGGGCAGGGGCATCTGGTACATTTTGCCTGTGGCCCACCATCTCCACCGACTCCTAGGCATGTCAGGTAGTTGCAGAAGGTTGTCTCCTTCACCTGGACCTGATACCTTCCCCTTTCTTCCCAGGAGAGCCCTCTCAGACTCCCCTGCACCAGACCCTGTTGCTGTAGGAACTCGCAGGCCTCCTCATGGACAGAGCCGTGGAGCCAGTATTCTATTACCTAGGGTGCAGGGGATTCTACTCCCAATATTTTCTGATCCCAAAAAGAACGGGGCCTAAGGCCCATTCTGGATTTGCAAAATCTGAACAAGTTTCTGGTGCGGGAGAAGTTCAAGATGCTCTCCCTTAGAACATTGATGCCCTACCTCCTGCAGGGAGATTGACTATGCTCCTTGGACTTAAAGGATGCTTACACCCACATTCTCATTCATCCCAGTCACAGGCAGTACTTAAGGTTCATGGTTGGGAGCGACCAGTACGGAGTACTACCTTTCGGGTCTAGCCTCTGCACCAAGAGTCTTCACCAAATGCCTGCTAGTGATGGCCGCCTACTTCCATCTCCAAGGGGCCTTTGGCTTCCCATACCTGGATGACTGACTCGTAAAGGGGGACACGGCCATAGAGGTGCAAGAGACCACAGCCTGCACCATCAGTGTCCTGTAGTATCTGGGTTTTGTGATAAACTACTCCAATTCCCACCTCACTCAAACGCAAGACTTGGAGTTCATAGGGGCTCGACTGCACACTCTTCAGGCCAGGGCCTTTCTTCCCTTGGACAGGGCAGGTTGCCTCAGGGCTCTAGCCACCGAAGTGCAACACAGCCATGCAGTGTCGTTGCGGTCCATTCTCTGCCTGCTGGGCCACATGGCATCCACAGGCCATGTGGTTCCCAACACCCGCCTTCACATGCGGGCAGCCCCATGGTGCTCCGCTCCCAGTGGACACAAGCCATAGGCAGGCTCCGGGACAAAGTTGAAGTGTCACGCCAGCTAGCGGAGTCACTCGACTGGTGGCAGGTCACACACCTGCAGGAGGGCGTGCCTTTCCAGCCCCCAAATCCCCAGAAGGACAGATGCCTCCTTACTGGGCTGGGATGCCCATTGCAAGGATCTCCACACACGGGGCAATGTCCCTGGCAGAGAAGCAGCAGCAGATCAACCTGTTGGAGCTCAGGGCCATTGTTCTGGCAATCAGGGCCTTCCACCACCTCCTGCAGCACCAGTCGGTTCTAGTTCAAATGGACAACTAGGTCGCGATGTTCTACCTGAACAAACGGGGACACAGGATCTTGAGGCGGTAGCCCTCTGCTCATTCGCGATCAGTCAGGGAATGCATCTCAGGACGGTATATCTTCCAGATATGAACAGTGCCCTAGCGGACAGACTGAATAGAGTCCTCCAGCCGCACGAATGTTGATTAGACCCCAGGGTGGCACAGCTCTTCAGACTATGGGGGAACCTTCAGTCTGGACCTCTTCGCCAGCCTGACCAATGCTCAGCTGTCCCACTTTTGCTGTCCCCAGCCACACCCATCCCGGGAAGCAGCAGACTCCTTCCTCATCTCGTGGGAAGAGGGCCTTCTGTATGCCTTCCCTCCCATGCCACTAATCGCCCAAACCCTCTTCAAGGTCCTTCAGGACAAGGCTTCCATGATCCTGGTGGCCCTGTGGTGGCCCAGGCTGCCTTGGTTTCCCCTGTTGCTCTTCCTCATGATGGTGCTCCCAGTCCCTTTGGGGAATGCCCCGGGCCTGATGTTATGGTTGCTGAACGGGTAGCCTTAGAACCCTTCAACCTCCCAAGAGAGGTATAGGAGATCCTCTTGGCCTCTCGTAAGAACTCCACAAGATGGGCCTATGCCTTCAAGTGGCACAGATTCTCACTGTCATGCGTAGAGCAGCGGGTTGACCCATTCTCTTGCCAGGTGCACATGCTGCTACAGTACTTGCTTCACCTCTCGCAAACGGGACTTAAGTCCAGTTCCATCAGGGTGCACCTGAGTGCACTCTTGGCGCATCATAATTCTAAGGAGGGGAAACCTCTTGCTGCTCAGTCCATCATTACCCGGTTCGTGCAGGGCCTTCGTTTCTCAAAGCCTCCCATCCACCTGCCCCCGGCGGAATGGGACCTCAGTGTGGTCTTGATGCAGTTCACCAAGCCACCATTTGAGCCTCTGGCTACCCTGCCATATGCGTTACCTCTCCTGGAAAGTTGTCTTCCTGGTGACGCTCATCTCTGCGCACAGAGTCAGCAAGCTTCAGGCCTTGGTGGTCGAGCCACCCTACGCGGTGGCCTTCTCCATACTTTGTATTGTACGAGGGCCCTGTCCTTCTACCTGAAACGTACCCAGGGCCACTGCAAAGCCTCACAGCTTTTAGTTCCCTACAACCGAGGTCACCTGGGGGGAGACTGATACTAAGTAGGCCCTGTCCACCTGGGTGGCGGACTGTATCGTCTTCACCCACGATCAGGCTGGGCTTTTGTTGGAGCGCCGGATCACAGCACATAACGTCATGGCTGTGGCAACCTCGATTGCAAGTTTGCGCTCTGTCCCTGTGGCAGACATCTGCTGGACAACCACCTGGTCCTCAGTCCACACCTTTGCAGCTCACTACTGCCTGGAGAGGGAGTCCCGATGAGACAGCACCTTCAGCCAGGCCATACTCTGTAATCTCTTCAGGGTCTAGGCAACTCCTACCTTCCGACCCTTCTTGTTCAGGCTACCGGAGTGATGGTTCTCCCTGGACAATGGGGTCCTTAGAGTCTCTCCTCAGACTTGTTTGTGACTGCTCACGGCTGAGCCATGTTTTCTACAGGTTCTCGGTAGCCTGTAGCTATGGAGTCCCATATGTGAGTACTGACTTCCTGCTTGTTCCTCGAGAAAGCATGGTTACTCACCTGTAACAGGTGTTCTCCAGGGACAGCAGGAATCAGTCCTCCCAACTCTCCCTCCTCCCCTTAAAGTTGCCGTAATTTTTATCATCTTCTCAGCTCTAGCTATGTCATCTGACTGAATAAGATGCCACCCTTGGGCAGGAAGGGGACCATGTATGTGTGGTGGCATCTCCCAAAGGCTTTCTTTGAAAGCTGGGGAGATGCTTCCGTGAGGGCTCTGTTGGCACCGATGTCACCCAAATGTGAGGACTGATTCCTGCTGTCCCTGGAGAACAGTCGCTGAGTCAGGAGATGAGTGGGGCCACTAACAGTATGTGTCCTTGATTCCTCGATGACCCCTTAAGCTGAGTGAATGAAAGGGATCTCTCTCCAGGAACAAGCAAGAAGTCAGTCCTCACGTATGGGTGATGGTGCCGACGGAGCCCGCAAGGTAACTTCTCCTCAACTTTCAAAGAAAGCCTTTGGGAGATGTACCATGCATACGTGGTCCCCTTCCCACCCAAGGTTGCCATCTTGCCTCCTTTTTTTTTTTTTCTGCGGAGCCTATTGGACATGTCTGTTCCTCCGGAAAAAGTAGGGGTTTTTTTTCTTTATTTCTCTTTCTCTGGTTGCATACCAGCTCCCTTTCTCACCCCCAAGCTTGCTTGCTTCGGCGTCGTGTCTTGGGTCCTTTTTATTTTTATTTTCCTCAAGTTTCTCGATTGGCGCAGCTGCCTGGGGCTTGGGAGCCTTAGGCTTATGAGGCCATGTCTTTTTCCCTTGGCCTGCTGACCCTGATGGGAAGCTGGGAAGACGGGTGCTGAGGGTAGTTTCCATAAACCTCCCTCCTCTTCAGGTAAAGGGACTTTTTACCCAAAGCCTTCTATCGGGAAGGGTCAGCAGTCTTCTAGGAGAGCCTGGTCTTTGTCAGAAACTCAGACTCCAACTCTGCAGCCTTGTCCATCATGGGTTTGCCAAAGAGATTCTCTCCCCGGCAAGGGACATCAACTAGTTTCTGCTGAACCCACTGCTCCAGATCACAGGACTGTAGGCAAGCCTGGCACTAGGCACCAATGCCCGCCGCAGCTACTCTAGTCGCCAACTCGAAGCCGTCATAGCTGCCAGAGTCATAAATTTGGAGCACACTCTGACAGCCAAGGCCAGGGTTTGGAACCGCTGGAGGGTTTCCTGGGACAGACCAGCTGAGAACCCGTCAGTTCCTTCGTCAGGTCCCTCAGATACATGCCCATGTATAGCTGGTAGGCCTGGATCCGGCCGATGAGCATCGAGCCCTGGAAGCACTTTCTGCCCAGGGCATCCATCACATGGGCCTCCCTACTAGGGACACCGAGGAGTGTGTCTTCTGGCTCTTACACTGATGCATGTTCAACTCCACCACCATGGAATTGTGAGGCAGTTGGCCTTTCTGTAAGCCAGAGCCCTGGCAGATCCAGTACATCGAGTCCAGCCGCCTGCTCACTATGGGCACCAATGTGGGGGTTACCCACATCCGAACGAGCAGCCGTTCCAGGATCGGGGGAATGGGCACCATGAGTGCCTTTTTCAGAGGAGCCTCGTACTGGAGGATCTCAAGGTCCTCTGTCCGAGGGTCCTCCTCCGACTCTGTGTTAAAAGCAAGGGCTTTAGCCATGTCCCACACAAAATTGAGGAAAGCCATATCCTCAGGTGGGGACTGGCGCCTAGACTCTGGGGGAGACAAGTCCAAGGGCACATTTCGGTGGCGGTGGGTGTCCAGGGACTCCTTGATCTCCTAGTCTGACTCGTAGTTAGTGGAGCTGTCGAGGTTGGCCTGGGATCCAGAGTCAGGCCCCATGCCTGATGGCCCTGGTGGCCCTGCAGTCTAAACTGCAGGCACTTAGCAGGGGAGTCCTCGAGGTCAAAGGCCCGGTGGTTAAGAGTGATGGCCCGGAAGAACCAGGCATCAGAGCCTGCTGCTGGGCCATGAATGCAGACAAACCGTGCTCCAAGGCTGCCATTCTGGTCTCAAGGCCAGATGGTTCTGCAGCCTTTGGCGCAGGCACTGAGGGTCTCTGGCCCAGCGCCAGCTCTGCTGAGGGAGAGTCTTCGACCACGATGGTCTCGGGGGTTAGAGGTCAATCCCCTGACATAGACCGTTCCTGTTGGGGCACTTTGGTTGGCCTCTCCCGACCAGTGCCCTCTGCTTTGCACCGGGGACTCCGGGTCCAGGGCACGTGGAACTTCCCCACTTTCCCAGAGTCGTCAGCCAATGTGGTCTAAGAAGGCTTCTGGCTCTTCTTGTTGTCCTCCTCCGGAGTGCTCCAGCTTGAGGGTCTGTAGCCCCGGGGCTCCAAGGTGGCACGGTCTCACCGAGGTCCCGAGGTGCTGATGACTCTTGAGGACCTTGGAAGTCATCTGCTTACAGAAACTGCAGACCAAGGGGTCGTGGTCTGGCCCAAGGCAACTGAGGTAGCAGTTGTGCGGGTCTGTGTGCAACATGTTACGGGTGCAGCGGTCACACAGCTTAAAGCCACTGGTCAAGGCCTTGGTGGGGAAGACTATCCCCATGAGGTCAAACACCTTAGACATGGCCAGGAATAAGTGTGTGTCCACAATTCCCCAATGAGCCCTTAAACTGTAGGTGCTCCTGGAAGAGGATAAGAAGGATTTGAGCCATGGCTTCAGCAGTTCCCTCTGTAACTCTCTCCTGTCGGTCGCACTCCAGGCCAGACAGTCTCAGCAACTCCTTAAGGTGGCAGCCAAAGCAGCCACTAGCAGCTGAACATTCTAGCAGTTCACAGGGCTGGGAGACTTGGGTGTCTTCCCCTCTCTCTTCCTCCTCTCCACCTGAGAAGTGAGTCTTGGAACTTTTAGATCTCTTAAGGGCGGATTCGACCACCAAGGAGTGGTGGTGAAGCTGGGGCTTCTCGAACCTGGGAGCCTTATGAACTCTATACATGGAGTCAAGCCTTCTACTTGCTGGATAAGCTTGCTGACATGCTGTGCCATGGAGAGAATTTCTTTGGAGAACAAGTCTAAGAAAGAGCTGGCTTCATTGAAAAGCAGCATGTCACTCTTAGAAACCTCTCAAGTCGCATGTCTGAGACGGCCTTCTACCGCAGGAGGTATCAAGATGGCAACCAGAAAAAGACCTATTAATCTCCAGGAACAAGCAAGAATGTAGTCATCACTTATGGGTATCGTCGGTACCGACGGAGCCTGCGCGGGAACGCTCCCCAGCGTCCAATCAGAAAGCTTTTGGGAGCATCCCACAGCGCCTGCGTGCTGCCTTCCCGCCTTTCCCAACTGCCTCTCTCCAGTTCTTCTTTTTCCGCGGAGCCAGCAGATCGTGTTCCTGTCACCGCAGAAGAATTCTTTTTTTATTTCTTTCTTTTTTGTGATCGCGTCTGCCTTCCTCGACGCTCTACCGGTACTGCCGTTTTTTTCTTTTCTTATTTCTGTAAAAAATATATATTCTCTTTTTTTCTTTTTCTTCAGGTGCACGTGCCTTTTTGGGCCTTAGGCCCAAAAACGTTTCCTTACTATGGAGAAACCTGCCTCAGGTTTCAAAAAGTGCACCAAGTGTGGCGGTACCTTTTCCGTCACCGACACCCATGAATGGTGTCTAAAATGTTTAGGTCCTGACCACTCCATCACGGATTGTATGTCCTGCGCCATGATGTCTAAAAGAGGTCGGCAGAACTGAGCTGCTAAGCTCAGTACCCTGTTTCCCTCTGATGCAGCTTCGGTGGCATCAACGTCTTCCAGGGCTGCTTCTTCCTCCCATGGATCTCAGGTAACTAAACATAAATCCAGCTGGTCCTCGAAGGGTAGATCTCCTTCTAAGCATCGAGATGCCTCTGGTGTTGCCCTTGAGGATTCTGCACCGGCAAAATTACCCTGGCGGGAGGCTTCGGCTTCGGCTTCCAAAGCATTATCGGGGTTCCAGGATGTTCTTGTGGCCTCGACCTCGGCAGAACTACTGGTGCCATGCTCTGGGGTACCGGCGGTCTCCTCCGGTACCGACATCCAGGCATTGGCAGCGTCGATAGACCAGAGAGTTCTGGCTATGGAACACAGTCTGGCGGCTTTCCTTGCGGCATCGAAGCCCTCGGAACCGCGACAGACACTTTCACCGGTACCGACTCCGGCCTCGGTATTGGTATCAGTACCGGTACTGATAGCATCGACATCGGCATCGGTGTCTGCTTTGCCGGTACCCAGTCATCCGATGACCTCCGGTACTGATACCCCGGTACCAGTTACTCCCAGTACCGACTTTGGGTGGTACGGGTATTGGGCTCTTCAAGAGCATCCGGACAGGCGATACTTCGAGTCCTCAGAAGAATCTGAGGATTCTGACAGTTCTGTCGATGCAGCGATGCTTCTCCCAGAGGAGCCTTCCTCCCTAAACGCAGGATGTCTCCTCCAGAGGATATTTCAAGATTTTATCAGGGAGGTGGCTCGGGGCCTGTCCATTACTGTGGCCCCGGAAACAGAGCCAAGGGCCAAGGAGTTGGAAATTCTACAATATCCTAAAACTCCTAAGGAGGCAGCTACCTTACCCATTCATGAGATTCTATATGATCTTATGTTAAGGATGTGGGAAACACCTCTTACCACCTCTCCTCATTCTCATAGACTGGATACTATGTATTGAGTCCTTCCTTGTCCTGGATTCCATAAGACTCAGCTTCCTCACCACTCTATTGTAGTGGAGTCAGTTATGAGAAGGATCAAGAGTGCAAAAAGACATGCCTCTAATCCTCCAGGACGTGAGTGCAGAACTCTGGATGCTTTTGGACGTCGGGTCTTCCAAGCTTCCATGCTTTCTGCCAGGATCAGTTCCTATAGTCTCTATATGGGAATGTTCCTGAAGGAGGTCACAGATGATTTAGGGGCTTTAAGTCCTTTTCTTCCTGAGGATAAAAGACAGGCTTTTCTCACTTTGGTCAAACATGCCCAAGATGTTTCAAAATTTTCCAACCGTGCAGCCTTTGACTGCTTTGAGTGCATAAGCAGAACCTCGGCTATGGCCATAGGTGCACGTAGAATTGCTTGGCTCCAGGCATCTGATTTAGAGCTCTGGGTACAAGACAAATTGGGAAATATCCCTTGCACTGATGAGAACCTGTTTGGTAAAGATTGGCAGGAAAAAGCGAATGAAATGGATGCTGAAAATTCCACCTTGGATAGATTATCCAAGTCCACTGCTAATCCTGCTAGAAGAAAATTGTTCAAGAAACCATTCTTTTCTAAATAGAGAAAATTTTATCCTGCTTATGTTCAGCAGGGGTGTTCTTCAGGTCAGCTTGCCAGGAAAGATCAGCAACCACCCAAACAAAAGAAAATAAAGGCTGCTAGGCCTCAACCGGCCCAGCAGGCTCAGCCTCCACAGGGCCTTTGACTCTCATCTAGAAAACCTAGCCTTCCTGGTTCTGGGGGGACCAGGACCTTCCACCATTCCAGGAAGGTTATGTCATTTTGCCCCCAGATGGGGGCAAATAACAGCAGAGCATTGGACACTCTCCATCATAAAGGAGGGGTACAAGCTTCATTTTTCAAGCATGCCCCCTCACACAATAGTAAAGCAGTTCAATTCTTTGACCTCTCTCATCAACCTGTTAGGTCAGGAGGTCGCTATCCTTCTTGCCCAAGGGGCAATAGAAGAAGTACCCCTCAATCAGCAGGGTACAGGGTTCTATTCCCCTTATTTTCTTATTCCAAAGAAAACAGGGGGTTACAGACCTATCTTAGACCTCAGAGAATTGAACAAATTCCTTCTCAAGGAGAAATTCAGAATGATTTCTCTTGGATCTCTGCTGCCATACCTTCAGAGTCAGGATTGGCTTTGTTCTCTAGATCTCAAGGATGCGTACACCCATGTTCTCATCCATCCAATTCACAGAAGGTTCCTTCGGTTCCTTTTTCAGGGAAAGCACTACCAATACAGGGTGCTTCCATTTGGCCTGGCCTCAGCACCAAGGGTGTTCACGAAATGCATGGCTGTTGTAGCAGCATTTCTCCGCACTCGAGGGATATTCGTCTTCCCTTACTTAGACGATTGGCTCATTCGAGCCCCAACAGAGTCAGAGGTTAGGACTTCTCTATCTTGTACAATGCGTATCCTTCAGTATTTAGGGCTGGTAATAAACATCCCAAAATCCAGTCTGACTCCCACTCAGTCTTTAGAGTTCATAGGAGCTTTCCTGGATACCACAAAGGCAAGGGCCTATCTCCCCCAGGCCCGTTGCCTTCGCTTGGTGCAGTTAGCTTCTCAAGCAGTGCTAAAGCCTCGTCTAACTGCTCGAGAAATGTTAAAACTACTAGGCCACATGGCATCCACCGTGCTTGTGGTCCCTATGCTCACCTCCACATGAGGGCAGCTCAGTGGACTTTATCCACCCAATGGACCCAGGCATCAGGCACCCAATAGCAAACACAAGTCGCCTCATTTTGTCCCTCCAGTGGTGGAAGTCCACTCAAAACCTGTTGCTGGGGTCCCCTTTTCAGCAACCCTTACCCCAAGCAACTCTCACAACAGATGCTTCTCCAATGGGTTGGGGAGCTCATCCGCAAGACCTCTCCACCCAGGGCACCTGGTCTCCACAAGAGAGTTATCTACATATCAATCTCTTGGAGCTCAGAGCAATCTTTCTTGCTCTGCGAGTGTTCCATACCCTGCTCAGCTACAAAGACAGTCCTCATTCATACGGACAATCAAGTAGCTATGTTCTATGTGAACAAGCAGGGGGGAACAGGCTCTCTGTCGCTTTGCAACGAAGCTTTGCGACTATGGGCCCTCGCCAGACAGCATCAGATTCATCTTCTGGCAGTGTGTCTTCCTGGCATTCAAAACTTTTGGGCAGACAGACTCAGTCGAGTTCTGCTTCCACACGAGTGGTCTCTGCATTCAGACCATGTGACCAGAATATTTCAACTTTGGGGAACCCCGGACATAGACCTCTTTGCAAGTCCGTGGAATTCCAAACTTCCCCGGTTCTGTTCCAGAATTCCGGCTCAGGGGGCTCAGGCCAGGGATGATTTCCTCTTTTACTGGGGTCAAGACTTCCGTATGCCTTTCCACCCATTCCCCTAATTCCCAAAACCCTGTTCAAGCTTCAGAGAGACAGAGGCCATATGATTCTCATAGCTCCACATTGGCCACGGCAAGTGTGGTACCCTCTGCTTCTACATCTCTTTCAAGCTCCCTCCCTGGAGTTAGGGTCTGCTCCAAATCTCCTATCCCAGGAGGACGGAATGTTATGGCATCCCAATCCCCAGTCTCTGCATCTCAGGGCTTGGTTGCTGAAGGCCTAGATCTCCATGATCTTAATATCCCTCAGCAAGTGAAAGATATTCTTCTTGCTTCCAGGAAACCTTCCACAAGACGCTCTTATGCTTTCAAGTGGAAAAGGTTTACCATATGGTGTTCGCAAAAGGCTCTTAACCCCCTTGCTATACCTCTGGAATCTTTGCTGGAGTATCTCCTTCATTTATCTAATGCAGGTCTTAAGACTAATTCAGTAAGAGTCCATTTGAGTGCTATTGCAGCTTCCCTTAAGCCTCTAAATGGACAGCCTATTTCCTCTCATCCTCTTATAGCAAGATTTATGAGAGGCCTTCTTCTAACTAAGCCTCCCATTAGGCCACCACCGGTGGCATGGGACTTAAACCTGGTTTTTGGGCAGCTCATGAAGCCACCTTTCGAACCTTTAGCTACTACCTCCTTCAAATTCCTTTCTTGGAAGGTTATCTTTCTCATTTCAATCACATCAGCACGCTGCATTAGTGAGTTGCAAGCGCTAGTAGCTAATCCACCTTATACAAGATTCCATCATGACAAGGTAGTCCTTAGAACTTATCCACACTTTATGCCAAAGGTGGTCTCGCTTTTTCATCTGAACCAAGCGGTCTACCTACCTGTGTTTTTTTCCAAGGCCTCATGCATCAAATGCAGAGAGGAATCGTCATACCTTGGACTGTAAAAGAGCTTTAGCCTTTTACTTACAAAGAACACAGCAACGTAGAAAGTCATCTCAACTCTTTGTTGCTTTTGATCCTTCTCATTTGGGACTTCCACTCTCCAAGAGAACACTGTCTAACTGGATTGCTCAGTGTATTTCCTTTGCCTATCAGAGTAAGAACCTTTCTCTGGAGGGCCATGTCACAGCTCACAATGTGAGATCCATGGCAGCCTCAATGGCTCATCTGCACTCTGTGTCTATCGACGACATCTGTCGAGCAGCCACTTGGGCCTCGTTTCATACCTTCACAGCCCATTACTGCTTGGACAAGGACTCCCTCCTGGATGCCTTGTTTGGTCAGGCTGTTCTCCAACACCTGTTCCATACCTATTCAACTCCTATCCACCATCCCTGTTAGGATGCCAGAGATCCATGGGGTGAAGTGGAGCCTTGTTCAGGGACACACAACTTCTGGGGTCTCTCTCTGGCACCTAGTTAGGGAGTCCCCATATGTGATGACCAGGTCCACCAAGAGAACAGCAAACTGCCACGGAAGCGGCAAACAAAAAGACCTGTCCAAGGACGTGGCAGAGGGGGTGAGTGGTGCCAAACCCAACACTGGCAGTGTTTCGTAAGAAACTTCTTCAGGGGTATATGGCTCAACACTGCATGGATTGTTGACTGAATCAAAAACTCCTGTTTAATAGCCCAGTTATAGCGCTGGATATACCGAAAGTGTGAGCCTCGGATAGTATATGATCCCTCTGGGATCTCATCAGAAAAAGGGTGGTGTTCAGTCAACAATCCATGCAGTGTTGAGCCATATACCCCTGAAGAAATTTCTTACAAAACACTGCCAGTGTTGGGTTTGGCACTACTCACCCCCTGGATTAATAAAGGCTATTCTTACCCCCTCTGCCACGTCCTTGGACTGGTCTTTTTGTTTCCCATATGTGATGACTACATTTCTACTTGTTCCTGGAGATAGCATAGTTACTCACCTGTAACAGGTGATCTCCGGGAACAGCAGGAATTTAGTCCTCACAACCCACCCACCTGCCCTAGGAGTTGTATCTCTCTATCTCTTTCCTTTCCCTCTCTCTCTCTTTGTCTCAGCTTTAAAAACTCAACTGGAGAGAGGCAGTTGGGAAAGGTGGGAAGGCAGCACGCACGCGCTGTGGGATGCTCCCAAAAGCTTTATGATTGGACGCTGGGGAGCGTTCCCGCGCAGGCTCTGTCGGTACCGATGATACCCATATGTGAGGACTAAATTCCTGCTGTTCCTGGAGATCACCTGTTACAGCTGAGTAACTATGCTTTCTCGAAGGCAAAGGTATTTTCCTGGGTCCCACTATACCCAATCAAAACAGGCTCATCGACAACAATCGACGTGTGAGAAGCCCCAGAAAGCTCAGCCTGCTCCTCAGCCAAACCTGGGACAGGATTTTGACTAGTTCCTGAAGAGCATAGCCACTCTACATGTAACTGCAACAGAAAACCCTCCTGTCTCAGGGAGGTTCACTCTTTTTGCCCAAAGGTGGCTCCTTATAACCTCTAATACTTGGGTTTGCAATTTGTCCAAAGCAGTTACAGATTGCATTTATTCAACACTCTTCCAAATTGCCCTCCGAGGCCTCATTCCATCCTCTTCTCCTACTTGGACGATTGGCTAATCAAGAATACCACTCAGGAAGGAGTTTTGAGAATCAACACGATTGACCATTCGGGTGCTAGAGCTACTAGAGTTCATCATAAATTACATCAAATCCCACCTTCAGCTCTCCCAACAATTGGAATTCATAGGACCCCTGCTCGACATAGCTCAGGCAGGAGCCTTCCTTCCACACGACAGACTTCACAGATTGACGGCAATAGTACAAAAGACTCAACTGAGTTAGCAGGTAGCAGCAAGGAGGATGTTAACTGTACTAGGACACATGGCTTCTATAGTGAAAGTAACACCCTTGGCATGTCTTCAAATGAGAGAGGCTCAGTGGACTCTGAGAATTCAGTGGACCAAGCTCACAGAATGTTGTCTGTATGTCACTAGAACAACCCAAAGCGTGATAAAAGGAAAGACAGAGTACTTTATTGAGCCTTCAACTGCCCGACACAGGCCGTGTTTCGTCACCCTTCGTCAGAGGCTAGCTAGGCATAACACTAAAAACATAAATACACAATTATTAAAAATGTCAAAGAACAGACATATGAAAGAAATTATATCATAAAAAATAATTGAATCAATATAAAAAGCGTTATATCATATAAAAGCAAATCAAATAGATATGCTCGAGACTTAAAACATATATAAACAATATACATGTATGAATAAACACTTAAAATTACCTCTGTTGGAGACCGTTTCAAACAGTTGGTCTAACATCAAGCTCTTATGGGACTGAATAAATAAACGTGCTAAAAGAAACATAAAAGAATTAAAAGCAAATACATAATATATCATAAATAATTAAAAATAATCAAAAATGAGAAAATGGAGAGACAGGAGGAGGAGACAGGACTAGATAAAAATGGAGTATGCTAGAACACTGAATAATAAACACACAAACAGGTATAATACACTTCTATTGAAGCAGGAGTGAGTCAGTAGAAAAGGAGACCATTTAAACAAACTAAAAGCTGGCATAAGATAACAATAAATTGCTAAGATGATATAAAACATAAGTAGTGGCACATTGAACATTAATGCAGCAGGTAGGTTATAGAGAGTGTGTGAGATCGGCGGGAAAGAGGATCGCTGCAGATTGTCTTGTAATGATAAGAACCTGAGATTCACATAGTTAGTGTAAATGGAAAAAACTACCGTCAAACTCTCAAGCTGCTAAATCGCGTTTAAAAAATGACATGAGGAATCGAATCTAACATGAAGAAATAATCATTTGAATGCAATAGGCATTGCCCTTAATACATACAACTTAATGCGATGCAGAATCATAAGTGAAGAGAATATCCTCATTGGGCTGCCGTCTGTAGCATGCAGACCCGCAGCAAACAGAGAAACGCCAGCTCATGCGCATAGAAAAGGAAACTAAAAGGGGGCGGAGCTGAGTCAATTGGCGGGAAGGAGGATCGCTGTAAATTTTCTTGTATAAGCAAAAGAGCAAAGTTTAAACAAATCAAGTAAAAACCATATGATATTAGTAAAATACAATGTGGACCCGTAAAAATACATGCAAGTGGAAACTCATAGAAAAAATAAATAAATTTATAAACCGGCTTAAAGTACCGACAGTAAAAGAACCAATGATAATCATGTAAAAAATGTAATAGTCATGTAAAAAATCAACGGCATCTAAAAACGATACATAAAAAGAGAAATAAATATATAAATAACCAGTTAGGATCACGATAAACAAGCAAACAAAAAAGAAATAACATGAAGCATGAAACACTATTGAATATGAAACCATAGGCGTACATACCAGGGAGAATTCATGAGAATGATAAACGGATAGCACAACTTAAAAAACATACTTGTAATACGAAAACCGGTAATATCTAAAGTATTATAAAAGAATAAATAAATAAGATGCTTAAATGCAGTTCCATTGATGGTATGGATGACACTTATTATAATAAATCATAGTGATTAGAAGCTTCAAAAGAGGGGACAATAAAAAGTCATATTAATAATGTATAAAAAGGATCAAAGAAACACAGATAGATCCCTATCCAAGTTTAACCCTGTAGGAGCCATCGTATCAAGCAAAAAAATGAATTTCTGCTCCAGTCTCATGATGGTTTTGTTGATATCGCCACCTCTCCAGTTGGTTCTCACTTTTTTGATAACAAAAAACTTTAAATCCATGATCTTATGGTGAGCATCCGACCAGTGCTGGACGAGGGGTTTGTCAACCAAACCTCTTTTTATACAGCCCTTATGCTCCACTATTCTAGTTCTTATGTTGTGGACGGTTTTCCCTACATATAGTTTTTTACAGAGACACTGAACCACATAAATTACATTCTTGGTTTCATAATTAGCAAAATCATCAATGTAAAATATCTGATTGGTAAAAGGATGAACAAAAGTATTGCGTACCGGTAGAGAGTTCAAGCACACTGAACATTTACCGCACTGAAATTGCCCTTTAAAAGTAAATCAAAACTTCCTTTCAGTGAAAGCTGAGGGAACTAAAAGATTATGCAGATTGATATTGCGCTTATGAGCCACAGTTAATTTTAAATTATGGAAGGCTGGAAGGGTCTGCACCAAATGCCACTCTTTTTGTAATATCTTAATTATACTACGAGATTGTGAGGAATATATAAGAGGGCAAACAATGCCCAGGTCTTCACTGCGTACTTTAGCACTAAGTAGATCTTCTCGAGGAGTCTCACAAGCCCTCTTATAAGCTTTATTAATACAAGAAACGGGATATTGTCTTGCTGAAAATCTATCCTTCATATCTTGAGCCTGTACTTCAAAATCCTGATGGCTGGTGCAGATCCTTTTTGCCCTCAGAAACTGACTAACTGGAAGATTATTTTTAAGAGATGGGTTATGGAAACTTCTATAATGTAATAGAGTATTACGGTCTGTTGGTTTTCTGAACAAAGTGGTAGAAAAAGTATCTTGTTCCTTCTTAATCAATAAGTCTAGATAAGAAATTTTATGGGGATCATAGGTCATCTGAAACCGCAAATTGTCATCCAATTGATTGATCCATGAATGAAAATGAGTAAGAGTATCTATAGACCCTCTCCAGAGAATTAAAATATCGTCTATATACCGTATCCAAAGGGCGATATTAGACATAAAAGGATGAGATTTCAAAAACCTTTCCTCAAAATGGGACATATAGAGATTAGCTATATCAGGGGCCATCGAGGACCCCATCGCAATGCCCTTAACCTGCTTATAGAACAATTCCCTGAAGCAGAAAAATTCTCACAGAGAGCAAAACGTGCTAAGGTAACCAAAAAAGCGGTAGACATGCGTCGATGTGCTGTTCTTTTAAGGAGATATTGTTCAACAATGTGCAATGCCGCTAATTGGGGAACATTAGTGTATAGGGACTCTATATCAAGAGTTACCAAAATAATATCCGGACTAAACTTCTCAAAAGACGACAAAATCTGTATAACGTGTGAAGAATCCCTAACATAGGACCACATCTGTTGTACAAATGGGCGTAATAACAAATCTAGGAATTTTGAAATGGGTTCCAACAAGGAGCCAATAGCCGAGACTATGGGATGACCCGGCGGAGACTCCAAGGATTTGTGAATCTGTGGAATGATATATATAGTGGGAGTGATAGGGTGATCAACTATCAAAAATGATTTCTCTTTTTCAATGATATACCCAATTTCAAAAGCAGAAATAACTAAATTATCTATGCTCTTCTTTAAATTTTGGGTGGGGTCACCATCTAATCTCTGATAAAAAGCCGTGTCACATAATTGACGATTGATCTCTGTTATGTAATATTCTTTGTCCATGACGACAACTGCGCCGCCCTTATCAGCTGGTTTAATTATGATTTCATTATTCTTCTGTAATGATATAATCGCTTTTTTCTCATTGTATGTGATGTTATTAAAAGAAGAACGATGTTCTTTTAAAACTTCTATAACTTGTTTGGTAACTACCTTTTCAAATGTTTCAATTACTGGGTCTGTGCTCTGGGGGGGAAACCACGTGGATTTATTACTAATAATAGATATATCACTGGGGCGATTAATATCCTAATTTGCAAAAAATTGTCGAATACGGACCTTACGAAAGAATTTATAAAGATCAACGTGAATATCAAAGGAATTTAATTTTCTTTTAGGTACGAAAGAAAGTCCTTTATTCAAAAGGGATAACTCATCTGGTGTGAGAGTATGTTTAGATATGTTAATGACATTGTTAGGTGAATTTATTGATGATACCATCTTTCTTCCGATTTCTCTGTGTTCCAAACCCCTCTCCCCCCTGGCCTCAACCTCGTCCTCTATATGTATTGTATACCTTGTTGTTGTCCTGGAAATACGTCTTGTCTGCCTCTGTGGGGCGAGCACGCCCCCGAGAGGCATCCCGGCTGCCCCTTCCATAGTTGGTCCATACTGAAAAAAGATTCTTTTTTTCTGCCCAGGTGGAGGATCCTTTTTCTTAGATTTTTCTTTTTGAGATGGAACCCCATCCGTGTGATTAGAAAAAAGGGAAGCGGACGCATCAAATTCTACTGACTCACTCCTGCTACGTTTCTTTTTCTGTTCAATAGGTGTAGTGTTGTATTGATTATCTGTAATACTATCTTTACGATCAAAAATGGATTTCCTTTTTTTAACAACACACACAACTGCTGCTGAGAGCCAAATATAATAACCAAAAAATAAAGAACCACTCTCAATATTACACTCCAAAATTCTAAACCAAAAATTTACCAATATCAAATAATAACTCTGGGCATAATGACCTCAGATGGCACAACCCCTCATGTAGTGAAATTCACCATAGGGTGTTGATAGACGCTCACATCACTGGTCAAGCCTCCTCCTAATACCTAACAATACTCACAAATACACACTATAATTTAAACAACCCCAATTCACCAATGGGAAAATCCTAACAAAATCTAAAGCCAAATACACACATTCACTCTCAAGACATCCTCTAACTAACACACCTCATTCATTCTACTTTTTTAAAAAGCGTCTGTAATATAAGTGCACACTGAATACAAACACGGCTGAACGCAGCCCTAAAAGTGCACACAAAGTACAAATACGGCTGAACTCAGCCCTGGCAACCCAGATGAACCCAGTGGTCGTTTGGTGCTAAATGGTAGTGGTATTCTTTGCTATAAAGTTTGTTTCTTCCCACATCGGAGGTTGGAGTTGAAGCTGACCCCTAGTACTACGTGTCTGTTTGGAAGGCAGAGAACTCAGCTGGCTGCGAGACTTCAGTTGAGATAAGTCTTTTGCATACTATGTTGGTGCTGTTTGATATGTTATCTTAAAGTCTTTGGCTTTATTTTTGCAGGTATTTCATCTGGGTTGCCAGGGCTGCGTTCAGCCGTATTTGTACTTTGTGTGCACTTTTAGGGCTGCGTTCAGCCGTGTTTGTATTCAGGGTGCACTTATATTTACAGACGCTTTTTAAAAAAGTAGAATGAATGAGGTGTGTTAGTTAGAGGATGTCTTGAGAGTGAATGTGTGTATTTGGCTTTAGATTTTGTTAGGATTTTCCCATTGCTGAATTGGGGTTGTTTAAATTATAGTGTGTATTTGTGAGTATTGTTAGGTATTAGGAGGAGGTTTGACCAGTGATGTGAGCGTCTATCAACACCCTATGGTGAATTTCACTACATGAGGGGTTGTGCCATCTGAGGTCATTATGCCCAGAGTTATTATTTGATATTGGTAAATTTTTGGTTTAGAATTTTGGAGTGTAATATTGAGAGTGGTTCTTTATTTTTCCTTTTTTTAAACCATAATCGATCCTGTTCAACTTTTTTGTTCCAGTGATAAACATATCCTGTCCTGTAGTCCTCCTCATCTCTCTTATATTTATCCACTTTTTAATTTTTAACTTCTTTTTTAAATTCTTGGATATTTCTATGATAGTCATCTAATACCACTTCAAAGTTCTTATCAGTCTTCTTAAGAACATCTAGTTTCTCTTCCAATTGAGCGCTTAAGATTTCTGACTTTATTAGCTGTCGTAATGAGCAAAATCATTAAGTCCAGCGAGCATTTGTTGAGTATGGCATTCCAGCATTTAATAAAGCCTTCTTCATTGGTATATAAGCCTGGTGCTTTGTTTACTCGAAGTCCTCGTGGAATAATTTTGGACTTCCAGCACTCCAGAAGATAGGCCGAATGCATCTGTTCCTTAACCATCTTCTTGGAAATTTGTACCACATCTTCCCATTGACTCCAACAATTATCTGGTTCTTCATCAGATAGCTCAAGGAGGGGTTCTGGTGAAATAAGTTTGTCTAAAGCATCTTCCCCAAAGCTTAAAATGTCTTTCCATGGGGAAAACATGCTGATAGATGGGATGCAACACTGCAGAAGCAAAAATCACGCAGAGCGAAGAACAACCAGTCCAAAGCGTGATAAAAGGAAAGATAGAGTACTTTATTGAGCCTTCAACTGCCCGACACAGGCCGTGTTTCGTCACCCTTCGTCAGGGGCTAGCTAGGCATAACACTAAAAACATAAATACACAATTATTAAAAATGTCAAAGAACAGACATATGAAAAAAATTATATTATAAAAAATAATTGAATTATACCTGTTGTTTGTGTGTTTATTATTCAGTGTTTTAGCATACTCAATTTTTATCTAGTCCTGTCTCCTCCTCCTGTCTCTCCATTTTCTCATTTTTGATTATTTTTAATTATTTATGATACATTATGTATTTGCTTTTAATCCTTTTATGTTTCTTTTAGCACGTTTATTTATTCAGTCCCATAAGAGCTTGATGTTAGACCAACTGTTTGAAACGGTCTCCAACAGAGGTATTTTTAAGTGTTTATTCATACATGTATATTGTTTATATATGTTTTAAGTCTCGAGCTTATCTATTTGATTTGCTTTTATATGATATAATGCTTTTTATATTGATTCAATTATTTTTTATAAAGTACTCTGTCTTTCCTTTTATCACGCTTTGGACTGGTTGTTCTTCGCTCTGCGTGATTTTTGCTTCTGCAGTGTTGCATCCCGTCTGTATGTCAGTAGTCCGCTCATTCAGTTGTTGCAGTGGTGGACAATTCATCACAATTTGCTCAAAGGAGACTCCTTCCAAATTGCTCCACCACAAAAAATATTGACAACTGATGCATCCAAACTGGCTTGGGGAGCTCATCTCAATGGGTTTCACATTCAGGGAGATTGGTCCTTCCAAGGAAGTCTACATCAGATCAACTTCTTGGAATTACGAGCTGTAGTAAATGTTCTAAAAGCTTTCAAAGATCAGTTGGCCAACCAACTTGTCCTGATTGAAACCAACAATCAAGTAGTAATGTTCTACATCAACAAGCAGGGAGACAATAAGGTTGTGGAGATTTGCCATTACCCACGAGATGGACTTGAAAGCCACATACCGACTAGGCAAACAAACCACCCTGGCAGACAGACTGAGTCGAGTCTTCCAACCACACGAATGGATGCTGGACAGGGAAGTTGCAACTCACATTTTTCAGGAGTGAGGCATCTCCTTGATAGATCTTTTTGTGACTTCTCAGAATGCCCACGTGGGTGAGTTCTGCTCCAGAGTATGGCCTCGCAGCAGATTAGCCTCTGATGCTTTCCTCTTACATTTGGGGGAGGATCTTCTGTGTGCGTATCCTCCAATTCCTATCATTGCTAAGACCCTCCTGAAGCTCAAAGCAGATAGAAGCTCTATGATTCTCATCATTCCCTACTAGCCCAGACAACCTTGGTTTCCTCTTCTGCTACAACTCTCGAGTTGGGAGCTACTTTGGTTAGGGCATGCACCGGATATGATATCACAGAACGGAATGATGTTGCATCCCAACATCAAGTCCTTGGCCCTCACAGCTTGGATGTTGAGAGGTTAATGTTATCCAGACTCAACCTGCTGGCTGGGTTAGCCATTGTCCTTTGGCTTCTGGGAGGGCCTCAACGAGAAAATCCTATTCATGCAGAAGGAAAAGACTTGCTGTCAGATGTGAGGACCATTCCCTAGATCTCTTTGCCTGTCTCACAAAAAAACTGCTGGAGTATCTTCTACACCACTCAGCGTGGACTTAAGTCCAACTTGATTAGGGTTCACCTCAGTGTGATTGGAGCTTGCCATATAGGTGGAGAGGGAAAACCCATCTCTGTACAGCCTTTAGTTCACTCTATGCGGGGTTTTCTTCTCTTGAAGCCTTCCCTACAAACCACCAGTAGTGTCTTGGGACCTCAATGTGGTTCTTGCGCAGCTAATGAAATCTCCCTTTGAGCCACTCTATTCTTGCCCTCTGAGGTTTTTGACTTGGAAAGCTTTGTTTTTGGTGGTGGCACTTCAGCACACGGGAATTCATCCATCTTACACTAAATTCCATTATAATAGAGTGGTCCTCCGTACTCATCCCAAAGTGGTATCGGATTTCCATCTTCTATCAGCTTTTTTCCCAAACCACATGCTTTTAAAGGGGATCCTGCGTAGCACATGTTGGACTGCAAGCAAGCCTTAGCTTTCTATTTGGAACAGACAAAAGCCCATAGAAAATCCCTCTAGCTTTTTGTTTATTTTGACCCCAATAAGCTAGGAGTTGCTGTTTCCAAACGCTCACTTTTAATTTAGCTAGCAGACTGCATCTATTTTGCTTATGCCCAGTCAGGCCTGAGCCTTGAGGGTCATGTCGCAGCTCATAATGTCAGAACCATGGCTGTGTCGGTAGCCCACTTGTGCTCACTCTCCATGGAAGAGATTTGTAAAGCTGCAGTGTGGACATCAGTCCACATATTCACGTCTCCCTATTGTCTGGAGGGAGATTCCTGATGCAACAGTAGTTTCAGCCTATCAGTACTTTGGAATCTGGGTAATATAATCCAACTCCACTGCTCCCCCCACCCCAGGCCCATTTCTTTCTGTTTAGGCTACCTTAAAAAAAAAAAAAGATAAAATACGAAAGGCCTGTTGCCAACAAAAAGTCAATTCCTTTGTTTTGTTAAGCTAGCCTGTATCTAGGGAGTCCCCATACATGAGGATGTATTTCCTGCTTATCCATGAAGAAAAAAGTAGTTACTCGCCTGTAGCAGGTGTTCTCCGTGGACAGCAGGAAAAAGTCCCCACAGCCCTCCCACCTCCCCTAAGAGTTGTATTCTACTATAGCTCTAGTATCAGACTAAGCTAAAATGGTGCCACAGCAGCATGCGGGAAGATAACACACATGTTCAGAGGAAGCTCCCAAAAGCTCAGTAGTAGCTGAAGAGTACTTCCTGCATGGGCTGTGTCTGATGATGTCACCCATACATGAGGACGTTTTCCTGCTGTTCACAGAGAACACTTGCTACAGGTGAGTATCTACCTTTAATGGGGGTGAGTGTGCTCCCTAGTTAGTTAGCAGACTTGTAGATTTACTTATTCTATGATATGAGACCCATTTGTGAGTCATTTAAAGCCCTGAATGCTTTCATTCTGAGATTAAAAAAAGGTTCCATGTGAAATAAGCTTTTAAAGGTAAAGTTGGCAGCAGTGGTAACTCACCAAGTGGCAAGTGGGCTCTCTATTAAAGTGTACACCCACAGAGTTACTTTATTCTGGTTGAAAACATCTATGGTATTACAATGGGAAGGGATGTTTGTGTTTATGCTAGCTAGAAGAGTGGGAGAAGGGCAAATGTCAGGTTTGTAGGACTAGAAAGGGAGGAGGTATTGAGGTTTGTATTGAAAATAACCAAGATATCTGCTGTTGTGGCATGCACGCTTACTTCATTTTTGTAGAAAGGAATTCTATTTTTTTCCATACAACATGAATTTTGTTTTGTTTTTGTTCAAAGGAACAAAATACTATAAACTTAATTTGTGAGAATGGAAACTATACAGCATTTTGTAGTACAGGAGACTTGAGTTTGAATCTTTTGTGTCTCAGGGCCTGCAGAGCTGTAGTGTGTTGCTGAAATAACATGCTCCATAGAAGGTGGCAAGCTACTGTGGCAACTGCTGATGGCCAAAGGGCAGTTCTCAATGCTAGCCTCCAAGGAGGCTTCTTTCTAGCTTTCTGGCCTTAGAAGAATTGAATCTGGGGTAGAGGGATGTATTGAAAAAGTTAATTTGTGGGGAGTTACCTTTCATCCCCAGTTAGCTTTAATATTATCAGAGCACCACTGAATTGGTTTGTTTTGTTTTGTGAAGTGAAGACTTAACAGTGCCTCTCTTCTTTCTTCCTCCTGGCTGGCTAGACCCCTGTGGAGGAAGTCCCAGCAGCCATTGCCCCCTTCCAGGGCCGCATCCTCATTGGAGTGGGGAAGCTGCTGCGTGTCTATGACCTGGGAAAGAAGAAACTGCTCAGGAAATGTGAAAATAAGGTAAGGGGGAGTCTTCGGAAGCCTTATTCCCTAGTTCTGCTGCAAACTGCTGGGGATTAATGTATTGTGCATTATTTAATCACAAACAAGTAGCTCCGCCAAGCAGGCAGATCTTTAAGTGGAAATTGAAAAGCACAGCTGATGATGAGGTGCAGTGCAGAAATCTTGAAGGCAGAATGGACGTAGTCCTTGGGGGATGAAGGCCAGATAAGTGTTTCTGTGCTGAGAGGAAGAAGGGAGCATTTTTTTCCAGTTCTGCAATTTAGTCATTCTGGCTCTGCCTTCACAGCACCTGGCTAACTACATCTCAGGAATCCAAACCATCGGTCATCGTGTGATTGTGTCAGATGTCCAGGAAAGTTTCATCTGGGTTCGTTACAAGAGGAATGAGAACCAGCTCATCATCTTTGCTGATGACACCTATCCTCGCTGGGTCACCACTGCCTGCCTCCTTGACTATGAGACCGTAGCTGGAGCTGACAAGTTTGGCAATATCTGTGTGGTGAGTCCTTTTTGCAGGGTCTGCAGATGGTGTGTATATTTATATCTCCAGGAACAAGCAGGAATGAGTCTTCACATATGGGTATCGTCGGTACCGACGGAGCCTGCGCGGGAACGCTCCCCAGCGTCCAAAAGGAAAGCTTTTGGGAGCATCCCACAGCGCCTGCGCGCTGCCTTCCCGCCTTTCCTAACCGCCTCTCTCCAGTTCTTCTTTTCCACGGAGCTAGCAGGTCGTGTTCCTGTCACCGCTGAAGAATTTCTTTATTTTATTTTATTTCTTTGGCCGTGCGTCTGCCTTCTCGACGCTGGACCGGTACCGCCGGTCTTTTCTTTCTTTATTCTAAAAAAAAAAAAATAATACTATTTTTTCTCACTTCAGTGCATTTTCTCTTTGGCCTTAGGCCTAGGACATTTTTCCTCATGGGCAGCGGCACTATTTCTGTCACTGACACCCATGAATGGTGTCTAAAATGTTTAGGTCCTGACCACTCCGTTGCGGATTGTGAGTCCTGCTCCATGATGTCTAAAAGAGGTCTACAGAATCGAGCAGCTAAGCTCAGTACCCTGTTTCCCTCGGATGCAGCTTCGGTTGCAACGACATCTTCCAGGGCTTCTTCCTCACATGGATCTCAGGTAACCAAACTTAAATCCAGCTGGTCCTCGAAGGGTAGATCCTCCGGGCTTGCCCTCGAGGAATCCGCACCGGCAAAATTACCCCGGCGGGAGGCTCCGGCTTCCAAAGCTTTATCTATGAGGTCACAAGTTGACATCGATGGCTCGGCCTCGACCGATCACCTGTTGCCATGTTCTGGGGTACTGGTGGTTCCCACAGGTACCGACATCCAGACATTGGTTGCATCAATGGATCAGAATATCCTGACCATGCAGCGTGCCATCACGGCATTCATACAAGCTGCGACGCCTTCGGTACCGCAACAAACTCCGTTGCCGGTACCGACTCCTGCACCGGTACCGACATCGGTTCCGGTGCCGGTACCGATTGCATCGACATCTGCTTCAGTGTCGACTGCAGCGGTACACTGTTCTGTGATGCCCATCGGTACTGAATCGGTACCGATCACTCCCAATGTCGATACCACCCGGTATGCGTATCGGGCTCTGCAGGAGCATCCAGACAGGCGATACTTCGATTCCTCTGAAGACTCTGATGAATCAGAGGTCTCTGTCGAAGCATCGGTGATTCATCCTCAGGAGCCCTCTTCTCCAAAAAGGAGAATGTCTCCTCCAGAAGACTTGTCTTTTCAAGACTTCATTAGGGAAGTGGCCAGGGGCCTTTCCATCTCAGTGGCCCTTGAGACAGAGCCTAGAGCCAAAAAATTAGATATTTTACAATATCCTAAGGCTCCTAAAGAGGCAGCCACTTTACCAATACATGAGATTCTTTATGATCACATGTTGGGCATATGGGAGACTCCTCTCACCACTTCCCCTCATTCTCGCAGGTTGGACACCATGTATCGTGTTCCTCCTTGTCCTGGCTTCCATAAGACTCAGCTTCCTCACCACTCCATTGTGGTGGAGTCTGCTATGAAGAAGATAAAGAGTACAAAAAGGCACTCTTCTGCTCCTCCAGGAAGAGAATGCAGAACCTTAGATGCCTTTGGCAGGAGAATTTTCCAGGCCAGTATGCTTGTTGCCAGAATCAACTCCTATAGTCTCTATATGGGGATGTTTCTAAAAGAAGTTACAGATCACCTGCAAGCTTTATCTCCTTTTATTTCAGAAGATAAAAGGGAAGAGTTCCTCACCTGGCTCAAACATGCCCAGGATATTTCCAAGTTTTCCAACCGTGCAGCCTTTGACTCTTTTGAAGGTGCCAGCAGAGCCTCGGCCATTGCCATAGGTGCACGCAGAGTTGCTTGGTTACAAGCTTCTGATTTGGAACCCTGGGTTCAAGATGGACTAGGAAACCTTCCTTGTACAGGTGAAAACCTTTTTGGCAAAGATTGGTAAGCAAAGGCCACCCAAATGGATGCTGAAAATTCTGCTTTAGATAGACTTTCAAAGTCTACTTCTGCTCCTTTTAAGAAAAGGTTGTTCAAAAAGGGTTTTTTTTCCCCAAAAAGGGATATATTATTCTGCTTATGGTCAGCAGTCATCTTCTGCAGGTCGTTTTGCTACAAAGAGACAGCAACAACCGAAACAGGCCAAGCCTAAGGCTGCTAGGACTGCTACAGCCCAACAGCCTCAGCCTCCTCAGGGCCTTTGACTTACAACTAGAGAGCTTAACCTTTCTGGCTCTAAAACATCCAGAGCCTCTCACCATTCCAGGAAGGTTGGCTTACTTTGCTCCCAGGTGGGAACAAATCACAGCAGAGCAATGGACCCTCTCCATAATAAGGGAGGGGTACAAGCTTCATTTCTTAAACCTTCCTCCTCACACCATGGTGAGACAGTTCAATTCTCAGACATCTCTCATCGACCTTCTGGGTCAGGAGATTGCTACCCTTCTTGCCCAAGGGGCAATAGAAGAAGTCCCCCTTTTTCAACAGGGCTCAGGGTTCTACTCCCCCTACTTTCTTATCCCAAAGAAAACAGGGGGCTACAGACCCATATTAGATCTCAGGGAATTGAACAAGTTTCTATGCAAGGAGAAATTCAAGATGATTTCTCTCGGTACTCTCCTTCCATACCTTCAGAGTCAGGATTGGCTTTGCTCTCTAGATCTTAAGGATGCGTACACCCATGTCCTCATCCATCCAACACACAGAAGGTTCCTTCGGTTCCTTTATCAAGGGAAGCACTACCAATACAGATTGCTTCCTTTCGGTCTGGCCTCTGCACCAAGGGTGTTCACAAAATGCATGGCAGTAGTAGCTGCATTTTTACGCACTCTAGGGATATTCGTATTCCCATATCTGGACGACTGGCTCATCCGAGCTCCATCCCAGTCAGAGGCCCAGACTTCTCTAACCTGCACAAGGCGTATTCTTCAGTATCTGGGTCTTGTAATAAACTTTCCAAAATCCCATCTCACCCCTACTCAGTCTCTAGAGTTCATAGGGGCCTTGCTGGATACCACAACTGCAAAGGTCTATCTTCCCCAGGCCCGTTGCCTACGCTTGGTGCAGTTAGCCTCACAAATTCAGTTAAAATCCCATTTAACTGCTCGAGAGATGTTACAACTGTTAGGCCACATGGCATCCACTGTGCATGTGGTTCCTTACGCTCGCCTCCACATGAGGGCAGCTCAGTGGACTCTGTCCACCCAATGGACCCAGGCATCAGGTTGCCTGTCAGACAAAATAGCAACCTCCAGTCACCTCTTTTGGTCCCTCCAGTGGTGGAAGTCCACTCAAAATCTGTTGCTGGGGTCCCCCTTTCAACAGGTGTTACCCCAAGCAACCCTTACAACAGATGCCTCTCCAAGAGGTTGGGGAGCTCATCTTCAAGATCTCTCCACTCAAGGGATCTGGTGTCTACAGGAGACATCTCTACATATCAACCTCTTAGAGCTCAGAGCAATTTTTCTAGCTCTCAGAGTCTTCCACACCCTGCTCAGCTACAAGACAGTCCTCATCCACACGGACAACCAAGTAGCCATGTTCTACGTGAACAAGCAGGGCGGAACTGGCTCTCTGTCGCTTTGCAACGAAGCTCTGAGATTGTGGGCCTTCGCCAGAGAGCATCAAATTCATCTCATGGCAGTGTACCTTCCAGGGGTTCAAAACTCTTGGGCAGACAGACTCAGTCGAGTTCTGCTTCCACACGAATGGTCCCTCCATGGGGACCAGATAGCCAGGATCTTTCGAATTTGGGGAACCCCAGACATAGACTTGTTTGCAGGTCCGTGGAATGCCAAACTTTCCCGGTTCTGTTCCAGAATTCCGTGTCAGGGAGTTCAGGCCAGGGATGCCTTCCTCCTCCATTGGGGGCAAGACTTCCTCTATGCCTTTCCACCCATTCCTCTAATTCCCAAGACACTCTTCAAACTTCAGAGAGACAAGGGGTCTATGATCCTCATAGCACCGCATTGGCCACGCCAAGTGTGGTACCCTCTACTTCTGCATCTCTCTCAAGCTCCCTCCCTGGACTTGGGATCTGCTCCAGACCTCCTGTCCCAGGAGGAGGGAACGTTGTGGCACCCATATCCCCAGTCTCTTCACCTCAGAGCCTGGTTGCTGAAGGCCTAGACCTGCAAGATTTGCATCTTTCTCAGCATCTTCATACTTCCAGAAAGCCTTCCACTAGATGTTCCTATGCTTTTAAATGGAAAAGGTTTACCATTTGGTGTGCAGAGAAGGGTCTTAACCCTCTTGCAATACCTCTGAATTCTTTACTAGAGTATTTGCTGCATTTATCCCATGCAGGCCTTAAAACAAATTCAGTAAGAGTCCATTTGAGTGCTATTGCAGCATCCCTTAAACCTCTCAATGGACAGCCTATTTCCTCTCATCCTCTTATAGCAAGATTCATGAGAGGCCTTCTTTTGAATAAACCTCCCATCAGGCCACCTCCAGTGGCATGGGACTTGAATCTGGTTCTTGGCCAGCTTATGCAGCCACCCTTTGAACCCTTAGCCACTACCTCCTTGAAATTCCTTTCCTGAAAGGTTATTTTTCTCATTGCAGTCACTTCAGCTCGCCGCATCAGTAGCTGCAAGCCTTGTTGGCTAATCCTCCTTATACAAGGTTCCATCATGACAAGGTAGTCCTCAGGACTAATCCACACTTTATGCCTAAAGTGGTCTCACCTTTTCATCTGAACCAAGAGGTTTATTTACCTATCTTTTTTCCAGGACCTCATGCTTCAAGTGCAGAGAGGAATCTTCATACCCTGGATTGTAAAAGAGCTCTTGCTTTTTACTTACAAAGGACAAAGCAACATAGAAAGTCCTCTCAACTCTTTGTTGCTTTTGATCCCTCTCATTTAGGACTTCCAGTCTCTAAGAGAACTCTGTCCAATTGGATTGCTCAGTGTATTTCTTTCGCCTACCAGAGTAAGAACCTTTCTCTGGAGAGCCATGTCACAGCTCACAATGTGAGGGCCATGGCAGCCTCTATGGCTCATCTAAATTCTGTGTCCATCGACCAGATCTGTTGAGCGGACACCTGGGCCTCGGTTCATACCTTCACAGCCCATTACTGCTTGGACAAGGACTCCCGCCGGGATGCCTTTTTTGGTCAGGCTGTTCTCAAACACCTGTTCCATACCTAATCAACTCCTACCCTCCATCCCTAGCTGGATGCCTGAGATTCATGAGTGGAGGTAGAGCCCTTCCCAGGGACTCAACCTGGATGATCTCCCAGGCGCATCTAGCTGGGGAGTCCCCATATGTGAAGACTCATTCCTGCTTGTTCCTGGAGATAGCACAGTTACTTACCTGTAACAGGTGATCTCTGGGAACAGCAGGAATAAGTCTTCACAACCCACCCACCTCCCCTAAGAGTTGTATCTCTCTATCTTTTTCCTTTCCTCACTCTCTCTTTGTCTCAGCTTTAAAACTCGAACTGGAGAGAGGCGGTTAGGAAAGGCGGGAAGGCAGCGCGCAGGCGCTGTGGGATGCTCCCAAAAGCTTTCCTTTTGGACGCTGGGGAGCGTTCCCGCGCAGGCTCCGTCGGTACCGACGATACCCATATGTGAAGACTTATTCCTGCGGTTCCCAGAGATCACCTGTTACAGGTAAGTAACTGTGCTTTATTTAACAGCTTTTCTATACCGCTTTATCCTATGGGCAAAGCAGTTTACATCAAAACAGAACTCAATACATTGAAACAGGGTAATGAACTTGGAGAAAACTTAAATAAGGGGGGATCAAGGAAAATAGGGGACAGAGGGGAGATTGGGGATAAACATAATCACCTTTCCACAGAATTTAAAGGAAATACCATCTTATAGAGTAGGGATCTCCAACGCCAGTCCTGGAGGGGCTACAAACCACAAATCTTCAGGATATCCCTAATGAATATGCATGAGATAAATTTGAGTGCAATGGGGGTAGTGCATGCAAATATATCTCCTGCATATTCATTAGGGACATCCTAAATACCTGACTAGTTTACGGCCCTCCAGTACTTTAGTTGGAGACCCTTGTCATAGTATGGTTTAGATCCTTGATCCAAAAATCCTTTAAAAGCATCAGTAGACCAAGGAAAGTGGATTATAGGGATATTCCACTATTTATCTTGGATTTAGTCTCTACCTCTTTGTATTCCTTATTGCTCACTGCTTCCTGTTGTGGCCAGCCCTTGCAGAACTGTTGCTGTTAGCACCAAGAAGTAGTATTACTTTGCATCTCAGCTCCAAGAGAGTTTTCAGTTCAGCATGCACTGAGTGTTTGGCAAGATGTTTCTGGTGAGCCCAGTCTGACAGTCTTCCCTTCACCATTCTTGTTTATCTGAGATAATCCTGATTTTCTAAGGGATTTCCAAAATCATGACTTTTACCTTTTTGTATGGACAGGTTTGAAAGACTGGGGCTTTGCCTTAAATTTAGCTGAATGTAAATAGTGGCAGTGCTTGTTTCGAAATATCTTCAAGCTAAGAGTTTTATTTTAAAAATAATGAGAGAGAAGAGGTAGAGGGAAACAATGTACCCTTGAAATTTTTTGTGGATGTTCACAACAAACACAATTTCAACAGAGAAACCCTGGGAGGGGAAAGGACTACCCCAATTGTGGAGGTACCCCAAATGTTCCCTTTAATTTTTTTTACACTCTGTGTATGCACATTGCTATTGCACACAATTTTAATAAGTGAGAGGGATCTCCTATAATGAATTATTTCCCTTCTCCCCATCCCCAGGGTGTTATTTCTACCAAAGTGCCAACACCAGAGATCTTTCTCCTGTCTCCCTTGTTCTCTCTTCTTTCTCAGCTTCCATCTCTTCTCTTCTTTTTTTCTTTCTTGCTCCTCTCTCGTTTACCTCAAATCATTGCTTCCTCACCTATTCTTATGTTCTCTTCCCCTACCCATCCACTGTCCTATCCCCTCCACCACCTTCCCCCACCCCTCCATCTTCCTGTTATCCCCTCATCTTTACAAAACTTCCTTGCTCTTTCCAGTCCATTTCTTACCCCTCATCTCCAGCAGCCCTTCATTTCTCTCCCTCCCCCATCTGGCCACTGACTTTCTCCTTTCTGAATTATCTTCCTCCTTCGGTCTACCCCATCCCCAGCATTTTCTCCATTCTAATTCTCTTCCCCAGCCCTGCCTACTCCTTCCTGACTCTTCCTTTTCTTCCCAAGCATCTACCCCTATCTTTCCCCACATCATCTTTAGCATGTCAGTCTGCTTCTTCCTCTTTTCTTTTCCAGCATCTGTCTCTTCCCACCACTTTCCAGTATCTGCCTCTTGCCGCGTTCCTTCTTTCCTCAGCATTTACCCCATGCATATGCTTAGTTCAGAAGCCATTTTATAATTAGGGCTTCTATTTTTAGATGTTTATAAATTATAAATTTAGATATTTATTTTCCAATTAATGAGGGGTTCTTCAATGGTACAAAATCTGTGTTTAGTAGTGTTTTTGCACCACAGATATTATTGTTGGGACCGTTTTCAGCACCAGATATGTACATTTGTGTCATCTTGGAGTTATCAGCTCAGGAAAGGCTTAAAAACTTAATAGAGAACACAAGACAAGCTGGAGAAGAAGTGACAGAGTGTTAGGGGAAGTAGTGGGGTTTTTTCTCCTTGAACAAGCAGGAAAGAAATCTTCATGTATGGGTGACATTATCCAGCAGAGGCCATGCGGAAGTAATCCCCAGTTGCTACTAGAAGCATTTGGGAGCCTCCTCTGCGCATGTGTGTCGTCTTTTGGCCTGCTGCCGTTTTATCTCCACCTTCATTTGTCAGTGGAGCCAAATGGACGCATCAAGGTAACTCTCTTCATGGGTATCACTAACCGTTCCTTTTTTGGGAATTTTTTCAACTATTGTCGTTTTTTTATTTGTTTTGGTTTTTTTTGCTACTACCCACCTGCTTCACTGTTTTTATTTCCCTTGTTAGTATCCTTAGTTAAATTTTTCAGACGTTTAAAGTTTCCTTTATTTTCCGCAACACCATTGCCCCTTTAGGCATAGGTGCTCTGGCGGTGAGTTAACTCTTTTTAAAATCGAGCTGTTTGATTTTGCTGAAGCTATATTTCCGGCTGATATGTCACAAAAACATTTCAGCAGGTTTAAGAAGTGTTCCAAGTGCTCAAGGACCATATCCATCATGGATTCTCATAGCTATTGCCTGCAGTGCCTGGAAACCGGATCATCGGCCCTCTTGTAATTTGTGTTTGCAGATAACAAAAAGAGGGCTCAAAGGTCTAGAGAAGCAGCACAAAACAATTTTTGGTGCTCATAAGTCCATTGCATCTGCATCAGCCACACTGATCTCAGTAGCATTGAAGGCTGCATCGGATGCTGGCAGTGCATCGACATCAAGGAGCTCTCGAGCTCACTCGGAGCCAAGTACCCCAGAGCATCGGCCATCGAAGTAGAATTCACCTTTTGGCGTCAATGAAGATGAAGACTATCGCGCGCAGAGTATCGAATGGAGGCTCTGGTGCATTGACATTAAAGCCCTCTGAAGCATGGCATCGAGACCAAAGAGGGTTCACAGGAGCACCCCTCTAAGCAGCCCCAAAAAGAGGAGAGCTCATTCTCCAAGATATTGGAGGGGCAATCTCCTGGAACAAGCAGGAATGTAGTCCTCACATATGGGTATCGTCGGTACCAACGGAGCCTGCACGGGGACACTCCCCAGCGTCCAATTAGAAAGCTTTTGGGAGCATCCCACAGCACCTGCATGCTGCCTTCCCGCCTTTCCCAACTGCCTCTCTCCAGTTCTTCGTTTTCCGCGGAGCCAGCAGGTCACCGCAGAAAATTTTCTTTATTCTCCTTTTTTTGTGGTCGCGTCTGCCTTCCTCGACGCTATACCGGTACCGCAGGTTCTCCTTTCTTTCTTTAAAAAAAAAAAAAAAAGTATTTTTTTCCAAACTTTTCTTTTCCAGGTGCACGCACCTTTTTGGGCCTTAGGCCCAAAATTTCCTCCACTATGTAAAAAACCGCTTCGGGTTTCAAAAAGTGCACCAAGTGTGGCGGTACCATCTCCGTCACCGACACCCATGAATGGTATCTTAAATGTTTAGGTCCTGATCACTTCATCTCCGAGTGTATGGCTTGTGCCATGATGTCCAAGAGGGGTCGACAAAACCGGGCTGCTAAGCTCAGCACCCTTTTTTCTTCCGATGCAGCTTCTGTGGCATCGATGTCTTCCAGGGCTTCGTCTTCCTCCCATGGATCTCAGGTAACTAAACATAAGTCTAGCCGGTCCTCAAAGGGTAGATCTCCTTCCAAGCATTGAGATGCCTCTGGCTTTGCCCTTGAGGGTTCTGTACCGGCAAAATTGCCCCGGCGGGAGGCTTCAGCTTCCAAAGCATTATCGGGACTCCAGGATGTTCTCGAGGCCGCAACCTCGGCAGAACTACTGGTGCCATGCTCTGGGGTACCGGCTGCTTTCTCCGATACCGATACCCAGGCATCGGCAGCGTCGATACACCAGAGGTTCCTGGCTATTGAACACAGTCTGGCGGTTCTCCTTGCAGCATCGACACCCTCGGAACCACGTCAGACAGTTCAACCGGTACCGACAGCATCGGCATCGACATCGGGGTCTGCTTTACCGGCACCCAGTCATGCGATGCTTTCCGCTACCGATACACCGGTACTGATTCCCCCCGGTGCCAACTTCGGTCGATACGGGTATCGAGCTCTTCAAGAACATCCGGACAGAAGGTACTTTGAATCCTCGGAGGACTCTGAGGATTCTGACAGCTCTGTCGGTACCGGAATACTTCTCCCGGAGGAAACATCTGCTCCTAAACGCAGGATGTCTTCTCCAGAAGATCTCTTTTCAAGATTTTATCAGGGAGGTGGCTCGAGGTCTTTCCATTACTGTGGCTCCCGAAACAGAGCCCAGGGCAAAGGAGTTTGAGATTCTACAATATCCCAAGGCTCCTAAAGAGGAGGCTACTTTGCCTATCCATGAGATATTACATGATCTCATGCTAAGAATGTGGGAAACACCTCTTACCACCTCTCCTCACTCTCGTAGACTGGATACCATGTATCGAGTCCCTCCTTGTCCTGGTTTCCAAAAGACTCAGCTTCCTCGCCACTCTATTGTAGTTGAATCAGCTATGAGAAGGATCAGGAGTGCAAAGAGGCATGCCGTTAATCCTCCAGGACGTGAGTGTAGAACTCTGGATGCCTTTGTACGTCGTACTTTCCAGGCCTCCATGCTTTCTGCCAGGATCAGTTCCTATATTTTATATATGGGAATGTTCCTTAAGTAAGTCACAGGTGATTTAGAAGTTTTGAGCCCTCTTCTTCTTGAGGATAGAAGGCAGGATTTTCTCACACTGGTCAAACATGCCCAGGATGTTTCTAAGTTTGTCAACCGTGCAGCTTTTGACTGTTTTGAGTGCATAAGCAGAACCTCTGCCATTGGCATAGGTGCACATAGAATTGCCTGGCTCCAGGCATCTGATTTGGAGCTCTGGGTGCAGGACAAACTGCGCAATATCCCTTGTACAGGTGAGAATCTATTTGGCAAAAATTGGCAAGAGAAAGCCAATGAATTAGATGTTGACAACTCTACTTTGGATAGATTATCCAAAGCTGCAGCTGATCCTGCAAGAAAGAAATCTTTCAAGAAACCATTCTTCTCCAAGAAGAAGAGGTTTTATCCCTCTTATTCCCAGCAGGGACGTTCTGCAGGTCAATCTGGCCGAAAGAGTCAGCAACTACCTAAACAAAGGAAAGCAAAGACTGCTGAGCCTCAACCGTCTCAGCAGTCTCAGCCTCCACAAGGCCTTTGACTTTCATCTAGAGAACTTAGCCTTCCTGGCTCTCAATGGACCAGAGCCTTCCACCATTCCAGGAAGGTTGTGTCACTTTGCCCCAGATGGGGGCACATAACAGCAGAACATTGGACACTCACCATCATAAAAGAGGGGTACAAGCTTCACTTTTCGTGCATGCCCCCTCCCACGATGGTAAGACAGTTCAATTCTCAGACCTCTCTCATCAACCTGTTAGATCAAGAGGTCACTATGCTTCTTGCCCAAGGGGCAATAGAAGAAGTACCCATTCATCAACAGGGTACAGGGTTTTACTCCCCCCTATTTCCTTATCCCAGAGAAAACAGGGGGACACAGACCTATTTTAGACCTCAGAGAATTGAACAAATTCCTGTTCAAGGAGAAATTCAAGATGATTTCTCTGGGAACTCTGCTGCCATACCTTCAGAGTCAGGATTGGCTTTGTTCTCTAGATCTCAAGGATGCGTATACTCATGTTTTCATCCGTCCAACTCACAGAAAGTTCCTTCGGTTCCTTTTTCAAGGAAAGCACTACCAGTACAGGGTGCTTCCTTTTGTCCTGGCCTCTGCAGCAAGGGTGTTCATGAAATGCATGGCTGTGGTAGCAGCATTTCTTCGCACTCTAGGAATATTCGTCTTCCCTTACTTAGACGACTGGCTCATTCGAGCCCCATCAGAGTCAGAGGCCAGGATTTCTCTATCTTGCACAATGCGTATCCTTCAGTATTTGAGTCTGGTCATAAACATCCCAAAATCCAGTCTAACTCCCACTCAGTCTTTAGAGTTCATAGAAGCTTTGCTGGATACCAGATAAGCAAGGGCCTATCTTTCTCAGACCCGTTGCCTTCGCATTGTGCAGTTAGCTTCTCAAGCAGTGCTAAAGCCTCATCTCACTGCTCGAGAGATGTTACAACTACTAGGCCACATGGCATCTACTGTGCATGTGGTTCCTTATGCTCGCCTCCATATGAGAGCTGCCCAATGGACTTTATCCACTCAATGGACCCAGGCATCAGGGTGCCTGTCAGACAAAATAGCAAACACAAATCGCCTAATTTTGTCCCTCCAATGGTGGCAGTCCACTCAGAACCTGTTGCTGGTGTCCCCTTTTCAACAACCCCAGGCAACTCTCACAACAAATGCTTCTCCAATGGGTTGGGGAGCTCATCTGCAAGACCTCTCCACCCAAGGCACCTGGACTCCGCAGAAGACTCATCTACATATCAATCTCTTAGAGCTCAGAGCAATCTTCCTTCCTCTTCGAGTGTTCCACACCCTGCTCAGCTACAAGACAGTCCTCATCCATACGGACAATCAAGTAGCCATGTTCTACATGAACAAGCAGGGAGGAACAGGCTCTCTGTTGCTTTGCAATGAAGCTTTGCGACTATGGGCCCTCGCCAGAGAGCATCGGATTCATCTCCTGGCAGTGTATCTTCCAGGCATACAAAACTCTTGGGCAGACAGACTCAGTCGAGTTCTGCTTCCACACGAATGGTCTCGGCATGCAGACCAGGTGGCCAAGATACTTCGATTCCTCTGAGGACTCTGAGGATTCTGAAGAGTCGGTCGATGCAGTGATGCTTCTTCCACAGGAGGAGTCCTCTCCTAAACGAAGGATGTCTCCTCCAGAGGACTTGTCTTTTCAAGACTTTATCAGAGAGGTGGCTCGGGGCCTCTCTATTACAGTGGCCCCTGAGACAGAGCCCAGAGCCAAGGAGTTAGATATTTTACAATATCCTAAAACTCCTAAGGAGGCAGCTACCTTACCTATTCATAAGATTCTGTATGATCTCATGTTGAGGATGTGGGAAGCACCTCTCACCACCTCTCCTCATTCTCGCAGGTTGGATACCATGTATCGTGTCCCTCCTTGTCCTGGTTTCCATAAAACTCAACTTCCTCACCACTCTATTGTGGTTGAGTCTGCAGTGAGAAAGATTAGAAGTGCCAAAAGACATGCCTCTAATCCTCCAGGATGTGAAAGTAGAACCCTGGATGCTTTTGGAAGAAGTGTCTTCCAAGCTTCCATGCTTGCTGCGAGAATTAATTCTTATAGTCTCTACATGGGAATGTTCTTAAAAGAAGTAACTGACAATTTGCAGACTTTAAGTCCTTTTATGTCTGAAGATAAAAGGCAAGACTTTCTCACTGGGCTCAAACATGCCCAAGATATCTCCAAATTCTCCAACCGTGCAGCTTTCGACTCCTTTGAATGCGTAAGCAGAGCCTCAGCTATTGCCATAGGTGCACGTAGGATTGCTTGGCTTCAAGCATCTGATTTGGAGATCTGGGTTCAAGATGAATTGGGAAATATCCGTTGTACAGGTAAGAACCTGTTTGGTAAGGATTGGCAAGCAAATGCCAATCAGATGGATGCTGAAAATTCTGCTTTGGATAGATTGTCCAAATCCACAGCTGCTCCTGCTAAGAAAAGGTTATTCATTAAAACACCTTTTTCTAAAAAGGGAAGATTCTATCCTGCTTATGGTCAGCGGGCATCTTCTGCAGCTCAGTTCCCTACCAAACGTCAGCAATCCTCCAAACAGAGCAAAGCAAAGTGTGATGTCGCTGTTACCTCCACAGCCTGAGCTTGTGGAGATGGACGGCCTGATTCTCTATTCAGGAAGTTACTGGTGCTTGGGGAAAGCACTGCCTTCTGGGAGTTGAAGTTTTCACTATCCCAAATAAAGAGAGTTGTGGACTCGAGTGTTTCAGGCAAAACAGGATTTTTAATTCCCCTTCCCAAGTGGTTTCACATGTAGAACAAAAGGAACATTGGCCATACACTTCTGGCACTAAATTATATAAGAAAGAAATTCAAGCTTCTTATCTCAGCATCACTGTAATTCAAATGAGAAACACTTTTCTCTTTCAAAACCCTTTTGTGCTTTTCTGGTCAACTGCTATCTGCAGCACTCTCTTTCTCTGCACAGCTTAATTCTATTTCACAGGACTTATCTTCTCAGATACAGATATCGTACAATTCATTGGTTCACTAGGCTGACATTCTAAAGGTGGTTCAGTGTCCATTGGTTCAACCTGAACCCCAGCTGGAAATGTTTGCAAGTTGCTATAGGGTGTTTCCAAACACACATCTATCTTTTCAGCATTGCACTTTCCTCACAGCCTTTTGATATACACGGTTGTGAATTGCCACAGTATTCCCAGCATGTGGAGCCCCACCATTCTGGGTTAATATCAGAGCACTTAAAGACAGCTTTCTGTTTATACCGGTCACTTATCCTACCTCTTGGCTTCCTTATGAGAGTTTCCTTTTGTCCTCTAGGATCAGCTGCAAACGTGAGCCTTGGAGTTTCTCTGTGCATACAAGTCTGCCTTCCCAGTACGTTTCCCTTTTGGTTGCCTTTTACTCCCAGTACCAAACCCGGGTTACTTGTACCTGGCTCCTTGATACCAACTCCTTGCTTGTTTCCTCTGCTGAATTCCTCTTCTGAGTCAAAGGTCAGAGAATCCTTAATTACCATAGATTCCTCTGAGTCTTCATTCCTAAGGCAATCCTCTGTTTCTTGTGACGGTTCTAAGAGCTGTGTCCTCCCCAGCTGCTTCCTTTCCAGCTGCCTCTCCTCTCCTCCCAGCTGCCTCTCCTCTCCTCCTAATGAGCTTCCCTTAAATCTCTGGTTTCCTGGGTTTACCCTGGCTCCTCCCACCAACAGGTGTTTTGGCTTAACTCGTGACTGCTGCACTGAACTACAGCAGGGGCGTGTTTTCCCTTCTTCTGACCTGCTCTGTTTATGGTTGCCTGGGAAACCAGGAGCCATGTGCATTTGTTTTCTTTCCCAGCCTGAAGCTGGATCCTGTGTTTTATCTCTCTCTAAGGGGTCAGAGGGACCTTCTCCATCACATATCCCCCCCCTTAAGATATTACGGGCTGCCATGAATTTTAACAGACAGCACGTAATCCTGGATACTAGGTTCACGTTTCTTTCTCGAGTAGCCCAACTCACTGTTGCTGCTATTTCCAACTATGGTTTTAAAACATTCACATGGTATGTTTGGCGGCGCCCTTTAGCATTTTCCACAGTGTAAGAGACGGGCCCTACCTTCTTTACAACTGTGCATGGGCCCTTCCACTGAGACTCAAACTTGGGTCCCATACCAGCCACTAATATTATCACCTTGTCACCCACCTCTAGTTGGCGATGTTTCTTTCCCCGATCATAATATTGTTTTTGCTTAATCTGACTAGCCTGCAGATTTTCTACAGAAATTTGGGACGTCCTTTTTAATCGGTCTCTTAAGTTCCTGAGAAAGTGGGGTACGCCCATTTCTTCTCTGTCCGGTTCTACCCATTGCTCTTGCAATATATCCAAGATCCCTCTAGGGGCCCTGCCAAACAACAACTTGTAGGGTGATGCCCCTAAGGATGTCTGTATGCGTTCATGACACGCATACAAAACAAATGGCAATAACGTATCCCACTCGGTCATCTTACCGTTTAGGCCTCTCCTTAGCATTTGTTTAATAGTCTGGTTCATCCTTTCAACCAGCCCATTGGACTGGGGATGATAGGCCGCTGTTCGCACATGATGTATGCCAAAGGCATCCCATACTGTCGCTAGATACTTGGACATAAAGTTACTCCGTTGGTCGGTAAGCACCTCTTGTGGGAACCCGACCTCACAGAATATTTTAACCAATTCCAATGCTATCGTCCTTGCTGAGGTACTTCTGAGGGGTATAGCCCATGGAAAACGGGTTGCCTGGTCTATAATCACCAAAACATATTGAAAGCCCCGGGGAGTCCTTACTAGGGGTCCTATGATATCCATTGCTAACCGGCGAATCGGTGTAGATATCGTGGGTGTAGATATTAAGGGTACAGCCTTTGGTTTAGAGGCGGTAACCCGTTGACACTGGGGACATGACTCGCAGTAGCGAGTGGTCTCTTTAAAGACCCCTGGCCAGTAAAAACGAGCCAGGATTTGGTCCAATGTCCCATGGATCCCCTTGTGGCCACCTACAGGATGGTCGTGGGCCAACCGCATGACTATGGCCTTAAATGTGGTTGGCACCACCAGCTGCTTTCTCACAGCTCCTGTGTGGGGGTTATTACTCTCCCTATAAATATGCCTTTTCCAAAAGGAACCGAGGAAGAATGTTCCTGTCCTCTTGTGCAAACTCAAAGGCACGTTTTAAAGCGGGGTCATCTCTTTGTTCCTGGGGAAAGGAAGGGAACTTTTTAACCAGTTCGGATGGCACCCAGGGTAGTCCCTCTCCGGCCTCTAATCCAGCCCTCCCTTTTATTTATTTATTTATTTATTTAGTAAATACTTATATACCGCTGTTTCCTACGATCAACAGCAGTTTACTTTACAGAATCATAATGCATTGTATAATACATTGAGATTTTTAGTTTTACATTTTGATTAGACAATGATTTACGTAACACGGGATAAACAGTTGGATACAATATACAGTTGATTATTATAGCACACAGATCAGGGTATACATTTGATTTCAGTAGGTTGGGGGGCCAAATATACATTATATACAATGTTGACTTCCAAAGAGTACAGGCTAACACATGACTATATGCTATTAGATTTTATGCTGTCGCGGGCGGTAGAGTTCATCTGGTTGAGGTAGGGTATTGCGGTTAGATCAGGTTGTAGTGGGTTTGAAACAGATATGTTTTAAGCTTTCGTCTAAATTCAGTCAGGCTGTTTGTGAGTCTTAATTCATGCGGTAGTTGGTTCCATTGGATTGGCGCTGTGTATGTGAATGCCCGCTTGCTTGTTTCGGCCTTGACAGATCGAATGCTTGTCGGGATACACAGGGTGTTGAGATTCATAGTTCTCCTGCTCCTGTTACATGGTTGGATAGTGATTAGGTTGTTGAGGTAGGATGGTGCGATGCCATGGATGAGTTTAAACGTTGTGATGATCTGTTTGTAAATGATGCGGGCGGCCACTGGGAGCCAGTGCAGGTCCATTAGTACTGGGGCCCTATGCCACCTTGCTTGCTTTTTCTCAGCCTTCCCCTTCCTAATTCCTTTTGACGAGGTTTGTATCAGATCCTCATGCGTAGGTAAGGGGTCTGCTTCTTCTTCCCTTTCCACCTCTCTCCCAGATGAACCCTCCCCTTCCTGGGATGCATTTTCTAACTCTTCTGCTGGGTCAATATTGGCAGTAGGGGTTCTGGCCTGCGACCGTGTGGATATCAAGCCCTTTTTCTCCCCAAGGCCCTTCTCCATCCCTTTGCTAAAAGCTGGCCAATCTCTTCCTAGAACAGTGTCCTGCGGAAGACGTGGTACCACTGCCACCAATATTTCCTTCTCAGTGCCCAGTCCTTTCACTGACAGTTTATACACTGGGTAGTAGGAGGCTGCCCCATGCATGCATCGTATCTTAACACAGGCCACTGCTTGACTCGATGCTGACGGCAGGTGGGCTTCAATAGCCTGACAGAGCTTTTGGGACACCATGCTCTGGTCAGCACCAGAGTCAAGCAGTGCCTGGGCCTCAACACCTTCTACTTGTACCCTAAGTACAAATCCCTCATGTGTTTGCTTTACACCTCCAGACACTAGTGCTGTACATAGTGCACAATCCCTGCGGTAATGCCCCAACTCCCCACAGTTGAAACATTTACCCTTTATCACAGGTGTAACATTACTGTCATTAGGTAACTTATTCTTTGCAAACTTTTCTGATCTCCTAAAGTAGGAAGCTTTTATCTCCTTCAGAGCCACCGGATTTGAAGCCTTAACCAGCTCAGCTTCAAAATACCTCTCTGTAAGATTAGCCGCCTCCTCTGTAGTTTTACAACTTTGGAGTATCAGAAAGGTTTTCACATCAGTAGGTACTGCATTCATATACTGCTCTAGTGCAATTGCATCCAATACAGTTTCTAGAGACTTTTGGCTGGGTTCAAGCCACTTCCATGCTAAACCTTTTATTCTATGGAACAGCATTTTTGGGTTTCATTGGGCTTTAACTTAGCCTCCCGGAACATGCGCCTATAGAATAAAGGGTTTAAGCCAAGCCTATCCTTGACAGCTTCCTTGACTGCCTTATAATTAGAAGCAAGTATTGCAGGCATACACTTATAAGCCGCTAAGGCTTCCCCTGAGAGCGACATAGCGAATCGTACCGCCCATTGCTCCTCAGGCAATTTAGTAGCCTCTGCAATACGCTCAAACGCTTCTATATAATAATCTAAGTTATCTGTTTGATTAAACTGTCCCAGCGCCATAGCGCTACCATTAGGCAGTCCTACCGCCTGATTAAAAGACAGTGCAGGTGGTTCTGGTTCCTTTTGCTTCTTGAGAAGAGCCTCCATTAAGTCCATAAGAGGTTTCTGTTGAGAACAGATGGCCGCTGCAGTCTGTTCTTGGGTGTGGCGCGACAGCTCCAGCTGTTTGTCCCACTGGCTGGACATCCACCTCAACAGCTCTTGTGGCTCCATTATGGACTCAGCTGTTCCTGCAAGAAAACAAACACAAAAAAAAACCCCACCAAGTGCGGTCCTTACACCACAACAAACTTTTTCTCTCTTTTTTTTTTTTTTTTTTTTAAATGGCTCCCTGCTGCAGCAGATTAATGGCTCCCCTTTCTCTCTAATTATCCTCCCACACCTGTGCCCAGCTACCTTTACCTCGGCACAGTGCAGAGTCCAGCACTGAGAAAGTAGCCTTTACTCCTCCTGACCGGCTGTCAGGCAATCCCAGAGCCCTCTGCCAGCAGTTTCTTCTCCCTGGTAGTTGGTGTCTTTTCTTTTTACAAATGTCCTTTCTAGTCCATGCAAAATCCTCAAAACTACGCCAACCTGTGATGTCGCTGTTACCTCCACAGCCTGAGCTTGTGGAGATGGACGGCCTGATTCTCTATTCAGGAAGTTACTGGTGCTTGGGGAAAGCACTGCCTTCTGGGAGTTGAAGTTTTCACTATCCCAAATAAAGAGAGTTGTGGACTCGAGTGTTTCAGGCAAAACAGGATTTTTAATTCCCCTTCCCAAGTGGTTTCACATGTAGAACAAAAGGAACATTGGCCATACACTTCTGGCACTAAATTATATAAGAAAGAAATTCAAGCTTCTTATCTCAGCATCACTGTAATTCAAATGAGAAACACTTTTCTCTTTCAAAACCCTTTTGTGCTTTTCTGGTCAACTGCTATCTGCAGCACTCTCTCTTTCTCTGCACAGCTTAATTCTATTTCACAGGACTTATCTTCTCAGATACAGGTATCGTATAATCCATTGACATTCTAAAGGTGGTTCAGTGTCCATTGGTTCAACCTGAACCCCAGCTGGAAATGTTTGCAAGTTGCTATAGGGTGTTTCCAAACACACATCTATCTTTTCAGCATTGCACTTTTCCTCACAGCCTTTTGATATACACGGTTGTGAATTGCCACAGTATTCCCAGCATGTGGAGTCCCACCCTTCTGGGTTAATATCAGAGCACTCAAAGACAGCTTTCTGTTTATACCGGTCACTTATCCTACCTCTTGGCTTCCTTATGAGAGTTTCCTTTTGTCCTCTAGGATCAGCTGCAAACGTGAGCCTTGGAGTTTCTCTGTGCATACAAGTCTGCCTTCCCAGTACGTTTCCCTTTTGGTTGCCTTTTACTCCCAGTACCAAACCCGGGTTACTTGTACCTGGCTCCTTGATACCAACTCCTTGCTTGTTTCCTCTGCTGAATTCCTCTTCTGAGTCAAAGGTCAGAGAATCCTCAATTACCATAGATTCCTCTGAGTCTTCATTCCTAAGGCAATCCTCTGTTTCTCCTGACGGTTCTAAGAGCTGTGTCCTCCCCAGCTGCTTCCTTTCCAGCTGCCTTCCTCCCAGCTGCCTCTCCTCTCCTCCTAATGAGCTTCCCTTAAATCTCTGGTTTCCTGGGTTTACCCTGGCTCCTCCCACCAACAGGTGTTCTGGCTTAACTCGTGACTGCTGCACTGAACTACAGCAGGGGCGTGTTTTCCCTTCTTCTGACCTGCTCTGTTTATTGTTGCCTGGGAAACCAGGAGCCATGTGCATTTGTTTTCTTTCCCAGCCTGAAGCTGGATCCTGTGTTTTATCTCTCTCTAAGGGGTCAGAGGGACCTTCTCCATCACAAAAGGCTGCGAGGCCTGCTCCAGCCCAGCAACCTCAGCCCCCTCAGGGCCTTTGACTTTCCGCTAGAGAACTTAGCCTTCCTGGCTCTAGAAGGACCAGAGTCCTCCATCATTCCAGGAAGGTTATGTCACTTTGCTCCCAGGTGGGGGCAAATTACAGCAGAGCATTGGACTCTCTCCATCATAAGAGAGGGGTACAAACTTCATTTTTCAAGCTTGCCCCCTCTC
This sequence comes from Ichthyophis bannanicus, assembly GCA_033557465.1. Classification (NCBI taxonomy): domain Eukaryota; kingdom Metazoa; phylum Chordata; class Amphibia; order Gymnophiona; family Ichthyophiidae; genus Ichthyophis; species Ichthyophis bannanicus. The sequence goes on along the minus strand of CM066034.1, from coordinate 558,986,652 downwards.
ACAAGAGTGCACCAGTTCAATTCTCCAACCTCCCTCCTCAGCCTGTTGGAGCAGGAGGTTGCCACTCTTCTCGCCCAGGGGGCAATAGAGGAAGTGCCTTTTCAACAACAGGGCACAGGGTTCTACTCCCCCTATTTTCTTATTCCAAAGAAAACAGGGGGCTTCAGACCCATCTTAGATCTCAGAGAGTTGAACAGATTCCTAGTCAAGGAAAAGTTCAAGATGGTTTCTCTAGGAACTCTGCTGCCATACCTTCAGAGTCAGGATTGGCTTTGTTCTCTAGATCTCAAGGATGCGTACACTCATGTTCTCATCCATCCAACTCACAGAAGGTTCCTTCGGTTCCTTTTTCTGGAGAAGCACTATCAATAAAGAGTGCTCCCTTTTGGTCTGTCCTCTGCACCAAGGGTGTTCACGAAATGCATGGCAGTGGTAGCTGCTTTTCTGCGCACCCTGGGAATATTCGTCTTCCCTTACCTGGACAACTGGCTCATTCGAGCTCCCACTCAATCAGAGACCAAGACTTCTCTAGCCTGCACAATGCGTATCCTTCAGTATTTAGGGCTGGTAATAAACATCCCAAAATCCAATTTGATCCCTACTCAGTCCCTGGAGTTTATAGGGGCGTTGCTGGATACCACAAGGGCAAGGGCCTATCTTCCCCAGGCCCGTTGCCTTCGCTTGGTGCAGTTAGCTTCTCAAGCAGAGTTGAAACCCCTACTAACTGCTCGAGAGATGTTACAGTTGCTAGGCCACATGGCATCCACCGTACATGTACCATATGCTCGCCTTCACATGAGAGCAGCTCAGTGGACTTTATCCACCCAATGGACCCAGGCATTAGGCTGCCTGTCAGACAAAATAGCAAACACAAGTCACCTCATTTTGTCCCTCCAGTGGTGGAAGTCCCCTCAAAACCTGTTGCTGGAGTTCCCCTTTCAACAGCCTCTACCCCATGCAACTCTTACAACAGATGCTTCTCCAATAGGGTGGGGAGCTCATCTTCAGGACCTCTCCACCCAGGGCATCTGGTCCCCACAGGAGACTTGTCTACATATCAATCTCTTGGAACTCAGAGCAATTTTCCTTGCTCTGCGAGTTTTCCACACCCTGCTCAGCCACAAGACAGTCCTTATCCACACGGACAATCAGGTAGCCATGTTCTATGTAAACAAGCAGGGAGGAACTGGCTCTCTGTCGCTTTGCAATGAAGCTTTGCGACTATGGGCCCTCGCCAGAGAGCATCACATTCATCTTCTGGTAGTTTATCTTCCAGGTGTTCAAAACTCTTGGGCAGACAGACTCAGTCGAGTTCTGCTTCCACACGAGTGGTCCCTACATATGGACCAAGTATCCAAGATTTTTCAAATTTGGGGAACCCCGGACATAGACCTCTTTGCAAGTCCGTGGAATGCCAAACTTCCCCAGTTCTGTTCCAGAACTCCGGCTCAGGGAGCTCAGGCAATGGATGCTTTCCTCCTTCACTGGGTCAAGACTTCCTTTATGCCTTTCCACCCATTCCCCTAATTCCCAAAACCCTGTTCAAGCTTCAGAGAGACAGAGGCCACATGATTCTCATAGCTCCACATTGGCCACGGCAAGTGTGGTACCCTCTGCTTCTACATCTCTCTCAAGCTCCCTCCCTGGAGTTAGGGTCTGCACCAGACCTCCTCTCTCAAGAGAACGGAAAGTTATGGCATCCCAATCCCCAGTCTCTGCATCTCAGGGCTTGGTTGCTGAAGGCCTAGATCTCCAGGATCTTCATCTTTCTCAACAAGTGAAAGCTGGATACCAGGAAACCTGGCATAGTGGTAATGGAGAAGAATACCAGAACGGCATTGAGAATAGAAGTGTCGGTACTGAGTGATTATTCTGTGAATCGAGTGGAGAGGCATAAGGTCCTGAAGTACCAAGAAATGCAGTCAGAGACCAAGAAAATGTTGCAGAAAGATATGGAAATATTTCCCATTGTACTGGGAGCCACAGGCTTGATAAAAGAAGAATTTCCAAGCACATCTTGACAAACTACCTATGCATGTTACGTCTTACGAACTCCAGCAGGAAACTCTCTTTGGCACCATGCAGTTACTACACTGAGCATTAGTAGTAAATTTGAGAGACTAAGATCATACTCCACATACCCTGGCTTAGAAGTGAGGTTCATGACTGCCATAGTATGCGCAAAACTAATCCATTTGGAGAAATTACCCTGGGAAATCCCAGCCAAGCCAACAATAAAAACCGTGGTTGGATCATATTTAACATGCCTTAGTAATAAAGGTATCCAAAGCGTGAAAATGTTTGATGTTGCAATATATTATCCAAAACTCTGAGTTGATTTTCTGATGATAACATTCTAGAACTTGCTTTCTATATAGTAGATTGTTGTTTTATTTTGCTTTTCTGTAAGGAAATGAGAATAATTTAATGAGTGCATGCACAGACATGGACACAATTTGATGTTGAACTTGTATAGTTTTCTAACACTTTGGAGTGTGTTATGTGGAAGACTGTATATGGTTTACATGATTGTAAAATTACAAAAAATAAAATTAAAAAAAATAATGTGTAGGAGCGATATATTTTGAATGAAGCAATAATTGCTCACACTGATCAGGAAAAAAATCAAGTATATATTAATTGATGATATATTGGGATTTGGTAAAGAAAGTAGCAGTAGCTAAAGTGGAGTAGGTGCTGGCATGCATTTAACAGAGTGTGGAGGCAAGCAATTAGAGATGTCATTCTACTGTATAAGCAGCATTTTCAGTTTTGCATACTTATCCTGAAACAGATCCAGGGCCCAATATGCAGCAGCTAGCCAATCTAAAGTGGCTGGCTGTCGCTGCTGAAACAAAGACTTGGATATTCAGTGTTGAGGCCATATCCGGCCACCAGCATTGAAGATCTGGGTCAGCTGGATAGCGGCAAAGCTAACTCGGCAGCAGTGATATTCAGCTATTGCCCAGTTAGCCTTGGTGACAAAAGTTTGGTCAGTCTTACTGTGCCTGACTTTCACTGAATAGCAATAACTGGGCAGTGGTTCAATATCACCGCTGCCCCAGAAAGACCCAGTGTTAGCCAGCTAGCATCGAGGTGTGCAGTAGTGGTTCTCGCAAATATCGGTGCCATTATATATCCCAACGAAGGCAATGAATGTGGTTAGCATTAATCATTCTGAATATCCCCCCCACCCAGAGATTAGAAAGTATACTAAAACAGGAGTCACTAAACTAATACAGGGGACATACAGAGAGATAGGGCTAATTTGAGAAAGCATTTTCCACCTGTAAAGCATGTTATCTCCAGGAACAAGCAGGAATGAGTCTTCACATATGGGTACGTCGGTACCGACGGAGCCTGCGCGGGAACGCTCCCCAGCTTTCCAAAAAAGGAAAGCTTTTGGGATCATCCCACAGCGCCTGCGCGCTGCCTTCCCGCCTTTCCAACCACCTCTCTCCAGTTCTTCTTTTCCGCGGAGCCAGCAAGTCGTGTTCCTGTCACCGCTGAAGAAGTTCTTTGTTTTATTTTATTTCTTTGGTCGCGCGTTTGCCTTCTCCGACGTTGGACCGGTACCGCCGGTCTTTCTTTCTTTTCTTAAAAAAAAAAAAAAAAAGAACATATTTTTTCCCTCACTTAGTGTGTTTTTCCTGTTTAGGCCTTAGGCCTCACGAAACCTTTTCCTCATGGAAAAACCAGCCTCCGGGTTTAAAAAATGCACTAAGTGCAGCGATACTATTTCTGTTACCGACACCCATGAATGGTGTCTCAAATGTTTGGGTCCTGACCACTCCATTTTGGATTGTTCGTCCTGCTCCTTGATGTCCAAACGAGGTTTACAGAACCGAGCAGCCAAGCTCCATGTTCTGTTTCCCTCTGATGCAGCTTCAGTGGCATCGACGTCTTCCAGGGCTGCTTCTTCCTCCCATGGATCTCAGGTAACCAAACATAAAACCAGCCGGTCCTCGAAGGGTAGATCTCCTTCCAAGCATCGAGTTGCCTCCGGGCTTGCCCTCGAGGATCCTGCACCGGCAAAACAACCCCGGCGGGAAGCTCCGGCTTCCAAAGCTCCACCTATGGGGTTACAGGTTGACATCAATGGCATGGCCTCGACCGATCACCTGTTAGAATGCTCTGGGGTACCGGCACAATCTTCCGGTACCGAATTCCAGGCATTCATGGCGTTGATGGATCAGAATGTTCTATCCATGCAGCAGGCTATCACGGCCTTCATTCAAGCTGCAACGCCGCTGATACCACGACAAACTCCGTTGATGGTATCAGCCCAGGTACCGGTACCGACTGCATCGGCCATGGTGTCGACTGCAGCGGTTCGATGCCCATCGGTACCGAGCCGGTACCGATAACACCCGATGTCGATACGGCTCGGTACGCATATCGAGCTTTAAAAGAGCACCCTGACAGTCGATACTTTGATTCCTCCGAAGATTCTGATGCATCGGAGGCGTCTGCTGAAGTATCCATAGCCCTTCCTGAAGAGCCTTCTTCTCCAAAAAGAAGAATGTCTCCTCCAGAAGACTTGTCCTTCAAGACTTCATAAGAGAAGTGGCTAAAGGGCTTTCTATTTCAGTAACCTCTGAATCAGAGCCTGGAGCTAAAAAATTAGATATTTTAGGTTACCGTGTCCCTCCTTGTCCTGGTTTTCATAAAACACAGCTTCCTCACCATTCTATTGTGGTGGAGTCAGCTATGAAAAAGATAAAGAGTGCAAAAAGACACTCCTCTGCTCCTCCAGGGAGAGAATGCAGGACCTTGGATGCTTTTGGTAGAAAAATCTTCCAAGCCAGTATGCTCATTGCCAGAATCAACTCCTATAGTCTTTATATGGGGATGTTTCTGAAAGAAGTTGCAGATAAGCTACATACTTTCCTCCCTTTTCTTCCAGAGGATAAAAGGGAAGAATTTCTTATTTGGCTTAAGCATACTCAAGATATTTCAAAGTTTTCCAACCGTGCAGCTTTTGACTCCTTTGAGGGTGCCAGCAGAGCTTCGGCCATTGCCATAGCTGCACGCAGAATTGCTTGGCTCCAAGCTTCTGATCTAGAATCTTGGGTCCAGGATGGCTTGGGAAATCTTCCTTGTACAGGAGAAAACCTGTTTGGCAAAGATTGGCAAATAAAAGCCACCCAAATGGATGCAGAGAATTCTGCTTTGGATAGACTTTCAAAGTCAACCTCCATTCCTGCCAAGAAAAAACCTTTCAAGAAGTCTTTTTTCCTCAAGAAAGGCAGATTCCATCCTGCTGCTGGCCAGCAGTCTTCTACAGGTCGTTTTGCTGCTAAGCGTCAGCAACCTAAGCAAGCCAGGCCTAAGTCTACAGGGGCTGCTGCAACTCAGCAGACCTAGCCTCCTCAGGGCTTTTGACTTGATGCTAGAGAACTTAGCCTTTCTGGCTCTGAAACAGCCAGAGCCTCTCACCATTCCAGGAAGGTTAGCTGCTACACTTTGCTCCCAGATGGGAGCAAATTACAACAGAGCAGTGGACCCTCTCTATCATAAGGGAGGGGTACAAACTTCATTTCTCAAACCTTCCTCCTCACACCATGGTGAGACATTTCAATACTCCAACATCTCTCCTCGACCTCCTAGGTCAGGAGGTGGCTGCCCTTCTTGCCCAAGGGGCAATAGAAGAGGTACCTCTTCCTCAACAAGGGTCAGGGTTTTACTCCCCCTACTTTCTAATCCCAAAGAAAACAGGGGGCTACAGACCCATATTAGATCTCAGAGAATTGAACAAATTTCTATGCAAGGAGAAATTCAAAATGCTTTCTCTGGGCATTCTCCTTCCATACCTTCAGAGTCAGGATTGGCTTTGTTCTCTAGATCTCAAGGATGCGTACACCCATGTACTCATCCATCCATCTCACAGAAGGTTCCTCCGTTTCCTTTTCCAAGGGAAGCATTACCAATACAGGGTGCTTCCTTTCGGTCTGGCTTCTGCTCCAAGAGTGTTCACCAAATGCATGGCAGTAGTAGCTGCATTTCTACGCACTCTGGGGATATTTGTATTCCCATACCTGGACGACTGGCTCATCCGAGCTCCATCTCAGTCAGAGGCCCAGACTGCCCTGGACTGCACAAGGCGCATTCTGCAGTATCTGGGACTTGTGGTAAATCTCCCAAAGTCCCAGCTCACCCCTACTCAGTCCCTAGAGTTCATAGGGGCCTGGCTAGATACTACCACTGCAAGGGCCTATCTTCCCCAGGCCCGTTGCCTACGCCTAGTGCAGTTAGCCTCCCAGATTCAGTCAAAGAGCCATTTAACTGCCCGGGAGATGCTACAACTGCTAGGCCACATGGCATCCACAGTGCATGTGGTCCCCTATGCTCGCCTTCACATGAGAGCAGCTCAATGGACTTTGTCCACCCATTGGACTCAAGCTTCAGGGGGTTTGACAGACAAAATAGCAACCTCCAGGCGCCTCTTTTGGTCCCTACAGTGGTGGAAGTCCACCCAAAATCTGTTACTGGGGTCCCCCTTCCAACAGTTGCCCCAAGCAACCCTCACAACAAATGCCTCCCCAACAGGATGGGGAGCTCATCTACAAGACCTCTCCACTCAGGGCACTTGGTCTCCACAGGAGGCCTCTCTACATATCAACCACTTGGAGCTCCGAGCAGTTTTTCTAGCTCTCAAGGTCTTCCATACCATGCTCAGCTACAAGACAGTCCTCATTCATACAGACAATCAGGTAGCCATGTTTTACATAAACAAGCAAGTAGGAACTGGCTCTCTGTCGCTTTGCAACAAAGCTTTAAGATTGTGGGCCTTCGCCAGAGAGCATCAAATCCATCTCCTGGCCGTATACCTTCCAGGAATCCAGAACTCTTTGGCAGACAGACTCAGTCGAGTTCTGCTTCCACACGAATGGTCCCTGCACATGGACCAGGTTCTCAGAATCTTTCAAGAGTGGGGAACCCCGGACATAGACCTCTTTGCAAGTCCGTGGAATGCCAAACTTCCCCGGTTCTGTTCCAGAATTCCGTGTCAGGGAGTTCAGGCCAAGGATGCCTTCCTCCTTCACTGGGGTCAAGACTTCCTGTATGCCTTTCCACCCATTCCCTTGATCCCCAAGACTCTATTCAAGCTCCAGAGGGATCAAGGATCTATGATCCTCATAGCTCCACGCTGGCCACGCCAAGTGTGGTACCCTCTACTTCTGCATCTCTCTCAAGCTCCCTCCCTAGACTTGGGAGCTGCTCCAGACCTCCTGTCCCAGGAGGAGGGAACTTTGTGGCACCCAAACCCCAAGTCCCTTCACCTCAGGGCTTGGTTGCTGAAGGCTTAGACCTTCAAGATTGGAATCTTTCTCAGCAAGTGAAGGATATCCTCCATGCTTCCAGGAAACCTTCTATTAGACGTTCCTATGCTTTTAAATGGAAAAGATTTTCCATTTGGTGTGCTGAGAAGGGTCTTGACCCTCTAGCACTACCTTTGAATTCTCTATTGGAATATCTCCTGCACCTCTCCAATGCAGGCCTTAAGACGAATTCAGTAAGAGTCCATTTGAGTGCTATTGCAGCATCCCTTAAGCCTCTCAATGGACAGCCTATTTCCTCTCATCCTCTTATTGCAAGATCATGAGAGGCCTAACTTTAACTAAACCTCCCATTAGGCCTCCTCCGGTGGCATGGGACTTAAATCTGGTTCTTGGTCAGCTTATGAAGCCACCTTTTGAACCCTTATCCACCACCTCCTTGAAATTTCTTTCCTGGAAGGTTATTTTCCTCATTGCAGTCACATCAGCTCGCCGCATCAGTGAGCTACAGGCCTTGGTGGCTAATCCTCCTTATACAAGGTTTCATCATGACAAGGTAGTCCTCAGGACCAATCCACACTTTATGCCTAAAGTGGTCTCACCTTTTCATCTGAACCAAGAGGTATATTTACGTGTCTTCTTTCCAGGTCCTCATGCATCAAGTGCAGAAAGGAATCTTCATACCCTGGATTGTAAAAGTGCTCTTGCCTTTTACTTACAAAGGACTCGGCACCATAGAAGGTCTTCCCAACTCTTTGTTGCTTTTGATCCTTCTCATTTAGGACTTCCAGTCTCTAAAAGGACACTGTCCACTTGGATTGCTCAGTGTATTTCTTTCGCCTACCAGAGTAAGAACCTCTCTCTGGAAGGCCATGTCACAGCTCACAATGTGAGGGCCATGGCAACTTCTATGGCTCATCTACATTCTGTGTCCATCGACCAGATCTGTCGAGCAGCCACATGGGCCTCGGTTCATACCTTCACGGCCCATTATTGTTTGGACAAGGACTCCCGCCGGGATGCCTTGTTTGGTCAGGCTGTCCTAAAACACCTGTTCCATACTTGAACTACTCCTACCCTCCATCCCTGTTTAGATGCCTGAGATCCAAGGGGGAGGTAGGGCCCTTCTCAGGGTCTACAACCCTGGGGATCTCCCTGGCATCTCTAGCTGGGGAGTCCCCATATGTGAAGACTCATTCCTGCTTGTTCCTGGAGATAGCACAGTTATTTACCTGTAACAGGTGATCTCTGGGAACAGCAGGAATAAGTCTTCACAACCCACCCACCTCCCCAAGGAGTTGTATCTTCTATCTCTCTTTCCTTTCCTCTCTCTCTCTCTTTGTCTCAGCTCTGAAACTCGAACTGGAGAGAGGCGGTTGGAAAGGCGGGAAGGCAGCGCGCAGGCGCTGTGGGATGATCCCAAAAGCTTTCCTTTTTTGGAAAGCTGGGGAGCGTTCCCACGCAGGGTCCGTCGGTGCAGACGTACCCATATGTGAAGACTTATTCCTGCTGTTCCCAGAGATCACCTATTACAGGTAAGTAACTGTGCTTTATGTGCAAAAAAGGGCTCATGAAATTACGTGGCTGAATACGCACATATAAGTACACTTCAAGATGGCACCCTGGTGTTTCCCAAGATAGCATATCAGTTCTTCCAAAAGATGCCAAAAAATGGTATTGGACTAGCTAAGATATTAGACCCTGAACTGTCTAGGATAGAGGAAAAATTCTGCACAGATAAGTGTATTTCCCCTGATGCAAGGTGTGCAATTTGTGGATCCACCCAAAACATAGTGCTGTGTTGGAGTTTGGAAATTGTATGATTTTAAATTATTACTGTGATAAAGGGATACAAATAAAAAGGACTCAAGTGATATAGTAAGCCACTTAAAATAGTGTCTGAATGAGCAGAGTCCAGCCAAAAAGGGTTTTTTATATGTATATATGATGTATTTATGCCAATAGAGGATCTTTTTATCTCCAGTAACAAGCAGGAATGTAGTGCTCACATATGGGTATCGTCGGTACCAACGGAGCCTGCGCGGGAACGCTCCCCAGCGTCCAATTAGAAAGCTTTTGGGAGCATCCCACAGCGCCTGCGTGCTGCCTTCCCGCCTTTCCCAACTGCCTCTCTCCAGTTCTTTGTTTTCCGCGGAGCCAGCAGGTCGTGGTTCCTGTCACCGCAGAAAGTTTTCTTTATTCTCCTTCTTTTTTGTGGTCGCGTCTGCCTTCCTCGATGCTATACTGGTACCGCCGGTTCTCTTTTCTTTCGTTTAAAAAAAAAAAAAAAAATAGGCCCAAAATTTCCTCCACTATGGAAAAACCCGCTTCGGGTTTCAAAAAGTGCAACAAGTGTGGCGGTACCATCTCCGTCACCGACACCCATGAGTGGTGTCTTAAATGTTTAGTTCCTGACCACTCCATCTCCGAGTGTATGGCTTGTGCCATGATGTCCAAGAGGGGTCGACAAAACTGGGCTGCTAAGCTCAGCACCCTTTTTCCCTCCGATGCAGCTTCTGTGGCATCGACGTCTTCCAGGGCTTCGTCTTCCTCCCATGGATCTCAGGTAACTAAACATAAGTCTAGCTTGTCCTCAACGGGTAGATCTCCTTCCAAGCAACGAGATGCCTCTGGCGTTGCCCTTGAGGGTTCCATACCGGCAAAATTGCCCCAGCGGGAGGCTTTGGCTTCCAAAGCATTATCGGGGCTCCAGGATGTTCTCGAGGCCTCAACCTCAGCAGAACTACTGGTGCCATGCTCTGGGGTACCGGCTGTTTTCTCCAGTACAGATACCCAGGCATCGGCAGCGTCGATAGACCAGAGGTTCCTGGCTATTGAACGCAGTCTGGCGACTCTCCTTGCGGCATCGACACCCTCAGAACCGCGTCAGACAGTTCAACCGGTACCGACCCCAGCACCGGTATTGGTACCGGTACCGACAGCATCGGCATCGACATCAGGGTCGGCTGCTGCCGGCACCCAGTCATGCAATGCCTTCCGGTACCGATACACTGGTACCTATACACCGGCACCGATTCCCCCCGGCACCGACTTCGATCGGTACGGGTATCGGGCTCTAAAAGAGCATCCGGACAGAAGGTATTTTGAATCCTCGGAGGACTCTGAGGATTCTGACAGCTCTGTCGGTACCGGAATACTTCTCCCGGAGGAACCTTCCTCTCCTAAACGCAGGATGTCTCTTCCAGAAGATATCTCCTTCAGGATTTTATCAGGGAGGTGGCTCGAGGTCTTTCCATTACTGTGGCTCCCAAAACAGAGCCCAGGGCAAAGGAGTTGGAGATTCTACAATATCCCAAGGCTCCTAGAGAGGCGGCTACTTTGCCTATCCATGAGATCTTACATGAAAGCAAAGACTGCTAAGCCTCAACCGTCTCAGCAGTCTCAGCCTCCACAAGGCCTTTGACTTTCATCTAGAGAAATTAGTCTTCCTGGCTCTCAATTGACCAGAGCCTTCCACCATTCCAGAAGGGTTGTGTCACTTTGCCCCCAGATAGGGGCAGATAACAGCAGAACATTGGACACTCTCCATCATAAAAGAGGGGGTACAAGCTTCACTTTTCGTGCATGCCCCCTCCCACGATGTTAAGACAGTTCTATTCTCAGACCTCTCTCATCAATCTGTTAGATCAAGAGGTCACTATGCTTCTTGCCCAAGGGGCAATAGAAGAAGTACCTATTCATCAACATGGTACAGGGTTTTACTCTCCACTATTTCCTTATCCAAAAGAAAACAGGGGGACACAGACCTATTTTAGACCTCAGAGAATTGAACAAATTCCTGTTCAAGGAGAAATTCAAGATGATTTCTCCAGGAACTCTGCTGCCATACTTTCAGAGTCAGGATTGGCTTTGTTCTCTAGATCTCAAGGATGCGTACACTCATGTTCTCATCCGTCCAACTCACAGAAAGTTCCTTTGGTTCCTTTTTCAAGGAAAGCACTACCAGTACAGGGTGCTTCCTTTTGGCCTGGCCTCTGCACCAAGGGTGTTCACGAAATGCATGGCTGTGGTAGCAGCATTTCTTCGCACTCTAGGAATATTCGTCTTCCCTTACTTAGATGACTGGCTCATTCGAGCCCCATCAGAGTCAGAGGCCAGGATTTCTCTGTCTTGCACAATGTGTATCCTTCAGTATTTGGGTCTGGTCATAAACATCCCAAAATCCAGTCTAACTCCCACTCAGTCTTTAGAGTTCATAGGAGCTTTGCTGGATACCAGAAAAGCAAGGGCCTATCTTCCTCAGACCTGTTGCCTTCACATTGTGCAGTTAGCTTCTCAAGCAGTGCTAAAGCCTCATCTCACTGCTCGAGAGATCTTACAACTACTAGGCCACATGGCATCTACTGTGCATGTGGTTCCTTATGCTCGCCTCCATATGAGAGCTGCCCAATGGACTTTATCCACTCAATGGACCCAGGCATCAGGGTGCCTGTCAGACAAAATAGCAAACACAAATCGCCTTATTTTGTCTCTCCAATGGTGGCAGTCCACTCAAAACCTGTTGCTGGTGTCCCCTTTTCAACAACCTTTACCCCAGGCAACTCTCACAACAGATGCTTCTCCAATGGGTTGGGGAGCTCATCTGCAAGACCTCTCCACCCAAGGCACCTGGACTCCGCAGGAGACTCATCTACATATCAATCTCTTAGAGCTCAGAGCAATCTTCCTTGCTCTTCGAGTGTTCCACACCCTATTCAGCTACAAGACAGTCCTTATTCATATGGACAATCAAGTAGCCATGTTCTACATGAACAAGCAGGGAGGAACAGGCTCTCTATCGCTTTGCAATGAAGCTTTGCGACTATGGGCCCTCGCCAGACAGCATCAGATTCATCTCCTGGCAGTGTATCTTCCAGGCATACAAAACTCTTGGGCAGACAGACTCAGTCGAGTTCTGCTTCCACACGCGTGGTCTCTGCATGCAGACCAGGTGGCCAAGATTTTTCAAATTTGGGGAACCCCGGACATAGATCTCTTTGCAAGTCTGTGGAATGCCAAACTTCCCCAGTTCTGTTCCAGAACTCCGGCTCAGGGGGTTCAGGCCAGGGATGCTTTCCTCTTTTACTGGGGTCAAGACTTCCTGTATGCCTTTCCACCCATTCCCCTAATTCCCAAAACCCTGTTCAAGCTTCAGAGAGACAGAGGCCATATGATCCTCATAGCTCCACATTGGCCATGGCAGGTGTGGTACCCTCTGCTTCTACATCTCTCTCAAGCTCCGTCCTTGGAGTTAGGGTCTGCTCCAGATCTCCTATCTTAAGAGGACGGAATGTTATGGCATCCCAATCCCCAGTCTCTGCATCTCAGGGCTTGGTTGCTGAAGGCCTAAATTTCCATGATCTTAACCTCCCTCAGCAAGTAAAGGATATCCTTTATGCTTCCAGGAAGCCTTCCACAAGACGCTCTTATGCTTTCAAGTGGAAAAGATTTACCATATGGTGTTCGCAAAAGGGTCTTAACCCCCTTGCGATACCTCTAGAATCATTACTGGAGTATCTCCTTCATTTATCCAATGCAGGACTTAAGACTAACTCAGTAAGAGTCCATTTGAGTGCTATTGCAGCTTCTTTCAAGCCTCTAAATGGACAACCTATTTCCTCTCATCCTCTTATAGCAAGATTTATGAGAGGCCTTCTTCTAACTAAGCCTCCCATTAGGCCACCACCTGTGGCATAGGACTTAAACCTGGTTCTTGGCCAGCTCATGAAGCCACCTTTCAAACCCTTAGCTACTACCTCCTTGAAATTCCTTTCTTGGAAGGTTATCTTTCTCATTGCAATCACATCAGCACGTCGCATCAGTGAGTTGCAAGCACTAGTGGCTGATCCACCTTATACAAGGTTTCATCATGCCAAGGCAGTCCTTAGGACTCAGAAGCAAAGACAGGAAGCGGCAGATTCAACACCCAATGACTTTATTATAACCAAATAAGTGGCCTAAGCCCAACACAGGCCGTGTTTCGTATGTCACTTCATCACGGGCTATCAGGACACACTGTGGGTGTGATGTGCATAGACTTCACCAGGCTCAAGAGAGACAATGGAAGTCGCTATTATCAGAAAAGCTTCCAATTATGTAGTTTTATAGGGTTGATGTGGGAAGAGGTGATGTTGAGATGATTGTTGAGTTTTGATAATCAAATCTCAGGCATAAAGACTGAAGGGTCACCTCGGGTATCCAATCTACTGGCGACAGCCCTGCCCCAGAAAGGAAGCCCGACAATGCTCCAGGACAAAGGTCAAAAACACATGTTGGCATTTTGATCCGCTTTCTGCAGCCTTGAACAAGTTGGCTCTTTAGCCTCGCACCACGCCCTAGGTGTTTTTGACCTTTGTCCTGGAGCATTGTCGGGCTTCCTTTCTGGGGCAGGGCTGTCGCCAGTAGATTGGATACCCGAGGTGACCCTTCAGTCTTTATGCCTGAGATTTGATTATCAAAACAACAATCATCTCAACATCACCTCTTCCCACATCAACCCTATAAAACTACATAATTGGAAGCTTTTCTGATAATAGCGACTTCCATTGTCTCTCTTGAGCCTGGTGAAGTCTATGCACATCACACCCACAGTGTGTCCTGATAGCCCCTGATGAAGTGACATACGAAACACGGACTGTGTTGGGCTTAGGCCACTTATTTGGTTATAATAAAGTCATTGGGTGTTTAATCTGCCGCTTCCTGTCTTTGTTTCTGCTCGTTTGAGTGACTAGCGCTGTTCCTTTTGTGGACCCCCAGTCCTTAGGACTCATCCACACTTTATGCCAAAGGTGGTCTCGCCTTTTCATCTAAACCAAGCGGTCTACCTACCTGTGTTTTTTCCAAGGCCTCATGCATCAATTGCAGAAAGGAATCTTCATACTTTGTACTGTAAAAGAGCTTTAGCCTTTTACTTACAAAGAACACAGCAACATAGGAAGTCCTCTCAACTCTTTGTTGCTTTTGATCCTTCTCCTTTGGGACTTCCAGTCTCCAAGAGAACACTGTCTAACTGGATTGTTCAGTGTATTTCCTTTGCCTATCAGAGTAAGAATCTTCCTCTGGAGGGCCATGTCACAGCTCACAATGTGAGAGCCATGGCAGCTTCAATGGCTCGTCTACACTCTGTGTCTATCGACGACATCTGTCAAGCAGCCACCTGGGCCTCGGTTCATACCTTCACAGCCCATTACTGCTTGGACAAGGACTCCCGCCGGGATGCCTTGTTTAGTCAGGCTGTTCTCCAACACCTGTTCCATACCTAATCAGCTCCTACCCACCATCCCTGGTTGGATGCCAGAGATCCATTGGGGGAAGTAGAGCCCTTTCACAGGGACACACAACTTCTGGGGTCTCTCCCTGGCATCTAAAGCTAGGGAGTCCCCATATGTGAGGACTACATTCCTGCTTGTTCCTGGAGATAGCATAGTTACTCACCTGTAACAGGTGATCTCCGGGAACAGCAGGAATTTAGTCCTCACAACCCACCCACCTCCCCTAGGAGTTGTATCTCTCTATCTCTTTCTCTTCCCTCTCTCTCTCTCTTTGTGTCAGCTTTAAACTCAACTGGAGAGAGGCAGTTGGGAAAGGCGGGAAGGCAGCACGCAGGCGCTGTGGGATGCTCCCAAAAGCTTTCTAATTGGACGCTGGGGAGCGTTCCCGCGCAGGCTCCGCGGGTACCGACGATACCCATATGTGAGGACTAAATTCCTGCTGTTCCCAGAGATCACCTGTTACAGGTGAGTAACTATGCTATATCTCTGTTTCCAGCAGCATAGTTTGGATGAAGCAGGGGCAAAGTTGCAACGTACATGTGTGTTTTTAAAATGTGTGCATCCATGCATAGAATACACACTAATTTGTGCACTATTTGGGGGTACTTCTAGGTGCTTACAAAACAGATGCCTTTTTAGAATTTTCCCATAGATGCTCGCTTATGAAATTACCTCTCTAGAGGCTGTGTTTAACATAAGGCTATTGCAGAGTGGGTTTACTCATACATCTGTACCAGTGAACCCATGCAGTCCATTTTTTAGGCTAAGAACAACACGCATAAGGGGGAAACGTTTCAGGCAGTGAAGATAGATTTCACTTCTGCCAGAGGAAAGGATTTTATTACGCAGATATGATAATGAACATTTTTCTAGTGATGCAGTCACTGCTAAAACGCCAAGCCACTTGAATAGAAAATCAGCTAACTATGTGGAAAGAAGACCATTGCCTGTGATGCAGTTAGGAAAAAATGTGGATCAAAGACTTCCTGCAATTGCTATGTTTGAGGTCTGGAAAGATTTTTCTTTCATTGGTCAGTGTTTGCCAATTCTGATAATTGTTTTTTTGGGGTTTTTTGGCCTTCCCCTGAATTCTGGCATATATGTAGGTTTGTAATTAGAAAGTTATGTCTGATGAGTTCTCCACTTAACTGTAGCTGACTTATGGTGTTTTTCCCTCCACTATACAGGTAAGGTTACCACCCAACATCAATGATGAGGTAGATGAGGATCCGACAGGGAACAAAGCATTGTGGGACAGAGGACTTCTCAATGGAGCCTCCCAGAAGGTAAAAGACAAATAAAGGGGTGGGGGAGCAAGTCTCTGAGTTAAGGTAGCATACATTGTAACAAGTAAGGATCATTTTTGCTTATCCAGTCAACTAAAACTCCTGCTTACCCTGTTGTATATTAATGTGTTTCCCAGTTGTCAGCAATACAAGTTTGCCCACCTGCAAAATAGTGCTCCTTTTCCTTTTTATCCTTAGCTGCAATGTGTAGTCAAATCAGTTTACATCCCATATTTAGACTTGCCATCTTCCCCTAATTAAAATGGAAATGTACCTAAACCCTTGCTTCCTCTTTGTCTCTCTGGGCCAGTCCAGGAACATTAGGGTTGTCAACCTTCTCCAGCAGCTGAGGACTGAATTCTGAAGTTTTTCTGACATGCTATCCGGCTCCCCCTGGTGTCAGAACCTTAGTCTTTCAGTCCTCAGCAGCTGGAAGGGACATAAAGCTGACAGGCTCCCGGAGAAACGAAAAAAAAAAATTTAGGCTAGAGGCTTTTGCCTTTAAATTCATCAATAGAGAGAAAGGTGATTTAGAGGGGAAGGAACCTAGCAGGGCTCTTCTCCGCAGAGACAGAGATCAATTGGTTTCACAGTTAAGAGAGCCAAATTTGGCACGGAGCAGTGGAGGCAGAGCCTGCCTCAGTCAGCAGCTAGCTCCTATTACCGGGTAAGAGCGGAGAGAGGTGCTGGGAGCCCCAGAGATCATCCGTCCACCTCCGGAGTCAAGTACACTCTACTGCTAGTAGCGGGAGTGAGTGACTTGGAGAGGAAAACAGTATGTCAGGTATGTTGGGTTTTTAGACCTGGCGGCTCAGCTAAACTAGATCACGGAGCTATTTCTGCAGCGCAGAACTTCAGTGTTGCTAGGGACGCGCATGCTGCCCAGCCCGACGGTGTGTAGATACGGTAGCTGTTGGCGGGGGCTCACAGTCCTGGAGTTTTGTCGGCGTTTCATAGAAAAGGTTAGATTCAGCACGGTTAACGTCGCGGCAGCATGGATGGCAGGTCAGAAACCGGCGATCCTTTAGGGGGCCTTCAGAGCAGGACAGAAATGGCGGGAACAGTGGCCATTTTAGATAAAGCTTCCATTCTGGGTTAAGGTCAGGAAAAGCCCGCGAAGAGAAAATCTAAATCAAAAAAGCCAGTTCAGGTGGAGGAGGCTCCTTCACACTCATTGCCTGCAGCGCAGGGAGGCTAAGAGTCTGTTTTTTCAGCAGATTTTATAGGTGCATTACATCAAGCTTATTGTTTGAAGTGGCAGCAGGTTCAGGGCAAGGGCTCTGTCCCCCTGCTGTCACAGGCCCAAGAGAAAGAAATCTCCCCGTTGGACCCAGGGGAGGGGCCCTCCAAATCGGTCCTGGGGTCTGAAGAGTGCGCCGATAGCATCGGTCAACACATCTCAGGGATCCAAGGGACTGAAGAAGGAGAGATCCTTTCAGACTCTGGCCTGGATCAGTGGGCCACGAATATGGAGGACAGTGAGATGGGGCCAAACGAGGATCCTAATCTTTTTAGAATTTTTAGGAAAGAGGAAATGGGGGTGCTTATTGCTCAAACGCTGGCAGCCCTAAATATCGTTCTGCCAGCGGCTCAGGAAGAGCCCTTGGAGGATCCTCTGCTCCAAGGCTTTAAAGCGGAGCAAAACTTTTCCTGTCCACAGGATTATAAAGCAGATGGTGGAATCTGAATGAGAGTGTCCGGAGGCTACCCTGCGGGAGCGCGGACCATCGGACAATTGTATCCGTTACCGCAGGAGGAGCAGGACTTACTGAAGATGCCTAAGGTGGATGCCTTGGTGTCAGCGGTGACTAAGAAAACGACAATTCCTGTGGAGGGCAGTGCGGCCCTTAAGGATTTACAGGATAGGAGATTGGAAACCCTACTGAAACAGACTTTTGAAACTATCACGCTGTCGCTAAGAGCAGCTATCTGTGGTGCGTATGTCTCCAGGGCCTCCATTCGGTGGATCCAAGGCTGTACTCACTCCAAAGGGGAGGAGGAGGAAAGCTCTAAGCTGGAATCGGCAGCAACTTACCTAGAAGATACGTTCTATGATCTGGTAAGGATTTCAGCGAAGTCTATGGCCTCGGTAATTGCAGCCTGGAGGTTTCTCTGGCTGAGAAATTGGGCGGCGGACGCATCGTCCAAGGTGCGGCTTAGTAAGCTGCCATACAAGGGCATGCTGCTATTTGGGGCAGCCTTGGAGAAAATTGTAAAGGATCTCGGAGACTCCAAAGGGTGTCGCCTTCCGGAGGACTGCCCGAAAGGTCAGAAACCTAACAGTTTGCACAGGGGTCAATCCTGAGAGTTTTGCAGATTCTGAGGATCTCGCTTTGCCCCGTATCAGAGGGGACGCTTTATAGCCAGAGGTCAGTCCTTTCGGAGAGCTCGGAGGTTCAGCAGGGGTTATTTCGCATCCCAGCAGAACTCCAGTAAAAAAACCACAATGAAAGGAGGTTGGTCCAGGTGGAAATTCCTGTGGGAGGACGTCTACAAGCCTTCCTTTCCGTTTGGGCCATCATAACCACCGACCAATGGGTACTGGAAATTATTTGCAACGGCTACGCACTCGAGTTTGCTCGGCTTTTAGCGGAGGCTTTCGTAGTGTCTCCATGTGGGTTTGCGGAAAAGAAGAAGGCGGTATCTGCGACGCTTCAGCGGTTGCTGCGTCTTCATGCGGTGGTTCCAGTCCCTCACGACCAGTTAGGATTAGGTCGATACTTGATTTATTTCGTGGTTCCCAAAAAAGAGGGGTCTTTTCGTTCTATTTTGGATCTCAAAAACGTGAACCGCTGCTTGAGAGTTCCGCACTTCCAAAAGAAGACACTGCGGTCAGTTATTCATTCGGTGCAGCCAACAGAGGTGCTTACGTCCATAGATCTGACAGAGGCCTATCTTCACATACCCGTCAGACCAGAACATCAAAAGCTTTTGCATTTTGTGGTACCCACGGGTCATTTCCGTTCCAAGCGTTGTCGTTTGGTTTGGCTACGGTGCCGCGGACCTTCACGAAAGTGATGGTAGTGGTGGCGGCGGCATTGAGACGAGAGGACATCCTGGTGCACCCGTACCTCGACGATTGGCTGATTCGAGCACTGTCCGTGTTGGAGTCTGTGGCGGCAACGGCGCGGGTGGTGAGTCTCCTGGAACAGCTTGGCTGGGTAATAAACCAGGCCAAGAGTCAGTTGCAGCCGGTGCAGCAGCTCCTTTACTTGGGAGCAGTGTTCAACACAGAGATAGGAGCAATTTTTCTGCCAGAGGTCAGGGTAGAAAAGATTTTGAGGCAAGTAGCAGCGTTGTTACGCCTGAAAGCTCCGACGGCGTGGCGTTACTTGCAGCTTCTAGGTTCCATGGCAGCATCCTTGAATCTGGTACCCTGGGCAAGGGCGCATATGCGTCTGTTGCAACAGGTGTTGCTGACAAGGTGGTCACCTCAGGATCATCCCCTGGATCGAAAGTTGACACGTTCACAGGAAGTAAGCGACAGTCTGCAGTGGTGGTTGGATCCCGCCCATCTTCGAGCGGGAATTCCATTACTACAACTGGACTGGGTGCTCATCACCATAGATGCCAGCCTCTTGGGCTAGGGGGCGCATTGTCAGTTGCACATGGCTCAAGGGTGTTGGCCGCCAGAGCTGATGGTCAATCATGTGGAACTAAGAGCGTTGCACCTGATTCTTCACGAGTTTCTCCATCTCGTGGAGGGAAAAGCGGTACGAGTGTTCTCCGACAATGCAGTGACAGTGTCCTAAATCAATCGGCAAGGGGGAACAGGCAGTGCAGCCTTGTTAGAGGAGAGTCAGCGGTTGATGAGCTGGGCAGAGTCTCATCTATTAGCTCTTTCGGCGGCGCATGTAGCAGGACAGGACAATGTGCAGGCCGATTATCTCAGCTGGCATGTGATAGATCCATGAGAATGGGAATTGAACACAGCGGTGTTTCACGACCTTAGCCGACAATGGGGGCAGCCGGTGATGGACCTGATGGCCACCTTTGACAATGCCAAGGCAAGTCAGTTTTTCAGCAGGCACAAAGAGTGTATGTTGGAAGGTCTCGACGGCTTGGCGCAGCCGTGGCTATCGGGGGTGTTGCTTTATGCCTTTCCTCCATGGCCGATGGTCGGGTGAGTAATTCGGCAGATAGAGCGTCACGACGGTCCGGTGATTCTCATTGCCCCAAACTGGCCCAGGAGAGCGTGGTATGTGGACTTGGTGCGTCTCCTAGCGGACAGTCCCTAGAAACTACCCGCTCGGGCAAACCTCTTGTGCCAGGGTCCGCTGTTCATACCGAATGTGGATCGCTTCTCACTTACGGCTTGGCTCTTGAAAGGGAAAGGTTAAGGCGTAAAGGTTATTCATTGTCAGTAGTAGCCACACTGTTGAAGGCAAGGAGACAATCTACTTCCCTAGCTTATATTCGTATTTGGCGTATCTTTGAGCGCTTGTGCGAAGAGCGGGCCTGCGTCCGGGCAACACTCTAGTACCAGAGGTGTTGTCGTTTCTGCAGGACGGACTGGATAAGGGGTTAGCCCTTGGTACTCTCAAGGTTCAATTGGCGGCTCTGTCGTGTTTTCGAGGTAAGGTACAAGGAGTACTCCTGTCCGGTCATCCGGATATTCTGCAATTCTTGAGAGTGGTGAAGAACATGCGTCCTCCGGTTAGGGCAGTGGTTCCGGCCTGGGATCTGAATATAGTTCTCAAGGCATTGATGAGACCTCCCTTTGAACCGGCAAGGGGAATATCGCTCAAGGAGCTATCATGGAAGACCGCTTTCTTAGTGGGTTTGTTTTTGGCAAGAAGGATTTCGTATCTCCAGGCGCTTTCGTGTAGAGAGCCGTATCTTCAGTTTTCCGAGGAGAAGTTAATGTTGCGGCCGGTTCCCTCCTTTCTCCCAAAGGTGGTGTCTAAGTGTCATGTGAATCAGACTATTTCGCTGCCAACCTTTAGGGGCCTGGGGGGAAAGCCCATAGATGGCGTTCTAGATAAGTTGGATTTAGGGAAAGTGCTCCAAAGGTACCTTAGGAGGACGAAACCTTTTCGAAGAACACAGAGACTGTTTGTGCTATTTGAGGGGCCTCGGAAGGGGGAGGCGGCCTCCAAGGCCTTGTTTGCTAGATGGGTAAAACACACCGTAGCAGCGGCGTATCAGCAAGCGGGAAAACACCTCCGGAGGGGCTCCGCGCGCATTTGACTCGAAACCAGGCGGCGTCCTGGGCCGAGTTTGCTTTGGTTCCGCCTGTGGATATATGCCGGGCGGCTACTTGGTCATCGCTTCACACTTTTGTGAAGCATTATAGATTGGATGTTCAAGCCAGGAGAGACACAAATGTGGGGGCTTCGGCCATCATAGCGGGCCTAGCGGGTCCCTCCCGGGGTTAGGTACTGCTTTGGTACTTCCCTAATGTTCCTGGATTGGCCCGGAGAGACAAAGCGGAAGAAGAAATTAGACCTTACTTGACAATTGTCTTTCTTTGAGATATCTCCGGGCCAGTCCAGGACCCACCCAACACATTTGCAGATTGACTGTATTTTAGCAAGGGTCTCTAGTACGTCCGTGGTCCTTGGTTTTCCGGGCTTAGGGGCGTGGGCGTTGCTGAGCAGGAGATTCAGAAGAATTTATTATTGGTCTTCTGCCCGGGGAGGCTGGGTTGGTTTGGTTTATGGGGCTTCCTCGTTCTGATGCGAGGTTCGCTGTAGAGTGGATTAAAAATTAAAAAAAAATAAAAAATAAAAATAAAAAAAAGAGGAGGAGCTGTTAACTTTTTAGGTAGGCTCTGAATATTCGTTTGATGGGTTAGTGTTAGTTATGATAGTTTTGGTTCAAGGAATAAGTTATGTTCTTACACTGCTTGGAAAGTGATAGTCTGAGGTTCTGACACCAGGGGGAGCCAGATAGCATGTCAGCAAAACTTCAGAATTCAGTTCTCAGCTTCTGGAGAAGGTTGACAACTCTAATGTTCCTGGACTGTCCTGGAGAGATCTCAAGGAAAGACAATTAGCAGGTAAGGTCTAATTTCTTCTACTCTGATTCATAAAGGTTGACCTCTTCCTCTGGGGATCTTGGGGCGCAGTTTACCAGCTCTCTGTGCAAATATGTTTTGTCAACCATCATTCCCCCCCTCCCCCTGCTGTTCTGGTTAGTTAAGCAAACAGGCTTCCATAATTTCTTTTGGCCTTTCTCTCCTCTACCTCTCTCCCAAGCATGATTTGTTTTGTCATGGTATGATTAGCAGTTTCCTAGAAGACATCTACCACACCATGCCAATTTCCTCATATTTGCTTACAGCCTTTCTCCATTCATCGGAGAGCTACGGGTTCCATGTTCGGAGACAGTGGCTCAGAACCCTATACATGATTCCACCCAGACATCGGCCATCTCCCTAGACCAGCGCATGCTGGCTCTTGAGAGGCGTTTGGCAGCACTCCTGGCAGCCTCAGTACCAATAACATCAAGAGCTTCAGGAATGCAGGCCTTGGCACCAAGCCTACAGATTTGCGTATCGGGCCTGATGCCAGCCCTCGAACCTGCATTGTGGGAGCACGCGAGACCAATTCCTCCATTGGAATTGGTCAATGCCCTCAGTATCCAACAGACTCGGAGCACCATTGCTCTCTGTTCTGAAACCTCTGAGTATCGATATCTGCATCAACCATCGACTTCCACACAGCATCGCGGTCGATCACAAGAACAGCAATACTTTGCCTGCCAGACTCTGATTCAAGTTCTTCTGAATCTGATGGGGAGTCACTTGATTCCCGAGAATTTCCGAACATCCCTTCGGACCCTTTGCCACTTCAGGAACGGTGTCGCTACCTACCAGAATATATATCCTTTCAGGACTTCATACGTGGCATGGCAGCAAGGCTCACTGTTACAGTAGCCTTGGAAAAGGAACCAAGAGCAGAGGAATTGGAGTTACTCCAATACCCTCCCACGCCCAAGAAGGCGTCAGCCTCCTTACCTGTGCATTGTATCCTACATGGTCCACATGTGGGAGGGCCCTGCTCACGGTTCCACCTGTCAGCGAGAGACTCGATACCTTGTACTGAGTACCAGAGTTCCCAGGCTTCCAAAAAACCTCAACTCCCCTACCACTCAATGGTGGTGGAATTGGCGATACGCTGAATAAAGAGCTAAAAAAAAACATTCATCCATGCCTCCTGGCAGAGACTGGAGGGCACTCAATGCCTTCGGACATTAATGTTTCCAGGCATGCATGTGGGCCTCCAGAATCAACTCTTACATGCTGTACATGGGCATGTTTCTTGAAGGATATCACCAGGCATCTGGAGACTTTTGCCCCTCTGCTTCCTGAGGATAAGCGGAGTGCATTCCAGACACTCACCAAGCAAGGCCCAAACACTTATAAGTTTCTTTCCAGAGCCTATTTTGATGCTTTTGAATCCACACACACAACTTCAGCAGTCTGCATTGGGTCTCGCAGAATAGCCTGGTTACAGGCATCGGACCTCAAGCAGTGAGTCCAGGATAAACTGGCCAATATCCCATGTACTGGAGAAAAATGTTTGGGCAAAGATTGGAGAGAAAAAGCAGGGGAGATTGAAACAGATGATCACCTAAAATGCCTTTCCAGGAAACCAGCTGACCCATCCAAAAGGAAGGCTCTTCCCAAGAAATTTATTTTTTTATTCTAAAAGGAACAGATAGTATCCTTTTTACCCGCCTTCTGCTGCCTATCAACCTCAGCAGAGGCAGCCAGGGTCCTCATCAACCCAAGAAACCCAAGGCTCCTAAGCCTCAACCAGCTGCACAGGCACAGCCTGCACCTTGTTTTTAACGCTTTCCTAGAAAGCAGTGGACACTCCAGATTGTCCAAAGGGGTTATCAGCTTCACTTTAACACCTTACCCCCCACCTACTTCACAGGTGATTATCCCATACAACCCCTTAAAAGCACTCTCTCAAAAGAAGAGGTGACCACCCTGTTGTCCCAGGGTGCCATAAAAAGAGTTCATCCTCCTCAAGAAAAGTTGGGCTTTTGCTCTCCATACTTTCTTATTCCAAAGAAAACAGGAGGCTTCAGGCCCATCTTGGATCTCAGAGACCTAAACAAGTTCATGGTCCGAGAAAAATTTAAAATGATTTTGCTAGGAACTCTTCTACCATACCTCCAGAGACACGATTAGCTATGTTCTCTAGACCTAAAAGAGGCGTACACACATTTACTGATACATCCCTTGCACAGACAGTACCGGGTTCTCCTCTTCAGTCTAGCTTCTGCCCCAAGCGTCTTTACAAAATGAATGGCAGTCATCACTGCCTACCTACACACCTTGGGGGTATTTGTCTTTCTTTACTGAGTTGATTGGCTGATCAGGGGAGACTCCCTTCAAGAGGTAAAACTCTCCCTTCTTCGCCCCATCATGGTGCTCTAACACTTGGGGTTTGTCATAAACCTCCGAAAGTCCCACCTCATTCCAACCCAAAGTCTGGAGTTCATCAGAGCGCTTTTAGACACTCAATAGGCCCGAGTTTTCCTCCCACAGGATCGCTGTGCCTGCCTTATCGAGCTGGCAGAAGAGATACAATACCAAAGCTGAGTAACAGCTCGAGAGATGCTAGAACTATTAAGACACATGGCCTCCATGGTCCATGTCATCCCCTATGCTGAATTACACATGCAACAAGCGCGGTGGACTCTGTCTTCCCAATGAGCGCAAGCGAAGGGTCGACTCTTGAGACAAGATCCACAGTACCCCTCAATTGATCAAGTCCCTTCAGTGGTGCTGTCTCCCAGAAAACTTACTTGTCAGGTCGCCTTTTCAGATGCCTCCATTTCGATGCACCCTGATGACGGATGCCTCCAAGCTGGGTTGGGATGTGCATCTGAACGACCTGACCACACTGGAACTGTGGACACAACAGGAATCTGTCCTGCAGATCAACCTGCTAGAACTACAAGCACTGACAAATGCTCTTCTGGTTTTTCAACCCCGACTATCAGGGCAACCTGTTCTAGTCAGAACGGACAGCCAAGTTGCCATGTTCTACGTAAACAAACAAAGCAGAACGAGGTCCAAAAATCTAATAAAACTGGCAACGGGGGGCACCTTCAGGTGTTCGGCGTTGGTGGCTACGTAGCTGCAGCAAGAACTGATGTCTGTTTATCGACATGTGCTGGACTCCCTAGATCATTAAGATAAGTGGATATATACTGTGGTGAGGAGAGCTGTGCAGAGGAAATGGAATGGCAGGGAGAGGAGCCCTGTTCCTTTAAATCTGGAGAGAAAGGCAGTTCCCATAGAAACCACAAGCCTCCAAGGCAGAATATTCCGAGTGCTAAACTCCGCCCACCTAGTGATGTCAGGGCTAGGTTGAGCACTGATGAGCTGCACGTGGGCAGGAAGAAAGGCGTGGTACCTGGAAACCAGCAGTTAAAAAGTGTTTCAGTTTTAGAACAAACGGAAAGAGGAAAAGAAAGGGAAGAGGAAGCTCAACGGACGGGAGCAAAAGCACAGCAGAGAGGAACACAGCAGCAGCAAGACGAGCAGGCAGTGTTTGGAGTCCGTCAAGTTCCAGAAACAGTTCAAGTAAGAGGAGCTGATTCTAAAGGGGACAAGCTTGGAAGCAGAGACTTGCTGAGTTTGGAAGATTCTCAGGCAAGAGTAAAGGAGAAACAGAGGGGGTCTGGAACTCAGTGCAGGACACTATTGCTAAGACAAAGAAGTGTTTCCAGATGGGGAAATAGTACAAGACAGCATTTAAACCCTGAAGGTAATGAGAATGTCTTTTCTTTATTTCCTAACCAAAGCCATACTGAAGGCATTGTTCAAGAGTTAAGAGACAGTGCTAAACGTTGTATGACCCTGAACTCTGGAAAGCAGAGCTTTAGTAAACCCAGAACTTATGCCAGTGACTGCCAAACCTCCACTCTAACAGAGCTTGCTAATTTCTTAAAAAGGGGAGAAACACCATTGCAAGAGCCTGTGGCTGGAGACCATAGGGAACAGCTGTTGTTACGTTTGCAGGAGCTGATAAGGCAGGAGAATAACCAGTCAGCTGATATTCAGGATAGACGCAGTGAATGTGGAGAGGAAATGGATATAGACCTGCTGGAGGAACCTAACGGTTCAGATGTTGAAGAAATGCAATGTTCTCTGTGTCTGGCTAAGAGCATGAATAGCTGTTGAGTATTTGCCTAGCTAAAAGACTGTATCATGAAAGCCATTTAAAGACTTGTGCTGTGCATGGCTTGGAGAAAGGAAGCTGTTTGAAAGTAAATGACAAAGAAGCTAATCTGGAGTACAGATTAAGCTTCAGAAGCCTGTTCCTCACAGGAAGTGGAATACTGATGTTTTAAAAGGAAATCCTGTATTTTTCTGTTCAGCCTGTTTCACATTCTTATTTTGCCTTATTGGAGAATTATCCAGTTTGAGTTGAGGTTCATTTGAATTCATTGCGGAGGGGAAACCCCGAAATAAAATTCTCTGTTTTGCCTATTTACCGTGTGGTCACACTCCTTGCTCAACAAAACTACATTACCCAGCAGCCTTCCTTGGCAGCCATATTGAAAGTAATCGTAGAGAGTAAGACAGGCGAGTTCACCTGCTCCCAGGCTACCGCCTGGACGGGTGACCTACGACAATACTTACTAAATGGTGTATAGTTTACCTTGGTTGAAGAGAAAAAAAAGTTTTTTCTCTTTTTGTAGGGAGACGATTGAATGGTCTATATGTTCCTGTTTCATGTTGGAATGCAGATGCTCTTGAATCCTTACAATAGTTCAGAGAATCCCTAAAAGTACTTTTTTGGATGTTGACAGTTTTATTAGATTTTTGGAAATTGGAAATTGTGTAATAGGTGAATTAAATTATAGAAGGATAGTGACCTGTGATGTGAGCGTCTTCTTTTAACCCTATGGTGATTAATTTTGCCATGTGTAGGGGTAAGCCCACCCTGAGGTCACATATGCCTTATTGAATTGTGCAATAATTATCTGTTAAAAAGGTTGGTGAATAAGGTTTTTTGGAATATTAGTGGATAAATGGCATTAGTGGATAAATGGTGTTTATTAACATTTTTAAGCTCTTGTCATTCTAAGAGCTTAGAGGCTAGATATGACTTGCATGCAGGATTTTTTTTAGCAATGCTTAGAAAGCTTCTAGTAATACAGTGAGGCTTTTCAGTTTCCTCAGTTGCCATCCCAGCCTCAATATCTTCTAAAATAAGATTATGTAATTATGGTTTGATGGGGCAGGAGATATCTGATAAAGTAATTCTCCCAAGATTAGTGTCATTGCCAGAGCTATGCCCAAAATTATGAGCTGTTTTCCACCTTGATGTTTCATTTCCAGACCATGTGACAAAAATGCAGGATTCTCACTTCTGTAAAGTTTTTGTTTTGTCACAACACTTAAATAGCTGCTGTGATTAGGTACAGATATACAGAGTTTTCAGAGGTCTTGTTGGATGCAAGGAGGTATATCATTGCAACCAATTCCTTTCTCATATCGTCCTCATCCTGCCTTTTGGAGACCTTTACATGAAAAACAGCACTGCTCTGTTTTGTTTTGTTTTTGTTTTACAGGCTGAGGTGATCATGAATTACCATGTGGGAGAGACCGTGCTGTCCTTACAGAAAACCACTTTGATTCCAGGGGGTTCAGAGTCATTGGTGTATACAACTTTGTCAGGAGGCATTGGCATTCTGGTTCCCTTCACATCACATGAGGTAAAAACAGGTCCTATATCCTAACATCAAAACATGTGATGCTTTCCTCTCATGGCTTCTGTCAACATTTGTTTATATTTTCCATGTGCTTACTGAAAATAATCCATCTGCATGAGCACTTAATTTTTTCTTACTATTTTGAAGAGACTTTGAGTATATCAATAATAGCAAGGTATACAAGTAATAACCTTCGGAACATTTGATTCCATATCCAGGCATATGTAAAAGGGGAAGCAAAGAGAAGCCTAAGCCTAATGGTTAGAGCAGGGGGGCTGAGAACCAGGGAAACTAGGATTCAAATCCCACTGCCACTCCTTGTGATCTTGGGCAAGTCATTTAATCCTCCGTTGCATCTAGTACAAACTTAGATTGTAAGATTCTAGGGACAGGAAAATACCTAGTGTACCTAATTGTAACCCATCTTCACAACTACTGAAAAAAAAGTGTGAGCTAAATCCAAATCAAACCCAAGATCTATTATTTCTTCAGGAACAAGCAGGAAGTCAGCCTCACTTATGGGTGACGTCAGCACCGATAGAGCCCGCACGGAGTATTTCCCCAGCTTTCAAAGAAAGCCTTTGGGAATGCCACCATGCATGCGTGTCCCCTTCCCATTCAAGGGTGCCATCTTGCTCAGTCTCCCTTTTTCCACGGAGCCCTTCAATCATGCATCTCGCCCCCCAAGAAAAAGTTCTTCTATTTTGCATCGTTGTTTGGCTATCCAGCTTTTGCCGCTCTTCTTCCCGCCTCTCAGCCCTGTGAGCCATACAAAGTATAAAAGGGCTCTCATATCCAGTGAAATTTAAGATCTCTAGGATGCATTTGTGTTGTAAGCTTTTCCATATTATGCACATCCCACATTCATGCCAGCCCAACAGTTCAATGCTGGAGACTTGGTCTGTTTCTATGCTGATGCCAAATTCAGGTTGGTGTTCAAACCAATGCCTCACTAAAGCCCACTGGGTTCCTTTAAGACCCCCGACCCCCCCCCCCCCCCCACACACACACACACACACACCCATCATGATTTTTTTTTAAACTCTTTTTTTCATTGAAACGTTTACAATATTCAACTCATAGTAACCATGTAACTTAAAATAAACAATCGTTTCCAACTCAAACACCATGCTTAACACGTTTCATTTTACAGTCTTCTCCTACCCCTTAAATTCCTTCCCCCCTCCCCCACATACCAGAGGACAGGGCAATTCGCATGACCAATCCATTCCACAAGGACTTCAACCTTTATTACATCCATCCATTTCGTGGGCTCAGACTATCCCCCTAAAGCTATCATCTTATTTTCCCAAATCCATCATCCAAATTTACCTTAATCTTGCCCACTCACCATCCAATCAGCTAAAGGGGCCCAAATGTTATCAAATTTAGCTAGTTGTCGCATCCCCATGGCAGTGAGTTTAGCCATCATTTGTATATATTTTACTTTGCGAACCGTTACTGCAATGTGGGGCATTTCAGGTCTTCTCCAAAACTGGGCCAGGGTTAACCTTGCTGCTGTAATCAACTGAACCTCTGCTTAGATATCTATCACCCCCTCCCATCCCCTCATACACACAATAATCCCACACACACTTCAGTGATTATAGAGCGTTTCAGAACCCTACTGATAAGAGAAGAAACTTGTTCCCAAAAAGATACAGTTCTCCAGGACCAAGCAGGAAGTCAGTCCTCACATATGGGTGACGTCGGCGCCGACAGAGCCCTCGCGGAGCAATTTTCCCCAGCTTTCAAAGAAAGCCTTTGGGAATTGCAGCGCGCATGCGCGGTCCCCTTCCCGCCCAAGGGTGCCATCTTAGCCAGTCTTCTTTTTTCCGCGGAGCCCTACAGACGTGGTCTTCTTGTCCCCGCAGAAAAAGTTGATTTTCGTCGTTTATTTTCTCTTTTTTCTTCGGTTCGACGCCGGTCTCTTTCCTGCCCGGACTCGTGACGCCGTTGCGAGTCCTTCTCTTATTTTTCGGTTTTTCTGATTTTTCTTGTCAGTTTCGTTTTTCAGTTTTTCGCTGGCAGCCCGGTCCTTTGACCTTGCAGGGGCCCTTTTTCCCCCCGATGGCTGCCAGTGGCTTCAAAAGGTGTGTTCAGTGTGACAGAAATATGTCACTCACTGACACACACGATCATTGCCTCCGCTGCCTCGGCCCAGATCACGAGGAACTGATCTGTGGGGCCTGCAGCAAAATGTCCTCCAAAGCTTTACGGAGTCGGCGGCATCAGCGGGAAAGAATCTTCGCAGATCCCACCCGTACCCGGACCTCGTCGGAGGCCTCGGCGTCCAGAGGCTCCAGCTCTGAGCATCGCCGGAGTTCCTCCGACAGAGGTTCTCCCTCCGGGGATCATCATCGGAAGGCGAAACCCGCGAGGGCGGCGTCGGTGGACGCTCCTGGTTCCGCGAGGGCCAGGTCGCATAGCCCCGATAGCCGTCCCGGGTCTTTGGAGCAGGAACGTCTCACGAAGCGACCTCGTTTGGAATCGGAATTGCCTGCTCGGGTAAGTCCTGTAGTCCTCCTGGACTCGCCTCCGAGGGGTCCAACGTCGGGCCCGACGCCGTCGGGGCCCGAGTCGGGGACTGCTGGGTCACCTGAGGTCGGACTCAGGTTGACGGCCTTGGAGAGCAGCCTGGCTGCCTTCATGGACCAGCAGCGGGCACTGATCGCTAGCCTCGCTGGCGCCTCTGCCCTGGCCGCCGGGACGTCGACGTCTAAGTCGACCCCGGAGACCGAGCCGATCCTCGAGTCCATGCGGGCTCGAGTCGATCCTCGGTCGAGGTCTCCCTCGGCCTCCCGTTCGGGACCGAGGTCGTCGACGCCGACTCCCTCGGCGTCGGGGCGGCCGACGCCTCCGCCCGCCCGAACCGACCCCACCGATTCCTCCTCGGAGTCGGCCTGGGAATCTGAAGTGGAAGAGTCACCTGATTCTTTTCGGACTCGGTGTGTCCCCTCGGACTCCCCTGAGTCCGAACCTCGGAAACAGTCCCCCCCGGAGGATGCCCGGTTCTCGGACTTCGTCAGGGATATGGCCAAGCTTTGGCCTTCCCTGCGGATCCCGAGGAGGAGCCTCGAGCCGAAGAGCTCGACGCCCTTCAGTACGACTCTCCAGCAAAGGAGCACTTTACTGTACCGGTTCCTCCCATGCTGGAACGACTACTCTTCCGCATGTGGGAGAGTCCGGCATCGTCGCCGGTATTAAGCAAGCAGGTCGATTCCATCTATCGAGTCCGCAAGAGCCCTGGCTTCCAGAAAGCACAGCTACCGCACCATTCCATGGTGGTGGAATCGGCCATGCATAGGCTCAAGAGCCAGAAGATGCACTCCTCGGTGCCTCCCGGCAGGGAGGCCCGCAACCTGGATGGCCTCGGTAAGAAGTGTTTCCAAGGCTCTATGCTTGCTTGTCGGGTCCAGACCTACCAGCTCTACATGGGCATGTACCTTAGAGACCTGACTAAAGAGATAGCCGGATTCTCTGCTGGGCTGTCCGAGGAACCTTTGCGGAGGTTCCTAGCCTTGTCCACTGGTATTCGAGAATGCTCCAAATTCATTTCTCGAGCAGCCTATGATGGCTTTGAAGCAACGGCTCGAGTGGCCGCAGCCGGCATCGGTGCCCGCCGACAGGCTTGGCTTCAGTCGTCTGACCTTGAACCCTGGGTGCAGGACAAGTTGGTCGATGTCCCCTGCCGAGGTGAGAACCTCTTTGGCAAGCCCATGGCTGAGAAGGCTGCGCAAATCGAGACGGAGACTCTCACCAGAACTAGGCTCTCTAGGAAGACCTCTGCCCCTTCCCAGAAGAAGAAGGGCTCGGGAAAGAAGTCCTTTTACCCGAGAAAGGCGGCTGCCTATAAACACTACCCTCAATATCAGGCCTCCGCAGCTCCCCAACAGGGTCAGCAGGCCAAGGGACGGGGTAACGGGTCCCGTAGGCAGCAAGCCCCCAAGCCTGCACCACCGGCCCCTGCTCAGCAGGGTGGGGGTTTTGACTTCATCGGCATAGCCTCTCCCCCTCAGCTGGTTTCTCCCAGCACAGGAGGCCGGCTGGTCCACTTTGCCCACAGGTGGTCCAACATCACATCAGATGCCTGGGTGCTTCATGTTGTGAGAGAAGGCAATCTTCTCCACTTCCACCAGGTCCCTCCCTCCTATTTCCCGGGAGAGCCTCCACGACTCCCTCTGCACAGGGACTTACTCCTTCAGGAGTTAGCAAGTCTTCTTCAGGAACAGGCTGTGGAACCGGTGCCCCACCACCTGAGAGGTCAAGGCTTCTATTCCAGGTATTTCCTAATACCAAAAAGAACAGGAGGCCTCAGACCCATCCTGGACTTGCGCAACCTCAACAAGTTCCTCGTGCGGGAGAAGTTCAAAATGCTTACCCTTGGAATCCTTCTGCCCTACCTCCAGCAGGGAGATTGGCTATGCTCCTTGGATCTAAAGGATGCCTACACGCACATCCTCATCCACCCAAGCCACCGCCAATACCTAAGGTTTGTGGTGGCAGGAAATCATTACCAGTACAGAGTACTGCCCTTTGGCCTATCCTCCGCACCACGAGTCTTCACAAAATGTCTCGCGGTGGTGGCGGCTTATCTCCGGCTTCAGGGCCTCTATGTCTTTCCTTACCTAGACGACTGGCTCATCAGAGCATCGTCCTCTCCAGAAGTCACAAACGCCACACACCGCACTGTGACTCTTCTCCAGTACTTGGGCTTTGTCATAAACTTCGCAAAGTCCACTTTGCTCCCCTCGCAAGATCTCGAGTTCATCGGCGCAAGATTGCACGCTCTTCAGGCGCGAGCTTTCCTGCCTCTCGACAGGGCTCAACGGCTCATGGACCTAGCCGGCCGTTTTCGCAGCCAGTCCCTGGTCTCGGCCAGGCGCTTCCTGAGACTACTCGGCCATATGGCTTCCACCGTCCACGTGACCCCCAATGCCCGCCTGAATATGCGGCCTGCTCAGTGGTGCCTTCGCAAGCAGTGGCAACAGGCCACGGGCGGCCTAGCCGACTTAGTGCAGATCTCCGACCCGCTGGCCTCTTCTCTACAGTGGTGGCTTCATCAGCCGAACCTGCTACTCGGAATGCCTTTTCAATCTCCTCCGCCTGCTCAAGTACTGACGACCGATGCTTCTCTCCTGGGATGGGGAGCGCATTGCCAAGGGGCATGTACTCAAGGTCTCTGGACCACGTGGGAGTCTGCGCAGCAGATCAACTTCCTAGAGCTCAGAGCGATCCGTCTGGCTCTCAAGGCTTTCTCCCACCTGACTTCTCACCGGTCCGTCCTTGTCCAGACGGACAATCAAGTTGCCATGTTCTACGTGAACAAACAGGGGGGCACGGGCTCCTTCCTTCTCTGTCGAGAAGCACAGAGGCTCTGCTCTTGGGCCGTCAGCCACGGCATTCTTCTCAAGGCAGTTTATCTCCCAGGCCAAGAAAATTGCCTGGCGGACAAACTCAGCAGAATCCTCCAGCCGCACGAGTGGCGACTGGATCCCTTGGTAGTTCAGAAACTTTTTCTGAAGTGGGGCCTCCCCACGATGGATCTCTTTGCCAGTCCTTTCAACCGGCAACTTCCTCGCTTCTGCTCTCGGCAGCCGCATCCCCTTCGAGTAGCGGCGGATGCTTTTCTGCTCTCATGGTCGAAAAGCCTTCTGTATGCCTTTCCTCCCATACCGCTAATCTCTCGTACTCTTTTCAAGGCTCTCCAAGACAAAGTTCCATTATCCTGATAGCTCCTCGGTGGCCCAGACAGCCATGGTTTCCACTCCTGCTGCAACTGGCGGTGGAGGCTCCGTTCCCTCTGGGGTTTCAACCAGACCTCCTAACACAGGATCAGGGGTCCCTGCTACACCCCAACCTCAGATCTTTACATCTGATGGCCTGGCTGCTGAAAGGGTAGTACTGGCTCCCCTTCTGCTGCCGGCAGAAGTGGAAGAGGTCGTCCTAGCTTCCCGGCGACCTTCTACCCGCAAATGCTACACCCTTAAATGGCGTCGTTTTTCCGTTTGGTGTACCCAGCAGTCTCAGGATCCCTTCTCCTGCTCGGTGTCGGTGATCTTGCAGTACTTGCTCTACCTCTCTAATCTGGGACTTAAGTCCAACTCCGTCAAAGTTCACCTCAGTGCTCTTTCAGCACATCATGTGCCGGTGGACGGCAGACCTCTTTCCAACGACCCTCTCGTGGCAAGGTTTCTCCGAGGTCTCTTTCTACTTAAACCACCTCTGCGCCCGCCAGCACCTGACTGGGATCTGAATGTGGTTTTACAGCGGATCACCTGTCCGCCTTTTGAACCTATGACTACCTGTTCTCTACGTTTTCTTTCTTGGAAAACCTTATTCTTGATAGCCCTCACTTCCGCTAGACGCGTAAGTGAATTGCAGGCCCTCGTGTCTGATCCCCCTTACACTCGGTTCTACAAAAATAGGGTAGTCCTATGGACTCACCCTAAATTTCTTCCAAAGGTGGTCTCCCCTTTTCACATCAATCAGGAGGTGGTACTTCCGACCTTCTTTCCCAGGCCACACTCCAGCCGAGCTGAAATGGTCCTGCATACCCTGGACTGTAGAAGGGCGTTGAACTTCTTCCTTGACCGTACGCGGGAGCACCGTAAAGCTGCTCAGCTTTTCGTATCTTTTGACCCCAATAAATTGGGGCTCCCTGTCTCCAAGCGTACTCTGTCCATCTGGGTTGCTGACTGTATCGCTTGGGCTTATGGGGCAGCCGGACTCTCGTTAGAAAGTCGGGTCACGGCTCATTGTGTTCGGGCGAAGGCTACATCAGTGGCTTACCTCCGCTCTGTTCCATTGGCAGACATCTGCCGGGCCGCTACTTGGTCTTCGAGCCAGACTTTTGCGGTCCATTACTGCCTCGAGAGGGAGTCCCGCAGGGACAGTGCTTTCGGACAGGCAGTCCTCCGAAATCTCTTCGAGGTTTGAGCAACTCCTACCCTCCATCCCGGATGGGGGCTACCGGTGGGTAATAATTCAGTGAAGATTCCTTCCTTCTGTGCTGCTGAGCTAGAGGGAGCTCATTTTTGTGCTTAGGGTCTCCGGTAGCCTTAAGCTTGGGAGTCCCATATGTGAGGACTGACTTCCTGCTTGGTCCTGGAGAAAGCGTAGTTACTCACCTGTAACAGGTGTTCTCCAGGAGCAGCAGGAATCAGTCCTCACAACCCTCCCTCCTCCCCTCGGAGTTGCAATCATCTGCTTTAGTTTTTTTGCAAATTTTTATGCTGTCTTTTAGCTATGTCATCTGACTGGCTAAGATGGCACCCTTGGGCGGGAAGGGGACCGCGCATGCGCGCTGCAATTCCCAAAGGCTTTCTTTGAAAGCTGGGGAAAATTGCTCCGCGAGGGCTCCGTCGGCGCCGACGTCACCCATATGTGAGGACTGATTCCTGCTGCTCCTGGAGAACACCTGTTACAGGTGAGTAACTACGCTTTTTCAGGCATTTCCAACACAGACCCTTGCCCGGCCTTTTGGATCAAGGAGCTACGCAAGGAATTCAGTCCATTCATCGCAAAACTGACAGATCTTTCCTTTACTACTGGTTCCTTCCCTACAACCCTCAAGCAAACATCAATCAGACCTTTATTGAAGAACCCTAAACTTGATCCAAAACAAGCCGAGTCATACAGACCAATAGCTAGTATTCCCATATTAGCAAAGATACTGGAGAAAGAGGTTCAAAGGCAAATTCAGGATCATATAGACTCCATAGCTCCATTAGATTATTGCCAACACGGGTTTAGAGAGTACCATGGAGTAGAGACACTTCTAACCTTCCTATTCAATAACATATTCACAGGCATGGACAACATCCGACAAGGCTTTGTGTTAATCTTTTTAGACATCGCTGCAGCCTTTGACTCGGTTCATCATGAGAT
Source organism: Ichthyophis bannanicus (assembly GCA_033557465.1). NCBI lineage: Eukaryota > Metazoa > Chordata > Amphibia > Gymnophiona > Ichthyophiidae > Ichthyophis > Ichthyophis bannanicus. The sequence continues at coordinate 558,951,237 of CM066034.1, read as the reverse complement.
TCTCCTCGGGAGACTGAAAGAAAAGGGAATTTGCAATACTGCACTTGATTGGTGCAGCTCCTATCTAAGTGGACGATGTCAATATGTGAAATCCGGAGCAGAAGAGTCCAAACAATTCCATCAAACACAGGGTGTGCCGCAAGGATCCTCATTGTCATCTCTACTTTTCAACATATACATGCAGCCCATTTGCAACATCATTAGAGCATTTAATGTGAGCTGTCTGATATATGCGGATGACATCCTCCTATATATGCCTTTCTCAACCGTTCAAATGGACCTTACTCCTATTATAGAATGTTTCAATACCATATCGGACTGGCTACAAGCACAAAACCTCCGCATCCAGCACAAGAAAACGGAGGTACTGTTCATCGCTAGAGACACAAACTTTACCCCACCAACACATATAAAGGTCAAAGAAGCGGAATTACAAACCAGAGAAACAATAAAATACCTGGGAGTCACCTTAGACAGACACCTTGACATGAAATACCATATAGGCAACGTCGTGAAAGCGGTCTATTTTAAGATCCGTTCACTCAGGCATCTGCGCTCCCTACTGGAACCAGATGATTTCCGGACTATATTCCAAGCTCTGATACTACCGCACTTTGACTTTGCTAACTCCATCCTACAAGGGCTCCCGCAATCCACACTAAACCCGCTACAACTAGCCATGAATGCTGCAGCAAGGATTCTCCATGGAGCCACCAGAAGCGACCATGTGACTCCGATTCTAAAACAGCTTCATTGGCTACCTATACACGGAAGGATTATCTTCAAAACATTAATCCTCTCATTCAAGGCCATCAAGCGCCTGTCCTCCACAGCACTTACTGATCTCATTCAAACAGTGCCCCCCAACAGAGCCAGGAGGTCAACCGCCTTAAATCTATTAACTACCCCGAAAACATTGACTAAATGCAATAACATGACAGCGAATAGGGCCTTCAGCCTTTACGTCCCCAAAATTTGGAATACACTCCCACCAAACATCCGAGCCATTGCTGACCTGACCCAATTCAGGAAGGCTATCAAATATCACCTCTTCCTCCAATACTACCCAGCCAGCGATGATTCCAGATAACACCAACTAAGAAACACAGCCAGCGTTGTTTCTAAATAACACCACCAAGAAACACTGCCTTTCTTACAGCCCATTCTCACAATGTATTTTATATTTGAAACGGACTTATTTTATACTGTTCAATTCAATCATGTTATAGGTCTTTTACGTCATGCATTTGACCTATTTCATGTTTATATTTCATGTATATAGTTCATGTATATAGTTCAACCCCCCCTGTTATCCAAGTTTATACCCCTGTTCGATGTAAAACCAAACAGAAGTGTGTTTTGGTCATTTTGTTATACTGTGAACCGCGCTGATGCCGAATAGTGCGGTATATAAGCAACTGTAATAAATAAATAATAAAGAAATAATAACATATGTAAGTCCCTAGCTTCCCACACAACCCTCAACATGATCTGTCCCCACTCCCCCACTTTTTCCGGTGTAATATACCACCGATACAAAATTTTATAAGCATTTACAATTGGATATACTGCTGTTATTCCCTTAGAAATCTGAGTACGGAATGGGGTCCAATCTTCAAGAGATCAGGTGACCCCAATGTTTGCCCCCCAATGTTTGCCTCCCATTGATGCAAACAAAGTGGTATATCCGCCTCATCCACCTCCAGCGCTCAATACAACTGAAATAAGCAGCCCTGCCTTGGGTCCTCACTAAAAATTCGTTCCAGAGCCTTCCCTTCACTTAGCTCCCTCCTATCTATATTCTACTTCTCACATAACGATAGACTTGCATATATTGGAATCTGCTCCCCTTATCCAGCCCATATTCTTCCTGCAGTTCCTGAAAAGGGATCCATGCTCCTTGCCTCAGGAATTGCCCCAGATATCTCAAGCCTATCTTATCCCAACATTGGTAGGTTGGGTTCGTAGACCCCACAGGCAAGGCAGGATTGTACCTTAAAGGAGTAAATGAGAATAACTGCTTGTTACCAAAACCTTTCTGATGATATTTATCTCATATCTGCAGAGTGAGGCCTACTACCGAATTCCAAGCCATTATGGGTCCCCATGGTTGTTGCCTACACCATAGCAAGGAGCACAATGGTCTAGTACTGATAGATTCCTGCTTTAGATTCACCCATTCTTTCCAGGGCGAGTGTTGCTAATCCACTGCGCCACGAAATATTGCCGCATCATAGTACCTCTGTAGATTAGGTATGGACAAGCCCCCTCCCTCTTTCAAACGATAGAGCACTCTTCGAGCCACTTGAGGACATTTATAACCCCACACAAAATTCATCAGGCCCCTCTGCCATTTCCACTGAGCCCCCTCTAGTGATCTTAATGGGGGAGGACATTAAACAGGTACAAAAATGTGGGTAAGATCATCATTTTAATATTGTTTATCCTCCCAAACCATGAAAACCCCAAGTTCTTCCACTGCTGAAGGCTCAAGCAAATGGAACTCCATAATGGGTCAAAATTCAAGTGAAACAGTCTCTTTAGGTCAACCGCCAAGTTAACCCCCAGATACCACACATGGAATGCGGCCCAACAATATGGAAAACAATTCTGAATTTCCTATGTTCTCTTGTCTCAAATGAAATTTCCAAAAGTTTGGATTTGGTGGCATTCATTTTAAACCCAGAAATGCCACCAAATCGCTTCAACGTCTCTCTCACACCCTTCAAGGACTGTATTGGGTTGGACAGGGAAAATAAGAGATCATCTGCAAACATCGATATCTCATATTGGCTCCAAGCCCTTGAATACCTATAATGTCCTTACGTGGGCGAATCCAATAAACCAGAGATTCTGTTACCAGTGCAAACAGCAGGGGAGATAAAGGGCACCCCTGACAAGTTCCCCTCTTTAACTCAAAGGGTGGGGAGTATGAATCATTAATTTTCAAACGTGCAGTTGGTTGCATATAGAGCACCTGGATCCATTGCCTAAAAGGATCCCCGCCTAGACCAAACCTTTTCAGCACCTGAAACAAATAGAGCCAAAAGACCCTATCAAGGGCTTTCTCTGCATCTACCGTTAGTAGTAGCGCAAAGCTTCCTCTGGACTTGGCCATCCAGATAATGTTCAAAATTTTTCTCACATTATCCAAACATTGCATCACCGGTATAAAGCCTGACAGATTATAGTGCACTAACTAGGGGAGAAGGGGTTGTAGACTGGTAACCAGTACTCTTACAAAAATCTTTTGATCTATATCTAACAGAGAAATGGGTCGGTACTGGAGGATGTCTCTCACTTGGTTTGCAGCTTGTCGTGCTGTAAGGGCTTGCGTGCATCAGTGATGCTGAGAGCTAAACTATCGGTAGTTTAACTACTGGCAGGGTCTCCCAAGATGGACAGGTCTCAGCTGAGGTGCCAGACCAAGACAAACCACCCATCTGGGCAGCAGCAGCAGAATGGGACAGTGTTGACGGCGGAGGATCACATTTTTGTGACAACGGCAACAACACCAAACTTAAACTGCGCGGAAGAAAGGCCCGGCAATCTACTTCTGTATCTTGCCATGAAAACCCAATGGATAGTTACAACAAAACAAATTGTGCTATGGTGCTGGAAGATGAGACCCCCAGGTCGGAAGGCACTCAACTAGCTACTGGGGAAGAGCTGAAGACTTTTCAGAGTAAAGCCAGCATTTATGATGTGGTTGGATCAAAGCCCTCGGGAAGTCTGACTGCTGATGTAGCTGCGCATGAAATGAGAGTCAGAAGCTGTAAAGATGTCTTACACATTGAAACATGGAATGTACGAAGCATGAACCAAGGAAAGTTGGAGGTGGTCAAGAATGAAATGGAACGTGTACAACTTGATCTGTTGGGTGTCAGCGAACTGAAATGGACTGGCATCGGGCACTTTGCATCAGATGATCACATGGTCTACTATGCTGGAAATGAAAGACAAAGAAGAAATGGTGTTGCATTTATAATAAAGAAGAAACTTGCAAGAACTGTAATGAAATACAATGCAGTCAGCGAACGCTTAATCTCTATTCATCTACGAGGATTGCCTATCAACACAACTATAATTCAAGTATATGCCCCAACAGCTGTAGAAGAGAATGAAATTGAAGCGTTCTATGAACAAGTACAAGCTGAAATTGACAGAACATGCAAACAGGATATCCTGATAGTCATGGGTGAATGGAATGCAAAAGTTGGCAACAAAGAAGAAGGCAAAGTAGTTGGAAAATATGGACTTGGCAACAGAAATGAAGCTGGAGAAAGACTGATAGAATTTTGCAAGACCAATGATCTATTCATCTCAAACACCTTCTTCCAGCAACACAAGCGGTGACTGTACACATGGACTTCACCCAATGGATTGTATAAAAATCAAATTGACTACATCTGTGGAAGTCAACGATGGAAAAGCTCTGTAACATCAACAAAGACAAAACCTGGAGCTGACTGTGGTACAGATCATCAACTACTAGTATGCAAACTCAAGCTAAAGTTGAAAAAGAGCAAACCACTCATGAATGCAGCAAAATATGACCTTGAGAATATACCACTGGAATTTAAAGACTGCCTGCAAAATCGATTTGCTGCTTTAGATACAAATGACAGAGCTCTGGAAGAGTTATGGAATGTGACATCAAGAAGGTTGTGTTGGAAGAAAGCGAGAAGTCTCTACAAAAGGTGAAAAAGTAAAAACGGCCAAAATGGATGATGGAAGAAACTCTGAAAATTGCCCAGAAACGCAGAGAAGCTAAAGCCAGAGGGGAAAGAAAGACAGTCGCAGAACTTAACAGAGATTTCCAACATATGCAGCAAGACAGGACAAGGAAAAGTACTACAATGACACTTGCAAGGAAATAGAAGCAGAAACTATTAGAGGAAGAAGAAGATCGGCTTTCCTAAAGCTACGAGAGTTAAAGAAAAAGCTCCAGCCTCGAATTGGAATGTTACAAGATGCTCAAGGTTCTATGTTGAATGATGCTGAGAAGATCAAGAAAAGGTGGAAGGAATATACAGAGTTTTTATATGATAAAGATCAAGTGAACCAACAGCCGTTTCAACCTGTACCTTATGATCGGGAACCATTGGTGATGAAAGAAGAAGTTGAAGCAGCATTGAAAGCCTTATCAAAGAACAAAGCACCAGGCATTGATAGCATTCCCATAGAAGTATGGCAGCAATCTGATGCAGCTGTTACCGTACTCACAATGCTCTGCCAAGAAATATGGAAGACAACATCATGGCCAACTGACTGGAAAAGATCTGTGTTTATACCAATACTAAAGAAAGGTGATTCAACTGTGTGGAAATTGTCGCACAAACGCTCTGATCCCACATGCCAGCAAGATTCTACTGAAGATTATTCAAAAGAGACTACAACTATACCTGGAACAAAAACTACCTGAAGTGCAAGCAGGGTTCAGGAAAGGGCGAGGAACGAGAGACATCATTGCAGATGTGAGATGGATCATTGAAAAGACTAAAGAATACCAAAAGGATATCTATTTGTGCTTTATCGACTATAGCAAGGCTTTTGACTGTGTAAACCATGAGAAACTCTGGGCCACATTAAGAAGCATGCGTATACCAGAACACCTTATCGTTCTTTTGCGCAATCTGTACATTGATCAAGAAGCAACAGTTCGAACGGAACAAGGAGAAACAGAATGGTTTAAAATAAGCAAAGGTGTAAGACAAGGCTGCATACTTTCCCCCTACCTGTTTAATTTATATGCAGAACAAATCATCAGAGAAGCAGGATTGTATGAAGACAACAGAGGTGTGAAGATTGGTGGAAGCCTCATCAACAACCTTCGCTATGCTGATGATACCACATTACTGGCTTAAAGTGAAGATGATCTGAAACATTTGCTTCTCACAATCAAAGAACATAGTCTCAAAATGGGCCTGCACCTTAATGTAAAGAAGACAAAGATCATGACAACTGGCATAATCAACAGGTTCATCATTGAAGGAGAAGAAATTGAAATTGTGAACAACTTTAATCTACTTGGATCAACTATCAATAAAGAAGCAACAAGAAGTCAAGAAATCAGACGACGCATTGCTCTTGGCAGAATGGCTATTAAAGACCTAGATAAGATTCTCAAGAGCAGAGATGTCTCTCTCCATACAAAGATTCGACTTGTTCAGGCCATGGTATTTTCAATAACATCATATGGATGTGAAAGCTGGACAGTGAAAAAGACAGATAGGAAGAAAATTGATGCCTTTGAATTATGGTGCTGGCGGCGAATACTGTGTATACCATGGACTGCCCGAAGAACAAACCAGTCGGTACTAGAGGAGATCAAACCTAAGCTTTCTTTAGAAGCTCAGATGACAAGACTTCGACTTCCATACTTTGGACACATCATGCGAAGAGAGAGATCATTAGAGAAAGACATTATGCTTGGCAAGATAGAAGGTCAACGCAAAAGAGGAAGGCCAGCAATAAGATGGATCAATACAATAACAGCAGCTACAGGTACCAGTCTGTCAACATTGAGCCACCTGACTGAAGACCGAACACAATTTAGGATAGCTATCCAGAGGGTCGCCATGAGTCGACTCCGACTCGACGGCACTTAACAACAACAACAACTGGAGGATGTAGTAAATGCTGTTAGCGTAGATGGGTTTATAACAAGTTTGGATAAGTTCCTGGAGGAAAGGTTCATAAATCATTATTAAAGAATACCCGGGAAATCCACTGCTTACCCCAGGACAAGTATTGTGGAACTTATGTTCCTTTTTGGGACATTTGACTTGGATTGGCCACTGTTGGAAATGGGATACTGGGCTGGATGGACCTCGATTTGACCCAGTATGGCATTTCTTATGTTCTTACCACTGACTATGCATAGCAACATTGAATATACTTAATAATTTAACATCCTTCGCTGGTATTTAAACTATTACAATCACCACACCAAAAATTCATTCCACTATAGATAAAATAAATTTATGTATTTATTTCTCAAAACTAAGAATGGTTTATGTTACGTTACCCCTACTACCTCTAAGGAAGCTTCAGTCAGTAGCGCCTGGCTTTTTCATAAGTACTAACATTAGCTTTATAAATATCACAACAATGATGAAAACGTTAATGCCCTATTAAATTACTTTAAGTAAAATGTTATATTTATGGTTTATAGAGTGGTGGGGAGATCATGCAGTGCTTATCTTGCAATGGTAGCTGCTTGTTTTAACCTTCCTTGTTCTTACAAGACCAGTCCAGACAAATGAGTTTAGACTCTCCTGTTAATAGATGGAGACAAAGAAACAACTAAAGTTGATCTCATCCTCCTTATAAGGCTGGCACAGCTGAAACTCTAGTCAGTATTTCTCTGTCTCCAGCAAATTGAAACAGGTATCTCACTTGGTCTGGTGCAGCGGATTGTGAAAGAAGCCAAAGGGATATTTTCTTTTCTCTGGGAACAAGCAGGAAGTCAATCCTCACATATGGGTGATGTCGGTGCTGACAGAGTCCACACAGAAGCATCTCCCCAGCTTTCAAAGAAAGCCTTTGGGAGATGCACCACACATGCGTGGTCCACTTCCCACCCAAGGGTGCCATCTTGCCTCGGTCTCCTTTTTCCACAGAGCCCATTGGACATTGTCCAGTTTTCCCCGGAAAAAGTCTGATTTTTGTTAAGTTTTGTCCAGTTTGCATACCGTTCCTTCCTGCCCCCCCTCCCCCCCCCCATGCCAGCTCGCCTCTGCATCGCTCCTTGGGTTCGTCCATTCATTTCTTTCACCTTTTCATCAAGGTGTTCCTCGACCGGCATTTATGCCCTTTTTCAGTCGAAGGCCTCAGACCCCTGCCAGACGGCAGGGACCCCCTTTTTCTGAAGGCCTCCAGTGGCTTCAAAAAGTGATTGATTGATTGATATGGCAAAATGTCACTCACTGATCCACGAGACTGCTGCCTCCGATGCCTCGACCCAGAGCATAACGACTCTGACTTCAAACTCTGCAGAACCATGACCTCAAAGGCCTTAAAGAGCTCCCATCAGCAGCAGGAAAAAAAAATTTCAGAAGTCTAACTCCGCGCTGGAGTTTCCGATGACACCATGCTCCAGGGCCCCCTCTGATACCTTTGTGCCCTGCGAAGCCAGAGCCTCTTCAGAGTCCCAGGCACCACTCCAAACCCAGGATAACACCAGAGCTTCTACACTTTTCCTGCGCTGCTTGACAAGGTAGGCCTCTTGCACCAAGCAGCCTCCCTCCCTTCGGTCCCCATTAAGAAGGTGACAACACCAGAACATATAGACAGTGCCTCGTGCACCCTCACCTAGGAGCCCAAACACAGCTCACAGTACAAATCGCATAGATTCTATCCCCTCTTATTGCATAGCACAGCACAATGCCGAAGAGTCTCACATTCAGGCCACTCCTATAATGCCTGATTCAGTTATTCCTATGGTCAGAATCATATACTCAGCAGTAGGGCCTAATCCCCTCCGTCCAAGGCCATGGCTGCAGGGGATATAGAGAAACATCCTACACCATAAGGGCACCACTCTCAGCATGCCATTGCCAACTCATACACATAGTCTGCCAACCTCCAGCGAAAACCTACAGACATAAGTCTCCTCAGTCAGGAAACCTGAACTCCATACTCATAAATGCTCATTCCATCCGGAATAAATGGCCTGTCCTTCTCGACTATCTCAAACACTGGCATCTAGACCTGATCTTCATCACGGAGTCATGGCTCACCAACACAGACTCACAAACCAACTAAAGCTTCCTGGTTATGACCTCTTTAACTGCCCGAGAATAAATCATAGGGGAGGTGGAATCCTCATAATAGCCAGAAGCAATCTCCATTTCCAGTGCTGGTCTTCCCATAGCACAATCAACCTTGTTTACATCATAATCTCAGAAAAGTTCCTAGAAGCATGTCTGTGCTACCGTTCATTATCTGCATGTACTGATGACCTGTTCACAATCTTTGACCTAGCATGCAACCAGATTACCCAACGAAAATCTCTCTGGCTGCTAGGCAATTTCAACCTCCCAGCGCTCCCAACCAAGCACTCTACAGCCTTTCATAATGCAATGACTGCACTGAGTTACGAGCAACTAATACATACACCCACCCACACACGAGGAAACATCTTGGACCTCATCTTTGCTCTCTCAACCCCAACAGATCAAGTAGCCAGAAACCACTGCTGGTCCTCCCTGTCCCATAGTCAGACCACAATGCCTTAATTTCCACCTCTCTATGGACTTAGAAGATCAGTTGGCTTCCGGAACTGTCCCACCAGCCTTTCGCCCCTTCAGATATTTAAAAATAAAAAAGCCTTCCTCCAAGATACTCTGAAGGATCTCAATACTAACACTAATGAGTTGGACGAGCTGATAGACGTATGGAACACCACCTTAAGTAAAGCCTCTCTCATACCTCACTCCACGAAGCCCATTAGGAAGAGCCACTCCGTCATGGTTCACCGCCGAGCTGTGTGAATCCCTCATATGTCTCAGGAAGCTAAAGCGACGATAGCAACACTCCAGACTCTCCCACGACCGTGTTGAATACATGAACAGCTTACTTGAACACCACAGAGCAGTTGACCAGAAAAAAAGGAATACCATATCATTCTCCAGGACCAAGCAGGAAGTCAGTCCTCACATATGGGTGACATCGGCGCCGACGGAGCCCTCGCGGAGCAATTTCCCCAGCTTTCAAAGAAAGCCTTTGTGAATTGCAGCGCGCATGCGCAGTCCCCTTCCCGCCCAAGGGTGCCATCTTGCTCAGTCTTCTTTTTTCCACGGAGCCCTACAGACGCTGTTTGTGATCGCCGCAGAAAAAGTTGATTTTATTTCCAATTCTTTTCTCGAGTTTGACGCCGGATCCTTTTCCCGCCTGGACCCGCTACGCTGGTTTCAGGTCCATTCTTTATTTTTCGGATTTTTGTCCTTCGTGACAAGCGTTCGCGCCATTTTTTCTTTTTCACTGGCAGCCCTGTCTTTTGACCTCGCAGGGGCCCTTTTTCCCCCGATGGCTGCCAGCGGGCTTAAAAAGTGTGATCGGTGTAAGAAACTTATGTCTCTTACTGACACACACGACTGCTGCCTCCGCTGCCTCGAACCCGATCATGACCCGATGATCTGTGGACCGTGTGGCAAGATGTCCTCTAAAGCGTTGAGGAGTCGGCAGCATCAAAAAGAACGAATCTTCTCTGACTCCGCGTCCGGCCGGACCCGGACCTCGTCAGAGGCTTCGACGTCCCGGAACTCCGGTTCTGAGCATCATCGGAGTTCCTCTGAGCGGGGGTCTCCTGCCCGGGAACATCATAGGAAGAAGAAACCCGCGAGGGCTTCATCGGTGGACGCTCCTGGTTCCTCGAGGGCCAGGTCGCATAGCCCCGATAGCCGTCCCGGGTCCTCGGAGTCGGAGAGGCCTTCGAAACATCCTCGTCTCGAGATGGAGTCTACTGGACATGTGAGTACTGTAGTCCTCGTGGACTCACCTCCGAAGGAGCCGACGTCGGACTCGACGCCATCGGTGCCCGAGTCGGGGGCTGCTGGGTCTCCTGAGCTCAGACTCAGGTTGACGGCCTTGGAGAGAAGTTTGGCTGCCTTCATGGACCAGCAGCGGGCATTGATCGCTGGCCTTGCCGGTGCATCTGCCCCGGCCACCGGGACGTCGACGTCCAAGTCGACCCCGGAGACCGAGCCGATCCTCGAGTCCATGCGAGCTCGAGTCGATCCTCGGTCACGGTCTCCCTCGGCCTCCCGTTCGGGACCGAGGTCGTCGACGCCGACACCCTCGGCGTCGGGGTGGAGGGCATCGGTGCGCGCCCGACCGGAGCCGCTCGATTCCTCCTCCGAGGAGTCAGCCTGGGAAACGGAGGACGAAGAGTCACCTGGTACTTTTCGGACTCGGTGCATCCCATCGGACTCGCCCGAGTCCGAACCTCAGAGACGGTCCCCCCCCAGAGGACACCCGGTTCTCGGACTTCGTGTGGGATATGGCTAAGGCCTTGGCATTCCCCGCAGATCCCGAGGAGGAGCCTCGAGCCGAAGAGCTCGATGCCCTCCAGTATGACTCTCCCCCGAAGGAGGCCTTTACTGTACCGGTTCCTCCGATGCTGGAGCGACTTCTCTTCCGCATGTGGGAGAGCATGGCGTCGGCGCCGGTGTTAAGCAAGCGGGTCGATTCCATTTATCGAGTCCGCAAGAGCCCCGGGTTACAAAAGGCACAACTACCGCACCATTCCATGGTGGTGGAATCGGCCATGCATCGACTCAAGAGTCAGAAGATGCACTCCTCGGTGCCTCCCAGCCGGGAGGCCCGGAACCTGGATGCCCTCGGTAGGAAGTGCTTCCAGGGCTCTATGCTTGCTTGTCGAGTTCAGACCTACCAGCTCTATATGGGCATGTATCTCCGAGACCTGGCAAAAGAAATTGCCGGGTTCTCTGCTGGTCTCTCCGAGGAACCTTTGCAGAGGTTCCAGGCCTTGTCCACTGGTATTCGAGAGTGCTCGAAGTTTATCTCTCGAGCAGCCTACGATGGCTTCGAAGCATCGGCTCGAGTAGCCGGAGCCGGCATCGGTGCCCGCCGACAGGCTTGGCTTCAGTCATCCGACCTCGAGCCATGGATACAGGACAAGTTGGTCGATGTCCCCTGCAGAGGTGAAAACCTCTTTGGCAAGCCCATGGCTGAAAAGGCTGCACAGATCGAGACCGAGACTCTGACCAGGACTAGGCTGTCCAGAAAAACCTCTGCCCCTTCTCAGAAGAAGAAGGGCTCGGGGAAAAAACCCTTTTACCCGAGGAAGGCGGCTGCCTATAAACAATACCCTCATTATCAGGCCTCAGCAGCTCCCCAACAGGGTCAGCAGGCCAAGGGACGGGGTAATGGGTCCCGTAGGCAGCAGGCCCCCAAGCCCACAACACCGGCCTCTGCTCAGCAGGGTGGGGTTTTTTGACTCCATCAGCATAGCCTCTTCCCTTCCGCTGGTTTCTCTCAGCACAGGAGGCCAGCTGGTCCACTTTGCCCACAGGTGGTCAGCCATCACATCAGATACCTGGGTGCTTCATATAGTTCAAAAAGGCTATCTTCTACACTTTCACCAGGTACCTCCCTCCTACTTTCCAGGGGAGCCTCCAAGACTCCCTCTGCACAGGAACTTACTCCTTCAGGAGTTGGCAAGTCTTCTTCAGGAACAGGCTGTGGAACCGGTGCCCCACCACCTGAGAGGTCAAGGCTTTTATTCCAGGTACTTTCTGATACCAAAACGAACAGGAGGCCTCAGACCCATCCTGGACTTGCAAAACCTCAACAAGTTCCTGGCAAGGGAAAAGTTCAAGATGCTTACCCTTGGAATCCTGCTGCCCTTCCTCCAGCAGGGAGATTGGCTGTGCTCCTTAGATCTAAAGGATGCCTATACTCACATCCTTATTCATCCCGACCACAGACAATATCTCAGGTTTGTTGTGGGAGGAAATCATTACCAGTACAGAGTACTGCCCTTTGGCCTATCCTCCGCCCCCAGGGTGTTCACCAAATGCCTAGCAGTGGTGGCGGCCTATCTACGACTTCAAGGCCTTTTTGTATTTCCATACCTAGATGACTGGCTCATCAGGGCCCAGTCTTCCCAAGAGGCCACTCAGGCCACTCATCGCACTGTGACTCTGCTCCAGCACTTGGGATTTGTCATAAACTTCGCAAAGTCCACTTTGCTCCCCTCTCAAAATCTCGAATTCATAGGCGCCAGGTTGAACACACTTCAGGCGCGGGCCTTCCTGCCTCTAGACAGGGCACACAGGCTCATGGATCTCGCCAGCCACTTTCGCAGCAATTCCCTGGTCTCTGCCAGGCAATCTGAGACTGCTCGGCCATATGGCTTCCACGGTCCATGTGACCCCCAATGCCCGCCTGAACATGCGACCTGCTCAGTGGTGCCTTCGCACTCAATGGCATCAGGCCACAGGGAGCCTGGCGGACTCAGTACAGGTATCCAACCTGCTGGTCTCTTCTCTGCGGTGGTGGCTTCATCTACCAAACCTGGTGCTGGGAGTGGATTTTCAATCTCCTCCGCCTTCTCAGGTGCTGACAACCGATGCTTCTCTCCTGGGTTGGGGAGCACATTGCCAAGGGACATGTACTCAAGGCCTCTGGACTCCTTGGGAGTCTGCTCAGCAGATAAACTTCCTGGAGCTCAGAGCCATCCGCCTAGGTCTAAGAGCCTTCTCCCACCTCACTTCTCACCAGTCTGTGCTGGTCCAGACGGACAATCAAGTTGCAATGTTCTACGTGAACAAACAAGGAGGCACAGGCTCCTTCCTTCTCTGTCAGGAGGCACGAAGACTGTGCTCTTGGGCCGTCCTTCACGGCATCCTCCTCAAAGCTGTCTATCTCCCAGGTCAATAAAATTACCTAGCAGACATGCTGAGCAGGATCCTCCAACCTCAGGAGTGGAGATTGGATCCGTTGGTGGTTCAGCGGATCTTTCTCAAGTGGGGCCTCCCCACCATGGATCTATTTGCCAGTCCCCTGAACCGGCAGCTTCCCAGATTCTGCTCTCGACAACCGCATCCTCTCAGAGTAGCAGCGGATGCTTTTCTGATTCCATGGTCCACAGGCCTCTTGTATGCCTTTCCTCCCATGCCACTGGTGTCTCGGACGCTCTTCAAAGTTCTCAGAGACAGAGCCTCGATGATCCTAGTGGCTCCTCGGTGGCCGAGACAACCCTGGTTCCCGCTTCTAATGCAGCTGGCGGTGGACACTCCTCTTCCTCTGGGGTTTCAACCCGATCTCCTGTCACAGGATCAGGGACTCTCCTACACCCCAAACTCCGGTCCCTTCATCTGATGGCCTCGCTGCTGAAAGGGTAGTCCTTGCTCCTCTCCTGCTGCCTCGGGAGGTGGAAGAGGTCGTCTTGGCCTCCAGGCGGCCCTCCACCCGGAAGTCCTACGCTCTTAAGTGGCGTCGGTTCTCCGTGTGGTGTGCTCAGCAGTCTGAGAATCCCTTCTCCTGCTTGGTGACAGTGGTCTTGCAATATTTGCTTTACCTCTCCAATCTGGGCCTTAAGTCCAACTCTGTCAGGGTCCACCTCAGTGCTCTCTCTGCCCATCACGCACCGGTGGATGGCAGGCCTCTTTCAAACCACCCTTTGGTGGCTCGTTTTCTCTGAGGCCTCCTTCTCCTTAAGCCTCCTTTGCGCCCACCAGCCCCTGAATGGGATCTGAATGTGGTCTTGCAGCGGATTACCTGTCCGCCCTTTGAACCTATGGCTACCTGCCCTCTTCGTTTTCTTTCCTGGAAAACCTTGTTTTTGGTAGCCCTTACCTCTGCTAGGCGCATTAGTGAACTGCAGGCCCTAGTGTCTGATCCTCCTTACACTAGGTTCTACAGGAATAGGGTAGTCTTACGGACTCATCCTAAGTTTCTTCCAAAAGTGGTTTCTCCTTTTCATCTCAACCAGGAGGTGGTTCTTCCGACCTTCTTTCCCAGGCCGCACACCAGCCGGGCTGAAATGGTCCTGCATACCCTGGACTGTAGGAGTGCCTTGTCCTTCTACCTTGACCGTACGCGGGAGCATCGGAGGGCTGTTCAGCTCTTCGTTTCTTTTGACCCCAATAAGTTGGGGCTACCTGTCTCCAAGCGTACTTTGTCCATATGGGTCGCTGACTGTATCGCCTGGGCTTATGGGACGGCCAGCCTCTCGTTGGAGGGTCGAGTCACGGCTCATCGTGTCAGGGCGAAGGCTGCGTCAGTGGCTCATCTCCGCTCTGTTCCGTTGGCAGACATCTGCCGGGCCGCTACTTGGTCTTCAAGCCAGATTTTTGCGGCCCATTACTGCCTGGAGAGGGAGTCCCGCAGGGACAGTGCTTTCGGTCAGGCAGTCCTCCCATAATCTCTTTGAGGTTTAGGCAACTCCTACCCTCCGGCCCTGGTGTTGGGCTACCAGTCGGGGGCGTTTTCAGAGAAGATTCCTTCCTTCTGTGCTACTGAGCTAGAGGGAGCTCATTTTTCCACTTGAGGTCTCCGGTAGCCTTAAGCTAGGGAGTCCCATATGTGAGGACTGACTTCCTGCTTGGTCCTGGAGAAAGAGTAGTTACTCACCTGTAACAGGTGTTCTCCAGGAGCAGCAGGAATCAGTCCTCACAACCCTCCCTCCTCCCCTCGGAGTTGCAGTCCTATCATTTCGTTTTTGCTAATTTTTTTGCTGTCTTTTAGCTATGTCATCATACTGAGCAAGATGGCACCCTTGTGCGGGAAGGGGACCACGCATGCGCGCTGCAATTCCCAAAGGCTTTCTTTGAAAGCTGGGGAAATTGCTCCGTGAGGGCTCCGTCGGCGCCGACGTCACCCATATGTGAGGACTGATTCCTGCTGCTCCTGGAGAACACCTGTTACAGGTGAGTAACTACTCTATATTCTGATGCGCTCTTTCAACAAGCCACTAGAGCTCTTCGACCTTAGGTCCCTCACAAAGGACACATCAAAGAACTATCTGACAGATACCCCCAGCCCAGAGGCCTTTGCTGCACACTTCCAGATCAAAACAAACATGATGAGGCCTCACTCAGAAAATCCTCATTTGGAAGATCCTGTCATGGACAACCCCCAACAGGAGACACTGTTCTCCCCAAGCTTGATGCCGTTTACCCATACTCCACTGAGCAGATACAGAACATCATATGCAAGATTAATACCACCACTTCTCCAACTGATCCATGCCCTGCATACCGGATCAAGTTAGCACGAACTGACCTAAGCACAACCATTGCCAGAATCATACACCTTTCCCTGTCTACAGGTATGCTACCATCATCCCTGAAAACCACCTCCATCAGATCATTGCTAAAAAAACAAACTAGACCCTTTAGGCATCAGCTCCTACAGACCCATATCCAGCCTGCCCTTCCTGGCTAAGATAACAGAAAAGATTGTCCAGCAACAAATCCAGGATCGTGTTGACTCCCACGCTCCTCTTGACTAACAGCAGCATGGGTTCCATCATCAGCATGGGGTTGAAACCCTTCTGGCTACTCTCCTTGACAGACTCCTCACTGGAATAGATAAAAAGAAGCAGAGATTCATCCTTATATTCCTGGACATTGCCGCGTCCTTTGATACAGTAAGCCATAATCTTCTACTTGTCCGATTACAATAGAAAGGGATACATAACGTAGCCCTTGACTGGTGTAGATCTGGTCACCAGCAACAGGTACACATAGAAGCGCAGACATCAAACACATTCCAGCAAACGCAAGGAGTCCCGTAGGGCTCATCTCTTTCAGCCCTGCTCTTCAACATCTATATTCAGCCGAGTGCGGAGTAATTCAATCATACAACATTCTATACCACATCTGTGCTGATGACGTCTTACTATACATTCCATTCTCCACTGACAGTCCTAACTTCTCCATCATTACAGAATGTTTCACCGCTGCTTCAGGCTGACTTTCCACATACAACCTTAAAATCATCTGCAAGAAGATGGAAGTCTTATTTATAACCAGAGACCAAACATTTACCTCACCAGCTTCCCTGCGGGTGAATGATGTAGAACTGATGACGAAGGCATGAGGTGTGCTAACTGGGAGTCATCTTGGATCAGTGACTGAGTTTGGAAGAGCACATACGAAATGTCATCAAGGCAGTTTACCATAAAATAAGGACCCTCCATCATCTACGCCTGCTCCTGGACACCCTCAGACTTTCACACTGTATTCTAGGCGCTCATCTTCCCACACCTGGACTATGCCAATATTATTCTCCATGGCCTGCCAAAACACACACTCCAACCACCCCAATTAGCCATGAACACTGCACGGAGCGTCCAAATTTGAACACGTCATACCCATCTTATTGCAGTTACACTGGCTCCCTTTAGCAAGCCATCTGATTTACAAAGCCCTATTGATGATGTTCAAGATTCTACATGACATGTCTGCATATTCCAATGCCGCAATCATACAACGTACCGCAAATAACAGAATGAGATCAAGCATAACAAACACACTGATGACCCCTTCATCAATAAGGATGTGCACCCAGGCTACCAAGAACTGCACCTTTTCTTTTTATTTATTTATTTAGTTAGACAGTTTTGTATACCACCTTATCCTTCAATCAAAGTGGTCACAACACAATTGGGGGATACATTTAACATGAGGGGATATGAGACACATACACTAATACTTACAGGGAACATGGGCAATGGAGGGTTAAGTGGCTTGCCCAAGACCACAAGGAGCACCTGTGGGACTAGAAACCCCAGTCCTTCTGGCCCCAGGTTGCTGTCCTCTAGTGGGATTTGAAACCCCGACCTTCCAGCCTGAGGTAACTTGTCTCAACCACTAGGCCACTCCTCCCTCATATATGCGCCAACTCTGTGTAACACCCTCCCTACTTCAATCCGAGCCATCTCCGACCAGTCAACTTTTAGAAAAGCCATAAAGGCTCACTTGTTCCAGCTATTGTACGACCACATACCATAGATATAAAATGTGCTATGCCTGTCAACCCACAGCTCAACCTCCCCCATGTAACTGTTAAGATCTACTACCAACTTGTAATTTAGTTCCCCCTGCTCTACCCAAGTTTATGTTCCTTTCAATGTGTTCACTTAGTAACATAGTAAATGATGACAGATAAAGAAAGACCAGTATGGTCCATCTAGTCTGCCCATTAGATAGTTACGTTTATTTTGATTTTATCCTGTTGCTGTAAAGGGATCCACTGTGTCTGTCCCATGCCATTTTGAATTCTGTCACTGTATTTGCCTGCACCACTTCCATCAGGAGGGTGTTTCAGTTTAATACCTGATCTATGTAAAACAGTTCTTTGGTTCATCTTCAAATAAATAGATAAAAATAAATAAATAAACTATTTGATAAACTAAAGAGTAGCAAGTCACCTGGACTGGATGGTATACATTCCAGGGTACTAAAAGAATTTGAATATGAGATTGCAGACCTACTATTAGTAAACTTTGAACCATCATTAAAATCATCTATAATACCTGAAGATTGGAGAGTGGCCAATGTAACGCCAGTTTTTAAAAAGGGTTCCAGGGGTGATCCAGAAAACTACAGACTGGTGAGCCTGACGTCAGTACCAGGCAAAATGGTAAAAACCATTATAAAGAATAAAATTACTTAATATATAGGGGCTTGTTTACAAAGCCGCGGTAGCAATTCGCGATCGTTATCGGAGCCGCGGCCCCATTGAAATCAATGGGGCCGTGGCTCCGATAACGATCGCGAACCGCTACCGCAGCTTTGTAAACAAGCCCCATAGATAGTCATAGTTTAATGGGAGAAAGCCAACATGAATTTAGCCAGGAAAGTCTTATCTTAGTAATCTGTTATATATTTTTGAAGATGTGAATAAACAGGTAAGCAAAGGTGAGCTGGTCAATATAGTGTATCTGGATTTTCAGAAAGCCTTTGACAGGGTCCCTCAAGAGACGCTCTTGGCAAAATTAAAAAGTTATGGGATAGGAGACTATGTACAATTGTGGATCAGGAGCTGGTTAAAAGATAGAAAGCATAAAGTGGGGATAAATGGACACTTTTCTCAATGAAGAAAAGTGAATAGTGGAGTACCCTAGGAATCTGTGCTGAGCCAGCTACTTTTTAACATATTCATAAATGAACTTAAAATGGGAATAACAAGTGAGGTGATCAGATTTGCAGATGACACAAAATTATTCAAAGTTGTTAAAACACAAAAAGATTGTGGAAAAATTGTAGTAGGACTTTGATAAACTGGACATCCAAATTACAGATGAAATTTAATGTGAACTGCAAAGTTATGCATTTAGGGAAGAACAACCCAAACTATGGCTACACAATGCAAGGTTCTACATTAGGAACCACCACCCAAGAAAAGGATTTAGGCATCGTCGTGGAGAATACATTGAAACACTCTGCCCAGTGTGCAGCAGCAGCCAAGAAAGCAAGTAGACTGCTAGGAATTATAAGGAAAGGAATGAAGAATTAAACAAAGGATATTAGAATGCCTCTGATGTGCCCAGACCTTGAATATTGTGTGCAGTTCTGGTCTCTATATCTTAAAAAAAGGATATAGCAGAATTAGAAAATGTTTAGAGAAGAGACACCATAATGGTAAAGGAGTTGGAAAGATACCCCTATGAAGAGAGGCTTAAAAGGTTAGGGCTCTTCAATTTGGAAAAGAGACTGTGGAGGGGGAGATATGATAGAGGTCTATAAATTAATGAATGGAGTAGAATGGGTAAATGTAGATCAGTTATTTACTCCTTCAAAAAGTAGAAAGACTAGGGGACATGCAATGAACATTGATAGGCCTTGTTTGCGGTTTTGGCGATATGAGATTTCATGTTCAGAGCTCTGTCCATTGTGATGCCCAAATACCTAATTTCATCTTTGACTGTGTTCGACTTATGTTTAGGATGCTGATATTTTGTGGTGGAATGAAGCTAGGGTTCCTAGTGACGAACATTGCCTCAGTTTTATCGTAGTTGACCGTCAGGTTATTGTCTGTGAGCCAGACATTCATGTCTTCAAGGCATTTAGTTATTGTATTGTTAAGTGCTAGTAGATTGATAGGGGCATACACCATGATGTCGTCAGCATATATGTGATAGTGGAGTTTGTGTCGTCTGATGATGTTGCATATGGGTTGGATGTAAATATTGAAGAGCATTGATGACAGGGCAGATCCCTGAGATATTCCTTGCATTGTGGGGAACTGCAATGATTTCTTTTGGTTGCATTTGACTTGCTGTGTTCGATCTTCCAGGTACGATGTGAACCATTTCAGAGTGTTCTTGTGCAATCCTATCTGTTGCAGGCACTGTAGTAATCTAGCGTGGGACACTGTGTCAAAGGCTGCCGAAATGTCTATGAATACTAGCAGGAATGTACTCTTTATATTATCTATACCTCTGTTGAGGTTGTCAAAGAGTGATGTGAGTAGCGTTTCCACACCGTGCCGGGGTTTAAATCCATGCTGATGAATGTCCAGTGGGGCATTCATGTCAATGTGGTCCTGAAGTTGTTTTTGCACTGTCTTTTCAACTATTTTCGCAAGGAACGGTAAACTGTAGATGGGACGGTATGATTTTGGTTCAGATGGGCTTAGGTTATTACCTTTCAGTATTGGTCGTATCATGGCGTGCTTGAGGGACTGCGGCATATGTCCTTGTTGGAGTGAGTCTTTAACAATTTTGTAACTTTTATCCAAGCCACTGGGCAAGGGTCTGATGGTGAGGTTGTTGTGTTGAGCCCATGTATTATGTCCTCGATTTGATATTCTGATGGTATGCTGAAATCCTCCCAGGTTGCTCTTTCATTTCATAATCATCCATTTGTCATGTGGTGGAGCATGTCTGGGTATGGTTTTTCGCTCTCATGTAGTCAGCAAATTCCTGTGGATCAGGCTGATGGGAACATTGCTGTGTGGTATCCCTAGTGAGCTTTTGGACAATGCTGAATAGTTCTCTTGGTTTATTGATGGACTTCATGATTAGATTGGTGTGGTGCTGTTTGCGCTCATTTATCAGATTGCTATATTCTAGTAGTTTAGCTGTATATATAGTCAGAGTTATGTGACTTGTCCCGCCTCCATTTTCTCTCCAGTCTTCGGAGAGTGCGCTTTGCATCTCTGATATCATTTGAGTACCATGGGGCGTTGAGTCTCCTTCGTGCTTGTGGCTTTATGCTCGTAGGGGCTGATGCTGCATTAGATATTATGGAGTTCCATTTCTCTATGCTTAGGTCAAGGGTGTCACATTCTTGCTGGAGTTGTGGGATGATTTCTTCTATGAATGATTCTTTATTGAAGGCTCTATATCGTCTGGTGATATTCTCATGTTCTATGTGTTGGGTGGATATGCTTGTGCTCTTTATTGCTGGAGGAGCCTAGTGCCCATGCAGTTTGGTTGGTATATAGATGGGGCAGGGGGAATTGCTGGTTGGGTCCAATGCACTGTGAGAAGGTTGCGAATGCGTGGAGAAATGTCAGATAGGCAATAAGGTAGTAGGGAGTGTATTGCATTTAGTGGAGTCTTCAGTTGGAAAGAAGGCTTAGTTGGCCTTATCTATTCAGAACCACCTTACTTTTGGGGGGAGGAGATCTCAGTTTTTTTCTTTCCTATAGGTATACTGGAGTGGGGAGGCTACGTGGGATTCTATACAGTATAATGTTAGCAAACCAGCTGGTGATTATTTCTGGCTGCTGGTAGGGTCCATAAACTCAGGCTCTGGAACTGCTGGTAGGGGCCATAAACTCAGGCTCTGGACAGGTCTGGCAGGATTCAGAGAGAGGAAAGTGCTTTCCCGAGCTCTCCCAAAAGGTGATTTTTGCTGAGTTTTGCTGCATAACTGTGAGTCTGTTTGTCTCCAAATCTTTATCTATCTAATTTGTCCTTAGTGGTGGGTTCCCTTACCTACTCCATTGCTGTAAAGTTTTAAACTTTCTCTTAGCCTACCTTAGGGACTACCCCTTCCCCCTGCTGAGTTATTGTTGTGGACCTCCATTTCCTGTGCTGCACGTGGGCTTGCTCAGATTGCCTTTCTGTTCCTTAAGAAGGAGGAGTGCTTTCCAGAGCTCTCCCAAAAGGTGATTTTTGCTGAGTTTGCTGTGTAACTGTGAGTCTGTTTGTCTCCAAATAACTGTGAGTCTGTTTGTCTCCAAATCTTTATCTATCTAATTTGTCCTTAGTGGTGGGTTCCCTTACCTACTCCATTGTGTGTGCCCACAGTTCAGGAACAGCCTACTGGCCAGAGACACTTAGGTTCCCACCCACCCTACCCCTTGCCCCACCCACCCCAGGGCTACATTGCCTATATAGTGGTCACATACTTGCCATCTATCGTTCCTAACTTGGGTTAAAAGCCACATCATCTTCATCTTTTCTTCTTCTGGGACTGCATAAACATGTCGTGTATTCAGTGCAATAACTGCGGTACTTTCATTCAAAGACGAATCATTTGGAGCCTAAGAGCTTGTCCTATATGCCTAAAGTCAGCTGCTATGCATGAAGAACTGACTCTACTAAGGAAAGACCTAGCTGCCATGCATAAAGAAGTGTGTCTACTGAGGGAGGAACTGGCCACAATGAAGCGCACCTCTTCTAGGATACAAACTGAACAAAGTCCACCACCGCTCCCACAAAGAATCAAACGCCCCAGGAACAAATGGATCACAGTGGGTTCTGGTAGATTGCGACCTGTAACACAGAGACATCCTATACATCAAGAGATATCCCTGCACAATGCCTTCTCTGCCTTGGCTAATGAGGATGCCCAATCCAAAGAAACTGAAGGGCCCTTAAATAAGTCAGACAATGCCCAATCCCCTGCTAAAGCATCAAATATGAAGAAATCCTCACCAAACAGAAAACTACTACTACTTGGAGATTCCATCATCAGAGGCGCTAACTTGGGAACACAGTTCAAAGGAGAGAAGATAGTCATGTGCCTACCAGGCTCTTCAGCCAGCAGGCATACAAACCAAGTTGTTGAATTACTTATCGCAAAAAGTGAACACTCCAAACTTGATGTTACTATCCACTTAGGCACAAACGACCTGGCTAGAAACAATGCCTCTACAGCCCAAAAGGACTTCCAATCTCTGGGAGAGAAACTCAAGCACGTTGTTAACACTGTTGCATTCTCAAAAGTTCTACCTGTTCTTGGTAAGGGGACAAAAAGGCTGCATCGCATTAACAGCTTTAATACATGGCTCCAGACCTGGTGCAAACAAGAAGGATTCAGATTTATTGGCAACTGGGACAACAGATGGACCAACAAGAGACTATACTGTGCTGATGGACTACATCTCTCTGTCGCAGGGAAAAGAATCCTAAGAGAAAACTTCAGGCAGTATGTGGATATGCATTTAAACTAGGAGAAGGGGGTGACGGATGTGGAAGATCAACATCTGTATGCCACCCCCAGCAAAAGCAGAACAACATCAGACACAGCCACACTTTTAAACCACACATCAAAAACATGTGGGAAGAAGTGGGCAGAACAAAATCAATGCAAAATACACACAAGCCAGGAAAATGCTGGAAAGCAATGAGCACAAATGCTCGAAGCTTAGCCAACACAATTCCAGACCTGGAAGCCCTAATGGTGGAAACGGATTTGGACATTGTGGCCATTACAGACACATGGTTTAATGAATCACATGATTGGTATATAGCCATAGCTGGCTATAATCTATTCAGAAGAGACAGAGAAAATGGAAAAGAAGGAGGAGTAGCCTTGTATTTATTTTATTTATTTATTTAAACATATTTCTATACCGCTTTATCCTGCAATCAAGGCGGTCTGAACAGCAAACAATCAATAAGATACAGTGTATAGTGTGTACATGCAGTGAGTAGTGTATGCGTGTGAGTGTGTCTGGACGTTGATTCTTGTGGTGCTATTTACAGCGTGCGCTATTTACAATGCTATGGGTATCAGTTCCTTGCTTAATTACAATTATAGTGACATGTGGGGGGAATTGAGGTGTCTGTTGCATGGTTTAAGTAATGTCACCGTAGTGTTCTATGAAGAGGGTTGTCTTCAGTAGTTTCCTGAACTCCTTAAGGTCTGTTGTTGAACGCAGTTCTTTGGGGAGGGCATTCCAGATTGTTGGTGCCGCCTTTGATATGTCAAAAGCAATATTAAAGCTACTGAAATGCAGGGGACATGGGGAAAAGAAGAAGCGCTCTGGATTGCATTGGAAAGAGGAGATGGCACTGTCATCCATATTGCTGTAGTCTACAGACCCCCGACTCAAATTGAAGAGAGAGATAATGAATTGATTATAGATATTGCCAAGATAGCAACAAAGGGGGAAGCGATCATATTGGGTGACTTTAAACTACCTGATGTGGATTGGATTACTCCTTCTGCACATCTGGAAAGAAGCAAAAAAATTGTGGATGCTCTCCAAGATGCATTATTTAGACAAATGGTGATGGAACCAACCAGGGAAAGCTCAACACTGGATGTAGTGCTCACAAACGGTGATAGTGTGTTGAATGTCTGCGTGAGTGCCCCTGTGAGCAACAGCGACCATCACACGTTGTGGTTTGAGATAAAAGCCATGGTACAGGCCAATCATAGCAAGCTCAAAGTCCTAAACTTCAAATACACTGACTTCAATAAAATGGCAGAGTACTTAAAGGAGGAGATGACGGGGTGGAAGGAGATAAAGGAAGTGGAATTGCAATGGGCTAAACTAAAGGAGGCAATAAAAGGGGCAACCGATAAATATATAAGAAAAGTAAATAAAAACAAGAGGAGAAGGAAACCTATTTGGTTTTCCAAAGAGGTGGCTGCTCAAATAAAGGCAAAAAACACAACTTTGGCAAAATTCAAAAGTTTGCAAACAGAAGAACACAGAAATGAATACAGGATCCAACTCAAAGAGTCTAAAAGAATAATAAGGATAGCAAAATCAAAGGCAGAGGAAAAGATGGCTAAAGATGTTAAAGGTGGCAACAAAACTTTCTTCAGGTATATTCAGGAAAGGAAGAAGATCAGAGTTGGAATTGCAGGACTCAGAAATGCTGGGAAAGGCCTCGTGGAAAGTGACACTGAAAAAGCGAAATTGCTAAACAAATACTTCTGCTCTGTTTTTACTAAAGAAGATCCTGGAGATGGGCCAGCTGTGACTCCCAAATATAAAAATGGGAATGAAGTAGATACCACACCATTCACAGAAGACGAGGTGTTAGAACAACTTGCTAAACTGAAAGTGGACAAAGCCATGGGACCGGATGGGAAACATGGATACTGAAAGAGCTCAGAGAGGTTCTTACAGGACCATTAAAGGATGTCTTCAACAGATCCTTGGAAAAGGGAGAGGTTCCTCAGGACTGGAGAATGGCTGATGTCGTACCTCTACACAAAAGTGGTGACAGGGAAGAAGTGTCAAACTACAGGCCCGTGAGCCTTACCTCGGTGGCGGGAAAAGTAATGGAGGCGCTCCTGAAAAAGCGAATAGTGAACTTTCTCAAAACCAACAGGATGCAAGATCCGAGGCAACATGGTTTTACTGAAGGACGGTCTTGCCAAACAAATCTGATTGAGTTCTTTGACTGGGTGACCAAGGAACTAGATCAGGGGCATGCGATGGATGTCATCTACCTGGATTTCAGCAAAGCCTTTGATACTGTTCCTCATAGGAGGCTTGTCAACAAACTCAGTAGCTTGGGGATGGGTCCCAAGATGGTAAACTGGATTAGAAATTGGTTGACTGACAGATGACAGAAGGTGATTGTACATGGAGCTCACTCGGATGAGAGGAAGGTGATTAGCGGGGTGCCCCAGGGTTCGGTCCTCGGCCCGGCACTGTTCAATGTATTTGTGAGTGATATTGCTGAAGGACTGAATGGAAGTCTGTCTTTTTGCAGACGACACAAAAATTTGCAACAGAGTGGACTCCCCCGAGGGAGTGGCTAACATGAGGAAAGATCTACAAAAGCTGGAAGACTGGTCTAATGCTTGGCAACTACGATTTAATGCGAAAAAGTGCAGTGTCATGCACTTGGGTAGCAGAAATCCAAGGGAAATGTACGCGATAGGGGGCGAGAGGTTGGTATGCACGGTTCAGGAGAAAGACCTTGGTGTGATTATCTCTGATGATCTCAAGGTGGCAAAAGCCAGGAGGATGTTGGGCTGCATACAAAATGGGATTACCAGCAGAAAGGAAGAGGTACTAATGCCACTGTATAAGTCACTGGTGAGGCCTCACTTGGAATACTGTGTTCAGTTTTGGAGACCGTATCTTGCAAAAGATGTAGAAAGACTGGAAACGGTTCAGAGGAAAGCGACCAAAATGATTTGGAGCCTGCGTCAGAAGCCTTATGAGAAGAGACTTGAAGACCTAAATATGTACACTTTGGAGGAGAGGAGGGACAGGGGAGATATGATTCAGACCTTTAAATACTTAAAGAGAAATGATGAACAAACAAACCTCTTCCAAAGACGGGGAAGCTGTAAAACTAGAGGGCATAACATGAAGCTGCAAGGTGGTAAATTGAAGGGCAATGTCAGGAAATATTTTTTCACTGAAAGGGTGGTGGATGCTTGGAATGCCCTCCCGATGGAAGTGGTGGGGGCAAACACGGTGACGGAATTCAAAAAGGCATGGGACAAACACAGTGGATCCCTTTACAGCAATAGGATAAAAACAAAATAAACGGTACCATCTAACTTCTGAACCATATAACGTCTCAACAAATATATAACGTCTCAACAAATAGGGGTGTCCTACCTGGAGTGGTGGGTTTACCCCTAAACAAAGACATGGGGAGGGGTGGCCTGCACAGAGCGACAGGTGCACCTACTTTTGCCATCTTGCTGGGCAGACTAGATGGACCATGCTGGTCTTTATCTGCCGTCATTTACTATATTACTAAAACTAAATTTCCCCTTAGCTATGCTGATGACTCTCAAATCTCTCTACTCCTGTTCTTTCTTCTGCTTTCCAGTCCCGGATCTCTTGCTGTCTCTCTGCCATTGTTGCCTGGATGTTCCATCGTCGCCTGAAATTGAACATGGCCAAGACTGAACTTCTCATTTTTTCTCCTAAAATTTCCCTTTCTCCTTCTTTTTCAGTCTCTGTTGATGGCTCTGTTCTCCAACCTGTTTCATCTGCTCGCAATTTGGGTGTTATTTTTGACTCTTCGCTCTCTTTCTCCTCTCATATCCAACTCATCGCTATGACCTGTCGCTTCTTTCTCTTCAACATTGGCAAAATCCGCCCCTTTTTCTCTGAGCTCACTACTAAAATCCTCATCCATTACCTAATCACCTCCCGCCTTGATTATTGTAACCTCCTTCTTGCTGGTCTCCCTCAGTCTCATCTCTTCCCTCTTCAGTCTATTCAGCACTCCGCTGCCCGTTTGATTTTCTGTCAGCCTCGTTTTGCCCACATCACTCCTCTCCTCAGATCTCTTCACTGGCTCCCTATCCGTTTCCGTATTCACTTTAAGCTTCTCTTCTCCTTCTGACCTATAAGTGCGTGCACTCTGTGGCTCCTCAGTACCTTTCTTCTCTCATTTCTCCCTATTTCCCCCCTCGTGTACGCCGTTCTTCTTCCCAGTTGCTTCTTGCTATGCCCTTCTCCTCTATTGCCAACTTCAGATTCTGCTTTTTTCACCTTGCTGCTCCCCTACGCTTGGAATAAACTTCCTTTGTCTATACTTCAGGCATCTTCTTTGCCCCTCTTCAAACTCAAGTTGAAAGCTCATCTTTTCGCCTCTGCCTTTGGTTCTTGATTTTGCTGTTCTCCTTCCGTCCCCTCTTTTATTTCACCTTTCTTTCTTCCTCTTACACTTGTTCTTGCCTCTTTCCTTTGTCCTGTCTCTCCTGCTCTTGTCTCTTTGCCCTTGTTCTTATCTTTTTCTACTCCTTTTCTTGCTTTGTCTTTTTAGATTGTAAGCTCTTTTGAGCAGGGACTGTCTTTTTGTGTTTTCATTGTACAGCACTGCATGCGCCTGGTAGCGCTTTATAAATGCTTAGTAGTAGTAGTAGTAGTAACTACTAAATTACTGGTAATTTATCAAGAAAGCAGATTAGGGCTTGTAGCAGGTTATAGGACCCCTCCGCCCTGTCCTAATCACTTTCATATTGTCATCTTTGTAATCTCTTTGAATTCTCTTTTGATATATGTGACAGTGAAATTACTTCCTCTCATGGTATCTTTGTCACCCACTAATACTGACTCCCTGTACATTTGTTATTAAACTTTCATAGACCCTCAGGAAGATTCTTTATTGGTCATGTTCGCTGAAAAATATTACCTGCAGTCCTGCTAAGAGCCCAGTTTCTCAGGCCTGGTGCTATATAAGGGTAGTCACCTCCACCAAAGGTCATGGCTGTCGCTGTACAGCGACGTCCTGTCTCACTGGACACTGTCACCTGCCTCCCAGCTGGAGTTGATGGTCCCTTTCTTGGAGGATGGTGGCTGCAGTGGCTCTGCTCAGTGTAGAAGATGAGTGGAAAATTAGAAGTCAGATTTCAATGTAATTTTCTTTTCCTCAAAATTATTAGTGGGGAAAGCCGAGTGACTATTAAGACTCTGAAGTATAATAGATATTGCATCCTTTTTGTTTTTTGCTCATATTTTCTTTGATCCTAACCATAAGATGAGGCACAGTGTGTATGGAGAAATGGGGAGTGCGCTTGATGACGTAATTCATTCTGTGTTTTCTTGGTCTTTCTCCCTCCAGGATCATGATTTCTTCCAACATCTGGAGATGCATCTACGTTCAGAGCACCCTCCTCTTTGCGGAAGGGACCATCTAAGCTTTCGCTCATACTACTTTCCAGTCAAGGTAGGGTATACTATGGAGACCAGGAGCTGACATGGCTTCAATTGGCAGGACTTGGTGAGGTGCTGGAGCAAGATACTGCATTATCAATACTTATACATGTAGTCTTGTTTTATTTTTGTGAGCCACTTTGGGGAAACCTTTGTGGTTAGGACTATAGATTATAAATCTACAAGTATTTACATACGGTGCAGACAGTTAAAGAGATTCACATTTTTGTTTGTAAATACAGGAACATCCACTACTTTGCATCGTGCTCCCACAGATTATTATGCAAGTTACAACTTTCAGCATTGTATGTTGGTTTTTTCCTTTTCTGTTCAAACATGCACATAAGATTTTCTAGTAAAGTGCACAGGTTTTCTGGAAAGCTGGTAATTTCTTGAATGTCTCTGGCAGTTGGTAACTAACTTTGTGAGCATGAATGTACACAGAGATAATATTCGAAGCCCTTTCTTTTTAAGCAGAAATATGGTGGTATTGCTGAAGTAAGAACTCATCTGTCACCCTCTGAGTTCATTCTTTCTCTGCTCCCATTACTGCAGAATGTGATTGATGGTGACCTCTGTGAACAGTTTAATTCCATGGAGCCCAACAAACAGAAGAATGTAGCCGAGGAGCTGGACAGGACGCCACCTGAAGTCTCCAAAAAACTGGAGGACATACGTACACGCTATGCTTTCTAAGACGGAACAGAGGGAATGAGCAGCAGCATTGATTTACAGAGGACTTTTACCAGAAACAGTTTTAATTATTTTTTTAATTTGTTCAATTATGATTAGGGAGAGGTTTGAGTGTCTGTAAACTTTCTGGTTCTGTAGTAATTGATCTTACACAACAGAAGTATCCAGATATCTCGGACGATCCTGACCTGTCAGTGAAAGGTCAGATCTTATCCAGTCCCAGGCTTTAGAAGAGGAAGCGGCCCCACTCTCTGTACAATAGTACAGCTGTCTGTACAGGTAATATTTGTTGTGTATTCTGTTCATTTTCTGACTGCACACTAAAGGGTGAGTACATGTTCCAATACCAAGTGGTACATACCAGAAATATAAATATAGATTGATTGAACCCCTCCACATAACTGCTCTGCTCAG
Organism: Ichthyophis bannanicus; assembly: GCA_033557465.1. NCBI lineage: Eukaryota > Metazoa > Chordata > Amphibia > Gymnophiona > Ichthyophiidae > Ichthyophis > Ichthyophis bannanicus. The sequence continues at coordinate 558,921,822 of CM066034.1, read as the reverse complement.
CCTCTATGCAGTTCAGCCTTAGAGGATGATTGAGCTATGTCCTACTCGCTGCCCAGCCAGAGAAAAACAGGTCTTGTTTGGGGACTAGCTAATCTGAACATGACTCATGGGTTTAATTCATGCAAGATGTGTGTATCCTAGCTTATCTGTTCTTTAAGCCTGGTGCTGGGGTTTTGTGTCAAGTAGCAGTATGTTTCAGAAGATGTTATCTCACCAGCAGTACTACAGTGGCCGTTTTTGAGGTCTGCTGGAGGATACCGTGACAGTTCTGTTGTGTGTTCTCCCTTAATATCCATACTTCCTAGTGTGCCATTTTGTATACATTTCACTTCTGAACCTTTTGTTGTAAATATAGTTTTGTACAATAAAACATGTGAGAGAACGAATGCCAGAAAGGAAAAAAATAAATGTGGCTCATAGTAACTTTTGAGAAATGTATCATCTCCAAAAGGTGTGACTGAGTACCACACAAATAAAGAGACTGATTTTTAAGGCTGTTTGTCCCTTGACCTCCTTTATGCTGTTAGACAAGGATAAATGTGTCGCATTTTATCATACTGTATGACTTGCTGCAGTATTGCTGAGGATAAAGCTGGTGTACAGGGCCAGACTTTAATCTTCCGTGCCCCTAGGCACAGAATCTTCAGCTGCTATCTCCCTGTGCACACAAGGGCAGTGATGAGACTTGATGATCCCTGACATAATATCCCACCTAATGGCTTGGCAACTCCCCCCCCCCACACACACACATCCACCACCTCTGAAACCAGAGAATCATGGGGCATCGTTCCCTAATCTCCCTCCCTGGGCGCCTGCATTCCCTCAAAAGATCCCTTTATATGCTACCTCTTTTTATGTCAGCCAAAGAAAGATTAGGATAGGACAGAGAATGACTTCCTCCCACTCCACTGCAACAGCCAGCCTAAAAAATTGGTACTGGTACTATCTTCCACTTCACCCAACATCTCACTTTTCTTCTCCCCCTCCCCACTGCCTTTTCATCTTTATCTGTTCCCTGCCCAGCATCCCACCTATACACCTCTTTTCCTTGACAGCATCTGCATCCTTTCCCCTTCCTGACCACAGGTATCCAAATATCTCTCTTTATCTAAAGCTTCCCTTCTCTTCCTACCAGCATCCAGCAACTCTGCAAGAGTTTCATCACTCTAGTACAAGCACATAGCTTTTGTCTCCATGTCTTACTGTGGCTGCAAGAGACAAGAAAGAACTGTTCTCCATTGGCAAGTAGGGGAATATGGAATTATAACAGAGGGTGATGCCATCCTGCATAGGACCACACCCCTGATGAAGGCCCAGTCGAAACACAGCCATGTAGGATGGATCAGAAGCAATAAACTCATCCTGATAAGACATTTGTTTATCATGAGTAATCAGCTTTCTCATTTTGTATCTTGTGGTTGGACACAGTTGGATTTGCAAGTTATAGTGCTCTTATGACTTTGATTTTGCCCTTCTAAGGGACAGAAGCAGGGTACCCACCAGGAGTGACTGAACTGGCTGTCAGAGCCATAAGGAAAGTTGACACTACAGCCTTCACCGCCATGGGCGATTGCAATGCTTTTGAACAAAACGCCAGGTGAAACTAAAGTGAATTGGTCTTCCGCTCCAGTGTTCCACTTGTCAGACCCACTTGTAGACGATGACGACTTCTAAGCATAACCGGAAAACAGTGAGTACAGAGCATAAGAAGAAGTTCCATAAAGAAAAACATTGCTTTGAAGGGACAGTACCGCATCTGAATCCTTCATGGACGGATACAATTAATAAATAAATGCTTTCATACAGAGCCTTCCTCAAGCTCTTCTGCTCTATCTGCCAAACAATTAAAATTTATGCCTGTACTACCAGAGGAACCTGCTTTGGTGCCTGAAAGTGCTACTACCATGGTGTTGAAGGTCATGCACACCTTCTTGCAGCAAACTACAGCTTTAAGTTAAGAATTTTTCTGGAATGTTTCCATCTCACTCTCCTCAGTTGATCCCACTGCTTACGGTTTCAGAGGGTAATATTACCTGCATACATTGCCAAAGTCTTGTTTCTCATGATAGGTCCCCTCCATAAGTTCTCTGAGGGACTAGCTCCAGTCCGAGAATTTACCTAGCCCAGCAAGTCTGTTGGAACCTGGAGAGTTGGACATCTATGAAGAACCCATACCTTCCCCTGATAGGATGCATTTGGTACAGGATTTGTTGTTAAATGATCAGTCCAAGGACATGTCATATCTAAAATTTCTGCACAGGCTTTCTAGACCACCCACAGATGCTCATCAGAAATGAAACATAGAAACATGATGGCAGAAAAAAAGACCACATGGCCTATCTAGTCTGTCCTTCCATTTCAAGAGTCCCTTTTTTCATTTAGAGTGCCTCTGTGTTTGTCCCATGCTTTTTTGAATTTAGATACTGTCCTCATCTCTACCACCTCTACTGGGAGACTATTCCATGCATCTACCACTCTTTCTGTAAATATTTCTGCATATTACTCCTGAATCTATCCCCTTTCACCCTCATCCTATTTCCCCTCGTAACAGAGTTTGCTTTCAATAGAAAGAGGCTCTCCTGTGCATTTTTGTCACGGAGGTATTTAAACATCTCAATCATATCATCTCTATCCTGCCTTTCCTCTAAAGTATACATATTAAGATCCTTAAGTCTGTCCTCATATGCTTTATAATGAAGACCACTAACCATTTTAGTAGCCACCTTCTGCACTGACTCCAACCTGTTTATATCCCTTTGAAGATGCAGTCTCCAGAATTGCACACAGTACTCCAATTGAGGTCACACCAAAGACTTATACAGAGGCACTATAACCTCCTTTCTCTGCTGGCTCTTCCTCTCCCTATGCATCTTAGCACCCTTCTAGCTTTCACCGTCACCTTTTATACCTATTTAGTTACTTTGAGATTTCAGACACAATCATGCCTAGGTCCTGTTCTTTCATGGACAGAAGTATGTCACCCCCTATATTGTACTGCTCCCTTGGATTGTTGCAGCCCAAATGCATGACCCTACATTTTTTAGCATTAAATCTCAGCTGCCAAATTCTAGATCATTCTTCAAGCTTAGCTAGATCCCTCCTCATGTTATCTACACCTGTTGCAGATTTCGATATCATACACAAAGAGGCAAACCTTACCCAACAGCCCTTCCACAATATCACTAACAAAGATGTTAAAAAGAATCGGACCAAGGACAGATTCCTGTTGGGAGGGCTCGAGGGGCATGGGCTCGGGGGCTGGGAGAGACACTGAGAGGTACGGAGGGGGTGGGGGCACTGGTTGCGGCGCGCCAGGAGTTTGGAGAGTGGATGCGGGGGGTAGCGGAGGATGTTAATGCGATGCACAACGTGAAAAGGGGGGTTAGCATGGAGTTGGATGCAAATCCGAGGAGGGAGGAGGGGTCGGGGCGATGGGAGTCTGGGTCTTCGGTTGGAGGGAGGCTTTAGGGCTTGGGGGGGGGGGAGGTCAGTGCAAGAGGTGCCCAGCTTTAGAAGGACAAATTACAAGTTATCCTGGGGGGCGGGCCGCAGTGCAATGGGACTATTGGAGTGTAGGAGTTGCCGAGTGGTTAGAGCAACTGCCAAGTACCCAGAAGACCAAGGGTTCACATTCCCACAGGCACTCCTGGTGTCTTTGGGCAGGTCACTTTGCCCTCCATTGCCTCGGAGGAGGGGGCTGGCAATCTACTTCCGGTGATACATGGCCAGGAAAACCCAGAGGTAGCTGGGTCACTTGAGTCAGCACTTACTGGATGGCACTATATAAAAAAAAAATAATAATAATTAATAAATAAATATATAAAATACCTTGTGCACCACTAGGGGGCTCTGCTCATGGAGAGCGGGATGGGGGTAGGCCACAGGCCAGGCGGGGCAGAGGGGTTAGGGACTTTGCAGCCTTTGGGTCTTCAGTGGTTCCCCCACCTTGGTTTTCTTTGTTTTTCTCTTTATGTCTCCACAGATGGCGATAAGAAATTGGCACGCTGACAGGTAGTGTGGAGGAGGCCAACTGCGATCAGAGCGCACAGGACAGGCTGCATCAGTGGACCGAGGATGGTGGACACTTGATGCTGCATCCATTGGCATTCCTTGAATATTTTTCCCTACCACCCTAATACCTAACCCTTACATCTACCTTACCGCCCATGCTCCCTCAAACCCATAATACAACCAATTGTAGCTCTATACACTTACACATGTAAATAGTTGATCATTGTAATTAGTTCATTTTGTTCAATTATGTATCCTTGTTACCTTGTTCCTTGTAAACAGTTGAAACACACTGCCTTGAAATGTTCTATGTAAACCGTCTTGATTCGTAGAAAGACGGTATATAAAAAATGTTAAATAAATTGGCAGCATGGGGGCCGAGTTAGGGGCAGCAGGTGAGTTGCAGGTGGACCGGGGAAGGTGCTGCGACCGAGATCACGGGAAGTAGCGGGGGTAAAGCGGGCAAGAAAAAGAGGCATTAACATCGGCAGCGCCGCTGTTTGGAGTGGTCCACCTCTTCGTCACCGACTATTCGTCCGCGTTGCTGGGGGCGGATGTTGTTGAGCAAGGGGCGGGAAGCAGTGTGCTAGAGGAGAATTGCTTCGGGAGTAGAGTCCGAAGACTTTGCGCCGGAGAATTCAGAAGCGGCGATATATAGATCTTTCCGCCTTCTAGAGGGCAGACGATGGTCAAGAGGGAGTACATTGAAGAGAAAAGGAGACAAGCAGGGGATGCGTCAAAAAAAAAAGGAGGGGGGGAGAGCCAGTTGTCATGGCTCGCACAGGATTAGACCACACCGTCGAAAGGTCGAACAGGGCAGGTACTGCGTGCCAAGGGGGTTGAGGGGGGTACAGTGGGGTCGTTCCGGTCAGGCAGGAGCGGCAGTGATACAACAGCTAGGCGGCATCAGGGCAGATGGATTGTACTGCAGGTTCCCAAGTCTTCTTGCCCGCCTGGGACTGCAAATATTGACCTGTGGACTCAGTCTGTAGGGGGGACACTCGGCAGAAAAGAAAATGGGGGCCCGTTGGGCCTCTGGGCCGGCCCTTCAAGCACTCAGGAAAGGGTAACTGGCCTAGGACCCGCAGTGGGGAGGAGGAGGGATTGGGGGGGGGGGTTCAGGAAAGTTTTGGGAGTCTGGTGCAAGGAAATGTTGGAGCGTCCTAGGCGCAAAATTTGCCTTTGTTGCGGCACTTTCATCGCATGTTTAGATATTTATTTTATTTATTTATTTACATTCTGTTATATACCGTGCTATTCTGCATCAGTGCGGTTTACATTGAACAAACTGAAATTACATTGAACAGGGCATTATAACTTGGAGATAACTATTTTACAGGGAACGTGGGCTATGGAGGGTTAAGTGGCTTGCCCAAGACCACAAGGAGCCACCTGTGGGACTAGAAACCCCAGTCTTTCCGGCCCAAGGTTGCTGTCCTCTAGTGGGATTTGAACCTTCCGGCCTGAAGTACCTTGCCCCAACCACTAGGCCACTCCTCCACTCCATGTGAGTAGGAGGTCGAGCTGACGTTAGGCAGAATCCCAGCCCCCCCTTAGAAGTATCATCTAAAAAAAAAAAAAAAATCAACCTTAGAAATTCTGGCAGATTCATAACTTTGTTTCCGTTGGGTGTGCAGGGAATGATCGCATATCGTGGAGCGGGGTACGGTTCAGGCTACTTATTGATCGGGCGGTGGACAGCTGGAAAGGGGGAGGTTAGTTCAAAAATGCATGACTATGGGCTGTGCCGTGTCAGTTTGGAGATTTCGTACTTTCCGGCTTTGGCTGTGGGGGGGGGGGGGGGGAAGGTCGGCCGGGCAAATGTTCAGGAGTAGATAATGGGTGCGGGGGAGAAGTACCATCAGTGGGGTGTTAGGAGGTATTAAAATGTGTGATGGATTGGCAGCATGAACAGGGTAAGACAGAAGGCCTGGTGCTGAGGAGTACCGGTTAGGCGGTGAGTTGGAGTTCGCGGAGATGGGGGATCGTCTCCCTCTGGATAAAGGTCGAGATGGCGGGGGTTGGTGGCGAATGAGTGGGCTTCATTGTAATTAGCGTTGAAGGAAATTGCAGGCCCTGATGGCGGGATTGCGGTGGCAGTGGGCGGTGTCAAGTTCGGGAGTGCGTGAAATGCACCAACATATGTGGGAATCATAGGATGCGTGCGGATTTGTAGCTGGGGTAGACTTTCCATGGGCATGATGGCCGTTCTAGGCTGGGGCCGCCAGTTATAGGTACTGGAATTATGTCAGGGGAGTGTGGCGTGCGGACAGCTCATAGCAAGTTTGGTGTGAAACCAGCCTAACTCGGAAATAGCCTTCCGGGAATTGTCGCTCAGGTAGGGTCTGGAGAGTTGTGGCTCGGTAAGCGCGCAGCCGCAGGGTAGAGTGTGGGAGCGACAATGCAGCAGTGGTCAGTGGAGGGAAGAGGTATGAGCACGTTTGCGTCGGAACGTGGGGTATACATCTTGGCATATCCCAGAAGGCTCTAATGGGATGTTGGACGCTCTTTCCCGTCCCAAAGGGGGAACGGTGGCGGACCAGAAAGGATGAGGGTCCCGCAGAAATGATGGACCATTAGCCAGGAGAGATGCGGAATTACGAGTAGCTACAGGGGTGGGAGTGTTCGTGATCAACACCTCTTGATTCCAGGTGGCCTATTACACAGGGGCTAACGGGGAGGTGCTGCTCTGCCTTACCCTGGGGGGATGTTATGGTATGACGCCTCACTATTCCGGGCGTTGATGCCATACATTAATGTCCTCTGTGCCGGTGGCAGGATCCCGGAAGTTTCCGGGGTCTGGAGCCTTAGGCTATACTTGGGCCGGGGGCCCCCGACCCGGACATCCCCTGGCCAATGTTCCCTCTAATTTTCTGTAGGCTGTGTGCGCATAAAATATCAGCTTTGTGCAGCTTTTGAAGGAAGGTTAAATTTTTGTGCGCCACATAACGACACTCGGAGTTATATACTTTAAAATTTGACTACACGTCAGAATACAGTATGTACTCCACATTGATTTTAATCAAATTAAATGAAAATAGACGATTACTAAATGAAGCGGGAAATTTCTAGTAATTACAATCATAACTTTTAAATTTTAAGACGTCTGTGTTGTTTTCTATCAGAATCAGAGCCGTAATTTTTGTGCGCTCTGTTTTAAAGTATGTGCGCTCGCTCGGCAAGGTGTGTGCACGCGCACACGCGCACAGCTTAGAGGGAACAGTGCCCCTGGCTGACTTTTGCTAATTACATGGCGAGGTTGGGGAAAGGGGATTAGGTAGATTGCTGTTGGCATGACCACGGCAGAAGCGGAGGCAGGGTCACCTTGCTAATAGCATGGCTGGTGAGGCATTGCTCCGCTGTTTGGATTGTTAAGAGGATTATTCTTGACTGTAATGTTCGGTATGTTATAAAAGTTAATAAAGCTGCGACTAGTTATTTTTCCAAGAGCGGTTGTATGTGTATATTTTGTTGGAAAGGAGGTGGAACTAAAGGTGTTGGGGGGGGAGGGGTGGATGGTTAGAAGGGCCCGGAGCACCGTGTCCAAGCTACCTCGGTTAATGCAAGGCCGCGGGGCAGGGTCCCGGCGGCCGCTGGTAACTGGGTGCTTGGCCGGTGCAGGGACCCTGGCCCGCGGCCGTCATCATTATGGGGACGGAGGCACGATGACGTTGAGGGTGCCAGTGGAGATGATTGGCTCCACCCGTGTGCATAAGCGTGGTGGAGCCTGGGAGGAGGGTGGAGGGAGGCGTGCGGCGTTGGGGGGGAGGAGCCAGGAGTCGGCAACGGTTGCCGTGGCTCCTGCTCCTCCTCGGGGATGATGCCGGTTTCCCTCCCTCCCTGTGTTAGGGATGTTGGGGGCTGAAGGGGTGTCACAGCGGGGGAGGGGGCAGGATCCCGGAGGTTTCCAGGGTCCGGAGCCTTAGGCTATACTTGGGCCGGGGTGCCCCCGACCCAGACATCCCCTGGCTGACTTTTGCTAATTACATGGCAAGGTCAGGAAAAGGGGATTAGCAAGATTGCTGCTGGCATGACCACAGCAGAAGTGGAGGCAGGGTCACCTTGCTAATAGCATGGCTGGTGAGGCATTGCTCCGCTGTTTGGATTGTTAAGAGGATTATTCTTGGACTGTAATGTTCGGTATGTTATAAAAGTTAATAAAGCTGCGACCGGTTATTTTCCCAAAAGCGGTTGTATGTGTGTATTTTGTTGGAAAGGAGGTGGAACTAAAGGTAGGGGGGGGAAGGGGTGGATGGTGAGAGGGGCCCAGAGCACCGTGTCCGAGCTACCTCGGTTAAAAAACGTCTTCCTGCAACTCCAGTCTCAGAAGTGCTCTTGACAATTGAGCTTCTACCAAAGCACTTCAGCTTAAACCAGCTCAGAATAATGGATGGTTTTAAAACAACAACTTGGGTGATCAGAAAGTCAATGGCAGCAGTACAAAAGTTCCAGCCTTCTTTAATGTAGAGCTAAACATAGAAAATATGCCAAGGCCATAATTAAAGCCAAGAAGACCTATTACTTGGCTCTTATTTCCTCTAATGTTTCTCAACTCCGGAAGCTGTTGTTCATTTCCATCACAAAGGAGCCAAGTTACACTAATATTGTACTCAATCTCTCGCCTGAATCTTAACTTCTGTCTTTGTAACAAAGGTCCTAACCTTAAAGCCCTCCCTCTTGACTACACAACTCCCCTGCCCCCCTCTTCTCACCTTTCTGTATCTACTTCAACTTTCCTCAGTCATGCCTGGACATCCATCCATCCTGCAAATAAATATTCCCTACTCAAAACACTTAATTCTATGAAATCCTCAAACACTTCTGCAAACTCGTTTCCCCATGTCTATTAAAAAAAAACCAAGAATCCAATCTTCTTTCATTCCTCATACAAATAATAAACAGTAGTCTCTCCATAGAGACTTTTCCCAGTATCTGGAAGCATGCTATAATTCATCCTATACTCAAGCAGGCTTCCTTAGATCCCTTTGTAGCCGAAAACCATTAATATGTCACCTTAAGCATCTTTCTCGATCTTAATACTGCCTTTGTAGATCATATGCTCCTCCTCCGACGAATGGTAGACATTGTTATTTCAGGCACAATGCTCTTGCGGTTCTCTTCCTACCTTCAGAATCGTTCTCATTCAGTATCCTGGCAGAATACCTTTTCTGATCATCACTTCCTTCAGGGCACTATCTTTGCTCCTAGTTCAGTGATTCTCAACCCAGTCTGTCCCAGACTTAGCCAATGAGGTTTTCAAGATAACCACAATGAATATGCATGAAACAGATTTGCATACAATGAAGGCAGTGCAAGCAAAGCTCTCTCATGCATATTCATCAGGGTTATACTGAAAACCTGACCGGTTAGGTGTGTCCAGAGAAATTAGGTTGAGAACCCCTGTCCTAGACTATTCAACTTATTCCTTACCTCTCTTGCTACTATTATCCAAAGCATTGATTTCCATAGTTGCATGTTTGCAGATGATATCCAATTAGTTTATTATACAGATTGTTTTCATGATTTTCCCCCCTTTAAATTCTAGTCTACCGGTTGTCTCTGTTTATCTAAAAGAACAGAGTATGAAATTAAACCATTCAAAATCCAAACCGTGTGGGTACTCGCCATCTTATTTATTTTTTTAGCATTTATATACTACCCAAGTGCTGACACATTCAAGGTGATTTACATTCAGGGACTGTATATATTTCCCATGGCCCCGAAGGGCTCACCATCTGTCTTGTACCTGAAGCAATGGAGGGTAAAGTGGCTTGCCTAAGGCCATAGGGAGCACCTGTGGGACTAGAAACCTCAGTCCTCCTGGCTCAAGGTTTCTGTCCTCCAGTGAGATTCAAACCCCTGGCCCAAGTTAACTTGCCTCAACCACTAGGCCACACCTCCCTCTATTGTTCCTACCATCAATCACTAGCCTACCCTCTTTCTTAATGTGTCACTATCCTAGGCTTTAAAATTGATTCTTCCCTAACTTTTCATACCCATGATTCATCACTTTGTGAAGCCTCATTTTTCTTTCTGAGAAAAATCCACTCCATAAAACTTTATTTGGACATGAACAATTTAATTCCCTTCTCGTCCACTGCCAATTCTAGATTTCAATCTTTCTACCTTGCTACTTCTTTTGCCTGGAACAAACCACCTGAGTTGGTGCGCTAGGCTCCATCTGTTACCTTGTTCAAATCCAGGCTAAAAACTCACTTCTTTGACACTGCTTTTGGTTCCTGATCCCTCTAGTCTCCTGTTCATCTCTTATGTGTTTCCTTACCATTCCCTAGATATATCCTAATCCCCAGCTGCGTTGTCTGTCTTGACTGGACTGTAAGCTGTTATGAGCAGGGACTGTCTCTGTACAGCACTGTGTACGCCTTGTAGCACTATATAAATGATAGTAATAGTTAAAAATAATTCTTTGCTCTTATTTTGAACCGCTTAGGTTACTGTAACTTCCTTTACTATGGACTCTTTCCTTCCTCAGGTAAACACAAGAGGCAAGAGTGAGTGATGAACACAGGTGCTTTATTGAAACCCCAACGCGTTTCGGCGAACGCCGCCTTCAGGGGGACTAAATAATTGACAAACAATAAAAGATAATAAGCAAACATATTAAAAACATAATAAAAAATCTTAAAACAAAAGGGCATCATAAATAAAGGAGCTGTTGCATGTTAATAAGTAAAATGACACTCATAAAACAACAATAAAATAAATAATACCAATCATAAAAATAATTAATAAACACATGAATAAATGATATAAAAATAGACGCAGAGCAGATAGAGTCTCAAACCAATGTGGATGACAAAAGAAATGGAGTCGCAATACAAATTCTACTCACTGTTATGCACCTTAGCTGCAAAACCATGCAGCACTGTCTCTTATTCAGTTATTGTCACTGATAAGTTGGCAACGTATGACAACTGTGCATATCCTGTAAAACTAAAATGCGATGAATCCATAAGAAGAACATATAAATAGGTAACAAACCCACACCAAAGAAATGCTTCATCTTTGACACTAGAAAAAAATCTTGGAAGCTTTTACTAACTAGAGGTGTGGACAATAAATCGAATAGTACTAGTTCTAAAGTATAAATATACAAGGACCTTACACCATGCTACACTGTATCTTAAAAGAGTTACTGGAAACTATCGGGCGTCCCGGTGGATTCTGAAGAGATTTGTGGATTTTTGGAATCATGTATATCGTAGGAATAACTGGATGAGAAACCTTAAGAAAAGATATTTCTTTGGGGGTCAAATAACCAGCTTCCTTTCCTATATATAAAATAGTATCTATTTGTTGCTGTAAACCTTGAGTTGGATCATCATAGATTTTTTGGTAAAAATCAGTATTATTCAGCTGGCGTAATACTTCAGTGATATAGGCTGTTCGGTCTTGTATTACCAGCGCCCCTCCCTTATCTGCGGGTTTTATTATTATTGAGTCATTATTACAAAGATCATGTAGTGCTGATTTTTCCGCCCTAGAAAAATCTAGTTTTAAGCGTTATGCTTTTACCGGTTCTCAGTGCATAATCACCTCGATTTTGTTTTCTTGTCTGTTCATATAGTTTAGCCATGGATTCACTACAATTTAGTTTTATAACACATACACAACTGAGGCATGCCGTCCTCTGCCGCCATTAATTCAATGGCAACAGTAACTCTTAAGATACAGTGTAGCATGGTGTAAGGTCCTTGTATATTTATACTTTAGAACTAGTACTATTCGATTTATTGTCCACACCTCTAGTTAGTAAAAGCTTCCAAGATTTTTCTAGTGTCAAAGGTGAAGCATTTCTTTGGTGTGGGTTTGTTACCTATTTATATGTTCTTATTATGGATTCATCGCATTTTAGTTTTACAGGATATGCACAGTTGTCATACGTTGCCAACTTATCAGTGACAATAACTGAATAAGAGACAGTGCTGCATGGTTTTGCAGCTAAGGTGCATAACAGTGAGTAGAATTTGTATTGCAACTCCATTTCTTTTCATTGTCATCCACATTGGTTTGAGACTCTTATCTGCCCTGCTTCTATTTTTATATCATTCATTCATGTGTTTATTAATTATTTTTATGATTGGTATTATTTATTTATTTATTTTATTGTTGTTTTATGAGTGTCAGTTTACTTATTAACATGCAACAGCTCCTTTATTTATGATGCCCTTTTGTTTTAAGATTTTTTATTATGTTTTTAATATGTTTGCTTATTATCTTTTGTTTGTCAATTATTTAGTCCCCCTGAAGAAGGCGTTCGCCGAAACGCGTTGGGGTTTCAATAAAGCACCTGTGTTCATCACTCACTCTTGCCTCTTGTGTTTACCTGATTGGTCTGCAAGAGCGATCTGCTCCTTTTGTGCCTACCTCTTTCCTTCCTCAACCATCTTCAAGTTGTCCAAAACTCAGCTGCTAGACATTTAACAAACACTGGGAAATTTGGCCACATCTCCCCTGCCTTTAAAACTCTCCATTAGCTTCAGCTACATTTCCAAATTCAATTTGACTTGCACTATCATCCATAAAGTTTTGCATACCACTACTCCTCTATACCTATCTTCTTTTCTAATCCCTTACAATTCCATGCGTCCACATTGTGCTAATTGGGTTAACCAGCTCATGCTTCCCACTTTACATTTGCCGCCTTGACATCAGTACAGAAATAGCCTTTTCTTGATATGGTACTTTCAGAAGCAAATTGCACCAGATTTAAGTCCTCTCTGAAAATGCATCGTTTTATACTAGATTTTGGGGCACCTCCTGATATGTTCCTGGACTAATGCTGGACTTCCTTTTTCCTCCCTCTCTCCTCTCTCTCTCCTTTTTCTGCCGTTTTGGAAGATTGTAACTCTCTCCTTTCTTGGACCTAAAAGCAGTATATCTGAAGTCAAATAAACTAAACTAATTGCACGCACTGGGATTATAAAATCTTCTTATCAACATTTACACACAACTGAGTAGCAGTTTCTTCATTTCTTTTGGTTACCTTTAACTTTGATTTTTCTAACAAAAAAACTTGGTTTGAAAATACATTTTGTTTGCTTACTACCTCAAAGTTCTCTGAATTAGACTGAGGTAGCTGAATTGGTGGGGGAACTCTAATCCTCAACTAAACCACGTTTCTTAGGTTTTTGTGATAGCATTTCTGTCTCACTAGTCCTGATAGTATTCAGAATGAAAATCAGCTTTGGAAAGGCAAGCTGATCCTTTAATTGCTACAAGGTGCTTATATATTGAGAATTCTGTTTCTTGGCTAATGGGATACATTCAGACTTTGCAGGATAGACCAGAATATCTCTGGTTACCTTTTGTTCTACAGAAGGAACCGGGATATCCGCACTGTCTGCATCCACTTCTGCATCCCTGTCTGCATCCACTTTAGAGCAAATATTTGCTATTTATTTTTATATTTATAATCTTTATTGGCATTTATAATAACACGCAGGTATTCACATGAATGAAACAAAGAAATGTGGGGACTCCACAACCAACTAAATATATTAATACATATATAAGAAAAATATTTATTTTTACTACTACTATTAATCATTTATATAGTGCTACAAGGTTCTTTCGCTAACTCCCAGAAAGCTTCCTTTATTCTGAATTTGCTTCTGCAGAGAACAGATCTCTTGCTTGCTTTTCTCTTGCAAGCCAATAACTCGATATATAGATTTGCCTTTTGCTGCTCTTTCACTCTGATACTGTAGTTCAGAACTTCTCTCTGTTTTTGTAATTGAACTATGTCTACAATCCAATTAGTATATGCCATGGCAATTTTACTTTAGAACCATGGGAAATTCAATTGTGGCTGTTTTCTAGATAACGATCTCGGTGCTGAATCTCCAAATGTAAATCTATCGGGGGTGTCATAAGAACTAGTACAACATTCCATTTTACCAAACCAAATAATTAAATCAATATCAAGGCAAAACCAGCATGAAACATCTACTGGTATTTAAGTAAGATTTCTTATGGATTAATATAACTTATAACATTGGAATATACAACAAATAAGGTACATTTATGCTACAAGTAAACGATTAATCAGTTATAAGCTTCTCTTATGCAAACAAAGATCATTATTCCTTTCTCTGGTTACCACTTGATGATTGGTAGCAAAGTTGCATTTTAGCACACTATTCCCTCAAGAATGGATTAAAGGCAGTCTCGTATGGCTCACCCAGTGTCTTTGGAGAGTTGCTAGAAGCACTGGGCCAGCACTGTTCCTTATGTGGCATACTATCTATTACTACTACTTATCATTTGTATAGCTATCTCTTAGGAAACCTTGCAGAGAGAGTTGAAGTCAAAAAGCAACAGGCAACACGCAGTTGGGAATCCTCTTCCTATGTCCTCAACTATCTTTTATCCTTTCTGAATGCCATTTAGGCACAGAAAGATGACATTGTGTCCTTAAGGGATTGGTATTGTTGAACTGCTCCAACTAGGTGTGGTGAAGATTCTTTTATTAGCCAGTCATACAGATAGGGAAAATCATAAAAAACCTTGCCTGCAAAGAGCTGATGCTATCATTGCTGAACATTTTGTAAATACCTTGGGGCTGGATTTAGGACAAAACATAGGCGTTTCTATTAATAATGCAGGTTCTGAAAATTGTGGCCAGGGTATATGGTCCATGGAGAATAACCAGTCTTCTCTGTGTAATAAATAAAAAAGTTTTGCTAATGTGACCATTTTGACCATCTCTTTGACAAGAAAGTAGTTACTCACCTGTAACAGGTGTTCTCCACGGACAGCAGGAATCAGTCCTCACTTATGGGTGACATCGGCACTGATAGAGCCCGTGCGGAGCAATTCCCCAGCTTTCAAAGAAAGCCTTTGGGATTGCTGCCACGCAAGTGTGGTCCTCTTCCCGCCCAAAGGTGCCATCTTGCTCAGTCAGGTCCCATAGCTAGAGCCCTACTAAGTAGATGGCAAGGGAAGGATAAGAATAGCAACTCTTAAACGGAGGTGAGAGGGTAATGAGGACTGATTCCTGCTGTCCCTGGAGAACACCTGTTACAGGTGAGTAACTGTGCTTTCTCCAGGAACAAGCAGGAAGTCAGTCCTCACTTATGGGACTCCCCAGCTACAGGCTACCAAACCGGTAGTTTTAAAAAAAAAAACCCCGTCTCCGCAAGGCCGTGAGCAGAAGCCGATGCCCAAAGGAGCCCGAATCCTCGGGTCCTTGGGGCAAGCTCTCGGTAGCCGCAGAAGAACATAACAAGAACATAAGATATGCCATACTGGGTCAGACCAAGTCCATCAAGCCAAGATAACAATGGCCAATCTAGGTCATAAGTAACTAGCAGTTTCCCCAAAAGGCCACAGGTTCCTCAATGTTGTATTGGGTCAAGCAGTGCTATCCCAGGTCTCTTTTAATAATGGTTTATGGACCTTTCCTCCAGGAACTTGTCCAAACCTTTTTTTAAACCCAGCTACACTAACAGCTTTTACTACATCCTCCGGTAACAAATTCCAGAGTTTGATTACACGTTGAGTGAAAAAATATTTTCTCTTAGTTTTAAATAGGTTACTCTGTAGCTCCATTGCATGTCCCCTAGTCTTTTTATATTCTGATGATGTAAACAATCGATCTACATTTACCTGTTCCACTCCATTCATTCATTTATAGACCTCTATCATATCTCCCCTCAGCCATCTCTTTTCCAGGTTGAAGAGCCCTAACCTTTTTAGCCTCTCTTCATAGGAGTAGCCTTCCATCCCCTTTACCATTTTGGTGGCTCTTCTCTGTACCTTTTATAATAACGCTATATCCTTTTTAAGATACGGCGACCAGAATTGCACACAATATTTAAGGTGCAGTCTCACCATGGAACGATACAGAGGCATTATAATATCCTTTGTTTTATTTTCCATTCCTTCCCTTATGATACCTAGCATTCTATTTGCTCTCTTGGCCGCCGCTGCACACTAGGCGGAGGGTTTTAACATGTTATCCACGATGACGCCTAAATCTTTTTCCTGGGTGGTGGTTCCCAATGTGGAACCTTGCATCGTGTAACCATAGTTTGGGTTGTTCTTTCCTAGGTGCATAACTTTGCACTTGTCCACATTAAATTTCATCTGCCATTTCGATGCCCAGTCTTCCAATTTATCAAGATCCTCTTGCAATTTTCCACAATCCTCTTGGGTTTTAACAACGTTAAATAGTTTTGTGTCATCTGCAGATTTGATAACCTCACTCATTCCCTTTTCCAGATCATTTATGAATATGTCAAAAAGCAGCGGACCCAGCACATATCCCTGGAGTACTCCACTATTCACTTTTTTCCATTGGGAAAATTGGTCATTTAGCCCTACCCTCTGCTTTCTATCTTTTAACCAGTTCCTGATCCACAATAGTACATTACCTCCTATCCCATGACTCTTTAGTTTGGCCAAAAATCTCTGATGAGGGGCCTTGTCCAAGGCTTTCTGAAAGTCCAGATACACTATATCAACCGACTCATCTTTGTCTACCTGTTTATTCACACCTTTAAAAAAATATAACAGATTAGTAAGACAAGATCTTCCTTGTCTAAAGCCATGTTGGCTGTCTCCCATTAAGTTATGACTATCTAAATGCTGAGTAATTTTGTTCTTTATGATGGTTTCTACCATTTTTCCTGGTACTGACGTCAGGCTCACCGGTCTGTAGTTTCCCAGATCATCCCTGGAACCCTTTTTAAAAATAACCGTTACATTGGCGATCCTCAAATATTCAGGTATTACAGATGATTTTAATGATAGTTCACAGATTACTAATAGCAGGTTTATACCATCTGGTCCAGGGTCGGAGGGCAGGAGTTGCTTATACCCCGAACAGATTACGGAGTACAGCCTGGCCAAAGGCACTGTCCCGGTGGGACTCCCACTCCAGGCAGTAGTGTGAAGCGAAAGTGTTCGCTGAAGACCAAGTTGCAGCCCGGCAGATGTCCATTAGAGGCACTGAGCGTAGCGAAGCCACTGACGCCGCCTTGGCCCAGACGCCGTGTGCGGTGACTTGCCGATCCAGCGGGCCCTAGCCTTTGCCTGGGCGAAGGTGATGCAGTCTGCCACCCAGATGGAGAGGGTGCGCTTGGTGACTGCCTGCCCCAGGCAGTTGGGTTCATAGGCGACGAAGAGCCGATTGGACTTGTCGAGTGTATGTAGGACCGCTGATGCCCGGTTGGCATGAGGTCTTGGGAAGAAGATCGGTAAGACTATCTCCTGATTGAGATGGAAATCCGAGACAACCTTCGGTAGGAACTTGGAGGGTGGCTATGGAGGATCGCCCTGTTACTGTAGATCCTGGTGTAGGGGGCTTCAGCCATGAGAGCTTGGATTTCGCTGACTCGCCGAGCCGAGGTCAGAGCTACACCAGGAAGACAACCTTCCAGGAGAGGTGCCGAAGCGAGCACATCGCCATTGGTTCTAAGGGCAGCTGCGTAAGCTGCATGAGCATGATGTAGAGGTCCCATTCTGCTGGTGGAGGCCGGATGGGAGGCTTGGGAAATAAGAGGCATCACATGAAGCGGGAGACTAGGGTCTGCCCTGAGAGGGGTTTACCCTAGACGGGGAGGTGGTTAGCTGAGATGGCGCTCAGGTGCACCCTGACCGAGTTGGATTTCAGCCCCACCTGCAAGAGGTGGAGGGTGTACTGGAGAACCCACTGGGTGGAGCAGGAGAACAGGTTGATCTGGAGCTCAGAGCACCAGATTGAGAAGCGCCGTCACTTAAAGGCATAGGCCCGTCTCATCAAGTCCTTCCTCAACGCGAGGAGGACCTCCTCGACTTCCGGGAGCTGCAGGGAGGCTAAGGAGACCTGTTCAGCAGCCAGGCTGTGAGGGACAACGAGGCCAGGTTTGGGTGAAGCACCCATCCCTCCTCCTGCATTAGCAGGCCTGGGGCGCAGCCCAAGGGGACTGGAGGCTCGGACAAGAGCAGGAGCGGGAACCAAGGCTGTCGAGGCCACAAAGGGGCCACGAGAATCACTGAAGCATATTCCTGCTGAACCTTGTGGAGGGTCCTCACTATGAGAGGAGTGGGAGGGAAAGTGTACAGAAGTCCGGAGGTCCAGTTCAGGAGGAACGCATCCGGGGCCACCCTGCCCGTGTGTGGAACCGGTCCACAGAAGTGGGGGGAGCTGCATGTTCACCGGGCTGGTGAGGAGGTCCATGGACGGAGTCCCTCACCGACGAAACAAGTGTCTGGCCACCTCTGGATCCAGGTGCCACTCGTGTGGGCGGAGTACCCTGTTGTCGGTCTGCACGAGTACCGACTTTCCCCTCAGATGGTACTTGAAGGCCTTCAGGGCCCACCGGACTGCCCGAAGCTCGAGCAGGTTGATCTGCTGCTGGGATTCCTTGGGCGACCATTGTCCCTGGGTGCGTAGGTCACAGTAGTGGGCTCCCCAGCCCAGTAGGGAGGCATCTG
This sequence comes from Ichthyophis bannanicus, assembly GCA_033557465.1. NCBI lineage: Eukaryota > Metazoa > Chordata > Amphibia > Gymnophiona > Ichthyophiidae > Ichthyophis > Ichthyophis bannanicus. The sequence goes on along the minus strand of CM066034.1, from coordinate 558,903,369 downwards.
TCGTCAAGACGAGCTTGTGCTGTGGGGCCTGGAAGAGAATTCCCCGAAGGAGGCTGTGGGGATCTTTGCACCAATCCAGGGAGCTGCATAGGCCATGGGAGATCTGTACAGGGTCCCGGAGGACTGGATCTATTGCGCTCTGAGGCACCACTGAGCCGCCCACATGTGCATGCGGGCGTGGGGAACAACATGAATGGTTGAGGCCATATGCTCCAGGAGGCGCAAGGTGGCTCGTGCCGGAATCCGAGCCCAGCCCTGGATCTTGGCTGCCAGAGCGTAGAGACAGTCCACACGGTCCTGGGGTAGGAAGGCGGACGCCCGTTCCGTGACGAGGAGGGCGCCGATGAACTCCAGGATCTGCACTGATTCAAGGTGGGACTTGGAGTAATTGACCAGGAAGCCGAGGTGTTCGAGGAGGAGGACCGTTCGCGGGTGCCAAAGGGCAAGCTTCATCGGCCAATGCCCCCATGACGAGCCAGTCATCCAGGTAGGGGAAGATGGGTATGCCCTGCCGCCAGAGGTAGGCGGCAACCCCAGATAGGCACTTGGTGAAGACGCGCGAGGCAGATGTGAGCCCGAAGAGGATCACTCTGTATTGGTAGTGCTCCCCGTGTACTCTGAAGTGCAGGTACTGTCTGTGCCTCAGGTGGACCAGGATGGGAGCGTAAGCGTCCCTGAGGTCCAAGAAACATAGCCATTCGCCCTGCTGGAGGAAGGGCAGCAAGTCACCAAGTGACAGCATTTTGAACATCTCCCGCACCAGAAATTTGTTCAGGTTCCTGAGATCGAGGATGGGTCTAGGCCCCCTGTCCTCTTCGGAATGAGGAAGTGTCGGGAGTAGAACCCCCGGACTCGGAGGTGCGGCGGTACCTTTTTGACCACCTGCTGCCCGAGAAGATGGTTCAGCTCTTGTTGCAAGCAAGCCTGATGCGAGGGAAGCCGAGAAGGCTCCGCTGGGGAGAAGGGAGGAGGGAGCCTGTCCAGATGAAGACGATAACTGTCCTGGACCACCCCGAGAGCCCAGGTGTCCGATGTGTCCGGGAAGATATATTACAACTATTTGATAAACTGAATAGTAGCAAATCACCTGGACCGGATGGTATACATCCCAGAGTGTTGAAAGAACTGAAATATGAGATTGCAGACCTGCTATTGGTAATCTGTGAACTTTCATTAAAATCATCTGTAATACCTGAAGATTGGAGGGTCGCCAACGTAACACCAATTGTTAAAAAGGGTTCCAGGGGTGACCCGGGAAATTACAGACCGGTGAGCCTGACGTCAGTACCAGGGAAAATGGTAGAAACCATCATAAAGAACAAAATTACGCAGCATGTAGATAGTCATGGCCTAATGGGAGACAGCCAACATGGCTTTAGACAAGGAAGATCTTGTCTTACTAATCTGATATGTTTTTTTGAAGGTGTGCATAAACAGGTAGACAAAGGTGAGTCGGTTGATATAGTGTATCTGGATTTTCAGAAAGCTTTTGACAAGGTCCCCCATCAGAGACTTTTGGCAAAGCTAAAAAGTCATGGGATAGGAGGCAGTGTACTATTGTGGATCGGGAACTGGTTAAAAGATAGAAAGCAGAGAGTAGGGCTAAATGGCCAATATTCCCAATGGAAAAAGGTGAATAGTGGAGTACCCCAGGGATCTGTACTGGGTCCGCTGCTTTTTGACATATTCATAAATGACCTGGAAAAGGGAATAACGAGTGAGGTTATCAAATTTGCAGATGACACAAAACTGTTTAAAGCTGTTAAAACCCAAGAGGAAAGTGGAAAACTGCAGGAGGACCTGGATAAATTGGAAGACTGGGCATCCAAATGGCAAATGAAATTTAATGTGGACAAGTGCAAAGTCATGCACCTAGGAAAGAACAACCCACACTATAGTTACTCGATGCAAGGCTCCACATTAGAAGCCACCACCCAGGAAAAAGATTTAGGAGTCATCGTGGATAACATGTTAAAACCCTCCACCCAGTGTGCAGCGGCGGCCAAGAAAGCAAACAGAATGCTAGGTATCATAAGGAAAGGGATGGAGAATAAAACAAAGGATATTATAATGCCTCTGTATCGCTCCATGGTACGACCGCACCTTGAATATTGTGTGCAATTCTGGTCACCGTATCTTAAAAAGGACATAGCGTTATTAGAAAAAGTACAGAGAAGAGCCACCAAATTGGTGAAGGGGATGGAAGGCTACTCCTATGAAGAGAGGCTAAAAAGGTTAGGGCTCTTTAGCCTGGAAAAGAGACGGCTGAGGGGAGATATGATAGAGGTCTATAAATTAATGAATGGAGTGGAACAGATAAACGTGGATCAATTGTTTACGCTATCAGAATATAGAAAGACTAGGGGACATGTAATGAAGCTACAGGGTAAACTATTTAAGACAAATAAGAGAAAATATTTTTTCACTCAACGTGTAATCAAACTCTGGAATCTGTTACCGGAGGATGTGGTAAGGGCTGATAGTATAGCTGGGTTTAAAAAAGGTTTGGACAAGTTCCTGGAGGAAAGGTCCATAAACCACTATTAAAAAGGGACCCAGGATATCAATGCTTGACCCAGTACAAGCATTGTGGAACTTGTGTCTTTTGGGGAAACTGCTAGGTACGTATGACCTAGATTGGCCACTGTTGGAAACAGGATACTGGGCTTGATGGACCTCGGTCTGACCCAGTATGGCATGTCTTATGTTCTTATGATAGACGCCCAATGGGAGGCGATAAGGGACAGGCGTCCCCCCACAGGCGGAAGTGCCGCCGGGGGATGAGAGGCTATGCATTCGGTGTCAAAACCCCTGTGCTGGTTGGGGTGGTGCCGGCAATTGGACCTTGGGCCCTTTTGGTTTGCAATGACCTTGCACTCCCCCTTTGCCCTGCGTGCCAGTAGTCGGTGTGGGGGTGAGCGGGTATCCCCAGTAGGGGAGTCCCTTCCTCTGGAAGAACGGCTTCTTCGTGTGCTGTTTCTTCCAGGGGAGAGAAGAGGTCTTAACTCGAGAGGCGGGTTCGAGTTACAAATTCTGTCTTGATCTCAGCTGCCTTATCCTCCATAGGCTTGCCAAACAATTGTTCGGCAAGGTAGAGGACATCCAAGAGCTTCTGGACCCACTGTTCTAGGTCTGAAGACTGGAGCCACGCCTGGCGACGGACTCCAATGCCGGCTGCTGCCACACGGGCAGAGGATTCAAACCCGTCATATGCGGCGCGGGAGAGATACTTTGAGCAGTCTGCGACCGACCTCAGGAGGGTATGGAACCTAAGGAGGTGCTTGCCCCCAAGGCCTGCGGATAAACCACAGAGCTCTTTGGTGAGGTCGCGCAGGAACAGGCCCATGTACAGTTAGGCCATGTGGTCTTTTTCTGTTTCTATGTTTCTATCTAGTCTGTCCTTCCATATCAACAACTACAACAGTCTCCTTTTTTCCTTTTGAGATCCTCTGTGTTTGTCCCATGCTTTTTTGAATTCAGATACTGTCCTCATCTCTACCACATCCACTGGGAGACTATTCCATGGATCCACCATTCTTTCCGTAAAGAAATATTTCCGCATACCACTCCTGAATCTATCCCCCTTCACCCTCATCCCATGTCCCCTCCTAGCAGAACTTGCTTTCAATTGAAAGAGACTCTCCCCCTGTACATTTATGCCACGGAGGTATTTAATGTAACAAAAAATGGGAAATACATCCATCCAAAAACAATCGCTTATTTGAGCAAAAAATAGTTAAATAAACTATATCTAACAACTACCTGGTGGTCTCAGAACTTCATAGCTTCTACCCCAAAGACTCAGAGGTCAAACTCAAGGGGACAGAAGCTAAATAACATCAACGACCTCCATTGGTAGCTAGCAACGATATAGTTAAATAACCTGCCCCATATGCATCAATACAACTTTCTTCTTTACTAATGATGACACTGGACCAGGTATATAGCGTTCCTCTTCACACCGCTTAAAAGCCTGCTCAAACAAACTTTTCAAACCGATCCAAACTCCATAAACATCCCGACGCCTCTCCCCAGCGCCTTCAGAGCGTTTCTCCTTAGAGGGTTCTTCAGGGGATTTACTGGATCACCTACAAGCAAAACAAACGTCGTGCATAACCCAAAACCAAACATTCTAAAATCATTAATTAAAAACCCGTGGGTAGAACTAATATCAGCAGTTACTTACAGAAAACCGCTGCCCACGTCAGACACAAGAGAATCTTGCCAGCTTCCAATCTTTCCCAACTCATAGATTGGAAGCTGGCAAGATTCTCTTGTGTCTGACGTGGGCAGCGGTTTTCTGTAAGTAACTGCTGATATTAGTTCTACCCACGGGTTTTTAATTAATGATTTTAGAATGTTTGGTTTTGGGTTATGCACGACGTTTGTTTTGCTTGTAGGTGATCCAGTAAATCCCCTGAAGAACCCTCTAAGGAGAAACGCTCTGAAGGCGCTGGGGAGAGGCGTCGGGATGTTTATTGAGTTTGGATCGGTTTGAAAAGTTTGTTTGAGCAGGCTTTTAAGCGGTGTGAAGAGGAACGCTATATACCTGGTCCAGTGTCATCATTAGTAAAGAAGAAAGTTGTATTGATGCATATGGGGCAGGTTATTTAACTATATCGTTGCTAGCTACCAATGGAGGTCGTTGATGTTATTTAGCTTCTGTCCCCTTGAGTTTGACCTCTGAGTCTTTGGGGTAGAAGCTATGAAGTTCTGAGACCACCAGGTAGTTGTTAGATATAGTTTATTTAACTATTTTTTGCTCAAATAAGCGATTGTTTTTGGATGGATGTATTTCCCATTTTTTGTTACATTGAACGCCTGATTTTTTGAAGCACATTGTATAGCGTTTACGAGCTGACCTATTATCGCGTGTGTTCACGGAGGTATTTAAACATCTCAATCATATCACCTCTATCCCGCCTTTCCTCTAAGGTGTACATATTAAGATCCTTAAGTCTGTCCTCATATGCTTTATAATGAAGACCACTAACCATTTTAGTAGCCACCCTCTGTACTGACTCCATCCTATTTATATCCTTTTGAAGGTGTGGTCTACAGAATTGCACACTATACTCCAAATGAGGTCGCACCAAAGACTTATACAGAGGCACTATCACGTCCTTTTTTCTGCTAGCCATTCCTCTCCGTATGCACCCAAGCATCCTTCTAGCTTTTGCTGTCGGTTTTTCTACCTGTTTAGCTACTTTAAGAACATCAGACACAACCACACCTAGGTCCCGCTCTTCTTTAGTGGACAAAAGTATTTCACCCCCTATACTATATTGCTCCCTTGGATTGCTGCAGCCCAAATGCATGACCATACATTTTTTAACATTAAATCCCAGCTGCCAAATTCTAGACCATTCTTCAAGCTTAGCTAGATCCCTCCTCATGTTATCTACACCTTCCTGGGTGTCTACTCTATTGCAGATTTTGGTATCATCCGCAAAGAGGCAAACCTTACCCGACAGCCCTTCCGCTATATCACTAACAAAGTTGTTAAAAAGAATCGGACCAAGGACACAGATCGCTGGGGCACACCACTGGTAACATCCTTCTCCTCAGAGTGAGCTCCATTTACCTGTACTCTTTGTTGCCTCCCACCCAACCAATTTCTAACCCAAGCAGTATCTACAGGGTCCATCCCTAAGATGCTCAGTTTGTTTATAAGTCGCATGTGAAGGACGGTGTCAAAGGCTTTACTGAAATCTAAATACACCACATCTAGGGCTCTCCCTCGGTCTAACTCCCTGGTCACCCAGTCAAATCAATCAGATTTGTCTGACAAGACCTGCCTCTGGTGACTCCATGCTGCCTCGGATCCTATAATCCGCTGGACTCCAGAAACCTCACTATTTTTTCTTTCAGCAGCGTTTCCAATAATTTACTCACCACCGAAGTTAAACTAACCAGCCTGAAGTTTTCAATCGCATCCTTACTTCCACTTTTGTGTAAAGGCACCACATGAGCCTCTCTCCAGTCCTTTGGCACCACTCCCGACTTGGAGGCATTGAAAAGGTCAGTCAGTGGAGCTGATAGAACATCCCCAGGCTCCCTCAGTATTCTAGGGTGTATCCCATCTGGTCCCATCACTTTGTGTACTTTAAGTTCAGATAGTTTCTCACGAATACAGTCTTCTGAAAATGGTTCAAGATGCCCCTCACTTCTGTCCCTGTTTGTGGGTGTTTTCTGTGGTCCTCTTCCTGGTTCTTCATCTGCGAACACAGAACAGAAATATTTGTTAAGCAATTCCGCTTTATCCTCATCAGCTTCTACATATTCCTCCCCTTTGCCCTTGAGTCTGACAATACTACTTTTGCCCTTCCTCTTCTCACTAACATATCTGAAAAATGTCTTATCCCCCCCATTTTATTGCATTGGCTATTTCCTCCTCTTTTTTAATCTTTGCTTTCCTTACTACTTTGCTAGCTTCTCTAAGTTTTTCCAAATATAGATGCCTGTCTTCCTCTCTCTGTGATCTCTTGTATTTCATGAAGGCCTCCCTCTTTTTCTTCACCTTTTCAGCTACTTCTTTCGAAAGCCATAGCGGTCTCCTTTTCCTTTTACCTTTTTTTACCATTTTAACAAAAAGGTTGGTTGCTCTTAAAATATCCCCTTTCAGTTTTGCCCACTGTTTTTCTACATCCCCCAGCTGTTCCCATCCGCTAACGACTCCCTGAGGTATTGGCCCATCTTGGCAAAGTTAGTCTTCCTAAAGTCTAAGACCCTCACCTTTGAATGGATTCTAACAGCCCTAGTCCTAATACTGGACCATACCATCTGGTGATCACTGGATGCAAAATGATCTCCCACTATAACATCAGAAACACTTTCACCATTGGTAAGCACCAAGTCCAGTATGGCCCTTTCACGTGTGGGGTCTGTTACCAATTGCCTAAATAGTTCTCTCTGTAGAGAATCCAGGATCTCTTTACTTCTGCATTATACTGCAGCAGGAATGTGCCAATCAACATCTGGCATATTGAAATCCCCTATCGGTAGCACTCCCCTTTCCTAGCAATGCTGCGTATGTCTTCAATTAACTCTGTCCACCTCTTCCTCTTGTGAGGGAGGTCTGTATATCATGCCAATGCAAATAGATTTCTCTTTCCCTCTTTCTAGTTTAACCCACAATGCCTTCTCTCTCCCTTTAAAATTCTGTAATTCCAAAGCTTTAATAGTATTTTTTCTGTGAACCATGTTTCTGCAGCTGCCACTAAATCCAAGTCGGCCACTCCCACCAAAGCTTCAACATCAGGGATCTTATTTCCTTGCTTTGGGCATTTATACACACTGCTTTCCATATGTTACCCCTGTTACCCATTTCCATAAAGGTATTTAATGTATCGCTTACCTGGGGGCTTTCACTTAACTGTGGAATTTCTTCACCCATCCCCAACGAATCTAGTTTAAAACCCTCTTCAGTAGATTAGCCAGTCGACTACTGAAGACGCGTCGACCTGTCTTGGACAGATGGATGCCATCTCTGCTCTGCAACCCTTGGAACAGCATCCCATGGTCTAAGAAACCAAAACGCTCTTGATGACACCATCCACGCAGCCATGCGTCATCTTCAGGATGCGAGCCTCTCTGCTTTGGCCTTTACCCTCAACAGGGAGGATTGAAGAGAACACCACTTGTGCACCTAACTGCTTCACCCTCTGTCCCAGAGCCATGAAGTCACTTTTGATATGCTCAGAGGGATGCCTGGCAGTATTATTTGTTCTGACATGGATTAGCAACATTGGGTAATAGTCAGTGGGCTTGATGAGTCTCGGCAAACTCTCCGTAACATCTTGGATTTTGGCACCAGGCAAACAGCATACTTCTCTGGACATCAAGTCTGGTCGGCAGATGGATGCCTCAGTACCCCTCAGAAAAGAGTCACCAACCACCACTACCCTTCGCTTCCTTGTGGTCTCTGATTCTGCAACTTTGGGGTACTTGAGCTCTGGTTCTTCCCTTTCCAGGGATGCTTTCACCTCCTCCACTTCCAGGGCTGCATAATGGTTCTTCAATTCAAGGGCTGGAGAAGTTGGATTGGTGATTCTGCAGGCCCTGGTGACTTGTGTCCAATCTTCATCATTCTGTCGGCACCCATCTTCTCCTCTGCTGGGGAGCTTGGTTGCTGCAAGAAGCATCTTATCAATGTACTTCTCACTGTCTTGAATGCTGCTCAGCCTCGTCACCTCCTCTATGAGTTCCTCCACTTGTTTCCTCAGAGCTTCAGCATGCAGGCACCCTGCACATGGAACCTGTCCTTCAACTGGCATTGGGATCTCTGTCTGGACAGAGGCAAAAGCTGTAACGGGAGCAACAGCTTTAGCGATATGATTTTTCCCAGCCATTGTTCTGTTCGTGGAGCTTAGGTATCTGTTAAAACAAAAGAGAGAGATCTACCAAAGTACCAGCCGGTTTCCCAGCTGTCCTTTCAGAGAAAATGCAGTTAAATCTCTAATTACATTCAAAATGTGCTGTTCCAAGTCCCTGTGTTTTGTTAAATGGGGAGGTGCCCTATAAAGCAAGACTGCTCACTAGGGGTGGGTGGGAGTTGGGGGGTAGGGAGGGAACTAATACCTAATTAGGTGTCAGCAGTTCCCAAGAGCTGAGAAAGTTACCAAAGCAGAGTTTTAAACCTACCCCACTAAAGAAAATATTTCTACTAAAATCACCAAAAAGAATGTAACTTTGTTTTAAAAATATACCAGTTGATAGGCCTGGATGCGGCATGCCAACATGGATCCCTGATAGGCCTTGTGCCCAAGGGCGTCAAGGGCTCTGGATTCCCTGCCACGCGGGACTGACGAGTGTGACTTTAGACTCTTTTGCTTCCGCATCGCCAATTCCACTACCATGGAGGTGTGTGGAAGCTGGGTCTTCTGGAACCCTGGGCCACGCTGGACCCTATACATTGTATCAAGCCTTTTGCTCACAATGGGAACCGAGGCCGGCGCCTCCCACATGCGGAGGGGCAGCCGGGACAGAATGGAAGGCACTGGGACATAAGAGACTCCCAAGGTGGAGACTCATACTGTAAGATGTCAAGTTCCTCCGTCCTTTGTTCCTCCTCAGTCTGCGTGGGCAGATTGAGGGCCCGTGCCATGTCCCGCACGAACACCAGGAAGGAGGTGTCCTCGGGAGGCGAACACCTCTGGGATGTAGGTGGGGACAGGTCCAAAGGAAGGTCCCTGTGGGCGCGGGTCTCCGGGGAGGTATCCTCGTCCAATTCCCGGCCCAAGAGGTCTGAGAAGGACTCCGGCTGGTTGCCCTGTCCAGAGGCTGAGGCCCGCTTGGAGCCAGAGACACTGGCCTTGGAGGACCTTGCCCCCAAGGAATGGGACAGCGAGTAAGACTGATGCCAAGGATCCTCATGAGGCCCACAGCTCTCGGAGGTTTCCATGGCAGGTTTAGGTATCCCCCTCGGGGAGTCCTCGGTCTCGAGGCACGAGCCAGCCATGCTGGGCAGAAGTGCCTGCTGGGCAGCTAAGAAGGCAGAAACACTGCACTCTAGTGCCAGCATCCGGGACTCCCACGCGGGCGTGGGTCCCTACGATGCCGACACCAGGGTTACCGAATCTGGCGTTGAGGAGTAGAGGGGGTCTTCACTGGGATGACTCTCAGGAGACCAGTGCCATCGCCAGAGGCTTCAATGTCTGTACGAGGCACCTTTCGAGACCACTCCTTGTCCGACTCTCAGGAATGCCGGGGAGGGCTGAGAGACCAAGCGCGAGACCGTTCGCACTTGTCTGGAGCCCCTGACAGCGACTTTGAGGTCTTCTTTTTCTTACACCGCTCCACCTCAGGGAACCCTGATCGGAGTGCCACCTTGGGTGTGGGACCACTGTGGGGGACCCTGTAAGCGGTGGGTTGACCAAGGATGCCACCAGGGATCCCAGGGCTGCCTTACGGAAAATGTCGTTGGATTTCTGCTTATGACTTAGCAGGGCCTTGGCGGACATTTTCTTACAGGGAAAGCAGAACTCCGGATTATAGTCAGCCCCCAGACACCGTAGACAGCAGTCATGGATGTCTGTGAGCGACATATTTTTGAAGCATCTGTCACATTTTTTGAAGCCGGTGGCCACTGGGGCCAAAAGGGCCCCACAAGGTCGAAGACCCTCGAGGCCAGCGGTTGTGAAAAAAAGGGCGCGAGAAGGGCCCGAAGAGAAAAAATCCAAAAAGGCTGGAAAAAAGTAATCCCCTCGCCCAGGGGGAACAAGGACGAAGGGGAGGACGGGAGAGGACCGGTACTACTGGAAAAGAGAGGACCAGAGGCCGAAAACGAAAACACTTTTTCCGCGGGACGAGGACGTGTATCCGAAGGGCTTTGTGGAAAAAGAGAGACTGAGAAAGATGGCACCTTTGGGCGGGAAGAGGACCACGCATGCGTAGCAGCAATCCCAAAGGCTTTCTTTGAAAGCTGGGGAATTGCTCCGCGCGGGTTTGATCGGTGCCGACGTCACCCATAAGCGAGGACTGTCTTCCTGCTTGTTCCTGGAGAACCTTGTTTAATCTTTTAAGATTCAAATAGGTCTGAGTTTTACCAACTTTTTCAGAATCTGACCTATTGAGAGTAGAATTCTCCGTCTATTAAGAAAACATGTTCTATGGCTTTGCTCTGTAGCGGGCACTGTTTCTTAAAACAGGATGTCTTTATTTATTTAATTTATTTATTTACATTCTCTTATATACCACGCTATTCTACATCAGTGTGGTTTACTATGTACAAACTGAAATTACATTGAACAGGGCATTATAACTTGGAGATAACTATTTTACAGGGAACATGGGCTATGGAGGGTTAAGTGGATTGCCCAAGACCACAAGGAGCACCTGTGGGACTAGAAACCCCAGTCCTTCCGGCTCAAGGTTGCTGTCCTCTAGTGGGATTTGAACCCCCGACCTTCTGGCCTGAGGTACCTTGCCCCAACCACTAGGCCACTCCTCCACTCACTCCACTCTTTATTGTGAGAGTAGGAAATGAGAATCAGATGATTTTGTACGATTTAGGTACTGTACACAGCTATGTTGTTTTTTTCAAATATTAGTCTATCAAATAACCAAAATAAATAAGTAAATAAAATGGAGACAATATCTGTAGTGGATTAATTACCTGAGATAGGTTTTGAAAATAAAGCCCACCTATCCTGCTGGACTTGGAAGAGGTACTTGTGGAAGATTAAGTTCAGTGGCCCTAAAAAGAACAATCATGGTTAGTGTGCACCCATATGGCTCACATTAGCTGTGACATATTGTCGACATTCATATTATGCCTCCCCCCTCCATGCCTATTGCTCCTCCCCCTCAGTCTTCTTCATTTGCCTGACCAAGTAGGATGGATTCTGCTCTCCCTCTTTTTTTCTTATTTATTTTAAAGTTATTTTCTCTTTAATTTTATTTCCAATATTCCCTAAAGATCTACAAGGAGACTCAGCTGCATCTCCTAAGGGACCCGGTGCCTGTAGGATGTCATTCTGTGAGAGCAAGATGGCTCAAGTAGCCCAAACTCCCAAGGAGTCCAGACAGAATACCCACGGGATGTTTTCCTCCCTGTCAACCCAGTCCAGATCTCTCTGGCAGCGGCAACCTTTTCTATGATGAACGTTTTCTAGATCTCCTTATCAGGTTCTGAAAATGGCAGCAAAGAAGACCTGCTTTGTCTGCCCCATCTAGAGTGACCTCTCAGGCAGTGCTCACATCAGCAAGGGAAGCCAAACAAAAAAAAAATAGAGAGCCTTTCACTGTGCACCCTACTGGAGCAGCCCTTTGAGAGATGGTGTGGGTGGTTCCCTCTAGTAGGGGTGACATTGTGGCCTGTGTGCCGTGCCAGGGCAGGTCACGAACATACTATTTTTGTCTTTACTTGTAAAGTGAAAAAGGGGGATGACAGTCATGGGGGCTGAAACCCCCTACAGCGCATGTGGGGAAGGAGGGGGCCTGGCTCTGGCTAGCGTCTCCCCACTAGCACTCCTTGTGGCCTTGGACAAGTCACTTAACCCTCACTTGCCTTGGAAGAAAGGCCTGGCAATCTATTTCCAGTCACACTGCCAAGAAAACCCAAGAGCTGCTGTCAGTCTTAATTAAAGGCACACACTGCAATGCATACCTTATCAGTCCTTTTGCTTAATTAAAACCTAACATCACCCTTCCCCCCCCCCCCCCCTAAAAAAGAAAAGGCTGGCAATGCATGGAGATCTAGTTCAAATACCCTTTTCCTCATGCTTTCCACTTTTGATCCACAAGGATGCCATCTCTGCAAGCCCTTGATCTGCAGCCTGCTCTGACCAGCTAAGCCCCAACAACATCAGTATTGGTCTTGTATACTTCTTTCTATATGACACTGTTTCTCATGCGATGTCTCTGAGCATCTTGGAGGGTTTTTTTCTATGGGCTTTCTAAAGAAAACCACCCTATGAGATCCCCCATGGTTTTTCCTTGGATTCCACAGAATGGGAATGCAAAGCAGACTGGAACACATTCCCATGGCTATTTTAGCCATGTCTGGCACAGTACATGTCTGCTATTTTCCTTTTCCCTGCCACTCAGAGACTGTATTCAGGACATATCTTGAGATTAGCACCACAAAATCTTGACTCAGTCCTGCCTGAGTTTTCTACTCTTTGCCCACCCACATCTAGCTGTTTCTTTAACCTCATGCCTACACCATGTCTGGAGGTGCTACTTCAGCTTCCCATCTGGCCACTTCTTTACCTCAATACCTGCGGCAATGCATCAGATGAAGCGGCTTTTTATTTATTTATTTATTTAACATCTTTTATATACCGCGCTATTTGTTGTCAGTGCGGTTTACATATAACAAAGTTTGCACATTCGGAGGACAGTTGTGTGCTTACATTATAACAGGAAACTTAAACTTGGAACAACAGGGTAAAAATGGGTTTATGTCAAAATATCAATTCCTTATCTTTAATGGTCACTTTCTAGTACCATTCCCCATATTTTACCGATATTCAATTTGATCTCCTATATGTCGCTGCACCATATGACTCAGAAGTCATCAAAAATCTTTCAGATAGTGGAGGAAGAAGTGAACTACCCAAACCAGTATATGCCCATCACTAAATTTGACATCTTCTGTACTCTCCTCTTTCTCCTTTCATTGCTAATTACCATGCAGGGCTTCTGTTTTACAGATCTCCTTGTGGTTGCTAATGCTCCATGTTCCAGTCCTCTTCAGTACTCTCTTTTGAAGTCTGGAAGGCCAGGCATATCTCTCAAATAGAGCCGTGCATGTGGAGAAGTTACTTAGTGATTAGAACAGTAAGCTGGTGACTGAGAGGCCAAGGGCACTGTTCACTGGCACTCCTTGTGGCCTTAGGCAAGTTGCTTTACCCTCCATCTCGAAAGAAAGGCCTGGCAATCTACTTCTAGTCATGCCTTGCCAAGAGAACCCAGGGTTGTTGGATTGCCAGGAGTCAGCATTGACTCAGTGACACATGCAAAGCTGTGCACTACATACTGGAAGACAGCCTCTGCTTCTTTCACATATTGACAAGATATCTCTTGTCCTCTCCGTTGTTCTGCCTAATCATTTTTCCTATCAGCAGTAACCCCCCCACCCCCACCCCCCAAAAAAAGATGAAAGGAAAATGTTAGACATATACATGAACATACCACTGGCGCACTCATGGTGTTCCCATCCTACTGAAGTAGCCAGAGGATTTATCCACTTGCTGGGTATGGTGCTGCAACCCTGGATCCCAACATATTTGGATTATATATATAATGGAAGATGTATTGCCAGTGCAGATAATGCAGGTTGCCAAAGTTTGACATATTATATTGAAACCTTGGCAGAGGGAGATGTATATAGATAGATAGATAGATATTTCTCTGAGAACAAGCAGGAAACCAGTCTCCACTTATGAATGACGGCGCCAAGGGAGCCCGCACAGAAGCATCTCTCTAGCTTTCAAAGAAAGCCTTTGGGAGATGCACTATGCATGCATGGTCCCCTTCCTGCCCAAGAGTGCCATCTTGACTCAGTCTCCTTTTTTCAGCGGAGCCCACCGGATGTTTGACCCATTCCCCCGGAAAAGTATTCCTTTTTGTCTTCTATTATTCTTTTTCTGGTACATGTATCTGTTCCCTCTTCCCACCCCTGAGCCAGCTCACTTCGGCATTGCTCCTCAGGTTCGTTTTCTTGGGGTTTTTTCTTGAGGTGTCCCTTGACTGGCACTGCATGCCCTTTTTTGGCCGGCAGGACTTGGACCCACGCCCAGGTCGAAGGGCTAATTTTTCCCTATGGCCTCCAGTGGCTCCAAAAATCTGTGCAGTAAGATGATGTCCCTCACTGATCCACATGACTGTTGCTTCGTTGCATCAGGCCAGACCATGATAACTCGGACTGCGACCTTTGCAAGTCCATGTCTGCAAAGGCCATCAAGAGCTGTCAGTTTCAGCAGGAGAAGTTCTTCCATAAATCTGGCTCTGCACCGGAATCCCCAGCAACAGCACGCTCCAGGGCTCCCTCCGGTACCTCGATGCTCTGTGATGCTTGGTCTGCCTGAGAGTCCTGCGGCTGTGGGTTCCCCGAGAGGAACCTCCCCGGAGGTGGAAAGCAAAACGAGCTTGAAGATCTTGAAGGCCACCTTGGAGGATAGGTCTGGAAAAGTGGGTAAATCCCATACCAGGCCCCACAATCCCCAGCGTGAGTCTGAGGGGTCGGAGAGGGAGCAGCCTCACAGTCTGCCCCAGGAGGAGTCGTCAGCATTGGGCGACCGGCCTCGGACTCCCGAGGACATCCTGGTCAAGAACTCCCCCTTGACGGAACCAGTGTCGGGGTCAAAGGCTGCAGAGCCATCTGGCATGGAGACCAGGATGGCGGCCTTGGAGCGCAGTATCACTGCCCTCGTGGCCCAGTAGCAGGCGTTGATGTCCGGTTTCTCTGGTTCATCTGCCCCAATGACCGGATCCTTGACCTCGAGGACTTCCCTGGTCGTCGAGCCGATCCTTGAGCACCACCGGCCGCGAGAGAGCCATTAGCAGTAGATGAGGTCCCGGTCCCATTCCTTGGGACACCAGTCCTCTCCGGCGAGTGCATGCGGCTCAGACCACAGGTATTCCGGGTGTCGCAGGCTTGGTTTCCTCCTCCGACTTTGAGTCAGACTGGGAGACTGAGGACAAGGAGTCCCCGGACACCTGGTGGCACAGAGACATGCCCTTGGACCCATCTCCACCAGTGTCTTGGTGCCAATTCCCCACCTGAGGACATTGCCTTCCTCAGCTTTGTGCAGGATATGGCAAAGGCGCTTGCATTCAAGACCGAGGCAGAGGAGGACTCCCACACGGAGGAACTTGAGATCCTCTAGTATGAGGCTCCTCTGAAGGAGATCCTCATGGTGCCAGTTCCCTCTGATCCTTGAGCACCTCCTCCTTCGTACATGGGAAACACCAGCATTGGTGCCCATTGTGAATAGACAGCTCGAATCCATGTACCAAGTCTGCTGAAGCCACAGGTTCCAAAAAACCCTTCTCCCCTACAATTCTATGGTCATGGAATCGGCCATGCGTTGACTCAAGAGTAGACTCATTCCTCAGTGCCCCCGGGTAGGGAAGCCCAGACCTTGGATACTCTTAGCCAAAAATGCTACCAGGGCTCAATGTTGGCTTGCCAAATCCAATCCTACCAGTTGTATATCGATATGTACCTCAAGGAACTAGCGAGGGAGCTCACCGGTTTCTCTGCTGGCCTCAATGGAGAACCTCTCCAGTGGTTCAAGTCACTGGCCTCGGTAGTCAAGGAATGCTTGAAGTTCCTCTCCCAAGCAGCATATGATGGCTTTGAAGCCTCAGCCAGAGTGGCTACCACGGGCATCGGGGTCCGATGCCAGGCATGGCTGAAGTCATCTGATCTCGAGCAGTGGTTTCAGGACAAAATCATCAATGTCCCTTGCACTGGAGAGAACCTTTTTGGAAAACCCATGTCAGACAGGGCTGCAGAAATAGAGACTGAGTTCCTGACCAGGGCCAGACTGCCGAAGAAGACCTCGGTGCACCCCCGTAAGAAAACCTCTGGGAAGAAACCTTTTTTCCCGAGGGGAAAAAAGGAGGTTTTTGGTAATGCCCCACAGTATCAGGCTTTCTCTACTCCATAGCAGGGAGAACAATCCAAGGGGGAAGGACACATCCCCCGCAAGCTTAAGACCCCTAAGACCCAGGCACTGGCCCCGGGCCCGGCTCAGCTGGGAGAGAGTTTTTTTACTTCTTGGGTATAGCCTCCTTGTTTCCAGGAGGCCCTCAGCAGCCCACAGGGGAGTGTCTGGCCCTGTTTGCCAACAGGTGGTCCTCCATCACCACAGACTCCTGGGTATTGCAAGTAGTCAAGAAGAGTTACCTCCTCTACCTGCAACAGACGTCACCCTCATTCTTCCCAGGAGAACCATAAGACCTCTCCTTCACCAGACTCTGCACCTCATCGAGCTCACAGGCCTCTCAAAGACAAGGCAGTGGAGCCAGTGCCCAAACATCTCTGGGGCAAAGGCTTCTACTCCAGGTATTTCCTCATTCCCAAGTGAACAGGGGGCCTCAGGCCCATCCTGGACCTGCAGAGCTTGAACAGATTTCTGGTAAGGGAGAAATTCAAGATTCTCTCCCTTGGAACACTGCTGCCATACCTCCAAGAGGGAGACTGGCTATCCTCCTTAGACCTGAAGGATGCTTATCCACACATCCTGGTCCATGCCAACCATCGACAGTACCTCTGGTTCGTGGTGGAAGGAGGTCACTACCAGTACAGGGTGCTACCCTTTGGACTAGCGTCTTCACCAAGTGCCTAGTGGTGGTTGTAGCCCATCTACGTCTCCAAAGGACTTTCATCTTTCCCTACCTGGATGACTAGCTCATAAGGGGAGGAACAGCTACAGAAGTGCACCACATGACTGAGCACACCATCCACGTCCTGCAGTGTCTGGGTTTCGTCATCAACTACCCCAAGTCCCACCTCTCTCTGGCTCAGTGCCTGGAGTTCATAGGAGCCAAGCTGGACACCCTCCAGACCAAGGCCTTCCTCCCTCTGGAGAGAATAGAACGCCTCAGGGCACTAGCTGCAGAGGTGCAACACTGCCAGTCGGTGCCTGCTTGCCTTCTCCTCTGCCTGCTGAGCCACATGGCCTCCCAGTGACACCATATACCCACATGCACATGAGGGGGCAGCTCAGTGATGCCTCCACTCCCAGTGGACACAAGAGAGGGCAGGCTTTGAGACAGGGTGAAAGTGATCCAACAGCTGGCGGACTCCCTCGACTGGTGGCAGATACCCCGCCACCTTCAGGCTGTGATGCCCTTCCAGGCACCTACCCCTCAGAGGGTCCTTACTATGGACGCCTCCCTGTGGGGATGGGGAGCTCATTGCGAGGACCTCCACACTCAAGGCAATTGGTCACAGGCAAAGTGCTAGTTGCAGATCAACTTCCTGGAACTCCGGGTGATAATTCTGGCCCTCTGAGTCTTTCGCCACTGGCTGCAGCACCAGTTGGTGCTGGTCCAGATGGACAGCCAAGTCGCAACATTTTATGTCAACAAACAAGGGGGCAAGGGGTCATACTCCCTCTGCCAGGAGGCAGTAGCTCTCTGCTCATATATGAAACACAACGGGATGCTCCTGAGCCAAACGACGAAACCTGGAA
The DNA here is from genome assembly GCA_033557465.1 of Ichthyophis bannanicus. Taxonomy (NCBI): domain Eukaryota; kingdom Metazoa; phylum Chordata; class Amphibia; order Gymnophiona; family Ichthyophiidae; genus Ichthyophis; species Ichthyophis bannanicus. Next base: position 558,885,718 of record CM066034.1, on the reverse strand, counting down.
ACAGCACAAGCACTGGCAAGTCAAATGCAAAGCATTGATAAGGCAGGCAAAGGGAGAATTTGAGAAGAAGCTTGCTGCGGAAGCAAAAACGCGAAGTAAAGACCTTTTCAAGTACATTCGTAGCAAAAAACCTGTGAGAGAGTCAGTTGGTCCATTAGATGATAAAGGGGTTAAAGGAGCACTAAGAGGCGACAAGGCGATAGCGGAGAGACTGAATAAATTCTTTGCTTCAGTCTTTACTGAGGAAGATGTAGGGATGTTACCCATGACTGAAGTGGTATTTAAAGGCGCGGAAGAATTGAAGGAAATATCGATACATCGGGAAGATGTATTACAACTATTAGATAAACTGAAGAGTAGCAAATCACCTGGGCCGGATGGTATACATCCAAGGGTGTTGAAAGAACTGAAATACGAGATTGCAGACCTGCTATTAGTAATCTGTGAACTATCATTAAAATCATCTCTAATACCTGAAGACTGGAGGATCGCCAATGTAACACCAATTTTTAAAAAGGGTTCCAGGGGTGATCCGGGAAACTACAGACCGGTGAGCCTGACATCAGTACCGGGAAAAATGGTAGAAACCATCATAAAGAATAAAATTACTCAGCATGTATATAGTCATGACCAGTCGATACCGGGGTAATTGAAATCACCCATTATTTACTACTCTGTTGTGACTTTTGTTAGCTTCCTTGATTTCTTTGAGCATTTCATCATCCATTTGTTCATTCTGGCCAGGCGGTCGATATTATACTCCCACTGCCATCACTTTCCCCTTCATAAATGGAATTTCAATCCATAGAGATTCTACAACAAATTTTGTTCCCTGCAAAAACTTTAATCCTTTCTGACTCAATGCCCTCTCTAACATAGAGCGCAACCCCTCCACCAATTTGATCAGCTCTATCATTACGATATAGTTTGTATCCAGGTATCACAGTGTCCCACTGGTTATCCTCCTTCCACCATGTCTCTGAGAGTGCAATCATATCTAACCTCTCATTTAGTGCTATATATTCTAACTCTCCCATCTTATTGTTTAGACCTAGCATTGGCATACAAGCATTTTAGAGACTGTATTTTATTCATATTAATCTGGCTATTGGTAGGCAGGGGTAATTTGGAATCTTTATGCTCTGTCTGCTCCTTACTCAAGGGCATTTGGGCTACTATACTCCCTTTTGGAACCTCACTGCTTTTGGTAGTATCCTTCAAGGATACCTTCGTCCGAACCATGCACTCCTGGGTGACTGTCGGCTTTCCCCTATTTTCTAGTTTAAAAGCTTCTCTATCTCTTTTTTAAAAGTTAATGCCAGCAGTCTGGTCCCATCCTGATTAAGGTGAAGCCCATCCCTTCGGAAGAGCCCCCCCTTTCCCCAGAATGTTCCCCAGTTCCTAACAAATCCAAAACCCTCATCCTTGCACCATTGTCTCATCCACGCATTGAGACTCCGTAGCTCTGCCTGTCTTTTGGGTCCTGCACGTGGAACAGGAAGCATTTCGGAGAACGCTATCCTGGAAGTTCTGGATTTCAACTTCCTACCTAAAAGCTTAAATTTAGCCTCCAGAACTTCCCTACCACATTTTCCTATGTCATTGGTACCAACATGTACCAAGACAGCAGACTCCTCCCCAGCACTATCAATGATCCTATCTAGGCGGTGCGTGAGGTCCGCTACCTTTGCACCAGGCAGGCATGTTACCAGGCGATCCTCACGTCCACCAGCCACCCAGCTATCTACATTCCTAATGATTGAATCACCAACTATAACAGCTGTCCTGACCCTCCCCTCGTGGGGACATGGCCCTGGAGAAACGTCCTCGGTGCGAGAGGGTTTTACATCACTTGGAGGACAGGTCCTAGTTACAGGATCACTTCCTGCCACACCAGGGTGATGCTCTCCTGTCACGTGACCTCTCTCCTCCATGGCAACAGGGATGCTGCCAGACTGGAGGTGGGACTTCAGGACTGTATCCCTGTAGGTCTCGTCCATGTACTTCTCTGTCTTTCTTACGTCTTCCAGGTCTGCTACTCTAGCCTCTAGAGAACGGACTCGTTCCCTGAGAGCAAAGAGTTCTTTGCACTTAGTGCATACGTAAGACCTCTCACCAACTGGGAGAAAATCATACATGTGACATTCAATGCAAAAGACCGGAGAACCCCCATCTCGTTGCTGGACTTCTGTCTTCATCTTAGTTTAAAGCTTGTGTTTAGGTCTTTTAAATTCTGTATATAATAAGGATTGGTGTAGATGCTTATACCAATAAAAGTGTATCTAATACCCCTAATACACCTTGTGTACCTGAAGCTTAAGTAATTAATCTCAGGTCCGCTGTGTATGACTGATTTGGATAACGAGCTGCACCTGAGAGCAGCCCCTTTCCTCAATGATGTGCAAGTATCTATAAAACTACAATTACCCCAGGGGTGGGTGGGTGCTGGGGAGGGAGGGAGGGAGGGAGATAAGTCCTATTAAAGAGGGCAGTTACAAGGCAGGGGGGAGGGGGTACCACACAAAGCCCAGTTAGTTGAGAGAGGCAAGGTAAGTTATAACTGAGAAGGCTGAACTAGCACACCACTAAGACAAACAATAAATAATTAGGTTAAATAATTATCTGGAATTAGGTTATGCACCTAGGGAAGAACAACCCAAACTATGGTTACATGATGCAAGGTTCCACATTAGGAACCACAACCCAGGAAAAAGATTTAGGCGTCATTGTGGATACCATGTTAAAACCCTCGGCCCAGTGTGCAGCGGCGGCCAAGAGAGCAAATAGAATGCTAGGTATGATAAGAAAAGGAATGGGAAAATAAAACAAAAGATATTATAATGCCTCTATATCGTTCCATGGTGAGACCGCACCTTGAATATTGTGTGCAATTCTGGTCGCCGTATCTTAAAAAGGATATAGCGATTTTAGAAAAGGTTCAGAGAAGAGCCACCAAAATGGTAAAGGGGATGGAAGGATACTCCTATGAAGAAAGGCTAAAAAGGTTAGGGCTCTTTAACCTGGAAAAGAGACGGCTGAGGGGAGATATGATAGAAGTCTATAAATTAATGAACGGAGTGGAACGGGTAAACGTAGATCGATTGTTTACCTTATCAGAATATAGAAAGACTAGGGGACATGCAATGAAGCTACAGGGTAAACTATTTAAGACTAATAAAAGAAAATATTTTTTCACTCAACATGTAATCAAACTCTGGAATTTGTTACCAGAGGATGTAGTAAAGGCTGTTAGTGTAGCTGGGTTTAAAAAAGGTTTGGACAAGTTCCTGGAGGAAAGGTCCATAAACCATTATTAAGAAGGGACCCAGGATATCAATGCTTGAACCAATACAAGCCTTGTGGAACCTGTGTCCCTTGGGGAAACTGCTAGGTACATATGACCTAGATTGGCCACTGTTGGAAACAGAATACTGGGCTTGATGGACCTTGGTCTGACCCAGTATGGCATATCTTATATTCTTATATGTTCTTATGTTCTTATGATCTACCTCTTGGGCCTGGACAATGGACTGGCGGACAGGCTGAGCAGAGTCCTCCAGCCGCATGAGTGGTGCCTGGATCCCAGAGTGGCCTCCCGGCTTTTCTAACTCTGGGACATCCCCCTAGTGGACTCTGGGGCATCCCCCTAGCAGCCCAGACAACACACAGTTGCCCCGCCTCTGTTCCCACCAGCCACACCCATCCTGGGGGGCAGCGGATGGGTTCCTCATTCCATGGATGGAAGGCCTTCTCTACGTCTTCCCGCCGACACCGCTGATCACTAAGACCCTCTTCAAGGTCCAGCACGACAGGACATTACTGATACTGGTAGCCCCCCGGTGGCCCAGGCAACCTTGGTTCCTGCTGCTTCTCTGCCCGTTGGCGGCATCTCTGATTTCCCCTGGGCAGTGCCCCAGGACTACTTTTGCAGGAAGAGGGGCTCTCTCTTGCACCTCAATCTGGGGTCTCTGTCGCTGATAGTGTGGCTGCTGAAAGGATAGCTCTGGCTCCCTTCAACCTCCCACGAGACATGGAGGAGTCCCTTCTGGCCTCTCACAAGGCCTCCACGAGAAGGGTGTATGCCTTCAAGTGGCGTTAATTTTCGGTGTGGTGGGCGAATCCATTCTCCTGCTTGGTGCAGCTGGTACTGCAGTACCTACTCCACCTGTCCCAGGTGGGACTGAAGTCCAACTAAGTCAAAGTGCATCTGAGCGCTATTGCGGCGCACCACCTCCCCATCGAGGGCAAGCCCCTCTTGGCTCAGCCTCTTATTTTCCATTTCCTGTGGGGCCTTATGTTGTCCAAGCCCCACGTCTGCCCAACAGCAGAGTGGGATATCAATGTGCTGCTCTCTCAGCTCACTAAGCTGCTGTTTTAGCCCATGGCTACTTACTACCTGCGGTACCTCTCCTAGAAGGTTGTCTTTCTCGTGGCATTCACGTCAACTCGCAGGGTCAACGAGCTCCAGGCTCTGATGGCAGAGCCTCCCTACATGAGGTTCTACAAGAACAGGATGGTGCTTTGCACACACCCCAAGTTTCTGCCAAAGGTGGTGTCCTCCTTCCACCTCAGTCAGGAGGTGGTGCTCCCCACTTTCTTCTTGAGACCTCATGCCAGTAAGACAGAGACCTTCCTCCATACTCTGGATTGTAAGAGGGCCCTGTCCCTGCAACGGACTCAGGGCCACCGCAAAGTGCCTCAGCTTTTCGTCTCCTATGACCCCGGTCGACTGGGGCTTCCAGTGACCAAGCAAACATTGTCCACTTGGGTGAGCAAGCTGAAATCTCACTGGACCACTGGGTCATGGCGCATCATGTCAGGGCCATGGCTACCTCTGTGGCAAATCTGCGTTCCGTACCTATGGCGGAAATCTGCCGGGCCATCACCTGGTCTTTGGTCCAACAGGACAGTGCCTTCAACCAGGCCGTACTCCGTAATCTCTTTGGGATGTAGGCAACTCCTGCCTTCCAGTCCTCTATGTTCAAGCTACCGGACCACTGGTTCCCCGCCAGACACTTGTGTCTTGTGAGAGTCTCTGTTAGGGCTCAACTGCTGCAGCTCACAGCTCACCTTCTCTGGTTTCCCATGGCATTTTGTACAGCTTTTTTCGGTAGCCTGTAGCTGGGGAGTCACATATGTGAGGACTGACTTCCTGCTTGTTCCTGGAGAAAGCGTAGTTACTCACCTGTAACATATGTTCTCTAGGGACAGCAGGAATCGGTCCTCACAATCCTCCCTCCTCCCCTAGGAGTTGCTTCTTTACTCTATTTTATTTTTGCCATCTTAGCAATGTCATTAGACTGAGGCAAGATGACACCCTTGGCTTTCTTTGAAAGCTCTGGAGATACTTCCATGAGGGCTCTGTTGGTGCTGACATCACCCATATGTGATTACTGATTCCTGCTGCCTCCGGAGAACACCTGTTAGAGGGAGTAACTATGCTATATCTCAAGGGACCCCATTCACCTTGATATAAAGGAGGTTCCTAGGGCAACCATGCTGACCCCATGTAACCTGAGCTCCATCCTACAGCGAGCTCTGGTCATGACACTATTACTATTTCTATATCATGGTTTGGGTCCCAACCTCTGCCCTGTCCTCTTTCTTCCAGAATAGATCTACACTAAAACACATCAAACTGTGCTACTCTACCATTCATTCCTTCTCTTTCAGGGCTTATTCTCAAGACTTCCAGGGATGAATGCTAGCTCTTCCTGGGAATCAGATTTTCTTTCCCCACCCTTCAAGTCTGTCTTCAGCCCTCTGCCAATCTTTCAGTATGTCAAACTTGGGCAACCTGCATTATCTACACTGACAATACATCCTCCATTACCTACAAGCTTCTGTGTGATCAATGCAAACCTGTTCACCACCTACATGTTTCCTTACCATTCCCTTAGATATATCCTAGTCCCCAGTTACTGTGATGTCTGTCTTGACTGGACTGTAAGCTCTTATGAACAGGGACTGTCTTACATGTCTCTGTGCAGTGCTGTGTACATCTTGTGGCGCACTGCATGGATGATAGGTAGTAGGAGGAGGAGGAGTGCAGTATGGAACCTATTGGATCATCAAAGCAGCCAACTCAATCAAGATGCCTTTCTTTTCTCCTCTCTGCCCTCCTAACATCTGGCCCTCCTTACTTTGGGTAAAATAAATAAATAAGACAAACAAACAAGCAACTGGTTATGCAGTTCCTGTGATGCAATGGAAACAATACCAGGAAATCATTCACATTAGTAATGCCTAGCATCAAAACAGCAGCAGTGCTTTATTCAAATAGATAATACCTGCTTCCAAGGGGCTCACTCTCAAAAAAAACACCAAACAAACCTTCTTAACTGGACCCAAAGGACCTAGACCCCTGCTAACACAGCTCATGCCTATACTTGCTCAATCAAAGACCAGACCTTTGACAGCACATTTCAGCCCTTGCACACACTCAGATGTGGACACAAACTCCTGATACCCCATTGTCCATGGGCTCCATCTAAGATGGATATGTAAGAACCTATGTGTCTATTTTGGTTTGCTGGCATCTTGTGTTTCGGTGGCATCTCTGATGAGAGCCCAATCCTTATGGTGGTCTTTCTTTTGTCCAAGATGCCTGAGTAATCCCTGTTGTACAGGCACTACTACCAGACTTCTGCTTCACACTGTGCTGGTTTCCTCCCATCCTCTAAGGACACAAAACAAAATGGTAGGAACATATATCCCAACTCTAGGCCTCAAGACGCCTAATTGTCTTATAACTGTTTCTTCACTCCCTTCTGTTATGTCTTCCTTCTGTTGTTTTTGATATAGTGGCAGCAGTGCCCAGCCCTTCAGGGGCTGTCTCTGTCTTCTACTTTGGTATGATCTAACACTATTCCTCCTAAGATAAGGGGCAGGTCCCCTTCAGAGTTCCAGTCAGTGAAGGGGATGGGGAGGAAGGGAGGGTATGTGTGGGTAGATGTCAGAGAGAGGAATGTGTGCAGGACAGGGTTTTGGTATGTTGTGTGGGGGATACTTGTGAGGTGTGTAAGGAGGTACCTAAGACAGTAGAGGTGTGTGTGGGAGGGGGTGTGTACTGTGGGTGAAATAGCTGATATGTAGGAGTAGGGGCTTTTGTTTGTCAGGAGCATAGTAGGGGGGATATATGGGAATATATATATATGACACGTCAATGTGGAGTGTCTGGGTCAGTGATTCAGCAAGGGAATGGGAGGCAGGATGTGTATGTGTGTGTCAAGGACTAGGAGAAGGGGTCTTGGATACAGTGATGGTTTGGGGGGACCTGATCTATGAAGGATTTCTGAGGTAGCATGAGGTGATATCTGAGGTGAGTCTTGCAGGTAGAATGTCAGGGGTGCAATGGAAGAGTGGTGTTTGAGGTGGGTCTATAGGGAGTGTGTTCGGGAGAGATGAAGTGGAGGGTTTAAGGAATACTTCTCACATTTTCCCCTTTCTCATGGGCACATAGACAATTTTAAAGTGTAGGTACAGGAAGAAGGTGAGCATAGCACACTGCATTTATCTCTACCAGTGCTGCAGGCCTACCTACCAATCCCAGTCCTGATCTTCAAACCCCACCCTATACAGCTAGACAGCCAATAAAGTGTTTAAGCATTTCATCTCTGGTTGCCATAGGGCTAAAGTCTGCTAAAGACCTATATGCCTTCAAAAAATAAGTTCTCAGAACCAATGCCAATAGTGCACTTATTTACACTTGCTCTGAAAAGGGTGTAAATGTATGTGTCCATGCATATTTTATAAAATACAGTATTGCAACTCTGCCTATATTCTGCCCAACCTATGCTGCCGAGAATACCTATGTGTAGACTGCATAAACATAGGTGCACTCTTTCCATGTGACTACTTTTTACATGCATATACAGTTGCACAATTTTATAGGAGCCCTTTTCTGCTGTAAAACAGGCTTTACATGTGGAAAAGACTGTGTATTTGTTTATCTGTCTTCTAAAATGCCTTTCCCACCAGGCTACAAAGTGGTTTACAACAAATTTACTTATGAACAAAAAAAGAGATGCAATTTAAAAATAATAAAAATATATAAACAGTCTAGATAAAATATTAAAATGCAGACCATCATAGGCAAAGCCAACCAGTTAAGTTTTATATAATTTCTAGAATGAAATTAAATTATCTAACAGTTTAAAATGATAAGGAAATCCATTGTATATATAGATGGTGATTTTATAATGTCATTCCCTCTCAAATGTAGCCACATAGGTGCGTAAATAATCTTTTATGAAATACCAACTAGCATTATTTATTGATTTGACTGGATTCAGGAAACTATAAGATGAACTGAAGACTGAAAAGCAAGTACTGTGACACTCATCCACCTAATCTAATCAAGACCAATTTCAATGGACTGTATAGTATCTTTGTTCTGATTCAAATACACAATAAATTGATTCAGTGGAATACACAATTGAGGCTTCACTGGTCTGCTGGTTAAAGGGAATACACAATTTCTGACTGACTGATTCTCCAGAATACACAACTGAAAGCCAGTTTCATACCCCCATTATTGCTAACCATCTTAATCCTGTCCTAGACATATTACAATCAAGGGCCTGTTGAGGGATGAGGTCACAAAGACCAACTACACAACCTCCAAAAGGGCATTCTCCTTATTTGCCCCATCCTTACGGAATGCAATTCTGGACAACTTACGTGCCACAGATGACCTAACAACCTTCAGAAGAAAACTAAAAACACACCTATTCCTAGAACACTTTGCAGATGAAACATAGCTATTCATCTCATAATGAACTATGCAATCCCAACATATTTTCACCACCACCTTATCTACCCAACTCCCCTGTCATCCTTCCACCCTCCCCTGTCTACCCTCTACACCTTGCCCCAATCATTTTAATGTTAAATCTATTCGTAATGTTGCCAGTTACCTAGTTAACATTTTCTTTATATAGCTTGTTGTTATATTCCATGTAAAGCCCTGTTGAGCTATGTTGTTTATCATGTAAACCACTTTGACTTGTAGATATAGCAGTATAGAAAAATAGCTAAATAAATAAATCATTTAGTATCCCTGTATTTCTGTTGTGCCACTGAGTCAGTGTTGACTCATGGTGACCCTCTTGATAGTTGTCCTAAACTGCATTCAGTCTTCCATCAGGTGGCTCATAGTTGATAGAGTGGCATCAGTAGCTGCTGTTATTGTATCAATCCATCTCACTGCTGGCCTTCCTCTTTTACATTAATCTTCAACCTTGCCAAGCATGATGTCTTTCTCTAATGATCTCTCTCTTTGTATGATGTATCTAAAGTATGAAAGTCAAAGTCTTTTCATCTGAGCATCTAAAGAAAGCTTAGGTTTGATCTTCTATAGCATAGGTGTCAAACTCTGGCCCGCGGGCCAAATTTGGCCCGTAGTGTAATTATATTTGGCCCGCGAGGCTATACCAAATGACTACTAGAGCTAGCCCGCCGGTATTATACAGCGCATTCATTCATCGCTAATACTACAAATCCCATAATGCCTTGCTGTTGTTTTGGCGCGTCAATCAGGACAGGTCCCAGAAACGCCCTCTCCTGTGTGACAGAAGTCATAGCGATCTCAAGCTACAACTGTCACTGTGGAACCCCTTCCCAAAAATGGCAAAAAGAAAGGCAGACAACAGGAACTTTCTGGACAGGTGGGAGGCAGAATATTTGTTTACATATGTAAAAGACAGACCTGTTTGTCTGATTTGTGGAGTCAACGTGGCTATAACTAAGGAGTATAACATTCGACGACACTATGAAACAAAACACCATGACAAGTACAAGGACCTGGACATGACTCAAAGGAGCCAGAAAGTGGAGGAGATGAAAAGAAGTTTCACAACAGAATATGTTCAAAAAAGCCACATCACAAAGTGAGGCTGCTGTAAAGGCTAGTTATATTGTGGCAGCAGAGATCGCAAAATCAGCCCGGCCCTTTAATGAGGGAGAGTTTGTGAAAAAGTGCATGTTGAAAGTTTGTGACATCGTGTGCCCAGAGAAAAAGCAAGCCTTTTCAAACGTGAGCCTGAGCAGAAACACAGTAGCTGATCGCACATGTGATCTTGCCACCAATCTGTATGACCAGCTTTTGGAAAAGGGAAAAGATTTCGTTGCATTCTCCCTTGCTGTGGATGAGAGCAGCGACGCATCTGATACTGCTCAGCTGTCAGTCTTCATCCGTGGAGTGGACTCAAATATGTGTGTTACGGAGGAGCTATTGGGATTCAAATCAATGCATGGCACAACCACAGGAAAGGAAATTTTTGAGGAGGTTTCCAAATGCATAACTGAAATAAAGCTGCCGTGGGATAAACTCGTGGGATTAACGACAGATGGTGCGCCAGCGATGTGCGGTAAAACAAGTGGACTGGTGGGCAGGGTCTGGGAGAAGATGCAGGAAGAGAACTGTGCAGGTGAACTAACTGTTTATCACTGCATCATACATCAGGAATCATTGTGTGGCAAAGCCCTAAAGATGGAACATGTTATGACCACAGTAACACAAGTAGTTAACTTTATAAGAGCCAAAGGTCTGAATCACCGCCAGTTTAAGTCTTTTCTGGAGGAGTGTGGTTCGGAATACGCAGACGTGCCGTATCACACAGAGGTGAGATGGTTAAGCCGAGGAAAAGTACTGAATAGATGTTTTGAGCTGCATGAGGAAATATGTCAGTTTCTGGAAAGCAAAGGGAAGGACACAGCAGAGCTTCGGGAGAAAACGTTTCTGTGTGAGCTGGCCTTTCTGTGTGACATCTCGAGCCATCTCGATGCGCTGAACCTGCAGCTTCAGGGGCGGGGGCGCATCATCACAGACATGTACGCTGCAGTGAGGGCTTTTAAAACTAAACTGTGCCTGTGGGAGAATCAGATGCTGCAAGGAAACCTTGGCCATTTTCCCTGCTGCCAAACCATGAAAACGCAGTTCTTTACCAACTTGTTCCCATGCGCACAGTTTGCTGAAAAACTCAGTGTACTCGGCGCTGAGTTTAGCCTGCGATTTGCCGACTTTGATGTCCAGAAATGTAGGTTTGAACTGCTCAGTAATCCCTTTGCAGTTAATGTGGAAAACGCACCAACCAACCTCCAAATGGAGCTAATTGAACTCCAGTGTAATGACACGCTGAAGTCAAAGTATGATGCTGTGGGTGCCGCCCAGTTTCCACAGTTCATCCCTGACACAATGCCTCAGCTCCGCACCCAAGCTGCTCAGATGCTCTCCATGTTCGGCAGCACTTATCTATGTGAGCAACTTTTCTCCTCGATGAAGATGACCAAAACATCTCACAGGAGACGTCTGACTGATGAACACCTTCGCTCGATACTGAGGATTTCCTCAGCTCAAAGCCTGAGCCCAGACATTGATGAACTATCATCCAAGAAGAGATGCCAGGTATCTGGCTTGGGCACATCAGATTAGATCAGTGTGCAGCAAACTGAGCAATAATTAACGTTTTCTTTATGCACTTTTTCTTGCTACTCCAAGACATGGGCTTGAATGGTTGATTAATTTTATTATTGTTATTTTATTTTAAAAATTATTATTTATTATTATTTAAATCTTATTTAATAAATGAATGTCATTGATGTTTTTTTTTATTTGAAATTGGTTTTTTCATATCTGAACTATTAAGTTATAAATTGTATAGTAATAAGTGTTGCTTCATATTCAATGTTAAAGCAAATCTTGTTTGGGTCCATATTAAAAGGTTCATTTGTTCAATGCTGGCCCGCGACTTTGTTCAAGTTTTACATTTTGGCCCACTGTGTATTTGAGTTTGACACCCCTGTTCTATAGTATTGACTGGTCTGTTCTTTGGGTAGTCCATGGTATGCACAATATTCTTTGCCAGCACCATAATTCAAAGGCATTGATTTTCTTCCTGTCTATCTTTCCAACTTTCTCATCCATATGATGTTATTGAAAATACCATGGCTTGGACAAGTCACACTTCTATGTTCCTTTTCTAAATTTGTAATCTATTTTTTGAGATGCAGCGACCAGAATTGAACACTTTATGCAAGGTGTCTTCTGCAGCAAACTGGCTAACCTAATAAAGAGGGTTTTAAACTAGATTAGTTGGGGATGGGTAAAGAAAGCCTTCAGGTAAGTAAAACATTATATACCTCCGTAGAAATATGGAAAAGGAGCAACATCTGGAAAGCGGTCTGTATTAATGCCTATAGTATGGAAAATAAGATTCTGGATCTTGAGGCTTTAATGGAAGAGACTGACTCGGATTTAGTAGCAGTCACAGAGACAGACTTCACACAGACCCATGATTGGGATAAAACATGCCAGCTCTAATTTGTTCAGGAAGGACAGGGTAGTAAGAAAAGGAGGGGGAGTGGCTTTATATGTAAAAAAAAATATATATATATATATAAGGATAGAATTGCAGCATCTGTGAGGGAAGGAGGAAACCCTGTGAGTTAAATTGGAAAGTGGGAATGGAGCATCTATTTGAATTGATATGATACATGGACCTCTTTCACTGGCAGAAAAAGGAGAAGGAGATTTAATTGAAGACCTTCAAAGTATTGCTGTGAAAGAAGTGCTACTGATAGGCAGGACCAGAGCTAGGGTCTCTGATGCCCTCCTGCAACCTATACATTGGTGCACCCTACCTCATTATTATTAATGATAGGCTGCACCCCCCTCCTTCCCAAAACTCCTTTGTGAACTCTGTTCATCTGATGCTAGCATTTCTCCTTCAAATCAAAATGTTGTAACAAGAAAATTACAGTGAAGCGGCAAATTCATAGCTGGAATCAAAAGAAGTACTGAGGAGTAAATATTTAACATAGTATGAATGGACTTTGATAGTCAAAGGACTGTGATTGAAGCTAACATATTTAAAAATATATATATATATTTAACCAAAAAAGGTCTACAAAGGTTAAAACCACATAGCTTTTCATGTCTCTTCTCCTGCCTGTTATTGTTGCTAAAGATACGGCATGCATATTTTTCCACTCAACATGTAATCAAACTCTGGAATGTGTTACTGGAGGATGTAGTAAAAGCTATTAGTGTAGCCAGGTTTAAAAAAGGTCTGGACAAGTTCCTGGAGGAAAGGTCCACAAACCATTATTAAGGAGCATTAGGAAAATCCACTGCTTACCTCGGGATAAACAGTGGAATCTCTGTACCTTTTTGGGAACCTGACAGGTACTAGTGACCTGAATTGGTCACTGTTTGAAACAGAATACTAAGCTTCATGTACCCTTGGTCTGACCCAGTATGACATAACTTATGTTCTTAAATCTGACAAATAAGGAGGAAGTGATAAAAGCAGTTGGTGTAGGTGGATTTAAAAAAAAGCTTGGACAAGTTCCTGGAGAAAAAGTCAATAGACTTATTAAGACAGACCTGGGGAAAGCCACTGATATCCCTGGGTTTAAGCAGCATGGAAGCCAAGGTGAGCCCTAAGAGGCAGGACTCAGTCCATGTGCTGATTTCAGTAGTCCTGGCAGTCAATGGTGATAGCATCAATGCGAGAACCACCACTTGGCTGGACTTTGAGAGCACTGCATTGTTGCTGCTACATGTTGGAACTGCTGCAACTGTGAAACATGCAGAGACTTTGCTGGTATTGCAGCTAGGCTGGACGAAAGTGAAATGATCACTCCATAGCCTCCTGTGAGAGCCAGTGCTGGCACTCCTTGTAGTGGACTGCCAGTGACGCTAACCACAAGCCTCAAGCCCTGCACTGTGGCACACATGTGTCTGACTCCGACTGACCAACTCACTACAGTGGAAGCTCCCCCCCCCCCCCCAACTTCCACTATTCTCTGTGGTTGGCTGCCTAGCTGGGACATATCATCCTAGCAGCGTGCCAGAAGAGGCAAGGAAGGAGGTCTGGCATGTTTGGTGTCCTGCAGCAAAGCTGAGACAAGTTGAAAAGTGCACACTTTACAGTGTGATACAATAGCACGTTCCCCTCATTCATAGGATCAGACATAGGAAGTGCCAGGGGGGTTTGCGCATGTTTATCAGTGAGTACAGGTGTTCGTGTCTTTCTGTGTGACATGGAGACTGCTGGAGGCTACAAATAAACATGCGTGTGTATGTGGATGCCAAGGGGACTGTTGGGTGCTATATACATGCATGTATGTAAATGCATGTGTCATGAGGGCTGTTGGGGCATATGTACGTGTCATGAAGAGTGTCAGGGGCTGTATGCATGTGTATACTTATATCTACTGGGGACTGTGTTTGCATGTGAAAACATTTCTCCTTTCGTTTGCAAAATCATACATATCTGGATGTGTGTATGTGGAGAAAGAATTCAAAGAGAGATGATAAAGTGTTTCTCCTTATGGTACTAAACATAGGGGCCTTTCTATTAAGCATTTTCTCCATAGGCATAAAATGGAAAAATCCTTTAGTAGATAGGCCCCATAGAAACATGACAGCAGAAAGAGATCATATGGCCTATCTAGTCTGCCCTTCCATATCAACTATTATAGCCCCTTTCTTTCCTTTAGAGATCTTCTGTGTTTGTCCCATGACTTCTTGAATTCAGAAACTGCCCTCATCTCTACTACCTCCACTGGGAGAAAGTTCCATGCATCTCCCACTCTTTCCGAAAAGAAATATTTCCGCATATTACTTCTGAGTCTATCCTCTATCCCCTTTCACCCTCATCCTATGTCCTCTCATTGCAGAGATTACTTTCAATCGAAAGAGGCTTCTTGTGCATTTATGCTACAGAGCTATTTAAACGTCTCAATCATATCTCCTCTATCCTGCCTTTCCTCTAACATACATATTAAGATCTTTAAGTTTATCCTCATATGGTTTATAATGAAGACCACTAATCATTTTAGTAGCCACCTTCTGCACCAACTCCAACCTGTTTATATCCTTTTGAAGGCGCGGTCTCCAGAATTGAACACAATGCTCCAAATGAGGTTGCACCAGAGACTTATACAGAGGCACTATCACCTCCTTTTTTTCTGCTGGCCATTCCCCTTTATGCACCCAAGCATCCTTCTAGCTTTCACTGTCACCTTTTCTACCTGTATAGCTACTTTAAGATTATCAAACAATCATGCCCACAGGGCCGTACAAAGCCATAAATGCACCTTGTGCGACTTGCAGACCTGGCGCCCCCTGACATCACACATTTTGCCCCACCCCCCATGCCCAGCATCTCCCCATTTTACCCCACACCTCTTTGTCTCCAGTCGGATCCCCTCCCCACGCACTGCCTGCCCGGCCTGTCCTTCCTGTTTCTTTGGTGGTGGTGGCAGTGGAGCGGACCTCCAATTATAAAAAAATACATGGTTCTTTCCATGCTTGCATGGCTGCTCTGATCCCTCCCTCCTCTGAAGTATGCTCTCATGTGAAGAGAACAGGAAAAGCGGCAGCAAGGCAAGGACAGGCAGCTGGGGGGGGGGGAGCCGAGTTCAGCCTTAAATGCGCCCCTATTTTTTTGCACCCTGTGCAGCTGAACCACTCATACAGGGCTAGGTATGGCACCACACGCCCAGTCCTGCTCTTCTTTCGTGGAAAGAAGTAGATTCACCTCCTACACTGTACCCCTCCCTTGGATTTTTGCAGCCCAAATACATGACCCTTCATTTTTAGCATTAAATCTCAGCTGCCAAATTCTTGACCATTCCTCAAGCTTAGCTAGATACCTCCTCATGTTATCTACTCCTTCCTGGGTGTCTACTTCATTGCAGATTTTGGTATCATCCGCAAAGAGGCAAACCTTACCCGACAGCCCTTTTGCTATATCACTAACAAAGATGTTAAAAAGAATCGGACCAAGGACAGATCTATGCGGCATGCCACTGGTAACATCCTTAGCGTGGGCTCTATTTACCTGTGCCCTTTGTCACCTCCCACTCAACCAATTTTTAACCCAGTCAGTCACTTTAGAGTCCATCCCTAGGGTGCTCTATTTATAAGTCAACTGTGTGGAACAGTGTCAAAGGCTTTATTGAAATCTAAGTACACCACAGCTAGGTCTCTCCCTCGGTCCAACTCTCTGTTCACCCAGTCAAAGAAATCAAATCAGTTTTGTCTTACAAGACCTGCCTCTGGTAAACCCATGCTGTCTCGGATCCTGAAATCCACTGGACTCCAGCAACCTCACTATTCTCTGTCTTAGCAGCGTTTCCATGAATTTACCCATCACAGAGGTCAGACTAACTGGCCTGTAGTTCTCGAACCTCCTCCTTACTTCTGCTTTTGTGTAAAGTGACTACATGTGTCTTTTTCCAGTCCTCTGGAACCACTCCCAGCTCTAAAAAAGCATTGAAAAGATCAAACAGTGGAGATGCTAGAACGTCTTCAAGTTCCTTCAATATTCTTAGATGAATCCCATCCAGCTCCACTGCTTTGTCTACTTTTAGTTTAGCTAGTTCCTCATGAACACATTCTTCTATATATCGCTCAAGATCCCCTTCGCTTCTGTTCCTATCTGTGGGTGTTTTCTGAGGTCCTGCTCCTGGCCGTTCATCTGTGAACACAGAACAAAAATATTTGTTAAGTAATTCCGCTTTATCCTCATCAGCTTCTACATATTCCTCCCCTGCACCCTTGAGTCTGACAATACCTGACATTTTAAAATAAAAGGGCTGAGCAGACTCCTCACTCCTAATCCCACCCAAAAAAATTCCTGGCCCCCCTCTTCCCCTCCAACTGGCTATTTGGTTCTGGTTACCCCTAGCTCGGGCATCCTGGGTCAGGGTATGCAGGCCTGGACATTGGGAGCAGAGAGGCCCTGACCCAGAGTGCCTCCAATGTAGCTGGATCCCCTAAACCTCTAATACCTATCTGGTCTGGGGAGGAGTCCAGTGGTTTCTCCTTGTCCTGCTGCTATATTGAAAAAAGGTGCAGTGCCTGATCTCTATCAATGTGTCAGCATGCACCATCATTTTGTAAGACGGTGCACTAGAGGCAGGAATGCAATGACATCATTCCTTCCTCCTGATCTACTACTTATCATTTGTATAGTGCTACAAGACGTACGAAGCATTGCACATATACACGTGAGAGTCCATCACTGCTTAATAGAGCTTATGACCTAGAGTTGGGAGGGGAGGGGATCAGAGCGAAGGTTTGGGGCAGTATTAAGGCCCATAGAAAAAGTTTTATGGGGTGGGGGTTAGAAGTTGGAGGTCTGGGGGCCCACTGGGGCCACCCAGATCTTTGTGGCTTGGAGGTAGAGAGATAGGGATCGGGGGCCTAGTTGAGCCACTTGGGAGATCTGGCAAAATAGTCTTCTGAGGTGAAGTGTTACTCTTCACCTCAAATGATCCTTTGTTCCCTTGCTCTATCCAGGGCCAGCCCACCCACTAGGCAGATTAGGTGGCCACCTAGGGTGGCAGACCTCTGAGGGCAGCATAGCACCCACAGCAGGCCACGTGCTTCTGCACACATGGCCTGCCGCAGCTGACCCCCCCCCCCCCCCGACAGGACATTGTGTCAGAGGGGGGGGTCAGAAGAAATAGGCCATGTGTGCTGAAGCACATGGCCTACCGCTGCCGCTGTGCCAGGTAGATCCTCCCCCCACCTTGCCAACTGAATCAGCAGCAGAAGGGGCAGCAGGTCAGTGTGGCTGGGGGAGTGGCATGGCCAGGGCTTCTGCCTGGGGCAGCAGAAACCCTTGGGCCAGCTTTGGCTCTGTCTTTACTTCAGCTCTGAGCTAAAGATTCAGTGCTACCAAGAAAGTGCTCTACAAAGGTTTAGCACAGGTTTTTTTCTTTTTACCTTGGGAGCAATTAAACATTTGGTCACTGGCATTGTTTTACATGCCCATCAGGCTACCCTTTAGCTCTGTGATTTTACTTCTGATTTTTTTTGTTCACTCTACAACCCTTGCTGTACAGCAAAATCAAAATTAATGTTGGGCCCAGAGGAAGCTGCTGATGTGGAAAACTAATAAAACAAGAATTGAAAGAGGGCAAAAAAATTCCAGTTCTTGCAAATTCAGTAGTCAAATATTCTGTGTAATTTGAGTATCTTCAAGACCAGAGCAAACATTAGGCAAGATGAGGTGGTTGCCTCAGGCAGCAAAGAGCAACAACCGTTTAAGCAAAGCAACAGATCTTGACAGCCACACAAACTCCGAGAGAGCCATCGGCACATTCTCTTACCCGCAGGGAGTGAGGGCACAAACATGCATACAAAGCAAAGTTAAATATTTAAAAGTATGTTGCCAATTATACATTTTTACAGGATTGTTTGAGAGGGTGGTGTTGGGGTGATCACGATTGTTGAGTTTGTTTATCAAGGTCTTGGAGGGGGACCATAAGACTGAAGGCTTGTCTCAGATGCCCACTACCCTTGCACCAGCCCTGAGGCTCTATGGAATTATCTTTCCTTCAGTGCTTTAGGTGAACATCACACAGGTGACCTGAATCTGATCGTGAAAAGAAAGTAGATGCATGCACACACAACTAGTTGAGGGGAAACCCATGCTCTGATTTTAGAGGTCTACCACAAGAACAATAAACAAAGCACAACATACCTGGAATGGAAATAAGTGGAAAAGGAAGATGGACCATTTATTTGGGAAAGCACCTTCTATGAAAATAGAATCAAAAAAAGGAAAAGTACATGGAGTGGTTTTCTGCAAGGACTGAATTAACGCGAAAGGAAATTCCCAGACTTCTGCTAGGAAGGCTGAATCTGGCACAGAATCTCTGTTTCCAGGGAAGCTCTGTGCTCTGCTGCAATCGCTGTGTGTTTACTGCCACAGAAGGATCAAACAAAATTTCTTTAATCTTTCTTTAATCCATTGCCTTAATTCAAAAAAATAATAATATCTCCAGCCACAGCAAACACACATTTCCTGTAGTCTGGATTAGTCTCTTCCATAACCAAAAACTCTAGGCCTTTTCTGCTGGCCCTAAACCGGCTTGTGGGGCTTGGAGTATATTCATAGGGCAATTTTTGGAGGGTTCATTTTGGGACAACAAAGTATTTCTTTTGGCAGATAGAGTTCCTATGCAAAATAGTATGCATGGATTTGAAATACAATTTACCTGTGTTATTTTTCAAGTCCATCCAAAATATACACCTGTGAAGGGAAGACTTTGCCTAAATGTGGCTACTAATTGATGAACATTATCCCAAGTTCAACATCCTGTTCATTGTAAAACACTAAAGGGTATGTTTACTAATCAGTGGTAGCAGCTTCCATGCAATATCGGAGCTACGACCCCATTGAATTCAATGGGGCCTTGGCTCCAATCGCACGGAAGACGCTACCTCTGACTAGTAAACATACCCCTAAATGTTACTATATTATATGTTAACCGCTTTGAAAGTAAGAAAGGCGGTATATAAAACGTGTTAAATAAATACATACATACTATTTAGCTATATTGAGGAAGGACAATTTTCAGAAGCCAATTTACATGTATGAATTGCTTGAGTTACTCCTAGAAAAAAAGGCGTGAGCTGCTTAACCACAGAAATTTCTTTAACAATTGTCCTCTTAGTGCCTTGTCTTCACCCCCAGTCCTGGAGGGCTGCCAATTGGCCAGGTTTTCAGGGTAGTTCTAATAATGCACAAGAGAGATTTGCACACAATGGAGGTAGTGGGCATAAAAATCACTCTCATGCATATCCCTTAGGGATGTCTCAAAAGCCTAGAAACATGACAGCAGAAAAAGACTATATAGCCTATGTAGTCTGCCCTCCCATATCAACTACTATAGTCCCCTGATCTGCTGGCAGCCATCGAGAACTGGGGCTGAAGCCCAAGGCCTTAGGAGGGATCTTTATAAAGAGACTTGAGCACAGTGAACAATGTTTGACATGAATAATGCTCAGTTAAGCACTTATATAATTAACTGGGGTTAAACAAACAGAAAAGTGCAATTAGAAAATGTAGGAGGTAATAATCAGCAGCAGTGGTCACCATATAAATTAACATGCCAGATTACAGGCTTTAAATTAATATGTATTCAGTGCTGCTATAGGAATTTACATGCAGTGCTTGATTGTCACTGCTACTGCTGTTTTACTCAATACAGCCAACACAACAACTGGAGACTAGGGTAAAACTAGGATAATGGTAAAGATGCATGTAGTTGGTGAACAGGAGACTAAGGGGATCAAGATCCAAAAGCAGCATCAAAGAGGTGGGTTTTTAGCCTTTGTATGTATGTATGTGTGTGCTCCCGCTCTCCTTGCAGATAACAGAATGTGCTGATGACTCTTTGAGTTTCTGGGGCTGTCAGGATCTATTGTTTTGCTTTGACTGCTGCTGTTCTCTGCTGCCCTTCAGAAGCTGATGCCCTAGGCGACTAGTTGGGCCAGCCATGAGAATAACCTCGTCCCCATCTCCCTTGTCCCCTTTAACATGTGGATAGAGGCAGGCTGGTTAGAGAGATTTTCAGCCTGACACTATCCCTATAGCATTTGAAAATCTACAGATAGGGAAGTTACATGTTTTCCTGTTTTGTTTTGAAAACTGACCCCATAGTCTTCTTTTATGCAACACCTGAATTGGCATTGCCAGGAGTGGAGAATGGGTGGAATCATCACCTATGTGGATGTTTTATAAAATAGATGCATATGTTTATGCAAGTTGTACTGGCATATATACACACAAAGGTACTCATAGTAGCATAGTATATGACAACAGATAAAGACCAGCATGGTCCATCTAGTCTGTCCAGCAAGGTGGCAAGAGTAGGTCGTCCGCCGCTCCATGCAGGTCACCTCTACTTGTTGAGATATCAGAGACAGTTAAGTTTATTTTGATTTTATCCTGTTTCTATAAAGGGATCCACTGTGTTTGTCCCATGCCATTTTGAATTCTGTCACTGTATTTGCCCCCACCACCTCCATCAGGAGGGCATTCCAAGCATCACCACCCTTTCAGTGAAAAAGTATTTCCTGACGTTGCCTTTCAGTTTACTCCCTTGTAGCTTCATGTTATGCCCTCTAGTATTACAGTTTTGCCGTCTTTGAAAAAGGTTTATTTGTTCATTAATATTACTTAAGTATTTAAAGGTCTGTATCATATCTCCCCTGTCCCTCATCTTCTCTAGTCTAGAGTATACATATTTAGGTCTTCAAATCTCTTCTCATATGTCTTCTGGCGCAGGCTCCAAATCATTTTGGTCGCCTTCCTCTGAACCGTTTCCAGTCTTTTTATATCTTTGTGAGATATGGTCTCCAAAACTGAACACAATATTCCAAGTGAGGTCTCACCAGCAACTTGTACAATGGCATTAGTACCTCCTTTGTTCTGCTGGAAATTCCTCTCTATATGCAACCCAGCATCCTTCTGGCTTTGGCCACTGCCTTGTCACACTGTTTCACCACTTTGAGATCCTCAGAAACAATAACTCCAAGGTCCTTCTCCTGGTCCATGCACACCAACCTATTGCCCCCTATTTCATACAATTCCCTTGGATTTCTGCATCCCAAGTGCATGACACTGCACTTCTTCACATTAAATCTTAACTGTCAAGCATTAGACCATTCTTTCAGCTTTTGTAGATCTTTCCTCATGTTATCCACTCCCTCAGGGGTGTCCACTCTTGCATCACCTTCTGTTGTCTATCAGTCAACCAATTTCTGATCAGTTCACCACCTTGGGACCCATCCCCAGGCTGGTCAGTTTATTGCTGAAATCTAGGTAGATCACATCCATCACATGCCCTGATCTAGTTCTCTGGTCACCCAGTCAAAGAACTGAATCAATTTGTTTGGCATGATCATCCTTTGCTAAAACCATGTGGCGTGTCTGTGCAGGAGAATGTTTGGTGCTGTTTAACCCTATGCAGGCATGTTTTTCAACGATCTGCTGCTGGACTAATCAGGACAATTATACCTGTTTCTACCTGTTTTTATTCACTTTGTTCTGATAGTAATGTTCCTCCTGCTGTGGTCATGTATTGTGTACCATTCAATAAGAATATTTAGTCAGAATTTTAGTTTTGAAGGTTGTATTAATCATCAGAGCTCCGCAAACAGTTTTTAGTTATATTCTCTGCTCTGTCTGCATTTCTAAGTCAATTGAGCCTGTTATATTGCTGTTACTTTGCAGAACTATCCAGGAGGTGACGGGTTTAGTTCAGTTATAGTGTGTAGGGTAAGATTAGTTATTCCGGTCAGATAGGTATAATATATTTGTGGGCTTAGCTTTGCCCTGTGTTTTATGATTCAAATAGGAAATGATATTTTCCTCTGACCTACAAAGTAATTATTAGATCACGACTTGACACTGATTTAAATTGTTTTTTCTGGCATCTCTCTGTGTGTGGGAATGAGAAATCCTTTTTTTTTCCTGAGCACAGTTAAGCCCCAGCGAGTCGAGGGGTGTGGCTTCCACATAGCCTGAAGAAAAAAAAAAAAAAAAAGGTTCTGGAGAGACAGCTGGAGACTGCAGGAGATTTCTCCTAGGAATGAAAAGGGACTCCCGATTTGAAAAGTCTCTTCATTTAATCGAAGCGTGATGAATTTATAATTAGTTTTTTTCTCTGGTTTCACTAGCTCTGTT
This sequence comes from Ichthyophis bannanicus, assembly GCA_033557465.1. Lineage (NCBI taxonomy): Eukaryota > Metazoa > Chordata > Amphibia > Gymnophiona > Ichthyophiidae > Ichthyophis > Ichthyophis bannanicus. Next base: position 558,863,222 of record CM066034.1, on the reverse strand, counting down.
TAACCAAAAGTTTTAAAAACAAAGTTTATCTTTTTATGAATGAGTATAAGTCATTTGAATGCATGCTTCCCCTCTGTGCTGGTTACTAATGAACAAATCAGTTAGCTACACTGACCTTTACAATATTGGCTTTTAAGATAAATTAATCTGTGTTTCTGTATTTAAAAAAAAAAAAAAAAAGGAAAGGTGTACTGTATTTTATGAAAAATATCCGGAATGTCTTTTAAATATTTGCTTCCTGAACTAAAAAATAATTTCTTTTGCAGAGACATGCTGACAGATAGCTATAGTTCTCTCTATAAGAAGCATAATGGATGTATGTGCTCAATCTAAGTGTTTCCTGCCTGCCCTATGTTTACAGAAATAATAAGTGTCTTTTCAAGTATGATCAAGAATTTCAGTAAGGGATTTACTGAAGATTATGAAATGTCTCTGTCCCAATCAGGATTTTGCCCCAGAATTTCTAGATATCCTGTCTCGTCTCTCTCTCTCTCTCTGTAAGTAGTTCTGTTCAGAGTGCTTAAGGGGGGATGGAGCCCAGTCCACCGATGATGTCAACCCCCCCCCCCCCCCGGTGGGCGTGAACTAATGTGCCCACAGCAGAGAAGTGGATCCTTAAAAAAAAAAAAAAAAAAATCAACCTCCTGGATAGAGCATTGCTAGGAGAAACAGAATCCAGGAGAGGGGGGGGGGGGACTACAGATTCCCAAGTAGTTTGCTAGCCACCTCTGCAACAGGGGAATGTCCACCCCCTCCGGACTAGAAGTGAAAGTCAGCTGACCAGACTTGTTTAGAACTGAAAAAAAACTGCATTATACACTGAGAAGTTTTAGGACTTGATTGAACTAATGAACGGAAATTGCAAAGAACTGGATGAATTTGCGGGCATAATGGTTAAATGAAAGTTAATCAGAGGGTGTGTGAATTGTGAAAATAAATGTAACAGAGAAAGTGAATGATATTTTAGTTGAATGATGTGAGGAGGTTATCCTAATCGAAGGAACAGAGGAAGTGAAAAACTGGGTGTGAGTACGCCCATTATAGAAAAAGAAGGACATTAGAGAAGTGAATGCCCGTATCTTGACTCCACCCCAGGAGGGAGTACTTGATTGTAGAATCATAGACAGAATAAAACCAAGCACAGTGTTTCAGCACGAGAGTGGAGCAGCTATAGCGTGAGTGGCAGCCTGAGAGGACTACAGCATGGATGAAGACTAGGCCAGACCGGACTCTCCAGTTTCCCTGGGTCCCCAGGAGTCAGTCTGAAAAATAGGGGACCAATATATGGACTTTTATGGGGGATACAGGAGCAGAATACTAAAGCCAGTAGCCCCTGTGTTTTTCTCGCAAAGCCTTTTCTGCAGAACCACATGTGTGAACTAGAAAAAAAATAATAATAATAATGTACCAGTTCCTGTATATGCCTGAATGCCCTATTCCATTTTTGGAGCCGAGATCTGCTTGCAAAGCTTCAAGCACAGATATCCTCTGTTGAAGGAAGAAAAAAAATGAAACTCAAACTGTCCACAAGAAGAAGAATGGCGGTTCTATTCACCTGCATCCAAAGCAACAAGCTGTACACTTACCAACCTCATAGCCCCACCTGGAGGATGGGCAGAAGATAATCCACCTGGCCTAGCGAAGAACATAGCCCCTGCCATTGTCACCCTCAAGCCAGTCAAGAAGCCTGGGACAGGTGATTACCGCCCAGTGCAGGATCTAAGAAGAATGAATGATGCAGCTGAAACTATACAACCAGTGGTACCAAAATCCTTATATTCTCTTGGAACTGATCTCTGCTGAAGCTATACATTTCATCATTCTGGACTTAAAAAGATGTTTTTTTTCTGCATACGCTTAGCCCAAGACCCCACTACAAGGAGGCGGGGCCAACTCATCTGGACAAGATTACCTCAAGAATTCAAGAACTCGCCTCACTCAGCAAAAGATTTGACAAGTTATCCAGAAACTCCAGAAAAAAAAAAAAGAAAAAATTCTACTTCAATATGTGGACAACTTGCTCATAACCACCAACTCAGAAAGTGAATGTCCACCAGCCACCAGTGAACTCTTGCACCTTTTTAATGAGGCTGGATACAAAGTCTCAAGAGCCAAAGCATAATTATGTCAAACAAGTTAAATACCTAGGATTCCAGTTGTCCAGCGGAATTCAACGCCTGGAACCCTTACCAGAACGCAAAGCAGCTGTATGCAGTATTCCTACTCCAACCACCAGGAGGCAAGTGAGAGCCTTCTTGGGTGCCACAGGGTACTGTTGTATATGGATCCCCAATTTTGCGCTGCTAGCAAAACCATTGTATCACATTGTATCAAGCTACCAAAGGAATGAAAAAGTCTCCATTGGAATGGGGACATGAATAGGAATGCAGTCTTTTGATCTTTGAAAACCGCTCTGATGTTATCACCAGTTCTGGGTCTACCCGATGTCCAGAAAACCTTGCAGTCTCTATGTTCATGAGTCGCAAGGAAATGTTCTGGGAGTGTTGACTCAATCTCTTGGACCTTATTTGAGAAGCTGTTACAGCTATAGCCTTCCTAGTAAGCAAAAACTAAAAGAAAAATCACTTTGAGATAGAATCTTCAAGTTACTGTACCACACTCTGTTCTAACCATTATGAAACACAAAGGAAATTACTAGCTAACAAATCTATGAATGTTGAAATATTAGAGTATGTTGTGTGAAAACCCCAGATACAACTGAAGGGTCAGTCAAGCTTTCAATCCTGCTATGTTATCAGTTAGTCTTGATCCCCTGATCATGACTGTTTAGAGATTATGGACACTGTATTCTCAAGCCACCTGGATTTGACTGATGTCCCTCTGGAGAACCCTGAACAGACTTTCTTTGTGGCTGAAGGCAGTTTCATCAACAATGGACATTGTTGTGCTAGATATGCAGTGGTGACCCCTGATTTGGTAGTTGAGTCTTCAGCCCTGGCCCCAGAAACTTCACCACAGAAAGCTGAACTGATAGTCCTCACTAGAGCACTAACAATAGGAAAAGAGCCCTGTCTAAATGTGTACCCAGATTTCAAGTATACCCTTACAACCTTGCATGCATATGGGGCCCTGTACAAAGAATGAGGGTGGATAACCCTAGGAAGCAAGTCCATTAAGTATAGCCCCAAGATATTGATATTAATAGATACATACTGCCTATAGATCTCAGAATTTAGGAAAAGTAGAATGTATGAATAGAACCCTGAAATCTCAGTTGTCTAAACTTTGCCAAGAGGTTTACCTGAAGTGGCCCCAGGTTCTTCCCATAGCCCTTCTTAGGATATACGTAGCCCCTGCTAAGTCTTTAGGAGTTTCCCTTTTTGAGATTCTGTATGGGCAACCCCTGCCTATTGTATAGGAAATAAAAGGAGATATGAGACAGATAGGATCTGAAATTATTAGACATGAACTATTGGTTTTAAGTTCTGTTTTGCAGGAGTCTTCATACCTGAGTACAAAATCGATTACTCATCAATTTGCCTGCACCCCTGCATCCTTTCAAGCCTGGAGTCTCGGTGTGGATCAAAGAGTGGAGAAAGATACTGTTAGCCCTGCATTGGAGGGGACCCTATGTCGTCATCCTGTCAACTCCAACTGCAGTAAAAGTCGCAGAATTTGAACCTTGGATCCATCATAATCAAGGGAAGCCAGCAGCTGCTCTTGAACCTGATCACTGGACTACTGTATAGCATCCTGAGACTCCATTGCACCTCACCCTACAACAACAACCACGGACCTAAGACTTATTGGTCCCTCAGAAACTGCACTATTTCAAGACTGTTTGTTTATCTGAAGGTAAGCCTCGCATCTGAAAAAACCTGCAATCATCAGAAAGAGACTGTGTTGTGTTAAGAAATTGAATCTTCTAAGAGACTGTGTTTAAATACTCTGAAAAGACTGTTTTGATCTCCTAAAGAGTGAACTGCTCTAAGGAAGCAATAATAGCCTAAGAGACTATGCTATGATATTTTAAGAAATTGAGACATCCCAGAGGACAGTGATACTTTGGAATCTACAGCCCTACTCCTGCCAAAAAGCTGGTAGGTCTACGTACGGCAGAAGCTTGAGGATCTACAATCAACCCTACATCTGTTATCTGTTGTGGAAGTCGACAGTTCCACCAATTTTCCAGAGACTATGCCCATTATGAATTATTATTATTGCTTTATTTTGGCAGCAGCCTTGGAGTGCTTTGAAATGACTTTTGCCTTATCTCCCTGGGCAGCCTGTATAAGTACAACATGAACTGGACCGAAGGTCACTCAGACCTTGATTTATCATTCTCCCTATACTTGCATTGGTATACTCTCCAATCCAAAAGTTGTTCTAGATCTTGACTTTCTACAAGGCTATGCAAGCCACCGTTGCAATTCCTCATACCACCACCAGAACTTGTTTCTTGAACTTGCTGGAGCAATAGCATCTAGTCTCCACACTTCTGACTGTTTCTATTGTGGAGGAACTAAGATGGGAGATCAGTGGTCCTGGGAGACGCAAGAACTGAACTATTCTATCCTATACAATCAGACTGATTTACATAATACTACTAGTGAGTGGGTATTGGCCCACCCCATTGTTGACAGTTTGTGTTTTGTTCGGACTGGACCACAATCTACTACGAAGGATGGACAGCTGGTCTGTCTAAATCAGAAGCTTTACGACAGCACAACAAAGATGCAACCGAACCTTCTAATCCTTTAGTTCTTTTTCCCACTCTTGCCAAACTATGGACTTTGACTATCTGCTTGTTGCTCCCTTGTTTCTTGCTACTTTGCTTGCGAATGATAACTTCAGTTATTAATAACACTGTAGAGCATAAGGCAGCTACAAAGATATTAGCTATGTGAACTTACTACCCTATACCACAGAGTGATACCTTTACCTAGTATTATGTGATTTGATTCTCACACCTTATTAACATGCGGGTGAGAATAATCAAAGGGGGGAATGTGGTAGGCGACGGCCTATGATCCATGCTAATTGAACTAAGCAGACAGGCCTGAGCAGCTTGACCTGTAACTGAAGCCTGTAGTTAGGCCCAGAGGAATGAAAACCCCCCTGAATGATGACACCATAGAATTGAAACTTAACTCAGTTTAACTGAACATAGCTAAGCAGAAACGAAACTTAGAAAATATAGAAAAACAAGTTTAATTGGTACTGATAAGGTGTGCTATGCTTCTATGGAATTAATTAACTCTGCAAAAAGTAAGGTTACAGTGCCCTGCTTCCCATATGTTTTAACAAGCTAAGCGACCTTGGAGGAGAGATGTAACAAGTTAGAGACACTGACCATTGTAATTGGGACTAGAAGGGGGGCAACCAGGTGCTGAGCCCAGACCAGAGTCCCGATTGGGTAGCCATATCAGTACCGGGACCAATAGATGGGTGAGAGGGGTACTGGGACCAATGAAAAGTTTGCCTATGCTTAGAATGGACAAGAAAGCTATAAAAGTTGTTGTTTTACTAGAAGCCATGGCTCAGCCATTTTGAAATTGCTTATTGCTTGAGCCATGTGCACATTAAACTGGCTTGGATCCTTGAAAAGACTCCTGGATTTATTTATTGCATGCTTATCTGCTGCTACAGGATCATGCAACCTATTGGTTTTGAGAAAGTCCATTATTCTCTCTTTCAGGAGCGTCTCCATTACTTTTCCCGCCACTGAGGTAAGGCTTACTGGCCTGTAGTTTGCCACTTCTTCCCTATTACCACTTTTGTGAAGAGGTACCACATTGGTCCTTTTCCAGTCCTACGGACCTTTTCCTTTCTCCAAGGATCTATTAAAAACATCCTTTAAAGGCCCTGCAAGAACCTCTCAAGCTCTTTCAGTATCCTGGTTTGTATCCCATCCGGTCCCATGGCTTTGTCCACTTTCAATTTTGCAGTTCAAACACATCATTTTTTGTGAGCAGGAGCTTTGGAGAAGGGTATTCTTTAAGGCCTAGAGGTGCAACATGGATACCTTTCCTGCCTAGATGCCCTCTTATAAAAATTACCCTGGTGGAAGGTAATATTGCATAATTGTTTTTTTTTGAGTCAGTCATAACAATTCAACCATTAGTGCAGACCAAGGGGAGGGGGGATATTCAGAGGCCGCAGAAGCACTGTCGCTGCTAAACTTTAAACCCAGATATTCAAGGCCGGGGTCTTATCCAGCCAACAGCATTGAATATCTGAGCTTGGCCGGATAGTGATGCAGCTGCTGCGCAGTTAGCTATGACAGCCAAAGTTAGGTGAGTCTTTCAGGTGCCTAATTTTCACAGCCATGGAATAACCAGATAACAGCTGAATATCGCTGCTAGCCAGTTTATCTTTGGATGCTGCCTCCGGAACTCCCTGGTGCTAGCCAACCAGCATCAGGGAGTTTAGTGTTGGCACTTACAGATATTCAACGGCACGAACTGCATTAGCGCCGCTGAATAACCCTCAGGCCACTACTACCATGGTTAGTAAGCCTTCTAACCGCGTTAATCGCTTTGAAAATCCCCCCCCCCCCCCCATGTTTTCAAAATGGAGAAATGTTGATATTTCTCCTTCCCATCCCCCTTCTACTCCCCCTCATGCACATGTAGCAAACTATCATAGGAAAGCAGACAAAGCTTAAACATTAGAATTAACTATTTCACTCCTGAGATTAGTGGTTAAGAAAGGATCCCGATTTTTCATAAATGATTTCTTCTCCCAGGCTGCAGATCTTGTTTCCATTCTCAGTGACTCATGCATTTTGCGTCCTCCATATAGCTAAAGATGGTAAGGTTTCCTCAATCCATAGCATTAAAACACATGTTTTGTGCTACCAGACAAGATTTCCTGAAAAATATAACTGAGGTTGAATTGGGTAATGGTAGCTCATCAGTGAAAGGAAAGCAAATATGTTTTGGCATGTTTCCTTAGATTAGTTTTCAGCAGACAGGGCAGATGTGAAAGAGTTTCTTTCCAAAATTTGCCTATATGTCGACATGTCGACAGGGCTGGCTTAACTATCAGGCAAACTAGGTGGTTGCCTAGGGGGCACCTTCTGGGGGAGATGGCAAAAAGCAGTGCTGTCAAAGCAAACTAGATTCTGACAGCTACACCAATCCAGAGAACCATCAATTCATGTTTTTACCAGTTTAATATTTGAAAATGTGATATCTAATTATGATTTTTTACACAGTTCATTCTGAGAGGGAAGATATTATGGTAATCATGAGTACTGAGTTTAATTATTAAAATCTTCGGAGGAGGGGGGTCCTGGGAAAGGTAATAGGGGAGAGAAGGTACAAGCTGAAGCTTTGCCTAATGTCCTTCCACCGGCCTTTCCATGTCCCCCACCTGGTGAAAATATGATCCTACTGCAATGGCACATTTAAGACACATCTGAACTGTTCACTGGTATGCCCCCACAGGCAGCGTATGTTACAGTGGCATAGCCAAGGGTGGGCCATGGTCCTTCCACTTTGGTGTCAGGCAACAGAAGGGCCGTATGAGAGAAGAACCATAGGCAATGTCAACATCTGCACTGCCTTGTGCCCACCCATGTTAATCCCAGGCCCCATCAAAAAACCAGTCCGATCTATGCCACTGATATATAGCTTATGTAACAATTCTAAGTGTGCTTTTCATTAGGCTGCATATTCTATCAGTTCTTGTGGGGTTTTTTTTGGAAAGGAAGCACTGAAAGTCCTTCTGTGATATTTCTACCTCCAGATTTTCCACCCATCTCTGAAATGCAGAAGAAAAAAAGAGATGCAAGAAATTCCCAAATTAGGTTCTTACACAAAGTTCTTGTGTTGAAAGGTCCGAAGGTCTATCCCAAGAAGAGACATAGGGGCCCCTTTTACAAAAAGCCTGTTAACCGGTTAACATGCATTTTAACATGCGACGACTGGCACTCAGGAACACTAACGTGCGAACATGTCTGCCACTGCATGCTAAAACGCACGTTAATCAGTGATCATGGGATGCAGTGGGGAATGGGTGGAGTGTGGGTGTGGAGAGCAAATTAATGCTAGCGTCAGGGCAGTTGTGCGGCACTTGGCAGCAAACATGACTCTTAAAGTGAGTATACCTAATGACTCCTCTATGGGAATCATTAAGTGATCCCGCCTTGGCGGATCGCATGTTAGATTGACCCATCACACATTAGCTGCTGGGGACATAGTGGCCATGCCCCCAACAGCTACCGCAGAAGCTTTGCAAATAACGTGTGGGTTTTTTGGCACATTAATTGCAAATCCTTAGCTGGCTTTAGTAAAAGGGACCTTCAGTGTAGTGTCTGACTTGTAGAAAAACTACAGGGATGTTTGCTATCTAACATTTCCCTGCGGTCTCCAGAATTGCATACAAAATGCCAAATGAGGTTGAACCAGAGACTTATGCAGAGCACTATCGCCTCCTTTTTTCTGTCTTGCAAGCACTGCCATTCCTAAAAGGGTCACCTTTGCAAATAAGGTAATACTGTGCGCTCTGAATACAAGCTCTCTGCCTGAGAACTCTTAAAGGGGTTTTGTTCATTTGTTTTTCATTTTTAATAGCTAATTTCTTTATGCTGTATTGCAAAAGGGGATTTTTTTGTGTTCTTGTGTAAAGCTATTTATCTGCTGTTAAGAGTTCTTTTTTTCCTCCTCTCGCCTTCTTGTTCAAAGGGGTAAGTAAGCCCTTTGAAGTCACTGACCTCATCTGGTGTTAGATCCCTCCCTTTCTACCCTAGCTCCCACCCACCCCATGTGAGAATTCTTGCTATAATTCCCCAATTAGTTTGTTGACAAACAATTTGCCATTCTTCAAGGAGCTTTGATTAGGTTATTTTAAAAATGGAACACATTAACCTATATACTTCAGACACATAATATCAAAATTTACTAATGTAAAGTATTAACTGTCTAGCAAGGAAGGAGGGCCTACACACAGGGACATAAAACAGCACTGTTAAAATACACATAAAAGAGGTTAACTGCTTTTTCTCTTAAAGGACAGCTGAGCAAAAGTTTGGGACTTTGGTAGGTCTCTTTCATTTACTTCAACAGGCACAAAAGCTCCACCAACTTGGGAGGAAAAAGGATTAGGAAAATCATATTGCCAATGCTGTTGCCCCAATTACAGCTTCTTCCTCTGTCCAGATAGACAGCCCAATGCCAGTTGAAGGACTGGTTTCATGTGCAAGATGCCTGCAAGCTGAAGCCCTCATGAAACAAGTGAAGGAGCTCAGAGAAGAGGTGGCAAATCTGAGAAACATTTAAGACAGTGAGAAGTTCATTGATTAGATGCTTCTTAAAGCATGCAAGCTCTTTAATAGAGGTGAAGATGGGATGCTACAGAATGAAGAGAGTTGGACACAAGTCACCAGAGCCTGCAGAATTGTCAACCCATCTCCTCCAGTCCTCAAATTGAAGAACCAGTATGCAGCCCTGAAAGTGGAGGAGGTGAAAGCATCCCAGGAAAGGGAAGAAACAGAGCATAAACCTCACAAAGTTGTGGAATCAGTGACTACAAGGAAACAAATGGTAGTGGTGGTTGGTGACTCTTCTGAGGGGTACTGAGGTGTCAACCTGCCACCAGATTTGATGTCCAGAGAGGTGCTATTTGCCAGGTGCCAAAATCCAAGATGTTATTGAGAGTTTGCCGAGACTCATCATGCCTACTGACTATTATCTGATGTTGCTTATCCATGTCAGCACAAATGATACTGCTAGATATCCCTCTGAGCATATCAAAAGTGACTTCATGGCTCTGGGGCAGAGAGTGAAGCAGATAGGTGCACAAGTGGTGTTCTCTTCAATCTTCTCTGTTGAGGGTAAAGGCAAAGGCAGAGAAGCTCGCATCCTGGAGTTGAATGCATGGCTGAGTGGATGGTATCATTGAGAGTGTTTTGGTTTCCAGGACCATGGGATGATTTTCCAAGGGCTGCAGAGCAGAGATGTGTCCACTTATCCAAGAAGGGTAGAAGTGTCTTCTGCAGCAGACTGACTAACCTAATGAAGAGGCTTTAAATTAGATTTGTTGGGGATGGGTGAAGAAAGCCAACAGGTAAGTAAAACATTAAATACCTCTGTTGAAATGGGTAAAAGGGGCAATATCTAGAAAGCAGTGTGCATAAATGCCCATAGTATGGGAAATAAGATCCCAGATGTTGAGGTCTTAATGGAAGAGGTTGACTTGGATTTTGTGGTGGTTATGGAGACATGGTTCACGGATAACCATGACAACCATGGTTCATGGACAACCATGACTGGGATGTAATTATACTGGGCTATACTTTATTCTGGAAGAACAGGGTAGGAAAAAGGGCAAGAGGTGTGGTACTATATGTAAAAAAATTAATATTAAAGTGATAGAATTACAGGGCTTAAAAGGGAGTGAGGAAGCACAGTGGGTTAAACTAGAAAGAGGGAAAGGGAAATTCATTTGCATTGGTGTGATATATAGATCTCCTACACAGGGAGAAGTGGATGGAGATTTAATAGAAGACATATGCAGTATTGCCATGAAAGGAGAAGTGCTACTAATAGGTAATTTCCATATGCTGGATGTTGATTGGCACATCCCTACTGCAGTGTCATCTAGAAATAAGGAGAACTATTCTGGAAATTGGTAACAGAACCCACCTATGAAGGGGCCATACTGGACTTGGTGCTTACCAATGGGGAAAGTGTTTCTGATGTTATAGTGGGAGATCATCTTGCATCCAGTGATCACCAGATGATGTGGTTCAGTATTAGGACTAGGGCTGATAAAGTCCATTCAAAAGTGAGGGTCTTAGACCATAGGAAAATTAACTTTGCCAAGATGGGACAATAGCTCAAGGAATCATTAGCAGGATGGGAACAGCTTGGGAATGTAGAAAAGCAATGGGCAAAACTGTAATGGGTTATTTTAAGGGCAACAAACCTTTTTGTTAGAAAGGTAAATAAATGTAAAAGAAAAAGTAGGCCACTATGGTTCTCAAAAGAACTAGCTGCAAAGTGAAGATAAAGACGGTGGCCTTCATAAAATACAAGAGATCACAGAGAGAGGAAGACAAGCATCAATATTTGGAAAAACTTAGAGAGGCTAGGAAAGTAGTCAGGAAAGCAGAGATACAAAAAGAAGAAGAGATAGTAAATGCAATAAAATGGGGGGATAAGGTATTTTTCAAATATGTTAGCAAGAGGAGGAAGTGCAAAAGTGGTAATGTCAGACTCAAGGGGAAAGGGGAGGAATATGTAGAGGTTGATGAGGATAAAGCAGAATGGCTTAACAAATATTTTTGTTCTGTGTGTACAGATGAAGGGCTAGCAGCAGGACCTCACAAAACACCACAAATAGGAACATAAGTGAAGGGGATCTTGATCAATATATAGAAGACTGTGTTTGTGAGGAACTAACTAAACTAAAAGTAGACAAAGCGATGGGGCTGGATGGGATACATCCAAGAATATTGAAGGAACTTGGGGATGTTCTAGCGGCTCCATTGACTGACCTTTTCAATGCTTCTTTAGGGTCAAGAGTAATCCCAGAGGACTGGAGAAAGGCACAAGTGGTCCCTTTACACAAAAGCAGAAGTAAGGATGAGTTTGAGAACTACAGGCCAGTTTGTCCTCTGTGGCAAGTAAATTAATGGAAACGCCGCTAAAACAGAGGATAGTGAGGTTTCTGGAGTGCAATGGATTGCAGGATCCAGGGAAGCAGGAATTTATCAGAGGCAGGTCTTGTCATACAAATCTGATTGATGTCTTTGATTGACTGACCAGAGAGTTGGACCGAGGAAGAGACCTAGATGTGGTGTACTTAGATTTCAGTAAAGCCTTTGACACCATTCAACTGTAAAGTTACTGATTGTGTTAGAAATTGTTTGAATGGGAGGCGACAAAGGGTAATGGTAAATGGAGCTCACACCAAGGAGGATATTTCCAGTGGTGTGCTGCACGGATCTGTCCTTGGTCTGATTCTTTGTAACATCTTTGTTAGTGATATTGCAGATTGTATGTCAGGTAAAGTTTGCCTCTTTGCGGATGATACTAAAATCTGTAATAGAGTAGACATCCAGGAAGGAATAGATAACATGAGGATGGATCTAGCTAAACTTGAGGAATGATCAAAAATTTGGCAGCTGAGATTTAATGCTAAAAAATGCAGGTCATGCATTTGGGCTGCAAAAATCAAAGGGAGCGGTCCACTGTAGGGTGTGAAGTACTTCTGTCCATGAAAGAAGAGCGGAACTTGGGCGTGATTGTTTCTGATGATCTTAAAGTGGCTAAACTGATAGAAAATGTGGCAGTGAAAACCAGAAGGATGTTTGGGTGCAATGGGAAAGTAATTGCCAGCAGAAAAAAGGAGGTGATAGTGCCTCTGTATAAATCTCTGGTATGACCTTATTTGGAGTACTGTGTGCAATTCTGGGGACCACAACTTCAAACAGGATGGAGTCGGTGCAGAAGGTGGCTACTAAAATGGTCAGTGGTCTTCATTTTAAATCATATAGGGACAGACTTAAAGATCTTAATATGAATACGTTAGAGGAAAGGCAGGATAGAGGAGATATAATAGAGATGTCTAAATACCTCCATGGCATAAATGTACAAGAGGAGAGCTTCTTTCGATTGAAAGTAGACTCTGCAATGAGGGGGCATGGGATGAAGGTGAAAGGGGATAGGGGTTAGACTCAGGAGTAATATGTGGAAATATTTCTTTACAAAAAGAGTGGAGGTAGTGGAGACGACAGTATCTGAATTCAAGGCAGCATGGGACAAAGGGAAAAAAGGGACTATGGTATATGATATGGAAAGGCAGACTAGATAGGCCACATGGCCTTTTTCTGCTGACATGTTTCTATGTTTCTAACCGAAACTGCTGTTTAAGATGCTGATGTATATTCTGATAAATGAAATTCTAATAAAAGGTGACCTATAATTGCAAGGCCTTAGAACATAAGATATGCCATATTGGCTCAGACCAAGGTCCATCAAGGCCAGAATCCTGTTTCCAACAGTGGCCAATCCAGGTCACAAGTACCTGTCAGGTTCCCAAAAAGGCACACAGATTCCATATTGCTTATTCAGGGGTTAAACCCAGATACACTAACAGCTTTTGTTATATCCTCCAGTAATGAATTCCAGAGTTTGATTATGCGTTGAGTGAAAAAATATTTTCTCCTATTAGTCTTAAATGGGCTACATAGTAGTTTCATTGCATGTTCCCTAGTCTTTCTATTTTTGGAAGGAGTAAACAATCGATCTATGTTTATCCGTTCCCCTCCATTCATTATTTTATAGACCTCTATCTTCCCTCAGCTGTCTTTTTTCCAAATTGAAGAGTCCTAACCTTTTAAGCCTTTCCTCATAGGGATCTTCTTCCATCCCCTTTACTATTTTGGTGGCTCTTCTCTGTACCTTTTCTAATTCTGCTATATCCTTTTAAAGATGTGGTGACCAGAATTGCACAAAATATTAAAGGTGCAGTAACACCAGAGACATTATAATATCCTTTGTTTTATTCTCTATTCCTTTCCTTATGATTCCTAGCATTCAATTTGCTTTTTGGCTGCTATTGCACACTGGGCAGAGGATTTCAATGTACTAATTCACAACGACACCTAAATCTTTTTCCTGGGTGGTGGTTTCTAATGTGGAACCTTGCTTCATGTAACCATAGTTTGGGCTCTTCTTCCCTAAGTGCATAACTTTGCACTTGTCCACATTAAAATCCATCTGCCATTTGGACATCCAGTCTTCCAGTTTATCAAGGTCTTCTTGCAATTTTTCACAATCTTCGTGTGTTTTAACAACTTTAAATAATGATGTTTCTCCATTTTTAAAATGTTTACTGCTTATCCTCAATAGAAATTATTTGTTTCCTCTCATCAGGTGTGAAGAGTGTGTAGGGAAACTGCAAACGTTTTCATTACTGCCATTCACAAACCCATTTAATAGCTTTCATCAGAATACCATCTTAACTATATTTGGCAGTGTGGTAAATTTCATAGGAGACATGAAACATATAACAAATGGGCTCATACAAGCCTCAGTAAACAGTGGGGTATTTTTCAGCCAGTCACATGCAAGGCCGCTTTTACCTATGGCCAAAAGGGGCAGCTGCCCCGGACTCTTGCACAATGAGGACCCAGCTGCTCTACTTGCCCATAGGTAAGCACAGCCCCAACGGGTTTATCATCCACATTGCTAAATGCCGTTTGCACTAGATTTGGTTCTAATTTTCCTGCTCCTTCAGGCCACCTGCAAGAGCAGTGAGTGGCGTTCTAGTGAACAAACTGACTACTTCCTCTTTGCAGGCCAGTCTCATGGTAGGAGCTCATTTCACAAAACTAGCCTGCAAGCAACACATCTGCAGCCTGTTCACTACAGCTCCAGCCACTACTCTTGCAAGCAGCCTGAGGGAACGGAACAAAAAGAAATAAGCTGAATGTGCTGTTCCGGAGGGGGGGAGAGGGGTGTGTTTGCGAATAGGACATGAGATGAGGCAAAGAAAGCTTAGAACTCACATGCTTCTATATGATACTTCTGCCTCAGGAGAAGAGGGGAAAATTGCATCCAACAGTAGGAAGGAAAAAGAGGAAGCAGACTCTGTCCAGAGGTGTCTTCCTTGGGACTGTCCAAGGAAGATCAGGTGGGGAAGGGAGTTTAGCAACAGTTTGGGGGGGAGGCATTCTCAAAGGTTTGCCCAGGGCTCCATAAGGGGTTGAAGAAGCCCTGATCACATGTGCTAGGAGGTACATTATGGGGATCATTTTAGAAGCTCTGTTCATGATTTGCACTTCCAAAAATCGCATGTGCAATGACTTCCACATCCAAGGAGCCATTTTAAAAAGACCCAAAATTTGCACATGTCCAGCATGATCACAGCCATGTCACAGAGAGGAGTGACAGGAATATCTGGGGCAGCAATAAAAAGATCTTTGTATTTCTCTGATTTTACAATGGTGCTACATATTTGAACCCATTAGTGGACATGTCCATATTTAGATCCACTCCTAGGCACAATAGACATTTCAAAAATGCTCATTTTGTCCAGTTCCCAACAGTAGGGATGATAGAAACATAGCAACATAGAAATATGACGACAGAAAAAGACCACATGGCCTATCTAGTCTGTCCATATCAACAACTACAACAGTCCCCTTTTTACCTTTAGAGATCCTCTGTGTTGGTCCCATGCTTTTTTGAATTCAGTTACTGTCCTCATCTCTACCACCTCCACTGGGAGACTATTCCATGGATCCACTACTCTTTCCGTAAAGAAATATTTCCGCATATCACTCCTGAATCTATCCCCTTTCACCCTCATCCCATGTCCCCTCGTAGCAGAGCTTGCTTTCAATTGAAAGAGGCTCTCCCCCTGAACATTTATGCCATGGAGGTATTTAAACATCTCAATCATATTTAGGTATTTAAACATCTCAATCATATCCCCTCTATCCCGCCTTTCCTCTAAGGTGTACATATTAAGGTCCTTCAATCTGTCCTCATATGCTTTATAATGAAGACCACTAACCATTTTAGTAGCAACCCTCTGCACCAACTCCATCCTGTTCACATCCTTTTGAAGGTGCGGTCTCCAGAATTGCACACTATACTCCAAATGAGGTTGCACCAAAGACTTACACTTATACAGATGGGGGAATTCCTTTTATCATGATAATTTTTTCGCCCTCATAGAAAGATAGCAGGTGAATATTAAGGCCCTCTTTGTATATCGCCACAGCACTGTGTGTCTCTTTTTGCGAAATGGCAAGCTCAGGGGTGTATGAGGTTAAATATACACATGTATGTTCTGAAATACCACCACAGACACTTTTCTGTTGTTGCTTCTGCCGACGTCCATATTTCACAAATGCACTTTTCTGGAATCGTCCATTTCCCTGCATGTGTCTGGGGCTTTATTCTTTATGTCCCTGTTTCCTTGTGTGTTGACGGAGACGTTCATCTTTTGGAGTGGGAAGAGACTGATTTTAGAATGTATTTATACGTGTCTACCTTCTCTGCTGCCCCACCAATGAAATTTCAGACTTTTTGACTTCTACGTCCCAAACGGCACCTAAATGACCTTTCTAAAATGTGTCTTTATATATCCTAATATCCAAAGCTTCCAGTCCCCCATTCTCCCTTGCCAGAAGTAATTTTTTGAGTCTTATGTTTCCTGTCTCTCCATTAACATTCCGAAATGACTTTATTCCATTTATTCAATTCTGGTTTAGAAGTAGGAGGATAATCTTATAATTAGGCACCTAGGCTGTGAAGCACACAGGTACCTATGTTGCACCTGTTTTATACAGGCAACATATAAACCTAGACCCCTTTTATAAAATTTCCCCACCGGAAAGTAGGTACCCTTTAAACCTGGTGCATATGTGCATATTTTCTAAAATAAGTGCTGATCTGTGCCTGCCCCAACCATTTTCCATCCCTCCCCCAGGATCACCTACTTGTATCTAGTGCAAAGGTGGGTACTATGTGGTTAATATACAACCAGCTTTGTTTGGAGGGGAGGGAGGTGTAGGAAACTCAGGTTAGTGGTGAGGGTGAACTTTCTCCCCTTCCCCTCATATAGGCATTGATTAACTTTCCTTTGTGTCGCCCCCCCCCCTCTCTGTTCCATATAGACACACACACACACTCACTCTTTAAAATGTTCTTGGCCCTCACTTCATCCTCCCTTTCCTGCTACCACCATCCCCAGTCTTCCCACATATTCTGTTGTGGCTGAACAGGATGATGCAATAAAATATTTTCAAACCTTTATTTCTTTATATTTCCTTTTCTATTCAAACTGATTTTCATTTCTCTTGTCTTTCCATATTAATATTTCCATGTTTCCTCTCCCCTCTGCTTTCTAAGTTCTCTCTTGTTACCCATTTTATTCTCTCAGCATTTTCTCTAGATTTTTCCATCCTGTTGTCATCTTTCTTTTGTTGATATTTTAGGTTCTGTTTCTTTAGCTTTCACTTCTAACGTGTGCTTTTTTTATCACACCTATACTTTTCCATTCTTGTCTTCCCCTTGTTCCTCGCTTGCCCACACACATTTTTCTCCCCACCTTTCCATAATTGCCTCATCCTTCAGCTCTCTTCCTCTTCCTCCACCCTTCCCTCCTTGCTTCTCCATACCACCTTCCCCCACCCTTCTCCTTTCCTCGCTCTTCTCTCAGCAGTTCTCATCTCTCTCCTTTTCCCCTTCTTTCCCCTCCCTCTCTTGCTTTTTCAATCCCTTCCCTCTACCTTCTCTCCCTCCTTTATCTCCCCTACTTATATCACGTTATATCTCTCATCTTCCCCCTCCCAGCACATACTTTCTGTTTCCTTTCCATTCCTATTCCTGGAAGTCACTCACTCGCCCCTCCCCCCCGGCATGCTCTCACCCTCCAACCCTCTCAGAATACCCTCTCTCCTCCCTACTTCTCCCTCCTCCCAGCATTTCCCCCCTCTCTCTTTTTCCCCCCCTCCTGGAACTCACCCTCCCTCCCTCCCTCCCTCTGAAACACATTCTTCAACTCTCTACTGCCAGACATTGTATGAAGCAACACAAACCCTCAGAGGCTTACCCTACCACACAGCATGAAATCCAAGAACTCAAATTGCAGCAGCCCTATCTATGAAACATCAGCACTGCAAATATTCTAGAACACTAGTAACCTCCGGTTTGAAAAAGAGGTAAAGCCAGATTGCTACAGATTCTTATACAGAAGTTATATGTTAACAGAATCCCTCACCTTGGTTATACACAGTAACATATGAGGTGTGACAAAAAGAAACGAGACTGTGGCAGCCACACCCATGACTCAATGCCACTTGGCTAACCGCTTATGTCACTGTGTTGTACAACATCTCGCCACTATTCTGCTATAATATTTTTCATCTCTCTCACTCTGTTTTTCTTTTTCAGGTTTTTTTGTAGCACACTTCTCCATCACTTTGTCACGCAACTGTAGGTGGCAGAAATATGGAGCAAAGAATCAACTTGAAATTTCTGCTTAAGTTGGAGAAGGACCCAACTGAGTATCTCCAACTTCTCCAAAAGGCTTATGGAGAAGATGCAATGTCAAGGCCACGAGTCTTCGAGTGGCACAAACGCTTCAAGACTGGCCGCGAGGAGGTGGAGGATGACCCCAAGTCAAGACGCCTTCCATGACAAAGACGGCTGAGAATATTGACAGAGTGAACCAGCTGGTGTGGAGTGATCGCAGATTGGCGGTGCGGATGATAGCTGAGGAGCTCAGCCTGAACAGGGAGTCAGTGTGGACCATCTTGGTGCAGGAGCTGGGGATGCGGAAGTTGTGTGCCAAGATGGTGCCCAAGCTTTTATCGGACGACCAGAAGGAGCATCGGGTCAATGTTTGTCGAGACTTGCTAGAGAAGATCAGAGTTCATTGGCCAAGTCATCACAGGAGACGAGACTTGGGTCTTCCAGTACGACCCTGAAAGCAAGAGACAAAGCCCGCAGTGGAAGACTCGACTGTCATCCAGACCCAAGAAGGCACGCATGTCCAAATCAAGGATCAAGGTCATGTTGATCGCATTCTTCGACCAGAAGGGAGTTGTCCATCATGAGTTTGTATCTGAGGGTCAGACAGTCAACCAGCACTTCTACCAGCAGGTCCTCAAATGCCTCCATAACTGGGTTCGGCGCAGCAGGCGGGCTCTGTGGAGAGACAAGTCGTGGCTGCTCCACCATGACAACGCACCCGCACACACTGCGCTCAGTGTGAGGTGGTTCTTGGCCAACAAACAGATCATAGCTCTCGAACACCCTCCTTATTCCCCAGATCTCGCACCGTGCGACTTCTGGCTCTTCCCCAGGCTGAAGACTGTGCTCAAAAGAACTCATTTCACCTCTGTAGAAGAGATCAAGGCCACTGTGATGAGGGAGATGAGGGACCTCAAGGAGGAGGGCTTTACCAAGTGCTTCCGTAGGTGGCAGAAACGAATGCAGAAGTGCATTAACTCTGGGGGGCATTACTTTGAAAGGGACAATGCGTAATTTCTCTGTAGATTTTGTAATAAAACATTTATGGGACAGTCTCATTTCTTTTTTCTCACACCTCGTAGACCTTCACCTAGTAAAAAAAACATAAGGGGCTAATTTTCATTTTCTGTTTCTTCCTACCTGTCTTCTTCGTTTCCTCCCCTATATCTGTCTCTGACATTGATCCTTTTGCTACTACTTTTTCTCTATCTTTCTTATCTGCCTTTTTATATACTTTTAGTTAGATTTTATTCCCCTGCCTCCCACCATCCCTGTTTCCTTCTACTTCCTATATTAACTTCTCTAATCCTCCCATTTTTGCCTATGTCTCTCATTTGCCAGTCTCCAATTTCTGTCTACTTTCTTGTCCCCTATTTTCATCCTCTGTACTCATCTCTTACCCAGCTTCATCTACCTCTGTCTCTCATCCCGTCATCAACCCTAGTTACTTCCCTGTCACTCATCCCCTCTCATCCCAAGTTACTTCACTGCCTCTCATCTCCTCATCAACCCTAGTTACTTCCCTGTCATTTATCCCCTCTCCACCTTAGACCCTTTTTTATGTCTTAGCCCCTAATCCTTTTTACTTTCCCATTTCCACCTTTACTTATCTACTTCAAAGGCTTATCCTCTTCTTTTATTTCTTACCCTCCTCATAGCCCTCTGCCTTTTTCCCCTTCCCCCAGCATCCCCTGACCCTGCCTATCCCCCATCCCTAGCATCTATCCACCTATGTCTTCCCTCATACCACCTTGCCCAGCATCCACCCACTACTACCTCCTCCAGTATTCTTACCCTGCCTTAACTCCTTCTTGCATTCATCATTCTCTGCTGCATCTTCTGCTGCATATGTCCTTGCTTTTTATACCCTCTACCATGTCTGTTCTCCACTTCCTTGTTAGTCCCCCAGTATCAATCCCCTTCTCCCACAGCTACCCCCCAGCATCTGATCCATTCTCCAAACCCTAGCCCTATTCTCTCATCATCAGATCCTTCTCCCAACTCAATCCCAGACCTACCACCTGTCCTCCTTCCAACCCCAACATCTGCCAGCACCATAGAAACATGATGGCAGAAAAAGACCACATGGCCTATCTAGTCTGCCCTTCCATATCAACCACTACAACAGTCCCCTTTTTTCTTTTGGAGATCCTCTGTGTTTGTCCCTTGCTTTTCTGAATTCAGATACTGTCCTCATCTCTACCACCTCCACTGGGAGACTATTCCATGCATCTACCACTCTTCCTGTAAAGAAATATTTTTGCATATTACTCCTGAGTCTATCCCCTTTCATCCTCATCCTATGTCCCCTCATAGCAGAGCTTGCTTTCAATTAAAAGAAGCTCTCCTCCTGTGCATTATGCCATGGAGGTATTTAAACATCTCAATCATATCACCTCTATCCCATCTTTACTCTAAAGTAAACATATTAAGTTCTTTAAGTCTGTCCTCATATGCTTTATAACGAAGACTACTAACCATTTTAGTAGAAACCCTCTGCACCGACTCCAACCTGTTTATACCCTTTTGAAGGTGCAGTCTCCAGAATTTCACATAATACTCTAAATTAGGTCACACCAAAGACTTATATAGAGGCACTATCACCTCCTTTCTTCTGCTGGCACCACTCCTGACTCTAAAGAGGCATTGAAAAGGTCAGTCAGTGGAGCTGCTAGAATGTCCCTACGTTCCCTCAGTATTCTCTGGTGTATCCTATCTGGTCCCATCACTTTGTATCCTTTAAGTTTAGCTAGTTCCTCATGAACACAGTCTTCTGAATATCGTTCAAGATGCCCCTCGCTTCTCTTCCTGTTTGTGGTTGTTTTCTGAGGTCCTGCTCCTGGTTCTTCATTTGTGAACACAGAACAGAAATATTTATTAAACAATTCCGCTTTATCCTCATCAGCTTCTACATATTCCTCCCCTTTGTGTAGAAGCTGATGAGGATAAGGCAGAATTGCTTAACAAATATTTTTGTTCTGTGTTCACAGATGAAGAACCAGGAGCAGGACCTCAGAAAACACCCACAAATAAGAACAGAAGCAAGGGGGCATCTTGAACGATTTTCAGAAAACTGTTTGTGAGGAACTAGCTAAACTTAAAGTAGGCATCAGCTTCCTTGTCTTTCTCCTGCCCCCATCCAGCATCTCCCCTCTGTCTTCGTTATTCCCTCCCCCCCCTTTCCTCATCCCCGAAAGAGGCTAGCATCTTTCTTCTCTTTCCACATGTGTTACAGCATCTTATCCTCTCTCTTCCCTCCTGCCCCATCCAACATATCCCTCTGTCCCCCCAAATGTTTTGTTCCCGTCATGGCAGCACCGAAAAAAAAAAAAAGGCAACACAGCACAGAGCCTCACGCTGAATGGCTGTATGACCCCAACTTCCTGCTGCCATGAGAATAAGACAGACAGAGCCTCACGCAGTGCATCAGCATGAGGCTCAGCAAGGCATTGCATTATTTTTTTTTGCGGTGCCACAACAGAAACAAGAGTTTTAAGGGAGACATTGCGGGGAGATGCTGGAAAGGAGGGAGGGGTAGAGAGAGAGAAGGAGAGAGGGTGAGATGTTAGAACATGTGGAGGTGGAGGGAGGCACTCTGTCCTGCAGTGTTTGGGAAGGCAATGTCTCTCTCCCCCCGAAACTATGTCCGTTCAAACGCCGGCCCCTGTGGGTAAGAAAAAATCCAGACTTTCAGCAGCAGCTTCCAGATAATGGCCACCACTGCAAATCCAGGTACAGCAGTCAGCACTGACAGGATCCGGACAGCAGTAACATTTAGCTACTAGCCGAATGACCAATCTGCACACTACTTACGACAGCTTTTTTTGTGTCCTAATTTATGCAGATTATTATCCAGCTAGAAGTGCTATCAGATAAATGTCATTTCCTTCCCAACTCAGTCCCCACCCTAGCACTACTTGGATAGTGCCGCAGCAGTCAAAGATAATATTAAGCAGTACCATCCGGATAGTGCAGCTAAATGTTAGGCTCAGCAGCACTTATGCAGTTGGCAGTTGCTGCTAATTGGAGAAGTGCCCTAAAATATCGGCCCTATGATTTCTCCTACTTTTACACATAGGGGGTCATTCTGATGCTCATGTAGCGAGTCTGAACATCTGATCCGGACGTCCAGAGCCGCTAAATGCCCAGATCATGCTGCTGGGGACAGAGCTCCCTGCACATATAGTGTACTTATATGGGGAGCTCTGTTCATGGGTGGGAGGGGGGCCGGGGGAGGAGCAAGGGCAGTGCCTAACCCCGGACATACAGGGTCAATTCTGAGACCGACCCTATACGTCCGGGATCGGCCTGGTAGACAGGGGACATATTCCACTTTGGAGGTGGAACAAGTACCCCTGGACATGGGTGGACTGCTGAGCCCGGTGGAGACAAAGAGGTGAGGGGTGCAGGGAGTCCCCCCATAGCTCGACCCTGGCCATGAAAGGCTGGATCGGGGATTGGGCTGCGGGGAAAGACATTTGTCATTGGAGGTCTGTGTTTGCAGTCATAGAATGGAGCAATTGTGCCATGGAGACGGGACACCATGCAACTGCAGCTCCATTCTGAGGCTTTGCCGAGTAAGCTGGATAGGTGCAGGACATGTGGCCAAATGGAATTGGGGCCAGGCCTGCATGTCCAGGCCCGTAGATCCAATTCTGATCCTATGGGCATGTCTAGCCCCCCGGGATCGGAATCAGGTCTACCGCTGTATGCTCCGATTCTGACCGGCTGTACAGGGGATGGATAGCCAGCACAGAATGATCCCCGTACTGTATAACCCTGCTGTTTTACTTAATGAAGTCCATAATAATTACCTTCTTAAAATAGGGTACCTAATTGAAGGCAGGCAAAACATTCAAGGCAAGTAGGTACCAATGTTTCTTTATAAAATGCTAGTGTAAGCAGCTG
The DNA here is from genome assembly GCA_033557465.1 of Ichthyophis bannanicus. Lineage (NCBI taxonomy): Eukaryota > Metazoa > Chordata > Amphibia > Gymnophiona > Ichthyophiidae > Ichthyophis > Ichthyophis bannanicus. The sequence goes on along the minus strand of CM066034.1, from coordinate 558,840,354 downwards.
AAAATACCCTTTAATTTAAGGCACAATCAGAGGCATTCCAAGCCTTGTGGCACCTGGGGCGGGCATCCCCCTCGCTGGACCCACATGACGGAGCCAACACAGCAAACCTAACTTAAAGCTGTGGGTAGCTTGTCACACTGCCTCTTCTCCAGACCTGGCAGCTCTTCTCTCCTGGGCTGAAGTCTCACAATTCTCATCCAGGGTGGACCACACGTGGGGGCAATCATTTACACCAATCCTAGGGTTGATGTAAATAATCTCATCTACAATATTGTATAATAGGAGCGCCTACTTGCATGCTCCACCTGTGTTCCACCCAAACTATGCCCCTCTGCATGCCCACAGTGAAAGTAAGCACCATGAAATTACTGCACATCCTTTTATGCTAGGCAGAATTATGTAAGAGGCCATTTCTTTGTGTAAATGACTAACATACCCCTCTAAGTGCCTACTTTAATGTGTAAAAGCAGGCACCTCTTCATAAAATTACCCTCCATGAAGCTATGTACTTCTTTGCCTTCATCAGGGTTGACATGGCTTGAATCAACAAACCAAAATGGCAGTGGCAGCTGCATCACAGAAACATAAAATGTCAGGGGACATTTACCCTCTGATTACCCGTGAGCAAGACATGCCCTCAGAAGGACCCATTGGTTCAGAACAGGGTGTGCCCTAATTCATACTAGCAGAGAAGTCTGGTCCAACAGACTTTTGGGTATGTAACTGCTGATTGTTTGGCCTTTGTTCCTAGTCCACGTTTGTCTGCAGTCTCCTCCTGTATTCATTCTTTATGCCTTGTTATTCCATCCTGCTCCAGTATCCCCTGTTTCAGCCTCATAACTGCATGCCTACATGACTTCATCACCAACCTGGTTCTGCAGGCCTCAGTTGCTCGATGATCTTTGGATCGTCATCTTATGCCAGGGGAGAGTCCTACTTGATCATAACCTTCTACTTGGCCATCCAGCCTTTCCAGGTATGCCTTTCTCTTTTGTAATGTTTCCCCTTCCATATGCCATATCCTCAACCTATCACTTTCCACTGCAACTGTTCTTGCTGCCCTTAAACATGATGGGCCCAATGTCGACTTCCTATTTGCAAACAGAAGCAGCTCTCTTAACCCCAAAGTGATTAATGTGGTTAAGAGAGCTGCTTCTGTTTGCAAACAGGAAGTCAACATCGGGCGGTCCGAGGGAGCGGAAGCAAACAGCCCCATGGTGCCGAAGCTTACTAGTAAGCACCGCGGGACTGTTTGTAGCCATTGCTTCCATTTTAGGTTCCAAGAAGGGTGACAATGGAAGCAATGAGTACCCCTGAAGGGTGGCACTCTACGCGACCACCTAGTTCACCTAATGGTAGTGCCGGCCCTGATCTCAGTGAACAGGATATTCAGCAGCATCAACATGCTCTCTTCAATCCTCCCTGTTGAGGGTAAAGGCCAAGGCAGAGAGGCTCGCATCCTGGAGATGAATGCATGGCTGCGTGGATGGTATCATCGAGAGCGTTTTGGTTTCCTAGACCATGGGATGCTGTTCCAAGGGTTGCAGAGCAGAGATGGCATCCATCTGTCCAAGAAAGGTCAACGCATCTTCGGTAGTAGACTGGCTAATCTACTGAAGTGGGCTTTAAACTAGATTCGTTGGGGATGGGTGAAGAAAGCCCCCAGGTAAGTGAAAGCCCCCAGGTAGGTGATACATTAAATACCTTTATGGAAATGGGTAACAGGAGTAACATATGGAAAGCAGTGTGTATTAATGCCCGTAGCATGGGAAATAAGATCCCTGAAGTTGAAGCTTTGGTGGGAGTGGCTGACTTGGATTTAGTGGCAGTTACAGAAATATGGTTCACAGAAAACCATGACTGGGATATAACTATACCTGGCTATACTTTATTCAGAAAGGACATGGTAGGAAGAAGGGGAGGAGGAGTGGCACTATATGTAAAAACTACTATTAAAGCTTTGGAATTACAGAGCTTAAAAGGGAGAGAGGAGGCATTGTGGGTTAAACTAGAAAGAGGGAAAGAGAAATCTATTTGCATTGGTGTGATATACAGACCTCCCTTACAAGAGGAAGAGGTGGACAGAGAGTTAATTGAAGACATACGCAGCATTGCTAGGAAAGGGGAAGTGCTACTGATAGGAGATTTCAATATGCCAGATGTTGATTGGCACATTCCTGCTGCAGTATCATCTAGAAGTAAGGAGATCCTGGATTCTCTACAGGGAGAACTATTCAGGCAATTGGTAACAGACCCCACATGTGAAGGGGCCATACTGGACTTGGTGCTTACCAATGGTGAAAGTGTTTCTGATGTTGTAGTGGGAGATCATTTTGCATCCAGTGATCACCAGATGGTGTGGTTCAGTATTAGGACTAGGGCTGTTAGAATCCATTCCAAGGTGAGGATCTTAGACTTTAGGAAGACTAACTTTGCGAAGATGGGCCAATACCTCAGGGAGTTGTTAGTGGGATGGGAACAGCTGGGGGATGTAGAAAAACTGGGCAAAACTGAAAGGGGGTATTTTAAGGGCAACCAACCTTTTTGTTAAAATGGTAAATAAAGGCAAAAGGAACAGGAGACCGCTATGGTTTTCGAAGGAAGTAGCTGAAAAAGTGAATAAAAAGAGGGAGGCCTTCATGAAATACAAGAGATCACAGAGAGAGGAAGACAGGCATCTGTATTTGGAAAAACTTAGAGAAGCTAGCAAAGTAGTCAAGAAGGCAAAGATTCAAAAGGAGGAGGAAATAGCCAATGCAATAAAATGGGGGGATAAGACATTTTTCACATATATTAGTGAGAAGAGGAAGGGCAAAAGTGGTATTGTCAAACTCAAGGGTGCAGGGGGGGAATATGTAGAAGCTGATAAGGATAAAGCGGAATTGCTTAACAAATATTTTTGTTCTGTGTTCACAGATGAAGAACCAGGAGCAGGACCTCAGAAAACACCCACAAATAAGAACAGAAGCGAGGGACATCTTGAACAATTTTCAGAAGACTGTGTTCGTGAGAAACTAGCTCAACTTAAAGTAGACAAAGCGATGGGACCGGATGGGATACACCCTAGAATACTGAGGGAACTTGGGGACGTTCTAGCAACTCCACTGACTGACCTTTTCAATGCTTCGTTGGAGTTGGGAGTGGTGCCAAAGGACTGGAGAGAGGCTCATGTGGTGCCTTTACTCAAAAGCGGAAGTAAGGATGTGGTTGAAAACTACAGGCCGGTTAGTTTAACTTCGGTGGTGAGTAAATTATTGGAAACGCTGCTGAAAGAGAAAATAGTGAGGTTTCTGGAGTCCAGCGGATTACAGGATCCGAGGCAGCATGGATTCACCAGAGGCAGGTCTTGTCAGACAAATCTGATTGATTTCTTTGACTGGGTGACCAGGGAGTTGGACCGAGGGAGAGCTCTAGATGTGGTGTATTTAGATTTCAGTAAAGCCTTTGACACTGTTCCTCACAGGCGACTTATAAACAAACTGAGCACCCTAGGGATGGACCCTAAAGTTACTGCTTGGGTTAGAAATTGGTTGGGTGGGAGGCGACAAAGAGTACAAGTAAATGGAGCTCACTCTGAGGAGAAGGATGTTTCCAGTGGTGTGCCCCAGGGATATGTCCTTGGTCCGATTCTTTTTAACATCTTTGTTAGTGATATAGCGGAAGGGCTGTCGGGTAAGGCTTGCCTCTTTGCAGATGATACCAAAATCTGCAATAGAGTAGACACCCAGGAAGGTGTAGATAACATGAGGAGGGATCTAGCTAAGCTTGAAGAATGGTCTAGAATTTGGCAGCTAGGATTTAATGTTAAAAAATGTAAGGCCATGCATTTGGGCTGCAGCAATCCAAGGAAGCAATACAGTATAGGAGGTGAAGTACTTTTGTCCACTAAAGAAGAGCGGAACCTAGGCGTGGTTGTGTCTGATGATCTTAAAGTAGCTAAACAGGTAGAAAAGGTGACGGCAAAAGCTAGAAGGATGCTTGGGTGCATACGGAGAGGAATAGCTAGCAGAAAAAAGGAGGTGATAATGTCTCTGTATAAGTCTTTGGTGCGACCTCATTTGGAGTATGGTGTGCAATTCTGGAGAGACCGCACCTTCAAAAGGATGTGAACAGGATGGAGTCGGTGCAGAGGGTTGCTACTAAAATGATTAATGGGCTTCATTATAAAGCATATGAGGACAGACTTAAGGATCTTAATATGTACACCTTAGAGGAAAGGCGGGATAGAGGTGATATGATTGAGATCTTTAAATACCTCCGTGGCATAAATGTTCAGGGAGAGAGCCTCTTTCAATTGAAAGCAAGTTCTGCTACGAGGGGACATGGGATGAGGATGAAGGGAGATAGATTCAGGAGTGATATGCGGAAATATTTCTTTACAGAAAGAGTAGTGGATCCATGGAATAGTCTCCCAGTGGAGGTGGTAGAGATGAGGACAGTAACTGAATTAAAAAAAGCATGGGACCAACACAGAGGATCTCTAAAGGTAAAAAGTGGACTGTTGTAGTTGTTGTTATGGAAGGACAGACTAGATAGGCCATGTGGTCTTTTTCTGTCATCATGTTTCTATGTAACATCCATGGAAATATTCAAAACTAAAATGTTATCAAAATAGCATTATGGGTGCAGTTAGAGATCTTTGGCTAATAGAAGTGGAGAGCGCCAATTTATAGGTTGCGGTGTGGGGGGAAGGGGGGCTAGAAATCCTTGCACCAGCCCTGGGCTCTGTATTGAGTAACTAGGCATGAGTAGGAAAACAGCATTTAGGCAGGAATAAAAGCAGTATATTTCGACGTAACTTAATAATGCTGAGAATAATGTAAGAAAATTATTTCAGCCTGTAAAATATATGATTAGATCTGATCAACAAAGGGGAAGGGGTGGTAACTGGGGGCTGGGTATCAGTGATTTTAGTATGGCCTTCACCAGAAAGTTTTGCATATTTTATCAACTGTGTTTTATTATTATTTGTTTACCACAATTCAAAAATACAAACCAACAAAAACGATTATAACTGCAAAAGTTGACCTTTCTGCGGGATGGCCTAGAGAAGGGCTTTTCCCTTAGCTCTCTGAAAATTCAGGTAGCAGCTCTGGCTTGTTTCCGGGGTCCGCTGGCAGGCAAGTCTCTGCCCTTGCACCCGGATGTCTTGCACTTTCTCTAGGGGGTTCAGACCAGAGGGGGTGCATCCTTCCCTCTGGTCTGTGATCCCTTCCTGGGATCTGTGTCTGGTGCTCAGGTCCTTCATGGTGGCGTCTTTTGAGCTGAATCGATTTTCACTCCTCCGGTTCCTGGAGGTCCTTTTGTAAGTCCGACCATCTTTTTGTGCTGTTTGCTGGCCCATGCAAGGGTAAAGCAGGGGCCAAGTTGACTTTAGGGCATTGGATTAAGGAAGTCATTGCCTCAGTGGATCTGTTGCAGAACCGGCTGGTTCTGGAGGGTTTGCGTACCCACTCTACCCTAGCACAAGTGTCCTGTTGGGCGGAGCAGACCTCAGTAGCCCAGCAGACATTTGTCGAGCAGCAAAATGGGCATCGCTTTCCATATTTGTTAAGCATTACCTTTTGGATGTCCACACTTGGGCAGACATGGCCTTTGGCTCAAGGATTTTGTGAGTTGCTGTGTCTTCTTCCTGTCCAGTGGAGTTGTAGCTTAGGTACATACCATTAGTCTGGACTGGTCTAGCAGGATGATATGAAGGTGACATTTTACTTACCAGTTAATGTCCTTTCCTTGAGTCTTGCTAGACCACTCTAGGGCCCACCCCTGAAATTGTATTTGTTCTGTTCTGCTGTGGTACCATTGGATCCACTATGATTTTTATACTTGACTCTGCAGGTTCATCTTCTACTGTCAGCCTTCTGTTTATGCTTTCCTGTATATAGTTCTGTTCTGTTGATTACTCATTGTTGCCCACAATTCAGGTTGTATAAGGCCTGCCATATTTCTCCCATATGCTTTGGGATGAATACTGAAGGGACCGCTGGTGGCTGAGGCAAATAGAGGCATAAGAATGATGTCATTGAAACCTGGGCTTTTCATTGGTTCTTTGTCTCCACCAATCTGCTGGTAGGGGAACAGAACCCACTTGTCTGGACTGGTCTAGCAGGACTCAAGGAAAGGACATTAACTGGTAAGTAAAATGTCACCTTACAATTCATTAATTATATCACACAATTTACAAAATAAATTTACAAAGTATATCACCCCCCTCCCCAAATATCAGTTACAAGATAAACAGCAGGATTTCCACTTATTTTGCATTACATATGCCTTCTGAAATAAATACATAAGAACATAAGAAATGCCATAGTAGGTCAGACCAAAGTCCACCAAGCCCAGTATCCTGTTTCCAACAGTGACCAATCCAGGTCACAAGTACCTATTAGGTTCCCAAAAAGGTACATAGGTTCCACAATACTTGTTCCAGGGTAAGCAGAGGATTTCCCAGTTCCTCTTTAAGAATGATTTATGGACCTTTCCTGCAAATCTTTTTTAAACCCAGGTACACTAACACCTTTTATTACATCCTCTGGTAACAAATTCCAGAGTTTGATTACACTTTGAGTGAAAAAATATTTTCTCGTATTACTCTTTAAATGGGTTACATTGTATCTTCGTTGATTGTCACCTACCTAGTCTTTCTAGTTTTTGATGGAGTAAACAACCTACAGTATCTACGTTTACCCGTTCTGCTCCATTCATTAATTTATAGACCTCTATCTTATCTCCCCTCAGCCATCTCTGTCCAAATGTGGTGTATTTAGATTTCAGTAAAGCCTTTGACATCGTTCCTCACAGGCAACTTATAAACAAACTGAGCACCCTAGGGATGGACCCTAAAGTTACTGCTTGGGTTAGAAATTGATTGAGGTGACAGAGTACAGGTAAATGGAGCTCACTCTGTTACCAGTTACTGGTAGTGTGCCCTAGGGATCTGTCCTTGGTCTGATTCTTTTTAACATCTTTGTTAGTGATATAGCGGAAGGGCTGTCGGGTAAGGTTTGCCTCTTTGCAGATGATACCAAACTCTGCAATAGAGTAGACACCCAGGAAGTTGTAGATAACATGAGGAGGGATCTAGCTAAGCTTGAAGAATGGTCTAGAATCTGGCAGCTGGGATTTAATGTTAAAAAATGTAAGGTCATACATTTGGGCTGCAGCAATCCAAGGGAGCAATATAGTATAGGGGGTGAAGTATTTTTGTCCACTAAAGAAGAGCGGGACGTGGTGTGGTTGTGTCTGATGATCTTAAAGTGGCTAAACAGGTAGAAAAGGCAATAGCAAAAGCTATAAGGATGCTTGGGTGCATACAGAGAGGAATAGCTAGCAGAAAAAAGGACATGATAGTGCCTCTGTATAAGTCTTTGGTGCGACCTCATTTGGAATATAGTGTGCAATTCTGGAGACCGCACCTTTAAAAGGATATAAACAGGATGGAGTCAGTACAGAGGGTGGCTACTAAAATGGTAGGTGGTCTTCCTTATAAAGCATTTGAGGACAGACTTAAGGATTTTAATATGTACACCTTAGAGGAAAGGTGTGATAGAGGTGATATGATCGAGATGTTTAAATACCTCCATGGCATAAATGCACAGGGGGAGAGCCTCTTTCGATTGAAAGCAAGTTCTGCTATGAGGTGACATGGGATGAGGGTGAAAGGGGATAGATTCAGGAGTGATATGTGAAAATATTTCTTTACGGAAAGAGTGGTGGTTCCGTGGAATAGTCTCCCAGTGGAGGTGGTAGAGATGAGGACAGTATCTGAATTCAAAAACACGTGGGACAAACACAGAGGATCTCTAAAGGAAAAAAGGGGACTGTTGTAGTTGTTGATATGGAAGGACAGACTACAGTAGATCGTCCATGTGGTCTTTAACTGTCATCATTTTTCTATGTTTCTAAATTGAAGAGCCCTAACCTTTTAAGCCTTTCCTCATAGGGGTATCCTTCCATCCCCTTTACCATTTTGGTGGCTCCTCTCTGTACCTTTTCTAATTCTGCTATATCCTTTTTAAGATATGGTTTCAGACAAAATCATGGGGTCGAAACGCTTTTAATAGCACTGCTTAACAACCTCCACAAAGGCCTGGAGGACAGAAAGAAAATGTTTATACTCATTTTCATTGACATCTCTGCCGCCTTTGATACTGTCCATCATGGAATTCTCCTGAACAAACTGGAATCAATAGGAATTTTGGGAACCCCCCTTAAATGGTTCTCCTCTTACATAACGAACAGAATGCCACAGGTCCAATTCAATGGCGAAAAAGCAGAAGCATTCTCTCAGACCCAAGGCATACCTCAGGGATCAGCCCTCTCGGCACTACTTTTCAACATTTACATGCAGCCCCTCTGTGACATTTTCAAAAAACATAATATCAACTACCATATTTATGCAGATGATATTATGCTATACACACAATTGGACACCACCGACCCTAAGTATACTCAGCTCGAAACCTGCCTGTACGAGATGTTAGCATGGTTGCGGCAAAACAACATGACGATCAACCATAAGAAAACTGAGGTGATGTATATATCCAGTAAACCAAACTTTGAACCTCCTCCGACAATCACCCTGTGTAACAACACGTACAACACAAAGAATGAGATCAAATATCTGGGAGTCACACTCGACAGCAAACTAAAGATGGAAAAACACCTGCGCAATACCAACAAGGCCATTTTCCACAAACTTAGAGTCCTACAACCCCTGCGGAATTTAATCGAACCCTGTGATTTTCGGTCTGTTGCGCAAGCAAATAACAGAATGCAGCAAGTCCAATTCAACAACGCAAAGGCCTCTGCTTTCCCTCAAACTCAAGGCATACCACAAGGCTCTGCCTTATCCTCACTTCTGTTCAACCTATATCTACGACCTATTTGTGAAATCCTACAGGACCACAACATCAGTTACCATATCTACGCAGACGACTTGATGCTTTACACTCATCTCGACACAAACAACCCCAACCTCAATCAGCTCGAAAAATGCCTAAGTGAACTACAACACTGGCTACAACAGAATAATATGTCAATAAACCATAAAAAAACAGAAGTGATGTGCATTTCCAGAAAACCTGACTTTAACCCACCACCAACGGTCACCATGAACAATAATGTCTATACCACAAAGCCTGAAATAAAATACCTAGGCGTAATGCTGGACAGTAACTTAAATATGGAAAAGCACCTCCGAATCACCAATCGGGCCATCTTCCGCAAATTAAGAATCCTGCAACCGCTACGGAATATTATTGACCACTCTGACTTCAGGTCAGTGGCACAAGCCCTCATCATTCCCCACCTGGATTACTGCAACGCTATATTACAAGGTCTGCCCAAAAAAAACCTTAACATACTTCAACTAGCACAAAACGTAGCTGCCAGAATTATCATGAAAAAAGGCCTAACCGAACACATCACTCCAGTACTAATCGAGCTTCATTGGCTCCCCATCAAGGCCCGCGTCCAATATAAGCTCTTAGTAACCACGTTCAAGCTCGTTCATAATGTAGCACCCTCATACCTCAACACCTTAATATCCGATCAACCAATCACCAGAAGCAGGAGAACAGTAAATAGCAACACCCTTCATGTCCCGAGTAGCCTGAGAAATTGCAACGCAAACACCACCAACAGAGCGTTCTCATTTATTGCACCAATACTCTGGAACCAACTGCCCCATGAACTGCGAGCAAACAAGGACTTGAAGGACTTCAGGAAGAAGCTGAAGACTCACCTCTTTCAGACCCATTACAACCTAACCTAGTCAGAGTGTTACTCTATTCGGGCACCTTGCCAGCCTAAATAACACACAGCAGTATGAAACGCTTCTTGTAATATGTAATATATGTGTACATGTATATATGTAAAGCCTCCTCACAAACAATCAAATGTATATATGTAAAGTCTCCTCTGATACAATCAAATGTAAATATGTGACCGTTTGATACTTTTTACCCACCCCTGAAATCACACTGTATGTTCCAAATCCGGCCTGTACAGCCGCACCACTATGTATAGAAAGCCGCTGCTGATCACTGGAAGTAGCGGGATACAAGTGTACACTAAATAAATAAATAAATAAAGCACTCATTATGCCTCACTTAGACTACTGTAACGCCATCCTACAGGGTCTGCCAAAGAAAACGCTAAATATCCTGCAAATGGCCCAAAATGTGGCAGCAAGGATCATCATGCAAACAAGCATTGCTGAACACATTACACCTGTATTGATCGAGCTACATTGGCTACCCATTGCTGCCAGGATACAATATAAAACATTGGTAACCACGTTCAAACTCATACATAACCTAGCGCCATCATTCCTCTCAACTCTTATCAGCACGCAACCAACCAACAGAGACAGGAGAACTATCAACTCAGACACACTACAAGTTCCCACTAACATCAGATCAGTAAAAGCCAGTACTAGCCCCAGAGCATTCTCTTTCTCTGCCTCAACCATCTGGAATCAACTACCATACGAACTTCGAGCGATCAACGACATTAGTGCTTTCAGGAAGAAACTAAAAACTCATCTATTCTAATGCCACTACAACCGGATGTAAATCACAGTGGAACACCAGATAAAGCAAACGAAACATGAATTATGCTCTGTGGAAATGTTATAATTAAAAATGTGAAATGTTATATGTAAAAATGTAAATATGTAAAGTCTAATCTTTAAGTCCCTATTTCTGTGTGATGTGCCATACCCTCAAATCTATGTATATATCTCCCCAACATTTCTGTCATGATTTGACAACTCCCAAATTTGTAATCAAACCGCTACTGATCGCTGGAAGTAGCGGTATATAAGTGTATACTAAATAAATAAATGGCGACCAGATTTGCACACATTATTCAAGGTGCGGTTGCACCATTTTATTTATTTATTTATTTAACAGTATTTCTAAACCGCCTTATCTTAAAAATCAAGGTGGTATCACGGCAAACAATCAGGTCAGGTGAGTGTGTTATACATGCAGTGGGGGGAAATTGAGTGTGTGTCGTGTTGTGTGTTAGATTGGTATGAGCTATTTACAGAGTGGGCTATATACAGAGGTGCAAAAACAAATTCCATGCATACATTGGTTAGGCGGGATCATGCGCTGTTGTTCATTCTCTGAAGTTATGTGATGTGTCCATAGTGTTCTATGAACAGTATGGTTTTTAGCTGTTTTCTGAAGTCTTTTAGGTCTGTAGCGGCCCTCAAGTCGTCCGGGAGTTTGTTCCATATTGTTGGAGCGGCCATTGAGAGTGCTCTGTCTGTTGTGTCCTTGCGTGTGTGTTTGTATTCACTGGGGGTGCTTACTCTGTTGTGGGTTTGTTTTCTTCTGGGACGCGTACTGGTGTCTGATTGTATGAGTGTGTGTAGGCTGTTGGCTGATGTGTGGTGTTTGATCTTGAATATGTTTATGATAGTTTTGTATTTGATGCGTGCACCGATTGGAAGCCAGTGTAAGTCTTTTAAGGTGGGTGTGATGTGCTCCTGTCTTGCCGTTCCTGTTATGATTCGTGCAGCAGTGTTTTGTGCTAGTTGTAGAGGTTTGAGGGCTTGTTTCGGTAGGCCGAGGTATATCGGATTGCAGAAGTCCAGTAGTGGGGTTATCAGTGCTTGACAGACGGTACGGAAGTGTTCCGGGGCAAGGAGCGGCTTTAGTCTCCTGATGATTCGCATCTTGTAGTAGGCTTTTTGGGTTGTTTTGTCTATGTGTGGTTTGAGATTGAGATTATTGTCCAGAGTAACTCCGAGGTATCTCACTTCTGATCTTATTGGTATAGTGGTGCTTTGTATCTTTAGATTTGGTGGGTGTTTGAAGCCTTGGTTCCGGGTGATGATTAGGGCTTCGGTCTTGTTGTAGTTTATTGCTAGGTTGTTGTTTTGACACCAACTCTCCATTTGGGTGAGGCAGTCTGTTATCTTAGAGAAGTCCGGGTTGTTGATTGATATCGGGGTGTAAATCATTATGTTGTCTGCATAAATTGTGTATTGAATGTTGTTCTTTTTCATGATATTGCAAATTGGTTGTATGTAGATGTTAAATAGGAGAGCTGAGAGTGCGGATCCTTGAGGTACTCCTTGTTGGACGTTTATGGGTCGGGAGGTGTTGTGTCCTGACTTGACCTGTAGCTGTCTTTCGGTTAGGTACGAGTGGAACCACTTCAATGTGATACCGTGTATACCAGTGTTCTTTAGTCTTTCTAGGAGGGTGTTGTGGTCCACTGTGTCGAAGGCTGAGGAGATGTCGATGAAGATCATTATGATTCCATTCATGGTGTTGTCGATTATTCTTAGGATGCTGTCGAAGAGGTAGATCAGTAGCGTTTCGACTCCATGGTTGGGACGAAATCCGTGTTGGTTGTCATCGAGTGTTTCCTGTTTGTCGATGTGTTCCTGAAGTTGTAGTTGGACCGTTTTTTCAATGATTTTTGCAAGGAAGGGTATGCTGGAGATTGGTCGATATGCTGCTGGATCCTTTTTGTCGAGATTTGTTTTCTTTATGATTGGTCTTACTGAAGCAAGCTTTAGTTGTTTTGGCATGAGTCCTTGAGTGAGTGAGTTGTGTATTATTTTATGTATGGTGGGGATGAAGCAGGATTTGATGGCTTTGACCCATGACACTGGGCATGGGTCTGTAGGGGCAGTGCTTGTATTGATTGTAGAGATGATGTGGGATATCTGTTCAGTTGAGGGTGAGTAGAATGTGCCCCAGGTTTTGGGGTGTACGTCCGACCTGGTGGTCCCACTAGATGTTGTTCGCTCCGTGGAGTGAAATTTGTCTTTGATGTGATCTGCGAAATCCTGTGGGTCAACCTGTACTTCGCCTTCTGTTGTTTGTTCTTTTGTGAGGATCTTTACTATTTCGAAAAGCTCTCTGGGTTTGTTGATAGAAGTATTTATCATGTTTGTGTGGAATTCCCTCTTTGATTGGTTGATGAGTTCATTGTAGTGTTTTTGCTTTGTTAGATAGAGATGCTGGTCAGCGGTTGATTTGTTTTTTCTCCATCTCCGTTCAATCTTCCTGAGCTCTCTCTCTTTTCCTTTCGTATTTTTTCTGAGTACCATGGCTTGTTTTGTCTCCTGTTGTGGTGTTGTTTCTTGATCCCACCGTCAGATGGTTTGGCGGCGTTCGCTAGAATGCTGTTCCAGCTGGAGACTTGTTCTTCTAGGTCGTCTGTGGTAACGTTCAAGTGTTGTGTTGTGTCCTGTATGAATTCGTCCCTGTCGAAACGTTTGAATCGTCTTTGCGTGTGAGAGATGTTAGCTCTTTCGTTCGTCTGGTCCTCTTGATATCGTAGTTTGGTCTCGATTAAGTAATGGTCGGACCATGGCACTGGGGTAATGGTAGGTGGAGAAATTAGTTCTCTTGATGTTAGGTAGTTGGATGCAAAGATGAGGTCTGGGGATGATCCATGTCTGTGTGTTGGTGCATTGATTATTTGTGTGAATTGGAGTGAGGTCATTGCTTGGAGGAAGGCCTCTGCGTCTTTGGCATTGGTGGACTTGAGGTTGAAGTCTCCGATCATTAGCGCTGGTTTGTTGTTTGTTGTTATGGCACAGGCTTCTTCGAGAGTGAGGGCTAGTTCATCGGGTGGAGCTCTGGGTGCTCTGTAGGTTAGGCAGATTGCGATGTTCTTGTTTTTGATGCTAATTGTGTTACATTGCTGTGTGTCTGTGAAGTTCTGTGTCTTGAATTTTAGCTTTGTTTTCGCTATTATCAGGACTCCTCCTCCACGCTTGTGGGTGCGTGGGCAGTTGTATGCTGAGTAGTTGTCCGGTACCAGTTGGTTGAGTAGTACGTTGTCGGTAGGGTTGAGCCATGTCTCTGTGATGCATATTATGTCGGGCTGTCGCTCTTCTATGTGGTCTACAATAGTGTGTATCTTGTTGCAGACGGATCTGGCATTTATGAGCTCAATCGCTGTTGTTTTCGTTGCTGAGGTTGGTGTTCCATGAGTTTCCTTTGTGCTTGCGTGGGAGTTTGATTTGTGTCTGTTCAGTAGCTTTGCCTGGTAAGCCCTGAGTGTCTCTTTGTGTGTGTGCTGTGGTTCTGAGTATGGTAATGCAGTTGGTGGATGCCATATTGTGTTTGCTTGTGGGTAGTGGAGGTGTGTGGTTGGTGGGAGGAGTTGTGTGACTAGTAGGTAGAGTGGTAGGAAGTATGTGGGGTGCATGTTTTCCCTTCTGATGTTCTGTTAGGGTGACGCCTGCTTTCTTGAGATTTTGTCTGTTGTCTGTTTGGGGAGAGTTGCACTTGGTGCGTGAGCTTGTTCCTTGGCGGGTGCGCCGGATCTGCGTAGGGTGCCTTGGTGCGGGAGCCTGTCCCGTGAAGGGAGCCTGTCCCGTGGGTGTAGAGCCGGGTCTGCGTAGGGTGCCTTGGTGCGGGAGCCTGTCCCGTGAAGGGAGCCTGTCCCGTGGGTGTAGAGCCGGGTCTGCGTAGGGTGCCTTGGTGCGGGAGCCTGTCCCGTGAAGGGAGCCTGTCCCGTGGGTGTAGAGCCGGGTCTGCGTAGGGTGCCTTGGTGCGGGAGCCTGTCCCGTGAAGGGAGCCTGTCCCGTGGGTGTAGAGCCGGGTCTGCGTAGGGTGCCTTGGTGCGGGAGCCTGTCCCGTGAAGGGAGCCTGTCCCGTGGGTGTAGAGCCGGGTCTGCGTAGGGTGCCTTGGTGCGGGAGCCTGTCCCGTGGAGGTAGGGTTGTGATTGCAAAGGCGGGTGTGGTGTAAGTGGGAGTCCTGTAGGTGGAACGATACAGAGGCATTATAATATCCTTAGTTTTATTCTCCATTTATTTCCTTATGATTCATAGAAACATAGAAACATAATGACAGAAAAAGACCACATGGCCTATCTAGTCTGTCCTTTTATATCAACAACTACAACAGTCCACTTTTTACCTTTAGAGATCCTCTGTGTTGGTCCCATGCTTTTTTGAATTCAGTAACTGTCCTCATCTCTACCACCTCCACTGGGAGACTATTCCATGGATCCACTACTCTTTCCGTAAAAAAATATTTCTGCATATCCCTCCTGAATCTATCTCCCTTCACCCTCATCCCATGTCCCCTCGTAGCAGAACTTGCTTTCAATTGAAAGAGGCTCTCTTCCTGAACATTTATGCCAGGGAAGTATTTAAACATCTCAATCATATCACCTCTATCCCGCCTTTCTTCTAAGGTGTACATATTAAGATCCTTCAGTCTGTCCTCATATGCTTTATAATGAAGCCCACTAATCATTTTAGTAGCCACCCTCTGCACCGACTCCATCCTGTTCACATCCTTTTGAAGGTGCGGTCTCCAGAATTGCACACTATACTCCAAATGAGGTCGCACCAAAGACTTATATAGAGGCAATATCACCTCCTTTTTTCTGCTAGCCATTCCTCTCCGTTTGCACCCAAGCATCCTTCTAGCTTTTGCCATCGCCTTTTCTACCTGTTTAGCTACTTTAAGATCATCAGACACAACCACGCCTAGGTCCCGCTCTTCTTTAGTGGACAAAAGTACTTCACCTCCTATACTGTATTGCTCCCTTGGATTGCTGCAGCCCAAATGCATGACCTTACATTTTATTAACATTAAATCCCAGCTGCCAAATTCTAGACCATTCTTCAAGCTTAGCTAGATCCCTCCTCATGTTATCTACACCTTCCTGGGTGTCTACTCTATTGCAGATTTTGGTATCATCCGCAAAGAGGCAAACCTTACCCGACAGCCCTTCCGCTATATCACTAACAAAGATGTTAAAAAGAATCGGACCAAGGACAGATCCTTGGGGCACACCACTGGTAACATCCTTCTCCTCAGAGTGAGCTCCATTCTATTTGCTTTCTTGGATGCCGCTGCACAATGGGAGGAGGGTTTCAATGTATTATCCATGATGACGCCCAAATCTTTTTCCTGAGTGGTGGATCCTAATGTGGAACCTTGCATTATAGAACCATAGTTTGGGTTGTTCTTTCCTAGGTGCATAAATTTGCACTTGTCCACATGAAATTTCATCTGCCATTTGGATGTCCAATCTTCCAATTTATCAAGGTCCTCTTGCAATTTTTCACAATCCTCTTGTGTTTTAACAACTTTGAATAATTTTGTGTCATCTGAATATTTGATCATCTCACTCGTTATTTCCAGGTCATTTATGAATATGTTAAAAAAACAGTAGGCCCAGCACAGATCCCTGGGGAATTCCACTATTTACCTTTCTCCATTGAGCAAATTGGCCATTTAGCCCTACTCTCTGCTTTCTATCTTTTAACCAAGTCCTGATCCACAATAGTACACTACCTCCTATCCCATGACCTTTTAATTTCACCAAGAGTCTCTCACAAGGGACCTTGTCAAAGGCTTTCTGAAAATCTAGATATACTATATTGACTGGTTCACCTTGGTCTACCTATTTATTCACACCTTCAAAATGATATAACAGATTCGTAAAACAAGACTTTTCTGGGCTAAATCCATGTTGGCTTTCTCACATTAAACCATGGTTATTTACATGTTCAGTAATTTTATTCTTTATAATGGTTTCTACCATTTTGCCCAATATGGACATCAGACTCAACAGTCTGTAGTTTCCCAGATCACCCCTGGAACCCTTTTTAAAAATTGGCACTACATTGACCATTCTCCAAACTTCAGGTACTGTCTTTACAATAGTTCACAGATTACTAATAGTAGGTCTGCAATTTCATATTTCAGCTCTTTCAACATCCTTGGATATATACCATCCAGTCCAGATGATTTGCTTCTCTTCAATTTATCAAATAGTTGTAATACATCTTCCTTGGTTATCAATATTTCTTTTAATTCTTCCAATACATCACCTTTAAATACCATTTCAGACATGGGTAACTTCCCTACATCTTTTGCAGTAAAGACCGAAGCAAAGAATTCTCATTCAGTCTGTCCACTATGGGCTTGTTATCCCTTAGCACCCCTTTTACTCCTCTATCATCTAATGGACCAGCCAACTCTTTCATGGTTTTTTTGCTAAAAATGTACTTGAAAAAGGTTTTATTATACGTTTTTGTTTTCATGGCAAGCTTTTTTTCAGATTCTCTCTTTGCCTTCCTTATCGATGCCTTGCATCTAACTTGACAGTGCTTATGTTGTTTTCCGTTTTTATCATTTGGCTCCTTTTTCCATTTCCTGAAAGATGCTTTTTTGGCTACAACAGCTTCTCTGACCTCACTTTTATACCATTCTGGCAGTTTTTTGTCTTTCCTTCCACTTTTCTTAAAGCATGGAATATATCTGGTCTAGGCTTCTAAGATAGTATTTTTAAACACCAATGCTTGATGTAAATCTTTACCCTTTGCAGCTGCTCCTTTTATTTTTTTCTTAACTATTTTCTTCATCTTATCATAGTCTCCCTTTTGAAGTTTAAAAGGTAATACTGTGGATTTCCTTGCCGTCCTCCCTCCATTTATTAAACGAAATGCATTCATGCTATGATCACTATTGCCAAGTGGCCCCAACACTCTTATCTCTTGCATCCTATTTTCCACTAAGGACTAGGTCCAAAATAGCTTCCCCTCTTGTCGGTTCATGAACCAGCTGCTCCAAGAAGCAGTCATTTATTTCATTTAGAAACTTATCTCCCTAGCATGTCCTGCTGTGACATTGACCAAGTCAATAAAAGGATAATTGAAATCACCCATTATTCCTGTGTTGTAGTTTCTGTCAGCTTCCCTGATTTCTTTTAGCATTTCATCAACCATCTGCTCATTCTGATCAGGTGGTCGGTAGTACAACCCCACTGCCATCTGCTTCCCCTTTTTACATGGAATTTCTATCCATAAAGATTCTACAGTATATTTTGTTTCCTGCAAAACTTTTATCCTGTGTGACTCAATTCCCTCCACCAATTTGATCTACCCTATCATTGTAATATAGTTTGTACCCAAGTATCACAGTGTCCCATTGGTTGTCCTCCTTCCACCAGGTCTCTGAGTTGCCAATCATATCTAACCTTCCATTTAGTGCTATATATTCTAACTCTCCTTTCTTATTTTTTGGACTTCTAGCATTTGCATACAGGCATTTTAAAGGTTGAATTTATTCATATTAATCTGATTATCAGTTGATAGGGGTAATTTGGAATCTTTAAGCTCTGTCTGCTCTGGACGTAAGAGCATCTGGGTTACCTTTATCTTTATTGGAACCTCTCTTTCGGTATGCTCTATTTTTCTTCTTTTGCTAGTATCCTTCAAGATTACATCCTTCTGAACCATGCACTCTTGGGAGACTGTCGGCTTTTCCTTATTATCTACTTTAAAAGCTGCTCTATCTCCTTTTTAAAGGTTACTGCCAGCAGCCTGGTTCCATCCCAGTTAAGGTGGAGCCCATCCCTTTGAAAAAGCCCGTCTGTTCCCCAGAATGTTGCCCTTTTCCTAACAAATCTAAAATCCTCTTCCTTGCACCATTGTCTCATCCATGCATTAAGACTGTCTGCTTTTTGGGTCCTCTGCATGGAATGGGAAGCATTTCTGAGACTACAACCCTTGAAGTTCTGGTTTTCAACTTCCTACCTAAAAGCCTAAATTTGGCCTCCCACACTTTCCTATGTCATTTGTACCAACACAGCAGGGTCCTCCCACCTTGTCTAGGTGGCACGTGAGGTCCGCTACCTTCGCACCAGGCAATCCTCATGTCCACCAGCCACCCAGCTATCTACATGCCTAATGACATGAATTGCCAACTATAACAACTGTCCAAACCCTTTCCCCATGGGCACATGTCCCTGGAGAAACCTCCTCGATACAAGAACAGGTCCTAGCTACAGGATCACTTCCTGCCACACCAAGGTGATGCTTTCCTTTCACGTGACACCTCTCCTCCATGGCAACAGAGAGGCTGCCAGACTGGAGGTGGGACTTCAGTACTACATCCCTTTAGGTCTCATCTATATACCTCTCTATCTTCCTTAGCGCCTCCAAGTCAGCTACTCTAGCTTCCACAGATCGGACTCGTTTCTTGAGAGCAAAGAGCTCCTTGCACCTAGTGCACATGTAAGACCCCTCACCAACTGAGAGAAAAGTGTACATGTGACACTCAATGCAAGAGACTGAATAGACTTCATCTCGTTGCTGGACTGCTGTCTGCATCTTGTTTTTAAGGTTTTGTTTAGCTATTTAAGTTGTTTACTTACTTAAAGTTGCTAGGGATACTTTTATTAATACAACTATACCTCATAAGTTTAAAGGAATTGTTTACCTCAGCATTAATTAATTTTAGGGTCTTAATTAATCTATTCCTAATGAGTAGGGACCAACCAAATTCACGGGAAAAAATGCGCTATTTCACGGGAGGTGATTGAAGGAACAATTGAAGGAACTTTTGTCAGCTGCGCCATCTGCTGCGATTGTTACTGACGAAGCCAGCGAGTCTCAGGACAGGTTTTGTTTGCATATTTTGTTTGCTACTGAAGTTAAAGTGTCTGCAGCTCGTCCGACTGCTTATTTAACTTACATCATTTATCTTGAAAAGGTAAATGCAATTACTGTTAGCCAAGCTGTACTTGCCTGTGTGGCTAACACGGGAATTTCTTACAATAACGTTAGTGCTTTCGTAACTGAAAATTTTTTATTTATTTATTTTATTCACATTTATATACCGCATCTTCCAAAGTTCAGTTGCGGTTTACAGGTAACAATAATTAACAAATCAAGTTTGTTTTACATGGAACATTGAAATATAACAGAACTTATTTACAAGGAACATCATATAAAATATAGAACAAATAATGTGGTATAATACCGAACAGTGTGAAAAACTATATACAAGTTATATATGAATATATATATATGGAATACTTGGTGGGAGGTCAAAGGATCATCATTGGAGAGTGCTAACTGTGTAGGTTAAAGGTTTATTGCATGGAGTAACCGATTGTCTGTTTAACCTTTGTCTAGTGTAGATAATGAGTTATCTATGTTATAATGTTTGGTGAACAAATAGGTTTTCAGTTTCTTGCGGAGTTCTGTGATCTCTGTTAGCTTTCGTAGCTCCTCTGGAAGGGAATTCCAGATAGTAGGGGCTATGTGCGAAAATGCTCTGTTGTTTGTTGATTTGTGAGCTTTTGTAAAATCTTTCGGGATTTTTAATCTGTTTAGTTGTCCTTTTCTGTGTGTAGGCTTAGATGGTTCTTTGTGTATTAAGTTACATAACATGGATGGGGCCAGATCATATAAGGTCTTGAATGTTGTTATTATTGTTTTGTAGATTATTCTACTTTGAATTGGTAACCAATGAAGGGAGGCTAGTATTGGTGATATGTGTTGAAGGGAGTTGATTTTCAATGTGATTCTGGCTGCAGCATTTTGTGCGAATTGCAATCGTTTAATACTTTATTTTTTTATTTATTTGCGTCATACATGTCCAAAGCATTTGAGAAAATATCAGCAGTGCTACCGAACGCTTTTCACTGTACATGCAACGTGCACATTGTTAGCCTGGTTGGCGTGACCTGGGGAAAAATCTTCAAACACGTTGATCGTCTGGTGGCATTGTTCAAGTCCATTTTTAGTTACTGCTCCACTAGGAAGCGCAGATACAAGGAGTTCTTGGCTGTGAAAACTGAAATGGACGTGCCACTGCCTCCTATCCCAGTAGTTACCAAGTGGAACAGCTGGTTTAAAACTGTTATGCATCATGCCAAATTCATCCAGTTCTACAAAGATTTCATTGCTGAAGAACTGCAACTGAGAAATGCAACAAATGTACTGACTGAATTGTACAAGCTTCTTGATGATCCTGCTGTTGTTGCAGAAGATGTGAACTTCATCGCTGCTAATGCAGTGAAGCTTGTAGACTTGCTCACATGGTTTGAGTCCACCGATGTTCGCATACATCTGGCGTACAATAAAGTGATAGATGTTCTGGCTTGGGCAGAATACGAAGCAAGTATTGCCATTGTCGCCAAGTACAAAAAGGCCTTTGAAGATACCGCTGACAAGCTTAGTCAATACTACAAACCTACAGGTCATCAACGATTCTCCCAGCCAGGGCTGAACTTCTTGAAGTCGGTCAGAGTGTTTGATTTTACGCAGGTCTTGCTTTTGCAATGTGATGAGTTGATACAGAACATATCTGGAATGGATGATCGTCATCTCTTGGCTGAATTTGCAGCTTACAAAGCAGTGGCTGTAGATGTTCCCGCAGAAACGTCTGTCACATCATTGTGGTTTGCAAGTACTAGCAGATTCCCGCTGTTGAGCCGGTTGGCGCTACGATACTTATCTGTGCCCACAAACAGTGTTGATGCTGAAAGGAGTGTGAGCCAATACACGACTGTCAGTGCACCGTAGCGCCAGAGACTGTTGACGAGCAATTTGACAAATCAAGTGATTATTGCAAAGAACTCAAAACTGTGAATGCCTGAGTATTTGTTGTTTAATTGTGTCTTCTTCAATAAAGTTCTTTTTGGATATTTCTTGTGTTGGCCGTGGTTTTTGTCCTCCATTCTGACAGCCGACAGCAATTAGTTGAAATAGACACTATAACTGCTAGTTAAGGTTCGCATAAAACGTTGAAATAAAGGCCCGTGAACTTTCCGTGAAATATGTTGAATTTTCAAAGACCTCCCGTGAAATAGCGCATTTTTTCCCGTGAATTTGGTTGGTCCCTACCAATAAGTCTTACCTCAATGGTGGTAAAAGTAATGAGGACACTGTTGAAAGAAAGGATAGTGGTTTTTCTGGAAGCCAATGGGTTGTGAGATCTGAAGCAACATGGCTTTACAAAGGGAAGATTATGCCAAATAAATCTGATTTCTTATGACTGGGTGACCAAAGAATTAGATCTAAGGGCATGCGATGGATGTGGTCTACTTAGATTTCAGCAAAGCCTTTGATACTCTTCCTCAAAGGAAGCTGGTAAATAAACTGAGCAGCCTGGGGATGGATCACAAGGTGGTGAACTGCATCAAGAACAGGTTGACTGACAGACGAGAGACAGTAGTGGTGGATGGAATTCACTCTGAAGAGAGGGTGTGCCAGTATAGTGCCTCAGGGATCGGTTCTGGGGCCACTACTGTTCAGTGTCTTTGAGGGTGATATTGCCGAAGGTTTAAAAGGAAACGTTTACGTTTTTGCAGGTGATACAAAGATTTGCAAAAGAAAGGACACTTCTGAGGAAGTAGACAACATGAGAAAAAAATACAAAAATTAGAAGAATGGTCAAATGTTTGACAATTGAGATTAAATACAATGAAGTGCAGAGTGATGCACTTGGAATGCAAAAACCCAAAGGAGCTCTGCGCAATAGACAAAAGGTTGGTGTGTAGGACCCAAGAGAGGGACCTCAGGATGACAGTTTCTGAGGATCTCAAGTTTGCGAAGCAGTGTGAGAAGGTGGTGGCCAAAGCCAGAAGGATGTTAGGCTGCATATAGAGAGAAATAACCAGCAGGAAGAAGGAGTTATTAGTGCCCCAGTACAGGTCATTGCTGAGCCTCACTTGGAGTATTTTGTTGAGTTTTGGAAATCATACCTTAAATTTTTTTTAAAAAAGACTTGAAATGGTTCATAGGAATATAACCAAGATGATATGGGGCCTGGGCCAGAAGGCATATGAGAAAAGACTTGAATACCTAAATATGTATACCATAAAGTAGAGGAGAGACAGGGGATATGCTACAGACACTTAAACACTTAAAGGGTATTAATAAATAAACAAATATCTTTTTCAAAATGGGGAATCTGTAGAACTTAAAGGACATGAAATGAAGCTGCAAGGAGGTAAACTTAAAAGCAACATCAGGAAATACTTTTACAAGGAAAGTATGTTGGATGCCTGGAATGCCCTCACAAAGGAAGTGGTGGGAGCAAAATTGATGACAAAATTCAAAATGTTATAGGACAGACACAAAGGATCACTACATAGCAAGAAGATGGAATCAAAGCAAACATAAATAACTTCATAAATAGAGAGGGGTAACCTACCTGTAGCAGCAGGTACAAGCTTAAGCGAAGGTATAGAGGGGAGTAACCTTCCCAGAGTGGTAGGTGCAACTCTACAACTCCAGCCACCTTACGGGGCAGACTAGATGGACCATGCTGATCTTTTTCTGCCGTCATTCACAATGTTACTAAGTTACTAAGATAAATATACAACACAGAAATGTGTACACACACATTTTCTCACACTGGATACCCCATTCACAAAAGGCAATGCAGATATAAACAGTCTGGTACGTGCATGCACACACACACAGAGGGGTTGGAACGAATTCCATGAACTATGCTCTGCATGCTTTCCCCACTTTTTCAAACTATAGATGATGGATTTTGAAGGTTTTAATTTGGGATAACTACATTACTTTACTAAATTACTTATTAGATATTGGGGTCATTCTGAGCCACGAATAGCAGGGATGGATGTCCCAACGGGACATTCATCCCCGATATTCGTGTCAGCTCCTACCCCCGACTAACTTCTCCACCAGTTAGACGGGGGTGGGAAATGGGCGGCCCAGGGGCAGAGTCTGAGCGGGCAGTGGGCGGTTGCTGGCCCTGGACATACAGGGCTGATTCTAATGTCCCGGGGCTCGGATGGGGCAGGGGGGCCAGGGGACATTCCCCACAGCCTGACCCTGGCTTTAGGAGGCCAGATCGGTGATTGGGCTGCAGGGAATAAAACCCTTTTTTCAGGCAGCCTGGATCATGGCTTTTAAAATGGAGTCACGGTGCCATGGCAACATGATGCCATGGCGCCGTGGCTCCATTTAAAATCCCTGACTGAGCTAGTCAGGCTGTGCAAGTACGTGCAGACTGGACTAAATCACAGTCCCTGCCTGCATGTACATGCCTGATCGCTATTCTGATTCCAAGGGGCTAGATGTGCCCCGTGAGATCATAATCACAATCCCCTCTCTACATCCGGCTCAGATTGGACGTACAGAGGGGATCTATGTATGGATGGAATCAGGCTGTATGCGTCTGATAGAATACTGTGATCTTTAGACCGTCATTTTATCTGTTCCTCCACCTCTGCGGTGTGATTAGAGTTAATGTAGAAGAGAACATTCATTTAATTGGAGCTTCAGTTATGAAATACTCCACATGTAATCCTCCTATCTGAAATTTCATAGGATGGACCCTTAGTCTGACCCAGCATGGCATATCTTATGTTCTTATTGTTTTAAATATCCTTTCTCCAGTGTGAATACACAGGCTAGTTTGGTAAGAAGACATAAGTGGCTTATATTTATTTTTGCAGGTTTGTTGGTAGCAGGGAAGTTTTTTTTCTCCATGGAAAAATAGGATCACTACAGACACACAAGTTGATGACATCACTGGGATGGAGCCAAGTAGGGTCTTCTCAAAATGTTTCCAAGCCTACATGGGTATTCCCCCATGCCCAATCTTTTTGTTTAACCTCAATTCTGGTTGGTTGAATATATCCACAAAGACGTTTTTACACTGTAAAGATAGAGTTCAACTTAGTAGAAATCTTTAAAATGGCAGAAAAACTGGTGAGAATGAGGTAAAAAAAAAAGGGAGCGATGTCACCAAGAGCACAAACAAATCAGGAATAGCAAGTTAAAAGTGGAATCTCTCTCGCCAGAGATCTTCTTCAGGGAAACACTCAAATAAGCAAGGCAGCTCGAACAGATTGCCTGATAAAAAGCATGCCCGTGCTGACTCTTGGGCTGAAAGATCACGGAGCCTCTTAAGTTCATTACCTAAGTCACCCTGTTCTCTTGCACATAAAATAGACTGATCAAGCTTCCCTGGCCACACCAGCAACCATTTTAGGTACACTGGGCCTTTTATTCAGGACAGCCCTATTATCTGGCCTTTCTCGTTATTCCACACATATAAGCTTGTCCTATTAGATTTTCTCAGCAGCCTTTGCTCATTCTTCCTTCCTATTTCATTATCATATCTGAGAAGACTTGACATATGTAGCCTTTTCTTTTCTTGCTCCTGTGGTGGAATAAACTGCCCCTCAAACTCAGAGGGGCATCTATTATTCTAAATATAAGAAAGCCTTAACATCCTAGTTTCCATATCATCCTGCTAGACCAGTCCAGACACGTGGGTTGTGTTTCCCTACCAGCAGATTGGCAGAAACAAAGAACCTATGAAAAGCCCAGGTTTAAATGTCATCACTCCTTTGCCTCTATCCGACTCAGCCACCAGAGGACCCTTCAGTATTCATCCCAAAGCATTTGGGAAATACAGAGCAAGCCTCAGACATCCTCAGATGTGGGCAACAATAAGTAATAAACAGTAGCAAATGATGAACAGGAAAGTAGAAACAAAAGGTGTCAGTAGAAGATGAGCCTGCAGAGCAAAGTATAAAATCAAGGAAAAGATGTTATCTGGTAAGTAAAATGTCACCTTTTCCCACAAGCTTTGGCTATGCTATCTAGAAGAGATGCAGTTTCAGCTCATCTTTGATTGAAGTTTATTGATTGGCTGTGCTGCCTGCTCTGTGTAACATAGTAAATGATGGCAGATAAAGACAAGCATGGTCCATTTAGTCTGCCCAGCAAGATGGCAAGAGTAGGTGCGCCTGTCGCTCTGTGCAGGCCACCCCTCCCCATGTCTTTGTTTAGGGGTAAACCCACCACTCCAAGTAGGACACCCCTATTTGTTGAGACGTTATATGGTTCAGAAGTTAGATGGTACCGTTTATTTGGTTTTTATCCTATTGCTGTAAAAGGAACCACTGTGTTTGTCCCATGCCTTTTTGAATTCTGTCACCATGTTTGCCCCCACCACTTCCATCAGGAGGGCATTCCAAGCATCCACCACCCTTTCAGTGAAAAAATATTTCCTGACATTGCCCTTCAATTTACCACCTTGCAGCTTCATGTTATGCCCTCTAGTTTTACAGCTTCCTCGTCTTTGGAAGAGATTTGTTTGTTCATCATTTCTCTTTAAGTATTTAAAGGTCTGAATCATATCTCCCCTATCCCTCCTCTCCTCCAAAGTGTACATATTTAGGTCTTCAAGTCTCTTCTCATAAGGCTGCTGACGCAGGCTCCAAATCATTTTGGTCGCTTTCCTCTGAACCGTTTCCAGTCTTTTTACATCTTTTGCAAGATACGGTCTCCAAAACTGAACACAGTATTCCAAGTGAGGCCTCACCAGTGACTTATACAGTGACATAAGCACCTCTTCCTTTCTGCTGGTAATCCCTCTTTGTATGCAGCCCAACATCCTCCTGGCTTCTGCCACTGCCTTGTCGCACTGTTTTGCCACCTTGAGATCATCAGAGATAATCACACCAAGGTCTTTCTCCTGAACCGTGCATACCAACCTCTTGCCCCCTATCGCGTACATTTCCCTTGGATTTCTGCTACCCAAGTGCATGACACTGCACTTTTTCGCAGTGTATGGACCCAGTAATGGTAAATAGATATATGCACAATTATTTGTAAGCTAAGCATGTTTTTATATTATTTTATTGTAACTGCCCTCTTGCATTTTCACTGCCTTCCTTGTCTGTATATTTTATTTATTTGCTTGTAACCCAAGCATATAATTTTAAATTGACTTTATAAACAGCTTTGCTGTTTCTTTATGAAAATTGGTCTATCAAAAAGTTAAAAAAACATTTACTACTGGTCTCTCTTTTATCAGACAAATTATTCAAGGCTCCAGATTCTTTCCTATATATCCCTTTATCCTGTATGCATTTCCGATATTCTTACTAATATGTGCTGGAGCAGAGCAATCTAGGCAAGTAGTTTTACTTTTCCTTCTACATATATAGCTTAGCAGTCTTGAGACACCACAAAATGCCAGCCTCAGAGTTTTAATAGAGCTCATTTAAATGTGAAAGGTCTTGGCCAGTTGTGCATCTGTTTGGAAAGAATGGCTGCATCTGGAGCAGAGATGTTTAGATGAATGATGACTGGATCAGCTCTCACACTGTTAAATTTCCTTCTTGTCCCTCTGATGGACTTAGTATTGACTTAGAAAATGAATAAAACCCCTAGGCAATCCTGACAGTAGACTATTCTGAGGATTTTCGAAGCATGCTACAGGCACTGATATTACCATCGTTAGATTATCATACATCATATTTGGGGTTGCCAAATAGTTACGTGAAACCTCTTCAGCTAGTGTAAGAATGACTTCAGGAAGTTAGAGAATGATCATATTACACCAATTTTGATCAATTTGCATTGGTTAGCCATTAACGCGAGATTCCAATTTAAATGTCTGCATTTGACTTACAAGTTGGTGTATAAATTAATGGAGAATGAACTTTTCCTGCTTTTGCCATCTTGTGTCTCTTGCACATGCTTTATGATCTAATAATGTTGTTGATGATACCAACAGTTACAGTCATTAGTTAAAATATAACTCATTCTCAAATTATTTTGGTTATTATGGTTTATGATTTATTAAAATTTACTATGCCATCCTTCGAGAAAGAGCGGTGTACAATTAAAATTAAGGAGAAGAGAATTCCATTAATATCAGAAAGGAAAGGAACTCCAATAAAATAGGAAAGAGGATATAAACACATAGGGGTCTATTCTGAACCACCTCCCTTGCCTTTCCCGTCCCTGCCAAGCCTCCCCCATGAACAGGGAATTTGTACAGGGAGGTTAGACAGGGCAGGAAAGGGGTGGCACAGAGGCGGAGATGGAGCGGGCAATGGGCGGTCTGCGGCCCCAGATGTATAGGGCCGATTCTGATATCTGTCCTGTACATCCGGGGCCAGCAGATTGAATGGGAAACTTATTCCACCTCTGAGGTGGAATAAGTTCACCTAGACGAGGGGAGACGTCAGGCCCGGGGCACATCTAAGGGTAGGAGGGTGTGAAAGGGATTCCCCGCAGCTCGACCCTGGTCATGGGTGGCCAGATCGGAGGTTGGTCTGCGGGGAAAGCACAAAGTTGGTGGCAGCCGGGGATTGCGGCTCTTGAATGGAACTGTGGTGCCATGACAACCAGATGCCATAGCACTGCGGCTCCATTCAGGAGCCTTGACTGAGGTAGCTGGGCAGTGACCTGTACTTGCAGGCTGACTGGAATCGGGTCCAGGCCTGCACATACAGGCCTAGACGGGATTCTGATTCTGTGGGGGTTGGACGTGCCCCATGGGATCAGAATCCCGTCTATCTCTGTGCATCTGGTTCCGACTGGATGCACAGAGGCCAGTACATCTACTATAGAATAGGTCTCATAGAGCATATACAGCAACTGAACATGAGGAAAGGGGGAGGGTGGGTTGTAGTACAAGGGCATATACACTTCTATTCAAGGAACACTTCAACACCTGAGCATTGTTCTCCCCTGCATCTAACTTTGGATACTCTCACATGACTTTCCTTGCACTCCTCCACACCCCTCCCTCTCCCCCCTCCCCTACCCGGCATCCCCTCCTCGGCTCCCCTCCTCATCTCCTGTATATAAATTGCTGTATATAAGTTGTAACTGTTAATATGCTATCACTGTTAAATATCTCAAAGTTCTATGGAACCCTATTAAGTTCCTGGTTTATGTAAACTGCCTTGATACCCAGATAAGGCGGTATAAAAAACAGTTAAATAAATAAATACATGGGCTCAAGAGCATGGAGAGAGAAGCAGGAG
This sequence comes from Ichthyophis bannanicus, assembly GCA_033557465.1. NCBI lineage: Eukaryota > Metazoa > Chordata > Amphibia > Gymnophiona > Ichthyophiidae > Ichthyophis > Ichthyophis bannanicus. The sequence goes on along the minus strand of CM066034.1, from coordinate 558,811,787 downwards.
CCTGTGTCACCGAGGACCCAAATTGAAAGCCAGATGGAATAAGTGAGCTTTAAGGAGAGATTTGAATCTGACATAGAATAATTCAAGGTGAAGGTCAGATAGTAATGAGTTCCATAAACTAGGGACAAGGAAATAGAAAGCTGAATGGTGAGTAGATTTGTACCGAGCACGGGATGGTGGGGGAAGATAAAGATGATTACCATGGATGGAACGCAGACGTCACAGAGGAGCATGGGGAATGACAGAAGATGAAAGATAGGGGGGCATTCTGGAATGTAGAATTTTGTGAACCAGTGTGAGGATCTTAAATTGAATGCAGAATTGTATGGATAAATGGAGGGGTGATCGGTCAAACTTGGAAGCATGGGCCAGTAATCATACAGCTGTGTTCTGGACAGTCTGAAGGCAGCAGAGTTGATAATTAGGGAGGCTGGCATAAATAACATTACAATAATCCAGACAGGATAAGATCAGGGATACGAGTAATGTGGTCAGGGCTGGTGTGGAAAGGAAAGGACAGATGGATTTGATTTGGCGGAGAGTGAAGAAGGAGCATTTTACCACAGAACTAATGTAATCGTGGAAAGTAAGAGCATTATCTAATATGACCCCAAGGTACCTGAAAGAAGATGTCAAAGAAATAGGGATGTTATCAAGAAGTGGAGTGAGAGACGGAGCAATGGAAGAGCCAATGAGCCAGGTGGCAGAGGTTTTTGATGCACTAAGCTTGAGATGATTACATTTCAACCAGAGGTACACCTGGGAGAGACAGTTGTTTAGAATAGTCAGATCAGGGGCAGTTGGAGGGACATGGAAGAGCAGTAAGCTATCGTCTGCATAATAATATGCGGAGACCCAGCTTGCCGAATAAGAACAGTCAGTGCAGCTTGAAAAGAAGTGGGGCGAGAACAGAACCCTGAGGAACACCACAAGTGAGAAGGAAAGTAGTAGATGTAGAGAGTAGAGCTCAAGAGAAAAAATTGAAACCACTCAAGGACAGTTTCGTGAAGACCAGTATCTTGCAAATGAGAGAGTAGGATAGCGTAATTCACCAGATCGAAAGCTGAAGACAGATCGAAGTACACAGCTAGAGAGATACTATCTTTATAGATGGTTTCAATAAGAAGAGAGAGCAAAATGGTTTCTGCACTATGTCCAGAACAAAATCCTGACTGGCACGGATGAAGTGTGTTAGATGTTTCCAGGTGATCTGAAAGTTGTGCAAAAACTAGCTTTTCTCAAACCTTGGAAAGAAAGGCAAAATTAGAAACTGGACAATAGTGAGCCGGGGAAGCTGTGTCTAAAGAGAGGCTCTTCAGGATAGTTCTTACAATGGCAGCCTTCCAATAGAGGGGGCAGTGTTGGAGTCTAAACTATTGTTAAAAATAGAAGGAAGAGGAGGGCTGACCAAGATGGCCGACTGAGGAGAGTGCCATGCTTTTCTTCTCTATGCCAAAGCGAAAAGGGAAGGTTCAAGCTTACCCCGCGGAGCTCCCTCTTTCCAATTTGGGTCCCATGGATCGTTTTGTAGCGGTCTCTGAAGCTCAGCGTCGGGGGATTCGAGAGGGCACAGCAGGAGAATTGTCGGAGGGATCGGCGATCCTGCCGGTGCTAGATGTCAGCCTCTCCCCTGAGACCTGTACTCCTCCTTTGTTGCCTGGTGCTGCTGCCCCCGCCGCAACGGCAGATGCGCTTGAGGAGTTTCCGGGAGGTTCCCCCCTCATATCTCCGCGGAGGGCTGTCGAGGAAGGAGGTGCAGCAGCTGCCCTGTTGCCAACTGGGAGTTCTTCTGGCAATTTGGAGGTGTTGGTGCTGCCCGCGGAGAAAGGCAAGTCGCAGTTGCAGTCTTTCCCCATTTCTTCAGAGGTCCCGGCTGGTTTCTCAATTCATTGTCCGCAGAAGATTACCCTGGAGAGCATTTGGGACGCAATTACCTTGTTGTCACAGACTCTGAATATGCAAGTTGAGGGTTTCTCTTCCCAGGTAAATGCTCTCACACAAAAGGTGGACAGTTGTTTGGGAGCTTCAGATTTAATTAAAAAGAAGGTTGATGAACATGAGTTGAAAATGAATGCTTTTGAAGATTCCTGTGCTGCGCTGATGAAGGATAATAGTATGATGTGGGTAAAGTTGGAATCTTTGGACAATGCAACCCGGATATTTATTTATTTAGCCAGTTCTGTATACCGCCTTATCCTTCAATCAAGGCGGTTAGGGACATAACAGGGGCTAAATTTAACATAGGGGTTCCGAGACATACATATATTCCCGGGGTGGGTCCCAGGACTGGGTCTTTGGATTTCTGTGTCCGTGTGGCAAGTCTGTGTGTGTAGGGATTATGGTACTTGTTCAAATGATTCAATGAACAGGTGTGTCTTGAGGGACTTGCGGAAGTCCTTGAGGTCTTTTTGTGCTCTTAGTTCCTCAGGGAGAGAGTTCCATAGGTCTGGTGCCGAGAGTGATATTGCTCTTCTGGACGTTGCTTGTTTTGTTTTGTGGTATCCATCTGGGGTGCGTAGTCTATTGCTGCCCTGGGTTCGTCTGGGTCTACTGTTTGTGTCTCTGGTTATTGATGTCTGAAGTATTTCTGCAGAGCAGTGGTGTAAGGTTTTGAAAATGATTAGTGTTGCCTTGAATTTTGCCCTTGCCCTTATTGGAAGTCAGTGGAGCTGATAGAGTACTGGTGTTATGTGCTCGTATTTGGCCATGCCTGTGATTATGCGTGCTGCAGTGTTTTGCACTAGTTGCAGTGGGTAGACAGACTGTTTGGGCAGTCCTTGATATAGTGAGTTACCGTAGTCCAGTATGGGGGTGATGACTGCCTGGCAAACAGTGCGGAAATGCTCTTGGCTGAGGATTGGCTTGAGTCGTCTGATGACTTTTAACCAGTGGTATGCTTTTGCTGCTGTTTTGGTTATGTGTGATTGAAGATTTAGGTTTTTGTCTATGGCGACCCCGAGATATTTTACTTCGTCCTTTGTCATAAAAGCAACGCCGCCGACAGGCGGGCAGAACTCCACCGCCGGACCCCGCAGAGGCGCGAGACCAACGGCTGCCTCCGGCCCAATCGGGGCTGTGGGAGGGGAGCAGCAGCTCCATTAAAGCAACGCCGCCGACAGGCGGGCAGAACTCCACCGCCGGACCCCACAGAGGCGCGAGACCAACGGCTGCCTCCGGCCCAATCGGGGCTGTGGGAGGGGAGCAGCAGCTCCATTAAAGCAACGCCGCCGACAGGCGGGCAGAACTCCACCGCCAGACCCCGCAGAGGCGCGAGACCAACGGCTGCCTCCGGCCCAGTCGGGGCTGTGGGAGGGGAGCAGCAGCTCCATTAAAGCAACGCCGCCGACAGGCGGGCAGAACTCCACCGCCGGACCCCGCAGAGGCGCGAGACCAACGGCTGCCTCTGACCCAATCGGGGCTGTGGGAGGGGAGCAGCAGCTCCATTAAAGCAACGCCGCCGACAGGCGGGCAGAACTCCACCGCCGGACCCCGCAGAGGCGCGAGACCAACGGCTGCCTCCGGCCCAATCAGGGCTGTGGGAGGGGAGCAGCAGCTCCATTAAAGCAACGCCGCCGACAGGCGGGCCCGCGCCTGAGGGCCTCGCCAGAGGGCCCTTTGGCGTGGCCCTTAGGCGCGGGCCCGTGGCGTAAATTGAAGAACAGCAAATATATATAAGAGCTATTAATTTGTGTAGTTATACTCTTTACAATTCCCTCAGTCTATCTTTCCCTTTGGCTGCTCTTCCGTTTAGAGGTATGTCTGTATTACATGTTAACCTGATGTAGTCTCTTTGTTACCTATAGATCCATTGCTTATCACTTTGATATTTTGATAAGGTGGTATAAAACTGGATGCATTGTTTTGTCTTTATAGTCTGATGTTTTTATGCCTGTATTTTATGTTAACCTAATGTACTCTTGTAACCGCTTTGATTGTAAGAAAGGCGGTATAAAAAACCTGTTAAATAAATAAAATAAATAAATAATAGTCTTGTGTAGTATGTTGAGTTCTTGGGGTGGGTTGAATGTGGTGCTCCTGGAAACAAACATTGCTTCCGTCTTATCGAAGTTTATCTTGAGGTTATTGTCGGCGAGCCAGGTGTTCATGTGTTCAAGGCACTCGGTCATTGAGGTCATTTAACCTTCGGGTTTTGAATTTCCCGGTTCTTCCGGGTACTTTGCCTTTAGATCTGTTTAAGAAATATTTGTCTGAAAATCTGGCTGTTTCTTCGGACTTGATGCCTCCGATTGTGAAAGCTTTTTATTTACCTATGGGGAAGAGGGATAATGGAAATATAGATCAGTCATGTCAACTAGATCTTACTAATATCTCTGATATTTTGAAGTCTCCGGAGCCAACAGTGTTGCGTACTGACACTTTGGTGGTAAGGTTTGCTTTATTATCCGATAGAGATTGGTTGTTATGTTTGTACTATGCTAAATGTTCTGCGCCCTTTTGTGGGCAAATAATTTTGATTTTTCCGGATGTTTCCAGGGATGCTCAGAAGCGATGTAAACAGTTTCTTTTGCTTAGACCGGGTGCCTTGAAATTGGGGGCTACCTTCTATCTCAGATTTCCATGTAAGTGTATTATTATTTATAGGTCACAGAGGTTTATTTTTTTCAGCCTTCAAATTTATCTGCCTTTATAAGTGCTAGGATTCCTGTTGACTCTCCCTCTTCCTCTCACATTCTGGGGGCAGCAAGTTAAAGGATTGTTAATAGATAGCTTTGGTCTCCCAGCGGCCTTCATTTTTCTTTTTTTTCTTATTTTCCTTTGATTTCTTGATGGGGATTCCCTACCCATCTGAGATTGTGTATATCAAGTAAGCACTCTTTATGTGAACTATAGGTGTATGCTCATATTGTTATTGTTTTTCTGTATACTTTTCCTTTGGATATGTTGTTGGATTGTACACCTTTCTAATGCAAGCTCTGTACTCGATGTATATTTGAAAATTCCTTAAATAAATAATAATAATAAAAAATTAGAAAGGACCCATGGAAGGAGGGCCAATGAACTGCTAGAGATCCAGAAAGAAAGGATGGGGGTCAGAAACACATATTGTTTTATGAGAAGAGGCGATGGATTTATATTGGACTTCAGTTATGGAATTCTTTCCGTTCTGGTATACATCGTGAATAGGGCCGGGCCATCCACCAGGCGGGCTAGGCAGCTGCCTAGGGTAGCAGATCTCTGTGGGTGGCAGGCCATGTGCTTTGGCACACATGGCTGCCACCCCCCCATGCACCAAGTTGAGCACACGCCCCCTCAACCCCACTGCTGGAATTGGTGGTAGCAATGTAAATAGTTACCCTGGTGACATAGACCGATACTGTACCATAAATATGTAAATAGTTACCCTGGTTATCCAAGTTGATTCACCTGTTATTTGTAAATACAGTGTAGATTTCTGCCCGTATAAACGCGTGTATCAAATAGCGCTGTATAAAAGAGACTATAAATAAGTAAAATAAAGCATGGCTCGGTGCGTGGAGGGGGGGGGGTGTCACATTTCAGTAGAATGGTTGGCAGCCAGTAATATGGTTTTAAATTAGACAGAGCTAATGGTGTTGGGGAGGTAGAGTGACTTTGTTATACAAGACGATTTGCACTTACATAAGAACATAAGATATGCCAGACTGGGTCAGACCAAGGTCCATCAAGTCCAATATCCTGTTACCAACAGTGGCCAAACTAGGTCACAAGTACCTAGCAGTTTCCCCAAAAGACACAAGTTCCACAATGCTTGTATTGGGGCAAGCAGTGGATTTCCCAGGTCCCCTTTAATAATAGTTTATGGACCTTTCCTCCAGAAACTTGTCCAAACCTTTTTTAAACCCGGCTACACTAAAAGTTTTTACTACATCCTCCAGTAACAAATTCCAGAATTTGATTACACGTTGAGTAAAAAAATATTTTCTCTTATTAGTCTTAAATAGGTTACACTGTAGCTTCATTACATGTCCCCTAGTCTTTCTATATTTCAATGGCGTAAACAATTGATCTATGTTTACCTGTTCCACTCCATTCATTAATTTATAGACCTCTATCATATCTCGCCTCAGCTGTCTCTTTTGCAGGTTGAAGAGCCCTAACCTTTTAAGCCTTTCCTCATAGGCGTATCCTTCCATCTCCTTTACCATTTTGGTGGCTGTTCTCTGTACCTTTTCTAATAATGCTATATCCTTTTTAAGTTAAGGTGACCAGAATTAGAGGAGGTATTGATCCCTTTTAAAAGTAAAGTGAATTTGTTTTAGAGGCCATCCTCACTTGGGATTATCATTCAAGACATAAGTTAAGGAGGTGGTTCATAGCTGTTTTGTTATAAACTTTGTTTGTTACACCAGGTTGTCTTTTTGTTTTTCATCTCATTGATTTTAGGATGGTCCTACAAAGTTTGGTTTTATCACAGATAGTGTCGCACCGCCGCTCTAGTGGCCAAAGGTTGCTAAGGTAGGTCGGGTGGACATGAGTTATATTTAGGTTTGGGTTTGGTTCTTCTATGCGGGGTCTAGGTATCTTGGTCCCAGTAGCCTTCCGTATACCAAAATCTCCCAAAAAGGAACACAAAGTCCGAGTGAGGGGAAAAAAAAGGCATTTATTTCCCTCAATGCAAAAAGGTTCAATGTTTAGAATCTACATCAACTCAAAATGACCTTGATTCAGGTTAATAGAAAAATAAACAATTATTGCATTACAGTCATTTATGTTCACAGGGATTATATATATCAAACCCTCAGCCTGGTTCAGAAGTTATAGCTTTCAGCGTTGGTCAGGGACTCTAGACTTCCAACCTTGCAATAACTACAATCCATTTCTGTGTCTGATGGGTCCGTAATAAATTCCACCTGCATTGGTTCAGAGTATGAGAGCTCTGAAGCCGTGTCAGCAAAGTCAGGTAGATTATCCTTAGGCTTTTCGTATAAGTTTTGTACCAGCTTCCAATGTTCTGGGCTCAAGGTTAAACCTTGGTCCTGTGCCCTCTCAATGTGAGAACAGCCTCTTCTATCCAAAGGCTTCTTATTAAAAAGTCTTTTGCTTGATAAAAGTTTACATCCTGTCTTACAAACAGTTCGGTAGGGACAGCTCTCCCCTGTCTCCTGTGCTTTCTGTATCTCAAGGTTATAGCAATTATTATCAGAGAAATATGGATTACCTTTTTCTTTTGGTTGATCCAATCGAGCTGAGGCCTGAGGCCTAGTCCTGCTGGAATCTGGCCTGGCTCGTATTGCAGGCCTTCTATTCTCCAGCCGGCCCTCGGGTGGTGTTAACCCACAGTCACACCCGTACCTTCTCTTCTCTGAGCCAGGAGTGTTATTTCTTATGGAGACCCCTTTTTCTTCCTCTGGGGAATTCTTTATACCTTGCCTCCCAGGTTGCTGGCTTCTGCCCAACTCTGGTTCAGGAACGGTTGCCCTAGTCCTTCTCTCTCCAGGACTGGCTTCCTCTTGGTACCTTCTCTCTTTGGAAAGTGTACCTGCTTTACTCCCGGTCTCCTTGCAAAGAACCTCCTCTCCGAGTTCTGCTGAGTCTGCTGGCTCTGGTCCTTCAGCTAAGACTCTTGCTTCTTTTTCTCTCCCCCTCCAATCCTCCCAGCCTTTCTTAAAAGGAACTCCTCCTTTCCTGGATTGGATTCTGGTAGGCATTACGTCATAAGCTCTGGGGCATGGCTCCCTAGGCCTTAGAAAGTCTCTCTTGCTCCCCCTATCTGGCTCCTCGTAATGTTGCATCCTGTGTTGGAGTCTTTTTTCTGTATTTAAAACACTTTTCTCTGACTGCACGGGGTCTGCAGTACCACAATAGATTACTGTAATGTGAGCTATAGGAGTACTCTGGATGCAGTGTTCAGGACAATATGCCATACTGTGTCAGACCAAAGTTCCTTCAAACCTAGTATCCTGTTTCCAACCGTGGCCAATCCAGATCACAGTACCTGTCAAGTTCCCAAAAACTAGATAGCTTCCATGCTGTTTATCCCAGAGGTAAGCAGGGGATTTCCCCAGTCCACTATAATAATGGTTTATGGACTTTTCCTCCAGGAACTTGTCCAAATCTCTTTTAAACCCAACTACACTAACACATTTTACTATATTCTCTGGCAACAAATTCCAGAGATTGATTACATGTTGAGTGAAAAAATATTTTCTCCTATTAGTTTTAAATGTGCTACATTGTAGCTTTATTGCAAGTCCCCTAGTCTTTCTACTTCTTGAAGGAGTAAACGACCGATCTATGTTCGCTCATTCCACAACACTCATTATTTTATAGACTCTATCATATCTCCCCTCAGCTGTCTCCTTTCCAAGCTGAAAAGCCCTACCTTTTAAGCCTTTTCTCATACAGGTATCCTTCCATCCACTTTATCATTTTGATTGCTTTTCTCTGTACTTTTTCTAATTCTGCTATATCTTTTTTTCAGATATGGGAACCACATTTGCACACAGTATAATGCAAAGCCCACAACCAACAGCTTGCAATATCCCCTTCACCCTTGCAAAAGACAGCTCCTCTCTCCACCCATAGCTAAACATACAAGGAGTTTAGGAGCTTACTTCATCACCTTGGTAATAGTGACATCAGAAAGGGATGCCACGTCTTCAAGAAGGCTTGCCGACTCTTCAGTCCCAACATCACCACCGTCAAAAGCTCCATACATAGAAGGTTATACATCTACACACGCCACACCTCCAAATTCGGAACATAAGAACATAAGATATGCCATACTGGGTCAGACCAAGGTCCATCAAGCCCAGTATCCTGTTTCCAACAGTGGCCAATCTAGGTCATACGTACCTAGTAGTTTCCCCAAAAGACACAGGTTCCACAATGCTTGTATTGGGTCAAGCATTGATATCCTGGGTCCCTTTTTAATAATGGTTTATGGACCTTTCCTCCAGGAACTTGTCCAAACCTTTTTTAAACCCAGCTACACTAACAACCTTTACTACATCCTCTGGTAACAAATTCCAGAGTTTGATTACACGTTGAGTGAAAAAATATTTTCTCTTATTTGTCTTAAATAGTTTACCCTGTCGCTTCATTGCATGTCCCCTAGTCTTTCTATATTCTGATAACGTAAACAATCGATCTACATTTACCCGTTCTACTCCATTCATAAATTTATAGACCTCTATCATATCTCCCCTCAGCCGTCTCTTTTCCAGGTTAAAGAGCCCTAACCTTTTTAGCCTTTCTTCATAGGAGTAGCCTTCCATCCCCTTTACCATTTTGGTGGCTCTTCTCTGTACCTTTTCTAATAACGCTATATCCTTTTTAAGATACGGTGACCAGAATTGCACACAATATTCAAGGTGCGGTCGCACCATGGAACGATACAGAGGCATTATAATATCCTTTGTTCTATTTTCCATTCCTTTCCTTATGATACCTAGCATCCTATTGGCTCTCTTGGCCGCCCCTGCACACTGGGCCGAGGGTTTCAACATGTTATCCACAATGACGCCTAAATCTGGTTAAATAATTAAAATAAATTATTTCCTGTTGGGAAGTAGACAGATATTCGCCACATACGTTCCCCCCCAAATTTGATTGATTAACTTTTAGGAGGAAATTGAAGACCTATTTAAATTAGTATTTCCAGATTCAGAAAATTTGTCCTGGATTAGGGTTTTGAGAGAATAGCAGTCTCTTTTCATTCTGCCATAGCACTCGCCAAACAAGACTATTATGTCCATCTGACTAACTCTCTTGCCTCTAACCCTCGCCATCTCTTTACTACTCTCAACTCTCTCCTCAAAGTGTCTCTGCCTCTGGTCCCTTCCTCCCTTTTCTGTCCAAACCCTGGCTGACTATTTCCATGACAAAATCCACAAGATCACCCTCCAATTCACAAAGTCAGCTACTTCCCCTCCTTCCCCTCCTCCCCCTTTTCACTCCCAACTTTCCCCCTTTCTCTCTGCTACCCTTTCTTCCTTTTCTATGATCTCTGAGGAGACCGCACACCTTCTTTTCTCTTCCAAAGTCAACATCTGCTCCTCTGATCCTATTCCCACCCATCTCCTAAGCCCCATCTCCTCCGCCCCATCTCCTCCACTGTTGTCCCTTCCATCTCTCATATTCTCAACCTATCGCTCTCCACTGCAACTGTCCCTACTGCCTTCAAGCATGCTGTAGTTACACCTCTCCTCAAGAAACTCTCACTTGATCCTACCTGTTCTTCTAACTATCGACCCATCTCTCTCCTTCCCTTCATTTCTAAACTACTTGAACGTGTAGTTCACCACCGTTATCTTGACTTTCTCTCCTCTCAAGCCCTCCTGGATCCTTTACAATCTGGCTTTCGTACTTTACGTTTACTGAAATGGCTCTTGCCAAAGTCTCCAGTGACTTGTTTCTGGCAAAATCCAAAGGCCTTTACTCAGTCCTCATCCTTCTTGACCTCTCTACTGCTTTTGATACTGTTGACCACAACCTTCTCCTTGATACTCTGTCCTCGCTTGGTTTTAAGGGCTATGCACTATCCTGGTTCTCCTCTTATTTCTCCCATTGCTCTTTCAATGTTTGTTCTGGTGGATCCTCCTCTGCTGCTATCCCACTCTCAGTTGGTGTACCCCAAGGATCTATCTTGGGTCCACTCCTTTTATCTCTCTATACCCAGTCCCTTGGTGCACTCATCTCTTCCCATGGCTGTTAGTACCATCTTTATGCTGATGATTCCCAGATCTACCTCTGTACACCTGAAATCTCTCCAGAAATCCAGATCCGAATCTCTGCCTGCCTTTCTCACATTGCTGCTTGGATGTCTCACCACCGCTTGAAATTGAACATGGCCAAAACTGAGCTTTTTATTTTTCCCCTTAAAACCTCCTCTCCTCTTCCTCCTTTCTCAGTCTCTGGATAACTCTCTACTCCTCCCTGTTTCCTTGGCTCGCAACATTGGGGTCATCTTTGACTCCTCTCTCTCCTTCACACACATCCATCTGATAGCTAAGACCTGACGTTTCTTTCTCTATAACATTAACAAAATCTGCCCATTCCTTTCTGAACACACTACTGAGACATTTATCCACTCCTTAATCACCTTCCGCCTTGACTATTTTAACTTACTCCTTGCTGGTCTCCTGCTGAGTCATCTCTCTCCCCTTCAATCTGTTCAACACTCTGCTGCGCAGCTAATCTTCCTCCAATCTCGTCATGCTCATATTACCCTCTTCTCAAGTCTATTCTTTGGCTTCCTATCCATTTCTGCATCCAGTTCAAACTTCTCCTGCTGACCTAAAAGTGCATTCATTTTGCAGCTCCTCACTATCTTTCCTCTTTTATCTCTCCCTGCACTCCTCCTCGGGAACTCCGCTCTTTTGGCAAATTGTTTCTATCTGTTCCCTTCTCTTCTATTGCTAACTCTAGACTTCGCTCCTTTCACCTTGCTGCTCCTTATGCCTGGAACCAAACTACTTGAGTCTGTATATCAGACGCCTTCTCTGGCCCTTTTGAAATCCAGGCTAAAAACTCACCTCTTTGCTGCCGCTTTCAGATCTCAACTCACCTGATCTTCTTTGTGTTTCCTTACCATTCCCCCTAGATGTATCCATGTCTATACCTACTGTGTTGTCTGTCTTAACTAGATTGCAAGCTCTGATGAGCAGGGACCGTCTCTTCCATGTCTGTGCAATGCTGCGTATGTCTTATAGCACTATACAAATGCTCAGTAGTAGTTGTCTGTTTGTAATGTTCTTATTTTCTATTTTGTTTTGTAATCCACTTTGAATTATTATGAAAATCAAAATTAAAATTTTTAAAAGAAATAATAAAATAAATGCATATCAAATTTCATTTCCACAAAGTGAGCTGAGAGCACCTTTGTTGAGGCTATGCTTGTGGAGGGTAATTTTATAACAGGTCATCCATGTGTGAAGGCCACAGCGGTGCCTATTTTGTAAAGACACATACAGCCTGATTCCAGTAGAGGCACGTTGGGGTCGTCTGGATGGCCCCAAACAGGACAGGCCCATTAGGACCCAATGCTACACCGTGAGAGCCAGACATCCCCAAGAGTGCAGGATTGGGACCTGGGAGACTGCCCGACGTGTCCCTGCATCGCTGAGGGGATGTCCTCCCTGCGGCACAACCTGCCTGCAGTCTTGGAGCCCCTATTTTTCCACCACCCAACCCCATGGAGACAGCTGGGGCCTGGATTAGGCAACAGGGACTCACCCTGTTCGCCAACTTCACTGCTGGGGGACTAGCTGGCCGATCCAGAGGGGCACCAGCGCTTATTCCACCTCTGAGGTGAAATAAGCTGGCTGTCCCCCCTGCGATCCCCAGACGTACAGGGCCATGACTGGAATTGGCCCTGTACGACTGGGGCTCGGTCCCACTCCTGCTCCACCCACTCTCCGCTCCCATCCCACACAGCATGCACAGCAGCTCTGTGTGTGCAGGGGGGCCCAGAGGCAGCATATGGTTCAGGCAGCTATCGGAGCTGGATGTCCCATCCAGATGTCCAGCCCCACTTGCAGCCTTGCAGAATCGGGCCCATAACAACCTATGTGTCCTTATAAATGCCAAGGTTACATCAGCAGAAATAGTGTCTAGAATGAAGCTGCAAACATTTCTACCTGTTGGGAGCACATGTATGTATGTATTTTATAAATTACATGTGTAAGTCATGACTCCATACATGCTTGCTTTACCCAAACTCTGCCCCAGAATATGCTTCCACATGGGTCATGTAAAGTACGTGTCTTCTTGTCGCCATGTGTACTTTTATGTACATAAGCCCTGGGATTATTTTACAAAATTCATATGCCCGAAATCTTGTTTTATATACTTACCTGTAAAATATATGCTAGGATGTTAGGCTAGAAATTAAGGGAAGTCATAAAAGGATGGTTCACATGTATCAGCCAGGATTTTTAAACATTCATGGATTTCTCCACTTTGCCCCTTTGTGTTCTACGCACCCACATGCTGGAACGCCCTCCTATCCACCATCCGGTCCATCACTGACCTCACCCAATATAGGAAGGCACTTAAGCACCATCTATTCCTTCAGTACTACTCCCACTCTAGCGACGACTCCCAACCAGGCATAACAACCAGAATAACACCACTAGCACACCCACATCACACTGATGCGGCGCCATCCATTAGCACAACCGTACACCCTATATACTGAATGTGTCTATAACTCCAGCCAACTCTGTGCACCCGTGACTGAACTGCTGACCTGTATATAGTACTTAACATTGTAAATTATATATAGTTATTGTATATAGTTACTCAACATTGTATTACTTAACATTGTAAATTATAGCCAAGCCGACCTGGTCAATACTGTATATCCATGGTCAGATTGCTCAGCATGTACTGTCGTCAGGTGCCCCCAGTGGCCAATGGCTGTAAGGGCATGCTGAGCATTTTCATTATTTTAAAGGAGCAATGGCTCTTTAAGGCCCAGTGCAGTTTGGTCCTTGGAGTTTTAGCTCCTTGTGCGAACAAATTATATAAGCCAAGAGTGGAGGGTAATAAGGCTTTATTTCCCCTTTGACGCAAGGGTTCACTAAGACATCAGAAAATAAAGATAGTCCTTCTTTATAAAGGGTTCCACCAAAATAAGCAGGCAAACAACTGTTATGAGCTTCACAATTGATTGCAGGAATTCTTTTATATTTACAGTTCTACTAAGGACTCACGGCTAGTAGCAACACAAAAGCTACAATCCATAGATTCATCCTGAGGGATGGGAATAGTATTTTCAAACTCTATTTCCATGGACTCTGCGTCACTGGCTTCTCCCTCTGAATAAGTGCTTTCCCTTGTGGCTACAACTTTACAGGGTCTGTCTCTGTTTCTTTGCTTCCAGTAAGACTGTCCTGTTAAGCCCTTAGGTATTGTTTTGAAAAGCTCTGCTTTGTTCCCTCTTCTCATATACTGAGCGTCTGCTTTATCAGAGCTTCTAGGAGCAAGGCTTTCTTTTAAAAGTAAAGAGCCACCATACCTTGGCTTCCTGCAGCTGCTACACCTGGAGCTTTCTCTCTGACGTACTTCTCTCTGGAGACAGGTTTTCTTATGCAGTGCTTTACCTTCATGAAGCTCAGGAAAACCTGGTGAGGATTCCCCACCTCTGTGCTTCTGTGTAAAGGTAGCTTTGCTATAGGAACCTCTCCTTCTGGTACCTTGCAATCCTGATCCAGGGAACTCCGGTGAATGTAGGTTTCTCTCAAAGCATGGCTCCTTGGCTTTCTGTGCTCCTCTTTCAGCTGTTATTATTCTTGTCGTGCTGCTTGATCCAGCTACGTTACTTGGGCTGGGAGTGTCACTCCTTCCAGCCAAACTGCCTCTCCTGGCAGTCTCTCTCTGGACTCCGTCTCTCGGTGCTCTGCCCCTCTGGACTCTATCCGTCTGGATTCTGTCCCTCTGGGCTTGCTCCGTGTGGACTCTCTCTTTCTCCACACTCCTTCTCCTTCCTTCTGGCTGAACTGCTGCCGGCTGAGTTCCCTCCGAATGGATTCCTCCTGACTGGATTCCTCCTCCACTCCTTGCACACCTACACCCTCTGACTGTCTTTCCTTTATAAAGGCATTTTACCTTTGAAACTCCCGGGCTTGCCTTCAGGTGCAGCTGGTTAACACTCATACAATCAGTGGCTGGGCACGTTGACTCAGCCTCTGTAGGCTTACTCCTGCCCCCTCTAGCTGTGCTGCGAGGTAATTGCACCTTCTGCACATCCACAGCTCTCTGAAACACAGGTTTTTTTTCTAAACCTGCACCTTCCGTGGCTCCAGCCTCATGACAGTACATAGTTACCCCAGTTAATCCCAATTGCAACACCTGTTCTTTGTAAGTACAGTACAGGTCCCGCCTGCTCTGTACAATTTATTGTTGACTGTAAACCGCACTGATTCTAAAGAGCGCGGTATAGAAAAGACATGAAATAAATAAATGTAATGCAAAGCAACTTTGTACTAATCCACGCAAAGCTAAAGAGGTGGAGCTTTGAGCTGTAGCAATTTAATTATTAAACCAATTCCAGAACTCAAAGTCAGCGGGGGATTCAGTAGCAGCAACTAGCGCTGATAAAGGGTCATATCTGACCATCAGCATTGACTATCCAGGTTGGCCAGTTAGCGCATTAGCAAACCGGCTAGCTGCGATATTCAGCCACTGGTTGGTTAACTAAAGCAGCTAAAGTTATGTGAGCCTTACAAATGCCTGACTTTAGCCATATTAGGTAACTGGCTAGCGGCTAAATATCACCACTATTTGTTTATCCCTGGATGCTGCCTCCACTTGCCCCCAGAACACCTTGACACTAGCCCACTAGTGTCAGGGCGCTTAGGGGCCAAAACCAGGCTCATTCAGTGGCACTAACTTTGCGCCATTTAGGTAGTTTGCAGTCAAAGCAGAACAATAAGTCCTGAGAGTCCCACAAACTCAAAGAACCATCAGCATGAACTTTTACCCACAGAGAAGATAGGCAATTTTCAAATAGCATATTTACCCCAATAACATAAGAACATAAGATATGCCATACTGGGTAAAACCAAGGTCCATCAAGCCCAGTATCCTGTTTCCAACAGTGGCCAATCTAGGTTGTACGTACCTAGCAGTTTCCCCAAAAGACACAGGTTCCGCAATGCTTGTACTGGGTCAAGCATTGATATCCTGGGTCCCTTCTTAATAATGGTTTATGGACCTTTCCTCCAGGAACATGTCCAAACCTTTTTTAAACCCAGCTACACTAACAGCCTTTACTACATCCTCTGGTAACAAATTCCAGAGTTTGATTACATGTTGAGTGAAAAAATATTTTCTTTTATAAGTCTTAAATAGTTTACCCTGTAGCTTCATTGCATGTCCCCTAGTATTTCTATATTCTGATAACGTAAACAATCGATCTACGTTTACCCGTTCCACTCCGTTCATTAATTTATAGACTTCTATCATGTCTCCCCTCAGCCGTCTCTTTTCCAGGTTAAAGAGCCCTAACCTTTTTAGCCTTTCTTCATAGAAGTATCCTTCTATCCCCTTTACCATTTTGGTGGCTCTTCTCTGAACCTTTTCTAATAACGCTATATCCTTTTTAAGATACGGCGACCAGAATTGCACACAATATTCAAGGTGTGGTCTCACCATGGAACGGTATAGAGGCATTATAATATCTTTTGTTTTATTTTCCATTCCTTTTCTTATGATACCTAGCATTCTATTTGCTCGCTTGGCTGCCGCTGCACACTGGGCCGAGGGTTTTAACATGTTATCCACAATGACGCCTAAATCTTTTTCCTGGGTGGTGGTTCCTAATGTGGAACCTTGCATTATGTAACCATAGTTTGGGTTGTTCTTCCCTAGGTGCATAACTTTGCACTTGTCCACACATAACTTCTTTCACGTGCATGTATGTGTGTGATTAAAAGTTAATATTTAAAATATGATATCCCATTGTGCATTTTTGCAGGGACATTCTGGGTGGAATGATCATAGTTGTTGAGCTTACCTATCAAATCTCAGGGGTGGGGGTAAGGGGCAACCGCTCTGCTGCTCCCACGAAGGCAGTATATCAAGTTTTAATAAACATAAACATAAATATCCTAGAGACCAAAAAATTAATCGAGAGGGGCACACAGCTGAAGCTTTGCCGAGAGCACCTAATAAATTTGCAACGGCCCTAGACACACTGTATACAGGACAATCATATATTCTGCTTTTAAAAAAAGGTTTGGACAAGTTCCTGGAGGAAAGGTTCATAGACCATTATTAAAGAGGATTCGGGAAACTACTTCTTACCCCGGAACAAGCATTGTGGAACCTATGTACGCTTTTGGGAACCTGCCAGCTACTTGTGACCTAGATTGGCCACTATTGGAAACAGGATACTGGGCTTGATGGACCTTGGTCTGATGCAGTATGGCCTTTCTTATGTTCTTATGCTTCCAAAGAACCCCTTCTCCCCCCACCAATGGGGACATTTCCCCATAGAATGCGCCACACAGAAAAAAATTTCTGATTCCGGGGTCATCTCAGTAAAAACAACATATATCTTTCCAATAGCAGGCACACTGTAAAATAATACAAAACTTTAAAAAAACACTCATCGCATGCAGCACTAACTCACAAGACCCAAACAGTCACAATCCTACCTATCAAAAGGCAAGAGTGTGACAAATTCCTACACTTTAGTTAAATACCTCATCTCAGTCACACACACACACAGAACACAGTCAGACCTTCATCAAATATGTAACTGACTACAAATTATAAATGTGGAGACAACATCTGAAATGGAAGCCCCAATAATCCACTCTGTGTACAATGCAAAACTGCAGAACTACAAACATGTGACCCAGTCCTAGATTTACACATAGGCAATGTAGGTACCTGCTTCTGCATGCCAAATTTTGATAGGTGCCAGAGCATTGCTGCTATTGCCATGCTTTGATCTTGGTCTGACACAGTTATACTAATGTAACCCCAGTCCCATTGGTTTCAGGCAAATCATGCCCAGGGATCCTGCTCAGCAAATTTCTTTCTGGGCTCCTTCCCAATTCTCTGCTAAGCTAGTGCACACTCATCGATCCGAGTGCAAATTTTCCCTCCAGGGCCCATAGTGCACGTTCAAAACGTTTTTGATACTGAATTGAGTGCTTTAAATCTGTTTGTTGTTTGCAATGTCCAAATCAAATAGTATATGATTACAGTCCTCTGTTCAGTAAGTACAATCCGTGTTAGCAAGGACTGTGTCTCTTTTTAACTATTTATGACAGTGATTCCAATCTGACTACTTGGCTGTTCTGCAATGGGCACAGGATTTCTTTATTGGGCTCCTGGAGTTATTAGGAAGAACCAAAGTCTCTTTTCCTCCTCACTGGGATCCTAATCCTCTCCTCCTGCCTTCTGCATCTGGATGCCACCTTCCCACCATACCTTCCCCAGTAGGAAAAGCTAACTCCTCTGTAGACTTGGGAAACAAGCCAGAACCTCCACTATCTTCCTTCCACACTAAGACAGAGCGGTGGTTAAAAACCTCGGACTGGCTCTCACTCTACATGTAGACAAGATCATGACTCGAGGTGTGATTCCATACTGGAAATAAGATAAAATAAAGACTAGGCCCTGACTAGACCTTCATATATACTACAAAAGCACAATCACAAGCCACAAAGTCACAAGATGATCATCAAATGAAATCCACAAGAAAGCTACACCCTGCATTCTGTTCCTAGAGATTAAATAAGGACAGGCAGAACCAAAGCCGGAATCCTTCATGGAGAATGCTACATCAAGATGGCATGCACCTAATGCTAAGGCTAGAAATGGAGTGGTCCTGCACAGAAAGCATGCTGGAATGGTGAGTATCCTGAAGTGGTCCTTACACTAAAGATCTCCCTGCAGCTGCACTAATGCTTCTTCTTTAAGCAACTTAAGGGCAAACCTTCTGGCACTTGCATGCTGTTAGGCCCTGTTGTGGCCTTCACATGGGTTGACATGGTGACAGGAAGCTCTTGCTTAGAGGAAAGGGCAGGACACCAATGGGCCTGTCAGCATGTGAGTACAGGAAGGTCGGGCTGACTTACTCTGCGCTGTACTTCCCAGGATGCACCGTTGGGGGAGGAAAGGTTTCAGTTTGCCAATTTTTGTATTTGGCAGAGTGACCTAACGTGGTACATGCCGGAATGCACTGCACAGTGTCAGGCATCACCATTTTACAAGATGGTGGCTCAGAGGCAGGCAAATGTGGGCAGCACTCCTGTCTCCCATCATTTGAGATGTTGGCGAGGGGGGGGGGGAGAAGTGAGTCTTGGAGAAATGGGGGGCCCACAGGGAGCCCTTTTTATTTGGGTGTTCGAGGTTGAAGTCAGGGTCAGGGGTCTAGCATCTATTAGGGCCACCTATGTTATTTTTGGGGGGTTGGGGGGGGGGTTCTAGCAGCCACTAAGGCCACCAATGACTTTTACACCAATCAGGGGGGTCTAGGAGGACACCAGGCACACTATGCTTTGTTAGTGGGGTTTGAGCCGGTGGATCAAGTGCATTCAGGGCCTGGGCCTGATTAGGTGTCAAATGTCACCTCAGCTGACTTTGTTTTTGGGTCGTGACATGCCAAACTGTTGCACAGGATAAGGTGCTGCTAATGCTGTGTGCAAGTGTCTCCTGGTTTAGAGCAGAATTTTTGTTCATAGCTTATTTGCAAGCTGTTTGGTTACAGCATCTGTGAGCAAAGCTTCTACGTTAAACTTGGGTGAGGTAACCTTGCACTAGAGCTTTAGCGCAGGGCTCTAGCAGGGGGTTTCTGCATCGAGATTTTGATCTGCAAATATTTCAAGACCAGTATTTACATTCACCTAAATTTAAGGCAACACCAGTCTGGCATAACTTGCCCTAATCTCTCAACCTTTGTCCATACACATAGGTGAAAACTGTGATTTTGGAAATCCCCTGGGAAATCAGGACTATACCACATTAACCAAAATGATGAAGGGACAAAGGTTCAATTGAGTTTATCAGAAACATCCTGCCAAACATGCTGAGCTGAAACATGCTGAGCTGAGCAGAAACATGCTGAGCTGAAAACTATCCCCTGTAGCTGAGATTCAAAGAAATGGTACTTTTCAGAGCAAACAGCAATTCTGCAAGGTCTGGCCACAGCAGTAGGCAGTGAGCAATAAGGAACCCAAAGAGGTAGAGACTAAATCCAAGATAAACAGTGGAATTTCCCTACAATCCACTTTCCTTAGTCTACTGATGTTTTTAAGGGATTTTGGGTCAAGGATATAAACCATACTCTATAAGATGGTATTTCCTTTAAATTCTGTGGAAAGGTGGTTATGCATTGTATATACACACCATCTGCAGACCCTGCAAAAAGGAGTCACCACACGGATATTGCCAAACTTGTCAGCTCCAGCTACGGTCTCATAGTCAAGGAGGCAGGCAGTGTTGACCCAGCGAGGATAGGTGTCATCAGCAATGATGATAAGCTGGTTCTCATTCCTCTTCTAACGAACCCAGATGAAACTTTCCTGGACATCTGACACAATCACGCGATGACCTGACCGTTGGTTTGGATCCCTCAGATAGCCAGGTGCCTATTTTCACATTTCTCATTTCCATCGCTCCTCCCTGCCTAGCAGCCCCCCTTACGTGCCCTCTCCTGCTGGCCCTCAAGCTGCAGAAAGCCTCCAGTCCAGGTATTCCTTCTGTCATTACCAGCAGCAATGGAATAGTGGTGCACGCTCCTTTTCAGGCTGCTACAGGCAGTGAGAGCATCAGGGAAGGCAATCTGCTGCCTGAGGTAATGGATAAGATGACATCCCTTTCCCATTCCTCTCAGAGGTCCAGGTGTGTGTGTGTGTGTGTGTGGGTAGAGATGTGTGTCAGGACAGTATTAATAAATTGAAACCTACAAATAAAATAAACCACAATTTCTGAAGAATGGAGGGTGGCAAACATAATGCCAGTTCTTAAAAAGGGTTCCAAAGGTGATCCGAGAAACTATAAACCGATGAGCCTCAGGTGAGTGTCTTGTAAAATTGTAGAAATTATTATAAAGAACAAAATTGTTGAACAAATAGTCATGGTTTAACGGCATGAACCAAAATGGATTTGGCCAAGGGAAGTCTTGCCTCACCAATCTGTTAGATATTTGGTGGTGTGAATAAAGACATGGATAATGACAATCCAGTTAATATTAGAAGCCTTATTCTCAATTTCCATGTTTGAAATCAGGCCTTTACACATAGAAATGGCACCCACATGTAAATACCAATTTTAGGAAGGGCTGAATTTACTACATAAAAGTTGCAAGACGGCACATTGGAGGTGTGGTTAGTGAGTGGCCTGGGCGGGCCAAAAGCCTACACATATATTCCCCATTTCAGAAAGGGAACACACGTGTATGGCCAAAAATGTTCACATCAGAATTTATATCTACTCACTGGCACATTTATGTTTTTAAAAAACACTTGTTGTGGCCATTGCTTTACAGGAGAGATTAAGGGGTTACTCTTCTTAATCCCCTGTTTGTTTCCCCTTCCAAATTAACATTAGATCAAGACAGTAGCATCAGTTGTCAATTTGTGACATTTCTATGTGCAGGTTTGCATAATGGCCAGCATGTACACATGGAAGTTTTGAAATACCATCTTCCACGTGGAAGTTGACAAGTGCCCATTGTTGTAAAATAGCTCTGCAGGCTCCATATAGGCTAGGGTTTGACAAACCCCAGGCGCAAGGGGTTCAGAGCACATGTGGACAGAAGGCAATCACAGCCAAAATTGGTACTGTCTGCCTGCCAGGATCCCATCTTCCATGGGCAGACGTGCTGCAACACCGGAGCCTGTAAAAAAAAAAAAGTTAGTGCACAGAGGCTGAAGAAATGTAAAGAGGCAGCAGGCTTAATTTAATAAAGAATGATGGGGGGGGGGGGGTGGGATGGTGGTCAGGGGATGAGTGCAAAGAGGAAGGGAAAAGGTGAGAGATTCTGGGAATGAAAAGAGAGAGGGATAGTGGGGGAAAGGAAGCATGCAAGCGTGAATCACCACACCCAGGACCGGTGTAAGGACTGGAGGCACCCTAGACAGGGCCTCCATCCTGCTGCACCTCCTCACTGTAGCCCCCTGAAGCAATTGCTCTTCGGAGCTCACAGTGGTGGAAATAGCCCCCAAACCATGATGCAGCACTTATCATTACACTCCAGACTGCACGAGTATTGTGGTTCCTTTCTTTCACTAAGTGCCATTTCTGCCCCCATCCGGAAGCTGTCTCAGAGGGGGGCGAGAATGGCACTTAGTGAATGAAAAGAACTGTGACGCAGTGCTGGTGGTCAGAAAAAAACGTCCATCTTCATCAATGTTTCACTATAACCCCTTTGAAAATATTTTTAAAATGCTTATCTGATGCACTGTGGTCAATCACTCTGATGCTGTCAGTGTTTCGCCAAATCTTCATCAGGGAGCATCTTATAAAATAGGAGATAGAATAATATTACTTATAATAATGCTGTACTGCTTACTTCATCAACATGTACCACACTACCCAACTGTCTAGATAAAACTTGCCATAAGCAATATAAAGAGGCACAAACCACGGCACAAGGCAATACCAGGGGCAGAGTAAAATACCCCCTTGAGGTGTATCTAATAAACTTCCACCAATAAAACTTAAATAGCAGATAGGTACTAACAATACAGTTTAGTTATAAAAACAATTAAAATAACCCAAAATAGAAAATATTCACTGCCAAAAAACATGGATATAATACTATTTTAATGCCTTTTTTAATATATTTTTCCTTAATGTTTGTATTTCTTTTTTTAGTGGGACTCCTTTATATAGTAAATACATTTTTGGCCATAGTGCGACCTGGTAGGCTAGAGGTTTCCTCATTAGGGGCAAGATTTTTGTTGTGAGTTTTGTTTCAAGCACATTATTTTCCTGCTCATTATCCTGCTCTTCTGATTTTCCTTTTATATGTCCTCTCTCTTTATAGGCTGCGAGGTATTTTATGGTGGTCTTTTTAACGTCAGCACTTTTATAACATGTCCCTTTGAGGTAGGCTATGGCCTAGCATAGCCTGCTACTATGAAAGGCCTGTAAGTTAGGCCTGGATCCTACTTTTCATTATAGCTAGAAAAGAACCATAAATCTGTGAAAATTGAGAAAGATGTTTTAAAATGCTTAATAAGAAGTTTTTATGAATGCATAAGTCTTCTATTATTCTCTTGTATGTGAAAGAACAGAAAAGTAACAGTATATGCATTCCAGAAGCTGACGTTAACCTTGCAGTAGAAAAGTTACCAAGTTAAGACTATACCAGGGGTCTGCAACCTTTAAGACATAAAGAGCCACTTGGACCCGTTTCCGAAGGGAAAAAAAACCTGGGAGCCGCAAAACCATTGCGACATTTAAAACAAATCTAACACTGCATATATTGTTTCTTACCTTAATGCTATATACAGGATCGTGCAGTCAGCTGTCAATCTGAAGACAAAAAAGACTTTTTCACTTAACAATGTAAAATATATTTTTGCACATTAATAGCTAATTAAAATATTTAATTTACCTGGTTAATGGGATTTTTGCTCCTGAACCTCAGTGCACAGTGTCTGCACATCAGGGCTGTAAGACGTCACCTTCATTTTCACACAGGCTTGCAAGCTGTCATCTGTGAGGCGTGATCGATGTTTGTTTTTAATATAGTTTATGTTGGAGAAGACCTGCTCACATACATATGTAGAGCCGAAGATCGACAGCACTCCAAATGCATACTTTTTCATGTTTAAGTGTTGGGGATGGCATTCCATGTTTCGAATACAAGCTTGTCCTGTTTGGGAAGGTTTTCAATATCACTCCATTTATGATTCTGAGCCAGAATGGCCTTCTGACGGGCAACATCCTCATGAGTAGCGGTCAAGCATTTGAACTTGGACACCCATATATCTTTGTCGGCTATATCGGCCAATTCCATCTCAAGATCAGGTTGACTTACACCTGCAAATGCAGTCATATTCAATAGGGATGAATCGATCGCCAGGGGAATAACAGGGAAGGATAATGTGGTTTTTTCCTCTCTGAACTCACAGAATCGTTTCCCAAACGAACTTTGCATTGCGGTGATTGCAGACTTGAAATATTCCAAATTGATCGTATCATGACTTTGAACTCTCTCAAAGAGGGAAAGTGAGACAGTGTACCTCTCTGTAAATCTTTGACAAACACTGTCAACTTGCGCTCGAATGCCAAAACCTCCTCCAGCATGTGCAGGGCTGTGCCTCCTTTCCCCTGAAGGGTTGTATTTAGCGTGTTTAGATGTGCTGTCATGTCTACCATAAAATGTAATTTTTCCAGCCACTCTGGCTGTTCCAGCTCAGCAAAGGTGAGCTCTTTGCTGGCCAGGAAGGTTTTTACTTCTTCCAAACATGTGACAAAGCGTTTTAGCACCTCGCCTCTGGACAGCCACCGGACCTTGTTGTGGAGCAGGAGGTCAGAATATATGCTTTCCACCTCATCCAATAACAAACGGAACTGGCGGTGGTTTAAACCCTTTGCCATTATCTTATTAACAATCTGAATGACCACATCCATCACTTTTGTGCATTCCAGCGGAAATGTTTGAGCACACAATGCCTCTTGGTGCAGGATGCAATGAAATGACAGCAGCGTTCTACCAAGCGCCTTCTGCAGTAGAGCCACAAAGCCCTTCTGTGCTCCTCTCATGCTCGGTGCCCCATCAGTAGCCACTGAGACCAGGTGTTTGGTGTTTATTTTTTTAGCAGTTAAAAAGTCCAGGACAGCCTTACAGATATCCTCACCCCTTGTTTGGTCTTTTAGTGGTATCAGCTCAATCAGTTCTTCCTGTGGCCCAAAAGAGTTCACATATCGGCAGAACAGCGCTATTTGTTCAATATCACCTTTATCTTTGGAATCATCACAGGCGATGGAGTACGCCACAGCTGAATTAATGTCTTGAATTTGCTGTTTGCTAATGTTTTCTGTCATTTTTAGGGTTCTGTCTTTGACAGTCTTCGCAGAGAGTGGCATGTCTTTGATTTTCTGCACAATTTCATTCTTGTTTTTGACGTCCATGTATAGATGTTCCGAAATCTTAATGAATGTTTCTTTTATATACTCTCCATCTGTGAAGGGCTTCCCGTGCTTGAGTATTTCCTGAGCGGCCACAAAACTAGCATATGTTGTGGAATTTGCAGACTTCACCCACTTCCTGAAATTATTTTTGCTCATATTAACCTTCCTCATAAGTTCTGCAACGGCTTTTCGTCTCTCATCTCCATCTGGATATTTTTCAGCAAAGGCTGTGTGTTTATTCTGGAAATGTCTTGCAATATTAGACTTTTTGTGGTTTGCTAATTTCTCACCACATATTAAGCATACTGGTAAACCAGTCTCGTCAGTAGAGAATGCAAATGATTCTGTCCATGTATCATTAAACACTGTTTTCTTCAGAAATTGTTCTCTTCTTGCCTTTATCCATGGCTGGCCTACCAGGGGGTCGAAAACAGCGACATAAGTAGAAATCACAGGGCCCCATACCAAAATTTGCTATGCCCACCTCCCCAGTTTGCCCTTTGCTCCATGCCTAGCATCTCCCCATCTTACCTCCAGGTCTCCAGCCAGCTCCCCACCTGGCCTGTCCTTACCCCACCATTTTTAGGGTTACCATGGTGACCGCAGCACGACCTCCATTTTGGAAAAAAAAAAACAAGCAAGTCTCGCTGACTCCATGCTTGCATGTTGGCCTGATCCCTCCCTCCTCTGACATATGCTTGTAACAGAGGACAGGGGACCAAACCAGTCATTCAAACGCAGAGTTGCAAAGACCCACATTTGAATGGCTGGTCTGGTCCCTCCTTCCTCTGATGCAAGCATATGTTAAAGGAGAGGGATCATGCAAGTGTGGAGTCTGAGAGACCCGCGTGATTTTTTTTTTCAATTGGAGGTCTCGCCACCAGCAAGAGAATCCTAAAAGCAGCTGTGAGGCAAGGGCAGGCAGTGTGGAGGGAAGCCAAAGCCAGCATCCCCAAATGTACCCCTATTTTTTTGCACCCTGCGCAGCTGCACCACTCACGGTGTGGCACTGATACTGACTCCTGGAGACCCAGCAGCCCCTGGATTTTTTTACCAAGGTATGAGCAGAAGTAGATTGCTAGGCCTTTCTTCCAAGGCCACAGAGGGTAAAATGACTTGCTCAAGGTGTGCTAGTGGGAATCAAACCCTAGTCTCAGTTACCAAGCTGCTGCTCTAACCACTAGGCTACTCCTCAACTCAGTGGGTTACATAACATCTAAGAAATAATAGCTATAAACATACAAAAAATAACTATAGGATTACCACCTGATCAATGTTCCCTCTAATTTTCTGTAGGCGCACAGCTTAGACTCGAGGGAACAGTGCACCTGACCCAATAAACGCTGACAGACTGATCCACTACTTGTTTTACATCTATGGACCTGTAGCCTTGCTTTCCATGGACAAACTGAAACATGAAAACTCCACATGCAATAGAGCGAGAAAGCCATGATCAACGCATCTATGATGACATGAAGCCTTCTGGCAAATCTGCCACAAGGGCTACTCTACCTGCAATCCATGTGATCAATCCCACAACTTAGTCAGTCAAATCACTTGTTTGACTGGCACCCTCCTTCACTGGTTTTCTATCAGCAGCAGGCCCGTCTTTTCTACTAGAAAGAAAGAACGCTGCATGCCGGGTAATATTTGTAGACACGCAAGAAATATCGCGAGAGTTTCACCGTGACTCCCTCAACTCGAACAGTTCACTTCCCGTCTCTTTAATTGACGCGAGGTCTCAACCAATAAGCTATTGCCTGTCACCGGGCGGGCAGTGTGCTCCAGAGCCGCGGCAAAGGTGAAAAAGAGCCGCATGCGGCTCTGGAGCTGCGGGTTGCCGACACCTGGACTATACCATTGTTCAAGCAATCCTAAGGGAGGGGGTCGGTTGCTAGGTTCCGGAGGGATTTCTAATTGGACAAATGAAGGGAATAGAAACATAGAAACATGATGACAGAAAAAGACCATAAGGCCCATCTAGTCTGTCCTTCCATAACAACAACTACAACAGTCCACTTTTTACCTTTAGAGATCCTCTGTGTTGGTCCCATGCTTTTTTGAATTCAGTTACTGTCCTCATCTCTACCACCTCCACTGGGAGACTATTCCACGGATCCACTACTCTTTCCGTAAAGAAATATTTCCGCATATCACTCCTGAATCTATCTCCCTTCACCCTCATCCCATGTCCCCTCGTCGCAGAACTTGCTTTCAATTGAAAGAGGCTCTCTCCCTGAACATTTATGCCACGGAGGTATTTAAACATCTCAATCATATCACCTCTATCCCGCCTTTCCTCTAAGGTGTATATATTAAGATCCTTAAGTATGTCCTCATATGCTTTATAATGAAGACTACTAATCATCTTAGTAGCAACCCTCTGCACCGACTCCATCCTGTTCACATCCTTTTGAAGGTGCGGTCTCCAGAATTGCACACCATACTCCAAATGAGGTCGCACCAAAGACTTATACAGAGGCATTATCACCTCCTTTTTTCTGCTAGCCATTCCTCTCCGTATGCACCCAAGCATCCTTCTAGCTTTTGCCGTCGCCTTTTCTACCTGTTTAGCTACTTTAAGATCATCGGACACAACTACGCCTAGGTCCCGCTCTTCTTTAGTGGACAAAAGTACTTCACCTCCTATGCTGTATTGCTCCCTTGGATTGCTGAAGCCCAAATGCATGACCTTACATTTTTTAACATTAAATCCCAGCTGCCAAATTCTAGACCATTCTTCAAGCTTAGCTAGATCCCTCCTCATGTTATCTACACCTTCCTGGGTGTCTACTTTATTGCAGATTTTGGTATCATCCGCAAAGAGGCAAACCTTACCCGACAGCCCTTCCGCTATATCACTAACAAAGATGTTAAAAAGAATCGGACCAAGGACAGATCCCTGGGGCACACCACTGGTAACATCCTTCTCCTCAGAGTGAGCTCCATTTACTTGTACTCTTTGTCGCCTCCCACCCAACCAATTTCTAACCCAAGCAGTAACTTTATGGTCCATCCCTAGGGTGCTCAGTTTGTTTATAAGTCGCCTGTGAGGAACAGTGTCAAAGGCTTTACTGAAATCTAAATACACCACATCTAGAGCTCTCCCTCGGTCCAACTCCCTGGTCACCCAGTCAAAGAAATCAATCAGATTTGTCTCACAAGACCTGCCTCTGGTGAATCCATGCTGCCTCGGATCCTGTAATCCGCTGGACTCCAGAAACCTCACTATTTTCTCTTTCAACAGCGTTTCCATTAATTTACTCACCACTGAAGTTAAACTAACCGGCCTGTAGTTTTCAACCACATCCTTACTTCCGCTTTTGTGTAAAGGCACCACATGAGCCTCTCTCCAGTCCTTTGGCACCACTCCCGACTCCAACGAGGCATTGAAAAGGTCAGTCAGTGGAGTTGCTAGAACGTCCCCAAGTTCCCTCAGTATTCTAGGGTGTATCCCATCCGGTCCCATCGCTTTGTCTACTTTAAGTTGAGATAGTTTCTCACGCACACAGTCTTCTGAAAATTGTTCAAGATGTCCCTCGCTTCTGTTCTTATTTGTGGGTGTTTTCTGAGGTCCTGCTCCTGGTTCTTCATCTGTGAACACAGAACAAAAATATTTGTTAAGCAATTCCGCTTTATCCTTATCAGCTTCTACATATTCCCCCCCTGTACCCTTGAGTCTGACAATACCACTTTTGCCCTTCCTCTTCTCACTAATATATCTGAAAAATGTCTTATCCCCCCATTTTATTGCATTGGCTATTTCCTCCTCCTTTTGAATCTTTGCCTTCTTGACTACTTTGCTAGCTTCTCTAAGTTTTTCCAAATACAGATGCCTGTCTTCCTCTCTCTGTGATCTCTTGTATTTCATGAAGGCCTCCCTCTTTTTCTTCACTTTTTCAGCTACTTCCTTCGAAAACCATAGCGGTCTCCTGTTCCTTTTGCCTTTATTTACCATTTTAACAAAAAGGTTGGTTGCCTTTAAAATACCCCCTTTCAGTTTTGCCCACTGTTGTTCTACATCCCCCAGCTGTTCCCATCCCACTAACGACTCCCTGAGGTATTGGCCCATCTTCGCAAAGTTAGTCTTCCTAAAGTCTAAGATCTTCACCTTGGAATGGATTCTAACAGCCCTAGTCCTAATACTGAACCACACCATCTGGTGATCACTGGATGCAAAATGATCTCCCACTACAATATCAGAAACACTTTCACCATTGGTAAGCACCAAGTCCAGTATGGCCCCTTCACGTGTGGGGTCTGTTACCAATTGCCTGAATAGTTCTCCCTGTAGAGAATCCAGGATCTCCTTACTCCTAGATGATACTGCAGCAGGAATGTGCCAATCAACATCTGGCATATTGAAATCTCCTAGCAGTAGCACTTCCCCTTTCCTAGCAATGCTGCGTATGTCTTCAATTAACTCTCTGTCCACCTCTTCCTCTTGTGAGGGAGGTCTGTATATCACACCAATGCAAATAGATTTCTCTTTCCCTCTTTCTAGTTTAACCCACAATGCCTCCTCTCTCCCTTTTAAGCTCTGTAATTCCAAAGCTTTAATAGTAGTTTTTACATATAGTGCTACTCCTCCTCCCCTTCTTCCTACCCTGTCCTTTCTGAATAAAGTATAGCCAGGTATAGTTACATCCCAGTCATGGTTTTCTGTGAACCATGTTTCTGTAACTGCCACTAAATCTAAGTCAGCCACTCCCACCAAAGCTTCAACTTCAGAGATCTTATTTCCCATGCTACGGGCATTAATACACACTGCTTTCCATATGTTACCCCTGTTACCCATTTCCATAAAGGTATTTAATGTATCACTTACCTGGGGGCTTTCACTTACCTGGGGGCTTTCTTCACCCATCCCCAACAAATCTAGTTTAAAGCCCTCTTCAGTAGATTAGCCAGTCTACTACCAAAGATGTGTTGACCTTTCTTGGACAGATGGATGCCATCTCTGCTCTGCAACCCTTGGAACAGCATCCCATGGTCTAGGAAACCAAAACGCTCTCGAAGACACCATCCACGCAGCCATGCATTAATCTCCAGGATGCGAGCCTCTCTGCCTTGGCCTTTACCCTCAACAGGGAGGATTGAAGAGAACACCACCTGTGCACCTACCTGCTTCACCCTCTGTCCCAGAGCCATGAAGTCACTTTTGATACGTTCCGAGGTATACCTGGCAGTATCATTGGAATGTATAACCAATGAGAAGTTTGCATGTATCAAGCTAGAACCAATAGAACATTTTCATGTATCAAACTGAAAAAGTGGTATAAAAAGTTATGTCTCTGTATAAACCTCCGCTCAGTACCTTTTGCTGCTTTGACTGACTGGGCCTTGTGCACAATAAACTGACTTGGACCCTGTCAATCGACTCCTGGACTTATTCATTGACTGCACTTTGCTACAGCACCTTGAAACAGGCATTTGCCAAAACATGTTAGACAATTTGATCTGTTCTTACAGACATTTGTAGTCAGAAATTCTAGTACTGATAAATAGTATATCAGTATGCTGAACAAAAACAGCAATGAAAGCAGAGCTCTACATCAGTAAAATGCCAAAAGATTTACTAAAGCTCTCTAATGAGCTAAACCTGACATAACAAACAACCTAAAAACTGACTAAAAATCCTTTAAAAAAAGGGGGGGGGGGAGTAAAAGCAGCCTTCTACCATAAAATACTTAGAAACTACTATTAATCATTTGTATAGTGCTACAAGTGTATGCAGAGCTGTATAATAGAGACATGTAAGAGGCAGTCCCTGCTCATCAGAGTGTACAATCTAATCAAGAATATCACAAAACCAGGGACTCGAGTATGGTAAGATGCACATACGTGAGGGGCATTAGGATCCAAAAGCAGCCTTGAAGAGTTGAGGTGAGAAAAGGATATCCCTTTAAAAACAAAAGTGAAACCAAAACTAAAAACAGGAGACCTGTACATTGCAGCTATTAAAACTATTAAAAAAGTTAGTTACCTTTACAAATACCCAGAAACACTGGAGGAAAGCTCTGATGTCACAAAGGACAGTACTGAGCATCACAATGAGGTTAGAGTTCCTGCTGTTTTCTCCTTTTCTGTTATCTCTGCATCTCCACTCGGAACTAGCTTTTACCCCTTATTCTCCTCTTCTCTGACTCTACAGTCAATATTTTTCTTTCCGCCTCCCACCTGTCTAAGGCTTTTCCATCTTATTCTCTCACGTGAACCCCCTATCTGTCTTCCTCTGAGTCTCATTCCCCTGCCAGCTTTATTTATTTATTTATTTAACAGTTTTTTAATACTGCTTTATCATTTCAGTCAAAACAGTTTACATTGTAACTGAAACTTGGTAATGCACATTAAACAGGGACATTGATAACCCTGCATTGCCTCAGAAAAATCTAAGTGTCTTGTCCAAGGCCACAAGGAGTGCTAGTGGGAATCAAACGCTGGTCTCTTGGTTCCCAAGCCAATGCTCTAACCATTAGGCTACTCCTCCACTCCCATTTTTACTTGTCACTCAGTATCTTCTGGCATCCAGCCTCTCTCTTCTCTCACTTACTCAAATTCCCACTCTCCATCTCTCTCCACATCACAGATCTGTTCCTTTCATCTGTCTCTCACTCCTTCAACAATCCTCTGTCTTTTTACACTGTCTCTCAACCTTTTTCCATCCCTTCCACACCATCTCTCCATCCTCCTTCCATTCCCTGCAGCTGTAGAGCCAGTCTTGTGGGTGAGTAGTGAAATCTCATGGATCTTCATGAGATTGGCTTTGTGGCAACAGGGAATGGTGTGCAATCAAGCATGATGTCTGCTGCCAGGTGTAGGGGAAGGCAAAGAAAATTACATGAAAGTGGTATGGAGTTGAGGAGTAGCATAGTGGTTAGAGCACTGGCTTGGTAGCCAAGAGACCAGGCTTTGTTTCCCATTAGCACTCTGGGCCACATTAAGAAGCATGGGTATACCAGAACACCTGATCGTTCTCTTGTGCAATCTGTACATTGATCAAGAAGCAGCAGTTCAAATGGAACAAGGAGAAACAGAATGGTTTAAAATAAGCAAAGGTGTAAGACAAGGCTGCATACTTTCCCCCTACCTGTTTAATTTATATGCAGAACAAATCATCAGAGAAGCAGGATGTATGAAGACAACAGAGGTGTGAAGATTGGTGAAAGACTCATCAACAACCTTCACTATGCTGATGATACCACATTACTAGCTGAAAGTGAAGATGATCTGAAACATTTGCTTCTCACAATAAAAGAACATAGTCTCAAAATGAGCCTGCACCTTAATGTAAAGAAGACAAAGATCATGACAACTGGCATAATCAACAGGTTCATTGTTAAAGGAGAAGAAAAGAAATTGAAATCGTGAACAACTTTAACTTACTTGGATCAACTATCAATAAAGAAGCAACAAGCAGTCAAGAAATCAGACGACGCATTGCTCTTGGCAGAATGGCTATGAAAGACCTAGATAAGATTCTCAAGAGCAGAGATATCTCTCTCCATACAAAGATTCGACTTGTTCGAGCCATGGTATTTTCAATAACATCATATGGATGTGAAAGCTGGACAGTGAAAAAGATAGATAGGAAGAAAATTGATGCCTTTGAATTATGGTGCTGGCGGCGAATACTGTGTATACCATGGACTGCCCGAAGAACAAACCAGTCGGTACTAGAGGAGATCAAACCTAAGCTTTCTTTAGAAGCTCAGATGACAAGACTTTGACTTTCATACTTTGGACACATCATGCGAAGAGAGAGATCATTAGAGAAAGACATCATGTTTGGCAAGATAGAAGGTCAACGCAAAAGAGGAAGGCCAGCAATGAGATGGATCGATACAATAACAGCAGCTACGGGTACCAGTCTGTCAACAATGAGCCGCCTGACTCAAGATCGAACGCAATTTAGAATAGCTATCCAGAGGGTCGCCATGAGTCGACTCCAACTCGACGGCACTTAACAACAACAACAACAAGCACTCCTTGTGGCCTTGGGCAAGTCACTTAACCCTCCATTGCTTCAGAAGAAAGGCCTGACAATCTACTTCCAGTCACACTGCCAAGAAAACCCAGGAACTGCTGGGTCACCAGGAGTCAACATTGACTCAAAGGCACACCTTGCATTTGCATTTTTGGCGGGGAACAGCTCAGATCATGCAAAGTTCTTGGTTATTCTGGGCCTGGGCCTGATCCAGTAGGGTTTGTAGTGGAGAGGCCACTTGGCTACTGCGCACCTCACAGCAACATCAAGTTCACTTTTATTTATAGATGCCCTGCTATGCAGAGCCTAGGCCAGTTGCCTTTTTTGCCCATTAATAAAAGTGTGTGTACTATTCTGGTCATTGCATTTTAAAGATATGGCGACATTAGAAAAGGTACTGAGGAGAACTGACCAAAATGGTAAAGGGAATAGAATAACTCCCCTATGAGGAAAGGCTAAGGAGTTCAGGGCTCTTCGGTTTGGAAAACAGACAGCTGATGAGAGATAAAAGTTGTATATAAAATCATGAGTGGGGTGGAATAGGTAAAGACGAATCAATTGTTTACTCTTTCAAAAAGTACAGACTAGGGGACATACCATGAAGTACATTTAAAGGAAACTGAGGAGAACATTTGTTAACCCAATACAGAATTCAATTCTGGAATACGTTGCCAGAAGATGTGGTATAAGCAGTTCATATTGCTGTATTTGAAAAAGATTTAGACAAGTTCCTGAAAAGAAAAAGTCCATAATTCATTTTTAAGGTACACTTAGGGTTGCCAACTAGCTCTAGATGCGCCCGACAGGCTTGATCCAGTCCTGGGTTTATCCCACTGCATGCAGAGACTTATAGTCTCGCTTTCCTTATGAAGTGCAATAGAGAAATCAGAACTACATATCCCTGCATGCAATGTGGTAAACCCAGGACTGGATCAAGCTTGTCAGGTGCATCTGGAGCCAGTTGGCAACCCTAGGTACACCTGGGGGAAATCCACTGCTTAGCTCTGGGATAGGCAGCATGGAATCTGTCTACCTTTTAGGAACCTGACCGGTACTTGTGACCTCGTTTGGCAACTATTCGAAAAAGGATACTGGGCTTGATAGACCTTTGGTCTAACCCAGTATTTCAATTTTTAAGTTCTTAATTTTTATTGTTTTTATTTTATATTTTGTTGTAATCTATCATGAACCTGTGGTTGTCAAATCAGACTAAAAATACCAATATTGTCCTATGTTAAATTAAACCTTCCCAGAAGAACGTGAATGCAAAAAGAGATTTATCCACAGAAAAAGTTTCTTTTGGCATATTTACTGCCCTTGTAATTCTTTCTGAGAAGACCCGTTTTGCATCTTTAAGAAGATTTCTTAGACAATGCAAGTTGCTTTTTCTATAACAGTTACTTTCACTGCCTAAATTTGTCCAATGCCTTAACTAGATCCAATTTTCTAATTCCATCAGCCTCAATTCTGGCACTGAGGCTTTTACTGACTGGTATGGGAATGTTCCTTCTGATCAGAACTTCTTCATTCTCAGTGTTTTGGAGCAGGGCAAGAGAAACTGGGGATCATTCATGTTCCAAACGGACTCAGAGGATGGGGTAAGATTAATGGAGGGGGGGGGGGGGCCTAAAGGGTTGGGAAGATGCAGGGAAAATCCAGGGGGCCTTTTTAAAAAGTTTAGTTGTAAGTGAATAAGGGACAAGCAGGACATCAACTAAATAAGAGAAAAATGAATATTTCTTTCATGTTTCTTTTGTTTCATTTACAAATGTCATTAATATTTCTTATTTTGTTTAAAACAAAAGCACACTCCTACCTTGTGCACTGATGTATACACCAGTGCATGACACTCAGCAATGAGGTGGGCTACAGTCTCCAGTTCTATGTTTTAGAACCTGTGGTTTTCTTTTTGACTGTTTTACTGTAAACCATTCAGGACATAAGCTACTGTCCTGTGCCACAATTATCAGTCTCACATCTTTAGGTTCAACCTTATCTCTCTGTAGCTTATGACAACCATTGGCCTGCATGTGATTGTTAAGATAGCTTTATTTAAAAGTTTCCCACTAGATAACTACACATCTGTGTGGTTCACATGAGTTCTGAAGCACTCTGCCGACAAAATCAAACCCAGCAAGTTTTCCAATCAAGACCATATGTAGAATTCCTGTGAGTCCCTCCTTCGTATCACCAGGCTCAGGGGAGGAGCCTTTTCTGAGCATTTCCGTTCTCCTTTCCCTAGCTGTATAGAAGAGACATTGATTAGTGTCTCATTCCTACTTGTCTCAGGTTGCTCTCTTTGTCTACAGCAAGCAGCCCCTCCCTGTCCTCTTGGAGCAGTCACACTGTGTACCTCTGGCTGCCAAGAGAGAAATAGGTGCTTTCCATAAGATGCAATTCCCATCTTGAAATACCATGCTGACCCTGCTGGGGAGAGCCACTTTCATAATAGGAGGTTTGTTTTTCCCCTGTAGTTATTCTTATCTGCAGAGTCTACTGCAATTAATTGTTGGGCAGTGCTATATGCCAAGAAGGGACACAATGGACTTTGAGTGGGGGAATTTCCAGGGTCTTTCCACAACATCCACAAACAAATATTTTCCCACTTTGTTGCCTCAATATCACTGTAAGTGGCTAATGAATTTTCCACTGCTTCTTCACTTCCAACTGCTTGCAAACAAACCTGACAGTAATAGCCACCAGATGGGAGCTGACCACATCTGATGTAAGAGCTGCTTTGAAGCTCCCTGTTGTTCCAGCCCAGAGGCAGTGGCGATCAGTGACTAAACTCTTTAGGGAGGTTAAATTGCGGTGGGACTGGGATGACAAAGTTTCTTAAGTTAAGGTGCAACAACTATGTCAGCAGTAAAGGGATAGTGTGGGAACTTTTCAACACATCAGAGAAGAACTCCTTTACTGTGAGGTCTGGTGCAACTCTTCCAGCTGCCTCTCCCCTCATATTTCTGTTGGTAATGAGCACATTGAATACAAACCAACAAATTATGCACCAAAATAATATAATATTAAATAGAACAATATTTTCCGTATTCTGGAAATATATAGAGGTATTTTAACACTTGGGTCCCAGCATCCCTTACTCTCCCATTCCAGTATCTTCCTGTTGGCCATATGAATATCTTGTGGTTACCGGCAGCCATAAAATGATTTGCCTATCATTTTTTTTGGTAAGTTGGCAAATTAGGCTTCAGATCTGCTGGTCTTTAGTTTATTCCAAACATTTTTGGAATATGTATCATCTGTATAAGCTGTACCAATGCCTATTAACATAAGTCCTCTCCAGTATCAGACATATTGTGAAGTAACAACAAAATCCTACAAAAGTCACTCAGGCCTTACAGAGCAAGTCTTCCATAGCACAACGGCACTAACTTCCAGGAGTCACACAACAAGGGCCTAGCTAGGAAGAGAAAGCACTACAGTGGGCACTAGAACATCAATATTGGGAAAACTGAACTAGCCAGATTACTACAGATTGATCCTATGCAGATATGTAGTACTAACAATATCTGGCCTGTTTCACACATGGATATGTAACCAAAAATTAAAAATGGAAATGTGTAGATAAAAATTAAAAATTAAACTGAAACCCCAAGAGTCAGGCTCTGAATGTAATGCAACACCTGAGAATTAGAAACGCAGATGTGTTTCCCCCTGTATTGTGCAAAATATATAGATTGCAATATGTCAGGTTTTAAAATTTACATTGCTATCACTAAGGGGGTTATTTTAGAAGCCCAATTCATGCTTTGGACATCTGAAAATGAGCACACAGACGTCCAAATCACAAATATGGCCCTTGAGCCATTGTAGAAGCTGGTTCTATAGATGTCCACAGTGCAAGGATGTCCAAGTTGTGAAGAGGTATGGAAGAGGCATGACCGGGGGAGTTCCAGGCAAGCTAGATGTGAGCTTCTTGTTTCAGAAATGTCAAGCATGTCCTCAACCACTAGCAGGACCATTCATGTCAATTCCTGCTCCAGGGCATGAATAAGCATCAGCAAAGCTCTAGTTATGCCATCCAGATACCTGGAGCATATAGAGAGGAAGTAACTCTGATATATCCTGTATTTTCCATGATCATAACAAAAAACCTCAGGGAAATGAGAACACTCGGTGTTGGTTCTGCAAACTGATGCACGTCTCTGCATGCAAAATTGCTTGCATGGACATGCATTCAGCATAGGATAGACATCCCCTTCCAAGTGTTTGTAGCGGTGATTTCTATGAGACCACCAGGTGTGACTCTATAATGAGGCAGAGTGAGGCGGTTGCCTCAGGCAGCAAGTTTTGAGGGTGGCAAAAATGCCCTCAAAACAGCTGCCTCACGCCGCCTTCAAAACTTTAAAAATAAAACCCAAGTGCACAAGTTGCTACTGCTGTCGAGTCTGCTTCTAGTACGCAGCTACATGGGTTCCTTCACAGAGGCAGGAAGGCTCTGCACTGATTTCACTTTTATTTAAACTGAATGTCACTAGCACAGCTGTGGCTTTAAGAGGCAGGAGCCATGGCTGCCAGGGAAAGGAGGAGTTGAGTCTGTGGGGGAGCTAACATGGAGGAAGGTGGGGTTGAAGGGGAGCTGACATAGGGAGGGAGGAGGGGGCTGGAAGGAAACTGACACAGGAAGGTGGGGGTCTGCAAGGGAGTTGACCTGGGGAAGGAAGGGGAGCTGACATTTATTTATTTAACAGTTTTTATATACTGCTTTATCATTTCAATCAAAGCAGTTTACATTAATGTACATTACCAAGTTTAAGTTTCAAACAGGGACATTGATAACTTGGATTTTTCTGAGGCAATGGAGGGTTAAGTGACTTGCCCAAGGCCACAAGGAGTGCTAGTGGAAATCAAACCCTGGTCTCTGGGTTCCTAAGCCAGTGTTCTTAACCATTAGGCTACTCTTCCACTCGGGGGGGGGGAGGTGGGGGCTGGGAGGGAACTGACATGAGGGGACGGTGGGGGCTGCAATGGGTTGACACTGGGCGGGGAAGCAAGGGGCTAGAAGGGAACTGACATGGGAAGATGGGGTCTGCAAGAGAACTGACATGAGTGAAAGGTGGGGCTGGAAGGGGGCTGACACAGGGAGAGAGGAGGGGGATGACGGGGAGGAGGGCTGGAAGGAAACTGACACGGGAAAGTGGAGTCTGCAAGGAAGCTGACATGGGGGAAGGTGGGGGCTGGAAGGGAACTGACACAGGGGAAAGTGGGGACTGGAAGGGAGCTGACATGGGGGAAGGAGGGGGCTGGAAAAGAGCTGATACTTGGGGATGGTACTGGAGGGGGACTGGTAAGGTGATGACACTAGGGAAGGGAGGAGAGGGATTGAAGGGACTGGAGCGGGACTGGAAGGGAGCTGACACTTGGGGATGGGACTGGTGTATACTGGGTAGGACGAGGCTGCCCCGTGAATGCACTTTATCTTTATGCTGCTTTCTTGTGACTCGGGGACCGGACCAACCTGGGATTTTATCTCCCTCCAGAGTTTTCGCGAGATCATCGATTGGTCCACTCCAGAGTCCAGCAAGGCCTCTACCTGGACACCCTCCACTTCTACGCCCAAGAGGAATCCCTCTCCCCTTTCTTTAGAATGGGTGGTGATTAGGGCTGTCCTAGCTTTGCAATCCCTTCTCATATGTCCTTCTTCCCCGCAAGAAAAGCATTTTCTTTGCACATAACGGGTCCTATCCACACGCATTACCTTCGTCCCTTCTCCCCACATGGCTTTTCCCTTCCTTTCTGAAGCCATTTCAACTGCCCGGGTTAGACCACCAACCTTAGCCTGGTTTACCAAACTGGCTTCTAGAAAACGCTCAGCCAGTGAGGTCGCTGCATCCATGGTCTGGCAGTCCTGTAGGATCAGGAAGGACTGCAGATCTTTTGGAACTGCATCCATGAACTGCTCTAAGACAATACAGTCTAACAAAAAATCTTTTGTTCTCGCATCAGGCGTCAACCACTTTAATGCCAACCCTTTTATCCGCTGGCATAAGGCACGCGGTGTTTCACCTATTTTTAGCTTACAGCTCCTCAAAAGGCGGCGCTAGACCATGGGGGTTAGGCCCAAACGGTCTCGTATAGCCTTTTGAAGCTTTTCATAATTGGCGGCTAAGGCCGCGGGCATGGCCCTGTAGGCTGCAAGCGCTTCTCCCGTCAAGGAGGCGGCAAGGCGCACTGCCCACTGGTCTTTCGGCCAGCCCATTAGGAGAACCACTCTCTCGAAGGCTTCCAAGAAGTCGTCCACGTCATCCCCTTTGGCCAACTGACCAAACGAGAATGTCCCAGTCCCAGGTAACCCCAGCCCTGGTATAGCTCCCAAGGAACCTGGTGCTGTCCGTAGGGACTCTGTCGCTTTCTTCTGCGCTCCTAGCCAAGCAGCCATCATATCTAGGAGCGGCTTCTGCTGGGCCTGGAGCATGGCGGCTGTGTGTTCTTGAGTCCTTGCAGACATTTCCTGTTGTTTTTGGAATTGCTCCGCCATCCATCCCAGAAGCTCGGTCCTCTCCATCCTCGGTAGATGCTGAAATGAAAAAACAGAGAGAGAAACCACCAAGTGCGGCTCCAAATATAAACCCTCTCTCTTTTTTGCTCTTCTTGAGCACTGCTCTATCCCCACCCTGCACCGGTATCTGTCTATACCCTTCTTATATACGAATTACCTTATGCAGGTGTAGACTCGAGTTTATTAATCAGCAGGTCACGGCTTGGTACTCCACTCCAGTCCGGTCCTTCTGCTGCCACTCCGGGTCTTTCTCTTCAGCAGGCCCTTTGTATCCTCAGCACTTTCGGTAGAAGTCTCCTTTATTCTTTGAGGCTGCAGATGTTTCGTGTATACGTGGCCAAGGCAAATCCTAAAAACTACACCACCTGTGGCCTCCTTGCCCCGCCTAGGCGGGTGCCTATAGAAGGGAAAGGGGGCCCTTTCAATGTCCCCTTTATGTGAGCTCCCAGAGCTAGGGCTTCTGGGAGTTGTAGTTGCTTGCACTGAGTTGTAGTTGTGAATAAATGATTAAGCCGAGGGTTTGAAAGCAACACAGGAAATTTATTGGCCTCCTTGGTTCAAGGAACTTCCATAGAAGCTTGGCACATCATATAAGGTAAGATACTTTTGCTCAAAAGAAAGATAACTTCTGTACAAAACTTTTTCCAGAGTCTCTAATTACCTTTGCTTCCCTCAGCAAGGTAAATATCTCTTCACGCTACAAATTATCACGTTACAGTCTTTGGCTAGCTTTAGCTTCCAAACAGCGTTCTTTAAACTGCAACAGTTATACTTTAAGCCAAAACAATGGTCTTTAAACTGCAGCACTTATACTTTAAGTTTTCTTTTACTTGGATTATCACAGGTTTTGTTAATTGCTCTAGATACATTCAGAAGGCAGTCCTGACGGTCTCATGCATTTTAAAACCACAGCAGCAACTTCATATCAAAATCTTTTTAGGCTTGTTTAACCACAGACATTCAAGCATAATAAGTCTGGGATTTTCTTCAGGTTTACAATCTATAAGTTTTCACTTTACCCTCCAAGATAAAGCACAGTCCATCTCACATTCTGAGAAATCAGATTCAATATCAGCCTCATCTATTTGCATACACTCACAGTCAGACTCTGCAGTCTCCGGACTGGAAACAGCTTGGGACAATGTGGGTTTAATTTCTTCCAGCAGCTTAACAACCCGTTCCCAATGAGACCTCCCTCTTGGCTCAGGGGTGTTATCAGGGCACAGGAAATCCTTATCCCGTAGCAAGCTATTTAGAACTTCTAAAGAATTCAGCTCCTTTCTTTTAACAGCTCTCTTTAACAGCCTTCCCCGAGGTAAACTTCTTTGACCCAGCTCCTCCTGGAAAGTCCCCGTACCTGGGTTATAGACAGCAGTCTCTTCAGGAATAAACCTCCTGGTTTCTAGACCAGCTGTAGCCTTTCTACCACACTGGCTCTGCTCAAGACTCTGTTGCTGGCTATGAGGAGAGTCTTCCCTTAAGCTGTCATTAAAGTACCTTTCTCTGGGCTCTCTGCTAAAATCCTTTCTTTCTGTTTCCTTCAGGATTTCTTCCACTTCTGTTTCTCTGCTGTTCTCTTGGTTGTGCTTGCTCCTGATTTCTCTTCCGTTCCCCCTTCCGTCTCTCTCACTTCCTGTTCTCTGGGGCTTAAATGAGTGTGGATGCCCTGCACCTTTCCACTCCTCCCTCAGCTGTCTCTCATTACTTCCCTTAGTTGCTATGGTGTTGGGGCGTGGCCTTAGGACAGCAGCTTTAGCTATGTTTTTTTTTCTCTCCAGCTGAACTTTTAAAGTCATGGCTCCCTGCACTTTCTTTCTGCCTGGAGGTAAAGGTCTGTGTTTTTTCTATTTCCCCGGGCTCTGGAGCAGATTCGTCACCACAGTACTATAAACTGTGCCGCGGTTCTCACTTTTTCTTTTAGCTCTTTGGTGTGCAAGCATCTTGCATTTCCTTTGTTTTTTTTGCAGAATATATATTTATATTAACACCATGCTGGTCCAGTGTGAAGTTTCAGGAGTTATGTTGGGGTTGCCAAGCCCTTCTTGGTCACAAAGTCTCTCTTGTTTTCAGAGGGTGGGAAGTACTGTGTTGGGGCACCAAGTTGCTCCTGTTTTTGTGGAAGTGGGAGGTGCTGCCTGGGTGCTGTTGAGCCCTCTTGTTTGGCATATTTAGTAGCATGTTTCCTAAGTTCTGTGCCATACTGGGTCAGACCAAGTTCCCTCAAGCCCACTATATTGTTTCTAACAGTGGTCAATCCAGGTCACAAATACCTGACAGATTCCCAAAAAGGCGCAAAGGTTTTGCCATGCCTGTCCCGGGACAAGCAGTAGATTTCCCAGGTCTTCTTTAATAATAGTTTATGGACCTTTCCTCCAGGAACTTGTACAAACCTTTTTTAACCCAGCTACACTAACAGCTTTTGCTACATCCTCTAGTAACCTTTCCAGAGTTTGGTTACGCGGGGCCATAGGCTAACTGTGGGAAGGCAGTTACATCCCCCTGCAGTTATTGATTTCAGTATGGCAAAACAACTGCAGGTGCAACTAAGACCACACACTAAGGTGGCATTAGTTGCACTCATGCTACTTGCACTGATTCATTATGTTAGTTTCTGTTGACAATACAGATGCCTGTGCGTGAGAATTCTTTCACTCGCCTTACTCTGTAGTAAAGTATAATTTTTGGAAAGAAATCCTGCAAACCTAAAGAGTAATGGGTAAAAGCATTTTTTGACTACGTATATCTGTTTTTAGTTTGTATTGATAGATCTTCACCAAGTAGAGAATATATCTCTGTTCTGCATGTGTGACTGAAGCTACATGTTCTGTTAGCATGGTGTTTCTATGTAGGGAGCTGTAGTAATCCGGCTTGTTCAGTTTTATGAATAGGAATATGGATATTCTAGGGCCCACTGCAATATTTGTGGTGCTGTCCTTGTCGGGAATGCTCCATGTTGTGTGAGTTTTGGAAATTAGTGCTGTTATGGAATAATAGATTTCCTCTATGGGTCCTGTACTCTGGGTTCTTGGCAAGGTCAACTTTAAGGTGTTGATTGGGGGGGGGGTTACTGGAATATGTACTGTCTTTGAGATTTTCAGTTTTGTGTTCTTTATGCTGCCAGACTGAAATTTAAAATATTTTGTCAGGTCAGATTAAAGGAAATTTCAAATTTTAAGGGAATGTCTCAGTTTAATTTTGTTTAGTAGTCTGATAGCTTCACCACTGCTGAGTTCTGGACTTTTCCAACTCTAGCACAATCCAATCCAGCATTTGAATTCATGGCTACCAGGATTAGTTTTTCATTTTATATCTTCCCTCCTCATCAATAATCTGGTCATAGAGAAATAAATCTGATGTGCAGATTGTTGATGGTCTGATTGAGGGGGGGGAAGACTGTGTAAGTGGCTTTTCATTAATCAAATTGAATGAGTTTTTTGTTTGTTTTATTGTAACATCCATTTTACTAAATTGCACCTAGGATTTTAGATTGGTGGCATATACATTTTAAAATAAAGTATTGTCGTGACTCTCGCCTGGGCCAAAGGCTTACAGACATAGGGCTGCCAATGTTTGTCCTTAAATAAAGAGTTACTATCCTTGTCTCCAGCAGGAAACTCTGGGACTTGTATTTGATTCTATTACTCAAAGACAAAGTAGTGTGAGACCGTTGGTTTTTAAGGCAAAATAAGAATTTTTATTTAGGTTCCCATAAGCACTAAGGTTCAATGCAGACAAGGATTATTCTCCAAGTAAATAATAACAGGAAACATATGCAACTGGAAATGAAGAAACTGAAAGAACCTTCAAACATGTGCAGCTGTTTTCAGCAAAAACATTTCAGCAAGTAAATCACAGCCTCCTTTGTTCGTCCAGCACAGCTAAATTTCTTAATTTATCATATGCTGCTTTGGTTATCATACTCTAGGTTAAACAAGGGTTCTTTACCTTAGAAGAAGTTCCTGGCATTCACATGGCTAGGTAAAACCCTGCTTCTCAAAAGCTTCTTCTGTTAACACTTTTTATCACCAACTTTCAAACCTTCCTTCTTACACAAAGAACAGTCCATAGGAGACTCCTCAGTAACAGAATCCTGCCCAAAAGAGTCAATTTGCATTTCTTCCTGTGCTACGAAATGCTTGTCTGTCTCTGGGTTTTCATTAACTCCTCCAAGCTTACTGTTCTGTAGGAACTTCTGAATTTCCTTCCACAGCTGCTCTCCCTGATATGGAATATTTGTGGCTTGAGAGTGGGGCTTCTTTCCCTGGATCAATTGCCTCAATGCTTCAATCGTGTTCAACTCTGGTTCTCTGCCCTCAGCTGGGTTCTGGTCACTTCCAGTTGTAACCGTATTCACCCACCTTCTGGCAGCTTGAATTCTCTGAGCTGGTTCATGAACACTCTGCACTGCAATCTGTTCCTCGTAGTCAGCAACTCTCCCAGCCACCCATCTGCTGGTTCTTGAATTAAGAGTACCTCTCTTACAAGGACTGCTTCCTCTGTTGCTGCTTCCTTTCTTGCTGGAGCCGTTCTCCAACTCGAAGTCAAACTTCCTACTTCTCCTTTTCCTCTCCTCTGAACAGGGCTTATAAAGCTGTTTCCTAACTAACACTCCCCTGACTCTGCACAGGTGATTATCATTACCCTCCAAGCCTGCACTTACGTTAGAGCTTGGGTGTGGCTTGGCTTCAGCAACTACGTGCTTCTTTCCTTTGCCTGAAGTCTGAACCCTGTGAATACCTTGCCTGTCTCTCACCTTAAAGGCATATTCACTGTTTTCTTCTGTTTCCATCGGCTCAGCACAGCTCTCATCATCACAGTATATTAAATTTATGCAAATAATGCTGCAATGAATCTCCACACATGGCTCTGCATCACCCTCGTGCCACCCTTGGGAGGAAGTAGACAGGGGGGGCACTAGGAGGTGGAGGAAAGCAGAAACCTCAGATTGGGACCAGCATGATCAAGAATAAAATGGTCAGACAACAAAGGTAGAAATGAATTTTATTTTCAATTTAATGAACAGCTTTGGTGCTATCTTTATATTTTATAAAGTACAGAGAAATGCATCTCTTTTCTATTTCTCTGGCGTTGCATTGTATGCAGAATCTGACTTTTTGGGGTTTCAGTTTAATTTTTAT
Organism: Ichthyophis bannanicus; assembly: GCA_033557465.1. Classification (NCBI taxonomy): domain Eukaryota; kingdom Metazoa; phylum Chordata; class Amphibia; order Gymnophiona; family Ichthyophiidae; genus Ichthyophis; species Ichthyophis bannanicus. Next base: position 558,767,596 of record CM066034.1, on the reverse strand, counting down.
TTACATATGTTTATTATTAGGTTATGGTCACTTATTCTGTACTTTGGTGAGGGTCTGTGTTCTGAGTTTGTGGCCAAGGCTAGGTGTTCTGTTATCATGGAGTTTGTACATAGGGATCTGTACTGTAGTAATCTGAATTGTTCAGCTTTTCAAATAGATGTTTGGATGTTTCAGGGCCTGCTGCAGTATTTACAGCCATGCTTTTTTTGGATAGGCTCCTTATGTGTGTTTTGGAAGTTGAGCTGGTATGGTATGGTAGGTTTGTTCTACAGATCCTCCGTGACTTTGTTGTAGGGTTTTGTATTAGTTCACAATATGCCTAGTACTGGAAAATGTTTTTTTTTTTTAGTGAGATGGTCGGAATCAGGGTTAAGTGACTTGCCCATGGCCACAAGGAGCATTAGTGGGAATCAAACCTTTGTTTCTTAATTACCAAACTAGTGCTCTAACCATTAGGCTACTCCTTCACTCCAAACCTCTTATACTGGGTGCCTACGATCAGGGGTGGCTCTATAATGAAGCCGAGTGAGGCGGTTGTCTCAGACGGCAACTTTTTGGGGGCAGCAAAAATTGCGCTCAAAAAGACCGCCTCACTTGGCCTTCAAAAAAAAACAACCCTCGATCAGAGGAGCCGCTGCTGTGGCAGCAGCAGCAGAATAAAGTGCGTCGTGGCCCCCCACCTCCCCGGTAGAGTCCTCCTTGCATTTTCTTCAGCACCGGCTGCTTTTCAGAGCCACGAAGGGAGTTTCCCTTTTCCGCGGCTCTGTTAGTTGAGCCTGCTGGCGCTGATGGGAAACAGGAAATGCCTGTTTCCCATCAGCACCGGCAGGCTCAACTTTAACAGAGTCGTGGGAAAGAGAAATTCTCCAGGAACAAGCAGGAAGTCAGTCCTCACATATGGGTGACGTCGGTGCCGATGGAGCCCTCGTGCGGAGCAATTCCCCCAGCTTTCTAAGAAAGCCTTTGGGATTGCATCACGCATGCGCGGTCCCCTTCCTGCCCAAGGGTGCCATCTTGTTCAGTCTTCTTTTTTCCGCAGAGCCCAATGGACGTGGTCCTGTTTTCACCGTGGAAAAAGCTGAAAAGTTGCTTTATTTTTGTCAACTTCCCGGTTCGACACCAGTTCCCCTTCCCGCCTTCGGCTTGGTACACCGGTACCGAGTCCGGTTCCTAGTTTTTGGTTTTTGTCCTTCGTGACTAGCGTTTGCGCTCTTTTTCTTTTTCACTGGCAGACTGGTTCTTTGACCTAGCAGGGGCCCTTTTTCCCCTGATGGCTGCCAGCGGGTTTAAAAAGTGTGATGGGTGTAAGAAATTGATGTCTCTCACCGACACACACGACTGCTGCCTCTGATGCCTCGGCCCCGACCATGACCCGGTGATTTGTGGGCCGTGTGGTAAAATGTCTTTGAAGTCTTTGAGGAGCAGGCAGCAACAGTGTGACAGAATTTTTTCTGAGTCTGCATCCAGCCGGGCCCGGAGCTCGTCAGAAACCTTGACATCTCAGGAATCGGAGCCCGAGCACCATCGTGGGTCTTCTAAGCGGGGGTCTCCCTCCAGGGAACACCGGAGGAAGAAGAAACTCATGAGGGCGGAGTCACTAGATGCCTCTGATCGGCTTGGGCCCTTGGGTTCCAGGCCGCGGAGCCCGGACCGCCGCCCTGGGTCCTTGGAGTCAGAGCGGCCGGCTAAACAACCTCGCAGGGACTCGGAGAAGCTGGACAAGATAACTTCTGTTGTCCTCATGGACTCTCCTCTGGGAGAGCCGGCATCGGGACCCGAGCCAGGAGCTGCGGAGCCTTCTGAGCTCGGTCTCAGGTTGGCGGCCTTGGAGAGCAGCATGGCTGCCTTCATGGAGCAGCAGCGGGCACTGATGGCCGGTCTCGCCAGTCCATCTGCCCCGACCACTGGGACGTCGACGTCCAAGTCGACACCGGAGGCTGAGCCGATCCTCGAGTCAATCAGGTCTCGAGTCGCTCCTCGGCCAAGGTTCCCCTCGACCTCCCTTCGGGACCGAGGTCGTTGATGCCAGTGCCCTCGGTGTCGGGGCGGTCGGGCCCAAAGCCCTTGAGGCCGGAGCCCATTGAGTCCTTCTCGGAGGACTCGGCATGGGAGACGGAGGAGGAAGACTCCCCTAATACCTTCCGGACCCGGTGTATCCCATCGGACTCTCCGATTTCGGAGCCTCGGAATAGGTCCCCTCCGGAGGACACTCTGTTCTCGGACTTCGTCAGGGACATGGCCAAGGCTTTGGCATTCCCTGCGGATGCCAAGGAGGAGCCTCAAGCTGAGTAGCTCAATGCCCTTCAGTATGACTCTCCCCCGAAGGAGGCCCTTACTGTACCGGTGCCTCCGATGTTGGAACGGCTGATGCTCCACATGTGGGAGTCCCCGGCCTCGATGCTGGTGCTCAGCAAGCGGGTCGATTCCATCTATCAAGTCCGCAAGAGTCCTGGGTTCCAAAAGGCGCAGCTGCCGCACAACTCCATGGTTGTGGAATCGGCCATGCAACGTCTGAAAAGCCAAAAGACGCACTCCTTGGTGTCTCCCAGCCGGGAGGCCCAGAACTTGGACGCCCTTGGCAGAAGGTGCTACCAGGGCTCGATGCTGTCATGCCATGTCCAAACTTACCAGCTGTAGATGGGCATGTACTTGCAGGACCTTGCAAAGGAGATTTCCAGATTCTCGGCTGACCTATTCAAGGAACCCTTGCAGCGCTTCAAAGCCTTGTCCACGGGGATCAGAGAGTGTTCGACGTTCATGTCTCGAGCAGCTTACGACGGCTTTGGCCCGAGTAGCCGCGGCCAGCATCGGTGCATGCCATCAGACCTAGAGCCATAGGTTCAGAACGAGTTGGTCGATGTCCCCTGCCGAGGAGATAACCTCTTCGGCAAACCCATGACTGAGAAAGCTGCAGAAATCGAGTCTGAGTACCTTACCTGGACAAGGTTGTCAAAGAAAACATCTGCACCTTCTCACAAGAAGAAGGCCTCGGGGGAAAAAGCCCTTTTCCCAAGGAAGGGTACGGATTACAGAAACTACCCCACTTTATTTATTTTATTTATTTATTTATTTATTAACAATACTTACCAGGCCGCCCCAGCTCCCCAGCAGGGGCAGTAGGCCAGGGGACAGGGGCATGGCCCACGTAAGCTGAAGACCCCCAAGCCTCCAGCTCTGGCTCCTACCCAGCAGGGAGAGGGTTTTTGATGCCCAGTGCATAGCTCCTCTCCCACCAGTGGTTTGCCCCTTGTCAGACGGCTGCCTAGGGTGAGAACTTACACAATCTTGACGATGCATATATTCATATGATTCTTGCAAGGTATTGTGGGTAATGTAGTTCTTTCACTCCAAACACAGCTGAAGACAATAATTGAGTTGTGAAACCAGTGGTTAAAGCCAATAAAATACTTCTTTTATTGATGGGGTTTAATTCACCCAGCACAAGTATGCTTGTTAGCAATATAAATGAGGTTACTTGCTTGCAGTGTTTAAATGGATAACATAAAGTCACAAAGCAAATCAGAAAACAACCTTCAGCTTGTCAGGCAATTAGCTAATGTTTTCTTAGCAAATAATTACCAAAGGAAAAAGGCACAAAGAAATGAATAAACTTTGCTTGTTAGGTTAACTTCTGCTTACTTTCCACGCAGATCCCAGCAGTGATTCTCCCTTGCTCACACACACAATCAGGTGCAGCTTTAATTACTATCAATTGACCAGCTGAAACCCTTTAGCTGGCTGGCTGCTACTGTGTGAACCCAAATCCTGCTTTAAGAGCTGTTTGCAGTGGAAATAAAGAACAAAGTTAGGTTTCTTTGTGATGGCTGATGTGTTTGCTCACAGAAAGCTAGCAATAGCATTTAGATAGAGAACAGTCCATGTAATTAATAGTTTCATCTGCTGTATCTCCCCCTTCATCAATCAGCATAGGGTCACTATCATACATTGGCACAGACGAGTCTTTCAATAAGGCACTATCATGAGAATGCTTATTCCCTTGCTGCCATTCACTATTATAGATAGGGTCTGGATCAGTGTTCATACCTGAGCCTCTCCTGCTATCATAATTCCTCTCTGTATAGCCTGGCCAGTATGTAATCCAGTTCTGATGTCCAGCCTTCCAATCTTGATCCCTGGACACTGGATCTTTCCTCACATACCTTCTGGCATAGGTCTGAAAGTCCTTTCCACGTGCAGTCTTCTCTCTTACAGGTAGCCACTGGTGATTCCTATCTCTGCCATTCCATTCCTCTGGCTGACTCCAGTCCAATGGACTCTGCTGGCATTTGGAATACCTCCCAGTATAGGTACTGCCTTGGAATCTCCCAGACCTTCCAATGGCCTTTCTTCTCTTCCTTCCAGAGAGTTTCCTTCTCTCTCTATCCGCTTGGCTTGGCTTCTGCTTCTCGAGATGATGTTGGTGCTTGAGCTTGAAGCTGTTGCTGTATCTTTTCCTGAAGCTCTTTCTGTAGCTCTTATCTGTAGAATAAGCTCTATTCTTATTCTGTCCTAATGTGTGCTCCTCCCTAACACAGCGCAGCTGTGTTGAATCAGGTCCTGCCCTTTGAGATGAGTGCTTAGGGATTACCTCATAGCTCTCTTGATTGCACACACGTTTTCTCACTTCAGCCCCTCTCATGGCTGCTGGAAACCTGGTGCATTCTGGGACTGGTAGTCTTTTATGTGAAAACTCTGTTTTCTTGCTTCTACCAGAACTGACAGGTTGCTTGTTCAGAGTCACATCATCTTTTCTATAGCTCCTACCTGAGCTATGATAAGCTTCCTTATCACACCCTGCACAGGAGAAAGGCTGGCCCTGTACGCTTACAGGTGGCCAGCCATTACTACCAACACCTGGGTTTTGAAAGTAGTTCAGCAGGGCTATTTACTTCATTTCAACCAGGTGCCCATCTCCTTTTTCCCAGGGGAGCCTCTCAGGCCCCCTCTCCACAGGAACCTCCTCCTACAGGATTGGCAGGTCTGATAAAGGATCAGGCAGTGGAACCGGTGCCCCATCACCTGCAGGGGCAAGGCTTCTACTCCAGGTATTTCCTCATACCAAAAAGAAAAGGAGGCCTACGCCCCATCCTAGACTTGCAAAATCTAAACAAGTTCCTGGTGAGGGAAAAGTTCAAGATGCTTTCCCTTGGGATCCTACTGTCTTACCTCCACCAGGAAGACTGGCTATGCTCCTTAGATTTAAAGGATGCTTATACTCACATCCTCATACACCCAGACCACAGACAATACCTCAGGTTTGTGGTCAGAGGAAACCACTTTCAGTACAAGGTGCTTCCCTTTGGCCTAGCTTCTGTGCCCAGAGTATTTACCAAATGCCTAGCAGTGGTGGTGGCCTTACTCAGAAGCTAGGGAGTCTTTGTCTTTCCATACCTGGACGACTGGCTCATCAGGGGTCAATCGGCACAAGAGGCACAGCAGGCCACTGCTCGCACAGTCACCCTGGTCCAGCACCTAGGGTTTGTTATAAATCACGAAAAGTCCACTTTACTCCCCACTCAGAACTTGGAGTTCATAGGGGCAAGACTGGAACTCTTCAGGCAAGGGCTTACCTACCGCTGGACAAGGCAAGGCAGTTGCCGGACTTGGTACAGCAGGTCCAGCACAAACCTCAAGTCTCCGCAAGGGTCTTCCTTCGCCTCCTGGGCCACATAGCCTCCATGGTGCATGTGACTCCTTATGCTCGATTCCACATGTGCACACCTCATTGGAGCCTCAGAGACCAGTGGACACAAGCCACTGGCCACCTCAGAGACAGAGTAGCGATTTCCAAGCTACTGATGTCAGCCTTGCAATGGTGGCTTAACCCCCCCCCCCCCCATTTGCTTCAGGGAGTACCATTCCAACTTCCCTCTCACACCAGAGTGCTGACAACAGATGCCTCCTTGCTGGGCTGGGGTGCCCATTGCCAGGGCTCATGCACTCAGGGTCTGTGGTCCTCGCGAGAGACCACACTTCAAATCAATCTTCTAGAGCTTCGAGCCATCTGCCTAGCTCTTCAAGCCTTCTGTCATCTTCTTGCACATCAGTCAGTGCTGATACAGACAGACAATCAGGTAGCGATGTTCTACATCAACAAACAGGGGGGCACAGGGTCTCGCCTCCTATGCCAAGAAACTCTGGACTTCTGCTCTTTTGCAGTGGCACATCAAATGTCCCTAAAGGCGGTTTATCTGCCAGGTCAGGAGAACCTCCTGGGCGACAAGTTGAGCAGGATTCTTCAGCCTCACGAATGGCAACTGAACCGGGATGTAACCCAGCGGATCTTCATCCGTTGGGGTCTTCCATCCCTGGATCTCTTTGCCAGTCCACAAAACCATCAGTTTCCCAGGTTCTGCTCGAGGCAGCCGCATCCGCTGAGTGTGGCAGCGGATGCTTTCTGATCTCGTGGGCACAGGGCCTTCTCTATGCGTTCCCACCCACGCCCCTGGTGGCATGCACTCTGTTCAAGATTCTTCAGGACAAGGCCTCGGTCATCCTGGTAGCCCCCAGATGGCCCAGACAGCCTTGGTTCCCTCTTCTCCTTCAACTGGCAGTCGACACTCCACTCCCACTGGGGGTGCAGCCCGACCTCTTGACCCAGGAACAGGGTTCCTTGCTACACCCCAATCTCATATCCCTCAACTTAATGGCCTGGCTGCTGAGAGGGTAGTGCTTGCTCCTCTACTCCTTCCCAAGGAGGTTGAGGAGGTGTTGCTGGCCTCTAGGAGGCAATCCACTAGAAGATCCTACGCATTCAAGTGGCATAGATTTGAAGAGTGGTGTACCCAGAATAAGGAGAACCCATTCACTTGTCAAGTACCTCAGGTATTACAGTACTTGCTCCACCTCTCGGAGTTAGGCCTCAAGTCTAACTCTGTCAGGGTCCACCTGAGTGCACTATCATCTAACCACTCTCCAGTGGACGGGCAATCTCTTTCAGCTCACCCTTTGGTATCCCGATGCCTCAGAGGCCTCCTACTCTTGAAACCTCCAATTCGCCCACCAGCAACAGAGTGGGACTTAAATGTGGTCTTGCAGCGGCTTACTTGCCCATCTTTTGAACCAATGTCCACCTGTCTTCTCTGCTTCTTTTCCTGGAAAGCACTCTTCCTGGTGGCACTCACGTCTGCCCGCCGTGTGAGCGAGCTGCAAGCTTTAGTATCAGATAGACTGTATACATGGTTTTATAAAAACAGGGTTGTACTACGTACTCACCCCAAGTTCCTTCCAAAAGTGGTTTCCTCGTTTCACCTCAACCAAGAGGTGGTTCTTCCAACCTTCTTTCCCAGGCCACATACCTGCAGGGCAGAAGCGGTTCTGCCTACCCTGGACTGTAAGAGGGCGCTTGCCTTCTACCTGCAGCGTACGTGGGGGCATCGGAGAGCTTCTCAGGTCTTCGTCTCTTATGACCCTAGTAAACTGGGTCTCCCTGTCTCCAAGCGCACGATATCCACCTGGATGGTGGACTGCATCACTTGGGCGTACAGGGCAGCTGACCTTCAGCTGCAGGGCTGAATCATGGCCCACTCGGTTAGGACTAAGGCCGCCTCAGTAGCTAATCACCGCTCTGTTCCGTTAGCAGACATCTGCCGGGCCGCAACTTGGTCTTCAAGCCAGACTTTTGCAGCCCACTACTGCCTGGAGAGAGTGTCCCGGCGGGACAGTGTTTTCGGTCAGGCGGTACTCCGTAACCTAGTCGAGGTTTAGGGAACTCCTACCCTCCGACCATTTGGTGTCAGGCTACTATGGGGGTTATGTTCTTGGAGGAAAATCGTATCACTGCTGCTACGGCTCTTCTAGAGGGAGCCATTTGTGAGGATTGACTTCCTGCTTGTTCCTGGAGAAAGCGTAGTTACTCACCTGAACATAAGAACATAAGATATGCCATACTGGGTCAGACCAATGTCCATCAAGCCCAGTATCCTGTTTCCAACAGTGGCCAATCTAGGTCCTGATCCACAGTAGTACACTGCCTCCTATCCCATGACTCTTTAGTTTTGCCAAAAGTCTCTGATGAGGGACCTTGTCAAAGGCTTTCTGAAAGTCCAGATACACTATATCAACCGACCCACCTTTGTCCACCTGTTTATTCACACCTTCAAAAAAACATAACAGATTAGTAAGACAAGATCTTCCCTGTCTAAAGCCATGTAGGCTGTCTCCCATTAGGCCATGACTATCTACATGTTGAGTAATTTTATTCTTTATGATGGTTTCTAACATTTTTCACGGTGCTGACATCAGCTCACCGGTCTGTAGTTTCCCGGATCACCCCTGGAACCCTTTTTAAAAAATTGTGTTACATTTTTATTTATTTATTTAACATCTTTTATATACCGCGCTATTTGTTATCAGTGCGGTTTACATTTAACAAAGGTTGCTCAAGTCAGTCGAGATTGTTTTGCGCTTACATTGTAACGGAGATAAAACTTGGAACAAATAGAGGGTAACTATATACATATTGACATAGAGCATAAGATCCTCCAATCTTCAGGTATTAGAGATGATTTTAATGATAGTTCACAGATTACTAATAGCAGGTCTGCAATCTCATATTTCAGTTCTTTCAACACCCTTGGATGTATACCATCCGGCCCAGGTGATTTGCTACTCTTCAGTTTATCTAATAGTTGTAATACATCTTCCCGATGTATCAATATTTCCTTCAATTCTTCCGCACCTTTAAATACCACTTCAGTCATGGGTAACATCCCAACATCTTCCTCAGTAAAGACCGAAGCAAAGAATTCATTCAGTCTCTCCGCTATCGCCTTGTCGCCTCTTAGTGCCCCTTTAACCCCTCTATCATCTAATGGACCAACTGACTCTCTCACAGGTTTTTTGCTACGAATGTACTTGAAAAAGTCTTTATTTCGCGTTTTTGCTTCCGCAGCAAGCTTCTCCTCAAATTCTCCCTTTGCCTGCCTTATCAACGCTTTGCATTTGACTTGCCACTGCTTGTGCTGTTTCCAGGTTTCATCGTTTGGCTCTTTTTTCCATTTCCTGAAAGATGCTTTTTTGGCAACAACAGCCTCTCTGACCTCACCTTTAAACCATGCTGGCAGTTTTTTGGACTTCCTTCCACTTTTCTTAAAGCGTGGAATACAGCTGGTCTGGGCTTCCAAGATAGTATTTTTCAACAACACCCAAGCTTGATGTAAGTCTTTAACCTTTGCAACTGCTCCTTTTAGTTTTTTCTTAACTATTTTCCTCATTTTATCATAGTCTCCCTTTCGAAAGTTAAAAGGTAGTACTGTGGATTTCCTTACTATCCCTCCTCCACTAATTAAAACAAAGGCGATCATGCTATGATCACTATTGCCAAGTGGCCCCAACACCCTTATCTCTTGCACTAGATCTGGTGTTCCACCAAGGACTAGGTCTAATATGGCTTCCCCTCTGGTCGGTTCATGAACCAGCTGCTCCAAGAAGCAGTCATTTATTTCATCTAGAAACTTTATCTCCCTAGCATGTCCTGCTAGGTGGCGCGTGAGGTCCGCTACCTTCGCACCAGACAGGCATGTTACCAGGCGATCCTCATGTCCACCAGCCACTGACCCAGTCGATACCGGGGTAATTGAAATCACCCATTATTAGTACTGCGCTGTAAGTTTTGTTAGCTGCCTTGATTTCTTTGAGCATTTCATCATCCATTTGTTCATTCTGGCCAGGCGGTCGATAGTACAGCCCCACTGCCATCGCCTTCCCTTTTTTACAAGGAATTTCAATCCATAGAGATTCTACAGCAAATTCTGTTTCCTGCAAAACTTTAATCCTTTCTGACTCAATGCCCTCTTTAACATAGAGCGCAACCCCTCCACCAATTTGATCAGCTCTATCATTACGATATAATTGGTACCCAGGTATCACAGTGTCCCACTGGTTGTCCTCCTTCCACCATGTCTCTGATATTCCAATCATATCTAACCTCTCATTTAGTGCTATATATTCTAACTCTCCCATCTTCTAGCATTTGCATACAAGCATTTTAGAGACTGTATTTTATTCATATTAATTTGGCTATTGGTAGACATGTAATTTGGGATCTTTAAGCTCTATCTCCTCCATACTCGAGGGCATTTGGGCTACTTTACTCTTTTTTGGAACCTCTCTGCTTTTGGTAGTATCCTTCAAGGATACATTCTTCTGAACGATGCGCTCTTGGGCGACTGTCGGCTTTCCCCTATTATCTAGTTTAAAAGCTGCTCTATCTCCATCCCGGTTAAGGTGAAGCCCATCCCTTCGGAAGAGCCCCTCCTTTCCCCAGAATGTTCCCCAGTTCCTAACAAATCCAAAACCCTCATCTCTGCACCATTGTCTCATCCACGCATTGAGACTCCGGAGCTCTGCCTGCCTTTTGGTCCGGCGTGTGGAACGGGAAGCATTTCTGAGAACGCTACCCTGGAAGTTCTGGATTTCAACTTCCTACCTAAAAGCCTAAATTTAGCCTCCAGAACCTCCCTACCACATTTTCCTATGTCATTGGTACCAACATGTACCAAGACAGCAGACTCCTCCCCAGCACTATCTAAGACCTTATCTAGGTGGCGCGTGAGGTCCGCTACCTTCGCACCAGGCAGGCATGTTACCAGGCGATCCTCACGTCCACCAGCCACCCAGCTATCTACATGCCTAATGATCGAATCACCAACTATAACGGCTGTCCTAACCCTTCCCTCATGGGCACATGGCCCTGGAGAAACTTCCTCGGTGCGAGAGGGTTTTACATCACCTGGAGGACAGGTCCTAGTTACAGGATCACTTCCTGCCACACCAGGGTGATGCTCTCCTGTCACGTGACCTCTCTCCTCCATGGCAACAGGGATGCTGCCAGACTGGAGGTGGGACTTCAGGACTATATCCCTGTAGGTCTCGTCTATGTACCTCTCTGTCTGTCTTATGCTTTCCAAGTCTGCTACTTTAGGAGATAGAGCAGCTTTTTTAAACTAGATAATAGGGGAAAGCCGACAGTCGCCCAAGAGCGCATGGTTCGGAAGAATGTATCCTTGAAGGATACTACAAAAAGCAGAGAGGTTCCAAAAAAGAGTAAAGTAGCCCAAATGCCCTCGAGTATGGAGCAGACAGAGCTTAAAGATCCCAAATTACCCATGTCTACCAATAGCCAAATTAATATGAATAAAATACAGTCTCTAAAATGCTTGTATGCAAATGCTAGAAGTCTACAAAACAAGATGGGAGAGTTAGAATATATAGAACTAAACGAGAGGTTAGATATGATTGGAATATCAGAGACATGGTGGAAGGAGGACAACCAGTGGGACACTGTGATACCTGGGTACAAACTATATCGTAATGATAGAGCTGATCAAATTGGTGGAGGGGTTGCGCTCTATGTTAGAGAGGGCATTGAGTCAGAAAGGATTAAAGTTTTGCAAGAAACAAAATTTGCTGTAGAATCTCTATGGATTGCAATTCCATGTAAAAAGGGGAAGGCGATGGCAGTGGGGGTGTACTATCGTCCGCCTGGCCAGAATGAACAAATGGATGATGAAATGCTCAAAGAAATCCAGGAAGCTAGCAAAAGTTACAGTGCAGTAATAATAATGGGTGATTTCAATTACCCCGGCATCGACTGGGTCAGTGTCACAACAGGACATGCTAGGGAGATAAAGTTCCTAGATGAAATAAATGACTGCTTCTTGGAGCAGCTGGTTCATGAACCGACCAGAGGGGAAGCAATATTAGACCTAGTCCTTAGTGGAACACCAGATGTAGTGCAAGAGATAAGGGTGTTGGGGCCACTTGGCAATAGTGATCATAGCATGATCACCTTTGATTTAATTAGTGGAGGAGGGATAGTAAGGAAATCCACAGTACTACCCTTTAACTTTCGAAAGGGAGACTATGATAAAATGAGGAAAACAGTTAAGAAAAACTAAAAGGAGCAGTTGCAAAGGTTAAAGACGTACATCAAGCTTGGGTGTTGTTGAAAAATACTATCTTGGAAGCCCAGACCAGCTGTATTCCACGCTTTAAGAAAAGTGGAAGGAAGTCCAAAAAACTGCCAGCATGGTTTAAAGGTGAGGTCAGAGAGGCTGTTGTTGCCAAAAAAGCATCTTTCAGGAAATGGAAAAAAGAGCCAAACGATGAAACCTGGAAACAGCACAAGCACTGGCAAGTCAAATGCAAGGCATTGATAAGGCAGGCAAAGAGAGAATTTGAGAAGAAGCTTGCTGCGGAAGCAAAAACGCGAAATAAAGACCTTTTCAAGTACATTCGTAGCAAAAAACCTGTGAGAGAGTCAGTTGGTCCATTAGATGATAAAGGGGTTAAAGGAGCACTAAGAGGCGACAAGGCGATAGCGGAGAGACTGAATGAATTCTTTGCTTCGGTCTTTACTGAGGAAGATGTAGGGATGTTACCCATGACTGAAGTGGTATTTAAAGGTGTGGAAGAATTGAAGGAAATATCGATACATCGGGAAGATGTCTTACAACTATTAGATAAACTGAAGAGTAGCAAATCACCTGGGCCGGATGGTATACATCCAAGGGTGTTGAAAGATCTGAAATTTGAGATTGCAGACCTGCTATCAGTAATCTGTGAACTATCATTAAAATCATCTCTAATACCTGAGGATTGGAGGATCGCCAATGTAACACCAATTTTTAAAAAGGGTTCGAGGGGTGATCCGGGAAACTACAGACCGGTGAGCCTGACATCAGTACCGGGAAAAATGGTAGAAACCATCATAAAGAATAAAATTACTCAGCATGTAGATAGTCACGACCTAATGGGAGACAGCCAACATGGCTTTAGACAAGGAAGATCTTGTCTTACTAATCTGTTATGTTTTTTTGAAGGAGTGAATAAACAGGTGGACAAAGGTGAGTCGGTTGATATTGTGTATCTGGACTTTCAGAAAGCCTTTGACAAGGTTCCTCATGAGAGACTTTTGGCAAAACTAAAGAGTCATGGGATAAGAGGCAGTGTACTATTGTGGATCAGGAACTGGTTAAAAGATAGAAAGCAGAGGGTAGGGCTAAATGGCCAATTTTCCCAATGGAGAAAGGTGAATAGTGGTGTACCCCAGGGATCTGTGCTGGGTCCGCTGCTTTTTGACATATTCATAAATGACCTGGAAAGTGGAATAACGAGTGAGGTTATCAAATTTGCAGATGACACAAAACTATTTAAAGTTGTTAAAACCCAGGAGGATTGTGGAAAATTGCAAGAGGATCTTGATAAATTGGAAGACTGGGCATCAAAATGGCAGATGAAATTTAATGTGGAGAAGTGCAAGATTATGCACCTAGGGAAGAACAACCCAAACTATGGTTACACGATGCAAGGTTCCACATTAGGAACCACCACCCAGGAAAAAGATTTAGGCGTCATTGTGGATACCATGTTAAAACCCTCGGCCCAGTGTGCAGCGGCGGCCAAGAGAGCAAATAGAATGCTAGGTATGATAAGGAAAGGAATGGAAAATAAAACAAAAGATATTATAATGCCTCTATATCGTTCCATGGTGAGACCGCACCTTGAATATTGTGTGCAATTCTGGTCGCCGTATCTTAAAAAGGATATAGCGATTTTAGAAAAGGTTCAGAGAAGAGCCACCAAAATGGTAAAGGGGATGGAAGGCTACTCCTATGAAGAAAGGCTAAAAAGGTTGGGGCTCTTTAACCTGGAAAAGAGACGGCTGAGGGGAGATATGATAGAAGTCTATAAATTAATGAACGGAGTGGAACGGGTAAACGTAGATCGATTGTTTACCTTATCAGAATATAGAAAGACTAGGGGACATGCAATGAAGCTACAGGGTAAACTATTTAAGACTAATAAAAGAAAATATTTTTTCACTCAACGTGTAATCAAACTCTGGAATTTGTTACCGGAGGATGTAGTAAAGGCTGTTAGTGTAGCTGGGTTTAAAAAAGGTTTGGACAAGTTCCTGGAGGAAAGGTCCATAAACCATTATTAAAAAGGGACCCAGGATATCAATGCTTGAACCAATACAAGCATTGTGGAACCTGTGTCCCTTGGGGAAACTGCTAGGTACGTATGACCTAGATTGGCCACTGTTGGAAACAGAATACTGGGCTTGATGGACCTTGGTCTGACCCAGTATGGCATATCTTATGTTCTTATGTTCTTATGTTATGTAGCCTCTAGAGAATGGACTCGTTCCCTGAGAGCAAAGAGCTCCTTGCACCTAGTGCACATGTAAGATCTCTCACCAAGTGGGAGAAAATCATACATGTGACACTCAATGCAAAAGACTGGAAAGCCCCCATCTCGTTGCTGGACTGCTGTCTGCATCTTAGTTTTAAGTTTGTGTTTAGATCTTTAAGTTCTTTACTTACTAAGGGTTGCTATGGATATTTATACTAATAAAACTGTACCTAATACATTAATTAAGCTTCAGGCAAACAAGGTATATTAAATCTCAGGTCCTTAGTGTATGACTGATTTGGGTAACAAGCTTCACCTGAGAGCACCTCCTGTCTTAAGATATGTAAGTACCTATAAAGCTATGATTATCCCAGGGGTGGATGGGTGGGTGTTGGGTAGAGAGGGAGGGAAATAACACTTATTAAAAGAGGGCTGCTACACAGTACCCTGTCTTGTGCTGCTGAGGTAAGCTATATTCTGATTTGATTTAAATTATAGCTCTTTTCTTCTGCTAGGCTCTAACTTATTATGAAATTTAAACTACAAGCTCTCTGCTGGGTTCTAAATTTAACCAGAAAGCTCTCTTTTGTGTTTTAAATTTAAACTAAAAGTACTTTGCTGATGCTAGGCTCTGAGTGACTATTAAATTTAAACTACAAGCTCTCTACTAGGTATGAAATGTAACCAGAAAGTTCTCTTCTGTGTTTTAAATTTAAACTTAAACTGCTGCTACTAGGCCCTGACTGACAAAAATAGTGGGTTCACAGATTAATTAGCTTTAATACAAAGAAGTCCTTTCAGAAAATTCCCAGAAGTATATACTCACAATTGCAGATCTTTCTCCAGAAGTAACAGTCCCCTTTTCTAGTCCTTCAAGACTGAGGATCACAGAGCTCTGGTTCAGCTATTTATGCCTGTGCTGCTGAGGTAAGCTGTGACCAACTTCCTGGATGATTAACAGTCCTTACCTGGATAGAAGGAGTCTTTCAAAATGGCCTTTTGACCTGCCACCTGGTGTTAACACCTATTGAAAAGGTTTCACAGGTCTCTTGCCCCCTAGGTAGAAGGCCTCTTTGTAAAGGTCTCTAGAAGACTTTATTTGTTGCTCAAAGAGTACTGACCCTCTTTTGCCATTTGTGCTAAGCTATATTCTGATTTGATTTAAATTATAGCTCTTTGCTGCTGCTAGGCTCTAACTTATTATGAAATTTAAACTACAAGTTCTCTGCTGGGTTCTAAATTTAACCAGAAAGCTCTCTTCTGTGTTTTAAATTTAAACTAAAAGTACTTTGCTGATGCTAGGCCCTGAGTGACTATTAAGTTTAGACTACAAGCTCTCTACTGGGTATGAAATGTAACCAGAAAGCTCTCTTCTGTGTTTTAAATTTAAACTAAAAGTACTTTGCTGATGCTAGGCCCCGAGTGACTATTAAGTTTAGACTACAAGCTCTCTACTGGGTATGAAATGTAACCAGAAAGTTCTCTTCTGTGTTTTAAATTTAAACTTAAACTGCTGCTACTAGGCCCTGACTGATTTAACAAAAATAGTGGGTTCACAGATTAATTAGCTTTAATAGAAAGAAGTCCTTTCAGAAAATTCCCAGAAGTATATACTCAGAATTGCAGATCTCTCTCCAGAAGTAATAGTCCCCTTTTCTAGTCCCTCAAGACTAGAAACACCTGTAACAGGTGTTCTCTAGGGACAGCAGGAATCAGTCCTCATGACCCTCCCTCCTTCCCTGGAATTGCAGTCCTTGATTAAATTTTTTCTCTTTTTGCTGTCTTTTTAGCTATGCCATCTGACTGAACAAGATGGCACCCTTGGGCGGGAAGGGGACCTCACATGCATGATGCAATCCCAAAGGCTTTCTTAGAAAGCTAGGGAATTGCTCTGCACAAGGGCTCCATCAGCGCCGACGTCACCCATATGTGAGGACTGATTCCTGCTGTCCCTGGAGAACACCTGTTAAAGGTGAGTAACTACACTCTCTCCCTTTGTGGCTCTGAAAAGCAGCCAGTGCTGAGGGAAATACAAGGAGGGCTCTGCCGTGGACGATGGGGGTCACAGGGCACTTCATTCTGCTGCTGCCATGGCTCCTCTGATTGGGTCTTTTTTTTCCAGTTTCCCTGGGCTGGGGGGGGGGGTAGCATAGGAAATATTAATAAGCTGATGGGGGAGAGCTAGGACTGGAAATGGGCTATGGGGGGTTAGGACTGGTAATAGGCTGATGGGGGATTAGAACTAGAAATGGCTGATGGGGTGTTAGAACTGGTAATGGGCTGATTGGGGGGAGGGCTAGGACTGGTAATGGGCTGATGAGGGGGGTTAGAACTGCAAATGGGCTGATCGGGAGGGGGGCTAGGACTGGGGAATGGGCTGATGGTGGGGTCAAGAATGGAAATAGGCTGATCGGGAGAGGGGTTAGAACTGGAAATAGGCTGATCAGGAGGGGGCTAGGACTGGAAATGCGCTGATGGGGGGCTTAGAACTGGAAATGGGCTGATGGGGGTTAGAACTGGAAATTTGCTGATCGGGAGGGGGCTAGGATTGGTAATCAGCTGATTGGTGGGGTTAGGCCTAGAAATGGGCTGATTGGGGGGGCTAGGACTGGAAATGGACATGGGGGTTAGGACTGGTAATGAGCTGATGGGGGCTAGGACTGGTAATGGGCTGATTGGGGGGCTAGGACTGGAGTGGGCTGATAAGTGGGATAGGACTGGAAATGAGCTAATGGGGAGGGGAGGAGAGTGCTGCTGGCCCTGGAAGAAAACTAGGGGCTAGGGGTACAAATGGGCTGATGCGGGGGGATAGTAGAATAGGACTGGAAGGGAGCGGATACTGAGAGGGTCTGCCAGGGGAAGGAGGGGGCAGGAAGGGAGCTGACATGGGGGAAGGAGGGGGCTGGAAAGGAGCTGACACCTGGGATGTACCTTCTCCTCTTATCTGTTTGACTGTTTCTGTCCTCTACTCTGTCCTATCTTATAATTGGCGTTCCTTTCATATTTCCCTAAATGATGTAGCATTGTAAACCGCTCTAATACCTTTTGGTCTGAGCGGTATATCAAATTTAAATAAATATAAACATAAACACATGTACTGAAAGGAGCCTGGAAGGGAGCTGACACTTGAGGATGGGAGTGGTAGGTGGTTGGGTAATGGGGAGGAGGCTGGAAGGGAGCTGACATGCAAATGGCACTGGAAGGGGGATGGACAGAGGATAGGGCGACTGGAAGGGAGCTGGCTTGGGGGGGTGGCACTGAGAGTGGATGTGAGCTGATATCTGTGATGGTATTTGGACTAGAAGGGGTTGGACAGTGGGGAAGCAGGGGGACTGGAAGGGAATGGACACCACTGGCAGTTGTAGGAATACAAGGCGGTTAACATTGGAAGGTACTGGGAGGGGAGGACTGGAAAGGGGGCCGATACTGGGGAGGGTTACTGGAACTGGAAATGGGCTGATGGAAGAAAGCGAAGAAAACAAAAGAAGAGATAAGAAATGGCAGATGGACCATGGACCATAGATCACAGAAAAAGAGCTAAGAGAAGACAGGAAAGCAGAAGCCTCGGATCGGGACCAGCATGATCAGAGAATAAAATGGTCAGACAAAGGTAGAAAAAATAATTTTATTTCATTTTAGTGATTGGACTTTGTGCTATTTTTATATTTTACACAGTATTGGGGAACTGCATCTCTTATTTATCTGATGTTGTACTGCATGTGGACTCTGGCTTCTTGGGGTTTCAGTTTAAATTTTGTCTACATATTTTTATTTTTACTTTAGATTGTGGTTACTTATTCTGTACTTGGTGAGGGTTGATGTTGTGAGTGTGCGACTGAGGTCAGGTCTTCTGTTAAACATGGAGTTTTTACATAAAGATCTATACTGTACTGTAGTAATTTGACTTGTTCAGCTTTTCAAATATGTGTATGGATGTTCCAGGGCCCACTGTAGTATTTACATTGACATTTTTTTTGGATGGGCTCCTTATGTGAGGTTTGCAAGTTTGTGCTGATATGGTATAGTGTGGTAGGTTTGCTCTTTGTTGTAGGGTTTTGTATTAGTTCACAATATGCCTGGTACTGGAGAATAGTGGTTGTTGTTGTTGTTAGTGAGATGATCAGAATCAGATTTTTTTTTTTTAAATATTGAGCTCTGTGGTTGAATGTCCTGGTTCTGCTCTGCACCTACTGTGATGCAAAATATATATTGAAAAAGAAAAAGTAAGAACCATAACACAGTTTATAACAATAACATAAAAATTAGTTATAATTTTGTTTTATAAACTGTGCTGTTGGTTCTTGCTGTATTTTAGTTCCTTGATGTGCAAACAGGACCGTACCTAGACCTGTGCAAGTGGTGCAGCCGCACAGGGCGCAAAGGCTTGAGGGGCGCATTTTGGCTGTCTGCTGTTGCTCTGCTGCCGATGGCAGGACAATAGCAGGCAACTGAAATGCGCTCCCCAAGCCTTTTCACAGCACTTTAAGCAGGTCTGGTCCCTCCCTCCTGCGATGCGATGTCAGAGCAGGGAGGGACAGATCTGCTTAAAGTGCCGGCGCCTTTCAGATCGGGCGCATGCCCCCCTCCCCCCTCTCCATACCTCCGTCCAGTGCTGCCTGCTCTTTCCCTGCTGCCGGTGCCACTGTGAAAAAAACAGAGGGCGGCAGCAGCAGCAGGGAAAGGGTAGGCAGCGCTGGACGGAGGTATTGGGGGAGAGGGGGGACGTGCGCCAGAGCTGCAAGTCGCACAGGGCGCGATTGCAGCTCGTTACGGCCCTGTGCGCAAACATCTTGCATTTCCTCCATATAATCTAATCGGCTTTTTGGTTTGGTTCAGTCTCTGATTGGATTTCTGAAAAAGCCCCGCCCCCCTCTAAGGGGGGGGGGGGGGCACAATTTCATTCTTTGCCTCAGGCAGCAGATTGCCTTGAACTGCCCTGCCTATGATTCATTATATAGATAAAAGATTCAAAACGTGATTTCATAGTGATTGTAATTCAGGTTTTGTAATATTACACCTGGAGGAATTCTGCACAAAAATTTAGAAATTCTGCACACAGTATCTTAACATTCTGAATGCTTTATTGGTAAATTTTTGCACAGAATTCCGCCATCATAAAGCCTTACTCCTCCACTAAACCTGAAATTCCCCCTGATGTTTTCTTTCTTAGCTTTCACTCCAATGACAGTTATCTCCCCAACCACCAAGCCTTCCTTTTCTCCCCTGTTCTCTCTCCCTCTAACTTCTAGCAAGATCCCTACTGCTGTCTGTCACTAAGGGCTACCCTCATGATTTACCCCCTCCCCAACCTTATTCCTCCCTTACATCTCCTCCTTTCTTCCTAGGCACATACCTCCACCTTTCTTTCTCACTACCCCCCAGGCATACACCCATCTCCAATCCCCTCCCCCCCCAACTCACTAGTAGCCCTTCTCCTGCCCCCAGCCACCTCCTTGACTTAACAGCAGCCCATCACCCACCACCCCACTGACTCACCAGCAGCCCATCACCAGCCCCCAGCCCCCCCCGACTCAGCAGCAGCTCATCTTCTGCCCCAGCCACCCCCTGACTCACCAGCAGCCCTTCTCCTACCCCAAGCTATTCCTGACTCACCTTAAGCCCGTTTCCCAGCCTCCAGCAATCCATCCCGATTCACCATTAGTTCTTCTCCTGCCCCAGTTGCCCCTGACTTACCAACAGCCCTTCTCTTCTGCCCGACCACAGTAGCCTTTTAACACAGCTGCGGCAGCTTTACCCTTTGCTCCTGCAGTGGTGCAAGATTCTGACGCTAGCACTGTAATGCTTTTAAAAGTGATTCTGTTTACCTTTTCAAAACTTTACATGCCAATGTCGAAATCTAGCACACTTGTGCTCGCATACCCATGCATCACATCAGCCTCTTCATCCCACACATCTATCTCCATCACATGTGATTGGATGCAGTGGGGAAGCTGCACCCATTTGAAACTGAAAGAAAGCAAACCCATATTGGGAGTGCAGCTCACTAAATGTCATAAGCTGATTTTGACATATAACATGCTCCAGTCGGGTAATAGCCCTTTGAACTCAGTCAGCCCAATAGGCTAACGTTATTAATGCAAACAAAGGGAGTAGTTTAGAGCAGGCCCATCCAATCTGCACCACATTATCGACAGCAGCAAACACCTGACAGGTGGACATTAAAATCGCATTGTAGAGGGTCACGTGATGCGTGAGTGAGGGTGGACGTCTCCCGCTCGCTCCGGTGCGGCCCTGATGATTAATCTGCTCTTATACCTGCAATTTTAAATAATAATTTCCCCCCAGATCATAGGAAGAACTCCGGAGCTTGAACGCAACCTACGGTGCTTTCTCAAACTGCCCGCCGATGCCACTAACTCAGAGGAAAGAGCGAGAGAGGCCGGTCCGAGCTGGGCCCTCCTCCGCGGCCATGACACAGCCGTCCTCGCCAGGTGGAGACAGTACAGACTCGGCCCCGGCCGAGTTAGCCAAAGAAGTGGTCAAGCTGTTGGACCCTAAATTCGATTTACTGCTGAAAAAGTTGGACGGCATGGAGGAGTCGTTAACTGAGTTCGGTAAAAGGATGGAGGAGCTGGAACATCGCGTGGCGAGCGTGGAGGAGGGCGAGGGCAGCAGAGATAGAACCCTGGACGCCCAAAAACAACTGCTGCACGAGCTACAACAAAAACTCGACGACTTGGAAAATAGATCAAGGCGCAACAATTTAAGAATTGTTGGCCTAGGAGAGGAGAAGCCTGAACGGGAGCTTGTATCCTTTTTGGAGCGCTGGTTGCCAGAAGCCTTAGGCCTGGAAGAGCTGGCTGGCCATTTTAAAATTGAACGGGCACATCGATTGGGTGCCCGTCGTGACTCAAAGGATCGACCCCGCGTGGTGATACTGCGAGTCCTGAACTTCCAGCACAAGGCACAAATCTTGCAGGCCTACAGACAGCGAGATCAATTGCTCCTGGACAATCGGAAAATTTTACTTTTCCAGGATTACTCCGCGATGGTGGCGGCCAAAAGAAAAGAATTTGGGCCTATCTGTGCTGAACTGTTTCGGCGACGGGCTAGATTCACGTTAGCCTTCCCTGCCACGCTGCGAGTTACCCATCAGGGACAGCTTCATACCTTTGATCAAGTGGGAGCGGCGAAGCAATTCCTGACAACCTTCCCAGACTCGGCTTCGGGTGTCTGAAGAATAGCGGGACCTTGAATGTCTCCTTTGATCGTGAGGACCCGACCGGGAAAGCCCCAGAGAGAGGCCGTCGGCATCTGATGCGCGGCTGGCGGTATCTAACCTGGACTTATGCTGTAGACTCTTCTTCTGTTGTGCTGCCACTACGTTTTGCTCTTTTGTTGTTTTTTGTCATTTCATGTTATTTTCTCTCTTCTTTCTCCTCTGCCTCTCTCTTCAGTATTCGTTTTATTTATTTATTTATTTATCTTCATTTTCTTTTCTTTTTTCTTTCTTTTCCTTGGACGTACATCTTTACTGTGCACCCCTTCCTATTCTTCTGCTGATGGAGTCAGGGGTTTCTGTCTGTACGATACAGGTGTCAAATGCTTGTGGGGTGTGAAGGGGATGTTGGGGCCGCACCGCGGCATCACCTAAGGCCCAGACCTCAGTGCAGTTAACTGAGGGCCATGGGGAGTTCTGAATTTTGGGGACTTAAGTGGGGAAGGGGGAAGGAAGGGGGTGGGGGGACGGGTGGAGGGGGGGTGGGGGAGGAGAGGGAATCAATGGGAAGGGAACCTATCCACCAGCTGCTACTGCCAAGGACCCAAAGTCAGCCCCGGAGCTGTCTAAATCTCCTGACTGGATGCGGAGTGGAGGCTGGGCTGCTCCGCGTCCGATGTACAACTCATTTCGGCCATTTTCCAGTACTAACAGAGTATGTGCCATGACCTCCAACCTGAGATTTGTAACTTGGAATGTTGGGGGAGTTAGTACACCGGTGAAGCGTACTAAAATTTTGCAAGCCCTTAAGCGAAATAAAGCCCAGATAGCATTGTTGCAAGAGACCCATTTAACCTCCACCGAGCATGCTAAATTGAAGCGGGATTGGGTGGGGGCAGTTTTTTCCGCCTCCTCGGACACGCGTCGGAAGGGGGTGGCCATATTACTACATAAGAGCCTATCCTACGAAGTGCTGGGGATGGAGGGGGACCCTATGGGTAGATATCTATTTCTGCATGTCAAGATTCAGGGAGAAGAATTTTTTATTGGTAATGTCTATGCCCCCAACACTTATGATTGTAATTTTTTCCGGAAACTCCTGACTAAGGTTTTGGAAGCCCCGAGGATTCCTATAGTCCTTGCGGGAGACTTTAATTGCCCTCATGACCCATCCCTAGACAAGTCACAACCCCATGTTGGACGAGATTGGAAGACTAGAGGAGTAGGTCTCCTATGTGATCTGGGGGACTTAGTGGACGCGTGGCGAGTTTTACACCAGGAAAGCAGAGACTACACACATCTTTCTCGAGCCCACCAAACGTGGTCCAGAATTGATTATATTTTGGTGTCAAGGCAGTGGTTTGGGAAAGTGCTGCGAGCAGATATAGAACCTATTGTGGTGTCCGATCATGCTATGGTCAGCCTGGATTGGCGCGGAGAGCGGTCTGGGAGAAACAAATGGACTTTTCCTAGCCATCTCTGGAAGAAGCCGGCATTTTGTGAGTATTTGCGGACACGGTGGTCGGAATATGCACTATTTAACGAGGGGACGGCTAGCTCAGTGGCAGTCTTTTGGGAAGCTGGTAAGGCTGTCCTTCGGGGCCACATTATAGCCTATGTGGCGGCGGAGAATCGTAGGATCAATGAAGACATACTTAGACTGACGCGGGACCTTCGCACAGCTAAGAGCCAGGCACTTCATCGGCCGAAAGAGGTCTTGCTTTATGTCCACATTCAGAAGCAATTGAATGAGTTACTACAGGAGAGAGCCATCCAATCGCAGCAGTATTATCGTCACCAATTTTTTAGGTATGGTGATAGATCGGGTAAATTGCTGGCGCGGTTAGTGAGAGATCAGGCGGGGCCGCGCGGCGTGATGGTAATTCGAGATGTGGAGGGCCGGAAACATACGAACGCAGTGGATGTAGCGCGGGTATTTCGTTCCTTCTATGAAACGCTATATGCGCGGGAAGACGGGGATCCCGCTCAGTTGGCGAACTTTCTGCAGCAGGTATCCCTCCCTGTGCTGTCGGAAGAGCAGCTGGCTGTTTTGAATCAGCCTATCTCGGGAGGGGAACTGCAACGGGCGATACGAGCAGGTGCCTCGCATAAGGCCCCAGGCCCCGATGGGTTCACCTATGAGGCTTACAAGATCTTGGCTCTATCGTTGGTGCCTACGCTGGCAGCGGTGTACGAGGAGGCGATGGAGCTGGGCACCTTTCCTCGTGACATGCGTACTGCCAGCATCTCATTGATCCCCAAACCGGGGAAAGATCTGGAGGATCCGGCCTCCTACCGGCCTATCTCGTTGATCAATGTTGATTTGAAATTGTTTGCCTCGGTACTGGCGAGTCGCCTTCAACTATTTCTTCCAGACCTGGTAGGTCGACACCAGGCAGGCTTTGTTAGGGGGCGCGATGCCTCTGTTAACATAGGCCGGGTGCTCCTAGGCATTGAGAAGTGTTTGCTGAACCGAGAGCCACTGATACTGGCTAGTTTAGATTCGGAAAAAGCCTTTGATAGAGTCTCTTGGGATTATATGTTCGCGGCCCTGCAGAAATTTGGCTTTCGGGGTCCGTTTCTACAATGGATCCAGGCACTTTATGCTAACCCCTTTGCGGTGGTAGACACTGGTGGGGGGAGTTCTCAACCTTTTGCATTGCACCGGGGAACGCGACAAGGATGCCCTCTCTCTCCGTTGCTGTATGTTCTACAATTGGAGCCGCTGCTCGTCTCCCTGACTGCGTCCCCACTGGTACAGGGGATTGCCTGGCGTGGCGGGGGCATCAAGGTAAGCGCCTTTGCCGATGATCTATTGCTATGTCTTACATCCCCCGCGACCTCTTTGCTGGAGGCCCTTCGCCTTATTGAGGACTTTGGAGGGTTTTCGGGGCTCCGCGTTAACCGCTCCAAGTCACTGGTGCTAGATGTGGCTAATCAATCCCGTCAGTCCTGGAGGGGAGACTTTCCGCTCACTTGGGCGAATGGTCCCATCCGATACCTGGGTATTCATATCCCTGCTCATCCCCAGAGTCTGTATGAGGTTAATGTTCGGCCGTTACTGACCTCGACAGTAGCGAAATTCCAAAAATGGAAGGCTCTTCCGCTTTCTCTCATGGGTCGGATAGCCCTCGTGCGCATGATAGAATGGCCGCGCTGGATTTATCTCCTGCGACAATTGCCCCTATGGTTAACACGGAAAGACCTAATGGAGCTACATAGGCACCTAGGTCGATTCTTATGGAAGTCCAAAAAGCCTCGCATCGCGTTGGCGGTGCTTATGCGCCCAGTAGCTGTCGGGGGTGTGGGTTGGTCCTCTTTGAGACTCTACAATCTCTGTTATCTTGGACGGAGGGTGAGTGACTTGGTCGCGGGTAACGCGGAGCGCCTGCCTGTCACCTTGCTCGATCAAGTCTCCGAGTCTTGGCATAGAACGTATCTCCTGCACTGCGGGGGCACAACACTGCCGCCGTTTTGGCGGGAGTCCTACTATATGCGCGTGCTACGCCTGGTGTGGAGAGTCTTGTGTCGGTCTCGAGGGCAACGCTGGGCGACCACGGACTGCCTGCCTCTGCTGGGCAATCGTAACTTTGTCCCGGGTAGAGCGGGAGGAGGAGTAGCTCGGATATGGCAACAAGCTGGGGTGGAATATCTGGGGCATCTGCGAATGGAGACTTCCGATCGGTTGGACTCGTTTCAGCAATTACTTCGTCGCTATCCACTACAGAGTAAAACGTTTTATTTTTATTTGCAGGCCCGCCACTATGTAGCAAGTCTAGCCAGTGTAACGAATCCTTTGTCGAGACATAATAGTTTATGGTTACTGATGGATAGGCTCCAGGAAAGCACGTCTGCCGCTCAACTCCGGGCCGAGCTGGTTTCGCCAGCGGCCCCGCAATGTCTCCTCTCGAGTGGAGCGCTGGCGGAAGGACGGTTTAGACGGTCTTACAGAGGAGAGCCTGGGGCAGGCCTTTCTAAAGATACAGGGTCTTGTGGAGGCAGTCCGCTACCGCGAACTGCAGTTTAAATTGTTGTGGAGAGCCTATATCTCGGAGGTGGGAGCATGGAAGATGGGCATTGTCTCAACGGATGTGTGTGGTCTCTGTCAGAGGGAGGTAGGGACATTATTACACAGATTCTGGTCCTGCCCAGTCATCCAAGCGTTTTGGGAGGGTATTGGGACGAAATTGAGCCAGTGGACACAAGTGCAGATATCATTTCAACCGTTATGGTGTTTGTTTCATTTGGCTCAACCAGGGATCCGGGGAACGACAGCCCAACAACAGCTTTTTGAAAAGGGTTTTTTAGTGGCCAAGCAATGTATCTTGCGGCGTTGGCTATCTGAGACAGGGCCAGTATTGAGGGACTGGGAAAATCAACTGCGTGATTTAATGCAGATGGAACGCAGGTCAGCTCGGCTTCTTGGGCGAAAACCCTGGGAGCGTTTTCAACATATCTGGGAACCCTTATCTGATTCTGTGAGCCAGTCCCAGGGCGGGGAGGGAGCTGGATCTCTCGGGGCGGAGTTCTGTGGAGACCTTCGGTAGTGGAGGGGTGACGTTTGGGCCTAAGAGGGGGAGACGGGCAGGGTTCCCTTGGATTTCTTTATGGTATAGGAGGAGGGTGGGGTGGGGAAGGGGGGAGGTAGGGGAAGTAGGGAGGGCTGTCTGCGGGGAAGGGGAGGGAGGGAGGGGATTGAGGGGTTTGGGAATAGTTGGCTTTCTGTAATGGTGGCTCCCGAGTATACCTCTGATCCGCTGTAAAAGGGGGCGGCTTCTGCTGGGGAACTATGGAGTGAGTCTCCAACTAAAACTGGTATGCGTAGTAGCTGTATTAGCAGCTTCTCTGTTGCTGTTCCGTTTCTCACTTTGGGTTTCCCTGACCTGGTTGAACACTGCTGTTCTAGTTATGTTGTCTTTTGTATGCTTTGGGCAGTTTTGTGGACTTACCTGCGTGTAGTCCTTCTGTGACATTGTCCCTCAGCGGGCCTGTTCTGGACTTGTTCGAATTGGGCGGGGGATGGCCTGAATGTTTCTTTATTTGTGAAAACCAATAAAAAGATTTTACATAAAATCGCATTGTAGTGAGTGAACAATGGCAAGTTGGCTCCAGGAACACATGGCAGTGGCAAAAATGCATCAAGCACTGTTCCAGTGTCTGCCAAGCTGGGATGAGAGAATCATCCAAAGCTTCCAGCCACAAGCATCTCTGGTGTAATAAAAAGGCATAATGATAATTGGAAAAATCAGAAACATGAACCTTCCCCCTTCCACTTTGGAAAACTTGCGTTTATGCAACGTAATGTGTGTGTGTGTGTGTTGGGGGGGGGGGGGGGGGTTATTCTGCCACAGAAAGCTAACCAACAAAGACTTAGAGCCTTTCTGTGAAGGAAAACAGAACTGACTGGATGTTGAGGACATATAGAAGTTTAAGAGCAACCATCAGTTTTTAGTATCCAGGTGACCTCACCATGAAAAGCACAGGGGAGTACATTTAGCGCACAATTCATCATACTGTAGCGGCAGAGCGCAAACAAACCAATAATACCAGGAGTCTGTTCAGAAGGTCCAAATCATTTATTGTGCACAAGACTCAAGCAGAATCACATTCAAAATGGCTGAGCAATGGCTGTTAGTAAAACAACAACTTTTATACTATTCTTCTCCATTCTGTACATAGGCAAACTTCTCATTGGTCCCGGTAACCCCTTCTATCCCATCTATTGGTCCCGGTACCATTACGTAGTCATCCAATGAGGACCTTGGTCTGGGCTCAGCACCTGTTTCCCCCCCTTACAGTCCTCATTACAATGGTCGGTTCTTAGACTCTTGATACAATTCTCCTCCAAGGTCACTGGCTGACTAGAACATGTGGGAAAGCAGGGCACTGTAACCCTTCTCTCAGCAGAATTAATTAGTTCACAGAAGCTTTCACACTCTTATCAGTACCAATTAAAACTTGTTTTTCTATCTTTTCTAAGTTTTGATTCTGCTTAGCTATGCTTGGTTATGCTTAGTTAAGTTTCGATTCTATGAAGGCAGCATTGGGGGGGTTTTCACTCCTCTGGGCCTAACCACAGGCTTCATTTACAGGTCAAGCTGTTTAGGCCTGCCTGCTTAGTTCAAGCAGCATGGATCATAGGCCTTCGCCTACCACATTCCCCCCTTTGATTAATCTCACCCTATTACTAATAAGGTGTGAGAGTTAAATCACTTAATTACACCGGGGTCGGATTACGACCAAACGTACCAGGATTAGGGTGCCATAAGGCCAAAATCTTAGTGGCAGTCTTTCGTTCTACTGTATTTTCAATAACACTGTTAATAGAGCACATACAACATGGGATTATACATGGTAACAACAGAAACAAGGCTACAAATACTAGTATTATCATAGCAAAAGTAGTAAGTCCCCCCAAGCCAGAGAAGATAGATTCAAACCAATTAGGTATCTCAAGACCATGCCAGGTTTGTACTGGCACATAAGCTTGCTTTCGCATATTTTCAGCAATCTCTTCAACTACTTGACCTTTGTCATCTATCTTCAAACAACAATTGGTTAAATTCAGTTTACCACATACTCCTCCTTCAGCTGCTAATAAATAATCTAGTGCTAAGCGATTCTGATATATTGCAGTTCGCATTTGGGTGCTTTGTCTAGCTAGAAGGTGTGAGTGCTTGGCTAGTCTCATTAGTTATCAATTCTACAACTGCTTGTAAGCGTATAATACGGTTTATCATATACACAGGGGTCCGGTATCCCCAGGTGCCATCTTGCTCCCAAGTGGCAGGTCCATAATAGGCAATAATCCTCTCAGGTGGCCAATCTTCCCCATCCCATCTCTCCCATTTGCCTATCTTCAAGGCTGCTCTTTTCTGTCTCTTTGTATAGACTGGGTAACCTAATTGTTCTCCATGTTCTGTGGGTAACAGAAAGAAAGAAGGTCGGATGGTTCCTAAGACACACGCCCCTCCCCAGTGAATAGGGAGTCGAGCATATGCTCGGGTTCCACAGATCCCAATACAAGCCAGGTGGGGCTTGCCAGGCATGAGGCTTGGCAAGGTTGGTCCATAAATCGGCAAGCTCAGGGAATTTTGCTAATGGGTTGGTAGGTTCAGGTTCATTAACTCCTGACCACCAGGACGTCTGTTTTGTGGTGTCATTATAAAACCTCTGGCTGAGACAGACAAGCTGTCCTACTTTCAAATTGAACTGGGGTCCAGTCCGAGCATAACACAGACGTCCAACTATTGGGTGTGCTAATACCCATTCACTGGTGGTCTTATGCAGCTCAGTATGATTATAGGCTATTGAGTAATTCAATTCTTGGGCCTCCCAGGGCCACTGATCACCCATTCTGGTTCCACCGCAGAAGTAGCAATCTGAGATGTGGAGACTGGATACGACTGCTCCAGCTAATTCTAAGAACAAATTTTGAGAAGGGTGAGGAATGTCAAACTTATTTACATGCAGTTTCATAGAAGGTATTATGTATATGATACCGTGATGAACGATGGGCCTGGGTGTTCAGTCTGATATATTCAATGGTTCCGGGATCTGACCCGGAGCCCGCAATGCGTAGTCCAAATTTATATCCTTGTTTCCAAGCACTAGGATTTATTATATGTAACTCTAATGGATTGCAAACACCCTTCTTACATTTTTCTGGATTCTTTACATATGGCTTATGCAGGACTGCCATTCGATTATCTCTGGTATTCTCTATCATACCAGTTTTCCATGTAGCATAGAACACACATTCCCACTTCGGGCAATAGTAGTCTGTAACTGGTGCTGTGCTATATTCATTTGCTAAAACTCGTTTACCTGTACATGCCCCCCACCCGGTTGTTCCTTTCGAACACATATACTTGTGATCATGAGAATATGCTTTTTCCCAGTTGGCACAACTAGAATGACCATCTCTATTTATAGCATCACAAGCATCAAAGTACAAAATAGCACCCTTTGTAGGATCAGTGAGTGAGGGTGTGGCATTAAGTAAAGCTCCATCTGCATCATCCCATCATATTTCTAGAGTATAATAGGATGGGTTCTGATGTGGGTTAAAACAAACTTTAGTATTACCCTTGGTGCAAATGTTCAGTTCTGTGGTGTTATATATACACCGGCTTACTGTACCAGTACAGGTATAGTAAGAATGATAAAGCAAAGTCTGAGTTACTTTCATTCCAGTCCGAGTGGAAGTAATGCAGGCAGTACATGGGGGTAAAGCAAAAGTAAGTCCGAAGTTCCCCAGGCAGGCAACCAGAATAAAATAGAAACAAAGATGCATGTTGATTGTAGTCCTTCTGAGTCTCCGCTGGAAAATCTTGACCTCAACGTCCGCTGTTCCTTGACACAATGCTGACCCGTTTGCTAATGAAGCAATTCAACGGGTGTCGATGTTGATTGAAGATCCCCAAGTTTCCACTGTATGCCAACTTACCAACTGTAGTTGGCCTGGAGAAAGTCTGTGAAGACACAATTATTCGATGAAGAAAACAAATGTTCTTGCTGTATTGGAAACAGCCGTCCTCTTCGAAAGACTTGTCTGCTGTAAAGTACCGTAGTTCTTGGGTAGCCTGAATAGAGTACTAGGCCACCGGTTGCCGCCTCAGGGTGAGCCGCAAAGGAATATCAGGATGCTGCACTGCTGTCCACTGATCTGGTTCTGGAACTGCTGCTGGCTTGACTCTGCTGTGATGGATCCAAGATTCAATTTCTGTGACCTTGACAGCTGTTGGTGTAGACAGGATGACGGTGTACGGTTCCTTCCAATGCGGTTCCAGCGGTGTCTTCTTCCAATCTTTGATCCACACCGAGGTACCAGGCTTGTAGGGATGCAAGGATTCCGTCAGGTTGATGGGTAACTGGTCCTGTACCTACGTATGAAGAGTCTGCAGAACAGAACTAAGAGCTAGGAGTTCTTGTCTGGTTATTTCTGAAACAATTTGTGTCAAACTCCCTTTGATTCCCTGTACTATTGGTGGGGGCCTACCATATATAACTTCAAAGGGAGAAAATCCTGATGATTTCACAGGGGCTGAACGTATTCTAAGTAAAGCTATTGGGAGAACCTGGGGCCACTTCAGGTGAGTCTCCTGACACAGCTTGGACAATTGGGATTTGAGAGTGCGATTCATTCGCTCAACTTTCCCTGAACTTTGGGGTCTGTATGCAGTGTGTAACTTCCATTGTATCTGTAGGGCACTTGCTAACTGTTGGGTAATTTGAGACACAAATGAGGGCCCATTGTCCGACCCTATTACTGCAGGGATTCCATATCGGGGGATTATCTCTCTCAATAATACCTTGATAACTTCTCTGGCTTTTTCAGTCCTGGTGGGGAAAGCTTCCACCCACCCAGAGAAGGTACAGACTAGGACTAACAAATAGCGATATCCATTGGCTTTTGGCATTTCAGTGAAGTCTACTTGTAAGTTGTGCATAGGGATTACACCACCTGACTGAGCTCGGGGTGGTGGTGTAGGACCCTGCTTGGCATTGTTCTTTGCACAGGTTACGCACTGGCGAGCTACTGAGGCTGACAAGGCTCCCAACAGTGCAATGCAAAAGTGTGGTCTCAGTGCTTTCTCCATTGTGCTTTTCCCATAATGCGTGGCTTGATGAAAGGCCTTTACAAAGGCTGGTCCCAATGATTCAGGGACTACTATTCGTCCTGGAGGTTGGTTGCCCTCTGCTGGTGGCAACTCAATCCATCCATCCTTCAGTACCCCCTTTTCTGTAGTACAATAATAGTCCAATTCCCTCGTGGTATATCGTGGTGTCCACAAGTTAAGGGGTACTGGAAACAATGCTGCTTGTACTGGTGTTGCTTGTGATGAAATTTGGCCTGTCATGGCTGCTTTACGTGCTGAGGCATCAGCAAATCTGTTTCCTTGGGCAACTTCTCCTTTTCCTGTTTGGTGTCCTCGGCAGTGCATCACAGCAACGTGTGCTGGGGCCCATACTGCATCTAGTAACATTAATATTTCTGGGCCGTACTTAATTGACTTGCCTCCCGAGGTAATGAGTCCTCGTTCTTTATACAGAGCTCCATGAGCATGTAGAGTTGTGAAAGCGTATTTTGAGTCTGTATATACATTCAACTGAAGTTCGGCACCTAATACTAGTGCCCTTGTTAGCGCTATCAATTCCGCTTTCTGTGCTGATGTTCCTGAGGCAAGAGCTGATGATTCAATGACTTTCTCCCGGGTGACCACTGCATACCCGGCACAGCGTCGTCCATTAATGATGAGGCTGCTTCCATCCACGAAGTAAGTCTGGTCAGGATTTTCTATAGGTACATCAGTTAGATCAGGTTGACTTGAAAACACAGTGTCCATGACTTCTATACAGTCATGTTCTGGTGGGTCCTTGCTGATTGGTATCAAGGTGGCTGGGTTGAGAGCATGGCTCACTTCCAATTGCACTCGAGGATTTTCACATAGCATGCTCTGGTACTTCAGCATTCGAGAGTTGGTGAACCAATGATTTCCTTTTTGTTCCATAAGGGCAAGCACTGCGTGGGGTACTGTAACACGCAGGTTCTGTCCTAAGGTGAGTTTGTCTGCTTCGCTCACTAACAATGCTGTGGCTGCAATAGCTCTCAAACATGGTGGCCATCCTTTGGCCACAGTGTCCAATTGTTTTGATAAGTATGCTACGGGTCGCTCCCAATGTCCCAAGGTCTGAGTTAACATTCCTAGAGCGTTCCCCTGCATTTCATGCACAAATAGATGAAAAGGCTTCTGGACATCTGTTAGTCCAAGTGCTGGTGATGACATTAATGCTTCCTTCAAGGTTTTGAAAGCTTTATCTTGATCGGGTCCCCACTCTAGTGGTGACCTCTCTTCTCCTTTGGTGGCTTCATATAGTGGATTAGCAATTTGAGCAAAGTTGGGTATCCATATTCGGCAGTATCCTGCTGCTCCCAGGAAGGCTCTAACTTGTCTCCTGGTGGTTGGGGTTTGGATACTGCACACAGCTTCTTTTCTTTCTGGTCCTAATTGTTGGCTTCCTTTGGTCAGCCGGAATCCCAAGTACTTCACTTCCTTTTGGCATAGCTGCGCTTTGGCTCTGGAAACTTTGTATCCAGCTTCATCTAGTAGTTGTAAAAGGTCATTTGTGGCTTGTACACATTCACTCTCCGATGTGGTAGCTATCAACAGATCATCCACGTACTGGAGAAGCACTCGTTTTCCAGGGGTTACAGGATAGCCTGAAAGATCTTGGTTCAGTGCTGCACTGAAAATAGTGGGTGAGTTCTTGAATCCTTGAGGCAATCGTGTCCATGTGAGTTGGCCCCGTCTCCCTGAGACAGGGTCTTGCCATTCAAAGGCAAACAGCAATTGGCTAATTGGGGCTAATCTTACGCAAAAGAAGGCATCTTTCAAATCCAGGACAGTAAAATGGGTAGCTTCAGCAGGTATTAATCCCAAGAGTGTGTAGGGATTTGGCACAACTGGATGTATGGTTTCAACTGCTTCATTCACTCTCCTCAAATCTTGTACTGGGCGGTAATCACCTGTCCCAGGCTTCTTGACGGGCAGGAG
Organism: Ichthyophis bannanicus; assembly: GCA_033557465.1. NCBI lineage: Eukaryota > Metazoa > Chordata > Amphibia > Gymnophiona > Ichthyophiidae > Ichthyophis > Ichthyophis bannanicus. The sequence continues at coordinate 558,734,719 of CM066034.1, read as the reverse complement.
AGGTGTATTCCAAGGTGATTGACATACTTTGAGAAGGCCATACTCCAGTAATCTTAATAAATGGCGATGGATGCCCTCAATGGCTGGTCTCGGGAGTGGGTATTGTTTAACATGTATTGGTGCTGCTCCAGGCTTAAGGGTCACAATCACTGGGGCAATGTGCTTGGCTAGACCTGGTGGGTTACCTTCCGCCCATACTCCAGGAGGAGCCGTAATGTTTGCTGGCATGCTGAAATTGTTATCAGGAATTGGTTTAGTACTGTAATATCTCCACTCTTCTTCTCGGGGAACAGTAAGCACCATTAATCCTGCAGGTTTTGAATTTACAGTCATTTGCATTTCTCCTTTCTCAGTAAAGGATATTTGGGCCTGCAGCTTGGCTAGCATATCTCGTCCCAGCAGCGGCACTGGGCACTCAGGCATATAAAGGAATTGGTGCGCTATTTGCTGTCCTCCTAATTCACATACGCGGTCTTTCAGAAAAGACTTGGTGGCTTTTGCACCAGTTGCTCCCATAATAGTGACTGCTCTTGTGGACAAAGGAGCTATTTGTTTATCTACTACAGAATGTTCTGCTCCAGTGTCAACCATAAAGTCCATGAATTGGTTCCCTATTTTTAAGCAGACCATAGGCTCCTGGGAACCTAGAACGAATTCAGAGCAGGGTCTGTCGTAATCTGCTTCATCTAAATCATAGTCCGTTGCAGCTGCAACTCCCTCTATGGCCTCCTCTCTTTCCCGTTGGAAATGTACTCGATTTGTCCCTCTGCGATTCTGTGATCGGCCTCTCTCCCTCTTTCTACGAGGGCCGTTTTCTTCTTCTTCGTGCGAGGCGCCTTCGAGTTGCGGGCATGCATTCCTCCAATGTCCTTCTTCCTTGCAATAAGCGCATTGATTCACACCTAACATGGGCCGGCTATCTCCTCGGCCTCGCCCTCTTCCTCTGCTCCTTCGGTTAGGGAAACCTCCCCGTTTCTGTTCAACTAAAGCGGCAGCCAAAAAATCGGCTTTCTTCTTCATTTTATGCTCACTTTCTCTCTGTCTTTCATTATCACGGTTCACAAACACTTTCTGGGCGACTTCCATTAGCTGTGACGTATTCATGCCCGCAAACCCTTCTAATTTCTGTAGCTTGCGTCTAATATCTGGTTGGGACTGGCTAACAAAAGCGGCATTCACCATGCACAGGCTTCCGGGTGCAGCTGGGTCATAGGGAGTATACATTCTGTATGCTTCGGCTAATCTCTCATAGAATACTGCTGGGCTTTCATCTACGCCCTGGATAACTTCGGCTACTTTGGAGAGGTTCATGGCTTTCTGACCCCCCTTTCGCAGACCTTGCAAAAGGCCTTGGCGAAACCGAGCTAGGGCTCTGGATCCTTCATCGGTGTTTGGATCCCACCGAGGATCTTCATTAGGGAATTCTTTCTTCGCTGCTTCGCGATTATCTATTCCTTCTCCTCCCGCTACTAGGGGGTTTTCTGCTAGCCAGTTTACAGCTGCTCGCATAATTCTCGTCCGCTCCTCAGTAGTAAATAAAGTAGACAGGAGTTGACGGCAATCTGCCCACGTAGGCTGGTGGGTTTGCATAATTGTATTCGTTACTTCTGTTAATTCTTGGGGCTTGTCAGTGTAAGAAGCATAATGCATTTTCCAATTTAACAAATCAGTAGTGGAGAAGGGCACATAAACTAGACTTGTGGGTCCCGCTACTATCTGGTTCTGGTCATCCCTGACGGGCATTCCCGGGACTTGCCGCAGCGGCAATAATTTCTTGGTGGTGGCTCTCTTTCTCAACTTTTGTCTGGCTTGGGAACTTCCGCTTGCAGCAGATGAACTTGCGCTGACTACTGATTTTACACTGTCAGTCTCAGTCTGGGAAGACGTTTCTTCTTCTTCCTGCTCTGACGACTCAGGATTTTCCTCAACCTCGTGCGGATCAACCTCTTCAGGGGGCGACTCATCTAAATGAGCTTCTGGCGGGGAAGGGGGTGGATCCCGCCGGTCCCGGGGGCCTGCCGCGGGATGCGGTGGTACTTTTACTGGGCGCTGAGCTTGGGGCTGTCTAGTTACAACTTCCGGGGACTCGGGGTCAACATAAACAGGCTTCTTTTCTATCCCTGTTTTCTGTGTCTGTTCTGTCAGCGCTACCATTATTCTGCACTGTTCTTCATAACAGCGCCGAGCCCAAGGGGGCGGGCTCTCACAAATACTTAACCAGGAATCTATATAGGGATACTGGTCAGGGTGCGCTACCCGCACCTTCTGATGAACTGACTTAATAATTCCTACAGCAAATGTTCCATCTCGGGGCCACATGGGGTCTAATTCGGGCCACTCCCGTGTACACAAAACTTGCAATCGTGACACAGTCATTTTCACCCCATAATCTCCTGAATATCCTTTATTAAAATACTTAATCATACATTATATCGATGTACTTAATCATACATCATATCGATGTGTTCGCGCAACAACAGACAGAAGGGAAAAGGAGGGCGGACCGTGGGTAAGGGGTCCTCACGGCCCTAGAAACATTCAAGGGAAACAATAAAACAAGACAAGACGATGGTCGCTTCCTCCTTTTTACGACCTGGACGCGGTCGCCCGGCCAGGAAATGCGTTACTCAGGAGTCCGCCTTCGCTTGGTCTGTGTCACCAGACCTCTCAACCACACTTCATTCACACAATCATGCTAGCAACGTACTCCCAACAAGCCCAATCCTGTCTGTTCTGACTAGGCTATACCAAAGTTATACAAGTTATGCCGGCTTTTCCAAGTTATTCCAAGAAGACGGTGGGTTCACCCCGCGAATACACTATGCAGGGTTAATTGGACCGCCTTTGAGAGGTGATCATGCTCTCTTACCAAAATTCCAAGTTCCAAGTTACAAACTGCAGTTCTGACTCATCTGTCTAGACATATCAAAAACAATACTCACCGGATCCGGTCCCCATTCCCGAGCAAACGCATGAGTTGGACCTCGGACTCCCCTCACGGGTTCGAGGTGTTGGCTCTGTCCGGGTCCAGCACCCGCCGAGGCCTGGCCCAACTCCCTCCGATGCAACTGGACCGGTGGCGCCTGGGAGCCGAGCCCATGTCGGGAGGGCACGAGCCCGGCAGGACCAAACCTATAGAGGCGGAAAGTCGTGGTATATCAGCTCGTATACCCTCTACTCACCACAGTTCCCGGCCAACGCACCAAGAATATGTAGCGGCAGAGCGCAAACAAACCAATAATACCAGGAGTCTGTTCAGAAGGTCCAAATCATTTATTGTGCACAAGACTCAAGCAGAATCACATTCAAAATGGCTGAGCAATGGCTGTTAGTAAAACAACAACTTTTATACTATTCTTCTCCATTCTGTACATAGGCAGACTTCTCATTGGTCCCGGTAACCCCTTCTATCCCAGCTATTGGTCCCGGTACCATTATGTAGTCATCCAATGAGGACCTTGGTCTGGGCTCAGCACCTGTTTCCCCCCCTTACAGTCCTCATTACAATGGTCAGTTCTTAGACTCTTGATACAATTCTCCTCCAAGGTCACTGGCTGACTAGAACATGTGGGAAAGCAGGGCACTGTAACCCTTCTCTCAGCAGAATTAATTAGTTCACAGAAGCTTTCAGTACCAATTAAAACTTGTTTTTCTATCTTTTCTAAGTTTCGATTCTGCTTAGCTATGCTTGGTTATGCTTAGTTAAGTTTCGATTCTATGGGGGGGGGTTTCACTCCTCTGGGCCTAACCACAGGCTTCATTTACAGGTCAAGCTGTTTAGGCCTGCCTGCTTAGTTCAAGCAGCGTGGATCATAGGCCTTCGCCTACCACAATACCATCTCAACCAACCTTTTCCCATTCTCACACACAGCAGATTCAAGATCATTCACAAACCACATGCCCAGATATCTAAAACGATTTGGTGACTAAGCAAGAAAGAAGGCTTTAATCTGGCTCTTCTGTATGAAACCAAAAATGTGGAGGAAATCATGTGATGTGTTGAGAGCAGGAGGACACATCCCTGCCACTGTCTGGTGACCCCCCCCCCTCGCTAAACGCCTCCCTTCAGTGCTGAATGGGGCCACTTTCCCCTTACCGGCTGCCTGATGGTCTTGAAAGGCATCCAAAGTACAGTAAGACCGAGGGAAGCTCCTGCTGCGATGAAATCAGCATGCGGGAGAGGAAAAAGGCCCCGATGGCTGGAGCCAAGATGGCGGACAGGCTGCCCTCACCACGATCCCCGGCTCAGCCTCTCTTGATAGGAAGTGTCTGCGGCCATCGTGGAGGCGTTGGTTGGCTGTTTTGATGCTGTTGATGGCAAACTGGATTCTATGGCCTGTGCAACAGAGAGCTTTGGTAGCCCGCTGCAGGAGGCAAAACTCCAGATTTTGCAGGCAGAGGATGCTGTGCAAGGAGTGGCAAAGCAACCGAATGCTCTAAAGACCCTGGTTGGTAAGCAGGCAGAGAAAATAGAGAACCGGAGTCGCCAGAACAACCTGTGGTTTGTGGGGATTCCTGAGTCCATTAAGGATGGGGAGCTGAGAGGATGTTTGGAGCTTTGCTGCCTTTATCCCTCGCCCTGGGGGAGGACTGTGGCACCCTGCTTATTGTGTGAGCACACAGGGTGGGGCCACAAAAGAAGGCTGACCGCCGGCTGCGCGTTATCCTTGCCTGGTTTCTGAACTTTGTCCAGAAAGATTGAGTCCTATGGGTAGTGCAGAATCAGGGACCCATTCAGCATGAGGGATGCCATATTCTTATGTTCCCTGATTACTCGTTCCAGTTAAGCCTACACCGGCTTGCATTCTCAAAGATTTACCAGCGTTTTTTTGCAGCAAAAATTTAATTTGCCCTGCAGTATCCGGCCAAACTGCAGATCTATCATAATGGAACTTTCTGCACCTTTGACAGAGTAGACCTGGCCCAAAAATTTGTTCAGGAGCTAGCGCTGGGGCCCACAGAAAGAATGGCCTGAGAGGAGGCCTGCAGAAACTCGGCATTCGGAGTTCTGGGAAGTTTGGGTCTCCTGGGGTGACCAGAGGCAGAGACAGGATGTTTGTTGAGGCCTGAAGTCCTGTCCCTGTTTTGAAGCCATCTTTAGTTCTGTGCTCCCCGGGTTAGAGGGAGTCGGGAAGCCTGGTTGTGGTGGCGGGCCCTTTGGACTGGTGGGGGGGGGGGCAGCAGCCTCTCCCACCTAGTGACTGTTTCCTGACTGGACTAGCTGTGTTGTCCAGCATTTGTAAAGCCCTTCACTGGAGCGTTGATTGAGGAGACAGGGGAGGCTGGCGCTGGGCATGGGTCCTGTGGAGATTCTGGGGGTCAGGATGTTGTGCCTTTTCTCTAAGTTTGTCCCCTCTTAAAGTTTGTTTATTGTACCTGGTATGGTTTGGTTATATATGGCTGGTTAGGGAGGCTGGGAGAGAAAGGAGGTGAGGAATGCAGGGCCATCATGCTTTGTGGTTTGGCTTCAGAATCTGGGTGATGGTAGTGGGGGTTGCGAGTGTGCTATATAAGAGGGGATATGGAGGGGGATCCCAACATGTAGTTAGTTGATGCTCATGTTGGAGGTGGATGGTAGTCTCAGAAAGGTTTCGGTGGAGAGGGATGTGGAGATTGGGAGGATGGGGTAGGGGGCTTTGATTCGATGTGTTTTGTTTGGTAAGAATGGGGAGATCCTTCTTCGAGGGGAGGCTATTGTGCTCTAGGGGCGATATCTTAGGCTGTGGAGGTCCCCTAACTCATCTGTGTTGGTTGAGCTTGTGTGCTAGTATCATACTTTGGGATAGGGGCTGAGAGTCATCTTGTGGCATATATGCGGTTTGGCTTTGTTGGATAAACATCAGAAGGTCCTCTGTGCACTAGCTGGACAGCAGTGTGAGGTGGTGTACCTGCAGAAGACTCACCAGGTAGCAGTAGAGCAAGCTAAGTTGAAGCAGGATGGGGTGGGACAGGTCTACAGGGCCCCAGCGGTGGGGAAGAAAGAGGGATGTTGTTTGAGTGTGACTTGGAGTGGCAGGATGAGGGGAGGGGGCATTGTGTGCTTCTGAGTGATAAACCTCACGGGCTCCCAGTTGTCTTTTGTAACATTTATGGGCCTAATGCCCTTGATACCTGGTTTTATGCGCAGGTGGCTTCCCAATTGGAGCGACTACAGGATTGACAGTTAGTGGTAGGGGAGATTTGAATAGACTGTTGGACCCGGATGTGGATCTCTCGCAGGGGGGTTCGGGTGGCCGAGTTGAGGTAGCCTGTGTTTTGCTGCACTGGCGGAGTCTTCTGGACCTTGTGGATCCCTGGCACATCCTCCACCCTCTGGAAAGGGACTACACCCACATTTCTAGGTCTCATGGGACCAGCTCCAGGATTGGCTAGCTACTGGTGTCAATGTCTCTCTTTGAGAGGGTGGAGAATGCTGTGATCAGTCCTAGTGAAATCTCAGATCATGCAATGATTTGGATAGATCTGGGTTGAAGTCCTCAGGAGCAGGTGGTGTGGATCTGGCGATTCCCCTTGGAATTATACTGAGAGGAACAATTCTTGCCTTACCTGTGGGAAAGGTGGCAGGAATATGCAACTAACAATGCCGAACATGCAGATATTCCTGGGTTGTTTTGGGAAACTGCTAAAATAGTCCTGTGAGGTGATATAATTGCGTATGCAGCTTGTTATCACCGCCTGTTGAATTTGTGACTAATTCAGCTGGAAAAGGAAGCTATAGTGGTATGAAAGCATTTCGTGTGGATGCAGATGGCAGGAGACTGGGCCCATTGGCTGGAGGTTCAGGCAGCCTTAACTGAATTGCTGCACCAGAGGGCGAAAAAGTCCCTCATGTACTATAAATTCCAACTTTATCAATATGGGAACAAGGCTGGTAAAATGTTGGCGCAGTGTCTGAGAGGGGCCTAGGGCTCCTGTTGGGTGGCAGCTTTGCAAGATGGTCAGGGAGTCCTACAGCTGCACACTAGAGATATTTGGGAGGTTTTCTGGGCCTTCTATTACGATTTTTATATGGGGGAGAGGATTTCACCCACCCAGGTGGTGGCCCACCTCTGGAAAGCACCCAGTCCAAAATCCGTTGTTAGCAGGAAGGAATACTTTATTGAGAATTAATTGTTTCTTAACATTAAAAAGCCAAAATTGCCCGACAAAGGCCGTGTTTCGAATTCACTTCATCAGGGGAATTCAGGCGTACTACATTCATAAATACACAAACATAAATATAAAAACATTTTTAAAAAAACGTGATCATCATAAACATAAAGCCCCAATTATATAACCATATCAAACACATTTCCACATAAAGAATAATAACTAAAAATCATTAACCATATATGAAATTAATAATAAAGACATATGAACTATGTGCTTAGCAGGAAGGAATACTTTATTGAGAATTAATTGGTTCTTAACATCAAAAATAAGATGGGAGAGTTAGAATATATAACACTAAATAAGAGGTTAGATATGATTGAAATATCAGAGACATGGTGGAAGGAGGACAACCAGTGGGATACTGTGATACCTGGGTACAAACTATATCTTAATGATAGAGCTGATCAAATTGGTGGAGGGGTTGTGCTCTATGTTAGGATTACAATTCTGCAGAAAACAAAGGATGAAAATTCTGCAGGAAACAAAATTTGCTGTAGAATCTCTATGTATTGAAATTCCATGTAAAAAGGGGAAGGCGATGGCAGTGGGGGTGTACTATCAACCGCCTGGCCAGAATGAACAAATGGATGATGAAATGCTCAAAGAAAACTAACAAAAGTTACAGCACAGTAATAATAATGGGTGATTTCAATTACCCCGGTATCGACTGGGTCAGTGTCACAGCAGGACATGCTAGGGAGATAAAGTTCCTAGATGAAATAAATGACTGCTTCTTGGAGCAGCTGGTTCATGAACCGACCAGAGGGGAAGCCATATTAGACCTAGTCCTTAGTGGAACACCAGATCTAGTGCAAGAGATAAGGGTGTTGGGGCCACTTGGCAATAGTGATCATAGCATGATCGCGTTTGATTTAATTAGTGGAGGAGTGATAGTAAGGAAATCCACAGTATATTACCTTTTAATTTTCGAAAGGGAGACTATGATAAAATGAGGAAAATAGTTAAGAAAAAACTAAAAGGATCAGTTGCAAAGGTTAAAGACTTACATCAACCTTGGGTGTTGTTGAAAAATACTATCTTGGATGCCCAGACCAGCTGTATTCCACGCTTTAAGAAAAGTGGAAGAAAGTCCAAAAAACTGTCAGCATGGTGTAAAGGTGAGGTCAGAGAGGCTGTTGTTGCCAAAAAAGCATCTTTCAGGAAATGGAAAAAAGAGCCAAACGACGAAACCTGGAAACAGCACAAGCACTGGCAGTTCAAATCAAAGGCATTGATAAGGCAGGCAAAGGGAGAATTTGAGAAGAAGCTTGCTGCGGAAGCAAAAACGCGAAATAAAGACTTTTTCAAGTACATCTGTAACAAAAAACCTGCGAGAGAGTCAGTTGGTCCATTAGATGATAGAGGGGTTAAAGGGGCACTAAGAGGCAACAAGGCGATAGCGGAGAGACAATGAATTCTTTGCTTCGGTCTTTACTGAGGAAGATGTAGGGATGTTACCCATGACTGTTAAAGGTGCGGAAGAAATGAAGGAAATATCGATATATCGGGAAGATGTATTACAACTATTAGATAAACTGAAGAGTAGCAAATCTCCTGGGGCGGATGGTATACATCCAAAGGTGTTGAAAGAACTGAAATATGAGATTGCAGACCTGCTATTAGTAATCTGTGAATTTTCATTAAAATCATCTGTAATACCTGAAGATTGGAGGATCGCCAATGTAATGCCAATTTTTAAAAAGGGTTCCAGGGGTATCCGGGAAACTACAGACCGGTGAGCCTCATGTCAGTACCGTGAAAAATGGTAGAAACCATCATAAAGAATAAAATTACTCAGCATGTAGATAGTCATGGCCTAATGGGAGAGGGCCAACATGGCTTTAGACAAGGAAGATATTGTCTTACTAATCTGTTATGTTTTTTTGAAAGTGTGAATAAACAGGTGGACAAAGGTGAGTCGGTTGATATAGAGTATCTGGACTTTCAGAAAGCCTTTGACAAGATCCCTCATCAGAGACGTTTGGCAAAACTAAAGAGTTGTGGGATAGGAGGCAGTGTACTATTGTGGATAAGGGAACTGGTTAAAAGATAGAAAGCAGAGGGTAGGGCTAAATGGCCAATTTTCCCAATGGAGAAAGGTGAATAGTGGTGTACCCCAGGGATCTGTGCTGGGTCCGCTGCTTTTTGACATATTCATAAATGACCTGGAAAAGGGAATAACGAGTGAGGTTATCAAATTTGTAGATGACACAAAACTATTTAAAGTTGTTAAAACCCAAGAGGATTGTGGAAAATTGCAAGAGGATCTTGATAAATTGGAAGACTGGGCATCAAAATGGCAGATGAATTTTAATGTGGACAAGTGCAAAGTTATGCACCTAGGGAAGAACAACCCAAACTATGGTTACACGATGCAAGGTTCCACATTAGGAACCACCACCCAGGAAAAAGATTTAGGCGTCATTGTTGATAACATGTTAAAACCCTCGGCCAGTGTGCAGCGGCGGCCAAGAGAGCAAATAGAATGCTAGGTATCATAAGGAAAGGAATGGAAAATAAAACAAAAGATATTATAATGCCTCTATATCGTTCCATGGTGAGACCGCACCTTGAATATTGTGTGCTATTCTGGTTGCCGTATCTTAAAAAGGATATAGCGCTATTAGAAAAGGTTCAGAGAAGAGCCACCAAAATGGTAAAGGGGATAGAAAGATACTCCTATGAAGAAAGGCTAAAAAGGTTAGGGCTCTTTAACCTGGAAAAGAGACGGCTGAGGGGAGATATGATATTAGCCTATAAATTAATGAACGTAGTGGAACGGGTAACCATAGATCGATTGTTTACGTTATCAGAATATAGAAAGACTAGGGGACATGCAATGAAGCTACAGGTTAAACTATTTAAGACTAATAAAAGAAAATATTTTTTCACTCAACATGTAATCAAACTCTGGAATTTGTTACCGGAGGATGTAGTAAAGGCTGTTAGTGTAGCTGGGTTTAAAAAAGGTTTGGACAAGTTCCTGGAGGAAAGGTCCATAAACCATTATTAAGAAAGCACCCAGGATATCACTGCTTGACTCCAGGGTTGGCCCGTCCATTGAGCAAGAATGTTTTTTGCACAGGGCCCTGCATTTCAGGGGGCCCCGCGCAAAAAACATTCTACATTAGCACAAGTAGATTAAAAAAAAAAAGTCTGCTGCTGCCGCTGCCGCCGTGGGAGCAGTAGAATCAAATGTCCCGCCACGGGGCCCCGCCTGCCCGGCAGAGCCTCCCTGCAGCATCAGCTCCCGAGTCCCTCCCAATGCGCGGACTTTCAGAGCCGCGAAGGGATAGCTTCTCTGACCTCTCGCGGCTCTGTTAATCCCGCCGGGGCTGATGGGAAATCCCATTAGCCCCGGCGAGATTAACAGAGCCGCGAGAACAAAGGGAAACTCACACAGCTCTGAAAGCCCGCACATTGGGAGGGACTCGGGAGCAGCAGCCGGTTTGTTTTCTTAAATCTATCAGGGCTGATAGGGGGAGGGGGGTTAGGACTGGTAATGGGCTATGGGGGGGGGGGGGCTAAGACTGGAAGTGGGTTGATGGGGGGAGGGGGGTTAGGACTGGTAATGGGCTGATGGGGGGTTAGGATGTAATGGGCTATGGGGGGGCTAAGACTGGAAGTGGGCTGATGGGGGGTTAGGACTGGAAATGGGCTGATGGGGCTAAGACTGGAAGTGGGCTGATGGGGGGTTAGGACTGGAAATGGGCTGATGGGGGTTAGGACTGGTAATGGGCTATGGGGGGGCTAAGACTGAAAATGGGGTGATGGGGGGCTTAGGACTGGAAGTGGGCTGATGGGGGGCTTAGGACTGGTATGGGCTATGGGGGGCTTAGGACTGGTAATGGGCTATGGGGGGGGCTAGGACTGGAAATGGGCTGAGTGGAAGGAGGGCTTGAACTGCAAATAGCTGATGGGGACGGGGGCTTGGAATGGAAATGGGCTGTGTGGAAGAAGGGCTTGAACTACAAATAGCTGATGGGGAGGGGGGCTTGGAATGGAAATGGGCTGTAAGGGGAGGGAGCTAGGACTGGAAATGGGCTGAGTGAGGGGGGGGCTAGGACAGGAAATGGGCTGATGGAGGGCTAGGATAGGACTGGAAATGGGCTGTTGGGGGGGCTTGGATTGAAATTGACTCAAGGAGGGGCTAGAACTGGAAGTAGGCTCATGGGGGGCTTGGATTGGAAATGGACTGAGTGGAGGGGAGCTAGGATTTGACATGGGCTGATGATGGTGGGGCTAGGAAAGGACTAGAAATGGGCTGATGGGCTGGGATTGGAAATGAGCTGATGGAGGGACTCGGATGGGGGAGCTAGGACTTGAAATGGGCTGATGGGGGTTAGGACTGGTAATGGGCTATGGGGGGCTAAGACTGAAAATGGGGTGATGGGGGCTTAGGACTGGAAGTGGGCTGATGGGGGGCTTAGAACTGGTGATGGGTTATGGGGGGCTTAGGACTGGTAATGGGCTATGGGAGGGTTAGGACTGGTAATGGAGGGCTTGAACTGCAAAAAGCTGATGGGGACGGGGGCTTGGAATGGAAATGGGCTGTGAGGCGAGGGAGCTAGGACTGGAAATGGGCTGAGGGAGGGGGGGGGTTAGGACAGGAAATGGGCTGATGGAGGGCTAGGATAGGACTGGAAATGGGCTGTTGGGGGGGCTTGGATTGAAATTGACTCATGGAGGGGCTAGAACTGGAAGTAGGCTCATGGGGGGCTTGGATTTGAAATGGACTGAGTGGAGGGGAGCTAGGATTTGACATGGGCTGATGATGGTGGGGCTAGGAAAGGACTAGAAATGGGCTGATGGGCTGGGATTGGAAATGAGCTGATGGAGGGACTCGGATGGGGGAGCTAGGACTTGAAATGGGCTGATGGGGGTTAGGACTGGTAATGGGCTATGCGGGGCTAAGACTGAAAATGGGGTGATGGGGGCTTAGGACTGGAAGTGGGCTGATGGGGGGCTTAGAACTGGTAATGGGCTATGGGGGGCTTAGGACTGGTAATGGGCTATGGGAGGGTTAGGACTGGTAATGGGCTGAGTGGAAGGAGGGCTTGAACTGCAAATAGCTGATGGGGACAGGGCCTTGGAATGGAAATGGGCTGTGAGGCGAGGGAGCTAGGACTGGAAATGGGCTGAGTGAGGGGGGGGGGGCTAGGACAGGAAATGGGCTGATGGAGGGCTAGGTAGGACTGGAAATGGGCTGTTGGGGGGGCTTGGATTGAAATGGATTCATGGAGGGGCTAGAGCTGGAAGTAGGCTCATGGGGGCTTGGATTGGAAATGGGCTGAGTGGAGGGGAGCTAGGATATGACATGGGCTGATGGTGGTGCTAGGAAAGGACTAGAAATGGGCTGATGGGGGGGCTGGGATTGGAAATGAGCTGATGGAGGGACTTGGATGGGGGAGCTAGGACTGGAAATGAGCTGATGGAGGGACTCGGATAGCGGAGCTAGGACTGGAAATGGGCTGATGCGGGGACTAGAAGGGAGCGGATGCTGGGTCGGGCTGGAACTAGAAGGGAGCTGATGTTGGGGGAGGATTAGAATGGGATAGAGCTGGGAGAGTGAAATGGAGAGGGAAAAAATATTTTGTGTGGGAGGGAAGACAAATCTACAATTGGCTGGATATTGGGAGAGTAAGTGGGGATTGAGGATGGCGGGGGTAAAATTTGAGTGGATGAAATAGGAATGAGGAAACAGCAAAAGGAGAAAGATTAGTATGTTAAAGCAGATGTAGAGAGAGAATGGAAAAAAACTAGAAGAGTGAAGAAAGGACAAATGGACAGCAGACGATGGAGAGTTAGCAGAAGACACGAAGAAGAAACCAGAAGAAAGTGGCTGGAGCAATTGCAACTGAAAAAAAATGCACAAAAGGTAGAAAAATATCTCTTTATTGAATTTATTAACTGAAATATGCCAGCTCTGGGAAATGTACATCATTAACGTCTGCGCTTTGTTTAATACAAGAGGAAATTAATTTATAGTTTTATTTCTACAGTGTTGTTGGGCTTTTGGGGTTCCCAGTTTAATTATTGTCTTCCTGTTTCTACATTGTGATTTCTTGTTTGGTGACGGTCTATGTTCTGCACATGTAACTGAGCTGAGGTATTCTGTTTATGTAGTTCCTGTTTGACATTGCCACTTCCCCAGTAGGTCATGTATTGTTATTCTCTGAAATGTATTGGTTTAATATCTGCAGTGTTGCCTTTTGATAGGTTAGGGGTTTGGTGCTTTGTGAGTCCTGGTAGTGCTGTTACGATATGGTAGGTTTGCTATGGGTTCTAAATGGGCAGTGTTTGTAATAGTTCCTAATGTGCCTGGCGGTTGGCACTGGATTATAGTAATATAGAAATCTTTTAGTCTTTCTTTATTCATACACTCATTAAGAGGCATGTTTACTAAAAGTTAGTGTATGGTAACATTATGCAAATATTTATGCAAATGAGGCCCCGCACTGAGTCTCCGCACATGGCCCTGCACCCCCCTTGGGCCGCCCCTGCTTGACCCAATACAAGCATTGTGGAACCTGTGTCTTTTGAGGAAACTGCTAGGTACGTATGACCTAGATTTGCCACTGTTGGAAACAGGATACTGGGCTTGATGGACCTTGGTCTGACCCAGTATGGCATATCTTATGTTCTTATGTTCTTAACCTACTTGTATTTAATTGGGTGGTTCAGACTGTTCACATTCAAGGAGTAACATTTGGGTACATTTGGCATCATCAAAAAGCAACTGAGAACAATACTCCAGCCTGTGATTCCCACAGCAAACCCCAGTTCTCCCTATGTTACTTCCACCCCATATATGTCCACAAACACCTAGCACACAGCAACAGCAAGCAAACATAGGAACCAGCCACTCAAAGAAAGAAGGAAAAAAGGATGGGAAGTCATCACCCAGGTTCTCAGCAACAATTACCACTTTTTGGGGGTAGCAATCATGGCCACCATAAAGACCTGCAGCTCAAATACTCAAATGCCAGTTCTGAGAACTAATACCATTTACAAGATAATTGCAAAGGCAGAATAGCCACTAGAGCTTTAATATAACCAAATATACCAAAGTCCTGAATAACAGTCACATACAAGCCTGTTATCTTGGCACTGCGAGTATAACTAGAGTATAAATAGGCACCACATGTCTCAGAAGTACTTCCCCACCTTGGGTCCATAGAATAACTGCTCTCTCTAAGAAACCTCTGCTGTCTTCAAGTCCTTGAACACCTTTGTGGAGTAGTTCAATGTAACACTCAGCTGTGCAGGATAGAACAGAACATAATGGGCTTCTATGGCCTTTAATTGAGGTTGCATATTTAAAACTGTTTCCGCCTAAGATCCAGGGCTAGAGCAACCATCAGGTAAACTAAGCAGCTCCTGAGGGCTGGCGAAAAGCAGGTCATTCAAAGCTAAACAATAGATTCTGACAGCCAGGGGAGACATAAGTCTTAAGGTCTGCCTAGGGCACCAACACATTGAACCAACTCTGGCAGACCCAGGGGCGGCCCAAGGGGGGTGCGGGGCCATGTGCGGAGACTCGGTGCGGGGCCTCATTTGCATAAGTGGCCTTATTTGCATAAATATTTGCATAATGCTAACATTCATTAAGAGACATGTTTACTAAAAGTTAGTGTGTGTATGGATAAAGACAGACTAAAAGATTTCTACATTACTATAATCCAGTGCCAACCGCCAGGCACATTAGGAACTACTACAAACACTGCCCATTTAGAACCCATAGCAAACCCGCCGTATCCTAACAGCACTACCAGAACTCACAAAGCACCATACCCTACCTATCAAAAGGCAACACTGCAAATATTAAACCAATACATTTCAGAGAAAAACAATACATGACCTACTGGGGAAAGAGAACAAGTGGCAATGTCAAATAGGAATTACATAAACAGAATACCTCAGCTCAGTTACACATGCAGAACATAGACCATCACCAAACAAGGAATCACAATTTAGAAAAAGGAAGGCAATAATTAAACTGGGAACCCCAAAAGCCAAACTTGGAATGTACAACAACTGTAGAAATAAAACTATAAATTAATTTCCTCTTGTACCAAACAAAGCGCAGACGTTAATGATGCACATTTCCCAGAGCTTTCATATTCCAGTTAATAAATTCAAAATAAAGAGATATCTTTCTACCTTTTGTGCATTTTTTTCCGGTTGCAATTGCTCCAGCCACTTTCTTCTGGTTTCTTCATGTTTTCTGCTAACTCTCCATCATCTGCTGTCTCTTCTCTCTTCTAGTTTTTTTTTCCATTCTCTCTCTCTCTACATCTGCTTTAACATACTAATCTTTCTCCTTTTGCTCTTTCCTCATTCCTATTTCATCCACTCACATTTTACCCCTCCATCCTCAATCCCCACTTACTCTCCCAATACCCAGCTAAGTGTAGATTTTTTACCCCTACCACACAAAATATTTTTCCCCTCTCCATTTTACTCTCCCAGCCCCATCCCATTCTAATCCTCCCCTAATCCTCCCCCAACATCAGCTCCCTTCTAGTTCCAGTCTCACCCAGCATCCATTCCCTTCTTGTCCCTGCATCAGCCCATTTCCAGTCCTAGCCCCCATCAGCCCATTTCCAGTCCTAGCAACCCCCCAACCCAATACCAGTCCTAGCCCCCCCCCATCAACCCACTTCCAGTCCTAACCCCCCCATCAGCCCACTTCCAGTCCTAACCCCCCCATCAGCCCATTTCCAGTCAGCCCCCCATAGCCCATTACCAGTCCTCACCCCCCCCCAACAGCCCACAGCCCATGACCAGTCCTAACCCCATCAGCCCACCTCAAGTCTTAAGCCCCCAGCCCATTTCCAGTCCTAGCAACCCCAACCCATTACCAGTCCTAGCCCCCGTAGCCCACTCCCAGTCCTAATCCCACCAGCCCATTACCAGTCCTAAGCCCATCAGCCCACCTCCAGTGTTAACCCCCCCATCAGCCCATTTCCAGTCCTAGCCCCCCCATAGCCCATTACCAGTCCTAACCCCCCCCCCAACAGCCCACAGCCCATTACTAGTCCTAACCCCATCAGCCCACCTCCAGTCTTAATTCCCCCCAGCCCATTTCCAGTCCTAGCAACCCCTCCAACCCATTACCAGTCCTAGCCCCCCATAGCCCACTCCCAGTCCTAATCCCACCAGCCCACTCCCAGTCCTAATCCCACCAGCCCATTTCCAGTCCTAATCCCCCTCACCCAATTTTCAGTTTAAGCCCTCCCATACCCCATTACCAGTCCTAACCTCCCCATCAACTCACTTTCAGTCCTGATCCCATCAGCCCATATACAGACTTAGCGCCCCCATAGCCCATCACCACTCCTAACCCCCCCAGCCCCCCCATAGCCCATCACCACTCCTAACCCCCCCCCAGGCCCCCCCATAGCCCATCACCACTCCTAACCCCCCCCCAGGCCCCCATAGCCCATCACCACTCCTACCCCCCCAGTCCCCCCATAGCCCATCACCACTCTTAAACCCCCCCAGCCCCCATAGCCCATCACCACTCCTAACCCCCCCAGCCCCCCCATAGCCCATAACCACTCTTATACCCCCCCCAGCCCATCACCACTCCTAACCCCCCCCAGGCCCCCATAGCCCATCACCACTCCTACCCCCCCAGTCCACCCATAGCCCATCACCACTCTTAAACCCCCCCAGCCCCCATAGCCCATCACCACTCCTAACCCCCCCAGCCCCCCCATAGCCCATCACCACTCTTAAACCCCCCCAGCCCCCCATAGCCCATCACCACTCCTAACCCCCCAGCCCCCCCATAGCCCATCACCACTCTTAAACCCCCCAGCCCCCCATAGCCCATCACCACTCCTAACCCCCCCAGCCCCCCATAGCCCATCACCACTCTTAACCCCCCAGCCCATCACCACTCTTAACCCCCCCAGCCCCCCCATAGCCCATCACCACTCTTAACCCCCCCCAGCCCCCCATAGCCCATCACCACTCTTAACCCCCCCAGCCCATCACCACTCTTAACCCTCCCCCAGCCCCCCCATAGCCCATCACCACTCCTAACCCCCCCCAGCCCCCCATAGCCCATCACCACTCCTACCCCCCCCCCCAGCCCCCCATAGCCCATCACCACTCCTAACGCCCAGCCCAGCCCAGGGAAATTTTTTTAAAAAAAGAAGTTGTCTTCTCCAGCAGCCGGGGCCGCCGCGGCAGAATCGAGTGTGCCGCGGGGCCCCCCCTGCCCAGCAGAGCCTGCCCACCCGAGCCTGCCCTCCCCTTTATCACCTGTCTTCGCAGCTCTAATCAAACGCGCCGGCTTTCAGAGCGCGAGGGAGAGTTTCCCTCGCTGCTCTATTAAGCCCGCGGGGGCTGATGGGAAGTTCCCATCAGCCCCCGCGGGCTTAACAGTGCCGCGAAGGGGAAACTAGGCCTTTCGAGCGCTGAAAGCCGGCGCGTTTGATTAGAGCTGCGAGGACAGGTGATAAAGGGGAGGGCAGGCTCGGGAGGGCAGGCTCTGCTGGGCAGGGGGGGCCCCGCGGCACACTCGATTCTGCCGCGGCGGCCCCGGCTGCCGGAGAAGACAACTTCTTTTTTCTTTTTAAAAATTTTACTTTAGGATTAGAATGTTTTTTGCGCGGGGCCCCCTGAAACGCGGGGCCCTGTGCAAAAAACATTCTCGCTCAATGGACGGGCCGGCCCTGGGCAGACCAGCCCTGCGAAGAGCTATAGCTTTAGAAAGATCCATCGCAGTAGTTAACCAATGACCCTGCCACATAATGAATGCCTTAGTGGCTGGACAAATCAAGATGTGGAACACTTGTTAGTAGCACAACACTATGAAGAAGAAAGGCCACAGAGCATCTTGCCTCTCTGCTAAGCACAGCTAAATCCAATCGGCATGCTCAGTCTCAAGCAGCATATCAAATTCTAAGTTGAGTTTAAATAAACTGTACTGGATCACTGCTCTCTGTATTCTCACTGAGACCAAGAAGCCAAATATTGCTGTGCTAGCTTCTGTTGTTTGCATCTTCTGTCTCATGCTGCAGCATGTCTGATTCTCTGCAATCACAGGAGACCTGCCGCATCTCATCATCCAGCCAGCCAACATACACCTCCATGGCAGATGTGCAATCTGCCGTCTCAGTGCGCTGTGCCCTGTAAGTAGCAATCTCTACTCTAATCTCATGCACTGTCACTGACATTTTTGATCAACTCTTTCATACAGAGCAGCTTGGCCATGATTGAGGCCAGCAGTTCTTGCACATCCTGCCCCAGTGCCATCTTTAATGGTGTTGGAAGATCTTGTTTAGAGTGCTTAATGCCCACTGCCATGACAAAGAATGATTCAATTTTATTTTGCTTGATTCTTGAGATCATGAAGCACGCACTGGTGCAACTATCACCACAAATTCATGCTGCAATTGGAAGAGGCAGTGAAATTCCAGCAAGTGGGTCAAGAGTACAAGTCCTATGTGGCCATCTTGGAGTTGCTCTGTAGTGGCCCCCAACGGGGGAGGAATCTTAATATATATCTTACTGTACCTAATTGTAACGCGCCTTGAACTGCTACTAGAAAGGCCTGAGCTAAATACTACTAAATAAATATTTATATGAGGAGGAATTAATGAAGGTTTTGTTTGGATATTCAAGCAGGGGGATGCAGCTACTGGTATACCGTTGACTGAAGAATAGTACTTCTTCTATCGGGAAGGTCATCCTCTTCAACCAAGCATGCAGCTTCGGCAGAGTTGAGTATTGTCACACCACCACCACTCGCCTCTAGCTTAGAGGGGCGTGGGTTTTTGAAGGAACTTTCTGCTGTATGCTTTTTCAGCTTTTTTAAAAACTATTTCCCTGCAATGCCCTCTGGGAAATGTAGTCCTTATTCAGCTGTATGAGTGCACCATGCAGAAAGCTGTAGTCAGGCTCAAGTAGGTAAGGCAAATGACAGAAATTTATTATTTTTATATACACAATGGTTCGATCATACCACACATAGGATTGTTGGTTCAGGACTCTCTGAAACAAAAATTGTCCAAAACATATCCAACCACAAAATGCAGTTTTAAAGGTTCTCTCTATTGCAGGATACACAGTCTTTACCAGCAAGCCTATTGTATTCCCTTCTTAGCGTTGCTGGCTAATGCACAAAACAAAAAGCACATTTAAAGTCTGTGGTAAACTTCCCCTTTATACACACATGGGGCTCTCAGCCACCCTGCTTGTGGAATAAGGGTACCTTTTTCCTGGAAGACCTTTTTTCAGGACTGGCTTGCTTTTTCTACGTTCACAGGTTTATAGCTTGGCACAATGAACAGTCCATGGGAGTGTCCTCCTTAATCAGCTTCACCTCGGGCTCTCCCAGCTGCATAGGCTCTGACTCCCCATCCTGCTCAGCTAACAGCCTCCAGGGGGATCTTGGAGTCTCTCTTGTTCCTGGCTCCAAACTCTCCTGCAGCCGTGCTACATGCCAAATAGCACTCTCTCCAGCTGGAAGCTCCATTCCTCTGATCTGCTCAGCCTGGCTTCCTGTTTCTCCTCTCCTCCTTTTCACTAAATCATACTCTGCTCTGGGTTTATACTTCCAGGGCTCTAGCTCCAACCCCACCCTACTCAGGTGACGGCAATCAGCCTGACTCCGGGCACCTGAGTGCTTGAAGCATTCACTGCCTAAAGGGCTCTGAGCCTTGTATCCTCTCCCCTTCATTCCACTAGGGGGGAGCATGAAATGTGGTCCACGTGGACGTTTTCTGATTCCTGGAGGTGTTTATGGCTTTCCTACCCTGACTTGGTAAAAGGGGGCCCTTTACTAGGGTGAATTCCCTGTCTCTTTGTCCTCCCCTGGACTCTGGATAGGCCTCCTTGCCACAGTATAGAGCAGTAAGGGAAGAAGGGGGACATCAGTCAAATCAATCCTAGCAATCAGTGGGGTAACAGAAGTCACAGCCAGATCACCCTCTGACCTTCTTTCCTGTTCTGGCTGATAAACAATGGATGTGGCTCCCCCTATACAATTTGTTTTGCCAATGATATATTGTTTTGAAGATAATCTAATTAGACTTCTGATGCAGGCAGGTTTCGCTGAAACTCAGTTGAGTCGGGTCCACAAATAAAGTATCTTTATGGACTTCTTGTGGCCTTTGTTTCTCTCCGTTTCTGTTTGTTTTGATGGGTATAACTAACACACTTGGAAACATTGCCCCTTCTGGAGGTTAAGAATGAACCTGTACTTGCCTGGCTCTTTTTTTGGTATGGTTGCTTCTTAAAGAAATCTCATTTTTTGTCTCTTGGTGACTTTTTTTCACATTGTGACAGTTATTTTATAAAACGTCACCTAAACTGAGAGGGCAAGAATGTGTTTATTTGTAGCCTAATAAATATAGACATATGG
Source organism: Ichthyophis bannanicus (assembly GCA_033557465.1). Lineage (NCBI taxonomy): Eukaryota > Metazoa > Chordata > Amphibia > Gymnophiona > Ichthyophiidae > Ichthyophis > Ichthyophis bannanicus. Next base: position 558,714,186 of record CM066034.1, on the reverse strand, counting down.
ACGGCTGTGAGTCTTTATAAAATATTACCACAAATCCTGCATAAATCATGGGTGTAAATATATGAGCATAAATATCTGTTCAACAGTTTTACAAATTATGCACATAAATTGCAACTCTACCTGTATTGCATCCAAACCCCACCTTAGAACATACTCATACCAAAGTCATGTATGAATACGAGTATGCACATTCTTATCATTATGCATGCTTGTACACACAGGGTAATTTTATTAGAGGCATTTTATGTGAAGCAGATAAATGCACAAGTGGTGTTCTCTTCAATCCTCCCTGTTGAGGGTAAAGGCCAAGGCAGAGAAACTCGCATCCTGAAGATAAATGCATGGCTGCATGGATGGTGTTGTTGAGAGTGTTTTGGTTTCATGGATCATGGGATGCTGTTCTAAGGGTTGCAGAGCAGAGATGGCATCCATCTGTCCAAGCAGGGTCGACGTGTCTTTGGTAGTAGATTGGCTAACCTACTGAAGAGGGTTTTAAACTAGATTCGTTGGGGATGGCTGAAGAAAGCCCCCAGGTAAGTGAAACTTTCAATACTTTTATGGAAATGGGTAAAAGGAGCAACATATGGAAAGCAGTGTGTATAAATGCCCATAGCATGGGAAATAAGATCCCAGATGTTTAGGCTTTAATGGGAGAGGCTGACTTGGATTTAGTGGCGGTAACAGAGACATAGTTCACGGACAGCCATGATTGGGATGTAACTATACCAGGCTATAATTTATTCAGAAAGGACAGGGTAGGAAGAAGGGGAGGAGGAGTGGCACTATATGTAAAAAATAATATTAAAGCTATGAAATACAGGGCTTAAAAGAGGGAGAGGAGGCACTGTGGGTTAAACTAGAAAGAGGGAAGAAGAAATCCATTTGCATTGGCATGATATACAGACCTCCCTCACAGGCAGGGCTGGCCTGTCCATTGAGCAAGAATGTTGTTTGCACAGGGCCGCACGTTTCAGGGGGCCCCGTGCAAACATTCTGCCCATAAGCCCAGGAAAACTTTAAAAGAAAAAAACAAACTTGCTGCTGCTGCTGCCGCCGTGGCAGCAGCAGAATCAAGTGTCTCCCGCGGGGCACCCGCCCGCCCAAAAGAGCCCTCCCTCCTGTCCGGCAGAGCCCTTCCTCGATCACGCTCCTCGGCGTGGTTTTCAGAGCCGCGAAGGGGACTCTTTCCCTCTCGCGGCTCTGTTAAGCCCGCTGAGGCTGATAGGATTGTGAAGAGGCATTTCCTGTTTCCCATCAGCCCCGGCCAGCTTAACAGATCTGCGAGAGGGAAAGAGTCCCCTTTGCGGCTCTGAAAACCGCACCAAGAAGAGTGATCGAGGAAGGGCTCTGCCAGACAGGAGGGAGGGCTCTGTTGGGAAGGCAGGGGCCACGTGGGAGACACTTGATTCTGCCGCTGCCACAGCGGCAGCAGCAGCAGCAAGTTTGTTTTTTCTTTTAAAGTTTTCCTGGGTTGATGGGGGAGGGGGGTTAGGACTGGTAATGGGCTGGAGGGGGTCTAGGACTGGAAATGGGCTGATGGGGGTGTTAGGACTGGAAATGGGCTGATGGGGGTTAGGACTCGTAATGGGCTATGGAGGGTTAGTGTTGGAGGTGGGCTGATGGGGGGGTAGGACTGGTAATGGGCTGATGGGGGGGTTAGGACTGGTAATGGGCTGATGGGGGGGCTAGGACTGGAAAAGTGCCGATGGGGGGGCTAGGACTGGAAATGGGCTGATGGGGGGGGTTAGGACTGGTAATAGGCTATGGAGGGGGTTAGGACTAGCAAGGGGTTATGAGGGAGGCTAAGACTGGAAATGGGCTGATGGGGATTAGGACTGGTAATGGGCTATGGGGGGGCTAGGACTGGAAATAGGCTGATGGGGGGTTAAGACTGGAAATGGGCTGATGGGGGGTTTAGGACTGTAAATGGGCTATGGGGGGCTAGGACTTGAAATGGGCAATGGGGGGTTAGTACTGGTAATGGGCTATGGGGGTCTAGGACTGGAAATGGGCTTATGGGGGTTAGGACTGGTAATGGGCTATGGGGGGGCTAAGATTGGAAATGGGGTGATGGTGGGTTAGGACTGGAAGTGGGCTGATGGGGGGCTTAGGACTGGTAATGGGCTATGGGGGGGGGCTAGGACTGGTAATGGGCTAAGTGGAAGGGGGGACTTGAACTGCAAATAACTGATGGGGATGGGGACGGGGACTTGGAATGGAAATGGGCTGAGTGGATGGAGGGCTTGAACTGCAAATAGATGATGGGGAGGGGGCTTGGAATGGAAATGGGCTGTGAGGGGAGGGAGCTAGGACTGGAAATGGGCTGAGTGGGGGGGAGTTAGGACTGGAAATGGGCTGTTGGGGGTGCTAAGATTGGAAATGGGCTGTGGTGGGGGCTTGGAATGAAATGGACTCATGGAGGGGCTAGAACTGGAAGAAGGCTCATTGGGGGCTTGGATTGGAAATGGGCTGAGAGGAGGGGAGCTAGGATTTGACATGGGCTGATGGTAGGGCTAGGAAAGGACTAGAAATCGGCTGATGGGCTGGGATTGGAAATGAGCTGATGGAGGGACTCGGATAGGACTGGAAATAGATGGGGAGCTAGGACTGTAAATGGGCAGATGGTGGGGCAAGGATAGGACTGGAAATGGGCTAATGGGGGGCTAGGACTGGAAATGGGCTGATGTGGGGACTAGAAGGGAGCTGATGTTGGGGGAGGATTAGAATGGGATGGGGCTGGGAGAGTGAAATGGAGAAGGGAAAATATATTGTGTGGGAGGGATGAAAAATCTTCAATTGGCCAGGTATTGGGAGAGTAAGTGAGGATGGAGGGGTAAAATTTGAGTGGATGAAATAGGAATGAGGAAAGAGCAAAAGGAGAAAGATTAGTATGTTAAAGCAGATGTAGAGAGAGAATGGAAAAAAACTAGAAGAGAGAAGAAAGGACAAATGGACAGCAGATGATGGAGAGTTAGCAGAAGACACGAAGAAACCAGAAGAAAGTAGCTGGAGCAATTGCAACTGAAAAAAAATGCACAAAAGGAAGAAAAATATCTCTTTATTTTGAATTTATTAACTGGAATATGTCAGCTCTGGGAAATGTGAATCATTAACATTTGTGCTTTATTTAGTACAAGAGGAAATTAATTTATAGTTTTATTTCTACAGTGTTGTTGTACATTCCAAGTTTGGCTTTTGGGGTTCTCAGTTTAATTATTGTCTTCCTGTTTCTAAATTGTGATTCCTTGTTTAGTGATGGTTTATGTTCTGCATGTGTAACTGAGCTGAGGTATTCTGTTTATGTAATTCCTATTTGACATTTCCACTTGTTCTCTTTCCCCAGTAGGTCATGTATTGTTATTCTCTGAAATGTATTGGTTTAATATTTGCAGTGCTGCCTTTTGACAGGTGGAGTATTGTGCTTTGTGAGTCCTGGTAGTGCTGTTACGATACAGCAGGTTTGCTATGGGTTCTGAATGGGCAATGTTTGTAGTAGTTCCTAATGTGCCTGGCGGTTGGCACTGAATTATAGTAATGTAGAATCTCTTAGTTTTTCTTTATCCATACACTCATTAAGAGGCATGTTTACTAAAAGTTAGTGTATGGTAACATTAAGCAAATATTTATGCAAATGAGGCCCTGCACCGAGTCTCCGCACATGGCCCCTCACCCCCCTTGGGCCGCCCCTGCTCACAGGAAGAAGAAGTGGACAGTGATTTAATAGAAGACATATGCAGCATTGCCAGGAAAGGAGAACTGCTATTGATAGGGTATTCCAATATGCCAGATGTTGATTGGCGCATTCCTGCTGCATTGTCAACAAGAAGTAAGCAGATCCTGGATTCTTTACAGGAAGAACTATTCTGACAACTGGTAACAGAACCTACACGTGAAGGGGCCATACTGGACTTGGTGCTTACAAATGGTGAAAATGTTTCTGATGTTATAGTGGGAGATAATCTTGCATCCAGTGATCACCAGATGGTGTGGTTCAGTATTAGGACTAGGGGTGATAAAATCAATTCAAAAGTGAGGGTCTTAGACTTTAGGAAAACTTACTTTGCCAAGATGAGCCAATACCTCAAGGAGTAGTAAGCGGGTTGGGAACATCTGTGGGATGTAGAAAAACAGTGGGCAAAACTGAAAGGGGATATTTTACGGGCAACCAGCCTTTTTTTTTGTTAGAATGGTAAATAAAGGCAAAAAGAAAAGGAGGCCGCTATGGTTCTCAAAAGAAGTAGCTAAGAAGGTGACGAAAAAGAGGGAAGCCTTCATGAAAAATAAGTGATCACAGAGAGAGGAAGACAGGCATCTATATTTGAAAAAACTTAGAGAGGCTGGCAAAGTAGTCAAGAAGGCAAAGATTCAAAAGGAGAAGGAAATAGCCAATGCAATAAAATGGAGGGATAAGACATTTTTTAGATATGTTAGTGAGAGGAGGAAGGGCTAGGGCCAAACCAAGCCAGAATTGCGCCCTGTGCGACTTCCACATCGAGTGCGTGCCCCCTCCTCCTCCTCATACCTCTGTCTAGTCACTGCCTGTTCCTGCCCTGCTGCTGCTGCCCTCTGTTTTCTCCACAGCGGTGGCAGCAGGGCAAGAGCAGGCAGAGGCTGGATGGAGGTATGGGGAGGAGGTGTGCCCGATGTGCAAGTCGCTGACAGAAGATCTGATCCCTCTCTACTCTGATGTTGCGTCAGAGGTGGGAGGGACCAGACCTGCAGAAAGACCCGAAAAGGCTTAGGGGGTGCATTTTGGCTGTCTGCTGTTGCCCTGCCACCGATGAGAGAACAAAAAGTGGCGGTGGCAGGGTAACAGCAGGCAGCCGAAATGCGCCCCTAAGCTTTTGAGCCCTGTGCAGCTGCACCGCTCACACAGGGCAAGGTACGGTACTGGGAAGGGCAAAAGTAGTATAGTCAGACTTAAGGGTGAAAGGGAGAAATATGTAGAAGCTGATGAGGATAAAGTAGAATTGCTTAACAAATATTTCTGTTCTTTGTTCACAGATGAAGGACCAGGAACAGGACCTCAGAAAACATCTGCAAACAGGAAAAGAAAGAAGGGGCATATTGAACGATTTTCAGAAGACTATGTTTGTAAGGAACTAGCTAAACTAAAAGTAGACAAAGTGATGGGACCGGATGGGATACACCCGAGAATATTGAGGGAACTTGGGGACGTTCTAGCAGCTCCACTGACTGACATTTTCAATGCCTCGTTGGAGTTGGGAGTGGTGCCAGAGGATTGGAGAAAGGCACATATGCTCTCCTTACACAAAAGCAGAAGTAAGGATGTGGTTGAAAACTACAGGCCATTTAGTTTAACTTCGGTGGTGAGTAAATTATTGGAAACGTTGCTGAAAGAGAAAATGGTGAGGTTTCTGGAGTCCAACGGATTACAGGATCCAAGGCAGCATGGATTCACCAGAGGCAGGTCATGTCAAACAAATCTGATTTCTTTGACTGGGTGACCAGGACACTGGAATGAGGGAGAGCCCTAGATGTGGTGTATTTACATTTCAGTAAAGCCTTTGACACCATTCCGCATAGGCAACTCATAAACAAACTGAGCACCCTAGGGATGGACCCTAAAGTTACTGATCGGGTTAGAAATTGATTGAGTGGAAGGCGACAAAGAGTACAGGTAAATGGAGCTCATTCTGAGGAGAAGGAGGTTACCAGTGTTGTGCCCCAGGGATCTATCCTTGGTCCGATTCTTTTTAACATCTTTGTTGGTGATATAGCAGAAGGGCTGTCGGGTAAGGTTTGCCTCTTTGCGGATGATACCAAAATCTGCAATAAAGTAGACATCCAGGAAGGTGTAGATAACATGAGAAGGGATTTAGCTAAGCTTGAAGAATGGTCTAGAATTTGGCAGCTGAGATTTAATGTTAAAAAATGTAAGGTCATGCATTTGGGCTGCAGCTATCCAAGGGAGCGATACAGTATAGGTGGTGAAGTACTTCTATCCACAAAAAAAGAGCGGGACCTAGGCGTGATTGTGTCTGATGATTTTAAAGTAGCTAAACAGGTAGAAAAGGCGACAGCAAAAGCTAAAAGGATGTTTGGGTGCATAGGGAGAGGAATGGCAAGCAGAAAAAAAAGAGGTGATAGCGTCTCTGTATAAATCTTTGATTCGACCTCGAGTATTGTGTGCAGTTCTGGAGACCTTCAAAAGGATATAAACAGGTTGGAGTCGGTGCACAGGGTGGCTACTAAAATGGTTAGTGGTCTTCGTTATAAAGCATATGAGGACAGACTTAAGGATCTTAATATGTATACTTTAGAGGAAAGGCGGGATAGAGGTGATATGATTGAGACGTTTAAATACCTCCATGGCATAAATACACAGGAGGAGAGCCTCTTTCAATTGAAAGCAAGCTCTACTATGAGGGGAAATGGGATGAGGGTGAAAGGGGCTAGATTCAGGAGTGATATGCAAATATATTTCTTTATGGAAAGAATGGTAGATCTGTGGAATAGTCTCCCAGTGGAGGTGGTAGAGATGAGGACAGTATCTGAATTCAAAGAAGCATGGGACAAACACAGAGGATCTCTAAAGGTAAAAAGGGGATCGTTGTAGTGGTTGATATGGAAGGACAGACTAGACAGTCCATGTGGTCTTTTTCTGCCGTCACGTCTCTATGTTTCTATGAATGGCATAAAGATCAGCTGAAAGGTCTTGCCATTATTGCCTCTGGGTAGGGAATTTGATATAATTTCTAACTTGTCTTTTCATGGCTTGTAATATCTAAGTCAAAATTTTGTTCTCTTTTTCTCTTTTACTTCCTCTCTCACCCTCTTTTCTTCCTCTATCCTATAAATTTTATAATATAAGATTGGAGTTCCTTTCTGAGTTCTGTTTTTAATCATTGTAAACCACTTTGTATCAAGAAAGGCGGTATAACAAATTTGAATAAACATAAACTGGCTAGTACAGTCGAAGGGTTAATGTGATTGAAGCAAAGAAAGCCAATGTATTTATTTAACCAAAAAAAAAAAAGGTCTACAAAGATTATAATCATTTATCTTTCCATGCCTCTTCTGCTGCTACAGATACTACTGCCGCTCTATCTCTGCATGTACGATTGCACAGCTTGTTATAAATCCAACAAATAAGGATGAAGTGATAAAAGCAGTTAGTGTAGCTGGGTTTAAAAAAACTTTGGACAAGGTCCTCAAGAAAGTTAATAGACTGTTATTAAGACGGATCTGGGGAAAGCCACTGTTATCCCTGGGTGTAAGCAGCAAGAAAGCTGTGGTGAGCACTAAAAGGCAGGACTCAATCCCCAAGCTGATGCCGGCAGTCTGTCAGACGGCTGCCTGGGTGAGAATCTTCACAGTCTTGGCAAGTGCATATATCTATATGTTTTGCAAGGGATTGTGGGTAATGCAGTTCATTCACACCAGACACAGCTGCTGACAATAATTTAGTTGTGCTCAAGTGTAAAGCCAATAAGATATTTATTTATGGGGTTATTTCTCCCAACACAGATATGCTTGGTAGCACATAAATCAGGTTACTTGCTTTCAGTGTTAAACTTGGAAAAACAAAATAAGGAAAACAACATTTGAACTTGTGAGGCAATCAAAGCAAAAGAAATAAGACCTGGTTGATAACAAACTGGTCTTTTTCTGTAGGCTTAGCTAATATTTTCTTAGCATGTATCAAACAACAAACCAAAAGCTACAAAGAAAGAAAAAACTGTTCTTTTCAGGTTAACTTCTTATATCTTCCCACATAGATTCAGAAGTGATTCTCTCCTAGCTCACAAGCAATTAGGTAAGGCTCAATTGCTAGCAGTTATCCAGCTGAAACCCCTTAGCTGGCTTGCTTTCTACTGCGTGGCTAAAAATCCTACACAGGAGCTTTTCTGAGTAGATTAAAGAACAAGTTTGTATTTCTTTGTGATGGTTGCTGTACTTTATAACAGAAAATCACCAAAGGAGTTTAGACAGAGAGCAGTCCATGTAAACAGATTCTTCATCTGCTATCACCCCCTCTTCTTCAACAAGCATGGGTTCAATATCATGGATTGGCACAGATGAATCTCCCAATGGAGCACTTTCAGGAGAATACTTGTTTCCCTGCTGTCTTTCAAGGTTATAGCTAGGGCATAGATCAGTGTTCATACCTGAGCTTCCATTGCTGTTAGAGTTCCTCTCTATATAACCTGGCCAGTATGTAGTCCAGTTCTTATGTCCAGCCTTCCAATCCAGATCCCTGGACACTGGATCTCTCTTCACATACCTTCAGGCATGGGTCTTAGGGTCCCTTCCATGTGCAGCCGTCTCTCTCACAGCTACCGACTGGAGATTCCTAGCTCTGCAGCACCATTCCTCTGGCTTTCCCCAGTCCAATGGTGTATGCTGGCCCTTGGAATGCCTCCCAGTATACGTACTGCTCTGGACTCTTCTAGACCTCTCAAAGGCTTTTCTCCTCTTTCTTCCAAAGGGTTTCTTTCCCTCTCTGTCCGTCCGGTTTGGCTTCTGCTTCTGATAATCCTTCAGATGAAACTGAGGATAATTCTCTGGATATCCAAGGTGATCATGAAGATGATGATCTGTAGAATAAACTCTACCTTTATTCTGCTTAGATGAGTGCTCCTCCCTAACACAGCGCAGCTGTGCTGAATCAGGCCCTGCCCTTTGAGATGAGTGCTTAGGGATTACCTCATAGCCCTCCTGATTGAACACACGTTTCCCCACTTCAGCTCCTCTAATGGCTGCTGGAAACCTGGTGCATTCTGGGACTGGTAGTCTTTTATGGGAAAATTCTGTTTTCTTATTTCTACCAGAACTGACAGGTTGCTTGTTCAGAGTCACTTCACCTTTCCTATAGCTCCTTCCTGAGCTATGATAAGCTTCCTTATCACAAGTCCCAACAGTGGCATTAGTGTGAGAACCACCACTTGGCCGGATGTTGAGATTTCTTTGAGAGCGCTGCTTTGCTGCTGCCTGTTAGAGCTGCTACAATTGAGAGACATGCAGAGACTTTGCTGGCATTGCAGCCACGGTGGACGAAAGTGGAAAGATCATTCCGTAGCCTCCCATGAGAGCCAGTGGTGGTTCTCCTTGTAATGGACAGGCAGTGATGCTAACCACAAGCTTCAAGCCCTGTGCTATGGCACACATGGGTCTGACATCAATAGACCAACTCACTACACCAGAAGCTCCCCCCACTCCCTCTGTTCTCTGTGACTGGCTACCTGGCTGGGACATAAAGGGAAATATCACCCATAGAGTATGCCACAAGAGGAATGGAGGGAGGTCCGGTGTATTTGGTGCCCTTCAGTTGCTGAAACAAGTTGAAAAGTGCACGCTTCATAGTGTGATCAAATGGTGGATTTCCCTCACTCATAGGATCTACTATTCGGTGGCTTGATCTGTGTGTGTCATAGGAAGTATCTGGGGGATCTGCACATGTGTGGGTGTGGGTGTATCAGTGGGTGTGTGTGGGTGTTTTTCTGTATGTCATGGGGCTGCTGGAGACTATATGCACACGTGTGTGTGAGTGCCATTGTGCAGTATGGGGGTGGGGTGCCTGCCTGCTTGTGTGTGTGTGTGTATGGTGCAGGGATGGAGTGCCTGTGTGTGCATGTTACATGGGGCAGGTGCCTTGGTGTGGGTGTGCGCACGCGGGGCGGCTCAGGTGCATGTGTGTGTGCATGCTGCGTGGTTCAGGTGTGTATGTGTGGGGTGTGGGACTGGGGTGCCTCGGTGTGCTTGTGTGTCTTCTGGTAGGGGTGGGGGTGAGGAGGCTGCATCTCTTAGTATATATTGGTTGTGCCTTTTTCTCCCCACTCTTCAACTTTCAATTCCTTGCACTTTTACACCTCTCCCTGCAGACCCTCACCTGCTGCCTCCCCCTACTCTGTTCCCTGCCCGGCTTCTGTCCTTTTCTCCCCCCTCCCCATTGTATTCTCATCCCTTGCCCTCCATTCTCCTCCCCCTTTCTTTCTAGGCCAAAGCCACTGTCTCTTTACATTTTATTCTACCTCCTGTGCGTCACTGGCTCCAACTTCTTTTCCCGCAGCATGCTTCTTTTCTTCAACCTGTGAGAGCAGCCTGGCCCATGGACTAAAAACAGAACTGCTAGCCGTAATCCCTTCAGTCCATGGGACAGGTTGCTCCTGCGAGCCTACAACATTGCTGCTGGCTGTGATTGCTGCCATGTTCATTTCTGCAGCTCAGAGGAGCAATCAGTCCCGCAGTCACAAAACTGCTGGCCATGATTCCTTCCGTAACAGACTGTCCTGGAGGCACAAAAAATGCTAGCGGCAATCGCAGTCTCCTTCACTTCTTCAGCCACGGGAGCAGTCTATTCCGTGGGCCAAAAACGGAACTGTTAGATGTAATCCCTTTGGTCCATGGGACAGGGTGCTCCTGCAGACCAAAGAAGTGAAGCCAGCAGCGACGTGAGCGAGGAAGCAGCCTGTTACTTAGAATGAAGGGATCACATCCAGCAGTTCAGTTTTTGGCCTGCGGGGCGCAGCAGTGAAGAAGGCCGCGATCGCTGATAGCATCTTTTGTGCCTGCAGGAGTAGCCCAACAACAAACTGCTGGCCATGATTTTGGCACCCTTAAACAAGGATGCCCTCCTGCATGCTTACCCAGCTTACCCGGAAGTGCCGGCCCTGGAGAAGGGGAGTTAATGAGAGGTTGGGAAAGGAGAGAGAGATTTGGGGAAGGGGGAGGGCTGTGGTGAGGGAGATTGGAAAACTGCAGGTACATGCAGTAAAAAAAAAAAAAAAAGAATGAGTACTGAATGATGAGAAGGAAGGGTGAAATCTAAGTGGACAGAGATATGGAATAAATAATGGAAGAAAACTAAAGGTAAAAGATCAATATCTAAGATGGAGATAGGGGAGGGAGTAAAGACAGGAGGAGAAAAAAGAAAGGGAACATGGACAGGAGATCCTGGGAATAGAGTTAAGCGATAACAAACAGGAATGCAGAAACAAAAAATTGGGAGCGAGGCAATCAGAAAAATAAAATGGCCAGGCAACAAAGGTGGAAAAACTAATTTTATTTTTGGCTTAATTACTGGAATATGCCAGTTTTTGGAATTTACATCTGCTAGCTTAATATTTTGCAGACTACAAAGGGAACTGCTTTGCTGTTTCTATTTCTCAGATTCTGCATGCATGCCAATGCGGCTCCTTGGGTTTTAGTTGAATTTTTGTCTACATATTTCTGTTGTTAAGTTGCGGTAATTTGTTCTGCACTTGGTGACAGTCTATCTGTGTTTGGCATGTGAGACAGGCCAGGTATTTTGTTAGCATGGAGCTTCTATATACAGATCTGTTCAGTTTTCCCAGTAGGTATAATGATGTTCTAGGGGTCACTGCAATATTTACAGTGCCACATTTTTCAGAGTAAGTTCCTTGTTGTACAAGTTCTGGTCCTGAGTGACATTTATAAGGTTTTGTATCAGTTCATAATACTGAAGAGGGTTTATCTTGTTGTTACTAAGATGAAACCAGAATCAAGCTTTTTTTTTGTGTGTGTGGTGATTTCTCTAGGGAAAAGTCCTAATTCTGCTCTGTACCTATTGTTGGATGAGGGGGACTTCAATAAATGTAGGGCCCAATATTCAGCGGCAGTGGCTAGCACTGCTAAAGTGAGTAGTGGTCGTCGCTGAACTTAAGACTCGGATATCTGGCCACTGGCATTGAATGTCTTTGGTCGGCCGGTAACGATGAAGCCAACCGTTTAGCAGTGATATGCAGCTGCTGTTCGGTTACTGTTTACGTTGAAAGTTAGGCCAGCCTTTTAAGTGCCTAACTTTTGCCACTTAGATAACTGGGTAGCAGTTCAATATCACCATTGCCCAGTTATTGCTGGGTGCTGCTCCCGATCTAGCCGGCTAGCATCAGGGCCTGCTGTGGCAGCAACCGTATCTGCATTAGTGCTGCTGAATATCCCAGTCAGTATGATTCACGCAGTTGGCAGGTCCTGCTAATTGCATTAATCGCACTGAATATTGGGCCCATACAATATCTGTTTACAATTAACATTACTGTCCAGTGTACAGGGTTAATGATCAGTATGTTGTATATTAAAGTACTAGGCTACATAATCTAACTGCAGCTGTTTTAGCTGAGCATATAGTGTTTTAGCTGAGCATACAATAATTTCTTTATTATATAGTCTGAAAACATAAGTGGCATTTATTTTTCTTGGGGTGACTGCCTGGCCAGTGTTATGAGTTAGCAGACCTCCCTCCCTCATAAACAGAGCTTTGAGAGGGCCCTCTTTCTTGGGAGCCTCGGGGGGAGGGGAGGGGGCACCATCTGATTCATTGCCTCAGACAGCAGACTGCCCTGAGCTGCTGGGAGGGAGAGATATATAGCTGAAAGGCACCTAGGGCACAGGCAGGCAAACTATGGACTGTCAGCCAGGCCTGGCCTTCTGGCACAAAAATGTTGGCCCTCCTTTTGAAGCATCAGACCAACACTGCAATGCAGCCCACAGCATTGGCCCAAAATTGCAATGCAGCCTGCTGACACCTACCCTTTGCTTGTGTTGCTGCCATCATCACCTAGGGTCCTCATTAAAAATAGCAGTGCATCATTATTTATTTATTTAACTGTGTTGTGTGGGATTTTTTCCCTATACCGCTCGAATGATGTCAGCATTTCCTGCACTGCTTGATCCTGTCCTTTTTTCTCCTTTTTCTGTTGCCGGAGCATGGGAGGAGTAGCCTAATGGTTGGGGCAAGGTACTTCAGGCCGGAAGGTCGGGGGTTCAAATCCCACTAGAGGACAGCAACCTTGGGCCGGAAGGACTGGGGTTTCTAGTCCCACAGATGCTCCTTGTGGTCTTGGGCAAGCCACTTAACCCTCCATTGCCCATGTTCCCTGTAAGTATTAGTGTATGTGTCTCATATCCCTGCGTGTTAAATGTATCCCCCAATTGTGTTGTGACCGCTTTGATTGAAGGATAAGGCGGTATACAAAACTGTCTAAATAAAATAAAAATAATAAATGTGAGTGCCCCAATGGGGGAAGCTACATGCTCCCTAAACCACACTGGCCCCCCAACCCTAGCATGACTTACAATGCGACCCCTGGCCCAAAAGCTTTGCTCACCCCTAGCCTAGGCATCAGATACCAGTGGGTTGGCCATGTAAGGCATATGCTTGATTTAACTGTCGGCGGGATCACCAGAGCAGCCCGCAGCCATCTTCAGCTCCCCCGATCGGGGTCGAGCACCTGAGCGGGCCTGCCAGCCTTCCTGCTCAGGGACTCCAGCACAATTGGGGCTGTGGGAGGAGGAGCCACACACCTAAAGGAAGCCACTGTCAGGCGGGACCGCGCCTGGTGGGCCCGTGCTTGAGGGCCTCGCCAGAGGGCCCTTTGCCGTGGCCCTTAGGCGGGGACCCATAGGCGGAAACTGAACACAGGCCAGTGAAGCTGAATTAAGGAAAGGCAGGCTCAGGAAAGACCGCAATCCTCCAACAAGCTAAGCAGGTACTCTAACATCCAGAGATCTTGATCCTAGTCATTACTCATATTTCAGACCCGGCCCAACGGGACTATGCTAACTATGATTCAGTCTCGTCGCCTGGCTAAATTTCATAACCACATTAAATGTCAGTTTGTTAATAACTAATCGTTGATACCTGACTGCTTAATAGAACTGCCCGTGTATATACCTGTTTTTCACTATTTACATTATTGCCTGTTAATCATATATGTCTTCTGATCTGTAGCCATGCCATATGCTTGTATGCTTGTCAGAACAAACATCTGTACTACATGACTGTTACCAGCTTTATAATTGTATACCTATGACGCATTCCTGACTGCATGTAAAATAGCTAATTATCTTCTGTGTTATTCTACCAGTCAAACTGGTGCACCTATCAGCCCGCAGTAATAGCATCATTTAAACAACTGATCCGCCCACACGTTTCCTTTAGCCACACACAATAGAAGATACCAAATGGCCTTCCCCTTCACTGCCTTTATCAGTTGCTACCTCCTTTTCGCAGGTTGGCTCGGTAACTCCCTTGCCCTATCCCCCTCATCCAATCAAATTCCAATTCTTCAGAGTCATGGGAGATGGTCAGGGGCCCCCCATCATTATCCAAAAGGTGAAGCCCACGCACGTCACTCTCACTTGCTACACATCGCACTCCAACAATCTAAGAAAACTAAGCAAGAGGAAACCCCTCATTCACTAAGCCTAAAATGTGCCCTCATAAATGCACGTTCAATCCGTAAGAAATGGCCGGTCATCTCAGATATAATATCCCTCCATGATCTGGATATACTCATGATCACTGAAACCTGGCTATCACATGAGGACAATGTCCTCCTCAACCAACTCCTACCCTCCAACTTCTCTATACACACACGACATAGGGAAAATAAGAGAGGAGGAGGAGCGCTCAGACTCACCAAGACGGACCTACATTTCCATACGATTGACTCCACTAGCACAAACAACTTGGATATAGTATCCATTGCAAACCGACAGTGCTCTATCAACCTGCTATACAGAGCCCCCTCATCCTCCCCGGATGATCTCCCTACTATTTTAGACTTAGCTGCCAACATCCACAATCCCAGCACACCAAACTGGATACTGGGAGATTTCAATCTTCCATCTCTGCAACACAATCAGGCTTCCGCCCTCCTGGAAGCTATCGAGGATCTGGGATACAAGCAAATAATCAAGGAATCCATGCATATAAAGGGAAATATTCTTGACATGGTGTTCGCTCCACTAACAGTCTTTGATCCAAGCCACGACCTTGTGATGTCTGTTACCTCTGTACCTTGGTCGGACCACAAGCTAATCAACTTTCAGATACCCATTAACATCAAGCAATCGCAGGATAACAGAAGGTTGAGCAGCACCGCAAGAACATCAACACGAAGTTTCCAATTGTTCAATAGAGAGCTCATCCTGTCAGAGACCCGCCCACTCCTCAACGACACAACTCTCAACCACGAAAATTTGATCTCCTCCTGGAACAGCAACCTTAGCGCCATTGCGCAATGACCAAACCCTAACAATACCCCAAGGAAAAGAAACTCTGCACCATGGTACTCCCCGGAGCTGCAGTCATCTCTCACACATTTGCGGAGACTTGAGAGACAATAGCGCCGTTCGCTCTCCATAGAGGACCAGACAGCTTACAAACTCCACCTATCAATTCACAGAGAAACAATCACGGCGAAAATGAAGCAATTTCACACTGACACACTCAAAAGATCACTAAACAAACCACGTGATCTGTTCAATTTAGTCAAAACCCTATCGAAGGAACCATCTCCAGAGCAGCAAGATGAGATTCACCCGCAAGACTTTGCCGACTACCTACAGTCTAAACTACTCCAGACAGATAAGGTCTCAGCGGCCACCGCACAAGAGCCAACCTGCCTAATGTCCCTATCTATGTTCTCCACACCATCCACGAAGTACCTTGAGGACACCATCACGTCTCTCAATACCACCATGGCTCAAACTGACCCCAGCCCAGCCTTTTGGATAAAGGAGCTATGCAGTGAGTTCAGTCCTTTCATTACAAAACTTATGAACCTATCATTCACAACCGGATCTTTCCCTACAGCTCTCAAACATACATCCATTAGACCTCTTTTAAAAAACTCCAAGCTAGACCTCCAGAAGGTCGACTCATATAGACCTATAGCTAGTATACCTCTCCTAGCTAAGATAATTGAGAAAGAGGTACAAAGGCAAATACAAGATCACATAGACTCCGCTGCCCCGTTAGACCATTGCCAAAATGGATTCAGGGAGTCTCATGGCGTTGAAACCCTCCTTACCACCCTCTTCAATAATATAATCACAGGTATCGACAACATCCGTCAAGGGTTTGTGATTATTTTCTTAGACATCGCTGCAGCATTCGACTCAGTAAGTCACGAACTTCTCCTGGGGCGACTAAAAGAGAAGGGCATCTGCGGCACTGCACTTGAATGGTGTAAGTCATATCTGGCTGGAAGATGGCAACATGTAAAATCCGGAGCAGCAGCATCAGAACCTTTCCTCCAAAGGCAGGGTGTACCGCAAGGTTCCTCTCTATCATCACTCATGTTCAACATATACATGCAGCCCATCTGCAATATCATCAGATCTTTCAATGTTGACTGCTTGATATATGCAGATGATATCTGGCTCTACATGCCGTTCTCTAAAGATCAATTGGACCATTCCCCTCTGATAGAATGAACATAAGAACATAAGATATGCCATACTGGGTCAGACCAAGGTCCATCAAGCCCAGTATCCTGTTTCCAACAGTGGCCAATCTAGGTCATACGTACCTAGCAGTTTCCCCAAAAGACACAGGTTCCGCAATGCTTGTACTGGGTCAAGCATTGATATCCTGGGTCCCTTCTTAATAATGGTTTATGGACCTTTCCTCCAGGAACTTGTCCAAACCTTTTTTAAACCCAGCTATACTAACAGCCTTTACTACATCCTCCGGTAACAAATTCCAGAGTTTGATTACACGTTGAGTGAAAAAATATTTTCTTTTATTAGTCTTAAATAGTTTACCCTGTAGCTTCATTGTATGTCCCCTAGTCTTTCTATATTCTGATAACAAACACTCAATCTACGTTTACCCGTTCCACTCCGTTCATTAATTTATAGACTTCTATCATATCTCCCCTCAGCCGTCTCTTTTCCAGGTTTAAGAGCCCTAACCTTTTTAGCCTTTCTTCATAGGAGTATCTTTCCATCCCCTTTACCATTTTGGTGGCTCTTCTCTGAACCTTTTCTAATAACGCTATATCCTTTTTAAGATACGGTGACCACAATTGTACACAATATTCAAAGTGCAGTCTCACCATGGAACGGTATAGAGGCATTATAATATCTTTTGTTTTATTTTCCATTCCTTTCCTTATGATACCTAGCATTCTATTTGCTCTCTTGGCTGCCGCTGCACACTGGGCCGAGGGTTTTAACATGTTATCCACAATGACGCCTACATCTTTTTCCTGGGTGGTGGTTCCTAATGTGGAACCTTGCATCGTGTAACCATAGTTTGGGTTGTTCTTCCCTAGGTGCATAACTTTGCACTTGTCCACATTAAATTTCATCTGCCATTTTGATGCCCAGTCTTCCAATTTATCAAGATCCTCTTGCAATTTTCCACAATCCTCTTGGGTTTTAACAACTTTAAATAGTTTTGTGTCATCTGCAAATCTGATAATCTCACTCATTATTCCTCTTTCCAGGTCATTTATGAATATGTCAAAAAGCAGCGGAGCCAGCACAGATCCCTGGGGTACACCACTATTCCCCTTTCTCCATTGGGAAAATTGGCCATTTAGCCCAACCCTCTGCTTTCTATCTTTTAACCAGTTCCTGATCCACAGTAGTACACTGCCTCCTATCCCATGACTCTTTAGTTTTGCCAAAAGTCTCTGATGAGGGACCTTGTCAAAGGCTTTCTGAAAGTCTAGATACACTATATCAACCAACTCACCTTTGTCCACCTGTTTATTCACACTTTCAAAAATACATAACAGATTAGTAAGACAAGATCTTCCTTGTCTAAAGCCATGTTGGCTGTCTCCCATTAGGCCATGACTATCTACATGCTTTGACGCAGTTTCCGAATGGCTCCAATCTCAAAACCTCCGTATTCAACACAAGAAAACGGAGGTGCTCTTCATCACGAGAGACCACAATTTCACTCCGCCACCCCATGTAAGCGTTAAGGAAGCAGATCTTCAAACAAAATCCACAATACGATACCTTGGGGTCACTTTGGACCAACGTCTTGATATGAAGGTGCACATAGGTAACATAGTCAGAGCAATCTACTTCAAGATCCGAACACTCAGGCATCTGCGCTCCTTACTAGATCCAGAGGACTTCCGGACAATATACCAAGCACTAATCTTACCTCACTTCGACTATGCTAACGCCATTTTACAAGGCCTCCCACAGTCTACCCTGAACCCTCTACAACTCGCCATGAATGCCGCAGTGAGGGTCCTTCATGGAGCCTCTAGGAACGACCATGTGACACCTATCCTGAAGCAGCTCCACTGGCTCCCCATATATGGAAGGCTTGTTTTCAAGACCTTACTACTGACCTTCAAGGCCGTCAATGGTCTTGCATCCTCCTCACTAACAGAGCTCATTCATGCCGTTCCACCTAACAGATCCAGAAGACCCACAGCAATAAACACACTTATAATTCCGAAGGCTTTAACAAAATGCACCCTGACAATGGCAAACAGGGCATTCAGATTTTGCGCCCCAAGATGTTGGAATGCTCTACCATCGAACATTTGCGCTATCACTGACCTAGCCCAGTTCAGGAAGGCACTCAAATATCACCTGTTCCTCAAGTACTACCCAGTCAGCAATACGTCTAGCTAACGCCACCAATGAAAGTAGCTACACCTTCCTTACTAGATAGCCTCATCAACTTTCTTGGTGCGATATCCGAGATCATTGAGCTTTGTCATAACGCCTGTATGTAGATAGTACATGTAAATAGTTCCCCTATGTTATCCAAGTTTGTACACCTGTTCTCTGTAAAAACAGAACAGCTTGTTGTTCTGGTCATTTTGTTTCATGTAAACCGCGCTGACGTCGAATAGTGTGGTACATAGGAGATTGTAATAAATAAATAAATAAATAAACTATTCCCATAGCATGCTAGGTTTAGTTTCCAATTGAATTTTATAATGGTGGTCTTAATTTTTCAAGGATGGGGTAATTTTATAAGGAGCCACAAAAGATATGCACCATCAACATGCATAAATCACCAATTTTCAGTAACATTTGCATATGAATGGGCCTTTATACGCATCTGTTAGCCAGTTGCTATTCTGTAAGTATCTGCATCAGGGTGATGGTACCTACATTCACTGTGGGAGTTCACATAGGTGAAGCTTGAGTAGAATATGTATGGAGCATGCACTTATGAGGTACATTGTAAAATAGAGTTACATGTGTAAGATATATGTGGTTATTTATGTCAGCCACAAAGATGGTGTAAGTTGTTGCACCTAGATTCAACATGAGTTTTCCAATAATTGTTGTTGTTGTACGTGCCGTTGAGTCGGTGTCGACTCATGGCGACCCTATGGATAGTTGTCCTAATTGTGTTCAGACTTCAGTCAGGCGGCTCATAGTTGACAGACTGGCACCGTAGCTGCTGTTATTGTATCAATCTATCTCATTGCTGGCCTTTCTCTTTTGCATTGACTTTCTACCTTGCCAAGCATGATGTCTTTCTCTAATGATCTCTCTCTTCGCATGATGTGTCCAGAGTATGAAAGTCGAAGTCTTGTCATCAGAGCTTCTAAAGAAAGCTTAGGTTTGATCTCCTCTAGTACTGACTGGTTAGTTATTCGGGCAGTCCATGGTATACACAGTATTCGTTGTCAGCACCATAATTCAAAGGCATCAATTTTCTTCCTGTCTATCTTTTGCACTGTCCAACTTTTGCATCCATATGATGTTATTGAAAATGCCATGGCTTGAACAAGTCAAATCTTTGTATAGAGAGAGACATCTCTGCTCTTTAGAATCTTGTCTAGATCCTTCATAGCCATTCTGCCAAGAGCAATACATCGTCTGATTTCTTGACTGCTTGTTGCTTCTTTATTGTTAGTTGATCCAAGTAGGTTAAAATTGTCCACTGTTTCAATTTCTTCTCCATCAACGATGAACTTATTGATTTTGCCAGTTGTCAGGATCTTTGTCTTCTTTACATTAAGGTGCAGGCCCATTTTAAGACTATGCTCCTTGATCTTGAGAAGCAAATGTTTCAGATCATCTTCACTTTCAGCTAGTAATGTGGTGTCATCAGCATAGTGAAGGTTGTTGATGAGTCTTCCACTAGTCTTCACACCTCTGTTGTCTTCATACAATCCTGCTTCTCTGATGATCTGTTCTATGTATAAATTAAACAGGTAGGGAGAAAGTATGCAGCTTTGTCATACACTTTTACTGATTTTAAACCATTCTGCTTCTCCTTGTTCAGTTCGAACTGTTGCTTTTTGATCAATGTAAAGGTTGTGCAAGAGAACAATCAGATGTTCTGGTATACCAATGCTGCTTAATGTGGCCCAGAGCTTCTCATGGTTTACATAGTCAAAAGCCTTGCTGTTGTCAATAAAACACATTTAGATATCCTTTTGGTATTCTTTAGTCTTTTCAAGGATCCATCTCACATCCGCGATGATGTCTCTTGTTCCTCGCTCTTTCCTGAACCCTACTTGCACTTCAGGTAGTTCTCATTCCAGGTATGGCTGTAGTCTCTGCTGAATAATCTTGAGTAGAATCTTGCTGGCATGTGGGATCAGAGCAATTGTGCGATAATTGCCACAATCATTTGTATCACCTTCATTTAGTATTGGTATAAACACAGATCTTTCCCAGTCAGTTGGCCATGATGTTGTCTTGTAAGTATGGTAACAGCTGCATCAGATTGCTTTAATACTTCTATGGGAATGCCATCAATGCCTGGTGCTTTGTTCTTTGATAAGGCTTTCAATGCTGCTTCAACTTCTTCTTTTATCACCAATGGTTCCTGATCATGAGGTACAAGTTGAAACAGCTGTTGGTCCACTTGATCTTTATCATATAAAAATTATGTATATTCTTTCCACCTTTTCTTGATCTTCTCAGCATCATTCAATATGGATCCTTGAGCATCTCGTAACATTCCAATTCGAGGCTGGAATTTTCTCTTCAACTCTCGCAGCTTTAGGAAAGCTGATCTTGTTTTTCCTCTAATAGTTTCTTCTTCTATTTCCTTGCATGCATCATTGTAGTACTTCTTCTTGTCTTGTCTTGTTGCACATTGGAAATCTCTGTTGCGTTCTGCGATTACCTCTCTTTCTCCTCTGGCTTCAACTTCTCTGCGTTTCTGGGTAATTTTCAGAGTTTCTTCAGTCATCCATTTTGGCCGTTTTTGCTTTTTCACCTTTTGTAGAGACTTCTCACTTTCTTCCAACACAACCTTCTTGATGTCACCACATAACTCTTCTGGAGCTCTGTCATTTGTATCTAAAGCAGCAAATTGATTTTGCAGGCAGTCTTTAAATTCCAGTGGTATATTCTTAAGGTCATATTTTGCTACATTCATGAGTGGCTTGCTCTTTTTCAACTTTAGCTTGACTTTAACATACTGTAGAAACATAGAAACATGATGATAGAAAAAGACCATATAGCCTATCTAGTCTGTCCTTCCATATCAACAACTACAACAGTCCACTTTTTTCCTTTAGAGATCCTCTGTGTTTGTCCCATGCTTTTTTGAATTCAGATACTGTCCTCATCTCTACCACCTCCACTGGGAGACTATTCCACGGATCCACCACTCTTTCCATAAAGAAATATTTCCGCATATCACTCCTGAATCTATCCCCCTTCACCCTCATCCCATGTCCCCTCATAGCAGAACTTGCTTTCAATTGAAAGAGGCTCTCCTCCTGTACATTTATACCATGGAGGTATTTAAACATCTCAAACATATCACCTCTATCCAGCCTTTCCTCTAAGGTGTACATATTAAGATCCTTAAATCTGTCCTCATATGCTTTTTAATGAAGATCACTAACCATTTTAGTAGCCACCCTCTGTACTGACTCCATCCTGTTTATATCCTTTTGAAGGTGTGGTCTCCAGAATTGCACACTATACTCCAAATAAGGTCGCACCAAAAACTTATACAGAGGTGCTATCACCTCCTTTTTTCTGCTAGCCATTCCTCTCCATATGCACCCAAGCATCATTCTAGTTTTTCTACCTGTGTAGCTACTTTAAGATCATCAGACACAACCACACCTAGGTCCCTCTCTTCTTTAGTGGACAAAAGTACTTCACCCCCTATACTATATTGCTCCCTTGGATTGCTGTAGCCCAAATGCATGACCTTACATTTTATTAACATTAAATCCCAACTGCCAAATTCTAGACCATTCTTCAAGCTTAGCTAGATCCCTCCTCATGTTATCTATACCTTCCTGGGTGTCTACTCTATTGCAGATGTTGGGAACATCCGCAAAGAGGCAAACCTTACCCGACAGCCCTTCTGGTATATCACTAACAAAGATGTTAAAAAGAATCAGACCAAGGACAGATCCCTGGGGCACACCACTGGTAACTTCCTTCTCCTCAAAGTGAGCTCCATTTACCTGTACTCTGTCGCCTCCCACCCAACCAATTTCTAACCCAAGCAGTAACTTTAGAGTCCATCCCTAGGGTGCTCAGTTTGTTTATAAGTCGCCTGTGAGGAACAGTGTCAAAGGCTTTACTGAAATCTAAATACACCACATCTAGGGCTCTCCCTCGGTCCAACTCCCTGGTCACCCAGTCAAAGAAATCAATCAGATTTGTCTGACAAGACCTGCCTCTGGTGAATCCATGCTGCCTCAGATCCTGTAATCCGCTGGACTCCAGACACCTCACTATTTTCTCTTTCAGCAGCGTTTCCAATAATTTACTCACCACCGAAGTTAAACTAACCAGCCTGTAGTTTTCAACCACACCCTTACTTCCGCTTTTGTGTAAAGGCACCACATGAGCCTCTCTCCAGTCCTTTGGCACCACTCCCGACTCTAACGAGGCATTGAAAAGGTAAGTCAGTGGAGCTCCTGGAACGTCCCCAAGTTCCCTCAGTATTCTAGGGTGTATCCCATCCGGTCCCATCACTTTGTCTACTTTAAGTTGAGCTAGTTTCTCACGAACACAGTCTTCTGAAAATTGTTCAAGATGTCCCTCGCTTCTGTTCCTGTTTGTGGGTGTTTTCTGAGGTCCTGCTCCTGGTTCTTCATCTGTGAACACAGAACAGAAATATTTGTTAAGAAATTCCACTTTATCCTCATCAGCTTCTACATATTCCTCCCCTTCACCCTTGAGTCTGACAATACCACTTTTGCCCTTTCTCTTCTCACTAACATATCTGAAAAATGTCTTATCCCTCCATTTTATTGCATTGGCTATTTCCTCCTCTTTTTGAATCTTTGCTTTCCTGACTGCTTTTCTAGCTTCTGTAAGTTTTTCCAAATATAGATGCCTGTCTTCCTCTCTCTGTGATCTCTTATATTTCATAAGAACATAAGATATGCCATACTGGGTCAGACCAAGGTCCATCAAGCCCAGTATCCTGTTTCCAACAGTGGCCAGTCTAGGTCATACGTACCTAGCAGTTTCCCCAAAAGACACAGTTTCCACAATGCTTGTACTGGGTCAAGCATTGATATCCTGGGTCCCTTCTTAATAAAGGTTTATGGACCTTTCTTCCAGGAACTTGTCCAAACCTTTTTTAAACCCAGCTACACTAACAGCCTTTACTACATCCTCCGGTAACAAATTCCAGAGTTTGATTACATGTTGAGTGAAAAAAATATTTTATTTTATTAGTCTTAAATAGCTTACCCTGGCTTCATTGCATGTCCCCTAGTCTTTCTATATTCTGATAACGTAAACAATCGATCTATGTTTACCTGTTCCACTCCGTTCATTAATTTATAGACTTCTATCATATCTCCCCTCAGCCATCTCTTTTCCAGGTTAAGAGTGCTAACCTTTTTAGCCTTTCTTCATAAGAGTATCCTTCATAGGAGTATCCCTCATGAAGGCCTCCTTCTTTTTCTTCATCTTTTCAGCTACTTCTTTTGAAAGCCATAGCGGTCTCTTTTTCCTTTTACCTTTATTTACCATTTTAACAAAAAAGGTTGGTTGCCCTTAAAATATCCCCTTTCAGCTTCGCCCACTGTTTTTCTACATCCTCCAGCTGTTCCCATCCCACTAAAGACTCCCTGAGGTATTGGCCCATCTTGGCAAAGTTAGTCTTCCTAAAGCCTAAGACCCTCACCTTTGAATGGATTCTAACAGCCCTAGTTCTAATACTGAACCACACCATCTGGTGATCACTGGATGCAAAATGATCTCCCGCTATAACATCAGAAACACTTTCACCATTGGTAAGCACCAAGTCCAGTATGGCCCCCTTCATGTGTAGGGTCTGTTACCAATTGCCTGAATAGTTCTCCCTGTAGAGAATCCAGGATTTCTTTACTTCTAGATTATACTGCAGCAGGCATGTGCCAGTCAACATCTGGCATATTGAAATCCCCTATCAGTAGCACTTCCCCTTTCCTAGCAATGCTGCGTATGTCTTCAATTAACTCTCTGTCCACCTCTTCCTCTTGTGAGGGAGGTCTGTATATCACGCCAATGCAAATAGATTTCTCTTTCCCTCTTTCTAGTTTCACCCACAATGCCTCCCTCTCTCCCTTTTAAGCTCTGTAATTCCAAAGCTTTAATTATTTTTTACATATAGTGCCACTCCTTCCTCCCCTTCTTCCTACCCTGTCCTTTCGGAATAAAGTATAGCCAGGTATAGTTACATCCCAGTCATGGTTTTCTGTGAACCACAGCAAGCAAGAGTCCAAAGACGTAAGGATATTGTAATGAGCTTTAATAAAGTAGTCCCCAACGCGTTTCGGCACAGTATGCCTTCATCAGGGGGTAGCAGCTAAAACACAAACATAAACACTGATAGCCATAATAAATATTTATTATGGCTATCAGTATTTATTATGGCTATCAGTGTTTATTTTGGGTTTTAGCCGCTACCCCCTGATGAAGGCATACTGTGCCGAAACGCGTTGGGGACTACTTTATTAAAGCTCATTACAATATCCTTACGTCTTTGGACTCTTGCTTGCTGTGGTTCCTGGTTTGGTTGCAAGAGCGGTGCTCCTGATATTTTATGGTTTTCTGTGAACCATGTTTCTGTAACTGCCACTAAATCCAAGTTGGCCACTCCCACCAAATCTTCAACATCAGGGATCTTATTTCCCAAGCTACGGGCATTTATACACACTGCTTTCCATATGTTATCCCTGTTACCCATTTCTTTAAAA
The DNA here is from genome assembly GCA_033557465.1 of Ichthyophis bannanicus. Taxonomy (NCBI): domain Eukaryota; kingdom Metazoa; phylum Chordata; class Amphibia; order Gymnophiona; family Ichthyophiidae; genus Ichthyophis; species Ichthyophis bannanicus. The sequence goes on along the minus strand of CM066034.1, from coordinate 558,689,299 downwards.
GTATTTAAGGTATCACTTACCTGGGGGCTTTCACTTACCTGAGGGCTTTCTTCACCCATCCCCAACGAATCTAGTTTAAAGCCCTCTTCAGTAGATTAGCTAGTCTACTATTGAAGACGCGTCAACCTTTCTTGGACAGATGGATGCCATCTCTGCTCTGCAACCCTTGGAACAGCATCCCATGGTCTAGGAAACCAAAACGCTATTGATGACACCATCCACGCAGCCATGCATTCATCTCCAGGATACGAGCCTCTCTGCCTTGGCCTTTACCCTCAACAGGGAGGATTGAAGAGAACAACACCTGTGCACCTAACTGCTTCACCCTCTGTCCCAGAGCCATGATGTCACTTTTGATATGCTCAGAGGGATACCTGGCAGTATCATTTGTTCCGACATGGATTAGCAACATTGGGTAATAGTCAGTGGGCTTGATGAGTCTCGGCAAACTCTCCGTAAGATCTTGGATTTTGGCACCAGGCAGACAGCATACCTCTCTAGACATCAAGTCTGGTCAGCAGATGGACGCCTCAGTACCCCTCAGAAGAGAGTCACCAACCACCACTACCCTTCGCTTCCTTGTGGTCTCTGATTCTGCAACTTTGGGGTACTTGAGCTCTGGTTTTTCCCTTTCCAGGGATGCTTTCACCTCCTCCACTTCCAGTGCTGCATAATGGTTCTTCAATTCAAGGGCTGGAGCAGTTGGATTGGTGATTTTGCAGGCCCTGGTGACTTGTGTCCAGCCTTTGTCATTCTGTAGGCACCCATCTTCTCCTCTGCTGGAGAGCTTGGTTGCTGCAAGAAGCATCTCATCAATGTACTTCTCACTGTCTTGAATGCTACTCAGCTTCGCCACCTCCTCTCCGAGTTCCTCCACTTGTTTCCTCAGAACCTCAGCATGCAGGCACCCTGCACATGGAACTGGTCCTTCAACAGGAATTGGGACCTCTGTCTGGACAGAGGCAGAAGCTGTGACGGGGGCAACAGCTTTAGCGATACGATTGATTCTGTTCGTGGAGCTTAGGTATCTGTTAAAACAAAAGAGAGAGATCTACCAAAGTACCAGTCGGTTTCCCAGCTGTCCGTTGTTTGAACTGTATAGCCACTGTTAGGAATGCCTCAACAGGGCAGGGCTCTGAAGCCTTTTATGCAGACCTCAGCTGCTCTCAGTTCATTCACAGGCTAATCAGGCCCACTAACTCCTGATTAGGTGTCAGCAGTTCCCAAGAGCAGAGAAAGTTACCAAAGCAAAGTTTTAAACCTACCCCACTAAAGAAAATATTTCCACTAAAGCACCAAAAAGAATGTAACTTTTACATACTAGTAGTTGGTGATCTTGTACCACAGTCAGCTCCAGGTTTTGTCTTTGTTGATGTTATAGAGCTTTTCCATCGTTGACTTCCACAGATGTAGTCAATTTGATTTTTGTACAATCCACTGGGTGCTGCCTCTCCTCTTCCTGCTGTTGTGTATTTTCTGCAGTTTCCCAGCCGTGCCTCACAGTGTTGTTTGTATCTCCTCTTTCCATCTCTCCAGGTACCTCCCTGCTCCCCTGTGATTGGCTCCCTCTACCCGGAAGTGCTGGAAGTGATGCGGCCGTGCTTCGCGCGACTGCTGCCCCCCCCCCCCCCCATTGGAGTACAACCTGAATAAATTCACCTCCGGTGCAGCGCCCTACACCGTGGAGGCGCACGCCCAAGGTCCACGCCTAAGGAGCAGGCCATGCTCCTGGGGCGAGATTGGTGGAGAGAGCCCAGAGTCAGTACAGCTCACTGCCCCCCCCCTGCTCTCACAGGCCAAACCCTCAGTTCTGCACCTCCAACCCTGGTGCTCCAGGTCCATCGGCTACTGCTGTCTGCCTCCACGGTAGGTCCTTCCACCTAGCTTCAGCCTCACTGCTTTCCCTCCTGCAGTTCTCTTTCTCCTTCACCATGACCACTATTCCTGTCCACTGGGGTTGGCGGCCTGCTCCTTATGCCCCTGCCCTCTTAGGCCCTCTTGCAAGAAATGTCTCCAATCTGATTTACTGCTCTCCTCACTCCTTGGACCCACCTTCCCCCCAGACTCTTCTGCTCCTTCAGCTTGCACTCCTAAATTGCCGTTCCATCCGCTCAAAATCAATTCTGATCCACGATGTCATTTCCCAGTGTGCCCTTGATTTGTTCTTTCTGATAGAGACGTGGCTGAAGGACGGCGAGGAACCCCTCCTCAACCACTGCCTACCCCCAGACTACTCCGCTTTATCCACCACCCATCGGAGTAGGAGCAGCAGGGGGGTCGTGGTTCTCTACTGCTCCTCTCTCTCTCTCTCTCTCTCTCTCTCTCTCCAAGAACAACCCTCACCTGCTCTTCAGTACCCAGAATCTTTGCTTCTTTGTCTAGGTACCTCCCCCCCTCCACTTTCTCTTTGTCTATGCTCCCCCTTCCCTGCCAGCCCATCTGTAGGACACCCTCCTGTCAGCATTATCTGAGGCTTCTCTTCTCTACCTTCATCTTCTGATTCTCGGGGATTTCAACATCCATGTTGACTCCCACTCCACCCCCCGGGACTTTGCCTTCCTCTCTTTCCTATCTGATTTCTCCCTCAGCCAATTCGTTCCCTTTCCCACCCACTCAGCCGGGCACTCTCTCGACCTCCTTATCTCTCATTCCGATTCCCCCTTGTCCCTTTTTCCCTCTCCCCTTTATCCCTCCCAGGGTTCAATCATTCCTGCCTCTTCTTTTCCATCTCTGTCCCCTCCCCTTACCTATCCCCTTCTCCAGGCTCTCCCCCTAGCCTTGCCCCACCCCCCAGTCCCATCATGTTAACACCAATACCCTTCTTCAGTTCCCCCCACAGACTTCCACCTCCTCTCTGTTGACTGCAGAAAAGGGAGAGAGGAGGCATTGTGGGTTAAACTAGAAAAAGGGAAAGAGAAATCTATTTGCATTGGTGTGATATATAGACCTCCCTCACAAGAGGAAGAGGTGGACAGAGAGTTAATTGAAGACATACGCAGCATTGCGAGGAAAGGGGAAGTGCTATTGATAGGGGATTTCAATATGCTAGATGTTGATTGGCACAATTCTGCTGCAGTATAATCTAGAAGTAAAGAGATCCTGGATTCTCTACAGGGAGAACTATTCAGGCAATTGGTAACAGACCCCACACGTGAAGGGGCCATACTGGACTTGGTGCTTACCAATGGTGAAAGTGTTTCTGATGTTGTAGTGGGAGATCATTTTGCATCCAGTGATCACCAGATGGTGTGTGGTTCAGTATTAGGACTAGGGCTGTTAGAATCCATTCAAAGGTGAGGGTCTTAGACTTTGTTGTTGTTGTTAAGTGCCGTCGAGTCGGAGTCGACTCATGGCGACCCTCTGGATAGCTATCCTAAATTGTGTTCGGTCTTCAGTCAGGCGGCTTATTGTTGACAGACTGGTACCCGTAGCTGCTGTTATTGTATCGATCCATCTCATTGCTGGCCTTCCTCTTTTGCGTTGACCTTCTATCTTGCCAAGCATGATGTCTTTCTCTAATGATCTCTCTCTCCGCATGATGTGTCCAAAGTATGAAAGTCAAAGTCTTGTCATCTGAGCTTCTAAAGAAAGCTTAGGTTTGATCTCCTCTAGTACAGACTGGTTTGTTCTTCGGGCAGTCCATGGTATACACAGTATTCTCCGTCAGCACCATAATTCAAAGGCATCAATTTTCTTCCTGTCTATCTTTTTCACTGTCCAGCTTTCACATCCATATGATGTTATTGAAAATACCATGGCTTGAACAAGTCGAATCTTTGTATGGAGAGAGACATCTCTGCTCTTGAGAATCTTATCTAGGTCTTTCATAGCCATTCTGCCAAGAGCAATGCGTCGTCTGATTTCTTGACTGCTTGTTGCTTCTTTATTGATAGTTGATCCAAGTAGGTTAAAGTTATTCATGATTTCAATTTCTTCTCCTTCGACGATGAACCTGTTGATTATGCCAGTTGTCATGATCTTTGTCTTCTTTACATTAAGGTGCAGGCCCATTTTGAGACTATGTTCTTTGATTGTGAGAAGCAAATGTTTCATATCATCTTCACTTTCCGCCAGTAATGTGGTATCATCAGCATAGCGAAGGTTGTTGATGATAGACTTTAGGAAGACTAATTTTGCCAAGATGGGCCAATATCTCAGGGAGTCGTTAGTGGGATGGGAACAGCTGGGGGATGTAGAAAAACAGTGGGCAAAACTGAAAGGGGATATTTTAAGGGCAACCAACCTTTTTGTTAAAATGATAAATAAAAGGAAAAGGAGTAGGGGGATAGACTTAGGAGTGATATGCGGAAATATTTCTTTACGGAAAGAGTGGTGGATCTGTGGAATAGTTTCCCAGTGGCGGTGGTAGAGATGAGGACAGTAATTGAATTCAAAAAAGCATGGGACAAACACAGAGGATCTCTAAAGGTAAAAAGGGGACTGTTGTAGTTGTTGATATGAAAGGACAGACTAGACAGGCCATGTGGTCTTTTTCTGTCGTCATATTTCTATGTTTCTATGACACCCAGGTGCATGTCTGGAACTTCACCCTTTCAGCTGCCCTTAATAATCTTGCCCCCCCTTCGGCCCCAGCCTGCCTCCTGCAGTCTTCATCGCCACCCCTGGTTTCATCCCAGTCTTCTCCTCCATCGTAGGTACCTCTGCCGTGCTGAGCGGCTCTGGTGCATACACCCCTCCCCCTCCAATCTGGACCATTTCCGCCTTTGCCATCGTCACTATCGCCTCCTCCTTCATTCAGCTAAGCAAGATTACTTCTCTAATCTCATCTCCTCCTCCGCCATTTCCTCTAGTCAGCTCTATTCTGTTCTTTGCGATCTCTGCGTCCCACTCCCTTACCACTCCCACCCCTCCCCATCAGCCCTCATCCCGCTTCCCTAGCCTCTCACTTTGCCTCAAAAGTCCTTTCCCTCTGTCTCTCCTTTCCTACATGAACTCCTCTCCCCCCCCTCCTGTGGTCCCTACTTCTCCTCCTCCCCTTCTTTATCTTCCCCTCTCACATCATTGGTTCTCTTGAACCTATCACCATCTCAGTCTTATCCAAAGCTTTTGCCTCCACCCAAAAAACCTTCTGCATCGCTGACCCTATTCCCTCCCACTGGCTTCTAGAATCCTCCCTAGCTCTCTCCCCCCAGATTCTCTCCATCTTTAACTCCAGCCTTTCTTCCGGCACTTTCCCAGCACTCTGGAAGCACGCCTCTATCCGCCCCATTCTAAAGAAGGGCTCCCTGGATCTTCCTTCTCCCTCCAGATGGTGCCCCATTTCCAATCTCCCATTCCTCTCCAAGCTCCTGGAAAAACTCCTCTGTGTTTGTCCCATGCTTTTTTGAATTCAGTTACTGTCCTCATCTCTACCACTGCCACTGGGAGACTATTTACCCAACCTCCACTGGGAGACTATTTACCCAACTCTCCTCCCACCTTGAAGCCTCCCTCACTCTGCACCCCCGGCAATCTGGTTTCTGCCCCAGTCACAGCACAGAATCCATCCTTCTCTCCCTCCTCAATGAATTGCACGCTGCCCATGATCGTGGTTTTTTCTCTCTCGCCGTTTCTCATGATCTATCTGCTGCCTTTGACCTGGTCGATCCCCGCACCCTTATCGCACATCTTCATGATGCCGGCCTTGCCGGTTCAGTTCTCCACTGGTTCCGCTCCTTCCTTTCTTGTCGGTCCTTCTCGGTTCTCTCTGGGTCTACCTCCTCCCCCTCCACCCCTCTTCCCTGTGGTGTCCCCCAGGGATCTGTTTTTGCGCCCCTCTTGTTTAACATCTTCCTCATCCTTCTTACTCTCCTGGTCCAATAACACGGTATCTCTGCATACTATTATGCAGATGATATTTTCCTCCTCCACCACACTGACTCCTCTGCTCCCGACATCACTCCCCTCAATGCCTGTCTCTCCTCCGTGGCATCCTGGCTCTCCTCCAACTTCCTTCATATTAACCTCTCCAAAACCTCAGCTATCTGGTTCACTTCAGGCAGCCCCACCCCCCCCTCGTCACTCTGCTATCTTCCTCCCCCATTCCCACTGTTACATCCCTGCACTATCTAGGTGTTACCCATGAGTCCTCTCTTTCTTTCAAAGACCACATTTCTTCCATAGTCCAGTGCTCCTTCTTCACCCTGAGGCAACTTCGTGCCATCCGCCCTTTTCTCTCCACCTTCTCCATGACCACTCTGCTCCTCTCCCTCGTCATATCACACCTGGATTATTGTAATGTCTCCCTGGCCGGTCTCCCCCAGTCCCTAGCTCCTCCGTCTGCAACGCGTTCAAAACACAGCCGCCCGTATTCTGACCCACGCCTCCCGCTTCGATCACGTCACCCCCCCCCCCCCTTCTCATACGTCTGCACTGGCTCCCAATCCCCTTCCGGATCCAGTATAAATTTCTCATCTTTATGCACAGATCGATCCACACCGGCACTCCTCTCTATCTCGCTGACCTGGATCATCTCCACACCCCCCACCGCTCCCTCCGATTCATCCATGCCAATTGCTTGTCTCTCCCTTCCCCATCCCAGGCCCAACTGGAATCCATCCGCTCGTCTGCCTTTTATTTCCTTGGTCCCCGACTCTGGAACTCATTCCCTCCGGCCCTCTGCCTAGAACCCTCTTTTAACACCTTCAAGGCCAAACTGAAAACCCACCTCTTCTGTTCTGCCTTTGACCTTCCCCCACTATCTTCCGCTTTCTCCCCACCCCCTCGCTGATGTCCAATCCCCTGTTTCTGTCCTGTCCACCATCTCTCTTTAGACTTTATCTTTCCTTTCCTGTCTAATTTTAATGGCGTTCCTTTCTATTTCCTAGCAGCTGTTGTTATATTGTAAACCACTCAGATGCTGTTGTTATAGGCAGTATATTAAGCTCCTAATAAACAATAAGTCCATATGTACAGTCACTTCTTGTGTTGTTAGAAGAAGGTGTTTGAAATTAATAGATCGTTGGTCTTGCAGAATTCTATCAATCTTTCTCCAGCTTCATTTCTGTTGAGAGTCCATATTTTCCAACCATATTGCCTTCTTCTTTGTTGCCAACTTTTGCGTTCCAGTCACCCATAACTATCAGGATATCCTGTTTGCATGTTCTATCAATTTCAGCTTGTACTTGTTCATAGAACTCATCAATTTCATCCTCTTCTGCAGCTGTTCTGGGGCATATATCTGAATTATAGTTGTGTTGATAGACTTTTCTCGTAGACGAATAGAAATTAAGCATTCACTGACTGCACTGTATTTCATTGCGGTTCTTGCAAGTTTCTTCTTAATTATAAATGCAACACCATTTTATCTTTCATTTCCAGGATAGTAGACCATGTGATCATCATATGCAAAGTGCCCATTGTCAGTCCATTTCAATTCGCTGACGCCCAATAGATCAAGCTGTACACATTCCATTTCATTCTTGACCACTTCCATCCTTTCTAAAATCCCCCTCTACGTTACTATGTTATATAGGAGGGCCAACTGAAACCTTTAAATTCTTTATACACTCTTATTATTGGGTCTAGGTATGTTAAAATAGTGCTCAGCCAATCTGGGTGTTTCCTGCATATGATGTTAATCATGCATATGAAGGATATCATCTCACCTAAAATGTTCATGGATCTGGTTCATAAAACTGCTCCTTATTTGTGTCTTCTGTCTGTTTGCTGGGGTCTGTATTACACTCTGTGGTGAATTTCCAGCTTAAGGACAGCAACAGCCTCCACATTCCACTTGAGCTGCAATGGGGAAATGGACACAAGTTCAAAAAGATTTCAGGACCTGGCAGAAAAATAACCACTGCTTACATTAAGAGGGAGCTCTCATCTAAAAACTGAGATAAATAAGAGAGTCTTTGGGACAGGAAACATTTCCTTAATACTGCTGCAATTAAAATGATTTAATTATTGTACAATGACCCTATTCAATGTTTACTTGACTTTTGCTTGCAGAATTATTTCCATTAATAATTCTCTAGGGAAAGTCTCAAAAACAGAGTGGACTAGAATATTTAAAGCAGTATTACTAGCAACCCCCCCCCCCCACCACACACACACACAAAAAACCCTGGAACTCTTCAGAATGCATAGTTGCCTTTTTCAGTAAAAATATCATTAAGATCAATCTTTGTCTTAATTCTTCAGAAGGTATTTTTAAAATTTATATCATCTCTTACTTAGTTCCCAACATGATGAATCCAGGTAAATTGGGATGGTAATGCCCCTTATGAGAACCCCATAATGGCATCACGTGGAGGCCAATTCTGATCGGGGCACATCTGGGCTGTTCGGACATCCAAAATCTGGATGGACAAGATCTGCACTCGATTCTCAACCCTAGGAGCTATATGCTCCCAAGGTTGCAGAATCGGGGCATTTGGACAGGCCCCGATTCAGATGCGCAGAAAGTCCACCGCCTCCCCTAGCTATCTCTCCCTTTGTTCCTGCATGGAGCCCCAGTGCCATGGCGTCTTGTCGCCATGGCACTGGGACACCATGCAGGTGTGCTGACGGGCCAGGCAAATGACACAGCCCTCCCCCCAGCCACCCAAGCCTTGGCGGGAGACACCATGGCTGGGTTTGGGTGGCGGGCGCCTACCTGACACCACACTGTAGGCTGGGGGGCCCTGACCTGATCTCCGCACTTTGTTGGACTTCTTTCACCTCCAATGGAGGAATAAGTCTGACGTGCATCTTCTGAATCAGCCCTTTATGTCCAGGGTTGTGGGCCTGCCTCTGCCCCATCCACACTCCACCTCTGCAACGCCCCCTCCCGCCCCTGTCCAGCACTCCACGCACAGTAGCTCTGTGTGTGCAGGGAGGCAATCATGCAGAATACGCTCCCTGCAAATAGCGGGGTTTGGACGTCCAATGTCCCCCATAGTGCATAAAGCATGAATCTAACACAAACTATTGAAGAATGGAATCATAAAAGTAGCTCTTTAAAAAATAGGATTATTGGACTCTGTTATTTAAAATCAAGTACAAATGCAACATTCTAGACAGCTTCGGTTCAAACCCTCCCCGCAACATTTTTTTAAAGGCGCTAACACTGCTATATTCCCCCTGAATCTCTCACTAACTTTGAAAAGCTGAAAAGTCAGATGCCCCTTCATGGGCTTACCTCCATATAAAGAGCTGGATTTACTAAAGATTTTGCTGCGTTACTGAATGCTAAAATGCATTAATGCATATAATTTACTGCAATACCATTTTATGCAATGGGACCTGTTCTCTAGCAATACACATTTACAGTGCTAATGTGCTAGCGTACTTTTGCAAATCTAGCCCAAATTTTGATGCAGCTAGGTTTAACTGTTCTAAAGATACGAGGAAAGTGGGAGACACATACATAAACACACAAATTGCAACACACATACACAGGCAGTCTCATAAAACTGTTCTATTGAACAAAGGCCAAAAAATATTTTTTAAATGAAATAAATGTAGTAGGGGCAAAAGAAAAAGATAGACTTGAGACCCAACAACTCATCATGGCTATATTTTGCATTGTTAGGCACTGCATTCTAATTAAAGACCTGCTTAGTGAGCAACTGGGATTTTGGCAGTCTACCAGCATGAGAGGAACTTGATTGAATTGTCCTGGGAGTTTCATCTTCAAGAAAAATTGTGCAGGCACCAAAGGGCAATCTCTCTGCTGACATCACTGAACAGGCTCAATGAGGCTTAAATAACAACCAGTGCTGTAGTGGAGCTTTGGGAGAGATTGGGATTTTGACAGCCTACATACATGAGGACAGCTTGATTGAATTGCCCCAGGAGATTCATCTGCAAGTAAAATCATGCAGGCACCAAAGAGAAATCCACCCACTGACAACAATGAAGAGGTCTGGTGGGGCTTTAAAACCAACCAGCACTGCGGTCGAGCTTTGGAAGTGACTGGAATTTTTTCAGCCTACCATCATGAGGAGAGCTTGATTGAATTGCCCTGGGAGATTCAGCTACCAGTAAAATCATGCAAGCACTGAAGGGCAATCCCCCTAATGATATCACTGTAGAGGCCTGGTGGGGCTTTAAAACCAACCAGTGCTGTAGGTGCATGCCTGAAGGGGAACACCCTTTTGGAGCTCCAGCAGAGCAGTGTTAGGAAGTGTGATGGCATCTCTGTTTGCAACGGTAGTGGAATTATGTAATATGTGCATGGGCAAAAGGAAGAACAAGTCTAAGATTCAGCCTTGAAGGACTGCTGAGAGAAGAGCTGCTACTGCTGGGAAGGAATCACCACTGATTTTCCAAGGGCTGCTGAGCAGAGATGGTGTCCATCTATCCAAGAAGGAACAAAGTGTCTTCTGCAGCAGACTGGCTAACCTACTGAAGAGGGCTTTAAACTAGATTTGTTGGAGATGGTAAAGAAAGCCTCCAGATAAGTAAAAGCTCTCAGGTAAGTAAAACATTAAATACCTCTGTAGAAATGGGTAAATGGGGCAACATCTGGAAAACAGTGTGTATTAATGCTTCTAGTAAAGGAAATAAGATTCCAGATATTGAGGCTTTAATGGAAGAGGCTGATTTGAATTTAGTGGCAGTTATGGAGACATGGTTCATGGAGAACCTTGACTGGGTTATAATTATATCAGGCTATAATTTATCCACAAAGGAAGGAAGGTAAGAAGAACTGGAGGAGAAGTGGCACGATATGTAAAAAATAATATTAAGGCGACAGAATTGCAGGGCTTAGCAGGGAAGGAGGATGCACTTATGTTAAACTGGAAAGAGTAAATGCAGCATCCACTTTCATTGGTGCAATATACAGATCTACTTCACAGGCAGAAGAGGTGGACAGAGATTTAAATGAAGATACTTGCAGTAATGCTATGAAAAGAGAAGTGATGTTGATAAGCACTTTCAATATGCCGAATTTTGATTGGGACATATCTGTTGTGGTGTCACCTAGAAGTAAGGAGATCCTGGATTCTCTATAGGGAGAACTATTCTGGTAACAGAACCCACAAGTGAGGGGGACATATTGGATCAGGCACTTATGAATGGGGAGAGTGTTTCTGATGTTATAGTGGATGATTATTTTGAAATCCAGTAATCACCAGATGGTGGAATTCAAGATTAGCAAAAAGGACTGATATAGTCCATTTAAAAGTGAGGGTCCTAGACTTTAGGAAAACTGACTTTGTCAAGATGGGACGATATCTTAAGGAGTCATTAGTGGGATGGGAAGAGCAGGGAGATATAGAAAAGCGGTGGGCAAAACTAAAAAGGGGATATTTTAAGGGCAATATTTATTTACTTTCCTTTTTGTTAGGAAAGTAAATACCGTATTTTTCGGACCATAAGACGCACCGGACCATAAGACGCACCTGGTTTTTTGGGGTAGAAAAATAGGAAAAAAAAAATTCTGAACCAAAATTCTTTCTACACTCAGCACCCAGTTTCTTTTTAAAAGTTGTTCCCATCTGGAACGACAGAAAAGTAAACCGAGTGGAAATGGTTAAGGTAGCCTACGCTTAGAGTTTCTACTGTCCAAAGTGGTCTTGTATCAGAGCAATCAATCAAACTTGAATGGCAACAAAAAATCCTATGCTCTACCACGTAATGTCTTACGAGTTTCTTAAAGGTACCAGATTTTAAAACATGAAAGGGCTTCTTTATCTGTGGGTCTCAGACTTACAACGGCACTATCTACGGAGATCAAGTCTCCAGTATTTGTGCTTGTTCGCATCAACGACCCATTTATTATTTTGCCCCTTTCTTCAGTTAAAAATCCATCTACAGCATGATTATGATCAATATTGCACTTAGCTTGCTGTCTGATGGCATTATGTTCTGTTGTTATGATCGCGCTGTGTTCTCTAAGTGTCCCGACGCTGTTTGTGAAGCGCCTCTGCGTTTCTCATTGCGGTTCTTCAGGAGACCTTTAAATCGCTACTGCTGTATCAAAAAACAGAAGCAAACTTAAAAATCCTGCCTTAAGAAACACTATTGTATTAAAACACCTGGTCCACTCTTTTTCCAATTTCTCTCAATGTCTATATACTCTCAAAACAGCCTACCTAGTTTCATGCTGCCCGCGTGAAAAAGCCAAACAATCTCTCTCTCAAAGAGTTTCAGTTTACTGCCAGATGCCGCGCATGCGGGCCTGAGGATCTTCTCCGTCATTTAAATCTCTCATTAGCTTATCCCCTCCCCCAGTTTCATACGTGTGTAATACGTAGATCTTATCACGGCCTTCTTGCGGTAATCGACATTACACTCCTGGTTCATTAATAGGTTCCTTAATAAGTGATTATTAAGTTCATAGAGGGGAGCAGTAATAGAAGGAACCTATTAATGAACCAGGAGTGTAATGTCGATTACCGCAAGAAGGCCGTGATAAGATCTACGTATTACACACGTATGAAACTGGGGGAGGGGATAAGCTAATGAGAGATTTAAATGACGGAGAAGATCCTCAGGCCCGCATGCGCGGCGTCTGGCAGTAAACTGAAACTCTGTGAGAGAGAGATTGTTTGGCTTTTTCACGCGGGCAGCATGAAAATATATAAGGTAGGCTGTTTTGAGAGTATATAGATATTGAGAGAAATTGGAAAAAGAGTGGACCAGGTGTTTTAATACAATAGTGCACAGCGTGAGGGACAAACTTGCTCTTTAAAGCGAAAAATTCTTCTATTCGCACCATAAGACGCAGGCACTTTTCCTCCCACTTTTTGGTGAAGAAAAAGTGCGTCTTATGGTCCGAAAAATACGGTAAATGTGAAAGAAAAGGAGGCCACTATGATTCTTGAAAGTAGTAGCTGAAAAGATGAAGAAAAAGAGGGTGGCCTTCTTAAAAATACAAGCGATCACAGAAAGGAAGACAAGCATCAACATTTGGAAAAGCTAAGAGAAGCTAGCAAAATAGTCAGGAAAGTTGATCAAATGGAAAAAAATAGCCAATGCAGTAAAATGGAGGGGTGGGGGGAACATTTTTCAGATATGTTAATGAGAGGAGGACGTGCAAAAGTGGTATTTTCAGACTTAAGTGTGAAGGGGAGGAATATGTAGAAGCTGTAAGGATAAACCTGAATTGCTTAACAGATATTTCTGTTCTGTGTTTACAGATGAAGGACCAGGAGCAGGACCTCTGAAATTGGAACAGAAGTGAGGCAGATCTTGAACAATTTTCATAAGACAGTGTTGATGAGGACAAACTGATGTGGCCAGATAGGATACAACCGAGAGTATTGAAGGAACTTAGGGAAATTCAAGCGACTCCATTGTCTGAGCTTTTCCATGATTCCTTAGAATCGGAAGTAGACCCAGAAGACTGGAGAAGGGCATATGTGGTCCCTTTACACAAAAGTGGAAGTATAGATGAAGTTAGGAATTATAGGCTAGTTAGTTTGACTTCTGTGGTGAGTAAATTAATGGAAACGCTGCTTAAACAGAGTATAGTGAGATTTCTGGAATCTAGTGGATTGCAGCCTGGCTTTACTAGAGGCATGTCTTGTCAGACAAATCTAATTTATTTCTTTGACTGGGTGACCAGAGAGTTGTACCAAGGAGAGCCCTAGATGTGATGTAGTTATATTTCAGTAAAAGCTTTAACATTATTCTGCACAGACGTCTTATAAATAAATTGAGCGCCATAAGGTTGAACCTTAAAATAATAGACTGGGTTAGAAATTGGTTGGGTAGGAGGTGATAAAGGGTACAGATAAATGGAGCTCATGCTGAGGAGAAGGATGTTACCAGGGGTATAAGTGAAATTGCAGAAGGGCTGTCAGGTAACGTTTGCCTCTTTGCGGATGATACCAAAACCTGCAAAAGAGTAGACACCCAGGAAGGTGTAGATAACATGAGGAGGGATCTAATGATGCTTGAAGAATGGTCAAGAATTTGTCAGCTGAGATTTAATGTTAAAAAATGTAGGGTCATACATTTGGGCTGCAAAAATCCAAGGGAGCAGTACAGTGTTGGGGGTGAATCTACTTCATTCCACAAAAGAAGAGCAGGATCTGTGGGTAATTGTTTTTGATGAACTTAAGGCAGCTAAACAGGTAGAAAAGGTGATGGTGACAAGTAGAAGAATGCATGGTGGAAGAGGAATGGCCAGCAGGAAGAAGAAGGTGATAGTACCACTGTGTAAATCTTTTGCAAGACCTCATTTAGAGTATTGTGTGCAAATTTGGAGATCAGGCCTTCAAAAGGATATAAAGAGGATGGAATTGGTACAGAGGGTAGCCCACAAAATTGACATTGGTTTTGGTCATAAGGCATATGAGGACAGACTTTAAAGATCTCAATATTTTGTGGCAAAGTCAGCTATCCTGAGAGTGGGGGAAGTGAGAAGCATAATGAATTCACCCTAGTTAAGGGTCCCCTTCTAGGAGTGCAGGGAGAGAAAGCCACAGCCAGGTTTCAAAGACAGAAAACCCCCAGCTGGAACAGGTTTCAGCCAATGACTGATTAAGAAAGAGGGATTGCAAGCACGAGGACCAAAGCCCTTACTTTAACAAGTGCACTGATTATTCTAATATCAGAAGGCAGGGGGATTACCAACACCTGGGAAAGAAAGAGGTGGGGTTAAGACCCTGGAGGTATAAGCCTGGGTTAGAATATGCAGAGAGGGGAGAAAGAGAGAGACGAGAAAGGGAGAGACGAGAAGGAGAGCAGCCGGGAGAGCAGCTGAGACAGAAGCAGAGAGAAGGAGTGGCTTCTTGGAGAAGAGCTGAGCTACCCAGAGCTGAGAGAGCTGAATTCCCTGCAACAGGTTGGCAACAGAGGTGGGGACCAGGAAGTGGAGATTTACTGCAACGTAAGCCTGATCAGGAAGCTCTGATTCATGCTCGTTTGTCACCTGTGTTTGAACTGTGCAACGGCAAGAAAAGCCAAGTTAGCTGCTATAAGAGTTTTTGCTTGCTCCTCTCCTATATGAAAAGCCTGCTAAGAGTTTTGATAACAGCTTGGAATGTTTGTTTTGTTCTAAGCTTGGTTTCACGTAGAAATGCAGCCTAGAGAGGTTTTTGAGGCTGGCAGAAACCAAACTGCTGTAGAAGAATTAAGCCTGAATTTTTCTTTATGCTCTGATTAACAAGGACTAAAAAGGAAAGTGCCAGCCTAGTTTCTAAAGGCAATTGCTTCTGCAAATAAGAGGACTTTAAAAAGCCATTTCTGAGTTCTTTTGGTTTGTTTGCCACTATTTGCTGTACCTTAAGCAAATCCTACAGTTATAATCCTGTAAATGATACCTTGAACCTGCTGTGTTTTGTGTTATGGAAATAAACTTTCTGTTACAAGCCTTACCCTTGGTTACCTCAACTACAAACCTTCTACTTAAAGCACCAACATATTTTTAGCAGTACTACACTTCCCAGAAGCCAACACGAAGAAATAGGCTGCTAGGAGCTGATAGAAGAAGGAATCCTCAACCACCATGCCCCTCGACCACTAGAGGCAAGTGGCTTCGGGTGTTCTGCTTGTGACAATTTATACTAGGCTGATAAAATCTATGTTTATTTAAAATTCTGTATTTATTAAGTCCGTTAGGGTATAGTTTAACAGGCAAACGTTCAGTTAGTGTTTATTTCCTGCCCACCCACTCCAGGCACAATCTGTGATTTATAGGATCTTAATCCATTTAACAGGAAAAGAGGGGAATTTTTCACTTTCAGGTTTAACTGGTTATCTTCATCAGCATGTAATTAGGACTTAGGAATAAATTAATTCTAGGTCCTTGCTGTTCATCTTGAGAAGCACATTAAGCAAAATCCCTTAAACTTATAAGGTATATTTGTATTGGCTCAAGTATCCCTATTCCCTTCCATGAGTCGACACCAACTCAAAGGCACTTAACAATAACAACAACATCCATATTCCCTTAGCAATTTAAAGTAAATTAACAACTTTAAATAGCTAAACAAATCATTATAACTAAGAAGCAGATAGCAGTCCAGCAATGAGATAGGGGCTATAAAGTCTTTTGCACTGAGTGTTGGATGTATGATTATCTCCCAGTTGGTGAGATATCTTATGTGTGCACTAGGAACAAAGAGCTCCTTGCTCTCAGGGAACGAGTCCAATCTCTGGAAGTTAGAGTAGCAGACTTGGAGAAGCTGAGAAAGACAGAGAGGTATATAGAGGATACCTTCATGGACATAGTAGAGAGGTCCCACCTCCAGTCTGGCAGTATTTCTGCTGCCATTGAGGAGATAGGTTACCTGAAAGGACAATATCATCTTGGTATGGCAGGAAGTGATCCTGTAAAGGACCTGTCCTCCAAGTGATGTAATACCCTCTCTCACCAAGGTTGTGTCTCCAGGGGTATATGCCAATGAGAGAAGGTATCCCTTGGCCATTATAGTTGGCGACTCAGTCATCAGGTATATAAATAGCTGGGTGGTTGGTGGATGTGAGGCTCTCCTGGTAACTTGCCTGCTTAGAACAAAGGTGGCAAACCTCATGTGCCACCTATATAACGTTTTAGACAGTGCTGAGGAGGAACCTATTTCTGAGAATTGAAAACAATAATACATCTACATGGGAATCTCAATACAAAAGAAGCCCCCAACTGAAGTACACCAAGTCTTAACAAAAGAAAAGACTTACATCGTTTCTGGGTTTCTCTTGAAACATCTGGGAAAATAGACATTTTTCTACTGTGATAAGGATGCTTATCAGGACCTAGAAGAGAGGGGTAAAAAGAAGGAATTTACCTTAATAAAGGGACCCATTTTAAAAGGTCCAGGACTTAAAACTCCATTTACTCCTAGAAAGCCAGTAATTCCTGGCTACAATGAGGAACAGAGTGCCCCTAGTGGTGGAAAGGATAGGGAATACAGGCCCAGGGTAAGAAACCCTTACGTCATTGCATCCCCTAATCACACAGCTGCCACGAGGGAGTTTGATTTCTCCCACCTGAGAGGGGAAAGGGTGGAGCAGGAACCTGAGGGGTTTAAGTTTAGCTCAGTTAGGTCAGAGAGACCAGGTGAGAGACCCAACGGAGAGACCAGGTCAGAGAGCAGCAGAGAGAGGAGCAGGACGACGAAGAGGGACAAGCCGGTCACATGGAAAGGAATTGGAAGGACTCCTGAGACCAGAGAGTGTGGTTACTGCTAACCAGAGGGAAAGAGAGAGCAGAAGTTTTGCCTACTCAAGGAATGGAGCAGTGAGAGCCAGAAGCACTAATTGGAGAACAGGATGTTCTCCACACCCACCCTCCCCTGGGAAAATCACAGCTTTATAGGTACTTGCACACCTTAAAAGACAGGAGGTGCTCTCAGGTGAAGCTCATTACCCAAATCAGTCATACACCAAGGACCTGAGATTAATTAAGCTTCAGGTGAACAAGGTATATTAAACTTCTTAGGTACAGTTTTAGTGGTATAAATATCCATTGCACCCTTTAGTACATATAGAACTTAAAGATCTAAACACAAACTTAAAACTAAGATGCAGACAGCAGTCCAGCAGCGGGATGTGGGCTTTCCAGTCTTTTGCATTGAGTGTCACATGTATGATTTTCTCCCAGCTGGTGAGAGGTCTTACGTGTGCACTAGGTGCAAGGAGCTCTCTGCTCTCAGGGAACGAGTCCGTTCTCTAGAGGCTAGAGTAGCAGACTTGGAAAACATAAGACAGACAGAGAGGTACATAGACGAGACCTACAGGGATATAGTCCTGAAGTCCCACCTCCAGTCTGGCAGCATCCCTGTTGCCATGGAGGAGAGAGGTCACGTGACAGGAGAGCATCACCCTGGTGTGGCAGGAAGTGATCCTGTAACTAGGACCTGTCCTCCAGGTGATGTAAACCCCTCTTGCACCGAGGAGGTTTCTCCAGGGCCAAGTGCCCATGCGGGAAGGGTTAGGACAGCAGTTATAGTTGGTGATTCGATCATTAGGCATGTAGATAGCTGGGTGGCTGGTGGACGTGAGGATCGCCTGGTAACATGCCTGCCTGGTGCGAAGGTAGCGGACCTCACACGCCACCTAGATAAGGTCTTAGATAGTGCTGGGGAGGAGTCTGCTGTCTTGGTACATGTTGGTACCAATGACATAGGAAAATGTGGTAGGGAGGTTCTGGAAGCTAAATTTAGGCTTTTAGGTAGGAAGTTGAAATCCAGAACTTCCAGGGTAGCGTTCTCCGAAATGCTTCCCGTTCCACGCGCAGGACCCAATAGGCAGGCAGAGCTCCGGAGTCTCAATGCGTGGATGAGACAATGGTGCAGAGATGAGGGGTTCGGATTTGTTAGGAACTGGGGAACATTCTGGGGAAAGGAGGGGCTCTTCCGAAGGGATGGGCTTCACCTTAACCGGGATGGAACCAGGCTGCTGGCATTAACCTTTAAAAAGGAGATAGAGCAGCTTTTAAACTAGATAATAGGGGAAAGCCGACAGTCGCCCAAGAGCGCATGGTTCGGAAGAATGTATCCTTGAAGGATACTACAAAAAGCAGAGAGGTTCCAAAAAAGAGTAAAGTAGCCCAAATGCCCTCGAGTATGGAGCAGACAGAACTTAAAGATCCCAAATTACCCATGTCTACCAATAGCCAAATTAATATGAATAAAATACAGTCTCTAAAATGCTTGTATGCAAATGCTAGAAGTCTACAAAACAAGATGGGAGAGTTAGAATATATAGCACTAAACGAGAGGTTAGATATGATTGGAATATCAGAGACATGGTGGAAGGAGGACAACCAGTGGGACACTGTGATACCTGGGTACAAACTATATCGAAATGATAGAGCTGATCAAATTGGTGGAGGGGTTGCGCTCTATGTTAGAGAGGGCATTGAATCAGAAAGGATTAAAGTTTTGCAAGAAACAAAATTTGCTGTAGAATCTCTATGGATTGAAATTCCATGTAAAAAGGGGAAGGCGATGGCAGTGGGGGTGTACTATCGTCCGCCTGGCCAGAATGAACAAATGGATGATGAAATGCTCAAAGAAATCAAGGAAGCTAGCAAAAGTTACAGTGCAGTAATAATAATGGGTGATTTCAATTACCCCGGCATCGACTGGGTCAGTGTCACAACAGGACATGCTAGGGAGATAAAGTTCCTAGATGAAATAAATGACTGCTTCTTGGAGCAGCTGGTTCATGAACCGACCAGAGGGGAAGCAATATTAGACCTAGTCCTTAGTGGAACACCAGATGTAGTGCAAGAGATAAGGGTGTTGGGGCCACTTGGCAATAGTGATCATAGCATGATCGCCTTTGATTTAATTAGTGGAGGAGGGATAGTAAGGAAATCCACAGTACTACCCTTTAACTTTCGAAAGGGAGACTATGATAGAATGAGGAAAACAGTTAAGAAAAAACTAAAAGGAGCAGTTGCAAAGGTTAAAGACGTACATCAAGCTTGGGTGTTGTTGAAAAATACTATCTTGGAAGCCCAGACCAGCTGTATTCCACGCTTTAAGAAAAGTGGAAGGAAGTCTAAAAAATTGCCAGCATGGTTTAAAGCTGAGGTCAGAGAGGCTGTTGTTGCCAAAAAAGCATCTTTCAAGAAATGGAAAAAGAGCCAAATGATGAAACCTGGAAACAGCACAAGCACTGGCAAGTCAAATGCAAGGCATTGATAAGGCAGGCAAAGAGAGAATTTGAGAAGAAGCTTGCTGCGGAAGCAAAAACGCGAAATAAAGACCTTTTCAAGTACATTCGTAGCAAAAAACCCGTGAGAGAGTCAGTTGGTCCATTAGATGATAAAGGGGTTAAAGGAGCACTAAGAGGCGACAAGGCGATAGCGGAGAGACTGAATGAATTCTTTGCTTCGGTCTTTACTGAGGAAGATGTAGGGATGTTACCCACGACTGAAGTGGTATTTAAAGGTGTGGAAGAATTGAAGGAAATATCGATACATCGGGAAGATGTCTTACAACTATTAGATAAACTGAAGAGTAGCAAATCACCTGGGCCGGATGGTATACATCCAAGGGTGTTGAAAGAACTGAAATTTGAGATTGCAGACCTGCTATCAGTAATCTGTGAACTATCATTAAAATCATCTCTAATACCTGAGGATTGGAGGATCGCCAATGTAACACCAATTTTTAAAAAGGGTTCGAGGGGTGATCCGGGAAACTACAGACCGGTGAGCCTGACATCAGTACCGGGAAAAATGGTAGAAACCTTCATAAAGAATAAAATTACTCAGCATATAGATAGTCATGACCTAATGGGAGACAGCCAACATGGCTTTAGACAAGGAAGATCTTGTCTTACTAATCTGTTATGTTTTTTTGAAGGAGTGAATAAACAGGTGGACAAAGGTGAGTCGGTTGATATTGTGTATCTGGACTTTCAGAAAGCCTTTGACAAGGTCCCTCATGAGAGACTTTTGGCAAAACTAAAGAGTCATGGGATAGGAGGCAGTGTACTATTGTGGATCAGGAACTGGTTAAAAGATAGAAAGCAGAGGGTAGGGCTAAATGGCCAATTTCCCAATGGAGAAAGGTGAATAGTGGTGTACCCCAGGGATCTGTGCTGGGTCCGCTGCTTTTTGACATATTCATAAATGACCTGGAAAGTGGAATAACGAGTGAGGTTATCAAATTTGCTGATGACACAAAACTATTTAAAGTTGTTAAAACCCAGGAGGATTGTGGAAAATTGCAAGAGGATCTTGATAAATTGGAAGACTGGGCATCAAAATGGCAGATGAAATTTAATGTGGAGAAGTGCAAGGTTATGCACCTAGGGAAGAACAACCCAAACTATGGTTACACGATGCAAGGTTCCACATTAGGAACCACCACCCAAGAAAAAGATTTAGGCGTCCTTGTGGATACCATGTTAAAACCCTCGGCCCAGTGTGCAGCGGCGGCCAAGAGAGCAAATAGAATGCTAGGTATGATAAGGAAAGGAATGGAAAATAAAACAAAAGATATTATAATGCCTCTATATCGTTCCATGGTGAGACCGCACCTTGAATATTGTGTGCAATTCTGGTCGCCGTATCTTAAAAAGGATATAGCGATTTTAGAAAAGGTTCAGAGAAGAGCCACCAAAATGGTAAAGGGGATGGAAGGCTACTCCTATGAAGAAAGGCTAACAAGGTTGGGGCTCTTTAACCTGGAAAAGAGACGACTGAGGGGAGATATGATAGAAGTCTATAAATTAATGAACGGAGTGGAACGGGTAAACGTAGATCGATTGTTTACCTTATCAGAATATAGAAAGACTAGGGGACATGCAATAAAGCTACAGGGTAAACTATTTAAGACTAATAAAAGAAAATATTTTTTCACTCAACGTGTAATCAAACTCTGGAATTTGTTACCGGAGGATGTAATAAAGGCTGTTAGTGTAGCTGGGTTTAAAAAAGGTTTGGACAAGTTCCTGGAGGAAAGGTCCATAAACCATTATTAAGAAGGGACCCAGGATATCAATGCTTGAACCAATACAAGCATTGTGGAACCTGTGTCCCTTGGGGAAACTGCTAGGTACGTATGACCTAGATTGGCCACTGTTGGAAACAGAATACTGGGCTTGATGGACCTTGGTCTGACCCAGTATGGCATATCTTATCTTATGTTCTTATGGTGGCCAGAGCATGTAAGAAGTGAAGCTACTACAGGTTTTGATCAAGGTATGAGTCCCAGAAGCTTAGCTAATAAGGAGCAATATGTATTTGCCAGAGACAGCTTTAACCCTAATATAAAGCAGTCAAGTAAGCTATCTGAATCTGAGCTAGAGAGTGAACCAATGGAATTGGGGGAGCCAGATTTACCTTGTGAAGAAGGGGTCTCATACACGGACTGCTCTGCATGCCAATCTGCCAATTAAAGAATGGTTGCTAGTGATGTCAACCGTAAAGAGAAGTCTCCAGTGTCCAAAGCCTTGAGAGCTGTGTTTGCTTGTTTAAAGTTCTAAGCTCAGGAAAAGTGTTACGCAGTGAAAAGCTGAAGCTTCCTGATTGTCTTTTGAGAAACAGCTGTGAGCAGTGCAGAGCTCCTTTGATGCCATTTCAACTGAAGGAAGTTAAGAAATGCTTTTGGTTTGTCTAACTGCAGAGAAAACCTGGAAAAGAGTTGTATTGCTTCTATGAATTGGACTATCTGTATGAAGTGCTGAGTTTAAGCATACAAGATAGCCAGGCATTTGCTCTGGACTGGAAAGGAAAAGAAACCTAGTTTAAAAGTTTCTTTCTGTTTGTTTTGATCTTCACGGCAAGCTCTGCTGAAGACCGAGGGAAGCTAATTGCTAATTAAAGCCGAGGGAAGCTGTTTGGTTTCAGTTCAAGTTATCCTGTTATAAGTTGCAAGAATTCCTGGATGAAAATATCTTTAAAAGGTGGATCTGTGAACCTAGTGTGTCTTATTTTGTGCTAATGAATAAATTGCACTCACTCAAACCCAACTACAAAGAAGGTGTTTTTTTTCATCTGAGCCCAAGTGATATCTAACTGAACTACCTTTCCCAGAATGCATGTAAAGACATCCAGTTAGAAAAAGGCCAGAAGTTGAAGCATCACAGTGACAAAAACAAATCCACGCCCCCCATACCAAGTTAAGGGGCTAAGGGGGTGACCCTACCCATAAACAAATTGGCTCTCTTTTTATAAAACAATTTAAGGAGCCAATCTCTGTCTGCAGACAACGCAAAAGTTACTAACAGAGTGGAAGTTATAAGTCCATCCTCCTTAGGGGACTGAAGCAAAGTGGAGACATTGAGAAAATCCATATCAACAGTTCCAAGCACAGTCTTACCCTCCTTCTTCTCCGAAGGCAAATAGAACACTTTCTGTACTGGAGGAATTAAATCTGAGGGCACCATTAAGGATTCTTGAAGATATTTTTTTAATAATTCCAGAGGCGCTACTTCAGGAACCACGGGAAAATTAAGCAACCGAAGATTTGATACCCTAGCAGCGTTTTCCAAAGACTCCAGCTTCATTTTTAACACAACGTTATCCTTCATAAGAGAAAAAGTCAGATCAGAAACCTGTGAAAGTTTCTGATCGGAAACTTTAATTTTATTTTTTAATCCCACCATTAGACAAAACAGTCACGTTCTCCTCAAGTCTAGAAATGTTAGAAGAAGAAAGAGCCAATTGCTGGTTCAACGCCTGTGAAAGCTGGCTAATCACTTCCCAAATGGTCTCAAGAGTTACCACAGAAGGACGAGTAATGGAAAAGGAAAATAGTGCTCCAGACTGAGCCGCTCCTTCCTTCGCAATACCAGAGCCTTCCACCAAGCAGGCAACACCGCTGGCCTCAACAGAATGTAATTCTCCAGGGACAGCTGCCTGAACCACAGGCGTCTGACTTCCGGGACTACCCTTCAACGCGCCCCGCTTCTGTTCCTTCGTCTCATCCTGCACCAGGAGAGCTACAGAACCGCGTGCTGGAGGAGTCACCGACAAGCCTGGAGCAATCGGAGGCAGGCGTTCATCAGGGGAGAGAGACAGTTCGAGGGCGGAAGACACCGTACGCTCCTCTAAAGGTGCAACCAAGCCCGCTCGAATCTCCCCGATCTGGTCCGCATTGAGCCGTACAAACTTATCCATCGGACCCACAGCGGCAGGCACGGGCTCCGCGGGAGGAGCCTTGGGCTTGCCCTTTCGCTTCGGCATTAGGCTCAATTCCACACTGTCGCCATCTTGGAATTAGCCACTCCCTTTTGGAGTATGATTTTTAATTGTAGTGATTCCTTGGCTATGATGAGTTCTCCTCCTCTTTTGTTGACTCTTTGTTGGTTGAAGAGTTGGTAGGTTGGTATTGCCATTTGGTTTAGAAGTACATTGTCAATGTTCTCAAGTCAGGTTTCCGTAATGCAAGCAATATCTATTTGATTATCCTTTATGTGGTTGACCAGGATAGGGATCTTGTGTTGTAAGGATCTTGCATTGATGAGTATGCACTGGAGCGGTGGGGGGTAAAATTTGTCTGGCTGGCAGAGAATAATGGCTCGATCTTCAGCAGGGTTTTCTGGGGCGTAGCTTGATTAGGATGGGATGTAGTCTATGACATGGATGGTAAATAGTGGGAATGGTTGCTGCAGTTGTGAACGCTGAACTGTGTATGATTTTGTGTGTATTGAGCAGTATAATAAGAAGGGTTGAGAGGTTGTGATGCATGGTGGGACACATTCTTGGGTGAAAGTGTCTAGCTTGGGGGCTTGAGGGCACGCTAGTGTGTGAGGCCTCTGAGTAGATGAGCGTGGTGGAGTTTAGGAATGGATGTTACCTCCTCTGTGTTGGAACTTGTTTCTTGGTGCTTACTTCTGTGGCTTTGGAGCTTTCCTGGCTAGGCTGTCTGTTCCTTTGGTGGAGAGTGGGAAAGCAATGCTCCTTCCTTCTTTCTCTGTTGTGTTAGTTGGTGTTGCAGTTTGTTTGGAGAAGGGCTCTATAGTTCATCAGCTAATACGGGTGTTTCAGCATATTAACATTGTGTCAGTGTGTTATTTTCCATGCTCTTGTAGCTGTAGATGTCTGTAGCTGGTTCTGGAGTTGGTCCCTGCCTAAGGGACTCACCAAAGAGTTCTCTGGCGAGGCCCTCAGGTGCAGGCCCGCCAGACACGGGCATGCCTAATGGCACTTTTCTTTTGAGTGCGGTGGTCGGCTGCTGCTCTGGTGCCTGATTGACCTTGGCAGGGCAAGTAGGAGGGACTAGATCTCCTGCTTCCACCCCTGATGCCGATCAGGTGCTGGTGCTGGAAAGTTGCCTTGAAGATTTTCCAGACTGTGCTAAAGTGAATATTATCTTTTTCATTTAGTTGAAAGAATTCAGTAATTATTTTTTAAGCTTGTTAATGAATGAGATTTCTAGTAATAAACTATTTTGGAAATGCCATGTTTTAATAGGGGGAACCTTGCTGCCAAGACAAGAATTCTAAAGTAATGGCTGCATGATCTGAAATGTGAATGGGATTTATTAAGCTGTTTTTCATATCTGGAATAAAAGATTTAGAAATGAAGAGGTAATCAATTCTCATATACGAATGATGAAGAAAAGAAAAGAAGGGGTAGGCACATTTGGAAGGGTTGCAATATCGCCAAGCATCCACCAACCCCAGATTTTCCAACAAATCTTGTAATGCAACCTTGGAATTACTAGTTGTTTTTTTACTGAGGGATTTTCTGTCCAATTTATCACTCAAAGTTGTGTTAAAATCACCACCCAGTATCATCTCATTTGACCCAAATGCTAATAAGGCATTATAAAGACTCTCAAAAAGCTTGTGGGGGAGATGAGGGCACATAGATGTTCATTAAAGTACAATTATGCCCAGCCAGTATAACATTTATTTCAAATTTGTTTTTTATTGTTTCCCAAACAAATATAAAAATTATACAGTCCACATCAAACAGAGCCATTAACAATAATCTCTAGCCAGCCATATAAAAGAAAAATACACAGTTACGAGCCAGAAGGCTATTGTATAAAACAACAAGTCAGACCGCCACCCGTTCCGCACCAAAATCTGTCTAACCAGGAAATCAACAGGTGACAATAACAGGCGACAATAACAGGTCTTTCTATAGCCTTTCGAAGGCTCGCCCCCCCCACCCCCCAACATCAATCGCAAGGATGGGTCTGCATAATGACAGTAACTAGCAAAAACAAACAGTCTATAAGGAATAACAAACTGTACAAAAACCTTTCCCCTCCCCCCTGCCCACCCTCCCCCAACCCTCAAGCAAGCCCTAATGCCCGGGACCTGGAAACCCCACATTGCCAAGCCTAATCCCAGGGGAGAAATTCTACCACATCCAACTCTACACCCATGTACTTTGCACACGTCCGCAGCAGGGGAATTTATCTAAACATTCAACACTGCGCTACGTTCCTGAGCATTTAAAGTGTTTATGAGCGGTAGCCAAAGCTCAAGAAACTGCTCCCACTGTTTCCCCCCTAACTGCTTCGCCGTGAGCTTTTCCATATACATCAAGTTTATCATTGATTTTTCCCAACTCACAAGCTGTGGGGGGAAGCACTCAAGCCAGTTACCCAATATGACTTTGTTTACTAGAAGGAGACCTCTATCGAGCAAAGCTCTGGGGTAAGATGGGATCAGAGGCAGAGTCCCCTCCCAGCAATGAAACAGACACACCTCCCACTGCATGGGGACCCCCAACCCCAGCCAGTCCCCCAGCCTATCAGTCACTTGCTGCCATAGGCACTGAACCCTGGGGCAGACCCAAAACTTGTGAAACAGAGTCCCCTCATCCTGCTGGCACCAACCACACACAGAGGTAGCTCGCAAGCCTACTTTATACGCCCATTGATCACTGGTGTACGCTCTCCAGAGAAATTTGTACTGCATCTCCTGCAAGTACATCCACACGGCACCCCTGGGAATCCGCTCAAAAGCAGACCGCAAGATCTCCACTGTCAGCCCTTGCAAGCCATCCCTAGCCCAGCGTTGGACCAGGATCTTAAGATAGTCAGAATCTACCAGCGGGCAGAGCAGCTGCTTTCTCTCATCCCAGTCCAGCAGGTCTTTCTCCACCCATCCCCCAATCAGTTTCCTCGGGTCCTTTGTGATCAATAGAGTAGGGACCCTCCTTCGCAGCTGATCCACATAGTGGCGAAGTTGGAGGTATCCATAAAAGTCCCTGGATGCCAATCTAAAAGTATTGCTCAAGTTCTGGAAACTCTCCAAGACACCTCCCTCTGTTCTACCCAAATCCCCCAAACATACTAGCCCCTTCTGCTGCCAAACATGGAAAAGCGTAAAATCAGCGAAGCCCGGCAAGAAATCCGGGTTCCCCACCAATGGCAGCAAGAGAGAGCAGGTCGAATCCCAGCCGACCCTCCCACAAAGCTCTTGCCAAGCCACCCGTAAGGTTCTCAGATATGCACTGTCCCCCCTATCTCCCAGGCCGCGCTTACGCACAGTGTGAAGTAAGTACAAACTGTGACAGGGTGAGGAAATTTCCCGCAATTGCTGAACTGGGGCACACCCACCCTCCACAATTAACAAACCCCAAATATGTCGAGCCAGGTATCTGAGATTATAGTTCCTCAGCGAGGGGAGTTCCATCCCCCCTTCCTCCCTCCTTCGCCTCAAGGCCCTTAGCGGGATTCGGGGACGGCGCCCCCCCCAGAGGAACCCAGTCAAATATCTATCAAACATTCTCCAGTCCCTCGCAAGAATCCAAATCGGTAAGAATCGCAACATATATAACCACCGGGGGAGTTCTACCATAGAAAATAGGGCAATTCTGCCTCTCAGAGATAACGGAAATGCTCGCCAACGCTGAAACGTTAGCCGTGCCCTTTCTAGCATGCCCCCCACGTTTGCATGATAGAGCCTATCCGGGCACGCAGGCAGCTGTATTCCCAGGTACCTGATAGAACCCTCCGCCCACGCAAGGGGAAAAACTCCACGCCAGACAGGTTGCACTCTCCCTCCAACATCCAAGGCCATAGACTTGGACATATTAATCTTTAGCCCCGAAAAGCTGCCATATTCCTGAATGAGTAGCAGCACCCTCTGCAATGATTCCTGCGGTTCAGTCAGACAGAGAAGCATGTCATCAGCAAAAGCACTGAGTTTCATCTCCTCTCCTCCCATCTTAATCCCCGCCACTTGGGCCTCCTGTTGAATAGCCCGCAATAGCGGTTCCAACGCAAGCACAAATAAAAGTGGAGAGAGTGGGCAGCCCTGCCGCGTACCCCTTTCCAAAGTAAATGACTCTGAGAAGACCCCATTCACTCCGACTCTCGCCGCAGGGAGCTGATATAGGACCCGGACCCGGACCCATTGGGCAAACTCCCCTCGAATCCCAAAACCACCCAAAGCATCCCACAGATAGGCCCAGGCGACCCTATCAAACGCCTTTTCAGCGTCCAGACTGACCAATAATAATGGCGAATGCTTCGCAATGCAATGCTCCATTCCTAAAAGCAACTTAGCAATGTTCTTAGTTGCGTCCCTCCCCACAACAAAACCTACTTGCCTCTCATCTATCAAAGATGGTAATATGGGATTCAGCCACTTTGCCAGTATCGAGGCCAAAATCTTAACGTCATTGTTAATAAGTGAGATAGGCCGATATGACGCAGAATCTAGTGGGTCTTTCCCCGGCTTCGGGATTACGGTAATATTTGCACAACGCATGTCTCTGGGGAAGCCGCCCACCTGCAGAGCCTCCGCATACATAGCTAACATAGTAGGGGCTAATCTAGGGGACAATATCTTATAGTACTCTGCTCCGAAACCATCGGGGTCCGGGGCCTTATGCGATTTCCCTCTCTGGATGGCATCCTGGATTTCCTTCCCCGTCAGAGGGGCATTGAGCCTCTGCAGCTCCCCCTCAGATAGCTGGTAGCGTCACCCTATCCATGAACGCTCTACTTTGAGTATTATCGCGTTCCTCCTCCGTATATAAACGGGCATAGAAGCTCCGAAAAAGTTCTGCAATGTGCTGCGGCTGGTGCTGAAGTTTCCCCTCCGCATCTTTAAGGACAGGGACAAAACGTGCTCCACCTGGGTCGCGAACCAACTTCGCTAAAAGCCTCCCGGACCGATTACCATATCTATACAATTTATGCTGATAATATTGCAAAGACATCTTAGCTCTTCTCTGAAGAAGCTCATTAAGGGCCAACTGGGCCTTAGCATAATCCTGCTGAAGTATCCTGGCTCCCTGTCCACTCAGATTACTAAGTTTATACTGTAGAGCCTGAAGGTTACGCTCCAAAACCAAGATGCTGTGATCCAAATGTCTGCGCCTTTTAGCAGTATAGGCAATAATCACCCCCCTCATAACTGCTTTACTAGCTTCCCAGAATATAAGGGGTGGACAGTCAGGAGTGTCATTAAAAAGGACATACTCATCCTAGTGCTTCTCCAAGAAACTGCGAAAGTCTTTATCCTCCCATAGGTAGGCCGGAAAGCGCCAGCCCGCCCTACCTACCCCTTGGCATTCCCAGGTCATCCAAACCATACCATGGTCAGATATTGCTATGGGTTCTATACCCGTCTGATCCACCTTGGAAATCCCTTGTTCACTCATCAGGATATAGTCGAGCCGTGACCAGGTAAGGTGGGCTCTCGACTGATGGGTGTAGACACGGTCTCCCGGGTGCAGGGTACGCCACACATCCAGCAAACCTCCCATTCTACACAGGTATCCCACTCCTTTTTTGCACCAGGCCCCACCCCCGCTTGTCGCCGATTTATCCAGATGGGGGTCATGGGGGCAGTTAAAATCCCCAGCCAATACCAATTTTCCTTCCCCCACTTTCTTCACAAGGCCCAACAGGAGCTTAAAGAAGGCATGATCGTAGACATTGGGGGCATAGATGTTACCTATCCATATCTCATCATTATACAATTTAGCCTGAAGGAAGACATAGCACCCCTTCGGGTCAGATTCAACCTTCTTCACTTCAAATGGGATACCCTTTTTCACCAGCACCACCACTCCCGCGGTTTCCCCCCAGAGGAAGCCCCATACATGCTCGCCACCCAGTCCTTCACCAGCTTTTTGTGTTCCTGATCACTAAGATGAGTCTCCTGGAGCAATGCTATATGCGCCCCTTTTCTTTTCAATGCTTGCAAAATTTTAATGCGTTTAACAGGGGAGCTTATTCCACCTACATTCCAGGAGATTAACTTAACACTCTGGTTATTTAATCTTAGGGCTACGGCCTTTTACTGCAAGACTGTTCCTATTTACTCCAGAAACCGCCCAGCCTCGGCCCCAGAGGAAGACTCTCCCCTCGTCCCTATCCAACCATGAGGTCCAAAATTTCCCGGGCACCCTTCCCTTGTCTATTCTTAATCCCTCCCCACCCCCTCGCCCCTCACCCTCCCCTCCCCCGCCCCCCCTCTCCCCAGCAGCAATATCACACACACTAAAGAAACATACAACACCCCAAACAGCTCTCAACAACCAACACATTCAACATCCACCACTCTCCCTTCCCCCCCCCCCGGGATATCCCGGCCAACTACTTTGTCCTGCCGGAGCAAGACGCCCCAAAAAGGAGCTAGATCACTGTCCACACCTCCGGGCCACTCGACGCCGCATTAGTGGAGGCTGTTCCTGAGACAATCAATCTTTTTTGTCAGTCCCACATGTCCTCAGCTCAGGCGGTCCAGGGCCACAGCATGCCCGCCGCTACGCAACCAAAACAGTATCTAGTTGTCCCCAGACGTGGGTTTGGTCAAGAGGGAGGCCACCAGGGTCCGTGCCGCAACTGCCTGCTCAAAGGAATGAGACTTGCCGTTGTGAAAAATTTTCAGCGTAGCCGGATAGCTTAGCGCAAAGCGAATGCCGCCACGTGCAAGGTCACTGCAGAGAGATGAGAACTCCTTTCTCTTAGCTGCAACCATCGAAGAATAATCTTGAAACATTAGGACCGGAGCATTATCTAGCTTTAAGTCTCTCCGCTTCCTATAAGCTTGTAGAAGGAGGGTTTTATGTTGGAAATTCAAAATCCTGGCCAGCACTGGTCGTGGCCGCTCTCTGCCCTCCGTCCGCTGGCCTAGCCTGTGGGCCCTTTCCACTTTGATATGCCCAATCAAGTTGTCCAGGCCCAGCTCCTTCGGCAACCATGTTTCAAACAAATCAAATAATTGATTGTCCAACCGAGATTCGGGCACACCGACCAGCCTGAGATTGTTCCTCCGGGACCGATTTTCCAAATCGTCCACTTTAAGCATCAGCGCCTCAAGTTGTTCCTGGTGCTTCTGATTAGCTCGCTCTAGCGTGAGCTCGCCTTCCTCCAACACATTCACACGCTGCTCCATTTCCTCAATTCTCCGTGTCTGTTCTGTGAATGCTTCACCCATAACCTCCAACTTTTGCATTATGGTATCAAATTTGGGCTCCAGTAATCAAACTACTTCTTGCGCCGTCTCCTCGGGGGCTGTTTCACCGTTGTCCTTTTCCGGGGATCCAGGCTCAGTGCCCCCTTTCATGCCAGTCGCCATTTTGTTTTCTCGGGAAGTGGCAGGCTTTTCTCTCCTCGCAGCTGCCTTCATCGCACCCCGGCTGATGTCTGTCCTATCTCCAATGATGCCCCAGACACTCCGACAGCCTCCAGCAAAGTTTTTCCGCGTTTCTCCGACTTTCGCCTCCGGTACAATCAAAAGTTTTCCGAGCGTCCCGGGAGCGTGGCAAGGAGCACCCTACCCGCTCATGTGCTCACGTGATCTCCCAGTATAACATTTAAACTAAGCCACCTACCCTCATTATCTGATTTTTGATATAAAATTTCTACCGGCAAGCCCTTGTGAAAAAAAATGGAAACCCCATTTTTCTTATTAATACCTGGAGAAAAAACATGATGCTGTAACTACCCATATCACAACTTGACACAATCCTCATACATCAAATGAGTTTCTTGTAGAAAGATCATATCTGCATTCAGGATTTGAGGTAATTGAAAAGTTTCTTACATTTAACCAGGTGATTTAATCCATTTATTTATTTACTTATTTATTTGAAATGTTTTTCTATACCACACCTTCCAAAGATCAGGGGCAGTTTACATTGGAACTACCAAGTTACATAGAACAGTATAAAACTGTTTATACATTTATCTATGTACATAGAAACTATTAACATATATACATATCGCTATAAGCATTAGCAAGGATACTTGCTATGTTGCTGACTGGGGGGTAGTAACCCGCTTAGACAAGTTATAATGTAATGTTCTTGTTATGTTCGATGTAAACTGTTTTTATTTAGCTGAAAGGCAGTATATAAAACCGTTCAATAAATAAATTTATGTACATTCAAGAATATAAACTTAAAACTCATTGCAAGTGATAGTAATTATTGTGAAGAATTGTTTGACACATAAGATGAATATTGGATGTAAGTTGTAAACAAAACAAAACAAAGCAAAACTTCTGTATAACAAAAAACAATAAACCCACCCCACGAAGCATTTTCCAAAAAAGCCCCTGAACATTTCTTTTCCTTCACCCACCCTAATACCCAACACAGCAGGCCAGAGAATCTACACAAGAATTAGGCTCCTAAGCCAAAAAGCCTTAGGGGGTTCCCTTAACTGAGATAAAATAACTTCAACCCTCCTGTCAGAATTGCATAAGGTTTCAAACATAAGGCTGACTAGTCAGGCTATGTGGATTCTCAGTGATGCCATCCAGACAAACCAATTGAGAATTCTCAAATAATCCCAATCATCAAACTTCCCTCTCGTAATAGTTCCGTTCTTAGCCTGCCTGAGATACCATTAGCATCTATAAACCCAAAATCTTGAAGTGTAATGATCTTATAATTTATATTAATGTAGAAGAGGTATAGAAGTATAACCTATCTTATACAAGTGAGCTAACATAACTCTATCTGAAAATACCACTAAATTGACAGAATTTCCTTTATCTGTCACAGAAACATTAAACATTAAAGGGAGCTTGCATGCAAAGAACAAGTGGTCTGCACTATCAACTTTCAATAAAGAGACATAACATGTCATTTTTAAAAAAAAAACACAACATATTAATTGTCTGCATCTCATGAAAAAGTCTGCTGTGTGCAAGTCAACAAAACTAAATGATTCTCTGCCATAGAGGCATTTCCATGCACACTCGTATGTTCTTCAGTTGATGTCAAAATTTTTTTTTTTCAAAGGCAGGTTTCGATCTATCTGAGCAAACTAAAATGCATCGCAGGTGACTCATAATCCACCACCTCCGGGCAATCTACTCCCTTGGGAATCTACCAATTAGAGTTCTCCCATCAATGTTACTAATGTTTCTTGATGAGCAACATAATGTGCAAGGATTCACTTATCTGCTGCACCTTCTGTATTAAAGAGGAAATGCCTTAGTTACATTGTACTCTAGAAAGATATGCTTACTCCACTCTTATGAGTATAATGAATTTTCAATTTTTTCTAATACATAATTAGACAGTTCACTTTCTCCAGAACAATGGGTCTCAGACTAAATGGAGCTACGGTATTTGTTTCTTAACCAACTTGCTCCAATATTTGCATCAATGACCCATATTGAAAATATTTCTTATACTTTGAAAATGTTTCTTATACTTTTTTTATAATTTTCTTATACTTTTTGTTATAAAAAACCATTAGCTTAGAACTTCAACTAAGTCAGGCTTATCTTTAAAGGAAGAAATCCCAACGCCACTTTCAGCGCTGCCGCGTTTCACAATTAGTTTCATCAGGGGTTATGCACTGACTTCCAAGTTGTCAAAATTGGCTAAAGGGAGAAACAAAAAATTCTTAACTCAATATCATCATGGATAATACGTTGAAACCCTCCGCCCAGTGTGCAGAGGTGGTCAAGAAAGCCAATAGAATACTAGGAAGCATAAGAGAAGGAATGGAGAATAAAACAAAGGATATTATAATGCCTCTGTATCATTCCATGGTGAGACTGCACCTTGAATAGTGTGTGCAATTTTGGTCACCATATCTTAACACTTTGAAGGCCTCCTTTAAATTTTTAATCCACATTCTGCAGCCGGGTTAATTCTTGCATATTTCAGGAAAATTGTACCCATCTTATTCAATATGTTCTAATAGTGATCTTCCTTCTGCTATGGTCATGTATTATATACCATTTGATAGGAATATTTAGTCAGAATTTTGGATCCCAAGAGTTTTGGGCTCAGCCTGGAAAGGGTTAAAAAGGAGGGAGGCATGGCCTAGTAGTTGGGGCAAGTTACTTCAGGCCAGAGGGCCAGGGGTTTGAATCCCACTAGAGGACAGCAACCTTGGGCCAGAAGGACTAGGGTTTCTAGTCCCACAGATGCTCCTTGTGGCCTTAGGCAAGCCACTTAACCCTCTGTTGCCTCAGGTACAAAAACATAAATTGTGACAGGGGAAATACATATATGCAGTACCTGTTGGGGCTTTTCTGGGCTTCCCCTAATTAGCGATTTTCTATTTTTGTTTTTGGCTGTTTGTGTTCGACCCCAACATACATATACTATTTACCCATTTACTATTCATATGGCCCACTGTAAACTCAAGTATAAATAATTGTAAATTCATTGTGTAAATAGTTGATCTTCGATCGATCATTGTAATTAGTTATGTTCACTTACATATATACTCATTGTTATGTTGTTCTATGTAAAAGGTTGAAAAATACCGACTGTTTTGTTCTCTGTAAACCGTCTTGACTGGTAGAAAGATGGTACATAAAACTTGTTAAATAAATAAATAAATATACAGGACCTTAAACAAATTACTCGTGCCACCATAAAAGCATGTAAAAAGGTTTATTTATCTTATCAGATCTGTAACATCACAAGCTTTACTTTTGTACAAATTTCAATATCAATCCACAACATCAATACATTTACAAGCAAGTAAAGCACCTGATAAAAAAAGAGGTCCTGGGACAGAGAGAGCCTTACTCTAGTGAGATCAGCTACCATCTGTCTATCTATTTTTGTTTAACTCCGCTATTTAACTCTGTTAATAGCTTATTAGTCTCCTCTTCCCCGTTCAATCCAAGTTGATTTCCCTGTTACATTGTAAGCATTTATATCACTGTTCTGATGTAATGCAAATGTTATGTTTTATGTAAACCGCACTGACTTTGAATAGCGCGGTATATAAGAATTGATAAATAAATAAATAAAATCTATTAAGATTCCATATTCATATTTATATCTAAAAATTGCTGATAAATAGATTTCCTCTCATTCTCTATTATTCTATAGAAAATCTGCCCTCTGATCCCTACCCTCTGTAGCATTCTGTTCTCACTGGCTCGATAGCCTGTCTCCAGTTTTACTCGCCTTGTCTCTGTATGCTGGCTTTTGTTTCCTGTTTTTTTTTTCCACTTGCCTTTTGCGAGTTGTGTTTCCTGTTAGATAAACTGTAGATAATGATGTTGGTCTTCGTTGTTTACGTTTTCCTTTGTGCATTCGAGGCCCATGTAGGCCCATGTGACAGTCATTTATCCGAAGGCCTGCAAAACTACCAAACACCCGAAACTCTTCCATCAATCGGGGAAGGGACTCCCTAGGATCTAGCAGATGCACCAACATGTCATCTGCAAAAGCCACCACCTTAAACCCCTGTTTACCAACTTCCACCCCACAAATCTTCCTATCCGCTTCTATGCGTCGTATTAAAGGATCCAAAGACAAAACAAACAGTAAGGGGGACAGTGGACAGCCCTGTCTAGTACCCCTATGCAAAGAAAAGGGATCCGATAAGACCCCATTACAAAGCACTCTAGCCGTCGGAGTAACATAAAGACTCTGCACCATATCACAATAAGATTGTCCCAGGCCGTATAATGGTAACAAATATTGTAAATATTCCCAATTTACCCTATCGAACGCTTTTTCAGCGTCAAAACTCACCAAAAGTGACTGCAACTGTTGGTTATGCACCCACTCCAGAGACGCTAATATTTTACGTAGGTTACGCACCGCATAGCGCCCCCGCACAAATCCCCGCTGTGACTCATGTACTACATCACCTAAGATTCCCGCCAGTCACTCTGCCAAGATTTTCACCAACAGCTTCATATCAAAGTTCAGTAGGGAAATCGGCCTATAAGAAGCTGCCTGTAACGGGTCCTTACCCGGCTTAGGTATTAGCGTAATATATGCCTGATTGTCTCCCCAGCGCCTACCACCCCTCTCTATTCTTTGACGGTAGGTATCCACTAAAAGAGGGCTCACCCAGTTCGACAGAAGTTTGTAAAATTCAGCCCCATACCCGTCCGGTCCTGGAGTCTTATAACAGCTAGCATTCGAGATTACGTGCTGCACCTCTCGCAAGGTTATCGGTTGTCCCAATTGGACCCGTTGCTCCGCAGTCACCTTCGGTATATTCAGACCTTGCAAATATTTCTCCATATTAGATGGGGCATTCTCCTCCGCCGCATAGGTTTTGAAAAACGCCTTTAAATACTGCACTTATGGCCTCCCTATTTTGTTGGAGTTTCCCTTGCTCATCTCGAAGTGCCGCTACTAGCCTCGCTCCTCTCTGACCCTTCAGACATCTCCCCAGCAGTTTTCCCGGTTTGTTGCCAAAACAATATAGCCGATATTTATAGTACATTATGGATTTCTTGGCTCGCTGGTGTAGTAATTCGTTTAAGGCTACCTGTAGCTCCCACAACCGCTTCCTATTGGACACTGTAGGGGCACGTCCACTAAGCACCCGCGCCTGAGTCACTTGCTGCTCCAGCCGAATAATTTGCTCCGCTAGCAATCTCCTCTTCCTGGCCACAAACCCAATTATATCACCTCTCAACACCACTTTGGCGATTTCCCAAACCAGCTCCGGGTCATCCCCGTGCACCTGATGGTTTAGTTCAAAGTCCCGCCAACGTTGACACAAGAATTGCTGGAACTGGTTGTCTGTATACAGTTCGATGGGGAATCGCCATATATGGGATTGCCCGGCTCCTCCCCCCATTGCAATTCTATCCAGACCATTGCATGGTCCGAGATCTCTAGGGGACCTATCTGCGCTTCTCCAATATATGCAAAAAGGGTCGTGGAAAGCAAGAGGTAGTCTATTCTTGCACTAGTTCCATGTGCCCTTGATACATGGGTGAATTCCTTCTCGGAAGGATGTAGTAATCTCCAGGGATCCACCAAGCCTAATCTGGCTCGAAATCTTTGCAGCACCTGAGATGTAAGCGTTCTTTCCCGAGTTCCACTGCCACTAGAGGTGTCGAGACCCACCTCAAAGACCCCATTAAAATCCCCGCCTAAGAGCAATGGCACATCTGGCAGTTGCTCCACTTTAGCTGCAATACGATTAAATAAAATCCTGATCCAGCAAATTGGGACCATACAAGTCTCCCAGAATTATCTCCCGGTCTTCCAGTGAGCCATGCAACAGCAGAAATCTCCCAGTGGGATCAGCAACCTGTCGTTGCATCGTAAAGCGCACCCTCTTATGAATTAAAATGACCACGCCACCTTTTTTCCCTAGTGCAGGCGCTCCCCATATCTGACCCACCCAATCTCGACAGAGTTTGGCATGTTCCTCAACCGTCTGATGGGTTTCTTGTAATAGCGCAATATCACACTTCAGTCTAGCCAGCGCTTTTAATACTTTATATCTCTTAATCGGGCTACCCAGTCCACAGACATTCCAAGATATTACCCTCAGAGGATCACCATTCCCCTAGGCCCAAACTGCCAGCACACCATGTTAGAGGAAACCCCCCCAGCCTGGAGTCCCCCCCCTATTTTCTCCTGGATGGATTACACTATGTAGCTGTATAAGCTTTAGATTGCAACGACCCCTCCTCCACAACCCCTGCCTCCCCATTACCCCTCTACCCCCCCTCCCACCCTCCCCCTGTCCCATCCCCTTTCCCACACCCCCCCACCTCCCCCTATCTTCCACTTCCTCCCCACACATATTCCCTCCTCTTCCACCCAACCCCGCTAGATGTGTCCGGGCTTCCCCATTCCCTTGACAGATACTACCCCCCCTCCCGCCAGATATCCGCCACAAATTTTAGGCAATTCAGTATGGGCCAAGACATGCTAGTATTCCCAAATTGCACCCCGACATTCTGCAAGAGGGCATTACCAGGAACCATAAGTTTAACTATCCACCCTTCCATACAATACAGTGTATTTATCACCTCAAGTTGAACTGGTCATCATCACTGTAAACAATATAGGAAGCAACAGGCTGCCATAACATGTCAGAACATAGAGGTATGTAAGATAGAGAAAGGAAAACCCTTGCGGCACAGCAACCCAGCAAGAAATCTGTAAGTCGAACACACAGATCCTCCACTGCTCGCAGACATTATATGCTCCTACAAGTCCCCTAAGGGTTCATGGCAATCCCGAAGACTCCGTAATCAAAGCTTGATCTGATTTCTCCAAATGTAGCACATATTCCATCGCGGCATCCGGGGAGTCGAAAACTCTGTGTCTGCCCTGATGCACCACGTGTAGTCGCGCTGGGTATTGCATGGTAAATTTAATGTGTGCAAAGATCAGCTTCTGGCAGACTGGTGCATAAGCCTTACAACGCTGACTTAAAGCTGCCGAATAATCCTGTGCAATTCTAATCTTTGCGTTATCTACCTCCATGATTCCAACTCTCCGTGCCTCCCTCAAAACGGCTTCCTTTTGTTGGAATTGCAAGAATTTTACCAAAACAATCCTGGGTCTCATGTCCCTCGTGTTCTTGGGGCCCACTCTGTGTGCTCTTTCAAGGACGACCCGGGTCCTCTCTCCTTCCTCCCCAAGCAGCTTAGTACACAGGGCCGACACATAAGACAATAAATCTTTATCTCCTACTAATTCAGGAAGCCCCAGCAGCCGAAGATTACTTCGTCTCGAGCGATTTTCGAGATCATCGATCTTGCCATCCTGGGCCTTAAGCATGGTCTTTGCCTGGGCCAGCTCCTGCTTTAAGCTCACCACCTCCTCCTCCGTCTGTGCGATCCGCTCCTCCGCCTGTTGCATGCGGGCTCCAATAGAATCGACTGAGCTCTGCACTGCATCCAGCTTTTCCCGCAGCACCTCAAACTGTGCAGCAAGCGCTGCAGAAACCGCCGCCAAAATCTCCTCTGATGATACCCCTGAGGATGACGGGCAGTTCTTCGGGGGTGAGTCAGCCATTTTCTACTGCCCCAGGCCCCGCTCTTTGTCCCTCCGACTAGTTTTAGCCGCCGCTGCCATACTCCAGCGCTGTCGAGGTAGAGCTTCTGATGAAATCTGTATTTTGCGGGGCAATTCCGCAGGTTCAACGCCTCCAAAAAACGGCTCAATTGACCGGTATGGAATCGGGAGCCCGGAGCTCAAGCAGAGAGCATCCACCCAAGCTCACCACATCACGTGGTCTCTTCATTCTCGAGGATTTTAACATTCATGTTGATAACTCCTCTGATCCTTATGCTTTAAAGCTCCTCTCCCTTACCTCATCATTCAACCTCCAGCTTTGCTCTACCGATCCTACTCACCAGCAAGGTCACTACCTCAGCCTTGTATTCTTCTCTAATTGCTTACCCTCAAACGTCTGTACCTCGCTTCTTCCCTTATCGGACTATCACCTGCTAAGCTTCACTCTTCATCACTCACTGCCTCAACCTCGCCCTGTCTCCTGCAACCTCTTTAGAAATCTTCATGCTATTGACCTGTTGACTCTTTCCTCCACTATGTCACTGGATGCTCCTGCTCTGCCCATGCCACGTTCTCTGAGGCATACTGTATCTCAACCCTGGCTGTCTTTCATTACCTAAGAACATAAGAACATAAGACATGCCATACTGAGTCAGACCGAGGTCCATCAAGCCCAGTATCGTGTTTCCAACAGTGGCCAATCTAGGTCATGCGTACCTAGCAATATCCCCAAAAGACACAGGTTCCTCAATGCTTGTACTGGGTCAAGCATTGATATCCTGGGTCCCTTTTTAATAGTGGTTTATGGACCTTTCCTCCAGGAACTTGTCCAAACCTTTTTTAAACCCAGCTATACTAACAGCCCTTACTACATCCTCTGGTAACAGATTCCAGAGTTTGGTTACACGTTGAGTGAAAAAATATTTTCTCCTATTTGTCTTAAATAGTTTACCCTGTAGCTTCATTACATGTCCCCTAGTCTTCCTATATTCTGATAGTGTAAACAATTGATCCACGTTTATCCGTTCCACTCCATTCATTAATTTATAGACCTCTATCATATCTCCCCTCAGCCGTCTCTTTTCCAGGTTAAAGAGCCCTAACCTATTTAGCCTCTCTTCATAGGAGTAGCCTTCCATCCCCTTCACCAATTTGGTGGCTCTTCTCTGTACTTTTTCTAATAACGCTATGTCCTTTTTGAGATACGGTGACCAGAATTGCACACAATATTCAAGGTGCGGTCGTACCATGGAGCGATACAGAGGCATTATAATATCCTTTGTTTTATTTTCCATCCCTTTCCTTATGATACCTAGCATTCTATTTGCTTTCTTGGCTGCCGCTGCACACTGGGCGGAGGGTTTTAACATGTTATCCACGATGACTCCTAAATCTTTTTCCTGGGTGGTGGTTTCTAATGTGGAGCCTTGCATCGTGTAACTATAGTGTGGGTTGTTCTTTCCTAGGTGCATAACTTTGCACTTGTCCACATTAAATTTCATCTGCCACTTGGATGCCCAGTCTTCCAATTTATCCAGATCCTCCTGCAGTTTTCCACAATCCTCTTGGGTTTTAACAGCTTTAAACAGTTTTGTGTCATCTGCAAATTTGATAACCTCACTAGTTATTCCCTTTTCCAGGTCATT
This sequence comes from Ichthyophis bannanicus, assembly GCA_033557465.1. NCBI lineage: Eukaryota > Metazoa > Chordata > Amphibia > Gymnophiona > Ichthyophiidae > Ichthyophis > Ichthyophis bannanicus. The sequence goes on along the minus strand of CM066034.1, from coordinate 558,649,174 downwards.
TATGAATATGTCAAAAAGTAGCGGACCCAGTACAGATCCCTGGGGTACTCCACTATTCACCTTTTTCCATTGGGAATATTGGCCATTTAGCCCTACCCTCTGCTTTCTATCTTTTAACCAGTTCCCGATCCACAATAGTACACTGCCTCCTATCCCATGACTTATTAGCTTCGCCAAAAGTCTCTGATGGGGGACCTTGTCAAAAGCTTTCTGAAAGTCCAGATACACTATATCAACCGACTCACCTTTGTCTACCTGTTTATGCACACCTTCAAAAAAACATATCAGATTAGTAAGACAAGATCTTCCTTGTCTAAAGCCATGTTGGCTGTCTCCCATTAGGCCATGACTATCTAAATGCTGTGTAATTTTGTTCTTTATGATGGTTTCTACCATTTTCCCTGGTACTGACGTCAGGCTCACCGGTCTGTAATTTCCCAGGTCACCCCTGGAACCCTTTTTAAAAATTGGTGTTACGTTGGCGACCCTCCAATCTTCAGGTATTACAGATGTTTTTAATGAAAGTTCACAGATTACCAATAGCAGGTCTGCAATCTCATATTTCAGCTCTTTCAACACTCTGGGATGTATACCATCCGGTCCAGGTGATTTGCTACTATTCAGTTTATCAAATAGTTGTAATATATCTTCCCGGTGTAGCGATATTTCTCTCAATTCCTCTGCAGTATCACCTTTAAATACCACTTCAGTCTTGGGTAACATCCCTACATCTTCCTCAGTAAAGACCGAAGCAAAGAATTAATTCAGTCTATCTGCTATAGCCTTGTCTCCTCTTACTGCCCCTTTTACACCTCTATCATCTAACGGTCCAATTGACTCTCTCACAGGCCTTTTGCTACGAATGTACTTGAAAAAGTCTTTATTTCGTGTTTTTGCTTCCGTAGCAAGTTTCTTCTCAAATTCCCGCTTTGCCTGCCTTATCAATGCTTTGCATTTAACTTGCCAGTGCTTGTGCTGTTTCCAGTTTTCATCATTTGGCTCTTTTTTCCATTTCCTGAAGGTTGCTTTTTTGGCAGCAACTGCCTCTCTGACCCCACCTTTAAACCATGCTGGCAGTTTTTTGGACTTTCTTCCACTCTTCTTAATGCGTGGAATACAGCTGGTCTGGGCTTCGAGGATAGTAGTTTTAAATAACGCCCAAGCTTGCTGTAAGTCTTTAACCTTTGGAACCGCTCCTTTTAGTTTTTTCCTAACTATATTCCTCATTCTATCATAGTCTCCCTTTTGAAAGTTAAAAGGTAGTACTGTGGATTCCTTTACTATTTGTCCTCCAATAATTAAATCAAACATGATCATACTGTGATCACTATTGCCAAGTGGTCCCAACACCCTTATTTCTTGCACCAGATCTGGCGTTCCACTAAGGACTAGGTCCAGTATGGCTTCCCCTCTGGTCGGTTCATGAACCAGCTGCTCCAAGAAGCAGTCATTTATTCCATCTAGAAACTTTACCTTGTCCTGCCGTGACACTGACCCAGTCGATACCGGGGTAATTGAAATCACCCATTATTACTACTCTGTTGTGACTTTTGTTAGCTTCCGTGATTTCTTTGAGCATTTCATCATCCATTTGTTCATTCTGGCCAGGCGGTCGATAGTATACTCCCACTGCCATCACCTTCCCCTTCATAAGTGGAATTTCAATCCATAGAGATTCTACAGCAAATTTTGTTCCCTGCAAAACTTTAATCCTTTCTGACTCAATGCCCTCTCTAACATAGAGCGCAACCCCTCCACCAATTTGATCAGCTCTATCATTACGATATAGTTTGTATCCAGGTATCACAGTGTCCCACTGGTTATCCTCCTTCCACCATGTCTCTGAGAGTGCAATCATATCTAACCTCTCATTTAGTGCTATGTATTCTAACTCTCCCATCTTATTGTTTAGACTTCTAGCATTGGCATACAAGCATTTTAGAGACTGTATTTTATTCATATTAATCTGGCTATTGGTAGGCATGGGTAATTTGGCATCTTTATGCTCTGTCTGCTCCTTACTCAAGGGCATTTAGGCTACTATACTCCCTTTTGGAACCTCACTGCTTTTGGTAGTATCCTTCAAGGATACCTTCGTCCGAACCATGCACTCCTGGGTGACTGTCGGCTTTCCCCGGCTTTCTACCTGCTATCTACGTTCCTGCGCCCACTCAGCTGAGCGTGCTAGGCTCAAATCCCGCACCCTTGAGGACTTTATACACTTCAAATTCATGCTTGTCTTTTTCCAGTCAGCCATAGCACTCGCCAAACAGGACTATTATGTCCATCTGACTAACTCTCTTGCCTCTGACCCTCACCATCTTTTTATAACTCTCAACTCTCTCCTCAAGGTGCCTCCACCTCCGAACCCTCTATCCCTTTTCTGTCCAAACCCTGGCTGACTACCCCCATGACAAAATCCACAAGATCACGCTCCAAATTCCCATGATGTTAGCTACTTCCCCTCCTCCCCTTCTTCACTCCCAACTCCCGCCCACCCCCCTCCCCCCCATCTCTGCAACCCTTTCTTCCTTTTCTATGATCTCTGAGGAGGAAATCACTCACCTTCTTTCCTCATCCAAACTCAGTATCTGCTCCTCTGATTCTATTCCCACCCATCTCCTTAGCTCCATCTTCTCCACTGTAGTCCCTTCCATCTCTTATATTCGCAACCTATCGCTGTTCACTGCAACTTTCCCTGCAGCCTTCAAGCATGCTGTGGTCACTCCTCTTCTCAAGAAACCCTCACTAGACCCTAGCTGTCCTTCTCACTACTGACCCATCTCCCTCCTCACCTTTGGTTCTAAACTACTTAAACATGCAGTTCACTGCTGTTGCCTCGACTTTCTCTCCTCTCAAGCCCTTCTGGATCCTCTAGAATCTGGCTTTCGTCCTTTACATTACATTCTACTGGAACGACTCTTGCCAAAGTCTCCATTGACCTGTTCCTGGTAAACTCCAAGGGCCTTTACTCGATTCTCGTTATTCTTGACCTTTCTGCTGCTTTTGATACTGTTGACCACAACCTTCTTTTTGATACCTTGTCCTCGCTTGGCTTTAAGGGCTCTGTGCTATCATGGTTCTCATCTCTCCCATCGCTCTTTCAGTGTTTGTTCTGGTGGATCCTCCTCTACTGCTATCCCACTCTCAGTTGGTGTACCCCAAGTATCTGTTTTGGGTCCCTCCTTTTCTATTTCTATTCCCAGACCCTTGTTGCCCTCATCTCTTCCCATGGCTTTCAGTACCATCTTTACGCTAATGATTCCTAGAACTACCTCTCTACAACTGAAATCTCTCCGGCAATCCAGGCCAGGATCTCTGCCTACCTTTCTGACATTGCTGCTTGAATGTCTCATTGCCACTTGAAATTGAAATGGCCCAAACTGAGCTTCTTATTTTTCCCCTTAAAACCTCCTCTCCTCTTCCTCCTTTCTCAGTCTCTGTGGATAAATCTCTACTCCTCAGCTCACAACCTTGGGGTCGTCTTTGACTTCTCTCTCTCCTTCTCCACACACATCCATCTGATAGCTAAAACCTGCCGTTTCTTTCTCTATGACATCAACAAAATCCACCCATTCCTTTCTGAACACACTACTACAACACTTATCCACTCCTTAGTCACCTCTCGTAATCTACTCCTTGCTGGTCTCCCTTTGAATCATCTCTCTCCCCTTCAATCTGTTCAACACTCTACTGTGCGGCTAATCTTCCACCAGCCTCACCATGCTCATATTACCCCTCTCCTCAAGTCACTTCATTGGCTCCCTATCTGTTTCTGCATCCAGTTCAAACTTCTCCTGCTTATCTATAAGTGCATTCATTCTGCAGCTCCATACTACCTTTCCTCTTATCTCTCCCTACATCCCTCCTTGGGAACTCCACTCTACTGGAAAATTGCTTCTATCTGTGCCTTTCTCTTCTATTGCTAACTCCAGGCTTTGCTTCTTTCACCTTGCTGCTCCTTATGCTAGGAACAAACTACTTGAGTCTGTATGTCAGGCTCTTTCTCTGACCCTTTTCAAATCTAGGCTGAAAACTCACCTCTTCGCTGCTGCTTTCAGATCTTGACTCACCTGATCTCCCTTGTGTTTCCTTATAATTCCCCCTAGATGTATCCCATGTCTACAGCTACTTTGTTGTCCATTTTGACTAGATTATAAGCTCTGGTGAGCAGGAACTTTCTTTTACATGTGTCTGTGCAGCACTGTGTACATCTTGTAATGCTATACAAATGTTCAGTAATACAGTAGTAGTGCTCTTCAACTTGGAAAAGAGACAGCTGAGGGGAGATATAGGTCTATAAATTAATGAATGGAGAACAGGTAAAGCATAGTTACTCATCTGTAATAGGTGATCTCCAGGAACAGCAGGAATCAGTCTTCACATATGGTGGACATGAGTACCAACGGAGCCCATGCGGAAACACTCCTCAGCATTCAATAGGAAAGCCTTTGGGAGCACTCCACTGTGCCTGCGTGCCTGCCTTTCTGTCTTCCCAACCTCTCTCCTCAGTTGAGTTTGTAGTTGAGGAGAAGAAGAAAATAAAAGAACCCTACAACTCCTAGGGGAGGAGGGTAGGTTGTGAAGACTGATTCCTGCTTTTCCTGGAAATCACATGCTACAGGAGTGTAACTATGCTATCTCCAGGAACAAGCAGAAATGCAGTCTTCACATATGGGACTCACTAGCTCCCAGGAAGCAGACTGGCATGGGGGGACGACAAATCTCTTCAATGGATATTGAATGGAGATTGGCCATTTTTTTTTTTTTTTTTAGTGCCTTCGAGTCAGTCCTGACTCCTGGCGACCCAGAAGCTCCAGGGGTTTTCTTGGCAGTGTCACCGAAAGTAGATTGCCAGGCCTTTCTTTCTTGAATGGAGATTGGCCATAGGCCGCACATTATGAGCAGTGATGTGATCCTCCACAGAGAGTCCTGCTTGTGCATAAGCAAATGAAATGCAATCTGCTATCCATCTGGATAGAGTCTGTTTTGTTACCGGTAGCCCAAGGTGACTGGGATCAAAGGAAATTAATAATTGAGAAGATTTTCTATGATCCTTAGTTCTATCTAAGAAGTATGCCAGCACTCGCTTGCAGTCTAAGGTGTGTAGTGCTGATTCAGCTTGAGATACATGTGGTCTCGGGAAGAAAATCGATAGGATGACCGATTGGTTTAGATGGAAGGAGGAGACTACCTTAAGAAGGAAATGCGGATGGGTATGCAGAACCATCTTGTCATGGTAGAACCAAGTACAGGGCAGATCCGCCACCAGAGCCTGCAGTTTACTGATGTGGCTAGTCGACGTAAGGGCAATGAGGAAGATTACCTTCCAAGATAGAAACTTCAGTGAAGTGGTGGCTAAAGGCTTGAAAGGAGGCTTTAGAAGTTGAGCAAAAACCACATTGAGAATGCAGGCCACTGGAGGTGGCTTAATGGGTGGTTTGGACAGAAGGAGACCACGCATGAAGTGTGCTACTAAGAGATATGAGGAGATAGGCTGTCCATCCAGTGGTTTGTGAGAGGCTGCAATAGCACTCTGGTTAACTCTTACTGAGTTAGTTTTAAGACCTGCCCTGTGGGAGATACATTGCTTTGAAGTGAATGTGGTGTGCGATGGCAAAGGACCACGAGCAAAGCGCTTCCTGGCATAGGGGATGGGACCACCCGTCCCCTCCTGTTTGTTTATGTGGAGTGGAGGAGTGGCCTAGTGGTTGGGGCAAAGTACTTCAGGCTGGAAGGTCGGGGGTTCAAATCCTACTAGAGGACAGCAACCTTGGGCCGGAAGGACTGGGGTTTCTAGTCCCACAGGTGCTCCTTGTGGTCTTGGGCAAGCCACTTAACCCTCCATAGCCCATGTTCCCTGTAAAATAGTTATCTCCAAGTTATAATGCCCTGTTCAATGTAATTTCAGTTTGTTCCATGTAAACCGCACTGATGCAGAATAGCGCGGTATATAAGAGAATGTAAATTAAAATAAATAAATAAATGTGAAACATGGCAACCTGATTGTCCACCCTGACTAAGTCATGTTGCTTCGAAAGTTGGGGTTAAAAAACCCAAAGAGCATTTGTCAGTGATCGTAGTTCTAGGAGGTTGATTTATAGGGTAGATTCCTGTTGTGTCCATAGCCTGTGTGTGGTGAGGTCATTCAGATGCGCTCCCCAACCTAGCTTGGAGGCATCCATTGTCGGGGTAGATCAAGGTGGAGGCATCTGAAAAGGTGACCCACCAAGTAGGTTCATAACCATTGAAGAGACTTGATCAGCTGAGGGATGATGTACATCTTATCTCTAAGATGCCCCTTTGCTTGCATCCATTGAGAAGACAGAATCCATTGGGATTGTCACATGTGTAATCGAGCATAGAGGATGACATGGACCGTGGAGGCCAGGTATCTCAACAGACGTAGCAACTCTCAAGCTGTTACGCTGCTTTGCTATTGCATTCTTTTTGCCAGCTTGATGAGGTGGGCACAACAATCTTGTGGCAGGAAAGCTCAGGCCTCTGAACTCCAGATATTGAGTTGGAGTGAGGTGAGACTTTGGGAAGTTTAAAACAAATCCAAGATGTTGGAGCACTGGGATGGTGCAATGAAGGGAGAGTTTTGCCTCCTGATGGGAGTCTCCCTTGATTGGCCAGTCATCTAAGTAAGGGAAGATGAAGACCCCCAAAGTGCAAAGAAAGGCAGCGACTACTGCCATGTATTTTGTGAAGACTCATGGTGCAGAGACTAAGCTGAAAGGCAGCACCTGGTATTGGTAATAGTTTCCTTGAATCATGAAGCGCAGATACTGTCTGTGCAGGGGATGGATCAGTAAATGCATGTATGCCCCTTTTAACTCTAGAGAACATAATCAGTCGTGTCTCTAGAGGTATGAAAAAGAGTTCCCAGGGAAATCATTTGAATTATTCTTGGACCGGGAACTTATTTAGGCCTGAATCCTCCTGTTTCCCTTTGCATGAGAAAATATGGAGTAGAAGCCCATCATTTCTTGAGGAGGAACTCTTTCTATGGTGCCCTGGGACAACAGGATGGTCACCTCTTCTCTTAAGAGAGTGCTTTAAAGGGGATGGGTGGGATAGTCCCCTATGAGGCTGGTGGGGGGGGGGTAAGGTTTCAAAGTGCAGCAGATACCCCCTTTGGACAATGTTGAGTGTCCACTGTTCTGAAGTTATGAGGTGTTATCTGTGGACATAGGAACAGAGTCTGCCAGCTATGTGGAGGGGCTGGGGACCTTCTGGAGGCAGACTGGCGATGCTCTTTAGAAAGGAGTCAAAAGCCAGGTGCAGGCTGGTTGAGGCTTAGGAGCCTTGGGTTTCTTGGGTTGCAAGGGCCCTGCTGCCGCTGTTGAGGATGCTGAGGCTGGTAGGCAGCTGAAGGTGGACAGGAAGGATAATATCTCGTCTTCTTAGAATAGAAAGGTTTCTTGGGAAGAGCCTTCCTTTTGGAGGGGTCAGTCATCTTTCTGGAAAGGTGTTTAAGGGTGAGATCATCTGTCTCAATCTCCCTGGCTTTTTCTCTCTAATCTTTCCCAAAAACGTTTTCTCCCGTACATGGGATATTGGCCAGCTTGATCTGGACCCAATGTTCGAGATCTGATGCCTGTAACCAGGCCATCCTGCGAGCCCCAATGCAGACTGCTGAAGCTCTGCTTATTGATTCAAAGGAATCAAAAGAAATATATAAATTTAGAAGTATTTTGGCCTTGCTTGATGAGTGACTGAAATGCACTCCATTTATCATCAGGAAGCATGGGGGCAAATGTCTCCAGATCCCTGGTGACATCCTTTAGAAACATACCCATGTACAGCATATAGGAATTTATTCTGGAGGCCAACATGCAAGCCTGAAAGCATCGAATGTCTTCGAGTGTCTACCTGGAGGTATGGATGAGTGATTTTTTAAACTCTTTATTTAGCACATTGCTGATTCTGCGACCATTGAGTGGTGGGGGAGCTGAGGTTTTTGAAAGCCTGGGCATTCTGGAACATAGTATATGGTATTGAGCCTTTTGCTGACAGGTGGAACCATGAGAGGAGCCTCCCACATGCGGAGCATAAGATCTTGTAAGATGTGATGCACCAGTAATGCAGCTGCTTCTTTGGGCGTGGGATGAGGAGGATGACCTATTTCATTGTTTTTAATCATGTTATCCATCTTATTAGTAATTCTATTGTTATTGTCATACATATTTTATAAGTGTTTTACATAGTTATGTAATTTTTTATCCATTATTTTTTATTTTTATGTTATTCTTTTTTTTGATTACACATGTATTTGTTATATTTATCATTTAATTTGTTGCTTTGCAGTTCTCAGCCCCCTGACGAAGGCTGTGCCGAAATGCGTTGGGGCGTTTTTTTAATCTAATAAAGTATTAGTGACCACCAAACACCTCTCACCTCCTCAGCCACCAAACACCTTAGTTGTTGCGAGAGGGGCTCCTCTTGTGTGTTCTTTTTTGGGAACCTGCCATGTACTTGTGACTTGGATTGGCTACTGTTGGAAATAGGATAATGGACATGATGGACCTTGGTCTGACCTAGTATGGCATGACTGGGGTGTGGCATTCTGTTAGCATTAGTTTCTGTGAGGAACTCTGTAGCGGTCCAATTTGTTTGGTTTTCCCAGTAGAAGTGCTGGTGTTGCATGAGATGTACTGGTTTAATATTTGTAATGCTGCATTCTCATAGGTAGTGTTGGTGCTGTGCGAGTCCTGGTATTGTTTCTCTGTTATGGCAAGTTTGCTATCAGCTCTCTGTGGTCTTTTTGCATGGTTTTATAGTACTTCCTAATGTATATGGTATTGGCACTGGAGGGAAGTCAGGCAGAAATCTGGTAGCCTTTCTCCAACCCCCACTGTACATTTTAATGATGTGAAGACACTTATAAAGTTATTGCTGGGACAAAATTATAAAGGCAACTAGCAGTGGTGTCTGCAGTCCCCCAACACAGTGCAGCACTGTGTGCCACAATGCAACCCCCCCCCACGCCCTGCCGGGCCCAGTTCAATGTAAGTGCCCTGGCACAACCTTTGTTATATGTGAACCGCGCTGATTTCTAAGAGTGCGGTATATAAGAAACAATAAATAAAAATAAATATAGGCAGCATGGCAAACTTTCAATTAAGCTGGTTTGCTGTGGTGCCTTGTGTTCGTCTCTCCTGGCCGAAGTCTCATTTATGAGACTTCAGCCAGGAGAGAAGAGTGGCCGGCCCCTGGAGTGTGAGGCACCAAGGCAAACCCATTTAATTGTAAATTTGCTGTGTTGCCTCTATAGGCCTGGTGGGGGTGCACACTCCTCCCCTTGGGCACCTGGGATGGCCGCACTCACTGCCTCGCCCTTCATATGCCACTGGCACCTTGTAGACAAACCAACTGATTGAGGTATGAGTTTTTGAGGACAAATTTAAGAACAAGAGTGAATTTTAAAGTGGACTTGTTCTCAAAAGCTCATGTCTCTATAAATTGGTTAGAGGCAGGCACCACCTTTACAGACTCGCATTTTTCTACTCCAGACTAACATGGCCACCCCTTTGAAAATTTTCATTATATGGGACAAAAGAGGTTTGTGGAGGGCTCCCTCGGACTCCAAGAGGTGGGGGCAGTATAGTAATCACTCCACAGGGCAGCATAAAGATAGCACCAGCCCTAGCTACATGGACGGTGCTGCAGTTAAGTCACTCTTATAATCACGTTCTAGGCGATGAATGTACCATTTAATGCACATCTTGGCATGCGTTTCAGCCGGGTTCACGAAAAGCCACCTGCCTGCATAGTGTCGTACTTAACAGAGCTTCTCTCAGGGCATCTTTGTCAAGATTGTTTCATTACTTATGATCCAGAGACTGCGGACTTTCCAAGTAATAAATCCCTCTTCCCGGAAACCACGAGGCAGAGGAGGAGCGGTAGCCGGCGAATAAGCAGTAGGAAGCCTTTGTAAAAAAAGAAAGAGAAAAGTTTAGTGCTGGAGGCGGTCTTAATGAAGCAACAGCTCAGCCTACCAGCTTAAGATTTCTGTAGAGATCTTGTGTCAGAGAAAAGAAGAATGTAGTTTTCACTAAATGTGGCGAGGGACGTGAAGCGTATGAGGGACTCTTCGCATGCTGTTTAGGAAGGGAGATCCAGACGCTTCGCGCCCGCGATACTAACTGCACTTGGTGGGCGGTGGCCGAGCGCACGAGACCCTGGAAGAAAAAGCGCGAGGCGCCGTTGGCAAAGAATAAAGGGTGACGCACCTGTGCCGCCGGACACCTTAAGTAAGCGCAGCCAAAAGCCCAAATACAATTAAAGCAATTAGTGCAGGAAAGAGCAATGTTGTAGCTTCCAAAGGGTTCTCATTTGTAGGGCATTTTCTGACGTTTAGGTGTGGGAGACATAGCATTACTATTTATTTTGGTATTTGATATTATTAAAATGATATTGATTTTGTTTTCTGCGTGTATCCCGCATGAGGAAAAAGCAGGCCTCTTCGTCTGTTTTCTCATTGGCTAGCTCTCTCCCAGGAAAGATAAGATTATGCATACAATTTATAATAACGTCAATAATAATTCATTTGTTGATTGAGAAAGCCAGATTAAAGTGAGTGGTCTGTTTTTGACCCAGAGGTGGTGGAGGTTGTAGAGGGAGATAAAAGTAACTTGCCCGCGTTCCACGGAATAAAATTTTGCACTTAAGTGGACAATGATGTTGCAGTCTTGTTCTGAAAAAGCTCTTGTCGGAAACGTGAATAAAAGCACGTTACGAGACTGTAAGTCTAGTGATTTCTTAAACTTTACGTCATCAAAAATGTGCTATCTGTAAATTTGTTGTTATGCTATATTCAAAATAGTCCTTGGCTCACTCCTTGCCCTTTTCGTTTAGTGGGGCGAGGGATCGATCATTTTGTAACTTCAGCTCATGACAGTCGGGATTAAGTCAAGTCAGATCCTTTTCGCACGCACTGAAAAATCGAAAGTATAATGCTTGTCAAAGAGCCAGGAATTAATGATTTTAAATATACAGCATCACAATGTTTGCATCTAAAGTGATGCCCTATATGATAAACACTCGATCCTCGAGAACACCAAAGTATTTTTATGGTTGTATTAAGCTATTATAGTTTAAAAAGCTGTAAATTTTTGTTGGATCCCTTTATCATGAGGTTCGTTCCTCCAGAAACAGTTAAGTTCCTTTTAATTTTTATTTAAACTAAGAACGCCATGACCTTGCAGGTGTTAACGTTGGTGGTTGAGCATATTGGCTTGAACAAAACGTACATTTTTGGAAAGAGTAGAAGAGCCCAAGATTTGGAAAGATTAGTTTGATCCTGATGCAGAACCCATTGAATGAAGTGACTGGAAAGGCAGTACTCTTGTCAGTCACATGAACTCGTGGATATCTAACTTGGATAGATAATGTACTTAGCTATAACCATAAGAATTCTTAATTCATATTTTGATATTTAACGTTTTTATGTTGGGGCATAAAACAGTTTTGGCCCCTTGGATGTTTTTAAAGTTTTGCATATATAAAAATTAAAATGGGCTGATGTGGCTGCAATGGAGGCAGATTCTGGCCGGCCCCCTAGCCCCACTGACGTAAAAATGAAGCAGAAGAATGAAACAGTACCAAAGCTGTGGCAGTGAACGGAGGATGCCTGCAGGGACCCCATCCCCTGTGGACAAAAGAATGGAGCAGGCTACTGCTATGGTGTGGAAGGCAGATGATCCAGTGGAGGTAATTAAAAAAAAAAAAAAAAAAAAAAAAAAAAAAAGCTAGGGGAAGGGAGTGGAGGGGGAGAATAGGCAGCAGGCTAGAGTGGAGTGATGGCAGATAAAGAACAGTATGGTCTATCTTGTCTGCTCAGTAGGGTGGCTAGAGGTGCCTGCTGCTCAGTTCAGGTTATCCCCCTCTATGCCTTTGTGTAGGGTTGTATCTGCGGCTTTGTGCAGGTTACCCCCCTCAATGTCTTTGTGTAGGGTTGTATCTGCGGCTTTGTGCAGGTTACCCCCCTCAATGTCTTTGTTTAGGGTTGTATCTGACGCTTTCTGCAGGTTACCCCCCTCAATGTCTTTGTGTAGGGTTGTATCTGCGGCTTTGTGCAGGTTACCCCCTCAATGTCTTTGTTTAGGGTTATATCTGATGCTCTCTGCAGGTTATCCCCCTCAATGTCTTTGTGTAGGGTTGTATCTGCGGCTTTGTGCAGGTTATCCCCCTCAATGTCTTTGTTTAGGGTTATATCTGCCGCTCTCTGCAGGTTATCCCCCTCGATGCCCTTGTTTAGGGTTGTATCTGCTGCTCTGTGCAGGTTATCCCCCTCAGTGCTTTTGTTTAGGGTTGTATCTGCCGCTCTTGTGCAGGTTATCTCCCTCAATGCTTTTGTTTAGGGCTGTATCTGCCGCTCAGGACAGGTTATCCCTCTGGATGCCATCTTTGAATTATAAAATCTATTTAAGTTGTTTTGATTCCATCCTCTTGCTCTGTAGGAATCCTCCGCCTTTTTAAATTCTAGCACTGTTTTTGTCCTTATCTCCATTGGAAGAGCATTCCAGATATACACCATCCTTTCCGTGAAAAAGTATTTACTGACATTGCTTTTAAATTTACCACCTTGCAGCTTCATTTCATGCTCTCTAGTTTTAAAGGTTTGTTTGTTCACTAATATCCTTTACATATTTAAACATCTCTGTTACATCTCCCATTTCTCCTTTCCTTTAGGGTATACATATTTAGGTTGTCTGCGCCAGAAGACACATGAAAAGAGATTTGAAGACCTAAATATGTATATCTTGTTTCCTTGGTTATTAGCAATCTTGATTACTGTAACACAGTATATAATGGTCTTCCTAAGTATGCTACCAACTGAATTCAAAGGTTCAAAATGTTGCCATAAAATTGCTTACTTTTTTTAAACCACTGGATCATGTTGCACCTCTCCTAAAGTCCTCTCATTGGTTGCCAGTAACATATTGCATCTGGTTGATGTATAAAGCTTATTATTCGGGACTCCCTCTACATTTGTCTGAATCTTCAGTTCCCTATGTGCCCACAAAGACTGTTATGTTCACAAAGTCATAACTGTTTGGTGATGCCGCCTTTTAGCTATGCACGCCATGAACTGACACGTCAATCAGCATTTTTCTTTTCTGTCTCAGTCCTTTGGAACTTTATTGTGCTTTATATTTGTCAGTATAAAAGTATTTAATAAAAATTTTGAAAGCTTATTTTTTCGAGTAAGCCTTTGGCACTTAGCGGAAGGAAGGACTTCTTGAGTTATTAACCTGCAACACTAGACAATTAAGATTTTGCGTCCTGAACACTTTTGGGTATATCTTATGGATTTTGGGGTGCTGACCATGAAAAACCACATTGAAAGTTTCCTATCATGCACCATTTTTTTGCAATAGTCTGTTTTTGTGATTTCCTTGTATATTTTAGGTCTACTCATATGTTGCCTAGAAAGTAAGCTGTTTTGTTTAGTCCAGGCATGTCTGGGAATGCGCTCGGTGCAGCCTCACAACATGCAATGGAAATACTACCGCTCAAGAAAGCGTGGATGTGCTTAGGATAGCTGTTTTTTGTTTATAGCCTGTACTAACAGCATCTATCATATGCATAACGTTGATATCAGTTTGTGTACTTAACAATAGCATTTACATGTAAGCTTGTCTAAACAACGATTTGTTACAGCAGAAATGTCTCATCAATGTTGCAACAGCGCAATACATTCTATTACATCTGTGGTGAGTGTACACTTTTATAATTAAGAAGCAACTTGCAAGAACTGTAATGAAATACAGTGCAGTCAGTGAACGCTTAATTTCTATTCGTCTATGAGGAGTGCCCATCAACACAACTATAATTCAGGTATATGCCCCAACAACAGCTGCAGAAGTGGATGAAATTGATGAATTCTATGAACAAGTACAAGCTGAATTTGACATAACATGCAAACATAAGATATGCCATACTGGGTCCATCAAGCCCAGTATCCTGTTTCCAACAGTGGCCTATCTAGGTCATATGTACCTAGCAGGTTCCCCAAAAGACACAGGTTCCACAATGCTTGTACTGGGTCAAGCATTGATATCCTGGGTCCCTTCTTAATAATGGTTTATGGACCTTTCCTCCAGGAACTTGTCCAAACCTTTTTTAAACTCAGCTACACTAACAGCCTCTACTACATCCTCTGGTAACAAATTCCAGAGTTTGATTACACGTTGAGTGAAAAAATATTTTCTTTTATTAGTCTTAAATAGTTTACCCTGTAGGATATCCTGATAGTCATGGGTAACTGCAACGCAAAAGTTGGCATTAAAGAGGAAGACAAAGTGGTTGGAAAATATGGACTTAGCAACAGAAATGAAGCTGGAGAAAGAATTCTGTAAGACCAATGGTCTATTCATCTCAAACACCTTTTTCCAGCAACATAAGCGCTGACTGTACATGTGGACTTCACCCAATGGATTGTACAGGAATCAAATAACGACATCTGTGGAAGACAACTATGCAAAAATTGATAACATCAACAAAGACAAAACCTGGAGCTGATTGTGGTACAGATCGCTAACTACTAGTATGCAAACTCAAACTAAAGTTGAAAAAGGGCAAGCCGCTTGTGAACTTAGCAAAATATGACCTTGAGAATATACCACTGGAATTTAAAGACTGCCTGCCTGTAAAATTGGTGTGCTGCTTTAGACACAAATGGCAAAACTCTGGAAGAGTTATGGGATGACATCAAGAAGGTTGTGTTGGAAGAAAGCGAGAAGTCTCTACAAAAAGTGAAAAGCAAAAATGGCCAAAATGGATGACTGAAGAAACTCTGAAAATTGCCCAGAAATGCAGAGAAGCTAAAGCTAGAGGAGAAAAAGAGGCAATCGCAGAACTGAACAGATTTCCAACATGCAGCAAGACAAGACAAGGAGAAGTACTACAATGATACATGCAAGGAAATAGAATCAGAAACTATTAGAGGAAGAACAAGATCGGCTTTCATAAAGCTACAAGAGTTAAAAAATTTCCAGTCTCTAATTGGAATGCTATGAGATACTCCAGGATCTGTTTTGAATGCTGCTGAGAAGATCAATAAAAGGTGGAAAGAATATACAGTCATTAAACCATAAAGATCAAGTGGACTAATAGCCATTTCATCCTGTACCGTATGATCAGAAACTATTGGTGATGAAAGAAGAAGTTGAAGCAGCATTTGAAAGTCTTATCAAAGAACAAAGCACTGGGTATCGATGGCATTCCCATTGAACTACTACAGCAAATGGATGAAGCTGTTACCCTACTTACAAGGCTCTGCCAGGAAATTTGAAAGATAAATTGATGACCAACTGACTGGAAAAGATCTGTGTTTATACCAATGCTGAAGAAAGATGACCTGACTGACTGTGGAAATTATCGCACAATTCTGATCTCACATGCCTGAAAGTGAAGATGAACTGAAACAATTGCTTCTCAGGATCAAGGAACATAGTCTTAAAATGGGCCTGTACCTTAACGTTAAGAAGATAAAGATCCTGACAACTGGCAAAATCAATATGTTCATCATTGATGGAGAAGAAATTGAAATAATTGACAACTTTAACCTACTTGGATCAACAATCAATAAGGAAAGGACAAGCAATCAAGAAATTTGATGATACATTGCTCTTGGCAGAATGTCTATGAAGGACCTAGACAAGATTCTCAAGAGCAGAGATGTTTCTCTCCATACAAAGATTTGACTTGTCCTGGTTATGGTATTTTCAATAACATATGGATGCGGAAGTTGAACAGTGAAAAAGTCAGACAGAAAGAAAATTGATGGCTTTGAATTATGGTGCTGGCAACAAATACTGTGTATATCATGGACTGCCCAAAGAACAAACCAGTCAGTACTAGAAAAGATCAAACCTAAGCTTTCCTTAGAAGCTCAGATGACAAGACTTCGACTTTCATACTTTGGACAAATCATGCAAACAGAGAGAGTGTTGGAGAAAGATATAATGCTTGGCAAGATAGGTCAACATAAAAGAGGAAGGCCGGCAATGAGATGTATCAATACAATAACAGCAGCTATGGGTGCCACTCTGTTAACAATGAGCCGCCTGACTGAAGACCAAACACAGTTTAGGTCAACTATCCAGAAGTTTGCCTTGAGTCGACACAAACCCTCAAAGACACAGCATGACTTCACTTCACATATTAAGAAAGATTATTAGTTCTACCTTGGTTGTAAAGGTGGTGATCAAGACAAATCCTGGGCCCCTCACGGTTGTTCTGCAACATGTGCTGTCCATCTTGGAGCTAGGTTCAGAGGTTCTCGGAAGTCATTACTGTTTGCACTTATGATGATATGACGAGAATAATATTGAATGCCCCAATCTGCCTTCAGCTAGGAGACCAGTGCCGCATGATGCCACCAGAGACATGGAGCCTTGATGAGGCAAACGAAGATGCCACAATACTTAGGCCAGACGTGGAAAACGACATGGATCCAGATTTTGAACCATTTATGTCTGGCGTGCCTCATCTGATAACACAGAATTGAATGACCTGGTGAGGGACTTAAGTTTGTCAAAAAACAAAAGCTGAACTACTTGGTGTAAGATTGCAAGGATGGGTTTGCGGTTGCCTGTTATGAATTTTGTCTTTCGGACCTGCCAAGAAGATATAAAAAATTTCTTTGTGTAGGTTGACATCCTCTGCACTGATATTGATGGGTTATTCATGGCTTTGGGTTGTGATCATGACCCACAGCAAAGCGCCTTTTTATCAATTCATCACTTTTAAGCCTGATTGCCATTGGGTAATAAGACAGCTATGTCCACACTTCAATACGTATTGTCTATGCAACACATATGAAAGAAACCTATGAAAACATGTAACTGTTGTTGAAACACATACAGTACAACTACTACAACTGGATCATCTGTGGTGATCTCAAAATGGTGGCACTGTTACTAGGAATACAGCTTGGGTATACCAAATACTGTTGTTTCATTTGTAAATGGAACTTCCGTACTAGAGAGCCTAGTTACGTTAAAAAGAACTGGCCGCTCTGTAAGCATTTGTTTCCAGGACAGAAAAATGTGGCACATGAACCACATATCAACACAAGTAAGATATTTTTGCCTCCTCTTCATATAAAACTTGAATGACAAAAAACGTAATGAAATACGATGAACAATGAAGGTGAAGGATTTCGATATTTAAGGCAGATGTTTCCAAGAATAACTGATGCCAAGATTAAGGAAGGCATTTTTAAGCATCCGCAAGTCATCCGCAAGCATCCGCAAGTCATCAATTACAATCTATTTGAAGATCTGCTAGTGGGGCCTAAGAAAATTGCATGGAAGGCATTCAGTGATGTTGAGAATTTTCTTGGCAATTATAGGGCACCAAACTACGTCCAGCTGGTTGACAACATGCTTCAGACATACAAAAACTCATGAAGTGCAACATGTCACTGAAGATTCATTTTCCATATTCACACTTGGACTTCTTCCTTACTAATCTTGGTGCAGTCAGTGACTAGCATGGGGAAAGGTTTCACCAGAACATTGCAATGATTGAAAAGCGGTATCAGGGCAACTGGAACCCCCATCAATGCTGACGATTTATTGTTGGACACTGAGACGAGAAGCATCAGATGCTGAGAACAAATGAAAATCATGAGCAAAATACTTTTAGCTCAGGTGAACTAGTGCAATATGACAGCATTGTGCGATTTAAATATGCTAAATTTAGTCAAAATTCCATGTTTTTTCAAATTCCTACGTGATACAGTCAATCTGAAATTATGATAGACAGCTTCAAGTTTAACACACATTTTTCAGGAAGCAAAACATTTGAACAAATTTGTTGTCCAATGTAATTTTTGGATTCTGTATGTTTGTAGGCGTCTGTATATGTGGGTATTTTGTTTATGGATTTTTATTGTTAATTGCATTGTGGGGTTTTTTTTTTATTTGTTTGTTTTTCCATATGTGGTATATCATGTTATAATAAACCAAACCTAGAGTAGAGGTGGGACAGGGAAGATATGATGCAGATGTTTAAATACTTAAAGGATAATAATGAACAAATACATTATCCACACACAGATCCACCTCCCCTAGAAATGTGCACATGCACTCGTGTGCACCTTCCATGCACATGCATGTATACACATACCCTCACACACACACACACACACACATCCATCCCCATCTCTAAAAGTAGAGTCCACCTTAATTTCTACAGTATCAAGAGTCTTTTGTTTAGGAATACTAATAGAGTCCTAGTTCTCCATAATTCCACAGATTAACGAGGTGGTAAGGTCTTCATACTTTAAACTACAGATAATGAGTAAATTGTGCAATTTATTGCCAATAGATAAAATAGTAACATAGCATAAGACGGCAGATAAAGACCAGTATGGTTCATCCAGTCTGCCCAGCAAGGTGGCAAGAGTAGGTGCACCTGCCGCTTCGTGCAGGTCACCTCTCCCCATGCCTTTGTTTAGGGGTGTACTCACCTCTCCGTGTAGATAACCCCTATTTGTTGAGACATAAGGGATAGTTATGTTTGATTTTATCCTGTTGCTATAAAGGGATCCACTGTGTCTGTCCCATGCCATTTTGAATTCTGTCACTGTATTTGCCCCCACCACTTCCATTGGGAGGGCATTCCAAGCATCCACCACCCTTTCAGTGAAAAAGTATTTCCTACATTGCCTTTCAGTTTACCTCCTTGCAGCTTCCTGTTATGCCCTTTAGTTTTACAGCTTCCCCATCTTTGGAAGAGGGTTGTTTGTTCATTAATACTCTTTAAGTATTTAAAGGTCTGAATCATATCTCCCCTGTCCCTCCTGTCCTCCAGAGTGTACATATTTAGGTCAAGTCTCTTCTCGTAAGTCTTCTGATGCAGGCTCCAAATTATTTTGGTTGCCTTCCTCTGAACCGTTTCCAGTCTCTTTATATCCTTTGCGAGATATGGTCTCCAAAACTGAACACAATATTTCAAGTGAGGCCTCACCAGCAACTTGTACAGTGGCATTAGTACCTCTTCCTTTCTGCTAGTAATTCCTCTTTGCATGCAACCAAGCATCCTTTTGGCTTTTGCCACCGCCTTGTCACACTTTTGTCACCTTGAGGTCCTCAGAAGCAATCACTCTGAGGTCCTTCTCCTGGTCCTTGCACACCAATCTCTCACCCCCTATCGCATACAGTTCCCTTGGAGTTCTGCTTCAGAAGTGCATGACACTGCACTTCTTCACATTAAATCTTAACTGCCAAGCATTAGACCACTCTTCCAGCTTTTGTAGATCTTTCCTCATGTTATCCACTCCCTCAGGGGAGTCCACTCTGTTGCAAATTTTCATGTCATCTGCAAAAAGACAGACTTTTCCATTCAGTCCTTCAGCAATATCACTCAGAAATACATTGAACAGTAACGGTCCCAGGACTGAACCCTGGGGCACACCGCTAATCACCTTCCTTTCATCTGAGTGAGTTCCATTTACCATCACATTCTGTCGTCTGTCAGTTTACCAATTTCTGATCCAGTTCACCACCTTGGGACCCATCCCCAAGCTGTTGAGTTTATTGATAAGCCTCCTATGAGGAACAGTATCAAAGGCTTTGCTGAAATCTAGGTAGATCACATCCATCGCATGCCCTTGATCTAGTTCTATGGTCACCCAGTCAAACTCAATCAGATTTGTTTGGCAAGATCATCCTTTGGTAAAAACCATGTTGCTTCAAATCATGCAACCTGTTGGTTTTGAGAAAGTCCACTCTTCGCTCTTTCAGGAGAGCCTCCATTACTTTTCCTGCCACCGAGGTAAAGCTTACCAACTTGTAGTTTGTCACTTCTTCCCTATTACCACTTTGTGAAGAGGTACCACATCAGCCCTTCTCTAGTCCTGTGGAACTTCTCCTGTCTCTAAGGATCTATTAAAAACATCTTTTAATGGCCCTGCAAGAACCTCTCTGAGCTCTTTCAGTATCCTGGGATGTATCCCATCCGGTCACGTGGTCTTGTCCACTTTCAGTTTTGCAAGCTGTTCGAACACATCTTCTGTATTTGTCAATCACATGTGGTCTTTCTTCAGGATTTTCTTTAGTAAAAACAGAGCAGAAGTATTTGTTTAGTATTTTTGCTTTTTCAATGCCACTTTCCACAAATCCGTTCCCAGCACTTTTTGAGTCCTGCAAGTCCACCTCTGATTTTCCTCCTCTCCCGAATATACCTGATAAAGGTTTTGTTGCCACATTTCACATCTTTAGCCATTTTTTCTGACTTTGATATTGCTATCCTTATTTCTCTTTTTGTCTCTTTTAGTTTGATCCTGTCTTTTCTGTGCAAACTTCTGAATTTTGTGAAAGCTGTGTTTTTTGCCTTTATTTGTACAGTCAGTTCTTTGGTGAACCAAATAGGTTTCCCTTTCCTCTTGTTTCCATTTACTTTCCTTACATATGTATCTGTTGCCCCTTTTATTGCCTCCTTTAACCAACTCCTCCTTCAGGTACATGACCTTTTTACTGAAGTCAGTGTTGTTGAAGTCTAGGACTTTGAGCTTGCTGTGATTGGACTCCACCTTGGCTTTTATCTCAGATCACACCGTGTGATGTTCGCTGCTGTTCACATGGGCAGCCCGGTTATTCGACATGCTATTGCCATTGGTGAGCACTAAATCCAGCATCGAGCTTTCCCTGGTCGATTCCATCACCATTTGTCTAAGTAATGCATCTTGGAAGGCATCAACAATTTTTTTTTTTTTTTTTTTTACTTCTTTCCAGATTTGCAAAAGGAATACTCCAATCGACATCGAGTAGATTAAAGTCACCCAATATGATCACTTCTCCCTTCGTGGCTATCTTTGCAATATCGGTAATCAATTCACTATCCATTTCATCAGTTTAAGTTGGAGGCCTGTAGACTACACCAGTATGGATGATGGTGCCATTTCCTCTTTCCAACACAATCCACAGTGCTTCTTCTTTTCCCCATGACCCCTGCATTTCAGCAGCTTTAATATTGCTTTTGACATAAAGAGCTGCTACTCCTCCTTTTCTACCCTCTCTATCTCTTCTAAATAAATTATAGCCAGCTATGGCTATATCCCATTCATGCAACTCGTTAAACCATGTTTCTGTAATGACCACAATGTACAAGTCTTTTTCCACTATTAAGGCTTTCAGGTCAGGAACTTTGTTGGCTAGGCTTTGAGCATTTGTGCTCATTGCTTTCCAGCAATTGTTGACTGGCTTGCCTGTACGTATTTTGGATGGATTTTGTTCTACAAGCCTCTTCCCATTGATGTGTGGTTTGAAAGTGTGGCTGTTTCCAATGTTTTTATGCTTTTGCTGGGAGTGACATCCTGAACTTTTCCTTCTCCATTTGTCACCCCCTTTCCCTAGTTTAAATGCCTGTCCACATACTGCCTGAATTTTTCACTTAGGATCCTTTTCCCTGCAACGGAGAGATGCAGTCCATCAGCATAGTATAGTCTCTTGTTGATCCATCTGTTTCCCCAGTCACCTCTATATCTAAATCCTTCTTGTTTGCACCAGGTTTGGAGCCATGTATTAAAGTTAATGCGATGCAGCCTTTCTGCCCCCTTACCAAGAAGAGATAGAACTTCTGAGAATGCTATAGGGTTAACAGTGGGCTTGTGTTTCTCTCCTAGAGTGGAAGTCCCTTTGAACTGTAGAGGCACTGTTTTTATCCAGGTCATTTGTGCCCAAGTGGATGACATCAATTTTGGCGTGCTCACTTTCTGCACTAACTATACCAACAGTTTGGTTTGTATTCCTGCTGGCTGAAGAGCCTGGGAGGCATTTGACCATCTTCTCTCCTTTGAACTGTGTTCCCAAGTTGGTATCTCCAAGTAATAGTAGTTTTCTGTTTTTGTGATTTTTTTTTTCCCTTCATATTTGATGCATTATCAGTAGATTGGGCATTGACTCTCTCATTTAAGGACACTTCAATTTCCATGGATTGGGCACCCTCATTATCCAAGGCAGAGAAGGCATTATGCAGGGATATCTCTTGATGTATAGGGTGTCTCTGCGTTACAGGTTGCAACCTACCAGAGCCCACTGTGATCTACTTCTGGTGATACATTGCCAAGAAAACCCAGAGGTAGCTGGGTCGCTATGAGTCAACACTGACTTGATGGCACTAAAAAAAAAAAAATCCTGCAAAGATTGCGATTGCCCTTTTGTAGATTATTGAAATACATGTGTAAATTAAGGTATTTTATAATCTGTGTGTGTACTTCGTGACCCTACCCTGCCGAGACTATGCTCCCAGCAATGTCTACAGTAAAAGTATGCACAGTGGGGTAGTCAGAAATGAATTGTTTTTGAGGGGCCCAAGGTTAACATGGGTGAGGACTAAGCATATTGGTCTAAGTTGTGCTAGTTACTTATTGACAAATGCTGGAGTGCACCTGAGAACAGATTTTTAAGTAGTCCGAAATAGCTATTTTGTCTCATGGGTGATGCTTTAAATATTTCAGATTCAGTTATTTCAAGCAATTACCAGTGCTAAACCACATACATGCATATGGAAACTTCAGTTACATTAAAGATGACTTGATAGGTACCATCCCATACCTTTAAATTAAACACTTGTACTACAAAGGTAAAACATAAACATACTGCAGTATCCTGAAAAGTATTCTGAAAACCCACCTGATGTGGCAGAATAATTAAGTGCCCTAATTTAGCACATATTATTTGATTTTGTCTTAGACAAATGCCTTTATTAATCTGTATCAATAAAACAGGCTTTGAAGATAGCAGTTTATAAATGCACAAAAAGAATGCTGTATAGAAACAATGGATCCAGTCACAAAATATAAAATGCATTGATATTTAAGTACCTTTTCCAGAATGCTCACGGCAGGAAAAATAACTACAAGAAAACAGCAATATGATAATCATAAGACCATATGAAATGCAAATTCTGGTGTTCACCTCAGTAACAATAGCACAAGTTTTCTCTACTGCCAGACTCTCTCTCTCTCTCTGAAGTAACAGATCTCTGAAAAAACAGTCAGATATTTACCATATATAACCACATTAATTTGTAAGACTCTGAAAACCTACCTAAAAAAAGGCAACATTGTAAAATTATGTCAACCTAGAACACCAACAAGTGCAGCTGGGAGAAAACAGAGCAAACTGGACTATTATAAATCCCTACACAGAAACTACATGCTAGCAGAATACTTCATATGTAGAACACATACCATCACCAAATACAAAATAGGGGACTACAAGTGAGAAACAGAAGCACACATGCTAAAACAGAAACGAAACCTTAAGAAACCAGACTTCCAGCAGTGGAACACTGTAGAAAGAGAAACTGAAATGCACATTGTCCCACTCTTTAATCTCTTCCCCCTCCATTTTTCACCTCTCTTAAATCCCCTAGTTAAGAACATAAGAAATGCCTTACTGGGTCAGAGCAAGATCCATCAAGCCCACTAACCTGTTTCCAACAGTGGCCAATCCAGGCCACAAGTACCTGGTGGGTTCCCAAAGAGGCATACAGGTTCCACATTGCTTGTCCCGGGGCAAGCAGCGGATTTCCTGGGTCCTCTTTAATAATAGTTTATGGACCTTTCCTCCAGGGACTTGTACAAACCATTTTTAAACCCAGTTTCACTAACAGCTTTTACTACATTCTCCAGTAGCGAATTCCAGAGTTTGATTACGCGTTGAGTAAAAAAATATTTTCTCTTATTAGTCTTAAATGGGTTGCATTGCAGCTTCATTGTGTGTCCTCTACTCTTTCTACTTTTTTGATAGCGTCAACAACCGATCTACGTTTACCCGTTACACTCCATTCATTAATTTATAGACCTCCTATCATATCCCCAACCTTTTAAGCCTCTCCTCATAAGTATATCCTTCCATTCCCTTTATCATTTTTGTCACTCTTCTTTGTGCCTTTTCTAATTCTGCTATATCCTTTTTAATATATGGCGACCAGAATTGCACACAATATTCAAGGTGCAGGGCACCATGGAACAATATAGAAGCATTATAATATCCTTTGTTTTATTCTCCATTCCTTTCCTTATGATTCCTAGCATTCTATTTGCTTTCTTGGTTGCCGCTGCACACTGGGCAGAGGGTTTCAACGTATTATCCACGATGACCCCTAAATCTTTTTCCTGGGTGGTGGTGTCTAAGGTGTGGTACCTTGCATCTTGTAATCATAGTTTGGGTTGTTCTTTCCTATGTGCCTAACTTTGCACTTGTCCATATTAAATTTCATCTGCCATTTGGACGTCCAGTTTTCCAATTTTTCAAGGTCCTCTTTGAATTTTTCACAATCCTCTTGCATTTTAACAACTTTGAATAATTTTGTGTCAACTGCAAATTTGATCACCTCACTTGTTATTCCTATTTCCAGGTAATTTATGAATTTGTTAAAAAGCAATGGGCCCAGCACAGATCCCTGGGTACTCCACTGTTCATCTTTCTCCATTGAGAAAATTGGCCTTTTAATCCTATTCTCTGCTTTCTATCTTTTAACCAGTTTCTGATCCACAATAGTACACTGCCTCCAATCCCATGACTTTTTAATTTTGCCAAGAGTCTTTTATTAGGGACATCAAAGGCTTTCTGATAATCCAAATACACTATATCAACCAGCTCACCTTTTGTCTAAACATAACAGATTAGTAAGAAGACTTTCCTTGGCTAAATCCATGTTGGCTTTCTCTCATTAAACCATGGCTATCTACATGTTCAGTAATTTTGTTCTTTATAATGGTTACTATCATTTTGCCTGGTACAGGCATCAGGATCTCTGGTCTGTAGTTTCCCGGATCACCTCTGGAACCATTTTTAAAAATTGGAGTTACATTGGCCTCTCTCCAATCCTCAGGCACTACAGATGATTTTAATGATAGTTCACAGATTACTAATAGTAGGTCTGCAATCTCATATTTTAGTTCTTTCGACACCCTTGGATGTATACCACCCAGTCTAGGTGATTTGCTATTTTTCAGTTTATCAAACAGTTGTAATGCATCCTCCTAGTTTATCAGTATTTCTTTCAATTCTTCCGCTGCATCACCTTTATATACCATGTCAAACATGGGTAACTTTCCTACGTCTTCTTCAGTAAAGACTGAAGTAAAGAATTGATTGTCTCTCCACTCTGGCCTTGTCCTCCCTTTATCATCCAATAGTCCAGCTGACTCTCTCAGAGTTATTTTTGCTACGAATGTACCTGAAAAAGGTTTTATTATACGTTTTTACTTCCACAGCAAGCTTCTTTTCAAATTCTCTTTGCCTGCCTCA
This sequence comes from Ichthyophis bannanicus, assembly GCA_033557465.1. Taxonomy (NCBI): domain Eukaryota; kingdom Metazoa; phylum Chordata; class Amphibia; order Gymnophiona; family Ichthyophiidae; genus Ichthyophis; species Ichthyophis bannanicus. The sequence goes on along the minus strand of CM066034.1, from coordinate 558,623,891 downwards.
TCAATGCCTTGCATCTAACTTGCCAATGCTTATGTTGTTTCTGGTGTTCATCATTAGACTCCTTTTTCCATTTCCTCAAGGATGCTTTTTTGGCAACAACCTCTCTGACCTCACCTTTAAACCATGCTGGCAGTTTTTGGCCTGCCTTCCACTTTTCTTAAGTGTGGAGTAATGTTCTATGTAAACTGTTTGTTACAATGTAAACCACCCCTGATCTCTAGAATGGGTGGTATAGAAAAACGTTTCAAATAAGTAGTCTGGCCTCCCAAGTTCTTTTAAACAGCACCCATGCTTGATGTAAATCTTTAACCTTCACAACTGCTCCTTTTATTTTTTTCTTAACTATTTTCCTAATTTTATCATAGTCTCCCATTTGAAAGTTAGAAGATAGTACTGTGGATTTCCCTACCATATTTTTCCATTTATTAAATCAAATGCTATGATCACTATTGCTAAGTGGCCCCAAAACCCTGTACTCGCTGTATTCATCCTTTCTTTAGCTCTTATCTGCCTTCTGCCTCTTATCTCTTTGTCAGCCCTAACTCCTTGCATGTCACTCATCTTATCCCTACCTTTAGCACATGTCTCCTGTCTCTTACCCAGCCTGCCATTCCGCTTACTCCTTCAAAGACTGCCCTCTTTCTCTGTCTTTTCACTCTCTACAGCCTCCATTCCCTTTCTTCTGGCTCTTAACCCCACTTCAGCCCCTCCAGGTCCCTCATACTATCTCCTTTCCTTGCTTCACCCTGTGGTATATCCCATGGCTCACTCAATACACCCCTCCTCATTCCCCCACGCAGACTCTTAGTACCAACACTTCCTCCTCCTAATCCCCAAGTTCCTGGCTTCTCACCCTACCCAATTACCACTCACTGCCTGAAATCCCATTCTCCTGTCAATCCTAAGCTAATTTCTGGGGTTGTCCTCTTCTGCTTTTCTACCTAGTCTCAGTCCTTACCACACTGAGATTCCCTGCATTACCTTCAACATTGTGTCCGTAGTTTCTGCTGTCCTACATACTTCCCCTGGTCCCAGTCATCCACCATCTTGCTTTTGTCTCCCTTTCCCAGCACCCATTCTTATTTTATTTTATTTATGCAGTTTACCATGTACAAACATAAAGTAATCAATACAGGAGATTGATGTTATAAATTCACATTACATACTCAACTTATAATTACAAACAAACCCTAACAGGGGCTATACAGTTCAAACAAAGATATCTAAGCTCCACGAACAGAACAAAGGCTGGGAAAAATCGTATCGCTAAAGCTGTTGCCCCCGTTACAGCTTCTGCCTCTGTCCAGACAGAGGTCCCAATGCCAGTTGAAGGACCAGTTCCATGTGCAGGGTGCCTGCATGCTGAAGCTCTGAGGAAACAAGTGGAGGAACTTGGAGAGGAGGTGGCGAGGCTGAGGAGCATTCAAGACAGTGAGAAGTACATTGATGAGATGCTCCTTGCAGCAACGAAGCTCTCCAGCAGAGGAGAAGATGTCCAACCTTCGTCATTCTGTAGGCACCCAAGTCACCAGGGCCTGCAGAATCGCCAATATAACTTCTACAGCCCTTGAACTGAAGAACCATTATGCAGCCCTGGAAGTGGAGGAGGTGAAAGCATCCCTGGAAAGGGAAGAACCAGAGCTCAAGTACCCCAAAGTAGCAGAATCAGTGACCACAAGGAAGCGAAGGGTAGTGGTGGTTGGTGACTCTCTTTTGAGGGGTACTGAGTCATCCATCTGCCGACCAGACTTGATGTCCAGAGAGGTATGCTGTCTGCCTGGTGCCAAAATCCAAGATGTTTTGGAGAGTTTGCCGAGACTCATCAAGCCCACTGACTATTACCCAATGTTGCTCATCCATGTCGGAACAAATGATACTGCCAGGTATTCCTCTGAGTGTATCAAAAGTGACTTCATGGCTCTGGGACAGAGGGTGAAGCAGTTAGGTGCACAGGTGTTGTTCTCTTCAATCCTCCCTGTTGAGGGTAAAGGCCAAGGCAGAGAGGCTCGCATCCTGGAGATGAAAGCATGGCTGCGTGGATGGTGTCATTGAGAGTGTTTTGGTTTCCTACACCATGGGATGCTGTTCCAAGGTTTGCAGAGCAGAGATGACGTCCATCTGTCCAAGAAAGGTTGATGCGTCTTCAGTAGTAGACTGGCTAATCTATTGAAGAGGGCTTTAAACTAGATTCGTTGGGGATGGGTGAAGAAAGCCTCCAGGTAAGTGATACATTAAATACCTTTATGCAAATGGGTAAAAGTGGTAACACATGGAAAGCAGTGTGTATAAATGCCCATAGCATGGGAAATAAGATCCCTGATGTTGAAGCTTTGGTGGGAGTGGCCGACTTGGATTTAGTGGCAGATACAGAAACATGGTTCACAGAAAACCATGACTGGGATGTAACTATACCTGGCTATACTGTATTCAGAAAGGAGGGTAGGAAGAAGGGGAGGAGGAGTGGCACTATATGTAAAAAAATACTATTAAAGCTTTGGAATTACAGAGCTTTAAAAGGGAGAGAGGAGGCATTGTGTGTTAAACTAGAAAGAGGGAAAGAGAAATCTATTTGCATTGGCGCGATATACAGACTTCCCTCACAAGAGGAAGAGGTGGACGGAGAGTTAATTGAAGACATACGCAGCACTGCTAGGAAAGGGGAAGTGCTACTGATGGGGGATTTCAATATGCCAGATGTTGATTGGCACATTCCTGCTGCAGTATCATCTAGAAGTAAAGAGATCCTGAATTCTCTACAGAGAGAACTATTCAGGCAATTGGTAACAGACCCCACACATGAAGGGGCCATATTGGACTTGGTGTTTTACCAGTGGTGGAAGTGTTTCTGATGTTATAGTGGGAGATCATTTTGCATCCAGTGATCACCAGATGGTGTGGTTCAGTATTAGTAAAAGGGCTATTTGAATCCATTCAAAGGTGAGGGGCTTAGACTTTAGGAAGACTAACTTTGCCAAGATGGGCCAATACCTCAGGGAGTCGTTAGCGGGATACGAACAGCAGGGGGATGTAGAAAAACAATGGGCAAAACTGAAGGACATTTTAAGGGCAACCAACCTTTTTGTTAAAATGGTAAATAAAGGAAAAGGAGACCGCTATGGCTTTCGAAAGAAGTAGCTGAAAAAGTGAAAATAAAGAGGGAGGCCTTCATGAAATACAAGAGATTACAGAGAGGAAGACCAGCATCTATATTTGGAAAAACTTAGAGAAGCTAGCAAAGTAGTCAGGAAAGCAAAGATTCAAAAAGAGGAAATAGCCAATGCAATAAAATTGGGGGGAGGGGGGGGGGGGGAGAAGCCATTTTTCAGATATGTTAGTGAGAAGAGGAAGGGCAAAGGTGGTATTGTCAGACTCAAGGGTAAAGGGGAGGAATATGTAGACGCTGATGAGGATAAAGCGGAATTGCTTAACAAATATTTCTGTTCTGTGTTCACAGATCAAGAACCAGGAGCAGGACCTCAGAAAACACCCACAAACAGGAACAGAAGCGAGGGGGCATCTTGAACAATTTTCAGAAGACTATGTTCGTGAGAAACTAGCTCACCTTAAAGTAGACAAAGCGATTGGAACGGATGGGATACACTCAAGAATACTGAGGGAACTTGGGGACGTTCTAGCAGCTCCACTGACTGACCTTTTCAATGCATCATTGGAGTCGGGAGTGGTGCCAAAGGACTGGAGAGAGGCTCATGTGATGCCTTTACACAAAAGCGGAAGTAAGGATGTAGTTGAAAACTACAGGCCGGTTAGTTTAACTTCGGTGGTGAGTAAATTATTGGAAACGCTGCTGAAAGACAAAATAGTAAGGTTTCTGGAGTCCAGCGGATTACAGGATCTGAGGCAGCATGGATTCACCAGAGGCAGGTCTTGTCAGGCAAATCTGATTGATTTCTTTGACTGGGTGACCAGGGAGATGGACCAAGGGAGAGCCCTAGATGTGTATTTAGATTTCAGTAAAGCCTTTGACACCGTTCCTCACAGGCAACTTATAAACAAACTGAGCACCTTAGGGATGGACCCTAAAGTTACTGCATGGGTTAGAAATTGGTTGTGTGGGAGGCGACAAAGAGTACAGGTAAATGGAGCTCACTCTGAGGAGAAGTACGTTACCAGTGGTGTGCCCCAGGGATCTGTCCTTGGTCCGATTCGTTTTAACATCTTTGTTAGTGATATAGCGGAAGGGCTGTCGGGTAAGGTTTGCCTCTTTGCGGATGATACCAAAATCTGCAAAAGAGTAGACACCCAGGAAGGTGTAGATAACATGAGGAGGGATCTAGCTAAACTTGAAGAATGGTCTACAATTTGGCAGCTGGGATTTAATGTTAAAAAATGTAAGGTCATGCATTTGGGCTGCAGCAATCCAAGAGAGGAATATAGTAGGGGTGAAGTACTTATGTCCAAAGAAGAGCGGGACCTAGGCGTGGTTGTGTCTGATGATCTTAAAGTAGCTAAACAGGTAGAAAAGGCGACGGCAAAAGCTAGAAAGATGCTTGGGTGCATTCGGAGAGGAATGGCTAGCAGAAAAAAGGAGGTGATAGTGCCTCTGTATAAGTCTTTGGTGCGACCTCATTTGGAGTATAGTGTGCAATTCTGGAGACCGCACCTTCAAAAGGATATAAACAGGATGGAGTCAGTACAGAGGGTGGCTACTAAAATGGTTAGTGGTCTTTATTATAAAGCATATGAGGACAGACTTAAGGATCTAAATATGTACACCTTAGACTAGTAAAGGTGGGATAGAGGTGATATGATTAAGATGTTTAAATAGCTCTATGGCATAAATGTACAGGGGGGAGAGCCTCTTTCAATTGAAAGCAAGTTCTGCTACAAGGGGACATGGGATGAGGGTGAGGGGGGGATAGATTTAGGAGTGATATGCGGAAGTATTTCTTTACGGAAAGAGTGGTTTATCCGTGGAATAGTCTCCCAGTGGAGGTGGTAGAGATGAGGACAGTATCTGAATTCAAAAAAGCATGGGACAAATGCAGAGGATCTCTAAAGGTAAAAAGGGGACTGTTGTAGTTGTTATGGAAGGACAGTAGATAGAAAAAGACCACATGGCCTATGTTTCTATTCAGCTGCATCCCACATTAATGGAGGGAAAAAACCCCCTCATTTTAACAAGAAAAAAGAACTACAGCCCAGCACCCATTCTTCTTCTCCCTTTTGCCTTGCTGTCTCTTTTCTAGCACACCACAGAGCAATCATTTTCTCTGCCTCCCCTCCCCCTCCAGCATCTGTTTATGCTATCCTTTTCCTCTCCCCCTCCACTAATATTCAAATTAATTTATACCTTAGCTGGCAGGGATCCCCCAGCCTGCTAACTGAAGAAATTTGGAGAGTGAATGGACAGAGAAGAAATGCCCCAGTCATTTGTAGCATTTGAAGCCTCTATCACAGACACCATGAGCACATATGGTATTGGTGGGCTATGACTATAGGACAGTGATGGCTAACCTTTTTGAGCCCGAGTGCCCAAACTGCCGCACAAAACCAAAGAATTTCCTCAAAGTGCCAGCACGTCAATTAAAGCCCCATTTGCATAAGGTGCTTCATTTGCATAAATATTTGCATAATGTTACCATACACTAACTTTTAGTAAACATGCCTCTTAATGAGTATATGGATAAAGAAAGACTAAAAGGTTTCTACATTACTATAATCCAGTACCAACCGCCAGGCACATTAGGAACTACTACAAACGCTGCCCATTTAGAACCCATAGCAAACCCGCCGTATCCTAACAGCACTACCAGGACTCACAAAGCACCATACTCTACCTATCAAAAGGCAACACTGCAAATATTAAACCAATACATCTCAGAGAACAACAATACATGACCTACTGGGGAAAGAACAAGTGGCAATGTCAAATAGGAATTATATAAACAGAATACCTCAGCTCAGTTACACATGCAGAACAGACCATCACCAAACAAGGAATCACAATTTAGAAACAGGAAGACAATAATTAAACTGGGAACCCCAAAAGCCAAACTTGGAATATACAACAACACTGTAGAAATAAAACTATATATTAATTTCCTCTTGTACTAAACAAAGCGCAAAAATTAATGATGCACATTTCCCAGAGCTGACATATTCCAGTTAATAAATTCAAAATAAAGAGATATTTTTCTACCTTTTGTGCATTTTTTTTTCAGTTGCAATTGTTCCAGCCACTTTCTTCTGGTTTCTTCGTGTCTTCTGCTAACTCTCCATCTGCTGTCCATTTGTCCTTTCTTCTGTCTTCTTGGTTTTTTTTTCCATTCTCTCTCTACATCTGCTTTAACATACTAATCTTTCTCCTTTGGCTCTTTCCTCATTCCTATTTCATCTACTCAAAATTTACCCCTCCATCCTCAATCCCCACTTACTCTCCCAATACCCGGCCAATTGTAGATTTTTTATCCCTCCCACACAAAATATTTTTCCCCTCTCCATTTTACTCTCCCAGCCCCATCCCATTCTAATCCTCCCCCAACACCAGCTCCCTTCTAGTTCCAGCCTCACCCAGCATCCATTCCCTTCTAGTCCCTGCATCAGCCCATTTCCAGTCCTAGCAGCCCCCCAACCCAATACCAGTCCTATCCCCCCCTCATCAACCCACTTCCAGTCCTAACCCCCCATCACCCCATTTTCAGTTTAAGCCCCCCCTATAACCCATTACCAGTCCTAACCCCCCACTTCCAGTCAGCCCCCCATAGCCCATTGCCAGTCCTAACCCCCCCATCAGCCCACAGTCCATTACCAGTCCTAACCCCATCAGCCCACCTCAAGTCCTAACCCCTCCCCATCAGCCCATTTCTTGTCCCAGCCCCCCCATAGCCCATTATCAGTCCTAAACCCCCCCATAGCCCATTACCAGTCCTAACCCCATCAGACCACCTCCAGTGTTAACCCCCCATCAGCCCATTTCCAGTCCTAACCCCACCCAACAGCCCACCTCAAGTCCTAACCCCTCCCCCTCAGCCCATTAGAAGTCCTAACCCCCCCCCTAGCCCTTTAGCAGTCCTAACCCCCCCTCTCTTGCCCATTTGAAGTCCTAACCCCCCCCCATAGCCCATTACCAGTCCTAACCCCCCATCACCCCATTTCCAGACAGCCCCCATCAGCCCACAGCCCATTAGCAGTCCTAACCCCCCCTAGCCCATTAGCAGTCCTAACCCCCCCTCCTAGCCCATTAGCAGTCCTAACCCCCCCCAGCCCATTAGCAGTCCTAACCCCCCCTCCTAGCCCATTAGCAGTCCTAACCCCCCCCAGCCCATTAGCAGTCCTAACCCCCCTCCTAGCCCATTAGCAGTCCTAACCCCCCCCAGCCCATTAGCAGTCCTACCCCCCCCCTAGCCCATTAGCAGTCCTAACCCCCCCAGCCCATTAGCAGTCCTAACCCCCCCCTAGCCCATTAGCAGTCCTAACCCCCCCTCTCTAGCCCATTAGCAGTCCTAACCCCCCATCACCCCATTTCCAGACAGCCCCCATCAGCCCACAGCCCATTAGCAGTCCTAACCCCCCCTAGCCCATTAGCAGTCCTAACCCCCCCTCCTAGCCCATTAGCAGTCCTAACCCCCCCAGCCCATTAGCAGTCCAAACCCCCCCAGCCCATTAGCAGTCCTAACCCCCCCCTGCCCATTAGCAGTCCTAACCCCCCATCACCCCATTTCCAGACAGCCCCCATCAGCCCACAGCCCATTAGCAGTCCTAACCCCCCCCCCCCTCCTAGCCCATTAGCAGTCCTAACCCCCCCCCTCCTAGCCCATTAGCAGTCCAAACCCCCCAGCCCATTAGCAGTCCTAACCCCCCCCTAGCCCATTAGCAGTCCTAACCCCCCCCCCTCCCACCCCATTACCACCCCCACCCCCCCCCTCCTATCACAATAGCACTCCACACCCCCCCCCCAGCCCTTTAGCAGTCCTAACCCCACCTAGCCCATTAGCAGTCATAACCCCCCCCTCCTAGCCCATTAGCAGTCCTAACCCCCCCCCCCCTCCTAGCCCATTAGCAGTCCTAACCCCCCCAGCCCATTATCATTCCAACCCCCCCACCCTCCCCATTACCAGACCTAACACCCCCCCCCCCCCCCGCCAAAATTAAAAAAAGAAAAAGAGGGCTCTGGCTGCTGCCGCGGACGCGGCAGCATGCAGTGTCCCGCGGGGCCCCCTCCGCCCGCTAAGCCCCTCTGCAAGGGCTTTCAGATTCGCGAGGGAGACAGCGTCTCCCTCGCGTCTCTTGTTAAGCCCGCAGGGGCTAATGGGAAATTTCCCATCAGTCCCTCGCGTCTAAAGGGGCTGATGGGAAATTTCCCATTAACCCCTACGGGCTTAACAGAGACGCGAGGGAGACGCTGTCTCCCTCGCGAATCTGAAAGCCCTTGCAGAGGGGCTTAGCGGGCGGAGGGGGCCCCGCGGGACACTGCATGCTGCCGCGTCCGCGGCAGCAGCCAGAGCCCGCTTTTTCTTTTTTTGCGGACCTTCACGCGTGCCAGCTGCAAGGCCTTCGCGTGCCACAGCTGGCACGCGTGCCATAGGTTCGCCATCGCTGCTATAGGAAGTGCTTCTGTGAATGTGCTCATGGTGCTGGCATTAGAGGCTTAAGGATGGCTACCTACTGTGCAGCTTCCATGCTTATTTGTGCTCCGGATTTATTCACCTAGCAGAGTTTGGGAATCCTCACCTGTTACTATCGAGGGCAACTTATAAACCAAGCACATCAAATCACAAATCAGAAATATGACAGTCGGATATATGATATGAATTGTGTGATATGGCTGTAAAGACAGTTGCCAGGTGATGTCATTAGAGCACCACGGAAGAGGCCATTTTTTGGGGGAGTTTCGGTTATAACTGAAAGCCCAGAATTCCCCTCTGAAGGTGCCTCATTGGAGTTTTTCAGTTATAACAGAAAACTGGTATCCTAATTATAAACCACTATAATTTTCATAGGCATTTTTGAAACAACTAGGCTTGGGCATTTACACCAGCCAAAAAGGCAGGCGTAAGTGTTCATGCCTAGTTTGAATGTATTATCCATGATGATGCCCAGATCCTTTTTCCTGGGTGGTGATTCCTAATTTGGCCCTTTGCATTGTATAACCATAGTTTAGATTGTTCTTCCCTAAGTGCATAACTTTGCACTTGTCCACATTAAGTTTCATTGGCCATCTGGATGCTCAGTCCCCCAGTTTATCAAGATCCTCTTGCAATTTGCACAATCCTCTTGTGTTTTAACAACTTTGAATAATTTTGTGTCATCTGCAAGTTTGATCACCTCATTTGTTATTCCCTTTTCTATTTATGCCCCTAATGATACACAGATAAAACATGCGTTATCTAATTTACCTCAGCAACGCAAGAACACCTTGTATATAACTATTAAAGTTCCGTTATCATTATTGTACATAGTTGTTACTGTTCCATGTAAACTGAATTTACTACCCTGTACTGTTTGACTGTTTATATTGTTCATTGTAAACTACAATTGATTTGTAGGAAATCGCGGTATAAAAATGTTCATAAAATAAATAAATGTATGACTTAATAAAATTACCCTCTGGGTGTCCAGTGCAGAGCTTGACCAGCTGCCTGGATCATATGCGTGCATTTCTTCTGAAACTGGATACCTTTCATTTATTTATTAATTATTTGGCCTACGTCTTTCCAGTATATTTCAGTGTGAGTTACAGTGGGTATTTCCCTGTAGGGCTTACAATTTAAGTTTGTACCTGAAGCAATCGAAGGTTAAGTGGCCTGATCCTCCATTGAACCCTGGTCTCTTTGGGTACTACTAGGCTACTCCTCCACTCCTTTATAATGTGTGTGATATAATGTGTTTGCTGCTATATATGTAATCCCCTTCCTGTGTACACTAGATTGAGCCCTGATATCCCACCTTTTAGTCATGATAGGTTCCCAAGTGAAGATAAGGTATTATCTTTAAGCTGAAGGCATCGTACTTGAAATTTTCCCAGAAAGACTTTGAAGATGGAATTGGTGTTCCAAACAAAAGTCTGTACTGTAAAATGCCTTCAGTGCAAATGATTCGCCAAATGGCCTGCTTTTTAATATTGTATCCATACTACAAAGCTGAAGCAGATCTATCTCTATGACCCCCATCCTGGGATCCCATGACATTCCTCCTGAAAGTTAGGTTCCCTTTCGATTGGTGATGTGTCCTTTCCCTAGGCCACTCCATGATAAGGATATGCATTTTTCATTGTGGTGGATGCAAAAACTTATCCTGTCGATGAAACATTATATTATCTCTAATATGCAAGGCTTCCATAATCTGGAATGTGGTAGCATGTGCTTCCAAATGTGAAACCACACTTTCTAATTAAGACAATTTGTTTGCGGTTTCTTGACTAAAAACAGATACTTCCTGTGTAAATGTTTTTTTTCAATAAATTCTTTATTACAAACAACTCTCCAAATGTCCTTAAGTGATAATTTCTTTATCTGACCTCAGTCACTGACTCTTCACCCTTATCCAGCATGATGAATCATCTTAGATAAGGGAGTCCTCATGCTGGAAGAGGAACTGTTGGAAGCCGAAGACACCAAGTGGGTATGTCTACTAAACCTTAGCAGCCAAAACAGCGTGGTAAGGGGCCAACTTCCGCAGAATCTGCAGGGGGCGTTCCCAGGGGAGGTCCTGCAGATACCACTGAGATTTGTGTTTCCCACAGAGACCCTGCATTACCTGCCCTAGCAGATATCGGTGGTACATCCATAGGGAGGGATATTAGTGATTGGGTGCACAGAGCTGTGAGCAGCTCTGTATCCTGATCGCTGCCATACCCCATCAACTACTGCTATCGGGCCTGCTCCCCCATATTGGCGGTGCTGCGGTACTGCAATCTGCAGCTCTAACAGTATTAAAAGTTAAGGTCTGTGTCTCCAGTGCTGATTTTCCTCCTTGGACAGCTCCTGATCTCCATTGGGAGAATCAGTGCAACCCCCAATGTATAAAATGTCCTGGCTAGCCAGTAGGCTAATCCACCCCCCCCCATGCAAATTTAAAAGGGTTAATGCTGGGGGAGCCTGGGGGCTGTGGGCTCCCCCCGTGTTAGCTGGCTAGCTGAGATTTACATTTTTGTAAGCAAAGATGAGGGGAGGGGGAAAGGGAGGGTGGGGGCCACAAGGCGTCCCCCAATGCAGATTTAAAAGGGTGGGGGGCCCTGTGGCCCTCCCCTCCCCCTCACTTACAAAAAATGTAAATCTCGGCTAGCCAGCCAGCACAGGGGGAGCCCACAGCCCCCCCAGGCTCCCCTCAGCACTAACCTAAAAAATCCATGGTGGTCTAGGATAAGAACAGGTGCAGGAATGATCCTACATGCTCTTGCCCCATCCAGCAGCCAAATCAAAATGGTTGCCATCTCGCTAGGGGGCAGCACTATGAGATTGGGTATTTTGAGAAGAACAAAGATTGCCACGGTCAAAGATGGCTGCAGCCTCTCAGTGCTTCCCCCTAATGAGAGGTTAGCGGGCAGCCCCTCATGACTGCGGCCATTTAGATTTGGCTGCTGGACAGGGCAGAAGCATTGAGGATCACTCCTGCTCCGTTCTTACCCTAGATCATCATGGATTTTAAGGTTAGTGCATGGGGGCCGCAGAGACCCCCCTCCCCTTACTGACTGACTGACCTGGGATTTACATTTTTGTAAGGGGAGGAGGAGTGAGGGGGCCATGGGGCCCCTATCCTTTTAAATCTGCATCAGGAGAGGGAGGGGCTTAAGTGGCTGGCTAGCTGGGACATTTTTATACCTTGGGGGTTGCACTGATGCCCCCTGGGCAGCTTTTGATGGGGATCAGGAGTTGTCCGGGGGGAATCAATGCTTAAGGGGGGCATATAATTTACTTCTGTATATTGTCAGTGCTGCAGAGCACAGCACCCACAGCACTGACATTCTCCAGGAACAAGCAGGAAGTCGGTCCTCTTCTCCCTCCCCCCAATATAGCATAGTTACTCACCTGTAACAGGTGTTCTCCAGGGACAGCAGGAATCGGTCCTCACATATGGGTGATGTCGGCACTGACTGAGCCCCCACGGAAGCATCTCCCCAGTTTTCAAAAAAAACCTTTGGGAGATTCCATCACACATGCATGATCCCCTTCCCGCCCAAGGGTGCCATCTTACTTAGTCTCTCTTTTTCCACGGAGCCCAACAGATGTCTTTCTTCTTTCTAAGGTAAAAAGTTAATATTCTTGGCATAAAACTGCTCCTCTTCTCCGTTTAACACTGGTCCCTTTCCTGCCTCTGAGCCCCGTTGCCCTGACATTGAGTATCAGAACCATTTTAGTTTTTTTTTCTTCCAGTGCAGTTTCGTGCCCTTTTCTAACCCCTGGCCGCATAGAGGGTCTTTGATCTCACAGGGGTCCTTTTTGCCCCAATGGCCAGTGGGTTCAAAAAGTGTGATTGGTACATGAAGAACTTGTCCCTAACCGATACACACGACTGCTGCCTCCGGTGTCTTGGTGCCGACAATGACCCAGAGGTTTGCGCTCTGTGCAAAAAGATGTCCGCGAAGGCTGTTCAAAGTGTTAGGCAGAAGCAAAACATCTTCCACAGGTCAGACTGAACTGGTATCCCCGGTAGCCTCACGCTCTTAGGACCATTATAGATCCTCAGTCACGTAAAGCCCCCGCGGTGCCCGATCGGGCCAGTGGACACAAAGGGTTCCCCAGAGTGTGAGTGCAAGAAGAAGAAGAAATCGGACACGCATGACAAATCCCGTGTCAGGTCCCACAGACCCCGGAGGATATCGGAAGAGTCAGAGCAGGAGCAGCCAATGAAGTTGTCCAGAGCAGACACATAGGTCTTCGGTGATGGATCACGGACCCCTGAGGCTTGTCCCATCAAAGACTTCCTCTCTTCACTGATGTCTGACCCGGTCACTCCAATATCCATGTCAAAGGCTGCAACTCCTGAGTGGGAAGCCAGGATGATGGCATTGGAACGCACTGTAACTGCCTTCCTTGCCTCACAGCAGGTGTCGATGCCTGGCCCTGCTGGTGCTCATGCTGAGACCACAAGGACCTTGACATTGAGGACTCCCTGGGCTGCCAAGATAATCCTCGAGAGTCTCGAGCTGATCCTTGGTGAGGGTCTCGATCCTGTTCCTGGTCCTCGGGAGTGCGATCCTCCCTGGCAAGTGCTTGTGGCTCCGGCCAAGCAGCCACCATGGGTCACCAAGGACCTGACCTGAGCCCGATGCATCAAGTGCGGTTCGGCCTTGAGTTCTCGATGGACTACTGGGAGTCAGAGGACAAGGTTTTCCCAGAAACACAAAAACACCTCAATCTCCCCTCAGACCGTTCTCCCCCAGCATCACAGCGCCGGTCCCCACCCAAGGACAGATTGTTCCTTGAGTTTGTCCAGGACATGGCGAAAGCTTTGTCTCTCTCACCATGGAGTCAGAGGAGGACCATCGCACGGAGGAGCTTGAAATCTTCCAGTATGAGGCTCCACTTAAGGAGGCCCTGATGGTCCTTGTTCCCGTCATCCTCGAGCGGCGACTCCTTCAGATGTGGGAGACTCTGGCATCGGTACCGTAGTTAGCTGATGCCTTGACACTGTGTACCGTGTCCAGCAGAGACCCAGCTTTTGGAAAGGACAACTCCTTCACACTTCTATGGTGGTAGAGTTCACCATGCACTGGCAGAAAAGCCCAAAGACACTCCTCCTTGCTCCCGGGCAGGGAGTCCCGTGTTCTCGACACATTTGGATGCAGATGCTATCAGGATTCAATGCTGATTTGCTGAATCTAAGCTTGGCAGGTATCTCCAAGACCTAGCGAAAGAACTCTGAGGTTTCTCGGGTCTCTGTGGAGATCACCTCCAGGGATTCCAAACCCTCACTTAGTGTATCAGGGAGTGCTTGTAGTACATGTTTCGAGCTGCCTATGATGACTTCGAGTCTAACGCGAGGGTGGCTGCCGCAGGCATTGGTGCCTGACGAAAAGCCTGGCTCCAGGCATCAGACTTCAACCAGTGAGTCCAGGAGAAACTCCTTGACATCCCTTGTTTTGGTGAAAACCTCTTTGGCAGACTGATGGAGGATTAGGTGGCGGAGATAACCGAGTTCGTCATGAGGATTCTGCTCTCCAGAAAGACCTCGACCCTTCCAAAGAAGAAACCATCGGGGAAGAGGCCTCCTTTTTTACAGAAAAGGCCAGCCTTACCGATGCTATCCCCAATACCTTTGCAGCTCACTACTGCCTGGAGAGGGAGTCCTGATGGGACAGTGCCTTCACCCAGGCTGTACTCCTTAATATGTTTGGAGTTTAGGAAACTCCTACCCGCCGACTCTTCTGTGTTCAGGATATTGGAGTGATGGTTCTCCCTGGACACGGGTCTTTAGGGTCTTTCTTCAGACTTGCTCACAGCTGGGCCGTGTTTTCCTACAGGTTCTTGGTAGCCTGTAGCTAGGGAGTCCCATATGTGAGGACTGACTTCCTGCTTGTTCCTAGAGAAAGCGTAGTTACTCACCTGTAACAGGTGTTCTCCAGGGACAGCAGGAATCAATCCTCAGAACCCTCCCTCCTCCCTTTTGGAGTTGCTATTTTGCCATCTTCTTTTGTCAGCTCTAGCTATGTCATCTGACTGAGTAAGATGGCACCCTTGGGCGGGAAGGGGACCAAACGTGTGGTGGTATTTCTCAAGGGCTTTCTTTGAAAGCTGGGGTGATACTTCCATGATGGCTCCATCCTGCCGTCCTTGGAGAACACCTGTTGCATGTGAGTAACTATGCTATATGGGGAGGGGGCTCGATCACAGAATGGGGAGACCCGATTGCCTACATAGCATAGCCCTGGCTCTGAAAAGCCTCAACTACCACACCATTGTATGGTGGTGGAATCAGCGATGCGCTGCATTAAGAGTTCTAAAAATCATTCTTCTGTGCCTCTGGGCAAGGACTCCAGAACTCTTAATGCTTTTGGATGTCTGTGTTTTCAGACTTGTATGTTCACCTCCAGGATTATTTTCTACATGCTCTTCATGGGCATGTTATCTCAAGGATGTGCCCAGGGATTTTGAGAACTTTCTGCCTATCATTCCTGGCCTTACTTGGGCAGAACAAGAATACATCAAAAATTTTTGACTAGAGTGTCTTTTGTTGCTTTTGAGTCAGCTAGCAGAACCTCAACAGTCTGCATCGGTGTTTTCAGGATGAACTGGCTCCAGGCCTCTGACCTTGAACATTGGGTTCCAGACAAATGGGCCAATATCCCCTTGCTCTGAAGAAAACCTCTTTGGCAAGGGTTGGAGAGAGAAGGCTGGAGAGATTGAGACAGATGATCTCGCCCTCAAACATTTCTCCAGAAAGACTGCAGATCCCTCTAGGAGAAAGGCCAATCCAAAGAAGTCTTTCTATCCTAAGAAAAAGAGATTATCCAACTGTAGCTGCTTATCAGCCTCAGCAGCATCAACAGGGCCCTTGTCAGCCCAAGAAGGCAAAAGCACCTAAGCCATAACCAGGTGCACAGCCACAGCCTAGTTTCTGACTCCCTTACTAGAGAGCATAGCTACCCTGCCTCTGCAGGGTCCCTCACCCTTTCACATAGCAGGCAGGCTCTGTTCTTATGCCCATAGGTGGCATCACACCAGAGCAGTGGACGCTCAACATTGTCCACAGGGGCTATCTGCTTCATTTCTAAAGCTTACCCCTGACCACCTCCTCAAGGGATTGTCCTGCAAACCCTCTGCAGGCCGATCTTCTCTCAAACGAGATGTCTATCCTGTTGGTTCAGAAGACAATAGAAGAAATTAAGTTAAAAAATAGATAACACTAAATATATATAATGGAGAGTAGTAGATAAGGTGTGTTTTTCTACCTGTTGGGGCTTTTTTGCAGTTTTAGAAATGTTTGAAATGATGAGTTACTTATTTGTTGCTCCTGTGAGTCTGCTTTGTCAATAGGATACTGAGGGCTGGTGGAAGGTGCCAGCTGCCTTTCTAGGGGGTTGTCAGAATTCTGACATGCTCAGTCTCCAAGCTGTTGGTGAGAGACAACAACCCATAGGTAACAGGACTGGACTGGAAGAATTCAAGGAACATCAATTAGCAGATAAGACCTTGTTTCACCTTTTTAGTAAGGTTACCAGATGTCATAGATTTTTGGGGATCGTGTCCAGTTTTATTTCTTAATTCCAACATAGAAATAAAGGGGGAAGAAGAAAAAATATTTTCAATTTAGTGATTTGCATGTGTCAGTTTTTAGAATTTATATCCATTATCTTTATATTTTGCACAGTACAAGGGAAATACATCACTGTTTCTGTTTCTCAGTTTTGTCTGCCTGGAAATGATATTGTTGCTCAAACCTGGAAATAGTGTATCCTTCCCCTCTTTCCCCACCCCACTTCTGATAAATATAGTAACATAGTAAATGATGGCAGATAAAGACCAGTATGGTCCATCTAGTCTGCCCAGTAAGATGGCAAGAGTAGGTGCACCTGCCGCTCTATGCAGGCCACCCCTCCCCATGTCTTTGTTTTAAGGGTGAACCCTCCCCATGTCTTTGTTTTAGGGGTAAACCCACCGCTCCGTGTAGGACACCCCTGTATGTTGAGAAATTAGTTAAGTTTATTTTGATTTTATCCTGTTGCTGTAAAGGCATCCACTGTGTCTGTCCCATGTCATTTTGAATTCTGTCACTGTATTTGCCCCCATCACGTCCATCGGGAGGGCATTCCAAGCATCCACCACCCTTTCAGTGAAAAAGTGTTTCCTGGCATTGCCTTTCAGTTTACCCCCCTGCATCTTCATGTTATGCCCTCTAGTTTTACAGCTTCCCCGTCTTTGGAAGAGGTTGTTTGTTCATTATTTCTCTTTAAGTATTTAAAAGGTCTGAATCATATCTCCCCTGTCCCTCCTCTCCTCCAGAGTGTACATATTTAGGTCTTCAAGTCTCTTCTCATAAGGCTTTGTCTGCAAAATATCTGGTAACCTTAGTTTTAAGTAGTGGGTCATTTGCATGGGGGGGGGGATTTTTAGGTATGTATTTTTTTTAAAGAGGTGGCATTTTAACGTACATAAGTACATATAGTTTCAAGAATATGCATACTTTTACATGATCCGCCTATAGGCATGTTGAGGGGTGGAATTTTGGTGGATTGTGGGCAGAATCATAATTTTTGCAAGTTGTTTATAAAATACATGTAAACATTTATGCCTGCTCCTGATTTCTGCTGTTTTTGGCATAGTCTTTTATAACTCAATTATTCACCATTCTGTCACTTGAGAATATGAAACAATGCAAAAGTCACCAAACCCCAAGTGTATAAGGTAAAACTGCTTTCCTTATCGTCTCTCCAGGCCAGTCCAGGTACATATGGGTAGTCAGACCCTCCAGCAGCTGAGGACTGAACAAGACAGAGTCTTGCCTACTTGGTATAAGAGCTGCTCCTACTTTCCCTGACTCCAGTCTTTTCAGTCCTCAGCAGCTGGCGGTAAGAGCTCTTAGGTGTGGACTCCCTGAATAGATGATCTGACATCAAAATTGGAAAAAAAAAGAAGAAATATTTTACGTAAGAGTAAACCACCACTGAATGGCTCTAGCTGAGTTTCTTCAGTAGGGTGAGAGTTATGAAGGTTGGAAGCGCTTCCTTTGGAGCACCAGGGAAGCGCAAGAGGCAGCTGGGATAGAGCCTACCTCGGCCAGGGCTAAAAAACACCAGAAACTGCTGGGAGTGAATACCTGAGACCCCAGGTCCCTCCCTCCGTTCTCCAGTGGGATAACCAGGAGCCAGTAAGCTACGGGCCCTCAGGCTATCCCCTAGTTGGCAGATGCGAGGTGTTGTATAGTGTTAGTGGTAAGAGGCATCTTCCGTTTGTTGGGGGGGGGGAGCCACGAGACCGTGCAGGTGTGCGGCACTGCTTTGTTTTTTTTTTTTTGCTTCGTGGCTAAGTTTTTGGGTGTTGCGGTTCCTCTCCAATCAGCTGTAGAGTGGCAGGGCAGCGCGTGTGCATGATCCCGACTCTCTCGGCATGTAGAGTGCGGGAGCAGCTGTGGTTTCTGTATTGTAGGGCTCTGTCATTTTTGAGTTTATCGAGGCTGGGACATACAAAGACTTTTCCTGGGGAGTATCGAGCAGGACAAGGCCCATGGGGATTCATCGAGGTCAGCTCTTCCTGCGATTTTGGCAGGAACCGCAGCCATTTTGCATCTGGTGGCCATTAGCTCAGTACAGCCTGATCAGACGGCAAAGAGCATTGCAGAAAACAGGGCGAAGGTACAGAAGCTGGCAGGGGGGTTTCAGCACCTCGGTCAGAGATACCAGGGCTGAAAGAAGGGCTGGAATCGGTATTCTCCCCGCACTTTATTCTTTCTCCTTTCTCCTCATAAGACATACTGCCTTAAAAGATCTCAGACGGTTGTACAAGATCTCCCTTGTACGTTTCTGGTAACCCCTGGGGAGGAGTTCTTATGTGGGGGGAGGACCTTCCTGGCCAGAAAAGATGGAAGAGACCAGTCACAATTGGCTCGGAGGGGACTTCCCGCAGCTGCAAGCGTTAGGCGACAGGGAGGACAGCATGGCCGAGTTTTGGAGGGACCTTTGGACCCACAAATTGGAGGAAGGGGAGTTCATTCCAGAGGATGATCCCAATGTATTTCAGTTGTTCCATAGAGAGGAATTGGGACCATTAATTGACCATTCCCTCACGGCCCTGAACATCATGCAGACCGCTCAGGCAGAGGAGCCTCTGGAAGACCCCCTGCTTCAGGGCTTTAAGGGAATGCAGGTGTGCTTCCCAGTTCATAGGGTCATCAAGAAGATGATTGAGGCAGAGTGGGAGCATCTTGAGGTCACCTTGATGGGTAGTTGGCCCATGGGCCGGTTATACCTGATTCCACCAGACGAGCGGGACTTTTTAAGGATACCCAATATGGATGCCATGGTCTTGGCGGTCACTAAGAAGACTATCATCCCAGTTGAGAGCGGAGCTGCTCTCAAAGATATACAGGATAGGCGATTGGAATTTCTCCTTAAGCAGGCCTTTGACAAGTGCCTTGGCCTTACAGGCTTCCATTTGTGGGGCCTATGTGTCCAGGACCTCTATTCACTGGCTCCAAGGTGTTTCCCCTTTAGACCCAGGCGGGAACGGAAGGGGCAAAGCTGGAGTCAGCTGCCGCTTACATGGCAGATGCCTTTTATGATTTGGTCTGGATAACTTAACATAAGAACATAAGATATGCCATACTGGGTCAGACCAAGGTCCATCAAGCCCAGTATTCTGTTTCCAACAGTGGCCAATCTAGGTCATACGTACCTAGCAGTTTCCCCAAGGGACACAGGTTCCACAATGCTTGTATTGGTTCAAGCATTGATATCCTGGGTCCCTTCTTAATAATGGTTTATGGACCTTTCCTCCAGGAACTTGTCCAAACCTTATTTAAACCCAGCTACACTAACAGCCTTTACTACATCCTCCGGTAACAAATTCCAGAGTTTGATTACACGTTGAGTGAAAAAATATTTTCTTTTATTAGTCTTAAATAGTTTACCCTGTAGCTTCATTGCATGTCCCCTAGTCTTTCTATATTCTGATAAGGTAAACAATCGATCTACGTTTACCTGTTCCACTCCGTTCATTAATTTATAGACTTATATCATATCTCCCCTCAGCCGTCTCTTTTCCAGGTTAAAGAGCCCCAAACATTTTAGCCTTTCTTCATAGGAGTATCCTTCCATCCCCTTTACCATTTTGGTGGCTCTTCTCTGAACCTTTTCTAAAATCGCTATATCCCTTTTAAGATACGGCGACCAGAATTGCACACAATATTCAAGGTGTGGTCTCACCATGGAACGATATAGAGGCATTATAATATCTTTTGTTTTATTTTCCATTCCTTTCCTTATCATACCTAGCATTCTATTTGCTCTCTTGGCCGCTGCTGCACACTGGGCCGAGGGTTTTAACATGGTATCCACAATGACGCCTAAATCTTTTTCCTGGGTGATGGTTCCTATTGCATCGTGTAACCATAGTTTGGGTTGTTCTTCCCTAGGTGCATAACCTTGCACTTGTCCACATTAAAATTCATCTGCCATTTTGATGCCCAGTCTTCCAATTTATCAAGATCCTCTTGCAATTTTCCACAATCCTCTTGGGTTTTAACAACTTTAAATAGTTTTGTGTCATCTGCAGATTTGATAACCTCACTCGTTATTCCACTTTCCAGGTCATTTATGAATATGTCAAAAAGCAGCGGACCCAGCACAGATCCCTGGGGTACACCACTATTCACCTTTCTCCATTGGGAAAATTGGCCATTTAGCCCTACCCTCTGCTTTCTATCTTTTAACCAGTTCCTGATCCACAATAGTACACTGCCTCCTATCCCATGACTCTTTAGTTTTTCCAAAAGTGTCTGATGAGGGACCTTGTCAAAGGCTTTCTGAACGTCCAGATACACAATATCAACCGACTCACCTTTGTCCACCTGATTATTCACTCCTTCAAAAAAACATAACAGATTAGTAAGACAAGATCTTCCTTGTCTAAAGCCATGTTGGCTGTCTCCCATTAGGTCATGACTATCTACATGCTGAGCAGTTTTATTCTTTATGATGGTTTCTACCATTTTTCCCGGTACTGATGTCAGGCTCACCGGTCTGTAGTTTCCCGGATCACCCCTGGAACCCTTTTTAAAAATTGGTGTTACATTGGCGATCCTCCAATCTTCAGGTATTAGAGATGATTTTAATGATAGTTCACAGATTACTAATAGCAGGTCTGCAATCTTGTATTTCAGTTCTTTCAACACCCTTGGATGTATACCATCTGGACCAGGTGATTTGCTACTCATCAGTTTATCTAATAGTTGTAATACATCTTCCCGATGTATCGATATTTCCTTCAATTCTTCCGCACCTTTAAATACCACTTCAGTCATGGGTAACATCCCTACATCTTCCTCAGTAAAGACTGAAGCAAAGAATTCATTCAGTCTCTCCGCTATCGCCTTGTCGCCTCTTAGTGCTCCTTTAACCCCTTTATCATCTAATGGACCAACTGACTCTCTCAGAGGTTTTTTGCTACGAATGTACTTGAAAAGGTCTTTACTTTGCGTTTTTGCTTCCGCAGCAAGCTTCTTCTCAAATTCTCCCTTTGCCTGCCTTATCAATGCCTTGCATTTGACTTGCCAGTGCTTGTGCTGTTTCCAGGTTTCGTCGTTTGGCTCTTTTTTCCATTTCCTGAAAGATGCTTTTTTGGCAACAACAGCCTCTCTGACCTCACCTTTAAACCATGCTGGCAGTTTTTTGGACTTCCTTCCACTTTTCTTAAAGCGTGGAATATAGCTGGTCTGGGCTTCCAAGATAGTATTTTTCAACAACAGCCAAGCCTGATGTACGTCTTTAACCTTTGCAACTACTCCTTTTAGTTCCATGGCAATGGCGTCGGTGATCGCAGTACGGCGGCTTCTCTGGCTCCGTAATTGGGCGGCGGATCACTCTTCCAAGTCCAGACTGAGCAAGCTCCCATATAAGGGGAGCTACTCTGGAAAGGCATTGGAAAAGATAGAAAACGACTTGGGCGACTCCAAGGGGGACGCCTACCGGAGGACTGTCTGAAGGGTCCAAAACTCAAAGGACTGCAGAGAGTTGAGGCCAGAGATTTCCAAAGGTTCCAGACTTTGAGGTTCATTCCTTACGAAAGGAGTTGCTATGCAAATAGAGGACCGCCCTTCCAGGGAGCCCAGGGCTACAGTAGGGATTTTTACAAGCCCCAGTGAAGCTATGCAGGACCAGATGGTACCAATAGAGGGGTGGTACAGCAGTTTTATTCCATCTGGGCCACTATGACGATCAGTGGGTATTGAAGATCCACCCGCAAGGGCTGTGCACTTGGATTTGCGAGGCCTTTGTCCACAGCCCTTGTCCAGTCGCCTTGCCGTGTGCCGGAGAAGAGGGAAGTGGTGCGTTCCACTCTTCAGCGCTTAATCCAACCGAAAGTGGTGAGTCCGGTAACTTGAGACCAGTACGGGTTTGGTTGATACTCCATTTACTTTGTTGTCCCCATCCTCGACCTCAAGCAGATGAACCAGTCATTAAAGGTACCACATTTCCGCACTGAAATATTGAGAACCGTCATATTGGCGGTGAGATGGGGAATTTCTCTCTGTCCTGGATCTCACAGAAATCTATCTCCACATTTCCATCAGGCTGGAGCACCAGCAGTTTCTGCGGTTCACCGTGCCCATGGGTCATTTCCAGTTCAGGACTCTGCCCTTCGGGCTGGCCACCGCACCACATATGTTCACGAAGATTATGGTGGTGGCAGTGGCGGCAGCCTTACATTATGAGGGGATTCTCGTGCATTCCTACCTGGACAATTGGCTCACTATTATGCCTTATCTTTATGTATATAGTTTCATGTATTCCTCAACCATCATGATACATGTCAATATGTAAATAGTTTCCCATGTTCTCCAAGTTTTATTCCTTATTATAATGTAATTTCAATCAGTCTTCTCTGATCTGAAAACTTTGTTAAATGTAAACCGCACTGATAACAAATAGTGCGGTATATAAAAATTGTTAAATAAATAAAATAAATCTGGCCGAAGACCAAGACAGAGGCCGTCAAAATGATAGTTTTTCTGCAACGACTCGGGTGATCAACCACTCCAAGAGCCAGTTTCAGTAGGTGCAACAGCTGGTTGAGCTCAGAGTGCTCTTCGAAATGAAGGCTGGGCGGGTATCACTGCCTGAAGACAGAGTGCAGAAGCTTTTGGGGCAGGTCCGGATGTTCCTGCATATGAGGGCACCCACGGCGTGGTTTTACATGCAGCTATTGGGCTCCATGGCAGCGGCACTGGATCTGGTCCTATGGGCCAGGGCACATAATGAGGCCACTACAGCAGGCACTTCTCTCGCGGTGGTCTCCTCAGCGGCATGCTCTGTCGCAGAAATTGCCATGTCCAGAAGAAGTGCGGGACAGCCTGGAGTGGTGGCTGGATCCAGCTCACCTAAGGGCAGGGATGCCTTTGGAACAGCCACCATGGATCCTATTTAAAATGGATACCAGCCTCTCTGGCTGAGGAGCTCACAGTCTTTCTCACAAGGCACAGGGATGTTGGTCCCCTGGAGAAGCTTCATGGTCTATCAATCAGCTTGAGATGAGAGCGGTGCTTCTAGTGCTGCAACAATTTCAGCACTTGCTGGAAGGGAAGGCTGTGCGGCTCTTCTCTGACAATGCAGTGACAGTAGCATATGTAGACCGTCAGGTGGGCACCAGCAGTGCTACCTTAGTGCAAGAGAGTCAACTGCTTCTGGCCTGGGCAGAGACTCATCCCACTAGAGGACAGCAACCTTGGGCCGGAAGGACTGAGGTTTCTAGTCCCACAGGTGCTCCTTGTGGTCTTGGGCAAGCCACTTAACCCTCCATAGCCCATGTTCCCTGTAAAATAGTTACCTCCAAGTTATAATGCCCTGTTCAATGTAATTTCAGTTTGTTCAATGTAAACCGCACTGATGCAGAATAGCGCGGTATATAAGAGAATGTAAATAAATAAATAAATCTGCAAGCCCTGTTGGCTGTGCACGTTGCAGGGAAGGACAGTGTTCAGGCAGACTACTTCAACTGAAACGCCTTTGATCCTGGAGAGTGGGAGCTCAACGCGGCTATGTTTCACGATAATCGTGATCCGGTGGAGGCAGTTGGTCATGGATCTCATGGCTCTCTTGGCCAACACCAAGGCGCCTCGTTTCTTCATCAGACAGAGGAAACACATGTCCGAGGGGCTCAATGCTATATAGTTTAGCCATGGCCAATGGACGGTCTCTTGTATATTTTCCTGCCGTGGGCGCTTATAGGCCACCTTTTACAGTAGACAGAGAGACACAATGGGCAGGTGATTCTCATAGCACTGGATTGGCCACGCTGACTGTGGTACGCCAACCTCACTCACCTCCTGGTTGACAGTCCATGGAGGTTTCACAACTGGATCAGTCTCTTGATGCAGGGGCCTGAGCTGATGCCACAGATGGATCGATTCTTGCTTATGGCTTGGCTATTGAAAGGGTGCGGTTGCACTGCAGGGGCTACTGGGTGGCAGTCATTTCTATGATGATAGGCTCCAGAAAGCGCTCAACGATGCTTGTGTATGTCAGGGTTTGGCGCATTTTTGAAGAATGGTGCGATACCCAGAACATTTGTCCCCCTTCTGTTTGCTTGCCGACGTTTTGATGTTTCTCTAGCGTGGCCTTATCTCTTAGCTCATTGAAGGTGCAGGTAGCAGCTGTAGCCTGCTATAGGGGGCGAGTACATGGTCGGACATTGGCAACAGATCCAGATGTCATCCAGTTTCTGCACGCAGTGAAGCTCGTGAGACCACCCATATGACCGGTGATACCGCCATGGGATCTGAATTTGGTCCTTGAAGCTATGATGGAAGCTCCGTTTTGAGCCTCTCTCAGGTATGTCCCTAAAAGATTTGACTCTCAATATGGTTTTCTTAGTGGTGCTCTTCTCAACATGAAGGGTCTCTGATCTTAAGGCGCTCTCATGTATAGAACCTTTCCTGCAGTTTACAAAGGAGAAGGTAGGGTTGCATCCGGTACCCTCCTTCCTGCCAAAAGTGGTGTCTTGCTTTCATTTGAATCAGTCTATTTGTCTGCCCGACTTTCTGGGAGTGAGTGATCGTTCCCTTCACAGACTCGACCTTCATAGAGTGTTACGGAAATATCTTAAGGGTACATAAGCATTGCGTAAGACGGACCGTTTGTTCTTTTTGGAGGTCCTTGCAAAGGCGAGGCAGCTTCTAAAGCATTGATAGTCTGTTTCACCCCCCAAAAAGCAGTCTGTGTGGAATCTGCCGTTCGTGGCAAGCTTCCACTGTTAGGAATTCGGGCCCATTCAACCAGGGGTCAACCAGGGGTCCTGGGCAGAGCATTCTCTGGTCCCGCTGGTAGACATCTGTAAGGCCGCATTGTGGTTGTTGCTTCATACTTTTGCGAGGCATTATCGACTGGATGTCCAGGCGGCCGGTGATGTAGTAGTTGGAACTTCAGTGCTTCAGGTCGGTTTGGCGTGTCCCTCCCTAGTTTAGGTACTGCTTTGGTACATCCCATATGTACCTGGACTGTTCTGGAGAGACGATAAGGAAGGTGAAATTAGAGTTCTCTCCCAGCCAGTTCAGGGTCCACCTGTTTATTGGTCGGCACTGATTTGGTTCAGGGTAAAGCGTGTTCGATGTACAGGAGAATGTACTCAGGGTGGGGGGGTATCGGTTTAGATTCATATTTACTGACCTCACTTCAAGAGCGGGGAGTGTTTGAGTGCACAGAGCTGGTTTGGGTCGGGTTGCACCTGTTCGGGGCTCGTTCCATTTGTAGGGATTTAACATAATGGAGCCTAAGATAAAGGAGGGGGTGGGCAAGGTGCTCCCATTCTTTTTAGTTTAATTCGGTTCAGGGGCGGAGAGTCTCAGTCGGGGAGTCCTGTTCATGTGTAGTTTGTTCTTAAGCTAGGGTTAGTGTTTGGGGTTTTCTTTGGCTGCTTTGTCAAGGAGAGACTGGAGTCGGGGAAAGTAGGATGAGCTCTTATACCAAATAGGCAAGACTCTGACTTGTTCAGTCCTCAGCTGCTGGAGGGGCTGACTTACCCATAAGTACCTGGACTGGCCTGGAGAGAACTCAAGGAAAGACAATTAGTAGATAAGTCCTAATTTCACCTTTTTCACAAAGCTACCCACAAACAACAAACGTCAAAAGTATGCGACAGGAGCCATCATGTTCCAGGCTCGGTCTGTTTAACTTTGACAGACCTTTATGTCTTGAATTATCATCTGTTCCATAAAACTGTTAAAATCACACAGTTTGTTTATACACCATAAAACCTATCTGAATGCAGTGGTTGTCATAATAGTCCTGTCTTACATGAATTCATGTTTCGAGAAGCCTGTGATCACTTGATGCTCTTTTTGCCTCAGGGAAACCTTATCGCAGCAGATTTCCAATAGCACTGTTATGTAGGTTAACCCTTTGAAGGCCTACTTTAAAATTTTAATCCACATTCTGCAGCTGGGTTAATTTTTGCATATTTCAGGAAAATTGTACCCATCTTATTCAATATGTTCTAATAGTGATTTTCCTTCTGCTGTGGTCATGTATTATATACCATTTGATGGGAATATTTAGTCAGAATTTTGGATCCCGAGAGTTTTGGGCTCTGCCTGGAAAGGGTTAAACAAAAAGCATCAATATGCTATATAGCAGTCACATACATTGAACAACTAAGCACAGCAACGATTTTAACAGTTTTATGGAACAGATGATAAGTAAAGGCATAAAGGTCTGTCGAAGTTAAATAGACCGAGCCTTGAGTTTGATGGTTCCTTTCACTTTTTGAAGTTTGTTGTCTGTGGATAACTTTGTGAAAAAAAGCAGCTTTACCTTTATACACTTGGGTCTAGTCTTTTATAAGACATATAGTTGTCTCCTATTTGTCTGTCTGTCTTAGCAGATTGTGGAGCAGGGACAGTCTCTCTTATGTTCATGTGTATAGTATTGCATATTCCTGTAGGAGTGGAGGAGTAGCCTAGTGGTTAGAGCAACTGCCTAGTACCCAGAAGATCAAGGGTTCAATTCCCACTGGCACTTCTTGCTTCGGAAGAAAAGGCTGGCAGTCTACTTCCAGTGATACATTACCAAGAAAACCCAGAGGTAGCTGGGTTGCTATGAGT
Source organism: Ichthyophis bannanicus (assembly GCA_033557465.1). Lineage (NCBI taxonomy): Eukaryota > Metazoa > Chordata > Amphibia > Gymnophiona > Ichthyophiidae > Ichthyophis > Ichthyophis bannanicus. The sequence goes on along the minus strand of CM066034.1, from coordinate 558,597,182 downwards.
CAACACTGACTTGATGGCACAAAAAAAAATTCCTGTAGAGCTTTCTAAATAAGTTGTAGTAGTAGACTTTATAAAATAGGCTTAAAGCAGTTTCCTACTTAGCCTTCATAGGTAAGTGGCCTGTTGTAAATTATTCTCCTCATGGTTAGATATATTATCACAATTGGTTTTATTTTATTATTCTTTCCAAACCAATTGTTCAAACTACCCAATCACTAGGAATGGCCTAGTGGTTGGGACAAGTTACCTCAGGCCGGGGTTCGATTCCCGCTCAGGGACAGCAATCTTGGGCCAGAGGGACTGGGGTCTCTAGTCCTATAGGTGCTTGTTGTGGCCTTGGGCAAGCCACTTAACCCTCCATTGCCTCAGTACGCATGTAGATTGTGAGCCCTTCGGGGACAAGGGAATATATCCAGCACTTGCTTGTAGTGTTTTGTAAACTGCTCTAATGCCTTTCAGCCTGGGCAGTATATCAAGAAATTAAATAAAGATAACGAGAGATCACGTGAGCGCATGAGCGGGTGAGGACGTGTCCTTGCCGAGCTCCCAGGCCTCCTTAAGAATCTGCAGTTAAATCAGCGGCATAAAAGAACGCTTGGGCGGTAAACTTACCTGCCAGCTGTACCGAACACTAAAGAACCGCTCCGGTGCCCTGCATTCGGTGCTAACGGGGCCGGATAATGAAATCTGTGGCAAGGCGGGAGAAGGCTGCCGGGGCGCGAGAGCTCAAGATGGCGCCGGCGGCGAAATCGATAGCGGGGCTCGACTCCCCAGGCAAGGAGAGTGCAGATTCGGGGCCGGAAGAGCTGGCCTATGAGGTTGCTAAATTGCTGGAGCCCAAATTTGCAGCGGTGATGCAGAAGCTTGCGGAGATGACCGACATGTTTGGAGAGCTCACCAAGAGAATGGAGGAGGTTGAGCAGAGGGTGACCAGTCTGGAGGAAGGGGAATCAGCAGCACAGCGGGCCCAGCAGCAGCAGCAGGCGCAGATTGACGCCCTGCTTCTCAAGGTTGATGACCTGGAGAATAGATCCCGCCGCAATAACTTGCGACTGATTGGGATCCCGGAATCCTGGACTGGGGAGCAGCTCTTCTCTCTGTTTGACACGTGGCTGCCGAAGGAGCTGGGCCTGACAGATTTGCAAGGTCGAGTCCGCGTGGAAAGAGCACACCGGCTGGGCCAATGGCAGGAGAATCGTGCTAGGCCTCGACCGGTATTAGCGCGCCTCTTAGATTTCCACCAGAAGACCCTCATTCTTCAAGCGTATCGAAAAAAACGAGACCTGAAGTTGGACAATGTGCCCGTCTACCTGTTCCAGGACTACTCGGCCACACTGGCTGCCAAACGAAAAGAGTTTTCGCCCATCTGTGCTGAGCTCATCCAAGGGGGAATCCGCTTTGCCCTGAGCTACCCGGCCGTATTGAAAATATTTCATAAGGGCGCCACGCACAGCTTTGAACAGGCCCCGGCTGCGAGAAAGTTTTTGGCCGCCTTGACGACTCCTCCCGCTGCGGCAGCTGATCAACCTTGATGGACTACATAAGTGAGACTGCGTTTGGCAGGGCCTTAGCGCATGCACTGTTTGGATGGTTGGCCTTTGTTCGGTGTCCTCCATTTGGGTGGTGCAGCTGGGCTATTTGTTGCCGCCTGCAATACTTGTTGGCCTGGAGGCGCATGGGAGGTGGTCAGTGATCTTGCCCCCAAGTAGTGGGGTATATACGCCTTAGGGTTAGGTAGTATTTGGGTAAGATGGGGAGGATGTTCATGGGGAGTTGGGAATGGGGTAGTACTGGGAGTGACTGTGAGAGTGTGTGTGGGACTGCATGTGTGGGTGCTTGGGAGGGTGAGTTCGGGCCTTGGGTAGGTGACTGGGGGGGGGAAGAGCAGGGGGGGGAGGGGTGGGGGTAGTAGGGAGGATGATGGGGAGGGGGGGGCGATAGGGGAATGGTTGCAGGCTGGGGTAAGGGGAGGGAGGGTCATGGCAGTGGGGGGGGGGGCGGTCCTGTTGGGTCTTTCAATGATGGAGGTGGGGGATCAGGGAGAGGGTCTGTTGGGCTTACTGAATGGGGACTTGCTCTGGGAGTCGAGGCTGGGCGACTCCCGGGACTTGTATTTGTGATATTGTTGCAATGTGCACCTCTCTTAACTGTGTATGTCTAATTTGAAAATTGCATCTTGGAATGTCGGGGGCATTGGCTCCCCTGTGAAACGTACTAAAATACTGCAATTCCTTAAGCGGCAGGGGACCCATATAGCCATGTTGCAGGAGACGCACCTCAGCGATGTGGAGCATCAGAAGCTGGCCCGAGACTGGGTGGGGAGTGTGTATGGCGCCTCTTCCGGGACTAGGAAGGCTGGGGTGGCGGTTCTGGTGAAACGGGGTACACCCTTTGAAGTGCAACACCTGACGGTTGATCCTGGGGGGAGATACCTCCTACTGCATGCCAAAGTTTATAACGAGGAAATTTGGCTGGTCAATGTCTACGCCCCTAACATCTACGACCATGCCTTCTTCCGTAGATTGCTGGGCTTTGTCCAAGGAGCAAAAACCCGTAGTTTGATTTTGGCGGGAGACCTTAATTGTCCGCATGATCCGCTCCTGGACAAATCCATGTCTGGTGATGTGCGGGCTTGGCGAAATAGAGGTGTGGGGTACCTGTGCCGGATGGGGGACTTGGTGGATATATGGCGTCTTCTTAATCCTGGATCGCGTGATTATACCCACCAGTCCCGAGCACACCATACTTGGTCTCGTCTGGACTATATTTTGGTGAGCGAAGGGGCTGTGTCCAAAGTGGTGCAGGCTGGCATTGAACCGATTGTGATCTCAGACCATGGCCTAGTGTGGGTAACCTGGGAATGTGCGGGGCCTTCGCGAACGGGCTGGCGCTTCCCCACCTACTTGTGGGAAGATTTGGATTTTCGAAAATTCCTGTAAGGGCAATGGGATGAGTTCCTTTCTTTCAATGATACGCCGGACTGTTCGCCCGTTTTGCTCTGGGAAACCAGTAAGGCGGTCCTGCGTGGAGCGATTATCGCTTACTGTGTCAAGCGCCGCAAACACATGGACCGCAGTCTTTTGGTCTTAGAGCGCAAAGTACGTGATCTGCAGCGTAAGGTCGGCAGGGTAGGGGGGGAAGCGCTGCGGCTAGAGTATGTTGGGGCGCAGGCGGCCCTTCATGAACTTCTACATCGCAGAGCCCACTATTCTATGCAATGCCATAAACATCAATTGTTTCGATATGGAAATAGGTCTGGCAGATTGTTGGCCAAATTGGTCAAGTCCCCTGGCGGTGCGCGCTTCATCCCAGTGCTTCGGGATGCAAGGGGAATGTTGCAACATCAACCTCCGCAATTAGCCGAACTTTTCCGAAAAGTTTTATGCGCAGTTGTACACTGAAGAAGAGCGGGACTATGAGACCGGGAAACGATTTTTGCGCGACCTGGCCTTACCCCGCTTATCTGAGCTGGAAGTGCAACAGCTTAATGCCCCGTTAACGGTAGGGGAAATACAGCGGGCGATTCACGCGGGGAGTAATCATAAAGCTCCGGGCCCAGATGGGTTTACGTATGAATATTACAAAATTCTATCAGCACGCCTTGCCCCAACTATGGTGATCCTATATGATGAAGCTTGTCGTTTGGGTCACTTCCCTCGGGATATGCGCTGCGCTGATATAACTGTGCTCCCAAAGCCGGGGAAGGATTTGCTAGATCCGGCCTCATATAGACCCATATCGCTTATCAATTGTGATATGAAGATTTTGGCCTCAGTTTTGGCAAAAAGGTTAAACCCCATCTTGCCATCTCTCATTGAACCTCGTCAGGTGGGTTTTGTGCAGGGTCGGGAGGCCTCTAAGAATATTGCCAAATTACTTTTGGGGATGGAAGCTTCATTACGCCAGAAAGCACCTCTACTGATGGTCAGCCTGGATGCAGAAAAGGCGTTTGACCGGGTGGCGTGGACTTTTTTGTGGGATGTCCTGGGAGTCATGGGTTTTACCGGTGCCTATGCAAATTGGTTACGGCTTCTCTATACCTTGCCTATGGCTAGAGTGGGTGTTAATGGTACTTTCTCCGAGCCATTTACTCTTGAGAGGGACACTCGACAGGGGTGCCCTCTCTCCCCTCTTCTCTTTGTTTTAGCCCTCGAGCCCTTATTGCATGCTATCCAACGGGACCCGCAGGTGCGGGGGGTGGTGATGGGAGGGGAGGAGACCAAAGTCAGCGCGTTCGCAGATGATATGCTCTTGTGTCTCACACATCCCGCGCAGTCTCTGCCGCGGGCTTTGCAGTTGATAGAGTACTATGGTAGCTTTTCGGGTCTTAAAATAAATGCCTCCAAGTCAATGGTGCTGGATGTGGGTGGCCGAGTGCGGCCGACGTGGGACGGGCCTTTCCCCCTGGTATGGGCCGGGAATTCTCTTAGGTACTTGGGTGTTAATCTCCCAGACCAGCCTGATCAGCTATACCTGGCTAATATCCCGTACCTGCTGGCGAAAACAAAGGCCGTGTTCTCCGGCTGGAAGGGACTACCATTGTCTCTGAAGGGACGGGTGGCACTGTTCACGATGGTTGAGCTTCCTCGCTGGTTATATGTTCTTCGCCTACTGCCTCTTTGGATCTTGGCGAAAGATTGGAAGAAGTTGGACGGCCTCCTACGGGGTTTCCTGTGGGGTGGAAGGCGCGCCCGGATCCCTTTGAAGGCCTTGATGACGGGGGTGGAGGAAGGGGGACTAGGTTTGCCTTCTTTGCGGCTCTACAATATTCGCTACATGGCGCGCCACCTCTGGGGACTGTTGGACGGCGGAGAGGGATGTACTCCAATAACTCCCCTGAATGGGCTGTGTGCCCCTTATCATAGTCTTTATGTCTTGCATATGGAGCGGCCTTCTTTAGGGACGGTAGGAGGGAGTGGTGTCTATATGGGGGCGCTCCGAGCTGCCTGGCGCGCGCTGAGTGCTCGGCTGGGGTGGAACTCAAAGACTTCTCTACTGCTCCCTCTGGTGGGTAATCCGGCGTTTCCCCCTGGGATGTCTCCCCGGAATATATTCCAATCTTGGTTGGAACGTGGCTTGGCGTGTCTCGGGGACCTGTATCTGCCGGGAGGGGAGGGCCTTGAGACCTATCAGGCTCTCGCTACACGCTTTCATCTTCCACCGCGTCAATTTTATGGGTATCTGCAGATCCGCCATTACTTAGAGGGTTTGCGGGGACGGCTACCGGGCGGGGAGCAGCCTCTCCTGGGGACCCCTAGGCAAATTTTGCAATTGCTGGTGGAGCGAGACCGAGGAAACCCGGTTTACCGTCAGCTTCTGAGCTCCCTTACGGCTGGCCCCCCACTCTCCGCGCTGGCGACTAGGTGGTGTAAAGACGGGGTGGAGGGGATGACGGAAGAGTCCCTGCACGCAGCGTTTGGCCGCATCCCGAAGGGATCCTTCTGGATTTACTTACAGGAATTGCAGTATAAGTTTCTCTGGAGAGCCTATGCTACAGATCAATGGGCCTTTCAGGCTGGTTTGCGTCCCACGTCTACCTGCACCTGGTGTTCCCAACATGTGGGCTCTTTGTTGCATCGCTTTTGGGACTGCCCTGCAGTGCGAGAGGTGTGGCGGCAGGCCTGTACTAAGCTGGCAGGATGGTTAGATATTGGAGATGTTTGTCAGAGGGATGTTTGTCTTTTTCATGACTGGAACGCCGTGGAGCCGATCCCGGCCCTGTCACACAGGGAGCTTCTGGAGCGTGGCTTTCTGCTGGTCAAGAAAACCCTCTTGACTCGTTGGATGGATGCTACGCCACCAGGACTGTTCTTGTGGGAAAAGGCCCTGCGTGAGTTATTGTATATGGAGAAACTCACGGCCAAGCAACAGGGAGGAAGACACTGGGATATCTTCATGGGACGTTGGTTCCCAGTTATTCAGACACTAGCTCCCCGAGAGAGGAGTGTGATTTTGAATGTATGAGGCGCGGCCGGGCGCATGTATATGGTGTGACCGAGGGGTAGTGTGTCCGATTGCTACGGTAAGCTCATGTTGCCTCTTAGGTCCGCCTCAGCCGCTTCGGCTTGGATTTCCCCCGACCGTACCTTACGCAACTTGCCCTTTTACTGGCTGACTAGGGGGTATCCTTGGCCCTATCGGCTTGACTTGCCCTATTTCCCTGGCCCCTGAGTACCTCCTATACCCTTATGCATGAGGACCGACCAGAGAGGGTGGGGAGGGGGGGATGAGGGGGGGGGGTTTGGGGGGGTGGAAGGGGAGGGGGAGAACCTTGGAGATGGAAGCCAGTTGTTGTATGGGTAATAACTTTGTTTTGCACCATGTAGGACTTTCTATACTGTATATTCAAATCTTGTTATTTCTTGCATTGATGTATATGTTGTTGTGAAGTTCTAGGGCTGTATAGTGTCCTATTTCGCACTGTTATGTGTGTTGTGCATCTTGAGCCCGTTGTTTATGCCTCTCCTCTGCTTGCTGATACAAGCTGTGTACATGTCTTTAAAAGTTTAAAACTTAATAAAAATGATTTGAACTAAATAAAGATAACGACTACAGGTCAGAGACACACACAAAGGCAACATGGATAAGCGCACTACCATAAAACATACGAACATATTCACATGTGCATACACACATATAGAGACTACACAGATTCAACCCATGTGTGCACATGTTTGTAAGGAATTCCATATAGGCAGAACAGGGAGCAAAAAAAAGAAAAAAAACCCAGACCAGTGAAGATGGGGGAAATTAGTATCAGAGACTAAGAATCAGAGGGAAGAGGAAAGGTAGGAGAGGGATCAGGAGAGTCAGGAGTTGGCAGTTGGTCTCCTGGCATAAACGGAGATAGTATTTTACTTTCTTGGACATTAGCATATACAGTCAAACCTCGGTTTTCATTTGCCCCGGTTTTCATACGTTTCGGTTTTCAACGTCTTTTCTGACTGAGATTTTGTCCCGGTTTTCATGCATTGCTTCGGTTTTCAACGTCTTTTGACTGAGATTTTGTCCCGGTAGCAGGGAAGAAAAGCTGTCAACGTAAGCAGGAGATGTTGCATGAATGTGGGAGGCAGTTCTTTCTCTTGCAGGGTACGTCTGAAGCTATATCATTAAGATTTTCTGCCATTCTGAAGCATTGAGCAGATAATGTAAAGGTATTTTAATGGACTGAATTCAATGTGATTCCGAAGAGAGCTGGGCACAGCAGCTTGTCAGGGGTGGCTAAGGCCAGATGTTAACATACTGTACAGTACTGTACTTAGCTTGTTTTCAGTGATGTTAAATGTTCATTTATCCATTTCATTAGTCATTTATATTTATTTCTCATTGTTTTCTGTATGTAAAAATATAGTTATTCTCTATAAAATGTATATTTTGTGAATATTTTTGGGTGTCTGGAACGGATTAATTGGATTTACATTATTTCTTATGGGAAATATTGCTTCAGTTTTCATACGTTTCGGTTTTAGTCAGACTTTTTCGAACGGATTAATCATGAAAACCGAGGTTTGACTGTATATCTATGTTAAATCTGACACCTAAAGTAGAACATATAAGTAATGTTCCTCTATGCAGATTATGTGTTTGACATCTTCCCTGTAAAATTTCCCTGTAAAATAGTTATCTCCAAGTTATTATGCCCTGTTCAATGTAATTTCAGTTTGTTCAATGTAAACCGCCTTGATATCATGAAAGGTGGTATATAAGAAATGTTAATTGAATAAATAAAATAAATAAATCTATTGATACCACAAAGTTGAACTGGAAGCAGTATTGTGCAACAAAATTTCTAAGAGAATTTGCAGTACTGGCAAGGGCACAAGCCCAGAAGACAAAGAGAAAGATAGCAATCTTTCCTTTGAGAAAGCATATCAAAAGAAAAATAAAACCACTGAGTTTGGATATGTTCCGGATAGATGAGAACCTCAAAGAATCAAGATCACCAAAAGCAGTGAAAAAGATCCAAGACATCAAGCTGAAACATGCTACACTAACAGAAGACTTTAAACTTGTTTGTTACAATAGTAAATTGAAAATAGAAGCAGAAACTCAAAAACTCCAGAATACAAAAATAGAAAAGAAAAATATATAATACTTAGAGGAAGCCTAAAACAGGTAAATAGGGAAGAATATTAGTGCAGTGAAAACCTGTGGTGTGTATGCATGCACACGCCAGTCTGTATTTGCATTGCATATGTGTGAGTGTCTGTGTGTTTTTTATGTATATAGGAACCAAGCAATTTTAGCTTTGTTTTCCCATGCTGAAGGGAGGCAAATCCCAATTGTCTAGAAAGGTCTATTTTCCAACTCATCGTAGCCTTTTACCAATTTTTCTTACACACTAAGTTTCTTTTTTTTGGATTTAAAGCTTTTTTTTTATTAAACCAAACTTTCCGAAACACAAACATTTACATATACCATGCATGTAAATAGATATATGTAGTACATCTGGTGCCAACTTATATAATGGAAAAGGAGCTCAGAGATATAACATGTCTCTTAACTAATTAGTATTCTCTAAATTGGCCGCATCAATTAATGTCAATACATAACTTCAATAAGTGTATTATCCATGTTCAACTGTTTCCAGCTTATGATTCTGCTATCTTGTTTTACTTGACTTTTTAATCTTAAGATTCTCCTCCTATTTCATAGTACCTTTTCCCCTCCTCCTTTCCCCCTTTCATGCAGTTTTAACTTTTATTAGATTTGAAATTCACATTTCCTTAGCGTCCCTCCAGTCCAATCCCTTTCCTCTGGGGTTGTGCTCCCCTTCCAGCAGCTTGGAGACTGAGTATGTCATCCTTTTGATGACCCTGGAGTATATATATCACTGGCACCTCCCACCAGCTCCAGTATACTCAGTCTGCAAGCAGCTAGGGAGCAGTAAGCCAGGAGATTTGGCTTACTAGAGAGACATTTAGGAAAGACAGGAGTCTTATTTTCTTTAATTTCTTTAGTTATTTTTCTTAATTTTTTTTATCTTGGGTTCCCGTTTTTGGACAGGCAGGTAGGCAGCAGGAGTGGAAGAGGGAGTTCTCCCTCCCCCCACCCCCCTCTTCGCCCCATCTCCAACTTAAACATTCTCAAAGAGCAGGAGGCGGCTTCGAGGGAGTTTGCAGTGTCTGGCGGTTCCCGATCCCTGCAAGGGTGAGGAGCTGTCTAGCAACGTTGATCGTCTGCTGGGGGGAGCTGCCTGCTGTTTCGCTCTGCCGCGGTGCCAAAGCCCTCTCGGCGGCTGAGCACGTGTGCAGAGCAATGTCATGAGGGGAGTCTGCTGAGCCAAGCTGGAAGGAAGAGCTGAGCAGAGGGCCACGACGACGAACCGCGTGGTTGAGAGCAACATGTGGTCGCTGGCCACGTGTTAGCAAGACTACCGCGAAGGAGCATCTGCGTCGGAGGAGGTAGGCCTGATTGGGTTCGCACACCCTTTTTTTTGCGCAGTTTTTCTGCCGCCGGAGGTCCGATTGTGCAGGGAACCTCAGGGGTGCCTTCGGGGCTGTTGGACACGAAATCCCAGTAATTAGGGGATTGGTGCTATAGGCCTGTTAGGCCCAGTGATTCAATGTTTCCCGAGGCTGTTTTGGGGAAAAAAAAAAAATATATATAATAAATATATATATATATATATACACACATATATACACATTTGTCTTTTTTTTTGTCTTGAGATAAGGGTCTCCCTAGGACTGGGCTGTAGCAGTCTTTGGCTCAGAGCAGTTCAGTAGCCGTGCCGGCAAGGCTGCAGTGTTTGGTGTGCGGCGTCCGACGGGGAGCAATGTCTGGGACGGGAGTGTGCAGAGGCTGTGAAATGGAGGCAGTGTCCTTGGAAGAGGGTATCCAAGCAAGTATGGACCAGGAACCCTCCTTGGCCCACTCCCAGGATTCGACGGGTCCCGGGGTCACAATGGTTGAGTCGGGGACGCCGCCGATTTCCCTGTCAGATCAGCCTGCTCTCCCTCTGCCACAGCCCAGGCACTCCACTTCAAAGGCAGTGGAGGAGGGGGGAATCTGTGGTGTGTTTTCCTCAGAGTTTGTTTTATTACTGCACAGAGTGTTTTGTCTGAAGCAACAGAACGTGCTAGGTCAGGAGCCGGCTCAGGAGGTCGCGGCAAAAAGGGGAGCTGACCACAAGGAGCCGGAGGACGCAGAGGTGCCTCTGAAATGGGCCAGGCTGGTGAATGAGGTGGCTCTCCACTCCCCCAGGTTGGAGACTCTCAAAGGTGAGTCCTCAGACCGAGAAATGGGGGAGGACGAGGAGGAGCTTGAAGAGGGCGAGATTCCAGAGGAGGAACAGGCCTGGATTGTTAGGGTGTTCCGCTGAGAAGAGTTACCGGTGTTAATTGGAGAGTCCTTGAAGACCCTCAACATCTCTGCAGGCCTTCCAGCAGAGAAGGAGACCTTCGAGGATCCATTGATTCAGGAAGTCACAAAAAGAATTCCCAGCTTATCGAGTGATTCGTCAGATGATCCAGGAGGAGTGGGACCAGCTGGAGTCTGGCTTAAGGGGGGTGTGGTCCATGTCGCAATTATACCCCTTGCTGGAACAGGAGAGAGATCTACTTCGGCCCCCTAGGGTGGACGCGGCAGTGTTGGCAGTAACCAAGAAAACAACCATCTCAGTGGAGGGCAGTGTGGCCAAGATCCTCTTGCAATTTTCCACAATCCTCTTGGGATTTAACAACTTTAAATAGTTTTGTGTCATCTGAAAATTTGATAACCTCACTCGTTATTTCCTTTGCCAGGTCATTTATGAATATGTCAAAAAGCAGCAGACCCAGCACAGATCCCTGGGGTACACCACTATTCACCTTTCTCCATTGGGAAAATTGGCCATTTAGCCCTACCCTCTGCTTTCTATCTTTTAACCAGTTCCTGATCCACAATAGTATACTGCCTCCTGACTCTTTTTAGTTTTGCCAAAGGTCTCTGATGAGGGACCTTGTCAAAGGCTTTCTGAAAGTCCAAATACACTATATCAACCGACTTACCTTTGCTACCTGTTTATTCACACCTTCAAAAAAAACATAACAGATTAGTAAGACAAGATCTTCCTTGGCTAAAGCCATGTTGGCTGTCTCCTATTAAGCCATGACTGCATGTTCAGCAATTTTGTTCTTTATGATGGTTTCTACTATTTTTCCCGGTACTGACGTCAGGCTCACCGGTCTGTAGTTTCCCGGATCACCCCTGGTACCCTTTTAAAAATTGGTGTTACGTTCGCCATCCTCCAATCTTCAGGTATTACAGATGATTTTAATGATAGTTTACAGATTACTAATAGCAGGTTTGCAATCTCATATTTCAGTTCTTTCAACATCCTTGGATGTATATCATCCAGCCCAGGCGATTTGCTACTCTTCAGTTTATCTAATAGTTGTAATACATCTTCCCGATGTATTGATATTTCTTTCAATTCTTCCGCACCTTTAAATACCACTACAGTCATGGGTAACATCCCTACATCTTCCTCAGTAAAGACCGAAGCAAAGAATTCATTCAGTCTCTCCACTATCGCCTTGTCGCCTCTTAGTGCCTTTTAAACCCCTCTATCATCTAATGGACTAACTAACTCTCTCACAGTTTTTTTTTTTGCTACGAATGTACTTGAAAAAGTCTTTATTACTGCATTTTTGCTTCCGCAGCAAGCTTCTTCTCAAATTCTCCTTTTGCCTGCCTTATCAATGCCTTGCATTTAACTTGCCAGTGCTTGTGCTGTTTCTAGGTTTCGTCGTTTGGCTCTTTTTTCCATTTCCTGAAAGATGCTTTTTTGGCAACAGCCTCTCTGACCTCACCTTTAAACCATGCTGGCAGTTTTTTGGACTTCCTTCCACTTTTCTTAAAGCGTGGAATACAGATAGTATTTTTAAACAACACCCAAGCTTGATGTAAGTCTTTAACCTTTGCAACTGCTCCTTTTAGTTTTTTCTTAACTATTTTCCTCATTTTATCATAGTCTCCCTTTCGAAAGTTAAAAGGTAGTACTGTGAATTTCCTTACTATCCCCCCTCCACTAATTAAATCAAACATGATCATGCTATGATCACTATTGCCAAGTGGCCCCAACACCCTTCTCTCTTGCACCAGATCTGGTGTTCCACTAAGGACTAGGTCCAATATGGCTTCCCCTCTGGTCGGTTCATGAACCAGCTGCTCCAAGAAGCAGTCATTTATTTCATCTAGGAACTTTATCTCACTAGCACGTCCTGCCGTGACACTGACCCATTCGATACCGGGGTAATTGAAATCGCCCATTATTATTACTGTGCTGTAACTTTTGTTAGTTTCCTTGATTTCTTTGAGCAGTTCATCATACATTTATTCATTCTGGCCAGGCGGTCGATAGTACACCCCCACTGCCATCGCCTTCCCCTTTTTACATGGAATTTCAATCCATAGAGATTCTACAGCAAATTTTGTTTGTTGTAAAACTTTAATCCTTTCTGACTCAATGCTCTCTCTAACATAGAGCGCAACCCCTCCACCAATTTGATCAGCTCTATCATTACGATATAGTTTGTCCCCAGGTATCACAGTGTCCCACTGGTTGTCCTCCTTCCACCATGTCTCTTGAGATTCCAATCATATCTAACCTCTAATTTACTGCTATAAATTCTAACTCTCCCATCTTATTTTTTAGACTTCTAGCATTTGCATACAAGAATTTTAGAGACTGTATTTTATTCATATTCATTTGGCTGTTGGTAGGCATGGGTAATTTGGGATCTTTAAGCTCTGTCTGCTCCATACTCGAGGGCACTTGGGCTACTTTACTCTTTTTTGGAACCCCTCTGCTTTTGGTAGTATCCTTCAAGGATACATTCTTCTGAACCATGCGCTCTTGTGCGACTGTCTGCTTTCCCCTATTATCTAGTTTAAAAGCTGCTCTATCTCATTTTTAAAGGTTAATGCCAGCAGCCTGGTTCTATCCCGGTTAAGGTGAAGCCCATCCCTTCGGAAGAGCCCCTCCTTTCCCCAGAATGTTCCCCAGTTCCTAACAAATCCCAAACCCTCATCCTTGCACCATCGTCTCATCCACTCATTGAGACTCCGGAGCTCTGCCTGCCTTTTGGGTCCTGCGCGTGGAACGGGAAGCATTTCGGAGAACACTACCCTGGAAGTTCTGGATTTCAACTTCCTACCTAAAAACCTAAATTTAGCCTCCTGAACCTCCCTAACACATTTTCCTATGTCATTGGTACCGACAGGTACCAAGACAGAGCAGATTCCTCCCCAGCACTATCTAAGACCTTATCTAGGTGGCGCATGAGGTCTGCTACCTTCGCACCAGGCAGGCATGTTACCAGGCGATCCTCACATCCACCAGCCACCCAGCTATCTATATGCCTAATGATCGAATTACCAACTATAATGGCTGTCCTAACCCTTCCCTCATGGACACATGGCCCTGGAGAAACTTCTTCGGTGCGAGAGGGTTTTACATCACCTGGAGGACAGGTCCAAGTTACAGGATCACTTCCTGCCACATCAGGGTGATGCTCTCCTGTCATGTGACCTCTCTCCTCCATGGCAACAGGGATGCTGCCAGACTGGAGGTGGGACTTCAGCACTATATCCCTGTAGGTCTCATCTATGTACCTCTCTGTCTTTCTTATGTCTTCCAAGTCTGCTACTCTAGCCGCTAGAGAACGGACTTGTTCCCTGAGAGCAAAGAGCTCCTTGCACCTAGTGCACACTTACCAACTGGTAGAAAATCATACATGTGACACTCAATGCAAAAGACTGGAAAGCCCCTATCTTGCTGCTGGACTGCTGTCTGCATCTTAGTTTTAAGCTTGTTTAGATCTTTAGGTTCTTTACTTACTAAGGGTTGCTATGGATACTTATAAAATTGTACCTAATACGTTTAATAGCCTGATCTATGATACGGTTAAGCCTTTGGGTGAATATCTTGGCAAGGAGCTTTGCATCCATATTTAAGAGGGAGATAGGACAGTAGGAGCCTGGAGAGGTCAGGTCCTTCCTTTTCTTATGTATGAGTGTGAGATGTGCCTCTAGAAAGGTAGCTGGAATAATTCTTTCCTCCCGCACCAAATTGTAGACCCTACACAGTAAAGGTGAGAGAAGCCCCCCAAAGGCATATAAAATTCAGGGAGAAAGCCATCTGGGTCAGCCGCCTTACCTGATGGCAACCCATCAGTGGCCTGCTGTGTTTTCATCACCGTAATGGGTCCATTCAACCATTCTTTTTGCTCCTCAGAGAGCTGTCTCCCCCACTTTGCCCAAGAGATAATCACCTATCTGCCTAGCATCCACTGCATTCCAAGGCGTACAGCTGTGAATAAAACTGAAGAAAAGCATTTTTAATACCCTCTCGGGTGTGCTGCAGCATGCCTTCAGCATCCCCAACCATAGTTTTTGCCTGCCTCCTCTTCAGCTGCAGTGCCAGGAGCTTATCTATGCCCCCCCCCTCCCAGCATAAAAAGTTTGGTCAGTCATCTTAACTTGCTCTGAGAGAAGGCCATTCAATTCTCCCCTTTTCAATGCTAGTTGATGTACTAGTTGGATCCAACATATGTTGACACTCCAACGTATAGATTGCTCCCTCTAGCTCTTTCTGGCGCTATTCTCTCTTACATTTGCCACAAGCCTCTAGCTCTATCAGCCCCCCCCCCACACGACCACCTTAGTGCATCTCAAATCCCAAATAACATTTAAGGGGACCTTCCCCTGCTCATTCTCTTGGATATAGGCTTGTATCATCCTCTCCACCTCCCAAACATTCCCTCCCTCTGTCAGAAATGAAACATTTAGCTGCCAGGTGCATGCCTGAGCCCCTCCCACATCACCTATCCCCAACCAAAGATGCATGAGGGCATGGTCAGACCAAACAGTATAGCCTATACAACATTTATAGACCAAGGGGCACAGGTATGTGCTGAGGAAGAAGTAATCCAGCCTGGAATATGAGGTATGAACAGAGGAATAGCACGTGTATGCCTGCACCTCTGGATGCTTAATCCTCCATATATCAACCAAGTCAAATTGGCACCCCAATGGACCTACAAAGCTCCACGCCCCTTCTCGCCCCGCCTGACTGGACTGGTCCTGTGCACCATATGTCACTGCATTAAAGTCCCCTCCATAAAGCACTGCGGAGCAGTCCACCCCACTGTCCTCTCAAAGAGCTGCTGCAGGAACTGACGCTGACCAGTATTTGGAGCATATACATTTACAGTACATAAGGTTAATCAAGGATCTTCAAAGCTTCCGCAAGGAAATTAAAATTCGCCTTTTCCTTGAACATTTTGAACTTTCAATAAACCAAAATACTACTGATCCAACATAACATCGATACATTTACATATTTTCTCACTGCAACTTCTCCTATTTCAATAATATCCAAACTGTATGACATCACGTAACTCATTTATGGTAACACGATGAATACAAATCACATTTGTGTATACTGACTGAAATTTAACTACTGTAAATACTGTAATATATGTTCACTGTAAATAATTTATCAGTGTACCTAGTTTTGTTCTTTGTAAACCACCCTTGATCCTTGGAAAGGGTGGTATAGAAAAACACTTAAATAAATAAAATAAATCCCAAAATCTTGTTCTCCATTGCCAATGCTCTACCTAGGCTATCCCTCCACCTTCTGATAATTTGATACGGGAGCCCCTTTCTAAAACTTTATGATTACCCTGGCACTGTTGGACCTACCGGGAGAGTGGAACCCCTCTGCTGCCCACATCTGCCAACTCCAAGTGCGTCTCTTGTAGCAAGTAAATATCAGAGTGACCTGGTGATTGGGGCAAGTTACTTCAGACCAGAGGTCCAGGGGTTTGAATCCTGCTAAAGGACAGCACTCACTCACAAACCCTCAACAGACAGCACTCGACACACGTCCTCACCCACCCCCAGAGAAGTGCACATAACTAAACCCAACAAAATGTAAATATCATAGTGCGAACTCACAGTTGTGTTAACAATTAAGTCTAGGCCAGCTTGACCTGCTGGAGGACACCCCCCTAATGGGGTTGGCGGGTCAGCCCCCCGAAAAAATAACTGGGGTGAACTCCGATGGCTGAGTCCAGCCATTGCACCGACACCCCACTAGGGAGAGCAAAAAAACATACATCCTCCCATCAGGCCACACAAAAAGAAAAAGAGAGACGAGAGAGGATCACTAGCCCTCTACTCTGTCCAGGCCGTGTCATTTTACTCTCGGGGTTCAAACCCCTTGCACAGCACTCAGGACACAGCCTCAACTGAGGGTCCCCCTTCCTCATACTCGCTGTGGACAAAAGCCTCTACCACCCAGGGATGATTCGCTGCATGTTTAAGCAAGTCTGCATCCCGAGGGGGACTCTTTCAGGTGGGTGGCCCTTGCAATTTGTTGTCCTCCAGCACAGAATCCTCTGGAAAATGTAGATAGAGAGATTTCTTTAGCCTCTTTCGGGTCTGTATAGATAAGCAATTCTCCTTTCCACATCACTCTTAGTCTGGCCGGGTACAATAATGCTTTCTGCACACTATGTCCAGAAAGTATCTTCTTCCCGAAACGCCTGCCGGTGCTTATCTAACTCCATGCTGTAATTGGGGAAACATCTGGATATTATTGTTCTTGTGTGGGAGTGCCCCCATCTTCCACACCTGCCGTAAAATCCAATTTCTATGCCAAAAATTTAAGATTTTTGCCAGCACTGGACAGGGTCTCACTCCAGTCTGTGGAGGCCCTCCCGGGACTCTGTGTGTACACTCCACTACTAAGTTGGGTAGGAGAGGGGGATCTTTGAACAGGACCTGTAACAGCCTCTCCACATAGTTTTCCATTTTCTGCTCCTCTCCTCCCTCTGGTAGTCCCAGAATTCTAATGTTGGAGAGGCGCGATCTGTTTTCTAAATCATCAACTTTAGCAGGAAGCCTTTCTATCAAAGCCTTGCGAGTGGTAGAATCACGCTTCAATAAAAGCACTTCATCCTCTGTACCCAGTATTTGTTGCTCAGCCCTCTCTATTTGTCTTACCGCTGCATGGATTTCGGCTCAACTCCCCCTGTATAGTACCTAGTTTCTCTGGGAACAAACAGGAGGTCAGTCCTCCCATATGGGGTGATGTCTCTGCCGACTGAGCCCGTGTGGTAATCTCTCCCCAGCTTTCAAAGAAAGCCTTTGGGAGATGTACTACGCATGGTCCCCATCCCGCCTAAGAGTTCCATCTTGCCTTGGTCGTCTTTTGTCTGCGGAACCCATTGGACGTGTGTCTGTTCCCGCCCTCCCCCCCCCCCCCGAAAAAGTTGTTTTTTTCTTCTTTCTCTGGTTGCGTACCTGCTCCCATCCTGCCCCTGAGTCTGCTTGTCTCTGCGTCACGTCCTAACATCCTCGGGTTCTTTTTTCTTTTTTTCTATAACTGGCGCAATTCGTGCCTTTTAGTGGCTGGGCCAAGTGAGTTTGATCTCACGGGGGCAGTCTTCCCTGTTATGGCCTCAGTCAGTGACTTTAAGCCATGCGATCGCTGCGTGCACAACATCTCATGCACGGACCCGCACAACTGCTGCCTTTGGTGCCTCAGGGTGGATCATGATCCCTTGGTCTGCAGTCTCTGCAAACTGATGACCACCAAGGCCCTCAAGAGTCAACAGCAGCAGTGTGAGCCTTTTTTCAAAACTTACTTAGCTCCGGAGTCTTCTGTGAAGCCACATTCCAAGTCCTCCCCTGGGCCTTTGCTCCCTCGTGGAGGCCGTGCCACCTCAGAGCCCGGGGGCCATGGAGCCTCCAACTGGAACGCACAGGAAGAGCACCGCAAGATGAGCCAGAAGCCCTCATAGACCTCATCGGGGGACGAGTCTGGGAAGGTGGGTAAATCCCATGGGTCCCGGCCCCACAGTCCTCATCAGGAGGCAGAGGCAAATGGTGAGAGAGGCCAACAAGTTGCCTTAATGAGAGCCACTGGATCGGTCCCCCGAGGCCATTCTTGTTGAGGACTCTCCGCGCCGGCCCTGAAACACTCAGTTGTGGTGCCAAGATTGTGGAGCCATCTGGCCTCGAGACAAGGATGGCGGCCTTGGAGTGCAGCCTGTCTGCCTTGGCTGACCCTTCCCAGAGGAAGGCTTTGGGCAGAAAGCCCTCATACCCGGCCTTTCCAGCTCCTCAACTGGGCCAGCAGGCCAAGGGACAGAGGCATGGCTGGCATAAGCCTAAGACACCCAAAACCCAGACCGTGCAACTGGTGCAACCTGGTGGGGGTTTTTGACTCCTCGGGAATAGCCTCTTTCCCTAGGAGGTGCAGCCCTGCACATGAGGGGGACATCTGGTGCTCTATGCCCACAGCTGGCCCGCCATCACCACCCAATGCGTGGTCATTCCAGGTGGTCAGAGAAGAGCAACTTCTTCAGCAGACACCCACACCATTCTTTCCGGGAGAGGCCCCCCCCCCCCCCAGGCCTCCTCTCCACCAGGACCTGCTCCTGCAGGAACTCACAGCTTTCCTAGAAAGCGGCAGTGGAAACCATCCCACCCACCTAAGAGGGAAGGAGTTCTAACTCCCGCTGCTTCCTGGTCCTCAAAAGGACTGGAGGATTTCGGCCCATCCTAGACCTGCAGGACCTCAACAAGTTCCTAGTGAGGGAGACGTTCAAGATGCTCTCCCTTGGAACACTGCTGCCATACCTCCAGAGTGGAGACTAGTTATGCTCCTTGGACTTAAAGGATGCGTGCACCCACATCCTCCTCCCCAGGCAGTATCTGTGCTTCGTGATAGGGGGGTGGCCACTATCAGTACAGAGTACTACCCGTCCTGCGGGTATTCACCAAGTGCCTAGGGGAAGTCATAGCCCACCTCAGGCTCCAAGAGGTGTTTGTTTTCCCATACCTGGATAACTAGTAAAGGGCAGCACCGCTGCCAAAGTGCAACAGGCGATCGGCCACTCTGTCCTTGTCCTAGAGCACTTGGGGTTTGTTGTCAACTACCCGAAGTCTCACCTCCAGTCATCTCAAAAGCTGGAGTTCATAGGGGTGCAGCTGGACACCGTCCAGGCCAAGGCCTTTCTACCAGAGCACAGGGCTCTGCGCCTCCAGGCGCTTGCAGCAGGCACCCAACGCCGTCACTCGGCGTCAGCACGCCACATGCTTCACCTCCTGGGATACGTGGTCTGTGGTGCATGTCACCCCGGATGCCCGCTTGTGGATGTGGATGGTCCAGTAGGCCATCCACTCAGTGGTCATAGGCCTAAGGATGCCTGTGAGACAGGGTGATCATCACCCGTCCCTGGCCGACTCTCTCGACTTTTGGCAACACCTCTAGCACCGCGAGAGGGAATGCCTTTCCAGACTCCCGCACCTCAGAGGATCCTCATAACAAATGCCTCCAAGCTGGGATGGAGGGCCCACTGTGGCAACCTCTGCACTTGGGGCAGATGGTCTCCGGCAGAGAGCCTCCAGGAAACCAACCTCCTGGAGCTCCGGGCTGTAGCCTTAGCCCTCTGGGCTTTTCACCACCACCTGCAGGGTCAAGCGGTACTGATTCAGACCGACAATCAGGTGGCCATGTTTTACATCAACAAGCAGGGAGGCACAGGGTTGTCCCTGCTTTGCCAGGAAGTGGTGAGCCTCTGCTCTAACCCCAGCAGCAACGGGATACCTCTGCGGGCAGTATACTTCCCGGGCCAGAGCAACACATTGGCGGACTGGCTAAGCCGGGTCCTCCAGCCACAGGAGTGGAGGTTGGATCGCAGGGTAGCTGACCAACTATTCTGGCGCTGCACGTTCTCAAGGATGGACCTCTTCACCAGCCTAGCCAGTGCCCAGATGCCCCGCTTCTGTTCCCAACAGCCACACCCTGCCAGGGTGGCAGCAGATACATTCCTGATTTCATGGGCGGAGGGCCTCTTCTATGCTTTCCCACCCACACCCCTGATTGCCAAGACTGTCTTCAAGGTCCAGCGCGACAGGGCCATAGTGATCTTGGTAGTGCCACGGTGGGCCTAGCAGCCATGGTTTCCCCTGCTTCTCTGCCTGTCCATTGCATCCCCAGTTCTCCTGGGGTGCAACCCAGGCCTACTTATGCAGGAAGAGGGCTCTCTCCTGCATCCCAACCCTGGGGTCCCTGACACTCATGGCCTGGAATGGGTAGCCCTGGCTCCCTTCTGCCTTTCTACTGACGTGGAGGAGGTGCTCCTGGCATCCCAGAAGGCCTCCACACGCCGGGCGTATGCCTTCAAGTGGCAGAGGTTCTCCATCTGGTATGCGGAGAGGCAGATCAGTCCCTTCTCCTACTCTGTCTAGCTAGCGCTGCAGTATCTGCTTCACTTGTTTCAGGCGCGCTTGAAGTTCAATTCCGTTAGGGAACACCGTAGCGTGCTGGCGGCTCACCACCATCTAATCAAGGGCAAGCTGCTCTCTTCTCACCCCCTAGTGGTTCGCTTCATGAATGGGGTCTCCTTCTATCGAAGCCTCCTATCCACTGTCTGGCAATGGAGTGGGACTTGAACGTGGTGCTCTTTAAGATTTCTGTGCCACCCTTCGAGCCTCTCGGTCCCTGCCACCTTAAGTATCTAACTTGGAAGGTGGTGTTCCTAGTGGCGCTCACTTCTGCTTGCTGGGTTAGCCAGCTTCAAACATTGGCGGATCCATTGTACACTAGGTTCTATAAGAACAAGGTCATGCTTCGCATGCACCCCAAGTTCCTGCCCAAGGCGGTGTCCCTGTTCCACCTTAACCAGCAGGTGATGCTTCTCACCATCTTTCCCTTGCCCTACACCAGCAGGGCGGAGGCTGTTTCCCACACACTGCACTGTAAGCGAGCGTTATTCTTCTGCCTACAGCGCATCCAGAGCCACAGCCGAGCTTCTCAGCTCTTTGTCTCATTCGACCCAAGTGGTTGGGGGCGTTGGTCTCTTAACACACCCTGTCCATCTGGGTAGTGGACTGCATTGCTTTTGTCCACAAGCAAGCTAGTCTCTGGTTGGAGCACTGTTTCATGGCACACAGAGTCCGGCTCATAGCTGCCTCTGTGGCGAACCTGCATTCTGTTCCCTTGTTGGAAATCTGCCGGGCCGCCACCTAGTCCTCAGTCCATACCTTCGCAGCTCATTACTGCTTGGAGAGGGAGTCCTGTCGAGACTGTGCCTTCGTCCAGGCATTTGTTCGGGGTGTAGGCAACTCCTGTCCTCTGGCCCTTGCTGTGTTCGGACTACCAGTGTACTAATTCCTCATTGGAAACTTGGGTCGCTTGAGGGTCTCTAATCTCTTGACTTAGTTGCTGCTGCTCACGGTTCACGTTTTCTGGTCACCTGTGGCTTTTTACGTTTTTTCCGTAACCTGTAGCTGGGGAGTCCCATATGTGAGGGATGGTACACCAGTGTGATGTAGTCAGGTCACACATCTGAGAAGATGAGGACAATGTCGCACTCAAGTTCAGAGGCCACCACGCTCCCAGTGGCCCTGTCGGAGCCAGGCAGCGTTCCTCCCGAGGTCATGCCGTTGCCATCTTGAGAGCTCAGGCATTCTGCCATGGTTTGCTGACAGGAAATTTTAGACGCTTTTGCCGAGCCTGCCATTGACTTGGTGGTTTTCCAGGGCTCTGACTTGGTCTCCATCCTGTTCACCCTCCTGTGGGGACGAGTATGGATTAACAGAAGATGTTTTTGGCAGCACATTTCCGGCCTGGCACGAGAAAGCAGGGTGCACATGTCAACTCTCTAGTCCACCATCACGTGACCCCATTTTTAGGATTTTGAATGCATGCATGCATTAGACCAGGGTATATTTTCCCAATTACGAATTTAAAGCACACCAATAAAAAGAAAAACCTTAGGATTTTGGTGGGCTGTTTTGAATGACATGGTTTTTTGTATTGTATGTAGGCACCTTTCAAAGCAAAACCATTTCCTTATGAAAAATAGTCATAAAGCATGCCTGCTGAAATTACCTAAGCACTTTGCACTTTTTATTTGCACAAATGGTTAAGGGAATGCATATAAACACTCATGTATTAAAATAACTAATGTAAATAAGAACTTAAGAATTGCCATACTGGGTCAGACGAAGGGTTCATCAAGGCCAGTATCCTGTTTACAACAGTGGCTAATCCAGGTCACAAGTACCTGGCAGGATACCAAAACGTTGGTAGATTCCATGCTGCTTTCCCCCAAGTCTACTTTAATAATGGTTTATGGACTTTCCCTCCAGAAACTTGTCAGAGTTGCCCAGTTACACTAACAGCTTATACTACATCCTCAAGCAATAAATTCCAGAGTTTAATTACATGATGAGTAAAAAAATGTTTTCTCCTATTTGTTTTCAATGTACTGCTTAGCAACTTCATCATGATGTGTCTCCTAGTCTTTGTGTTTGAAAGAGTAAACAATTGATTTGTGTTTCTGTTCCACTCCACTCAGGATTTTATACAGTAGACCTCTCTCATGTCTTCCTTCAGCCATCTCTTCTTCAAGCTTAAGAGCCCTATCCTCTTTAGCGTTTCTTCATAGAAAGTCATTTTATCCCTTTTATTATTTTGGTTACCTTGCCCTGTGCCTTTTCCAATTTCGCTATATCTTTATTGAGATGCAGCAATTAGAATTTCACACAATACTTAAGGTGTGGTCACACCATGGAGCCTTAAAGAAGCATTATGATACTCTGTTTATTTCTCTATTCTGTACCTAACAATTCTGAAAATACTGTTTGCACTTGCACATGTCCTAGTATGTTATAACTTATACGTGTAAATTTGTGCTCTACCCAAACTGTGCTCTGTACTTGTCTACAGTGAAAGTACACACCTTCGGTGTGGCTACATTATGCATGTAAGTGGCTATTTACATGCAGAAGCCACTAAAATATTGAGCTTTGTGCACTTAAATCTAAACAACTCTTATAAAATTACCCTCTAACAGGCCTCTGCAGAAAACTAGCGCGGCCTTTAAGCACAGATAACACCATGGTCAAGCACGCTTCAAGCACGTTTAAGCTAACGGCAAATTCAGAAAAGAGTCAGATGCGTGGGTAAACAGCAACCGAAAAACTTGTGCATAATTAACGCCAAAAGTTTTTAAATGTAAGAATATGAGCTGCACATATTAAACTGGCATGCAAATAATGGCTGCGCCTGATGCAGAGACAGGTGTAGAGGATTTTGCAACTAGCTTTAGCGTTAATATCTCTATGCCTGGGTCTGAAGTGGCTTAAACCTCTAGCACGTGCCCCTGACGGTATTTTGATGGCATCGGGTGCTTTCCCCGATGCTTCAATCATCTTCCCCTCAGATGATCCAGGCATCAGGCAAAGCTCCCAATGCCATCAAAATACTGAAGCAAATCCCTGGTTGCCTAGCAGCCCGAATTCCTCCCCACCCCCCACAGTATTTTGATGGCATCAGGGGCAATCACGGTATCGGGAAAAACCCTAAATGCCATCAAAATACTGTCGGGGGTTGGTGCCCCTACAGTGACTCCCTGGTGGCTTAGCGGCCCCGATCCCCCCGACCTGACTTTAAAAAAATTACCTTGGTGGCCTAGATGCCCCCTGAACCCCCCCACCCAACTTAAATATATTATCCTGGTGGCCTAGCAGCCCTTGAACGCCCCACCCGGTACCTTTCAAAGTGGGAGCATTGCTGACGCGTTCCTGCTCTTAGTCCGCCATCTTGCCTGGCACTGCCATTTTTCAAGATGGTGGACCGAGAGTTGGAGTACATAGGCAGCACTCCAGCTTTTGAAATTTACTGGGTGGGGGGTTCAGGGGGCCTCTAGGCCACCAGGGAATCACTTTCTTTTCGTGGCACAGATCTCTGACAGTATTTTGATGGCATTGGGGGCTTTTCCCGATGTCGCAGTTGCCTCCTATGCCATCAGAATACTATTGAGTGGGGGGATTGGGCCACTAGGCCACCAGTCACTTTCTGTTGGGGCACTGGCCCTTGACAGTATTTCGATGGCATCAGTGGCTTTTCCCGATGCTATCGCTCTCAATGCCATCAAAATACTGTCGGGGCCAATATACAAATTAGCCATGCAGTGCCCGTTTCTCTGGGAGAGCCTGCCAAACTAGCACAGACTTCTTGTGTGCATGTGTTTGGCTTTCTCTCTTAGTTTAACGCTGCCATTATGTGCCCAGTTTAACGAGTGGCTCATTTGCACACGCACGGTTTAATGTGTGGCTGGTTTGCATGCTTGCCCCTTTTTGCATGGTCATACTGAAGTCATGCGTTTATCAGTGCGCTACAAACAGGCGTAAAAAGCTGATCAAACACGACTACAGTGCCGGCTTTCTGCATCTGTCTTTAAGTGTTGGTTGATTTACATACCATGAGGGCTAGAGACTTAAATCTGGATGAAGCAGTCTGCCTTGGTGTTGAGTTATCAGTATTGGAAAGAGTGGCAGTAGTCTTGAAAGATGTTTGTTTATTAAAACTTGATATACCACCTGGCGGGGGTGGCGGCACCCGAGCGGTTTACGACATAAAAACAAATCAGTTAGAAATTGGAAAGGAGATGAATTGCCATCCTTTGAAGGAGAGGAAACCAGTTTTGTTGAGGCCAGTATGACACTATGTGAGGATCATGATAATTTAGTTTTGTTGAACTCTTGGTATGAGAGGAATGGGAGGATGTGCATACAAGAGAGGCCAGGTTCAAGGGATGGTTAGAGTATCTGTTGCTAGTCGGTGAGGGGATGGAGTGGAGAACAATAAAGTGGACTTTTTACAGGTTCGCTGTTGATGAAAAGATCCATTTGAGACATTCCCCACTAATGAAAGAAATAGATCAGGATAGAAGCATCCAGAGACCACTCGTGAGGCAGGATTTTGCTGAGCCTATTGGCTAATTAGTAGTTGAGTCCCGGGATATAGGTAGCTTGTAGTTTGATCTGATTGGTTATGGTGCATTCCCAAATCTTGGCTGCTTCCCAGCAAAGGTGGAGAGAGCCTCTGCTGCCTTGTTTGTTTTTGAAAAATATTTTAATGGTGTATGAAAATTGATAATATTTATTTATTATTTATTATTTATTTATTTATTACAATTTCTTATATACCGCGCTATTTAGCATCAGTGCGGTTTACATTATAACTTAACGACCATAACAACAAGCTGTCAGGTTTACATCGAACAGGAGTATAAACTTGGAAAACAGGGTTAACTATATACATAATCTATTTACATTGGAAGGATAGATAAAAGTCAGATGATGCATGTAGGTCTTTTCTAACTAAATTGGGTCAATTCCTGGAAGGTCTATCTAGGATCAATTGCTGTCAGGTAAGTGTTGGAGGAACAAGTGGGTTTTGAGGGCCTTTCTGAACTGATATAGGTTGGCTATGGCCCTAATGTCAGGGGGTAGAGCATTCCAGCATTTGGGTACGTAAAAGCTGAAAGCCCTGTTTGTGGTTGTCATGTTGTACTTTGTCGAAGCCTTTGGTATTGCAAACAAGTTTACAGCTGTTGATCTTCTGGATCTGTTGGGAGGGACAAAGTGGATAAGATGAGTGAGTGAGGAGGCTGAAATACCTTTGATTGCCTTGAAAGCTAATAGAAGGGTTTTGAAGGTGATTCTCCCATTGATTGGTAGCCAGTGCAGCTGTTTGAGAATGGGGGTCACGTGGTCGTATCTGGATGCTCCGTAAAGGATCCTAGCTGCGGTGTTCATGGCCAACTGTAAGGGGGTTAGTGTGGATTGGGGGAGACCTTGTAAGATGGCATTTGCAAAATCAAAGTGCGGCAGTATCAGCGCTTGATATATGGTTCGGAAGTCATCTGGGTCCAATAGGGAGCGTAGGTGCATGAGAGAGCGTATTTTGAAGTAGACGGCTTTGACTATGTTGCTTATGTGGCTTTTCATGTTAAGATGTTGATCCAAAGTAACTCCCAAATATTTTATTGCATTTTTGGTTTGCAGATCAGCTTCATTGACACTGACATGGGATGGGGGGGTAAAGTAGGTGTCTCTGGTGATGAATAGCACCTCCGTTTTTTTATGTTGGATGCGAAGGTTCTGTGTTTGGAGCCAAGTTGAAACTGCGTTGAAGCAGTCTGTGAGAGGGGTCAGGTCCATGTGAGTTGTGGAGAAGGGCATGTATAATAGGATATATATAATAGGATATATATAATATCCTATTATAATATGTATAATAGGATATATATAATATATATATATAATAGGATATATATAATATCACCTTTTTCAAGGCATTAGAGTGGTTTACAATCTCTCTCCTCTTTCTCCCCCTATTTTAATTCATAACGGAGAATAAGTTGATACAATCCTGGGGGAAAGGATAATGGGGAGGGGGAAATTCAACATGAGTTGTTTTGCGACCGTGCCCATGAGTATACATATAGTGTCACAAAGAATGTTTATTGGTCACTAAAGGACCCCTCAAAAAAGTGTTTTATAAGAGTTTTCTTGAGCCCAAATCCTAATACCTGGGTGCTTCTAAAATGGCTGCCTAATCGATGACCCCCTTAGTTTCACCCTTTTGGGAATAATCCCCTCTCACTGCAAGAGTAGCATTAAAAGTTCTACCAGATGACATCCGCTGAAAAGGGGTAGGGAAAGCATCAGAATGGCAGAACTTCAGCAAGGACGTTTGTAACAAGAGAGAAACAGCTTTAAGCAGGCTCGATCCAGAGACTCAGCACAAATTGTGTAGTAAATAAAATGGAAAAAGAAAATATCATCATGGTGGAAGGAATGGGGGATAAATTTAACATAAAGTATGTATAGACCTGTTCCACTGCAAATCTATGAATACAGATTTTAAAGTTATGTGTCGGGTTAAGATTTTAGGACACAGCATAGCACTTATCTTTTCAGTTAACCACCACTTGATGAGCAAAACGTTACTCATTGCTCTCTATTCAGTATCTGATCTATATAGCTTGTAAAGAAAATATTCAGACCAGAAATGCTTTACAGGTAGGCCTCTACTTTCCAGACACTTATGCTGTAAGGCAGTGGTTCTCATCCCAGTCCTCGGAGCACACCTAGGCCAGTCAGGTTTTCAGGATTCCCACAACAAATATGCATATGAGAGATATGCATGTACTGCCTTCATTGTATGCAAATCTATCTCATGCATATTCATTGTAGGAATAGAAACATAGAACATAGAAACATGATGACAGAAAAAGACCACAAGGCCCATCTAGTCTGTCCTTCCATAACAACAACTACAACAGTCCACTTTTTACCTTTAGAGATCCTCTGTGTTGGTCCCATGCTTTTTTGAATTCAGTTACTGTCCTCATCTCTACCACCTCCACTGGGAGACTATTCCACGGATCCACTACTCTTTCCGTAAAGAAATATTTCCGCATATCACTCCTGAATCTATCTCCCTTCACCCTCATCCCATGTCCCCTCGTCGCAGAACTTGCTTTCAATTGAAAGAGGCTCTCTCCCTGAACATTTATGCCACGGAGGTATTTAAACATCTCAATCATATCACCTCTAACCCGCCTTTCCTCTAAGGTGTACATATTAAGATCCTTACATCTGTCCTCATATGCTTTATAATGAAGACCACTAATCATCTTAGTAGCAACCCTCTGCACCGACTCCATCCTGTTCACATCCTTTTGAAGGTGCGGTCTCCAGAATTGCACACCATACTCCAAATGAGGTCGCACCAAAGACTTATACAGAGGCATTATCACCTCCTTTTTTCTGCTAGCCATTCCTCTCCGTATGCACCCAAGCATCCTTCTAGCTTTTGCCGTCGCCTTTTCTACCTGTTTAGCTACTTTAAGATCATCGGACACAACTATGCCTAGGTCCCGCTCTTTAGTGGACAAAAGTACTTCACCTCCTATACTGTATTGCTCCCTTGGATTGCTGCAGCCCAAATGCATGACCTTACATTTTTTAACATTAAATCCCAGTTGCCAAATTCTAGACCATTCTTCATGCTTAGCCAGATCCCTCCTCATGTTATCTACACCTTCCTGGGTGTCTACTTTATTGCAGATTTTGGTATCATCCGCAAAGAGGCAAACCTTACCCGACAGCCCTTCCGCTATATCACTAACAAAGATGTTAAAAATAATCGGACCAAGGACAGATCCCTGGGGCACACCACTGGTAACATCCTTCTCCTCAGAGTGAGCTCCATTTACTTGTACTCTTTGTCGCCTCCCACCCAACCAATTTCTAACCCAAGCAGTAACTTTAGGGTCCATCCATAGGGTGCTCAGTTTGTTTATAAGTCGCCTGTGAGGAACAGTGTCAAAGGCTTTACTGAAATCTAAATACACCACATCTAGAGCTCTCCCTCGGTCCAACTCCCTGGTCACCCAGTCAAAGAAATCAATCAGATTTGTCTGACAAGACCTGCCTCTGGTGAATCCATGCTGCCTCGGATCCTGTAATCCGCTGGACTCCAGAAACCTCACTATTTTCTCTTTCAACAGCGTTTCCATTAATTTACTCACCACTGAAGTTAAACTAACCGGCCTGTAGTTTTCAACCACATCCTTACTTCCGCTTTTGTGTAAAGGCACCACATGAGCCTCTCTCCAGTCCTTTGGCACCACTCCCGACTCCAACGAGGCATTGAAAAGGTCAGTCAGTGGAGTTGCTAGAACATCCCCAAGTTCCCTCAGTATTCTAGGGTGTATCCCATCTGGTCCCATTGCTTTGTCTACTTTAAGTTGAGCTAGTTTCTCACGAACACAGTCTTCTGAAAATTGTTCAAGATGTCCCTCGCTTCTGTTCTTATTTGTGGGTGTTTTCTGAGGTCCTGCTCCTGGTTCTTCATCTGTGAACACAGAACAAAAATATTTGTTAAGCAATTCCGCTTTATCCTTATCAGCTTCTACATATTCCCCCCCTGTACCCTTGAGTCTGACAATACCATTCTAAATATCCAATTGGCCTAGGTGTGCCTCGAGGACTGCCTTACAGCGTAAGTGTCTGGAAAGTAGAGGTCTGCTTGTAAAGCATTTCTGGTCTGCAGGGAGTATGTAGCTTGATTGAGTGCTGCCAGATTACCAGCGTCTTTGGTATCTTAAGATGCTCTCTTTTTGGGTTAGAAAAATATTTGTGCTAAACCTAAATTGATTTACTAGACCATATCCATTTGTAAAAGAGTATTCAGTAAGATAGAAAATAAAAACAATTTATTTATTTAAATCATTTTGGCATAGGCGTAGTTTGGGAGGCATAGGAGAGTGGTGCTCCTCAAATGTTGCAGGCATCAGTGGTGAACTGGTCCCCCTGCTGCCCACTGCTAGTATGATTTTCTTACCCTTTGCCTCCCTCCCTCCCTCCCTCCCCCCCCCCCCCCCCACAAATGTAAGAAGGCAAACTACACCAAAGCATTTAGGTTAACTTTTGCCTTGTCAAATTACTTTGGAATTGTTGAATTTGAAGGCTGTCCTTCACAAAACCTTTTTGTTTTCAGAGTTACCTGCCCAGAATTGATAGTAAATGTGTTTGTGTGTTCTACTTGTCATGTGCTGAAACCTTTCAACAGGAGATGTGCACTCACCCTATTGAAGGGAGAGCCCTGGTGGGGGCTGGGTGTGTTGTGGAATTGCAAGTAGCTGTTGGCAAAGGCATATGTGACAATGAACATTTATCAAATCTGACATTTTAACAAAAGTCTGACTACTTTCCCCAGTACATAAAGTTTATACCTCCATCTGAAATGAAAGGCATTAGGCACCCTTTCCCCCCACCAGTTGTACAGATGCAAGAAAGCAAAACACACATCACTGATTTCTGTGCAAGAGAAGTGTATTTACACCCAGATCAGATTAATATAAACTCCACAAAACATGACATTATAAAACTGTAAATTAACTTGAGGGGTAAGTCTGGTCAAAGAATAATCATGTCTAATGTACGAACTGCGAAAGATCCTGGAGAGCTTTGATGTTCTTTTTCTCCCTACCCTCCCAAAGTGCAAGGTTTCATCATGTGATTTTACTGATGAAACATTTGCATGTTAGACGTTCTCATTGTACATCATCTGACAGTAGAAATGTTCTCATAGCCTGCTTCACAAGGCATATGCTTGTTTAGACAGGTTACAAGTATGTTGCTTGTACCATTACACAGACTGTGTGGTATTTGTCAGGAGAGAGAGTGAAACACACCCCTAAGGGTTATGCAGATGAGTTTACAAGAGTGATCCCAATAGATAAACATATCATGGCAAGCTGTAAAATATAAGCTGCTAGGCAGGAAAACCTGTGTGAAAGTGAAACGGATACTCCGACTGTAGAAATCATCTATAAAAAGATTGTTAATGATTCTCTGAATGATCTAGTGTGGCATCATGAATCAGAAGCCCGAGAAGTAGTCTAGACAGATATGACAAACAAGTATTGCAAGGAACCAAAGGCAGTGGCTGGTTAAAAATCAAAGTCTTGAACAAATTAAAGAAAGTTATGTATGACAAAAGAGGGATAAGAGAGTATTAAAATACACCCATATGGATGCTGAAACTGGTGCTGCATTGGCAGAACCTGTATTATTAAGACCATCTGTTTCTGACAAAAACTAGGTGTATATATCGCAGTTCTCTGGGAACAAGCAGGAAGTCAGTCCTCACATATGGGTGACATTGTTGCTGACAGAGCCTTGTGCGGAAGCTTCTCCCCAGCTTTCTAAGAAAGCTTTTGGGAGATGCACCATGCATGTGTGGTCCCTTTCCTGCCCAAGGATGTGTGTTAGTTTTATCTTGGAATTTTGCTTTTCCTCGGTTGTGTACCAGTTCCTTCCCTATCCCTGAGCTCGCTTGCCTCGGCATCGCATCTTGGGTTTGTATTTTCTTTCATTTTTTCTTGGTTTTGACTAGTGTGCTTTTGTGCCCTTTTTCACTGGCAGAGTCCTGGGTCTTCAACCTCACTGGAGCCCTTTTCCTCCCCATGGCCTCTGTCAGTGGCTTCAAGAAGTGTGGTTGGTGCTTGCGGACCATGTCCCTTGCCGACATACATGAATGCTGCCTCCGTTGTCTCGGGCCAAACCACGACCACTTGGATTGTGACTTCTGTAAGAGGATGTCCTCCAAGGCCATTAAGAGTAGTCAGCAGCAGCATGAGAAGATCTTCCAAAAGTCAGATTCTGCCCCGGAGTGTCCAGTGATGCCATGCTCCGTCCCATTTGGGACTCTGGAGCCTTGGGGTGACCCCACCACCTCAGACTGAGACTATGGGTCTGCCAAGTGGAGCACCCCGGAGGTGGAACACAAGAAGAAATCCTCAAGGGCAGTGACTGTGGACAAGTTGGGGAAGGTGAGTAAGTCTGGCGCCAGGTCCTGCAATCCATGCTGCGAGTTTGAGGGGTTGGAGTGGGAGCAGCTGACCAAGGTCGCCCGCAAAGAATCATTGACCTCCGGTGATTGGCCTCGGACCCCTGAAGCCATTCTAGTCGAGGACTCCCCTCATACCGAAGGCTGTGGAGCCATCTGGACTGGAGACTAGAATGGTGGTCTTGGCGCGCAGCTTGTCTACCTTAATGGCCCAGCAGTGTGCCATGATACCCAGTTCCGCCAGGTCTTCTGCCCAGACCACTGGGTCTTGACCTTGAGGACATCCCATGGATATTGAGCCAATCCTCGAGCGCCATCGGCCTTTAGATGATCTTTGACATCGTTCTCAATCCCGGTCCCGATCCTTGGGATTGAGATCCTCCGTAATGAGTGGCCGCTGTTCTACCAGCAGAGCCTCAGAGGTGCATGGACTGTCTGGTCCAGGGCCTGCCCTCACAACCCAGCCTGCCCTCGACTTCACCGACTACGAGTCGGACTGCGAGACCAAGGATGAGGAATCTCAGGACACCCGTTGCCTCTGCGAACTCTGACCCATCTCCCTCCGAGACCCATCGCCGGTCCCTGCCTGAGGATATGGCCTTCCTTCAGCTTCATGTGGGACATGTCTAAGGTGTTGGCGTTCAACACAGAGTCAGAGGAGGACCCTTGCACAGAGGAGCTTGAGATCCTCCAGTATGAGGCCCCCCTGAAGGAGGCACTTACAGTGCCCATTCCCCCAATCCTGGAACGGCTGCTCCTTCACATGTGGGAATCACTGGCATCGATGTCCATTGTGAGCCATTTGCTGGACTCGATGTATCTGGTCTGCCGAAGCCTGGGCTTCCAGAAAGCACAACTGCCACACAACTCCATGGTGGTGGAGGCAGCCATGTGTCGGCTCAAGAACCAGAAGAGACACTCCTCTGTGGGTAGAGAGACCTGCACTTTGAACACCATGGCCAGAAAGTGCTACCAGGGCTCTATGTTCATTGGCCAGATCCAGGCATACCAGCTGTACATGGACATGTACTTGAGGGACCTGGCGAAGGAACTCGCTGGGTTTTCAGCTGGTCTCTCTGAGGAACCCGCCCAGCAGTTCTGGAGCCTGTTCACTGCTGTCAGAGTGCTCCAAATTCATGACTTAAGCAGCCTATGATAACTTTGAGTCCGTGGCTAGAGTAATTGCGACAGACATTGGTGCCCAACAGCAGGCTTGGCTACAGTCTTCCAACTTGGAGCAATGGGTTCAGGACAAATTGGTCAATGTCCTCGGCCAAAGAGAAAATCTCTTTGGCAAACCCAAGACAGATAAGGCTGCAGAGTTGGAGTCAGAGTTCCTAACGAGGACTAGGCTCTCCAAGAAGACTGCTACCCTTCCCCGAAGGAAGACCCCTGAGTAAAAAGCCCCCTTATTCGAGAAAGGGAAGGGCTTACGGAAACGACCCTCCATATCAGGCCTCCCCAGCAGAGTCAGCAGGCCAAGGCACAAGGACATGGGCATCGTAAGCCAAAGACTCCCAAGATCCATGTACTGGCTCTGGCACAGCCTGGGGGGAACTTTTGACTCCTTGGACATAGCCTGCCCACCCCCAGGAGGCTCACAGGGAGATGTCTAATTCTGTTTGCCCACCGGCAGCCAGCCATTACCACAGACACCTGAGCACTCCAGGTGGTCAAGGAGGGCTACCTCCTCCACTTGGAACAGACTCCCCCTCCATTCTTCCCAGTAGAACCCACCAGGACTCCCCTCCACCAGACCTTGCTATTGCAGGAGCTCACAGGCCTTGAGGACAAGGCAGTGGAACCAGTACCCCCCACACCTCTAGGGCAGAGGGTTCTATTCCCAGTACTTCCTTGTACCAAAAAGAACAGGGGGCCTAAGTCCCATCCTGGACCTGAGGGACCTGAACAGGTTCCTGGTGAGGGAGAAGTTGAAGATGCTTTCCCTTGGGACGCTCCTGACATACTTCCAGCAGGGAGACTGGTTAGACTCCTTGGTCTTAAAGGATGCATACACACACATCCTTATACATCCCAGCCACAGACAATACCTCAAGTACGTGGCGGGGAGTGACCACTACCAATACAGGATCCTATCCTTTGGCCTGGCTTCTACCCCAAGGGTCTTTACCAAGTGCCTAGTGGTAGTTGCAGCCCATCTCTTCCTCCGAGGGGCCTTCATCTTCTCCTATTTGGATGACTGGCACATCAGAGAAAGCTCAGCTGCCAAGGTGCAGCGGGCCATGGCCCATACCATCAGCATCCTACAACATCTGGGGTTCATCATAAACCACTCCAAGTCTCACCACCTTCGAACACAGTGTCTAGAGTTCATAGGAGCATTCCTACCTCAGAACAGAGCTCACCGCCTCAGGGCACTGGCTGCAGATGTCCAAAGCAGGCACACCGTGTCTGTTCGCCTCCTGCTACATCTGCTGGGTCACATGGCATCAATGGTCCACATCACCCCAGACACCTGCCTCTACATGAGGGCAGCCCAGTGATGCCAACAGTTCCCAGTGGACCCAGGCCCAGGCTGTGGGACAGGTGACAGTGACCCACCAGCTTGCAGACTCCCTCGGCTGGTGGCAGGTTCTGCAGCAACTCCAAGCTGGGATGCCCTTTCAGGCCCCCGATCCCCAGAGGTTTCTCACTACAAACCCTTCCCTGCTGGGTTGGGGTGCTCACTGCGAAGATCTCTGCACCCAGGGCAGCTGGTCGCAGTCAGAGAGCCAACGGCAGATCAACCTCCTTGGATATTCAGGCCATATTCCTGGCTCTTGGAGCCTTTTGCCACCATCTGCAGCACCTGTCAGTGCTGGCCCAGACAGAAAATCAGGTGGTGATGTTCTGCATGAAGCAAAAGGGGAGCACAGGGTCCTATCCCCTCTGCCAGGAGGCAGTGGCTCTCTGCTCCTTTGCGCTGTGCAATGGGATGCTCCTATGGGCAGTGTATCTGCCAGGCCAGAACAGTGCCCTGAAGGATAGGCTGAGCAGGACTCTCCAGGCACACAAGTGGCAGCTGGACCACAGAGTGGCCTCTCAGCTCTTCCAGTTCTGGGGATTTCCACAGATGGATCTCTTAGTGAGTCCGACCAACACTCAGTTGCTTTGCTTTTGCTCCCACTATCTGCACCCCTCATGGAGCACAGTGGATGTGTTCCTCATCCCATGAACGGAGGACCTTTTTCTATGCCTTCCTGCCCATGCTGCTGATTGCCAACACCCTCCTCAAGGCTTAGCACTACGGGGCATCGTTGATACTGGTTGCTCCCTGGTGGCCCAGGCAACAATAGTTTCTGCTGCTTGTCTGCTTGTCCTTGGTGTCTCCACTCCCTCTGGGGAGTTCTCTGGTGGTGTTGTCACAGGAGGAGGTTTCCCTTCTACACCTCAACTTGGGGTCCCTGTCGCTAATGGCTTAGCTACTGAAAGGGTAGCCTTGGCCCCATTCATCCTCTTGGGGGAGGTAGAGGAGGTCCTGTTGACCTCTCGTAAGGTCTCTATGAGACGGGCCTTTATCTTTATTACAATTTTTGATAAACCGCCCATCGGAAGCCATCTGGGCGGTTTACAATAATATAAAAACAAATAAAGCCAGAGTCAGAAAGGAACTACAATGTCATATAGGAAAGAACACAGTCATACCAGACTAAAGAAGAGAGAGGCTCAAGTAGAGGGGGAGGAGGAAACAGAGGAGTCGGGAAAGGGAAGGTCATAGGCAGTACAGAGGAGGTGGGTTTTTAAGAGGGATTTGAATTTGGGAAATGAGTGTTCTTGACGGATTAGGGGAGGAAGGGAATTCCAGAGTGACGGGGCTAGAAAAAGAAAGCAGAATGCCGAGTTTGCTCCAGACAGGCACGTGTTGGGGAAGAGAGGTCAAGGCAGTTGGTGTGCAGTGACCAGAGGCTGCAGGGTATAATGCGAAAGTGCAATGAGTCAGCAAGATATTGGGGAGTGTGCTGATGTTAAGGCCCTGTGAGTCAGGATTAGGAGTTTGAAGGTGACGCTATTGGGGAAGGGAAGCCAGTGTAGATGGATCAAAGAGGGCGTGATGTGGCTGAAACAGAGAGTATGGGTGAGGAGGCGAACAGAAGCATTCTGAACTAACTGTAGGCGGTGAAGCTGATAGTGGGGAATACCGGCAAAAGCAACATTACAATAGTCCAGGTGTGAAATATCGAGAGTGAGAAGAAGAATTGTGAGGGATGTTGGAGAGAGTACTGGATTGAAGGCTCGAATCTGATGAAGGAAAAAGTGACAGCGGCATACAAGGGAAGAAATATGGGTGTGAAAGGAGAGATCAGGGTCTAGGGTAACCCCAAGGTAGCGGAGTGAAGTTACAAGAGGAATCGGGAGAATCAAAAGAAGAGGGGAAAGGGTCGGTTGGGGACCACGATGGGTAAACCACATTGTAGATGTCTTAGCTGGGTTGAGGTGGAGTAGGGTTGGAAGATAGCCAAGTAGTGACAAGCGAAAGACAGGCATTGAGGGGGGAGAGATTTGAGTTCACAGGGGAGGTATGGTGAAGAAGAAGAATATCATTGGTGTAATAGTATGCTGAGATCCCAGATTGTTGCACCAGGAGAGTGAGGGGAGCTAGGAAAACATTGAACAAAATGGGAGCCAGTACAGAACCCTGGGGCACCCTGCAACTGAGTGGTAAAGGGGAGAGGATGTGCGGATGTTAGAAACTACAGAGAGAGCATGAGTAGAGGAAAGAGTGGAACCATCGGAAAACCATCCCCCGAAGACCAGCAGTCCGAAGGCGTGAAAGTAGAGTAAAGTGGTCGACGAGATCAAAAGCAGCAGAGAGATCTAGTGAGACAGCCAGAGAAATGTCACCACGGTCATGGGAGATGTGGAGTTCATTAAGGAAGGACAGAAGAATGGTCTCGGTACTATGCCTTCAAATGGTGCAGTGTGCTGTGTGAAACGGCAAGTTAACCCGTTCTAGTGCATCTTGTGCTGCAATATTTGCTCCCCCTGTTGCAGGCAGGCCTGAAGTCCAACTCGGTCAGGGTGCACCTGAGCACTCTGGTGGACCACCACCACCTTATTGAGGGCAAACCCCTCTCTGTCCAGCCCCTCGTGACACACTTCTTGTGGGGCCTCTTGTTATCCAAGCCCCCACCCGTTTGCCCTCCAGTAGCAGAGTGGGACCTCAATGTGGTGCTATCCAAGCACACCGGGCTACCGTTCGAGCCCCTGGCTACCTTTGTAACACGCTAGAACCCCACAGCTTGGGCATGCAGAGTTTAAGCGGCCTGATATCCTTTCTTCAGATAGTATAGCAGAGTTTGAGGAGGCAATGCCTCATGGGAGTTGTAGTACTTTTACTATCCAAATAAAGAGTAGTTGAGCACGAATGGTTTCAGGCAAAAATAACAGGATTTTAATTCCCCTCCGGGTGGATTCAAACAAAGGAAACAAAAGACATTTTGCCATACATCTCTGGCAGGAAACACCATAAGAACTCAACAAAAATAGCTTCTTATATCAGCATGAACAGTTGCTTCACAGCAATCAAACTTTAAACAAAACACTTCTCAGCTCAAAAGGTTTGTGCTTTCTTCCTGCTGACTCATGCAGCTCTCTGCACAGCCTGACATTAGCATAAAGATATTATATTATCTGAAATAGACAATGTACAGTCCATTTGTTCTTCTGGCATATACTCTACAACCGGTTCTGTCTCCATTGCTTCATAATGGCTATCAGCTGGGAATGTTTGAAACTGGCTACACGGCGTTTCTAGAACCACACCCAGTTTCTCTGCTCGAGGCTTCTCTTTGCAGCACTCTATCATACACGGTTGAGAATGACCATATATATTGTATTTACTATGAGGAGAGTCCCACCCTTCTGGGTTAGCACAAGACCACTTCTTAAAAACAGTTTTGTCTTTTAGCCAATCACTCAGCCTACCTTTTGGCTTTCTTACAGGAGGTTTCCTTTGTGCTTCAAGGTCAGCTAAAGATCCAAACCTTGGAGTTTGTGAGTGCTCCCAAGTTAGCCTTCCTGGTATTCTTTCCCTTTGGCTGCCTTTCAGACACGGCACCAAACCTGGGCTGTTTCTAACTGGCTTCTTGGCACTGGTTCTCCAATTGTTTCTCTTGCTGGTTTCCCTCTCAGAATTAAACCTCAGAGAATCCTCTCTCAATGTCAGTTCCTCTGAGTTCTTACTCCCAAGCAGTTCTTCCTCTGCTTCTGAACTTGACTCCTGTTCTCCTCCTTCTCCTTCCTCCTCTCCTTCCAACTTTCTCTCTAATGAGCATTTTTTATACCGCTGCCTTCTAGAGTTTAACTTAACCCCTCCTCCCAGCAGGTGTTCTGCCTCAACTCCTGACTGTGGAGATAAACTGCAGCAGGGGCGTGTTTTCCTCTCCCGTGACTCATTCTGCTTGTGGTTTCCCTGGAAACCATGAGCCATGTGCTTTTGTTGTCTGTCGGTTACTGAAGCCAACTTTTCCGTTTCAGCTATCTCTAAGGGATCAGAGGGACTTTCTACACCACACCTTCCACCTGCGGTACCTCTCATGAAAGGTCATCTTCCTTATGGCACTCATGTCTCCTTGCAGGGTCAGCGAGCTTCAGATATTAACGGTGGATCCGCCATACACAAGGTTCTATAAGAACAGGGTGCGGGGAGAAAGTAAGACAGCGGCAGGAAGTGCTGCTGGAGTCTAACCGTGCTTACCGGAGTTGCTCTGTGTTCGAGCTGTGTTTCTCAGCTGCGGTTATGGGCCATAGGAAACAGAAGCAAGAGTGCCTGCCCTTGGGTCCTCCTGCGGTGAGCTCTGCGGCACAGAGGACATTGGAGATGTGTGGTTTCTTCTCCGGCGCTGGAGCGGCATCTTCAGCGGAGCCGTTTGAGGGAGTGTCGGCTCTGTGCACCCAGGGTGTTGTGCTCTCTCTGGAGCTCCGAGCCCCCCCCCCCACCCACCGCTGAGACCCGGAAATGATAGAGAAGTGCTTCCCCTTGGCCTGCCGATGAGCACGCTGGTGAGGGATAGCAGAGAGGGCTCTCCGCCGGCAGAAGTAGCAGCTCCTGTGGAGAGTGAGTGTATGAGAACACAGGACTCTGTGGTCCCAAAAGTGGCTGCGGAGACCTTGCCATCTTGGTCAGGGGTAGTGCTGGCTTCTGGGTTTAAGACCTTAGTGAAACCAAAGACCATTTCAATTGAAGCGCTATGGGATGCGATAGCTACGGTGAACTCTTCCTTAGGAGCTCTTGTGGGAACTGTGAGTTCTGATTTGATTGAGGTTAAGAGGAATTGTGACACTGTTTCCACTGCCCAGGAATTTCAAGCAGGAAGAATACTCGCTATAGAGCAGGAGCTGGGGCATTTCCAAGAGCTGGTTGGAGCCCAGATTAAGGACAAATGTGTGCTGAATCGGAAGACTTTTGAACTTTCCTAAGTCTCCAATTTTGTCACCTATGGAGATGGTGAGAAAATACTTTGAGGTTTTAAAAGTCTCCTCGGAGCATTTTCCTCCCTTGATGAGTGCAATATTTGTCCTTTGGGCCCAGTGGCCGTGGGGTAGTCCTAGGAGCTGTTTCTTTGGGGGTAGGGGACCTAACTGGATACCTAGAGAATTCATTAGAGATTATCACGGATAGGTCTACCATGCTGATTACCTTGGCTTTGGAGACAGATAAGGCTATGATTTTTCGTTTATATTTTAGGAACCTTAATGAGCATTTTTTGGGGTCACAGGTCAGAATGTTTCCTGATTTATCTCGTGGTTCTCAGTTGAGGAGGAAGGAATTCCTTGGCCTTCGACCTAGAGTCTTTCAACCTTTCAATTGAAATTTCCTGTTAAATGTTGTGTATCTTATAAAAATAATGTTTACTTGTTCTTTGACCCAAAACAGCTAGCTCAGTTCCTAATTGCTAGAGGAGTAGGTTCAGTTCAGGTTGATGTACCTTCCCATATGGCTGACTTTAAGTCTCCGCCTGTTTGTTTATTTTTGCTGTTGCTTGGGCGGATTTCACCTCAGTTATATGTATTTTTGCCTTGGACCTCCTCTTATTTCCTTTTTTTCCTTTACTTAATTGTGGACTCATTTTGGAGATTTTTTCTTTTTTTTTCTTTTGTGGTTAATGTGATGCTGTTAGTTTGATTTTGTGCTCCTTTCTTTCATTCATTAGAATATTGGATGTGTAATATATAAACTTCAATTAAAAAAAAAAAGGGCAGGGTGCTTCTTCGCATGCCCCCTAAGTTTCTTCTTAAGATGGTGTCCCCCTTCCACCTCAATCAGGAGGTAGTGCTCCCCACATTCTTTCTGCGGCCTCAAGCCAGCCGGGTGGAGACCATACTGCATACCCTGGACTGTAATAGGATCCTGTCCTTCTATCTTCAACATACCCATGGCCACCGCAAAGTCTCTCAGCTTTTTGTCTTCTATGACCCCAATCAGCTGGGGGAGGCAGTGACCAAGAAAACTCTGTCCACTTGGGTGGTGGACTGCATTGCCCTCGCCTATGAGCAGGCTGGGCTCTGGCTAGAGCGCTGGGTCATGGTGCACAGTATCAGGGCTATGGTGGCATCTGTGCCAAATCTATGTTCTCTCCCTCTGCCGGACATCTGCTGGGCCTCCACCTGGTCTTCAGTCCACATTTGCAGCTCATTACTGCCTGAGAGGG
Source organism: Ichthyophis bannanicus (assembly GCA_033557465.1). Lineage (NCBI taxonomy): Eukaryota > Metazoa > Chordata > Amphibia > Gymnophiona > Ichthyophiidae > Ichthyophis > Ichthyophis bannanicus. The sequence continues at coordinate 558,557,309 of CM066034.1, read as the reverse complement.
AGTCCTCGCAGGACAACACCTTTGGCCAGGCTGCACTTGGTCATCTGTTCAGGGTGTAGGCAACTCCTACCCTTCTGTGTTCAGGCTACCAGAGTGCTGGTTCTCACTGGACACTTGGGTCTTTCAAGAGTCTCCTACCTTAAGATTCAATTGCTGCTGCTCTTGGCTCACCATTTCTGGTCACCTGTGGCATTTCTACAGGTTTTTTGGTAACTTGAGCTAGGGAGTCCCATATGTGAGGACTGGCTTCCTGCTTGTTCCCAGAGAAAGCATAGCTACTCACCTGTAACAGGTGTTCTCCGGGGACAGCAAGAATCAGTCCTCACAACCCTCCCTCCTCCCTGTGGAGTTGCTTCTTTATCATTTTTTGCTGTCTTTAGCTATGTCATTTGACTCTGAGTCAAGATAGCACCCTTGGGCAGGAAGGGGACCACGCATGAGTGGTGCATTTCCCAAAAGCTTTCTTTGAAAGCTGGGGAGAAGCTTCCATGCAGAGATCTGTCTGTGCTGCTCATATGAGAGGACTGATTCCTGCTGTTATTGAACACCTTTTCTCTGGGAACAAGCAGGAAGTCAGTCCTCATATATGGGTGACATCGGTGCCAACAGAGCCCTCGCGGAAGCATCCCCCAGCTTTCAAAGAAAGCCTTTGGGAGATGCCCTCACGCATGCGTGGTGCCCTTCCTGCCCAAGGGTGTCATCTTGCTCAGTCTCCTTTTTTCCGCCGTGCCTTTCAGATGTCAGTCTGTTTTCCCCCAGAAAAAATGTATGTTATTTTTTACCTGAATTTCATACTCTCCTTTGGTTATGCACTGGTACTCTTCCCGCCACCCGAGCCTGCTGCCTTGGCATCGAGTCTCGGGTCCGTATACTTTTTTTTTTCTCCTTGGCGCCTTCGCACCCTTTTTCAAATCTGCAGCACCACAGGTCTTTAACCTTGCTGGGGTCCATTTTTTCTCTCATGGCTACCAGTGGCTTTGAGAAGTGTGATCGGTGTACAAAACTTATGTCCCTCATCAACACACACGACTGCTGCCTATGCTGTCTAGGGCTGGATGATGACACCGCAGCCTGCAGTCTCTGTAAAAAGATGTCTTCCAAGGCCCTTAAGTGCCGCCAGCAGCAGCACGACAAGTTTTTCTGGGAGTCCCTAGTGCCTCCGAAGTCCAAGGGCCCGTCTGAAGCCTTGGACTCCCGGGGTACCCCCATGGACCCCGTTCGACACCGTGGGCCTTCAGAGAGGGGATCTCCCTCGAGGAAACACAAGAAGAAGAAACCCTCGAAGGCGGCATCCCTAGATGGTTCAGGAAGGTCGGGTAAGCCCTGAGCCAGGTCCCCGCAGTCCATCAAACTGAAGAATACCAAATCCCTGGACTGGATAGTATACATCCAAGGCTATTGATAGAACTGAAAGATGGGTCTTCCGGTGACGTCACCGAACCGTATGGACAGCTGAAGAAGAGCTTTGCCGATGAACCCCACAAAAGCAAAAAATTCTTTCCTACAAAAGCAAACCAAAAACCCCAGAGCGGATAGTAATAGGCAACGGGTTCAGAGGCAGGAGATATGACTGCGGCAAGGAAAAAAAACAGTGGACAAAAGAGAGTACACGTTCTCGGCGTTGCGAGGTGAGCAGAGAAAAGGAGAAAAAATGGGTGGCGAGGCAAATTTGGAGTCTGAGACCGAAGAACAGCTTGACACCTTGGAAGGGGTGCAGAGTAAAAGTGCCGTTGTACAAATTTCAAAAGAAGAACTACGTTCCTGGTTCGATTAGCTGCGCTCAGAAATGGCAGGATTTTAGGGCGGACATGGAGGCGGCCATAACAGAATTCTGCGCTGATGTGCAAGAACTGGGAAAAAGAGTGGAGGAGGCAGAAGGGCAAGTAGAGGAGGTACGAAGCAATGTGAGTGCAAACAAATAAGGCAGTAAACATTTTGGAAGCGGCTAAGGAACAGATTGAGTTGAAACTTGAGGTTTTGGAAAATCGACCGGGAAGACACAACTTAAGAATAAAGGGGGTACCAGAAAGTAAAGAATATAGAGATTGTGAGCAAACGGCACAAGACCATATGCATGGTGGTGCTGGAGGACCCCGAGGAAAGAGGGATGGCTCAGGAAGTTAAAATAGACATGGTGCACCGCACGCTTGGCCCAAGGAGAGGAGAGGAACCGAGAGATATATGCCTCCAGGACTTTAAAATTAAAGAGAGAATAATTAACAAGGTGAGGTGGGCAGGACAACTCAAGTGGAAGGGAAGCAAGGTGGCAATTTTTGCGGACTTGGCTGCGGCCATGCTACAACGCAGAAGAGAATGGAGAGGATTCAATGAGACTGCAGGAGGAGAACATTAAATATAAATGGCTGTATCCAGCAGGAATTGCGTTCACAAGCAATGACATTACAAGGCGGGCGATAACAGTGACAAAGTTGGCGGCTGTGATGAAGGAAGCTGGAGTAGCACGTTTACCAGAGGTGGGAGAAATGAGGAAACCGGGGAATGGACAAACAACAAGATGGCAGAAAGTGGAGAGCAAAGTGAGGAAAAGTAAACATGTAATGCAAAAGAGAAAGGACATGGGACTGAGTAAATAAGCAGAAGTGAGATGGAAGGAAATGAAAAGGAACCCAGAGTCAAGAAGGAAAGATGGGAAGGAAGCACAGTTTGTGAAATGAAAAAAGAATTGAAGGCAACAGCAAGAAAAAAGAAGCCGCATAGAAAGACTGAGTATATAACATGAAAGGGGAGCGAGGGGTAGAGTAAAGTGAGCAAGGATGAGAGTAAGGGGAAATTAAGATAAGAGAGATTATATTCAGAAATATGAGTCGTGAGTGGGAGGGGGGAGGATGATGTCACTAAGGGGAAGCTACTAAATGGTAGCAAGAAGGAGGGGGGATGAGGGGGAGGTCGGGAGGGGGTTGAGAGGGGGGAGGGAAGGGTGAGAGGGGGTAACTGGATCCTGTGACTATACAAAGAGGATATAGCGATCTGAAATCATGGCGCGTAAGCAAAAGAAACTTGATGAATGTAAGGTAGTAACCATTAATGCTTAAAGGCCTTAATTCCTGGTATAAAAGACAGGCCCTATTAAAAGAGGGTAACAGAATAAGAGCTGATGTAGTGCTTATACAAGAAATGCATCTAAAAAAGGCACAAGAAAGGTGGTTGATGAGTAAAGACTATGATAAAGTATACTTGGCACATAATCGGGACACACCAAAGTGTGTGTGTGTGTGGGGGGGGGGGGGGGGGGGTTGGAATTCTCTTTGCAAACGGGTTGAGCTTGGAAGAAGAACATGTAGAGATGGACCCGGAAGGGCGTTTCATTCTGTGGAAAGGAAAAATAGCAGGGAGGTCATTAGTAGTAGGGAGTATATGCGCACCAAATACACAGCAAGGGGGTTTTTATGGGAAATTCTGTGAGGTGGTGGAAGCGCACATGCAAAACCCAGTGATATTAATTAGGGGGGATTTTAATGCAACTTTAAACCCCAGAATAGACACCACGGGGGGGGGGGGGGTAATAAGCAAGGTACTAAAGGTGTAAGAAAGAAGTTAGGGAAATTGTTACACAAATTGGGTGCAGTAGATGCTTGGCGATACATGCATGGAAATAAGAGAGAATATATGCACTACTCACACCCACATAAAAGTTACAGTAGATTGTACATGATATGGGTGGATGGAAGGATAGTAGAACAGGTAAAGTGAGTGGATATGGGACCCATAAGTTGGACAGATCATGCACCGGTGGAGGTTTCATTGAGTTTACAAAGAGAGGGAGGAGGTCTGTGTTTTTGGAGGTTGAATGAATCCCTTATAGACGAGGAAGAGGGACTAAGACGTATTCAGAGCACTATAAGGGATTATATGCGGCATAATAATGGGGGTGAGGTGGGGTCTTGGATGGATTGAAAGTGGTGGTAAGGGGGCAATGTATAGCATTGGCGGCGAGACGGAAGTGGGAAAAAAGAACAAAAAGAGAGTTAACAAAGTTGAGAATAGAAGAGATAATGCACAAACAGAAAAGTGGAAGGAAGAGGCCGCAATATATTAGAAATTTATGGGAAGAATTAAGACGACTAAATAAGGAGGAAGAAACATTTAAGTTGAACCAACTCAAACATGAATTTTATGTACAGGGCAATAGCCAGGCCGATATCTTGCGCGAAAACTTAGGGAAAGAAGGATGCAACAACAGATCCTGCGAATAAAAGATGAGCAGGGTAGATGGGCTAATGATAATGAACAAATACAAAATATATTTCGGGAATACTATTGTAAACCTTATGAATCGAAACAACAGGGAGAGGGAGTGGATATAGAACCGTATCTGGCAGAGATCACATTGAAGCAATTGGATTTAGAGCAACAGAAGTGGATGAATAGAGAGATTGGCAGAAAAGAAGTAGTAGAAGCTATAAAGAACTTAAAGGATGGCAAGGCGCCAGGATTGGATGGCTTTACAGCCAGGTTTTATAAAACATTGTGTGAGGATGTTAGCCCGATAATGAGAGATGTTTTCAATGAAGTATTAAAAGGGGAAAAGGTTACCAAACTCAATGGAGATGGCGGGTGTAGTAGTAATACCTAAACCCAGAAAAGACCATGGGAAGTGTGATTCATATAGGCCCATTTCTCTCATCAATTTGGATGCTAAGATACTACCTAAATATTGGCGACCAGGTTGCAGAAATGCATACCACAATTGATAAAGGAGGATCAAGCAGGGTTTATCCCGTGTAGACAAGCGAGTGATAATGTACATAAATTGCTGAATTTAATATGGCAAGTACGTAAGGATCAGACATTGTCCATAATGATGGCAGTGGATGAGGAGAAAGCTTTTGACAGAGTGGAATGGGCTTTTTTATGTTTGCAGTTATGCAGAAGATGGGACTGGGAGATAATTTCCAGAAATGGATAGAAGCTCTTTATAGAGAACCTAAAGCACATATACAGATAAATGGGGCATATTCAGAGGTATTTAAATTGGGCAGAGGTACAAGACAGGGATGCCTGATTTTTCCGTTGCTGTTTGCAATGGTGATAGAACCACTGGCCGAAAGTGTTAGAAGGAATAAGGAAATACATGGTATAAAGGTAGGTGAAGAGGAATACAAAATCTCATTATTCGCGGATGATGTCATGTATATATTAGGACAACCTATGGAATCTATACCTGCCTTATTACAAGAAATCAGGAAATATAGTAAAGTATCTGGGTACAAAATGAATATGGGGAAAACAGAAGTTCTAAAAATTCAGTTGGACCCACAGGAAGAAGGTAAGGTGCGAACCACATCCCCGTTTAAGTGGGCTAATAAAAGCGTGAGATATCTGGGGATCCAGAATAGCGCGGAGAGGTCTGAGTTATATAAGATGAACTATGACCCAACAATTTTTTAAAAAGTGCTAACGGATTTAGTACAGTGAGACAAACCTATTTTCTCATGGATGGGAAGGATTGTCATTGTGAAGATGAATATACTACCTTGATTACTCTTGCTATTTATGTCTTTGCCCATAGAGAACCCCACCACAATTTTAAACTTGGAGCAGAGAAGAATCTTCTTTATATGGAGACGCAGACCTCCAAGGGTGCAAAGGAAGATAATGTATAGAGTGAAAAAAGGAAGAGGGTTTGGCAGTGCCTGAGATAGCAAGGTATTATGAGGCAGCACAGTTGAGAGCTTTAATGGGATGGAAGTTAGAGAGGGGTGGGCCTCAATGGAGTACACTAGAACAGGAGATGGTAAGACCAAATTGCCTTACTGACTTGATGTGGCAGAGAAGAGGGGGGAGAGGAAGGGGCCAGGATAGGAACCCCTATGTGGCATGCACACTTCAAACTTGGGATAGGAAACATAAAGTGTTGACACAGATGGGAGGAGACATTAGAGCACAGTGGATTACACTGTGAGGGATTTAAGGTGGGAGGAATCTCTGGTATATTTAAAAAATGGCATGAAAAAGGGTTACAGTACATGGGACTGGTATTAATAACTGCGGGTCAATTAAGAACATTTGGTTCAGCAAGAATTGTTTTTTTTTAATTTACTTTTTTATTATCATCCAACATTATCCAACACTACAAACATTACAACTCCTATTACATTTCTGAAACTTTTGTTTTGTAATTTTACATTTCCTCCCTTACCCTCTCCCCGAAGTTACCCTAATTAACACAACTTACATAGAATACATAGAATTCCAGTATGTACATGTAACCCTCCGAAGCAATGCAATGCAATGCTAAGTATTACTCCTATCTATTTTTTTCGACGCCATACCCCATACCACCCCCACTCCCCCTCAAATTTAGGCATTCACTCCTTTTTTTGAGCATCTATCTCACACATAATCCATAATAGATCCAACTGGACCAGCACCTCTGCGGGTACCTCCAGTCGTCTCCAATATTTCATCAATGCCAGACGCCCAGCTCCAAAACAGTATCCCAAAAAGTTATCTGCACAAGTTCCATTACCCACTGCTTCATTGAAAATAATTATTTCCTTGGTTAACTTCACCTTAATAAATGTAATTTCCCCATATAGCTTCTCCACGTCCCCCCCCCCAAATTTCTGTACCTTAATACAGCCCCACAACATATGCAGCAAATCCCCCAACCTTCCACATTCTTTCCAACATTCCCCAGTTTGTTGTTTACTAATGCACTTCAGTTGAACCGGTGTCCAGTATACATATAACCTAATCTTCATACTGTTCTCCAAATATACCGTACCTGGGGCCAATTTTTTCTCCCCCCCTAATTATCCTCGCCCACCTTTCATCATTCCAGTCTCCCCCCCATTATTATTTCCCACTTTTGGTCACCTCCCACCCCCCTTACCTCCCCTTCCATTAACATTTTATACAAAATGGAAAGCAGTTTCCTCGGCACCCCGTCCTTTGCCATAAGCTGCTCGAACTCTGTCAGTGGCCTTTTCCAATCCTTTTGCACCTCACCCCTTATTGAAAAGTAATATAATTGCACATAAGCATAGTAATCTCTATCACCTAATCCATATTTCTCTCTCAATACCTCGAATGGTAATATAGCCCCCTTTTCTGATAATACCTGCCCCATTCTTTTCAATCCTTTTTGTTCCCATTCCCTATATATCCCTCCCTCCATTCCCAGCGGGAAGGCTGTCATCCCCCTTATAAACGCTCTCCTGGAATACCTCTTCCCTGCCAACAATTGCCCTTGTGCCGCCTTCCACATCTCTTTTGTTAGTGCACCGAAAGGATTAACATGTTCCCCATGCCACCCCCAGCTGTTCTTCCCAAATTGACAATCCCACACTCCCATTTCCTCTTCCCTCAGAGCCGTCTCCCCCCCCAGCTTCCATTTGCACCCAATCCGGTCTCTCACCTTCTCCCTTCCAAATTACTATTGTTCTCAACACTGTCGCTTTATAATACATTTCCAAGTTTGGCACTTCCAGCCCCCTCTCCTCCCGCCTCATACACATTATTTTCCTGGATATCCTAGGGCGTTGCCCTTCCCATACGAACTCCATGAGCATCTGCTGCATTTTCTTTATATATCTCCTAGTTAATGGGCATGGTAATGCACTAAACAAAAACAAGATCCTTGGTAGGATATTCATTTTAATTGTGGCTATTCTTCCTAGCCACGTCAAGTGTAACCCTTTTCATTTTCTGAAGTCATTTCTCAGAGCCCCCAACAATTTCTCATAGTTCCACTCTCTCCACCTAACTACCGTATTCCCCATCTCAATACCCAAATACCTGTATGTACTCTGAACCCACCGAAAAGGAAAGCTATCTTTTAGCCTCTGCTCCAACCCCTCTGGTAGATTAAATCCCAAAATTTCAGTTTTGGTGCCATTTATTCTATATCCCGATACCTTACTATACTCCTTTATTTCGCTCAGGAGCACCGGCAGAGTGGTTAATGGTTCCCTCAATGTCAAAATGACATCGTCTGCAAATAGCGCAATTTTTGTTTCAATCCCCCCCCCCCATTTGTATTCCCATTATATCATTCTACCTCCTGATCCTCTCCGCCAGTGGCTCCATTACCAGGGCAAAGAGAAGAGGGGACAGTGGGCACCTCTGCCGTGTACCTCTGCCCAGCCTAAAGGGCTCAGAGTAGCCGCCATTAACCCTTATTCGGGCTGTTGGGTTTACATACAATGCCTGGACCCAATTTATGTACCTACTTCCCAATCCCACTTTTTCTAGCACCTGCAACATAAAGGGACACTCTCCGCAATCAAAGGCCTTTTCAGCATCCACCGTAATGAACACTGCTTGCTCTCCACTCCACTCCAACTTCCATGTCAGATTTCCAATCTTCCGAATATTATCCCCCCCTGTCTACCCCCCACAAACCCCGTTTGATCTTTATTAACAAGGTTAGGCAACATCCTCTGTGCCAAAATCCTCGCCAAAATCTTGGCATCAATATTAGAGATATTGGCCTATAAGACCCACAATTTGTCAAATCCTTTCCTGGCTTTGGTATCAGCGAGATTCCTGCTTCTCCCATTGTATGAGGCAACCTTCCACCCCCTAAACAATCATTAAACACCACCACTAGTAGCGGGCTCACTTGTTCCTGAAATACTTTATAAAATTTAGACGTGTACCCATCTACTTCTGACGCTTTCCCCAATTTCAGAGTTCTAATTGCTTCCACCACTTCCATCTCCATTATTGGCTTATCTATACTTTCTGCTTCCAGAGGGTCCACTTGTGGTAATTCCACCCCCTGCAGGTATTTCCCACTTTTCTCTTTCCCATCCTTAACCTCGCTCTTATATAGTTGCTCCAAAAAAACCCTAAACGCTCCTCTGATCTCATTACTCCCTGTTTGCAACTTACCCCTCCCATCTCTAATACTTCTGATATTTTGTTGTTGTAATCTAGCCCTGAGTCGACTTGCTAATATCCTTCCCGCTCTATTCCCCGCCTCAAAATGGGACTGCTTAAGAAGACTCAATTGATACGCTATTTCTTTCACTCTTAACTTTCCTAATTCCACCCGTAACAATTGTAATCTTTGGAAAAAATTTTCGTTCTGATCACATTGATGTCTCCCCCTCCAATTCCGCTATCTCCTTTAATAGCTGCGCCTCTTGCATCCTCTGCCTTTTCTTCTTATGGGCCGTTATTCCTATCAGATGCCCTCGTACCACTGCCTTGAGGCCATCCCAAACACAGCCAGTGGTGACTTCCCCATTCATATTGTCCTGCAAATACTCCTGCAACACCTTCCTAATCCTAGTTATCGTAGCTGGGTCCTGCAACAATGAGTCATTCAATCTCCAAAATCTCACTTCCGTATCCCGATATCCTAGATTGAAACTGAGACTTACTGGAGCATGGTCTGACCATGTAATGGATCCCTGTTCCACCTCACTCACCTTTGATGCCCCCATACCCCACTCACCCAAAACATATCCAGCCTACTATAAGTCTTATGTGGATTTGAGTAGAACGTGTACCCTCTTTGCCCGGGGTGTCTTACCCTCCACACATCTATGAGCCCCAGCCTTTCCTTCAAGCGTAACATACTTTCCCTCTCCTTTCTACTCTCCCCCCTCCCCTCCACTATTAGCCACCCTGGGATTCACTGTCAGATTGAAATCTCCCCCCATTATTATCGGTTTTGGCCGCAATTTTTCCACCTCCTCTTAACATCTTATCATAGAACTCCTTCCTCCTGTCATTCGGCCCATATAAGCTCAGCACCCATATCTCCTCCCCCTCTAGTGCCAGCTTAATTCCTACCCACCGCCCCCCTTTATCCCAGTGCTCCTCCACCACCCAGTCCTTGGCCCTATTGCTTAACATCAGCCCCACTCCCCCTTTCTTAGGTTCCGCTCACTTGCCTCCCAACAGCATGTAGGGATACTTACGAGTTTGCAACAGCCTCTCCTGGCCCACTTTCAAATGCATTTCTTGCACACACACCACATCTGCCCCCATACGTCCTCCCTCTCTTTCTACTAATCTCATTTTCCGCCAAGTTTGTAACCCCTTTGCATTTACTGTAAGAATTTTCAACTGTTGTTGACCTATTCGCATACCCCCCTGCCCTGCTCCTCCCTCCATCCCCCTTCCACTCCCCCCACTCCCTCCTCCCCCCGAACTCCCCCCACCCTTCCCTCACCTCCCCCCCTCCTCCCCCACTCCTGAGGAACACCCTGGAGTAGTGGTTATCATCCCCGATCCAGGCATTCATTTCCCTTTGTCTCCCTCCTCCCCTCCCCTCCCCCTTCCCCTCCCCCCGTACAACCCTATCCCCTATATCCTTACTTATTCCAGCACTCACCATACCCCTCCTCCCCCTCTCTATCTATACCCCCCAACATCCCCCCACCCCTTCCCCTACAACATCTCTGCTCCACAACAATAGCTTTCCCATTAAAGTTCCAGTACATTCATTTCCCACAATTCTGCTCCCCACACCCTCTATCTTCATCCCTTTACATACCACTTCAGTTGTCTCTTCAGCATCGGGAGGCCCAGGACACTATTTTCCCATTTCACCCCCCCTCTATAATTTAATAGCATTTTGTTTTGTGTTTTCCCCTTTTTTTATAAATATATTATTTATTTATTTTTATATATTTTACATATATAGGTGCCCCGAGTCTCTCCGCTCCAATTCCTGCTCCTCCACATTCATTTATTATGCGTAGCCTACTGATAGGACATTATGCAAAAGTCCTACATTCACATTCACGCACGAGTCCTGTATTGCCACCTGCTGCTCTTAATGACTTTGTCCACTCTCCTTTCTGCAACATGCAGTGTTTGCTTCACCGCTATTCTTTATACTGAAGGTCCTTTGATCTCCCCGCTGCTGAAGTTCCTCCACCATTTATGGCAGCTCCGCGTCCACCAATGCCGCTTTTGCTTCTTGTAATGTTTTAACTCTCCACATCTTGGCCCCTTTATTAAACAGTAACCCGAAGGCGTATAGCCAACGATATTTCACACCCTCTCGGCGCAACACCTGAGTCACTGGTGCCATTTCCCTTCTTTGTAGGGTGCCGGCAGCTAGATCTCCATAGATAGCTATTTTGTAACCTTGCCACATATAATCATCTTTAGCGCGCATTTTCGCCAAAATAGATTCTTTAATTTCATAGTCCTTTAGGCAGAGCACAATGTCCCGCGGTCTATTTGGCCTAATAGGGCCCAAGGCCCTATGCACTCTGTCCATTTCCACTTTGATTCCTTGTTGAGCTCCTCCACTTTGGGTCAGGATGTCAGTTAATATAGCCTCTGCCACTTTCTTACTGTTCTGAAATCCCTGCTCCTCAGGCACTCCCCGTATTTTAAGGTTATTTCTTCTGGATCTATTTTCTAGATCCTCTATTTTATACAGGATCTGCTTCTTCCACTGTTGAATTGTTGCAATATCATTCTTGTGCATGTCACTTTGGTCCTGCAAGCTGTCCAGTTGATGCTCTTGCTCCTCTAGCTGCGCCTTCATCTCTCCCATCTCTCCTTTCAGTTCCCCCAGCAACTCCCCCATCTCCTCCTTCACTTTACTCATCTCCTCTTTCAGTTCCTTAAACCAACCTTGCAACTCTTCGCGAGTAACTTTCTGGACCACCATTTCAGCTCTCCCATCCTCCATGCTCTTGCCGCTTTTTTTTTCACGCTCTGCCACCTCTCCTCCTCCACTCTGCCCGGTCACCATTTTGCTCTCCTGCCCCTCGTGCTGCAGCGAACTTCCACACGCATATTCGCGTATGTCCGCCGTCTTTCTTCTGGTCGCCATAGCACACCTCTGAATCTCTGCCACCTTAACCTCTATTTTGCCGCTGGTTTAGCTCGCTCTGTAGGGGGTTTATGCTCCTAATGCCGATTGAAGCTCCGGAGCTCCAAACTTAGGCAGCCATTCGAGACGATGCCGTCACTTCCTCCTTCAGCAAGAATTTTAAATAGAGATAAGTGATTGGTATGGTTACTTCCATTTGACACATTTTTTGGGGGGGGGAAACAAATAAAGGAATGCTTAGGGAATAAGGAGAAACAATTTATGTGTAAATCTGTTTTTTATTATGAATCAAAAGGGAACATCTCCAATATACAAACAAAGCATATCACATGAAAACCAATCAACAGATGTGCGCCGGTATACATGGCACATATATATAATTTCTTCCCACCCCATCTTCCCCCCCCCCCCCGCCCTCCTCGTGTCCAACCCAATGGTGCTAACACCCGCAAAGCCAACCGTTCATGAACAGTGTCACACGGCGGGGGGGGTACTCTTATACCCGCCGGTGCTCTTAGAAAATAGTTTGCCTATGAGGGACAGCACCTATAACGTTCCCAACAACCAGGGAGAAACAATTTAAAAGATACTTAGGATGGGAGATTTATCCAGAGGTGTAATCTCGAGATTGTATAAAGCATTGAGTGGGCCCATGGATCAAAGAACACATATGCAGGCATGGGAGGAGGACTTGGGAGGGCACTGGGATTATCAGAGATGGGGAAAAATATATGAAGGGGTAAAAATACCAGTGGTCTCGACAGCAATTCAGGAACACTGTTATAAGATGTTGTACCAAATGTATTTAACTCCAGTGTGACACTGTAAGATGGGGAACTATAATGATTTGATGTGTTGGAGGGGGTGTGGAGAGAGAGGGGACTATATGCATATGTGGTGGAAGTGCCCAGTGCTACAGAAATCATGGCAATGGCTGTCTGATTTGGCATGAGATGTGGTGGGCTGGGTTGGCTCTATTACACCAGCAGGAGTGTTATTGAATGACTGGGGGGGGGGGGGAGGGGGAAGATTGAAGAGTGAACTGGTGTATACGTTAAAGATGCTTGCAATTGGAGTGTGGATGGAAATAGTGAAAGGGTGGAGGTCGGAGAGAGAACCAGCCCCTGAGAGAATATTAAGCAGACTGGCCTACATCTATAGGATGAGCGAAATTACTGCATATAAAGCACACAGGATAGGGGTCTTTCAAAGAAGATGGGAAAGGTATAGGGAATGGTTACAAAAGGAGGACAATGAATTAATGGGTTGAGTTTAATCAAGTTTAGGGAATGTGATAGTAAAATAAGGGGGTGTGCATTACAGGATCCAGTGGGGGGAGGGGGGGGTGAAGAAAGGAATATTAAAAAATGTATAGATACATGGAGAGGAATATATAATGTGATGTGAAAAATGGTAATTGAGTAATAGTTGGAAGATATGAATTAGAAGAGAGTTTTGTGATGGAGAGGTATGCCAATTATGGATGTAAGCTTTTTTGCTGGGCTGATGAAGACAGCCAGGTGTATGATATATCATTGATTGTAAATGATGAGAAAAATGATGTAATTATATGTGCAGTACCGAATAAAAATCTAAATTAAAAAAAAAAAAACCGAACTGAAAGATGAGTTTGCAGATCTACTATTAGTAATCTGTGAACTATCATTAAAATCAACTGTAGTACCTGAAGAGTGGAGAATGGCCAATGTAACGCCACTTTTAAAAAGGGTTCCAGGGATGATCCGGGAAACTGCAGACCTGTGAGTCTGACATCAGTACTGGGAAAAATGGTAGAAACCATTATAAAAACTAAAATTACTGATCATATATATAGTCGTGGTTTAATGGGAGAAAGCCAAAATAGATTTAGCCAAGGAAAGACTTGTTTTACTAATCTGTAATATTTTTTTGAAGGTGTGATTAAACAGGTAGACAAAGGTGAGCCGGTTGATATAGTGTATCTGGATTTAAAGCTTTTGACAAAGTCCCTAATGGGAGACCCTTGGTGAAATTAAAAAGTCATGGGATTGGAGACAGTGTAGTATTGCATATCAGAAACTGGTTAAAAGAAGGCAGAGAGTAGGACTAAATGGCCAGTTTTCTCAATGGAGAAAAGTAAATGGTAGAGTACCCCAGGGATCTGTGCTGGGCCCACTGCTTTTTAACATATTCATAAATGACCTAGAAATGGGAATAATGAGCGAGGTGATCAAATTTGCAGATGACACAAAATTATTCAAAGTTGTTAAAACCCAAGAGGATTGTGAAAAATTGCAAGAGGACCTTGAAAAATTGGAAAACTGGGCATCCAAATGGCAGATGAAATTTAATGTGGACAAGTGCAAGGTTATGCACCTAGGAAAGAACAAACCAAACTTTGGTTACACGATGCAAGGTACCACCTTAGAAACCACCACCCAGGAAAAAGATTTAGGCATCATTGTGGATAATACGTTGAAACCCTCCATCTAGTATGCAGCAGCAGCCAAGAAAGCTAATAGAGAATGCTAGGAATCATAAGGAAAGGAATGGATAATAAAACCAAGGATATTATAACACTTCTGTATTGTTCCATGCTTCGACCACACCTTGAATATTGTGTGCAAGTTTGGTCGCCGTATCTTAAAAAGGATATAGCATAATTAGAAACGATACAGAGAAGAGCCACCAAAATGGTAAAGGGGATGGAAGGATACCCTATGAGGAAAGGCTTTAAAGGGTAGGGCTCTTCAACCTGGAAAAGAGATAGCTGAGGAAAGATACGATAGACATCTATAAATTAATGAATGGGTTAACATAGATTGGTTGCTTACACTATCAAAAAATAGAGAGACTAGAGGACACGCAATGAATCTACAATGTAACCCATTTAAGACTAATGTGAAAATATTTTTTCACTCAACGCATAATCAAACTCTGGAATTCATTACCGGAGGATATAATAAAAGCTGTTAGTATAGCTGGGTTTAAAAATGGTTTGGACAAGTTCCTGGAGGAAAGGTTCATAAATCATTATTAAAGAGGATCCTGGAAATCTGCTTACCCCAGGATAAGCATTGTGGAAGCTGTGTACTTTGGGTACCTGTCAGGTACTTGTGAATTGGATTGGCCACTTTTGGAAACAGTATACTGGGCATGATGGACCTTGGTCTAATCCAGTATGGCATTTCTTATTTTCTTAAGGTCGTCCGGAAGGAATCGCACAAAGATCGGCCTTGAATGTTCGAGCCTATCCTTGTTGAGGACTCCCCCTCGGGGGAACCAGTGCTGGGCAAGGGTTCCCCGGTGCCCATGCCAACAGCTGCGGAGCCTTCTGGACTGGAAACCAGAATGGCGGCCCTGGAGCACAGCCTGTCTGCCTTCATGGACCAGCAGCGGGTGTTGCTGTCCGGTACAACTGGTTCTTTCGCCCAGATCACCGGGCCCTTGATATCGTGGACATCCCCGGAGGCTGAGCCGATCCTTGAGACATATTGCCTCGAGTCGATCCTCGGCTGAGATCTACATCACAGTCCCCTTCCATGGGACCAAGGTCTTCCCCAGCTAGCGCACATTTATTTGTTTATTTATTGAACAGTTTTATATGCCCCCCTTTCAGCAACATCAAAGCGGTTTACATTGAACAAAACAAGAACATTACATTGTAACTTATTCAAACAGGTAACTTAACAGCTTACAAAGGTAGGGTGTCATTAATGATTTACATGGTTGATTATAGGGTTACATTCTAAACATATTTACAAATTTACAATATTTACAAATTTATATTTGCCTATTCGTCTTTTCTGGGTGTAACATGTTGCATTGTATATCACTGGAATTCTCAATGCGACGATTATTCGGATTGCTTGCTATAGACCTTGTGGAGAGTTGGGTGTTGTATCAGATGAGATGAGTGTGATAGTGATAGGTGGATTGTATTGTGATGGATAGGAGTACGCATGGGTTTAAGTGGGGAATAGTTCATTTGGTTCTGAGGTGCCAAAGTACTCTATAAAAAGGTGTGTTTTGAGATCTTTTCTAAAGGTTGATATGTCAGTAATACTTTCTAAGTTTGTCTGGCAGTGCATTCCATAGTGAAGGGGCAGAGAAGCTGAACGCTCTGGTTGTTGTGGTTTTATTGAATTTTGTGAAGGAGTTGGGAACGAGTAGAGTGTTAAGATTCCGTTGTGTCACTGTTCTGTTCCTTGTGTGGTTTCTTAGTAGATCAGATAGATACGATGGTGCTATATCTCTTAACAGTTTGAACGTTGTCATGATAACTTTATATTTTATCCTGCTTTGTATAGGCAACCAGTGGAGTATAAACAGGATTGGGGTGATGTGTTCAGTTGCACTTGCAATCACATGGCACCAGACGCGGGTCCTCCGAGGGATGCGGTCGGAGCTCAGGCCCGGAGCCCACGAACCACCCTTCCCTTGAGTCTTCGACCGACTGCTCAAAATGGGAAACGGCAGGCACCCGTTGCTACTGCGACGTCCCCTCAGACTCACCAACCTCTGAGCCCTGGCGTCGGTCCCCACCCGAGGACATGACATTCCCGACTTCGTGTGGGAGATGTGAAAAGCTCTAGCATTCCCAATGGAATCTGAAGAGGACCCTCAGATGTCATAAGTCCTCCAATATGAGGCCCCACAGAGGGAATCATTCATAGTGCCCATTCCACCCATCCTGGAATGGCTAATGCTCTGTATGTGGGGAAAACACCGGCGTCTGTGCCTGTCATGAGCAAGCGGCTCAACTCAATGTATCTGGTCTGCCGGAGCACTGGCTTCCAGAAGACACAGCTGCTGCATAATTCCATGGTGGAGGAGTCGGCTGTGTGTTGGCTGAAGAGCCAGAAGGCGCACTCATCGATGCCCCCGGGAAGGCCCGTAACTTGGATGCCTTCGGCAGAAAGTGGTACCAGGGCTCGATGCTCCTTGGCCAGATCCAGGCCTACCAGCTGTACATGGACATGTACCTGAGATACCTGGCAAAGGAGCTCGCCGGGTTCTCGGCTGGTTTCCCTGAGGAACTCCTGCAGCAGTTCAAGATCCTGGTCCAAGCCATCCATGAGCGCTCCAAATTCATGACTCGAGCAGCCTATGACTGCTTCAAGTCTGTGGCTAGAGTAGCTGTGGCGGGCATCAGTGCCCAACGCCAGGCTTGGCTACAGTCTTCTGACCTCGAGCAATAGGTTCAGGACAAACTGAGGGGAGAACCTCTTTGGCAAACCCCATGACAGAAAAGGCTGCAGTTGGAGACTGAGTTTGTCCCTGACAGAAGGGCTTGGCAAAAAGTCCTTTTACTTGAGATAGGGGGCTGCTTACAAAAACTACCCATAATTTCAGGCCTCCTCAGCTCCCTAGCAGACCAAGGGACATGGGCAAAGCCCCTCTAAGCAGAAGGCTCCCAGGCATCGGCTCCGGCCTAGCCTGGGGGGGGGAGCTTTTGACTCCTTGAACATAGTCTCTCTACTCCAAGGTGGACAACAGCCCACAGGGGGACGTCTGATCCACTATGCCTTGAGGTGGCCAACCATCACCACTGATGCCTGGGCATTTCAAGTAGTCAAGGAGGGCTAGCTCCTCCACCTGGTACAGATACCTCTCCTTTCTGCTTGTTCGGAAGTGGGGCGGGCGGTGAGCCAGAGTCTGCTTTGGGCCCTGCCTTCCAAATGACTCCAGGGAAAGTTGAGGTCTGGTGTTTCAGACCAATTGCCTCTTGACTGAGTTCCAGACTCCAGCCCCAATATTTCGGCAGAGGATTCTGATGTTGAGGATAAGGCATCTCTTCTCCTTCAGAGGAACATGTTGAGACTGGTGTTATCTGTCTGTTCATGCAGGACAAGCTGGTGCTGTTGATCATTCAGGTTTCGTCTGCTCTCAATTTGATTGGCCTTCAGGGGTGGAACAAAGGCTGCTGATCCACTCGCTTCTGCAAGGAGTTCAGAAAGACATGACAGTCTTTCTCTTTCTGGATGTTCTCAAAGACATGATCTTTTGGAGTGGAACTCACCTGACTCCCTGGCCAAGGGGTTGAAGGTATGTAGGAGACTATATGCCCTGCAAGTGGATGATTGCTCTGCAATGATCCTACACTTGCTCTGAGTAATTGAATAACCCTAGGAACAATGGAAAGATAACGTGGTAACTTGTAAATTGTACATAGTTTCATATGTAAATTGTTCATATGTAAATTGTACATAGTTTCCCCCAGTTCACTCCAAGTTGTTTTCCCCTATTTTATGTAAACTCTGATTGCCTTCGCTGTCATTGAGTCACTTTGTTCTCTGTAAACCGCACTGATGGAAAAGAGCGCGGTATAAAAGAAAAGTTAAATAAATAAATAAAATAAATGATTGCTCTTCATGTACAAGTATGCTCAAGGTGGATGTTCAGGTCATGGTGGTCACAAAATGAACTACCATTCTGGTAGAGGGCAGTATGGCCTTAAAGGATTCCTTGGATCATATGGTGGACTCCATCCTGAAATATCGGTTCATAGCTGCCTCAGCTATCTTTCAGTTGGCTGACCACTTGAGCTCTGCTGCATTGGATCCAGTCCCTTTCTCCAGAAGACATTGCACCACTCTTGGAGTCTGCCACAGCCTTTCTTTCAGCTGCTATTTATGATCTCGTTGACTTGGCAGCTAGGGACATTGCCCTCTCTACAGTGGCACGGTGCTGGATATGGCTTCGCTACTCAATGACAGACACATCTGTCAAGGCTTGATTAACTCAGCTAGTCTTTCAAGGGAGGCTTCTGTTTGGGCCCGACTTGGAAAAGCTGGTCAAAGACTTGGCAAGTTCAAGCCTTCTTGCCTCCCCAAAGGGGCCCAGAAAGTGTTCAAGAGTGTCATTCTTTTCAGCATATTCCCATTTTCCAAATTACCGCTACTCAGATATCTGTGGGTCTTGGGACTCCCGTAAATACCGGCCTAGAAGGCCTTCCTTCTCCTCCTCTTCAGGGTTTTGGTGATTGTCTCAATCCTTTTGTGGTGCCCGCTGACCACGAGAGGCTTCCTCTTCTAAGGGTGCATCCTCCAGCCCATTGACAGACTGGGGGCCCTTCCCAGAGTACATTCAGTGGGTGGCAGGCTACACCTCTTTTGCCATGAGTGGGTCCTAGTCACCAAGGATCGCTAGGTGCTGGACACCATTCAACGTGGATATGTTCTAGAGTGCAGAGAGCCTATCCCGGACGCCTTTGTTGTCTCCCCATTTGGCTCGACGACCAAGAGAATCACTGTCCATGCCAAGCAGGACAAACTGCTCAATCTGGAAGCCATAGTGTTGATGCCCCCTGCAGAGCAGGACCAGGGTAGATACTCCATCTACTTAATAGTACCCAAAAAGAACAGATTCTTCCATCCGATTCTAGACCTCAAGGAAGTCATGCTCATCTTGTGCTTTTGTATGGATGCTCTATGATCCAAGCAGTATGTGGTGGGGAGTTCCTGGTTTCTTTAAATTTAGCTGAAGCTTATTTCACATCCTGGTCTAGGAGGATCAGCAGCGTTTTATGCGTTTTGCTGTTCCTGGCTCTTGAGCACTAACAGTCAGGGCACTGTGAAGCAAGCCAACTTTTACTGAGTGTTTTCCCCTCCCACCCAGCCCAGCATAATCTTAGATCTATAGGCCTTTAATCCTATTAAAGGGAAAGAGGTGGTCAAATTCAGTTTTAAGTTTAGCTGGTTATCCACATCAGGAATATATAGCTTAATTAATTAAGGCCTTGAAATTAAACTTGAAGTGAACAAAGTCCCTTAAGCTTATTAGGTATAGTTGTATTGGTACAAGTATTCCTAGCCACTTAAATATCTAAACAAATCCTTAAAACTAAGATGCAGACAGCAGTCCAGCAGTGAGATGGGGGCTATACAGTTTTTTGCATTGTGTATCACATGTATGATTTCTCCCAGTTATTGAGAGATCTTACATGTGCATTAGATGCAAGGAGCTCTTTGCCCTCAGGGAACGAGTCCCGATCTTTAGAGACTTAGAGGAGCTAAGGAAGACAGAGAGGTATATAGATGAGACCTACAGGGATGTAGTACTGAAGTCCCATCTCCAATCTGACAACCTCTCTGTTGTCATGGAGAAGAGAGGTCAAGTGAAAGGTGTGGCAGGAAGTGATCCTGTAGCTAGGACTTTTTCTTCCAGAAGATTTATTTATTTAACAGTTTTTATATACTGCCTTATCGTTAAATCAAATCGGTTTACATCAAATTCACATGTTTACAGAGAACTTATGAAACTTGCAATTACATTAGCTTATAAAGGAGCTAGGGTGGGGAGGAGGATGTAAACCTCTCTAACACCAAGGAGATTTCTCTAGGACAATGTGCTTATGAGGGAAGGGTTAGGATGTCCATTGTAGTTGGCGATTTGATCATTAGGCATGTAGATAGCTGGGTGGTTGGTGGATGTGAGGAGCACATGGTAATATGCCTGCATGATGCGAAGATAGCAGATCTCATGCACTACCTAGACAATTGCTAGGGAGGAACCTGCTGTCTTGAAACATTTTGGTACCAGTGGCCTAGGAAAATGTTGGAGGGAGGTTCTGGAGGCAAAATTTAGACTTTAGGCAGTAAGTTGAAATCCAGAACTTAAAGGGTAGCATTCTCAGAAGTTCTTCCCATTGCACTTGCAGGACCCAAAAGACAGGCAGAGCTCTGGAGTCTCAATGCATGGATGAGACGATGGTGCAAGGAAGAGGGTGCTGGATTTGTTAGGAACTGGGCAGCATTCTGGGGAAGGGGGTATTTTTTTGAAAGGATGGGCTTCGCCTTAACCGGGGTGGAACCAAGCTGATGGCATTAACCCTTAAAAAGCAGCTTTTAAACTAGATAATAGGGGAAAGCCAAAAGTCGCCCAAGAGCGCATTGTTTGAAGGATATTGGCAAAAGAGGGAATTTAGGGTATCCTGATAGAGATTCCAATAAAGATAAAGGTAACCCAAATACCTTTTGTATAGAGCAGACAGAGCTGAAAGATTCCAAATTACCCCATCAGCTGATAACCACATTGATAAAATGAATAAAATACAACCTCTAAAATGCCTATATGCAAATGCTAGAAGTCTAAAAATAAGATGGGAGGGCTAGAATATATAGCACTAAATGAAAGATTAGATATAATTGGTATCTGAGTCCTGATGGAAGGAGGGCACTATGATACCTGGGTACATACTATATCGTAATGATAGGGTAGATGGGGCCTGCATAAAAGGCTTCATAACCCTGCCCTGTTGAGGCATTCCAAACAGGGGCTTTACAGGTCAAACAACGGTAAGGATTTGAGGGTTTATTTTTATTAAATTGCTAGCTCTCTGACTGGGAGCTCTTAAAAGGGTTCTGGTATATTTTTAAAGCAAAGTGACATTCTTTTTCGTGGTTTAGTGGCAATATTTTCTTTAGCAGAGTAGGTTTTAAACTCTAGTAACCTTCTCAGCTTTTGGGAACTGCTGACACCTAATCAGGAGTTAGTGGGCCTGATTAGCCTGTGAATGAACTGAGAGCAGCTGAGGCCTGCATAAAACGCTTCAGAACCCTGCCCTGTTGAGGCATTCCAAACAGGGGCTCTACAGGTCAAACAATGGTAAGGATTTGAGGGTTTATTTTTATTAAATTGCTAGCTCTCTGACTGGGAGTGCTTAAAAGGGTTCTGGTGTATTTTTAAAGCAAAGTGACATTCTTTTTGGTGGTTTAGTGGCAATATTTTCTTTAGCAGAATAGGTTTTAAACTCTAGTAACACCTAATCAGGTGTTAGTTCCCTCCCTACCCACCCCAACTCCCACCCACCCCTAGTGAGCAGTCTTGCTTTATAGGGCACCTGCCCATTTAACAAAGCACAAGGACTTGGAACAGCACATTTTGAATATAAAGTGATTTAACTGCTTTTTTTCTGAAAGGACAGCTGGGAAACCGGCTGGTACTTTGGTAGATCTCTCTCTTTTGCTTTAACAGTTACCTAAGCTCCACGAACAGAACAATGACTGGGAAAAATCGTATCGCTAAAGCTGTTGCCCCCGTTACAGCTTCTGCCTCTGTCCAGACAGAGGTCCCAATGCCAGTTGAAGGACCAGTTCCATGTGCAGGGTGCCTGCATGCTAAAGCTCTGAGGAAACAGTAGAGGAACTCAGAGAGGACGTGGCGAGGCTGAGGAGCATTCAAGACGGTGAGAAGTACATTGATGAGATGCTTCTTGAAACATCCAAGCTCTCTAGCAGAGGAGAAGATAGGTTCCAACAGAATGACAAAGGTTGGACACAAGTCACCAGGGCCTGCAGAATCACCCATCCAACTTCTCCAGCCCTTGAATTGGAGAACCATTCCTTAACGTCCCTCCAGTCTAGTCCCGAACCATAGAGTTGTCCATCTCTCACAGCAGCTTGGAGACTGAGAAACTTCACGTCTTTTCTGATATCACCAGTATAACCAGTCCGGATCCGCCTCCTCTGATCAGTTCTCTCAGTCTCCAAGCAGCTGGAGGTTTGGTGAGCCAGGGAGTCTGGCTCACTTGGAGGAACAATTAAGAATTCTAGTGTAGATAAGGGGTTTAGTCTGTTATACAGTTTGGTACTCCCTTGGGGGTTCTGTGGCAGTCGGTAGATCCGGTGCTGAGGTGTTTTTACTCATCTCCTCCTCCCCTCCTCCCCCCCCTATCTTTCTTACCATAGGCTTGTCTGTTGCCTGTGCTGTGGGCTCTAGTCAGATTGCTCAGAAGGAGAGTGCTGACAGTGCAGCCCGGTGGGGGGAGGTACAGTCGGAAGAGTCTGGTCTCTAGCGCATGCAGAAGTGGTGCCTGTCAGCGCTTAGAGCCCGACGTTGGAGCCGCAGACACTGTAATCGGTGCAGACAGACAAGCGGTCCTCTCTGTTGCTGGGCTTGGCAGACAGCGCCGGGGGCCTGAAGCAGCACGGGAGGAAAAGCGGAATAGTAAGCTTCAGGTAAGAAGAAGATCCCGTCTCTGATCCCCCTTGGGCGGGATATCGAGTAAGAGATTCGGTGGGAATCTGCACTGCCTCAGTCTGACAGGCCGCGCCGCATGGCGCGCGGGGCGGGAAACCGCCACTCTATCCTTTACAGTCTGTTTCACCGGCGAACACCTTGGGGCTGCTCCGACCACGCTCAGGAAGCTTCGTTTTGGATAATATTTGCAGGGGCGAGTTGCCGGAGGGGTCTGGCGGCGGCGTGAGTAAAAAAACCCAAACAAACCAACCCCCCCCCCCAAAAAAAAACCCCGATACCTACATAAAGGTGGTAGGAAAATAATTAGTTGTTATTTGGGATGCCATCTAGGCCCCATTGCCTGCTCTGCGGTTCCAAGAGAGGGTCCCTCTCTGAAGCGGGCATCTGTAAGCGCTGTGTGCACGAGGCTACGGTTATGGAGCATTCTTTGGGGGACGGGGCTGCTGGGCAAGGAGACCAGCCCCGGTCCTCTCTCCCCAGCAAGACCCCTTGCCAGGGGGTTTATCTACAATTTTTTCGCTGCAGTTTGTGGCCCTCATACAGCAGGCCTTTGGGGGGTCCCGGGAAGCCCTGGCTCCACTCCCTGCGGATAGGGACCGGGAATGCAAGTGTCGCCTTTGAGTGCAGGGGGGTCCAAGGCTTCAGCGAAGAGGGCCAGGGCGGAGCACGAGCCTGGGGATCTGGGAGGGA
The DNA here is from genome assembly GCA_033557465.1 of Ichthyophis bannanicus. Lineage (NCBI taxonomy): Eukaryota > Metazoa > Chordata > Amphibia > Gymnophiona > Ichthyophiidae > Ichthyophis > Ichthyophis bannanicus. The sequence continues at coordinate 558,533,884 of CM066034.1, read as the reverse complement.
GCTCTGAAGATTTGCGCTCGGAGGACAGGGAACGCGATTTCGACCTCGAAGACGAGCTGGAGGAAGGAGAGATTGTGGATAGAAAAGAGCAAGCTAGGGTCGTCCGGGTATTTCGGAGAGAAGAGCTCCCAGCGCTCATTACTGAGACTTTGAAGGCACTGAACATGCCGGCGCCAGCTCCTCCTGAGGATGCTTCCCTGGAGGATCCGTTGCTGCAAGTTTTCCGGAAGACGCAGAAGGCGTTCCCGGTCCACAGAGTGATCCGGGAGATGATACAGGAAGAGTGGGATGCGCCGGAGGCGTCGCTGAAATGATCCAGGGTGATGGGCCGTCTGTACCCTCTACTGGACCAAGATCGAGAGGTGTTTAAGTCTCCTAGAGTGGACGCAGCGGTGTCGGCTGTGACCAAGAAGACTGCGATCCCGGTGGAAGGCAGTGCGGCGCTCAAGGATGCCCAGGATCAGAAGCTGGATTCCTTATTGAAGCAGGTTTTCGATGTCAATGCACTGGCAGTGCACGCAGCGATCTGTGGGGCTTGGGTAGCACGGGCCTGTCTACGATGGTCACAGAGCGTGCCGGGCAACAGTGAGGACAGTAGTTTGGGGGAGGCGGCCAGACTGGAGTCTGGGACGGCTTACCTCGCAGATATCCATTATGATCTCATTTGGACACTGTCTAAGAGTATAGCTTCCTCAGTTGCGGCGCAACATTACCTCTGGCTCCGCAATTGGGCAGCAGATGCTTCATCTAAGGCTCGGCTTAGTAAGTTGCCATTTCGGGGGAAGCTACTTTTTGGAGAAGACCTGGAGAAGTTGGTAAAGGACCTCGGCGAGTCTAAAGGAGGTAGGCTGCCGGAGGATAAGCAGAAGCCCGGTTGCTCAGCTCCCCCAGTCAAAGGTCAGTGAGGGAGTTTCGTAAGTTCAGGGGCCTAGGTTTAGTCAGGCGCAGAGAGGGCGCTTTTCCTACAAGAATGAAGGTTTTTGTGGCTTTCGGGGGCAGGGAGGGGCTTCGGGGCCTCTTCCTCCGCCTCTTCCAACCTACGAAAGTCACAGTGAAGGTGGGCCGGCTCAGGTGTCAGTGCCTGTAGACAGTCGGATGCGGGAGTTTTACGAGGCCTGGGCCAAGGTTACGACCGACCAGTGGGTCTTGGAAGTCATTCAGGAGGGGTATGCCCTGGAATTACGACGTCCAGTAAGAGACCTGTTTGTGCTCTCCCCATGCAAGGCACCGGTCAAGGCCACCGTGGTCAAGGCAGCGGTAGAGAGGCTGTTAGAGCTGTGAGCGGTGGTGCGCGTGCCTCCGCCCCAATGCGGATTAGGTCGATACTCAATTTACTTCGTAGTCCCAAAGAAGGAAGGGACCTTTCGCCCAATTCTCGATCTCAAGGGCGTAAATTGCTGCCTTCGGGTGTCTCATTTTCGCATGGAGACTCTGCGGTCGGTCATTCTGGCGGTAAGAGCAGGGGAGTGGCTTATGTCTATAGATCTGTCCGAGGCCTACCTCCATATTCCGATCAGAGAGGAGCATCAGAAGTTTCTCCGGTTTGCGGTGCCACTGGGGCATTTTCAGTTCCGGGCTTTGCCGTTCGGTCTTGCTACGGCACCGCAAACGTTCACGAAGGTCATGGTGGTGGTAGCTGCGGCGTTGAGAAGGGAGGGTGTTCTGGTGCACCTGTACTTGGACGATTAGCTCATCCGGGCAAAGTCGAAAGCAGAAAGCGAGGCAGCTACAGGCAAGGTGGTGTCGTTCTTGCAGAGTCTCGGTTGGGTTTCAATGTGGCGAAGAGCAATTTGGCTTCGACGCAGGAGCTAGAGTACTTGGGGGCTCGCTTCGATACCAGGGCAGGGAGAGTCTTCCTACCGCGGGTCAGAGCGGTTGGGTTGCGCCGTCTGGTGAGGAGCTTCCTGCGCAGACGGGCCCCCACGGCGTGGCAGTATCTGCAGTTGCTCGGGACCATGGCGGCAACGCTGGAGCTGGTGCCATGGGCACGGGCGCACATGAGGCCGCTGCAGAGGGCTTTGCTCAGGCGGTGGTCACATCAGATGGACCCACTTGCAAGGAGATTGCCGTGCCCTCCGGAGACAAGAAGGGCCCTGCAATGGTGGCGACGCCCCAGATGTCTGGAGCAGGGGATGTCTTTGGAGGTTCCAGGGTGGCAGCCCTTAACGACAGATGCCAGTCTCTCCGGCTGGGGAGCTCATTTTCAGGGACGGCTCGCACAGGGGCGCTGGTCCGAGGAGGAGCGGTCTTGGTCGATCAATCGGCTGGAGTTGAGGGCGGTACGCTTAGCGCTAGCTCAGTTTCGGCCGTATCTGCAGGGGACAGCGGTGCGTGTGTTCTCCGACAATGCGACAGCAGTGGCTTACATAAATCGGCAAGGAGGAACCAGCAGTATTCCGCTGGAAGCAGAGGCCAAGCAGCTGTTCGAGTTGGCCGAGGAGAACCTGCTGGCGGTGTCGACCACGCATGTGGCGGGGGTAGACAACGTGCAGGCCGATTTTTCTGAATCGAGTGAAGGTGGATCCGTGGGAGTGGGTCCTACATCAGGAAGTGTTCAACTTGCTGGTGCGCCGGTGGGGGACGCCGGTAATGGACCTCATGGCAACTTTGCACTCGTCCAAGGCAAGTCGGTTTTACAGCAGGCGCAGAGAAAGGATGTCGGAGGGCTTGGATGCTCTCATCCAAGAGTGGCCGGAAGAGCTCCTTCTGTATGTGTTTCCGCCGTGGGTGTTAATCGGTCGGGTGGTACAACACATCAAGCGACACAGGGGGCTTGTTCTCATAGCACCGGACTGGCCTCGGCGGCCGTGGTATGCGGATCTTCAGCGGCTAGTGGTGGACAAGCCGTGGAGGTTGCCTTGTCATCCAGATTTGTTGACCCAGGGTCCGCTGAGCATGTCTCAGGTGGATCGGTTCTCGCTTACGGCTTGGTTCTTGAGAGGGCGAGGCTGAAGAAAAGAGACTATTCGGCTTCAGTGATTTCCACATTGTTGCAGGCGAGAAAGCGTTCTATCTCCTTGGCTTATGTTCGCATCTGGCGGGTGTTTGAGGCTTGGTGTTTGGAGAGGCAGGGCGAGGCTCTGCAGGCTTCGTTGCCGCAGGTGTTGGCTTTCCTTCAGGATGGATTAGAAAAAGTTTTGACGGCGGCTACCTTGCGGGTGCAGGTAGCGGCATTGTCGTGTTACAGGGGTAAGATAGGGGGACAGCAGTTGGGCGGTCATCCGGATATTAGACGCTTCCTACGGGCGGTGTCGTTACTGAGGCCGGTGCGCAGGAAGATCGTGCCCAATTGGAGTCTCCCCGCTGTCTTGCAGGCATTAGAAAAGGAGCCGTTTGAGCCCTTGTCTAGGGTCTTCTTGAAGGATCTTACTCTGAAAGTGGTGTTTCTCGTGGCGATATGTTCGGTTCGTAGGATTTCAGAGTTGCAGGCCATATCCTGTCGGAAGCCATATCTGTGTTTTTCGGACTCTAAGGTGGTGTTGAGGCTGGTGCCGTCCTTTTTACCGAAGGTAGTCTCGACGTTCCATGTTAACCAGGTAATTTTGTTGCCGGTGTTTTCCGTCCGGCCGGGTGGTTCCCAGGCGGAGAGCTTACATCTGTTGGACGTTCATCGGGCTCTGAAGAAGTATCTCCATCGGATGGAGAGTTTCCGCAAATCCAATAGGCTCTTTGTCTTGTTTGCGGGGCCTAGAAAGGGAGAGGCGGCGTCAAAGGCCTCCATTGCCAGGTGGATTAAAGGAGCTATAGCATCGGCTTATCTGCTCAGCGGTAAGGTGGTTCCGGAGGGGCTGAGAGCTCATTCTACTAGGGCTCAGGCAGCCTCTTGGGCAGAATTTCGGTATGTCCCAGCATTGGACATTTGTAAAGCAGCCACCTGGTCGTCCTTGAATTCCTTTGTCCGGCATTATCAGCTGGACGTTCAAGCGCAAAGGGATACCTGCGTGGGGTCAGCGGTTCTTCAGGCTGGGGTCTCGGATCCCTCCCGTTGACTTCTATACTGCTCTGGTACATACTCTGTGGTTCGGGACTAGACTGGAGGGACGTTAAGGAAGGGTAAATTAGACTTACCTGCTAATTGTGTTTTCAGTCTAGTCCCGTATCCCACCCGGGTTGCCTGTGTGTCTTCGTCAGCCTGAAGGAGAAGAAATGAAAGTTAGCACTGATAACAGGTAAGACAACAGGGGATTAGTGCCTGGGGGAGTGTTTCTTGTTCATCGGCTGTTTTCTGTAAAGGTTGGAAAAGATGCCTCAGTAGTTGCACTTAGGTATCCTTATTAGTTCCGTGGGGCGTGGGGGGTGGGGGGGTGGGGCTTGAATGGCATTAGGAATCCCCTTCAGTAATTTAGAGTTGGTAGGTACAGTTCTGGTACATAGTTGATGCTTGCTTGTTGCTCCGGTGAGTCTGCTTTGTTAATAGGGTACTGATCAGAGGAGGCGGATCCGGACTGGTTAAACTGGTGACATCAGAAAAGACGTGAAGTTTCAGTCTCCAAGCTGCTGTGAGAGGTGGACAGCTCTATGGTTCGGGACTAGACTGGAGTTCCTTAAGGAAACACAATTAGCAAGTAAGTCTAATTTACCCTTATGCAGCCCTGGAAGTGGAGGAGGTGAAAGTGTCCCTGGAAAGGGAAGAAACAGAGCTCAAGTACCCCAAAGTTGCAGAATCAGTGACCACAAGGAAGCGAAGGGTGTGGTGGTTGGTGACTCTCTTCTGAGGGGTACTGAGGCGTCCATCTGCCGACCAGACCTGATGTCCAGAGAGGTATGCTGTTTGCCTGGTGCCAAAATCCAAGATGTTACGGAGAGTTTGCCGAGACTCATCAAGTCCACTGACTATTACCCAATGTTGCTAATCCATGTCGGAACAAATGATACTGCCAGGTATCCCTCTGAGCGTATCAAAAGTTAGGTGCACTGGTGGTGTTCTCTTCAATCCTCCCTGTTGAGGATGAAGGCCAAGGCAGAGAGGCTTGCATCCTGGAGATGAATGCATGGCTGCGTGGATGGTATCATTGAGAGCGTTTTGGTTTCCTAGACCATGGGATGCTGTTCCAAGGGTTGCAGAGCAGAGATGGCATCCATCTGTCCAAGAAAGGTCAACGCATCTTCAGTAGTAGACTGGCTAATCTACTGAAGAGGGCTTTAAACTAGATTTGTTGGGGATGGGTGAAAAAAGCCCCCAGGTAAGTGAAAGGCCCCCATGTAAGTGATGCATTAAATACCTTTATGGAAGTGGGTAACAGGGGTAACATATGGAAAGCAGTGTGTATAAATGCTTGTAGCATGGGGAATAAGATCCCTGATGAAATTTTGGTGGGAGTGGCCGACTTGGATTTAGTGGCAGTTACAGAAACATGGTTCACAGAAAACCATAGCTGGGATGTAACTATACCTGGCTATACTTTATTCAGAAAGGATAGGGTAGGAAGAAGGGGAGGAGGAGTGGCACTATATGTAAAAAATACTATTAAAGCTTTGGAATTACAGAGCTTAAAAGGGAGAGAGGAGGCATTGCGGGTTAAACTAGAAAGAGGGAAAGAGAAATCTATTTGCATTGGTGTGATATACAGACCTCCCTCACAAGAGGAAGAGGTGGACAGAGAGTTAATTGAAGAGATACGCAGCATTGCTAGGAAAGGGGAAGTGCTACTGCTAGGAGATTTCAATATGCCAGATGTTGATTGGCACATTCCTGCTGCAGTATCATCTAGAAGTAAAGAGATCCTGGATTCTCTACAAGGAGAACTATTCAAGCAATTGGTAACAGATCCCACACGTGAAGGGGCCATACTGGACTTGGTGCTTACCAATGGTGAAAGTGTTTCTGCTGTTATAGTGGGAGATCATTTTGCATTCAGTGATCACCAGATGGTGCGGTTCAGTATTAGGACTAGGGCTGTTAGAATCCATTCAAAGGTGAGGGTCTTAGACTTTAGGAAGACTAACTTTGCCAAGATGGGCCAATACCTCAGGGAGTCGTTAGCGGGATGGAAACAGCAGGGGGATATAGAAAAACAGTGGGTAAAACGGAAAGGAGATATTTTAAGGGCAACCAACCTTAAGAACATAAGAACATAAGAAATGCCATACTGGGTCAGACCGAGGTCCATCAAGCCCAGTATCCTGTTTCCAACAGTGGCCAATCTAGGTCATACGTACCTAGCAGTTTCCCCAAAAGACACAGGTTCTGCAGTGCTTGTACTAGGCCAAGCATTGATATCCTGGGTCCCTTTTTAATAGTGGTTTATGGACCTTTCCTCCAGGAACTTGTCCAAACCTTTTTTAAACCCAGCTATACTAACAGCCCTTACTACATCCTCCGGTAACAGATTCCAGAGTTTGATTACACGTTGAGTGAAGAAATATTTTCTCCTATTTGTCTTAAATAGTTTACCCTGTAGCTTCATTACATGTCCCCTAGTCCTTCTATATTCTGATAGCGTAAACAATTGATCCACGTTTATCCGTTCCACTCCATTCATTAATTTATACACCTCTATCATATCTCCCCTCAGCCGTCTCTTTTCTAGGTTAAAGAGCCCTAACCTTTTTAGCCTCTCTTCATAGGAGTAGCCTTCCATCCCCTTCACCAATTTGGTGGCTCTTCTCTGTACTTTTTCTAATAACTCTATGTCCTTTTTAAGATACGGTGACCAGAATTGCACACAATATTCAAGGTGCGGTCGTACCATGGAGCGATACAGAGGCATTATAATATCCTTTGTTTTATTCTCCATCCCTTCCTTATGATACCTAGCATTCTATTTGCTTTCTTGGCCGCCGCTGCACACTGGGCGGAGGGTTTTAACATGTTATCCACGATGACTCCTAAATCTTTTTCCTGGGTGGTGGTTTCTAATGTGGAGCCTTGCATCGTGTAACTATAGTGTGGGTTGTTCTTTCCTAGGTGCATAACTTTGCACTTGTCCACATTAAATTTCATCTGCCATTTGGATGCCCAGTCTTCCAATTTATCCAGATCCTCCTGCAGTTTTCCACAATCCTCTTGGGTTTTAACAACTTTAAACAGTTTTGTGTCATCTGCAAATTTGATAACTTCACTAGTTATTCCCTTTTCCAGGTCATTTATGAATATGTCAAAAAGTAGCGGACCCAGTACAGATCCCTGGGGTACTCCACTATTCACCTTTTTCCATTGGGAATATTGGCCATTTAGCCCTACCCTCTGCTTTCTATCTTTTAACCAGTTCCCGATCCACAATAGTACACTGCCTCCTATCCCATGACTTTTTAGCTTCGCCAAAAGTCTCTGATGGGGGACCTTGTCAAAAGCTTTCTGAAAGTCCAGATACACTATATCAACCGACTCACCTTTGTCTACCTGTTTATGCACACCTTCAAAAAAACAGATCAGATTAGTAAGACAAGATCTTCCTTGTCTAAAGCCATGTTGGCTGTCTCCCATTAGGCCATGACTATCTACATGCTGTGTAATTTTGTTCTTTATGATGGTTTCTACCATTTTCCCTGGTACTGACGTCAGGCTCACCGGTCTGTAATTTCCCGGGTCACCCCTGGAACCCTTTTTAAAAATTGGTGTTACGTTGGCGACCCTCCAATCTTCAGGTATTACAGATGATTTTAATGAAAGTTCACAGATTACCAATAACAGGTCTGCAATCTCATATTTCAGTTCTTTCAACACTCTGGGATGTATACCATCCGGTCCAGGTGATTTGCTACTATTCAGTTTATCAAATAGTTGTAATATATCTTCCCGGTGTAGCGATATTTCTCTCAATTCCTCTGCAGTATCACCTTTAAATACCACTTCAGTCTTGGGTAACATCCCTACATCTTCCTCAGTAAAGACCGAAGCAAAGAATTCATTCAGTCTCTCTGCTATAGCCTTGTCTCCTCTTACTGCCCCTTTTACCCCTCTATCATCTAATGGTCCAATTGACTCTCTCTCACAGGCCTTTTGCTACGAATGTACTTGAAAAAGTCTTTATTTCGTGTTTTTGCTTCCGTAGCAAGTTTCTTCTCAAATTCCCGCTTTGCCTGCCTTATCAATGCTTTGCATTTAACTTGCCAGTGCTTGTGCTGTTTCCAGTTTTCATCATTTGGCTCTTTTTTCCATTTCCTGAAGGTTGCTCTTTTGGCAGCAACAGCCTCTCTGACCTCACCTTTAAACCATGCTGGCAGTTTTTTGGACTTTCTTCCACTTTTCTTAATGCGTGGAATACAGCTGGTCTGGGCTTCGAGGATAGTATTTTTAAATAACACCCAAGCTTGCTGTAAGTCTTTAACCTTTGGAACCGCTCCTTTTAGTTTTTTCCGAACTATATTCCTCATTCTATCATAGTCTCCCTTTTGAAAGTTAAAAGGTAGTACTGTGGATTCCTTTACTATCTGTCCTCCACTGATTAAATCAAACATGATCATACTATGATCACTATTGCCAAGTGGTCCCAACACCCTTATTTCTTGCACCAGATCTGGCGTTCCACTAAGGACTAGGTCCAGTATGGCTTCCCCTCTGGTCGGTTCATGAATCAGCTGCTCCAAGAAGCAGTCATTTATTTCATCTAGAAACTTTATCTCTTTAGCTTGTCCTGCTGTGACACTGTCCCAGTCGATACCGGGGTAATTGAAATCACCCATTATTACTACTCTGTTGTGGCTTTTGTTAGCTTCCTTGATTTCTTTGAGCATTTCATCATCCATTTGTTCATTCTGGCCAGGTGGTCGATAGTATACTCCCACTGCCATCACCTTCCCCTTCATAAATGGAATTTCAATCCATAGAGATTCTACAGCAAATTTTGTTCCCTGCAAAACTTTAATCCTTTCTGACTCAATGCCCTCTCTAACATAGAGCGCAACCCCTCCACCAATTTGTTCAGCTCTATCATTACGATATAGTTTGTATCCAGGTATCACAGTGTCCCACTGGTTATCCTCCTTCCACCATGTCTCTGAGAGTGCAATCATATCTAACCTCTCATTTAGTGCTATATATTCTAATTCTCCCATCTTATTGTTTAGACTTCTAGCATTGGCATACAAGCATTTTAGAGACTGTATTTTATTAATATTAATCTGGCTATTGGTAGGCATGGGTAATTGGGAATCCTTATGCTCTGTCTGCTCCTTACTCAAGGGCATTTGGGCTACTATACTCCCTTTTGGAACCTCACTGCTTTTGGTAGTATCCTTCAAGGATACCTTTGTCCGAACCATGCGCTCCTGGGTGACTGTCGGCTTTCCCCTATTTTCTAGTTTAAAAGCTTCTCTATCTCTTTTTTAAAGGTTAATGCCAGCAGTCTGGTCCCATCCTGATTAAGGTGAAGCCCATCCCTTCGGAAGAGCCCCCCCTTTCCCCAGAATGTTCCCCAGTTCCTAACAAATCCAAAACCCTCATCTTTGCACCATTGTCTCATCCACGCATTGAGACTCCGGAGCTCTGCCTGTCTTTTGGGTCCTGCACGTGGAACAGGAAGCATTTCGGAGAACGCTACCCTGGAAGTTCTGGATTTCAACTTCCTACCTAAAAGCTTAAATTTAGCCTCCAGAACTTCCCTACCACATTTTCCTATGTCATTGGTACCAACATGTACCAAGACAGCAGACTCCCCCCCAGCACTATCTATGATCCTATCTAGGCGGTGCGTGAGATCTGCTACCTTCGCACCAGGCAGGCATGTTACCAGGCGATCCTCACGTCCACCAGCCACCCAGCTATCTACATTCCTAATGATTGAATCACCAACTATAACAGCTGTCCTGACCCTCCCCTCATGGGGACATGGCCCTGGAGAAACGTCCTCGGTGCGAGAGGGTTTTACATCACCTGGAGGACAGGTCCTAGTTACAGGATCACTTCCTGCCACACCAGGGTGATGCTCTCCTGTCACGTGACCTCTCTCTCCTCCATGGCAACAGGGATGCTGCCAGACTGGAGGTGGGACTTCAGGACTATATCCCTGTAGGTCTCGTCCATGTACTTCTCTGTCTTTCTTATGTTTTCCAGGTCTGCTACTCTAGCCTTTAGAGAACGGACTCGTTCCCTGAGAGCAAAGAGCTCCCTGCACTTAGTGCATATGTAGGACCTCTCACCAACTGGGAGAAAATCATACATGTGACACTCAATGCAAAAGACTGGAGAACCCCCATCTCGTTGCTGGACCTCTGTCTGCATCTTAGTTTAAAGCTTGTGTTTAGGTCTTTTAAATTCGGTATATAATAAGGATTGGTGTAGATGCTTATACTAATAAAAGTGTATCTAATACCCCTAATACACCCTGTGTACCTGAAGCTTAATTAATCTCAGGTCCTCTGTGTATGACTGATTTGGATTAAGAGCTGCACCTGAGAGCAGCCCCTTTCCTCTAAGATGTGCAAGTACCTATAAAACTACAATTACCCCAGGGGTGGGTGGGTGCTGGGGAGGGAGGGAGGGAGATAAGTCCTATTAAAGAGGGCAGTTACAAGGTACCCTGTCCTGAACCCTCAGCAGGGGGATGGGGGTACCACACAAAGCCCAGTTAGTTGAGAGAGGCAAGGTAAGTACAGCTGAGAAGGCTGAACTAGCACACCACTAAGACAAACAATAAATAATTAAACAAACAAACAGTTAGACAAGCAGTAAATAATTAAATAAACAGCTAGAACTCACAGCAAGATGTCCCAGGAGGCAAATATCCACTCACTAGCAGAGCTCTGTAAAAGTTCAGCCCTTCTCTGATCAGAGAAAAGCAAACTAAAACAGCCTATGCACACGTGGAGAAAACAGGAAGAAGGCTACACAATACCTCAGGGGGAGGGGGGGAGGGGGAGGATTCACTCAGGCAGGCAAGGACAGGAAAAAAGCTTAACAAACTGCAGGTTCTGGGGAGAGAGATTTAATTCAAAATGGCTACCACACAAAGCCCAGTTAGTTGAGAGAGGCAAGGTAAGTACAGCTGAGAAGGCTGAACTAGCACACCACTAAGACAAACAATAAATAATTAAACAAACAAACAGTTAGACAAACAGTAAATAATTAAATAAACAGCTAGAACTCACAGTAAGATGTCCCAGGAGGCAAATATCCACTCACTAGCAGAGCTCTGTAAAAGTTCAGCCCTTCTCTGATCAGAGAAAAGCAAACCTTTTTGTTAAAATGGTAAATAAAGGTAAAAGGAAAAGGAGACCACTATGGCTTTTGAAAGAGGTAGCTGAAAAAGTGAAGAAAAAGAGGGAGGCCTTCATGAAATACAAGAGATCACAGAGAAAGGAAGACAGGCATCTATATTTGGAAAAACAGAGAAGCTAGCAAAGTAGTCAGGAAAGCAAAGATTCAAAAAGAGGAGGAAATAGCTAGGGACCAACCAAATTCACGGGGAAAAATGCGCTATTTCATGGGAGGTCTTTGAAAATTCAACATATTTCACGGAAAATTCACGGGCCTTTATTTCAACGTTTTATGCGAACCTTAACTAGCAGTTATAGTGTCTATTTCAAGTAATTGCTGTCAACTGTCAGAACGGAGGACAGAAACCACGGCCAACACAAGGAATATCCAAAAAGAACTTTATTGAAGAAGACACAAGTAAACAACAAATACTCAGGCATTCACAGTTTTGAGCTCTTTGCAATAATCACTTGATTTGTCAAATTGCTCGTCAACAGTCTCTGGCGCTGCGGTACACCGACAGTCGTGTATTGGCTCACACTCCTTTCAGCATCAACACTGTTTGTGGGCACAGATAAGTATCGTAGCACCAACCGGCTTAACAGCGGGAATCTGCCGGTGCTTGCAAACCACAATGATGTGACAGACGTTTTTGTGGGAACATCTACAGTCACTGCTTTGTTCGCAGGTGTTGTGAAGCAGGCAACAGCCCGAGGTTTGGGATGTGGTTTTGTAGGTAGGAGCGCAAGGTGGGATAATCTAGTTTTTCCAAAGGAATGTTGGCTTCAGTAAATGCTTCAACCAATTCAAATACAGCCATATTGCGCGCGTCCCTCGCTTCCGTGCTACGTGAAAACATTCCCGTAACCGTCGCCTGCTTTTTTGCCTTTCTATCCAGTGCTGCTTCTGCTGCTTTTCTTTTGGAAGCATGAACTGATGATTCCAAGTGCCTGTCAATACTTCCTTTCCTGGTGTGATCAACAGTAACGTTACAGTACGAATAAAATAATTTTCCAGAATCGGCATGTAAAGTTCCCTTTGGATACTGCTTAGCTCGTTCTGCACAAGAGACATGTTCAGCTTGCTTCATTATCGACATCATTGATGCACTTTGACATAATTCAATTTTTAATTCAGACTAAACGCTCCCAAATTGAAGCACCCTGCCTTCAAATTATGGTGGTGGCAAAGAATAATGTGTATACTGTTGACTACCTGAATCAGGCTGTAAGTAAACGCTCCCAATTGAAGCACACTGCACAGTTCTTTTTATCGGGGCCAAGAGATGACGTCAGAAGGGCTGCTCCCGAACCGGCTCTCTCACCCCTCTGTGGGAATCAGGCTGTAAGTAAACGCTCCCAAATTGAAGCACCATGTGCAGTTCTTTTATCGGGGTCCAGAGATGACATCAGAAGGGCTGCCACACACAGGTCAGCAGCTCTCGAACCGACTCTCTCACCGCTTCACGGGAATTTCACATTTTTCACGGAAGACGGCCAAATTCACGGAAAATGCCATGGCCGTGAAATCGTGAATTATTTTCTGAAGACTGTGTTTGTGAGAAACTTGCTCAACTTAAAGTAGACAAAGCGATGGGACCGGGTGGGATACACCCTAGAATACTGAGGGAACTTGGGGACGTTCTAGCAGCTCCACTGACTGACTTTTTCAATGCCTCTTTGGAGTCGGGAGTGATGGCAAAGGACTGGAGAGAGGCTCATGTGGTGCCTTTACATAAAAGCGGAAGTAAGGATGTGGTTGAAAACTACAGGCTGGTTAGTTTAACTTCGGTGGTGAGTAAATTATTGGAAACACTGCTGAAAGAGAAAATAGTGAGGTTTCTGGAGTCCAGCGGATTACAGGATCCGAGGCAGCATGGATTCACCAGAGGCAGGTCTTGTCAGACAAATCTGTTTGATTTCTTTGACTGGGTGACCAGGGAGTTGGACCGAGGGAGAGCCCTAGATGTGGTGTATTTAGATCTCAGTAAAGCCTTTGACACTGTTCTTCACAGGCGACTTATAAACAAATTGAGCCTCCTAGGGATGGACCCTAAAGTTACTGCTTGGGTTAGAAATTGGTTGGGTGGGAGGCGACAAAGAGTACAGGTAAATGGGACTCACTCTGAGGAGAAGGATGTTACCAGTGATGTGCCCCAGGGATCTGTCCTTGGTCTGATTCTTTTTAACATCTTTGTTAGTGATATAGCGGAAGGGCTGTCGGGTAAGGGTTGCCTTTTTGCGGATGATACCAAAATCTGCAATATAATAGACACTCAGGAAGGTGTAGATAATATGAGGAGGGATCTAGCTAAGATTGAAAAATGGTCTAGAATCAGGCAGCTGGGATTTAATGTTAAAAAATGTAAGGGCTGCAGCAATCCGAGGGAGCAATATAGTATAGGGGGTGAAGTACTTTTGTCCACTAAAGAAGAGCGGGACCTGGGCGTGGTGGTGTCTGATGATCTTAATGTTGAAGCCCTTTTGGGGCAGGCCCTCCTACTTGGATTCCAACCTGTTTTCTTAAGCTTTACCTAACCCTTCTAACAGGAAGGAAAAAACAAGACACATAAACAGCAAATCAATTATAATAATTCCAGAGCTCTAGAAGGAAGACCGTCAAAGGGAGCAAATCATGGCTCCTCCCTAACTATCTTCAAAGATCTTCTGCCAGAGATCTGCCTTTTATTAAGTAGTATCAGCTGACATAGTTAATTTTTGATTAACATCGGATGATATTATTCATGTTACAAAATCATAGGTCTGAAATACAATCTGCTTACAGGGTTAATTTTCTGCTGATGCTAAACAGGTAGAAAAGGCAATGGCAAAAGCTAAAAGGATACTTGGGTGCATACGGAGAGGAATGGCTAGCAGAAAAAAGGAGGTGATAGTGCCTCTGTATAAGTCTTTGCTGCGACCTCATTTGGAGTATAGTGTGCAATTCTGGAGGCCACACCTTCAAAAGGATGTGAACAGGATGGAGTCGGTGCAGAGGGTGGCTACTAAAATGGTTAGTGGTTATCATTATAAAGCATATGAGGACAGACTTAAGGATCTTAATATGTACACCTTAGAGGAAAGGCGGGATAGAGGTGATATGATTGAGATGTTTAAATACCTCCATGGCATAAATGTTCAGGGGGAGAACCTGTTTCAATTGAAAGCAAGTTCTGTTACGAGGGAACATGGATGAGGGTGAAGGGGGATAGATTCAGGAGTGATTTGTGGAACTATTTCTTTACGGAAAGAGTGGTGGATCCATGGAATAGTCTCCCAGTAGAGGTGGTAGAGATGAGGACAGTAACTGAATTCAAAAAAGCATGGGACAAACACAGAGGATCTCTAAAGGAAAAAAGGGGACTGGTGCAGTTGTTGCTATGGAATGACAGACTAGATAGGCCATGCGGTCTTTTTCTTTCGTCATATTTCTGTGTTTCTATGTTTAGATCAAATTGGTGGAGGGGTTGCGCTCAGTGTTAGAGAGAGCATTGAGTCACACAGGATAAAGGTTTTGCACGAAACAAAATACACTGTAGAATCTCTGTGGATAGAAATTCCATGTAAAAAGGGTAAGGCAGCGGCAATGGGGGTGTACTACTCTCTGGCCAGAATAAACAGATGGATGATGAAATGCTAAAAGAAATCAGGGAAGCTAGCGAAAGCTGCAGCACAATAATGGATGATTTCAATTACCCTGGTATCGACTAGTCAATGTCACGACAGGACATATTAGCAAGAGAATGTTTCTAGTTGAAGTAAATGACTGCTTCTTGGAGCAGCTGGTTCATGAACTGACAAGAGGGGAAGCTATTTTAGACCTAGTCCTTAGTGGAAAACAGGATCTGGTACAAGAGATAACTGTATTGGGGCCACTTGGCAATAGTGATCACATCATGATTGCATTTGATTTAATACATTGAGGGAAGATGGCAAGGAAATCCACAGTACTACCTTTTAACTTTCAAGAGAGAGACTTATGATAAAATGAGGAAAATAGTTAAGAAAAAACTAAAAGGATCAGCTTCAAAGGCTTAAGGTTTACATCAAGCATGGGTGATAGTGTTTTCAAATGCCTTGGAAGCCCAGATCAGATGTATTCCATGCTTGAAGAAAAGGGAAAGAAAGAATAAAACCAAGAGTATTTTATAATGCCTCTCTATCGTTTCATGGTTGACACCTTCAATATTGTGTGCACTTTTGGTTGCAATATTTTAAAAAGAATATAGCTGAATTAGAAAAGCTACAAGAGGAGCCACCAAAATAGTAAAGGGGATGGAAGGATACCCCTATGAGAAAAGACTTAAAAGGATAGGGCTCTTCAACTTGGAAGAAAGACGGCTTCTTGTAGCTTTTCCTTTTAGAAATGGAGTGGAATGGGTAAACATAGATCGGTTGTTTACTCTATCAAAAAGTAGAAAGACTGGGGGACACACAAGAAAGCTACAGTGTAACTCATTTAAGAATAATAAGAGAAAATATTTTTTCACTCCACTCGTAATCAAATTCTGGAATTTGTTACCTGAGGCTGTAGTAAAAGCTGTTAAATTAGCTGGGTTGAAAAATAAACCATTATCAAATAGGATTAGGGAAGTTCATAGCTTACCTCGGGATAAGTATTGTGGAACCTGTGTACCTTTTTTGGGAACTTGCCAGGTACTTGTGATCTGGATTGGCCACTGTTGGAAACAGGATACTGCGCATGATGGACCTTGTTCTGATCCGGTATGGCATTTCTTATGTTCTTATTTTTAATTTGCTGTTTTCAGGGAACAAGCAGGAAGTCAGTTCTCACATATGGGTGACATTGACGCCGACGAAGCCCTGCGCGGAAGCTTCTCCCCAGCTTTCAAAGAAAGCCTTTGGGAGATGCATCAAGCATTTGTGGTCCCCTTCCCGCCCAAGTGTGCCATCTTCCCTCAGTCTCTTTTTTTCCACGGAGCCCACCGGACGCATGTTTGTTTTCCCTGGAAAGTGTTAGTTTTTTTTACTTAGAAATTGTTTTTCCCCAGTCGTATACCAGTTCCTTTTCCCGCCCCTGAGCTCGCTTGCCTTGGCATCGCATCTTGGGTTTGTTTTATTTTTATTTATTTATTTATTTATTTAACACTTATTTATATACCGCATCTTCCAGCGATCAGTTGCGGTGTACAATTAACAACAGTTAACAATGCAGAGCTTGTTTTACATGGAACAGAATAACTGTTTACATAGAACATCTTAACATGCACACATAGGTTTAAAAACTAAGCAGAATAATTCAACTAACACAGATTGTGTAACAATTTAAACAAAGTACTGACTCTACCGCATAGGCAGATCATATCAGTTGCAACTATATACAAGTAGGGTATCAATGTATAGGAGTGGAGTGTTTATTCGATTATGTTTTGTTTTATTCTTTATCTTTTTTTATTTTGACTGGTGCAGTTCGTGCCCTTTTTTCACTAACAGAGTCTCGGGTCTTCAGTCTCGCTGGGGCTCTTTTTCTCCCTGTGGCCTCTGCCATTGTCTTCGAGAAGTGTGATCGGTGCTCGTGAAACATGTCCCTCACCGATGCACATGACTACTGCTTCTGTTGCCTAGTGTTGGACCATGACTCCTTGGATTGTGCCCCAGAGTCTTCAGCAACACTGCGCCCCAAGACCCCATCCAGGACCCGGAACCCTGAGCTGACACCACCTTCTCCGACCGAGGATGTGGGTTCTCCAAGCAGAGCACCACTGAGGTGGAACACAAGAAGATGAAATCCTCGAGGGCAGCATCTGTGGATGAGTCGGGAAAAGTGGGTAAGTCCCATGCCCAGTCCCGCAGTCCACGCCGCAAGTTTGAGGGGTCAGAGTGGGAGTGGCCGACCAAGGTAGTCTGCAAAGAATCATCGGCTTCCAGTGATTGGCCTTGGATCCTCGAGGCCATCCTAGTCCAGGACTCCCCCTCTTTGGAGCCAGCGCTGGGTCTGAGATCCTCTGTTCCCACGTCGAAGGCTGCGGAGCCATCTGGACTGGAGAACAAAATAGCAGCCTTGGAGCACAGCTTGTCTGCCTTCCTGGCCCCTCAGAAAAACCCTTTTCAATGAGTGTTGTCACATGCCCAGAACTACAAACCAAAAGAAACACTCTGAGCTAAGAAAAATGTTAGTAAAAAAAAATATTTTATTTACGTTTTTCTATTTATTTTTGTATTTTGTATATGATTGTTGTTTTTTCAAAGCAATTTACACTGGAATACTTAATGTTACCATAAATTAGTCTATAACAAAAATTGATAATTACAGCAGAAGTTGGTGATTCCATAAACACATACATATATATACTGTTTATTTATTCTAAACATGTATCAGGAAAAATATACATCACTTATTCAAACTAGGTTTTATGAAACAACCAAGACTTTCATAACATTTCACAGTCTACTTATTTACAGAAATTGGTAATTCCTTAAACACACACACATACACATATATTCTGTTTACTTATTCTAAACATATATCATAAGAAATATACATAACTAATCAAAACACACATAAGTTTCATGAAACAGACACAACTTTCATAACAATCCATAATCTGCTTCTTATTCACTAACCACAAGAGAATATTGCTCCTAAACCACACACACTTATCCAGATACCAGCTTATAAATACAGCCCATCTTTTTCATGTATGTGTTTAAGGAATTTCTGTAAATAATAAGTAGATTGTGAGGACAAAGCGGTGGAACTCGTGCCTCTACACCTCTGGGGATGGGGATTCTATTCCCGGTACTTCCTTGTACTAAAAAGAACAGGCGACCTAAGGCCCATCCTGGACCTGCGGGTCCTGAGCAGGTTCTTGGTGCAGGAGAAGTTCAAAATGCTTTCTCTTGGGATGCTGCTGCCATACCTCCAGCAGGGAGACTGGTTATATATACTTCATGGACTTAAAGGATACGTATACACACATCTTTTCCATCCCAGCCACAAGCAATAACTCGGGTTCGTGGTGGGGGGTGTCCTCTACCAATACAGGGTCCTGCGCTTTGTCCTGGCCTCCGCCCCAAGGGTCTTTATCTAGTGGTGGTCATGGACAATCTCCGCCTTTAAGGGGCCTTCGTATTCCCTTACTTGGATGACTGGCTCATTATAGGAGGCTCAGCCGCCAAAGTGCAGTGTGCCACGGCCCATTCCATCAGCATCCTATAACATTTGGGGTTCATCATAAACCACCCCATGTTTCACCTTCTCCTGTCACCAGTGTCTGGAGTTCATAGGAGCCCGACTAGACACCCTCCAGGCCAGGGTGTTCCTACCTCAGGATAGGGCTGACCACCTCAGGGTGCTGGCTGCAGACGTCCTATGCAGATGGATTGTGTCTGCTTGCCTCCTGCTATGTCTGCTGGGCCACATAGCATCCACGGTCCATGTCTCCTCAGGTGCCTGCCTCCACATGAGGGTGGCCGAATGGTGCCTCCGCTGCTAGTGGATTCAGGCCACTGGATGGCTGCGGGACAGGTGACGGTGATCCACCAACTTGCAGACTCCCTCAGCTGGTGGCAGGTTCCGCAGCACCTCTAGGTCAGGATGCTCTTCCAGGCCCCCGATTCCAAGAGGGTCTTCATGATGAATGTCTCCCCAGTGCTGTTCCCAATGGACAATCAGGTGGTGATGTTGTATGTGAACAAACAAGGGGGGGGGGCACAGGTCCTATCCTCTCTGCCAGGAGTATATCTGCCGGGCCAGTAGAATGCCCTGAAGGACAGGCTGAGCAGGGTCCTCCAGCTGCATGAGTGGCAGCTGGACTCCAGAGTGGCCTCTCGGCTCTTCCAGCTCTGAGGAATTCTACTGACAGACCTCTTCGCGAGTCCAACCAACACTCAGCTGACCTGCTTTTGATCCCGCCAACCACACCCCTCACGGGTGGCAGCAGATGCGTTCCTCATCCCATGGATGGAGGGCCTTCTCTATGTCTTCCCGCCCATGCCGCTGATTGCCAAGACCCTCTTCAAGGCTCAGCATAATGGGGAGTCACCGATACTGATCGCTCCCCATTGGCCCATGCAACCATGGTTCCCACTGCTCATCTGCTTGTCCTCGGTACCCGTGATCCCTCTGGGGAGTGCTTTGGGGGGTTACTGTTGCAGTGGGAGGACTCCCTTCTACAGCCCACCCTGGGGTCCCTGTTGCTAATGGCTTGGCTGCTGAAAGGGTAGCCTGGGTCTCATTCAACCTCTCGGGGGAGGTAGAGGAGGTCCTGCTGGCCTCCCGTAAGGTCTTCACAAGACAGGTTTACTCTTTCAAGTAGTGCAGATTCTTGGTGTGATATGCGGAACGGCAAGTTAACCCATTCTCGTGTTTGGTGCAGTTTGTGCTGCAATATTTGCTCCACCTGTCTCAGGCAGGACTGAAGTCCAACTTGGTCAGGGTGCATCTGAGTGGTTTGGCGGCGCACCACCACCTCATTGAGGGCAAGCCCCTCTCTGTTCAGCCCCTCGTGACCCACTTCTTGTGGGACCTCTTGCTAGCCAAGCCCCCTTGTCCGTCCGTCCTCCAGCAGTGGAATGGGACCTGATTGTGGTGCTATCTAAGGTCACCGGGCCGTCGTTCAAGCTTCTGGCTACCTACCACCTGTGGTACCTCTCATGGAATGTCGTCTTCCTGGTGGTGCCCATGATTTTCTGGTGTTAGCAGTCTCTCCCAAAGTATGGGATTATCTTCAGCTTTTCGGTCTGATGGCAGTCCAGTACATATAGTACCTTAGCTGTAGGCCCTTATGAGGCCGCTTCAGAGTTCTCTGCTGACTTGGTGGTCTCAGAGTTCATGGGAATTTGAGGTCTGGCTCCTCCCATTGCTGGAGGTGGGGGCCAGCTCGCAGTGATGGTGGTGGCGGAGGTGGCGATGGCGGCAGACACATCATCTGAGGAAAAGCATGCCACTGGGGCAATCGCGTGTGGCTTCTGTTCTCCACAGATGCCAGCCTCTTTGGCTGGGGGCCTGTTGTGAGAATGGAATGGCTAAGGGCCGTTGGAGCTACTGGGAAGCTATCCAAATAAATTAACTGAATAGTATCTGGTTATTGCTAATGCTGGCAACTATCTGGATAGTGTCTGCACAATCCGGATATTCACTGGTAGCCACTATCCGTATACTATTGCTAAATATCTGGATTTTTTTTGTCCTTGGTGGTCAGTGTTTAAAAAACTGCTGACCGCCATGGATTGAATATTGATTTGTTAGGTTTCTTAATTTTTCGTCTACTGCAGTATTACATCGATATCAAGTTATCGAGTGGCGTTAGCTTTTTTTAAAAATAATTAAGCTGTTTGATTTTGACTTGGCTATATTTTTGATGATGTCTGAGAAGAAGACTGACTGTGCGCTTACAATGGGTGCACTTTTTGGAGTAATAGTAATTACTAACACCCACAATATCTGTGTCTTGTGCTCGAGTGCTAGGTATATCACCTTGGATTGTCGAATCCTGGGTCTTTGGTTAAGAAATGAATGTACACTGAAGTTCTTTTTTTCTACAAAATCTGATCCACCCGCATCAGCAGCTGTGCCATTGACTGCAGAGAATCTAGGAGTTTTACTAGATGCTGACAGTGCATCCACATTGACAAGTCAATCTTCCTGGAGGTCCAACACTAATAGATGCTGTGAAAGTAGAGAATTATCTTATGGCTCCCATGTAAATGAGAGCATCAGAGGATGCCATTGTCAGACATTGGGTGAAAGTCAAAAAGCATTGACCTTGGCCTTTGTCAGTGTACAGTACTGAGAGCAGGGAGTTATTGACAACTCATAAATCCTCCCAAGCATCCCTGTAAAATGGACCACATTATCCAAAGACTTTGGTCTGCTCAAGAAAAGCTTCTTCTAAAGGCTTTCAGAGATTAGTTAGCTCAAAAAAAGGTCATAATTTAAACAATCGGGTGCTGTTTTCTGCGTGATCAAGCAGGAAAGGATAGCTTCATACCTTCTATGTTGGGAGGCTATGAGAACATAGAAATGAAGCAAAACAAAAATGTAGAACCTCATTTCCTCCTAAATAAATCTCATAATAAATGGAGTGTGTATTTATATATATATATAATATAAATATCATCCCTTTTAATAATTGAAGGATAAGGTAGTATACAAAACTGTCTAAATAAAATAAATAAATAAATAATACATTTTCTAAATGTAAACTTCAATGAAAAATACAAATCAAACATATACCTTAGGACACAAAGACAAACATCAAAGAGAATACCATTCAAGATGATGAATACTAAAAACTGGGGCTAAGAACCAAACATCAGTTGAAGAACAGAAACAAAACATTGAGGTCAATTTTCAGTGGAACTTTGATGGAATAATTTGAAACATCTAATCTAGGCGCTTCAAATTATTTGTATATTCAGTGGGGGATATAATATGTATATATATATATATATTTTTTTTTTAAATTTAATTTAATTAATTTAATTAACAGTTTCTTATATACCGCACCTTCCAGTGATCAAGTGCGGTTTGCATAGAACAACATGGAACTGGCCAAATGGCTGTTTTTACAGAGAACATCTTAAAACTATAACAACTCATTACATTACATGAATCTACTAAGAACTGTGTACAATAATCAACATTAGAACTATTTATAGTTGTAAGTAAACAGTTGTAGTCAACATTAGAACTATTTACAGTTGTAAGAAGTCATGCATGAATCATAATGTATACGTTTTAGAGTCTCAGATACCTGTCACATCCAATTTAGTTTAGGCAAACTATATATATAAGCCCATTTTAGTGTAGTTGGGGATGCCTGTTTGAAAACATGCACAAAGAGGCTGGTTACATTCAAGTTTGGTTTTGATTTCATAAATGTGGACACACCCCATATGGATGTCTTTGGAGACGTCTCTTATACATTTTTCCACAACTGCATCTCAGACAGGGGACACTCTCAGCTTGCCGTTCAGCAGTGCCAAAATCACAAAGCATTTTCCCCTAATTTCCCATGAATATCTTTTTACACATGTGACATGAACAGGGGGTAGTAGAGTACCATCTTCTCTACACCCTCTGGATGGGTTTCTGATAAATGAGAATTTTTTTGATGCCTGTTTGTGCCCTAGAGCAGGTCTAGACTTGACTGGGGCGAATATGTGTTCCGCATTTATGAAGTTGATAGCGCACATCTAGGTGCAGCCTTGGATATGCTTCTGGCATGTCCCCCACCCTAAACAGACATATAAAACAATTAAATAATAATATTAATAATAATATCGCCTTATCAGTAAGTCAAAGTTTACATTAAAGTAAACAATATGCAAGCACATTGTACATGGAACTCATTAGAACAATAGAATAATCCATAAAACTCACTATAAATATAAAAATAAAGTTACTGCAAAAAAGAATAAACAGATTGTTACTTTTCATAGTTACAGTTCTTCGCCCAAATTGTCAGATAGGGTTATGAGATTGTGCGTTTGTTATGTTGGGTAGATACTGGTTTCATCTTCCTTCTCTCTGAAATGTTTTAGGAATAAGTATGTTTTAAGGAGTCTTCTAAAATCTAAGATGTCCTTTATAGCCCTTAGTTTGTTTGAGAGTGTATTCCAGAAAATTGGTGAATAATATGTAAAGGCTCAGTTACTGGTTGCACGATTAGTTTTGCGATATTCAGGTGGAATGATTAGTGTGTTTTGAGTGTTGATTCTCTTTTGCCTGTTTAGGATCACTCATATCCACTACTCTAAATAGCTTGATGACAGGTTATGTATCAGTTTGAATGTGGTCATTATTGATTTGAATTTTATTCTGCTTTTAATTGGTAGCCAGTGCAGCTTTCTGAGTATAGGGGTTATATGCTCTGATTTAGGTAATTTGAGTGGTACTCATGCTGTGGTATGTTGTGCCATTTGTAATTGGTAAAGTGATTGCCATTACAAAGGTCCAGATGTGGTGATATCATAGATTGAAATACTGTAAAGAAGTCGTTAGTTGAAAGTAGGTGTCTCAGATGTTGTAGAACCCGTATCTTATATATTGCTTTTGTAGTTTTATCTGTGTTTTTAGGTTTAAGTTTTGGTCCAAACTTACTCCTAAGTATCTTACTTGATCCTTTACAATCAGAGAGGCTGCTTTTACCTTTACTTGTGGTGGTAGGATGACGTCTTTATCCTTGGAGACGAATAGGACCTGAGTCTGGTGTAAGTTTATCTTGAGGTTGCAAGAGGTAAGCCATTCTGAGATTTCACTGAAAATTGTAGTTATTTCTTAAGTGTTAGGTTGGGCAGGATTGTATGGAAGGTAAAACATAGTCATCTGCATATATGTGAAAATTTACATTGTTTGCAAAATATATTGCAAATCGACTGGAGATATATATTAGTAAAGAAGAGAGGGCTGAGCCTTGTGGTATGCCTTCTTTTATTTGATTTTAGAGAAGTGTACATCCACTTAAACAAGAAAAAAGGTGCCAATACACAAAAGCAAGTAAATTGAATACAAGCAATCAAAACATGGCATCATAAAACTTAGCCCCCATTATGAAGACTGAGCCAAAAAGATCATAGTTTGTCGTGACCCCAGCCCCGGCCAAGGGCCTAGAGGCATAGGGCTGCCAATTTTAGTCCTCTAATAAAGGAATTAAACACTATTCTTGTCCACAGGGAGGCATTCTGGGACTTGTAGTTTTTCCTCGTTCAAGGATAGTCGTGTAAGCCAAGGGTTAAAGGCAAAGACAAAAGTTTATTTTTCCCCAAAAAGCACTAAGGTTCAAACACAACGTCAGGATATTCTTCTCCAAGCAATACTTCAGAAATTATACATAAGCTGGAACTGAGGAAGCTTCATAAGCTTTTAAAACATGTGCAGTTGTTTTCATAAGGTAATCAGCAAAACAAAATACAGCTTCTCTGTTTAAGCAAAGTTAAATGTCCTCATTTACCTTCACCTCCTTTAAACACAAAAATGTAGAAGCTGGCAACATTCTCTTGAGTTAGTAGGTATTTCTTAGCAAAACAAAGCTAGGTTCGTTCACACTGCTTCTCAAGACCTTTCTTTATCAAGCATTTCTTATCAACAGACTTTCATAGCTTGTGTCTGGCATAATGTACAATCCATTGGCAATTCACCTGATATGGAGTTTTGCTCCGCACAGTCCACTTGCATATCCTCTTGCTCTAAAGCATATACGTCTGGCTCTGAACTCCCACAATCTGCTTCTCGGTGAATGCTCTGGGGAAATCCCTGGACCTCCCTCCAGCACTGGTTTCCCCGGTAAGGAATGTCTATACCCCTAGTATGGGATATCTCTCCCTGGTTCAGTTGCCTTGGTTCCTCTCCACTGTTCAGCCACAGTTCTTTGCTCCAGGCTGGGTTCTGGTTACTTCTAGCTATAGCCTTGTTCACCCACCTTTGAGCAGCTTGAAACCTTCGGTCCGAGACCCGAGGTAGAAGACTTCCCTGCTTTCTTTCTCTAAGCCAAGCACACGTGGTTTCTTGGCTCTCAGGCTCCTTCCACGTCCTTCTCCTTCCCCTGATGTTTCCTCCTCTGAGTTCCTCTCTCTGAACTCCTGGAACAGCTGAAACACGCTGAACTCTCTGAACCTGCCCACGATTCTGGACTGGATCTGGAACACAAACAGTTTGAACCGCAACCTGATCCTGAACCCCCTTTCTCCCCTTCTGAGCTGGGTATATAAGGCTGCTTCTTAGCTAGCCTTTCTCTGTCTCTGCACAGGTGTTTGCCATTACCCCCTAAGCTTGCACTTATGTCAGCAGAGCTTGGGTGTGGCAAACTGGCTCTATCAACTCCATGCTTTCTTTCTTTGACTGCAGTCTGGAACCTGTGAATTTCAGGAATGTCTCTTTCCTTAAAGGTATATTCACTATCTTTTCCTATTTCTATCGGTTCAGCAGGGCTCTCCTCGTCACAAGTTATAAATTTATTTATGGCAAGCCTGTGTAGAACGGGTCACATCAGGAAAAACATTCAATTTTTGTCCACAAAAAGGAACACCTTTATATTTAAAAAAACAACTTCAGTATCTTAAGTTTCACTGTTTCAGCAGGAAACGTTACCAATAATATTATAATATAATATTATCTGTAGAATCTTCCAAAAATTGGGTCAGGTTCGGACTATCTGGAGAGTTGAGGGTGTCAAACCTCCCCTCCTCCTCTGCAGAAATCCGAACCTTGTAAGGTACATAATACATATGAGCTATATCTACAGGATCAGGTAACTTTATGTCCTCGGAGAAATACGTAGTAAGCAAAATCTCCGGTGAAAGCAACCGTGTTACCGGAAAATTAAAAAATGCAGGTTCCGTGCCCGAGAGGCATTTTCTAATGCCTCCAATTGGGTCTGAACCAACAAAGAGTCCTTAATGGAAGTCACCTGAACGGTATTAAGGGACTGCAGCTGAACTTCCGTCTTGGACAGGGAATTATACAATGAAACATAACTAGAATCCAGTTCTGTAACTGTGTCTACCATGGCCGAGCTATATTCACAAAATGAAACCACAGTAGTGGATAATTAGTATCAATAACTGAAATCACAGTCCATAAATCTTTAAGAGTAATACCATTCACAGGAGAAGACACAACTAAATTTGAAGATTCCGGTAAGGCTACAGGCTTGGGAATAGGTACCTTGTTACCAACCCTAGCTTCACTGGGTGGAGTCCCAGATACCATGGAAGACAACATAGGCACAGGGTGCGGAGGAGGCGTAGGAGCCTCAGAGCTAAACGAAGTTCCATCTGGGGAAGGTGTCGCAGTCTGCCAAGGAACCAAATGCTTATCAACAGGGCCAGAAGCCTTGCCCAGAACTGCAGAGTCATATGTTGTCTTTGGACCCCCCTTAATCTTACGCTTCCCCATGCCTGCTAAATGCAAACTCCTCAACGCCTCAGGAACGCCGAAGGGGCACCAAAGGAGTGTCTCACGCCCCTTTGGTCACGCCGCTTCGGCTCATGACCAGGGAGCTGCGACCCGCGGCTGAGAGGCGATTGGTAAGAACATAAGATATGCCATACTGGGTCAGACCAAGGTCCATCAAGCCCAGTATTCTGTTTCCAACAGTGGCCAATCTAGGTCATACGTACCTAGCAGTTTCCCCAAGGGACACAGGTTCCACAATGCTTGTATTGGTTCAAGCATTGATATCCTGGGTCCCTTCTTAATAATGGCTTATGGATCTTTCCTCCAGGAACTTGTCCAAACCTTTTTTAAACCCAGCTACACTAACAGCCTTTACTACATCCTCCGGTAACAAATTCCAGAGTTTGATTACACGTTGAGTGAAAAAATATTTTCTTTTATTAGTCTTAAATAGTTTACCCTGTAGCTTCATTGCATGTCCCCTAGTCTTTCTATATTCTGATAAGGTAAACAATCGATCTACGTTTACCCGTTCCACTCCGCTCATTAATTTATAGACTTCTATCATATCTCCCCTCAGCCGTCTCTTTTCCAGGTTAAAGAGCCCTAACCTTTATAGCCTTTCTTCATAGGAGTATCCTTCCATCCCCTTTACCATTTTGGTGGCTCTTCTCTGAACCTTTTCTAATAACTCTATATCCTTTTTAAGATACGGCGACCAGAATTGCACACAATATTCAAGTTGCGGTCTCACCATGGAACGATATAGAGGCATTATAATATCCGTTGTTTTATTTTCCATTCCTTTCTCTATCATACCTAGCATTCTATTTGCTCTCTTGGCCGCCGCTGCACACTGGGCTGAGGGTTTTAACATGGTATCCACAATGACGCCTAAATCTTTTTCCTGGGTGGTGGTTCCTAATGTGGAACCTTGCATCGTGTAACCATAGTTTGGGTTGTTCTTCCCTAGGTGCATAACCTTGCACTTGTCCACATTAAATTTCATCTGCCATTTTGATGCCCAGTCTTCCAATTTATCAAGATCCTCTTGCAATTTTCCACAATCCTCTTGGGTTTTAACAACTTTAAATAGTTTTGTGTCATCTGCAAATTTGATAAGCTCACTCGTTATTCCACTTTCCAGGTCATTTATGAATATGTCAAAAAGCAGCGGACCCAGCACAGATCCCTGGGGTACACCACTATTCACCTTTCTCCATTGGGAAAATTGGCCATTTAGCCCTACCCTCTGCTTTCTATCTTTTTAACCAGTTCCTCATCCACAATAGTACACTGCCTCCTATCCCATGACTCTTTAGTTTTGCCAAAAGTCTCTCATGAGGGACCTTGTCAAAGGCTTTCTGAAAGTCCAGATACACAATATCAACCGACTCACCTTTGTCCACCTGATTATTCACTCCTTCAAAAAAAACAAAACATAACAGATTAGTAAGACAAGATCTTCCTTGTCTAAAGCCATGTTGGCTGTCTCTCATTAGTTCATGACTATCTACATGCTGAGTTTTATTCTTAATTTGTGAAACAGGCAAGCAAGACCTCTGAGGGAAGCAGCCATCCAAAGTATGCCAGCAAGTGAAAAGTTTCAGACAGCAGGAGCAGGTAGGAGAGCCAATAACAGAGCAGATCACATGCCCCAAATCCTCCACACGTCACCAGTTCAGCTCAATCCCACACTCCTCACTTACTGCCAGTAATTTGTAAAGCAGGCAGGCAAGATCTTTGAGGGAAGCAGCCATCCAAAGTAGTATGCCAGCAAAAAAAAGTTTCAAACAGCAGGAACAGGTAGGAGAGCTGATAGCAGAGCAGGTCACATGCCCCAAATTCTCCACACGTCACCAGTCTAGCTCAATCCCCATGGTATGCCTTGTTGATTGTAGGGCTTTAAAGAGTTTTGACCTATCTTGATTTGTTGGGTACGGCCCGATAGGTATGATTTAAACAAAAGTAGTCTAGTACCTCCGATTCCGATCTGTTGTAGCCTAGTAATGAGGGTGTTGTGATTAACTGAATCAAAATCAGCTGAAATGTCCAGGAATATTAGAATGAAGTGTTGTCTGGATTTATCAATTTCCTTCAAGAGCTTGTTGAGTAAAGAGATACCCTGGTCAGAAGCCATGTTGGGTCAAGGGATGCATGAGTATCTATAAATTTCTGGAGTTGTAATTGTACAGCTTTTTCCATTCTCATCACAATGAAGGGAATGCTAGAAATCGGTCTATATCTATTGGGGCACGTTTTATCTAGGGAGCCATGTTTTAGGATGGGGCAAATGATTGCTTTTTTTAAGCTTCTAGGGATGTAACCCTATGTGAGGGACAGATTGATAATGTTATACATGCATGACATCTGCTCTAGTAATTTTTATCCAGCTGATGGGGCATAGATCCAGTGGAAATGTATTTATAGCACTAATAATCTGTTCCAGTTGCTGAGTGTTGATCTGGGTAAGATCTTGCCAGAGTCCATCTTCAGTAATGTTGCTGGTATTTGGTTGTCGTATGTTACAAGCTGGTAATGTTAGTTTTTTCATGTAATGGTTTGTGAGTGCCTGTGGTTTAATGATTACGCTGGCATTCTCTGAGGAGGTGATTGGATGAGGGCTTTCACACTGTCAAAGAGCTCCCTTGGATGATTTAATGTTAAATTAGTGTGGTAGCTTTTCCTGCTGTCATTGATCATTTTGTGGTAAGTGTTGAGGGTAGTCATATATTTGATGTTGTCCTGTGGTGCTTTGATGGTTCTCCATTTGCGTTCTAGTTTTCTTAAATACCTTTTTGTGTTTCTTAGATCCTGGGTGTACCATGCTTTTGTCTGTTAGTTGCAGGTTGAGTTGTGGTAAGATAACATTTAAGAAAGATTTCTTGTCTCGGTATGATATCTTTGTTATGGGTCCGTCATTGATAATGAGTGTTTGAAATGAAATTGTGAAGTTTACTAGTGGTCAGACCATGGTACTGGTGATATATAGAGATTGGGTTGGGTGAAATCATCAAATATGTCGTTTGGCAAAAATATCAAGTTAAGTGTGTTACCCTTGTTGTGGGTGGGGGCATTGATTTGTCAATAGTCCATATCATTCATTGCGCTGAGGAAAGCATGTGAATGACTATTGTGGGTAGATACTATATTGAAGTCTCTCAGGATGACTCTGTTTTTGTTCAGAGGTTTGTCGGCACTGGCTAGTTTTAATATGTATGATAGGTTATTAGGGTCAGCAGTAGGAGCTCTATATGCTAGGCAGCATATGAGATATGTATTTTCTATCATTAGCAAGTCTAGCCCATTTGCACTTATTGCAGATGTGAGTGAAGCCTTGTGCTCCTCGTTTATTATGATAAGCACCCCTCCACCTTTTTTGTTGTCTCTTGGGCAGTTAAATAAGCTGTTTGACATTTTAAATTGATTGAGCGGAACCAAGTCAGTATTGGTTAGCCACGATTCGGTAATAAACATTATGTCTGGTTTATTTCTATCCATATAGTCTTTAATAACAGGAATTTTGTTTCTTATAGATCTTGTGTTGATCATACAACATTTCAAGCTGATGGTCGTTGGTGTATGAGTTGAGATTGTGGATTCTGGTTGTCTGCTAGGCCTTATGTGTATTAGCCTTTGTAAGTTATATGGGGTGCTGCCATATGTTTTATATAATGTTAAGCATGGATTATCATGATAATGGCTGTGACTAATAGGTAATAGGTATGTTTTGGGGATGAGTAGTTAAGGAATGACTATTTGTAAGTAGTAGGATGATAATTATAGCGCAGGTATATGGCTGCAGAAGTATGTTAGTATTTGGCTTTAGAGAGATGCTTGATGAGGTGTGTGATTAATCTTTCGACCTCAATATTTGCTGAAATTTCTGCAGTAAAATATTGAATAGCTTGCTGGGTAGGAGCTTGTGCTGCAAAGTTGAAGATCCTGAAGGTGTACTAGAACTATGTGTACTTACAGATGCTGCTGTAGAGCTCTTCAGTAGCTAATATGGTGTGTTTATGGCGCTTTCTTTGTGAAGCTGCGTTCCACGCTTAAGGGCCACACCTAAGGGCCCTGTGGCATGGCTCTTCGGTGCTGGAGCATCTGAAGCACAGGATTTTTAAGAGTCTTGTGGCAGGATGGTAGTGACGTAATCAGGGGGCAGGGAGAGGTGCCACGTGGAGCTGACTTGCCTCTCTGACGATCTGGGCCTGATCGCTGTGCTGAAGGTGCTTGGTTGCTTCCTGGTTCCCCTGAAGATCCCAGCGATAGAACGGCTGTGTGCCTGAAATGCAGGAGTTTTAAGAATATTGGGGCAGGCTGGTCGTGATGCGATTGGGGGGCAGGGAGAGGTGCCACGTGGAGCTGGCTCACCTCTTTGCCGATCTGGACCTGAACGCCCATGCCAGGAAGTCTCTATACCCAGTGATGTGAAATATTTCCGGAAGATGTTATGCTATAAATGTCTTCATGATTTCAGACATCCAAAGCATAAATAGAGCTTCTAAAATTACCACCATAGTAAACACTGCTGAAAATACATGTATCTGATGTTTTCCTATATGTATAAATCATGGGGGTGGGGGGAGGGGGTGCATATTCAGCAGCGCGGACCTTCACTGCTTTAAACTATTCCCAGCTATTCAGTGCCGGTGCCAGGACCCCTCCCAGTTAGTGGCACTGAATATCCAGTATGCCGGGATGGCAATGTACCTGTCCGGTCAGTGGCAATATTCAGCCACCAGCCGGATAGCTAAATGCTTTTTTTGGACTAATTTTAGCTGGTTTGGGTTAACAGGTTAATGGCTGAATATACTTTTCTTTAAAAAAAAATAGTGTAAAAGGCTAAAAACGGGCATTAAAAGTAGGCAAAATCACACCAGCCCCATGGCTGGTATAAATGCCTGCATCTAGGTTTTTAAAGAACGTGTGAAAATGATAGTATTTTATGAATGATGTGCGTAACTTTGTGCTCTGCCCATGCTGCACCCAAACTCCACTCTATACGTGCCAACAATGAAAATACTCATGATAGGCCTAATGCACGTAATTTCAGAGTAGTGACCACCTTAAAGTACACATACAAAGTGTCAGTTTACACATACAAACCACTAAAATGCAATGATTTACATGTGTAAATGGCACATAACTTTTCACGGTCAGTTTTGCTGTACATATAATTCCAGACTTTTGAAGGATTATTTTTTACCAGGTTGTTTGTGTTAAGTCTAAGTAGGTGCCTATTTTGAGTCTATTTTATAAGGACACATAGGCACCTATGTATTTTTATAAAATGCGTTGCAAAACATCATGAATTGTGCCTAAATTGAAGCCATGGAAGTTCACACCTGCTCAAAAGAAGTTGTAAATTTTTTGGCATGAAAACTGTACACGAATGTGTATATTTTATAAAGTACTTATAAAATCTTCTCAATCTCTGCAGGATAGTTTACCTTGCATATGAACACCAACACTGATTTCCTTATCATCCCTCCAGACCAGTCCCGAACCTCTGGGTAGTGCATCTCTTCCAGCAGCTTGGAGACTGAGCATGTCATCTTTTGATGACAGCAGTACTAATAGGGCAGGCACCATCCCTTCTCACCAGTACACTCAGTCTCCAAACAGCTGGAGGTGGTGAGCCAGAGGGCTGGACTCACTGAGGACAACTAAAGAGCTTTGTGTAGTTAGCTAGTTGAGTTTTCTGGGTTGTTTTGCCTATTTGAGTCTCTGCTGAGAGCACTTTTTTCCTTGTAGGCAAGAGGCAAGTAAAAGAAATTCAGAAGATTTAAGAAGAGGCCTTGTGGACGAGGAGTCTCCCCCCCCCCCCCCCCAGGTTCAGTTGGGTTGACAGGGTGGTGAGCAGGTGGTGATTTGTCCGGCAGCTCCCAAACTCACAGTGTGGTGAGGAGCCATTGGCAAAGTTTCCCCTTACCGGCAGCAGTCCTTTTCCTGGGGAGACCGCGGTGCCGAAGCCTTCCTGTCAGGCTGAGCGCTGCGGTGCCCAGCACGACGCGGGAGCGGATCTTCTCTCGCAGGACTTCGTTGCCGGTGCGGTAAGCTACCGGGTGTTAGGGGACCAGTGTGCCACGTTATAGGAGCGGCTTGGAGGGCGGCATTGATTGTGGCCTGTTTTCCCGCCGTAAGCCTTCTCAGGGCAACGCTTCCTGCGCAAGCCTGCAGCCATGTGGAAGAGGCCCGCGGCTGTGCAGGGGGGACAGAGCCCAGCGTTTTTCTTTATTTTTCCTTTATTTTTCTTGATTTTACTTTAAATTCGTTGCGTTTCAGCAGCCTTAGCTTTTTCTAGCCCTCGGGTTTATTTCTTCAGTTATAAAAAACCCCCAGAGAATAATATGTTAAGGAAAGCAGTGGCACAGAAGAAAGCAGAAGGGGGATGGTGCAGTCCATTGCCCTTTTCGGGCGATACTGCCTTTCAGTTGGCCTTCTGCCTTGTTTGGAGGATCAGACAGCCTTTGCCAGCTTGCAAAGTTTCCAGCTGGTCTCAGGGCTCATACTCGAGTCTCCACAGTGTTGGGATGCCCGTCAGGCCTCAGTGTCTGGTTTGTGGAACCAGACGGGTTCTGTTTCGGAGGCTGGTGTCTGTAGGGGGTTTGCTCAGGAGGTCACTGCAATGGAGCAGTCCCTCCAGGGAGGGCCTCTGCTCCTGCCTCCGGACGGACAAGTGGCCGGAGGGGCTTGACCTGTTTCCCTAGAGCCTTCTCCCCCCACCCCGGCCATCCCCGGACCATCCTCTTCCCAAAGTTTGGCGGGGGGGGGGGGGTGTAACGGGGTTTTCATGCTCTTGCTCCATCAGGCGTTCTGCTTGGGCCAACAGGGGGCGACAGTAGTGTCTACGATCGTGGCTCGGAGTGAGAGGAGGACAAGGGGGCTCATTAAGGAGCCAGGGGCCTTACCGGCCAAACGCCTTAGGCTTGTGGAGGACGAGCTCGGGCAGGCTCCGGAGGGTCTCGAGGGGGAAGACCTGGACACGGAGTTGGACTAGGAAGGCGAGCTCGAGGAAGGAGAGTTCCCAGAGCAGGAAGATCAGGCTAGAGTAATTAGTGTCTTCCACAGGGAGGAGTTACTGGCGCTAATCATGGGATCGCTGAAGGCGCTCAATATGTCTGTGGGGTCTTCTGCGGACGAGGATACTTTAGAGGATCCTCTGCTACGGGTCATGCAGAAAACGCAGTCGGTCTTCCCTATTCATAGGGTGGTGCGGCAGATGATCTGCCGGAGACAAGCCTTCGTGGAATTAGACTTACGGCGCACCTCTATCCATTGGCGGATCAGGATAAGGAGCTTTTTCATTCTCCGAAGGTTGACGCGACAGTCTCAGCCGTTACTAAGAAGACTATGATTCCCGTGGAAGGGGCAGTGGTGCCGAAAGATGTGCAAGATAGAATGTTGGATGCGCTATTGAAGCAACCCTTGGACGTCAATGCTTTTTCCCTCCAGGGCTCCATTTGTGGAGCCTGGGTGGTGCGGGCTTCCGCTGGTCTCAGCGGGTGCAACTAGGGGACCCCGACCAGGGGGAGGAAGCGGTTCGGTTGGAATCCGGGGCAGCTTACTTAGCTGATGTTCATTATGATCTCATTAGGGGGCTTTTGAAGAGTATGGCCTCAGTAGTGGCGGCCCACCGGTATCTGTGGTTCCATGATTGGGCTGTGGATAGTTCTTCCAAGGCCCAGCTCAGCAAGCTTCCCTTCTGGGGTAAGCTGCAGTTTGGAGAGGACCTGGAGAAGTTGGTCAGGGACTTGGGAGAGTCAAAAGGGGGGCGGCTGCCAGAGGACAAGCAGAAGCCGGGCTGCAGTGCCTCTACCCCTTGTGGTCAACAGCGGGAACTCCAGCATTTTCAGTCTCCACGCCTGGCTCCCTTTCAGAGGGGTCGATTTCCTGCTAGGACGCAAGCGTTTTGAGACTTTTGTGGAGCAGGGCGTGGTTTTGCAGCCGCGCCTTCCTTGGGGCTGAAGAAGAACCAGTGAAGCGAGGGGGCCCAGGTGGAGGTGCAGCTGGTGGGAGGCCGGCTGCAGGACTTCTACTCCGCCTGGGTCCAGATCACCTCTGAGTTAGCTCGACCGGTGGGCAGCTCCTTTGTGCAGTCTCCATGCAAGGTGTGGGCCAAGGAGGCAGTAGTACGAGACACCTTGTTGCAGCTCGTTCAGCTAAGGGCCGTGGTGCCGGTTCCTCGAGACCAGTATGCCTGCAGTTGGCACTCCATTTATTTCATGGTGCCAAAGAAAGACGGATCCTTCTGCCCGATTCTCGACCTAAAACGGGTAAACCGCTGTCAACGAGTGCCACATTTTTGCATGGAGACCCTGTGGTCTGTCA
The DNA here is from genome assembly GCA_033557465.1 of Ichthyophis bannanicus. NCBI lineage: Eukaryota > Metazoa > Chordata > Amphibia > Gymnophiona > Ichthyophiidae > Ichthyophis > Ichthyophis bannanicus. Next base: position 558,499,554 of record CM066034.1, on the reverse strand, counting down.
TTGTGGCGGTCTGCAGCGGAAAGTTTCTGACGTCACTCGACCTAACAGAAGCGTACCTGCACATTCCCATACGACTGGAACATCAGCAGTTCCTCAGGTTTGCTGGGCCCATGGAGCATTTTCAGTTCAGGGCGCTACCCTTTGAACTCGCGATGGCTCCACGCACCTTCACCAAGGTCATTGTGGTGGTGGTGGCGGCGGCGTTGTGCAGAGAAGGGGTTCTAGTGATCCGTACCTCGACAACTGGCTCATTTGGGCGAAATCCAGGGACGAGAGCGAACGTGCTACAGCCCGGGTGGTGCAATTTCTTCAGAGTCTAAATTGGGTGGTCAACATTGCAAAGAGCCAGTTGCATCCGTCTCAAGTCTTGGAGTACTGGCATGCTTTGACACTCAGGTAGGGAGAGTCTTCTTGCCGGAGCAGTGAGTGCGGGAGCTGCAGCATCTGGTGTGAGAATTTCTTGGCAGGATCGAGCCCACACATGTTAGTGATTGGCTGGAGGTTCAACATAGGAAGGCTGAAAGGGTGGACCCTTGGGTCATCCCTTGATCTTTTCTGAACATAACTGGGGGTTCATTGCCTATTTGAATACATAGTCTGCGGTTTGAGATATATGATTTAAATCATTGAAAGACTGTTCCAGCTAGACCAAGTTGTGCCAGTCTTGATATGAGGTATTGTTAATGTTGTCAAATGCAGAGGCTATATCTATGAAGGTCAGTAAGTATGCACGTTTAGGGTCGCCTATGCTTCGGTTAAGATGGTCAAAAAGGGCTATCAGGAGGGTTTCAACTCCAAGGAATGGGCGAAATCCAAATTGTTGATCATCCAGGGGAGCACTGAGGTCAATGTAGTCTTGAAGTTGGATTTGGATGATTTTTTTCAATGGTTTTAGCAAAGGGGATGCTTGTTATTGGTCTGTGTGAGCTTGATTCATTTGTGTTGAGTGTTTTGTTCTTTAGAATGGGGCGTATGGATGACATCTTGAGGTCAGTGGACATGATGCCTTGGAAGAGGGATTGGTTTATTATGTGGAAGAGGTATGGGGCTAGCTTGGTTTTTGCTGACTTAATCCAAGAAACCGGACATGGGTCTAAGAGGGAAGTAGTCATGTTGATGCTTGATATTGTGTTTAATAAGTGTATTTGATCTATTTCGTGGGGGGTTAGGTGGGGAAGGGTGTTAGTAATGCTTTTGTTTTTTAGCTTATCTGCAAAGTAGTCCACAAGTATTTGGGGTTTTAGGGTGCAGGCTTCTGATTGATTTTGTTGTTTTGGTTAGTGATCTGACAATAGGGAAAGTTCTCTCGATCGGTTGAGTGTCTGATTTAGAATCCTGGTGTGATAGTCTTTTTTAACTTTGTTGATTGTGTCTTTGTAAGTGGTAAGAAGGTATTGTTTGCTTTCTTGTGATTTGGTTGATCTCCATTTCTTTTCTAGCTTTCTCATTTCTTTTTTTAGCTTTGCAAGCTCTGGGGTGTACCATTTTTCTGATCTTTTGGGTGGTTGCCTGATGGGTTTACTGGGGGTTGCTGCTACATTTTCTATGGTGCTGTTCCAGATGTTTGTTGAAGTGCTGGGATCTGTGGAGTCTATTACCAGCTGGGGTAGTATGCTTTCTAGAAAGATGTCTTTGTCAAATTGGGTGAATCACCTGGTTTGAGGCAATTCAGACTGAGTGGTGATAGGAGGAATTTCTAATGGGATCTGGAAAGTTACCAGGTGGTGGTCTGACCAGGGGACCTCCATGAGTGAGGAGGGGGGGTGCACCTTGGGTGGTTCGCAATGGAGGCAGAGAGGAAGACAAGGTCAAGGGAGTTTCCCTTTCTATGAGTGGATAGTTTTATAATTTGTTGATACCCCATGTCGGTAATTGAGTCGAGGAAGGAGACAGTGTGAGAGGTGTTGAGTGATGGCAGGTTAAGATCTCCTATGGAGGTGTGTGGTTTTCTGAGGGGGGGCTGTACAAGCTAACTCAAGAATTGGGTTTAAGTTGTTGTGGTCGGATGTTCAGGGGGCCTGTAAATGAGGCAAAGAGAGAAGGTCTTATGTTCACTTTAAACAGGTTCATACCATCTAGGTTGTTGGATGATAATGGGATGGCTTTGAGCTCTTTTTTGCATAGGATGAGGACTCCACCCCCTTTGTTGGAGTCCCTAGAGCAGGTAAACTGATCAAATCCTTGTATTTGCAAAAGGTTTATTAGGACATTGTCAGTGGGAGATAGCCAGGTCTCATAAGGAAAGGAATGGAAAATAAAACAAAGGATATTATAATGCCTCTGTATCATTCCATGATGTGACCGCACCTTGAATATTGTGTGCAGTTCTGGTCACCATATCTTAAAAAGGATATAGGGTTATTAGAAAAGGTACAGAGAAGAGCCACCAAAATGGTAAAAGGGATGAAAGGATACCCTTATGAGGAGAGGCTAAAAAGGTTATGTCCCTTCAACCTGGAAAAGAGACGGCTGAGGGCAGATATGATAGAGGTCTATAAATTAATGATGGAGTGGAACGGCTGAACGTAGATCGATTGTTTACATCATCAGAATATAGAAAGACTAGGGGACATGCAATGAAGTTACAGGGTAAACTATTTAAGAGTAATAAGAGAAAATATTTTTTCACTCAATGTGTAATCAAACTCTGGAATTTATCATCAGAGGATGTAATAAAAGTTGTTAGTGTAGCTGGGTTTAAAAAAGGTTTGGACAAGTTCCTGGAGGAAAGGTCCTTAAACCATTATTAAAAGGGACCCAGGATATCACTGCTTGACCCAATACAAGCATTGTAGAACCTGTGTTTTTTGGAGAAACTGCTAGGTACTTATGACTTAGATTGGCCACTGTTGGAAACAGGATACTGGGCTTGATAGACCTTGGTCTGACCCAGTATGGCATATCTTATGTTCTTAATGCACCTTTTTCAGTCAGGGAGAGAGAGAGAGTGTCTCACCTACAGAGTGAACGTGTGGACTGTCTAGGATTTTCCCGACTGAGAATCTCTCCTGCCTGGCTGAATCCGGGACTTATTCAGTCGAAGTGTTGGCATGAGATGAAGCTTATAGCTCTATCAGTGATGTATCGTCTTCTTATATCTTGCTTTTATGCACAGTCTAATTATATGTGGATAAGTGAATTACTTGCTTTCAAGTTACCTTTTTTAATATTTTATAAACTAATTATCTTTATTCTAAAGTGTGTTAGTGTGTTAGTCTTTATTTTGCATCCTTTCTAGGCAAGACAACAACAACAAAAAAAAAGATGTCTCTGCAATGTAGATGTAGTAATTTCTGAGAAAAAAAACAAAATATGACCTTGACAGGATTAACAGCACCCTTCGCTAATATTTGGTTACACATCCCTTGGCAGTGATAACAGCCTCCAAATGTTTCTTGTAGCCTTCTGTAAGTTTCGTACATTTCACTGCTGGTAATTTTTCCCACCCCTTTAACTGTGATTTGTTCCAGCTAATATTTAACTATGGGAAGGTTGTATTTTTTCCTTATAAGCTTCATTTCTTTGCCTATAAATGTATCACTGGTTTGCATTGTTAAAGAGCTCAAGTTTGGTTTCATCTGTCCACACAACATTTTCCCAGAAGGATTGTGGTTGCTCATGGTGGGTTTGGACAAAGATCAGACATGCCTTTTTATGTCTGTCTTTAAGCAGTGGGGTCCTCCTTGGCCTTCACCCATGAAATCTTTCTTTGTTTCATATGCGGTGTATGGTGCGGGTTAAAACCAACACTCCAGCTTGCTCCAGGTCAGCCTTACGCTCTTTGGATGTTGCAAGTGGTGGTTTTCTAACAGTTTGCACTAACCTTTGAAGACGACTTGGATTAATTTCCCACCATGTCCTGGGAGTTTCTTGACAGTTCCATGAGCAGAAAACTTCTTAATAACATTGTGAATTGTAGACACAGGAATTCCAAGGTCTTTGGATTTGGCCTTGTACCCCTTTGAAGTTTTCTGTTTAGTGATGATGGCTTTTCTGACGGTCTTAGGAAGTTCTCTTGTCTTCACCCTTGTGAAAATGGAAGAAGGAATAAATGTGGCCATTTTAAACATTAGAGCCATCATTCATTGGTTGATTCAAGTCATGTGAGTACCAACTATCAATCACAAGTGCGTCTAATCTTACTGCAATGGGAATGTGGTGGCTCTGTTAAAACTGATTTGAATTGTTTAAACCGGTACCAGGAATCATTCTGCATTGCAGGACATAAGTTAATGCTATTCAAAATGTGACTGTCGCAGTCAGCTTCTTATTGGATGCTTTCTTTCTTTTACAAGTATAATTGCTATTTATAGAATAAAATGGATTTTATAAAAATTGAGCTGTTTTGATAACTGCTTTTGATAAAAAGTCCAGCATATATACATCTTTTTAGTATATTGTTTAGCTTTTGAGTAGGGGATCTTTTTTTGTGTCATTTTTTGAATTTTTTTGGTCCCTTGATCCTTTTTTGTTGGTGAAGAATATTGTCCTGGCAATGTCCCAGTTTTTATGCTATTTCCTACTGTTTTTTCTTTCTGGATTGCTCTTGTTTTATTTCATTATTTTATGTGTCAAATATGTGTCTTTATAAAATAGGCTTAAGCTAGACACACTTTTGGCATTTCATATAGGTGTTTTATTATGGAATTACCCTCATAAGATCTTACAGAAGACTTGTACAGAAATGTTCCTTTCCTCTTTGTCCCTCCAGTCCTGCACCTCTGAGTTTTGCTCCCCTTCCAGCAGCTTGGAGACTGAGCACGTCATCTTTTTGATGACCCTGGCATATAAATACCGCTGGCACCTCCCATCAGGTCTGGTATGCTCAGTCTCCAAGCAGCTGGAGAGATCAGTAAGCCAGAGTGCTGGGCTTACTGGAGAGACGGCTAAGGCGAGAGTAGGGTGTCTTATCTTATTTTACCTTTGCTTTTACTTTTAATTTATTAGTAAACCTTTCCTATAGCCCCTTCTTTTGCTTAGGCTGGAGCCGGAAGGCTCTTCCTCTCCGCAGTGTTTCTTTGGAGAAGAGGCCCCCCCTCCTTCCTGCAGGCTGGGTGAAGGAGGAGGCTTCGGGGTAGAAGAGAGCGCCTGCCGGAGGACTGATTGGGCTGTAGCAGCTCCCGAACCAGTGACCAGGTGAGAAGATGCTAACCGGAGGCACCAGAGCCGGAAGAGAGGGGGAGGCCAGTTCTTTCCATCCTACCTTGCTGCCGAAGCACTGCATCGTGACTGAGCGTGGGAGCGGGATGGCAGCACGTGGGCTCAGTGAGCACTTCGCAGAGGAGCGGAGAAGAACAAAACAGCAAGATTGGAGCGGTAGCCCTTGGCGGCAGACCACGTGGAGGGGTAAGAAAGCCTCGCGGCTGCTGACCGCATGGTTTTTGGGAGGCCTAGCAGCGCGCTGGTAGGATCGGGTTGCTTGGGCCATCCTCTTTTGCCGCACAGGTGTTTCAAGCCTCTCTCCCTGTTTTTTGGGCCACGGCCTTTGGGTCTCCTGCAAGACCAGAAGGGACTGTTTAAAAAAAAAAAAAAAAAACACAAGACAGAGAAGCTAAAACTAGGAGGAGAGAGGGGTTAAGAGATTTTATATTAGTTTTATTTAGTTTTGAAAAAATAAAAAAGAAGAGAGAAGTCTTTATTTAGCACCTTTTTGACTTAGTTTATTTTCTTCTCTGCTTTTCTCTTAGGTAAGGGAGAGTGAGGAGGAAGACAGAGGGCTGTCTCATAATGTGCCATGCTGGCGAGACCGCAGTGTGTGTTTGGCGGAACCCGGCGTGGAGTGGTTTCTAACATGGGCATTTGCTGAGGTTGCGCCATGGAAGCTGCGTCATTGGAGTAGAGGATGCAAGCAAGTACGAGCCAGGAGCGCTCACTCCGTTTCCCAGGAGTCCAGAGACTCCACAGAAGTGGAAGCCGGGGCAGAGACCCCTATGTCCCCGCGACTGGAGCCACTATCTTGCCTCCAGCCTCTTCCTAGACCCTCCACGTCTCAGGGGGTGGAAGAAGGAGGAGGCTGGGGAGGTTTATCGCCAGAGTTCGTCTTGCTATTGCATAAGGCGTTTTGTGTTCACCAGCAGGAGGCGCAAGGTTCAGCGCCAGTGCAGGAGCGCATGAAAAAGCAGACTGCTGACCCGAAGGAGGTCGGGCCTGTAACAGATTCTGCGAAGCAGGCCAGGCTTGCCAAGGACAGGGGCAACTCTCCCCATGTTCTGAAGCTCAAGATGGGGAAAGCCTGGACCCAGAGATGGAAGAAGAGGATGAAGAACTGGAAGAGGGCAAGATTCCGGACCCAGAGGAACAGACGCAGATTGTTCGCATGTTCCGCAAGGAAGAGTTGCCGGCCCTCATCGGCGAATCTCTAAAGGCCCTCAATATCCCCACAGGGCTCCAGGTCGAAGAGGAGACACTGGAGGATCTGCTGATTCAAGCAGTGCAAAAGATGCACAAGGTCTTCCCAGTCCATCGGGTGGTCAAAAGATGATCCAGGATGAGTGGAATCTGCCAGAGGCTGGTCTTTGGGGGTACCTACTATGTCACGCTTGTACCCGTGGCCGGAACAGGAAAAAGAGTTGCTCTAGTCCCCGAAGGTGGACGCGGCTGTGTTGGCAGTGACTAAGAAAACAATGATCCTGGTAGAGGATAGCACGGCACTCAAGGATGCCCAGGATAGGAAGCTGGACACCTTGTTAAAGCAAGCCTTTGACATTAATGCCCTCGCCCTCCAGGCATTGGTGTGTGGGGCCTGGGTGGCCAGGGCTTGCCTCCATTGGTCTCAATGGATTCAGCAGCCAGGGGACTTGTTAGGGGATTTGGCAGGAGAGGCGGCAAGAATAGAATCAGGGGCAGCCTACCTCATGGACACTCTCACTACGGTCTTATTAGAGGCCTTTCAAAGAGTATGGCCTCAGTGGTGGCGGCATGTTGCTACTTCTGGCTCTGGAACCGGGTGGCAGATGGTTCCTCCAATGCCCAACTCAGTAGATTCCCCTTCAAGGGGAAGCTGCTTTTCGGGGAGGACTTAGACAAGTTGGTAAAGAAGTTAGGTGGTTCAAAGGGAGGAAGGCCCCAGAGGATAAGCTGAAGCAGAGTTGTAATCCCCCTCCTGTGCAAACCCAGGCGCGAGAATTCCGGAGGTTTCGAACAAACCCATCTGGTTCCTTATCAAAGGGGATGGTTTCCCTCCAAAGGACCAGGGCTTTCGGGGGTTTTGAGGAGCTGGTAAGGAATTTAGTGCTCTCTCCACCTCCTCGAGACCTAGGAAAACTCATTGAAGCGAGGGGGGGCCCAGGCAGTAGGGGGACGGCTGCATCAGTTTACCCTGCCTGGGTCCGAGTCACGTCCGATCAGTGGGTCCTGGAGGTTGTCTGAAATGGCTATGCTCTCGAGCTAGCATGCCCAATTCTCCCATCATTCGTCCAGTCTCCCTGCAGGACTCCAGCCAAGGCTGCAGTGGTAAAGGATACTTGGTGCATCTCATACTCTTAGGGGCGGTGGACCTGATGCCCGTAGACCAGTGCGGCTGCGGTCGGTATTCCATTTATTTCATGGTGCCCAAAAAGGAAGGGTCCTTTCGGCCAATCCTCAACCTCAAGCAGATCAACTGTAGCCTGCGAGTGCCACATTTTCACATGGAGACACTAAAGTCAGTTATAGTAGCGGTCCGCAGGGGAGAGTTTTTAACTTCCCTCGACCTGACGGAAGCATACCTGCATATTCCCATCCATCCGGCTCATCAGCAGTTCCTCCGGTTCGCATTGCCAGTGGGTCACTTCCAGTCTCAAGCCTTTCCATTCGGCCTGGCGATGGCCCCCATGACCTTCACCAAGGTCATGGTGGTGCTCCTCAAGGAGGGAGTTCTCATCCATCCATACCTCGACGACTGGTTGATCAGGGCCAAAACCAAGGAGAGAGCATGAAGGTAACTGCCAGAGTGGTGGAGCTCCTGCAGAGACTGGGCTGGGTGATCAATCTGGCCAAGAGCAGGTTTACCCTGGCTCCGGAGATCAAGTACCTCGGGGCAAGGTGTTCTTGCCAAGTTACCGGGCGCAGGAGCCTCGGCATTTGGTGTGCCAGTTCTTGGCAATGGCAGAGCCCTTGGCCTGGCATTATCTCTAGGTGTTGGGAACCATGGCAGAAACTCTCGAGCTCGTCCCCTGGGAATAGGCACACATGAGACCGTTGCAGTAGGCTCTGCTACATCGCTAGTCCCACCAGCATCATCTGCTGTCAAGGAGGCTTCCCTGCCCTCCAGTGACCAGAAGGGGAGTCTGGTGGAGGGCATGTCCCTTGAGTCGCTGCAGTAGATCCCACTGACAATGGATGCCTGTCTTTCTGGCTGGGGGGGGGGGGCCACTGCAAGAGGCGCTTTGCCCAGGGACTCTGGAGTACTCACGAGGCCTGCTGGTCAATCAACAGGCTGGAGATGTGGGCGGTGGCTCTGGTGCTCTGGTCCTTTGAGCACTGGCTGCAGGGAAAGGCAGTCTGGGTATTCTCTGACAATGTGACCACGGTGGCCTACATCAACCGCCAGGGAGGCACGGGCAGCGCCTCCTTGGAGGAAGAGGCAGAGAGTTTGATGGAATGGGTGGAGGCTCATCTTCAGGCCTTGTCAACAGCACATGTGGCGGGGAGAGAGAGAACGTCACAGCAGACTACTTGAGCCACGTCCAGGTGGATCACGGTGAATGGGAGCTCTGCCCAGAGGTCTTCGAGCAGGTGGTGAGCCATTGGGGCCCTCCAGTCATGGACCTCATGACAAGATGGGGTTTGGCCAAGGCAAGCCGTTTTTACAGCAGAAGAAAAGAAATGATGTCAGAGGGCTTGGATGCTCTGGTGCAGAGGTGGCCCACGGAGGGTCTTCTGTATGTGTTTTCTCCGTGGGCTCTCATAGGAAGGGGTGTCCAGTGCTTAGAGGCTCATCGAGGCTTGGTCATCCTGATAGTCCCGGGTTGGCCAAGGCGTCTGTGGTATGCCGACTTGGTGCAATTACTAGCAGATCGTCCTTGGAGGCTCCCAGTGCGAGAAGATCTCTTGACCCAAGGTCTGGTCTGGATGCTGCTAGTGGATCAGTTCTTGCTTACGGCATGCTCTTGAGAGGGCAAGGCTGTTGAAGCAAGTGTACTCAGGGTCAGTAATTTCAACCTATCTTAAGGTGTGCAAGAAATCGACCTGCCTCTCCTACGTCAGGGTCTGGTGCATCTTTGAGGGGTGGTGCACAGACTGGGAGAGCTGGCTGACTGCGTTCTGGATGTCCTGGAGTTCTTGCAGGCAGGCTTTGAGAAGGGCCTGGCCGCCAGCTCCTTGAGGGTTCAACTGACAGCAACCTCCTGTTATAGGGGAAGAGTCCAGGGAAAGCCGTTGAGTGAACACCCTGACGTTGTCCGGTTCCTGAAGGCGGTGGAGCGTCTTTGCCCGCCCCAGAGGATGGCGGTCCCACCCGGGGATTTAAATCTGGTGCTAGAGTCTCTAGCAGGGGAGCCCTGTGAACAAGGACTCAAGACGGTGTTTCTGGTGGGGATTTGCTCGGCAAGACTAATCTCAGAGTTACAGGCCCTATCTTGTTTTGCTCCATTTCTTTCCTTTTTAAAGAAAATGTGGTCCTCTGAACAGTGCTCTCCTTTATGCCCAAGGTGGTTTCGGCCTTTCATGTAAATCAGCTGGTCTCCCTACCGGCCCTGGTGGGGTGGGAGAGGAGACCGCGGATGCGCGTCTGCGTCAGTTGGATGTTCGGAGAATCCTGAAGAGCTAAGAGGACTGTGGCGTTCCACAGTTCGGAACGGCTGTTGTGTTCGGAGAACTGCGCAAAGGAGAAGTGGTGGCCAAGGCCTCTATTTCCAGATGGATCAGGGAAGCTATTTCTTTGGTGTACATTTTGAAGGGCTAGCCTGTTCCGGTGGGCTTGCGGGCTCATTTCACACATGCCCAGGCGACCTCATGGGTGAAGTTTAGTCTGGTGCCGCCGGTGGATATATGTAGGGCGGCAACATGGTCCTCCATGCATACTTTTGCTAAGTATTATCGCTTGAATGTCTAGGCGGGGAATGCAAGTTTTGGCAGAGCAGTCTTACAGGCTGGTCTCTCAGGTACCTCCCATTGATCGAACTGCCCTGTTACTTCCCAGAGGTGTGGGACTGGATTGGAGGGACGAATAGGAAAGAGTAATTAGACCTTACCTGCTAATTAGCATTGCTGAAGAAACTCCAGTCCAGTCCCGGATCCCACCCGGAGTGTTGTATATAAGGAAATTGCTGATGCGACCCCGGCCCGATGAAGAAGATTCAGGGGTTTTGGGGTCAGGATTTAGTTTGGCGCGTCTTGTAAGGCGGAGGCAGTGGGAGCAGAGTGGAGGAGCTGTCTGCCCTTCACTATGTGGCTTCGATGGCTAGTAGATTCACAGGTAAGCCGCTGCCTCATTGGCGGGGGATGGGGAGTCCCTTCCAGGAGGTGGGGGGAGAGTGGATTTGTGTGAAGTTCTAGTTAGTAGGTTTATCTACTTAATTGTCTCTCTGCTGGGTCTGCTTTGTCAATAGGATACTGTACCTGGTGGGAGGTGCCGGCGATATTTGTATGCCAGGGTCATCAAAAAGATGACATGCTCAGTCTCCAAGCTGCTGGAAGGGGAGCACAACCCAGAGGTGCGGGACTGGACTGGAGTTCCTTCAGGAATGCTAATTAGCAGGTAAGGTCTAATTGCTCTTTTTTTATCTATTACCTCTCACTATGGAGCCTTGCATTCCTTTGAAAATCTTAGTCCACAAGGGTATGGTTTTTTGCTGATGACACTAATGACTCTATAGTATGATTAATGAATATATTGATCAGAACCAGCCCCAGGACTAATTTCTGAGGCACTCCATTGGAAACTGGTCTTTCCTGCCTTCCATTTACTACCCATCCTTTGTCTCTTAATCAGTTTTGAACCCAGTGAATCACATTGAGGTCCAAGACTGCTTAGTTTATTTTTGAGTTTCTCATGTAGAACGGTGTCAAAAGATTTATTGACACATCCATTGCTGATTGTGATCTAGTACTTTTGTTATCCTATCTTTTTTGCTTTAGTTTTCATTCATTTTTCTTTTATCCGCTTTCTTTGTTTTCCACCCATATTCACATCTTCCTCACTATAACTTGCTTTACTCCTGGCATAGGATCCTCTTTTTATTAAACCTGCCTCACTCTCCCAGTCTTTCCTTTTCTCCTTCTTTAGCTTTACTTTCCTTTCTCAACACACTTCCTCTACATTCTGTCCATTCTTTCATCCTCCTCAGTCCCCTTTTCTTCTGTTTTTTTTTTTCTCCTGATTCTTCTATCCATGAGCTGCTGCTCATCCTCCTTCACCTTCCATGTGTCTTCTCTCTATCTAGTTACTAGTCTCCTCCACTGTTCCCTCCAGCTGTTAACCCTCTATTCTGTCTTCCCTCTCTAATCCAGCTGCTTGCTCCCTCCTCTCTCTTGCCCCAAAATAACCAGCCATCCTCCTCAACCTCTCTTTCTCTTCAGGCAACCACTAGCCTCCTTTCCTCTCCAGACTACCCAGCCAACTACTGGCCTACTCTCAAATCTCCAGGAACAAGCAGGAATGAGTCTTCACATATGGGTATCGTCGGTACCAACGGAGCCTGCGCGGGAACGCTCCCCAGCGTCCAAAAGAAAAGCTTTTGGGAGCATCCCACAGCGCCTGCGTGCTGCCTTCCCGCCTTTCTCAATCGCCTCTCTCCAGTTCTTCTTTTCCGCGGAGCCAGCAGGTCGTGTTCCTGTCACCGCTGAAGAAGTTCTTTATTTTTCTTTATTTCTTTGGTCGCGCGTCTGCCTTCTTCGACGTCGGACTGGTACTGCCGGTCTTTTCTTTCTTTCTTCTTTAAAAAAAATAAAAAATTATTATTACCGTTTCCCACTTCTGTGCATATTTTCTTTTGGGCCTTAGGCCTAGGAAAACTTTTCCTCATGGAAAAGCCTGCTTCCGGGTTTAAAAAGTGCACGAAGTGCAGCGGCACTATTTCTATCACTGACACCCATGAGTGGTGTCTAAAATGTTTGGGTCCTGACCACTCCATCACAGATTGTGAGTCCTGTTCCATGATGTCTAAAAGAGGTCGACAGAATCGAGCGGCCAAGCTCAGTATCCTGTTTCCCTCTGATGCAGCTTCGGTGGCATCGACGTCTTCCAGGGCTGCTTCTTCCTCCCATGGATCTCAGGTAACCAAACATAAGTCCAGCTGGTCCTCGAAGGGTAGATCTCCCTCCAAGTATCGAGATGCCTCCGGGCTTGCTCTCGAGGATTCCGCACCGGCAAAATTACCCCGGCGGGAGGCTCCGGCTTCCAAAGCTTTACCTGTGGGGTCACAGGTTGACATCGATGGCACGGCCTCGACCGATCACCTGTTGCCATGTTCTGGGGTACCGGTGGTTTCCACTGGTACCGACATCCAGACATTGTTAGCGTCGATGGATCAGAATATTCTGACCATGCAGCATGCCGTTACGGCATTCATACAAGCTGCGACGCCTCCGGTACCGCAACAAGCTCCGTTGTCGGTACCGGTTCCGGCACCGACATCGGTTCCGGTGCCGGTACCGATTGCATCGACATCGGCTTCGGTGTCGGCTGCAGCGGTACCCTGTTCTGTGATGCCCACTCGGTACGCATATCGGGCTCTGCAGGAGCATCCAGACAGGCGATACTTCGATTCTTCCGAAGACTCTGATGAATCAGAGGCTTCTGTCGAAGCATTGGTACTCCTTCCTCAGGAGCCCTCTTCTCCAAAAAGAAGAATGTCTCCTCCAGAAGATTTGTCTTTTCAAGACTTCATTAGGGAAGTGGCCAGGGGCCTCTCCATTACAGTGGCCCCTGAGGCAGAGCCTAGAGCCAAAAAATTGGATATTTTACAATATCCTAAGGCTCCTAAAGAGGCAGCTACTTTACCAATTCATGAGATCCTTTATGATCACATGTTGTGCATATGGGAGACTCCTCTCACCACCTCCCCTCATTCTCGTAGGTTGGACACCATGTACCATGTTCCTCCGTGTCCTGGCTTTCATAAGACTCAGCTTCCTCACCACTCTATTGTGGTGGAGTCTGCTATGAAGAAGATAAAGAGTGCAAAAAGGCACTCATCTAATCCTCCAGGAAGAGAATGCAGAACCTTAGATGCTTTTGGCCGGAGAATTTTCCAGGCCAATATGCTTGCTGCCAGAATCAACACCTATAGTCCCTATATGGGGATGTTTCTAAAAGAAGTTACAGATCATCTGCTAACTTTATATCCTTTTATCTCAGAGGATAAAAGAGAGGAGTTTCTCACCTGGCTTAAACATGCCCAGGATGTTTCCAAATTTTCCAACCGTGCAGCCTTTGACTCTTTTGAGTGTGCCAGCAGAGCCTCGGCTATTGCCATAGGTGCACGCAGACTTGCTTGGCTACAAGCTTCTGATTTGGAACCCTGGGTCCAGGATGGATTAGGAAATCTTCCTTGTACAGGTGAAAACCTTTTTGGCAAGGATTGGCAAGCAAAGGCCACTCAGATGGATGCTAAGAATTCTGCCTTAGATAGACTTTCAGCTCCTGTTAGAAAAAGGTTATTCAAAAAGGCTTTCTTTCCCAAAAAGGGGAAATATTATCCTGTTTATGGTCAGCAGGCATCTTCTGCAGGTCGTTTTGCTGCAAAGCGTCAGCAACAACCTAAACAAGCCAAGCCTAAGGCTGCAAGGACTGCTACGGCCCAACAGCCTCAGCCTCTTCAGGGCCCTTTGACTTACAACTAGAGAACTTAGCCTTTCTGGCTCTAGAAGAACCAGAGCCTCTCACCATTCCAGGAAGGTAAGCTCACTTTGCTCCCAGATGGGAACAAATCACAGCAGAGCAATGGACCCTCTCCATCATAAGGGAGGGGTACAAGTTTCATTTCTTAAACCTTCCTCCTCACACCATGGTGAGACAGTTCAATTCTCCAACATCTCTCCTTGACCTTCTGGGTCAGGAGATTGCTACCCTTCTTGCCCAAAGGGCAATAGAAGAAGTACCCCTTCTTCAACAGGGTTCAGGGTTCTACTCCCCCTATTTTCTTATCCCAAAGAAAACAGGGGACTACAGACCCATATTAGATCTCAAGAGAATTGAACAAGTTTCTATGCAAGGAGAAATTCAAAATGATTTCTCTCGGTACTCTCCTTCCATACCTTCAGAGTCAGGATTGGCTTTGTTCTCTAGATCTCAAGGATGCGTACACCCATGTCCTCATCCATCCAACACACAGAAGGTTCCTTCGGTTCTTTTATCAGGGAAAGCACTACCAATACAGAGTGCTTCCTTTCGGTCTGGCCTCTGCTCCAAGAGTGTTCACAAAATGCATGGCAGTAGTAGCTGCATTTCTAGGCACTCTAGGAATATTTGTATTCCCATATCTGGACGACTGGCTCATCCGAGCTCCATCCCAGACAGAGGCCCAGGCTTCCCTAGCCTGCACAAGGCGTGTTCTTCAGTATCTGGGACTTGTGATAAATATCCCAAAATCACATCTCACCCCTACTCAGTTATTAGAGTTCATAGGGGCCTTGCTGGATACCACAACTTCAAGGGCCTATCTTCCCCAAGCCCGTTGCCTACGCTTGGTGCAGTTAGCCTCACAAGTTCAGTTAAAGTCCCATTTAACTGCTCGAGAGATGTTACAACTGTTAGGCCACATGGCATCCACCTTGCATGTGGTTCCTTACGCTCGCCTTCACATGCGGGCAGCTCAGTGAACTCTGTCCACCCAATGGACCCAGGCATCAGGGTGCCTGTCAGACAAAATAGCAACCTCCAGTCGCCTCTTTTGGTCTCTCTAGTGGTGGAAGTCCACTCCAAATCTGTTGCTGGGGTCCCCCTTTCAACAGTTGCTACCCCAAACAACCCTTACAACAGATGCCTCTCCAAGGGGTTGGGGAGCTCATCTACAAGATCTCTCCACCCAGGGCATCTGGTCTTCACAGGAGACATCTCTACATATCAACCTCTTGGAGCTCAGAGCAATTTTTCTAGCTCTGAGAGTCTTCCACACCCTGCTCAGCTACAAGACAGTCCTCATCCACACGGACAACCAAGTAGCCATGTTCTACGTGAACAAGCAGGGCGGGACTGGCTCTCTGTCGCTTTGCAACGAAGCTTTGAGATTGTGGGCCTTCGCCAGATAGCATCAAATTCATCTCATGGCAGTGTATCATCTCCAGGAACAAGCAGGAATGAGTCTTCACATATGGGTACGTCGGTACCGACAGAGCCTGCACGGGAATGCTCCCCAGCATCCAATCAGAAAGCTGTTGGGAGCATCCCTCGCGCCTGCGCACTGCCTTCCCGCCTTTTCCACTGCCTCTCCTCAGTTTTCGTTTTTCCGCGGAGCTGGCAGGACGTCCTCCTGTCACCGCAGAAACGTTTTTCTTTAAATTCTTATATTCTTGTTTTCTTGTGGTCGCGGCTGTGTCTCCCGCCGCCACCGGTACCGCCGGTGGGTTTTTTCTTTTCTTTTTCTTAAACTCAGAGAGATTTTTCCCTCTGTTTCTGTCTTAACTTTTTTGGGCCTACAAGGCCTCTCCCTCATGGAGCCTTCTTCTCCTAAGAAGTGCCTTCACTGTGGAAACACAGTCTTCTTTTTAGACTCCAATTCCTGGTGTCTAACCTGTTTGGGTCCCGACCCTTTTTCCCCTGAACATTCAGGCTGCAAAACTCTGAGAAGAACTTCCCTGTTTCGGGTTTCCCTCGATACCGTTTTCCCTCCCGGAGTGAGGACACCGGCTTTTTCTTCTCTACAGGATCAGGTAACCCACAAACAGTCTGTTAAGACTAGCCAGTCCTTGAGTGGTAAGTCTCATGCCAAGCATGATGACGGCTCCGGCCTTGCCCTCAAGACTCGATTGGCTTTAAAACCCTGGCGGGAGTCTTCGGGCTCCAAAGCATTTCAGGGGTTTCAGGTTGTTCCTGGGGCTCACCCCTCACAGAACATACCTGATCTATGCTTGGTGGTGGCATCCGCTTCGAGCGGTACCGATACCCCGGCATCGGCACCGGTGTCGAGTGATCCACTCTTCACCAGGGATCGTCATCTGGCGTCCTCGGTACCTTCGGGCCTGTATCTCAGCTATGCTCGGTGGTGGCATCCGCTTCGAGCGGTACCGATACCCCGGCATCGGCACCGGTGTCGAGTGATCCACTCTTCACCAGGGATCGTCATCTGGCGTCCTCGGTACCTTCGGGACCGATCGACACGACTCAGATTGACTTTCCTGTATCGACAACATCGCCGATACCACCACCGATGTCGGTACCCTCTAGACATGCATCGATGGATTCGCTCCCTTCGATACCGAGTCTGGAATCGATATCTAGTTTAGATGACTGGGTACCGACGCGTCTCGGAACCGACCCTTATCGTTTCCGGATACGCAGTACCGAGGATATTCACCAAACGTTTCGGGTCGCCTCGGTACCGCTTGAGCAGCCTCCGATAACTGCTCCTATGGCGTTACCGCCTCCGATTCCGACTCGACTACTGGTACCGGTATCGATGTCGGTTCCTGCAGTTACATCAGCACCATCGATCCTCTCTATGCCTAGTTTGGAATCGATACCTGGCATGGACGATGCAGTACTGACTGCCTCAAATCGTGACTGCCAGTGCCACTATCAATCTAGTGGGATTCTTTTTGGGCACCAGACCAATACATCCTCTGGTGCTCAGGCTGCTCCTTCAGCCTTAGCTTGGCCAGGGATAGTTTCTATTGGAGATCCTTCTTTTCAGAAATTTCTCCTTGACATGGCAACCTTTCTTGCTATTCCTATCCCTGGCTGTGATCCCACTCGAGGCTTTCCTGCAGAAAAGGAAAATATAATGCTTCCTTTACATCATTCTTTGCAGGATCTTCTTCTAAAAATTTTGGAATCACATTTAAGGGTTCCCTCACCTTCTACAGCAACTGATGTTCTGTATCAGGTGCCCCCCTCTCCAGGGTTTCAAAAGTCTCAGCTTCCCCATCATTCCATTGTAGTGGAATCAGCATTGCGGAAGGTAAAAAGCAAGAAGAAACATTCTTCTTATCCGCCAGGTCGTGCATCTAGGGCACTTGATGCCTTTGGACGTCAAACCTTCCAAACATCTATGTTGGCATCAAGGATTATCTCTTATATTTTTTACATGAGTCTATCTCTCCAGGAGGTCACAAAGAAATTATCTCTGACTCCTTTTCTATCGGAACCTAAGGCTGCAGACTATTCCTTGCTTCTTAGTCATAGCCAGAATATCTCTTGGTTTCTTTCTCGTGCTTCTCTAGACTCTTTTGTGTCTGTTAGCAGATCCTCTGTTATTGCCATAGGAGCACGTTGTAGAGCCTGGCTCCAGGCTTCAGACTTGAACAGATGGGCACAACACACACTGGGTAATTCTCCTTGTACTGGAGAAAATCTCTTCAATAAAGAGGCTTTATGTCAGGTTGCTTATTGCTCCACTGACTTCCCTGGTTCTAGGGACCATCCTTTTTCTTCCCCAGGAGGTAGGAAATGTCCTACCAAACCTTCTTTTCCTAAGAAAAGAAGGTTTCACTCTTCTTCTGCCCATCATTGATGTACCCAAGCAGGGGACACCTCATCGTGGTCTGAAGAATCCAAACTCTAACCAGTCTGAGCATACCCAGCAACCATAGGTTCCTAAAGGTTGCAACCTACAGTTAACTTCTTCTTAACAGAAGTTTGTTCACTGTTTTCTCTTTAAAGCTCTACACCTGGTTTTTCCTTCTTCATGCTAAGCTGTCAGAATATTCTTGTCTATGGGTTACAGATTCCTCCTCTTCTTCCTCCAAGAAGAGAAGTTAACAACTATCCCATGATAGTTTCTGTCCCGACATGAACATTTTTTCCTTCAGCTGACTCACCATATGGTAAGTCACCCTTCAGTTA
Source organism: Ichthyophis bannanicus (assembly GCA_033557465.1). Taxonomy (NCBI): domain Eukaryota; kingdom Metazoa; phylum Chordata; class Amphibia; order Gymnophiona; family Ichthyophiidae; genus Ichthyophis; species Ichthyophis bannanicus. Next base: position 558,481,631 of record CM066034.1, on the reverse strand, counting down.
CCTGTTCTCTCTACCCTCTCATCCAGGATTTCCACCTGAATGAGTGGTACCATACTGAACAGCTTCTCCAGCCTTTCATTCCAGTGTAGAGTTTTTTCCTTGAATAAATTCTCTGGACAGCTTATCAGACAGGGACAGGATTCTCCTCTCTTTATCTGTTCTCTCTGTTTTACACAGAAAGATTTTCTCTGCTGTCTCTTTCAACTTCTGTTCATGCAGGAGAACAAGTGATTGAACTACTGGTACTTTCCCACAAGTTTCCAGTCTGTCTTCCACTACTTTCTCTAACCCCAGTAGTGATTCCAAGACAGTCCTCATCTATCTTGGATAACCCTACTCACATTATCTTCTTCCTGGCCATCTCCATTTCCTGGGATGTCACAACACACCTGACCTACAGTCAGTTTTATCTCCCACTTCTCCTGTATAATGCTCTCTGCAATCTTCAGAGAAGCTTTCTACTATGGGCCCTTGCTAGAGAGCATTGAACTTTGTCTCTGATGGCTTTTTCTCTATAGTAAAAGAGGCTTATCAGTCATTTTCCATGACTGTGAGGGTTCTCCACACCCTCTTCTCTCCTGTTTATAATACAGGATATAAGCTTTTTCTGCGTGAATGTCCAAGGAGTTTCCCAATCCTGTAGGAATATGTTCTTTTTCCTTACAGCTTGGCCTCATGCTATCCTACTCCTCATGGACAGCACATTTTCTACTAGTAATGCATGATACCCCTGTGTCCCTCCAATGGGTCATCCTGGTATCTCCTTCTATGCATTTCCTGACCATTTACCATGTCAGAGTTCTACAGAACTCACGACTTGCTCTCTACAGACTGATATTATCCTCTGTTTTTTCACGCAACCATCCTGGTTATTTTACTGGATAGCATTCCTGCACCCTCTTAGCCCGAAAGAATAGATTCTCTATATATCTTTTCAAGTAGGTTCCACCTTCTTGTTATTAGATTAATCTTTCTCCTTCACATCTCTCATGTGGATGTTCTTATGGGGCTTAGTTGCAGATATGTACCTTCAGACTTCAATATTCATGTATGTCTATATCCCTGTATATTTCTATACATACAGAGGTCTGTAAGCTGTGTGTGCATTGGTTATGCCCCTATATATATATTCATATATATTACACATATATATATATATATTTCTCCAGGACCAAGCAGGAAGTCAGTCCTCACTTATGGGTGACGTCGGCGCCGACGGAGCCCTCGCGGAGCAATTTTCCCCAGCTTTCAAAGAAAGCCTTTGGGAATTGCAGCGCGCATGTGCGGTCGTCTTCCCGCCCGAGGGTGCCATCTTAGCCAGTCTTCTTTTTTCCGCGGAGCCCTACAGACGTCCCCGTCTTGTCCCCGCGAAAAAGTTGATTTTCTTCTTTGTTTTATCCTTTTTTCTTTCGGTTCGACGCCGATCGTTTTCCCGCCCGGACTCGCGACGCCGGTCTCGAGTCCGCTTACTTTTTTCGGTTTTTCTGACTTAGTCAGCTTTCGTTTTCGGTTTCCCTGGCAGCCCGGTCCTTTGACCTCGCAGGGGCCCTTTTTCCCCCGATGGCTGCCAGTGGGTTTAAGCGGTGTGGTCGGTGTGACCGAAATATGTCACTAACCGACACACACGACTTTTGCCTCCGCTGTCTGGGCCCAGATCATGAGGAACTGATCTGTGGGCCCTGCAGCAAACTGTCCTCAAAGGCGTTGAGGAGTCGGCGGCATCAGCGTGAGAGAATCTTCGCTGACCCCAGCCGTACCCGGACCTCGTCGGAGGCCTCCGCGTCGAAAGGCTCCAGCTCGGACCGTCGCCGGAGCTCCTCCGACCGGGGTTCTCCCTCCGGGGACCATCGTCGTAAGGAAAAACCCGCGAGGGCGGCGTCGGTGGACGCTCCTGGTTCCGCGAGGGCCAGGTCGCATAGCCCCGACAGCCGCCACGGGTCCTTGGAGAAGGAACACATCCCGAAGCGACCTCGCCTGGAGTCGGAGATGCCTGCCCGGGTAAGTCCTGTGGTCCTTCTGGACTCGCCTCCGCGACAGCCGACGTCGGGCCCGACGCCGTCGGGGCCCGAGTCGGGGGCTGCTGGGTCACCTGAGCTCGGACTCAGGTTGACGGCCTTGGAGAGCAGACTGTCTGCCTTCATGGACCAGCAGCGGGCACTGCTCGCTGGCCTCGCTGGCGCCGCTTGCCCCGACCGCCGGGACGTCGACGTCCAAGTCGACCCCGGAGACCGAGCCGATCCTCGAGTCGATGAGAACTCGAGTCGATCCTCGGTCGAGGTCACCCTCGGCCTCCCGTTCGGGACCGAGGTCGCCGACGCCGACTCCCTCGACGTCGGGGCGGCTGGCGCCGCACCCTGCCCGGGCCGACCCCACCGAGTCCTCGTCGGAGTCGGTCTGGGAGTCTGAGGAGGAAGAGTCACCTGATTCCTTCCGGACTCGGTGTGTCCCATCGGACTCACCGGGGTCCGAGCCTCGGAAGCAGTCCCCCCGGAGGATGCCCGGTTCTCGGACTTCGTTAGGGATATGGCCAAGGCTTTGGCCTTCCCTGCGGATCCCGAGGAGGAGCCTCGAGCCGAAGAGCTCGACGCCCTCCAGTATGACTCTCCCGCGAGGGAACACTTTACTGTGCCGGTTCCTCCTATGCTGGAACGACTACTCTTCCGCATGTGGGAGAGTCCGGCCTCCTCGCCGGTCCTGAGCAAGCGGGTCGATTCTATCTATCGGGTCCGCAAGAGCCCTGGCTTTCAAAAGGCACAGCTGCCACACCATTCCATGGTAGTGGAATCGGCCATGCATCGTCTTAAGAGCCAGAAGATGCACTCCTCGGTGCCTCCTGGAAGGGAGGCCCGTAACCTGGATGGCCTTGGCAAGAAGTGCTTCCAGGGCTCTATGCTCGCATGTCGTGTCCAGACTTACCAGCTCTACATGGGCATGTATCTCCGGGATCTGGCTAAAGAGCTAGCCGGATTCTCCGCTGGTCTCTCCGAGGAGCCCTTGCGGAGGTTCCTAGCCTTGTCCACGGGCATTCGGGAATGCTCAAAGTTCATGTCCCGAGCAGCCTATGATGGCTTTGAGGCCTCGGCTCGGGTAGCCGCAGCCGGCATCGGTGCCCGCCGACAGGCTTGGCTTCAGTCGTCAGACCTTGAGCCCTGGGTGCAGGACAAGTTGGTCGATGTCCCCTGCCGAGGCGAAAACCTCTTTGGCAAGCCCATGGCGGAAAAGGCTGCGCAAATTGAGACTGAGACTCTCACCAGGACCAGGCTTTCTAGGAAGACCTCCGCCCCTTCCCAGAAAAAGAAGGGCTCGGGGAAAAAGTCCTTTTACCCGAGGAAGGCGGCTGCCTACAAACAATACCCCCATTATCAGGCCCCTGCAGCTCCCCAACAGGGCCAGCAGGCCAAGGGACGGGGTAACGGGTCCCGTAGGCAGCAAGCCCCCAAGCCTGCACCACCAGCCCCTGCTCAGCAGGGTGGGGGCTTTTGACTCGCTCAGCATAGCCTCCCCCCCCCCCGCTGGTTCCTCCCAGCACCGGAGGCCGGCTGGTTCACTTCGCCCACAGGTGGTCCAGCATCACCGCAGATGCCTGGGTACTTCAGGTCGTGCGAGAAGGCTACCTTCTCCACTTCCATCAGGTCCCTCCCTCCTATTTTCCGGGAGAACCTCCGCGCCCCCCTCTGCACAGGGAGTTGCTCCTTCAGGAGTTAGCAGGTCTTCTGCAGGAACAGGCGGTGGAACCGGTGCCACACCACCTGAGAGGTCAAGGCTTTTATTCAAGGTATTTTCTGATACCAAAGAGAACAGGGGGCCTCAGACCCATCCTGGACTTGCGCAACCTCAACAAGTTCCTTGTGCGGGAGAAGTTCAAAATGCTTACCCTTGGAATCCTTCTGCCCTACCTCCAGCAGGGAGATTGGCTATGCTCCTTGGATCTAAAGGATGCCTACACGCACATCCTCATCCACCCAAGCCACCGCCAATACCTAAGGTTTGTGGTGGCAGGAAATCATTACCAGTACAGAGTACTACCCTTTGGCCTATCCTCCGCACCGCGAGTCTTCACAAAATGTCTCGCGGTCGTGGCGGCCCATCTCCGGCTTCACGGCCTCTATGTCTTTCCGTACCTCGACGACTGGCTCATCAGAGCAGCGTCCGCTCAGGAGGTCACCAACGCCACGTGCCGCACGGTGACTCTGCTGCAGCACTTGGGCTTTGTTATAAACTTCGCAAAGTCCACTTTGCTCCCCTCACAGGATCTCGAGTTCATCGGCGCAAGGCTGCACACTCCTCGGGCACGAGCGTACCTACCGCTCGACAGGGCTCAACGGCTCATGGACCTAGCCGACCGCTTTCGCAGCCAGCCCCTGGTCTCCGCCAGGCGCTTCCTGAGACTGCTCGGCCATATGGCTTCCACCGTCCATGTGACCCCCAATGCCCGCCTGAATATGCGGTCTGCTCAGTGGTGTCTCCGCCAGCAGTGGCGACAAGCCACAGGCGGCCTAGCAGACCTAGTGCGCGTCTCCGAGCCGCTGGTCTCGTCTCTCCGGTGGTGGCTCCGGCAGCCGAACCTGATATTCGGAATGCCTTTCCAGTCACCTCAGCCGACCCGGGTGCTGACCACCGATGCATCCCTCCTGGGCTGGGGAGCACATTGCCAAGAGGCACGTACTCAGGGCCTCTGGACCACGTGGGAGTCTGCTCAGCAGATCAACTTCCTGGAGCTCAGGGCGATCCGCCTCGCTCTCAAGGCCTTCTCCCACCTGACTTCCCACCAATCCGTCCTTGTCCAGACGGACAATCAAGTTGCCATGTTCTACGTGAACAAGCAGGGGGGCACGGGCTCCTTCCTCCTCTGCCGGGAGGCACAGAAGCTCTGCTCTTGGGCCGTCAGTCACGGCATTCTCCTCAAGGCGGTTTATCTTCCGGGCCAAGAAAATTGCCTTGCAGACAAACTCAGCAGGGTCCTCCAGCCGCACGAGTGGCGTCTGGATCCCTTGGTAGTTCAGAAGCTCTTCCTCAAGTGGGGTCTCCCCACGGTAGATCTCTTCGCCAGTCCTCACAACCGGCAACTTCCTCGCTTCTGCTCTCGTCAGCCACACCCCCTTCGGGTTGCGGCGGACGCCTTTCTGATCTCATGGTCGGGGAGCCTTCTGTATGCTTTCCCTCCCATCCCGCTAGTCTCTCGGACTCTTTTCAAGGTTCTCCGAGACAAAGCCTTCATGATCCTGGTGGCCCCTCGCTGGCCCAGGCAGCCGTGGTTTCCGCTCCTGCTGCAACTGGCGGTGGAGGATCCAATCCCTCTGGGGGTACAACCGGATCTCCTCACTCAGGATCAGGGGTCCCTCCTGCACCCCAACCTCAGGTCTCTCAACCTCATGGCCTGGCTGCTGAGAGGGTAGTCCTTGCTCCCCTTCTCCTGCCGGCGGAGGTGGAGGAGGTCGTCTTGGCTTCGCGACGGCCTTCTACCCGCAAATGCTACGCCCTTAAATGGCGTCGCTTTGCAGTCTGGTGTACCCAACAGTCTCAGGATCCCTTCTCCTGCCCGGTGTCGGTGATCTTGCAGTACTTGCTGCACCTCTCTAATCTGGGACTTAAGTCCAACTCCGTCAAAGTTCACCTCAGTGCTCTTTCAGCACATCATGTGCCGGTGGACGGCAGACCTCTCTCCAATGACCCTCTCGTAGCGAGGTTTCTCCGAGGTCTCCTTCTACTTAAACCACCTCTGCGCCCGCCAGCGCCTGACTGGGACCTGAATGTGGTGTTGCAGCGGATCACCTGTCCGCCTTTTGAACCTATGGCTACCTGTTCTCTCCGTTTTCTGTCTTGGAAAACACTGTTCTTGATAGCCCTCACTTCCGCTAGACGCGTAAGTGAATTGCAGGCCCTCGTGTCTGATCCCCCTTACACTAGGTTCTACAAGAATAGGGTGGTCCTACGGACTCATCCGAAATTTCTGCCTAAAGTGGTCTCCCCTTTTCACATCAATCAGGAGGTGGTACTTCCAACCTTCTTTCCCAGACCACACTCCAGCCGAGCTGAGACGGTCCTCCATACCCTGGACTGTAGAAGGGCTCTGAACTTCTACCTTGACCGTACGCGGGAGCACCGTAAAGCTGCTCAGCTTTTTGTGTCTTTTGACCCCAATAGATTGGGGCTCCCGGTCTCCAAGCGTACTCTGTCCATCTGGGTTGCGGACTGTATCTCTTGGGCTTATGGGGCAGCCGGACTCTCCTTAGAAAGTCGAGTCACGGCTCATTGTGTTCGGGCAAAGGCCACGTCAGTGGCTTACCTCCGCTCTGTTCCGCTGGCAGACATCTGCCGGGCCGCTACTTGGTCTTCGAGCCAGACTTTTGCGGTCCATTACTGTCTCGAGAGGGAGTCCCGTAGGGACAGTGCTTTCGGACAGGCAGTCCTCGGTAATCTCTTTGAGGTCTGAGCAACTCCTACCCTCCATCCCGGATGTGGGCTACCGGTGGGTAATAATTCAGCGAAGATTCTATCCTTCTGTGCTGCTGAGCTAGAGGGAGCTCATTTTTGTGCTTAGGGTCTCCGGTAGCCTTGAGCTTGGGAGTCCCATAAGTGAGGACTGACTTCCTGCTTGGTCCTGGAGAAAGCGTAGTTACTCACCTGTAACTGGTGTTCTCCAGGAGCAGCAGGAATCAGTCCTCACTACCCTCCCTCCTCCCCTTGGAGTTGCAATCGTCTGCTTATGTTCTTTTTGCAAATTTTTATGCTGTCTTTTTTAGCTATGTCATCTGACTGGCTAAGATGGCACCCTCGGGCGGGAAGACGACCGCGCATGCGCGCTGCAATTCCCAAAGGCTTTCTTTGAAAGCTGGGGAAAATTGCTCCGCGAGGGCTCCGTCGGCGCCGACGTCACCCATAAGTGAGGACTGATTCCTGCTGCTCCTGGAGAACACCTGTTACAGGTGAGTAACTACGCTATATATCCCCCTATATATGTCTCTGTTGAGATGCTTTTTATGGGTAGATATGTATTTACATACTATCTCCTTAACTGTCTATGCTATAAAGGTTTTACCTTCTTAAAGGCTCCAGACAGTGGACCAGCATATCTTCATACTGTCCCTTGGTATGTGGGGGCTGTTATGCACACAACCACCACTGTGGCACTAACAGCTTCCACTTTACTCTAGGTCTCGTTATCCCTGAAGCATCATGCTTCAATATCTTTCATATCTCTCACCAGCTAGGAAAGACTGTGTAGATCTTCAGTAGCTCTGAAGTTTCAGCCCTTCACACATCTGTCCTCCCTGGGAAGGTGGGTTCTTTTTTCCATACCCACCCTTCCCTCCAGGACTGGGCTACTTGTCCAAATCGGTCAGTCTTCTTTCTTAACTCCTCAATGTTAATATCTCTATAGCTAAAGGAGTTTTCAGCTTTTTCCATAAAGCTTTCCACTGAAGACCTGCCCTTCTACTACCCCAGTTGACACCTGGCTCACCTGCCAACTCCAGATTTGGACCTTCACCCTCACTGCTGTGAGGTCACCTTGAGGATCCTCTACTGCTTCTCCAGTAGACTCCATCACACTCTCTACTTCCTACAACTCAGTAGGTAAGATCCATTTTGTGATTGTTCATAAGTATCATTAAAATATTTAATCATACATACCAAGGACTCCTCTCCTGTAGTCCTTAGCTTTGCTGTTTTTCCTTACAGCTACCTCTTCTTTCAACTCCTACCCTCCATCCCTCATGGGATGCTGGAGATCCATGTGTGGACACTGCAGTCCTGATCCAGGGACATACATTTTATGGGATCTCTCCCTGGCATCTATAGCTAGGGAGTCCCCATATGTGAAGACTCATTCCTGCTTGTTCCTGGAGATAGCACAGTTACTTACCTGTAACAGTAGATCTCTGGGAACAGCAGGAATAAGTCTTCACAAACCACCCACCTCCCCTAGGAGTTGTATCTATCTATCTATCTTCCTTTCCTCTTTCTCTCCTTTTGTCTCAGCTATGAAACTCAACTGAGGAGAGGCAGTGGAAAAGGCGGGAAGGCAGTGCGCAGGCGCGAGGGATGCTCCCAAAAGCTTTCTGATTGGATGCTGGGGAGCATTCCCGTGCAGGCTCCGTCGGTACCGATGTACCCATATGTGAAGACTTATTCCTGCTGTTCCCAGAGATCACCTGTTACAGGTAAGTAACTGTGCTTTCCAGGGGTTCAAAACACTTGGGCAGACAGACTCAGTCGAGTTCTGCTTCCACACGAATGGTCCCTCCATGGGGACCAGATAGCCAGGATCTTTCGAATTTGGGGAACCCCGGACATAGACCTGTTTGCAAGTCCGTGGAATGCCAAACCTCCCCGGTTCTGTTCCAGGATTCCGTGTCAGGGAGTTCAGGCTAGGGATGCCTTCCTCCTCCATTGGGGGCAAGACTTCCTCTATGCCTTTCCACCCATTCCCCTAATTCCCAAGACACTGTTCAAGCTTCAGAGAGACAAGGGGTCTATGATCCTCATAGCACCACGTTGGCCACGCCAAGTGTGGTACCCTCTACTTCTGCATCTCTCTCAAGCTCCCTCCCTGGACTTGGGATCTGCTCCAGACCTCCTGTCCCAGGAGGAGGGAACGTTGTGGCACCCAAATCCCCAGTCTCTTCATCTCAGGGCCTGGTTGCTGAAGGCCTAGACCTTCAAGATTTGCATCTTTCTCAGCAGGTGAAGGATATCCTTCATACTTCCAGAAAGCCTTCCACTAGACGTTCCTATGCTTTTAAATGGAAAAGGTTTACCATTTGGTGTGCAGAGAAGGGTCTTAACCCTCTTGCAATACCTCTGAATTCTTTACTAGAGTATTTGCTGCATTTATCCCATGCAGGCCTTAAAACAAATTCAGTAAGAGTCCATTTGAGTGCTATTGCAGCATCCCTTAAGTCTCTCAATGGACAGCCTATTTCCTCTCATCCTCTTATTGCAAGATTCATGAGAGGCCTTCTTTTAACTAAACCTCCCATTAGACCACCTCCAGTGGCATGGGATTTGAATTTGGTTCTTGGCCAGCTTATGAAGCCACCCTTTGAACCCTTAGCCACTACCTCCTTGAAATTCCTTTCCTGGAAGGTTATTTTTCTCATTGCAGTCACTTCAGCTCGCCGTATCAGTGAGCTGCAAGCCTTGGTGGCTAATCCTCCTTATACAAGGTTCCATCATGACAAGGTAGTCCTCAGGACTAATCCACACTTTATGCCTAAAGTGGTCTCACCTTTTCATCTGAACCAGGAGATTTATTTACCTGTATTTTTTCCAGGACCTCATGCATCAAGTGCAGAGAGGAATCTTCATACCCTGGATTGTAAGAGAGCACTTGCTTTTTACTTACAAAGGACACAGCAACATAGAAAGTCCCCTCAACTATTTGTTGCTTTTGATCCCTCTCATTTAGGACTTCCAGTCTCTAAGAGAACTCTGTCCAATTGGATTGCTCAGTGTATTTCTTTCGCCTACCAGAGTAAGAACCTTTCTCTGGAGGGCCATGTCACAGCTCACAATGTGAGGGCCATGGCAGCCTCTATGGCTCATCTAAACTCTGTGTCCATCGACCAAATCTGTCGAGCGGCCACCTGGGCCTCGGTTCATACCTTTACAGCCCATTACTGCTTGGACAAGGACTCCCGACGGGATGCCTTGTTTGGTCAGGCTGTTCTCAAACACCTGTTCCATACCTAATCAACTCCTACCCCCCATCCCTGGTTGGATGCCCGAGATCCATGGGGGGAGGTAGAGCCCTTCTCAGGGACTCACAACCTTGGAGATCTCCCTGGCATCTCTAGCTGGGGAGTCCCCATATGTGAAGACTCATTCCTGCTTGTTCCTGGAGATAGCACAGTTACTTACCTGTAACAGGTGATCTCTGGGAACAGCAGGAATAAGTCTTCACAACCCACCCACCTCCCCTAGGAGTTGTATCTCTCTATCTATCTTTCCTGTCCTCTCCCTCTCTCTTTGTCTCAGCTATAAACTCGAACTGGAGAGAGGCGGTTGGGAAAGGCGGGAAGGCAGCACACAGGCGCTGTGGGATGCTCCCAAAAGCTTTCCTTTTGGACGCTGGGGAGCGTTCCCGCACAGGCTCCGTCGGTACCGACGATACCCATATGTGAAGACTTATTCCTGCTGTTCCCAGAGATCACCTGTTACAGGTAAGTAACTGTGCTTTCCATCCCAAACACCCACTGCCGCCTCTTTCCATTCTCTCTTCTTGGATATCAACCTCTTCTCTTGAACGCCCTCATATGTTGACCTTCATGTTTTCTCCTTCTACTCCAAAGCTTCCTGTGGTTTCCAGTGGTGTGAAGTGTGCAGTGCTGCTGTGAATTTAATCCTCTGATCTCACAAGCAGTTCATTTTACACAGTTCCATAAGAAATGGGAAAATATGCTGAGATGGCTGCAGAATTGTGTGAAACTGGAAGTCTAAATTATGCTTCTCTAGTTACTCCGGAGTGTCAGCAGAAAGTTTATGTGTTTGGCCTTGCTGGTTATTGTACCCATGTTCTGAATCTCTTCTGTTATAGAGCAGACCAGGTGGTGTAGTTTTTGGCTCTTAGATCTGAAATGGACGTCACAGAACAGTCACACACAAGCAATACCTGAAAGTTTCATTCTTACAGAGACTGTCCTCGCCACACTATTTTCCATGAGGAGTGGGAGGTTGGTTGCACTGGAGATATTGTGACACCCTTTCCTACAAATACTATGATATCTGTTTAATTTGCAGCCTTTCTCCCTCTTTTTCTTTTCATAGAATTAATGAATTGCTCCAGAATGTTTAAAGAATGAAACGGAACAAAGAAACACAGTCAAACTGGTTTGTCCCCTTCTCTGCTGGCAGTGTGTGATGGAAGCAGGAAGCTGGTGACAGTGTCTGCTTATTGTGTACCAGATCGGACAAAGCGGGGGCAGACGTTGAATCACAGGATTGGCCCCTCTGGCCTCTACTGAGACGGTGGAGAGATCTCAGACCCTGCACTGAGGGAAGTTGGCAGCGTTGAAAGACCTCTGTCACCTTTATGCCTTGTTAAAATTCTCAACATGGAAACTGGAAAATGGTTTTGACTTCATGGGCAAGGAGATAAAATAAAGCCATGACATCTTGGACAAAAATGCCTATCAAGATGCTGTATAGATTGATATCTCTCTTCTGTAAGTAAAACCGGAATCATTTATTATAGAGCTTTATTTTTCAGCAATATTAAAGAAAATACAGGATTCCTGATATAAAGTTAGTTGAGGTGGGGTATGTCAACCTGAAAATATCCCTTTAACTCAGTACTTTTTACATTTCTGTAAGCTTTTGCTCTGCAAGCCCAGAAACAGCCAAGATGCTGGAGAAAGTCCGTCTGGCACATTTTTATTTTATTGTATTTATTTTTATAGGAGGCTTAGGGGAGACTTCGAGATTTAAACTATGATAAAAAAAAGGCATTTTGCCACATTTTAGTTTATTGTGGGAGTCGCTAACCTACTGTAAAACTATTGCAGGTTAGTGACTCTCCCAATAAAAGAATAATGCAACAGCTCCTGCCAGTGCTGACTCTGGGTTCAAAATAGTGCCTGGGATTCCCTAGTGGTAGTCTCATGTACTACCATTAAGAGGTCAATCCCAGCAATAGTACTGCGAGACTACTCTCTTGCTGGCCTATCCCACCAAACCACCAGGGACTTCAGAGATAGGTCTTGGTGACCATAGTGGATTGAGGGTGTCTTTAGAGGTTGTTTTTTGAGATATGGGGGTGCCAGGCAGGACGTTACCAAGCTAGCAATACGCCCTGTGTGACTTGTAATCCTGGTGCTCCCCCCACTCAGTTGCATGCAGGCACTTGTTTTTCTTAAGCTTCCTAGAAGCCCAATGATGTCATTGGTGCCCCTTCCATACTTGCACCCTGTGCAGTCGCATCACTTGCAAAGCTCTTAGTATGGCTCTGGTGCCAGGGAGGGGCTGAATCATTTGTGGTGCTGGGGAAAGGGGCCCTTGTAATTTCATGTCCTGGAGAATCGAACCACATGTTAATGTTTTACCGTAAGCCGCATTATTTATTTGAATATTAACATGGTATTTTGCATCATTACTCTGTATCTCACTAGTATTCAATTGAGGTAGCAATTTGTGTGGTATGTTAAAAGGCAATAGCATGCGTTATTTTACCTTGTCTTAACTGTATGTTATTGCCGTAATGCACTTTAGTAGCTACTCCCCTTAATCTTCTGGATTTGACTAAGGTCTAAATAGTTGTGTTCCTTTCAAAATACAGTTACTCCTTTTCTCCAATATTGTACGTATTCTCAGTCTCAGCCAAAAGACCAGAAAGGAACTATATCCAGCTAATGATCAGCTCTTATATTTTATCTTGACTAACAACGCTGGGAAGCAACTAGGGCAAAATCTTACGACTGATGACCAGCTCAACTATTAAATGAGCTTAACAGCTAGTTACCATTAATAGGTGGCTTGAAAAAGATATTTTGTCTTTATTATTTATTTCTAGTTAGATACCCTGCTCTTCTCAAAACCAGATCAGAGCAGTTTGCATAAAAATATTAAGCAAAACAGTCTGATAATAAGCCAAACATTAAAACCAGCCTGCATACTCACCGGGAACCCCAGAGATCTGTATGCGCCGCTTCAGGGGCGACATCGGGGCACAAGCAAGGGAAGGTAGGCCTGCAACACATTTTTAACCCCACCCACTACTGATGTCATTGTCGGCAGCTACAAAGATTTAAAAGTCTGTGCTTAATAGTGGCACATGTATCACAATCCTGCCCTATGTCATAACCAGCCTCACCAAACCCTAGTTATAGATAATGCCCAGACATCAACTGTATACAAAAAGCTCTACCATACCTAGCACCATGCCACCAGCAGTATACCCCTGCTAGTGCGCCTGCTCATCTTCACTATGTTGCCTACACAGAAAGCACAGCTTGACCCTATAACTGGTTCCCTCTACTAGCCACTACCCAAGGCCACTCCAACACTCATCATGAACTCGCTCATACTGCTGATAACTATTATCTTTATCACACTCTTAATTGCACGCACAGACTCATTTAAGCCTTATCCACACCACATTCCAGCAATACGATACCACCCTGTCATTCTGTCTCTTACACTGCACTGAGAACGTAGAACAGGAACACGGGATCTCTCATAAGAATTAGACCACATAACAGCATAGTTGCATACAAACCCTACGGATTCCACATTCCTAAAATGTGTACTTATCAATACTCGCTCAAGATTCCTTTCCTTATCATCCCTTCAGTCCGTTCCAGACGCATGGGTTACCTCCCTCAACCAGCAGATGGAGTCTGAGAAACCACTGACTTGATTTTGATGTCATACATAAAGGGTCCCATGCAGCCTCACTCTCGCCAGTATTTCTCAGTCTCCAGCAGATGGTGGTTGTTTATCCCTGTGCAGTCTGGATTGGATTGTAAGGCTGATTCTCCAGGAACAAGCAGGAAGTCAGTCCTCACTTATGGGTGACGTCGGCGCTGACGGAGCCCGCGCGGAGCAATTCCCCAGCTTTCAAAGAAAGCCTTTGGGATTGCTGCCACACATGTGTGATCGTCTTCCCGTCCAAGGGTGCCATCTTACTCACTCTCCCTTTTTCCACAGAGCCCTTCGGACACTTGCCCTCGTCCCTTGGAAAAAGTGTTTGGTTTCGGCCTACTGGCCTTCTCTTTTCCGGTTGCACCGGTCCTCTACCTGTCCTTCCTCTGCTCTACCTTTTTAAAGCTATTGGGACGTTTTTTCTTCACCTTTTTTGCCTAATGGGCTTCGCACCCTTTTTTCTTCCAACCACTGGCTGCGTGGGTCTTCGACCTCGCGGGGGCCATTTTTGCCCCTATGGCCAACGGATTCAAAAAATGTGATAGATGCTCTAAGAACATGTCACTTATGGACACCCATGACTGTTGCCTGCAGTGTCCCGGAGCTGATCATGATCCGGAGCTCTTTTCACTCTATAAGAAAATGTCCTCTAAAGCCCTGCTCAGTTGTAAGCAGAAGTCCGAAGACATTTTCAGAAAGGCTGCCTTGGAGTCCCTGATGGCTCCCTCGGTCGTCTCTCCTCTGGTGGGATCCCCCACCTCGGCCCCGCGCTGTCGGTGGCTCTCCGACCAGGGGTCCCCTGAAGTGGAGCAGCACAAGAAGGAGGCATCGAAGTCACCATCGGGGGCTCCCAACAAGCGCGAGCGCTCCTGTGCTCGGTTGCTCAGCCCCCTTCGGTGTTCCCAAGAGTCGGACAAGGAGGTGCCCCACAAGGTACCTCGCACATATACGGAAGTCTCCAGCGAAGGCGCCCGGTCTCCTGAGGGCTGTCCTGGTGAGGACCCCCTCTCATCCTCGACGCCCGACCTGGTGACCCCGGGGTCGGCGTCACAGGGTGCCACGCCCACGTGGGAATCCCGCATGCTGGCGCTGGAACGCAGCATTTCTGCGTTCATCGCTTCCCAGCAGGCGCTCACAGCCAGCTTCTCTGACTTGCTCCAAGAGACCATGGTTCCCTCGCTTGGGATGCCGAAATCTGTCCAGGGATACCCTGAGAGTGCGGGCCTCGTGAGGGTCTTCGATGTCTGTCTCGTTTGCCTTCCTGTTCCTCGGGGCGAGATCATCCAGGGCCTCCTGCTCCAAGCGGGCCTCGGCTGCTGGACAGGGCGACCTGCCCGGCTCAGATTCCTCATCCGAGTTCTCGGACTGGGAGACTGGATGGGGACCTCGGTCCGGATGGGGACCTCCCAGTCCGGATAGGGACCTCGGACTGGGAGACTGGATGGGGACCTCCTCGGAAACCTGTACCCACCGGACCTTCTGTCAGACCCCTCCCCGCCTGTGTCTCAATGGCGCTCACCACCCAAGGACACCACCTTCCTGGTGTTCATTCGGAACATGGCACACACTTGGGTAGCGGCTGCAGGTATTGGGGCCCATCGCCACGCATGGCTCCAATCCTCAGACTTGGAACAGTGGGTGCAGGAGAAGCTCCTGGACATACCTTGCCTCGGCGAGTAGCTCTTCGGTAAGCGATGGAAGATAAGGCCGCAGAACCCATCTCTCATGCAAGACCTCCACCCTCCCTTGGAAGGAGGAGCAGGCCAAAAAGCCTTTCTTCCCGAGGAAAGGCCTTCCTTACCTTGGCTACCCGCCATACCCAACCACCCCCACGCCGACCACGCCAGCGCAAGGGAAGTCCGGCCAGGGTCCCCGCAAGCCGAAAGGGCCCAAAACCCAGACCCCAGTTCCGCCGCAACCCGCACAGGGGTTTTGATGCCAGCCGCATAGCCTCTCGTTCTCCGGCAGCTCAGCAGCCGGTGGGGGGATGTCTGTCCTCTTTCGCCCCTCAGTGGGCTTCTATCACCTCAGACGCCTAGGTCCTCCGGGTCGTCTGGAATGGCTATCGCCTCCGCTTGGACAGACTTCCCCCACCCTTCTCCCCCACGGAGCCTCCTCAACTCCCCGCACACCAGACCTTCCTGCAGCAGGAATTAGTCAACCTCCTTGCCCAACGGGCAGTCGAGAAGGTGCTATTGCACCTCTGAGGCCGGGGCTTCTATTCCCGGTACTTCCTCGTCCCGAAGACGACAAGGGGTCTGCAGCCCATCCTCGACCTCCGAAAGTTAAACACGTTCTTGGTGTGGGAGAAGTTCAAGATGTTATCCCTTGGCATTCTGCTGCCCTTCCACCAGCAGGACGACTGGCTGTGCTTCTTGGATCTAAAGGACGCTTACGCCCACATTTTGATTTACCCCAGCACAGGCAATACCTGCGCTTCAGGGTGCGGGGAGAGCACTTTCACATCCATAATTGAACCCACTTTTAAGGGCTTTACAGCCTCATTGAAAACTGATGCTTTTGAAGGGGCTTACTGGGTATCAGGATGAGACTCTGAGCTCTCTGGTTTTGCCTCCCCGCTCCCTTCCCTTTTTCCCCTTAGCTTACTTTTACTACATATTTATTGGCGTTCCTTTTCTTGCCTTTTGTTTCTGCAATATTTTTTTTTAAAATGTAAACGGCTTTCATTTAGCATGTAAAAGCACTTTTCCAGGAACAAGCAGGAAGTCAGTCCTCACATATGGGTGACATCAGCACCGACGGAGCCCACGTGGAGCATTTCTCCAGCTTTCAAAGAAAGCCTTTGGGAATGCTACCATGTATGCGTGGTCCTCTTTCCGCCCAAGGGTGCCATTTTCTCAGTCTCCTTTTTTCCCACAGAGCCCAATGGACATGGTCCTCTACTCTCCTGGAAAAAGTTCTGTAATTCTTTCCATTTGTCCGGTTTGCATACCAGTTCCCTTCCCGCCTTGAGTTCCGATCTCAGCTCCCCTTTTTCTTGTTTTTCCTCGAGGTTCCACCTCGACTGGCCTTTACACCATTTTTTGTCTGGGGGTCCTCCCACCATGTCTCCCAGTGGGTTCAAGAAATGCGACCATTGTAGTCAGACTATTTCAATCACTGATACTCATGACTGCTGCATCCGCTGCCTGGGCCCAGACCACGACAGTTCAATCTACGACCGGTGTCAGACCATGACCCCTAAAACCAATAGGAGGCGTTCTGAGCTGTAGGGGAAGTGGTTTCCCAGATCTGACTCTGCCCCAGCTTCCCCATCATCGAGCCCCAAAGTTGGCCCTTCGCAAGAGGTCTAGGCATCCTCGGAGTCCTGCGGTGGCGGCTCCTCCGGTGTGGCCCCGGACTCTCCTAAAAAGGAGGTCCCAAAGGAGATGCCTCCGATTAAACCTGGCAAGGTCCCTTGACGCGGCTTGGCAACTCTGAGCAGCGCCCTCAGAAAGTCTCAAGACCTCGGCCAGCAGAGACTGCGCCAGGACCTGTAAACTTTGTTGGCTATAGTTTAGGGGCTGGTGTTTTGTTTTTTTGCTATGTTTTACTTTTATATTGAATATTTCAATATTGTTATAATTTTTCCTATGCCTTCTATATTTTCCATGCAAGTGTTGTATATGCTTGGATTTATTGTATAATTATAAAGATTAAATTTAAAAAAAAAAGGTTAGGGCTCTTCAACTTGGAAAAGAGGGGGCTAAAGTAGATAGGATAGAGGTCTATAAACTAATGAATGGAGTAGAATGGATAAACGTAGATAGGTGTTTTTACTCCATCAAAAGTAGAAAGACTACGGGACACGCCATTAAGCTACAGTGTAACCTATTTAAGAATATTAAGAGAAAATATTTTTTCACTCAACACATAATCAAACTCTGGAATTTAACAGAGGTTGTAGTAAAAGCTGTTATTGTAGCAGGGTTTAAAAAAGGTTTGAACAAGTTTCTGGAGGAAAGGTCCATAAACCGTTATTAAAGAGGGCCAGGGAAATCCACTGCTTACCTCGGGAAAAGTATTGTGAAAGCTGTGTACCTTTTTGGGAACCTGTCAGGTACTTGTGACATGGATTGTCCTGCTGACTTATAAATGTATTCACTCTGCAGCTCCTCACTACCTCTCTTCTCTTATCTCTCCTTACACCCCCCCTCGGAAACTCCACTCTTCTGGCAAACTGCTTCTATCTGTGCCTTTCTATTGCTAACCCAGACTTTGTTCCTTTCATCTTGCTGCTCCTTATGCCTGGAACAAACTACCTCTGTCTGTACGCCAGGCACCTTCTCTGACCCTTTTCAAATCCAGGCTGAAAACTCACCTCTTCGCTGCTGCTTTTGGATCTTGACTCACCTGATCTCCTTGTTTCTTTATCTTTCCCCCTTGTTTTATCCCTCTCTACCCCTTGTAAAAGGGGGTGCTTGTTATGAAAGCTACACCACCTTTTGCAAAGATCCAGACTATCTATGCTACAAAGGATTGTGGTAATAGTAGTCCAGTTGTATAGTGTTTGCCTTTGAGGTAAATAAGAATGTAGTAGTTGAGTTGAGTATAAGGCAAAATAGAGTTTATTTATAGGGTAAATTATTCCACACACAGATTATACTTGGTAACACCTTCAGGATAACTTTTCCAGGTTTTGTAATCAAAGCAAAGAACACAACTGAAAGTTCCAAGCGAATAGCTTGCAGAGTCTTTTCAAGCAACAGAACAAAAACACTTCCCTTCAGTCACTGCTGACAACTGCTCAGCAGTGCTGGAGAATAAACCCAAAAGGAAAAACGTCTTTACAAACAGCGTTCTTTCACATTCAAAGCAGTTCTTTATACAACATGTGCACGGCTTTGAGCAATGCTCTACTCTTATCAACAGGTGGATAACAAGCTTTAATCAATAGCTGGTTTCCTCCTCTGCACACGTGTTTTCATTTCCATTCCCCAAAAGCCTCTTTCTTTCCATATAAAACTTTCTGAGGGAGCCAGCAATTAGAACATTTCCTTTTGATGGTTTTAATCCTACTTTGAGGATTTCTTTAGGCTATCAATCTTACACAAAGAACAGTCCATGCAAAAATCATCTCCCTCAGGACTTGTACCTTGTTCCTCCAATTGCATAGGCTCAATCTCAATATCTGGCATAGAGGGCTTCAATAACTGGCCTCTAGTGGGAGAGACACTGTTTTCCAACAGTTTACATTGCTCCAGGTTAGTTAAAGGATCAAAGTTCATACCTGAGTCACAGCTGTCCTTGGGCTGCCTCCTTAGGTATCCTGGCCAGTAAGCATGGGTGCTTCTGTGGCCTGTCCTCCAGTCTGTATCACTGGACCTCAGGGCATCAGCTCCATACCTCTTCCCATAAGACTTCATGTTCCTTTTCTCCTTAGCTGCTCCTGTCTGCTTACAGGGTGCTGCTTTAGAGTTCCTACCAGAATCACAGGAATCTCTATAGGTACACGTCTCTCTCTGAGTTCCTCTTGCCTCCTCTCTCTTGGACCACCTTCTCTCTCATCGCTGTGGTTGTCGTCTCTGAGCTGGTCCTTCCCCTGGTCTCTGAGCTGGTCCTTCCCCTGGTCTCTGAGCTGGTCCTTCCCGTGGTCTCTGAGCTGGTCCTTTCCGTGGTCTCCGAGCTGGTCCTTCCCGTGGTCTCCGAGCCGGTCCTTCCCCTGGTCCTGGTCTGCTGAATATTCAGTTCTGCCTTTAAAGTCCTTAGCTTCCAACTCCTCCCTTGCAGTGCTCAGGTGTTTGTGCTTAAACTCTCCTCTGGCCACTGATTGATTAGGCATGACGTAAGGGTTTTTCAGACTATGCTTATGCTTCTCCTCCTTAGCTCCATTAGGGGCTTTCTGCAAGTTACTGCAGCTGGGAATAAGCTGTCTTTTAGGGAAACAGGCTGCTCTATTTCTCTGACCTGCCAGAACAGGTCCCTTGATTAATGTAAATTCCTTTCTATTGGCAGTACTCTCAGGGCTCTGATAAGCTTCCTTATCACAACCTTCTGTGTTGTCTGTCTTGACTAAATTGTAAGCTCTGATGAGTAGGGACTATCTCTTACATGTCTGTGCAGCGCTGCGTACAACTTGTAGCACTATACAAATGCTCAGTAGTAGTAGTAGGTTTGGCCACTGTTGGATACCGGATGCTGTGCTTAATGGACCTTGGTCTGACCTAGTATGGCATTTCTTATGTTCTAAAATTGCTGAACATGTAGATAGTCATGGTTTAATGGCAGAAAGTCAACATGGATTTAGCCAAGGAAAGTCTTGTCTCGCCAATCTCATATTTTTTCTAAAGTTACGAATAAACAGGGAGATAAAGGTGAGCCAGTTGTTAATAGTGTATCTGGATTTTTAGAAAGCCTTTGACAGAGTCCCTCATGAGAGAGACTTGGGAAATTAAAAAAAACATGTACTATTGTGGATTAGGAACTGAAAGACAGAAAACAGAGGGGAGGGCTAAATGGCCAATTTTCTCAATGCAGAAAGGTGAATAGGGGAGTACCCCAGGAATGTGTGCTGGGCCCACTGCTTTTTAACATATTTATAAATTACCTGGAAAGGGGAATAACGAGTGAGGTGGTGAAATTTGCAGATGACACCAACTTATTCAAAGTTGTTAAACACAAGAGGATTGTAAAAATAAAATTGCAAGAGGACCTTGATAAATTGGGAGACTGGGCATCCAAATGGTAGATGACATTTAATGTGGACAAGTGCAAACTTATGCGCTTAGTGAAGAATAAGCCAAACTACAGCTAAATTAGGAACCACTGCCCAGTGTGCAGCAGTGGCCAAGAAAGCAAATAGAATGCTAGGAATCGTAAAGAACGGCATGGAGAATAAAACAAAGGTTATTATAATGCCTCTGTATTGCTTCATGGTGCGATCCCATCTTGAATATTGTGTGCAATTCTTGTCTCCATATCTTAAAAATGGATATAGCAGAATTAGAAAAGGTACAGAGAAGAGCAACAAAAAGGTAAAGGGGATGGAAGGATATCCTTACGAGGAAAGGCTTAAAAGGTTGGGGCTCTTGAACTTGGAAAAGACATCTGAAGGGAGATGTGATAGAAGTCTATAAAATAATGGAAGGAATAGAGTGGGTTAATGTAGCTTGTTTGTTTACCCCTTCAAATGTAGGAAAACTAGTGGACATGCAATGAAGTTACAATGTAGCAGATTTAAAACTAATCAAAGAAAATATTTTTTCACTCAACACATAATCGAATTCTGGAATTCGTTACCAGAGTATATAGTAAAAACTGTTACTGTTGCTCGATTTAAAAAAGGGTTGGACAAGTTTCTGGATGAAACGTGCATAAGCCATTAGGACCAGGCAAATCCATTACTTATGCATTGGACAAACAGCATTGAACCTGTATTCCTTTTGGGAACCTACCAGGTACTAGTGACCTGGATTGGCCATCGTTATAAACAGGAACTGGGCTTGATGGACCTTTGGTCTTAGCCAGTATGGCATATCTTATGTTCTTATGAATAGCAACTTTGCTGGACACACCTCAAGTTGTGGCTGACTGACTGCAGAGATTGAAGCTGTCCCAAAAGGGCAATGAATGCCCAGTAATAGTCAGCATACAATTGGTCGTTTTTACTATTTTTTCAATAAAATGTCTTCATCAACATTTATTTATTTATGTGCTCTTATACCACCTTTTCAGCCTCCAGGTGGTTTACAGAAAACAAAATCCAATAATTATTACATAGAACACAGTGTTGACATTGAACCATTAACTATAATATATTACATATAACATGCCATACTGATGAAAATGATTTGCATCTGATTTTTTAACCTATGAACAAGGGAATCTATGCAGTATAGACTCAAGTCCTTTGGGTCTAGTTAACAGCTATGTGGGCTGTGTAACCAGTATAATTATGTTGTCCAGAATCCCAGTCAAGTCACAGAGTCCTCATAGTGCTCTTTATATAGGAAAGTTTTAAGGAGCTTGCAGAAGGCTTTTGGATCCTTGGTGACTCTTATTTCTTCTGGAAGAGCATTCCATAGGCCCGGTATGTAAAGAGAAATGCTCTTTTGGTTGTAACTATATTACATCTCACATATTCTTGTGGTACCACAATGTGTTTGCATAGCTCCTATGACTCTGTAATTTGGTGTGGTTTGAAGGAGGGATCTCAAGTAGGTGGCTGCATAATTTTGCAAGATCTTGAAAGTTGTGTCATCTGTAGTCTGTTTATGGATCGTTTCAGTAGTCCTTTCAGGATACTGTTACAGTAATCCAGGCGTGAATAAATCATTGCCTGAACTGTTGTGCGAAAGCCACTCTCGTTTAATAGTGGTCGCAGATGTTGCACTGCTTTTAGCTTAGAATATATGACTTTGATGGTTTTGCTGATATGAGCATTCAAGGTTAGCTGTTGATCCAGTGTGACACTTAAGTAGCTCACTTCCTGCTTTACCTCTAAGGCCACATCCCTAACTTTTACGTTGGATGGTGGATTGAAATGCTTTATCCTTTGTGATGTAAAGGAGCTCTGTTTTACTGAAATTAACATGCAGATTACAATCGGACAGCCATGCAGAGATGTCATTGAAACAATTGACTATTCTTGAAGTGTTAACTTAGTTTGTGTCAATTTGAGTGTATAACATAATATCGTCTGTGTAAATGTGGTAGTGGACATTATTTCTCTGGATGATCTTGCAGGTGGTCTGTATATAAATGTTAAATAGAAGAGCCGATAGGGCCAAACCTTGTAGAATACCTTGTTTTTGTGAGAAGGGCTTAGATGTATTGTTACCCCTTCTTATCTGTTGCCTTCTTTCTAAAAGGTATGACTTAAACCATAGTAGTGTTGTGTCCTTAATTCCAATTTCTTGCAATCTGGTCAGCAGCATGTTGTGGTCTATGGAATCATTTGCTGTCTTAATGTCCAGGAAAACTAGTATAAATCCCTTTTTTTTGTTTCTCCAATCCTTGTGTTATCCTGTCCATCAGTGATAATAGTAGTGTTTCCACACCATGCTCTGTTCAAAACCCATGTTACCGAGGGCCTAATGGAGTTCCTTAGCAGAACTCCAGTCCAGTCCCTTTACTCTCGGGTTGCGCAACCCTTCCAGCAGCTTGGAGGCTGAGCCCATCATCGTTTTGATGATGGTGTGGTATAAATACCACTGGCACCACCCATAGGCACCAGTATTCTCAGCCTCCAAGCAGCTGGAGGGCTACCGTAAGCCAGGAGCTTACTGGTCTTTTAGTTCCTTTGTTACCCTTTTTATTTAATTTCTTTAATTTACCTTTAATTTAGTTGAGGGAGTTCTTTCTACTCCCGTGTGTTCTTTAGCTAAATCGTTGGTGAATTTGTACTTCCTTTGGCTCTCCTTTCCCCTCCCCCCCTTCCCGGTTCTCCGGAGTCCGTGGGAAGGAGAAGGTTTTACTGGGCAGCAGGCCGCTTTGGGCCATCCCCCCCCCCCGCGGGTGCGGCATCCGGTGCTTCGGCCTCCGCTCCTCTCTCTGTTGCCTCGTGCCGAAGTCCCCGAGGCGGGCTGAGCGCTAGAGGCATCCCCACACTGAAGCCCCGATTTGGGGGCTTAGCATGGGGAACAGCAACGCTCCTCTCCCTGCCTCACTGCCGCCTCGCGCTTACAGCGGCTTCCCAGGCTGAGCGCTAGAGGCGGCGGCAGATCGTCGAGGCGTTTGCCCTAACGGCTGCGGGATCCGACAGCGAAAGCAAGTTCGCCGGCCGCATGTACTGACTCCACGTGGCTGAGGCCTACCACGTGGAGTCTATCTTCAGTCAGCGGGTCCAGCGTAAGGAGCGCGGCCCAGAGAGCATCGAGTCACCGAAATCGCAAGTATTGCAGAGTCTCAAAATCCCTGACTGTATTCTTAATTTTAATAATTTATGTAATTTATTCTATTTATTGTTTTGATTTGATTTATTTGGGGCTTGGTTAGGGTCCTCGCACAGGCCCCCCCCCCCTTCCTGTGCTTAGGAAAACTTTGTTTCCATTTAGTTTCATTATTTTAATTTCAGTTCATTTCACTGGTTGCCAGGTTTGTTTTGTTCTTTGTTTTTTGTTCTTCGGATCCTTCTCACTCAGGGGGGCTCTTGAATACCAATTCTAGAGAGGAGGAAGAATGACAGGAAAATTACGCTGCCCGTCCTGCGGCACCCGCAGAATTGCGGATTCTGAGGCCGGGATCTGCCGGGGTTGTGCTGCAGAAGCAGCTTCTGTGGAGCAGGAGATTCAGTTGTCCATGGATCAGACTGCTCAGATCTCTCAAGGTCCCAAGGAAGGGGGATGGGATTCTTCCCCCACTCCCCCGCCCTCTACATCTGTCTGCCTAGGCCCCTCTCAGGCCCTTCCCCCGGTTCCCAGTGGAGCGGAGGGAGGCTGGGAGCATTTTCCCCCAGAATTTGTCCTTCTCTTACACAAAGCTTATTGTATGCGTCAGCAGGGATTCATGGGGCCTCCGCTGCTTAAAGAAGGTGGCCGGCCCGGTCCAGGGAAGACAAGCTCCCATGACCCCGGAGCCCCCCCTAAGCGCTCTAGACTAATGGGCGAGGAACCTCTCACGCCTCCTTCTCCCACCACTCTGGATGAGGAGGGCTCAGACAGAGAAGTGGGGGAGGAAGATGAAGAGCTTGAGGAGGGGGAGATCCCAGAAGAAGAGCATTCCAGAATAGTTAGAGTATTTCGCCGGGAGGAGCTCCCAGCCTTGATTAATGAATCCATGAAGGTGCTCAATATGGCATCAGACATCCCTACAGAAGAAGAAGCGTTGGAGGATCCTTTGATTCAAGCCGTCAGAAAAACACAGAAAGTCTTTCCGGTCCACAGGGTGGTACGCCAGATGATCCAGGAGGAGTGGAATCAACTGGAGTCCAGTCTAAGGGGGTGTGAGGGCCATGTCTCGCTTGTACCCAGTGCCGGAAGCGGACAAGGACCTGCTGAAATCCCCAAAGGTAGATGCGGCGGTTTCAGCGGTGACAAAGAAGACGACCATTCCGGTCGAGGGCGATGCAGCACTTAAAGATAGTCAGGATAGAAAGCTGGACTCGTTATTGAAGCAAGCCTTTGATGTTAGTGCCCTTGCCCTGCAGGCCTCAGTCTCAGGAGCGTGGGTAGCAAGAGCCTGCCTGAGGTGGGCTCAACAGCTTCAACTAACGGATGGCGCTGCTACAGACGCGCAAGCTAGTGCTGCGCGCTTGGAGTCTGGTTCCGCCTTTCTAGCAGATAGTCAGTACGACCTTATTAGAAGCCTAGCCAAAAATATGGCCTCGGTGGTAGCAGCCAGGAGATATCTGTGGCTACGCAATTGGGTGGCGGACCCCTCCTCGAAGGCTCGCCTGAGTCGCCTCCCCTTCAAGGGGAAGCTGCTGTTTGGTGAGGACCTGGAAAAGTTGGTGAAAGATCTTGGCGAGTCTAAGGGAGGTAGACTCCCCGAAGATAGACCTAAACAAAACCGTTCGACAGTCCCTGCTCGCAACCAGCCGAGGGACTTTCGCAGGTTCCAGACGATCAGACAGAATTTTTTTCCTAGGGGTCGCCCCTCGCCTAGAGGTCAAGGCTTCCGAGGGTTTCGAGGAGCAGGAAGAGGCTTTGGGACTTTCTCCACATCCTCGGGCCCTAGGAAAACACAATGAAACTGCGGGGGCCCAGGAGAAAGGCCTGTCGGTGGGGGGCCGGTTAAGGCAGTTCCTTCCCGCCTGGGCCCGAGTCACATCGGATCGTTGGGTACTGGAAATAATCAGAGAGGGTTATGCCCTCGAATTCACAAAGCAAGTTCCCCCAGCCTTTATGCAATCTCCCTGCGGATCTCCAGAAAAGAGAGCAGCAATAGAAGACACCCTTTCAAGGCTGATCGAGCTGGAAGCGGTGACCCCCGTCCCGAGAGACCAATACGGTTCCGGTCGATATTCGATCTATTTTGTGGTACCAAAGAAAGAAGGGTCCTTCCGTCCAATCCTGGACTTAAAGCAAGTCAGTCGTTGCCTCTCGGTTCCTCATTTTCGGATGGAGACTCTGAGATCGGTCATTGCAGCGGTAAGACAGGGGGAGTTTCTAACATCGCTGGACTTGACGGAAGCATACTTACATATCCCGGTCCGAAAATCCCATCAGCAGTTCCTGAGATTTGCAGTGCCGAGGGGTCATTTTCAGTTCCAGGCTCTTCCCTTTGGCCTAGCAACAGCTCCCAGGACATTCACCAAGGTAATGGTAGTGGTAGCCGCGGCTCTTCGCAAGGAAGGGATTCTAGTACATCCATACCTGGACGATTGGCTGATTCGGGCAAAAACCGAGTCAGAGAGTCGTGCAGCTACAGCCAGGGTGGTGGAATTCCTGGAGGAGTTGGGTTGGGTCATCAACCGGGCAAAGAGCAGATTAATTCCCTCGCAGGAGATCGATTACCTCGGAGCAAGATTAGACACAAGGAGAGGAAGAGTCTTCCTGTCGGAACAGAGGTTACGAGATCTGAGGAGCCTGGTCTCTCGCTTCATTGCAAGACGGATCCCTACCGCCTGGCATTACCTTCAGCTGTTGGGCACCATGGCGGCAGCGATAGAGCTGGTACCGTGGGCCAAGGCACATATGCGACCCCTTCAACGCGCATTGTTACGACGATGGTCCCCGCAGCATTGTCCCTTATCCATGCAGCTGCCCTGTCCTCTTCAGGTCAGAAGGACTCTCCTCTGGTGGGAGCGCCCAAAGAACCTTGGATGCGGGATGCCTCTCGACCCACCACAATGGATACAACTAACGACGGATGCAAGCCTCGCAGGATGGGGGGCTCATTGCGAGGGACAGTTCGCACAGGGGAGCTGGACCCCGAGGGAAGCTCGGTGGTCCATCAACAGGTTAGAGCTGAGGGCAGTGGCGCTAGCACTCACAGCTCTCGAGCCCTTGGTGCGGCAAAGGGCAGTCCGCGTCCTCTCGGACAATGTCACCACGGTGGCCTACATCAACCGCCAAGGGGGGACGAAGAGCCCTCTGCTGGAGAAGGAGGCAGACAGCCTCTTACAGTGGGCCGAAGCACACCTATTGGACCTGTCAGCTCAGCACGTGGCGGGAACAGACAATGTGACGGCCGATTATCTCAGCAGACACAAGATAGACCACGGAGAATGGGAACTAGCGCAGGAAGTGTTCGACCAAGTGGTAGCCCGTTGGGGAGTACCGATCATGGACCTCATGGCGCGCTACGAAACATCCAAAGCGAGTCGGTTCTTCAGTCGAAGAAAGGAAAGGATGTCAGAAGGCTTGGATGCCCTGGTCCAGAAGTGGCCTTCGGAAGGTCTCCTGTACGTGTTCCCGCCCTGGGCCCTCATAGGGAGAGTTCTAAGACGAATAGAGGCCCATCCAGGTCTGGTAATACTCATAGCTCCGGATTGGCCTCGTCGCCCATGGTATGCAGACCTGGTGAGACTTACGGCTCATCGCCCTTGGAGGCTCCCCGACAGAAAGGATTTGCTACGGCAGGGTCCTGTACTCATGCCCCACGTGCATCGATTCTCACTTACGGCTTGGCCCTTGAGAGGGCTCGGCTCGTGAAGCGAGGTTACTCGGCTTCGGTAATTTCGACCCTGCTGAACGCTCGGAAACGCTCGACCTGCCTTTCCTATGTCAGGGTTTGGCGCATATACGAGGCGTGGTGCGCCGATCACCATAAGAAACCCTCAGAAGCCTCAGTTCCGGAGGTGTTAGAGTTCTTACAAGCAGGTTTCGAGAAAGGTTTGGCTCACAGCTCGCTACGAGTTCAGCTAGCGGCCATTTCTTGTTATAGAGGTAAGGTGCGGGGCAAGTCTCTAGGAGAGCATGCTGATGTGGGTAGATTCCTGAGGGCGGTGAAGCCCTTACGACCTCAACAAAGATCAGTGATCCCCCCTTGGGACTTAAACCTGGTTTTGGATTCCCAAACCTGGTTTTGGATTCCCTAACCAGGGAACCCTTTGAACCGGCAAGGAGTTCCTCCCTAAAAGACTTGACCCTCAAGACGGTATTTTTGGTAGCTATTTGTTCGGCTAGGAGGGTCTTGGAGCTTCAAGCTCTCTCTTCTCGACCTCCCTTCCTGTCCTTTTTCAAGGATAAGGTGGTCTTACGGATGGTTCCTTCCTTCCTACCCAAGGTCTCCTCCCCCTTTCATATGAACCAAACAGTCTCGCTCCCGTCCTTCGCAGGAGAAGCACAGGAAGGAGAGAGTACCAAACTGCGTCTACTAGATTTGCATAGAGTGCTGAGACGGTATCTCTCACGCACAGCGTCTTTCCGCAAGTCCAATCGGCTTTTCGTTCAATTTGGAGGGCCGCACAAGGGGCGGCCAAAGCTTCCATTTCTAGGTGGATCAGGGAGGCCATTGCCTCTGCCTACATTCTCAAGGGGAGGCAGGTACCAACAGGTCTTTGCGCGCATTCAACTCGAGCGCAGTCGGCCTCCTGGGCAGAGCATAGCTTGGTTCCACCGCTAGACATCTGTAGAGCGGCTACCTGGTCCTCGCTGCATACCTTTTCCAAGCACTACAGACTGGATGTCCAGAGTAGAGCAGACACCAGGTTTGCGGTTGTGGTACTTCGGTCCGGGTTGGCGAACCCCACCCAGGTATGAACTGCTCTGTTACATCCCGAGAGTAAAGGGACTGGACTGGAGTTCTGCTAAGGAAAAAGTAATTAGTCCTTACCTGCTAATTAGTGTTCCTGAAGGAACTCCAGTCCAGTCCCTGATCCCGCCCAGGTTCGGCTTTCTAGTGGTCAGAAGGGAATAAAGGACCGAAGTCGAGGCACGGAGCGGGGCGGAAGCTGAAAACTCCGGTAGGAAGAGCCCCAGCGGCGGGGCTAAGAGCTAGGGAGGTTCGGGGAGGAGTGTCCAAAGGCTGGGTCGGCCTCGGGTGAGCCTTCTCCTTCCCTCCCCTCCCTCCCTTACCACTGTTCTGTCAGTCATAAAAAAAAAAAGTACTTTGGTTTCCTGTTTCGTTAGTTTTGAGTTTGTTTTACGCATTATAGTTACGGGTACCTGTCAGGACTGCTTTTTTTATCAGATTACTGGTGCCTATGGGTGGTGCCAGTGGTATTTATACCACACCATCATCAAAACGATGATGAGCTCAGCCTCCAAGCTGCTGGAAGGGTTGCGCAACCCGAGAGTAAAGGGACTGGACTGGAGTTCCTTCAGGAACACTAATTAGCAGGTAAGGACTAATTACTTTTTGCTGTTGAACTACTTTCTCTATTACTTTTTAAAAAAAAGGTAGACTTGAAATGGGTTTATATGAAGCTGGATGGGATTTATTTAGTGAATGTTTTTTTAGTGTTGGTCATATGGATGATATTTTAAGCTCTTTGGGAAAGTATCCTTCTGATAATGATGCATGCACCATCTTTAGTAATCTCCAGGAACAAGCAGGAATGAGTCTTCACATATGGGTATCGTCGGTACTGACGGAGCCTGCGCGGGAACGCTCCCCAGCGTCCAGTAAGAAAGCTTTTGGGAGCATCCCACAGCACCTGCGCGCTGTCTTCCCGCCTTTCCCAACCGCCTCTCTCCAGTTCTTCTTTTCCACTTCCTGTCACTGCAGAAGAAGTTCTTTATTTTTTTCTTTATTTTTCTGTGTCGCGTCTGCCTTCTTCGACGTCAGACCGGTACCGCCGGTCTTTTCTTTTCTTTTCTTAAAAAAAAAAACAAAAAAACTTTTCTTTCTTCAACTGTGCATTTTCAGTTTGGGCCTTAGGCCTGAATATTCTTCTCCTCATAGAGAAGCCCGCTTCCGGGTTCAAAAAGTGCACAAAATGTGGCGGTACTATTTCTGTCACCGACACCCATGATTGGTGTCTAAAATGTTTGGGTCCTGACCATTCCATCACGGATTGTGTGTCCTGTACCATGATGTCTAAAAGAGGTCGGCAGAACCGAGCAGCCAAGCTCAGTACCCTGTTTCCCTCTGATGCAGCCTCGGTGGCATCGACGTCTTCCAGGGCTGCTTCTTCCTCCCATGGATCTCAGGTAACCAAACATAAATCTAGCCGGTCCTCGAAGGGCAAATCTCCCTCTAAGCATCGAGATGCCTCTGGGCTTGTCCTCGAGGATTCCGCACCGGCAAAATTACCCCGGCGGGAAGTTCTGGCTTACAAAGCATTGTCTATGGGGTCACAGGTTGACATCGATGGCTCGGCCTCGACCGATCACCTGTTGCCGTGTTCTGGGGTACCGGTGGCCACCACTGGTACCGACATCCAGACTCTGGTGGCATCGATGGATCAGAAGATTCTGTCCATGCAGCGCACCCTAACGGCGTTTATGCAGGCTTCGACGCCTCCGGTACCGCAACAATCTCTGTTGCCGGTACCGACTCCGGCACCGGCATCGTTCCCGGTACCGATTGCATCGACATCGGCTCCGGTGTCGACTGCAACGGTGCCCTGTCCTATGATGCCCATCGGTACCAAACTGGTACCGCTTACTCCCGATGTCGATCCCACTCGGTACGTGTATCGGGCTTTACAGGAGCATCCAGACAGGCGATACTTCGATTCCTCCGAAGACTCTGATGAGTCAGAGGCTTCTTTCGAGGCACCGGTGCTTCTTCCTCAGGAGTCTGCTTCTCCAAAACGAAGAATGTCTCCTCCAGAAGACTTGTCTTTTAAAGACTTCATTAGGGAAGTGGCTAGGGGCCTCTCCATTACAGTGGCCCCTGAGTCAGAGCCTAGAGCCAAGCAATTAGATATTTTGCAATATCCTAAGGCTCCTAAAGAAGCAGCTACCTTACCTATTCATGAGATACTCTATGATCTCATGTTGGGCATGTGGGAGACTCCTCTCACCACCTCTCCTCATTCTCGTAGGTTAGACACCATGTACCGTGTCCCTCCTTGTCCTGGCTTTCATAAGACTCAGCTTCCTCACCACTCTATTCTGGTAGAGTCTGCCATGAGGAAAATAAAGAGTGCAAAGAGACACTCATCTAATCCTCCAGGACGTGAATGTAGGACCCTAGATGCTTTTGGCCGAAGGGTTTTCCAAGCTAATATGCTTGCTGCCAGAATCAACTCCTATAGTCTCTATATGGGGATGTTTCTAAAAGAAGTCACAGATCATCTGCAGACTTTTAGCGCCTTTTATTACAGAAGATAAAAGGCAGGAATTTCTCACTTGGCTCAAACATGCCCAAGATGTTTCCAAATTTTCCAACCGTGCAGCCCTTGACTCTTTTGAGTGTGTAAGCAGAGCCTCGGCTATTGCCATAGGTGCACGCAGAATTGCTTGGTTACAAACCTCTGATTTGGAACTCTGGGTCCAAGATGAATTAGGAAATCTTCCTTGTATAGGTGAAAACCTTTTTGGCAAGGATTGGCAAGCAAAGGCCACTCAGATGGATGCTGAGAACTCTGCTTTGGATAGACTTTCAAAGTCTACCTCTGCTCCTGTTAAGAAAAGATTGTTCAAAAAGACATCTTTTTCTAAAAAGGGAAGATATTATCCTGCTTATGGTCAGCAGGCATCTTCTGCAGGTCGTTTTGCTGCAAAGCATCAGCAACCACCTAAACAGGCCAAGTCAAAGGTTGCCAGGCCTCCCACGACTCAGCAGCCTCAGCCTCCTCAGGGCCTTTGACTTGCAACTAGAGAATTTAGCCTTTCTAGCTCTGGCAGAACCAGAGCCCCTCAACATTCCAGGAAGGTTGGCTTACTTTGCTCCCAGATGGGAGCAAATCACAGCAGAGCAATGGACCCTCTCCATCATAAGGGAAGGGTACAAGCTTCATTTCTCAAGCCTTCCTCCTCACACCATGGTGAAACAGTTCAATTCTCCAACATCTCTCCTCTACTTTCTGGGTCAGGAGATTGCTACCCTTCTTGCCCAAGGGGCAATAGAAGAAGTACCTCTTCTTCAACAGGGCTGAGGGTTCTACTCCCCTTATTTTCTTATTCCAAAGAAAACAGGGGGCTACAGACCCATATTAGATCTCAGAGAATTGAACAAGTTTCTATTCAAGGAGAAATTCAAGATGATTTCTCTAGGTGCTCTGCTTCCATACCTTCAGAGTCAGGATTGGCTTTGTTCTCTAGATCTCAAGGATGCGTACACCCATGTCCTCATCCATCCAACACACAGAAGGTTCCTTCGTTCCTTTTTCAAGGAAAGCACTACCAATACAGGGTGCTTCCTTTCGGTCTGGCCTCTGCACCAAGGGTGTTCACGAAATGCATGGCAGTGGTAGCTGCATTTCTGCGCACTCTAGGAATATTCGTATTCCCATATCTGGACGACTGGCTCATTCGAGCTCCATCCTAGTCAGAGGCCAAGATTTGTCTAACCTGCACAATGCGTGTCCTTCAGTATTTGGGACTGGTAATAAACATCCCAAAATCCAATCTCACCCCTACTCAGTCTCTGGAGTTTATAGGGGCCTTGCTGGATACCACAACTGCAAGGGCCTATCTTCCTCAGGCCCGTTGCCTACGCTTGGTGCAGTTAGCCTCCCAGATACAGTTAAAGTCCCATTTAACTGCTCGAGAGATGTTACAACTATTAGGCCACATGGCATCCACCGTGCATGTGGTTCCATATGCTCGCCTTCACATGAGGGCAGCTCAATGGACTTTGTCCACCCAGTGGACCCAGGCATCAAGTTGCCTGTCAGACAAAATAGCAAACTCCAGTCACCTTTTTTGGCCTCTACCGTGGTGGAAGTCCTCTCCAAATCTGTTATTGGGGTCCCCTTTTCAGCAGTCGCTACCCCGAGCAACTCTTACAACAGATGCTTCGCCAAGGGGTTGGGGAGCTCATCTTCAGGATCTCTCCACCCAGGGCATCTGGTCTCCACAGGAGACTTCTCTGCATATCAATCTATTGGAACTAAGAGCAATATTCTTAGCTCTCAGAGTGTTCCATACCCTGCTTAGCTACAGGACAGTCCTCATCCATACGGACAACCAAGTAGCCATGTTCTATGTAAACAAGCAGGGCGGGACTGGCTCTCTGTCACTTTGCAACAAAGCTTTGCGACTGTGGGCCTTCGCCAGAGAGCATCACATCCATCTTCTGGCAATATATCTTCCAGGTGTTCAAAACTCTTGGGCGGACAGACTCAGTCGAGTTCTGCTTCCACAAGAGTGGTCCCTCCACATGGACCAGGTAGCCAGGATTTTTCGAATTTGGGGAACCCCGGACATAGACCTCTTTGCAAGTCCATGGAATGCCAAACTTCCCCGGTTCTGTTCCAGAATTCCATGTCAGGGAGTTCAGGCCAAGGATGCCTTCCTCCTTCACTGGGGTCAAGACTTCCTGTATGCCTTTCCACCAATTCCCCTAATTCCCAAAACACTATTCAAGCTTCAGAGAGATCGAGGGACCATGATCCTCATAGCACCACATTGGCCACGCCAAGTGTGGTACTCTCTACTTCTGCATCTCTCTCAAGCTCCTTCACTGGACTTGGGCTCTACACCAGACCTTCTATCTCAGGAAGAAGGAACATTGTGGCACCCAAACCCCCAGTCTCTCCATCTCAGGGCTTGGTTGCTGAGGGCCTAGACCTTCAAGATTTTCATCTCTCTCAGCAAGTCAGAGATGTTATTCATGCCTCTAGAAAGCCTTTTACTAGACGTTCCTATGCTTTCAAATGGAAAAGATTTACCATTTGGTGTTCAGGGAAGGGTCTAAACCCTCTTGCAATACCTCTGAATTCTCTACTAGAGTATCTCCTGCATCTATCCCATGCAGGTCTGAAAACGAATTCAGTAAGAGTCCATTTGAGTGCTATTGCAGCGTCCCTCAAGCCTCTCAATGGACAACCTATTTCCTCTCATCCTCTTATAGCAAGATTCATGAGAGGCCTTCTTTTAACTAAACCTCCCATTAGACCACCTCCAATGGCATGGGACTTAAACCTGGTTCTTGGTCAGTTTATGAAGCCACCCTTTGAACCTTTAGCCACCACCTCCTTGAAATGTCTTTCTTGGAAGGTTATTTTTCTCATTGCAGTCACCTCAGCACGCCGCATCAGTGAGTTGCAAGCTTTGGTGGCTAAACCACCTTATACAAGGTTCCATCATGATAAGGTAGTCCTCAGGACCAATCCACACTTTATGCCTAAAGTGGTCTCGCCTTTTCATCTGAACCAAGAGGTATATTTACCTGTCTTTTTTCCAGGACCTCATGCATCAAGTGCAGAGAGGAATCTTCATACCTTGGATTGTAAGAGAGCTCTCGCTTTTTACTTACAAAGAACACAGCAACATAGAAAGTCTTCTCAACTCTTTGTTGCTTTTGATCCTTCTCATTTAGGACTTCCAGTCTCTAAGAGAACACTGTCCAACTGGATTGCTCAATGTATTTCTTTTGCCTACCAGAGTAGAAACCTTTCTCTGGAGGGCCATGTCACAGCTCACAATGTGAGAGCCATGGCAGCCTCAATGGCTCATCTAAACTCTGTGTCCATCGACCAAATCTGTCGAGCGGCCACCTGGGCCTCGGTTCATACCTTCACAGCCCATTACTGTTTGGACAAGGACTCCCGCCGGGATAGAAACATAGAAACATAGAAACATAGAAATATGACGACAGAAAAAGACCACATGGCCTATCTAGTCTGTCCTTCCATAACAACTACAACAGTCCACTTTTTGCCTTTAGAGATCCTCTGTGTTGGTCCCATGCTTTCTTGAATTCAGTTACTGTCCTCATCTCTACCACCTCCACTGGGAGACTATTCCACGGATCCACTACTCTTTCCGTAAAGAAATATTTCCGCATATCACTCCTGAATCTATCTCCCTTCACCCTCATCCCATGTCCCCTCATAGCAGAACTTGCTTTCAATTGAAAGAGGCTCTCTCCCTGAACATTTATGCCACGGAGGTATTTAAACATCTCAATCATATCACCTCTATCCCGCCTTTCCTCTAAGGTGTACATATTAAGATCCTTAAGTCTGTCCTCAAATGCTTTATAATGAAGCCCATTAATCATTTTGGTAGCAACCCTCTGCACCGACTCCATCCTGTTCACATCCTTTTGAAGGTGCGGTCTCCAGAATTGCACACCATACTCCAAATGAGGTCGCACCAAAGACTTATACAGAGGCATTATCACCTCCTTTTTTCTGCTAGCCATTCCTCTCCGTATGCACCCAAGCATCCTTCTAGCTTTTGCTGTTGCCTTTTCCACCTGTTTAGCTACTTTAAGATCATCAGACACAACCACGCCTAGGTCCCGCTCTTCTTTAGTGGACAAAAGTACTTCACCTCCTATACTGTATTGCTCCCTTGGATTGCTGCAGCCCAAATGCATGACCTTACATTTTTTAACTTTAAATCCCAGCTGCCAAATTCTAGACCATTCTTCAAGCTTAGCTAGATCCCTCCTCATGTTATCTACCCCTTCCTGGGTGTCTACTCTATTGCAGATTTTGGTATCATCCGCAAAGAGGCAAACCTTACCCGACAGCCCTTCCGCTATATCACTAACAAAGATGTTAAAAAGAATCGGACCAAGGACAGATCCCTGGGGCACACCACAGGCAACATCCTTCTCCTCAGAGTGAGCTCCATTTACCTGTACTCTTTGTCGCCTCCCACCCAACCAACTTCTAACCCAAGCAGTAACTTTAGAGTCCATCCCTAGGGTGCTCAGTTTGTTTATAAGTCGCCTGTGAGGAACAGTGTCAAAGGCTTTACGGAAATCTAAATACACCACATCTAGAGCTCTCCCTTGGTCCAACTCCCTGGTCACCCAGTCAAAAAAATCAATCAGATTTGTCTGACAAGACCTGCCTCTGGTGAATCCATGCTGCCTCGGATCCTGTAATCCGCTGGACTCCAGAAACCTCACTATTTTCTCTTTCAGCAGCGTTTCCAATAATTTACTCACCACCGAAGTTAAACTAACCGGCCTGTAGTTTTCAACCACATCCTTACTTCCGCTTTTGTGTAAAGGCACCACATGAGCCTCTCTCCAGTCCTTTGGCACCAATCCCGACTCCAACGAGGCATTGAAAAGGTCAGTCAGTGGAGCTGCTAGAACGTCCCCAAGTTCCCTCAGTATTCTAGGGTGTATCCCATCCGGTCCCATCGCTTTGTCTACTTTAAGTTGAGCTAGTTTCTCACGAACACAGTCTTCTGAAAATAGTTCAAGATGTCCCTCGCTTCTGTTCTTATTTGTGGGTGTTTTCTGAGGTCCTGCTCCTGGTTCTTCATCTGTGAACACAGAACAAAAATATTTGTTAAGCAATTCCGCTTTATCCTTATCAGCTTCTACATATTCCCCCCCTGCACCCTTGAGTCTGACAATACCACTTTTGCTCTTCCTCTTCTCACTAATATATCTGAAAAATGTCTTATCTCCCCATTTTATTGCATTGGCTATTTCCTCCTCCTTTTGAATCTTTGCCTTCTTGACTACTTTGCTAGCTTCTCTAAGTTTTTCCAAATACAGATGCCTGTCTTCTGCTCTCTGTGATCTCTTGTATTTCATGAAGGCCTCCCTCTTTTTCTTCACTTTTTCAGCTACTTCCTTCGAAAACCATAGCGGTCTCCTGTTCCTTTTGCCTTTATTTACCATTTTAACAAAAAGGTTGGTTGCCCTTAAAATACCCCCTTTCAGTTTTGCCCACTGTTTTTCTACATCCCCCAGCTGTTCCCATCCCACTAACGACTCCCTGAGGTATTGGCCCATCTTCGCAAAGTTAGTCTTCCTAAAGTCTAAGATCCTCACCTTGGAATGGATTCTAACAGCCCTAGTCCTAATACTGAACCACACCATCTGGTGATCACTGGATGCAAAATGATCTCCCACTACAACATCAGAAACACTTTCACCATTGGTAAGCACCAAGTCCAGTATGGCCTCTTCACGTGTGGGGTCTGTTACCAATTGCCTGAATAGTTCTCCCTGTAGAGAATCCAGGATCTCCTTACTTCTAGATGATACTGCAGCAGGAATGTGCCAATCAACATCTGGCATATTGAAATCTCCTATCAGTAGCACTTCCCCTTTCCTAGCAATGCTGCGTATGTCTTCAATTAACTCTCTGTCCACCTCTTCCTCTTGTGAGGGAGGTCTGTATATCACTCCAATGCAAATAGATTTCTCTTTCCCTCTTTCTAGTTTAACCCACAATGCCTCCTCTCTCCCTTTTAAGCTCTGTAATTCCAAAGCTTTAATAGTAGTTTTTACATATAGTGCCACTCCTCCTCCTCTTCTTCCTACCCTGTCCTTCCTGAATAAAGTATAGCCAGGTATAGTTACATCCCAGTCATTGTTTTCTGTGAACCTCATTTGATCAGGCTGTTCTCAAATACCTGTTCCATTCCTAATCAACTCCTACCCACCTACCTTGGTTGGATGCTAGAGATCCATGGGGGGAGGTAGAGCCCTTCTCAGGGACTCACAACCTTGGAGATCTCCCTGGCATCTCTAGCTGGGGAGTCTCCATATGTGAAGACTCATTCCTGCTTGTTCCTGGAGATAGCACAGTTACTTACCTGTAACAGGTGATCTCTGGGAACAGCAGGAATAAGTCTTCACAATCCACCCACCTCCCCTAGGAGTTGTATCTCTCTATCTATCTTTCCTGTCCTCTCTCTCTCTCTTTGTCTCAGCTATAAACTCGAACTGGAGAGAGGCGGTTGGGAAAGGCGGGAAGGCAGCACGCAGGCGCTGTGGGATGCTCCCAAAAGCTTTCCTTTTGGACGCTGGAGAGCGTTCCCGCGCAGGCTCCGTCGGTACCGACGATACCCATATGTGAAGACTTATTCCTGCTGTTCCCAGAGATCACCTGTTACAGGTAAGTAACTGTGCTTTATGGGTGCCAGTTCTTTCCGTGACATCTTCAACCAGCTTACTGGACATGGGTCAATTGCTGAAGAATTTGCATTTATTTTCGTTATGTTTTGTAGTTTAGTTTTAGGAGATTAACGCAAATTGAGCCCAGGAATTGTTTGTGTTCAAAAGAAAGCTTTGCTGTACATTACTTGCTGATAAGTGTTTATTTATTTTTCCCATATAGTATGTGGCCATTGTTTAAGGGCTAGGTATGAGGGCTGTCTTTTTATTTTGTGTTTTTGTTTTGTTAGAGATTTTACTATCACAAATTGTTCTCTCGGCTTGTTTAAGGATGACATTGAGTTTTATGGGATAATCTTTCTTATTTCTATTGGTAGAGGAAAGATATTCATTCCTACTATGTTAGTGAATGTCATACATATATTGTGTGCATTTACTCACCTTTTATGGCTATTTCTGGGCTGGATTTGAGTGATCAGTTCAACAAAAATTTATTTTTTGGACTGTAGTAGGGATAGGAAATTCCATAATCTGCTGTGAGTGAAATATTCTCTTATCAGGATCTGTTAATATTGGTCAGTAGTAGCATTCAAAATGTGGCTTGTTTCTCTTTGCTTGTGTAAATTTCCTTGCTTTGTAGATTAAGTGACCAGAGACATGGATTTGTTAACTTGGTCTGTCTAGGTAGTGATGGCATCATTCCTGATTCTGTTATGGAGTATAGCGGAAAGCTCTGGGCAACAAAGTCATTGGGTGATAACTCAAGTCATCGGTTGTGTTTGGAATTTTGTTTCATTCTTATCGTGGACTGGCTGTTTCTTTAGTAATCTATAGTCAAGATTGTCTAATTTTTAGGACCTGAACTTTAGGCCCTTTAGGCTGGCTCTCTTTAGGATCAATGGATGAACAATTGACTGTGAAGTATTGGACTTATTTTTCCCTATTTGGAGAGCTATAGCTTGAAGATACAATTATGTTATAGATTGTGGGAATAATGGTGCAAATGTTTTTATGAGATGATTTAATGAAATCTTATTGAGGACTGTTACAATGTTTTTGAGCATCTGGACATAATTCCAAGTAGCAGCCTGTCTGGCTTACTGCCTTTATTTCTTTCATATGTTGTTATCAATGTTTTGGGTTCAGTAGGGCTTATGATAGGCTGCTCTAAACAAGTTGTTAATGTAGCTCTAACAAAGCCGTTGCCATAATGCTGATAAGTTTGTTTCATTTATATGAAATGTTTAAGCTGTGGCATTCATGTTAGTGTTCTTTTATAATAACCTTTGTAATACTGTTAGTGGGAACTTAACACATTGGGGGGCATGAAATTTGTATGACGTTTATTTCTTTGGGAGGAAATATTGGGGGAGGGGATGTGTATATTGGATGGGAAGTAGAACATCTATATGTGTTCTAGCTCATAATGTGAGCTGCTGTAAATAGAGGACCGGGGGGGGGGGGAAGGGTTCTGGTCAGGTTGCTCTGTACTGTATAGGCTGTGGAACTAGGTGATTGTGTTGAATGGATATTCTGTATAATTTAGGTATAGTAGGGGGTCTGTTGTACCGGAGGTTTTGGGTGAAAGCCCCTGGGCTTCTAGGACCTTAAGGATGTTACAAGTTGTGTATTGGTATGAATGTTTGGAATATGGTGAGTGAAATATGGGATAGGCAGGTATAGTGGGAATGATTTAAGGCTCATTTCCTGGAATGTGTTGGGACACCATTGAAAAGTCCTTCGAGAAGTAAGAAAAAATGGGTCTCACATTACTTATTTCCAAAAGACATGGTTGAATAATGTGGAACACAAAAAACTTGAGAGATTGAGTGGGAGCGGTTTATTATCTTTCATCTGAATGGAGATATGCTGGAGTAGCCATTTTAATAAGGAAGGGAGCAGCCTGCAGTGTGCACAAGCTGGTGGTTGATCCAAATAGAAGGTTTATTTTATTAGTTCTTCAGTGGCAGGGATAGACTTTTTCATGGTAGTTGATGCTTATGTTCCCGATGTGAACGATTATACTTTTTGCGAGAGCTTACAAGGCAGTGCTTGTTAATGAGAGATCTAGCTGGGGATTTCAACTTGGTCATGGATCCTGATCTCGACCTCTCAACACCAAGGGGGTAGTGAGCTGATTAGAACTCGATGTTTGTCCTAATTTGCCACTAATCTTAATTTGATAGATGCTTGGAGGACACTTCGTCCATTAGTAAAAGGTTTTATGCACATTGCCTGAGCCCATAAATTGGTGACCAATTTAGACTCCCTTTTTGTTTCCCTATGGTAGGTTTCCAAAGATAGGGAAAGCAGATCATGGCCCTTTTTGTTGTGTTAGATCATTTCCCAGTTTGGATGGGTTTTCAGGGGATAGTAGTAGGAGGTGGATTATCCCTTGTACTTTGTGTCATGATTTGTAGTTTCAACCTTACTTGTTATGTGATAGGCTATGGCCTAGAATAGCCTGCATAGCCTGCAGGAGTAAGAAAGGCTTGTAAGTTAGGCCTGAGTCCCAACCCCCACTTGAGAATATTATAGCTGAGCAGAGCTGAAAGCCAGTAGAAGTTAGAAAACTGCTTTAAACTGCTTTTGATAAGAATGCAAGAATCTTCTATTTAGCTCCTTTATGTTGAAAACAGAAAGGTCGTATCAAATATTTGGTCTTCTTACGAACGTCTTACTTCACAGATAAAACAATAAACACACGTTCAGTATAACATATAGAGGGATTATAGTGATAAATAAATTAATTTCTTCCTTTCTTCTTATTCACTCACAATAAATTAAAAATTATCATCCAGAGGTCTTTTAACTCGTCTGTAGGGGAACATGCAAGCTAAATCACATCAACGACCTCCTCAAGGATATATGATACAGTTAACGGATATAATGGAAACTAGCAAGATTTTCCAAGGGTTCCACAAAAGTAGTATTCTTCAAAACAACAGTCAATATGATACCCGTTCCTTGCTATGGTCCGTTAAGTTGTAGCATTATTAGCATAATTAATGACCCTTATATTCTATATTCCCGACGCTTCTCTTCAGCGCCCTTGAGCGTTTCTCCAATTCGGGTTCTTCAGGGGATCTGTTAAGGATCCTGTGAATAAAACGAATAGGAACAAAAAATCATTCCCTACTACCATATTTATAAAGTTCACCCAGTACTATATACGCAAAACCCTAAAGAGACAACCATACTTGCAATAACGCTGCCCACGTCCAATTCTTAAATGTTTTTCCTTATCCATGTATATCAAATCACAGCAGGATTGAAAAAGACGCCGCGCATGCGGTCTAAGGCCATTAGACGGTGTTTAAAAGGGCTTACGTCAACGTAACAGGAAGTAACTCCTCCTAGCACGTAAAGACATCTAGTGTCCCAAATAATCCCAATATCTATAAACAAGCTGCCCATTCTATCATAACATTCAATCCGTTTGGTATTACAGTATCTAATTTGTGAATCCATCGTTGCTCCCTCTGAGTCAGAACCTGATCATGTGTTTTACCTCTTCCACCACGTACTACCTGATCAATACAAAAACAAACCAACTGATCAAAACTATGTGCTTTCTCCAAGCAATGTTGAACTATAGGAGCTGTCATTACTCTACATCGCAGGCGGCTCCTATGTTCTCGCATACGTACCCGAAAGGAACGGAGTGTCTTTCCCACATAAAAAAGATTACATGGACATTGGATTACATAGACTACCCCTGTAGAGTCACAGGATGTATAGGATAAAATCTTATAATCCCGAAGATAACGGAATGACATAGTATCTAAAGTTATTATACAGATATCACAAGTTCCACATTGTTTATGACCCCGCAAGCGGATATCTCTATCTAAGGGGGGAAGGATAGCCGGACTCAAGTATTCCTTCAAATTGCGATGTCGTTGCCACACGCATCGCAACTTCTTCCCTGTCAACCCCGGTACTGTACTTAAAACATTTTGGTGCTTCCGCAAGATACTTTGAATCCCTCGACTCAATGGAGAAAATTTTGTGATTAAATTCACACTTTCTGTATCCACCCGGGTTGTACGAGTTGATGGAACAAATAATAATTCTCTGTTATTATATAGAGCCGTCCTATAGGCACTTTTAACCACCCGGGGAGGATACCCACGATCTAAGAAATTCCTCGTAAGTATTTGTGCTTGTGTTTTAAATTCTGCATCTGTAGAACAATTCCTGCGAACCCGGAGGTATTGAGAGAAGGGAAGCCCCTCTTTTAAAGCTCGAGGGTGAACACTAGAAAAATGGAGAAGCGTGTTACGATCTGTGGGTTTCCTAAATAAGGAGGTATCCCAATGTCCTCGTCCTCTAGTGATATTAACATCTAAATAGGCTATACTATTAGAATGGTAATCATATGTAAACTTAATATGCACATCCAAGTGATTAATCCATTGGAAAAACGCAAGTAACTCAGTCTCTGACCCCCGCCAAAGTACAAAGACGTCGTCAATGTACCTCTTCCAGATAATAACATTAGAAGCAAAGGGAAAGTTAACTAACCATTGGTCCTCAAAAGTAGCCATGTATAAGTTCGCTATTGAGGGAGCACATGAAGCACCCATGGCTACTCCAGCTATTTGTTTAAACAGAGCTCCTTCAAAAGCAAAATAGTTGTTATAAATAGTGAGAGACGCTAACTCCATCACAAAGTTCAACATACTATCTGAAAGATCCCCTCTTTTCAATAACGCTACCTTCACTATTTCCAAAGCCGCCTGTTGGGGAATGTTAGTATATAGTGATGTGATATCCATTGTAACCAAAAATACTTCAACATCATCTGCCCAACTATCCAGGTCACGTAATACACATAGAAAATTGGTAGTGTCCCTCAAATACGCCAGAATTTGAACTAACAATGGCCGCAAAAAGGAATCTACAAAAGTAGACAAGGGTTCAAGTACACTACCCGTTGTCGCCACAATAGGTCTCCCAGGAGGATGGACTAAATCCTTATGGATTTTTGGCACTAGATAAAATCGGGCTACTGAAGGGGAGACAACATTAAGATAACGATATTCTTTCTTAGAGAGCAACTTATTAGATAAAGCCAACGTTGTTAATTCCTTAATACGGGATTGTAAAAGTGGCTCTGGATCACTAGATAATTTTTCATAAGTCAGGATATCACCTAACTGACGTAAAGCTTCATTTACATATTCATCCCGTCTCAAAACCACCACCGCCCCTCCCTTATCCGCTCGCTTAATAACCACATCGGTGCGTTGTTTTAAAGAATGGAGGGCGCGATGTTCAGATTGTGTTAAAGCACGACACACTGATTTCTGGGAATGTTGCAACTTTGTTACATCTGTTAAAACTAATTGCTTAAAGATCTCTATCCCAGGATGTAAAGGACCTGGGGGAGACCAGGTGGATGTAAGGGGCAATGGAATGCGAGGTATCCCTGTGTGTTCCGAAGTGCTTTCAATTAAAAGTGTGGTAGAGGGTGGTTGTTCTGCAAAATAATGTTTTAATGATAGTTTCCGTACAAATTTTTCAAAATCCACATGAAACTGGAATAGATCAAAATGTGCCTGGGGGACAAAGGATAAACCTCTGTTTAAAACTGTAAGTTCTTGTGTAGAAAAAGTAACCCCCGAAATATCAACTACTAGATCAGTATTCACAGTGGACAATGGATTTCTCCTCATTTCTTCTGTGGAGGAGGACGTTCTCGTGTTTTCACTTGATCTGACTCTTTCTTCTTCTTGTC
This sequence comes from Ichthyophis bannanicus, assembly GCA_033557465.1. Taxonomy (NCBI): domain Eukaryota; kingdom Metazoa; phylum Chordata; class Amphibia; order Gymnophiona; family Ichthyophiidae; genus Ichthyophis; species Ichthyophis bannanicus. Next base: position 558,438,772 of record CM066034.1, on the reverse strand, counting down.
TCTGTGTTGATCGTCCTTGCCATGATCTAAAAAAGATGAACTCCTAATTGAAGCATTAGAATCAGTGGACGAGAGATCATCAACGGAATCACTGAACTCCACTCGTTTTTTGGTCTTCTTCAATTTACGTTTTGTATTTAACCATGGATAAACGTATCCTACGGTATAATCCATATGGTCTCTTTTAAGCTTCTTTGTCTTCTTAGCCATGGTCTCCTGTGTCACGGTGGATAGTTGTTGTTGTAAATCATCCATTTTAGTTTTATAAATGGGATCTTCCTCAGAGGATTTCAATCGTTTTTGAAGGTCCTCTATATCAACTGATAATTTAAGGACATCCTCCTTAACCGTTTCTACAATAAGCACCATGAGATCAAGTGAGCATTTGTTTAACACTTTATTCCATTTATCTATGAAATCTGGAGCTGTGGTGGAAATACGTGGTTCTTTATAAATTCTAAGACCACGAGGGATTTGTTGACGATTAATGTATTCAACAAGCGACAAACGGTGAAGCTCTGATCGAATCTTCTTTTTTTGTAACATCAATAAAGAATCCCACGTCGCTATATCAGATTCTTGTAGCGAAGTCGCAGCAGATGCAAAGGGAGTTTTCTCTTGTACTAATTCTAGTATATGATCTTGCGTATAACTGAGGATATCTTGCCATCCTGGTCGACCTTCTGCCATCGTGAAACCACGTATCAAATATTTGGTCTTCTTACGAACGTCTTACTTCACAGATAAAACAATAAACACACGTTCAGTATAACATATAGAGGGATTATAGTGATAAATAAATTAATTTCTTCCTTTCTTCTTATTCACTCACAATAAATTAAAAATTATCATCCAGAGGTCTCAGATAAGCTACTGTTCCCCGGACTTTTAACTCGTCTGTAGGGGAACATGCAAGCTAAATCACATCTGAGACCTCTGGATGATAATTTTTAATTTATTGTGAGTGAATAAGAAGAAAGGAAGAAATTAATTTATTTATCACTATAATCCCTCTATATGTTATACTGAACGTGTGTTTGTTTTATCTGTGAAAACAGAAATGTATCCAGTATCTTGCATTCACACATTCTTTAAGCTGAGGAGGGACCTTGTAGCAGAATGTGTTATGTCTGGAAACTGAGCCATGGCTAGAGAGGCCTGAGCAGGGGGGAACAGGTGTTATGCCCGGTCAGCGGTCCCCATTGGAGGGAGGTGGAGGGGGCACCGGGACCAATGAGGAGTTTGTCTGTATAGAACTGATGAAGAAAGGTATAAAAGTTGTTGTTTTGTTGAACTCCATTGCTCAGACCATTTTGAATGTGACAGTGCCTGAGACTGTGCACAAATAAATTGGCTTGAATCTTAATAAATAGACTCCTGGTTTTATTTATTGCGTACACTTCGCTACAACAGTTACAGAAGTGGAAGAATTCTGTCAGAACAATGAAGAGCATTAAGAGAATCTGATTCTCTTTTGCGAAATAGCCAGGTTGGCTTTATGAGGTGACATTATTGCTTATTCTGTTGGTAAGCGGAGTGTGCAAGGACATACTATCCTCAGGTTAGAAAAGCAATTGAGGGAGGTCAAAGAGATACATGAGTGATTTCCAACTTAATATAATAAAGAGAGGTTCCTAGCTATTTAAGTGGCTTTGAACATACAAAAAAGACCTTACTTTTTTAAGTGTCAACTTTTTCATCTTTCAAGCTAGCTTGGATAACAAAACCTTGATTGGGGCCAAAATTCATGGATGCCCTTAAGGATCCTTCAGAGTGGTGAATACAGATTTGGAGATCACTCATTGCTTTGCTGAATATATAGCATAGCTTTCTATAGGCATTGAGGAGGATGGATTGAAGATTAGTCAGTACCTTGGTAGGGCGTGATGCTACCTAGAGCAACTTTAATGGATGGTGAATTGTTAAATATGCCAGTGAATATAGAGGAGATTAGATAAACAATTCACCATCTTAAACTCTTCAAAACACTTGGATCAGATGGCTTATTAGGATAATTTTATAAGTTACTTGAGTTACAGTTTCAAGGAAGTTTTCTATAGGGGATAAATTCAGTGTCGATAACAGTCGTTCCTAAACCACGGAAGGATTGCCTCTTAGTGGAATCATACATCTCTAGGAACAAGCAGGAATGTAGTCTTCACATATGGGTGACGTCGGCACCGACGGAGCCCGTGTGGGAACGCTCCCCAGCATCTTATAGCAAAGCATTTGGGAGTGTCCCACTGCGCCTGTGTAGCTGCCTTCCTGCCTTTCAAACTCTCCCTCCTCAGTTTTTCATTTTCCACGGAGCCGACAGGGAGAAATTCCTGTCACCACAGAAAATTTACTTCTTTTGTGGCCGCATCTGCCTTCCCGTCGACTTCCCCATTTCACTTCTCAATATGGATTAAGAAATCCTGGCCAAGTTACTTACCAACCTTCATGCAGGATTACTTATCTTCTTTTGTCCTCCAAGATCAGGTGGGCTTTCTACATGGACAATATGCTATATCTATGGAATATTGTTTTTCGGGAGAAGGTGGCAGCCTTGATGGTGATTCATGATGTGGAAAAAAGCATTTGACTGTAAGTTAGCAGTACTCTTCTCTGTTCTGAAGAAATATGGTATTACAGTTTATTTTGCTAAGGCTGTAGCTATAATGGTTAATGATGCCACCTCAAATGAATTTGCATTAGGAAGGAAAACAAGGCAGTGTTAACACCTTTCCCCATTGCTTTTTATTTTATTTTTAGAACTGCTTTTATAAACTTGAGGGCTTTGGAGGCTATTCAGGGAATTAAGACTTTTTTAGGTTCAGAGTTGAAATGTTTAGCCTTTGCAGATGACCTATTTTTGTTGCTGACTGAGCCTCGAAAGTCCCTTGAGCGAGCGTTAGAGGAATCACTAGTTTTGGGGAGCTTTTAAGGTTGACGTTGCATTATTTAAAGTGTGAGACCATTACTTTTATGCTTGACCCTTAAAACGGGTGGAAGACAAACTGTTATTTGGGAATACAAAATCCTAAACAATTGGCACTTTTATATCATTTGAATATTAGGTCATTGTTACAGGAAATGGAGGCTTTGCTGAGATGGTGAATGACACTCCTTTTTTATTCTAATGGGTCGGATTTTCTTTTATAAAATAATTTTCCCTCCACTCCTGCCTCAGTTCTGTTAGGGGGCCATCTGCAGATCACAGTCATACATTGTTCTATGGGCAATGGCTGTGCTACTGGGCTGCCAGTAGCACAGCTACACTTATCACAATCTCTTGAGGTGACATTAAGAGCAGCAACGCTATTGACAATTGTGACTTTCATGTCCACATCCAGCTCCAAGGGGCCACTTTCTTCTCCTATCTGCACGACTGGCTCATAAAGGGGCACATGACTGCAGATGCACAATGTGCCACCTTGCGCACCATCAATGCCCTGCAGCACCTGGGGTTTGTCATAAACTACTGTACCAAGTCCCACCTCACTCCGACCCAGCACAACTAGATATCCTCCAGGCAAAAGCCTTCCTCCCCTAGGAGAGGTCAGAACACCTCAGGGAGCTAGCAGCAGAGGTACACCGATGCCGGATGCTACTTGTCCGGCTCCTATTCCACCTGTTGGGACACATGGCTTCCACGGTTCATGTGACCCCATATGCCTACCTGCACATGAAGACAGCTCAGTGGTGCCTCTGCTCTCAGTGGACCTAAGCCACAGGCGAACTCAGGGACAGTGTGAAGGTGACCCGTCAGCTGGTGGATTCCCTTGGATGGTGGCAGAATCCACACTACCTTCAGGCCAGGATGCCCTTCAAGGCACCCAACCCCCAGAAGGTCTTCACCACGGATGCCTCTCTAATGGGCTGGGAAGCGCATTGTGGGAGCCTCCAGATGCAAGGCTGCTGGTCCTAGGAGGAATCCCAGCTGCAAATCAACCTGCTAGACTCTGGGCAAATACCTAGCCCTTCGAGCCTTCCGCCACCATCTTCAACACCACTCGGTGCTGATCCAGATTGACAAACAGGAGGGTACAGGGTTGTACCCTCTCTGCCAGGAGGCAGTAGCCCTCTGCTCCTATGCTGCATGCAGAGGGATGCTCCTAAGGGCGGTGTACCTCCTGGGCCAGGACAGTGTCCTGGTGGACAAATTCAGCAGGGTCCTCCAGCCACACGAGTGGCACCTGGATCCAACAGTAGCCTCATGGCTGTTCCATCACTGGGGTGTCCCCTTAATGGACCTGTTCGCTAGCCCGGAAAACACGCAGTTGCCCCGATTCTACTCACGCCAGCTGCACCTGTCCCGGGTAGCAGCAGATGCGTTCCTCACCCTGTGGTCGGAAGGCCTCATGTATGCCTTCCCACTGACACTGCTGGTAGCCAAGACATTATTCAAGGTCCAGCACGACAGAGCACCACTAGTGCTGATAGCCCCTCAGTGGCCCAGGCAGCCCCAATTCCAATTGCTCCTCTCAGTGTCACTGATTCCCCTGGGCCAAGCTTCAGGCTACTCTCACAGGAGCAGTGCTCTCTCTTGTACCCCAGTCTGGGGTCCCTCTCACTCACGGTTTGGCTGCTGAAAGGGTAGTGTTAGTTCCCTTCAACCTCCCACGGGATGTGGAAGAGATTCTTCTGGCCCCTCACAAGGCCTCCAATAGAAGAGCATATGCATTCAAGAGGTGCTGATTCTTGGTATGGTGTGTAGAAAGACGGGCAAACCCATTTTCCTCCTCAATACAGGTGCTACTTCAGTACCTGCTTTACCTATTGCAGGTGGGACTGAAGTCCAATTTGGTCTGAGTACACCTGAGCACCATCGCAGCGCATCACCATTCTGTTGAGGGAAAACCTCTCTCGGCTCAGCTCCCTGTATACCGATTCCTGCGGGGCCTCATGTTATCCAAGCCCCCCCCCCCCCCTCCGGTGTGCCCTCCATCGGCGGAGTGGGATCTCAGTGTGGTACTCTCGCAGTTCACTAAGCCTCCGTTCAATACCTGCCATCTCTGGTATCTATTCATCCTGGAAGGTCGCCTTCCTGGTAGCACTTCCATCAGCTTGCAGTGTCAGCGAGCTCCAGGTTCTGATGGCAGAGCCCCTCTACACGAGGTTCTACAAGAACAGGGTGGTGCTCCGCACACACCCCAAGATTCTGCCAAAGGTGGTGTCCCCATTCCACCTCAACTAGGAGGTGGTACTTCCTACCTTCTTTCCGAGGCCTCTCGCTGGTAAGGCAGAGACCATTTCCACAATCTGGAGAGTCACAGCACACCAGTTTAGAGCTATGGCTACTTCAGTGGCAAATCTGCATTCCGTCCCCGTGATGGAAATCTGCCGGTCTGCCACCGGTCTTTGGTCCACACCTTCCAGGCTTACTATTACCTTTGCCTTTGGCCAAGCCATACTCTGTAATCTCTTTGGTGTGTAAGCAACTCCTGCTCTCTGACCCTTGACTTTCAAGAGTCTCTCAGTAGGGACTGAACTGCTGTTGATCATGGTTTACTCTTTGCAGGTCACCGTAGCAGTTTTCTTTTGGTTACAGATTCTCGGTAACTGGGGAGTCCCATTTGTGAGGACTGACTTCCTGTTTGTTTCTGGAGAAAGTTTAGTTATTCACCTGTAACAGGTGTTGGGGACAGCAGGAATAAAGTCCTCACAACCCTCCCTCCTCCCCTTGGAGTTGCTTCTTTACCGTATTTTAATTTTTCCTGTCTTAGCTATGTCATTGGACTGAGGTAGGATGGCACCCTTGGGCGGGAAGTGGACCACGCATGCATGGTGCATCTCCCAAAGGCTTTCTTTGAAAAGCTGGGGAGATGCTTCTGCGTGGGCTCCGTTGGCGCCGATGTCACCTATGTATATATATTAGACTGATTCCTGCTTTCCCCGGAGAATATCTGTTACAGGTGAGTAACTTCTCTTTTTCCTTTGTCGTCATCACCACTTTTGCCTCCTTTTCTGTCCCGTTCTGCCAATTCCCCCTCCCCTGTTATTTGCGGTGGCCATTTTTTGCTCCCTTCCATCAGCATGTGCTCCTACATAAGCAAAGTCTCACAGATTGGCGGCTTTTCTCCATGTTGTCATTTTGTGCTCATGTAGTTCTGGGAGCTTTTAGCTCTCTTAGCTCATTCTTTTGGGGCACCTGGAGGGCTGAGCACAGCAAACACCGAATTTGGCTCCGGAGCTCGTAACTCAGGCAGCCATCCAGAAAGCTGACGTCACTTCCTCCAGGCTTTATTGTTAATAAAAAAGATTAACACAAAAAGACATGCCTTTTAAAATTACTCCCTTATAACATTTTCAAATTAAATTAAAAAATAGATTTAACAGCCCCACACATTGTTACTATGAAGATAAAACTTAGCTATGTGACAGGCTGAATGTTGAAGTTTCTATTTAAAACCACTCTTATAACATTTCATACTCACCACTATGTAAGTGTTACATAGTCCAGCATAAAGGGTATATCCAAAGTTGTACCTCTCCCCGTGGTAATATCAAGAGATTTCTGAATCAGGCGTGCAAGTCTTTAGGTAACTGTAAACAGTGTGGGCTTGATTTTATAATCTGATGCCTATATGAGAAGTCAAAATGGTAACTATTTAAATCCTGTTTTATAAAGGCAACGTAGGTACCTAGATGCTGTATAAAATAGGTTCCCAGAGTGATCTCCCAATAGTGCACTAATGCCAACTCACACACGTACATCTGCTCTGAGGGAGGTGTAAATGTGTGCATGTCCTGTATGCACATATGTTTTAAAATATTGTCGTATATTGTACCTCAGCCCCTATTCTACCCGAACTGTGCCCCCAGGTACACCTACACATGGCGTTTATAAGTATGCATCTTCTGTCCACAGAAGAGGAGCCAGACCTGGGCATGATTGTTTCTGATGATCTTAAGGTGGCTAAACGGGTAGAAAAGGCAACTGCAAAAGCCAGAAGGATGCTTGGGTGCACAAGGAGAGGAGTGGCAGAATTGGGGCCTGTTCAGCCCATCCAAGTGCCCAGATTTGCAACCGCAGAAACATACATCTCCCGCTGTTGCAGAATTGGATGATTTTGGGGCACGTCCACTTTTTGGAAGTCTGGACGCCCTAGACGTCCCCAGATCTGAATTGGCCTCTGTGTATACACTGTGCGATTTTATATAAGACCTTCATTATCTAAAATGGACTAAAGATGCAGAACAACCTTTATAAAATTAGCCCTGTGAAGGCACGTATTAGGTCGTCCAGATGTAATCTGGGATGTCCCGTTCAATATGTCCCAAAAACTGCGGGAGTGGCAGTGGTAAAGACAGGCACGTGTAGATGTTTTCTAAAATCACCCTCTGTCTGCCCCCTGAAAGAGAGATGTCCAAGTGAGCACTAAAAATGGTGGACATGTGCATGTTTTTTGGCCCAATTTTAGAAAGTTGGATGTGGCTTATATGGATGGCCATGTTCACAGCCATGCCACATAGATAGCCCCGTGGCAAAATTTTAGGCCAGGAATATCTATTCCATCCTGAATATGTAGCAGCAGAGCGCAAACAACCCAATAATACCAGGAGTCAGTTCAGAAGGTCCAAATCATTTATTTGTGCACAAGACTCAAGCAGAATCAAATTCAAAATGGCTGAGCAATGGTTTCTAGCAAAACAACAACTTTTATACCGTTCTTCTCCATTCTAGACATTGGTCCCAGTAACCCCTCTCACCCATCTATTGGTCCCGGTACCACTACGTAGCTATCCAATGAGGACCTTGATCTGGGCTCAGCACCTGGTTGCCCCCCTTTCAGTCCTCATTACAATGGACAGTTCTTAGACTTTTGATACTTCTCTCCTCCAAGGTCACTGGCTTGCTAGAATATGAGTGAGAGCGGGGCACTGTAACCTTGCTTTCTGCAGAGTTAATTAATTCCATAGAAGCTGTGCTCTCTTATCAGTACCAATTAGACTTGTTTTTCTATATTTTCTAAGTTTCGATTCTGCTTAGCTATACTAAATTGTGTTCAGTTAAGTTTCAATTCTACGGTGTCATCATTCAGGGGGATTTTCATTCCTCTGGGTCTCACTACAGGCTTCATTTACAGGTCAAGCTGCTTAGGCCTGTCTGTTTAGTTCAATTAGCATGGATCATAGGCCTTCGCCTACCACATTCCCCCCTTTGATTATTCTCACCCGCAAGTGAGAAAGGGTGAGAATCAAATCACATAATACTAGGTAAAGATATCACTCTGTGGTATAGGGTAGTAGTTTCACATAGCTGGTAGCTTTGTAGCTGCCTTACGCTCTACAGTGTTATTAATAACTGAAGTTATCATTCGCAAGCAAAATGACAAGAAACAAGGGAGCAACAAGCAGATAGTCAAAGTCCATAGTTTGGCAAGAGTGGGAAAAAAAACTAAAGGATTAGAAGGTTCAGGAGCATTTATGCCGGACCACCAAGATGTCGTCTTTGTTGTGCTGTTGTAAAACTGCTGATTTAGACAGTCCAGCTGTCCAATCTTCATAGCAAATTGTGGTCCGGTGCGAACAAAACACAAACTGTCAACAATGGGGTGGGCCACTACCCTCTCACTAGTAGTATTATGTAAATCAGTCTGATCATAGGGGATGGAATAATTCAGTTCTTGAGCCTCCCAAGGCCACTGATCTCCCATCTTGGTTCCTCCACAAAGAAACAGTCATAAATGTGGAGACTAGATGCTACTGCTTCGGCAAGTTCAAGAAACAAGGAGGCATGAGGAACCTTTAGCCCAGTTCGTGTGTTACTTATACAGGCTGCACAGGGAGGTAAAGCAAAAGTCATTTCAAAGCACCCCAAGGCTGCTGCCAGAATAAAGCAATAATAAGAATTCATAATGGGCATAGTCTCTGGAAAATTGGTGGAACTGTTGGCATCCACAATAGATAACAAATGTAGAGTTGATTGTAGATCCTCAAGCTTCTGCCGTACGTAGACCTACCAGCTTTGTGGCAGGAGTAGGGCTGTAGATCCCAAAGTATCACTGTCCTCTGGGATGTCTCAGGTTCTTAAAATATCATAGTACAGTCTCTCAGGCTATTATTGCCTTGAGGAGATCAGAGCATTTGAACACAGTTTCGTAGAAGACTCAATTTCTTAACACAACACAGTCTATTTCTGATGATTGCAGCTTTCTCCAGATGCGAGGCTTACCTTCAGATAAACAGATAGTCTTGAAATAGTGCAGTTTCTGAGGGACCAATAAGTCTTTGGTCCATAGCTGTTGTTGTAGGGTGAGGCGCAATGGAGTCTCAGGATGCTGTACAGTAGTCCAGTGATCAGGTTCAAAAGCAGTTGCTGGCTTTACTCGACTATAATGGATCCAAGGTTCGAATTCTGCGACTTTTACTGAAGTTGGAGTTGACAGGATGACAACATAGGGTCCCTTCCAATGCAGGGCTAACGGTATCCTTCTCCACTCTTTGAACCACACCGAGACTCCAGGCTTGAAAGGATGCAGGGGTTCAGGCAAATTGATGGGTGATCGATTTTGCACCCAGGTATGAAGACTCTGCAAAACAGAACTTAAAACCAATAGTTCATGCCTAATAATTTCAGATCCTATCTGTCTCATATCTCCTTTTATTCCCTATAAATAGGCTACAGATTCTCAGAATCTCAAAAAGGGGAACTCCTAAAGACTTAGCAGGGGCTAAGTATATCCTAAGAAGGGCTATAGGAAGAACCTGGGGCCACTTCAGGTAAACCTTTTCGCAAAGTTTGGACAACTGAGATTTCAAGGTTCTATTCATACATTCTACTTTTCCTAAAGTTTTGAAAGCTGTAGGTAGTATGCACCTGATAATGTCAATATCTTGGGGCCATACTTGATGGACTTGCTTCCTAAGGTTATCCACCCTCATTATTTGTACAGGGTCCCATGTGCATACAAGGTTGTAAGGGCATACTTGGAATCTGGGTACACATTTAGACAGAGCCCTTTTCCTATTGTTAGTGCTCTAGTGAGGGCTATCAGTTCAGCTTTTTGTGGTCAAGTTTCTGGGGCCAGGGCTGAGGACTCAACTACCAAATCAGGGGTCAGCAGCACAACAATGTCTATTGATGATGAAACTGCCTTCAGCCACAAAGAAAGTCTGTTCAGGGTTCTCCAGAGAGACATCAGTCAAATCCAGGCGGCTTGAGAATACAGTGTCCATAATTTCTAAACAGTCATGATCAAGGGATCAAGACCATCTGGTAACAACATAGCAGGATTCAAAGCTTGACTGACCTTCAGTTATATCTGAGGGTTTTCCACGCAACATACTCTGATACTTCAACATTCATAGATTTGTTAGCTAGTAGTTTCCTTTGTATTTCATATTGGTTAGAACAGAGTGTGGTACAGTAACTTGAAGATTCTGTCTCAAAGGGATTTTTTTGTTAGTTTTTGCTCACTAGGAAGGCTGTAGCTGTAACAGCTTCTCAAATAAGGTCCAAGAGATTGAGTCAACACTCCTAGAACATTTCCTTGTGACTCATGAACATAGAGACTGAAAGGTTTTCTGGAAATCTGGTAGACCCAGAATTGGTGACAACATCAGAGTGTTTTTTCAAAGATCAAAAGGCTGCATTCTGTTCAAGTCCCCATTCCAATGGAGACTTTTCCATTCCTTTGATAGCTTGATACAACGGTTTTGCTAGCAGCGCAAAATTGGGGATCCATATACAACATACTTTGTGGCACCCAAGAAGGCTCTCACTTGCCTCCTGGTGGTTGGAGTAGGAATACTGCATACAGCTGCTTTGCGTTCTGGTAAGGGTCCCAGGCGTCGAATTCCGCTGGACAACTGGAATCCTAGGTATTTAACTTGTTTGACATAATTGCACCTTAGCTCTTGAGACTTTGTATCCAGCCTCATTAAAAAGGTGCAAGAGTTCACTGGTGGCTTGTAGACATTCACTTTCTGAGTTGGTGGTTATAAGCAAGTTGTCCACATATTGAAGTAGAATTCTTTCTCCTGGAATTACTGGATAACTTGTCAAATCTTTTGCTGAGTGAGGCGAGTTCTTGAATCCTTGAGGTAATCTTGTCCAGGTGCGTTGGCCCCGCCTTCCTGTAGTGGGGTCTTGGGCTAAGTGTATGCAGTAAAACATCTTTTAAATCCAGAATGGTGAAATGTGTGTAGCTTCAGCAGAGATCAGTCCTAAGAGTGTGTAAGGATTTGGCACAACTGGATGTATAGTTCCAGCTGCATCATTCAGTCTTCTTAGATCCTGCAGTGGGCGGTAATCACCTGTCCCAGGCTTCTTAACAGGAAGAAGGGGAGTGTTCCAAGGTGACTGACATTCCTTGAGAAGTCCATACTTCAGCAGTTTCATTAAATGGCAGTGGATTCCTGCAATGGCTGGTCAGGGAAGAGGATACTGCTTCACATGCACTGGTTCCGCTTCTGGCTTGAGGGTGACGATGACAGGGCTATGTTCTTTGCTAGGCCAGGTGGATTATCTTCTGCCCATACTCCAGGTGGGGCTATAGGGTTGGTAGGTATACAGGAACTTGTTGACTTGACTGGAGGTGTGCTATAGAACCGCCACTTCTCTTCTCGGGGAACAGTCAGCACCATCAATCCAGCAGGCTCTGGGTTCAGTCATTTGCATTTCTCTCTCTCCAGCAAAGGATATCTGTGCCTGAAGCCTTGCAAGCAGATCTCGGCTCCAAAAAGTGGAATAGGGCACTCAGGCATATACAGGAACTGGTGCATTATTTTCTGTCCCCCTAGTTCACACATGCGGTTCTGCAGAAAAGGCTTTGTGGCCTTAGCCCCAGTAGCTCTGACAATGGTGCTACATCGAGAAAACAAAGGGGCTACCGGCTTTAGTATTCTGCTCCTGTATCCCCCATAAAGTCCATATATTGGTCCCCTATTTTCTGACTGACCATTGGCTCCTGGGGACCCAGGGAAACTTGGAGTCCGGTCTGGCCTAGTCTTCATTCATGCTGTAGCCTTCTCCGGCTGGCTTTTTTTTTTTTTTTTTAAATCAAGTACTCCCTCCTCCCCCCTGGGGTGGAGATAAGATGCGGGCATTCACTTCTCTAATGTCCTTCTCTTCTGCAATGGGCGCACTGACTCACACCCAGTTTTTACTTCCTCTGCTCCTTCGATCAGGATAACCTCCTCCACATCATTCAACTAAAGCATCAGCAAGAAGATCTGTTCTCTTCTCCATCTTTACATTTACTTTCTCTATCACATTCAACAATTCACATACTTTCTGTTCAACTTCCAGTAACTATCATGCCCGCAAATCCATCCAGTTTCTGTAATTTCTGTTTTATATCTCTCTGGGACTGACTGACAAAAATGCAAATTCTCCTGGGCTGCTGGATTGCATGGGGTATATAGTGAGGGCTGCCTACACTATTTGGATTCCACTTGGGGTTATCAAGACTGATGGATTTGAATAATACTGTTCATTAGTTCAATTAAACCCTAAAGCTTCTCAGTGTAGGAGGTATAATACAGCTTTCAATTCAGTAATTCGGTGGCAGGGGAAAAAGCACCTAAACAAGTCTGGTCAGCTGACTGGCTGGCAAACTACTTGGGAATCTGCAGGGAGGAGTTCCCCCCCCCTTCCCTAGGCCCACACTGTTTCTCCTAGCAACGCTCTATCCGGGAGGGTTTTTTTTTTTTTTAATGTTCTACTCTGCTGTGGGCACATTAGTTCACGCCTACCGGGGGGTGACATCATCGGTGGACTGGGCCCCCTCCCCCCCCCTCTAAGCACTCTGAACGGAGCTGGGGCTTCTTAGGGAGCTGCTTACAGGGAGAGAAACTGTATCTATAGATTCTGGGGCAAAATATGGTGAACTAAGGAAATATGGAGCAACTAGCAGAAGCCACTCCCTTTTACATAGCATTCCTAATTGGGACAGAGACATTTTATTACCATAGTCTTCAGTAAATACCTTACTAAAATTCTTGATCATACTTGAAAAGAAACTTATTAAAAAACCCTTATTACCGCAAACATAGGGCAGACAGAAAACATAAGCTTAGATTAAGCACAGACATATAATTTAGATACAGTTCTTAAAATATAAAACTATTATTTTGCAACATGTTATAACATCTATTCTTATAGAGAGAACTATAGCTATCTGTTACGTATGACTGGAATGAAATTACTTAGCATGCCAGCCGTAGTCTGCATGTCTCTGCAAAAGAAAATATTATTTTTTTTATTTTTTATTTTCATTAAATCTTACAGTTCAAAAAGCAGATATTCAAGAGACATGAAATAGATACTTTTCCATAGCGTTGGTGGATATCTAGAATGCATATACACCCTCTTTCTGTTTTTTTTTTTTAACAATAAATATGTCTTCTATCAGGTGCTTGCCACAGTATATCAGGAAATAACGTCTTGAAATTTTTAAAAGACTCTAAAAAAACAAAGTACCCCCTTTTCCTCTGGACACAGACACACAAAGTTCAAATACAGAAAAACAGATGAATTTATCCTGAATTGTAAAGGTCGTCATTAGTCACTAGTACAGAGTTTAACAATTCAAAGTAATTACCTTAAATCTTACAGTATGGGGAAGCATGCATTCAAATGACTTATACTTGTTCATAAAAAGGTTGATGAATATCTGAAATGCAAACACTCCGCAAGATAAACTCTTTTTTTTTTTTTTAAACTTTCAGTTTTCAAAGATAAAATCCTAACACAATTTCTTATCCACTCAGAATTTAAACCATTCATTCTCAAGTTGCAATCTGGTACACTTCCAACCCAGAATGCCGCACCGTCCCCCAAGGTTTTTAACCTCTATTTTTGAGGGTCAAAGGAAAAACACTTTATTTGCTCTCTCTTGTCCGTGTCAGTTAGTTTTTGGAACGACAGATATACTTCAAAAAACAAAAGAACTCCTGAGTCACTGTAGTGATCACAGCTGCAAAGTAATAACTAGAAAACTAATTATAAATTCATCTCCTATCACACTTTGATTGAATGAATCCTTTATTTTAAACAAGCAAGAGACTTTTCAATCGGGAGTCATTTTTTTTTCCTTCTAGCAAGCTGTGTGAGAGCCACACCCCTTTGCTCACTGGAAATGAAATGAAACAACTTAGTTTCACAGACGCACAGAGACATGCTAGCAAGAATCATTTAAATCGGTGTCAAGTCGTGATCTAATAATTACTTTGTAGGTCAAAGTAAAAAAAACACCAAAAACTGTTTACTTAGTTTCTCTATCATTTCTGAAAGGTAACAATAATATAACAGGAGCAGTTGACGTAAAAAATACAGACAGAGCAGAGAATATAACTAAAAGCAGTTTACGGAGCTCCGATGAGGTTAATTCGACCTTCAAAACTAAAATTCTGACTAAATATTCCTATCGAATATTGTATAATACCTGACCATAGTAGAAGGAACATCACTATTAAAACACAGTAAATAAAAACAGGTATAATTGCCCTAAAATAAGCTCCAATTAGCCCAGCAGCAGAACGTTGAAAACATGCCTTCATAGGGTTAAAAAGGCACCTCTGCACAGACACGCCCCTTGTCAGCCTCACACTGTACTGTAGGAAAAGCTCTGACTGAGTGAGACATGTTCGTGATTTTTCAGTGAGTCAAGCGGTAAATTGTCATAAATTACCCAACAGAATATAATCTTACATTATACTAGAAGGGAAACTCGTGGTTTCAACAAAAAACAAAGACACATAGACAAACGCCCTCAGCCCTGGAAACATTTAAGGGTAACAAATAACAAGACAAGGAAATGTGTTACTCAGGAGTCCGTCTTCGCTTGGTCTGTGCTGCCAGACCTCTCATTCACACTTCATTCACACAATCATGCTAGCAACGTATCCCAAAAAGACCCCAGTCCTGTCTCTTCTGACTAGGCTATCAAATTCAAAATCAAAAAGACGGTGGTTTCGCCCCGCGCATACTCATGCAGGGTTAATCGGACCGCCTTGAGAGCTCTCTTACCAAATGCAAATTCAAATTCCAAACTTCAAATTGGCGGTGGGTTCACCTCGCGCATACTCATGCAAGGTTACTGGGACCGCCTGCGAGAGGTGATCAATCTCTCTTACCAAAATTCCAAAGTTTTAAGGCCTTTCAAATTACAAGTTTACAAGTGGCCAGTTACTAGTTCCAAGTTACAGACTGCAGTTCTGACTCATCTGTCTAGACATTCCAAACACTATACTCACCGGATCCGGACCCCGTTCCCAAGCAAGCGCATGAGTTGGACCTCGGACTCCCCTCACGGGTTCGAGGTGTTGGCTCTGACTGGGTCCAGTACCCACCGAGGCCTGGCCCAGCTCCCTCCGATGCAACTGGACCGGTGGCGCCTGGGAGCCGAGCCCACTTCGGAAGGGCACGAGCCCAGCAGGACCAAACCTATAGAGGCGGAAAGTCGTGGTATATCAGCTCGTATACCCTCTACTCACCACACGTTCCAGGCCAACGCACCAAGAATATGTAGCAGCAGAGCGCAAACAACCCAATAATACCAGGAGTCAGTTCAGAAGGTCCAAATCATTTATTTGTGCACAAGACTCAAGCAGAATCAAATTCAAAATGGCTGAGCAATGGTTTCTAGCAAAACAACAACTTTTATACCGTTCTTCTCCATTCTAGACATAGGCAAACTTTTCATTGGTCCCAGTAACCCCTCTCACCCATCTATTGGTCCCGGTACCACTACGTAGCTATCCAATGAGGACCTTGATCTGGGCTCAGCACCTGGTTGCCCCCCTTTCAGTCCTCATTACAATGGACAGTTCTTAGACTTTTGATACTTCTCTCCTCCAAGGTCACTGGCTTGCTAGAATATGAGTGAGAGCGGGGCACTGTAACCTTGCTTTCTGCAGAGTTAATTAATTCCATAGAAGCTGTGCTCTCTTATCAGTACCAATTAGACTTGTTTTTCTATATTTTCTAAGTTTCGATTCTGCTTAGCTATACTAAATTGTGTTCAGTTAAGTTTCAATTCTACGGTGTCATCATTCAGGGGGATTTTCATTCCTCTGGGTCTCACTACAGGCTTCATTTACAGGTCAAGCTGCTTAGGCCTGTCTGTTTAGTTCAATTAGCATGGATCATAGGCCTTCGCCTACCACAAATAGACATCCCAACCTGCTATTTTGCAACTGGCGGTGCATAGCAGCATGTCAACCACAAAATGAGATTCTGCATTTCCTAGAAGTTGTATTTCTATGAGGAAAGTAATGGGATTTAAGAGTACTCCCTCCAGCTGTTTTGCTGGCAGAACAGGCACTTTCAGATGCTTATTCATGCCCTGGAGCAGGTATAATCATGGACGTCACCTTCAGTGGTTTGAGATATGCTGGCCATTTCTGAAATTGGGTGCACATGTCTATTGTTTAGTGACACACCTCTGCCAGGCCCCCATGTGACATGGATGTTATCGCCCTGGAGATGTCCGTATATTAAGCTTTCTAAAATGAACCCAGGGACATATCTGAATTTGCATGTCTGAATGCCTGTTTTCAGAGGTCCAAATTACCAATAGAGCTTTTAAAATGATCCCTTTGATATCTAAACTTTCCTTTGGTAAACACCTCTGCAATGGTTTTGAAGACCAGAGTTACATCTGAATCAGGCTGCATCTTACTGTTAAATATTTCCATGGCAATTATATTTTCCCTTTGTATATCATCTAGTTCTTTTGCTTCTTTGGTCAGAACTCTACAACAAATGCTAGGATGCTTTAGCTTGAAAGTTTAAGGAAAAGAAAGGTCTATGGAAATATTTTTTATGGAATTACATTATCATGATCTATAACTAGCTCAATATAGAAATAGAAAAGATCAAATTATGCCAAATCTTCAATTACGGTGTTGATAAGGTAGTAGATACTGTCGCCTCTATCCTTTTGGCTTCTATTTGTAGTCAGGTGAGAATGAGCAAATGAAAAAGCCAATTTTAAATAGATATGGAGAGGGGAATAAATACATCTGGGTTACAATGTGGAAAATTCTCACTGTATTTTACAAAGGTTATGCCAAATGCAGAGCATGTTATAAAATACTCTTAAGGATATGTAGGATTGTACGTCACTGTCTCACCATGTTCAGCGGGAACAGCGATTTCAGAAAGCTGTCTGTGGGGGGAGGGGAAGGGAGAAGTATCCAGCTTTTCTCCGAATATGTGTTGGAGCAGCATTTGAAAATCGCTGTTACCAATAGCATCTATCCACTTCATCCCTTGACATCCACCCTGATATCAAGCCCTACTCCCCCAAATCCCCTGACATGAATCTCCCCACCCGATCTTCCTGACATCATCCCCTCTGATATAAACTCTCCTGATGACCCTCCCATGCACCACCACCTGATTTCATCCTCTGCTTTGGTAGTCTAGACTCCGGATTCAAAATGGCATAATGGCAAAATGGCCATAACACCTAGTATTAATGGTGCTACCTTAAATATATTAATAGTGGTGCTTGATTCAGCTTTGACAATGGAACACCAAATAAGTAATGTACCAGTAATAAGAACTTTCATAATGAAGTTAGTAAGACAAATCAGGCCTTACTTATTGGAAAATCATTTAAACACAATTATCCAGGCATCTTATCCCAACATCAATAGTCAATCCAGCTGGACTGTAAAGACCTTTCTCCGTGATCAAGCAGGAAATAAGTCCTCACATATGGATGGTGTCACCAATGGAACCCCGCATGGAATGCTTTCCAGATTCCAAAGGAAACTTTTGGAAGGTACACAGCATGTGTTCATCTGCTTTCCCACCAGCTGCGGTGCCATATTCTCCAGTCTTCTTTTTTCTGCGCAGCACCTAGGACGTGTTCCTGCAGTCTGGAAAAAAGTTTGAATTTATTGCTCTTGTATCTGAGCCTTTGCTCGTTTTTTCACCCACCTGTCCATGGTTAGCCTTGTCTTACCCTTTGAGTATTTTTCCCTGTAGATTTTTGCGCCTTTTGGCGTTCTTTTTATTCCTCTGGGGCTTTTTCCCACCCACAGCAGTTTTTCAGTTTGATTTTGCTGAGGCAGTATTTTTCAGCATGTTAGCGGCTCTAATGCATCAAATGTGGCAAGACCATTTCTGCCATAGACTGCCATAATTGGTGCCTGCAATGCCTTGGACCCGACTACCAGCTGGTGTTCTGCGAGCTCTGATTGCAGATGACATGTCGAGGGCTGAAGAGTTAGGAAAAGCAGAAGGAGTCACTCTTTGGCTCATCTGATTCAGCATTCTCAGCCCTGACTCTCTTGTCCATGCCTGAAGTGGCCAAGGGAAAGGAGCAGAGGGCTCAGTCAGAGCAGAAGGGTTCGAATGATGAGGGAAGACCCTCTGCAGAGGCCCTGTTGACGTTAAAGGGGGAGCACAAGGAGAAGAACCACCATAGCCCTTCTCTGCACGAGACAGACAGCGAGAGCCAGGAATGACCAAGCTTCCCTGGTGGGAGGACCCTACCCAGGTGGCAGAGTCCACTCACAATGCCCAGGAGGGTAGCTGGATGTTTCCCAGTGCTCCAATCATCGATGTCCTCGGTGATGGTTCTGGAGGAATGCCTATGAGCCTTGGAAACTCACTTGGCAGCAGTGGAAGCCCTGTGGAATGCAAGCTTCATGGCATGGAGTGCGTTACCACCACACTCCTTCCAGCCTATCCTGGAGCCCCATTCCCTGCCCGTCACAGTTGGGACCTCAGGGGGAGATTGTTATCGACTCCGGTGGCTGGAGCCATCTCCCTCTCCAGTTTGTCGGAGTCTGAGGCCCTGGGGTATTGCCATCGGCATGCTGGGCACAGGGGGACCATCGATGTCCACCCTCTCCTGAGCCGTGCAGTTGGTGTTCGGAGGAGACTTGGCGTTACTTCGGCTTCCTCTCGGAATCTGAATCGGAATGGGAAACCGAGGCAGAATCGATGGTGTCAGACATTCAGTCCCCAGATCTTCCATCCGACCCGTCTCCTCCTCCGGATCAACGGAAGTCGCCCCCCAGAGGACATGTTCTTTCTGGGTTTTGTTTGGTACCTGGCCAAGGCCATTCCCTTTTCTTTAGAATCAGAGGAGTAATAGAGGGCGGAAGAACTGGAACTCTTCCAGTACCCCTTGGCCCCTGTGAGGCAGTGACAGTCCCTGTCCACCATGTCCTGCAGAGGCTGCTGCTGTGGCTATGGGAAATGTTTGCTTCTGGTCATCAGCTGCCAGCTCGACTCCTGTACTGGGTCCAGAAGGCTCCGGGGTTCGAGAAGCCTCAATTGCCCCACAATTCCATTATGGTCAAGTCTGCCTTCAAGCGTGCAGTGTCAAAGCACACACCTTGATGCCACCCACGTGAGAGGCAAGGGCCCTGGACTACTCCAGGAGGAAGTATTTCTAGGGGTCCATGCTGATAGCCCAATTCCTGGCCTATCAGACTTACATGGCCATATTCCTCAATCCAGCATGTGCAACGCTGCCTCACCGTGATTGGCATGAGGGCAGGGAAAGAACATTGGAAGGACAATGGGACTGGTTGAGGTAAAAAGCAGAGACCACCATCAGCACAAAGCGGGGGTGCATGAGGAGCACCACCCAGTTCTGGTGAAACCTGGAGTATGGAAGGTGTGCTTCCAGAGCTTGTAGCTCACTAACACATCGGGCCGGCGTGATGGCCACCAGGAAGAGGACCTTCTAGGTCAAGAACTTCAGAGAGCATGTGTCCAGTGGCTGAAAAGGAGCCTGCATGAGTTGGCCGAGGACCATGTTAAGGTCCCAAGCGACCATAGTAGGCTTGACTGGAGGCTTCGAAAGAAGCAAGCCCCGCATGAATTGCCTACCAGAGGATGAGCCAACATGGGCTCCCCCCCTCCCCTCCTCGCAGCCACACTGGAATGCTCCTATCGCGCTGAATTGGACTTTAGCCCAGAATTGGAGTGGTGCAAGAGCTACTCCAGCAGCTAGTCCACGGAGCAGATAAAGGGGTCCAGCACCTGACCAGCACACCAAAACCGTCACCACTTGAATGTATAGGCTGAACACAGCAAATCCTTGCAGGACGCCAGCAGGATCTTTGTAATGCCTTCAGGGAGGGCATACTCCCCAAGGGCTACTTGCTCAGCATCTATGTTGCGAGTGCTAGGGAGTGGACATTAATGAGATGAGATCTGGGTCGGAGTCCAGACAGGGAGGCTCCTTCTGCGAGAGCTGCAGCTGTAGCGGAACCATGATTGTCGAGGCCAGTAGAGAGCGATGAGATCTATGGATCCCCACTTGGCCTGGAGCAGTATTGGGGGATCAGCATAGAGCAGACCTTCCCCCCAGTGGAGAATGAAGGCATCAGGGACCGGCTCGATGGCAAGGTCGGCCAGCAGGGCTATGACCGGTCTGCAGCAGGCTCTGGTGTGCAGGGTCCATGCGGTGCTCCCCTGGATTGTAAAGGTGTGGCAGCTGGGTGAAATGCAACTGATAGCCACTTTGGATGATCTTCAGCATCCAAGCACCTGAGGTGACGAGAGGTCACTGGTAGACAAAGTGGTGAACCACCCCCCCCCCCCACCTGATGGGGACTTCGTCAGACAACGGTCAACTGGCTATGCTCCTGAAGACCCCGTCAAAAATGTGCACCTGGCTTGGGCTTGGTGGATGGGTTGTGCCTTTAAGGTTTCCTCCCTCCACTGCAAGGTGGGGAGCCTGGGCCTTAGGCTGCACCTGCAGCAGGTCATATCTCAGTGTCTGTTCGATGGCTACATCAGTAGCCAACCTCCATTTGGTCTCCAAGAGGAAATCTGTAGGGCTGTGGCATGGTCTTCAGTCTGGATGGGTATTCCCAATGTGACAGTAACTTTGGCCAGGCCATGCTCTGTCATTTCTTTGGGTCTTGAGGGTGAACTCTTGCCCACCCACCCTTCTGTCCATCCAGACTATCTGCTGAAATTCCCTTGGGCGATGTCTACTGTGGATAATGCATCAGATGAGTCCCTTGGCAGGACTACCTCTCTGGTCTTCCTGGCTTCTCAAGTTCTCAATGACCCTTTAGGTTATTTTTTCTCCTCTGATTCCAGTAGCCTGTAGCTTGGGAGTCCCATACATAAGGGCGTATTTCTTGCTTGTTCACGGAGAAAATGTAGTTACTCACCTGTAGCAGATGTTCTCCATGAACAGCAGAAATAAGTCTTCTCAACCCTCCCACTTCCCCGGGGAGTTGCCTTTTGGCTCCTGCTATGTTGTTATAATGGAGAATATGGCGCCGCTGCAGGTGGGAAGGCAGGCAGGCATGCATGCACAGTGTACCTCCCAAAAGCTTACTTTGGAAGCTGGGGAGTGTTCCATGCGGTGGTTCTGTCAGTGATGTCACCCATACGTGAGGACGTATTCCTACTGTTCACTGAAAACACCTGCTACAGATGAGTAACTATACTTTATCTAGGGCTGTCTCCTTAAGTTTCTGTCCATGTTACAAGTTTTAAACAATACGGTGGCCAAGATTATCTTGAGGCTGTAAATGGGAGCAGGCAACACTGTTTCTCATTAAGTTATATAGTACTTGCTTCCTATTCATGTAAGAATTAATTTCAAACATCTATGCTTTGTTCACAAAATTATGTATGGTCTTGGCTCTACTTATATGTTGAAATGTTGGATTATGAGAGACCTAGTAGGTCTTTAAGTGTGGTGAGTATTAATAGACTGACTTACTCGTCTGTTAAAAATTATGGGCCAGATATTCAGCTGCTAACTGGATTGCATATCCGCCTAAAGGAAGGACAGCCATTGACGAGTTCTAATTTTATGCGGTTTTCATCCAGCCGATTAGCAGCTGAAGATTACTGTTAACCAGATAACTGCCAGCACCACTCCAATTCTGTCCACAGACAGCCCCAGAATACCCAGGTGCATTTGCTACAGTCTGTAGGGATATTTTGTGGTACTATCCAGACAGTGCCGCTGAATATCGGGATCACCGGGGTTTATGCAGTTCGAAGGTGTTGCAAACTGCATAAACCTTTCGGAATATTGACTCCTCCTTGCAATAAACTTAAGAATACTTTATATAAATTATTTAATTTTCAGGCAGCCTTATACTGTAATGAACTTCTAGTTAATCTCAGACAAGAGAGACAGTATATAAGATTTAGTGATGTCCCCAGACCCATTTTAGAAATGGAGTATATAGATGTCTCTGGCATGAGCATGTCCATGTAGCACAAGAGGTGGGTCTGAGCGGAACAATGGAGAAGCACATTGTAGTGCGATTTTAGAACTACACAAGCACATCTGGTCCTGGTTGTTGAGTTGTCTATGCTTATACCAGCTCCGGACCATGAATAAGATGCAAGAACTGCTTGTCTCTTGGCTATGCTTCCAGGGGGAAGAGCAAAATGGTCTTTCATCGTCACCGTTTATATCTCCTGACCAAGGAAACCAGCTTGTAAATACATATGCCAAACGTATTACAGGCCCACCGCCGCATGTCCAAATATCTGAAATGGCAGGCCGAGACATGCAAGTCTCTTAACATAGTCACCCCCCTTCTGAAATACCCCTGCTGGCACGTCCAAATATCCGGTTCTGCAGGTGTGCAATACAAGGACATCCACTTTAGTGAAATGGCTTATACCCGTGCACATATTCAGCCTTGCTATTTGTGCAGGGCTTGTTTTCAGAACTGCTTACTGGGACATTCATTTTTCAGAGTGGAAACGGAACAATTTCAGAAGGCACTTATACTTTTCCTTCCACTGCTTCCACTCTCTGGAATTTTTGGACATTCTGCTCTGAACATTCCAGATTCTTCCTAGATTCTCCTTCTATAATATGTGTCCTTAAGTTTAGAAGCTTTGTATATTGAAGATTTTTACAGTGTATTACTTTTCCTAAATGGTTGCTCCAAAAATGCTTGAAATATTGAACTTTGCTGTAAGCAGCTTTGAACTCATGTTGTAAATAGGTATATTTGTTGATACTGCCACTACAGTGATAGATGCCGATACAGGGCTGTGTTTCAATGGAACCTGTACAAGTGGCATACTGGTAGTCACAGCATTCAAACATCACATATGCATTACTTAGCTCTTTATCTTTATTTAATTTCTGACTTAACTGGAAAGGGAAAAGGCACATACACAACATTTTTATAATATTTACTGTAAGGACCAGTAATTACATTGGTGAACCGGTGATTTAGCATTTTGGACTGGATATAAGTGTCCTTTAACTTTAACTTTATTTAATACTAAGTTACTGGTCACCATTCAACTTTTGGGGAAGACGTGGTGGTTATATTTGTTCTTCCTATTCTTAGTGAATCTAGTTTTTTATGCTGCTTATAATTTTTGGAGGTAGGCATTTATCCTTGGCTGACTTTTGACCTTAAATGTCAATGCACTGTGATACTTGCAGTTCTAGCACTTTAGTGCTCATTTCAAAATTCAAATTAAAGATGAACTATATAAAAATAAAATGGAAATCAAAGAAGAGAGAGATTGGGGATGTTCTTTTTCCTGATTTTTGTTCTTTTGTCCTATTAAGATGTGATGTATCCTTGGAAGTCTTTGTTTTTCTTTCTTCCCTTGGTTGATAGCATAGTTACAGTGTAGTATCGCTTTGCAACAACCATTTTCATAGGGTGTTCTCGATAACCAAGATATCCTATATATTTACAGAAAGCTAAAGTGATATTTTAGAAAGGGCCTTCAAGTGCAGTCTCGGGTGTCCAGAGCAGAATGTGCAAAAAACACCAGGGACAGCTGTTTTGCGGCCTGATTGGACCAGAAAAGCCAATTAAGAAAACATAAATTGTGCGAGTGTTATGCAGAGCTAAACCAGGCACTTTCAGAAGGGGAAACGGCAGTACTGGTAGATACTGCTTTTAAAAGCAAAGGAACTTTTGAATCACTGCAGTTATCACAGCTGTTAATGGTCTTCTATTTCTAATAATTTTATGGAATATATATATATATATATATATATATATATATATATATATACATGATATTAGCACGAGACAATAATCAAATCTGGTAATATTGTTTTAATTACATAATTCACTTGTTTGAATGTGGTTGTATCATTTACTTTCTTCCAAAACTTACTGGACTTAACATGGCAAGCAATTCAATTTGGTTTTGTTTTGTTTTTCTCCAGTTAGGTTACTAACTTCCATCCTTCCTATAAAACATTCAATGTTTCTTAACCTTTGTCACGGCACACACAAACGACACTGTTTAGCTAAAGACATCAAAGCATGGAAGATCTTCCCATTCATTCATACTGCATTGCATTGCAATCAGTTAAAAAGATACTTAGAAAGCTAATTACAGAGGAATTATACTGCACCGAAAAGAGTTCTGTACTTCATCTCCTGTAGAGGCAGTTATTCATTCAACACAGCTAGGCACTGGCCAGGTGACCCGCAATGTTCAAGGGACAAACCTCGAAGTTCAGAACTCCATAATTACAATTGATGTGTACAGTGTTATGTAACTAGACTAGTTCTTTTCAATTGATCTAATTGTTGCCGTCTCTGGTCTATGAGCATCCCAGATAAGGAGTTTTCCTCTTTTTTTATTTTTATTTATAACAGTCTGTTATTCTCCTGCACTGTCCCTCTTCCTATATTTTGTAGACCTGGTGTTTTTCACTGTTTGGGGACACTTTAGTTACAGGCAAGATCCTGTTAATAACTTCACTTTTTTACCGATATACATATAAATCGAACCTCTTTATCTGCAGAGGAGTTGGTAAATTCGCTGGTAATTTCACCTTTTGGCAGGAATAAACCGGCCAGCAACCTCTTTAAGTTACAGAGGAGCTGGTAACTTCGCGTTTTTACAAAAATAACCTCTTTATCTGCAGAGGAAACGAAGTTACAAAATCCAGGACTCAAACAAACACACAGTTCTTACGCTTCATCCAAACCCAGCCGTTCCCCTCGCGGAGATACGGAAACGTGGATAAGGACACACAGGCGCTTCGCTCCAATTTCTTGGGCGTACAGTCTCACATATACACCAAGCAATCCTGGGACTTTAAAGATCTAAAGTCTGGGCAACAACAAAAAAAATAAACTTACTTTCCCTAATATTTACAGAACACCCTAATCAGTTACATAGCAGCACAATAGCAGAACAGTGATCACATAAAAGCATAAAGTCACTACTCACCCACCGGCAAGTCTTCTGTCGTTGATGGGGTAGACAGGAAACAAATACTCACAAGCAGAGTCTTCCTAGGGGATCCAGATGTCACTGCGTCACACAGGGACCGCATGCACTTCTCCTGAACTGGCAGGAGGGAATCACGTCTTCTAGGCCAGCAGAAGGAAACTCATCCCCTGTTCTATTTTTTTTTTTTTTAATGTTAAGAACAGGAGGTAGCCTCTTCTCCTAATGAGAAGGAATTCACATCCCCTGTTGTCTTTTAAAACAGGAGGGAGCCGTTCCGACAAGAACGCAGCCAAAAGCGTAGTCTAGCCAGAGGAATCCTTGGGCAATTTAGAAAAAGGTTAGGAGTGACTACACTCAATTTAGAAGTGAGATGCGGCACCCAGTAGGTTGCGGCACCAATTGTGGGGCCCTGTATCCCACAACACATGTTTTCTAGATATCACCAATTACCAATTAGCAACAAATCACTCAGACTGCAAATTGCTCGAATACAATGCTTTTTATTCGGGTACCAGAACAAACAAACAGCAACTGCTTTGAGCAAAAGTCTCTGTCTGAGAAAGGTGGTGGACAGTCCACTTCCCTCACCGGAATTGGGGAGCAGACTGCCCACTGAGTTATGGAGCCATCCCCTTATATAGATATTCTCTGTCACAAAACTTCTAGAAGTCTGATGTCATTCTGTAAAAGTCAGAGTTACTTACAAAGAAAGAAAACTTTGCTAGAACTCCTTCTCTGAGGCCCCCTCCCATGAATAATGCCAATTATGCCTTAGGGCTACCTTCTCTACAGCTGGGGTTCTCAAGGTCTTCTGGTCTTTGCTTAATTGTGCTTCTTATCTGTGCTGTGGAGCAAATCTTTCCTGCATTCCTTGGCCTGTTTATGGTCTTTTCATCTCCTGGTGCTAAATTACATTCTTCTTTTCTTCAAGGCTGAAAGTATGTTTTCTGCTAATTAATTCTCTGAGCAGACCTGTATTTCTCTTCTGAGCCTGACTTCGCGTACTTCTACTCAAAGCAAGGCCTCCAGACTACAGCAGGCCGCAAGGCTGTATTGTAGCATATACTTTCTTAGCCCACAGGACATTTTCTTTTCTTCATCGTGCAAACTGCAGGCAGGCCATGATTACAGTCACAGATAGCAGCTGAAGGAGCAAAACTATCCCTAAGCCAAGATATAAACCCAAAATATCAAAATATCCCAACAAAACAGACAGTCCCGATGTGGATGACCTTGCTGGCATCCATACAGATGTCCCTGCTATGCAACCATGGGGCGGGGACATCTGTCTCAAGCAAGATTGCATACAGGGATGTCCAGCGGTATGGCAAAATGAAAACATGAGCCCCATTCTCCTTCAGTGTTCACTGACAAATTTTATTTATTTATTTTATTTATTTATTTATTTAACATTTCTTCTATACCGCGCTATTAAGATCAGTGCGGTGTACATTGAACAAAATATACAACAATGTATGCAAGTAACATTGAGTTTACATAGAACATGGGAATATATAACATGGATTAACAGGGAAAACTATGTACAGTCAACATCATATATGTATATGTTTTTACTATATAAATATGTTAGCTCAAGTGGAGATTATCTGCGTAATTTATGTAGGAGGCGCGAATCAACAGAGAGGGTGTGGAGCTATCGTGGAGCTTAACCATTTTCTGGTTGAATTAAGGTAATATGGTGTTTAGTGCAAGTTGGAGGTCTGTTGTTTGAGTGAACATGCGAGGTCACTTCTGGGTAGAATTTTGTGAATAAGTGATGCTTCACGGCTTTCCTGAATTGTAAAAGGTTTTTGATACAACGAATTTCGTGAGGAAGTAAATTCCAGTTCAGGGGTGCAAATAAAGAGAAAGCTCTGTTCGATGTAGCTTTAGTACATGATGTCATCATCTTGGGAACTATTAAGGTATTCATAGCAGTGGTCCTTCTGTTTCTATTTTCGAGAGTGTTATGTATTAGTTTGCTAATTGGTGTCGGAGGGTAGTTATTCATGGCCTTGAAGGTCAGAACTAGTGACTTATATGTAAGTCTGGCTTGTAATGGTAACCAGTGTAGGTCCTTCATGATCGGCGTTATGTGAGCAGCTCTTGGTGACCCAGAGAGGACTCTTGCAGCTGCGTTCATAGCCAGACGAAGTGGATTTAAGGTTGATTGAGAGAGGCCATGGAGGATGATATTCGCAAAATCTAGGTGTGGGATGACTAGAGCCTGGAATATTGAACGATAATCAGTATAGTCAAGTAGTGGTCGGAGGTGGCGTAGCGTTCTGATCTTATGATATATCCTCTTTGTCACATTCTTCACATGCGTTGTCATATCTAGGTGTTGATCCAATGTGATGCCGAGGTATCGGATAGTGGGTTTTGACGTCAGTTCTATGTTATTGATTAGCAGCGACGGAGGGGGTATGAACTTGCGATTTCTTGTGACAAATAATACATCAGTTTTGCTGTGATTTATTCTTAAGTTTTGTGTCAACAGCCATTCGGCTATTGCACCAAAACAATTAATTATTGGTGTGAACACTGGTTGGTCAGTATTAAACGGCATGTATATGAGGATGTCATCTGCGTATGCCAGGCATTGCACGTTGAAGGATCGGATCAACTCACATATCGGCTGCATATAAATGTTGAACATTAATGCTGATAATGAAGATCCTTGAGGTACACCTTGAGACTGTAGGAATGGCTCTGATGATTCCTGACCTGTTTTAACTTGTTGCCACCTATTGGAAAGGTAGGATCTACACCATTCAAGTGCTGTGCTTTGAATTCCCTTCTCACTCAGACGTTGCAGCAGTATGTTGTGGTTTACAGAATCAAAGGCAGCGGAGATGTCTAAAAATATGAGCACAAACCCCTGTTTAATGTTGTTTATTCCCGTGATAAGATCATTGAATAAGGTTGTAAGGATTGTGTCAACTCCATGCGCTTCTCTGAAACCATGTTGTGATTTGTCTAGAGGCGCTTGTAAATTGTAAAATAAAGGAGATATGAGTGTACTTCCTTCTCTTCACCCTCCAGATGTTTGCCTGACAAAATGAGAAATTTTCAGATAATCTATTCATGCTTGGAGCAGGTATAACCTTTGACGCAGCTCTGGATATCTAGAATGTTTCTGAAATTGGGCAGGAATGTCCAAGTTCTTGCTAACACTCCTGGCCATGCCTTCACCATACCCCCTTACCAACTTGGTCATCCATAGTCCTAGTTTCTAAAATGACTCCGAGGACATCTCTGTGCTTTGGACATGTCTATGCCCATTTTCATAAATAGGACTTCTAAAATAACTCCCTAAATACAAAACTGTTGGAAAGGGCTTGCATACCCAGTATGTTGCAACTTAGGCACATCAATAGATTGTAACCAATACCAAACAGCCACTTCCAAATTCATTATCTTTTTTGACGATGTTGGTTTTCACTTTTTTTCTTAGACGAATGTCTTAATTCCAGCTTGCAGTTTGTATGTTTCTTTTAATACATTTGCTGCTGAGCAAACTTACCTGCTTTTCGTGTTGGTTTATCACACTGACTGGAAATCTTAGGTCATGTGAAAATTTATGATTTTATTACCCATAGGAAGTAGGACTGGAGAATTGGGTGGGGGAAGGTGAGATCCCACCCTGAAAATCGGATAGCATGCTAGCAGATCCTTTTGTACATCTTAAGTCATTTTCAAAAAGACCGGCCTTTCCACCTAACCTCTCTGCAGTACCACTGTCCCCAATTTTGCTATATTTTTTGTTTTGATTAGATTGTAAGCTTTGATGAGCAGGGACTGTCTCTTGCATGTAGAGCGCTGTGTATGCCTTCTAGCGCTATACAAATGATTAGTAATAGTAGTAATGAAATATGGAATAGAAGCAGTCCCAGGACCAATCCCTAGAACACTATTGATGGAGCTCAGACCAAAGAGGAGAGGTCTATTTACCACTACCCTCTATAACTTAACCAATTCAGCTTACCACTTTGAGACACCCCTTCCCCCCCAACTGTTCAACATTTGCGTTAAGCTCTTCTGAAAAAGCCAAAAAACATATTGAAATCTAAATAAAGGATAGCCAGTGTTCACCTTGATCTAATTCTTTGATTGTCCAGTTAAAGAAATTGATCAGTTCCTTGAAGCCTGTAAGTTACTGGATTGAAGATATTCAACTATCTTTCTTTTAATTTTAATTTTCCTACTTCTGTGGTCAAACTAATTGCTCTGTAGTTTCAGCCTCCTCCTTATTTCCACATTTGTCAGATGTTGTTCCTCTTCATAAACTCTAATTCTGTGAACTCGCCCTCTCCCCCTTGTCGTCAAATAATGATTGAAGGGAACTCTTAGTGCAGTTGCCAGAATCTTTGTAAGCGCTCTTTATATCTTGACCTAGGATATGTCTCATCTTGCCTCATTACTCAACTGCTAATGTTTAGCTCAGTGTGAACCTTCTCCAATCCCGTCTTCAGTAAGCACTGATAAAAACTTATCTAGTATATCTCCTTTCTTTGGGTCATTGGCGTTTACCTCTCAAATTTACAATCCTACTTCTGCACTCTTTTCACTAAACTATCTGTTTATATATTTATTTATTTTATTTAAATGGATTTGTATCCCGCCTTATCCTAAAATCAAAGTGGCTTTCACATCAAATGATTTAGATTTGTGGTAGGGTGGGGGTGTTGGCATGCAGTGGTTGAATAGAAGTGTTTGTGAGGGGGAGGACCTGTAGAGTTTAATCAACACATGCAATATATACAGCGTGTGCTATTTACAATATACTATACACAGTTGTACTATACATAGTTGTGGGGAGGGGAGTTGGAGAGAAAAAAGGGGGGGGAACTTTGAAGGGAGGGGGATTGTGGTGAATGGAGCAGGATCTATGGACAGTTCCTTATCGTCACTTCAGTCCAGTCCCTTAACTTCTGGGTTGCGCAACCCTTCCAGCAGCTTGGAGGCTGAGCCCATCATCCTTTTGATGATGGTGGGGTATAAATACCCCTGGCACCATCCACTGGCACCAGTAATCTCAGCCTCCAAGCAGCTGGAGGGTTCCTGTAAGCCAGAGTGCTTACGGGCTCTTTTCTTAAGATTTAATTTACTTTAATTTATTTTAATTTAATTTACTCTATTTATTTTAGGCTAGGTCTTCTGCTTTCTTTTCTGTTAGTGCAGTACCTTAGTGAGGGTTCTGTACCTTTAAGGCTCCTGTTCTTTCCCCCCCCCCCCCTCCCTGCCTGCCTGCCTGCCGTCTTCAACTCGGTCTTTGAGGCTCCGGAGGAGGGGGCTTTTCCCGTGCTGCGGAGAGGTCCGGAGAACTCTCCTCCCGCGCATGCAGCGGCCGCGATCTTCTGACCCAGCCGCTCCTGCCTCGCGCCGAAGCCCCCTAGGCGGCTGAGCGCTAGAGGCAGCACCGACTTCCTGAAGTGACGTTTCCTTGCGTCGTGCTGCAGCCCCGAGGCGGCTAGGCGCTTGAGGCTGCTAAGGAGAGCAAATGCGGGTGTGGAGTGTCTTTTTCTACCGCGTCCCGGTAGTAAAGTCCCTAGCTCAGCGGCGTTCTTACTCCACCCGCAGGCCCGGCCTCCATGTGGCTGCGGCCTACCGCGTGGGAGCCGGCAGAGGAAGGCTGGTTCCCTCGTGGCTCCGGCTACTCGCCAGGACATCAAACTGCAAGTATCAGGGGGCAATTTCTTTCCTCCTGTATTTATTCTGATTTAATTTGATTTAATTTTCAATGCAAGTTTGAAATTTTGGAAACTTTTGGTGCCGCGTTTTTTCCCTTCACGGCTGGAGGGGAGGGGAGTGCTGGGGACCTTGGATCATTTAGTGCTATCCTTTTTGTTGGTTATCTAAATTGATTTACTTATCTAATTTGATTTATTTACTTAATTTCATTTGGTTTATTTAATTTACAATTTAAGTTTAAATTTATTTGAAGTTGAGTGGCATTGTCCAAAGAGGAATGATGGGCAAGCTACGGTGTCCTTCTTGCGGCACTCGTAGAGGGACGGCCTCTGAGACAGGAGTCTGCAGGGGTTGTGCAGCAGAGGCCGCTTCCGTGGAACAGGAGATCCACCAGAGCATGTCTCTAACCCTTCAGGGCTCAGGGGACCTTCCAGAAGGGGGAAGGGATTCCCACTCTCCTCCGCCTTCATCCTCAGAGGGTCCAGGCCCTTCCCAGTCTCTTCCCTCTCTCCTCTTGGGGGCGGAGGGAGACTGGGCTCAAATTTCACCCGAGTTTGTCCTGCTTTTGCACAAAGCCTACTGCTTATGCAAGCAGGGCTCGACAGACACAGCAGCAGCGAGGGACAGCATGGACGCGGGTGCAGGGAACACTAGACCCCTTGAGCCGGGGCCTCCCCCCAAGCGACCTAGGCTGGCGGGCAAGGATCTTGTTGACTCTCCGCCCCGGGATCTCCCTGAAGAGGATCTTTCGGACAAGGAAGAGATGGAGGAAGGGGAGGAGCTTGAAGAGGGGGAGATCCCTGAGGAGGAACAATCCCGCATAGTCAGAGTCTTTAGGCGGGAGGAGCTCCCGGCCTTAATAAGTGAATCTTTAAAAGTACTCAATATGGTGTCGGAGGCTCCAACAGAAGAAGAAGCTCTGGAGGATCCGCTGATCCAAGCCATAAGGAAATCTCAGAAGGTATTTCCAGTCCACAGAGTGGTCCGACAGATGATTCAGGAGGAATGGAATCAGCCCGAGTCTACCCTGAGAGGAGTACGTGCGATGTCTCGACTATATCCATTGCCGGAAGCAGACAAGGATCTCCTGAAATCGCCTAGAGTGGACGCGGCGGTCTCGGCAGTAACTAAGAAGACGACTATCCTGGTCGAGGGCGGCGCGGCCCTGAGAGACAGTCAAGATAGAAGACTGGACACCCTGTTAAAACAGGCATTTGATGTTAGTGCCCTTGCCTTACAGGCCTCTGTTTCGGGGGCTTGGGTAGCCAGAGCCTGTCTGAGATGGTCTCAACAGCTGCAACTGGCTGACAGCCCTTCAGGCGTCCCCCAAGAAGTGGTGGCCAAGTTAGAGTCCGGTTCAACCTTTTTAGCGGATAGCCAGTATGATCTTATTAGAAGCCTGGCGAAGAATATGGCCTCGGTTGTAGCAGCCCGAAGGTACTTGTGGTTACGTAACTGGGCGGCGGATGCTTCTTCTAAGACGCGCCTGAGACGACTTCCCTTCAAGGGGAAGCTGTTGTTTGGGGAAGACCTAGATAAGTTGGTAAAGGAGCTGGGAGAGTCGAAGGGAGGTAGGCTTCCCGAGGATAGACCAAGGCTGGGTCGTTCTTCGGCGCCGGTGCGAAGTCAGTCAAGAGACTTCCGTAGGTTCCGACAGCCCAGACTGAACACTTTCCCCAGGGGCCGTTTTCCTTCCAGGGGTCAGAACTTCCGTGGGTTTCGCGGAGCAGGTAGAGGTTTTGGAGCCTCCTCCTCCTCGACGTCTAGAAAACCACAATGAGAAGACGGGGGTCCAGGAGGGAGTGCTGCCGGTGGGAGGGCGCTTAAGGCAGTTCCTTCCCGCCTGGTCCCGAGTCACATCCGATCAGTGGGTATTAGAGGTGATCAGAGAAGGGTACGCTCTCGAGTTCACAAAGAGAGTATCCCCCGCATTTATTCTGTCCCCCTGCGGTCCACCAGAAAAGAAGGAGGCAGTGGAAATCACCCTTTCGAGGCTCCTAGCGCTGGGAGCGGTGTTGCCGGTCCCACCAGACCAAAGAGGGTACGGTCGATACTCCATTTACTTTGTAGTTCCAAAGAAGGAAGGTTCCTTCCGTCCCATTCTGGATCTAAAGCAAATCAACCGCTGCCTCAGAGTTCCTCATTTTCGCATGGAAACGCTGAGGTCCGTGATTGCGGCCGTTCGGCAGGGAGAGTTCCTTACATCTCTAGACTTGACGGAGGCATATTTACACATCCCGGTCAGAGAGTCTCATCAGCAGTTCCTAAGATTTGCCGTCCCAAGCGGCCATTTCCAGTTCCAGGCCCTCCCGTTCGGGCTAGCGACAGCTCCCAGGACGTTCACCAAGGTAATGGTGGTAGTGGCCGCGGCTCTTCGAAAAGAAGGAATCCTAGTCCATCCCTACCTGGACGACTGGCTGATTCGAGCAAAGTCAGAAGAGGAGAGTCACGTGGCGACAGCCAGGGTCGTGGACTTCCTCGTGGATCTGGGATGGGTCATCAATCGGGAGAAGAGCAGTCTAATACCCAGCCAGGAGATCGAGTACCTCGGAGCGCGGTTCGACACCAGAAGAGGAAGGGTGTTCCTTTCGAAGCAAAGATCAATCGACTTGAGAAGTCTCGTGGCCCGTTTTCTGGTAACAAGATGCGCCTCGGCCTGGCATTATCTTCAACTGCTGGGCACCATGGCAGCGGCAATAGAAGTAGTCCCCTGGGCCCGGGCTCATATGCGTCCTCTACAGCGTACCCTCTTGCGGCAGTGGTCTCATCAACATCACTCCTTAGCCAGACGCGTTTACTGTCCTCCCCGGATCAGGAGGTCCCTGCGGTGGTGGACAATCCCAAGGAATCTGGGCTGCGGGATGCCACTCGAGACTCCTCAGTGGACACAGCTAACGACGGATGCGAGTCTAACAGGCTGGGGTGCTCACTGCGAGGGACAATTCGCCCAGGGCTGCTGGACTCCGAGAGAGTCGCAGTGGTCGATCAACAGGCTGGAATTGAGGGTGGTAACATTAGCTCTCCGGGCTCTCGAGCTCTTGGTTCGTCAGAGGGCAATCCGGGTCCTATCCGACAATGCTACGGCGGTGGCGTACATCAACCGTCAGGGAGGAACAAGCAGCCCGTCCCTGGAGAAGGAGGCAGATGTCCTCCTGCAGTGGGCAGAGAGCCATTTGCTAGCACTGTCGGCGCAGCACGTGGCCGGAACAGACAACGTGATGGCCGATTACCTCAGCAGGTTCAAGATAGACCACGGAGAGTGGGAATTGGCGCAGGAGGTGTTCGATCAAGTGGTTGCCCGGTGGGGGACTCCAATCATGGATCTCATGGCTCGGTTCACGTCGGCGAAGGCGAGCCGGTTTTTCAGTCGCAGGAAGGAAAGGATGTCCGAGGGCTTGGACGCCCTGGTCCAAAACTGGCCTCAGAGGGCCTTCTCTATGTGTTCCCTCCTTGGGCGCTCATAGGGAGGGTTCTGCGGCGGATAGAAGCCCACCAGGGACTGGTTATTCTCATAGCTCCGGACTGGCCTCGGCGTCCGTGGTACGCAGACCTCGTGAGGTTGACGGCCGACCAGCCGTGGCGGCTCCCTGGCAAGGAGGACCTCTTGCGCCAAGGTCCAGTTCGCATGCCCCACGTGCATCGGTTCTCGCTTACGGCCTGGCTATTGAAAGGGCGAGGTTCTTGAAGCGGGGGTACTCGGGCTCAGTAATCTCAACCTTGTTGAGCGCTCGTAAGCGATCCACCTGTCTTTCTTACGTGAGAGTGTGGCGTATCTTTGAAGCCTGGTGTGTAGAACGTCAAATTACGCCCCTCTCAGCATCCGTCCCCGAAGTTCTGGAGTTCCTTCAGGCAGGTTTCGAGAAGGGTCTAGCGCCTAGCTCCTTGCGAGTCCAGCTGGCAGCTATCTCTTTCTATAGGGGAAAGGTTAGAGGCAAATGTCTGGGAGGTCACTCAGATGTGAGCAGGTTTTTGAGAGCGGTTAGACGGTTACGACCCCAGCGGAGATCTGTTATCCCCCCTTGGGACCTCAACCTAGTCTTGAATGCCTTAGCGGGAGAACCTTTCGAACCACTGAAGTCCTCCCTAAAGGACTTGATGCTAAAAACAGTATTTTAGTGGCAATTTGCTCGGCCAGGCGGGTATCTGAGCTTCAAGCCTTGTCGTCCAGACCTCCCTTTCTCACCTTCTTTAGGGATAGGGTGGTCTTGCGTACAGTCCCGTCTTTCTTACCTAAGGTCATCTCTCCCTTTCATGTAAACCAGTCGGTCTCTCTGCCCTCTTTCGCGGTAAGGGATCATTCGGGGGACGGAGAGAAGCTTAGGCGCCTAGATGTGCATAGAGTGCTGAAGAGGTACCTCGCCCGTACGGCTCCTTTCCGGAAGTCTGAACGCTTGTTCGTTCAGTTTGGAGGGCCGCATAAGGGAGAAGCAGCGGCCAAGGCTTCCATTTCTAGGTGGATCAGAGAGGCGATTGCTTCGGCTTATATCCTCAGAGGGAAGCAAGTTCCAGGAGGGCTTAGGACGCACTCAACCAGAGCGCAGGCTACCTCCTGGGCGGAAAATAGTTTGGTGCCACCGACCTGGTCGTCTCTCCACACCTTTACCAAGCATTATAGGCTAGATGTCCAAGGGGCGGTGGATGCCAGGTTTGGCAGCGCGGTACTTCGGTCCGGCATCTCAAACCCCTCCCAGATTTAGACTGCTCTGTTACATCCCAGAAGTTAAGGGACTGGACTGAAGTGACGATAAGGAAGAAGTAATTAGTCCTTACCTGCTAATTAGTGTTCCTGAAGGAACTTCAGTCCAGTCCCTGATCCCACCCGGGTTACATAGCAGGCGACGGACCGAAGACAGGCTACGGAACAGGTTCGGGGGATCTCTGGCTTAGGAATCGCTCCAAGTAGCAGCCCCTGTTAGGAGGTTCGGCTGATAAGGGGGGAGGACCTTCGCTGGCCTCCGGAAAACCTCCTCCTCCTTTCTCCTCTTTCCTTTACCTCCACAAAAAAAAAAAAAAAAATTTAATTATAAAGGTTACGAGGTGTGTTAGTTGTTGCAGTTTTCCAAATGGTTAAGAGTTAT
Source organism: Ichthyophis bannanicus (assembly GCA_033557465.1). Classification (NCBI taxonomy): domain Eukaryota; kingdom Metazoa; phylum Chordata; class Amphibia; order Gymnophiona; family Ichthyophiidae; genus Ichthyophis; species Ichthyophis bannanicus. Next base: position 558,402,883 of record CM066034.1, on the reverse strand, counting down.
TTATTATCTTTCCTTTAAGCCTGCTTTTACAATAGATTACTGGTGCCAGTGGGTGGTGCCAGGGGTATTTATACCCCACCATCATCAAAAGGATGATGGGCTCAGCCTCCAAGCTGCTGGAAGGGTTGCGCAACCCAGAAGTTAAGGGACTGGACTGAAGTTCCTTCAGGAACACTAATTAGCAGGTAAGGACTAATTACTTCTTTACGTGATGTCGCCGTAATGTTCTATGTAAAGTGTAGTCTTGAGTAATTTTCTGAATTCCTTCAGGTTGACAGTTGATCGTAGGCTGGCGGGGAGGTAGTTCCACATGGCTGGTGCCGCGAGGGATGTTGCTCTCTTTGACGTGGTTTGCTTTGTTTTGGTGAAGTCCTTGGGGGTTACGATGGTGTCGGAGGTGCCTTTCCTCCTCGGCCTGTTGCTTGTGTCGAATTTGATGATGGATAGTAGACTGTTTGCTGAGAGGCCCTCTTTGATTTTGTAAATGTTCAATATCCTCCGACTCAGATTGAAGAGATAGTTAACAAATTGATTATAGATATTGCCAAGATAGCCATAAAGGGAGAAGCAATCATTTTGGGTGACTTTAATCTACCTGATGTGGATTGGATTACTCCTGCACATCTGGAAAGAAGCAAAAAAATTGTAGATGCTCTCCAAGATGCATCACTTAGACAAATGGTCATGGAACCAACCAGGGAAAGCTCAACACAGGATTTAGTGCTCATCAACAGTGATAGCGTGTCAAATGTCTGCGTGAGTGCCCCTGCGAGCAACAGCAATCATCACACGGTGTGGTTTGAGATAAAAGCCAAGGTACAGGCCAAACATAGCAAGCTCAAAGTCCTAAACTTCAAAAACACTGACTTCAAGAAAATGGCCGAGTATCTAAAGGAGGAGATGACAGGGTGGAAGGCGATAAGGGAAGTGGAATTGCAATGGGCTAAACTAAAGGTGGCAATAAAAGGGGCAACAGATAAATATGTAAAAAGAGTAAATAAAAACAAGAGGAGAAGGAAACCTATTTGGTTTTCCAAAGAAGTGGCTGCTCATATAAAGGCAAAAAACACAGCTTTCGCAAAATTCAAAAGCTTGCAAACAGAACACAGAAATGAATACAGGATCAAACTCAAAGAATCAAAAAGAGAAATAAGGATAGCAAAACCAAAGGCCAAGGAAAAGATGGCTAAAGATGTTAAGGGTGGCGACAAAACTTTCTTCAGGTATATTCGGGAAAGGAAAAAGATCAGAGTTGGAATTACAGGACTCAGAAGTGCTGGGAAAGGACTCATGGAAAGTGACATAGAAAAAGCGAAATTGCTAAACAAATACTTCTGCTGTGTTTTTACTAAAGAAAATCCTGGAGATGGACCAGCTGTGACTCCCAAATATAAAAATGGGAATGAAGTAGATACCACACCATTCACAGAAGATGAGGTGTTGGAACAACTTGCTAAACTGAAAGTGGACAAAGCCATGGGACCGGATGGGATACATCCCAGGATACTGAAAGAGCTCAGAGAGGTTCTTACAGTGCCGTTAAAGGATGTATTCAACAGATCCTTGGAAACAGGAGAGGTTCCTCAGGACTGGAGAATGGCTGATGTCGTCCCTCTACACAAAAGTGGTTACAGGGAAGAAGTGTCAAACTACAGACCCGTGATCCTTACCTCGGTGGCGGGAAAAGTAATGGAGACGCTCCTGAAAGAGCGAATAGTGACCTTTCTCAAAACCAACAGGCTGCAAGATCCGAGGCAACATGGTTTTACTGAAGGACGTTCTTGCCAAACAAATCTGATTGAGTTCTTTGACTGGGTGACCAAGGAACTAGATCAGGGGCATGCGATGGATGTCATCTACCTGGATTTCAGCAAAGCCTTTGATACTGTTCCTCATAGGAGGCTTGTCAACAAACTCAGTAGCTTGGGGATGGGTTCCAAGATGGTAAACTGGATTAGAAATTGGTTGACTGACAGACGACAGAAGGTGATGGTACATGGAGCTCACTCGGATGAAAGGCAGTAGAAAGACGGTATATAAAAATTGTTAAATAAATAAATAAAGGAAGATGATTAGTGGGGTGCCCCAGGGTTCGGTCCTGGGCCCGGCACTGTTCAATGTATTTGTGAGGGATATTGCTGAAGGACTGAATGGAAAAGTCTTTCTTTTTGCAGATGACACAAAAATTTGCAACAGAGTGGACTCCCCCGAGGGAGTGGATAACATGAGGAAAGATCTACAAAAGCTGGAAGAATGGTCTAATGCTTGGCAATTACAATTTAATGCGAAAAAGTGCAGTGTCATGCACTTGTTGTTGTTGTTGTTGTTAAGTGCCGTCGAGTCGGAGTCGACTCATGGCGATCCTTTGGATAGCTATCCTAAATTGTGTTTGGTCTTCAGTCAGGTGGCTCATTGTTGACAGACTGGTACCCGTAGCTGCTGTTATTGTATCGATCCATCTCATTGCTGGCCTTCCTCTTTTGCGTTGACCTTCTATCTTGCCAAGCATGATGTCGTTCTCTAATGATCTCTCTCTTCACATGATGTGTCCAAAGTATGAAAGTCGAAGTCTTGTCATCTGAGCTTATAAAGAAAGCTTAGGTTTGATCTCCTCGAGTACCGACTGGTTTGTTCTTCGGGCAGTCCTTGGTATACACAGTATTCGCCGCCAGTACCATAATTCAAAGGCATCAATTTTCTTCCTGTCTATCTTTTTCACTGTCCAGCTTTCACATCCATATGATGTTATTGAAAATACCATGGCTTAAACAAGTCGAATATTGTATGGAGAGAGACATCTCTGCTCTTGAGATGTCTTAGGTAGCAGAAATCCAAGGGAAATGTACGCAATAGGGGGCGAGAGGTTGGTGTGCATGGTTCAGGAGAAAGACTTTGGTGTGATTATCTCTGATGATCTCAAGGTGGCAAAACAGTGTGACAAGGCTGTGGCAAAAGCCAGGAGGATGTTGGGCTGCATACAAAGAGGGATTACCAGCAGAAAGGAAGAGGTACTTATGCCACTGTACAGGTCGCTGGTGAGGCCTCACTTGGAATACTGTGTTCAGTTTTGGAGAACATATCTTGCAAAAGATGTAAAAAGACTGGAAACTGTTCAGAGGAAGGCGACCAAAATGATTTGGAGCCTGCGTAAGAAACCCTATGAGAAGAGACTTGAAGACCTAAATATGTACACTTTGGAGGAGAGGAGGGATAGAGGAGATATGATTCAGACCTTTAAATTCTTAAAGAGGAACGATGAACAAACAAACCTCTTCCAAAGACGGGGAAGCTGCAAAACTAGAGGGCATAACATGAAGCTGCAAGGTGGAAAATTGAAAGGCAATGTCAGGAAATATTTTTTCACTGAAAGGGTGGTGGATGCTTGGAATGCTCTCCCGATGGAAGTGGTGGGGGCAAACACGGTGATGGAATTCAAAACAGCATGGGACAAGCACTGCGGATCCCTTTATAGCAACAGGATAAAACAAAATAAACTGAACCATCTAACTTCTCAACAAATAGGGGTGTCCTACATGGAGTGGTGGGTCCACCCCTAAACAGACATGGGGAGGGGTGGCTTGCACGGAGCGACGGGTGCACCTACTCTTGCCGTATATTTGCTGGGCAGACTGGATAGACCATGCTGGTCTTTATCTGCCGTCATTTACTATGTTACTATGTTAATATGGTTTTGTATTGGATGCGGGAGTCAATTGGAAGCCAGTGCAGGCTGTTCATGATGGGGGTGATGTGATCCTGCTTTGTGGAACCAGTTATTATGCGGGCAACTGCAAGGGTCGGAGTGTTTGTTTTGGGAGTCCTAGGTAGATGTGATTGCAGTAATCCAATAATGGTGTGATGATGGCTTGACAAACAGTCATTATAAACAAAATGATATTATAAACTGACAAACAGTTTATAATAGCACTGAGTGCAGATTCTATAGTTCTTTGTTTTGACGTCCACAAGCACACCAACTAGCCATGTACCCCAACCCTCCTATGTACATTGGTCAACACTATGCGCATAGTGTGGTTGGGTATGTGTGTAGGTGAGCAGTGCACAGGGGTGGTTGTGGCATGCAGTATAGCATCAGTGCACACAACTTTCCACTCTCTCAAATACAGACACTCCCTCCACTGATATTTCAGTGGGTCTTAGCTTGTATGCATATAAGTGTTGTCACCTCGCTTTTCTGGCTTAGTTACAGTGTCCTGTAAAAGTACTTAAACCTTGATTTCATATTTGCTTCTAAAAAATAATTCAAAATGTATTATAGAAGTTTGTTTCACTGATCTACTCAACATACTCTACACTTCCAAGGGTAATTTTATAACAGGGTGCCTAAGTTAACAGGGCAGGAAAGCTCCTATTTTTAGCCCATTTCATAAAGACATATAGGCAGCTATGGGGCATGTGAACTAATGTGTGCTATTCGGGTAGCTCGGGGTTGGTGCACAGATTCAGTGCCACACTAAAATCCCGTCTTGGTGGCAATTGGGTGGAACAGGGGTGTTCTTGCTGCAGGGCTGCTAGTGCGGGTGTTAGAAGGCCGGGCTGTCAGTGCGTGGCACAGATAGCACAGTGCAGCTAATGCCACTTCAGTGAGTGGAGTTAGCTGCTCCTGTGGCTGGTTTACCACAGCGACCTGCATTAACTGCAGGGGTACAGCTGTATCCACCTCTCTGCAGTTAGTATGAAGCCTCGCATTAGTAAGGTGGCCCAAACCCGTGTTACCAGCACGGCCCTTAGTAAACATGTTCCTATGTATACTTATAAAATACTAGTACAGATCCTGCAGCAATTGCTCCTAGATTAGAAGTGTGGACATTAGGCCTTCTAAGCAGAGATGGCATAAATGTTAGCATGTACTTTACGCATATTTTATAAAATCTGTAAATAGTTCATGATTCCACTCATGCTCTGCCCTGAGCATTCCTATTGTACAAGCACACGCCAGCTTGCACAACGCATAGTTTTAGGCGCGACCTAATTTTATTAGAACCCAAATATGATTTTACAATGTCTTGCAATGTGCGTACTTTTAGGTGCCTTTATGGTGAGCAGTTTTCAGACAGTCCTCTTTTCTGGGTCACTTAGCATTTACCTTCATATATAATTTTTGAAAATTGTCCTTTTACAGGAGTGTTCTGGGAAGGCAAGGGTGGTGCCATGATTGGTTTAATTATCACAATCCCGGTGGAGGACTGACCTATGGGCCTAAAAGTTAATTGGGGCAAGGGCAAAGCTGAAATTCTCATAGGGTGCCTGATACCCTTACACTGACCTTATGTCTGTTGCCAGCTGTCTGAGGAAGCCATGCTTCTACTTGTTCTGCAGTAGGGATGGTTCAGTCAGCATCTGATGACGTCTGCCTTTTTATTTCCTCATACTTTGTTACTTTTGCAGGTGTGATATCTTTTTTGTGTACAGTGACTGGGATACTCGGGAACTGTGAAAATCTAAGGCTTCTCTACAAAAATCTAGAGTACAAGAAACGGCTGCAATACATGGTAATGTATTTTCCAGGTACTATTCTGTGGGAAAGCAGGGCTGGAATTTAGTTATTTTATTTAGCAAGGTTTATATGCCACATTTCTCCGGGTAAAAGCGGTGTGCATGGAACAAAGAACATAAGTTACATAGAACAGTTAACTGTATACAATGAACATTTTAAAGCATGGGTTGATATATGTACAGTGGGACTTTTGTTGAATGGGGAAGAATAAAGTGAATGATTGGGCTGAAATGCACCATGTGAAATTTGGTAGGTAATGGTAGAGGACGTACAGGTCTGAGACTACGAAGATGGGAGGTTGAGGGGGAGGTTAGGTAGTGGGGCTAAAATGTTCAGTAAATAGGTGAGTTGTTTGCAGAAGGTATGGAGGTCAGTGATGTTTCTTATTGAATCTGGTGGTGTGTTCCAAGTAGATGGTGCGTATAGCTCAAAGGCTCGTCCACATGCTTGTTGGTTATACTTTGTTCTGGCATGGGGGATGATAAGTGTTTCTTCTGGCTCTGTTAGGCTGTGGAGTTTAGAGTACAGTATGGAGGTGAGTGGTGGGGTGGGAGTGGATGGCTTTGCAGGTCAGAAGGAGGGTCTTGTATTTGATCTGACTGGGTAGTGGTAGCCAATGGAGTTGCTTGAGGATGGGTGTGATGTTATCATGTTTTGTTGCTCTTTGGAGGATGCGTGCTGTTGAGTGAAGAGCAATGTGCAGGGGAAGTAGGGGTAAAGCAGCAGAAATCATGCCTAATTTGATGCCATGGACATATACACCCCCTCGGAAGAAAGTGTAAGTGTAGATTCACGTAAATCATGACTCGCCCATGGTCTGCCCTAGAACACGCTTACATGTGGGTCATGTGAAAGTGTGCACCACCTTGTCACTATGGGTACTTTTATTTATTTATTTACATTCTCTTATATACCGCGCTATTCTGCATCAGTGCGGTTTACATTGAACAAACTGAAATTACATTGAACAGGGCATTATAACTTGGAGATAACTAATTTACAGGGAACATGGGCTATGGAGGGTTACACACATATAAGCCATGGGGTGATTTTATTAAAACTTTGTGCTTGTAGAACTCTTGATAAAATTTACCCCATGTAATCACGGGCATATGTAAGCATGACAGTAGAATCGGATAACACAAACCGGATAAAATTAGGACAGCCATTGACCTATCTTAACTTTATCCAGTTAGTGGCTGAAGATTTCCACTGACTGGATAGCTTCTGGACAGTGCTGCTCTGCCCACAGACTGCGCTGTTCTTAACTGGATGTCTTTTCTGCATTCTATGGGGATATTTAGTGGCACTATCCCAATAGTACCACTGAATATCTGGATCGCCGCGTATGGTGCCCCTCAAAGATTTTTCCACATGTAAACTAGCTTTACATTCAGAAAAGGGCTTTTATAAAATTGTGTGAACATATACACATAAAGAGGCCGATTCTGTATAGCACGTGGAGAATTACGCGTTAGAAATGTGCATAAGTCTCTATTCTGAAGGACTTGCGTCTGTGAATGGGCACATCTCCAGGAACAAGCAGGAATGTAGTCTTCACATATGGGTATCGTTGGTACCGACGGAGCCTGCGCGGGAACACTCTCCAGCGTCCAATAGGAATGCTTTTGGGAGCATCCCATAGCGCCTGCGTGTTGCCTTCCCGCTTTTCCCAACTGTCCCTCTCCAGTTTTTTGTTTTCCGTGGAGCCGACAGGTCGCACATCCTGTCACCGCAGAAAATAATTCCATTCTATTCTTCTTTTTGTGGTCGCGTCTGCCTTCCTTCGACGCTACATCGGTACCGCCGGTTCTTCTTTCTTTTTTTCCAGAAAAAAACAAACAAACTTACTTTTCTTCTGGAGTCTTTTCCAGGTTTTTTCTCCTCAGGTGCCACGTGCCATTTTGGGCACTAGGCCCAACTTTTCCTTTAAAATGGAAAAACCCGCTTCGGGTTTTAAAAAGTGTTCCAAGTGTGGCGGTACCACTTCCGTCACCGACACCCATGAGTTGTGTCTCAAATGTTTAGGTCCTGACTACTCTATTTCAGAGTGTGTTGCCTGTGGGATGATGTCGAAGATGAGCCGGCAGAACCGTGCTGCTAAACTTAGCATCCTTTTTCCCTCTGATGCAGCCTCTGTGGCATCGACGTCTTCCAGGGCTTCGTCTTCCTCCCATGGATCTCAGGTAACTAAACATAAATCTAGCCGGTCCTCAAAGGGTAGATCTCCCTCTAAGCATCGAGATGCCTCTGGCGTTGCCCTTGAGGGACTTTTACTGGCAAAATTGCCCCGGTGGGAGGCTTCGGCTTCCAAAGCATTAACGGGGCTCCAGGATGTTCGAGGCCTCAACCTCAGCAGAACTACTGGTGCCATGCTCTGGGGTACCGACTGCTTCATCCGGTACCGATACCCAAGCATCAGCAGCATCGATAGACCAGAGATTCTTGGCTATTGAACGCAGTCTGGTGGCTCTTCTCACGGCCTCGATGCCCTTGAAACCGCTTCAGACAATTCAACCGGTACCGGCACCGACTCCAGTACCGGTATCGACTGCATTGACATCGTGCTTATCCATCTGGTATTGACAAGTCGGTACCGGACCCCTCCGATGCCGACTTTGATCGGTACCGGTACCGTGTCTTGCATGATCACCCAGATTGGAGGTACTTTGAATCCTCGGATGAGTCTGAAGACTCTGAAAGCTCTGCCGATACCAGAGTACTTCTTCCTGAGGATTCTTCTTCTCCTCAGCGTAGGATGTCTCCACCAGAGGATATGTCCTTTCAGGATTTTATCCAAGATGTGGCTCGAGGTCTTTCCATCACAGTGTCTCCTGAAAAAGAGCCTAGGGCAAAGGAATTAGAAATCCTACAATACCCTAAAGCTCCCAAGGAGGCAGCTACCTTACCTATTCATGAGATCTTTCATGATCTCATGTTAAGGATGTGGGAAACACCTCTAACCACATCTCCTTACTCTCGAAGACCCGACACCATGTATCGAGTTCCTCTCTGTCCTGGGTTTCAGAAGACTCGGCTACCACACCATTCCATGGTGGTGGAATCAGCTATGAGAAGGATCAAGAGTGCAAAAAGGCATGCATCTAATCCTCCAGGACGTGAGTGTAGGGCTCTTGATGCCTTTGGACATCAAACCTTCCAGGCTTCCATGCTTTCTGCTAGGATCAGTTCCTTTATTTTATATATGGGAATGTTCCTTAAGGAGGTTACAGGAGATTTAGAGCTTATGAGCCCTCTCCTTCCTGATGATAAGAGGCAGGATTACCTTGCCCTTGTCAAACATGCTCAGGATGTTTCCAAGTTTGTCAATCGTGCAGCCTTTGACTGCTTTGAGTGTATAAGCAGAATCTCTGCTATTGCCATAGGTGCACGTAGGATTGCCTGGCTCCAGGCATCTGACTTGGAACTTTGGGTACAGGTTAAACTAGGAAATATTCCTTGCACAGGAGAGAATCTCTTTGGCAAGAATTGGCAGGAAAAAGCTAATGAGATAGATGCTGACAATATCACCTTGGATAGATTGTCTAAATCTACAGCTGATCCTGCAAGGAAAAAATCCTACAAGCAACCATTCTTCATTAAGAAGAAGAAGTTTTATCCCTCCTATACCCAACAGATAGATTGTTTGGGTCAGTCTGCCCAAAAGGGACAGCAGCAACAACCTAGGCAAAGAAAAACAAAAGCTGCTAAGCCTCAACCGGCTCAGCAGACTCAGCCTCCACAGGGGCTTTGACTCCTATCTATAGAACTTTGCCTTCCTGGCCCTGAACGGTCCAGAACCCTCCACCATTCCAGGAAGGTTATATCATTTTGCCCCCAGAGGGGGTCAGATAACAGCAGAAAATTGGACTCTGTCTATTGATAGAGAGGGGTACAACCTTCATTTCCTCAGCATGCCCCCTCCTACAATGGAAAGACAGTTCAAATCTCAGACCTCTCTCAACAACCAGTTAGGTCAAGAGGTCACTTTGCTTCTTGCCCAAGGGTCAATAGAAGAGGTACCCGTTCTACTCCCCCTATTTCCTTATTCCAAAGAAAACAGGAGAACACAGACCCATTGTAGACCTCAGAGAATTGAACAAATTCCTGTTCAAAGAGAAGTTCAAAATGATTTCTCTAGGAACCCTGCCGCCATACCTTCAGAGTCAGGATTGGCTTTGTTCTCTAGATCTCAAGGATGCGTAGACTCATGTTCTCATCCATCCAACTCATCGAAAGTTCCTTCGATTCCTATTTCAAGGGAAGCACTACCAATACAGGGTTCTTCCTTTTGGCCTGGCCTCGGCACCAAGGGTGTTCACAAAATGCATGGCTGTGGTGGCAGCATTTCTTCGCACCCTGGTAATAATCGTCTTCCCTTACCTAGACGACTGGCTCATTCGAGCCCCTTCAGAGCCAGAGGCCAGGGTTGCTCTCTCTCGCACAATGCGCATCTTTCAGTATTTGGGACTTGTCATAAACTTCCCAAAATCCAACCTTGCTCCCACTTAGTCTCTAGAGTTTATAGGAGCTCTGCTGAATACCAGACAGACAAGGGCCTACCTTCCACAGGCCCGCTGTCTTTGCATTGTGCAGTTGGCTTCCCAAGCAGTGTTAAAACCTCACCTCACTGCTCGAGAAATGTTACAGTTGCTAGGCCACATGGCATCCACCGTGCATGTGGTTCCTTATGCTCGCCTCCATATGAGGGCAGCCCTGTGGACTTTATCCACTCAGTGGGCTCAGGCGTCAGGTTGCCTGTCAGACAAAATAGCAAACTCAGATTGCATTATTTTGTCCCTGCAATGGTTGCAGTCAACCCAGAACCTTTTGGCGGGGTCTCCTTTTCAGCAACCCCCACCCCAAGCCACTCTAGCAACAGATGCTTCACAGGTGGGTTGGGGAGCCCACCTGCAAGGCCTCTCTACCCAGGGTACCTGGACTCCACAGGAGTCCTATCTACACATCAATCTCCTGGAACTCAGAGCAATCTTCCTTGCTCTTCGAGTATTCCATACCCAGCTCATCTACAAGACAGTCCTAGTTCAAATGGACAATCAAGTAGCCATGTTCTCTGTGAACAAACAGGGTGGAACAGGCTCTCTGTCGCTATGCAACGAAGCTTTGCGACTATGGGCCCTCGCCAGAGAACATCAGATTCATCTCCTTGCGGTGTATCTTCCAGGCATTCAAAACTCTTGGGCAGACAGACTCAGTCGAGTTCTGCTTCCACACGAATGGTCTCTCTATGTGGACCAGGTGGCCAAACCTTTCCAAATTTGGGGAACCCCGGACATAGACCTCTTTGCAAGCACACTGAATGCCAAACTTTCCCAGTTCTGATCCAGAATTCCGACTCAGGGTTGTCAGGCCAGGGATGCTTTCCTCCTCCATTGGGGCCAGGACTTCCTGTATGCTTTTCCACCCATTCCCCTAATTCCCAAAACCCTGTTCAAGCTTCAGAGAGACAAAGGTCATATGATTCTCATAGCTCCACATTGGCCACGGCAAATGTGGTACCCTTTGCTCATACATCTCTCTGAAGCTCCGCCTCTGGAGTTAGGATCTGCTCCAGATCTCCTTTCTCAGGAGGACGGGATGCTGTAGCAGCCCAATCCCCAGTCTCTGCATCTCAGGGCCTGGTTGCTGAAAGCCTAGAACTTCACGGTCTTAACCTTTCTCAACAGGTAAAGGATATCTTTTATGCTTCCAGGAAGCCTTCCACAAGATGTTCTTATGCTTTCAAGTGGAAAAGGTTTACCATATGGTGCTCACAGAAGGGTCTTAACCCTCTTGCGATACCTCTGGAATCATTACTGGAGTATCTCCTTCATTTTTCTAATGCAGGGCTTAAGACCAATTCAGTGAGAGTTCATTTGAGTGCTATTGCAGCTTTTTTCAAGTCTCTAAATGGGCAACCTATTTCCTCTCATCCTCTCATAGTGAGATTTATGAGAGGCCTTCTTTTAACTAAGCCTCCCATTAAGCCAGCACCGGTGGCATGGGACTTAAATTTGGTTCTTGGGCAGCTTATGAAACCGCCTTTTGAACCATTAGCCACTACCTCTTTGAAATTCCTTTCCTGGAAGGTCATCTTTCTTATTGCAATCACATCAGCATGTCGCATCAGTGAATTGCAAGCATTGGTGGCTGATCCTCCTTAGGGGGGAAGGAAAAGAAGATAATCTTCCGCAGATAGACAACCAGAGGAGAGCAGCGGAAGTAATGACCACGGCCTACCAGGTGATAGATAAAATTCTTTATTAAGGACCCAACTTAACAAGTTTCGGCCGAAGCCTTCGTCAGGGGTCTAAAAAACAAACACACAATAAGTAAGCATAATACTAAAACCAAAAACCAAACGATAACAAACTGTGTAGATAAAAAGTTACCAGAAAACCACATAGAAGGTGTAAGGACACGTCTATGCGGGGGAGCGACTACTCTTCCCAATCTGAAACATAGTAAATGTACAAACATGAATGATATTAAAAATAAAAATAAAAGTAATGCAAAAACACTAAAATGCAAATGAAACATACATATGCATAACATGATAAATAAATTGCATTAACATGTAAAATGAATCTGATAAATAGATTACATTAACATGTAAAATAAATATAAATGAAAATAAAAACAAACTAAAATCTCATCCATGGAACACTGATTATGTGTGAAAAAAAACCTTCCTGAATGTATGTGAAACAATTTGTGAACCAACTGTGATGTAAACGTATCTGCAAGAAACTGTCACACTTGAAAGAGAAGACATATGTATTGCAATAATTACAAAAAGGCCCGTAAAACAAACCTACAAAGCACAAAAAATAATAACTTGTATGAAGAAAAGAGCACAAGCATTGACAATTGAAAGCTTTGTATATCTAAAAAAAGCAAAAGTACCATCGGTGAAAACATGCATCTATCGTGTATGAGGTGAATGGTCATCCGTGGAAAATAGGGGGGGGGGGGAAGGGGAAGGGGGAGTGAAAGGATCCATTTTCCCTATTTTCCACGGATGACCATATGTTTTCTCTTTTAAGTGTGACAGTTTCTTGCAGATAATATCATTCATGTTTGTACATTTACTGTGTTTCAGATTGGGAAGAGTAGTCGCTCCCCCGCATAGACGTGTCCTTACACCTTTTATGTGGTTTTCTGGTAGCTTTTTATCTACGCAGTTTCTGTTATTTTTTGGTTTTAGTATTATGCTTACTTTATGTGTGTTTGTTTTTTAGACCCCTGACGAAGGCTTCGGCCGAAACTTGTTAAGTTGGGTCCTTAATAAAGAATTTTATCTATCACCTGGTAGGCCGTGGTCATTACTTCCGCTGCTCTCCTCTGGCTGATCCTCCTTATACAAGGTTCCATCACGATAAGGTAGTCCTTAGGACTCATCCACATTTTATGCCAAAGTTGGTGTCACCTTTTCATTTAAACCAAGCGGTTTACCTTCCTGTATTCTTCCCAAGGCCTCATGCCTCAAATGCAGAAAGGAATCTTCATACTTTGGATTTAAAAGGGCTCTAGCCTTTTACTTACAAAGGACACAGCAACATAGGAAGTCCTTTCAACTCTTTGTTGCTTTTGATCCTAGTCATTTGGGACTTCCAGTCTCAAAAAGAAGACTGTCCAACTGGATTGCACAGTGTATATCTTTTGCCTATGAGAGTAAAAACCTTCCTCTGGAAGGCCATGTCACAGCTCACAATGTGAGAGCCATGGCAGCCTCTATGGCTCATCTTCACTCTGTGTATATTGACGACATCTGCCGAGCAGCTACTTGGGCTTCGGTTCATACCTTCACAGCCCTTTACTGCTTAGATAAGGACTCCCGCCGGGATGCCTTGTTTGGTCAGGCTGTTCTTCAACACCTGTTCCATACTTAATCAACTCCTACCCACCATCCCTGGTAGGATGCCAGAGATCCATGGGGGGAAGTGGAGCCCTTTCACAAGGGCACACAACTTCTGGGGTCTTCTCCCTGGCATCTGCAGCTAGGGAGTCCCCATATGTGAAGACTACATTCCTGCTTGTTCCTGGAGATAGCATAGTTACTCACCTGTAACAGGTGATCTCCAGGAACAGCAGGAATTTAGTCTTGACAACCCACCCACCTCCCCTAGGCGTTGTATCTCTCTTTCTCTCTTTCCCTCTCTCTTTTGTCTCAGCTTTAAACTCAACTGGAGAGGGACAGTTGGGAAAGGCGGGAAGGCAGCACGTAGGCGCTGTGGGATGCTCCCAAAAGCTTTCCTATTGGATGCTGGGGAGCGTTCCCACGCAGGCTCCGTCCGTACCGACGATATCCATATGTGAAGACTAAATTCCTGCTGTTTCCGGAGATCACCTGTTACAGCTGAGTAACTATGCTTTGCATGCTTTGTGCAGTTGCTGTTCTGTGTGTGCATAAGCCACATTGCGTATATTTTTCATAGGGTATGCAGGGGGCAGCACTGGTAAGGGAGGAGCATAGGTGGGGGTCTCAATTCACTCGTGTAGATTATAGAATATTATAACTTACATCCGTTTTTTCATTACTTTAGTCATGTGTAGCTGCTGCAACTGTGTGCTTGCATGCCAATATGCCCCTTCTTTATGAAGTGAAGTATACATGTACTTCACTTCATAAAATAGGCCCAGATATATGTGTACTACCTCAGTTTGCCTTAATGGAGGTTTATAAACTTTTCCTTAAAATGTGCATTGAAAGCCTGTACTTCTATGCCATCTGCATTGTTCCCACCTGACTATACGCTCTTCAACATGTATTCCACCCCCCCCCAGTTTATAAATCATATATAATTTATAATATAAATTTATAAATCATATATAATATATAATTTGTAAATAGTTACCCCTGTTATCCAAGTTATTTCTTCCTGTTCAAATGTAAACACAAAGTACCATCGGAAATGTGTAAATTCTTTGTTCAGTGTAAACCGCGCTGATGCTGAATAGTGCGGTATAGAAGAGACTTTAAATAAATAAAATAAAATAAATAAATAAATTTTTCTGGAGACAGATGCCATTTATTAAACATCTTGATGCCACATCTTTCACGGTAACTTAGTAGAAAGGTGGTTGAATATTCTGGAATATTTCCATCCTTTTTTACCCAAGTAAATATCTAAATCTTCTTCTCATTGTATTTAATGCCTGGGCAACTTAAATGAAGCATCTATAAGCAGCTGGTATAATTTGGAGATGAAACCTTGATTTCCACTAAATCCCATACACAGTGCCTCAAATATTGCTTTCTCGTCTTCAAATCCCTCAACTCTTTTCCAGTGAGTAAATGTTGCATTTGCAGAAAGCCATATGTTTCCTGTGTCAGAGTCTCAGCATTTTCCATCAATTCTTCAAAGATTATCAACTTCATACTTCAGGAATTGGACCAAGAGCACAAACCCTTTCTTCCACCTCTGGAAAATTCTTTGTGCTAATTCTTGGCGAAAGCCCTGATTATCGCTAAGTGAAGTTAGTAGTGAAGATTTTCTTCCCATCTAAAAGACTCTCTTTACATCTCTCCTAGAGTGGTGCAGGATGTCTAAGGACTGTGTGCCCCCCTCTACCATCTCCTTTTAACTAATCATTAGTCCAACCTCTGTCCCTCTCCTACAGCATTCTCTGTGCCCAGCCACTGCTTCGCCAGTAATTTTTTTTTCTATTCGTAAATTGCATTCATTTAAGCTGCCAGATTTAGTAGGGTTTAAAATCAGAGACACCCAGTCCCCCATTCTGCTTTGTTTAGTAGAGTAACCTTTTAGCCACATCTTTCTATGTATGGTTCTAAAAATACCATCTGACAACTGTATTGGGAGAGCCTGGAATAGATATAGAGATCTTGAGAGCACTACCATTTGACAGTAGCTATTCGGTCCATCCATGACAAATGCAGATGAGACCAATTCTTTAGCTGTCTTTCTACCTTCCCACTAGCCCCTTATAATTGACTGAGCATAAGGGTTTAGTCTCTGCTGTAAGCTGAACACTGAGGTGCTTTAGGCTTTTTAAACAGAAATTTATACCTTAACCTGCTCTCCAAATTCTTATCTAAGAAAATTCTCAGAATCTCAGACTTATGCCTATTAACTGTAAGCCCTGAGAGTCGCCAATTCTCTCACAATTCCAACTTTAATAGTGGAAGGGTTATATGTGGTTTACTCACCGAGGAGAGGAGGTCATCTGCAAACAGTGATAATCTATAATCCACCCCCACCTCTATTCCTTTGAGATCCAAACTAAACCTTTCCCTAGCAGCTAAGGGTTCAATAGATAATGCAAACAATAATGGGGAAAGCAGGCATCCCTGTGTAGTGCCACTTTCTAATGTAAACTATTCTGGCTACCCCCATTATCCTTAACACAAGATTTGGGGCCTTGCTACAATGCTTTTTATTCATTCCAAAATAGATTGGTGCAAAGCATATGTTTTCAGTCTCTTGAGCATAAAGATCCAACCCACCTGGTTAAACACCTTTCGATATCTATTGCTAATAACAGACTGAATCCCACTTCCTAAGCAACCCAAATTATACTAGGTGCAATCAAAAAGTATCAAGACTTGTATAATAACACAAGACGTATAACACTGACAGTTATTGCACCCACTCTCCTTCAAAGTAGTTTCCTTCCGATAAAACACACTTCCTCCACCATTCCTGCCACTGTTGGAAACAATTTTGAAATGCCTTTTTTGTTATGCTGCAAAGCTGCTGTGTCGATCTCCTTCATTTCAGTGTTAATTTCTGTTTTGGAAACAAGAAAAAGTCACAGGGCTGAATGACTTGCTTGATTTGGTGTTTGGCCAAGAATTGCTGGACGAGATGTGATAAGTGAGCTGGGGCGTTATCGTGATGAAGCAACCATTCAACATTCCTGTGCAACTCTGGCCTCTTATGACGAACTGTAACTCTCAAATGAGTCAGAACTTGGATGAAGTACTCCTTTTTGATGGTCTAGCCTTTTGGAGCATACTCATGATGAACAATATCCTGGTAATCAAAGAAAACTGAGCATGACCTTGACATTGCTCCTCACCTGATGAGCTTTCTTGGGTCTGGGAGCGTCTGGAGTTTTCCATTGTGAGGATTGAGCCTTAGTTTCCAGGTTATAACCTTAAACCCATGATTCATCACTAGTAGTAATCTTTTTGATGAAATCTGAGTCATTTTCTGGAGGGAGGAGTGGCCTAGTGGTTGGGGCAAGTTACCTCAGGCCAGAAGGTCAGGGGTTCAAATCCCACTAGAGGACAGCAACCTTGGGCTGGAAGGATTTGGGTTTCTAGTCCCACAGGTGCTCCTTGTGGTCTTGGGCAAGCCACTTAACCCTCCTTTGCCCATGTTCCCTGTAAGCATTAATTTATGTGTCTCATATTCCCTCATGTTAAATGTATCCTCCAATTGTGTTGTGACCACTTTGATTGAAGGATAAGGTGGTATACAAAACTGTCTAAATAAATAAAAATTTCAATGCATTCTAACACCACCCTGGTTGCAGACAGTCAATCTTCTTTTTGGTGAGGGGACAGGAGTTTTGGCACGAATTTTGCAGACACACATCTCATCCTCAAATCGACAGTAAGAATGGACTGTACTGACCCAAAATTGATGTTCATGTCTTCAGCAAGCTCCTTGATAGTCAATCAACTAGCTTATTGCAGCACGTACTGCTTCAGCTTTGTCTTCATTCCGGCTCATGGATGGCCTTCCAGAATGTTCGTCACTGTCAACACTTTGGTGGTCCTCTTGGAAACGTTTATACCAATCATAAACTCGAGCACGACTTAGGCATTCATCACCATACACTTGCTGTAACTTATCATAAGTCTCTTTGCATGAATCACCAAGTTTCTGGCAGAATTTAATGCAAATTCGCTGTTCAATTGTTTCACTCATTCTAAATCTGACAAACTGCTTTTACATGATACCAAACATGTGATGAAAAAAAGTACTGGTGTGCTGCAGCCATGCATTCTGCACATGCAGAGCACATAACTAGGTCACTGCATGCTTAATAGCATCGTAGTACGATATATTGTTATATAGCTATATAAGTCTCGATGCTTTTTGATCACACCCCGTAATTAGCATCTGTCTAATATTGTCATTAGCTTGCCTACCTGACATAAATCCAGCTTGATTCTCATGAATTCATTTTAAAATTACTTTATTCAACCTTTGGGCTAATGCTTTGGCTAAAATATTAGCATCAAGATTGAGGAATGATACGGGCCTACATGACCCCCCACATTGCTGGGTCTCCTGATACTCTTTATGGATCACTGTTTTCCTTGCCCAGATTATAGTTTATACAAACTCTCCTCCCAGGTCCACCCCCATTGAATAAATAAGACTGTGGGTTTATCAATAACTTTGCAAATGTTTTATTGAATATTGCTGAGAGTCCATTAAGTTCTTGTGCCCCATCAGGTTTGATAGTCTCCCAAATTTCGTCCCTTGAAATTTCACTTGCAGTCTCTTACCTCATCAAGACATCTGTCTATATATCTCCCCAGGACAGGTGGCCCCACGCTAAAAAGCTTCTCAAAGCTTTTAAAATTCCTCTCTAATGGCATTTGGCTCCATCCTTACATTACCCTTCTGGTGGAGCATTTTTTAGAACTGTGCCTCGTACTCTGAGAGTCGCCCATACTCTCACAGTTCCCACATTAACAGTGGAAAGGATATATGTGATCTACTCACTAAGAAGAGGATCTCCAGGAACAAGCAGGAATAAGTCCTCACTTATGGGTACGTCGGTACCGACGGAGCCTGCGCGGGAAAGCTCCCCAGCTTCCCAGAAGGAAGCTTTTGGGGCCTCCCACTGCACATGCGCGCTGCCTTCCCGCCTTCCTGACCAGCTCTCCTCAGTTTCTCTTTTTCCGCGGAGCCAGCAGGTCGTGTTCCTGTCACCGCTGAAGAAATTATTGTTTTAGTTTGTTTCTTTAGACCGCGTACCTGCCTTCCCCATACCGAAACCGGTACCGCCGGTCTCTCTTTTCTTTTCTTTAAAAAAAAAAAAAAAAAATCTTTGCACAACTTGGTGACTTCGGTTAGGCCTCAGGCCTACACAAATTCTCCTCATGGAGAAACCAGCCCCTGGTTTCAAGAAGTGTACCAAGTGTAGTGCTGTTATTTCTGTCACAGACACCCATGAATGGTGTCTTAAATGTTTGGGACCTGACCACTCCATTCCGGACTGCCCATCCTGCTCCCAGATGTCTAAACGTGGTTTGCAGAACCGGGCCAACAAATTCCATGTGCTGTTTGCTTCAGATAATCCAGCATCACAGTCATCCAGGTCTTCCTCTCCGGATGGATCTCAGGTAACCAAACCTTCGGGCAGGTCCTCAAAGAGCAAATCTCCTTCAAAGCATCGAGAGGCTCTCACTTTTGAATCTGAGGATCCTGCCCCAGCCAAACAACCCCGGCGGGAAGCTGTGGCTTCCAAAGCACCATCTATGGGGTTACAGGTTGACATCGATGGCACGGCCTCGACTGATCACCTGTTAGACTGCTCTGGGGTACCGGCCCATACCGGTACCGACATCCAGGCAGCAGTGGCGTCTATGAGCAATACTGTTCAGACCATGCAGCAGGCCATGCTGGCTTTTATTACAGCTGCGACGCCCTCGGTACCGCGTTCAGCGGTACCGGTTCCGGTTCCGGTATCATCTCCCATACCGGAACCGAGACCATCGACTTCCAAACGCAGATCGGTTCCGCATGCCGGATCCGGGTTTTCACCCGATACCGATCCCATACCCGGTACGCCCGATGTCGATACCGATCGGTATGCGTATCGTGTGTTGGAAGCAAATAGAGAATACTCTGATTCTTCTGAGGATTTTAACTCCTCTGATGAGCTGTCTCTAGTTCTTCATGAAGACCCTTCTTCCCCAAAGAGGAGAATGTCTCCACCAGAGGATTTGTCCTTTCAAGACTTCATTATAGAGCTAGCTAAAGGACTTTCTATTACCACATCCTCTGAAAAAGAACCTAGGTCAAAGAAATTGGATATTTTAGGATACCCTAAGGTTCCTAAAGAGGCAGTCACCCTGCCTATCCATGAAATCCTTCAAGAACACTTGATGGACTTATGGGAGGCTCCTCTAACGTTGTCTCCTTACTCTCGTAGGTTGGACACCATGTACCAGGTCCCTCCTTCTCCTGGGTTTCAAAAGACTCAGCTGCCTCACCATTCCATTGTGGTGAAGTCTGCGCTGAAAAAGATTAAGAGCACCAAAAGGCACTCTTCTACCCCTCCAGGGCGAGAATGTAAGACCCTAGACTCTTTTGGCAGGAAAATTTTCCAGGCTAGTATGCTTATAGCCAGGATTAATTCTTACAGTCTGTATATGGGCATGTTTCTCAGGGAACTTGCCCTCAAGGTACGGCATTTTGCCTCCTTTATCCCTGAGGATAGAAAGGAGGAGTTTATTTCTCTGGTGAAACAGCTTCTAGATGTTTCTAAGTTCTCCAGCAGAGCAGCTTTTGATTCCTTTGAGGGTGCCGGTAGAGCTTCGGGCATTGCTATTGCAGCCCGACGACTTGCTTGGCTCCAGGCCTCTGACCTAGAACCCTGGGTCCTGGATGGCTTACGGAATCTGCCCTGTACAGGTGAGAACTTATTTGGTAAGGACTGGCAAATTAAAGCCACTCAAATGGACGCAGAAAATGCTACATTAGATAGACTTTCTAAGTCTACCTCTACTCCTGCCAAGAAAAAGTCTTTCAAGAGGCCTTACTACAAGAAGGCCAGATTTTCCACAAATACTGGCCAACAATCTTCTCAGCCTCGCTTTGCTGCTAAACGTCAGCAACCTAAACAGGCAAGGTCAAAGCCTGCAGTGTCTGCCACTCCTCAGCAGGCTCAACCCCCTCAGGGGTTTTGACTTGCCCCTAGAGAACTTAACATTTCTGGCTCTAGAACAACCAGAGCCCCTCACCATTCCCGGAAGGTTAGCTCACTTTGCTCCCAGATGGGGGCAAATTACATCAGAGCACTGGACCCTCTCTATCATCAGAGAGGGCTACAAACTTCATTTTTCCAACCTTCCTCCATATACCATGGTGAGGCACTTCAATTCTCCCCCATCTCTCCTGGGCCTGTTGGATCAGGAAGTCTCTTCTCTCCTTGCCCAGGGACAGGATTCTACTCCCCTTATTTTCTCATAACAAAGAAGACAGGGGGATTCAGACCTATCCTAGATCTGAGAGAATTGAACAAATTTCTATACAAGGAGAAATTCAAAATGCTTTCTCTAGGCATTCTCCTTCCATACCTTCAGAGTCAGGATTGGCTTTGTTCTCTAGATCTCAAGGATGCGTACACACATATACTCATCCACCCATCCCACAGAAAATATCTAAGATTTCTGTTTCAGGGAAAACATTTCCAGTACAGAGTACTTCCCTTCGGTCTGGCCTCTGCTCCAAGAGTGTTCACCAAATGCATGGCAGTGGTGGCTGCATTTCTAAGAGGTCTGGGAATTTTTGTATTCCCATATCTGGACGACTGGCTCATCCGAGCTCCATCTCAGTCAGAGGCCCAGATTTCCCTGGACCGCACAAGGCACCTTCTGCAGTATCTGGGACTGGTGGTAAACCTTCCCAAGTCTCAACTTACCCCTACTCAGTCTCTAGAATTCATAGGGGCCCAGTTGGACACCACCACTGCAAGGGCCTACCTACCTCAAGTCCGGGGCCAGCGTCTGATGTGCTTGGCCTCCCAAGCTCAGTCCAGCAGTCACTTGACAGCCAGAGAAATGCTACGACTTCTGTGCCACATGGCCTCCACGGTACACGTGGTGCCCTACGCTCGTCTTCATATGAGAGCAGCTCAATGGACCTTGGCCATCCAGTGGACTCAAGCATCAGGAGTGCTCTCCGACCAAATACTCACCTCAAAGCGTCTGTTTTGGTCCCTCCAATGGTGGATATCCACCAAGAATCTGTTGTTGGGGACCCCCTTCCAACCTTTGTTGCCCCAAGCAACCCTCACAACAGATGCCTCCCAAACAGGGTGGGGAGCCCATCTTCAACACCTCTCCACTCAGGGTACTTGGTCTCCACAAGAGACCACCCTTCACATCAACCTCCTGGAACTGCGAGCAATCTTCTTTGCCCTCAAAGTCTTCCATACCCTCCTAGTCAACCTGACCGTCCTAGTCCAGACAGACAATCAGGTGGCCATGTTCTACATAAACAAACAAGGAGGGACAGGCTCTCTGTCGCTTTGCAACGAAGCTCTCAGATTATGGGCCTTCGCCAGAGAGCATCAAATTCATCTTCTGGCAGTCTATCTTCCAGGGGTTCAAAACTCTTGGGCAGACAGACTCAGTCGAGTTCTGCTTCCACACGAATGGTCCCTACATATGGACCAGATAAACAGAATCTTTCAGGAATGGGGAACCCCGGACATAAACCTCTTTGCAAGTCCGTGGAATGCCAAACTTCCCCGGTTCTGTTCCAGGACTCCGTGTCAGAGAGCTCAGGCCAACGACGCCTTTCTCCTACATTGGGGTCAGAAATTCCTATATGCCTTTCCACCCATTCCTTTGATTCCCAAGACTCTGTTCAAACTACAGAGGGATCACGGATCGATGATCCTCATAGCTCCACGCTGGCCACGCCAAGTGTGGTTCCCTCTACTTCTGCATCTCTCCCAGGGACCCTCCCTGGACCTGGGAGCTGCGCCAGACCTTCTCTCTCAGGAGGAAGGGACTTTGTGGCACCCAAACCCCAAGTCCCTACACCTCAGAGCTTGGTTACTGAAGGCCTAAGCCTTCATGACTTCAATCTTTCTCAACCAGTGAAAGATATCCTTCATGCCTCTAGGAAACCCTCCACGAGGCGTTCCTATGCTTTCAAATGGAAACGCTTTTCCATTTGGTGTGCTCAACAGAGTCTTGACCCTCTAGCACTTCCTTTGAATTCTCTACTAGACTATCTCCTGCATCTTTCTAATGCAGGCCTTAAGACGAATTCAGTACGAGTCCATTTGAGTGCTATTGCAGCATCCTTAAAACCTATAAATGGACAACCTGTCTCCTCTCATCCGCTTGTTGCAAGGTTCATGAGAGGCCTGACTCTAACTAAGCCTCCCATCCGACCTCCTCCGGTAGCATGGGACTTGAACCTAGTTCTGGGTCAGCTTATGAAGCCACCTTTTGAACCGTTGGTTTCTACCTCCTTGAAATTTCTTTCCTGGAAGGTCCTTTTCCTTATTGCAGTCACTTCGGCTCGCCGTATCAGTGAACTACAGGCCTTAGTGGCTCATCCACTTTATACCAGGTTTCATCATGATAAGGTGGTCCTTAGGACGAATCCCCACTTTATGCCCAAAGTGGTCTCGCCTTTTCATCTTAATCAAGAGGTATATCTACCTGTCTTTTTTCCAGCTCCTCATGCATCCAGTGCAGAGAGGAACCTTCATACTTTAGATTGTAAAAGAGTTCTTGCCTTTTACCTCAACAGGACTCAGCCACACCGAAAGTCTTCCCAGCTTTTCGTGGCTTTTGATCCTTCTCATTTGGGACTTCCAGTCTCCAAACGTACACTTTCCAATTGGATTGCTCAGTGTATTTCCTTTGCTTACCAGAGTAAAAATATTTCTCTGGAAGGCCATGTCACAGCTCACAATGTGAGAGCCATGGCCACTTCTATGGCTCATCTTCACTCTGTATCCATAGATCAGATCTGTCGAGCCGCCACATGGGCCTCGGTTCATACCTTCACAGCCCATTACTGTTTGGACAAGGACTCCCGCCGGGATGCCTTGTTTGGTCAGGCTGTCCTCAAACACCTGTTCCATACTTGAACAACTCCTGCCCACCTTCCCAGGCTGGATGCCTGAGATCCATACGAAGATGGCGAACCCTTGGAAGGGGATCTCCCAGGCATCTTAGCTAGGGAGTCCCCATAAGTGAGGACTTATTCCTGCTTGTTCCTGGAGATAGCACAGTTACTTACCTGTAACAGGTGATCTCTGGGAACAGCAGGAATTAGTCCTCACAACCCACCCACCTCCCCTAGGAGTTGTATCTTCTATCTATCTTCCTTTCCTCTCTCTATTGTCTCAGCTATAAACCCGAACTGAGGAGAGCTGGTCAGGAAGGCGGGAAGGCAGCGCGCATGTGCAGTGGGAGGCCCCAAAAGCTTCCTTCTGGGAAGCTGGGGAGCTTTCCCGCGCAGGCTCCGTCGGTACCGACGTACCCATAAGTGAGGACTAATTCCTGCTGTTCCCAGAGATCACCTGTTACAGGTAAGTAACTGTGCTATATCCTCCATGTACAATGATATTCTGTAGTTCATCCCCCCATCTCTATTCCTCTGAGATCCGCACTCATCCTTACCCTAGCAGTTAAGGGTTCATTAGACAGTGCAAACAATAACGGGGAGTAGAAGAATAGACTAACGCTTAGATTGATGGGCTGAAAGCCAGAGAAGCCCAGGTCAAATCCCACTGCTGCTCCTTGTGATCTTGGGCAAATCACATAACCCTCCGTTGCTTCAAGTATGAACTTAGATTGTAAGCCCTCTGGTGATAGGAAAATGCTTCTTGTACCTGAATGTAACTCATCTTGAACTACTCCTGAAAAAGGTGTGAGCTAAATCCAAATCTTTAGTGGCACCAATCCTTGATTATATTTCAACCTTGATGCCAAGAGTCTATCCGCCTTGTCTCCATACTTTAAAAAGTTTGTTTCACCTTAAGTGAAAGTTCATCTCTTACCATTGCAGCTTTCAAGTTGTCCCTTTTTCTCCACCAGTTGAATCTGGTTGGCCGCTGAAGGCATTTGCTTATCCCTATCCTCCACCTCCCTAATTTCTTTATGCACATTTTCAATCACCTTAGTTGTTTCCTTTGTCTTTTGAAATCCCCACATCATTAATTACCTTAGAAACCATCCCATACAGTTGCCCCTGATGTCTGCTAAGGCTTATTAGTAGAATATTCCCGTAGGTCCGCTGAAAGTTAATACTACTCCTTCATATCTTAGCAAGCTGCATTTAAGGCACTAAAACCACCTTCCCATCTTTATCACACCCTGTGATCATTCCAACCACATCAGGGCGTGATCAGACCAGATTATCCTTTCTATTCCAGTCCCATCACGTGTGCCATCTGTTCTTGAATATGAGCCGTGTGGCACTGTAAAAAAGATATTGGGGTATGTCTACTAAAGATTAATGTTCTTTAATGAAATTAACATGTGTTAAGTGCCACTGTGCCCATAGAAATAAAAGGGCTGTAGCTACTTAATTCATGTTAATTTCATTCACACATGTTAAAAATGTTACTAAACATGCCCCATAATGTCTAATCCCTAAGTGGTTTTTTTTCCAGATATCAACTAATCCCAAGTCCTACATAAACCGTTTAACCTGATTCTGCGCTTATCCCCCTCTGTGGTATTATCCATCTTTTGAGACGGTGTAATATTAAATTCTCCAGGAACAAGCAGGAAGTCAGTCCTCACATATGGGTGATGTTGGCACCGATGGAGCCCTCACGGAAGCATCTCCCCAGCTTTCAAAGAAAGCCTTTGGGAGATGCTACTATGCATGCATTGTCCCCTTCCCGCCCAAGAGTGCCATCTTGCTCAGTCTCCTTTTTTCGGCAGAGCCCTTCAGATGCTTGTCTGGCTTGTCTCCGGATAAAGTTGATTTTTCTCTCCAAGTTTCATACTCACCTCCGGTATTGCACCGGTACTCTTCCCGCCTACAGACCTCATTGCCTCAGCATCGAGTTTGGTCTAGTTTTGTAGTTTTTCGTTCTTTTCATTTCCTGGCATCTTTGCGCCTTTTTTCTCCCACTGTCAGCCCAGAGAGTCTTTGATATCACAGGGGTACTTTTTTCCCCCATGGCTACCAGTTGCTTTAAGAAGTGTGATTGGTGCTCTAAAATTGTGTCTTTGACCAACACACACAACTGCTGTCTCTGCTGCCTTGGGCCAGACCATGACCTGGCAGCCTGCAGTCTCTGCAAGAGGATGTTCAATAAGGCCCTCAAGAGCCACCACCAGCAGCAGCACAATAAGTTTTTCCCCTCTGAAGGCCAGGGCCTCGTCTGCGGCCCCAACGTCTTGGGCGGCATTCCTCAAATCCCCTGCCTCCAACTCCCCCTCCACTGTCTTTCTCCTTCTATAGCTCTTACCCCATCACAAACCTGCAAAAGGAGTAGTAGACCTACCGTTAGTGATTCCTTTTTTATTCCACTTTGCCAAGCTCCCCACATCATAATCATAACATTCACTCCCCTCCCCCCCACCAACCGTTGTTCTTCTCTGTTAGTGCATAAACTCATCCAGCCCTTCCCATTCATCACATTGCCCACCCATACATGAAGATCTACCCCCCTCCTCCCTTATCCGTGTTCTCCATGTAGAACTTGATGTTAAACAGTCTAGCTTCGCACTCTGCCTCTCTTTTCTCTCACCACTGAATTCTGCGCTGGACTCAAGGAAGACCATTGCAGTCTTTTCTCCCTGCTGGGGACTCAATACCATTTTGAAGTGTCTTTTTGCCCAAGGAAACTTTTACCTGCTTTCTAGCCTCCTCCAGCAAGTTACTCACTCCTCCTTCCTTCATAATATGCCACACTTTGTCCACTGTTTTAGCCCTCCTACATGCTCACCAATTGAAACGACCATTGATACTTAAAACTGTCCTCCTCAAGGTACCAGGTTATCGCCTGAAGGTCTCTCCATCTTTGCAGAGATCCTGTTACATCTCAATCTTGCAGTCTTCCCATTCTGTGGTGCCTGTTTTCTGGGTGCCATCACCTGATCTTTTTCAGAAAGTCGTGCACGCATGCTGTAATATCACAAGGCCAGCTGTCTCTTTGCTACACCAAGCCTTGGTGCACATGATCCATTTTAGTGTGGTGTTGCTCTTCTCCAGTAAAATCCTTTCTCAGCACGAACTTGCAAATGTTTTTTGTACAGTCTCCAAACAATGGCAAATGTATCAGACTCAGTACTTCTCTTACTGTGATTACAATGTGACTTTTCTTAAGGTCTTCTGCCTTATCAACCCAGTCTGTATATGCCTGCTGCATCTCATCAGCTTGATTTTGCAGTTCTGTAATTTCTTCCTCTTGTGTCTCCACTTTGTCCTCCATTTCTTCCGTGCAGTGCTCCCAATTGCGTATCTCTTATTTTAGCTACTGAAAATTCTTATCCAGATAGTACCAGGACAGAATGAAGGTGGAACATGGGCATTCGTCTAAGTCTGTGGATATTCAGCCACTATTTATAGAGCTATATGGATAAATTTGGGTCAGTAAAAGGTCTATGGGAAAAATGTATCCATACCACTATATGGGTGGAGGGGAATTTTAGGATTGTCCCAGGTGCAGATACAATGTCACAAACTTAAATATGCCTGACATGGATGTCTGCTAGGGCATTTACACAGATGTCCTCAGAACCATATTTCAGAATCTGGATGTCTAGGAATAGCCTAATTGTTAGAGTAGTGGGCTAGAAACAGGGTAGCCAGGGTTCAAATCCCACTGCTGCTGATGTTGACATTATGTGAGTACTGGGGATGTGGAGTGCTTTCTTCTCTACACCCTATGGATGACTTACATAAGAACATAAGATATGCCATACTGGGTCAGACCAAGGTCCATCAAGCCCAGTATCCTGTTTCCAACAGTGGCCAATCTAGGTCATACGTACCTAGTAGTTTCCCCAAAAGACACAGGTTCCACAATGCTTGTACTGGGTCAAGCATTGATATCCTGGGTCCCTTCTTAATAATGGTTTATGGACCTTTCCTCCAAGAACTTGTCCAAACCTTTTTTAAACACAGCAACACTAACAGCCTTTGCCACATCCTCCGGTAACAAATTCCAGAGTTTGATTGCACGTTGAGTGAAAAAATATTTTCTTTTATTAGTCTTAAATAGTTTACCCTGTAGCTTCATTGCATGTCCCCTAGTCTTTCTAGATTCTGATAACGTAAACAATCGATCTACGTTTACCCGTTCCACTCCGTTTAGGCAAAACGATCATTTTTCAGATGACTCTTTGTGCTTGGAGCAGTTCTAAACTTAGACACAGTGCTAGACGTCCTTGATATTTCTGAGATCAGGCGGGGATGTCCACATTCCTGGGAACACCCTGCCCATGCCTCCACCACATTCCCGTTCAGACTTGGACAACCTCAGAGCTGGCTCCTAAAATAGATCCCGTGGATATCTCTGTGCTATGGACGTCTCTGTGCCCATTTTTGGGCGCCCAGAGCATGACTAGGGCTTCCAAAATGACCACGTAGTGACTGAATATTGCTGGCTATGTATGTATATTCAGCATTGCTACTACTACAGATAGCTGCACTGTAAATATCTTAGCCAGCATTTAAAAATAATACTGACTGTGGCCTTTGAATATTGACCCAAAGATTTGACAGCAATAGTAGAGCATGTGGAGAGCACACAACTTCATTAAACTGCTATAGGTACAGAAAGAACAGCCTAATTTTTAATGGGCCTTTTTTTTCCAAAAAAGGGAAGCTATCTAAATATACCTTTCAATAAACAGATATGGCAAAAAATGTAAAAAGAAATTCAACTATATCCCATAAAAATTATAATTATTGCACTTTAGAGTTGAAGTAAAGATTCACTGGTAGTGGTGTACATCTCAGCTGTCACCTAACGCAAGAAGCTGGCAGGTGGTGGCTCTCTGGACTCCACAGGCGGGAACAGGTGGTTGTGGCAGCAGCACATGCCCCGGCTGCAGCTTCAGGCTAGGGCAGGTTCAGGTGAGTCTGTCCGATGGGCAGCTTTCCAGCCCGGGAAATGAGCTCAGTGCTGCTGCAGCAGTTCAGCAACCATCTGCAGATTTTGCTGGGGCAGGTAAGGAGGAAGGGAGGGCTACATCTACTGCCAGTGGGGCTAGCAGTTCTCCATCTCTATTTAAGGTGGCTTACATATTTTCTTCTTCTTTTATGCATTTCAAGAATTTTTTTTCAGGTTGCCTCCATCCCACCATGTCATGCTGCACAGACTGTACCTGCCGGCATGATGGCATCTTGCAGACCAGCATCTGCAGCCCACATGCCTGCAAAACATTCTAAAAGTTCATACAGTCAGCCCAGTATTAGAGAGCAACACTGAATCTTAATGTGATGTTAATTGGAATATCATAGTACTAGCATTTAAAGAAAGATCCAATGCTAATTTTTTGTGTGGATTTTTACCACGGTTTTGTTACATTGGCTCTTAGGTTTTGCCTGAACAGACCTTTCGTCTTCTAGTGGTTAGAGAAGTTGCATGATTGCCTGTGCTCCTGAATCAAATAGAGGTTAAAATAGTAGTTGTGCATTATCTACAAGGCTGGCTTTAGGAGTCAGCCAATGAGGCATTAGCCCAGGGTGCTAAAATTTAAGGGCATCCAAAACCTGCCTCACTGGTTCGCTCTGCACAGCAGTGGAAGCTTGTTCCTTTGATCCTACAGCTGTGTTTTCCTCCTGCTTCCTTTGCTACCAGCAACATGGTAGATTTGAAATACGAAAAGAGGCACAACTTGAATTCTCACAAGAAACATGAAATGCCTCTTCTCGCATTTGCAGGAGGAACGGCACAGTGGCAGAAGCAAAGGGACTGTCCATGATTAATTATTGGAGATGCTCAGACAGATAGGAGAAGGGGCTGAAGAATGATTCTGGGGCTGAGATTTGGAAGAAGAGTGATGATCCTGGAGCTGGGGGCTGGGAGAAGGGGATTGATGCTAGGGATGGGAGATAGGAGAAGGGAGAGGAGGACAGGTACTGTGAGGGGAAAAGCAAGAGCATATGCAGGGCAGGGTGGAGAGAGAGGAGCAGAGGAATGATACTGGGTTAATGAGGAGGAAAGGCAGGGTCAGGGAAGAGTAAAGGAGAAATAAGTATAGGGGAAAAGCAGGCCGGCCCGAGGGTTTCTGCCACCCTAGGCAGACCCACTGTGCTGCCTCCCTCCCCCCATGGCCTAGTTTCATATGATATACTGCCCTTTTGTAATTGGACATGCAAGAGCAGTTTACAAAACTCAAATGAAAACTAAAAGAAGGAAAGGAACTCCAGTGATTACAATAAATGACATCCATCCTCTCGCTCCTTGCTTCATCAAAGCAGCGGCAGAGAGCTGCCAATTTAGTGCCACGGTGGGCCTTAAAGTATGCACGCACTCGCAGCTTGCCGCTCCTGCCTCCCCTTTGACTCAACTTCCTGTTGGAGGGGGCAGGAGGGGCAGACCATGACTGTGCACATGTGCTTTAAGGCCTACCACGGCACTGGAGGGATTGCTCTGCCCTGCCACCCTAGGTGACTGCCTAGTTTGCCTGGTGGAAATGTCAGCTCTGAGGAAAAGGCAAGGACAGTGGATACTTGGGAAAAGGGAGAAAAAAGCAGAAGGGCAGATACTGGAGACTTGGAGATGTAAAAGAGCAGGGTCTCAGGCAGAGCATTGGGATTGAATGAAAGGCCAGAAAGTCTCTGACTGGGTTTAGGGAATATAAGTGGGAACTGAAGGCTTGGGTGAGATTATGAATAAGGACTCAGGGATTGGAGAAGATGGAAGAGTGGGATATTGGAGATTAGATGAGGGGGGTAGAGGGGACTAAGAAATTGAGCAAGGATTGTGAAGGACAATGGAGACTTGATAACTGGATGAGGTGTATGAGTAGGATAGTGAAACTGAGTACATAACAATGGGGAGGGGAGATAGTTTGAAGGACTTATAGGGTTTGTGGAGGGAGTTGGGAGTCAGTTGAAGGGGACAGAGGGCTAGGGAGAGAGGGTGAGACAAAAGAAACAGGTCTTTGATGGAGGTGAGAGAGGGTAGAAATGAGGAAGGTAAAAAGGGCAATGGCAGCCTGGATAGGGGATAAGACATGTGAAAGGGACTGGAGGTGGAGAGCAGATGAATGATTGAGAAAAGCTTGGGCTGGTGAGAGTTTGAGAGTAGAGGAAGTAGATAAGGCTTGGAGGGGGATGAGTATAGAAGGTAGAAATGATCTAAGAAGTGTAAAAGATGGGGGGAATAGAAGGCTGGGCAAGGAATGAGAGACAGAAAGAAAGGAAAAGGAAGTGAGAGTAAGAAATAGCTGGTAAGTAGCTGAAAAAGTAAGAAGAGGGAGAACGAAGACTGGAGAGTGAATAAGGAGGAATGAAATCCAGCTATAGATAGATAAAAAGATAAAGAGCAAAAAAATGAAACAGAAGGCTCAGCTTCTGAGATAGATGTAAGGTAAGAAGACAGGGAGTGGGAAGAAACAGAAAATGGAAATGAGATCTTGGAAATGGACTTAGGAGAAACTAAACAAGAGGAAGTAGTAAAGTAGTAAAGGGAGATGAGTGGCCTAGTGGTTAGGACAAGGTACTTCAGGTCGGAGGGCTGGTGGTTCAAGTCCCACCTGGGGACAGCAATCTCAGGCCGGAGGGACTGGGATTTCTAGTCCTATAGACACTCCTTGTGGCCTTGGGCAAGCCACTTAACTCTTCATTGCCCACCACTTTGATTGAAGGATAAGGTGGTGTAGAAAACTGGATAAATAAATATGGAAAATTAATATGGCCAGACAACAAAGATAGCTTTTATTATGAGGTCATTCTCTGTGAACAAGCAGGAAGTCAGTCCTCACATATGGGTGATGTCAGCGCCAATGCTGGGCTGGAGCCCGCGCAGAAGCATCTCCCCAGCTTTCAAAGAAAGTCTTTGGGAGATGCACTACGCCTTCCCGCCCAAGGGTGCCTTCTTGCCTCTAGTCTAATGGCATAACTAAGATGGTAAAAATTAAAATACAGTAAAGCAGCAACTCCAAGGTGAGGTGGGAGGGTAGTGAGGACTGATTCCTGCTGTCCCCAGAGAACACCTGTTACAGGTGAGTAACTCCATTTTCGCCGGGAACAAGCAGGAAGTCAGTCCTCAGATATGGGACTCCCCAGCTACAGGCTACCGAGAACTTGTTAAAAAAAAATGCTATGGCGATCTGCAAAGGGTGAGCCGTGAGCTGCAGCAGTCAAGTCCCTTCTGAGAGACTCTCACAAGACCGAAGTGTCCTCATAATCTGCATATTCAATATCTCTATCAGTATAGGTAACTGAATATATAGATATGGTCACTGTACCAACGCTATCCATTCACTTTAGGTATGCTATTCATTAAAGTCCCGATTCTAACCCCCGAATAGCAGGATGAATGTCCAACCCCCGAACAGGCTCGGCACGTGATTCTGTGTCCAGCCCTTCCCGCATGTATAGAGGGCTTGTGCGGGGAGCGCTGGACATGGGCGGGAGGGGGCGGTACAGAGGCGGAGCATGGGCAGGCTGCAGAACCGGGTGTACAGGGCCTATTCTGATCAGGGCCCTGTACGTCCGTCTATGAAAGATGGACGTGGGACATATTCCATCTCAGAAGTGGAATATGTCCCATCAAAGGTGGCAATTGGGCTCAGCAGCCCTCAAAAAGCCAAGAAGTCATGGCAGGAGAGGTCTCTCTGCCTGATCCCAGCCCGGGCAGATTCCCTGAGGGTTGGGTGGGCTTTTGGCACTCCTGCTAGGTGTCCCGGTGCCATAGCAATGGGATACCACAGCATTGGCATACCAGCAGGTGCATAGGGCAGGCTGGCCGGGCAGAAGAGAGGACGGCTCCTGCTGCAGAATCAGGGGCATGCCGGCCCATCTAAGTGCCAGATACTGCAACCGTGGGAACGTCTATCTCCTGTGGTTGCAGAATCGGATACAATTTGAGCCCATCCATTTTTTGGACGTCTGGACGGCCCGGACGTGCCCCTGTTAGAACTGGTCTCTAAGTCTAAACTAAATGTATAAATTATCCTTTTGCAACCAGAATATCACTGTTGTATGGATCATTTTTAAACCTGCACGTTTATCCTCCCAAATCCAGCCTGCAAATATTTGGCTAGCATTAGGCCAGTTAATGATTTAAATGCTTGATATCTGTATATTTTCTGAAAATACACGGACAAGTTATGTGCTGGCCACTGTCACAGCCCCCTCCCTTCGGCAATGTGCTTGGAGGTCAGGGTGGACATTTATTTCTTTTTTGGAGTGAGAAACCTCTTTTGCCCAGAGGGATTCTGGGACTAGTAGTTCACCTCTTTGTAATGAATAGTTGTGAATGCCAATATAAGTGGTAAGGTAAAGGGTTTTATTCCCATACAGCACAAAAGGTTTCCAAATGAAAGCAAACAGGTTTCATCTTATTCTGGATTATCACCAAACATTTACAAAGTCCAAACTGTTATACGTGTTTCACAGTTCTTGTTACTTAGGCAGGTTGAAAGCAAACAAACAGGTCAAATAAATCAAAGTCAAAGCTTCTTCTTTTCAGCTTAAACAAACAGTGTTTTCAAGTATGTCCTAGCCACTATACTTCAGGAAGGGATTCCACACTCCCTGCAATACATAGTGTGCAGTCCATAGGACATTCAGACTGGGCTAAATCAGGTTCCACAAAGTCCAATTGCATAGCCTCTGGCTTTGCTACGTTAATTGCTAAGCCTGGGTTTCCCTTCGGTATGTCTGGCAATACGTCAGTGGTTCTCTCCAGGCCTTGCCAGCCCTGCTGTGCTTGTTCTGGCAAACAGGTAATGTGCTCTTTGGCTAGTACTTTCTGTACAGGTTTCCACACCTTCTGCCAACTAGGTTTGCTATAGCCACGGCTCCCTGACTTCCAGGCTTCTCTAAGACCTGGCTCAGATCTAGGAAAGGAATTGTATCTGTACCTCGGCTCTCTGAGCTGTGGATCTCCAGCGTATCGTCTGCAAGGCACTCTCCTGCTTTCTCTGTCTCCTCTGAAGACCTCTCTCTGGGGCTCTCCAATATGAGACTGTCCTTCCTGGAACTTGTATTTTCCCTGTAAAGATTTCCAGTTCAGCTGCCTTTCCTTTTGTAATTGGAGCCTTCTGCTTTCTCTCTCCTCAGTATCAGTAGGAGCTCTCCTCCTCTCTACAGCAGCAACGCTTTCTGCTCCTCTCCCTGGAATACTTCTCTTCTGAAGACTTCCCCTCTGAAGACTTCTTTCCTGAGCACTTCTTTCTCTCCTAATTGGGGACTGCTTATAAGAGCGTTCCTCAGCTAAAGTTCCTGGCATTCTAAACAGGTGTGTTTGATTACTCTGAATTAGGCTTTGCCTCCTCTACTCTAGGGCGTGTCAGCTTTCCTCGTGAGAGTCCTTGCTTGCTCCCTCTAGCTGCACTTCTATCTAACTGCACTCTACACCTGTCTGATTCTTTAACAGAATCAGTGTTTTTTCCTAACTCCATAGGCTGAGTGGTGTCAGCTTCATCACATCACCCAGCAGCCAATGCATAACTACTTTGATGCATCCATTAAAGGGCAGGCACCCTTTCCGCCCAACTGAAGAAAGACATAACTACAGTATATAGGATATTTGGGCCCCAACATTGAATATCCAGATTGTCCAGATATCCATGAAGCAAACTGAGTAGTGGCAATATTTAGCCACTGTCCGATTTAGCTTCAGCAGCAAGGTTAGGCGAGCCATAACTTTGCCTGACTTTTGCCCAGTTATTTCCTGATGCCACCCCCAAAATTATCTGATGCTAAACTGTTATCACTGGGGCATGCAGTGGCTGCACCCGCAGATTCTTTTTAACATTTTGTTTAGTGATATTGTGGAAGGGCTGTCGGATAAGGTTTGTCTGTTTGCAGATGATACCAAAATCTGCAATAGAGCAGACATCCAAGAAGAAGTAGATAACATGAGGAGGGATCTAGCTAAGCTTGAGGAATAGTTAAGAATGTGGCAGCTGAGATATAATGTTAAAAATTGCAGGGTCATGCATTTGGGCTGCAAAAATCCAAGAGAGCAGTACAGTGTAAGAGGCAAAGAACTGGGTGTGATTTTTTTCTGGTGACCTTAAAGTGGCTAAACAGGTAGAAAAGGCAATGTTGAAAGCCAGAAGGATGCTTGGGTGCATAGAGAGAGGAATTTTCCAGCAGAAAAAGATGGTGATAATGCCTTTGTATAAGTCTCTGGTGCAACCTCATTTGGAGTATTATGAGCAATTCTGGAGACCGCACCTTCAAAAGGATAAAAACAGAATGGAGTCTGTGCAGAGGATGGCTACTAAAATGGTCAGTAGTCTTCGTTATAAGTCATATGGGGATAGACTTTAAAGATCTTAATATGTTTGTGTTAGAGGTGGGATAGAGGAGATATGATAGAGATATTTAAATATCTCCATGGCATAAATGCGTAAGAGAAAGTCGTTTTTTGATTGAAAGTAAGCTCTGCAACTAAGGGATATAGGACGAGGGTGAAAGGGGATAGACTCAGGAGTAATATGCGGAAATACTTCTTTACGGAAAGATTGGTAGATGCGTAGAATAGTCTCCAATGGAGGTAGTAGAGACGAGGACAGTAGCTGAATTCAAGAAAGCATAGGACAAACACAGAAGATCTCTAAAGAAAAAAAAGGGACTATAGTTGTTGATATGGAA
Source organism: Ichthyophis bannanicus (assembly GCA_033557465.1). Taxonomy (NCBI): domain Eukaryota; kingdom Metazoa; phylum Chordata; class Amphibia; order Gymnophiona; family Ichthyophiidae; genus Ichthyophis; species Ichthyophis bannanicus. The sequence continues at coordinate 558,367,879 of CM066034.1, read as the reverse complement.
GGGCAGACTAGATAGACCATGTGGCCTTTTTATGCTATCATGTTTATATGTTCAGCCACACCAACCTGAATATCCTGGACAAAGAGATTAACACAGTTATAAGGTCTATTAACCACATTGATCCCTTTGAATAATTGGGCCCATAGTTTCTGCATTAGGATTAGGAATTAAATTTAACCACTCAAGTTCAGTCACAGAGCCACATTTTAATTTGTCGTCATGTAGTGTTGTCGGAACATTTAGGTATTGGTGAAGTAAAATGCTGATGCCTTCTGAGTAAAAAAAAAAAAAAGTGGTAGTGTAGCCCCTTTATGAACTGAACAGTATTTAAACAATTGTAAGGATCTTCTCTTACTAGATTAATATCTCTCACTAAACACTGATTTACCTCAAAGGATAAGTAAATTCACCATGAGTTGACACAGCTCAAAGGCACTTAACAGCAAATTCTCTAGTACAGGAAGGGGTTCAGTCCTGCACATATCTATTTGCGGGATAATTTTATGAGAGGATGCCTATATCAAATTAACAAAAAGGCACCTATTTTATGATGATTTTATGAAGATGACCCCCCTCCCCTCCCAATAGCATGCAAATTTGCTTGTGCTCCAAAGATGTAAACTTGTGCATGTACACTATGGGGGGGGGGGGGATGGATGTCCCAATGGGACGTCTATCCCCACTATTCGTGTCCTTCCCGCCGGCGTCTAACCTCCCTGTCGGTTGTATGGGGAGGTTAGATGGGGGCGGGGAAGGAGTGGATCGGGGCGGAGGCAGAGCGGGCGGTGAGTGGTCTGTCAGCCCTGTACATCCAGGGCCGATGGCTTAGACGGGGGAACTTATTCCACCTTTGAGGTAGAATAAGTTCCCCTATCTTGCAGGGGACGGCAGCTCGGGGCTCAAAAGAGGTGGCAGGGAGCGAAGGAAATTCCTTGCAGCCTGACCCTGCCATTGGGAGGCCAGATCGGGGGTTGGGCTGCGAGGAAAACATTTTTCTGTGCCAGTGCAACCAGATGCCATGGCGCCATGGCTCCATTGTAGAGCCCTGACTGAGTTAGCCAGGGACAGGCCTGTATGTGCAGGCTGGGCTGATTCTCAGTCCCAGCCTGCATGCATAGGCCTGTTCATGATTCTGATCCCGCGGGACTAGATGTGCCCATGGGATCAGAATCACGAACCCCTCTGTACGTCCGGCTCAGACCGGACGTACAGAGGGACTATATGTTCCCGATGGATTGAGCCCCTATGCATATATCTGTGTACCTTAAAAAATGTGTATATGCATTGCAACTCCCACTCTGCTTTGCTCAAACAATGCCGTGGGAATGAAGTACTCACAATCTTTTCAGCATGCATACTGTGGCGCCCACTACCCCAGGCGGACGCCTAGGGTAGGGACGTACCTTTATTTAGTCCAGAGCCGGGGCTGCTGGGGTTTGTAGTTGTGGGTTTCAAAAGAAATTGAGGCCCGAGGGTTGTAAGGCAAACACAGGAATATTTATTTATTTTGGTTTTCTACTCCTCCAAAAAGAGCCTTTAGAAAGCTCAACGCATGATAAATCAAACAAAATAAGATTCTTTCTCCCAAACCATATTTTCCATAACTTCCAGGATTCAAAATAAGACTTTCATTGCTTCCTTCAGCATTAAACACACATAGAGGTTCCCGTTTCACAACTTTCAACATTCAGGATAAAGCTTTACTTGCTTCATTCAGCGTGAAACATTTTTAAAGGTAAACAGGATTCTTAAAACAATGTCCAGCCTGTTTCCTTTTGCTTTGCCAGAGAAATGAAATTCTTTAAGCTTTTCTCTTTCTACTGCTGAGACATTTATAAGGTCCTATGAGAGAGAGAACAATCCATCACAGAAGATTCTGAGTCATGATCAGAACCATAGCCTTCTCTCTGCATTTCTTCTGAAGCTGTGCTTTCAGTATCGTGGTCTAAGCCTCCCTGTGTAAACTCAGGCTTTGCACTTTCCAGCAACTCCAATAATTTTCTCCAGCAAGACTTTTCCTTATCTAGAGGGTTTTCAGCAGACACTGGCAACCTCTTCTTTCTCATTAAGTGGCTCAGTGCTTCTAGCTGACCTAATCTACTGTTAGTCACAGAGTTACTCACAGTCCTCTTTGTAGCAGGCAAGTTTCCAGCAAGTTCCTGGATTGCTGTTGAAGGGCCTGGCTCCTCGTCAGGGTTTCTCTCAGCTAGCAGTCTCCTATCTCCAGTGCCCAAAACAGTTCCTCTGCAACATTGGCTCCTCTCTGGATTATGCCTTTTACCCCTGAGAATTCCAATGCATTTCTCAGTGTTCTCTGAGGCTGAGCTTTTCTTATGGCTCTGTCTCCCTGGTTCCTTCTCTCTGGAACCCTCCCTCGGGCTGCCTTTGGAAACTCCTTTTCCTTCTGCTGCTCTGAAGGTCTTCCTTCCTTCCAACTCCTTAGGACTCCTGCTGCGTTCTGCTTCCCTGGTAACTCCTCCCCTTTCTGCTTCCCTGGTGACTCTATTTGAATGTGCCTGAAGTGTAGCCTCGTGCTCCTCCCCCAGCTGGCTCTCATTAGCTTTACAGCTTGCTTCAGAGCTAGAGTGTGGCTTGCAGCTAGGAACTAGATTAGTTTTTTTCTGCTTAGCTGCAGTTTGAGATCTACAAGCTTCCTGCCTGTTTTTCTCCCTACAAGTAAATGTGTGTCTTTCTCCTATTTCCATAGGCTCAGAAACGCTTTGGGCATCACAATACTTATAGATGCATGTACGGCTACACAGTTCTATAAAATCCCTTTTCTGAGAATAAAACAGGTTGTACACAGAAAAACCTTCATAAAGTTACCCCTGTTGTATGCAGCAAGTGTTTTCTGGCAATATTAATATATGTTGATATTCAAAGCAAATTATGTGTCTGCCAACCACTCTCTGGACAGTGCTGCAGTGGTCAGAGGTAACATCCAAATACTGCCGCTGAATATTGACCTGAATATTGGTTTATCTTTTAGCAGGTCTTGCTAATCTGAAGAAACCCTCTTGAATATCGAGTTCTAGCTATTTAGTGGCGATATTCAGCTGTTAAGTGGATAACTTACATGTTTAGTTTAGGTCTACCGAATAGCATTGATTTGAATTGGATTGGAGTTTAGCTCATGCCTTTCTCAGAAGTTCAAGACAAGTTACATTCAAGTACTTTAGGTAATTTCCTGTCCCCAGAATGCCCTACCTATACAGATAGTGCTTCTGAATCAGGGCTGGCCCAGCGATCAAGCAGTCGCCTAGCATGGCAACTTCATGGGGAGGAGGGGGGAGCTATTGAAAGCTAAACAGTACATTCTGATAGGGGCTATTGAAAACTAAACAGTAGATTCTGATGGGGGGGGGGGGTCTGGCTATAAGGCTTAAGGTTTGCCTAGGTTTCTAACACCTTGAACCAACTTTGGGGTCGGCCCTGCTCTGAATATACAAATTAAGTTAAGCAGCAGCATTTGATCTAATCTAGTGACCATGCAGGAGTAACCTAATGATTAGAGCGCTGGCTTGGGAATCAAGAGACCAGGGTTTATTTCCCACTGGCACTCCTTGTGGTCTTGGGCAAGTCACTTAGAGGGCCATTCTAAAAGGTTTAGTCGTGGTTTGGACGTCTGCAGACATGGATGTGCACGTTGAAATCGCGGACACTTCGTAACTATTCCACAAATGTCGTTTGCAGACATTCTAGGCATGGGGGTGTGGCAGAGGCATTCATGGGGAGGGGCAGTGGACTTATATGTCCCAGTTCGATCCCAGAAGCAATGGAGCCGTATGCAGGCATGTGCATGTTTGTTCCTGTCTTAAAACATCCAGAGAGTGTAGAGAAGATGGAGAGTTATGTATCTAGCTTTAGATTATAAAGTCCCACACCGGGATTTGAACCCTGGTCACCCAGCTCTTAAGCCACTACCATTATGCTATGTGACGTCTTGGTTCTGAAATGCTCTCCTGGGGATGTCTATATAGACATTTGATGCAATTTAGGAAGGCACTGAAACGGCACCTCTTTCTTCATCACTACGATGATGCAGTCTTCTCCCCACACTCACCCACTCTCACATCTCAATGCAGCACCTCAAACTCATGCACGTCACATTCCCAGACTGATCACTCGCAATCACACCTTCCCCTCCAACCACCATGAGAAACTTATGCAGTGCCACATAACTCATTATATTGTTGCATAAAGTAGACTGTATTTATTCATCGTGTCTCCTTGTTAAGGGACTGGTTATTTATACCCCATTTTACCTGTTATACCTGCTTAATGCATACCCAAGTTTAATTTTCCTGTTTAATGTATACCCAAGTTATTATACCTGTTTCACTGTAAGCACAAATCACGAAATTGAGATGTGCAACTCTTATGTTCATTGTAAACCGCACTGATGTCGAATAGCGCGGTATAAAAGAGACTGCAAATAAATAAATAAATATGCATATCGGGCACATCCACGTTTCTGGAATTGTGCCTGAACTTGCACGTGCCTGTCTTTCTTTTCAGATGTTCTGGCTTTGATGTCCCAGATTGCACGCGGACATCCCATTTGGAATGTGCCTCTTAACCCTCCATTGCCTTGGAAGAAAAAGCCTGGCAATCTACTTCCGGTTATACCGTGCCAAGAAAACCCAGGGGCTGCTGGGTCGCCAGGAGTCAGCATTGACTTGGCGGTGCTTAAAAATGCCAACAGAATATAGATGCCCATTAATGTTTGGATTTTCAGCCTGCCTTCCAAAATGCTCTCGGGAAAAGGAAGCATGTTCTTATTCAAGTAATGCCATCATTGCAGGTGTACAGAGACTGTGTGGAGAACTTCACTGTTACCTAAAGGAGCCAGGTGCTTTGTTCCCACCTTGGGTAGGCCTGGGAGATCATTTGCTCCTCCTTCCCAAACAAAAAAGAACCCCAGAGCTCCACTCTTACTAACAAGTGAGCTAGGGCTGCACAACTAATGACAGTATAACATTGATACATTGACATGTTTTCTTTTATTTATTTATTTATTTATTTTAAAGGATTTGTATACCGCTTTATCCTGAAATCAACCCGGTTATCACATCAAACAAATCATTGGTATGTGGATATGTACATGTAGTGGTAAATCAATAGTATGAGTATGGGAGGCGTAGCTGATTTGGTGTGGGCTATAAATACAGTGTGGGCTATATACAATGTAAGCTATGTACATTTTTACATATTTCGCATACAAAAGTGGGTTAGGTACATGGAATATGAATTAGTTATGTACTTGTTTGCTTGCTACTGTTTATCTTTCTACTATTGTGGTTCATGACACTTTTTATACTGCCTTAAGATAATGGAATTCATTTTCTGATAGGAAGTAGCTTGCTTCATTCTGTTCCTTCCCTCCCCCCCTTCATTCCTATGCAGCTGGGGTGTAAAATTGTTTGAAAGAATGTTTTCATGCATTAGTCTGAGATGATGTTATGCCACAGGCTCCTTGTACTTTCTCTGCTTATTTCAGGTGTTGGCGGATAGCTTAAGAATTTGCATGTCCAAAATGGCATACGTTCAGATTTGGAGCTCCCAAGCAAATGTTTTCTGAGGATGCCTTCCCCTCATAAAGCCTTAAAGTTAGCAGGAGTAGGCAGAGCCCAGCAACACTGTTATTGCCTTTAGCAGTGCTGCAATGGGGCCTCTTGACATCTTTCTTTTAAAAAGAATTGCCAAATACCACCTAAATGCATCATTTCCTGCCAGGGCTGACCCAAGGGTTTCTCTGGAGACAAGCAGGGGTTATGCAGGTACACTCCAAGTTGTTGTCTGAGACAGCACCAGTGTGCGGGGCTCTCCCCTAGCTCAGAGAAGTCTTTAGAACTTATCTGAGCATGCACCTAATCTCCCACGCAAACTCCCACCTCGGTGTCTTGTGACCGCAGCTTCAGTCAGCTGCGGCTCTTCCCTCCTCCATCGGGGATTTTTAGTTTTAGGTTTGTTTTTCTGACTATTTGCATCTCTGCTTTGTCAACAGTGGTAAGCACTGCCCGTGGGGCTTTTTCCTTCCTTAGCAAGCAGAAAAAGCAGAGAAGACGTGAAAGACGTTCTTCTCAGCCATGCGGCTCCCGGGCTGTGCTTTTCTTTCTCTTCACCACTTCAACTCGTCAGCAGTAGCAGTAGCAGTCAGAGACAAAGCAAACTACAACCCCTCCCACCCCCCCCCCCACAGTTCTTCAGTACTGTAAGTACTAACTTCTGCGTAAGGCTCATACAGCTGTAAGTACTAACTTCTGCACAAGGCTAATACAACCACCAGGCCAGCTAGCTCAATATGCTGTGGAGGAGTAGCCTAGTGGTTAGAGCAACTGCCTGGTACCCAGAAGATCAAGGATTCAATTCCCACTGGTACTCCTTGAGACTTTGGGCAAGTCACTTTACCCTCCATTGCCTTGGAAGAAAAGCCTGACAATTTACTTCCAGTGATACATTGCCAAGAAAACCCAGAGGCAGCTGACTTAATGGCACTAAAATATATATATATATATATGTATGAGAACACCTAATAGGCACTCAGAGTTCCTCATTTCCCCCAGTCCCATTGGGCCCAGAAAAGGCACGATCAGGGACAGACATGGTGGCTGGTGGCAGACTACCTACTGGCCCCAGCACATTGTACTGCAGCCCAGAACCTCTACTCCTTCCCCCCTGACTGCACAGTTGACACTACCTCCCCTGTGAGCTGACCTCCCCCCCCCCCCTGCAGGCCTAAAACATAAATCCAAATCTAAACATGCAAAAAATGACCAGTTTGTGGGACCCAAAACCCCAAAAGAAAAAGACTGTGGAGGACCCACATGACATGGAGTGCACTTTAGCCAAGCAGGGCAGATGTCAGGCCCCTCTCATGCCTGTACTCTCCCCGACGACCTCTGTGACACCAGGTGGTTCTACAGACCCCCTCCTGATTTTACTCTGACATTTCATGCTGGACAGTATGGCTTTATTCGGTGTCCCTTCAGCTGGGGTGCCGCAACCAGGATACCCCCTGCCTTTCCGGTGTACCACAAACCTCCCTCTTTATCCCACTGGCAGGCCTCTGAACCTCTGGAGGATGACATCTATGCTCCCAGGGGATTAACCTACTCACAGCACTGGGAATTGGGCTAATCTTTTTGTGATGACCATGATGATCCCCCGACACCAGACCTGCTGGCTCCGGAGCACCCGCCAATGGACTTCTCCTATCCCAGGTTTCTCCAGAATATCTCTCATGCTCTAACGCTCAGTGTTTCCCAGACACCTACCAACAGGAAGGACTTCCAGTCTATTCTGCATGCTTGTAACCCTCATAAGGAGATACTCGCCATAATGGTCCCCTAAATCCTGCAAGATTTACAAACTTTGGCTTGGAAGACACCAGCTTTAGTTCAGTCCACTTCCAGATGGCTAGACCTGAAGTATAAGGTGCTGCCAGGTCCTGTCTTCCAGCACCAACAGCCTTCCCATCAATCCATAGTTTCAGAGGCAGTCCTCACGAAAGCTAAAGACTCAAAGTTTGTTGCCCAGACCCCAACCGGTAAGGACCAGTGGACCTTGGACTCTGTTGGGCAAGTCCTTTCAATGACAAGAATGGTATATTAGATTTTAAATAAATGATAAAGGGGTATCCTGGTCATAAGAATCCTAGCTCATCAGCTTCAGAGCCTCCATTGCCATCATGACTTCTTTCTGCAGCTGGGCGACTCTGCCTATCTCACAGGTGATGACCAACATCAATTCCAGGAGAATCTCCAGGAATATCATATCATCCAGGCCACCTACAACACATACGATTTGGTGACCCTTTCCACAGCCACTGCTATATTTGCATGCCGCACAGCATGGCTTCGTGTATCTGGCCTTCGAGAAGATCTCCATGACCACCTGGCTGATAATCCCTGTCAGGGAGACAGTCTCTTTGGACCCAAAGTCCAGGGAGGCAGTGTCTGAGATGAAAGGCCATTTGACCATAGTTAGAGAACTGGCAGCTTAACTACCTGAAACTACTCAACAATCCCGTCGTCCGTAGTACCATCAGTACCGAAGGGCATATCATTATCAATATTTCCAACAATTCTACCCTTGTTGTTACCAGCCGTACTCGAGGGGTCCGACATAGCAACTGCCTAATATAAGCTGTAACCAGTGCCCCAGTAGTGCAAACGGAAGCAACCAGTGGCAGCTCAGCTTCTGCCCACAAAACTGGCCCCAAGCTTTGACTACCGGTGGAGGGCCGCATCCAGCATTTCAGGGAGGCCTGGAAGTCCATCTCAGCGGACAGATGGGTGCTCAATATTGTTGCAGGGGGCTACAGGATCAATTTTGCTCTGCCCCCACCATCCTGTCCACCCCTACCCTGCAACACCTCTGCCCATCATCTGTCTCTCCTGAAAGCAGAAATCACAGATCTTCTCAACTGCAATGCCATCAAAGTAGTCCCAAAATAGGATTGCAGTCATGGATTCTACTCCCACTTCTTTCTCATTCCCAAAAGTCAGGCGGTTTTCGAACCATCCTCGACTTCAGCAGGCTGAACCTCCACGTAAAGGAGGAGAAATTCGAAATGCATTCTCTAGCCACCATCCTCCCATTGCTGTGGAAGGATGACTGGTTTGCCTCCCTGGACTTAAAGGATGCTTACACATACATACCCATCCACCCTCAACACTGGAAATACAATCATTTTCACTTCCTGATGGATCACTATTAATACAAGGGTCTGCCTTTCGGCATTTCCTGAGTTCTGCAAGTCTTCACAAAATGCCTAGCGGTAGCATCCACACACCTGCGGCGCAACAGGCATTGCATCTACCTTTAGCTGGACAATTGGCTCATACCAGGTTCAACAAAAGACATAGGAACATATAAACATGATGGCAGAAAAAGACCATATGACCTATCTAGTCTGACCTTGCATATCAAATTCTAAAATCTCTTCTTTTCCTTTAGAGATCTTCCGTGTTTGTCCCATGCTTTTTTGAATTCAGATACTGTCCTCGTCTCTACTAACTCCACTGGGAGACTATTTCACGCATCTATCACTCTTTCCGTAAAGAAATATTTCCGTATATTATTCCTGAGTCTATCCCCTATCTCCAGGAACAAGCAGAAATGCAGTCCTCACATATGGGTGAACGTTACCGACAGAGCCCACATGGGAATGCTTCCAAGCGTCTAATAGGAAAGCCTTTGGGAGCACTTCACTGCACCTGCATGCCTGCCTTCCCACCTCATCAGTTCTTCATTTTCTGCAGAACCAGTAGGACGCATCCTACTGTCAATGCCGAGAAACATCTCTTTTTTGTGGAACATCGTGGTTCTGTCTTCCCATTGACGCTGGTTCTGTCGCATCAGACACCAGTCCCGATAATTCCTTTTATTTATTTTCAAAGTTTCTATTTCTTTTCTCCATTTTCAATGCAGTTTTCAACACTAAACTAGGCCTCTGTAGCCTTATCTTCAATCTCAAAGACAACTTTTTTGAGGCATGAAAAAGCCAACTAGTGGTTTTAAAAAATGTACCAAGTGTGCTGGTATGATATCGGTCACTGATAATCATGACTGGTGTCTAAATTGTTTGGGCCCTGAATATCAACCCAATTCTTGTCCTTTGTGCCAGCAAATGACAAAGAGAGGCCGAAAGAATCGAGACAGTGTGGATTGTTGTTTGCCTTGTACTTCATTAAGGCATTGACTTCCTCTCATGGCTCTCAGGTTTCTTCAAAGTTGAAACATAAAAGTAAGTCAAACTCTCTGGCCACTCCGAAGTCCTTGGCATCAGTGTCAAAGACCGATATTGAGACCAGAGAGAAGTCACAGCATAAGAATTGTGACTCCCCTAGAGGTGCTTCTGATGCAGACTGGCCAGCCAAACAGCCCCAGTGGGAGGATCTGTCCTCCAAAGCACGAGTGGGGCTCCTGGCATTGACCTCTGGAGAGCCCATGTTCTGGAACGGTGAACCCAGAGCCCCATTGGTGAGTCCGCCCAGACATTGGCCATCTCCCTAGACCAGCACATGTTGACTCTTGAGAGGATTTTGGCAGCATTCCTGGCAGCCTCGTACTGATAACATTGAGAGCTCCAGGAGTGCAGACTTTAGCACTGAGCCTACAGCCAAGTGTATTGGTCCGGACGCCGGCCCTCGAATCAACATCGTTGGAACCCCCAAGGTCGATACCTTCCTTGGAACTGATCAATACCCCAAATATCCAACAGATTCAAACTGCCATGGCTCTCTGTTCTGATACCTCTGAGTATCAGTATCGGCATCGACCTTCGATGTCCATGAAGCATCAAGGTCAGACCCAAGACCGCCGATATTTCGATTTCTTTGATTACTGGACTCTGATTCCAGTTCTTTAGAATCTGAGTGGGGATCACTCGATTCCCAAGAACTTCCAGACATCCATTCAGACCCTTCGCCGCCTCAGGAATGGCATCTGTCCCCTACAGAAGATATGTCCTTTCAGGATTTCATACATGACATGACAACAGGGCTCACCATCACAGTAGAAAAGGAACAGAGGTCAGAGGAATTGGAGATACTCCAATACTCTGCCACACCCAGGGAAGCGGCTACATTACCGGTGCATCACATCTTGCAGGATCTTAGGCTCTGCATATGGGTGGCCCCACTCATGCCTGTCAGCAAGAGACTGTATACCATGTACTGAGTACCAGAGTGCCCAGGCTTCCAAAAACCTCAGCTCCCCCACCACTCAATGGTGGTGGAATCAGCAGTGTGCCAAATAAAGAGCTCTAAGAACCATTCATCCATGACACTTGACAGAGGCACGAGGACACTCAATGCCTTTGGACGTCGATGCTTCCAAGCATGCATGTTGGCCTCTAGAATCACCTTTTACATGCTATACATGGGTATGTTTCTGGAGGATGGCACCAGGGATCTGGAAACTTTCACCCCCATGATTTCTGAGGATAAGAGGAGTGCATTCCAGACGCTTATCAAGCAAGGCCAAAATACCTCTAAATTTCTTACCAGAGCCTCTTTTGATGCCTTCGAATCAACAAGCAGCTCTTCAGCAGTCTGCACTGGGGCTCACACGATGACCTGATTACAGGCATCAGATCTCGATCAATGTGTCCAGGATAAACTGGCCAATATCCCATGTACTAAAGAAAACCTTTTTGGCAAAGATTGGAGGGAAAAAGCAGAGGAGATTGAAACAGATGATCTCGCCCTAAAATGCCTTTCCAGGAAAACAGCTGACCCATCCAAGAGATCAACTTTGCTTCACTTCAAACCTTATCCCCCACCTGCTTCACAGGGGTTATCCCACACAACACCTTCAAAGCACTCTCTCTTAAAAGATGACTAACCCTGTTGTCCCAGGGTGTCAGAGAAAGAGCTCCTCAAGAAAGGATGGGCTTCTACTCTCCATATTTTCTCATTTCAAAGAAAACAGGAGGATTCAGGCCCATCTTGGATCTCAGAGACCTAAACAAGTTGATTTCCTTAGGAACTCTTCTAACATACAACCAGAGACACGATTGGCTATGTTCTCTAGACCTAAAAGAGGCAAGCACACATTTACTGATCCATCCCTTGCACAGACAGTATCTGTGCTTCATGTTTCAAGGAAACCATTATCAGTACTGGGTTCTCCCCTTCGATCTAGGCTATGCCCCAATGGTCTTCACCAAATGCATGGCAGTCGTTGCTGCCTACCTATGCACCTTGGGGGCATTTGTCTTTCCCTACTTAGTCAAGTGGCTGATCAGGGGAGACTCCCCTCAAGAGGTAGGACTCTCCCTTCATCGCACAATCACGATGCTTCAATACTTGGACTTTGTCATAAACTTCCCAAAATCTTACCTCGCTCCAACCCAATGACTAGAGTTCATCGGAGCACTCATAGACACCCAACAGGCCCGAGCTTTCCTCCCACAGGATCACTGTGCTCGCCTCATTGAGCTGGAAAAAGGGGTACAGAAGCAAAGCAGAGTAACAGCTCGAGAGATGCTACGACTATTAGAACACATGGCCTCCACGGTCCATGTCATCCCCTATGCTCGATTGCACATGTGGCAAGCGCGATGGACTTTGCCTTCACAATGCAAGTGAGGGGGCATCTCGAAGACAAGATCCACATCATTCCTCATCATTCCTTCAGTGGTGGTATTCCCCTCAAAATCTACATCATCGGGTCACCTTTATAAATATCTCCACCTCGATGCACCCTGACGACAGATGCTTCCAAGCTGGGTTGGGGAGCGCATCTGAATGACTTGACCACACAGGGGCTGTGGACACCACAGGAATCTACCCTGCAGATCAACTTACTAGAACTACAGGCACTGATAAATGCTCTTTGGGTTTTTCAACCCCAACTTTTGGGGCAACCTGTTCTAATCAGGACAGACAACTAAGATGCCATGTTCTACGTGAACAAACAAGGGGGAGCGGGATCCTGTCACCTCTGTGAGGAAGCGATTAGCTTGTGGTCATTTGCCATCTCTCACTGCATTCACCTCAGAGTGATGTACCTCCCGGGCAAACTCAAATGTCCTAGCAGACAGGCTAAGCTATATCTTTCGTCCACACAAATGGGCCTTGCACTGGGAGATGGCTACTTGGATCTTCCAAACGTGAGGAATCCCACACATAAATCTTTTTGCCAGTCCACAAAACACACAGCTTCCATTTTTCTGCTCCAGGGTTCCGTTGCTCCACTGGCAGGCCCTGGATGCTTTCCTTCTCCACTAGGGACAGGGACTGCTCTATGCATTCCCTCCCATCCCCTTGATACCCAAGACTCTGTTCAAGCTGCGGGCTGTCAGGGGCTCGATGATTCTCATGGCCCCCTTCTGGCCCCGTCAACCATGGTTTCCTCTGCTTCTTCACCTTGCACAGACTCAGCCACTGAACCTAGGATGTGTGCCCGACCTCCTCTGTCAAGACCATAGATGCTCCTCCATCCCGATCTTCACTCCCTATGCCTAACAGCTTTGCTGCTGAGGGGCTAGTGCTTGCTGAATTCGACCTACCATTAGCGGTCAAGGATATGTTCTTTGCATCTCGTAATAATTCCACCATGTGCTCTTATGCCTTCAAATGGTGTAGGTTTGCCCTCTGATGCTCCCCAAAGGACTTTAACCCCTTTTCTTGCCCGGTGGAGTCGCTTCAACAATATCTCCTTGACGTATCCTTGACAGGTCTTAAAACGAACTCAGTGAAAGTTCACCTTAGTGCCATTGTGGCCTCTCACAGACCAGTGGATAGATAGCCTATCTCCTCGTACCCCTTAGTAGCACGCTTCATGTGGTGTCTCCTGCTCTCCAAGCCGTCCATTTAGCCACCTCCAGTGGCCTGGGATCTGAATATGGTTCTGGCACAACTTCTAAAGCCACCTTTTGAACCTTTTATCCACCACTTCACTGAAGTTTCTATCTTGGAAGGTCATCTTCCTTATTGCCCTCACTTCAGCTCACCACATGAGTGAGCTGCAAGCTCTAGTGATGGATCCTCCCTATACTCTGTTTCACCATGACAAGGTGTTTCTCCTTACCCATCCACACTTCCTTCGGAAGGTGTTACACAGAAACTCCTGTGCTGTGTTCGCCTTGTAGTGCTATTCAAATGATAAGTAGTAAGTAGTAGTAAACTACTGTAAAAGTGGTGCAGAGCTGAAACTTCCTCCATTGTCATTTGCATTTTGAAATAATATAAAGCTCTGCTTTCCTCATTGTCCATCCAGTGTGTTATGCCCTGTCACCAGCAGATGGAGGCTGAGAACCACTGGTTTTGATGATGTCATCCTATAATGGATCTGTGCAAACCTGCTCATACCAGTATTTCTCAATCTCCTGCAGATGGTGGTGAACTCCTGTGCAGACTGGACACCAGTGTAGGAATTCACAGTTAAAAAAAAAAAGAAGAGTAATTTGATAATGCTCCACAGAGGGCCCTGTATTTTGTTCCAGCACTTGTGAGCTTAGGGGAGCAAACCCAGTGATCAAGATTCCTCCCCCTCATTTTTCCACCTCACACTCCAGGGCAATCCTTAGTCCCTTTCAACAGCCTGGCCCTTTAAGAACTTGTATTTAAAAAAAAAACAAAAAAACGACGAGATAGGTAGGCTCTTTCTGACTGCAGCACAAGGAAGCACTGGAAGAACATTGGAAAGTGCAATTGACTGGGTCGGCATCGGCTGGTTGGCAGGTGGGGTGAGAGAGATTGACCTATCATATGGAGAAGGCACATGGCCGCGAACTGTAAATGCCATTAGAGTGTGCATCCTGTGGAAACCACTGTGGGGAGTTGTTTGGAGCAGGACCGTGCCACTGAGGATTTCCTCTAGGGGCACCAGAGAGAATAGGAGGACCTGTTAGCTACTCTACTAGGCCCTGGGGGGCAACAGAGGCTAGTAGGAGATCCTGGGGAGTTAACTGATTTGCATGGATTTCCTTTTTCCTCAGAATTCAGGTTACTTTTTCATCAGGCCTTCTGCATGAAGCAGGGCCTGGTGCAAAGTCTTTCTCTTGGTGTAAGTGGCAAGGGCAGAGTGGAGGACTTGAAGCCTGGAACCTGTGGCTAAATGCCAGAGAATGAGGAGACGATCCCAGGGAAGATCAGGGCTCTATGGTTTTAGGGGGATATGAAGACTCCCTGGAAGGGCCATCTGGTACAGGGATCCCTCAGGGGAGAGCTAGAGGAAGGCAAGATTCCTCCAGGAGAGGATCTGTCTATAATTAGTCTTTTGACAGGAAGAATTAGCGTCTTTTATCTCTCAATTGTTGTCTTCTCTGAACATTGTCGAAAATTCCCCAGCAAAGGAGAAGAATTTGGAGGATCCCTTGCTGCAGGGTATTCAAGAATCTTTGAAATTTTTTCCACTGAATAGTGTCATTACAGACTTGATTTCAGTGGAATGGGTGAGGCCAGACTATGTGTCAGCCATTCTATGGTGTGCCTGTATCCCATTCCACCAGAGGAGAAAGGACCTCTTGAGGCTTTCAAAAGTGAATGCCTTGGTTTCAGCAATTACAAAGAAAATAACTATTCTGGTGGAGGGTGGAGAAACTTTAAAGGATGCCCATGACAGGACGTTGGAAACTATGTTGAAGCAGTCATTTGAGGTCTCTACCTTGGCATTACAGGCATGGATTTGTTGTTCCTATGTGACTTGGACATGCTTGCAATGGGCTCAGAATTTTCCTAAGTCTCCTGGGCTTCCAGAGGGTCTTTCAGAAGCAGCTAAGCTGGAGTCGGGGTCAAGCTTATATGGCAGATGTGCTGTATAAGGGCTTTGGCTAAGAACATGACCTCTGTGGTGACGGCAAGACATCTCCTGTAGCTCTGGAATTGGGCATCAGATGTAGCTTCCAAGACCCGGCTCAGTAAGCTTTCCTTTAAGGGGAATGCTTTTTGGAGAGGTGCTGGTAAAGGATCTCAGAGAATCTAAAGTCCCAAGGTTGCTGGAGAATAATCCTCATGGTGCATACAGCCCCTTCTAGG
Source organism: Ichthyophis bannanicus (assembly GCA_033557465.1). Classification (NCBI taxonomy): domain Eukaryota; kingdom Metazoa; phylum Chordata; class Amphibia; order Gymnophiona; family Ichthyophiidae; genus Ichthyophis; species Ichthyophis bannanicus. Next base: position 558,352,388 of record CM066034.1, on the reverse strand, counting down.
GGGCGTTTAAGGACATTTGAAGATTCAGAGGATCGTTTTTAGAACCTTTCAGCGATCCCAGTATCCTCCGAGGGAGCTAGTCCTTTTGAGGGGGTCATGGAGGAGGAAGGGACTATTCAGTTGGGGTTCCAGGAGGCTCCAAGAAGTTCCAATAAGGAGTTGCAGGCCACAGGTAGGGTTGGTTCTAGTAGGGAGATGTCTGCAGACCTTTTACTCCACCTGGGTCTAGATTACATCCAACTAGTCTATTCTAGAGTTCATTTGTGAGGGTTATGCACGTGGGTTGGTGTAGCCCCTCAGGACACCTTTATGCTGTCGCTTTGCAAAGCTCCGGCCAAGGCAGTGGCAGACCCACTCAAAAGGCTGCTTTAACTTGCAGCAGTGGTAGAAGTTCCCTCAGAAGAGTGCATGCTCAGTCTGTGTTCAATTTATTTTGTGGTTTCCAAGAAGGGAAGGGTCCTTTCGTCCCATTCTGGTTTTGAAGCATGTCAATCAGGCCTTAAGGGTGCTACATTTTTGTATGGCGAGTTTGCGATCTCTCATCATGGTTGTGCTGAAAGGCACATTTCTGACTTCTCCGGATCTTTCCAAGGTATCTCTACACATTCCCAATCGACCGTATCATCTGTGCTATTTACGCATTGTAGTTCCGATAGGACACTTTAGGTTTCAAGCCCTGCCATTTGGCCTCGCCATGGTGCCTCGGACCTTCACAAAGATGATGGTGATGGTGGCGGCTGCCGTCCTTCAGTGAGAGGGAGTGTTAGTGCATCTCTGTCTGGACAACTGGCTGATCAGAGTGAAGTCAGTGCAGGAGAGTCAAGAGGCAATGGAGAGAATGGTATCTTTTCTCCAACAATTAGATTGGGTCATCAATTTCTCAAAGCAGCCGACTCAAGATCTGGTCTATCTGGTAGCTCATTTCAACACCAGGTCCAGTTTACCTCTGGAGCAGATCCAGAAGGTGCAAGACCAGGTGTGCAAGTTCTGCAAGATGCAGTCTCCTCGGGTTTGGGACTATCTGCAGCTGCTGTGGTCTATGGTAGTGACACTTGATCTGGTTCTGTGAGAAAGGGCATGCATATGGTTTCTTCAAAGAGTGTTGTTGTCTCCAAAGTCCCCTCAACAGCATTCCCTGTGGCAGAGGTTGCTGTGCCTGGAAGAGACAAAAATGAGTCTGCTATGGTGGATGGACTCAGCCAGGTTGGTGGCAGGGATGTCCTAGAACCTCCAGATTAGGTGGTGGTGACTGCTGATGCAGAGGCAGTGGTCTTTGGAGGAAAAGGATTGGTCCATAAATGCAGTGTTTTTGTCTCCGCAGACCTTCTGCCCCGTCGTTCAGCACAAGGCAGCGAGGGTCTTTTCGGACAATGCGACCACAGTAGCTTATATCAGTTGGCAGTGTGGCACCGGAAGCGTGGTGTTGGTAGTGGAGATGGCTCCTCTGTTTCAGTGGGCAGAGACTCATCTCCTGGTACTAGTGCAGCTACTGTAGCCAGAAAGAAAAATGTGTAGGTTGATTTTCTCAGTCGATATCAGTTGGACTCAGGAGAGTGGTCTCTGGAGGGATCAGTGTTTTGGCAGATAGTGAGTTGTTGAGGGATGCCAGTCATGGATCTGATGGTGGCCACAAACAACGCCAAAGTGGATCATTTCTTCATCTGCAGGCAAGAAAGGATTTCAACGGGCCTGGATGCTCTAGCTCGAAAGTGGCCAGGCAGTAATGTGTTTCTCCCCTGGCTGCTGATAGGCTGGGTGCTCTAGAGGATAGAGTCACATCGGGGTCTAGTGATTTTGGTGGTGCCAGATTGGCCTTGAAGGCCTTGGTATGTAGATCTAGTACAGCTCAAAGTAGACAGGACATGGTGTCTTCCAGTGATGTGTAATCTGCTTTCACAAGGTCCAGTTCTGATGTTGGACGCGAGTCAATTCTCGCTTACAACTTAGCTCTTGAAAGGGCTAGGTTGAGGAAGAGAGGGTACTCAGGCAAGGAAGTGTTCAACATCCTTGGCATATGTTCATGCCTAGTGAGTGTTTGAGAGATTGTGCGAGGAGAGACATCTTCATTTTTTTTCTTCTTTGCTTCCAGATGTCTTTGTCCTAAATTCATTGCATGTTCAAGTGGCGGCCTTAACCTGTTTTAGAGACTGAATTCAAGGGGTCTTTTTGGCTTTGCATCCGGATGTGATTCGCGTTTTGAGAGATGTGAACCATGTTCATCTGCTGGTGTAGCAGCAAGTACTGATGTAGGACTTTCACCTGGCTTTGTCAGAACTTGCAGAGGTTCAGTTCGAACCGCTTTGGCGAGCTTCCTTGAAAGATCTTACATTGAAGGCTGTCTTCTTAGTAGCCATTTGCTCAGCACATCGAATCTCCAAGCTGCAAGCCTTGTCGCGTAGAGAGCCTTTCCTGTGGATTTCTAAGGTTATCATTAGGTTGGTTCCTTCCTTTCTCCCTAAGGGAGTGTCAACATTTCACCTTAATTAAGTGGTTACGTTGTCAGTGTTTTCTGCTTCGAGAAAAGATTCTGAATCTCATAAGCTTCAGCTGTTGGATATTTGGTGGTCCTTTGACAGTATCTTAAGTGGACCCTTAATTTTAGGAAATTGCATCACCTCTTTGTCCTTTTTTGGGGGACTCCACAAAGGGGAGACGGCTTTAAAGGCATCAATTACATGTTGACTGAAGAAGGCTATTGCGTCTGCTTATTTGCCTAAGCGTCATTTGGTTCCAGAGGATTTGTGAGCCCACTTGACCAGGGCTGAGGTTGCCTCATGGGCGGATACCTCCAACAGCCATCTGTAAGGTGGTGACACGGTCATCACTTCATTCCTTTGTACGGCATTACTGCCTGGATGTTCAGATGCAAGGAGATGCACAGTTCGGTGCACAAGTGTTGCAGATTGGGCTCGCATATCCCTTCTGTGGTTAAGTACTGCTCTGGCAGATCCCACATGTCTGGACTGGACTGGAGGGATGATGAGGAAGGTGAAATTAGATCTTATCTGCTAATTTTCTTGAGTTCGTCCAGTCCAGAACCCACCCTGCCAGTTCCTTCTTGGTGAGTCCAAACATGTAAGGATTTGGTATGCATAGTTGTGCCTGTCCAGTGTTTTGGGCTTTGGTGCTCCCTAGTGCCTCTTGGGGGGGGGGCATCTCTTCAGATTCAATGGGAGAATTTCTTCTCTGTCCTTTTTTGGAGCAATATCTCTCCATTTCTGAGTATTGTACACCTGAATAGTTATTGATTGGTTAAGTTCATGATTAGTATAATGTTGTAGTGGAGTCTGCTTTGTTAATCAAAATACAGGTATGAGCAGGTCTGCACAGATCCCTTATAGGATGATGACATCAAAACCAGTGGTTCTGTCTCCTTCTGCTGGTGATAGGGCATAATCCACTCATCTGGACAGGACTGGAGGGACTCAAGGAAAAAAAATTAGCAGGTAAGGTCTAATTTCACCATACAAGCATTCCGAACCAATAGAGCAAATATGCCTGATCATAAGTAGCACTAACTCCCAGGACTTGAAGAGCAGCAACCCTTACTAGGAAAATGCAACACTGCAGATATTACAGCAGGCTCTAGAACACCAATACACCACCTACTGGGAAAACAGAAAAGCGGACTGTTAAAGAGAAACTACATATTAGCATAATAGCTCACTTCGGCCATACATGCAGAACAGAGGACACTCAATACAGAATACTACTAGTACTACTTATCATTTGTATAGCTCTACAAGGTATATGCAGCACTCTTCATAAACACAAAAGAGACTTTGACAGAGCTTATAGTCTATTCAAGGCAGACAAACAGAAAGATAGGAGTAGAATAAATGGCTAAAAATTAGAAATGCACAGATACAAAATAAAATGAAAATCCTGAGAAGCCAAGATCCACATACAGTGCAACAGTGGAGAAACAGAAGGTGAAATGTACTCCCTCTGCTGCTGAACCACATAAAAAGATGATAGTAGCATAGAGGGGATTTTTAGAAGATTTATCCAAGCGCAGTCTGGGATGTCTAAGCCAAACTGTCTGGAAGAAAATGCAGGCACATTCAGGCGCAGACATGACATAACAAACTTAGATGTGCCCAATAGTGATGTCTGCAGTGGAGACGGCTTAGACGTCCCCAGAACTGTGTTTCAGGACCCAGATGTCTAGGATAGCATAATGGTTAGAGAATAGATTATAAACCAGGCAGCCAGTGTTCAAATCCTGCCCATGCTATTGTTGAAATTGTGCTGAGTACTGGAGATGATAGACTGCTTTCTTCTATACATTCTCTGGATTTTTTAAAGCTAAAACAAGCACTTTTCAGATGCTTGTTCGTAGCTGTGAGTGCTTCGGAGCTGGTCTAAAGTTAGATGAAACGCCTGATGTCCATGACATTTCTGTGGTCAGGTGGAGCTGTCCTGGTCCCTGGGAATGCCCTAACCACGCCTCCAGATTCCCAGGAGCACCCTGGCCATGCTTCCTCCCCGCCCCTGTTTAGATTAGGATGTCCTCACACTGAGGCTTTCCTCAGTGCCGGCTTCTAACATGGCTCTGGAGATGGTCTTTGTTCTTTGGATGTCTCTATGCCTGTTTCTTGATGTCCCAAGCACAAATAGGGCTTCTAAAATGACCCTCATAGTGTGTGACTGCAGATAAAGACCAATATTGTCCATCTAGTCTGTCCAGTAAGGTGGCTAGAGTGGTTGTATCTGCTGCTCTGTGCATTTCACCCTCCCCCCTGCACCTCATGCCTTTGTTTAGGGTTGTACCTGCCACTCCATGCAGGTCATCACCTTTATTTGTTTAAGTATACAAGATATTTTAAGTTTGTTTTGATTTTCATCCCTTTGCTCTAAAGCAGAGCTACTCAAATCCAGTCATAGAGGTCCGCAAACCAGTCAGGTTTTCGGGATATCCCTAATGAAGATGCATGAGATATATATGCATTAGAGATATCCTGCCAGCCTGACTGGTCTGTGGCCCTCCGGGGCTGGATTTGGAGACCCCTGCCTTACACCTCTGTCATTTAAGATTGTGAGTGGGCAAGGTGCAGATGTCCAAGACATCAAAAAGGTTAGATAGAATGTGTCACATTCCTCCTTGCTTCTCACCAACACCAAAATATTGTCTATTAGACAACCTTTTGATGGTGGTGAGAATCGAGGAGGAATGTGACACATTCTATCTACCCTTTTGATGTTTAGGACATCTGTACCTTGCCCACTCACAATCTTAAATGACAGAGGTGTAAGGCAGGGGTCTCCAAATCCAGCCCCGGAGGGCCACAAACCAGTCAGGCTGGCAGGATATCTCTAATGCATATATATCTCATGCATCTTCATTAGGGATATCCCGAAAACCTGACTGGTTTGCGGACCTCCAGGACTGGATTTGAGTAGCTCTGCTCTAAAGGGATCCACTGTGTCTGTCCCATGCTATTTTGAATTCTATCATTGTTTTTGCTCCCACTGCCTCCATTGGGAGGACATTCCAAGCATCTGCCCACCCTTTCAGTAAAAAAATATTTCCTGTCGTTGGCTTTTAAATTTACCCCCTTTTAACTTCATTTTATACTCTTTAATTTTGCAACTTCCCCTTTGAAAAAGGTTGGTTTGTTCATTAAAACCCTTTAAGTATTTAAACTTCTATATCATACCCCCCCATTGTCCCTCCTCTGCTCTAGGGTATACATATTTAGGTCTTCCTCATACGTTTTCTGGCGCAGGCTGCAAATCATTTTGCTTGCCACTTTCTGAACCATTTCAAGTGTTTTTATATCTTTTGTGAGATATGGTCTCCAAAACCGAACACAATACTCCAAGTGAGGCCTCACCAACAACTTGTATAGGGACATTAATACCTTCTTTTCTGCTGGTTATTTCTCTGTATGCAACTCAGCATCCTTCTGGCTTTGCTGAAGAATAAGGAAGGAGAAGGGGATGCTACTGGGTAAAGAAATGGAGAGAAAGGTATTGGTTGGGCGGTGAGAGGGAACAGATGCTGTTAGGTAAGGGGAGGGAAAGAAAGGTGCTGGGTAATAGGAGGCAGAGAGAGGGGGTGTGGAAGCTGTACTGTAGGCATGGCAGAGAGATAAAAGGCTGTCCCTTTCTTTCAGCTTTGTTGTAGGGATGTACCCCCCCTTAGCCTAGGGGCACAACAACTGTAAATTCAACATTGTTTTTATGTATAAAATAGCACAAAAATATAGTTATCACATCTTTCTAAACCAATCTGTATCATTGTAGTCTCTGTATATTTACTGTTAGACCTCAACTTGTGCTTTTTGAAGATGTATTTAAAGAAGTAATAAATAGATATGACAAATAGCAGTGGGGATAGAGGGCACACTTGCTTCTCACTCAAGGTAATCTGTGAAAACTCTTTTGTGGGATGTTTCTATCCTGTCTCATCAAAGGCTCTGTTTCCATTACTTTCTGTATTTTGCTGTTGTCAGTTTGAAGGATGCATGGTTGATTCCAGCCTGCTGTAAGGATCTGCTCAAATGGATGTTGTATTGATGTCTTATTGCTTTGAATAACCCCTGCAATAAATGGAGCTATGTCTGGTCAGCAACAAAGTCCCACTGTTTAAATCAGGAAGTGTAGCAAGGGAAAGTGGAGGAAGCAAAGAGCAAACCTCTGTCCTCTTTACTTTTAACTTTGTTTCACTCTCTTGCAGAAGTACAACTTCCCGATTAATTACACCATCAGAATCCAACGTGAAGAAGTGCTCAGGGCTGCCAAAGTCACCCGTCTGGTGAGAACTAGCTATTTCTCTATGAAGAAAAAAAGTCACTTAATGGTTGTGCACAGACCCCAGGGAAAAAGGGACAGGGAGGACAGTTGCCATTGCATGGCCATTCTTTGGCAACATGGAGTGAAGATTTTCAGACAACCACTCAGTTATTGTAGTAATACCTATATTTAATAGGCAATCATCTTATGAAGGTAGGCAGAGGCAAAAAAGGGGGCATATGTACTGTGTAAACACAGGTGTAGAAGCAGTCCATGTACACTCTTGGGGAGGTATAGAGAGATAGGCGTTTTGTAGGCCAGCTCCACCATTAGGCAAGACCAGGCAGTCACCCAGGGTGGCAGCTTCTGAGGGGCAGCAAAGAGCAGCAGCAGTCAAAGCAAAACAATAGATCCTGACAGCCACGCAAACCGAAAGCCATCAGCACATTCTTATCTCCAGGAACAAGCAGGAATGTAGTCTTCACATATAGGTAACGTCAGTACTGACGAAGCCCACACGAGGATGCCCCCCCAGCGTCCAATAGGAAAGCCTTTGAGAGCATCCCACTGCGCCTGCGTTGCTGCCTTCCTGCTTTCCCAACACTCCCTCCTCAGTTCTTTGTTTTCCATGGAGCCAGCAGGAAGCAAATCCTGTCAGCGCAGAAAATTTGTTTATTGTATTTCTTTTGTTTTTTGTGGTCGCGTCTGCCTTCCTGTCAACTCCGGAACAGACTACTGTCTGTTCTTTTCTATTCTTTTCCTTTATTCTTTTCTGAAAAGTAAATTATAACTTTCTTGGGTGCATTGACACCATTTTAGGCCTTAAGCATGTCATTTGCCTAAGGCATAATGGAAAAAACAGCTAGTGGTTTTAAGAAATATTCTGAGTATGGCAGTACCATCTCGGCTACCAACACCCACGACTGGTGTCTCAAATGCCTTGGGCCCGACCATCAGCCTTCAAACTGTCCTTTGTGTAGGAAGATGCAGAATCGAGCTGCAAAGTTAGGTGCACTCTGCTAGAGATGCAGTGTCTTTAGCATTGATGTCATTGAGGGTATCGTCTTCCTCTCATGGATCTCAGGTATCAAAACATAAGTCTTTGAAAACACACCAATCCCCCAAGGGTAGATCTCTTTCTAAGAATCGAGATGCCTTGAGTGTTGCCCTAGAGGTGGATCAGCCCGGCGGGAGAACCTGCCCTCCAAAACCATCGAGGGGTCTCCGGATGCTCCTTAGGCCTCCACCTCTGGAGAGCTCCTGGTGCCATGCTCTAGGACGGTAGCCTGTATGTCCAGTACTGACACCCAAGCATCAGTGGGCTCTTTGGATCAATGTATCGAGCGCAGCTTGGAGGCCCAACTTGCGGCATCTGTTCTGATCAGACCCCTACCAGTGGTACTGCCAACACCGGCACCATTCACAGTACCGATGCAGTCCGCTTCGGGGTTTGTACCGATCGAAGCGCTACCACCCATATCTGCCCTCAAGTCCATTCCTAGTATCAGTGGCTCTTCCAGACAACCTCCCCGGTCCGATACCGATTTCGATCAGTACCGGGCCTTAGCGGAGCATGGACAACGCTCTCATTGATACTTTGACTCTTCCGATTCTGATTCATCCGATGATGAATCTGTCGATACCCAAGAAGTTCAAGGTATACTGGAGGATCCATCTCCCTCTCCGGAATGCTGCATGTCCCCTCCTGAGGACATGTCTTTTCAGGAATTTATTTGAGGCCTGGCCAAGGGCCCTCTCCATTACAGTAACTTCTGAAAAAGAACCTAGGGTTGAGGAATTAGAAATCCTCCAGTACCCTATGACTCCTAAAGAGGCTGCCACCCTTCCAGTTCACCGCATCCTCCAGGACCTCATACTCCAGATGTGGGAGATGCCCCTTACTATATCTCCCCCTACTCGAGGACTCGATACCATGTATCAAGTATCGGAGTCCTCTGGATTCCAAAAGACTCAGTTGCCTCATCACTCAATGGTAGTGGAATAGACAATGCATTGAATTAAAAGTTCAAAGACACATTCTTCAAACCCTCCTGGTAGAGAAGCGAGGGCTCTCAATGCTTTTGGGCATTTATGCTTTCAGGCCTCCATGCTTTAAGCCAGAATAAGTTCATACATACTCTATATGAGTATGTTCCTTAAGGAGGTTATTAGAAATCTTGAGTCACTGGCTCCTCTTCTCCCTGATGATAAGAGAGCTAACTATCTCACATTGGTCAAACATGCCCAGAACATCTCAAAGTTTGTAAATAGGGCACCATTTGACTGCTTTGAGTGTACAAGTAGAGCCACCTAATCTGCATTGGAGCACACAGGATTGCTTGACTTCAAGCGTCAGATCTTGAACAATGGGTTTAAGATAAACTGGGTAATATTCCTTGCACGGGTGAAAACCTTTTTGACAAGGATTGGCAAGATAAGATGTCTCAGTTGGAATCTGAGAATACTACCCTAACCAGTCTTTCTAGAACCACTGCCAACCGGCTAAGAAGAAAGCAGCTGCAAAGAGAACTTTCTTCAGCAAGAAAATGAAGTTTTACCCTTCTTACATCCCTGCTTTGCAGTACCAACCCCAGGCTACTCAAAAGAGGCAACAGACTCCCAAGCAGCAGAAGAAGCCACAGACTCCTAAAAACCAACCAGCTCTGCAGACTCAACCTGCGCCTAGTTTTTTACTTTTTCCTAGAGAATATAGCCACTCTGCCTCTGGAGAGCCCCCACCCCACCTTCCCCACATTGTCAGCAGACTCTGTCACTATGCCCACAGGGGGCATCTAATCATTTCAGAGCACTGGACCCTGACCATAGTGGTGGAGGGGTACAGACTTCACCTACAAATTCTGCTCCCCCTCCACAATGATGAGGGAATATCCTTCTCAACCTCCTCTCACTTCTCTTTTGCTGCAAGAGGGTCATCTCTTGCTATCAGAAGGTGCCATAGAGGAGGTCCCAAAATCCCAACGGGGAGTGGGTTTCTACTCTGTACTTTCTCATACCAAAAAAAAAATGGAGGATACAGACCCATCCTGGATCTCAGAAACCTAAACAAGATTCTTGTCTGCGAGAAGTTCAAGATGGTCTCTCTAGGGACCCTCCAACCCTATCTCCAGAGTTAGGACTGGCTCTGTTCTCCAGAACACAGGAAATATATACGCTTCATGTTTCAGGGAAAATGTTATCAGTACAGGGTCCTGCCATTCGGACTAGCCTCTGCCCCAAGAGTCTTCACAAAGTACATGGCAGTCGTGGCCACATTTCTAAGATCTCTAGGGATATTTGTCTTCTCTTACTTAGACCACTGGTTCATAAAGGCAGGAACCTCTCAAGAGGTCCACCTGTCTCTCTCTCGTACCATGCAGGTGCTTCAACACTTGGGATTTGTGATAAATTTCCCTAAGTCCCATCTCACTCCTACTCAGACACTAGAGTTCATATGAGCTCTCTTGAATACTCAGTCAACATTCAGCTGATATCTCAGACTCGTGTCAGAGATCACCTCACTGCCAATGAGATGCTACAGCTTCTAGGTCATATGGCCTCAACAGTACATGTAGTACCACATGCATGCCTGCATATGCTCACAGCCCAATGGGCTTTGACCTCCCAGTGGACACAGGCCTCAGACCGTCTCTCAGACAAGATATCAGTGTCTACCCCTCTGGCCACATCTCTTCTATGGTGGTATTCCCCAGAAAGTCTCCTCGTTGGATCACCTTTTCAGAAGCCTCCACATCGATGTCCTCTGACAACAGATGCCTCCAAACAGGGGTGGGGAGCACATCTAGGGTCCCTCTCCACTTAGGGCCTCTGGACAGAGGAGGAGTCCAAGCTCCAGATAAATTTACTGGAACTTTGGGCAATCTACAGCGCCCTCAAAGTTCTTCATCTAAGTTTCCAGAGGTCCAGACAGACAAATCAGGTAGCCATGTTCTATGTGAACAAACAAGGGGGAACAGGATCTTAGACCTTCTGCAGTGAGGCTCTCCATCTCTTGTCCTTTGCCATTACTCATCTGATACACCTTCAAGCGGTTTATCTCCCAAGGAAGCAAAATGTCTTAGCAGACAGATTGAGTTGGATCCTCCTTCCCCACGAATGGTCTCTCCACACAGAGACAGCATCCTTCATTTTTCAAACCTGGGAGACTCCAGGGATAGACCTGTTTGCCACTCCACAGAATGCTATCTTCCCCACTTCTGCACCAGGACTCCCATGTCCGGCAGTCAGGAGGTGGATGCTTTTCACTTCCACTGGGATCAAGAATTCCTGTATGCTTTTCCTCCCATTCCCCCGATTCCCAAGATGCTTTTCAAGCTCCAGGCCTCACATTGGCCATGTCAACCGTGGTTTTCTCTCCTGTTATGTCTGTCTCAGACTCAACCCTTAGATCTTGGATCTGCCCCTTCAAGAGGAAGGGACGCTGCTCCATCCCAATCCATAGTCTCTCCACCTTACGACATGGCTGCTGAAAGCTTACTATTATAGGATTTTAACCTTACTCAGGAAGTAAAGGAGATCCTCTTAGCCTCCAGAAAGCCATCCACCAGACATTCTTATGCTTTCAAGTGGCGTAGATTTTCATCTCTGGTGTTCCCAGAAGGTCCTTAATCCCTTCTCGGCTCCAGTGGAGGTGCTCCTTCAGTATCTCCTCCATTTTTCCTCTTCTGGTCTCAAGACTAACTTGGTAAGAGTTCACCTGAGTGCAATCGCAGCCTCTCATCATCTCCTCATTGGACAACCAGTTTCCTCACAGCTGCTTGTAGTGCACTTCATGAGAGGTCGCTTGCTCATCAAACCTCCCATCAGACCACCACCAGTGGCCTGGGATCTCAGTGTCGTTCTAGGACAACTTCTAAAGCCATCCTTTGAACACTTAGCCACTACCTCACTAAAGTTTCTAACCTGGAAATCATCTTCCTTGTTGCACTCACTTCAGCTAGATGCATTAGTGAGCTACAAGCTTTGGTGGCAGACCCACCTTACACATGGTTCCATTATGACAAGGTTTTCCTACGGACTCAACCCCATTTCATGCCAAAGGTAGTGTCTCCTTTCCATTTGAATCAGTCAGTCTACTTTCCTATCTTTTTTCCTGGACCACATTCGTCTAGGGCAGAGGTAATCCTCCCTTGCCTTGGCATTCTATCTTCAGAGGAACATGAGCACCATAAACGCTCTGTTATTCATCTCCTTTGCTCCCAGTCAGTTGAGGTTCCCAGTATCCAAACATACTCTTTCTAAATGGATAGCAGATTGCATCTCATTTGCTTATGCAAGGCAGGACTATCCCTTTAAGGTCATGTCACTGCCTATAATGTTCGTGCCATGGCTACCTCGATGGCAAATCTGTGCTCTGAAGCCATTGATGAAATCTACAAAGCAGCAACTTGGTCTTCAGTACTTACCTTTGTGGCTCACTACTGTCTAGACAAAGACTCCTGCTGGGATGCCATGTTTGGTCAGGCTGTACTCCAGCATCTTTTTCAGATTTAAGGGCAACGCCTATCCTCTGTCCCAGAACTTAATGATACCAGACATCCATGAAGGATCTATATAACCTCATTAACTCTGCCCTGAGGCAATTCCCTCTGGCATCTGGGAGCTAGGGAGTCCCATATGTGAAGACTACATTCCTGCTTGTTCCTGGAGATGGTGTAGTTACTCACCTGTAGCAAGTGATCTCTGGGAACAGCAGGAATTTAGTCTTCACAACCCATCCTCCTCCCCCAAGAGTTGTAGGTTTTCTTTCTCCTTTTCGCTCAGCTACAAACTCAACTGAGGAAGGAGAGTTGGGAAGGCAGGAAGGCAGTGACGCAGGCACAGTGGGATGCTCCCAGAGGCTTTCCTATTGGACACTGGGCAGCATTCCTGCGCAGGCTCCATCGGTACCGACATCACCCATATGTGAAGACTAAATTCCTACTGTTCCTGAGATCACCTGTTACAGGTGAGTAACTATGCTTTACCAGAGTGGGGGCATACATACATACAAACAGGGCCGACCCATCCATTATGTGGACTAGGCGGCTGCCTAGGGTGGCAGGTCCCGGTGGGTAGCCTGGTGACCCCCCCCACACACACAGTTTTTCAGATTGGTGGCTTTCTCCCACTGCTTCAGTGCTGCAGCAGGTGTTAAAATGTGCGCACATGTGCACTCATAGCCTGTCAATCCTGCCCCTTTTGACCCAACTTCCTTTTGGAGGGGCAATAGTTGCATCAGGAGGGGCAGGCCGTGAGGGCACATGCATGTCCTAAGACCCGCTGTGGTGTGGCACTGAAGCAGCGGTGGCAAAAAGCTGCTATTTACCAACCCTCTTTCAGGTGAAATTTGGGGAGGGGGTGGCTGGGTGCCGTGGCGCAGCTCAGCACCGGAGTAACATGGTGGGACTGCCTAGGTATCAAAAGTCCTTGGGATGGACCTGCATACAAAGCAGAGTTTAATGTTTAAAAGTGGATGGTGACTGAGCAGGTTAGGGGTGGAACCTGGGCAAGTTATAATACCCTGTTCAATGTAATTTCAGTTTGTTCAATGTAAACCGCACTGATGCAGAATAGCGCGGTATATAAGAGAATGTAAATAAATAAAATAAATAAATAAATAAATTGATGGCACATCAGAGTTAGCGTGGGTATTTTGGGTGCATGCTAACAGCTAATGTTGCTTTGAGCCAGTCACTTAATCCTCCATTGTGTCAGGTACAAACTTAAATTGTAAGCCCTTTGGAGATAGAATCAGGTACAGTGGGTATTTCCCTAACTCACCTTAAACTATTACTGGAAAGGTGCAAGCTAAATAAAGTTTTTTTTGTATTTAGCCTCTTTTGATGTAAGCATATTAATAAATATACCATCATTTGATTGATTGACATCATGACTATTGTGATAAGGAAGCTTATCATAGCTCAGGAAGGAGCTATAGAAAAGGTGAAGTGTCTCTGAACAAGCAACCTGTCAGTGCTGGTAGAAATGAGAAAACAGAATTTTGCCATAAAAGACTACCAGTCCCAGAATGCATCAGGTTTCCAACAGCCATGAGAGGAGCTGAAGTGAGAAAACGTGTGTTCAATCAAAAAGGCTATGAGGTAATCCCTAAGCACTCATCTCAAAGGGCAGGGCCTGATTCAGCACAGCTGCACTGTGTTAGGGGGGAGCACTCATCTAAGCAGAATAAGAGTAGAGTTTATTCTACAGATGACCATCTTCATGATCTTCATGATCACCTTGGATATACAGAGAAGGATCATCAGTTTCATCTGAAGGATCATCAGAAGCAGAAGCCAAACCGGACGGACAGAGAGGGAAAGAGACCCTTTGGAAGAAGGAAGAGAAAAGCCTTTGAGAGGTCTAGAAGAGTCCAAAGCAGTACGCATACTGGGAGGCATTTCAAGGGCCAGCATACACCATTGGACTGGGGAAAGCCAGAGGAATGGTGCTGCAGAGCTAGGAATCTCCAGACGCTACCTGTGAGGGAGACGGCTGCACGTGGAAGGGACCTTAAGACCCGTGCCAGAAGGTATGTGAAGAGAGATCCAGTGTCCAGGGATCTGGATTGGAAGGCTGGACATAAGAACTGGACTACATACTGGCCAGGCTATATAGAGAGAAACTCTAACAGCAATGGAAGCTCAGGTATGAACACTGATCTATGCCCTAGCTATAACCTTGAAAGACAGCAGGGAAACAAGTATTCTCCTGGAAGTGCTCCATTGAGAGATTCATCTGTGCCAATCCATGATATTGAACCCATGCTTGTTGAACAAGGGGGAATAATAGCAGATGAAGATCCTATTTATATGGACTGTTCTCTGTCTAAACTCCGTTGGTAACTTTCTGTTATAAAGTACAGCAACCATCACAAAGAAATACAAATTTGTTCTTTAATCTACTCAGAAAAGCTCCTGAAGCAGGATTTGACCCACACAGTAGAAAGCAAGTCAGCTAAGGGGTTTCAGCTGGATGACTGCTAGCAATTAAGCCTTACCCAATTGCTTGTGAGCTAAGAGAGAATCATTTCTGAATCTATGTGGGAAGTAATCAGAAGTTAACCCGAAAAGAACAGTTTGTTTCTTGCTTTGTGGCTTTTCATTTGTTGTTTTCCTGATTTTGACTTTGTTTTTCCAAGTTAACACTGAAAGCAAGTTATCTGATTTATGTGCTACCAAGCATATCTGTGTTGGGAGAAATACCCCCATAAATAAATATCTTATTGGCTTTACCCAAGAGCACAGCTAAATTATTGTCAGCAGCTGTGTCTGGTGTGAATGAACTACATTGCCCACAATACCTTGCAAATCATATAGAGATATGCACTTGCAAAGACTGTGAAGATTCTCACCCAGGCAGCCGTCTGACACTATTCACATACTAATGTGAACATCAGCGATGTTACCATAGCTTTATACCTTTGTATACAGGCGGTGGCTAAAATATGAAAAGTATAGGGAGGCAGGGTGCATAGAAACAATATATCTCCAGGAACAAGCAGGAATGAGTCTTCACATATGGGTATCGTTGGTACCGACGGAGCCTGCGTGGGAACGCTCCCCAGCGTCCAGAAAGAAAGCTTTTGGGAGCATCCCACAGTGCCTGTGCGCTGCCTTCCCGCCTTTCCCAACCGCCTCTCTCCAGTTCTTCTTTTCTGCGGAGCCAGCAGGTCGTGTTCCTGTCACCGCTGAAGAAGTTCTTTATATTTCTTTATTTCTTAGGTCGCGCGTCTGCCTTCTTCGACGTCGGACCGGTACCGCCGGTCTTTTCTTCTTTCTTCTTTAAAAAAAACAAAAACAAAAACTACCGTTTCCCACTTCTGTGCATTTTTTCCTTTTGGGCCTTAGGCCTAGAAAACTTTTCCTCATGGAAAAGCCCGCTTCCGGGTTTAAAAAGTGCACGAAGTGCTGCGGTATTATTTCTATCACTATCACCCATGAGTGGTGTCTAAAATGTTTGGGTCCTGACCACTCCATCACCGATTGTGAGTCCTGTTCCATGATGTCTAAAAGAGGTTGACAGCATCGAGCGGCCAAGCTCAGTACCCTGTTTCCCTCTGATGCAGCTTCGGTGGCATCGACATCTTCCAGGGCTTCTTCTTCCTCCCATGGATCTCAGGTAACCAAACATAAGTCCAGCCGGTCCTCGAAGGGTAGATCTCCCTCTAAGTATCGAGATGCCTCCGGGCTTGCTCTCGAGGATCCCGCACCTGCAAAATTACCCCGGCGGGAAACTCCGGCTTCCAAAGCTTCATCTATGGGGTTACAGGTTGACATCGATGGCTCGGCCTCGACCGATCACCTGTTGCCATGTTCTGGGGTACCGGTGGTTTCCACTGGTACCGACATCCAGACATTGGTTGCATCGATGGATCAGAATATTCTGACCATGCAGCATGCCATTACGGCATTCATACAAACTGCGAAGTCTCCGGTACCGCAACAAACTCCGTTGTCGGCACTGGCACCGATATCGGTTCCGGTGCCGGTACCGATTGTATCGACATCGGCTTCGGTGTCGACTGCAGTGGTACCCTGTTCTGTGATGCCCATCGGTACCGAATCGGTACCGATCACTCACGATGTCGATACCACTCGGAACGCGTATCGGGCTCTGCAAGAGCATCCAGACAGGCGATACTTCGATTCCGCCGAAGACCCTAATGGGAGACAGCCTACATGGCTTTAGACAAGGAAGATCTTGTCTTACTAATCTGTTATGTTTTTTTGAAGGAGTGAATAAACAGGTGGACAAAGGTGAGTCGGTTGATATTGTGTATCTGGACTTTCAGAAAGCCTTTGACAAGGTCCCTCATGAGAGACTTTTGGCAAAACTAAAGAGTCATGGGATAGGAGGCAGTGTACTATTGTGGATGAGGAACTGGTTAAAAGATAGAAAGCAGAGGGTAGGGCTAAATGGCCAATTTTCCCAATGGAGAAAGGTGAATAGTGGTGTACCCCAGGGATCTGTGCTGGGTCCGCTGCTTTTTGACATATTCATAAATGACCTGGAAAGTGGAATAACGAGTGAGGTTATCAAATTTTCAGATGACACACAACTATTTAAAGTTGTTAAAACCCAAGAGGATTGTGAAAAATTGCAAGAGGATCTTGATAGATTGGAAGACTGGGCATCAAAATGGCAGATGAAATTTAATGTGGACAAGTGCAAGGTTATGCACCTAGGGAAGAACAACCCAAACTATGGTTACACGATGCAAGGTTCCACATTAGGAACCACCATCCAGGAAAAAGATTTAGGCGTCATTGTGGATACCATGTTAAAACCCTCGGCCCAGTTTGCAGCGGCGGCCAAGAGAGCAAATAGAATGCTAGGTATGATAAGGAAAGGAATGGAAAATAAAACAAAAGATATTATAATGCCTCTATATCATTCCATGGTGAGACCGCACCTTGAATATTGTGTGCAATTCTGGTTGCCGTATCTTAAAAAGGATATAGCGATTTTAGAAAAGGTTCAGAGAAGAGCCACCAAAATGGTAAAGGGGATGGAAGGATGCTCCTATGAAGAAAGGCTAAAAAGGTTAGGGCTCTTTGACCTGGAAAAGAGACGGCTGAGGGGAGATATGATAGAAGTCTATAAATTAATGAACGGAGTGGAACGGGTAAACGTAGATCGATTGTTTACGTTATCAGAATATAGAAAGACTAGGGGACATGCAATGAAGCTACAGGGTAAACTATTTAAGACTAATAAAAGAAATATTTTTTCACTCAACGTGTAATCAAGCTCTGGAATTTGTTACCGGAGGATGTAGTAAAGGCTGTTAGTGTAGCTGGGTTTAAAAAAGGTTTGGACAAGTTCCTGGAGGAAAGGTCCATAAACCATTATTAAGAAGTAACCGAAGATATCAATGCTTAACCCAGTACAAGCATTGTGGAACTTGTGTCTCTTGGGGATACTGCTAGGTACATATGACCTAGATTGGCCACTGTTGGAAACAGAATACTGGGCTTGATGGACCCTGGTCTGACCCAGTATGGCATATCTTATGTTCTTATGTTCTCTGATGAATCAGAGGCTTCTGTCGAAGCATCGGTACTCCTTCCTCAGGAGCCCTCTACTCCAAAAAGAAGAATGTCTCCTCCAGAAGACTTGCCTTTTCAAGACTTCATTAGGGAAGTGGCCAGGGCCTCTCCATTTCAGTGGCCCCTGAATCAGAGCCTAGAGCCAAAAATTTGGATATTTTACAATATCCTAAGGCTCCTAAAGAGGCAGCTACTTTACCAATTCATGAGATCCTTTATGATCACATGTTGGGCATATGGGAGACACCTCTCACTATCTCCCCTCATTCATAAGACTCAGCTTCCTCACCACTCTATTGTGGTAGAGTCTGCTATGAAGAAGATAAAGAGTGCAAAAAGACACTCATCTAGTCCTCCAGGAAGAGATGCTTTTGGCCGGAGAATTTTCCAGGCCAATATGCTTGCTGCCAGAATCAACTCCTATAGTCTCTATATGGGGATGTTTCTAAAGGAAGTTACAGATCATCTGCAAACTTTATCTCCTTTTATCTCAGAAGATAAAAGGGAAGAGTTTCTCACCTGCCTTAAACATGCCCAGGATGTTTCCAAATTTTCCAACCGTGCAGCCTTTGACTCTTTTGAGTGTGCCAGCAGAGCCTCGGCTATTGCCATAGGTGCACACAGAGTTGCTTGGTTACAAGCTTCTGATTTGGAACCCTGTGTCCAGGATGGATTAGGAAATCTTCCTTGTACAGGTGAAAACCTTTTTGGCAAGGATTGGCAAGCAAAGGCCACGCAGATGGATGCTGAGAATTCTGCCTTAGATAGACTTTCAAAGTCTACTTCTGCTCCTGTTAGAAAAAGGTTATTCAAAAAGGCTTTCTTTCCCAAAAAGGGGAAATATTATCCTGTTTATGGTCAGCAGACATCTTCTGCAGGTCGTTTTGCTGCAAAGTGTCAGCAACAACCTAAACAAGCCAAGCCTAAGGCTGCAAGGACTGCTACGGCCCAACAGCCTCAGCCTCCTCAGGGCCTTTGACTTACATCTAGAGAACTTAGCCTTTCTGGCTCTAGAAGAACCAGAGCCTCTCACCATTCCAGGAAGGTTAGCCCACTTTGCTCCCAGATGGGAACAAGTCACGGCAGAGCAATGGACCCTCTCCATCATAAGGGAGGGGTACAAGCTTCATTTCTTAAACCTTCCTCCTCACAACATGGTGAGACAGTTCAATTCTCCAACATCTCTCCTCGACCTTCTGGGTCAGGAGATTGCTACCCTTCTTGCCCAAGGGGCAATAGAAGAAGTACCCCTTCTTCAGCAGGGCTCAGGGTTCCTTTCGGTCTGGCCTCTGCTCCAAGAGTGTTCACAAAATGCATGGCAGTAGTAGCTGCATTTCGACACACTCTAGGAATATTTGTATTCCCATATCTGGACGACTGGCTCATCCGAGCTCCGTCCCAGTCAGAGGCCCAGACTTCCCTAGCCTGCACAAGGCGTGTTCTTCAGTATCTGGGACTTGTAATAAACATCCCAAAATCCCATCTCACCCCTACTCAGTCATTAGAGTTCATAGGGGCCTTGCTGGATACCACAACTGCAAGGCCTATCTTCCCCAGGCACGTTGCCTACACTTGGTGCAGTTAGCCTCACAAATTCAGTTAAAGTCCCATTTAACTGCTCGACAAATGTTACAACTGTTAGGCCACATGGCATCCACCGTGCATGTGGTTCCTTACGCTCGCCTTCACATGAGGGCAGCTCAGTGGACTCTGTCTACCCAATGGACCCAGGCATCAGGGTGCCTGTCAGACAAAATAGCAACCTCCAGTCACCTCTTCTGGTCTCTCCAGTGGTGGAGGTCCACTCAAAATCTGTTGCTGGGGTCCCCCTTTCAACAGTCGCTACCCCAAGCAATCCTTACAACAGATGCCTCTCCAAGGGGTTGGGGAGCTCATCTACAAGATCTCTCCACCCAGGGCATCTGGTCTCCACAAGAGACATCTCTACATATCAACCTCTTGGAGCTCAGAGCAATTCTTCTAGCTCTCAGAGTCTTCCACACCCTGCTCAGCTACAAGACAGTCCTCATCCACACGGACAACCAAGTAGCCATGTTCTACGTGAACAAGCAGGGCGGGACTGGCTCTCTGTCGCTTTGCAACGAAGCTTTGAGATTGTGGGTCTTCGCCAGAGAGCATCAAATTCATCTCGTGGCAGTGTATCTTCCAGGGGTTCAAAACTCTTGGGCAGACAGACTCAGTCGAGTTCTGCTTCCACACGAATGGTCCCTCCATGGGGACCAGATAGCCAGGATCTTCCGAATTTGGGGAACCCCGGACATAGACCTGTTTGCAAGTCCGTGGAATGCCAAACTTCCCCGGTTCTGTTCCAGTATTCCGTGTCAGGGAGTTCGGGCTAGGGATGCCTTCCTCCTTCATTGGGGGCAAGACTTCCTCTATGCCTTTCCACCCATTCCCCTAATTCCCAAGACACTGTTCAAACTTCAGAGAGACAAGGGGTCTATGATCCTCATAGCACCACATTGGCCACGCCAGGTGTGGTACCCTCTACTTCTGCATCTCTCTCAAGCTCCCTCCCTGGACTTGGGATCTGCTCCAGACCTCCTGTCCCAGGAGGAGGGAACTTTGTGGCACCCAAATCCCCAGTCTCTTCATCTCAGATCCTGGTTGCTGAAGGCCTAGACCTTCAAGATTTGCATCTTTCTCAGCAGGTGAAGGATATCCTTCATGCTTCCAGAAAGTCTTCCACTAGACGTTCCTATGCTTTTAAATGGAAAAGGTTTACCATTTGGTGTGTACAGAAGGGTCTTAACCCCCTTGCAATACCTCTGAATTCTTTACTAATTTGCTGCATTTATCTCATGCAGGCCTTAAAACGAATTCAGTAAGAGTCCATTTGAGTGCTATTGCAGCATCCCTTAAGCCTCTCAATGGACAGCCTATTTCCTCTCATCCTCTTATTGCAAGATTCATGAGAGGCCTTCTTTTAACTAAACTTCCCATTAGACCACCTCCAGTGGCATGGGACTTGAATTTGGTTCTTGGCCTGCTTATGAAGCCACTCTTTGAACCCTTAGCCACTACCTCATTGAAATTTCTTTCCTGGAACGTTACTTTTCTCATTGCAGTCACCTCAGCTCGCCGCATCAGTGAGCTGCAAGCCTTAGTGGCTAATCCTCCTTATACAATGTTCCATCATGACAAGGTAGTCCTCAGGACTAATCCACACTTTATGCCTAAAGTGGTCTCACCTTTTCATCTGAACCAGGAGGTGTATTTACCTGTCTTTTTTCCAGGACCTCATGCATCAAGTGCAGAGAGGAATCTCCATACCCTGGATTGTAAGAGAGCACTCGCTTTTTGCTTACAAAGGACACAGCAACATAGAAAGTCCTCTCAACTCTTTGTTGCTTTTGATCCCTCTCATTTGGGACTTCCAGTCTCTAAGAGAACTCTGTCCAATTGGATTGCTCAGTGTATTTCTTTCGCCTACCAGAGTAAGAACCTTTCTCTGGAGGGCCATATCACAGCTCACAATGTGAGGGCCATGGCAGCCTCTATGGCTCATCTGAACTCTGTGTCCATCGACCAAATCTGTCGAGCGGTCACCTGGGCCTCGGTTCATACCTTTACAGCCCATTACTGCTTGGACAAGGACTCCCGCCGGGATGCCTTGTTTGGTCAGGCTGTTCTCAAACACCTGTTCCATACGTAATCAACTCCTACCCCCCATCCCTGGTTGGATGCCCGAGATCCATGGGGGCAGGTAGAGCCCTTCTCAGGGACTCACAACCTTGGAGATCTCCCTGGCATCTCTAGCTGGGGAGTCCCCATATGTGAAGACTCATTCCTGCTTGTTCCTGGAGATAGCACAGTTACTTACCTGTAACAGGTGATCTCTGGGAACAGCAGGAATAAGTCTTCACAACCCACCCACCTGCCCTAGGAGTTGTATCTCTCTATCTATCTTTCCTTTCCTCTCTCTCTCTTTGTCTCAGCTTAAAACTCGAACTGGAGAGAGGCGGTTGGGAAAGGCGGGAAGGCAGCGCGCAGGTGCTGTGGGATGCTCCCAAAAGCTTTCTTCCTGGGCGCTGGGGAGCGTTCCCGCGGAGGCTCCCTCGGTACTGACGATACCCATATGTGAAGACTTATTCCTGCTGTTCCCAGAGATCACCTGTTACAGGTAAGTAACTGTGCTTTACCTGATTCAGGGAGTGCTTTCCTTATGTATACAAGTATTAGTTCTGCACCTTATTTTGAATGGCATAGGGTGTTTTACTATGTTTTTCATAGTATATATTGTGACCCACCAGCCGGTCCAGAGGCTGAGTTGTGCTTGGACAGCTTAATGGGCAATGATTTTATTGGCAGTAAGTCCCCGGGAAGGCAGTAGCTAAGCCTTCTGGCTCCCGTAGTTTACCTTAACCCAATAATTGTAGTTGCAGTCGAGTGTAAGGATAAACATAGGTTTTATTCCCCGTCTGGGGTAGATTCAAAAGGTATGGAACAAAAGGTTAAACAGACCATACGTCTGACACAAAATAAAGGAAAGTACTGTAACCAAAAATAAGCTTTCTTCAGCATTCAAATTAGCACAAAAAGTAATGGAAACAGTTTCTTCAACTCACGTGAAACTTCACAGCTGTTTCTCTTAATTAACACTTCTTGCTGCTTCAGCACACAGAATGAATCCACTTTGATACAGGCTATCTGCAATCCCAGCCTGTATCTTGTAGGATCTCTTCAGGGAAATTTAGTTATATCTCCTCCTCATCTGTTCGTCTGTTATTCTGCATAGCTCCTCATATGAGCATGTAAAGCCTTCCTCTATACTCGTGGTTTGTGGGAAGTTACCATATTGTTTGTACCTCTCTCTCTCCCCCTGGGTTTTGCACAGCTCCTCATATGAGCTTAGGTTGTCAAGGTGTTCTAAATCCCACCTCTTAGGGAGAATACGTCTCACTTCCCCTCTGGGAGCTTCCTGCTGTTTGTAACGTGGATAACCCCGTTCTGGTTTCCTTCTCTCACACCGTCTATCTATCTTAGGGGACTGTGCCTCAAGGTAAGAATTCTTCCTTTCTGGTTCTTTAGAGTTAAACTGTTTAGCTGTGCACTTAGCTATAGGATAGCCCTTCTTTATTGCCTTATTGCCATACTCCTCAGGGTATTGATAGGATTTGCCTTGCTGTTTCCCACAGCCTCTCTGCAAATCACTCACCTCTGCCTCTGTGGAGTTTTCCCTTGGCACTGTCCTCACAGCGTCCTCTTGTGCTCTCTGCTGAATTCTTTCACCTCTGCCCTCGGGAATTCCAGCTGGGATATTTGCTGAGCTTTCACTTAAGCTCTGGTCAGAGCATTCCACTGTGCTCTCCTTGATTCTCCCACCTGTGCTTTCTGGGCTTTCAACTGAGCCTCCTGAGCTCTCTGGCTTCTCCCTGCTTTCCAAGCCTCCGCGGCTATTAGCCTTCTCTGAGCTTTCTGAGACCTCCAAGACTTCCACAACCTTCTTAACCTCCAAGCTCTCCTGGACTTCCAACCTTTCTGAGTTCTCAGACACCACCTCTGAGCTCTTGGGCAATCTTTCCAACTCCTCAGACAAGCTCTCCAACTCCTCGGATACTCTCTCGGACAACCTCTCAGACAAGCTCCCAGACAACCTCGAACTAGAACTAGAACTATCTGTTAGTGAGTGAGTCCTTACTATATCTTGCTCAGTGTTAGCTTGGGCTCCGCCCCCTTGCAGCTGCTCCCCATTTTCTAATGAGCTCTGAGCTCCGTCTCTGCTTGGGCGTTCCCTAACACCATGTGCATCTGTTTTCTCTGGTTGCTCTTGGCAACCCTTTCCCTTTTATGAAGCTAAGGTGTCATTTTGCTCACTTTCATTTACCTTTATGGGCTCCGCTAGCGTCACCCCGTGACAGATCTTCCCCCCTTAAAATATTACGGGCTGCTGGGATTATACCCGGACAGCACGTAATCAATTCCTGGGTTCTGTCTCGCTGCTCTACTTAAGCCCAACTGACCGATGCCAGTCTCTCTTTCCATGGCTTGAGGACGTTCAGGTGGTACACCTGCTGACGTTCTCTCTCATTTTTCACTTTATATGTTACGGGACCTACTCTCCCCACTACTGTGAACGGTCCCTTCCAATGGGCCTCGAATTTGGGTCCCGGGTCCGCTACTTGCACAAGGACTTTATCCCCTATGTCCAGGTGCCTCTCCTTTGTGCGCCTGTCATAGTATTTTTTCTGTTTTTCTTTACTAACCTGCACATTTTCCCTTGAGGCCCTTGCCGTTTTCTCAAGGCGTTCCCTCAAGTTTTTCAGGAATTGCGGTACCCCAACTTCCCGTGAATCTGGCTCCACCCACTGCTCATGGAGAATATCTAAAATTCCCCTTGGGGCCCTGCCAAACATCAGCTCATATGGGGACGCTTTTAAGGATGTTTGCACGCGCTCTCTACAGGCGTAAAGTGTAAAGGGGAGTAGGGTATCCCATTCCCCCATCTCTCCTCTTTTTAAACCTCTCCTTAATAATTGTTTCAAAGACTGATTCATCCTCTCAACAAGGCCATTTGTTTGAGGATGGTACGCTGCAGTCTTTATATGCCTTATTCCAAAGGCTTCCCATACTGCTGCCAAATTCTTTGATAAGAAGTTGCTCCCCTGGTCAGTTAATACCTCTCTGGGAAAACCCACTTCGCAGAAGAGTTTTACCAGCTCTTGGGCTATTATTCTGGCCGATGTAGTCCTTAAGGGAATGGCCCAAGGGAACCTAGTCGCGTGGTCTACTACCACCAACAAGTACTGGAACCCTCTGGGTGTACGGATCAGGGGTCCTACGATATCCATACCTATGCGTTCCATAGGTGCTGCTATTGTGGGTGTGGATATCAGCGGTACAGCTTTCGGTCTCGAAGCCGTGACCCTCTGACACGTTGGACAAGCCTCACAGTATTGCCTTGTCTCTTTAAAAATCCCTGGCCAATAAAATCGAACCAATACTTGGTCCAGGGTGCCTTGGACTCCTTTATGGCTACCTAAGGGATGGTCGTGTGCCAACTTCAACACTGTGGCCTTAAAGGTTGTTGGTATGACCAATTGCTTTCTAATAGCACCAGAGTATGGGTCCATGCTTTCTCTATACAAGATGTCCCTCTCTAGGAAAAATCTGGGTAGCGTAGGCCTAATTTCTTTTGCCCACTCAAAAGCTCTCTTAAGAGCCGGGTCGGCCCGCTGCTCTGCCGGAAATGAGGGGAACTTATTTACCACCTCTGCAGGTACCCAAGGTAACTCTGCACCAGCCTCTAATTCGGCCCTTCCCCGGGTCCTTTGACGCCTCTCTTGGCGTTTCTTTGCTTTCGCCTTTCTGCCCTGCTTAGCTGGTTCCTGTACTAGCTCATCATCTGTGGGCAGTATACCTAACACACCTTCATCTACACCCTCCTCTTGGGGTTCTTCCTCCCCCTCAGACTTCCTAGGGTCCTCACAAACTATCCTCTTTCCTTCGCCTGAGGTCCCTGCCTGGGATCAGGTAGCTACCAGGCCTGTCCGGGTACTTAATCCTACCTCTAGACCCTGGAGAAAGGGTGGCCAGTCCCTGCCTAAAATAATATCTCTAGGCAGGCTAGGGATTATGGCTACCTGCACTGTGTGTTCCTCACCTATTGCCTGTATGGATACAGTTTGTGAAGGATAATGAGAAAATGCCCCATGTATGCACCTTAGGCGGACCTGGCCGCCTGCTTGCCTCGGGGCTGACCGACGTTGCCTTTCAATGTCTTCCCAGAGCTTAGATGTAATCATGCTCTGGTCAGCGCCCGAGTCAAGCAGCGCCAGCGTCCTTACTCCCTCTACCTGGATGGGAATTAAGAAGCCGTCCTGCGTTGGCTTCTCCCGCCCTGCCATAAGGATCATTCTCTCCATGCAGTCCTTCTGGTAGTGGCCTGCTCGCCCGCATGCATAGCATCTCCCTTTACACACAGAAAACATATCACCATTATTAGCATACTTAGCCATATTAAACTTTTTGTTTTTCACATAATTCTCATTTTTCTGCACTGCCATTCCTGCTACCTTTCTGGGCCCTATTTCTGAGGCGCTCACTACCTGTGCTTCAAAGTAGCGCTCAGCTAAATTAGCAGCCTCCTCGGTGTTCTGGCAGTTTTGCAGGGTAAGGTATTTCTTTACTTCACTTGGGACAGCCTGGAGGAACTGCTCTAAAACAATCACGTCCAGCAGTGACTCCATTGTCCTCTGTTCAGGAGTTAACCACTTATAGGCTAAACTCTTAAGCCTTTGCTGTAGGGCTTTCGGGGTTTCTTGCTCTCTCATCCTTGACTCTCTAAATAGTCGGCGATAGTGCATAGTGGACAACCCTAACCGATCCTTGACTGCCTTTTTTATTTCCGCATAACTGGTAGCAAGGATGGCAGGCATGGCCTTATACGCGGAGAGCGCTTCCCCTGTGAGAGAAACTGCAAATCGTGTGGCCCACTGCTCAGGTGGCCACTTTAATGCCCCCCCTATCCTCTCAAAGGCATCAATAAAGTCATCAACATTGTCCCTTGGACTTAATTGTCCTAAAGAAAATGCCTGACTTGCAGCCATTCCTACCCCACCAATGTAAGGGTTTTCAGTCCCAGGTCCTGGTGACTTTTCAATAAACGCCTGCATTGTTTCCAGGAGTGGTCTCTGCTGCTCCATAATTAGCTTGGCAGTTTGTTCCTGCATATGTCTGGCCAACTCCAACTGTTTGTCCCATTGATGCTGCATCCAACTCATCACGTCTTGGACTTCCATCTTCCGGTTAGGATCCTGTAAAAGGAAAGAAAAAGAAACACCACCAAGTGCGGTACTTTTTTTCTATAAAAGCTTTTCCCTCTTTCCCACACCACAGGAGCACCCCCTTTCTTGCCCTGGTGTCCTTCTACGCCCGTGCCCCAGGTACCCTTTACCTTAGGTTTGCGTAGATTCAGGCTTTGGCAAGAGAGGTGCTTGGTCCACTTCCGGTCTGTCCTGGGTGCTTGCTTCCTTACAGGTCTGTTTATCCAGCAGTACTCTTTCCTTTTCAAAAGTGTCCTTTTTTTTTCCACACAAAAAAAATCCTCAAGACGTAGCCACTTTCATGTGACCCACCAGCCGTTCCAGAGGCTGAGAGGTGCTTGGACAGCTTAATGGGCAATGATTTTATTGGCAGTAAGTCCCCGGGAAGGCAGTAGCTAAGCCTTCTGGCTCCCGTAGTTTACCTTAACCCAATAATTGTAGTTGCAGTCGAGTGTAAGGATAAACATAGGTTTTATTCCCCGTCCGGGGTGGATTCAAAAGGTATGGAACAAAAGGTTAAACAGACCATACGTCTGACACAAAATAAAGGAAAGTACTGTAACCAAAAATAAGCTTTCTTCAGCATTCAAATTAACACAAAAAGTAATGGAAACAGTTTCTTCAACTCACGTGAAACTTCACAGCTGTTTCTCTTAATTAACACTTCTTGCTGCTTCAGCACACAGAATGAATCCACTTTGATACAGGCTATCTGCAATCCCAGCCTGTATCTTGTAGGATCTCTTCAGGGAAATTTAGTTATATCTCCTCCTCATCTGTTCGTCTGTTATTCTGCATAGCTCCTCATATGAGCATGTAAAGCCTTCCTCTATACTCGTGGTTTGTGGGAAGTTGCCATATTGTTTGTACCTCTCTCTCTCCCCCTGGGTTTTGCACAGCTCCTCATATGAGCTTAGGTTGTCAAGGTGTTCTAAGTCCCACCTCTTAGGGAGAATACGTCTCACTTCCCCTCTGGGAGCTTCCTGCTGTTTGTAATGTGGATAACCCCATTCTGGTTTCCTTCTCTCACACCGTCTATCTATCTTAGGGGACTGTGCCTCAAGGTAAGAATTCTTCCTTTCTGGTTCTTTAGAGTTAAACTGTTTAGCTGTGCACTTAGCTATAGGATAGCCCTTCTTTATTGCCTTATTGCCATACTCCTCAGGGTATTGATAGGATTTGCCTTGCTGTTTCCCACAGCCTCTCTGCAAATCACTCACCTCTGCCTCTGTGGAGTTTTCCCTTGGCACTGTCCTCACAGCGTCCTCTTGTGCTCTCTGCTGAATTCTTTCACCTCTGCCCTCGGGACTTCCAGCTGGGATATTTGCTGAGCTTTCACTTAAGCTCTGGTCAGAGCATTCCACTGTGCTCTCCTTGATTCTCCCACCTGTGCTTTCTGGGCTTTCAACTGAGCCTCCTGAGCTCTCTGGCTTCTCCCTGCTTTCCAAGCTTTCCAAGCCTCCGCGGCTATCAGCCTTCTCTGAGCTTTCTGAGACCTCCAAGACTTCCACGACCTCCTTAACCTCCAAGCTCTCCTGGACTTCCAACCTTTCTGAGTTCTCAGACACCACCTCTGAGCTCTTGGGCAATCTTTCCAACTCCTCAGACAAGCTCTCCAACTCCTCGGATACTCTCTCGGACACTCTCTCGGACAACCTCTCAGACAAGCTCCCAGACAACCTAGAACTAGAACTATCTGTTAGTGAGTGAGTCCTTACTATATCTTGCTCAGTGTTAGCTTGGGCTCCGCCCCCTTGCAGCTGCTCCCCATTTTCTAATGAGCTCTGAGCTCCGTCTCTGCTTGGGCGTTCCCTAACACCATGTGCATCTGTTTTCTCTGGTTGCTCTTGGCAATCCTTTCCCTTTTGTGAAGCTAAGGTGTCATTTTGCTCACTTTCATTTACCTTTATGGGCTCCGCTAGCGTCACCCCGTGACAATATATAAATATATATTGTGGCGCCGCGCCCCTTCTAGGCGGCTGCCTAGTGGGGACGACTGGTCATCACACTTGATGATATGCTTCAACGTAGTAGCTGAGGCCCTTTTAGTGTAGTTGTGGGCTTATTATTAAAGCAGTCCGAGTGGATGAGGCTGACACAGGAAAATTTGTTATAAATTTTTTTTATTTTTCTTTGCAGCGTCAAATGGCAACAGGCCTTGATAAAGGTTCCCAAAACAGCAAACAGAAAGAAGGATAATTTCTCCAACAAAAACTTTTCAAAAGAGACATTCAACTGCTCTAGCAAAGCAGTTTCTTCACTCTTTACTTTTTAACTTAAATTCTTCTTTACTTTAGCAAAACAGTTTAAACTCTGTTACATGCACAGTCCAGCAATCTTCTCAGCTTCTCCCAGCTGCTACAAACCAGCGTGTGATTATGTGCTACCTCTTAGCTTAGAAACAAACAGCATTTTTAACTCAGCTCCAGCATTAGTAAAAATGGCTGCTTTTAAAGCATGAGGTTTTCCACCTTTTTATCTGCCCTTCTCAATGGCATTATTTGGCACCAGCCCTTCTTATACTTTTCACACAGCCTTCAATAAAACTTCTAAGCATTGCTTGTACAAAAACCACATTCCATAGATTCATCAGAGGACACTGAATTATCTTGATAAGACCCAATTTCCATCTCCTCCTCTGTGCTGTAAGGCTCAGGGCTTGGGACACGTTCTGGAACGTTTAGCTGCACTTTCTTTAAAAGTTTAAAAAGCTTTTCCCACTTGAGATTCCTTCTCCCCTTTGGAACTGGGTCAGAACCTCTTGCCCTTCTTTCCCTTACTGAATCAATTTCAGGAAATGTTTTGTTTACCTGGCTTGCAGAAACCCTTCCTCTCCAAGGTTTTCTGAATTGTTTGGTTATGGTCTCAGAGCTTGAGCGGCTGTCTTCAGAGTCAGAAATGTAGTTCTGAATCTTTCCCCAGCTCCTTTCTTGCCTCTGGCCCTGCCACTTGCCTTGGCAGTTCAGGCTAGTCCCTTTAGAACAGGCATGTCCAAAGTCCGGCCCGCGTTCCGGACTGAAACGGCCCCACAGGTGAGCTACCCAAATATATAACTTACGACCCCCGGTAGTGATTCCCTGAAAGCTACTGAGGACTCCAGCGATCTCTAGCTGCGGCACCTGACATCATCAGCTGGCGCAGGAAGGAGAGCCCAAATCTCGCGACGTCCGAGATCTCGTGAGATTTGGGCTTTCCTTCTCTGTGTGCCGGCTGATGACGTCAATTCCTGCTCGACAGATCCCTGGAGTCCTCAGTGGCGTTCGCAGAATCACTAGTGGAGGGCCGTAAGTTATATATTGGGCAGCTCATCTGTGGGGTCCGGAACGTGGGCCGAGGGATCCCAGGTGATGCGCAGGGAATTACTACTGGGGCTACCATTTACACAGCCTGCTATTGTCTGCCTGTGTTACAGTATCCTATCTTTGCTGTTCCACCTTCTGCTCCTCGTAGTCTCTACATAACTTCTCCCCTTCTGGCCAATTTTTATAATGGCAACTACAAATAAGAAACGAAAAGTTGACAGTGAGAGACGCCGCTTCCAGGACACTGAAATACGGAATCACTGTGTTTGTCTGATATGCCAAGAGACTGTGGCTGTTTATAAGGAATTTAATATCAAGAGACACTACCAGTCGAGACATAGCACATACGACAAGCTAACAGGGCGCGACCGCAGTGAAAAGTTGAAGCAACTTGAAGCTGTTTTAATGTCACAACAGTGATTTTTTACAAGAGCCCGTGAATCAAATGAAAATGCCACAAAGGCTAGCTATGAGGTGGCAGCGTTAATTGCTAAAAATTGCAAATCTTTTGCTGAGGGTGAGTTTATCAAAGAATGTGTTATGAAAATGGTGCAGAATATCTGTCCCGAGAAGAAGCAAGAGTTTGCCAACATTTGCCTGGCTCGTAACACTGTAGCAAGGAGAATTGAAGAAATTTCATCAGATATTAAGAGACACTTAACGTCAAAAGGAGTTGATTTTGACTTCTTTTCAATAGCCTGTGATGAAAGCACGGACCTCTCTGACACAGCTCAGTTGCTGATTTTTCTGAGAGGGATGGACCATGAAATGAATGTGACTGAGGAGCTGCTTGACCTCCAGAGCCTTAAGGACCAAACAAGAGGAAAAGATTTATTTGTCTCTGTTAGTTCTGCCATAGATGACATGAAACTGCCTTGGAACAAGGTTACTGGGATTATAACTGATGGGGCACCTGCCATGACTGGTGAACGAAGTGGATTATCAACCCTAATCTGTAACAAGGTGATTGAAGAAGGAGGCAACGCTATCAAACTTCATTGTATCATTCATCAACAAGTTCTCTGTGCTAAACATCTCAAATATGATCATGTTATGAAACCGGTGCTAAAGACCATTAATTGCATCCGCTCTAAAGCCCTGTGCCACCGCCAGTTTAAACAGTTTTTACTGGATATCCAGGCTGAATACGAAGATGTTTTATATCATAATGATGTAAGATGGCTCAGTCGGGGGTCTGCACTGCAGCGTTTCTACTCTCTCAGAAAGGAAATTGGAGAATTCTTGGAAACAAAGGGACAACCGATGCGAGAACTATCTGATCCTATTTGGCTGGCTGATTTGGGGTTTCTAGTCGACATAACAAAGCATCTGAATGTACTGAACACGAGTCTTCAGGGCAAAGATGCAGCGGTGAACCAGCTTTATTCACACCTCAAAGCCTTTGGAACAAAGCTGCAACTTTTCCTAAGGCATTTGTCACAAACGCAGCCCAATACTGTTCACTTTTCAGCGTTGCAGGAAATAATGAACAGTTTTCCACAGGATGATATCAGTGCACAAATGAGCAGGTATGCAGCGGACATCGCATCTCTGGCTGGGGAGTTTAAACGGCGCTTTCAAGATTTTGCAGCTATTGAAAAGGAGATCAGCATTTTCTCCTCTCCATTCTCTGTTGACCCCGACAATGCTCCAGATCAGCTGCAGCTCGAGCTCATTGAGCTGCATTGTGACAGCGAGTTACGCAGTCGTCACCAACAGCTCTCTCTTGTGAACTTTTACCGCCAACTGGATAAGAGCCGGTTTCAAGAGATTCGAACATTGGCTAAGAAAATGTTGAGCTTGTTTGGCTCAACATATTTGTGTGAGAAGACATTCTCTGTTATGAACTTTAACAAGAACCGTGTGAGGACAAGACTAAGTGACTCTCACCTGCGTGACATTTTGCGCATCAAAACCACGGCCTTTGAACCAGACCTAGTCTATGTGCTGCAGTCCAGATCTCAGTTTCACCCTTCACATTAGTGCAGGCAAGTTTTTTTTTCAATTGAGAGGAATGCATTGTAAAATCTCAGTTAATGTCAGTTGGTCTAAATCAGTTCTAAATATATTTGATAACATATATACTTGGTGTTATGTTCCTGTTCACATTTTTTGAACTTAAAAGTTGACAGACAACCTTCATACTTTGTGTAATGTACTTTCTAATGTTTCTGACATATTTCAGCTTCCTGTTTTTTTGAGATTAAAGGCAGAGTGATTTAACACCTGTTTAGATTTGTCATCCAAGTCACAAAATGAAAAGTATGCCGTTTTCAATAAACTTTTGCATAAAATAGTTCATTTGCATTTAATTTTAATGGTTCATCAGAATGTCGGGCAAAATGGTCGGCCCTCGCACATGTTCACTTCATCAAATCTGGCACTCTTCCAAAAAAGTTTGGACACCCCTGCTTTAGAATCACCAGGACTCTCAGCCCTGCAGTGCTGTCTCCTCTCCTGGCTTCTCTGGACTCTCTGCTTTCCTCTGCCTCTGTCCGTCTCTTCCTCACTTGCTGAGTGACGCAGTTTAAATGCTCTGTAGCCTGCTTCCTTCTCTGGCCCCACCCTCTCTCTCCCTGCAGCTGCTCTGGAGACTGGGTGTGGCTTCAGGCTAGCTCTGCAAGTGTGTGTTTTAGTTTCACTTTCTCTCTGGGACCTATGCTTAGGTGAGCCCATCCCCCACTTATGGAAAAAAACCTCTTTTTTCTCTCTTTCAGAGGGCTGTGCTGCACCCGCATCACCACAATATATAGAGAGAGAGAGAAAGAGAGAGAGAGAACACACCTTAAGGGTAATCACCTTGAGGATGCATTAAGCATGCCCACACTACATACACAAGCGACAATGTGCACTCAAGTATTCTGTGCTAACAAAATGAGCAGTCCATGCCCATTCTCTGTCCATAACACAACCTGCAGGATATGTATGTGTGTATATCTATACACACACAGGGTGGCCCAAAAAAGTGAGAACATCTCGTAAATTAAAAGCTTAAATAGTATTCTGGGTTTAACTCCCCCCAGAACAGTGACTGAGCAAGTGTCTGGTGATGCTGTGACTGTCTTTAGTTCACTTAAAAAGGTTCCCGATGAGGAAGTGCTTCCGGAGTCCTTTTTAAATATGGGTGAATTATCTCCCCCTTTGCCTTTGGTTTTGAGTTTTTCTCAAGTTGGTGAGGCTTCCACCCCACCGGCTGATGTATCTCTGAAGGACATTTGGCTGGCTACTTCTCGCATTGAGTCGGTGTTGAGTACATCTTTACAAAAAATTTCTGAATTTTCTAAAATGACTGTACAGAAAATGTCTGATCAGGATAAGCGATTGAATGTGGTGGGTCAACGATTAACAGCATTGGAATCTGACGGTGCAACTCGCCAAAGTTTGATGTCTACTTTTGTGCAGGATTTTACTGTTTTGCACCGTCAGGATGAGATGTTGGAGAATTCTTTGCGATCTAGAAATCTCCGTTTGTTGAATTTCCCACGTACCCATTATTTATCCCCGATGGTATTATTTCAGAAATATTTGAAGGAGAATCTGTTAATTGCTGATATTAGCTCAGTTTTGGTATCTAAAATATATTATGTTTTTCCTCGTAGTTTAACTCAACCATCTGGTGAAGAGGTAGTTGCGGTTTCTTTGCAAGCTTCCTCTACTCTTGATGTTTCAGCCTTTATAGAGTCAGATTCGGATGATATTTCCTCTCGGGCCACACTGTTGGTCACTTTACTCTCTGAGATAGATAAAGATAGAATTATGAAAGCATATTTCAAGAAGAAATCAGAGAAATTTTGTGGGCAGACAGTCCAGATGTTTCCAGACGTGTCCAGGGCCACGCAGGTACGACGTAAATCCTTTTTAGATTTGCGTTCGCGGGTGTTGGCCCTGGGAGCGGTTTTCCATCTTAAATTTCCCTGTAAATGTGTTATATTATATCAGGGTATAAAATATGTTTTTTTTGAAACTGTTCAGCTGTTAAATTTCCTAGATAGTAAGGGAGTATAAGTATTGTTCCAGGGATCGATGGTGGTTTGTATTATATTTCTTTGTTCTTTTGTTTTATGTTAAACTTTTTGTTCTAATTTGAAACGCACCCCCCTTGATGTGGTTGCCCACTGTATTTCCTTGGTGTTTGTAGGGTGTATGGGAATTGTGTTATTTGTTTCTTGTAGTGTATATAAAATATTTATAAATAAAAAATTAAAAAAAAAAAAAAAGCTTAAATAGTTGACTTATTTACCTTTTTTAGCTATATAACGTCTTTATTTCAACAATTTCCGGTCGCGCTCTCTCTCTATATAGAGAGATACACACACACACCAGCTTCCAAAGGGATCTGTGGCTCCAATAACAGATGGTTGCTGCATTGACTGGGTTATAGAGGTAGGGATGGCAGGATTAATCGAGGAAAAACGCCTGCCAGATGTGAATTTCCCATCATAAATACCTAAGGGCCAACACCATCACCCTCAAAAGGACAGGCCCTTAGGCATGAAGAGACGCTGCCTTTTTTCTTTAGATCAGATCTGTTTGTTGAGTGAGTTGTGGCCTTAACTGCTGGGCACTGTGCAGTATTGTCATTGGACTGTCTCTCATTGCGCAATATCCTTTTGATTCTGTTTGATGTTGATTTGGATATACTTTGTCCACTGTTATAGCATAAGTATACACGTTTGTAAGTTGAGTATTTTTTAATGTTTCACCTCATCCCTCACCCGGACTTCTTGGAACAAAATTTCCTCTTGCATTTTTTCTTTTCTAGCCTCACAAACACATGCACACATTATATCCAAATCTCCAACGTCTCTACAGTGTGTTCAGCAACGAGACGGGTTTTGAGATATTGGCTGATAATAATTAGAAATCCTCTTTAATTTACATAACCCTCCCTTTTTTAGTATTAAACCACACGGGTTTCTTACTCTCCGTACTTTCCTGATAATGTTTGGAAGATGTAAGCTCCGCCCCTTTTGGCGCGAAAACTAGCGTTTTTTAACACAGCTCCATTCAGAGGAACACATCAAGCTATAGTCTTGCCGTCCACAGTAAGTAACAAAAATTATTTCCTATGATAGTTGTCACTGCAATTTCTAACAATACAGAGCTTTTACAAATCTGTCATGTTGTTTTGCAGTAACCTGATTTGGGTGTTCTTTGAAGCTTCCTAAAAAAGCGTCAGCTTGGTTTTGCAATCGCGACAGGTACCCACGATGTAGTGATTTCTTAAGATTTTACATGATCTTACCTTTATATATTTATTTGCAATACTATCCCTTTGCACTCATTAAGATTTGGTTTCCCATTTATTTAGTGGCAAAATTAATATATTATTGAAGACCATAGCGTCTCCAAACCCTATACAGCACTACCGTGCACTTTCCAGTGAGTATCTGCCTTTCTGCCCTGCGTCTCCTTTTTTCTGTTTGTAAAACAGTTTTTTAACGTTGTTTTAATTATTTATTTGCAAGTTCTGGTTATTTCTCATGTGTGTTTTGTTTTAAGTTTTTATGTGTAAATACCATAGAACGGTGTCTATCTTGCTTTTATTTTTATTATGCAATGTATTTCAATGTTTTTAATCATGTTCCGGTAGCCCTTTAGACAACAGTGTATTATTTTAATATAATTGTTTTTCTTTTATAAAGTCCCCCTGAGGAAGGCGTAAGCCGAAACGCGTCGGGGATCTCCAAGGGTATCTTCAATAAAGGAAAGTTTTTAAGCCATTGTGGTCATCGTTCACTTCTGCTCGTTGTGCCCTCCTATTTTGTTTGCAGGAGTTTTTTGCTCTCCTTTGCCTTATCTTGAGAGGAGTTTGGCAGCACTCCTGGCAGCCTTGGCGCCAATAACATTGAGAGTCCAGGAGTGCAGGCCAGCACCAATCCTACAGCCAGGTGTATCGGGCCTGATGCTGACCCTGGAAATGGCATCATCTGAACCCCCGAGATCGATACCTCCATTGGAACAATCAATAACCCCAGTACCCAACAGACTCAAACCGCCATGCCTCTCTGTTTCAATTCCTCTGAATATCGGTATAGACATTGACCATCAAAAGTCCGTGAAGCATCAAGGTCAAACCCAAGACCGCCGATACTTTGATTTCTTTGATTACCGGACTCTGATTCCAGTTCTTCAGAATCTGATGGGGGGGGGGTCACTCAGTTTCCTTCTCTGTCCCAGGAACAGCGTCTGTCCCCACCAGAAGATATGTCCTTTCAGAACTTCATACGTGACATGTGTCACCACCCCCCCCCCCCTGGTGGCCGGTGGCTGCAGGGGCAGGTTGTGCATTTAAATCAATTGTAGAAGTAAAAGACTCTTTTGGGCCAGATGCACCTTGGTCCTTGTAGTCCTTTTTCCTTATAGAAATGAGTTGTGGATACCAAGTAGAGGGTAAACAAAAAGCTTTTATTTCCCCTTTTAGCACTGAGGTTCGCTAAGTAACAAAAGTAAAGTTTTCCTTATTTTCAGGTTTGTGCCAAAGTGTTATTAAACAAGTAAAACTGTTACAGGCTTCACAGTTCTTGTAGAATATAAAGGGTTTTCTAAACTTCAGAGTGAAACAAATAAACCAGCTCTCCTTTAGCTCAATATAAGTAAAATCATTGTTAGTGCATGTTCTGGTAAACTATAGCTCTGGGAGTGACTCAAGGCTTCCTGCAACACAAATAGAGCAGTCCATTAATTCCTCCTGTGACAATGCTTCTAAATCCTCAGGCTCCACTTGCATGGGTTCCAGCTCATCTGTGCTTTCTCCTGTATTTGAGCTCTCCCTGGCTGCTATAGTGTGCAAATTAGTATTTCCTTCACCTATCTTCCAGCTCGGCTGTTCAAGGTTTTTCAAGTAGGAAGCATGGCTTGTTCTTAGGCCTCTATGGCATGGCTTCCAGAACTCCTGCCCTCTTTCCTTCCTCTCAGAATGGTTATCTGATTCAAAAGCCCTTCTAGGAGCTAAGTCTCTTTTTAGAATTAAAGTACCACTGTACCTTGGCTTCCTGACGTCGGTGCTGCTGGTATTTTCCTTACCAGGTACCCTTCCTTGGATACGGTCTCCTTCACAGACTGTTTCTGTGAGTCTCCTGGGCACTGCTTGTCGTCCCTGAAGCTTGGGACGGCCAGGTAATGAATCCAGGCCTCTCTGCTTCTCAGTATGGGGGATTCCACTGTCAGGAACTTTCCTTCCAGTACCTTTAAGTTCCTTTCTCAATCCTTCTGGTGAGCTCAGGCCTCCCTCTAGGCATGGAGTCTCTCTCCCTTGGATCCTGGCTTCTCCTGGAGTCTCTCTCCCTTGGATCCTGGCTTCTCCTCTTTCTCCCCTCTCTAGTCTGGCTGCAGCGCTCTGCTTATAAAGCCGTTCTCCACTTGAGTTTCCTGGCCTGCTCTTCAGGTGCATCTGATTAGTCTCTGCATAATCAGTATTTGGGTGTGTTCGCTCAGCCTCTGCAGGTTCATGCCTGCTCCCTCTAGCTGTGTTGCTATGCAATTGCAGCTCCTGCAAGTCAGCTGCTTTGTGAAAGACAGCGTTTTTTTTCCCATTCACAGCTTCACTAGCTTCAGCCCTATCACACATGGCAGCGGGGCTCACCATCACATCACAGTAGTCTCGGAAAAGGAACTAAGGGCAGAGGAACTGGAGATACTCCAATACTCTCCCACGTCCAAAGAGGCAGGTACCTTACTGGTGCATTGTATCCTGCAGGATCTTATGCTCTACATGTGGGAGGCTGTGCTCATGGTTCCACCTGTCAGCAAGGGACTCGATACCATGTAGAGTATCAGAGAGCTCAGGCTTCCAAAAACCTTAGCTCCCCCACCACTCAATGGTGGTGGAATTGGCAGTGTGTCGAATAATGAGCTCTAAGAACCATTCATCCATGCTGCTAGGCACAAACTCCAGGACACTTGATTCCTTTGGGCATCGATGCTTCAAAGATGCATGTTGACCTCCAGAATCAATTTTAACATGCTGTACAAGGGCATGTTTCTGAAGGATGTTACCAGGGATCTTGAAACTTTCACTCCGATGCTTCCTAAGGATAAGAGGAGTGCATTCCAGACACTCATCAAGCAAGGCCAAAATACTAATAAGTTTCTTACCAGGGCTTCTTTTGATATCTTCAAATCAACAAGCAGAGCTTCAGCAGTCTGCACTGGAGCGCATAGAATGGCCTGATTATAGGCATCAGATCTCGAGCAATGGGTCCAGGATAAACTGGCCAATATCCCATGTACTGGGAAAAGCTTTATGGCAAAGACTGGAGAGAAAAATCAGGGGAGATTGAAGCAGATGATTTTCCCCTAAAACACATGCCTTTCCAGGAAAACAGCTGACCCATCCAAGAGGAAGACTCAAACCAAGAAATCTTTCTATTCTCCGGGAACAAGCAGGAAGTCAGTCCACACATATGGGTGACATTGACACCGACAGAGCCCTCACGGAAGCATCCCCCCAGCTTTCAAAGAAAGCCTTTGTGAGATGCCACCATGCATGTATGGTCCCCTTCTCGCCCGAGGGTGCTATCTTGCTCAGTCTCCTTTTTTCCGCAGAGCCCTTCAGACGTTGTCTGACTTTCCCCTGGAAAAAGTTTATATTTTTATACCTGAGTTTCAAACTAGACTCCGATCTTGCACCGGTACCTTTCCTGCTACCATCCTCAGTGCCTCAGCATCAAGTTCAGTTCATTCTTATAGTCTTCGTTCTTTTTATTTTTCTGGCACCTTTGCGCCCTTTTTCCCCGCTGGCAGCCCAGAGAGTCTTCGACCTCGCAGGGGAACTTTTTTCTCCCATGGCTTCCAGTGGCTTTAAAAAGTGTGATCAGTGCTCTAAGATAATGTCCTTAACCAAGACACATGACTGCTGCCTCCCTTGCCTCGGGCCGGACCACGACCCGGCATCCTGTGGTCTCTTCAAACAGATGTCCAGCAGCAGCACGATAAGTTCTTACCTGAATCCCCGATGCCTCCGAAGGCCAAGGCCTCATCTGAGGCCCTGACATCTCAGGAGGAGCTTTCCGAACCCGAGCGTTGTCATGGGTCCTCGGAGATGGGGTCCCCCTCGAGGAAACACAGGAAGAAGAAGAAACCCTCAAAGGCGCTTGTCTGAGGCATCGGAAAAGGAGAGACCTGCCAAAGTTCCCCGGAAGGATCCGGTCATGGACCGGCCTCGGTCTCCAGACACTATCCTCAGTGAGGATTCCGCTTCGGGGGAGCCTGTGTTGGGCTTGAGTTCTTCAGGGCCCGCGCCAATGTTTGCGGACCTTCTGGCCTTGAATCCAGAATGGCAGCTCTGGAGCACAGTTTGTCTGCCTTCATTGGCCAGCAGCGGGTGCTTTTGTCCAGTTCATCCGCCCCGACCACCGGGCATTCAACGTCCAAGATGTCCCTGGAGGCCGAGCCGATCCTCGGCGGAGGTTACACTCGGCGTCCCATTCGACAGGAGCTCGGTCATTCCCGGCCAGTCTACCGGGCGTCAACCATAGGGCTTCGGAGATCTCCGCGTGTGGGAGACACTGGCATCGGTGCCGGTAGTGAGCAAATGGCTCGACTCGATGTATCGGGTCTGCCAAAGTCCGGGTTTCCGGAAGTGTCAGCTGCCACACAATTCCATGGTGTTGGAGTCGGCCATGCGTCAGCTGAAAAGCCAGAAGACGCACCCCTCAATGCCCCCTGGCAGGGAGGCCTGCACTTTGGATGCCCTCAGCAGGAAGTGCTACCAGGGCTCGATGCTCATCTGACGGGTCCAGGCCTACCAGCTGTACATGGGCATGTGCTTGAGGGACTTGGCGAAGGAACTTGCCAGGTTCTCGGCTGGTCTCTCCGAGGAACCTTTGCAGCAGTTCAGGAGCCTGTCTAAGGCCGCCCGCAAGTACTCCAAATTTATGTTTCAAGCAGCCTATGACAGATTCGCCCGGTTAGCTGCAGCAGGCATCGGTACACGCCACCAGGCTTGGCTTCAGTCTTCCAACCTCGAGCAGTGGGTTCAGGGCAAACTGGTCGACGTCCCATGCCAGGGGGAGCACCTCTTTGGCAAACCCATGACCAACAAGGCTGCCAAGTTGGAGACCGAGTTCATGACGAAGACCAGGCTCTCCAAGAAGACCACTGCCCCTCCCCAATGGAAGGGCTCAGGTAAAAAGCCCTTTTACCCAAGAAAGGGATCTGCTTACCAAAACTACCCACCCTATCAGACCTCCCTGCCTCCCCAACAGGGTCAGCAGGCTAAGGGACATGGGCATGGCCCGCATAAGCAGAACGCTCAAAAACCCCAGGCACCAGCACCAGCTCCAGCCCAGCCAGAGGGGGAGCTTTTGACTCCTTGA
Source organism: Ichthyophis bannanicus (assembly GCA_033557465.1). Taxonomy (NCBI): domain Eukaryota; kingdom Metazoa; phylum Chordata; class Amphibia; order Gymnophiona; family Ichthyophiidae; genus Ichthyophis; species Ichthyophis bannanicus. The sequence continues at coordinate 558,312,192 of CM066034.1, read as the reverse complement.
GCATAGCCTCTCTACCCCAAGGAAATCAGCAGCCCATAGGGGGGTGTCTGGCCCTCTATGTCCAGAGGTGGGTGTCCATCACTACTGATTCCTGGGCTCTGAGGGTAGTCGAGGAGGGTTACCTCCTCCACCTGACTCAGACGCCCCCCCCCCTTTATTTCCCGAGAGAACCCCTCAGGTCTCCCCTCCACCGGGACCTTCTTCTGAAGGAGTTGGCAGGTCTTCTCAAAGACAAGGCGGTGGAACCAGTGCCTCACCATCTCAAGGTCAAGGTGTTCTACTCCAGGTACTTTAAAGGACAGGGGGCCTCAGGCCCACTCTTCACCTGCGCAACCTCAACAAATTCATTGTGAGGGAGAAGCTCAAGATGCTCTCCCTTGGAACATTGCTGCCCTACTTCCAGCAGGGAGACTGGCTGTGCTTCTTAGACCTCAAGGATGCTTATACCCACATCCTCATCCACCCCAACCACAGGCAGTATCTGCGGTTCGTGGTAAGGGGCAGACATTTTCAGTACAGGGTTCTCCCCCTTGTCCTAGCCTCTGCCCCAAGAGTCTTCATGAAATGCCTGGCAGTCGTGGCTGCCTTTCTCCGGCTCCAAGGGGTCTTCCCCTGTCTGGATGACTGGCTCATAAAGGGCGGTGCAGCCTCAGAGGTGCAGCAGGCCACTGCACGCACCATCCAGGTTCTGCAACACATGAGCTTTGTCATACACTACCCCGTATGGCAAAGATCGACACTCTCCATCGAAGGCTTTTTTGCCCAGGGACCGAGCTGATCACCTCAGGTCTCTGGCTTGGAACGTACAGTACCATCCCTCAGTGCCTGCCTGGCTTCTCCTACGCCTCCTCGGGCACATGGCCTCCACGGTCCACATCACCACCAACGCTCGCCTCCACATGAGGATGGTGCAGTGGTGTCTCCTGGACCACTGGTCTCAGGCCACGGACCGCCTCAGAGACAGGGGTTCTGTGACCTGCCAACTGGCAGATCTTCTGGTCTGGTGGCAGTCCCCCGCATCTTGAGGCAGGCATGCGTTTTCAGGCCCCAAGCCCCTCAAGGGGTCCTCAACACAGACGCCTCTCTGCTTGGCTGAGGAGCCCACTGCGGAGATCTCCGCACTCAGGGCAACTGGTCACCAGATGAGAGCACCCAGCAGATCAACCTCCTGGAGCTCCGAGCCAAACACCTAGCCCTGAGGGCCTTCTGTCTGTCACCACCTGCGTCACCAGCTGGACAACCAGATGGCGATGTTCTTCGTGAACAGTGGGGCATGGGGTCTCGTATCCTTTGTCAGGAGACACTGGTCCTCTGCTCATATGCAATCCAACAGGATATCCTCCTGCGGGCAGTGTATCTGCCAGGCCAGGATAACCTGCCGGCCAAAAGGCTCAGCAGAGTTCTCCAGCCGCATGAGTGGCAGCTGGACCCCAGGGTAGCCGGTCGGCTTTTCCGGCTCTGATGGGAACCCGTGATGGACCTTTTCACCAGCCCAGACAACTTTCAGTTGCCCCGCTTCTGCTCCCGGCAGGCCCACCCCTCCAGGGTGGCAGCAGATGCGTTCCTGGTCTCATGCTCAGAAGGCCTCATGTACGCCTTCCCTCCTTCGCCGCTGATTGCCAAGACTTTGTTCAGGACCCTCCTCAACAGGTCCTCGTACATTCTGATAGCTCCTCGGTGGCCCAGGTAACCGTGGTTCCCGCTGCTTCTACAGTTGACGGTGGAGACCCCCATCCCCTTGGGGACCACCCCAGGAATCCTATCTCAGGAGGGGGGCTCTCTCCTGCACCCCAACCTGGGGTCCCTGTCGCTGAAAGCTTGGCTGCTGAGAGGGTGACTCTGGCCCCTTTCAAACTCCCAGTTAAAGTGGAAGACATTCTGCTTGCCTCTCGCAAGGCCTCTACTGGAAAGGCTTACCCCCTGAAATGGCACAGGTTCTCTGTTAGTGTCAGCCCTGTGTTCAACGCACCATTCTCCTGCCCGCTGGCTCTGATGTTACAATACCTTCTCCTCCTCTCTCTGTCTGGGCTCAAGTCTTAAGTCCTTTCGAGTGCAGCTTAGTGCCCAGTCTGTACACCACCATCTGGTGGATGGTAAGCCCCTCTCGGCCCAACTGTTGGTGACCTGTTTCCTTTGGGGCCTGCTCTTATCGAAGCCCCCGGTTCGCCCTCCAGCAACCAAATGGGACCTCAACGTGGTGTTGGGGCAGCTCACTCGCCCTTCGAACATCTGGCTACTGAAGGGGAAAATGAATCCTCCTTCAGGTACCCTTGTCTCAGGTTGGATCTATCTTGTGCTAATGTCTGCAGCTCTAGGCCTAGGAAAGAAATAGCCTGCTGACCCTTTTCATTCTGAAATTGCAGAATCAGCAGTTCTGAGCTATGAAATGAGCTAACATCCTAAAATCACAGAGCTGACACAATGAGAGGCTCTGAAAACTACACAGCTATTGAAAACTGCCACCTGGGCCCCTCAAAAGAACAAAGGAGAACAAAACAAGAAAGAAGAACGTGATCAATATCTAAAGTTAATCTGCAGGAAACATGGTTAGCACAAGGCAAAGAGGACTGCCATGAGAATGGGGAGACAGGATGCCACAAGGGAAAGCAAAGGCCAAGAGGGCAAAAGATTAAGGAGCAGATTTGCTTGAAAAAATAGTGAATAAAGAAAAGAAAGGAAATCTGCTTATCAGCAATTTAAGCCTAAAAATGAATATAAATATAGGGGAGAAATTCTGATAGAGGGACAGACACAAGCTGATCTCAACTAGAGTGATGCTGTCTCTGTCTCAAGACCCTTTACACTTAAGTCAGGTGCTTTGCTTGTTGTCTATAACAAGCAAAGCACCTGACAATCAATGTCTTGGCAGTCAATGTCTATGATGCTATGTATTGATATTGAAATTTGTACCTTATAATTTAAAAAGTGAAGCTTGTGATGTTACAGACCTGGCAAAATAAATAAAAAGTTTCCATGCTCTTACGGTGGCACGAGCAATTTGTTTAAGGTGGGTCCTGTATATATGTCAGGGTGAACACAAGCAGCCAATAACAAAAAAATAGAAAATTCCCCAAATAATCGTAGGGGAAGCCCACGAAAACCCCAACACTACCTGCCACCTTCACTACCTCTTTTTGAAGGTGGCTTTTCTGGTCACGCTTCTCCGCTCGCAGTTAACGAGCTACAGGCCCTTTTGGCGCAGGCACCTTATACCAGGTTGTACAAGAACAGAGTGGTGCTTTGCACACACCCCAAATTCCTGCCGAAGGTAGTGTCGCCCTTCCATCTCAACCAGGAAATGGTGCTCCCTACCTTCTTTCCAAGACCTCACTCCAATCGGGCAGAAACGGTCCTTCACACCTTGGACTGTAAGAGGGCTTCGTCCTTCTATATCCATCACGTTCAGGGCCACCGCAAAGCTGCTCAGCTTTTCATCTCCTACGACTCCAGTAGGCTGGGGGAGGCGGTTACCAAGCATATGCTGTCCACATGGGTGGTGGGCTATATCGCCCTCGCTTATGAGCATGCAAGGCTCCCGCTAGAAAGCCACATCACGGCACACCGTGCCAGGGCCATGGCGGCTTCTGTGGCAAACCTGCGCTGTGTCCTGATGGTGGACATCTGCTAGGCCACAACCTGGTCTTCAGTCCATACTTTCGCAGCCCATTATTGCCTGGAAAGAGAGTCCCAACAGGACAGTGCCTTCAGCCAGGCTGTGCTCCGTAACCTTTTGGGGTTTAGGCAACTCCTACCCTCCAACCCTTCTGTGTTCAGGCTACCGGAGTGCTGGTTTCATCGGAGACAGGAGTCCTACTGTGGTCTGTGGACACAGAATCAATTGCTGCTGCTTGCGGCTCCCCATGAGGGAGCCCTGTCTTTGCTATGGGCTTTCAGTAGCCTGTAGCTGGAGAGTCCCATATGTGAGGACTGACTTCCTGCTTGTTCCCAGAGAAAGCGTAGATCTCCAGGAACAAGCAGGAATGTAGTCTTCACATATGGGTATCGTCGGTACCGACGGAGTCTGCGCGGAAACGCTCCCCAGCGTCCAATAGGAAAGCTTTTGGGAGCATCCCACAGCGCCTGCATGCTGCCTTCCCGCCTTTCCCAACTGTCCCTCTCCAGTTCTTTGTTTTCCGTGGAGCCGACAGGTCGCACATCCTGTCACTGCAGAAAATATTCCCATTTATTCTTCTTTTTTGTGGTCGCGTCTGCCTTCCTTTGACGCTACACTGGTATCGCCTGTTTCTTCTTTCCTTTTCTAAAAAAAACCCAAAAAGCTTTCTTCTGCAATTTCCGGGCACTAGGCCCAATTTTCCCTCTAACATGGAAAAACCCGCTTCAGATTTTAAAAAGTGTTCTAAGTGTGGCGGTACCATCTCCGTTACTGACACCCATGAGTGGTGCCTCAAATGTTTAGGTCCTGACCACTCTATTTCAGAGTGTGTTGCCTGTGGGATGATGTCGAAGGGGGGTCGGCAAAACCGAGCTGCTAAACTTAGCACCCTTTTCCCTCCGATGCAGCGTCTGTGGCATCGACGTCTTCCAGGGCTTCGTCTTCCTCCCATGGATCTCAGGTAACTAAACATAAATCTGGCCGATCCTCAAAGGGTAGATCTCCTTCCAAGCATCGAGATGCCTCTGGCGTTGCCCTTGAGGGACTTGTACCGGCAAAATTGCCCCGGCGGGAGGCTTCGGCTTCCAAAGCACTAACGGGGCTCCAGGATGTTCTCGAGGCCCCAACCTTGGCAGAACTACTGGTGCCATGCTCTGGGGTACTGGCTGCTTCATCCGGTACCAATACCCAAGCATCGGCAGCGTCGATAGACCAGAGATTCTTGGCTATTGAACGCAGTCTGGCGGCTCTTCTCATGGCCTCGATGCCCTTGAAACCGCTTCAGACAATTCAATCGGTACCGGCACCGACTGCTTTGACATCGGCAGGTATTCTACCGGGACCGAGTCAAGCTTACCCATCTGGTATCGACAAGTCCGGTACCAGACCCCTCCGACACCGACTTCGATCGGTACCGGTATCGTGCCTTGCACGATCACCAGGATCGGAGATACTTTGAATCCTCGGATGAGTCTGAAGACTCTGAAAGCTCTGCCGATACCAGAGTACTTCTTCCCGAGGATTCCTCTCCTCAATGTAGGATGTCTCTTCCAGAGGATATGTCCTTTCAGGATTTTATCCGAGATGTGGCTCGAGGTCTTTCCATCACAGTGGCTCCTGAAAAAGAGCCTAGGGCAAAGGAATTGGAAATCCTGCAGTACCCTAAAGCTCCTAAGGAGGCATCTACTTTACCTATTCATGAGATCCTGCATGATCTCATGTTAAGGATGTGGGAAACACCTCTAACCACTTCTCCTCACTCTCGAAGGCTGGACACCATTTATCAAGTTCCTCCTTGTCCTGGTTTTCAAAAAAACTCAACTACCACACCATTCCATGGTGGTGGAATCAGCTATGAGAAGGATCAAGAGTGCAAAAGGACATGCATCTAATCCTCCAGGACGTGAGTGTAGGACTCTTGACGCCTTTTGGCGTTGAACCTTCCAGGCTCCCATGCTTTCTGCCAGGATCAGTTCCTATATATTATATATGGGAATGTTCCTTAAGGAGGTCACCGGAGATTTAGAGCTTATGAGCCCTCGCCTTCCTGATGGTAAGAGGCAGGATTACCTTGTACTTGTTAAACATGCTCAGGATGTTTCCAAGTTTGTAAATCGTGCAGCCTTTGACTGCATAAGCAGAACCTCTGCTATTGCCATAGGTGCACGTAGGATTGCCTGGCTCCAGGCATCTGACTTGGAACTTTGGGTACAGGACAAACTGGGGAATATTTGTTGCACAGGAGAGAATCTCTTTGGCAAGAATTGGCAGGAAAAAGCTAATGAGATAGATGCTGACAATATCACCCTGGATAGATTGTCTAAATCTACAGCTGATCCTGCAAGGAAAAAATCCTACAAGAAACCATTCTTCAGTAAGAAGAAGTTTTACCCCCTCCTATATCCAACAGGGACACCGTGTAGGTCAGTCTGCCCAAAAGAGACAGCAGCAACAGCCTAGGCAAAGAAAATCAAAAGCTGCTAAGCCTCAACCGGCTCAGCAGACTCAGCCTCCACAGGGGCTTTGACGCCTATCTAGAGAACTTTGTCTTCCTGGCCCTGAACAGCCCAGAACCCTCCACCATCCCAGGAAGGTTATGTCATTTTGCCCCCAGATGGCAGCAGATAACAGCAGAAAGTTGGACTCTGTCCATTGTAAGAGAGGGGTACAAGCTTCACTTCCTCAGTATGCCCCCTCCTACAAGGATAAGACAGTTCAATTCTCAGACCTCTCTCAACACCCAGTTAGGTCAAGAGGTCACTTTGCTTCTTGCCAAGGGGCAATAGAAGAGGTACCCATTCCCCAACAGGGTACAGGGTTCTGCTCCCCCTATTTCCTTATCCCAAAGAAAACAGGAGGACACAGACCCATTTTGGACCTCAGAGAATTGAACAAATTCCTGTTCAAAGAGAAGTTCAAAATGATTTCTCTAGGAACTCTGCTGCCATACCTTCAGAGTCAGGATTAGCTTAGTTCTCTAGATCTCAAAGATGCGTACACTCATGTTCTCATCCATCCAACTCACCGAAAGTTTCTTCGCTTTCTATTTCAAGGGAAGCACTACCAATACAGAGTTTTTCCTTTTGGCCTGGCCTCAGCACCAAGGGTGTTTACAAAATGCATGTCTGTGGTGGCAGCATTTCTTCGCACCCTGGGAATATTTGTCTTCCCTTACTTAGACGACTGGCTTATTCGAGCCCCGTCAGAGCCAGAGGCCAGGATTTCTCTATCTCATACAATGCGTATCCTTCAGTATTTGGGACTTGTCATAAACTTCCCAAAATCCAATCTAGCTCTCACTCAGTCTCTAGAGTTTATAGGAGCTCTGCAGGATACCAGACAGACAAGGGCCTATCTTCCACAGCCCCGCTGCCTTCGCATGGTGCAGTTAGCTTCCCAAGCAGTGCTAAAGCCTCACCTCACTGCTCGGGAAATGTTACAATTGCTAGGCCAGATGGCATCCACCGTGCATGTGGTTCCTTATGCTCGCTTCCATATGAGGGCAGCCCAGTGGACTTTATCCACTCAATGGACTCAGGCATCAGGTTGCCTGTCAGACAAAATAACAAACACGGATCATCTTATTTTGTCCTTCCAATGGTGGCAGTCACCCCAAAACCTTTTGGTGGGGTCCCCTTTCCAACAACCCCCACCCCAGGCCACTCTGACAACAGATGCCTCACAAGTGGGTTGGGGAACTCACCTGCAAGACCTCTCTACCCAGGGTACCTGGACCCCACAGGAGACCTATCTACACATCAATCTCCTGGAACCCAGAGCAATCTTCCTTGCTCTTTGAGTATTCCACACCCAGCTCAGCTACAAGACAGTCCTAGTTCAAACGGACAATCTGGTAGCCATGTTCTATGTGAACAAGCAGGGTGGAACAGGCTCTCTGTCGCTCTGAAATGAAGCTTTGCGACTATGGGCCCTCGTCAGAGAGCATCAGATTAATCTCCTTGCGGTGTATCTTGCAGGCATTCAAAACTCTTGGACAGACAGACTCAGACAAGTAATGCTTCCACACGAGTGGTCTCTCCATGTAGACCAGGTGGCAAATTTTTCAAATTTGGGAAACCCCAGACATAGACCTCTTCGCAAGTCCACTGAATGCCAAACTTCCCCTGTTCTGTTCCAGAATTCCGGCTTAGGGTTGTCAGGCCAGGGATGCTTTCCTCCTCCATTGGGGCCAGGACTTCCTGTATGCCTTTCCACCCATTCCCCTAATTCCCAAAACCCTGTTCAAGCTTCAGAGAGACAGAGGCCATATGATTCTCATAGCTCCACATTGGCCACGGCAAGTGTGGTACCTTCTGCTTCTACATCTCTCTCAAGCTCTGTCTCTGGAGTTGGGATCTGCTCCAGATCTCTTGTCTCAGGAGGACGGGATGCTGTGGCATCCCAATCCCCAGTCTCTGCATCTCAGGGCCTGGTTGCTGAAAGCCTAGAACTTCATGGTCTTAACCTTTTTCAGCAGGTAAAGGATATCCTTTATGCTTCCAGGAAACCTTCCACAAGACGCTCTTATACTTTCAAGTGGAAAAGGTTTGCCATATGGTGCTCGCAGAAGGGTCTTGACCCTCTTGCGATACCTCTGGAATCATTACTGGAGTATCTCCTTCATTTGTCTAATACAGGGCTTAAGACCAATTCAGTGAGAGTTCATTTGAGTGCTATTGCAGCTTCTTTCAAGCCTCTGAATGGACAACCTATTTCCTCTCATCCTCTCATAGCGAGGTTTATGAGAGGCCTTCTTTTAACTAGGCCTCCCATTAAGCCACCACCGGTGGCATGGGACTTAAATCTGGTTCTTGGGCAGCTCATGAAGCCGCCTTTTGAACTGTTAGTTACTACCTCTTTGAAATTCCTTTCCTGGAAGTTTATCTTTCTTATTGCAATCACATCAGCACGTCGCATCAGTGAATTGCAAGCAATCTTCCTTATACAAGGTTCCATCATGATAAGGTAGTCCTTAGGACTCATCCACACTTTAATGCCAAAGGTGGTGTCACCTTTTCATTTAAACCAAGCGGTTTACCTTCCTGTATTCTTCCGAAGGCCTCATGTCTCAAATGCAGAAAGGGATCTTCATACTTTGGATTGTAAAAGAGCTTTAGCTTTTTACTTGCAAAGAACTCAGCAACATAGAAAGTCCTCTCAACTTTTTGTTGCTTTTGATCCTAGTCATTTGGGACTTCCAGTCTCCAAGAGAACACTGTACAACTGGATTGCACAGTGTATATCTTTTGCCTATGAGAGTAAAAACCTTCCTTTGGAAGGCCATGTCACAGCTCACAATGTGAGGGCCATGGCAGCCTCTATGGCTCATCTTCACTCTGTGTCTATCGACGACATCTGTCGAGCAGCTACTTGGGCCTCGGTTCATACCTTCACAGCACATTACTGCTTAGACAAGGACTCCCACCGGGATGCCTTGTTTGGTCAGGCTGTTCTTCAACACCTGTTCTATACTTAATCAACTCCTACCCACCATCCCTGGAAGGATGCCAGAGATCCATGGGGGGAAGTGGAGCCCTTTCACAAGGTCACACAACTTCTGGGGTTTCTCCCTGGCATCTGCAGCTAGGGAGTCCCCATATGTGAAGACTACATTCCTGCTTGTTCCTGGAGATAGCATAGTTACTCACCTGTAACAGGTGATCTCCGGGAACAGCAGGAATTTAGTCTTCACAACCCACCCGCCTCCCCTAGGAGTTGTATCTCTCTGTCTCTCTCTTTCCCTCTCTCCCTCTGTCTCAGCTATAAACTCAACTGGAGAGGGACAGTTGGGAAAGGCGGGAAGACAGCACACAGGCGCTGTGGGATTCTCCCAAAAGCTTTCCTATTGGACGCTGGGGAGCGTTCCCAAGCAGGCTCCATCGGTACCGACGATCGATACCCATATGTGAAGACTAAATTCCTGCTGTTCCCGGAGATCACATGTTAGAGGTGAGTAACTATGCTTTACTCACCTGTAACAGATGTTCTCCGGGGACAGCAAGAGTCAGTCCTCACAACCCTTCCTCCTCCCCTTGGAGTTTCTCCTTTAACCATCTTTTATTTTTGCCATCTTTTAGCTATGTTATCTGACTGAACAAGATGGCACCCTTGGGCAGGAAGGGAACCACGCATGCGTGGTGGCATCTTCCAAAGGCTTTCTTTGAAATCTGGGGGGATGTTTCCACGAGTGCTCAGTCGGTGCCGACGTCACCCCATATGTGAGGACTGATTCCTGCTGTCTCCAGAGAACACCTGTTACATGTGAGAAATTACGCTTTCTCTAATCTTAAGGTACTATGGCTGATTTTAATGATAGTTTACAGATGACTAACGGTAGGCCTGTAATCTCGTATTTCTGTTCTGAAAGCACTCTTAGATGTATATCATCCAGCCATGGTGATTTTCTACTCTTCATTTTATCAAATAGTTGTAATACATTTTCCCGGTTTATCTATTTCTTTCAATTCTTCTGATACATCACCTTTAAATACCATTTCAGGCATGGGTAACCTCACTACATCTTCAGTAAAGCAAAGAATTCATTCAGTTTCTCGGCTATGGCTTTGTCCTCCCTTAGCGCATCTTTTACCCCTCTATCATTTAATGGTCCAACTGACCCTCTCACTGATTTTTTTGCTACATATGTACTTGAAAACGTTTTTCTCCATAGACACACAGAGGGATGCATTCACACTCAAAGGTAAAGTCTCCCGGACTGAGCCCTATGCCGGATATCCCACAGCTCAGAGAATGTGTGTCTGCTTCCATCCTGCTTGTGCCCAGAGAATCGGTATTTTCTCCAGGAATAAGCAGGAAGTCAGTTCTCACATATTGATAATGTCTGCGTCGACGGAGCATGTACGCAGCATTTCCCCATCTTTCAAAGAAAGCCTTTGGGACATGCTAGTACACATTCATGGTCCTCTTCCCACTCAAGGGTGCCATCTTGCTCATTCTCCTTTTTTTTTGCGGAGCCCATTGGACACCTGTCCTGTTTCCCCAGAAAAATCTTTGCTAATATCCTTAAAAGTTAGCTTTTCCTGGTTTGCATACCAGTTCCTCTTCCCACCTCGACCCGCCACCTGACCCGCACTGTTCTCTGCTCCTTTTGCCTTTTTTTTGATTAACTTACCTCGACCAGCGTTAGCGCCTTTTTTCACCCCGGTGTCATCGACCCCGGCTGGGTGCTCCCCATGTCTCTCAGTGGGTTCAAAAAATGTGACCGCTACATTCAAAACATGTCAGTCACCGACACCCATGATTGCTGCCTATGCTGCCTGGGACTGGACCATGGCAGCAGCACCTGTGACCTGTGCCAGGACATGATGCCCAAGACCAATAAAAAGAGGTCGGAGTTGTAGGAGAAACTGTTCCCCAGGTCTGACTCGGCACCAGCTTCCCCGACGCCAAGCTCCAAGCCCAGCACTTCCCATTAGGTCTGGGCATCCTTGGAGTCCCGTAGTGGCGGCTCCTCCAAAAAAAAACCCCCTGACCCTGAGAGAAAGAAGAAAAGCTCCTCTAAATTTGTTGAGGTTCCACCAGAGAAACCCGGTAAAACTGCTCGGAGAGACTTGAGCGGCTCCAAGATGCCCCCTACCAAGATTCCTAAAAAGGATTCCTCGGCCGGTGGAGACCATGCAAGGTTCTTCGAGACCATAGAGCATGGGTTCAGGTTCAGCGCCGGGCCCGAGATCCTCAGTGCCTGCTCTGAAAGCTATGGAGCCTTCTGGCTTAGAAACCAGAATGGGGGCACTGGAGCACAATATCACTGCTATCCTGGCCCTGCAGCTAGCAATTATGGCTGGTTTATTTGCATCATCTGCTTCGACAATTGGACCCTTGACTGCGTGGGAGTCCCTAGTTGTTGAGCCTAGCTCCGAGCGCCCCCAGCCTCGGATAAGCCTTCAGCCCCAGTCGAGGTCTTGGTCCCATTCCTCGGGCATCCAATCCTCCCCTGCGAGTTTCCATGGCTCAGACCCCAGGTCCTCTGGAGGCCCTCAGCACTTCGGTGCAGGTCTTAAGGCAAGGAGTTGCAGGACCTTGGATTCATCGTCACCCCTCGACAGTGGGAGACTGACGATGCATCCCCGGAAACTAGATGGCGCCAAGACATCCCCTCAGATCCATCTCCACTGGCGCCATTTCGCCTCTGGAGGACATGGCCTTCCATGACTTTGTCAAGGATATGACCAGAGCCCTCTCTGTGCAAACTGAGGTGGAGGAAGACCCACGCAGCGAAGAGCTGGAGATTATCCAGTACGAGTCTCCACCCAAGGAAACTCTCACAGTGCCAGTGCATTAAATCCTCGAGCGGCTACTGCTCAGAATGTGGAAGACCGCAACATCGGTGCTGGTGGTCACCAGCATCTCGACACCTTGTACCGTGTCCGGAAGGGCCTGGGGTTCAACAAACCCCTGCTCCCACATAACTCCATGGTTGTCGAGTCAACCATGCAAAAACTTAAGAGCCAGAAGAATTACTCTTCTGCCTCCCCTGGAAGGGATGCTAGACACCCTTGGGCGCAAGTGTAACCATGGCTTGATGCTGGAGTGTATGATCCAAGCCTATCTGAAGGCTCTAAACCAGGAGTTGTCCGGGTTTTCAGTAGGGGTGGCCAGGGAACCCCTCCAACGGTTCCAGTCTCTGACCTCCAGGATCAAGGATTGCTCTACGTTCCTCTCCCGGCGGCCTATGACTGCTTCGAGTCAGCAGCCAAAGTATCAGCAGCTGGCATCGGTGCCCAGAGCCAAGCATGGCTACAGTCTTCAGACCTCGAGCAATGGGTCCACGACAAGCTGCTCGATGTCCCCTGCACTGGGGAGAACCTGTTCGGCAAGCCTATGGCTGACAAGGCAGCCGAGACTGAGGCTGATGTGGTGACCCAACAGAGGCTTTCAAAAAAGGCTTCATCCTTTCCCTGTAAGAAACCATTGGGGAAACGACACCTTTTCCTGAGGAAAAAGGGGCCATTCCATTAGAGTCACCACCACCAGCCCTTCTCAGGCCAACAACAGGGTTCTCGTCCCAAAAGACAAGGCCATAGAGGCTAGAAGCCCCAGACTCTGGCTCCCGCCCAACCTGGAGGGAGCTTTTGACTCCCAGGGCAGAGCCTCTCCTTCCCTGGGAGACCTTTACCAACCCACAGGGGCCGTCTGGCACTCTTTGCCCATAGGTGGGCCAGGTCACCTCGGACCATCGGGGACTCCAAGTGGTAAAGGGAGAGATACCTCCTCCACTTACAGCAGGTACCATCCAGGTTCTTTTCAGGAGAGCCGGTGAGACCTTTCCTTCACCAGACCCTTCTGCTCTCAGAGCTCACAGGTCTGCTCAGGGACAACACAGTAGAGCCTGTACCCAAGCACTTATGAGGAAAAGGCTTCTACTCCAGATGCCTCCTTGTCCCAAAAAAACCTGGGGGCCTCAGGCTCATACTAGACCTGAGAAACTTAAACAAGTTTCTGGTGAGAGAGAAGTTCAAGATGCTCTCCCTTGGAATACTGCTGCCTTACCTTCACCAGGGAGATTGGCTGTGCTCCTTGGATTTAAAGGATGCGTGCACACACATTCTGATCCACCCCTCCCACAGGTAGTACCTACGGTTCGTGGTGGTAGGAGGGTACTACCAGTACAGGGTGCTATCTTTCGGCTTGGCCTCCTCACCAAGGGTCTTTACCAAATGCCTGGCGGTGGTAGCCGCCCACCTACACCTACAAGGGGCTTTCATGTTCCCCTACCTAGATGACTGGCTAATCAGGGGTGGTACAACCCTCCTTCTGCAGCACCTGGGATTCATCATCAACTGCCCCAAATCTCATCTCTCCCCTGCCCAAAGCCTGGAGTTCATACGCGCTCATTTGGACACGTTATAGTTCAAGGACGTCCTTCCAAGAGAAAGGGCAGAACACCACAGGCAACTGGCAGGAGAAGTACAACTCTGCCGGTCTGTACTGGCTCATCTCCTCCTCTGCCTGCTGGGCCATATGGCCTCGACGGTCCACATCACACCCTCAGCCTGTTTGCACATGCGAACAGCCCAGTGGTGCCTCTGATCACGGACTCAAGCCACGGGCAGGCTATGGGACAGGGTCAGGGTTACCCGCCAACTGGCAGAGGCTCTCAACTGGTGGCAAAACTTACGTTACCTCCAGGTGGGAATGCCCTTTCAGGCATCTGTGCCTCAGAGGATCCTGACCACGGATGCCTCCCTTCTGGGTTGGGGGTTCATTGTGGGGACTGCCGCACACAGGGCAGCTGGTCTCAGGAGGAGTCACTCTTACATATCAATCTCCTGGAGCTCAAGGCAATCTCCCTAGCCTTGTGAGTGTTGTCACCGCCTGTGACACCAGTCTGTACTGATCCAGATGGACAATCAAGTCACCATGTTCTATATTAACAAGCAAGGGGGCATGGACTCGTACTCCCTCTTCCAGGAGGCGGTGACCCTCCTCTCCTTTACAGCTCACAGCAGCATGCTCTTGCGAGCAGTCTACCTCCCAGGCCAGGACAATTGCCTTGTGGACAGACTGAGCAGAGTCCTTCAGCCGCACGAATGGTGCTTGACCCCCAAGGTTGCCAAGAGTCTCTTCCACCTCTGGGGCAGGCTCATGATGGATCTATTTTCCTCTCTGGATGACACGCAGCAGCCTCGTTTCTGCTCACGCCAGCAGCACCCGGAGAGAGTCGCCGCAGATTTATTTATTTATCTAGACAGTTTTGTATACCACTTTATCGTTCAATCAAAGTGGTCACAACACAATTGAGGGATACATTTAACACGAGGGGATATGAGACACATACACTAATACTTACAGGGAACATGGGCAATGGAGGGTTAAGTGGCTTGCCCAAGACCACAAGGAGAACCTGTGGGACTAGAAACCCCAGTCCTTCTGGCCCAAGGTTGCTGTCCCTCTAGTGGGATTTGAACCCCCGACCTTCCGGCCTGAGGTAACTTGCCCCAACCACTAGGCCACTCCTGATCTCATCTGAGGGCCTACTCTATGTGTTCACACCGACCGCCCCCCCCCCACCCCCGCCCTGGTCACCAGGACCCTCTTAAAGGTCCAGAGCAAAAGGGCATCAGTCATACTAATGACCCCCAGGTGACCAAGGCAGCCCTGGTTTCCACTGCTGCTCTCCCTGTCAGTGACACTCCCAGTCTTGCTGGGCCAAGCTCTGGACTTCCTGTCCCAGGAGAGGGACTCACTCCTGCACCCCAATCTGGGGTCCCTAATGCTAAACAGCATGACTGCACAAAGGGTAGCATTGGCCCTTTTCTGCCTTCCAAGAGAAGTTGAGGAGATCCTATTGGCCTCCCGGAAACCCTCCACCAGATGAGCATACACCTTTAAGTGGAGGAGGTTCTCTACCTGGTGTGCGGAAAGAGGGGAAACCCCTTCTCCTGCCATGTGCAAGTAGTACTCCAATACCTACTGCAACCGTCCTGCACTGGGCTGAAGTCTAATTCAGTGAGGGTGCATCTGAGCTCCATAGCTGCTCACCATCACCCTATCGAGGTGAAACCTTTCTCAGGCCAGCCCATGGTCTCCAGGTTCTTCCAGGGTCTCCTATTATCTAAGCCCCCTCTCCGTCCCCCGGCGGCAGAGTGGGACCTCAATGTGGTGCTCTCCCAGCTT
Source organism: Ichthyophis bannanicus (assembly GCA_033557465.1). Taxonomy (NCBI): domain Eukaryota; kingdom Metazoa; phylum Chordata; class Amphibia; order Gymnophiona; family Ichthyophiidae; genus Ichthyophis; species Ichthyophis bannanicus. Next base: position 558,296,942 of record CM066034.1, on the reverse strand, counting down.
ACCAAACCGCCATTCTAGCCACTTGCCACCTGTGGTACCTGTTGTGGAAAGTGGCCTTTCTGGTGGCCCTCACGTCCGCTTGAAGAGTGAGCGAACTCCAGGCCCTTGTGGCAGATCCACCATATACAAGATTCTATAAGAACAGTGTTGTGCTCCGCACTCATCCCAAATTCTTCCCGAAGATGGTATCTCCCTTCCACTTCATCTGGGAGGTGTTTCTCCCCACCTTCTTTCTGTGGCCTCACACTAACAGGGATGAATTAGTGCTTCATACTCTGCATTGCAAATGGGCCCTGTCCTACCTACAGCGGACCCAGGCCTACCGCAAAGCTCCTCAGCTTTTAGTCTCTTATAACCCCAGCAGACTGAGGCTTCCTGTGACTAAGCAAACTCTGTCCACTTGGGTGGTGGATTGTATTGCCCTCGTCTACAAGTGAGCAGGCCTCTCCCTTGAACACCAGATCACAGCGCATCGCTTGAGGGCAATGGCCATGTCGGTGGCCAACCTCAGCTCAGTGCCAGTGATGGAGATATGCAAGGCCAACACATGGTCTACAATTCATACGTTTGAAGCTCACTACAGCCTGGAGAGCACGTCCCGCAGGGACAGTACCTTTTGCCAGGCGGTACACCGTAATATTCTCAGGGTATAGGCAACTCCTGCTCTCTGACCCTTCTGTGTTCAGGTACTGGAGTGATTGTGTCATTGGATGCTAGGGTCTTGCAGAGTCTCTCAGTGGGGACTCACCTTCTGCAACTCACAGCTACTCAAATGGTTGCTGCTGGTGCTGTCGTGGTTCGGTCCTGAGCAGCCTGGACCTAGGAAGTCCCATATGTGAGGACTGACTTCCTGCTTGTTCCTGGAGAAAGCGTACTTACTCACCTGTAACAAGTGTTCTCCAAGGACAGCAGGAATCAGTCCTCACAACCCTCCCTCCTCCCCTGGGAGTTGCCTCCCTACCTTGTTTTAGTTATTGCTGCTGTTGTAGCTGTGTCATCTGACTGAGCAAGATGACACCCTTGGGTGGGAAGGGGACCAGGAATGCATGGTAGCATGTCCTAAAGGCTTTCTGTGAAAGCTGGGGAAATGCTCCACGTGGGCCCCTTCAGCGCCGATGTCACCCATATGTGAGGACTGATTCCTGCTGTCCCTGGAGAACACCTGTGTGAGATCCAGCACAGGGCTCAGTCCAGGGATTTTACTTTTGTGTGTGACTGCATATCCCTGCTGTCTACGGAGAACCCCCGATACAGGTAAGCAACTACGCTTTATTAGGTGTGTTTGCTTCCATGTCAAGCTTTTTTTCAAATTCTCGTTGCATCTAACTTGCCAATGTTTATGTTTCCTGTTTGTCATTTGGCTTATTTTTCCATTTCCTGAAAGATGCTTTTTTGACTGTTGCAGCCTCGCTGACCTCACCTTTAAACCATGCTGGCAGTTTTTTGGCCTTCCTTACACTTAAAACGTGGAATACATCTAGTCTGGGCTTCCAAGATAGTATTTTTAAACAATGCCCATGCTTGATGCAAATCTTTTCACCTTTGCAGTTGCTTCTTTTAATTTTTCTTAACTTTTTTCCTCATTTTATCATAGTCTCCCTTTTGAAAATCAGAAGGTAGTACTGTTGATTTCCTTGCTGTCCTCCCTCCATGTATTAAATCAAATGTAATCATGCTGTGATCACGATTGCCAAGTGGCCCCAGTACTCTAACCTTTGCACCAGATCCTGTTTTCCATTAAGGACTAAATCCAAAATAGCTTCCCCTCTGGTCTGTTCATGAACTAGCTGCTCCAAGAAGCAGTCATTTATTTTATCTCCTTAGCATGTCCTGCAGTGGATGCAAATAGATCTCATGAATATTCATTAGGGACATCATGAAAACCTGACTGGTCTGCGGCCCTCCAGGACCAGAATTGCCCACCCCTGATCTAATCGATACCGGGGTAATTGAAATCACTCATTATTATTGTGTTGTAACTTTTGTTAGCTTCCCTGATTTCTTTAAGCATTTCATCATCCGTTTGTTCATTCTGGCCATGCAGACAGTAGTACACCCCCACTGCCATTGTCTTCCCCTTTTTACATGGAATTTCATAAAGATTCTACAGTATATTTGGTTCTGCAGGAACAAGCAGGAAGTCTGTCCTTGCATATGGGTGATGTTGGCGCCGACGGAGCTTGTGTTGTAACCTCTCCCCAGCTTTCAATGAAAGCCTTTGGGAAATATACCACATATGCGTGGTCTCCTTCCTGCCTAAGAGTGCCATCTTGCCTCAGTCTTCCTTTTTCTGCAGAACCCATCGGACATGTGTTTGTTACCCGAGAAAAAGTTAATTTTTTTTTCTTTGATTCTTTTTCCGGTCGCCTACCGGTGCTGTCCCACCTCCCGAGTCCACTTTCCTTCAGCGTCACATTTTTCTTTGGGTTCTTCTTCTTTTCCCCTTTGGCTTTTTTCTCCAGTGTGCGGGTTTTTGTGCTCTTTCTGGCTGGGCCAAGGGAGTTTGACCTCACGGGGACCGTCTTCCCTGCCATGGCCTCAGTCAGTGGCTTCAAGCCTTGCGACACAATCAATACGGTACCTAGCCCTGTGCAAGCAGTGCAGCCGCACAGGGCACAAAGGCTTAAGGGGGTGCATTTCGGCTGCCTGCTGTTGCCCTGCCACTGCCACTTTTTCTTCTCTCAGTGGCGGCAGGGCAACAGCAGACAGCCAAAATGCACCCCTTAAGCCTTTTCGTGGCACTTTAAGCAGGTCTGGTCCCTCCCTCCTCTGATGTGATGTCAGAGCAGGGAGGGACAGATCTGCTTAAAGTGCCAGCAACTTGCACATCGGGCGCGTCTCTCCTCTCCCAACTCCATCCAGCCACTTTCTGCTCTTGCCCTGCTGTCGGCGCCGCTGTGGAGAAAACAGAGGGCGGTAGCAGCAAGATAAGAGCAGGCAGCAGCTGGATGGAGGTGCAGGGGGGGGGGGCGCGCGCCCAATGTGCAAATTGTATTGGCGCGATTCTGGCTCAGTATGGCCCTGGTTATGCTCACAATATATCACGCATGGATCTGCATGATTGTTCCATTCGTTGCCTGAGGCTCAAGGCTCTGAGGCAACAAGAAGCAGCGCGAGTCGATTTTTCATAAGATCAACTCAGCCCCAGAGCCATCTGCAAGACCAGTGCCCTCGAGGGCCACCATAGAGGTTTCCATCTTGTGCAATAACTGTGCTGCCTCAGAGCCTTGAGGTCATTGAGCATTGAGCCGGGACTCCCTCAGGGAGGGGCACCCCTTGAATCTGACATTGTCGGTGGCCTGCTCAGGTGACGAGTCCAGGACTATGGGGAAGTCCCATGGCATCTGGCCTTGGAGCCCTCAACCCAAGGACGATGGCCAGAGTGGCATGAGAAGATGCCATCGGCGCCCGCGGATTGGTCTCTGTCCTCCGAAGCCATCCTCGTCGAGGACATCTCCTCAACAGTGCCGGTGTCGGTCCCGAGGTCTTTGGTGCCTGCGTACCAGTGGCTGCGGAGCCATCCGGTATCAAGGCCAGGATGACTGTCTTGGAACTCAATTTGTCTGCCTTTATGGCCCAACAGAGAGCTCTGATACCCGGCTCCTCTGAGTCATCACTCCTGACCACCGGCCACTCCACACCAAGGGCTTCCCTTGAGGTGCAACTGATACTCTGCCTTGAGAGGCTCCTGGAGCCTAGTCCTGTTAGGGACAGTGGACCTCACCCCTCGGAGCGCAGGGCATCAGAACCCCTGGGCCAACGGGGCTGGGGCTGTAGCCTGATGCTCAGAGGACCCTTGAGATCTCTGACTCTGGGTCAGACTGGGAGACCGAGGATAATGAGTCCCCGCACACCCGGCTCCACAGGGATGTGCCCTTGGACCCTTCCCCTCCAGAGGCCCCGTGTCGCTCCCCACCCAAGGACCTGATTTTCCTGGACTTTGAGGGATGTGGCGAAGGCCCTTGCCTTCACCACAGAATCAGAGGAGGAGCCTCAGTTGGAGGACCTCAAGATCCTCCAGTATGATACTCCCCCCCCCCCCCCAAGGAGGCCCTCACGGTGCCTGTTCCCCTATCTTGGAGCAACTGCTCTTCCATATGTGGGAGACCTCAGCCTCTGTTCCCATTGTGAGCAGGTGGCTGGACTCTGTACCGGGTCTGCTGGAGCCCAGGCCTCCAAAAAGCTCAACTACCTCACAACTCCATGGTGGTGGAGTCAGCCATGCATAGGCTCAAGAACCAGAAAACTCACTCTTGGTGCCCCTGGGTAGGGAGACCTGCGCCATGGACACCCTGGGCAGGAAGTGCTTCCAGGGCTCGATGCTCATCAGCTGGATCCAGACCTACCAGCTGTACATGGTCATGTACCTGCGGGACATGGCGAAGGAACTCGCAGGTCTTTTGGCTGGTCTCTTCAAGGAGACTCTTCATCGGTTCCACAGTCAGGAAGTGCTCCACATTTATGACTCAGGCGGCCTTTGGCTGCTTTGAGTCGGCAGCTAGAGTAGCAGGGGGGGGGGCATTAGCGCCCATCACCATGTCTGGCTACAGTCTTCTAACTTGGAGCCAGGCATGGTGATGGTTACAGGAGAAGTTGGTTGATGTCTCTTGCTGGGGAGAGAACCTCTTCGGCAAACCCATTACGGTCAAGGCAGCCGAGCTGGAGTCCAAGTTCATGACCAGGACCAGGCTTTCTAAGAAGAACGCTGACCCTTCCCAAAGGAAGGCTTTGTCTAAAAAGCCCCTGTATCTAAAAAAGAGGAAGGCTTATGGAAACTACCCTCAGCACTTGGTCTTCTCAGCTTCCCAGCAGGGTGAGCAGGCCAAGGGACAAGGGCATGGCCCTCATAAGCCTAAGGCCCCCAAGCCCTAGCCAGCACCTCAGGCGCCACCTGGAAAGTGGGGTTTGACTCCTGGGGCATAACCTCTCTTCCCCCGGAAGGGCTGCCCTGCAGCACACAGGAGGGTGTCTGGTAATCTTCGCTGACCACGGTGACTTGGGGGCAACGTGTGGGCCTTGCAGGTGGTGAAGGAGGGTTACCTCCTCCACCTCAAACAGGTGCCCCCGCCATTCTTCCCAGGAGAGCTCCCGATGCATCCCCTACCCTGTGACCTCCTTCAGCAGGAACTCGCAAACCTTATGGCAGACAGGGCTGTGGAACCCGTCCCCCTCTATCTCAGGGGTAAAAGGTTCTACTCCTGCTACTTCCTGGTGCCCAGAAGGACAGAGGGGTTTTGGCCCATCCTGGACCTGTGAGACCTCAACCAGTTCCTGGTGAGGGAAAAATTCAAGATGCTCTCCCTTGGAACATTGCTGCCATACCTCCGGCAGGGAGACTGGCTATGCTCCTTGTATCTAAAGGATGCCTATACACATATCTCATCCACCCCATGCATAGGCAGTACCTCCACTTCATGGTAGAATGCTGCCATATCAGTATAGGGTTCTGCCCTTCGGTCTGGCCTCCGCCCCGAGAGTCTTCACCAAGTGCCTGGCAGTAGTCGCCACCTTCCTGCGTCTTCAGGGGGTGTTTGTCTTCCTGTACTTGGATGACTGGCTCATAAAGGGCGGCACCGCTGCAGAGGTTCATCTGGCCATGGCCCTCATTATCCTCTTCCTGGAACACTTGGAGTTCATAATAAACCATCCAAAGTCCCATCTCCATCCAGCACGACACCTGGAGTTCATAGGGGTGCTGCTGGACAGGGCCCAGTGCTTCAAGATGCCCGCAGGGCACCTACAGGGTCTATCCTCAGTCTCTGCCCGCCACATGCTTCGCCTTCTGGGTCACCTGGCATCCATGGTGCACGTTACCCTAGACACCCACCTGCACATGCGGCTGGACTAATGGGCTCTCAGTTCCCAGTGGTTGCAGGCAACTGGACACCTCCGGGACAGTGGTCGTGACCTGTCCTCTGGCTGACTCCCTCAGCTGGTGGCAACAGCTCTGGCATGTGCAGGCCAGAATGCCATTCCAGGCCCCCAAGCCCCAGAGGATCCTTACCACAGATGCCTCTAAATTAGGGTTGAGAGCCCATTGCGACAACCTCTATACTGACAGCTAGTCACAGGCGGAGAGCCCCCAGCAGATCAACCTCCTGGAGCTCTGGGCGATTGCGCTTGCCCTCTGTGCTTTCTAACACCACCTTCAGCGCCAAGTAGTCCTAATCCAGACTGACAACCAGGTGGCAAATGTTCTACATCAGCAAGCAGGGGGGATGGGTTCATTCTTCTTATGCCAGCAGGCAGTGAGCCTTTGCTTTTTCACCAGCAGCATCGAGATGCTCCTGCAGGCCGTCTTCCTCCCGGGCCAGGACAATGTCCTGGCAGACCAGCTCAGCCAAGTCCTCCAACCGCATGAGTGGCGCCTGGACCCCAGGGTGGCCAGTCAACTGTTCTGCCTCTGGGAGCTCCCGCTGGTGGACTTCTTTGCCAGACCAGCCAGTGCCTACCTACCCCACTTCTGCTTCAGGCAGGTGATGGTGCATGCGTTCCTCATCCCGTGGATGTAGAGCCTCTTCTACGCCTTCCCACCTACGCTGCTGATTGCCAAGACCCATTTAAAGATCCAGCTTGACAGAGCCACATTGATACTGGTGGCCTTTCAGTGGGCCCTGAAGCCATGGTTCACACTGCTCCTCCGCCTCTCCCAGGCACCACCGGTCCCTCTGGGGAGTGACCCAAGCCTGCTCTCGCAGGAGGATGGCTCCCTCCTGCACCCCAACTTGGAGTCCCTGTCTCCGACAGCTTGGCTGCTGAAAGAGTAGCCTTGGCCCACCTCGATCTCTCCAGTGAGGTGGAAGCAGTTCTTTTGGTTGCTCGCAAGCTTTCCACCCGCCAGGCCTATGCCTTCAGTTGGCAAAGGTTCTCGGTTTGGTGTGCGGAGAATTAGATTAACCCTTTCTCCTGTTCGGTCCAGCTGGTCCACCAGTACCTACTTCACCTATCCCATGCAGGGCTGGTCCATCTCCATCATAGTACACCTCTGCATGCTTTTGGCGCACTGTCATCTTGTCTAGGGCAAGCCCTTCTTCGTTCAGCCCTTCTTGTCTCGATTCTTGAGAGGCCTATGACTCTCTAAGCCACCTGTTCGCCACCTGGCAGCGGAATGGCACCTCAACATAGTTCTTTCAAAACTTACTACACCACCGTTCTAGCCTTGGCTCGTGCCACCTTAAATATTTATCCTGGAAGGTGGCCTTTCTCGTGGTGCTCTCAGCTCGCAAGGTCAGTGAACTCCAGGTTCTGATGGCTCACCCACCTTACACGAAGTGCTTGAATAACAGGGTCATGCTACGCACACACCTAAAGTTTCTCCCAAAGGTGGTGTCACCATTCCACCACCACCAGAAAATGGTGCTTCCTACATTCTTCCTGCGGCCCCATGCCAGTAGGGCAGAGGCGGCTTGCCACGCTGTAGACAGTAAGTGGGCCCTATCCTACCTGAAAGGCGCTCAGGCCCACCATTGCTCCTCTCAGCTCTTCATTTCCTACAACCCATATCAGTTGGGGACATCGGTCTCAAAGCATACGCTGTCCGCCTGGGTGACGGACAGCATTGTCTTTGCTTACGAACAGGCCGGTCTTTTGCTGGAGCGTCCGGTTAGTGTACAGTGTCCGGGTCATGGCGGCTTCTATGGCAAACCTGCATTCAGTTTCTTTGGTGGGGATCTGCGGGGCTGCCACCTGGTCCTCAGTCCATACCTTTGCAGCTCATTACTGCCTGGAGAGGGAGTCCTGCTGGGGCAGAGCCTTCGGCTGGGCAGTACTCCATCATTTGTTTGGGGTGTAAGGCAACTCCTGCCCTCTGCACCCTCGGTGTGTTCAGGCTACCAGAGAACTGGTTCCTCGTTTGACACTTGGGGCCGCTCATGGGTCTGGTGTCTTTGACTCAGTTGCTGCTTCTTATGGTTCACCTTTTTCAGGTCACCTGCAGCTTTTTACAGCTTTGTTCGGTAGTTTGTAGCTAGGGAGTCTCATATATGAGGACTAACTTCCTGCTTGTTTCCGGAGAAAGCGTAGTTACTCACCTGTAAAATGTGTTCTCCAGGGACAGCAGGCATCAGTCCTCACAACCCTCCCTTCTCCCCGTGGAGTTGCTTTTCTTTTTGCCATCTTGAGCTAGGTTATCATACTGAGGTAAGATGACACCCTTAGGTGGGAAGGGGACAATGCATGCATGGTACATCTCTCAAAGGCTTTCTTTGAAAGCTGGGGAGAGGTTATTGTGCAGCTTCGTCAGCACTGACATCACCCATATGTGAGGACTGATTCCTGCTGTCCCAAGAGAACACCTGTTACAGGTGAGTAGCTATGCTTTTCCTGCAAAACTTTGATCCTGTGTGACTCAATGTTCTCTCTAACATAGAGCTCATCCCCTCCACCAATTTGATCTACCCTATTATTGCAATATAACTTGTACCCAGGTATCCGTGTCCCATTGGTTGTCCTCCTTTCACGAGATCTCACATACCAATTATATTTAACCTTTCATTTAATGCTATACTATATATTCTAACTCTCCCATCTTATTTTTTAGACTTCTAGTATTTACATACAGGCATTTTAGAGCTTGTATTTTATTCATATTAATCTGGTTATCAGTTGATAGGGGTAATTATCTGCTCTGTACTTAAGGGCATCTGGGTTACTTTTATGTTTATTGGGACCTCTCTATTTGCTAGTAAGGATACATCCTTCCGAACCATGCGCTCCTGAGCAACTGTCTGCTTTCCCCTGTTATCTAGTTTAAAAACTGCAAAAGCTGCTCTATCTCTTTCATAAAGGTTAATTCCAGCAGCCTGGTTCCATCCCGGTTATCCTTTTGGAAAAGCCCCTCCCTTCCCCAGAATGTTGCCCAGTTCCAAACAAATCCAAAACCTTCTTCCTTGCAACCTTGTCTCATCCAAGCATTGAGACTCCGGAGCTTTGCCTGCCTTTTGGGTTCTGTCCGTGGAATGGGAAGCATTTCAGAGAATGCTGCCATGGAAGTTCTGGATTTCAACTTCCTACCTAAAAGCCTAAATTTGGCCTCCAGAATTAGGGGCAGCTCTATAATGAGGCGGAGTGAGGCGGTGGCCTCAGGGTGGCAAAGTTTTGGGGTGGTAAAAATGCCCCCCAAACAGCCGCCTCACTCCGCCTTCAGATTTAAAAAAACAAAACAAAAAAAAAGGTAGACAAGCAGCTGCGATAGCAGTAATTTAAAATGAAAAGGAAACCGGTGCGGAGCCTTCTGGCCCTAAGGAACCCCTGCTGCTGCGTCCTGCTCTAGTGTCACTTCCTTTTGAGGGTGGGACAACAGCAGCAAGGGTTCCATAGGGCCGAAAGGCTCCGCACCGGTTTCCTTTTCATTTTAATTACTGCTATTGCAGCCGATGAGAAAGGGGAAGGAGCGGAACGGAGACTGTACGGGGGGAGGAGAGGGAGTGGATGTGGGCTGACATGGGCAGCAGGAGAGGTAGCAAAATGGAGCTGCACAGTGGGAAGGGAAGGGAGCAGAATGGAGCTACACACGGGGGAGGAGAAGGAGCGGAATTGGGCTGACACAGGGCAAGGAGGGGGAGCGGAACGGAGCTGAAAGAGGGGGCTGGAAGGGAGATGACAGAGGGGGAAAGAGAGGGCTGGAAGGGAACTGCCATGGGGGGAAGATGGGGGCTGGAACAGAATTGACATGGTGGGAAAGAGGGAGCTGGAAGGGCTGATACCTGAGGATGGTATTGGAGGGGGACTGTAAGGGTAATGACACTTGGGGTTGGGACTGGTAGGTGGCTGGGTAATGGGGAGGAGGTTGGCAGGGGACTGGAAGGGAGCTGATACGTGGGGAGGATTACTGGGACTGGAAATAGGCTGATGGAAGGAAGTGAAGAAAACAAGAGACAAGAAATGGCAGATAGACTATAGACCATAGAAAGAGTGCTAAGAGAAGACAGGAAAGCAGAAGCCTCAGATCAGGACTAGCTTGACCAGAAAATAAAATGGTCAGACAACAAAGGTGGAAAAAAGTAATTTTATTTTCAATTAAGTGATTGGATTTTGTGCTATCTTTATATTTTCCACAGTATGGGGAACTGCATCTCTTATTTATCTGGTGTTGCACTGCGTGTGGAGTCTGGATTCTTGGGATTTAAGTTTAATTTTTGTCTAAATATTTTTAATTTAGGCTGTGATCACTTATTCTGTACTTGGTGAGAGTCTGTGTTTGGAGTGTGTGATCAAGGCCGTATGTCCTGTTAACATGAAATTTGTATGCAGGGATCTGTACTGTAGTAATTTGCCTTGTTCAGCTTTCCAAATAGGTATTAGATGTTCTAGGGCCCACTACAGTATTTATAGTGCTGCATTTTTCTGGTAGGCACCTTGTCTGAGTTTTGGAAATTTATGCCGGTATTTATGGTTTGGTAGATTTGGCTTTGTAGATCTTTGGTGTCTTTTGTAGGGTTTTATATTAGTTTCCAATATGCCTGGTACTGGAGAAAGTTTGTTAGTGAGATGACCAGAATCAGATTTGTTTTTTAAGATATTGAGTTCTGTGGGTGAATGTCCTAGTTCTCTGCTCTGCCTCCACTGTTGAAGGTTCTGTGGATGCAAAATATATGTTCAAAAAGAAAAAACAAGAACCATAACGCAGTTTATAACAAAAATAAAAATGAGTTATAGTTTAGTTTTATAAAGTATGCTGTGGTTCTCGCTCTTTCTTTTAGTTCCTTGGTGTGCAAACATCTTGCATTTCCTTCACATTATCTAATTGGCTTTTTGGTTTGGTTCAGTCCCTGACTGGAGTTTTGAGACAGCCTTCCCCCCTACACTATGGGAGGCGGGGGCGCCATCTCATCCCTCGCCTCAGGCAGCAGATTGCCTTTAGCCGCCCCTGTCCAGAACCTCCCTCCCACCTTTCCTGTGTCATTGTTACCATCATGTACCAAGGCAGCAGGCTCCTCCCCAGCAGTATCTAAAACTTTGTCTTAGCGGTCGTACCAGGCAGGCATGTTACCAGGCGGTTATCACATCCATCAGCCACCCAGCTATCAACATGCCTAATGATTGAATTGCCAACTATAACAGCCATTCAAACCTGTTTGCTGATTTTGGATAAAAGAGGCAGCTTTTTACCTATGATTGACAAAGAAGCCTGGTTTGAGATAAAAAAACAGGATGCTGGGTTTGATGGACCCTTGGTCTGAACCAGTATGGCATCTTATTTTTTTTTATGGCATTAGTCTTCCATAGCCATTTGTTTATATATTGTTGATCACATTAAGTATAGTAGAATGACATGCTCTGGTGAATTACTACCAGAGAAATGTGACAGTTCATTCTTCCAGTAAATGTAAATATTATCAGACACCTCTCTCTGTTGTCTTTTCTTCCTGTCAGAGGCAAAGACATAACGCCACTGAATCAGATCTGCAGAAACTCTGGTGGCTTGTGAGCAATTACAATGTAAAGAGGATTCAAGATGTGTTACCAAGGAAGCATCCGTCCTGGAATTACACCACAGACCTGCTCATGATCCTGGAGGAACCACTGAACAGCACAGAGGTAAAAGAAAATTAAATGAAACACTAACTCCTACTTATTAGTGAATCTTTATGAAAAAGGGCTGGAAAGAAAATAATAAAACACGCCCTGTCATTTTGCACCTCGCAGAAAAGGCACATAGGTGCATATGTTGCACTTGTGTTATGTAAGCAACATGTGTGCACATGTGCTTCTGAACAATAGCCTCCTATAAGCTCTTGTAGAAAGTTACACCTGCGTTAAGGCAGATGTAAATTTACATGTGTACAAGGTGTGATCAAAAAGTATCAAGACTTGCGTAGCTATATAACAATATATCTCATCACAATGCTATTGAGCATGCAGTGACCTAGTTGTGTGCTTTGCATGTGCAAAGTGTAGCATGGCTGCAGCACACCTGTATTTTTTTTAATCACATGTTTGCTATTGTGTAAAAGCAGTTTGTCAGATTTACGGTGAGTGAAAACATTAAACAACAAATTTGCATTAAATTCTGCCAGAAACTTGGAGATAAGTGCAGAGAGACATATGACATGTTACAGCAAGTGTTTGGTGTTGAATGAATGAGAGTGCTCGAGTTTGACTTGTACAAAAGTTTCCAAGAGGGCCATCAAAGTGTTGACAGTGACGAGCATTCTGGAAGGCCATCCAGGAGCAGAATGAAGACAAAGTTGAAGCAGCACATGCCGCAATACGCTCAAATCATCGATTGACTATCAGGGAGCTTGCTAAGAACATGGACATCAGTTTCAGGTTGGTACAGTTCATTCTTACTGTCACTTTGGGAATGAGAACATGTGTCTGCAAAATTTGTGCCGAAACCTCTGTCCCCTGACCAAGAAGAAGATAACTCTCTGCAGCCAGGGAGTTGTTGGAATGCGTTGAAAATGACTCTGATTTCATAAAAAAGATTATTACAGTGATGAATCATGGGTTTATGGTTATGACCCGGAAACTAAGGCTCGGTCCTCATAATGGAAGACTCCACTCTCCCAGACCCAAGAAAGCCCATCAGGTGAGGAGCAATGTCATGGTTATGCTCGCAGTCTTCTTTGATTACCAGGGTATTGTTCATTATAAGTATGCTCCAAAAGGCCAAACCATCAATAAGGAGTACTACGTACACGTTATGACTCATTTGAGAGATGCAATTCGTCGTAAGAGGCCAGAGTTGCACAGGAATGGTGAATGGTTGCTTCATCACAGTAACATCGTGCATTACATCTTGTCCAGCAGTTCTTGGCCAAACACCAAATTGAACAACTCCTCCACCCTCCGTACTTGCCTGACCTCACACCATGTAATTTTTTCTTGTTTCCAAAACTGAAATTACCACTGAAAGGAAGGAGATTTGACAACTTGGAGACCATTAAGCAAAATTTGACACAGGAGCTTCACGGCATAATGAAAGAGGCATTTCAAAATAGTTTCCAATAGTGGCAGGCACGTTGGAGGAAGTGTGTTTTATCGGAAGGGGACTACTTTGAAGGAAAATGAGTACAATAATTGTCAGTGTTGTTCTTGTGTTATTGTACAAATCTCAATACTTTTGGATCATACCTCGTATGTGCTGGGAATAATCAGCACATTGGCATATATTATCTCCAGGAGCAAGCAGGAATGTAGTCTTCACATATGGGTAACGTCGGTACTGACGGAGCCCATGTGGGAACGCTCCCCAGCATCCAATAGGAAAGCTTTTGGGAGCATCCCACTGCGCCTGCATAGCTGCCTTCCCACCTTTCCCGCTTTCCCTCCTCAATTCTTCATTTTCCGCAGTCGACAAAAAGCAATTCCTGTCACCGCAGAAAATTTGTTTTTTTTCTTATTTTTGGTGGTCTCGTCTGCCTTCCCATCAATTCTGGTACCGACCCTGTCGGTGCTTTCTTTCATTCTTTTCTTCTAAAAAAAAAAATCTTCAGTGAGGGAAGGAATCTTTTCTTTCTTCAGGCACATCGATGCCATCTTAGGCTTAGGTCTTCCCTTTTGTCACAGACAAAATGTAAAACAATCCAGTGGTTTTAAGAAGTGTTCCAAATGTGGCAGTAGAATTTCGGCCACGGACACCCATGACTGGTGACTAAAATGTTTGGGACTGGATCATCAACCATCAGAATGTCCTCTCTGTAGGAAGATGACAAAGAGAGGCCTACAGAATCCAGCTGCAAAACTGGGCACCCTCTTTGTCTCCGATACAGTGTCTTTAGCATCGATGTCATTGAGAGATTCATCTTCCTCCCAAGGATCTCAGGTATTGAAACCTAGGTCTTCATTGAAGACGAGCCGGCCCTCGAAGGATAGATCTCCTTCTAAGTATCGAGATGCTTCGGGCATTGTCCTAGAGGGGGGGGGACACACTGGCCAAACAACCTCGGCAAGAAGACCTTGCCTCCAAAACCTTAGTGGGGTCCCAGGATGCTCCCAAAGCCATCTCCGAAAAGCTCCTGGTACCATGCTTAGTGATTGTGGCCTGTAATTCCAGTACTGATACCCAAGCATCGGCAAGCTCCATGGATCAACTTATCCTGGCCATCGAGTGGAGCTTAGCTGCCTTACCGGCGGCCTCCATACCGGTAAAGCCTTTACAGTCGATCCCTCAAGCATCAGTACCGACTATGGTATCGAAAGAGCCTGCATCAACTTTTTTGCCGCTTACCATGCTACCACCCATGCCAGCCCTCGATACTTTGAGTCTTCAGATTCCGATTCATCAGACATTGAATCGGCTGATATCTGGGAAATGAGAACTCTCCCGAAAAACCCATCTCCGTCTCCACAGTGTCGCATGTCCCCTCCGGAGGACATATCTTTCCAAGACTTTATTTGCGATGTTGCTCGGGGTCTGTCCATATCGGTGACTTTGTAGAAAGATCCTAGGGCTGAGGAACTTGAAATCCTTCAATATCCTACAGCCCCAAAGGAAGCTGCTACTCTCCCTATTCATCGCATACTTCACGACCTTATGCTTCGTATGTGGGAGCCACCCCTAACCTTCTCTCCACATACTCGACGACTCAATACAATGTACCAGGTACCGGAGTGTCCCAGCTTTCAAAAGATGCAATTACCGCACCATTCCATGGTAGTGGAATCGGCAGTGCATCAAATAAAGAGTGCTAAGCCACATTCCTTAAATCGTCCAGGCAGGGAATTGAGAACCCTCAACGCCTTTGGTCGACGTTGTTTTCAGGTCTCCATGTTATCGGCCAGAATCAGTTCTTATATACTCTATATGGGTATGTTCCTTAGGGAGGTGGCTAGGGATTTGGAGTCGATGGCTCCTCTTCTCCCTGATGACAAGAGAGCTGATTATCTCACTCTTGTAAAGCATACCCAAAATGTTTCAAAGTTTGTTAATAGGGCAACTTTTGACTGTTTTGAATGCATCAGCAGAACTTCAGCTATATGCATCAGTGCATGCAGGATTGCTTGGCTCCAAGCATCTGATCTTGAACAATGGGTTCAAGATAAGCTGGGTAATATCCCATGCATTGGTGAAAACCTTTTTAGCAAGGATTGGCAGAACAAGGCCTCTCGGCTAGAATCTGAGAACACCACTCTTAATAGACTATCTAGATCTACTGCCATTCCAGCTAGGAAACAGACAGCGAAGAAGGCTTTTTTCAATAATAATAAGAAGCACTACCCAGTGTCCAATCCATGCTCCCCAGAAGGGGCAGCAGCCATCAAAACAACAAAGGAAGGCTCAGACTCCTAAGTCACAGCCACCTCAGCAAACCCAACCTCCTCAGGGTCTTTGACTTCTTTCTGGAGAACATAGCTTTTCTGCCTCTCCACAGGTGGCATCTTGTAACATCAGAGCAGTGGACTCTCTCCATAATACAGGAAGGGAACAAGCTTCATCTACAAAGTCTACCCCCCCCCCCCCCGACTCCTCCAAGAGAGTTCTGTTCTCAACCCCTTCTCACCGCTCTATTGTTGCAAGAGGTCACCTCCCTTCTCTCACAAGGTGTAATAGAGGAGGTACCACTCTCCCAGCAGGGACTGGGCTTTTATTCTCCATACTTCCTCATTCCAAAGGATACAGGCCCATTCTGGACCTCAGAGAACTGAACAAGTATCTACTACCGGAGAAATTCAAAATGATCTCCCTAGGTACTCTTCTCCCCTATCTCCAGAATCAGGATTGGTTCTGTTCTCTAGATCTAAAGGAGATGTATACTCACATACTTATTCACACACAGCGCAGAAGGTTCCTGCGCTTCCTGTTCCAAGGGAGACATTATCAATACAGAGTCCTGCCTTTCGGTCTCGCCTCTACCCCAAGAGTCTTTACAAAGTGCATGGCGGTAGTAGCCGCATTCCTAAAGATTCTAGGGATATTTGCCTTCCCTTACTTAGACGACTGGCTCATTTGAGCAAGCACCTCTCTAGAGGCCAATCTTTCCCTCTCGTGCACCATGCAAGTGCTGTAACACTTGGGACTTCGGAAGATTTATTACAAATCCTAACTCGTTCCCTCTCAAACTCTAGAGTTCATAGGGGATCTACTCAACACTCAACAATCAAAGGCTTTTCTGCCCCAAGCCTGCTGCGCTTGACTCAATCAGCTTGTATCTCAGGCATGCCTCAAGAACTTTCTCACTGCTCAAGAAATGCTGCAGTGTCTGGGTCATATGCTGTTTACATATGCACGCATATGTTCCATATGCTCGTTTACATATGCACGCAGCTCAATGGACCCTTGCTTCCCAATGGTCTCAGGCATCGGGTCACCTGGGAGACAGAATAATGGTCTCTATCTGCCTAATCTTGTTTCTCCAGTGGTGGCAATCCCCAGAAAACCTTCTAGTAGGGCCACCTTCTCAGATGCCTCCACATCAATGTACCCTGATGATGGATGCATCCAAATTGGGCGGGGTGAGCTCATCTGGACAATCTCTCCACTCAGGGACTTTGGTCTCATCAGGAGTCACAACTCCACATAACTCTGCTGGAAAACAGCCATCCACAATGCTCTCAAGATGTTCCAGAACCATCTTCGATTCCGTACAGTTCTATTCCAGATGGACAATCAAGTAGCCATGTTCTACTTGAACAAGTAGGGCAGAACAGGCTCCTGGACCCTTTGCAGCGAAGCCATACAGCATCACATTCACCTTCTTGCGGTGTATCTTCCTGCTACCCCACGAGTGGTCTCTCCATGCAGACAAGGTCACTCACATTTTTCAGATCTGGGGAACCCCAGATGTAGACCTGTTCACAAGTCCTCAGAATCCCAAGCTTCCCCGCTTCTGCTCCAGGACGCCTGCACAGAACAACCAGCAGGTAGATGCCTTTCACCTTCACTGGGGTTAAGGCTTCCTATATGCCTCCCCTCCCATTCCCCTCATTCCCAAAACTCTTTTCAAACTCCAGAGAGACAGGGGCCACATCATACTCATAGCCCCACACTGGCCACGACAACAGTGGTATCCTCTCCTTCTACGTTTGTCTCAAGCTCAGCCAGTAGATTTGGGGTCTGCTCCAGATCTCCTCTCACAGGAGGATGGGATGTTACGGCATCCCAATCCGCAGTCCCTACATCTTACAGCATGGCTGCTGAAAGCATAGTCTTCCAAGACATCAACCTCTCTCAATAGGTAAAAGATATCCTTTTAGCTTCTAGGAAACCTTCCACCAGGCGCTCCTATGCCTTCAAGTGGCGTAGATTCGCTCTCTGGTGTTCTGGGAGGGATCTTAACCCTTTCTCAGCTCCAGTGGATGCATTACTTAAGTATCTTCTTTACCTCTCTTCCTCTGTACTCAAAACCAATTTGGTAAGAGGTACAACTAAGTGCAATTGCGCCCTCTCATATACCCTTAGAAGGCCAGCCTATCTCTTCTAGAGCCGCTTGTAGTACGCTTCATGAGGGGTCTTCTACTAACTAAACCTCCCATTAAGCTCCCTCCAGTGGCATGGGATCTTAATGTTGTTCTACGACAGCTTCTGAAACCAGCCTTTGAACCTCTAGCCACTACTACTCTGAAGTTTCTCACCTGGAAGGTCACCTTCCTTATTGCTCTCACTTCAGCAAGACGCATTAGTGAGCTCCAGGTTTTTTCCCTAGACCTCATTCCTCTAGGGCAGAAGCAACCCTTCACACGCTGGATTGCAAATGTGCTTTGGTTTTTTATCTCCAGAGAACTCAAGAGCACAGAAAAGCTTCCCAGCTTTTCATCGCCTTTGACTCAAGTCACCTAGGGTTACCAGTATCCAAGCAAACTCTCTCCAGATGGATAGCAGATTGCATCTCCTTTGCTTATGAAGGTACAGGACTCTCTCCTTCGTGTCATGTCACTGCATATAATGTTCAGGCCATGGCTACCTCCATGGCAAATCTACGCTCTGTAGTGATTGATGAGATATGCAAAGCAGCGACTTTGTCTTCTTCCACACTTTTGCTGCTCACTATTGCCTGGACAAGCACTCTCGCCGGGATGCCTTGTTTGATCAAGCTGTTCTCCAGCATCTCTTTCAGACTTAGTTCAACTCCTACCCTCTGTCCCGGGTTTCAGTACCAGACATCCTTGGATCATTACTTACTTATGCCTATAATCCACAGCTCACTCTGAAGTCATCTCTGTGGCATCTCCGAGCTAGGGAGTCCCATATGTGAAGACTACATTCCTGCATGTTCCTGGAGATGGCGTAGTTAATCACCTGTAACAGGTGATCTCCGGGAACAGCAGGAATTTAGTCTTCACAACCCACCCTCCTCCCCTAGGAGTTGTACTTTTCCTCTTCTTCTCCTTCTCTTCTTTTATCTCAGCTACAAACTCAACTGAGGAGGGAGAGCGGGAAAGGTGGGAAGGCAGCTATGCAGGCACAGTGGGATGCTCCCAAAAGCTTTCCTATTGGACGCTGGGGAGCGTTCCTGCGCGGGCTCTGTCAGTACCGACGTTATCCATATGTGAAGACTAAATTCCTGCTGTTCCCAGAGAATAACTACACTTTATGAATGCATGCATTTGTGCTGCTCCTACCTCTGCTTTGCCCATATTCTGCCTTCAGAAACACATAGAAATATGCATATAGGACCCCTTTTACTAATGCCTAGCATGTGCTATTTGCTTTATGGCCCATTTTATATCTACTAAGGTGCTAATTAGTAAAAGGGGTCCATACTGTGTAAAAATAGGCAGTTTGTTTTCTGTGTGCAAACATTTGACATGTATACCCTCAGAAAACTTTATAAGTGCCTACTTGAACACATAAATCAAATGTTGTCTTGTATGCTGAAATTGCTTGTAAAATTACCCCAAAGGTGTACTGCAAATCTGCAATAAAAAGGAAAACGAAAGTTACGGAGCCATATTTAACGTTCAGGCATCTTGTAAATAGTAGAAAAGTCTGGAAGCCAATTTGCACCATTTTTAAGTGGCACGTCTTGTATTCAAGTCTCTGATTTCCTGCAAAGTTTCTACAATGTAGCTCACTTTGAACTACTCCTGACAAAGGCTTGAGCTAAATCCAGAATCCCTTCTCCCTTCTGTACAAGAAAAAGTTGTACAAAGGAAACTTCAGCAAAAAATGATATATTTCAGGATCATTAAAAAAAAATCTTACACTGTGCCCTAGTTATGTATTATGACAGAATGATTTTTTTCAATTCTTTAGTTAGTCTGTTGCTTCATACCTATATACGTTTTTTTTTCCTCATGAATGTCATGAATTAATATGTGTATAAAGGTGAGTTGGTTGATGTAGTATATCTTGTTTTTCAGAAAGCATTTGACAAAGTAGCTCATGAAAGGTTCCCGAGGAAATTAAAAAGCCATGGAATAGAAGGCATTGTCCTGTTGTGGCTTGGGAACTGGATAATTATCAAGACAGAAGAGAGATTAGAGTTAAATGGCCAATGTTTTTCAACAGAGGAAGGTGACTAGTGGAGTCCCCAGGGATCTGGGACAAGTGCTTTTTTAACATATTTATAAATGGTCCCCAAATGGGGACAATGGATATGCTTGTCAGATTTGCAGATAACACAATGAAAAACTCAAAAACATTGGTGGTCAAATACAAAGATTCATACAAAAAGACCCCAAACCCAACAAGAAGGCACAAAAAAAATTTCATTTAAGAATGTTGGAGAGACTGTCAAGGAGAGAGAGAGAAATCCAGTCCTTCAATGCAGTGTCTCCTTTTGATCATTTTTATTCAATAAAATTGTGACTTGTAAGTAAGCGCTCATAGGAGAAAGTAACAAAGGAATCCTTCCACAATGTGCATCACGTTTCAAGCCATAAAAGGTTCTGCCTCAAGTGGTGAGGGATTCCAGACTCCAAACTTTCAGCGCTTATGTGATTTCTGCCTTCCATCAGCTTGGGTTCTCTTGAGGCAAGTGCCAGTCCTGCTAGATGGCCCGGCTCCCTTCTCGCTCTAGAAAGATGACACTTAATGCTTAAGGGATATTACTCTGTCTGGTTTCCACGCTTTTAAAAGTGAGAAGAGGTTCTACCTGCCTTACTTATGTGCAAGTCGGGCACCTGTTTGAACTCTGATGTTGTGATTGTCTAGTCAGCACTGGAGCAGCAGACTGGCCATGCCTTTCTTCAGGATGGACTTGACAAGGGCCTTTCTTTTAGTTCCTTGAGGGTTCAGGTGACAACCATGTCCTGCTGTAGGGGGCCAGTGAAGAGGCGCTTTGTGGCCTCGCACTCTGTTTCCAGTTTCCTTCAGGGAGTGTGGTACTTGCATCCTCCCTGAATTGTTCCATTGTAGGATCTTGGCTTAGTTCTTTGGGCGTTAATGTTTCAGCCCTTTGAGCCCTTCAGGCAAGCTACTGTCAAAGATTTGTCCCTCAAGACCACATCCTTGATTGCAGTCTGCTCGTTGAGACATATCTCAGAATTGCAGGCCTTGTGCAAAGATCCCTATCAGTCTTTCTTGGAGTAGTCAGTGTAGATTCGGACCTGTCCCTTCCTTGCCCAAAGTTGTCATCTTTGGCCTAAGGAACATTGCCAGGGGAGTGATAAGGACCTTCACTTGGTGATGTCAGAAGAGTGGTACTACAGTACCTGAAGATCACCAGTTCTTTTTGCCAGACCCCGCAAAGGGCGATACGGCCACAAAGTCTACTTTGGCCTGCTGGATAAAGACGATAACCTCGGCCTATCTATTGCGGAACTGGCTGGACCTAGAGGGGTTGCATGCACATTCCACATGGGCACAGGTTTCCTCCTGGGTGAACCATGGCCCACTTACATGATTTTTGTTCTTCATGGATGGCATGTTTTTGTATGAATGTTTAACTTGGTTATGTTTTATGATAGAAGTATTCTAAGGTTATTTATGTGTTTTATAAGGTTTCATTATTTATTTATTTAAGGTTTTATACTTATGGTTTTAGAGTGTCAATAAACCCATGAAGAAGTCAGCGCCGAAACACGGCTGTGTCAGGTTTGGCATGGTGAAGGTTTTGAATAAAGGATGTTTTGAAATTACTATGCTTGGGACTGGCTTGCCAGTTGCTCCCTTGAACATTTGTCAGGCGGCAATATGGTCATCACTTTTGTCACTTGGATGACCATGCTGGGGCTTTTGGTGCAGAGGTCTTAAAGGCTGCCATGTCTTCTTCTGCCCAGTGGAGTCATAGCTTTCGTATAGCCCACTTGAATAGACT
The DNA here is from genome assembly GCA_033557465.1 of Ichthyophis bannanicus. Classification (NCBI taxonomy): domain Eukaryota; kingdom Metazoa; phylum Chordata; class Amphibia; order Gymnophiona; family Ichthyophiidae; genus Ichthyophis; species Ichthyophis bannanicus. The sequence goes on along the minus strand of CM066034.1, from coordinate 558,275,799 downwards.
GGTCTAGCAGGACAGTGTGGAAGGTGACATTTTACTTACTAGATAATGTTCTTTCTTAAAGTCCTGCTAGATCAGTCCAGAACATGCCCCTCTGATCTATTGTGATGTGCTGTATTCTCTGTGGTTTGACCCTGTGGGCTCCATAACCCTCTTGACAGACCTTCTGTCTGAAAGCTATTATCTCCAGGAACAAGCAGGAATGTAGTCTTCACATATGGGTATCGTTGGTACCGACGGAGCCCGCACGGGAACGCTCACCAGCGTCCAATAGGAAAGCTCTTGGGAGCATCCCACAGCGCCTGCGTGCTGCCTTCCCACCTTTCCAACAGTCCCTCTCTTCTTCAATTTCTGCGGAGCCGACAGGTCGCATACCCTGTCACCGCAGAAAATTTCGTCTTTTATTCTTTGTTTTTGTGGTCGCGTCTGCCTTCCCTCGACGCTATCTGGTACTGCCGGTTCTTTCTTGTTTCTTATAAACATTAAAACCCCAAAACTATAGTTTCTGAAGTGGTTTACTTCAGAAACTTTTTTTCCTTGGTGCTAGGTGCCATTTTGTGCACTAGGCCCAATTTTTCCTTAAAAATGGAAAAACCTGCTTCAGTTTTAAGAAATGTTCTAAATGTGGCAGTACTATTTCCGTCACCAACACCCATGATTGGTGTCTCAAATGTTTAGGTCCTGACCACTCTATTTCAGAGTGCCTTTCCTGTGGAATGATGTCAAAAAGGGGCCGGCAGAACCAAGCTGCTAAACTTAGCACCCTTTTTCCCTCAGACGTTGTTGCATCAACGTCCTCCAGAACTACATCTTCGTCCCATGGATCTCAGGTAACTAAACATAAATCTAGCCAGTCCTCAAAGGGTAGATCTCCTAAGTATCGAGATGCCCCTGACGTTGCCCTTGAGGAATTTTCACCGGCAAAACTGCCCCTGAAGGGTCCAGAACTCTTAACCATCTCAGGCAGGTTATGTTATTTTGCCCACAGATGGTACCAAATAACAGCAGAAAATTGGGCTCTGTCCATTATACGAGAGGGGTACAAGCTTCATTTTCACAGCCTGCCCCCTCCTACAATTATAAGACAGTTCAATTCTCAGACCTCTCTCGACAATCTCTTAGATCAAGAAGTCACAATGCTCCTTGCTCAAGGAGCAATAGAGGAAGCACCCATTCCCCATCAGGGTACAGGGTTCTACTCCCCCTATTTCCTTATTCCAAAGAAAACAGGAGGACACAGACCCATTTTAGACCTCAGAGAATTGAACAAATATCTGTTCTGAGAGAAGTTCAAAATGGTCTCTCTAGGAACTCTGCTGCCATACCTTCAAAGTTAGGATTGGCTTTGTTCTCTAGATCTCAAGGATGCGTATACTCATATTCTCATGCATCCAAATCACAGGAGATTCCTCCGATTCCTGTTTCAAGGAAAGCACTACCAATACAAGGTTCGTCCCTTTTACCTGGCATCTGCGCCAAGAGTGTTCACAAAATGCATGGCTGTGGTAGCAGCATTTCTCCGCAGTCTGGGAATATTCATCTTCCCTTACTTAGACGACTGGCTCATTCGAGCCCCTACAGTGCCAGAAGCCAGCTCTGCTCTATCTTGCACAATGCGAATCCTTCAGTATTTGGGACTGGTCATAAACCTCCCAAAATCCAATCTTGCTCCCACTCAGTCCCTAGAGTTCATAGGTGCTCATCTGGATACCAGACAGACAAGGGCTTTCCTTCCGCAGCCCCGCTGTCTTCGCATAGTACAACTAGCTTCCCAAGCAGTGCTCAAACCTTGTATCACTGCTCAGGAAATGCTACAATTGCTAGGTCACATGGCATCCACCGTGCATGTGGTTCCTTATGCTCGCCTCCATATGTGAGCAGCCCAGTGGACTTTATCCACTCAGTGGACACAGGCCTCAGATTGCCTGTCGGACAAAATAACAAAGACCGTCTTATTTCGTCCCTCCAATGGTGGCAATCACCCAGAAACCTTCTGGTGGGCTCTTCTTTCCAGCAACCCCTATTCCAAGCCACCCTAACAACAGATGCTTCAGAGGTGGAATGGGAAGCACACCTGCACAATCTCTCTACCCAGGGTTCCTGGACTCCACAGGAGGCCTGTCTTCACATCAACCTCCTGGAGCTCAGCGCAATCTTCCTTGCTCTTCGAGTATTTCACACCCAGCTCAGCTACAAGACAGTCCTAGTTCAAACGGACAATCAGGTAGCCATGTTCTTTGTGAACAAGCACGGCGGAACAGGCTCTCTGTTGCTATGCAACAAAGCTTTGCGACTATGAGCCCTCGCCAGAGAGCATCAGATTCATCTCCTTGCGGTGTATCTTCCAGGCATTCAGAATTCTTGGACAGACAAACTCAGCTGAGTACTGCTGCCTCACGAATGGTCTCTCCATCTAGACCAGGTGGCCAAGATATTTCAGATTTGGGGAACCCCAGACATAGACCTATTTGCAAGTCCACTCAATGCCAAACGTCCACGGTTCTGTTCCAGAATTCCGGCTCAAAATTGCCAGGCAAGGGATGCCTTCCTCCTTCACTGAGGTCAGGACTTCCTATATGCCTTCCCACCCATTCCCCTCATTCCCAAAACCCCATTCAAGCTTCAGAGAGACAGAGGTCATATGATCCTCATAGCTCCACGTTGGCCACGGCAAGCGTGGTACTCTCTGCTCCTACATCTCTCTCAAGCTCCGCCTGTGGAGTTGGGATCCGCTCCAGATCTTCTCTCCCAAGAGGACAGGATGCTGTGGCATCTGAATCCCCAGTCTCTGCATCTCGGGGCCTGGTTGCTGAAAGCCTAGAGCTTCAGGATCTTAACCTTTCCCAACAGGTAAAGGATATCCTTCATGCTTCTAGGAAACTCTCCACAAGACGTTTGTATGCCTTAAAGTGGAAAAGGTGCTCGCAGAAGGATCTTAATCCTCTTGTGATACCTCTGGAATCTATACTGGAGTATCTCTTTCACTTGTCAAATGCGGATCTCAAGACAAATTCACTAAGAGCCCATCTTAGTGCTATTGCAGCTTCTTACAAACCTCTAAGTGGGCAATCTATTTCCTCTCATCCTCTCATAGCGAGATTTATGAGAGGCCTTCTTTTAACAAACCCTCCCATTAAGCCACCACCGGTGGCATGGGACTTAAATCTGGTGCTCGGGCAGCTCATGAAGCTGCCCTTTGAACCATTAGCCACTTCATTCCTTTCCTGGAAAGTCATCTTCCTCATTGCAATCACATCAGCACGTCGCATCAGTGAATTGCAAGCGTTAGTGGCTGATCCTCCTTATACAAGGTTCCACCATGATAAGGTAGTTCTTAGGACTCATCCACACTTTATGCCAAAGGTGGTTTCGCCTTTCCATTTAAACCAAGTGGTTTACCTTCCTGTATTCTTTACGAGGCCTCATGTCTTCAGTTCAGAAAGGAATCTTCATACCTTGGACTGTAAAAGAGCTTTGGCCGTTTACTTGCAAAGGACACAGCAACATGGAAAATCTTCTCAACTCTTTGTTGCTTTTGATCCTAGTCATTTTGGACTTCCAGTTTCCAAAAGAACACTGTCCAACTGGATAGCACAGTGCATATCCTTTGCCTATGAGAGTAAGAACCTTCCTCTTGAAGGCCATGTCACCGCTCACAATATGAGGGCCATGGCAACCTCAATGGCTCATCTTCACTCTGTGTCTATCAACGACATCTGTCGAGCAGCTACTTGGGCTTCGGTACATACCTTCACAGCCCACTACTGCTTAGACAAGGACTCCCACCGGGATGCCTTTTGGCCAAGCTGTTCTTCAACACCTTTTTCAGACTTAATCAACTCCTACCCACCATCCCTGGTAGGATGCCAGAGATCCATGGGGGGAAGTGGAGCCCTTTCACAAGGGCTGACAACTTCCTGGAGCCCTCTCCGTGGCATCTGCAGCTAGGGAGTTCCTATATGTGAAGACTACATTCCTGCTTGTTCCTGGAGATAGCGTAATTACCCACCTGTAACAGGTGATCTCCGTGAACAGCAGGAATTTAGTCTTCACAACCCACCCACCTCCCCTAGGAGTTGTATCTCTCTCTCTCTCTTTCTCTCTCTCCCTCTCTCTTTTGTCTCAGCTATAAACTCAACTGGAGAGGGACAGTTGGAAAGGCAGGAAGGCAGCACGCAGGCGCTGTGGGATGCTCCCAAAAGCTTTCCTATTGGACGCTGGGTAGCGTTCCCGTCCGGGCTCCGTCGGTACCGATGATACCCATATGTAAAATTCCTGCTGTACCTGGAGATCACCTGTTTATATGCGAGTAACTACGCTTTATACATAGTTGTATTTCCTTATTCTTATTCCTTGTTACCCTCATTGAGGTTGTTTGCTATCAGGGGTTCTTGACCATAGCTTGGATACAAATACTGGACTGTGCCCCTCGCCACGTGAGGTCATAAGAAACCTCCAGATTTTTTTTCTGTCTCCTCCTCTGTTGGTAGAAGTACACAACCCACTTGTCTGGTGATTTTCTAGTAGGACTCCAGGAAAGGACATTACTGGTAAGTAAAAATTGACCTTATGGCAGGCTGCCAAAAAGGTATGCCTCTTTGCGGATGATACCAAAATCTGCAACAGGGTAGATGCCCTGGAAGGTATGGATAATGTGAGGGAGGGATCTAGCAAAGCTTGAAAAGTGGTTGAGAATGTGGAAGCTAAAGTTTACCGCTAAAATCGAAACAAAACTGCAATCTTGCTTTTTGCCTGCAAGAACCCAGGCACAGAAGAGCAGGACTGGGAATGATTTACGTATCAGATGATCTTAAAGTGGCCAAACAGAAAACATGACGGCAAAAGCCAGAAGGATGCTTGGGTGGATATGGAAAAGAATGGCCAGCAGGAAAAAAAGGTGATAGTGCATTTGTACAAGTCTCTAGTGAGACCTCATTTGGAGTACTGTGTATAATTCTGGAAAATGTATCTTCAGTAGGATACAAATACAGTAGAATGGAATCGGTCCAGAGGGTGACCACTAAAATGATTAGTAGTCTTCATCATACTTTGTGGAATAAACGCACAGGGGTTGGCTCTCTTCCATTTGAAAGGAGGCTCTGGAATGAGGGGTCATAAAATGAAGGTGAAAGGGGATAGACTCGGGATAGACTGGTGGATGCGTGAACAGCCTGCCAATGGAGATGGTAGAGAGGAAAAATGTATCTAAATTCAAAATAGCTTGGGACAAATACAGAGGATCTCTGAGGAAGAGGAAGGGGTTGTATAAGGGAATGGGCAAACAGGCTAGGCTATATGGCCTTTATCTGCCATTGTTTTCTTTGTTTCTAAAAGAAAGTATTTCTTATACAGTGCATATTATTTTGAACTTTTCTCTAGGTTCTGAATCATATGACACAACTGGGTTTAAAAAGGGGATTTATAGAGAGCAGCTCTATCACAAACTTTTACAACCAAGAAAACAGTCAAATATGTTACATCAGGTTTAAACTATGACTGTTAGAAGTTGTTAGGGGATGAGCATGAATGAAGAACTCTATACATGCCTATTTCTTATGTGCTTTCTATATACACCTACTGATTGCCACGCTCAGGTACAAGATGCTGGACCAATGCTTTGTTTTGTTTTGACACATTTTAGCAGTTTTAATGTTATTAAGTTAGGCAATGAGGTAAACCAGTGTGGCCCAAAGAAAACAGATTTTTCATATAAATTTACTAAAACTTTGGAAGATGAGTGTGTTTCTTTTTAATCAGGCAAGTTAAACTAGGTTTGATGCTTCAGGTACTCAATGGACACTACCACAGAAATAAATAAATGGGATCGTTGTTATGAACCTAACAGGCTGAAATGGTATAATCGGTAAACTAATTTTCTGATGTGTGGTCCTTTGTACCAGGACATATTTTGCACCGGTGGTAAACACCTCTGTGCCGGTAATAAGAGATCCCACTCTGGAAAACTGCGATGCCAGAACCCATATCATCTTCATATCTTCCTGGAAAATCAGAATTTAGCTAGACAAGGTGGATCCAATCTCTTTCATAGTCAAGTTGCTAGAAAAACTTGGATGAGCAGAATATCTCGCATCCTTAAATTTGACCAAAGCATATTGGAAAATCCCTTTGGGGAATGCCAGAATCTAGGAAAAAAAACAGCTTTTACTACTCTGTTAGATCTCCGAGTGTGTAAGATTCCTATTTATTAGTTATTTATTTACTAAAAGACTTACAGACTATGGGTCCAATTTTCGAAAGGCATTTATGTGGTGTACAGCCCAGTAAATGCCTTAAATGGGGATATTCAACAGCACTTACATGGTTAGTGCCGTTGAATATCCCCTTCTAACTCCCCTAGGTGCCCTGAAGCTATCTGATTAGCATCGGGGTGTGTTGGAGGCGGAAAGCCCTCATCTATCTTTAAGGCGTAGGAGCTAACTGGGCAGTCTGCAATATTGCTGCTGCCCGGTTAGCTTCGGCAGTCTCGGGCGTGTTCGGCAATCCCCGGATATTCAATGCTGCCACTGCAGCATTGAATATCTGGGTTAGAGATCAGCAGGGGAGGGCTATGCACCAATAAGGTGCATAGCCCTTCGAAATGCGGCTGACTCTGTATTGGACCCTAACTTCCTAGTCTAAAAACCACCCAATACTCATTTTATTGCATCTATTTTATTTTGTTTTGTTTTTATTTATTTTTAGTTTATAAGATTTATTTTATTTGTTTTATGTGTATTTATTTATTTATTTATTTCAACTTCTTATATACCGCACTCTTTGACATCAGCGCGGTTTACAAATAACAGAAAGAAACCAGAACAACAGGCTGTTTGGTATTACATATAACAGGAGTATCAACTTGGATAACATGGGATAACTATTTACATGGAGTATATAATCTATTGTAATGTAATATAAGTTTATTATATGTGTTTTGTACTCCACCTAGGCTGTTGCATGGAATATAAATATTTCAAAATAAATAAATAAAATAAATATATCTTACAATAAATTAACAAGTGATATAAAAATAACAGATATACAAAGTAAAACAAATATTTACTTGCACATTTGATCTAAGAAAGCAAATAGTTCCCAGGAATCTATAACACATTTGGGAATAACGAGAGCTTCAGCCTTCTCTGAAACTATAAATAACTCATCTGCAGCCTGATATCGTCTGGCTTTGTTCTACAATAAAGGAGCAATGAATGAAAACATCTTTCTTTACAGTATTCTTCCCTCACTCTAGAGTCCTGCAGTAAGGGCCCCTGACTCATTGGTATGTACCAGTTAAGCCTCTTACTCAGTGTGGTATCTTCCATATTTCAGAAGTTGATGGACTAGGTATTAGTATACTGCTGGCTATTATGGATGACATGGTAATCTACAGTGAAAACTAGAGTACCCACCGTCAAAGGTTATGAGCAATCGTAGAAGCTGTTTTAATGTATACCCAGCTAATTCTACTATTGGGAAGCCTGAAATTAGGCATTTGGACTAACAATTGGGAAGAGAGAAAATAAATCATCTGGATGACAAGGTAAGAGCTCTGCTAGATGGTCTTAATCCTACCACTCAAAACCAGTTGAGGGTATTTTTAGATTTGTGGGATATTATATACAATTTACACCAGATATGCATTGGCAGCTTCATTAATAGACATTGCCCACATAACAACTCCAAAGTTTATTCATTGGCAATAGGACTGTGAATTAGCATATTGAGAAGTAAATGTGTTGTCTGCAGTAAGAATCTTTTCCTTGAAAAAATATTACTCTGTCACTGTTGAGCACCTAACTATAGATTACAAACCAGGGCCAAATTTTCAGCCATTGTGGTGACCAAAAAAAGTTAAATGCCAGCAATAGCATTTAATTTATTCTGTATATTCAGTACTGCTATCTGTATAGGTAGTGGTAGAGAATATACCACATCAGTTTGTATCCATGTAATTTAGACCTAAACTAAATGTACAAATTATCCTGATAGTGGCTGCCCTCGTTTTGTCCCAAACATGCCGTCTTCTTATATGGATAGTATCAGGCCATTCAGTCTGATTTTGGGCCCAATACTATCTATAAAAGTTTTGGTATGTGACATTGCAGCCTTTCTAGATACAATGGTAACTTGTATACAAATATAGATTGAGCTAATGTAAATGCCTGTATTTTTCAACTAGGCACATAAATTATAGTATGTAATAATCTTATGTGTGTGCTTTGCACTCTGCCCATGCACCTTCCAAACTCTGCCCATGTGCATCACACCAGCAAAGTACACACCTTGATGCTAAAACGCACATTTTTACACAGGTCGGTATTTGATTAAGAGGTCATTTACATGCTTATATGCCATGCACATGCAGGAATAATTTTATAAAGTAAACTACTAAATAAATATCATTTATAGGAAACCAATTAATGGACGTATTTCATCATCTTTTAACTACTTCAATGCGGCTGTTCCCATACACTAACTAAAAAAAAATTTACAACATATTAAAAATATCTTACTAAAAATATAAATAAATATATAGTGAAGGATGTTGTTTGAGTGCTGTTGAGCCGGTGTTGACTCCTGGCGGCCCTGTGGATAATTGCCCAGGATAGGTGAACTTAGATGACATCAGAGAACGTAATTATATATCTCCAGGAACAAGCAGGAATGAGTCTTCACATATGGGAGACGTCGTCGACGGAGCCCGCATGGGAATGCTCCCCAGCATCCAATCAGAAAGCCTTTGGGAGCATCCCCCGCGCCTGCGCGGTGGCTTCCCGCCCTTCCTACTGCCTCTCCCCAGTTTTTCGTTTTCCGCGGAGCAGGCAGGACGTACCTCCTGTCACCGCAGAAACTTTTCTTTCTTGTTTCCTGTGGTCGCGGCCTTTTTCCCGCCGACAACGGCACCACCGGTGCCCTTTTTTTCTTTTGTTTTTCTTTTATTCTTCGTCACCTAGAGGGAACCTTTCTTTCCCTCGGGTTGTTTCGAGGCCTACCGGGCTTCACAGCATGGAGCCTTCTTCCCCCCAGAAGTGCCCTCACTGTGGAGACTTAGTTTTTCACTTAGACTCCAACGCCTGGTGCCTCTCCTGTTTGGGCCCTGACCCTTTCCTCCCCGGTCCTCCGGGCTCCAGTATCGGGAGAAGACCTTCCCTCTTTCGGGTATCCCTCGATGACGTCTTTCCCCCTAAGGTGCGGTCATCGGTTTTCTCTTCTCTCCAAGATCAGGTAACCACACAACAGTCTGTTAAGACTAGCCAAGTCTTGAGGGGCGAGTCTCATGCGCGGCATGGTGACGGCTCCGGCCAACCCCTCAAGCCCTCCTTGGCCAATAAACCCCGGCGGGAGTCTTCGGGCTCCAAAGCATCTGCGGGGTTTCGGGTTGTTCCTGGGGTTCACTCCTCACAGAACATTCCCGAGCCATGCTCGAGGGTGGTATCCGCTTCGAGCGGTGCCGATTCCCCGGCATTGGCGCCGGCGTCGAGTGTTCCACTCTTCGCCAGGAATCGTCAGCTGGTGTCCTCGGCACCTCCGGGGCCGATCGACTCTACCCAGTCTGGCTTCCCTACATCCCAGCCATGCGCGGAGGTGGTATCCGTGTCGGACGGTACCGACCCCCCCCCCCGGCGTCAGTGTCGAGCGTCCCGCTCCTCACCAGGGATCATCAGCTGCTGTCCTCGGCATCTCCGGGGCCGATCGACTCGACCCAGTCTGGCGTTCCTACATCCCTGCCATGCGCGGAGGTGGTACCCGCTTCGGGCGGTACCGAGGCATCTGCGTCGGCGTCGAGTGTTCCACTCTTCGCCGGGGATTGTCATCTGGTGCCTTCGGGGCCGCACACTGGCTTGCCTGTATCCCAGCCCTGCGCGGGGGTGGTAACGGATTTGAACGGCACCGCTTCCCCAGCGTCGGCAGGGGTGTCGAGCGCTCCACTCGTCACCAGGGATCGCCGCCTGCCTCCCCCGGTACCTTCGGGGTCTATCTATCAATCCCAGACGGGCGATCCCCCGGCATCGACGTGGACGTCGAGGGCCCCGCCCATCGCTAGAAGGGGGGCCCCAGTGACTTTGATCACTTCGATCCAGCCTGGGTTCCCGTCGTCCCGGCCAGCCATGGGGTTAGTTCCAGCGTCAAGAGACGCCGGTGCTCCGGCACCGGGGTTGTGCGTTTCACTCCCCGCTGGGGCTCGTCGTCAGGTTACCTGGGTACCCTCAGGAATGGGTCGTATGCCCCGGAAGGCTTCTCCTCTGGGTAAGACGGGCTCAAGAGGGGGCCCGCCGTCTGGCGGTGCCTACCGCCCGACATCGACGCCGGTGTCGGATGTCTCCCTCTTCACCGAGCTTCGTTCTCGGGGGCCCTCGATGCCTGCGGCACCATTCGACGCGGTTCCGATTTGCTTCCCGGGATCAGCATCGCCGGCGCCACCACCGCCGCCGGGGCCCTCTAGGAGGGAGTTGATTTCCTCGCTCGGCTCGATGCCCAGCCTCGAATCGGTATCCAGCCTCGAAGGCTTGGCTACGGCACGTTTCGGGACCGGCTCCTGTCCCTTCCGGTGACGCAGTGCAGAGATTACTGACCATTGCCCTCCGGCTGCCTCGGAACCGCTTCAATCGCCGGGGGTGGTGCCGTCCCCGTGGTCGGGGCCGAGGCCGATTCCTGCAGTTCCATCGGTGCCATCGACCCCTTCAATGCCTAGCTTGGAATCAATTCCAGGAACCGACGACGTAGTGCTGACTGCCCCGTTCCGGGACTGTTGGTGCCCTTCTCTGCCCAGCGGGCGTCAGTCCGATAGGTCTTGTGGTGCCCTAGCGGCCCCTCCCGCCCTCGCCTCTCACGGCATAGCCCCTCTGGGAGAGCCATCTTTTCAGGATTTTCTCCTTGACATGGCGGACTTGCTTGCCATTCCTATCCCGGGTCCTTCCCTAAGTCCGGGTCCTGCGGAACAGGCAGCCGTAATGCTTCCTCTACATCCTTCCCTGCAGGATCTTCTGATGGGGGCTTGGCGGTCGCCTTTGAGGGTTCCTGCACCGTCTACAGCCATGCATGCTCTGTATCGGGTGCCCCCCTCCCCGGGGTTTTAGCAGCACCAGCTTCCGCATCATTCCATCGTGGTGGAATCGGCGCTGAGGAAGGTTGGAAGTAAGAAGAAGCATTCTTCTCGCCCTCCAGGTCGTGCCTCTAAAACGCTGGATACCCTGGGGCGTCAAACCTTCCAAACATCCATGTTGGCTTCCAGAATTATTTCATATATCTTTTACATGAGCCTGACACTCCGGGAGGTCACCGAGAGATTATCTCTCTTGTCTCCCTTCTTGTCTGCAACTAAGGCCTCTGAATATTCCTTGCTTCTTTATCACTGCAGGAATATCTCTGGGTTCCTTTCTCGGGCTTCTCTAGACTCCTTCCTGTCGGTCAGCAGGGCCTCTGCTATTGCCATTAGAGCACGTCGTACAGCATGGTTGCAGGCGTCAGACTTGTGTAGACGGGCACAGCATAATTTGGGTAATTCCCCGTGTGCTGGAGACCACCTCTTCAATAGCGAAGCCTTACGTCAGGTTGCTCAGTGCTTCGCTAACACTCCTAACGTTAGAAGCCATCCTAAGTCCTCTCTTCCCCCCGGGGGTGGAAAATGTCCTCTTAGACCTTCCTTCCCGAGGAAGAGGAAATTTCATCCCTCCGCCCACCTGCCAGGTGCGCCCAAGCTAGGGACGTCTCACTCTGGTTTGAAGTTCCCGGGCTCGCGCCAGGATACTCATACCAAGCAGCTTTAGGCCCCCGTATGCGGCGGCTTACAATTAACTTCTCTGACCAGAAGCCTAATTTTCTCTAGCTCTACACTGGGGTTCGTTCAGTAGGGCAAATGGTTCGGATGCTTGTCCAGGGGTTAAGGTATTCTCCTTCCTTTCGGAAGAGGGAGATCACCTCTATTCCGTGATAGTTCTGGCCCATGGACATCCTACCCTTTACCTGACTTACCCTTAAGTACGTTCCCTGAACCCTTCTTTGCCAGGGTCCCCCTCTGATTTGATACCATACCGGAATTCTCCTCCCAGTGTAGACCTTTGTGGCTGTCCTTCGCAGCATGTTCTGGACAATTCCTCGACGAGGCCGGACCGGCTCCGTCCCCTTGTCTGTTCCCTCTGTTCAGGCAGGAGAACCCACCCTGCTATAGTCACTCCAATGCTCATCGAGGACTATACCCTCTTGTCTCCCGTTTAGTGCGGGGGCGAGTTTTTTTTCTGCGTGAAGGTCCTGGGGACACATCTAGGGCCTGAAGTGCCCCTGATGTGCTCTACCAGACTGTTATTATCCTCTGTCCTTCACGCTACCGTGCTGTTAGTTTCGCTGATCTGCCCCTGCTCCGCAGGAAGAGATCCCTTCTCCTGGATGGATCTTGGCGCCACCTACTCGGGTGGGCGTTTTTCTGTGGATCAGTGGCAGGTCCGCCTTATCAGTGTTATGCTCAGGCAGGTAGGTTCCTCGGCATACCTGTGTCAGTACCGGGGGGGAGGCGTTCTCCATGGCCAACTTACCTAGATATATTAGATATTATCTGTATCAGTAGGCGCATATTGGGGGATGTCCACAGTGCCTGTGTTCTACCGGCTATTTCTCCAATGGCCGGTACTTACGTCCCCCCCCCCCCCCTCCGGGGTTCGGCCAGTCCGACTGCCTATCTCCTTATGGATCGGCCCTGGGACTGGTTATACTCCGCTTACTGCTGTGAAGTCAACAGCTTCTACTTTTAGTTATGTCCTCCTTTTCTTGAGGTTCAGACCCTTGTCTCCCTATCCCTTCACCTAGGGAAGACTGTGTACGCCTTTGGTTCCGGGGTACACCCCTGTTCTCCTCCGGACTGGGCTACCCAGATCGGCCAGTCTTCTACCCTTAGTCCTCAGGGTTATGAACTCTGCTCCTAAGGGAGTGCTCAGCTTTTTCGCATAAAGCTTTCTTGAAGACCGGCCGTCCTTCTACTGCCCCAGTGGACACCTGGGTCTCCTGCCCTTCCGGATTTGGGACTTCCTCTTCGCTGCTGTGAAGTTCCCTTGAAGACCTCGCTACTGCGGCTACAGTACCTTCATCGCAGCTCTACATCCTACAGCCCAGTAGGTAAGCTCTACATGGTACTAGGTCATTAATTCATTAAATACTTAATGATACTCACATGCATTCTAAAGACTACTCTCCCTGTAGTCTTTGGGTTTTGCTGTTTCTCTCTCTCTCTCAACTCCTACCCTCCATCCCTCAGGGGATGCCGGGGATCCAGGAAGGGTAGATACCATCCTGTCCTGGGCTGCGCTTATGGGACCTCCCCGGGCATCCTCAGCTAGGGAGTCCCCATATGTGAAGACTCATTCCTGCTTGTTCCTGGAGATAGCACAGTTACTTACCTGTAACAGGTGATCTCCGGAACAGCAGGAATTAGTCTTCACAACCCGCCCACCTCCCCGAGGAGTTGTATCTCTCTATTCCATCCTCTTCTCTCCTTCTGGCTCAGCTATGAAACTCAACTGGGGAGAGGCAGTAGGAAAGGCGGGAAGCCACCGGTCAGGCGCGGGGGATGCTCCCAAAGGCTTTCTGATTGGATGCTGGGGAGCATTCCCGTGCGGGCTCCGTCAGCGACGTCTCCCATATGTGAAGACTAATTCCTGCTGTTCCGGAGATCACCTGTTACAGGTAAGTAACTGTGCTATCACAGCCCATCAAATACAAGTTGGACTCTTCCAATATATTTCATATGAGATCCTCAATAATAATTGTGCAATCTTTAGTCTTCAATAAATGCATTACATAGTTCATTATTTAGAAACAGCAACAAACAGGGGTGTCCTACACGGAGCAGTGGGTTCACCCCTAAACGAAGACATGGGGAGGGGTGACCTGCACAGAGCGGCAGGTGCACCTACTCCTGCCATTTTACTTGGCAGACTAGATGGACCATACTGGTCTTTATCTGCCGTCATTTACTATGTTACTATGTTTACAAGAGTATGCTAACTGGTAGAATGAGGTATGGTGCATGCTAAGGTACCATGCCAAAGATCCTGCACTAACGGGTTAGCATGCAGTAGGGCAAGGGCTGGATGAGTTAGGGGGGTAATGTGGGCATTGATGGCATAGCGCTGTTAGTTTGGGCATTTTGGGCACATGCTATAACTGCCCTGTTGTTTTTAGTGTGGTTATATACAATACCACCTCACCGGGGGTGTTAAATGCACCCATGTGCCGGTTAGCTTGGTGCTAAGTGTTAGCATTACACTGTTGACAGGGGGAAGGTAATATGGACCTCCGCACTAATTTGGCCGCATATCTTAGTAAACATAATCCTTAATATTTATGGCTATACGTTAAAAGTTTTTGGTGTTGGGTATTTTCCACAAGGAAATAATAAAGAATACACGTGAGTAGAAAAATAATGAGCTTTCTGCATTACTCATCAAATGTACATTATGCAAGATACTATGAAATTTGGGATTATGGGCTAAGAAATAGCATATTTATGCCATCATGAATTACAAATATCATCTATGAATTATGATACATGAATATTAATATAGGACTCTCTTACTAAAGTGCATCAGGTTTTTGCACTTAGTGCGCATTTAGCGTGAAAACTAATGTGCGTTAAGTACAAAACCTCCACAGTAACTGTCAGTGGCACGGCCAGCATGTTCCGGCAGATAATGCACAGATAGATACTCTAACACACGGTGCAATTAACACAGATCCACCTAACTCCACCTATTGAGGTGGAATTAGGTGCACTCATGCTAACTGCAACATTGACAGTGCATGATATATCCTCCAACGCTAACTACAGTGTGCTCTCTACACCTTCTTTTGGCTCCTAACCTGCCCATTTATCACCCCAACACACAATTGGCAGTTAGCACATAACTGTCATGCTCCTGTGGTAACAATTACCACAAGCCCAAGCGTGCAGTTACCGTGTGTGAAAGTATGATAACTATTAATGCTCTTTAATAAAGGGGGGTCCTATGAATTGTGTGGAAATTATCGCACAATCACTCTTGATCCCACATGCCAGAAAGATTCTACTGAAGATTATTCAAAAGAGACTACAATCATACCTGGAACAAGAACTACCTGAAGTGCAAGCAGGGTTCAGAAAAGGGCGAGGAACGAAAGACATCATTGCGGATGTGAGATGGATCCTTGAAAAGACTAAAGAATACCAAAAGGATATCTATTTGTGCTTTATCGACTATAGCAAAGCTTTTGACTGTGTAAACCATGAGAAACTCTGGGCCACATTAAGAAGCATGTGTATACCAGAACACCTGATCGTTCTCTTGCACTATCTGTACATTGATCAAGAAGCAACAGTTCGAACGGAACAAGGAGAAACAGAATGGTTTAAAATAAGCAAAGGTGTAAGACAAAGCTGCATACTTTCCCCCTACCTGTTTAATTTATATGCAGAACAAATCATCAGAGAAGCAGGATTGTATGAAGACAACAGAGGTGTGAAGATTGGTGGAAGACTCATCAACAACCTTCGCTATGCTGATGATACCACATTACTGGCGGAAAGTGAAGATGATCTGAAACATTTGCTTCTCACAATCAAAGAACATAGTCTCAAAATGGGCCTGCACCTTAATGTAAAGAAGACAAAGATCATGACAACTGGCATAATCAACAGGTTCATCGTCGAAGGAGAAGAAATTGAAATCGTGAATAACTTTAACCTACTTGGATCAACTATCAATAAAGAAGCAACAAGCAGTCAAGAAATCAGACGATGCATTGCTCTTGGCAGAATGGCTATGAAAGACCTAGATAAGATTCTCAAGAGCAGAGATGTCTCTCTCCATACAAAGATTCGACTTGTTCAAGCCATGGTATTTTCAATAACATCATATGGATGTGAAAGCTGGACAGTGAAAAAGATAGACAGGAAGAAAATTGATGCCTTTGAATTATGGTGCTGGCGGCGAATACTGTGTATACCATGGACTACCCGAAGAACAAACCAGTCTGTACTAGAGGAGATCAAACCTAAGCTTTCTTTAGAAGCTCAGATGACAAGACTTCGCCTTTCATATTTTGGACACATCATGCGCAGAGAGAGATCATTAGAGAAAGACATCATGCTTGGCAAGATAGAAGGTCAACGCAAAAGAGGAAGGCCAGCAATGAGATGGATTGATACAATAACAGCAGCTATGGGTACCAGTCTGTCAACAATGAGTCGCCTGACTGAAGACCAAACACAATTTAGGATAGCTATCCAGAGGGTCGCTATGAGTCGACTCCGACTCGACGGCACTTAACAACAACAACATGAATTGTGTACTATATTTATGGAAGCTCATAATACCAGTCATTGAGGATCTTGAATGAAAGATATTAGAGGGGTCCAGCTTGTATTTGATGGGTTGAGAGATGATGAAATGGATACAGAGATAATTGTGAACTCGTCTAACCTTCATTATATATGTATATTTTCTGATCTAAATTATTTTTTATGAGTTATATGGGATGAACAGTAATGTTGAAGTAGTTAATAAATGATGATATAGGTTTATTAATTGGTTTCCTATAGGTTATATTTATTTAATAGTTTTGCTACAGTATTTATAGGAATAACAGTTAAACTGCTGTGGATCGGCCATTTATAAAATTAAGTCTATTGTCTAATGCAAACTGAGACCTTGTGGAAAGGTGTACTTTTGAGGTGAAAGAGCCTATTTCCATGTCTGCAATGTTGATGGTGCAAATGTGGCAAAAGAGGTGTCAGATGGGTGATGCTGTGGGGCTGGCAGGTCCACTAGGCTGACAAGGCAGCTGCCTAGGGAGAACATTTGTGACGACTGGTATGACTCTACTGTGACAGTGGAAGCTCCATATATATGCAGCTATTGGCACTGCTCTTTCCTAGGGAAATGCCTTGAGGCATTTCTGGGGGGTGAATGGGAGGTGGGCTTCACTTCTCCATCCAGAAGGGAGTTCTGCCACCCCCACTGCCACCATGCAGCCATTTCAGCATAGGGTGGGGTGGTGGCAAGTGGCTGCAGCCTGCAGCTGGAGAGATCTGTGTTCCGGTGCTGTGTGACATGTGCAACACTGCAGTTGCCACTGTCAGTGGGATGCCAAGGACATCAGCAGCAGGCACAGCGGAGCACAACCTCCTCCCCCCACCCCATGAGGTCTAAGGCAGCAGCCACTGTGCCGACAGCCCCCGGTGGAGGGGGGCAGGAGTGGTTTGGTGTGACTAGCTGCAAGTGTGCTACCTAAATAAGACCACTGGCAGCGCCAAGGCTGGGGCACGCTTGCAGGGAGTGAGGGATTGGCTGGCATGCTGCCCTACCATCAGCTGTGTACCCTTGGACATATGGCTAGTGTGCCCACTGGATCGGCTGGTCATGGGCCTAGAATCAGGATGCCTGCACCTGCGCATATTGAGTGGATATGTTCCTGCACATGAAATAAGTCAGAAGCTGCAAAGATGTCTTACATATCGGGATATGGAAGGTATGAGGCATGAAGCAAGGGAAGTTGGAGGTGGTCAAGAATGAAATGGAACGTGTACAACTTGATCTGTTGGTTGTCAGCGAACTGAAATGGATTGGCATTGGGCACTTTGCATCTGATGATCACATGGCCTCTTTAACGTTCCCCAGCCACTTATTCCCCAGACTTTAACTAACTCTCTCCTTTCCCTTTAGCTCTTCTACCCTCCCTGTGTCCAGTGTTTCCCTTTCTCTCCTGCCCTGTTTTGTGTCTCCCCCTCTCTTCCTCTCTCACCATCTAGTTCCTCTTCCCTTTTTTCATTTTATCCCCTCCTCCACACCCCCATGTCCAGCATTGCCCCTTTCTCCCTCATCCTGTGTCCAGTATCTCCTCATCTCCCTCCACCCCGTATCCAGCATCCGCCTTCCATCCCCTACCCTGTGTCCAGCATCTGGCCCCTGTTCCCCTATATCTCCATACCTGTGTCCAAAAATCTGTCTTTTATCCCTCTGTGACACCTATTTCATGTCTACCATCTGCTCTCCACTCCATGTCCACCATCTGCTCTCCTCCCCCTCCCATGGCCCCAGCCCATGTCCAGTATCTACCCTTCATCCCCCTATGTCTCTTACTCCGTGTCCATCATGTGCCCTCCAACACCCTGTGACCCCTACCCCATGTCCATCATCTGACCTCTGCTCTTCCACTATCTCACCTGATATCAGCTATCTGCCTTCCATCCCTTAGGCCCTCACTCCATATACAGCCTCTGTTCTCCACTCTGTCCAACTTCTGTCCGCCATACCTCTATGCCCCCTACCTCATGACCGGCATCTACCCCCAACTATAATATCCACCATCTGCCCTCTATCCCCATATATCCTGCACCCTGTGTCTGCTCCCTACCCTCTCCACCATATGTCCTGCATCTGCCTTCCACCCCCCCCCCATATACTGTGTCAGTATCTGCCTGTCATACTGTTTCCAGCATCTGCCCTCTGCCCCCTTTGTGTCCAATATCTCCCTTCCAACCATTCCCCCCACCCCACTGGCACTGCTTTTCCTGTGTCTGCAGTAGCAGTGGTGGCAGATGTTTAACTTTAAACATAAAAATACCCCATGGGTTGTTGCCAGTCCCACTCCTCTGATTCCTTCCAAGCAGTGTCACAAAGACCCTTGCTTTTTTAATGTTTAAAGTCTGAGGTTTGCCACCACTGCAGACACAGAAGTGGGGAGGGGGAGGGGAAAGAAGGCTACTGCTAAATCTTCAGTGATGTCATTTTCTTTTTTTTTAAGCAGCATGAGGTGGCTGCCACTAGCATACTTTGGGATAACATTTTTTTTTGCCACTCCCAAAACTTTGCCACTTGAAACCGTTGCCTCACCCTGAATGCAGTGCATGGCTCATGGAATTCTTTCCAACCTCTCTGTGTAGGAGTGCGAATGTTTACACGTGTGTATACCTCTGTTTGTATGTTTATTATCTTTTTTTGTGTGTGTGTATATGTTTGTAGGAACATACAAGTGTTTTGTGGGTCATTGCAAATGTGCTTGTATATACGTCTGTTTATTCTTTGTGTGGTGTGTATGCTTTGTATTCAGTGCCTGATCAGGAGAAGAGATAAGAGGGGGGACTTTTTGACAGGCACAATTGTGTAATTGCTGTGTTACTGTGATTCATTGTTTCTCCATGGACCGCAGGATTGCGTCAGCCACACTTGGTGACGTCCTCCGGGCGGCGCCACAATTCGGAAGCTCTCAAGTTTCTCAGGTAGCCCACCTCCCGGGTCCGCCCCCTAGCCTGCCCAGTTCTTCTTCTTCCGCCTTGCCACCAAGACGGATCTGCTCTCTCTCCTTACATTGATAAAGAAAAAATCATCTCTACTCACAGGATGCCGAAACCAGGATCAAGAAAATGCCCCTGTGGGAGAAAGCTGCGCTCCACGGACTCGGATCTGTGCTCCCTCTGCCAAAACGGGGGACCCTCCGGCCTGAATCGGCTCCCGGCAACGAACCCTGCTGCAGCTTTCAAGGCCCAGGATGTGCCCCTTCGGGCCTCCATCCCCGGCCCGACGTCTGGATCTCCAGCGCTGCCCTTTCCTGGCCCCAGCTGTGACATCCGCTTGCTCGCTCCGGACCACGCAGCGATTCCTGGCCATGCGGCACCTCTACACTCTCAAGATGGCGCCGCCGGTGAGTCCCTCTCTTCTCCTTCGGGCTCAAATTCTCCCGCCGCCGGCTCGGCCCCTCCTCTGACGTCCTTTTCCTTGCCGGAGTCTTCAAGCCCTGCCCACGGACGTCATCCACCGGCGACACTGGAACAATCGCGTCATCATTCCTTGACGCTCGGGAGTCTGAATAACACCGGATTCTCCGCGGGCAAGCACAAAAGAAAAAGAAGCTGTGCTCCTTCCTCCCCCGACGCAGGCTCCCGCGGGCGCAAAAAACGGAGCAAGCGCTCTAAAAGGTATAGCTCTGGCAGCTCCTCCGGATCCAGCGATGACTCTTACCGGAGGCACAAATCAAAACGCCACTCCTCCAGACGCAGAGCCCGCTCTCACAGGAGCTCCTCTGCCTTCTCCAACTCTGCCAGCTCTTCAGCCATTCTGCAATTGCTCACCCAGCTGGTCCAACAAACAGCCCCACCCCCTGCAGCTGCTTCTGCTCCTCCGTGCCACAGTCTCCCTCCACCGCAGACTAACGAATCAACCTGCAGTCAGCGTCTACCCTCTCCCTCAGCTGTTCCTTCCCCGGACAGTTCCGCAGATGAACAAGAGACAGAGGAAGTGATTGTGGGGTCCGCTGCCACGGACGCTTCCGGGGCCAGGCCCTCCCCGGAAAGGGAAGGCCCTCCCACAGCCCCAGAGGACCTTACCTACCCCAGGTTCATCAGCAAGATGTCCTCTACCTTGGGCCTAAACCCGTCCAACACAGCAGAGGAGGCTGAACCTGAGGTACTCAAATACCTGTCCGCCCCCAAGACCCCCCTCGCCTTGCCCCTGCACCGCAAGCTGAAGGAGAACCACTCAAGACTTTGGCAAACGCCAGCATCAGGGTGCGCTACCTCCAGGAGGCTGGACTCCAAATACCTACTCCATCCTACCTCCGGGTTTGAAAAAGCACAGCTGCCGCACCATTCCATAGTGGTCTCTTCGGCCCTTAAGAAGGTTAAATCCTCGTGACTACACACCAACCACCTGCCCGGGCGGGACAACAAACTGCTCGATGACATTGGGAAGAAAGTCTTCCAAGGGGCCATGCTCGGGGCAAGGATTGCCGCCCATCAATTCCAACAGACCCTGTTCCAGGACATCTGTGTCTCCAACATCAGAAATGCAGCCTCCACCCTCCCTAAGGACTCCCTCGCCACTTTCTCAGCCGCGCTGACAGACCTGGTCGAGTGCAACAGACACCTGGCTAGCACGGCCTTCGATGCCTTCGACACGTCCATACGTACAGCGGGCACAGCGATCTCGGCCAGGAGATGGGCATGGCTGCGAGCCTCCGGCCTGAGAAATGACTCCCACGACAAGATTGCCGATGCCCCTTGCTCAGGCGATTCGCTCTTCGGGGACAAAGTGGCCGATACGGTAAACAGCATGAAGGAAGACTGTAACACCCTGCAGACCCTGGCGGAGGAGGGCTTCGACCGCTACGGTAACATCCAAAAGTCAAGTTACCAACGGAAAACCCCTTACAACTATGACAAGAGATACTCATCCAACAGGAAGTGGCAGCCCCCCAGGTATAAGTCCAACTCCTACCAAGGGCCCTCGCAGCAGCGCAACTTCCAGAGAGACCGCAAACAGAAGAAGGGCACCAACGCTCAACCCGCCAAGGGTGGCCCTTCTTTTTGACAACCATGGACCGCCCTCCTCCCAGATAGGGGGGCGCCTTTCCTCCTTCCTCAAGGAATGGGAGAAGATCACCACCGACTCCTGGGTGCTGCGAATCATCTGCAAGGGATACCGCATCAGATTTTCTACGCCTCCCTACCAACGCAACAGGCCCACCAGCAACACCCCTCCTCACCTGCAGCGCGCCATGGCACTGGAGCTAATACACCTCCTATCCTCCAAGGCGATCGAACCAGTCCCTCCGATGGAGATCGATTCGGGGTTTTACTCCAAATACTTCCTCATTCCGAAGAAGTCGGATGGGGTTCGCCCCATTTTGGACCTTCGCAGACTGAACAGATTCATAGTGAAAGAGAAGTTCCGGATGTACTCCCTAAACTCCATTCTACCCTTGATTCAGAACGGCGACTGGCTCGCGTCTCTGGACCTGCAGGAGGCGTACACGCATGTCAGCATCCACAAGGTTCACAGGAAATTCCTCAGGTTCTACGTGCTGGGTCAGCACTATCAATACCGAGTGCTCCCCTTCGGACTTTCTCCGGCCCCACGGGTCTTCACGAAGTGTGTGGCGGTCGCAGCGGCTCACCTCCGCAAGCAGAACATCGCATTGTTTCCATACCTCGACGACTGGCTAATCTCGGCTCCCTCAGCCCACGACCTGCTAGCCTCCCTGCGCACCACCACTTCCTTGATCTCCGCCCTGGGGTTCGTCATCAACTACAAGAAATCGCAACTCCTCCCCTCTCAGTGGATGGAGTTCATTGGAGCCATAATCGACACTCATTCCTTAAGAGCTTACCTACCACATCCCAGACTACTGGCCATCACCTCGCTCGCCTCCAAGACGGCAGCGGCAGCGAGCCCCTCTGCTCGGACAGTGTTGCGCCTCCTGGGACACATGGCAGCCATGACAGCGGTCATCTCAGTGGCGCGTATGCGAATGCACCCGCTGCAGTGGCATCTCCGAGCCCACTGGAACCAACACTCACAGTCCCTGGCCTCCAGAGTCCCGATGAGCCCTCTTATCAGGTCTCAGCTCCGCTGGTGGACTATACCAACAAACCTCTCCGCAGGAAAACCCTTGCACCCGCCGCAACACCGGGCCACCCTCACCACGGACGCCTCATGCACCGGCTGGGGTGCCCACTTCCAACAGTTCAGCACACAAGCAGCGTGGTCTCAGAGCAAACGACAGCTGCACATCAACCTCCTGGAATTGAGAGCGGTCAAGTACGCCCTCAAGGCATTCTTGCCTCATCTTCGGGGCACATCCATCCTCATCCAGACGGACAACCAGGTTGCGATGTTTTACCTCAACAAGCAAGGGGGCATGGCCTCCCGATCCCTCTGCAAGGAGGCACTGGCTATTTGGACTCTAGCCCTGAAGAACGAATGCTGGGTGCGCGCTTCCTACATTCCCGGGGACATGAACAGCCTGGCGGACAAGCTGAGCAGGCAACTGCAACCCCACGAATGGGCTCTCCTTCCAGAGGTGGCCTCAGCCCTCTTCCAACGGTGGGGAACCCCGGAGGTCGACCTCTTTGCCTCCGAGGAGAATGCCAAATGCCCCCACTTCTGCTCCAGATGCCCATCTGTCAAGAGGCTGGCAGGGGATGCATTCGACGTGTGCTGGGGGGGGTGGTCTCTGGTTTATGCCTTTCCTCCAACTCCCCTCATCCCAGCGACTCTACAACGCATTGTTCAGGACAAAGCACGAGCCATCCTCGTGGTTCCCCACTGGCCGCGGCAAATGTGGTTTGCGCTCCGCCCAGGATGCCCCGCGGCATCTGCCTCTGCGCCCGGATCTCCTGATGCAGAACTCGGGGCTGACCAGGCACCCCAACCTCAAAACCCTGTCGCTCACTGCTTGGATATTGAGCGGGTGAACCTGTCCTCCCTCGCCCTCCCCGCGGAGGTGCAGGACGTGGTCCTGGCGGCCAGGAGGCCTTCAACCTGAAAATCCTACAGCCTCAAATGGAAGAGATTCAGCCTCTGGTGTGCCTCTAGAGAGCTTGACCCCATTTCCTGCCCCGTCGCCCAGATCTTGCAGTATCTTAGCTCCCTCTCTGACCTCGGCCTCAAGACACAATCCATCCGAGTACATCTGTCAGCTATTGCCGCTCTACACGCCCCTATCGAGGGCGCCGACTCCATCGCAGCGCTGCCCCTAACGGCGCGCTTCATGAAAGGCCTGACAAATCTTCGGCCCCCGGTGAGGGCCCCGGTTCCCCCCTGGGACCTCGGCGTAGTCCTGCACAGCCTCACCCGGGCTCCCTTTGAACCTCTACTCACGGCCGATATGAAGTACGTCTCCTGGAGGACCATATTCCTGGTGGCTATCACCTCTGCCAGGAGGATCAGCGAACTCCAGGCGCTAGTTGCACACCCGCCTTACACGCAACTACTCCAGGACCGAGCTTCTCTGCGTACGAACCCCAGATTCGTACCCAAAGTGCCGTCGGCCTTCCATGTCAATCAATCCATCGAGCTCCCCTCCTTCATCCCCGAACCTCACCACTCAGAGGAGGAGCGACGTCTGCACACTCTGGACTGTCTGCGTGCACTTCGGATCTACCTGGCCAGGACACTAACCGCCCGCAAAGGCGAGCAGCTATTCGTTTCCTATGACCCGCTCAGGCCCGGGTTCCCTGTCACAAAGCGGACACTGTCCCACTGGGTCGCCTCCTGCGTATCCTTCTGCCTCGACCCTGAAGGGAATCAGCCACAAAGCAGAATAGGTCCGCACCGTCTGCGAGCAATGGCCACTT
Organism: Ichthyophis bannanicus; assembly: GCA_033557465.1. Classification (NCBI taxonomy): domain Eukaryota; kingdom Metazoa; phylum Chordata; class Amphibia; order Gymnophiona; family Ichthyophiidae; genus Ichthyophis; species Ichthyophis bannanicus. The sequence goes on along the minus strand of CM066034.1, from coordinate 558,251,699 downwards.
CTTTAGCCAACCTGCGGTCAGTTCCCCTGCCCGACATCTGTAAAGCTGCTACGTGGTCATCCCCTCACACGTTCCAGAAACACTACTGCCTTGACCTCCGCTCCCAGGAGGACTCGGCGTTTGGCAGCGCGGTCCTCGCCACTGCCCTACCGACTCCACGGACTGCTACTTGAGGACTGGCCTTAGGACATATACCTGAACTCAGCCGCGCCTTAGCATAGCATATGTCTGCACTCAGCTGCACCTTAATGCCCATGTTAATCATGTCGCGCTGCTCCCTAGACTTGCATTGTTGCACGTTGTTTGATGTTCTGCACTATTGTTCACTGTTTGCACTATTATTGCACCTGTTTGCACTGTTAGTTCTATTAATTGCACTTGCACTGTTACAACATGTCCTTCCAGTAAAGACTACCTCCACTAACTGTAGTCCTCTGTTCATGCCTTCCTCCTCCACCTCAGCGCGCTGCGCGCAGCTAGGGAGTCACTAAGTGTGGCTGACGCAATCCTGCGGTCCATGGAGAAAGCGAGGTTACTTACCTGTAACGGGGGTTCTCCGTGGACAGCAGGATAAGTCAGCCACACGCTCCCTCCCACCTCCCCTGGAGGAGGTCTGCCTGAAAATCCGCTCCCTAGCCTTGTTGTCAAGCTTGGAAAAGAACTGGGCAGGCTAGGGGGCGGACCCGGGAGGTGGGCTACCTGAGAGCTTCCGAATTGTGGCGCCGCCCGGAGGACGTCACCAAGTGTGGCTGACTTATCCTGCTGTCCACGGAGAAGCCCCGTTACAGGTAAGTAACCTCGCTTAGTATACTGCAGCTATTGGCACTGCTCTTTCCTAGGGAAATGCCTTGAGGCATTTCTGGGGGGTGAATGGGAGGTGGGCTTCACTTCTCCATCTCACATCATACACAGAAACTAAACTTATTCAGAAAAGGAACTTCCCACAGCTCACCTCTTCCCTGTCTGTGAATATCGGTTCCCACAACATTCCCTTTGCCTGAACCCTACCCACAATGTCTGCACCTAGTTACATTGGAAGAAGGTAGGGCAGGCTCACTCAAACAGGGAAAAGGATTAGAGAACTGCATGTTGTTGTTGTTAAGTGCCGTCGAGTTGGAGTCAACTCATGGCGACCCTCTGGATAGCTATCCTAAATTGTGTTCGGTCTTCAGTCAGGCGGCTCATTGTTGACAGACTGGTACCCGTAGCTGCTGTTATTGTATCGATCCATCTCATTGCTGGCCTGCCTCTTTTGCGTTGACCTTCTATCTTGCCAAGCATGATGTCTTTCTCTAATGATCTCTCTCTGCGCATGATGTGTCCAAAGTATGAAAGATGAAGTCTTGTCATTTGAGCTTCTAAAGAAAGCTTAGGTTTGATCTCCTTTATTACCGACTGGTTTGTTCTTCGGGTAGTCCATGGTATACACAGTATTCGCCGCCAGCACCATAATTCAAAGGCATCAATTTTCTTCCTGTCTGTCTTTTTCACTGTCCAGCTTTCACATCCATATGATGTTATTGAAAATACCATGGCTTGAGCAAGTCGAATCTTTGTATGGAGAGAGACATCTCTGCTCTTGAGAATCTTATCTAGGTCTTTCATAGCCATTCTGCCAAGAGCAATGCGTTGTTTGATTTCTTGACTGCTTGTTGCTTCTTTATTGATAGTTGATCCAAGTAGGTTAAAGTTGTTCACGATTTCAATTTCTTCTTCAACGATGAACCTGTTGATTATGCCAGTTGTCATGATCTTTGTCTTCTTTACATTAAGGTGCAGGCCCATTTTGAGACTATGTTCTTTGATTGTGAGAAGCAAATGAGAGAACTGCATATAGAGGTTTTAAACTCTGAAAAATGTCAGGTCATGTTAGGCCTCTTTCTAGCTTCCAAACATTAATGTAAAAATCTGTAGAGTCATGAAAAAAAAATGCACAGTTGTCAGTCCTAACCTCCCAAGTGCTAAGCACATCTGACAGCACTCCCCTAAAACTTTGTATACAAGGTATGTTCCTACTTTATCAGTTCTTTAATCTAGCCCTGTCAATTACAACATATACAAGCCGACAGTACACATACAGTAGCAACCAATATAAGCAAGCAGTACAATTCAGTCAGTAGATTTCATATTAGCAGCAAAGAAAATGAAATACATATCTGAATAATTTTAAATGCAGTACATCACAGCTAAAGAATTGTTTGTAAACACTGTGTGTGATGTGCATGTGCTGTGTGTGTGTATGTATCTCTGTTGCATGTTTGTGCTATGCATGTGTTCTTCTATGGTGGGGTAGCTGAACATGGTAAGACATTTATGAAGGACATAGCTTTGGGGGTTGGTGACAGTTCTGGGGTAGTTTTGGGAGTGGGGTTGTTTGTAGGATGGTGGTGCGCTACAATGGGGAGTTGGTGCATGGCATTAGCATGAGGGGAGTTTTTGAGAGGGGCAGTTCCAGGGGGGAATTTTGGTGATTTGGTCAGTTTGCAGGGTGGTTGGGCGGTTGCAGGGGAATAGCTTTTGAAAGTGGGGCAATTTTGGGGCTGTAGTTTTGGGAAGTGGAAGCAGAAGGCAGGGTAGGGGGCAGATGCGAGGGTATTTGGTGAGGTGGTTGGTCAATTGCAGGTGCATTTTTGGGGAGTGGGGCATATTTCAGATTGATGGGGCAGGTTGGGACATTTTTTGGGGGTAGTACACTTTGTGGTGTATCAAGCCAATTCCCCACAAAGTGAGTGGAGGAGTGGCTTAATGGTTAGAGCAATGGCTTGGTAGCCAAGAGATCAGGGTTCAACTCCCACTTGATGCCTTGTGACCTTGGGCAAGTCATTTAACCCTCCATTGTCTCGGAAGAAAGGCCTGGCAATCTACTTCCACTCACACTGCCAAGAAAACCCAGGAGCTGTTGGGTCAGTATTGACTCAAAGGCACACATTGCATTATTGCATGTCAGTTACCAAATGGTAGTTTTTAGCGGTGGGGCAGTGTGTGTGTTGGTGTGGCAGTAGTTTTGGGGTATGGGATAGTTTTAGGGGTGGCAGGGCAGATGCAGGGGATAGTTGGGGTGATGAAACAGTTGCAAAAGGATAGTTTTGTGGCGTGGGGAATTTAATGAGGTAACGGAACAATTGGTATTTTTTCAGGGTGAGGCAGTTTATGGAGTTCAGCAGTTGCCAAGAGTGTTTTTTGAGGGTGGGGTAATGTGTGGGTAGATGGGGCAGTTAGCATGGTGAGGTAGTTTTTGTGGATGTGGCAGTTTGTGGGAACAGGGCAGTTGGCAGGGTGGTGGGGCAAGTGTAGGGGGTATTTTGTAGAAAACAGGGCAATCTAGATGGTAGGGCAGTTGTGAGGGAGTATTTTTTGGGGAGGGATGGGGATAGTTATTGGTTTGGTAGGGCAGTTTTGGTGGGAGTCAGTTATGGGGGTATTTTGTCATGGTGGCAACATTTAGCGGGTTGATAGGGCAGTTGTGAAAGAGTATTTTCTGGGAGTGGGGGCAATGTGTGAGTTTGTGGGCAGGGCAGTTTGGGGGCTTGAGAAATCCTCCCGCTCAGAAGCTCCTGCCCAATCGGGGCAGTGGAAGCAACGAAACTCACTTTAAAAGCGGCGCCCCAGCTTAGGCGCGGCCACAGAAGCAGCCACAAATGCAACCAGGAGTAAAGCAACAGCAGCCATCATCCACCAGCCCACACAGCAAAACTCAAGCAACTACACAAAAGAAACTACCACCAACACAGAAACCTCAGCCCACACGAGACAGCAAAAAAGAAAGGAACACCCAACACCCTAAGGAAACCAACGCGGAAGCCCAACCCAGCCCCCAGGACACACAGGTACACCTATAAACCATGCCACCCTTCCTAGCCCCAATTTACCTCCTAGCAACATTCCTAACCCTTTATCCCTCCACTACCGACACACTCCCCAACCACCCCATACCAAGCGTCACAACCATCCAAACCTTAAACACCAACAACCCCGCCCCCCCCCTGCATGGAGCAACACCCACACACCACCCACACCAATCCAAACCCCCATTCCCCCAAACAACAACCCTCTCTCCATCACACTAATAAATGCTTGTTCAGTCAGAAACAAGCACCACATGCTCCAAGACCTGATCACAACCCAAAAGATTGACATCCTATGCATAACCGAAACATGGCTAACAGATACTGACACTGTGCTCATGAACCAACTAACACCAAATGGATACAGTCTTCATCACTGTTCTCAAGCCCACACCAGAGGAGGAGGAGTAGCCATCATTGCGAAAGCCAACCTCCACCTCAGAAACCAATGAGGCGGACATACTCACTCTCACCAACAAGCACCTCTCCATATGCCTAATCTACCGAGCACCCACCCCAAGCACCGACCTATCAGGCATATTACAACACATATCAGAGTGCCATCTCCACAAAAGAACAACTAATACTCAGACTTCAACCTCCCAACATTCCAGGACAAATCTGCCGAAGCCTTCATCAATGCCATGGAAGCAATAAACCTAACCCAGATCATACACGAACCAACACATGAAAAAGGAAACACACTTGACCTCATATTCCTGAACTCCCAAAACGCCACCTCATACAAAAACCCAGAGACCACTATCTCATCAGCATCTCCCTCATCTACCAGCACACCAGCGTCAAAGAAAACAAACAACATACAAGAAGATTTAAACCATTCCTCAAAGAGGATATCCTGGCACAAATACTACCTAAACTCCAAACGAGCTCCACCAACATCGATGACCTAATCCACAACTGGAATACTACGATCTCCTCTGCATCTTGTGCAACGGCAAACTGCACCAAAACCAGACATACCTCAACAAAAACCCGATGGTTCACCCCCAACCTACGAAGACTAAAGACCCAACTCAGAAGAGCAGAGAGAAAATGGAGAAAGACAAAAAAAGAGGAAGATAAAGTAAAATACATCAGTGAGCTAGACACTTACCACACAGAAATCGATAAAGCAAAAAGGACCTACCACTCGAAGATCATAAACCCCTCAATAAACAAACCACGTGAGCTCTTCAAAATTGTCAAGAAGCGAACAAAAGCACCCAACCACTCCAACCAGCTACCAAACATCCCGCCAGAACTACTAGCACGCCAATTCAAGCAGCTTCAACAACCTCAAATTCCGCAACTGAATGCAGAGACAACAACCCGCCCTACTTCCATAGACACAGACTGGAGCACATTCGAAGCAATCACCAAAGAAAAAATAGAATCCACCATCTCCTGCCTAAACACTACCACCTCTCCACTAGATCCATGCCCTGTAAAATGGATAAAGAAATCCAAGGAGGACATAAGCACGCCCCTAACCCACATTGTTAATGAATCCCTCAGACAAGGACACATGCCAGACATCCTCAAAACCTCCATCATCCGCCCAACGCTAAAAAAACACAACTTAGACCCCCTTGACCCTGCCTCCTTCAGGACTATAGCAAGTCTTCCATTCACCGCCAAAATTATTGAGAAGATAGTTCAACAACTTCTTCAAGACCACCTGGCTACGCTATGATCTTCCTGGACATATCCACAGCCTTTGACACCATCTCCCACAACATCCTCCTACACAGACTCCAAGAAATTGGCATCAACAACGTCGTACTTCAGTGGTTCCACTCCTACCTGACCAATAGAGAACAACTGATCCGCACAAGCATAGCAACCCCCTTTCAGCAACACCAAGGAGTACGCCAAGGATCCACACTATCCGCCATGCTCTTTAACATCTACCTGCAACCACTCTGCTCAATCATACACGCCCATAACATCAACTACCACATCTACACAGATGACATAATGCTCTATGGACCGATCACAACCACCAACCCAACAAATGATCAACTAACATACTGCTTCATAGAGGTCTCCAGCTGGCTACAAAAGAACAACCTATCCATCAACCTAAAAAAACCAGAAGCCCTCATAGTAACCAAGGATCCAAACTTCACACTACCACCACACCTCAACTTAGGAACCACACAAATACAAATACAACCACACATAAAATACTTAGGAATCATCATAGACCAAGCGCTCACACTCAAGCAACAGATCAAAAAGATTACTGGAATAATATTCCACAAAGCAAAAACAGTACAACGCCTCAGGCTTCTCCTTGATCCACAGGACTTCAGGACAGTCATGCAAGCTATGACGCTCCCCCACCTGGACTACTGCAACATAACCTAACACAGACTACCTGCCACCCACACCAACCCACTACGAACTGCCTTAAATACCACAGCAAGAATTATCCAGAAAGCAAAAAAACAAGATCACATCACCCCAGTCCTGAGAGAACTGCACATACTTCCTCTCGAAGCAAGAATCAAATACAAATCAGCCCTACTTATCCACAAAGCCCTCTATCAAACGCAGACCTCCCAGCTCCGAACTTTACTGCCCAACCCACCCACAACAGAACAACCAGACAAACCACCAGCAACGCCCTCACCATCCCCCATGAACGAACTAAATACAATCAACGGACCTGCAACAGAGCCTTCGAACTATACGCGCCATCCCTCTGGAACTCCCTACCAAGTCAAATCAGAAACAACAGAGATCCTTCAACATTCAGAAAACAACTAAAAAATCATCCTGTTCCAGGAATACCTCGGACCAGAAACAAACATCCACCACTGACACCCTCTCCAGACCCTTTAACATACCCACAGATCTACCTACTAAGAGACTGATGTCCATTGTTTAAGTCCTTAATGTCTGTCTAGATCATTAATGTTGGCCTCCCCGGTGACAGCCCCCCACCCTAAGAATTGATTACTGTCCCCCCCCCTTTTTGTTAAACCGTTTTGACCCGGTGAAAAGCAGGATATAAATACAGCTAAATAAATCAAATAAAATAAATAGCGGGTTGGTAGGGCAGTTGTGAAAGAGTATTTTCTGGGAGTGGGGGCAGTGTGTGAGTTTGTGGGCAGGGCAGTTTGGGGGCTTGAGAAAGTTAAGAACAGGGAGAGAGAGTTTGAAAGGAATAATTCCCTAACTGCTGTGGGTCATTGTATGTAAGTATCTCCAGGAACAAGCGGGAATACAGTCTTCACATACGGGTGACATCCTCCGACGGAGCCCGCACAGGAACACTCCCTAGTTTCCAATAGGAAGCCTTTGAGAGCATCTGTACATGCATGAGTGCATGTCTTCCCAGATGATTCTCTTCAGTCTTCGTTTTTCCACAGAGCACAATGGACGTTCATCTTGACACCACAGATAAAACGTTTTCTTCTGTGCCCTTCAGGGTGCTTGTTCTTCTTTTTGCCTTCCTGTCTACCTTAGAGACCGTTGCTTTATGCCGTCAATGTCCTTTTTGACACTAACTTACTTTTCTTTTCTTTCTTTTTTTACCTCATAATTCCCGCGGGATTTTTCATCGGTCTGGCTGCCATTGAGTCTTTTGACCTGGCAAAAGCTGTTTTCCTAACATGGAGAAAACAGCCACTTACTCAATGGTGCACCTAATTCCCTCTGGGCTCTCTCCCACCTTTCTATTTCTTCTAGCCTATGTTCTCCTCTCCATGCCTCTTCTATGGCTCCTCATCACATTGTCTTTATACTCCCTAATTGTCTCCCCTCCTACGAGCACCTTCACTCCTCCCCTCCTTATCTCCCCTTTACCATCCTCACATCCCCCTCCATTCTGTCTTCTACCCTGTCATCAGCTCTTGAGCTTCACCACTTTCTCCCTCTCATTCAGCCATCTCCTCTCTCTCTAAGACAACCTCACCATCGTCTCCTCTCTGCCCCGTACTTGTGTTACTCCTTCTCCTTCTCTCATCCAGAGATATCAACCCCAAACCTGGCCCCCCTAGACTTCTGTCACACTCTGTGAAGAGATCTTCATACAACACCTCTAATCTTATTCATATCCCTCTTCTTTCCCTTTCCACTCTCCCTTTCTCATGTGCCTTGTGGAATGCACACTCCATCTCTAATAAACTTGCTTTTACTTATGATCTCTTTATCTCTAATGCTCTCCATCTTCTTGCTCTAACTGAGACTTGGCTCCTCCCTGAAGACACGGCATCTGTCATGGTGGCTATCAGATCTCCATGCACCTCGACCCACTGGTAGTGGTGGTGGTGTTGATGTTGGGCTTCGGCTTTCTCCCTCCTGCCAATTCCAACCTCTCCTGCTGCCTCAGTCTTACTCCTTTCCCTCCATTGAAGTCCACTCCATCCGCCTTTTCACTCCGCTACCTCTCCAGGTAGCTGATATTTCTCCAGGACCAAGCAGGAAGTCAGTCCTCACTTATGGGTGACGTCAGCGTCGACGGAGCCCTCGCGGAGCAATTTTCCCCAGCTTTCGCAGAAAGCCTTTGGGAATTGCAGCGCGCATGCGCGGTCCCCTTCCCGCCCAGGGATGTCATCTTGCTCAGTCTTTTTTCCGCGGAGCCCTACAGACGTAGTCTGTTACCGCCGCTAAAAAGTTGATTTCTTTGATTTGTTTTTTCGTTAAATTTTCTCGGTTCGTGTGTCCCTCTTCCCGCCGGGCCTCGATATCCTCTATTGGGCCCGTCTACGTTTTTATTTTATCCCAACTGGCGTTCCCGACCTTGCAGGGGTCCTTTTTCCCCCGATGGCTGCCAGCGGTTTTAAAAAGTGTGATCGTTGTGTCAGACTTATGTCTCTTACCGACACGCATGACTGCTGCCTCCGCTGCCTTGGGGCCGAGCATGACCCTATGAGCTGCGGCCCGTGCAGCAAGATGTCCTCAAAGGCGCTGAGGAGCCGGCAGTCGCAAAGGGATCGGATCTTCTCTGACTCCGCGCGGACCTCGTCAGAGGCTTCGACGTCTCGTGGCTCCGGCTCGGACGGAGTTCTTCTGAGCGGGGCTCCCCTGGCCGGAAACACCGGCAGGAGAAGAGGCCCGCGAGGGTGGAGCCGGGCGGCGATCCTGGTCCTTCGAGGGCCAGGTCGCCTAGCCCGGTCCGACACCCCGGGCCCTCGGAGGGGGAGAGGCCTTCGAAGCTTCCTTGTCGAAGTGGAGTCTCCTGGACACGTGAGTGCTATAGTCCTCCTGGACTCCCCCACGGATGAACCGACGTCGGGCCCGACGCCGTTGGCTGCTGGGTCTTCTGAGCTTGATCTCAGACTGACGACCTTGGAGCGCAGTATATCTGCCTTCATGGACCAGCAGCGGGCATGGATCACCGGCCTCGCCAGTGCATCTGCCCCGACCACCGGGACGTCGACGCTCCAGTCGACCCCGGAGGCCGAGTCGATCCTCGAGTCCATACGAGCTCGAGTCGATCCTCGACCTAGGTCTCCCTCGGCTTCCCGTTCGGGACCGAGGTCCTCGACGCCGGTCGGGGCGGAGGTCCCCGGGCCCCGCCCACACGGAACCGCTCGATTCCTCCTCGGAGGAGTCGGGCTGAGACATGGAGGAGGACGAGTCACCCGGTTCTTTCCAGACTCGGTGCGTCCCCTCTGACTCGCCCGAGTCGGAGCCTCGGAGGCGGTCCCCCCCGGAGGATACTCGGTTCTCTGATTTCGTGAGGGGCATGGCCAAGGCTTTGGCCTTCCCCGCGGATCCGGAGGAGGAACCCCGAGCCGAAGAGCTCGAGGCCCTTCAATACGACTCCCCCCCGAGGGAGGCCTTCACTGTACCGGTTCCCACGATGCTGGAGCAGCTTCTCTTCCGCATGTGGGAGAGCCCAGCCTCGACGCCAGTGTTGAGCAAGCGGGTCGATTCCATGTATCGAGTCCGCAAGAGCCCCGGGTTCCAGAAGGCGCAACTTCCACACCACTCCATGGTGGTGGAGTCGGCCATGCATCGACTTAAGAGTCAAAAGATGCACTCCTCGGTGCCCCCGGGTAAGGAGGCCCGGAACCTGGACGCCCTCGGTAGGAAGTGCTTCCAGGGCTCTATGCTTGCTTGTCGGGTCCAGACATATCAGCTGTATATGGGTATGTACCTCCGAGACCTGGCGAAAGAAATGTAGGTTTTCTCTGCCGGTCTCTCCGAGGATCCCTTGCAGCGGTTCCAGGCCTTGTCCTCAGGGATTCGAGAGTGTTCGAAGTTCATTTCTCGAGCGGCCTATGATGGCTTCGAGGCATCGGCTCGAGTAGCCGGAGCCGGCATCGGGGCTCGCCGCCAGGCTTGGCTTCAATCATCCGACCTCGAGCCATGGGTGCAGGACAAGTTGGTCGATGTCCCTTGCAGAGGGGAAAACCTCTTCGGCAAACCCATGGCCGAAAAGGCGGCGGAGCTCGAGTCAGAGACTCTCACCAGGACTCGCCTTTCCAGAAAGTTCTCTGCCCCTTCACAGAAGAAGAAGGGCTCGGGGAAAAAGCCTTTTTACCCGAGGAAGGTGTTTGCTTATATGCATCACCACCCACAATATCAGGCCACAACCCCCCTTCAGGGGCAGTGGCCTAGGGGGCAGGGTAACGGTTCCCGGAAGCAGAAAGCCCCCAAACCCGCCACGCAGGCCCCGGCCCAGCAAGGTGGGGGTTTTTGACTATGTCAGCACGGGGGGCCGGCTGACCCACTTTGCTCACAGGTGGTCAGCCATTACATCTGATGCCTGGGTGTTGCAGGTGGTTCAAAAGGGCTACCTCCTACATTTTCACCAGGTGCCCCCCCCTCTACTTCCCAGGGGAGCCTCCCAGACCCCCGCTGCACAAGGACGTACTCCTTCAGGAGCTGCAAAGTCTGCTTCAAGAACGGGCGGTGGAGCCAGTGCCCCAACACCTGTGGGGTCACGGGTTTTACTCGAGGTACTTCCTGGTTCCAAAGAGAACAGGAGGCCTCAGGCCCATTCTAGACTTACGCAACCTCAACAAGTTCCTGCAGCGGGAAAGGTTCAAGATGCTTACCCTTGGAACCCTACTGCCCTACCTCCAGCGGGGAGATTGGCTATGCTCCTTGGATCTAAAGGATGCTTATACCCACATCCTTATTCATCCGGACCACCGACAATACCTAAGGTTTGTGGTGGCAGGGAATCATTATCAGTACCGAGTGCTGCCTTTTGGCCTGTCCTCCGCTCCCAGGGTGTTCACGAAGTGCCTGGCTGTGGTGGCAGCCTTCCTAAGGCTTCAAGGACTCTTCGTCTTCCCATACCTGGATGACTGGCTCATCTGGGCATCGTCTGCTCCAGAGGTCGCCCAGGCCACCCAACGTACGGTGGCTCTGCTTCAGCACTTGGGCTTCGTCATAAACTTCGAAAAGTCCGCTTTGCTTCCCTCTCAGGACCTCGAGTTCATAGGGGCACGGCTGGACATTCGACGGGCTCGTGCCTTCTTGCCTCTGGAAAGGGCCAACAGGCTCATGGCTCTAGCCAGCAGGTTCAGCGGCGGGTCTCCGGCCTCTGCCAGACAGTTCCTGCAGCTGCTCGGGCATATGGCCTCCACGGTCCATGTCACTCCGAACGCCCGTCTACATATGAGACCTGCTCAGTGGAGCCTTCGCAGTCAGTGGCATCAGGCCACAGGGAGGCTGTCGGACCTGATACAGATTTCCGACCGTCTGGTCTCCTCCCTGCAATGGTGGCTTCACCTGCCCAATCTAGTGCTCGGCATGTCCTTTCAGTCTCCCCCACCGTCCCGGGTGCTCACGACAGATGCCTCCCTCCTGGGATGGGGGGCGCATTGTCGAGGGACATGCACTCAAGGCCTTTGGACACCTTGGGAAGCCGCCCAGCAGATAAACTTCCTGGAGCTCCGGGCGATCCGCCTAGCTCTGCGGGCCTTCTCTCACCTAACGTTCGGTCAGTCCGTACTGGTGCAGACGGACAATCAGGTGGCAATGTTCTACGTGAACAAACAGGGGGGCACGGGCTCCCTCCTTCTATGTCAGGAAGCCCGGAGGCTGTGCCCTTGGGCTGTCGATCACGACATCCTCCTCAAAGCGGTTTACCTGCAAGGGCAGGACAACTGCCTGGCGGACAAACTGAGCCGGATTCTGCTACCGCACGAATGGAAGTTGAACCCCGCAGTGGTCCAGCAGATCTTCCGCCGGTGGGGCTCTCCCACTGTGGATCTGTTTGCCAGTCCCCTGAACAGGCAGCTCCCCAGGTTCTGCTCCCGGCACCCTCATCCTCTTCGAGTAGCGCCGGATGCTTTCCTCATCTCGTGGTCCACGGGTCTGCTGTATGCCTTCCCTCCCACACCGCTGGTGTCCCGGACATTGTTCAAAGTTGTCCAGGACAGGGCCTCTGTGATCCTGGTAGCGCCCCGGTGGCCGAGACAACCGTGGTTCCCTCTACTTCTACAGCTAGCGGTGGACACCCTCTGGGGTTTCAGCCCGATCTCCTGACCCAGGATCAGGGGACTCTTCTGCACCCCAACCTCTGGGCTCTGCACCTGATGGCCTGGCTGCTGAAAGGGTAGTCCTAGCTCCGCTTCTGCTACCCCCGGAGGTGGAAGCCGTCGTCCTAGCATCTCGGCGACCTTCCACCCGGAAATCCTACGCCCTCAAATGGCGTCGCTTCTCGGTCTGGTGTTCTCAGCGATCTGAGGACCCCTTCGCCTGTTTAGTATCGGTGGTACTGCAATATTTGCTTCACCTCTCCGATCTAGGTCTCAAATCCAACTCTGTCAGAGTCCACCTCAGTGCCCTCTCTGCACATCGTTCACCGGTTGAAGGGCAGCCTCTCTCTTCGCATCCCTTGGTGGCGCGTTTTCTCAGAGGCCGCCTCCTGCTTAAACCTCCGTTGCGCCCCCCAGCCCCTGACTGGGACCTCAACGTGATTCTGCAAAGGCTTACCTGCCCACCTTTTGAGCCCATGGCTACCTGCCCTCTTCGTTTCCTCTCCTGGAAAACTCTCTTCTTGGTAGCCCTCACTTCCGCGAGGCGAGTAAGTGAGCTACAAGCCCTAGTGTCGGAGCCTCCGTACACTAGGTTCTACAGGAATAGGGTAGTCCTGCGGACCCACCCTAAATTTCTTCCAAAGGTGGTCTCCCACTTTCACATCAACCAGGAGGTGGTTCTTCCGACCTTTTTTCCCAGGCCGCACACCAGCCGAGCTGAAACGGTGCTGCATACCCTGGACTGTAGAAGAGCCTTATCCTTCTACCTTGACCGTACGCGAGAGCATAGAAAAGCGGTCCAGCTTTTCGTATCGTTTGACCCCAATCGGTTGGGGGTACCTGTCTCTAAGCGTACTCTGTCCATCTGGGTAGCCGACTGTATCGCCTGGACTTACGGGGCAGCCGGTCTCTCCTTGGAAAGTCGTGTCACGGCGCATCAGGTCAGGGCGAAGGCCGCGTCTGTGGCTCACCTCCGCTCTGTTCCGTTGGCAGACATCTGCCGGGCCGCTACTTGGTCTTCAGGCCAGACTTTTGCGGCTCATTACTGCCTGGAAAGGGAGTCCTGCAGGGACAGTGCTTTCGGTCAGGCAGTCCTCCACAATCTCTTTGAGGTTTAGGCAACTCCTACCCTCCGGCCCCGGTGTTGGCTACCGGCCGGATGCGTATTCAGAGAAGATTCCTTCCTTCTGTACTGTTGAGCTTCAGGGAGCTCTTTTTAGGCTTGAGGTCTCCGGTAGCCTTAAGCTTGGGAGTCCCATAAGTGAGGACTGACTTCCTGCTTGGTCCTGGAGAAAGAGTAGTTACTCACCTGTAACAGGTGTTCTCCAGGAGCAGCAGGAATCAGTCCTCACTACTCTCCCTCCTTCCCTTGGAGTTGCAGTCATTCTTTTTGCATATTTTTTTGCTAACTTTTGCTGTCTTTCCGCTATGTCATCAGACTGAGCAAGATGGCATCCCTGGGCGGGAAGGGGACCGCGCATGCGCGCTGCAATTCCCAAAGGCTTTCTGCGAAAGCTGGGGAAAATTGCTCCGCGAGGGCTCCGTCGGCGCCGACGTCACCCATAAGTGAGGACTGATTCCTGCTGCTCCTGGAGAACACCTGTTACAGGTGAGTAACTACTCTTTATCGACCTCCTGACAAGTCTACCTTTCTCACTGACTTTGACTCGTGGCTACCTTTCTTTCTGGATTCCTCTTCCCCCACTTTTATTCTCGGGGATTTTAACATTCATGTTGAATAACCCCTCTGATCCTTATGCTTTAAAGCTCCTTTCTCTTACCTCTTCGTTCGATCTCCAGCTGTGCTCTACTGCCCCCACTCACCAGAATGGCCACTGTCTTGACCTTGTATTTTTCTCTAATTTCTTACCCTCAAACCTCTGTACCTCAGTTCTTCCCTTATCTGACCATCACCTGCTAAGTTTCACTCTTCATCACCCCCAACCTCAACCTCAACCTCGTCCTGTCTTCTCCAACCTATTTAGAAATCTTCATGCTATTGATCCTTTGGTTCTCTCCTCCACTGTTTCTTCATCTCTTTCCTCCACTATGTCATCTAAGTCTGTTGACGAGGCAGTAGCTTCCTATAATGCTGCACTCTGCTCTGGATGCTCTCACTCTGCCCATGTCACGTCCTGTGAAGCATACTGCACCCCAGCCCTGGATTTTATCCACTACCCGCTATCTGTGTTCCTGTGCCCATTCAGCTGAGCATGCTTGGCTCAAATCCCACTCCCTTGCAGACTTCTACACTTCAGATTCATGTGTGTTTCTTTCCAGTCAGCCATAGCACTTACCAAACAAGACTATTTTGTCCATCTGACTAACTCTCTTGCCTCTGACCCTCACCGTCTCTTTACTACTCTCAGCTCGCTCCTCAAAGTGCTTCCGCCTCTAACCCCTCCCTTTCTGCCCAAACCCTGGCTAACTATTTCCATGACAAAATCCACAAGATCACCCTCCAATTCCCCACAAAGTCAGCTACTTTCCCTCGTCTCCCTCTTCACGCTCAGCTTTCCCCCTCTATCTCTGCTACCCTCTCTTCCTTTTCTGTAATCTCTGAAGAGGAAACTGCACACATTCTTTCTTCCTCCAAACACACTACCGGCTCCTCTGATCCCATCCTCACCCATCTCCTAAGCCCCATCTCCTCCACTGTTGTCCTTTCCATCTCTTATTCTCAACCTATCGCTCTCCACTGCAACTGTAATTGAAGGTCAGGTAGGATCAAGCGAGGGTTTCTTGAGGAGAGGTGTAACTGCACCATGCTTGAAGGATGCAGGGACAGTTGCAGTGGAGAGCGATAGGTTGATAATTATCAACCCATCTCCCTTCTCCCCTTCATTTCTTTTTTTTTTTTTTTTTAATTTTTATTGTCAACATTTCTTTATCATAACCATATACATGCATCAACAATTCTCCACCTACTACTATACAAAGGTATCTAGCACCCTCTTCATCCTTTTACCTTATATTGATACCTACAACCCCCACCTCTCCCCCACCCACCCCCTCTTATGCAATAAACTCCCAACATTCCAATTCCCCCCTATCGCCCCGATATCCCATTGGCCTCCTTATCTTAAATAGGAACCCTCCATGCCTCTTCCCCCTCTCCCTCATGCAGTGAGCCGGGATTCCAGAAAACCCCCATAGAATCTTAACCCCCCCCCCCCTGTTCGACTTGCCCCTGCCCCCCCATCCCCAGAACATGTCCCAGTACACCCCACCTTTCTTCAAACCTGGCTAATCTCTGCCTCCTTGCTGCCGTTAATTTTTCCATAAGAACTGTATACCTAAGTCGCCTTTCAAACTGCTCTACCGATGGCATCTCTTTTTGTTTCCACGCTGCAACAATTTCACAACGGGCTGCGCTTAAACATGCCAGCACCATCTTACCACCCTGTCTTCCTCCCCCCTCCTCCCACAGAGCCAACAAAAAGATATTGGGCACCAACTCCACTTCTGTCCCCAATTTCTCTTGAATCCACCCCTTTAGCCACTTCCAATATCCCTGTACCTTCTCACAACTCCACCAAACATGCCAGAACGTCCCAATCTCCCCACATCCCCTCCAACAGAGAGGGGATACCTCCGGATATATTTTATGCAGTCGATTAGGAGTGCAATACCAACACAACATAACTTTGTAACTATTTTCCTTGGCCCCACTGGAGCTGAGCCCCCTCTTGATCTGATCCCACACCTTTTTCCACTCTACTAAAGTCAAAGTCCTGCCTAGGTCCCTCTCCCACTTCACAATATACCTATGCTTCCCGCCCCCTCCCCCTAATACCACCTTATATAATCCAGACACCATTCCCCTAGATCCTCTCTTCCCAAACCACAATGCCTCCAAACCCGATATCTCCCCTCCTAACCCCTCCTTCCCCAATACCTTCCCTAGAAATGACTGTATTTGCACATATGCATACCTATCCCCTACTTCCAAATTAAATTCCTCTTGCACCTCCTCAAAACTCTTCATCATTCCCTCCTCCAACAGTTGAAAACTACACACCAATCCTTTCTTTGTCCAAAGATCAATCCTACCGCCCTCCCAGCCTGGTTTAAAGGCTCTACACCCCCTCCACGGTGTCATCACTGAAAACTCTATTCTCCTTTTGGTTATATCGGGTCCCCTGGCTCTATCCCATATCTTCACTACCTGCCTCATCGCCGGTGACCCACGCCCCAGTTCCCCCCTCCCCACCCTAGATGCCCAGAGCCAAGCTGCCAAGCGACCACCACTAACCCTCCCTTTCTCCAAGTTCATCCAGGGCCGCTCCTCCCCCCCCCCCACCCCAATACATGCGCAATCTGTGCCGCCCAATAATAAGCCTTCAAATTAGGTACCCCCAAACCCTCCTCCTCCTTAGGAGCGAACATCGCCTCCCATGCCACCCTCGGCGGCTTCCTCTTCCAAATGTAACTAAACACCCGCCGTTGTAAGGCCCTCATCGCCCCTTCTGGGACCTCCACCGGTAAGGCATGGAACAAATAAAGCAATCTAGGTAAAATATTCATTTTAATTGCTGCTATTCTCCCCAACCATGATACCTCCATCCTCATCCATCCCACCAAATCCCTACCAATAGTTCTAATAAGTCTCGGGTAGTTAGCTGTAAATAAAGTCTCATATTTATCCGTGATACTTACCCCCAAGTAACCCAGGGACCCGCTGACCCATCTCAAAGGAAACATTCTCTTCAAACTCGCCTCAGCCTCCTTATCCAACTGCACTTTCAACACCTCTGTTTTATCCACATTCATTTTAAAACCAGAGACTGCCCCATACCTTTCCACCTCCCTCATTACTTCCGGTAGCAAAAGTAGTGGGTTGCCTAAGTATAACAGAATGTCGTCAGCATAAAGTGAAATCTTATGCTTCTGCTCCCCCCTACTCAAACCTCTGATCCTATCATTTATCCGTATGCATTCTGCCAACGGTTCCACCACCATAGCAAAGAGTAATGGCGACAGCAGGCAGCCCTGACGGGTCCCTCGGCCCAGCGCAAAGTCCCGAGAATATCTCCCATTGACCTTTACCCGAGCCCTCGGTCCCCTATATAAAGCCCTCACCCATGTCAAAAAAATTTGGTCCACACCCTACTTTCTCCAACACCCGCATTAAAAACCCCCAATGTACCCTATCGAAGGCCTTTTCAGCATCTATGGACATCAGAAGGAAATCCTCCTGTTCCTGCCTCGCCTCCCAAATTACCCCTATTGCCCTCTTTATATTATCTGCTGCCTGACGGCTGGCTATAAATCCAGCTTGATCCACCTTAATTATTCCCGGCAACCACCCAGCCAACCTCCCAGCAATAATTTTTGCTAACAGTTTTACATCTACATTCAACAGAGAGATAGGTCTATAGGAACTACATCTCAACGGGTCTTTCCCTGGTTTTAACAGTACGGTAATCTCCGCCATCAGCATTCCCTCTGACAACCCCCCCCCCTCCACTAATACCCCCTTAAATACCCTTCCTAGAATACCCCCTATCTCCCCCCAGAAGACCTTATAAAATGTCCCAGTTAGCCCATCTAGTCCCGGAGATTTCCCCCCAACCAATCCTTTCACCGCCCTCTCAAGTTCTTCCCCCGAGATCTCAGCCTCCATTGCCTCTGTGGCCTCATCCGATAATTCTTGTAGTTGGACCCCCGCCAGGTACTCCTCTATCTCCCCCTCCCCCACCCTCTCCATCTCCCGATATAACTCTTGGTAATATTCTTTAAACCGCTCCCGAATTTCTTCTTCCCCCCCTACACATCCTCCCATCCTGCCCTTCTATCTGATAGATTGTTGCTGTCCTTTTTTGCTGCCGCAATCTCCGTGCCAACAAACGGCTAGCCTTATCACCAAATTCATAATGCATCTGCCTCACTCTCTGTAAGAGAAAAGCCACCTTATCTATTTGTAAGGCCCGCAGCTCCACTCTCACCCTCTCCATCTCCACTCTATCCTTCGTTGCCCCTGAACCCAGGTACCTCCCCTCCGCTTCCTTTAACCCCTTCCTCAGTTCATCCTCTTGCCTCTCCCGATCCCACTTTTTCCTTGCCCCCCACATTATAAACCTCCCCCTCACCACCGCTTTCAGCCCCTCCCACACCATTACATCCGCCACTTCCCCAGTGTCATTAAAAAGCAAATACTCCTTTATAGCCTCTCGAACATCTTCCACCACCTTCCCATCCCTAAGTAAGCTATCGTTCAACCTCCAGAACACCCCTCCTCCCTTCCGTGGGCACTTAATATTCACCTCTACTGCCCCATGGTCAGACCAACCCACCGGCAGGATACCCCCATCCTGCGCCTCAATCATCCAAGACCTATCCAACAACAATATATCTATCCGGCTCCAACTATTATGTGGGGCCGAATAAAATGTATACGCTTCTCCCTCCGGATTCAGGGCCCTCCACATGTCTACCAAATTGAATTGCCCCATCAACCTCCTTAATTCTTTCCTATTCTTTCTCCCCCCCAACCCCCCCCCCCCCTCGGTTTCCGATGTACCCTCGGTTCCAACACCAAATTAAAATCCCCACCCACCAGCACCCTCCCACCCCCTGCCCCCTCTATTAAGTGCCCTACCTCTTGCCAAAAACCCTTTTGCTGCCCATTGGGCCCATACACCGCTACCACCACAGTTTACTCCCCCCCCCCAATTTCCCCTGAATCCCCACCACCCTCCCCTCTAGATCCTTAAACAACCCTTCCACCTGTATCCCGCACCCCTCCCGCACCAAAATGGCCACTCCTCCTTTCCTTCCTCCATCCTTATTGCAAGAGAAGTACTGATCAGGATACTGCCTATGCCGCATCCTCCCCACCTCCCCGGCCCTCAAGTGAGTCTCTTGAAGCAATACCACATCCCACTGATTTTTCACCACCTCCCGAAAGAACAAACCCCGCTTAGCAGGTGAATTCAACCCCTTAACATTAATGGTTCCTATACGCACCATCTATTTTGAACAGTCCCCCTCCCTCCTCTACCCATGATGTGTTCTGATCTCCCCTCCCTCTCTTCCCCCCCTCCCAATACCCCCACATATCCCCTTCCCCCACCCCTCCCCTCCATCCCAAACCTCTACCTACCCTTCCGGTCGCCTTGTCCTATCCCGGCCCAACATACCCCTCCCAATACCCCTACCTCAACAACCAACACCCCCCTATCCAGTCCACCTCTCCTCCCTCCCTCCTTACACCATATTACCTCCTTTTCCCCTCTAACCCAAGAGTACACAACTCAACTCCCCTCAATCCCTTCCACCCTCCCCTCACCCCCCTTAGCCCTATAAGTTCAGTGTTCAAATTCCATGAGAAAGGAGCTCTATCACCCCCACTCAGGCTCGATACCTGCAACCAGATTTCTCCGTTCCAGTCTCCCGACTCAGGTGTCTGTCTCTGGAGCAGCCTTCCTTCTCTCCTGTGACAACCGCTTCAAGCGTTTCCCATGCTGTCCTACTCTCTGCCATTGTGTACTGATTTGTTGTTGTTGTTTGCTTGTCTTAGCGTGGGACTTTCGCAGCCGCTCTGTCTCCACCACCTTGGGCAGGCCCTCACACCCCAATTCTCGCAGTGTAGCCCATGCCTCTTCCATTCACTGACAACAGGACACCAAATGGAAACATCCATCGATACCGCAGGTTTTTCTCCCGCAGATACGCTGTAACTTCTTTCATCGCTCTCCTCTTCTCCAGTGTCCCTTTAGACAAGTCATTAAATACTTCTATTTCACTGCCTTCCCATGCAATTCTCCCAAACTTCCGTGCCACACTCAATATTTGTTCTTTCAAGGGAAAACTGCTCAAACAGGCTATAATGTCACGTGCCTGCTTTTCCCGTCGGGGGCCTAAGCTTCTATGAGCTCCATGCCAATTTGTTCAGCGTTCGTGCCAGACACTTCACCCAGCTGTAAAATATGGCTACACAGCTTCTGCACCACCGCCACACAGTCTCTGGAAGCAGCTTCCTCTGACACCCCCCTTATACGCAGGTTATTTCTCTGAGCTCGGTCTTTCCTGCATGGCCACCATGCCTCTCACCTCCCTCTCGCAATCCTCCACGTGGCTCTCCAGGTCTTCCACACGGCATCCCAGGCTGCTCACCTCCTTCTGAATCGCCTGCAGGGTTTCCTTCACCTCCTTCCGCATAGCTTTGATCTCACCCTTCATTTCAATTTTAAACTTCTGCAACCACTTTCTCAGTGGTACTTTCTCCAGCCCCTCCGTGTCTGTACCACCGTCTTCTTCAGAGCTCTCGCCATTTACTCCCGCTTCCGAGCAGGCTGATTCCGCCGCTGCCACCGCCATCAGCTCCCGGCGCACATAAGGGGACTGGAAGCCTGCTAATTTCTTTCTCGCCGCCATCTGGATGCTGGATGCTCGCCTCCCTTCCACTATTTCACTTGGGGTCCCTCCAATAGATCACCACTCTCAGGAATCGGACGGAGCTAGGCTTTTAGGCTGCCATTAGCTCCGTGACGTCACCGTAAATCCTTCATTTCTAAACTACTTCAACATGCGGTTCACGCCGCTGCCTTGGCTTCCTCTCCTCTTATACCCTCCTGGATCCTTTACAATCTAGCTTTCGTCCTTTACACTCTACTGAAAAGGCTCATGCCATAGTCTCCAGTGACTTATTCCTGGCAAAATCCAAGGGCCTTTACTCTGTCCTCATCCTTCTTGACCTCTCTGCTGCTTTTGACACTCTTGAACACAACCTTCTCCTTGATACCCTGTCCTCACTTGTTTTTAAGAGTTCTGTATTCTGAATCTCCAGGAACAAGCAGGAATGTAGTCTTCACATATGGGTATCGTCGGCACCGACGGAACCTGCGCGGGAACGCTCCCCTGCGTCCAATAGGAACACTTTTGGGAGCATCCCTCAGCACATGCGTGCTGCCTTCCCGCCTTTCCAACTGTCCCTCTTCAGTTCTTCGTTTTCCGCAGAGCCGACAGGACACATACCCTGTCACCGCAGAAAATTTCTTCTTTAAACTTATTTTCTTGTGGTCGCGCCTGCCTCCGCACGACACCTACCGGTATCGCCGGTTCTTTCTTTCTTTTAAAAAAAATCTATTTTTGAACTGTTTCTCTTCAGAAACTTTTTCTTTTAGTGCTGGGCGCCATTTTGGACATTAGGCCCCATTTTTCCCAAAAGATGGAAAAAAACAGCTAGCGGTTTTAAAAAATGTACTAAATGTGGCGGTACCATCTCTGTCACCGACACCCAAGACTGGTGTCTAAAATGTTTAGGCCCTGACCATTCTCCATCTGAGTGTTCCTCCTGTATGGGGACGACTAAAAGAGGAAGACAGAACCGAACTGCAAAGCTTGGTACCCTCTTTTCTTCGGATACCAGGTCCATTGCATTGACGTCTTCAAGAGCCTCGTCTTCCTCCCATTGATCTCAGGTAACTAAATATAAGAGCCGGTCCTCAAAGGGTAGCTCTCCTTCAAAGCATCGAGATGCCATTGGCATTGCCCTGGAGGAAACTGCACCGGCAAAACAGCCCCGGTGGAAGGCTTCGGCCTCCAAAGCATCAACGGGGTTCCAGGATGTTCTCGAGGTCACAGGAGATTTGGAGCTTATGAGCCCCCTTCTCCCTGAGGACAAACGACAGGACTTTCTCACTCTGGTCAAGCATGCTCAAGATGTCTCCATGTTTGTAAACCGTGCAGCCTTTGACTGCTTTGGATGCATCAGCAGAACCTCTGCTATTGCCATTGGTGCACGTCGGATTGCCTGGCTGCAGGCATCAGACTTGGAGATTTGGGTACAGGATAAATTGGGAAACATCCCTTGCACAGGAGAAAGCTAATGAGATAGATACTGACAATCTCACTTTAGACAGATAGTCAAAATCTACAGCCACTCCGGCCAAAAAGAAACCCTATAAAAAAACCTTTTTCAGCAAAAAGAGGAAGTTTTATCCATCCTATACCCAGCAAGGGCAAGCTCAGGGTCAAGTTGACCAGAAGGGCCAACAACAACATTCCAGACAAAAGAAGCCAAAAGGCCTTAGAGCTCAGCCAGCTCCACAGGCCCAGCCCCCTCAAGGGCTTTGACTCCTTCATAGAGAACTTAGCCTTCCTGCCTCTGAAGGGGCCAGAACCCCTAAACATTCCAGGCAGGTTGTGTCATTTTGCCAACAGATGGCACCAAATAACAACAGAAAACTGGACTCTGTCCATTGTGGGAGAGGGGTACAAGCTTCATTTTCACAGTATGCCCCCTCCTACAATCGTAAGACAGTTCAATTCCCAAACCTCTACAGGCAATCTACTGGATCAAGAGGTCTCAACACTCCTTATTCAAGGAGCAATAGAAGAGGTGCCCATTCTTCAGCAGGTGCAGGGTTCTACTCCCCCTATTTTCTTATTCCAAAGAAAACAGGAGGACACAGACCCATTCTAGACCTCAGAGAATTGAACAAATATCTGTTCCGAGAAAAGTTCAAAATGATTTCTCTGGGAACTCTTCTGCCATACCTTCAAAGTCAGGATTGGCTTTGTTTTCTAGATCTAAAGGATACATATACTCACATTCTGATCCATCCAGATCACAGGAAATTCTTACGATTCCTTTTCAAAGGAAAACATTTCCAATACAGGGTTCTTCCCTTTGGTCTGGCTTCGGCACCAAGAGTATTCATGAAATGCATGGCAGTAGTAGCTGCATTTCTGCGAACCCTGGGGATATTCGTCTTCCCTTACTTGGACGACTGGCTCATTCGAGCCCCCACGGTTCCAGAAGCCAGATCTGCACTGTCTCGCACAATGCGAATCCTTCAATACTTGGGATTGGTCATAAACCTCCCAAAATCCCAACTTGCTACGTCTCAGTCCCTAGAGGTCATAGGAGCTCGTCTAGATACCAGACAGTCAAGGGCTTTTCTCCCACAACCCCGCTGTCTTCGTATAATGCAGCTAGCTTCTCAAGCAGCGGTGAAGTCTTCCCTAACTGCTCAAGAACTACTACAACTATTGGGACATATGGCATCCACGGTTCATGTGGCTCCCTACGCGCGCCTTCATATGCGAGCAGCCCAGTGGACCCTATCCACACAGTGGACACAGGCCACAGGAAGTCTATCAGACAAGATATCAAACTCACAACGACTGATCTTGTCCCTACAATGGTGGCAATCACTGGAAAATCTTCTAGTGGGTCTCCTTTCCAGCAACCCCTATTCCAGGCCACCCTAACAACAGATGCATCACAGGTGGGATGGGGAACACACCTGCATCATCTCTCTAACCAGGGTACCTGGACTCTACAGGAGGCTTGTCTTCACATAAACCTCCTGGAACTCAGAGCAATCTGTCTAGCTCTTCAAGTATTCCATGCCTAGCTTAGCTACAAAACAGTCCTAGTCCAAACGGACAATCAAGTAGCTATGCTCTACATGAACAAGCAGGGCGGAATAGGCTCTCTGTCGTTATGCAACGAAGCTTTACGATTATGGGCCCTCGCCAGAGAGCATCAAATTCACCTTCTCGTGGTATATCTTCCAGGCATTCAAAATCTTTGGGCAGACAAACTCAGCCGAGTACTGCTGCCTCACGAATGGTCTCTCCATCTGGACCAGGTGGCCAAGATAGTTCAGATCTGGGGAACCCCAGACATAGACCTATTTGCAAGTCCACTCAATGCCAAATTTCCCCGGTTCTGTTCCAGGATTCCGGCTCAAAATTGCCAGGCAAGGGACGCCTTCCTTCTTCACTGGGGTCACGATGACTTCTATGCCTTCCTACCCATTCCCCTCATCCCCAAAACACTCTTCAAGCTTCAGAGAGACAGAGGTCGTATGATTCTCATAGTGCCACGGTGGCCATGCCAAACGTGGTATCCCCTGCTTCTACATCTCTCTCAAGCTGCACCTCTG
Organism: Ichthyophis bannanicus; assembly: GCA_033557465.1. NCBI lineage: Eukaryota > Metazoa > Chordata > Amphibia > Gymnophiona > Ichthyophiidae > Ichthyophis > Ichthyophis bannanicus. Next base: position 558,227,501 of record CM066034.1, on the reverse strand, counting down.
GAGTTAGGCTATGCTCCAGATCTCCTCTCCCAGGAGAACGGGATGCTATGGCACCCAAATCCCCAGTCCCTGCATCTCAGGACTTGGTTGCTGAAAGCTTAGATCTTCAGGATCTTAACCTTTCCCAACAGATAAAGGATATCCTTCAGGGTTCTAGAAAACCTTCCACAAGACGCTCTTACGCCTTCAAGTGGAAACGTTTTACTATATGGTGTTCACAGAAGGAGTTAAACCCCTTTATGATACCTTTGGAATCGATACTAGAGTATCTACTTCATTTATCAAATTCTGGTCTAAAGACCAATTCAGTAAGAGTCCTTCTTAGTGCAAATGCAGCTTCCTATAAGCCTCTAAATGGACAACCAATTTCCTCTCATTCCTCTCATCCTCTCATTACAAGATTTATGAGAGGTCTTCTATTAACAAAGCCTCCCATCAGGCCACCACCGGTGGCATGGGATTTAAACCTAGCTCTCGGGCAGCTCATGAAACCGCCTTTTGAACCTTTAGCCACTACAACCCTAAAGCTTTTGTTCTGGAAGGTCATCTTCCTAATTGCAATCACCTCTGCACGTCACATTAGTGAATTGCAAGCTTTAGTGGCTGATCCTCCTTATACTAGTTTTCACCATGATAAGGTTGTTCTTAGAACTCATCCACACTTTATGCCAAAGGTGATTTTGCCTTTTCATTTAAATCAATCAATTTATCTTCCTGTATTCTTTCCGAGGCCTCATGCCTCTAATGCAGAAAGGAACCTTCATACTTTGGATTGTAAAAGAGCCTTGGCTTTTTACCTACAAAGAACACAGCAACATAGAAAGTCTTCTCAACTTTTTATTGCTTTTGATTCTAGTCATTTGGGACTTCCAGTCTCCAAGAGAACTCTGTCCAAATGGATTGCACAATGCATATCCTTTGCTTTTGAGAGTAAGAGTCTTCCTCTTCAAGGCCAAGTCACAGCTCATAATGTGAGAGCCATGGCAGCCTCTATGGCTAACCTTCACTCTGTGTCTATTGATGACATTTGTCGAGCAGCCACCTGGGCTTCGGTAACACCTTCACAGCCCACTACTGCCTAGATAAAGCCTCCCATCGGGATGCCTTCTTTGACCAAGCTGTTCTTCAAAATCTTTTCCAGACCTAATTCAACTCCTACCCACCAACCCTGGTGGGATACCAGAGCTCCATGGGAGGAAGCATGGCCCACCTTACTTGGGTGGCAGCTTCCTGGGGATATCTCCCTGGTATCTTCAGCTAGGGAGTTCCCATATGTGAAGACTACATTCCTGTTTGTTCCTGGAGATAGCGTAGTTACTCACCTGTAACAGGTGATCTCCGGGAACAGCAGGAATTTAGTCTTCACAACCCACCCACCTCCCCTAGGAATTGTCTCTCTATCCCTCTGTCTCTTTCCTCTCTCCTTCTATCCTTTCACTCAGCTACAAACTTAACTGAAGAGGGACATTTGGGAAGGCAGCGCACATGTGTTGAGGGATGCTCCCAAAAGCGTTCCTATTGGATGCTGGGGAGCGTTCCCGCGCAGGCTCCGTCGGTGCCGACGATACCCATATGTGAAGACTAAATTCCTGCTGTCCCGGAGATCACCTGTTACAGGTGAGTAACTATGCTTTCTCCTCTTATTTCTCCCATCGCTCTTTCAGTGTTAGTTCTGGTGGCTCCTCCTCTGCTGCTATCCCGCTCTCGGTGTACCCGAAGGACCTGTCTTGGGTCCACTCCTTTTCTCTCTCTATACCTGGTGCGCTCATCTCTTCCCATGGCTTTCAGTACCATCTTTATGCTAATGACTCGCAGATCTACCTCTCTATGCCTGAAATCTCTCCGGCAATCCAGACCAGGATCTTTGCCTGCCTTTCTAACATTGCTGCTTAGATGTCTCACCGCCACTTGAAATTGACCATGGCCAAAACTGAGTTTCTTATTTTTCCCCCTAAAACCTCCCTCCTTTCTCAGTCTCTGTGTATAACTCTCTACTCCTCCCTGTTTTCTCTGCTTGTAACTTTAGGGTTGTCTTTGACTCCTCTCCTCTCCTTCTCCACACACATCCACCTTATAGCTAAGACTTGCTGATTTTTTTTCTCTATAACATCAACAAAATCTGCTCGTTCCTTTCTGAACACACTATTAAGACACTTTTCCACTCCTTAATCACCTCCCATCTTGACTACTGTAACTTACTACTTGCTGGTCTGCCTTTGAATCATCTCTCTCCCCTTCAATCTGTTCAACACTCTGCTGTGCTGTCTACACCTTCTGTGTTGTCTGTCTTGACTAGATTGTAAGCTGTGATGAGCGGGGATTGTCTCTTGCATGTCTGTGCAACACTGCCCACATCTTGTAGCGCTGTACAAATGCTCAGTAGTAGTAACCAGCAGTTTCAAGAAATGTACTTCCTGCAACCTCACCATTTTGGCTATCAACAAGCGTAGTTGGTGCTTACAGTGTTTGGGCCCTGACTACAACCTGGACTTTTGTAACCTCTGTTAGCAAATGACGAAAAAAGGTTTAGAAAAATGGGGAAAGCAACATCAGTGTCCTTTTAGATCTGACTCTGTGCCCTCAGCACACTCCTCTTACTTGAGCATGCTCTCCGCGAAACATCACTCCATAGAGGGCAAGCCTCTTTTGTGCAGCCCCTCATTACCTGATACATGTGGGGCTTTCTGCTCTCTAAACCTCCCATCCAGCTGCCTCCGGCGGAATGGAATCTCAACGTGGTTCTGATGCAGTTTACCAAGCCGCCCTTCAAACCCTTGGCAATCTGCCATTTGCGTTACCTATCCTGGACATTTGCTTTCCTAGTAGTACTCACCTCTTCCCGCAGAGTCAGTGAGCTTCAGGTCTTGGTGGCCAAGCCACCCTACACCAGCTTCTACAAAGACAGTGTCGTGCTTTGCACCCACCCTAAATTCTTCCTAAGGTGGTATCCGCCTTTCACCTCAACCAAGAGGTGCTGCTCCCTATCTTCTTTCCACAGTCCCACGCCGACAAGACAGCGGCCATTCTCCATATTCTGGACTGCAAAAGGGCCCTGTCCTTCTACCTGCAACGTACTCAGGGCCACCACAAAGCCTCACAGCTTTTCATTTGATACGACCCCAGTTGACTGGGGGAGGCTGTCACCAAGCAGACCCTGTCCCCCTGGGTGGCGAACTGCATCGCCTTTCCCACGATCAGGCTGGACTGTCGTTGGCGTGCCGGGTCATGGTGCTCAATGTCAGTGCTATGGCAACCACAGCTGCGAGCCTATACGCTATCCCTATGGCAGATATTTTCTGGGCCACCATGTGGTCCTCAGTCCACACTTTTGCAGTTCACTCCTGCTTGGAAAGGAAGTCCCGACCTGACAGTGCCTTCGGCCAGGCCATACTCCGTAATCTGTTTGGGGTTTAGGCAACTTCTGCCCTGTGATCCTTCTTGTTCAGGCTACCAGAGCCATGATTCTCCCTGGATACTGGGGTCCTCAGAGTCGGTCCTCAGATTCGCTTGCGGCAGCTCATTGTTGGGCTGTGCTTTTTTTCTACATGTTCTCGGTAGCCTGTAGCTAGGGAGTCCCATTTGTGAAGACTGACTTCCTGCTTGTTCCTGGAGAAAGTGTAGTTACTCACCTGTAACAGGTGTTCTCCAGAGACGGCAGGAATCAGTCCTGACAACTCTCCCTCCTCCCCTTGGAGTTGCTGAATAATTTTTGCCATCTTCTTTTGTCAGCTTTAGCTATGACATCTGACTGAATAAGATGGAACCCTTGTGTGGGAAAGAGACCACGCATGCATGGTGGCATCTCCCAAAGGCTTTCTTTGAAAACTGGGAAGATGCTTCCGTGTGGGCTCCATTGGTGCCTGTCACCCATATGTGAGGACTGATTCCTGCTGCCCCTGGAGAACACCTGTTACAGGTGGGTAACTATGCTTTTTAATCTGTCCATTCTACAGTGCCTCCTCATCTCCATACTTTTAATGAACATTTTAATGAAGTCTTTTTGATAGTCTCTCTCTTTTTTGGTTTATGTTTATACTGTTTGTATTAGATGTTATTTTACTCTTCTGGTATGGTCCCTCTTTTATTCATGATTTTTATGGTCATAATTGTTCTTCTTTTACTTATTAATAGCAATAGCTATTTTTTATGATCATTTGTGTCATTTTATTAACTATTTATTATTTGCTTTACATTGTTCGTTAATTTATTTATATGTCTAGCTATCATGAGTTCCATTTTTAATTTACAACATTATTATTGTTTTTAATTGTTGGTTATTTTAATTGTTATTCGTGTTATGTGCTTTTGAGGCTTTTGACCACCTGATGAAGGCAAGGCCAAAATACGTAGGGGCACCTCAACAATAAAGGCTTTTAGACACCAGCTGCTGCTGCACCTCGCGCCTCTTGTTTGTTTGGTGTCTGCGAGAGTGTGTGCTCTTGGACAGGAAAAACAGCTTTTGCCAGGTGAAAAGACTCATTATCTGCGGTTGTCAGAACAAGTGTCTATTGGGCTCCGTGGGAAAAATGAAGACTGAAGAGAATCACTGGGAAGGCACAAAGGCATGTGTGGAGGGATGCTCCCAAAGGCTTCCTATTAGAAGGTGGGGAGTGTTCCTGTGTGGGCTCAGTCAGTTGATATCACCCATATATGAAAACTGCATTCCTGCTTGTTCCTGGAGGTAGTATTTTTCAATCAACACATATTAATTTATTATTTATTGAAAACATTTATAGACCACCTTCCTGATACTCTACAAGTGCCTAAAGCAGTACACAGTATTGATAAAACAAAAACACATCAGCCATAAATTAATTCAGTACATAAAATAACAAATTACATGCAATACCATACATAAAATCAAGAATAGATAAAAAGTAAGCAGGCTAATTCACTCTTCCTAAGAGAGACATCACAAAACCACATAGCCTCCTCAAGTAGGGAAACGTCAAGTCCTGATCTTCTTCCAGAAGGCCCCATAGCTCATCTTCTGTCAAAATCCTGTTTTGATACTGCACCAATCTAATCAACAATGCTCCTTGCAAAGTTCACAAAATCATCTTGGCTGATAGGTTTGCAGTGCTAGCCGAGGAGTTTCTGACACCCTAAGTGAACCTTCAGCCATATGCCTTCCCACCAACACATTTATGCACTTAACTTTAAAAAATTAAAATGGGGCATTAGTAAAAAGATACATTCTGCATTTTTACACAAAAGAAAATATACCTAGATATTTTAAAATAGCACATTCAGAGACATTTAAAAACAGTCTAATGAGAGAAAACTCACTTATAACGTATATTATATAGACCTGCACTGCTGTGGTGATGACCAAAACAATTACTGAAAACCCCGCAAAATCATTTGGCACTTAAGTAGAAAATACTAAAATAATACTAACTTCCAGGAATCCATAGCACTGCAATATTATACCATATCATAGTCCCGCAATTCACCAGTTGTGGAAATAGAACAAGCCAGATTGTGACAGAAATCTACATGGAAACTATACATTAGCAGAATCCTTCATTACAGACACACATGCAGAGCACAAGCAGAATCTCATTAAATATAGAATACAAGATCATGCATCTGAAATAGAAATATACAGACAAAACCTGGCCCAGATACCTTGCTCTGAAGAAATAATAAAATGAAACATTTCTTCCTGTACTGAGCAAAATACAAAGATATTAAATGTAGAGTACCAAAGCCAATATATTCCATTCACTTAAAACTCAAAATAAAATGCTGTTCTTGTACCTTTGCCTCGTATTTAACTTTTATTTATTTATTTATTTAACTGTATTTATATCCCGCTTTTCACCGGGTCAAAGCGGTGGGACATATAACAGGGGGGGGGATCAATAGTGGGGGGGGGGGGCCCATCACCGGGGGTTCAACATTGATGATTTTGGGATGAACATAGAGACTGACAGGATAGCACAGTTACTGGTCTGGATCTGATCATTTTATTTTTCTGATTGAGTTGGTCCTGCACTCTTCCCCCTCTCCCCCACACACTTTTCCCCTGTCAATCTTTTGCTAACTCTTCTTCCAGAATCTCTCTTCCCATTTTGTCTCTTTTCACTCCGTCTTCTTCCTTTCCTCCTCTACATCTCTTACAACAATCTCTCCTTTTATGTTTTTTGTGTCATCTCCCTCTCTACCAACTCTAAGTAGATTTTACTGTTTTCTCCCCTTTTCTCGCACTCGTCTTCAACTTCCCTAACTTTTCACCAATCTGTCAGCTCTGCATCTCCCACTCCCTCCCCCTCCAGTTCTTTAACACCCGACTTTTACTCATCTCCTAGTCTTCTATTCCCCTCTTTAACACACTCTCAAATACCCCATTGCTACCAGTTATACTCCTCCCTTAGCAATGCTATCGTCTTTCCTCTGCCTCTCAGTTCCTTCCCTATAGCTCATTTTATCCCCACCTGCAAGTCTGTTTTTATCCTTTGCAACCCAACGGTAGTTGGAAAGAATTATATAAAAGGTATTGAGAATGTTTGTATGTCTGTCTGACCATCTATCTGTCTAAGTGCAAAATAACTAAATATTTAACAGATTGAGATGAAACTTGGTATATGGCAAAAACTAGTTAAAAAAAAAAGACACATCAAGTACAAAAAGCGGCCAAATCGGACTGGAGGTTCCAGAGAAATAAGTCCCCCAAAAATCTAGCCCAATATATTTCTATGAAAGGAGGAGTTCCAGCTTCTGCAGCAGAGAAAGCATAATTACTTACCTATGGTGCATCGATCTGTTCTGTGCACTGCCTCAGTGCTCGAACATCTAGGATCTCTCATAAACTTTCCAAAGTTGCACCTTTCTCAAACTCAGAAGCTAGAATTCATAGATGCTCTGCTATACACGTTCCTGTCCATTCCACTCATAGCCAAAATACTGTTCAAACAGCAGCCCGACAGGGGCACCATGATCCTGGTAGCCCCACTCTGGCCACAATAGCCATGGTTTCCCCTGCTTCTTCTTCTAGCTCAGCAGCAGCCTCTTCATCTGGGATGCGCACCAGACCTGATTTTGCAGGAATCAGGGGGCGTTACTGCATCCCAGTGTCTACGTGCTCTACCTGAAAGCTTGGATGCTGAGAGGGAGTTTGTTTATTCATTTGATATACCACCATTCAATAAAAATCATAGCGGTTTACAATAATTAAATATACAAAGGGGGCCAATGGCCGGAAGAAGGAAAGGAAATTACAATAAATGACAGGATAGCAGGCAGCACAATCAGACACACGAGACACAGGAGAATAGTAATGAGAAAGGGATTGGGAAAGGCAGGATCACACAAAAGGGGAGGGGAGGTAGAAAGCAGAGGAGAACAGATGAGTTTTCAGGTTTCTCTTAAAAGTGGTGAATTGTTGTTCAAGTCTGAGGGAGTTGGGTAGGGAGTCCTTTCCAAACTCAGATGCTGTCCTGGCATCCTGGATGGACTCCACACACCACACCTATGCCTTTAAGTGGTGCCGGTTTGCGATGTGGTGTGCTCAGCACACCTTCAATTGTCCGGTGGAGTCTCCTGCTGTACCTTCTCCACCTCTCTTCTATGGGTCTCAAAACTAATTCTATTTGTGTCCACCTCAGTGCCGTTTCGGCTTCTCATCGGTGAACGGATGGAAAACTGGTTTCCACATCCATTGGTAGTCTGCTTCATACAGAGTCTCCTCTTGACTAAGCAACTGATCTGGCCCCCACCTGTCTACTGGGACCCTAACGTGGTTCTTGCTCAACTTCTCAAGCCTCCTTTTGAGTCACTTGGCACCACATCTTACTTGAAAGGTCATCTTCCTAGTTGCGCTCACCTCGGCTCGCAGGGTCAGTGAACTACAGGCCTTAGTTGCACATGCTCCTTATGTTTTCTCTGTGACAGGGCGGTCCTCAGAAAGCATCCACGTTTTCTTCCAAAGGTGTGTCTCCTTTCCATCTCAACCAGTTGGTTGTTCTGCCGACCTTTTTTCCCAAACCACATGCATCTCAGGTTGAGGCTGCGCTTCATACCCTAGAATGCAAATGAGCTTTAGCATATTACCTTGACAGAATCAAGGTACACTGGAAATCCTCGCCATTATTCATTTCTTTTTACCCTAATCGTCTTGGTCTTCCCGTGACCAAACGCACTCTCTAATTTTGGATAACAGACTGCATATCCTTTGCATACGCTCAAGCAGGTCTAACATTGGAGGGTCATGTTACCACTCACAATGTCCGGGCCTTGGCCATATCCGTAGCCCACTTACACTTTGTTTCCATAGTGGAAATGTGCCGTGCTGCCGCATGGTTCTCTATTCACACCTTTGCAGCCCATTACTGCCTAGACAAGGACTCTTGTAGGGACAGTGACTTTGGCCAAACCGTACTCCGGCACCTCTTTGGGACTTTTCTGCACCCCCTTCCCTCCCGCCCTGTGTCCATCCAGGCTACCACCATTGTTGTCTCGATTGGGATGTGCTAGGGATGCCAAGTCTATTAGATCCCCTGGACTCCCCATGTTCTTCAACGAGTTTTTTCCCCATGTGCAGCGGGCCCTACTCCTTTCCTTTTTCGGTAGCCTGGAGCTAGGGAATCCCATATGTGCATTCCTGTTTGTTTCTGGAGACAGCATAGTTACTCATCTGTAGCAGGTGATCTCCAGGAACAGCAGGAATCCATCTTCACAACCCGCCCTCCTCCCCAAGGAGTTGTAGGTTTTCTTTTTCTCTGCTATGAACCTTAATGAGGAGAATCACTGTGAAGGTGGGAAGGCATGCACACATGCGCGGAGGGATGCTCCCAAAGGCTTCCTATTGAAAGCCGGGGAGTGTTCCCGCACGGCCTCTGTCAGTGAACGTCACCCATATGTGAAGACTGATTCCTAGAATACTTTTCAAATCAACTTCTAATTACTTTCATGGAGCTTCACTACTCTCTTACTGCCCCAGAATACCAATGGATATTATTGTAACATTATTCAAATGGAATAGATAGAAACAGGAGTGGGGTTAACAGCTACCACAATAGTGGATCCCCATGAACTCCTACAAGGAAGTACACACTCAGAATTTCCTGCACTCCTGATTCACAATTGTGCACATCACTTCCATGCCTAGATTCAGACCATGATGTTGCTTACAGTTCCAGTAGATGGTTTCCTGGACATTTGCTGCAGGCCAAGTATATATGCATGCAAGCAAGAGTCTGAATAGGGATGTTGTCTCCACACATCCACTTTTCGCATGCTACTGTCTATAATATGCAATTCAGAATCAGGTTCTGTGCAAGTACTGGAGGCTCCCTAGGTGAGCCCTCCATCCTGCCCCTATGCCGCCAGCGCTCTGGAGGCCGACAGCGGTGGCAATGTTCTTAAAACTGCAATGAAGTACTTACCCACCATCACTTGGACTGTGTTATGGTTTCTCTCTTACACAGTCTACCACTTCCACCCCCCTCAGAGGCTGATTTCCAGTTTTGCATAACCACAAGGCTACTCCTCCACTCTTAGATTTTCCATCTTCTGAAATGAGCCAGTAATGCAAGCCCACTGTTTGGCTGCAGATGTGAAAGTAATTATCCTATCTATGAGGGTGATCTATTCACTGCCAGTGTGTCCATACAGAGCCAGATAGCTGTGAGTGAGAGGTCTAATCCAGTGAAACTTAAACAGGCATTTTCTTAGTTAGCTCTTCCACATTAATAGTTATTTAAAAGAAGCATGCATCTTCTTTCAAAAGAAAAATAAGATCATACAGACTACCAGATCAAAGCATCATCATTCAAATAGATTAAATGAAAAATTAGTGCCATCTCAGCTTCTGGCCTTTCAGCATAGCCTACTATTCATTGTTTGTACCTCTTCATCTGATCAGCTGTGAAAACTCATTTTAAATAGATGATGGTACTAATGTGACTTGAGTGTCACTAAGCCGTTGCGTAAAGCTCTGCGATAGGCATACTTGATGTGGGGTAGGGAAGTCTGTGCTTTGGTATCAGCATGCATTCCGTTCTAGTAATTTTCCATGGGAGGATGTGGCAAGGAGGGGCTAAGATGTTAATCCTGAAAAACTATATATACCCATGATTTTGAAAGGAATGTATGTTTTTACTGATCCCTGTATACAAAGTGCCTCTCTACCTTGCTCAGATAACAGATTTTTGGAAGAGAGAGCACATCTAGTCCAACAAGGAGAAGTAATTTTAAGGTGGTTGGTTACTTCTGGGAGCTGTCCTGAACTCTACCCGGCTCTCAAACCCAGCTCAGTATTATCATTATCATTCGTTATCTGCATCAGCTGCTAGAGCCAGATGACTTCCGATCAATCTTTCAGGCCCTAATAATGTCTCACCTTGACTACGCCAATGCGATACTACATGGCCTACCAAAGAGCACGATCAACCCCTTACAACTGGCAATGAACTCTGCTGCAAGAATCCTTCATTTATTTATTTATTTATACATCTTTTCTGTACCGCCACTTCCAGCGATCAGTGGCGGTTTACAGGTAACATAAACTTTAATAATAGAGTACTATTATTTTACATAGAACAGATTTAGAACAATGAACATTCAACTATTAAATGTAACTCAAAAAATACAAAGAGATAACAGGCTACCAACAGTATATCAACAGTAAAGGGAAATATTTACATTAAATTACAGTTATTCACATTAGCGACAAGTAATTGCTTTCAAAGAGTAAGCTTAACTAGGTGAGCAATGTGAATGTGTGGGAAAGATTTTATGCCTTGTCTAGGTAGGGTCAGTGAGTGACTGATGATCGGTGGTTTTCTCTGTGTTAGGATTATCTTCAATGTGGAGGTTATTGTAGTACAGAGTAAATAGATGGGTTTTTAGATTTTTTTCTAAATAATTGAAGGTCCTTGATTTCTCTGATTTCAGACGGGAGGTTGTTCCATAACGTAGGGGCGAAGTATGAGAAAGCTGTGTTGCTTGTCTTCTGACTTGTCTTTCGAATAGAATCAGGGACTTGTAACGTGTGAAGGTTTATTCTTCGTCTTGATCTATTTTCATGTGGGATGTTGATGAGCGAAGATAAGAAGGATGTAGCTATATTATTAAAGATCTTAAATGTATTGACTAAGGACTTGTAGATGATTCTGCATGAGACGGGTAACCAATGGAGAGCGTAGAGAATCGGAGATATGATCTGAAAGTTTCGCTTTATAGATAATCCTTGCGGTGACATTTTGGGCTAATTGAAGTGTGTGAATATTTTTCTTAGAGGTCCCTTGAAGAATACCATTACAGTAGTCTAAATGTGGTGTAATAAGTGTTTGTACTATGGTTCTGAAATCAGTGTTATCTATCAGTGGTCTAAGTTGTTGGATTGTCCTTAATTTGAAATATATTGTTTTTACAGATTGTTTTATATGTTTGGTGAGGCTGAGGGTCTTATCCAGAGTGACTCCCAAATATTTGATCTCATCTTTGACTGGGAGAGATTTTTTTCCAATGTTGATTTCAAGTGGGGGAGTGAAGCTTGTGTTTCTTGTTATGAATAAAACTTCTGGTTTTTTAAAATTAATATTCATATTCATTGATTTCAGCCACAGCTCAGCTTCAGTGAGACAACGACAGATGTTGTTATAATCCGGGTTGGACACATCAAATGGCGAGTATAACATGATGTCATCCGCGTAGATGTGGTAGTTGATTTTGAAGCGTTTAATATGGAACAGATGGGTTGAAGATAGAGATTAAATAAAAGAGCCGAAAGGGCAGAGCCTTGAGGGATGCCCTGTTCTTGTGGAAATGGGGATGAGGCATTTCTATCTATTTGCACATATTGGGTCCGGTTAGTAAAATAGGATATGAACCATTCAAGGGTTTTATCTTTGATGCCTATTTGAGAAAGTCTTGAAATGAGCGTGATATGGTTTACAGTGTCAAAGGCTGAGGAAATATCAATGAATATGAGAATGAAGGCTCGCTTGGTATTATCGATACCTCTGATGATTGTATCAAATAGTGCTGTTAGGAGTGTTTCTACACCATGATATGGGCGAAATCCATATTGATGATCATCTAATGGAGCTGATGAGTCTATATAATCTTGTAGCTGTGTTTGCACAATCTTTTCAATAATCTTGGCAAGGAATGGAATACTTGCAATGGGACGATATGAAGTTGGGTCGTTGCTGTCTAGTGCTTTGTTTTTTAACAGCAGTCGGATTGCTGACCTTTTGAGGACATCTGCTAAACGTCCTTGTTGAAGAGATTGGTTTACTATGTTCAGTAAGTCTGAGGCAAGTTCTGTTTTTGTTGATTTTATCCAAGTCACTGGACAAGGATCAAGTAGAGAGGTTGTAGTATTTAGGTTGGAGATTGTCTGAAGAAGGAGCTTGTTGGTAATAGGATGGAAGGCTTTCCATTCCAGTTGGTTATTATCTGAAAGAGATAGGCTAGGTGGGGTGAAATGGCTGTTAAGTTTGAGTTTATTTGCAAAGTGATCAGCAAGTATTTGCGGGTTAATACAAATTTTGTGAGAATTGTTGGATGGGGATTTGGTTAACGATTTGACAATCTCAAATAGTTCTCTAGGATGATTAATAGCTTTAGATAAAGTTTTAGAGTGATATTGTTTTTTAGTGTTATTAATCGCATCCTTGTAATCTTTGAGTAGTGAGAAATATTGTATTCTGAGTTCGTGAGTTTTTTTCCTTCTCCAAGTAGATTCCATTTTTCTAAGACCTTTCTTCAGAATTGCAAGTTCAATAGTATACCATTTTTCATTTTTTCTCATTTTATGGCGAATCTTCGTTGAATATGGTTCTGATGCGGATCCAATAATGGAATTCCAGCTTGATATTGCATCATCAAGGTTATAGATATAAGGATCCAATCTAGGGAGTACTGATTCAAGAAACTCTTCTCTAAGAGAACCCACATCACTCCAATACTGAAACAGTTACATTGGCTGCCTATACAATCTAGGATCTCTTTCAAGATCCTAACTATGACTCATAAAGCGATCAATAACTACTCTGTGTCTGCTATCACTGACCTGATATCAATTACACCCCCTAATCGAGCAAGGAGATCGACCGCCTCCAACTCTGTCATATTACCGAAGGCAATCACGAAGTGCTCTCAAGTCACTAGATCCAGAGCCTTCTCCTACTTTGCACCATCATGTTGGAACGCCCTACCATCTGGCATCAGAACCATCAGTGACCTCTCCCAGTTCAGAAAGGCACTGAAGCATCACCTATTTCTGCAGCACTACGATGTTTCGGATACCCCCCCATACCAACCCACTATCACACTCCAGGCCAACACCTAAACCCATGCACTCCACATTCTTAATCTGCAGAACTGTAATCTCACTTCGCACCTCCTCTCACCAAGAGAAATTTACCTAGTTTCACGTAACTCTACATTTAGCTGCATTTAGTTGCTTTGTACATAGTTCTCATGTTCACTGTTTCACTGTTCAAGAAACCTGTTTAATGTATATCCAAGTTTATTTTACCTGTTCATTGTAAGCACAGATCAATTATTTGTGACGTGTGGTTTTTATGTTCATTGTAAACCGCACTGATGTCGAATAGCGCGGTATAAAAGAAACTGTAAATAAATAAATAAAATAAATAAATCATAGATACAGTGGGGAAGCGGCCACATGGAAGGTTTCCCTTTTTTTAGCAATCTGGCCTAGGAAGCTGGACTAGCCCAAGACAGTGGGATCTTCATGTGCTCCCAGGGTGCTGGAGGCAAAAGATAAATGGTAGAAGGGTTCTGCAAGGCATCCTCTTATATCCAAAGAGAAGGGAGTAAGAGAGTGACAGATGCAGGAGTTCCCCTGGAAGTATTCCTGTTGCTCTATGGGGAGGGGATCTGTTCATGGCTAACACAGCAGAAGGGCCACGGGATCAGTCAAGCTCAGGAGGATAGTGAGCAATTGGAGTGGAAGAATCTGGAATTGGGGAGAGAGGAAGGCAACTGTTTTCCCAGAAGAAACCGTAGCCACCAAAAAAATAATAACTATCTCATAATTAAGAAGCATCCTTAATGCTGTATTGTTGGATCCTGTTGACCCACTGGATGGTGGTTATTTTTAAATTTGTGATAACATTCACCTTCTGGAGAGTGAGGTGAGCATCTTCATTTCAAGATCCCTGGTCAAGCTAGGACCAACTACATAAATGGAGGACCAGATTATTGGACAGGTGAAGGGGCCTTGGAGGTATTTCTCCTCCCCACCCCCCCATATGCACTCCCTGGGGAGCCATCACTTTATTGTTTGTGACCCCTAGAGACTGTCATCAAACAGGGTTTGCCTGGGGCTGCCTACACTATATATATATATATATATATATATATATATATATATATATATATATATATCAGCCTTTGGGTCACATACTGAGCTTTTCAAATACTGTCATTACATGATCTACCGGTAATACATTGTCCAAGTCTTAAAAAATGATGACAGCAAAGCCAGTACCAGTCTGGCCTCACCAAACCAGCCTTTTTGCGTTATTGCAGCTGATCCTCCCAGTTGAGTTCTGGGATCCAGAGAACCCTAGTGGGTGGTTCTTGCCCTTTTAGGTTAACAATTCTTGGATATATCCTACATTTCATATATAATTTCTGATGCCTGCACCCTTGAGAGTGTGGGAAATGTGACATGAGTACTCTGAAAGTTGCTTTATAATGTTAGCTAACATATACTTTTGCATTTGTGTTTTTCAAGTATAGGAGGGGGCCACCTGCTGCTTCTCTAGAGCAGTGCTTCTCAACCAGTGCGATATGGCACACTGGTGTGCCTCTGGAAAGCCCTTGGAGCATAGGTTTCAGAGTGCTCCCCATTTCTATTGGCCAGAGCTCCAGAGAAGAGCCCCCTGCTTTCTAAAATGAACTTGCCTGTTCAGTACTAACAGGAAACTGGGTAGCCTTCCTCCCCACTTTGCTTCCCCTGATAGAAGGACAGTGCTTTTTTCCTGTGCGTGTCTCTGCCGACCTCACATCAAATTGAACCCAGGAGAATGAGACCCACACAGGATAAAAGTGCTACTCCTCTTCCTCTAGAGGGAGGGATCGAGAATCATGCAAAACTGGGTTTGGTGTGCTGTGAGGATTGAACAAACTGAAATAGTGTGCCACAAGATAGAAAAGACGAGGAGCACTGCTTTAGAGTGTCAGACACTCTCCCTACCAGAATATCCAAAAGATGATTGCCCAAATTCTGTGGTGGCTTGATTTTTAGGGAAAGGACCTCAATTCAGATGATCAGCTGTAATGTATGAAGACAGTGAGTACAAATGTTTGTTGTTGTTTTTTTGTTGTTGTTTTTTTTTATAGCATGTTCACTGTTTGGTTGCATGGCTGCAGATGAGATTTCATATGTTTGTTAGTTGCACATACTCTTCTGAAAGGCTCTTGTGAATTTGACTTTTTTTCTCTCACACTCACTAAAGGCTTTTGTGTTCTTTGGTTCTTTTGCTATATTTTGGCTATTGTCTTTATGTTGTGTTTTTACCCCCAATGGAAATGGAGACACATTGTCCACGGGGAGAACAATTTCCAAAACCACCTGAAAATGCCCTCCTTGGTTCAGCTAAAGGCTTACACAGCACATGTATTTCTAGCTGTTCTGGGGACATGTCTAATTTGGGAGAGGAAAATACTATGTATAGATTTGATTTCCAAACTTACACGAGTTTTCCATTCATTTTCTATTTATGCAAATTGCAGGTATGAAGTTCAAGGGTACAACCTTACATCCAATCTTCAAAGGGAAACTATCCTTGAAATTAAATGCAAGTTCTGTAATACCTGATGACTTTGTGGTTAATGGACTTTCTAAAAATTGTCCCCTGTAAAACTGGTTGTCCTTTCCCATTTTGTTACACGCTCAGATATGATGTGTTTAGGGTCTCCAGTAGGTGCTATCATTTTTTCTTGCCTTGCCCGCTATTTTCATCTGTCTGCCTTTTCTCCTTCCTAGTATTTGTCATGATTAGGATGATTGCTGTATTTTGATAAATTTGGTCTTAAATGAGGGTTTAAATATCAGGTTTATGATTCTGTTTTTCTTTTGCAGCACCACCACAGTATGCTATTTTGGTGGCAGGAGGAGCTGATGGAGGAAGAGAAAAGAGTCCTTGGGCCTCCCAGAAACAGTGGCCATGAGACGGAGGTCGGGCCAGATATAACTTACCTCATAATTTTGTGCATCAAACCTTTTACAGAGGCCACAACTTTGAATTATTCCTTTTGTATTGTTAATAAAGCGCTCATTCATTGATTTCTTGTGTCTGTTGTGCCTTCATGTGTGTCATATGTTCTTCATGCTGTATGTGACTGGCAACATGTAAATGTTGATGTTTGAGGTTTGATCTTGAATGTGTGGTGGTGTGTCATTATGTGATCAATACATATACATAAGCAGTCACTTAATTTATATTTATTTAGAAGCTTTTAGATACTGTCCTATCAAAAATCAGCCTGGTTTATATGTTGTATATGAACCACAATTCTAAAGAAAAGCAGTATGGGTCCTAAAGAATCATTAATAAATCATCAGTTTCAAACAGATCATTAGAGGCATCTAAAACTAATCTTTTTGCCCCTCAAGACACAATATTCCTCTATGCAACCATATTCAATTTTCAATCAAATTGTTCTACAAACAAGCAAAGAATTTGATTTCTACATAGCTTTTTCCATCAAATTGACCGATTTTAATTTCTTTGTTACTAGTAGCTTCAACCAGGTTTTATTTTTGTGGGAGCACAATTTGCAAGTAGGAATATAGGGTTTAAAATGTTGAGATCCAACATTGTCTCTGGAGCATGGTCCTTCGCTTGTCTTCAATAGATATCTGAATTTCCAACTAGAAAAAATGAACATGGCCATAAAAAAGTGAAATTAAATAAAATAAAACCATGGTTCTGCTTGGGCTGGGTGAGTTCATATCAAACCCAGGCCCTTTGCATGGCAAGCAAGAATTCTACCACAAAAAGACCCACATCTTTCAGGCGTGTTAGGCTTTTGAAAACAGCTGTCTTAATATACATAGTTGTGGTGATGTCCGAATATTTGTGTCTGCATAAAGATCTGATGTTCTAAAGGGTTTCCGCTATTCTGTGGCTTTGGAAAAATGTTTAGAACATCTGATCTAAAATAAGGTATGGGTTTAAAATGGAGTGGAGGAGTAGTCTAGTGTTAGAACACTGGCTTGGTAACCAAGCAAAGAGGTTCGATTCCCACTAGCACTCCTTGTGGCCTTGGGCAAGTCACTTAACCCTCCATTGCCTCGGAAGAAAGGCCTGGCAATCTACTTCCGGTGACACTGCCAAGAAAACCCAGGAGCTTCTGGGTCGCCAGGAGTCAGGACTGACTCGAAGGCACACATTGCATTATTATTGCATGGGTTTAAAGTTTCCACCTTGGGGCAGTCTCTTCCTTTGTTTTCTCCAATTGCATGCATGGAGCTGCAGTCCTACTCCTCCACCTTAGGTTGAACTGGGTGAGACTTAACTCTATTTTCCACTGAGAAATTATATTCTAACAAACGCTCTTTGGTAAGAATGAAGATCTGGGTAGGAATCCTGTCCTTTTCACCCGATCTTTTGAGTGCACATATTCTGAAACCTTTTCCAGCATCTGTGGAACAGAAAGAGGCAGGGCGCTTCTGGCTCTTTTCATAGCTTTCTTTTTTTTAAGATCTATAATTTTTTTCCTGTTTTAAATTGGAATTGAGCCTGGACGTCATTCATAAGTAACAATTTTATCACGGACATCCCAATGCTTCATATGCAGGTGTACTCATGGCTGCCTAAATATCCTAAACTAAAAAGACACCAGAGGGTAATGATAAACCCACCATATTAAAAAATATCCTTTTGAAAAATAATGCCATCAAATAATCAGTGATTAATTAGGACTCATACTTGTGCCAGTATTAAGTACATGGAAGGTAAAGGACCGCATAGCGTTGGGGCATACCAGAGGTGGTGCCAAAGATAATGGTCAGTGGCGAGATCAGCTAAAGCAGTTGAAGTTAGGTTAATCTTTATTATGCCTAACTTTAGCTGCTTTCAAATAACTGGGTAGTGATGAATATTGCCACTGACTGATTATCTTTGGCACCACCCCCGGACTGCCTCAATGATATGCGGTTAGCATTGGGGTATCTAGCGACGTTAGAGGGGGATATTCAGTGTCACAAACCGTATATGTGCCACTGAATATTCTGCTCGGAGCGATTGACATGGTTAACATGTCTGCTAATCACATTAATCACTCTGAATATGGCCCCCTATGTTCTTTCCACTCCAGCATTGATTCTGACGCTGTCAGCGTTTTGCATTGGCTGCGACAGGGTATACTTATTTTAAATGTTGGTAACCTTTTGATGCTGTCAACATTTTGCATTGGCTGCCTCAAGGCGTACTCATCTGAAAAAAGAACCAGTGTTGTGACCTCATATGTCAATTCATATTATGATTTCATATATCAAAAAGTATTAGCTGCTGTGGCTAAATATCCCACCTATAGATACCTTGCAGTATTTTCTTCTATAGTGAAGGGTTCTCTGGGGGTTTGGCTACTATGTGCTGCTGCGGCAGGAATTGGGTTGCCACCTGTCTGCCTTTTCAAGATTTCCAGAAAGGTAGCCTGGCCATGTTAGTCTGTTGTAGCAAAAATGTCAGAGGCAGGTGGCATCAGATAGACTGCCCAGTTTGAGGCTTGAGCTTTTGAGGACAAGAGTCCGATACATCTGATGAAGACAGGTCCTTTTTGTGTTTGGTTATCCAAAAGTTTGCTATGAAAACTTAAAAAAATAAATCATATACAGTTACGTATTTCTTGCAGCAGAGCAGTGGAGTGCTGTGTCCTGATAATTCTGAGCGTTTGACGCTTTAAAGTACCTCAGCTGACTAATTAGAATTCTTGACAGCAATATGGGATGCCCAGGTTCCAACCCTGTGTTAAGTATTTATGTTGTTATAGGTAAAAATAATGCAGTGCAATGTGTGCCGTTGAGTCAATGCTGACTTCTGAGTAAAAGTAATATATTAGTTTAATTTCATTTAACTTCTATTTGATGTCATGCTGTCAATGGGTCCATAGCCAAAATATATCAGTGCCTCTTGGTCTAGTATCTGCACTGGAAATCTTTGCTTTCATGGCCAAGATATGCGCTGTAGTAACTGAAAGCAGAGACATATAATGTGCTCTGCTTATTTCTAATTTCCCATCTTTGTAATTCACTTGCTTTTAGGATGATGAACTGCCCGAAGGTACTGTTGGTGACATTATATCCAAGCTACGAAGCCCAGTGGAAAGAGGAACAATGAAATCCGTGAGGCCCAAAGCTTTGCTGGATAACTGCTTCAAGGTTATGAACATGCTCTTCTCTGTTATGTGTAAGTCATGGTGCAGCAGCTGAAGGAAAGCAAGATGGAGCCTATGATAAATGTGGGTGGGAGGATGGAACAAGGTGGAGATTTTGATAGAGAAGGCCTTTTCCACATGTTAAGTCTGTTTAATAGGTGAATGAGGGGCTTTGCTAAAATCGCGTGGCTGAATATGCGCATTTAATAACTCTAATGCTTATCCTTTCGTGCATGCAGCACATAGGCATTTCCTGAAATGGAGTTGCAATTATATACGCATGCTTTATAACTGTGTTTCTTGAGCATACCCCTGAGCCGGTCTGGTTTTTAGGATATTCACAATGAAAATGCATGAAACAGATTTGCATACAATGGAGGCAGTGAATGCAAATGAATCTCATGCATATTCATGGTGGGTATGCTGAAAACCAGACTGGCTAGTAAATCCACCAGGACTGGCTTGAGGAACACCGCTTTATAAATTACACACCTTACACAGATAGAAGATAATTTCAGGAGCATCTGTATTGAGTAAATAGTGGCATTTACAAGTGTAAATTGGATAAACGTTTAAACAGTGATTTCAGAAAGCCACTATTTACACATGTAGATGGCTGGGATGCAGAGATTAAGGGGGGCATACCAAGCTGTGGCTTGGATGGACCAAAATATTGGAAGTGTATTTTCTATTTTACACGGGAATGCGAATATATTAAAAAAAATTTGAGCTCCTCCAACGCAAGCATAGATTTCATAAGGTTGCTTGTTTTGGCCAGCACTTCAAACAAGGGGTAGAGAGGGAATTACTTTCCTTAATCCCCTGTTTTTTAAATTTTTGTCTTCTCAATGAAAACAAAAATCTTTACCAGCTTTCCTGCCTAACTGGCTTTACTTACACATATAATTTTCTGAGGGTAATTTTATAAAAGCACATTATAAAAGCATTTTCAAACATATATGCCAATATACATGAATTAAATGGTGCTTATAAAATTACCCTGGGGCATACAAATATGTGGAATGACAAGAATCCGCGTATCTGTATGTGACTTTAGTGTAGGCATGTCCTGGGATGCAGTTTGGGCAGAGCACAAGTGGAGTCGCTATTGACTCTGGTGTAAATGTGTGCGCATTAACTTTATCTGCGATTTTTGCAAGATTTGTGCTAGTATTTTATAAAGACAAATAGGGACCCTTCTACTAAAGGTTTTCACACAGGTTAGGTACCTACAGCCCTTGTATTGCTATGGGTCCAATTGCACTTAATGCACATTAACGTCAATAATGCGCCTTGATCTTTAGTAAAAGGGCCCCATAGACATCCATATGTCTTTATAAATTAGTCTACTAATAGATGCCTTCTTGCCCTCTCGCTCTAAGTGACTTTTCATAAAATTACCCTAAGCATGGCTGGCTTGAGGAGTTGTGCTGCCTGAGCCAACTTTTGTTATTGCTCCCCCATCTTGGGGCCAGTCTTGTGGTATGAACCATGCAGATGTCAGGGCTGACACCGCAGGAATGGCCCTATACCAGAAGGAAGCTGGTGGTGTTCTGTAGCTTAAATTCCATTGCTTACCCAATTTTTGCAATTTTGTTTATGCAGCTGATACAGTTGTTAACATTGACACCCTTGCATTTTAGGAATGTTGTGTACAATATTTTGAGAAATAATTGAAAATATGTATAATAATATGTCATATCAAAATAGCCCACACCATTGCTCAGAACATTACCGATCCAGAAAAACTCCTCCTTTTCTCCTTTTATATTTTTTTATTTTGTATATGTATTAATCCAAAAATCTTAAATCTCTTTAAACTTAAAAAAAAAACTTTTGACCAAGCCTTCTGAACCCACCACAAGATATCAAATATATTGACAGTATAAAGAGTACACTGAATGTCAGAGGATTTCAATACTTATCTGACATTGGTGATCTCCCTGGTGTCCCCAATGCCATGTGAGGCACCATCAAGGGTTTTGCTACTGCTTCTTTAGGGAGTATCTTTTAATAGGGTTCCACCGACACAAAGGGCCAAACCAGTGCTCCTCCAGAAAGCTACTATCTAGGGAAGAAGGCAACACACATAATCAACACACAGCTTATCATTATCCCTACTAAACCTACAATAAAAAATCTTGAACACCATTGACAACCAACGTACACCCAAAAATTCCAGACATACATGATTAATTATACATGTTTTGATCCGTGGGATTTGGAGAGCCCTTAATAATTTAGTGGAGTAAGTTTTCATCATTTGAAAGTTGCATCTTTATTCACATCATGATTGGCATTAATTAGATGTGAATTGTTCACTATGAAGAACCAACCTTTATGGGAGAACATCTTTAGTTTTTCCGAGGGCCATATCAAAGACCTGTTGAAAGAAAGGAGTAGTTTTGAGAGTGCAGATATCACATCTGATGGTACAACTTGGACAGCCCTGTTCAATTTGCAGAAATGTCTGGTGAAGACTGAGTTGTATAGACTGTCTCTGCTGGCAGATATTAGGCAACAACAAATCCCAAGGGGCTTACCCCTCTATAAAGAGCAACAATTACCATCTATGGATAAGACATTTTTAGAACACTGGAACAAAATATTGAATAAATGCGTCTTGGACCTTTTGGTCCTTATGGTGGATATCACTAAGGATAACATCACTTCTCTTCAGAAGGAAATAGAGGAAGCATCAGTGGTTCTGAAAACGGCAGAGACAGATGAGTTATCAACGTCAACAAGATGATCTTTCACGACAAACTGAACAATTTAGGAGTAATCTTAAGAAACTTAAAATGAAAAAGTTGAAAAGAGATGAAGAGAATTACACTGTAGGATATGAATATCTTTGGATGGACCCAGAGAAGCAAGAATGGTGGAGGAGGAAAAAGGTGAGGTTTGAACATACTTCAGATGAGTCTTCAGATTCAGATGGTGGACACTGTATAAAGGAAGATTTTTTTAGGGGACAGTTAGGGTCACAAGAAGAAGCCCCCCAGAGGCAGGAGGTATATCAATCAGTCCGGAGACCCTGGACCAGATCTCAAAAGTGAACTCGTCACTGATTGTTAATCTATCTGATACTGTACTGCTACCTATACACGAGCAAGTATTGAATAAAGGACTTTCATTGGTGCCTGGGGTACATTTTGACCCCTTTCAGGTTCGTTTAGATCTTGAAAAATTTATCCGAAAATCGAATCTCGGTTCGTTTAGATCTTGAAAAATTTATCCGAAAATCAAATCTCAAGGCCCATTTTGCAATGTCTGATGAAGCTATTGCTGGTGATCTGGAGGTTTTGGATTCTTCGCTGGTTGCTAATCCAGGAAGGGTTGTACTTCCATTACAATCAAGTTGGTCCTCTCCAGGTCCATCACATCCAGCTCTGAGTGTTTTTTACCAATTAGTGTTACGGGATCTTGTCTCTTTGGAGAATTTGAAGAATAAAAAGATCTTTCTGTCAACTTCTATCTGCTCCTCATGGGCGAGCTGGTCTGGGACTCCCATCACTACTGGCCTGGAAAGTCTCTCTCTGTCCCCTCCAGAGAAGGACCCTCCCAGACTGTGCATTAAAGATTTGGGGGCCCATTCCCTGATTCCTCTGGTTGGCGGCAGGTTTCACATCTTCTTCAGGAATTGGCCCAGGTCACCACAGATTTCTGGTTACTAGACATTATTCAGTACGGCTATGTCCTGGAATGCACAGAGCCAATCCCGGACGCTTTTGTCATCTCCTTTGTGGCTCTGTGAACAAAAGGGCTGCTATGAGGATCACTTGGACAAGTTGTTACTCCTGAAGGCAGTGGTGCCCATTTCCCTGGGTGATCGGGACAAGAACAGGTATTCTATGTATTCCCATTCTAGACCTCAAGGGTGTCAACAAACACTTGTGCATCCTGCACTTCCTGATGGAAACTTTGTGATCCATATTTCAAGTGGTGCACCGAGGGGAGTTCCTGGCATCTCTGGATTTGGCCGAGGTGTATTTTCATATCCAGATCTGGGAGGATAAGCAAGGTATCTACGTTTGCCGTGTTTGACTTTCACTTTGCCACCCTCCCATTTAGACTCTCCACTGCTCCAAGGATGTTTTCCAAGGCCATGGTGGTGATGGCAGCTGCTGCGCTACAGTGCCAAGGGATTTGTGTGCACCCGTATCTGGACGATTGGCTTGTCTGGGCCTGTTCTCTTTCAGAGGCATCTCTGGTAGCGACCCGAGTGGTGTCATCTTTGGTAAGCCTCATCTGGGTGATCAGTCAGGGAAAGAGCCACTTGCTACCTTCCCAGTCTCTGGAGTTCCTGGGAGCACATTTCGATACTCGAGTGGGCAGAGTCTTCCTGCCTGAGGAGTCAGTTAAAAGGTTGTTGGATTGCCTGGCGTGACTATTTTCAGCTCCTCCGATTGATGGCAGCAACAATCAAGATGGTGATGTGGGCACATGCTCATTTGTGGCCGTTTCAATGGTCCTTGCTCACTCTGTAGTCCCTGAGTTCTCAGGAGTTCAAACTCAGGCTCCTGCTCCCAATGATGGTGAAAGCCAGCCTGCGGTGGTGGCAGCATACCAGTCTTCTGAGGAAGGGCATGCTGCTGAATGATTACTCACAGAGCCTTCTGACAATGGATGCCAGCCTCTCATGCTGGGGAGCCCATTTGCCAAGACCGAGTGGCCCAGAGCCTTTGGAACTGCAGGGCGTCAATATGGTCCATCAACCACCTTGAGGCGAGGGCCATCAGGTTGACTGTTCTGCATTTCCAGCCCCTGGTCAAGGGCCAGGTGGTTTTAGTGTTTTCGGACAACACCACAGCAATGGCTTATGTCAATTGGCAAGGCGGCACGAGGAGTGCTGGGATAACCCTGGAGATGGCTGTCCTGTTTGCCTGGGTGAAGAAGAACCTCCTAGCTGGCCCAGCACATTGCCGTGGTGGGCAATGTGGAAGCAAACTTCTCAGCTGGCACTCTCTGGATCCAGGAGAGTGGGAGTTGAGTCAGGAGGTATTTCAGTTGATTCTGCACTGCTGGGGTCGCCCCAAGATGGATTTGATGCCAACCTGCTCTAATGCCAAGTGTGCGGCTTCTTCACACGGAGATGGGGCCTGGGGATGTCAATGCCTGGGCTCAGCCTTGGCCATGTCAGCACCTGCTGTATATGTTTCCTCTGTGGCCTCTGATGGGGCATGTTCTTCGGTGTACAGGACACCACCTGGGAAGGATTATTCTGGTGGTGCCAGATTGGTCGAGGAGAGTGTGGTTTGGAGGTCTGATGCAACTCCTGCAAGCATCACCTCTTCCTTTGCCTCCATCTCAGGGTTTGTTGCATCAGGGAGATCATCCTGTAGGACCTGACTCCCTTCTCGCTTATGGCTTGGCTCTTGAAAGGCGACAGCATGTGAGGGCTACCCTCTGGTGGTAGTTTCCACTCTGCTCAGAACCCATAGGTCTACCAACCTGGCATACATGCGGGTCTGGTGCCTCTTTGATCGATGGTGCAGCGCATGGCAGCTGGTTCCTGAGGCAGCCAAGGTGCCTTCTCTATTGGCCTTTCTGCAGGACAGTCTGTAGAAGGGCCTTTCTCTTAGCTCCCTGAAGATTCAGGTGCAGCTTTGGCCTGTTTCAGAGGTCCAGTGGCTGGTAAACATCTAGCCTTATAACCAGAGGTTTTGTACTTTCTTCAGGGGGTTTGGCATCTTCATCCTCCCCTCTGGTTTGTGATCTCTTACTAGGATCAAAGTCTGATGCTCAGGGCCCTGTTGTCAGAACCCTTTGAGCTGTTGAGGCATGCTACTCTTAAGGATTTGAGGCTGAAGACTATCTTCTTAGTTGCAATTTGTTCCGCAAGGTGGATTTCTGAGCTGTAGGCTCTGTCTTGCCAAGATCCATATTTATCTTTTTCTGAGGAGGCCATTTCCATTCGATCTGTGTCTTTCTTTTTACCTAAGGCAATTTCTCCCTTTCATGTGAACTAGGTGATTTGCTTTCCCCCTTCCTCTAAGGAGCAGTGTCAGTGGAAGGATAAGGATCTTAGTCATGAGGATGTCTAGAGGGTGCTTTTCCGGTACTTGGAGGTTACGAATTTTTAGTCAGTCAGACCATCTTTTTGTGCTGTTTGCTGGCCTGTGCAAAGGTGATGCGGCAGCTAAATCTACATTGAAGCGCTGTATTAAAGAGGCCATTGCCTTGATGTATCTGTTGCGGAACTGGCCAGTTCCAGAGGGTTTGCACGCCCATTCTTTCTAATTGCAAGCATCCTAGTGGGTGGAGTGGAGCTCGGTAGCCCCTGCAGACATTTATCGGGCTGGAACATGGGCGTCACTTTCCATTTTTGTCAAGTATTACTGCTTGAATGTCCACGCTTAGGCAAACCCAGCTTTTGGCTCTAAGGTTTAGCGAGTTGCTATGTCGTCTTCTCGCCCAGTGGAGTCGTAACTTTGGTATGTCCCACTTGTCTAGACTGATCTAGCAGAAAAATATGAAAGGTGATATTTTACTTACCAGATACCTTGAGTCCTGCTAGACTGGTTCAGGGCCTGCCCCTGGAACTATGTTTGCTCTGTTCTGTGACAGTACCCTTGGGTCCACTATGATTTGTATACTTGGTTCTGCAGGTTCATCTTTGACTGACAGCCTTTTGTTCATGCTTTCCTGTGCATAGTTCTCTACTGTTGATTACTGATTGTTGCTTACGTTGAAGTTGTGTGTGGCTTGCCATGTTCTCCCATATGATTTGGGATGAATACTGAAGAGACCTCTGGTGGCTGAGGCGAATAGAGGCATGGGAGAGATGTCATTGAAACCTGGGCTTTTCATTGGTTCTTTGTCTCCACCAATCTGCTGGTTGGGAAACACAACCCATGGCATTTTTTTCCATTTGCACATCTCATTTTTGTTATTGTAAACCACCTAGATACTTTGTGTATGTGGTGCGTCAAATGAAATTAAAGGATAAAGAACCCAGGCTGGTCTAGCAGGACTCAAGGAAAGAACATTATCTGGTAAGAAAATGTTACCTTCTGTGATTGCTCTCAAATGGTTGCGTTCTTTTTAAGTTTAAGGTTATGATTGTCTTTTTAGCTTTGCATCTTTGACCTGTGCAGTCCCACAGATCTCCAGTCTCACTCCTTTTCTGTTTAATGTCATTGTGGTGTTTCTGGGCTCCTCTTGACCTCTTGATTCAGGGGTTTGGAGGCAGTGTGGATATGTATGTCGATGACATTAAACAAACCAGTGGGATTTTTTTTATCATGTTGCCCCCTTGTCTCTTGCCAATTTCAACAATTATCTTGGTGCTGTGACTAGCTGGTTTGGCTGTCATAAATTGATGGTAAATCCTACTAAATTTGAGTCAGTATATTTTTCTTAATCTCCTACTACAGAGTTCTGGCCTGATAGACCCTCTAGCCAGTGTCCCAACTAAAGAATATTATCCAAAACAATAGCTAATTCAGAAAAAACTCTTTTATATAAATCAGATAGTGGATGTAGGGCATCAGCTGTAGAACAATATAGAAATAGCACTGCACTTAGCAGCCTTACTGCAGTTGACTGTCTATTGACAGATCTAACATCAACTGCCACCACATCCACATTAAAAATTA
Source organism: Ichthyophis bannanicus (assembly GCA_033557465.1). Taxonomy (NCBI): domain Eukaryota; kingdom Metazoa; phylum Chordata; class Amphibia; order Gymnophiona; family Ichthyophiidae; genus Ichthyophis; species Ichthyophis bannanicus. The sequence continues at coordinate 558,200,532 of CM066034.1, read as the reverse complement.
CAATAAACAACAATACGGTCACTTATCTTTGTGACCATAACATCACAGCTTCCAAAGTGACACCTCTTCTGAATTAGCTATTGTTTTGGATAGTATTCTTTTGTTAAGACTCTGGTTGAACTTGCTGTCGAGTTTTTTATACCCTCAAGCCAGTCAGGTTTTCAGGATATCCACAGAACTTGGAAGACATCTCTTGCAGTGTGCTGTATGGTATGTTGCAGCCCCAGTTTAACCTGCGTGGTTGATGTCTGCAGTGTCAATCTGTTCTTGTTGCATCCAGCAAACCTTGAGGTGTTCAGTATCTGCATTGCACTGCTGATAGTCATCTGTAGTGGCTGTGCTGAGTGGCTGAGTGTGTCATTAACAAATATCTTGGGGTCTGGCTTATAAATAGCATTGAGGTTTAATTTTGCAGCATGCTCTGAAGTTGCTTGGATGCATGCAGTAGGTTTGTTTTTTTTAAGATTCCTGTCAGTGGTTTGTGATCAGTTTCTACCATAATTATGTCTCGGCTACAGAGGTAATGATGAAAGCACTGGCAGGCAAACAACGCTGAGACTTTCCTTTTTCAATTTGCACATAATTTTGCTTAGCTGGAGTAGTGCCCTGGATGCAAAAGCCACTGGCTGACCCTCTTGTATTAAGCAGCAGTCAAGCCCATTTTTGCTAGAGTCACTCTGTATTGCGCAGGTTTGGTGACATCATAGTATCACAACAGAGGGGCATCAGTGATCAAGCACTTTATTTTCTGTACTGCCTGGTCATTTTTCAGAAGCCATTACTAAATTGTATCTTTATCCAGAAGTTTTCTAAAGGGCTTACATATCTTAGACAGATCTGGCATGAATTTTTGATAGGTACATTACAAACCCAATGAATGGATTTTACATCTGCAGACAGTGGCATATCCTGTATGGCTTTCATTTTCTCCGTCTTTCAGGTCCTGTGAATCAGCTCTTTTGAAAATGAGGCCCAATACTGACTATTTTATTGAGAATTAAGGTTGTGATTTTATTCACATATGGGGCTTTTTATACTGATCTTCCATTACATTTGAGTTCCATACTAGTTCTTTATTGCTCTTCTCTTTCCCTTCGTTCATCCTGGGGATAGTCTAACTGTTCCCTATTGCTCTTGCATTATACTGAAACGTACTCTTTCAGCCTTTTATTCTTTGGCTTCACTTTATTGGTTTCTCTGCCTTGCTGAGAACAACTGCACTACAAGGCTTTGCCCTAGCATCCTGGTTTGCTCTTTACTGCACCCAGCTGGGTGAGAAGCAGTGCAAGGATCATTTCACCACCCTGGCTGCCCAGATACCTCCGGAGCTCCCCAGGCAAAGTGCTCATCCCATGAAGTGCACTTAACAGACCTCTGCCATCAGTGGTAAGCTCTGCCCCTCCAAGAGGCATCATCGCTTGGCGACAGCATCAATAAAGTCCTTTACTGCACCTAAGCATGGCCCACAAAAGGGCCCTTGCCGTGGCCTTTAGCATGAACCGCAGCATACACATAAACTTTTACAAACATGACAGCTCACATTCTGCTTATCAAGAAGCAACTAATCCATTAGCATCAACCTATGGGAACACAACCACATGAGGTAAGAGACATCGTCTCACTGTCATTAGTCCCTAATGCACTGCCCCATTTCACAGATATAACTTACTTGCGTGCTCTAAACGCTTGCTCCGTAAAGCCATATTTTCTTAAAATAAACCAAGAACCACTAAAGTTACACAAATTCCACTTAAAGAAGATACCTCCTACAATTACATTACACCACAGTCATCCTCTGTATATTCAAATCAAATAGATTATAGATCAATCATGCCCTCAATAGCATTTCTGCTAAGTGTTACATACATCTCATTATTAATCACACACACACACTGAATCACTAGTGCCTCGCTCAGGTTTAATCCCAGTTATTCATAGTTATGCCCAGAATGATGTAATCACTCCCCACCTACAGATAAAGGAACAGGGGTACCCTGTGCCCTAGTCAGAATCAAGCTACAAGAATCTATAATAACATCTTGCAACAAAGTAACGCATCTCCATCATAACTTAAAATGCATACTCATCAATGCCAGGTCAACTCACAATAAGGTTCCAGTATTAGAAACATAGAAACATGACAAGGGAAAAAGACCACATGGCCTATCTAGTCTGCCTTTCCATATCAACCACTACAACAGTCCCCTTTTTTCCTTTAGAGATCCTCTGTGTTTGTCTCATGCTTCTTTGAATTCAGATACTGTCCTCATCTCTACCATCTCCACTGGGAGACTATTCCATGGAACCACCACTCTTTCCGTAAAGAAATATTTCCGCATATCACTCCTGAATCTATCCCCTTTCACCCTCATCCCATGTCCCCTTGTAGCAGAGCTTGCTTTCAATCGAAAGAGGCTCTCCTCCTGTGCATTTATGCCATGGAGGTATGTCAACATCTCAATCATATCACCTCTAACCCGCCTTTCCTCTAAGGTGTACATATTAAGATCCTTCAGTCTGTCCTCATATGCTTTATAATGAAGACCACTAACCATTTTAGTAGCCATCCTCTGTACTGACTCCAGCCTGTTTATATCCTTTTGAAGTGCAGTCTCCAGAATTGCACCCAGTATTCCAAATGTGGTCGCATCAAAGACTTACACAGAGGCATTATCACCTCCTTTCTTCTGATGGCCATTCCTCTCCCTATGCACCCAAGCATCCTTCTAACTTTTACTGTTGCCTTTTCTACGTGTTTAGCTACTTTAAGATCATCAGAACAACTTTAAAGAACAACTTCCTTTGGAGGCGGGACAATGCTGCACGGAGCCTGTCGAGAGGCAGGAAGGCTCCGCAATGGTTTTACAGGCACAGCCGCGGTTCCCTAAGAGGCAGGGAGCCGCGGCTGCATTAGAAGGGAGACGGTGAGTTTGCCGCTGCCAAAAAGTGGACTCGGCAGCGGCAGCAGCTTGTGCGCTTTTTTTTTTTAACAGCGGAGTGAGGCGACCCCCGCTGAATCCTGTGGCGATCGCGACCGACAGGTTGAGAACCACTGTGCTAGAATGTCCCCAAGTTCCCTCAGTATTATAGAGTGTATCTCATCTGGTCCCATCGCTTTGTCTACTTTAAGTTTAGCTAGTTTCTCACGAACACAGTCTTCTGAAAATTGTTCAAGATGCTCCTCGCTTCTGTTCCTGTTTGTGGGTGTTTTTTGAGGTACTGCTCTTGGTTCTTCATTGTGAACACAGAACAGAAATATTAAGCAATTATGCTTTATCCTCATCAGCTTCTACATATTTCACCCCTTCACCCTTGAGTCTGACAATACCACTTTTGCCCTTCCTCTTCTAATTAACATTTCTGAAAAACATCTTATCCCCTCATTTTATTGCATTGGCTATTTCCCATTCTTTTTGAATCTTTGCTTTCCTGACTACTTTGCTAGCTTCTCTAAGTTTTTTCCAAATATCTTCTGTCTTCTCTGTGTGATCTCTTGTATTTCATGTAGGCCTCCCTCTTTTTCTTCACCTTTTCAGCTACTTTCGAAAACCATAGCGGTCTCCTTTTCCATTTACATTTATTTAACATTTTAACAAAAAGGTTGGTTGCCCTTAAAATATCCCCTTTCAGTTTTGCCCACTGGTTTTCTACATCCCCCAGCTGTTCCCATCCCCCTAAAGACTCCCTGAGGTATTGGCCCATCTTGACAAAGTTAGTTTTCCTAAAGTCTAAGACCTTCGCTTTTGAATGGATTTTAACAGCCCGAGTCCTGATACTGAACCACACCATCTGGTGATCACTGGATGCAAAAAGATCTCCCACTATAAACATCAGAAACACTTTCACCATTGGTAAGCACAAAGTCCATAATGGCCCCTTCATGTGTGGTTTCTTTTACCAGTTGTCTGAATAGTTCTCCCTGTAAGAATTCAGGATCTCCTTACTTCTAGATGATACTGCAGCAGGAATGTGCCAGTCAACATCAGGCATATTGAAATCCCCTATCAGTAGCACTTCCCCTTTCCTGGCAATGCTACATAGTTCTTCAATTAACTCTCCATCCACCTCTTCCTCCTGTGAGGGAGGTCTGTATATCACACCAATGCAAATAGATTTCTCTTTCCCGCTTTCTAATTTAATGCACAGTGCCTCCTTTCTCCCTTTTAAGTTCTGTAGTTCCAAAGCTTTAATATTATTTTTTTACATATAGTGCCACTCCTCTTCCCCTTCTTCTTACCCTGTCCTTTCTGAATAAACTATAGCTGGTATAGTTACATCCCAGTCATGGTTTTAATTTAATTTAACAGGTTTTTTATACCGCTTTATCATTTCAATCAAAGCAGTTTACATTATAACTTAAACTTGGTAATGTACATTAAACAGGGACATTGATAACTTGGATTTTTCTGAGGCAATGGAGAGTTAAGTGACTTGCCCAAGGTTAGAAGGAGTGCTAGTGGGAATCAAACCCTGGTCTCTTGATTCCCAAACCAGTGCTCTAACCATTAGGCCACTCTGCCACTATGTGAGCCATGTTTCTGTAACTGCCACTAAATCCAAGTCAGCCTCTCCCATTAAAGTTTCAACATCTGGGATTTTATTTCCTATGCTACGGGCACTTATACACGCCGCTTTCCATACGTTGCGCCTTTTACCCATTTCCAAAAAAGTCATTTAATGTTTCACTTACCTGGGGGCTTTCTTCACCCATCCCTAATGAATCTAGTTTAAAGCCCTCTTCAGTAGATTAGCCAGTCTGCTACTGAAGACATATCGACCGTTCTTGAATAGATGGACACCATCTCTGTTCTGCAACCCTTGGAACAGCATCCCATGGTCCAGGAAACCAAATCGCTCTCTGACACCATCCACGCAGCCATGAATTCATCTTCAGGATGCCAGCTTCTCTGTCTTAGCCTTTACTCTCAACAGGGAGGATTGAAGAGAACACCACCTGTGTCCCTATCTGCTTCACCCTCTGTCCCAGAGCCATGAAGTCACTTTTGATACACTCCGAGGGATACCTGGCAGTATCATGTGTGCCAACATGGGTTAGCAATATTGGGTAATAGTCAGTGGGCTTGATGAGTCTCGGCAAACTCTCCATAACATCTCAGATTTTGGCACCTGGCAGACAGCATACCTCTCTGGACATCAAGTCTGGTCGGCAGATGGATGCCTCAGTATCCCTCAGAAAAGAGTCACCAACTACCACTACCCTTCGCTTCTTTGTAGTCATTGATTCTGCAACTTTGGGGTGCTCGAGCTCTGGTTCTTCCCTTTCCAGGGATGCTTTCACTGCCTCCACTTCCAGGGCTGCATAATGCTTCTTCACTTCAAGGGCTGGAGGTTGGATTGGTGATTCTGCAGTCCCTGGTGACTTGTGTCCAACCTTCGTCATTCGGTAGGCTCCCATCTTCTCCTCTGCTGAAGAGCTTCGATGTTGCAAGAAGCATCTCATCAATGTACTTCTCACTGTCTTGAATGCTCCTCAGCCTCACCACCTCCTTTGAGTTCCTCCACTTGTTTCCTGAGAGCTTCGGCATGCAGGCATCCTGCACATGGAGCCAGTCCTTCAACTGGCATTGGAACCTCTGTCTGGACAGAGGCAGAAGCTGTAATGGGGGCAACAGCTTTGGCAATATGATTTTTCCAAGCCATTGTTCAGTTGGTGGAGCTTAAGTATCTGTTGAAGCAAAAGAGAGAGACCTACCAAAGTACCAGCTGGTCTCCCAGCTGTCCTTTCAGAGAAAAAGCAGTTAAATCTCTTTTAAGTGTGTTCAAAATGTGCTGTTCCAAGTCCCTGTGCGTAGTTATTTGGGGAGGTGCCCTATAAAGCAAGACTATTCACTAGGGATGGGTGGGAGTTGGGGGGGGTGGTAGGGAGGGAACTGACATCTGATGAGGTGTCAGTAGCTTCAAAGAGCTGAGAAAGATACTAAAGCAGAGTTTTATACCTACCCCACTAAAGAAAATATTTCCCCTTTTAAACTAAAGCACCAAAAAGAATGTAACTTTGTTTTAAAAATGTACCAAAACCCTTTTAAGAGCTCCCAGGCAGAGAGCTAGTAATTTAAAAAGCCACAAACTCTTACCTTTGCTTAAAATATATAGCCCCTGTTAGGAATGCCTCAACTATCTCAATGACTGCAATATTGATATTATGTGTGTAACCGAGCCATGGTTCACCAACACCAACAATGTCCTTACATATCAACTATTAACACCAAATTATGACCTCTTCATCTGCCCAAGAGCTAACCATAGAGGTGGAGGGATCTTTATCTTTGCTAGAAATCACCTAGAGTTCCACAGCATCATCGCCAACAGTGGAGGAGGCATAGATACTGAATGCTCACAAGTTCAAATAGATCTTTAATATTCTGCCTAGCCTACAGATCATCAACTGCAAGAACTGAGGAGTTAACTGCCCTTTTGGAAGTAATGTGTGGACACTACACAAAATAAGTGACACACAAAAAGGCAAACCTTACTCAACAGCCCTTCTGCAGTATGACTAACGAAGACCAAAAAGAATCAGACCAAGGACAGATCCCTGTGGCACGCCACTGGTAACCTCCTTCTCAGTTTACATGTACACTTTGTTGCCTCTCACTCAACCCATTTCTAACCCAGTCAATCACTTTAGAGTCCATCCATAGGATGCTCAATTTATTTATAAGTTGCCTGTGCGGAACGGCATCAAAGGCTTTAGTGAAATCTAAGTACACTATATGTAGGACTCTTCCTCAGACCAGCTCTCTTGTCACCCATTCAAAGGAATCATATTTGTCTATTAAGACCTGCCTCTGGTAAATCCATGCTGCCTCGGATCCTGCAATCTATTGGACTCCAGAAACCTCACTATCCTCTATTTAGTAATGTTTCCATTAATTTACTCACCACAGAGGTCAGACTAACTGACCTGTAGTTCTCAACCTCATCCTTACTTTTACTTTTGTGTAAAGGGACCACATGTGCCTTTCTCCAGCCCTCTGGGATCACTCCCAGCTCTAAAGAATCATTGAAAAGGTCAGTCAGTGGACCTGCTAGAACATCCCCAAGTTCCTTCAATATTCTTAGATGTATCCCATCTGGTCCCATCACTTTGTCTACTTTTAGTTTAGCTAGTTCCTCACGAATACAAAATCATTCAAGATCCCCTTCACTTCTTTTCCTATTTGTGGGTGTTTTCTGATGTCCTGCTCCTGGCCGTTCAGCTGTGAACACAGAACAAAAATATTTGTTAAGCAATTCCACTTTACCCTCGTCATCTTATACATATTCCTCCCCTTCACCCTTTAGTCTGACAGTACCACTTTTGCACTTCCTCCTCTTCCTAACGTATCTGAAAAATGTCTTGCCCACCATTTTTTGCATTGGCTATTTCTTTCATCTTTACTAGCTTCTCTAGGTTTCTCCAAATATTAATGCTTGTCTTCCTCTCTCTGTGATCTCTTGTTTTTTTATGAAGGCTTCCCTATTTTTCTTCACCTTTTCAGCTACTTCTTTTCTTTTTACATTTATTTACCTTTCTAACAAAAAGTTTTGTTGCTCTTAAAATATCCCCTTTCAATTATGTCCATTGCTTTTCTACATCCCCCAGCTGTTCCCATCCCGATAACGACTCCTTGAGGTATTGTCCCATCTTGGCAAAGTTAGTTTTCCTAAAGTCTAACCCTTGCTTTTGAATGGATTTTATCAGTCCTGGTCCTAACTGGACCACACCATCTGGTGATCACTGGATGCCAGGTGATCTCCCACTATAACATCAGAAACACTTTCCTCATTACCAGGTCCAGTATGGCCCCTTCACTTGTGGGTTCTGTTACCGGTTTGCTGGAATAATTCTCCTGAAGATAGTCCAGGATCTCCTTTCTTCTAGATGAGATTGCAGTAGGGAACTGCTAATCAACAACTGGCATATTCAAATCACCTATCTGTAGCACTTCTTCTTTCATTCCAATACTGCATGTGTCTTCTATTAAATCTCTGACCACTTCTTCTCCCTGTGAAGGAGATCTGACACATCACATCATATCACAGCAATGCAAATGGATTTCCATTTCCCTCTTTCTAGTTTAACCCCCACAGTACCTCTTCACTCTCTTTTAAGCCCTGTAATTCTATTGCTTTAATATTATTTTTTACATATAGTGCCTCTCCTCTTCCCATTCTTCCTAACCTGTCCTTCCTGAATAAAGTATAGCCCGGTGTAATTACATCCCAGACATGGTCGTTTATGAACTATGTATCTGTTACCACCACTAAATCCAAGTCAGCCTCTTCCATTAAAGCCTCAACATTCTGGGATCTTATTTCCCATGCTATGGGCATTTATGCACATCGCTTTCCAGATGTTGCCCTTTTTACCCATTTTTACAGAGGTATTTAATGTTTTACTTACCTGAGAGCTTTCACTTATCTGAGAGCTTTCATTCTCTGAGGGCTTTCACTTACCTGGGGGACTTTCTTAACCACCACTACTTCCCCACGACCCATGCCCAGTTCAAAGTAGCTTGATTAGTCCCCACTCTACTCAAGATTACCCAGATTTCTCTTACACAAGACTACATGCAAACCAACCTCAAGAATGCTTCTCTTCATCCAATAATCAAAAGCACCTTATCAGACTCAAAGGTTTCCAGTTCCTTTAAAACACATTTCCAGCCTACCTTTTCTTGCAAAGGTAATTGAAAAGGTATTACAGCTTCAGCTTCAGGACCACATTAACTCACATGCACCTCTTGACCCACAACCATATAGCTCCAGACCCAACCATGGAGTTGAGACCCTATTAAGTACTCATAGATAGTCTCATAAAAGACATCAAAAAAACACATTGATGGTTCATCCTAATATACCTAGACATCACCTCAGCCTTTGATTCAGTTCTTCACAACATGCTATTATTATGCTTACAATCCCTAGGATTAGTAGACATAACATTGAAATGGTTCCATTCTTATCTAAAAAGATGTCGACAACAAGTGAAAATAGGAGTACAGAAATCCGCTTCCTATGCTCCACAGCAAAGAGTCCCACAAGGTTCTGCTTTATCTTCACTTCTATTCAACATTTACCTATAGCCCATCTGTACAATTATACAGGCCCATAATGTGAACTATCACATATAAAGCCCATGTACCATGATCCCAAAACTGGATTCTAGGCGACTTCAACCTGCCTACTCTGCAAGAATCTCAAGCCACTGCTTTCCTAGAAGCACTACATGAGCTGGGTTAGTCTCAGCTAGTCGACAGGCCCACTCACGTCAAGGGAAACTGGACTTGATCTTTGCCCCACAGACAGACACAGAACCCACCCAACCAATGATACCGACCATAACTCCTGTGCCATGGTCTGACCATAGCCTGCTCAAATTCCACATACCTATTAACACCTACAACCGAAACTCCAACAAGACCAACGCTGCTCCTGAAACATCGTTGAAGTGCTTCCGCCCCTTTGATAAAGAAGAAATTTGAGAGAAGATCCTCCCACTCCTCAACAATGCAGCACATGACCTAGATGCTCTGGTATCCACCTGGGACGATAGCCTCAAGACCATCATCTGCATACCAGCCACACACAAAAAAACAAAGAATCGAGAGCATGCACCATGGTATACTAAAGAGCTCCGAGCATCACTCCTGTACCTGTGAAAGCTCGAGAGAAGATGGCGTCGAGCACGCTCTACCGAAGAACAAAGTACTTACAACGCTCACTTAAGAGTACACCGAGATGAAATAATGAAGAAGCGGAAACAATATCATTCAGACATCTTGAAGCGGTCGTTAAACAAGCCCCACGACTTGTTCAATATAGTGAAATCTCTTATAAGAGAACCACCTGTAGACCAGTCACATATGCCACAGCCCCAGGCATACTCCAACTACCTACAATCAAAAATGGTCCAAACTGGTGTAACCTCAAGCCCCGCTGACAACACCCTACTGCATAATCTGTCCCAACCATCGCCACTATCCAAATTTGACAAAATATCACGCAGAGAGATTGAAGACACTATCGCTGCAATCAACCCCACCACTGCACCCAACGACCCATGCCCAGCTCTCTGGATAAAGGAGTTACGCTGCGACTTAAGCCAATATCTGAGCAAGTTAGTAAACCAATCTCTCACAACGGGATCGTTCCCACAGAGTCTGAAACAAACATCAATCAGACCACTACTGAAGAATAACAGGCTGGACCCAACGAAAGTGGAATCATACAGACCAATTTCAAGTATCCCCATGCTTGCAAAAGTAATTGAAAAGATAGTACAGCGCCAAATTCAACAGCATATTGACACTGAAGCACCACTGGATCCATCCCAACATGGGTTCAGAGAAGCACACGGGGTAGAAACCCTCCTCACCACCCTATTTGACAACCTAGTCTCTGGAAGCGACAAAATTCACCAAGGATTCGCCCTCATCTTCCTGGACATCGCAGGTGCCTTCGACTCGGTGAGCCATGAGATCCTCATACAACGCCTCAGCGAGAAAGGAATACAAGGAACTGCTCTAGACTGGTACAAATCGTACTTGACTAATAGATGGCAACATGTAAGGTCTGGCTCCACAACCTCAGAATCATTTTTGCAAAATCAGGGAGTGCCACAGGGTTCGTCACTATCTGCATTGATGTTTAACGTCTACATGCAGCCCATATGCACCCTAGTACGCTTGTTCAAGGTCAACTGTCTGGCCTATGCAGATGATATCCTGCTATACATCCCATTCAGGACCGACCAACCAGATTTCTCCCCTCTAACAAGATGTTTTGAGGCAGTAGACTGGCTCAGTACGCAAAACCTGCGAATCAACTACAGCAAAACAGATGTTCTTTTCATTTCAAGGAACCAGGACTTCACCCCTCCACCCTCTTTAAAAATCGGCAACACAGAACTGAAAACTAAGCCCACAATACGCTACCTTGGCGTTACCCTGGACCAACAGCTGGACTTAAAAACCCACATAAGAAACACCGTAAAAACAATATATCTGAAAATAAGGACCTTAAAACACCTACGACCACTACTCGACCTCAGCGACTATCGATCAATATATCAAGCCTTAATATTACCACATTTCGACTACGCCAACGTAATTCTACATGGTCTCCCTCAAGCAACACTAGCCCCGCTCCAACTCGCAATGAACACTGCTGTGAGAGTATTAACAGGAGCTTCACGGAGAGAGCATATAACTGCAGTCTTGATGAACCTCCACTGGTTACCTGTTCAAGCAAGAACCCTCTACAAAGTACTAAACCTGACCTTCAAAGCCTTAAACATTCAGACCCCCACAGCCATCAGCAAGATGATATACAACGTACTACATAACAGAAACAGAAGACCCACAATGTAAAACACCCTAGAGGTCCCAAAAGCAATGACGAAATGTACAAAAGCAAAAACGATTTATGCACCTAGAGCATGGAACGCCCTCCCCACTTATATTAGAAACAGCACCGACCTAATCCACTTCAGGAAGGCATTAAAGCATCATCTGTTCACTATATACTACCCCGAATCCAGCCTTAGTAAACATGCATGGTGCTCCTCAGACAATCACCCACCGCACCTGACTAATCAGACCCAGCATGAAAAAGGATAATCAGCTCGGTCCCCCAACAGTACACCCTGAAATAGAATTTAGGCACCCAGCGTAAATAAGATGTAGATAGACCCCGTCTGAAAGTAGGTACCAGTGTAAATATGATGTAGATAGTTTCCCCCAGTTACTTCCAAGTTGATCCCCCCGTTCATTGTAAATACAACGCAGAGTGCCTGCGTTGTATAGTTGGTGTTGAATGTAAACCGCACTGATCTAAATAGCATGGTATAGAAGAAATGTTAAATAAATAAATAAATAAATAAATAAAATAAATGTACACTTTTATGATGAAATGCTTCAATACAGTCACACAGTGGTTATCCAAGTACAATCTATCTGTGAATTATAAGAAAAATGAAGTTCTCTATATCACTGATAGACACAGGTGGATCCCTTTATAGCAACAGGATAAAATCAAAATAACCTTAACTGTCTCTGCTATCTCAACAAATAGGGGTGATCTGCACAGAGTGGCGGGTACACTCCTAAACAACGGCATGGGGGGGACCTGCACAGAGTGGCAGGTGCATCTACTCTTGCCACCTTGCTGGGCAGACTAGATGGACCATGATGGTCTTTATATGCCGTCATATACTATGTTACTAGAAACACAAACTTCAGTCCACCGAAGTCTTTAAAAGTTCCAAAAGCAGAACTAGGGTTTAACTCTGAAGTATGTTACTAAGGAATAACTCAAGATCAGCAGCTAACCTTGCAATCACACATTAGCAACACCATAAGGCTCGTTTACCACAAAATAAGAATACAGCACCTACGACCATTATTGAACATCCATGATTTCTCCGGGAAACAAGCAGGAAGTCAGTCCTCACATATGGGTGATGTCTGTACCAGCAAGAGCCTGCACGGAAGCATCTCCACAGCTTTCAAAGAAAACCTTCGGGAGATGCAATACGCATGAATGGTCCACTTCCCACCCAAGGGTGCCATCTTGCCTCAGTCTCCTTTATTCTGCAGAGCCCTTTGGACGCTGTCCAATTTTCCCCAGAAAAAGTCTGATTTTATTCTCAAGTTTTTCTGGTTTGCGTACCGGTTCCTTCCTGCTCCTGAGCCAGCTCGCCTTGGCGTCACTCCTTGGGTCCATTTGTTTATTTTTTTTCTTCATTTTTCATCGAGGTTTCCCTTGACCAGCGTTTGTTCCCTTTTTCCTCTGAAGGCCTTGGACCCTGCCGGGAGGCGGGGACCCCCCTTTTTCCGATAGCCTCCATTGTCTTCAAAAAGTGTGACCAGTGTGGCAAAATGTCACTCACCAATCCACATGACTGCTGCCTTCGATGCCTTGGTCTGGAGCACGATGACTCCAACTGCGAGCTCTGTAGAGCCATGGCCCTTAAAGCCTTAAAGAGATGCTATCAGCAGCAGGAAAAGTTCTTTCAGAAATTCGACTCCACCTCAGAGTTTCCGGTGACACCACACTCCAATGCCCCCTGTGATATCTCGGCGCCTGCAAAGCCAGAGCATCTTCGGAGTCCTGAGGCTGCGATTTCTCCAAATCCAGTCCTATCAGCTCTACATTGGCACATACCTAAAGGAACTGTCAAAGGAGCTCGAGGGATACTCGGCAGGCCTTGAAGGTGAACCCCTGCAAAAGTTCAAGACCCTAACCTCGGCAATCAAAGAATGCTTGAAGTTTCTGTCCCGAGCAGCCTATGATGGCTTCGAGTCATTGACCAGGGTTGCCGCCGCCGGTATCGGGGCATGACACCAAGCATGGCTGTAATGGTACAGGACAAATTAATCATTGTCCCCTGCATAGGTGAAAATTTATTCAGGAAGCCCATGGCAGATAAAGCAGCAGAGTTAGAGACAGAGTATGTCAAGAGAACCAGGCTCTCAAAGAAGACCTTAGTGCAACCCTGGAAGAAAACCCCGGGGGAAAACCCCTTCTTCTTGAGGAAGAAAGGGGGCTTTGGTATTGCTCCGCACTTCCAGACCACCTTGGCCCCTCAGCAAGGCCAACAATAGAAAGGCCAGAGACATGGCCCAGAAAACAAAAAGCCCTGAAGCCCCAGGTACCAGCTCAGGTCCAGTCTGGGGGAAGCTTTTGACTGCCTGTGCGACCTCCACTCCTCCAGGAGGTCCTCTGCTACCCACAGGAGGGCGCCTAGCCCTGTTTGCCCACAGGTAGAGAGCCATCACCACCGATACCTGGGTACTGCAAGAGGTCAAGGAGGGCTACCTTCTCCACCTTCATCGGCCACCACCCTCGTACTTCCCGGGAGAACCCATCAGGCCTCTCCTCCACCAGACCCTGCTCTGTGACAAAGCAGTGACACCAGTGCCGCAACTTCTACTCCAGGTACTTCCTCGTCCCCAAGGACTGGGGGGTCTCAGACCCATCCTAGACCTGCGAGAGTTCAGCAAGTTTCTGCTCAGGGAGAAGTTCAAGATGCTCTCTCTTGAAACACTGCTGCCATTCCTTCAGCAGGGAGATTGGCTTGCTCCTTAGACCTAAAGGATGCCTACACTCACATCCTAATTCACCCGAGCCACAGAAAATACCTTTGATTCATGGTGGGGGGACAGCACTACCAATACAATGTGTTGCCCTTTGGTCTGGCCTCGTCTCCAAGGGTCTTCACAAAGTGCTTGCGGTGGTCACAGCCCACCTCAGGCTTCAAGTGACCTTCGTCTTCTATTATTTGGATGACTGACTCATAAAGGGGGACAGAACTACAGAGGCACAATGTGGCACCAGACGCACCATAATGCCCTGCAGCACCTGGGATTTGTCATAAACTACCCCAAGTCCCACCTCAAGGGGCGCAGTTGGACACCCTTCAGGCAAAAGCCTTCCTCCCTCAGGAGAGGTCAGAATGCCTCAGGGAATTAGCTGCAGAGGTGCAGTGGCACAGGACACTACCCATCTGGCTTCTCCACCTGCTGAGGCACATGGCCTCCATGGTCCATGTGACACCAAATGCCCGCCTGCACATGAGAGCAGCCCAATGGTGCCTCCTCTCTTAGTGAGCCCAAGCCACAGGCAGGCTCAAGGACAGAGTACAGGTGACCCAACAATTAGCAGGCTCCCTCGGATGGTGGCAGAACCCATGTCACCTTCAGGGTGTGATGCCCTTCCAGGCACCCACCCCCCAGAACGTCCTCGCCATGGACGCCTCTCTAATGGGATGGGAATCGCATTGCGAGAGCCTTCAGACACAAGGCTGCTGGTCCCAGAGGGAATCCAAAGTGCAGATCAACCTGCTGGAAATCAGGGCTATATTCTTGGCCCTCAGCCACCAACTACAGCACCATGCAGTGCTGATCCAGACCGATAATCAGGTCGCGGTGTTCTAAGTGAACAAACAAGGGGGGACAGGGCTTAGTCCTCTGCTTTTATGCCACATGCAGAAGGATGCTCCTAAGGGTGGTCTGCCTCCTGGGCCAGGACAATGTCTTAGTGGACAAACTGAGCAGAATACTCCAGCCGCACGAGTGGTACCTGGACCCAGCGGTAGCTTCGCGGCTGTTCCGGCTATGGGGCATCGCAGTGATGGACCTGTTTGCCAGCCCAGACAATGCACAGTTGCCCTGTTTCTGCTCCCGTTGACTGCACCTGTCTTGGGTAGCAGCGGATGCATTCCTCATCCCATGAATGGAAGGCCTCCTGTACACCTTCCCTCCAATGCCGCTGATAGCCAAGACCCTGTTCAATGCTCACCGTGACAGAGCATCGCTAGTGCTGATAGCCCCTTGGTGGCCCTAACAGCCCTGGTTCCCACTGCTCCTCTTCCTATCAATGGTACCGCTGATTCCCCTGGGCCGAGCCCCAGGACTACTCTTACAGGAGCAGGGCTCCCTCCTACACCCCATCCTGGGGTCCCTCTCACTCTCAGCTTGGCTGCCGAAAGGGTAGCGTTAGCCCCCTTCAATCTCCCACAAGACATTGAAGAGATTCTCCTGGCCTCTCATAAGGCCTCCATGAGAAGGGCGTATGCCTTCAAGTGGCGCCGTTTATCTTTATGGTGCACAGAAAAGCAGACAAACCCATTCTCCTGCTCAGTGCATGTGGTAGTCCAATACCTGCGCCACCTATCGCATGCGGGACTGAAGTCCAACTCAGTCAGAATACACCTGAGTGCCATCACAGTGCATCACCACTCCATCAAGGAGAAATCCCTCTCGTGTCTCGGTTCCTACGGGGCCTTATGTTGTCCAAACCCCCGTCTGCCCTCCAGTGGCAGAGTGGAACCGTAATGTGGTGCTCTCGCAGCTCACCAAGTCTCCGTTTGAGCCTCTGGGCACCTGCCACCTGCGGTACCTCTCCTGGAAGGTTGCCTTCCTGGTAGCACTCACATCAGCTCATAGAGTCAGCAAGCTCCAGGCTCTGATGGCAGAGCCTCCCTACACCAGTTTCTACAAGAACAGGTGGTGCTCCACACACACCCCAAGTTTCTGCCAAAGGTGGTGTCCCAAATCGACTTTAATTAGGAGGTGGTGCTCCCCACCTTCTTTCCAAGGCCTCATGCCGGTAGGGCGGAGACTGTTCTCCATACTCTGGATTGCAAGAGAGCCTTGTCCTTCTACTTGCAGCGGACTCAGGGCCAAAGCAAAGCTCAACAGCTTAACGTATCCTATGACCCCAGCCATCTGGGGCTCACAGTGACTAAGCGAACTCTGTCCACTTGGGTGACAGACTGCATTACCCTTGCCGACGAGCAAACAGGGTTCCCACTGGACCAGAGTCACAGAGCACCGCATCATAGCCATGGCTACTTCCGTGGCCAATCTGTGTTCCGTCCCCATGGTGAAAATTTGCCAGGCCGCCACCTGATCTTCGGTCCATACCTTCGCAACTCACTACTGCCTGGAGAGGTAGTCCCAACGGGGCAGCGCCTTTGGCCAGGCCGTACTCCTGCCCTCCGACCCTTCTGTGTTCAGGCTACCGGAGTGCTGGTTCTCAGTGGACACTTGGGATTCAACTGCTGCTGATCATGGTTCACCTTTGCAGGTCACTGTGGCATTTTCTACAGGTTCGGTAGCTGGGGAGCCCCATATGTGAGAACTGACTTCCTGCTTGTTCCCAGAGAAAGCGTAGTTACTCACCTGTACCAGTTGTTCTCTGGGACAGCAGGAATCAGTCCTCACAACCTTCTCTCTTCCCCTTGGAGTTGCTTCTTTACCATCTTTTTTTTTTTTTGCCATTTTAGCTATGTCATTAGACTGAGGCAAGATGACACCCTTGGGTGGGAAGTGGACCATACATGCATGGTGCATCTCCCAAAGGTTTTCTTTGAAAGCTGAAGAGATGCTTCCATGTAGGCTCCATTGGTGCCGATGTCACCCATATGTGAGGACTGATTCCTGATGTCCCTGGAGAACACCTGTTACAGGTGAATGACTATGCTTTCTGAACAATCTTTCAGGCCCTAGTATTCCCACATTTTGACTACTGTAATATAATCTTCCAATCTATACCAAAGTATGTACTTCATCCATTACAAATGGCACAGTGCTCCCAGAGCTGAGCATATAATGCCAGTACTGAAACCAGCTACCTTGGTTTCTCATAATGAGCTGAACAACATAAAAGGTCATACTGACCATATTCAAAGTATCCCGCAACCTATCCTAAGTCTACCTTCAATCTTTATTACACAGAACACCAAACAACAAAACTAGAAGAATCAATGCACAAAACACATTCACCATCCCCACTCTAAAGGTAAAAAGTAGCCAAATCACCTCTAACCAAACATTTTCACTCTATGCACCAAGCATTTGGAATGCCTCCCTGAGAATATAGAAGCTGTTTCTGTCCTGACAGAGTTCCGTGAGAAACTGAAGACCCATCTTTTCCTTGAGCACTTTTGTAACGAAAATTAAAATATTCTATCCCACTAAACATGTATCATCACACAGCAATGTTTCTCATGGCCTTTGAACTGTTTTCATCATTTTGCTCCTATTATTTCTTACTCTATATACAAATTTAGACATAGAGAGGCACATTCAGACATGTGCGTCCCCAGGCCATCCTGACAGCCTGGGTCTGCACCCAATTCTGCTCCCTCAGGGCTAGACGTCCCCATGGGAGCAGAATCTCAGCACAGTGGTTGGTCATCTGGGTGGTGCCCTGATTCAAGCACCTGGATGTTCAGCCACTTCCCCGGCTAACTCAGCCAGGCTCCTCCATGGAGCGGCAGTAGCATGGCGTCCTGTTGCCATGCCACCATGAAGGAGCCACAATCACCGGACGCCCCCAAAACATTCTTTCCCCACAGCTCATACCCGATCAGGCCTCCCATTGCCAGGGTCGGAATGTGGAGAACCTCCTGCACCTCTCCTCTTCAGTCCGTCCCAGCTCTGCCATTCCCCACCTAACCTGCTGACCCCGGACATACAGGGCCAACCTTAGAATCGGATATCCGGGTCGCTTTCCCCTCCCACCACAAGTCTTTGCTCCTCCCCCGGCCACCGCCTCCCACCCACGAATAGAGCTCCCCACACCTGTCAACTATATGTGCCAGGAGCTCTGTGGCTGCCAGTGTGATCTAGACATTTAGCGAGTCTGGACGACCAGATATGCTAAACGAGGATCGGAATGTACCCCTAACTGTATTGTGTATTCTGCATGGGCAAACAGGATGCATCAGCCACACCTGGTGACGTCCTCCAGGCTGCGCCATAGGCGGAAGTGCTCTCCAGAGCTCAGAAAGGTAAACCTTTCTGAGCATGTGTAGGTAGCCCCACCTCCCTGGCCCGGCCCTAGCCAGGCCAATCTTTTTCCTTCTGCCTTGCCAACAAAATGGATTGCTTTCTCTCCAAACATTCAAATCATTAAAATAGAAAGAAGATTGCAAATTAAAAGAAGATTGCAGAAGAATGTCTAAATCCAGGTTTAAAAAATGCCTACGATGCAGAGGAAGATGAACAGCACGGATATACGTGACCAGTGTGTCTGGTGCCTAGGAGCCATCCATCGGGTGGAGGACGGCTCCCACTGCTCTAAAATGTCTCCCAGAGCAAGGAAATCAAGGAGACACACGAAGTTCTACCTGTCCACCTCAAGTGATCCCGCTGCTGCAAGCCTCCCTGCCTAAACCAGCCTGCCTTCACCCGGACCATCCCCTACCTCAGGTCAGTCCTCAGAGTATGTGCAGCCTTCACTGGCATGGAATGCACCCGGCAGGGCCTCCATCCCCGACCATGCAGCGGGAGAGACACACTCAGCTTCCACCCAGGCAACACCTCCAGCACCGGCATCCACCCAAACTCCAGAAAAGGTTCCTGCGGCCTCCCCCGGCTCCTCCATACAGCGGTATGACCCTACAGATGCCACCATGATGCCGGCATCGTGGCTGCCTCTGGATCCGCCCATCGATCTCCTATTAGCCAGCAGCATGGGAGCTCCTGTCATCGTGGGATGACAGAGGAGCAGACTCCAGCCCGCACAGCCCTCGCCGACATCACTGCGCCAATGGATGGACTCCCCATCGGTGCAGAGAAGCATGCAGCAGCAGCATAGAGCAGAGACCCCCTGCACCGAGCAGCCTGACAGAGCAGAAGCAGCAGCCGCAGAAACGAGAGCCTCAATGATCAGGGCAGCAGCAGCAGAAGCGGCAAGGGCAGCAGCTGTTATCACCGGGGCAGAAACCACAGGTACAGAAGCCACAAAAGCAACCACAGACACAGGGACCGCAGCAACCCCAGTGGGGGCAGCAGAGGCAGGAGGCAGCAGAAAAGGAGGAGACACAGGGCTATGAGTCACTCCAGCTCCACCAGCAAGCACGAGAGACACAGCTGCCAGGATCTGGTAGGCACAAATAATTCCGCCACCATCCTGCAACTCTTCACTCAACTAGTTAGAGCAGACCGCAACGCCATCATCGCCTATGACTGAGGCAGACCGTCCATTCTCTGCTCATTCCGATATAGCTGCCTCGTGCCCATCTCCTCCCAACCTCAATGCTCCATGTCTCGCACGGACACCTTTCCCCTCCCCGGACCTCCAGACAGAGGAGAGCGGCAAAGATGAAATTGAAGCAGTCGTCCTGGCTTCCACTTCCACAAAGGGCACCTCCCCCTTGATGAAAACCCTGCAGCCATGGACACGGAAGGGCAGCCGATTCAGCCCCCCCCCCCCCCGAGGACCTTACCTACCCAAAGTTCCTGAGGAAGGTAACAACAACCCTGGTTCTGGCACCAGCGGACATGTCAAGCAAACAGGAGCCAGAGGTCCTTAAGTACCTCAACGCGCCTAAACCACTCTGGCCCTGCCTATTCATCAGAAGCTCCGCAACAACCAAGTGAGGCTGTGGCAGATGCCCACCTCGGGTCACGCCTGTTCCAGGAATTAGATACAAAATACCAAGTCCAACCCACACTGGGCTTCATCAAACCACAACTTCCCCCACCAGTCCATCATCATGTCGTCAGCCCTAAAAAGAGTGAAATCCTCACGTACTCATGCCAACAACCCACCAGGTCGGGACCCCAAGCTCCTAGACAATGGGAAAAAAGTCTTTCAAGGAGCCATGCTCAGTGCCAAGATTGCAGCGCATCAATTCCAGCACGTCCTCTTCCAGGGTATGCTGATGGCAAACCTGAGAAGCTCTATGTCAGCCCTGGCGAAAGAGTCACAGGCTACGGCCTCTGCCACACTCACAGACCTCACCGAGTGCAGCAAACATCTGGTGAGCACAGCCTTCGATACCTTTGACATGGCCATCAGGACTGCCAGGCGATAGGCATGGTTGAGGGCCTCCAGCCTGCGGGATGACACACACAATGGAATTGCAGATGCCCCCTGTGCAGGTAAATCCCTCTTCGGCGACAAGGTCACTGACACAGTGAACAACATGAAGGAACATTGTACCCTCTTACAAACATTGGCAGTGGATAGGCTTGAACGCCAATCCAGCTCACAAAAAGGGGAATGCTACCACAAACCTTACTACCCCTCCAAGAAATACGCTGCCAACCTCAAGTGGCAGGTCCCACGATACAAACATCAATCTTATCAAGGTCCTGCCCACAAGAGGCAGCACCAGAGGGAGCACAAGCAGAAGAAACAAATGACCTCGCGTGCAGGGAAGAACACTGCCTCTTTTTGACAAACGGCATCAGGCTGTCCTCCCTGTTGGATGTTAGGCTGCCCTCCCTTTGGGGGAATGCCTGTCAGCCTTTCTGCAAGCTTGGGAAGCCATCACTACCGACAAGTGGGTGCTGCAAATCATCCAGGAGGGGATACCATATACGCTTCTCTTTTCCACCCTGTCAACGCTCCCGACTTGTCAGCAAGACACCTCTTCATCTCATGCCTCCCATGACAGCGGTACTTATACATCTGTTGGCGTCCCAAGCAATAGAGCGGGTGCCTACAGACGAAGTCAACATTGGGTTCTATTCAGGTACTTCCTCATTCCCAAAAAATCGGGAGGTGGGGGGGATACGCCCAATCCTGGACCTCCAAAAACTGAAACAGATTTGTAACCAAGGAGAAGCTCAGAATGTACTCCCTCAATTCCATCCTATCGCTCATACAGACTGGGGACTGGTTAGCCTCCCTGGACCTGCAAGAAGCCTGCACCCATGTCCCTATTCACAGGGTTCACAGGAAATACCTCCACGTCCACGTGCTGGGTCATCACTACCAGTACCTGGTCCTTCCCTTCAGCCTTTCCCCAGCACAGCATGTCTTCACGAAATGTGTGGCCTTAGCAGCAGCGCACCTCCACAAGCAAGGCATCACCGTCTTCCCATATCTGGATGATTGACTCCTCTCTGCATCTTCACCTCAAGAATCCCAGACAGCAGTGTAGAGGACCACGACCCTGCTATCCACACTAGGGTTCCTGATAAACCACACCAAGTTGCAGCTGCAATAATCTGGAGTTCATCGGTGCAGTCAACATCTGCGCCTCAAAGGTCTTCCTCCCAGTGCAGCGAATATCCATGATCACCTCCCTGGCTCGAGATCTTTCCGCAGCCAAACAGACTACCGCATGAGCCATCCTACACCTCTTGGGACACATGGCGGTGTCGACATCAGTCCTTCCACTTGCAAGGTTGCATATGCGCAAACCTGCGTATGCACTGGAGACAACACTCCCAGTCCTTGACCACGTGCATTCCAGTAGACACTAGGGTTGTGAGAGGCCTCTGCTGGTGGACCAAGCCAGCCAACCTAAAGGGGGGCAAAGACCTCCACCAACACCAACATTACTTTGTGGTGACCATGGATGCATCCTCCACAGGGTGGGGAGCCCACTTGCTACACCTCAGTACCCAGGGTTCATGGTCTATGAAGGAGAGGACTCTCAACATCAACCTAATCGAACTCAGGGCCATCAGGTACGTGCTGAAGGCCTTACAGGTGCAGCTAAAGGGGAAATTAGTCTTGATCCAGACAGACAATCAAGTGGCCATGTTCTACATCAACAAGCAGGGGGGAACAGGGTCCCGTTCCCTTTTCAGGGAGGTGCTCGTGACCTGGTCCCTCGCGCTTTCCAGCAGTTGCCTGCTAGGAGCCTCCTACCTCCCAGGTGAACAGAACACCCTGGCCCATAGATTAAGCCAGCAGCTGGAGCCACACGAGTGGACCCTGCACCTGGGGGTCACCAACTCCATCTTTCAGCGATGGGGGACACCACAGCTTGATCTGTTTGCCACAGAACAGAACACGAAGTATCTGCTCTTCTGTTTGAAGCGCCCATCATCCAGGAGCCTAGCAACGGATGCTGGGGGGGAGTGGTCACTAACGTATGCCTTTCCCCCCACTCCCGTGATCTCAGCAACCCTGCAACGAATCATCACGGATAAGGCACATGTCATCCTGATTGCACTCCACTGGCCCCGCCAGATGTGGTTCCCCCTTCTACTCCGCCTCACTCAGGAACTGTCAATATGGCTCCCTCTGAAACCGGACCTCCTCACCCAGAACAGTGGGAACATGCTGCATCCCAACCTTCAAGCCCTCGCACTTACAGCCTGGAGATTGAGTGGCTGAGCCTTTCAGCCCTCAACCTGCCCATGGAGGTGCAGCAGGTGGTCCTGACAGCCAGATGATCATCCACATGGAAATCCTATGGGCTCAAGTATCTGGTGTGCAGCCCACAGGCTAAATCCCGACCTCTTGCCCAGTCACGAAGGTTCTTCAATACCTCGCCTCCCTCTTTGTGCTTGGCCTAAAGATCCAATCCATCAGGGTCCATCTATCAGCAATAGCGGCCCTCCACGATTGCGCAGAAGAAGCCGGCAACAGCTCCATCGCAACACTACCAATTATTGCACAATTCATGAAAGACCTGGTGAACCTGAGGCCAAAGATACCGCCAACAATACCACCTTGGGACTTCAACATCGTCCTACAGCAGTTAATAAAGGAACCCTTCGAACCTCTCCAATTGGTAGCCCTGAAGTATGCATCATGGAAAACTCTCTTCTTGGTCGCAATCACATCTGCCAGGAGAATCAGTGAGCTGCAGGCCCTCGTAGCTCATTCTCCATACACTCAGCTCCATCATAACCATGCCTTCCTTTGCACCCACCCGAAGTTCATCCCGAAGGTGGCATCAGCATTCCATATCAACCAGTCTATTGAGCTACACATGTTCTTCCCAGAACCACATTCTTCCATGGAAGAGTGGAGGCTGCATATCCTTGACTGCATCAGGGCCCTCCGCACCTACATCCGCAGGAGAGAAACCATAAGACAAGTGACACAGCTCTTTGTGTCCTTCGACCCGAGCTGGTCGGGAAGGCCTGTCACAAAAAGGACACTATCACAATGGATATTGGACTGCATCGCCTACTGCCTCAACAAAGTGGGCACGCAGCCAGGAAATAAAGTCGGAGCACATCAGCTCTGGGCACTAGCCACCACCATCGCCAACCTGTGCTCTGTTCTGGTGAACGACATCTGCAAGGTCGCCACTTGGTCCTCAGCGCTTATCTTCCAGAAACACTACTGCCTGGACCTTGAGGCACGAGCAGACAGCTCCTTCAGCTGGATGGTCCTCTCCGTGGCCACCAAGAGAGTGGCAAGCATGTGGCCTCAGGATTCTACTGCTGGGCAGCAGCTGTCGGCCGCCGGCAGATGACTGTGTTCTGCTTGTACTGTATCGTTTGTACCATTTATACAGTTTGCACAGTTTCATTTGCACATATCAGAGGACGACCAGGTCGTCACTCCATTCCAGGTCCAAGGACCTTGCACTATGCTTGTACTGCTTATGCAATGTGTTACTGCTCGAATTGCGATGTTTTGCACGATGTGTTGAAGTTGCCACCTCTAAGTTCAGTATGTACATATTGAAGTTGCACTATGTCCACATTTGCACAATGTTGAGTTGCACTTTACTGCCTTCAATCGGTCCCGGGTTGGCTGTCATTGATGCCATATGGATGCAATAAACAAACTTGTACCAAGCAATCAAGTACAATTAGGTTTGTCCCGTAATTGTCTCCGCCTCCCTCATCCACCTCAGCGTGCACAAGGTGGAGCTAGGGAGGCACCAGGTGTGGCTGACGCATCCTGCTTGTCCATGGAGAAAGTGAGGTTACTTACCTGTAACGGGGGTTCTCCATGGACAGCAGCATAAGTCAGCCATACGAACCCACCCACCTCCCTTGGATGAGGTCGAACCAAACCAGCACGCAGCCTAGCCAGAAAGGCGTAGCTAGAGACACACTGGCCTGGCTATGGGCGGGCCGGGGAGGTGGAGCTACCTACACATGCTCAGAAAGGTTTACCTTTCTGAGCTCTGGAGAGCACTTCAGTCTATGGCACCACCAGGATAAGTCACCAGGTGTGGCTGACTTATCCTGTTGTCCACGGAGAACCCCCGTTAGAGGTAAGTAGCATCGCTTTTTATGTAAAAGTATAAAGTTTTAGTTAATCTGTAAACTGCTTTGACTTTCCGATAAAGTGGTTTATAAAAGTAGCTAAATAAATAAATGGGAATTTTGTGCCCTTAGATCTTTGGACAGAGCAATTATTTGAAGTTTAAAAGAGGTTTAAAACCTTGGTTTTTTTCTTTGGCCTTTGCAAATCAATAAGTCTGTGTTTCTGATGGTGCAAATGGACTTCTTGTCTTTGGTTGCAGTAGTTTGTTCAAGTTTGGTTAGTTTGTATTTTCCACTTGTTTTGTCTTCATTTTTCTTTCTTTGATACTGATTGACCACTGGACTTTTATAAACAGCTATGATGTTATGATGAATGGCGGTATACCAATTATGTAAATAAATATGTTCCCCATAGACATGCCATTTTCCAAAACCTGCTACTTTTGTGTAATAAGTAGCAAAATTGGCACTTATACATGTCAGTAGTGTTTTTTACACATGCAAAGCTTTGAGTAATGCTCTTCATTTTCCTTTGTAAAATGGCTTTTCTGATGTGCATCCAGCCAAGTGCATGTGTTTCTTTGCCAGTTCTATGTGTTTTTTTAATGCATGACTGGAACAACCATTTTTCTATCAAATTTATCTATCCTCAATACTCATAAACATATTGAAGAAGGAAAATTTTTAGACCGTTTCTGCATAAATTACTATTTACTCATATGCATGGAATTGAATACCATCATCCTACCATAATGTCCATGTATCATAGTCTTTAACACATACACATTAGTTTTACTAGCAGGGTTTCTGACAGGGCCAATATGATGTAAATGTACATGCAAATGACGGAATAGTAACCACAATTAATATCTAATGAGGACAATAATAATACTAGATATAATATTTGGCATTAAAACCCACATGTGAAGTGGCATTTTAGAAAGGACATCCAAGTGCAATCTGGGATGTCCAGGGTGGAATGTGCAGAAAAGCACCAGGGATGTCTGTTTTTCATCCTGGTTTTAGAAACCTAGACATCCCTTCCTGGCTAAAATCATTGAAAATGTTGTCCAACTCCAGCTTCAGGATTTTATAGACACAGCTGCTCCCCTCGATGAGCATCAATATGGGTTTCGCCCTTTCCATGGTGTTGAAACTCTCCTCCTTGCCCATCTCGACTCCCTCATCAGAGGCATTGGCAACATCAAGCAAGCCTTTATTTTGGTATTTCTTGACATCTCTGCTTTTGACAGTGTAAATCATAGTGTTCTCATTTCTAGATGCAGTCAAATAGGTATTAAGGAAGTAGCACTTGATTGGTTTAAATCATATATCTATGTCCGCGCCCAGTTTGTACAAATCAATCAAATCGCTTCATCACCTGTCCCACAGGAACAGGGAATCCCGCAAGACTCCACACTTTCTGCTCTCCATTTAAACCTATACCTCCAACCGATATGCTCCATATTCAAAAGACACAATATAAACTACCACATTTATGCGGATGACATCATCATGTTCTCTCCATTTAACATATCTGACCCCAATTATGACAACCTAGCAGCCTGCCTTTCTGAAGCGGAACTATGGCTTCGCTCAAAAAATATGTACATCAACTTCAAAAGGTCTGAAGTACTATTCACTACAAGAAACCCTAATTTCACCTCCCCCCCCCAATATCAATTATCAAGCTTCAGAATTTCACCCTCCCAGTGAAGCAGGAAATAAAATACTTAGGAGTCACCCTCAACAGGACTCTTAACTTCCCACATAAAACAAACAGCCAGAACAATCTTCTTCAAACTTAGGACCATCCAACAGCTAAGACCACTTATAGACAGGGATGACTTCAGAACCGTTGCCCAAGCTCTAATAACACCTCATCTAGACTATTGCAATAGGATACTCCAATGCATAACCAAGAAAAACCTAAACATACTCCAAATGGCTCAGAATGTTACTGCCTGAATAATTTCCAAAGTCAGGCTATTTGACCACATTTCTCCCATTCTATACACCCTCCATTGGCTCCCTGTTGTTAGTAGGATCCAGTATAAATCCATAGTGACTACCTTCAAGTTAATTAACAATATTGCACCATCTCACCTCTCTACATTGATTCAAAGCCCCCCCCCCCCCCCCCGAAAACAGAATAAGAAGAAGGAACCTCAATTCCATTTTGGTACCAGACTCAATAAGAAAAACAAAACAGATAACAAGCAACAGTGCCTTTTCCTATGTTGCACCTGTTCAATGGAATAATCTTCCAGTTTAGTTAAGGGAAATTAAAGACCTTCAAACATTCCGAAAGGAACTAAAGACGTACTTATTCACTCAGCATTATTATAACTTAGACTGTTCCTCTGATCAAGCCACTCAAGCACAAACTGACCATGCTACCTAATATGCTGCTTACACAATCCCAGTCTTAACCCTCTTAATCACAGACAATTATGGTTTTCACCTAATACAAATGTTTATATCTCTGTACATCCTTGAGCCTCTAAGGGTATGATTCGAGTTGTAAATAGTTATTTTGTTCAACTGTTTTATTGTAAATAGGTGTTATGTAACAAAAATGTTCAATGTATGGTTCCTTTGTTTTATGTAAACCACCCCTGATCTTTGGAAGGGACGGTATATAAACGTTTCCAAATAAATAAATAAAAATCCCTGACATAGATATCTGTGCCGGCATCCATATAGACGTCCCTGCTATGAAATCGTGGGATGGGGATGTCCATTTCAAGCAAGGTTGCATGTGGGGATATCCGCAGTATGACAAACAAAAATATGAGCCTCCATTTATTTATTTAACTGGTTTTAATATACCGTTTTTCTACCAGTCAAAGCGGTTTACATTGAACAATGGGGTATGCAGGTTACATCGAACTTATTAAACGTAGAATAGCATATAACAAGGGGATTAAGGGAGCATGCAGGATCATTATAACATTAGAACTTATAATACAATAAACAAGAAGTTGCTATACTTGGTGTAGGGCTAGATGTCAGGTGGCTGATTAAGGGGGCAGAGAAGGGGGATGATCGCGAGAGTGGCAGATGTTCCTGTTGGGAATCAGTTGGATGGGATATTCCGTAGTGCTCTTTGAAGAGGTGTCTTGAGGTGTTTTTTGAAGACTTTATGTGATTGATGTTCCATTCCCAGCAGTGTTCATTTTCAAATTGTAGAATAAAGGCAACATGAGTGTACCACTTTATCCACACCCTCCAGATGTTTGCCAGACAAAACTAGCACTTTTCAGATGCCTCTTCATGCCTGGAATAGGTATAAACTCTAACTCGGCTTGGGACGACCAAGATGTTTCTGAAATCGAGCAAGGACATCCAAGTTCTTGGGAAAGTCCCCAGACACGCCTATACCATGCCTCCATTCCATCTTGGACATGCACTGAGGACATCCACAGACCCGACTTCTAAAATGGCTACAGATGCTTTGGACATCTCAATGCCCATTTCCAAATGTCCAAAGCACAAAAATGACTTCTAAAATAACCCCTTTAATATCTAGTGTCACTTCAGTGGCATTGCTAAGGCCAGTGTTTCCCAACCCTCTCCAGGAGATACATCTAACTGATCTTGTTTTTAGAACACCATCCAAAGAAAACACACACATTTGCAGCTATTTGGAGATCATATAAGGATCGAGGCGGCAAAAACACACAGAGTAGAAGTGAAATAATAAATCAGAATTGAAGCTTCGATGGTCCAGACCTACACAGCCGTGTTTTGGCTAAAACCTACATCAGGGTTGTAGGAACCTCAAATAAAATATAGTTCAAAAACAGAAACGTACATTTCTAGTACGTTAATAGTTAAGATAAAATATATATGTAAAATATGCATTTAAATTAAAGAACCAATAAAACAATACATTTAAAGAAGATAAATTTAAAAATTAAATTTAAAAAACATGCATGTGTATGTGAGGGAGGAAGTGGTGAAAAACAATGACCGTATGAAACTATAAAGGAAGAGAGAAAAAAATATTATATATTACATATTATGACAATACATTGAAAAGAGTCTCTTAATAAAACTGACAGGAGAAAAAATAAACCCATGAGGGGCACCCATGACTAATAAATAACAATAAATGTGGAAAACCTTTTAACAGTACCGACGGAGATCTTTTAAAACAATAAAAAGTGGAGTACATGGAAAGATCATAGTTCAACTAAGGAGATTAAACTTATTCAGTGGTGGTACGAAGGAACCATGGATGTCCAATATGAAGTGTCCATACAAAGGACATAAGAACAATGCCATACAAAAGATACCAAAGTAAGTCACGTTCATTACACCAAGGTGATGAAATATGAATATGTAAAAGATATATATATTCCCCACCACTAGCAGTAAATCAGTGAACACCCTCAATTCATCATTATCCCATTATGTCCAACATAAACCTCTTGGTATTCACCCAGTATACTATATACCACAGTTATACTGTACTGATCACACTCATAATGGTTATAACCTCTTCTGTAAATAGTTACCACATTTCATTGCATTATAGTTATTATGTATCATGTTATTGCTGTTATTCACCTGTTCCATGTATAATGTTCAAGTTAAATGTAAACCGCTTTGATAACCATGAAAAGCAGTATAAAAGAAATGTTAAATAAATCAATATATATGTTAAAATACAACTGTCAAGAAACCTCTTACAAACTACATATACCAAAAATGGGAACAACGATAATTGAGGACATACAATTGTAGTCTGGCACGGAGGAGTACAAGGGGAACAAGGACTCCCCTTTAAATATAAATCCCATCTGTACCCAGAGTGTGCTAGTGTAGAGGAATAAACAACGGGTCCAACACAGTATGTCATAGTAATGTCCCCAAGATGCTAGTGAGTACAGCTGGAGTATAAGAGCTCTCATTCATAGGTACTCATACGCGATAACGTTATCCACTACTGACTCAGAAGGGGGACAAATAACCACATCCTACGGGGATACAGAAAACTGGAGGGAGAAAAAAAGAAACAAGTAAATAAAGGGGACAAATCCCTTACCAATCATTGGTGGTGATGTCTTCTATCTGTGCAGAATCGTACCGAGGACCAATCCTTAACCGGTCAGCAGAATTGAAACTGGCTGGGGACACGGCCACCATTTTTAAAATCCAAAATTGCACCAAAACCCGAAGATCGACTGTTACCATGGAAACTTGTATAAATCAGGGTCAGTACGCCATGCAGACTGCTAAAGAGCTCAACATATACATTAAATCCTATGTAGGAGTACAATGAAGTCATTGGGTACCAAGGCATAATGAGACAGAATAAGGGAAATCATAAGAAAAGCTTATGAGGGGGTAGACAATAGATAGTCCAAAGAAATGTGATGAAAAGGTTAGAGCTAAAGTAAATATGAGTAATGAGCAGCAAGAATCCGAACCAGATAAACGGCAGTAAATCAAAGGTGAGAAATGCAAAATGTAATATGGAAACTGGAGATAAAGGTAAAAGAGGCATGAGCAATAAATGTCAGGTATGAATAAATTTACATTTATATTGATTTTAATTGTTTTTTATAATATTACCTTGGGCCTTCTGACCACCAGCTGCCCCTTATAATCTTCTCTCATGACTTCAGTTGTGATTCCCTTTTGTATGATCCTACATAGAAAATAGCCCCTTGGATCATAGTCAATGGGATCTAAGGCTCACACTTGTTCAACCTTTTTTCCCTCTCTTTTTGTGTTTCCTTTTGCTGTGATTGTTCGTCCTCCTATTGAGTTGGTATACTTAGTGGTTCCACGTAAGAGAACTTGTAAACAAGATCCCTTGTTTAATAACTGTATTAGCTTTCCAGATGTCATTATTACTATCAACTGTCAGACCCACCCCTCTTCCCCCTCCCCTTCCCCTTATTTTCTCTTTGCATTTGTTTATTTATTTATCTTTTGTTTTTCCTCCAGTTGTTTTATTTTTTATTCAACCTGACATTTATTGCTCATACCTCTTTTTTTACTTTTCTCTCCAGTTTCCATATTCCATATAATTTTGCATTTCTCACCTTTGATTTACTGCCATTGTTTATTTGATTTGGATTCTCGCTGCCCATTACTCATATTTACTTTTGCTTTAACTCTTTCATCACATTTCTTTGGACTATTTAACTATCGTCTACCCCTCATAACCTTTACCTATGGCCTTAGTTGTGAGTCCCATTATTCTCTCTTGTTATGCCTTGGTACCCAATGACTTCATTGTACTTCTACAAAGGATTTAATATATATGTTGAGCACTTCAGCAATCTGCACGGTGTATTGACCCTGAATTATACGGTTTTCCATGGCAACTGTCTATCTTCAGGTTTTGGCGCGACTTTAGATTTTAAAAAGGACGACTGCATCCCCGGCCAGTGTCAATTCTGCTGAGTGGTAGGCAGGTTAGAGGCGGAATGTGAGCATGAAGAGCACATTAGCACGCGAGCACCATTAATGTGACAATTAGTACAGAGGCACCTAATGATACCCCTATGGGCATTATTTTTTGTAATTAAAGTTTAATGCTATTTGTGCAAACAAAAACCCAGGAAATAATCACAGTTGCAACAAGGTAATAACCCAACACTCTGGTAAATCATAAAGGAAATAAAGAATCATTATTTATAGTCTGCGGCATGGAGAATTGGTGAGCCAAGTTAAGAAGAGTGAAAACATTACTTTATAGCATTATGGGCCCCCTCCCAACAACATATATTATCAAAATAATAAGATAATTATCTCCAGCTGACTTCAGCCCCTACCTACTGTCTAATAAAGAACTTAAATTAATAGGGTCTGTGTAAACATGCTTAACATTAATAAGAGAAACCTGACACTTACAAGGAAAGCGTAAGAAGGTGGTCCCTCTGGCAGCAAGAACACGAGGTTTTAACTGAAGGAAGGACCTCCTTCGAGCCCATGTTGCCCGCGACACATCAGGAAACACAATTACTTTTTGGCTACAAAATAAAAATCCTTTCTTCTGAAAGTATAAACGCAAGATTGAGAGTTTATCCGCCTCCGAGGCAAATGTGACTATTAAGGTGGCACAAGTAGAAATCACATCCACCGACGACTCTAAAAAGGCCATCGGATCCACAAAGGCAGACAACTCATCTCTCTGGGGACTGGAATATAATACAGTTTAGAGAGCACAATATTTTCAGGTTCCATAAATCATTAGTACCTCTTTACAATATCTATGAAACAATATCAATAGAGATAACAAACATAGCTGTGGAAAATTTAAGAGTCTGAGATTCCGAGCTCTCATTGCATTCTCCAGAGACTCCACCTGCTTATTTAAAAAGTAAGAGTCCTGGAGCCTCGATGACCCAGCAGACTGAAGGGTCGCAACCTGATCCTCCAGCCCGTCGAGCCTCTGGTTACTGGCCACCAGAGACTCATCAACCAACTGAGGTTTTTCAACCAACCTTTCAGAAAAAGCAACAGTCTGATCAATAAAACCTTGCAAAAGAGAGTTCGTTCTAGACACCTCTCGCCAAATGTCCACCAAAGTCATCTACCACCTCCACTGGAATAGTCTCCCAGTAGAGGTGGTAGAGATGAGGACAGTAACTGAATTCAAAAAAGCATGGGACAAACACAGAGGATCTCTAAAGTAAAAAGGGGACTGTTGTAGTTGTTATGGAAGGACAGACTAGATAGGCCATGTGGTCTTTTTCTGTCGTCATATTTCTATGTTTCTACCTCAGTAGTAATCACTGAGCCAACAGTCGAGAGCATCAGGTCTCTTAAGAGGAAGCAATTGTAAACCTACAAAATCCGTTAAGGACTGCAGGGGACTTTCAGCCAGGGCAGATTCCAAAGCCCGAGCCACGTCCATTATGGGGGAGAACACCCCCTTCCTTATTTGTCAGCAGAGAATTCAGGATTTGGAGGAGGAGATCATGCTATAGGGCTAAGGGACACCACCAATAGGTCTGACAAGGAAGAGTCAAAAGTGGGAGAACATAGCACAGTTACCTTTGATGTAGATTGAACATACTTATCCATTGGGCCTTTATTAGCCATATGAGTAGATGCATCCACTGAAGCAGGCTTCATCTTTCTTAGC
The DNA here is from genome assembly GCA_033557465.1 of Ichthyophis bannanicus. Classification (NCBI taxonomy): domain Eukaryota; kingdom Metazoa; phylum Chordata; class Amphibia; order Gymnophiona; family Ichthyophiidae; genus Ichthyophis; species Ichthyophis bannanicus. Next base: position 558,167,988 of record CM066034.1, on the reverse strand, counting down.
CTTCCTTTTCCTGGAATCATATGACATCCCTGGCGGCTAAACTCAGGGCCCCTCCTGGCCCTGAAGGGGCACCAAAGGGAACAAGCCCCTTTGGTCCCGCGCCCCTTCATGCACTCAGCCACGGCCAGGGAGCGGCTGCACACTCTTAAAAAGCTTCCTGCTGGGTGCTAGATGATGACACAGCAGGCAGCAGACTGTCCCAATTGGTCGACTTACCCCTTGTAGCTCCACAGACGCAGGAATGCTGAGCAGCATTCTCTCACCAAGCACACCAACAGCCTTGGGTATTGTTTAGTGCACTCATATTAATTGTACCATAAGTTAATTTACTCAATTGTGCATTAACCGCTGGGAACATGCTGATTATACCTCTGACAGCTAACGCAGAGGCTTTGTACTTAATGTGTGTTAGAAATGCATGACAAGTACACACCCTTACAGGGCTTTAGTAAAAGGGCCCCTCAGTGTTAGAACTGGGAGGAAGCAAGCATCGCCTGCTGCCCATAATGCTGGTTAATATATGAATCCTTTCATTAAGACAGGTGTTAGTAAATGTGGTTAAATCAGCTATGGGTAGGAATTGTGTTTGAGCCATGTTTGAAGTGAAACTATGGCCCTTAGAAGTATCTCCATGTGTAAATAGCATGTACAAGACTACATCTGCAAATTGTGATTTTAGAAAGCTGCTGTTTACCTGTGGAGATGCACAGTTTGCACATGCACCATACGCCAAGGAGTGTGGTTTTGAGCAGCCTGAAATACAGACACACATTCCCCATTTTACAAAGGGGAAACATGTGCATAGCTATATCAGCTTTTATTCCTGCCCCAGGGAACAGTCCATATCTAATTTTGAACAAAGCTTTACCTGTAGCCTACCTTATATGGATTCAGAAAAATGTAAAGGCCGATGGAACCCCCTTCCTCTCATCCCAAAAACCCTGACATCTCCTGGTCATCACCAGAATCCCCATTCACGCTCCCCTCAGAACACCGGACCCTCCCAACATCACACATCCCTCCCGTAGTCTCCTCCCAGCATTATGATTACTCCCCCCCCCCTTCTTCTGCTCTTACTAGGGGAACTCTCTGGTGGTCTAGTGGGGAGCAGAAGAGATCCCCAGTTACTCTTGCTCAGTCGAGTGCCTAGGTTCAAAATGGTGCTTCTGCTTTCTAGAGGTATATTCATGACATTACTGTTAGGGATCTAAATGCTAAATAAGGGCACAAAGCAGCAGAGCTTTTTGCAAAATACTTGGGGGATTGAGTATGTCCTGACCCGAGCATCTCAATTCCCCTTTCCACCATCTATCTAGAATGGGCATTCAAATCTTTTTTTGTTAATGCTACTTAATATTTTTTCTCTCATTAAGTACTTTCCTTCATTTTTTCTCATTCTTTTTTCTTCTCTAGGTAAATGGCCTTGAACTTGCGCTGTGGAGGAAGAATGACAAATGCATTTAGCTTTTTGTGCTGTTCTTTTATATTCATCACTGCATCTTTCAACTTGCAAGTTGTTCCTGCCATTTCCCTTTGGCTATGCATGTGAACAGCAGCCTGGGATTTTAGCTTTCGTGCTAAGATATTTCCCATTTGCACACTCTGCAGACCTTTCAAGATGTGTGCATCTTCCTTCTTGGCATACTTTGTGACAGATGGAGCTTTTTGCCTTCCCTATTCAGTCTTGTAACTTGAACGTAGAGCCCAAGGTAAAGAAAGGAGGAGACGAACAATTCATCTGGACTCTGCTGGATTTTCTTCTGGAAAAAAAGATGCAGAAAGTGAGAGAGAAATAGAAGCTCCCCACATTGGAAAATGTGCACTTTCAAATTTATGCTCATTCCAAGTGCAAGCATGTCAGATTAGTGCCACTTTCCAGCATGTGATCCATTACCAGTTTAAGCAGACATTAAAAAGAAGAACCTTCATGGGTCTAAAGGTAATAGCTGTGTCAAATCACTTGAGCTATGAAGAATCTTCTTGGCTGTGTTAGCTACTACAAGCTCATGTGTGTCCTTGCTTAAATGTTTCAGTGGCTTAATGTAGTGACAGCAACTATAAATAAAGTCTTGTGATGCAGCAGCCTGGTTAGGACAGGTTTCAATTGAAATGAAAGCCCAAAAGACCAGGGGAAAGTTAATGAGTAAACGAAAAAATATTCAGTAACATGTCATTGTACGATATTTGGTATAAAATGGGTTTCTCTATGGCACTGCACTCTTGGTCCCACATGCCAGGGTCTATCAAGTAGCAGCTCTTGGACCTTCAACTTCATCGGCCAGAAAGAGGTGAGTACACATTTAGGGATGAAACTGGATGTTTTTGCAGTATACAATAGCAAAAAAACGCTGAGAAAGTCATTTAAACACATCTCAATTTTGTGACAAACAAGCTACATGCACTAAGTGCAATGCATTAACGTATGGGCATCGGGTACTGCACCCCGCCCTGCCCCCCTCCCCAATGTTGCAGGCACTAATGCTGAATTGGTCCCACTGCCAATACCACTCCCTTACCCTTTCATCCCAGAATAAGCAGGCAAACTACACCACTGAGTGCATGGTCCTTTTTAGGATGGCATTCTGTTACATGCACCAGTGGCTTCAAAAGAGAGTTGTAGGGACTACTGTTGCAGTCGTCTTTTGGGACAGCACACAAAACTTACAGGATGCTGCACAGTCAACTCATCTAAAGTGAACAGAGAGATACTGGACCCATTGTCTCAGCTCTAAATATTAATAGAAGACAAACACTCTTGCATGCTTCAGTGAGGCCCCGTGCCCTGCCAAAATGGTGAGTCAGCATAAACTGCAAAGGCCTTGACTTTTGAAGAGGGGTTTATATGCAAATGACTAAAAGATATGTTCAGATTTGCTAATTTGGATCTCTGAGCCCTGATAAGAACCAGTTGCTTAAGGACAAACACACCAGAGTTCGATTACTGATGGGCCACAAAAAATGACAATAAAGTGGCTCTTTGCTTGAGAGAAGACCAGCTGAACACACTCTTTTGCATGACTGTCTAAAAACTGTTAAGTCTGCTTTGTTTACCAGTTCACAAGCTTGTAGCTTAGGCTGCATTTCTCCGTTTCCTTCTCTCTGTCCACTGCCAGACTTTAAGGAATTAAATGGAGTTACTTACCTGTAACTGGAGTTCTCCAGGGACAGCAGGATAAGTCAGCCACACTTAGTGACGTTATCCGACGGCGCCGAGACAGAAGTACTCTCCATAGCTCAGAAGGGCTTTCGCCCTTCCGAGCATGGGCCAACTGGCCCCACCTCCCTGCCTGCCCCTAGCTAGCCAGTACGTCCCTAGCTGAGCCTTTTGCCGCTAGGAGGTGGGCACCAGGACGTAGGTTGACCCCATCCCAGAGTAGGAGGGCAGGTATGTGTGGCTGACTTATCCTGCTGTCCTCGGAGAACTCCAGTTACAGGTAAGTAACTCCGTTTTCTCCTAGGACAAGCAGGATGAATCAGCCACACTTGGTGCCTCCCAAGCTGCCATGCGCTGTGGTGTATGGGGAAAACCGAGATCCTCCTCCAGGTCGGCACGCGCCCTTGGTACAGCACATTGCGGGTTGCAACAAAGGCATATAGGCCTGTAGTGCGGTGCACGCATGTGCAGCGCTCCCGTTGTGAGAGGGTGCAGTTAGCAGGCACCGTACGACAGCTTGCAGTCGCGATGCACACATGTGCGCCTCTGTGTGGTAACAGAGCAGTCGCGATGCACGCATGTGCAGAGGGCGTAGTTACAAGGCACCTCTGTGCGGTAACAGCAGTCGCAATGCACGCATGTGCAGAGAGTATAGTTACAGGGCGCCTCTGTGTAGCAAGAAAGATGCAGGCCCAATGAGCGGTAGTGGTGTGGGAGTCACCACAATGCTGAAGCATGGCATCAAATCGCTGGCCACGAGGTGGTGCGAAATGGGGCATTAACACATCACTAATAAGGGGGGGGGTTGTTTTGTTTTTAATGTGTAGTCAACTCCGGAACTTGTTACCGGAGGATGTTAGTATAGCGGGGTAAGAGATACAGGGACTGGTAAGTCCCTGCTCAGCCCAACACGTACATTGGAGAACCCGTGCATTTGCGAAGACATAATCTAGATTTGCCATAGTTGGAGACAGGGTACTGGACTTGATGGGCATCCTGTGACCCAGCATGGCATCCTGTTGGGTATATGCTCTCAGCGAGGTGTGAGAGGTGTGCGCTGGGATAGCAAAACAGTATCGGCTATGCTATAAGAGTGGTATGAGGTGGACCACTAAGGCCGCAGTGGCCACAAGTCAGTTCCGAGCTCGTGCGGCATGCAGAGGTGGCAGTCCAGATTGTTAAGGCTGCCTCGTCGACAAGAACTCACGCCCTTATACTTCTCAGTTAGGTGCACCCATTACCGGTGGTGCTCCTGGACGGTGCGTGTCAGTGCACGGGTGATGTGACAGTCCCTGTTGCAAGGTCTTGTGGCCTTGCAGATGTGTGCTACATGAGCAGGGCTTGCGGATGTGTGCTACATGAGTAGGACGCAGGGAGGACCTCTGGGGATGCATGCATTGTGTGTGTGTATGCAGGGAGGACCTCTGGGGATGCGTGCATTGTGTGTGCGTCCTTGGCATGGCTTGGGCCCTTGCCTGTACCAGAGCAGCTGTGATCATAGCTGCTGTGATCTGCCCGAGCCACAACAGTGATTTATCCAGCCACAAGGAGTGCCAGTGGGATTTGGGCCCAGATCACTTGGGTAGTAGACCGCTGGACTGCTGCCCCAACTGGACTTGGACCCAGATCGCCTGGGTAGTAGACTGCTGGACTAACCACTAGGCTATGCCTACTTTAGGCGGAGATGCAGGTGGAGTCCCTAGGGGTGTAGTCCGCTGGGACTGGGCCGGCTCGTGCACTGTTCAGTGTATATCCTGGGCATACTGGAGATCTATTCCAGGCAGGCTTGTGCATCTACTGGAGATCCATTCCAGGCCATTATGTCCTGGTACGGCCGCAGGCTGTCAAGATCAATGGTTTTGAGGAGGCTCCCACTCGTTCATGTGCAGCTGTTCCGTCGTGCATTGGTGGGTAGCAAGGCCACATGGATCCCACCCTGTCGACAGGGTCAAGTGTCAACATGGTCATGCCCTTGGGGGAGAAAGACGCACTGGTGCAGTGAGCCCCACTGATGGAGGATGCATCCTACATGATTCCAAGGGGAAGGACTACTAGGAGCATCCATTTCGTCACCGTCCAGGCCCTGGAGTACAGAGCCGTAGGCATTGCTGTACCGTGGTGACACGTTGTAATTCCCCAATATGGTCCTCAGCAAGGTTTGAACCTGCGATCAGCTGGTCAGATACCCTGCCTTTGTGTTCGCTGAGGCAGGGTGCTGCCCTTGAGTTGATCATAGGGAAGATCCAGACTGGAGATTCCAGGCTGGTCGTGAGCCTGTCATTCTGTCTATATGCATCCCGTGGCGTTAGGATTAGTGCCACACATCTCAATGGGGTAGGTGCTCTCCGCAGGGCGGAGAAGATGACCCACGCCATGAAGATGATGGTGATTTTTTTTTTTTTTTTTTACGGAAGTATTGCCAGGGTCTTGAGGTGGTGTTTTTCCCCGTTATGGGAGGGTTACCCTTTACACAGAAGTGAGTTGCCCACGTGGTTATGGTTTTGAGGGCCCAGATGGAGTTAGGTAGGGTAGGGATCCCATAGGGTTTCCGTAGAGTTTTCTCTACTGGTTAGGGGTATGTGGTCAGGCGGCCCCGGCCGGCATGAGAAAGGCTATTATTTGGCAGGGAAGGCAGCGCTGCTGAGTCTGAGAAGTGGAGGGAGGGCAGGGGCCCAACCTGATGGCGGGGTTGTGTTTAACGTTGACCTTTTGCCAGGTGGGAGTGCACAGGGGCCCATGCAAAATACCCATGTCCCGTCAGATGCCGGGTCTATAATGTGCCATCGAGCAGATGCTCCAGGGCTGCCAGATCAATGCATTAAGATCAAGTTGACGCTGCTTGCTGATTCTTAAGGTCATGCACTTACCAGTGGGCGATGGGGTTCTTCCACTGGAAGTCCCTGTGGGAACGGTGGGCCATGAGGTATGCCTTCACGCCCTCAGATACGCCTTTACACTCCCAGATGCAGGTAGTGGCCAGAGGGTACCTGGTCATGAATAGCCATGCCTGCAGTCAATGCGGGTTCTTAGCCCCCTTGGCTGAAGAAGGGCATGGAGTGTAGGATCCACAGCTGGGATCCGAACCCGTGCCCTCTGTCCGGCGACGCATTGACTATGTGTACTTGGCTATGCGTACTGCACCACCCTGTTGCCACTGTAACCGGTGGTGGAATGTCCGGCTTCCTTGGGGCCTTTGGGCCATTCTTAGAGTCCACGATGGGTGCAGCCCACCTAAGTGTCCTAGTAGTTAGTGTCCTGCTAGTTAGGGGTGCAGTTCATCCAAGTTTCCTGGAAGGGAGTGGACCCCTTAGTCTTTGGACTACTTTTCAGGTAGGCACCCAAGACTTGTGCATTCGTAAGGATTCTTCCTTTCTAGCTGCTGCTCTGGGTACCGCTGGCAGTCGGTTAGAATTGATCGCACGAGCTATTCTGGAGCAGAAGCTAGTGTGAAGCTGCCAAGAAGGCACACGGTGTCATGCCTTGGAACCCAGCCCCAGACCCCTTGAGTAGTGATCTGTTGCAGAAGGGCCTGATGTTTAGGCACGAGGCGCATGAAGTTAGGAAGCCCAAGGTATCTGCTCCTGGGCTACCCAATAGTGTAATCAGTAGGATGCTGTTGGTACCATGCAAGTGTGTGCCCAGGTCCCTTTAAGAGAGGACCACTCCGGCTGCACCAAGCCTGTAGATAGGAGGTGGTTAGCAGAAGTACTGCGGTAGGCAGCACCAGCAGCCCTGCTGAAGGAAGAGGCTAATGAATCCAGGCCATTGGGAAGTAGGAGGAGTGCCTCAGAGTGATGGTGGTGCAATCCTCCACTCCCCTTTTTTTTTTTTTGATTGGCTCAGTTTCAAGGCATTGTGTGCACCGGGAGGAGCTTAACTGGTAGCATGTTTCGCTTATGAATTGGCAGTGGCATTGCTGGAGTGATTCCCTTGTCGGTGCCAGCATTGTTGTGTTCCGTGAGGGGCTGAGTTGACCGCCTACTGTGAGCTGGAAGAGACTCCCTCTGTTAGCGCCGATTGCAATTAGGCAGGGGGACTGCAGAGGCTCAGTTTGGGGTAGTGAGCAGACCTCTCTGGTGACCTAACCAGTCTGAGGTAAACACGGGTGACCCCCGTGTGTTTCTGTGCACAATGGAGAAACAACCCAGGAGAAATTTGCTTTTGTGCACCTAGGGGCAAAATCCGTAGCCCTACAGATGCTAAGGTTGAACAGAGGAGGAGGGGAAGGGGGGGGGGTGGCCGCTCCCATGGGAACCAAGCACCGTGCTAGCCTTCTCTGCTTTCATAACAAACTTGTTTGGATGTCGTGGCCTGAACTGATGCCGCTTTCATCAGCGCCCGGGGCAGCAGGTCATCTGGGTTTGGGAGACGTGTGCCAAGTGCCCGGAGAAATGACGAAGCACCGGAGTGATGGTATCTGCAAGGTGCTGGGCCTCCTCGCCGGAAGAGCCCCCCTGCCCTCATGAAACTGACCTGTGGTTGGAGCGAATACGATAAGCATGCACACCAGTTACCTTGGGGGAAGACAGTGCAGCTCGGAAAACTCTCTGCGCAGACAGCCATGCCGTGTCAGAGTGATCCCGTCCGGCAGTTAGCTCGGCGCCAAGGGCTCTGCATGCAGTCAGTCACGCCGGGAGGGATTTCATTAGGCGGTCATCTCGGCGCCGAGGGCTTTCTGTGGTTGGCCATCAGTTTGCCTTTATAGGCCATCTGGGCATGGCTGGAAGGCTGCCGGGCTGCACAGTGGACTCGTAGCGCCGAAGAGGAGCCTGCTGGGCTGGCAAGAAGCACAGTGGGGCCGAACAGAATCGCCTCTCCTCAGTGCAGATTGGAGACTTCGCTGGTAGCCATGGCGCCAGCAAATGGATACGTGCACCAGTCAATTGCATCGAGGGGCGGAGCAATGTAGAACCCCTTAGCCAATCAGTTGTGTCGCGGGGTGGAGTTTGCAATAGTGAACTCCCTTCTTGCTTCCTCGAGATGCGGCTTGGAAAAGGCAGCACGGAGGAGCAAGATGGCTGCCCCCATGTCTCCATGTGTGTGGAAGGTCTCCGGAGCGGCGGAGGCTGGGAACGGAGGCCTTCTTAGACATGTCCTGGGCTGCCGCGAGGCTTCCACATTCAGAGCTCCTGGGGTGCCGCGTCTTGGGAGGGCATAGATCGTTGAAGCCTGCTGCGTCCATCGTTTAAGCCTGCGGCTGGGGGTGGAGGCTCTTAGGCACACCCTGAGTGGCGGTAGGAGCTGGTGGCGGTGCCCCTCAAAGGCACGTGAATCGCGTGCCCCTAAGCCTGTGGGCAGCAGTACCGATAGGTATTTCGTGTCCTCTGCTGGGGCATATGGCTGGTGGGAGCTCAATTCAACCCACAAGAAGTTCTGTTTCCAGTAGAGGGGTTTTTAGCCCCTGGATCTTCGGTAGAGGCAATCTGAAATAAGAAGCTACTGGACAAGTATTAATAGTAAGTTAAAATTGATATATACATACGCTGTAAGTGAGAATTATTCTTAGTTGTTTTAAGAGGTTAAATTTTGGTGGAGAGTAGAAAATCCATCTTGCTGGCAAGGCGGAAGAAGTTGAACTGGCTAGCTAGGGGCGGGCAGGGAGGTGGGGCCAGTTGGCCCATGCTCAGAAGGGCGAAAGCCCTTCTGAGCTATGGCGAGTACTTCGTCTCGGCACCATCAGATGACGTCACCAAGTGTGGCTGACTCATCCTGCTTGTCCTAGGAGAAAATCCCATCCCTGGTGGATAGACTCTGCCTGATAACATATAAGCTACTTTAAAACAAGAGGGAGACGTTCAGATAAGAAATTACCATGAAAGCTTCTTAACAAAGGGGAGATGTAAGGCGAGATGAATTACATTATTGCCAGAATTGTAAATTTGTTACTAGGCAATAAATCAGCACAAGTGTAACTATTACTGCTATAACTCTCCTGAACAGATCCGAATAAAATCAGGACAAGAACTATGATTTTTTCTGTGTAAATCCTTATTCTAGTAATGCTAATTTCTGTAATATGGGGCTGGTGATCAAGAGTGTGAATATATGTTATATACAAATTATACCCCTTTACAGAGTGACTTTTTCAAGATATCTGACATCTAAATAAGTGACTTAAGTTATTATTTATTGAATCTCAGAGTGTATAGTGGGTTAGGATAACATATGGTGATGAAATGGAGGAGTTTATAGCTAGAGAGGAAATGGCCTTTCAAAGGATTGTCAAAGGAAAGAGCAAACAGACAGTGCCTAACAGAGGCATTAGAACATCTGGTTTCCACTAATGTACAACAATTATCTCATGGACAGAGTGTATATACAAAGATTCTTGAGAAGCTCAGTGGGAAGAATAAGATTACTTTGCAAGTTTAAGCCAAATAGGGAAAATATTATGTATATTAAAGAAAAATTATATGCAGAACTAGCACAGCTACCTTAATAAGAAAACTTCAAAGACCTTAGAAAATCTCGGGAAGAATTACTAACAGCCTGTGAGATTCTCGAGCTAGTACCCTGGGGGAAGAGAAAGCATATATAGAAACATAGGAAAAGTGCCTCAGGGAAGCAGTAGCCTTATTAGTACAGCTGCCCCAAAGAGAGCTTGAAGTGACAGACCTCGATATACTACTAACAGAACAAATCTTTGGCAGGAAAATTTCCATTTGACAAGAGGAGTTAGAAGGGGTCCTATAGTCATGTAAGAGAGCTAGAAGGGGTCCTATAGTCATGCAAGAGGCAAGGTAAAATTGTCTTTACAAACAGACGTTTATAAAATAAAATAATAAGGGGATAAGATTAAAGTCATCCAAGACCAGGTTCACCGAAAGACGGAGAAAACTAGGCAGATAGTCAATAATGAGCATTACTAAAAAGAGTTGCTGTCTTAACTTTGTTGTTTGTCTATATGGTTAGTGGCTGAATATCGTCTCTAACCAGAGAGGCACCAGGACTGACCCAGCTCCGCCCACAGACCACCCTAAAACAAACCACATGCTTCTAGAGTAATCTGTGGTGATATTCAGCGGCACTAACTGGTTAGTGTCACTGAATATTGATATGGGGTTTAGCCAAACTGTGACCCACTCACGTTAAGGGTAATATTTTAGACTTAGACTACTGAGGCAAAGGGCGACAAATTGAGCATTGTGCTGTAGAGTCAGTGCCCTGGTCCGATCATTCTTTGCTATTATTTGATTTGGAAGTGGGTGATTGATGATATCAAGCTGGGCTTAGTTTTAGTGTTAAAGAGGTACATGATCTGATGAATCTTGATGTTTTGCAGTTGGGGCCTGCCATGCAGGTCCTCTTAGAACATTTTAGACCCAGCCGGTTGAATTACCAGCTGCCAGGCACAAGAGGGTAGGGGGAGCCAGGCAAGGGTAAACGGACTGTGGAGGGGGCGAGGGGCAGGAGGACAGGCCATGACCGGCTTTATGAGAGGCTACCGGGCCGTGGGGCAGCCCTCTTGCCCCTCCAGCCCAATGGGAGAACGAAGGATGCACTCTCCCACCCACCCACTCTGGGGGGAGGGGTTATTTCATCGCAGCATAGCCGGAGTTGAAGGGCCATAAGACAGAGCGAACAGCCGTACAGTGGACTATTAGGGGGAGTGGCCACAACGAATGCTGTTCTCCCCCTGACTGGGTCAACAGAATTGCAGCGGATCAGTGAGTAATGGGCCTCCCCATGCTTTGACGGCATGGGGGAGAGGGAGGGCTACACCTCATTGCCATACAATAAGTTGCCAACACCGACCTTTGATGGGCCGGGCAGAGACAGACAAGAGGTGACACTGCTGCAGCTGGGGTAGAGTGCACGCTTTAACGGTACACAGCCCTGCACAGCGCAATATAATTTGGATATAAGTATGACCAGAAGCTGTCAAAAAGTGTTTGGTGGGCCCGAGGGGTGGGGGGCTTTAACGGCACCTCCTCCCTTAGGTAAGTACAGGCTGTGCATCTCTAGGATAGGGAAAGTGAGTTCAGACAATTCTCCAGGAGCAAGCAGGAAGTCAGTCCTCACGTATGGGTGACATCGGCACTGACGGAGCAATTCTCCAGCTTTCAAAGAAAGCCTTTGGGATTGCTGCCACCGTATGTGTGGTCCTCTTCCTGCCCAAGGGTGCCATCTTGCTCAGTCTTCCTTTTTCTCCAGAGCCCTTCAGACGCACGTCCTCGTCCCTCCCTCCTCCCCTGATGAGTTGCTGGATTTTTATCCTTCCCTTGCCATCTGCTTGGTAGGGCTCGAGTAAAGGAACCCGACTGAGCAAGATGGCACCCTTGGGCGGGAAGAAGACCATGCATGCTTGGCAGCAATCCCAAAGGCTTTCTTTGAAAGCTGGGGAATTGCTCCACGCGGGCTCCGTTGGTGCCGATGTCACCCATAAGTGAGGACTGATTCCTGCTGTCCCTGGAGAACACCTGTTACAGGTGAGTAACTATGCTTTTTGGGTCATTTATCTGTTGATAATTATAATATTCATTGTAATATTGATAATTGGAAGGTACAAATGTGATCATATTATGACATATGTGATTATGTTATGGTTATGCTGTGGCCAAAACTGTCCAATAAAGATCCATATTCTTTTTAAGAAGCTAGTGTCTGTACAGCTTTGTCACAAAGAGGGTCAATGAACCAGTGGGGGGGATAGACGGAGCAGAGGGATATAAAGAAAGGGCAGTGGGGGGTTTAGGGAAAAGGAACCTGAAGGAAGGGCTGGGGAGGTCAAACTTACCTGGGCCTGCTTGGCCTTTGCCCGGTTGTGTTCAACTCTGGCTCTGAAGAAAGTGGTTCAGATTCAGTTTTATAGAAATGCACTGTAATATACTACGGCTTGTTGGGAGTTGAAGTGGAGGCTTGAGAGGCACTGGTGTCTCGAGACGCTACAGTTAAGCAGCTGTGGATAGAGAAGGCAGGTGAATGAAAGGCTGCGATAGTGGCTGCTAAGAAGGCTTACTATTCAAAGTGGTTGAGTAATCTTGTACAGTGTGGTAAGGAGAGTGTAGCACAGCCCTGGGAAATAGAGGAAAAAGGAACTTTTGCTTCTTTAAGGGGGATGGGCTCACCTAAACACATGTGCAAAAGTAAAAGCAGTGAAAGAAACCACGCTTGCAGAGCTAGGCTGAAGCCACACCCAGACTCCATGGCAACCCTAAGGTAAGGATAAGGGACACCTGTGGGTGGAGCCAGAAGGGAAGGCACACTGCCCAGCATTTAAGGTTAAGCAAACAGAAAGTGATAGACTCGGTAGAACTGTTAGAAGCTTTGGAGGTGTTGGAAGCCACGGGAACAGCTTGAGAAGCAGCAGCTGGGGAAAGGCCAGAGGACAGGCCAAGTACTTTCCTTCTAGGAGAGAGAAGGGCAAAAGGCTGGCTGTAAGAAAGCTAGAACAGGAAGGCTCAGCTCCTTCTGAAGAAAGACAAATCTTCAGGCTGAGAAAGCCCAGGAAAGCTGGAAGAAAATCCTGCAGTGATTCCCTGAGCAGCTCTGACTCAGAGGACGCTACCTCCAACAGATGTCACAGCTGTGAAACTCCCACAGTTAAGCTCCAAGGTAGGAGAGGAAAGTTGGAAAGAGTTAATGCTTATAACTCTGACTCAGATACTGAGGAGATAGTTATACCTGCTAGCACGCAGAACAGGAAGAAGGGTTTTGTAGATAAAGCCAAGCAAACAAAGCCTGTTAATGTTTTACCAAGAGAAAGAAAGGCAGTTCAATGGGAGAAACTGTTTAAGCTGTTAAAGCATATAAACCTTAAAGTACCTGAACGTATTCAAGTTCCACAATTAGGCAGTGCAGAGGAAGAAATGGAGGTGGATTATAAGCAAGATGACCCTGATTCCACTTGCTCTGAAATGGAATGCGCTCTATGTGTTACTGCTGAATGAAAGAAGTAAAAACATTTACTTGTAAATAATACCACTGAAACACACTGTTTGTAAAGAACTTTATTTGGGAGAAAATATCCTTGTTTTCTGTTTCTGAGTTTGGAATCTTCTACAAAGGACTGTTACTAAACTGCACCAAGTTAAAGATCAATAAAAATTCCTGTGTTGCTTTAAAACCACTTGGACTGCTTTTATACACAACTACACGTTTAAAGCTAAAAGATACAAGATGGGAGACCGTCTTCACTAGGCGACCGCCTAGTGGAGGCGCGCCCGCCACAACAGTAAAATAGGGAAGTTTTCAGACTTTTTGGTGAGTTGCAGATATGGATTGGGGAAGGCACTGTTCTATAGCCCCTCAGATGGATTTGGATGGTCTTGTGTGCTGTTTTTGCCATAAGGTGGTTATGCTTAGAAGCATGATAGATGGGCAGTTAGGTCAGGCGGGGCTAGACATTACCTTTAGCTGTTGGGAAGGAGGGGGGTTGGTATTTGAGGAATTCCATTTGCTGTCTTTAGAAGAAGTGCATAAGCCAGTGCATTCTACTTGCTTTCCACTTGATCCATGTCCATAGAGTGTGTTGGGTCTGATCCCGGATGAGATCTGTTTTTTACTTCAGTCCGTGATTAACAATTTACTGAGCTGTGGAAGTTATCTATTCTTTGTTTAAAAAATACAAACAACCCTTTGGATCCTTTGAAGTTTGAGAACTTTAGGCCAATCTCTAATTTACTGTTCCTGTCAAAGATAATTGAGAAGGTGTTTTTTCTTCAACTTTCGGCTCTTGTTGATGAAAGGGGTTGGCTTCATGATCATCAGACCTGGATTTTGTTGTTCTCATAGTACAGAGACATCCTTAATGGCGGTGCATGAGGATTGCCTCATATTTGGATAGGGGGGATGATGTGTTGCTGGGTCTTTCGGCATATTCAGTACTTTAGATCATGGCAGCTGGCATCATTTGGAGTTGGAGGAGTGCCTCTGATGTGTTTGGAGTCTTTTTTGTTGGAATGCAGTCAGTATGTAGCAGCAGCTGTAACATTGGAGCCGCAGGTTTCAAAGGTTGTAAAGGTATGCTTTTTCTGTCTCCACCAGCTGTGGAGGGTACATCTGTTTTGTCTAGCCATTGATTTTTGTGAGGCTGGATTATTGTAATCCATTATATTCTGGATGCCCCGAAAAGACCTTAGGGGGCCTGCAGAGGGTCCAGAATGTGGCAGCTAAGTTTGTGGTCGGGGCTAGGATCAGGGATCATTGGAAGCTCTGCATTGGCTGCCTGTTATGCAATGTTTTAAATTTAAGTTGCTGGTTATTGCTTTTAGAATATTCACCAGCTCTGCCTGGGTTATCCTTTGGCCCACTTTCAATTGCATAATGTTTCTCGGGTTACTTGGTCTCAGGATATGTGATTATTGGCTCTTCCTGGAGCCAAGATTATTTCATTTGGCCAGATTGTGGGTCAGGGAACTGACATGCTCATAGCCTTTTTATGGAAAAGGTTGCCAGTTGGCATCCTGTTTTTGGATGAACTATTGGGGTTTAGGAGGGCAGTGAAAACATTTTTGTTCCCTCGGGCTGGCTGATTGAGATTTTGTAGGTGGTTTTAAGGATGCTTCTGCTGTCTCTGTGACATTATTAATATATTAGCATGTTAAGCGTAGATACTAACCTCTAACGGGTGTTCTCTGGGACAGCAGGAATCAGTCCTCACATATGGGTGATGTCGGTGCCGAAGCTTCCCCCCCCCCCCAATTTTCAAAGAAAGTCTTTGGGAGATGGCACCACACATGCATGGTCCCCTTCCCGCCCAAGGGTGCCATCTTGCTCAGTCAGATGACATAGCTAAAAGACGGCATAAAAAAAATATGGTAAAGAAGCAACTCCAAGGGGAGGAGGGAGGGTTGTGAGGACTGATTCCTGCAGTCCCCGGAGAACACCTGTTACAGGTGAGTAACTACCCTTTCTCCAGGAACAAGCAGGAAGTCATTACTCGCATATGGGACTCCCTAGCTACAGGCTACCGAAAAGCCCATAGAGAGAAAAACACAGTTGCCCTCAGGGGAAGCCATGAGCAGCAGTAATTGATTCCGCAGGCGCAGACTGCAGTAGGACCCATGTGTCTGAAGGAAGTCAACACTCCGGTAGCCTGAACACAGAAGGGCCAGAGAGTAGGAGTTGCCTAGATCCTGAAAAGATTACAGAGCACGAACTGGCCTAAGGCACTGTACCATTGGGACTCCCTCTCCAGGCAATAATGAGCTGCGAAGGTATGGACGGAAGACCAGATGGCAGCCTGGCAGATGTCCACCATTGGGACGGAGCACAGGTTTGCCACAGAGGCCCTGACACAGTGCGCCATGACCCAGCCATCCAGCAAGAGCCCCACCTGCTCATAGGTAAATAGCGTATGCTTGATCACTGCTTCCCCCAGTCTACTGGGGTCATAAGAGACAAAAAGCTGAGAAGCTTTACAGTGGCCCTTGAATGTAGGACAGAGCCCTCTTACAGCAAAAGGTGTGGAGGACAGTCTCCACCCTACTGGCGTGAGGCCTTGGGAAGAAAGTGGGGAGCACTATCTCCTGGTTGAGGTGAAAAGGCGATACCACCTTTGGAAGGAATTTGGGGTGTGTGCAGAGCACAGCCCTGTTCTTGTAGAACCTGGTGTAAGGCACCTCCGCCACCAAGGCTTGAAGCTTGCTGACCCTGCAAGGGGAGGAGAGTGCAACCAGGAACACCACCTTCCACGAAAGGTATCACAGGTGGCAGGTAGCCAGGGGTTCAACCACCATGGAGTTGTGCGACAGTTGTGACTTCTGGAAGTCCAGGCTCCAGTGTACTCGTTACATTGAGTCGAGTTGCTTGCTCACCACCGGCACCGATGCTGATGTCTCCCACATATGGAGCATTAGCCATTCTAGGATAGGAGGGATGAGCACCTCAGAGGGGCCTCATATTGGAGGATTTCTAGCTCTTCTGTCCAAGGGTGGTCCTCCGATTCTGTCGAGTATGCTAGGGCCTTGGACATGTCTCTGACAAAGACTAGGAATGCCATGTCCTCAGGTGGGAAGCGATTCCGGGGCTCCGAGGGAGGGGAGACTGAGGGGATGTCACGGTGGTGATGGGTGTCCGGCAACTCCTCGTCCTCCGTTTCCCAGTCAGAATAGTCCATCAAGGACTCAAGGAAAGGATGGCTCACAGACTCCAGGGCTGATCCCCACCCGCAGCCCTCAGAGGTCCCGTGGCTGGTGCCAGGGCTCACTGGTTGGGGACGATCTTGGCCTTGTGGAATGGGAGCCAGATCGAGACATCAGCTGAGGATTGACTTGAGGCCAAAAGACCTAGAGGATCGGCTCAGCCTCCGGGGACATCCTCGATGTCGAGGGCCCAGTGGTCTGGGTGGAGGAACCGGTGGTACTGGACAAAAGTGCCCGCTGCTGGTCCATGAAGGCCGACAAGCAGGACTCCAGGCCAGAAGGCTCCGCAGCCATCAGTGCGGGCACCGAGGAAATTGGGCCTGACGCTAGTTCCCCCAAAGGGGAGTCTTCAATGAGGATGGTGCCAGGCGACTGAGACTGGCCCGAGGTAGCGTCCTTTCGGGGGACCTTCGCAAGTCACTCCTTCTCTCATCCCTTGGATAAACGTCTAGGACTGCAGGATTTACCCAGCCCCCTGTCTGAGCCATCCAGGGATAACCGCCTTTGAGGCCTTCTTGGGTTCCCTCGAGGGAGACTCCCTTTCCGAGGTACCACAGCATCTGTTGGGTCTGTAAGGTTACCCCGCGATGCCGCAATTTTAGAGGAGGCCTTGGCTTTTGGAGGTGCCGGGGACTCGGGAAAAACTTATTGTGCCTCTTGAGGGCCTTGGTCTACATCTTCTTACAGAGGCCACATGCTGAGGGGTCGTGGTCCAGTTCAGGCAGCGAAGGCAGCAGTCGTGTGTGTCAGGGACATTATTTTTGCACACCAATGACACTGGTAGCCATGGGAGAAAAAAGTATCCCAGCGAGGTTGAAGACCTGTGGTGCCACCAGTTGGAAAAAAAGGTGTGAAGGCGCCAAGGAGGGAAAAACACTACAACTCGAGACTCGATGCCGGGGCAGTGGGCTCGGGTGGTGGGAAGAGAACTGGTGCACTACCAGAGGAGAATATGAAACTCAGGTCGAGAAAATCAACTTTTTCCAGAGGAAGAGCAGACAAACATCTGAAGGCTTTACGGAAAAAAGGAGACTGAGCAAGATGGCACCCTTGGGCGGGAAGGGGAACATGCATGCGTGGTGGCATCTCCCAAAAGGCTTTCTTTGGAGGGTGCTTCCACAAGGGCTCTGTCGGTGCCAACGTCACCCATATGTGAGGACTGACTTCCTGCTTGTTCCCGGAGAATATATTTTTATAATGGTTTGTGTTATTTGTATGACTGTGCTTTTGTGTGTCCTGCTTTAGGGCTTAGTGTAAGGGCAGGTAAAATATCCAATAAATAAAATGAATATTGGGCCGAGCAGGGTTTAGCCAGTTAGGAGGTATTGCTAAACATCTAAACCAGTGGTTTTCAACCCAGTCCTCTGGGACCCCTCAGGCCAGTCAGGTTTTCAGGATATCCACAATGAATATGCTTCAGATAGATCTGCATGCACTGCTTCCATTGTATGCAGATTTATCTCATGCATATTAATTGTGGATACCCTGAAAACCCAACTGGACTAGGGGTCCCAAAGGACTGGGGTTGAGAACCACAGATCTAAACCCTTTTGAATATCGATCTCTTAACCTCCAGCCATTGAGAGAAATTAAAACAGAAAACAAGGATTTATACTACTTTCGGCCACAAAAGGGTGTTGAGGGCTCATTAATTCCAAGTCAACATCTAAAGAAAGGAAAAATATAGTCAGATTGCCACTAGTCTTTTCCAGCAAGATCTCATTAAATATATGAAGTTAATGAAAACATTAATACCAGTGTTTGAGAGAAATAAAACTAATATTTTGGAGCATTTACAGCTCCTGCATATATATATAAAAGAAGAGAACATTAAAAAGTATAAAATATCTAAGAATATTAAATATACTTGAAATATTTTAAAAAATATAAAAATTCTGAAAACGTTTAACAATTAAAAAATAAAACTTTAAAACTACAAATATAAAAAATAGAAATATTTTACAAATATGAAAAAAGAACAAAATTATATATGAAAAATTAAAAAAACAGAATAAATTGAAAAAATATTTCAAAAGCTATTTTAAAAAGTATGAAATCTATGGGCCATGTTTAATAATAGTAAACTCACATTAAGTGCTGCAGTGGTCCATAAAAATGAATGGGTAGTGGCAACACTTAACACGCATTAATTTTACTTAATGCGGGTTAACCTTTAGTAATCATGCTCTTATATAAAAAAAAATATGAAAAACTAACATAATATAAACATTAAATAAGTTTTTAAAAAATTAAATATAGAAAACAAAATATAAAAAATTCTATCAAATATGAAAAAAATATAAAAAAGAGGCATGTTTACTGCTACTACTAATCATTTATAAAACACTACAAGGTGTACGCAGTGCTGTACAAACATAGATAAAGATGGTCCCTAAAGATTTAAGTGCTGCTACTTCCCATTTATTTCTATGGGCAATTGCAATACTTAATGCTCATTAACTTTACTTAACACATGTTAACCTTTCATAAACATGCCCCTAAAACTAAAAGGTATTTAAAAAGATATTACAAAGAATATAGTATATAAAATTATTTTATCAAGAAATAATTTATAAAAAACTATAAAGAAATTTGAACAAATATATAAAATATTAAAAACATCTGTAAGAGGTGACAAAAAGCAAAATTTTGAATATAAATAATATTTAAAAATAAAACTATTAAAAAAGAATATAATGTATAAGAAAATATATATAATATAAACAAAATAATATTAGAAATATATATATAAAAATTACAAAAAATAGCAAGGGATAGTTTTACTAAAGGCCACTAAGGTATTGTACCTAACACACCATTATTTTGACTCTTTTGCTGAATTAGGTGCAATATCACTGCGTTAACTGTTGTGGGCATGGAAAATATTTCTCTAATAGGTAGCATGGAGCCCTGTTCCTTATCGCATGGCACATTAGCTCGGGCACATTTAGCTCTACCTATTGAGGTATGTTAGGTTATCTGCACTAATGTAGTTATCTTGCTGTGTGAACCAGCGCTAAATGCACAGAACACATTATGCCCATGGTCTGTGCTACCCCACCCACTCATAACCCTAATGCAGGTTAACCAGTTAGGTCAGGAAACATCCTGTGCTATCATGGCCCTATGCTATTTGGCAACGTGTGTTCCAATGTGCATTCCAGAACACGCATTGTCAGCTAACACCCTTTAACAAAAGACCCCCTAAATATAATACAAAATATATGAAAAAATATACAAATTTTAAAAATATTTAACAAATATGAATTAAGAAAATATGAAAAGTATTCAAAATATTTTAATAAAAATATGTATAAACAGCATATATAATATATGTAAAAATATGAAAAGCATAAAAAATATTTAAAAATGAAAATAGAAAAAAGTGCCTGTTAGCATAAGTTTGTAAACTGCTCTGATACACAGGGTAAAGGGCGGTATATATCAAGTGCCTAAACCATAAAACCATAAAAATATATAAGATGTAAAAATTAAAAAATATAAAAAATAGTAACTATTAGGATGAAAAATATTTAAAAATTATGTAAAAAATATAGAAAATAAATAAATATTAAGGGCGGCCCTAAAGGTGTTGCTTCTAACATGGCAAAAGTGCTGAAGCAGTGTATTAGGTAAACCACTGCATTAACTATTGGGGGCATGGAAAGCATTTTCACGGCAGTTAATGTGGAGCCCTGCCGGGAATGTAAGCCTACCCTAATAAATGGTAATCACAAAGATGGCTATGAAAAGAATTGGGTAATTTATTTATTTTATTTATTTATTTAGTAAACATTTGTATAAGATGAAACTATCGCTAATATGTAGGAGTACTTCCTAATGCAGAAAGCCCATTTAACTGGCCTTCATGTTGGTGGTTTTCAAAGTAATGGTCAAGTTAAGGTAAGTTACCGCTGTTTGAAAAAATGTTTTGCTCATATGTTTCCAAGTATGACATTAGTGTGGAAAAAGCCTCTTAAGTTACACTTGGGGGCATGTCTTCTAAAGGGCATTGGCTGCTACTGCAGGGCTAAAGCACGATTAATGCTCCACAAAAAAAAAATCTGATATTGCAAGCAGTTTTATACAGTCTCATTTTAATGTGATGCAGGTCCATAGGGGTGGGATTAGGGAAGGAGTGGGGCTTTTATTTATTTGTTCATTTAACAGGTTTTTTAATACCGCTTTATCATTTTAGCCATTGCGGTTTACATTTTAACTTAAACTTGGTAATTTACATTAAACAGGAACATTGATAACTTGGATTTTTTTCTGAGGCAATGGAGGGTTAAATGGAAAGGATGGCCATGATTGACAGCCACCACATGAAAAAGATTTTGTGGTGGCTGCCAAAATCATGCCCAATCATGGCAGCAGATAACACCATCTCAAGAAGTGGCGATCTCCAGGAACAAGCAGGAATGCAGACTTCACATATAGGTGATGTCTGTACTGACGGAACCCGCACGGGAACACTCCACAGCATCCAGTTGGAAAGCTTTTGGGAGCAATTCACTGCGCCTGTGCATCTGCTTTCCCACCTCCCAACTCCTCAGTTCTTTGTTTTCTGTGGAGCCAGCAGGTTGTTTCTTTTCTGTCACCACCTAAAAATGTTATTTTTTGGTTAAATTCTGTACTCTGCCTTTCCGTCGACGTCGGTGCCTTCACCAACACCAGCCGCAATATTTTCCTTTCTTTTCAAAGATTATTTTTTATTTCAATTTTTGTGGTTTTCACCACCAGCTAGGTCTTGACCTACTTTTCTTCACCATGATGGAAAAACACATCAGTGGTTTCAAATAAATGTACCAAATGCTTTGGTACTATATCAGTCATGGATAAACATGACTGGTGCTTAAAATGTTTGGGCCCAGACTATGTTATTATAAGCTCAATGTTTTTATGTTCGTCAATATCCCCATGTTAAATGTAACCCTCCAATTGTGTTGTGACCACTTTGATTGAAGGATAAGGTGGTATACAAATCTGTCTAAATAAATAAATACTAAATAAATGTTCCAAATGTCCTTTGTGTTAGCAAATGACAAAAAAAGGTCTAAAGAACAGGGCCAGACAGTATGATTCTCTGTTTGCTCCAGATTCTTATGTCAGTGGCTTCCACATCATCAAGGACATCAGCCTCCTCTCATGGTTCTCTGGTCTCCTCAAAGTCCAAACACAAAACTAAGTCTAACTTATTGACATCGAGGACCGATACCAATTCCAGAGGTATTCTTCACTTCATCGCCATCGAGACTCATCGAAATGTGTGGCTGATGCTGATTGGCCGGCCAAACAGCCCCGGCAGGAGGCCCTGTCCTCCAAAGCACAAGAGGAGCTCCAGAATGCTCCCGAAGCATCAATCTCCGGAGAGCTACTGATTCCATGCTTTGGAACGGTGGCGCAAAGCCTTGTATGGGATTCCCCCCAGACATTGGTCAGCTCCCTCGACCAGCACATACTGGCTTTTAAGAGGAGTTTGGCCACACTCCTGGCAGCCTCCATACCGATGGTATTGACAGCTCCAGCAGTGCAAGCCACCACACCCTATTAACAACTGCTGGTTCCAGGGCCAATGCCAGCACTTGAACTTGCATAGAGGGAGCTTCTCCCTTCGATACTCCCTTTGGAACGGACAAACATCATTGGTACCTGCAGGCTCCCAATGCTGCACTAACCGATCATCAGTACCACCATCGAAATCGGAGAAGTATCGAGAGAAAGCACAAGATCGTCGAGACTTCGACTTTCTATCAGACTCTGACTCCCTCCGGTTCTGATGATGCATCGAAGGACTCCCGAGAAAACCAGGACATTCTTTCAGACCCGTCCCCTCCTCATGAGCGGCATCTATCCCTGCCAGAGGACATGTCTTTCTAAGACTTCATTAGGGACATGACAGCAGGCCTACAGATTACTGTGGCATCAGAGACGGAACTGAGGGCAGAGGAATTGGAAATCCTCCAATACCCCTTGACACCTAAAGAGACTGCCACTTTACTGATACACCGCATCTTGCAGGATTTGATGCTTCGTATGTGGAAAGCTTCCCTAACAGTTCTGCCTATCAGCAAATGGCTGGATTCCATATACCGAGTTCCAGCATGCCCAGGCTTTCAGAAGCCTCAACTCCCACACCATTCTATGTTGGTGGAATCGGCAATGCGCTGCATCAAGAGTTCTAAGAATCACTCTTCCATGCCTCCAGAACTCTCGATGCCTTTGGCCATTGATGCTTTCAGGCATGCATGCTCACCTCTAGAATTACCTTCTATGTGCTCTACATGGGCATGTTCCTCAAGAATGTATCCAGGGATCTGGATACATTTGCACCTCTCCTTCCTGATGTAATCAAAATCATTCCAAGCCCTAATTAGGCAGAATCAAAATACATTCAAATTTCTTACTAGAACATCTTTTGATGCCTTTGAGTCACCCAGCAGAGCTTCAGCAGTCTGCATCGGTGCTCACAGGATGGCCTGGCTCCAAGCATCGGATCTTGAACAGTGGGTCCAAGATTGACTAATAATCCCTGTTCTGGAGAAAACCTCTTCAGAAAGGGTTGGTTGGTTTGTTTATTTATTTAACAGGGTTTTTATACCGTCTTTCTACAAGTCAAGACTGTTTACAAGTAACTCAATGTGATAACAGGAAGCACAACAATCGTGTATATTACATCAAACATATTGAACACATTGTAACAAAAGCTATTAAATTCTCATAAAAGCTGACGATCTATGTACATATTATGATGAGGTGATATAAACTGCATAATGCCAAAGGTGTGTATTAAGTGCATGAAGTTGCAGTGCAGGTTATTTGTCTTTTGTTGCTGGGCCTTAGTATCCTTGTTATAGGAGGGTTTTCAAGCATTTTCTGAAGTCTTACAATAGTTGAATATCTCTTTTGTGGAGGAAGCGAGTTACATAATGCAGGGGCATATAACGAAAAGGCCCTGTTATTGGAGGGTTGGAGGAAAAAGGCTGGAGAGATTGAAAAAGATGATCTCACCCTCAAGCGCCTTTCAAGAAAGACAGCGGACCCCTCTAAGAGGAAGACTAATCCAAAGAACTCTTTCTATCCAAAGAAGAAGAGATATTATCCTTCTTATCCACCTGCAGCGGCTTACCAGCCTCAACAGCAACATCAGTATCAGCAGGGCCCTCTCCAAACCAAGAAGCCTAAGGCTCCCCAACCCAAACCAGCTGCAGAGTCACAACCAGCACACGGTTTTTGACTGCTTCCTGGAGAGCATAGCCACTCTGCCTCAGCAGGGTCCTCCAACCCCTACACATAGCAGGCAGGCTCAGTTCCTATGCCCACAGGTGGCAACTCATAACATCAGAGCAGTGGACTCTCAATATTGTCCAAAGGGGCTATCTGCTTCATTTCAAAAGCTTACCCCCCCCCCCCCACCACCTTCATAGGTGATTATCCCACAAACCCCCTGCAGATAAATCTCCTAGCAGAAAAGGTGTCCACCCTGTCAGCTCAAGGGCCATAGAAAGAGTTATTCCGCCCTAAGAGGGCATGGGCTTCTACTCTCCTTATTTTCTTATCCCCAAGAAAACAGGAGGGTTCAGTCCCATCTTAGATTTAAGGGTCCTAAACAAATTCCTTGTTTGAGAAAAATTCAAAATGATTTCTCTCGGCACACTCCTGCCATACCTTCAGAGGAATAACTGGCTGTATTCTCTAGACCTCAAGAAGATATACACACTTTACTGATCCACCCTCAGCAAAGACAGTATTTGCGTTTTCGGTTCCAGCAGAACCATTACCAATATCGGGTGCTCCCCTTTGGCTTAGCCTCTGCACCTTGAGTATTCACAAAGCGCATGGCAGTAGTTGCAGTCTACCTTCATACTTTGGGGATCTTTATCCAGTCGTCTAAGTAGGGGAAGACAATCGGGGGAGAATCCCCAAAAGAGATAAAGTTCTCCCTTCATTACAGCATCATGGTGCTCCAACATCTGGGATTCATCTTAAACTTTCCCAAGTCATACCTGGTGCCAACCCAGCATTGGAACACTTCTGGACACTGAACAGGGCAGAGCTTTCCTTCCCCTGGATCATTCTACCCGACTTATCGCGCTAACCCACAAGATAAGAAATCACAGTTGCATAACAGCTCAAAAGATGCTATGTCTTTTGGGCCACATGGCCTCCACAGTCCATGTATTCCCCTATGCCCACCTGCACATACAAGAAGCCCAATGGACTCTTTTCTCTCAATGGACCCAGGCAATCGGGCATCTCTCAGACAAGATATGCATCACCCCCCCCCCCCCATGTCTCAACTCCCATCAGTGGTGGTGCTTTCCTCCAAACCTACTTCGGGGGTGGGGGGTCACCTTTTCAGATGCTTCCACTTCAATGCACCTTGACAACAGATGCCTCCAAACTTGGTTGGGGAGCACATCTGAACAATCTAACCACACAGGGGCAGTGGACACACCAGGAATCTCTGTTACAGATAAACCTTCATGAGCTATGTGTACTTAAAAATGCCCTTTGGGTTTTTCAACCCCAACTCTCAGGCCAACAGGTCTTAGTCAGAATGGAAAACCAGGTGGCCATGTTCTGTATGAACAAGCAGGGAGGAACAGGATCCCTATCTCCATTGCCAAGAAGCACTTCACCTCTTGTTCTTCTTAGTTGCACACTGCATTCATCTTAGAGTGGTCAAAGAGGTGTGCAACGGTTGTTGATGTGCGCCTCTTAGCGGGAGAGAATAAAGTTCCCTCCTCAAGTCTTGCTGAGTACCTTCACATGGTGACCCCATTGTATAACATCTATACCAAATCTCTGCAGGGTAACACTGCAATTGAAGTATAGTAGAAACGAAGAAGAAAAATACATACAGGCCGTACGTCTCCCAGAATGAAAAGGTGCCCACCCATTGCTTATGCACTAGGGCTAACAATGGTGGTTGTGATAGTGCAAGTGCTGCAGATGTAGATAACATCCCTCCCACAGATAAAGGCCATGATGAGCCTATTCATGGACCCACTTTGGCAGGAGATAAACCACAGAAATTCATGAAAAAGTTAAGAGGATTAACTACAGTTAAGTGGAATTCTGCAGATAAAGAGAAGATAATATACTGTTATTTTATGTTTCAAACTCTATATTTAAATCAAGATGGTATACAAAGAGAATCCACCAAAAGCTGGAAGAAAGAAGGAAAATTGCCACTAGAAAAACTGCAAAAAGCAACAGATTCAAATTTAAGATCTTTAATTTCAAAGATCAAAGTAAAGTATGTGAATGATAGCATCTTGAAACAGGTAACTAATTGATTCGTTGGACAAAGAAATACAGAGAGGAGGGAACCTAGGTGAGAGTAGTAGAAGAAAGGAAGACACATAAAAGGAAAGAGAGGCTGAGGGAGAAATGGAGTTGAGAGATTTGGAACTGCAGGAGAGTGAAATGAATAAAGGAAGAATCAACAAATTAACTGAAGAGGAGGAAACAAAGGAGGAAGAAGAAAGAGAGGAGAAAGACCCAGAGGTGGAGGAATTCAAGATAGAACTCCTAATCCATATGGAAAGCGATGTATGTGCTGGGTTCCAAGCAAGGGAAAGATTACCCAAGCTAAATTTAACAAATAAGGTTAAAAGTATGATAATTAAGATGAACAAGGTCATATCTAGTATAAAGGGACCATTTATTGACATCGCCAAAATTAATTGAATACAATATTGTGCAGCTAAAATTATTACTGCCAAAATACTATCAGCTAAGGTGCAGGGCCAGAAAAAAAAAAGAACAATAACAGTTCCTCCTTGGAAAAAGCGCATCGAAGGAAAAATACAATCATTGCGTGTAGAGGTATCCCTGATAGATGGGTATCTGAAAGAATTAAGGTCATCAAAGATATTAAGGAAGATCCAAGACATCAAGCTGAAGCATGCTGCATTAACAGAAGAAGACCTGAAATTTATATGTTCCAACAATAAATAGAAAATAGCGGTAGAAGCACAAGAACTTCGAAGAAATAAAGAAAACAGGAAAGAAAGACATCGGAATAAACTATTTAGAGAGAACCCAAAACAATTCTACAGGGAATTGGGGAAGAGCATTAATATAGTAAAACCACCTCCAGGCAAAGCTGAAACCGAAACCTTCTGGAGAAAGCTATATGAGGACCCTATACAGCACAATCAAGAAGCAGAATGGTTACCCTGCATACATAAGCATTTAGAAAAAACAAATATCAAACCTATGGAATGGCCTATAGTAACAAAGGAAAAGCTGGAAAGCAGGTTAAAACAAGCTCCAAACTGGAAGAGCCCTGGCCCAGATGGAGTAACGAACTTTTGGCTCAAACAGTTAACATCACTTCACCAACACTTGGCAAACTGCAAAAATCAATTGTTTGAGTAGCAGGACTTAACACCGCAATAGCTTACTACAGGAAGAACATTTCTCCTTCCGAAGGGAGAGCCAAGTAACATTACTAAAAATTATAGACCAGTAACCTGTTTACCTACAATCTATAAGCTGTTCACTCGATAGATGCAGACAGAATATACAATCACATCGAGCTCAATACCATCATGGCAATAGAGCAAAAGGTTAATAAGAGAAGAGCATATGGAACCAAAGACCAGTTAATGTTGAATAAGGCCATCATGACCAGTGCTAAGAAATCTCAGTATAGCATGGATTGATTATAAGAAAACTTTTGACAGCGTCCCACACTCTTGGATAATACAATGCCTTGAAATGTATAAAATAAATCCTAGTTTGATAGAGTACATTAATTCTACTATGACAATGTGGCAAACCAAACTTTTTTTGGGATATGAAGATGGTCAGTACATCATTCCTAACAATAGGATCTAGGAAGGAATATTTCAGGGAGATTCCCTGTCGCCACTTTTGTTTTGTGTGGCACTTAATCCAATGAGTGCTCTCATCAGTACTTTGGGATATGAATTTAGCCTGAATCCTAAAGAAGGTAACAACCCAGAAGCAACTTCCCATCCACTATTTATAGATGATGTGAAGCTCTGTGGTTTCAGCAACCAACAATTAGCAGAGCAACTTTGTGTGGTGAAAAGCTTTCTGATGACAGGATGACTTTTGGCCTTGATAAGTTTGCTAAGGCAACCTTTTTCAGAGGAGAATTGAGCAAAACTGAAAA
This sequence comes from Ichthyophis bannanicus, assembly GCA_033557465.1. Lineage (NCBI taxonomy): Eukaryota > Metazoa > Chordata > Amphibia > Gymnophiona > Ichthyophiidae > Ichthyophis > Ichthyophis bannanicus. Next base: position 558,140,597 of record CM066034.1, on the reverse strand, counting down.
CATTGCCCTTGCTGAGAGTTGTGACATCAAGGACCTTGAACAGGAAGGTGTATATAAGTATCTCAGAATAGAGAAAGGAATGACACTCAAGCAGAAACTATTGAGAGAGAAGATCAGTAAAGAATATTACAGGAGATTTTTATTTATTTATTATAAATTTTTATACTGCATTTTCCGGGTGATCAAATGCGGTTTACAATGAAAGAAACTTAGAATAGTACAATGGAAGGTATGTATTCATTTACAAAGAATGAATTCTAACTATTTACATTAATATTCTTTTAAAAGAAAACAGTCATAAACGTAAAACTATATACAAGTTTGATTGTCAAATATGAAAGGATATTGGTTTGAGTAGCTCAGCTGGGGGAGGGGGAATGAATTTTGATGGATGGGTTAATTAGTGGAAGGGGTGGGGTTGTTGCTATTAGGTTCATTTCCAAAGTGAAGGATAAAGAGGTGTGTTTTAAGTTCTTTGTGGAATGTTAGGTAGTCTGAAAGGGAGTTCCAAAGGTTAGGGGCAACATGGGAGAATACTTTATTGTTTGTTATTTTTCTTGATTTCCTGAAATCTAATGGGATTGTGATTTTATTTTTGTTACAGTCTTGTTGTATGCGAGTGTAGGTTTCCTTGGTAATGAGGGTAATTGTTATTGAAAAGTGCTTTAAAATCATGGAATAAGATACAAGCCATCAATCGCTGGCAATTCCTGTACTCTCATACAGCTTTGGGATTGTGGATTGGCCTCTAAAAGAGCTTGAAAAATTGGATGTGCGAACAAGAAAACTCCTCCATGCTCATGAAGTAATTTACAAGAACCAGTGTATGCCAAGACTGTACATTCCTAGAGGTGAAGGAGGGCTAGGACCAATAGAGATTGATTACACCTACAGAGCTACTGTCATAGGCCTCTAAGCCTACCTGACAGCATCATCAGATCCAAATACACAAAAAATGCTGAAATATGAAGATAAACATCCAGAATCTGTCTCAGTCATCAAACTTATACAAGTGTTCCAATGAATCTGTCTCCGTCATCAAACTTAGACAAGCGTTCCGACTATTGGAAGGAATAAGTGAGAATGCACAGGCATGCACAGGAAAGGAAGTAACAGAATTTGCAAACAAAAGAAAAAACTCTTCAAAGAACTGGATCAGCAAGCGAGGAAAAACAAGTGGCAAATGCACAAATACAGTGGAAAATACAGAGTGTTACTCCAAGAACCTTTTGTTGATCAAGAACAGACACATGAATGGTTAAGGAGTGGTGAACTGAAACCGAAGGTGAAAGATTGATTGCAGCCTAGGACAATGGATTACAGATGAGATGGTTTACAGCGAGCATTGAAAAAACTGGCAAAACAGACATTTGTTGATTTTCTAAGAAAGAGCTAGAAACAGTGACTCACCTTATAGCAGGCTGTGAAGTTCTGATAGTGGAAAATTTCTATACAGAAAGGCACAAGAAAGTAGTAGGCCTCCTCCACTATAAACTCTGTAAACACTACAACATCACTGTCCCTGAAAAGCACTGAGATCATGATCCTAAGAGAATAACTGAGAATGAAGAGATTTGATCACATGAGACATTCCCATTCTGATGGATAAGAAACTGGATGCGAGGAACCCTGACATAGTGGTGAAGAAGAACACCGGAATTTCATTGATAAAATAGAAGTGTCGGTACCAAGTGATTATTCTGTGAATCACGTGAAGAGGCAGAAGATCCTGAAATGCCAAGAAATGCAGTCAGAGATGAAGAAAATGTAGCAGAAAGAAACAGAAATTGTTCCCATTGTACTGGGAGTGGCAGGCTTGATAAAGAAGAATTTCCAAGCACATCTTGACAATCTTCCCATACCGGTTACATCTTATGAATTCCAGAAGAAAACTCTGCTTGGTGCGATGCAAGTACCGTGCCGAGCATTAGCAGTAAAATTTGAGAGACTGAATCATACTCCACATATCCTGTCTTAGAAATGAGGTTCTTTTGCTTGTGTGCAGGCGGTCTCTCCCTCGAGGGACACGTCAATGCTCACAATGTGCGAGCCATGGCAACCTCAGTTGCCAACCTCTGTTCCATCTCCATTGATGAAATCTGTTGAGCAGCTACCTGGTTCTCCATTCATACCTTCACCGAACACTACTGCTTAGACAGGGACTCCTGTCAGGATGCTGTATTTGGCCACGGTGTCCTCCAGTAGATTTTTGGTTCTTAAATGCAACTCCTACCCTCCGTCCCAGACTTCTGTCTGGCACCAGACTTCCATTAGAGATGGTCTAGTTGACTGCAGTTGAGTCCAACAGGGTCCACATTGAATCCGCACACTTGGCTCTATCCTTTAGCCTTAGGGATACCAGGGATACCCACTTCCAGTCTGGTACCTGGGAGCTAGTGAGTCCCATATGTGAAGACTGCATTCCTGCTTGTTTCTGGAGCTAACGTTGTTACTCACCTGTAACAAATGATCTCAAGGAACAGCAGGAATCAGTCTTCACAACCCACCTGCCTCCCCTAGGAGTTCTAGGTATTCTCTTTTTTTCCTCTATCTGTCAGTTACAAACTCAACTGAGGAGAGAAGTTGGGAAGGTGGGAAGGCAGATGTGCAAGTGCAGTGAATTGCTCCCAAAAGCTTTCCAATTGGATCCTGGGGAGTTTTCCCGTGTGGGCTTCGTCGGTACTAACGTCACTCATATGTGAAGACTGATTCCTGCTGTTCCTGAAGATCACCTGTTACAGATAGCAACGCTTTATCTGTCTGGAGGCCCCATAATGCAGGGCCTTCCCCCTCTACAGAATTGTCAGTGGTACAGAGCTACGATTCACGACACTCACAATCTGAAGTAAAATAGTGCTGCCCCCTGCAGCGCCAGTCTCCTCTGGACAGCTCCCAACCCCCTTCGGAAGCTGCCCAGGGTGTATTGGTGCCCCCCCCCCCAAATGAAATAGTATCCTGGCTAGCCATTTGGGCCAAGCCCCCTCCCTCTGCCCCGATGAAGTACTGGAAGGGTGGGGGCCCATGACCCCTCCCTCCCTCTCCCACCTTTGCAATAGTTAAACTTTCCTGGCTAATCAGGTAACCCTGTGGCTCTCAACCCTCTCAAGCACATACGTCATTGTAAGCTGGTAGTCTAGTGGTCAAACGGGGCAAGAGTGCTCCTCTGTGCTCCTGCCTAATCGTATAGCCAAAGCAACATGGCTGCCTTCACAAGGTGTTGACCTCTAGCCTCATGCTAGGGGGCAACATCGCAAGATAGCAGCCATTTTTGTTGGGGCTTTTGAGGAGAGTAGTACAATTATTTGTTTCCATAGATCCAAGTCACTTTGGACTTCCAATGACAAAGCGTATCCTAAGTAGATAGTGGACTGCATTTATTTTGCCTATGTGCCTAGTATTTGTGCTACATGTATTTTATCTAAATACATTTTATTATTTATATACTCTTGTTGGTAGTTAATATAGTAAAATAGGGTAAGGATATTCCAAGGCATTTACATGGTTTGCAGACCTGGATATTCAGCTGCTGAATATTCTCAGGTGCTACCGCTACATGCACCAATGCTAACCGGTTAGCATCAGGGCATGTCAGGAGTATTCTGGGGCAGTGGTGATATTCAGCCGCTGCCTGGTTAGCGAGACCTGGGTAAATTAAGATGCAGTAAATGCTGAACTTACTTTAGCTGCTGAAGCTAACCAGGCAGTGGTTCAATATCACCACTGCCAGATTAACTTCCGGGTGCTGCGGCCAACCTGCTATTCATTGCCAGTGACCACATATGGCCCTGGCATTGAATATCCATGGTTAAAATTCAGCAGCGATAGCTAGCCGCTTTACAAGTGCTAGCCACTGCTGCTGAATATCTCTCCCCCCCCCCCGCTCAATAATATGGTGGATAAATACCAGTATGGTCCATCTAGTCTGCTCAGTAGAGTGGCTAGAATATTTGTAACCACTGCTCCATGCAGGTCACCCCCCTCTATGCCTTTGTTTAGCGTTGTACCCACCACTCTGTGCAGGTCACTCCCCCCCCACCTATTTGTTTAAATATAAAAGTTTGTTTTGATTTCATCCTCTTGCTACAAAGGGATCCACTGTGTCTGTCTCATGACATTTTGAATTGTATCACTGTATTTGCCCCTACCACCTCCATTGGGAAGGCTTTCTAAGCATCTACCACCCTTTCAGTGAAAAAGTATTTCCTGATATTGCTTTTAAGTTTACCTCCTTGTAGTTTCATTTTATGTCCTCTAGTTTTACAACTTCCCCTTCTTTGAAACAGGTTTGTTTGTTTATTAATACTCTAAGGGGCTTGTTTACAAAGCCGCGGTAGCGGTTTGCGATCGTAATCGGAGCCGCGGCCCCATTGATTTCAATGGGGCCGCGGTTGCGATCGCGATCGCGATCGCGAACCACTACCGCGGCTTTGTAAACAAGCCCCTTAGAGTATTTAAGCATCTGTATTATATCTTTCCTGTCCCTCCTCTCCTTTAGAGTATATGTATTTAGGTCTTCAAGTCTCTTCTCATACTTCTGGCACAGGCTCCAAATCATTTTGGTTATGTTCCTCTGAACTGTTTCAAGTCTTTTTATATCCTTTGTAAAGTATGGTTTCCAAAACTGAACAATACTCCAAGTAGCCTCAACAATAACTTGTATAGGGGCATTAATACCTCCTCCTTTCTGCTGATTATTCCTCTCTGTATGCAACTTAGCTTTTTTCTTGCTTTGGCTACCGCCTTATCACATTGTTTTGCCACTTGGAGATCCTCAGACACTATAACTCTGAAGTCCACCTCCTGGTCCATGCACACCAATCTTTCGCCCCCTATTGCATGTCATTGCTTTTGATTTCTGCCTCCCAAGTGCATGACTGCACTACTTTGCATTAAGTCTGGTCTGCCAAGCATTAGACCATTCTTCAGTTTTTGTAGATCTTTCGTCATGTTGTCCACGCCTTTGGAGAAGTCTTCAATCCTTCAACAAAATCACTCAAATACATTGAGCAGTACTAGTCCCTGGGCACAATCACCTTTTTTTCCTCTGAATGAATTCAGTTTAACACCACCTGTCGACTACGTTTTAGTCTGGTCACTATACTCAATGGCAGGTTTTACCTTTGTGTTTTGTTAGTGCCTATATCAGAGCTATCTAGGCTTCTTGACCTCCCTCTGCTTTAAAGGGTCTCTACTCCACTGCAGGCACTGTTCCCTCTAAGCTGTGTGCGTGTGCGCGCGCACACACCTCGCCGAGCGAGCGCATATACTTTACAACAGAGCGCACAAAAATTACAGCTCTGATTCTGATAGAAAACAACACAGACATCTTAAAATTTTAAAGTTATGATTGTAATTACTAGAAATTTCTCGCTTCATTTAGTAATCGTCTATTTTCATTTAATTTGATTAAAATCAATGTGGTGTACATACTGTATTCTGACGTGTAGTCAAATTTTAAAGTATATAACTCCGAGTGTCGTTATGTGGCGCACAAAAATTTAACCTTCCTTCAAAAGCTGCACACAGCTGATATTTTATGCGCACACAGCCTACAGAAAATTAGAGGGAACATTGACTGCAGGCTCCTCTTAGCTGCTGCAGTAGTGCTTCCTGGGGGCTCTCTGCTCTGAGTGACTCCCAGTCATAGCTTAAAATGTGGCAGGCCCTTCCTCTTTGGGAGGGGTTTCCATCACTAGGGATTGAACTCATGGGGTTACAGTTCAGCTTTCCGCAGCTTGGATGAATCCCTCCCCCTATCAGCCAAAAGGCTAAGAGTCAGGTAGGAAGCTAGAAAGAGAAGGTGTAAGGTCACTCCTATAACACACTTATTTAGAGACTTTGGGCTCAGGCACCTCGGATACACTCATCCCCTTTTTGGTTGGGAATTGCCTACCCAGTGAATACATTCCTTTCCACTCTCCTACATATAGATATATCCCAACAAATATCACTCTCCCTTTCAGCTTTAAAGTTGTATTATTATTTCTCCAGGACCAAGCAGGAAGTCAGTCCTCACTTATGGGTGACGTCGGCGCCGACGGAGCCCTCGCGGAGCAATTTTCCCCAGCTTTCAAAGAAAGCCTTTGGGAATTGCAGCGCGCATGCGCGGTCGTCTTCCCGCCCGAGGGTGCCATCTTAGCCAGTCTTCTTTTTTCCGCGGAGCCCTGCAGACGTCCCCGTCTTGTCCCCGCGAAAAAGTTGATTTTCCTCTTTATTTTATACTTTTTTCTTTCGGCCGATCGTTTTCCCGCCCGGACTCGCGACGCCGGTCTCGAGTCCTCTAGCGTTTTTTCGGTTTTTCTGACTTAGTCAGCTTTCATTTTCGTTTTCCCTGGCAGCCCGGTCCTTTGACCTCGCAGGGGCCCTTTTTCCCCCGATGGCTGCCAGTGGCTTTAAGCGGTGTGGTCGGTGTGACCGAAATATGTCACTAACCGACACACACGACTTTTGCCTCCGCTGCTTGGGCCCGGATCATGAGAACTGATCTGTGGGCCCTGCAGCAAACTGTCCTCGAAGGCGTTGAGAAGTCGGCGGCATCAGCGCGAGAGAATCTTCGCTGACCCCAGCCGTACCCGGACCTCGTCGGAGGCCTCCGTGTCAAAGGGCTCCAGCTCGGACCGTCGCCGGAGCTCCTCCGACCGGGGTTCTCCCTCCGGGGACCATCGTCGGAAGGAAAAACCCGCGAGGGCGGCGTCGGTGGACGCTCCTGGCTCCGCGAGGGCCAGGTCGCATAGCCCCGACAGCCGCCCCGGGTCCTTGGAGAAGGAACATCTCCCGAAGCGACCTCGCCTGGAGTCGGAGATGCCTGCCCGGGTAAGTCCTGTAGTCCTTCTGGACTCGCCTCCGCGACAGCCGACGTCGGGCCCGACGCCGTCGGGGCCCGAGTCGGGGGCTGCTGGGTCACCTGAGCTCGGACTCAGGTTGACGGCCTTGGAGAGCAGACTGTCTGCCTTCATGGACCAGCAGCGGGCACTGCTCGCTGGCCTCGCTGGCGCCGCTGCCCCGACCGCCGGGACGTCGACGTCCAAGTCGACCCCGGAGACCGAGCCGATCCTCGAGTCAATGAGAACTCGAGTCGATCCTCGGTCGAGGTCACCCTCGGCCTCCCGTTCGGGACCGAGGTCGCCGACGCCGACTCCCTCGACGTCGGGGCGGCTGGCGCCGCACCCTGCCCGGGCCGACCCCACCGAGTCCTCGTCGGAGTCGGTCTGGGAGTCTGAGGAGGAAGAGTCACCTGATTCTTTCCGGACTCGGTGTGTCCCATCGGACTCACCGGGGTCCGAGCCTCGGAAGCAGTCCCCCCCGGAGGATGCCCGGTTCTCGGACTTCGTTAGGGATATGGCCAAGGCTTTGGCCTTCCCTGCGGATCCCGAGGAGGAGCCTCGAGCCGAAGAGCTCGACGCCCTCCAGTATGACTCTCCCGCGAGGGAGCACTTTACTGTGCCGGTTCCTCCTATGCTGGAACGACTACTCTTCCGCATGTGGGAGAGTCCGGCCTCCTCGCCGGTCCTGAGCAAGCGGGTCGATTCTATCTATCGGGTCCGCAAGAGCCCTGGCTTTCAGAAGGCACAGCTGCCACACCATTCCATGGTAGTGGAATCGGCCATGCATCGTCTTAAGAGCCAGAAGATGCACTCCTCGGTGCCTCCTGGAAGGGAGGCCCGTAACCTGGATGGCCTTGGCAAGAAGTGCTTCCAGGGCTCTATGCTCGCATGTCGTGTCCAGACTTACCAGCTCTACATGGGCATGTATCTCCGGGATCTGGCTAAAGAGCTAGCCGGATTCTCCGCTGGTCTCTCCGAGGAGCCCTTGCGGAGGTTCCTAGCCTTGTCCACGGGCATTCGGGAATGCTCAAAGTTCATGTCCCGAGCAGCCTATGATGGCTTTGAAGCCTCGGCTCGAGTGGCCGCAGCCGGCATCGTGCCCGCCGACAGGCTTGGCTTCAGTCGTCAGACCTTGAGCCCTGGGTACAGGACAAGTTGGTCGATGTCCCCTGCCGAGGCGAAAACCTCTTTGGCAAGCCCATGGCGGAAAAGGCTGCACAAATTGAGACTGAGACTCTCACCAGGACCAGGCTTTCTAGGAAGACCTCCGCCCCTTCCCAGAAAAAGAAGGGCTCGGGAAAAAAGTCCTTTTACCCGAGGAAGGCGGCTGCCTACAAACAGTACCCCCATTATCAGGCCCCTGCAGCTCCCCAACAGGGCCAGCAGGCCAAGGGACGGGTAACGGGTCCCGTAGGCAGCAAGCCCCCAAGCCTGCACCACCAGCCCCTGCTCAGCAGGGAGGGGGTTTTTGACTCGCTCAGCATAGCCTCTCCCCCCCCGCTGGTCCCTCCCAGCACCGGAGGCCGGCTGGTTCACTTCGCCCACAGGTGGTCCAGCATCACCGCAGATGCCTGGGTGCTTCAGGTCGTGCGAGAGGGCTACCTTCTCCACTTCCATCAGGTCCCTCCCTCCTATTTTCCGGGAGAACCTTCGCGCCCCCCTCTGCACAGGGAGTTGCTCCTTCAGGAGTTAGCAGGTCTTCTGCAGGAACAGGCGGTGGAACCGGTGCCCCACCACCTGAGAGGTCAAGGCTTTTATTCAAGGTATTTTCTGATACCAAAGAGAACAGGGGGCCTCAGACCCATCCTGGACTTGCGCAACCTCAACAAGTTCCTTGTGCGGGAGAAGTTCAAAATGCTTACCCTTGGAATCCTTCTGCCCTACCTCCAGCAGGGAGATTGGCTATGCTCCTTGGATCTAAAGGATGCCTACACGCACATCCTCATCCACCCAAGCCACCGCCAATACCTAAGGTTTGTGGTGGCAGGAAATCATTACCAGTACAGAGTACTGCCCTTTGGCCTATCCTCCGCACCGCGAGTCTTCACAAAATGTCTCGCGGTCGTGGCGGCCCATCTCCGGCTTCACGGCCTCTATGTCTTTCCGTACCTCGACGACTGGCTCATCAGAGCAGCGTCCGCTCAGGAGGTCACCAACGCCACGTGCCGCACGGTGACTCTGCTGCAGCACTTGGGCTTTGTCATAAACTTCGCAAAGTCCACTTTGCTCCCCTCACAGGATCTCGAGTTCATCGGCGCAAGGCTGCACACTCCTCGGGCACGAGCGTACCTACCGCTCGACAGGGCTCAACGGCTCATGGACCTAGCCGACCGCTTTCGCAGCCAGCCCCTGGTCTCCGCCAGGCGCTTCCTGAGACTGCTCGGCCATATGGCTTCCACCGTCCATGTGACCCCCAATGCCCGCCTGAACATGCGGTCTGCTCAATGGTGTCTCCGCCAGCAGTGGCGACAAGCCACAGGCGGCCTGGCAGACCTAGTGCGCGTCTCCGAGCCGCTGCTCTCGTCTCTCCGGTGGTGGCTCCGGCAGCCGAACCTGATATTCGGAATGCCTTTCCAGTCACCTCAGCCGACCCGGGTGCTGACCACCGATGCATCCCTCCTGGGCTGGGGAGCACATTGCCAAGAGGCACGTACTCAGGGCCTCTGGACCACGTGGGAGTCTGCTCAGCAGATCAACTTCCTGGAGCTCAGGGCGATCCGCCTCGCTCTCAAGGCCTTCTCCCACCTGACTTCCCAACAGTCCGTCCTTGTCCAGACGGACAATCAAGTTGCCATGTTCTACGTGAACAAACAGGGGGGCACGGGCTCCTTCCTCCTCTGCCGGGAGGCACAGAAGCTCTGCTCTTGGGCCGTCAGTCACGGCATTCTCCTCAAGGCAGTTTATCTCCCGGGCCAAGAAAATTGCCTTGCAGACAAACTCAGCAGGGTCCTCCAGCCGCACGAGTGGCGTCTGGATCCCTTGGTAGTTCAGAAGCTCTTCCTCAAGTGGGGTCTCCCCACGGTGGATCTCTTTGCCAGTCCTCACAACCGGCAGCTTCCTCGCTTCTGCTCTCGTCAGCCACACCCCCTTCGGGTTGCGGCGGACGCCTTTCTGATCTCGTGGTCGGGGAGCCTTCTGTACGCTTTCCCTCCCATCCCGCTGGTCTCTCGGACTCTTTTCAAGGTTCTCCGAGACAAAGCCTTCATGATCCTGGTGGCCCCTCGCTGGCCCAGGCAGCCGTGGTTTCCACTCCTGCTGCAACTGGCGGTGGAGGGCCCAATCCCTCTGGGGATACAACCGGATCTCCTCACTCAGGATCAGGGGTCCCTTCTGCACCCCAACCTCAGGTCTCTCAACCTTATGGCCTGGCTGCTGAGAGGGTAGTCCTTGCTCCCCTTCTCCTGCCGGCGGAGGTGGAGGAGGTCGTCTTAGCTTCGCGACGGCCTTCTACCCGCAAATGCTACGCCCTAAAATGGCGTCGCTTTGCAGTCTGGTGTACCCAACAGTCTCAGGATCCCTTCTCCTGCCCGGTGTCGGTGATCTTGCAGTACTTGCTGCACCTCTCTAATCTGGGACTTAAGTCCAACTCCGTCAAAGTTCACCTCAGTGCTCTTTCAGCACATCATGTGCCAGTGGACGGCAGACCTCTCTCCAATGACCCTCTCGTAGCGAGGTTTCTCCGAGGTCTCCTTCTACTTAAACCACCTCTGCGCCCGCCAGCGCCTGACTGGGACCTGAATGTGGTTTTGCAGCGGATCACCTGTCCGCCTTTTGAACCTATGGCTACCTGTTCTCTACGTTTTCTGTCTTGGAAAACACTGTTCTTGATAGCCCTCACTTCCGCTAGGCGCGTAAGTGAATTGCAGGCCCTCGTGTCTGATCCCCCTTACACTAGGTTCTACAAGAATAGGGTAGTCCTACGGACTCACCCAAAATTTCTGCCTAAAGTGGTCTCCCCTTTTCACATCAATCAGGAGGTGGTACTTCCAACCTTCTTTCCCAGACCACACTCCAGCCGAGCTGAAACGGTCCTCCATACCCTGGACTGTAGAAGGGCATTGAACTTCTACCTTGACCGTACGCGGGAGCACCGTAAAGCTGCTCAGCTTTTTGTGTCTTTTGACCCCAATAAATTGGGGCTCCCGGTCTCCAAGCGTACTCTGTCCATCTGGGTTGCGGACTGTATCTCTTGGGCTTATGGGGCAGCCGGACTCTCCTTAGAAAGTCGAGTCACGGCTCATTGCGTTCAGGCAAAGGCCACGTCAGTGGCTTACCTCCGCTCTGTTCCGCTGGCAGACATCTGCCGGGCCGCTACTTGGTCTTCGAGCCAGACTTTTGCGGTCCATTACTGTCTCGAGAGGGAGTCCCGTAGGGACAGTGCTTTCGGACAGGCAGTCCTCCGTAATCTCTTTGAGGTCTGAGCAACTCCTACCCTCCATCCCGGATGTGGGCTACCGGTGGGTGATGATTCAGCGAAGATTCTATCCTTCTGTGCTGCTGAGCTAGAGGGAGCTCATTTTTGTGCTTAGGGTCTCCGGTAGCCTTGAGCTTGGGAGTCCCATAAGTGAGGACTGACTTCCTGCTTGGTCCTGGAGAAAGCGTAGTTACTCACCTGTAACTGGTGTTCTCCAGGAGCAGCAGGAATCAGTCCTCACTACCCTCCCTCCTCCCCTTGGAGTTGCAATCGTCTGCTTATGTTCTTTTTGCAAATTTTTATGCTGTCTTTTTTAGCTATGTCATCTGACTGGCTAAGATGGCACCCTCGGGCGGGAAGACGACCGCGCATGCGCGCTGCAATTCCCAAAGGCTTTCTTTGAAAGCTGGGGAAAATTGCTCCGCGAGGGCTCCGTCGGCGCCGACGTCACCCATAAGTGAGGACTGATTCCTGCTGCTCCTGGAGAACACCTGTTACAGGTGAGTAACTACGCTTTGAGTGTAAGTAATGGTGATATGTGATATTTACCTTTTAGTAGAAGTCAACAAATTTCCCAATTCCAGTAGTTCCCCGCCTACCCACTGATTGGTGGTATCATTGCAAGAACTGGTAATTTCTGCTTTGTGGATTATATGCTCCAGGACCGTGCCAAGCTAAAAATGCGCCCTGGGCAACTAACTAATCTGGTAAATCATGACCAGTAACTCACTCTTTTTGAGCTTCCTGGAAGCCCAGTGATGATATCAGTGCTCTGTGTGGCTGCACTGCTCGTACAGCCCTAGGTATGGCCCTGATACCCTCCTGTGCCAGTAGTTTGTCCCAGCTGAGGACTGAATAAAAAAAACCCTTTCCCAAACCTTGGGAGAGGTTTCTTATAAAATATATAAGGGGTTTGTGGTGCTCCCTTAAGCTACTAAGGTAATATTTTATAAGGGGTATATGATGATCCTTTAAGATACTTAGGTGGTCAGTGCAGGCTTGGTAATGGAGCTGGTGTTTGGGGAAGACTATTTGCTGCTGCTGCTGCTACTCATTTGTATAGCGCTACAAGGCATATACAGCACCATACATATAGATGTAAGAGATAATCTCCAGGAACAAGCAGGAATATAGTCTTCACACATGGGTATCGTCGGTACCAACGGAGCCCGTGCAGGAACGCTCCCCAGCGTCCAATAGGAAAGCTTTTGGGAGCATCCCACTGAGCCTGCATCACTGCCTTCCCTCCTTTCCAACTCTCCCTCTTCAGATTTTCATTTTCCGCGGAGCTGACAGGCAGCAAACCCTGTCACCGCAGAAAAAGTTTTTTGGGTGGTCGCGTCTGCCTTCACCGTCGACGCCTATACTGGTACCACCAGTCTTTTCTTCATTTCTTCTTTTCTTTAAAAAACAGGAAAAATAATTCTTCTTTTTGGAGGGTCTGTCCCCTCTAGGTGCCAGGCGCCATTTTTGAGCACTAGGCATTCTTTTCTTCTAAAATGGAGAAACTAACTAGTGGTTTCAAAAAATGTTCAAAGTGTAGCGGTACCATTTCTGCTACCGACACCCATGACTGGTGTCTTAAATGTTTAGGTCCTAACCATGTACCATCGGAGTGTCTCCTTTGTAGAAAGATGACCAAGAGAGGTCTGCAGAACAGAGCTGCAAAACTCTGCACCCTCTTTGCTCCAGATGCGATGTCCGTTGCATCGACGTCTTCCAGGGCCTCATCTTCCTCCCATGGATCTCAGGTAACTAAACCCAAGTCTTCCAAGACCGGCCGGTCCTCAAAGGGTAGATCTCCTTCGAAGCATCAAGATGCTACTAGCATTGCCCTCGAGGAAGACATACCGGCAAAACAGCCCCGGCAGGAGGCTCCGGCCTCCAAAGCACTAACGGGGCTCCAGGATGTTCCAGAGGTTTCCACCTCGGGAGAACTCCTGGTGCCATGCTCTGGTGGTGTAGCCGCTTCCTCCGGTACTGACTTCCAGGCATCGGCAGGGGATACGGCTCAACAAATCCTAGCCATCAAGCGCAGTCTAGCGGCCCTCTTAGCAGCCTCGGTACCGCTAAGACCGCTCCAGACGGTTCTGCAGTCACCGGTATCGGTACCGACCATACCTGCTTTAACCGATGTGCTTCCCCCCATGCCGGCTCTTGAATCAATATCCGGTATCGAGGACCCAGTATCGAGACAGTCCGATGCTGACTTCGATCGATACCGGCGTCAAGCAATGCATGAACACCCGGCGCTGAGTCCTCTGATTCTGATGATTCGGATGACTACCGGTACCGGGGTGATTCTACCGGAGGATCCATCTCCGTCTCCTCCAGAGGACATGTCCTTTCAGGATTTCATACGTGATGTAGCTCGAGGACTTTCAATCACGGTGACTCCTGAGAAGGAACCGAGAGCAGAAGAATTAGAAATTCTTCAATATCCGGCAGCTCCTAAGGAAGCAGCTACCCTTCCCATTCATCGAATCTTGCATGATCTCATGCTAAGAATGTGGGAAGCTCCTTTAACGGTGTCCCCACACTCGAAGAGACTCGATACCATGTACCGAGTTCCACAATGCCCTGGTTTTCAGAAAACACAATTACCACACCATTCAATGGTAGTGGAATCGGCGATGCGTAGGATTAAGAGTGCTAAAACACATTCTTCCAATCCTCCAGGCTGTGAAGCGAGGACACTCGATGCCTTTGGGCGTCGATGTTTTCAATCCTCGATGTTATCAGCCAGGATCAGCTCTTACATTCTCTACATGGGAATGTTTCTCAAGGAGGTGACACGGGATCTAGAGCTTATGGCTCCACTTCTCCCTGATGATAAAAGGACAGATTTCCTCACCCTGGTCAAACATGCCCAGAATGTGTCTAAGTTCATGAATCATGCAACCTTTGACTGCTTTGAGTGCATTAGCAGAACCTCTGCTATTTCCATCAGTGCACGTCGCATTGCCTGGCTTCAGGCATCAGATCTAGAACAATGGGTGCAGGATAAGCTGGGGAACATTCCTTGCACAGGAGAAAATCTCTTTGGCAAGGATTGGAAAGACAAGGCTAATCAGATTGAATCTGAAAATACAACCTTGAACAGATTATCAGAGGTTACAGCCAACCCAGCAAAGAAAAAGACAATTAAGAAACCCTTTTTCAACAAGAAAAAGAAATTCTACCCATCCTACACCCAGGCTGTCCACTGTCCAGTTCATGCTCCCCAGAAGGGGAAACAATAGCCCAGACAGCAAAGGAAGGCACGAGTCCCAAGAGCTCAACCAGCTCAGCAGACTCAGCCATCTCAGGGCCTTTGACTCCTTCCTAGAGAACTTAGTCATCCTGCCCCTGAAAGGTCCAGAACCTCTCACCATCCCCGGCAGACTCTGTCATTTTGCCAGAAGGTGGCAACAAATAACATCAGAAAACTGGACTCTTTCCATTGTACGAGAGGGGTAAAAACTCCATTTTCATAGTATACCCCCTCCCACCATCACAAGACAGTTCAATTCTCAGGGCCCTACCACCACTCTCTTGTGTCAGGAGGTCACCTCTCTACTTGCTCAAGGGCCAATAGAAGAGGTACCTATATCCCAACAGGGCATGGGTTTCTACTCCCCCTACTTCTCATCCCAAAGAAAACAGGGGGATACAGGCCCATACTGGACCTCAGAGAGTTGAACAAGTATCTGTTCCGAGAAAAATTCAAGATGATCTCTCTCAGAACACTTCTTCCCTACATTCAACGTCAGGATTGGCTATGTTCTCTAGATCTAAAGGATGCATACACACATCTTCTCATCCATACAGATCACAGGAGGTTTCTCCGATTCCTTTTTCAAGGAAGACATTACCAGTACAAGGATTTTCCCTTTGGACTGGCTTCTGCCCCAAGAGTCTTCACAAAATGCATGGCAGTAGTAGCAGAATGCCTGAGAACTCTAGGGATATTCGTCTTCCCTTATTTAAGACGACTGGCTCATTTGAGCATCAACAGCTCCAGAAGCCAGCTTCGCTCTCTCCCGCATGATACAAATCCTGCAGTACTTGGGACTGGTCATAAACCTCCCAAAATCTCATCTCACCCCATCTCAGGTCCCTAGAGTTCATAGGGGCTCTTCTCGACACAAGGCAGTCAAAAGCTTTCCTGCCACAGCCACGTTGTCTTCAAATACTCCAAATGGCTTCTCAAACAGCTATGAAAACTTTCCTAACTGCTCGAGAGATGCTTCAGCTGCTGGGGCATATGGCATCCACTGTCCATGTGGTTCCCTATGCTCGCCTTCACATGCGAGCAGCTCAGTGGACCCTATCCTCTCAATGGACACAGGCCTCGGGTCACCTATCAGACAAAATCAGAAACTCGATACGTCTCATTTCGTCCCTACAGTGGTGGCAATCGCTGGAAAACCTTCTCGTAGGCTCTCTCTTCCAGCAGCCACTACATCAAGCCACCTTGATAACAGATGCATCCGTCAGGCTGGGGGGCTCACTTGGACCATCTCTCCACCCAGGGTTTATGGACCCCCCAAGAGGCTTGTCTTCACATAAACTTCAGAGCCATCTTTTATGTTCTTCAAGTGTTCCAAACCCACCTCAGCTACAAGACAGTTCTGGTACAAACAGACAATCAAGTAGCCATGTTCTATGTGAACAAACAGGGTGGGACGGGGTCTCAAGCCTTGTGCAATGAAGCTCTATGCCTCTGGGCCTTTGCCAGGAATCTTCATATCCACCTTCTAGCGGTGTATCTTCCAGGCACACAAAATCTCTTGGCAGACAAACTCAGTCAAGGAGTGGAGTGGAGGAGTGGCCTAGTGGTTGGGGCAAGGTACTTCAGGCCGGAAGGTCGGGGGTTCAAATCCCACTAGAGGACAGCAACCTTGGGCCAGAAGGACTGGGGTTTCTAGTCCCACAGGTGCTCCTTGTGGTCTTGGGAAAGCCACTTAACCCTCCATAGCCCATGTTCCCTGTAAAATAGTTACCTCCAAGTTATAATGCCCTGTTCAATGTAATTTCAGTTTGTTCAATGTAAACCGCACTGATGCAGAATAGCGCGGTATATAAGAGAATGTAAATAAATAAGTACTACTGCCACACGAGTGGTCTCTTCATCCAGAGCAAATTGTTTGAATTTTTCAGATCTGGGGAGCTCCAGATATAGACCTCTTTGCAAGTCCGCAGAATGCCAAACTTCCCCGGTTCTGTTCCAGAATACCGGCTCAGAACTCTCAGGCAAGGGATGCCTTCCACCTCCACTGGGGTCAGGACTTCCTCTATGCCTTCCGGCCCATTCCCCTCATTCCCAAAACTCTCTTCAAGCTTCAGAGAAACAGGGGCCATATGATCCTCATAGCCCCACGCTGGCCACGACAACTGTGGTATCTTCTTCTACATCTCTCTCGAGCCAAACCTCTGGAGTTAGGGTGTGCTCCAGATCTTCTTTCCCAGGAGAACGGGATGCTATTGCACCCAAATCCTCAGTCTCTAAACCTCAGGGCATGGCTCCTGAGATCCTAGAATTCCAGGATATCAACCTATCTCAACAGGTAAAGGATATCCTTTTGGCTTCAAGAAAACCTTCCACAAGGTGAGCCTACGCCTTTAAGTGGAAAAGATTCTCTATTTGGTGTTCAAAAAAGGAACTTAACCCCTTTTCAGTGCCAGTGGAGATGTTACTGGAGTATCTCCTCCATTTGTCATCCTCTGGTCTTAAAACCAATTCAGTAAGAGTCCATCTTAGTGCCATTGCAGCTTTCTACAAGCCCTTGGATGGACAACCTGTCTCCACTCAACCACTTGTAACAAGCTTTATGAGAGGTCTACTTTTAACAAAACCTCCCATTAAGCCACCACCGGTGGCATGGGATTTGAATCTTGAACTTGGGCAGCTCATGAAACCACCCTTCGAACCCTTAGTCACTACATCCCTGAAGTTTCTTTCTTGGAAAGTAGTCTTCCTAATTGCTCTCACTTCTGCAAGACACATCAGTGAACTACAGGCTTTAGTGGCTGATCCTCCTTATACAAGGTTCCACCATGATAAAGTAGTCCTTAGGACTCATCCTCACTTTATGCCAAAGGTGGTTTCGCCTTTTCATTTAAACCAATCGGTTTACCTCCCTGTATTCTTTCCTAGGCCTCAGGCCTCCAATACAGAAGGAAATCTACACACTCTAGATTGTAAAAGAGCCTTAGCTTTTTACCTTCAGAGAACTAAGCAACATAGGAAGTCTTCCCAGCTTTTTGTTGCTTTTGACTCTAGTCATCTTGGACTACCAGTGTCCAAACGAACTTTGTCTAAATGGATTGCTAATTGCATTTCCTTTGCATATGTGAGAGTAAGGGACTTCTCTTGAAGGTCATGTCACAGCTCACAATGTGAGCAATGGCAGCCTCTATGGCTATCTTTTGCTCTGTGTCCATTGACGACATTTGTAGAGCAGCCACTTGGGCTTCAGTACACACCTTTGCAGCCCACTACTGCTTGGATAAGGACTCCCGTCGGGATGCCTCGTTTGGCCAGGCTGTTCTCCACCATCTCTTTCAGACTTAAAACAACTCCTACCCACCGTCCTGGGTTTCGATACCAGAGATCCATGGGAGGAAGCATGACCCATCTCAACCTGGGTTTTGCAGCTTTCTGGTGTCATCTCCCTGGCATCTTCTAGCTGGGGAGTACCCGTGTGTGAAGACTACATTCCTGCTTGTTTCTGAAGATAGCATAGTTACTCACCTTTAACAGGTGATCTCCGGGAAGAGCAGGAATTTAGTCTTCACAACCCACCCACCTCCCCTAGGAGTTGTCTCTCTCTCTCTCTCTCTCTCCTTTGTCTCAGCTATAAACTCAACTGAAGAGGGAGAGTTGGGAAGGCAGCGACGCAGGCGCAGTGGGATGCTCCCAAAAGCTTTCCTATTGGATGCTGGGGAGCCTTCCTGCACGGGCTCCGTCGGTACCGACGATACCCATGTTTGAAGATTAAATTCCTGCTGTTCCCGGAGATCACCTGTTACAGGTGAGTAACTACGCTGTTCCTTCTCATCAGAGCTTACAACCCAGTCAAGATGAACAACCTTAGAAAACTGAGGACTAGAGTATGGTAAAGTACACATAAGTAGTGAACAAGAGAATGAAGAGCATCAGGACCCAAAATCAGCCTTGACGAGGTGGGGTTTTAGCCTGGATTTGAATATATTTAGAGAAGGAGCCTGACCTACTGACTTGGGTAGGTTGTTCCAGGCATATGGAGCAGCAAGGTGGAATGAAGGAAGTCTGGATTTGTCAGTGCCAAAGAAGGGCACAGATAAAAGGGATCTTCCAGAGAAGTGCCATTCCCTAAGAGTGGTGTAGGGTGAGATAAGAGAGGAAAGGTAGTGAGAAGCTGTGGAACAAATGCACTTATGGGTCGGTATGAGGTTTGAACTGGATGCAGAAATGGATAGGGAGTCAGTAAAGTGACTTGGGAAAAGGAATTACATGAACATAGTGACACTGGTGGAAGTTAAGCTGTGCAGCTGAATTTTGAACAAATTAGCAGGGAGAGAGATGATTCAGAGGAAGAACAGTGAGGAGCAGATTACAATAATTAAGATGGGAGGTGACTAGAGTAGAGAAGGGTTGTAATAGTGTGATACAATCAAGTGTTGGCTTAGCATACTGAAAATGTTAACAGGTGTTACCAGCAGCTGACAATTGTTTATATGGTAAAGAATCCTTCAGACCACTGCGGAAAACCGGTGCTAGACCCACACTGGATTGATTTTTTTTCCCCGTGCCTGACCGCACACATTTTAATGTGCCATGCAGGAAGGATAAGGTATGCAAATGACCCCCATGTTAACCGCCTTAAACTGGGAGAGTAAGCCAAACACATGTGCACAAGAAGTCTATGCTAGTTTAGCTTGCTTTCTGGGCACTGCATGGCTAATTTGCATATCAGCCCGACAGTATTTTGATGATATCTGGGATGATCATGGCATCGGGAAAAGCCCTTGATGCCATCAAAATACTGTGGGGGCCAGTGGCCCAAAATAAAAGAATCACTAGTGGCCCAGTGGCACACCCCCCCCCCCCCCAACAGTATTTTGATGGTATCTGGGATGATCATGACATCGGGAAAAGTCTTTTATGCCATCAAAACACTGTTGGGAGCTGGTGCCCCAACAGAAAGTTAAAACCTGGTGGTCTAGTGGCCCCTGTAACCCCCACCCCATGTAAAATAAAATAACAGTTAAAACCTGGTGATCTTGCTGCCCTTTAACCCCCCTCCCCCCCCCCCCCCCCACCTAAAGTAAATGTAAAATTACCTGGTGGCCTAGCGGCCCCTATTTCCAACCCCCCTCTACCTTAAAATAGGTGGGAGCGCTACCTATGTGCTCCTGCTGTAGTCCGCTATTTTGCATCCTGGCATAGTCTATCTTATATGACAGTCTGATCTCACCTGGTGCATCCCAGGATGCACTGTGTGGGGCCAGGCGTGCCATTTTACAAGCTAGTGGATCAGAGTGGGAGCACGTAGGCAGCACTCCTGCCTATTTTAATGTACAGGAGGAGGGTTGATTTAGGGGCCACTAGACCACTGGATAATTTTACATTTACTTTGGGTGGGGGGAATCAAGGGCCACTAGACCACCAGGTTTTAATTTGTATTTTATTATCTCCAGGAACAAGCAGGAATGTAGTCTTCACATATGGGTACCGTCGACACCGACGGAGCCTGCACGGGAACGCTCCCCAGCGTCCAAAAGGAAAGCTTTTGGGAGCATCCCACCACGCATGCGTGCTGCCTTCCCGCCCAACTACCCTCTCTCACTTCAGTTCTTCGTTTTCCGCGGAGCCGATAGGACGTCTCCCCTGTCACCGCAGAAAATCTTCTCTTATTTTTATATTTTTTGTGGTTGCGTCTGCCTTCCGTCGATGCCTACCGGTACCACCAGTGCTTTTCTTTCTTTTCTTCTAAAAATATTTCAATTTTGTGCTTTTTCTCAGGGGTTTCTTTCCTGCTCTGGTGCTTGGCGCCATTTTGGGCATTAGGCCCTCTTTTCCCTTACCATGGAAAAACCAGCCACTGGTTTTAAAAAATGTTCAAAATGTGGCGGTACGGACTTCCGGTGACGTCAGCGGACTAGATGGTGGTGGGCTAGAGGAGCTCTGCCGCCATAGCCTGCCAAATAGGGCTAAAATAAAGCGGGAAAGAGCGCGGAGGAGGGGGCCAAAACAGGGGGAGTGAGGCTGTAATCCCCCAAGCCCAGAGGAGGCGGGAGCGAGCAGCGCGCTTTGCCCGGTACTGGCGGTAGCGGCAGAAAAAGGAGTCGGGCCGGCCAGGCACATGGAGCAGCAAGTGAGTGGCCGCAGAGGCAGTGCAGAGCGCGGCAGAGCTAGAGAAGCGGCGAAGTGAAGAGGAGAGGAGTCGGGGCTAGTGCGGGAAGAGTGATCGCAAGGCCGAGAAGCGGCAGTAAGCGGAAGTGCACCCCGGAGGATAACGCAGGGGTGAAAGAGCGGCCTGGTAAGAGCGTGGTGAGCAGGGGAAGGCCTGCGACAAGAAAGGCAGCCGTAAAGGTGCTTGAGCCTGCACATGGAGACCAGAGGCGGCTGAGGAAGGAGAGGGAGAGATCCGAGGTGAGCAGCATTCAAGCCGGGAGGTCCAGCAGTGAAGGAGATGGGCTCTGGCAGAAGGGAGCAGTTGGGTCTGCAAGGAGCAGAGGTGGAGTGCTCGGTGCGCTGAAGAAAAGGGGCAGAACACGGTGAGTGGCCCAGTCATCAGCAAGAAGAGATGGAGGGAAGACAGAGAGTCTGGATCAACTGGAGAGAGGCATGGCTGAAGTAGCCTTGGAGCAGGGGCAGAGCGGAACAGATCCAAAACGGTAAGAAGGAGGGAGGTCTAGCAAGTGGGAGCAGAGACAGCGGGGAGACCAACAGATCTACAGTGAGAGAGAACGAATAGGTGGAACAGTAGAGTCCCAGCGGAGGAAAGAGGCAGAGAACATCCCTGCAGTCTGTACAGCGTCCCACGGAGTGGGAGAGGAGAGTAATAGCAGACGTGAACCAGCCACAGGCAGGGAGATACCAAATAATTGCAACATGGAGAAAGCAAAGAGAGAGGGGGCAGTGAAGAAGAAATTGGCAGAGTTTTGCTCTCCCTATGTGCCTCCCAGAAGTGTAAAGGAGGGGGAGAAGACGGGCAAGCAGAGAGGGGGCCTCTCGCCAGAGCATGAGGAGGAGACAGAAGGAGAGGAGTGCTCAGGAATGGCAGAGAAAATCAAGCAGTGGCTGATGGAATTGAAGGAGGATTTAAAGGAGGAGATTGGAGGAGTGAAAAATGAGCTGAAAGAGACTCTGCAGTCATTTAAGCAAGATATTACGGAGCTGGGAGAGCGAGTAGAGGAGGTAGAGACCCAACTAGAAAACCACGGGGCAGAGATGGAGCACATCCAGAAAGGCTGGAAAGAGCTGAAGGCAGCGCAAGAGGAGTTGAAGGCAAAAACGGAAGACTTGGAAGATCGCTCGAGAAGGTGTAACATCAGAGTGCGGGGAGTCCCGGAGGACCCCAGATATAAGAGTAGCGAAGTGGTGGCACAGAAAATATTTGGAGAAATCATAAAAGAGGCGGAGTGCATGGAGGAGGAGGAATAAATACAGGTGAAAATGGAAAGGGCCCATAGAGGGCTGGGGCCAGTACGGACAACCGCCCAAGAGACATTGTAGTTTGCTTGGCTACATATAAGTTGAAAGAACGAATAATGGGAGCAGCGAGAAAGCTAAAACAAATCCAGTGGGAAGGAAATAAACTGGAGCTGTTTCAAGATTTATCGCAGGGGACATTGCAGCGCAGACGAGAAATAAGAGAAGTCACGGCCTACTTGAGAAGGGCTAATTTGAGGTATAAGTGGCTGTACCCGTTTGGACTGTTGATTACAGTGCAAGGGAGGTCGAGGAAAGAAAGGACAAGTGCAGAAGCATGGAAGGCACTGAGAGAGTTGGGAGCTGAGAATCTACCGGAGGATGCCACCAGTCCGGGTAAACCAAGGGACAACACTGCCAGTGGAAGCACAGCGAAAAGCTTGAAGTGGCACAGAGTAGCAGAAGGAGGTCGGAGATTGGCGAGACTGGCCAAGGAACGGCAGCGAGAGCACGAAGGAGCAGCAGGAGGAAGCGGCTGATATTACATGGACCTGAGCTGAATAATTAATATTGTGGGAAAGGATTAGGGGGATAGTACTGAATAATGGAACGGGAGGGGAGGGAGGGGAGGGAGGATAGAAAGGATGGGGAGGAGGGGCGGAGAAGAGGAACGAAGGGGTGGGAGAAGTGGGGAGTTGGAGGGGAGGGAGGGGGAGGAGAGGGGGAGGCAGGTGAAGGTCCGACCCGAGGTCACTGTAATGGAAGTCAGATCTCCGGGTTGGAGAAGTAGAAGGGGGGAGAGCGAGGGAGGGGGGAGAGCGAGGGAGGGGGGAGAGCGAGGGGAGAGGTGGGGGGAAGCGAGGGGGGTGGGGGGAAAGTTGGAGAGAAGGGGGGGAGTTGGGTTGGAGGGCACCTTGAAAATTGTCACGTTAAATGTGAAGGGGTTGAACTCACCATGGAAAAGACAGAAATTGTACAAAGAATTGGAAAGGCATAGGGCAGCGATTGTAATGTTGCAGAAGACACATTTGCTTAAAAAACATGAGGGGCTAGTGCGCCCAAAGGGATACAGAGAGTGCATTTTCGCATCAAACTTACGAGAAAGGAAGAAAGGAGGGGTGGTGATCTTTATAGCAGGGGACTATAAAACGGAAGTGCAGATGGTGATGAGAGACAAGGGGAAGAGGTATCTATTAGTGCGTGTGAAAGTTGAAAAGGAATGGTTTTGCGTGGTGAATTTGTATGCGCCCACGGGTTCTCAGACGGAATTCTGGGAGGAGTTGGGGAAACAGGTAGCGGGGGAAGGAGGATTAATATGTGGAGGGGACTTCAACATGCCATGGGAGGTGGGAAGAGACACTACGGGGAAGAGGGAAGGGAGGAGGGCAGATAGACAAAGATACCATAGGTTTGTGAATGAGAATGATTTGGTAGATGCATGGAGATTGATGAACCCGGTTAGGAGGCAATTTTCATTTTTCTCAGCAGTGCATGGGACATACTCTAGATTAGATGTAATTTGGGTAGGGAAAGACTTGGCGGGCAGGATAAAGGAAGGAGAAATAAAGCCGATTACATGGTCAGATCATGCTCCAGTGCTGATAAAGGTGAAGGTGAGGAGTGAGAGCAAGGGGGGGCAATATTAGAAGCTTAACGAAGGGCTGTTGGAAGACGCAAGGGTGGTGAGAGAGGTGGAGAAGCTAATACCGGAGTATTTTGAAGAGAATGGGAAGGGAGAGGTAAAAGAGGAAGTGGTTTGGGATGCCTTTAAAACAGTAGTGAGAGGGATATTGGTTAAGTAGGGAGCGCGGATCAAAAGGGAACGGGAGGAGCAGGAGTTGCAATTGAGGCGTCAACTAATGGAACTGGAAGAGAAGGATGCTCTTGGGGGGGGGGAATAGCTAGGGGAGAGGTATTAGAAGTGAGGGCCAAATTAAACGCTTTGGAGGCGGGGCGAATAAAGCATAGATTGCAGATGCTGCGACAGAATTTTTTTGAAGGGGGCAACAAAGCAGGGAAATACTTGGCTCGGCAGGTAAAGAAGAGACAGGAAAGGATTCATATACTTCAGATTAGAGGGAGGAGGGGGGTAGTGCGGGACGATCAACAGATTAAAGAGGAATTTGTGGAGTTCTACCAGAAGTTATATGCAGCCCAGGTAGAGGGAACGGAGGGAGATATCAATGCATATTTGGACAAAGTGAGGTTGCTATGGTTGGAAGAACGGGAGCAGGAGGATCTGGATAGGGAGATTGGGGCAGAGGAAGTGTGGGGGGCGATTAAAGGGATGAAGCTAGGGAAAGCCCCGGGTTTAGACGGGTTAACAGCGAGCTTCTATAAGAAGTTTGGGAGTTTGTTAACCCAGCCATTAACTTCAGTCTTCAATGCGACACGGTGTGGGGAAAAGCTGGCAGTTACAATGGGCTGGGCAGGAATCACTGTGATATACGAGGGGAAAGACCCACTGGAATGTGCGTCTTACAGACCAATATCATTGTTAAACAATGATGCGAAATTGCTAGCAAAAATCTTAGCGACAAGACTCAGTAAGTTCTTAGGGAAGCTGGTCCATGAGGACCAAGCAGGGTTTATTCCGGGAAGGCAAGTGGCGGATAATATTCGAAAGGTACTCAATGTAATATGGGCAGCAAAGCGATCTGGGGATCCCACATTGCTGGTATCGCTAGATGCTGAAAAAGCATTTGACCAAGTGTCTTGGAAATTTCTGTTTTCGGTTTTAGAGGCTATGGGGGTTGGAACAGAATTTGTGAAGTGGATAAGGGCTTTATATGATAATCCCCAAGCATGCGTGAGGGTAAATGGAGGGTATTCAAGCTTTTTTCCGTTGAGGAGGGGAACGAGGCAGGGCTGCCCGTTATCGCCCTTGCTCTTTGCGCTCTCCTTGGAGCCATTGGCTGAGAGGATAAGGGTGAGCACGGAGATCAGGGGGGTGAGAGTAGGCAACTGGAATATCGCATGTCGCTCTTCACAGATGACATTTTATTAACAATCACACAACCAGGGGGGACTTTACCAGCTTTAATGAGGGAGATACAGGCATATGGGCATGTGGCGGGGTTTCGAATTAACTGGGGGAAGTCAGAAATATTAAACGTGGGGGAAGAAGAGGACCAGCAGAGGGAGCTTCAGAGGAGCTTCCCGTTTAGGTGGGCAAAGGGGTCGATCAAGTATCTGGGGGTTCAGGTGGGGAGGTCCCTGGAGGAACTATTTGACCTAAATTACAAAATGCTCTTAGGGAAACTCGAGACGCAGTTGGGGAGTTGGAAGAGGGGGTATTACTCTTGGTTTGGGCGGATGGCGATCATTAAGATGATGCTGCTCCCTCAGTTCTTGTTTTTGTTCCAAGTGCTGCCCATAGCAGTACCAAGAGGAGTATTAAAGAAGGTGCAAAAGCAAGTGGAGGGGTTTATTTGGGGGAGGTAAGAGGCCACGGGTGGCGGCGAAGACACTGCAAATACGGGGGATGGAAGGAGGGTTGGGGGTGCCTAATTTTGCGATGTATTATAAGGCAGCGCAGCTCAGGGCGGTATCTGCATGGATAAGAAAGCAGAATAAGCAGTGGGTAGTGATGGAGGCAGCAGGATTTGGTCCCGGAGAGTTAGAGCGTTTAGTATGGGAGGGGAAGGGGGAGAGGGGGGATAAACCAATGGTAGCGCACACATTACACATATGGCAACAGAATAGGCAGAGGATGGTGGGGGACAAGAAGTGGTCACCTACCATGTCCCTCCAGGCGTGTTGTGAAAGGGGGGTGGGTCCGAGGAGAACAGTATTACGGAGGTGGGCAGAGCGGGGGTTGGGCCAGGTGTCACAGTTATTAGGGGGGAAGGAGACAAGGGGCTTTGATGGGATACGAGACATGTACCAGCTGCCTGAAACAGATAGATACGCGTATGTGCAAATGAGGTCGCTGATTAGTAAACGGCAGAGGGGACAGGGGAGTGGGGGGGGGGGATGGAATGGTTTGAAGGGGCTTGCCTGGGATCTATGGGGCAAAGGGGCATGATATCTAGAATTTATAAAGGGTTAATAGCGAGGAGTAGGAGGAGGTGGTGAGGGGTATAGCCAAATTTACAATAGCAATGGCACTGCGAGAGAATGGATTCAAGGTGCTGAGTAGGTGGTATTTGACGCCGGAGAGGCTACATAAAGTGGGGATTTTAAAGACGAACGAGTGTTGGAGGCAGTGTGGGGGAGCGGGTACATGGATGCATATGTGGTGGACTTGCCCAGTGGTTCAAAGGTACTGGGGGAGAGTCGGGGAGAATATTAATATTATAGTGGGTGACCGTATAGGGCTGACTCCTGAAATGTGTCTCCTGCAGAAGAAGGATGGGCAGTGGGAAGGAGAGTGGAATATCATTTGGTTTTGTGTTACGGTGGCCAGATGTGAAATAGCCTGGCACTGGAATAGAATGATTTTACCATCTATGGAAAGCTATGCTAAAAGATTGTCGGATATATATCTTATGTATAAAATTACAGGGGAGAAGAAGGGTAGGGGGGACAAATGGAGAAACGGGAAGGGGTATGGAGGTGGTTAAGAGAGCATAGGTGGAGGGATGGGGAAGGGGAGGGGGGGAGAGGGTGGGATTAGAACTAAAGTAGGCGAAGGGGTGAATGGTTTATAAAGGGGGGGTAAGAAGGAAGGGGATAGGGGCTGGGTGTAGCGGTAGAGGGCAGTGGGGTGAAGGAAGGAAGGGGGGAGGAGGCTTGGGGGAAGGGGAAATAAAGGGTGTATAAGGGGGATGTTAATGCTGGATTGGAAAAGGGGGGGGAGGGGTAGAGGCGAATTGGGGAGGGATGATTATGGTTGAATGTAACAGGATGTACCTTGCCTGATGGAATTGGAATGTTGAAAAAATTAATAAAAATGTATAAATTTAAAAAACAAATGTGGCGGTACAATTTCTATTACCGACACCCATGACTGGTGTCTTAAATATTTAGGTCCTGACCATTGCCCTGCGGAGTGTCTCTCCTGCAGGAAGTTGACTAAAAGAACTCTTCAGAATCGAGCAAATCAACTCGGTGCCCTTTTTGCTTCAGACAAGATGTCTGTAGCATTGATGTCTTCCAGGGCTTCTACTCAGGTATCTCAGGTAACTAAACACAAGTCTACTAAGAGTAGCCGGTCCTCGAAGGGTAGATCTGCCTCTAAACATCGAGATGCCACTGGCGTTGCCCTCGGGGACATTTCACTGGCAAAACAACCCTGGCGGGAGTCTTCGGGCTCCAAAGCTTTATCTGGGCTCCAGGATGTTCCCGAGGCCTCGACCTCAATGGAACTACTGGTGCCATGCTCGGGGGTTGTGGCCGCTTCCACCGGTACCGACACCCCGGCATCGGCAGTGGACAAAAGACTCCTCACTATCGAGCGCAGTCTAGTGACTCTTTTAGCTACTTCGGTACCGCTAAAGTCACTGAAGACGGTTCTGCGGGCACCGGTACCGATGCCGGTACCGGTGCCAGTGCCCTTGGTACCTGTTTCAACAGGCATGCTTCCCCCGATGCCGAGTTTGGAATCTCTCTCCAGCATGGGGGATCAGGTACCGGCTCGTTGCGGTACCGACGCCATCTGCTTCGGGAGAACCCGGTGCTTCCTCCTTTTGAGTCTTCCGATTCCGATGACTCGGATGATTCTACCGGTACCAGAGCTGAACTTTTACAAGATTCAACTCCTTCTCCTCAACACAGAATGTCCCCTCCTGAGGATATGTCTTTCCATGATTTTGTACGTGATATGGCAAAGGGTCTTGCCATTACAGTAGTACTAGACAAGGAGCCTAGGGCAGAAGAATTGAGAATTCTTCAATATCCTTTGGCTCCAAAGGAGGCAGCTATGCTTCCTATACACCAGATCTTACATGATCTAATGTTAAGAATGTGGGAAGCTCCTTTAACAGTATCTCCACATTCTAGACGTCTTGACACTATGTATCGAGTACCACCTTGTCCAGGATTTCAGAAGACTCAGTTACCACATCATTCTATGGTGGTAGAGTCCGCCATGAGGCGGATTAAGAGTGCTAAAAGACACTCTTCCAATCCACCAGGTCATGAGTCTAGAACACTGGATGCCTTTGGTCGTTGATGCTTTCAGTCCTCCATGCTGTCAGCAAGAATCAGTTCCTATATATTATACATGGGAATGTTTCTTGAACAGGTTACAAAAGACTTGGAACTTTTGAACCCTTTTCTTCAAGAGGATAAACGGACAGATCATTTGACTTTGGTCAAACATGCTCAAAATGTCTCTAAGTTTATGAATCATGCTATCTTTGACTGTTTTGAATGTATTAGCAGAACTTCTGCTATATCCATAGGAGCATGTCGTATTGCCTGGCTGCAAGCTTCAGACTTGGAGGAATGGGTGCAAGATAAGCTGGGAAACATTCCTTGCACAGGAGAAAACCTCTTTGGCAAGGATTGGCAGCTCAAGGCTAATGAAATTGACACTGATAATACAACTTTAGACAGATTGTCAAAATCTACAGCTAACCCAGCCAAGAAAAAGTTTTTCAAAAAATCTTTTTTCCCTAAAAAGAAAAAATTCTATCCATCTTCCACCCAGCAAACACATGTTCCCCAGAAGGGTCAACAACAAACTAGACAAAGAAAGACACAATCTCAGAAGGCTCAGCAGACCCAGCTTCCTCAGGGTCTTTGACTGTTGTCTAGAGAACTTAGCCATTCTTCCTATTCTAAGGCCAGAACCTTTAAATATTCCAGGCCGTATCTGCCATCTTGCCAAAAGATGGCAACAAATCACATCAGAAGATTGGACTCTATCGCTTGTGAGTCTGGGATACAAGCTTCATTTCCTCAGCTTGCCCCCATCCACGCTAATAAAACAGTTCAAATCTCAACCACCGGTCTCAGACCTGTTGTGGCAAGAGGTCACCACTCTTCTGGCTCAAGGGGCTATAGAAGAGGTTCCAATGTCCCAGCAGGGCATAGGATTCTATTCCCCCTATTTTCTCATTCCAAAGAAGTCAAGGGGACTAAGGCCAATCCTGGACCTCAGAGAACTGAACAAATATTTAGTCCGAGAAAGATTCAAGATGATCTCCCTCGGCACACTTCTTCCATACCTTCACGAACAAGATTGGCTATGTTCTCTAGATTTAAGGGATGCTTACATGCATATCCTTATTTATGCAGATCACAGAAAATTCCTTCGATTCCTAGTCAAGGGAAGACATTTTCAATACAGGCTCCTTCCTTTCGGACTGGCCTCTGCTCCAAGGGTCTTCACAAAATGCATGACAGTAGTAGCAGCATTTATGAGGACTCTAGGAATTTTTGTCTTCCCTTACTTAGACGATTGGCTCATTCGAGCACCATCAGCTCTAGAGGCAAGTCATGCTCTTTCCTGAGCAATGCACATACTGCAGTACTTGGGATGGATCATAAACCTTCCACAGTCCCAGCTCACCCCATCTCAATCCCTCGAGTTTATAGGGGCTCACTTGGACACACAGCAGTCAAAGGCTTTCCTGCCTCAGCCTTGCTGTCTGCGCATCATCGAACCAGCATCTAAAACAGTGCTACAAACCTTCCTCACTGCCCGACAGATGCTTCGACTTCTAGGACACATGGCATCTACAGTCCATGTGATTCCTTATGCACGCCTTCACATGCGAGCGGCCCAGTGGACCTTAGCTTCCCAATGGTCCCAGGCCTCAGGATGCCTGTCGGACAAGATCAGAGTTACCACACGCCTGATTGTGTCTCTGCATTGGTGGCAATCTCTGGAAAACCTTACAGTAGGCTCTCCTTTTCAGCAACCCCTACCTCAGGCTGTCCTGACGACGGATGCATCCAAGTTGGGTTGGGGAGCCCACTTGGGCGATCTGTCTACCCAGGGTCTCTGGACCCCACAGGAGGCTTCTCTTCAAATAAACCTCCTAGAACTAAGGGCCATTTCCAATGCTATTCGAGTCTTTTGCTTCCATCTCATAAACAAAACAGTTCTGATGCAAACGGACAATCAAGTAGCCATGTTTTACCTAAACAAACAAGGTAGAACAGGCTCTCTGCAATTATGCAACAAAGCTTTGCAACTGTGGGCCTTTGCCAGAGAGCATCACATTCATTTACTGGCAGTATACCTTCCAGCCATTCAAAACGTTTGGGCGGACAGGCTCAGCCGAGTCCTCCTACCACACGAGTGGTCTCTCCACTCATATCAACTTGCTTGAGTATTTCAAGTCTGGGGAACACCAGACATAGACCTCTTTGCAAGTCCACAGAATGCCAAACTTCCCCGGTACTGTTCCAGACTTCGAGCTCAAAATTGTCAGGCGAGGGATGCATTCCTGCTTCAATGGGGACAAGATTTTCTCTATGCCTTCCCACCAATTCCCCTAATTCCCCAAACCTTATTCAAACTCCAGAGAGACAGAGGTCGCATGATACTCATAGCTCCCTGTTGGCCAAGGCAAACATGGTATCCTCTTCTCTTAGGTCTCTCTCGAGCCACTCCTCTGGAGTTGGGGAGTGCTCCGGATCTTCTGTCCCAGAACAACGGATCCCTACTGCACCCCAATCCCCAGTCCCTGCATCTCAAGGCTGCTCAAGGCATAGAATTTCAAGATCTAGGCCTTTCACAACAAGTGAAGGATATTCTTCTAGCTTCCAGAAAACCTTCCACAAGGCGTTCTTATACTTTCAAATGGAAGAGGTTCTCAGTCTGATGTTCCCAGAGGGGACTTAATCCCCTCTTGGTACCAGTAGAGTCCCTTCTGGACCATCTCCTTCATTTATCATCTTCTGGTCTCAAGACAAATTCTGTTAGAGTCCATCTTAGTGCTATTACTGCATCTCATAAACCCTTCGATGGACAACCAATTTCCTCTCATCCTCTTGTTTCAAGATTTATGAGGGGTCTCCTTTTAACAAAACCTCCCATCAAACCTCCTCCGGTGGCATGGGATCTTAATCTTGTTCTGGGTCAACTCATGAAGCTACCCTTTGAACATTTAGCTACTTCGGAGCTAAAGTTTCTTTCATGGAAAGTCATTTTCCTAATTGCTATCACTTCTGCAAGACGCATTAGTGAACTGCAAGCTTTAGTGGCTGACCCGCCTTATACGAGGTTTCATCATGACAAAGTAGTCTTGAGGACTCATCCTCATTTTATGCCAAAGGTGATATCACCTTTTCATTTAAACCAATCGGTTTATCTCCCAGTCTTCTTTCCTAGGCCTCATGCCTCCAGCGCGGAAAGAAATCTTCATACCTTAGATTGTAAACAGCCCTGGCTTTTTATCTTCACAGAACTCAGCCATTTAGAAAGTCTTCTCAGCTTTTTCTGGCTTTTGACTCTAGTCATTTAGGACTTCCAGTCACTAAGAGAACTCTCTCTAAGTGGATTTCCGACTGTATTTCCTTTACCTATCAGAGTAAAGGAATCCCTCTTGAAGGCCATGTCACGGCTCATAATGTTAGAGCCATGGCAGCCTCAACAATTAATCTTTGTTTAGTTGCTATTGATGAGATCTGAAAAGCAGCAACTTGGACTTCTGTACATATGTTCACTGCCCACTATTGTTTAGACAAGGACTCCCGTCGGGATGCCTTGTTCGGTCAGGCTGTTCTACAGCATCTCTTCCATTCCTAGATCAACTCCTTCCCACCATCCACTCTTGGATGCCTGAGGTCCCTGGGAGAAAGCAAGGCCCATCTTACTTAGATCCGCAACATGCTGGGGTCATCCCTAGGCATTTTTAGCTGGGGAGTTCCCATATGTGAAGACTACATTCCTGCTTGTTCCTGGAGATAGCGTAGTTACTCACCTGTAACAGGTGATCTCCGGAAACAGCAGGAATAAATCTTCACAACCCACCCACCTCTCCTAGGAGTTGTCTTTCTCTATCTATTTTTCTTCTACTTCTTTTCTTTGGTCTCAGCTTTCAACTCAACTGAAGTGAGAGAGGTAGTTGGGCAGGAAGGCAGCACGCATGCGTGGTGGGATGCTCCCAAAAGCTTTCCTTTTGGATGCTGGGGAGCGTTCCCATCCAGGCTCCGTCGGTGTCGACAGTGCCCATATGTGAAGACTTATTCCTGCTGTTCCTGGAGATCATCTGTTACAGGTGAATAACTACGCTTTATTTTGGGGTGGGGGGTGGGGAGTTCAAGGGCCACTAGACTACCAGGTATTTATTTTATGTTTGGGTACTGTCCCCCCCCCCCCAACAATTTTTTTATGGCATTGGGGGCATTTCCCGATGTCGCCATCGTCCCTGATGCCATCAAAATACTTTTGGGGACTGTGCCAAACGAAAAGGAATCATTGGTGGTCCAGTGGCTGTCCCTGAAAATATTTTGATGGCATCGGGGACTTTTCCCGATGTCTGATCATCTGAGGAGAAGATGATCTAGGCATCAGAGAAAGCTCCCGATGCCATCAAAATATTGTTGGGGGCATGCGGTAGAGGTTAATATCAACTCTGACCTTGCAGCAAAAGTTTTTGTGCTATGGCTGGTTGTGAAATCCTCTATGCCCCTCTCTGCATCGGTGTAGCCATGATTTGCATACCAGGCAAGTTGATTAAAATACATTTAAATAATTAAAGGTTCATTTAAATAGATCTAAATGTGCGTGGTGTGTGTTGAGTACTATTTTTTCTGTTGGTGTTTGTTTTCTGCATTTCAAGGCTTGTACAGTGTGCTTAAATGTAGCGTTAGGGGCTCATAAAACCTGTGCTGGCTTTCTGCATCTGCCCGTTTCTGTGCAGAAGTGTGTGGGACATTCCAGTGTGACTGTTGGACTTACTTTATTTAATATGTAAATATTGCTTGATCCCACATGCCAGTAAGATTCTACTCAAGATCAGTCAGTGGAGACTACAGCCATAGCTGGAACAAGAACTGCCTAATGGGCATGCATGGTTAAGGAAAGGATGAGGAACAAGAGACATCACAAGAGGAAAGAGTAGCCTAGTGGTTATGATATGGTACCTCAGGCCAGAGGACTGGGAGTTCAATTCCCACCTGGGGACAGTAATCACAGGCTGGAGGAACTGGGGCTTCTAGTCCTCTAGGCACTCCTTGTGGCCTTGGGCAAGCCACTTAACCCTCCATTGCCTCAGGTACACATAGCTTGTGAGCCCTTTGGGGATGAGGGAATGTAACCAGTACCTGTGTAGTGCTTACATAATGTAAACTGCTTTGATTGAAGGATGGTGGTTTAGAAAACTGGCTAAATAAATAAAATCACTGCAGCTATGAAATGGATCCTTTAAAAAACAAAAGAATACCAAAATGATAACTACATCTGTTTCATTGACTATTGCATAAATCATGAAAATCTTGGGGCCGCATTAAGAAGCATGGATATACCAGAACACTCAGTGGTTGTCATGCACAACCTCTACATTCATGAGGAAGCATAAGAACATAAGACATGCCATACTGGGTCAGACCGAGGTCCATCAAGCCCAGTATCCTGTTTCCAACAGTGGCCAATCTAGGTCATACGTACCTAGCAATATCCCCAAAAGACACAGGTTAGTGCCAATATCCCCAAAAGACACAATAGTGCCAATGTTCCAAGAAGGAACAAAATGGCTTCAGATCAAGAAAGATGTATGGCAAGTTGCATACTTTCCTCATACCTGTTTAGTTTATATGCAGGACAAATCAGAGAAGCAGGAATGTATGAAAACAACCAAGGTATGAAGATTGGTGGAAGACTCGTCAACCACCAAGTTACTGGCTGAAAGTGAAGCTGATCTGAAACAGCTGCTTTCTTGATCAAGAAACAGTCTTAAAATGGGCCTGAATCTTAACATGAAGACAACGACGATCTTGACAACTGGCAAAATCACTCATCCTTTAAAAAGAATTAGAAATAGTAAACAACTTTAACCTGCTTGGATAATAATGAAATGACACGGAGTTAAGAAACCCAACAATGCATTGCTCTTGCAGATTGGCTATGAAGAACCTAGACAAGATTTTCAAGTGCAGAAAAAGATTCAACTTGTCTAAGTGTAAGTTCTGGAGTCCCTTGAGCATCCAAAAGTCTCTCTCAAACAAAATAATCTCTCAGAAAATTGTGTCCAGAATCAGAATTTAGGCCAAATATTTAGGCAATAAGACACAGTTCTCACTTACACAGCCTGCAGGATGCTTGTTAATTGCTAGTCAAGTAAGCTCCTCAGCATTACTAGATAGCAGTCCTGCATCTGCATTTCACCAAGTCCACTGAAGAATTGTGGCCCTCTCATTAACCAGCACTTAGCTGTTAATGAAGGGCCACCTTTAATGTTCACTGTAAATTCTTGCTAAAAACCATCCACTTGGCCCTTTGAAAGGAAATCTCTACTATAAAGACTAAGTTCCATAGATAAAAGGCCTGCCTGCAGCAGTGCTCACAAAAGCACCACGCCACTGCATGGCCACCAAAACTACTCAGACAGGGCCAGCCCAGGAAGGAACCCCAGCAGTGCTGCCACAACTCCTCCCACCAGCACCAAGCCACCCCCACCAAGCCGCACTATCATCCCCATTGGCCACTGATTCCATCTTGGGAAGGAAGGAGGGAGGTAGGTGACAGTAGCAGCAGCAGCATTTTAAAAGCAGAGGCTTTTTCCACCACTTTGTTGCCCATAGCAGGCCATGTGATTCAGCACACATGGCTTGCTACTTCTGACCCCACCTCCAACAGTAAGGTGCATTGGAGAGGGATCAGAAGAAACAGGTCATGTGTGCCAAAGCGCTTGGCCTGCCACAGGCAAGAAAGTGGCAGCACAAAGCCACCCACCTGGGTCAGCTACCCTAGACAGCCACCTAGCTAGCCAATGGACAGGCCAGCCCTCTACTGAGGCCTAGCCTTCCTCGCCCAAACAGTAAAGTTATAAGTATCACAAGTAACAGTTTGTCTTACCCAGGGATGGCCCAAGGGTTTCTGCCATCCTAGGCAGAAACTCTGGCCTCGCCACCCTCCCTCCCCCCACCCAGCTGCTGCTGATTACGTTTGTGGAGGGGGAGGCAGACAGTGGCAGTATTTCAAAAAGCGGTGGCTTTTTGCTGCTGCTTTCTTGCTCATGGCAGGCCATGTGTGATGGACATGGCCTGCCGCAGGCAAGTAAGCGGTGGCAAAAAGCAACCGCTTTTGGAAATGCTGCTGCCACTGCCCGCCTCTTCTCTCCCCCAAACAGCATCAGTGTCAGCTGAGGGGGGAGGGCGGCATGGCTGCTGCCCTAGGCTAGTGGATGGACTGGTCCTGGTCTTACCTGGTACACTTTATTTGGGGGTTCACGCTGCTGTGGCAGAAACCTCCATGGTTTCCTCTGGATGGTCTACTCATACTGGCTCCAACACTCTGTAGTCTCCAGCTTCATAGGTTCAGCATCAGCAGATGGTTTGTCCAGCAGCATTTCCTCTTCTCACTCCCAGCCTGCTCCAACTGTCTTCCTTGGGAATTTATAACTTCCTTTTGGTCGGAAGTCCCATCCACCTTCACAGGCCCCCACCTATTCATGTATTCCCTCTGGGACATACCCCTACTCCTAGGGACATAGGGAAAAGTAGTCTTCTCACTGCTATTTACATTCTTTGACCTGGACAGTGAAGAAGAGGAGAGGGGAAGAAAACCAGTGCCTTCAAATTATGATGCTGGCAAAGAACACTGTATACTATGGACTGCCCAAGAAAATAGGCACCCCATATAAGAGGAATGGAGAAGCTAAGCACAAGCCCCAAGGGCTGTGCTCCTGCTTCTGCACTGCAGCAGTCTGGTTACAGAGGCCTCCATTGGAGGATCACTGATTTACTGCATGGAGGGGAGGAGTAGCCTTACAGCCAAGGCACTGGCTTGAGAACCAAGAGACCAGGGTTCAATTCCTACTAGCACTCCTTGTGGTCTTGGGCAAGTCACTTAACCCTCCATTGCCTCAGAAAATTCCAAGTTTATCAATGTCCCTGTTACCAAGTTTAAGTTACAAACTAAACTGCTTTGACTGAAATGATAAAGCAGTATAACAGTACCTACTAAATAAATAATGGTATCAAGACTGCTGCCTAGATTGGTTGAGAGCCTGTTCTTTAGCACTTCTCCTTGTCAAAGCGGTATTTGGCTCAGCTCATCAGCTGTCAGCAAGGGTAGCTAACACATATATGAAATGTAGAACCTTTCATCCTATGTCACACTGGAAGGCTGCCATGTCCTCACCCATTCCAACACAAACTTCCTGTTACAATGTAGGTGGATACACAGCAGCCCTCCAGCACAATGTAGAGTGAAAGATCCCACTCTTCCTTTCCATGTTGGTTACACTTATTTATTTATTTAATGCTTTTATATACCGCACTCTTTAAAATCAGTGCAGTTTACAGATAACATTTTGTGCAAAGTAGGAAGAGCCTGCTTCGCGATTACATTGAACAGGAAGTACAACTTGGGATAATAACCATGGGGAGGTAAATACAGGCTATATACAGTTGGGTTAATAACCATGGGGAGGTAAATACAGGCTATATTCAGGCTATATACAATGAGGGCGGGAAGTCGCTGCGCGGCTATGGTAACATGGTTTTCCTTGCGAGCTATATACAGGGATGTGAATTGGGTTGTAAGGTTGAGATGTGTTGTTAGCCTGGGCATAGTGAAGGAGAAAGAGGTGGTGCTTTAGTGCTTTTCTAAATAGTGCGAGGTCAGTGATCATGCGGATGGACACTGGGAGCTCGTTCCAGCAGGTAGGTGCATAGAACATGAATGCTCTGTTTTTTGTTGCCTGAGTGCATTTTGTTAATTCATTGGGGGTTATTAGTGTGTTGGTGGCGAAGGACCTTCTTGCTCTGGATGTGGGTGTGGGTTGGATCAGGTTTGTCAAGGAGCCAGAGGTTTTTTTGTTAATGGCTTTGAAAGTTAAGAGAGCAACCTTGTAGATGAGTCGGCAGTAGATAGGTCCTTAAGGATTGGAGTGATGTGCTCTCTTCTAGAGGCCCCATGTAGGAATCGGGCAGCGGCGTTCATTGCTAACTGTAGGGGGTTAAGTGTGTTTTTAGGGAGCCCGTGGAGGATCACATTGGCGTAGTCAAAGTGGGGGGTTACTAGCGCCTGGAAGACTGTCCGGAAGTCCTCTGGTTGCAGTAAGGGTCGGAGATGTCGAATTGTCCTCATCTTGTGGTAGACTTTCTTGACAGTGTTGCTTATGTGGGCTTTGAGGTCGAGGTGCTGGTTAAGTGTGACCCCCAGGTAGCGGATGGTGGGGCGGCTCAGGAGCTCGGCATCTCTTGTATTTAATGTTGCCAGAGGGATGAAGGTTTGATTTCTCGTGATGAACAGTACTTCAGTCTTGCTGAAGTTTATTTTGAGACTCTGTGAGCTAAGCCAGTCAGTGACGGCATCAAAGCATTTTACCAGTGAGGAGAAGTCTGGTTGATCAACGGTGAAGGGGGTGAAGAGTAGTACGTCATCCGCGTAAATCAGCAGGAGACGTTGAAGGAGCGGATGATGGCACATATGGGCTGCATATATGTATTGAATAATAGGGCAGATAGTGAAGAGCCCTGGGGAACTCCGTGTTTTTGTTGGAAAGCCTTGGAGGTCGTAGAGCCAGTGCATACCTGCTGCCATCTATCTGTTAGGTACAATTTGCACCAGCTCCAGGCTGAGCCCTGGATTCCTTTTTCCAGGAGACGTGTCAGGAGCTGCTTATGGTTGACAGAGTCGAAGGCCGCGGAGATGTCCAAGAAAATCAGGGCATATCCTTGCCTGTTATTGTTAATCCCTGTGATTAATGTGTTAAAAAGTGTGGCAAGAAGCGTTTACATTACGTGGGATTCCTTGAAGCCATGTTGGCATGGGTCAAGGGGTGCAGTGGAGTCAATGTGTTCTTAGATTTGCCATTGAACTACCTTCTCAATAATCTTGGCTAGAAGTGGGATGCTTGAAATTGGTCGGTAGGACTCCACTTTCCGGGAGTTTGTTGTTCTTCAGAAGGGGTCGGATCGACGTCTGCTTGAGGCATGCTGGGAACATTCCTGTGGAGAAGGATCGCTCCATAATCCTGGCTAGCATCGGGCTGAGTTCTTTGCGCAGAGATCTTATCCAGTGAGCTGGACATGGATCATTTGGAGCCGTGGTGGCATTGATGGTCGCGATGATGTCCTTGATGCCTCTGGCTGATGGTGTTGTGAGTGAGTTGAGCGGTAGTGGTTGACTTGTGTTGTGTCCGGGAGTGGGTTTCTTGGTTATGGTGATGTTGCTGGCTTTGGCTAGTATGTAGTCTGCATATTCCTGTGGGTGTATCATTGTAGTCTGTGTGGGCGAAGGTTCTTTCGTCATGGACTTCACTAAGTTGAAGAGATCGTGAGGTTTCTTTAGTGAGCGGAGTAGGAGTTCGGAGTGGTATTCTTTCATTTTCACTGAGATGGAATCTCGGTGTGAGTTAAGCTGGGTGATGTAGGCTGCTCGGTCGGTAGGGGACCGGGAACGCCACCATATTCTTTCCAGTTTCCTAAGGAGAAGTAGTGAAGATCATAGCTCTGTGGAGTACCATTGTGCTGGTTTCTTACCTCTAGGTGACTTGCATGAGGTGGTTGGGATAAGTAGGTACGCATAGGAATTCAGGCTGTTGTTCCATGTGGCCATCAGATCATCCAGGTCGGGCGAATCTAGCTGGAGGTTTGGAAGGACTTTATTTAGGATCGCCTCTTTGTCAAACGGTCTGAATCGTCTTATGGGTGAGAGCGGGCTTTCGGCTGTTCCCTTAGGCATGTTGCTGTCTTGAAGCATGGGTATCTGGAATTTAATTAGGTTGTGGTCGGACCATGGGACTGGGGTGATATCTAGCTTGAAGTTGTAGCTTGGGCTTATGTCGGGTCGTGGGGTGACTATGAGGTCTAGTATATTTCCCTTCCGGTGGATAGGCGTTTCAATTATCTGATCATAGCTAAGTTCGTTGAGTGCTTCGAGGAAGGCTTTGGATTGGGTATCTTGGAGCGCTGGAAGGTTAAAGTCTCCCAGCATCCAGTTTGGTCTGTGGGTGTTCTTAAGGTTACAGGCAAGGTCAATTATAGTTGCAAGGTCTTCAGGTGAGGAGGACGGTGATCTGTAAATTAGGTTGATGGTGTTGTGGCTTGCCACTAATGAACATAGTACTGATTCCCAACTGCAGCGATAAGGTACAAGAGAGCTGCTGGGGCATGAAAAAGAGGAGATGCTGGACTATAGTGGGAAGGAGAGATGGGATAAAAAGATGTTGGACTGCAGTAGCAACCTGGAGGCGAGGGAGGAGAAAAGAAAGAGAATGGGAGTTGCTGGCCCACTGGCAATACAGTGGGCTGCTAGACTATTGGAGAGAGGCAAAGAGATGGATGGGGAGATGTTGGACTGCACAGGGGAAAGCAACACGAGATTGGAGAGGTGCTAGACTGCAGGGGAAGGGAGAAGAGAGAGGGAAAATCCTGGACTGAGTCAGAGAACTGAGAAGAGTGGAGAGAGATCAGGGAGATGCTAGACCATGAAGGTGAAGAGAAAGGGAGAGAAGATGGAGAGATGCTAGACTAGGGGAGGGGGCAGAGAGAGGGGAGATGCTGGCCTGGGAAGGGGGAGGAGAGAGGGGAAGATGTAGGACATGGTGGAACTATGAGGGAGAAGCCAATGGGGTGGGGAGTTACCAAGGAGATTATTACTTTTAATCATTTATGTAGCATTAAAAGGCATACGCAGTGTTGTATGAACATATAAAGAAGACAGTCCCTGCTCATACAGCTTACAATCTAATCGAGAAAGATCTATACAAGAGAAACAAAGGGGTTTAAATAGGGAAGGGGAACAAGGGATTAGGCTTCAAAGAGGTAAGTCTTTAGCATGGATTTGAAGAGGGTGAGAGAAGAGACTTGATGTAAAGATAGAGGAAGATTGTTCCATGCATAAGGAGCAGCAAGGTGAAAATGATGAATGAGAAGAGGATGAAAATACATTTGAGGTTAACATTATTTGCACCCTTGCAGTTCAACCCTTTAATGTCCAATATTTCCTTTAAGAAAAGTGGCCCATGAAATGGCTTTGGACTATATATGCACACATATTTGACACATAAAAGAATCAAATAAAACAAGACCAATTAAAAAAGGAAATAATATAAAAACTGGGACATTGCTAGGACATGATTATTCAAAAAAGAAAAAGCCTAAATAATGTCACTACTATAATACTCTCACAAAAAAGGTGCACATTTTACTAATCTCTTATGCTACAAATATAAACTCCGTAATTAGAATGAACAGATTTACCATTTTTTTATTTTTTTTTGTCAGATCACCTATCATGAGGATGAACAATCATTCTCTTGAGATAGGCCCTCCATGTTGATCAGTTTAAAAAAAGTCAACTGGCCCAAATGCATGGGGCTACACGATCCCAAGATCAAACCCCCGCAACTTATAAATATATCAATGCTGATGCATTCAATACCATAATTTATCCAAAAAGTTCATATAGCCCAAAGTCTTGGTGCTTCACCACCCCACCCCACAAAAATACTCATCTGGTGCTGGTCAAGGCATATGATAATGAGCTATACGTCCACTGGTTATTGCAATCCTTGATTATTGGCATCCTTTTAAACAATTCAAATCAATTTGAACAGAAAAATCATGTTCCCATTGTAGAAAAATTAGACTCGCCTGTAATCGTCAGTACTCACATGACTTGAATCAACCAATGAATAGTGTTTAAAATGACCACATTCCATCCTTATTCCATTTTCACAATGTTAAAGACAAGAGAGCTGCCTGAGACCATCAGAAAAAACATTATCACAAAATATCAAACTACAGAGGGGTACAAGGCCATCTCCAAAGACCTTGAGATTCCTGTGGCTACAATTCACAATGTTATTAAGAAGTTTTCTGCTCATGGAACTGTCAAAAACCTCCCAGGATGTGGTGGGAAGAGAAAATTTAATCCAAGAAGTCTTCGAAGGTTAGTGTGAACTGTTGGAAAAACACCAGATACAGCATCCAAAGAGCTTAAGGCTGACCTGGAGTAATCTGGTGTGATGGTTTCAATCTGCACCATATGCTGCACACTAAACCAAAGAAGGACTTCATAGGTGAAGGCCAAGGAGGACCCCACTGCTCAAAGACAGACATAGAAAGGCATGCCTGATTTTTGCCCAAACCCACCTTGAGAAATCACAATCCTTCTAGGAAAATGTTCTGTGGACAGGTGGAACCAAACTTGAGCTCTTTGGCAATGCACACCAGTGATACGTTTACAGGCGAAGAAATGAAACTTATAAGGAAAAAAAACACCTTTCCTACAGTTACATATGATGGAGGTTCCATAATGTTGTAGGGCTGTTTTGCTGCCTCAGGAACTGGAGGCCTGTGGCGTATTAAAGGAGTCATGAAATCAGAGGACTACCAAGGTATTTGGGAGCGAAATGTGCTACCTAGTTTCAGAAAGCTAGGTCTGGGTCGAAGGCCATGGGTCCTGCAGCAGGACAATGACCCAAAACATCCATCCCAAAGTACAAAAGAATGATTAAAAAGGAACAAATGCACAGTTTTTTAAACTGGCCTGAAATGAATCCTGATCTCAATCCAAGAACCTGTGGACACAGCTGAAATCCGCCATTGGTAAAAGGAACTCTGGAAACATTCATGAGTTGGAACAAATCATAATTGAAGAGGTGGGAGAAACTACACACAGACAGATGTATGAAACTTATAGATGGCTATAATAAACATCTGGAGGCTGTCATCATTGCAAAGAGTTGTACAACAGAATATTAGTGAAGAGTGCCATTAATCCTGTCCAGGTCATATTTTGTTTTTCTCTCAGAAATAACTATGTCTAAGTTGCACAGACATCTTTTTTGTTGTTGTATACCTTTGAACATATTGTTAATACAGTCAAACCTCGGTTTTCATGATTAATCTGTTCCAAAAAGTCTGACTAAAACCGAAACGTATGAAAACTGAAGCAATATTTCCCATAAGAAATAATGTAAATCCAATTAATCCGTTCCATACACCCAAAAATATTCACAAAAAGTACATTTTATAGAGAATAACTATATTTTTACATACATAAAACAATGAGAAATAAATATAAATGACTAATGAAATGGATAAATGAACATTTAACATCACTGAAAGCAAGCTAAGTTCAGTACTGTACAGTACAGTATGTTAACATCTGGCCTTAGCCACCCCTG
The DNA here is from genome assembly GCA_033557465.1 of Ichthyophis bannanicus. Lineage (NCBI taxonomy): Eukaryota > Metazoa > Chordata > Amphibia > Gymnophiona > Ichthyophiidae > Ichthyophis > Ichthyophis bannanicus. The sequence goes on along the minus strand of CM066034.1, from coordinate 558,098,534 downwards.
ACAAGCTGCTGTGCCCAGCTCTCTTCGGAATCACATTGGATTCAGCCCATTAAAATACCTTTACATTATCTGCTCAATGCTTCAGAATGGCAGAAAATCTTAATGATATGCTTGAGACGTACCCTGCAAGAGAAAGAACTGCCTCCCACATTCATGCAACATCTCCTGCTTACATTGACAGCTTTTCTTCCCTGCTACCTCCGAGCCTGAGGGGGCGCTCCAGAGAACAGGCAGGCGGTGGATGAGATCGGGGCCTTCCTCTCTGCGCAATCCTTGCCTCTCTGACTCTGACCAGGCTGGAGGATTTGTTTCATTTATGTGCTCAGCTGGCTTTCGCTTCTCATCACGCTGGCGATCGGTGAGTCCGGGGGGCAGTGCTGCCGGGACCGGGCGGGCGTTCCGGCAGTGTATACAGACCGGTGTGCAGCGCGAGGGTGTATGTATTTACAGTACTGTACTTTACGAAAACCGAGGCGATGTACGAGAACCGGGACAAAATCTCAGTCAAAAAAGACGTTGAAAACCAAAGCGATGTATGAGAACCGGGACAAAATCTCAGTCAAAAAAGACGTTGAAAACCGAAGCGTATGAAAACCGGGGCAAATGAAAACCAAGGTTTGACTGTATATTAATGATGACATGCTGTACAATTGGAATAATACCAATTATTTCTCAAGATATTGTACACAACATACCTAAAATGTAAGGGTATCAATAGTATTGACCACAGCTGTAGAGCTGGGAAAGTGATTGAATAATCAAAGACTGGGTGGGGATAAGAAATAGGAGAAAGGAATTAGAGTGGACAATAGTAAGGAAGAAACAGGGATTGGTAAGGGAATGAGAGACAGGAAAGTAGCTGAGAGCTGGAAGTGGGGTGAGTAGAGAGGGTTAAAATGTGGTAATGGGGAGTGGGTGAAGGACAGAAGGGAAGAAGAGGCTGAGGAAAAAGTGAGAAGGGAAACAGGAGGGCTAGGAAGGGGTTAGAGCGGGAAGATAGGCTGGGAAGGAATTAGGAGAAGGAGATGGAAAGTTGATAGGAATGTAGAAAGTAAAAAGAGGGAAATAGAACTGGAGGGTGAGAAGCGGGGTATTAATGAACAATGCTTGGGAAGCTATAGAATTAGAGGACATGATGCTGCAATAAGGTAAACTTAACAGCAACATCAGGAAATACTTGTTCACGGAAAGGGTAACTACTCTTTCTCCAGGACCAAGCAGGAAGTCAGTCCTCACATATGGGACTCCCCAGCTTAAGGCTACCAGAGACCCCAAGCGGAAAAATGAGCTCCCTCTAGCTCATCAGCACAGAAGGAAGGAATCTTCTCTGAGAACGCTCCCGACCGGTAGCCCAACACCAGGGCCGGAGGGTAGGAGTTGCCTAAACCCCAAAGAGATTATGGAGTACTGCCTGTCCGAAAGCACTGTCCCTGCGGGACTCCCTTTCAAGGCAGTAATGGGCCACAAAAGTCTGGCTTGAAGACCAAGTAGCGGCCCGGCAGATGTCTGCCAACGGAACAGAGCGGAGATGAGCCACTGACGCAGCCTTCGCCCTGATACGATGGGCCGTGACTCGACCCTCCAACGAGAGGCCGGCTGCCCCATAAGCCCAGGTGGACAACGTACGCTTGGAGACAGGGAGCCCCAACTTATTGGGGTCAAAAGAGACGAAAAGCTGAACAGCCTTCCGATGCTCCCGCGTACGGTCAAGGTAGAAGGATAACGCCCTCCAGGGTATGCAAGACCATCTCAGCCCGGTTGGCATGCGGCCTGGGAAAGAAGGTCGGAAGAACCACCTCCTGATTGAGGTGAAAAGGTGAGACAACTTTAGGAAGAAACTTAGGGTGAGTCCGTAGGACTACCCTATTCCTGTAGAACCTAGTGTAAGGAGGATCAGACACTAGGGCCTGCAGTTCACTCACTCACTCGCCTAGCAGAGGTGAGAGCTACCAGAAATAAAGTTTTCCAGGAGAGAAAACAGAGAGGGCAGGTAGCCATAGGTTCAAAAGGCGGACAAGTAAGCCGCTGTAAGACCACATTCAGATCCCAGTCAGGGGCCGGTGGACGCAAAGGAGGCTTAAGCAGAAGAAGGCCTCGGAGGAAACGCGCCACCAAAGGGTGGTTGGAAAGAGGCCTGCCGTCCACCGGCGAGTGGTGTGCTGAGAGAGCACTAAGGTGAACTCTGACAGAGTTAGACTTAAGGCCCAGATTGGAGAGGTAGAGCAAATATTGCAACACTACCGCTACCAAGCAGGAGAAGGGATTCTCACCGTGCTGAGCACACCATGCGGAGAACCTGCGCCACTTAAGAGCATAGGATTTCCTGGTGGATTGACGCCGAGAGGCCAAGACTACATCTTCCACCTCTCAAGGTAGTAGTAAGGGAGCTAGGACTACCCTTTCAGCAGCCAGGCCATCAGATGAAGGGACTGGAGGTTGGGTTGCAAGAGAGTCCCCTGATCCTGAGACAGGAGATCGTGTTGAAACCCCAGAGGAAGAGGTGTGTCCACAGCCAGTTGTAGCAGAAGCGGGAACCACGGTTGCCTCGGCCATCTGGGGGCTATGAGAATCAATGAAGCCCCATCCCTGAGGACTTTGAACAGCGTTCTGGATACTAGTGGTGTGGGAGGAAACGCATACAGTAGGCCTGTGGACCACGAGATCAGAAACGCATCCACTGCTACTCTGAGAGGATGCGGTTGTCTGGAGCAGAATCTCGGGAGTTGCCGGTTCAGAGGACTGGCAAAAAGGTCCAAGGTGGGGAGCCCCCACTTGAGAAAGACCTGCTGAACCACCAATGGGTTCAATCTCCATTCGTGTGGTTGCAGGATCCGGCTCAGTCTGTCTGCCAGGCAGTTTTCCTGACCTGGGAGGTAGACAGCCTTGAGAAGGATGCCGTGATTGACAGCCCAAGAGCACAGTCACTGTGTCTCCTGACAAAGAAGGAAGGAGCCTGTGCCTCCTTGTTTGTTCACATAGAACAATTGCAGCTTGATTGTCCATCTGGACTAGTACAGACTGGTGAGAGGCGAGGCGGGAGAAGGCTCTCAGAGCTATGCGGATCGCTCGTAGCTCCAGGAAGTTTATCTGTTGAGTAGTCTCCCAAGGGGTCCAGAGATCCTGAGTACATGTCCCTTGGCAATGTGCTCCCCAACCGAGAAGAGAGGCATCGGTTGTCAGCACCTGAGTAGGCGGAGGGGATTGAAAAACCACTCCGAGCACCAGATTCGGAAGATGAAGCCACCATTGCAGAGAGGAGACCAGGAGGTCGGAGATCCTCACTGAGTCCGCTAGGCCCCCTGTGGCTTGAAGCCACTGTGTGCGAAGACTCCACTGAGCAGGTCGCATGTGCAGGCGGGCATTGGGGGTGACATGAACTGTGGAAGCCATATGGCCGAGTAGTCTCAGGAATTGCCTGGCTGAGACCAGGGAATTGCTGCGAAACTGGCCGGCTAGATCCATTAGCCTATGGGCCCTGTCCAGAGGCAGAAAAGCCTTTGCTTGAAGAGTGTCTAGTCTGGCCCCTATGAACTCTAAGTTTTGGGATGGTAGCAAAGTGGACTTTGCGAAGTTTATGACAAACCCCAAGTGTTGAAGCAGAGCCACAGTGCGAAGGGTGGCCTGGTTGGCCTCTTGGGAAGAATGGCCCCTTATGAGCCAGTCATCCAGGTACAGAAACACAAAGAGACCTTGAAGCCTCAGGTAGGCCGCCACCACTGCCAGGCACTTGGTGAAGACCCTGGGAGCGGAGAACAGGCCAAAGGGTAGTACTCTGTACTGATAGTGGTTTCCTCCCACAAGAAACCTGAGATATTGTCTGTGGTCTGGATGGATAAGGATGTGAGTATAAGCATCCTTTAGATCCAAGGAGCATAGCCAATCTCCCTGCTGGAGGTAGGGCAGCAGGATTCCAAGGGTAAGCATCTTGAACTTTTCCCTCTCCAGGAACTTGTTGAGGTTTCGCAAGTCTAGGATGGGTCTGAGGCCTTCTGTTCTTTTTGGTACCAGAAAGTACCTGGAATAAAAGCCGTGACCTCGCAGGTGGTGGGGCACCGGTTCCACAGCCTGATCCTTTAGCAGGCTTGCTAACTCCTGAAGGAGCAGGTCCCTGTGCAGAGGGGGTCTTGGAGGCTCCCCTGGAAAATAGGAGGTACCTGGTGAAAATGGAGAAGATAGCCCTTTTGGACTATATGAAGAACCCAGGTATCTGATGTGATGGCTGACCACCTGTGCTGAGAGAAGCCAGCTGAGGAGAAGAGGCTATGCTGTTTGAGTCAAAAAACCCCACCCTGCGGAGCAGGGGCCGGTATAGGTGGCTTGGGGGTCTTCTGCCTTCGGGACCCTTGACCCTGTCCCTTGGCCTGCTGACCCTGTTGGGGAGCTGCAGAGGCCTGATAATGAGGGTATTGTTTATAGGCAGACGACTTCCTCGGGTAAAGGGACTTTTTTCCCGAGCCCTTCTTCTTCTGAGAAGGGGCAGAGGTTTTCCTGGAAAGCCTAGTCCTAGTCAGAGTCTCGGTCTCGAGTTCTGCAGCCTTTTCAGCCATGGGCTTGCCAAAGAGGTTTTCACCCCGACAGGGGACATCGACCAACTTGTCCTGGACCCATGGCTTGAGGTCGGATGACTGTAGCCAAGCCTGTCGGCGGGCACCGATGCCGGCCCCGGCTACTCGGGCCGAAGCCTCGAAGCCATCATAGGCTGCTCGAGAGATAAACTTCGAGCACTCTCGAATACCAGTGGACAAGGCCTGGAACCTCTGCAAAGGTTCCTCGGAGAGACCAGCAGAGAACCCGGCAATCTCCTTTGCCAGGTCTCGGAGGTACATGCCCATTTAGAGCTGGTAAGTCTGGACACGGCAAGCAACCATAGAGCCCTGGCAGCACTTCTTACGAGGGCATCCAGGTTCCGGGCCTCCCGGCCGGGAGGCACCGAAGAGTGCATCTTCTGACTTTTCAGTCGATGCATGGCCGATTCCACAACCATGGAGTGGTGCGGTAATTGTGCCTTTTGGAACCCGGGGCTCTTGCGGACTCGATAAATGGAATCGACCCGCTTGCTTAATACCGGCGTCGAGGCCGGGGTCTCCCACATGCGGAAGAGCAGCCGCTCCAGCATCGGAGGAACCGGAACAGTAAAGGCCTCCTTCGGAGGAGAGTCATACTGGAGGGCCTCGAGCTCCTCGGCTCGAGGCTCCTCCTCGGGATCCGCGGGGAAGGCCAAAGCCTTGGCCATATCCCGCACGAAGTCCGAGAACCGGGTAGCCTCTGGTGGGGATCGCCTCCGAGGTTCGGACTCGGGTGAGTCCGATGGGACACACCGAGTCCGATGGGTGTCGGGTGACTCTTCGTCCTCCATCTCCCAGCCCGACTCCTCGGAGGAGGAATTGAGCGGCTCCGGTCGGGCGGGCACCGATGCCCTCCGCCCTGACGCCGAGGGAATCGGCGATGACGACCTCAGCCCCGAACGGGAGGCCGAGGGAGACCGTCTCCGAGGATCGACTCGAGCCCGGATGGACTTGAGGATCGGCTCGGCCTTCGGGGTCGACTTAGACGTTGAGGTCCCGGTGGTCGGGGCAGATGCACCGGTGAGACCGGCGATCAATGCCTGCTGCTGTTCCATGAAGGCAGCGAAGCTGCTCTCCAAGGCTGTCAACCTGAGTCTGAGCTCAGGAGACCCAGCAGCCCCCGACTCGGGCCCCGACGGCGTCGGGCCCGACGTCGGCTCCCTCGGAGGAGAGTCCACGAGGACAACAGCACTTACGTGTCCAGGAGACTCCATCTCGACACGAGGATGCTTAGCAGGCCTCTCCGACTCCGAAGACCCAGGGCGGGTATCGGGGCTATGCGACCTGGCCCTCGAGGAACCAGGAGCGTCCACCGACGCCGCCCTCACGGGTGTCTTCTTCCTGCGATGTTCCCGCGAAGGAGACACCCGCTCAGAGGAACCCCGACGCTGCTCGGGGCCGGAGTCCCGAGACGTCGAGGCCTCTGACGAGGTCCGGGCCCGTCCGGATGCGGAGTCAGAAAAAATTCGATCTTTCTGGTGCTGCCGACTCCTCAACGCCTTTGAGGACATTTTGCCACACGGACCACAGATCATCGGGTCATGATCGGGTCCGAGGCAACGGAGGCAGCAGTCATGTGTGTCGGTAAGAGACATAAGTTTCTTACACCGATCACACTTCTTAAACCCGCTGCTAGCCATCGGGGGAAAAAGGGCCCCTGCTAGGTCAAAAGACCGGGCTGCCAGGGAAAAAAGAAAAAGGCGCGAACGCCAGTCACAAAGGACAAAAACCGAAAAAGAGAGAAAAGGACTCGATACCGGCGTATCGGTCCGAGCGGGAAAAGGATCCGGCGTCGAACCGGAGAAAAATAGGGAAAATCAACTTTTTCCTCGGGGAAAAACGAACTACGTCCATCGGGCTCCGCGGAAAAAAGAAGACTGAGCAAGATGGTACCCTTGGGCGGGAAGGGGACCGCGCATGCGCGCTGCAATTCCCAAAGGCTTTCTTTGAAAGCTGGGGAAATGCTCCGCACGAGGGCTCCGTCGGCGCCGATGTCACCCATATGTGAGGACTGACTTCCTGCTTGGTCCTGGAGAAGCATATGCATGCATGGCTTTGTGCTAGCTGCAGTCAGGAGCAAAAGAGCTATCTGAGGTAAAATACGACACTTCACCTCAGATGACCCAAGAGGAAGCCCAGACCTCTGATCACTTACTTGCCTGACACTCTCTGATCCTGAAGCTCCCAAACCCACCATCAAGCATTGGTGGTCCAGTGGCCCTGCTCCCCCACCTCTTGAACCCCCTAAATAATGTTGCTCTGGTGGCATTAACCCCACAAACCCTATAAAAATTTTAACATGTGGCCCTGGTGTCCCAAAGTTCCGATTCTGCCCCCCTCTCATCACCTATCTCATTGGGAGGCAGGCATGATGCCCGCACATTCCTGCTCCACTTTGCCATCTTGGAAAATGGCAGCTCCTAAACCCACGCGGTGTATCCCAAGAAGCACCACGTGGGATCAGTCTGTCAAAAAAGGCAATAATTGCAAAGATTGACATATTCCAATCACTACATTGAAAATAAAACAAAGGATATTATAATGCCTCTGTATTGTTCCATGGTACGACTGCACCTTGAATGTTTTGTGCAATTCTGGTTGTCGTATCTTAAAAAGGATATAGCTGAATTAGAAAAGGTACAGAGAAGAGCCACCAAATTGGTAAAGAGGATGCAAGGAAACCCCTATGAAGAGAGGCTAAAAAGGTTAGGGCTCATTAACCTGGAAAAGAGACGGCTGAGGGGAGATATGATAGAGGTCTATAAATTAATGAATGGAGTGGAACAGGTAAACGTAGATCGATTGTTTACGCTATCAATATATAGAAAGACTAGGGGACATGCAATGAAGCTACAGTATAACCCATATAAGACTAATAAGAGAACATATTTTTTCAATCAATGCATAATGAAACTCTGGAATTCATTACCGGAGGATATAGTAAAAGCTGTTAGTGTAGCTGGGTTTAAAAAGGTTTGGACAAGTTCCTGGAGGAAAGGTCCATAAACCATTATTAAAGGGGACCTGGGAAATCCACTGCTTGTCCCAATACAAGTATTGTGGAACCTATGTCTTTTGGGAAAACTGCTAGGTACTTGTGACCTAGCTTGGCCACTATTGGAAACAGGATACTGGGCTTGATGGACCTTGGTCTGACCCATTATGGCATATCTTATGTTACGTTTAGGATTTTCTCCAGTAGTTTCTTGCTCTCCACTCCATGAGCTTTTGTCCATTGCCTGGGGGGTCATGGATCACAGGACTAAGCAGTCAGCCTGAGGTCCACTTCATGCAGTACAGCAGGCCTAAACAAGACAGAGTTAGTCAGCCTCCTATTACACCATGTCTCTCTGTCTCTCTCTCTTTTCCCCAACACTCAACCTGGGCAAGCTTTGAAAGAACCTCATTTCCAGCTTCTCATTGGCCAAATCCTCCTCTATTCCTCACTCATGAGGTCCAGGGCACAGTTCAACCCCATGCATCAATGACAGACTGAGGCAGCCATGCTGTCAAAGGCTACAGCTGCACAGATGTCACTTTTTCAACAAAATCCTGTTTGTATCTTAGTGATAGACATAAAAAAATAAGAGAGTGCAATATAGGAGGGCACTATATTTGCATCAAAGAAATATAGTAATATAGCAGATGACAGCAGATAGAAACAAACCAGCTCATCCACTCTGTCCAGTTGAGATTGTTCCTTTCTGGTTTTGCACCATTTTGGGAAAATGAGTATATAGGTTTCCAAGTACAAAACACCAAATCTTCCCTCCAACACCCTCTTAACCTTTTTCCCATCATTGACTTTCATATCTCAAGCATGGCCATAAACCTCACAGTGCTGGCTTTCTCAATTTCTGCTCATAGATCATTTCAGGCCTTGTCATCTTCGTCTTTGATTCTTATAAGACCATTGCTTAATCTAACATCCAGGCTTCCTTCTCTGACTTCTTCCTAAGTTTTTTAATAATTTGCACAGTCATCAACATTAGCAAGGCTATCGCCCAAAATATCTGACCTTCCTTGTTCATTGATGCGTGCATTTAAACAGCAGTTACTCCATGAAGGTCCCCCCACCCCCCGCCAACCTTCTTGAAGGTCCAATGCAACTAAAGCAAAGCTGTGAAGGCTCCACACCAAGCAGGCTATCACAGTGCTTTTTGAGCACCTACAGCAGTCTTAACATTTCTCTTTAGGATTACTGCATCCTTCGGGGCATTCAAACACAAAAGATCCAAAACTCAATCTGACATCCAGATCCTCTTGCCCATATATTATCACCAGGATTTTTAATCATCTAAGCAGTTATTGAAATGACTTAGGCCACTACCCAAACATCTGCCTCTCAGATCCCTATGGTCTTACTAGACAGTATCTGGGCACCATCACCTTCAGGCATCAATCCAGTTGGTTTCAAGGAAATTGTAGCTCTCTAGCACTAAGCTGAATGCCCCATAGCCTGCAGTACCATTGGGCTGTGTTTCATTCTCTACCCTTGTCTTCCTTATCACTTTTGCCTTTGATTAAGAGGGAGTGATGGGTGGGTCGTTTGTAATACTGAAGCTAATCAACCATGTTCCTATCATTGTCACAGAATATGACTGTAAAAAGGAAACATTTAGAAACTTCTCACCTGCCCAATTCCAGTTACCAGAATTAATATATGGCCATTGTAAAGCCTCTGTGCTAGCTGCTGGGAGCATCCCCAACATTTTCCCACTCAGTAAACACAGGAAAAAAGTTCTTTACTGGGCATTGAATAGCAGATAACGTAATGCAGCTAGCTACACCTATTCAGGTGGCGTTAACTGTGCCAAATTATATGCAGGTAACCTCTCTGTAATTGCAAGGTGCAATCCCTGTCCATTCTCCACCCGTTTTCCTTCCTATTCCACATTAGCTGTTAACACAGAAATTGCCATGCATTAATTGTTATAGCATGTTAATTGCATGTTAACAGCTAAAACAGTGCAGTAAATAGACATAGGGAGGCATTTTCAAAATGGTTTAACTGGTTAGTAGTCTTGCTTACCGGTTAATCCTTGGTCAGCAGGATATTCAGTGGCACTAAATGCATCGACGGCACTACACTATCACCTCGTACCAGGTTTGAATGCCTCGATGTTAATTGCATAGTGTTATGACATTCTGGGGGCAGCACCCAGGGTTGACCAGTCCGAGGTGATATTAAGCCACCGGCCAGATAACCCTAACAGGATAAAGTTAGGACAGCTGTCCTAACTTTAGCCGGTTTTGCAGTCTGGCCAGCAGCTGAATATCGCTGCTGACCAGATTGCAAAATTACAAACCAGTTAATCTGGATGTTCAATGCTGGTGGCCGAATATGATCCCAGCATTGAATATCCAGGTCTATCTTAAAGAGGTGATAGCCAGCTACTTTAAATGTGCTGGTCGCTGCCACTGGATATTGGCCCTATAATTTTTATGCATATAAGTCATAGGGACGGCTCCGATAACGATCGGAAACCGCTACCGCGCCTTTGTAAACAAGCCCCATAATGAAGGTAATTTTATAATAGGTCACCTAGTTTAAGAGGGAAAGTAGGCACCTACTTAGATGCTATTTGATAAAGACCCATAGGCGCCCTTGTGTCTTTATAAAATAGTAGCATAAAAAGCAGAGATTGCACCTTGAATACGGGCATGGACATTTACACCTGCTCAAGAGCAGAGGTAAATGAATGCCCATAAAGCACACAAAGTTAAGGCTGGCAAGGTTATGATAGATTGGTTAAGGTAGGTAGGTTAGCTATGTCATAATGAACAAATATACTTGTGAACATCACCTATATTACTCCCAGACTGTAGCCCAGGCAATGTCTACCGGCATAGTATGAATGTTCATGTCAATGCATGTACTCTTACGCCAGTCTGTATTTTGTAAGAAGCCCTTTACATGCATATATGGCCACATACACGCATGAAAGCATTTATAAAACTACCCCCTATGACGGTAATTTTGTAACAGTGTAAGTGCCTACAAAGGCACCTATATATAGACATTATTTTAAAAAGACAAATAGACACCTACTTCTCTTTATAAAATACTTACAGCATGTGGCAGAGAACACACATTGAATGCAGGTGTAATCACATACATACATGGATTAAAATATTTTATAATATATGCATCTATATGCAGAATCCGTCCAGGCAATGCCTTGACCGCACCGTTGGCTATGCTTATTGGCAACGTATATACCTTCACACCAGAGCACTTACTTTTATGTCAGTCAGTATGTTATAAGAGATAATTTATGTGTGTATGTCACCACATATGCATGTGAGTGACTTCTTAAAATTACCTCTTATATGCTGAAAAGTTATGCTTGTTTGAGGGGAAGGGCCTGGAGGTGTGGCAAGGATTGGGCTCCAGGTCATATGCAGCACAGCAGAAGTCAGCCACTTTGCATACAATTTGGACACACAAGTTAGGCCACAGATATAACAAGCTTGACTTGTGCATGTAAGTGCTGACGTGTATATACTCAGTGATACTATTTAAATAGATAGCACCATGGAATATAAGGATAAATTTAGCAATGGAAAAGAACTTCAGTGATTGAGTATTACTGAAGTACTGCCTTAAATATTGGTCACATGGAAATCAATTGTTCTCGTGGAAAATATTTCTATAGCTGAAAAGAACCTACTGGGTATTTTACTGTCCTTGGTTACTGAAATGAATATAAGCCGGAACCTGGTTTGCCTCACCTGCCAATATGAAGTCATTGCTGCTGAAAGCGGTAACTGACTTGGCTTCCAAATATTTTGGAAATGACAAAGTGTTTCTCAGAGTAAGAATATTTGCAGTAATTCTGTGGTCAAGCTATGTTACGGTTCCTGAGGACTACTAACTCTCACAGTCACTTCATGTTATTATTGCTATTATGAGGATAAGCATTTTTTGCATATATAACACGTTTTAAATGTAGAAAAAGGTTCTTATAAAATTGCATGAAGATATACATGCTTAAAAAGTGCACAGAAAGAGAGCGCCTGCCTCTATGCAATGTACATGTAGAGGATCTGGGGTGGAGCAGGGGCATGCACATGTACAACTTCCTTGGAGCCTATGTAAATTTCTGTGAGAGCATTTGCATGCTATTAGGGGTTATGGTACATTTTATAAAGGCACATAAGCACCTATTTTGCCATTATAAAATAAACATATAGAGGTGCATTTGTAGAAAATGTTATAGGAATACAGTTATAAAATTGTTCCCATACTGTATAATGTTTTGTACATATATTTAACTGTATAAACCATATAGAGTAGGAACTACAGAAATCTGTATATTACATCTACAAAATATCAAGTAATGTATGAAAGCTGTGCCATTTTCCCATGGAATCTGCTAAAAATGTGCTGCATTCACATCACATTTCATGAATGAAATTTAAATTGAAATAATTAAATTAATGCTCTTTCACCGTGGATTCTCCTCTTCCTTCTGCAGCCCAGCAACAATCGTTGCATGGGCCTACCATTCCTGGCTCCCTCTGGCGCATGCTACAGGTGCATTTTGAATCTGTTTGGTATGTATTGATGCTGAAGGATGGTTAGAACTTCCTCCTGCCTGGGGGATGTAATTGTTACCTCCACAACTTTCCTCACCCTTAGCAGCCCGAAGAGCAGAATTCAAGTCCAGTCATCATACCCAAGTAAGTGAGCTTACTCAGCCAGCATCTCCTGCTTGCAATATTGAAGAGGATCTGATGGACAATTCCCCTGGTCTGTCTGCATCACCGCTGAGTGGGCTGACAGTTTGGTATGACTATCACAGATGTAGACAAGAACAAAAATGTGTCCGAGCTTTGGGAAAAAAAATCAAATTGAAAACATCCAAGATTCTTAAGACAAAATTAGCTTTTGTCCTACAAACTGCAGTTTTACGGCACTAGGAAGGGACAATTTTATCCAGATAAAACGGGGGTTTGGAAATTGTGCTCCCTTCTCTGACAACATGGATACTTTTACCTGTGCTGAAGAGTGATCCAGGGCAGGGAGAGAGGCAGAGTTAGCCCTAGAGCAGACAGGGTTTCCATTTTTGAACTCCCTACACATGGCCTCAACTATGCACTTAGCTGATGCTGGGCTACTAGACCGACCCAAAAGTAATATTACTTAAAAACTAGCTAAAAAGAAATTCACACCGCATGCTCCACACCTCATTTACAGTACAATTTTTATTAATACTGGAGTCTTCACAGTGCAGTTGTTACTTGTAGCAGTGACTATTTAACCCCAAACAGGGATAAATATAAAAAATAAAAAAAACTGTAAGGAGAGACAGAGATACTGGGACACAGAAAAAGAGGGGAAACAAGAAAACGAGTTAACAGGAGCACCAGAAAAGTTACAGCAGTTGGAAAATGAGAGTTCTTTTCCCCTTAATGAACTACTATTTTTTTTCTCAACAGAGGTGAAAAGAAAAAAGAAAGCAAACAGATGTCCCTTTGCCCCCTTTTTTTAGCATCATCATTGGTTACCAGGAGAGGGGAAGGTTAGAATGGATTTGATGTTATACACGTACACACACACTGGGGTCTCGCCAAGGGCCTGGCTCTATGTACATCATCGTGAGTTGGGTTTGGGAACTGTCACGGCTACGGATGGAGAGGCTGACAGAATGAAAAGCTGAGAGAGGAAGAGATGATTGTGCTTTCTCCAATACCTCTGACAAGGATGGTCCTCCCTCTTGAATTAATTCCCACGGTCTGTCTGCATCACCACTGAGTGGGCTGATGGTTTGCTCTTGTGCTTTGCATTGCCTTGGCTGAGAAGGTGAGGAGATGAGGGGTTAAGAAAGGAGGGCGAAAGAGAGGGCACTTAGCATTTTTAAGCCGCACTGAGGCCCTGCACTAAGGTCCCCATCAATATAGCAATGGAAAAGAAACTGCAGTTCTCGTTTCTTTCCTGTGGCTTCTTGGTTAGGGGGCTGCTCATGCCCCCCTTTCATTAAGTGCCTTGTCCAGAGGTCTCCTCCATGAAGATGATGTTCCCCTTTGAGCCCTAGACAGTATCCATAAAGTGCCTACTGAAACCCATTCTGCCTGTTACACTCCTTGTCCCGCCCAGGCCCAGGGGCACTGCCAACACAGCAGTCAAGAATAGCTTCTCCTTTGCTTTCTCCCCTGCTCCATAAATTTTGACAACATTTAAACTAGTTTTTACTTTACATTAGTTGGCACAGCCAATGGTAAAGATATTTAAATATCTGATATGTTTATCTTACTATATTATTAATTATTGAGGTAAGTTTCATAGTGTTTTCATTAAAAGATATCTAATAGAACAGTCGTATTTGTTTTTTTACATACCTAATATAAATTTATACGGTTATCTAAATCTTTTAGAACACATTAGCATTCATTATTGCTTCAACCAGTACATTGCAATATTTTGCACAGCTAAAATAAAATAAAGGTACTGTAATAATACGAGACCCTGCTGTGTCAGTGCCAGAAAACCTAGAAACACCAGTCCAGAAACACCAAAGCCGTCTATAACAAGCGGTTAGATAAGATCTGCAGCTGTTATCTCTTAGACAACCTGCTGTGATCACAATCATTTGACTTCATTCAGTGCCTTTCCTCCAGCTAGCATCCCAGAAACTCACAGGTAAAGCAAGCACTTCTGGGTGGGATGCCACAAAAACATTCTTTCAACACTAGCTTGGCATCTTCTGAAGGAGACGGGGTAACGATTGTATTGTTAACTCACTGTGGTTGGACAGAAAGCGCAGGGAGGTAACGTGACTCAATGAAAGAAGGGTTACCATGTAGTTCAATGCTCTCACCACTTAGGGGCCCTTTTCTTAAAGTGTGCTATCCAGTTAACGCGTGATTTGGCATGCATTAACTACATGCTCAGGCCCACGGTAACAGTTACTACAAGGGCATGACAACGCATGCTGATTTTCATGCTAATTGCCCATCGCGCATTAGGATACTGATTGGGCAGAGTAGATGTGAAGGGTGGGCATGGTGAGCTCATTGCCATTAGCATGGTGGTATATATTGCACAGTCAGTGTTGCAATTATTGCAGGCTTACCTAACACTGCCTTAATAGGTGGTGTTAGGTCCACCCACTGTAAGTGCGCTGCATGTTAGGGTATGCAACCGTGCGTTAACTCTGGAACGTGCTGTTCACGCCCCTGACAGTTACTGCAAAGGCTTTGCACTTAACACATGTTCATTGTTGCTCTAAATGCAAGTTACGTGCAAAACGCTAATGCACTTTAGTAAAAGGGCCTCTAAACCACAATCCGTTGTCCCTTTGTAGATTTATGGCTACATCTGTAAATTAAGCAACAAGAAGAATTAGGGGTTACGCTTATGCTGTATTGAAATTATGGCATGTTGGAATTTTTAACATGGGAAATCTACGGGGCCATCTTTCTTCTGAGCGAAGTCCTTACAAGGTGGCTTTACTGCTCATTTTTAGGGGGTAAGATGGGCTTAATTCTGTTTGTTCATTAACATCATCATTTTTTGTCTGCCATTATTGACATTCAAAGCAGCCGTAAAATGAAATGCTGATATGCAGCAAGGGGCCTATTTGTGAAATCATGCAAATGCATATTATCACGTATTAACGTGCATTGTTCAGAAAAAGGCCCAATAGTCTCAATATGGCCTATGTATGAGCAATGCACATTAGTGCACTTTAATATATAAGCCTCATCCAAGCTAGAACTGGTCGTTGTAATCTATTGCTTAAAAGCTGAAACAGAAGTTCTCCAGTAGCACCGGGTAAAGGGGGAAACACTCAGACCCCAAGCTACTACTGCACAGAAAATGCTTTACTTCTATAAAACCCAAATTGTCCAGTCTGGGGGAAAGAGCTTATGCATATAGTGATCCTTGTCTGAACCAAACCCTCAAAAGGAGTGTATAGGGGCCAATATTCAGCAGCGGTGGCACGTTTAAAGAGCCTGACCATCACCACTTTAAATTAAGACCACTTTAAATTAAGCTAAAACATTTAAAGTTAGGCCACCTTTTATGTGCCTAACATTAGCTGGTTTAAGTTAACTGGCCAGCAACTGAATATCGCCAGTGGCAGGTTAACTTCACTGCTGCCCCCAGATAGTTAGCATCAGGATATGCAGAGGGGTTAGGAGGGGATAGCAGTGCAAAATGGTTATGTTCCGCTGAAGATCCCACCCACCGAGCTCACTCCAGTTAGCAAGTCTTCTATTAATCATGCTGAATATGCCCCATACATATTAACCTTTTTTTAAGGGTAATTTTGCAACAGGATGCCATCGGCACCTGCATAGGTGCTATTTTATAAAGAGAAATAGGTGCTTACTTGTCTTTATAAAACACCAGTGTATGTGAAAGAGAACACACCTTAACTGTAGGCATGTTCACTTACAAGCTGTTCAAGCTTACTTGCACATATACCACATAGATTAACGTAGTTTAGAAGCTATCTACTTATGTGAAATCTCCTTCCGCCTCTGCTCAAACCATGCCTGTTTGGCAAAGTATATGCCTTCATGTCAAGCACATGCTTTTACACTGGTCGGTATTTTATAAGAGGTCATTTATGTGTATATGTGGCCACGTGTGACCATGCATTAATATCCTGCCACAGCAAAGTTTACAGCACAATCATTGTGAAGTTTTACCTGATTTCAGATATTACACTCTCATCTCTCATATTGTGCCTATTTAAGCTGCAGGACCTCTCATTTTCTATAGTGTGGAAATTTTCAATTTAGTTTGAATTGAATGCTAATTTTACTAGCCAAACGTTCTTTCATAACTGTGTACAAAATGCTGTTTTTCTGCTACTGGTGAAGATAGATTTTGGACCTTGGCATGTCTGAGATATAGATTTAAATATAAAATGCTCTGTGACTTCCTACATTCAAAGCAGTTAATTTTAGCAATCAAAAGTACTGGGTAATTCAACATGATAGTCACTTTCTACATTCAAGATGTCATAAAAGACCTAATTTCATTCCAACAAACGGTTCTACCGTGAGCTCCTTATAGGAGTATCCCAGCACTCATAAAATCAGTTTGCTGCATAAACAAGTCACAGATACAGACGAGGCAGATCTCAGAGTGTTGGGTAAAACAGAAAAGGGAACCTTTCGTTTCCAAAGTTCCTAAAGTTCAGGTGGGAGGGCCAAGAATCAGGCATTTTGCTCTAAGTCATCTCTTCATTTTCTCCTGTCTTTTTAGTTCATTTTCATTTTCTGTATCCATCCCATATCCCATCTCTCTCACCTTTCCACATTTGTGTAACTTCACCCCTTCCTTTCTTCACTTAGCTAAGCCACTTTCCTACTCTTAAAATAAAATCGTGAAATGCAAACGTGCCAAAATAATAATGGTTGCATAAAAAAACTCTCACCCCCTCCCCCCCCCCACCACCACCTTCATACCATTTCTTATAAGTGCTAAAGTGGGGCTATCCTCTCAAGTAAGTCTGGAGAGCTTTGCTGCCTGTTTAGCAATAACCTACCGTACAACATCGAGTCTTGTGCTTAGACATGCGACTTTGCCTAGTAAAACCCGCAGTACTGCACATAATATTCAAAATAGCAACTTGGCTATTTTGTGGCTTTTGTTGCTACCTCTTGCTACCGTTTCACGTTCTCCGTTATTCTATAAATTATCCAATCTTTATTACAGCCCCGTCTCGCCAGTTTTAAAAACGTCCTCTCCCATATTCTCTCTTCGGTTTTATCTCTATCTGTGTGACTCCTTCATAGATTCTGATAAGGGCCTGCATAGCATCGTTATGAAACAGCCTGAGGTGCTTTCAAACCTTTAAGCATGCCGGTTTCATCAGGAATGAAATAATACAAAAAATGTCAAAATAGAAAAGCAAAAAGGGGCATCTGGAGCTGGTCCCTGGCATAGACACAGAGATACAGAAAACTCCATTTTGAGAATGTTTGACAGCATCAGCAAGAGGTTTGCCTAGATAACAAAAAAAATTGAATAATTAATGGGTTTCTTCTTATGTTGGTTTAATTTTTGTCTCTTAGAGATTCACCATCATAGATAGGGGTATTGTTGATTTAGATAAATAAAAGGGCAAAAAGAGGAATCCGTAAAAAGAAGGAAAAAAATGATTTTGGGCCTGATATTTAGAGGTGTTGACAGTGACCAGGTTAACTTAAAAACCTATGGCAGTATTTAAATTGATACGTATATGCAGCAGTGTTGAATATATATGCAAAACAGTCACTGCTGCTGCTGCTGCTGCTCTGCAGAGCCGCTGAATATTGACATTATGCAGATAACTTTGTGCCACCACCCTCCCTCCGTCCCTTGACTATATGGATAGCATGGGGCTGGTTAGAGGGCTTTTCATTCTGATATTATCTGAAGCATGGTCATTAAGCCATAAATAGAGGATTTCTATGTTCACCGGCCGCTGGTGAATGCAGTCAAAAGGTGGTATAGCAAGTGATACCATAAACTATAATTTCAATGAATATTGGGCCTTTTAAGTGCAAATTAAAATTTTCTGCTGCTTTCTGCTAATTCTATAGCTTGTAGCAACAGCAAGACAACTGAATCACATGAATGCTGAAAGCACTTTAGCTGCTGGCATAGACATACCATGCACTGGTTGCAGACACGTCCCCCACAACAGGGCAGACAATACCGCCTTATTCCTTCCATCACAGCCTCCTTGCAAGACCCCCCCCCCCAATAGCAGCAGCAGTACTTTATAAAATGTGAATAGCTGAAGTCAAGTCTTCTCGTTGCTCTGTCATTATAATTACACATTAATGCACTTCCTAGCTTTGAGATTCTCTGGGCCTGGTTCTACTAGAGCAATTTAATAACTTAAATACAAAAAGTAATAAAACCTGAGATAAGGCTTAAGTACTTGGAGACCAGTGGCTGCTCTTATGACTCTCCCAAAACAAAGGTGCACTCATTGTGAGAGTGATGCATTGAGGCTGTAGATCACACCTATAATGGGTGCCCTCGGCAGCAGGCTATTGTGGCACTGGAGTGAAATATTCGATCCTTCAGCAGTCAGAGCTCAGTACTCTCTTTCCAGGCAATGAAGAGGAAGAGAAGGCCAGCCTTCCCACAGAAACCTCTTCAAAGAGCAGGCCCTTTTCTATCTGAGAAACAAGCCCAAACGTCTTCCACAGTGTAACAACAGAGGAAAGGCATTTTCTCCTGCACTCCACTCCCTATTGCTGTCTTGTTTACTCCTGCAGAACTAGAATCCCAGCACGAACTGTATGAAGCAACCAACCTATACTCTGACCTTAGTTAACCTGAGCTGGGGCTGATTTTCGAGCTACGCTGTTGCCCCAGGCCTTTGATTGACTTGGTACTCTAACTCAAAAAAATGTAATTTAACATATGGGATCACACGGCCTCAATAACAGAAATACAAAATTATATGAAAAGAAATATTTCAACAAGTCATGGCCTCTGGCGTCATGAATGATTTGCAAAGCATGTTTTTTCACAGTGCTATCAGCCACCTCATGTGACATCTCACCCCCATGTGGTTTGTTGTGGAGGGGGCTTTCCATGTAACAAGATGATATGCAACAGTCTTGGAAATAAATCTCCAAAATTAACTTCTACTGCATTGGTTAGAGTCAGCTGTTACACAGAAACATAGAAAACGATGGCAGATAAGGACCATATGGCCCTATCCATTCTGCCCATCCATAAGAACTATGAAGTTCTATAATCCCTTCCTATCCCTCAGAGATCCTCTGTACTTGTCCCATGCTTTCTTGAATGCAGATATAGCTTTATTCTAGCTTCTAGCTATCTAATCAGATAGCTTTATTTTAGCTATCACAGGCTGAAGGCAGCATATTAACTCCCAGATTTTATTAGTCAATGGTGTAGTGACAGTCAGATCTGCCCAAGCCTCCTGCTGGACACCTTGGGAATCCCAAGGGAATGCTCAGGAACAGGATGGCGCATTGCAGGTGTCATCGGTACAAGAGAGCACGGGAGGAAGTTCTCCCCAGCTAGAATGATCAGATCCGCTCCATCCATTTCAGTCCAGACATGGAGCACTGTTGCTGGAGTGTGTACACCTGTTTGGACAATATCTTATCATCTGTTATGACTCTCAGCAGAAGTGGTCTGCTTGCCCATTTCTCCCCGTGGTGGTTCACTTGAGAATGGTAGCCACTACCCGGGAAAGAAATGTGGTATCTTGCTCTGCCAGGGCGCATTTCCTACACATGTACAGAAAACTTTCCAGTCTGCGTCACGACCAGTTACCAGGAATGTGCTGAGGAGGCAACACTCCTGGGGCTGGAGAGGGAACACTACCATTTAGTTCCTCTGTGGGTTATTAGAATCCGCAGTGCACATCTTTCAGCAGAATCAAACTGTTTTGGGTGCACGGAGGTAGAAAGTTCAGAGAAAGCAGAGCGTCTGCCTTCCTACTGCCCTTTCCCCTATTAATTTCGTGGTTGTGTTTTCATCTATTGAATCTTTTCTTCCACCAACAGAGGATGACAAGGTAAAAAGGGGAGAGCAAGAGACGGATGAGTGGAGAGAGAAACTTGAGGACAGAGAGAAAGAGAGGATGTTCAGCACAGAGGACAGTATACTTCGTACAGAGTGAGACAGGAATGTCAGAGGAAGAAACTTTAGTAACAATTATTACAAAGTGTTTTTCTCATTCTGTTTGTTGCAGGTATGTCTGTTCTTCATGACATACATTGCTGCATTTACTGGTCCAGGGATTTTATGGCCCCGCTCCCCAGCCCTACACACAGAGCAGAAACAGCAGCTACCTCCTTTCCTACTTCTCCCCCTCTCAGCAGTCTGTCTTTATAAGGAAGAGGAAGCGAGGAGAGAAGTCAGGTGCATGGGAGATAAGAAATAAAATATAAAAGAAGCTCCTGATTCAGCTCATCGCCTTCAGGCTCCTTTCAGATTTTGTGGCTGGGTGTTTTCTTGTTTTTCTGTTTAAATGTTGACTTGTTTATCTGCATCCATAGAGTGTCTTTGCTTTCAGGGACAGCAGAACACCTTTTTGGTTGGAGGGGCCAAACGAAACAAAATCCGACTCTGCCTCCAAGCTCTCTAGTTGCTGATGTTATGTTGGGCAAAATATCAGTTGGGCCATGGCCCTGGTGGCTCACCTCATCCTGCTGCCTAAGTTTAACTTTATAATGGATCTTTAATGTGGTTTTCTTCTTTGCTGCTTTTGCTGCTCTGTCATTATCCATGATCTCCCAGAATGGGGTGGTCGTGGTAGTTTATCATAGGATGCGGGGCGCAGATCTGTCATTGGTGATGGTCCTACGCAGGCGGACTCCACGGCGGATTGCCACCAGCATGTCTTCAGCAGGAGGGTCAGCAGGTGGAGGTGGGAGCGGTGTCGCTCCGATTCTTGGAGCAGGAGCAGAAAGTGTGGTGGGGAAAGGGAACTGTCCTTCACCCAGAGCATGGGCACTGGCCACCAGCTCACCGATCTTCTCTACCAAGCTGTGCCGGTTAGCTGCCAGCTGCTGGTCCTCCTCCTCCTCTGTGGACAGGTGAGGTCTACCAGAGTACACAGAGATCTCCATGGTGCTGCTACCCCAAGCTGTATTGGGTAGGCTCAACCTCTTTGGTGAGGCCTTGACAAATTCCACGGCATTATGAGAGACATCATCTGTGTAGAACACAGATTCTTCACTTCCCACTCTAGTGGGGCCACTGTAGCCTGGGGAGTCTGGGACAGTTGGCGTCTTCACAGGGACAATAGGTGGGCGTATCGGGATAGGACCTGTGTTGGACAGGGTACGGCGCACTGAAGGCTTGGTAGATGGGGTGCGACGAATTGTAGCCACACCTGGGGTGGCACTGGTTGGCTGATTGGTTCCAGAAGGCAGTCCAGCAGTGGATGCAGGTCGCTTGGTCTGGATCATGCGCCTGTAGTTTTGTGCAATGTTGCTGTTGCGGGGAATGGTGGAAGATTTGTCAAATTCACTTTGGCTCTCGCCCTCCATGTCGCCGTTCACAGAGTAGCAGTCATAATCTGACCCTGCAGGAGAAAAGAGGACATGATCACAAGGTGGCAGAGCACTTACACAGTAACCCTAGCAAAGGCAGCGGAGGTAGGGTGGAGGGGTGAGGAGCCAACACACTGGGGCTGGAAATATAAGGTGATTGTTGTTGACTAACGTTTAAGAATTATTATTATTATTTTTTTAATATTACAACACATGCAGTACAATATTCCAGGAAGCTGAGGATGGTTCTTCCAGGAAATGACATCACTGGGTGCTGACCCTCCACTGTATGATTTTACATCTCTTGACAGAAACATTCTTCACTTTGACTTCTGGCAAAGAGACTTATCTTCAACAGAGGGCTGCTTAAAGATCAGAATAATTGGTTCTGGAGAAAATATGGGCAGTTGTAGACTGTGATAACTTTTGAAGAACCCATAACAATAATGTATATGATTTTCAGAACCATAAAAGGATCAATTTGAAGCAATCTGAAGAAAGTAACCTATGTGGTTTTGCAAGTTCATTTACTGCTGACATGGTTGTTTGGTCCTTATCACAACCTACAGAGCCAGTGACAGAAGGAAGCCTCAAATCCATAGCCAATTGTTTTCCTGAATCGTGGGCCATAGCTCTAGACTCATTTTCCTTTGCATTTAAAAGTGTGAATTATGGATTCAGACCTAGAACTTATAAACTACCTATAAATACCTACAGTACTGGAAAGGTGTGAGCTAAATACTGCTAATTAAATAAATCATTTATCAGCCATCAGAATAGTGACACCAAGTGGTCAGATTTGGTGTACATCTGTCCTGAGATCCAGGAAATAGTCCTGGGTAGTTGTAAATGAAGGCACAAAATATATTGGACAACAAAGATTTTGCTTCCTGAACACTTTTGGGTGTATCTTATGGATTTTGAGTTGCTGATCATGAAAGTCATCTTGAAGCTTTCCTATCATGCACCATTTCTTTTTTACAATTGCCTATTTTTGTGATTTGTTTTGTTGTAACTATCCATTGGGTTTTCAAAACAAATCACAAAAATAGGCAATTGTAATGCCTATGAATCATGGTGCTGGCAATTGTAATGCCTTTGAATTATGCTGCTGGCGGCGAATACTGTGTATACCATGGACTGCCCGAAGAACAAACCAGTCGGTACTAGAGGAGATCAAACCTAAGCTTTCTTTAGAAGCTCAGATGACAAGACTTCGACTTTCATACTTTGGACACATCATGCGAAGAGAGAGATCGTTAGAGAAAGACATCATGCTTGGCAAGATAGAAGGTCAGCGCAAAAGAGGAAGGCCAGCAATGAGATGGATCGATACAATAACAGCAGCTACAGGTACCAGTCTGTCAACAATGAGCCGCCTGACTCAAGACCGAACACATTTTAGGATAGCTATCCAGAGGGTCGCCATGAGTCGACTCCGACTCGACGGCACTTAACAACAACATTTTTGTGATTTCCTCGCATATTTTAAGTCTACTCATATGTTTGTTTAGTCCAGGCATGCCTGAGCATGCACTCAGTGCAGGCTCACAATGTGCAGTGGAAATGCAACTGCTCAGGAATGTGTGGGCATGCTTAGTCAGGGTGGATACTTGCAATACAGGCTATAAAAATGCAAGCTTCTTTTGTAAACGATGATTTGTTACAGCAGAAATGTCTTGTCAATGTTGCAACAGCTGTGATACATTCTGTTACATTTGTGGTGAGTATATGCATAAGCCTCAAAAGACATAGCATGATTGCAATTATTAAGAAAGCATATGAACTCTACTTTGGTTGTATAGTTGGCGATCAAGACAAATCCTGGGCTCCTCACAGTTGCTGTGCTGTGCAACATATACTGTCCAGCTCAGAGCTTGGCTCAGAGGTACTCGGAAGTCAATGCCATTTGCAGAGCTGATGATACAGCGAGAACAGAAGCATCCCCAGAAAAAGGTTTTCAATTCTTACTCTGTTTTTGTTCTTTCTGGCCTTCACCAGTCCTCTTCCTTCCATCTCGAGCACCACTGCTTTGGCGCTCGGTCTTGGTCTTCTCCTGTTCCCTTTTTTTCTTCTTCCCGTGCTTCGCACCCTTTTTAACCACTGGCCACGTCAAGGATTTTCGACCTTGCAGAGGTCCTTTTTGCCCTGATGGCCTCCGGTTTCAAAAAAATGTGATAGATGCTCTAAAAACATGTCACTCACAGACACCTGTGACTGTTGTCTCAGGTGCCTGGGAGCTGACCATGACCCAGAGCTATACTCCCTCTGCAAGAAGATGTCCCCCAAGGCCACCCAGTCATAAGCAAAAGCTGGATGATCTCTTCTGCAAGGCAGCCCTGGTTTCCTCAGTAACCTCCCACTGTATGGCCCCGCAACCCCTGGAGTCTCCCAAGGCTCCTCCATGGGCCTAGTGGCACTCCGACCAGAGGTTGCCCGAATTTAAGTGGAAGAAGAAGGCAGCCACGAGGACTCTGTCGGTGGCGCCAGACAAGTGTGAGAGGTCATGCGCCCAGTCTCTCAGCCCCCCTTGGCAGACTCAAGAGTAAGAGAGGGAGCGGCCAGTAATGTACCGCAAAGCAATATAGAGGCTTCCAGCAATAGCGCCCGGTCTCCTGAGAAGGACCCCCTCTCCTCCTCAACACCCGACCTGATCATCCTGGCATCAGTGTCACAGGACCCCACTCCCAAGTGGGAGGGCTCAAATGCTGGCCTTGGAACGCGACATTTCTGTGTTCCTCGCTGCTCAGCAGGCGCTGATGCCAGGCCCCACTGGCATGCACCTCAAGATGCAGGGACCTTTACCTGGAGGACTCCCCAAGCTGCTGCAGTGACCCCTGAGAGCCAGAGGCCTTGTGAGGGTCCTCGGCGAGGGTCTCAATCTCTGTCCTAGTCCTTGGACGCGAGATCTTCTCAGGTGAGTGCCTCCGGCTCCGGGCAGGCTTCAGCCTCGGAAGCCTGGCACAGGTCATCGACCCCTCTTGAACCGTCCCCCAGAGTCATCCACGGACTATTCGGACTGGGAATCCAAAGGGGAAACCTCTCTCGAGACCCGGGTCAACCAGGCACTTCCCTTGGACCCCTCCCCGCCAATCCAGAGGTAACTTCTTGGAGTTTGTTTGGGACATGGCGTGGGCCATGGCGCTCACCACTGAGTTGGAGGAGGAGCCCCATGTGGAGGAGCTCAATATTCTTCAATATGAAGTTCCTCCGAAGGAAACCCTCATGGTTCCAGTTCCCTCCATTCTGAACCGGCTCTTTCTCTGCAAATGGGAGATTCCAGCTTCCTTCCCTATTTTAAGTAAACACCTGGATGCTATGTATAGGGTCCGGCGGGGACTGGGGTTTCAGAAAGCCCAGCTTCCCCACACCACACCACTATGGTGGTCGAATCAGCCATGTGGAGGCAAGAGAGTCCGAAGACTCATTATTCGGTCCCACCTGGCAGAGTCTCATACCCTCAATGCCCTTGGGCACAAGGCTTATCAGGGCTCCATGCTAGCATGACACATTCAGATTTACTAATTGTATATTTGAATGTTTCTCCGTGACCTCACCAAGGAGCTCGGTGGGCCTTAACGGAGACCACCTCTGGTGTTTCCAGGCCCTCTCAAAGTCGGTCAGAGAGTGTTCCAAGTACCTCTCCTGAGCAGCATACGACGGCTTTGAGTCTTCCGCCTGGGTGGCAGCTGCTGGCATCGGAACCTGCCAGCAGGCCTGGCTCCAATCCTCAGACCTGGAAGAGTGGGTCCAGGAGAAACTGCTTGATGTCCCTTGCCTCAGGGAGCAACTGTTCAGCAAGCCCATGAGGACAAAGCAGCGGAGATTGAGACGGAGTACGTGACCCGTACTTGCCTCTCCCAGAAAACCTCCTCCCTCCCCAGGAAAAAACAACAAGGTAAGAAGCCTTTTTTCCACAGGAAGGGGCTCCCGTATAGAGGCTACTCACTCTACCCACTGGCGTCAACTCCGGTTCAGGGCAGCCAGGTCAAAAGCAGGGCCCAAGGGTTTTGACGCCATCGGCATAGCCTCTCGTCCGCTGGCGGGCCAGCTGCTGGTCAGGGGGCATCTGGTCCACTTCACTCTCCGGTGGGAATCCATCACCACCAATGACCAGCTCCGCCCTCCATTCTGCCCCAGAGAACCAGGCCCTCCTGACTCAGGAGCTCTCAGGCCTCATCAAGGATGGGGTGGTGGAACCAGTCGCACCGCACCTCAAGGGACAGGGGTTTTACTCCTGGTACTTCCTTGTCCCGAAAAGAACAGAAGGCCTCCGGCCCATCCTCGACTTGAGGAACCTAAACAGGTTCCTGGTGTGGGAGAAGTTCAAGATGCTCTCCCTTGGCACACTGCTGCCCTACCTCCAGCAAGGCAACTGGCTATGCTCCTTGGACCTAAGGGATGCTTACACTCACAACCTCGTCCATCCCAAGCACAGAAGGTACTTCCGCTTCATGGTACAGAGGAACCACTACCAGTACAGGGTGTTTCCCTTCAGCCTTGCGTCCGCCCCATGAGTCTTTACAAATGCCTGGCCATGGCAGCGGCCCACCTCTGACTGCAGGGCTCCTTCATCTACCCCTATCTAGATGACTGGCTCATCACGGGGGGCACAGCCTTCAAGGCTTGGCAGGCCATGAGCCGTACCATTCGCCTTCTGGAGCACCTGGGATTTGTGGTAAACTACCCAAAATCCCACCTCCACTCTGGTACAATCCCTGGAGTTCATCAGGGCTCGCTTGGACATTCTGTGGGCCATAGCCTTCCTTCCCCAGGACAGAGCAGACCGCCTCGTGTCCAGCTGATTGACAACATGCTTCAAGCATACAAAAACCATGAAGTGCAACAAGTCGCTGAAGATTCATTTTCTGCATTCATATTTGGACTTCTTCTCCACTAATCTTGGTGCAGTCAAGCAACAAGCATGGTGAAAGGTTTCACCAGGACATTGAGACGATGCAAAAGTAGTATTAGGGCAATTGGAACACATCAATGCTGGTTGATTATTGGACACTGAAGCGAGAAGCATCAGATGCTGAGTACAAATGAAAATCAGGAGCAAAACATTTTTAGCTCTGGTGAACTAGTGCAATATGTCAGCATCACTGTGCAATTAAACATGCTAAATTAGTCAAAATGTAATTTCATGTTTCTCCAAATTCTTATGAGATACAGTCAATCTGAAATTATATTTGTGTTCAGCTTGAATCTGTCTATCATAATCACCAAAAATATTTTCAGGAAGCAAAACTTTTGAACAAATTT
This sequence comes from Ichthyophis bannanicus, assembly GCA_033557465.1. NCBI lineage: Eukaryota > Metazoa > Chordata > Amphibia > Gymnophiona > Ichthyophiidae > Ichthyophis > Ichthyophis bannanicus. The sequence continues at coordinate 558,071,706 of CM066034.1, read as the reverse complement.
GTTGTCCAGTAGAAGCCAGCTTCAGTTCAAAATAGCAGATGGAAATTGCCAGCACAGAATAAAGCTTCAATTGTATTATCTATAATAGAGTAACACATAGGAAAATACCCCTAAAATGAGATAACATTTATTTCATAAACAGATTTTTAAATTGTCCTTTTTTTAGGGGGGGGTGTGGCAGTATCATCCTGCTCCTTTGGGCTTCTAGCTCAATTGGAAATGATCTCTCTTGGACTATGGTGCCATGAGCCTTCATTTGCAACTACCCAGAGATTTTCTCCTATCTTTTATATCCCCCTCTCAATTCAGTCCAGCCACTGTGGCAAAAGTCCTCAGCTGGGGGTTACAAGCATGGCTCCCTCCAGAACATGGCTAACATGGCCCCTAACTCTGGCCACTAGGTGTCACTGCTGAAATCCTCCTGCCTTTGGAGCATCCTCAGCACTAGTCAACCCAAGAGAACAGAATACAGGACCCTGGAATTCCATACAGCAGTGCACAGCACCTGCCACAAGCACTACGCTGGCCCTAAGGTTTTCTTCCTAGCAAAAATATATTTTTAGAAACTCTAGGAACAGCTTTTATTACTATTATTTTGGTGATTTCCTTCTTTCTTTGTTATTTCAGCTTAATATACTGCTTCCAAAGTAGTTCATAACTATAAACTACAGGTCCTGCCTCTCCCTCGCGACTGAAAGCGTGATATGAAACACTATTGCCCACTGGTGGGAATGTTGGTGGAGGACTTCTGTGCAGCTTCCTGTTGGGAAGAACATAATGTGCATGGCAGCACAAAACTTGACCAAAGATCAGACAAGTATGGAGATGCATCCGATGATAACACTTAAAAGCAACTCAAACTTAATTTGCCAAGCAGTTGACAGTTTGTGTAAATCTCTGAAGAATGGTGTAATATGATCAAGTTGCTTTAATCCAAGCCAAAACTTTTGCAGCTGCATTTTGTAACAGCCAGAGACATTTCACAAGGTTCTGCAGTAGTCCTGTTGTAAGTATGAATATCATTGCATGATCTAGAATGGTAATTTATAACAGGATGCCTAGGATAAGAGGGTAAGCAGGTGCCTATTTTATAAACTTCTCTCGTAATAGGAACTTGTTCAGCTCTCTGAGGTCCAGAATGAGCATGCACCCTCCTGTTTTCTTGGGAATGAAAGTATGGAGAATAAAAGCCCATTTCCTGTTGGGATGGTTGAACCTCCTCTGTTGCACCTTGCAAGAGAAGGAAGGTGACCTCTTGGAGTAACAGAGCAGTGAAGAGAGGTTGAGAGCAAAACTGTTTTGGAGGAGTCCGGGGGGAGGGAGGTAGGCTTTTTAGATGAAGCTTGTACCCCTCCCCTACTATGGACAAAGTCTACTGCTCCAATGTGATAAGATGCCATCTGTGGGCAAAGTGACAGAGTCTGCCGGTGATGTGGATGGGATCTGGACTCTCCAGAGGTAGAGCTGCTATGTTCTCTAGAAAGGAGTCAAAGACCCTGAGTGTTCTGGGTCTGCTGAGGTTGCTGTGACTTAGGAGTCTGAGCCTTTTTTTGCTGCTTTGGTGGTTGCTGCCCCTTATGAGGAGCATGATGTTGACACGGAAGAGCAGGAAAATAAGAAGGATGGTACTACTTCTTATTATTGAAAAAGGCTTTCTTTGCTGCTTTTTTCCTAGCTGGGTTGGCAGTAGATCTAGATAGCCTATTGAGAGTAGTGTTCACAGATTCTAACTGTGAGGTTTTGTCTCGCCAATAAGGTTTTCACCAGTGCAAGGGATATTACCCAGCTTATCTTGAACCCATTGTTCAACATCCGATGCTTGAAGTCAAGTAATCCTGCACTGATGCAGATGGATGACATTCTGCTGATGCTCTCAAAACAGTCAAAGATTGCTCTTTTAACAAACTTTGAAACATTCTGAGCATGCATGAGATAATCTGCTCTTTATTTATTTATTTACATTCTCTTATATACCGCGCTATTCTGCATCAGTGCGGTTTACATTGAACAAACTGAAATTACATTGAACAGGGCATTATAACTTGGAGATAACTATTTTACAGGGAACATGGGCTATGGAGGGTTAAGTGGCTTGCCCAAGACCACAAGGAGCACCTGTGGGACTAGAAACCCCAGTCCTTCCGGCCCAAGGTTGCTGTCCTCTAGTGGGATTTGAACCCCCGACCTTCTGGCCTGAAGTACCTTGCCCCAACCACTAGGCCACTCCTCCACTCTCTTGCATTGGAAATTCTTAGCCACCTCTCTAAGGAACATACCTATATAAAGTATGCAGGATCTGATCCTGGCCAATAGCATGGAGGCTGAAAACAACGTCGACCAAAGGCATCGAGGTTTCTCGATTCCCTACCAGGAGGATTCGAGGAATGTGTCTTAGCACTCTTTATTCGATGCATTGCCGATTCCACCACCATGGAATGGTGTGGCAACTGCATATTTTGGAAACTGGAACACTCTGGTACCCAGTACATGGTATCGAGTTGCTGGGTATGGGGAGAAATGGTAAGGGGTGTCTTCCACATACAAAGCATAAGTACAATGGATAGGGAGCGTAGCAGCCTATAAGGTATTGAAAAATTTCTTTGGTCCTTGGCTCTTTCTCCGATGTCACTGTTATGGACTGACCCCTAGCAACATCGCGAATAAAGTCTTGAAAAGACATGTCCTCTGGAGAGGACATGCGATGTTGCGGGGACGGAGATGGGTCTTCCGGGATAGTTCTCATGTCCCGGGTATCGACTGATTCATCATCCGATGAATCGGAATCTGAAGACTCAAAGTATCGACGAACAGGGTGTTACTGTTCCGCACGAACTCGGTACCGATCAAAACAGGTGCTGAGGCTTGCAGTGCTGGAACCTCGGTACCAGAAACGGATTCGAGGGCCGGTATAGGAGGTAGCGTGGTAAGCATCAGAAAGATTGATACGGGTTGTGTTGGTACCGGAGTCGGTACCGACGCCTGCAGAACCGATTGTAAAGGTTTTACTGGTACCAAGGCCGCCAGTAAGGCCGCTAAGCTCCACTCAATGGCCAAGATATGTTGATGCATGGAGCTTGCCGATGCTTGGGTATCGGTACCGGAATTGCAGGCCACAATCCCTGAGCATGGCACCAGGAGCTCTCCAGAGGTGGAGGCCTCGGGAGCATAATGGGACCCCACTAAGGCTTTGGAGGGAAGGTCCTCCTGCCAGGGTTGTTTGGCCAGTGTACCCCCCTCCAGGGCAACACCCGAGGCATCTCGATACTTAGGAGATCTTTCCTATTTGGATGCTGGGGAGTGTTCCCGCGCAGGCTCCGTCAGTACCAACATCACCCATATGAGAAGACTACATTCCTGCTTGTTCCTGGAGATACATATAATACTTCTGATTTTTTAATGTTGATTTTTAAGTTTTGTGCTTTAAGTCATTCAGTAATTTCATCTAGGCAGGAGATGATCCGTGGGCAAGCAGGATTTGCAGTATCTAAGGGATAATACATCATTATATCATCGGCATAGCGATGATAGCTAACCTTGTGTTTTTTGAAGATATTGCATATTGGTTGAATATAAAGATTAAATAGGAGGGCAGAAAGGAAGGAGCCTTGTGGGATCCCTTGTTTAAAAGTTGTAGATTCTAGGTGGGTAATCTGGACCTGTTGAGTGTGGCTGGTTAAGTAGGACTTGAACCATTGGATGACTACCCTGTAGACCAATCTGTTGTAGCCTTTTGATAAGAATTTTATGACTAATACTATTGAAAGCAGAGACAAGGTCTCAAAATATTAGGATAAACACTTGTTTGCTGCTGTTAATGCCTCTTATGAGTCTGTCGAAGAAATTTAGCATGAGGGTCTCTACACTGTGGTGTTGTTCATCAAGGGGTGCGTTTAGTTCAATAAAGTCTTGCAGTTGGTGTTGCACAACTTTTTCAATGACCTTAGCTAAAAAGGGCAGGCTCGAGATGGGTCTGTAAGAATTGGGCGGATTATAGCTTGTTTTAAGACAGAGAGCATGTGACCTTGTTGCAATGAGTGGTTTCCTATCTCTAGTATGGTTGGAGAGAACTTATCTTTAATTGCTTTCAACCAGCTGACCGGGCAGGGGCCAGTGGGTGAGGTGGTTATATTGATGTTCATGATAATACTTTTAAGGTGTTTTAGGTCTATAAGGTGGAATGATGACCATTCATCTTTGCACGCTGGGTTGTCCATTGGACTGTAGGTTGAAGAATTTGAGGGAATTATCTTCAAGAATTTGAGGTTTTAAGTTTATCCATATAATGGTTGGCTAGGATCTGTGGATGGATAATTATTTTATCTTCATCCGGTGTATGTGTTCTTATTAAAGACTTAACAATAGAGAATAGTTCCCTCGGTCTGTTGAGGGATTTGGTGAGCAAACACCTTGTATATAGTTACAACTGTTTTAGGGACAGTACTTCTGTTTAAATTGTAACACAAACTGTGTTAGTTGATTTATTGAATTATTCTGCTTAGTCTTTTAAACCCTTTGTTGTACAAGTTAAGATGTTCTATGTAAAAAGTTATAATTGTTCTATGTAAAACAAGCTCTGCATTGTTAATTGTTGTTAATTGTACACCGCAACTGATCGCTGGAAGATGCGGTATATAAATAAGTGTTAAATAAATAAAATAAATAAAAACAGGAGTGATACTCTTTTTTTCCTGTTATTTAAGGCCTCCTTGTATGTTTTTAGTATGTACACATGTATAGTTTTTTATCCTTTTCAGATCTTGTGCATCTCCATTTGTGTTCTAGTTTATGCAGGTTTTGCTTTAGTTTCCTTAGTTCAGTTGTGTACCAAATTTTATAGTTTTTCTGTTTTATTTTGTTAACCCATTTTGGACCAGCGTATGTGTCTAAAACAGATAGGATTCTACATGTATTTGTATCCTAAGGTTTTTGGTATTAGCAAATGAAATTCAAAGGATCTTAAGAAAACACAGGCACATTCTTCGAAATCGTGATTGTTTTAAAGATCAAAGCTTAGTTGTTCCATATACAAGTGAAAAGTACTTGAGAAATATGCTAGTACTTTCTGTTCTGCCTTTATTTATTTATTTATTTAAATCTCTTATATACCGCGCTATTATAATCAGTGCGGTTTACAGTTGAACAAAACATACTACAATGCATCGGGTCACATTGAGTTTACATTGAACAGGGGTTGTAAACTTGGAAGAACCAGGATAACTATATACAAATTGTGGGCATTCTTACAGGACATATAAGGATAGTAAACAAATGCCTAAGCTCCTGGGTCAGGGAGAGAGGGTAGGGGACAGGTGATTAACTATTCTCTAAGGGAGGCTGATCAATGGGGCGGGCTAGGTAGGAGGGTAAGGTGATGGCTGTGTGCTTTCCAGGATTATTATCAGGGTAATGTAGCAGGAACAAGTGGTGTTTGAGAGCTTTTCTGAATAACGGTAGATTGGAGATAGCTCGGATTTCTGCTGGAAGGGCGTTCCAGGCCATAGGTGCGAAAATGGAGAAGGCTCTACTGGCTGTTGTCTTTGTACATTTTGTCACTAACTTAGGGACTTCAAGGGTATTCATCAATGTAGATCTCCTTAATCTGTTGGCTGGAGTGCTGTGGAGAAGTTTACTGATGGGCGTGGGTGGCTGGTTCTTGAGGGCTTTGAATGTCAGGACAAGAGTCTTGTAGTGGATTCTGGCCTTTATCACCTAAAAACAATATTTTGAATTCAGGATATTTTAAATGCAGCGGGTGTTCTGTGTGTCCTAACGCAATATAATTGAAAGAATGCCTACATTCTGCCGAACTAGAAGTGATTTGGCAGGGTGGGCAAAGGAAGCAGTGGGTCACAATGGAGCAAAAGGGAGCTGCTCAGGTCCCACTCTGCCATTTGTCATAGCTCCCATTAGAGCAGTGGAGTGGTAAAAGGGAGAAAAATACTTATGTGTTTTGACTATGCCCATTTGCATCAAGCTTAGGGGAAGCTTGCTAGAGGGGAAAGCTTATGCCTAGTTTAGTCCCTGAAGCATAATCAGGAATTTGTCCCGGGAAGAGATTATAAAATATCTGAATGCTGGGAGTGGGGGCAATTAGAGTGTGTGGGGCAGTTTTTCTAGCAGGAGAGGTTGCTGGAGCTTGGTGAGTTGCCAGCCAAATTTGGTTCGACACCAGGTGATTCATTACCCTTCCTGCAGGTCAAACATTACTTAAGTGGGTGGAGACTTAATGAGGATGCTACAGCTCTGAAGACCCTGTTGGAGGGGATGAAGTGAAACTATGACTGGTTGGGAGCAAGATCTCAGAAGGGAACTAAATGTAGAGCAGTGGAACAACATTTTCAAGGGTATATCTAAATTAGGAATTGCTAGCCACTTTGTTGAAAATGGATAATAAGGTTTTGTTTTGCTGGTACCATACATTAATGTGCCTGAGGGCTGTGTATCCAGATGTGAGTGGTAAGTACTGGTGGCAATGTGGGAGAAAGGGTCTTTGGTGCATATCTGGTGGGAGTGTATGAACATCAAGGGTTTTTGGGTTGATGCTTTGGGTGAACTTGTGCAGGTACCCAACCCACAAACAGTGGAGGGTGGCACTGCTCAATGGGTTGCTGACAAATTTATTATTTTGGCAACATGTCTCTGTACAGTGCTGCATATGCCTTGTATTGTTATACAAATTGTATTTATTTATTTAACAGATCTTTTATACCACTTTATCATTCCAATCAAAGTGGTTTACATTGTAACTTAAACTTGGTAATGTACATTAAACAGGGACATTGATAACTTGGAATTTTCTGAGGCAATGGCGGGTTAAGGGATTTGCCCAAGGCCACAAGGAGTGCTAGTGGGAATTGAACCCTGGTCTCTTGCTTCCTAAGCCAGTGCTCTAACCATTAGGCTACTCCTCTCCTCCACTCCAGCCCACTCCACAAATGATAAGTAGTAAGTAGTAGTAATGGCTGCGGTCCACTTGGTGGTAGAGCAGTGGAAACAGGCTCAAACTCCAACCCTAGTGGAAATGTATCTTAAGTTGTGATAGTTATATGATATGTATAGGCTGACAACGGTGTGTTATGGTAAACAGTCATTGTTCATGGAAGTGGATTAAGGTTAGAGAGGAGACCATGGGGGTGAAGGGTTTGGCCTGAGGTTCATGGTCTCTTTGGTAAGGATAATAGAGATTTCTTGAAAGCAGTATGGAAGTAGAAGATAGATGGGGTAGGGATAGGGAGGATGGAATGGAATAGTGTCACTGTGTTCACATTGTTGGTTTATCTGGCATTTATGCGGGTGTTCGGGGATCGCTGATCTGACATATTTGGACTTTTTGTGCTTTGCATGCCAACCCAATTGTAACACTTCAAAGGGCATGTTTACTAGAAGTTTTAATGTGCATTAATGAAGTTTACGCATGTGAAGTGTCTGTAGCTCTTTTATTTCTATGGATGTAACAGCACTTAACGCACGTTAACTTCATTAATGTGTGTTAATCTTTACTAAACATGCTTCTAGGATTTGCTTTCTTTGTAAAGGTATTGAAAAAATAAAGTTTAAAAAAAATGTTTACATCAGGCTTGGATGTTGTTCCGAAATACTATCTTGGAAACCCAGACCAGATGTATCCCAGGTATTAAGAAAGGTGGAAGTAAGGTCAAACAACAGCAGGCATATTTAAAAGGTGAGATAAAAGAGGTTATTATAGCCAAAAGAAAATCTTTCAAAAAATGCATCGCGTTTAGCAGGGATATCTGTCCAATTTGGACATATATCTCCCGCTAAATGCCTGGGCCCAATTCGGTACCAAAAGCTCCCCGCACATACATTGGAGATGTGTGGGGATCTCTGGACAGGGGCGAGAGGGGGAGGGCCGGAGGAGGAGTCAAGACGGAACAGAAGTGGGACCCTGATCCCAGATGTACAGGGCCAATTCTGGTCACAGCCCTGTACATCCGGGGAAGCTGAGATGGCCAGGGAACTTACTTCACCTCGGAGGTAGACCAGGTCACCCCAGTCAGGGCAATCGGCACCACTGGCCCCCACAAAGCAGGTGAGGAGCAGCAAGGGGTTCCCTGCAGCCCGATCCTGGCCTCGGCAGGCCCGATCGGGGGTTGGGCAGTGAGGAAATCAGTTTTTAAATCTCTGCTGTGGATCGGGGCTTCTGCGTGGCATCCCAGTGCCATGGCAATGGGACACCACAGCACCAGGCTCCATGCAGGAGCACTGGCATGTTAGTTGGGATGGGAGTGGTGCGTGCACAGGGCCTGAATCAGGGTATGTCTTGCACATCCAGGCTCTTTGCCTCGATTCTGTTCCTGCGGGTGGAGAATTGGATGCAAAACCAGCCCATCCAGATTTTGGACATCTGGACGGGCCCCGTTCGAAATTGGCCTCCACATGAAGAAAACTGGAAATGGCTTAAGCACTGGCAATTTAAATGAAAAGCACTGATAAGGAAAGCAAAAAGAGAATTTGAAAAGAAGCTTATGGTAGAGGCAAAACATCACAATGAAAGTTTTTTCAGGTACACTGAAATCAAGAAGTCTGTGAGGGACTCAGTTGGATCATCATATAATCATGGAGTAAAAGAGGCACTCAGGGAGGACAAAGTCATAATGGAGAGACTCAAGGGGTCATTTCAGAGACTCTATTTATGATTTGCATGCCTGAAAACACCCATCCAGACATGCCAATCACTTCCAAGTCCCAAAAGCCATTTTATAAGGGACCAAATTTGCATGTGTCTGCCAGGGTGGCAAAAAAGATAGGCTAGGTGGTCTTTCTAAAATGTACCTTTACATGAATTTTTTGCTTTGATCTTTACTGAGGAAGATGTAAAGCAACAACCCATGTCAGAAAGGTTATTCAATGGTGATGATTCAGAGGAACAAACATCTCAGTGAACCTGGAAGAAATAATAAACCAACTCGACAAAATAAAGAGATAGACATCCCAAGGACTCAAAAATAAAATTGCGGATATATTATTACTTATCTGTAACTTATTAAAATTATCTATGATACCTGAAGACTGGAGGATGGCCAAAATACTGCCATTTTTATAAAAGGGTTTCAGGGGTGATCCGGTAAACTAGATACCAGTGAGCCTGATATCAATGCCGAGCAAAATGTTGGAAACTATTACAAACAAAATTAGTGAAAACATCAATAGACATGATTTAATGGGACAAAGTTCAATATGGATTTAGCTCATTAAAGTCCGGCCTTACCAACCTTCTACATTTTTGAGGGTATGAATAAAACATGTGGATGAAAGATGAACGAATCAATACAAAGTATCTGGATGATTTTCTCCCAGTTGGTGAGGGGTCTTATGTGTTCACTAGGTGCAAGGAGCTCTTTGCTCCCACGGAATGAGTCCAGTCTCTGGAGGCTAGAGTAGCAGACTTGCAGGACATAAGGAAGAGCGACCTACAGGAACGTAGTTCTGAAGTCCCAATTCCAGTCTAGCAGCCTCCCTGTTGCCATGGAGGAGAGAGGTCACATGACAGGAGAGCACCACCCTGGTGTGGCAGGAAGTGATCCTGTAGCTAAATCCTGTCCTCCAGGTAATGTAAAACAGTCTCACACAGAGGAGGTTTCTCCAGGGCCATGTGCCCATGAGGGAAGGGTTAGGACAACCATTATAGTTGGTGATTTGATCACTGGGCATGTAGATAGCTGGGTGGTTGGTGGATGTGAGGACTGCCTGGTAACATGCATGCCCAGTGCAAAGGTAGCGGACTCTCGTGTGCCACCTAGATAAAGTTTTCATTAGTGCTGGGGAGGAGTCTAATGCCTTGGTACATGTTGGTACCAGTGACATAGGTAAGTGTGGTAGGGAAGTTCTGAAGGCCAAATTTAGGCTTTTAGGTAGGAAGTTGAAATCCAGAATTTCCAGGGTAGCATTCTCAGAAATGCTTCCTGCTCCACATGCAGGACCCAAAAGGTAGGCAGAGTTCAGGAGTCTCAATGCGTGGATGAGACGATGGTGCAAGGATGAGGGTTTTGGATTTGTTAGGAACCGGGCAACATTCTGGGGAAAGGAGGGGCTTTTCCAAAGGGATGGGCTCCACCTTAACTGGGATGGAACCAGGCTGCTGGCATTAACCTTTAAAAAGGAGATAGAGCAGCTTTTAAACTAGATAATAGTGGAAAGCCAACATTCGCCCAAGAGCGCATGGTTCAGAAAGATGTATCCTTGAAGGATACTAGCAAAAGATTGAAGTTACAGCATATCAACAGAGAGGTTCCAATAAAGAGAAAAGTAACCTAGATGCCCTTAAGTACAGAGCAGATAGTTGAAAGATTCCAAATTACCCCTGTCAATGGATAACCAGATTAATATGAATAAAATACAACTTTTAAAATGCCTGTATGCAAATGCTAGAAGTCTAAAGAATAAGATGGGAGAGATAGAATATATAGCACTAAATGAAAGGCTAGATATGATTGGCAACTCAGAGAAAGGAGGACAACCAATGAGACTCTGAGATACCTGGGTACAAATTATCACAATGATAGAGTAGATCAAATTGGTGGAGGAGTTGCACTCTATGTTAGAGGGGGAATTGAGTCATACATGATTAAAGTTTTACAGGAAACAAAATATGCTGTAGAATCTCTATGGATAGAAATTTCATGTAAAAAAAGGAAGCGGATGGCAGTTGGGTGTACTACAGACTGCCTGATCAGAATGAACAGAAGGATGATGAAATGCTAAAAGTAATCAGGGAAGCTGACAGAAGCTACAATGCAGTAATAATGGGTGATTTCAATTATCCTCATATCGACTGAGTCAATATCACAACAGGGCATTCCAGGGAGATAAGTTTCTATATGAAATAAATGACTGCTTCTTGGAACAGCTGGTTCATGAACCGACACGAGGGGAAGCAGCTTTGGACCTAGTCCTTAGTGGAACACAAGATCTGGCGCAAGAGATAAGGGTTTTGTGGCCACTTGGCAATAGTGATCATAGCATGATCTCATTTGATTTAATAAATGAAAAAAGGATGGCAAGGAAATCCATAGTACTACCATTTAACATTCAAAGGGGAGAGCATGATAAAATGAGGAAAATAGTTTAAAAAATGGAGCAGCTGCAAAGGTTACAGACTTACATCAAGCTTGGGTGTTGTTTAAAAATACTATCTTGGAAGCCCAAATCAGCTGTATTCCATGCTTTAAAAAAAGTGGAAGGAAGTCCAAAAAACTGCCAGCATGGTGAGGTCAGAGAGGCTGTTGTAGCCATAAAAGCATCTTTCAGGAAATGGAAAAAGGATGCAAATGACAAAAATGGGAAGCAATATAAGCACTGGCAAGTTAGATGCAAGGCATTGATAAGGCAGGCAAAGAGAGAATTTGAAAAAAAGCTTGCTATGGAAGCAAAAATGCACAATAAAACCTTTTTCAAGTACATTCAAAGCAAAAAACCTGTGAGAGAGTCAGTTGGATCATTAGATCATAGAGAGGTAAAAGGGGCACTAAGAGGGGACAACTGAATGAATTCTTTGCTTTGGTCTTTACTAAGGATAATATAGGAAAGTTACCCATGACTGAAATGGTATTTAAAGGTGATGCATCGGAAGACTTGAAAGAAATATTGATAAACCGGGAAGATGTATTACAACTGTTTGATAAACTAAAGAGTTGCAAATCACCTGGACCAGATGGTATATATCCAATTGTGTTGAAAGAACTGAAATATTAGATTTCTGACCTACTATTAGCAATCTGTGAACTATCATTACAGTCCTCCAACCTGGAGCAATGAGTTAAGGACAAACTGGTTATGTCCCTTGCCATGGAGAGAACTTCTTTGGCAAACCCTATGAATGATAAGGCTGCAGAGTTGGAGTCCGAGTTCCTGACAAAGACTAGGCTCTCCAAGAAGACTGCTGACCCTTCCCAATGGAAGCCTTCAGATAAAAAGTCCTTCTACCCAAAGAAGAGGAAGACTTATGGAAACTACTCTCAGTACCCGGCCTTCCTAGCTCCCCAACAGGATCAGCAGGCCAAGAGACAAGGGTATGGCCCTCGTAAGCCTAAGACTCCCAAGCCCCAGGCAGCAGCCCCAGCCAAGCCTGGAGGGAGCTTTTGACTCTTTAAGCAGAGCATTTGCCCCCCCCCCTCAGAAGGTCCAGCCCAGCAGCCCTTCACCACAGACTCTTGGACACTGCAGGTGGTAAGGGAGGGTTACCTCCTGTACCTGGCACAGACACCCCCTCCATTTTTCCCAGGAGAGCCTGCCAGCCTCCCCTCCATCAGACCTTGATTCTGCAGGAACTTGCAGACCTTCTCAAGGACAGGGCAGTAGAACAGGTGCCCACACATCTCAGGGGCAAAGGGTTCTACTCCCGCTACTTCCTCATCCCCAAGAAGACCGGAGGCTTCCAGCCCATTTTGGACCTGTGGGACCTAAACAGTTCCTGGAGAAAGAGAAGTTCAAAATGTTCTCCTTTGGAACACCGCTGCCATACCTCCTGCGGGAAGACTGGCTATGCTCCTTAGACCTAAAGGATGCATATATGCACATCCTCATCCATCCCAGTCACAGACAATATCACATGTTTGTGGTGGAAGGCTGCCACTACCATGCAGGGTCCTACTGTTCGGAGTGGCCTCCACCCCAACGGTATTCACCAAGTGCCTGGTGATAGTCACAGCTTATCTTTGGCTCCAGGGTGCCTTCGTTTTCCCCTATCTGGACAACTGACTCGAGGGTGCACCACTGCCGAGGTGCAGCAAGCAACGGCATGCACCATGTTCATCCTGCAATAGCTGGGATTTGTGATAAACCACCCCAAGTCCCATCTCCTCCGAACACTGTGTCTGGAGTTTATAGGGGCACGGCTGGACACCATTTAGGCCAGAGCTTTCCTCCCTCTGGACAAGACCGATCACCTCAGGGTATTGACTGCAGTCTTGCAGCGCCGATGCTCGGTAACCGCCTGCCTACTGCTCTGCCTGTCAGGTTATATGGCATCAACGGTTCATATTACCCTGGATGCTTGTCTCCACATGAGGACAGCTCCCAGTGGAGGCAGGCCACAGGCTGACTGTAGGACAGAGTGGTGGTGACTCTCCAACTGGCCGACTCCCTCAGCTGGTGGCATGTCCCTCAGCATCTTCAGGCTGGCATGCCCTTCCAGACCCTCACCCCCCAGAGGGTCCTCACCATAGATGCTTCCCCTCCTGGGCTGGGGAGCTCATTGCATGGACTTCTGCATTCAGGGCAGTTGTTCGCACTTGGAAAGCCTGTTGCAGATCAACCTCCTGGAGCTTTGGGCCATATTTCTGGCCCTCTGAGCCTTCAGTCACTGCCTGCAACATCAGTCAGTGCTGGTCCAGACAGACAACTAGGTGGTGATGTACTACATTAACAAGCAGAGAGGCACAGGATCATACCCCTTCCTGCTAAGAGGTAGTGGCCCTCTGCTCGTATACAATTTGCCACAGGATGCTCTTGCGGGCGGTTTACCTTCCAGGCCAGGACAATGCCCTGGTGGACAGGCTAAGCAGGATCCTCCAGCTGCACGAGTGGTGACTGGACCTGAGTGGCCGGCTGGCTCTTCCAGCTCTGGAGAGTCCTATGGATGGACCTCTTTGCCAGCCCAGAAAACACTCAGCTGCCCCGCTTCTGCTCCTGGCAGGCACACCCATCCCGGGTGGTGAGGGATTCATTCATTATTCCATGGGCAGAAGGCCTTCTCTGTGCCTTCCCACCCACGCTGCTGATAGCCAAAACCTTGTTCAAGATACAGTGCGACGGGGCTCGCTGATACTGGTGGCCCCTCGGTAGGCCAGACAGCCATGGTTCCCTTTGCTCCATCACTTCTCCATGGCACAGCCGGTTCCCCTGGGGTGTGTTCTAGGTCTACTGTCACAGGAGGAGGCGCTCTCCACCCCAACTTGGGGTCACTGACGCTGACAGCCTGGCTGCTGAAAGGGTAGCTCTAGCCCCTTTTCATCTCTCAGGGAAGGTGGAGGAGGTCCTTCTGGCTTCTCATAAGACCTCCACCAGACAAGTTTATGCCTTCAAATGATGCAGATTCTCGGTGTGGGGCACAGAGCAGAGGGTCAACCCATTCTGCTCCATGCAGTTTGTGCTGCAATACTTACTCCACCTGTCCCAAGCGGGACTAAAATCCAACTCCATCAGGGTTCACCTGAGCGCACTTGTGGCACACCACCACCCCATCAAGGGTAGGTCCCTCTCCATCCATCCTCTCGTGACCTGCTTCTTATGGGGTCTCTTGCTGTCTAAGTCTCCCGCCCCCTCTATGTGGTGCTGTCGCAGCTCACTGCCCTACTGTTTGAGCTGCTGGCTACATGTCACATGTGGTACCTTTCATGGAAGGTAGTGGTCTGGCGGTACTTACTTCAGCTTGCAGGGTGAACGAGAACCAAGCATTGATGGTGGACCCATTGTACACTATGTTCTACCAGAACAGGGTCGTGCTCTGCACACACCCCAAGTTCCTTCCCAAGATGGTGTCCCCATTCCACTTCAGTCAGGAGGTGGTACTCCCCACCTTCTTTCTATGGCCTCATGCCAGCAGGGCGGAGACCATCCTTCACACACTCGATTGTAAGAAGGCCCTGTCCTATCTCCAATGTACCCAAGACCACTGCAAAGCCTCTCAGCATTTTGTCTCCTATAACCCCAGTTGGCTGGGGGAGGCAGTGATCAAGTGTACTCTGTCCACTTGGGTGGCAGACTGCATTACCCTTGCCTACGAGCAGGCTAGGCTTGATGCACATTGTCAGGGCCATGGCGGCATCCATGGCAAACCTGCATTCCCTTTCTCTCTCGGAAATCTGCAGAGCCACCACCTGGTCCTCAGTCCATACCTTTGCAGCTCATCACTGCCTGGAGAGGGAGTCCTGTAGGGACAGTGTCTTTGGCCAGACACTACTCTGTCATTTGTTCAGGGCATAGGCAACTCCTGCCCTCCAGCCCTTGTTGTGTTCAGACTAGCGGAGTGCTGGTGCCTCGCTGGACAGATGGGTCGCTCAGGAGTCTCTTACCCTAGGACAATTGCTGCTGCCCATGGCTCTCCCTTTTCTGGTCATCCATGGCTTTTTTTCTCACGGGTTTTCCTGTAGCCTGTAACAGATGTTATCCAGGGACAGCAGAAATCAGTCCTCACAACCCTCCCTCCTCCCCATGTAGTTGCTTTTTTGTCATTTTTGCTTCTTGAGCTATGTCATCATACTGAGGCAAAATAGCACCATTGGGCAGAAAGAGGACCACACATGCATAGTGCATCTCCCAAAGGCTTTCTTTGAAAGCTGGGAAGAAGCTACCATGTGGGCTCCATCAGCACCAACGTCACCCATATGTGAGCACTGAATCCTGCTTGTCCCTGGAGAACACCTATTATAGGTGAGTAACTACGCTATCTAGTAACTACACAAGGGAGATAAGGAAGATCAGATTCTAAAGTGGCAACAAAGAGGTGAGCGTTCAGCCTGGATTTGAGAAGAGCCAGAGAAGAAGCCTGATATACAAACTCAGGTAGTTTTTTCCAAGCATAAGGAGCACCAAGGTGAAAGGAGCGAAGTCTGAAGTTGGCAGTAGAAGAGAAGGGTAAAGATAGAAGTGATCTGACAGAACAGCGCAGTTCCTGAGGAGGGGTGTAGGGAGAGAAAAAGAGAGGAAAGGTAGTGCAGAGCAGCAGAATGAGTGCACTTGTAAGCCATAGGCATGAAAAGGGCATATCTTTGTTGCTCAGCATTACTATGCATCCGTTGGGGAACTGCAAGGTTAGTTTTGGGGTTTGTGCACTTGGTAAGAGTCCTTCCTTAACAGTTTAAAGCATGTTTTTAGAGATGACCAAGGCAGGAATCACTGGGGCCATTTTATAATGCTAAATACCATTTGATGCAAGGTATGTCATGACATACATGTTCATATTTACATTCTCTTATACCATATTAGGGTGCACTGGGATTATCTAGCATTTTTCAGGACTGGTATATGGTCTAGGTTGCAGCAGCAGTCATTTATAATTGGTATGTATGTCTAGTTTGCATCAGCAAACTACTGTCAGTGTGAAGAGCAGCTTAGGCACATTTTTCCTGAGGAGGTGTGGCATCTGCGGGTACATCATAGAGATGTGTAGGATAGAAAAAATGCAACTTTTCGCCGGATGTGTACATGGGCTGGCTGAATAGCACTTTGCCTGTGCCAGGCCAGACATATCTACCTCCTCGATTCCGGACCCGCAGGTATGTCTAGATCCATGGATGCAGAATTAGGTTCAAACGAGGCCTGTTTTCAATTTAAATGTGTCCTCAGGTCAGACTTGCATCTTATGGGATCTGCCTCCACTTGTATTCTTTCCACTTTTTCTTGATCTTTCAACATCAGCATCTTGTAGAATACCAATTCAAGACTGGAATTTTCTCTTTAACTCTTGTAGCTTTACGAAAGCCAATCTTATTCTTCCTCTGACAGGTTCTGATTCCATTTCCTTGTATGCATTGTAGTAGTATTTCTTTTTATCTTTGTCTTGCGGCACGCTGGAAATCTGTTAAGTTCCGTGATTACCTCCCTTTCTTTTCTAGCTTTAGCTTTTCTATATTTCTGAGCAATTTTCAGAATGGTCATTCATTTTGGTAATTTTTGCTTTTTCTCCTTTTGCAGACACATTTTGTTTTCTTTGAGCACATCTTTTCTTGAAGTCGTCCCATAACTCTTCTGATGCTCTCTCATTTGTATCCAAAGCAGGTTTTGCAAGGCAGTCTATAAATTCTGGTAGTATGTTTTCAAGATCATATTTTGCTGCTTTCATGAGTGGCTTGCTCTTTTTCAGCTTTAGCTTGAGTTTGCATACTAGTAGCAGGTAATCTGTATTACAGTCAGCTCCGGGTTTTGTCTTTGTTGTTGTTATTGAGTTTTTCCATCGTTGACGTTCACAAATGTAGTCAATTTCATTTTTGTAGAATTCATTGGGCAAAGTCTATATGCACATTCACCACTTGTGTTGCAGAAGGTTTTTGAGACGAATAAATTGTTGGTCTTGTAGATTTCTGTCTGTCTTTCTCCAGCTTTATTTCGGTAACCAAGCCCATATTTTCCAACCACTTTACCTTCTTTGTTCGCAACTTTTGAGTTCCAGTTGTCCATGACTATCAGCATATCTTGTTTGCATGTTGATGATTTCCACTTGCATTTGCTCGCATATCTGTTCAATGTCTTCCTCCTTTGCAGCTGGTGTTGGCCCATATACCTGAATAATAGTTGTGTTGATATGCATCCCTCCTAAATGAATAGAAATAAAGCTTTCACTAATTGCAAGTTATTTCATAACAGTTTTTGCAAGTTTCTTTTTAATTACAAATTCAACATCATTTCTTCTTTATCTTTCATGTTTGGTATAATATACCATGTGATCTTCAGATTCAAAGTGCCTGATGCCAGTCCATTTCAGTTGCTGATACTTGACAGAATTGAGTTGTACACATTCCATTTCATTCTTGACCACCTTTAGCTTCCCTTGGTTCATGCTTCGTATATTCCATGTTCCAATATGTAAGACATCGTTGCAGCTTCTGACTCTCATTTCATGCGCACCTACATCAGCAATCAGATGTTCCGAGGGCTTTCATCTAACCACATCATAAATGCTGGTTTTACTCTGACGTTTCTTCAGCTCTTCCCCAGTTGCTATGTTTGTTTATTTTATTTATTCATTTAGTAGTATTTAGCTCACGCCTTTCCAGTAGTAGTAGATCAGAGTTACAATCAGGTACTCTAGGTATTTCCCTGGTCCCGGAAGGCTTACAATCTAATGTTGTACCCGAGGCAATAGAGGGTTAAGTGACTTGTCCAAGCCATAAGGAGAGTTACTGGGATTTGAATGCTTTCCAACCTCGGGGGCCTCATCTTCTAACATTATGTCACAATTTGTTTTGTTTTGACTATCCATTGGGTTTTCATGACAAGATACAGAAGTAAACTTCCACTCAGGTAATGCCAGCATTGTTGCTATTGTCACAGAAACGTGATCCTCCATCGCCAACACTGTCCCATACTGCTACCTAGAAGGGTGATTTGTCTTAGTCTGGCACCTCAGCTAAAACCTGTCCATCTTGGGAGATCCTGAGCTACCAATAGCATAGTTCTCAGTATCCCTAATGCAACAAGCCCTCGCAGCACGATACAACCCTTGCTTGGTTTGCAGCATAATTCCCTATTTTAAAGGACATAGGCATGTTAATGGGCACTTATGGACATGCTTTAGGCAGTTGCCATTCTGTAAGTGTGTGCGTAAGTCCTATCATGTGCACTTTCAGTTTGGGTGTGCCCAGGGGAAGAGCTTGGGTGGAGTCTAAATTTATGCACATAAGTTATAAAATATTATAACTCAAGCACATTTCTGACCAATCTAGGCGCAGACATTTACACCTTGATGATCCTTTTCTTGGTGGTAACTTCTAATGTGGAATCTTGCATCGCGTAGCTTTCATTTGGGCTATTCTTCTTTATGTGCTTCACTTTGCATTGATCCACATTAAATTTCATTTGCCATTTGGATACCCAGTCTCGCAAGGTCCTCCTGCAATTTTTCACAGTCCACATATATTTAAGGTTTGAATAATTTGGTGTCATCTGCAGATTTGATGATCCCCACTCATTGCTGCTGGAAGATGTGGTAAAAGCAGTTAGTGGAGCTGGGTTTAAAAAAAGTTAGAACAAATTCTCGGAGGAAAAGTCCATAAGCATTATTAAAGCAGACCTGGGGAAAGCCACTGCTTATCCCTGCAGTAAGCAGCAAGGAATTTAGCTACTTTTTTAGAGATCCTGCCAGGAAGTTGTGACCTGAATTGGCTACTGTTGCAAACAGGATACTGGCTTCATGGATCTTTGGTCTGACTCATTATGCCAGTTCTTATGTTCTTATAGGATAAATTTCAAAGCTGATCTTGAACAATGATTCATGAATGGAAAAGCTTGCTATATAACCACCCTGATTTTATGTGGGGAAAAGTATGAGCATACCATCATCTGGGTCATACTTTTACCAGCAATGAGCAGACAGTCCCAGGTCAGCTGGGGTCGGTTTGGACTTATGAACATACTTTTAACATTTTCAAAATGTGCATGTAAATTTTCTTGAAAATCTTGTGCATACTAAATAGCATGTGAAAATGTGTATGGACATTTTTGATAGGATAATTTTCCAAAGGAAAACGTGTGTACTTTCCCTTTGAAAACTGCTGTAGCTTATACAAGAACTGGCAGCACAAATTAGACAGCTTGTTACAAAATTATCCTCCCTCTCTCTCCTTTTGGAATATCTCTCATTAAAAACAGAACACCCGTGCTTGGTAAGTGTCCTAGATGAAGCTCCCCTATAGTGAACTATATCCAGATAGAAGTTCTACATACATTAATGTACAATCCAATACTTCCACCCTCCCTCCTAAAGCCTTGTGAGCTAGAATTGTTGGTTGTTTTATTTTGGCTTTCCAGGTCTCTTGGGCTTGCCCCCTTTGCCACCTCCCAGTCCCTCAGCAACCCTCCATCCCTTCCTTTGTGCTTGGTTCCTAGAGGTACCTTGGGATGGGATGGTGTCTTCTGAGCAGGATGGGGTGGTTGTCTGTGTGCTGTAGCCACTGGAGTACTGTAGCGAGTCCCTGCTGCTCTTCTGGTGCTCAAGGCTCAAGCCACGCGTCAGCACCATTGCCAAGTCACTGGCAGCTGGTGACACCTCCTCACCATGCTGTCAAGAAAGTCAGAGGGGTCAAGACTGTCCAAACAAAGCTCAGGGACCAAAAGGATTCCTTTGGGCAGCATCCCATACCTTGGCAGCAATAGTTGCTGGTGACATCCTGGGCCTCTGTGACTCATCTGCATTCATACCCAAGTATGCAGGGCCGAGCTCCGATTCACGCAAATGCTCCACCCGGTCCTTCCTGCGTTGCAGTGTGTTCACCACTGGCTGTTCGTAAGGACTAGCCTTAGCCCAATCCTGAAACGAACAATTCAGGACTTAGAGATGAGTAAGAGACAATGCATGATCATATCAAAGGTATAAGGAGGGGGGAAGAGTAAAAAGGTTATTATGTTAGATATTTCAGAGTGATACGAGTGTAATTTTATAATCAGGCGCCTAGTTTACGACAAGCAAAAAGTGCCTATTTTAAGCCTGTTTTAACAGGAAAAATAGGCGCCTACTTTTCTTTATGGCATAAGTGGCCATAAGCACATCTTAATTTAAGGCGCAATCATTTAAACTAGCCCTACATTTTGTAAGTGTACATGTAAATTATTGCACTTTATTATCTACGTGCAAACTATGCTCTGCCCAAACTCTGCCACACAGTGAAAGTACATGCCATGAAATTAAAACATGCAAAAGAACTTTCCTCTAAGTTAACTGTATGGCAAGATGCTGGGACCCCCCTCCCCCAACCACTGACACACAAGTTTTTCTGTTACAATGTGTTAGTTTTAGCAATTACCATATGGTAACTGCAACACCTTACTGCAGGTTCCAACACAGACCCCACCGTGTCCTTAAATATAAGTAAAAGTAATAAGCATGGAGTGGAGGAGTAGCCTAGAAGTTAGCACAGGGCAGTGAGAACCAGAGAAAGCCAGGTTTCATATCCTACCAGCATTCAATGTGGCCTTGGTAAGTCGCTTAACACTTCATTAATTTAGATACCAACTTAGGTTGTGAGTCCCCATGGACAGGGAAATACTTACTGCAACTGCCTTAAACTATTACAAAAAGGTGCAGATAAATGTATCTAAAAAACGGTCACTTGTGTGATTTGGCCCTTTTTTCTTGGCAACTAGAACCATGTCATAATTCTATATTTTCTAAGCAGGTCTGTGGTATGTAACTCTAAGGGGTATGTTTACTAATCCGTCTCAATGTTCCCGGCGCTAGTAGCAGCGATAATGTGAAGGATGCCATATAAAGAGTGGGCGTTCCGTCTTAAGGTAGCAATCGTGGGTTATCGCGCAATAAAGTGCGCCGTGTACATTATCACGTGATAGAGAGAGCTGCGCACATTACCGCGCATTAACCTTAACTTCGCATTCTGACCTGCAAGCACAGTAATAGAGGTATAGCACACTGGTTAATACAATGACTGCTAAAACAGGGGTCATGAGTTCAATCCCCCAGTGGGCTTAATCAGTAAGGCTGTCTGAGGCATTACCCTTTACTTTTAAATCAGTGTTGTCTGAGGCATTTTCTTTTTTAATTTAAATTAGTGCTGCCAGCAAACACACCCTCACAGTGCCATAACCTAAAGTGCCGCATAAGGTGCCCTATAAGGCACTCCAGAGGACACATTATAAAGTGCACTGTCCGCCAAGGCACCTTATAATGTTCCCTATAGGGTGCCTTATAAGGCGCTTTATAGGACGCCTTATGAGGCACCTTAAGGTTACAGCACTGTGAGGGTGTTTTTGCTGGCAGCACTAATTTAAATTAAAAAAGGAAATGCCTCAGACAGCCCTATCAAATAACACCACTGTGGGATGAAACCCATGACTTCTGCCTCCACAGTCAGTGAAGTAACCAGTGGGCTACATCTCTATAGCTACTAACAAACCCCTGGCTGGCTACAGGACTGCAGGTCACCACACAAACTGTCTGCTGTGGTTACCAGGATAGGGTTAACCCACCCATACCCATGATGCACTGCACATGCAGATCAGCAGTCTACAGATGATCACAAGATGGAGTATGCACCCCCACAGCACCTCGGCCTGGTAGGGGGAACCGACCGTGTATGTTACTGGCACAGAGTAGCTAGCTACAGACCGTCACATTGCATGGGTATTGTGCTCACCCTGAGGGCGAGGTGGGGCGCCCAGCACCAGGTCCGCAGCACCTGGCTTAGCTGAGATAGGCTATGCTGCAGGTTGCCATCAGTGCCAGTGTGTGATAGGTAGTCCTTGCAGACACACTTAGGATACACCTGTGTCCATCCGTATTTCCCAGTCACATCTAGCCCTTGTGGACTATGATGCACCCAGAATAGTGCATATCCTGTATGGGTGCCATGGTCACATGATTTAAGTGAAGGGGGGTGTTTGGACCCATAAGCGGATTATGTAGCACCACCCAATCCACCCTCTGGGGCTCAGGGTGGGGGACAGGATCTCCCACCAACAGATCCATATTCTACATCCCTGCAATGGTGGCAGTAGAGGGGACCATCAACCCCAGTCCTGCTGGGGAACAGGCACCCTACAGGGCAGTCAATGCAGATCTGTACACCTCCATAAGGTTATGGCAGACAGACAGTAGGCCTGAAAATGCTCAGCTGCCCCCCACTACTATCTGACATTCTCCAGCAGCAAGCACAGTGAGTCTCCAGCCACTGCACCCTGCAAGGTGTTCTAGCCATACACATACTAACTGCAGACAGTCTGCTAGCTTGTACATAGTGCATGCACCCAAAAATGGGATGTGAGCCCACACACCAAGCAGGTAAGTCAGTGACTGGGCCCCAGAAAAGGGAACCCATAAATATCACTTGAGAGAATACTATATAGCACTATGGGGGAACCTAGCCATGCTGTGGTCACTGCTCAGTCAGGGTGAGAGTGACCTCCCAGCAGGATATGCTGTGGCCACCCTGTCCGTGCAGGTGGTGGCTGGGCACTACAATGTCCCAGCCATTACCCTATGCCCTGTGCAGATGGATCCTGCCCAGGCCACCCTGTCCGGGCCATACCCACAGTACCTTGCTCCTCATTATGCACATTGGCAGGCTAACACTGGAAACAGTGCAAGCAGTGTGGGCTGAGTAAGGTGTAGGCAGCCACAACACACTGGATAGACAGACACACACTCCCATACCTATGCCAGCATTGTGCAAATATAGAGGCTTTTGGCAGCCCTGGCCACCACACCAGTCCTGGGCACAGTGCAGGCATGGCTATGGTATGCAATACTGTTGGGGTCACTCCCCGGGGTGGTAAACACTGTCAGAAACCAAAACTGAAATACACTCCAAAGATATCAGAAAGGTTGCTATGATGCAGCTCTATCAGCAAATTGTGCTTAACTTAGGAATTGTTATCTGCCATTAATCATAGCAACCTTTTGATATACGTGTAACGTATAGAAGAAAGGCGGGATAGAAGTGATATGATTGAGATGTTTAAATACCTCCGTGGCATAAATGTTCAGGGAGAGAGCCTCTTTCAATTGAAAGCAAGTTCTGCTACGAGGGGACATGGGATGAGGGTGAAGGGGGATAGATTTAGGAGTGATATGCGGAAATATTTCTTTATGGAAAAAGTAGTGGATCCGTGGAATAGTCTCCCAGTGGAGGTGGTAGAGATGAGGACAGTAACTGAATTAAAAAAAGCATGGGACAAACACAGAGGATCTCTAAAGGTAAAAAGGGGACTGTTGTAATTGTTGATATGGAAGGACAAACTAGATAGGCCATGTGGTCTTTTTCTGTTGTCATATTTCTATATTCCCAAGTTTAGGGCGGCATTGCTAAGGTATGCAATTGCTAGTATTGGGAGATGCTGCTGTGCGCAGGGCCCAACAGCCTGATTCTCCATGAGGCTTTTGATAGTGGAGCCTGTGGGTGTGGGTGTTTATGGCCCTGTTGGCCGCTGCTCTAGGGCAGAGGTTCCCAACTCCAGTCCTGGTGGGCCAAACACTGTTCAGGTTTTCATGCTGTCCCTAATAAATATGCATGAGATACATTTGCATACAATGGGGGCGGCGCATACTAACGCAGCACAGGCATATTTATTAGGGACAGCATGAAACCTGAATGGTGTTTGGCCCTCCAGGACTGCAGTTGGGAAACTCTGCTCTAGGGATTGCACATGTTTATGGTGTCTGTGCTCTGTAGGGTAAAATATAGGCGTTTCAGGCATGTTTATTTTATGCGCAATAAAGGTTCCGTCTTTATTACCACGGTTTAGTACTGGGTAAAATATGGGGAAGGGCTTGGCAGGAGCCACAGCTGGGACTTGAACTTGTGACCTTCTGCTCCTGAACACACTGGCTGTGTGTATTGTACCACACTGTTGCCACAGGGACAGTTCATTCCCTGGGGATATCATGACTGTTAGTCAGACAGACCCTCTCTGTTGCATTGCACGGCACCCACCTAAACGGGGCTAGGCCATGGTCTGCTGTGGGCAGATGCCACTGCCCCCTCCGCCACCATGCTGCCATGCCATTATGCCGGTGGTGCTGGTGGTGCGCAGTCCCAGGCCATCCAGTATGCCTGTAGGCAGCTGCCTATGGTGTGGGTTCTCGGGTAGGGGTGCCTACATGGACATGTGCGCTTGCCCCCCCCCCCCCCCGCACCGCCTGCCAATGTTATATGCCCTTGGGGTACCTGCTGGGTAATCTCCCCTGTGACACTGTGGGACACACACTCGTGCTTATGTTGGACCCTCATCAATTGCTGTCTTGCTGCTTTACAGTTTTGGCATTCCTATGTGCCCCCTAGGCATCTGCCTAGCCTGCACTGTGTCCCAGCTGGACCACAGCATGTGCCACCTGCAGCCCCCTGTATCCCATTTACAGCTTCAGTACAGTTGCCCTTTCCTACGTGCCCACTCTGCTGTTGCTGCACATGTGCACGCCATAACAAACCTGCCCAATCTAAACGACAGAAACCCTGATCAGCGCTATTTCAATGTGGGATCATTCACTTTGTAGGGGGACAGAGTAAAGACCCTTCCAAACATGATATCTTAATTTATACGCTTTGTCAGTAGTGTTGCTTTATGTTTATCATTAATATCACTATTGGCCAGCTTGATTATTGGGATTTTAGATGTGGTTCTGGTCCTTTTATATGTTTATTTGCCTTTTTGGTCCCTGCACATGTATCACAAATATCACTCTTCTGGGTTTCCCTGCCTTTGCTGCACATTGCTGACTGAAATGGTTTCTCTTTCCTGCAAATGTGCCTTAACGCGAGGGTTTCACTGGCGATAGTGTTCAGACCCGGATTTCACAGCGTTAGTGTGCCTGGAGCCTCTCTCCTCCCACTCTCCACCCACTGACTCCTTCTCTCCGCCCTCTGGGAAGCCTTACTCCACCCTTCAGACCCGGATTTCACAGCGTTAGTGTGCCATAACACCGCCGCTGCGTTATCGCGCAATAATACCACCGCTGCGACATTAAGACGGTTTAGTAAACATACCCCTAAGAAGCCTGTTTACTAAACGTTAATAGGATGTGTTAATAGGAACCTGACAGGTACTTGTGACCTTGGATTGGCCACTGTTGGACCCAGCATGGTATATTTTATGTTCTTAGCATACGCTATCTACTTCCATACTCATGTTATTCCTATGGGCATGGGTGACAGATAGCATACGCTATGCTCATTAGTATGTGTTAACATTTATTAAAAAGGACCCTAAGAGTTTCCAGCCCTGATTAATTCAGTGTCACAACCCAGCAGCAGGGTTGCCCAACCATTAGGAAAACCAGGCCACTGCCTAGGGTGGC
Organism: Ichthyophis bannanicus; assembly: GCA_033557465.1. Classification (NCBI taxonomy): domain Eukaryota; kingdom Metazoa; phylum Chordata; class Amphibia; order Gymnophiona; family Ichthyophiidae; genus Ichthyophis; species Ichthyophis bannanicus. The sequence goes on along the minus strand of CM066034.1, from coordinate 558,046,226 downwards.
AACGTCTGAGGGGCAGCAGAGCTGGGAATGCAAAGTTAAACAATTGATTTTTGACAGCCAGGTGTGTGTATGTGTGTAAAGCTTAAGGTCTGCCTACAGCGCCAACACCTAGAACCAATTATTGAGCTTGCCCTGCCCAGCAGAGTGCTAAGATACTTATAAAATGTGCATCCAGTAAAGTTATAAAAACAATTAATTGTTAGGTTAAAAATTTTAGAAGAAACAGAAACCCTCAAAAATGACAGACCTGTGTCAGCGAAAACAATCCTAATTTTGTAAAAACGAAGTATGGCCAAGCTCTGCAGAAACTCACTAGGCCAACCTTTCAGTCTGTGTATCTTATATAAGTGATGTTCAGACTGAGGCTCAGGGGACAAATGAGTCCAGCATTTTGTCATCAGTATTGAGGGCCACTGAAATCAGAGCTGGCACAGATATAAATTAAGAAAATATTGCTTTCTCTCACTTAGCATTTTAGCCACTCATTTTTCCCGTCAATACAAAAGTCAAGGAGAGGAGAAGGACCCTTTCTGAAGCATCCCAACGTTCCACTAGATACAGCCACTAATTAGTCATATTATTGTATTAGTTTGAGATCATAAAATATGATCACATGACATCAAGGCCGGCCCAACCGCCAGGCAAACTAGGTGGTCGCCTAGGGCAGCAACCTCTGAAGGGCAGCAAAAGCAGGACATTCGAAGCTAAATAATAGATTTTGACAGCCAGAGGGGTGTAAAGCTTGAGGTTCGCCTAGGGCTCCAACACTTTGGACCAACTTGGTACACATCAGCTTCTCCCCTCTCCTTCCTACCGTATATACTGGTCCGTTGCATTTCTGCACTCCAGATGCATGACCCTGCCCATTATTTGCTTTGAAACGTAGCGGTGGAGCACTTGACCAATTACTCCTTACATTTTCTTAGATCATTCTTCGTTCTCTCTACTCCTTCAGTGGTGTCAAAGCTGCTGTAGATCTTACTGTCATCTACAAAAAGACTAGCATTTCCTACCAATCTCTTGGCAGAGTAACTCACAAAAATAATGAGTACAACTTCCCCCAAGCAGATCCCTCTGGCACTCCACTTATCATGCATTTTGCCTTGGAGTGAATGCCATTTGCCACCACCCTGTGTTGTACATTGTTGAATATAGTCCTCCACCTCGGGACCCACTATTAGGCTAATCAGTTCATTTATGGGACTCTGATGTAGAATAGTGTCAAATGCTTTGCTTAAATCCAAGTATACCCCATTCAGTATACATCTCTGATCTAATTCTATGAACAATATGGCCCTCATTCTCAAATGCGGGATGTGCAGCCCTGCAAGACGCCCTATTCTCCCAGCGGTTCTCCCCATACATCCTGTGCATCAGGATGGGGAGATCCAACGGGGGGGCGGGATTGGGGCAGGCCAGCCCAGCGGCATGTACAGGGCCGATTCAGATCACGGCCCTGTATGTACTGCCAGACCTGCTGGGACGTGCTGCTTATATCACCTCAAATTTGCCAGATCGGGGCAGGGGCAGCTTTTCTAGATATTCTTCTCTGTCCTTCCTTGTTCAGTATTCATTTTGTTCAGTATTCATTTTGGTCTTGCATCTTTGAAATGCCATTGTTTTCTTTTACTTTATCAGCCACATCCTTTGAAATCTATACTGATCTCTTTATTCTCTTACTTTCATTTCCTGACTAAAGACATAACTATGTAAATGAGATGCATTAAGTCATGCTGTCTAAAACCCATGTGGTATATTGTAAATCTTTAGAATACACATGTACTTTACATGGCAACATTTATGCCTGCTCCCAAATAGCGATAAATGTCAGCTCTCTCAAGCAATGCATTTTAAGCTACTAAGTCTGTGCTGACGTCCGGTGACCCAGCAACCCCAGGGTTTTCTTGGCAAGGTGTGACCTACAGTAGACTGGCAGGCCTTTCTTCCAAGTCAATGGAGGGTAAAGTGACTTTCCCAAGTCCATTAGGAGTGTCAGTGGGAATTGAACACTTATCTCTTGATTACTAGGCCGCTGCAACTAACCACTAGGTTACTCCTCCAGGCACTTTCAATCGAGGTACGAGTACTACTCCTGCAGAATTTGTGCTAGTGTTTTATGAAGACACACAGTTGCCTATGTGTGTTTATAAACTAGGCAAAAAAATAGGCACCTTCCCCACCTCCAAACCTAAGTGCCCTGTTATAAAATTACTATCCATATGTAGTGTGGATATGCACATATATGAAATGTATGCTCAGTGCCTTGTAGGTTTTCATAACCTTGTACATTTTTCACATTCTACTTTCTAAAAAATGTAATTGAAATTAAAGTAGGACTTTGTTTCACTGATATAAATAATATATTCAATAATTTTAAACATAAAAGAACAATTGCAGAAATATTCAAAAAGTAATTAAGAATAAGAAAATAAAATGTTTTGATTGCATACGTTTTCACACCCTTTGTCACAGCAACCCAAATTAGCTCAGTATATTATCTTAACAAAGTCCAGAGTAAGTTATATAGAATCCACCTGCGTCCGTTCACAGCAGTTGAGCTGCTTCAAATACTTCTGGATAAAGAATTAAGCTGCTTCTGTAGTATTAACTGAATTTGAAGCAAAGGCCTAAACATGCCAAACATGGAGTTGCTGAAAGAACTCCAGAATAAATTTACTAAAAAATACAGATTGGGGGAAGGCTAGAAGAAACTTTTGATGCGTTTAAATATCCCTTGAGGTACCATCAGGCCAGTTATAAAGTGGAAACGGTTTGGTACCAGCAAGGCCTTCCCTCCAAAGACAATAACCATGACTTAAGGAAACTGCCAAGGAAGTTCACTGTGAGGGCTACATTTATTTTAAAAGAACTTCAGAGATCTTTGGCTGAAATTACGGGAAAATGTTGATTGTTCGACAATTTCAAACTTACTCCACAAATACTGCTTATATGGGAGGGCGGCAAGAAGGAAGATTCTGCTGAAGAAAGGGAGTTTGGATTTGCTAATACTTTTTTCCGGACTAACTCAAGACAAGATACATTCAGGTATAGTAGGTGTCTCCTGTCCACAGAGAGCTTGCAATCTAATTTGGTAAGTCAATGGAGGGATAAAGGACTTAAACAGGATCATAGGGATTTGAACCTAGCTTCCTTGATTTTAAGTTTCTCTGTTCTAACCATTAGGCTACTCCTCAACTCTAAGCCATATGAAATGCCATAGAGCAATTATAAAGAAATACAAAGGGGACACTACTTGCATTGGGAGTTCGGGTGGTTTGATGAGACCAACGTGAAACCTTTTGTTTTCCATGCTAAACAATTAGGGTATGTTTACTACGCCAGGCTAATGGTTAACCTATGTTATCTGCAACTAGGTCCCACCTTATTCAATGGGACCTACTTGCAGATAGCACGGGTTAACCGTTAACCCAGCTTAGTAAACATACCCTTAAGTGTAGTGTAAAACAAATACATCATATTACCCTGCCAGCTTCATCCCTACAATCAAGGCCAGATTTAAGATTCTGGCACCCACAGGCAGGGCTGGAAAGAGCCTCAGCGTCTCCCTTTTGAAGTGATAGCCTTAAAGTGAAGGGCTGAAGACCCCTCTTTATTTATTTAACATTTCTTATATACTGCCTTTCATGATATCAAAGTGGTTTGCATTGAACAAACTGGAATTAGATTGAACAGGGCATTATAACTTTGAGATAACCAAGACCACAAGGAGCATCTGTGGGACTAGAAACCACAGTCCTTCTGGCCCAAGGTTGCTGTCCTCTAGTGGGATTTGAACCCCTGACCTTCCAGCCTGAGGTACCTTGCCCCAACCACTAGGCCACTCCTACACTCCACTCTTTTTATTGGGTATCTGGCACCCCAAATCCAGTCCAGCCTACAGTAAAGTGTGGTGGTGGCAGCATTATGTTGTGGAGATGCTTTGCAGCAACAGAGGACAGGGAAGCTTGTGAAGACTGAAGAAAAAATGGATGGTACAAAGAACAGGTTGATCCTCTGGAAAAATCTGTTGTAGTCTGCCACAAACCTGAGACAAATCCTTTTAAGCAGGACAATGATCCTAAGCACAAAACAAAAGCAACAATGGAGTAGCTCAGCAAAAAGAAAGTAAAGGTCGCTGAGAGGGCCTAATCAAAGCCCAGATCTGAATCCAATTAAAATCTGTGGCAAGATTAAAAGGCCAGTCCACAGATAATCCCCAGCCAACTTGGAAGATCTTAAGTATTTTGCCAAGAAGAATGGACAAAAACTGCAGCAACCTGCCATGCAAAGTTGGTAGACACTTATTCTAAACAATGCCTAGCTCTGATTAGGGGGCTTCTGCCAAGGACTGAGTCAAGGGGCATGAAGATTTATGCATTCAAGACTCTTTTGGTTTCATTTTCTGAATATTTCAATAACTGTTTGTTTACATTGAACGTATAGAGTATGTTAGGTAGATCACTGAAACAAACTTCTACGTCAATGCACTGTGAACTGTATATTTTAGAAAGCAGAATATGAAAAATGCACAAGCCTGTGAAGACTTTTACAAAACACTATATACTCACAATCCAAATTTGCTGGCAGGATTTTGTAGTGAGCGATCTAAGATACATGTTAAAAAGTCCATCAAGAGATTTATGGGACATTGCTGAGCATGAACTTATTTCTGGAGTCACAGGCGAGTGGCACATATTTTCCTTCACCTTCCCTGCTGAGCAAATCTTTTATAACTTTGCTTTCTACCTTCTTGTGGTATCTGTCTGCTTCTTATATAGTGCAGCACTGTACCTGAAAGGCAAGAGATTATATAACTTCCCTCTCCCCCAAGCAAAAGCCTTGCAAGAAGCAGCTGATGAGCAGACATGGATCAAAAGTAGGAAGTTAGTGCTAGCATGAAAGACACAGCCGGGAAACCATCCAAGCAGTGTGCATAGAGGCACGACCACAGGTCCTGAGGGCTCTGGTAAATGCCACTCCAGGCTCAGGAATTCCATGGGGCCCACGAATGTGCAAGAGCAAGTTTAAGGATGCTGTGGGGCAAGGTAATAAGCCACAGCTTACTTACAGATTCCAGAGGGCCCCATATCTGGCATTCTCGTGGGTAATATGTTAAAGTGATATGGCCATAGCCATCTACCAATCCAGGGGGACCTCACATCAGTCACAAATGCTGTGAGGGAGTTACCATACCTCAGTAGTACATGACAACACACTAAGCCTCACAGCAGCAGTACTGCGATCAATGGCATAAATTCAAATGAGAGGCCCCCAAGCAAAATTCTCCTGAGGGTCCCCTTCCACCCCGTCTGCCTTTGGGTTTCAGTAGGCAGAGCGTAGCAAGCTTTGCTGACTTTTAAAGTTGCAGCGTTGCCTCCCTCCAGCTTTTTTCAGTGAGATTGTTTGAGGCCTCCAACAGCCAGGGAAGCACTTCAGCATCTCCTCTCCTGGTTCCAGTCTTGCAATAAAAATGGTGAGATCACTCAGCCGTTATTGCGATACTTCAGCCTGGCAGCAGAGGAGGAGGCGCTTAAGGGGTTTTTATAGGGTGGGGTGGGGGCAGAGATCGAGTAATTTCATTGAAGGAAGCTTGTGGGAGGTAGCGCAACAACTTTATAAAAAGTGTTTGCAGTGCTCTGCCTCTTGGAGTCACTGGATACCCTTCTTGACTGGGCCTCCCCACACTTCAGGAGACTGCTTGGGCTGAATATACACCACTAGTAGCAATGTATTCTCCTATACAGTTCCTACCTTGTAATATATATTTAATGAGGTTATGGTAGTGAGAGTATGGACACACCTTTCTATACATTACTTGGTGGTTTCACCTTTGTGCACACCTGGGAGTGAGTGTTAACATGTGAAAGCGAGGAAGGGAGGGTTGGTGACAAAGGCTTCACCTTTTCAGCACCTGAGCGCGCCCCTGCTGTGGAACAAGAACTAACCGAGGTGGGGGAGCTGCACTCACTAACCGACTGGCATGTTTCCGAGGCTTCTGAGGATGCCGAGCTGGAGGATTTCTGCCATACACAGGATCCACAGGGGAAAAGGGTCATTAAGCGAGTCAGCCCAGAAAAGAGAGAGCGAGAGAGAGAAAGAGAAAGAAAACAGGTGGTTAAGAAAGCAAAAAGCATGCAGGAAATCAATTTTTAAGCAGCTGGAGTTCAACTGGCATGGTCGGGTTTGTTTATCTGACACTGTCACTTGTACACACACACACGCACAATTTTCACTAACATAAGATTTCTGATCTTTATGATTTTGTAAGATAAGTCATTCGGGATTGAAAATGTTGAAGAAAATGCTTCAATATTAATTGTACAATTTATATCCATTGTTAAACTTTGTTCAGCCAAGGTATTATCAAGGGAGTATATTGGACTATATGCTCACTTTCTTTAAAAAGTGTACGGTCATTAGTGCATCATGTCAGGCTCAAGCTGTGCACACTTGTGAAGTCAGTCAGGTCCAGGTCAGCATACTGATGCATATTGTTGCTTTTTTGCAAGTTTTATGATGTCAGGTTAGCATTTTGGTTGACAATGTCAGCCAATCACACTTGTGACTTTCGTCCAGTGACATAACCAGGGCTAATTTTTCATTGGGGTGGGCATCAGATAATGCATACGCTGGCACCACCTCCAATTCTCCTGTCATTGGCCCGTGTCACTGCTGCTGGCTGTGTTGGCCTAACTAAAAAATGAAGGGATGGGGGCAGAGAGCACCAGACGCACCCATAGCTACATCCTTTCATCCACCGACATTTCATACCATTTAACTGAGCAATAATTACCAATGAAGAGGGTCTCTACTGTGGAGAAGGAATTACTGCACTATTCTGTGCACATGAATCAGTGCTCGAGGATGTTTTGAGGGGCTAATGCCCTGTTTTCCAGACAATCAGATCGTTCAGAAGTTTGGCACCTAGTGTACGCCTACTTGGCATATATTTACAAGCAAGATGATCTGACTCATGTAACTACTAATTAATCTAAAGCTTAAGGAGATCAATAGACCATAACTCAACCAATAGGATCAGGGGCGGCCCAAGGGGGTGCGGGGCCATATGCGCAGACTCGGTGCGGGGCCTCATTTGCATAAGATGCCTCATTTGCATAAATATTTGCATAATGTTACCATATACTAACTTTTAGTAAACATGCCTCTTAATGAGTGTATGGATAAAGAAAGACTAAAAGATTTCTACATTACTATAATCCAGTGCCAACCGCCAGACACATTAGGAACTACTACAAACACAGCCCATTTAGAACCCATAGCAAACCCGCAGTATCCTAACAGCACTACCAGGACTCACAAAGCACCATACTCTACCTATCAAAAGGAAACACTGCAAATATTAAACCAATACATTTCAGAGAATAACAATACATGACCAACTGGGGAAAGAGAACAAGTGGCAATGTCAAATAGGAATTACATAAACAGAATACCTCAGCTCAATTACACATGCAGAACATAGACCATCACCAAACAAGGAATCACAATTTAGAAATAGGAAGACAATAATTAAACTGGGAACCCCAAAAGCCAAACTTGGAATGTACAACAACACTAGAAATAAAACTATAAATTAATTTCCTCTTGTACTAAACAAAGCGCAGACGTTAATGATGCACATTTCCCAGAGCTGACATATTCCAATTAATAAATTCAAAATAAAGAGATATTTTTCTACCTTTTGTTCCTTTTTTTCAGCGGCAATTGCTCCAGCCACTTTCTTCTGGTTTCTTCGTGTCTTCTGCTAACTGTCCATCGTCTGCTGTCCATTTGTCCTTTCTTCTCTCCTAGTTTTTTTTCCATTCTCTCTCTACATCTGCTTTAACATACTAATCTTTCTCCTTTTGCTCTTTCCTCATTCCTATTTCATCCACTCAAATTTTACCCCTCCATCCTCAATCCCCACTTACTCTCCCAATACCCGGCCAATTGTAGATTTTTCATCCCTCCCACACAAAATATTTTTCCCCTCTCCATTTTACTCTCCCAGCCCCATCCCATTCTAATCTTCCCCCAACATCAGCTCCCTTCTAGTTCCAGCCTAACCCAGCATCCATTCCCTTCTAGTCCCTGCATCAGCCCATTTCCAGTCCTAGCCCCCCATCAGCCCATTTCCAGTCCTAGCAACCCCCCAACCCAATACCAGTCCTAGCCCCCCCATCAACCCACTTCCAGTCCTAACCCCCCATCACCCCATTTTCAGTTTAAGCCCCCCCTATAACCCATTACCAGTCCTAACCCCCCCTCAGCCTACTTCCAGTCCTAACCCCATCAGCCCATTTCCAGTCAGCCCCCCATAGCCCATTGCCAGTCCTAACCCCCCCATCAGCCCACAGTCCATTACCAGTCCTAACCCCATCAGCCCACTTCAAGTCCTAACCCCTCCCCATCAGCCCATTTCCTGTCCTAGCCCCCCCATAGCCCATTATCAGTCCTAACCCCCCCCATAGCCTATTACCAGACAGCCCCCATCAGCCCACAGCCCATTACAAGTCTTAACCCCCCCATAGCCCATTACCAGTTCTAACCCCCCCAACAGCCCACAGTCCATTACCAGTCCTAACCCCATCAGCCCATTTCCTGTCCTAACCCCAGTCCTAACCCCAGTCCTAACCCCATCCAGTCCTAACCCCAGTCCTAACCCCATCAGCCCATTACCAGTCCTAACCCCAACAGCCCACCACAAGTCCGAAACCTTCCCCATCAGCCCATTTCCTGTCCTAGCCCCCCATAGCCCATTACCAATCCTAACCTCCCCCCACAACAGCCCACAGCCCATTACCAGTCCTAACCCCATCAGCCCACCTCCAGTCTTAACCCCCCATCCCATTTCCAGTCCTAGCCCCCCCATACCCCATTACCAGTCTTAACCCCAACAACCCACCGCCCACCAAAAGTCCAAACCCCCTCCATAGCCAATTACCAGTCCTAACCCCCCCCCCCCCCCCATCGGCTCAAGGAAATTTTTTTTTTTTTTAAAAGCTGGCTGCTACCGCTGCCGCTGCTGCCATGGCAGCAGCAGAATGGGGTGTGCCGTGGGGCCCCCTCTGCCCGGCTGAGTCCCTCCCTCTGCGATGGCTGAGCCCCTCTGTGCCGGCTTTCAGATTCGCGACGGGAGAGTGTCTCCCTCGCGTCTCTGTTAAGCCCGTAGGGGCTGATGGGAAATTTCCCATCTGCCCCTGCAGGCTAAACAGAGACGCGAGGGAGACACTCTCCCTTCGCGAATCTGAAAGCCGGCACAGAGGGACTCAGCCATCGCAGAGGGAGGGAGGGAGGGAGGGATGGACTCAGCCGGGCAGAGGGGGCCCCGCGGGACACTCCATTCTGCTGCTGCAGCGGCGGCAGCGGTAGCAGCCAGTTTTTTTTTTTTTAATTTAATTTTGAAAAAAAGCAGAATGTTCTTTGCGCGGGGTCCCCTGAAACGCGGGGCCCTGTGCAAAAAACATTCTTGCTCAATGGACGGGCCGGCCCTGAATAGGATCCTGTCTAATTGGAAGTTTGGGTACAGACTGAGCATGTTCTTGTGGCAAAGGAGTTTCGGGGGAGCATTGATGAGTACTTATGTTTTCTGTTATGGCTCCTATTTGATGGAATTCAATGCCTAGGGAGGCAAAGTTGGAAAAATAGTTTCGCAGTTTCGTAAAATGGTAAAATCCTGCCATATGAGATTTGTTTATTCGCTGTTTGTATTTTATATGCGCTGATTTTATTGTGTGTGTTGTTTTGGAAACTGCATTGCACAAGATGGTTCTTGCATATATGATCTATAAGCTTTTCAAATGAAATAAACAATTAAAGTAAGTAGGAGGAAGCGCTTGCATGTGTATGCAGCACTTCTGACTCAGGCCTACAAGTGGATTTGCGGCAACCAGTGCTACAGCTGCTCTCTCTCCATCTCCAAGTCTCTGACTTGCGTTTTCTCCTCACTGAGTGCGAATTAATTTAGCTTTCTTGCTACTTCTTCCATTTCACATCTCTACATGGTGAATGTTGCTAATGTGCCATACACTATATAGGCAAAAAGACAGACCCCAAAACAGAGTACACAAAAATCAAAAAACCAAAAATCTTTTTTTCTGTCAGACTCATCAAAGTGAGATACAAACCGCTACACATGAAGCGTCCATTTTATTCAATTTACTGCAGTAAAAGCAGCAAAGGTAATTTAAAGAAAAACTCAAAGACCTTAACTGAGTTTGAGATAGACGATCTCCAAATGTGCAGTTAAACACGGGGTTACTAAGATATAGTATGCGTTTCAGGTCTGTTATAAATTTAGAAGACCCTGAGTTAGGTGTATGATTCCTCCATGAGCGATGAATAGCAACAGGAGCCTACTCATCACAGATTACTGCAAAATGTAAAAAGACCACTCTTTCTAAAAACTGGCGTCTGACGTCACCACTGACCTAAGTGCTTACTGTAAAGCTGATTGGAGGTTAAGAATCAACAATGCAATCACACCCACAAATCAGCTGCAATTGTTTAGAAACTGATTCAATAAATAAATCACAGAACACTATGCCAATCTAATTCCAGATTCAGTCCTTGTGGGGATACTGGATCTAATGCAAAAATCCATTTTTTTTTCACAGAATTGTAAATGTGCTTCCCAATGCCCTCCTCTAACCACAGGAGTGATCCAATCAAGTACCTGCCAGGAGAGTTGATGGAAGGAATGGTCCAAATGAATACAACGTTGTACTATCGATGCTGTAAATGACCTTGTGTGCAATCAAGAAGCATGTTCAGACAGGCGGACCTTGAATGGACGAATCGTACAGCCAATATATTTTAAATCACAGGTGCATAATAAGAATTAAACACAAATGTGGACTCACAATCCATATAGAAACGTGAATGCCCGATCTTGTTAGTAGAGGTATCTGTCTATGAATCACCTTCAAAAGTGCCCGCGCAAAAGGTACACCTATTGCAAAGGAACTGGCCCTTCTGCTCAGACAAGACTTAAGGTCTAGGACTCTTATGCACAAGATGGTCCCTTAAATTACTGCCCCTGGTATAAGCCAAACTCAAAGGCCGCTGGAAACATGAATGAAGGCTTAAGACCTGCCAATGCTTACATAAAATCCCACAATCTTGTCAGCCGAATCAATTGTGCCGATGTGGGCTGAAGCCATTCTCTGTGTTTATATAAAGCACGTTTATAAGCAGTCCAAATCACAGAATCAGGATAACCCTGTGTATGTAAACATTGGCATAGCTCCTGTGCATGAATTTTGAAAAAAGCTGTTGAGGTACAAATGGGTCTAATATGTAAAAACTGGCCAAAAGGAAGGCCCTTCTTTAATGACTTGGAGTGAAAACTTTGATACCACGACAAGGTATTCCTTCGTATGGGTTTTCTATACAGTGTTGTGTAAAGGTTATCTCCATACCGACAGATTGTAACATCCAGAAATTCAATGAATTTGGTATGGTACTTAGCTGTAAACTTAATATTTTCTTTACATGAACTGAGCCAATTCAAGAATCCCTGAAGATCTAACAGCAATCCTATCCAGATGAAAAATTTGTCATCTAGGAAGCGTTTCCACAGAAGTACATTCTGGTACCATTTCAAAGGGTAAATCAAAGTATCTTCCATCTCAGCCATATAGAGAGTAGCCGTTGATGGTGCCACTGTGGCCCCCATGGTTATGCCAAAAGTTTGCAAATAGAAAGATCTTTCATATAAAAAATAATTTTTGGTCAAAACCAGCTGTAGCAACTCCAATACAAAAGTTTAAAGTAAACGTGACAGTAACTCAAAAAAGCTGGTAGAAATAACCACAATGGCCTCAGTTTGGTGTATACTTGCATATAAGGACACCACATCAAATGTGACTAAAAAAATCTCTGATGATGTAATGGTTATGGCTTCCAATAATGATAAAAAATGTGAGGTGTCCTTAATAAAAGATGAAATCCGGGCCACTGCTGGCTGAAGGAAACAGTCGCAAAATTTTGACAGAGGTTCCAAAACTGTGTCCTGACATGAAACTATGGGATGGGCAGGTGGACGTGTCATCGATTTATGGATCTTCGGTATAGTATAGATCATTGGAGTTTTAGGAAATTCCAAACATAAAAGAATGTGCTGTACACTGACAGGTCTTGAGTCTGCAAACTTTCTGTGCTATACAAATTGCTGAATATCTTAAAACAATCATCCTGCATAAACTTTCTCATGTTGATGGCTATGAAGCACTAAACTGAGAAGGTTTACTCTGGTGTAGGATTTTTTTGCACACTTTGAATTGAAAAGAAAGCGTAGTTACTCACCTGTAACAGGTGATCTCCGGCAACAGCAGGAATTTAGTCTTCACATATGCGTGATGTCGGTATAGATGGAGCCTGCACGAGAACGCTCCCCAGCATCCAATAGGAAAGCCACCCACAACGTCAACTTCCACATATACGCCGACGACATAATGCTCTACGCCCCAATTACAACCACAGACCCAACAAACGACCAGCTATCAGCCTGCTTCACCGACGTATCCAACTGGCTACAAGACAACAACTTATCCATTAACATAAAGAAGACCGAAGCTCTTATAGTGACAAAAGACCCAGACTTCAAACCACCCACTCACCTCACTATGGGAACCACCCAAATCCAAATACAACCACACATAAGATACCTTGGCATTATCATTGACCAAGCCCTAACCCTTAAGCAGCAAATCAACAAGACCACTGGAACTGTATTCCACAAAGCAAAAACGGCACAACGTCTCCGACCTCTCCTCGAACCGCAGGACTTCAGGACAGTAATACAGGCTCTGACACTCCCTCATCTGGACTACTGCAACATAATCTACCATGGACTACCTGCCACACAAACCAATCCCCTCTGAACTGCCCTAAACACCACGGCGAGAATAATTCACAAGGCAAAGAAACGGGACCACATCACACCAATTCTGAGAGACCTTCATATTCTCCCCATCGAAGCAAGAATCAAGTACAAAGCTCTTCTACTCACCCACAAATCCATCCACCAAACACAAGGCACCCCACTCTGCACCCTACTGCCTCGTCCAACCCACAACAGAACAACCAGACAATCCTCCAACAGCTCCATTGCCGTCCCCCACAAAAGAACCAAGGCAACACAACGGACCTGCAACAGAGCCTTTGAACTCTATGCCCCATCCCTCTGGAACTCCCTGCCAAACCACATCAGGAACAACGATGATCTCCCATCATTCAAAAAGCAGCTAAAAACTGTCCTATTCCAAGAACATCTCTGAATAGGAACCCCCCCCCCCCTATTTCTCTTCAAGAACTTCAGACCAGTAACTGTGCTACCCTGTCAGTCTCTATGTTCATCCCAAAATCATCAATGTTGAGCCCCCGGTGATGGCCCCCCCCTCTATTGATCCCCCCCCCCCTGTTCTGTGTCCCACCTCTTTGACCCGGTGAAAAGCGGGATATAAATGCAGTTAAATAAATAAATAAAATAAATTTGGAAGCACTCCACCGTGCCTGTGTTGCTGCCTTCCCACCTTCCTAACTCCCTTTCAGTTGAGTTTGTAGCTGAGAAAAGAGAGTAAATGACACCCTATAACTCCTAAGGGAGGAGGGCGGGTTGTGAAGACTAAAGTCCTGCTGTTCCCGGAGATCACCTGTTACAGATGAGTAACTATGCTATCTCCAGGAACAAGAAGGAATGTAGTCTTCACATATGGGACTCCCTAGCTCCCAGATGCCAGATGAAGTGACCTCAGAACTGGTTGAGGTTCACCTCAGAGCAGGTATAATGAGGTCATGGATCCCACATGGATTTCTGGTATCTTCAAAGTCCAGGACGGAGGGTAGAAGTTGCATCTAAATCTGAAAGAGGTGCTGGAGTACAGTCTGACCAAACATGGCATCCCGACAGGAGTCCTTGTCCAGACAATAATGGGCAGCAAAGATATGGACAGAAGCCCAAGTTGTTGTTTTGCAAATTTCATGATGGCTACTGAGCGTAGGTTTGCCATCAAGGTGGCCATGGTGCAAACATTATGAGCAGTGACATGCCCTTCCTGGGAGAGTCCTGCTTTGTCACAGGCAAATGAAATGCAGTCCGCTGTCCATCTGAAGAGCGTGCACTTAGAGACAGGAAATCCCAGGTGACTGGGGTCAAAAGAGATAAACAACTGCGAGGCTTTATGATGACCCTGAGTCCTTTGGAGGTAAAAAGCCAGTGCCCGCTTGCAGTCAGGAGTGTGCAGAATTGCTTCCACTCTAGACGCATGCAGCTTAGGAAAGAAAACTGGAAAGTAAAATTGACTGGTTTAGATGGAAGGGAGATACCACCTTTGGCATAAAGTGTGGGTGAGTCCAAACGACGACTTTGTCATGGTGGAAAAAGGTATAGGGAGGATCTGCCACCAAAGCCTGAAGCTCACTAATGCATCTAGCTGAAATGAGGTCAATTAGGAAGATCACCTTCCACATGAGGAACTTAAGTGAGGTTGTGGCTAATGTTTCAAAAGGCAGCTTGAAGAGCTGCGCTAAAACAACACTGAGGTCCCAAGTTACCGGAGGTGGTTTAATGGGAGGTTTGGAACCACAGAGAGCAAAAACCCACATAGGGAACAGGAACAACAGAAACAGCAGGTTCTTCAGACAGATGGCAGGCTTTTTAATTGTCAAAACGAACCCCGACGTTTTAATCGTTGATGTTTTTATTTTAGCGGCTCTCTTTCTGGATACTAGCTGAACTCATAAGATATTACGACGTCTTTGATGACTGTGTCATATGTATGTTCACTTACGACATAGGTAACTGCTATCTCCTCAAATTGCTTCTTCCTTCCTTGACTTTTAGTCCTGCTCTCCCTTTTAGTGTTCATAGTTTTATGATACTCTCCCACATACTTGATTCTTTGATAGTCACACATATGTTGTAATGTGTTTATTTAGTCAATAACTCATTACTTTGTTATTTATTCATTTTATTGTGTTTTAACATTTATTTATATTGATCGTCAGCCATTTCTTCCTATTTCCATATTTATTTGTTTTTAGATTTTTTACGGATATAGAATGTTATTTTTGTTTTATGGAGTCTTGATACCCTTTATTTTTTATATATGCTTATTTATTAATTGTTTTAATTTGTGGTTATATTTTGAGGTTCTGTACCCCCTGAAGAAGGCCCTTTGGGCTGAACCATGTCAGGGTTTGTTTTAACAACTTAACATAGAAACATAGAAAAATGATGACAGAAAAAGACCTTGCCTTTTCTACCTGTTTAGCCACTTTAAGATCATCAGACACAACCACGCCTAGGTCCCGCTCTTCTTTTGTGGACAAAAGTACTTCGCCCCCTATACCATATTGCTCCCTTGGATTGCTGCAGCCCAAATGCATGACCTTGCATTTTTTAACATTAAATCCCAGCTGCCAAATTCTAGACCATTCTTCAAGCTTAGCTAGACCCCTCCTCATGTTATCTACACCTTCCTGGGTATCTACTCTATTGCAGATTTTGGTATCATCCGCAAAGAGGCAAACCTTACCCAACAGCCCTTCTGCTATATCACTAACAAAGATGTTAAAATGAATTGGACCAAGGACAGATCCCTGGGGTGCACTACTGGTAACTTCCTTCTCCTCAGAATGAGCTCCTTTGTGGCCTCCCACTCAACCAATTTCTAACCCAAACAGCAACTATGGGGTCCCTGTTTGTTTATAAGTCACCTGTGAGGAATGGTGTCAAAGGCTTTTTTTTTTAAGTGCCATCGAGTCAGTGTTGACTCATAGTGACCCAGCTACCTCTGGGTTTTCTTGGTAATGTATCACCAGAAGTAGATTGCCAGCCTTTTCTTCCGAGGCAATGGAGGGTAAAGTGACTTGCCTAAGGTCACAAGAAGTGCCAGTGGGAATTGAACCCTTGATCTTCTGGGTAGTAGGCAGTTGCTCTAACCATTAGGCTACTCCTCCACTCTGTCAAAGGCTTTACTGAAATCTAAATACACCATATCTAGGGCTCTCCCTCAGTCCAACTCCCTGGTCACCCAGTCAAAGAAATCCATCAGATTTGGGAGGTTTGGACAGCAGGACACCTCTCATGAAATGCACCACTAGCAGTAATCAAGAGATGGGATGTCCATCAAGCAGATGATGAGAGGCCACAATGGCATTAAGGTGGACTCTCACTGAATTTATCTTTAGACCTTCGTCAAGGACAGGTGGAGGAGAAACTCAAGGAGTTACTCCACTGGAGCAGAAAAAGGATTGAGATCCTTCTGGGAACACCAGACCAAAACTCTATGCCACTTAAAGCGTATGAATGTCTGGTGGAGGACTTTCTAGAAGCTAAGAGGATCTCTTTAACCTCTTGAGTAAAGTCAAAACCCTGTAACGCTATGCTCTCAGTAACCAAGCTGTGAGGCGGAAAGACTGGATTGGGCTGGAGTAGTAAGCCGCTGCCCTAGGAGAGGAGATCTGGTGCATATCCCAATCGGAGAGGATGAGTCTGAGTCAGACGTAGTAGCAGTGGAAACCACAGTTGTCTCAGCCAGTGAGGGACTATGAGAATCATGGAGCCCCTGTTGGGCTGAAGCTTGATAAGCATCTTGGGAATAAGGGGTATGGGAGGGAACGCATAAAGCAGACCCTGGCCCCAGTGCAGGTGGAAGGCATCCACCCATTTGTTGGTGGATGTCAGAGTCCTTGTGCAGAAGTGAGGAAGCTTGACTTTCTGCAGAGTCACGAACAGATCTATGTCTGGAGTTCCTCAGGTCTGGAAGATGTAGGACACTGTTTCTGGATACAGATATCATTTGTGGGGAAGAAGGATGCAACTCAGTCTGTCTGCCAAGTCATTGGATTCTCCCGGTGGGTACACTGCTTGGAGGTGTATCTGATGCACAGTGGCAGAGGTGTATTGCTTCCTCGCAGATTGCCCAATAGCCTGTTCCCCCTTGCTTGTTCACGTAGAATATAGCAAGCTGATTTTCCACCTGGATGAGGACCTGTTGCGTTGTGAGGTGGTGTTGGAACACCCGGAGGGCATTGAGGATAGCCCGAAGCTCCAGGATATTGATCTGGAGTTGTGACTCCTACACTGTCCAGGGTCTCTGTGTAGTCAGGTTGCCCAGATGGGCTTCCCAACCCAGTTTGGAGGCATCTGTCATCAGGGTGCATTGAAGTGGAGGCATCTGAAAAGGTGATCCTATGAGCATAAGAACATAAGATATGCCATACTGGGTCAGACCAAGGTCCATCAAGCCCAGTATTCTGTTTCCAACAGTGGCCAATCTAGGTCATATGTACCTAGCAGTTTCCCCAAGAGACACAAGTTCCACAATGCTTGTACTGGGTCAAGCATTGATATCTTCGGTCACTTCTTAATAATGGTTTATGGACATTTCCTCCAGGAACTTGTCCAAACCTTTTTTAAACCCAGCTACACTAACAGCCTTTACTACATCCTCCGGTAACAAATTCCAGAGTTTGATAACACGTTGAGTGAAAAAATATTTTCTTTTATTAGTCTTAAATAGTTTACCCTGTAGCTTCATTGCATGTCCCCTAGTCTTTCTATATTCTGATAACGTAAACAATCGATCTACGTTTACCCGTTCCACTCCGTTCATTAATTTATAGACTTCTATCATATCTCCCCTCAGCCGTCTCTTTTCCAGGTTAAAGAGCCCTAACCTTTTTAGCCTTTCCTCAAAGGAGTATCCTATGAGGAGATTTTCTGGAGAGCACCACCACTGAAGGGATGTGGTTGAGCAATGACGTGGATCCTGTCTCTTAGATGGCCTGAGACCTGCTTCCACTGGGAGGCCAGAGTCCACTGCAGTTGGGCATATGCAGTTGGGCATGTGGAAAAACATGTATTGTAGAGGCCATGTGCCCAATAAGCTGCAGCATTTTTTGGGCTGTCATAAGGTCTCTTAGGAGCGTCTGGGATGCTATTTCTACTAGATGAGTTCAAAGAAAGTTCAAAAATGTCCTGGACTGTTCGGTGTCTAGCAGAGCTCCGATGAACTCTAGTCTTTGAGTTAGAGTGAGATGGGATTTTGGGAAGTTTATGACAAATCCCAAGTGCTGTAGTACTGCTATGGTACGATGCAAGGACGGCAAAACCTCTTGGGAGGTGTCTGCCTTTATTAGCCAGTCATCTAAGTAGGGGAAGATGAATATCCCCAGAGTTCTTAGATATGCAACTACAACCACCATGCACTTTGTGAAGACTCTTGAGGAAGAGGTGAGTCCAAAAGGAAGGACTCTGTACTGATAACGTTTTCCCTGAAAGGTGAAGCGTAGATACCTCCTGTCTCCTTGATGGATGAGGATATGTGTGTATGCTTCTTTGAGATCTAGAGAACAGAGCCAGTCCTGACTCTGGAGATAGGGAAGAAGAGTCCCAAGAGAGACTTTTCGTGGACTAGAAATTTGTTGAGGTTTTTGAGGTCCAGAATGGGCCTGTGCCCTCTGGTTTTCTTTGGAATGAGAAAGTAGGGAGAGTAGAAGCCCACTTCCTGCTGGGATGTTGGGCTGTGGCGCCCTGAGACAGAAGAGAGGATGCCTTGTCCTGCAGCAGAGCAGTGAAAGGTGGTTGTGTTTGATACGCTCCCTTGAATGTGGAGGAGGCAGAGCTTGTAAGTGAAGTCTGTACTCCTCTTGAACTATGGTGAGTGTCCACTGCTCTGAAGTGATGAGGTGCCATCTGTGGACATAGTGACACAGTTTGCCTACTATATGGAGAGGTCAGGGATCCTCCAGAGGCAGGGTGGCAGTGTTCTCTAGAAATGAGTCAAAAACCAGGCGCAGCTTGTGGCTGCGGGGCTGGTTGAGATTTAGCCTCCTGTGGCTTCTTCTGCTGCTTAGGAGGCTGTTGCCTCTTCTGTGGGGCCTGTCCCTGATACTGAGAAGCAAGTGGATAGGAAGAGAAGAATTTCTTTTTATTATTGTATAAAGACTTCTTTGCAAGTGTCTTTTTCCTAGCAGGGTTACTCTGTTACTCTGGACAGTCTCTTTAGAGTAGGATTTTCTGCCCCAAGTCTTCACAAAGTGCATGGTGGTTGTAGTTGCATATCTAAGAACTCTGGGGAAATAGAAACATAGAAACATGATGACAGAAAAAGACCACATGGCCTATCTAGTCTGTCCTTTCATATCAACAACTACAACAGTCCACTTTTTACCTTTAAAGATCCTCTGTGTTGGTCCCATGCTTTTTTGAATTCAGTTACTGTCCTCATCTCTACCACCTCCACTGGGAGACTATTCCATGGATCTACTACTCTTTCCGTAAAGAAATATTTCCGCATATCACTCCTGAATCTATCTCCCTTCACCCTCATCCCATGTCCCCTCGTAGCAGAACTTGTTTTCAATTGAAAGAGGCTCTCTCTCTGAACATTTATGCCACGGAGGTATTTAAACATCTCAATCATATCACCTCTATCCCGCCTTTCTTCTAAGGTGTACATATTAAGATCCTTAAGTCTGTCCTCATATGCTTTATAATGAAGCCCACTAATCATTTTAGTAGCCACCCTCTGCACCGACTCCATCCTGTTCACATCCTTTTGAAGGTGCGGTCTCCAGAATTGCACACTATACTCCAAATGAGGTCGCACCAAAGACTTATACAGAGGCATTATCACTTCTTTTTTTCTGCTAGCCATTCCTCTCCGTATGCACCCAAGCATCCTTCTAGCTTTTGCTGTCGCCTTTTCTACCATGTTATCTACACTTTCCTGGGTGTCTACTCTATTGCAGATTTTGGTATCATCCGCAAAGAGGCAAACCTTACCCGACAGCCCTTCCGCTATATCACTAACAAAGATGTTAAAAAGAATCGGACCAAGGACAGATCCCTGGGGCACACCACTGGTAACATCCTTCTCCTCAGAGTGAGCTCTATTTACTTGTACTCTTTGTCGCCTCCCACCCAACCAATTTCTAACCCAAGCAGTAACTTTAGGGTCCATCCCTAGGGTGCTCAGTTTGTTTATAAGTCGCCTGTGAGGAACAGTGTCAAAGGCTTTACTGAAATCTAAATACACCACATCTAGAGCTCTCCCTCGGTCCAACTCCCTGGTCACCCAGTCAAAGAAATCAATCAGATTTGATATCCGTCTTCCCCTTCTTATTTGACTGACTAATAAAGGCAGACACCTCCCAAGAGGTGCTGCTGTCCTTTGCCAATCTTTGCCAAAGAGATTTTCCCCTATGCAAGGTATATTGCCTAGCTTATCTTGAACCCACTGTTCAAGATCTGAGGCCTGAAGCCATGCAATGCGATGTGCACTGATGTAAATTGCCAAAGTCCTGTTTGTGCACTCAAAAGCATCAAAAGTAGCTCTATTGACGAACTTTGATACATTTTGGCAATGTTTAACTAGGGCGAGATAGTCTGCCCATTTGTCATCTGGGAGGAGAGGAGCAAATGTTTTGAGATCTCTGGAGACCTCCTTTAGAAACATTCCCATATAAAGTATAAGAATTGATCCTAGCTGAGAGCATGGAGGCCTGGAAGCATCGACACCCAAAGGCATCGAGGGTTCTCGATTCCATACAGGGTCGATTAGAGGAATGAATCTTCAAGCTTTTGATTCGACACATAGCAATTCAACCACCATGGAATGGTGGGAAAGCTGTGACTTTTGGAAGCCGGAACACTCCGGTACCCAATACATGGTATCGAGACATCTATTTTGGGGTGAGACCATGAGGGGCATCTCCCATATACAGAGTATAAGATCACAAAGGATGCGGTGCACTGATAAGGTGGCTGCTTCCTTGGGTGCTGTTGGGTTTTGGAGGATCCTTCACCCTTGGCTCCTTCTCCGATGTCACCATGATAGAGAGATCTTTGGCTAGGTCTCAAATAAAATCCTGAAAGGACATGTCCTCTGGCAGCAACATGCGCCGCTATTGAGGTGGGGAAGGGTCTGAATCGACCACCGTGAATCAAGTGACTCCACATCCAAATCGGGGGGAATCGGAATCGGAGGACTCGAAATATCGATGGGCATGGTGCGCACCAGAAGATAGATGCCGGTACCAGTGTTTGGATGTATCGGCCTCGGTGAGCCGTTTGGGCCTTGCACTGGTATTGGTAAGGGATTCCAGGGAGGGCATGGGCGGGAGCGATGTCGCACCTCGAACCGGTGTCGATGTCAGTACCAGAACTGCTCCTGATTGCCTGATACCTGTAGCCAACGGTTTTATGGGTACCGAGACTACAAGTAGGGCTGCCAAACTATGCTCAATGGCCAGTATGCACTGGTCTATCAAAGTTGCCAATGCTTGGGTATCAGTGCCGGATATTTGTGCCACTGTCCCAAAGCATGGCACCAGTAGTTCTCTGGAGGTCGAGGCCTCAGGAGCATCCTGGAACCACTCGATGGCTTTGGATGGCAGGGCCTCCCGCTGAGACTGTTTGGCAGGCCGATCCGCCTCCGAGGCCACCCCCGAGGGATCTCAATATTTAGAGTGAGATCTTCCCCTGGAGATTCCCGCAGACTTTGATGTGGCCTTGTGCTTGGACTTCGAGGATACCTGAGATCTAGGAGAGGATGAAGAGGCCCTCGACGAAGTGGACGCCAATGATACTGGGTCCGAGGCGAAGAGTGTACCTAATTTAGAAGGCTGGCTCTGTAGGCTTCTCCAGGTCATCTTCTGGCAAAGGGGACAGTCCTTTGGCTGGTGGTCTGGGCCGAAGCATTTTAGACACCAGTCATGTGTGTCAGTTGCTGAAATGGTGCTTGGCACTCTTAGTGCATTTTTGATTGATGCCCAGTAGGTTTTTTTGTTGTTTTTTTAAAGAAAATAAGGAAAAGAAAGAAATAAGAAAAAAGAATAAAGGAACCAGTGATGTCTGAGATGGGAAGGCAGATGCTATCCACAAAAAGAAGATTTTTTTTCTACGGTGACAGGATTTGCTTCCTTTTGGCTCCGCAGAAAATGAAGAACTGAAGAGGAGTTGGGAAAGCAGCAACGCAGGCGTTGTGGAGTGCTCTCAAAGGCCTTCCTATTGGATGATGGGGAGCATTCATGCGCGGGCTCCATTGGTACCGACATCACCCATATGTGAAGACTACATTCCTGATTGCTTCTGGAGATTAGAGGTTACACAGTTAACAAGCCAAACTGAAGATGATGATATGCTTTCTTGCAGCGGCTTTTCACATTCACAAGGTCTGGTGAAAATAAAATATTAAACTAAATCCAAATCTTCGGTAATTGTGGCTTGAGATAGATCAACGGCTGCTGAGCAAAACTCTGTCCAAGCGGAATCTGACACCTTTGCGTAGCACCATAAAGTCCACAAAGAAAGACTATAAGGTCCAGAGAGTTAGCCTATTTCTCTTTTCTGCTGCAATACTATGGTCCTTCTTGAACTCAGCTATACCTTTAGTTCCACTGAACTAAACATCTTCTATGATTATCCCACACTTTCTGGAATTCAGACTCTATTTTGGCTTCCATCACCTTCTTTTTTTGGCAGAATGGTTATGAAGATTTGAGTTGTTCAAGCTATGGTGTTTTCAATAACGTCATATGGATGCAAAAGTTGCACAGTGGAAAAGATAGACAGGAAGAAAATTGATGTCTTCGAATTATGGTGCTGGCGACAAATACTGTGTATATCATGAACTGCCTGAAGAACAAACCAGTCATTACTAGAGGAAATCAAATCTAAGCTTAGAAGCTCCGATGACAAGACTTTGACTTTCATACTTTGGACATATCATGCAAAGAGAGAGATAATTGGAGAAAGACATAATCCACACCATGCCTCGAATCCACACGCTCCTCTGTCTTCTTGTTCATCGGTCTCCGTCTATGGAACTCTCTGCCGTCAGCACTTTGCCTGGAACTTTCCTACTCTTCCTTCAAAGCTAAGCTAAAGACCCATTTTTTCTGCACAGCTTTCGATCTTCCCCCCCCCCCCTCCCTCCCGATAACTAATGGTTTTCCTTTCTCTCCTATTGCTGTACTACTGTTTCTTCTCTTGTTGCTGTCTCTTTTCTATCAACAAATGGCGTTCCTTTCTTTTCTCAGCAGTCTCCTGTTGTTTTTTTAATGTAAACCGCCGCATACCTTCTGGTTTTGGCGGTCTATCAAGTTTTAAATAAAGATAAAGATAAAAGATAATGCTTGGCAAGGTAGAAAGTCAATGTAAAAGAGGAAGGCCAGCAATGAGATGGCCTGATACAATAACAGCAGCTATGGGTGCCACTCTATCAACAATGAGCCGTCTGACAGTTTAGGTCAACTATCCAGAGGGTCGCTATGAGTCGAAAAGGACTCGACGGCACTTAACAACTTTTTATGTGAAAAAATATTTCCTTACATCATTCTGAACCTGCTCCCCTTCACCCTTGTGCTATAAATCTTTGTTCTTGAACTTTCTTTCTACTGAACAATACTGAACTCTTATGCAATATTTATATCTGTATCCTTTCTTCGAGGGTATACATATTTTGGTTCTTAAGAGGTCTATTTAGTAAAGTGTGATACAATTCTGCAACTTTAGCATGGAAAAAATTCCAGTAGAATCCCTCTGTACTTTTGTGTCTGTTAATGCAGCTGGGAACATTGTCAATGCATAACAGCAGGCCTGCCATCTCAGGTCCTACATCCTTTTTAGAGACCAGTGTCTCAAATAAAATTGCTCTATCCTTACCATGGTATTCCCATAGACAATAAAGTGTAAATCCCCAATGGCTTGTCTCCATATCTTACTAGAGTAGTGGCCCATACAATGAACTCTCCCCCTAATGGAGGACCAGGACTAAAGATAAGAAAATATGACCCTATGTGGCTAGCCCTGACCCATCTAACAACCAAAATAGCGTCCCCAGAAGACCTCTGCCCCTGGATCCTAAGTCACCCCTCCAGCAGCAAAATATATGGGGGATAGGAGCAATCCCTACTCGTTCCTGCCCCAGTTGCTTCCATCTTTCAAAATAGTGGCATCGGACCCCTATGGTACATCAAAATACACCACTATATGTCAGTGCCATGCGAGGGAAATAGCTAATTATCTTTCCATGCATAGGGCCTGATTTGTTTTGCATTCAATGCCAATTTAATTTGGTTTTCCGTGTGTTAATTACCCCAAAATGTGTGGGTATTCTACATATGCACTTCCATATTTTTTAAAATACACATGTACACCACAATTCCACCCCTGGCCCACTCAAACTATACGCCCAGGAGTGTCTGTGTGCAGTGTATGTATATGAACATGCATCTTGTTGGCACATACATATAGTTTATGCATGTAAAAGGATGCATAATTTTATAAAAAGCCTTTTTTGCATGTAAAACCAAATTTATGCACAGAAACATTCTTCTCTTGGATTCAATATATTCCACATCTCTTTTCCTTTAGCAGTGATTCCATTAATTTTCCCATCACTGTGTTCAGATTAACTAGCTATAGGTGCCTGAAAAAAACATCTTTTTCTGTTTAACCCTCCCCTCCTTCCCTCCCAAAATAAAACAAAATTATATACATATGAATAAATCAATGGCAATATCACAATATTTTTACACAATATCAAATGAAGATAAAGATATTTTAAATTTGTCAGATTATAAAAGGATCGATCAAGCAAACTTATTTTGTTACATGTGATTGCATATAAGAATATTGTGGCGATATGGGTATAATTTGACTATATTCATAGGTAGCAGAATAAAGTGGACCACTGGGGCCATGACCCAGCCAGTATTTTGCCCAGCATAGCATCAGCAAATAGAGAGCTTGGGGGTGCGGCTAGAGATTGGTTTGTTTGGCCCCTCCAAACAAAAATGTGTTCTGCTTCCCGGACTACATTAGAATGGATAAACAGAATTTAAGTGATTGTTCTACTTTCCCATGAACCTTCTGAAATTTGCTATTAAAAAAAGAATTCAGATAATTCAATGTGCTGATTCAACAGGATCTTTCCTCATAAAGTGGGAGAAAAACTTTAATGAATCAGGCCACAAGCATGAAAAGTGCCATCATATGTTCTCACTCAGTCTCTAAGGCTCTTTAGTTGTAAGCCCTTTCCCTCCCCCTACACCTGTGGCTTCCACAGAGTCAGGTGCTAAGCCAAAGTTGAAACCCAGGGGAATGTATAGCAAGGAAGGCTGGTCCTTCTGCTCATGCAACTTTCAAGCTTAAGACAGCTGTTCAGCTAAGAGCACAAGCTTGAAACACTAAAGCAGTAGAAGCACAATAGACCTCCGTTTAGAAGCATTCCTATACGTAAACAGTAGCATTTATACATCTGGATTGGACTACACATGTAAATGTGATTTTAGAAAGCTGCTATTTACAAATGGGGATGCTTACCATGATTAGATGCTAAGAGGGCTTAGTTATGGTGGCGGGTGGGGGGGGGGTGGAATATTAACATGTGCATTCCCCATTTTACAAACAGAATACGTGATGATAATAAAAAATCTAGACGTCGCATTTACAGATGCCCTGAGACACAAATAAGATCCTGCATGAAAGCGTAGGTTTAAATATTGAGGTGAAGCCCCCTTCCTTGATTACCCCCTGACATCGATCCTCCCTCTGGCATCGTCCCCCAACATCCAATCAATCCAACACATCACTCCTGACATCTGATCCCCCACACCAGATCCCGGCCAGACTTCCATCCCCCTCTGATATCCAATTCTCCTTATGCATCAAGTTCTCCCCAACTCAGCCCCACCCGTGGGATCAACTCCTCACACATGACCCCTTCCTCAGCATGCAGACACCTCCCCCAATGGCTCTGCTACAAGATTCCCCCCCATCTTTGACCCCCACATCCCATTCCTAGCCTGACCGGGGTCCCTGGTGTCTGGAGGGAGCAGAAGCAATCCCCGGTCGATCCTGCTCACCCAGCCCTAGGTTTCAAAATGGCACTCACAAGCCCTAGCAGTAATCTTGTGGTACTACTCCTAGGAGACAGGCCGCAAGATTTCTTGATGCAATGTTGGGGTTGGATGGAAGGATCAAATGCTGGGAGGGGACTGTCAGGGGGTTTTCAACGGGAAAATTTGTCCTGCTGATTGGTGTGTGTGCATGTAGATTGGGAGCACTGATTTTAAACAGTTGCTCCCATGAACATGTGGGGTAAAGCTACACATTTTTTCCCCATGGACAGCTTTTTAAAATTGGTGTTCCTGCTGGATGCCGGAAGACACTGATATACAGTCCTGCATATCCTTGCATGTATTTCACAAGAGGCTGCGTCTGGCAGAGCCTCTTGTATAATACAATGGGAATTTTCCATGTTTTGAAATGGATGTCTTAATGTCCCTCTCCACATCCTCTCTAAAATTTGCCTTCACATGTAATATCTATGATGGTTTACTTTATGCAAATGTTATGCAAGCCAGCGTTATAAACTGAACCTAAACAGGACAGAGCAACTCTGTACTCACACCATAGACTAGACAGGAGGGTCCCCATAAAATTTGATGGTTATGTCCCAGGAGCCTCTGTTATATTTTTGTTTTCCCTTTTGGAATTACCTGGCATTGATATCATCTTCAGAATGTGAACGACATCTCACAGCTGGAGCTGCTGCTTACAAAAAGTGTAACCCCAGGGCATAAAGAAGGCAGGAGAGCACGGAGCGCTTCAAATGCCCTCCTCTGCTTTGCTTTTGGTTTACTTTTACCATGTTCCCTCATGTGTCTCTCAGTGTCTGCGTCTTACTAGTGTTTTTTCATAACCTCATAGGTTTTCACGTTATTTTCTGAGATTGGCATGTTACAACGTATGTTCTCTAGCAGCGCCTGCTATCCTTACCTGGCTCGTTATGTCACATGGCATCGGGGAAGGTGGCTTGGAGTACATGGCATCCTGGGAGATGAATCCAGAGTCATGCGAAGAGACGCTGGACAAGCGGGTGCTGGCGCTGGCAGGTTGCGGTAGGCTGCGGTAGCGATAGGTGGAACTTGGTGAGTATGTGTGAGAACCGCTGGGCCAAGACGTAGCACCCTTTGCACTGTTAACACTGCTGAGGGGTGGTAGGAAATAGGGGAGAGAAGGGAGACAGGATGGAGGAGCAGAAAGGAAAAGGGGGAATGGAATTTTGGCAATGACGATAATTCAGGATAAACAATGCATGTTTTTAGGGTAAAGGAATTTTAAAAGGGAAAGGAAGGAAAAGACAGTTTAAGACAAAGGTGTGATTCGGACAAGAAGCTACATGAGAGGACACAAGTTAAAGAATAGTGTCAACCGGAAAAGAGGGGAACAGGGAAAAATAGAAGGAGGGGAGATCTGCCTTTTTCTTCTTATTTCTGTGGAAAACTCAAAGTTAGTTCAGATGACATTATCATACAAATATGACTGCACCCTTCAGCTCTCACCTGCACAATGTATCTGCCACTCCTAAATGAACTACGGCATTGTAGACCCTGCCATGAGAAACTGCAACATGGATTGCTGTGGGGGGTGGAGGAGGGGCACTCTTCTGTGTGGATACAGCAGCTACTGACTCAAGAATCACCCTTCATTGCAGTGACATAGCCAGGACAGATTTTATGGTGGGGCCTAGGGTTAATTTGGATGGCCATAAGGAAGGGCCACTGTTGACTTCACCTCCAATTCTCTTCTTATTGGCTATTATCGACTAAATGGACCTACTGTGGCTACAGCCACGCTTCAGTGTCAAAACAATATGCAGTGTTGGAGGGAAAGATGCTTTTTAGTATGGATGCCAACGTGCATTGCCTGAGGGATCGGGAGGCATGTCTTTCATTGTGGATGCAATGAATGATGTGTGGATTACTGGGATGGGGTGGTGGGAGAGGAGGAAGCCATTCATCAGTCTGAATTGCCAGTGAGAATCCATCCTTCAGCATGAAGGCAGTGTGCACTGCCCAGAAACAATTACTCTTCAGTGTGGATGAAGTGAATGCATTTTTTATTGCTATTAGGATGATCTAAAATAATACATTACAGATATGCATGGTATCAAAATTATGAAGAGGATTTCAGTTTTATCAGTACCTAACCCAACTTGTGAGCTCCTTGAATTTGGACAATTTAATAATATCTGTAGATACCACTTGGATGTTGCTGTGTAAACAGCAGCACCATTCAGTGTCCCTACTAAATTACTACAAGGAAGGTTGGAAAAAGCCTAGCAAAGATTTTCCAGAACAGGGGAAGTTCTTTCTGCCAGTCACATCATGCTGTGAGGAAACTCATCTGGGAAGGAAAATCCAAGTAATATATAAACCACTCCCAAAGACAGAACTCTGTCTTTGGCACACTGCCACCGCACCATAAGGGAGGATTGATATCTGTGCACAACCCACCAGTACCGCACTGTCTCAGAAGGAAAGTTGCTCTGTCTGTGTTAAAAAGTAGGGAAAGTCATAGCCTCCAACAGTAAAGGAGAGAGCTTCTAAGAAATGTACCAACAACTCAGCCTTTCAGTCCATCAAAGCAAGGAGCCCTGCGGAATAGTTTAAGGGACCTGCATCTACACAAGCCACCAGCTCTCAGGAAGAAAGGAACCCAAGCACTCATCATATACCAACGACATCAGATCCAGGAGCCCTGCACAGTATTTCGGACTTGTGTCTGCATCACCACCAGCTTCAGATACACTGGGAAAGAGTACCAGAGAGAAAGGATCCCACTCAGTAAAGCCAGACTAAGTAACAAAGGAGCAGGAATGGTGAAGAATTGAGTAACTGTTCAGCTTAAGATAAAGAGTAATTGAAGGGAGTGTGGTAACATACCTAACTGAGAGGAGAAAGAAGTAGTCTACCTGTAACCATTTTGAATAAGGAGGAGTTAACTGCTTGTAACATAGTTCTTGTTTTGTTGCCTCTGCCAATTGTTATTGTTGTTATTGTTCAGTGACCCTAAAATTTAACTAAACCCTGGGTTCAGAGCAGACTTTGGCCTGGACTCTATATGAGAAGGGAAGAGGTGTGAGAGTGTCAAGTGCCAAGAGCCTCCCAGTGGTTGTGGGTCCCCATCAAATAACCCTGATATTAAATTCCATAAGCACAAGAATGAAGAACTGTAAAAAAAAAAAAGAGCTCTTAGATGGGTGCTCCACCTTGTCTGCCAAGCAACTACTAGGATAGTTTCCTGGACCACACAGAAAGGGGGTTACGTATGTAAATATCATCCTGTACAGCATTGTGTAAACTGATGGTGCTCTACAGTTACATCTGTTTACCCTATGGCTTCTCTACTGAGAACTATCTGAAGTGAGGTGAGGGATGGATAAATGAGCTGCAGGTCACTATCATATAAGAAGGAAGTGTCCCCTCTCTCTCTCTCTTGAAATGTTTTTTCCACTCCCAACATGCCTAGCAGTTCCTCCATACCTGCACATGCTGGATTTCCGAGAACCTGAGCTGCTGGGTGATGATGGTGGAGTCTGATACGACCAACTGTAGTCGGATCCTTTCAAATCTTTTATTACCTGCAAGAAGAGTCAGAAAATGGATTATATGGTAAATATGGGCAGAATTTTATCTTCTGAGCTCACACTTATCTTCAAATGACTGAAAACATTTCATCTCGGCATAATAACTCACTATACATTCACAGTTTAAACAAGTGTGGAAAGCATGCCGAGCATGGCTCATGGAATTCTTTCCAACCCTTCTGTGTGTATATGTGCATACACACATCTGTCTGTTTGTATCGATACTGCATATATGTGTTATGTGTCTTGTGTATCTATTGTGTTTGTGTATGTGTATGTGTCTGCACATCTGTTTTGTATGTTTATCAGTTTGTGTGTGTGTGTGTGTATTTGTGGTCTGGCATGTGCAGTGGTGAAAGTTCTAGTGTGGGCCCCAAGCAAAATTTTGCTGAGAGCGCCCCTATTTTGGCCCCCTTGATATTGCGAGACTTCGGCCGGGGTAACACCTTCAGGCCTGGAATGGAGGCAGCGCGACAAACAGATTAAAGTAACTTTGCTGCACTGCCATGTGGGCCCCCTTCCAGACCAGGCTCCCCCACATTGCGGGGGCTGCTTGGGTGGAATTTTCGCCTCTGAGTATTTGTGCTTGAATGTGTGCCTGTGCATGCATGTGTCTGTCTGTGTGTGGATATGTTGGGCCTGATATTCAAAAGGTATTTACATGGTTTGCAGACCTGTATACCATTCAAATGCCACTAAGCAGGATATTCAGCGGCACTAACCTGGTTAGTGCCGCTGAATATCCACAGGTCTGCTGCTCGGCACCTCAATGCTAACCCGGGAATATTGCTGCAACCCGGTTAGCTTCCTGCTTCGGTGGCTCGCCCGGATATTCAGTGCCCTGGCCCTGGCACTGAATATTTGGGTTTAGCTTTCAGCGGCGACCACTATCCGCTGCTGCTGAATTTTGGGCCCGTTAGTTATATGCGTGCATATTTGTATTTATATCTGTGTTGTTTCTCTGTGTGTCTGTGATCAGGAGAGGTGATAAGGAGGGAGGGCGGTTTGACACTGCAGTTCTGCAATCGTGATATTACTGTGAATCAGTATTTGCATGCTGCAGCTGTCGGAGCAGCTTTTTCTATATAAATGTACTGATTCACTTTTTTTTTGTTGCTTTTTAGAGGGAGGAGGGCTTTATTACTCTCCCATCTCCCATCGCGCGCAGAAACTTAACTTGCACATCACATGAACATCCCCCCAGCTCTCCACCTCCCTTTCTCTGACTAGAGTGGCATTCCACTGCTCCGCCCCCAAAGCCTTCCCATTGGCTGGGCCCTACTTACAGTCTCTGCTGGTAATTACATTGGAAGCAAGCAGGGCAGGCTCACTCACACAGGGGAAAGCCAGGGCTGTACCAAGCCATAACTGCACCCTGTGTGACTTGCACCTCTGGTGCGCCCCTCCCCCATTTGTCATTTTCCCCATGCCCAGCATCTCCCCATTTTACTTACACCTACATGTCTATGCTGTTTGCCTTTGCCCTGCTGCCACCGCTTTTCATTTCTCCTTGGCAACGGCAGTAGCAGGAATGGAGCAGATCTCTAATTGTGGGAAAAAACATGCGGGTCTTTCCAACTCCACGCTAGCACATTGGCCCGATCCCTTCCTCATCGGACGTAGGCCTGCATCAGAGGAAGGAGAGACCAGACCAGCCGTTCAAGCCAGAATTGTAAAGAGCCACGTTTGAATGGCTGGTGTGGTCCCTCCCTCCTGTGACGCGAGCCTACATCAGCTGTTCACACAGGGCTAGGTATGACACTGGGGAGAGTATTAGAGAACTACAGATAGAATGTCCAGACATGTTAGCTATCCTTCTAGCTTCCAGACATAAATGTAAAAATCAGTGGAATCCTGAAAAATGCAGAGTTGGCAATCCTAAGATCCTGAGTATGCAACCAAGGCTGGCCTTTCCACTAGGCGAGCTAGGCAGCCAGCCCAGAAGGGTGGCAGCCACGCCGCCCCACCCAGCTGCCGCAGATTCCACAAGGGGGAGGCTAGCAGCGGCACCGCTTTTGGGGGGAGGCTAGCAGCTAGCACCGCTTTTGGAAATACTACTGCTGCCCGCCTTCCCCTCCCAAGATGGAATCGATGGCAGCTGGGGCAGGGGGGCTGCAGTGGCAGCGAGGGGGCAGGGGCAGCAGCAAGGTCGGGGTTTCTGCCTAGTGTGGCAGAAACCCTTGGGCCAGTCCTGTATGCAGCATATTTGACAGGGCAGCCCTTAACTTTGGAATATAGGTATGTTCCTAGCTTGCCAGTTTGTTATCTAGCCCTGCCCATGGCAACAGACTTATTTGCCAGTACATAGAAATCAATAAGAGGACTGTAAAATTCAGTCAGATTTCACAGTAGAAACAGGGTTTAATTTGTGCCAGAATGGGATGGAATGGCAATCTGGCACTTCTTGAGCCTCCAAAGGGAAGTGCCATTAGGTTCCACCCCAAAAATGTAGAGCAGAGCTGAGCCGGTTGACAATCTAATTTCCCAACTTGCAACATGCCCCTGCGTCGGCTGCCTGACTCAGCTCCCAATCAGGCTAGCATCATTCACTGCCACAGTCTCTTCCACTGCTGCTTCTGCAATATTCTTCTCTCTGCTGTCTGCAACACTACTACCACTTTCCTGTACGTGCGTCACAGAAATAAAAGAGAGAGAAGGTGCGGGGCTGTTGAGTTTGTGCATGCTGCTAAGGCTCCGCCAGACCTGCCCCCTCCGACAAACACTTTCTGCTTCTGAGGAGGTGAGTGGCTTGCGCAAGCTCAATGGCCCCGCACCTTCTCTCTGTTCTATTGCTGCTACTGCACATTAAGGAAAGCAGAGTGGCATGTAGGCAGCAAGGAGAAGAGAAGATGACTACCAGATCGGTGCGGGGTGGGGAGGGGCAAGAGGAGAAGCTTGATCGGAGGAGGGTAGAAACAAAAAAGGACAAACTTGTTTAGTGGAAAAAGGGGGACGTGGCATGGTAGGCAGCTAAGAGAAGAGAACATGAGATTGGTGTGGGGGGAGGGGGAGAGGAGATGCCAGATCAGATGAGAGCAGAAACAAAAAGGACATACCTGCTCAGAGGAGAAAGAGGGATGTTGGACACTGGGACACGATGAGTAGGGAGATAGAAGGGATATGCTGGATCAGGATGGGAGGAAAAAAACAAGAGGTACTTGGGGAAAGGACAGAGGGGAAGGAAGATGCTGACGAGGGAGGGGGAAGACAAAAGGAGAGGCTAGATGGGAGGGAGAGGCAATGGTGGATAGAGGAGGGGACAGAGACCCAGTGGGCAGATAAAGACACAGAGGGATACCAGGAGGGAGGGAGTTGAGTGACAGTGGAAATGCTGGATATGGAGGGATGGAATAGGAAAGCAGAAGCTATTAGGATCAGGAGGGAGGTTGTTAGAAGACAGGAAGGGATAATTAACATAAGAGGGGAATAGGGACGGACAAAGAATGTTGGACATCAGGGAATGGAGAGAAAGGGCAGATGGTGGGCAAGGGGGCGTATAAAGAGAGGGGGTGATACTGGACATTGGGGAGGGATAAGGTTGTTCAAAGAGAGGATGCTGGGCACTGGGGGGTGGGGGAGGGTGACAAGAAATACCAACACAAGGGGGTGGGGGCAAGACGACAAAGAGGGAGGATCCTAGATATGAGGGGGATGAGGAAATAGGGGACATGCTGCATTTAGCAGGAGGGACACAGATGGAGGATACTGGAAATGGGGGGAGGGGCGACAGAAAGACAAAGGTGGATGAAGAGGGGGGAAGAGAGAAGATGCTGGATGAAAGATGGGGAGGAAGAGAGAGAGAAGATGCTGGATGAAAGATGGGGAGGAAGAGAGAGAGAAGATGCTGGATGAAAGATGAGGAGGAAGAGAGAGAGAAGATGCTGGATGAAAGATGGGGAGGAAGAGAGAGAGAAGATGCTGGATGAAGGGTGGGGAGGAAGAGAGAGAGAAGATGCTGGATGAAGGGTGGGGAGGAAGAGAGAGAGAAGATGCTGGATGAAGGGTGGGGCATAGAGAGGGAGAGAAAGAGGATGCTGGACAAAAGGGGAGAGAGAGGGGAAGGGGATGCTGGATGAAGAGTGGGAGAGGAAGGAGATGCTGGATGAAGGGTAGGGGAGAGAGAGAGAGAAGATGCTGCTTGAAGGGTGGAAGAGAGAAGAGATTTAGCAAAAGACTAGGGAAGAATAAGATGGTGAATGGGAGGGTGAGGTAAGGGATAGATGGAAAGCTGTAAGTAGAAGTAGTAAAAAAAGGGAGATTTGAAGGCTGGATCGTAAGGAGGAGAAGTGAAATCTGAGTGGATAAAGGCAGAAAAATAAATGGAAGAAAAGGAGACAATCAATTTCAAAGAAAGCTGGGAGGAAGTGAAGGAGACTAAAAATATGAGAAGTAGCAGATGGACTGGAGATCCTGGAAAGAGAGTTAACAGAAGATAGTGGAACGCAGAAAGAAGAGACCGGTACCAACACAACTAGAAAAATAAAAAAGCCAGACAACTAAGGTAGAAAAAATAATGTTATTTTTTAATTTAGTGATTGAAATATGCTGGTTTTAGGAATTCACATCTTCTGTCTTTATATTTTACAGAGTGCAAGGAGACCTGCTTGTTCTCTATTTCTCTAGTGTTGCACTACATGCAGAGTGTAATTTCTTGGGGTTTCAATTTAATTTTTAGCTACATGCAGTATTTCTATTTTAAGTTTGTGATTACTTATTCTGTACTTGGTTAGGGTCCATTTGCATGGGTGACTAAGGTCAGATGTTCTGTTACATGGCGTTTCCATCTAGGGATCTGTAGTAATCTGACTTGTTCAGTTTCCCAATAGGTGTATTAATGTTCTAAGGCCCACTGTAATCTTTATGTTGCTGCCTTTTCCTAACTAGGACTTTGTTGTGTGACTTGTGTAAGTTAGTGCTGTTATAGTACGGTAGATTTGCTGAATAGGTCTGAGTGACTCTTGTAGGTTTTTATGTTGTTGTTAAGCACCGTTTAGTCAGTGTAGACTCACGGTGACCCTCTGGATGGTTGACCTAAACTGTGCACAGTCTTCAGTCAGGCGGCTTATTGTTCATAAGAGTGGCACCCATAGCTCCTGTTATTGTATCGATCCATCTCATTGCCGGCCTTCCTCTTTTGCGTTAACCTTCTACCTTACCAAACATGATGTCTTTCTCTAATGATCTTTCTCTTTGCATGATGTGTCCAAAGTATGAGAGTCAAAGTCTTGTCATCTGAGCTTCTAAGGAAAGCTTAGGTTTGATCTCCTCTAGTTCTAACTGGTTTGTTCTTTGGGCAGTCCATGATATACACAACATTTGTCACCAGCACCATAATAGTGTTGGTGACAAATGCTGTCCATCGATTTTCTTCCCGTCTATGGTTTCTGATCATAAATATACAGGTTGAAAAACCTTTTGGTCCACTTGATCTTTATGGTATACTCTATATTAATTCCACCTTTTCCTGATCTTCTCAGCATCATTCAACATGGATCCTTCAGCATCTTGTAACGTTCCAATTCGAGGCTCAAATTTTTTCTTTAACTCTCGTAGCTTTAGTAAAGCCAATCTTGTTCTTCCTCTAATAGTTTCTGATTCTGTTTCCTTGCATGAGTCATTGTACAATATGTCCTGTTAGTGGAGGGAATTTATGTTCCTGTTACTGAGATTACACCAAAATCTTTTTTTTTTGTATGGTGAGCTCTCTGGTAAAATGTCCTAGTTTTACTCTGCACCAATTGTTGGGGAAGGATCCATGGAGATTCCTATGGATATATGCATAGTTACATTTAACACTCCAACGGTCCAGCGTGCAATGTCAGGGGGTCAATATTTTTTTATATTAGAGTCCAAGGCTACATAATTAAATTGCTACCATTTTTGTTCAGAAATTGAAAATATATTTTTAAATTATGTATAGCCTGGGAATATAAGTTGTTTTCTTTTTTTCTTGAAGTAAATGCCTGGCTAATGCTCTAAGTGAGAGCCCACTCCCAATGGGACCCTCCCTTTTGGTGCGCCTTGGGGGTTACCATCTCATCCCTTGCCTCAGGCAGCAATTGCCTTGAGCCACCCCGGCCTTCACTGTTGGAGCAGAGGTCAGAACCGAGGTTGCTGGAAGTATTATCATGTAGGTTGTATCTGTTACCGGAGGATGTAGTAAGGGCTGTTAGTATAGCTGGGTTTAAAAAACGTTTGGACAAGTTCCTGGAGGAAAGGTCCATAAACCACTATTAAAAAGGGACCCAGGATATCAATGCTTGACCCAGTACAAGCATTGTGGAACCTGTGTCTTTTGGGGATATTGCTAGGTACGTATGACCTAGATTGGCCACTGCTGGAAACAGGATACTGGGCTTGATGGACCTCGGTCTGACCCAGTATGGCATGTCTTATGTTCTTATGTTCTTACAGGCACTTCCATGTTTACCATGGCTTGCAATGCTGCATCCCACTGCCTCAGCTGGCACCTGTGCTAGCTTCTGCATGCAAAAATTGGGGCTGCTTCTTTGGGAGTTAACTGCAGAACAAGAGAGGTAAGGGTAGAGGAGGGGGAACTAAGGAGCATATTTACTAATCTAGGCCAGGGCCGGCCCGTCCATTGAGCGAGAATGTTTTTTGCACAGGGCCCCGCGTTTCAGGGGGCCCCGCGCAAAAAACATTCTGATCCAAAAGTAAAATTTAAAAAAAATAAAAAAAAGCTGTCTGCTGCCGCTTCCGGGGCCGCCGCGGCAGAATCGAGTGTGCCGCGGGGCCCCCCCTGTGCCCGGCAGAGCCTGCCCTCCCCTGTATCAGCTCTCTCTTTCCAGCGGCAGTCACACGCGCCCTTCGCGCTCTGAAAGCCGACGTGTGTGACTGCCGCTGGAAAGAGAGAGCTGATACAGGGTAGGGCAGGCTCTGCCGGGCACAGGGGGGGCCCCGCGGCACACTCGATTCTGCCGCGGCGGCCCCGGAAGCGGCAGAAGACAGCTTTTTTTTATTTTAAATTTTCCCTGGGCTGGGCTGGGCTGGGGGGGGGGTTAGGAGTGGTGATGGGTGATGGGCGCTGGGGGGGGTAGGAGTGGTGATGGGCGCTGGGGGGGCTTAAACTAAAAATTGGGTGATGGGGATTAGGACTGGAAATGGGCTGGTGGGATTAGGACTGGAAGTGGGTTGATGGGGGGTTAGGAAGGGTAATGGGCTATGGGGGGCTTAAACTAAAAATTGGGTGATGGGGGATTAGGACTGGAAATGGGCTGGTGGGATTAGGACTGGAAGTGGGTTGATGGGGGTTAGGACTGGTAATGGGCTATGGGGGGCTTAAACTAAAAATATGGTGATGGGGGATTAGGACTGGAAATGGGCTGGTGGGATTAGGACTGGGAGTGGGCTGATGGGGAGGTTAGGACTGGTAATGGGCTATGGGGGGGCTTAAAAGAAAATTTGGGTCATGGGGGAGTAGGACTGGAAATGGGCTGGTGGGATTAGAACTGGGAGTGGGCTGATTGGGAGGATAGGACTGGTAATGGACTATGGGGGGGCTTAAACTGAAAATTGGGTGATGGGGGATTAGGACTGGAAATGGGCTGGTGGGATTAGGACTGGGCTATGGGGGGCTAGGACTGGTAATGGGTTGGGGGGGTTGCTAGGACTGGAAATGGGCTGAGTGGAAGGGAGCTTGAACTGCAAATAGCTGATGGGGACGGGGCTTGGAATGGAAATGGGCTGAGGGGAAGTGGGGGGCTTGAACTGCAAATAGCTGATGGGGAGGGGGACTTGGAATGGAAATTGGCTGAGTGGAAGGGGGCTTGAACTGCACCTAGCTGATGGGAAGGGGGGCTTGGAATGGGCTCTTA
This sequence comes from Ichthyophis bannanicus, assembly GCA_033557465.1. Lineage (NCBI taxonomy): Eukaryota > Metazoa > Chordata > Amphibia > Gymnophiona > Ichthyophiidae > Ichthyophis > Ichthyophis bannanicus. Next base: position 558,008,941 of record CM066034.1, on the reverse strand, counting down.
GGGGAGGGAGCTAGGACAGGAAATGGGCTGATGGAGGGGCTAGGATAGGACTGGGAATTGGGTGTTGGGGGGAGCTAAGATTGGAAATGGGCTGTGGTGGGGGCTTGGATTGAAATGGACTCATGGAGGGGCTAGAACTGGAAGTAGGCTCATGGGGGGCTTGGATTAGAAATGGGATGAGTGGAGGGGAGCTAGGATTTAACATGGGCTGATGGTGGGGCTAGGAAAGGACTAGAAATGGGCTGATGGGAGGCTGGTATTGGAAATGAGCTGATGAAGGGACTCGGATAGGACTGGAAATGGATGGGGGAGGTAGGACTGGAAATGGACTGATGGGGGGCCAGGACTGGAAATGGGCTGATGTGGGGACTAGAAGGGAGCGGATACTGGGTGGGGCTGGAACTAAAAGGGAGCTGATGTTGGGGGAGATTAGAAGGGGATGGAGCTAGGAGAGTGAAATGGAGAGGGGAAAAATATTTTGTGTGGGAGGGAAGAAAAATGTACAATTGGCCGGGTATTGGGAGACTAAGTGGGGATTGAGGATGGAGGGGTAAAATTTGAGTGGATGAAATAGGAATGAGGAAAGAGCAAAAGGAGAAAGATTATTATGTTAAAGCAGATGTAGAGAGAGAATGGAAAAAAACTAGAAGAGAAGAAAGGACAAATGGACAGCAGACGATGGAGAGAAAGCAGAAGACACAAATAAACCAGAAGAAAGTGGCTGGAACAATTGCAACTGAAAAAAAAAATGCACAAAAGGTACAAAGATATCTCTTTATTTTGAATTTATTAACTGGAATATGTCAGCTCTGGGAAATGTGCATCATTAATGTCTGTGCTTTGTTTAGTACAAGAGGAAATTAATTTATAGTTTTATTTCTACATTGTTGTTGTACATTCCAAGTTTGGCTTTTAGGGTTCCCAGTTTAATTATTGTCTTCCTGTTTTTAAATTGTGATTCCTTGTTTGGTGATGGTCTATGTTCTGCATGTGTAACTGAGCTGAGGTATTCTGTTTATGTAATTCCTATTTGACATTGTCACTTGTTCTCTTTCCCCAGTAGGTCATGTATTGTTATTCTCTGAAATGCATTGGTTTAATATTTGCAGTGTTGCCTTTTGATAGGTAGGGTATGGTGCTTTATGAGTCCTGGTAGTGCTGTTAGGATACGGTGGGTTTGCTATGGGTTCTAAATGGGCAGTGTTTGTAGTAGTTCCTAATGTGCCTGGCGGTTGGCACTGGATTATAGTAATGTAGAAATCTTTGTCTTTCTTTATCCATACACTCATGAAGAGGCATGTTTACTAAAAGTTAGTGTATGGTAACATTATGCAAATATTTATGCAAATGAGGCCACTTATGCAAATGAGGCCCCGCACCGAGTCTCCGCACATGGCCCCGCACCCCACTTGGGCCACCCCTGAGCTAGGCTATGCTATTTGTAACTAGGGCCCACTGAATAACATCGGACTTAGTTACAAAACAGCATGCGCTAACCATTAGTCCCGCTCAGTAAACATGTCCCTAAGAAAATTATTGTGTTGGGAAGGATGGATGGACCATAGAGAGAAAATCATTGTTTTTGCTCAACAACTTAGTTTCAGGTGCTACATAGTACATTATTTTGAAAGATGGCTAGTATTTTATTATTATCCTGATGTTATATTAAAAAGTGCTTTTATTTTATTTACAAGCTTGATTGTTTTGTAATTATTGTTGGTTTAGTTGTTTTGTTTAATATCTTCTGACGTTGCTTCAGAATCTACCTCCTGAAGCTTCATAGTGTGACATCTTGCTCTCGAGAACAATTTCTTATGAAAAGGGCTGTTGCTTGTGCATTGTTTATACTTTTGAAATATTTGAATGCCTCTTCATTCCCCACCATCATCATACCGGGGGGTGGGGGGCGGGGGCAGGGAGAGGGTTTGTGTGTTTGGGTGTGAGTCTCTTCTGGCCTGGCCCCGTCCATAGCTTCATCCACAGCTCTGCCCCCACAGTTCCACTTCTTTTTTATCTATAAATTAAGCCCCGAGTAGAAATAACAGCAAATAAAATGAAACATATATGTGAATAATTTAAAATGCTGTACACCCAGCTAGTGAATTATTAGCAATCCCTGTATCTCTGCTGTCTGTGCTGTGCACATTTGAATCTGAGGCCAGGATAGCTGAGGGGTGGTGGGACGTTTCTGATTTACATAGTTTTGGGGATCAGATCAGATGTGGTGAGGTAGTTTTGGGGGTGTGGGTAGTTTGCAGGATGGTGGAGCAAATGCAGCGGGCCATTTTTGGGTGTGGGGGTAGTTCGCAGGGTAATGGGCAGTGTGGCGATAGTTTGGGGTTTTAGGGGTATTTTTGGGGTGGTAGAGTAACTGCAGTTGGAGTAGTTTTTGGGGGTGGGGATAATTAGTGGGGCAGTTGCGGGGCTAGTTTTTGGGATGTAGTCAATAGTGGGATTCAGCCGGTTCGTGCGAACCAGTTCTTAGCGTTTCCCGCATTCGCCGAACTGGTCTCAACAGGCAGTGTTCACTGGCGGGATTCAAAACAGGGAATTGCGGCATTGAGAGAAGCCGCTGATGCCATCAAAATACTGTCGGGTGTTTTGAACCCCACCAGTGCAGATGCAGCAGTGACATGGCCTGTAGGGACTAGTTCGGCAAACGTGGGAAATGCTAGGAACCGGTTCGCGCAAACTGGTGCGACCCAGTTGATTCCCACCACCGACCGAACCAGTTCCTAGGAGGTTTCAAATTCCACCACTGGATGGGGTATTTTGGAGGGGGCAGTTTGCAGGGTGGTGAGGCAGTTGCAAGAGGTTGCCTTATAGGGTGGGGGAACTTTGTAGGATTCTGGATCATTTGGGCGGTAGCTTTTAGGGATGGGGTGTAGTTGACATGGTGGTAGGGCACTTGAAAGAGGGATTAGGTTTTCTTGGTGGGATAGTTGGGGTGGGGAGAAGTGGTGGGGACTGTTTTTGGGAGTAGGGCAGTTTGGTGGAGGGTGGGGTGTAGTTTTTGGAGGGTGGAAAAGTTTGCAGGGTGGCGAGTCAGTTGCACGAGGTTGCTTCTTCCATAGAAATATATTGTGCTAGTTTTTTGGGGGCTTATTTCTCTGGAACTTCTAATCCGATTTTGCCCTTTCTTGAACTCAATGTGTTTTTCTACCGGTGTTTCCCACATGCAAAGTTTCATCCCATTTTGTTAAATTTTCAGTGTCTTATTTTTCCCCCAGACAGATGTTCTTGGCCCCTTTAATATAATTTTTTTAAAATTCCGTTGTGTTGGAAAGAATAAAAATAGATTATTATACATCTTTATTAAGACAGACCTAGGTAAAGCCACTGCTTATCCCTGGAAGTAAGCAGCATGCAATCCTGCCAGGTACTTGAGACCTGGATGGGCCACTGTTGGAAATAGGATACTGGGCTTGATTTGATCTTTGCTCTGACTCAGTATGTTCTTATGTAAGTTTTAATAAAATACAAACACTATCAGCCCACTAAATATATAAGTCCCCTAGTCATTGATTTTAAACAGCATTATCTGAAGAGTGCTGCTGACAATTTTTATTTTATTTATTTATCCAGATTTGTATACCACTTTTTCCTTCAATCAAAGTGGTGGGATACACAAATTGGGTTTACTTTGAAAAGGGGTGACACAACTTACAAAAGGATTAAAGTGGTTGGGATTATCTTTACATTCAAGCGTTATTAATGGAGTTGTTAGGCTGCTTGGTCATAGAATTCCATGAATAGGAAGGTGTTAAAGGATTTGCAGAAATCCTTGAGGTCATTTACCGCCCACAGTTCATCCGGGAGGGAATTCCAGAGGGCTGGTGCTGATAGGGATATGGCTGCTAGAGGTAGCTTGTTTTGTTTTATGGTTTCCAGCTGGTGTTCATAGTCTATTGTTGTTGCTAGTTCGTCTGGGTTGGTTGGTTGTGTCTTTTGGTTATCAAGCAGTGGAGAACATCTGCTGTGCATTGGTGCATGATCTTGAATATGTTTGTAGTGGTTTTGAATCTTGCTCGTACCGTTATTGGCAGCCAGTGCATTTGCCGAAGTATAGGTGTAATGTGTTTGTTCTTGGCTGTGCCGGTTATGATGCGGGCTGCAGTGTTCTGCACTAGTTGGAGTGGATGGGTAGCCTGTTTAGGTAGTCCTTGATATAGAGAGTTTCTGTAGTCCAGTATTGGTGTGATGACTGCCTGGCATACGGTACGGAAGTGGTCCTGGCTGAGGATTGGTTTGAGTCTCCGGATGAGCTTCAATCATCGGTATGCTTTTGCAGCGGTTTTGCTTATGTGGGTGTGAAGGTTTAAGTTCCTGTCAAGGGTGATACCTAAGTATTTCACCTCATCCTTCATTGGTATGGTACAATTCAGGATGCTGATGGCTTGAGGTGGGTTAAAATTGTGATTTCTGGATATGATCATTGCTTCTGTTTTGTCAAAGTTAACGTTCAGGTTGTTATCTGCGAGCCAGTCGTTCATGTCCTCGAGGCAATGGGTCATGGGGGCTATGTCTGGAGCGAGTGTGTCTATTGGAGCATACAGCATAATGTCATCGGCATAAATGTGATATTGTAACATGGCGTTTGATAATGCCGCAGATCGGTTGGATGTAGATGTTGAACAATACAGATGACAGAGCTGATCCCTGTGGTCTTCCTTGGCTGATGGGGAACTGTGAGGATTTTCCACGGCCTCCTTTGACTTGCTGCATTCTGTTGCTTAGATATGATGTGAACCATTTTATTGTGTTGTTGCATAGCCCAATCTCCTGTAATCGGTTTAGCAACACTAAGTGGGAGACTGTGTCGAATGTTGCTGAGATGTCTATGAATACAAGTAAAAATCCATTTTTTATATTGTCTAGACCCTTCAGTAGATTGTCAAAAAGGGATGTGAGTAGAGTTTCTATGATGTGCATCGGCTTGAATCCGTGCTGCTGTGGGTCTAACGGAGCTTGCAGATCGATGTGGTCCTGTAGTTGCCTCTGTGTCACCTTTTCAATAACCTTCGATAAGAATGGTAGACTCAATATGGGTTGGTATGCTTTTGAGTCTGCAGTGCTCAGTCTTGCACCCTTGAAGACGGATCATATCATGGCTTGTTTGAGTGCTTGTGGCATGTGCCCTTGTATCAGTACCTCTTTTACAATATTGTGGATGTGTATGGATAGTTGGTCTTTGGCATTTTTGATCCATTCAGCTGGGCATGGATCTGATGGAGATGTGGTTGTATTCAGGGCATTCATGATGTCTTCTATTTGCTTTACTGTTGGAATGGTGAAGTTTTTCCAGGTTTGTTTAGGATGGATGTTACCATGGTGCTTGTCTGGGCTTGCACGTTTTTCTTGTTCATTAGGTAGTTTGCATATTCTTGGGGGTCGATTTGATGGGTGTTATGTCCAGAGTGGTCTTTGGTGACCTTTTTCACAATGCTAAAGAGCTACCTTGGTTTATTTGCCGCTTTCATAATGAGGTAAATATGGTGTTGCTGTTTATGTTCGTTGATCAGGTTGTTGTCATTTTGCTGTTCAGTTCTGTACTGGTGTAGAGTGTCTGGTGATTGTTTTTGTCTTCATTTTCTTTCTATTTGTCTGAGGGAACGTCTTGCTTCCCTGAATGTGTTGGAGAACCAGGGAGCATTGGTTCTTCTGTGGGTAGATGGGTTGTCCTTTCTTGGAGCAGATGCGGCTTTGGATATGCTGTTGTTCCATTTGTCTATTGTATCATCCAAGCTGTTGCATTCTTGATGAATTTGTGGTATTATTTCCCTTCAGGAAGGTTTCTTTGTTATAGGGTTTGAATCTTCTTGTTGTATTTTTCTCATCGTGGAGGTGGGTCGGGGCCTCTAGGTGTAATGTGAATGTGAGTACGTGATGATCTGACCAGGGCACTTGCGTAGGTGTTGGGTTTGTGATTTGGTTCAGTTTGGACAGATGAGTCAGTATGAAGATGAGGTCTGGTGTAGTTCCATGTTGATGTCTGGGTGCATTGACCGTCTGCTTGTATTCAAGTGCTTCCAAGGCTTTAAGAAAGGCTCAGGTATCCTTTGGTGGTGTAGAGGTTAGGTTGTAGTCTCCCAGGGCAATGAGAGGTTTGTGCTGGTTGTTGATTGCACATTTTGACTCAAGTATCACTGATAGGTGATCGCCCTTGGCATTGGGGGGTCTGTACATGAGACAGAAGCTGACGTAATGGTTTGAGATGATTATAGTGGTTGATTCTGATGAATTGGATGTGGATATGAGTTTAAATCCTTCTAATACCACCACCGCTATCTGGATAATGCTCCGAGAGAGCGAGGGTGGAGCCAGGATGTGCCACCTAACTCTAGGTATAATGGCAATATTTAGCCGCTATCTGTATAGATAAGCAGTTTAATTTAGGCCTACTCTCCATTAAAAAAAACAACAAAGGGGGGCAAGATGGCGGCAGGGTGTTGCTGCCGTTGAGACGCTCTGCACTCACCGCTCTACTCCGGTCCTTTCGGCTGCTTCTGGAATGGGGCGTCGGAAGAGAAAACAGGCCTCCCTTCCCTCGGGGTCGGCTCCATTCAATACTGCTGGACAGAGGATGTTGGCGGCGTGCGGATTTTCAGCAGCAACTGGTGGAGCAGTGTCTTCAGCGGAGCCCTCGGTGACTGAACCGTCGGCTCTGGGTGCATCCGGGGTATGACTGTCTCCAGAGCAGCGCGCCCCCCCCCCCCCGCCTCGACCTGGGTGTGTTGTCCCAGATGTTGGAGTGCCTCCCACCGGTATGCCGATATGCTCACCGGTTAGAGGAGGTGAAGAGGGCTCCGGCGGGACTTTAACAGCTTCTTCACCCCTGGTGGAAATCGCAGTAGAAGGAGTTGGAGTAGGGAGATCCAGCCCCCTTTTTGGGGAACCTGCAGCAGCGGCCGGGGGGTTTGATGTAATCCCAGGTCTGAAAGGCTTGATAAAACCAACAGTTATAAATCTAGAAGCACTGTGGGATGCAGTGGCTACCATGAACACTTCGCTACTGGCTGTTGTGGGAGTTGTGAAAGTGGATTCTCTTTCGTTGAGGAGTGATATTGCTGAGGCGAAAAGAATGCAGGAGGACCAGGCTCGGCGTTTAACCGGTGTGGAAACAGAGATGGAACATCTTCGAGGACTCTGTGCTGCTCAAGTTAAGGACAAAATCTTGCTATCTAAAAAAGCTGAATATTTGGAGAACCATGTGCGTAGAAATAATTTGAGACTATTAAATTTTCCTAAATCTCCTATTATGTCTGCTTTGGAGATGGTTCGCAAATATTTCCAGGAAGTGCTTAAACTTCCTGGAGAAAATTTGCCTCCTATTGTGCGTGCACAGTACCTAACCGTAGGCCCTGTGTCTCAGGGCCCCGCTTCGGAGAATCTGCTCCAGGGAGCTGGAGATCTTACGGCGTTCTTGGAGGATTCATTAGAAGTGGTGAGCGGCCGAACTACTTTGCTTGTGACTTTAGCTTTGGAGCCTGATAAATCTTTGATTCTTTGAGTATATTTTAGAAATTTCAATGTTACTTTCTTAGGTTCTAAAGTATATATGTTTCCCGATCTTGCTCATGTCACCCAGTTGAGGAGAAAAGAATTTCTGGGTCTTACACCCAGAGTCATTTCCCTTGGGGGTAGTTTTGTGTTAAGATTTCCCTCTCGATGTATAATTACCTTTGATGGTAAGTTTTTTCTTTTCTTTGAGCTTAGTCAGTTATTGGAATTTCTTGTAGCTAGGGAAGGTATTGTGGTGCATACTACAATTAACATGGCTAATGCTTAAGTCTTCACCTTGCTATAATATTATTTTTTTCCTTTATATGATAAGTTATTTTACCTGTAGCCCCCCTGTGATTGCCGAAATATTGTGGGCTAAATTTAGGATGGATCATTATTCTGTTACTTTTTATTTTATATTTCCTTGCGATATTTATAGTATTATATGTATCATCCTGTTACTTTCATTCTTGTTATGCTTGAATGTTTTGGAAATTAATAAAATTGTAAAATGAAAAAAAAAACCCCAACAACTTGCTGCTGGTTCTGCTTAATGACTTGTATGTCATTGCTTTGCATAAAAAAGCACATATATATGAGGATGTAGAAGCAGCGGCTAGCCATCTTTGCTGAACTAAAGACCTAGATATTCAATGCCAGGGCCGTATCTGGCTACCTGCACTGAATATCCAAGTCAGCCGGACAGCAGAGAAGCTAATAGGGGAGCAACAATATTCAGCTGCTGCTTCTGGTTAGCTTCGGCGGCGATGGTTAAGCCACTCTTTAAGGTGCCTTTCACTATTTAGTGATAACTGGGCAGTGGAAGAATATTGCCACTGCCTGGTTATTACTGGGTAATGCCTCTTCTCCAGCCCCCAGAACGCCCTAATGCTCGCTGGCTAGCATCGGGGCGTTCAGCGGCAGCACCTGGTCACCGTAATTAACACAGCTAGCAGATCTGCTAACGGCGTTAATCACTTTCAGTACTGGGCCTCTACTTCTTTTCTCAGGCCTTTGAGGAGTGGTCTTCCTTGGGTGGATGTGCCATGACCTGCCAGACAGTTTTCATCCTGTTTTCATTCCCAGTCCTTCCTTTTTCTGTTATTATTTATTTTATTTTACTTTTTTGAATTCTACCTCTTTATTTTTAGTGTTATACTGTAAACCTCTGTGATATAGCCGCTAATGGCAGTATATTAAGTTTGGGGAGTTATTATAGAAGCCTTAATTGCAATTTCCATGTGGAAAATCACATCCATATGGAAATGGCAATTTACAAAAGGCTGAATTTACACGTAGATCTCTGTACTACATAGAAATTGCAAGAGTTTATGTCAGGGGCGGAGTTGGGAAGTGGCCTGTGCTTGTCTACATTGGGATTTACAGCACCCCCGCAACACACATGCACCACATACACAAAAGCATTCCATCTCCACAATGCACCACATACAGCCACGATACCCCTGCATCACACACCCACTATCTGAAGATAGACCCCCCCCCCATGACAACATGTATGATTTTGCAAATGAAGGAAGGGGAAATATGTTGCTTTGTCACACTGTGTTTCATACGCGCACACAGTCCCCAACAGTTATGAACCTACGAGCACCCACACACATGCAGTCCCTGACACTCCCCGTTCACAGACATGCACGTAGCCTCCAACAGTCTCTATGTCACCCACATACACACACACATGCGTGTATGTAGCCCCTGGCAGTCCCCACAACACACAGATAGATACAAAACACACACACACTGATACCCACACATTTGCGCATTCCCTGACACTTCCTATGACATACACAGAAAACATCCCCCCCACCCCTCAATATCTGATTCTGTAAATGGGAGAAACGTGCTATTGTGTCACATTGTAATTGTGCACTTTTCAACTCTGATGGGTGGTGAAGCCAGTCTCACTGTCTAAATAAACAAATCAATCACACTGTCAGTATACACACTTCCATCCCTGCCATGTCCATAGATTCTGCATCTATTACACACAGGAATTTTCTACAGAACTCAGCAACAGAACTCAGAATCAATATGTGGGAAAAGAGTTCAGTAACTGCTGAAGAAAGATGGATGGAGGGAATAGGTGGGAATACGTTAGGTTTTTGTGAAATGTGCCAGGAGAAGAGGGATGGGAAGGGATTTTGGATTTAGCTCACTCCTTTTTTCAAGAGTAGCTCAAGGCGAATTACATCGAGGTGACATATTTTTCGTATCCCTTGGAGGGTTTACAAGCTAAGTTGGGGGGGGGGTTCCAGCTTAGTATTTAATCAATATTGTAATTAACTATAAATTAATCTGTTTTTATAAATCGTGGGGTCAATTTTGAGCCGTGTAGTGACTGGCAGGCCCAGATTTAGGTATATGCAACATAGGAAATCACCTGGATTGCTAAATTTTTTAATATAACTTTATTTAAACAAATTTTTTCCTGGCAGAATAAATATTATTCAACAACAAACAGATGTTACCCACTACACCCTGACTCTGCCCTTCACCTCATCTCTTTCCTCAAAGATACGGCCTAAATTTATTGCTATTTATCCCCTTAATACTCTAGCTACTCAGCCTTCTCCCCCATATTAAAGATAGTGACAGACCCTCCCCCGAGCAACTTAGACAGGATGTGGTGCAAATCAGACTCTTTCTAAAATGCCCATCTATACACAGAAGTGATTCACTCATGTATATTCCCGATTATACACATGTAAATCACATATAGGGCTTCTAAAATAGTCCCCATAAGTATATATAGATCTGCTGAACGTGTGAGTAAAAAGAATAATTTCATTTCCCTGTGTGCTGGAGCTTCCATACATCCACCAAATTAAAAGCTCTTAGCAGATGCTGCGGGCTCTTCCTGTGTTGTGTACTATGCCTCCCCCCCTCCTCCCCCCCCCCCCGAGAGATCCGGGTGTGCATCCACAGTCATGTTGAAATCCCCTCCCATGATGATATCCTCTGCAAAATTAAACCGTTCTCGTTCAATGATCTGATAAAACTCACATTCCTTAACATTTGAAGTATATACATTTACTATGGTCACTTTTGTTCCTTGATATAACCCTTTCGGTACCAAGCACCACCCCGATATATCCTTATATACCCCCTCCGCAGTGAATTTAAAGTCATTCTTTATTAGCAGGGCCACCCCTGCCCCCTTCTATCTGAGCAGCAGAAATTTGTCTATATTCTCTTATGTGAATCAACCTCTCATCCTTGGGACAGAAATGCGTCTCCTGTAATATTACTAATGACCACTGCAGTCTATTTAGCTATTTAAATATTGTGCTCTTCTTCTTGGGAGTGTTCAAACCATTCTCATTCCATGACCCAATCCCCTTATTCCCTCCCCCTTTCCCTCCTCACCGTGGTTTGTTCCTCAACCCCCCTTCCCCCCTATTCTCCCCCTCTCCCGTCTCTTCCCCTTCTATCTAAGAACATAAGATATGCCATACTGGGTCAGACCAAGGTCCATCAACCCAGTATCCTTTTTCCAGTAGTGGCCAGTCCAGATAACACGTAGCTTTAAGGTTCCCAAAAAGGTACACTGATTCCACATTGCTTATCCTGGGCTAAACAGTGGATTTCCCTGGTCCTCTTAAACAATGGTTTATGGACTTTTCCTCCAGGAACTTGTCCAAACCTTTTTTAAACCCAGTTACACTAACAGCTTTTATTACATCTTCCAGTAATGAATTCCAGAGTTTGATTACACATTGAGTGAAAAATATTTTCTCCTATTAGTCTTAAATGGGTTACATTGTAGCTTCATTGCCCCCTAGTCTTTCTACTTTTTGAAGGAGTAAACAACCAATCTATGTTTACCTGTTTCACCCCATTCATAATTTTATAAACTTCCATATCTCCCCCTCAGCCGTCTTTTTTCCGCTAACCATTTAAGCCTTTTCTCATAGGTTTATCCTTCCATCCCATATCATTTTGGTGGCCCTTCTCTGTACTTTTTCTAATTGTGTCATATATTTTTTAAGATATGGTGACCAAAATTGCACACAATATTTAAGGTGCGGTCGCACCATGGAGCGATACAGAGGCATTATAATATCCTTTGTTTCATTCTTCATTCCTTTCCTTATGATTCCTAGCATTCTATTTTCTTTCTTGGCTGCCGCTGCACACTGGATAGAGAATTTCAACATAATATCCACGATGACGCCTAAATCCTTTTTTTGAGTGGTGGCTCCTAATGTGGACCCTTGCATTGTATAACCATAGTTTGGGTTGTTCTTTCCTATGTGCATAACCTTGCACTTAATATTGAACAAATGCAGTTATGCACTTAGGAAAGAACAACCCAAACTACGGTTACACAATGCAAAGGTCCACATTAGGAACCACCACCCAGAAAAAAGATGTAGGCATCATCTGGCAGCTCTCCATCTCTACCAGCATACTCTACTGAGGAACTGATGGCTCCATCTAGGCTGGCAACATTTACAATCTACCCTTTGCCTATACCTTTGCTGCTGCATACCTCCCCCCCCCCCATTTCCACTCCCTCCCCTTCCTCCCTCTTATTCCCCTACCCTGTCAACATCGCTCATCCTCCGCTTCACATTCAAATCTCTATTCATTCTTGTCTATAAAAAGTACTGCACAAGAAATCTCCAGAGTCCAGTATCATCATTCCTTCCAAGTGTCTTGCCTATTCCAGGTGGCCTCTTCAATCATCATCCACTTCCTGGACTGGTAGTCCCTTCGCTGGACTGGTAAAAACGTCCTTCAGCCTCCTTCCACCATTTGATGCCCTCTGTTACCTCAGTAGTTCCTTCGACTCTTTCTGTTACTTAGTCAATTTCCCGGTCTTTTCTGGTGGGTTCTCTACATCTACGTCCTCTAAAGTCCTCCATGCTTCCTCCACTGTTTTCACTCTCCTCATGATGCCTTTAATTTTAAGCACAAGCGCAATGGGTAAGAGCCACCTACAGTGAATGTTCTCCTTCCTCATAAATCTGGTGACTTGCCTTAAGTCTCTCTGTTTTCGTATTGTTATTCGGGAGAGGTCCTGGAATATCTCCACGCCCCAGTCTCTCCAGGAAACGACTCTAGCTTTTGTAACCTTGACTGCCACTTTCTCCTTCACCGCAAACTAATGCAAACATACCCACAGCCAATGTTCCCTCTAATTTTCTGTAGGCTGTGTGCGCATAAAATATCAGCTGTGCAGCTTTTGAAGGAAGGTTAAATTTTTGTGCGCCACATAACGACACTCGGAGTTATATACTTTAAAATTTGACTACACGTCAGAATACAGTATGTACACCACATTGTTTTTAATCACATTAAATGAAAATAGACGATTACTAAATGAAGCGGGAAATTTCTAGTAATTACAATCATAACTTTTAAATTTTAAGACGTAATTTTGTGCGCTCTGTTGTAAAGTATGTGCGCTCACTCGGCGAGGTGTGTGCGCGTGCACATGCGCACAGCTTAGAGGGAACAGTGCCCACAGCGTTCTGGGGCTGATTTTCTCTGTGCATTCCCAGGCTTCTATGAGCGCGATGCACTTTGACACACATTTTCTCTACTTTTCCCTCATGGCCCAATTTAGTTAGAAAAGACCTACATGCATTATCTGACTTTTATCTATCCTTCCAATGTAAATAGATTATGTATATAGTTAACCCTGTTTTCCAAGTTTATACTCCCGTTCGATGTAAACCTGACAGCTTGTTGTTATGGTCGTTAAGTTATAATGTAAACCGCACTGATGCTAAATAGCGCGGTATATAAGAAATTGTAATAAATAAAATAAATAAATAAATAAATGGCCAGCTTCCAATATTGTCCTGCACCAACACCTCACAATTCTGGAAGGACTCGGTCTCAGGCATCCCTGAATTCTCAAATTACATTTTCATTTTGCATATAAAAGCATTCACTTGCATGTCCATAAGTTCCAACTTGTTTAGAAGATATGGCAATATAAAGTCATTTAGCTGAACAATCCCAACATGAATCAATGTTTCAAGCTATTAGCTTTGCATCAGGGGAATTCTTCACAACCACAATATCCAGCTCCTTTTCACAGTCGCGAAGAATTCCCCTGAAGCAAAGCTAATGGATTGAAACGTGGATTTATGTCAGGATTGTTCTGCTAAGTGACTTTACATTGCCGTATTTTCTTTTTTTTTTTTTTATTTAAATTTTTTATTATATCCAAAAGTCCACACTACAATCTGATACATAGAACAGATAGACGAAAAGTTAACCCCATACTTAAATACTAGCATCTATGGTAATCACTTCACCCCTATTCCCCCCCCCCCTTCCAACAACGTATTTTATTTAAACTTACAACCACCTTTGAAACTGATAATCACTTACAATAAAGGTTTTAACCAATTAACAAATGTGTATCCCTCATTCTTTAATTATTGTATTTTACTTAACTTACAGCTCTGAGATGTTAGAACCCTCGAACCCCATCCTGACAGCCCCTGACTGTCCCACAGTTTAAACGACAATATAAACCTTCCACCTATCCCCCCTCACAAACCTCTAACCGCCCCCTCCCCACCACCCTCGTCCCTCCCCCCTTTCCTCCCCCACCCCCAAAACACACGCCATAACTCCCCCCAATCCATTTCAAACTTATCCACCTTCTGCCTTCTGGCCGCCGTTAGCTTTTCCATTAAAACAATGTGCCTCAAGCGCCCTTCAAATTCCAACACTGTGGGTACCTCTCTCTGTTTCCATGCAGCAGCTATCTCACATCTAGCTGCACTTAAGCATGCCATGATCATCCGCCCCCCACTTTTTTTGACCATCCTCCCCCCACCATGATAGCAATTCTATCCCCAAGCGCATCTCCACCACCTCCCCTAAATTCTCCCGAATCCACTGTTGAATCCCTTTCCAATACGCCTGAACCTTCCCACACCCCCACCATATATGCCAAAAAGTACCTACTTCCCCACACTCCCTCCAACATAATGGAGATACCCCGGGGTATATCCGGTTTAGCCTCTCCGGTGTATAGTACCATCTAAAGATAATTTTATAACAGTTCTCTCGAATGCTACTCGACCATGGTGCTCTTCTCACCTGATCCCATACCTTTCTCCATTCCTTTAATGTCATCATACACCCCAGCTCTGCTCCCCATTCTATCATATACCTAAACTTCCCCCGTTTCTGTCCCCGTATCTCTTTATACAACGCTGATATCAACCCTTTTGAACCCTTTTTCCCAAGCCACATGGCCTCCAGCCCAGATATTTCTCTCCCTAACCCATCTCTACCCAAAATTCTTTTCAAAAACTGACCTGCCTGTATGTATGCAAACCTATCCTTCTCCTCCAACCCATACTCTTCCCGTATCTTCTCAAATTTCTGAATCTCTCCATCCTCTACTAATTGATAGAAGCACTTCAACCCCTTCCGCTTCCATTCCTCAAACTTTCCCCCCTCCCACCCTGGCGCAAAGGCTTTCCAATCCCCCCATGGTGTCATCAGGGAAACCCACTACCTCTCCTTTTGATGTCCTCTGCTCGCGCTCTGTCCCTCTCCCCCGCTACCTGGTGCATCATCGGGGTACCCATCCCCATAGCTTTCCTGGTAGCCCATAACCACTCTTCTAGCCGTCCTCCCATTACCCTCAACCTTTCTAGTGCCACTCCAGGTTTCACTCCATGGCTACTTTGCCAGTCCATTACACGACTCACCTGAGCTGCTCTATAATAATCCTTAAAATTAGGTACCCCCAGACCCCCTTCCTCTTTGGCTGCATACATTACCTCCCTCGCTACCCTCGGCGGTTTCTTTTTCCAGATGTATTGAAATACCTTCCTCTGCAAAACCCTAAGCACTCCCTCTGGTATACCTACTGGTAAAACCTGAAACACATATAACAAGCGTGGCAGAATATTCATTTTAACTCCCGCAATCCTGCCTAACCAGGATATTTCGTATCGCATCCACCCCTCTAAATCCCTATGAACCTCCCCCAAAACCTTTGGATAGTTAACCTTATATAAATCCTCATATTTGGCCACAATTTGTACCCCCAAGTAGCTCAAAGATGTATTTACCCATCTCAACAGATATTTCCTTCTGAGCTGCTCTTCTACTCCCTCCGCTATCTTTACCTTCAGAACCTCCGTCTTATCCGTGTTCATTTTGAACCCGGAGACCTTCCCGTACCTCTCTATTTCCTTCATTATTTCTCGGAGTGACAGCTGCGGCTGACAGATATATAGTAAAATGTCATCCGCATATAACGAGATTTTGTGGCCAACCCCCCCCCCCTTATACAGCCCCCATATCCTATCATTCCCCCTTATCCTCTCCGCTAGTGGCTCTACTACCAAAGCAAATAGCAAAGGTGACATTGGGCAGCCCTGCCGTGTCCCCCTCCCTAATCCAAAAGCTCCTGTGTAACTCCCATTGATTTTAAGCCGAGTCCTTGGTCCCGCATACAACCCCCTTATCCATGTACTAAAATTTGGCCCACATCCCACTTTTGTCAAAACCTCCATCAAAAAATCCCAATGTACTCTGTCAAACGCCTTTTCAGTGTCAATTGACATTAATATCAAGTCTTTCTCCCCCTGCCTCCCCTCCCACACAACACTACCGCCCTCCTAATATTATCCGCTGCATGCCTGCCCATTATAAACTCACCTGGAGTGGAGGAGTGGCCTAGTGGTTGGGGCAAGGTACTTCAGGCCGGAAGGTCAGGGGTTCAAATCTCACTAGAGGACAGCAACTTGGGCCGGAAGGACTGGGGTTTCTAGTCCCACAGGTGCTCCTTGTGGTCTTGGGCAAGCCACTTAACCCTCCATAGCCCATGTGGTCTTGGGCAAGCCACTTAACCCTCCATAGCCCATGTTCCCTGTAAAATAGTTATCTCCAAGTTATAATGCCCTGTTCAATGTAATTTCAGTTTGTTCAATGTAAACCGCACTGATGCAGAATAGCGCGGTATATAAGAGAATGTAAATAAATAAATAAATAAACCCTGATTGGTCATCCTGTATTATTCCGGGCAACCAATGTGCCAGCCTCCCTGCCAGAATCTTAACATCTACATTCAACAAGGAAGTTGGTCTATAAGAGCTACAGTTTAGGGGATCCTTTCCTGGCTTAGGCAGAATGGTTATTCCTGCTGTCAACATATCTGGGGTCATCTCCCCCCCACCTTTCTCCAACATCCCATTGAAAACCCTACCCATCACCTCCTTAAGCTCTCCCCTAAAGATTTTGTAAAAGCTTCCAGGCAGCCCATCTAAGCCTGGCGCCTTCCCCCCTACCAACCTTCTAACTACCTGCTCTACTTCCTCCCCCTTAATTCGCGCCTCTAAACCTTCCTGAGCTACTTCTGGGATCTCCGGTAAGTTTATCTTCTCTAAATACTGTTGAATTTGCTCCACCTCAATTTCCCCTTGCCGCTTATACAATTCCTGATAGTATTGCATAAAGCGTTCCCTAATCTCCTTTTCTTCCCTGTATACCTCCCCTTCAGCTCCCCGAATTTGATATATCATCGACGCCAATTTCCTCTGCCTCAATTTCCTGGCCAACAAACGCCCTGGTCTGTTTCCAAATTCATAATATACCTGTCTTGCTTGTCGCATTTCCCATGCTACTGCTTCCACCTTTAACGCCTGCAACTCCCCCCTCACTCTTTCCACCTCTCCCCTCTCCCTCTTTGACCCCGTCCTTTGGTATTCCCTCTCTGCCTCCTTCAGCCTTTGCTTCAACTCCTCTTCCTTTTGCTCTCTACTTTTTTTCTTCTTTGCTCCCCACATAATAAACCTCCCACGAACATAGGCCTTCAGCCCCTCCCACAATGTTACATCCCGTACCTCCCCATTATCATTTAATACTAAATATTCCCGTATCGTCTTTTGCATATCAGCCACCACCTCCTTGCACTTGAGCAAGCTTTCATTCAGTCTCCAAAATTTTACCCCCAATTACCTCCTTCCCTCTAAAGCTACCTCCACCGCCCCATGATCTGACCACACTATCGGTGCTATACCCCCTTGTTTAACTCCAAACATCCATTCCTTATCTATGAGAATCATATCTAATCTACTCCAACTCTGATGAGGTGCAGAATAAAACGTGTATTCCCTCTTCAATGGGTAGAATTCCCTCCAGGTGTCCACCAAATCATATTGTTTCATTAGCTGTTTCAACCCCCTTCTATTTTTCCTCTCCCCCACATCAGCCCTGCCCGAATCTTTATCCATCTCTGGGTTGAGAACTATATTAAAGTTCCCCCCCCCCCCCCATAACCAGCTTCCCCTGACTTTCTTTATCCAGCAGCTCTCTCATTTCCCTCCAAAAAACCACCTGATTCCCATAGACCGACACTATTGTAAATTCCTCTGGCCCCATTTTCCGTTATTCCCACAATCCTCCCTGCAATATCCTTAAAACTACCCATCATCTGAACCCCACTGCCTTTGCTCACCAGAATAGCCCCCCCCCCCCTTTTCTTACTCCCTCCACGTTAAAGGAATAGAATTGCTCTGGAAATCACCCATTTTTCATCCTCCCCAAATCTTTCCTCCTCAGATGCATCTCCCGCACTAACACCACATCCCACTGATTCCGCCGCGCCTCCCTAAACAACAATCTACGTTTAATAGGGGAACTGAGTCCTTTAACATTTAAAGATCCTATCCGCAACATAACTGCCTGCCCCTCCTCCTTCCCCTCCTATCACCCATCTTAGCGTGTCTCCCCCTCCCCCCTCCATTCCCTTTCCTCCTCCCTTTCCCCTCCCCCTCCCTCCCTCCCCCTTCTATAAAATTGCCCCCTCCCTTTCCTCTGCCTTCCGTGTGTGTCATGTCCTATCCCATTACCAATAATTACCCCTTGCCCATTCTCCATCTTTGAAAGTGTCAGGCCCCGCTCCCCCTCCCTCTCCATAACAGCATAACCTGAATACACAAAAAAAAATGTAAACCATGTAATCCCCCCCCCCCGCCACCACCATCAACAACATTCCCGCCTCATGCCCTAAAAGTCCAGTGTCCCTTGGGCTCCACTGCCCTCCGCCATCCGTTGTCCCACGAGCTCTGTACCTCCGCCTGGTACTCCTCAGATTTTTTCTTCTGTCTGCACCATTTTCTTCTCCTGAGACAGTCTCTTTAATCTCTTTCCTTTTTCTCCTACTCGCTGCCATTGCGATGAGACTTGCACCCTGCTCCCAGCACCTTTGTTTGATATCCCCTGATCTCTTCCCGGCGCTCTCGGAAGGTTCTCACAGCCCAATTCCTGTAAAACAGTCCAGGCTTCCTCCGCCAGCTTCACTTTCCTTGACACACCATTAACAGTCACCAGCAGCCCAAAAGGGAGCATCCAGCGATATCTTATCCCTTTTCCCCTCAAATATGTTGTGACTTCTTTAAATTCCTTCACCGCTCCAATGTACTCCGTGAGAGGTCATTAAATATTTCCGCCTCACAGCTCTCCCAGGCAATCCTGCCATACTTCCTGGCTACATTCAAAAGCTTTTCTTTAAGGGGAAAGCTGCTCAGACATACTATGATATCTCTCCCTTGCTTCTCTCTCTGAGGGCCCAAACTTCGATGCGCTCTTTCCACCACCACCGGGGCCTCTTGACCTCCATCTGCCCCCTCCAGACAAGATATGCGCTCCCAACCGCTGAATCACCTGATCACAGTTTTTAAAGGTGTCAGTCTCCGGAATCCCTCGCACTCTAAGGGGTATGTTTACTAAACCGGGCTAACGGTTAACCCGGTTTAGTAAACATACCCCTAAGATTACTTTGTATTAACCTGACTCCCTTCCACCTTGCTCTGCTGAGGTAGCTATTTTTGGCTTGTGTTACGGGAATTGGACGGAGCGCGGCTACTCTGCTGCCATCCGCTCCGTAATGTCACCGGAAGTCCATATTGCCGTATTTTCTAAACAAGTTGGGACTTACAGACTTGCAAGTGAATGCTTTTATGTGCCACATGAAAAACGGTTAATAGAGAAGACTGATGACTGAAATATGGGGTGGTTATAATGGCTATAATATGCCATAAGTGAAACCCTTTTATCTGATGGTTTCTCTATTCCCTCTAAAATTTATCTGGTAATATTATAATGTGCTTTGCAGCCACAGAAAGCCTTATAAGTACTTATATTAGATTTTGTTGAATGACAGGAGTTTAATTGAAGGAGTTGTGTTTACATCCTCCTGCATAAGAGATCATCGAGTGGTATGTGGTTTAACTGATTGGTGATACTAGAATATGGTATCAGAAAGTAAATCATGGCAAGTTTTTAAGGCTTTAGGCATATAGTTGAAATGTGCACATAATTGTTTATTGTTTTCCTTAGGATCTTGCTGTATTTCTGTATACGAGGTATTGTTTTATTTCATTATAGGGTTTTCTGACATTTTCTCATTGGGTCTCTCCATTTTTCCTTTAATATTTCAGGTCTCGTGTGACCCATTATTTCTTCTTTTATTGCTGCTGTATTACTTACCCTATAATGTTGCTTTGGTATCATGATTCTGTTTTTCTTTTCCACTGAGGAATGTTTGGAAAATTGAAAATTGGATGAATAAATTCTGCCATCTCCTTTTTAGAGAACGTGTGCCCCTCTTAATCCATGCTCAAACCAGTCTCCCCCAGTTCAGAGCTCCCAGCAGCCATTTTAGCTGTGTCCCTGTCGCATCATATTTCCCAACCACTGCCGCCTTCTTTTGCCATTGCTGTATATTTGAAGGCTTCAAACTACTTCCACACACTGTACTACTACACACAGACATTTGAGCTTTCCTCTGCTTGCCACTATTTGATAATCACCTCGAGGAGTGAATGAAAAGGTAATAAAAAATGTTTTTCTTAAAACCAGGGCCGGGGCCAACCATTAGTCAAACTAGGTGGTCGCCTAGGATGGCAGCTTCTGAGTAGTGGTAAAAAGCAGAGTAGTCCAAGCTAAACAATAGATTCTGAGAGCTGGGAGTGAGAGCGGGGGCATAAAACTAACAGTTTGCCTAGGGCACCAACGGCTTGAACCACCCCTGCTTACAGCCCCATAATTCTAACTTTAGGTTGTCATACCCAGAGGTGATGTCACTTCCTCCCTGGGGTACCACATTTTAAAGGCCCCAAATAGATAGGCCAAAGAGAAACTTGCTTCTGCTTATTTTAGGACCATGTGCATGTGCAGCTTAAAAGGGACACAAAAGATACTACGGCCTTCCTCTGCTCCTCTTCTGGCTTTTCAAATCTCTGACAATCCCCCACCCCCTTCTCTCTGGGATCTGCTCTTTGGTCTTGCTTATGGACACCAAAATTTTAAATCCAGCCCTGGTGACCAGCTGAAGTTCAATGCCAGGTGCTGCGTTTAACTTAAGCTGTACCTTCAGCATTTACGATCTATATCAGTAGCAATGCTGAATATACAGATAGTACGGTCACCGAGTCAGCACTGTCCATTTCATTCTGGGCTGCTAGTCAACAAGGCAACTACATGCATAACATATCTGGATAGCAACCGAATATCACTGCTATCCAGATGATTTTTTCTCCCACTCTCACTGTGCCCCTTTTTCAGACGGATAGTATCAAGCTATTTAGCAATTTAAACAGCACAATATCATCTATATATTTAAAAAAAAAATACACACATAAGCAAGTTATATATTCACCGGCTGCCAGTGAATCTGTCGCTGTCTTTGACTATTGCTTGCTTAAGTTTTCAGTCACAGCATTAGACTGTAATAAGAATTCAGCAGTTATTTGTTTGTTTGAAGGGGGAGGAGGTGAGGGAGATTGTAGTCTGTAGGTAAAGAGCAATAGGAAGTGTTTACTATCAAAATAGCATCCTCACCTGTTCACTGGCAGGGGGCAGCTTGTGGGGCTCTGCAGTCAGCACCATTAGATCATCGATTATCCCCTGCAGGTGGGTGACCTCCCCCAGCATGTGGATCTCCCCATTCTGAGGACAAGAACAAACAAAGTCAGCGCCTCAGTCTTTGACGTCTTACACGAAGAGTTGCAGCCATTGGATGAATGAACGTCTTCAGGTATTGTGCATAATTCCTTAATTGGACTTGAACCACTGGGTGCTCACCAGCAGTGACTTTGGAAGTTTTTTTATGGGATTGGGAACTAGGGAAGTTGGGGCTTGGTAAAGGGAGGGGGAAGTGGTTTAATTTCTGTTTTTGGAAAAATGCTAAAACAGTCTATAGGGAGGAATAGGTTGGAGAGGTTCCGGAGATGGCCGGACTGTAGAATGGGTGAGCTTCCTGTCTTCTTGCTTTGGGATTTTTGTGGCTGTAAGTGCCGAGGGAATATGTAAGGGTTTTGTAATAGACTTTGTTCCTGGAATGTTAAAGGGTTAAACAATCTTATCAAAAATGGAAAAACCCAGTGATGACCGGGCAGCGGCGATAGTCAGGCATTGCCCGGTTATTCCTAAGCGGCGAAAGTTAGGCACTTTAAAGGGTGGCCTAACTTTCGCTGCAGGAGCTAAGCATTCAATGCTGGTGGCTGGATATGGCCCCTGCATTAAGTATCTGGGTCGTTAGTTCTGCAGTGACAGCTAGCCGCTTTAGCAGCGCTAGCCACAGCCACTGAATATCAGGCCCTAGGCTTTTTCAACATATTCGAACAGATAGGTCCTTGTCCGACTCTATGTATGATGCTGCCATACCTTTGATTCACACTCACAAGGAGGGACAGTTGAAAACTGTCTCCTAAAGTAAAACAGAAATTCGTAGGACATCCTACATTATATACTAGAAGTAGACACCCCCCTCCTAGATCTGTTTAGTAAACGTTGACATCTGGCAGCCTATCTTGTTATTAGACCAATGCTAGTAAGTCTGAAGTGGTCCTCATATGTGACAGGGATTTGGTATGTCCCAGCTTTATTCATGCATGTCCTCTGAATTGTGCTAGAAGAGTAACATCCTGTCTTTTAACTCGGAAATATTGTGAGTTCAACCTTGTTCCTTCACTGTCTGCTTAAAAGGAGGTCTCGCAGAAGTGGAAGGGCCTTTAAACTGGCTAGAGAGGGCTCATGTGATGCAGAAGAACTGGCACCCAAAATTCTTGTACCTCAGTTCCCTGATGCCCCTTAGATTACTGAGGCCCTTCTTCAAGACTTTCAAACAGATCATGTTGGAGCTCCCCTGGAAATCTAAAAGAGCAAGAGTCCGTTGAGAGTTGCTGCAGAAGCAGTGGTGATTTTCTGCCACATCATACCAGATTACTGACCTGGAACCTTTTTGAACTTGCTTCCTTTTCCACTGCAACTGGGGAGGAAGAAGGAACTCGCCACTGTCTCTAAACTTGTGTCTTTTTTAAATTCCCACAGTACAGAGAGAAAACGTTTTGTGGGCATAGGCCTACCTGATTTTCACTCTTATTATGTAATGATTACGGTTAGTCTTTTGGCACAGTGAAACTCCTCAACACTACGGCAGCACCGCACAGAAACAGAGAGAGATGAATTAGGCGACAAAGTGGGGCGTCTTCCTTGGGAGGATCTTCAGGTGAATGGAGTGAGTTTTGGCACATCAGTTGCTACTAAGCTGTGGAGGGACTTCAGAAAATAGAGTATCGGTTCCCTCTCTCCACACACTCCTAGACTGGCATGTTCGGACGTAAGGCATGTGTCGCTACTGATGGTCAAAGATGGAGTGCATACCTCTTCTTTTTTTAGGTTTGCAAAATGATTTGAAGATGGAGCCTTTAGTTTCTGGGTCCCGTTCCAGGACAGTTCAATCCGAGGGATTTTTTTGCTGCTTTCCTTTTTTCAGCTATGCGCATTCGCTCTATCTAAAGAGAGACACCTGTAACTGACTAGAACTTTCTATGCAGTTGAGATTGTGGTATTCAGTCTTCTTGGCCTAGGAGACAGGAAGACTATGGACCCACTATTCAAAATGTTTTATCCGGTTAGGACTGCTGAATATCCCCTCTAACTGCTGCAGCACTGTCTGAAAAGCGCTGGGACGGACCACAGACAGGGTGAGGGTTCTCCCAGCACTTATCCTGTTAACGGCGATTTTCAGTCCACTAACTGGATAGGTGGCTACCAAGTTAGGTCACAAAAAGGACTGTCCTAACTTCATCTGGTTTTGCCATCCGGATAGCGGTTGAATATCACCATTATCTAGAGAGCAACAACAATTGGCACTGAAACCGGATAGTCAGCACAGGAAGATATCTGGATTCCCACTGACTATCTGGTTTCAATATTAAATGCTGCAGTCAAAGCTTAAAAAATGGCAACCATGGAGTTTGAATATGGACTATTGAATGTTCATATGGTGATCATCCTAAGATTCTTTGATAGATAGGACCAAATGTGTGGTACTAAGATGTTGGAGGAAGGTTGTACTTTGAGGACTATAAGAAGAATTTCTATGTCAGCTAATATCTGTGAATATCAGCTGAAACGTCTTCACAGATGTACTGAAATATCACCCTAGTCAGACTTACCACTATATCCTTTACATGAGATGCAATATGCTGGAGGGGATTTAGGAAGAACGGTGCATTATTGCATAGACCTGACTTTTGCCTTAGGATTACTGGCTTCAGGCAATGATTCATCTTGGGTAACTTGGAAAGGTGGGTTCTGAGAGGGAGGGGCAGGGTTTTTTAAAGGACTTAACCAATTGGTACTGAATTGTAACATTAACTGGCTAAGTTGGAACAGGCGACCCAGACACAAAGAGCTGACTGTGTAAATCTAGCTGGTCAAATTTTGTCCAGTCAGATTTAGTCACATTTTCAGTTAAACACCTAGCTGGCTAAGTTCAGCTGAAAATTGAGGTAAAGGTAACTGGTTAAAATTAACTGATCATCTTTGGCGCTCAGCGGATTTTTGAAAATTGACTCCATAGTTTTATCTCCTTGCACTTTTTTTCCCTTTGATTTATAGACACAGATGAATTGGTTCACTTTATATTTTTAACTTAAACCAATTTTTGTTTTCATTTTCTGGGAGAACTAATGTTTGTTTATAATGGATGGGCCCTCCACCAGGCAGACTAAAAAGTCATATATCAATCTAAAATAGGCCTGTTGCTTGGTGGGCTGTGGGGGAAGGAGCTGGTAGTTTTGGCAGGTTGACAACTTTAAAATTCCATGTGCCTTTGTGCTTTATTCTTTTTATGCTGGCTTAGGGGGTTATTCTGTGCCATGAATAGCGGGGATGGATGACCCTATGGGACGTCCATCCCTGCTATTCATACCTTCACCCAGCCTCGACTAACTTCTCCACCGGTTGTGCAGGGAAGGGGTGGCTCGGGGGTGGAGTCTGAGCTTCGCCGGTCCTGGACGTACAGGGCTGATTCTATTGTCAGCCCTGTATGTCCAGGGCTGGCGACATGTGTGGGAAAGTTATTCCACCTCCAAGGTGGAATAACCTCCCTGGACGTGTCATTTTTTAAATGCTGGGGCACAAATGTGGTGGGGGGGGGGGGGGCTGGAGGGCTGGGGCACGAATGTGGAGGGGGTCGGGCTGTGGGGAATTAGCTTTAATTTCTAATGGCCAGCATTGCGGCTCTTCAATGGAGCCGTGGTGCCATGGCAACATGACGCCATGGCTGCACGGTTCCATTGAAGAGCCTTGACTAAGTTACCCGGGGACAGTCCTGCACGTGCAAGCTGGACTGAATCGCAGTCCCGGCCTGCATGTGCAGGACTGTTCGCGATTCTGATCCGATGGGGCTAGACATGCCCCGCGGGATCAGAATCAAGATCCCCTCTGTATGTCCGGTTCAGACCGGACGTACAGAGAGGAATCGACGTCCGGAACAAAATCGGGCCCTTAATGAATAATCAAAAACTAGACTACTCCGAAGATAATGAAAACACTTCTATCAATACAAATCTTTGGGAATGGTCTAATGTTTCATTTAAGGAGAAAAAGGATCTCAGTGTACTAGTCAAACATATACTTAAATATTATCTGGCATCTACTCCAACATCATCAATCCAGAAAAAAACTCCTTATACTTTTTTTTAAATTAAATTTGATTTTTAGGATAATTTTCTAATGGAGTAGCTAATAGTCTCTTCAAAAATTATTGGTATATCCAAACACTAATAAATATTCAGAAATGATAGTTCAAGACTTGATGAGGCATTTCTAAAACACACTACAAAGTTAATACATTTGCTTTTAAAATGCACACACTGCACTTATCTGAGCTTACTGCCGCTCATCACAATCTCAAAAGTACGCTTGCAGAATGCTAAACAGTTCATCTGAACTCACTGAAATAGGTATCCCACTAAGCCTAGTTACCTGGTTTGGTGAGCTCAGATGACATGCTTAGCGTTCTGCAAGCGTACTTTTGAGAGTCTGCTTTTTGAAAGCAAATTTATGAACTATGAACTTTGTAGTGTATTTTAAAAATGCCTTATCAAGTCTTGAACTATCATTTTTGAATATTTATTAGTGTTTAGATACAGCAATAATTTTTGAAGAGACTATTAATTATTGCATTGGAAAATTCTCCTAAAATTCAAATTAAATCAAAAATCAAAAGACAAAGAAACGAAGCTTATAAGGAAAAAAACACCCTTCCTACAATTAATTATGGTGGAGGTTCCATAATATTGTGGGGATGTTTTGCTGTCTTAGGAACTGGAGGCCTGGAACGTATTAAAGGAATCATGAAGTCAGAGGACTATTTTGAAGCGAAAGGTGCTACCTCGTGTCAGAAACTAGTTCTGGGTCAAAGGTCATTAGTTCTCCAGCAGGACAATGACCCAAAACATACATCCAAAAGTACAAAAGTATGGTTAAAAAGGAAAAAATAGATTGTTTTAAACTGGCCAGCAATGAATCCTGATCTCAATCCAATCTGGAAAGAGCTGAAATCTGCCAGTGGTAAAAGGAAACCAGGAAACATGAGTTGGGCCAAATCACAGTTGAAGAGTGGGAGAAACTACCAGCAGACAGATGTACGAAACTTATAGATGGCTACAAGAAACATTTGGAGGCTGTCATCACCACCAAAGGTTGTGCAATGAAATATTAGTGAAGGGTGCCATTAATCTTGTCCAGGTCATATTTCGTTTTTTTCTCAGAAATTACTGTCTGAGTTGCAGAGACATCTTTTCTTTGTTGTATAACATGATATTAAGATATTATGATGACATACAGTTGGAATATTTCCAATTATTTCTCAAGATACTGTACAGAACATACCTAAAATACAAGGGTGCCAATAATTTTGACCATAACTGTTTCCAACTAGTCCCCAATGCAGCAGCACACATTGTATCTGGCAGTCGATATACCAACAGAAATCAATCAAGTTCTGATTGCAATTCAAGACGTTGGAGGAGATTTTCAAAGCTATTTAGGCTGTTAGTGTCATTGAATATCCCTGGGTGCCATGACTAGATGCCTCGATGCTAGCCAGCAAGCACTAGAGCATTCTGGGGGTGACGTTGAATATTTAGGGTCACGGCAACGGCTACCTGCTTTGCAAACACTAGCCGCCGCCACTGAATACCCCCCCCCCCCCATTATGTCTGACATTAAAGTCTTTTTTTTTAAAGTGCCATCAAGTCAAGTCAATACAGACTCCTGCTGACCCGGCAGCCCCTGGGTTTTCTTGGTAAAGTATGACCAGCTTAAGATCCTTCTATTTCATGAGGCATTTCACATCCCCAACACCTGACATACTGGACCCTATGGATGACTTCCCTCTCCCCCATCTCTCTATCAATGCCACTCTCTCTCCCCTCCGTCTCTCCCTGATATGTGTGTAAATCTTTCCTGTCCACCTTCTTCTCATATTTGTTTTTATTGTAAACCACTCTGCCAACTTGTTTTAAGGGTGGTATATCAAATTCTAATAAACATGAACATAAACATCCCATAGCATTCATCAGCAGGAAACTGCATCCTTGGGAGAAGCATTATGTGGTGATTGAGAAGGAAGCCCTGGCTGTCATGAGGATGCTTGAAACCTTGAAATACTACCTGTTCGACCATCTGTTTATGTTGATAAGGGACCACCAACACCTCAAGTGGGTGGCTCAACATAAGGAGTCCAATGGCCGTATTATGCAGTGGTTTATGAGTCTGCATACCTACCAGGTCCAGGTCAGCCATAGGGCTGATTGGACATCTGAACACAGACTTCCTTTCCCAAGTGGGGTTCCTGAGTGGGGTTCCCGAGTGAGGCAGGCACTCAACAGGGCATAGAGCTGAGGGGGAGGGTATGTGTGGGTATATAGAATGCTACCTTTCCCTCTCCAAAGGGATTATCAACAGTCCCCTTTAAGACAGTCTGCAGCCCAGAGTTCAGGGCTGGGAAGGCGTGGCTCACAAGGAGAGATTAAGAACTCAGAAGGCTGTAGGAGGGAGAGAGGCCCATGGAGCCAGAAGTCCTCCCAACACAAGCCGTACAAAGGAGTTCAGAGGTAGGAACTTTAACTGGGGCTGGAGAAAGAGCCGGGAGAACCAGCTTGTGGAAGTTTAACGAGCTGGGACAGAATTAAAGCTCATTTTGTTTTCCCTGAACTGCTGTCTGTTCTGGGTTTTGCTTTGTGGAAGTTTAACAAGCGGGGACAGAATAAAAACTGCTTTTGTTTACTCTGAACTGCTGTCTGGCCTGTGTTTTAAAGAAAAGCCCTTCCCACCACACGCCACGCTTACCACACCCACATATCAATACTTTCTACATGGATAATATAGAAACAAAGATGGTAGGAAAAGACTACACGACCTATCTAGTCTGCCCTTCCATATCAACTACAGTAGTCCCCTTTTTTCCTTTAGAGATCTTGTGCATTTGTCCTATGCTTTTTTGAATTTAGATACTGTCCTTGTCTCTACTACCTCCACCGGGAGACTATTCCACGCATCCACCATTCTTTCCGTAAAGAAATATGTCTGCATATTACTCCTGGAGTCTATCCCTTTTCACCCTCATCCTGTGCCTCATCCAATACACGCTTTAGGCAGTCGCTATTCAGTAAGCACAACATACATGCAATTGCATGTACTTTCAGTGTGGCTGCTCTGTGCTGAAGCTTGGGCGGAGCCTAAATTTATACATGTGAGTTACAAAATACTATAATTTACGTGCAGACTTGAAAAATCTAGACGTGGGGAGTACACCTACCATGGAGCAGACTTAAGTGTCCGCACCTAGAGTTTTGTACCACTTATACCCCTTTTATAAAGAAAAGTAGGCACCCTGTTTTCTTTATAAAATAGGCTCAGGATAGGCACATTCTGGAACCTAAAACTAGGTGCCTGGTTATACAATTATCCTCTATATCTGCAGAAACAGCAGGAGACCAGCTCTCCATCAGTTATTAGCATTGTGTTAATAGCTCTTCAGGTGGGCAGGACATGGTATTTTAGATCCGTGCTCTGCTGGTATGAGGTGTCCTCATCAAACTGTGTCATAACAGAGCTGTTCTGACTCAGCATGAGATCATTGGGGCATGAAGACACTATGGCTAGGTCTGGCACACATACCACAACAGGCTGCAGGAATGCAATGAATGTGCAAAAGCGTCCACGCTCTTCTATCAATGCCTTACGCACAGCCTGCTTCTCAGTCTCCTCCAGCAGAAGGTACATGTCATTGACATCCTGCAAGGCATTGTCTAGCTGAGGTTGTAGGTCCCCTTTACCTGTAGCGGAGAGAAAAAAAACGTGGTAACACTTGTTCAAACTGCACCTCTTACAAAGTTCTTAATAGATAACTCAACCCCAGATCCAAGGGTGTTTCCTCTACTGAGTATCCCTCCTATCTCACTCCCGAGGGCAAGATACTGCATTTGTTTATAAGATCAGACAAACAAGCTCCAAAATAAAGTGCAGTCTGAAGGAGGGTGTCACATCATGGGGTCTCGGTTCCCATCCCAAATCATTCCAAACTTCCTTCCATATCGAAATCAGAGCACACAACCCAGAACACCATGGTAAGAGAGATAAGCAGCTGAACTTGACTCGTTCACTAGAGCTCCGACACCACCAACTTAGAGCACAGAGCCATCTCTTCCTTACCTGTTTCTATTCCCAAATGCTAGAAATATGCAGACAGCCTACCATGATGTCTATGTGGTTATATATTAAGGAAGAATATGAACGGACTGCCTGCTACATGCTGCTTTTCACTGTGGAGTTGCCATAGTAAAACAGTAAAATTAGACACTAAGATTAATAAGCTCTGACTGCCTAATTCCTCAGATGCAGACAGCTAGCTGCAAATGCAGATGCCTAAGATGGCAGCTATGCTACAGAACCCCTCACATTTCAAACCACTGCAACTCAAATATAACTAGGGTCAAGCTAGGTGGTGCCAAGAACAGATGTGTTCAGGGTCTGCCCCTTTTATTTCCTGTCCCATCCCAGTCTTACACAGTTTTTGCACTTACCTGGAAGAAGACTGTGGTATTAACTTCTATCAAAACATTAACGCTAGTCCCACCCCAAAAAATATCAAGAAAAAAACCCAACAAGATATTATCCACCACCCTCCTTGGGGATAAAACACAAAAACAATAGAGCGTGGCAAAGTATTTTGGCCACCTGAAGAGTGGTGAATGCATTCAAACCTTGGGACAAGTGACTTTCATTCATCTGCTCATGGGTGATGGAGTAGAGAGGCTGCATGCAGCACATAGCAGAGAGTTTACAAACAGTGATGACACATACAGATATAAAATTAAACTGCAGGCAGAAATTACCTGAACCTTGACCCAACAGTGTCAAGACAGCAAAGTACATCAGACATGCACCAATACTCCATTAGAGACAGAAAGCAAAGGCAAGAAAGGGCATGATTCTTTCGCTATACAAAAGAGACAGTGCAAATGGCTAGTGGGACACTCAAAGCACTGGAGTAATGCTGAGATCAAACCTACATTACAATGGGCTAGAGTTGGGCTTTGGCTACGCAATGGCCAAAGCTGTAGTCTCATGAGTAAACTTCTTTCCCGTGGGATAGCAAAAGACCAGTAACTACAAAGATATGACACTAGCCCAATAGCTAAGACCAGAAAACATTTAAAATGGTGATGGTGAGTATAATTTGAAAATTTGAAGACTTGGAGGTAGACTTACACTGTAAATCGATTCCTCTTTGATTTCTCACAACAGGTATAAGACGAGCCATGACCCAGACTAACGTCTATCAAGTTCAGCCAACAAAGGCCAGCAGAGAACCCAAGCAGATCCCAAAAAGCAGATCAAAATTTTCATAGTTCACTTCAAGGCACAAGTGATTGCTTTGCCAAGATTACTTGGCTAAAAACCTTTTATGGATTTCTCTTCCAGGAACTTGTCCAAACCTCTTTTGAACCCCACTGTTAGTTGCCTTGACCACATCTTCCCTCAAGAGATCCCACGGCTTAATTATGCGCAGTATAATAAAATACTTTCTAGGATTTGTTTTCAATCTCCTGGTTGTTAGTTTCATGGGGTGTCCTCTTGTTTTAGTGCTGTTTAAAATATTAAACAATTGTTCCCTATTTAACCCTTCTACCAAACTCGTGATTTTATCAACCTAAACCATATCCGTTCTAAGTCATCTCTGTTTAGCCTTACTTCACAAGGGAGGTGTTCTACCCCTTTTATCATTTTTATTGCCTCTCTCTGAAACGTTTCCAGTTCCACTATATGCTTTTTGAGATGGAGTAACCAGAACTGCACACCGTACACAAGGTATGATCGCATAAGAGCTCTATTCAGAGCCATAATGATATTCTCAGTTTTGGTCTCCATTTTTTTTTCAAATAATCCCTAACATTCTATTTACTTTTTCGGCAACCACAGCACACTGAACTGAAAATTTCAAAGTATTGTCTACAGTGACTCCAAGGGACATGCTTACTAAGCTGGACTAGCAGTTAGAACAGGCTATTTGTAACTAGGTTCCATATCATTCAATGGGACCTAGATAGAAATAGCCTGTGCCAACCATTATCCCAATTTTGTACACATGCCCCAAGGTCTTTTTCTTGCATGGTGACTCCTAAATCAAAACCTCAGAATATGTATCATATTGCACTTGTCCATATTAAATTTCATTTCCCATTAGATGCTCAGTCCCGTAGTCTTACAAGATCCTTCTGCAATTCCTCATGATCCTCTGCCATTTTACTGACCTTGAATCATTTTGTGTCATCTGCAAATTTGATCACTTCACTTGCAATGTTCCCGCTTACAAAATAAGAATTGGAGTGGAACGGGTAAACATTGGATGGTTGTAGAAAGACTAGGGGACACACAATGAAGCTACAATGTAGCTGATTTAAGACTGAGAAAATATTTTTCACTCAACGCATAATCAAACTCTGGAATTCATTACCGGAGGATATAATAAAAGCTGTTAGTGTAACTGAGTTTAAAAAAGGTGCAAAGTTATGCACCTAGGAAAGAACAACTCAAACTATGGTTACACGATGCAAGGTTCCACAATGGGAAAGACCATCCAGGAAAAAGATTTAGTCGTCAACATGGATAACATGTTAAAACCCTCCGCCCAGTGTGCAGCGGCAGCCAAGAAAGCAAATAGAATGCTAGGTATCATAAGGAAAGGAATGGAGAATAAAACATAGGATATTATAATAACTCTGTATTTTTCCATGGTGCGATCGCACCTTGAATATTGTGTGCAATTCTGGTCGACGTATCTTAAAAAGGATATAGCATTATTAGAAAAGGTACAGAGAAGAAACATAAAAATGGTAAAGGGGATGGAAAGATACCCCTATGATGAGAGGCTAAAAAGGTTAGGGCTCTTCAGCCTGGAAAAGAGACAGCTGAGGGGAGATATGAAAGAGGTCTATAAATTAATGAATGGAGTGGAATGGGTTAACGTAGATGGATTGTTTACACAATCAAAATATAGAAAGACTAGGGGACATGCAATGAAGCTACAGGGTAACCTATTTAAGACTAATAAGAGAAAATATTTTTTCACTCAACGTGTAATGAAACTCTGGAATTTCTGACCGGAGGATGTAGTAAAAGCAGTTAGTGTAGCAGGGTTTAAAAAAAGGTTTGGATAAGTTCCTGGAGGGAAGGTCCATAAACCATTATTAAAGGGGACCCAGGATATCACTGCTTGACCCAATACAAGCATTGTGGAACCTGTGTCCCTTGGAGAAACTGCTAGGTACTTATGACCTTGATTGGCCACTGTTGGAAACAGGATACTGGGCTTGATGAACCTTGGTTTGACCGAGTATGGTATATCTTATGTTCTTATGGGTTTAAAAAAGGTTTGGACAAGTTCCTGGGGAAAAGGTCCATAAACCATTATTAGAGAGGACAAGAGACATCCAAGGAGAAGCATTGTGGAACCTATATACCTTTTTGGGAATCTGCAGGTACTTGTGACCTGGATTAGGCACTGTTGGAAACAGGATCCTGGGCTTGATGGATCTTGGTCTGGCCCAGTATGGCATTTCTTATGTTAGATCCCTGGGGCACACCACTCTCCATTAAGAAAATTGGTCATTTAGCCCTACTCTCTGTTTTCTATCTTCTAGCCATTTTACAGTCCACACTGCCTCCTATTCCATGTATATTTAATTCCTCAAGAGTCTCTCATTAGGAGCCTTGTCAAAGGCTTTCTGAAAATCCAGATATAATATATCAACTGGCTCAACTTTATTCACATCTTTATTCGAGACTTCAAGAAACTGTAGCAGATTGATGAATCAAACTTCTCTTGGCTAAATCCATGTTGGCTTTGTACCATTAAACCATGACTCTATATGATCAGTAATTTTGTCCTTTATAATGGTTTCTACCATTTTCCCCAGTAGTGATGTCAGGCTCACTGGTCTATAGAGATTTCTGGATCACCCTGGAACCCTTCTAAAAAATGGCATTATGTTAGGAGTGAAGGTAAACTAATTTGATTGTTATGCCCAAGTATTTCACTTCATGTTTGGTTTCTAGTTCCATGTTGTATATTTTGAAAGTTTTTTTTTGGGGGGGGGGGTGAGGGGTTAGAGTGATTTGTTTCTGGAGATATGAAGTATATCCTTTTTTTGTAGTTGATCTGTAGTCCGTGTTCGTGTAGCCATTTTGAGATTTCTTGGAAGCATGTAGATATATAATGTAGGATTGGATTGCAGATGTCGTAGGGTGTACAGATCCCTTTTACTTGTGCCCTTCTCTGTCACTGCCAATGCCAGACTTCAGTCTTTCCACCTTGCTACTCCTTAGGTCAGGAACAAACTACCCGAGTCGGTACGACACGCTCCTCTTCTAGCCCTATTCAAATCCAGGCTAAAAACTCACCTCTGCGAGGCTGCTTTTGGATCCAGATCCTCTTAGACTCCTGCTCATCTTCTATGTGTTTCCTTACCATTCCCCTAGATATACGCTAATCTCCAGTTGTTGTGTTGTCTGTCTTGACTAGACTGTAAGGAGGGCATTTTCAAAGGCATTTACAAGGTTTAAGCGGTTAGCATTGGGGCATTCTGGGTGAAGCGGAGGCTCAGTATCGCCACTGCCCAGTTAGAGATATGCAGTGAAAGTGAGATGGAGGGAAACTTGGCCTAACTTTCACCGCATTAGCTAACTAGGCCGTGGCACAATATCACTGATGCCTGGTTAGCCTCACGATAATGCGGTGAACGCAAATATTCAATGGCAGGACTGGATATGACCCCGGCATTGAAATATCCAGGTTTAAATTTCAGTGCCGGTGGCTAGCTGTGTTAACAGTGCTATCTGCCAGCATTGAATATCCCCCCCCCTAAGCTCTCATGAGCAGAGACCGTCTCTTACATGTCTCTGTACAGCGCTGTGTACGCCTTGTAGTGCTATAAACATGACAGCAGAAAAAGACCACATGGCCTATCTAGTCTGCCCTTCCATATCAACTACAAGAGTCCCCTTTTAGCTTTAGAGACTCTCTGTGTTTGTCCCATGCTTTTTTGAATTCAGATACTGTCCTCATGTCCACCCTCTCCACTGGGAGACTATTTCATGCATCTACCACTCTTTCCATAAAGAAATATTTCTGTATATTACTCCTGAGTCTATCCCCTTTCACTATCATCTTATGTCCCCTCGTAGCAGAGCTTGCCTTCAATTGAAAGAGACCACTAACTATTTTAGTGGCCACCCTCTGTAAAGACTCCAACCTGCTTATATCCTTTGAAGGTGTGGTCTCCAAAATTGCACACAATACTCCAGATGAGGTCACAACAGAGACTTATACAGAGGCACCATCGGCTCCTTTTTTCTGCTGGTCATTCCTCTCCCTCTACATCCAAGAATCCTTCTGGCTTTCGCATTCGCCTTTTCTACCTGTTTAGCTACTTTAAGATCGTATATACAAATAATAATTATTATTAGTAGTAGTAGTAGTAGTAGTGGTAGTAGAGGAAGCCAGTGAACTGTTCTCACACCATTATTAACATCAGAGCAAGTTGGCTCAGAACTGCCAGTGATGTATCAGGACCTAGAATGAAGGTGGTCATGGGGCTCCGACCAATGGCAGAATAGCTTCCACTGTGGCTGCCGATCCTGGGCCAATGCAAGTCATGCTGTTGCTGGTAGAAGGGAGGGAAGGAAAAAGATGGAGGAAGCAGCAGGAGGGAGGGAGAAATCTGGGAAGGTAGGAGAGCGAGCGAAGAAAACAGTGAAAGAAGCAGGGACAGCAAATAGTGGGTGAAATTATAGGGCAGGAAGCAGCTTAAAATGCCTCTCGGGCTCTGTGTTTTATGTATTTGTTGTTTATCATTTTGTGAATAAAAGAGTGGTAAATTAATTTAATTGTTCATTTATACACTGCCTCATATCCCAAATGTAATAAATGCAATGAAGTGAAATGATGCTATATGCTCAAATGGGAAAGAACTGCAGAAGTGTAATAAGATTGGCAAAAACCCAAAACACATTTCATAAGTTGCCATGCAATTCTAGATGTTATTCTGGCCCAGCACTTTCCTCCAGCTCCTTCAGGATTCCAGATCAACAGGCGTAAGCCTCCACTAGCCTGTGATGCCGTATTTATGAATGTTTGCAACCTATTCTTATAATCTTGTGGTGAAATAACTGCATTTTACTGTTACAATATAGATTGGTATACTGTATGTAGAGAGGCTTTTGGTTTGCTCCTTTAAAGCAGCAGAGACCTCAAGTGGCCCTTCTAGGTTACTACAAACTTAACCTGGAGATGAACAAGAAATTTTCAAGAACAGCAGAAGATACCCCTATCCAGTTACATCATGCTGGGAACAGATGCCTCAGAGGGAAAATTCAACCAATATATAAACTACTCCCAAAGGCAGATCTTTGTCTTTAGCAGTCAGTCACTGCCTCATAAGAATAGAAGGCTGTGACAATTCCCTAGCCTTCATTCCATTAGGAGGGAGTCTCAAAGTCACAGCTGCAGGAAAAGAGAACAGCAGGGTTGGAAGATGTCTTGGGATCAAGCCTATACCAACATTCCTCTGTGACTGTGCAAATTCTACCAGTATTCCTCCCCACTCCCAGCCGGGCCCACGGAGATAGAGCGGCAAACGTACTAGTAAGCTGACTTGCTGCAGTGCCTCACACTCCAGGGCCGGCCACTTGTCTCTCCTGGCGAAAGTCTCATGATTCACGAGACTTCAGCTGGGAGAGATGAGCAGCTAGCCTTAGAGCAAGCCAGCTTAATAGTACGTTTGCTGTTTTGCCTCCATGCACTTGATGGGAGTGCATCCCCCCCTTCCGGCCTGCACCTGGAGCAGGCCACACCCACTGCGCCACCCTTGGTACACCACCGAGCAGAGCCACTCCATTTGGGAGCCATCTACTTGAAGGAGAAGAAGTGAAGAACCACAGGAGTCCCTCAGCAACACAGTGACACCAGAGCCAGGACTGACCACAGGGCAGTATCAGGGACATGCACCTGAAAAGCTACCAGCTCAAGATACACCCAGAAAGCTTACTAAGCAGGAGGAGTGCTTTCCTCAGAGCAACCACAAAGAGCAACAGAGGTGAAGGAGACAAGCAACTTGAAATTTACTTCCAGCATGAAACTACTGTATATAGTGAGAGAAATATAGACGTGTAAACTACCTGTATTATGGTTGTGAAAGGAAGGAAAAGGAGTCAGACTGTAATACAGTTGCATTTTTGCCTCTGCAAGTTATTGTTCTTATTGTACCAGTGACCCTAAAGTTATTTGAGTAAAGCCTTTGGTTCAGAGCAAAAAGTTCTCTCCTAGACTCTATTATTGTGAGAAAGGGAAGAGGAGTGAGTGGAGTTGTAAGTGTAATAGGCCTCTCAGTGTAAACTGATCCCATTCAAAGAACCTACTAAATTCGCACAAGAGTAGAGACCAAGACATAGCATAGCTCCTGGATGGTTGTAACCACTGTCTGCCACACTGTAAGAACTACACAAGGGCAGGAGGTTATAAATTTCCTAGACCATGGGATGCTGTTCCAAGGGTTGCAAAGCAGGGATGGCATTCATCTGTCCAAGAAAGGTCAACGCGTCTTCGGTAGTAGACTGGCTAATCTACTGAAGAGGGCTTTAAACTAGATTCGTTGGGGATGGGTGAAGAAAGCCCCCAGGTAGGTGAAAGCCCCCAGTTAGGTGATACATTAAATACCTTTATGGAAATGGGTAACAGGGGTAACATATGGAAAGCAGTGTGCATAAATGCCCGTAGCATGGGAAATGGAAAAAAGAGCCAAACGACGAAACCTGGAAACAGCACAAGCACTGGCAAGTCAAATGCAAGGCATTGATAAAGCAGGCAAAGGGTGAATTTGAGAAGAAGCTTGCTGCAGAAGCAAAAATGCGAAATAAAGACTTTTTCAAGTACATTCGTAGCAAAAAACCTGTGAGAGAGTCAGTTGGTCCATTAGATGATAGAGGGGTTAAAGGGGCACTAAGAGGCGACAAGGCAATAGCGGAGAGACTGAATGAATTCTTTGCTTCGGTCTTTACTGAGGAAGATGTAGGGATGTTACCCATGACTGAAGTGGTATTTAAAGGTGCGGAAGAATTGAAGGAAATATCGATACATCGGGAAGATGTATTACAACTATTAGATAAACTGAAGAGTAGCAAATCACCTGGGCCAGATGGTATATATCCAAGGGTGTTGAAAGAACTGAAATATGAGATTGCAGACCTGCTATTAGTAATCTGTGAATTTTCATTAAAATCATCTGTAATACCTGAAGATTGGAG
Organism: Ichthyophis bannanicus; assembly: GCA_033557465.1. Taxonomy (NCBI): domain Eukaryota; kingdom Metazoa; phylum Chordata; class Amphibia; order Gymnophiona; family Ichthyophiidae; genus Ichthyophis; species Ichthyophis bannanicus. Next base: position 557,971,264 of record CM066034.1, on the reverse strand, counting down.
GATCACCAATGTAACGCCAATTTTTAAAAAGGGTTCCAGGGGTGATCCGGGAAACTACAGACCGGTGAGCCTGACGTCAGTACCGTGAAAAATAGTAGAAACCATCATAAAGAACAAAATTACTCAGCATGTAGATAGTCATGGCCTAATGGGAGACAGCCAACATGGCTTTAGACAAGGAAGATCTTGTCTTACTAATCTGTTATATTTTTTTGAAGGTGTGACTAAACAGGTGGACAAAGGTGAGTCGGTTGATATAGTGTATCTGGACTTTCAGAAAGCCTTTGACAAGGTCCCTCATCAGACACTTTTGGAAAAACTAAATAGTCATGGGATAGGAGGCAGTGTACTATTGTGGATCAGGAACTGGTTAAAAGATAGAAAGCAGAGGGTAGGGCTAAATGGCCAATTTACCCAATGGAGAAAGGTGAATAGTGGTGTACCCCAGGGATCTGTGCTGGGTCCGCTGCTTTTTGACATATTCATAAATGACCCGAAAAGGGAATAACGAGTGAGGTTATCATATCTGCAGATGACACAAAACTATTTAAAGTTGTTAAAACCCAAGAGGATTGTGGAAAATTGCAAGAGGATCTTGATAAATTGGAAGACTGGGCAACAAAATGGCAGATGAAATTTAATGTGGACAAGTGCAAAGTTATGCACCTAGGGAAGAACAACCCAAACTATGGTTACAAGATGCAAGGTTCCACATTAGGAACCACCACCCAGAAAAAAAATCTAGGCATCATTGTGGATAACATGTTAACACCCTCGGCCCAGTGTGCAGCGGCAGCCAAGAGAGCAAATAGAATGCTAGGTATCATAAGGAAAGGAATTTAAAATAAAACAAAAGATATTATAATGCCTCTATATTGTTCCATGGTGATACCGCACCTTGAATATTATGTGCAATTCTGGTCACCGTATCTTAAAAAGGATATAGTGTTATTAGAAAAGGTTCAGAGAAGAGCCACCAAAATGGTAAAGGGGATGGAAGGATACTCCTATGAAGAAAGGCTAAAAAGGTTAGGGCTCTTTAACCTGGAAAAGAGACGGCTGAGGGGAGATATGATAGAAGTCTATAAATTAATGAACGGAGTGGATCGGGTAAACGTAGATCGATTGTTTACGTTATCAGAATATAGAAAGACTAGGGAACATGCAATGAAGCTACAGGGTAAACTATTTAAGACTAATAAAAGAAAATATTTTTTCACTCAACGTGTAATCAAACTCTGGAATTTGTTACCGGAGGATGTAGTAAAGGCTGTTAGTGTAGCTGGGTTTAAAAAAGGTTTGGACAAGTTCCTGGAGGAAAGGTCCATAAACCATTATTAAGAAGGGATCCAGGATATCAATGCTTGACCCAGTACAAGCATTGTGGAACCTGTGTCTTTTGGGGAAGCTGCTAGGTACGTATGACCTAGATTGGCCACTGTTGGAAACAGGATACTGGGCTTGATGGACCTTGGTCTCACCCGGTATGGCTCGTATCTTATGTTCTTATGATGTTGAAGCTTTGGTGGGAGTGGCTGACTTGGATTTAGTGGCAGTTACAGAAACATGGTTCACAGAAAACCATGATTGGGATGTAAGTATACCTGGCTATACTTTATTCAGAAAGGACAGGGTAGGAAAAGGGGAGGAGGAATGGCACTATATGTAAAAACTACTATTAAAGCTTTGGAATTACAGAGCTTAAAAGGGAGAGAGGAGGCATTGTGGGTTAAATTAGAAAGAGGGAAAGAGAAATCTATTTGCATTGGTGTGATATACAGACCTCCCTCACAAGAGGAAGAGGTGGACAGAGAGTTAATTGAAGACATACGCAGCATTGCTAGGAAAGGGTAAGTGCTACTGATAGGAGATTTCAATATGCCAGATGTTGATTGGCACATTCCTGCTGCAGTATCATCTAGAAGTAAGGAGATCCTGGATTCTCTACAGGGAGAACTATTCAGGCAATTGGTAACAGACCCCACACGTGAAGGGGCCATACTGGACTTGGTGCTTACCAAGTGTTTCTGATGTTGTAGTGGGAGATAATTTTGCATCCAGTGATCACCAGATGGTGTGGTTCAGTATTAGGACTAGGGCTGTTAGAATCCATTCAAAGGTGAGGATCTTAGACTTTAGGAAGACTAACTTTGCCAAGATGGGCCAATAACTCAGGGAGTCGTTAGTGGGATGGGAACAGCTGGGGGATGTAGAAAAACAGTGGGCAAAACTGAAAGGAGATATTTTAAGGGCAACCAACCTTTTTGTTAAAATGGTAAATAAAGGTAAAAGGAAAAGGAGACCGCTATGGCTTTCGAAAGAAGTAGCTGAAAAAGTGAAGAAAAAGAGGGAGGCCTTCATGAAATACAAGAGATCACAGAGAGAGGAAGACAGACATCTATCTTTGGAAAAACTTAAAGAAGCTAGCAAAGTAGTCAGGAAGGCAAAGATTCAAAAGGAGGAGGAAATAGCCAATGCAATAAAATGGGGGGATAAGACATTTTTCAGATATGTTAGTGAGAAGAGGAAGGACAAAAGTGGTATTGTCAGACTCAAGGGTGCAGGGGTGAAATATGTAGATGCTGATAAGGATAAAGCGGAATTGCTTAACAAATATTTCTGTTCTGTGTTCACAGATGAAGAACCAGGAGCAGGACCTCAGAAAACACTCACAAACAGGAACAGAAGCGAGGGACATCTTGAACAATTTTCCGAAGACTGTTCGTGAGAAACTAGCTCAACTTAAAGTAGACAAAGCGATGGGACCGGATGGGATACACCCTAGAATACTGAGGGAACTTGGGGACATTCTAGCAGCTCCACTAACTGACCTTTTCAATGCCTTGTTGGAGTCGGGAGTGGTGCCAAAGGACTGGAGAGAGGCTCATGTGATGCCTTTATACAAAAGCGGAAGTAAGGATGTGGTTGAAAACTTCAGGCCGGTTAGTTTAACTTCGGTGGTGAGTAAATTATTGGAAACGCTGCTCAAAGAGAAAATAGTGAGGTTTCTGGAGTCCAGCAGATTACAGGATCCGAGGCAGCATGGATTCACCAGAGGCAGGTCTTGTCAGACAAATCTGATTGATTTCTTTGACTGGGTGACCAGGGAGTTGGACCGAGGGAGAGCCCTAGATGTGGTGTATTTAGATTTCAGTAAAGCCTTTGACACTGTTCCTCACAGGCGACTTATAAACAAAATGAGCACCCTAGGGATGGATCCTAAAGTCACTGCTTGGGTTAGAAATTGGTTGGGTGGGAGGCGACAAAGAGTACAGGTAAATGGAGCTCACTCTGAGGAGAAGGATGTTACCAGTGGTGCGCCCCAGGGATCTGTCCTTGGTCCGATTCTTTTTAACATCTTTGTTAGTAATATAGCAGAAGGGCTGTCGGGTAAGGTTTGCCTCTTTGCGGATGATACCAAAATCTGCAATAGAGTAGACACCCAGGAAGGTGTAGATAACATGAGGAGGGATCTAGCTAACCTTGAAGAATGGGGGTATTTTTGAAAATCAGATAAGCACATTTCCTTATTATAAGCATCGCACTGAATTTCAATATGAATATGCTTAAGTAGATAAGACTGTCAAATGGTGGATAAGCAGTTATATCAATATTACACCACTCTCTAGAGGTCGTTGATGCAACTTCACGCTGAGGCTAAGGACTGAGTCCGTTGTAGCCAGCGCTGGTTTAAGTCTGAGACCTCAAGAAGATATACACCTGGAATAAGAGTTTTTATAAAAAATTTTATAAAAAATTATTTAAGAAAAAATAGCATTTTTTGTTGGTACATAGCCAATTAATTTATTGGAGTGACATTTTCAATTTTTCTGTGGATAATTACCCTCTGTTAAATTGACTACATATTAGAGAAGCTTGAAGAATGGTCTAGAATTTGGCAGCTGGGATTTAATGTAAAAAAATGTAAGGTCATGCATTTGAGCTGTGGCAATCCAAGGGAGCAATATAGTATAGGGGGTGAAGTACTTTTGTCCACTAAAGAAGAGCGGGACCTAGGCGTGGTTGTGTCTGATGATCTTAAAGTAGCTAAACAGGTAGAAAAAGCGAAGGCAAAAGCTAGAAGGATGCTTGGGTGCATACGGAGAGGAATGGCTAGCAGAAAAAAGGTGATGATAATGCCTCTGTATAAGTCTTTGGTGCAACCTCATTTGGAGTATAGTGTGCAATTCTGGAGACCGCACCTTCAAAAGGATGTGAACAGGATGGAGTCAGTGCAGAGGGTGGCTACTAAAATGATTAGTGGTCTTCATTATAAAGCATATGAGGACAGACTTAAGGATCTTAATATGTACACCTTAGAGGAAAGGCGGGATAGAGGTGATATGATTGAGATGTTTAAATACCTCCGTGGCATAAATGTTCAGGGAGAGAGCCTCTTTCAATTGAAAGCAAGTTCTGCTACGAGGGGACATGGGATGAGGGTGAAGGGAGATAGATTCAGGAGTGATATGCGGAAATATTTTTTTACGGAAAGAGTAGTAGATCCGTGGAATAGTCTCCCAGTGGAGGTGGTAGAGATGAGGACAGTAACTGAATTCACAAAAGCATGGGACAAACACAGAGGATCTCTAAAGGTAAAAAGGGGACTGTTGTAGTTGTTGATATGGAAGGACAGACTAGATAGGCCATGTGGTCTTTTTCTGTCATCATATTTCTATGTTTCTAAGTAGATATGGCAATTTATAAATTTTGGTTTAAGGATTATGTATAAGTTACATAATTATACACATCTGAAGAATCTGTTCAAAGGATTTTGGAAATGTGAGTAGTTCCATTGGAATGGAGAAAAGTGAATGTTGCCCCTCTTTATAAAACTGGCAATATAGAGGAGCTTGGAAATGACTGGCCCATTATCCTGATTCTGGTGACTGCAAATTTAAACTCTTCAGTAAAAAAGAATAGTGAAGTATCTCAAATTTGGCAGATTGCAGGGTGACAAGAAAGCTTTATTAAGAGCAAGTGCTGCAGTTAGATCTCAGTAAAATATATTTTACTGTCCCCTACAGTATATTGTACGTACTCAGAAATAAACCAAGCAATCTGGTAACAGGCCCCTAAGGTGGTGGACTGAATCAGATACAGGCTGAGTGACAGATGACAGAGGGTAGTGCTAAATGGAATTCACTCTGAGGACAGAAAGATGATTAGTTGTATAACTCAGGCATCTCTCCTGGGGCCAGTCGTGTTCAATATCTTTATGAGCGATACTGGGGAGCCATTAAAGAGAGAAATGTCTTTTTGGTGATAATGCTAAGGAGCAGATGGAATGAGAAGAGATTTAGGGAACCTTAAAGACTAGTTGTCTGCTTGGGAGCTAAGTTTTCAATATAAAAAAATGCAGAGTTATGCAATTTGAGCACAGCAATCCAAGTGAGTGGCTCACAATAAGGGGGTGAGATGCTAATGTCCACAAAGCATGTAAGAGATCTCAGAGTGATTATATCAGATGGTGTGAAAGTAGGGAAACAGTGTGATAAGACAGTGACCAGAGCCAGAGAGAAGCTAAGTTGCATAAGGGGGGGTATAACTAGTGCAGAAGAGGAAGCGATTACGTCATCTACTACTACTATTAATCATTTGTATGCACAAGGTGTACGCAGCACTGTACATACAGATGGAAGACAGTCCCTGCTCATCAGAGCTTACAGTCTAATCAAGATGAAAAAAAAATCACAAAACTGGGGACTAGAGTAAGGTAAGATACACAAGTAGTGAACAAGAGAATGAGGAGTATCAGGATCCAAAAGCAGCCTCAAAGAGGTGGGTTTATAACCTGGATTTGAATAGGGCTAGAGAAGGAGCCCAATGTACTGACTCAGGTAGTTTGTTCCAGGCATAGGGAGCAGCAAGGAGGAATGAATAAAGTCTGGAGTTGACAGTGGCAGAGAAGGGCACAGACAAGGACGGCTCAAGGGTGTTGCGGGGCCATGTGCGGAGACTAACTATGGGGCTTCATTTGCATAAATATTTGAATATCCACAGGGCCTCATTTGTATAAATTTATTTTATTTTAAAATGTATATGCTGCTGCTCATCTAAAGTTTTAAGTGACTTTCAAAGGAGTCCTTTAAAAGCCTCTTTTTTTGTCCTAACAATGACTTAGGGTCACGTTTACTAAACATTAATGTGTGTTTTAAGTGCCAGTGTACCCACAGACATAAATGAGTGTTGCTGCACTTAGCACACATTCAAATTTGTGAAAGCACATTAACCCTTAGTAAACATGCTTCTTAATGAGTGAATGAAAACCATTTGCATGTACAGTGAGGATAAAGAAAGGCTACCATATTTCTGCATTACTATCCTCCAGTGCCAACTGCCAGGTGCATTACTACAAAACCCTGATCATTTAGAACCCATAGCAAACCTGCCATATCATAACAGCACTATCAGGACTCACACAGCACCTACCCCTATTTATCAAAAAGTAGCACTACAAATATTAAACCAATACTTCTCTTACTGGGAAAAGAGAACAAGTGGGTCTACTGCACAGAAACTAGATGAACAGAATAGCACAGTTCTGTCATACACACAAAACAGATAGACCATAACCAAATAAAGAACAAGGGATCACGATTTAGAAATATGAAGACAATAATTGAACTGGGAACCCCAAAAGCTAAACTTTGAATGCACCACAACACTGAAAAAATTAAACTATGAAATTAATTTCCCATTATAACTAAACAAAGCACAAAGACATCAGAGCACATTTCCCAGAGCGGACATATTCCAGTTAATAAATTCAAAATAAAATACTTTTTTCTACCTTTTGTTTGGCCATTTTATTTTTCTGTCGCAATTGCTTCAGTCTCTCTTTTCTATGTTCTTTGTGTCTTCTGCTAACTCTCCATTGTCTGCTGTCCACTTGTCCTTTCTTCTATTGTATTTTTTTTCCATTTTCTGTCTACCTCCGCCTCTGACATACTGATCTTTCACTTTTTGTTCTTTTCTCAATTCCCTTTTGATTTTTCACCTAGCAACTTTCCATCTACTCTTCTAACCTCTAGTCCAGCTCCCCCATTTCTCATCTCACTCCTTCACTAGTCTCTTATTCCCCTCTGTGTCTCCTAGATCCCTTCCACCACCCAGTTACCTCCTTCTCAGATATTCATTTACCATGCCTTTCCTCCTTCTTACCCCAGCATTCACTCTTATGCCCCTCTCTTTCAACTCTTCCCTCCATATGACCGTTTTTCTTCCCTCCCACACAAAATATCTGTTCTGCAGGAACAAGCAGGAAGGCAGTTCTCACATATAGCTGACATCGGCGCCGACAGAGCCCTGCACCGAGCATTTTCCCAGCTTTCATGCATGGATCCCTTCCCGCCCAAGGGTGCCATCTTGCTCAAGCTCCTTTTTTCTGCAGAGCCCAATGGACGTAGTTCTCTACTTTCTCAGAAAAAATTCTTTAAAAGTTCCTAAAATCCTTCAAATTTTCCGGTTTGCGTACTGGTTCCCTTCCTGCCTCGAGCTGGCACCCTCAGTGCCATCTTTGGCTCTCACTTCCTTTTTTCCCTCGAGGTTCCTCCTCGACTGGCCTTCACGCCATTTTTCATCCGGGGGTTGTCAACCCCAACTAGGTGTTCTCCCACCATGACTCCCAGTGGGTTCAAGAAATGAGACCACTGCAGTCAGACTATTTCAGTTACCCATGACTGCTGCCTTCGCTGCTTGGGCTCAGCCACGACAGCTCCACCTGCAACCGGTGCCAGGCCATGACCCCTAACACAAACAAAAAGCGGTCGGAGTTGCAGGGGAAGCTGTTCCTGAGATCTGACTCTGCCCCAGCTTCCTCATCGCCGAGCCCCAAAGCTGGCACTTCCTGTGAGGTCTGGGCATCCTCGGAGTCCCACGGCGACGGCTCCTCTAGTGTGGCCCCAGACCCTCACAAGAAAAAGAAAAAGGTTCCAAAGCCTGCCAAGGTGCCTCTGATGAAACCTAGCAAAGTCCCATGGTGGGACAGGAGTCCTCGGCTGGTGGAGACCGTGCCAGGACCCGTGAGACTGTAGTCCTCCTCAAGGATGCACTCTCCAGAGTGCCAGCATCAGACCAGAAGCCCTCAGTGTCCACACCGAGAACTAGCACAGCCATCGAGCCTCGAGTTCTGAATGGTGGCCATGGAGCAGAGCATCTTCTCGATCCTGGCCTTGCAGCAGGCATTGATGTCTGGTTTTCCAGCATCATTGGCACCAACACCGGGCCCCCCGACCTCAGGGGAGTCCCTGAGCATCGAGCTGGGCACCAAGCACCATCGGCCTTGGGTAAGTCCTTGGTGTCGATCAAGGGCTCGGTCACTCTCTTCAGGGATCTGGTCCTCCCCGGCAAGTTTTTGGGAGTCCGCCCGCAGATCCTCCGGGGGGCTCCTGATTTCTCGAAGCTACTCCTGAGGCCGATTCCTTGATGCCCTCGGGATCTGAATGGGAAACAGAGGACAAGGTCTCTCCGGAGACCTTTCAGCACAGGGATGTCCCCTTTGAGTCATCTCCCCCGGAGCTTCAGTGACATGGCCCAGGCTCTTTCGGTCCAGATGGAGTCAGAGGAGGAATTGTGCACCGAGGAACTCGAGATCCTGCAATATGCGTTTCCTCCCAAAGAGACTCTCACAGTGCCAGTTCCACCCATCCTTGAAAGGCTACTCCTCAGGATGTGGGAGGCCCCAGCCTTGGTGCCAGTGGTCAGTCGGCACCTGGATGCCATCTGTTGTGTCCAGAAGGGCCCAGGGTTCCATAAGCTGCAACTTCCTCACAACTCCATGATGGTGGAGTTCTCGATGCAGAAACTGAAGAGCCAAAACACCTACTCTTCGTTTCCCCACCAGCAGTGAGGCCCGGGCCCTTGACATCCTGGGCTGCTAGTGTTATTAGGGCGCCATGCTCAGGTGCCGGATACAGGCGTACGAACTGTACATGGGGATGTACCTAAAAGGCCTGATCCAGGAGCTCTCAGTGTTCTCGGCAGGCCTTGTCGGGGAACCCCTGCAGAGATTCCAGTCCCTGGCGACGGGCATCTGGGACTGTTTCAAATTCCTCTCTAGGGCTGCCTACGATGGGTTTGGGTCTGTGGTCAGAGTGGCAGCTACCGGCATTGGCGCCCGGCACCAGGCATGGTTACAAACCTCGGACATAGAGCAGTGAGTGCAAGAAAAACTAATGGATGTCCCCTGCAATGGCAAGAACTTGTTCGGGAAGCCGATGTCTGACAAGGCAACTGAAATTGAGGTCAAGGTAGTGACCTCGCAAAGGCTGTCCAGGAAGATCTCGACCCTCCCTAAGAAAAAATCCTAGGGGGAAAAGCCCTTTTTCCCAAGAAAAAAGGGCTATCAGCAGGTCGGGCCCTACCAGCCTTACTCGGGGCAGCAGTACCAGGCCTCACAGCCTAAAAGCCAGGGGCATGGGCCTCGGAAGCCCAAGGCCCCCAAGCCTCAGACACCAGCTCCCACCCAACCAGGGGGAAGCTTTTGACTCCATGGGCAGGGCCTCCCCTCCCCCAGGAGTCCCGCCTCATCCCACAGGGGGTCGGCTGGCCTCATTTGCCCACAACTGGTCCAGCATTACCATGGACAGTTGGGTCCTGCAGGTGGTGAGGGAGGGTTACCACCTCCATCTACAACAGAACCCTCCAGACTTCTTCCCAGGAGAGCCATCACGGCCTCTCTTCCACCACCAGGTCTTGCTCATCGCAGAACTCGCAGGCTTACTCAGGGACAGGGCAGCGGAGCCTGTACCCCAACATCTCTGGGGAAAGGGGTTCTACTCAAGGTATTTCCTTGTCCCAAAAAGAACAGGGGGCCTCCAGCCCATCCTGGACCTGCGCAACTCGAACAAGTTCCTGGTGAGAGACAATTTCAAGATGCTCTCCCTTGGGACACTGCTGCCCTACCTCTGCCAGGGATACTGGTTCTGCTCCTTGGATCTCAAGGATGCGTACACCCACATCCTGGTCCATCCTTCCCACAGACAGTACCTGAGATTCGTGGTTGGGGGGGGCAGCACTACTAGTACAGGGTACTACCTTTCAGTCTCGCCTCCTCTCCAAGGATGTTCATTAAGTGCCTGGCGGTCATGGCCGCCCATGTGCGCCTCCAGGGGGCCCACATCTTCCCCTATCTGGATGATTGGCTCATCAGAGGCAGCACAGCCCTCGAGGCCGGCCAAGCCACAAGGTTTACAATCCACACCCTGCAGGAATTAGGATTCATCATCAACTACCCAAGTCCAGTCTCTCCCCATTTCAAGATCTGGAGTTCATAGGAGTTCAGCTGGACACTCTGCAGGTCATGGTCATCCTCCCAACAGAAAGGGCCCGCCACCTGATGCAGTTAGCGAAGGAGGTTCAAAACTGCAGGTGCCAGCCCGCCTGCTCATCCGCTCGTTAGGCCACATGGCCTCAACAGTTCATGTCACGCCCTTGGCTCACCTGCACATGTGAGCAGCCCAGTGGTACCTCAAATCCCAATGCACACAGGGCAGGGTAAGGGTCACCCACAAACTGGTGGCCTCTCTCAACTGGTAGCAGTCCCCGCAACATCTCAGGGCGGGGATGCCTTTCCAAACACCAGCAACACAAAAGGTTCTGACAACAGATGCCTCCCTGGTGGGCTGGGGCGCACATTGCGAGGGCCATTGCACTCAGGGCAACTGGTCCCAAGACAAATGTCGGTTACAAATCAACCTCCTCAAGCTCAGGGCCATTTTCCTGGCCCTACAGGCCTTCCGCTACCTCCTGAGCAACCTCTCAGTCCTCATACAGACAGACAATCAGGTTGCCATGTTCTATGTGAACAAGCAGGGAGGCACGGGCTCCTACTCCCTCTGTCAGGAGGCAGTAGCCCTCCACTCCTTCGCAGTGTGCAACAGCATGCTCCTGAGAGTGGTGTCGTGCCAGGCCAGGACAACCTCCTGGCGGACAAGCTCAGCAGGATCCTTCACCCACACGAGTGGCATCTGGATCCCAGGGTGGCACAGAGGTTCTTCCACCTCTGGGGAGACCTTGGCTGGACCTGTTCACTTCCCGGGACAATGCACAGCTGCCCAGATTCTGCTCACCTCAGCAACACCACAGAAGGGTGGCAGCAGATGCCTTCCTCATCTCATGGTTGAGGGGCCTGCTTTATGCATTCTCACCGCCCCCTCTAATAGCCAGGTGCCTTTTCAAGACCCAGAGCAGCCATGTTGCAGTAATCCTGGTTGCTCCCAAGTGGCCCAAACAGCCCTGGTTCCCCCTGCTACTCTCCCTGTCAGTGGCACCCCGGTGGTACTGGGCCGTCAGCCAGATCTTCTTTCACAGGAGGGGGGCTCCCTTCTCCACCCCAACCTGGCATATCTGACATTAACTGCATGGATGCTGAAAGGGTAGCACTGGCCCCCTTCAGTCTCACAGACAAATTGCAAGAGATCCTCCTGGCCTCCTGAAAACCCTCCACCAGAAGGGCATATGCCTTCAAGCAAAGGAGATTCTCTCTATGGTGTGCAGAGTGGAATGAGAATCCCTTCTGCTGCCATCTGAAGCTCATACTGTAGTACCTGCTGCATCTCTCCCACTCAGGTTTGAAATCTAATTCAATCAGGGTGCATCTCAGTGCCATAGCAGCTAACCATCACCTTGTGGAGTGGAGACCCCTCTCAAGCCAGCCCCTGGTTTCCAGGTTCCTCAGAGGCCTTCTACTATCGAAGCCCCCCCCCCCTGCTCCCCTTCACCAGAGTGGGATCTCAATTTGGTGCTCTCACGGTTCACCAGACCACCATTTTGGAGCTTGGCGACTTGCTACCTGAGGTATCTCTCCTGGAAAGTGACCTTCCTAATGGCCTTGACATCCGCCTGGAGAGTGAGTGAGTTACAGGCCCTGGTGGTGGATCCACCTTATACCAGGTTCTACATGAACAGGGTTGTGCTTCGCACACACCCCAGGTTCCTCCCGAAGGTGGTGTTGGCTTTCCACCTCAATCAGGAGGTGGTCCTCCCCACCTTCTTCCCCCGGCCTCATGCCGGTAAGGCAGAGTCGGTTCTGCATACATTGGATTGTAAGAGGGCTCTGTCGTATCTACAGAAGACCCAGGCCCACTGCAAGGCTCCTCAACTCTTTGTCTCTTATGACCCCAGCAGGCTGGGGCTATTTGTGACCAAACGAACCATGTCCACTTGGGTGGCAGACTGTATTGCCCTTGCTTATGAGCGAGCTGGCCTCTCCCTAGAGCATTTGATCACTGCTCATCGTTCCATGTAAAGTATACGGAAATATACTAATTTTTGTTTAATGTAAACTGCCCCTGATCTCTGGAAGGGGCGGTATAGAAGAAACTGTTAAATAAATAAAATCGTGTGATGGCCAAGCTACGATCAGTGCCAGTGAAAGAAATTTGTAAAGCTGCCACATGGTCTTCAGTGCATATGTTTGCAGCTCACTACTGCCTAGAGAGTGAGTCCCACAGGGACAGTGTCTTTGGCCAGGCAATAATCTGAAGCATTCTCGGTGTATAGGCAATTCTGTGTTCAGGCTACTGGAGTGATGGTGATACTGGACGCTGGGTAGGGACTCACCTTTTGCAACTCACGGCCTCCCTGTTGGTGCTGTTGTGGTTTGGTCCCCGGCAGCCTGAGCTAGGGAGTACTATATGTGAGGACTGACTTCCTGCTTGTTCCTGGAGAAAGCGTAGTTATTCACCTGTTAACAGGTGTTCTCCAGGGAAAGCAGGAAACGGTCCTTGCAACCCTCCTTCCTCCCCTAGGAGTTGCCTCCTTTACCTTATTTCACCTTTTGCCTAAGCTATGTCATCTGATTGAGCAAGATGGCACTCTTGAGCAGGAATGGACCAGGCATGCGTGGGAGCATTCCCAAAGGCTTTCTTCGAAAGCTGAGGAAATGCTCCGATTGGGGCTCCGGCGGCGCAGACGTCACCCATATGTGATGACTGATTCCAGCTGTCCCTGGAGAACACCTCTTACAGGTGAGTAACTACACTTTCCCTCTCAGTCCTCACTACCTAATTTCTTTTTTTCTCCCTCCAGCCCCACCCCTTCCAGTTTCAGCCTTCCCAGCAGCCGCTCTCTTTCAGTCCCATTCTCCACATCCCCCAGCATCAGCCCATTTCCAATCCTAGCCCCCCCCATATCAGTCCTCTTCCAGTCCCAATCCCTCCCAGCATCAGCTGCCTTCCAGTCCCCTCATCCTCCAGTATCAGTCCATTTCCAGTTCTAGCCCCTCCCCACCAGTATCAGTTCTCCTCCAGTTCCAATCCCTCCCAGCAACATCTTCCTTCCAATCCCAGGTTCCTCATCCCCCAGTATCAGCCCATTTCCAGTCCTAGCCCCCCCCCCCAAGTATCAGTTCTCCTCCAGTCCTAATCCCTCCCAGCATCATCTCCCTTGCAATCCCAGACTCCCCATCCCCTAGCATCAGCCCATTTCCAATCCAACCCTCCCAGTATCAGTATTCCTCCAGTTCCAGTCCCAACATTAGCACATTTGCTGTTCTAATCCCAGTAGCAGTGCCAGTGGCTCCTGCTCCCCCATCCCCTTCCCCCTCAGTCACACACACATCACATGGCCCCACACCTAGAGGGGCCCTGCTTTGGCCTGGCTGGCTTGAGGTGGAGCTGGTGAGGACCAAAGCCTGGCTCCCCAACTCACTTCTGCCCAACCGCAGAAGTTAAGATCTGCTGGAGCGGTTTCTTTTTTCTCCCGTGGCTGTGTTGTTTGCGCAGATGGGGGTCCATATGTAGAGGTTAAACAGGGTATTTCCAAATGCCCCCGTTTAACCTCTATATAGTGACCCACGCCGGCAGCAAATAACACAGCTGCGAGAGAAAAAAGAAACTGCCCCCATGGCTGTGCAGAAGTGAGTCAGGGAGCTGGGTTTCATTCCTCACCAGCTCCCCCTCAAGCCAGCCAGGCCAACGCGGGACCACCCAAGGTGCGGAGCCATGTGCAGGCAACATTCACGCACATGTCTCAAGCCAGCCCTGGGCACTGATAAAAGGGATCTTCCAGAGGAGAGAGTTCTCGAGAAGCAGTGTAGAGTGAGATAAGAGAGTAAAGGTAGTGAGGAGCCGCAGAATGAATGCCCTCATTACCTCCCAAAGGAGGTGGTGGGGCAAATACAGTGATGGAACTCAAAATGGCATGGGACAGACACAGTGGATCCTTTTATAGCAAGAGGATGAACTCAAAGCAAACTTAAATATTTTTTATACTTCAATAAACAGAGGATGGGGGGAGTGACCTGCATGGAGTGGCGAATACAACCCTAAACAAAGGCATAGAAGGGGAGTGACTTGCATGGAGCGGCAGGTACAACCACTCTAGCCACCTTACTGGGCAGACTAGATGGACCATACTGTTCATCATGTACTATGTTACTATGAACGCATTTGAAGGTCAGTAGGAGAAGTTTGAACTGGATGTGGAAACGGATAGGGAGGCAGTGAAGTGACTTGAGAAGAAGGGTTACATGAGTATAGCAACACTGGCGGAAGATAAGCCATGCAGCTGAGTTTTGAACAGATTACAGGGGAGAGAGATGATTCAGAGGGAGACCAGCGAGGAACAGGTTACAATAGTCAAGGTGGGAGGTGACTAGAGAGTGGATAAGGGTCTTACAGAACCTGCCCTCTGGGTGATGCAATATCCTCTTGCACTGAAGAAGTGTCTCCAGGGGCATATGCCCAGAATGGAAGGGACAGGACAGTCATTGTAGCTAACAGTTCAGTCATTAGGACTGTAGATAGCAGGGGTGGTTGGTGGGAGTGAGAATTGCTCGGTAACTTGCCTTTTTAGTAAGAAGGAGGCAAACTTCACACCTCACGGAGATAACCAGTCAAAAACTCTATCTTGGCACACCTGGGTACCAACTACATAGGAAAGTGTGGGAGGGAGGTTCTGTAATTCAAATTTAGGATTTTAGATAGAAAGCTAACATCCAGAGCCCCCAGGGTAGCATTCTCCCAAATGACAGGCAGAGCTCCAGCATCTCAATGCGTGGATGAGACAATGGTGCAGAAAGAGGGATTTAGATTTCTTAGAAAATGGGCAACATTTTGGAGAACAGGAGCCTATTATGAAAGGATGGGGTTTACCTTAACCAGGGTAGAACCAGGTTGCTGGTAATAACCATTGAAAAGGAGAGAGAGAGGTTTTTAAACTAGAATTTTAGGGAAAGCTAATATACCCTCAGGAGCACATTGTTCAAAGTAAGGTATTATATCTTCAAAGATATTAGCAAAATGAGGAAATTAACATATCCCAATAGAGAGGTTATGATAAAAGTTGAAGTAGCCGAAGAGTATTTAAATAAAGGACAGAGACAAATGATTCCAAATTACCCTTGTCAACTGCTACAAAGGTTGCAAACACAAATAAATATTCTTTAAATGTCTGCATGCAAATACAAGAAGTCTAAAAAATTAGATGGGAGAGTTAAAATGTATACCAGTAAATGAGTTAGACACAACAGAGACCTGGAAAAAGGAGGACAACCAAAGGGACAATATGATATCAGAGTATAAAAGATACTGAAATGACAGGGTGTATCCAATTTGAGGAGAAGTAGCACATTGAAATTTAATGTGGACAAGTGCAAAGTTATGCACCTAGGAAATAACAATTCAAATTACAGTTACACAATGCAAGGTTCCACATTAGGAACCACCATCCATGAAAAAAAAGATTTAGACATCATTGTGGGTAATACGTTGAAGCCCTCCGCACAGTGTGCAGCGGTGACCAAGAAAGCAAATAGAATGCTAGGAATCATAAGGAAAGGAATAGAGAATAAAACCAAGGATATTATAATGCCTCTGTATCGTTCCATGGTGCGACCACACCTTGAATACTATATATAATTCTGGTCACCGTATCTTAAAAAGGATACAGCAGAATCAGAATAGGTAAATGGTAAAGGGGATGGAAGGATACCCCTATGAGGAAAGGCTTAAAAGGTTAGGGCTTTTCAAATTGGAAAAGAGACGGCTGAGGGGAGATATGATATAGGTCTATAAATTAATGAATGGAGTAGAACGGTTAAACGTAGATAAGTTGTTTACTCCATCAAAAAGTAGAAAGATTAGGGGACATGCAATGAAGCTACAGTATAACCCATTTAAGAGTAATAAGAGAAAAAAAATTTCACTCAATGCATAATCAAACTCTGGAATTTATTACTGGAGGGTGTAGTAAAAGCTGTTAGTGTAGCTGAGTTTAAAAAAGATTTGGACAAGTTCCTAGAGAAAAGATCAATAAACCATTATTAAAGAGGACCCAGGAAATCCACTGCTTACCCTAGGACAAGTATTGTGGAACCTATGTAGCTTATGGGAACCTGCCAGGTACTTGCAACCTGGATTGGCCACTGTTGGAAACAGGATACTGGCTTGATGAACCTTGGTCTGACCCAGTATGGCATTTCTTATGTTCTTATTTGATAAAGAGGGCACGCAGTCAAACAGGATGAAAAGTTATGCAGGAAACAATATGCACTTTAGAACCTTTATGGATGTGAATTCCATGTATGATGGGGAAGAACCAGTGGTGGGATTTGGCCGGTTCATACGAACCGGTTCCTGCCATGGGCCACGTAACCTGAACTGGACCAAAAACGGCATCCCAGTGCCGGCACTGCACTGGCAGGAATCTTCCCACCTGCCAGTGGTTTGACGGCATGGGGGAAAGCCCGCAATGTCGTCAAACCACTGGCGGGTGGAAGGATTGAGCCACTGGGCCACCAGAGAGTTGCTCCGCTGCAGTGGCTGCCAGTGACCTGATCGTGCGGTGCTGGCAACTCAAACATGTGCCATGCTGCCACTCACTTGGTTCTGTCAGTGACAGGATCGATCCAAACCGGTTCCTGTTCAGATCAAATCCCACCACTGGGAAGAACATAGCGGTGGGGGTATACTACCACTACCTAGACAGCATAAAGAGACAGAAGTGAATGTTACTAGAAATTAGGAAGGCTAACAAACTGGGTGACACAATAATAATGCAAGATTTCAATTACCCCAATGTTTATTGGGTATCATTGGGACATACTAGGGAGGCAAAGTTTCTAGAGGCAATAAATGACTGCTTCATGAAGTAGTTGGGGCAAGAACCAACCAGAGAGGAATGTACTTTAGATCTAGTCCTTACCTGTACACAGGATGTGCTGTAAGGGCCATTAGGCAATAGTGACCATAATGTGATCAAATTTGTCATCACTGGAAGGAAAATGATAAAACCACCCTGCTGCTGTAGCACTCAATTTTACAAACGGAGGCTATGATAAAATGTGGAAATTATTCTTCTCAGTCCTTCTGGGCACACCCTCTGCCTATCACCAAGCTACCCTCCCCTACCTTCTTGCTCCACTGACACCACCCTGACTTTCTGCTCCCTCAGCTAATGCCTATACTCCCATCCTTCCACTGTCCCCGCTCTATCTCTACTGATGCCGTCCTACATTTCCAGCCTGTGATATCTCTAAGTCCTGCTCTCTCCCTTTGTGAAACCTCCCAGCACAAAATCCCCTCTCTCCCACATGTCTTCTGAAGCCTCTTTGTCCCGCTGCTCTTCTAACCCACTTACCTCACAGCTTTGCCCTCCCCCTTCAACTCTTTCTGCTCAGCCGTTCAATCTCTCTATTGCCTGCTTCCCCATCTCCACTGCTGAATCCTTCATGCCCCATCCTTAGGCCCTCCCTCGATGACACTTCCATCCCCCTGCCCTATGTTTGCAAACTCTCTCTCTTACCTTTCTCCCAATTAGTATTTCGCTGCCCTGTCCTTCCTTCCATGTGATCTCTCACAATCCTCACCCCATCCTTTGCCTCTTCTCCCCATTCTCCCTCCACCCCCATTTCCTCTTCCTAAAACCTTCTTTTGCAAACACACCCCTTTCTGGTGATGCTTCTCTCCATATGTCTCCCTACCCTCAGTGAAACTCGTCTCCCTTCCTGCCTATCACGTGCTTCTCCACTGCATCCACCCCCGCCAGAATCCTTTTCGTATCCTCTTACCCTTGGACTCCTCTCCCTTTCCCAAGGTTTTTCTCCATCTCCTAGGATCCTTCTCTATCTTCCTCCCCTCTCACTTCCTTGGGCACAGAGTAGTGGCAAGGCAAGGAGATGGTGACTATGTGTTCCCTGTCCCCCAGTTACTCTTCCCCCGTGATGCTTGCTTCCTTTGTGATCAGAAAGCATAGGGCATAAGGGGGGCAAAGAAGAAGCCACAGGGAGTGGAAGTGTGTGTGCATTTTAGAAACATAGAAAAACGACGACTGAAAAAAGACCACATGGCCTATCTAGTCTGTCCTTACGCTGTCTTCAGTGCTGTTGATCTGATTACCAAGGAAGGGAGGAGGGAGAAGAAGAATGGTCTTTTAAAAGTGGTCATTTTATGGTATGGCTTTTACAAATGGAATACCCTTTATTCTTAAGATAAGTCTGCTGCTATTCTATCATGAAACCTGGCCTAGAAATCAAACCAAGGTCTTCTACATTGCAGTGTGGGCACTTGTCCCTGAGCTACTGGGCTGAGCCAGATTTACATGAGTCAATATTTAGCCACAGCTGTCATCATTTCTTTTAAGCAATGGCTGCCACAGCTAAATATACATCAGATAAGTACATAACTACCATACTGCGTCAGATCAAAGGTCCATCAAGCCCAGTATTCTCTTTCCAACAGAGGCCAATCCAGGTCACAAGGACCTGGTATGTTCCAAAAGTAGCCAGTTCTATGCAATTTATTCCCAGGGATAAGCAGTGGTTTTCTCTCAGTCTATCTTAATGCTTTATGGACTTTTCCTAAAGGAATTTATCCAAACCTTCATTAAACCAGACTACACTACTTGCTTTTTACCATGTCCTCTGGCAACAAGTTCCAAAGACTAATTATACGTTGAGAGAAAAAAAATTCTCCTATTTGTTTTAAGTATACTTTGTCACTTCATGGTGTGTCCCCTAATCTTTGTACTTTTTGAAAGAGGAAACCATTGATTTCCATTAACTCATTCCATTCCAATCAGGATTTTATAGACTTCTATCGTACTGCATCTCCTCAGCCATCTCTTCTCCAAGCTAAAGAGACTTAACTTCTTTAGCCTTTCTTCATAGCAGTCTTCATCCCTTTTATTATTTTGGCTCCCCTTCTCTGTATCTTTTCTAATGCCGCTATATGTGTTTTTTGAGATGCGGACAGCAAACTTGCACACAATAGTCAAGGGGCGGTCACACCATGGAACGATACAGAGGCATTATGATATCCTTAGTTTTATTTTCTATTCCTTTCCTAATGATTCCTAACATTCTGTTGCTTTTTTTGCCGCTGTCACAATTTCAGCATATTGTCCATGATGACACCTAGATCCTTTTCCTGGTTGGTGACCTCTAATAGGAACCTGTGCACTGTCACCACTAATATCCAGATGATGGCCAGAGCTAAATATCCAAGTGGCACTTTATGAACAACAGCAGCAATTTACAGCACGGTTATCCGGATAAACTGCAGCTACACTCTTGCTCCATCCCCAGACTTCCCCAACACTATCGGGATATTGCCAAGCAATCAGAGAGAATATTCAGCAACACTATCCATATAGTGCTGCCTAAGATCACTCTCACCACCACTTATCCAGTTAGCAAATGCTCCTAACCAGCTAAGTGCTTTAGAATACTGACCTGACAGTTTTTACAGTTTTGAAATGAAAACATAAAGGTTTAAAGTCCCTTTATGAAACTCACGTTTAGCCACATTTTAGATGACCAAAGTTCCAGCTGTTTGTAATTTTTGGCAAGCAAAACACATGTGCATTGTACCAAGCAATAAAATGATTAGTAATCTAGGCCTCAAAGCCAAGTTCTAATTTTGCAGAATCTGCATCTAATAGGGCATGCTGGGAAAGGATCCTTTACCACAGATCCAAGTTGCTAGAGGGGTTTCCAGAAGAAGCTGTTCTCTGTACACGGTTGATCTCGGCATTAAACCACAATTGTCAGGCTAGACTGCGTGTGTATGTGGAAGCAGCAATGGAGGAGAGAAGGAAGGGCAGCTGGAAGGATGGGCTGGAAATGACATTAACAGGAGGCTTGGCCCCTGCCTTCACTCCCCATCATTTTCTGTGCAACCTTTAAGACCCTTCCACTCCTAGAACTATCAGTTCTTACAGAGCAACAGATCCTGTCAAACTACTGGAGAGATTATTGGATTATCAGGGAGTAGAATACCCAGATTGAAGATTTTGGTACCTTGCTGGGGCGGGCTCTGAAGGCAATTGTTTGAAACCCCATGAAACCAGCACAGTTCTCTTATCTTGAATATTTTTTGACTCCCATTGCAAAGCTTTCTGTGCTTCATAGCCTTATTGGCTTGGTCTCATGATCAAGACTACAAGTGACACCACGTTGCAGGGCAGGCAAAAACATGACACGGGCAACTTGTAACAAAGCAAAGTAGTGCCATCTTGTTGCCATGAAAACCTGGCATTGATTTCTGTACCCAAATATAATGGACACTTTCAGAGCTGACAAGTTAAATCTGGATTTCTGATCTGATCTGCAGGGGACTGGGTGCTGGCAGAGCTCTAAAGTTCAGTTTCTGAACAACTAACTGTTTTGTCTTATTATTTCACCGTTCCGAGGTTGGTTCTGCGTACCGTTTCTCTGCTAAATAACTCACCAGCATCAGAGGCATGAGATAAATGGATCATTTCTAGCCCAACCAATGGGAGAAAATCAAGATAAGTGAAAGAAGGGGTGGAAGAACTGAAGGGGAAAGAGTGGAGAGCTGAAAGCTGCTTCACATTTGACTTACCAAGTAGCTCTACAGGAAGGATGTGGGAAGGAGGAAGACAGGAGAGGGGAGAGAAAGAGGATAAGTGACAGACAGCTAAGGCACAAGAGTCATTCTCAACTAAGGTGGAATAAGCCACCATACTAGGGTAAGCAAAATAATCAAAACAGACTGTCTTCAGAGCAGCTTGAGGAGCGGCCACAGCAGTGAAGTAGATACTGCCACCAAATTCTCGTTTGCTTACTGATTATCTATTGAGATGTTGGTAAAAAAACGATGGCAGCATTGCAGAATCTCCACCTCTGTCAGGGGGTGGAAAACTATCTGAAGCACATTTAGGGCTTGATTTTTTAACTGGATGCCTATTTTAAGCATATTTTGTAAGGCTAAGTAGGCGCCTTCTTGTCTTTATAAAATACCAGCATAAGTAGCAGAATTTGCACCTTAAATTCAGCTATGCACATACATGAAGGTATTTTATAATCAACGCATGTACTTACAAAACTCTGCCCACACTGTCAAGACAGCACCCCGGCTATGCATACTGGCAAAGTACACACCTCTGTGCCAAAGCGTATACTTTTACACTGGGTAGAATTTTATAAGAGGCCATTAATGCATGTAAACTGCCATATTAATGAATTTATACAATTATCTCACATGTGTGTACACATATATTTTATAAAATGCATGCATACATTGCAACTCTGCATCCACACTGTCCATACTACCCCTCTGGGAACACTCTTAGCCGGCTCCCCCTCAGGCCAGCCAGGCTGGCGCGCGACCATGTGCAGACAACATTCCTGCACATGCCTCCTGCCGGCCCTGGGCAGATAAAAAGGATCTGCCAGAGGAGCAGAGTTCCCGAGAAGGGATGTAGAGTGAAATAAGAGAGTAAAGGTAGTGAGAAGCCATAGAATGAATTCTCCCTCTACCTCCCAAGGAGATGGTGGGGGCAAATACAGTGATGGAATTCAAAATGGCATGGGACAGACACACTGGATCCCTTTATAGCAAGATGACAAAATCAAAGCAAACTTAAATATCTTTTATACTTCAATAAACAGAGGGGAGGGGGTGACTTGCATGGAGCAGCAGGTACAATCACTCTGGTCACCTTACTGGGCAGACTAAATGGGCCATACTGGTGTTTATCTGCTGTCATATACTATGTTACTTGTGTGCAGATCGCGTAAATGGAGGTACAAACATTGTGTGCATGTGCTATTTACGTGTGTGTGGTCGCAGAATTTTATAAAAAGCCTTCTTCTACATAACGGGCTTTACCTGTGGAAAACGCTTAGTGTTTTTCAACAGAACTCAGCAAGATGATGTGGGCCACACTTTCAGTGACCGTCATCTAATGAGACAGAACAGAAATCATTTTGATTCTGGTGTGAAACTGACTGACAATATGCAAAATCAAAGAGGAGAGCGGAGAGACCACAGCCATAGACACACAAATCTTAGGACCCGACTCGGCTACGTTTTGGCAAACATGCCTGCATCTGGGGTCTATGAAAACATAACTATAATAAATATAAATACATTGATAAGAAATATAATAAGAAATATAGGGGGCATATTCCAAGGCTTCTGCAAACCTACATACCATGTAAATGCTCCTGAGCTGGATATTCAGCAACACGAGCATGGTTAGTGCGGCCGAATATCCCTGGGTGCCACTGCTGCATGCCCCAGTGCTAAGCGGTTAGTATCAGGGTGTTCCAGGGTGGAGCGGAGATGGCGCTTGTCATTAATAGGGTAGTGGCAATATTGAGCCGCTGCCCAGTCAGCAAGCGGCAAATGCAGCTAGCCCAGATATTCAATGCTGGGTCTGGATATGACTCTGGAACTGAATATCCAGGTTTAGATTTCAGCGCTGGTGGCTAGCGGCGTTAGCAGTACTAGCTGCCAGCGCTGAATATCCCACATAATAATTATTATACTTCTTATCAATGCATTTCTATTTATTATCATTACAATTTCATAGACCCCTGACGCAGGTGTGTTTGCCAAAACGTGGCCGAGTCAGGTCACATTTTGGCTGAAGAACATTTGTGTGTTTACGGCTGTGGTCTCTCCGGTCTCCTCTTTTTGTTTTTGCATATTGACTGCTGACAAAGATCCCCGCCTCCTCCTCTCTTTCGACATTCCTGTGAAACGGACTGTGACTTACATTAACTCGGAGCAGTTTTGTGTAAGAAAACAAGCCTGCACCGTCGTGCTAGGAAAACAAGTCTACAGCTGTGAGAAACCACCTGCACTGCTCTCCGCGCGCCAGGGAAAACTCCAGCGCTGTCAGATCTCCCAGGACCAGCTCCAGGGCTGTGAGTTACTTCCCAGCAATGCTCCGAATGTGTCTTCTCAGAGGAGTGCCATCTGGATACGATCAGAGGGGTAATTCTCAGCAATGGTGGTCATGACGTTTAAATGAATAATGTATATGGGAATAAGCAGGTTTCAGGGGTGGACCGGTGGCTAATGAACGTCGTGTAGCTTTTTCCCCTACATTTGACTTAACTGCTTTTCTTGAACAGTCGTGGGATAACACGGCCAGCAGGTCCGCCCTGGTTGTTACCTTTGTTACTGAGGATGATAAAGTATTATGAAAGCCTATTTTTAAAAAAAATGAATTTTTGTGGTTCCAGAGTTACTATTTTTCTTGATGTTTCAAGACCAGTACAGGAGTGTAGGAATTATTCCTTGCTCTTAGGGCTAGATTTTTGGCGCTTGTTTTTTTTCCCCTCAGATACCCTTGTAACTGCTTGATATACTTTGGAAATAACCAGTATGTTTTTGTTGATCTCTCTCAGTTGGAGCGTTTCCTTATGGATAGGGTATAGGGAGATGCTTTCTCTGGTTTTTGCTTTGTCTTGTGGTTTGTAATAGGGTTATACAATGTTAGTACACTGCATTGTGAAAGTATAATTGCTCTTTTATTTTTCCTTTTTCCTATTTTCTTTATGACAGTCTGACTCTCCCTATTAATGTGGATTATTGGTTGTATTTTCTTTGGGAGATGTTTCCTATATCTATTGTTTAAAAGTTCTGCCATTTCCTGTGCCATTTTTGTAACGGAAAGTATTCAATACATTTAAAAATAAAAAATAGATATATTCGGTGGTACCGAAAACATATATTGGCTACTGACTGCCACATTTGCTGCTATTCGACAGGTCAAAACTAAACATATAAATTATCCATAAAGCAGCCAAATCTAGCTGCTATAAGCATGGGGTTAATATTCAAAGGGTTTAGCCGATTAGCAGTTCCTACTAACCAGTTAAACCCCGGCAATCCCGATATTCAGTGGCATTATGGAAACAGCAGCGCTGAATATCCCCACAGATGGCAGGAAAGCCGCCCTGTTAAACCTGTGACGGAGCAGCAAACAGTTGCAGCAGCTGTCCGATCAGCATCAATATTCATCCGCTAACCGGAGAGCTAAACCACATAACGTTGGGACAGATCAATGGCTCTCCTAGCTTTATGCAGTTTAACTATCTGGTTAACAGCTGAACATTGCTGCTGTCAGGATAGCTGCCACAATCGCTGGCTAAACCAGATATTCTGCGCTGGATGCTGGATAGGGTCCGAGCTGAATATCCGGTTTTAATTGCAGTGGCGGTAGCCTGGCTCTTTAAAAGCACTGACTACAGCAACTTAAGATCAATCCCATAATTTTTTGGTGCTGCCCTTGCTCTGCTGCTCCCTCCACCCCGTCACTATAGAGACAGTACCAGGGTAGTTAGATCTACGCAGCATTTTCAAATCTACTAGGCAACAGTAAACGTACAGCTTCCTGTGAACACTGAAAATTTCTAGAAATTGAGCCTTTGTTAGCACACCGTATAAGTATGCTTTGTTGAAAGATTTCAGTAGTATAACGTTCCCCCAGCAGAGCCACTCATTGAAGTGGACAGCATGGTTCCCTGATTCTTAGTCGTAAATGGCTCCAGAGCTTGACAAGCCTCATGGATTTTCCCTGAGGAAATGTCCTCTATCCACCTCCAGCACTTCAGTGAGACAGACTGATTCTGCAATGCTGACACCTGTTTGACAAATCTGCATCCCCAGTGAGATTATCTCTCACCAGCTGCATGATCGAAGCAGGTCTTATCTCAGTAGTGTTTCCAAAATTAACATCTTTACTTAAAGTATTCCTTACAGAGCTCTATCAGGGTACAAGCAGTATATGGTTCTACCCAAGTCCTTTGCTGCGCCTGCATGAATGACATCCATGTACAGCTGAGTAGATGGGATATACGCTAGATAAACCTCAGAGATATCATGTTTGACTTGGGGAGAAGATTTCTTGGAGGAACTGGGAGGGGACATATGGAGGTTGGAGGGGAAGGGCAGGGGGCTACCTTTCCGAGCTTTCTTCTGCAGTTTTAGAGTATCCGAAGATTTCTTCTTAATCTCATGGCGGGCTCGTTTATACTCTGAGGAACACAAACCAAAGCAAAAAATATCATTATAAATAGTGCCAATGCTTCCTATGGAGCTAAAACCACCATTCCGCCTCCCTCCCCCCAACACTCCCCTCCATTTCTCACCCATCCCAAACATGCACACTTCCCCCCACCCTTCCACACTCACATCCATCATGTTTCATGCACACACGTCTATCTGCTTTATCTTCAACCCAATCTCATAAAACCACTCAGGGAGAAAACTAGACTACTACTAAAACGCTGACCTCATAGCAGACACAGTGCAGATATTTCTCTGCAGTATGTCACTGTAAGCTGAACATAATTTTGGGATTCTTTATGCTCCAGAATCCTTTAGATTGGATGTCTTCCCATTCAGTGCTCGGTACCCTTATAAGAGCCCCTTGGACTTCCCCACCCTTCTTAAGTTCCTCTGTAGCCTCTTCGCTATTCAATGTTTGCCCTCCATGCTATATAAATGGTTCATCTTGGGCTCGTAATTGAGTCACATTGCCTGAAGGATCCCTTTGGCCTCTCCTTGACCCACACTGTCCAAAGGCTATTCCCAGGCCTCTTCTCAGGCCTGTAACATTAAAAGGGACCCAGCACATCTCTTCTAGAGCTATTTCATTTAAAAGATTTCCTCAAGTTCCCCTTAGCTTACACTGTCTGAAGGTTTCCTTCGGGGCCCTCCTTAGTTTATGCCATCTAAAGGTTCCTCTCAGGGCCTTTCTTGACATATGCTGGTTGTTCTCGGGCCTTATTTACCTGAGACCCTTCACAGCTTATTTTTTTACCTTTTGCATGGTCTTTGTCAAGCTGGTTGGCAGTTTTCTTCCAGTCCTCGATCCTCTCCTGAAGCGGGTTAATCAGGCTCTCCATAAGGGCACTGAGGAGAGACAAAGCATGAGATGGGGTGAGAGGCCAAGTGAGACACTGAAAGTTCGAGATGGGGATAAAAACAACATGAGATGAGAAAAGCACGAGCTGGCAACAACAGAATGTGGATAGCAAGCATGAAATGGGAATAACGTAAGATGAAAACCATGAAAGTGCAGAATGGGAGAAGACGACATGTAACAGGGACAGTGCTGCAAGAGACTAGTGAATGGGTGAGGGGCAGAGCTGCTTTCAAACATCTTCTAAACCCGGGGCGTCTGGAGGGCTGTAAATGCCAAAGCACACACTTACATCTACTCTCAAGATGTAAATTTGTGTGTGATGTGATTACTTGCGTCTTTGAAAAAATGTGTGTATAATCACAATTCCATCCCAGCTCCATCCAAACCTATGCCTCAGAGATACCTACACACAGTTTCTTTAAAAGCAGACACACTCTTTTTGAGCATGTGGAAAAATCTTATAATCCCATATATGCCCAAAGTTATGCATATCAGATTGGGGCAGACCTTAAGAAGGGCCAAAACGTTGCATGGAAAGAAGCAAAATTCAGCCACTCTTCATACAACTTAAACATATAAGTACCGCTGCAGAAATACGTATAATTAAATACAGAGAAGTTATGTGTACAAAGTTATGCATGTATATTCAGCAGAGGTACTTTTTCTTTAATTTTTTTTTATTCATTAATTTTTTTCATTTGAAACAGCAGCTTGGTGAGAAGTCAGGGGATAAACAGAGGCAGAAGATAAGACAAAAAGGAGATAACAAAGAACCAGTTAGATTACGTAATGTCCCAGACAAGTCACGTCACTCACACCACCCTGTCCTGTCATGCACACTCATTCTGACACACACGCCACATTGCTCATACCCCGGGCCACGATGTGCCCCAAATTCTCTCACATTCTTCTGTCATCACTCACGCTCCATCTCAATGCCTATGTCCCTCGTACTCCATCTCCTGCCACAGAAATCCCACGTTGTGACACGTCTCATGCCACCCAATGCTCTATGTCACTCTCTAATCACAATATTCCATGCTCTATCTTGCACACCTTGCCACATTCTCACCCTGCCACTGGTGCTCCATGAAGTGCCACGTTTTTACTCTGCCGCTCATGCCTCACATTAAACTATGCGCACTTTAACTCATTCCAAATGCCCTACCTCTTGCGCTCCATGTCCTGCCACTCATGCCCCCCCCCCCACCTTCCATGCATATTCTACCACTTACTTAGTAAAGTATCTTAGCTTTGCCTCAATGCTGCGGTGCCTCATACACATGCGGGTCAGAGCCGAACCAATGTCCCTGGTGGCACCTGGAATACAGATATAGAAATCTCTTTTCAGTTCCCCAATCACAGATAGCATGCATGCTCACTTCAAGCCTCGAAAGAAAACAATTCATGAAATGAAGAAAGTTGTGAGCGCCCTGGGTGATTAAATCAGATCATGAACCATTGTTTGCGACAGGAATTGATTCCATATGCTTACTGTGTGGCAGGAACTCACTTGGTGCTTGGTATCAGGCGAAGCACCTTCAAGAGATACTGTCCAGCAGGGACCGCATACCTCACCCCCTGAGTGTGCACCATGAGAACACGGTTTCAGCAGGTAAGTCACAATTGCCATTTTTCAACAAAAATTTCCCTTTTCAGTCTAAGCTAACGGTAAAAGCAAGTACCAATGAGTTTCTTGAAACGATTCCCCAAGCATTATGTATCTAAATGACTTTCTTTTACTCTTACCACAACATGAATTAAACTTATTCTTTATTCCATGGTATGTAGAGTTTGATCTCAATATCTCAAATGTACTGTTACTGTTCTTCTAAATACTTGCATAATGCCAAAGAGAGCCTTATCCTGAAGTTCATAGGGAGTAAAATAAACAACCAGCATATCAAGATATGTTTGGAAATTCTTTTTAACCAGGCAATTGGAACACGTTTTGTATATTTTTCCACATATTCCTGGTTTCTGAATGACCTCTCTGTGGACACTTATGTGGAGATCTTGGTGCTGATCTCCACCTTAACACCCTGGTGCCTCTTTAGGGTCTAAAGACTATAAAGCACATTTTAGATAGACCGTAAAAGAGGAATTGAGATGTCCAGGTTAGGATACGCACAATTCTCACAATATTTTACAAAGGATCTGCCAAACACAGAGCCTCTTGTAAAACATGAGGCAGCTTCCACAGAATCCACATCCGACCCATGGACATGTTTAAATTGGAAATAGGCATGATTCCATAGCAATTCCGCATCTGCAGGTATAGATGCACCCGTGTTTATGGAATGGGCACCGTAGACATGTCCGGTGCGCCACATCCAATGTTCAGCTGGTCTGGGCACGTATCCAGTGCGAGGCACATGTACGGTGCAGGCACCGGCTATAGAGTGAAGCAGAGAACCTCGTCCCCGCCAATATTGCGGGACATAGGTAAATGCTGCAATCGTTTTGGACTTCCCCATGCTCACCTTATTTAGGAAAGTTGCACGTTTCTGGTCCTGCCTGTCTCCCTGATATGCCCATAGACGCCTCTGACGGTCACACCTCCTTGGTTAAAATGGGCATCTCCTAAGCTGCTTTTCTCACTGACAGTGTTGTGCTGCTGCAAACTAGACATAAATACTGATGATACAAAAATGCTGATGCAGACTAGACTATATATACTCGTCTGTTTCATGCCCAGAACACTGCAAAGTAATCTCAGTGCACTCTAAGATATAATAAGTTCAAGTAGATATTAACATGTTCGTCATGACATACCTTGCATCAAAACATACATGGCAGTATTTTATTTATTTTTTATTTATTTGAATACCGCCCCTTCCAGTGATCAGGGGCGGGAAACTAACAAGCTATACAGGACGGTGTGGTAATGGTTATACATTAATGATATACATAGTAACTATTAGCCTAGTAACTATGAACATCAAACAGTATAGGAGGTGGACCTACAATAACTATTTACATAGAGACTTCTACTATATACAAATCGCTGGAATGTTAGCAAGGTAAGTCGCAGTGTTGTTTAGTGTCATGGGGTAACTGGATCTGTGGGAGGGGTAGAAGGGGGCAAGGAAGGGGGAGCGGGGGGGGGGGGGGGTTAGTGGTGTATTAGTTACTGTTGCCATTAGGGCTATTATAGAACTCTATGAAGAGCAGTGTCTTCAATTCTTTTCTAAAGGTCTGAAGGTCCTTGATCGATCTGAGGTGGTCTGGTAATAAGTTCCATAGTCTAGGGCAGCGATGGCGAACCTATGGCACGCGTGCCAGCTGTGGCACGCGAAGGCCTTGCAGCTGGCACGCGGGAAGGTCCGCAATCGAAAAAAAAAAAAACCCCTGTCTGCTGCCGCTGTCGGGGCCGCCGCGGCAGAATCGAGCGTGCCGCGGGGCCCCCCTGTACCCGGCAGATCCTGCCCTCCCCGTAGCAGCTCTCTCTTTGGAGCTACAGTCAGACGCGCCGGCTTGCAGAGCGCGAAGGGAAGAGTTTCCCTTTCGCGACTCCGTTAAGCCCGCGGGGGCTGATGGGAACTTCCCATCAGCCCCCGCGGGCTTAACAGAGCAGCGAGGGAACTCTTCCCTCGTGCTCTGCAAGCCGGCGCGTCTGACTGCAGCTCCAACGAGAGAGCTGCTACGGGGTGGGCAGGCTCTGCCAGGTGGGTACAGGGGGGCCCCGCGGCACGCTCGATTCTGCCGCGGCGGCCCCGACCGCGGCAGTAGACAGGTTTTCTTTTTTTTTTTAATTTTCCCTGGGCTGGGCTGGTCTGGGGGGGTGGGGGTTAGGAGTGGTGATGGGCTGGGCTGGGCTGGGCTGGGGGGGTTAGGAGTGGTGATGGGCTGGGCTGGGCTGGGCTGGGGGGTTAGGAGTGGTGATGGGCTGGAGGGGGGGTTAGGAGTGGTGATGGGCTGGGCTGGGCTGGGGGGGTTAGGAGTGGTGATGGGCTGGGCTGGGCTGGGGGGGGTTAGGAGTAGTGATGGGCTGGGCTGGGCTGGGGGGTGTTAGGAGTAGTGATGGGCTGGGGTGGGGGGGGTTTAGGAGTGGTGATGGGCACTGGGCTGGGGGGGTTAGGAGTGGTGATGGACACTGGGCTGGCTGGGGGGGGGTTAGGAGTGGTGATGGGCACTGGGCTGGCTGGGGGGGTTAGGAGTGGTGATGGGCGCTGGGCTGGGGGGGTTAGGAGTGGTGATGGGCGCTGGGGGGTTAGGAGTGGTGATAGGCGCTGGGGGGGCTTAAACTAAAAATTGAGTGATGGGGGATTAGGACTGGGAGTGGGCTGATGGGGAGGTTAGGACTGGAAATGGGCTGGTGGGATTAGGACTGGGAGTGGGCTATGGGGGGCTAGGACTGGTAATGGGTTGGGGGGGTTGCTAGGACTGGAAATGGCTGAGTGGAAGGGGCTTGAACTGCAAATAGCTGTTGGGGATGGGGCTTGGAATGGAAATGGGCTGAGGGGAAGTGGGGGCTTGAACTGCACCTAGCTGTGGGGGACGGGGCTTGGAATGGAACTGGGCTGAGGGGAAGTGGGGGGCTTGAAGAAGGGAATGGATGCTGGGTGAGACTGGAACTAGAAGGGAGCTGATGTTGGGGGAGGATTAGAATGGGATGGGGCTGGGAGAGTAAAATGGAGAGGGGAAAAATATTTTGTGTAGGAGGGATGAAAAATCTACAATTGGCCAGGTATTGGGAGAGTAATTGGGGATTGAGGATGGAGGGGTAAAATTTGTGTGGATGAAATAGGAATGAGGAAAGAGCAAAAGGAGAAAGATTAGTATGTTAAAGCAGATGTAGAGAGAGAGAATGGAAAAAAAACTAGAAGAGAGAAGAAAGGACAAATGGACAGCAGACGATGGAGAGTTAGCAGAAAACATGAAGAAACCAGAAGAAAATGGCTGGACCAATTGCAACTGAAAAAAAATGCACAAAAGGTAGAAAGATATCTCTTTATTTTGAATTTATTAACTGGAATATGTCAGCTCTGGGAAATGTGCATCATTAACATCTGCGCTTTGTTTGGTACAAGAGGAAATTCCTATTTGACGTTGCCGCTTGTTCTCTTTCCCCAGTATTCACTGAAATGTATTGGTTTAATATTTGCAGTGTTGCCTTTTGATAGGTAGGGTATGGTGCTTTGTGAGTCCTGGTAATGCTGTCAGGATACGGCGGGTTTGCTATGGGTTCTAAATGGGCAGCGTTTGTAGTAGTTCCTAATGTGCCTGGCGGTTGGCACTGGATTATAGTAATGTAGAAATCTTTTAGTCTTTCTTTATCCATACACTCATTAAGAGACATGTTTACTAAAAGTTAGTGTATGGTAACATTATGCAAATATTTATGCAAATAAGACCACTTATGCAAATGACGTGCTGGCACTTTGAGGAAATTCTTTGGTTTTGTGCGGCAGTTTGGGCACTCGGGCTCAAAAAGGTTAGCCATCACTGGTCTAGGGGCTGTGAATGTGAATGCCCTGTTGCTAGTTGTTTAGTCCTGCAGATTGATGTGGGTATTAAGAGGATATTCTGGTTGCTTTTTCTTCTGTTCCTAGTGCTTGTTTGAGTGTGTAACAGTGATGCAAGGAAGAAGAGGGTGATGTTATTGAGTAACTTGAATGCGGTTATTATGGTTTTATATTTTATTCTACTTGCTATCTGGAGCCAATGGAGATTATGTAATCTGGGGGTGTTGTGATAAGTGAGACGTATTTTGCATATGATTCTAGCAGTGATATTTTGAGCCATCTGAAGATTGTTCAAGTTCTTTTTAGGTGTTCCTGTAACAAGCTGTTACAGTAGATGAGATGAGGCGTGATTAGTGCTTGGACTACTGTTCTGAAATCATGAGTCTCTAGGAGGGGTCTGAGGTGTTGTATGATGTTTTTTAATTTGTAGAATATGGTTCTGGCTGTTTGTTTGATGTACGATGACATACTGAGAGCTTTATCAAGTACGACTCCTAGGTATTTCACTTCTTGTTTTACTGGGAAGGTGGTGTTATGTATGTGGATTGTTTGAGGCGGTGTGAAGTTTTGATTTCTAGACGTGAACATTATTTCTGTTTTTTTTTAAGTTCATATATAACAACTCCTCAATTATTCTTGCATTGGTCATCTCCAAAAACACTCTTTAAAAACCCTTTCCAGGCCGAGCCCAAAACTCTTGGGATCCAAAATTCTAACTAAATATTCCTATCAAATGGTATATAATACATGACCATAGCAGAAGGAAAATCACTATTAGAACATATTGAATAAGACGGGTACAATTATCCTGAAATATGCAAAAATTAACCCGGCTGCAGAATGTGGATTAAAAATTTAAAGTAGGCCTTGAAAGGGTTAAAATGCCAAGTGCAAACCCTTACCAACTACACAAAAACCTAAACTAACTTTGAATTCCCCAAAGGATACATTATATTGCTGAGCGACATAAGTATGCTAATCTAATGCCTATGGTTGTCTGGCATTTCTCACAGCAGCTCCCTACATGTGACTACACCTGTCCCATACAATATCCACTCTCTGTCCTGTTCGTCTGTATACATCTGCTATCTGTGGGGCAAACCTGCCTGCCTTCCTACAGTTTGCTTTGTGGTGCTGCTCCACTGGTCAGGCTTGTGTGGGCATGGAAAAGGGGGAATTCCTGTGCCATCATACCAAGTAGCCAGCCCCCAGATATATCATCACTAGTCTCGCAGCTTGCACAGATCCTGGACTGGGTAAGAGTGTAGGCTGCATGACACAATCCGGGCAATACTGGCACAACAGCTGTCAGGTCTCCCAATGCCTGGAACAGCTGCTGTATGGCTGCTCTATTACAGTAGCATCTGGCGTTACTGTGGTCATCCATAAGATCCAGGTATTGGCCAGGCATTCATGTCTGGAGAGGCCACACGAATAAAATCAGGATCCCAAAAGATTTCACAACTACCAAAGAAACAACTAATAAAAAAGCGTTTTCGCATGCAGCTCCCACCCTATGGAACTCCCTCCCTGAAGAAATAAGAGCATTAAATGATGCAAAGGAGCTCCGCAAGAAATTAAAAACATTTTTGTTCATCTCCCATTTCGGCACACTAGAAAAATACCTTACCACTAACAGGAAATGGCTAATAGATATCTCAGCGAATACCAATTCCAATTTTTTTCCTCAATTAAACTACAATTTAAAGTTGATTTAATAACTATTTGTAAATCCTGTAAATTGAAATATGTAAATAGTTCGAAATATGTAATAGTTCGTTTGTTATAGAACAAATTACTTACCATACATAGTTCAATCTTGTTTAATGTATTTAGCAAACTTGTACCTAGTTAACTAATGTTTCATGTAAAACAGATCTGTTACTCTGTTCATTTTTCGTTCATCGTAAACCGCACCTGATCTGTGGAAGGTAGCGGTATATAAGCAACTGTTAAATAAATAAATAAAAAATGTCCCCCTGAACAGCAGATCAAGACACCAGATCCACCCGTGCAATCCTCAAACCACAGACACACACTCACTCACTTACAGGGACGAACTGTAGAACACAGAAGAAAAATTTCTAAGTACCGGCCTTAGCCCATGACTCCGGCAGGAATAATGGGCACAAAGACGTCCAGAAGATGCTAAAAACTATGCACTTCACAGAACACTACAATAACATTACATGAACTGTCCAATCAGATTGTAAAAATGTAAATGTAAAAATGTAAATAGTTCATGTACATAGCTCAGACTGTATATAGCTCACCACGCAATCAACCCCCTCACACCAATCACACACACACGCCTAGATTTTTCACTGCATGCCCACACCCACCCACCCAACCATTTGATTTGTTTGCTGTGTCTTTGATTTGTTTGCTGTGTAATTGATTTGTTTGCTGTGTCTTTGATTTGTTTGCTGTGTAATTGATTTGTTTGCTGTGCAATTGATTTGTTTGCTGTGTATTTGATTTGTTTGCTGTGTAATTGATTTGTTTGCTGTGTATTTGATTTGTTTGCTGTGTAATTGATTTGTTTGCTGTGTATTTGATTTGTTTGCTGTGTATTTGATTTGTTTGCTGTGTAATTGATTTGTTTGCTGTGTAATCCGCTTTGATTTCAGGATAAAGCGGTATATAGATCCTTTTAAATAAAATAAACATAAAATAAATTTGGAAAAAGTACACATGCCTTTCCTGAATACATTATGTCTCCGTGGCAAACCACGCCCCCGTTCCGCCCCTCCCAGGCATGTTCTGATATCCCCATGCAAGCAAGATAAACATGCGTGGACGCCATCTACCAGAATATGTCCGTAGACATTTTCGGCGCATAAATGTTCCAGATGCTTGTATAAACCCTTATTTGGGTTCTGGAATGACCACCTATGTGTAAGCCAAAAAACATGAACCCCCGTTACAGCACTAGCCAATTATTAAATAAGCACAAAAACTAGACCAAGTTGATAGAGCAAAGTGATTCACAAACAGCAAAAAAAAATATTCAATCATTTTTTTGTTGGACCATTCATAAGGAGGGAATAACCCTCTTGAAACAAACTGGCCTTTTAATCAAGTAGCACTTAGCTTTTTTTTAAGTGAAGCTTGGGTAGACAGTCTTAGGCGATCAAGACCAGCTAAAATAAATGCAGACGACACAGCATCGCATTTCGAGCATATTAGCATTTTCCAAAAAAGGCTCTGCTTCAGGTGTACTGTTCCAAATAGTCGGCCAGGTCAAGACCCGCATAGGCAGACAGATAAAATCCATACCCTCTCAAATCCAACCATTCTTAAATATCATGCTAAGCATCTGACATCAGTGACAAATGATATTTACTCCACCCATTTCACCTAGCAACGGGCCCAGCAGTGGCCCACCAGCATCAGTGTTCAAAGACTATTCTGTCAGTCAAGTTCCAGTTGAGGCCATTGGGGGGCCACCTATGTGTAAGGACATTTAGCACTGCACGTGTATTTATCGGCACATCCAATGGGAGCAATGATTTTAAAAAAACTGCACATGGGGAAAAAAGAGCTTCATTGGCAGTACAGAAGTTACCAGACTGAAGGTCGGGCATCTCTACTATGTCCTTAAAGGACTCATCTATATACCTTTGTCTGCCTCAGCTCCTCCATGTCTACTACTCTCGACTCCAGTGTTCAGACTTGTTCCCCGAGAGCCAGGAACTTTCTGTACCTAGTGTAAACATAAGACCTCTCACCAACTGGGAAATAATCATATATGTGGCATTTGGTGCGAAAGAGTGGATAGCTCCCATCTCACTGCTGGGCTGCTATCTGCATCTTAGTATTGCCGAGTTGTCCAGTTATGTAAAGTTGCAAAGGGAGTAGGGATACTTAGACTAAACATAACATCCCTTAAATTAATTAGATCAATTGTATGCTATTTATTTTATGTTCACTTCAAGATTAATTGCAAGGACCTAGAATTAATCTATTCTTAAGGGCTAATAACTTGCTGATGAGGATGTCCAATTAAACCTTGAGCTGAAAAAGAAATTCCTTCCTATCCTCTTAATTGGCTTAACAGCCTATAAATCAAAGATTGAGCCTGGACTGCATGGATGGGAAATAAATAATAACAGAAAGTTTTGCTGTTAAGTTATGTCATAACTGGCTTAATAAGCACTAAGCGATACTCTCAGGAACATGTTTACTAAATTGTGGTAAATGCTTTTGCAGCTACTAAATTGTATATGTAAAAATGGCATGTGGTAGCTGCAAAAACTGTGCGGTATCTGCAGAAGGAAATGTCCGGCACCAACCCTACAGGTATTCCTGCAATGCCTGCCAATGCAAGGATCAAAGGATAAAGAGCATGAGAAAGAGGAGGAAAGAGCATGAGAAAGAGGAGGACAGAGCATCGGCACCCTACTGTACCATCAACTTTTTATACCGAGCTCCCACTCCATCTCCAGATGACCTTCCTTCCATAATCAACATTGCTGGTAACCCCACCAACCCACGCACCCTAAACTGGTTAATAGGCGACTTCAATCTGCCATCCCTACATGACTCGCACTCATCAGCCTTCCTCGATGCATTGAACCAACTTGGCTACGACCAACTGATTGATGCTCCCACCCACAACAAAGGAAACAAACTTGACTTGATTTTCGCACCCCACGCTGCTATCAACTCCACTGAGAGCCTGTTGATCTCAATAACACCCATTCCTTGGTCAGATCATAACCTACTGCTTTTTGATTTACCTAACATCCACCCCAGCAACATTTGTAAAAATAGTCAACATACCCTTAGACACACGATAGCACGCTATCAACCTTTCGATAAGATTGAAGTCCTTGAGAAGATCTTGCCCCTCCTCACCGACACATCTACAGACCCTGAAGATCTAGTATCGAACTGGAACAATGCGTTTAAGGAGGCTGCACACCTACCAGCCAACACAAAAAGACAATCAAGACGCGAACATGCACCTTGGTACTCACAAGATATACGAAAGTCTCTAATCCAGCTCCGCAAACTTGAAAGACATTGGCGCTGCTCACGGACATCTGATGCTCTATGCGCATACTCTTCACACCTACAAGCTCACAGACAAATGACAATGGAAAAGAGAAAGCAATACCACTCTGAAACTCTGAAAAGATCCATGAACAGGCCCCATGACCTATTCTCCATTGTGAAAACCCTCACAGGCGACCCGACCCCTTCCCAAGACCAAATGCCTCACCCACAAATCTACTCAAACTACCTTCAGTCAAAAATAATCCAAACCAACATTAACGCCTCCCCCACACCCCCCATCCCTGCAAACATCATCCCGCAACCAACTGTGCTGTCACAATTCCACGAGGTCACCACCAAACAAATCAAAGAAATCATCTCTTCTATCAACCTTACCACAGCACCTAATGACCCCTGTCCCTCCAGTTGGATTAAAGAGTTGCGATCTACCCTCAGCCCAACAATCAGTAGGATCCTCAACCAATCCTTTATAAAAGGTTCCTTCCCACAAAGCCTGAAATTCACATCAATCCACCCACTGTTAAAAAACAGCAAACTCGACCCAGCCAAAGTCGAGTCATTCAGACCCATCTCAAGCATCCCTCTGCTGGCAAAAATTACAGAGAAGGTAGTTCAACTACAAATTCAACAGCACATCAACACTGAAGCACCACTTGACCATTCACAACATGGATTCAGAGAAGCACATGGTATAGAAACCATCCTTACTACCTTATTCAACAACCTAGTCATGGGAATTGATGATCTACACCAAGGATTCATCCTTATTTTCATGGATATTGCGGCCGCATTTGATTCTGTGAACCATGAGACACTATTACTCTGCCTCAAAGACAAAGGTATACAAGGTCTGGCTTTAGCATGGTGCAGGTCATATTTGAGCGACAGGTCACAACAAGTCAGGGTAGGATCCACTACATCTGATCCATTCATACTCAAACAAGGAGTCCCCCAAGGTTCGTCCCTTTCATCTCTCATGTTTAATATATATGCAACCCATCTGCGACCTGATCCGCTCTTTCAACATTCAGTGCTTAGCATATGCAGATGATATCCTGATGTACTCATCCTTTAAGATTGACCAACCGGATTTCTCAGCAATAACAAAATGCTTCGATGCAGTCTCCGAATGGCTCCTCTCCCAAAACTTACACATTAATCACAGTAAGACCGATGTCCTTTTTATCACTCGAAACCAGAAGTTCATACCACCACCATCCCTTCGAGTCAACAACTACGACCTCACAGTCAAACCTACCATCCGCTACTTGGGCATCATCCTCGATCAAAAGCTGGACATGTCACCGCATATCAAAAATATCACTAAATCTATTTACCACAAGATACGGTCATTGCGCCACCTTCGACCACTACTTGACCCTTCTGATTTCCGCTCCATTTTCCAAGCATTGGTAACCCCCCACCTTTACTTTGCCAACATTATCCTCCTTGGGCTCCCACAAGCAACATTGAACCCGCTTAGGCTAGCCATGAACTCTGCGGCTAGAATACTTACCGGAACATCTAGATCGGACCACATAACTCCAGTACTGATGAGCCTACACTGGTTGCCTTTACACGCTAGAATCATATACAAAGCCCTTGTGCTAACTTTCAAGGCCTCAAAAAATCAGCCCCCCACCCCTCTCACCAAGCTCATCCAACCTATGCCACTCAACAGAAGCAGACACTCGTCATGTTTGAACAAACTAGAAGTGCCTAAAACACTCACGAAATGTTCAAAGACAACATCCAATAGAGCCTTCTCACTATTTGTACCAGGAGCATGGAACTTTCTCCCCCCAGAAATTTGTTCCATCACTAATATCATCCCATTCAGAAAGGCTATCAAACATCATATGTTCCTAAAATACTATTCCAATCTCAGCCTCCCCAGCCAATCCCAACATAATACACGTCTTCACCAAGACTCACGCTTAACACAACCCCAACTAGAAAATTCGTTAGCCTGACACTCCTGTTACTTATCCATTTTTCACATTACAATGCCTAACCATGCACTTCATATGATGTTCTAATCTTTTACCTACATAACACTGTACATAGTTTTCCTCCCCTGTTCATCCAAGTTTGTATCCCTTGTTTATTGTAAACTCAATGTAACTTGTCACATTGTTGTATATTTTGTTCAAATGTAAACCACACTGATTGTAATAGCGCGGTATATAAGAAATGCCAATAAATAAATAAAAATAAATAAATAAATACTGTTTCTTCTCCCCCTCCCCCCCCCCCCCGTGGCCCTCCCTTCTCCTGCCCCCTTCTATGGTGCTACCTATAAGAGCACCAATCTCACGATGCTGCGCCCTAGCATGAAGACACTGATGGCATCTTCACTGTCGGGATCAGCACCATTATTCTGGCACCATCTTACCGGTAGTTACTGCCAGAGGTGGTGGCAGGAGTGGTCCTCTTTTCACCTGCCGCCTTCTCCAGTACTATAATCAGCAACATTTTAGGTGGAGAAGGAGGAAGGAAGAGGGAGGACCACTCCTGCCCTCTGCACCAAATATATATTGTAGGTAAGCCCTGAGGGAGGTTAGGGGCTTGGGGGGACCGGAGGGGGTGGATGAATCTTTGCCTAACTAGCTAGCTGGCTCTACATTTGTAAAGTGGGTGGTGGGAGGGTGGCCTGATGGCTAGCCAGGTATAGATTTGTAAAGGAGGGGTGGGGGAGGGGCTGGATAGCTAGCCATTCAACTTTTGTAAAGTGGAGTGCCTTGCTACCTCCCCGGATAGTGGCCTGTAGGTACTGGGCACTTCCCGGATGGTGGGTGCTGAAAGGGGGCTATTTAAGGGTGCTGGTGCCTCCCTTCATGACGGGGGGGGGGGGGGTGGACCCGGAGGGGCTGCAGGGGGGTCAAAGTTTTGCCTCAAAGTTTCTCTATCAATCTGCTGCAGCTAACACCACCTCTTAAGGAGAAATTATCTGCAGCAGCGATTGTGGTGATTCACATGACAATTGTTCCCTGCTGGGATCCCACCTCCACGAAGTGCAGATATTGCAGAAAATTGCCTGTGATATGTATATTTCAATCACATTAGCTGTCACTGTGGCGCTAATGTGGGAAAGTTAGTACTGTGGTTACAGCTAACACACTTCAGTAAACATCCCTCAACTTCATTCTCCATTCAGTTTCAAATAATAGCTAACATTCTATGTGGCATTTTTGGACAGCTAGAATAAACTGGGCTGAACATTTTAAAGGATCCCATTATGGTCTTTTTGGGTGGCGACCTAATATTGAGCCCAGCATTGTGTACCTGTAGTTGGGATTACTTTTCCCTATTTGCATCACTTTGCAGTTGTCCATATTACATTTCTTCAGCCGTGCAGATGTCCAATCTCTTAGGGGTATGTTTACTATGCAACGGTAGCGGCTTCTGTGCGATATCAGAGCCACAGCCCGATTGAATTCAATATCGCACGGTAGCTGCTACCGTTGTATATTAAATTTACCCTTAGTCTTACCCTTAGTCTTACCCTTAGTCTCACTTGGTTTGCAGCTTGTCGTGCTGTGAGGGCTTCCGTGCATCAGTGATGCTGAGAGCTAAACTATCGGTAGTTTAACTACTGGCAGGGTCTCCCAAGATGGACAGGTCTCAGCTGAGGTGCCAGACGAAGACAAACCACCCATCTGGGCAGCAGCAGAATGGGATAGTGTTGACGGCGGAGGATCACATTTCTGTGACAACGGCAACAACACCAAACTTAAACTGCGCGGAAGGAAGGCCCGGCAATCTACTTCTGTATCTTGCCATGAAAACCCAATGGATAGTTACAACAAAACAAATTGTGCTATGGTGCTGGAAGATGAGACTCCCAGGTCAGAAGGCACTCAACTAGCTACTGGGGAAGAGCTGAAGACTTTTCAGAGTAAAGCCAGCATTTATGATGTGGTTGGATCAAAGCCCTTGGGAAGTCTGACTGCTGATGTAGCTGCGCATGAAATGAGAGTCAGAAGCTGTAAAGATGTCTTACACATTGGAACATGGAACGTACGAAGCATGAACCAAGGGAAGTTGGAGGTGGTCAAGAATGAAATGGAACGTGTACAACTTGATCTGTTGGGTGTCAGCGAACTGAAATGGACTGGCATCGGGCACTTTGCATCAGATGATCACATGGTCTACTATGCTGGAAATGAAAGACAAAGAAGAAATGGTGTTGCATTTATAATAAAGAAGAAACTTGCAAGAACTGTAATGAAATACAATGCAGTCAGCGAACGCTTAATCTCTATTCGTCTACGAGGAATGCCTATCAACACAACTATAATTCAAGTATATGCCCCAACAACAGCTGCAGAAGAGAATGAAATTGAAGAGTTCTATGAACAAGTACAAGCTGAAATTGACAGAACATGCAAACAGGATATCCTGATAGTCATGGGTGACTGGAACGCAAAAGTTGGCAACAAAGAAGAAGGCAAAGTAGTTGGAAAATATGGACTTGGCAACAGAAATGAAGCTGGAGAAAGATTGATAGAATTCTGCAAGACCAATGATCTATTCATCTCAAACACCTTCTTCCAGCAACACAAGCGGCGACTGTACACATGGACTTCACCCAATGGATTGTATAAAAATCAAATTGACTACATCTGTGGAAGTCAACGATGGAAAAGCTCTGTAACATCAACAAAGACAAAACCTGGAGCTGACTGTGGTACAGATCATCAACTACTAGTATGCAAACTCAAGCTAAAGTTGAAAAAGAGCAAACCACTCATGAATGCAGCAAAATATGACCTTGAGAATATACCACTGGAATTTAAAGACTGCCTGCAAAATCGATTTGCTGCTTTAGATACAAATGACAGAGCTCCGGAAGAGTTATGGAATGACGTCAAGAAGGTTGTGCTGGAAGAAAGCGAGAAGTCTCTACAAAAGGTGAAAAAGCAAAAACGGCCAAAATGGATGACGGAAGAAGAAACTCTGAAAATTGCCCAGAAACGCAGAGAAGCTAAAGCCAAAGGAGAAAGAAAGACAATCTCAGAACTCAACAGAGATTTCCAACGTGCAGC
This sequence comes from Ichthyophis bannanicus, assembly GCA_033557465.1. Classification (NCBI taxonomy): domain Eukaryota; kingdom Metazoa; phylum Chordata; class Amphibia; order Gymnophiona; family Ichthyophiidae; genus Ichthyophis; species Ichthyophis bannanicus. The sequence goes on along the minus strand of CM066034.1, from coordinate 557,929,596 downwards.
AAGACAGGACAAGGAAAAGTACTACAATGACACTTGCAAGGAAATAGAAGCAGAAACTATTAGAGGAAGAACAAGATCGGCTTTCCTAAAGCTGCGAGAGCTAAAGAAAAAGTTCCAGCCTCGAATTGGAATGTTACAAGATGCTCAAGGTTCTATGTTGAATGATGCTGAGAAGATCAAGAAAAGGTGGAAGGAATATACAGAGTTTTTATATGATAAAGATCAAGTGGACCAACAGCCGTTTCAACCTATACCTTATGATCAGGAACCATTGGTGATGAAAGAAGAAGTTGAAGCAGCATTGAAAGCCTTATCAAAGAACAAAGCACCAGGCATTGATGGCATTCCCATAGAAGTATTGCAGCAATCTGATGCAGCTGTTACCGTACTTACAAGGCTCTGCCAAGAAATATGGAAGACAACATCATGGCCAACTGACTGGAAAAGATCTGTGTTTATACCAATACTAAAGAAAGGTGATCCAACTGACTGTGGAAATTATCGCACAATCGCTCTGATCCCACATGCCAGCAAGATTCTACTGAAGATTATTCAAAAGAGACTACAGCCATACCTAGAACAAGAACTACCTGAAGTGCAAGCAGGGTTCAGGAAAGGACGAGGAACGAGAGACATCATTGCGGATGTGAGATGGATCCTTGAAAAGACTAAAGAATACCAAAAGGATATCTATTTGTGCTTTATCGACTATAGCAAGGCTTTTGACTGTGTAAACCATGAGAAACTCTGGGCCACGTTAAGAAGCATGGGTATACCAGAACACCTGATCGTTCTCTTGCGCAATCTGTACATTGATCAAGAAGCAACAGTTCGAACGGAACAAGGAGAAACAGAATGGTTTAAAATAAGCAAAGGTGTAAGACAAGGCTGCATACTTTCCCCCTACCTGTTTAATTTATATGCAGAACAAATAATCAGAGAAGCAGGACTGTATGAAGACCACAGAGGTGTGAAGATTGGTGGAAGACTCATCAACAACCTTCGCTATGCTGATGATACCACATTACTGGCTGAAAGTGAAGATGATCTGAAACATTTGCTTCTCACAATCAAAGAACATAGTCTCAAAATGGGCCTGCACCTTAATGTAAAGAAGACAAAGATCATGACAACTGGCATAATCAACAGGTTCATCGTTGAAGGAGAAGAAATTGAAATCGTGAACAACTTTAACCTACTTGGATCAACTATCAATAAAGAAGCAACAAGCAGTCAAGAAATCAGACGACGCATTGCTCTTGGCAGAATGGCTATGAAAGACCTAGATAAGATTCTCAAGAGCAGAGATGTCTCTCTCCATACAAAGATTCGACTTGTTCAAGCCATGGTATTTTCAATAACATCATATGGATGTGAAAGCTGGACAGTGAAAAAGACAGACAGGAAGAAAATTGATGCCTTTGAATTATGGTGCTGGCGGCGAATACTGTGTATACCATGGACTGCCCGAAGAACAAACCAGTCGGTACTAGAGGAGATCAAACCTAAGCTTTCTTTAGAAGCTCAGATGACAAGACTTCGACTTTCATACTTCGGACACATCATGCGAAGAGAGAGATCATTAGAGAAAGACATCATGCTTGGCAAGATAGAAGGTCAACGCAAAAGAGGAAGGCCAGCAATGAGATGGATCGCTACAATAACAGCAGCTACGGGTACCAGTCTGTCAACAATGAGCCGCCTGACTGAAGACCGAACACAATTTAGGATAGCTATCCAGAGGGTCGCCATGAGTCGACTCCGACTCGACGGCACTTAACAACAACAGTCTTACAAGACTTCTGCAATTCCTCACAATCCTCTGCTCTTTTAATTGCATAGAATAATTTTGTGTTTTCTGCAAATTTGACAACCTCACTCATCACGCCTTTCTCCAGATCATTTATGAATATGTTAAACAGAAGAGGTCTTGGTACAATTCTCTGGGGCACTCCACTACTGACTTCTTCACTCTAAACATTTTCTCCACTCTAAACATTTTCAAAATCCTCAACAACATGTCAGCAAATGTCCTCCAGAACCTGATAACCAGACACACCAGCGCAAGAGCACTGAGAAATAGCATGGATAATAAGATAGCCACCCCACCTGAATACCAAAGGACTACTCACACAACATCCAGAAGGGCACCATCCCTCTACGCACCAGAATTATGGAACACCCTGCCTGACAGCATGAGATCCATGAGGGACATAAAGGACTTCAAAACTATGCTCAAAACCACACTATTTATACAATACTATGAACCCTCCCAGAACCTATAAACCAACATATGAGCACAATCACAACCAAGCAACCCATGGCACCCTCACAGCTCGCAACCCTCCTTCCCAAGTGCCCATCCCAAACTTCCTTCCCAAGTGCCTACCCCAATAACCTTCCACGCCCCTCCACCTAACCCTAACGCAGACTTAGCAACATGTAAACCACTTTGATTGAAGGAAAAGGTGGTATATAAAACTGGTTAAATAAATAAATGTGAACAGCTGACCATTTAGATCTCTTATCAGCGTACTGTCTTAACCAGCTATTAATCCATGACGGGATGTTTCCTTCTATCCTACAACTTTACAATTTCCTGAGGAGTTTCTCATGAGACTTGATCAAATGCCTTCTGAAATTCCAAATACAATATTAGCCTAAATCTGTATAGGACATCTAGGTCAGAAAACAGATATTTAAGTCTGTACATAGAAAACTGCAATAATATTTTTTAAGTCTCATTCAACACAGGGTCTTTTATAAAATGAATATAGGGCTGTGGAAAAATAAGTGTATTTGTGGAACACACACAAGAAGCCATTTTACAAAAAACATTCAAATTAAAAAGCAGCACTACTTGGGGCTTTGTACATGTAAGTAGTACCACTAGCCCAGAGAAGTGGCGATTTTGCTGTTAAACATGTAACTGATGGATTATGTAAAACCATAAGCCCGAGGGGAGCCCAGGAAGTGGCAGAGTTCTGAATTCTAGATCTTTGTAATTCTAAGATAGTTCTTAACAAGGTTGACCTAAGGGTGTCTGGCACCTTAGGTGAACCTTCAGCCATGCGTGTGTCCCCCCATACCATGGCCCACCCGCCATGCAGGAACCCTTCCCCCTTTGTCCCATCTGATACTGCTGATACAACTGGTAATTTATATTGACTCTGATTCAGTCGCACCTTCATTTAATTATATGTATTTGAATTCCTCCTTATACTTTGTTTTGTGCTGCCTCTAAAAGTCTGCTGCCCTAGGCTACCACCTAGTTTGCCTAGTGCCAGGGCCAGCCCTAGTTCTTAACCCAGAGATATACCTGCCTCAAGCTTTTTCCAAACTCATGCCCAAATGAGAAGTGTGCTGAAACCTATGCGTGACTCGCAGCAGGTGCAAAAAGAGACACTGAAAATTTCCAGGTATACATGTAACATAATTGTAATATAATGCGCTTGTATTTTTTAAATCTGTGCATGCTATCTGTCTAATACTATCAGCAGCTGCTTTTCTAAAATCACGATGCCAATTTTCCCGAGTAAATCAGCTTTTTACATGTGTAAATGTTACTTAATATTTCTAAAATCATTTTCTATATTAACTGCATTTTTATTTGCACCTTCAAAAAAAATCAAATGAAACGAACGTTGTCAACTGGCTCCATATTTTCAGGATGATTCTGGTTCAGATTTGGTTTTATCCCACTGCATACAGTGAATGGACATATTGTAGCCTGCTTTTCTTGGAGAAATTGGATTTATGTTAGATCACTGCTGACTGATCTGACCTTGTGGTGTGATCATTCATGAAAAAAGGCTTAGCTCCCTTTTTAAAACAGAAAAACTACAGTTCAGGGAAAACAAGTTGCAGTGTGACCATAAAATAAAAAGTGAACAACTGTGCAGAGGGAAAACTTAATTATTCAAATGCAGATCATAATTTAGAAGGAAAGAGAGGGGTGAAAGTAGTTCACTGCTCACTGGTCAACACTGTTTTTCACTAACTCAGTGCAAATATTTTGCATTATAGTACCACTGTCTGGAACGGGTCTGTATAAGTACTGCATCCAGGTCTTAGAAATACATACTTTTGCAAGGTGGAGGAGTAACCTAGTGGTTAGAGTAACTACCTAGTACCCAGAAGATCAAGGGTTAGATTCCCACTGGCACTCCTTGTGACCTTGGGCAAGTCACTTTTCCCTCCACTGCCTCAGAAGAAAAGGCCTGGCAAGGTATTTCCAGTGATACATTGCCAAGAACACCCAGAGGCAGCTGGGTCACCAGGAATCAACACTGACTTGGATAGCACTTAAAAAAAAGCTTTTACAGAGATTTATTTTTCTGCAAACTGGTTATTTGGGTAAGGTGTACCCTAAAATAAAAAGATACAGGAAAAAATAAAGCCAGAACAAAAGCAGCAGGTTGTTAAAGGGTTGCAGCCTGGACCTACACCAAAAGATGTAGGAAAAAGACTCTCTCTTTCTCTAAAAGGGAAGGAGGGTGGCAAGTCTAATTATGGACAAGTACTTGCCAAAATTACAGCACCATGTATGATTTTCCAACTTTAACTGCAGATAGATTGTTGCACCAGGTGAAGAGAGAAGGCTTCAGATCAGGCATCCTTAGATGGAAGACTCAGCCAGGATAGCATGTTAAGGCCACATGGTCGGCCCACAGTCTGCAAAGGGAGCAATAGGTGATGGGGGTTGGTTTAGGAGAAGGCGAGGAAATGGGAAATGACATGCTGCAGCAGAGATGGGTGGAACCATTCCACTGCAGAGAGAAGATCTTTCTGTGCTGCAATCTCCTTTTCTGGCTGCGGATCATTCATTCACTCTCCTTTTCAGGTAGATAGGTTGTCTCAGCTTAGTGAAGGGGGAACAATCTCAGGATGCTCACTGAAGTAGCATACGCACTGATGTCAATGGGAAATTCAGCACTCTAATGCCCCCGGGATTGGGGCAGGAGAGAAGCAAGCACTGAGCATTTCAAACTTAGTGTAATCAAGAACGGATATGTCTTTAAAGCTGTGCACGTAGGACATTGCAAGCATTGGCTGCAATAGCAGACATGATATAGCTGGGTCAGTCTGGCAGGATATGCATTCCTTGTGTCCACTGGGTCTGCCTGGCAAGCTGACAGTAGTTGGGATGACTGTGAAAGACAAAGGGTCTAATATTCAGCGGTGGCAGTCAGTTGTTTAAAGCGCCCGGCCACCACTGCTGAAGCTAAATATGCTACATCCAGTACTAAATATCCGGTTTCACCCCCAAGAGGAATTGCTCTCCAGTCAGCAGCAATATTGAACTGCTAGCCAGACAGCACAACCGCATATGACAGCTATTATTTATTTATATTCTCTTATATACCATGCTATTCTGCATCAGTGCAGTTTACATTGAACAAACTGAAATTACATTGAACAGGGCATTATAACTTGGAAGCAACTATTTTTACAGGGAATATGGGCTATGGAGGGTTAAGTGGCTTGCCCAAAACCACAAGGAGCACCTGTAGGACTAGAGCACCTGTAGGACTAGAAACCCCAGTCCTTCTGGCCCTAGGTTGCTGTCCTCTAGTGGGATTTGAACCTGGCCTGAAGTACCTTGTTCCAACCACTAGGCCACTCCTCCACTCCATTGATCTGTCCTCATTTTATGTGGTTCAACTGTCTGGTCAGTGGCTGAATAACTGCCGGGACTGCTCCAACTCCACCCACAGACCGCCCCAAAAATAACTGGACATCTTCAGGGCACTTTGTAGGGCTATTCAGCGACACTATCTCTGCAAACTGCAGAAACTCTTTTGAATATGGACTCCAAACTGATTATAGGTTGACGCTTTCTCTTGCAATTTTGTGACTGAGAGAATGTTTTGTCTAGATGAGCAGCATATTACATTTTTCTTAAGTATGTACAGATTACAATAATGCATTAGTCAAAATTGATAAAGCTAACTAAACTATATTGACCGGTGAGCCTGACATCAGTACCGGGAAAAATGGTAGAAACCATCATAAAGAATAAAATTACTCAACATGTAGATAGTCATGGCCTAATGGGAGACAGCCAACATGGCTTTAGACAAGGAAGATCTTGTCTTACTAATCTGTTACGTTTTTTTGAAGGAGTGAATAATCAGGTGGACAAAGGTGAGTCAGTTGATATTGTGTATCTGGACTTTCAGAAAGCCTTTGACAAGGTCCCTCATGAGAGACGTTTGGCAAAACTAAAGAGTCATGGGATAGGAGACAGTGTACTATTGTGGATCAGGAACTGGTTAAAAGATAGAAAGCAGAGGGTAGGGCTAAATGGCCAATTTTCCCAGTGGAGAAAGGTGAATAGTGGTGTACCCCAGGGATCTGTGCTGGGTCAGCTGCTTTTTGACATATTCATAAATGACCTGGAAAGTGAGGTTATCAAATTTGCAGACTACACAAAACTATTTAAAGTTGTTAAAACCCAAGAGGATTGTGGAAAATTGCAAGAGGATCTTGATAAATTGGAAGACTGGGCATCAAAATGGCAGATGAATTTAATGTGGACAAGTGCAAGGTTATGCACCTAGGGAAGAACAACCCAAACTATGGTTACACGATGCAAGGTTCCACATTAGGAACCACCACCCAGGAAAAAGATTTAGGCGTCATTGTGGATACCATGTTAAAACCCTCGGCCCAGTGTGCAGCGGCGGCCAAGAGAGCAAATAGAATGCTAGGTATGATAAGGAAAGGAATGGAAAATAAAACAAAAGATATTATAATGCCTCTATATCGTTCCATGGTGAGACCGCACCTTGAATATTGTGTGCAATTCTGGTCACCGTATCTTAAAAAGGACATAGCGTTATTAGAAAAAGTACAGAGAAGAGCCACCAAATTGGTGAAGGGGATGGAAGGCTACTCCTATGAAGAGAGGCTAAAAAGGTTAGGGCTCTTTAACCTGGAAAAGAGACGGCTGAGAGGAGATATGATAGAGGTCTATAAATTAATGAATGGAGTGGAACGGATAAACGTGGATCAATTGTTTACGCTAGCAGAATATAGAAAGACTAGGGGACATGTAATGAAACTACAGGGTAAACTATTTAAGACAAATAAGAGAAAATATTTTTTCACTCAACGTGTAATCAAACTCTGGAATCTGTTACCGGAGGATGTAGTAAGGGCTGTTAGTATAGCTGGGTTTAAAAAAGGTTTGGACAAGTTCCTGGAGGAAAGGTCCATAAACCACTATTAAAAAGGGACCCAGGATATCAATGCTTGACCCAGTACAAGCATTGTGGAACCTGTGGTCTTTTGGGGATATTGCTAGGTGTGTAGGACCTAGATTGGCCACTGTTGGAAACAGGATACTGGGCTTGATGGACCTCGGTCTGACCCAGTATGGCATGTCTTATGTTCTTATGTTCTTATCAGAATATAGAAAGACTAGGGGACATGCAATGAAGCTACAGGGTAAACTATTTAAGACTAATAAAAGAAAATATTTTTTCACTCAACGTGTAATCAAACTCTGGAATTTGTTACCAGAGGATGTAGTGAAGGCTGTTAGTGTAGCTGGGTTTAAAAAAGGTTTGGACAAGTTCCTGGAGGAAAGGTCCATATACCATTATTAAGAAGGGACCCAGGATATCAATGCTTGAACCAATACAAGCATTGTGGAACCTGTGTCCCTTGGGGAAACTGCTAGGTACATATGACCTAGATTGGCCACTGTTGGAAACAGAATACTGGGCTTGATGGACCTTGGTCTGACCCAGTATGGCATCTCTTATGTTCTTATGTCTTGTATATGTTTCTGCCTCTTGATTCTCAGTTTGCATGTGGAAGAGGCTGTGGAGAGAGATTAAGTAGGGTTAGGAAAGGGAGGAATCCTCCACCCCTGCTCATTTTCTCACTTCTGTCAGGCCTGGAAACAGCAGGCACTGTACTTTCAAGCTTCTACAAATATATAAAGATGGGTAGGCAGTCTTCAAAGATTGCTAAATAACAGGTGTTCTGGTAAACTGGCTTCTCAAACAATTGCCCTCTTCAGAGTAACTAAAAGTGTGCCCTGACCTCCAGAGCCTATGCACTTATCTGGTTAAAAAAGGTGTTCCTGATGGTGCATTTAGGTCAGGAGAAGTAAGCAGTATACCACCAAAGGATTTTCAAAATTATTCCTTTCATTTTACTGCCCCTCAGTCCAGTCGTTGGGCCCCCTTCTTTACTGCCTCCACCCACAGGGACTGCTTGGATAGTATTTAACACATAGGAACATAGTAACTGATGGCAGATAAAGACCAGTATGGTCCATCTAGTCTGCCCAGTAAGATGGCAAGAGTAAGTGCACTTGCCGCTCCGTGCAGGCCACCCCTCCCCATGTCTTTGTTTTAGGGGTGAACCCACCGCTCCGTGTAGGACACCCCTGTATGCAGAGAAATTAGTTAGTTAAGTTTATTTTGATTTTATCCTGTTGCTGTAAAGGGATCCACTGTGTCTGTCCCATGCCATTTTGAATTCTGTCACTGTACTTGCCCCCAACACTGCCATCGGGAGGGCGTTCCAAGCATCCACCACCCTTTCAGTGAAAAAGTATTTCCTGACATTGCCTTTCAATGTACCCCCTTGCAGCTTCATGTTATGCCCTCTAGTTTTACAGCTTCCCCGTCTTTGGAAGAGATTTGTTTGTTCATTATTTCTCTTTAAGTATTTAAAGGTCTGAATCATATCTCCCCTGTCCCTCCTCTCTTCCAGAGTGTACATATTTAGATCTTCAAGTCTCTTCTCATAAGGCTTCTGATGCATGCTCCAAATCATTTTGGTTGCTTTCCTCAGAACAGTTTCCAGTCTTTTTATATCCTTTGCAAGATACGGTCTCCAAAACTGAACACAATATTCCAAGTGAGGCCTCACCAGTGACTTATACAGTGGCATTAGTACCTCTTCCTTTCTGCTGGTAATTCCTCTTTGTATGTAACCCAACATCCTCCTGGCTTTTGCCACCTCCTTGTCGCACTGTTTTGCCACCTTGAGATCCTCAGAAATAATCACACCAAGGTCCTTCTCCTGGTCCGTGCACACCAACCTCTCACCCCCTATTGCGTACATTTCCCTTGCATTTCTGCTTCCCAAGTGCATGATACTGCACTTTTTCGCATTAAATCGTAGTTGCCAAGCATTAGACCATTCTTCCAGCTTTTGTAGATCTTTCCTCATGTTATCTACTCCCTCAGGGGAGTCCACTCTATTGAAACTTTTCGTGTCATCTGCAAAAAGACAGACTTTCCATGCAGTCCTTCCGCAATATCACTCACAAATACATTGAACAGTGCTGGGCCCAGGACCGAACCCTGGGGCACCCCGCTAATCACACTCCTTTCATCCGTGTGACTCCATTTACCATCACCTTCTGTCGTCTGTCAGTCAACCAATTTCTGATCCAGTTCACCACCTTGGGACCCATCCCCAAACTACAGAGTTTACTGATAAGCCTCCTATGAGGAACAGTATCAAAGGCTTTGCTGAAATCCAGGTAGATGACATCCATCGCATGCCCCTGATCTAGTTCTCTGGTCACCCAGTCAAAGAACTCAATCAGATTTGTTTGGCAAGATCGTCCTTTGGTAAAACCATGTTGCCTCAGATCATGCAACCTGTTGGTTTTGAGAAAGTCCACTATTCGCTCTTTCAGAAGCACCTCCATTACTTTTCCTGCCACCGAGGTAAGGCTCACGGGCCTGTAGTTTGTCACTTCTTCCCTGTTACCACTTTTGTGAAGAGGTACCACATCAGCCCTTCTCCAGTCCTGAGGAACTACTCCTGTTTCAAAGGATCTGTTGAAAACATCCTTTAACGGCTCTGCAAGAACCTCTCTGAGCTCTTTCAGTATCCTGGGATGTATCTCATCCGGTCCCTCGGCCTTGTTCACTTTCAGGTTTGCAAGTTGTTCTAACACATCATCTTCAGTGAATGGTGTGGTATCTACTTCATTCCCATTTTTATATTTGGGAGTCACAGATGGTCCTTCTCCAGGATTTTCTTTAGTAAAAACAGAGCAAAAGTATTTTTTTAGCAATTTTGCTTTTTCTTTGTCACTTTCCACAAATCCGTTCCCAGCACTTCTGAGTCCTGCAATTCAATCTCTGATTTTCCTCCTCTCCCGAATATACCTGAAGAAAGTTTTGTTGCCACATTACACATCTTTAGCCATCTTTTCCTCTGCTTTTGATTTTGCTTTCCTTATTTCTCTTTTTGTCTCTTTTAGTTTGCTCCTGTATTCTGTATTGTGTTCCTCTGTTTGCAAGCTTTTGAATTTTGTGAAAGCTGTGGTTTTTGCCTTTATTTGAGCAGCCACTTCTTTGGAGAACCAAACAGGTTTCCTTCTCCTCTTGTTTTTATTTACTTTCCTTAATATTTATCTGTTGCCCCTTTTATTGCCACCTTTAGTTTAGCCCATTGCAATTCCACTTCCCTTATCCCCTCCCACCCTGCCAACTCCTCCTTCAGGTACTTGGCCATTTTACTGAAGTCAGTGTTTTTGAAGTTTAGGACTTTGAGCTTGCTATGATTGGACTGCACCTTGGCTTTTATCTCAAACCACACCGTGTGATGATCGCTGCTGCTCACAGGGGCACCCACCCAGACATTCGACATGCTATCACCATTGGTGAGCACTAAATCCAGCATTGAGCTTTCCCTGGTTGGTTCCATCACCATTTGTTTAAGTGATGCATCTTGGAAAGCATCCACAATTGTTTTGCTTCTTGCCAGATTCGAAGAAGGAGTAATCCAATCCACATCGGGTAGATTAAAGTCACCCAATATGATCACTTCCCCCTTTGTGGCTATCCTGGCAATATCTATAATCAATTCATTATCTATTTCTTCGATTTGAATTGGAGGTCTGTAGACTACAGCAGTATGGATGACAGTGCCATCTCCTCTTTCCAACACAATCCAGAGCGCTTCTTCTTTTCCTCATGCCCCTTGCATTTCAGCAGCTTTAATATTGCTTTTTACATACAAGGCTACTCCTCCTCCTTTTCCACTTTCTCTGTCTCTTCTGAATAGATTATAGCCAGCTATGGCTATATCCCATTCATGCAATTCATTAAACCATGTTTCTGTAATGGCCACAATGTCCAAGTCCATTTCCACCATTAGGGCTTCCAGGTCCGGAACTTTGTTGGCTAAGCTTCGAGCATTTGTGCTCATTGCTTTCCAGCATTTAACTGGCTTGCATGTATTTGCATTGATTTTGTTCTGCCCACTTCTTCCCACTTGTCGTTGATGTGTGGTTTAAAAGTGTGGCTGTTTCTGATGCTTTTGCCGGTAGTGACGTCCTGAACTAGTCCTTCTCCATCCGTCACCCCCTTTTTCTAGTTTAAATGCATTTCCACATACTGCCTGAATTTTTCACTTAGGATTCTTTTCTCTGCGACAGAGAGATGTAGTCCATCAGCACAGTATATAGTCTCTTGTTGGTCCATCTGCTTCCCCAGTCGCCAATAAATCTGAATCCTTCTCGTTCGTACCAGGTCTGGAGTCATGTATTAAAGCTGTTTATGCGATGCAGCCTTTCTGCCCCCTTACCAAGAACAGGTAGAACTTCTGAGAATGCTACAGTGTTAACAATGGGCTTGAGTTTCTCTCCCAGAGTCTGGAAGTCCCTTTGAACTGCAGAGGCACTGTTTCTAGCCAGGTCATTTGTACCCAGGTGGATGACAACATCAATTTTGGAGTTCTCACTTTCTGTGCTAAGTACATCAACAATTTGGTTTGCATTCCTGCTGGCTGTCGAGCCTGGGAGGCATTTGACTATCTTCTCTCCTTTGAACTGTGTTCCCAAGTTGGTGCCTCTGATGATGGAATCTCCAAGTAGTAGTAGTTTTCTGTTTGGTGAGTTTTTCTTTATATTTGGGGCTTTAGCAGGAGATTGGGCATTGACTGACTCATTTAAGGGCCCTTCAGTTTCCATGGATTGGTGATCCTCATTAACCAAAGCAGAGAAAGCATTAGCAGGGATATCTCTTGATGTACAGGATGTCTCTGCGTTACAGGTCGCAATCTACCCGAGCCCACTGTGATCCATTTCTTCCTTGGATGTTTGATTCTTTGTGGGAGCGGTGGTGGGCTTTGTTCTGTTTGCCTCAATCACCTGCACAAACTATGCAGTACTTTCTCTTTGAAAATTAGCTGCAATACAGTTTATCTAAATAGTACCGGTATATCTTGCATCTTATGGGCTGAAAATTGCTCTCATGAAAGACAGCACTACCTGTTTCTCCTTTTGACATTACTGCTGCACCAGACATTATCCCTGAGGACAAAGGAACTGCTTCCATAGCTCCCTGCTGAGAAGTGGGGACAAGATCTAATCCCCAGGACTGAAGGATTGTCACCATCACTGACACTAAGGAGGAGGCAGCCAGGTTGGATCCAGTGAATAAATGAACCACAGAACTGCCTATAGAACAGAGGGAACCAGATCCCTGGGCACTTGCTACGTCTGCTTGAATGTATTCATGCATGATGCAATGACTTCACGGGGCGAGCTTATTACAGCTTGTGTAGTATTTATTAAACAGCTTGCCTCAGTAGAAATGAAGCATTAGTGCACGTCTGTCAGATTTTTCATGTGCATACAAAGTGAAAGTACCGAACATGAAGAAAACAATGATGAGAAATCACTGTCATCTTATTTTTAATAAGATTATCAGATTTTTTGCAGGGACATTACCGACGTGCATGTGAGGGGTGGAAGGTGGGGGGAGGAAGGGACACCTTAGTTTCAGGTTTGAACAACAAGGTGTGGAGGAGAGAAAAGGAATTTTATTATTATCCTGCTCCTCTTCCCCATCCATCCCATGACAGCAACAATATCACTTCCAAGCAGACAAATCGACAGAGAAACAGAAACAGTGCTGCATTTCACCCCTATCGTGCATAATATAAAGATAATGGAGGTAAATTCTATAAACTGACATATGCAAATTACTAAATAGAAAATATTTTTTTCTACCCCCTTCTGTCCCCATTGCTGATATCAGGGACAGGAGGCTACCAAACATGGGTAGGTCTGTGACAGAACTCTAAAATCAGCAACAATCCCCGAAAATCGGTGACACCTTAATTTTTAACAGTGTGATGGCATTCACTTTAGAAACAGAAACATGACGGCGGAAAAAGACCACATGGCCTATCTAGTCTGTCCTTCCACATCAACTACAATAGTCTCCTTTTTACCTTTCGAGATCCTGTGTTTGTCCCATGCTTTTTTGAATTCAGATACTGTCCTCATCTCTACCAACTCCTCTGGGAGACTATTCGACGCATCTGCCACTCTTTCCATAAAGAAACATTTCCACATATTACTCCTGAGAATATCCTCCTTCACCCTCATCCTATGTCTCTTCATAGCAGAGGTTGTTTTCAAGTGAAAGAGACTCTCCTCCTGTGCATCTATTCCATGGAGGTATTTAAACATTTCTATCATATCTCCTCTATCCCACTTTTCCTCTAAAGTACACATATTAAGATCTTTAAGTCTGTCCTCGTATGCTTTATAATGACGGCCACTAACCATTTTAATAGCCACCCTCTGCACTGACTCCATCCTGTTTATGTCCTTTTGAAGGTGCGGTCTCCGGAATTACACACAATACTCCAAACGAGGTCGCACCAGAGACGTATACAAAGGCACTACCACCTCCTTTTTTCTGCTGGCCATTCCTCTCTCTAAACACCCAAGCATCCTTCTGGCTTTCGCCATTGCCTTTTCTACCTGTTTAGCTACTTTAAGATCATCAGACACAATCACGCCTAGGTCCCGCTCTTCTTCTGTGGACAGAAGTACTTCACTTTCATTCTTCTTGTTCGACAAGAAGGCAATTTTCAAACTTTGTACAATGTAAAATTACCCCAAAGTATTTTCCATGTGTACAGCATGTGTTACACATGGAAAGCACAGTTACTTACCTGTAACAGGTGATCTCTGGGAACAGCAGGAATAAGTCTTCACATATGGGTACGTCGGTACCGACGGAGTCTGCGTGGGAACGCTCCCCAGCGACCAATCAGAACACTTTTGGAAGCATCCCAACACGCCTGCGTGCTGCCTTCCCGCCTTTCCCAACTGCCTCTCCTCAGTTAAGTTTTAAAGCTGAGGCAAAGAGAGAGAGAGAGAGCAAGAAAGGGAAAGATAGAGATAGAGAAAAGCAACTCCTAGGGGAGGTGGGTGGGTTGTGAAGACTTATTCCTGCTGTTCCCAGAGATCACCTGTTACAGGTAAGTAACTGTGCTATCTTCAGGAACAAGCAGGAATGAGTCTTCACATATGGGGACTCCCCAAGCTAAGATGCCCAGAGGGAGTCCTAGCATGTAGCGAATCTAGAAAGAGCCATGCTACTCCTCAGGACCTCAGACATCTTGGGGATGGAGGGTAGGAGTTGAATTACAGAAAAGGTGCTGTGGAACAGCTGGACTAGAACAGGACTTCTATGGAGGAAGATCCTGTATAGATGACATTTAGTAGTAAAAATATTGAGTGCAATATTCTAATATGGACCTCCCTTGGTGGTATTGTAAAAAGTCTATTGAGGTTCATATGGATCTGTTAGAAGAGCCAGTAGAAGATCCTCAAGGAGTGCCTCACTGTGAAGTAGAGGTAATAAATTGTAGGAAAAACAAGTGGAGGTCAGAACCCATCAGGGTGAGAAAATAGCCCCAGGGGAAACTGGGGTAGTACAATGAGGTAGCGCTTCAGCGGGGAACGCAGAAGGCACTATTAGACAAAGCTTAAGCCCTTTTGGTCGAAGAACAGTACAATGCTAGGACCAAAAGGAAAAATAAGTCTGACCGATTTGGACTGACAATAGAAATAGTCCCTGTAGGAGAGAAGGGGTATGGAGACCCCTATATCCGATAACAAAGTAAGGACAGACTTATGAAGCGTTACAGCTTTAGATTAACTGAAAATCCGTGATGTCTTTCCTAAATGAGGTCAATTAGGAAAGAAAAAGGTACATGGAAAGCTTCAGAGGTACCTAAACCTGAAAGGTTATGGTAAGAGAAACAAAAAATTTGTTAATTACCACAGGGAGTGGTTATATGTGCAGAACCCCAAGCACGCTGGCACAGCATTGATAGGGGTAGTGCACATCCGTCAGAGTCATATAGGAATATATGGATATATGAACCTAGACAGAGAGATAGATAAGTACGTAGATACATATCTACCTAGAAGATATAGCTCGACAGGTATATATATATCTCTATATATATATATAGAGATAGATAGATATACAGAGATATACCTGGGCGGAAGATACAGAGATACATATAGATATATATATAAATATGTAGACATATAGACACAGGTCTCCATGTAAGTAGATGGAGACATGGCTATATAACTAGATCCCCATAGGGATATGGGGATAGAGGGAAGATTCATCTAATAGCAAGAAGGGTGATACCTGCTTGAATAGATGTATAGAGAATCTTCTTTCCCTGGTTATAATTGACAGAGTCAGAGGAATGGTCTCCCTGACAAGGAGGAGTCTAGATTCCTTTAAGAATTCGAGCTCTTGAATAACCAGGATGGCCTACGTGAAAAATGCAGAGGATAACTTCAGTCTGCAGGCAGCAAGTCCAGATCTCTCTAGAACTGCAGTATGGTGAATGGATAGAGGACGCCACTGGAATAAGATACCATATTGACCCTCCTATGAGGGCAAGATGGGTATCAGGCGTCCTTGAGCTGCAAGTGAAAGAAAACTATCCCTGGTGAGAAGTCCAAAGGAGATATGGACTAAGCCAGGGAATTGGCCATTCTTTAGGTTTTCACGTGATGTAAGGCCTGTGTCTTTTGTCTCGAAAAGAGATTTTAGATGAGATGGTAAGGGTAGGGAACACCTACCAGTCGTGGGAGCATGACTGGGTGAACCCCTCCGAACCATCTGGGATTATCTGCTAGGCAAGATATTAATGCTCTCTAGCAAGGGCCCATAGTGCAAAGCTACTCTGTAGAGTTGCAGAGAGCATGTTAGAGGTTGGTTAGAAGAAAAAACTGGCTGCTTAAAGCCAGTAGGTAACTTAAACTATTCTGCCAAAATCAAGGGAATTGGAGATGGCGAAGAATAGAAGTCAACCAACAAGTTTGTGATAATAGGGTTTCCAAAAAAGGTTGATAACCTGTTTGGGGTTTAGCACTGAGGCTAGAAGGATTGCTAGTGGAGGAGATACCCTGGTTGTGTGGTGAACAGAACCAGTGGCTTAACCACTGGGAATTGCTGCATTTGCAGCAACTACCAGGGCAGCGGAAAAACATTTCTTTTTCCTTTTTTTTTTTTTTTAGATTGGAAAAAGAAGCAACAGACATAAGTAGGAGTGGTAAGACTTCCTTATTGTCTGATAAGCTGCCCTAAAGTAAGAAAATGAAAAAGGGGGAGACAACTCTGGAAGGGAAAATCCCTTTGTGGAATAGGTAGAGGACCATAGGGACTTACCAGTGTAATAGAGCCACTCTTACAAACCGAATGTTGCAGTAAGAGGGAGGTAAGACAGAGTTGAAGGAGACTGACTATGTAGTAAGTCTCTGAAAGGTAAGATGATACATGCTAGTACAGGGAAAACTGTCTTATTGATAGTTGTCACATCTCTTTTCCCAGTAGGAGGAAGAGAAACCTGTTAACTATAGGCATGATCATCATAAAGACTCTTAGAGCAAAAAGAAAGGATGTCTCGTGAAGAGAGATCCATGAGAATTTAGGATGAAATTAGTATAGATGCTTCAAGTGAAAAGAAGCAGACTACAAACTCTAACCACCAAACAGGAGATGTAATGATAATCTATCTGAAACCCTGCAACTGCTGGGTTTGCTGAACCTGTTGAGGTTGTGGTTTCTTTAGACCAGTGCGATGTTTCCCCTGATTGGGAACATCTGTATGATGGGCAGAAGATGGATAAAACTTTTTCCCCTTAGGGGAAGAAAGTTTGTTAGGAAATTTCCTACCAACTGGGAAAGAGGAAGGCGTAGAACAGCCTCTGGAAACAGCAATGTCAGTGATTAACTGAGCAACTTGGAGTAAAGACTCCTTGTTAAAAAGATTTTCTCCAGTGCAAGGAGTATTTCCCAGTCTTTCCTGTGCCCATTTGTCCAAGTCTGAAACTTGGAGCCAGGCTTTACGTCGTGCCCCTATAGCTATAGCAGAAGTTCTGCTAACAGATTCAAAGGAGTCTAGGGAAGCACGAGGAAGGAACCTAAGAGATATTTTGAGCATGACTAACCAATAAGGAATAGTCTGCTCTTTTGGGCTCTTGAAGAAAAGGGGTCAAAAGCAGTAATTTCTTTGTGACCTCTTCAAGAGATAATCCCATATAGAAAATTTATGAGAGAATTCTTGCTGAAAGCATGGATGCCTGGAAGGTTTGGCGTCCAAAGGCATCTAAAGTCTTAGACTCACGACCTGGCGGATAAGAAGAGTGCTTTTTGGTACTCTTAATACGCCTCATTGCTGATTCTACAACAATGGAATGATGAGGAAGTTGAGTCTTTTGAAAACCTGGAGAGGGGGGCACCTTATATAGAAAATCAGTTGCCCTAGAAGGTGGGGGTACCGTTAAAGGAGTTTCCCACATTCAAAAGAGGAGATCCTGCAAGGTCTGATGCAAAGGAAGCATGATGTTCTCCTTTGGATTCCAGGGAACATACAGGGATTCTGTATTCCCTGGTGTAGGATCCTGACCAGGTATAGAAATGGCAAGTGACTATGCCATATCAAGCAGGAATGCTTGAAAAGAAAAATCCCCAGAGGGAAATCCTCTAGAAAGAGGAGGACAGGCTAGATCTGTTGAAGAACTAGCATTGGCACCCAGGGATCTATCCAAATTTAGAGGAATAGAAGACCCTAAAGGGTGGAGTATCGGATCCTTAATGGATGGTCGCCGGTACCGCAGGAGGTTGGGACCAGCAACAGTCGGTAGCGCATCGTCCATGCTAGGGATCGATTCCAAACTCGGTACCGAGGGAAGCGAGCCTGATGAGAGAAGCATGGAAGGTACCGACAGCAATGGTAATGTGGATACCGGTACCGACTCCGGCACCGTATCCGATACTGGTAGATGAAGGCCAGCCTGTGACAGCTCTAATGGTATCAAAGAAACCGAGAGTGCCCGACATGGATCATCGGAACCATGCCTTCGGTACGGTCCGGTATCGGTACCAAGGCGAGTCGGTACCCAGTCATCAAGACTGGAGATCGATTCTAGACTCGGCATCGAGGGAAGCGAGTCTATCGATGCACATCTGGAGGGTACCGGCGTCGGTACCAGTACCGGTACTGGGATCGATACTGATACTGGAAGATCGGTCTGCAGCGTATCCAACAGGCCCGCAGCCGAGGATGCCAGACTACGATCTTTGGTGAGGAATGTTTCATCCAACACCATTGCCGATGCCAGGGTATCGGTACCGCTCGAAGCGGATGCCACCACCGAGCATGGCTCAGGTATGTTTGGAGAGGGGTGAACCTCAGGAACAACCTGAAACCCCACTAAGGATTTGGAGGCCGAAGACTCCCACTGGGGTTTTAAAGCCAGTGTATCCTCGAGGGCAAGGCCAGAGGTATCTCTATGCTGTGCATGAGATCTACCACTCGAGGGCTGGCTAGTCTTAACAGACTGTTTTTGGGTTACCTGATCCTGTGAAGAAGAAAGGGTGGTCGGTGCCCTGAAGTTGACTGGGGACCATGTATCGAGGTGAACTCGATGCTGAAGATTTCTTCCGACTATACTGTTGCAGGAGGGACACTCCAGCGGATAGTGGTCAGGACCCAAGCAGGGCAGACACCATTTATGAGTGTCTAAAATGAATTTTGTACCGCCACAGTTTGAACATTTCTTAGGGATAGTGGCTGGCGCTTCCATGAGGAAAAAGAGTAGGCCTAGCAGGCCGAAAAAAACCGTCAGGCACTAAGAAGGAAAAAGGTATTCCTTACAAAGGAAAATTTAGAAGAAAAAGAAAAGAAACACTGGCGGTACCGGTGGCGTCAGGGAAGGCAGACGCGACCAAAAGAAAACCAAAAAATAAAAGAAGAATTTTCTGCGGTGACAGAAGGACGTCCTGCCGGCTCCGCGGAAAAACAAAAACTGAGGAGAGGCAGTTGGGAAAGGCGGGAAGGCAGCATGCAGGCGTGTTGGGATGCTTCCAAAAGCGTTCTGATTGGACGCTGGGGAGCGTTCCCGCGCAGACTCCGTCGGTACCGACGTACCCATATGTGAAGACTCATTCCTGCTTGTTCCTGGAGATAATGGCTATTACAGAACCGTGCAGCCAAAATCATGCACGCTTATATATGCACTGCACCTAGTTTGGGCAGGGCTGGGGCAGAGCGGTGATGCACATGTGTATTTTATAAAATAAGCTTGCAATGTATGGGAGATAAGTTCCTAACAGGCCGCCCATATCAAAATTGCAAAAAAGAATCTATTTTATAAAACACACATGGATGCCTCTGTGCCTTTATTAAATGGACATCCAGAACTAGCTCGGGCGGGGCCAGCACTACCATTAGGTGAACTAGGCAGTTGCCTAGAGCGTCTGTGGTCCAGCTACTTCTGCCCCCACGCAAACCAGATGTCTGCATCAAGGATGGAAGCAGGAACAGCAACGCAGCACTGGAGTCTACGTTAAGGAAGTAACTGCTGCCACTGCAGGTCCCAGAGAAGGGCAGCGGGGGTGGCATTGGGAGCAGGCCAGGAGCAGAGGGGGCAACAGGAATGAGGTTCACCTAGGGCACCTCATGTCCTTGCAGTGACCCTGAACCCTGGTAGCATACAGATCCTTTCACAAAAATCTATACCTGCACAAACAATGTTTAATATGTGTGTATTCAATGGAGGTAATTTTGTAGAAGATTTTTCAGGGATATATGCTAGCATACACATATAAATTGACCTCATTCCTAAAAGTATATGTGGTGCAGTTATGGCCGTACTTGCATGCAACTTTAGAGAGGTGTCTTCAGAGGAGAGGTTTTGCCAGAGTATGGGCAGTGTTATGATATGTGGCAATAGTTCATGAAATACACATTTTCTTTATACACTAACATTTTGGCCTGCTCCTGTCAACGGTTTTAATCTAGCTAAGATTTCTGCCAGTTTGCCCCTAGTATTTTAGAAAGGCACATAGGCACCTATGTATCTTTATAAAAGAGGCTAAAAACAGAGGCCAAAAGGTGAGCCAAAGCAGAGTCAGGGTACCGAGAAGATAGACATTATGGAGGTCATTCAGAACACAAATAGGGATTGTACGTGTGGCGGGGACGTTTAGGTGCCCAAAATATCCCCGACCATATTCTGAAACACTATTGACAACGCTAGCACAGGGATCTCAGAACGTGAGAGGGGTCAGCCACGAAGACATATAAAACATATTCAGGAAAGGCCCGTGTACGTGTTAAGTGTTTCCTGGAAACGTCCACATTATTCCTGCTGAAATGGACCCTGAGAATGACGACACTCAACAGTGCAAATAGCACTAATGCATGCCCATAATGCACATTTTGTGGGACCAATGGTGTTGCTGTTGAGCATGTATTAGTGCTGTTTGCACTTCTGAATGCTCTTATTCTGAGGGTCCCTATTATTGACAGGGATATATTTTGACATTTAGCCATAGGGAACCTATGCTGATTCCTTCTGGATTATTTTACATAGGGTACTCTAATTAGATCAAACATTGTTAACAATCTGATAGGGCAGCCATAGATCCAATGTGCCTGAGCACTGGGAGACATGACTGATGTGGTGCCAACATTTCCCAGATTGTCCCATGCGGCCTACATCCCTACCCTGGCCAGTATCAATAAGAGCTGCGAGACTGGTGATATATCTGGAGTCTGGCTACTTAGTGTGATGGCACAAAGATCCCCCCTCCCATGCCCACACAGCCCTCACCAGGGGAGCATTGCTACAAGCTGACTGTAGGAAGGCAGAGGGAGTTGCCCCACAGATAGCGGATGTATGCAGACCAACATACGGTACAATGGGACAGGTGTAGCTGCTGTGAGACATGCCAGTACCCTGATACCTCAGATACCATAGCCAGAAGGCCCTACTACAACTACTACTGATCATTTGTATAGCCCCACAAGGCTTACACAGAGTTGCACAGACACACATAACAGATGGTCCCTGCTCTGCAGTGCTTACAATCTAGTCAGAGCAGAGAACACAGCAGCTGTAGACATGGGATACAGCTATAGGGAATGGTAAGGAACACAAAGGAGATCAGGTGAGTCAAGATCCAAACGTTGTAGCAAAGAGGTGAGTTTTCAACCTGGATTTGAAAAAGGCCAGAGAAGGCGCCTGACATACAGACTCAGGTAGTTTGTTCCAAGCATAAGGAGCAGCAAGGTGGGGGGAGGAAGGGGGGAATATTGTCCACTTTGGAAAAAGAGATAACTTCCTCCTCGGCACTGAGCGCAGACCTCGTATATCTCCTTCAAGTAGGCGTTAAAAGTTCAGGCGGCGTTAATTTCAGTCTTTGCTGTTCTGTGCGCTTCTTTGCATTCAGGCGGAAGAGCTAATTGCTTGCGTATCATGGAATTTGAATGGATTTCCATGGGTTGTGCACTAGTATTGATGCTGGCTTCCGTGTGGTAATTACATTCATGCTGATCCCTTTTCTGCATGGCGAAGCAATGTCTACACATAAAAATGACGCGTGCAGATGACGCGTTATGTGCAGACGGTGCGCTAATGCTTCTACACTGGCCTCATATGATGCTGCATAACTTTCTAAGAGCCGTTTTCCATGTGCAAAAGGTGTTTTACCTGCAGAAACCGCTTGGTAAAATTGCCCCCATAGAGTGCATACAGATGGTTACACCTTCGGAGCAGGTGTATTTTTATGTGAGAGCATTTGGGTGCTATTGGAGATAGTTCTAAAACTCAGGGGGCAGATCTTCAGAGCTATGAATATTTCAATACTATGGTGGTCATCTGCGGCATTTAAATATCCTCTGGGTAATCCGTGGCAGTATCCGGAGAGTGGCTGCCACTGAATATCTCGATCGTACAGTTACTATTTGGGTGGTTGCTAGCATTATCCGGAAAATGGTGATTTTCTGCTAGTATTTAGATAAGTTATTCAGATCAGCTATCCAGATAGCAACTTAGGACAGCTTTTTCAGTGGCCCAAGCTCGCCACATAACTTATCCAGATAGCAGCTGACAATCACCACTATCTGGAAAATGGTGACAATTGTCTGGATAGTGGCTGCAATGCTCTTGCTCTGCTCACAGATCCCCTGGAGTTCTCTGCATAGTGTCAAGGCAGTCTGTGCAGACATACAGCGGCACGCTAATGCATATTAATGTGAAGTAATGTGGTTGCACCTTTCAGGAAATCTAGCCCAAGTTGACTAACCAATCACACATATCAGATCCTGCAGCTAAGGGTTGTCTTCAGTTTAAAAAAGGAACATCAACACATATGGCTCCGTAAATGGACGTTCATTTTTTTTTTTGATGGTTTTTAAAAATGTATTAATTTTTAGGATTTTAGAAATAAGCTTCACAAGTACAAAACAACTTGCTTCAGAAATTAAGAAACATTTACACAGAAAATATGTCCACCAAAAAGAAATACAGAGATCATATACTCAGGCCACAAAAGCCACTATCATCTCCCTATACCCAAAATAAGGAAAACACAAAACAAAAACAATAGAATATAGAGCAAAAATAAAATAAATCCAGTCAGATCTATACCCTAAAGATAAACATGATGTCTATTGTGGAAAACTGATCAATTGATTGGGGTCATAGAAAAGACATTTATTACTCAAATGCTTCACTTCACATTAGGAAATCATATTTGCTGCTTTTTAAAAATCCTTTTTTTTCAATGACAACCCTACATTCAAAAAATGAGTTCTAGGGGACTAAAAAAAAACCCTGTCTGCCAAAACCTGCTGCCATATTGTTGTACACTGCCTTTAATGAACAGATTCGCCCAAGGCAGTTGCTGTAATAAAGCCTACTAAATGAACAAATATTGATCTTCTGTGTCTAAGCAGTAATGTGCCACAAATGTATAGTCCAAACTCCATATTGCAGTTTTGCAAATTGTTTCTATAAAGGCTGACTTTAAACGAGCTACTGATGCAGTCATGGCCCCGACATTATAGGTTTTGATGCCCTCCTTAATTTCAAATCATCCTCAGCATAAATATAGCAGGCAATCTGCTGTCCAATTAGATAATGGCTTCTTTGATATCATAATCCTTGGTTTGTTGAGGCAAAAGAAACAAAAATCCAGGTGGGCTTTATCATGTTTCAAATAGATGGTAGTGAGTCTTTTGCAATCCAGTGTTTACAGATGGTTTGCCTGTATTGTGATGCACCGTTGGGAAAAATATTAGAAGGACGCCTGACTAATTAAAGTGGAAGTCCATCACAACCTTAGGTAGGAGCTTAAATTGTGCACATAGCATCTCACTGTTGTGATGTATTTATTGTAAGATGCATAAGTAACTAGGGCCTGGAGGTCACCGATTCTGTGAACTGAAGAGACTGCAACAGAAATGTAATCTTCAGGTCAGGTGCATTCATTTAGAAAAGGCCAGAAGCTCAAAGGAAGCTTTCATCAACTGTGCGAGAACCATGATGAGGTCCCACTGCAGATGGCTTGATGGGAAGCTTAAAATACAATAATCCTACAACTAATGGTTATATAAAAACTTGGTCTCCCCCTTCTACATAATGGTAGCAAGAACCACGTGCACTGAGGTGTACCATAACAGAAGCATTTTAAGGCCAAATTCAGAGACTGGGAGGCAGTCAAGCAGATTTTATGTGAAATATGAAAAGAGATCTAAGCATCTGCTGTCCACCAGATTATAAATCCCATCCACTTGCAGTTATATGACCTTCTGCTGAAGTCCTTCTTTGAAGACAGAGGTACTCCCCCTTCAACATCCATGCTGGGAGGGCAAGAGATTGGAAGTTAAGTTAAACTGAAACAATGATCCCTGGTCCTAAATGCTCAGAGTTGAAAAAATGTTCAATTTGACAGGTTTCTTAATATATAAATCCCATAGAGTTGGAAACCAAGCCAGTTTCAGCCAAAAGGATACTACAAGAATCTTCCGAGTTTTACTAAGGTATGTGCCATCATTGGTGTTGGAGGATACTGTACAGTAGGGAGGAATCAGATATGAGGCTTTTTTCTTCTGGGGGAGAATGTTGGTACCACCTATTCTGAGCTATCTATCTATCTCGAGTTCTCCATCAAAGGAAAATGCTATTAGCTAGTCTCACTCAGGGATCATCAAGCAGGTCTAGCGGACAACTCAGCTTCTCCACTAGCGTTTGCTGTTCCTGCCAGATAAAGCTCTCAGGACCTTCCTGTACAAAACTGCCCAGATCAACAGACTTGCAGCTTCCTGACACAGGAGAAAAGATCCCGTTGTTCCCTGTTTATTGAGGAAGAACATGTCTATCCCACTGTCGGCCTGAATCAGAACAGTTTGAATGGCCATTTGATTTCTGAAAATTCTTAAAGCACTGCATATTGCCTACAATTTTAGGAAGTTTATGTGAAATTTTTTCTACTACAGAAAAAGGATCTCAGGTGTAGACTCCGTTTTAGTGAGCTCCCCAACCCAGCTTGGACGCATCTATAGTCAGGACAATTGAGTGAGGTAGAATATGAAAAAGCATGCCCTTGTCCAAACTGGAAAAGGAAAACCATAAGGTCTCTGAGGGTTTCTGTTACACTGAAGTCCCCGAGTCATTTGATTTCACAGAACCTAAGGGCCATTGGCCTTGACTCATATGGAGATGCCGAATGGAAAGTATATGGATTGTTGAAACCATCAAATCCAACATTCCAAGCTGATGCTGCTGATCCTGCATCACTTCCTCCACTGCGGACATTAAATCTGGAGTCCTCCTGGGAAGGAGGCAAGCCATGTTTCAGGTTCTGTCTAGAAGAGCTCCTATGAATTTCAAACAAAGTAATAGGAAGTCTTGCATATGTTTGTGAAAAGTCATTCGGGTTTTTCCAGAGCTATCTAGGAAATGCTCCACTTCGGTTCCATCATGATGATGATGTCATCCAGTGATGCGACTTAAAAAATCCTACTAGCCGACAGTGAAGTAAACAGATTTTGTTGTTTTTTTGTGACTGAAAGTAATTTGGGTAAGTCAGGGTTATTTTTGTGAGTGGTTTTAGTAGGGTTGGGTTAGTTGGAGACTGGAATTGTAGTGATGCAGTTCTGTTTTGTACCATGCCCTGAACTTGATTGATGTGGCATGTAATCAAATACTATAAAGAAATAAAATAAAATAAATACATTTTAGAGTTCAAAAAATTCAAATACTCATGGCAAATCTCATAAATACAATGGGCCCGATATTGAGTTGTGACGGTTATGTGTCTCTAAGGTGCTGTCGCTGCCGAACTTTAACACCAGATATTCAATCTGGGGCCATACCCAGGCACTGGAATTGAATATCCAGGTCTTCCGCAATGTGCCAAAATGCTCCGCATGCCACAGAAGCTAACCAGGCAGCAGTGATATTGAGACGCTGCCCAGTTAGCGCCCATGGGTAAAGATTGCTGAGGTTTTCCCATGCCTATCTTTACCCGTGGGTCACTAACCGGGCAGTGGCTCAATATCGCTGCTGCCCGGTTAGCAATGGTGCTGCCTCCGCTCCATCCTGGAATGGCCACGACATGCCCCGATTCTATGCGGACAGCATCCGGGCGTTAGCAGCAGAACTGGGGGATATTCACTGGCACTAACCATGTTAGTGCCAATGAATATTGCAGTACAATGGCATTTACACAGTTCACAGGATTTTAAACCATGTAAATGCCGTTGAATACTGGGCAATGAAAATATTAACATACAAGAACACTTTTGGACTATGACAAAGAATTCAGTATCGAGCTAGGAAAATAAAAAGCATTTGCATAGCATGCCCTGAGAACTGAGAATCTGTCAAATTTCTTCTCAAGTTTACAAAACTGCTAAAGTAATTACCAGCAGTAGCATGATTCCATTTGCTGGGAATAACTCTCCTGAAATGTTGGAAGGAGACTGGTGGCCAAGGAATTTTGGGCTCTCCATTTCTTTTGGTAGGCCTATGGTTTTCTAGTTTCCTCTGTCTCTTGCCTTCCCTGCAAGGTAAGCACCTTTGCTTGTAGGTGGGGAGCCTTTCTGTGTCCGGATGGGCATTCATAGCTGAGCTAGCTGTCTCATGCCCTTTCCACTAAGCAAAGGGTGACTGGTGAATTAGAGCTATTCAGAAGCTGTGCAGCAGAGCCGCTACCCTTATATACCACTCTGGTGTTTTTACACATAGGCTATTAGCACGTGTTTTTTTGCAAACCTGGTCAAACTCAGGCTGTTTCACCCTTGTTCCTGAGAAAGTCTCTAGCAATTAGCTCTAAACGCTACCTCAGACTTTTTAATGCATTGCTGAATGCTAGCCACCAGAGGGCGATCTTAGCTATTTAATACAATATTAAGACTAAGCCAAGCACTAGCAGTAAATCTGAGACTGACATCATACCCAACATACTTTGGCTCACAAGCAAGGTTAATTCTTGCCATAGTATACACAAAACAAATTAATTTGGAAACATTATCCCCTATTTAATAGATGCTGATAGTGGTGGTTAATTTAAGACTTCTGCATGCCAGGAGAAGTGTAACCATGTATCTGGAAGATTCCGCCAGGGGTGGTGGTCATCATTTTAATTTAAAATGCTGAACTTGGTGTTTAAATTAATATGTATTTTCAGTGCCACTATGCATACAACCAGCAGCGCTAAATATATGCATTATATGGTGACCTCTGCCACTATCTATTTCATTTCAACTTGCTATCCACCACTATCTAGATCATTTTTGTGTTCCACTCTCGCTCTGCTCCTTTACTATATGAATCACATCAGAACAATTAGACATATTTTCAGCCTCATACTATCCATATCTTGGCTGAAAATACACAGTAGGATTAAATGTTTACCAGCCACTGATGAAAGCATAACTCTGTTTGAAAACTGACCCCATTGTATATACCTTAGAAAAGTTAGATATCCTGTACCTAAGATTCCTTCCTCGTGCTTTAGTTCTCCATAAACTCTGAACCTTCACATAGCAAATGCTGGCTGGAATAGAGTTTTTGTAAAAGAGGTGCAAGAGTGCAAATACACACGCATGGGAGTGAGAGCATCAATACATTCTAAAAAGAGTGGCAAACTTGGACTTTACAATGTAGGTGCTGAATTTCACAAAGCTACATATATAAGAGGAGTCAATGGAGGCACAGAGTGCAGTAACTCTTTAGAATGTTAGGGACCAGACGTGGTGTTAGAGACTAGAGAGGCGAGTATAGAGGTTCCTCAGTTGCTGGTGGAGATCCCAGCCCTAACCAGCAGATAACTGACACTACGTCTGCCTCGGAGCATGTGCAAATAAAGACAGGGACATTTTTAAAAATTGTAAAATGGAAAATACTTGTATGCTTTTTGGACCTCCCAGAACACTCCCCCTTTAAATCTGTGCATCCATGCCGAGTCTATGTGCAAATAACCACATTCTAATTTTCGCATTTACACATAGGATAGTAGTTCAAGGCTTCTAAAATGATCATCCTATACATATTAGGCATGCGCGCATAAAAGATTTTCATGCTTGTTTTTGTTTGTCAGAATACACCCATTTGGACTCATCTTCAGGAGCTGAAGCGTTCATGCATTGTCCCATTTGTCCCCATTAAAGTCTATGGGAAAGCTATTTTATAATGGAACAGTGAGGCTTGCCATCCATTTTCAATCAAACCTGCTAGAAACTTGACGGCAGACATATGTAACAGCACTATAAGCTGTCAAGAATGTCACAAATGCCCCATGGCACCAGAAGAGGGGCAAACAGTCTCATATAGTGGCAGTTTGAGTACCAGAAACCACCATCTGAAGAGCAAAGCAGTACAAAGACCACAACAAACATCTCAAGATAGTGGAAGAGGGAAAAGCAGCACCACAGTTGGCGGAAGCAAACCAAGACACTTTGAGAAGAATAAAATAGCAAGGAGACCAGCACAGCACCTGGATCTGCTGCAAGGGCCTAATTTATCCCAAAAGGATCAGCACAGCACCTTGATCACTGTTCCCTCTAAGCTGTGCACGTGTGCGCGCGCACACACCTCGCCGAGCGAGCGCACATACTTTATAACAGAGCGCACAAAAATTACGGTTCTGAATCTGATAGAAAACACAAGACATCTTAAAATTTAAAAGTTGTTGTGTATTTACGGTTTTCACAAGTTCTACAATATTATCTAGTGCAATCAATTTGGTGTACATACTGTATTCTGATGTGTAGTCAAATTTTAAAGTATAGAACTCCGAGTGTCGTTATGTGGCGCACAAAAATTTAACCTTCCTTCAAAAGCTGCACAGCTGATATTTTATGCGCACACAGCCTACAGAAAATTAGAGGGAACATTGCCTGTGAGACCCTAAAACATGCCAAAGGGACCAGAACAGCACAGCGCCTGGATTGACTACAAGGCTCTAAATTATGGCAAGAGGGTCAGCACAGGACCTCGATCCCCCCTAAGGCCTAAACACATGCCAGAACCACCTGCACAGCACCCAGATCAGCTGCAGGGCCCTAAATTGTGCCAAGAGGATCAGCAAAGCATCCAGATCAGCTGTTGTTGTTAAAGTGCCGTCGATTCTGTGTCAACTCATGGCAACCCTCTGGCTAGCTTAGGTTTGATCACCTCTAGTGCTGACTGGTTTGTTCTTCGGGCAGTCCATGATATACGCAGTATTTGTCATCAGCACACCATAATTCAAAGGCATCAATTTTCTTCCTGTCTATCTTTTTCACTGTCCAAATTTCACATCTATATGACGTTATTGAAAATACCATGGCTTGAACAAGTTGAATTTTTGTATGGAGAGAGACATCTCTGCTCTTAAGAATCTTGTCTAGGTCCTTCATAACCATTCTGCCAAGAGCAATGCGTTGTCGGATTTCTTGACTGCTAGTCGTTTCTTTATTGATAGTTGATCCAGGTAGGCTAAAGTTGTCCACTATTTCAATTTCTTCTCCATCAACAATGAACTTATTGATTTTGCCAGTTGTCAGGATCTTCGTCTTCTTTACATTAAGGTGCAGGCCCATTTTAAGACTATGTTCCTTGATCTTGAGAAGCAAATTTTTCAGATCATCTGCACTTTCAGCCAGTAATGTGGTGTCATCAGCATAGCGAAGGTTGTTTTTGAGTCTTCCACCAATCTTCACACCTTGGTTGTCTTCATACAGTCTTGCTTCGCTGATGATTTTTTCTGCATATAAATTAAACAGGTAGGGGGCACGTATGCAGCCTTGTTGTACATCTTTGCTGATTTTAAACCATTCTGTTTCTCCTTGTTCCATTCAAACTATTGCTTCTTGATCAATGTAAAGGTTGTGCAAGAAAACTATCAGGTGTTCTGGCATACCCATGCTTCTTAATGTGGCCCAGAGTTTCTCATGGTTTACACAGTCAAAAGCCTTGTTGTAGCCAATAAATCACATATAGATATCCTTTTGGTTTTCTTTTGTCTTTTCAAGGATCCATCTCACATCCACAGTGATGTCTCTCGCTCCTCGCCCTTTCCTGAACCCTGCTTGCACTTCAGGCAGTTCTCGTTGCAGGTATGGTTGTAGTCTCTGCTGAATAATCTTGAGTAGAATCTTGCTGGCATGTGGGATCAGAGCAATTGCGCGATAATTTCCACAGTCAGTTGAATCACCTTTTTTTAGTATTGGTATAAACACATATCTTTTCCAGTCAGTTGGCCATGATGTTGTTTTCCATATTTCCTGGCAGAGCCTTATAAGTATGGTAACAGTTGCATCAGATTGCTGTAATACTTCAATGGGAATGCCATCATGCCAGGTGCTTTGTTCTTTAATAAGACTTTCAATGCTGCATTGACGACTTCTTCCATCACCAATTGTTCCTGTTCATAAGGTACAGGTTGAACAGCTGTTGATTCACTTGATTTCTAATTATATAATGACTCTGTATATTTTTTTCACCTTTTCTTGATCTTCTCAGCATCATTCAGCATGGATCCTTGAGCATCTTGTAACGTTCCAATTCGAGGCTGGAATTTTTTCTTTAACTTTCACAGCTTTAGGAAAGCCGATCTTGTTCTTCCTCTAATAGTTTCAGATTCTATTTCCTTGCATGCATCATTGTAGTACTTCTCCTTATCTTGACTTGCTGCACGTTGGAAATCTCTGTTGAGTTCTGCGATTGCCTCTATTTCTCCACTGGCTTTAGCTTCTCTGCGTTTCTGGGCAATTGTTAGAGTTTCTTTGGTCATTCATTTTGGACATTTTTGCTTTTTCAGCTTTTGTAGAGAATTTTCACTTTCTTCCAACGCAACCTTCTTGATATCATCCAATAACTCTTCCGGAGCTCTGTCATTTGTATCTAAAGCAGCAAATCAATTTTGCAGGCAATCTTTAAATTCCGGTGGTATATTCTCAAGGTCATATTTTGCTACATTCATGAGTGGCTTGCTCTATTTCAACTTTAACTTGAGGTTGCATACTAGTAATTGGTGATCTGTACCACAGTCAGCTTCAGGTTTTGTCTTTGTTGATGCTATAGAGCTTTTCCATTGTTGACTTCCACAGATGTAGTCAATTTGATTTTTGTACAATCCATTGGGTGAAGTCCATGTGTACAGTCGCTGCTTGTGTTGCTGGAAGAATGTGTTTGAGATGAATAGATCATTGGTCTTGCAGAATTCTATCAGTCTTTCTCCAGCTTCATTTCTGTTGCCACTTTGCCTTCTTTGTTGCGTTCCAGTCACCCATGACTAACAGAATATCCTGTTTGCATGTTCTGTCAATTTCAGCTTGTACTTGTTCATAGAACTCATCAACTTCATCATCTTCTGCAGCTGTTGTGTGGGCATATACTTGAATTATAGTTGTGCTGATGGGCACTCCTCATAGACGAATAGAAATTAAGTATTCACTGATTGCACTGTATTTCATTACAGTTCTTGCAAGTTTCTTCTTGATTATAAATGCAACACCATTTCTTCTTTGTCTTTCGTTTCCAGCAAAGCAGACCATGTGATCATCAGATGCAAAGTGCCCGATGCCAGTCCATTTCAGTTTGCTGACACCCATCAGATCAAGATGTACACATTCCATTTCATTCTTGACCACCTCCATCTTCCCTTGGTTCATGCTTTGTACGTTCCGTGTCCCAATATGTAAGACATCTTTGCAGCTTCTGACTCCCATTTCATGCCCGAGGGCTTTGATCCAACCACATCATAAATGCTGGCTTTACTCTGTAAAGTCTTCCCCAGTAGCCAGTTGAGTGCCTTCCGACCTGAGGGTCTCATTTTCCGGCATTATAGTGCAATTTGTTTTGTTGTGACTATCCACTGAGTTTTCGTGGCAAGATACGGAAGTAGATTGCCCGGCCTTTCTTCCATGCAGGTAATCAGCTACAGGGCCCAAAATTATACTAGGAGGACCAGCACACTTCGATCACCTGTAAGGCCCTAAAACATGCCTGGCCAGAACCAGCATAGCACCCAGATCGGTTGCAATGCCTTAAACATACCAAGGGGACCAGCACAACACCAAAATCAGCTGTGCAGCACTAAATTATGGCAAAGGAACTACCACTGCACCCAGATTGTCGTCAGTACCTTAAACATGCCAAGAGGGTCAACAGAGCACAGCACACTGATTGGCTGCAAGGCTCTAAAACACCAGAGGAGAGCTAACATAACAGCTGAAAAGGTGGCACAAGCCTCATGCTGCAGAAATGGGATGAGTTCAGCTATGCTTATGCCTCAAATTAGAGTCCTAAACAAAAACCCACTGAGAGAAAGCACAGATATGTCACCCTCAATAGAGATTAACCCCACAAAATCGCAGACTCATACAATATTTTTTGTCGGAAGAACAGTCAGGAGAGAAAAACATCACTCTTGCATGACTGCAACATCCTTTTATTCATTTCTAACTCCCAGGAAAACACCAAAGACTTATCTGTTCGCTTGTCCATGGTTCGGCAGTTCGACCAAGGCGTAAATCAAGTTCAATTCTATGATAAGGAACCCTGCAATGGCTGTTCGAACTTGGAAAGGGACCATTTGGAAAGACCCTATTACAGGACTTATTTATCTTTTGAGGTGGTGCACTACCTGCTCCTCAGGTTTTGTTGTGTATGCCTTGTGTTGCCTATGCAATCTATTATATATATCGGCTGCACTACTTGCCCAGTGAAATTATGTTTGAGCGAGATTCTTCCTGAGTTCAAATGGCCATTCATTCCACCCTAATTGTGGAACATTGTATTTTTAAGCAACATGGGTTTAATGACCTAAGGTGATGGATCATTGAGTGGAGGAGTGGCCTAGTGGTTGGGGCAAGGTACTTCAGGCCAGAAGGTCAGGGGTTCAAATCCCACTAGAGGACAGCAACCTTGGGCCGGTGCTCCTTGTGGTCTTGGGCAAGCCACTTAACCCTCCATAGCTCATGTTCCCTGTAAAATAGTTATCTCCAAGTTATAATGCCCTGTTCAATGTAATTTCAGTTTGTTCAATGTAAACCGCACTGATGCAGAATAGCACAGTATATAAGAGAATGTAAATAAATATCCCAAGAGATCCTCTGGGTGGTGACAGACTTAATAGATTGCAATATGCAGAACAACATTAGATATTTCATTTGGACACCGTCCGTACTTAGAAAAGGATTGGTTGAGCCTATTTTAAGTTTCTTCCAATGGGGTAAGGGCATCCCCACTGTCATGGGGATTTCCTTGGTCTCAATGATGTTTCTGGAGACTTACATGTTTATTTTAGTCAGCCAATTGCTTCAAAGGCAGTTGATCATAACTAGATATTTTGGCGCTTCTAGGCTTCTTGGTATCTTTTGGTGAATAGCTTGGACGGAGTTTTACTATCCCTGCTGCACCTGAGTCAGAGCTAGATTACAGCTCAAAACGTGCATGTCATGTGTGGAGTTCGTTATCATAGGATTGGACTTGATTTATGCCTTAGTCGAGCTGCCAAACCACTGACAAGCAAACAGATAAGTCTGTGGTGTTCTCCTGGGAACTAGAAATGAGTAAAAGGATGTTGCAGGCATGCAAGAATGATGTTTTCCTCTCCTGACTGTTTATCTGATAAAAAATATTGTATGAGTCTGCGATTTTGTGGAGTTAATCTTTATGAAGTTAGAGTCCTGCGCTGCTGAGGTCTTTGGTCCCAGTACAGGAACCTTAAGTATAGAGGGTTTAACTAAGAGGATGCAGTGGTGAAGGCCCAAAAGCAGGGGGTGGGGCTGCAGCACTGTCAGTGAGAGCCCAGAAGAGCAGAGGAAGAGCGACACAGCCACAAGATAGAGTTGAATCCCCCTATAATGAAAGGCTAATACTTGTGGCAAAAGACCAAATACAGTAATGGAGAATGCCGGATGTGAGGGCAATCTGCCACTCCATGATAGCTAGGATTGATTGGGCTTTCAGGCTGACTAAAGGGTTCCCCTTCTTCCATAAGCACTGCATGCTGATCTCTCCCAACAGAGGAAATACCATGGGTCATTCAAGGGTATAGCAGTAGCTGAGCTCCTTTGCACGAACCTCTGAACAAGTACAATAATGGAAATTTTAAAAACTGAACAGAAAGCTCAAGGCTTGTCAACGGTAGTAGGATGGTGTTTGCGTCAGTTTTGCCCAGTTTTGGGTTATTATAAACTGTATGCCAAAGTGGGTGGCAGAACACCCAAAGAGGTATTCAATGGCAAGCCAAAGGCACCCACAAAGGTGCAAAGCAGGAGGAAGATGAGGAGTGGCCCGGAGGATGTAGTAAAGGCTGTTAGTGTAGCTGGGTTTAAAAAAGGTTTGGACAAGTTCCTGGAAGAAAGGTCCATAAACCATTATTAAGAAGGGACCCAGGATATCAATGCTTGACCCACAAGCATTGCGGAACCTGTGTCTTTTGGGGAAACTGCTAGGTACGTACGACCTAGATTGGCCACTGTTGGAAACAGGATACTGGGCTTGATGGACCTTGGTCTGACCCAGTATGGCATATCTTACGTTCTTATGTTCACCCTGGGTCACAGAGCCATGCAGCAAGAAGGATGACATGAACCACTGAGATCGCAAGGTGAAGGGCAGCAGAGAGGCAAGCCATGAGAGCAGTGTCACGAAAGTGATGCAGACAGCACTAATAGAGAGAGGTAAGGGGAAAGGAGGTCTTTTTTTTTGTTTTGTTTTGCCATGTGGGCCTAAATGGACCCACTGAAAATATGGCAGCAGGCCACAGAGCAGCTGTGCAGGCAGCTGTAGTTCGGATCTCAAGAGCAGGACAGGCAACAAAGGGGCAGGTTGTGACAGAAATAGCAGGACAAACACAGGCACCAGCAGCAGAGGGAGACTTTTATCAGTTATTTTTGTTTTATTTCCTGTTTGTTTTGGTTTTGCTTTATTTATTTATTTATTCATTTTCTAATTTCTTGTTTTACTTTCTTTTAAATGTTGGCATGGGGTGCTAAAAGGTAGCCACTGGAAATGGGCACCATCCCAGAGAGGCTGCAATACAAACTGTCAAACACACAGCTAGACACTTAACGCAGAGTGTGGGCCCCTCAGTATGGCTCTGCACTCATTCCTCTTCCCAGTCACATGAAAATGAAGGGAAACCAAATAAAGAGAGATTTGCCTTCAGAACTATCAACTCTTCCATCAACTCCTGTGTTAGTCATGAACAATGGAGGGGGGGGGGTCACAATATCTCTTGCCATGGACACACTGGTTGGAGGACACGATAGGAAATGCTGCACAATCAGACTGCTGAATTGTGTGCGCAGTATGCCAAGAGATTTGTGTGCATGGCCTCGATGGATTCTGTGAGGTACTGTGTCACTGAAATTTGTGAAATAGTCCAACTTGTGGCAGACTGATCTCTCTTGCTTAGCATTGTAGCTAGGGCTTTGGTCCCTTCCTGGGGTTCATGGGCCACTGGCATGGAAAGCTGAGGGGTGGAGTGTGTAGGTTACAGGGGGGTGCTCATAAGACTAGTACTGCTTGCCTGTGTGCTTACTGTTTCCCCTGCTGAATCACCACTGCCACCATCCCCCTGTTTCTGGAGTTCCTTTTCCTCCATCTTTTTTTTCTAGTTGCATTACAGAGCAATACTTCCTTTCTCCTGTGGCTAACAGAAAGCAGCAGCATCTTTCCTTCATAAGGGGTCGCAATCTTTTTTCCACTTGACCATGCAAGAAATCCACCATCGCTAAAATCCCTCTCACTACTGAAAACTCTTTCACTTCACCTGTAAACTATGCACTACCGGGTTGAGAAGGCTCAGAGCAGCCCTTGTAGAACTCAGTTCCTCTGTGGCGTCCTTCAGGCTTTAGGACTTCAATCACTTGCAGGATATTTGTCCACTTCTGGCACTGCGGGGGACTTTCGATGCTGATCTTGATCTCCAGTGACATCCGATGCAGGGCCATCTATTGCTCCACTAACCTCTCCAGCATGTCATAAGTGGAATTTCACCCAGTGCCAACATCCTGCTTGAGCTGGTATACCAGTGCCCCTGTTGCTTCCTGCTTCTCACGCAGCTCACGCCCACCTTTCAAACTCCAGTGTGAATACCCAGCTTTATTCGGCACGTCTCGATCAGTTGCCTCAGGATAGCTACTGCTTCCCTTACTTCTCGGGCCTCAGGGCGTTTCTGACAATCAGGTGCAGCAAGTGTGCAAAGCATTCGATCCCATGAAAGCCCACTGCCTCGGCCACTATCTTTACAAAGAAACCTGGAAGCATGGTGCTCAGTTTGTCAGCTCTGAAGCCTTGGCTCTTATTTCTGCTAAGCTAGGGGTCCAAATATGGCTGTTATCCATCACCTGGCAGTGCACCACAGACCACCAGTACTCTCCTTCTGTTGCTCCTCCATTATACCTACAGCCTATTCTTGCCTCATTCAACTGCCACTGTCAGGGAGAGGTAGGCAAATGTAGTATTCTGACTAATCTAGATATAAAATGTATCAGCTTCTGCTTCTGCTTTTTGCCAGCTCTGCCTGCAGCGGGCAATGCAACCGATTATGCAGGTGCCTAATAAAAATGGTCCTGCAAAGCATTCAGAAATTGGAGACTAAAAGATGCAACAGCCTCTTAAACGCCACCTTCTCAACCATCTTCAGGGGATGGTCATACAGGGCTATCATTTCCCCGAGTCACCATGTCACTACCCTCGATGCTGCCTGCCATCTGCCCCATGACGGTGCTGCCGAACACCACCCCATCTCTTCCATGGTGGCTTGCTTTGATGCATGGAATTATGGAATTTGAAAGTCACAACATTAAGTACACATTAAAACATAGTACCACGTGCAGTTTAAGTTTCGTGGTATATTGTATAAAATGCCCTTGTGGGTTATTGTACATTGGCAAGACCATAAGACCTTTCAAGATTCGGATGAATGAACACCGCAGCCGACTACGCTCTAGGACACAGGAGGCCCCTATTGTGACACATTGCCTGGAGATTAACCACACTTTTGAAGATTTACGATGCTTCTGTATAGACAAGATTAATAAAGGACGCAATGGGAAATCTAGAGAACAAACCCTAATCATAAAAGAACAATGGTGGATCTATAAGTTAGGTACACTTATCCCGCATGGCCTTAACACCACAATAGAATGGGGAGCGTGCAAACATTTTTGGATGTAAAAAATCAAGACTGGATTGAAAATCTACAAGTCATGAACACATAGATATGGGAATCGCCCCTTTTCTTAGATAAAACAAATGCAATATGACGTCACACTGTCAATGTTTAAAGGGACTAGAATACTTGAACCCGCATGCGCGGCGTTTTTTTGAGGTCAGGAGGGCCTGCAGCACTGCATTGGATAACAGACTACTATTGATAAATATATGCAATAGAGGTATGACAGTATATCCTTACATATCAAGCTATGTTTTCAAATGACAGCACTATGGGCATAACAGTAAGAGTTGTAACAATACTCTTTTATTAACAGTGCTAAAATAAAAGAAATCCCCTGAGGAAACCCTTCGAGGTGGTGAAACACTGATATGGTGCCGGATGGAGGCGTCAGGCAAAACTTCAGTTAATCAAGATAAGCACTTTTTGAGTTCACAGATTCGACAACATCAGTTTAAATGTGTAGTTATAAACAACAATAGCGGTCGTTGATGCTATAACGGTACTTTGCAAAAAGTCATGTTTTGAAATTAGTACCATAAAAGTCTGAGACCTCTAAGAACTACACTTATGTGAAATTTAGAGATGAGAATTTACAGCCATTGGGCAGTTATTTAGCCTACTAGTAGTTCGGAGGAATGTTTTTGTGAATAGCGCGTTAGTCTAATCCTCTATACATTAGACCTGTATTTTTTTGTTGATGCATGTTAGGCCTGTTGCCATGCCAACTGAGTGGCAGAAGAGGCTAGGAGCCCCGCTTTGGAAAGGGACTTTGATTTTTCTATACCTTGCTCACCCTTGCTATTTCCACTCTTGGATGGAGTCCTCAGCCCCCAATTAGTGCCTTCTTAGTAATGAGCTGGGAGGGGTGCTGTTTTAGCAAATGCCGCTGCATGCCGCCGCACTGTTCATGAACTAGCCCATCAGCTTCTCTCTACTAATGTATTTCCTACACTAAATGCATTCTGCATACTTGAAAATGCCTCCACGCTTCTGAGGTTTTACGAGATTCTCTTCTACTTCCTTGGCAGGGGAGGGGTCTGCTGTTCTTGGCACTGCTGCTGGACGTGTAGCAGGGGGTGGAGGAAAGGATGAAAGGCCAGTGGCATCTTTCTCACTCTCTGTTGTCCCCTCTACCTGTGTGGTGATATTTGCCTTGGCACTGCCAGTATCACTTTCTTCTACCTCCTCACCAGTTAGCTTGCTAAGAACCTTCTCAGCACCCTCTTCAGCCAGTAAACCTTCGATATCCGATGATTCAGATTCAAATCCTGCCCATGTCGATTCCTCAGATTCTGCATCTATGAAGACCCTCTCCATACACTTTTCAGCAGTGCGCCTGCTGCTAGGCTCAGTTGCCTTCGCCTGTTGCTTCTCTCGTGTCCCCCACCCTTTGCTGTGTAAACCTCCCTTTGTGCCTCTGTGAAAATGACACCGGTCATCTGCTCTGTCACTGCGGAACTGGAAGCTGCAGCTCTTTGTGAGACATCTGCAACCTAGTGGAGACCATAAGCATACCCTAGGAATGACCCGTCTCTTTCTGCATGTGCCAGTGCTTCTCTCACCTTCCCTCCCTTCTTTCCTTTTATGACCATTTAATTCCTCCCAACGTCCCCTTCCCAAGCATTATGATATGCTCAGACTGGATTCTCAATTCTTGGGGGTAGGAACTACCTTTTTATTTCTTTTTTTTTAGCACCGTGCACCGCCCAGCAGGCCTGTGCTGCCCTGGAGTAGTGTCACCCAAGTGTGTTGCCTCAGATATTGGCCCCAGGATCCTTCACCTGGCCTGGTGCAGACCCTACAGTGCCCAGTTACCCTGCTTCCCTGCTCACATTCCTCAGTGCACTGGGGAGAGGGGGAATGTATTTACCCAGCTAATGCTCCTATCGGAGTTTTTGGGGGCAAGGACTGCCTGTCTTTGTGCCCTGTGCCACCCACCAGGCTTGCTCCAAAGAGTGAGATTGAAGGCTAAAAATTCAAGTTTCTGGGATATAAAACTAGAAATAGTTTAGTGTGCAGTATTGCTTTGCAAAGGAAAAAAGCAACACAAAATGATTCTTGGGTGCCTCTAAAAAGATATAGATAGAGTAGTGGCAATATGAGACAGTTTTTGAAAGGAAATTGCCCAGTGGCTGAAAGTATGTATAATGCACATTGTTACTTGTGGGTGCAGGGGAAAAAACTGGGGAAGGTAGACTATACCGGGGAGGAGAGAGCGTGGGCCAGAGAGTTGGGGGTAGAGGTGGTACCCGGTGCTATCTATGAGGCATTGAGCCATGTTGGGGAGTTGGTAGAGGGGGCCCGTTGGAGAGAGATCCAGATTAAATGTATATTACGTGCCCATTTTTCCCCGAGACGAGCTCTGCGCAGTCATCTCACGCTGGATGGGAGCTGCCCGAAATGTCATGCCGAACTGGCTGACCTGGGCCATATGTGGTGGGGTTGTGCGAAAATACGCAGATACTGGATGCAGATTCGGAATTACATGAGCGGAGTGCTCCATCAGCGGGTGAACTGGACGGGGTCTGCTGTGGTGCTAGATCAACTTGGACCACTCCACCCGAAAGGTAGATGGGAGCGTCTCTTACTTAGGAAAGCCTGCTTGGTGGGGAAGGGCCCTCTACTTCGTAGTTGGCGGGAGCCTACACCCCCCTCCTACTGGGAATGGCGTAGCAGTTTTCATCAGTTGATGCTGTTCGAGAGGCAGGGGGCGAGAGGAAGGGTTAAACGCTGGACATCTTTCTTGCTGACTTGGGAACCTTATATCCAGACCTTACAGCCTATTACTCGCAATGCAGTGCTCCAAGCGCACTATTAGATAGGAGTATAATTGACCTAAACAGGTGGGAATGGAGGGCATTGAGATAAGGGGATTAGGTGAGGTACAGGGGCAGGGCTGCCAAGGGGGGTGGGGGAGGGTTGGGGGGGTGGGGGGGGAGTCTATATTGGGGAAAAATGACAGTAGTGTTGATGGATATGTTATATTCTGGCTGTCTCTCCCGGGCGGAGGATAAGACACAACCCTGCCCGGGTAACCACACATGCTCTGTGTTCCATGTATATGATGGGCTTTATAGACTGTTCCTTGTTTGCTGGATACCTTGTTTCAATAAAAATGATTTTATAAAAAAAAAAACTGGGGAAGGGAGCGGTAGTGGGGAGGAAGATGGGCTCAGATTTCTTCTCACTAGTAGGGCCACTTGGCTTTTCTCCTGTTAGATTTGCCTCTCATGAAAGTAGTGATGAGGCTCAGTGCACTAGATCTGAAGCTCTAATAAGTGCAAGAAGGGCATCAAAGAGTGTATGAGTTTCAAACGTGTGAGACACTCCTAATGAGAAACACTTGGCACCTCTGCCTTCCCTCCCACCCCCACAGCTGCTGTTACAGACAATGGATGAACAAGATTGTTGCAAAAATATATATTTCACTGTATCTTCTAGTTCTACAATAGAATATACAGTCAAACCTTGGTTTTCATGATTAATCCGTTCGAAAAAGTCTGACTAAAACCGAAACGTATGAAAACTGAAGCAATATTTACCATAAGGAATAATGTAAATCCAATTAATCCGTTCCAGACACCCAAACATATTCACAAAAAATACATTTTATAGAGAATAGCTATATTTTTACATACAGAAAACAATGAGAAATAAATATAAATGACTAATGAAATGGATAAATGAACATTTAACATCACTGAAAGCAAGCTAAGTACAGTACTGTACAGTACAGTATGTTAGCATCTGGCCTTAGCCACCCCTGACAAGCTGCTGTGCCCAGCTCTCTTCGGAATCACATTGGATTCAGCCCATTAAAATACCTTTACATTATCTGCTCAATGCTTCAGAATGGCAGAAAATCTTAATGATATAGCTTTAGACGTACCCTGCAAGAGAAAGAAGTGCCTCCCACATTCATGCAACATCTCCTGCTTACGTTGACAGCTTTTCTTCCCTGCTACCTCCGAGCCTGAGGGGGCGCTCTAGAGAATGGGCAGGCGGCGGACGAGATCGGGGCCTTCCTCTCCGCGCAATCCTTGCCTCTCTAACTCTGACCAGGCTCGAGGATGTGTTTCATTTACGTGCTCAGCTGGCTTTCGCTTCTCATCACGCTGGCGATCGGTGAGTCCGGGGGGCAGTGCTGCCGGGACCGGGCGGGCGTTCTGGCAGTGTATACAGACCGGTGTGCAGCGCGAGGGTGTATGTATTTACAGTACTGTACTTTACGAAAACCGAGGCGATGTACGAGAACCGGGACAAAATCTCAGTCAAAAAAGACGTTGAAAACCGAAGCGATGTATGAGAACCGGGACAAAATCTCAGTCAAAAAAGACGTTGAAAACCGAAGCGTATGAAAACCGGGGCAAATGAAAACAGAGGTTTGACTGTATTAGATACTGTAAACTATCTTTCCCAAAGCTTAAGAATTGGCAAACCCCCCAGAGTGACACTCTTTGCAGAAGCAGAAAGGAGGACATGCCATGAAGCTACAGTGTAACCCGTTTAAGACTAATAAGAGGAAATATTTTTTCACTCAACATGTAATCAAACTTTGGGATTCGCTACCGGAGGATTTAGTAAAAGCTGTTAGTGTAGCTGGGTTTAAAAAAGGTTTGGACAAGTTCCTAGAGGAAAGGTCCATAAATCATTATTAAGGAGGACCCGGGAAATCCACTGCTTACCCCAATACAAGCATTGTGGAATCTATGCACCTTATGGGAACCTGCCTGGTACTTGTGACCTGGATTGGCGACTGCTGGAAACAGGATACTGGGCATGATGGTCCTCAGTCTGACCCAGTATGGCATTTCTTATGTTCTTATGAGGAGGAAGCCCACTAAAACTTTACAACTCCTAATTTAAAAGCTGACAGCCACAAAAGTAATTATTTAGTCGTTTTTAAGCTCATGCCTTTCCAGTATTTATTTAACAGGTTTTATTTATACTGCTTTATCATTTCAGTCAAAGTGGATTACATTATAACAAACTTGATAATGTACATTAAGCAGGGACATTGATAACTTAGTAGTAGCAGAGATGCCAAAGGTGGCCCACCCCAAAGAGTGACATTTACTGCCCCAGTGAATGAGACTAAAGGGCAATGAGTGAGATTTTTCAGCAGAGGTTTAGGAGTATAAAATTAAACAGAACCCCTAAGCAATCCCTTCTCATTGGCCTCAACCAATCATTCTCTCCTCTCTCCTCCAGCAGACCCTCTTGACCTCAATCCCCCCTCCCCCAAGGTGGCCAACATCTCCCTTTGACCTCAATCCCCCTCCCATAAGATGGCCAGCATCTCTCCTTGACCTCGATTACCCCCCCCCCCCCCAAACATGGCCAGCATCTCCCCTTGACCTCGATTAGCCCCCCCCCCCAAACATGGCCGGCATCTCCCCCGCTCTTCCCATCCCTCCTCAGGTGAGGGAGGGCAGACTGGTGGGACATTGCTGCTAAAGCTGGGTAGCCTTTTACAGAGAGCATGGTTCTGCAACGGAGGGAGCACCCCTAACTATACTATGTCCTGTGTGGAATTTATTTTACTGAATTATTAATTTAAAAAAAAAGGTGAAAAGCAGGAAGATCACAGACATGTGATGACCTAGTGAGTTTGTGAAGCAAGACTCTAAAGTAATCCTCTGGCCTTGTCAGAGATCACCCAGATGCCTCCCGTTGCCACAGTCTGATTCCTCATTCTTCTGCTAATTCTAAGAGTGCTCTACTGAGCAATACACAGAATATTTCAGGAGGAAGCCAGAGAGCTAAAGTTTGGGCTCAGCAGTACCGTGCAATTACTGCTAGGAGTTAGCAGTGGCATTTTGAAGCATCACGTCACTCCTGCTCCCAATATACTCCAACAACCTGGTAAGCCTCGGGGGGGGGGGGGGGAGAATCAGGGGGTGGGGGCGGCCCTCAGGGGATTCCCACCTGTTATGTTTGGGTGCTTTTGGGGAGGGGGAGGGCTTGTTGCTGCCTGGGTGGGGTCTGTGGAAGGGGGGGGATCAGCTACCAGCTTTGCGTAGGGGGTGAGAGGGGGGATCGGATATTTGCATATGGTGGGGAGTGCCTGATGTCGGCATGCACATCTGCCCACGTCAGCAGACACTTATCCGTGCCTGGGGGAAGGTGTAAATGCTGACGTCCACATATTAGTTTGCAGACGTGGATTCCCTTTCTAAAATCAGGAATCCACGACTGCACGGCAGGCCCTGCCCACACCATTCCCCCTGGCTCTGT
This sequence comes from Ichthyophis bannanicus, assembly GCA_033557465.1. Lineage (NCBI taxonomy): Eukaryota > Metazoa > Chordata > Amphibia > Gymnophiona > Ichthyophiidae > Ichthyophis > Ichthyophis bannanicus. The sequence continues at coordinate 557,886,568 of CM066034.1, read as the reverse complement.
AGACATGTTGAGCATTCCCGCATCTACAAAAAGCAGGTTCTGAAATGGCACCGAGACATGTATTTCACTCTACACTTCTCAATGCTGCTTTTTGGACATGGGAATGCTAAAATAACTCCCTCCAGGACCGTACCGAGCCCTGTGTGAGCGGTGCGGCCACACAGGGCGCAAAGACTTAAGGGGCGCATTTCGGCTCTCTGTTGTTGCCTGCCGCCGCCACTTTAGCGGCGGCAGGCAGCGGCAGAGAGCCGAAATGCTCCCTTTAAGTCTTCTCACTGGCACACTAAGCAGGTCTGGTCTCTCCGGGAGGGTCCAGACCTGCTTAGTGTGCCGGCGAGTTGCACATCACCTCTTCTCTTCCGCCCTCATGGAGTGGCTAGATGGAGGTGCGGGAGGGGGAGCGCGCACCCGATGTGCAACTCGCACAGGGCGCTTTTCACCGTCGGTACGGCCCTGACTCCCTCTAATGTGTGTGACTTGGCATTTCTACTGTAGTTCAAGGTGAGATACAATCGGGTATAATAGGTATTTCTCTGTCCCTAAAAGACTTACAAAGCAATGGAGGGTTAAGAGGCTTGCCCAAGGCCAAAAGAATGCCAGTGTGATTTGAACCCTAGTCTCTTTGGTCACCAGGCTGCTGTTCTAACCAATGGACTACTCCTTTACTCCTAAATTTTAAACAGGGAGAAAGGAACACTCTGCTCCCTTGAAGCTGTTTTTTATTTTCAATCTTTTTTTCCGTGCTTTGGACTATTAAGTCCTAGCTCCCCTTCCTCATTGGCTCAGTCAGACTTCAAGCTCTCTGGGTTTTTTCACCATTTTTTTTCTCTGCTTTAAAGTCCTAAGCTCTAGGACCCCTCCTCACTCCCTCAAAGATAGGCTTCTTTTTTAAATCTGTTTTTCCGCTTTACAGGGCCAGTGCAAGGATATGAGGTGCCCTGGATGAACCCTCATTCCTTCCACCCCCCTGTTTCTACCCCCTCCCTTGCTGCTACCTCTCTCTGAGACCTGCAGCGGTGGCGATGACATTAACACAATGCAGTGCTTACCCAAAGCCCTCAACGCCACCTTCTGTTGGTGCTGCACTTTGACCAGCTGCTTCTGTCCCCCTCTGACGCAGACTTCCTATTTGCATGGGGACGGAAGGGGTTGGTCAAAGCATGGCACCAACAGCACGTAGCGCTGAAAGCTTTGGATAAGCACTGCATTGCAATTTTTATGTTACTGCTACCACTGCAGGTCCCGAAAAGGGGCACCCTTGAAAGGTTAGCGCTCTAGGCAACTGCTTAATTCGCCTAATGGGTAGTGCAGATCCTGCTGCTTTAAAGTGCTAACCCCTGCCAGCACCCTTTCCTCAACCTCTGAAAATCAGAGACAAATGATTCTCGGGTTTCTGCAGGGCTGTGTTGCAACCCTCCTGTGGCATCATGACCGAAGGGATTTGCAGAACTCGGGCAGGGATATGTTTCTCTGGATACTTAACACGGCTTTGCAGGATGATTATCTGAAGTGACTCGCGCTGGCTTCTGAAGACCTCTGCTTGATCTTCTCCCCCTCCCATATTGGCTCCAGTGTGTCTTGGGCGCATGACAGAAACAAAGTTCATGAATGGCAAGTTGGGAAATTTTTTCAAGCATGCGCTGTCAGTTGGCCCCAGGATGAACCAAAATTTGCAATTTTTGTTGATTTGATCATTCATATAAAAACTAATGCATATTTATTTATTTATTTATTATTTATTTTATTTAACATTTCTTGTATACCGCGCTATTCAGATCAGTGCGGTTCACATTGAACAACATATACTACAATGCATAAAGTAACATTGCATTTACAATGAACAGGGTAGTAACTTGGGTATAACAGGGGAAACTATATACAGTTCGTTTAACAGTTGTATGAGTTCTTGGTTCTGGCGATTTGGGTCAGTGAAAAGTGAAGACTTATATATATACATATATATATATAAGTCTTCATTATAAGGATCATTTTTAAACCCTGCAAGCTAATTTACAAAGGGAAACACTGGCAAAAAAAAAAGAGAAGCACTGGCGCCACACAAAAAGAGCCAAAAGAAGAAGTGTGCACTATAAAAATAAAATCTCAAAATAGAAATAATGAAAAAAGTAGAAATTTTAAAAATATTTTACTAGGACAAGCAATAAAACCATAAATAGAAAGTGATCACATAAAACCTGATATAATTGTCAGAGTCAATAGTCTACTTCCATTCTGGTTAAGGTAGAGATTCTTCCTCAAAAGGTTCCCCAGTTCCTAACTAATTCTAAATTTCTCCCTGGTGCCCCACTGAGACTCCAAAGCTCAACCTACCTCTGGGGATCTGGAAGTAGAATTCAGAGAATTTTTAAGAATGTGATCCTGGAGATAATAAACTTCAATTTCCTATCTAGAAGCCAATTTTAGCTTCAGACCCTCCCTCATACACCTTCTTTTGTCACTGGTACCCACAGCCATCTCCTCTACAGCAATATCTAAAATCCTATCTAGATGATACATTAGGTTATCTTCTCTTCTTGATTATGTTTAGATTTCCTAATGCAGGGCTTCCAAAAGCTCTCCTGGGGACCTCACAGCCGGGCAGGTTTTCAGGATACCCATAATACTTGAGATGAACTTGCACATGTTGGAGACCTAACACAGGCAAATTGATCTCATGCCTATTCACTGCTGATATTCTGAAAACCCAGCTGGCTGTAGGGCCACCAGGACAGGTTTGAATTGTCCTGTTATAATGGGAGCCCTTATGAAGGTCAAAATTAGTATGCATGATTCTTTTCAGCAGTAGAAATATTCACTTAAGATTTTTTTTAATAATGAAATGTTCTAAATTTACAAAGTAAATCCACAAAATATTTTGAGAAATGCTAAAAAATAAAATACCAAATAACAGGAAAACAAGAACCTAACAAACACTCAAATAATTTGTCACATCAGGGGGTGCATACAAAACCCAAATCCAAACAATACAAAGGACTACCGTTATACTAAAGATTAGACGCCTAGATTTTCCCCAAATCCCCACACAACTAGAATCCCAAAGTTACCACTACAACCCAACAGTAGAATTAGATACTTGAAACTTCCAAATGAGAACAAAGACATACCTATTTCCTTTATAGGAAATTAGGGACTTGCAAAGAAATTTCAAGAAAATTGCACCCCGGACTAAAATTGTTTCCCTACGTTGGAGAAAATCTCCAAGCCTGGGTGGTCCTCCTAGATACATCAGGGAACAGGTAAACTTTTTGATCACAGAACAACATCTCCTTAAGTCAAAAATATGCTTTCAAAATCAAACTTATCCAAATCCTTAATAAAGGATAAAAGGAGAGCAGCTCTAGTGGAAATTTCATCAACAGAAGCTTGTCAGGATATCCATAATGCATGACATCAATTTGCATATCTTGGAAACATGATATGAAAAAATTTATATCATTCATATTTATTGTTAATATCGAAGAAAGTCAATTGGCTGTAGGGTTTCTCTTTAATGGAAGCACTTGAGAAGCTCAAGTGATAGAAATATTAATTTTAAATCTTTTTTTTAAAGTAACTGATTTATGAATTCTGATGCAATCCATATGAACAGACTGCAGCTGTGTCCTTGATGATCGATGCTAATGTTCACAAAGATCAAATGGGTGCTAATTAAGTCCCTTTATGTATGTTATTCCAGCAAGTTAATCTGAGCTTCCAAAGCACCCTCTTGCCCTAGGGAGGGGTAGGGAGAATAAGGACTTCTAATTTACTGTTATAAATGGCAAACCCAGAGAAAGCACACCTGTTGGGGAATTTGGGGTTCCCTTTTACAACCAAAATATCCTGAAAATCACCCTCTCTCTTAGCAATCCAGTAATATCATCCAGCTGCTGCCATCATGGTCGGATGATGTCATCACATTAGGACCAGTCTCTCTTCCCTTCCATGGTCAAGCATTATCAGGATCAGTGCAAGGGTTTTAAGGGCTATAGGTGACTCTTCACCCTCTCCTAGACTTTGATAATTAAACTAAGCAATTATGATTGTCCCCAATATTGTTCTTCTTATAAGACCTAATTAGGCTCACATTTTTTAAAATATTACATTTTATTTCATATATATGCATACATAAGGAAGGCAATTTACAATGCCATTAACCTGGGTAAATGATTTTAAGATTGTCCACCTTCACTGGAGGTAAAAACACATGTGATGGTTCTTTGATTTTGCATGGCTGTCTGGATTTATTCTTCTGCTTTGAATGCAGCTGCTCTTTGACACCCCCCTCCCCTCACCAAAAGCTGCCACCCCAGGCAATTGCCTAGTCTTCTGAGTGGTTACACCTAGCCTTACATAATAGTAGAATTTCATTTTTATTTAAAAAACATTTATAGCCCAATGCCATGCAGAAATTAGGTTTGAGGAGGGTTACAATACACTAATATCATAAAATAGATTCAATACATCCATCAATAAATTTCAGTGCCTTGCTAATACATTATTTGCCTTACTAACTTGCATAATAAAGACTCATCAAATAACCTTTCGGAATCCAAACACTAGGTCAGTGACCACATTAAGTGAAAAGCCATATTTTAAATTTGTTTCAGAAAAACTTTATGATTTCTTTCCAATTAAATTAATTTTTATAATTTATTCCATTCCTCTGGGACCCCTCCATTCCTTCTTTGACAGTAACTTCAACAGGATATCAGCTTCTGATCCTGAGAAATGCAAATATCTAGGCATTTATTAGGAAACTGCAGTGCCTCACCCCAGAAAGGATCCTATATACTGTTATTACCAGCAGCTTGTGTCTTACTGTGATTTATGGGCGGCTAACGTAATTCTGTAAGAATTGTAGTTACTTGGCTTTTTAAATAAATAACTTTGGTTACAGTGTTCTGCATTAACCATAATCTTGAATTCAGTTTCTTTTCTAATCCTAAATACTGGACACTAAGGGTTATTTTTACTAAGCTGCACTAACTATTAAAATGGGCTTGAATGCAAACTAACAGTCCAAGATAAAAGCATGCTTGCAAAAAAGACAGCGTGAAATTAACCCTGCACTATCCGCTCAGCATGCAGCAGAGAGTGAAATGGGAGGGTCTGCACATTGCTGCTAGCATGGGGGTTGACAACCTGTCCTCACTGTCAATGCTTTAGTCGGTGCCGGTGCACTTAATGCCACCTCAGTCAGTGACGGTAAGAACATTTGCACTTCCACCGTTGCATTAGGGTCTGAATCAATGTGGTATCTGCTTGGACCATCTGTACACACCCTCAGCAGGTAGCACGATATTTGTATACATCATGCTTTGATTTCTACCCTAAATGCGTGATACCTGCAAAACCCTAGCACAGGTTAGTAAACGCCCCCCTAAATTGCAGTAATCTAATTGCAATATGACCACTGCTTGTATCATTATTTTCAAATTCTCCTCTGAAAGGCAAGATTGTGTAGAGCTACACTGCAATGTTCCCCTGCATGCCCCCTCAACCCTCGTTTAATGTAACACCTTTAGTTCTACTGTAAACCGCTTTGATTTAAGGATGAAGCAGTATAGAAATCCTTTTAAATAAATACATAAAATAAAGATCAAATTTTGAGTACTACATGCAGATTAAAATAAATTGATATCACGGCCTTTGATATTTGTCTCCTCAGATTCAGAGCTGACTCAATCACTACCCGCAAACTCCTTAATTCCATCTCAAGTCTAATAACTGAGCCATACATCAAAGGCCCACTTTCTGCCATCACACTTTTCTTTCAAGCAACGGATCCCCATCCAGGCCTGACTCTTTTCCATAAGATAACTATTCATAGGTTTCCTCAGTAGTCCCTTGAACTGGAAAGGTAATTTGTACATTATCTGTATAAGGAAACTGCGTTCATCTCAATCTGCGGCCCCGCAGAGCAGGAGAAAACCACAGTTGCTGGGGGAGTGAGGCGGCGCAGTCACTGGGAGCAGGGGAAGCCGATGCCGTGGAGAGCACGGGCTCCAAACAGGAGCCGCTAGGAGGAAGTACTGGGATGGCAACAACAAAAATGAAAGAAAATGTCAAAAGTGCTTCAAAAAAAATCTAGTTATACGAAAGGGGAAAAAACCCCAAAAGCTTAATTTATTTATTTTTATTTATTTATTTACATTCTCTTATATACTGTGCTATTCTGCATCAGTGCGGTTTACATTGAACAAACTGAAATTACATTGAACAGGGTATTGTAACTTGGAGATAACTATTTTACAGGGAACATGGGCTATGGAGGGTTAAGTGGCTTGCCCAAGACCACAAGGAGCACCTGTGGAACTGGAAACCCCAGTCCTTCTGACCCAAGGTTGCTGTCCTCTAGTGGGATTTGAACCCCTGACCTTCCGGCCTGAAGTACCTTGCCCCAACCACTAGGCCACTCCTCCACCATATGAAACGTATGTGCAGAAGTCTGAGTGGGGAGAGTGCTGGGGTGAGTGGGGGCAAAGATTCTGATGAGAGTTTTGGGATCTCGCTGGGGAGAGAGCAGGGGATGGAGGATTGAGAGGAAAACTAACTGCTAGGGATGCTGAAGGGTTTGAGAGAGAATTTTACGTTTAATATTTTAAATGTTTAATATTAAAATTAATATAAAAATAGAATCCATCAAAAATGTTATTTCATTTCAAGACACAAAACCACCACCCAGTTTTTTAGTGCCTTCCCAAAGCACATAATTAGCCTTAAAATAAATACTCAAATTTACAGTTTATAAAGCCCTAGAATCAGAAGGACTGGTTATAAAAAAATGAGTGCACCAATATGTTCTGGACTCTCAAAAGCAGGATTCTTTCCTGCTGAAATTTGTGGAACAGAGGGTAAAAGTTAATTTATTTTTAATTCCTAAGAATCAATATTTTAGAGTTTCCCTATCCCAGACCAGGAGATATGTAGCCCTAAGCTGGAATGGAGGCAGCCATCCCAAGAAACCATTGGCTAAACTTCAGAAAAATATAGGAGGCTGCTAGCAGAGGTTGTCTGCCGTAAAAGAGGAGCTCTCACGTCATACTTGCATATCCACCCTGCAGTCTTCCTCTACAGCTGTCACAGATTCTGCGTCCCCAAGCCAATAGCTAGGGATAACCAGAAAAGAAGTTAACGGTTACACTTCTCACCTTTAGAGTTGTGGCCTTTACCTGGGAATTGGCACACCCAGCAGTACTCATGTGGAAGGAGCAGATTTCTGATCCTGCCCAATTGTCACTAAATAGTTAATTATTGTTTCTCCTCATGATGCAATTCAGTGGCTGTAAGTTACTTTAATAGGAGAAAGAGCAACAGAGAAATGCCTTTCACTGGAAGATGTAAAACAGGGAAACTTATTTTTTTCTGTCTTCACATCTATGCTAGTTTTCCCACCAGTTAATCAGAGGTTTAGGGAGACAGGCCTGCGTTGCTATGGTGACAGCAATCCCTGGGAACAAGGCACTTGCAGATCTCAAAGTCATATTTATAAAACTTTCCCTAGCTACCACACATCAGGCAGTTTCAAGTCCTGATTTCAGCTTCAAGGAAAGACACAAGGTTAACAGCAGTTTATATTGTGGCAGGCTATGGCCTAGAGTAGTCTGCAAATATGAAAGGCCTGTAAGTTAGGCCTGGATCCCAACCCCCATTATAGCTAGAAAAAGAACCAAAAATCTGTGAAAAATGAGTTCCAACTCGATACATGCAAACTTCTCATTGGTTTTACATTCCCTTCAATATAACATTTATAAGGAAAGGGGAACATCACCGGTGCCTTGGGACTGGAGTGCTGCCCTGTCCAAGACAAACATGCTATACCTGAGGTACTGATGCACTTTCGGCAAGGTGCCAAGTTGTAGCTAAAATACTGTGTCTGAGATACCGCGCCTCAGTGTTCTATGGTAGGCCTCATACTGTGCTTTGGATACCATACTACATGTTTTCAGTCTGCACTGCAAAATATTCTTACTCATTTTAAAGGATTTCCCTTATCTTTCAAGTCTCTTGTGCCAAGGCCCATCTGTTATACCTACAATACTAGATTGGGGAAACCCCCATGAGAGAGATCAAAGTGATGGTGGGCACGGTGGATAACAGAGATTATCAGTTATTAGTGCAGAGGAGACTGTGATGGAAAACTCTGGAGCTATAGGTGGGACATCACAGACAGGGCCTATGAGTGCTGAAATGCACAAAAGGCATGAGACGCAAATAAGCTGGTACTCTGAACTTCTGCCTAACTTTTTATGCGCAGGACCCGTTTGCAAGCAAATTTGCAAAACAGCACCTTTGCAAGTAGTAAACTTTAGCATGTTGTTTAATGCGGGTTTCAATGCGGTGTTAATACAGCATGTTAACTTAGCGCAGGTTTATTACTACTACTACGTATCATTTGTATAGCATTACAAGGCGTATGCAGCTGCCATGTTAAACCCCTAACATGGTAATTTGTATTAGGGAGGGTGGAATGGGCAGGGCCTGCACCTCACAGTTAGTAAACATGCCTCATTAACTACTAATACGGCAGATAACACAGAGCAGTTAATTGCACCTCAAGAGATGTAGTTAGCGTTATCGGTTGTGCCAGTAATATGCAGTAGCAAACGTTTCCCCGCATTGACAGCATCATCTTCAAGTCCAGCTGTAAAGCGGAGAAGAACCAGGACCACACCAAGGTAATCTTCAACAGTCGTTTTATTATGGACACAAAATGACCATTGAAGATTACTTTGGTGTAGTCATGGTTCTTCTCCGCTTTACAGCTGGACTTGTCTTCTTGCAGAGAACATATTCTCTCTTCTTTGTTAGCCCCTAGCACTATCATCTTCAGAAAAGAAGGAAATGAGGTTTTGAACCTAGAAGTAGCTTTAATGTTTCAAAGAGCGGTGGAAAAGCATCACCAAAGGAGTTGGAAAGCTCTATCTGGAAGACTAATATATTCAGCATAGTGATTATGGAGTGCACCATCGGACCTGTGCAGCATAAAGGAGCCTGACCGGCAGGGCTACTGAATCTAAGCCGGAGCCAGCATGCTATAGCAAATAAAATAATTTCTCAGCAGGCATCCTAGTAGGACTGTAATTGTTTGTTTTCTTTTTTAATCATATGCCAAGCTGAAGCCAGAAAGAAAAAGACAAGAAAAGGCTAAAGAGGGTTTGTCTTTATTTTTCTAGCTCTTTGCATGTGTGTATTTTGTTTTCCTACAGGTTCCAGGTAACCCTTCATATGCATTCCTGCTTTCGGATACGTTTCAGAATGAAGAGAAGTTTCTAGAAAGAATCTTTTAAAAAAATTACTGCTGCTAAATAAAGAGAGCAGGATCTGATTCCCCTAGACCCAAAACTGGAAGGTTAAACTTGGGGAAAGTGGGAGATTCTCCAAGAGAGTCTGACTGGAGGGGCTGAGTATTCATGGGGTGCACGTCTCTGTGGGGGGGGGGGGGGGGGGTTTTTTAAGGACATATCCCAGTGGTCCTGACCAGGAACTGTCTGGACTTACTAGTAATTCAGTTCAGTTTATGCCTCTGGGAAAACACCATCAAACTCCTAGGAGTGAGAGGTTCAGGCAAACGAAGAAAGCAGGCCAGCAACCACCATAACTAATTTCTCTAACATTTTTTTGCTTAAGTAAAATGTCAAGATTTGGTCTTGATTTCTGAAACACACTGAGACGCCACAGCCCCTAAAACATCAAACAAAGGCGAGAGAGAGGCAAGCAGTGACAAAGAGCTCGGAAATCTCCTGGAGTACCATCTGCAAGTGCATTTCCAGACATGACATCGAACAGTAGAGCTATTGTCAGCTATGTGATTTTGAGTTGGGGAAAAAATATATCCTGATCTTTCTGCTCTCTCTCTGTACAACAGGAATGCAGTATAAGAAAGCGACCCTAATCAGAAAGCTGAGTGCAGAATATCAGAATGTTACTGGCCTGCTAGACGTCACTAAGGTAAATCTTTCAATTTTATGAGGTGTCAGCATATGAGGCCAAGACTCTGGAAAAAATGATCAGAAATATGTACGTGTTTTGCCATCGCCTGGAGTGAATGAGTAGAGCCAGACAGGATGATCACAAATGGGCCGATGCAGAAACACGAATGCACCCTTTGCGTGCAGATAACGCAACTTATATGCACAAGTTCCACCACGTCAAATGCAGAAAGGAGATTGACGCACGTGTAAACAGCAAAAGAAACGTATGCACACACAGCAACGCCGAGTGTATTTAATACGCAAATGAGCTATGCTAATAAGGTCTGCGCCCAATGCAGAGAAATATTTAGAGGATTACATAACAAGCAGGAGCGCCAATATCTCTACGCCTAGTCTGAGGTGACAAACATTTTGCGCGTATACCAGTGAACAGTTACCTTTGACGTGAAAATTTTCTGTGTGTATCTTTCACTGTATAAGCAAGAGTTTGGCAATGAAGAAGAAATGATTTTGCTTCTTATCCCTGTGTGTTTTTTGGACTCTTTTATATTATTTATCTTTTATTTTACGTCTCTTTGCTGTGATTTCATAAAAAAATGTTTCTGGGTAAAATAGTGTTGATTATTATAGAGTAAGCACCAAAAGAACCTGCACGTCCTGTACGCGTAACGTGAGCGTTTGACATTTATGCACATGCGTACACGGTCACTTGTGGCGCGCCTGTTTGCGCATGTGCAGGCTCCCCTTCTTTCAACTTTACGCCTAAGTTTTGCATGCAACTCGTTTGCATACACGCCCTTTGCTGCATACCGGCGCCAAGGTTTTGCACTGTGCACTACGAAAACGCACACACAGCTAATAGCGCATGACTTCAGTGCCGGCTTTCTTCATCGACCCATTGGGTTTATTCAGAAGTGAAAGATTAGACATGTTACTTTTCATCCAGGGCTGGCATAAGGAGATGAGACGCCCTAGTTGAACCTCATCCCTTGTACCCTCAACCCCCCATTGCAGCTGCTTCTGCTCCTCTCCGGGACCTACAGCGGCAGCAATGGCCTAAAACATCCCCGTGGCGCTTACCTCAACACTTTGGCGCCGCAGGGCTGTTTGCTTCCGGCCCCACCAAAACCCAATGCCGACTTCCTTTTGTATGGGAACAGAAGCCACTTCTACCCACATGCAATCAGGAAGCTGGCATTGGTGGGGGTGAAAGCAAACAGCCCTGCGACACCGAAGTTTTGATGTGAGCACTATGGGGCTGTTTTAGGCCATTGCCGCCGCTGTAGATCCTGGAGAGAGGCAGCAGTGGCAACAATGGCTACTCCGATAGGGCTGGCACTCTAGGCAACTGTCTGGTTTGCCTAATGGTAGTGCCGGACCCGTACACAGCCACATGTAAAAGCCGCCACAGATGGAGACTGAAAAGACAAAGGGCTTGGTGGAATTAGTTGCATTATCGTTTAGTGCAGTTTTACTTTTACTTTTCCTACGCTAAACTTACTTCCAATGCAATAAGGATTTTAGTATGGAAATTTTTCAAAACCATCACACTAAAGGGCAGCGTGGTCAGCACGCAAATTGCATGCAAACCCACCGATGTAAAAAAATAGAATGAATTTTGGAATGGGTTTTCACTTTGGCACAGAATCTTTACTTCGGCTCAAGGCTGTAGTAAGGATCCTATGCAGGAGCAGCAGGGCCATCTGAGGTGAAGTGGAGGACTTTACCTTCGAGGACTAAAGGCCCAAGTGGACCCAGTAGCCACCCCACCCCCCAAGGCTACTTGGAGCCAATAATATTTACCAGGGGAAGTATCCAGTGGCACCTTTTTATCCTGCTGCCTCCTTATTTTAAATTGTAAACAGCCCAGCTGGTCTCGAAGAGCGGTATATAACATTTTAAATAAACTAAACTAAATTTGCAAACTACCAGACCCCTTCAGGCATTGCCTTCTTTAGCAGACTGACCCTTATTAATGCATCCCGACCAGGGACGGCCCAATGGCTTCTACCGCCCTAGGCAGAAGTCCCAGCCATGCTGCCCCCCCCCCCCTGCATGCCAAGCCGCACCCCCCTGTGCTGAGCCGTGCTGCTGCAGATTCCGGCAGCAGGGTTGAGGGGGGACATGGCTCAGCTCAGCGGCAGACCATGTGCTTTGGCACACATGGCCTGCTGCTTCTGACCACCCTCTGACAGCAGGGGGCAGCAGTGCGGCACAGCTCAGCACAGGGGGAGGGGAGGGGCAGCAGGCCATGTGTGCCAAAGCACATGGCCTGCCACCCACAGAGATCTGCTGCCCTAGACAGTCACCTAGCCCACCTTAGTTGAATAGCTGGCCCTGATCCCAATGCATCTCTAGGGTTCAGGCGCCACCATTTTATAAGATGGTGGTGGGACAAGAAGGTAGTGCTTGATGCCTCCCTGGACCAGGTAAGTATTATTGGTCCAGGGTTTCAGCTGTGTGGAGGCTTTCTAGTCAAAGGCCTCACTGTGGCAGATGTCTGAAATGGGGTGCCCAGGTCAGTGGTATGCTGGCTAGGGGTGCCTTGGAACAAATAGTCCTGGGAGTGGGTTCAAGGATGTCCATAGGGTCAGAAAGTTGGGGTCCATGGAGCCAGCAGGGAATTTTTGCAAGGGTAAGGATTAGAGAGTCCAGAATTTTCATCAGCCCCTATTTTTTTAAACATCTTCCTTCCTGTCAGTGAGTGAGCCAGTCCCCACTCACGCACTGACTGGAAGGAAGACATTTTACTCCCTGTTGAGAAAACTGTTGCAGATTACCATGGTGGTATGGTTTGTTTTTTTCTGTTAGTGGAAACCTTTTAACACTGCATTAATTTGCATGTTATTAGATTAAGATTTTTTTCAGAGCACAGCACTCTAATGCACAGCTTACTGCATCAAGGCCAAAAACGGATGTAGTGTGTTCTCAGCTAGAATACATTTGGCTGATACTTAGCCACAGGAGCTAGGGGGTGGATTTTCCTAAAAATTTAACTGACTAATTTCAGGAATTACTCCATGAACCTAACCAGCTGGTTAAATGCGCAAGCTGGCAAATTGTCCCCTTACTCGCTCCTTGAAATCCCAGGTCCAAATGAACAGTAAATTTTTGTAATTCGGACAAGGTATAAATGTCAAGAGGGAAATTTTTAAAAAGATAAGTGCATTCTCCTTGTAAAATTTTTGTTAGAAAGGTATATAAATGTAAAAGGAATAGGAGGCCACTATGGTTCTCAAAAGAAGTAGCTGAAAGAGTGAAGAAAAAGAGGGTGGCCTTCATAAAATACAAGAGATCACAGAGAGAAGAAGACAAACATCAATATTTGGAAAAACTTAGAAAAGCTAGGAAAGTGGTCAGGAAAGCAAAGATACAAAAAGAAGAACACAGAGCCAATGCAATAAAGTGGAAGGACAAGACATTTTTTTAGATATGTTAGCGAGAGGAGGATGTGCAGAAGTGGTATTGTCAGACTCCAGGGGGAAGGGGAGGAATATGTAGAATCTGATAAAGAATTGCTTATCAAATGTATTTGTTCTTTGCTTTGAATGATATTTGTATCAGATTAGGCAGTATATACAATTTTATAAATAATAAATTGGTGCACATTAGCTGCTCCTTCTGATCTTGGGCAAGTCACTAAACCCTCCATTGCCTCAGATGCAAACTTAAATTGTAAGCCTTCCAAGGGAGAAAGGAAATACATACTGTACCTGAATGTAGCTCACTTTGAACTCCTGAGAAAAAGACATGAGCTAAATCCAACCTGTGCATGTTTGTACACATATAGCCCACACAATTTTATAAAAGGCTATTTCTCCACATAAAACACAGTTTTACCAACAAAAATGTCTTTTAAAATTACTCTCTAAGCATTATTGTATAGGCCCTTATCTATACAGGGTCTTTACAAGGATATAATTTGATTCCACAGTTAAATCTCACCTGTCTGAGCATGCTCGTACTTTGCAGATGGATGGAAGGGGGTGTAGGTAGGATAGGAAGTATTATTCCTCTGAAGGCCTCAGAGGGCATCCAGGTGAACACAGAGTCAAAAGTATTTTCAAGAACAGTAGCTGTCTTAAAATTCCAACCCCCACATAAGTCTGGGTCTCAGTACATTCCAGACCTGCTGCCGCAAAAGACTGATGGTAATAAGAAAACCAAATAAACTGCACACTTTAAACGTGGAAGGAGGAGAAATGGCTGTCTAGAGTGGCAATGCAATGAAAAGTCATTTTTAGATTATGTTGACTACAGTTTATGAGTATAGCCAAAAATAATTTTATCTACCCCTAGAATGCACTAGTCCGAGATCTGTATAGTTCCGATTGCTTTTATGCAAGTAACTGAACCTCAAAAACTAATCTACACTGAAAACCTGAGCGTGCTCTAGCTCTAAATTCAGCAACAATACACACACAAGAACCAGCACATTACCATAAGAGGAAAACCAAAGAAAATTTGGCAAGGATATACATTTTCATTCCTTCACAGATTTTCATCAGTTTGTGAACAAAAGCACAATTCATACCTCTTTTATTATTACTTTTTAGGCTTGGCAACTTTTCATCTTTTTTTTGGTGAGGGGGTGGGGTTCAGCTCAGTCCGAACAATCTCTAATGGACTAAGCATCACCAGCCTTCATTTGCAAGTACTGTACCTGGGGGGGTTTCCCCACAGTACAAACAATATAACCTTTGGGGAATGCCCAGAGAAATATTTGCCACCTGTTTTCCCCCATGCTACTGGAGATGTCTGCCACTGTCTTCTAGCAGTTCCTGCTCCTGCCTGCCTAGTGTACGACAACCAACCCCTCTCATTGATATCATGAAGGGTCAACCATTAGATCAAGCCCACTACCAGGTGATATCAAAGGGGGTCACTCCTTTAGACCGGGGATGTTAGGGTATATATTTTCTGCTATGGGTGGGGTGAGAATGGTAGTGGTGAGTCTTTGTCCTTACCTTTGTTAGAAGGGAGCTGGGAAAACTCATAGTCATTATTTTTGTTGCTGATACTTATGTTGTTGAATTGTATTTGATGTTTTGTCACGGCGACCCTGGGTAGAGCCTCCGTAGACCCAATAGGCCACTGCCTAGGGTATTGTGTTTTTTACTAACTGGTGCTCTCCTTTGAACAGAGTCAGTCAGTCAAGTGGTTAAAGCAAAATTAGGGTTTTATTCCCTTTCCCGGACAGATAATATTCCTTGCAAAAACACACAGAACAAAACAGCAACTAAACGAAAACAGCTAGAACATCTTTTCTTCTTTCCTTGTTTCTCTCACAAGGTCACATTGGCTGAAGTTCAACACAAAGAGGTTATGTCATCTGATAGACAAATCGTACAGTCCATTGGCTCAGGGTCTGTGCAAATGTTATCACTCTCCCACTGCATTAAGCCTGGACCACTCCCAATACTCTCCGTGTCACATTCCTTACATGTGCTGGAGCATGGCTTGTTCTCTTGTGGCTGGTAAACCCTTTTCCTTCCAAGGTGTTTATCCCAGCCTGGGTTACAGAAATCTGGTACAGGTAATGTCTCTTTCTGGTTTGCCTCTCTTGGCTTTCTTAGTAGGAAGTCTGAGTACCTGTCTGAGTTATAAGACTGCTCAGGGTTGTGCTCATTAAAACTTCTAGCCTCTTCTCTATACAGATAAGGTTTCAAACTTGTTACCTTACTGCATGCTTTGAAATCAGCTTTGAGCTTCCTCTCCCCTGGCACAGTTCCTTCAGCTTGAGCTAGGTTCCTCCGTGGCTCATGCAGTCCCTCAGAGACTCTGCCCCACTTCCTGTTTGTGTGGAAATCCTTCCTGGGACTGTCGTTCCAGAGACCAGCTGCTCTACTGCTCTGAGCTCTCTGCCTTCTCTGACTCCTCTGACCCTTCTGACCATTTCCTGGTTCAGACCAGGAACTTACATATCTCTCCTCTCTGCACGTTACGTCAGATTCTGAGGACAGGTGCTCCTGATGAGATTCTCTAATTCTACCTGCGTCATTACTAGAGAAGGGAAACTTCATTTTAAATCCTTTCTGCTTTACTTGTGCTGACGGCACTGGCTGCTCAGCTGCCTTCACACATGCTGAGTCTTCACGTCCAGCCAAGTTTAAGGTAAGCTCTTCCCTCTCACTAACCTCCATAGGTTCCACTGCATCACAGTTTATGCTATTGCAGTTGGTATATATAAGATTGCAGTTTGTCAATTGTATTTTGATATTGTAAGCCAACCTGAGTCACTTTAGGAGGATGGCAACACATTAATTTAAAATATAATTTAATGTATTGTAATCAGTGGTATAGAAAGGAAGGTGCTGTGGAGCCCAGCTGAGATGGCTATGTGAGATCAGAGCTCCTGACCCAGTGTCTGGAATTTCACTGCCTTATCCTTCCTGAGGTGAGACTCCATGGTGTCCATAATGTGTATGAGTTGTACATGATGTCTGGAGGTAAGCAAAATAAAATTGAGCCCTCTTTGCTGCCACCGTGGGAGTTAAACACTGTAAGCAAGAGTCTCTACCCATAAAAATAGAGCCCGGACAGGTCATAAGAACATCAGAACATAAGATATGCCATACTGGGTCAGACCGAGGTCTATCAAGCCAAGTATCCTGTTTCCAACAGTGGCCAATCTAGGTCACAAGTACCTAGCAGTTTTCCCAAAAGACACAGGTTCCACAATGCTTGTACTGGGGCAAGCAGTGGCTATCCTGGGTCCCCTTTAATAATGGTTTATGGACCTTTCCTCCAGAAACTTGTCCAACTTTTTTAAACCTGGCTACACTAACAGCTTTTACTACATCCTCCGGTAACGAATTCCAGACTTTGATTACATGTTGGTGAAAAAATATTTTCTCTTATTAGTCTTAAATAGGTTACCCTGTAGCTTCATTGCATGTCCCCCGCTCTTTTTATATTTTGATGGTGTAAACAATCGATCTACGTTTACCTGTTCCACACCATTCATTAATTTATAGACCTCTATCATATCTCCCCTCAGCCATCTCTTTTCCAGGTTGAAGAGCCTTAACCTTTTCAGCTCTATATAGGGTCTTTACAAGGATATCATTTGATTCCACAGTTAAATCTCACCTGTCTGAGCATGCTCGTGCTTTGCAGATGGATGGAAGGGGGTGTAGGTAAGAGGGCATCCAGGTGAACGCAGAGTCAAAAGTATTTTCAAGAACAGTAGCTGTCTTAAACTTGTACTACATCCTCCAGTAACGAATTCCAGAGTTTGATTACATGTTGAGTGAAAAAATATTTTCTCTTATTAGTCTTAGATAGGTTACCCTGTAGCTTCATTGCATGTCCCCCAGTCTTTTTATATTTTGCTGGTGTAAACAATCGATCTACGTTTACCTGTTCCACACCATTCATTAATTTATAGACCTCTATCATATCTCCCCTCAGCTGTCTCTTTTCCAGGTTGAAGAGCCCTAACCTTTTTAGCTTCTCTTCATAGGGATATCCTTCCATCCCCATTACCAATTTGGTGGCTCTTCTCTGTACCTTTTCTAATAACGCTATATTCTTTTTAAGATATAGCAACTAAAATTGCACACTATATTCAAGGTGTGGTCGCACCATGGAACGATATAGAGGCATTATAATATCCTTTGTTTTATTCTCCATTCCTTTCCTTATGATGCCTAGCATTCCATTTGCTTTCTTGGCCGCTGCTGCACACTGGTTGGAGGGTTTTAATATATTATCGACGATGACACCTAAATCTTTTTCCTGGGTGGTGGTTCCTAATGTGGAACCTTGCATCGTGTAACCATAGTTTGGGTTGTTCTTTCCTAGGTGTATAACTTTGCACTTGTCCACATTAAATTTCATCTGCCATTTGTTCTTTAGAACATTTAAAGCTTTTGGATGGCCCCCAATTAGATCTCCAAGTTAGGCCTTTTACCCCCTGGATCGGGGGAGGTGGCGGGATAAGGTAAGAGGCAATTGTGGTTATTATTTAAGGGTAGCATCGAATAGCAGAATTCATGGACCCAGGATTGCAGAGTTTTAGGAGCTGTGGCCCTGAATGAGCCATCACTGCAGACTAGGTGCATTGGGTGGGTCAGGAGAAAGAGACTGCTAGTTCAAAAATCCCATACATTTCAGGCTTCAGTTATAGTATTGTGAATCTCATGGGAGCAAGTGTGCCCCCAGTCAGTCAATTCCTTCCTCCTCATCTGCTGATGCTACCACTGTAGGTAGAGAACAGAGTTGCTGGCTTCTTTGGCCCATGCTCTTGCGTGCAAGCCCAAAACCCAATACAGCCAATAGAAAAATCAGAAAGAACGCTTCACAAGGAAGAAACGTCACAAAACTCCATGAGGAACCTGAGAAACCAAGACAAACAGAGGAAGCTGAAGGCATGCAAATTAGAGGGAAAAGTGCTTATTTTTTTCTATTTGTCTAACATAAGAACATAAGATATACATGAGCTGCTGAGCCCTATCATGGTGAAGCTGCTTTGTTTGAAGGACATGGTCAATGGCTCTTGCGATGGCATGCAGATGCTTTGCCCAGAAATTTCTAGATATAAATCACAGCTTACTGAAATTACAGAGCAAATGTCTGTGATGGAAGAGTGTGCGGATCATTTAAAAGATGACATACTGCAGATTTTGAGGGACTGCAAAGAACTAGAGCTACTAAAGTGTGAGACTGAAGACACTAACAACAGAGGTTGATGTAGTAAGGTTGAGAATCACATTGAATAATTCTCCATAGGACTTTTGGACTCTTGGGATCTTAAGAAGTTTCTTATGGAAAATGCATCTCCTACATATACCCAATATTAAGATGACTGTTACCGCATGCAATCTTTATCTACTGTGCTGTTCAAGACTCATGTTGCATTATGGATACTATTGGTTACTAGTTGAAGTGCTCACATTGTGAGATTAAGATTGTACTTAAATACACCTCACCCTTGTTTTTAATGATTTATCTGTTTTATTACCAACATATCAAAAAGTCAAAACAAAACCATTAAACATAATACAACGTGGCCTTCACAATATCCCCCACTCTTCTCCCCCCTCCCAACTGAAAAACCCTCCACATTAGAAAGCCAAATAGTTCAAAGCCTTGGCGTGAGAGACAAAAAGGAAGGCCAAGTGCAGCAAATCTCTTCCTTCTCCAAATCTACAACTCCACCACTGCCATGTGCTCCATATACCTCAACTCATAGAGCTGCAGCCTTCACTGACAAAGGGTGGGCAGCTCAACATGAATCCACTGAGTCATGATACAATGTTTCAATGCCAAGCATGCTTTCCTCACAAACAGGATCTCCATATCATCTTCCAAGAGGAGCTCTGCACTCATATCCAGCAAACAAAGGTCCACACCAACCACCAACTCAGTCCCCAACCATCACAACAAAATGCAAACACATCCTTCCATAACTCCTGAATAAGAACATAAGATATGCCATGCTGGGTCAGACCACGGTCCATCAAGCCCAGTATCCTGTTTCCAACAGTGGCCAATCTAGGTCATACGTACCTAGCAGTTTCCCCAAAAGACACTTCGAGCAGGTCCACACACAGTGTAAATACATATCCTCAACAGTACCACACTTTAGGCAAGCGCCCGATGACACAAGCCCATCCCAAAAGGTCTGATGAGGGTACATAAATAACTAATTTAGAAACTTAAATTGCAATTCTCACCATACCACACTCTTCACCAACTCACACCCACCATACACACGACCTAAAATCATCTGAATCAAATTCCACACTTTAATCTGACACCGACTTCTGAATTCTAACTGCAAAGGGATCTCCAACCAACTTCCCCAAAAGGCTCTTCTAGAGCCAAGAAATCAAATGACACCTCTTTGGAGACCACATCAGCACCCTTCCAAAGCTTGCATTTCTCAGAGCCCCTCCCTCTCCTTCTCCCTCAATAAAGATTCAGCATAGTGCCAGGCCTGTAAATAACTCAAAACGTTTCTATTGTCCAACACAAATTTATCAGTCACCTCGCCAAATTGCAATATAGGCCCCCCTCAGACCGCACAAGATGCTTTAACTGGTGGATCCCCTTAGCCCTCCAGTGCCAAAATACAGAGGGCTCCAATCTCGAGGGAAACCCCATATTACCTACCAAGGGCAAACCCCCTGATATACAGTATGTGGGTTCAATCCCAAGGCTCAATGGATCCAGTGCCAAGTAAAATATGCCACCCTCACCAGCATGAGTTGTGTGCCCCTCCAAAAACTGACAAGGGGGAACACTCTGCAGCACATAAGGCAACGCACATGGTGCCACCAATTGTGCCTCAAACTACATATTAGTCATCTCCGATGCCTCCCCCAGCCAATCCCTTACATGACACAAAAGGCAGCACATGTTATACTGTCAAATATTAGGCACCTCCACCCCCCATCCCTCTCTACCTATTGGGTCACTTTTAATTGCATTCTTGGTTTCCGCCTCCTCAGGATAAACTTCAAGCTAAACTTATCCCACTGCCCAACATCTTCCTTCTGAAGCACAATTGGTAGATTCTGGAGCACATACAGCCATTTCAGGAGGATCATCATTTTGATCAACTGAAACCTCCCCATCAAAGACAGGGAAAGTTCCCACCATCTTCAAAGGAGATCCCGCATCTCCACCACCAAAAGTCCTACATTCAGATGATACACATCCTTCAATCTCTGAGAGAGAATTAACCCAAATAATGAATGGACCCTGGTACCCAGCGTAATGGGAAGCTCCCTTGTCACACAGCACCTATGCCCCCAGTGACATCCAGAGCCAGCGACTTATCCCAGTTCGTATGGAAACCCCAAAACTCCCCAAACTCTTGAAGAATGGTAATGGCTCAAGGCAGAGAGGACAAGGGATCAACTAATGTTATCAACAAATCATCTGCAAACAAAGCTGATTTTAACACTCACTTCCCCAAATGAATTCTCCGCAGCACCACCACCACAGCAAGTCTCCACTCCAGGAACTAAATACAGAGGGCAAATAATCCTGGAGTAAGAGGGCACCCCTGTTTAGTCCCCCACTGCAGGACACAGCCTTCCGACAACTGACCATTGATCAATACCTGAGCCTGGTGCTAACTTGTCCTCTCTGAACCCAAACATCCCCATGAAGAACAGCATAATCAGGACACAGTGTCAAAGACTTCTCGATATCAAAATTACCATTCTTATGCTGTGCCACCTCTATTACAACTATAGCCTTCTGCACATCCAATACCCAACTCCTTCCCAGAATAAAGCCCACTTGCTCTGGCCCCACCAGTCCTAGTCAGGACCGGCCCCAGATTTGGTTCAAGATATTGGTGTCCTAGGCAAACCCTAAGCCTTACACCACCACCCCTCCCGACTATTATTTAGCTTTGAATGCCCTGTTCTTTGCCGCGCTTCAGATGCTGCTGCCCAGCCTTGTTTGTCTAATGGTTTGACTGGCCATGGGGTCCTGGTAACACCTCACTTAAGTCAGTTGGCTAAGATACGAGCATAAAGCTCCACATTTAACAAAGAAATCGGGTAGTGACCTGCCAGATTCCCCAAATCCCTCCTTTTCTTGGAAAAGACCCTAATAAATGGCCTGGTTCATATGCCCCCAAATCAACGTTTTTCCAAAGCTCCCTTATACACTGCTTTCAATGACCCCACAAACCTATCCTCCAAAAATTTGTAAAAATCTGAAGTCAGGCCATCAGGGTCAGGCACCCTGCACGGCTTCAGAATCTTAAATTCAGCAAGTCTCTCCACTACCTGAATGGGGAAACATAGCCCCACTCTCTGAGGCTCCATCAACATGGGCAAAGCAAGACCCTCAAAAAATGCTTCCATCTGAGCTACGACCCTCCAGCATAAATCTTTGAATAAAAGCTTTTAAAATACTAGCAATGCCACAAAGTTGCTTTGTATCTTCCCAAAACGCTGGAACAAAACATCCCTCTACCACGCCTTTAATTAGGCATGCCATGCATTTCCCTTCCTTGTTCCCAAAACAGAATAGCCGATGCTTCTGACAGAAGAGGGATCTTTGCATATTTTGATAAACGAGGATCTCCAGAGAGCTTTTAAATTGCAAAAATTGCTCCTTCATAGAGGTACGAAAACCTTTAGCTAATGCCTGCTGACCATGCACAATTAGATCCCCCAGATTTGTCAAAGCAGCAGTGGTCCACTGCACCTGCTAGATCACATAAGAAATGATAGTGCCCCCCCATAACCGCCCTAGCAGTCTCCCAATAAAGGACTGAATTATCCTGATGCTGACCATTAAACAACTCCTAATCCTGCAACTGATGTCTCAAATGTGCCACAAACTCCTTATCCTCTCTCAACTTTATCAGCATCCACCAGACTCTAGATTTTCCTACAGGCTCAAAACAAACTTCTAGAATCACAGGAGTATGGTCTGAAATGACCAGTTGCACATCTCCACCTCCACCACTTTACTGAACACCACATCTGACACAAACATAGAGTCCAACAAGTTCTGTACTTCTAAGTAATGCACCTCCCTACACAGCCTTGAAATGCCACCACCTGCACCAGACCAGGATGGCACTCCCTCCATCATTTGGTCTGTCACTCAGTTAAAATTTCCTACCATCAAGAGGAGAACCTCCTCAAACCCCTGTAATGTACTCCAGGGTCCAACAAAAAAGGCCTCATTGAGTCCCACAGGGGCATGAACTGGAATAATGCGATATGTCTCCCTCCAGAACCCACCTAGCAAGGCCACATATCTCCCCGCAGGGTCTGTCACACTTGACGTCCCACAAACACCACCCCCACCCTCCAGAAGACTGGCGCTGATGTCTAATAGCAATGTCCCACCCAATTCTCTACAGAGCTCGGCATGCTTCATATCATCCAGATGAATTTCTTGAATTAACCCTATCTGGCAATTATGCCTGTGCAGGTGAGCAAGCATCTTTTTTCTCTTGATTGGGGATCCCAAACCAGTCACATTCCAGGTCATTATCACTTTACCAGCCATCCTACACACATACTACACTCCTGACTCTATACTCACACAACCACCTCTCCACACATTCCCTCCACAACAACTTCACCCCCTCCAATCTCCCCCAGACTGCCACCATCCTCCCCCTATTTATCAGTACCCCAACCACTACAGAGGCCATTTGACCTGTCAAATACAGAAACCTAGCATTACCCTGAGGCCCACAACCACTTCCACACCCACCTATCTCCCACAAAACAATCCCCCAGCACAACATGCTTGAAGGCTGCAAGAACAGTTGCACCCTTACACCACATTCCAGACCAAAAACAACTCCACCTCCTTTGCACATTTATGTTCCTAGTCAAAAACAGATTTAAAAAATAGCAAAAACAAGAGGAAGGGGATAAGCAAAGTGGACCAATATCTCTAACTTCAATGTTCAAAACAAAACCAAACATTCACCCAGTCCTTGAACCAACATAAATCTGTCTACCAGTTCACACTTCAACTGATTCAGGGGAAAGGGTAAACATACCAGCTGCTGCTTCATGCCACCAACAGAAACAGCATCAAAGTCATGCCTCCTCTGTGGATGCTCCAGGTGACTGCTTCATCAACCATCTACACCTGCAGATACCCGCTGCTAATTAGGATAAGCTGCCCTCCCAGGCAACGCCACGCTTGAGACTGGAGGCTGAGCTTTGATCAACTTCAGTTCCAGCAAACTCTTCCAGGCCTCATTCAATGATATAACTCTATGAATTGTGCTTTGTAGTGTGAAGGAGAGCCCAGATGGGTTCAGCCATTAATAATACACACTATTAAAGCACAGCACCTCACTCAAACCCTTGAACTCCCTCTGCTTCTGCGAAGTAATCTGAGACAAGTCTCCATATAGTTCTATTTGATTCCCTTCCCAGTCCATCTTCCTCATCTGCTTTATCTGGGTCAGCAACAATTTTTTCAGTAGGACAAACCACAATATCTCATGGCAGATTAGGCCACGGAGGACACAAAGCACAATAGCCCTCTCAATAAGAATCTCCATGGCATGCTGAGTGAATACATACCTCTTTTAAATCTCCAATACCCTGCCATAGATCTGCTATCATGGCCTTCATTTCAGACATCACAGCTACAGTTACCTCCTTGAGTTTCTGCTTCACGTCACACAACATCCACTGTATTTCTGGAGTCATCAAGGTGACTCCACAAACTCAATTGTCAGAGTCACCCGTGTTCTCCACTGCAGGCTTGCACACATGCTTGAAAGTCGGTAAGCAAAGAGGAGTCCCAGACACTTCAGCTGGGTCCTTCCCATTAAGTTTAAAAAAAAAAACTTTTGAGATCCATGGTTTTCTTCTTGGACATCGCCGGCACCAGCTTTAATAAAGGCAAGCACACAAAGATGGTACAAAGCGCTCTTTACTGGGGGGCTTGAGCAATTTCAGAAGGTCTCATGAGGGAACTGAGAACCTAAGCTCCCATCTTGGGCATGATGTCACTGGTCTGCTCTAGCTCTTGTTTTTTTTTTTTTTGGCTTGGCACATGCATAGTTTTGCTGCAGGTCTCTACGCTGGCCCCTGTAATCCCAGTGTAGTGAATGCTTTTGTGAGCTCTTTTTTATAAAGTTTCTTGTTTTTAATATTTAGTGGTTTGTGAACTTTTTCTGTTATGGTCATGTGTTTAGTGTAATCGGGCATGACTGCAGTGAGCTTGGGCATGGCAGCAAGATGTAGTTGGGGGTGTCTGGCAGCTGGAGGTTGTAGTTGCTAGAGATGCCTAATATGCTGAAGTTCTACTCCTTGAGCATAAATGGTTTGCATCATCCAATTAAGTGGAGAAACGTTCTTACTTTTTTTGAAGAAAGAGAAAGCTGATATCTGCATATTGCGGGAGAACCATCTTTCATTTAAGGAGTCTGCTAAACTGAAAAGTGGATTGGTGCAAGAATGTTTGTTTTCCCCTGTTTTGAAGGCACACATTGCATTCATTGCATGTAAGAAAAATGGGATGGCTACTCTTATCAAGAAAATATATTTCAGTGTAAAGGATTTCTCAGAGATCTGGCTGGGTTATTGACTTCTTTGGCAGTGGGTGGTGTCCAATTTGTAGTGTTGAATATTTATGTTCCTATTAATGATTCCGCTGCTTTGTTTCAAGAACTCGCCAAAGTCCATTGTAGATTTGGGAGAGGTCTCTCTTTAATCGAGTCCTGGATCTTGTTATGGACAAGCAGCCTTTCCAGTCCTGTAGACCTGCTGCTTCTCATAAGGCCCTTCTCAATTTATTGTCTGTGACAGGAATCACCGATCCATGGAGAAAACGTCATCCTACAGTATCTAACACCTTGCTGTCCAAAGTGTGATGTCTGCATGTGGAAACATCTTGATATCTGACCATGTGGGGTCTCATTAGAGGTATTGCTTGTTGAGGCTCTCAAGGCAAGCACTGGATGGCATCTTAGTATTCAGCTCCTTTTGGAGGAGGATTTTCAACTCACAATTTGTAGTGCTATTGAAGAGCACTTTCAGTTTAATGACCGGTGTAATCTAGCTTTCTCGACAAAATGGGATGCTCTGAAAGCTACCCTTAGAGGGGTCATTACGCAGCAGCTGTGCGCACGAAACAGAATGCTGAATCTGCTTGTCTTGAAGATGAAATTAAGCAATTCAAGTTCCAGCTTATACAAAATTATTCAGCTGATATCCTGCTTGACTGTATAAGTTAAAATGTCAGTGTAATTCTTTGAGAAGCAGGCTAGTTCTTATATTTTTATGCATAAAGCACATTACTATCATGCCTAATTTCTTGTCCTCTATAGAACATCCAATTTTGAGTGAAGATGATATGAGGGCTCTTGAAACTCCTATTCAGGTGGACAAAATAGCTGAGACAATAAAAACACTGCATAAAACACCTGGTTCAAATGGTTTTACAGTTGAATTTTATAAATGTTTCTCTTCCCTTGTTTCCTCTAAGTTACTCCATCAGGAATTTCTTGCTGACGGTACCATGAAAGATACAGTTGCAGAAGCTCTTATTGTTCTTTTGGGAAAGCCTAATCAAGACCCCGACAGATGCAGAATTATCACCCCATTTCTTTCATTAATTTGGATTGTAAAATTTATGCTAAAGTGTTAGCCACCCAGTGGCAAAGGGTTTTAGGGTCACTAATACCCAGCTTGTATGAAAAGGTGATATTCCACTGATATTGCCAGATTGTTTGCTCATTTTATCGATTATGCAATTCTCTGTATCTTTTGATGCAGAGAAGGCGTTTGATAGGATTGAGTGGATGTATGATTGGGGTTCTTAAATGGTTTGGGTTTTGACCTCAATTTCTGCACATGATATGGGTTTTATATAGCACCCATATGCGAGGTTGGCAGTGAAAAGCATTACCTCTCCTTTTTTAGCTCATAGGACTAGGCAGGTCTGCCCCCTCTCCTATTCAATTTGACCCTTGAACGCGGATGATGTGACAATATTAGAGGAGTTTCTTATGGTTACTATGTGTATAAATTAACCTGCTGTATTTTATGGAGTCTGGCATTTCCAACCCTCAGTTGTTACAGGTTATTAACCAATATGGAAGTTTTTCTGGTCATAAAATCAACTGGCCTAAGATGGAAGATTTACTGCTTAATGTTCACTGCTTTTCAAAACCAATTTGAAGTCTTCTTCTGATATGGTCATCTAGGGGTATTAAGTATTTGTGGGTATGGTTTATGCAAGATTTTAAGTCCACTGTGTATGAGAATGGGAAATGGTGGATGAAGATGGTGCAGGAGCTTTGTCCAGATGGACCCCTCTGCGTTTATCATGGTGGGGGTGGCTAAATACTATTTAAAATGGTACCTTTTAAATATGATACCTGTACTGTTTCCATCTACAGTCTATAAAGCTCTGGAATCCATTTTGCCAAAATTTCTGTGGTGTAAAAAGGACCATCATATTGCACTGTGAAAGCTTAAGCTCCCTAAACCAGATTGGGTGGAGGGTCATTTTTCCAGATTTCCACATTGGCCATCAGGTCTTTCTTTTGTGTTAGGGCAGTTTATGGTTGATGTCACCTGAAGATCCCTTCATTCCAGCTTGGTTGAAGCTGGAATAGAGTTTAGTACATCCTTTGTCTTTGACGTATGTTCCTGGGGCCAGCTTATCTCTGCAAACCAAGAAAAATGTAATTTTGGCATCTACCTGTCAGGCGTTTACAGTTCTTGACAAAAAGATTAAGGTTCGCTGGTCCAATTCTAAATTACTTTCTATGTGGTACAGTCTGACTATTCATATTAATAATAAATCTAGCATGGATGGGCAAGAAAGGATTTACACAATTAGAACATGTGATGTGCCAAACTAACTTATTACTCTTCCAGAATTGCTCTTGCATTAAAGTTTAGATCAATTGAAGCGGATGTGTTGACTGTATATAGGTATATTTCTATTTTTTAGGCATATTGCTGCTCAGATATATCACTTACTGTCTGCATTTGACAAGGAACCCTCTATGGGATTCTATAAAGTTTGGAAACAGAAGCTGGATGCCCCTGCTCACGTTAAGGATTGGCATCTTTATGGTACAAGGTTGTGCATTGTTCTAGATCTGTGTTTATATTAAGCAAACTGTTTTCCTTGGCAGAATGGGTCTTTTGGAGTGGAGGAGTAACCTAATGGTTAGAGCAGGGGTCTGAGAAACAAGGAAGCCAGGTTTGAATCCCATTGCCACTCCTTGTGATCTTGGGTAAGTCACTTAACCCTCCATTGCCTCAGGTACAAACTTGTTGTTGTTATTAAGTGCCGTCAAGGCCATCGAGTCGGTGTCGACTCATTGCGACCATCTGGATAGTTGTCCTAAACTGTGTTCGGTCTTCAGTCAGGCAGTTCATTGTTGATAGAGTAGCACCCATAGCTGCTGTATCGATTCATCTCATCACCAGCCTTTGTCTTTTGCGTTTACCTTCTATCTTGCCAAGCATGATGTCTTTCTCTAACGGTCTCTCTCTTCACATGATGCATCCAAAGCATGAAAGTCGAAGTCTTTCCATCTCAGCTTTTAAAGAAAGCTTAGGTTTGATCTCATCTAGTACTGACTGGTTTGTTCTACAAAGATCGCTCATGTATTAATATGGGTAATTTCAAGACTTCATTATTTTTAAATTCAACAAAACTTGTGTTTAGCAAACCGAGGTCTCAGACTCTTTGGCTCTGCCACCAGGACTTTTGTCCGTTGCAAGGCAGGTTGCCCATTTGCATCAATGACCTCAAAGAACGTAGCAGGTGATTATGTTCAGACACATGTTAACGTTCAACGTTTCACTAAATTTTCAATGTTCAATCTTGCACTTATCTGAATAACCCAAATACACCCGCTTGATTAGGACATTTTTAAGGATCCCGACGCCCTCCACAGGTACCGCTCTCGCGTTTCATAACCATAATTTCATCAGGGGATCACTCAGAAGCAAATGTCCATAGTTCTTCTAATTATCTAAAACAGAATCTGCTGCCCGCATTTCATCAGTCTTTACTGCTACCTTTCCTGGTTCAAAAGAAATGCCAGGTCGACAACACAGGCGGCACTGAACTGACAATGAGTTGCACTATACACGCCTAGCGGCAGAAGTGCGTACTACACAAACTCCGCCCACGGCAATGTTATTCCTGTTTTTTTTGGGTACCCCCTCGTACTTCAGTGAGAATGCCATCAATGCCCAGTGCTTTGTTCTTTGATAAGGCTTTCAATGCTGCTTCGACTTCTTCTTTCATCACCAATTGTTCCTGATCAGAAGGTACAGGTTGAAATGGCTGTTGGTCCACTTGATCTTTATGGTATAATGACTCTGTATATTCTTTCTACCTTTTCTTGATCTTCTTAGCATCATTCAACATGGATCCTTGAGCATCTTGTAGCATACCAATTCGAAGCTGGAATTTTCTCTTTAATTCTCTTAGCTTTGGGAAAGCCGATCTTGTTCCTCCTCTAATCGTTTCTGATTCTATTTCCTTGTATGTGTCATTGTAGTACTTTTCCATGTCTTGTCTTGCTGCACGTTGGAAATCTCTGTTGAGTTCTGCGATTGGCTCTCTTTCTCCTCTTGCTTTATCTTCATTGCATTTCTGGGCAATTTTCAGAGTTTCTTCGGTCATCCATTTTGGACGTTTTTCCTTTTACATCTTTTGTAGAGATGTCTCACTTTATTCCAACACAACCTTCTTGAAGTCATCCCATTACTCTTCTGAAGCTCTGTCATTTTTATCTAAAACAGCAAATTGATTTTGCAGGCAATCTTTAAATTCCAGTAGTATTTAAATTCTCATGGTTATATTTTGCTACATTCATGAGTGGCTTGATCTTTTTCAACTTTAGCATGAGTTTGCATACTAATAGTTGGTGATCTGTACCACAGTCAGCTTCAGGTTTTGTCTTTGTTGATGTTATAGAGCTTTTCCATTGTAGACTTCCACAGATGTAGTCAATTTGATTTCTGTGGAATCCATTGGGTGAAGTCCATGTGCACAGTCACCACTTGTGCTGCTGGAAGGTGGTTTTTAAGATGAATAGATCATTGGTCTTTCTCCAGATTCATTTCTGCTGCCAAGTCCATATTTTCCAAACACTTTGCCCTCTGCGTTTGTCATCTATGACTATCAGGATATCCTGTTTACATGTTCTGTCAATTTCAGTTTGTATTTGTTCATAGAACCCATAACTTCATCCTCTTCTGCAGCTGTTGTTGGTGTATATACCTGAATTATAGTTGTGTTGATGGGCATTCCTCTTAGATGAATAGAAATAAAGCATTCGCTGACTGCATTGTATTTCATTACAATTCTTACAAGTTTCTTCTTGATTATAAATGCAACACCAGTTCTTCTTTGTCTTTTATTTCCAGCACAGTAGACTATGAGGCCGATTTCATATTGGCTGTCCATCCCCTGTGTGGCCAATCAGAATCAGGGCGTACAGAGGTAGACCCGATTCTGAACCCGCAGGAGCTAGCCCGCGGGATCAGAATTGGTTCTACAGCCTGGACATGCAGGTCAGGCCAGGCCCTGATTCTGATCATCCGCATGCCCAGCCTACATACCCAGCTAACTCAGACAGGCTCTTGATTGGAGCCGCAGTGCCATGGCGTCTTGTTGCCATGGCACTGTGGCTCCATTCAGGAGCTGCGAACCCCAGCTGACAGTGACACCATTCTTTCCCCGCAGCCCGACCCACAATCTGGCCTCCCATGGCCAGGCTCGGACTTTTGGGATCCCCCTACACCCCCTCACCTTCCATCTCTGCCTGGTGCCGTGGTCCCCCAACG
Organism: Ichthyophis bannanicus; assembly: GCA_033557465.1. NCBI lineage: Eukaryota > Metazoa > Chordata > Amphibia > Gymnophiona > Ichthyophiidae > Ichthyophis > Ichthyophis bannanicus. The sequence goes on along the minus strand of CM066034.1, from coordinate 557,856,348 downwards.
TCCAGGGGGACATATTCCACCTCTGAGGTGGAATAAAAGTCCTCTTCTCTGTGGCCGACCCTGGATGTACAGGGCCGACTTCAGAATTGGCCTTGTACATCGGGGGTCGCTCTCTGCCCACCGCCCGCCCTTGCTCCGCCTCTGTCCCTCCCCCTCTCTCTCATGAACAGAGCTCTCCATACAAATTGCCTGTTCGTATGGGGAGCTCTGTCTCCGGCAGGCTGCCCGGCCATTTAGCAGGTCTGGATGTCTGGATCAGATGTCCAGACCTGCTAAATAGAGTTCAGAATGACCCCCCTCCCCATGTGATCATCAGATGCAAAGTGCCCGCTGCCAATTCATTTCAGTTCGCTGACACCCAACAGATTGAGTTGTACATATTCCATTTCATTCTTGACCACCTCCAAGTTCCCTTGGTTCATGCTTTGTACGTTCCATGTCCCAATATGTAAGACATCTTTGCAGCTTCTGACTCATTTCATGCGCCGCTATATCAGCAGTCAGACGTCCCAAGGGCTTTGATCCAGCCACATCATAAATGCTGACTTTACTCTGAAAAGTCTTCAGCTCCTCCCCAGTAGCCAGTTGAGTGCCTTCTGACCTGGGAGTCTCATCTTCCAGCACCATAGTGCAATTTGTTTTGTTTATTTATTTATCATTTGTATACCGCTACTTCCAGTGATCAGAAGCAGATAAACTTGCACGTCAAACATAACTATGGTTACATCTGTAATGAGTTAAAAATTTACATTACATTACAGCTTTTGTTGTGACTATCCATTGAGCTTTCATGGCAAGATACGAAATTAGATTGGCAGGCCTTTCTTCCACGCAGGTAATTCTAGTGTTGTTGCTGCTCTCACAGAAAAGTGATCCTCAGCCGCCAACACCGTCCCATTTTGCTGCTGCCCAGATGGGTGGTTTGTCTTGGTCTGGCACCTCACCTGAGACCTGTCCATCTTGGGAGACCCTGCCAGTAGTTAAGCTACCGATAGCTTAGCTCTCAGCATTACTGATGCATACAAGCTATCACAGCATAACAAGCTGCAAACCAAGTGAGGGAGATCAAACTTATGGCCCGATATTCAGTGGTGGCTGTTATCGTGATTACAGTGCCTAACCTTCATTGCTGAATACTAAACCTGGATATTCAATGCCAGGGCAATATCCGGCCATTGGCATTGAATATTTGGGTCAGCTGGTGAAGCTGAAAGCTAACCGGGCAATATTCAGCCACTGCCCGGTTAGCTTCGGTGGACAGCTTTTGTTGCACCTAACTTTCACCACCAAGGGATAACCAGACAGCAGCTGACTATTGCTACTGACTGGTTTTCCCTGGGTACTTCTCCCGGAACACTCCCAGAATGCCCTGGGGCATATAGTAGCGGTACCTGGGGATGTTCAGCAGCACTAACCATGGTCTGTAAACCTTGTAAATGTCAGACCTGTAAACCGTGCAAATGCCTTTCAATATCGGGCCCTTAGATTATAATCCCTTCTAGGGATAGGAAAGATAACTGAATGTACCCTGCCTTGAGTTACTCCGGAAAAAGTTGTGACCAAATCCCTTTTGGATGCCTAATAAATTGCACAGAATTAATACCAGCCATTCTAATTTATGTTGGCTTTGTAATACTGCTCCTGGGGCACTGGATCATATTTTACATTACTGTGTTAAAAATCAGCCGTTTTGGCATCTGTGTGCAGTATTATGGGAAACTTATTAATGAGCAAACTCCTTTATTGTGTAGTATTGTTGCACGGAAGGCGTTTAGTTTGGGGATGCTCTGGGGAATCAAAGTCGAAACTTTTGAACCTTTTATTGTCTTTGCCTGCCAGAGTACTTTGTCTTTTATGGAAGGACGTTTCCTCTTTGAATCCACTTTCTGTGGCATTCGGTATATGCCCCTGTGAAATATGAAACTATTGCAGCAGAGAAAACTAGTTGCCAAATAGAGAACTCACAACTCAGGCTGACAAGGATGCAAATGTACAGCTCACTGTAACTATGGGGCATGTTTACTAAAGTCCGCAAATTTGCGCGCCGCAAAATAGCGCACGGCAACGCGCCACTGAAACGCGCATAAACGCGTTTAAACGCCCCGCACATGTGTGTGTCACCCCCGCACAGGTACGCGGCACACCAACGGGCCCCGTACAAGTGCGGGCCCGCAAATGTCCGATAGAGGCGTGGAACGGCTAAAGGAGGGCGGAGGAAGGCTCCGGAGGGGCGGTGGGACGGGGTCAATGGGTGGAGAGTGGGAGGGGAGAGGGTCCCGGCACAGTATCGGGCCCGAATTTGCATGTAAAAACTACCGCGAGTGAAACACTCGCGGTAGAAAGCATTTAAAGGGAAGAGAAACCATTTCCGTCAGCAATGTACAGGAAACCAGCAAAACGTGAGCAGTGTGATACATGTGCACAGCACAAAAGTGCACATAAAAATAGGAAATGACCACAACAGAACTATTAAAAATAGTAATTCAGCTGGGGAACAGTTATAGTGATGGGCAAATACAGAAAACACACCCAACCAAGCTCCAGAAAAAAGAAATGAATTTTGGAAGGGTTTACGGAGCGGAGACTCTTCCAAACAACATTTCCTGTTGTGGAGCTGTCCTGGGAGTGTTTGCTATGGTTGCCCATTAATATCACTGTTGCCCAGCGTGGTGATATTGTTTCCCCCAGTTCCCGTGGTCATTTCCGTGGTTTATGTGCACGTTTGTCACCAGACAGCGTGCATATGCCCACAGCGTAGTGCAGGGTTTGTGATTCCATCCTGCCAGGCTCACTACCTCCAGGGGCTGCACTGTCTCTGTGGCCATAGTGTGGTGCAGCGGACAGAGTCAGTACCTCTAGGACCAGAGGGTCAGAGGTTCAAAGCCCAGCTGGGGCACTTGCCAGCCCAGTCCCTATATTTTACCCACCACTAAACACAGATAGCGCAGACACCCCTGTATTGCAGGGGACATAAGCATGGGGAAAACACCCATATTTTACCCAACAACGCACACACACCACAACAATGGGCATTACCCACAGCCAAGTACCCCAAATGCAGTCCCGTACTGCCACATTCCAATCAGGTCACCTGCTTTTTATGGGAGGAGCTCATGCCAGCATGTTGGCGGACGAGTACATGTGGTGCAGGGGGCAGTGGCTGCTAGCGACAGAAGACATGTGCAGGCTGCCACCGTCCACTGCAACAGACTGCAACAGACAGGCCCTGCCGGATCCACAGTCATGGACATGCCAGGGAATCCACCCAATCTGTGGCTACACAGTGGTGCAGTGCATGCAGACACTGCATGCAAGAACAGAAGGTCACAGGTTCAAAGCCCAACTGGGGCAACTGCCAATCTTGCCCACATATTTTTCCCCCAAGTAAACAGTGATAGTAAGGGCACACCTTTCCTGGCGAGGACATATGCAATGGCAATACGTCTATCTTTTACCCCACTGAGCAAAGACACCATGAACAGGGCCAGTACCCAGAGCAGAATCACCCAAATGCAGTCCTGGTGGGGCACACACCAGTCAGGTTCCATGATGCCACTCATACAAATGCCTGTGCTGTATATCTATGCACCACACCCATGGTATGTAGATGTAGCTCATGCATATCCATGAGGGACAGCAGGAAAACCAGAACAGTGTGATGCAAACCTGGACTGGAGTAGGGAATCTGTGCCGTAAAGCAGCAGCCATCAAGGGCAGACACACCCACACCCACAGGCCTCATTGGCCAATGTCTCCTGGAGAGGCAGACCATTGGACCCTGCATGCATCTCCCAAAACTAGCACTTGCATAACTTACCAATGTCACCCTACACCTGAGGTATACGGTACACAGCTCTGAGACGTTTGCTAGGAGCACAGGCAGCTAGATATCCATACGTTACGCACATACTGCTAGTTGTCCCCATCCGAACAATCTGTTAGGTGTTTGCGGTGCGTGCTCCAGGCCTGGCCTCTGACGGTGTTTACCACCCTGGGGAGTGACCCCCAGCTGTACTGCGTACCATATCCATGCCTTGCCATGCTCAGGACCGGTTTGGTGGGCAAGGCTAATTACTTCCTCAATAGTAGCACCATGATGGCATAGGTGTGGAAGTGTGTGTCTGGCTATACAGTGGGTGTTGGCTGCAAGCCCCTTCCACAGCCCACACTGCCAGCACTGTTGCCAGTATTGGCCTGCCAATGTGCATAATGAGGTGCAAGGTACCATGGGTATAGCCAGGACAGGGTAGCCTGGCCAGGATGCATCTGCACCGGGCATAGGGCACTGGCAGGGACATTGTAGTGTCCGGCCACCACCTACACAGACAGGGTGGCCAAAGCATGTCCTTCTGGGAGATCACGCTCACCCTGACTGTGCAGTGACCACAGCATGGCTAGGCACCCCCATAGTGCTATACAGTATTTCTCTCATGTGATAGATATGGGTTTCTATTTGGGGCCCAGTCACTGATTTATCTGCTTGCTGTATATGCTGGCAGACCAGTTCTGGGTGCATGTGTCTCCATTGGGAACATGCACTATGGACTAACCAGCAGACTGTTTGTAGCTGGTATGTGTCTTGCTGGAATGGCTTGCAGGGTGCAGTGGCTGTTGGCTTGCTGCAGGGGAATATCTGGTGGTGGGGTGCAGCTTACCTTATCCTGGTCCTATGTCTGTCTGCTATTGTGTTGTGGCTGTGTGTGGGGTGGGGGTGGTGTTCATTCCTCAGCAGGACTGGGGTTGATGTTGCCCTCTACTGCCACCTTTGCAGGGAGGTACAGTGTGGATCTCTTGATGGGGGACCATGTTTGCTGCGGGGGGGGGGAAGAGCCCTGGTGGGGGTTCCCAGGGGGTGCTGAGCCTGACTGGGATATCCATGGTGTTTGTGCAGAAACTAGCTATCTTACACATTAACACTGCTTTGAAACTCCCACTTGGCCTCCATCAGCCATGGAAGGTGTTGTGGACCTGGTCCTGGGCGCCTCATTGCACACTCAGGGTGAGCACAGAACCCGCACGATGTAACGGCGTGTAGCTACTCTGTGCCAGTAAAACACCCGGTCAGTGCCCCCTACCAGGTCGAGGTGCTGTGTGGGTGCACCCGGTCACTCCCCCCAACAGGGCCGAGGTGCTGTGGGGGTGCATTACCCATCTTGTGTCCATCTGTGGACAGCTAATTTGCATGTGCAGTGCATCATGGGTACGTGTGGCCTAACCCTATCCTGTTTACACTGTCAGACTGTCTGTGAGGTGACGTGCAGGCTATCTGCAGCCAGCCAGGGGCTTGCTTACAGCTATGGAGTTGTAGCCCAATGGTTACATCACTCCCTGTGCAGCCAGAGGTCATGGGTTCAAACCCACAGTGGGGTTCTGTGATAGGGGTGTCCACAGCATCTTTTTAATTTACTGTACATATGTTGCTGCCAGCAATAACACCCTGAGCGTACTGTACTCATAAGGTGCCTCTGAGGGCGCTTTATGGGGCGCCGTATACGGCACTTTATGGTTGCCATCCATATAGGGTGCACTATACATTATCCTGTGTTGCAACATACATGCTGCCCTATAGGGGACATTCTAGGGTGCCTTGCGGACGGTGCACTGTCACATGTGCCTTATGGGCTGCCTTATGTTAACATGCTGTGAGCGTGCGTTTTCTAGTTGTTATCACAAAATAAAATTAGTGGGCCTCCTACAGCACTCCACAACATAAAACATACTGCCTCTGCTAGTCTTTTTCAATGGGCACTGTGGGGAATTGAACCCATGATGCCTGCACGAGTGGTCAGTGTCTTAACCATTGTGCTATGGCTCCATTCCTGCTATTTGCACATCAGCGCGCCACTTATCCCTCCCACTATTGGGCTGCCCCCTCACACATCAGCGCGACGCCTTCTGCCCACAGGCTCGCCGCCTTCTGTTGCCCCATTTTATCAGCGCGCCCACAATGAACAGTGCGCCGCCTCATGCCGTATAAAAAAAGAGTGCGCCGCCTTCTGCCGCCCATAATCAATATACCTCCTACACCACTTTTGCCCATAAAAGTTGATGCCTCAGCTGGTCTTTTTCATTGAGCGCAATGGGGGTTTGAACCCCTGGCCCCTGCACCATAGGTCAGTGTCTTCACCGTTGTACTACGGCTCTGTTGTTTGGTTACACAGCAGCGCCCCACTTAGCCTTCCCACGTGCTAATGTGGGCCCCGCACGTTAGCGCGACGCACACACGTACGGTCCGGTTTTTTTCTTTTTTCTGCCTGGCCCGCCCACTCCTCATATGGCACCAGCACACTAACGGGAACCCGCACAGCAACGGTGTTTAGTAAACATGCCCCTAAGTTTGGGTTGATCGTGTGTAACCTTTACACGCCCCAGTGCTGAGGATCCTGTTCCTGTATACTGTTTGTGCCTGTTGCACTATGCTATTGGATTGGTCTCTGTTGTGTTATATTTTCCTTTGTTTGCCTATATTACTGTCTCACACTAAAAGGTTTCCCTGCAATGCTGGGTGCCCCCCCCCCCCCCCCCCGAGCTTCCCCCCTTCCAAATCTTCTGAGGCTGATCCTTCATGCTCTTGGGGTTCCATCACTATTTTGCTTGGGGACCATTCATTTGAATTTCTGCCACTGACTGTAATGTATTTTATAACTTCCCTTCCCAAAACTCAGCCCAGATGCCATCAGTCCTCAGTCAGCTTCTAGAGCCCAGCAAGTATGCATCTTGAGACTTGCTACTGATGTTGCTGTTGTATGGCTGAGAGATACCCTTCCCCCAAGGGCTGTAAACACCGCTTCTGCAGAAGCTAAACTTAGGAAGCAAACTCAGGTCAGTCATTCAGCTGAATGATCTGCACTCAGAGTATAATTTTTTCTTTATCGTTTTGTTTTGCAAAGCCTGAGTTTGGTTTCAAGAAAAGAATTTACATTGTTAAGCTGCTGATTGCCACAGTCTGCTTTATCCACAGGCTGCTTTCTCATATACAAACAAAAGAGGCCTTACTCCTTGCGGCTAGTTCCTCCTCCCCCGTATGTTTTGTCTGTGCTTTCTGTCAGCCTGTCCTTACTATACTGTAAGCTTCAAGAAGCAGGGACTTTCTACTATATGTCTGAGATAAGAGGAAAAAGAGTTCACTGGTTTTCAAAATTGGCATTCTAAAAGGTAAGGAAAAAAGCATTAGCATATAGCATTCATAAATTAGAAGATACTGCAGATAGAGGAAGACGGACAACAATACTTGGGAAAAGGCAAGAGAAGCTGGGAAAGTAGTCAAGAGAGTAAAGATGCAAACGGAAGAAAAAATAGCCAATATTGTCAAACAGGGAGACAAGACTTTTTTTAGACACGTGACAGGAGAAAGTACAAAACTGGCATTGGGAGATTCAAAGGTGAAGGGGAGGAATATGTAGAACTCGATAGAAAAAGCAGGATCACTTAACTAATATTTCTGTTATGTGTTAACAGATGAAGGGCTGAAAACTGGACAGCAGAAAACAACACAAATAGGAACGGAAATAAGGTAAATCTCAAACGATGTTCTTGAGGAGCTAGCTAAACTAAAAGTAGACACAATAATGAGGCTGGATGAGATACAGCCCCACTGTCTGACCTTTTCAATGATTATTTGGAGTCAGAAATTGTTTTGGAAGGGTGGATGTGTATCCTCTTTATAATAGCAGAAGTAAGGAAGAGGACTGAAATCCAGGCCTTACCTCAGTAGTTTATAGCTTAATGTAATCACTGTTAAAACAGAGGCTGCTGCAGTTTCTGGAATCCAACTTATGTTCTTATGTTTATATATCTTAAAACTGATTACAGGACTGAAAATCTGATCAATATCCTCCTTGACTTGCTGATCAGAGACTTGGATAACTGGGGCGGCTAGAGGTTGTTTACTTGGATTTCATCAAGGCTTTTGGCACGATACTGCAAAGGCGACTTATGAACTGAATGTAGTTAGTTTAGGCTCATTGCAATGCAAATGCGATGTATGCCTTCGAGTCAGTGCTGATTCTTGGTAACCCAGCAACTCCTACTGGCCCTAAAATGGTTTAGAAACCGGTTGAGTGGGAAACAACAAAGGTAGTGCCATTTGTGTAGAATTTGACTGTTCCTCGTTCCTAATTTCCCTGTGTGTGTGCTGTAAGTAGAATGGTCTAGTCTCTCCCCCCACTCACCCCTACAGAGCCCTTGTTGGATCCTTTTTCTCTCTGTGCACATGCTGATCTCCCTGTTGGTCCTCTGCTCTGCTGAGAACACCTTCATTACAAGCCTCTGCCCTGCACTCTGGTTTGCTCAGACTGTTTTCTTACCTGTGCTTGTCTTACATTTTCAGCTTGTTTGGATATACGTGTATTTACATGGTTTTAGTTAGTGTGTTTCTTAGCTGCTTTTTTGTAATTCTGTTAAGCTTTTCTGCCATCTTCTGCTGGCAGTTCCATTCTTTATCCCTCCCACTCAGCCCACTACCCACCCACCCCTAGGCTAATAGTCTCTTCTAGCTGTCCTGTACTTATTACCAGTATTACGCAACGGTGCACTCTAGTCCTCTGGGTATTCTCTCCTGTTTATCCAGCATATATCTCCTCCAACTTCTACTTCCCCCTCTATCTCATCCCGATGGCTCCACATCACTTACTTTTCCTACTGTTGACATTCCCTAATGTTCTCCCTTCACTTCATCGATCTCAAGCACTAAACTCCTTACCACAACCCCCTTACCATTCTCACCTCTCCTGCCATCTTGTCTGCTACCCTTTCATGTGCTTTACAGCTTCTTTCATCCTCTCATTCAGCCATCTCTCCTTTCTCTGAAAGAACCTCACTCTCGTTGCCATCATGCATGCTCCTCTCACCTGCACTCTCCTGCTCCTTCTCTCATCAGGGGATATCAATTCCATCCCTGGCCCCCCTAGACCTTTTTCACGCTACCAGGGCAGATCCACATGCAATCCCTCAAATCTTATTTCTATTCCTTTCCTTTCCCCGTCTTCGCTCCCTTTTTCATGCACCTTGTGGAATGCACACTCCATCTCTAATAAACTTGCCTTCATTCACAACCTTTTTATCTTTAATAGTCTGCACCTTCTTGCTCTAACTGGCTTCTCCCTAAAGACTCTACTTCAGCTGCTGCCCTCTGTCATGGGGGCTACCAATTCTCCCATATGCCTCTCTCTTGGGCATGGAGGTGGGGTTGGATTTTTACTCTCTCCTTCCTGCCAGTTTCAACCCTCCCTTCTGCCTCAGTCTCACTCCTTTCCCTCCCTTGAAGTCTATTCCATCCGTCTCTTTACTCCACTACCTCTCCAGATAGATGTTATTTATTGACCCCCTGATAAATCCACCTCTACCTTTCTCACTGACTCGTGGCTTTCTCTCTTTCTAGATGCATCTTCCCCTCCCTTATTCTTAAAGATTTTAACATTCACGTTGATAACCCTCTGACCATCATGCCTTTAAGATCCTTTCCCTTACCACCTCATTCAATCTCCAGCTATGCTCTAATGCCCCTACTCACCAGCTAGGCCTCTGCTTTGACCTTATCTCAAATTTCTGCATGCCAGTTCTTCCCTTATCTGGCCATCATCTGCCAAATTTCATTCTTCATCACTCCTCCACCTCACTCTCACCCAATCTCCTCCAACATCTTTAGGAATCTTCATGCTGTTGACCCATCAGCTTTCTCCACAGCTGTCTCACCACCTCTTTCCTCCAATGTTTCATCTAAGTCTGTTGATAAGGCAATATCTTCCTATAACACTGTACTCTCCTCTGCTGTGGATGCTCTTGCTTCTCCCACTTCACATCCTGTGAGGCATACTGTACCACAGCCCTGGCTGTCTTCTAAAACCACTCAGCTGAACACCTTTGGCTCAAATCCCTCACCCTTACTACATTTCAAATTCATGCTAGCCTCTTTTCAGTCTGCCACAGCACTCGCTAAGCAAGAGTCCATCTGACTAACTCTCTTACCTCCAATCCTCGCCATCTCTTAACAACTCGCAACTCTGTCCTCAAAGTTCCTCAGCCTCCGATCCTTCCTTCCTTTCTGCCCAGACTTTGGCTGACTACTTCCATGACAAAGTCCACAAGATTACTTTCAAGTACCCCTCGGAGTCATCTCCATTCCCCCTTCCCCCTCTGTCACATTTTCTTCCTTTTCTAAGATCACCGTGGAAGAAACTACTCATGTTCTCTCCTCCTCTAAACTTATTACCTGCTCCTCTGATCCCATTCCTACCCATCTACTAAGCTCCAGCTCCTCCACTGTTGTCCCTTCCATCTCTTCAAGCATGTTGTGGTTACACCTCTCTGCAAGAAACCATTCCTTGATCCTACCTATCCTTATAATTATCACTTAACTCTCTCTTCTGCTTTTTTTCTAAACTACTTAAACGCGTGGTTCTCCACCGCTGTGTTAACTTTCTCTCCTTTCAGGCCTTTCTGGAACCATTGCAATCTGGCTTTTGCCCTCGACATTCTACTAAGACAGTTCCTCACCAAATCCAAGGACCTTTACTCAATTCTCATCCTTCTAGACCTTTCTGCTGCTTTTCACACTGTTGATAACCACCTTCTCTTCAATACCCTGTCCTCACTTGGATTTAGAGGTTCTGTCCTATCCTGGTTTTCTTCCTATATCTCCCACTGCACTTTTAGTGTGTGTTCTGGTGGAGTCTTTTCTACTGCTATCCCGCTTTCAATCAGTGTCCCCCAGGGCTCTGTCTTGGGACCTCTCCTTTTATCTCTCTACACTCAGTCCCTTGGTGCACTCATCTCCTCCCATGGTTTTCAGTACCATCTTTACAAAGATGACTCTCAGATCTGCCCCTCTGCACATGAAATCTCTCTGGGAGCCCAGATCTCTGCCTGCTTATCTGACATTAGTGCCTGGATGTCTCACCACCATCTGAAATTGAACATGGCCAAAACTGAGCTTCTTATCTTTCCCCCTAAGCCCACTTCTCCCCTTCCTCATTTCTCTCTTTCCATGGATAACACTCTACTCCTCCCTGTTTCCTCAGCTCGCAACCTTGGGTCATCTTTGACTCCTTCCTCTCCTTCTCCACACCCATCCAACAGATAGCTAAAACCTCCCGTTTCTTTCTTTATAATATTGGCACAATTTATCCCTTCCTAAGACCCTTATCCATTCTCTAGTTACCTCCCGTATAGACTATTGCAACCTCCTCTTTGCTGGTCTTCCTCTGAATCATCTCTCCTCACTTCAATCTGTTCCAAACTCAGCTGCATGGCTAATCTTCCACCAGTGTCGCTATGCTCATGTCGCCCCTCTTCTGAAGTCACTTCATTGGCTCCCTATCTGTTTCCGCATCCAGTTCAAACTTCTACTACTGACCTACAAGTGCCTTCATTTGGCTGCTCTTAACTATCTTTCCTCTCTTCTCTCCTTACACCCCTCCGCGGAAACTCCACTCTTCTGACAGATCTCTTTCTATCGGTGCCGTTCTCTTCCACTACCGACTCCAGACTTCGATCTTTCTACCTTGCTGCTCCTTATGCCTGGAACAAACTACCCAAGTCAGTGCATCATGCTCCCTCTCTGTCCCTGTTCAAATCCAGGCTAAAACCTCACTTCTTTGAGACTGCTTTTCAATCCTGGTCCCTCTACTTTCCTATTCACCTCCTATGTTTTTCCTTACCATTCTCCTACATATATCCTAATCCCCAGTTGCGTTGTCTGCCTTGACTAGACTGTAAGCTCTTAGGAGCATGAACAGTCTTTTACATGTCTCTGTACAGCGCTGTGTATGCCTTGTAGTGCTCTATAAATGATAAGTAGTAGTAGGCAGTGGTAAATGCAGTTCGCATTGAGGATAGGAGCATCACTAGTGGTGTGCCGCAGGGATCTTTCTTTAGTCCGGCTCTTCTCAATGTTTGTGATAAAGCAACGTGGCTTCTGTGTTTAGTATGGAAAAATAAAGGCTAATAAATAAATAAGAACAAAAGAAAGAATATAAAGTTATTGGACTAATTTAGCACATTTTTGGACTTTTGACTAGCTCCCAAAAGTGAGTAAGGAAGTCCAGAAATGTGCTGTTAGTCCAATAAAAAGGTTATCACCTTACATGCTTTTATTCCAGGGCTTTTATGAAGGAATACTCAGTGGTACCGACGAGTATTGGCACCTTTTTCATTGCCTGCTAAAACTGACCTATGGTCCTCTTGTATTAATGAAAGAGTCTTGCATATGAGCAATGGCACTTTTTTTTGCTAGGAAGAATGCACTGTATTAACCTTTACTTCGAGCTTTTCAACATTTTTGTAAGTAATATTGCAGAGATTTGCCTTTTAGTGGATGATATAAAAATCTGCTATAGGGTAGAGACCCTGGATGATGTGATAACATTAGGAGAGATCAACAAAGTCAGATTGATGAAACTAAGATTTAATGTTAAAGATACAGGGTCATGCATCTGGATTGTAAAAACCCAAGGAAGAAGCACAGGAGAGAGGGTGAAGTTCTTCTGGCATAATAGAAGAGCAGGATCTGGCGGTGATTATATCTGATGATTTTAAGTTGGCAAAACAAGTAGACAGAGTGACAATAAAAGCCCGAAGGATACTTGCATGCACTGGGAGAGAAATGGTCAGCAGGAAAAAGGAGGTGTGTGTGCCACTCCAGAGGACACAAACTAAAACGGCCAGTGGTATTCTTCGTAAAACACATGGGATAGATTTAACATCTAAATATGCATAGTTTGAAAGAAAGACAGGATAGGGAACATATAATTGAGCATTTAAAAACCTAGGAATGCACAAGAAGTCCGCCTTTTTCAATGGAAAGCAAGCTCTGAAAGGAGTGGTCACAGAATGAGGGTGAAAGGGGACAGGCTCAGTAATCTGGGGAAATATTTCTATATGGAAAAGGTGATGGACGTATGGAACAGCCTCCAAGTAGAGGCGACAGTATCTGAATTCAAGAAAGCCTGGGTCAAGCACAGAGGATGTCTGAGAGAGAAGGGTCTGTACTGCTTAGCAACAGGTGTAGCTGGGCAGCTGAACAGACTGGATAGGCTGTATTGTCTGTATCTGTCTTCATTTTTCTAGTTTCTATGTAAAACGCTGCACACACCTGCTATACATATAAATAATATATTCCAAGGCTGGTAAGAATTCCCACAGTTGCTCAGATCTCACTGTGACCCATAAGTGAGTTATATTTCAGTGTGATGGCTCTTAAGACTGGATAATGGAGTCTAAAAAAAACTTGTAGCAGGTTTGTCATCTGCAAAAGGAAACAGGCAGTAAGCACATGGAATCAGAATGAGCTAATGACTATTGTCTGCTATTATGTTCTCTATTTCCACCTTCCTGCATCCTCCCTAGCTGTGTTTCCAGTCTCAGCCCAAGCAAGGCAGGAAACCTGCCCTTCCCAGCACCCCTCTTCCTCCCTCCTACAATCTTATGTGCAGATCCGCATTGTGCTTTTGTATAATATAAAGGGGCAAAAATAGCAACATTTCAGTTCCCCTTCTCATTTACACGTTAGGTTTCATCCAGTCACTTGTAATATTGCTCAGAAGACCTTGTAGAAGAGCAGGCAAAGGTAAGTCTTTGCAATACACAGTCTGCGCTCTCCTGCAGTATGATGGATGCTCCTCTGTTTGGAGGCTTCTGTGCTGGTGATATCAGGTATAGAAGGCCATGAGTGCAGAGGAATGGATACCATTAAGTGAGCCCAGTGAAATGTCAGGGGCTACCTACTGCTGAACCAACCACATTTAGAAAAAAGACAGAGGGCAGCAGTTCAGGGAGGAGGTGAGCATGGTACAGACTGCACTTTATTTTAACAGTGCTGCTGCACCGCCTTCTGATCCTGTTCTTCAACCTCCCCATGCAGCTAGGCAGCAGACAGAATGCTTAAGCACTCAAATTCCTGCTGCAGTAGGCCAAAGTCTCACAATAAAATCCATGAGATTTCATGGCAGAGATGCAGGAAATGAAATTTTCAAGATTGTTACCTGATGCCTGGCTACATGGGGAGATTGAAGATTGAGATTGGGAGCCACAGCAACACTGCTGGAGGTAAGTGCAGCTTATGCCCCACTCACCTCCACTCAGTGTTTCAGATTTTAAAAATGCTATCTGCCTAGAGCAGTGATGGCTAACCTTTTTGAGCCCGAGTGCCCAAACTGCCGCACAAAACCAAAGAATTTCCTCAAAGTGCCAGCACGTCATTTGCATAAGTGGTCTTATTTGCATAAATATTTGCATAATGTTACCATACACTAACTTTTAGTAAACATGTCTCTTAATGAGTGTATGGATAAAGAAAGACTAAAAGATTTCTACATTACTATAATCCAGTGCCAACCGCCAGGCACATTAGGAACTACTACAAACGCTGCCCATTTAGAACCCATAGCAAACCCGCCGTATCCTGACAGCATTACCAGGACTCACAAAGCACCATACCCTACCTATCAAAAGGCAACACTGCAAATATTAAACCAATACATTTCAGAGAATACTGGGGAAAGAGAACAAGTGGCAACGTCAAATAGGAATTTCCTCTTGTACCAAACAAAGCGCAGATGTTAATGATGCACATTTCCCAGAGCTGACATATTCCAGTTAATAAATTCAAAATAAAGAGATATCTTTCTACCTTTTGTGCATTTTTTTTTCAGTTGCAATTGGTCCAGCCACCTTCTTCTGGTTTCTTCATGTTTTCTGCTAACTCTCCATCGTCTGCTGTCCATTTGTCCTTTCTTCTCTCTTCTAGTTTTTTTTCCATTCTCTCTCTCTCTCTACATCTGCTTTAACATACTAATCTTTCTCCTTTTGCTCTTTCCTCATTCCTATTTCATCCACACAAATTTTACCCCTCCATCCTCAATCCCCAATTACTCTCCCAATACCTGGCCAATTGTAGATTTTTCATCCCTCCTACACAAAATTTTTCCCCTCTCCATTTTACTCTCCCAGCCCCATCCCATTCTAATCCTCCCCCAACATCAGCTCCCTTCTAGTTCCAGTCTCACCCAGCATCCATTCCCTTCTAGTCCCTGCATCAGCCCATTTCCAGTCCAAGTCCCTTCATCTGCTCATTTTCAATCCTAGCCCCCCATCAGCCCATTTCTACTCATTTCCTAGCCCCACCATCAGCCCATGTCAAATCATAGCTCCCCTCCACTCAGCCCAATTCCAGTCCAAGCCCCCCCATGAGCCTACTTCCAGTTCTAGCCCCTCCATGAGTCCATTTCAATTCAAGCCCCCACCACAGCCCATTTCCAATCTTAGCTCCCCCCAACAGCCCATTTCCAGTCCTATCCTAGCTGTTCCATCAGCCCATTTTCAGTCCTAGCTCCCTTCCCTCACAGCCCATTTCCATTCCAAGCCCCCTCCCCATCAGCTATTTGCAGTTCAAGCCTCCCCTTCCACTCAGCCCATTTCCAGTCCTAGCAACACCCCAACCCATTACCAGTCCTAGCCCCCCGTCAATCAACTTCCAGTCCTAACCCCCATCACCCCATTTTCAGTTTAAGCCCCCCCCTATAACCCTTTACCAGTCCTAACCCCCCATCAGCCCATTTCCAGTCAGCCCCCCATAGCCCATTGCCAGTCCTAAACCCCCCCATCAGCCCACAGCCCATTACCAGTCCTAACCACATCAGCCCACCTCAAGTCCTAACCCCTCCCCATCAGCCCATTTCCTGTCCTAGCCCCCCCCATAACCCATTATCAGTCCTACACCCCCATCAGCCCACTACCAGTCTTAACCCCCCCATAGCCCATTACCAGTCCTAACCCCCCCCATCAGCCCACTACCAGTCTTAACCCCCCCCATAGCCCATTACCAGTCCTAACCCCCCCATCACCCCATTTCCAGACAGCCCTCATCAGCTCATAGCCCATTGCCAGCCCTCATCAGCCCACAGCCCATTGCTAGTCTTAACTCCCCCCCATAGCCCACTGCGTCTTAACCCCCCTCCCCAGCCCACTGCCAGTCTTAACCCCCCCTCCCTAGCCCATTGCCAGTCTCAACCCCCCTCCCTCCCTCCCTCCCTCCCTAGCCCATTGCCAGTCTCAACCCCCCTCCCTCCCTAGCCCATTGCCAGTCTCAACCCCCCTCCCCCCCTCCCTAGCCCATTGCCAGTCTTAACCTCCCTCCCTCCCTAGCCCATTGCCAGTCTTAACCTCCCTCCCTCCCTCCCTAGCCCATTGCCAGTCTCAACCCCCTCCCTCCCTCCCTAGCCCATTGCCAGTCTCAACCCCCCTCCCTCCCTAGCCCATTGCCAGTCTCAACCCCCCTCCCTCCCTAGCCCATTGCCAGTCTTAACCTCCCTCCCTCCCTCCCTAGCCCATTGCCAGTCTTAAACCCCCTCCCTCCCTCCCTCCCTCCCTAGCCCATTGCCAGTCTTAACCCCCCTCTCTCCCTCCCTAGCCCATTGCCAGTCTTAACCCCCCTCCCTCGGCTCATGGCAATTAAAAAAAAAAAAAGCTGCCCGCTGCCGCCGCGGCGACATGGAGTGTCCCGCGGGGCTCCCTCTGCCCGGCGGGACTCTCCCGGCGCTGCTCAGCCCCTCTCTGCCGGCTTGCAGAGACGCGAAGGGAGAGAGAGTCTCCCTCGCGTCTCTCTTAAGCCCGCAGGGGCAGATGGGAAATTTCCCATCAGCCCCTGCGGGCTTAACAGAGACCCGAGGGAGACTCTCCCTTCGCGTCTCTGCAAGCCGGCAGAGAGGGGCTGAGCAGCGCCGGGAGAGTCCCGCCGGGCTGAGGGAGCCCCGCGGGACACTCCATGCCGCCGCGGCGGCAGCGGGCAGCTTTTTTTTTTTTTTAATGTGCGACCTTCCCGCGTGCCAGCTGCAAGGCCTTCGCGTGCCACAGCTGGCACGCGTGCCATAGGTTCGCCATCGCTGGCCTAGAGGCAATAGAGAAGGGGGAAGGAGCAGGGAGAACTCCCTGAGCCCTCCACTGCCCTCCCCAACAGTTTCCATGCAGACTCACCTCAGGTACCCAACCCACCCACTATGCCACTGTCCCAAAAGCTCTTTCAGGCCAGTCCATCTTCAGGCCCTCGTATACCTCGTATATGTCCTTACTCCATGACAGAACCAACAAAAAAACAGCAGCAGCCACACTCAGCAGAAACGGAACCAAAAAACAAAGGGGTGGCAGGTTCACACACAACACCTTTATTATACAATCAATAGGTGGCCAAAACCCAACACAGGACCGTGTTTCGTGTTGTACTTCGTCAGGGGTTGTAAGGGCACACTAAAAAAACATAAATAAATAAATAAACATAATAATTAGAACAAGTATATAAAAACAGGCTAAAACATCATAACATATTATAAAACTAAAAGGTTGAAAATCAACACATTAATAACTACATCATTGCACTATACCATAAGATAACATAAGATATGCCATACTGGGTCAGACCAAGGTCCATCAAGCCCAGTATTCTGTTTCCAACAGTGGCCAATCTAGGTCATATGTACCTAGCAGTTTCCCCAAGAGACACAAGTTCCACAATGCTTGTACTGGGTCAAGCATTGATATCTTCGGTCACTTCTTAATAATGGTTTATGGACCTTTCCTCCAGGAACTTGTCCAAACCTTTTTTAAATCCAGCTACACTAACAGCCTTTACTACATCCTCCGGTAACAAATTCCAGAGTTTGATTACACGTTGAGTGAAAAAATATGTTCTTTTATTAGTCTTAAATAGTTTAACCTGTAGCTTCATTGCATGTCCCCTAGTCTTTCTATATTCTGATAAGGTAAACAATCGATCTACGTTTACCCGTTCCACTCCATTCATTAATTTATAGACTTCTATCATATCTCCCCTCAGCCGTCTCTTTTCCAGGTTAAAGAGCCCTAACCTTTTTAGCCTTTCTTCATAGGAGTATCCTTCCATCCCCTTTACCATTTTGGTGGCTCTTCTCTGAACCTTTTCTAAAATCACTATATCCTTTTTAAGATACGGCGACCAGAATTGCACACAATATTCAAGGTGCGGTCTCACCATGGAACGATATAGAGGCATTATAATATCTTTTGTTTTATTTTCCATTCCTTTCCTTATCATACCTAGCATTCAATTTGCTCTCTTGGCCGCCGCTGCACACTGGGCGGAGGATTTCAACTTGTTATCCACGATGACACTTAAATCTTTTTCCTGGGTGGTGGTTCCTAATGTGGAACCTTGCATCGTGTAACCATAGTTTGGGTTGTTCTTCCCTAGGTGCATAACCTTGCACTTGTCCACATTAAATTTCATCTGCCATGAACCATGAACCATGAACATAATTAATCATAAAAGAAATATGCATGTATGTAAAATACATTAAAAGGAATGCAAACATATAAAGCTAAAATATTCAGCACAAAAAGAAACGTATAAAAAAGACCAAGGGAATGAGGAGGACAAATGATCAAAATATTCAGCATAAAAAGAAATAAAAGATGCATATAAAAGAGACAAAGGGAACCTGCTACCCCTTTGTTTTTTGGTTCCTTACTCCATGACATACATACATACACACGGACCCTGCTTCACACATCCCTGTTGCCAAAATACCTCTGGCAGCCCACCTACAATTAACACCCCCTACATTCACACACTCCCACATATACCCCAACATATACAAGCCCCTACTCCCTTACCTCATACACAGGGCTGGCCCCAGAGTTGTTTTAAGGTGCTGGCGCTCTAAGAGAACCTTAAGCCTTATACTCTCCCAAGCCGCCAAAATCTATTGTTTAGCTTTGGATGCCCTGCTCTTTGCCACCCCCCAGAAGTTTCTGTCCTAGGCATCCGCCTGGTTTGCCTGATGGTTGACCCTGCCCTGCTTATACATCTTACACACACAAGACACCCCCATATGCACCCTCTGTCTTAGATACCCCTTTTCACACCCATATTTATCCCTTCTCCTCCACCGTATACACTTAAATCCGAACCCTGTATACACATTCTTACCCCCAATATCTATCCACACACACTTTGCCTCAGATATCCCTCAATTTCCACACATACCTCTATACTCCCCTCTGCTCTGTGACTGGAGCTCTGAAGGGGACGCCCCAGCCCCTAATGCCTTGGGCAATATGGTGTAATAGGAGTCCATCTTACATTTTCCACCAGGGGCTCATTCAGTCCCAGCTCTGCTATTGCCTAAATGCCTCTTAACAAACTCAACTCAGCTCTAAACCTTGTAATTTTGTTTTTTTATGTCACAGAAATATAGATCAACACATAAAAAACAAACACACATATGTGTACGGTGATACTTTTTTATTGGACTAATTTAATACATTTCTTGACTAGCTTTCAGGAGCTAACACCCCCCTCCTCATGTCTAAACAGAACGAGCGAAAAGCGTAGTTACTCACCTGTAACAGGTGTTCTCCAGGAGCAGCAGGAATCAGTCCTCACTTATGGGTGACGTCGGCGCCGACGGAGCCCTCGCGGAGCAATTTTCCCCAGCTTTCAAAGAAAGCCTTTGGGAATTGCAGCGCGCATGCGCGGTCGTCTTCCCGCCCGAAGGTGCCATCTTAGCCAGTCAGATGACATAGCTAAAAAAGACAGCATAAAAATTTGCAAAAAGAACATAAGCAGACGATTGCAACTCCAAGGGGAGGAGGGAGGGTAGTGAGGACTGATTCCTGCTGCTCCTGGAGAACACCTGTTACAGGTGAGTAACTACGCTTTCTCCAGGACCAAGCAGGAAGTCAGTCCTCACTTATGGGACTCCCAAGCTCAAGGCTACCGGAGACCCTAAGCACAAAAATGAGCTCCCTCTAGCTCAGCAGCACAGAAGGAAAGAATCTTCGCTGAATTAACACCCACCGGTAGCCCACATCCGGGATGGAGGGTAGGAGTTGCTCAGACCTCAAAGAGATTACGGAGGACTGCCTGTCCGAAAGCACTGTCCCTGCGGGACTCCCTCTCGAGACAGTAATGGACCGCAAAAGTCTGGCTCGAAGACCAAGTAGCGGCCCGGCAGATGTCTGCCAGCGGAACAGAGCGGAGGTAAGCCACTGACGTAGCCTTTGCCCGAACGCAATGAGCCGTGACTCGACTTTCTAAGGAGAGTCCGGCTGCCCCATAAGCCCAAGAGATACAGTCCGCAACCCAGATGGACAGAGTACGCTTGGAGACCGGGAGCCCCAATTTATTGGGGTCAAAAGACACAAAAAGCTGAGCAGCTTTACGGTGCTCCCGCGTACGGTCAAGGTAGAAGTTCAGAGCCCTTCTACAGTCCAGGGTATGGAGGACCGTTTCAGCTCGGCTGGAGTGTGGTCTGGGAAAGAAGGTTGGAAGTACCGCCTCCTGATTGATGTGAAAAGGGGAGACCACTTTCGGAAGAAATTTAGGGTGAGTCCGTAGGACTACCCTATTTTTGTAGAACCGAGTGTAAGGGGGATCAGACACGAGGGCCTGCAATTCACTTACGCGTCTAGCGGAAGTGAGGGCTATCAAGAACAGTGTTTTCCAAGACAGAAAACGGAGAGAACAGGTAGCCATAGGTTCAAAAGGCGGACAGGTGATCCGCTGCAACACCACATTCAGGTCCCAGTCAGGCGCTGGCGGGCGCAGAGGTGGTTTAAGTAGAAGGAGACCTCGGAGAAACCTCGCTACGAGAGGGTCATTGGAGAGAGGTCTGCCGTCCACCGGCACATGATGTGCTGAAAGAGCACTGAGGTGAACTTTGACGGAGTTGGACTTAAGTCCCAGATTAGAGAGGTGCAGCAAGTACTGCAAGATCACCGACACCGGGCAGGAGAAGGGATCCTGAGACTGTTGGGTACACCAGACTGCAAAGCGACGCCATTTAAGGGCGTAGCATTTGCGGGTAGAAGGCCGACGCGAAGCCAAGACGACCTCCTCCACCTCCGCCGGCAGGAGAAGGGGAGCAAGGACTACCCTCTCAGCAGCCAGGCCATGAGGTTGAGAGACCTGAGGTTGGGGTGCAGGAGGGACCCCTGATCCTGAGTGAGGAGATCCGGTTGTACCCCCAGAGGGATTGGATCCTCCACCACCAGTTGCAGCAGGAGCGGAAACCACGGCTGCCTGGGCCAGCGAGGGGCCACCAGGATCATGAAGGCTTTGTCTCGGAGAACCTTGAAAAGAGTCCGAGAGACTAGCGGGATGGGAGGGAACGCATACAGAAGGCTCCCCGACCATGAGATCAGAAAGGCGTCTGCCGCAACCCGAAGGGGGTGTGGCAGACGAGAGCAGAAGCGAGGAAGCTGCCGGTTGCGAGGACTGGCAAAGAGATCCATCGTGGGGAGGCCCCACTTGAGGAAGAGCTTCTGAACTACCAAGGGATCCAGACGCCACTCGTGCGGCTGGAGGACCCTGCTGAGTTTGTCCGCAAGGCAATTGTCTCGGCCCGGGAGATAAACTGCCTTGAGGAGAATGCCGTGACTGACGGCCCAAGAGCAGAGCTTCTGAGCCTCCCGGCAGAGGAGAAAGGAGCCCGTGCCCCCCTGTTTGTTCACGTAGAACATGGCAACTTGATTGTCCGTCTGGACAAGGACGGACTGTTGGGAAGTCAGGTGGGAGAAGGCCCTGAGAGCTAGGCGGATCGCCCGGAGCTCCAGGAAGTTGATCTGCTGAGCAGACTCCCACGTGGTCCAGAGGCCCTGAGTACGCGCCTCTTGGCAATGCGCTCCCCAGCCCAGGAGGGATGCATCGGTGGTCAGCACCCGGGTCGGCTGAGGTGACTGGAAGGGCATACCGAATGTCAGGTTCGGCTGCCGGAGCCACCACCGGAGAGACGAGATCAGCGGCTCGGAAACGCGCACTAGGTCTGCGAGGCCGCCCGTGGCCTGTCGCCACTGCCGGCGGAGACACCATTGAGCAGACCGCATATGCAGGCGGGCATTGGGGGTCACATGGACAGTGGAAGCCATATGGCCGAGCAGTCTCAGGAAGCGCCTGGCGGAGACCAGGGGCTGGCTGCGAAAGCGGTCGGCTAGGTCCATGAGCCGCTGAGCCCTGTCGAGCGGTAGATACGCTCGCGCCTGAGGAGTGTGCAGCCTTGCGCCGATGAACTCGAGATCCTGTGAGGGGAGCAAAGTGGACTTTGCGAAGTTTATGACAAAGCCCAAGTGCTGCAGCAGAGCCACCGTGCGACACGTGGCGTTGGTGACCTCCTGAGCGGACGCTGCTCTGATGAGCCAGTCGTCGAGGTACGGAAAGACATAGAGGCCGTGAAGCCGGAGATGGGCCGCCACGACCGCGAGACATTTTGTGAAGACTCGCGGTGCGGAGGACAGGCCAAAGGGCAGTACTCTGTACTGGTAATGATTTCCCGCCACCACAAACCTTAGGTATTGGCGGTGGCTTGGGTGGATGAGGATGTGCGTGTAGGCATCCTTTAGATCCAAGGAGCATAGCCAATCTCCCTGCTGGAGGTAGGGCAGAAGGATTCCAAGGGTAAGCATTTTGAACTTCTCCCGCACAAGGAACTTGTTGAGGTTGCGCAAGTCCAGGATGGGTCTGAGGCCCCCTGTTCTCTTTGGTATCAGAAAATACCGTGAATAGAAGCCTTGACCTCTCAGGTGGTGTGGCACCGGTTCCACCGCCTGATCCTGCAGAAGACCTGCTAACTCCTGAAGGAGCAACTCCCTGTGCAGAGGGGGGCGCGGAGGCTCCCCCGGAAAATAGGAGGGAGGGACCTGATGGAAGTGGAGAAGGTAGCCTTCTCGCACGACCTGAAGCACCCAGGCATCTGCGGTGATGCTGGACCACCTGTGGGCGAAGTGAACCAGCCGGCCTCCGGTGCTGGGGGGGACCAGCGGGGGGGGAAAGGCTATGCTGAGCGAGTCAAAAACCCCCACCCTGCTGAGCAAGGGCTGGTGGTGCAGGCTTGGGGGCCTGCTGCCTACGGGACCCGTTACCCCGTCCCTTGGCCTGCTGGCCCTGTTGGGGAGCTGCAGGGGCCTGATAATGGGGGTATTGTTTGTAGGCAGCCGCCTTCCTCGGGTAAAAGGACTTTTTCCCCGAGCCCTTCTTTTTCTGGGAAGGGGCGGAGGTCTTCCTAGAAAGCCTGGTCCTGGTGAGAGTCTCAGTCTCAATTTGTGCAGCCTTTTCCGCCATGGGCTTGCCAAAGAGGTTTTCGCCTCGGCAGGGGACATCGACCAACTTGTCCTGTACCCAGGGCTCAAGGTCTGACGACTGAAGCCAAGCCTGTCGGCGGGCACCGATGCCGGCTGCGGCCACTCGAGCCGAGGCTTCAAAGCCATCATAGGCTGCTCGGGACATGAACTTAGAGCATTCCCGAATGCCGGTGGACAAGGCTAGGAACCTCCGCAAGGGCTCCTCGGAGAGACCAGCGGAGAATCCGGCTAGCTCTTTAGCCAGATCCCGGAGATACATGCCCATGTATAGCTGGTAAGTCTGGACACGACATGCGAGCATAGAGCCCTGGAAGCACTTCTTGCCAAGGCCATCCAGGTTACGGGCCTCCCTGCCAGGAGGCACCGAGGAGTGCATCTTCTGGCTCTTAAGACGATGCATGGCCGATTCCACTACCATGGAATGGTGTGGCAGCTGCGCCTTTTGAAAGCCAGGGCTCTTGCGGACCCAATAGATAGAATCGACCCGCTTGCTCAGGACCGGCGAGGAGGCCGGACTCTCCCACATGCGGAAGAGTAGTCGTTCCAGCATAGGAGGAACCGGCACAGTAAAGTGTTCCCTCGCGGGAGAGTCATACTGGAGGGCGTCGAGCTCTTCGGCTCGAGGCTCCTCCTCGGGATCCGCAGGGAAGGCCAAAGCCTTGGCCATATCCCTAACGAAGTCCGAGAACCGGGCATCCTCCGGGGGGGACTGCTTCCGAGGCTCGGACTCCGGTGAGTCCGAGGGGACACACCGAGTCCGGAAAGAATCAGGTGACTCTTCCTCCTCAGACTCCCAGACCGACTCCGACGAGGACTCGGTGGGGTCGGCCCGGGCAGGGTGCGGCGCCAGCCGCCCCGACGCCGAGGGAGTCGGCGTCGGCGACCTCGGTCCCGAACGGGAGGCCGAGGGCGACCTCGACCGAGGATCGACTCGAGTTCTCATCGACTCGAGGATCGGCTCGGTCTCCGGGGTCGACTTGGACGTCGACGTCCCGGCGGTCGGGGCAGCGACGCCAGCGAAGCCAGCGAGCAGTGCCCTCTGCTGGTCCATGAAGGCAGACAGTCTGCTCTCCAAGGCCGTCAACCTGAGTCCGAGCTCAGGTGACCCAGCAGCCCCCGACTCGGGCCCCGACGGCGTCGGGCCCGACGTCGGCTGTCGCGGAGGCGAGTCCAGAAGGACCACAGGACTTACCCGGGCAGGCATCTCCGACTCCAGGCGAGGTCGCTTCGGGATGTGTTCCTTCTCCAAGGACCCGGGGCGGCTGTCGGGGCTATGCGACCTGGCCCTCGCGGAGCCAGAAGCGTCCACCGACGCCGCCCTCGCGGGTTTTTCCTTCCGACGATGGTCCCCGGAGGGAGAACCCCGGTCGGAGGAGCTCCGGCGACGGTCCGAGCTGGAGCCTTTCGACACGGAGGCCTCCGACGAGGTCCGGGTACGGCTGGGGTCAGCGAAGATTCTCTCACGCTGATGCCGCCGACTTCTCAACGCCTTTGAGGACAGTTTGCTGCAGGGCCCACAGATCAGTTCCTCATGATCCGGGCCCAGGCAGCGGAGGCAAAAGTCGTGTGTGTCGGTTAGTGACATATTTCGGTCACACCGACCACACCGCTTAAACCCACTGGCAGCCATCGGGGGAAAAAGGGCCCCTGCGAGGTCAAAGGACCGGGCTGCCAGGGAAAACGAAAACGAAAGCTGACTAAGTCAGAAAAACCGAAAAAAAGTAAGAGGACTCGAGACCGGCGTCGCGAGTCCGGGCGGGAAAACGATCGGCGTCGAACCGAAAGAAAAAAGGATAAAATAAAGAAGAAAATCAACTTTTTCGCGGGGACAAGACGGGGACGTCTGTAGGGCTCCGCGGAAAAAAGAAGACTGGCTAAGATGGCACCTTCGGGCGGGAAGACGACCGCGCATGCGCGCTGCAATTCCCAAAGGCTTTCTTTGAAAGCTGGGGAAAATTGCTCCGCGAGGGCTCCGTAGGCGCCGACGTCACCCATAAGTGAGGACTGACTTCCTGCTTGGTCCTGGAGAAAAAGACATTACCAGAAAACATAGGTGAATCATAAAAAGCATTCCAATGATAGTCTGAAGGAGAAACGTTTTGGGAAGGTTCATTAGGTGACAGGCTGTAGAATTTTCTGGCTCATCATGAATTAGAAAACCATCAGATCAATCTTTAGCAACTGTGATCAACATTTTTTTATAAAGTTGGTGGCTGTGGCTAAATAATAACCAGATATTCAATGCTGGTATCCAAATAGTGGTTAGCACTGAATATCAGCCGCAGCTGTTGTCCGTAGAGTTGTGATTTTTAGTGCCATTACATGAATAACTATCCATAGGGCTGGTCTGTCCACTAAGCAGACTAGGCATCTGCCTAGAGAAGCAGACCTCGGGGCATGGCAGCATGGCCCCTGCAGACTGGCAAGACAGTGGGCAGAACAAATTACTGTCAGCACAGCATCTGAGCCTGCTGCTCCCACCCCTCTGACAGGATGTTTGCATCAAGGAGGCAGGACTAGAAGGCCATGAGTGACACACAGTAATGGACGGCCAGCTACTGCACAGAGCACTTTGCTCTGCTACTGTTTCACTGGACATTTGGGTGAGAGAGAAGGGAGGGGGAGATGCTGGCACTTGGGGGAAGGAGGGACGGGATGGGATGGGAAGAAGCGATGCTGGACATTTCTGACAGGTGTAGAGTAGGAGCGATGTTGGACTATGGGGGAGGATAGGGAAGAGGAGGTTCTGAACAAGCTGCTCCGGGAGAGGAGGTGGGGGGGATGTGGCTGAACATTCGCCTAAGGCCCCAGATACCCTTAGGCTGGCCCTGGCTATCTAGATAGCCATTTAGGATAGCTTTTTTGCTGTCCTAACTGAATAGCTATCTGTATAGTGGTGCTGAAAGTCTCTGCTATACAGATACATCAAGGGACCTCCTCAGCACTATCCAGATAGGTCCATGGCGGGCAGAGGGAATATTCAGTGGCACTATCCAAAGAGGAGTCTTTGAGAATTGACTTGCTTGATCTTACATGAGTCCTTTCTTGTCTCTTCCAAAGATCATTTTAACTTCAAAAGTCTTAAGCTCCTGGGTGGTTTTAAATTTTCTTTGAAAAATACCAATAATAAGGACATCGATGAAGACAAAGCGAGCATAAAGTTTGGGTTTGAGTAGAGGAATGGTGTAGCAGTGAAGAGTAGCAGCTGTAAGCAAGAAAACCATTGTTCAAATCCCACTAATGCTCCTCGTGGCCTTGATCAGGTCACTTACCCCTCCATAGCCTCAGGTATGAACTTACAGGCCGATGCAGAAAGCCGGCGCTGAAGTCACATGCTATTAACTGTGGATGCGTTTTTGTAGAATGCCGATAGCACGAAACGTCAGCACTAGTATGCAGCAAAGGGGGTGTGCAAAACTTCGGTCTAACGTTGAAAGGAGGGGAGCCAACACATGCACAAACAACAGATGCGCTACAAGTGGATGTGTGCACATGCGCGTAAATGTCAAACGCTCACGTTATGCGCACACAACGTGCAGGTTCTTTTGGTGCTCACCCCATGATAATCAGCACTAATTCATCCGAAAACATTTTTTTTTTATGAAATCAGAACAAAGAGACATGACAGTAAATGGAGAATGATACAAGTGAGTCCAAAAAACACACAAGGATAAGAAGCAAAAGACATTTCTTCTTGAACGCTGAACTTTCGCTTATATGCTGAAAGATACACGCAGAAAGTTTTCACCTCGAAGGTAACTGTTCATCAGTACATACCCTGAAGCAGTCTTTCCCTACGTACGCAATTTTTAAGTCACCTCAAACCAAGCATAGAGATAATGCCACTCCTGAACTTTACTCCTGGCTTTGTAATCCTCTACACACTTCTCTGCATTGGGCACAGACCTTACTAGCATTCTATTTTAATATGCACACCTCATCTGCATACATTATTATTTAAATATGCTTGGTGTTGCTGTGTGTGCATACTTTTTTTTTTTTGCTATTTATGCACACATCACTCTTTTCTGCATTTGGTATAGCAGTACTTGTGCGTATATTATTACCACTATTACTATTAATCGTTTATATAGCGCTACAAGGCGTACGCAGCCCTGTACAGATTGTAGAGCTTACAATCTAATGAACTCAGACAATACAATAGATGAGAAAAAGGGTACAAATAGGGGAAGGGGAAGACGACAAAAGAAAACAAGGGATCAGGATCCAAAAGCAGCCATAAAGTGGTGAGCCTTTAGCATGGATTAGAAAAGAGGGAGAGATGAAGCCTGGCATACAGATGTAGGTAGTTTGTTACAGGCATAAGGAGCAGCAAGATGAAAGGACTGAAGTCTAGAACTGGCAGTTCACGAAGAGGGGTGTAAGGTAATGAGGAGCAGTAGAATGAATGCATTTATAGGTCAGAAGGAGAAGTTTGAATTGGATACAGAAACAGAAGGGGAGCCAATGAAGTGATTTGAGAAGAGGGGTCAAATGAGTATATCGAGGCTGGTGGAAGATTAGTCACGCAGCAGAGTTCTGAACAGATTGAAGGGGAGCGAGGTGACTCAGAGGGAGACCAGCAAGGAGGAGGATGCAGTAGTCGAGACGGGAGGCGACTAAAGAGTGGATAAGTGTTTTAGTAGTGTGTTCAGAAAGGAAGGTGTGAATTTTGTTAATGTTATAGAGAAAGAAACAACAGGTTTTAGCTATCTGTTGGATGTATGTGGAGAAAGAGAGGAGGAAACAGGATTAATAAGAGTTATCTATAGAGATAGAGAAAGGAGGAAGGGAGAGGAAGGTTTAGGGGGAAAATAAGAAATGAAATAAAATAAAATAAAAAGACTGCTTCTTTTATAGTGCTCAACTGGAAACTCCAGTGTCCCAACTCTCTCTCTTTCTCTCTCTTTTTCCAGTTTTCACTTACATCCAGTTACCAAGCACAATATAATCTTGCTTCTCAATAAAGTCAAACATTTTAACCAAAATTCCAGCTCTCACAACTCCACACCTCACATGCATAGCCAACTCTTTCTCTTCTCCAGCCCTAGCTGCCAATTCCTTAGCCCTATCACTCACATTCTATCGCCAACTGTAAAAGTATACTTCCACTGCCAGTCTCAAAAATAGTCCCAGGCACCTTCCACAGGGGAACAAAAATCAATAAATCCCTAAATAAAAGCATCATATTTCACCTAATTAGATCATTTAGTAATTTTCTGTGCTGTTTCTTTAAAAATCCCACGCAGCTGAGTAATTTGTTACAAATCTGCATCACTACGCTACTCTTTCCTGCCTGAAGCAGAGTTCTATATAGAGATCCCTACACTGCCTTTTCACTCCCTAAACCTGTTTTACATCCGGGTACCTTTTCATTTTAAGTTGGCATGTTATCTGAGCGCAAAGGGCTCGCTACTCTTTCTGCATCGACCCATTAGATTGTAAGCCCTCCAGCTGAATGTAACTCACCTTGAGCTACTCCTGAAAAAAACATGAGCTAAATAAAAATAAATCATGCTATGCTTATGGAGTCTAGATTGAGAACAAAAGATAAGATATAAAGTTTCACTTACAACTCTTAGGCTGCAAGGTCTTTTGTAGAGTTAGCATAAAAATATTTATCTACTCCAAGAGAAACTGAATATCTAAAGCTAGCAAGATGTATTCTCAAGCCATTTTCTGGCCCCTTCTGTATTAGGAAGTTAATGCATAAATTAGCATATGTTTACTGATAGCATGCGCTAACAGTTAACAGGACATCTTAACTTCCACATTAACAGCTAATTAGTCCTACTTGTCAAATCCTATGAGTCATTTTACAAAAGCTATTTTGTGTCTCATTTTGTGCATCAGATTTTTTTCATAATTCTTCAAGTAAAACTAGTTAATAAATGTATGTATACATCATCACTATACTGCTGCTCAAGTACAATTATTTGTTATTTCTTAATCTTTCCATTTATTTCCAGAATATCGACATCTCTAGACAACAGTACAATACATGGTGAACATATTTCTTCCCTGGTAAGTCTTTAAGGAATTTTCAGGTTCCTGGTTATATAAATCTGTGCAGCTTCCGAAATCTGAAGGAGCAATGTCAGTTTCTGACACAGCTGGAATCCACAACACCCAAGAACCATGCAGATTGTCCACATGGTTTAATATATATGGGGACATTTTACTTACCAAATAATGTCCTTTCCTTGAGTCCTGCTAGATCAATCCAGACAAGTGAGTTATGTTCCCCTACCAGCAGATTGGTGGAGACAAAAAAAAACAATGAAAAGCCCAAGTTTCAATGACATCACTCTTATGCCTCTATCCGCCTCAGCCACCATTGGTCTCTTCAGTATCCATCCCAAGGCATATGGGAGAACATGGCAAGCCTCACCCAACCTCAATGTGGGCAACAATGGGCAATCAGACAGAAGAGAACTATGTACTGGAAAGCATAAAGAGAAGGCTAATCGTAGAAGATAAACCTGCAGGGCCAAATATTTAAATCATAACAGACCCAAGGTTATTGCCATAGAAGAACAGTGCAAACATTTCCAGGGGCAGACACTGGACTGGTCTAGCAGGACTCAAGCAAAGGACATTATTTGGCAAGTAAAATGTCACCTTCTATATCATCCTGCTAGACCGGTCCAGGCAAGTGGGATGTACCAAAGCTATGACTCCAGTGGGTGGGAAGAAGACACAGCAGCTTGCAAAACCCTTGAGCTAAAGGCCATGTCTGCCCACGTGTGGACATCCAAGCAGTAATGCTTGACAAAAGTGGAAAATGATATCCATATTGCTGCCCAACAAATGTCTGCAGGGGCAACCAAGCTTTGCTTTGCCCAAGAGGACGCTTGCACGTGAGCAGAATGGGCATGCAAGCCCTCCGGAACTGGCTGCTCAACAGGCTCTTATCATGATAAGAGCATGGAGCTGAACTAATTTTCCCTCCTCCTATGGCTACCAAAGAGACCGCAGTCTAGTGCAGCCTCCCACGTCATACTCAAGTGAGAGAGTCACCCTCATGGTGGTCGTTTACAAGCGTTTAATCAATCTTTTCCTCTCAGTCTTCTGAAGTTTCTTCAGAGAGGAGAAAATCCATCGACCATTTACTGGAGGCAAAGAAATACTGAAGAGACCTCTGGTGGCTGAGACGTATAGAGGCATGGGAGTGATGTCATTGAAACCTGGACTTTTCATTTGTTCTTTGTCTCCACCAATCTGCTGGTAGGGGAACACAATCCACTTATCTGGACTGGTCTAATAGGATGATATGGAAACTAGGATTAATAACCATGACTTTCAGTGTTTGTGTCCAGCTGTGGTGGTGAGGTGTTCTACAGGGAAAGGGGACAGAATGAAGGGAGCAAAGGAGCAATGGCACATGTGGGCTGAGATGAGGTGAGAAGATGAGCATGTGTAGTAGGCATTTAGGGTAAGAAGGGCACAGAGTGATGAGAGGTGGAAAGCATCTTGTGTGAGAACCAGAAGCAGGCTCTTAAGGAAAGAAGGAAGAGAAGACAAAGCAAAGGAGGACAGATAGAGTATGGAAAAGAGAAGAGAAGACTATATTGGAGGTGCCATGGAATGGATGTAAGGCATGTGTGGTGGAAGGTGAGACAGGAAGGAGGAAAAGGGCACATGGATAGGAAAGAAAAGGACAGTCTACAGGGGTGAGTTGAGAAAGTGGAGAGATGCACATGGGTGGTAAAAGAGGACAAGGATACATGCAAATGGTAGTGCGTTTAAAGTCCCTGGATAGTGTGGGAAAGGCAGCAGAGCTACTTAGTCAGCTTTCCATCTATCCCTCTCTGTCTCTCCCTGTTATCACCTTCTACCCCCTCAATCCCCTTCCCTCTCCTTAATCAGTGTCAATACACAGTGAGCTTCTTAATCTGCCAAGGATTGAGAAATGTTCAGAAATTCTCTCAGGACAATGATGTGACCTGCGGTCAGCATGGAAGCGCCTACAGCTGCCAAACTGGTAGCTATCCAGGGATGCCTGGGATCAGAAACCTTGAGTTCACATTACCCAAAAATTCCAGCTCAGAAAGCAGCAACAGCCCGATTTCAATGTGAAAGGGCTGGACATACAGAGTGCAGTTTGCAAATGTTTTACACAGGCTAACTGCTGGAAAAATATAAATTGTCCACCCTGCTTGCAAAAAGGGGCTGGTCCAGGATGGGGCTAAGTCAGGTAGGGAAAATGTACATGGTGGTTTTACTATGAAAGCCTCGCTCATACCTTCTATGGTGTATTTGAACCTACTTCAAAGCATAGGCGAATATACATAGGTGCGTTGTACTCATTGTCCACGACCACTAGTACTTTGAAAGGGAAATCTCACATGGGCTACCCGTGGGTACAATGCAAGTCCCGCACATGTACACATTTCCTTGCCCCTTCGTTACAAGTATATTGAAGTTCAATGTATAGTATGACTGTTTCTCCTCCCAAGTTTAAGACCTTGTTCCGTTTAACAGTTTGTTGATCTGTTAATTGTAAACAGCTTTGGCTCCGAGATAAAGCAGTATATAAAAACAGATAAATAAATAACAATCTTTCCAGCAAAGGACCGAGTACACTAGGAATGAACAAAAGAAATGCAGAGATCCAACAACCTTTGAGAGCTTTGAGCACTGATGGAAAACAACCTCTCCCCATTCAGCAACAAACACTGCAAAAGGAGAACTCCTTCAGCAACTTACTCCACTCACATCCCCTTGCTTAAGAGTGACGTACATTCGTGTCATGGTAATCTGCTTTTTCCAATCTCTTGGTGGATACATACATACATTTATTCATGTATTTATTTATATGTATTAGTCGCCTCTATAGATATATGCTCAAGGCAATATACAATAACAAAATTAAAATGCATACATTAAATCATACATATAAAATCACTCAACCATCAATTCTAATTACCCAATAACTACTCCATAATAATGCACGAAACCAAGCCTCCAATTAGAGCTCTCCAACATCCCTAAAAGCTCACCATGGCCATGGCCAACAAAGATAATTTGTTTCCTTTTGGAAACAGCCTGCCATTGGGCTGCAAAGAATAAAAGTATTGGGCCAATGTTCAATGGCAGCAGCAGGTGCCGTTTAAACACAAACCTGAATATTTAATGCTGGGGTCATAGCTGGCCATTGGCATGGAATATCTGGTTTGCTGATGAGCAGTTTAGCTAACTAGGCAGCGGCGATATTCATCCTTTGATATGCTTAACCTTAGCCGGTTTATGTTAGCCAGCCAGCAGCTGAATATCACCACTGACCAGTTAATGTGAGCTCCGTTCCCAGAACACCCTGATAGAACACATTTAGCATCAGGATGTGTAGCAAGCTTAGGAACATATATTAAGCAGCACAGAACGACTATATGCCGCTGAATATCCTACTTAATGGGATTCATGCCGTCGCTAATCGCATTAATCCATGCATTTAATTTAGACCATCATTTTTAAACATGTGGACAGTAATTCCAGAAGGAGCCGGCACGCTATGAACATTCCCAAGTGCACATGCTGGCACTATTTTATTAAGGAAAGCATTGAGCTTTACTTCATAAGATATTGGCGGATGGACGCGCCGGAATATAGACGTAGTCACTTACACCTGTTCTAGGGCAGGTGTAACCTAGGGCACCTAGATTGTCACTGTGACACGCGTAAGTCGTAGTGTTCTACAACTTACAGGTGTCAACCAAGGTTGTGCCTACACTCTGTCCAAGCACCGCCCCAGTGCATGGCCCATCAGAAGTTGCACGTGAGTGGCACTTCCACGTGTGCGTACAGAATAGCAAACAGCCAATGTGCATATGGAAGTGCGCATTCATGCGTGTAATCCATGAAAATAGGGACTTACGCGTGTAAATAGCACATAACGTTCAGCGCACCCTATATAAAATCAGCCTCATGGGTACATGTGCACATTTAGCTGCATAACAAACTAGGGAAGTGCAGTCACTTGGGATGAAAAATCCTATATCATTTCATATTATTTTCAAATGGGAATGCCAGGAACCCCCCATAATGTCACTGTTTTCATTGTCGTCAATAGCACACACTATTCTAAAGCAGCACTAGGACAGATTAGGAGATAAAGAGCTTGCGGTTTCCTGTTCCTAAACATGTGTGATTCTTTTGTTAATGAGAAGCATGATAATGCTGTATTGTTGGAGTTTTCCTCCCAGCCTCCAATTTTGCTTCACAGACTGATTCCCAATTTAGTGAATATTCTTACGCCAAATTACTTGATATAGTTTGGAGAATATTTTTTTTGCACCTAGTAAAGGAGAGTAAGCATCCACAAATTTCATTTATTATACAGTGAGGGCTTGGCATCTATTAACTGCTAAATACAGAACAAGGAAATAAATTCCAAGAGCTGCTTGCTAGATAGGTTGTTTGTTTGATTTTTAATTGAGTCTTTTGAGGTCATTATCTCAAGTAAATTGGATTTTTCTGTATCCTGAGCAGCGAGAACCTGTAAAAGGGGTCATGCAGGGCCGGTCCAACCATCAGGCAAACTAGGTGCTCACCTAGGGCGGTAGCTTCTGAGGGTGGTGGCAGCAAAGAGTAGGACATTCAAAGCGAAACAATAGATTCTGACAGCCAATTTAGCTGGTGAAGAATGGAAGCGGGAGAAATGTGCTGGAATGCAATTATAATGCGACCACAAAGTGGTGATATTCAGTGCTAGGGAGGAGTGGTCTAGTGGTTAGGACAAGGTACTTCAGGCCAGAGGGCCGGGGGTTCAAGTCCCACCTGGGGACAGCAATCTCAGGCCAGAGGGACTGGGATTTCTAGTCCTATAGGCACTCCTTGTGGTCTTGGGTAAGCCACTTAACCCTCCATTGCCCATGTTCCCTGTAAGTATTAGCGTATGTGTCTCATATCCCCTCGTGTTAAATGTATCCCCCAATTGACCGCTTTGACTCGGTGAAAAGCGGGATATAAATACAGCTAAATAAATAAATATCTGGTTAAGTCTGGTTGACAAGTATCTGTTTCACTTTAGGATAGTGATTTTCAGCAACCTGACTTTATGCGATCTGGCTATATGGATAGTGGCTAAATATTGCCATCAGTATCCAGACTGCCAACAGCAGTCACTGCTGAGACTGCATATTCAGCAGAGACCACTCTCCAGACACTTCCACTGAATATCCAGTTTAATTTTTGCCCATGACAGCTGGTGCTTTAAAAACACTGAACGCTGCTGGTTGAATATCAGGCCTATAGTTGTTACGCTTACCCTCACCCTGCCCCGTACTCATATACAGATAGTATTGCGCTGTTCTTTCAGACAGTCAGGCTCATTCTGTCCGTGTAAGTTTTGAAAACGCATTGATAGTGAGGCTACACATTCCCTGGCTACTAATGACTGTATAATTTCCTTTAAATATCAGCTCCAATAGTGTGAGCATCCAACCGAGTTTCAGGCCCTTGATGAGGCCCGTTAATCAAACCTAGGACAGCTGAGTCAAGGTTCCAAACAAAAGCTAAATTTTTATTTCTTACAGAGACAAAGGAAATGCCCGTCTTACCCTTTTCAAGCTTCAAACAGTATACATATAGGGTTAGAGCATACTCCCAAACCCCCTTTTCCTTTTATGGGCCTCTCTGCCTCTCCATAGGTCTGGGTTTTTACGTTTCTTGCGGGGGTTCGGCCTTTGACCTCAGCTATTGCCCTTTTAAGGTGGATTGGGTTGCTGTCCCTTAAGGAGGACCGGGATCTTGTCTGTACAACCCTTCACACCCGCCATTCCCCCCCCCCCCCCCCTCCAACTTTCCTGGTTTGAATGTCAGCCTCTGCTGCAGCCACTTCCTGGGAAAAGAAATAAGCATTCTACTGGTCCTTGCCTGCCCTAAGATGCATTTTGTAGATGAGGGGTAGAGACTTAAGAACCATTGCATCACTCTGGCATTGGTTTCTTCTTGATTACAGCACAGGCTCTCTCCTAAGGGAGGAGTATCCAGCTTATAAAAGCCACTGGATGTTCCTGGCCATCCTTAAACAGGGCCAGAACTGCTCAGAAGCTTACTTCAGAAATGCCATCTGAAGGGGCAATTTAAGTTGGGGTTAAACAGAACTGGTTCTCAGCACAGAGTCTCTTTTAATCATTTGGAAGGCTTCCTCCAGCTCTTCAAACGAGGAAATCTTCTCAGGTGCCCTCTTCTGCGGCAATCGGGTTAATGGCTCTGCCTTCTCTATGAACTTTGGGATGAAGCACCAGTAGTAGACAACAAGCCCTAAGAAAACTCTCACCTGTGTCTTTGTCTGGAGACCAGACACTCATCTAATGGTATCTAGTTTCCATATTTTTTATAGACTTGCCCCTCCCCTATGAAATAACTCAGATACTGGACCTCTTGTCCTCCTAGGAAACAATTCTTTCAATATGCAGTCAAGCTGGCCTTTCTCAGACTTGTAAGGACAGCTTGTCCTTGTTTTAAATGGATCTCACAGCACTGTAGATTACAATAGTGCCAAGGTAAGCAACTGCATAACTGTCATGGCGTCTCAAGAGGCAGTCTACCAGATGCTGGAATGAAGCTGGGACTCCAAGTCCAAATGATAGTACAGTAAATTGAAAAAGCCTTTCAGGAGTCAAAAAAAGCCGTCTTTTCCTTTGCTACTGGAGCAAAGGGTATTTGACAATACTTATTTTTGGAAAAATAGAAGATAACAGCAGATAAAGACCATACGGCCTATCCAGTCTGCCCATCCATAGCAACTATTAGGCTCTATAATCCCTTCCTCTGCCTCACGGATCCTTTGTACTTGTCTCGTGCTTTCTTGAATTCAGATACAATTGTATGTAGTAAGAAAAGTTTTTGAATGGACCCAGTAGTTTCCTTCTGCTCTTTTTTTAATTTCTAGCTCAATTGGAACATAATTTCTAGCTCAATTGGAAGGCCATAAGCCTTCATTCACAACTACTCATTTTATGTATCCCCCAAAATATGTGGTCTGGTCGTTATAGTAATGGCTGTGGGCCAGGAGCCCTGCATCAGGACCCCTCCTGGATTCCTGCAGTCATGGGCCTTCAATCTAGCTGCTAGATATCATCTTTAAGCATTCACTATGCCTGAATGGGCTGAGAAGCGTAGATACCCAAGGAACTTTAGGAGAGGCCAAGTGGAGCTCTGTGTTTGCCTAGTAGCACTATACAAATGACAAATAGTAGTCATGGAGGATGAATCTCTTAAGTTTGCCTGTGAGCAAGTTCAAACGATAGATGGGAAGCCAATCCTTAGGCTAGAAACCCAGAGACTGTCTCTGACCTTTATCATGGGTAAAAAGGACCAGACGAAGCAGGTAATGGATTGGAGGGACTCAGCGGTGGCTACTAGATTTTTGCAGGTGGAGCAGCATTATTTTCCTTTTTTGAATTTGGTTTAAGGGTCAGCAGGTAATCAACCCATACATAAAACATATGTGGGAAACATGGCAGAAGGGCTGTCAAAGGGTGGAACCAGGCAGGAGGTTCTTGATTCCAACTCCTATTAGGCGAATGCTGGAGTTTGGCTCAGGGAGGGAAAGCGTCTTTAGGCACTGGGAAACGTTGGGTATAGACACATTTGCTAAGATGATTGACTGTCAGGTGCTGAAAATATTTGGAGAGTTGCAGGAGGAGTATTCCTTGGAAACCAAAAACCTGTTCCCATATTTACAGGTGGCCCATTACTTGAAAGGCTGAACTATAAGGCCCTCTTATGAAAATGATTATAAAGCAATTGAGTCACTTTAGCTTGGTTATTTAAAATCATGTGGGCATCAGACTGCTATTTAGAACTTTGCAACCAGGAGGGAGTTTGAGATTTGACTATATGAGGGTATGGAAACGGGATTTGGGCCTGCAAATAGAGGATAAAGATTGAGAGAGAGTCTTTCAGAGTGTGGCCAAGACATCGATTTCTGTTCTGATAAAGGAGAATGCTTATAAGGATCTGGTTCAATGGAACTATACCCCAGTTCGATTACATAAGATGTACCCTCAGATCTCTGATAGATGTTGGAGAGCCTGCGGAAGCCAGGATACGATATTTCATATTTGGTGGTCTTGCCCCATTGTTGTTCCATATTGGGTGATGATTGGGCAGCAAATTGCAAGAATCTGTGGGGTGAGCCTTGCCGTGACTTCTCAGTTCTTTTTGTTAAGCCCAGCAGAGTGGAAGGCTCCAACCAGGGCATGTGCAACTGCTGCGAGATGCGATGTTGCATGGTATTGGAAGAAAGTACAGCCTCCTTCTTTAGAGGAGTGGCACTATCGTTTGAGGAGAGTGGTCTTGATGGAAAAGTTGACTGTCATGAAACGTAATAAGCTAGAAATGTTTGAGAATAAATGGACGCTATTGTTGGATTGACTAAAGATTAAACCTTCGGAGGGAGGGGGTAAGGGAGGGGAGGGTATGGGGGGACATAGATTATTCAGTTTTCCAGCTTAGACTGTATTATGACTATAACAGCTCTTGGTATTTTGTTAAAACTTTAATAAAGACTTGAGATAAAAAAAAAAAATTTACAGCAGTATTTTGTACTAACTGGAGATGCTTTATAAAATATAAAGGTAAATATCCAATGTAAATAAGTTAATGGATGTTTGTATTATTAATACACCTTGAAGTTGAAGTTTTGTTTAATGTAAATAGTTATACTCAACCGTTCATTGTAAATAGTTAAATCTAATTGTTCAATGTAAATGTATACATCTGTGTACAGTTGTTAAAATGTTCCTTGTAAACCGCCCTTGATCGCTGGAAGGGGCGGTATAGAAATATATACATAAATAAAAAATAAAAAATAAATAAAGGTAAACCTGATAAAAGGGAGTTACAGTAACCAAATCAAGTGAGATGAAGGCATGAATTAAGGTTTTTAAAGTTTTGTCACTGAGGTAAGATTTGATTGATCTGACTATTCTAAGAATTTTTTTTTAAATCAAAACAGAGATATAAGGCAAAAAATGATAATTCTTTGTCAAAAATCATTCCTCCCAACGTTGTTGTCATTGCAGCCAGTGGCGTACTAAGGGCAGGGCAGTGGGTGAGGGACACCCAGAGGCAGCTCAAGGTGGGGTGCGGGCTTATGTGCGGAGACTCATTGCAGGGCCTTATTTGCTTAAATATTTGCATAATATTAATGTGTGCTAACCTTTGGTAATCATGCCTCTTAATGAGTGTCTGGATAAAGAAAGACTACCAGATTTCTACATTACTATACTCTAGTGCCAATCGCCAGGCACATTAGGAAGTACTACAAACACTGCCCATTTAGTACCCAT
Organism: Ichthyophis bannanicus; assembly: GCA_033557465.1. Classification (NCBI taxonomy): domain Eukaryota; kingdom Metazoa; phylum Chordata; class Amphibia; order Gymnophiona; family Ichthyophiidae; genus Ichthyophis; species Ichthyophis bannanicus. Next base: position 557,817,946 of record CM066034.1, on the reverse strand, counting down.
AGCAAACCCGCCGTATCATAACAGCACTATGAGGACTCACAGTACCATACCTACCTATCAAAAGGCAACACTGCAAATATTAAACCAATACATCTCAGAGAATACCAATACATCTCCTACTGGGGAAAGAGAACAAGTAGCACTGTCAAATAGAAACTATGAAGATAATTCCATGATGTACTTGCCTGGTGCATCTGGGCATTCAGGATGGCCAGGAGTTGCACCAGTTTCTGATCCTGATCCCACAGAGATGCTGGGCCCCAATTCTAGGCTCCCGGACGTCCGGCACACTACCCGGCTAACTCAGCCAGGCTGCTGCATGGAGCAGCAGTGGCATGGCATCCCGTTAATATGCCACCACAGCTCCATGCAGGAGCTGCGATCACCAGCCGCCCACTAGACCCTTCTTTCCCCACAGCCCAACTCCAATCAGGCATCAATTAAGGTTTTTAATGTTTTGTCACTGAGGTGGCCAGAGTCGGGCTGCAGGGAATCCCCTGCACCTCTCACCTTTCCTCCACGCCCTGGTGTCGCTGTCTCCCGATGTCCAAGGGGAATTATTCCATTTCCGAGGTAGAATAAGTCCCCCATCTATCCTGGTGGACCCGGACGTATAGGGTAGTGACCAGAATCGGCCTGTCCATCTGGGTTGTGCGCCCTGGCCCAGCCCACCCTGCCCACTCTTTTCCCCTTCGTGGCTCCCGCCCGCCACCGTCCAGAGCTCCCCACACATCTCCTATGTACATGTGGGGAGCTTTGGGCAGGGAATACGGTCCTGGATGTTTAGCGGAGATGGATGTCTGAATACCCTATATGAACCGAATACCTCAGCTCGTTTACACATGTAGAACATAGACTGTCACCAAATAAAGAACAACATATCACAATTTAGAAATCGGAAGACAATAATTAAACTGGGAACCCCAAAAACCAAATTTGGAATGTATAACACCACTGGAGAAATAAAACTATAAATTAATTTCCTCTTGTAGTAAACAAAACGCAAAGATGTTAGCAATACACATTTCCCAGAGCTGACATATTCCAGTTAATAAATTCAAAATAAAAAATTATTTTTCTACCTTTTCTTGTTTGTGCGTTTTATTTTTCAGTTGCAATTGCTCCAGTCACTTTCTTCTGGTTTCTTCATGTCTTCTGCTAACTCTCCATTGTCTGCTGTCCATTTGTCCTTTCTTCTCTTTTAGTTTTTTTCCATTCTCTCTCTACATCTGCTTTAACATATCTTTCCACTTTTGCTTTTTCCTCCATTTTTTTCTTTATTCCTCTTTCATCCATTTCAAATTTCACCCTTCCATCCTCACTTACTCTTCTAATACCCGGCCAATCATAGATTTTTCTTCCCTCCCCCACAAAATATCTTTTCCCCTCTCCATCCTCACTACCCAAGCCCCCTCTTAGTCCTCCCCCAACATCAGCACCCTTCTAGTTCCAGCCCCACCCAGCATCCATTCCCTTCTAGTCCAATTCCATCCCCCTGCATCAGCCCATTTCCAGTCCTAGCCCCCCCCCCATCAGCCCATTTCCTATCCTACCCTCCCATCAGCCCATTTCCAGTCCTAGCCTCCCCCCAATCAGCCCATTTCCAGTCCAAGCCTCCCATCAGCACATTTCCAATACTAGCATCCCCCCCAATCAGCCCATTTCCAGTCCTGTCCAAGCCCCCCCCCATCAGCCATTTCCAGTCCTGTCCAAGCCCCCCATCATCCCATTTCCAATCATAGTACGCCCTTAATGCATTTCCTATCATTTTGTAGCCGCCCTTCAGCATTTTTTCAGTTCAAGCCCCCCCAATCAGCCCATTTCCACTCCTATCCTAGCCCCCCCATCAGCCCATTTTCAGTCCTAGCCTCACCTCATCAGTCCATTTCCAGTCCTTTCCAGGCGCCACCCCCCTCCAAGAGCCCCGTGCCTGTCTGACAATCTTCAGAGGGAGCTAGGGAGACCTGAAGCCCCAGCTCACCTCTGCACAGTCACCAGAATGTAGAGCAGCATGCTGCTTCACTCATATACTCGAGAAGACCACTGGCACCGGGGGGTTAAAGGGCATTTCCTGTTTCCTGGCACTTAGCACGTTTCACGAGAACACAGCTGCCAGAGTGAAGGAACACGCCACTCTTCACTCCTGCAGCTATGCGGAGGTGAGCCAGGGCCTTGGGCCTCCCCAGCTTCCTCTGAAGCCAGCCCTGAAAACTGACCATGTGTGGAATGAAGTTGGTGCGGGGCCCCTTGAAGTGCAGGACCCTGTGAGAACAACATTTTTGCACAATGGACAGGTCAGTGCTGGGGACACCCTGGGTGCCGGCTGGGAGGGGACTACACCCTCGCCAGGCCCATGGAGGCAGCATGGCAAACTTATCAAAAAAGCTGGCTTGTTGCAGTGCCTTGTACTCCATGGCCCAACTGGTCTTCTCTCCCAGCCAAAGTCTCATTCATAAGACTTCAACTGGGACAGAAGAGCAGCCAGGCCATGGAGCATGAGGGACTATGGCAAGCCAACCTTTTGGTAAGTTTGCTGCGCTGCTACCATGGGTCGGGGGGGGGGGGGGGGCACTGGCAGTATGGGTGGGGGCGCCCTAGGTGCCGAGGGGGGCTGGGAATGCCACTAGTTATCTTGCGTTCCTTTACATGCAAGTCCAGGACCTCCAGAAGGATGACCTCTGGTAATGACTCTTCTTCAGAGACAGCCTGTCTGGCAGTGAGCTGGGCCACAGAGTCCCTAAATGACAGGGTATGAAAGTCAAGCGAGTAATCCCGTTTTGAGGCTGTCATGCCACATTGTTGTCCTTATTTATTTTTATTTTCTTTTGTTTTAGGATATTTGATATATACGCCTTACCATTTTGTTTGAAGTGTACTACAACAGAATGTATTGTGTCAGAGGGAGACGGAATGTGGCCAGGCTCTGGTGAACACAATTTGTGCACTGTGGCCATTTTCTCTCTATTTTTGCCTCTTCCATGGTTCTCTCTCTGTTGGCCCCATTAGTTTGAAGAGGTTGCGGCAGGAGAGAGGGAGGGTCAGATGGTATCGTTTACCCCTGAGTCTCCAGCGCCCTCCTTGGGCCATGCCTGCCTGCCTCCCCCCCCCCCCCCCTCCAAGTATGTGACTGTATAGAGATGGATGTGCTAACTCATATTGAACAACCAGTTTGATGTGAAACATGCCTGCATATTTATTCCATTTGGAAACATGTGACAGAGTTTAGAGTGAAGATGGTGAGGTTCGGAATCATTCAGGGCAACGATGAAATGCTTAGAGAGACATCATAGATATACAATGGCAAAAAGCATGAAGAATCTGGACTACAAGATGAAGACTGTATCTAGTTTATCTCTGTCGCTAAAAATGGTACATTGACTCCACCAAACCTAACGCTCAAAAACTACTTTGCTGCCCAAGAGATAGAGCAAAAGGAAAAGAAGCAAGAGCTCATAAATCCTAACACTACAGGATCTGTAACCACTGTTGCAAGGAAGCCAAAGGTAGTGGTTGTAGGTGACTCCCTTCTGAGGGGTACAGAATCAGCTATAGCCCTTTCTTCTCATTTGCCAGAGGCCTCCTCCTTCTGCCCCGACTCTACTACTATTACTTATCTATATAGCGCTACCAGGCATATGCAACGCTGCACAGGCGCATGTAAAAGATGTTCCCTGCGCATAAGAGCTTACAATCTAGTGAAAAAACACAACAGCTGAAGAAGAATAAGTCCAGGGAATGGCAAGGAGGTGGAAAGGAGACTAAGCAGAACAGGATTAAAAAGGTGAGTTTTTAGCATGGATTTGCAAAGGGTCAGAGATGAAGTCCGACGTACAGACTTCAGTAGTTTGTTCGAGGCATAAGGAGCAGCAAGGTGGAAGGATCAAAGTCTGGAGTTGGCTGAAGAGATCTGCCAGAAAAGTGGAGTTCCCGAGGAGGGCTGTAGGGAAAGATGAGAGAGGAAAGGTAGTGAGGAGCAGTAGAATGAGTGCATTTATAGGTTAGTAGGAGAAGTTTGGATAGGGAGCCAATGAAGAAGGGTTATATGAGCATATCAGGGCTGGTGGAAGATAAGCCGCGCAGCTGAGTTCTGAACAGATTGAAGGAGAGAGAGAGCTGATTTAGAAGGAGACCAGCAAGGAGGAGGTTGCAGTAGTCTAGATGGGCCTTCAATCAGTGGTGTCCTGGCTTAGTTAGTGGATGTATGGTAGCTTAACCAGCCAAAAACAAGAAATTGCTTTTGGACAGAGTATTTATACCAGTCAAGTTTCCTTCTAGTTTGAGGTCTCCTCCTACCATTAGCTCACTGGTAAGGAGAATCCTCCCAATTCTGAAAAGTTCTCAGTGGTATAAAAAGGTTACACATCAGCGGACAGAGCCATTAGGGGTCTCTACATGGGTTAGCCCCATGTTTGTGGAATGGTCTTCCCCTGGTGGTCAGCATTTTTTTAAACATCAGCAAAAGTGAAAATGGATTTTCAGTGGAAGTGCCTGGGTAGTAGCTTCGGGTGTATATCCAGTTTCAGTCGTGATCCCCGCATGCTCCAGATAGAAGAGCTATTCAGCCATTATCCGGACAACCAAACTGCATAAAGTAGGCCTGCTTTTTTTTGGCCTAATTTAATATGGTTTATCATCTAGTTAGTGGACTGAAAGTCATCACTAACAAGATAAGTGCTGGTACCACTCTCACCCTACCCTCAGATCATCCCAGAATTATCTGGATTGTGCTGCAAGGGTTAGAGGGAATATTCAGTGGTACTATGTGTATAGTGCTGCTGAATATTCGGTTCATCAGATTTATCTAGGTAGCAGGTCCTGTTAACCAGATAAAACTTTCTGAATATCTAACCCAAAGTCTACATCTGAATATCTCTTTTTCGTTGTTTATTAAAAACTTGGTTGATTAGATATTTTGTTAGAAGCTGAAATAATGGCATACTGGGGTTGCTCAGGATGAAGAGAGCTTATTCATTGGAGATTGTTTTGTATTTATTTTAGTTTTATTTTTTACTTTAATGTCGTTTGTCTTTTTTGTGCTTGATTTATGTTGTTTGCTATGATTGATTGCAATCCAGCTTGTATGGTCTATAGATTGAAAAAGTGCAATGCAAAGCTTTTCAAGAGTCAAAAAAGGTTGCATCCTGTAGATTATGTATAGCTGTGCAGAGGGTGTAAAGAAAAGCCAGGGCTGGGACAAGGAGATAAGGTACCCCAGGCAAGCATCATCCCTTGTGCCTCCCCCAGCCACTCCTCATTATCACTGCTGCCGCCCCTCACCACAACCTACAAGGGCGATAATGCCTTGAAATAGCCCCATGGCGCTTACCTTCAAACTTCAGCGCCACTGGACTGTTTGCATCCGCCCCCACCGATGCTGACTTCTTTTTGTACAGGGGCAGAAGCCACGTCTACCCTCAGGCAAACAGGCAATAATGGAAGCAATGGGCACCCCCAAGGACCAGCACTCTAGGCAACCATTTAGTTTGCCTAATAATAGTGCTGGCCCTGGCCATAGGATGACATTTCAAGAAAACCAGCTGAGCAGAGGTGGGCTCTACCTACTGAAGAAAGGGTAAAGTATCTTTCAAAATAACCTGCAAATTTACTGAGAAGAGCTTTTAACTAAGATTGCTGGGGATCAGTGAACATAGCCTTCGAGTAAGCATAAAATTAAATACTTGTAGGGAAAAGAACATCTGGAAGCCTGTGTGTAAACATGCTTATAGCATGGGAAATAAAGCCCCATACTCAGATAGAGTCATGGAAGAGACTGCCTTAGATACAGTGGCGGTCACTGAGATATGGTATACGGTAAGCCACATCTGGAATATAGTTATAGCAGGCTGTAATCTATGCTGAAATGACAGGGCACGAAGGAAAGGATAAGTAGTACTTCTATATATAAGGAATAATAATAAAGCAACAGAACTACAGGGCTTACGAAGTAAAGAGATAAAGTGGACTAATATGGCAACTCCTAACAAGTAAAAAACAAAATAAAAAAGAACATAAGATGATACCTTTTTATTGGACTAACAGTATATTTTTTGACTAGTTTTCAAAGGATTAAAAATCTTCTTCCTCAGGTCAGGACAATATCGTGACTTCCAGAAGAAGTTTTTAACTTTAGAAAGTTAGTCAAAAAATGTACTAGGTTAGTAAAATAAAGAGGTTTTAGTTTATTCTGGGAAATAGGCGTAGAACATCCATTTAATACAGATGTAGTATGCAGACCTCCTTCACAAGCAAAAGTGTAACAGAGATTTAGTTCAATGAAATTTGCAATGAAAGAGGAGTTGCTATATCTACGCAACATGAGACTGCTGGATAGGATATCCTAGCTTAAGTGTAATCTAGAAGCAGAGAGATCCTGGATTCTCTGCAGGAGAGACTGTTTCATCAACTGGCAACAAAACCCTCATGTGAAGGGGCGAGACTAGAACTGGTATTTAAGAAGGACAAAGTGTTTCTGATGTCAGAGTATGCGATCACCTGAGATCCAGTCCATAGGCAGTGATAGTTCATTCAAAAGTGAGAGGGTCTAGATTTCAGGAAGAATAATTTTGAGAAAATAGGTGAGTACCTCCAGGAGTCATTAGCATGGTGGGCAGGGCCAGCCTTAGAATTGATTCAAGGTGTTGGTGCCCTAGGCAAACCTAAAGCTTTACAATCCTCTTGACTGTCAGAATCTATTGTTTAGCTCTGAATCCTCTGCTCTTTGCTGCTCCCTCACAAGCTGCCACTCTAAGCAACTGCCTTATTTGCCTAATGGTTGGCCTGGCCCCGATGGTGGGAAAAGCTTGGGAAAGTTGATGAGCAGTGGGTACAACCAAGATGAATAATTGTATGGTCAACTAATCTTATTGCTACAAAGATAATGAAAAGGAAAGGGATAAAAGAGGTCACTGCAATTTACAAAAGAAGTGGCTGAGATAGTAGGGGCAAAAAGGTCAGCATTCGTAGACTACATGAGAGTGCAGACAGAGGAAGACAAATAACATTATTGGGAAAAGCTAAGATAATCTGGCAAGGTATTCAGGAAAGTGAAGATACAAACAGACATAAAAATAGCTTATATAGTAAAAACTGGCAGACAAGACTAAGGAAAGTAGTTACTAAAGTGCATTACGGCTATTATCACGAGACTTTGGCCCTCTGTGTTCCGTGAATCTTTTTATATAATACATTGCAGAAATGCGACCCTCCTGATTTGGACATCTCTAGATGACCTCTACACAATCGGGCTTTACGTAGAATGAGAAATGACAATTTGGGGATGACACTTTTAGTATGTGGACATGGGTCTTGAAATAGTGCTTTAGTTTAATGTAGTTAATTCAGTTATTTGATGAACCAAAACTGAGCTCCTTATCTTTACCCCTAAACCCTCTCCCCTTCCTCCCTTCTCTATTTCTGTGGATGACACTACAGTCCTTCCCACAGCGTCCGTGCTTCAGACATCTTTCTGTTCCATTGTGGCATTCATAGTGGGGCAGAAGCTGTGGCTAACAGTGATACGGGAAGCAGAAGGTGTCATAGTAACATAGAGGTCGATTCCGTACTGGCCATCCAACCCCTATATGACCGATCAGAATCAGGGTGTACAGAGGTAGATCTGATTCTGATCCCATGGGGCCATGCTCGCGGGATCAGAATCTGGTCTATGGCCTGGACGTGCAGGCCGGGCCCAGATTCTGACTGGCCGTATGCCAGCCACATACCCGGCTAATTCAGCCTGGCTCCGTAATGGAACCACAGTGCCATGACGTCATGGCTCCATTATGGAGTCACGATCCCTGGCCACCGACCCAAAATGCCCTTTCCCCACAGCCCAACCCCTGATTGGCCTCCCATGTCTAGGGTCGAGCTACGGAGAACCCCTTCGCCCTTTACCAGTCTGTCCTCGCCATCCACCGACAGGTGGATAAGTCCTCTGTCTACCCAGCTGACCCCAGACATACAGGATCAACCTCTGAATTGGCCCTGTACGTCCGGGGCCTCACACCGCCCACGCCCCGTCCTCGCCCTGCCTCCTGCCTGCCCCCTCCCATGGCTCTCCATACAACACAGCTGTTTGTATGGGGAGCCTGTGCACTGGGGCGGCAGGGGGACAAATAGCAGGGATGTACATCCCGACCAGAGATACATCCCCGCTATTCATGTCACAGAATGACCCCCATAGTATATGATGGCAGATAAAGACCAGTATGGTCCATCTAGTCTGCCCATCAAGGTGGTACCTGCTGCTCTGTGCAGGTCACCCCTCCCTATGCCTTTGTTTAGGGGTGTACCCACCGCAACATGCAGGTCACCCCTAACACCCCTATCTGTTGAGATATAGGAGATAGTTAAGTTTATTTTGATTTTATTCTGTTGCTATAAAAGGGATCCACTGTGTCTGTCCCATACCATTTTGAATTCTGTCACTGTATTTGCCCCCACCATTCCATCGAGAGGGCATTCCAAATTTCATCACCCTTTCAGTGAAAACGTATTTCCTGACTTTGCCTTTCAGTTTACTCCCTTGCAGCTTAATGTTATGCCCTCTAGTTTGTGTACAAACAAATATGTAGTAGCGTCACTTTTCAGAGCTCTATATGACTTCTCAGTACTTCCTATATAACTAGCTCCACTCTTCACCTTCAAGATGATATGATACGTGAACTCACTATGTCACAACTCATCCACCGCTTTATATAAATATGCAACTGGGTCTCAGACCAGACTTGGGCGACTTATCGTACTCATATACTTGTATGGAAACAGCGCCCAAACTTACATCAATGACCCAGCACTCTGTGTATACCATGGACTGCCCATAAAATAAATCAGTCGATACTAGAGGAGATCAAACCTAAGCTTTCCTTAGGTGCTCAAATGATAAGACTTTAGCTTTCATACTTTGGAAACATGATGCGAAGAGGAAGATCATTACAAAAATACATTGTGCTTGGCAAGACTGAAGGTCTGCACATAGGAGGAAGACTGGCAATGCAATGGATCAATACAATAACAGCAGTTATATAAGCCATTCTATCAACAATTAGCCACCTGACTGAAGACTAAACACAAGTTAGAACAACTATGCACCATAAGTTGACACTAACTGAACAGCACATAAAAATACGATAGTATTGGGCCAAATATTGGGCAGAATGACTCAATACTATCTATGTAAGAAGGCAATGGATTTGGTGCAGGGCAAGGGAGGGCTTAAACATTATGGGCCCAATACTAAGTTAGGATGGCTAGGTGCGAGTACAGCACCTAGTTGTCGCCGCCATCCTCTAACCCCGGATATTCAATGCTGGGATTGAATATCCAGGGTCTCTGCACATGCCCGGAAGCTGCAGAGGCTAACCGGGTAGCGGCGATATTGCACCTCTGCCCGATTAGCTTCAATAGGTAAAGAAAGGCGCTGCAAAAGCTGGCTTATCTTTTACTCATAGAAGCTAACCGGGAGAGCGATGCAATATTATGCCTCTGTTGCCGTCCACGACATGTTCCAGAATGGCCTTGACACGCCCCAACCCAATGCTAAGCGGCATGTAAGGGAGAAGATCGGGGCATTTACATGGGCTGTAAACCATGTAAATGCCTTCCAAATATTGGACCCTATGCAGATAATTTACATGATTAATTTAGGCTGCCAAATAGCAAGCTTTAATGGATAGTGCCACAGCAGTCACCCTACTAAATGTATATTCAGCACCACTACCTACAAAAATAGCAATACTAAAAATATGTATTAATTTAAGCATTGAGGTTGGCGCTTAAATTAGGATGGTGATTGTTCCTGCTGAATATTGATATCATTATTTTTAATGCATATACAGCCACCAGCATGCAACAACATCTTTACACAGTCTCGTTCCAAAGGCTTGGAACCACAAAATAATTAAAGTTCACACCATGAGTACAGGAGAGGGGACTTCAACTTCAGTCACCAAGCCTCTAATCACCATTACACCAACAGCCAATGACATCTATGCTGAGATGCCTATAGGTGGATAAAGTGCCCACATTTATGGAGATGTCTCTGCCAACAAGCTCCCTTTTGGTTCAGCAAAGGTGTTGAGTGACCACCAAAGTACTAAAATAAGTTCTGATAATAAGCAACGCCATTTCAGTAGCCATTATTCCCAGCCACAGCCTTCACCAACCCTTTCCAGTTTGCCCTTCACTCATCTCTGACTCATCTTCAACTGAGCCTGGGGTCCAGCGTCTTCCTGCTTTACAGAACCTTACTACTACATTGGGGAGACGGGACTTTATTCATGATGGCTACAAAACATCCAGTACTTCTCCTCATTCACTCTGGAGGAACAATTGTGAAATACATTTTTCTCTGACACTTCCTGTGAGCATACTAAGAGATTTGTAAGCACATAAGAAATGTGCTCCTGTATCCAAGGGCACCCAGGCTGGATATCTAGTTCGGAATTGTGGTATGGACTCTGTAGACGGTACTGGATATGATGGAAAGCTTCTGATATGCAATATACCATACTGTCCTGCAAAGCTTGTGACCCGAGAATACATGGCAATAATTATATGCTCTCTGGATCATTGATTTGCAGCTCCAAGCCCTGGCGAGCACCCTCACGGCAAATCTGATTTAAAAGATTATGGAAACGTGCACAATCGAATTCACTTGCAGACCAAATGTATATAACTATGATTGTTCATTGTGCACATCCAGAAACTGAAGCCAGTTGTGTCTAGGGAACACAGGGTGAGGGACGAGAATGAAAGCAGCTGCCAGCTCCTCTGCCCGCAAACGGATCTTCCCCTTCCGCTTCGACACTGGCACCTCACAGCAATCCTTCACAGGCTCACAGAGCAGCTTCTGTGTGCCGAGAAAACGATCACAAAGTCCTCACTGTGCACTGGAACTAACTTAAAAAGGGATAAAATATAACAAAAGACCAACCCAAATGAATTCTTTAATGGCTGGTCAGCTTCCAGTTTGAAGGAGCTGCTGCCCAATCCTGCCTGTGTGATGCTGAAACTCCAAGAGATGGGGAATGTTATTTACCGAGTGCCCCTAATCACCATTACACTGCCAGCTAATGACATCTATGGTGAAATGCTCAGAGCGAGCTGTGGCACTGACATTTAGAGAGACAGTTAATAGATGCCAAGAAAGCTCTCTTTGGTTCTGCAAGACGTCCTTGCTTTTCAACTTTTGCATCCTCATTCTTCATTTCAGGAACCATCAGGGCAAGTTTTGGGGTGTGTAAGCATCACGTCACGTCCCCCCCTGCCTGTGCTCTTCTGCATCTGACCGATTCCCCTTCTTGGTGGGCAGCAGTACCACACAAGTGCAGACTGTGGTGTCGGCTTCAGAACGTGGAAAATGCACAGCTTTTCTGTGCTAAGGTGCCGCCAAATTAGGAGTCAGAGTAATCAGTGCCTTCTACAAAATTTGTAATTTTCCCCCTTCCCCCACAGCGAAAAATGCACATATTATCAATGACAGGAGCTCAGCAGCCCCAGTATCACATCTTCCACACTACCTCTTGTATCTCATCTCTTTCGCTCCCACCCAGCATCCTCCTCTTTCTTCTCCCACCCTCTGCCCAGGACCGGTATCCCCCAATCTCCCCCTTTCTCTTCTGCCTACAAGGTCCAGCAGCTCCCTTCCTCTCTCTTTCTCCCTCCTTTCATTATACCATGTCTTCCCTGATTCACCCTCCTCTCTCCCCTATAGCTCACACTCTCTTCACTCTTCTACCCTATGCCTTTTTTTTCTACTGTCTCTCTCTTCCCTTTGCTCTTACCGCTCTCTCCCCACCTTCTGCCCTCTACCAATATTTCCCTTAACTCCTTCTTCTATCCCCCCCCCCCCCCAAGTGCTCAGCATCTCCCCTGGGGAGGAAAGACCCGTCTTGACTACTGTAACCTACTCCTTGCTGGCCTCCCTTTGAATCATCTCTCTCCCCTTCAATCTGTTCAACACTTTGCTGCGCAGCTAATCTTCCGCCAGCCTCGTCATGCCCATATTACTCCTCTGCTCAAATCACTTCATTGGTTCCCTATCCATTTCCACATCCAGTTCAAACTTCTGCTGACCTATAAATGCATTCACTCTGCGGCTCCTCACTACCTTTCTTCTCTTATCTCTCCTTACAACCCCCCTCGGGAACTCCGCTCTTCTAGCAAACTGCTTCTATCTGTGCCCTTCTCTTCTACTGCTAACTCCAGACTTCGCTCCTTTCACCTTGCTGTGCCTTACACCTGGAACAAACTACCTATGTCTGTACGCCAGGCACCTTCTCTAACCCTCTTCAAATCCAGGCTGAAAACTCACCTCTTCGCTGCTGCTTTTGGATCTTGACTCACCTCCTTTTTCTTTCCTCTTGCTTTATCCCTGCCTACACCTTCTGTGTTTGTCTTGACTAGATTGTAAGCTCTGATGAGCTGGGACTGTCTCGTACATGTCTGTGCAGCGCTGCATACAACTTGTAGCGCTATATAAATGCTCAGTAGTAGTAGTAGTAATATAGGGTATGGAGGAAAAGAGAGAGGGTCAGGCAGATACTGCTGCAGAGCAGAGTTGGGAAAGGAAGAAAGAGGAGAGTGGAGGCAGAGGAGATAGTAGGAGGTAGGGAGAAGAGCGGAAAGCTGCTGGGCACTGTGCAATGAAGAAAGATAGAGGGGGTCAGGAGGACGGTGCTGCTGGTCACATGATGCAGGAGACAACGCGGGAAATGTCAGGCAGAGGGACACAGAAGCAGCATGCCGGGTTGGAGAGCAAGAGAGGTCTATGTTGGGCAAAGGGTGGGAGATGAAAGGGGTCAAAGTAGCCCAAGGTGGGAGCTATTCTAGAGCTGTCAAGCCACCATTGTTGGTAATACCTGTATTTTACATAGGCAAGAGGTGGTGTCAATTTAAGATTTTGCACAGGGCACTGGTTAACCTAGGGTTGGCCCTTCTGCCACCAAAGCACTAAAAATGTAAAGTGACACACAAAGTGACTAAAATACGGCAGTGACTAGGAAAGAGACAGTCCAAAGCCAGTATACATCAGCCACCTTCAACAACTACAACGATCAGTCCAGTGCTCTCTAGCTGCTGCAGAGTTGCAGAATGTTATGAACTGGGCAAAGTGGATAAAGCATATAGCCCCTCTCTGTTAGTACTCTCCTTACCTCTGTGCTGGACTCTCTTTACCCAGGTTGCAGTAGTGCAGTACAAGGCTATGTAAGAGACGGCTAGGGGCCAGTGTTACACAGGAGGCATGTTCGCATGCGACCCACCTCTATTAGCAGAAGTAAATATTTCTACTGGCTTCTCCTCCTTGGATCCACAACCACACCTCTGATTGCTTTCTCCTTAGATTACAGGGGGTTGACAGTCAGAAGATCTATCTGGTTAACTTTCGCAAATAACCAGATAAAAATCACCCTGTTTGAATTTCTTGGTCCTCTCATCAGTTACATTTTAACTAAACAACTTATTTTTGGGTTAAAACTTTTCTGGGGGTGTTGCTGAAACTTAGCTGGATAGAATTGATATTTAGCACTATCTGGTTAACATTAAATAGTTAAGTCAGGCTGGACAAATATCTTATCCAATTAATTTAGATGTGCTATCTGATTAACTTTAACCATCTTTATTTAGCAGCATCAACTAGCCAGTTATGCGGCTGAATATCCATTTAACTGGATATCTTAATTAGTTAAGTATCACTGCATAAGATAACATTTAATATCAGCAGGGCCAGCCCAAGGGTTTCTGCCACCTAGGCAAAAACTTGGCCTCGCTGCCCACCCTCAAACCTTCCCGCCCCCCAGCTGCTGCCGATTCCATCTCAGGAGGGGGAGGCAGGCAGTGGCAGTATATATTTCCAAATGCAGAGGCTTTTTGCTACCGTTTTTGGAAATAGCAGCTGGGGGGGGGGGGGTGGCACGGCCACCATTGTGTGCTGCTGTCACCCACCTGGGCCAGCCTCCCTAGGTGACCACCTAGCTTGCCTAGTGGACGGACTGGCACTGAATATCAGCCTCTACAGGATAAAGATCCCTAGTCCACTAAAGCTGCCCTTCTTTTTAATGTCCATGTGCAAACTAGATTGTAAGCTCTATAAGGCAGGAACAGTTTTCTTCTGAGTTCACAAAGTGCAGCATACCCCTTGTAGCACTATATAAATGTTTAACTGTAGCAGTAGAAATCAAATGGCCATCAATTGGATTATAACACACACCATAAATCACAAGCTTTGATTGAAATGATAAAGCGGTATAAAAAACCTGTTAAATAAATAAATACATAAAACAAGTTGAGGAGAGGAGAAAAAGAGAGGGGCACAATGAATCCGATTTCAGAGTCCCAGTGCAATGCTTTGATACACAGAGGCAATATTCAGATGCCTGGCTGCCGCACAGAGTTAAGTGGATATCTTATCCGCTTATCTTTATGCCGGATACTCAGCTAGCCTATCCATTTAGGTAGAAGTGCTGAATATGCCTCCTTAAACTTAAATGGTTAAGTTATCTGGATAGCTGCTGAATATTAGAACGTGCAGTCATTTAAAACAACATTTCCTATATCATTTCATGTCGTTTTCAAGCAAAAGAAAAGTAAAAATGTCAAAATGTCATCACTTCCCATCTGTTAATAGCACACATTATTAAGTGATGGTGCTCCCTATTAACAACAAAATTCATTTTAAAAAATGAAAAATCCCCCAAGTGAGATGGGCAACCAAATGAAATACAAGTTATTGGGCTACACATCCCTATACAATACTGCCACTATCCGCATACCTTTGGCCTCATCCCTGGAACACTCTTGGCTCCTTCCAAATCTTATATAAATAAATATCGAATGGGCATCTTGATGTCCAAAAGAAAGCTATGCCTGGGCTGCCACAAAATTTTCAAAATAGAGGACTTATGCATTTAGCACCTAATATGAACTGCGTATGTCCTGTTTAATATCATCCCCATAAGTTCTTTCGACTTCCTTTTTATTAATTTGATGCTGTTTTCATTTTTTCAGAAGAAAGAAAGCAGAACACTCTCCTACTTTCACTGGGTTCAGTCAATGTCTGCACGTATATATGCAGCAAGCAGAATACTCAGCAGCACTAATGTGGTTGCCGTGATTAACGCGGTTAGTGCCGCTGAACATCCATGGGTGCCGCCACTGAATGTCCCAACACTAGCCAGCTAACGTCGAGGTGGATCAGAGGTGGCCCCCAGAGATAAGCAGCAAGCAGTGATATTCAGCCATTAGTGGATATCCCTCGGTAGTGAAAGTTAGACAACTGAAAAGCTTGCCTAACGTTTGCCACGGAAGCTAAATATCACCACTGCCGGGTTAGCTTGAGCGCTATCCGGCAGACACGGATATTGAATGCTGGTGGCCAGATATGGCCCTGGCACGGAATATCCGGGTTTAAAGTTCAGCGGCGATGTCTAGCCACTGCTGCTGAATATCCCCCCTTTGCACCTCATTTAGATACCTAAATTAATATCCTAAATGTGGGCCCTGTTTTCAGCTGAAAATTCATCTTAATTTAGGAGCGGAAAAGTGATGCTTATAAACTTAAGCTCACCATTCATTTGCCTAGATTTATGAGCCTAGTTTAAAGGCACTTACACAGATAGCAGCACCGGCTAATTTGCTAAGTGCATTGAGAGGAATATTCAGCGGCACTTTATGGATATGCTACTGAATATTCCCTCAGACTGCCACGGCACTATCCGGGTAGTGCCAGGGCAGTCCATGGGCAGAGACGGGAAGGAGCCAGCACTTATCCAGATTTTCAGGCTCACTATCCATATAAGTATCCGCGTAACTCAGGACAAAGAAATGCAGTTCTAAGTGTATGCGGATTTGGCTGTCTGGATAGTAGCTAAATATTGCTGTTATCTGAACAGCCTCAGTGCTAGCTGCAAAATCCAGACATTCAGTAGCATCCACTATCCAGATACTGCCACTGAAGAGCTGCATTCTTTTTACCCGTGGTGCCAGTGTTTAAAAGAAATTGCTGGCTGCCGCAGGCTGAATAATACCCCACTAGTGTTGAAAATCAGTGCTAAGCTCCTAACCTTTTTTACCTGCCCTAATTCTGCCTCTGTTGCCACCCCCTGTTCATACTCCTAAACTAAGGGATTTAGCAAAAGTAAGGTAAATTTTCAGAGAGGCCAATTTAAGAGCATAAATCTTTTGAGTATCAGGCCCAAGTTTCAGGATACACAAAATCTGCTCTTCCTACGCGCATAAATATTTGGCTATAGAATTTGCTTCCCTTTCTTGAGACTCCCGTACAGCCACCCGAGGAAGTGACCGTTGAGTTCCTGGAGGAAATGCGCAATGACTTCACCTGTGTATAGTCATTCCAGCATCCAAACACATGGCCACTCAATGCAAGACTGCAAACCCACACATGACTCTCTTTACAACTCAGAAAAGTTGACAACTATATGAGCTGGAATAAACAGAGTTTTTAAAATTAATTTTCAATTTCTTTTTCACAGAACACAAAAGACCCACAGTCAACAGCATTATATCATCACAGAAACTATAGGTTGCATCCGTGAGCTAATGTTCACAATAGAGGAAGAAAGCAGATGAAACAGGAAATCAAGCGTAAAAGGAAAATCGGAAATAGCCCAAAAAGAGCAGACGCTAACCTTAATAAATGTAAGCCCAAGGCATTGCTCTGAGCTAGATACAGCAAACACGTTGACAGTCCCTGTGACAGATTCACCATCCCTGGGGATTGGCCCTGATGAAATGGCTTTGAATGACTTGTGTCCGTGAATACAAATCTGTTTCCTTGATATTAAATCATACGTTTACATGGAAATTTCAAAGACAAGGAAAACGGCCAAGGAATTTTCCAAAGGGTACATAGAAAGAAATTCCTCTCTAGAAGCCTGAGCGGCTGGAGTCAGATCTGGAAAAAACACGAGGAGGCATTTTTCAGGATAATTCATGGTTTACATCCCAAAAATGGCTGTCATAAAATTAAGTGAAGGATACACACACGGGTTATTGTACAAGACTCTTAATAAGGCCACTGTTGCCTTTATAAAACAAGCGCCTACTGGGAGTTTAACATAGGCACCCTTTTATAAAATTACTCTAAAAGAGCATAATTTTGCAACAGGACACTTAGGGGCTTGTTTACAAAGCCGCGGTAGCGGTTCGCGATCGTTAACGATAACGATCGCGAATCGCTACCGCGGCTTTGTAAACAAGCCCCTTAGGCTGTTACGGCACATATGCGCCTTGATAAAATTGCCTACCCAAAAGCTCTTGCAGAAAGTTAAACTTGCTCCGGGGTAGCAGTAGCTTTGTGTGTGTTTGTACCAGTAAGAATCACTGCTTATGCATGCATTTTATCACATATCTTCATAAGAAATGTGGATCCTGCCCCAGCTCTGCCCATTTTCTGGCACCTGCAATGCCTGTATGTATATTCCACAAAATATAGGTGCCATATTTTCCCGCTGCCTACATGCGCTGGAGCAATCTTATAAGCACCTACTTAAGCATATAAAATGCTGTTCAGTACGCTCAATCACTTATAATGTTATCTCCTTATTATATAAGAATAAAAAATGTACTTGAGGGGCATTTTCAGAACTCAAAGCTGAATATCCCCAGTTTGAGCTGCTGAACATTAGCATTGAGGGATTCTTGGGGAGGCAAATAAAGTTAATCGAGCGGTGGTGATATTCAGCCGATGGCCAGTTAGTTAACTTTAATCTGTTAAAGTTAGGAAAAAATCGGACCTAACTTTAGCTGGTTTAGCTATCTGGCTAGCGGCTGAATAGTACCGCTGACTGGCAGCTGGAATGCTATCCGAGCAAACTGGATATTCAATGTCAGTGGCCGGATATGGCTCCAGTATTAAATATCCAAGTTAATTTTAAAGTAGTGACAGCCAGTGATTTATCCGGACTGGTTGCCACTGCTAAATATGCCCTTGACTCTTTGTAAATAAAAGCTTCCATACCGGATCATCTTTAATAATGGTTTATAGACCTTTCCTCCAGAAACTTGTCCAAATCTTTTTTAAAACCAGCTACACTAACAGCTTTTACTACATCCTCCAGTAACAAAGTCCAGAACTGATTAAGAACATAAGAAAATAAGATCTGCCATACTGGGTCAGACCAAGGTCCAAGCCCAGTATCCTGTTTCCAACCTAGCAGTTTCCCCAAAAGACACAAGTTCCACAATACTTGTACTGGGTCAAGCAGTGAATATCCCGGGTCCCCTTTAATAATGGTTTATGAACCTTTCCTCCAGGAACAGGTCCAAACCTTTTTTAAACCAGACTGCACTAAAAGATTTTACTACATCCTCCGGTAACAAATTCCAGAGTTTGATTACACATTGAGTGAAAAAATTTTTTTCTCTTATTAGTCATACATAGGTTATTCTGTAGCTTCACTGCATGTCCCCTAGTCTTTCTATATTTTGATGGCGTAAACAATCTGCGTTTACCTGTTCAACTCCATTCATTAATTTAAAGCCCTCTATCATATCTCTCCCCTCAGCAATCTCTTTTCTAGGTTGAAGAGCCCTAACCTTTTTAGTCTCTCTTCATAGGGGTATCCTTCCATCCCCTTTACCATTTTGGTGGCTCTTCGCTGTATCTTTTCTAATAATGCTATATCCTTTTTAAGATACGGCGACCAGAATTGCACACAATATTCAAGGTGTGGTCGCACCATGGAATGATACAGAGGCATTATAATATCCTTTGTTTTATTCTCCATTCCCTTCCTTATGATACCTAGCATTCAATTTGCTCTCTTGGCCGCCACTGCACACTGGGCGGAGGATTTCAACTTGTTATCCACGATGACACCTACATCTTTTTCCTGGGTGGTGGTTCCTAATGTGGAACCTTGCATCGTGTAACCATAGTTTGGGTTGTTCTTTCCTAGGTGCATAACTTTGCACTTGTCCACATTAAATTTCATCTGCCATTTGGATGACCAGTCTTCCAATTTATTAAAGTCCTCTTGCAATTTCCCACAAACCTCATGGGTTTTAACAACTTCGAGTAGTTTTCTGTCATCTGCAAATTTGATTACCTCACTCGTTATTCCCATTTCCAGGTCATTTATGAATATGTTAAAAAGCAGAGGACTCAGCACAGATCCCTGGGGTACTCCTCTATTTCTCCATTGGGAAAATTGGCCATTTAGCCCTACCCTCTGCTTTCAATCTTTTAACCAGTTCTTGAACCACAGTAGTACACTGCCTCCTAGCCCATGACTCTAATTTCGCCAACAGTCTCTCATGAGGGACCTTGTCAAAGGCTTTCTGAAAATCCAGATACACTATATCAACTGGCTCACCTTTGTCTACCTGTTTATTCACACCTTCAAAAAAACATAACAGATTAGTAAGACAAGACCTTCCTTGGTTAAAGCCATGTTGGCTGTCTCCCCTTAAGCCATGACTATCACATGTTCAGTAATTGTGTTCTTTATAATGGTTTCTACCATTTTTTCTGGTACTGACGTCAGACTCACCAGTCTGTAGTTTCCTGGATAACCCCTGGAACTATTTTTAAAAATTGCCGTTACATTGGCCATCCTCCAATCTTCGGGTATCACAGATGATTTTAATGACAGTTCACAGATTATTAATAATAGCTCTGCAATCTCATATTTCAGTTCTTTCAACACACTCGGATGAATACCATCCGGTCCAAATGATTTGCTACTCTTCAGTTTATCAAATAGTTGTAATAAATGTTCCCATTGTATCGATATTTCTTTGAATTTTTCTGCAGCATCACCTTTAAATACCATTTCAGTTATGGGTAACATCCCTACACCTTCCTCAGT
Organism: Ichthyophis bannanicus; assembly: GCA_033557465.1. Lineage (NCBI taxonomy): Eukaryota > Metazoa > Chordata > Amphibia > Gymnophiona > Ichthyophiidae > Ichthyophis > Ichthyophis bannanicus. The sequence goes on along the minus strand of CM066034.1, from coordinate 557,798,117 downwards.
AAAGACCGAAGCAAAAAATTCATTCTGTCTCTCCGCTATGGCCTTGTCTCCTCTTAGTACCCCTTTTACACCTCTATCATCTAATAGTCCAACTGACTCCACCACAGGTTTGTGCTACGAATGTACTTGAAAAAGTCTTTATTACGCATCTTTGCTTCCACAGCAAGCTTCTTCTCAAATTCTCTCTTTGCCTGCCTTATCAGTGCTTTGCATCTAACTTGCCAGTGCTTCTGTTGATTCCAGTTTGTCATTTGTCTCCTTTTTCCATTTCCTGAAAGATGCTTTTTTGGCAATAACAGCCTCTCTGACCTCATCTTTATGCCATGTTGGCAGTTTTTTGGACTTCCTTCCACTTTTCTTAAATGTGGAATACATCTGGTCTGGGCTTCCAAGATAATATTTTTAAACAACACCCATGCTTGATGCAAATCTTTTGCCTTTGCAACTGTTCCTTAAAAATTTGCAACTGTTTTTAAAAATTTTCCTCATTTTATCATTGTCTCTCTTTTGAAAGTTAAAAGGCAGTACTATGGATTTCCTTACCGTACCTCCTCCATTTATTAAATCAAATGTGATCATGCTATGATCATTATTGCCATGTGGCCCCAACACCCTTATCTCTTGCACAAGATCTTGTGTTCCACTACAGACTAGGTCCAAAACGGCTTTCCCTCTGGTTGGTTTATGAACAGCTGCTCCAAGAAGCAGTCGTTTATTTCATCTAGAAACTTTCTCTCTCTAACATGTCCTGCTGTGACACTGACCCAGTCGATACTGGGGTAATTGAAATTGAAGTTACTGTGCTGTAACTTTTGTAAGCTTACGTGATTTCTTTGAGCATTTCATCATCCATTTGTTCATTTGGATAGGCGATCGATAGTATACCCTCACTGCCATCACCTTCCTCTTTCTCTTTTTACATGGAATTTCAATCCATAGAGATTCTACAGTCAGGGGCGGCCCAAGGGGGGTGTGGGGCCATGTGCGGAGACTCGGTGTGGGGCCTCATTTGCATAAGGGGCCTCATTTGCATAAATATTGGCATAATGTTACCATATACTAACTTTTAGTAAACATGCCTCTTAATGAGTGTATGGATAAAGAAAGACTAAAAGATTTCTACATTACTATAATCCAGTGCCAACCGCCAGACACATTAGGAACTACTACAAACACTGCCCATTTAGAACCCATAGCAAACCCGCCGTATCCTAACAGCACTACCAGGACTCACAAAGCACCATACCCTACCTATCAAAAGGAAACATGCAAATATTAAACCAATACATTTCAGAGAATAACAATACATGACCTACTGGGGAAAGAGAACAAGTGGCAATGTCAAATAGGAATTATATAAACAGAACACCTCAGCTCAGTTACACATGCAGAACATAGACCATCACCAAACAAGTAATCACAATTTAGAAACAGGAAGACAATAATTAAACTGGGAATCCCAAAAGCCAAACTTGGAATGTACAACACTGTAGAAATAAAACTATACATTAATTTGCTCTTGTACTAAACAAAGCACAGACGTTAATGATGCACATTTACCAGAGCTGACATATTCCAATTAATAAATTCAAAATAAAGAGATATTTTTCTACCTTTTGTGCATTTTTTTCAGCTACAATTGCTCCAGCCACTTTCTTCTGGTTTCTTCGTGTCTTCTGCTAACTCTCCATCGTCTGCTGTCCATTTGTCCTTTCTTCTCTCTTCTAGTTTTTTTTCCATTCTCTCTCTACATCTGCTTTAACATACTAATCTTTCTCCTTTTGCTCTTTCCTCATTCCTATTTCATCCACTCAAATTTTACCCCTCCATCCTCAATCCCCACTTACTCTCCCAATACCCGGCCAATTGTAGATTTTTTATCCCTCCCACACAAAATATTTTTCCCCTCTCCATTTTACTCTCCCAGCCCCATCCCATTCTAATCCTCCCCCAACATCAGCTCCCTTCTAGTTCCAGCCTCACCCAGCATCCATTCCCTTCTAGTCCCTGCATCAGCCCATTGCCAGTCCTAACCCCCCCATCAGCCCACAGCCCATTACCAGTCCTAACCCCATCAGCCCAACTCAAGTCCTAACCCCTCCCCATCAGACCATTTCCTGTCCTAGCCCCCCCCCATAGCCCATTATCAGTCCTAACCCCCCCATAGCCCATTACCAGACAGCCCCCATCAGCCCACAGCCCATTACCAGTCTTAACCCCCCCATAGCCCATTACCAGTTCTAAACCCCCCCAACAGCCCACAGCCCATTACCAGTCCTAACCCCTCCCCATCAGCCCATTTCCTGTCCTAGCCCCCCCCATATCCCATTATCAGTCCTAACCCCCCATAGCCCATTACCAGTCCTTACCCCCCATCAGCCCACCTCCAGTGTTAACCCCATCAACCCATTTCCAGTCCTAGCCCCCCCCTTAGCCCATTACCAGTCTTAACACCCCCATAGCCCATTACCAGACAGCCCCCATCAGCCCACAGCCCATTACCAGTCTTAACCCCCCCATAGCCCATTACCAGTTCTAACCCCCCCAACAGCCCACAGCCCATTACCAGTCCTACCCCCTCCCCATCCGCCCATTATCAGTCCTAACCCCCCCATAGCCCATTATCAGTCCTAACCCATCAGCCCACCTCCAGTGTTAACCCCCCCATCAGCCCATTTCCAGTCCTAGCCCCCCCCATAGCCCATTACCAGTCCTAACCCCCCCAACAGCCCATTACCAGTCCTAACCCCATCAGCCCACTTCCAGTCTTAACCCCCCCATCAGCCCATTTCCAGTCCTAGCCCCCCATAGCCCATTACCAGTCCTAACCCCCCCAACAGCCCACCTCAAGTCCTAACCCCTCCCCATCAGCCCATTTCCTGTCCTAGCCCCCCATAGCCCATTACCAGTCCTAACCCCCTCCCAACAGCCCACAGCCCATTACCAGTCCTAACCCCATCAGTCCACCTCCAGTCTTAACCCCCCCAGCCCATTTCCAGTCCTAGCCCCTCCATAGCCCATTACCAGTCCTAACCCCTCCCCCCATCGGCTCAAGTAAAATTTAAAAAAAAAAAAAGCTGGCTGCTACCGCTGCCGCTGCCGCCGCAGCAGCAGCAGAATGGAGTGTCCCGTGGGGTCCCCTCTGCCCGGCTGAGTCCCTCCCTCCCTCCCTCTGCGACGGCTGAGCCCCTCTGTGCCGGCTTTCAGATTCGCGAAGGGAGAGTGTCTCCCTCGCGTCTCTGTTAAGCCCGCAGGAGCAGTTGGGAAATTTCCCATCAGCCCTTGCAGTTCCCATCTGCCCCTGCGGGCTTAACAGAGACGCGAGGGAGACACTCTTCTCAATTTTCCTTAAAAGAGATCCAGTATAAGTTTAAATTCTATTTCGGTTTTTTTTTGTCAGACTGTATGATACCCTGTACCGGGGTCACCACAGCAGACTCCCAGACATCGGTAAATAACAGTCCCTTTTATTCAAACCAGCAGTAAAACCATAACAAAAGGTTCATTTATACTTAACTGCCACGGCAAGAATCATCAAGGTGAGAGACACGACACAGTCCTGTGTTTCGGGCTCACATTTTAATCCGCCCTGCTTCAGGCCAGCATTGTCATCACCAATCAAAAAGCCATCAATATTTAAGAGCACTTGGGCTGCTTTTGTCTTTATTGGAACCTCTCTGCTGATATGCCCTAATTTAAGTCTTTTGCTAGTATCCTTCAAGGATACATTGTTCAAACCATGCACTCTACCCTATTATCTAGTTTAAAAGCTGCTCTATCTCCATTTTTTTTTAAATTAAATTTTCAAAAATTACAAAAAGGAAAATAAACAAATAAATTGGCCATACCAAAATACAGCATCAAAACAAGAATACAGACAGTGCAATAGAAACTCATCAAGGAAGTGCCTTAGAAATTTAACTCTCAAAACCTAGATGATCCCTGGAATATTAATAAACTCATTTCACATATTGATGAATCAAAAAAGAAAGAGCCATTAGGTCTTACCATCTAGAAATACAATCAACTGTTCTACTTCAGAAAATATATATCTTTTCCCCTGATATACAACATGACATTTGCAGGGAAATTTTAAATAAAAAGACTCATCCAAAGCAAGAACCCGTGGACGAATTTCCAAAAAAGACTTACGTCGCCGCTGGGTCTCTCTAGAAACATCTGGAAATATCTGTATGATTTGTCCACAAAACTTCTCATTCTTTTTTAGAAAATAAGCTCGCAGAACTCTATCTTTATCTATCTCTGAGACAAAAGTTACCAAAAGAGTAGCTCTAGTGGTTATAGTATCGCTATCCGACTCCATAAACTCTGAGATATCTAGAGGAGAAGAGGCTGGATGTTGCGACTGAGCGCCCATCCCCCCTCTGCCCGCCCCCCACTAACCACATTACCAAGAGGAACATAATAAAGTTTAGAAATACGAATTACATTAACATCATTAAAACACAATATCTCCTCAAGATATTTTCGCAAAAGAATCATAGGAGACAGGAAATGAGTTTTCAGAAAATTAAGTAACCGAAGGTTACGTGATCTCAACATATTTTCTAAAAACTCATCTTGCCGATGCAGTACAAACGAATCTGCAGGAATCTTTTCTAATACAGCCTTTTGAGATAGAAAATTAGAGTCCTGAAAGTCCACCCGCTTTTCTAAAGTTTATATTCTATCTTGATGATCTATTAATTTCAGAACAGTCTCGTTAGAGAAGTCTGAAATCTTCTTCAGGGATGAGCCCAGCGCTAGTTCCATACGAGAAACTATCGCCCAAATATCCTTCAAGGAAATATCTGATGGTGGAGTATGAACTTCAAGAACAGAGGGGAAAGTAATCACATTAGGCATAGCCATAGATGACAAAGCAGAATCCACTCTTAAAAAGGAAGCCGGCAACACAGCCGAACCGGAATTAACCACTACTGGCTCAATCAATGAGGAAACCACATCAAACAAAGGTTTAGAATCATCGATGGGCGGAGTTACGCGCGTTTCGCTAAGAGACGGAATGGAGGAAGAAGTACTCACTGCAGAAGTATCAGCAAGCTCATTCGTCAACAACTGAACAGAAGCTGCCGAATCGTGTATTTTAACATGGGCATCCATTGGGCCAACGATCTTTACTGCCTTCATTTGAACAACAGGCGGAGATTTCTTCCTCCTTTTCCCCATAACAGGGATAGCCTCCTCAGACCGACGTGGACCGAAGGGGCACCAAAGGGGCGTGGCCTGCCACTTTGGTCACGCCCCTTCGGGCACGCCCCCAGGGGACGCCCGTGACTGCGTCCCACGGTGGGGCAGGTGAATTTAAAGCCCTCCAAGCAACTCAGCAACCAATCGGGGGAGCCGCTAGTGCCAGCAATCATCCAGGAGCAGACTCCAAAGTAAAAGTCAGGTAATAAGGCACCTCAGCGTCCTGCAGTGGGGCAGGTGAATTTAAAGCCCTCCAAGCAGCTCAGCAACCAATCGGGGGAGCCGCTAGTGCCAGCAATCATCCAGGAGCAGACTCCAAAGTAAAAGTCAGGTAATAAGGCACCTCCACTCTATCTCCTTTTTAAAGGTTAATGCCAGCAGCCTGGTTTCATCCCAGTTAAGGTGGAGTCCATCCCTTTAGAAGAGCCCTCCTTTCCCCAGAACGTTCCCCAGTTCCTAACAAATCCAAAACCCACTTCTTTGCACCATCATCATATCCACACATTGAGACTCAGGAGCTCTGCCTGCCTTTTGGGTCCTGTGCGTGGAAGGGGAAGCATTTCTGAGAATGCTACCCTGGAAGTTCTGGATTTCAACTTACTACCATAAAGCTTAAATTTAGCCTCCAGAATCTCCCTACCACACTTTCCTATGACATTGGTACCGACATGTACCAAGACAACAGACTCCTCCCCAGCACTATCTAAGACCTTGTCTAGTCGGCGCATGAGGTCCGCTACCTTCGCACCAGGCAGGCACGTCCACCAGCCACCCAGCTATCTACATGCCTAATGATCAAATCACCAACTATGACGGCTGTCCTAACCCTTCCTTTGTGGGCACATGGCCCTGGAGAAACCTCGGTGCGAGAGGAATTTTCATCACCTGGAAGCCAGGTCCTAGCTGCAGGATCACTTCCTGCCACACCAGGGTGATGTTCCCCTGTCAACAGGGATGCTGCCAGATTGGAGGTGGGATTTCAGTACTACATCCCTTAGGTCTCATCTATTGTACTTCTCTCTCTTCCTTATGTCCTCCAAGTCTGCTATTCTAGCCTCCAGAGATCAGACTTGTACCATGAGAGCAAAGAGCTCATTGCACCTAATGTACACGTAAGACTCCTCACCAACTGGGAGAAAGTCATACATGTGACCAGGGGCGGCTCAAGGCAATCTGCTGCCTGAGGCGAAGTATGAAAAGTGTCGCGCCCTTCCCCCGCCTAGGCGGCTGCCTGACGAGGAAAGGGGGTGCGAATGTTCCTTTCAATAAACTCCAGGGCAAAGGCCTCTGGGAGTTGTAGTACTTTGAGCAAATGTAGTTGTAATAAAGTGCTGAGCCGAGAGTTGAAAGCAAACGCAGGAATATTTTTTATTCGCCTCCCTTAATAGCGGGAACTTCAAATGAAGCTTGGTATATCACGTGTACAAACATCCACAAGAAACTAAAGGTAAGAATTGCTCTTGCTTACTTCAGCAAACAAATGTTATTTCTCCAAAAATAAAGCTTCTCTTCACATTGCTTTAACTAAACTCAAAATGTTCATTGAAACTTCAATGCAGCAAAATTCTAGCAAACAAACTTTTCTTCTTTGTTTCAAAGCTTTAAGGGTTTTAATCAGTTATCCAGAGACTTCAAGCCGTCTTCCTTAGCAGGTCTCATTTAAAGCAGCAGCCATACTAATTAAAACTTCTCTGCTCCTTGAAACAACATGCATATCGCAGAAATGGAATTTTCTTCAAACTTATATTTCCAAACATTCTTACTTCACTACCAGGGACAACTCACATTCCATAGCTTGTTCAGGCTCACTCAAAAGATCATTTTCCCAATGTCCATTGACTCACATTCTGAACACGATTGTTCTGTGACGTCGTTAGAAAACAGCTGTTCCCCTCGAGCCTTCCCTCGGTACACAGAACTGTTCTCTCCACAGGTTACTTCCTGGTCTTTTAGCATACGTTTTACCAGTTTTAAAACATTCAAACTTTCTTTACTGAGAGGCTTCCTTACCAGCCCTTCCTGGGTTCTTGAACCACCTGCAGGCTTCCTATAACCCTGGTGCTGGTTAAACTGCTGGAGCTGGCTTTGGGGATATCCTTCCCTCCACCTGCTGTCTGGGAACTTTTCCTGAGACCTTTGGCTAGTAACCTTAGCAGCAATACCTTTTGGGAGTTTCTTCAGCAATGCTTCATTGCCACTTCCCTGGCTATGCTGTTTCCTGGTTAAGTTAGCCCTCTCGTCTCTCTTCCTCCTGCAAGAGTGAAACTCTTGCTCAGAATGAGGTTCCCTCTCAGACTCCGCCTCTGAATCAGAGTCAGCTCTCCTCCTCTCGTGCCTCTTCAGCCCTGGCAATCTATCTCTCCCTGTTCTCTGGGGCTTATATGCGTGAGACTGGCCTGTATCTTTCCACCCCGCCCCCAGCTGTCCTGCATTACCACCCTCAGTTGCCATGGAGCTGGGGCGTGGCTTTTGGACAACAACTTTTGACAGGTTTTTCTCAACCTTAGCTGCACTTTTAAAATGACCATTTCTTTCACTTTCCCTCTGACTAGGGGAAACTGCTTGTACTTTTTCTATCTCCATAGGGGCCTGGCTGTCTTCGCCACCACAAAAGGCACCCCCCACACTCCCACCAAAAGAGGGGGTGGGGCTTTTTCAGAAATCCAATCAGAGACTGAACCAAACCAAAAAGCCGATTAGATTATATGGAGGAAATGCAAGATGTTTGCACACAGGGCCATATCGAGCTGCAATCACACCCTGTGAGACTTGCAGCTCAGGCACACCCCCCCTCTCTCCCCATACCTCTGTCCAGCGCTGCCAGCTCTTTCCCTGCTGCTGCTGCCCTCTGTTTTTTTTCACGGAGGCGCCAGCAGCAGGGAAAGAGCAGGCAGTGCTGGATGGAGGTATGGGGAGGAGAAGGGGGGCATGCGCCTGATATGAAATGCACCGGCACTTTAAGCAGATCTGTCCCTCCTTGACATCGAGTCGGAGGAGGGAGGAACCAGACCTGCTTAAAGTGCTGCAAAAAGGCTTGGGGAGCGCATTTCGGCTGCTTGCTATTGTCCTGCCAGCGGGGGCAGGGCGACAGCACAGCCGAAATACGCCTCCCAAGCCTTTCCGCCCTGTGAGGCTGCACCGATTGCACAGGGCTAGGTACGATCCCATTTGCACACCAAGGAACTAAAAGACAGCAAGAACTAACAGCACAGTTTATAAAACTAAATTATAACTCATTTTTATTTTGTTGTTATAAACTGAGTTATTGTTCTTGCTTTTTCTTTTTCAACATATATTTTGCATCCACAGTAGGTGCAGAGCAGAACCAGGACATTCACCCACAGAGCTCAATATTTAAAAAAAAAATCTGATTCTGATCATCTCACTAACAACAAGAACAACAACTACTATTCTCCAGTACCAGGCATATTGTGAACTAATAGAAAACCCTACAACAAAGGGTAAACCTACCATACCATATCAGCACAAACTTCCAAAACTCACATAAGGAGCCCTTCCAAAAAAGCATCACTGTAAATACTACAGTGGACCCTGGAACATCCATACACCTATTTGAAAAGCTGAACAAGTCAAATTACTACAGTACAGTATAGATCTTTATGTACAAACTCCATGTTAACAGAACACCTGAACTCATTCACACACTCGCAATATGGACCCTCACCAAGTACAGAATAAGTAACCACAATCTGAAGTAAAAATAATAATATGTAGACTAAATTTAAATTGAAACCCCAAGAAGCCAGAGTCCACATGCAGTGCAACATCAGATAAATAAGAGATGCAGTTCCCCAGTACTGTGTAAAATATAAAAATAGCACAAAGTCCAATTACTAAAATTAAATAAAATTATTTTTCTACCTTTGTTGTCTGACCATTTTATTCTCTGATCATGCTGGTCCCGATCTGAGGCTTCTGCTTTCCTGTCTTCTCTTAGCTCTCTTTCTGTGGTCTATGGTCCATCTGCCATTTCTTATCTCTTCTTTTGTTTTCTTCACTTCCTTTCATCAGCCCATTTCCAGTTCCAGTAACCCTCCCCAGTATCAGCCCGCTTTCCAGTCCTCCCCTCCCAGTACCTTCCAATGTCAACTGCCTTGCATTCCCATGACTGCAACTGGTGTCCATTCCCTTCCAGTCCCCCTACTTCCCCACTGTCCAGCCCCTTCTAGTCCAAATACCATCCCAGATATTAGCTCACGTCCACTCTCAGTGCCACCCCCCCAGTCAGCTCCCTTCCAGTCACCCTACCCTCTGTCTATCCCCCTTCCAGTGCCATTTGCATGTCAGCTCCCTTCCAGCCTCCTCCCCATTACCCAACCACCTACCACTCCCATCCCAAAGTGTCAGCTCCCTTCTAGTCTCCCTTCAGTACATCCCAGGTGTCAGCTCCTTTCCAGCCCCCTCATTCCCCCGTGTCAGCTCCGTTCGTGCCCCCTCCTTCCCCTGGCAGGCCCTCCCATTATCTGCTCCCTTCCAGTCCCATTCTACCATCCTCCCGCATCAATCCATTTGTAGCCCTAGCCCCTAGTTTTCTTCCAGGGCCAGCAGCACTCTCCTCCCCTCCCCCACTCCCCCATTAGCTCATTTCCAGTCCCAGCCCATTTCCAGTCCTATCCACCTTATCAACCCACCTCCAGTCCTAACCCACCCCATCAGCCCACTTCCAGTCCCAGCCCCCCATAGCCCATTATCAGTCCTAAACAACCCCCATCAGCCCACCTCCAGTCCTACCCCCCATCATCCCATTTCCAGTCCTGCCCCCTCGTAGCCCATTACCAGTCCTGAACGCCCCCATCAGCCATTTCCAGTCCTAGCCCCCCCATAGCCCATTACCAGTCCTATCCCTCCCGTAGCCCATTACCAGTCCTAAACCCCCCCATCAGCCCATTTCCAGTCCTAGCCCCCCATAGCCCATTACCAGTCCTATACACCCCCCATCAGCCCACTTCCAGTCCTAACACCCCCATCAGCCCAATTCCAGTCCTAGCACCACATAGCCTATTACCACTCCTAAACACCCCCCATCAGCCCAATTCCAGTTCTAACCCCCCACATACAGTCCTAGCCCCTCCATAGCCCATTACAAGTCCTATCAGCCCTTTTCCAGTCCTAGCCCCCCCATAGCCCATTACCAGTCCTAATCCCCCATCATCCCATTTCCAATCCTAGCCCCCCCATAGCCCATTACCAGTCCTTACCCCCCATCAGTCCATTTCCAGTGGTAGCTTGACCATAGCCCATTTCAAGTCCTAACCACCCCCTCAGCCCATTTCCAGTCCTAGCCCCCCCATAGCCCATTACTAATCCTAACCCCCCCTCCATCAGCCCATTACAAGTCCTAACCCCCCCCCGGGAAATAAAAAAAAAGAACCTCGCTGCTAAAGCCGCTGCCGCCGCGGCAGCAGGAAGTACCCCGCAGCCTCCCCGGCAGAGCCCTCCTGTCAGCGCGGCTTTACAGATGGGAAACTCTCCCTTCACGGCTCTGTGTCCAGGCCATTGAGGGGAGTTTAGTTGCTCTACTGGCAGCTTCGGTTCCGGTCGCATCTTTACCAGTGGTATCGCCAACACCAGCACAGTCTATGGTACCAATGCAAACCACATCCAGTTATATGCTGCTCGATGCGCTACCACCCATGCCTGTCCCCAAATCCATCCCTGGTACTGGGAGTTCAGGCAGGTTCCTCGCTCTGATGCCATCTTCAATTGGTATGGAGGCTTAACAGAGCAGGGACATCGTTCGAATTGATACTTCGAGTCTTCCGAATCTGATTCTTCCTGGGATGAATCGCTCAATACCTGAAGACTTCACAGTCTACCAGAGGATCCTTCTCCTTCTCCGGAATGGCGCATGTCCCCTCCAGAGGATATGTCTTGTCAAGAATTTATTCGAGAACTTGGCGAGGAGCCTTTCCATAACAGTGACATCCGAGAAAGAACCTAGAGCAAAGGAATTGGAGATTCTCCAAAACCCTACAGCTCCTAAGGAGGAGGCCACACTTCCAATTCACCGCATTCTCCATGATCTCATGCTCCGGATGTTGGAAACGCCCCTTAGTATTTCTCCGCAGACTTGACGACTCAATACCTTGTATCGAGTACCGGAGTGTCCCAGCTTCCAAAAGACACAGTTGCCAAACCACTCAATGGCAATGGAATCGGCAATGTGTCAAATTAAAAGTTCTAAGACACATTCTTCTAACCCTCTGAGTAGAGAATCAAAAACCCTTGATGCTTTTGGGCATCGGTGTTTTCAGGCTTCCATGCTGTCAGCCACAATAAGCTCATACATACTCTATATGGGTATGTTCCTCAAAAAGGTTATTAGGGATCTTGAGTCAATGTCCCCTCTTCTCCCAGATGATAAGAGAGCAGACTATTTCAGCCTGCTCAGACATGCCCAGAACGTCTCAAAGTTTGTCAACAGAGCAACTTTTGACTGCTTTGAGTGCACTAGGAGAGCCACATCAATCTGCATCGATGCACGCAGGATTGCTTGGCTTCAGGCATCAGATCTTGAACAATGGGTTCAAGATAAACTGGGTAATATTCCTTACACAGGTGAAAACCTTTTTTGGCAAGGATTGGCCAGATAAAGCTTTTCAGTTAGAATCTGAGAATACCACTTTGAATAGGCTTTCTAGGACTACTGTCAACCCTGCTAAGAAGAAAACTTTTTTTAGTAAGAAGAAGTTTTACCCTTCTTAGACCCCTGCTTCTCAATACCAACCTCAGGGTGCTCAGAAGAGGCAACAGCCTCCCAAACAACAGAAGAAGCCACAGGCTCCAAAGACTCAACCAGCTCTGTAGGCTAAATCTGCTCCTGGTTTTTTACTTTTTCCTAGAGAATATAGCCATTCTGCCTCTGGAGAACCCCCATCCCCTTCACATTGCCGGCAGACTCTGTCATTATGCCCACAGGTGGCATCTCATCAATTCAGAGCAATGGACACTGACCATAGTGAGAGAGGGGTACAGACTTCATCTAAAAAATCTGCCCCCCTCCACCCTAGTGGAGGAATATCCTTCTCTGCCCCCTCTCACTGCTCTTCTACTGCACGAGGTGACTTCTCTTCTATTGCAACGTGCCATACAGGAGGTCCCAACATCTCAACAGGGAAAGGGTTTCTACTCTCCGCACTTTCTCATCCCAAAGAAGACCAGAGCATACAGACCCATTTTGGACTTCAGAAACCTGAACAAGTTTTTCGTCCACGAGAAGTTCAAGATGGTCTCTCTGAGGACCCTCCTACCCTATCTCCAGAGTCAGGACTGGCTTTGGGCTCTAGATCTAAAGGAAGCATACACACATATCCTCATTCATCCATAATACAGGAAATATCTATGCTTCATGTTTCAGGGAGATACTATCAATACAAAGTCCTTCCCTTTTGGACCTGCCTCTACCCCAACAGTCTTCACAAAGTGCATGATGGTCGTAGCTGCATTTCTAAGATCTCTAGGGATATTTGTTTTCTCTTATTTAGACAACTGGCTCATAAAGGCAGGCACCTCCCAGGAGGTCTGCCCGTCTCTCTCCCGTACCATGCAGGTAGTGCAACATCTGGGATTTGTGATAAATCTTCCAAAATCCCATCTCGTTCCTACTCAAACATTAGAGTTCATAGGAGCACTCTTAAACACTCAGCAGTCAAAGGCATTTCTACCCCAGCCCCACTGTTCTCATCTCATTCAACTGGCATCTCAGGTATGTCTCAGAAACCACCTAACTGCCTGAGAAATGCTACAGCTTCTAGGTCATATGGCCTCAACAGTACATATAGTACCATATGCCCATTTGCGTATGCGCACAGGCCAATGGGCTCTAGCCTCCCAATGGAAACAGGCCTCAGACCGTCTCGTGACAAGATCCAAGTCTCTGCTCCTCTGGACACATCCCTTCAATGGTGGGGTCCCCCAGAGAATCTCCTCATCGGGTCACCTTTTCAGATGTCTCCACATCAATGTACCCTGATGATGGATGCCTCCAAACTGGGGTGGGGGTCCCATCTAGGGACTCTCTCCACTCAGGGCCTCTGGACAGAACAGGAGTCACAACTCCAGATAAATCTACTAGAACTTAAGGCTATCTTCAATGCCCTTAAGGTGTTTCAAGAGCACCTATGATCCCGCAAGGTCCTGATCCAGACGGACAATCAGGTAGCTATGTTCTATGTGAACAAGCAGGGATGTACAGGATCTTGGCCCCTCTGCAAGGAGACTCTCCATCTCTGGTCCTTTGCCATTGCTCATCAGATACACCTCCAAGCGGTGTATCTCCCAGGGGAGCAAAATGTCTTGGCAGATAAATTGAGCCGGATCCTCCTTCTCCACGAATGGTCTCTCCACACGGAGACAGCATCCTTCATCTTTCAGACCTGGGGGACTCCAGAGATAGATCAGTTTGCCACTCCGCAGAATGCCAAGCTTCCCCACTTCTCTACCAGGACTCCCATGTCGGGCAACCAGCAAGTGGATGCTTTTCACCTCCACTGGGGTCAGGGGCTCCTGTATGCCTTCCCTCCCATTCCCCTAATTCCCAAGATGCTTTTCAAGCTTCAGGAGGACAGGGGCTTCATGATTCTCATAGCCCCATGCTGGCCACATCAACCATGGTTTCTTCTCTTGTTACATCTGTCTCAGACTGAACCCCTAGATCTTGGATCTCCTCCAGATCTCCTCGCTCAGGAGGAGGGGACGCTACTCCATCCCAATCCGCAATCTCTCCACCTCATGGTATGGCTGCTGAAAACATAGTATTGCAAGATCCTAACCTTACTCAGGAAGTAAAGAAGATCCTGTTAACCTCTAGAAAGCCATCCACCAGATGTTCATATGCTTTCAAATGGCGTAGATTTTCTTACTGGTGTTCCCAGAAGGATTTCAATCCCTTCTCGGCTCCAGTGGAAGTGCTTCTCCAGTATTTTCATCACCTGTCCTCATCCAGTCTCAAGACCATCTTGGTAAGTGTTCACCTAAGTGCAATTGCAGCCTCTCATCATCCCTTGGAAGGGCAGCCCATTTCCTCACAGCCACTCATCGTGCACTTCATGAGAGGCCTTTTGCTGACAAAGCCTCCCATCGGTAACATGGGATCTCAATGTTGTTCTAGGGCAACTTCTCAAACTGCCTTTTGAACCCTTGGCCACGACCTCGCTAAAGTTTCTAACATGGAAGGTCATCTTCCTTATTGCCCTCACTTCAGCTAGACGCATTAGTGAGCTTCAAGCTTTGGTGGCTGACCCACCTTACACACATTTCCACCATAACAAGGTCGTACTTAGGACTCACCCCCACTTCATGCTGAAGGTGGTGTCTCCTTCTCATTTGAATCAGTCAGTTTACCATCCTGTCTTTTTTTCTAGACCTCATTCATCGAGGGCAGAGGCAACCCTCCATACTCTCGACTGCAAATGTGCCTTAGCATTTTATCTTCAAAGGACTCTAGTGCACCGTGGGGCTTTTCAGTTGTTCATCTCCTTTGATCCTAGTCACCTGGGGTTGCCAGTATCCAAACGTACTCTATCAAATGGATATTAGATTGCAACTCTTTTGCTTATGATAAAGCAGGATTACACCTTGAAGGTCATGTCACTGCCCATAATGTTCGTGCCATGGCCACCTCAAGGGAAAATCTATACTTTGTAGCCATTGACGAAATCTGCAAAGCAGAAACTTGGTCTTCGGTCCATACCTTTGCTGCTCATTACTGCCTAGACAAGGATTCTCGCCGGAATGCCATGTTTGGTCAAGCTGTATTCCAGCACCTCTTTCAGACTTAATGTCAACTCCTACCATCCAATCTGGTACTTAACGATACCAGACATCCATGAAGAATTCATGACCTCTTGAAGCCTACCCTGAGGCAAACCTACTGGTTCTGATGTCATTTTTCCCTGGCATCTGGGAGCTAGGGAGTCCCATATGTGAAGAATATATTCCTGCTTGGTCTTGGAGATAGTGTAGTTACTCACCTGTTACAGGCGATCTCCGGGAACAGCAGGAATTTAGTCTTCACAACCCACCCTCCTCCTCTAGGAGTTGTAGGTTTTCTTTTTTTCTTCTTTTCTCTCAGCTACAAACTCAACCGAGAAGGGAGAATTGGGAAGGTGGGAAGACAGCAACACAGGCTCAGTGAGATGCTCCCAAAGGCTTTCCTATTAGACATTAGAAAGCGTTCCCATGTGGGCTCCATTGGTACCTACATCACCCATATGTGAAGACTAAATTCCTGCTGTTCCTGGGGATCACCTGTTACAGGTGAGTAACTTTGCTTTATCCACAATGATACCTACATTTTTTTCCTGTGTGGTGGGGTTTCTAATGTGGAACTTTGCATCATTTAACTATAGTTTGGGTTGTTCTTTCCTAGGTGCATAACTTTGCACTTGTCCACATTAAATTTCATCTGCCATTTCAACCTCCAGTCTTCCAATTTATCAAGGTCCTTTTGCAATTTTTCACAATCTTCTTGGGTTTTAACAACTTTGAATAATTTTGTCATCTTCAAATTTGATTACCTCACTCGTTATTCCCATTTCCAGGTCATTTACAAATATGTTAAAAAGCAGCACCATTGGGAAAATTGGCCATTTACCCCTACCCTCTGCATTCTTGCTTTTAATCAGTTCCTGATCAACAATAATGCACTGCCTCCTATCCCATGACTTTTTAATTTCGCCAAGAGTCTCTCATGAGGGACCTTGTCAAAGGTTTTCTGAAAATCCAGATACACTATATCGACCGGCTCACCTTTGTCTACCTGTTTATTCACACCTTCAAAAAAATATAACAGATTAGTAAGATAAGACCTTCCTTGGCTAAAGCCATGTTGACTTTCTCCTATTAAACCATGACTATCTTATGTTCAGTAATTTTGTTCTTTGTAATGGTTTCTATCATTTTGCCCAGTACTGATGTCAAGCTCGCTGGTCTGTAGTTTCCCGGATCACCCCGGAACCCTTTTTAAAAATTAGCGTTACATTTACCATTCACTAATCTTCAGGTATAACAGATAATTTTAATAATAGATTACAGATTACTAATAGTACATCTGCAACCTCATATTTCAGTTCTTATAACACCCTCGGATGTAAACCATCCAGTCCAGGTGATTTGCTACTCTTTAGTTTATCAAATAGATGTAATACATCTTCCCAGTTTATCAATATTTCTTTCAATTCTTCCGATGCATCACCTTTAAATACCATTTCAGTTATTGGTAACTTCCCTATATCTTCTTCACTAAAGACCAAAGCAGAGTATTCATTCAGTCTCTCCTCTATGGCCTTGTCTCCACTTAGTGCCCCTTTTACCCCTCTATCATCCAATGGTCCAACTAACTCTCCCACAGGCTTTTTGCTATGAATGTACTTCAAAAGGTTTTTATTATGCATTTTGGTTTCCATGGCAAGCTTCTTTTCAAATTCTCTCTTTGCCTGCCTTATCAATTTATTATTTATTTATTTATTTATGTAACATTTTTTTTATATACCGCCTTTCAGAATCTCAAGGCGGTTTACATGGAACAGAACTTCTTTTACATAGAACGTTTTTCAAACTATATACAGGTTTCCATAGAACAGAATTTCAATTACATAGTACGTTTTTCCAAACTATATACAGCAATGTTTACTGTGTTTACATTTATCTATTTAACTATTTACATACAATGCCTAGCATCTAACTTGTCAATGCTTATATTGTTTCTGATGTTTGTCATTAGGCTCCTTTTTCCATTTCCTGAAAGATGCTTTTATTGGCAACAGCCACCTCTCTGACCTCATCATTAAACCATGCTGTCAGTTTTTTAGCCTTCCTTCCACTTTTCTTAAAGTGTGGAATACTTCTGGTCTGGGCTTCCAAGATAGTACTTTTAAACAACACCCATGCTTTGAAGTAAATCTTTAACCTTTGCAATTGCCATTTTTAATTTTTTCTTAACTATTTTCCTGATTTTATCATAGTCTCCCCTTTTGAAAGTTAAAAGGTAGCATTGTGGATTTCCTTGCCATCCTTTTTCCATTTATTAAATCAAATGCTATCATGTTATGATCACTATTGCCAAGTGGCCTCAAAACTCTCATCTCTTGCACCAGGTCCTGTGTTCCACTAAGGACTAGGTCCAAAATGACTTTCCCACTTGTCAGTTCATGAACCAGCTGTTCCAAGAAGCAGTCATTTATTTAATCTAAAAACTTTATTTCTCTAGCACAGGGGTTCTCAACCCTGTCCTCGGGACCCACCTAGCCAGTCGGGTTTTCAGGATAACCACAATGAATATGCATGGAGACATTTGCATATAGTGGAGGCAGTGTATGCAAATCTCTCTCATACATATTCATTGTGGTTATCCTGAAAACCCGATTGGCTAGGTGGGTCCCGAGGACAGGGTTGAGAACCCCTGCTCTAGCATGTCCTGCTTTGACATTGATCTAGTCCAGGGGTGGGTAATTCCAGTCCTGGAGGGCTGCAGACCAGTCAGGTTTTCATGATGTCCCTAATGAATATTCATGAGATCTATTTGCATCCACTGCCTTCCATTGTATGGAAATAGGTCTATGAATATTCATTAGGGACATCATGAAAACCTGACTTGTCTGTGGCCCTCCAGGACCGGAATTTCCCACCCCTGATCGAGTCGATACCAGGGTAATTGAAATCACCCATTATTACTGTGTTGTAACTTTTGTCATCTTCCCTGATTTCTTTCAGCATTTCATCATTCATCTGTTCATTCTGGCCATGCGGTCAGAAGTACACCCCCACTGCCATTGCCTTCCCCTTTTTACATGAAACTTCTATCCATAGAGATTCTACAGTGTATTTTGTTTCCTTCAAAACCTTAATCCTATGTGACTCAATGCCTTCTCTAATATGCAGCACAACCCCTCCACAAATTTGATCTACCCTATCATTGCGATATAGTTTGTACCCAGGTATCAGTGTCCCATTGATTGTCCTCCTTTTACCAGGTCTCTGAGATGACAATCATACCTAACCTTTCATTTCGTGCTATATATTCTAGCTCTCCCATCTTATTTCTTTAGACTTCTAGCATTTCCATAAAGGCATTTTGGAGGTTGTATTTTATTCATATTAATCTGGTTATCAGTTGATAAGTGTAATTTGGAATCTTTCAGCTCTGTACTGAAGGACATCTGGGATACTTTTATCTTTATTGGAACCTCTCTGTCAGGATGTCCTAACTTCTCTGTTTTGCTAGTATCTTTCAAGGATACATCCTGCTGAATCATGCGCTCCTGGGCGATTGTTGGCTCTCCCCTATTATCTAGTTTAAAAGCTGCTCTATCTCCTTTTTAAAGATTAATACTAGCAGCCTGGTTCCATCTCGGTTAAGGTAGAGCCCATCCCTTTGGAAGAGCCCCTCCTTTCCCCAGAATGTTGCCCAGTTCCTAACAAATCCAAAACCCTCTACACTGCACCATCATGTCATCCAGGCATTGAGGCTCTGGAGCTCTGCCTGCCTTTTGGGTCCTGCGCATAGAACAGGAAGCATTTCAGAGAAAGCTACCCTGGAAGTTCTGGATTTCAACTTCCTACCTAAAAGCCTAAATTTGGCCTCCAAAACCTCCCTAGCACACTTTCCTATGTCACTGGTGCCGGTTACACGTCATTTAGTCCCTCGTCACTTCATACCGCATCACTTTGTCCCTCGTTCCTCCGGTTCTGTTTCGTCGCAAGACAAAGAGCTTTTTGCTGCTCTTTGTCTTGCTATTATGTTTTTATGTTTTCCTGATTTTTTTGGGGGGGGTCTAAATTGACAGAGGCAGAGCTGGGGGGGTCTAAATTGACAGAGGTAGAGCTAGCAGTTCGTCCCGTTCTGTTTCGCCACAAGACAAAGAGCTTTTCACTGAGGCACAGATAGCAGCCGCTTACAACCATCTTCAGCACCCTGCCCTTTCCCACTAAAAACCCCACAACTCAGCTTTTGGAAATCAGGGTTCCCTAATTGCTGTGAATGGGCCCTGAGTTGTGGGGTTTTTAGTGGGAAAGGGCAGGGTGCTGAAGATGGTTGTAAGCGGCTGCTATCTCTGCCTCAGTAAAAAGCTCTTTGTCTTGCGGCGAAACGGAACAGGACGAACTGCTAGCTCTGCCTCTGTCAATTTAGACCCCCCCCCCCAAAAAAAATCAGGAACCGGAGGAACACGGGACAAAGTGACACCAAACCCTGGTGCCAACTTGTACCAAGACAGCAGACTCCTTCCCAACACTTTCTAAAACATTGTCTTGGTGGCACGTGAGGTTCGCTACCTTCGCACCAGGCAGGCATGTTACCAGGCGGTCCTCACGTCCACCAGCCACCCACCTATCTACATGCCTAATGATTGAATTGCCAACTATAACAGCTGTCCTAACCTTTTCCTCATGGGCACATGGCCCTGGAGAAACCTCCTCAATGCGAGCAGTAAATTTTAAACCATCTGTAGTTCAAACAATGGATATCATGTACCACTAAATCTTGCCTGGCAAATATTGGTATAATGAGTGACAAAGCCTATGTATCACTTCTATAATCACTCTCTTACCTAAGGGTTCTATTGTGTAAAGAAGGTGAAACGGGACTATAATGCACTCAAATGAGAGTACTTTCCATTTGATACCTTGAGATTTGGAGCCCTGCTGACCAGTTTCAGAACACCAATGTTTCGTCAGGATTCAACAGTAAAACCTGAACACAGAGCAGTGGACTTGTATCCATGAACAGCACACCAAGATGGAGCAAGAAGCTCCTCTACCAATGGCCCCTACCTCGAGTGTTGGTGGCCATATCAGCCACTCTCTGAAAGGCATCTAGGAAGGCTACTGCAGCTAGCACGGTGGTCCTGAGAAAGGGAAGGAAGAAAGGAAGATGTATGACTAAAGAGATAAAGATCCACCTGTAGAAGTTACAAAACAATGCAAGCTAACAGCATTTCCATACTATAGATTAATTGGCAGAGCAAGGTAGGAGTACCGCCTCACAAGTAAATTAAATGATAGAAATCATTAGGTTGAGCCCTGTGCTACTGAAAATATACAAAAAAAATTGTTCCAAGCCCATGTAGAAATCCATCTACAACTCAGAACAAAAAAGTGGGTCTTGAGGGAAAAGCACTGTCATTCAGTAAATGAGCTAATCTCCCTGCTCTGCCTGATGCCAAAAATGGTTGAGGAAGTCCTTCTCATTTATGGTAGGGAGCCGCTCTCTGTTTCTAACCTAGCGTGAGGGAATATCTCTTCCTCTCCGTATGAAACTGTGACTGGCACAATCTGAGGAAATCCTGTTTTCTGACTAGCACTGGCTAAGGAAGCCAAGCCCCTCTGCTTATGTATCGAATGGTACCAGAAGCCCAGGAATCCTTCTTTCACATTTATGACAGTATTTCAGATTTCGAGAGATCCTCTGACTGCCTCCAAGACTAACCTAGACTGAGGGAGTCCCTCTTGTCATGTCTTGCACAGACTGAAGGAACCCCTTCTCCTAGGTCTGACACTAACACAGACTTATGGGGTATCCTCTTCTTGTATTTCCAGCAACGCCAGAGATTGAGGCAAGCCCTCTCCCCATCCCTTATGCCAAGGCTGCACCAAGGGCTGTTCTAGCGGTATGGTTGCTCAGGGTTCAAGTACGGAAAGGACGCTGATACCATCACTGGGCTTCCAGGTAGTTCAAAAAGAGTGAGCTACTGCATGTGGATGGGGCGGGGTGGGCAGATTTGTTAGCGGCACAGTGTACATTTCTAGCTTGGTACGGTCCTGCCTTATGCTAACCTAGCGAACCCCTCTCCCCATGTATCACTCAGTATCCAGGTTAGTGTTCCAGGAGCGTTTCCCACTTACCTGAGCTGGGAGTGTAGTTTTGTAGCCTTGGAACTGAAATCTTCCCAGATGGGATAGGAGCTCTGAAAGAAAAAGAAAAAATACTTATGAAGGAAGAAAACAGGAAAGAGAAAGAACACAGCAGCTTACGAGATTGGTTTCAGTATAAACTGGTGGTGAAAGGTTAGAAATCCCCAGCACAATTTCTTATACTCTAAACAACATAGCAGCTAGGAGGAATGTCACACCAAAGCAGTGTGTGGGCATGGGTAGTGCAGGGACTATAATAAATGAAGAACATGAAGATCCCCATGAATGAAAAGGAATAAAGTGGGAGAGAGCCGCTTAGAGCTGAGACCCTGAAAGTGGGGCCCCAATTCTGCAGGACTGGAACCATCTGAGGGTAATTTTATAACAGGGTGCCTAAGTTAAGTGAGCAGGAAGGCACCTGTTTTGACACTATTTTTTAATGACACACAGGCGCCTATGTGACTTTATACAACACTAGTGCAAATCCAGCAATAGTGCCTACTCTGAAGGAGCGGACATTATGCAGGTGTAAATATCCACATAGAGTACATGCATGGATTAACATATTTTATAATCAACACACATACTTGGTGACATCGCGTAGACCATGCCCTCAGCAATGTCTACAGTAAGAGGAGGCGCATTCAAGCGGCTGTCTGAGGTTGGCACCAGCGTAAGCAGGCTGTCAAAGGCTTACAAACCTCTCAACACAATGTGTCATACACTGAACAAGCAACCTTGAAAATTAGTCATTGCTCAATTTTCAGTCAGTGTAAAGAGATCAGCACTGGGTAACATGATCATATTTCCCCCTATTAGTAAACCCGTCAATGTCAAAGACAATTTCACCAAATATAACAGTGCAGCAGAATTTACAGGAAAGAGGACAAGAGCTTATGATAAAATGGCAAAAGTGAGGAGAGAGGATATGTGACTAACTTGGGAAGGCTGCCATAGTGCCCCAGGGTGGCCCCTGCAGTAGTGGGTCCAGAGCTGCAATTCCTCCACAACAGCGATCCAGGCCGTGAACCCGGAAGTGAGCCGGCTGCCTCAGGGAGGGAGGAAGCCAGCACTGCACTGGAGGTATTTAAAGAGCCGCAGGGGCAGCGGACAGCACTGGAGCAAGTAGCAGCTGAGAAAAAAGGGCTGTGGGGGAGAGACAGTGACAGTCTGAGACAGAAAGAAGGCGAGCTGGACTGCAGTAGGAGGCATGTCTGCACTGATGAGAGAGAAGCTGAGACAGGCCCCCCGGCCCTTTGGCAGCCTTAAAGGGGCTGTAGCCCTGGATTAAAGGGGAGGGAGAAGCAGTTTCAGGATTGCCCCTACTGCAGCTTGATCTCTAGCTGTAATCTCACAATATTACTACTGGGGGACACAGTGGCCATTTTTGCACCTGGGCCATAAGAGCAGGAGTGAGTCTGCTCTCACTAGACATCAAGGATTCCAATAAGACCCAGGAAAGAGACTAGGGGGATAGGGGGTCTGCTTTTGGGGCATTGGAAAGGTTATTTATACTGTGGTGGGGTCTGGTGGGGGGTACTGAACGTCTTAAGGGGGACAGTCTGTCAGGGGGATAAGGGGTTTTTGCATACCTTGGGGGTGTGTGGGGATCAATTGTCGCTGGGGGGGGGGGGGGGGGAATATAGGCATTCAAGGCTGGGGTGAGGGTGCTCAGGAGTTGGGATCGGCTGATAGGGAGGTGAGGACAGGGGGGTGGGGGGTTAGTGCCTTAAATGATTTCACAGCCTGATCCCTGATGGTAATGCTCAGTTTTACCACTAGGGGTCATGGTGGCCATTTTTGAAACGAGCTGTAAGAGCAGCAGTGAGTGGCATCACATCTGTTCCCACTGCACAACAGGAAGCTCGGAAAGGCTGAGGAAGGGGATGGGCTACATGGGGGGGGGGGGGGTCTGGCAGGAAAACATCAGTGGGAGGTTGTTTACCTCATATATCATGGTGGGATCAGGTGGGGGGTTCTTAAGACTGAGACTGGAAGCCTTAAAAAGGGACTGGCCTGTCAGGGGAGTGTAGGAGGTTTTTGGAAGCCTTGGGGGGATAGGCAGTCAGGGGAGATGGGAGCCACTGTCAGGGAGAGGGATCTGTATGAGCCTGGACCTCAGCATTAACATTTGCTCCTTAAAGTAGGTACTTATTATTGCCTGGGGACAGGTGTAAATGCAAACATCCAGATTTTTTCACATCCACATAGATTCTCTTTGTAAGCTACAGAATCCACATCGGTATGCTGATGACCAACTGTCCTGTATTATACAGGACAGTCCCATATTTTAAGGATTTGTCCCTGGAATTGTATTACTTCAGTCAGAATGCCTAAATGCCCCCTATTTTAAAACACATGCCCCATGCCTACACTCCTCCACATTTGTACCAGCAGACTTCTCCACTCTAGCTTAATTTTCAAAGGGAAACTCTTTATATGAGACTGTTTCTTTCAGAGATACAGAAACATATACACATGCATGCACTCTGTTGTACTTCAGTCACACACATGCACATGCATTCATCCACACACCCCACCCCCCAAATCAGTTACACACATGCACACTAGCACTTTTCAGACAGACAAATTCTGTCTCTGACTGTCTACTGGTGCTGTGCTGCTTCTGCACTCCTTTACTTCAATGTCCCCAGTTCTTGCTTTTGCTACCATTTCTTTTTCTCAGCCTGCAATAGCCTTCTCACACTTTACCCCATTCCTCTTACATTTCTACCCTTTCTCAGCAATCTCACTCACCCCTACCAAGAAGCCCATTTATTCCACTAACTTTCTCCCAAATCCTGTGTCGAAAATCAGTCCACCCTTCCTGTGACTAGTGCAGCCTTTCCATTGGCTGGAACCTACCACTTACTCTGCACAGTGAGGGGTGCACACTGGTGAGTTGTAGAGCTAAACTCACCAGTGCACCACCCAGACAATTTAGACATTATTCTAAGACAGCTACATTCCAAAGTTGTAGAATCCTACAATAATTAGATGATTAGCAGTCCTAAATCCTGAGTCCTCAGCATATCTGACAAATCTGGCTCTCCTTCCTCCCCAGGGCCCAGGCAACCATCAGTCAGACACAGCCAGCCAATAGGGAGCAGGGGGAGGTGGGAGCAGTAGCTAGGATGCAGAAACCTTCCTTTCTCCCTTGTCCTGTAGCTCTGGAGTATGGTGGGTTTTTTTGCTACAGATATACAGACCTACAGGAGAAAATATTGGGGGTGCTCAAGCACCCACAGCACCCACAGAGCTGGCGCCTATGATTCTGGGGCCAACATCAGTATCAATATTACGATCAGTAGTCAGCTGATTTTGTTGATTCTATCATTTGTGTAGGCTTTTAACCTAGGGTGTGTGTTTCTATTTTGTCTTTAGACTTTATTTTCATTTTAAAATGCCGAAAAGAAAGTGTGTTTGTAATGACAAACTACAAAATGAATACCCGTCCAGTAAGAAACATTCTGGTGATAAACACAATGTTTTGTAACAAATGCCGGTCTTCCTTTTCCATTGCACTGCCAGAAAGGGTAACATTGTTTAGCACCTAAGGACGGACAAACACAAGACAGCAGATGTAAGTGCTTCTTCAAATAGAACTGTGACTTCTTTTTTTAAAAGTCAAACTTTTGATGAGAAAACTCAGTCATTGGCTACAACTGAGGGCATTTGGGCTTATCACTGTGTGGTTCACAACCATTCTTTTTGGACACGTCAGACTGTACTTCAAAGTTGTTGAAAAAATGTTTGATGAAAATACTCTTGTGCGTGAACCAAAACGGAAGCAATCATCTGTAATGTTTTCAAACCTATTGATTCCCTCAAGAAAGACCTTTCTGAGCTTTTTAACAGTTTTTTGTGATTGCTCATACCATGGGAGCATTAAAGTGTGTCCTATTTTAGTAACGTACTTTCTTCCTGAGAAAGGGGTTCAGGTACAAGTTCTTGATGTCCATAAAATTAAAGGCAAAACCTCAGACATTCTTTCCAAGTACATTCTTGATACAATTGAGTCTAATGGGTTAAGATCTAAAGTTTTGGCACTGTGTGCTGACAATACTAATTGCAATTTTTGTAGGGCCACTAGGAGGGGTAATAACAATATTTTTTTACAAGCTGCAAAAAGATTTAGTAAGTAATTTAATTGGTGCAAACTGCAGCTCGCATTGCTCACAACTGTAACAGCACTGCTGCCAAATGCCTGCCATTTGACATTGAAGTTATTGTTGACAAGGTATTCAGACATTTTCACATTTATATAGTGAGAAATGAAGAACTTAAAGAGATGGATGACTTTGTTGAGAGCGAGTATCAAAAGCTCCTCGGAACCAGTAACACTAGGAGGCTGGCTTTACTACCAGCCATAGAGAGGTTAATTAAAATGTTCCAATCAGTGAAATCATATTTTCTGAGCCAGGAAAAATGCCCAGTTATCATCAAAAACATTTTTGAGAATGAATCATCAGACGTTTGGCTGTACTTTCTGCAGTCAGGTAGTGGTTTTCCAAAATGCAACTTTAAAAATTGAGTCTCAAAAAATCTCAATGATAGAAGTGGCTGGAATAATCAGTGATCTTAAAAATAAGTTAGTAACTAGGAAGAATGAAGTATTTTTGCCTCCGACAATCAGAAAGAAGATAAAAAAATGTCGAAGAAGAGGACAGCATTAATGAAGCAGATTTCAAGCAATCTGTGTCATCTTTCTACACGCATTGATTACTTGAATCAGTGGACCACTCACTTCCAGGAGATTAGGAAACAGTGGACTCTCCTTCAAAAACAAAGTGGTGTGAGTTAGAATAGTCTTTAGAATATGTTTTGTCCACAAGACACAGCCTAGAGTCAGTAATAAATGATACTAAAGTGTTCAATAAGGTCTCGTCTTAAGTCATTTGTTTCTGAAGAAAAAGTTCAAGAATGGGAAAAAACAGGCACCACGTTTGCCAAAAAGTGGAAGGAGGTGTTTGGACACCTCAAAAGCAATAAGGTACCATATAAAAATTTATGCAAACTGGTTGAATATTTTTTATGTTTGCCAGGTTCCAATGTTACAACTGAAAGGTGCTTTTCAATCATAAACAAAGTGTGGTCTACAGAAAAAAACCCAACTGCATGTAGAGACTCTCAAATGTCTCATGATTGTAAAGTACAATTTTGAGTTGAGTTGCCCAGACTTTTTTTTATAGTCATATCCCTTTATTGGCGAACCACAAGTAGAACATATAGAACTGCATTTACAACCAATTTGTCATAAGTTGAACATCTCACATCTACACTGCAGTAATAACTAACGAAAGTAGCATTTGTCCATTTTGCATTTTATTCCTTATTCGTTTCCCACCACTCAATAGATTCAAAGGTTTTCACTCCTGGATCATGTTGGCTCTTCACGAAACCAGGAATGTCTAGTAGTGGATCATTCCCCCTCCCTCTCCCTCCCCTCCCTCCTCCACCCCTCATTTACAAATCATGGTTAACTGGAGGCTTAGGATGGTGAAAAAGAATAGAAGAGAGAAACAAACATGGACCTCACGTCTTCAACCTCCCACAATCTTGGGTATCCCAACCCCCCATGTACTCCTCAGACACACTTCCTTTAATCATTCGCACTCATCCTCCTTCACTCTGCTCCCAAAGGTCTCTTATTGGGCTGTTGCTTCAGAGCACTGATTCAATGGTTAACTTGGGATCACGGCAGGCAGGGTGTCAATTGATGGTCCCCAAACCTTTAAAAAGTGTTACCATTATCCCCCGTGTCTCATTCGTTCCCGTTCCCACAGCATTAAACGATGCAAAGCCACTTTCCAATGCATTATCAGCAGTCCCCTCAGTGTCAACCAGGTACATAGAATACTTTTACGTGCTAGCATGAGGGACAGGCGTAACCATCAATTTCCCACACCCCACCAGTCCTGCCCAGAATTTTTTAATTATGTTAGTGAAAATGTTGCTATTTTGAAGAAAATTCACTCTGTAGAGAAGTACAACAAAGTAGGCCTGATTGCCACATTTGTAAGTAAAGTGATAAACCTAACCTACTGATTAAAATTATGGGTTAAAATTAAATTGTAATTATAAACATATTTTTTTTATTTTCCTTAACTTTGAACCCCCCAGTTTGATTGTCCCGTATTTGAACTTAGAAAAGTTGGTCAGGTTAGTTGAGCCCACCCAAAGCACTCCCTTTCCCTTTCCCTGCCCCTATCACAATTCCCGGATATGCAAACATGGTAAGCATCCCCATGTTTATATAGGCCCTTTTCTCAAATAGCATTTACGTAGCTCAATCTACACATATTAATGCAGCTCTTTAGATGTGGGGATGCTTCTACAAAAAAGGCCAAAATTTGGTTAAATGCCTTACCTTTGTCTAGCATTTCCCATTACCACTCCCTCCCCTTTGCAATAACCTGCATCATTTTTTCCGGTGCCAGCCCCTCACCCCTACCTCCAGGGAAACCTTGCATGAGTGTAAATTGTGACCTCATGGAGTGGCAGTATCTTTGCTATGCCTTGTCTAGCAGGAGGAGTCAGGATCCCAAAAGGAAGCTCAGCTGCCGGTGACATGAGAGACGAAGGGGGAGCCTGGAGCATCTGTTGAGGTGCCACGCTCATATTATATAATTGCTCAGGATATAAGCAGTAGTCCTTCATCGAGTTGGGTGAGGGTCAGTGGGAAGGTATACAGTAGAAAATGATAGTAAACCATGCCAGCAGAGCAGAGGCTAATATCATTTTGAAATTGCCATATAATAATATGTATTGGGCTTTGGTCCACCAAGAAAAAGTCAGAGATAGCGGAACACCGTTTTGGTTGAGGAGCCAAACATAGCCCTACCCACAAGCTCTTTATTTACTGATGCTGTGCTGGGCAAAATATTGGTCAAGCCAATGCCCCAGTGCCTGCCCCATTACACTGCTATGGAAACGGCCCCAACAGACCAGGAGCAACTAGAGATCATGTCTGTCTTGTGCAGAATCAGTAGATGGGGTAAGAGGTAGACTTTGTGGCCTGGGGAGCTGGACATAAACCCGGAAGATTTGCTAAACATTTTACAAGGTATGCTTTTCTTTCATGGGGCAGGGACCAGCAAATGACAACTTTTTCTTTTGTTTTCCATTTTTTAAAATTTGGTCCATTTTGTTTGTTGCTTTTTATTATTCCAAATAAAACTAAACAAGAAACAAAACAAAACAAGAAACAAAAACAAAAACAAAAAATGAATGCACATTCCTAGTACCTTACCAACAATCAAGATCCCTTTAGAGCGTAGGCACAGAAATATGGACTGCCCAGTTAGTTTCCACACTGTCCAGTCAAGCTAGATAGTTAATGGTATTAGCTGGATATAGTCCTGCCATAAAATATCTATATCTTAAGTTCAGTGGCGACAGCTAGCTGCTTTACATTGACTACTAGCTGCCGCTGCTGAATATCGGGCCCTTAGATTTTAATTCATGCCTTTTTAGTAGTAGTCCAAGGTGGGTTACATTCAGATACTGGGTCTAAACTACCTAAATTGCACAAAATACACACTGCAGGAATATCCTTGTACTCAGAGGGCTTACAATCTAAGGGCTAGATTTACTAAAGTGTACTATTAAGCATTATTTCTAAACAGGTCCTATTGAATAGAATGGGAATTGTAGTAAATAACACCTTTCAGGAAATCTAACCCAAAGTTTGCATTTGTGGATAAAGTGATTTGCCCGAGATTGCAAAGAACCTCAGTGGGATTTGAGCCCTAGGTTCTGTGTCTCAAGCCACTGCTCTAACTACTAGGTTACTCCTCCACTCCTTGCCTGGAGTTTTCATGCAGAGACTCCTGAGTCCATTTGTATCATGTCTTTCCTTCGTTTTTTTTGTCTTTGGACGATGGGTGGAGCACAAAAAAGGAGTACCTGAGCCTCCAGGAACTAATGTTTTCTCAGGTTCTAGAAGGATCTTTTTGCTTTCCTGTTATTTATGGCGTTCTTTTCCTTACTTTGCAGTGTTGACTTTTATTTTGTTTTATTGTACACCGCTTAATGCTTTGGCCATAGCGGTTTATCAAGTGTTTTAATAAAGATAAAGATAAAGATCTTGAGGTAGAAGAACAAAAAGGAAATCAACCGTGAAAGAGGAATATTGATTTAGATTTAGCAAAATGCCTTTTCATTGGTAGATCAAGGCAAGTTACATTCAAGTACAGGAGGGCAGGGGCTACAGGGACTTTCTCTAAGATTTTTGTTGTTTCTTTTTAACCAAATGTAGAGACCCCCCCCAAGATTCTACCAGCTGTTAAGGTAGAAACTTTCAGTGGTCCTACTTAATGATTTTATGTGACTCTTCTATGCCACCCAGTACTTTCCAGAATTTGGAAGGTTCTCCTCATCAACTTGGAGGAAAAACTGAATGCTATAAATACCAAGCCCAAAGCTAGTTTTCCTGTCTCTGGCTGGCAGAGCCACTGTACCATAAAAAGGCTTGGAATCTTTGGCTGGCTAAGTCATCATATCTGCACACATGTGGTGACCATGGTTAATTAGGCCACTACACTTCACTATATCTGCTCAAAGGTTTACTGAACAAGCCAACGCCATCGTACTGCTTAGATACAGTAAGGCAGAGGTCTCCAAACCTATCCTGGAGGGCCGCAATCCAGCCAGGTTTTTGGGAAATCCCTAATGAATATGCATGAGATATATTTGCATGCTCTGCCCCCACTGTATTCAAATGTATCTTGTGCATATTCATTAGGGATATCCCAAAATCCTGGCTGGATTGCGGCCCTCCAGGATAGCTTTGGAGACCCCTGCCTAAGGAATAAGGTCAAAAGAAGGCTTTTGATAGAAGCAGAGCAAACGATTTCCACTAATCCTTGAAGTGAAAAGGAGGATTCAGAGGGTAATCCCAATCAAAGGCAAAGAAGGCCGGAATGCTACAGGAAAGAAGCATCTGTCACCATATCTGAGTCCAGCATCCAGAGACTACAAGGTATCTGACAGAAATGGATCAAGAAGGGCCCAGAGTTCAAGGGAGGAAGTGCCTACAGCCTGTGTCTGTGATCTGCCTCCAAGAATAAAGAGGTGGAGAGAGAGAGAGTTGAGATAGTAGTAGTAGTAGTGGTAGAATAATGGGACATAAGAACATAAGATATGCCATACTGGGTCAGACCAAGGTCCATCAAGTCCAGTATCCTGTTTCGAACGGTAGCCATTCCAGGTCACAAGTACCTTGCAGGTTCCCAAAAAGACATAAAGGTTCCACAATGCTTGTATTGGGGCAAGCAATGGAATTCCCGGGTCCTCTTTAAAAATAGTTTATGGACCTTTCCTCCAGGAACTTGTCCATACCTTTTTTAAACCCAGCTACACTTTTACTACATCCTTCGGTAGTGAATTACCAAGTTTGATTATGTGTTGAGTGAAAAAATATTTTCTCTTATTAGTCTTAAATGGGTTACACTGTAGCTTCATTGCATGTCCCCTAGTCTTTCTACTTTTTGATGGAGTAAACAATCAATCTACATTTACCCATTCTACTCCATCCATTAATTTATACACCTCTATCATATCACCCCTCAACCGTCTCTTTTCCATTTGAAGAGCTCTAACCTTTTAAGCCTCTCCTCATAGGAGTATCTTTCCATCCCCTTTACCATTTTGGTGACTCGTCTCCGTACCTTTTCTAATTCCTCTATATTTTTTAAGATACGGCAACCAGGATTGCACACAATATTCAAGGTGCAGTTGCACCATGGAACGATATAGAGATCTTATAATATCCTTGGTTTTATCCTCCATTCCTTTCTTTATGATTCCTAGAATTCTATTTGCCTTTTTGGCCACTGCTGCACATTGGGTGGAGGGTTTCAACATGTTAACCATGACGACGTCTAAATCTTTTTCCTGGATGGAGGTGCCTAATGTGGAACCTTGCATTGTGTAGCCATTTGAACATCCAGACTTCCAATTAATCAAGGTCCTCTTGCAATTTTTCACAATCCTCTTGGGTTTTAACAACGTTGAATAATTTTGTGTCATTTGCAAATTTGATTACCTCACTTGTTATTCCCATTTCCAGGTCATTTACAAATATGTTAAAAAGCAGTGGACCCAGCACAGATCCCTGGCGTACTCCTCTATTCACCTTTCTCCATTGAGAAAATTGGCCATTTAGCCCTACCCTCTGCTTTCTTTCTTTTAACCAGTTCCTGATCCACAATAATGCATTACCTCCTATCCCATGACTTTTTAATTTTGCCTAGAGTCTCTCATAAAGGCTTTGTCAAAGGCTTTCTGAAAATTCAGATACACTATATTCACCGGCTCACCTGTGTCTACCTGTTTATTCACACCTTCAAAAAAATATAACAGATTAGTAAGACAAATGGCTAAAGTCATATTGGCTTTCTCCCATTAAACCATGACTATCTACATGTTCAATAATTTTGTTCTTTATAATGGTTTCTACCATTTTGCCCGGTACAGAAATCAGGCCTACCAGTCTGTAGTTTCCCGGATTACCCCTGGAGCCCTTTTTAAAAAATTGGCATTGCATTGGCCATTTGTCAATCTTCAGGTATTACAGATGATTTTAATGATAGTTCACAGATTATTAATTGTAGGTCTGCAATCTCATATTTCAGTTCTTTCAACACCCTTGGATGTATACCATTCCATTCAGGTGATTTGCTACACTTTAGTTAATCAATACATCTTCCTGG
This sequence comes from Ichthyophis bannanicus, assembly GCA_033557465.1. Taxonomy (NCBI): domain Eukaryota; kingdom Metazoa; phylum Chordata; class Amphibia; order Gymnophiona; family Ichthyophiidae; genus Ichthyophis; species Ichthyophis bannanicus. The sequence continues at coordinate 557,766,321 of CM066034.1, read as the reverse complement.
TTTATGGATATTTCTTTCAATTCTTCCAATGCATCACCTTTAAATACCATTCAGTAATGGGTAACTTCCCTACATCTTCTTCTGTAAAGACCGGAGCAAAAAATTCATTCATTTTCTACGCTATGGCCTTGTCCCCTCTTAGTGCCCCCCTTTTACCCCTCCATCATCTAATGGTCCAACTGACTCTCTTACAGGGTTTTTTATTATGAATGTACTTGACAAAGTTTTTATTATGAATTTTTGCTTCCACGGCAAGCTTCTTTTCAAATTCTCTCTTGGCCTACCTTATTAATGCCTTGCATCTAACTTGCCAGTGCTTATGACTCCTTTTTCCATTTCCTTAAAGATGTTTTTTTGGCTACACTACCTCTCTGACCTCACCTTTAAACCATACTGGCAGTTTTTTGGACTTCCTTCCATTTTTCTTAAAGCATAGAATACAGCTGGTCTGGGCTTCCAAGATAGTAAATCTTTAACCTTTGCAGCTGCTCCTTTTAATTTTTTCTTAACTATTTTCCTCATTTTATCATTGTCTCCCTTTTGAAAGTTAAAAGGTAGTACTGTGGATTTCCTTGCTGTCCTTCCTCCATTTATTAAACCAAAAGCGATCATGCTATGATCACTATTGCCAAGTGGCCCCAACACCTTTATCTCTTGCACCAGATCTTGTGTTCCACTAAAGACTAGGTCCAAAATGGCTTCCCCTCTTGTCAGGGACCTTCAGCTTAGGAGTAGCTTTGCTCCATTCCAGGCATACACAATGAATTGTATATTTTATTCAACATTTTTATTGACTTGATCACTGTTTTTGGCTACTAAAGACTTTCAAGAAACTTTATTGGTTCAGAACAAAACCGTAAACTGAACTGTGAGTTTGTGGAAGTGAAAGCAAATGGAAAAGTGAACCCAAGGACCAGTTTCCTCCCAGCCATAATTGATCCCGTCCCAGAACCCTTTGTAAACCCAGGAGCATGGTACAAAATATGATGATGTGGCCTCCACTGAAGTACTGTATATGCCTCTGGTCTCCCTGCACAGTGAAGAGTGCTTGATGAGAGATCTCAGAAGGAGGTGGGGGGGGGGGGGAGGGGGGAAGGAGTTGGTTGCTACAAAAAAAATAGCCATGAGCCGGTTACCTGATTTCTATATGCCCTGCTAAAAAGGGAAAAAACACCAGAAAAAGTCAAAAAGCCAAATGAGTAAATGGAAAACACAGTTTTTCCTAGAATATGAATTCTCTCTGTATGGGAACCAAATGCTGTCACTTGATCCAGAGATTAATTTAAATATTAATTCATCTATAAAAGATTTTGTAACCTTTGGTATCACTGGTTTTATTCTCTGTTCCTCTTCTCTTTTTTTTTTCTTATCCTATGTTCCACTTCATCTGTCTGGGATTATTTTGTCTGTAAAGGGCCATAACCCTAACTAGGGTAAAGGCAGCCCTATCACAAGACAGGGATCATCCTTTGTGCATCTCTAGAGTGCAGAATAAAGTCAGTCAGCCCGGCAGTGGGAAGCATTATTCAGATCACTGAGTGTGAAAGAGAAGGAGATGAACTGAGGGACGGGAGAGAAATAAAATTTAAAGAGATTTGCCTCTTGAAACAGTAAAAGGATGCCTGAAGAGTTATGCAAGTGAAAAATATTTGGGAAAACACCTTTTCAACCACAAAATATAGAACAGCAGTTCCCAAAGTGGATCATGAGCATACGTGGAATTATTAAATCAGTGGAATTAATCACAAGAAACAGGCCTGTTCCCCACTACATGGACCTCTGTTCTCTGTCCCTCGAAATTACATTTTGATCTGAAACTCACAGGCCTTGCCCCTTGGTCAGACAGCGCTTCAGATTAGACCAGAGACCAAAGCAGAAGGCCATGATAGGGTTTGCTAGAGGACACCAAAGGGCCCTTTTACTAACGTATGGTAAATATTGGCTTGTTTACCCATGCAGAAATTGCAGGGGGTGTGCCCAACCTCTGCCCTGCATTCAGCAGACGGGGCAGACATTTACCAAATGGGAGCTGCATTGCCTGCCTCAACAGACAGTGCAGGAGCAACTACAGGGACGCCGCCTCGGCAGCAAAGGTCATCTTTACCTTCATATATTTTGCATGTGGTTAGCAGCTAGATTTTTGTTAGTCATTGCTAACTGTACATCACACTGTTTACATTGTTCCACATAACCTTCTTCTTCTAATTCTTCCCTGTAAACCGCTGTGACTAGTAGCTACAGCGGTATAGAAAAGTTGCTAAATAAATAAATAAAGTTGTGTGCTGAAATCCCATGGCCATAATTAACTTGCCAACTCCCACCCCTCTGATTGTATCCCCCCCCCCCCCCAAATCCTAGCCCTCAAATAAATGAACACTGATCTCCCTCTGATCAGATTCTTCCACCTTTCGGCACTCTCCCCACATTGGACAGCACTACTGAAATGCACAGAGCCCCACCCCCAGCAATAGATTCCCCTTATTGATCTTGACCCTCCCAGTGCAAATAATGCCCCTCCCTGCAAAAGACGCTCCCAAAGCCACCCACCCGACCCATCCCTGGTGTCTAGTAGGGTCAGGGGTCTGACTACTGCTAGGGGTGAAAACTACCATTTTGAATGCAGCAGCAATCTCAGCAGGGGTAGAGGGAGACTGCTCCTCTCCTGGCCCCACTATGCACCAGTAAATCCTCTGGGCAAGTCTTTGGGGTGAGTCAGCTGAAGGAATGCATGGGGTGAGTTTAGTTTTTGGAGGGTTTGGTGCTGGGTGGATGTCTTTTCCAGAGGGGGTCAGGAACGAGAAGGAACTTCTGGTGCAATGGGGAGGGGCTCTGTACATTTCAGTAGTACTGGCCAGCAGAGAGGGTTGCTGAAAAACAGTCTGTTTGATAAATAAATTTAAAAAATAAAATGAACTGTAGGGGATGTGAATTTGATTGGGCAAGATCAGAGTTTGTTCACGTCAGCGATTGGATCGGGGGGTTACTGATTAGGGGAAGGATGCAATCGGAAGGGTAGGGGCTACAGGTTAATCGTGGCCACAGTATTTTGGCACACAGCTTTTGCGTTGGGGCCACATGGTTTGCAACTTCAAAGGGCTTTCCAGCCTCCATGCTGCCAGACTGCTGCTAGTGCGGCTTCACTTAACTCTACCTCTTGAGATGGCGTTAAGTGCAGCTAAACAATTTCCAGTCATAACAGCTAGAGCTTGGAAACATCCCATGTGCTGTCACCAGCCAACACACCCACTCTCCATCCCAATCCCGCAGTTAACGTGGGATTTTTACCATACCAGTGCGTGGTAGATGTTACCACAAACCCTTAGCATACGCTAAAGTCTGTGGTAACAGTTTGCAAGAGGACCTTGAGAAACTGGGAGATTGGCCATCCAAATGGCAGATGAAATTTAATGTGGACAAGTGCAAAGTTATGCACATAGGGAAGAACAACCCAGACTATGATCATACAATGCTCGGTTCCATATTAGGAATCACCACCCAGGAAACGTTTCTGGGCATCATCATGGATAATACATTGAAACCCTCTGCTAAATGTGCAGCGGTAACTAAGAACATAAGATATGCCATACTGGGTCAGACCGAGGTCCATCAAGCCCAGTATCCTGCTTTCAACAGTGGCCAATCTAGGTCATACGTACCTAGCAGTATCCCCAAAAGACACAGGTTCCACAATGTTTGTACTAGGTCAAGCACTGATTATCCTGGGCCCCTTTTTAATAATGGTTTATGGACCTTTCCTCCAGGAACTTGTCCAAACCTTTTTTAAACCCAGCTACACTAACAGCCTTTACTACATCCTCCGGTAACAAATTCCAGAGTTTGATTACGCGTTGAGTGAAAGAAAGCAAATGCAATGCTAGAAATCACAAGTAGAGCAATGGAGAATAAAATGAAGGATATAATAATGCTTCTGTAAACTTCCATGGTGCAACTGCTCCTTGAACATTTCTGGTTGCCATATCTTTAAAAGGATATAGCAGAATTAGAAAAGATACAGAGAAGAGCCATCAAAATAATAAAAGATTAGGGCTCTTCAGATTGGAAAAGAGACAGCTGAGGGGAGATATGATCTAAAAAATCTTTGGTGGAGTGAAATGGGTAAACGTAGAAAGACTAGGGGACATGCAATGAAGCTACAACGTAGCATACTTAAAGACTTATTGGAGAAAATATTTTTTCATTCAATGCATAATCAAACTCTGGAATTCACTGTCAGAGGACACAGTAAACACTGTCAGCATAACTGGGTTTAAAAGAGATTAGGACAATTTCCTAGAGGAAAAGTTCACAACCCATTATTAAAGTGGGCTAGGGAAATCCACTGCTTACTCCTGGGATAAGCAGCGTGGAATCTAATTTTTGGGAACCTGACAAGTACTTGGGACCTGGACTGGCCACTGTTGGAAACAGGATACCGAGTTTGTTGACCTTTGGCCTGATCCGGTATGCCATTTCTTATGTTCTCATGTTCTTAGTTAAATGGTCCTAACTTGTAATTTGTGAAGAAGCAAGCTTGTGCCCTCATCAGTACAGTAGGTTTTGGAGTACTGGGGATGGGAGGAGGGATCCAGAGGACTGGGGAATCACAGGAACTTTATTTAAACTCTGGTGGGAAGGGGCACTGAGGGAGGGGGTCAGGCTGCAATTTTTCATTTTAACCTTGGTAGAAGGGGACTTGAGATCCTTGGGATGCTGGCTTTTTGACAGGATTTGGTCAGTTAGCACTGAACTTCAGCATTAGCCAGTGACATGTTTGATTGCCCTAAATTTAAAATGGTAAAATTTTATCCGGCTAGATTTAGGATGATTTTCAGCCAAAACTCTAGCTGGCTAGATTCACCTGAAATTCAACGTAACCTGTCTAAGTTAGAAGCTCTCCCTTCTTTTGAAAATTGACCCCTTGGGGCTATTTTAGAAATTTTGTCTGCAGGTAAAACAGAAAAATCGCCCAGGGTTACCTGCTTAAATGCATGCACAGGGACAAAATAGAAGATACTTTTACGCAATGCTCATGCACGTGTGTTCCTGGGCAAAGCTACAGTAGTGCACGGGTAGAGTTACAAAGCGAGTGTGTTCTTTTTAAAATATTCATGGCTGCACAGATTGTCTCCATTTACACCAACTCTAGGACTGGTGTAAATGTCCATGGCTGCAATCTAGCTGTGATTTCTGCCATATTACCCTGGCTCTAAAATGATCTCCTTTAGTGTACAGCTTGCTACACTTCACTCATGCTATGTGGCCCGTCATGCACACTAATCTTTAGTACATAGGCTCTACAACACACACCCCAAATAATTCTAATCAGTACATTTATGAAAATTTACAAAATGACATCCTGCCAATGTTTCATGGTGACGTTTGGTATTACGTACAATAAAGGCTGTTGGCTCTGAAGAAAGTGCCATAAGGAAAACTAAAATGTCAGCAGGACGGCAGTACCTACGTGTTGTTAATTCATGTTATGATTGCAGCTGTGATAGAGCATCTTAAACCAGGGCACTTTATAACCAATTATACACAAGCACAACAAGTCCCTTTTCCCGACAGCTGACAGTATAACTGGGTGCTTGAGTTAATGGATGAAAAAGGGACTTGCCCAAGATCACAGCAAACCCATAGCAAAAGCGAAACTTCATTACCAGTCTTTTGGCTCACAGTCCATTATTTCCAATAACCATTCTGCAGGCTGCCGCCATATGTCTGCTCCAATCGCAAGTATAGGGAAAGACCGCCTCCGAGGCACAAAAGTACAAAGCCTGGCTGTTTCCTTTGTATGGAAGCAGCAAATCTCATCATTACAAATCCTCATAGGCCTAGGAATAGTCTGCCTCAAAGGTACAAAAGCACAGAGCCTGACCTGACTGTCTCTAGATTCAAGTCATGCATGTAAACCTTTACAGGGTATTTGGAGGTGCACCAACAGCTCTGGGTAAGGTCCTAATTCTGGAATATGAACAAGTGTTACATGAACAGAGCGGTTTAGTAAATGTTCCCATTATCAAGAGGTTCCCTAGCGATTCTGCATCCAGGGCTACAACAGTCCTTCCTAACTAGGGAACTGCACGGCCACTACTACTAATAATTGTTATTGCACTAAAAGACATACACAGCACTGTACACAAATATATAAAAGAGACAGTCCCTTCTCAACAGAGCTCACAACCTATTCAAGACAGACAAACGCAACAAACAGGGGACTAGGGCTAAACTAAGGGGAAATGTTTATGACACACGAGTGGTAAACGGGAGAATAAGGGCTCAGGATCCAAAAACAGCCTCGAAGAGGTGGGCTTTTAGCTTGGATTAGAATCAGCCAAGGGATGGAGCCTGATGTACCAACTCAGAAAGTCTGTTCCAGGAAATGGTGCAGCAAGGTAGAACAAAGTCTGGAGACGGCAGAGAAAGAGAACAGCACAGATAAAAGTGATCTACCTGATGAGCGACGCTCCCAAGGAGGAATGTAGGGAGAGAAGAGACAAGAGGTAATGAAGTGCCGCACAACAAATGCATATGAGGGTCAGTAGAAGTTTCAACTGGATGCAGAAGCGGATAGAGCGCTAATGAAGTGACTTGAGAAGAAGAGTTAGGCGAACCTAGCAGCACTAGCGGAAGATTAGCCGTGTGGCTAAGCTCTGAATGGATTGAAGGGGGGGGGGAAGATTATTGAAGGATAGAGCACTGAGGACCAGGTTTCAATTGCCTCAACAGGACGTGACTAGAGAGTGGATAAGGATTTTGGTGGTGCATTCAGAAAGGAAGGGATACATTTTGCTGATGTTATAGGGAAAGAAATGACAGGTTTTAGTTATCTATTGGATATGTGCAGAGAAAGAGAGAAGAGTCAAAGATGACCCCAAGGTTGTGCGCTGATGAAACAAGGAGGATGATAGTGTTATCCATAGAAAGGAGGAAGGGGGAGGTGGGTTTACAGCAAAAAATAAGCAGTTCCATCTTGGCCATGTTCTGCTTTAGATGGCGGCTGGACATCCAGGCAGCAACTTCAGACAAGCAGGATGAGATATGGGCCTGGATTCCTGCAGAGATTTCAGATGTAGAGAGGCAAATCCGATATACTGAAAACCATGGGAGGAAATCAGGGCACCAAAAGAGTGAGTAGAGCGAGAGAAAGGAAGAGGTTACAAGATACACCCCTGAGGTAAATCGACTAACAGTGAGACAGCAGTGGAGGAAGATCTGCCAGAACATACACTCAAAGTGCAATGGGAGAGATCAGAAGAAAACCAGGACAGAACAGAGGTCCTAAATCTAAGCCAGGACAGCGTATCAAGCAGAAGGTGGTGATCAACAGTGTCAAAAGCAGCAGATAGGTCAAGAAGGATGAGAACCGAGTCAAGGCCCTTGGATTTAGCCAGGAACAGGTCACAGACATGCCATATTTTAGCAAGGGCTGTTTTTGTAGAATGTATAGCACAAAAGCCAGTTTGCAGTGGATCCAAAAGGAAGGGTCAAAGGATAAGGAATCTCCAAAAAGGTAAACAGAAACAAAACGAAGAAATGGAGGTAGACCAAGGCCATACTGGGAAGTTACACCGGAAGTGTATTTATTAGAAGACCCAACTCAGCTGAGTTTTGGCACACTCTCTGCCACATGGGGCTTGAATGATGCTTTGATTTAGACCACCAGATATCCCCAGGCAGCCTGGCTTCTGCTCCTCAGTCCATCCAAGATTTTCAAGGCCACAGAATTAGCATTCATAGCCCTCAGGCAGAGTGGGAATCAGGCTATCACCTAACAGTGACACCTAGTGGTTAGACTCAGAATGTTTGTGTACTGGGCTCCAGAGGGAGAAGTGATCTGTGGCTCCTAGCCAAGGACTGTGTTGGCTGAGCTAGAAGGAAAGAGAGGGGTCCCAAAAATCAGTTCCCTGTGCATTTGTAAAGCCCATTTCTGATTGAGCTGGAAGCCCAGAGGAGCAGGAGAAAATTGCCAAACCAACAGAGCAACAACAAAACACTCAGCTTCTCCCAAACCTGCACTGCATTTAAAACACTATCACTCTTATTTCCATAAGCACTGAAAACACATTCAGCGGATTCATTAAAATACGCTTGGACATGTGTTATTTGGTTAACCAATATGCTGGCAGTGGAATCCAAAACAGATTTCAGTAATACACAATCTGTAGGGCGGAGGCATTTCCCACTTCTTCATCTGAAATTAGTACTCTTCATTCCCTGACCCAGGATGTGTTCCTGCTCTGTGAAACACATGCAGCTCTCTAAGATTTCATCACCTACATATATTTAAGCATTTCACATACGCTCCTCAGGACTGAGCATTCATCTGGCTCTGACACTGTTTAACAACGCATTACTACTGATCTGCCAGGCTTTAATAGTTTACGTGCTGCAAACTTTGGCAAGGCAGCCAGGTCTTCAAGCTATAAATAATCATCTTCCAAGGGAAAAGTACTACATTTCAAAAACATCTACTCTAGAACATTTCAGAGCTTGTTTATCTGCTTGATATATATACATGTTGTACAGTCTATGCACACATACACATACATGGTAAACTGCACTGGGATTTGGCAGAATCAATCACAAGATCACCAGCCGCGCCACCCAGAATGCATGAACAGATACATCATAAACATTTCTGGCAACCATCCGAAAGTGACCCACTGCAGCTTTGCCCGCACTGCAGTACTGGAGAACTGGAGCGATTCCAGTCTTAAATCTGTCAAAGGCACGGTGCGTCCCAAAAGATGTGCTTGGTCTTCAGGGTGATTACCCTCCAGAGTTCAGAGGATCCTGATGGCACAGCACAATATCATGGCTTTCCAATTCAGGATCAATATTGCTGGCAAAAGCTAAATTGGGATAAATTAATACAACAAGGAAAGTCTTTTTAATTTACATATTAAATTCACAATTACGCCTGAGAGGTTTGTTTGGGTAGCTACACACATCTTTAATTAATGCTATAAAGCACGAACATTTGTTCTCAAAGCAGGTCAGATTTCATCAGTTTGACAAACAGCTGAAAACTGCAATACGCAGCATGTTTATTTTTAATCTACTGCCAAATTAAATGTAGGGGCTGATATTCAGCGGTCACATCTTTAACTAAGGCTCGGATATCTGATGTTAGGGTCAGATCCAGCCACCGACGCTGAATATCAAGGTTGGCCAGATAGGAATTTAGCTAACTGGTCAGTGGTATTATTCAGTCACTGGCCGGTAGAGTGGCTAAAGTTAGGACGGCCTTTTTCTGCCTAACTTGAGCCGCTTTAAGGTAACCATCCAGTGGCTGAATAACATCCCTGACCGGTTATCAACAATGCTGCCTTGGAACACCCGGATGCAACACAGTTAGAACCAGGGCATCTAGTGACGTTAGAGGGGAATATTCAGCGGCCCAAACCAGCTATGTTTCACTGAATATCCCACTCACCACAATTAGCATGGTTAGCGGGTCTGTTAACTGTGTTAATCACTTTGATTATGCCCCCCGCCCCCCCCCCTCGTTATGCCTTTCACTGTTCACAAGACTTTCAGAGCACCAGAGCTCACGGGGAAGACCCTGAATTCTGCACGTTACAGTAAAGCACATAGGCATATGTGCCTTATAAAATAGGTACCATTATTTGCTTATATGCCTTTACAGCCCAAGCTCCCTGTTACAAAATTACCCTCACTGAAGGCAAATTTAAAAGTCATTTATGTGGACAATTAGCAGTCTGTGAGCCCCTTTTACTAACCCTTAGCTCGAGCTATCTGCCACACAGCCCCTAAGGTGTTGTAACACTGTGTTCCGTGGGGGTGGGGGGGCGCAAGCCCCGCCCCTGGGCCAGCCAAACTCCATGCAGCTGCGATTGCCGGCCTTCCCCTCCTGTCTGCCCGCAGGGATCTGATATCCCACAGGCAGACAGGAGGGATCTGTGCTATGATCACAGTACCTGTGGGGGATGGGATCCCCGAGGGCAGCCTGCTGCTTGATGGGTCATGATCACCGGCTTCCCCTACTTCTGCCTGAAGGAGATCGTATCCCTGCGGGAAACCCCGATCACAGCAGCAAAGATTTTGTGGGACCGGCACCCATGTGGCCCCCTCTTTCCGATGCCTATGCACAGCCATAGGAATAAAATGGGCCATTCAGCAGATATCTCAAGCTAGCGTAAAAGGGACCCTACATGCATACACAGGCTGGCTGAAAACCTCCCTCCCTCAATGAGCTGCATTTAGAAGAGACATGCCTGTCAACAAAATAATGCCTGCAAACTGCATTTTAAACATTATGGGGGTTATTCTGAGCCATCCACTCTATTCGTGCCCTTTCCCGGCCCTGTCCTCCTTCCCTGCGCGTTGTACGGGGAATTTAGACAGGGGCAGGAAAGGGGCGGATCGGGGGCGGCGTTAGGTGGGCAATGGGAGGTTGTCGATCCCAGACAAACAGTGCCGATTCTAATGTTGGCCCTGTACATCTGGGGCCGGCAACTTGGACGGGGAAGATATTCCACCTCTGAGTTGGAATAACTCCCCCAATACAGAGGAAACAGCAGGACTGGGGCTGGGAAGGGGTGGCAGGGGGCAGAGGGCATTCCCCACAGCCCGACACTGGCCTTGGGAGGCCAGATCGGGGGTCAGACTGTGGGGAAAGTGCTTTGGGTGCCGGCAGTTGGGGATCATGGCTTTGAAATGGAGCCACGGTGCCATGGCAACTAGGCGCCATGGCACTACAGCTCCATTTAAAAGTCCTGGCTGAGTTAGCCGGGCAAGGCCTGTACATGCAGGCCGGGCTGAATCGCAGTTCCAGCCTACACGTGCAGGTCTGTTCACGATTCTAATCCCGCAGGGCTAGATGTGCCCCCTGGCATCAGAATAGCAACTCCCTCTGTGTGTCTGGTTCTGACTGGGTGCACAGAGGGCGTGTACTTCCAGGATGGAATGACCTCCTATGAGCCTAGCCACCACCAAACATAGGTTTGCCAACTTTTTGAAAGAGAAAAATCCACCACTTGTGGCTAGTCATGCTCTGCCCATACCCACCCCACTACCGCCCTTTCTCCGCCCTTTCCCCGCCCCCTGTCCCGCCCATACCCCATCCTTGACCCACACCCTGTCCCCAAAAAATAATTGCAGAGAGGGCAATGTGCAAACTGAACAAGCAAGATTGCTACACCTTCTTAAACAGAAATTCCATACTAACAGAATACCAGCAATACAGACCTTCATCAATAAATGAGTACAAAATGAAGAGAGAAATAAATAGACAAAAATTAAACTGAAACCCCAAGAAGCCAGACTCCGCATGCAGTGCAAAATCAGATAAATAAGAGATGCAGTTCCCCATACTGTGTAAAATATAAAGATAGCACAAAGTCCAATCACTAAATTGAAAATAAAATTATTTTTTCTAACTGTGTTGTCTGACCATTTTATTCTCTGATCATGCTGGTCCCGATCTGAGGCTTCTGCTTTCCTGACTTCTCTTAGCTCTCTTTCTATGATCTGTAGTCCATCTGCCTTTTCTTGTCTCTTCATTTGTTTTCTTCACTTCCATCCATCAGCCTATTTCCAGTCCCAGTAACCCTCCCCAGTATCAGCCACCTTTCCAGTCCTCTCCTTCCATTACTTTCCAGTGTCAACCCCCTTGCGTTCCCAGGACTGCCAGTAGTGTCCATTTCCTTCCAATCCCCCTCCTTCCCCACTGTCCAGCCCCTTGTAGTCCAAACACCATCCCAGGTGTCATCACTTCCACTCCCAGTGCCACTCCTGTGTCAGCTCTCTTCCAGTCACCCTACCCTCTGTCCATCCCCCTTCCAGTGCAATCCCCATGTGCCCCCTCCTTTCCAAACCCCCCATTACCCAGCCACCTACCAGTCCCATTCCCAAGTGTCAGCTCCCTTCAGTCCCACCCCCAGGTGTCAGCTCCCTTCTAGCCCCTCCTTGCCCCCTCCCCATATCAGCTCCCTTCCAGCCACCTCCTTCAACCCTCTTTCAGCTCCCTTCCAGCCCTCACCTTCCCTCCTCTAAGGTCCCTTCCAGACACCTCCTTCCCCCCCACCTCTTTCAGCTGCCTTCCTGCCCTCACCTTCCCCCCTCTTTCAGTTGCCTCCCTGTCTCTACCTTCCCCCATGCAGCTGCAGCTCCTACTTTTTATAGAGCAGCGGCTGCAATAAAGCTAATTTAAAAATAAAATGAAACCTGTGCGGAGCCGTCCAGCCCTATAAAACCCCTGCTGCAGCGTCCCACGCTCAAAGGGAAGTGACACTATAGGAGACGAGACGCTGCAGCAGGGATTCCTTAGGGCTCCACACTAGTTTCATTTTGGTTTTGAAATCTGCTCTATTGCAGCCACTGCTCTGTAAGAAGCAGGAGCCATGGTTGCAAGGGGAAGGAGAGGCTGCGCTGGTGGGGACAAGGACCCCAGATGTAAAGCCAGTTTTCTGCTCTGGCCGCTCCCAGTCCCATAACTACAGCAAAAAAGCAGCTTTTCAAGGGCTGGTCTTATATCTCTGCCGGCAGCTGGCCTGGCCATGTAAAAAAACATCCAGAAGGGCTGAAAAATGGCTGGTTGGCAACCGTAACCAAACATAATACCCAGATATTCAGTGCTGGGCCCCAGCATTGAATATCCAGGTTGCCAGGATTGCCATGAAGCTAACTGGGCAGTGGTGATAGTCAGCTTCAGCTGCGAAGGTTAGGCTAGCCTTTATGATGCCCAACTCTCGGCACACTGCAATAACTGGGCAGCGGCTCAATATTGCTCCTGCCTCGTTATCGTCTGGTTTGGCCCCTGGTATGCTCTCATGCTGACCGGTAAACATCGGGGCGTGCAGTGGCGGCACCCGTCGATTTTCAGCAGCACTAACCATGTTACCACGTTAGTGTCGCTGTATATCTCAGCCAAGGGGATTCATCCCTTTCAATATGGGGTGTTATTAGGGTTATCACAAGGAGTGGGTATACACGCCATTCACCAAGCCAGGGGGGTGTCATATTGCTCTTTTGAGTCAGTCTGTGAGCATGAAGGCCCAAAAGGAAAGGGGCAGAAAAATAAGCCCTCATCTTGGGCACTATTTTGATCTGCAACAGCCTTCCAAGTTTATCTTCCATAAAGTATGCAATGTGTGCCTTCAAGTCAGTCCTGACTCCTGGCGACCCAGAAGCTCCTGGGTTTTCTTGGCAGTGTCACCGGAAGTAGATTGCCAGGCCTTTCTTCCGAGGCAGTGGAGGGTTAAGTGACTTGCCCAAGGCCACAAGGCTTCCATAAAGTACACCTGCACAAAGAGCAGGTGCAAATTTCTGCAGGGCTTCAGTACCCGCAAAAAGTTTGAAAGCAAAAGTACATGTGCACTCTCTCTTTCAAACTTGGAGCAAACTCTGCAGATAAAAAAGGACCCCATGGACTTGGTCCCAATGCAGGCAGTTAGAAATCCGTTCTCCAATCATTTCATCCAACTTACAAGCACTTTAGCATCAACCTTGCAACGTAATAAATCTCCTAAAAAAATTTAGAAGTTCGTTGTCCTTTACTGATTATATGGATGTCAATAACCCTTATGTTATTGCATCCTCAAGATGCTCAGTCGGCACTTCATTTTCTTTTCTACATAGTTGCATAGTAATTGATGGCCGATAAAGACTATCCAGAGGGTTGCCATGAGTCGCACCGACTCAACGCACTTTGCCTTGATTCCATCCTCTTGCTATAAAAGGATTCTCTGTATCTGTCCCATGCCTTTTTGAATCCTGTCACTGTTTTCACTCCCACCACCTCCGTGGGGAGGGCTTTCCAGGCATTCACTACCCTTTCCTCGACAAAGCATTCCCTGATGTGGCTTGCAAGTTTACCTCCTTGCAGCTTCATTTCATCTCTTCAAGTTCTACAGCTTCCTTATCTTTGTAAAAGTTTTGTTTGTTCATTGACACCTTAGAAGTCTTTAAACATCTGTATTGCATCCCTCCTCTCCCTCCATACATATTTAGGTCTTCAAGTTCTTCTGATAAATCTTCTGGTGCAGGCCCCATTTCATTCTGTTCACCTTCCTTCGAATCATTTCAAGTCTTAATATCCTTTGTGAGGTACTGTCTCCAACAATGAACATAATATCTGAGTGAGGCTTCACTAATTACTTGTAAAGGGGCATTAATACCACCTCCTTCTGCTGGTTATGCCTCTCTTTATGCAGTCTAGCATCCTTCTAGCTTTGGCCACTGCCTTATCACACTGTTTCACCACATTGAGATCCTCAGATACTCACTCATCTCGAGATTCCTCTCCTGGTACGTGCAGCCTCCCACCCTCCATTGCACCTTTGGATTTCTGCATTCCAAGTGCATCACTCTGCACTTCCTCGCACTACAGGGATTATTTTAGAAGCCTTATTTGTGCTTTGGATATCTGAAAATGGGCATAGAGACATCCAAAGCACACAGACCTTCCTGGAGCCATTTTAGAAGCTGGTTGTGGACGTCGCCAGCATGAGGAAGTCCAAGTCAGAATGGGGGCGTTAAACTAGATACAATGGGGATGGGTGAAGAAAGCCCCCAGATAAGTGAAACATTAAAAATACCTCTGTAGAAATTGGTAAAAGGGGCAAAATCTGGAAAGCGGTGTGCATAAATGCCCATAACATGCGAAATAAGATCCCAGATGTTGAAGCTTTAATGGAAGAAGTTGACTTGGATTTAATGGCGGTTACGGAGACATAGTTCACAAACTGGTATGTAATTATACTGGGCTATACTTTATTCAGGAAGGACTGATTAGGAAGAAGGGAAGGAGGGGGGGCACTATATGTAAAAAATAATATTAAAGCTATAGAATTACAGGGCTTAAAAGGGAGCGAGGAGGCATTGTGGGTTAAACTAGAACAAGGGAAAGGGAAATCCATTTGCACTGGTGTGATATACAGTTCTCCCTCACAGGTACATTCATTTCTCATTTATTTTATAATTAGATACCAAACACTGATGGAGAATGGGGGCTCATGTATTTGTTTAGCCATGCTGCTGGACATTCCCATATCAATCTTGCTTGAGATGGACATTCCCGGCCCGTGGTTTCATATATGAGCATCCATGTCAAGGGCATCTATGTTTCTAAAATTCGGATGAAACATAACATCGTAAGAAATGCCATACTGGGTCAAACCAAGGTCTATCAAGCCCAGTATCCTGTTCCAACAGTCGCCAATCCAGGTCACAAGTACAGTACCTAGCAGGTTCCCAAAAAGACACACAGGTTCCGCAATGCTTGTCCTGGAGCAGGCAGTGAAATTTTCTCGGGCCTCTTTTATAATGGTTTATAGGCTTTTCCTGCAGTGTAGCAGATAAACGAGTGAAGAAAGAAACATCCAAGGAGTCTTTGAAGGAAACAACGGTTTAATGTGCACAGACCCAGAGAAAATAGATTTTCCAAATTCTTGGCCCCCACCAGAGGGCTCAGAGAGATTATATAGACCTCTTATCAGGTTATTACAGCATTTCTTCAGGATTGGTCACTTTATTACAGTATAGTCCCGATTGGAGAAAGTCTACTGTACTCTTATCTCTAGTGAAGCAGAGGAAGAGAAGTTATCTCTACCAAGCAGAGAGAGCAGCAGGACAAAGGAATAGGGGAGGGACAAGCATGTACCAGGGTATGACTTCACCAAGAGGGGTGTATCCTTTTCACTTAACCCTTCCAGCTCTCAGCCCTGCCTGGATTTCTACCTCTAAAATTACGGGTCTAATTTCCAGAGTAATCGAATTGCTCCCAATACTGTTAAATTACTCCACTGTAACCACACCTTTTTTAAGCCCAGTTATGCTAACAGCGTTTATATTTTACTACATTACGTTTACTACATTACGTTTATTGAGTATGAATCTGTTTATGTACTATTCAAATTGTTATTATTTGTAAACTGCGCTTGATCTTTTGGAAAACGTGGTATGGAAGTTTTTAATAAATAAAGAAATACATCGTCTCGTAACGAATTCAAGAGTTTGAATACACGTTGAGTGAAAAAAAGATTTTCTCTTATTAGTCTTAAATGGGTCATACTCGTACAGTAGCTTCATTACATGTCACCTCGTCTTTCTACTTTTTGATGGCGTAAACCACTGATCTATGTTTACCCATTCCACTCCATTCATTAATTTATAAACCTCTATCATATCTCCCCTCAGTCGTCTCTTTTCCAAGTTGAAGAGCCCTAACCTTTTAAGCCTTTCCTCATATGGGTATCCTTCAATCCCCTTTACCATTTTGGTAGCTCTTCTCTGTATCTTTTCTAATTCCACTGTATCCTTTTTAAGATACTGCGATCAGAATTGCACACAATATTCACTGTGCGGTCACACCATGGAACAATACAGAGGCATAATATCCTTTGTTTGTATTATTCTTCATTCCTTTCCTTATGATTCCTAGCATTGTAATTTCTCTTCTGGCTGCCACTGCACAATGGGCAAAGGGTTTCAATGTGTTATCCATGATGACGCCTAAATCTTTTTCCTGGGTGGTGGTTCATAATGTGGAACTTTGCCTCGTGTAACCATGGTTTATATTTTTCTTTCCTAGGTGCATAACTTTGCACTTGTCCACATTAAATTTCACCTGCCATTTGAACATCCAATCTTCCAATTTATCAGGGTCCTCTTGCAATTTTTCACAGTCATCTTGGGTTTTAACAATTTGAATAATTTTGTGTTATCTGCAAATCTGATCACCTCACTCGTTATTCCTATTTTCAGGTCATTTGTAGTTAAGTGCCATCGAGTCAGTGTCGACTCATACCAGGTCATTTATGAATAGGTTAAAAAGCAGCAGACCCAGCATAGATCCCTGGGGTACTCCACTATCCACCTTTCTCCATTCAGAAAATTGGCCATTTAGCCCTCCTCTCTGCTTTCTTTCTTTTAACCATTTCCTGATCCACAATAGTATATCCCATGACTTAATTTCGCCAATAGTCTCTCTTGAGGGACCTTGTCAAAGGCCTTCTGAAAATCCAGATATCAACTGGCTCACCTTTGTCTACCTATTAATTCACACCATCAAACAAAAAAATATAACAGACAAGACCTTCCTTGGCTAAAGCCATGTTGGCTTTCTCCCATTAAGCCATGGGTATCTACATGTTCAGTAATTTTGTCCTTATTCAATCTCTGACAGATGTCTCTGGCATTTTTCTGCACAGTCTGCCATGGACGCTCTTTCTAAAATGCCACTTCATATCTTAACTACCAAGTATTACGCCATTCTTCTAATTTTTGTAGATCTTTCCTCATGTTGTCTATTCCCTCTGAGGGGTCCATCCTGTTGCAAATCCTTGTGTCATCCATAAAAAGGCAAACTTTTCCTTTAAACTCTTCAGCAATATTAATCAAGTGCATAACATCATAAGATAAGCCATACTAGATTAGACCAAAGGATCATCAAACCCAGTATCCCCTTTCCAACCGTGACCAATCCAGGACACATGTACCTGTCAGTTTCCCAGAAGGTAGACAGATTCCATGCTAAGAGATAAGCAGTGGATTTCCCCAGTACACTTTAATATTGATTTATGAACTTTACCTCCACAAAATTGTCCAAAAGTCTTCTAAAACCAACTTTATTAACAGCTTTTACAATGTCTTCTGGCAAGAAACTCCGGAGTTCGATTATTACACACTGAGTGAAAAAAACATTATCTCTGATTAATCTTCATGTCCTACGCTGTAGCTTCATTGCATGTCCTCTAGTCTTTCTATTTTTGAAGGAGTACACAACCACTCCACTCCAGTCATTATTTTATATACCTCTATCATATCTCCCCTCAGCTGTCTCTTTTCCAACCTGAAGAGCCCTAACTAAGCCTTTCATTTTAGGGGATTCTTCAATCACCTTTATCATTTTGGTCGCTATTCTCTTTATATTTTCTAATTCTGCTATATTCTTTTCTAAGGACTGCACACAATATTCAAGATGTGATCACACCATGGAGCAATAGAAAAGCATTATAATATCTTGATTTTATTCTCTATTCCTTTTCTTATGATTCCTAGCATTCTATTGGTTGTCTTGGCTGCCATGTCACAATGAGCAGAGGATTTCAACATGTTAGCCACAATGATCCCTAGATCCTTTTCCTGGGTGGTGATTCCTAATGTCGAACCTTGCATGTGTAACCATAGTTTGGGTTGTTCTTCCATAAGTGCATAACCTTGCACTTGTCCACGTTTAAATTTAATATGGATACCCAGTCTCCCAATTTCTAAGGGCCCTCTTTGCGTTATCTGCAAAGCTGATCACCTCACTCATTGCTCCCATTTCCAGGTCATTTATAAATATGTAAAAAAAACAGCAGGCCCAGCACAGATCTCTGGGGTACTCCACTATTCACCTTTCTCCATTGAGAAAATTGACCATTTAGCCCTATTCTCGGTTTTCTTTTAACCAGTTACCATTCCACAATAGTGCACTACTTCCTATCCCATGACTTTTTAATTTTGCAGAGTCTCTTATGAGGAACTTTGTCCAAGGCTTTCTAAAATCCAGATACACTACATCAACTGGCTCACTTTTATCTATCTGCTTATTCACACCTTCAAAAAAATATAGCGGATTAGTGAGACGAGGCTTTCCTTGGCTAAACCCATGCTGGCTTGATCCCATTAAACTATGACTATTTATATGTTCAGTAATTTTGTTCTTTATAATGGTTTCTACCATTTTGCCCGGCACTGACATCAGGCTCAGTGGTCTGTAGTCTCCCAGATCACCCCTAGAACCCTTTTTTAAGAACTGCCATTATGTTGGCCACTCTCCAATCTTCAGGTACTTCAGATGATTTTAATGATAGTTTAAAAATTACCAATAGCAGCTCAGCAATTTCACTGTTGAGCTCTTTCAGGACCCTGGGGTGTATATAATCCAGTCCAGGTGATCAGCTGCTCTTTAGTTTATCAAATTGCTGTATTACATTTTCCAGATTTATACAAATTTGTTTCAATTCTTCCGATACATCACAATTAAGTATCATTTCTGACATGGTAACTTACCTACATCTTCTTCAGTGAAGATCAAATAAAGAATTCATTCACTCTCTCAGCTATGGCCTTGTCCCCTCTTAGTGCCCCTTTTATCGCTCTATCATCTAATGGTCCAAGCGACTCTCACAGGTTTTTGCTAAGAATGTAGCTAAAAAAATGTATTATGAGTGCTTGCTTCCATGGCAAGCTTCTTTTCAAATTCTCTACTTGCCTGCTTATCAATGTCTTGCATCTAACTTGCCAATGTTTTATATTGTTTCCTGTTTTCATCATTTGGCTCTTTTTTCTAAAAGATTGTTTTTTGTCTATAATAGCCTCTCTGCCCTCACCTTTAAATCATGCCAGCATTTGTTTGGCCTTCCTTACACTTTTCTTAAAATGTGGAATACATCTGGTCTGGGCTTGTATTTTTAGAAGCCCAGACAGATGTATTCTATGAAGGAGCATGAAGACATTCAATAGTACTAGTCCCAAGGCCAATCCCTGAGGCACACCACTACTCACGTTCCTTTCTTCTAAGTGATTTCCATCAAGCCCAGGATACTGAAATGCCCAGGATACTGAAGCCCTGAAACGCGGGGCCCTGTGCAAAAAACATTCTGCATCAGCCCAAGTAGATTAAAAAAAAAAAACTGGCTGCTGCTGCTGCTGCCGCCATGGCAGCGGCAGAATCAAATGTCCCGCGGGGCCCCCCTGCTCGGCAGAGCCTCCCTGCAGCATCAGCTCCCGAGTCCCAAAGCGCGGGCTTTCAGAGCAAAGAGTTTTCCAAAAACCCCGTGAGGTCCCCCATCCCAGGGGACACAGGAGGAGCAGCAGTAACACGGTCCCTTGCGCCCTGGGACAAATACTGAGCCCTAGTCAAAGGAGGAAAATGCTCTGGGGGATCTTTAAAATTTCCCGAAAGTACTTCCTCAACATCTCCATAGGTGACAACACTGGAGACCTAGGGAAATTCAGGAAACGAAGATTACATCGTCAAACCTGATTTTCCAGATATTATATTTTCCTAGTAAACACAGTTCTGTCTTTAATCTGAGCTGCAACCAAGTCCCGAAGGAAACGAAGATTACATCGTCAAACCTGATTTTCCAGATATTATATTTTCCTAGTAAACACAGTTCTGTCTTTAATCTGAGCTGCAACCAAGTCCCGAAGCTGCCCAACATCCTGTTCCATCCTGGAGATTCTCCCTGCCTGCTGGCCATTGGAGAGATTACCACAAGTAGTTTTCACTTCTAAAAGTTCAGTACTTACAAAATCCATCACATTAGTCAGGGAGGTGTTCAGAGCTGCCAAACCATCCCACAGCACGTCCATTGTGATCACCGCCGGTCTCACCAACTTACAGACACCAGAAGACACCTCTTCTTGGGTCTACAGCTGTAGCCTCCACCTCCGATGAGTGGAGGAGTGGCCTAGTGGTTGGGGCACGGTACTTTAGGCCAGAAGGTCGGGGGTTCAAATCCCACTAGAGGACAGCAACCTTGGGCCGGAAGGACTGGGGATTCTAGTCCCACAGATGCTCCTTGTGGTCTTGGGCAAGCCACTTAACCCTCCATTGCCCATGTTCCCTGTAAGTATTAGTGTATGTGTCTCATATCCCCGCGTGTTAAATGTATCCCCCAATTGTGTTGAGACCGCTTTGATTGAAGGATAAGGCGGTATACAAAACTGTCTAAATAAATAAATAACTCCCATTGCTACTCTTTGCTGTACCATGGCACCAAGAGAAAGGATTACTGTTGCTGAAGTGCCCCCTTCGCCCGCCTTCAATGGCGTGCTCACCGGCAGACCAGAAGGAAGCGCTACTCCAGCCGGCAAAAAGCTTCTGGGTCGCAGCAGGGGTCTGCTGATCAGGAGAAAGCCAGACACTTGATGTGCTCATGGTCAACACATTATCTGCTGGCCCCAATAACGACACTGCTCCGGCATCGACTGCAAAGCCACATGCATCCAGAGGCGCTTGGCAAGACTGGTCCCAGGGGTAAGCCTGCCTGCTTCCACTTCTTCCACCCCATACTGCAAACAGTAGGAACAGAACCTGAGAACAAGGGAAATGCAGCCTCCTGCCGCTATCTTGTTTCTCCCTCCTCCATTTTATATAAGGGATTGGTTTTCGCTACAGACATGAGTATATGGAATTTTTATCATTGTATGGTGGATTGACTTATCTTTTATATTTTTGTTCTCTTTTTTTTTTTTTTTTTTTTTGAGATTGCAGTGCCATCAAGTCAATGCAGACTCCTGGCAACCCAGCAGCCCCTGGGATTTCTTGCCAAGGTATGATCAGAAGTATATTATCAGGCTGTTTCTTCCAAGGCAATGACTTGCCCAAGGTCACAAGGAGTACCAGTGGGAATTGAACCTGGATTGCTTGGGTACTAGGCTGTGGCTCTAACCACTAGGCCACAGAAAATGCTGCTGACCCCCCTGGTTCAGGATGTGGAAATAAACTTCAACTAAAGCCAGAGAAGTCAGGAATTCCTTACTGTGTACCACTTGGTCAGAAACTGCAGGGTCTCCATATCGAAACGCAGATCATGAAGATAAGCAATGACCCTTTTGAGGTTGAGCATCGAACAAAAGGATCCATCCTTCTCACGCACTACAAATTAGATGGAGTATCTGCCCTGGCCCCACTCTGCAGGGGGAACCAGTACTATCGCTTGCAGACCTAGCAGTTTGTCCAAAGTGGCCTGGATGGCGACCCTCTTAGCCACTGATCCCACCACACAGGCAACCGGGATAGGCTCTCTGCACTCTGGGCCATAGCTGTGTTGCATGGTGTCCAGTATCTAGCAATCCTTGGTGACTCAGTCCCACTCCCAGTAGAAGAGGTGTAGCCTTCCACCTAAGGGAGGTGACCCGGGATGGGCCCCCAAACTGTCAATGTGCTGAACAGGAGGCACCACCTCTAGAGGAGGTAGTCCCCCATAGTCCACCAGCCCCACAAAGAGGAAGAGCAAGGTTTTCCAGGCCGGTATTTGTGGGAGTCCCGAGACCCTAGGAGGACTAAGTAGTGGGAAAATGGAAAAAAAAACAGGAATACACTGAGGAGGAGGATGCCCCTGATTGCGTTCCAGGCCCATTCAGCCTATCTTCAGGGAGATGAGGAAGCTTGGACTCACTCAAGTCCTTAACCAACTACGCCAAGTCGGACCCAAACTGAAGCACCCTTGAAAGGCTAACTGAGACAATTGAACCATAAAAGATGTATCTGCCACCGTGTGGCAAAGCCAATCCAGTGCTGTGCTACTGTCAATTGGGCAACAGCCTTGCTGCCAAATGGACAAGATCATATATAGCATCCAAAAGAAAATCTGTGGCCAATTCCAAGAGGAGCATAATGTCTCCTGGAACAAGTGACTGGATCCACTGCAGCATGGCTGGAATCGTCAGACCCCCCACACACAGACAACTGAAGAATAGTTGAGGCAGCTGTAAACTCATATCTCGACAGAGTCCATTTTGCAGTCAAAGAGTCCTTTAAAGCTGTACTGCCCTCAATCGGAATTGTATTCCGCTTTGTGAC
Source organism: Ichthyophis bannanicus (assembly GCA_033557465.1). NCBI lineage: Eukaryota > Metazoa > Chordata > Amphibia > Gymnophiona > Ichthyophiidae > Ichthyophis > Ichthyophis bannanicus. The sequence continues at coordinate 557,743,775 of CM066034.1, read as the reverse complement.
CATCGTAACCCGAGCATCCACTTTGGGTGTGCCGAACCACACAAAGCAATCAACCTCTGGCAGGGCGCATATACTCTTGGCCGGGGAGTCAGATGAAGTCCATTCCAAATGAATTATGTCTGAGTACTTTCAGAAACGGAAAGACCAGCATAGATTTCCTTGTCGGAGCGAGTGGAATGCTAGCCCTTGTTCTGCTGCCCGAGGGTCAGTCAAATTGAAAGCGGATGACACTTGAGCGATCAACATCGCAAACTCATTTTTCCTGAGCAGATAATAATACCAACTTCATCATACTCCTCTGAAGAAGGTGCCTCATCCTTCATATCGGAAGCAGATGCCAAGACATTGAGACTGGAGTCCAGGGGAAAATGGCCTGAATCACCAGATTTCAGCCTTCATTGGGTTCATATAGAAGGTAGGCCCCGAGGCGGACTTCAGTGCCCAATTCACCATGTTAGAATGACCAAGAATACTGCAGGAAGGAGGTGAATTCCAGAGAGGAAAATGGTAGCTTCCGGGCTAGGAGTATCTATCACAATTTTGGAGGAGGCAGTCACTGCCAGACCCCTCCATAAATAACAATGGCCAAAAGCACAAACGCCTGAGCTCAAGCCACGCAGATTCTCTGACATGGTGCCGCATCCTGCAGCAAAACTGACAATGCTGGATCACCTGAGTCCCTTTGCTTAGAGAGGGAGGAAGGATCCTCTAAGCTCACATCTGAAACTTCCATAGAAGAGGTGCAGATTACCAGAATCCAGCGACAAGGCTCTCCACTTACCACAGACCATACAGCACTTCTTAGCATCCAGCATAGGACCTACTTCTCAGAATAAGTTAAGGTCAAGGCACATCCAATCGGCATGGTAAGCCAAGACAACATTTCCGCACACTCAAGCCGTGTGGGTAAAGAGCACATGCTTGGGCTGCATGGGCAGAGAAGGGTGCCTCAATACCGTGTGAGCAGGAGAGCGCAGGCCAGTATCACGTGGGCTGACACTACATGCTGAGAACACACAGAGCATGTGTGTATACTACACAGCAAAGGGCAGAAGTGCTAGCAGCGCACACTAGCAGTTGGGCAAGGCAGGAAACACTGAAGCTGCCCCAACAGATCTTCAGCAGCTGAGCCCAATACAATCCCCACAGCTGGAGGAAGTCAGGAGCACCCACAAATAGTTAAAACAGGCAGAGACTCACTCTCTGTACTCACCCCAGGGAGCCCCAGACAAGGAAAAACCATGCCAGGTTCAATTCTACTCCCTGATGCTGAATTTGTAGTCACATACTTTTGTAGAGCCTTTATTAATCTTCAAGAGAGAGCCGGGGTGGAAAGGAGGAGGGAGAGGGCACTGAGATTGGGTGAGGTCCTGATGAATCCTTTCCAATTCTTATTCAATATCTGGCTGCTCAACAAATCCTTAACAAGATAAGGACACGGAGCAGAACAAATTCCCCTCCTTCTATGACTACCAAAGAGACCATGGTCTAGTGGAGCCTCCCACGTTGTGCCTCCACAAGCAAAATTAATCTTTCCTTCTTCAAGTCTCAGTAATTTTCCTTACCTGTTCCGATTTTTGCCAGGGCTGAAAACATATATACAACATCTGCTGGAGACAGAGAAATACTGACTTTGCCCCTAGTGGCTCAGGCTGATAATGGCAAAATGATGTCATAAGAAGCCTCTGGAAGTTTTTGCTCTGTCTCCACATCTGTTGGTAGGGGGATACAACCCACTTGTCTGGACTGGTCTAACAGGACGTTATGGGATATATGTTTACAGTTAGCACCATAATGTTCAAAAGTGCAGGATCAGGATCCATATTTTTTATATTAGAATCCTAGCCTACATAATTTAACTGCTAAAATTTTTGTTGAATATAACCAGTAAAAGCAAAGTTTTAATTTGTTTATTATATCACCGGGTAATATGTTGCATTCTTTTTTCTTAGGGCAATCAGCTGGCCAGCATTTTGAGTGAGGAGACTCTCCCTTTTGGGAAGGGGGTAGAAGCATCTCATCCCTTGCCCAAGGAAGGTTCACCTTGGGCATCAGATATTCTTGTCTCAGCCCTGCCTGAGAGGTCTAGCTGGGCAGCTCTTAAGATCACCCTGCTAGATTTCTTTGAAAAGTGTCCCTTAATAGAACAGCACACGAAGGAGACATGCTTTTAGTCTATGAGAAGTGTTTCTGCGTACTGTATATCTGGTATGTGCTTTACAAATAACAATAATCATCACCATAAATCATGACAACAACAGAAGAGCCAATTATAATAGAAGAATACTCCAAAGGGGAATTTCTCAAGAAACTATCTGAGAAGTGTGTTTGTGCAGAGGAAACCCTGGACATTTATAGACAAATAGAGATAGTGACAGTAAGGGGTATGTTTACTAAGCCGGGCTAACAGTTAACCCGGGCTATTTGCAACTAGGTCCCACTGAATAGCATGGGATCTAGTTGCAGATAGCCCGGGATAACTGTTAGCCCGGTTTAGTAAACATACCCCTAAGTTTATGGTAGGGGACATACAGTCATTATATAGCGTGATTTAATGTAAGCATTGACCTAGAGCCAAACAGGAGTTCCCTTATCCTGTTGCCTAAAAAGATCAAACAGCTCTGTTCAATATCTTGCCTAAGGCTGGACTGGAATAGATCAAGGCTATCAGCATGATCTAAAAACATTTGTAACCACCCTACCGACTAATCAATGAGTTTCTCCAAAAAAGGAGTAGCTAAAATCAGCTTTTCAGTCCCAAAATTGTTTAAGCCAAGAAGATTTCTCCAGTATAGTGTGTTACTGCCTGCTTCAGGGAATTAGGAGAAATCCCTTATCTAAGAGAGCAATTAATAATACAGACAAGTTAAGCTAAAAGTCCATATTTGGAAGATTTTAGTAGCCAGGCTGGACAGGGTTTAGAATTGTTGTTAGTTGGCTTTAGTTCCACAAGAATTTTGTCAGCTTCTTTAGTAGTTACTTCCTGAAAAGAATCCATTAACAGTGTTAAGTGCTGTAACAGTCCACATTAAAAGGATGAATCAACCAAATTTTCACCCTAAGCATTTCATAGGCTCAAAACTTTACCAGAACAATAGGAGGCAAAAATCAACCAGGGATAATCTTAACTCAATTCTAGGTCTAGCCTTAACATGGTCTGTAGCAAACTATTGACTACGGGGAAACATTTTCTATTAGAAATTTAGCCTGCATATAACACTGCTGGAGAACCTAAGGCAGTGACCACAAAGGTATTCTTAGGGAGGGCTTCGATCCACTGAACATGAGACTCCTTGAGCACAGCACCTCCCTCCATAGGGATGGTCAAGCACTTTGTCACAGTTGTGACCAGGGTTTCCATCCTAGGAAGCCAAAAAGGTTGATTCATCTCACCCTGAGACCAAGGGTACAGCCGAGACAGGCTCATAGGACCCCTAGGACTCGACTCAGGTGTTTGTTCCTTGATAACCTACATGCTTCTGCATATGATAAGGCAGAGGAGTAAATGCATCAGGAGGGTGGATATCCTCCAGGAAAAGGCGGTAGTGTACCTGCTAACCTTACCCTGGAACAGTATCAACTCCATGTGGAGCCACCATAGTGTCCTCAAAGGACATAAAGACCCTGCTGCAAAATAGGCAGATTACAGAGATCCACCAGTGGAATCACTCCATTCTCCTCAGACTTACATTCTAGAGAAAGGACCTCTCTTGATCTTCTCAACTAGTTCTTGTAGGAGATAAAGATGGGCTCCTAGTGTAAATGGTAAAGAGGGGGCCTTGACCCCCTTACTGCCTACAACAGAGGTGCTCAAGGACACAAGGTTCCTCATAGGGGAGGCCTGGACCTCAACCCCCCCCCCCCCCCATGGAGGATGAGTTGTTTCAGGAGCCACAGCTTAAGCTGGTTGAAAAGGGAGGCACTAGGGCCCCTTAGAGACCCACGGGCATGAGGCTAGGGCCATTCCACCAGGCTCTCCCCCCTGCCAAAACCAAGCTGCTATCTCAAATAGCCACAGTGCCCACCACTGAAAAGAAAAAGCAAAGAAGTGGCAGGGAACATAGAAATGGCATCAGATCCTTGGCCTCCCATGGGAGGCCTAACATGCCATTAAAAAAGTGCCCCAGGCATTCCTGCCACAATTAGGGCCAAAAATAGCAGCCACAAGAAAAAAATGCCAGAGGCTGCGGACTGCATTGCGCTGCATAGCTGACCACTGCAGCGGCAAAGATAAAAAGAAGACCAGGTAAAAAACCTGCGGCGAAAAGGAGCCCCAAAAAGCAGAGTTGCCAAGTTATCCAGTTCCAGGAGTGAGATTTGCTTAACTAGCTCTGGTTTTAAATTTCTATTGCAATGCAGCATGGGTATTTGTAGTCCCTGACTGTACTCATTGCTGCGGGTCCCATTATGCATCAGAATCAGACTGTCAGATATCCAGAACTGGCGTAAAATCTCACTCATGGAACTGGTAACTTGGCAACTCTGAAAAAGTGAATCCCAGGACTTGGGAAATCCTAGATGCCCACACAGTCCTGAGAGGCCCTGCTGTTGTTTGTTTGTTTGTTTTTTATTTGGAGTTGTCAAAGTTGTCAAAATTATTCAAAGCTGTTAAAACTCATGAGGATTGTGAAAAATTACAAAAGGACCTTGATAAGCTGGAAGACTGGGCATCCAAATGGCAGATGAAATTTAATGTGGACAAGTGCAAAGTTATGCACCTAGGAAAGAAAAACCCAAACTATGGTTTCATGATGCAAGGTTCCACATTAGGAACCACCACCCAAGAAAAAGATTTAAGCGACATCATGGATAACATGTTGAAACCCTCCGCCCAGTGTGCAGCTGCAGCCAAGAGAGCAAATAGAATGCTAGGTATCATAAGGAAAGGAATGGAAAATAAAACAAAAGATATTATAATGCTTCAGTATCGTTCCATGGTGCGACCGCACCTTGAATATTGTGTGCAATTCTGGTCACAGTATCTTAAAAAGGATATAGCATTATTAGAAAAGGTATAGAGAAGAGCCACCAAAATGGTAAAGGGGATGGAAGGATACCCCTATGAAGAGAGGTTAAAAAGGGAAAAGAGACGGCTGAGGGGAGGTATGATAGAAGTCTATAAATTAATGAATGGAGTGTAATGGGTAAATGTAGATCAATTGCTTACGGCATCAAAATATAGGGTAACCTATTTAAGACTAATAAGAGAAAATATTTTTTCACTCAACGTGTAATCAAACTCTGAAATTCGTTACCGGAGGATTTAGTAAACGCTATTAGTGTAGCTGGGTTTAAAAAAGGTATGGACAAGTTCCTGGAGGAAAGGTCCATAAACCATTATTAAAGGGGACCCGGGATATCCACTGCTTGCCTCTTTTGGGAAACTGCTAAGGTACTTGTGACCTAGATTGGCCACTGTTGGAAACAGGATAACGGGCTTGATGGACCTTGATCTGACCCAGTACGGCATATCTTATGTTCTTTTGTTCTTTTTCAAGCAGCAAAAGAGCCAAATACAATCCACTGAAATTACTGGGAAGAAAATTAGGAAATCTGTAAAAAAAATATTCAGATAAAGGACAGCAAGAGGAAAGGCTAGCCTGGACTCAACTTACCAGCCTTCCTCAGGGGCCGCATGGGGTCCTCCTGCTCCTCTTAAGTTCACCAGTGCTGGATAATAGTGCTGGCCATAGGATGTCTGCCAGCTCAAGAAAACAGTGGCATACCTGAGCTCCAAGCAACGCTGGGTCTACTGGTCTCAGCTACACAGGCCACAGACCATGATGTGGGCCAAGGGAGAAAGGCCTATTTTGCACTGCTGCACCTATCCAAACATATTGCCACCTGCCGAAGGAAGACAAATACTGGCTTCTCTCAGTGCTGCACCAGATGATATACCCAGTGATGACATCACTGAAGCTGCCTCCATCTGCTGTCAAGAGCATAACCCACATGTCTGGACTGGTCTAGCAGGACGATAAGGAATACACTATTTTTCATGCAGCTCTGTGTTCAGCAAAACCTTGCGTAAAATATGCCACAAACTTAAATACCCTGAATTGGATGTCTCTTTTTCAGCTTAAATGACCCTACAGAACCGGGCAATAAGGGGTTATTTTAGAAGCCCTATTCGTGTTTTAGATGTGCAAAAACGGGCATAGAAACATCTGAAGCACAGAGACGTCTCCAGAGGCTTGGTGGAGGCATGGGTGCAATTTACAGTTATAAAAGTCTGATTTACATATCCAATAGGAATACACAATTAAATAGCAAATTTTAGAAAAGTGTCTACTTCCATATGTATAACTATGGCACATATAGATTTGACCGGGGGGTGGGGGGGAGTGTGTTAAGGACATGGTTTGGGCAGACCTTGGAATTATGCACATTTTACCTATTTTCTTTATAAATAGGCTTAACAAGAGGTGCCTTAAAATGTGCTTTAACTAGGTGCTCCCTTATAAAATTAACCTCACAAAGCTTATACAAACAATTCTGGACCACCTCCTTAAACCGAGCCCTTAATAATGACTTGGAATCTAATTACACCCATAAATATCTCATCTTATCCTTAACAACCACTATTAGCTGCAAAAACTCAGCTAGCGCAAAATCAGTTTGTATTCCTACCGCCATCGAGTCTGTTTTTGTGAAATTAAGACCCATAGTATTGACAGCCAAGAACTGGGCTACTACCTTCAAGGGACCAGCTAACTGAGCCAGACAAGCTCTATTAAAGCATAATATCATCTACATAAATCCTAAAATTAACTCTCTGTTTCATCAGTGCATTACATAGAGGATGGAGGTACAAATTAAACAAAATAGAGGATAATGCCAATCCCTGTGGGCCTCTAGGTCAATTTTAGCAGCTGCTCCAGTTACTATATGGCTTGCTCTTTCTTTCAGACAAGGATTCTTTTATGAAGCCTTTCTTAGCTATCATTAAAGCAATTTCTGTTTCCAGGAAAGTCGTGTATGCTTCTCTTTCCTTTCAGTTGAAAAAGCGACTGTCCTCTAATAACGACTTTCAGAGCTTCTCAGAATAGTGAGTGTTTGTCTTTTGTGTTCTTTGTGGTTTCTTCGTAATTTTGTCAGGCTTCTATTAATTAGTTTTAAACTTTTATCTTTGTATAGGAAAGGATTCGCTTCCCAATTACAGCTCTGCAAGTTCTCGTTCTCTAATGAGAGGTTAATCTGAATCTGCGAGTGATCAGATTGGGAGATGACATCTATTTTAACCTCAGTCTGTTTTTCTAAGGTTCCCCATCAGAACTGTATATAGCCAATTTGCAAAAACGTCAGTACTCTGGTGCCGTAGAGAAGAAGTATAGAATAGGGGTGATTTGTACGACTACTAATTAAGTTAAAGACTCCAGCCAGCATGATCTTACGATGACGAGTTTGTCATAGTCTTTGAGAATAAGGGGGCAATGTTATGAAGTCATTTTAGCACATACATATGCTGTACTAAATGCGTATTAAATGGTTCTTCTAAAACTGCAATACAATGTGTGCCATTGACTCAGTGCTGATTGCTGGAGATGCGGCAGCTCCTGGATTTTCTAGGCAAGGTGCGATTGGAAGAAGATTGCCAGGCCTTTCTTCTGAGGCAATGGAGGGTAAAGCGACATGCCCGAAGGCATGCCGTGGGAACCAAACCCTGGTCTCTTAGTTACTAGGGTGTGACTCTAACCATTAGGCTACTTGTCCACTCTTTAAAACTGTATGAAACGTGAACGTGCATGTGACGGCATGAACGTGTACTTTTGCTGTAGGCGGCTCTGGGGATGCAGTCCGAGTGGAGTATGGGCAGGATTGTGAAGCACACGCATTGACTGCAAAACGCATTAGTCTACATGTGTACTTGCACACTCTGCATGCAGATATTTATACCTGCTCTCGAGATATAATCTAGGTGCTGCAGGACTTATGCTGATATTTTATAAAGACATGCGAAGACACATTTTACAGTAGCTAGTAAGTGAAGATGGGAATGGAGATGTCAAGGTCAGGGCAGACACAATTCCAGTGGTAATTTTGAAAAATTTCCGCCCAATGTGGAGCCTGTTTGGAAATATATGTAAAGATGTGCAGGAGTGTGCGTGCATTTGCTAACACCTAGAGCTGTTTTACAGTTCTACATCTGGGAAAAATCAACAGAGGTAACGCAGCAATTTACACATGTAGGTTGGTATTGTTTAACTTGCATGTGTAAGTTGGTAACCTATACATAGAAATGCAGCGGATTAATTAATTAATTTTATTTATTTATTTACATTCTCTTATATACCGCGCTATTCTGCATCAGTGCGGTTTACATTGAACAAACTGAAATTACATTGAACAGGGCATTATAACTTGGAAATAACTATTTCACAGAGAACATGGGCTGTGGAGGGTTAAGTGGCTTAATTACTGAGGCCATTATCTTTAAAGCATTGGAGAAGGAAATAAACAATGGGGGATTAAGGAGGACCAACCCCATTAAACTCTCCTGTAAAGAGCTGGCCAAACTGAGCAATTTGTAAAAACCTATATGTACCATGCAGAAGCCGCATATCCCAACATGGACAATTTTGTCATACACATACATTCCCTATATGAAATCAGGAATACACATGTAGGTGTTTGACCCGTCTGTGCCACGCCCCTTGCAATTTCTGCGTATTATGAACATCCGTATGTAAATTTACCTTTTCTAAAATTGCCATTTCCACATGGATGCCATTTCCACCTTTAAATGCTGGATTTTCCACATGGAAATTGTGAATAAGGTTTCTAAACTAACTCCCAATAGGTACCCGTGTGTCTTTATAATCTAGGCGCCTTCTTATTCCCTTAACCTAGATGCTGTGTTACAGATTTATGACCAACTTTTTAACAGTGAAAAGAAGCCAATGGCAACCACCTCACAGAGAGGAAGCACTCATGCCCTCAAAAGATTTCTATACTATAGATCACCAAAGTGAGTTTCTTCTCACATCAAAATTTCAGCCTACTTTTTTTTTTAAGTTATGATTTTTTGTTTATAGGTCAGTGGTGAGTGAGACCAAGTTTCTACTAGACCAAGTTTGGAAGAGAGCGCCAGGCTCTTCTAGGGGGACTGCGGTGTTAAGCGCTGTATGAATAAGTCGGCTATTTGTCCAGGATTACTTGGCATGTGAGCAGCTTTTCTCCCCTTCTTTCCAGAGCTACATTGGCAGCAGTGTCGTCCTCTGGCTTTTCGGGTGTCTCTTGTTAACTCACCGCAGGAGGTAATCCTAATGGAAGAGGGATTTTGGTGGGATAGGAGGATTTCTGGAATATGTGGGTAGGCTTGGCTATGGGGAAGGGAAAGAGTAGAGAAATTTGTATATTTAGTTTACCCTTTCCAAGTTAAGCTCAAGATGGTTTACAGTATTTTTTAAATTCAGTGACAATAATTCCCCACCTCTAAAGTTTATAATCTACATGAGTACCTGAGGCGAGAGTAAAAAAAAATTGCCTCGCACATTACACAGGGAGTGTCACTAAAAGAAGCAGGATTTGCATTCCAGCTTCACTGATTCAGAGGGGAGAAGCAGCACTAGTTTGGTAACCAAACGACCAGGGTTGAATTTCCACTGGCACTCCCTGTGGCCTTGGGTGAGTCACTTAACCCTCCACTGCCTCGGAAGAAAAACATGGCAATCTACTTCTGGTCGCACTGATAAGAAAACCCAGGAGCTGCTGGGTCATGCTGACTCGAAGGCACATGTTGCATTTCCCTGATTCATAGACTGTTGCTGTAATAGTTGGAAAGCTCCTTTTCCTTTGCTGCCATCTTGGATTATCTACAACTGGCCATCAGTACTGGGAAGACCAGTGAATCACAGGATTGTAGATAATGTGGTTTCATAGGGGAAGATCTTGCCAACTGAACTACTGGATCAGAGGACATGGTCTACCTGAATTTCAGTGTGGCCTGGTTGGTTGGTGGGTTATTTATTTATTGCATAATCTGTTATACTGCTTTTTAAAAGAAAATTCCATCAAAATGAAAAATGGCAGTATTATCTGGGACACAATATAATATAAAGGAAATTAATAATAGATGATAAAACATAGGGGAAGGTATAGCAGCATGCACATCTAGGGGGCCATCTTACACGGTGCTTAGCCTGGCTCTGGGCCTTGGGCCTGCGGGAAGACACACATGACCGCATAGGGGCTGCCCCCTGCACTATTCGGTGACAGGGTCAAGGACACCGTCAATGACCTGAAGGAGCACTGCACCACCTTACAGACCCTGGCGGAAGATGGTCTTGAGCGCAACGCCAACAGCAGGAAAGGAAGTTACCACCGCAAGTCATACCCCTCCTCCAAATGCAACAACTCCTACTACAAGTGGGAGGCCCCCACAGTCCAGGCAACAACCATACCAGGCACTTTACCAGCAAAAGCATCGCCAGAGGGAGCAGAAACAGCAAAAACAGACCGCACCCTCATCTGGAAAGAGCACTTCCTTTTGACAGTGCATGCCTGGATGGGGCCCTAGCCAGACTCCTGGTGGGGGGAAACTCTTGGCCTTCCTCGGCTCCTGGGTGCAGATCACGACAGACAAGTGGGTCCTCTGAATCACAGCAGAAGGTTACAGCATCCGATTCTCCTCTCCACCATACCAGCGCTCCCTACTTGACTCGACTCCAAGACACTCCCCTCACTTGACACCATGATGGCAGAAATCCTGTACCTCCTGGCATCTCGGGCGATAGAACCAGTCTCAGCAGATGAGCTTAACAGCAGATTCTACTTCAGATATTTCCTTATACCAAAGAAGTCGGGGGGAATACAACCCATCCTCGACCTGATGAAACTGAACTCATTTATCTTCAGAGAGAAGTTTTGGATATACTCATTAGGGTCCATACTGCCCCTCATCCAAGCGGGAGACTGGCTGGCTGCCATAGACTTACAGGACACATACACCCACATCCCTATCCACAGCATGCACAAACAATATTTGTGCTTCCGGGTGTTGGACAACCACTACCAGTACAAAGTCCTCCCATTCGGCCTGTCTCCTGCCCTAAGGGTCTTCACCAAGTGTGTTGCTGTGGTAGCAGCTCACCTCTGCAAACAGGACATCTGCATCTTTCTATACCTAGACAACTGGCTCTTCACTGTGCCCTCTCCACATGAAGTGCAAAGAGCAATCAGGCAGACCATCACTCTCCTGATCTCCTTGGGATTCCTAATAAACCACCAGAAGTCACACCTGCAACTTACCCAAAGCCTGGAGTTCATCGGGGTGGACCGACACCACAGCCTCTAGGGCGTTCCTCCATGCCCGTCAGGTGGACATGATCACCTCCCTGACACACACACAGCATCTTCATGACCAACAAGACCACCGCACGTGCCCTCCTCCGCTTCCTGGGCCACATAGCGGCAACAACACAGGTGCTGCTCCTCGCAAAACTGCACATGCACCAACTGCAATGGCACCTCCAATCCCACTGTGACCAACACTCCCATCCCACCCTGGACAAAAAGGAACGATAGTTCCTCCTTTGGTGGACCCACCCAACAAACCTCAGGGAAGGCAGACCTCTTCAGCAGCCTCTGCATCAGACAGTCATCACCACCGATGCCTCCACCACAGGATGGGGGGCCCACTTGCACCAACTCCACACCCAAGGGACATGGATCACAAAAGAATGGATAGAACACATCAACTTCCTGGAGCTCTGGGCGATCCGCTTTGCACTGAAGGCCTTCCAGCAATGCATCAATCGCCAGACCGTCTTGATCCAAAAGGACAACCAAGTGGCCATGTTTTACATCAACAAGCAGGGAGGGACAGGATCTCACACCATCTGTGGGGAAGCACTCCAGCTCTGGTACTTTGCCCTCTCCAGATGTTGCCTACTGTAAGTCTCTTACTTCCTAGGTACACAGAACGACTTGGCGGACAGACTGTGCCAACAACTAGACCTGCACGAATGGGCCCTGGACCCATGGGAGACAGAGTCCCTCTTCCGGTGCTGGGGGCAACCACAAGTGGATCTCTTTCCCACCGAGGCCACCGAGGCCAATGCAAAGTGTCCCCACTTCTACTCCAAGCGCCCATCCACCAAGAGCCTAGCTACGGATGCCTTTGACGTGTCTTGGGGGAAGTGGTCACTCGTGTATGTCTTCCCCCCCCCCCTCTACTCCCCTCATATCCAAGACGCTGCAAAGGATACTGTAGTATGGGACAAGGCCCAAACCAGCCTCATCGCCCTCCACTGGCAGAGACAGATGTAGTTTCCTTATCTCCAACACCTTGGGCCCTGGAGCCTCCAGTGCACCTTCCACTGAAACTGACGATCATCACCCAAGACGGAAGGACCACCCTGCATATCAACTTAGCAGCACTCGCCCTGACAGCCTGGAAATTGAGAGGCTAGCCTTAACCTTCTTCAACTTGTCGGTGGAGGTGCAACAGGTGATCCTGCGGCACAACACCCATTCAAAAGAAAGTCCTATGACCTGAAATGGAAGCACTACAGCATTTGTTGTGCCTTGCGAGGTCTGGACCCGGTCTCATGCTCAGTTCCCCTAGTCCTACAATACCTTAGCACCCTCTTCGACAGCAGCTTCAAGACACAGTCCATCAGAGTCCACCTCTCCAACATCGCAGCATTCCATGACCGCGTCCATGCCAGCTCGATCACCATGCTTCTGCTTGTCACCAGCTTCATGAAAGGACTGACCAACCTACATCTCATGATGCAGCCCACAGTTCCACCCTGGGGACCTGAACATCGTCCTTCATCAGCTGACACAGGAGACATTTGAGCCATTTCAAGCAGCATCTCTGAAATACGCCTCCTGGAAGACTCTGGTGTTAGTGGCGATCAACTCCACCAGGAGGATCAGCGAGCTGCACGCACTCATGGCTGACCTACCATACAGACAGCTCTATGGGGACCGGGCCACCCTCTGCACCCATCCGAGCAGCAAGAAAATCAGGACGAGGCCAACTGGCCTTTCTATCCAGCTCATTTGAGTGTTCTGTTTCAATTGTGTTCTAAATTACCCTGTTGACAAGCTTATACTGAACAGAGTGGCAGAAGAGCATATATTATTGTCACCATTCTATCACCATTATGTTGATTAAACCACGTTCAAACCAGTGATGGTGCAATGTCATTGTGGCTTCCATCCACGAGTCATTCTTCCTACCTCATCCACAGCACATGTAGACCACACAGCTAGGGAGGCACCAGGCGTGGCTGATGCATCCTGCTTGTCCTAGGAGAAATCAGCATACTTACCTGTAACGGGGGTTTCCCATGGACAGCAGGATAAGTCAGCCACACATACCCACCCACCTCCCCTGGATGAGCTCGGCCTCAAGACACAGGCACCCGCCTACCTAGCAGCAAAACCACAGCTAGGAACACACTGGGCTAGCTAGGGGTGGCCCAGGAGATGGGGTGGGCCAATGGACGATGTCATCAGGTGTAGCTGACTTATCCAGCCATCAAGGAGAACCACCATTACAGGTAAGTAACCTCACTGAATTGAGGCTTCAGACACCTACTCCTGCTTGGAAGCAGACATAATATTCACACATGCACATGTAGGGCCTGATATTCAACTCCGGCAGCTAGTACTCCTACAGCGGCTAGCCGCTAGCACTGAACCTTAGATCCAGATATTCAAAACCAGGGCCATATCCAGCCACTGGCATTGAATATCCCAGTCAGCTACAGGACCCTAAGCTAACTGGGCAGCAGCATTACTGAGCCGCTGCCCAGTTAGCTTCTGCGGCAAGAGTAAGGCCAGCCTTTTCTGTGCCTTACTCTCATCACAGCGAGCTGCTAACTGGGCAGCAGCGATATCCAGCCACTGCTCAGTTAGCAATGGGTGTCATCCGGGAACACCCCCTGAAACGTGCAGCAGTGGCACCCATTAATATTCAATGGCTCTAACCAAGTTAATGCTGCTGAATATCCCACTATGCAGCATTTACACTTTTGCAGGTTTACAAACTGTGTAGATGCCTTTGAATATTCCCCCAGTGTGTGTAAACCGTCCAAACTCTGCCTTAGAAAGTACTTACACACAGGTCACGCAAAAATACACACACCTTCTTGTCAGCATGTATTTTTTATACGTGTAACCTCAGGGGTAATTTAGATAAATCCTTTTATGTGCACAAAAAAGGCCTTTACACATTGAAAATCCTTTAAAAATTACCTCTTTAGTGCATAGGCCTCAAGGAGTTTAAAAAAACAAAAGCATATAATAAAAATGGCAAACTACCAAAAGAACAATAATAAAGACAGCCAGCCCCCAGGTTCTGTTACTGTTCCATGTTGACTCTGGTCAGGTTGTTGTGGTAGGACACAACCAAGTCAATATTCAGAAGCAGTTAAACGTTTCCCAGCCATCGGTAAACTCGTAACTCCTTTAGTCACTACTATTCAGGGGCTTAGCCTTTGCACATGGCACAGGTCATTTGGGCTCTGCACAGGAGTTTCCTGTGTTACCAGAGGCGCTCTACGAAAAAGTAAGTTCTATGTACAGCTAATTTAAATCCCATGGTAATGAGGGCCCAATATTCCAAAGGAATTAACTAGCTAACTGAAAATCGACACTATCCAGGCATCAGGATAAGTATCTGCATAACTTAAGACAGATGGAAAAGCTGTCCTAGGTTTATGCAGATTGGTCTATCTGAATAGCCGCCGAATAACGCCGCTATCCGAATAGCAGCAGCGATGACTGCAAACTCCAGATATTCAGCGGCAGCTGCTATCTGAATACTGTGGCTGAATATCCAAATATCTTTACCCAGGGCAGCTAGCATTTAAAAAAACTGCTCAGTACCAGTCTGGAAGATATTAGCTATTCAACGCAAATACAGAGAAGTGTGCAGAAGACCAAATGGCTGAAAGTAGGGTTTTCTAATATCAGGGGCTTTAATGCAAAATCTGAGGAGGAATAAAAGGCTAGTTTGTTCTTTTGCAGCCAGCACTTGTGAGGATCTTATGCCTCTTTCTTCTCTTTACTGCGAGCATACAGGACCTGCAACTTTTTCTGGCTTTGTTGAAGAGGAGGCGTTGAGGGAGAGGTGTGCTGAAAGAAATAAATGTTGGACTGTTGACAAATATTTGGCATTGCGTATTGTTACTTGGAGTTGCATGCACATAAATCTGCCCATGTGCAGATATTCTGTGAATAAATAAAAGTATTTTAAAAAATCATAAGCATCGAAGATCATTCCAGCACATATGTGCATGCAGCTTCAGGTGTCAATACAATTTTTTAGTGCTTAGAATATAGTTGCCGTTAGTGGTATGCATATATATAAATACAAAAACCCTAATAGTGTCACCACTAAAATATATCCTTAAAGAAGGTACACATTAATTAATCACTAAAATTGCCAACTATGAACTCCCGTGACATAACGGACAGAATCTCCCTATTCACTATATTTATGTTATTTTTGTCGGATCGTCTGTTATGGGGATGCAAAAACATACTCTTGCAACAGACCCTCCATTTTATTCAAATTTAAAAGAGGCCAACCGGCCAACCTCGCGTGAGGCTATATGGCCCTATGAACCAGCCACCGCAAACATAAATTTCTTTAGAACATCCTCGTTCAAATCCCATTCATATCTCAGTTCAATCAGGACAGAATTTCGAAATGTCCAAAATGGTATCACAGTGTCGCCCAAAACAAGTGTACATACTCATCTGGAGATAATGACAATCAGCATACTATGAGCAGACTTGAAGGCTGAAAGATGTAGCCTTCCATCAATTAGGCGAGAATCGTCTTCCTAGCTCAAAAGGCCGCTAAAGCTGTCCTCGTTCCTTGCAATGGAATAATACTGCTGGGCGCACTAACATTCAGTTGGGTACTGCGACACAATCCGTTGTGTTTCAAGCCTGTTGTCCTCATGGTCCTTTATCAAGCTCCGTACACCCAACTTCCTGTTCTGATGTAGACGTCATGACATCATCCAGGGTTCAGTGGTAATGAATGAATTTAATGATGACAGATGACACACATTCTACTATGAAGCTTAATTCAATGTCCACCACTCCATCTCTGTGTTTAATCCTGACGGAGCTGTAGAATGAAGCATGTAAATCCATTTTTGCTCCTTATAGCACAACTGACTTTGACGGTTACCCCCTCGCCTCAATGGGGGGACCATATCGAGTACTGTCCACTTCAACTGGTCAAATTTTTTTTAATGTTATATTCGTGTTCAGCTCACCAAGATACTACAGATTAGGGCCTTTTAAAGTCAATAACGATTTCAATGTTGACCAGTGATATCAGGCCCTTAGCTTTTTCGAACACTTCCAGTCTCTTAGAAACCATGCTAACATATAATTGGATATCATCTGCAAAGAAACAATATTTCACGCTAAATTCCCTGATGATCTTCTCCAAAGGCTGTAAATAAGTATTAAAGATGTACTGGAGAGAAAATCTGTCCTGCATGCACACCTTTCTGTTCACAGAGCTTCTAGACTGTGAAATTCATGCTATACTTCCGCCAAGGCTTCTAAGGATAAACTCAGGGCAAATCACAAGATATTCGTATCCCTGAATCCAATAGATGATGGCAGATTTAGCATGAGAGATTTAAATTGCCAGCATGGTTTAAAGGTGAAGTCAGAGAGGCTACTGTTGCCAAAAAAGCATCTTTCAGGAAATGGAAAAAAAGAGGCTAAATGAAGAAAACTTGGAACAACATAAGCACTGGCAAGTTAAATGCAAGGCAGGCAAAGAGAGAATTTGAAAAGAAGCTTGCTGTAGAAGCAAAAATGCGTAATAAAGACTTTTTCAAGTTCATTCATAGCAAAAAAAAAAAAAGCTGTGAGAGAGTCAGTTGGACCATTAGATGATAGAGGGGTAAAAGGGGCACTAAGAGTGGACAAGGCCATAGCGGAGAGACTGAATGAATTCTTTGCTTCTGTCTTTACTGAGGAAGATGCAGGGGTTTTACCCATGATTGAAATGGTATTTACACGATGCAAGGTTCCACATTAGGAACCACCATCCAGGAAAAGATTTAGGTGTCATGGATAACATGTTAAAACCCTCCGCCCAGTGTGCAGTGGCGGCCAAGAAAGCAAATAGAATGCTAGGTATCATAAGGAAAGGAATGGAAAATAAAACAAAGGATATTATAATGCCTCTGTTTCATTCCATGGTGCGACAGCACCTTGAATATTGTGTGCAATTCTGGTCATCTTATCTTAAAAAGGATAGAGCGTTATTAGAAAACGTACAGAGAAGAGCCACCAAAATGGTAAAGGGGATGGAAGGATACCCCTATGAAGAGAGGCTAAAAGGTTTAGGGCTCTTCCACCTGGAAAAGAGACGGCTGAGGGGAGATATGATAGAGGTCTATAAATTAATGAATGGAGTGGAACGGGTAAATGTAGATCGATTGTTTATGTCATCAGAATATAGAAAGACCAGGGGACATGCAATGAAGCTGCAGGGTAACCTATTTAAGACTAATAAGAGAAAATATTTTTTCACTCAACGTGTAATCAAACTCTGGAATTTCTTACCGGAGGATGTAGTAAAGGCTGTTAGTGTAGCCGGGTTTTAAAAAGGTTTGGACAAGTTCCTGGAGGAAAGGTCCATAAACCATTATTAAAGAGGACCTGGGATATCCACTGCTTGCCCCAATTCAAGATTTGTGGAACCTGTGTCTTCTGGGGAAACTGCTAGGTACTTGTGACCTAGACTGGCCACTGTTGGAAACAGGATACTGGGCTTGATGGATCTTGGTCTGACCCAGTATGTCATATCTTATGTTCTTATGTTAGATTTGCCTTACTATATTAGGATCTTCTGTGTTTTCCATTTCCTGACCCAAAATATCAATTTTATCCCGATTGGCCATGCCTAGAAGCAATAGATGCATTATGGGGAAGCTGCTTTTCTCTGGGAGAAACTTTTTTCATTTTACAGAAGAGCTCTGATCTAAGACTGCAGCACAAGTCCCTTCTGTCTCCTAGAAGATGACAAAATCTTTTCTTTTTATACTAATTTGATCAACATATTCAAAGAAGAAAGACTCTCACACTTGCAAGATTCATCATCTGGTAAATCCTAAGTTTTCTAATTGTTGATGTCATACGTACTTTCTCATTTAAGAAACAAACTGAATTAGAGTTTATCCATCTGTATAGCTGTACTACCTCCCATGAAACAAGGACAGAACTATCTGTTAAATGTAAGACACAAATTTAAAATTAGAAATAGTTGCACATATTATAACTTCTATCCAAATTAAAAACTGTGTTTAATTTAGAGAAATTTCTCCCTAAGCCCCTGCTCTTGGGTTTAATTATAAGTTTAGTTTCCAAAATCATTCAATCAAGCCAATTTTCCCCCTTACCTGCAATCTCTCACCTAGCACCAGATAGTATTAATGAACCTCTCCTCTCTTCTGGAAGCAGGGTAAAATATGCTTAACCCTTACCTGTTCCAGCATTGAGGGCCATTGCCACTTGTAGTACAAAAAGGACAACGGCATGAACAAAGGTCTGATAACTTTCAGTGTTGTCTCTGGTCAGATTATGTTTTTGGTCTCACAACTGGTCACAACATATTTTGCTGCTTCCTTTTGCTGCTTCCTCCAAGGATTATCCAGAAATTTCCTTGGCAGATTTGGGAAATGTGTATCTCTGATTTGTTTGTATTTTGTACAGTACAGAAGGAAATTAATTTCTATTTCTCTGCTGCTGTATTGCACAAAGAGTCGGGCATCTTGGGTTTCTCAATTCAGCTTTTGTCTGCATAACTCTCTATATAATTTGTCATCACTTACCTTGTATCTGTCTGTATTTTGAGGGTGTGATTGAGGTGTGGTATTCTGCTAGCACCGCGGCACAGATATAAAACCGGCCCTTGAAAAGCCAGTTTTTTGCCCTGGCCGCGAGATCGGGAGCAGCCAGAGCAAAAAAATGGCTTTTTTCCCACAGTCCGTGGCGCGAACGCAATCCCCGATCGATCGATCCCCAGTTTGTGCAGCCGCTGCTTCTGCTTTTCACAGAGCAGCGGCTGCAATAAAGTTAATTTGAAAAGGAAAATAAACCTGTGAGAAGCCCGCCCCCTCTGACATCACTTCCTCGGGCGCTGACCGGAGGGCTCCTCACAGGTTGTCTTTTCCTTTTCAAATTAAGTTTATTGCAGCCGCTGCTCTGTAAAAAGCAGAAGCAGCGGATGCACGGGGGTGAACTTCGAAGCAGCACTAAAGGGAGAGGGTGTGAAGCAGCACTAAGTGGGGGGGGGGGGTGAAGCAGCAGCAGCGGCTGCAAGGGGAAAGAGGTGGCAGAAGGAACTGACAGGTGGAAGGTGAGGGCTGGAAGAGAGCTGGAAGAGGGGGGAAGGAGGTGGCTGGAAGGAACTGAAAGGGGGGAAGGAGGTGGCTGGAATAGAGCTGAAAGGGGGGAAGGGGGTGGCTGGAAGAGAGCTGAAATGTGATCTCAAAATATTTTTGTATATAGATATCTGTTTGCTCCTTTTTGTCAGAGTTCCTTTACGATCACTTTTTATTTATTTATTATTATGCAATTTACACTTCACATTAAATGAAATGTAATGTTATCTAATGAATACGATCAGTTTTAGAAGGTGCGGCCCTCTGCTAACCACGGCCATCTCAAAGTGGCCCCCGAGCCAAAACAATTGCCCACCCCTGTGCTAGCATATACTTTCTCTGTAGGGATCAACAGCAGTCCATCTTGTTCTATTTTCCACTCTGTACCTCCCAACAGGAAATAGACTAGTTTTCTTCACCTATTGACAAGTTGTATCTATTTAAATTTTGTGTGTCTATATCCTATTCGGTTTTAGTAGTGTTCAGGGTGTTTTATGTTGGTCTGTTTTTCTTTATGTATATCTCTTTGATATTATATTTTAACACCACCACTTTGATGCATTCCATAGAAAAGCAAAACGTAAACTGCAGTATTATTTAGCAATGCTTATATACTGTGTTTTCAAGGGTCAAAGTGGTGTACATTCAGGAACAGTATATATGTCCCTTGTCCTTGAAGGGTTCACAATCTATGCTTTTGTGCCTGGGGCAAAGGAGGGTTAAGTGGCTTGCCAAGGGCCACAAGAGGGGCCTGTGGGACTAGAAACCCCAGTCCCTCTTGCCTGTGGGACTAGAAACCCCAGTCCCTCTGGCCCAAGGCTGCTGTACTCCAGTGGGATTTGAACCCCAGGCCTGAGGCAACTTGCTCCAACCACTAGGCCACTCCTCCCTAGTATTTGTAAAGTTGGCTGTGGGATTGCAGGGCATTGATGCTTCCCTGTAGTATGGTAGGTTTGCAATATACGTTTTGAGTGTGATTTTTGATTTGGCAGAGTTTGGTGTTACATGTTATGCCACTTCTGGGCTGTGGCATAACTAGACCTGCAGGGCCAGCCGAAGAGTATCTGATGGCCTTGGCGAACCTTTAGCCATGCGCTTCCCACATAGTCCAGCATCTCTCCTTCCCTACCTCCCACTAGAGCCGCATTTCCCCTTCCCTTGTTTACGCTCCCCCTCTCCATATGTCCAGCATCTCCTCTTTTCTTTCCCTCCCCAGTTGTTCAGCATCTCTACTTTACCTTCCCTATCCTCCTAGTAGTACATCATCTGTCCTTCTATACCCCCCTCCCTACCACCAGGTGTGCAGGACCTTTCTTTCCCTTCCCTACCCCACCAACAATAGTCCAGCATATCTCCTTCCTTTTCCTGGCCCTCACCCCACCAAGTGTCCTGGATCACCCTTCTTCCCTCCTCCCTGCCGTCACCCTACCTCCTTCCCCTGCAAGGACCGCAGCTGCATCTAAAATAAACTCAGTGTGACAGTGGACCTTAGAGCACTCGCGCGCACTGAGGCCCTGCCCCCTCCATCACAGACTTCTTATCAGACAAGGAAGGCCTTGAGAGCATGGCGTGCTCTAAAACTCACCACCCCACTGTTTACTTTAGATGCAGCCGCGGCTTGGGAGGAGGATAGAGGTGGGGTGTTGCAGTGGGGACAGCGAGAAGGGAAGAGGAGATGATGCTGGGCACCCTAGGGGAGGGGGAAGGGCAGGAGAAATGCTGAATAGCTGGTGTGGGAGGGGAACCCAGGGGAGAGAAGAGGAGATGCTGCACTGCCAGATTTCCCCCCTGAATGCCGACACCCTAGGTGAATGTCTAGTCTGCCTTATGGTTGGGCCGTCCTGGCAGATCTGACTTTTCTTGGTGGGGGGGGTCACAATTAAGGTGGATTGGAACTAAGCATAAAGGTCTACTCTAAACCATACTAGTTTCATTCTTATACACAAATAATGCCTTCACGTCCACCTGATAAAAGGGGTTTCTAAATAAAAGGTTTGCAACAGCTGTCATGCATCACTGGTGACATTTAAAGTATTCAATGACTTTTACGCCCTCCTCTGTCCAGACCCCTTACTCACTCATCCTATCTGTCTCCCTCCATCACTTGCTCATTCCCCCCCTCTGCCCCCTCCAGAGCTCCTTGTTCATGCCAACTCCTCACTCTAGCTCTGCCCCAGCCTCCCTTGTGCCCTCATCTGTGGAGCCCGGTTACATATTTTCGCACCCCCATCCCCCACTCACTCTTAGGGTTGCCAACTGGCCGGTTTTCAGCCGGCCTGGCCGGTTTTTCCATGGCCAGGCCGGCTGCCGGCGCAGAGGCAAAACCGGTCCTTGAAAAGCCGGTTTTTTTGCTCTGGCCGCAAGATCGGGAGCGGCCAGAGCAAAAAAAACGGCTTTTCTCCCAACCCGGAGGGCTTCAGAGGGAGCCGGGGAAGCCCGCGCGAGGCCCCGGCTCCCTCTGAACAGCCGCCAGCGTGAAGAGCCTTTACCTTCACGCTGGCGGCTGTTCCTGTGAAGCCGCGATTGGTGGGAAAGGTTAAAGGCAATGCCCTTTAACCTTTCCCAGCATTCGCGGCTTCACAGGAACAGCCGCCAGCGTGAAGGAAAAGGCTCTTCACACTGGCGGCTGTTCAGAGGGAGCCGGGGCCTCGCGCGGGCTTCCCCGGCTCCCTCTAAAGCCTCAGACAGCCACGGTTTTGGGGGGGGAGGCCAAGGACTGCCTGGGCTGTGATGGGGGGAGGGGGCCTGGCCTGGAAAAGGGCGAGGAGGGGGGAATTTGACTGGAAATGGGTTGTGATGGGGACCTGGACTGGAAAGAAATGGGCTGTGATGGGAGGGGACCTGGACTGTAAAAGGGCTATGGGGGGGGGATATGGACTGGAAATGGGTTTTGATGGGGAGGGGGACATGGACTGGAAAAGGGCTATGGGGGGGCATGGACTGGAAATGGGTTGTGATGGGGAGGGGGACATGGACTGGAAAAGGAAGATGGGGGGGGAACTTGGACTGGAAATGGGCTATGGTGGAGGGAGGGGGAACTTGGACTGGAAATAGGCTGTGATTAGGGGGACTTGGACTAGAAATGGGTTGTGAAGGGGGGGGGGACCTGGACAGAAATGGGCTGTGATGGGGAGGGGGACCTGGACTGTAAAAGGGCTATGTGGGGGGGGGAACAGGGAAGGGAAATGGGTATTGATGGGGGGAGGGGGACCTGGACTGGAAGGAAGGGCTATGGGGGGGGAACATGTACTGGAAATGGGTTGTGATGGGGAGGGGGACCTGGACTGGAAAAGGGCTATGGGGGGGGGGGAACTTGGACTGGAAGAGGGCTATGGGGGGGGACCTTGCAATGTAAATGGGATAGAGAGGAGGGAGGGGAAACATGGAAATGAAAAAGGCTGTGATTAGGGGGACTTGGACAAGAAATGGGTTGGGACGGGGGGGGGGACCTGGACAGAAATGGGCTGTGATGGGGAGGGGGACCTGGACTGTAAAAGGGCTATGTGGGGGGGGACATGGACTGGAAATGGGTTTTGATGGGGAGGGGGACCTGGACTGGAAAAGGGCTATGGGGGGGGGGAACATGGACTGGAAATGGGGTTTGATGGGGAGGGGGACCTGGACTGGAAAAAGGCTATGGGGGGGGGGGAACTTGGACTGGAAATGGGCTATGGTGGAGGGAGGGGGAACTTGGACTGGAAATAGGCTGTGATTAGGGGGGCTAGGACTGCAAATGGACTGTGATGGTGGGGGGGGGGGTTAGGACTGCAAATGGGCTGTGATGGTGCGGGGGGACTCCGACTGCAAATGGGATGTGATGGGGGGGGCCTAGGACTGGAAATAGGCTGTGATGGGGGACTTGGACTGGAAATGGGCTGTGATGGGGGGGGGCTAGGACTGGAAATGGTCTGTGATGTGAGGGCTAGCACTGGAAATGGGCTGATGAAGAGCTGGAATAGTACTGGAAATGGGCTGATGTGGGGCATGGGAGAATGGGATTAGAAGGGAGTGGATGCTGGGTGAGTCCAGAACTATAAGGGAACTGATTTTGGGGGAGGACTAGAATAGATGGGGAATGAGTGGAGAGGGGAAAAAATATTTTGTGTGGAAGAAAAGTCTATGATGGGCTGGGTATTGGGAGAGTAAGAGGGGCTTGAGAATGGAAGGGTGAAATTTAAATGGATGATAAAGGATAAGGAAAGAATTGGGGGAAAGAGCAAAAGGGAAACAATCAGTATGTTAAAGCAGAAATAGAGAGGGAATGGAAAACATCTAAAAGAGAAGAAAGGAGAAATGGATAGCTTGCAGAAGACACGAAGAAACCAGAAGAAAGTGACTGGAGCAATTGCAACTGAAAAATAAAACGCCCAAACAGAAGGTAGAAAAATACTTTTTATTTTGAATTTATTAACTGGAATATGTCTGGTCTGGGAAGTGTGTATTGCTAACATCTTTGCGTTTTTGTTTAGTGCAAGAGGAAATTACTTTATAGTTTTATTTCTCCAGTGTTGTACATTTCATGTTTGGATTTTGGGGTTCCCAGTTTAATTATTATCTGACCAAGGAAGTTAGCCTACACATATCCTCTGTAATTTTTGTGGGTGGGACTGGGGGCGGGGCAGGGGTGGGACTAGGGGCGGAGAATGGGTGGAGCATGGCGAGCCACAGGTGTCGGGTTTTTCTCGGTGAAAAAGTTGGTAACCCTACTCACTCTCTGCTCTCAGCCTTCCTTTACTCCCTATTTGTTTTTGGTTCCCTCCCTCCCAGGACCTATCACCAGTCATTCCCCCATCTCCAAGTCCCCTCAGCCACTCTCCTCCAACAGGAGGGAACAGTGGCAGCATTTATTTATGACTAACTGCTTCTTCTTTTGTCAGCTCATTGAAGTTTGACCCCGCACAGGTCCCATAGCCTCACGAGGCCTGCGAGACTTGCCATCCCTGCAGGAGTCAAATTTCAGTGAGTTGACAGAGGCAGAAGTGGGCAGTTGCAGAAAAGCACTGTGGCTGCTTCCCTCCAGCCAGGAGGAAGCAGATGAAAGGTCTTTGTTTAGGTGAGGATTTTATTAGGTTGCACCACCAGTCTGCCATGCACAACTACATGCAGCAGGCCAGCAGTAGCACTGGTCAAGGGTTCCTAAGGCTCTGAACTCAACCAGCTCCAAACCCCTAACAGCCTACTGGTAAATCCAAATGGAAGAGCCTGAGCCAAAAGCAGAGGAACCCAATTCTTTCATGCCCCATCTATGACTACACCCCTGCTCCGGGATTCAACCTGAGGTTTAGTTTCTATAACCTTTCAGTCTTTGCTCTTCCTGCTAAGGATGCTAGTCAGATAGATGTTATTGATATGGCAAGTATTTCTCGCATACTATTCATATTGGTTGAGATACTTATCCATTAGAAAGCGAATGAGTCCTACAAGTTATTTCATATGTAAACTATAGAAATGTGTTCTGCCTACCAAGCTGTGAAGACGTGGGAGAAAGTGCACTTGAGTGCTCTAAGGATTTCCACCGCACCCATCTGGGGCCTATGGCATTGTTCAAGCAATGAAAGCAGGCAGATTGGATGGGCCTTACAGTCCTTATCTGCCATTATATTTCAGGGTTCTATGAGGGCATAAGAAGTGTGAAGCCGGGTCAGACCAAATGTCCATCAAGACCAACCAGCATTCTTCCTCTGACAGTAACCAGTCTCAAGCCCTGGAGTGCCCGTCAAATCCCACATTGGAAAACTCATACTATGCCGCTTACTCCTAGACTGGTAGATGGAGACTCCTAAGGCTTTCCAGCTAAATAATGGTTAATGGACCTGCCCTCTAAAAAAAGCTATCCAAATGTTTTAAGCTCAGCTAAATTACTAACCTTGGCCAGCTTTTCAGGTTGCAAATTCCATAGTTTAAGCATTAATCAGAAAAATATTTTCTTGAGTTTGTTTTAAATCTGCTATTAATTTTGTGGAGTGTCCCTTAGTCCTAGTAATATAGGAAAGAGATAATAACCATTTCCTATAACTTATTCCAGAGTGCAGGAGTAGCCTAATGGTTATAGCAACTCAGAGGATTAAGGGTTTGATTCCCACTAGTGCTTCTTGTGACCTTGGCAAGTCACTTTACCCTCAGTTGCCTTGGAAGAAAAGGTCTGGCAACCTACTTCTGATGATACATTGCCAAGAATATCCAGAGGCAACTGAGTCGCCCAGAGTCAGCACTAAAATAAATAAATAAAATAACTTGTTCCACACAGCCTTTATCTTCAAATAAGAGCACTATGCTATTTAACATTTCTTCAAAGGGAACTGTTTCACCTTCTTTACCATTTGGTCACCTTTTCTAATTCTGCTATTTCTTTTTCAAGATGCTGTGATCAGAATTGCTCATAATACTCAAGGCGTGGGCACCCCATGAATTAATCTCAGCACACTATACTATTTCCTGTTTCTTCTTTGTCCTTTTACAAGTAATTCATAGCATCCAATCTGCTTTTTTAGTCACTGCTGCATAGTGAGATGAGGATTTCAAAGTATTGTTCACAATAAGGCCAAGATCCATTTGTGTAATGATTACTTCTAGTATGAACCTTTCAAAGAATAACTGCACTTTGCATGCATTTCTCTCTGTGCATCACGTTGCCTTATGCAAACTCTAAAAGCACACTTTCCCCATCAAAGCAGTACTAGCATGATAGCAAGCCAAATAAAGCTCTGAAAGCTTCTTTCAAATCCTGTTCCCACACTAGGAGTTGCAGCCACTGCTTTCAGAACAGCCTCAGGAGAGACCTCTTCAGTTAAACCTGAGCTCTTCCAAACAAGTTCACAAAGTGCTTGTCAGCCAGACTAACCATCTCTTATCCTGCAGACAGTGATTATTTCATGCAGGAGAATGGCAAGGCAGGTTACATTTTTTAAAAAGATTATAGTGCATCTACAAATGAAAAACAAATGTAGCTGTTGCTGTGAATTCTTCCACTATGCAAGAGATAATATCAGACTGCTAATGACAGATACACAAAACTAACTGGCTTTCCTTGGTCTTTGGGAGAGCTGACAAGCAACAATTAAGATGTACCGACTGCAGACAGGTTCATTTTATAGCACCGTTTCATAATTCAGCTCCGTGTTAGACAGCAGACACAGATTCTCAAATAACACCCAAGTTTTACAAGGGATTTCCACTTACTCTTGCTTGAATCCTTCTCACACACAAGAGATACACACAATCCATTAACCTTTGAGAGGCCGCTCATAGAAGCAATTGCTTCTAATACTTAATTGTTATGTATTTTAGTACACTACATGTAAATGTCAAATATACATTTTCAGTTAATTTGGATATGTACTTCCTAGGAAAAAGCATGTTCCATTTGTGGAACGTTGGCCCCACCAAGCGTCATTTTTTCAAAAATTTTAATTGCTTTTTTTATTGAATATCGTAAACTGGAAACAAACATATACTTCAATTAAGCAATTTTTAAAAGTAATTAGACACAAACGGAGATGACTGTACAGAATAAAGCTTGAAGGGAAAATTTCAGCGAGAGTGAAAATCCGGAAAACACTTCTCGTGCAGGCGCTTGCCACAAAACTGGCACCATTTTTTAGTATTCTTCGAGCAGACAATGCAACGACCTTGGCTTGTAGAAGACAAATAGTGACTGGTGTTAGCTGAAGCTGTAATAGCAGAGGGAATCGAAGCTGTTGGGCCACCTTTTCGAGAACGACTGGTAAGGGGGACTGATGATGATGGATGATGAAATGCTCAAAGAAATCAAGGAAGCTAACAAAAGTTACAGCACAGTAATAATAATGGGTGATTTCAACTACCCCGGTATCGACTGGGTCAGTGTCACGTCAGGACATGCTAGGGAGATAAAGTTCCTAGATGAAATAAATGACTGCTTCTTGGAGCAGCTGGTTCATGAACCGACCAGAGGGGAAAGCCATATTAGACCTAATCCTTAGTGGAACACCAGATCTAGTGCAAGAGATAAGGTTGTTGGGACCACTTGGCAATAGTGATCATAGCATGAACGCCTTTGATTTAATTAGTGGAGGAGGGATAGTAAGGAAATCCACAGTACTACCTTTTAACTTTCGAAAGGGAGACTATGATAAAATGAGGAAAACAGTCAAGAAAAAACTAAAAGGAGCAGTTGCAAAGGTTAAAGACGTACATCAGGCTTGGCTGTTGTTGAAAAATACTATCTTGGAAGCCCAGACCAGCTGTATTCCACGCTTTAAGAAAAGTGGAAAGAAGTCCAAAAAACTGCCAGCATGGTTTAAAGTTGAGGTCAGAGAGGCTGTTGTTGCCAAAAAAGCATCTTTCAGGAAATGGAAAAAAGAGCCAAACGACGAAACCTGGAAACAGCACAAGCACTGGCAAGTCTAATGCAAGGCATTGATAAGGCAGGCAAAGGGAGAATTTGAGAAGAAGCTTGCTGCAGAAGCAAAAACGCGAAGTAAAGACCTTTTTAAGTACATTCGTAGCAAAAAACCTGTGAGAGAGTCAGTTGGTCCATTAGATGATAAAGGGGTTAAAGGAGCACTAAGAGGCGACAAGGCGATAGCGGAGAGACTGAACGAATTCTTTGCTTCAGTCTTTACTGAGGAAGATGTAGGGATGTTACCCATGACTGAAGTGGTATTTAAAGGTGAAGAAGAATTGAAGGAAATATCGATACATCGAGAAGATGTATTACAACTATTAGATAAGCTGAAGAGTAGCAAATCACCTGGGCCGGATGGTATACATCCAAGGGTATTGAAAGAACTGAAATATGAGATTGTAGACCTGCTATTAGTAATCTGTGAACTATCATTAAAATCATCTCTAATACCTGAAGATTGGAGGATCGCCAATGTAACACCAATTTTTAAACAGGGTTCCAGGGGTGATCCGGGAAACTACAGACCGGTGAGCCTGACGTCAATACCGGGAAAAATGATAGAAACCATCATAAAGAATAAAATTACTCAGCATGTAGATAGTCATGAACTAATGAGAGACAGCCAACATGGCTTTAGACAAGGAAGATCTTGTCTTACTAATCTGTTATGTTTTTTTGAAGGAGTGAATAATCAGGTGGACAAAGGTGAGTTGGTTGATATGGTGTATCTGGACTTTCAGAAAGCCTTTGACAAGGTCCCTCATGAGAGACTTTTGGCAAAACTAAAGAGTCATGGGATAGGAGGCAGTGTACTATTGTGGATCAGGAACTGGTTAAAAGATAGAAAGCAGAGGGTAGGGCTAAATGGCCAATTTTCCCAATGGAGAAAGGTGAATAGTGGTGTACCCCAGGGATCTGTGCTGGGTCCGCTGCTTTTTGACATATTCATAAATGACCTGGAAAGTGGAATAACGAGTGAGGTTATCAAATTTGCAGATGACACAAAACTATTTAAAGTTGTTAAAACCCAAGAGGATTGTGGAAAATTGCAAGAGGATCTTGATAAATTGGAAGACTGGGCATCAAAATGGCAGATGAAATTTAATGTGGACAAGTGCAAGGTTATGCACCTAGGGAAGAACAACCCAAACTATGGTTACACGATGCCAGGTTCCACATTAGGAACCACCACCCAGGAAAAAGATTTAGGCATCATTGTGGATACCATGTTAAAACCCTCGGCCCAGTGTGCAGCGGCGGCCAAGAGAGCAAATAGAATGCTAGGTATGATAAGGAAAGGAATGGAAAATAAAACAAAGGATATTATAATGCCTCTATATCGTTCCATGGTGAGACCGCACCTTGAATATTGTGTGCAATTCTGGTCGCCGTATCTTAAAAAGGATATAGAGTTATTAGAAAAGGTTCAGAGAAGAGCCACCAAAATGGTAAAGGGGATGGAAGGATACTCCTATGAAGAAAGGCTAAAAAGGTTAGGGCTTTTTAACCTGGAAAAGAGACGGCTGAGGGGAGATATGATAGAAGTCTATAAATTAATGAGCGGAGGGGAACGGGTAAACGTAGATCGATTGTTTACCTTATCAGAATATAGAAAGACTAGGGGACATGCAATGAAGCTACAGGGTAAACTATTTAAGACTAATAAAAGAAAATATTTTTTCACTCAACGTGTAATCAAACTCTGGAATTTGTTACCGGAGGATGTAGTAAAGGCTGTTAGTGTAGCTGGGTTTAAAAAAGGTTTGGACAAGTTCCTGGAGGAAAGGTCCATAAGCCATTATTAAGAAGGGACCCAGGATATCAATGCTTGAACCAATACAAGCATTGTGGAACCTGTGTTCCTTGGGGAAACTGCTAGGTACATATGACCTAGATTGGCCACTGTTGGAAACAGAATACTGGGCTTGATGGACCTTGGTCTGACCCAGTATGGCATATCTTATGTTCTTATGATAGCCCTTGAGTCCAACTTTCATAGCCACCAAAGCAACCTCACGGCGGAAATCCAAGTGACTCAGGGCTTGTTTGCCAAAAAGATGACATTGCAAACGCCAGGCAGCAACAACGGCCATATTTAGACCATTGGCAAACAAATTCCACCACCATTTTTTGCTTCGTAATTTAGGACGGTAGCTACCTAGCAAACGATCTAACAAGTCGACACCACCCATACTTTGGTTATAAGCTCCAATCAATTTTGGCTGCTTGATAATGATTTTTTGCTTTTGTTTGACAGAATATCGATTGGCATTTTGAAGAGATTTTGGCTGCATCCAATTTGACATGACTGTAACCACACTGTTGTCATTCCAACGGACACACACCACATTACCATCACCACGGTAATCATATTCGCCATGAGGCTTTTTGGCAAGCTCCTTTGAAGAAACCAAGGGGCACTTGCTGGTATGGTTTTCATGAACAGTTCCAACAGCACGAAAGCCTTTTGCTTTCAGATCAATCATGAGATCATATGAAGTGAAATAGTTGTCAAAAAACAAGCTGTGATGATTTGGATTTTCAACAACTGATATCAAATCAAGAACAACTCTAGTGCCAAGTGGAACATTGTACTGAGAACCATCTTTTTCCTTGGCACCGGTGTAAATTTGCATCAAAAATGGATACCCAGCAGGGCAGCACAACATCCACACTTTGTAACCGAATCGAATTGGCTTACCTCGAATAAACATTTTGCAACTGTGGTGCCCGAAATATGGCACCATTGATTCATCAATACTCAAGTTTTCACTGAACACTCCACCGACTTTCACAAACTGTGCTGTGAGGTGATCGTAAAATGTCTCAATTTTTACTACTTTTCCAGGTTGCAAATTGAGATTATCAACAATGTGGAAGTAAGTTTTCAAATCCCGGAAACGTTTGCGACTCATTATCTTTGGGACAATATTATTGCTCAAATCCTCGGCGGTCAACCAATAGTGACTTTCTTTGGGCAACTGGTGGTATCCACTGAGGAGCAAAATGCCAAAAAAACGAATCAACTCGTCCCCATTTGTATCAATATTTGCCAATTTCTGCTGAGCATAAATATTGGTCATACTAGCAAGATGATCAATGTAATCATCACCAAAAATTTGCATAAAGAGGTCAAAGGGAGATTTATCAATCAAATCAGTGCGAAGATCGGCTAATTTTTCGGGAGATGCTTCTGGCATTGGAGTCAAAACGTCGTCCCTCTTCATCCATTTTGGGGTTGATTTTATCCACTTACGCTTTTTTGCTGGTTGAGCTGACTGATAATTAGATAAGAGCTCACTGTCACTGTCACTTTCTACCAGCTGATCACTTCCCTCGGATTCCACAACTTTTTGAATATCCAGATCTAATTCACCACACACTTCGCCAGGCTCAATAGACTCCAAATTTTCTTCATCAATTTCTTCAATGTCTGAAGCAGCCATTTCATCATTGGGTGGCAAAATTGAAATGTCGGCTTCTTCTACATCTGAATCTTCCGCAATGCGTGTTACTGCTTCTTGAAGCGTCAGGCAACGGTATTTAGGCATTATAACTATATAGAATTAGTTGAATAACAATCCTGCAAAAAATATGGCAGAATTTGTAAAATGAAAAAAATGACACCCGGAAGTCCCAACGTTCCACAAGTGGAACACACAGAAAGAAGTAATCACAAAAACATGAATAGGTTACCGACATGCATAAAATCTGACCAACACACTCATAAAACATTCCAGAGTATGAATCTCACCCTAATAAGACAGACGGACATGTGAGAACAAAATTGTAGAGGGATATATTACATAAACCATAAAGTGCCAACTTTGGTCTACTTTGGCATACTGTAGAAGGGGGTATATCGCCAATTGGAAAAAAAAAAGTTATTGCTCAAGAGGGTCAATGTCTATAAACTCATTGACAAAGTTTCATCTAATTTGCTTGAAAATTGATAAAGCTATATCATTGCAAAAATATGTTCCACATGTGGAACGTTGGCACGCGGGGATCCACCCCGCACCCCCTTCCCTTCAAACACCTTTCATTAAATGATGCAACCAAACACAGAGCCATTGGGAACAAAAGGGCCGCAGATTTATTTGTAAGTACCTAAGCCACTTTCCAAATCAGACCCTCACCCCATGT
Source organism: Ichthyophis bannanicus (assembly GCA_033557465.1). Classification (NCBI taxonomy): domain Eukaryota; kingdom Metazoa; phylum Chordata; class Amphibia; order Gymnophiona; family Ichthyophiidae; genus Ichthyophis; species Ichthyophis bannanicus. The sequence goes on along the minus strand of CM066034.1, from coordinate 557,711,861 downwards.
ATCATCACCCCTTCCGCTCACCGTACAGTCCCTACTATCATAGCAAGAAGATAAATCAAAATAAACTTAACTATTCCTTATACCTCAACAAATAGAGGGGTGTGACCTGCATGGAGTGGTGGGTAGCCACCTTTCTGGGCAGACTAGATGGACCATACTAGTCTTTATCTGCTGTCATATACGATGTTACTAGGTTATAGTGAGTGATGGCACCAGCATGGCTGCTCTCAACTCCACCGGGACCCCGTGACTATTTGCGCTAGTCGCACCTCCTCCCCTCCTCCCCCACCCAACGCCTTCTCTGAACGCCTTCACTTTTCTCCAGGGAGTCCAAGAGATACTCACCTGCCATTCTGTCCATAGTCTACCAACTGCAACCCGCAGCATTCCTGATCATTTGGGGTTTTGCCGCTGTATCTTCTGGCTCGGGTTTTCCACCCCCAGCTGTGGCAAAATACAAATTCTGAACAATCCAAACATGAACATGAATAGATCATTTCTTAATAAAAAGAGGGGGGGTTGCGTGCGAGGGAGACGCCACAAGAGGTTGAGGAGAGTGGGGTATTCTCCCTGCATGGCCCACTTGCCTCACTCAGGCCATGCTCCCACTCATCAATCAGAGAGCATGGAGTTTAAAAAGTTGTCCCCAAGCTTGCTGGGATGGTCTGCCTTGCCCAATTCCCCCCCCCCCTTCTTATCCTCCCCTGCACTCACTGCAGGGGTTCCTCCCATGGTCATTTAAATTTCATCTGGCTAGACAAGCCAACCGTCCATCCTTCAAAGTTTAAAAAGATAAGCCTTGTTCTTAATCACACATGCATATACAGAAGTTAGCTTTATAACAGGACATTTAGGCTAGGAAGGCACATCAGTGCATATGTTCCTGCTATTTTATAACCATACAAACCAGGGGCAACAAAAATAACAGTTAACTATTTCTTTAAAAAAGGCCTCAAGGAGACATCAAATTACAGATAGCAGAGCACATCATTTTCAAGTACTGCTATCCTCCATTTCATCATCTGTCTCCCGGGTACAAGACTGAACTTTCATTTCATATTTCAGTCCTCACGCCGTTTATTTGTTTCATTGTTTAGCTGAAAACCTATTGAGCTGAGAAAATTATTTTGGGCTATATCGTGATCTGTTCATAATCAACAACACAGTCACTGTAATAAACACACAATTTCTTGAAAAAACAGCATTGCTTATCTTAGCAACTTGTCTCAAAACTCCTTCTTTTGCAGGAATGGATGCAAAAGAAAGTTTTGGTTAGTTCTATCATGAGCTAGGCCAACTCCAGAGCGGTGGATGCAGATAGGACAACATTGAAGCCCAAAGAAGCCCCAGTTGTTGCAGCCTGCTCAGCTCTCATAATATTTACTTATTTCCATCTAATTTTTGATCTTATAAAATTCTCCAAAACCTTTCCTTGCCAACTGTCCCTTGACATCTCTTTAGAAACGTAGAGGCTAATATTCAGCAGTTGTTATCTGTATAAAGATATCCAGATAACGTTATCACAAGATTCAGCAAGATGATATCTCACCAGTGCTGAATATAGCCAGTTAATAACATTTCAGATCGCTTTATCTGAATATCTCAGGCCTACCATATGTGCAGCCAAAATATCCAGATAAAATTAACCAGATAGAGGTTGAAAATAAACACTCCCTGGTTAATGTTTTTGTACTGCTCCTCCCCCTCCCCCTAGCCCCACCTCCCTAGACCACCCCTTGTTCCTCCTTTATTTATCGGATAGCACCCAGAATTTTAATAAATACAGCCTTGGTTGAATAACTCTCAAAGCCACCTGGATAAGTTAATTTGTATAATGACCCCACAGTTGTCTGAAAGCTCAAACAGGAAAAAACTGACCATTTGTCCACTTGAGAAAAAGTTACAGAAAGGTCCAACTGTTACTTAGAAACTCTACATGGGAACATTTGCAACTTTAAAAAATGCAACACATTTCAGCTACTTACAGCTTCAAACATGCACAGCAAATATTTATTTTCTTTATTCCTTAGGGAAGCATCAGAACTAGCCCCCCAATCAGCCCGTTTCTAGGGGCACGTTTGCAAAGCACATGAGGTAACACGCATCTGAGCCACGTTACCAACGCAGTGCAACAAGTTAACTGCAGGGGGCACGTACATCTGCCTCCATGCAGTAACGCTGCACTTTAACATGGCAAACTAGCCGCAAGTGCAACTAACGCCAATCACTGGAGGTGGCACTAGTTGTACCCGCACTCCCAGCGCCAAGTGCAGTTAGCACGACCTACTAATGCCTATGCTAACCACGACATTGGGTGAATTATTTATTTAACCGGTTTTATATACCGCCTTAACCTTCGATCAAAGTGATTAACAACACAATTGTAGGTAAACATTTAACAGGAGGGGAGGGGTATGACAGGACATACATACAGACTATCTGCATGGTGTTCTCATTTGAGCGTGCGGGTTATCGATGGACCATCTGTGACAGAATTCTGGTGCTTGACAATTTTATGTTACTTGTCCACAGGAATCTGTGAACAGGAGGGTCTTGAGAGACTTACGGAGGTCCTTGAGGTCAGGGGTGGCTCTATAATGAGGCCAAGTGAGGCGGTGACCTCAGGCGGCGGCAAAAATTGCCCCCAAAAAGCCCGCCTCACTCAGCCTTCAAAAAAAAACCAAAACCCGATGAGAGGAACCGCTGCCACCGCAGCAGTGGCAGAATGACATGCCCCTTTCCTGTTTTCCATCAGCACCGGCGGGCTTAACAGAGCCGTGAGAAAGGGAAACTCTCCCTTTGCGGCTCTGAAAAGCCGGCGCTGAGGGAGATAGCAGGGCTCTGCCGGGGAGGTCATAGCTGCGGGGCACTTCATTCTGCCGCTGCCGCGGTGGCAGTGGCAGCGGCAGCAGCTTCAGCAGCCGGGGTTTTTTTTCAATTTCCCTGGGGTGGGGGGGCCTAGGTCTGGAAATGGGCTGATGGGGAGGATTAGGACTGGAAGTGGGCTAATGGGGGGGGGGGTAGGACTGGTAATGGGCTATGGGGGGGGGTTAGAACTGGAAATGGGCAGATTGGGAGGGGGGCCTAGGACTGGAAATGGGCTGATGGGGGGTTAGAACTGGAAATGGGCTGATCGGGAGGGGGGGCTAGGACTGGTAATGGGCTGATTGGTGGGGTTAAGCCTAGAAATGGGCTAATTTGGGGGCTAGGACAGGAAATGAGCTGACTGGGGGCTACGACTGGAAATGGACTTATTGGGGGGTTAGGACTGGTCATGGGCAGATGGGGGGCTAGCACTGGAAATGAGCTAGGAGTGGTAATGGGTTGATTGGGGGGCTAGGACTAGAGTGGGCTGATAAGGAGGATAGGACTGGAAATGGGCTGGGACTGGAAATGGGCTAATGGGGGCAAGGAGGAGAGTGCTGCTGGCCCTGGAAGAAAACTAGGGTCTAGAGGGCTACAAATGGGCTGATGCGGGAGGATGGTAGAATAGGACTGGAAGGGAGTGGATAATGAGAGGGTCTGCCAGAGGAAGGAGGGGGCAGGAAGGGAGCTGACACAGGGGGAAGGAGGGGGCTGGAAAGGAGCTGACACCTGGGATGTACTGAAGGGGGACTGGAAGGGAACTGACACTTGGGGATGGGAGTGGTAGGTGGTTGGGTAATGGGGAGGAGGCTGGAAGGGAGCTGACATGTAAATGGCACTGGAAGGGGGATGGACAGAGGGTAGGGCAACTGGAAGGGAGCTGACTGGGGGGGGGGGTGGCACTGACAGTGGACGTGAACTGATATCTGGGATGGTATTTGGACTAGAAGGGGCTGGACAGTGGGGAAGGAGAGGGACTGGAAGGGAATGGATACCAGTGGCAGTCATGGGAATGCAAGGCAGTTGACATTGGAAGGTACTGGGAGGGAATGGAAAGGGGGCTGATACTGGGGAGGGTTACTGGAACTGGAAATGGGCTGAAGGAAGGAAGTGAAGAAAACAAAAGAAGAGATAAGAAATGGCAGATGGACCATTTACCATAGGCCACAGAAAGAGAGCTGAGAGGAAAGCAGAAGCCTCAGATCGGGACCAGCATGATCAGAGAATAAAATGGTCAGACAACAAAGGTAGAAAAAATAATTTTATTTAATTTTAGTGATTGGACTTTGTGCTATTTTTATATTTTACACAGTATTGGGGAACTGTATCTCTTATTTATCTGATGTTGCACTGCATGTGGACTCTGGCTTCTTGGGGTTTCAATTTAAATTTTGTCTACATATTTTATTTTTACTTTAGATTGTGGTTACTTATTCTGTACTTGGTGAGGGTCGATGTTTTGAGTGTGTGACTGAGGTCAGATGTTCTATTAACCTGGAGTTTGTACATAAAGATCTATACTGTACTATAGTAATTTGACTTGTTAAACTTTTCAAATAGGTGTATGGATGTTCCAGGGCCCACTGTAGTATTTATAGTAACGCTATTTTTGGATGGGCTCCTTATGTGAGTTTTGGAAGTTTGTGCTGATATAGTATGGTATGGTAGGTTTGCTCTTTGTTGTAGGGTTTTGTATTAGTTCACAATATGCCTGGTACTGGAGAATAGTGGTTGTTGTTGTTAATGGGCTGATCAGAATCAGATTGTTTTTTTAAATATTGAGTTCTGTGGGTGAATGTCCTGGTTCTGCTCTGCACCTACTGTGGATGCAAAATATATGTTGAAAAAGAAAAAGCAAGAACCATAACGCAGTTTATAACAACAAAATAAAAATGAGTTATAATTTAGTTTTATAAACTGTGCTGTTGGTTCTTGCTGTCTTTTAGTTCCTTGGTGTGCAAATGGGACCGTACCTAGACCTGTGCAAGCGTTGCAGCCGCACAGGGCGGAAAGGCTTGAGGGTGCAGGCTGGCAGGACAATAGCAGGCAGCCGAAATGCGCTCCCCAAGCCTTTTTGCAGCACTTTAAGCAGGTCTGGTCCCTTCCTCCTCCGACGCGATGTTAGAGTAGGGAGGGAGAGATCAGCTTAAGTGCCGGTGCCTTTCAGATCGGGCGCATGCCCCCTCCTCCTCCCCATACCTCCGTCCAGCGCTGCCTGCTCTTTCCCTGCTGCCGCTGCCGCCATGAAAAAAACAGAGGGCGGCAGCAGCAGGGAAAGAGCAGGCAGCGCTGGACGGAGGTATGGGCGGAGGGGGGCGTGCGCCTGAGCTGCAAGTCGCACAGGGTGCAATTGCAGCTCGATACAGCTCTGTGTGCAAACATCTTGCATTTCATCCATATAATCTAATCGGCTTTTTGGTTTGGTTCAGTCTCTGATTGGATTTCTGAAAAAGCCCCGCCCCCTCTAAGGTGGGGGGGGGGGGCGCCATTTCATACTTTGCCTCAGGCAGCAAATTGTCTTGAGCCACCCCTGCTTGATGTCATTTAGGGCTCTTAGTTCTTCAGGGAGGCAGTTACATAGGGCAGGCGCCAAGAGTGAAAGAGCTCTTTTGGACGTTGCTTGCTTCGTTTTATGATATCCTGCAGGTGTGCTGAGTCTTTTACCGTTGTTGATTCGCCTAGGTCTGCTATTTATGTCCTTGGTTATTATGTCCTGGAGCACGTCTGCTGAGCAGTAGTGGATGACTTTGAATATGTTCAGGGTTGCTATGAATCTTGCCAGTGCAATTATTGGCAGCCAGTGCAGCTGTTGTAGTATAGGTGTGATGTATTCAGATTTGGCAGTGCCCATGATGATGCACGCTGCAGTATTCTGCACCAGGAAGTGGGTGCAAAGTCTGCTTGGGTAGATCTTGGTATAATGAGTTTCCATAGTCCAATACTGGGGTGATAACTGCTTGGTATATGGTGTGGAAATGGTCTTAGCTGAGAATTGGTTTGAGTCTCCTGATGAGTTTTAATTGGTGGTATGCTTTCGCTGCAGTTTTGTTTATGTGCAATTGTAGGATTAGATTTTTGTCCAGAGTGATGCCTAGGTACTTTAGTGGTATCATCCTGTTTAGGATACTGATTGTTTGAGGTGGGTTGAATGTATTGTTTCTAGAAATGAACATTGCCTCCGTCTTGCCAAAGTTGACCATCGGGTTATTGTTGGCGAGCCAGTTGTTCATGTCTTCGAGGCACTTGGTTATTGGAGTCAGGTCAAGTGCAAGCAGGCTAATTGGGGCATACACCATGATATCGTCGGCATAAAGGTGATAATGTATCTTGTGTCATTTGATGTTGCATATGGGTTGAGCATATATGTTGAATAGTATATACGAGAGTGCTGATCCTTGAGGTATTCTTTGTGTGATGGGGAATTGTGTTGATTTCTTCTCGCCACATTTGACTTGCTGCGTTTGATTGCTCAGATAAGAGGTAAACCATTCTAGAGTGTTTTTGTGTAGTCCGATCTCTTGTAGGCGCTGTAGCAGTATGGTGTGGGACACCGTGTCGAAGGTCGCTGAGATGTCCATAAAAACTATCAGGAATCCATTCTTTATGTTGTCTATGTCTTTTAGGAAGTTGTCAAAGAGGGAGGTAAGCAGAGTTCCACATTGTGTTGTGGTTTAAAGTCATGTTGGTGGGTGTCTAGCGGAGCATTCAGATCAATGTAATCCTGCAGTTGTCTTTGTACCGTTTTTTTGATGATCTTCGAGAGGAATGGTAGGCTTGAGATGGAGCAGTAGGATTTTGGATTGGAGGGGTTTAGTGTGGCACTTTTGAGGATCGGTTATATCATAGCCTGCTTGAGTATCTGTGGCATGTGTCCTTGCTGCAGAAACTCCTTTACGATCTTGTGGAGGTGTTGGCTTAGTTGGTCTTTGGTGGCTTTGATTCATGCCACTGGGCATGGGTCAGATGGCGAGGTTGTTGTATTCAGGGTGTCCACAATGATTTCTATTTGCTGAGTTGTTGGTATACTAAAGTCATCCAGATTTGTTGGGGTTCCATCATTGTCAGGTTGTGTGCTGAGGGGGTGGGGTGTATGTTTGTTTGGAGTGCTTGCTCATTATGTAATTTGCAAATTCTTGAGGGTCTATTTGGTCGACGCTGTGAAGAGAAGTGTCTCTAGTGAGCTTTTGCACAATGTTAAATAGTTCCCTTGGTTTGTTAGCTGATTTCATGATTAGGTTGGTATGGTGTTGTTGCTTGCGATCGTTGATCAGGTAATTGTATTCTAGCTGTTTGGCTCTGTATTGGAGCATAGTATCCTGTGACTTGTCTTGTCTCCATTTCCTTTCCAGCTTTCTGAGTGAATGCTTTGTTCTCTGATTGCTTTTGAGTACCAGGGAGCATTGGCTTTCCTGTGTGTGTATGGCTTTTCTTTGTTTGGAACTGATGCAGCTTTAGATATTGTGAACTTCCATTTTTCTATGGTTTTGTCTAGGTTGTCACACTCTTGTTGGATTTGTGGCATTATTTCCTTCAGGAAAGTTTCCTTGTGGTAGGCTCTGAATTTTCTGGTTTTGTTCTCCTCTTCTGTGTGGTGAGTTGGATTGTCCAGGAGCAAGATGAAGGTGAGTACATGGTGGTCCAACCACGGGACTGGGGTTGTGACCTGATCCTGTTCTTCTAGTTGTATCGGGATGAAGACGAGGTCCGGCGTGGTACCATGTTGGTGTGTCGGTGCATCAACTATCTGGAGGTAATTTAATGATTCCATGGCTTTAAGAAATGCTCTGGCTTCTTTGGTGGATGTGGAGGTTATGTTGTAGTCACCTAGGGCAACGAGCGGTTTATGCCAGACACTATATGCGCATATTGATCCAAGTATTGTTGAAAGATATTCAGTCATGGCATTAGGGGGCCTGTAGGTGAGGCAAATGCTGAGGTATTTATTAGATATGATGACTGTGTTGGACTCGGTTGAGTTGCTTGTAGAGATCATTTTAAATTTGTAGTCTTTTCTGATCAGTATTAGGGTTCCGCCTCCTCTCTTGTGTGCTCTGGGGCAGCTGAATGCTAAGAAGTCTGGTGGGGTAACTTGGTTCAGGATGACCTGGTCCATATCAGTAAGCCAAGTCTCAGTGATGCATATAATATCCAGATTCTGGGACAGAATGTAGTTATTGATGGTATTTGGTTTGTTTCGGATCGACCTAGCATTTAACAGTGTGCATTTGATAGTAGATGCAATGATGGGGTTGCTGTTTGAGGTTTGAGGGGGATGTGTGGGTAGTATATGAATAGTGTGTGTTTTGTGAGTTGTTTGTTTGGGATGCTGCTACCCTTGTGAAGGGGTTGTCCAGGGCATTTGTATGGGTTGAATGGGCAGGAGAGGGTATACTGGTGCATGCTTGTTGGGTCAGGCTCCATGTGTTTGGAGTGTTAAAAGTGTGCAGCAGAGTGAGGCAAACTGTGAGATGGTGGTAATTGGCATGCATGTTGGTGGCGCAACTAACCTTTTACCAGTTTGTGCTTTCTCCAAGATGGGAGGATTGGTGATGTTTGCTGGTTTCCTTTTGCCTTCTTATCCTTCTTGGCTTCTCTTTGCATTTGGGCCACTCCTAAAGACCATGCCAAAGTGCCCTTTGGCTTGGCCCTCAGGCACAGGCCCATAGGCGTGGGGGTGCCTGGTGTTTCTCCTTTAAATGTGGCTCTGTGTTGCCGGGTGATGAAGCCTGTGGGTGGTGCTTGGTGATTCCGATGTGCGTCGGGGTGAATGGCCATGGGCTCACCTGGAGTGCAGGTGCACTGATCTTTAGTCGGCGAGTGCTTCACGGTAGTCAGTTCTTTAGAGTTTGTCCGGGGCAGGAGCAGCCCTTGTCTTAGGCAGATGGAGCCTATCTGTTGGTACTAGGACCCACTGGCTATGTAGATGCCGATCAAAAATTTCATAGGGAATCGACGCTGGAGGGCCTAGGAAGGAGGAATTTGGAAGCTATGATCTGGTTGTGCAGCTGTGGTTTCCTTGAGCTATGCTGGATACGCTGAACTGCTAGCAGAGAATCCTGCCTTTGTGCCCCGCCTAAGGACCACACCAAAGGGCCCTCTGGTGAGGCCCCCACGCACGTGCTGTATTACTAATTAAAATATTATTTGGATCAGCTGCCACTCAACCCCGATCAGTGGAGCTTGGCAGATGGTGGAGGTGAAGTCCTTCTTGCAGCGCCGGGTGGCGGTTTCCAATTTATGTGTCCTTCTTCTTTAACCCAATTGGGCTGGAGCCGCAGGGCGGGACAGGGGACAAGGAATGCCCCTATCCCACACAGGCCCTGACCTGACATGTGCTATTGGGGTAACGAGTGGCTTTTAGCATGGCGCCGAAACCACGTACTAACTCTGTGCACTTTAGTAAACATGCCCCTGAATGAAGCAGGTAGGGGTGTGCATTCATGATTATGCATTTGGATCGTTTGGGTGCCTAATCACTTGTAGACATGTAGACCTGCAATCGATTTGTGCATTTAATAAAGATATAGCACACATAAAATATGCATGTGAACTTAAACAGGCTCAAAGAGATGCCCAAAAATAAGGAAAAATTCATTTCAAACTAGCATGAACCAAACTCTTATTTCTGTCATGCACACCCCTAGAAGCAGACTCCTATTAGCTACTGCAGTTGTCTTTTTTCTTTCCTGGGAGCTCCTGCATCATTGCAGTATTTCAAAAGGGCTTTAGTACATTTCAAAAGTATTAGTAAATTGGATTGAACTGATATGGCTCTTAACCAACCGTATGTCTCTCCCCTCTCCCTCCCTTGCACATCTTGAATCCACCCAAAACGCTTTTTCTTCCTTGGCCCTAATCTCTGGAACTCCCTCCCCCCAGACCTCCGGTTGGAACTTTTTAAGTCTCTGCTTAAGACCCACCTCTTCTGCTCCGCTTTTAACCTTCCTACCCCCCCCCCCCCCTGCTCCCAGCTGAGGCATCCCTTCCCTATTTCTCTCTGGCGCCTCCTCTCCTTTTGTCGTCTTCAACTTTTGCTCTCTCTGGTTCTCCATGGACTAGCAGGATTGCGTCAGCCACACATGGTGACGTCCTCCGGGAGGCGCCATAGGTACGGAAGTGCTCTCTAGAGCTCAGAAAGGTGAACCTTTCTGAGCATGCCCAGGTAGCCCACCTTACCGGCCCGCCCCCTAGCCCAGCCAGTATTCATCCTTCCGCCTTGCCTGCAAGATGGACTCTGCTCTCTATCCAACAATATCCAAAGCAAGAAAATGCCGAAACCTGGTTTCAAGAAATGCCACCAATGCAAGAGGAAAATGAGCAACACCGATTCACATACTGCCTGCTTGCGCTGCCTGGGCACTGAACTGCGATCATTGCGGGAAAATGTCCCCCAGGGCCAAGAGATCCAGATGGCACGCTCTGAATGATTACCTGAATGAAATCGCAAGTACTTCTGCAAATTTTCTTCTTTCCGCTGCTGTTCCTGCCCCGGCTGTCTGCTCGTTGATTTCTGCTGCTGCTCCTGACCCGGCGGTCTGCTTGTTAATTTCTGCTGCTGCCCCTGCCCTGGCTGTCTGCTCGCTGCTGGCTCCGGCTCCGGATGTGCCCGCTGCGGCCTCCATCCCCTGCCGTGCAGCCGGGGGAGAAATCTCCACCCCTACGATGTGTCTGAGGCCACCCGCAGCTACCGACTCCCCCGGACCCTCCAACGCCGCGGGGATGCAGCGCAATGCAGAGGGAATCCATGCGGCCAACGAAGATGGCGGCGGTCTACAGTCCTCCACTCTGGCTTGCCAGTCCTCCAGCTCCGCCCATCTAAGGGGCGGGACTTTAGACCCAGAAGCCTCGGCACGGCACGGAAAGGAGCGCAGCCATCGACGCCGACCCTCCGGCCGTCCACTCAGCCCCTCTCTGCCTGCTCCACAAGCCTCGTACGTCGGCGCCGGGAGTGCCATTGGCGCTGAAAAACCCCCGCGCCGCCATCATGGAGCCAGAACACGCCACAAAAGCCGGAGGAGAAGCAGGGAAAGAAGGCGTCATCACTCCGACGCTAGCAGCAGCAGCAGTAGCGCTTCCTGTCACAGAAGAAGCAGGAACAAGCATCTCAAGCGCTATCACCGCTCCCCACAACGCCGCAGTAAGGACCGCAGTCACCGAAGTGAAAGACGAAGATCCTCTAGCTCCTCCAGTCCTGGACATAACAGCAGGAGTAGGTCCAGCGGAAGATCAAGCATCGCTAGCATTTTGAACCTGTTGTCACAGCTGGTATGACAACCTTCCTCTCTAGTCCCTCCTCCAGCTCCTTTGACAGCTCCCTCTGTGGCAAAACCACTGGAGCCCCAGGAGTCATTCACAGCCAACCCGGCTATCAGGACTTCCACCCCAGAGAAAAGTTCCGCAGTGCAGCCATCTCCGGACACTACAGCCGAGGAGCAGGAAATAGAAGAGGCAGTTGTGGGCTCCGCATCCAACGAGCCATCAACCTCTGAAGACAGACGCAACACGGAGGCGGAGGACCGCCCTCCCCCTCCAGAGGACCTAACATACCCTAAATTCATTATCAAGCTAGCCTCCACCTTGTCCCTGAAAGGCGCAGCTGATGACAACGCACCGGTGCCTGAGGTTCTAAAATACCTTGCTACCCCGAAGCCTACCTTTGCGCTGCCTATACACCAGACTCTGCGTGAAAATCACTTGAGACTATGGCTAACCCCAGCTTCTGGAAGACCCTTCCCTAGGAGGCTCGAAACAAAGTATCAGGTGCAACCTGTTCCTGGTTTCACAGCCCCCCAGCTACCTCATCAATCCATTGTGGTATCGTCGGCGCTCAAGCGGATCAAATCCTCTCGCACCCATTCCAACAGCCCGCCCGGTAGAGACCACAAACTCCTGGATGACATCGGGAAGAAAGTCTTCCTGGGGGCCATGCTCAACGCAAAGATTGCAGCGCACCAGTTCCAGCAAGTCCTCTTCCTGGATGCATGCATGGCGGAGTTTAAAGCCTCCATCGCATCGCTACCAAAAGACACTCAAGCCGCACCTTCCAGAGCGCTCACGGATATGTCCGAGTGCAGCAAGCATATGGCCAGCGCAACCTTTGACGCTTTCGACACAGCGTTGAGGACAGCTGGTACGGCGATCTCTGCGAGACGGTGGGCTTGGCTAAGGGCATCGGGACTGCGTGATGACACCCATGACAGGATTGCAGATGCACCCTGCACGGGCGATTCCCTCTTCGGAGACAAAGTCAAAGATACAGTAAACGATATGAAGGAGCACTGTACCACACTCCAGACTCTAGCCGAAGACGGTTTCGAGCGCTACAGTGGCACCCAGAAAAGCAATTCACAGAAGAAGCCATACTACAGCTCCAGCAAAAAATACCCCTACAATCGCAGATGGCAGAACACGAGGTACAAGTACAACTCTTACCATGGGCCCTCGCATCAACGCAACACCCAGAGGGACCGGAAGCAGAAAAAGCCCAACAACGCCCCTGCTAACAAAGGTGGGCCCTCCTTTTGACGACGAATCTCAGGCGATCACCCACATTGGGGGTCGCCTGACACAATTTCTCAGAGAATGGCAGCGAATCTCCTCAGACTCCTGGGTTCTACGGATCATCCGAGAAGGCTACCGCCTGCGCTTTGCAACCCCACCAAGACAACGCAAGCACCCCGTCAGCGACACACCGTCACACCTGCGCCTGACGATGGCTGTGGAATTGCTAAACCTGCTAGCCACCCGCGCTATCGAGGAGGTACCTCCTGGAGAAAAGAACTCTGGCTTCTACTCCAGATATTTTCTGATTCCCAAGAGGACGGGTGGATTCCGCCCAATCCTCGACCTCCGCGGCCTCAACAAATTCATAGTCAAAGAAAAATTCAGGATGTACTCCCTCAACTCCATCCTTCCCCTAATCCAATCAGGCGACTGGATGGTATCCCTGGATCTGCAGGATGCCTACACTCACATCAGCATCCACCAATCACACAGGAAGTACCTCCACTTCCAAGTACTGGGACAGCATTACCAGTACAAGGTCCTTCCCTTCAGACTGTCTCCGGCTCCTCGAGTTTTCACGAAGTGTGTGGCCGTTGCCGCGGCACACCTCCGCAAGCACAATGTGTCCATTTTTCCTTATCTGGACAACTGGCTCCTCACGGCCCCGTCGGTCCCGGACCTTCTCGAGTCCTTAAGGAGAACCACGTCACTGATCACCTCATTGGGGTTTGTCCTCAACCTCCACAAGTCGCATCTCACGCCCTCCCAGAAGCTGGAATTCATTGGAGCCGTGATAGACACGAACGCCTCAAAAGCCTATCTGCCCGACCGCAAATTAGCCGCCATCACCTCCCTAGCATGCAGAGCGACAGTAAAGGAAGCCTCTTCAGCGAGATCCCTACTGTGTCTGCTGGGCCACATGTCTGCAACCACATCAGTCCTCCCCACGGCGAGACTTCGGATGCGCCCACTCCAGTGGCACCTACGCACGCACTGGAATCAGCACTCTCAGCCCCTCTCCAAACGCATCCCTATGACCTCGCAGATCAAGGCTCAGCTTCACTGGTGGACCCAAGCAAACAACCTATCAGGGGGCAAGGACATCCACCCGCCCGAGCATCAAGCGATCCTCACCATGGATGCTTCCACCGCCGGCTGGGGCGCTCACCTGCGGCAGTTCAGCACACAGGGAGCGTGGACTCCGCGGGAGAAGCTCCTGCACATCAACCTGCTCGAGCTAAGAGCCATCAGATACGCTCTCACAGCCTTCCTCCAGCAACTGCGAGGCAACACAATTCTCATTCAGACCGACAACCAAGTAGCCATGTACTACATCAACAAACAAGGGGGCACCGCCTCTCGCTCCCTCTGCAAGGAAGCCCTACGAATATGGTTCCTAGCCTTAAGGAACAGATGCAGTCTGAGAGCCTCCTATCTCCCAGGAGATCAGAACATCTTGGCAGACAAACTAAGCAGACAGCTACAGCCTCACGAATGGTCCCTTCTCACAGAGGTCTCCAACAGTCTCTTCCAACTATGGGGAGCACCGAACATCGACCTGTTTGCCACGGAACAGAATACCAAGTGCCCTCTGTTCTGCTCCAGGCACCCGTCAACCAAGAGGTTGGCGGCGGATGCATTCGACGTGTGCTGGGGGGAGTGGTCTCTCGTCTATAGAAACATAGAAACATGATGACAGAAAAAGACCACAAGGCCCATCTAGTCTGTCCTTCCATAACAACAACTACAACAGTCCACTTTCTACCTTTAGAGATCCTCTGTGTTGGTCCCATGCTTTTTTGAATTCAGTTACTGTCCTCATCTCTACCACCTCCACTGGGAGACTATTCCATGGATCCACTACTCTTTTCGTAAAGAAATATTTCCGCATATCACTCCTGAATCTATCTCCCTTCACCCTCATCCCATGTCCCCTCGTAGCAGAACTTGCTATGCCTTTCCCCCAACCCCCCTCATTCCAGCGACACTTCAAAGGATTGTCCGCGGCAAAGCCCATGCCATCCTAATTGTGCCCCACTGGCCACGCCAGATGTGGTTTGCTCTCCTCCTGCGCCTGTCCTGCGAGGCCCCAGTTCGCTTGCCACTCAGGCAGGACCTCCTATCGCAGAATGGAGGCACCACATGGCACCCCAACCTCGAAGCCCTAGCACTCACTGCCTGGAGGTTGAACGGCGAAACCTCTCCGCTCTCCACCTAACCTCTGAAGTACAAGACGTGGTTCTAGCAGCCAGACGGCCTTCTACGAGAAAGTCCTACGGGCTCAAATGGAAAAGATTCAGCATCTGGTGCGCGGCCAAAGACCTTGATCCCATCTCTTGCCCGCTACCTGACGTCCTGCAGTACCTTAGTTCTCTATCCAGCCTCGGGCTGAAAACCCAGTCCATCCGGGTGCATCTTTCGGCGATCGCAGCTTTCCATGCCCCGCCTGAAGGGGCTAGCTCCATCGCGGCACTGCCCCTCACGGCGCGCTTCATGAAAGGCCTAACAAACCTGAAGCCTCCGGTAAGACACCCGGTCCCGACATGGGACCTCAACACAGTCCTGCACCGTCTGACACAGGAGCCCTTCGAACCACTCCACTCAGCCAAGATGAAGTTCGTCACATGGAAAACGCTTTCCTGGTAACCATCGCATCAGCAAGGAGGATCAGTGAGCTGCAAGTGCTAGTCTCTCACCCCCCTTACATGCAACTGCACCAAACGCATGCTTCCTTGCGGACCAACCCTAGGTTCGTACCCAAAGTACCTTCCGCTTTCCACGTAAACCAGTCCATCGAACTCCCCTGCTTTTTTCCTGAACCGCATAAATCAGACGAAGAACGGCGTTTGCACACCCTGGACTGCCTTCGAGCCCTCCGGATATATCTGCACAGAACGCAGCCTATCCGGCAGGGCGACCAACTGTTCGTGTCCTTCGACCCGAAAAGACCCGGGAGGCCTGTCAACAAGAGAACACTCTCCCTTTGGGTCACAACCTGTGTAGCTTTCTGCCTTGACCCGTCCGGTATCCACGAGTGTCCGAGAGTGGGCCCACACCAGCTCAGGGCACTTTCTACCTCTATTGCCAACCTTCACAACGTCCCACTGAGCGATGTCTGCAAGGCTGCCACTTGGTCTTCTCCGCACACGTTTCAAAAACACTACTGCCTCGACCTTAGGTCCCAGGAGGGAGGTGCCCTCGCCACGGCCGTCCTCTCTATGGCAGCAAGCCGTCCTTCAGGGACTCCGGACTAATGTGTGCAACTCGCCTTGAACTCACATTGTTCAACTGCTGCACCTTGTTTGCTTTGTTTGCACTGTATGCACTGTATGCACTGTTTGCACTGTTTTTGCATTGTTGCACTGTTTGCACTGTTTTTGCACTGTCTAAAGGGAATACATTGTTACATTGTTTGCACTGTATGCACTGTCGCACTGTTTGAATGGACTTGGACTCCGTACGTTTCTACTGAGTAAACAAGTTACAACCAAATACAGGTCTCCTTCTCGTCTATGTGTACGCTGGTCTCCTCCACCACAGCAACTGCTACAGCTAGGGAGACACCATGTGTGGCTGATGCAATCCTGCTAGTCCATGGAGAAAACGGGGTTACTTACCTGTAACGGTAGTTCTCCGTGGACAGCAGGATAAGTCAGCCACACAATCCCACCCACCTCCCCTGGAGGAGCACAGCTCAGAGTCCACCCCTAGCCGCATATACTAGCTAGGAACATACTGGCTGGGCTAGGGGGCGGGCCGGTAAGGTGGGCTACCTGGGCATGCTCAGAAAGGTTCACCTTTCTGAGCTCTAGAGAGCACTTCCGTACCTATGGTGCCGCCCGGAGGACGTCACCATGTGTGGCTGTCCACGGAGAACTACCGTTACAGGTAAGTAACCCCGTTTTCTCCTCTTTCCTGTCTGATTATGACGTTCCTTTCCTTTTCTGGTAGTCTGTTTTGAACCATTGTAAACCGCTCCGATGTTTTCTTTTTCCAAAGAGCGGTATATCAAAAATCTAAATAAAGATAAAGATAACCGAGTTCTTTCATTCTGTGGCAAAGACACTAGCAGGGTAAGTTTATAAATTCCAGAGAAGTAAATGCGCCCTACTACACGCACATTTGAGGCCTTTTGCATAAAGTGAAGTATGCATGAACTTTACCTTATAAAACAGGGCTGTAGCTAGTATAAACCCGCATATCAAACTAGTTGTGAGCCCTTGCATTTTCCATCTGGCAGGTATCAATGCCCACACCTGGATTTTTCAAGGACACACATAAGTTATATTATTTTATAAATAACACATGCAAATTTGTGCTGCGATCACACTCTGCCCAAACTCTACCCCTTGCAAACTCCCACAGTGAAAGTGCCCACAATCGGGCTTATGCACTAGCTTGCAGAATAGCGCGTGCGTAAAGTCCTTGAACATAAGTGACATGTAGTTTTACATAGCTCCGTAGAAAAATTACTCCCTAAGGGGTTTTTTGTATTTGTGTCTATAGGGAAAATCCATAGTTTGACACGCCCTTTGCGACTACCTTCTGGGGAGCTCTGACGTGGGGAGAACGATGTTCAAAGGAAACCAACTGGGTACATAAGTACTTACGAAATAGATTAGCCTGGTGGAAGAATACACTGTCAATACCTATGAGATACATTGCTCAAGAATGCCAATTATCAGTTGTGGTGTCTTCATTTCTATCTGCTCGCCAGTTGTCTTTGATTACAAGACTATCGCAGGTCACAGAGTTTTACCGCACTAATGCACGCAGACATTGCAACCTTGGTGTTAGTTGAAAGCCTTGTTATTTCTTAACTGTATTCAGAGGTTTATTAAGATGTTTCTAATAATGAATTGTTTAATTCAAACTAGTCCACTGGTCATGTCAGCTGTTCTTTGGATTTACTGCTTCAAACCCTGAGGTGAACAGTTCTCACAGCGAGTTGCAGAAATTTATAGCAAATGTTTACCATTTGGTTGGAAACAGGAGCTGGGTGAGGGATCATATATCAGCTACCCGGTGTGTAGAAAACAGTGACGAAAGATCACTGTCTTGAATAAGGAGCAGTTTTCAAGTTATCACGTCTTTTGTGTTTTATTCAGCTCACACCTTTTCAGTTGAAGTTTAAAGTGCGTTACATTCAGGTTCAGTAAGTGTGTCCCTGTCCCCAGAGGGCTTACAATCTAAATTTGTACCTAAGGCAATGGAGGGTTAAGTGACCTGCTCAAGGTCACAAAGAGTGGGATTCAAACACTGCCTTTCCTGGCTCTCCTCCCACGGCTCTAACCACTAGGCTACTTCTCTATTCTCTACTTTTATGCCTGGCAATTGGGATATTTCTTTAGCAGCATGGACAAATTAGGTAGACTAGATGGATCAGCTTATTTTCTTCTGCCATTATCTTCTTTGTTACTTGTTGCCCAGGGACGTCAAAGGCCTGGTTTTCAATTTGGCCCTATAGGCATTGAGAGACATAAACAGAGCTTCCCAAGCTTACACAGAGAATCAGTGACAGAGATAAGTTCTCAACGGGTGTCTCAGAACTGCTTCCAAATCACAATCCAGTGCTCTGACCACTAGAAGGGTCATTTCTAGCAGACGCCTAGGTTTGGAGGTCAAGATGGGGTCTATTTTTAGCCTACTTTACAAAGACACATACTGTAGGTGCCTGTGTCTTCGTAAAACACAAGCAGCAAACTGGCAGAAATGATGCCCGTTGATGAATATGTACTTGGATCGCGACTCTGCCCCAGGTCGCGAAAAAGTACAAGCCATTTTTCTACTGTGCAATTTTTATATTCATAACCCCTGGGGTAATTTTATTAGACCCCTTTAATGCACGTAAAACTGAGATTTACATGCAAAAATAAGTTTATAAAATGATGTCCTAAGCCAGCAGCTCCTCATTTTGTTATCATGATACTGTTTAATGATTTTCATGTTGTGTTTTCGGTACTTGTTCTATGTAACACAGTTTTGATTCCCAGATAACGCGGTACAGAAAACCAAAAAAAATATATATATATAGCTTATGACTTGAGGCTCAAGTTAACTTTTATGCCCCACTGTGTAAGTTTTCCCTTTGATATTTACTAACTTACAAAGGTTCTTGTATTGGCCAGTGCTAGTTTAATGCTTCCTCTGCCTTGTAGGACAGAAGGTTGGCAGTAAGGCCCGCTGCCAATTCAGTCTGAATTTTGTCTCGTGTTGAATTTTTGTAGGTAAGTCAAATCCACAAAAAGACATATACATCCTCAGGGCCTGACTTTCTAAGTGATTAATGCGGTTAGCAGACCCGCTAACCGCATTAATCACAGCAATCATGATATTCCGCAGCACCGTGTAGTGCCGGCGACTATCCGCAAGGCTGCCGTGGAACCCCCTACTGGTAGCCAGCTAGCACCAGAACGTTCCAGGGAAACCAGATTCAGCTGCTGACCACTTATCCCTTGGCAGCAAAAGTTAGGCACCTTAAAAACTGACTTAACATTTGCCTCCGAAGCTAACTGGAGAGCGACTGAATTTTGCCACTCCCCGATTAGTTTCTCCAGTTTCTGGCCAACTCAGATATTTAATGCCAGGGGCTGGATATGGCCCTGCTAATGAATGTCCGGGTTTAACCTTCAGCAGCAACGGCTGGCCATTTTACCAGGACGAGCTGCCGTCAATGACTATCGGGCCCTCGGTATCCATGCAGAATGATTTTTAATCAGTAGCAATGGTATATAAATTGTTTAAAATAAAATAGATTTTAAATGAAAACAGTCAAATTCAATCCAAGGTCCCTATTTATTCAGGGGGTGGGCATATTCAAAAGGTTTTAGCCGGTTATAGACCCGAAAACTGCCTACAGCAAGCTCACCTGATATCCAATGGCACTAACCAGTTAGTAGCGCTGAATAACCTCAGAGACGACTGAAAAAAACACCCGATTAAAACTGGGGTGGAGCAGGGACGGTGACAGCTGCTATCCGGTTAGCACAGGTGAACAACTGTCCTAATTTTACCTGCTTAGCACTATCCGCTTAGCTGCTGACTATCGCTATTAGCCGAACAGCAGCGTAGACTGCCAGTATCCCAAATATTCAGTGGCTATCTTCCACTGCTGATGATCTGATCTTAGTTAAAGCAGCAGCGGCTAGGCATTTTGCCTAGTCACCACCACTGAATATGTCCCCCCTACGTATTTTACCCATAGACACAAAATGGGAGAAAACCTTTAGTCAACAGGCCGCCAAACCTGCTATTCAGAAGTCCAAAATGAAATCTACAAGAATGTAAAATGAAGCTTTTAAAGGACAGTTTTCAAAAGCCCATGGTAACAGTTATTTTACAAAAGATTTCTTTGCGCATTAAGCCCCCTTTTTATGCATGTAAACAGCTTCTTATAAAGTTACCTCTTGGGTTTCGTGCACACAAGTACATGTGTAGGGCATGTTCAAGGACATAGTTCGGTGGCGTCAAGAAGTCTTGCTTAGGTTATAAGAGACACACCTAGGTATGTATTACTCTTGCATCTATTTACAGCAGCTCCTTGATGGAATGTGGGACTGCCTTTATGGTGCACATCTTAGGAATGTGAATGGCCAAAAAGAAATTGATTTGTTTTTCAAAACTTTTCTTGATTTTTGAGTGGTTATTTTTTAGTTAGTTTCACAGATTCATGTGTTCTAGAAATGTTCATGCATGCAAAATGATCATATGTGCATTAATTAACAGAGATCCGCGCATGCAATTGCTTTGCCGGAGAATTTCCCTTTACAGTGGGCGCAGATCTGTGTAAGGTGCTTGGGGGGCATCTTTACAAATGTGCACTAACCATTAGTGCAGGGTTTGCATGCAGTAAGGGCACTGCACTAACAGCTAGGCCCTGCACTAGAAATCCCATGCTAACTGCACAGCATGCGATTGGAAGGAGACTGGATGAGTTGTGGGCATAATGTGGGCACTGATGGCACGTTGCAGTTAACGTGCGCATTTTGGGCACATGCTAACCATACTTGTTATCATTAGCGCAATGCGCTTAATGCCATCTCAGTGGGTGGTGTTAAGTGCACCCATGTGCCTGTTAGCATGATGCTAATGCGTGGCAGCGTTCTGTCGGCAGACAGTCAGCTGCACATGCCCCCAAAGATTAACACAGGCCTCTGCACTAATTTCATGATGCAAACACGCGCTACTGACATCTTGTATTCGCCAAGGAAGTTAAAGGAGCTTATCAGACTTAATATTAGGTCTATGCTTCTTGAGACAGAAAATCAATTAGACAGGCGGCAGAACCTTCCACTGTCACTTATAGGTAGAGTCTGTCTTATGAAAATGATGGTCTTGCCACGTTCGTTTTATGTTCTCTGAAGCTTACCTTTGGTCATTTCTGAAGCTGATGTTAGTAAGTGGTGAAGAGCAGTATCTAAATGTCTTTGGAGGAGCAAAAAGCCTAGAACAAAGCTGAAATTACTATATGTGGACCGGAACACGGAGGACTAAGTTTCCCTCACTTGAGATGGTACAATCTACGTTGTCTAAGGAGGCACGCAATAGCACGGGTGGAAAATAAGTCATAATGTAACGACACATTCCTAGAGGACCAGTTTGTTGGGCCTTATTCTCTTTAGTAAGCATTGCATGGACTGCTAGAAAGGGGAATGTTGAGTGTTTTGGTGAGCTCAGCAAGGTGGGTTTGAAGATGTGTGCCTAGGAGACAGGGCCTTTTGGTCCCTGGAGTAGTGTATGTTCCAATATGTAGCAATAAGTATTTCCCTCCAGATGTGGGCAATTCGATTTTACTTGGATTAGGTGTAAGAGTTTGCATAGGATTGGACAGCGTTTGATGGAAGGGGGGAGGGCAGTGAAGAGTTTTGATGCCCTTAAAGAGGAGAATGGATAATCAAAAGGGACTTCTATGGGTTTTTGCAAATGCATCATTATATTGAGATCTGTGTGGGGAAAAGATGGGAGGGCTTTGCTTCCAGTTCTTTTGGGCATGTAAATTGCCTGTGGGTGCACACCCATAAAAGAGTAAGCACTGTGTATGTTTTTATGTGATGCATGTATACACCTTCAGGTGACAGAGTTTAGACAAAGTTGCGAGATGCGCATCTAATTTCTAAAATACACAGGCATCCATGGAATCTTAGATGGACCATTTGCACTTTTTTGGAACAGGTGTAATAACTGTGCGGGAGATTTTGGGAAGGCTATTTCACAAAAACTCATAGGCAGTTATGTTGTCTTTATGAGATACGACTCCAACAATGAAGTTCTAAACTGGAATCAAAGTATTCTATTTTAAAACCAATCTGAACCTATAAAAAGGTGCAAATGAGACCTCTATAGTCATTTTTGTCAGACATTAAAACTAGCCACATAGATGCTAGAAAATGACCTGGCCCTTTTTACTTTATTTAGAACATGTTAGCACCCTTTCTGTCCGATTTTGAAACACTCAGACAGAGCATAGTGTTTCAAATTCCAATTTAGTTAATCCTGCATCAGGCAAGAAGTAATTAGTCCTTACCTGCTAATTAGTGTTCCTGAAGGAACTTCAGTCCAGTCCCTTAACTTCTGGGTTGCGCAACCCTTCCAGCAGCTTGGAGGCTGAGCCCATCATCCTTTTGATGATGGTGGGGTATAAATACCCCTGGCACCACCCACTGGCACCAGTAATCTATGGCAAAAGCAGACTTAAAGGATAGATAATAAAGAACTTATAGCCATTTGACAACCTGCAATAACTAACATGCATCCTAAACTAGTAAACTTATTTTTTTTTTTTAATATTTTTTTTTTTTCCGGAGGTAAAGGAAAAAGGGGAAAGGAGGAGGAGGTTTCCCTGAGGCCGCGAAGGCCCTCCCCCCTTTCCTGCTGAACCTCTTTTCACGGACTGCCACTTAGTACGGGTCCTAAGCAAGAGACCCCACAAATTTGTTCTGTCACCTGTCTTCGGTCCGCCACCTGAAGCTACGTAACTCGGGCGGGATCAGGGACTGGACTGAAGTTCCTTCAGGAACACTAATTAGCAGGTAAGGACTAATTACTTCTTCCTTATCGTCACTTCAGTCCAGTCCCTTAACTTCTGGGATGTAACAGAGCAGTTTAAATCTGGGAGGGGTTCGTTATCCCAGACCGAAGCACTGAGCTGCCAAACCTGGCATCCGACGCCCCTTGGACATCTAGCCTGTAATGCTTGGTGAAGATGTGGAGGGACGACCAGGTGGCTGCTCTGCAAATGTCCATTGGCGGCACCAAACTACTTTCCGCCCAGGACATTGCCTGCGCTCTAGTTGAATGCGCACTAAGCACTCCTGGAACCTGTTTCCCTCTGAGGAGATAAGCCGAGGCAATCGCCTCCCTGATCCACCTAGAGATGGAAGCCTTGGCCACCGCTTCTCCCTTATGCGGCCCTCCAAACTGAACGAACAAGCGCTCTGACTTCCTGAAAGGCGCCGTGCGGGCGAGCTACCTCTTCAGCACCCTATGTACATCCAGGAGCCTAAGCTTCTCTCTGTCTCCCGATTGATCCCTTTCCGCGAAAGAGGGAAGAGATACCGACTGGTTTACATGAAAAGGAGAGATGACCTTAGGTAAGAAAGACGGAACTGTACGCAAGACCACCTTATCCCTAAAGAAGGAGAGAAAGGGAGGTCGGGACGACAAGGCTTGTAGCTCTGAAACGCGTCTTGCCGAGCAAATCGCCACTAAAAATACCGTCTTTAGCGTCAAGTCCTTCAGGGAGGACTTCCTCAGCGGTTCGAACGGTTCTCCAGATAAGACACTCAAGACTAGGTTGAGGTCCCAAGGGGGGATAACAGATCTTTGCTGGGGACGTAACCATCTAACCGCTCTCAAAAACCTGCTCACATCTGCATGTCCCCCTAGGCATTTGCCTCTGACCTTCCCCCTATAGCAAGAGATAGCTGCCAGCTGGACTCGTAAGGAGCTAGGCGCTAGACCCTTCTCGAAACCTGCCTGCAAGAACTCCAGGACCTCGGGGACTGAGGCCGAGAGGGGCCTGATTTGACGTTCTAAACACCAGGCTTCAAAGATATGCCACACTCTCACGTAAGAAAGGCAGGTGGAACGCTTGCGAGCGCTCAACAGGGTTGCGATTACTGAGCCCGAGTACCCCCGCTTCAAGAACCTCGCCCTTTCAATAGCCATGCCGTAAGCGAGAACCGATGTACATGGGGCATGAGAACCGGACCCTGGCGCAAGAGGTCCTTCTTGCAGGGAAGCCGCCACGGCCGGTCGGCCATCAACCGAGAGGAGGAGGGAGGAGTAGCCTAGTGGTTAGGACAAGGTACTTCAGGCCGGAGGGCCGGGGGTTCAAGTCCCACCTGGGGACAGCAATCTCAGGCCAGAGGGACTGGGATTTCTAGTCCTATAGGCACTCCTTGTGGTCTTGGGCAAGCCAGTTAACCCTCCATTGCCCATGTTCCCTGTAAGTATTAGCGTATGTGTGTCATATCCCCTCGTGTTAAATGTATCTCCCAATTGACCGCTTTGACCCGGTGAAAAGCGGGATATAAATACAGCTAAATAAAAAAAAAATAAAATAAAAAAAAATAAACCTCACGAGATCTGCGTACCAAGGACGTCGAGGCCAATCCGTGGCTATGAGAATTACCAATCCTTGGTGGGCTTCTATCCGCCGCAGAACCCTCCCTATGAGCACCCATGGAGGGAACACATAGAGAAGGCCCTCTGAAGGCCAGCTTTGGGCCAGGGCGTCCAAGCCCTCGGACATCCTTTCCTTTCTGCGACTGAAAAACCGGCTCGCCTTTGCAGACGTGTATCGAGCCATGAGATCCATGATTGGTGTCCCCCACCGGGCAACCACTTGATCGAACACTTCCTGCGCCAGCTCCCATTCTCCGTGGTCTATCCTGAACCTGCTGAGGTAATCGGCAGTCACGTTGTCTGTTCCGGCCACGTGCTGCGCTGACAGCGCCAGCAAATGACTCTCGGCCCACTGCAAGAGGACATCTGCCTCCTTCTCCAGGGACGGGCTGCTCGTTCCCCCCTGATGGTTGATGTAAGCCACCGCGGTAGCGTTGTCGGATAGGACGCAGACTTCCCTCTGGCGAACCAAGAGCTCGAGAGCTCGGAGAGCTAAGGTTACCGCTCTCAACTCCAGCCTGTTGATAGGCCACTGCGACTCTCTCGGGGTCCAGCGGCCCTGGGCGAATTGCCCCTCGCAGTGAGCGCCCCAGCCAACGAGGCTCGCATCCGTCGTCAGTTGAGTCCATTGAGGAGTCTCGAGTGGCATCCCGCAGCCCAGGTTCCTTGAGCTTGTCCACCACCGCAGAGACCTCCTGATCCGAGGAGGGCAGGGAATCCATCTGGATAAGGGGTGATGTTGATGGGACCACTGCCGCAAGAGGGTGCGCTGGAGAGGCCTCATATGAGCCCGGGCCCAAGGGACCACTTCTATTGCCGCTGCCATGGTGCCCAGCAGTTGAAGGTAATGCCAGGCCGAGGGGCACCTTGTTAACAGAAAACGAGAAACGAGATTTCTCAGGTCGGATAACCTCTGCTTTGAGAGGAACACCCTTCCCCTTCTGGTGTCGAACCAAGCTCCGAGGTACTCGATCTCCTGGTTGGGAACTAAACTGCTCTTCGCACGATTTATGACCCATCCCAACTTCTCGAGGAAATCCACGACCCTGGCGGTTGCTACATGACTCTCCTCTTCCGACTTTGCTCGTATCAGCCAATCGTCCAGGTAAGGATGGACTAGGATTCCTTCTTTCCGAAGAGCCGCAGCCACTACCACCATTACCTTGGTGAACGTCCTGGGAGCTGTAACTAGCCCGAAAGGAAGGGCCTGGAACTGGAAATGGCCGCTTGGAACGGTAAATCTTAGGAACTGTTGATGAGACTTTCTGACCGGGATGTGTAAATATGCTTCCGTCAAGTCCAGGGATGTCAGGAACTCTCCCTGCCAGACGGCAGCAATCACTGACCTCAGGGTTTCCATGCGGAAGTGAGGAACTCTAAGGCAGCGGTTGATTTGCTTTAGATCCAGAATAGGGCGGAAGGAACCTTCCTTCTTTGGCACTACAAAATAAATGTAGTATCGACCGCACCCTCTTTGGTCTTGTGGGACCGGCAACACCGCTCCCAGCGCTATGAGCCTCGAAAGAGTGACTTCCACCGCCGCCTTCTTTTCCGGTGGACCGCAGGGGGACAGAATAAATGCAGGGGCTACTCTCTTTGTGAACTCGAGAGCGTAACCCTCTCGGATCACCTCTAACACCCACTGATCGGATGTGACTCGGGACCAGGCGGGAAGGAACTGCCTTAAGCGACCTCCCACCGGCAGCACTCCCTCCTGGACCCCCGTTTTCTCATTGTGATTTTCTAGGTGCCGAGGAGGAGAAGGAGGCTCCAAAACCTCTACCTGCCCCGCGAAACCCACGGAAGCTCTGACCCCTGGAGGGAAAACGGCCCCTGGGAAAGGGGTTCGGTCTGGGCTGTCGGAATCTTCGGAAGTCCTTTGGCTGGCTCCGCACCGGCGCCGAAGAACAACCCAGTCTTGGTCTATCTTCGGGGAGCCTACCCCCCTTGGACTCTCCCAGTTCCTTTACCAACTTATCCAGGTCTTCCCCAAACAATAGCTTCCCCTTGAAAGGAAGTCGACTCAGGCGAGCCTTCGAAGAGGCATCCGCCGCCCAGTTACGCAGCCACAAGTACCTTCTAGCTTCCACCACCGAGGCCATATTCTTCGCCAGACTTCTAATAAGATCATACTGGCTATCTGCTAAGAAGGCTGAACCGGACTCTAACTTGGCCGCCACCTCTTGGGAGTCGCATGAAGGACTGTCCGTCAGTTGCAGCTGTTGGGACCATCTCAAACAGGCCCTAGCCACCCAAGCCCCCGAAACGGAGGCCTGTAAGGCAAGGGCACTAACGTCAAAGGCTTGTTTTAGCAGGGTGTCCAGTCTTCTATCTTGACTGTCTCTCAGAGCCGCGCCGCCCTCGACCGGTATAGTCGTTTTCTTTGTTACCGCCGACACCGCCGCGTCCACCCTAGGTGATTTCAGGAGGTCCTTGTCCGTTTCCGGCAATGGGTATAGACGAGACATCGCACGTACTCCTCTCAGGGTAGACTCCGG
Source organism: Ichthyophis bannanicus (assembly GCA_033557465.1). Taxonomy (NCBI): domain Eukaryota; kingdom Metazoa; phylum Chordata; class Amphibia; order Gymnophiona; family Ichthyophiidae; genus Ichthyophis; species Ichthyophis bannanicus. The sequence goes on along the minus strand of CM066034.1, from coordinate 557,685,369 downwards.
CTGGTTCCATTCCTCCTGAATCATCTGACGAACCACTCTGTGGACTGGAAAGACTTTCTGAGATTTCCTTACGGCTTGGATCAGCGGATCCTCCAGAGCTTCTTCGTCTGTTGTAGCTTCCGAAGCCATATTGAGTACCTTTAGAGACTCACTTATTAACGCCGGGAGCTCCTCCCGTCTAAAAACTCTGACTATGCGGGGTTGCTCCTCCTCAGGGATCTCTCCCTCTTCAAGCTCCTCCCCTTCATCTACTCCTTCCTTGTCCGAAAGCTCCTCCTCAGGGAGGTCCCGAGGCGGAGACTCAACATGTTCCTTGGCCAATAGCCTAGCGCGCTTGGGGGGAGGTCCCGACTCAAGGGATCTAGCGTTTCCTGGCCCCGCATCAATGCTGTCCCTCGCAGCTACTGGTTCTGCCGGTCCCTGCTTGCGTAAGCAGTAGGCTTTGTGCAAAAGCAGAACAAATTCTGGTGAAAATTGACCCCAGTCTCCCTCCGCCCCCGAGGAGAGGGAGGGAAGGGGCTGGGAAGTGCCTGGAGCATCTGAGGATGAAGGCGGAGGAGAATGGGAATCCCTTCCCCCTTCCGGAAGGTCCCCTGACCCCTGAGGAGCTTGAGACATGCTCAGGTGGATCTCCTGCTCCACGGAAGCGGCCTCTGCTGCACACCCCCTGCAGACTCCTGCTTCTGAGGCCGTCCCTCTACGAGTGCCGCAAGAAGGACACCGCAGCTTGCCCGTCATACCTTTTTGAACCGGGCTACCTCCAGAGCCAAAAGAACTTTAAAACTTAAAGTGTGCTGAAAAGTAACAAAAGGTAAAACAAGTAAATAAAACTGAAACAAAGTAATTAAATTGAAGCCAAAGGCTCCCAGCACTCCCCTCCCCTCCAGCCGTGAAAAAACACGGCACCAAAAAGGCTCCAAAACTTCCGATTTTCCCCCTGAAATTAAAAAAACAGATGGAAAGGAGGATTTTATGCAGATACTTGCGGTTTGAAGCTCTGGCGCGTAGCAGCAGCAACGAGGGAACCAGCCGTCCTCTGCCGGCTCCCACGCAGTAGGCCACAGCCACATGGAGGCCGGGCCTGCGGGTGGAGGATGAACGCCGCCAAAACTACAGGCTCTCCGACCGGGAGACGGAGGAGGAAGTCACTCCGCACCCGCTTTTATCCACCGCAAGAGCCTCAAGCGCCCAGCCGCCTCGGGGCTGTAGCGCGAGGCAGGAAACGCCGCTGCAGGAAGTGTCGGTGCTGCCTCTAGCGCTCAGCCGCCTCGGGGGCTTCGGCGCGAGGCAGTAGCGGCCGTGTGAGAAACGGGCCGCGGCGTGCACGGGAAGAGAGCTCTCCTGTCCTCTCCGCTGCACGGGAAATCCCCTTCCTCCGGAGCCTCAAGGGAGCCAAGCTGAAGACGGCAGAGGGGAAGGGGGGGGGGAGGAACCGGAGACTTAAAGGCACAAGGCTAGACTAAAATAAAGTAAAAATAAAGTAACAGGATAGTCTAAATTAACGAAATTAAATGAATTAAATAAATCAAATAAATAAATAAATAAATCCTTAGTCAAGACCCCGTAAGCACTCTGGCTTACAGGAACCCTCCAGCTGCTTGGAGGCTGAGATTACTGGTGCCAGTGGGTGGTGCCAGGGGTATTTATACCCCACCATCATCAAAAGGATGATGGGCTCAGCCTCCAAGCTGCTGGAAGGGTTGCGCAACCCAGAAGTTAAGGGACTGGACTGAAGTGACGATAAGGAAGAGATATATTTATATATATATATATATATATATATATATATATATATATATATATATATATATATATATATATATATACACACACACACACATATACAGTGTGGCCCAAAAAAAGTGAGAACATCTCGTAAATTAAAAGCTTAAATAGTTTACTTATTTACCTTTTTAGCTATATAATGTCTTTATTTTGACAATTTCCTGTCGCCATCTTTTTTTTTTTAATTTGTCAATCGTTTACATCTGTCTTTATGAATTTTTAAATAACCTATATGCTACGAGATGTTCTCACTTTTTTGGGCCACCCTGTATATATTTATTTATTTAACAATTTTTCTATACCGCTTTTCTTGTATTCAAAGAGGTTTACATTGAACAATAAACAAGGAACATTACATAGAACAAGGTCATTAAACTTGGAGAACAAGGGTATTAACAATATTATTTATATGAATTCTTTTTACAAGTTGTAGGGATGTTGTTATTGCATGGTTGGGTGTTTAAGACAGGTTGTAGTCACTAGGATGGTGTGGATTGGTTCAGATTTTATTGTAGTGGTAGTATTATAGTATATTATATATATATTTATTTATATGTATACATACACACATTTGTTCTTATCTGTCAACCATAGTTTGCCTCCATTCATTTACACTTTCACAACTGCAATCCATTACTCACGTCTAAATGACAACTGCTTGCTGCTTTCAATATGACTGTGGAATTTTTTCCGTACACGTACACCTAGTTAAGACACACTATGTCACTCCTCTCCTCCAGTCGGAAACACATTGTCATTTATGTGTCAATAAATCAATTAATTCTATGGTTCTTCAGATCTCCTTAAATTAAAATAAATTTGCTTAATGAGTGCTTTTCTAGTTCTGCATCGAGACCTTTAGGTTGTACTTTTCCTAATGAAGTATAATAGAAAATCTTGATCTCCTCCTCTCCAGTTGTATAATACCCATCTATTACCCTCTATCCAAGTTGCTCAAAGTAGTGGTGATGTTGAATGCAATGTTTGACCAACGTACAAATTTTGTGTTTTCAAAAGTGATTTATGTTCATTCTGTCTGGTCCTGATTTTTCTCTTCATCCGTCCGACATATACTAACTCACAGGGACAAATTATGATATACATGCCGTATAAACCTAAGATTTAATCACATTACATACTGCCTAGATGGATTAGTCCAACTTGTGCCCTCTGTTGTAGAAGTGCACATTTCACATTGTCCCTTATGTTCTACTGCTTCTCTTCGGCAAACTTTTAATGTTACTGATTTCACAACGCTATCCGCTATATTTTTACCTCTGGAATATGCACCTATTGGATGCTCTTGAAATAATAGCATTATTTACAAATATCACACTGTTTGTGGATAATGCTTGCAACCAATTAAGCTCTGGTCGAAAATAGTATAAAATCATGTTATTTCTCAGTTGCATTCTTGGAACGATATGCAAGAAGCAGTGTCCTTTGTCCATAGAGGGTTCTATGATATGCCTACTGATTTGTTCTACTGCTGGGATCTTAACATATTACAACTTCCTGTAAATCTTGTACATCATTCAAAATATTCAACATGGGCACTGTATCTCTGATACATACAAGACTTGGCAGCCAACGCAACTAGTTTTTAAAGAAGATTCACAAAAATGGAAAGTGATTCTAAAACAGAATCTCTACCAAAACAATTGGTCTTCCTGGGGATTCGTCCGCAATTTATGGACTTTAGGTACCATGTAAAATACTGGTATAGTAAGATGTTCTTTTATTAAGAATTGCTTTCCCCTCCATGAACCTGATTCATTCAGGAAGGGGCACATCCAGGCCGTCTGGACGGCCCAGAGCAGGCAGGCCCGTTAGGACCTGACTCTGTAATGCAGGAGCAAAATGTTCCTGTGGCATAAAAATCTGGCCCGAGCACGGCCCAGCGTACCCCAGCATGGCTTGCAGACATCCACCCCACAGGCCCATGCCTGTCCACAGTGCCCTAGCGCTTACCCCCCTCCCCCCCCCCCGACCCCTGGCGGAGGCTGCCATAGCTTGGATCAGACAGTGGAGACATATCTCTGGTGGCCTGCTGCTCCGGTGGTGGGCCGCCATGCTCCAATGTGAGGCTGCTGGGAGGGATCAGGGGGCACGGCCTACACTTATTCCACCTCTGAGTTAGAATTACCAGGCCATCCCCCCGGTGAGCCCCAGACATACAGGGTCATCAATAGAATCGGCCCTGTATGTCTGGGGGTCACGCCTGTGTCCCCCGCTGCACGCACAGTGATTCTATGCATGTAGCAGGGAAGTCAAGCAGAATACCTCCAGGATGAACATGCTGCCCCACTATTCCCCTTCTAGAATCGGGCCCATAGCGAAATAACCTGCCTCTATCCACTGCTCTGCCAATGTTTTAATTTCTTCAGTTAATCTCAGTGTAGGATCTAATTCCAACTTTCTATAGTATTCAATGTTACTCAGTGGCTTATTTCCTTATAGTATTGTTCTTAGATTGTTTTACTGCCCCCTCCCCCATCAGCCGTTCCTTTGATAATACATGAGTTGTTGGCTAATTCCTTAATGGCTCTTCTTTCTTCTGATGCAATATCTCTGAAATGTTTTGTCAAAAGATTTTCCATCAGATCTAAGTCTTAATGCAAATGCAATGCAACGCGTGCCTTCAAGTCAATGCTGACTCCTAGCGACCCAGCAAATGTTAATATAACTGGATCTATGGGACCTACCAGTACCCATTTAGACAATAAACTCACTAGAAAACGGATACCAACTGATTATATATTAAGAAGTGCTTCATCTGTAATATTCTAAACAAAATGCCTATAGGACTATGCAAGGACAATAATGTGGGCTTACCCGCTAGCACTCCTTGTGGCCTTGGGCAAGTCACTTAACCCTCCATTGCCTCGGAAGAAAGGCCTGGCAATCTACTTCCGGTGACACTGCCAAGAAAACCCAGGAGCTTCTGGGTCGCCAGGAGTCAGGGCTGACTCGAAGGTACACATTGCATTTGCAAACCTATTAAGAAGTATTTTAAAAGCAGGCAGAAAGGGTGGTAACCCCCCTCTAAATAAAATAAAAAGGACCAGGGCATTTTCTAGCATTTATATGGCTTATTAAAAATAAAAGAGGTCTGACAAAAATAATTAAAGAAGACTTGTTTGCACCTGTATACGGGTTCATATTACCTTGATAAGAGAGACACAATATGTGTGCCCTGTATGCCTTCACAGCTTAGGCACCTTGTTACAGAATTAATCTCTTACTACATAATATCTGATGTCACCCAATGGTCTGCTTGTTGCTTATTGTATTGCTATATATATATCAATATGCCATGGTAAATAGCTTTGAAATTTTTCCTCCAAATGCTCTCACTGGAGAAGAACATTTCAGCTGCTGTTTTGAAACAGGGCTACCTTCTTGAAATCAGATCCCGTCATAAACTGACAGCATGATTTTTCCAAATGTATTGGACCCATACAACATGAATTGGAGGGGTTCCCCTTGTGGATGGCTATATATCCTTCACATTGTAAAGTGTTTATCCTTTATCAGTAAAGTTTTATTTATTTTGTTAAAAAAACACAAGAGATACAGTTGTGGTCAACATTATTGGCACCTTTGCATTTTAGGTATGTTGTGTACAATATCTTGAGAAATCATTTGAAATATTCCAACTGTATGTCATCACAATATTTTAAAGTATGTTCAAAGGGGGGATTTCCAAGATGGCTGCATGCAGCGTTTGAGTGTTCCCACATAAATTCCTCATGGGCAAGCGCGAGGCTAAAGCGGCTAAGCAGCCCCCGGCTACTGCTGTGCCTTCCGTGGACTTACCTAAAGGTCCTTTGGATGTTTTTTCTTTTGCCGTGTGTAGCGCAACAGCAAACGGTCAAGGAAGCGGTGACAAGCTCGGCTGTTAGGATGCTGGAGCAGGAGCGCTCGGCGCCCTCTTTGGGGCTAGACCTCACCCCTCAAGAAGTGTGGCGTCCTCTGAGGACTTCAGACGTTGCTGTGATCCTGATGAGCCTGAGCTCTGCTGAAAGCTCCACTGGTGTGTCGGCCGAGTCTCGGGGGAAGGCTCCAGGAAGTGATGAGGGGAGTATAGACCCCCCCCCCACCCCCGATGAAACAGCATATCGGCAGTGTCTCCTCAGAATTGGCAGTGTTTCATGGGACCAAAAAGCTGGTGTTGCAGCAGGCTGGAATGGCAGAGCAGCAGAGTATTTCAGCTGGGGTATCTATTGACTCTTTCCTTCCAAGACCGGGCCAGATAACCCTTGAATCCCTTTGGAATGCCACCAGGCAGCTTGGGGAAGCATTACTCCCTCTAGTTCAATCTTTGAATACTCGGTTCCAAGCTACTCAGGCAGAGAGTGTGCTAGGAACATGAGTGAAGTCTCCAGACTGCAAGTACTGTATCTCTTATGAAGTTACTGTATGGATCACTCAAGTGGAAAACTGTGTGGAAGATGTGATAAAGACTCAATGTATTTAAAGGCAAGATTGAGCATCTGGAGAATGTATCTAGATTGGTGAATCTACGGTTGATTAACTTTTCTAAAACTCAGTATACTTCTCCTAAGGAAATGTTTATTTGGTGAAGGTTCTAGGTGTTTCGTCTGAGACACATCCACCAGTCACCAAAGTTTACTATTTGCCTCAAGGGAGAAAAGCACCTTCTCGGGTAGAAGGGACAGATATGCAACAGTTTGATGAACTTGATGTTTCCGCTTTATTAGAGAGTTCAGTTTCTGATAATGTTGTTGCAGCTACGTGTTTACGTGTTTACTTCAATTTGCTTTGTCTTTGGATAGAGAGTGGTTTCTGAAAATGTTCTTCAGAAAGAGAAATGTGAGATTTCAGGGGCTCTTGGTCTGGGCTTTTCCAGACCTGGCTCAGGAAACCCAGCACTGTAGAAAGGAATTTCTCCTTCTCTGGTCCAGAGTTTCCCAACTGGGGGCTTTATTCTTCCTAAAATAGCCTTGCAAGTGTCTGATTAAGTATCTTTCCAATTCTTATGTCTTTCTATACCCTTCGCAGCTACTGTCTTTTCTAAATGCCCACCCAGTTCCTAGCTCCCCAGATGTGAAACTATGCTACCGTAGTTTATATATTGGCTGTATAATCCTGCTTTTCCTTTATGTCTGATATACTTCTTATTTCCTTTGGAATTCCCCTCAATATAGTGGGCTAGGGAAGGAGGCTGTAAGGTGCTTTCATTGATTTCTTCTGTTTACTGAAGTTTGCCTTCTTGAATTTATTTCACCCAGTACTCCTTGTTTTTTTACGTGATTCGTTTACTCTTGTTTTTCATTGTAAATGCATAAATATTAAAAATTTAAAAAAGTATGTTCAAAGGTATACAACAAAAAAAAAAGATGCCTATATAAAACTTAAATGTAGTAATTTCTGAGAAAAAAATCCCAAAACAAAATATGACCTGGACAGGATTAATGGCATCCTTCACACATATTGGGTTGCACAACCCTTTGCGGTGATGCAGCCTCCAAACGTATCTTGTAGCCATATAAGTTTTTACATCTGTCTGCTGGTAGTTTCTCAGACTCCAGCTGCAGTTTGTTCCAGCTCATGAATGTTTCCAGGATTCCTTTTACTAATGGCAAATCTCAGCTCTTTCCAAAGGTTCTCGATTGGATTGAGATCAGAACTCATTGCTGGCCAGTTTAAAACAGTCCATTTCTTCCTTTTTAATCATTCGTTTGTACTTTTGGATAAATGTTTTGGGTCATTGTCCTGCTGGAGGCCAATGACCTTCAATCTAGACATAGCTTTCTGACACTAGGTAGCACATTTCGCTCCAAAATACCTTGGTAATCCTTAGACTTCATGATTCCTTTGATATGTTCCAGGCCTCCAGTTGCTGAGGCAGCTAAACAGCCCCACAACATTATGGAATCTCCACCGTATTTAACTGTAGGAAGGTTGTTTTTTCCTTATAAGCTTAATTTCTTCGCCTGTACTTCACCGGTCTGCATTGCCAAACAACTCAAGTTTGGTTTCATCTGTCCACAGAACTTTTTCCCAGAAGTATTATGGTTTCTCAAGGTGGGTTTGGGCAAAGATAAAGTGTGCCTTTTTATGTCTGTCTTTGAGCAGTGGGGTCCTCCTTGGCCTTTGCACATGAAGTCCTTCTTTGTTTAATGTGAGGCGTATGGTGCGGGTTTGAAACCACCACTCCAGATTGCTCCAGGTCAGTCATAAGCGCTTTGGATGTTGTAACATGGTGTTTTTCCAACAGTTCACACTCACCTTTGAAGACTTCTTGGATTAATTTTCCTCTTCCCACCATGTCCTGATTGGTTCTTGACAGTTCTATGAGCAGAAAACTTCTTAATATGTTTTACTGATCTTGATCTGCATAACATTACAAACTGTAGACACAGGAATCCCAAGGTCTTTGGAGATGGCCTTGTGCCCCTTTGAAGTTTGATGTTTGGTGATATTGGCTTTTGAGAGTCAGCTCTCTTGTCTTCACCATTATGAAAATGGAACAGGGAGTGAATGTGGCCATTTTAAACATTAGAGCCATCATCATTCATTGGTTGATTCAAGTCATGTGAGTATCTGGAAGTATCTCACTAGACTCCTTTAGCTGTACAGACTGCTTAGGTGAATAATGCTATATTCAGCCAAAAAAGGTGCCAGTACTCATATGAAGGGCTCATTTATTAATAAAAAAAGGACCATGGGTCAGTTTTAGCAGACAATGAAAAGGTGCCGGTACTCAGCACCACAGAGTACCCCATCAAAAAAGTCCTGGTTATATCCAAACTATTACTTTGATGGAACAAGCAGTCTAATGGGCCACAGCCACAAACTCTGCATCATGTCCTAGAGCAGGCCCAGAAACCACAAGCAAAAGCATACACCAGAGCAATTCTCCTTCTGATTTACATTGTATGGGTCCCATACATTTAGGAAAGTCACAATGTCAGTTTACAGTGATTTCAAGTTGGTAGCCTATTTCAATATAGCAGCTGAAATGTTCCTCTCTAGTGACAGCACTGGGAGAAAACTTTCAAGGCTATTTACCATGGCAAATGTACCTTGTCTGGAAGTCGCTCTCCTCAGTTGGGCTGAAAGTTCATGCGGACTTCCAGAGTATGAGTATTTTAGTAAAATTGTCAAGAGGCATGTACAGATGTGTATTTAGCCCTCAAAAGCAAAACAATGCACTCAAATGTGATTTTCAAATCTTTTGCCCATGCAACTTGCAGGGGCAAAGTGTGTAGTACCTAATAGGCAATTTTCAGAGGGAAAATACCTGAATAGTTTTCCTTTAAAACAGACCAATCAAATCTGTTTGTAATGACCCATTGGCTACATAATAGGCAGGAGTGCTTCACAAGGAGAATACACTAACTGACAAATGTGAACGGTTGGATGATACCATTTCTTAAGTCTCCCCATATAGGAATTAATCTAATGGTGAATTCCAAGATTTTTACTGGGCAATACTTAGACTGCGTGATCAGCATTTCTTTAACACCAGCCACAGTTTTTAAATAAAAGCTAAATATTCAGTGCTGATATCCAGATAGTGACCAGAACTGAATATCCAGATTCAGTGTCCCCAGATTTTGGGGGATTGTCCCCAATTTTAGAGCTGTGTCCCAGACTTCCACCTCTTTGGTAGCCTCCTGTCCCCGATTCTAGCAATGGACACAGAGGAAGTAAAAAAGAAATTTTATTTTCAATTTAGTGATTTGCATCTCTCAGAATTTATATCTGTTATCTTAACATTTTTGTTAGTGATATAGCGGAAGGGCTGTCGTGTAAGGTTTGCCTCTTTGCGGATGATATCAATATCTGCAATACAGTAGACACCCAGGAAGGTGTAGATAACATGAGGAGGGATCTGGCTAAGCTTGAAAAATGGTCTAGAATTTGGCAGCTGAGATTTAATGTTATAAAATGCAAGGTCATGCATTTGGGCTGCAGCAATCCAAGGGAGCAATATAGTATAGGGGGTGAAGTATTTTTGTCCACTAAAGAAGAGCGCGACCTCAGTGTGGTTGTGTCTGAAGATCTTAAAGTAGCTAAACAGGTAGAAAAGGCGACAGCAAAAGCTAGAAGGATGCTTGGGTGCATAGGGAGAGGAATGGCCAGCAGAAGAAAGGAGGTGATAGTGCCTCTATATAAGTCTTTGGTGCGAACTCATTTGGAGTATTGTGTGCAATTCTGGAAACTGCACCTTGAAAAGGATATAAACAGGATGGAGTCCATACAGAGGGTAGCTACTAACATGGTTAGTGGTCTTCATTATAAAGCATATGAGGACAGACTTAAGGATCTTAATATGTACACCTTAGAGCAGAGGTTCCCAACTCCAGTCCTGGAGGGCCAAACACCATTCAGGTTTTCAGGCTGTCCCTAATAAATATGCATGAGATGCATTTGCATGCACTGCCCCCATTGTATTCAAATGTATCTCATGCATATTCATTAGGGACAGCCTGAAAACCTGAATGGTGTTTGGCCCTCCAGGACTGGAGTTGGGAACCTCTGCCTTAGAGCAGGGGTGGGCAATTCCGGCCCTCGTGCACCACAATCCAGCCTGGTTTTCATGATGGCCCTAATGAATATTCATTGACCTTATTTCCATACAATGGAAGGCAGTGGATGCAAATAGATCTCATGAATATTCATTAGGGACATCATGAAAACCAGGCTGGATTGTGGTGCACGAGGGCTGGAATTGCCCACCCCTGCCTTAGAGAATAGGTAGGATAGAGGTGATATGATTGAGACGTTTAAATATCTCCGTGGCATAAATGTACAGGAGGAGAGCCTCTTTCGATTGAAAGCAAGCTGTGCTACGAGGGACATGGGATGAAGATGAAAGGGAGTGATATGCGGAAATATTTCTTTAAAGAGAGTGGTGGATCCATGGAATAGTCTCCCAGTGGATGTAGTAGAGATGAGGACAATATCTGAATTCAAAGAAGCATGGGACAAACACAGAGGATCTCTAAAGGTAAAAAGGGGACTGTTGTAGTGGTTGATATGGATGGACAGACTAGATAGGCTTTGTGGTCTTTTTTCTGTCATCTTTTTTCTATGTTTCTATATATTTTCCACAGTATGGGGAAATACATCACTGTTTCTTTTTCTCTGTCAATTTTTCTGCTTGGGAGCGATATTGTTCCTGTTATGGGGTGGATGGGGGAGGCAGTGCAATGAATTTCCGCCTACATGCTTTGTTGCTCAAATTTGGAATGAAAGGTCCCTTCCTCTCCCCCCTCCCCTCAACACACATACTTCGGCTAAGTGTCCCAGATTACCTGATTTTTTGCAGGCAATCTTGTACTGGCTGCCCGGCGTTATCTGGATATCAGAGCCATCCACATAGTACTTAACTATCCGCATAACTTAGGATAGCAGAAAAGCTGTCTTATCTGGATAGCAGTGCTGAAAATTGTCTCTATTCAGATAATTGCATTGACTGCTGCAAGATTACCACAAGGGGTCAGATCCGCCAATTTGAACTCAGGTGACAACGGGGCAGGTGCAAAGTGGGCTCCCTCCTGCCTTGTCCAGTGAACACCAGAGATAATACCAAGTGAGTGTCTGGGGGAGGATTGGAGGGTGGCAGAAGGGTTAGGGCTGTAACCAGAGAGGAAGGTGTGAAGGGGGGTAATGTGTTCAGGGGAGATAAGAGTCAGGAGAATTTGAATGAGAGTGATATCGGAGGGGGAGTTTCTACTGAGGAAGGGGATCAAATCGGGAGATTGGAGGGTCTCTCAGCCATGTATTTTGTGATTGGGAGGGTGGAAGAGGAGAGTTATCAGCAGCATTTGCCACCATGGGCATGAGGGTATAGGCAACTTCAGGCACCGCGTGACATGCATCAGCAGATAGTGCGAGTTCACCTACGCTAGCCACCACTGCATGTAATGCGGGGCCTGTGAGAGAAGAGTCGACCCTGTAAGACAGGGCAGTTACTGGGAAAGCCCTCTGCATTTACCATGGAGGCTTTGCACATACCATGTGTTAAAATTAACCCTTAACACACTTTAGTAAAAGGGCCCCAAAATTTTACCATGCGCCACACAAACTCTGCTTCTCTGTACACCCACACTGAAAATACATGCCATCAGTTGTACATATGTACCTACAGAATAAGGAGCAGTACCCCTTTAATGCATATAAATGTCCATTTACATATGTAAATGACTAAAATACCCCATGTGTGCACGTTCTTGCTGCATAAATCTAGGTGTCTCCTTATAAAATTGCCCCCTAAATCTTAGCTGCCAAATTCTCACCATTTTTTTAAGCTTCGCTAGATCCCTCCTCATGTTATCTACACTTTTCAGGAATCTACCCGCTTGCAGATTTTGGTATCATCCATAAAGGGGCAAACTTTACTCGACAGTCTTTCCCGAATATCACTTACCAGTATGTAAGAATAAAGTGGCACACCACAGGTAACATCCTTATCCTTAGAGTGGACTCCATCTACCACCACCCTCTGTCGCCTCCCACTCAATCAGTTTCTAAACTAACTTTAGCGCCTATACTAACAGTATTCACTTTAATTATGAAAGCCCCCGATGCCATCAAAAACTGTCAGGGCACGCACAGGATGTTTAAGCCACCTCAGACCCAGGCGTAGAGATATTAGTGCTTCGACTGGTTATGTAATCCTCTATGGGTTTCTCTACATCGGGAGCAGACAATATTAGCATGCTATTTTAATATGTGCAGCTCATTTGCCTATAATTTAATTGCGCTTGAGGTTACTGTGCGTGATTGCTTTTCCTTTGCTGTTTACATGCGCGTCAGTCTCTTTTCTGCATTTGACCCATCGGAATTTGTGCTTATAAGTTGCATTATCTGCACGCAAAGGGCCTGTAAGTTTGTACCTGAGGCAGCAGAGGGTTGTGACTTGCCTAAGGCCACAAGGAGTACTGGTGGGATTTGAACCCTGTGGGTACAAAGTAGCTGAGGACTTTTCAGCTACTTGAGATTTTTGAAGATTTCCCCTTTATGGCACAAAAATGGAGTATCTAGTCATTATATGAGGACAGGCATGTAAACGTTACCTCAGCAGGCAGCCATGTTTCCCTGAGCCCTGCTCTAATTAGGTTTAAGACTTGCTTTTCCTTCCCAAGTCCAGCAATTTACAACCTTCCTACCCACCATAAATATGAGGAAAGGCTTACAGACAATCGCTGCAGCTATTCACAGTTCTCAAAATTTTTGAGTGATCAAACTAGTTGTTAATGGCAGATATTTCATTTCTTCCTTAAGATCTGAATAAAGAAAAACAAACAAAGAGAAGCTTAGGAATGGATCAGCTCACTAGAATATAAAGTAAGGGGCTGGAAAAGTAGAACTTCGAAGTTGTTAAAACATCTGGATTGTCAGTCTCTGAGGGCACGAGATCTTGAAAACCATTCTAGAAGAAACAATATACATGTTATTGATATAACTGGAGCCAAGGCTCAGTCTAAGGGACAAAATGTTCAGTTATTTGTGTCAGCCAGCTCAAATATGGAATTTGAGGGGGCGGGACTTCCTTAATACAGTGATTGACAGGGCTCACGGGTCACTTGCAGCTATGCAACTCCCCCCCCCCCTCACTTCCTCCACCACCACCATAGGGTCTTATGTCCAGAATTCTTAGTACCTAATCATTTGTAGGGCACAAAGCCAGTTGTACACAGCACTCTGCAGAGACACATCTTTCAGGATGAACTAAAGATTGCGATCCTGGTGGAACGTCTGCAAAGGATTCAATATTTTTGGATTTTTCAGTAGAAATACAGAGAAAACGGAAAAAGAAACTGGGCAAAGTTAAAAGACAGGAGTGCAGTCTTAAAGTGAAATATGCAGTGCTTTTGCTGGTCAGCCTGACGATTGAACTTGATGGGAAATCCTAGTCATTTGCTGCCCCAGAAAAAGTGATAAATTCTCCAGAGAACCAGATCTCCCTCTCCCTGACTTTCTGATCCTATGCCTGAACAAGGAGAGGAAAAATCCTTAACTTACTGTCGCACTAGAGAAGGAAACGAGTTGAAACGTGCAGACTTAGAGTGGTGACAAAACGGTGCAGTTCCCCTTCCTCCATTTGCAAGCTCATACATTTCTGTGATGAGGGAGAGGAAGGGGGGCATATGAAGAGACATAGTAACGTGTGCCGTGTGACGGTAGCAAGGCTTGTGGGGATCTATGTGGCTTCTGTATGAGCCGTGCTCCCCATACCCTGCCCCTTCTACCTGTCTGCTAAAGCATTCTTTCCTTGTGAATTCTTAATACTTCTGAGGTGTTTAAATGTCTCTCTCACATACTCCTGTCTATCTTCTCCCCTAAGGTATACACATTTAAGTCTTTCAGGCTCATCTCACTGGGGCTTTTGATGCAGACTTTGCACCATTTTGGAATACAGGCTATCTCTAGCTTTAAAAGGATATGGAGTGAGAGATAAACAGGGGTTCCCGAGCCCGGGGGCGGATACACATACGCAAGCAAACCTGCACAAAGCCTCCTTTCTCCAGACCACTGCACAAGTGACAAACACTGGCGGTTGACGTATACTTAGGGGTATGTTTATTAAACTGCGGTAACGTTACAGACCGCGCGTTATGTAACGTTAACGATCGTTAGGTAACGTTAATGCGCGTTAACGTTACTTAACGATCGTTAACGTCCCCGGCCGCGGTAAACACCACAGAGGGTGGAGAGAGGGCGGGGGGAAGGGGTCAATGGGTGGGGAGAGGCTCCCTGCACACTAACACGCTGAACTGAAGGGCTGAATACTACCGCAAATGAAAACTTTCCATTAGATGCACATTTGCAGGAGAGAGAAACCAGTTTATTGTCAGCAATGTACAGCATCAACAGGGAGCCCAAGAAACGTGATAGTAGTGCTCCATGTCCAGCACCAGCATAGTGCCCAAGTATGAAAGGCCACTATGGCGATGGTGCAAGTGGGGCATAGGGGGCTGCAGGCGGGAAATGTAGCAGGGGCAGCTGGAGCACAGGGTGGACAAGGCGGGCACCTAGGTCGCACATAGGAATATAGACACCGGAAATCAGCATGACAGCAGCTGACAAAGGCCAAACACAATCCACCTACATCTACCTGGTCCACCCAAGCTAACAGTTACCAGGGCACTGACCTGACATCCCCCCAGCCAACCCTCCCCCAAGCGGAAGGGACAGACTATTGGTAGGCGGTGATGGGGGGGGATGTGAGGATGCTCATGTATCTTTATCTTTATCTTTATTAAAATTTGATATACCGCTGTGGCAAAAGCATTAAGCGGTGTACAATAAAAACTGATTAGCACCACAACCCAAGAAATGTATGCCCCATGCCCCAGACCCCACTCCCTAGGCGACCACCTATCCACACAGTGGATGGCCTGGGATTGTGCACTACCAGCACCGACAGCATATGGCCATGTCACTATGGTAGGGGGTGTGTGTGCCCGTGCTGGAGGGGGCAGTGGCACCTGCCTGCAGTGGACCTACGCCATGCCCTGTACCAGTACGTGGTGTGCAGTGCAACATAAAAAGTCTGGCTGAGGAAAAGTACCGGTAGCCCCAGGGACCACCATACATCTGTGGCAACAGTGTGGTGCAGTACACCCACCCAGTGTGTCCAGAAGCATAGGGTCACAGGTTCAAGCCCCAGCTGTGGTTCCTGCAGAGCATGTCCCTATGTTTTACCCTACAATGCAGATACAACAGCAACATGTGCAAAGCCCAAAGCAGCGGCGAACAGGGGTACAAACACCCACTCACACAGGCTCCACAATCCAAAGATGCATGGAGAGTCAGGCTGTTGGCCCCAGCATTGAGTTGCAGTTATCACCAGGGCACTACTACTACCTCCTGCACAGTTTAGCAATGTCGGCACTGTGATCACGACCAGTGTGGCGGGCAGAATTGCCAACCACCCCTATCTTTGCACAATGCTGCAATAGGAGCGTGTGTGTGTATGTCTATCCATTGTTTTGTGGCTGCCCGCACCTCACTGTCCCGCTGTTACCAGCGTTAGCCTGAATATGTGCATAATGAGGAGCAAGGTGCCATGGGTATGGCCCGGACAGGGGGATTGGCCAGGATGCATCTTCACAGGGTGAGGGGCAATGGCTGTGACACTGTAGTGCCCAACCACAGCCTGCATTGACAGGGTGGCCACAGCATGGCATGCTGGGAGGGCACTCACTCTGACCGAGCAGTGACCATGGAATGTCTAGGTTCCCACATAGCGCTCTACATTGTCTGCTTCCAGAGATACTTTTGTGTTCCCACTGCTGGGTTCCCAGTCACTGAGATGCCTGCTTGGTGCACGTAGTTCCTCTGTAAGCATGCACTATGGACTGGCGAGTGGACTGTCTGCAGTTAGACTGTGCATGGTGGGAACACCTATAATGTGCAGTCTGACTGTGCTATCTGCTGGTGACTGGCAGACAGTGTTGTGAGGCAGTTGAGGTGTTCCAGACCCAACCCCAACATTGCTGCTGGTCTGCCACTGCCCCAGTCACAGGTAGGGCTCTGGCCCACCAACCCTGGAGGGCTGTCTTATACCAGCAGGATGGAGGTTGCTTCATCAGAGCTGGGGCACCTGTCTCTTACCTACAAAAAGGGTGATGTGGGCCCTTTGGGGGATGTAGTGTATACCACTTTGACCTTATAAAGGCACTGCTACACACACCTCATGCAGGTCTAGAAACCCCTCTACCCTGATAACAGGTGCCCATGTCAGCCAGACCCAAACACGGGGTACACACTAATCTGTGTGGTGTCTGGTCCCAGAGGGCCACATGTGACTGCAGGATAAAGATGGACACCGAATTACCTTCAGATGCACTGCAAGGAACACCTGTCATACACTGTTAGTGATGGGGATGTACAGCAGGGCCTATCTCTAGCACCACATGTACTGCGAACCTAGTGCTGGGCACTCATCCTATCCCTCAGGGAGAACACAGAACCTGCACAATGGCATGGTCTGTAGCTACTCTGTGTCAGTATCATGCACTGTCAGTTCATCTTTCCAAGCTGAGGTACCGGAGAGGTGCAGACCCCATTTGCAGATCAGCTGTAGACAGCTATTCAGCATGTGCAATGCATCATGGGTACTGGTGGGGTTACCCTATCCTGGCACTCAGAGCAGACAGTTTGTGCAGTTTTGCCCACTGTTTTTCTACAACCCCCAGCTGTTCCCATCCCACTAACGACTCCCTGAGGTATTGGCCCATCTTGGCAAAGTTAGTCTTCCTAAAGTCTAAGATCCTCACCTTTGAATGGATTCTAACAGACATATTCCTAATACTGAACCACACCATCTGGTGATCACTGAATGCAAAATGATCTCCCACTACAACATCAGAAACACTTTCACCATTGGTAAGCACCAAGTCCAGTATGGCCCCTTCACATGTGGGGTCTGTTACCAATTGCCTGAATAGTTCTCCCTGTAGAGAATCCAGGATCTCCTTACTTCTAGATGATACTGCAGCAGGAATGTGCCAATCAATATCTGGCATATTGAAATCTCCTATCAGTAGCACTTCCCCTTTCCTAGCAATGCTGCGTATGTCTTCAATTAACTCTCTGTCCACCTCTTCCTCTTGTGAGGGAGGTCTGTATATCACACCAATGCAAATAGATTTCTCTTTCCCTCTTTCTAGTTTAACCCACAATGCCTCCTCTCTCCCTTTTAAGCTCTGTAATTCCAAAGCTTTAATAGTAGTTTTTACATATAGTGCCACTCCCCCTCCCCTTCTTCCTACCCTGTCCTTGCTGAATAAAGTATAGCCAGGTATAGTTACATCCCAATAATGGTTTTCTGTGAAGCAGGTTTCTGTAACTGCCACTAAATCCAAGTCAGCCACTCCCACCAAAGCTTCAACATCAGGGATCTTATTTCCCATGCTAAGGGGATTTATACACACTGCTTTCCATATGTTACCCATTTCCATAAAGGTATTTAATGTATCACCTACCTGGGGGCTTTCACCTACCTGGGGGCTTTCTTCACCCATCCCCAACGAATCTAGTTTAAAGCCCTCTTCAGTAGATTAGCCAGTCTATTACCGAAGGTGCGTTGACCTTTCTTGGACAGATGGATGCCATCTCTGCTCTGCAACCCTTGGAACAGCATCCCATGGTCTAGGAAACCAAAACGCTCTCGATGACACTATCCACGCAGCCATGCATTCATCTCCAGGATGCAAGTCTCCCTGCCTTGGCCTTTACCCTCAACAGGGAGGATTGAAGAGAACACCACCTGTGCACCTAGCTGCTTCACCCTCTGTCCCAGAGCCATGAAGTCACTTTTGATACGTTCCGAGGGATACCTGGCAGTATCATTTGTTACAGCATGGATTAGCAACATTGGGTAATAGTCAGTGGGCTTGATGAATCTCGGCAAACTCTCCGTAACATCTTGGATTTTGGCACCAGGCAGACAGCATACCTCGCTGGACATCAAGTCTGGTCGGCAGATGGACGTCTCAGTATCCCTCAGAAGAAAGTCTCCAACCACCACTACCCTTCGCTTCCTTGTGGTCACTGATTCTGCAACTTTGGGGTACTTGAGCTCTGGTTCTTCCCTTTCCAGGGATGCTTTCACCTCCTCCACTTCCAGGGCTGCATAATGGTTCTTCAATTCAAGGGCTGGAGAAGTTGGATTGGTGATTTTGCAGACCCTGGTGACTTGTGTCCAACCATCGACATTCTGTTGTCACCCATCTTCTCCTCTGCTGGAGAGCTTGGTTGCTGCAAGAAGCATCTCATCAATGTACTTCTCACTGTCTTGAATGCTCCTCAGCCTCGCCACCTCCTCTCTTGAGTTCCTCCACTTGTTTCCTCAGAACTTCAGCATGCAGGCACCCTGCACATGGAACCGGTCCTTCAACTGGCATTAGGACCTCTGTCTGGACAGACGCAGAAGCTGTAATGGGGGCAACAGCTTTAGTGATACGAATTTTCCCAGCCATTGTTCTGTTCATGGAGCTTAGGTATCGTTGTTTGACCTGTAGAGCCCCTGTTAGGAATGCCTTTACAACCTTGTCAACGCCGAACACATTTTAGAGCTTGGTAGCTGCACACAGAAAGACTTCATCTTGAAATATTTACTCGACAGATCCTAGTCTTAGGTTTCAGTGGCTAAACATCCCGTCATACAACAAAAGATATTTTTCGGTTATGAAGTTTTACAATATCCTACTGTCAGAGCCTATTACAAGGGCCAGCCCCAAAGTTGGTTCAAGGTCTTGGCGCCTCAGGCAAATCTTAAGCTTTATGCTCCCCCCTCCCTTTCCCCTTGACTGTCAGAATTTATTGTTTAGCTTTCAATGTCCTGTTCTTTGCCCCCACTCAGCAACTGCCGCCCTAGGTGACTGCCTGGTTTGCCTAATGGCTGATTTGCCTTGCCTATTCTGATAGTTCCTTAAAAAACCCAGCAAGTCACAGTTATTAAAGCATTACATCAGTGGTCCCAATCTGATCCTAGAGGAAGCCCTATCTACTCTAGTTTTCAGGATCTCCACAATGAATAAGCATGAGATACATTTGCATGCACTGACTCCAGTGCATTCAGATATATTTCATTAATATTCATATGGATATTCTGAAAAGCAGGATGGCTTGAGGCTCCTCTAAAACCAGGTGGTTACCAATACATTAAAGAAGCACTGTGATGCTGTTATCAAGAGACAACAGCTTGAACCTTTGATCTTCACTCCCAATCCTGGAAGGCTGACAACAGGCCAAGTTCTCAGAATATCTCTAAAGAGCATGCATTAGAGATTTGCATACAAGGGAGGGAGTGGGTAAGCAAATCTCTCTCAAGCATGTTCATTATGGGTATCCTGAAAACTGACCTGTTGGCAGCCCTTGAGAACTGGGAGTGAAGGCCGAGGGCTTACATAGTTGATGGTATGGCTACAGTTTATAGTCAGTCAGAGTGAGTTATTTTTGAACCATTGGTGATTTAGCCAAATGTATTCTATATTTCATTATTAAATATATCAAGGTATGGTGAGATTTCTGAGATCAACGTTGTCAACATTTTGGTTGAAAACAATTAAAGACCGTTTTTTGTACTGTATAGATCATGTAGGTAACAAACGGAAACATCAGAGTCTGGATCTGTCCAGTTTGCACAGTATTTTATAAAAGGGTCGTTGAACATTGAGCTTTTTATAAAAGTATCTATACGGCCATGGGAAATGCTATGTTAGGTAGCATGCATGTCAAAAGGCCGGGAGCAACTATTTTACAGAAAAATATGTTTAAAAAAATAGGTTACATCACCCAGAGCCCTGCGTGTGTAAGCAGATTTTGCAATATACACATGTAAGTGCCGTTGTTTACATATATAAAAGTGGCAAAATTTTACAAAACTGCACATCCAAAGAGGACCAGATCTACTCTTTAGGCAGCCATAGGCAATAGGGGTGGAATCGCTCCCCCCTCTCAATTGTCACTGCTCCCTGCTCTTGCTGCCATCCCGCTGATCACCGCTGCCTGGATGCTCCCCTCAATCTCCTCTCCACCTTCCTGTCCTTTCCCATGCCAGCTACAGCATCCTTGAGGTGAAACGAGTCTGGGGCCTACCTGCCGCCATGCACTGACAGGCCCCGCGATGCAATGCCGTCTCCTCCTCCTTGGGTTTCACATTGCCATGGAAACGTGTTTGAGAAGCGCAGCATTGCAGGGTCTGTCAATTCACAAAGACAGGCAAGACCCTTACTTGGTTAACTTCAAGGATGCTATAGCCGGCATGGGAAGGCAAAGAACAGGCCCAGGTGAAAGCACAGAAGCAATGCCCAGGCGCCTATCAAAAGTTAGCACTAGAGGCAGTTGCCTATGCCTAAATCCTGGCCTGCATCCAAGGGTACACAATTATAGATCCAAGCTCCAAACTCAATGTTTTGGATTTTTGAGGTCATTTTAAATGCCAGAAAGGTATGCATAATTGCCCTTCAATCACCCCTCCATACCCCAGATGCAAATGAGTACATTGCTCATATTTATTTATATGCAAGAACAGCTGTAAATGCAAAGTTCAAATTTTTTGAAGCAGACATGTATTTCCAGTGCCAAATAGGAAATGCGTGTAAAATTCTGAGAAAAGGCACGGAAAAGGCTGACCAAAATGATAAAGGGGATGGAAGGGTACCCCTATGAAGACAGGCTTAGAAGGCTGGGGCTCATCACCTTGGAGAGGAGAAGGCCGAGGAGAAATATAATCGAGGTCTATAAAATAATGACAGCAGTAGAACAAGGAAACATGAATTGGTTGTTTACTCCTTCAAAAAGACTAAAGAACATGCAATGAAACTATAAAGTTGTAAATTTAAGATTAGTCAGAAAAATTATTTCACTCAACTGGTAATTAAGCTGTGGAATTCATTGCCAGAAGATGTAGTAAAAGTGTAGTTAGTGCAATTGGGTTTAAAAAAAAGGTTTGGACAAGTACCTGGAGGAAAGGTCCATGAACCATTAGTAAAATGGACTGGGAAAATCCACTGCTTACCCCTGGGATAAACAACATAGAATCGGTCTACCTTTTCGAGATCTGGCCATGTACTAGTGACCTGGATTGACCACTGCTGGAAACAGAATACTGAGCTTGATAAACCACTGGACTGACCCAGTATGGCAAATCATGTTCTTACCTGCCCAAACCACATCCCCTTCAAGTCTGTACGTACTGCGAGTATACACATTTAAGTAGTGGCTTTTATGAAATCGCTACTTACATGTATATGGTCACTTACACATGTAAATTGGCTTTTTTACGTATGCAAATCACACCTAACCATACTAAAATGACCTACTTTGGCAATCAAGAAGGGCAAAGGCAGACAGAGTGGTTAGCATTTTTTCCACCAAGTTGAGAATCACTAACCTCATTAACTCTGCTGCAAACTTGAAGTATCTGATCCAGTGGCAAACTTGATAAGCTTTATCTGATCCAGTGGCAGAGTGAGTATGACACAATGAGCAAGAAAGTCACTCATTTGCCATTACACGATATGATGAATTGGAGTTCCTCAAACATGAATTGGAGTTCCTCAAACATGCCGCCGCCATCTTCAAGCTCCCCCGATCGGGGTTGAGCACCTGAGCGGGCCAGCCAGCCTTCCCGCTCAGGAACTCCAGCCCAATCGGGGCTGTGGGAGGAGGAGCAGCCAAGTGAAAAGCAGCCGCTGCTGGCGGGAAGATCCAAAAGCCGCCGCCATCACCATGTAAATAACTGTAAATACTTTACAATGTAATAACTGTTGATGTTTTTACTCTTGTTTATCCAAGTTTCAATCCCTGTTCAAATGTGAATACATTGCAGTTACCCTGCAATGTATATGTTCTGTTTGATGTACACCGCACTGGTGTTAATAGCGCGGTATAAAAGAAATGTTAAATAAATAAATAAAATTAATCTAGGTGAAAACAGTGTCTCACCACAACTCATGCAACAAGTGGAAACATTTATAGTCAATTTTTTGACTCCCACCAATAACTGCCAAAAGGTGTCAGCATGCAGTTTGTTCCAAGCTATCTTCCCTGACATCCGACAGTCTTCAGCAGCATGTTTTGGGAATAAACTTGTCTTCTCTCCTCCCCTTATCAGCTGGGAAAGAGGCTGCTAGAGTCTCATAATGATTGCTCATGTTTCTCCCTGACAAGGTCTTTTTTCAACAGCCTCTTACCAGAAGGCCTCCAATTCTTAGCATGGAGTTTCTAAAGGAGTGATTTTCAACCTTTTTCATCTCACGGCTCACTGACAAGGGGCTAAGGGCTGTCTACCCCATTGCATGCAGTATATGTAATTCTGATTTCTTTATTGCACTCCATAAGAAAAGCAAGACTACAAGTCCCTGCATGTAATGGGGTAAACTCAGGACTGGATCAAGCCTGTCAGGTGCATCTGGAACCAGTTGGCAATTCTATTACCAACTCAAAGAGATTCTAGGAACAAACAAGGGATGGAGCTGGGGAAGCAGCAATGCTTATCTATGTATGTGTCTTATAAAATGCATCATAAGAGCCTAAATTCACGTGGAAAGTTATGCCTGCATCAAAGCAAGTGTAACTACGGGGCATGTTTACTACTGCACTACCGGATAGTATGAGGTTTAGCACGTGGTAAAAGCGCCGTACTAAAATGTGATAAAAAGCCCTGCCATAAAACTCCCATACTAACTGGGTAGCTCATGATGCAGTGGCTGGGTGGGTCAAAGGCAAAATGTAGGCATTGATAGCACTTTGTTGTTAACACGGGCATTAGTGGCTCATAGCAACCATGATGGCTGCCATCAGCATAAGTACACTTAACACCTCCCATTTAGGTGCCGTTAAGTGCACCCACATGCTGGTTTGGTGATACCACGTCTTTGTACCATGCTAACAGCAGGGAAACAGATGCACATGCCCCCTGCAGTTAGCACGGGACCTCCACACTGGCAGCGCAGCCCCAAGCACATTGCTGGCATGGGCTTTAGTATACATGTCTTTTTGTGCAGGAAAATTTAGGGCACGCAGGCTATTTTATAAAGGAACATGGGACAGCATACGGCCTCCCCTGCCTAGACACCCTATTCTACAATTACCCTTCAAAAGGTCCAAATAATATTTTTGTTCTCTTTTTATTAGGCAGTTTTCCTCTCTGGGCTTCTGGTCACCTAACGTCTCTTTCCACCGTATTACTGATAATTCTCCCCACTCTTCACCTCGGGTGCTTTTTTTCCTTGAATGCTGCTCTTACCATATCTGCTCCATCCCAGAGACTTGCTCTTGGCATTATAATGGAGGTTGCAGTATAAATACTTTCAACATTTTGAATTCACTGTATAAACATTTGTCTTGCCTTTTTGTTTCAGGCTGAGAGAGCTATTGCAAAATTATGTTTGGCGTCTCTGATTTTATCCTGCTCTAGTGCCCGTAGATGAAGACCTCCTTTGTATGAAACCCCGTTTAGTCATTTTAACAAGAGTATGGCAAAGGCAGGGATTCATGATCAATATTACACCCTTCAAATATTCTTTCAGGAATGATTTCTATGGCTATCAGGAAGAAGCCTGGTTTTCTTGTGTAAGGATATCACTCCTTCTCCAAGTCAGAGTTTGTTTTCATCCTCATTGATTCTCTACTATCCTGGGCAGGTGAGAATTCAAGCGCCTAAACTTAATCCAAATGTGATTTGTAATAATCTAAACTGCCACCACAAGTCCCCATAAAGCATAGGTTTTCAACCCAGTCCTCGGGGAACCCTAGGCCAGTCAGGTTTTCAGGATTCCCACAATGAATATACATAAGATAGATTTGCATACAGTGAGGGCAGAACATGCAAATCTTTCTCATGCATATTCATTCTGGGAATCCTGAAAACCTGACTGGCCTAGGGTTCCCCGAGGACTGGGTTGAAAACCCCTGCCCCATGGCCTTGCTAGACTGTACTCAGCCATCACCACCAACCTACCTGCCCCAACCCGACAAATCTGAGAGATCATGAGGTTTATGTATTAAGGTGCACTATCAGGTACTTCACAGCTGCAAATCATGTATAGCAGGGGTGCACAAGTTTAGTCCTTGACTGCTGAAAACAGGCCAGGTTTTCAGGATACCCCCAATTAATATGCAAGAGATAAATTTGCACACAGTGGGGACAGTGTGTATACAGTTCTCTGTCGTGGGCATTAGGGTTATCCTGAAAATCTGTTATGTTTGTGATTTTCAAGAACTGAACTTCTATACCCCTGACATTTAGCAGACCTGCTATTAGTAATCTGTGAACTATCATTAAAATCATCTCTAATACCTGAAGATTGGAGGATCGCCAATGTAACACCAATTTTTAAAAAAGGTTCCAGGGGTGATCCGGGAAACTACAGACCGGTGAGCCTGACATTAGTACCGGGAAAAATGGTAGAAACCATCATAAAGAATAAAATTACTCAGCATGTAGATAGTCATGACCTAATGGGAGACAGCCAACATGGCTTTAGACAAGGAAGATCTTGTCTTACTAATCTGTTGTTTTCTTGAAGGAGTGAATAATCAGGTGGACAAAGGTGAGTCGGTTGATATTGTGTATCTGGACTTTCAGAAAGCCTTTGACAAGGTCCCTCATGAGAGACTTTTGGCAAAACTAAAGAGTCATGGGATAGGAGGCAGTGTACTATTGTGGATCAGGAACTGGTTAAAAGATAGAAAGCAGAGGGTAGGGCTAAATGGCCAATTTTCCCAATGGAGAAAGGTGAATAGTGGTGTACCCCAGGGATCTGTGCTGGGTCCGTTGCTTTTTGACATATTCATAAATGACCTGGAAAGTGGAATAACGAGTGAAGTTATCAAATTTGCAGATGACACAAAACTATTTAAAGTTGTTAAAACCCAAGAGGATTGTGGAAAATTGCAAGAGGATCTTGATAAATTGGAAGACTGGGCATCAAAAGGGCAGATGAAATTTAATGTGGACAAGTGCAAGGTTATGCACCTAGGGAAGAACAACCCAAACTATGGTTACACGATGCAAGGTTCCACATTAGGAACCACCACCCAGGAAAACGATTTAGGCGTCATTGTGGATACAGGGTAAACTATTTAAGACTAATAAAAGAAAATATTTTTTCACTCAACTTGTAATCAAACTCTGGAATTTGTTACTGGAGGATGTAGTAAAGGCTGTTAGTGTAGCTGGGTTTAAAAAAGGTTTGGACAAGTTCCTGGAGGAAAGGTCCATAAACCATTATTAAGAAGGGACCCAGGATATCAATGCTTGAACCAATACAAGCATTGTGGAACCTGTGTCCCTTGGGGAAACTGCTAGGTACGTATGACCTAGATTGGCCACTGTTGGAAACAGAATACTGTGGTTGATGGACCTTGGTCTGACCCAGTATGGCATATCTTATGTTCTTATGTAAAACCCTCGGCCCAGTGTGCAGCGGCGGCCAAGAGAGCAAATAGAATGCTAGGTATGATAAGGAAAGGAATGGAAAATAAAACAAAAGATATTATAATGCCTCTATATCGTTCCATGGTGAGACCGCACCTTGAATATTGTGTGCAATTCTGGTCGCCATATCTTAAAAAGGATATAGCGATTTTAGTAAAGGTTCAGAGAAGAGCCACCAAAATGGTAAAGGGGATGGAAGGATACTCCTATGAAGAAAGGCTAAAAAGGTTAGGGCTCTTTAACCTGGAAAAGAGACGGCTGAGGGGAGATATGATAGAAGTCTATAAATTAATGAACGGAGTGGAACGGGTAAACGTAGATCGATTGTTTACCTTATCAGAATATAGAAAGACTAGGGGACATGCAATGAAGCTACAGGGTAAACTATTTAAGACTAATAAAAGAAAATATTTTTTCACTCAACGTGTAATCAAACTCTGGAATTTGTTACCAGAGGATGTAGTAAAGGCTGTTAATGTAGCTGGGTTTAAAAAAGGTTTGGACAAGTTCCTGGAGGAAAGGTCCATAAACCATTATTAAGAAGGGACCCAGGATATCAATGCTTGAACCAATACAAGCATTGTGGAACCTGTGTGTCTTGGGGAAACTGCTAGGTACATATGACCTAGATTGGCCACTGTTGGAAACAGAATACTGGGCTTGATGGACCTTGGTCTGACCCAGTATGGCATATCTTATGTTCTTATGTTCTTAAATATGAGAGGAGAGGAGAGGACAGGGACAGGGGAGATATGATGCAGACCTTTTAATACTTTAGGAGTATTAATGAACAAACAAACCTCTTTCAAAGACGGGAAAGCTGCAAAACTAGAGGGCATAACATGAAGCTGGAAGGAGATAAACTGAAAGGCAATATCAGGAAATACTTTTTCACTGAAAGGGTGATGGATACTTGGAATGTCCTCATGTTGAAAGTGGTGGGGGCAAATACAGTGACAGAATTCAAAATGGCATGGAACAGACACAGTGGATCCCTTTATAGCAACAGGATAAAATCTAATCTTAACTGTCTCTGCTATCTCAACAAATAGGGATGACCTGCACGGAGCAGTGGGTACACCGCTAAACAAAGGCATGGGGAGGGGTGATCTGCACAGAGTGGCAAGCATACCTATTCTTGCCACCTTGGTGGGCAGACTAGATGGACCATGATGGTCTTTATCTGCCGTCATATACTACGTTACTATGTAAACATGGTCCTAAATGCCAGATCAGTGCACATTATTACACATAAATGCACCATGTCGGGATTTAGTATACAAAGCAGCATTTGTAGAGCTTTCCAGACCATAGTACATAGGTATATAAAAGACTGAGCCCAACATACTGAGGGAGATTTCATAACAGGGCACTTACACAAAATTTTCACACAAACACTAGTTTTATGAAGCTAACATAGGTGCTTTTGTGTCATTATAAAATAGCTTCTCAGTACTATCCTCAGTAGCTCAAATTCACACAAAGTTTCACCTGCTCTTATGGAGAAGCAACTTGTGCACACATATTATATAAAATATATGTGTAAATTGCAATCCCACTCCAATTCCACCCAGACTCTGCCTTTGGGAATGCCTCGCTATGTGTGATGTTGTTGATGTGCATACTTATACACAGATATTTGGCCATGCAAATTTATAATAGCCATTT
Organism: Ichthyophis bannanicus; assembly: GCA_033557465.1. Lineage (NCBI taxonomy): Eukaryota > Metazoa > Chordata > Amphibia > Gymnophiona > Ichthyophiidae > Ichthyophis > Ichthyophis bannanicus. Next base: position 557,657,981 of record CM066034.1, on the reverse strand, counting down.
TCTGTGTATGAAATGTGCTTTACACACAGAGAATGCTTTACCCTCACTGTGGCTCAAGAATGATGTTCACTCCTGCCATGGTACATTCAAAGCAAATCCATTTGAAAACCATTAAAATGCTCATCTGCAACATTGTTCAAAATAACGCACAGTGCACAAAAACACTGAAACAATAACAAAGGGACAGAAATAAAAACAGAGCTGACAATTTAATGAAGGAGTCAAAGAACCTCAGAAATCATAATACAAATGGGAAGATGAAAACAGAATAGCGAACACTAAAAATAAGATTTCCTATCATTTTCACAAGTCATCGTCTCTTATGGGCAATAGTGGCAAGTTCTTGAGCAGCAGAGACGTGTCGTTTGTGGTGAGATTGCTATTTTTCATATGGTAACTCCTCGGCAAGAGGTTGACTGCCCAATTGCTTACCAGCTCCCATCTTTCCTGTTCTCTCTGAAATGAAAGGAATCTGTCAAGTCTTAAATCAGTCAGCTTGTGACCTCTGGAAAAGCAAAGGCATCAATCACTTCCCTGGACTTCCAGATCAAGAGTCTTAAATCCAGACTTTTCTTATCATGGATCAGACATGCTCTGGCTGCCTTAAGGGGTGCTGGAAAGGGTCTGACCAGGAGATATTTGGGGTAGCCGTTCAACTAGTCACTATGGTTTGAAAAAAGATAGCGAGGGCACACTGACGTGTCTATCGGCAGCTTTGTCTATGTGCTCTGAATATTTCTTTTCAAGCTCACTAGGCCCCTAAATTATGCCACCCAGAAGCCTCTGCTATCCAGAACATATTTACTCCTATCCAGGGCATGTAGGTGCGCGTTCTCTCTCTCTCTGTTACACAGAGCTTATGTCCAGGCACCTTTCAGGGCTGCGCCATTGCCACAGGAGCAGTGGTGGGAAAGGGGAAGAAGATCGATAACGGTTTTACGTATTCCACATGTCTTGAGCAGAGCCTGTGTCCTGAGCATGCTTGCAGTAAGGGCCTTTAGCGATGGCCCAATGAAAGAGGCCTAGAAGTGAAGGGGGAGGAGAGCAGATAAATGAATGTAATGCAGTGACCCTTTGATCCTCCTTTCTGTCTGGTGTACTCCCCTTGGGAACCCGATAGGTTTCAGCAATTCATTATGAAGCCATCTTCAGCGTGTTAAAGTGACTATGACAAGCTCAGGGCTTCAGGCCCTGCCTTACAATCCCCATGGGTTTTAATTCCACTTGGAAGTATGGGGGGGGGGGGGAGGGAGGAAGTGACAGGGCTCTCCAGTTGGTGGTTTTGAATGGAATAACGAAGAGCTGGTACCTACAGTCACAGAGGATCTCTCTTTAAAGATTTTCCGGTTCTGCCAGAACAACAAAGTGTGTATTTTATTTTAAAAATCTGCAGACTGCCACTAGAAATCTGCCAGGCAGTCAAATCACTCTGTCCTTAGGAATGATGAGCACAAATGTATTTGCAGAAGTAATAGCACAGTTACTTACCTGTAACAGGTGATCTCTGGGAACAGCAGGAATTAGTCCTCACATATGGGTACGTCGGTACCGACGGAGCCCGTGCGGGAAAGCTCCCCAGCTTCTTAGAATAGAAGCTTTTGGGACCTCCCACTGCACATGCGCACTGCCTTCCCGCCTTCCTGAACAGCTCTCCTCAGTTTCGAGTTTATAGCTGAGTCAACAGAGAGAGGACAGGAAGATAGATAGATAAAAGATACAACTCCTAGGGGAGGTGGGTGGGTGGGTTGTGAGGACTAATTCCTGCTGTTCCCAGAGATCACCTGTTACAGGTAAGTAACTGTGCTATCTCCAGGAACAAGCAGGAATAAGTCCTCACATATGGGGACTCCCTAGCTTAGATGCATGGGATCCCCTGTAAAGGTTCGCCATCTTCGTATGGATCTCAGGCATCCATTCTGGGAAGGTGGGCAGGAGTTGTTTAGGAATGGAACAGGTGCTTGAGGACAGCCTGGCCAAACAAGGCATCCCGGCGGGAGTCCTTGTCCAAACAGTAATGGGCTGTGAAGGTATGAACCGAGGCCCAGGTAGCGGCTCGACAGATCTGATCTATGGAAACAGAGTGCAGATGAGCCATAGAAGTTGCCATGGCCCTCACATTGTGAGCAGTGACATGGCCTTCCAGAGAAATGTTTTTGCTCTGGTAAGCAAAAGAAATACACTGAGCAATCCAATTGGAAAGTGTACGCTTGGAGACTGGAAGTCCCAAATGGGAAGGATCAAAGGCCACAAAAAGTTGAGAAGACTTTCGATGTGGCTGAGTCCTATTAAGGTAAAAAGCGAGAGCTCTTTTACAATCCAGAGTATGAAGGTTCCTCTCTGCATTGGATGCATGAGGAGCTGGAAAAAAGACAGGTAGATATACCTCTTGATTAAGATGAAAAGGCGAGACCACTTTAGGCATAAAGTGGGGAGTCGTCCTAAGGACCACCTTATCATGATGAAATCTTGTGTAAGGTGGATTAGCCACTAAAGCCTGCAGCTCACTGATGCGGCGAGCCGAAGTGACTGCAATGAGGAAGATGACCTTCCAGGAAAGAAATTTCAAGGAGGTGGAAAACATTGGCTCAAAAGGTGGCTTCATAAGTTGACCGAGCACTAGATTCAAATCCCATGCGACCGGGGGTGGTCTGATGGGAGGTTTAGTGAGAGTCAGGCCTCTCATGAATCTTGCAACAAGAGGATGAGAGGAGATAGGTTGTCCATTTATATGTTTCAAGGATGCTGCAATAGCACTTAAATGGACTCTTACCGAATTCGTCTTGAGGCCTGCATTGGATAGATGCAGGAGATAATCAAGAAGAGAATTCAAAGGAAGTGCCAGAGGGTCAAGACCCTGCTGAGCACACCAAATGGAAAAACGTTTCCATTTGAAAGCATAGGAACGCCTGGTAGAGGGTTTCCTAGAGGCAGAAAGGATATCTTTCACTGGTTGGGAAAGATGAAAGTCTTGAAGGCTTAAGCCTTCAGTAACCAAGCACTGAGGTGAAGGGATTTGGGGTTTGGGTGCCACAAAGTCCCCTCCTCCTGAGACAGGAGGTCTGGCGCAGCTCCCAGATCCAAGTAGGATCCCTGGGAGAGCTGTAGAAGTAGAGGGAACCACACTTGGCGTGGCCAGCGTGGAGCTATGAGGATCATAGTTCCATGATCCCTCTGGAGTTTGAACAGAGTCTTGGGAATCAAAGGAATGGGTGGAAAGGCATATAGGAATGCCTGATTCCAATTCAGGAGAAAGGCGTCCGTAGCCTGAGCTCCCTGACACGGAGTTCTGGAACAGAACCGGGGAAGTTTGGCATTCCACGGACTTGCAAAGAGATCTATGTCCGGGGTCCCCCATTCCTGAAAGATTCGGTTTATTTGGTCCAAATGTAGGGACCATTCGTGTGGCAGCAGAACTCGACTGAGCCTGTCTGCCCGAGAGTTTTGAACTCCTGGGAGATACACTGCTAGCAGGTGAATCTGATGCTCTCTGGCGAAGGCCCATAGTCTTAGAGCTTCGTTGCAAAGCGACAGAGAGCCCGTCCCTCCTTGTTTGTTTATGTAAAACATGGCCACCTGATTGTCCGTCTGAACTAGGACAGTGAGGTTGGCTAGGAGGGAGTGGAAGACCTTGAGGGCAAGGTAAATTGCTCGCAGTTCCAGAAGATTGATATGAAGGGTGGTCTCCTGTAGAGACCAAGTGCCCTGAGTGGAGAGAGTTTGCAGATGGGCTCCCCACCCTGTTTGGGAGGCATCTGTTGTGAGGGTTGCTTGGGGTAGCAATGGTTGAAATGGAGCCCCCAACAACAGATTCTTGGTGGAAGTCCACCAGTGGAGGGACCAAAACAGACGATCGGAGGTTTGTATTTGGTCTGAGAGCGCTCCTGACGCCTGAGTCCACTGAGTGGCCAGGGTCCATTGAGCTGCTCTCATATGAAGACGAGCATAGGGCACCACATGCACTGTGGAGGCCATATGACCCAGTAGGCGTAGCATTTCCCTGGCTGTCAAGTGAGTGCTGGACTGAGCTTGGGAGGCCAAACTCAGGAGGCGCTGGCCTCGAACATGTGGAAGGTAGGCCCTTGCAGTGATGGTGTCCAACTGGGCCCCTATGAATTCTAGAGATTGAGTAGGGATGAGTTGGGACTTGGGAAGGTTTACTACCAGTCCCAGATACTGCAAAAGGCTCCTTGTGTGGTCCAGGGAAATCTGGGCCTGTGACTGAGTTGGAGCTCGGATGAGCCAGTCGTCCAGATATGGGAAGACAAAGATTCCCATGCCTCTTAGAAATGCGGCTACGACTGCCATGCATTTTGTGAATACTCTTGGAGCAGAGGCTAGACCGAAGGGGAGTACTCTGTATTGGAAATGTTTTCCCTGAAACAGAAAGCGAAGATACTTTCTGTGGGATGGATGGATGAGTATATGTGTATACGCATCCTGTAGGTCTAGAGAACAAAGCCAGTCCTGACCCTGGAGGTAAGGAAGGAGAATGCCGAGAGACAGCATTTTGAATTTCTCCTTGAAGAGAAATTTGTTCAATTCTCTCAGATCTAGGATTGGTCTGAAGCCCCCTGTCTTCTTTGGAATGAGAAAATAAGGGGAGTAGAAACCGGACCCTTGTTGAGGAAGAGGAACCTCTTCTATGGCCCCTTGGGCAAGAAGAGAGGAAACCTCTTGACCCAACAGGGTTAGGAGAGATGGGGGAGAATTGAATGGTCTCACCATATGATGGGGAGGAAGGCTGGAGAAATGAAGTTTGTAACCCTCTCGAATGATAGAGAGGGTCCATTGTTCTGTTGTGATTTGTTCCCATCTGGGAGCAAAGTGAACCAACCTTCCGGGTATGGTGAGAGGTTCTGGTTGTGTTAGAACCAGAAGTGGCAAGTTCCCTAGGAGCAAGTCAAAACCCCTGAGGGGTTGGAGCCTGCTGAGCTACAGTAGCTGCTGCAGGCTTAGCTCGTGCTTGTTTGGATTGCTGACGCTTAGCAGTATAGCGAGGTTGAGAAGACTGCTGGCCAGTATTTGAAGCAACTCTGGCCTTCTTATAGTAAGGCCTTTTAAAAGACTTTTTCTTAGTAGGAATTGAAGTGGACTTTGAAAGTCTTTCCAAGGTGGCATTTTCAGCATCCATCTGGGTGGCTTTGATTTGCCACTCTTCCCCCAAATAAGTTCTCACCTGTACAGGGCAGATTCCGTAAGCCATCTAGAACCCAAGGTTCCAGATCAGAGGCCTGGAGCCAAGCAAGACGTCGGGCTGCAATAGCAATGCCCGAAGCCCTACTGGCTCCCTCAAAGGAATCATATGCTGCCCTATTAGAGAACTTAGAAACCTCTAAGAGTTGTTTCACTAGGGAAAGGAATCCCTGCTTTTTATCCTCAGGGATAAAGGGGGCAAAATGCCGCACCTTTTTGGCAAGTTCCTCCAGGAACATGCCCATATAGAGACTGTAGGAATTAATCCTGGCTATAAGCATACTAGCCTGGAAAATTTTCCTACCAAAAGAGTCCAAAGTCTTACATTCCCGTCCTGGAGGGGTGGAAGAGTGCCTTTTGGTACTCCTAATCTTCTTCATTGCAGACTTCACCACAATAGAGTGGTGGGGCAATTGAGTCTTTTGGAAACCAGGAGAAGGAGGGACCCTATACATGGTGTCCAACCTACGGGAATAAGGAGACAAAGTCAAAGGATTTTCCCAGAAATCCATCAGTTGTTCTTGAAGGATTTCATGGATAGGCAGGGTAACTGCCTCCTTAGGGGCCTTTGAGTATCCCAAAATATCCAGTTTTTTGGATCTGGGTTCCTTTTCAGAGGATGTGGTAATAGAAAGGGCTGTAGCCATATCTAAAACAAAGTCCTGGAAGGACAAATCCTCTGGAGGGGACATTCTCCTTTTAGGAGAAGAGGGCTCCTCAGGTAAGTTGAGTGAAAACTCAGCAGAATCATCAGAGGAGTGAAAATCCTCAGAGGAATCGGTGCTTTCCTCTAACGCACGATACGCGTACCGATCGGTATCGATATCGGGCGTATCGGGTATGGAACCGGTATGGAGCGAAAGCCCATACGGTACCGACTTGCGTTTAGAGGTGGACGGCCTCGATACCGGCATGGCGGACGATACCGGTATCGGGCCCGGAACCGCTGAAAGCGGAACCGATGGCGTTGCAGCTTTAATGAAAGCCATGACGGCCTGCTGCATGGACTGTACAGTATCGCCCATGGACGCCATAGCTGCCTGGATGTCGGTACCGGAGTGACCCGGTACCCCAGAGCAGGCTAACAGGTGATCTGTCGAGGCCGTAGCATCGATATCAACCTGAGACCCCTGAATTGGCGTTTTTGGAAGTTGGACTTCCCGCCGGGGTTGTTTGGCTGGGGCAGGGTCCTCAAGTTCTAAGCTAAGAGCCTCTCGATGCTTTGAAGGAGATTTGCTCTTTGAGGACTTGCCCACAGAAGGTTTGGTTACCTGAGATCCATCCGGAGAAGAAGACCTGGATGACTGTGATGCTGTATTCTCTGAAGCAAACAGCACATGGAATTTGTTGGCCCGGTTCTGCAGCCCACGTTTAGACATGTGGGAGCAAGATGGGCAGTCCGGTATGGAATGGTCAGGCCCCAAACATTTCAGACACCAGTCATGGGTGTCTGTGACTGAAATAACAGCATTACATTTGGTACACTTCTTAAATCCAGGGGCTGGCTTCTCCATGAGGAGAAATTGAGTAGGCCGAGAGGCCTCTCTGAAGTGACCAAAAAGCTAAAAAATAAGAAAAAAGAATTATAATTTTTTAAAGAAAGAAAGAAAAGACCGGCGATACCGGTATCGGTATGGGGAAGGCAGGTACGCGGTCTAAAGAAACAAATAAAATAACAATTTCTTCAGCGGTGACAGGAACACGACCTGCTGGCTCCGCGGAAAAAGAGAAACTGAGGAGAGCTGTTCAGGAAGGCGGGAAGGCAGTGCGCATGTGCAGTGGGAGGTCCCAAAAGCTTCTATTCTAAGAAGCTGGGGAGCTTTCCCGCACGGGCTCCGTCGGTACCGACGTACCCATATGTGAGGACTTATTCCTGCTTGTTCCTGGAGATACATAGCTATGAGGGATGTATACTGCAAGAAGATTCCCACCACAGATAGGAGCATTCAGATTTCAGGTTTTATAGTTAAGTTACAACATATCTTACAAAATGGGTAAACATAGAGCTATCCCTAGTAATAAGTATCACTGCAGCAGTCTGCAAGAGCTGTCCTCTGAAAATCACTCAGGCAAGGGAGTCACGCATAAAAGGGACTATGTATTAAAATGGGGCATTAGTGAAGGCCGTATGTAAAGCATTTGTTTTATTTGCTCATTGGAGATGTCTTGCCATGGCTGGTAATGCAGCTGCGATAGTGGCAACAGAAACTCCAGCTGTCCCGTCCCATCCCCCAGTGATTAAAGGGCTGCCAACAGCTTGATGAAGTCCTCACACCCCGGGACTGCAGTATAGGCTCCATTACCTGATGTCATTTCTACCACACCTACAGTCCCAATCCTATCCTACAGGTCTTCAGATCTGTAGCAGTCCCCACTCACTCCTGCCATGTGGGCTCTGAAGATGATAAAGGTGCTGACTGATCTGATATCCTTTGCCCCACACAAGCAGACCAAAGGAGAGCATCAGATCAACCAGTGCCATTTTCCTTAATGGAGTCCGTGACCCAAAGTGAATGATGATAGCTCCTGCCATGAAGACCTCTGTGCACTTGTAGATGGAACAGAAATAAGTAGGAGAGACCTGGGAGAGGTCATAGATGGGTCCTTGCACCTCAGAGCCCATAGGTCATGGGGGTGAGGTTCTTGGAACATGCAGCCTCATCATTGATCTTGGGTAGGCCACATCAGGGCATGGAGCCCCTGGAAATATTTTAGAAAAAGTCTAAGAGGGGCAAGATCATCTAACCACAGTAGATCCTTTCTTCATCTAGAGGGAAGGAGGAGGGATCAGAGTGGGAATACTGTCAGATATGTTGAGCAGCCACTGCCTTTGGAAAAGGTTGACCATAGATCTTGAGATATTAATGTTTGTGTTACTGAGTGGGTTACTCCAAATCACAAGGGTTAATATAATTTATGGTAACCTATTTTAATATTAATGAGTTGTTTTGCAAGTGACACAGCTCACTAATATTTTGTGTGTGTTACAACAGGATTTCTTTGCATTGCCGATAGTGCAAGCATACGTATTACCATCAGTGTTTGTTAATGCGTTAATGCAACCATTTAAGGCGCAGTAATTCATTAACACACTTTAGTAAATAGGCCCCAAGGAATGCTGAAAAGATGAAAGCATAGACTGCAGTCTTACTTTCCATATCTTATAGACAATAGTGCAATTTCTCTACTAACCTAAGACAGAAAGAGTCATTCTTGGCCACACTAGTCATTTGTACATTCAGAAAAACTAAACTCACTCAAGGTCTGATATATTTGAACGATTACTCCAAAGTAACAAGTGAAATCCCACATTCAATAATCAATTCGCGTTCAGTAACTCAGGATTAATCCAACATAAGCCTCAGAAACCAACCATCAGGCACGTAATTCTGGGTACTATTGTCTCCCCAGTTGTGTGCCGGTTAACATCAACGGCTAATGTCGGTAAAAAATCATATCACACTTCATCTAACTGACACAGTTCGTGAATTGTAACCAAAAAGTACTTAGCTGTTTCGTGTGATATGAAGTTGCTCTCATACACTTCAATTATTTCCCTTAAAGGTAATTCTCATCTTTGTCTCATTCTCTGTAATTTTCTCAAAGCTACAGTGGTTTGGCTTACCTGAAATCTTTAAGCAAGCCTTGGCAGAAGGCCATGTAGAAACCATTACAGTAATCCAACTGAAGAATTACAATCATATGCATAATGCTCTGAGATCTAAGAACAGATGTAGCCTGCTCACAAGCCTTCATTTATAGAAGGCATTGCATGCTACAAAGAGAATATAAACTCGAGACTGGAAGTCCAGTCTAACTTCGTACCGCTGGTGAAATGATCTATAAAGCTATTAAATAAATACCTATATACTTCAGAAGAGTTCTACCACTAATATAGCTACTATTATCAAATATTTTCTTTTGGAAGGCAGATTCCTCCAACTCCTTTGGACTTCCAGCTTAATGAGAACTGACCTATTCTGGGCTATGGTAATGGTACCATGAGTCTTCTTTCACCAACTATTCAAGGTTTTCCCCTACTCTTTTAATATCTATTTCTCCTACCATCACAGTGATTGTCCTTGGCCAGGGACCACAGCAGCTCCCTGCAGAACTCAGCTAATGTATACCCTAAATATGGCTTCTAAATGTCACCACTGAGGGTGGTGGATGCCTGGAATGCCCTTCCGATGGAAGTGGTGGGGGCAAATACAGTGACAGAACTCAAAATGGCATGGGACAGACAAAGTGAACCCCTTTATAGCAATAGGATAAAAACAAAATGAACTTAATGGTCTCTGAAATCTCAGCAAGTAGAGGTGACCTGAACGGAGCGGTGGGTACACCCCTAAGCAAAGGCATGGGGAGGGGTGAACTGCACGGAGCGGTAGATGCACCTTCTTTTGCCGCCTTGCTGGGCAGACTAGATGGACCATGCTGGTCTTTATCTGCCGTCATATACTATGTTACTATGAGACTTCCTTCCCTTAGGGCCTGTGAATGTTGACTGACAGCATCCCCAGCCCTGCATGATCCAGAAATCAAACCCAGATCTCCTACATGCCCAAGCACAGCATTGACTGGCCCTCCTTATAATTTCTATAGTGCCATCAGACAGGGGTAAATTGCCCTTTCAGGCATATCCCGGTGGCTACGGCCACAGAAAAAGACTGTGAAGTATAAACTAAGCGCAGATCACTGAGCTGCCACTGGGCTCAAGGCCCTGCTACATTCCCACCCCCTCCCTCCAGCATGGACTTCCTATTAATATAAGAAGTCTGTGCCAAAGGAGGGGGTGGGAATATGGCAGAGCCTTGAGCTCGGCAACAGTTCAGAGGCTTTGCACTTAATTTTTCAACTTGCATATTGCAAGTTGGGCCACAGTGACCCTACCAGCTGGTGCTGCTGAGAGAAAGAAATGGGATGGGATGGATGTACTGGTATAAAAAAAAATCCCCTGGACCAGTATCTTGCTACAATCTGTCCCTGCGTTAGGCTTATGCAGTACTGTGCAGCTACACGAGACAGTTCTGCTCCACGAAGCTTACAATCTAGTCACGACCTATAGACGTCTAAGGAAGTTCCACTTAAAAGAGCTCTTTAAAAACTGAATTTAGCTCATGCCTTTTCAGCAAAAGTTCAAGGCATCTTATACTGAGGTGCACTAGATATTTCACAATCTAAGGGGCTGATATTCGGCAGGGCTTATGTGTATCAGCACTTGCTAACTGCATGAGCCCTGCTGTATGTGATATTCGGCATCACTATTTGGATAGTACTGCCAGAGACGGCCCAAGGATTTCTGTCACCCTAGACAGAAGCCTTGGTCATGTCACCCTCCCCCCACCCCCACCCTGTGCTGAGCCACATTGCCCTTCCCTCCATGCTGAGCCTCACCACCCTCCCCCCTCCAAAGCTGAGCCACACCTCCCTCCCCCTCCAAAGCTGAGCCACACTGCCCTCCCCCCTCCAAAGCTGAGCCACACCTCCCTCCCCCTCCAAAGCTGAGCCGCACCGCCCTCCCCCCTCCTATGCTGAGCCGTGCCTCTGCCCCCTGCTGCCGCTGATTCTGGTAGTGGGGTCAGGGGAGCTCAGCTCGGCGGCAGGCCATGTGCTTCAGCACACACGGCCTGCCGCTTCTGACCCTCCTCCGACACAACACTGGGGGCTCAGAAGCGGCAGGCCATGTGTGCCGTGCCACCTACAGAGGTCTGATGCCCTAGGCAGCCACCTAGCGGAAGGACCGGCCCTGAGTACCGCTGAATATCTCTTTTGACTGCCGCGGCACTATCCAGATAGTGCTAGGGCGATCTGTGGGTAGACTGAATATCACCATTAAACAGATAACCCTGGGGCAGTCTCAGTCTGCTAACTGGATAACAAACCATGTATAGTTAGGCCACAAAAGAAACAGACTTAGGTTTATGTGGTTTGCTATCTGGAGAGCAGCTGAATGTCAGTGCTATCAGGGTGGCACCACTGAAACTGTAGATTCAGCATGGAAGATCTGTATTTGTACTCAGCTCACACCTTTTCCAGCAAAAGTGCAAGGCAAGTTACATTCAGGGACTGTAGGAATTTCCCTGTCCCCAGAGGCTCAAAATCTAAGTTTGTACCTGAGGCAATGGAGGATCAAGAAGCTACAGACATGTTAGCCACTAGCAAGCAGACAGGCACCAGAGCAAAAAGAATAACTAATGTCTTTTAATTCAGCTCCCATTCCCAGAGCACAGTTCAGCATGGAGGATTAAGTGGCTTGCCAAAGGCTTCAAGGAGTGCTAGTGGGATCTGAACCCTTGTCTTTCTGGCTCCAAGCTGCTGCCCTAACCAGTAGCCACTCCATATCCTGTTTAATTTTAAATGTCATGTCAACTGCAGAGTTTGAATATTAACCTATAAGTTTGTATCTGAGGCAAGGCACATCAGTGAGATTTGAATCCTGGTTTCCGTGTTCCTCCAGTGATCTAATGTCTGTGAAGCCCTATTAATTGCTTTTCCTCCATTTCATCTATTATTTGTACAGCTCTCCCCTCTGATACATCTAATACATCTCTAGCTAAGAAGCTACAGACCTGTTAGCCACCAGCAAGTAAACAGGCACCAGAGCAAAGAGAATAACTAATGTCTTTTAATCCAGCTCCCATTCCCAGAGCACAGTTCAGAAAATCTGCTACTCCCTTCCGAAGGTTTATCAAGCAAACTTCCTTGAGAGGGTGCAGGAAGCTTTTTTCAGAGAAACATTGGAATGGGATCTAGACATCTATTCAAAACTTGGAAAATGCATGTTACCCCCCCCCCCCCCCAACACACATTAGGATACTAAAAGCAAGCCATTTTGATTGCTCGGATTTGTTTCCGGTCCTGTTCTGTCATTATGGTTTTTGACTTTCAGTTCTCTTGTACAAAGAATTTTTCAGAGGACTATACAGAAAAATATGTTCCCACATATAGGACACAGGATAGCAAATACAAAGAGGGTGAATTACAGTTATTTATCAAGGTTTCAACTCGGGCTACTGTCCAGTCACGTTCAAAATTATACCTGGAGTGGAAAGACCGTCACACATTTACTTACCTCATGTTTGGATCAGAAGTTATTATTGATCCAAGTAATCAAGATAGATAGACTGATACAGAAAGACACTTTTTTCTGCATGTTTATTTGCTTTGCCTTTTATGATGAATAAATTCTGAATATATATGACAGATGTGTGAATGGACGGTGGACCAGAGTTCTAGCCTTGGTAACTACTATTACTGCTCTCAAGTTTCAACCGTGTGCTAACTGAACTCCTTTTTGTTTCGGCTAACCCATAAATAGCCATTTATTTAGATTTCGCTCACGCCTTTCCAGTAGTAGTTCAAAGTGAGCAGGGCAGGCCCCAGAGTTGGTTTAAGATGTTGGTGCCCTGGGAAAACCTTAAGCCTTATGCCCTCCCCGGATGTCAGAATCTATTGTTTAGCTTTCAATTCCCAGCTCTTTGCCGCAACCCCCCCATCCCCCCCACCCCAGAAGCTGCCATCCTAGGCGACTGCTTAGCTTGCCTAGTGGTTGGGCCAGTGGGTACAGTAAGCAATTTCCTCCAGAAGGTTCACAATAAGTTTGCACCTGAGGCAGTGACTTGCACAAGGCCACAAGAAGCGCCAGTGAGACGAGCCCTGGCTTCCTTAGTTCTATTGCATCGCTTGTGTGGTGGTGTGCATTGAGGCGTCCCTGCCCTCCATGAACCTTAAGAGTCACCCCTCGGGTAATTGAAAACAATTATTAAGCCCCCTAGCCAAGGTTACAGCCCCAGACCCCCTTCATCACATATTCTTCCTTTTGTCTGGAAACTTCCTGCCAGAAACCTTTTCAGCTGTTCACTTCATTCAACTTGAATTCTATCCACTCAGGATAAGAGGGCCACGGTGGATTCTTTGGGGCGGAGGCCCATCTTCTCCAGCTTTAAATAGAGCAGAATGGATTGATGTTGCCTTAAGATATGCAAGGGAATGGCAGTTTGCTTTACACTGGCTGTGTGGTGGTATTTGACTTCAAAGCTGTAAAGAGCTGAAAGTGCCTGGATGGGGAGGGAAAGGTGCTGTGCTGGCAGAGACTTACAAAACCCAGCAAAATAGCAGAATTTACAGCTACAGGAGGACTGGGCTAAGAAAACATCCGTAATGACCTTTATTTCCAAGCTAAATTTAAACCTTTATGTAAATAGCGACAGTGGGGCACCTTAATACACTAGATTTAAAATGAATAAGTAGTTTAATGCACACACAATGCTGTCATTGTAGCACTATACAAAGGATTAGGATTAGTAGTAGTAGTACTAGTAGTAGTAAAAGCAACCACTATTGTCAAATCCCAAGTGAAAAAACAAAACATCTACCTACAAGTTCTCTGCAGATTTCACTTTAGAAACATTACACTTACTCATAGGTAATCTGTTTCTTAACACCTTAAAAAGAAAGCTATTTAATACAGGTAAAATTCACTTCTGAACAAATCCTGGCTTAAGTCTGCTTTTAAAAAGTAAAAGTGTTTGAGTATTATTTATAAAAGTTTTCAACAAAAAGCTAAATATGTAGATTTTGTTGTGCATGTTTTGTATCAGAACTGATACATAGAGTTAGCAGATGAGAATCTGGGATATGTTTTTAACCTACCTTAGGAAATGACTGTATGAAGTTTTAATAGAGAAGGTTTTACAATTTTTTTTGTTTCTGTTGCATTTTATGTAGTCACAATTTTTAGTTTGTTACCCAAATACTGAAGTTGTTTTTATTGTGGTCCAATAACAGTACAATGTAAATGCCTAATTCAATCCTATTAACTTAAATAGCAGTACTGAGCACATTTTAGAAAGCTGTCTTTGATTGTAATTAGCTAGTGGGCATTCAGAAAACAATGTAAATAAAGTCTAGCTCCTAAGGAGTTAAAACCCTCCCTCCTCTTGGCTTCATTCATTTATTTATTTATTTTTGTTTTGGTAATGACAGCATTGTCTGCAGGTAGCTGCAGCAAACGGAGGAAAGAAAAGCGAATATATATATTTATATATATGCAAGCACACACAAAATGTAGGCACGAGAAAGAGAGAGAGACAGATGAGGCGGAGAGAAAGGAGAACAATGAAGATTAAAGGGAATGAGAGCGAGGAGGTACAGCAGAGGACAGAGAAAAACGTAAAGACTGGCTAGGGAGGGTTTTTGCAGACGTGCCAGAACCATGTAGATTCTCTGAAAATATAACCTTCCAAAAGCCAGCTATTAAATTCCTCCCGACACCTTTTTTTTTCTGAGTCAGTCGCTTCCCACTAAGGCGGCTTTTCCATCAAGATCCATAAAAATAAATATGATGACTCTACATTCATGAAAAGAGATCACAGCAGATGCTCCACACCCCCGCGTCTGAGAGCCACATTTAGCACTCAGCAGTGCCCACGTATTGCCGGGCAAACATGGCATCAGCACAGATAATTACAGAAAGATGCAAAAACACACGAGCCTGAAACCTGACTGCTAACAAACCAGGGGCAAGCAAGCAGGCTGAGCAAAGAGACAAACGAAAAATCCCAGGATTAAATCCAGCAAAGAAAAAAACAAAGAAAAAACCCCCCATCATTTCATTAGAAATAAAAACTAATACATACTACCTATCGCCAATATCCTGCCAGCGAAAGCGGGGGAGAAAAGAAAGGACCATACTGCAGTGTTTTCGTTTGTCTTTTAGAGCCATAAAAATCCAAAAGCCTTTTACCTTCATGTCATTGATGATGGCTTGGAACAGCCCACCTAAGGCACCACATTCCTTGTCCACCGCCTCCATAATCGGCAGATCCCGGGACAGCCAAAGGGAAAAGATTCCAATTGAATCACAAGCGATATATATATATTTTTAATTCCAATACAGAGAAAATAGATCCTTCGAGCATTCACCAAGAGAAAAAAACCCCGCGAATCTTAAAAATCCAATTTCGGATAACAGCAGCACAACAACCCCCCCACCCCAAAAGCAGAACCCTCCCCCCGGCTTTCCTTGGAATCCGTTTCACTCCACCTCGCTTGTCCGTTTATCCTCGGCTGCTTCTTTTATCGCTACTGTCAGGCTCACCATTCAGCCTCTCTCAGCTCCAGGAAAGAGAATATTCTGGCTTCTAAAGCCATCTTTTGTGAATGTGGCTAATGTTTTTGAATGGTCCCGATGGATGCTGCAATAGGCATTAAAAAAATATTCAACCCAACAAGCGAAGATAATAATGGAAAAAGACGTGCAGCAGCGCAAGGAAAACTGGTTTGAGGCTCTATTAGGCGAGGGGAGACGGTCTAGAAACTGGCAGCGGCCGGCAGGAGCTTCGGCAGGCTGTAATCTGATCGGAGGAGGGCTGTAACGTTGTCACATGGACACTGGTGGGAGTAACCCACCAAGAGAGAAAAGCAGGGCACGGTACTGTGGGAAATGAAAAGCGAGATGCCCGTTCACTGGGGCTTTAATGATGGCTTTGAAATTCGAGACTCCGGGTCTGGGCTGGGGGCGGAGGGCTAGCCTGCTGCCAGCTTGGAAACTGCAGCGTGAGTGACCAGCTAATGCCATTGCCTCGCAGCGCCTGGCGCATGCAGTGCGTGCTTCTATTGGCTCCCGATTAGCGTTTCGTTCTAGCAATGTATTAAGCACATCTGGGCCCAGCTCCTGCTTGGGGGAAGGACGTCTGGGTTTGCAGCTCCTTGGTAAGACTACAAAGCTTTCCCTGGGCACTGCTTCTGAGTGTTTTGCTGTAGCCCCAGGTCCTGCGGTTAACGTCTGGCCGTCACACCGAATAGAGTCGCCTCAGATTTCATATTTTGGAAAGTGACTTGGGGAAAGGATGGGGCGGGCGGTTGCAGTTTCACCCATTCCGGGCGATGTGTCGGTGCCCCATGGCGAAGAGCCTCATAGCCAGCAGAGCTGCCTCGGTGCCAGCATGCTGTCTGTGGCTGTATAGTTCTCTTAGCAGTTTGTGGTTACTTAGTCTGCATTTGGTGAGGGTCTGTCTGGGTTCTCTCTATGAGGTGGTTGGGCTAACATGTACTTTCTGTACAAGGATCTGCAGCAGTCCACCTTGTTCTGTTTTCCAGTTCTCCTCCCCCCCCCCCCCCCCTCCATAGGCACCGGTGTACTTCTGCACCTGGCTATATTTACATTGCTAACTTTATTGTAGGCTCGGTTGTGACGAATGTTAAAACTGGCTTGGTAGGGCAGGTTTGTGGTTTTTTTCCTGCAAGGCTTTTTGTTACTTCACAAAGTGCCTAGTAGTAGAAGGAATGTGGTTGCTCTCATTGAGATGATACCAAAGATTATTCTTTGTGTGATGAATAATAAAGTGTCTTTATCTCTCCTCATTACTAGTCAATCACTCCTTAAACTTTTCTTGCTTGCTTCTCCTGTTCCCTCAAATACATTGCATTTTTTTTGCAGGTTTTTTAGCATCATCTGCCTTAAGATACATTTGTCTTCCTAACTTCTACATATATCACTCAAAACCATATTGAACAGGACCAATCCTTGAAGTACAGTATTCCACTCATCACCTTTCCTTCAGAGTAACCTCTAGTTACTACCACACCCTATCTATTCTTCAACCAATTTCTAATCCAATCTGTCACTTTACATCCAACTGCTAGAATCTTTATTTCCATATCATCTTGCTAGACCAGTTCATGCAAGTGGGTTGTATTTCTCTACCAGTAGATGTGGAGACAGAGAAATGGTCCAGAGGTGTCTTATGACATCATCATGCCATTAATAACATGTGCCCCTAGGGGCATCCAGCAGATGGTGAATGCAAGTTTTTACAGCTCTGAAGACAACTGGAGAAAGATTTAGTTCACTCATGAGTGACCACACATGAGGTCACTTTCTCAATGAAGCACAGCACTGGAGGTTCCAATAGAGTCACCCTTAAAACTAGAACTCTTTTGGATATTGCCAAAAGGAGGAGGGGCATTGGATCATCTCTTCATCCTTATCATGCTAAGGACCTGTTGAGCAGCCAGAAGATTGGAAAAGGAGTTTGGAAAGGATTCTTCAAGTCTCACATCTCAATACCCCTCCCTGGTTAGTGCCCTGCTTTGATTAGTGGCTTCCTCCCCCTCAGATTCAGACTTCCTGTTTGCAGGGGGCGGCCCCCCCCCCCCCCCCCCCATGCAAACAAGAGGTCTGCATCAGAGGGGGCAGAAGCAGCTAGTCAACGTGAGCACCAACAGCAGTGATGTATCGGAGGCTTGGGGTAAGCGCTGCATTGCTGTTTTAATGTCATTGTTCCTGTAGCAGGCCCCAGAAAGGGGTGGTAGCAGGGGGGCAGCAAAAATGAGGGTTAGTCTAAGGTGCCTTATATCCTTGCACTGGCCCTAGTTCCACGTAAACACTATTCTAGCTAAATGGTGTGGTCTGTAGTTCCCTATAATACGTACCGTTTCCAACTATTGGCAGTCCTTCTCTAGTCTTTTCTCCAGTGAATTCCACTTTAAAGTATTTAATAGTTCTGAGGGTCATTATGCAAATGACTTTTCTGGGTAACTTCAGGAGTATGTATGTATACATGCATGTATTTATTTATTTACATTGCTTATACACTGCTGACCTATTTATACGCCACAGTTTTCAAAGAAAAGATAAGAAACATTACAGAATTAAAACAATAAAATAAGATAAACCACATAGGATAAAGGAATTTTTAACTATATAAACCTGCCCAAGTCTACAGAAACATCACAGTTCTTTCAAGACAAATAAAAAAAAAATTATAAAAAAAATATAAAAAAAATATAAAAAAATCCCCTCCTGCCAACTGGATAATTTTTGTGTGGATGGTGATTTGACTGGACAGAATTTATCTGGTTAAAAAGAGGTGGTGTTTTGGAGGGGTTCCAGAGGTGTGGCCTTGGTTTAGCTGGCTAGCACAAAATATCTGGATAACTTTGTTGCTGGCAGGGGCTGTCCTAAAGTTAATAAAATATCTTCATACAGATAACTTTAGCCATGTATATTCTGTGATATTTTAACTGAATAAGTGCGTCTAAATATATGGGGTAAAGACTAGCTGAAATGGTAGGTAATTAGTACCACATTGGAGCAGTTAGTTAGTAGATAAGATTTGTGAGAAATGTTGGGTTTTATTAGAGTTGGTGTGTAGAGAGGTCGGCTTTTGTAAAATATTTGTTTTCATTTCAAAGGAAGATGGTTGGGGATTATATTTTTGTGTTCTGGGGATAGACTCAGGAGTAATATGTGGAAATATTTCTTTACGGAAAGAGTGGTAGATGCATGGAATAGTCTCCCAGTGGAGGTGGTAGAGATGAGGGCTCATAGACCACTAATAACTTTCTTAAATAACTGGACAATAAGAGAGGATTCCTTAAAAGTCAGCAAACAAACCTTGAATTTAATCCACTGGGCAATTGGTAACTAGTATAAGGAACTGAGAATAGGAAAACCACAGACTGAAAGCAGTCTAGCAGCAGAGACCATAACTTTTGTGTATGGGCTGATTAGCTAAAGAGCTATTTTTCAAGCCATGCTTCTCACATGGTTGGACTATTGCAATTATATTTTACTGGGCTTCCCAACTCCTCTCTGAGATCTTTGCAAACTCCACAACACAGCCTCTTGTGCTGACACTGGATCCCCACTACATTGACTACATCACTCCTGTGCTAAAAAGGTTCTCATTGTCTTCCTGTAGCTTTTCAGATTCAGTTTAAGGCCATATGACCATAAGAACTACCATAGTGTCAAAAACCAAAGCTCAGTATCCTGTTTAGAGTGCCCTACTTTCACCCCATTTCCCTTTCCCTTCCTTATCCCCCCATAATCTACTACTACTGATCATTTGTATAGCACAGCAAGGCGTACGCAGCGCTGTACAGAGACACGTAAAAGATTGCCCCTGCTCATCAGAGCTTACAATCTAGTCAAGACAGACAACACAACGTCTTCCCTTCACTTTCCCCAGGAGCATCTCCCATCATCTCTTCCCTTCCCTCCCCCAGGTGTCCAGCATCTCCTCTTCCCTTCCCCCTCACCCAAGTATCCAGGAAGTAAACCTTGGGGAAAGGGGTGGCAACACAACCCCTCCAAATCTTGCAAAGACAGTGACAGAACAAACTCTTGTCAGCCCAGTGGTGGGCCATTAAGCACCCACATGTGAGCAAGCCTTGCCTCCGTCGATACACACTTCCTCTTAGAGGAAATGGGAGCAGTAGGCCTTGAGGTGGGTGCTTAAAGGCCCACTGTTGCACTAACAGAGGTTTGCTCCACTCCTGTCTTTGCAGAAAAGACATGGACACCTAGTCTGTCTAGTGAATGAGCCGGTCCTGCTTGCTAATGCCTTCTGTGGCTCTGAGGGTTGTCTGGAAAGATACAGTGGTGAGAAATGCAAAGGCTGTGGTGACTTTCAGGTGCAGCGGTAAGACTCTTTCCCTCTATGTAGTGGACTTCAGGTCTGCCTCAATCTAGTTACATAGGTGAACTATTATCTCCTTAGCAAATCTGAACTTGCATGTACATTGCTCCTCTCTCGGGTCCAGGAACTGTGTTCTGAACCAGTTCCTCCTCCGTTGCCTTTCTCTTCTGTGAACCAGCACGCACAGGAACCACACTTGGCTTGCAATTATGGTAGCCACTAGCACCAACAACACCCACCACCAGAAAGGCACAAGGGGACACCTACAGAGATGCACAGGACATAACCACAAAGACACACATATATAAACAATAGGACAAGCACCGTGAGACAGACATTTACAGTCACAAACATGCACAGAAGAAAGGGGAGTAGATAGGGGAGTTAGAGAGCAAGTGAGCATTGTGAAGGAGAGAGTGGTAAAGACAGAGTGCAAGAGGAGTGCAGAGACAGTAGGAATGAGGCTGCAGAGTGTTAAAAGAGGGTAATGATGACAGACAAGATATAACATAGTATAAGATGGCAGATAATGACCAGCATGGTTCATCTAGTCTGCCCAGCAAGGTGGCAAGAGTAGATCGCCTGCCACTCCATGCAAGTCTACTCCCCATGCCTTTGTTTAGGGGTGTACTCACCGCTCCGTGCAGGTCACCTCTACTTGTTGAGATATCAGAGACAGTTAAGTTTATTTTGATTTTATCCCGTTTCTATAAAAGGATCCCCTGTGTCTGTCCAATGCCATTTTGAATTCTGTCACTGTATTTGCCCCCACCACTTCCATTGGGAGGGCATTCCTAGCATCCACCACCATTTCAGTGAAAAGGTATTTCCTGATATTGCCTTTCAGTTTACTGCCTTGCAGCTTCATGTTATGCCCTCTAGTATTACAGCTTCCCTGTCTTTGAAAAAGGTTTATTTGTTCATTAATACTCCTTAAGTATTTAAAGGTCTGTATCATATCTCCCCTGTTCCTCCTCTCTTCTAAAGTATACATATTTAGGTCTTGTAGGATTGTAGGAATGAGGCTGCAGAGTGTTAAAGGAGGGTAACGAGGGCAGAAAAGATTATTGAAGAGGAATAAGGACTCACCATGTACTGATACACTGTTGTTGTTAAGTGCCGTCGAGTCGGTGTTAATTGATGGCGACCTTCTGGATAGTTGTCCTAAATTGTGTTCGGTTTTCATTCAGGGGGTTCATTGTTGCAGATTGGTGCCCGTAACTGCTGTTATTGTATCGATCCATCTCATTGCTGGCCTTCCTCTTTTGTGTTGACCTTCTATCTTGCCAAGCATGATGTCTTTCTCTAATGATCTCTCTCTTCACATGATGTGTCCAAAGTATGAAAGTCGAAGTCTTGTCACCTGAGCTTCTAAAGAAAGCTTAGGTTTGATCTCCTCTAATACTGACTGGTTTGTTCTTCGGGCAGTCCATGGTATATGCAGTATTCGTCGCCAGCACCATAATTCAACGGCATCAATTGTCTTCCTGTCTATCTTTTTCACTGTCCAGCTTTCGCATCCATATGATGTTATTGAAAATACCATGGCTTGAATGAGTCAAATCTTTGTATGGAGACATCTCTGCTCTTGAGAATCTTGTCTAGTTCATTCATAGTCATTCTGCCAAGAGCAATGCATCATCGGATTTCTTGACTGCTTGTTGCTTCTTTATTGATAGTTGATCCAAGTAGGTTAAAGTTGTCCACGATTTCAATTTCTTCTCCTTCAACAATGAACTTACTGATTTTGCCAGTTGTCATGATCTTTGTCTTCTTTACATTAAGGTACAGGCCCATTTTAAGACTATGTTCCTTGATCGTGAGAAGCAAATGTTTCAGATCACCTTCACTTTCAGCCAGTAATGTGTTACTGCCCAGATGGGTGGTTTGTCTTGGTCTGGCATCTCAGCTGAAACCTGTCCATCTTGGGAGACCCTGCCAGTAGTTAAACTATTGATAGCTTAGCCCTCAGCATCACTGATGCACACAAGCCCTCACAGCACGACAAGCTGCAAACCAAGTGAGGGACTGATACACTACTCCAGGTCAAAAAAGCCATCCTGGTGGTATGTATAGCTGGTGTGAATGTTGGCACCAACTTTTGGTGAACACGCATATGATGATTATAGAATATGTCATAAGTCTGTACTTTCCCTCCCCCCCCCCCCCCCCCCAAGTACACACCTCCTCTCAACCTGAAATATGCTTCTTTTGATGTCACATACTCATAGGCGCCATTGCCCATATAGGCAGCTATTTTGATCACTTATAAAATAGTATTCAGTGTGTTTCTTGCCATTTCTGCGCCTATATGCCTAGTCCAGGTGTGGATATGGTGCCTATCTTTTATAAAATAACCCACATGGGGGTAATTTTATAAAGTAATTTTAACATCTCTTATAAAATTGCACCAGGTGTTATGTTTGTCAGAATGTGTTTGTTTTTATGATTTACTATTATCTTATGATTTGATGGTGGTTAGGCATTAGTGTTTTAATTATCTATTTATTTATTTATTTTAGGTTTTCCTATACCGCGCTCTTTAAAATCAGCTCGGTTTACATTAGAACAATTTTGTACAGTGCAGACGGCATCTGAACTGTACTTACAAGAAACAGGGTTTATAACTTGGTTAACTGGGGTAACTATATACAGGCTTCATAGCAGCAGGCTACTTAGTTAAATGACTATAATTATGTTATAGATTATTGCTTATAAATTGGTAGAGAGTACTTGGATGTTACTGCTTTGAGCAGAAGTACCATCCAGTGTCCCTACTAGAGTACTACACTGTAGCTGTGGAAGAGATCTAGCGTTTTCCAGAATAGGGGCTTTTACTTTTTGCCCAGTTACATCATGCTGGTAGGAGACTCCTCTGGGAGGGAAAATCCAAAACAAATATAAACACAGCCACTATATCATGAACTTGTACTGTAGGTAGTCAGCCCCAGCTCCTCATAACATCCAGGGGAGTCACAGACTCAGGAGCAGCAGAGGAAAGAGAAGAGGGTGTCTCAGGCTCCAGCATACGTCTTGAACTCTAGAGTGATTATGTCTACTTGGCTACCGCCCTCTCTGGCTCAAGAAAGAGAGCAGATCTGCCTGTCAGAAGACTAGGGTAGCCTCTTACTACAGGAAGAGAGGGTTGCAATTCACCTATCTCTGCCACCCAGGCACACTAGAGCCCCAGGAGCACCTGAAAGGCAGAATTGTGGCTCTGCACTTCAGGAGCCACCAGCTCAGAGGAGAATTAGAACCACCAGAGATTATCTGCAACCAGTGACACTAGAGGCAGGAGTGAACCAGAGCAGTATCAGGGACTTGTGCCTGGGCCGCTAGCAGCTCCAGGTATACTGTGACAAAGGTATTAGAGCAGAAGAGGGAGGTTCTCACAAATGGGAAGCCATCAGAAGTAATTGATTCAATGTAACAAATTGTACGACAAGGAGGAGAAGAGTCATTTGCTTGTACATAGTTCTATTTTTATTTCTCTGCCTTGATATTGTTGTTGTTGTATCAGTGACCCTAAAGTTCTAAGTTCAGGGTTCAGAACACAAAATATGGACTAGATATTCTTTTGAGAAGGGAAGAGGTGAGAGTGAAGTGCAAGTGCCAAGGCCTCCCAGTATATGCTGGTCCCATACAATGAACCCTGTAATTAAACTCCAAGAGTAGAAGAGTGAAAGACTGTAAAAACTCTTGGATTAGTCATTGTCTGCCACACAGTGAACAGGACCACTGTAGGGACCACGCAAAGGCAAGATGGCTGCATATGTTTTTATTGTATTCTGTCTAGATTTTTTGAATAGTGCTAAAAATGAATTATTTTTTTAAAAATAAAATAAATAATGTGTTGCCAGGTGCACAGTCTAGCTATAAGACTGTGTGAATCTACACACATAAAGCATAGTTACTCACCTGTAACAGGTGATCTCCGGGAACAGCAGGAATTTAGTCCTCACATATGGGTATCGTCGGTACCGACGGAGCCTGTGCGGGAACGCTCCCCAGCGTCCAATCAGAAAGCTTTTGGGAGCATCCCACAGCGCCTGCGTGCTGCCTTCCCGCCTTTCCCAACTGCCTCTCTCCAGTTGAGTTTTAAAGCTGAGACAAAGAGAGAGAGAGGAAAAGGAAAGAGATAGATAGAGAGATACAACTCCTAGGGGAGGTGGGTGGGTTGTGAGGACTAAATTCCTGCTGTTCCCGGAGATCACCTGTTACAGGTGAGTAACTATGCTATCTCCAGGAACAAGCAGGAATGTAGTCATCACATATGGGGACTCCCTAGCTTTAGGTGCCAGGGAAAGACCCCAGAAGTTGTGTGTCCCTGAAGAGGGCTCCACTTCCCCCCATGGATCTCTGGCATCCTACCAGGGATGTGGGTAGGAGTTGATTAGGTATGGAACAGGTGTTTGAGAACAGCCTGACCAAACAAGGCATCCCGGTGGGAGTCCTTGTCCAAGCAGTAATGGGCCGTAAAGGTATGAACCGAGGCCCAAGTGGCTGCTCGACAGATGTCGTCAATAGACACAGAGTGCAGATGAGCCATTGAGGCTGCCATGGCTCTCACATTGTGAGCTGTGACATGGCTCTCCAGAGAAAGGTTCTTACTCTGATAGGCGAAGGAAATACATTGAGCAATCCAGTTAGACAGTGTTCTCTTGGAGACTGGAAGTCCCAAATGAGAAGGATCAAAAGCAACAAAGAGTTGAGAGGACTTTCTATGTTGCTGTGTTCTTTGTAAGTAAAAAGCTAAAGCTCTTTTACAGTCCAAGGTATGAAGATTCCTCTCTGCATTTGATGCATGAGGCCCTGGAAAAAACACAGGTAGGTAGACCACTTGGTTCAGATGAAAAGGCGAGACCACCTTAGGCATAAAGTGTGGATGAGTCCTAAGGACGACCTTGTCATGATGGAACCTTGTATAAGGTGGATCAGCTACTAGCGCTTGCAACTCACTAATGCGGCATGCTGATGTGATTGCAATGAGAAAGATAACCTTCCAAGAAAGGAATTTCAAGGAGGTAGTAGCTAAAGGTTCGAAAGGTGGCTTCATGAACTGCCCAAGAACCAGATTTAAGTCCCATGCCACCGGTGGTGGCCTAATGGGAGGCTTAGTTAGAAGAAGGCCTTTCATAAATCTTGCTATAAGAGGATGAGAGGAAATAGGCTGTCCATTTAGAGGCTTAAGAGAAGCTGCAATAGCACTCAAATGGACTCTTACTGAATTAATCTTAAGACCTGCATTGGATAAATGAAGGAGATACTCCAGCAGTGATTCCAGAGGTATCGCAAGGGGGTTAAGACCCTTCTGCAAACACCATATGGTAAACCTTTTCCACTTGAAAGCATAAGAGCGTCTTGTGGAAGGTTTCCTGGAAGCAAGAAGAATATCTTTCACTTGTTGAGGGATATTAAGATCATGCAGATCTAGGCCTTCAGCAACCAAGCCCTGAGATGCAGAGACTGGGGATTGGGATGCCATTACATTCCGTCCTCCTGGGATAGGAGATCTGGAGCAGACCCTAACTCCAGGGAGGGAGCTTGAGAGAGAGGTAGAAGCAGAGGGTACCACACTTGCTGTGGCCAATGTGGAGCTATGAGAATCATATGGCCTCTGTCTCTCTGAAGCTTGAACAGGGTTTTGGGAATTAGGGGAATGGGTGGAAAGGCATACAGGAAGTCTTGACCCCAGTAAAGGAGGAAAGCATCCCTGGCCTGAGCCCCCTGAGCCAGAGTTCTGGAACAGAAACGGGGAAGTTTGGCATTCCACGGACTTGCAAAGAGGTCTATGTCCGTGGTTCCCCAAAGTTGAAATATCCTGGTCACCTGGTCTGCATGCAGAGACCACTCGTGTGAAAGCAGAACTCGACTGAGTCTGTCTGCCCAAGAGTTTTGAATTTATTTATTTATTTATTTAAACGGACTTGGTATACCGCTTTCTCATGAAATCAAAGCGGTTGGCACAGCAAACCATCAATGAAAGGGGGGTTGTCAGTAGCATGCAGTGGGTGATTTGTCACAGTGTGCTGTGTGGGTGAGTGTGGTTGATTTTGATGTGAAGCTATATACATTGTGCGCTTATGATACATATTTACAGTTACGTAATTACAATGATGGCTATGTTAACTTAAATGGTTGGTTAAGAGTTATTCTGTGAGGTCCTTGAAATGGTCTCTGAATAGTTCAGTTTTAAGCTGCTTTCTGAATTCTTTGATGTTGTTTGTTGCTCTGAGGTGGTCAGGGAGAGAGTTCCATATGGCGGGGACTGCCAGGGTGAAAGCTCTTTTTGATGTGGCTTGGTTTGTCCTGGTGTAGTCCTTTGGGGTTCTGATGTTGTTTGATGTTGCCTTTCTTCTTAGTCTTTTGCTGTCGTCAGCTGTTATGAGCTGTTGTAGGTTGTCTGCAGATAGGTTGTTTATTATTTTGAATGTGGTTAAGAGAACTTTGTAACGGACTCGGGAGCTGATTGGTAGCCAATGGAGGTGGTATAGTATGGGTGTGATATGTTCGTGGCTTATACTGTCTGTTATTAGTCTTGCAGCAGTGATTTGTGCTATTTGAAGCGGTTGTGTAGATTTTTTTGGGAGTCCTAGGTAGATTGGTTGCCGTAGTCCAGGGTGGGGGTGATGATGGCCTGGCAGACTGTTCGAAAATGCTCAGGAGCAAGGATGGGTTTGAGTCGTCTGATTGTCCTCATCTTGATGTAGGCGCTCCTAGTGGTCTTCGCAATGTGGGATTGAAGGTTGAGCTCCCTGTCAAGAGTTATTCCCAGGTATTTTATTTCTTGTTTTATTGGGATGGTAGCATTGTTTAGGTCGATGGAGGGCGTGGGTGTGAATGTTTGGTCTCTTGTTATGATCAGCGCTTCAGTTTTGTTATAGTTTATTGCTAAATTATTTTCTTGCAGCCATGTTGTCATCTCTTCAAAGCAGTTGGCTATGTTGTTGTAATCCGGTTTGTTTAGATTGATTCTGATGAATCTGATGCTCTCTGGTGAGGGCCCATATTCACAAAGCTTCGTTGCAAAGCGACAGAGAGCCTGTTCCCCCCTGCTTGTTCACATAGAACATGGGTACTTGATTGTCCGTATGAATGAGGACTGTCTTGTAGCTGAGCAGGGTGTGGAACACTTGCAGAGCAAGGAAGATTGCTCTGAGCTCCAAGAGACTGATATGTAGTGTGACACCGAAGATCTGCCCTGTGCCTTTAAAACACAGAAATCTGCTGGGTTTAGCACAGATTCTGACAGGCAGGGAGATCAAAAGCTTCCCAGTTTCCATGGGCAACCAAAGCAGGCTGAGACACGAGGTCTGAAGGCACGCCTAGCTAACAAACACTCCCCAAGTAATCAGGAGAACAGTTTGCACATGGGCAGGAAAACGCCCCTAAACCTGTATAAAAAACGTGTAAAGCAAACAGAGTTAGCTCAGAGAGATTTGGAGGATCAGAGAGATCTGGAGGAGCTGGATCTGGAAGAGCAGGGAGCTCAGAGAGACCGAGGCAAGCAGGAAGTTCACGAGGAACAGGAAGCTTGGCAAGTAAGAGGAGACTTGCAGGTCTCAGACGGAGGTTCAGAATACTCCCATGCTGACTCTGTTTTATTTGAGCCTTGGAGCAGAAAGCCAAGGAGGGATTTGAAAAGGGAAAGAAAGCTATCTGCCAGCAGAGGGATTAATTACAGGAAACCCTCACCCTTGACGCAGGGAGATTTTCCCAGACACAGAGCTCAGTGGAAGGAACGGAAGGCAGCTGGTAAGGAACCATATATAATAGAAAGGCAGAGCTGCTTGAAATACTTGCAACCTTGGGAAAAGGAAAGTAATTCAGTTGAAGATATTTGTATGAGTGAAGAAGATGAATGTGTGTCTCTAAAGCCCTGCAGAAGACTGCAAAGAGAAAAGTCTGTCAGGAACAGAACAGGGCAGTTTTATAAGCTATCCGGTAACTACCTGCCATATTGTGGAGAGGGCTGTGAAGGGAGTTCATAAACTGATTTAAGGAAGTTCCAAACTCTCTGCCCTAAAGAAAGTAAGGTGGTTGAAGAACCCATGATCACGGAGCCAAGTAGTTTAACTCCTTATATTGAAGACATGGATTGCTCATTGGTAATGACTGACATAAGTTCTCTGCGCTAGCTGAAGACAAGAGTGCCTTGTAGAGAGCTGAATGTGCACAGAGGAAACTGTCAGCATTTTTACCTGGTTTCTGTTTGTTATAATCCCTGTTTTTGTTCAAGCGAGAAGCTGTGTTTTCTTTTCTTTTCACCTTTAGTTTTGCCAGAAGCATGGTCACCTCTTGAGTTCTTGTGTTTTGTACTATTTTGAAAATCCAAACCCCGGGAGGGGAATAAAAATCTTTTTTCAACCTGACCACTCAGTCTCAACTACTCCTTTTCATATAGAAGGGTCAGGCCCAGCAGTGTGACTGGCTGCCTATGCCTCAGTCCAGCCACTGCTGGTGACAGTAGATAACTCTCTTGTGGAGACCAGGTGCCCTGGGTGGAGAGGTCTTGCAGATGAGCTCCCCAACCCATTGGAGAAGCATCTATTGTGAGAGTTGCTTGGGGTAAGGGCTGCTGGAAAAGGGACCCCAGCAACAGGTTTTGAGTGGACTTCCACCACTGGAGGGACAAAATGAGGCAACTTGTGATCCGAGAGAAATCATTTTGAATTTCTCCTTGACAAGGAATTTGTTCAATTCTCTGAGGTCTAAGATAGGTCTGTAACCCCCTGTTTTCTTTGGAATAAGAAAATAAGAGGAATAGAACCCTGTACCCTGTTGATGAAGGGGTACTTCTTCTATTGCCCCTTGGGCAATAAGGATAGCGACCTCCTGACCTAACAGATTGATGAGAGAGGTCGGAGAATTAAACTGCCTTACTATTGTGTGAGGGGGCATGCTTGAAAAATGAAGCTTGTACCCCTCCTTTATGATGGAGAGTGTCCAATGCTCTGCTGTTTGCCCCCATCTGGGAGCAAAATGACATAACCTTCCTGGAATGGTGGAAGGTTCTGGTCCCCCCAGAAGCAGGAAGGCTAAGTTCTCTAGATGAGAGTCAAAGGCCCTGTGGAGGCTGAGCCTGCTGGGCCGGTTGAGGCCTAGCAGCCTTTACTTTCTTCTGTTTGGGTGGTTGCTGACTTTTCTTGGCAAGCTGACCTGCAGAACGTCCCTGCTGAACATAAGCAGGGTAAAATCTTTTCTTTTTAGAAAATAATGTTTTTTTGAACAATTTCTTTCTAGCAGGATCAGCAGTGGACTTGGACAATCTGTCCAAGGTGGAATTTTCAGCATCCATTTCATTGGCTTTTTCCTGCCAATCTTTACCAAACAGGTTCTCACCAGTACAAGGGATATTTCCCAATTTATCTTGTACCCAGAGCTCTAGATCAGATGCCTGGAGCCAAGCAATTCTACGTGCCCCTATGGCAATAGCCGAGGTTCTGCTTATGCACTCAAAGCAGTCAAAGGCTGCACGGTTCGAAAATTTAGAGACATCTTGCGCATGTTTGACCCAAGTGAGAAAATCCTGTCTTTTATCTTCAGAAAGGAAAGGACTGAAAGCCTCTAAATTATCTGTGACCTCCTTCAGGAACATTCCTATGTACAGACTATAGGAACTGATCCTGGCAGAAAGCATGGAAGCTTGGAAGACTCGACGTCCAAAAGCATCCAGGGTTCTGCACTCACGTCCTGGAGGATTAGAGGCATGCCTTTTTGCACTCTTAATCCTTCTCATAGCTGACTCCACTACAATAGAGTGGTGAGGAAGCTGAGTCTTATGGAACCCAGGACAAGGAGGGACTCGATACATAGTATCTAGTCTACGAGAATGAGGAGAGGTGGTAAGAGGTGTTTCCCACATCCTCAACATGAGATCATATAAAATCTCATAAATGGGCAAGGTAGCTGCCTCCTTAGGAGTTTTGGGATATTGTAGAATTTCCAACTCCTTGGCCCTTGGCTCTGTTTCAGGGGCCACAGTAAGGGACAGGCCCCGAGCCACTTCCCTGCTAAAATCTTGGAAGGAAATATCCTCTGGAGGAGACATCCTGCGTTTAGCGGAGGAGGGCTCCTCTGGGAGAAACATCGCTGCTTCGACAGAACTGTCAGAATCCTCAGATTCTTCTGAGGACTCGCAGTATCGTCTGTCTGGATGCTCTTGAAGAGCCCGATACCCGTACCAACCGAAGTCGATACCGGGAGTAACTGGTACCAGGGTATCGGTACCGAGAGTCATCGGATGACTGGGTACCGGCAAAGCAGACACCGATGCCGATGTCGATGCTATCGGTACCGGTACCGATACTGATGGCGGTGTCGGTACCGGTGGGACTGTCTGTCGCAGTTCTTAGGGCTTCGATGCCGCAAGGAAAGCCGCCAGACTGCGTTCCATAGCCAGAACTCTCTGGTCTATAGACGCTGCCAATGCCTGGATGTCAGTACCGGAGGAGACCGCCGGTACCCCAGAGCATGGCACCAGTAGTTCTGCTGAGGTCGAGGCCTCGAGAACATCCTGGAACCCCGATAATGCTTTGGAAGCCGAAGCCTCCCGTCGGGGTAATTTTGCCGGTGCAGAATCCTCGAGGGCAACGCCAGAGGCATCGCGATGCTTAGAAGGAGATCTACCCTTCGAGGACCGGCTGGATTTATGTTTAGTTACCTGAGATCCACGGGAGGAAGAAGAAGCCCTGGAAGACGTCGATGCCACCGAAGCTGCATCAGAGGGAAACAGGCAACTGAGCTTAGCAGCTCGGTTCTGACATCATGGCGCAGGACATACAATCCGTGATGGAGTGGTTAGGACCTAAACATTTTAGACACCATTCATGGGTGTCGGTGACGGAAATGGTACCGCCACACTTGGTGCACTTTTTGAAACCTGAAGCAGGTTTCTCCATGGTAAGGAAAAATTTTGGGCCTAAGGCCCAAAAAAGCGCGTGCACCTGAAGAAAAAGAAAAAAAAAAAATATATATATTTTTTTACAGGAATAGGAAAGAAAAGACTGGCGGTACCGGTAGAGCGTCGAGGAAGACAGACGTGACCACAAAAAAGAAAAAGACAAGAAAGAATTCTTCTGCGGTGACAGGAACACGACCTACTGGCTCCGCGGAAAAAGAAGAATTGGAGAGAGGCAGTTGGGAAAGGCGGGAAGGCAGCACGCAGGCACTGTGGGATGCTCCCAAAAGCTTTCTGATTGGATGCTGGGGAGCGTTCCCGAGCAGGCTCCGTCGGTACCGACGATACCCATATGTGATGACTACATTCCTGCTTGTTCCTGGAGATTACTCCATGTGCAGACATTTCTACCTTTTCTTGAGCAGGCAATGTAGCTGCAATTTCTTCAGAATTTGAACTAGTATTATATAAAGACACATAGTTATCATTAAAAATAGGCTAAAAAAAAGGAACTTCCCTACTGACTTAACCTAGGCATCCTGTTATAAAATTGCCCTTAAAGTTGCAGCGGTGGTCACCATATTACATGTATATTCAGCACTGCCGACTCTACACACAGTGGCACTGAATATACATATTTATATATATGCCATAGCCAGCATTTAAATGAATACAATGCCACCATTGAATTTTACAGCACGGGTTCAGACAGAATTACAGTGTTGAGACACTCCTCACCTCTCTAATTGATAACCAAAACATGGATTAATACTCGTATTCCTTGATATTTCAGCAACCTTCAACTCCATAAGACATAGGAAACTCATCAAGTGTCTCATAGATATTGGAATAGGCAGCATCCCCCTAAAATGGTTCTGTTCCTACTTATCTGAAGGCACCCAGCAGGCTACACTGAGAATTACCTCAAGGATCAGCACTCTCATCCCATCTCTTTAATCTATATATCCAACCCGTTTGTACTATTTCCAGAATTATATGATAAAATACTACATTTATGCAGACAATCTTATGTCATATGCTCCTTTTACGACCAATAATCCAGACTTCTCCTCCATCAACGAAATGACACGCTGGCTATACGATCACAGCCTCACGATCAACTACAATAAGAATGAAGTCCTAATCATCAATAGAGATCCCTCCTATGCACCCCAAAAACAATAGCGATCAACAGCTTTAACATCCCCATAAAAACTGAGGTCAAATACCTTGGTGTGACACTAGATCAAAATCTGAACTTACAAACTCATGTTAAGAGAGCACCAGCCTCAGCATATCATAAAATCAAATTATTACATAACCTCTGACCGCTTTTGGATGCTAGCCTCTCCTGAACAGTTTGCCAAGCAATCATTCCTCACCTGGACTACTGTAATTTCATACTTCAAGTCCTTCTGAAATACGCATTCCTTCCCCTACAGCCAGCTCAAAACACTGCAGTTCATATGATTTGAAAAACACCAAGCCAAGAACACATCACTTCATTCCTTAGAAGCCTACACTGGTTACCCATTCAAGTGCATATAAAATACAAGTCAATCATGAATACTTACAAGAATCTACACAACATGATTGCAGACCACCTACAAACCCTCATATAGGCAGGGGCAGCTCAAGGCAATCTGCTGCCTGAGGCAAAGGATGAGAAGGCGCACCCACACCCGCACCCCCCCCCCCCCCCGGAGAGGGGGGTGAAGCTCTCAAAACTCTAGTCAGGGACTTAACCAACAAAAAAAGTCAATTAGATAGTGTGCAGGAAATGAAGATGTTCGCACACCAAGGAACTAAAAGAAAGAGTGAGAACCAAAAGCAGTTTATAACACCAAATTATAACTCATTTTTATTTTGCTATAAACAGTATTATTATTCTTGCTTTTTCTTTTTGAACATATATTTTGCATTCACAGAACCCCCTCCCTCAACAATGGGAGCAGAACAGAACTAGGATATTCACCCACAGAACTCAATATCTAAAAAACACCAAATCTGATTCTGATCATCTCACTAACAATAATAAATATACATTCTCCAGTACCAGGCATATTGTGAACTAATACAAAACTCTACAACAAAGTCACTGAGGATCTGTAGAGCAAATCTACCATACCATACCAGCACCAACTTCCAAAACTCACATAAGGAGTCTACCACAAAAAGCAGAACTATAAATACTGCAGCGGGCCATGGAACATCCAACACCTATTTGAAAGGCTGAACAATTCAGATTACTACAGTACAGATCTCTACATACAAACTTCATGTTAACAGAACACCTGGCCTTGGCCACACACTCAGAACACTGACCCTCACCAAGTGCAGAATAAGTGATCATAACCTAAAAATAAACATATGTAGATAAAAATGAAGCTGCAACCACAAGAAGTCAGATTCTACATACAATGCAGTAGAAAGACATGCATTTCCCTGTACTTTATAAAATATAAAGATAGCACACCAAGTTTGATCATTAAATTGAAAATCAAATTTTCTTCTTTCTTTGTCTGACCATTTTATTCTCTGATCATGCTGGTCCCAATCTGAAGTTTCTGCTTTCCTCCACCAGTGCCCCCCCTGTCTGCTTCCCCCCAGGGGCGGCATGAGGGTGATGCAGCCATATGCAGAGATTCTTTGCGGCAAAAATGTATATACCACCCATCTAAAATCCCAGGTGGCTTCCAACCATGCACATGCAATTTAGTAAAATAGATGTTACAATAAACATGCTTACTGGCATGCCGAAAGACAGAGTGAGGCGGTTTTGGGGGCATTTTTTGCCACCCCCAAAACTTTGCAGCCTTATTATAGAGCCGCCCTTGCATACCAAACATCAGACTGAGAAGGCATCAAAACCAGAATCTACTTAAAATTCCAATATACAAAGCAACCAGCACACAAACAACATGTCAACGAGCATTCTCCATCTATGGTCCAACCTTATGGAATTCTCTTCCAAACAACATAAGAGCTATAAAAGACATAAAAGACTTAAAAAAAAATAAAACTTATATTTTCCAGTAATTCTTTGGGACTGATACATAAGCACCCATGACACATCCACCAATTAATTGCTCAAGAAAAAACTAAAAGGAGCAGTTACAAAGGTTAAAGACTTACATCAAGCTTTGGTGTTGTTGAAAAATACTATCTTGGAAGCCCAGACCAGCTGTATTCCACGTTTTAAGAAAAGTGGAAGGAAGTCCAAAAAACTGCCAGCATGGTTTAAAGGTGATGTCAGAGAGGCTGTTGTCAAAAAAAAGCATCTTTCAGGAAATGGAAAAAAGAGTCAAACGAGGAAACCTGGAAACAGCACAAGCACTGGCAAGTTAAATGCAAGGCATTGATAAGGCAGGCAAAGGGAGAATTTGAGAAGAAGATTGCTGCGGAAGCAAAAACGCATAATAAAGACTTTTTCAAGTACATTCGAAGCAAAATGTGAGAGAGTGAGTTGGTTCATTAGAACAGTGTTTTTCAACCTTTTTTGTGCAAAGGCACACTTTTTTCATGAAAAAAATCACGAGGCACACCACCATTAGAAAATGTTAAAAAATTTACCTCTGTGCCTATATTGACTATAGAAACATAGAAAAATGATGACAGAAAAAGACCACAAGGCCCATCTAGTCTGTCCTTCCATAACAACAACTACAACAGTCCACTTTTTACCTTTAGAGATCCTCTGTGTTGGTCCCATGCTTTTTTGAATTCAGTTACTGTCCTCATCTCTACCACCTCCACTGGGAGACTATTCCACGGATCCACTACTCTTTCCGTAAAGAAATATTTCCGCATATCACTCCTGAATCTATCTCCCTTCACCCTCATCCCATGTCCCCTCGTCGCAGAACTTGCTTTCAATTGAAAGAGGCTCTCTCCCTGAACATTTATGCCACGGAGGTATTTAAACATCTCAATCATATCACCTCTATCCCGCCTTTCCTCTAAGGTGTACATATTAAGATCCTTAAGTCTGTCCTAATATGCTTTATAATGAAGACTACTAATCATCTTAGTAGCAACCCTCTGCACCGACTCCATCCTGTTCACATCCTTTTGAAGGTGCGGTCTCCAGAATTGCACACCATACTCCAAATGAGGTCGCACCAAAGACTTATACAGAGGCATTATCACCTCCTTTTTTTCTGCTAGCCATTCCTCTCCGTATGCACCCAAGCATCCTTCTAGCTTTTGCCGTCGCCTTTTCTACCTGTTTAGCTACTTTAAGATCATCGGACACAACTACGCCTAGGTCCCGCTCTTCTTTAGTGGACAAAAGTACTTCACCTCCTATGCTGTATTGCTCCCTTGGATTGCTGCAGCCCAAATGCATGACCTTACATTTTTTAACATTAAATCCCAGCTGCCAAAGTCTAGACCATTCTTCAAGCTTAGCTAGATCCCTCCTCATG
This sequence comes from Ichthyophis bannanicus, assembly GCA_033557465.1. Classification (NCBI taxonomy): domain Eukaryota; kingdom Metazoa; phylum Chordata; class Amphibia; order Gymnophiona; family Ichthyophiidae; genus Ichthyophis; species Ichthyophis bannanicus. The sequence goes on along the minus strand of CM066034.1, from coordinate 557,623,032 downwards.
TTATCTACACCTTCCTGGGTGTCTACTTTATTGCAGATTTTGGTATCATCCGCAAAGAGGCAAACCTTACCCGACAGCCCTTCCGCTATATCACTAACAAAGATGTTAAAAAGAATCGGACCAAGGACAGATCCCTGGGGCACACCACTGGTAACATCCTTCTCCTCAGAGTGAGCTCCATTTACTTGTACTCTTTGTCGCCTCCCACCCAACCAATTTCTAACCCAAGCAGTAACTTTAGGGTCCATCCCTAGGGTGCTCAGTTTGTTTATAAGTTGCCTGTGAGGAACAGTGTCAAAGGCTTTACTGAAATCTAAATACACCACATCTAGAGCTCTCCCTCGGTCCAACTCCCTGGTCACCCAGTCAAAGAAATCAATCAGATTTGTCTGACAAGACCTGCCTCTGGTGAATCCATGCTGCCTCGGATCCTGTAATCCGCTGGACTCCAGAAACCTCACTATTTTCTCTTTCAACAGCGTTTCCATTAATTTACTCACCACCGAAGTTAAACTAACCGGCCTGTAGTTTTCAACCACATCCTTACTTCCGCTTTTGTGTAAAGGCACCACATGAGCCTCTCTCCAGTCCTTTGGCACCACTCCCGACTCCAACGAGGCATTGAAAAGGTCAGTCAGTGGAGTTGCTAGAACGTCCCCAAGTTCCCTCAGTATTCTAGGGTGTATCCCATCCGGTCCCATCGCTTTGTCTACTTTAAGTTGAGCTAGTTTCTCACGCACACAGTCTTCTGAAAATTGTTCAAGATGTCCCTCGCTTCTGTTCTTATTTGTGGGTGTTTTCTGAGGTCCTGCTCCTGGTTCTTCATCTGTGAACACAGAACAAAAATATTTGTTAAGCAATTCCGCTTTATCCTTATCAGCTTCTACATATTCCCCCCCTGTACCCTTGAGTCTGACAATACCACTTTTGCCCTTCCTCTTCTCACTAATATATCTGAAAAATGTCTTATCTCCCCATTTTATTGCATTGGCTATTTCCTCCTCCTTTTGAATCTTTGCCTTCTTGACTACTTTGCTAGCTTCTCTAAGTTGTTCCAAATACAGATGCCTGTCTTCCTTTCTCTGTGATTTCTTGTATTTCATGAAGGCCTCCCTCTTTTTTTTCACTTTTTCAGCTACTTCCTTCGAAAACCATAGCGGTCTCCTGTTCCTTTTGCCTTTATTTACCATTTTAACAAAAAGGTTGGTTGCCTTTAAAATACCCCCTTTCAGTTTTGCCCACTGTTGTTCTACATCCCCCAGCTGTTCCCATCCCACTAACGACTCCCTGAGGTATTGGCCCATCTTCGCAAAGTTAGTCTTCCTAAAGTCTAAGATCTTCACCTTGGAATGGATTCTAACAGCCCTAGTCCTAATACTGAACCACACCATCTGGTGATCACTGGATGCAAAATGATCTCCCACTACAACATCAGAACCACTTTCACCATTGGTAAGCACCAAGTCCAGTATGGCCCCTTCACGTGTGGGGTCTGTTACCAATTGCCTGAATAGTTCTCCCTGTAGAGAATCCAGGATCTCCTTACTCCTAGATGATACTGCAGCAGGATAGTGCCAATCAACATCTGGCATATTGAAATCTCCTAGCAGTAGCACTTCCCCTTTCCTAGCAATGCTGCGTATGTCTTCAATTAACTCTCTGTCCACCTCTTCCTCTTGTGAGGGAGGTCTGTATATCACACCAATGCAAATAGATTTCTCTTTCCCTCTTTCTAGTTTAACCCACAATGCCTCCTCTCTCCCTTTTAAGCTCTGTAATTCCAAAGCTTTAATAGTAGTTTTTACATATAGTGCTACTCCTCCTCCCCTTCTTCCTACCCTGTCCTTTCTGAATAAAGTATAGCCAGGTATAGTTACATCCCAGTCATGGTTTTCTGTGAACCATGTTTCTGTAACTGCCACTAAATCTAAGTCAGCCACTCCCACCAAAGCTTCAACTTCAGAGATCTTATTTCCCATGCTACGGGCATTAATACACACTGCTTTCCATATGTTACCCCTGTTACCCATTTCCATAAAGGTATTTAATGTATCACTTACCTGGGGGCTTTCACTTACCTGGGGGCTTTCTTCACCCATCCCCAACGAATCTAGTTTAAAGCCCTCTTCAGTAGATTAGCCAGTCTACTACCAAAGATGTGTTGACCTTTCTTGGACAGATGGATGCCATCTCTGCTCTGCAACCCTTGGAACAGCATCCCATGGTCTAGGAAACCAAAACGCTCTCGAAGACACCATCCACGCAGCCATGCATTAATCTCCAGGATGCGAGCCTCTCTGCCTTGGCCTTTACCCTCAACAGGGAGGATTGAAGAGAACACCACCTGTGCACCTACCTGCTTCACCCTCTGTCCCAGAGCCATGAAGTCACTTTTGATACGTTCCGAGGTATACCTGGCAGTATCATTTGTTCCAACATGGATTAGCAACATTGGGTAATAGTCAGTGGGCTTGATGAGTCTCGGCAAATTCTCCGTAACATTTTGGATCTTGGCACCAGGCAGACAGCATACCTCTCTGGACATCAAGTCTGGTCGGCAGATGGACGCCTCAGTACCCCTCAGAAGAGAGTAATTCTCTTGAATAGGAATCAAACACAAAGAAATTATTTTATAATTACTTTATGAAATAATAAAGTATTTTATAATTGTTCATATTTCTGTTTACTTACTCAGTGCGAAACCTGGGCCTGTTTGGCTGAACACAAAGCTGATATTCTGGCAGGAATCGAAGAAAGACACACACGTAGCTCTTCGTCAACAGCTCTCAGTCTCTCTCTGTCTTTAGTTTTTATAGCAATCAGGCTTGAAAAGCTCATCTCACACAGATATGTAGTGGAAAATGGGAGCAATGTCAAAATAGCTTTGTTTGCCAGAACGGGGAACTCCTTGGCAGTATCCAACCAAAAACTGTCCAAAGGTAGATCAGCAAATCTTAGCTTGAAACCACAATTTTGTCTCAGTTCAGTTAGTTCCTCCTGCTCCTGTAAAGTCATGTCCTTTCCACCAACTGATGCTGAGCTATAAGGGTCCCTAACCCAGTCAAGGCATTCAGTGGAGACTGAAGAGAAATAACATGACAACTTCTCCTCGAGAGTTTTTAAATGTTTAACTATTATCTCACTCAGTGCAGCAGTGTGAACACCTTGCCATTGCTTGGTGAGTGTGAACATTTCAAGATTGCCACTTTCCACGTGTTGATTCCAGAGTTGCACCTTTGAACGGAATCCATTTATTTTATCTGTACTTGTAAGCAGATTTTCATTTCGGCCTTGCATTCGTGTGTTCAGCTCATTCAGATGATGAAAAATATCTGCCAGGTATGCCAGCCTTGCACACCACTCATCACTTGTAAGCAGCTTTTCGTAATCTGACCTCTCATTTGTCAGAAACACTTTAAGTTCCTCCCGCAGCTCATACACACGAACCAAGACCTTGCCACGCGACAACCACCGGACCTCCGTATGAAACAGCAAGGTTTTATGCTTCGCTCCCATCTCCTCACACAAAGCTGCAAACATGCGACTTTTCACGGGTCGTGACTTTACAAAGTTTACCATGCGCACAACATCATCCAACACAGGAACTAGGTCTGCTGGTAAAGTCTTGGCTACGAGGGCCTCACGGTGTAAAAAACAATGCGTAACAATCACATCTGGATTTCTTTCCTTCACTCTGCTTACAAAGCCTTTGGTGCGCCCGACCATGGCTGCAGCTCCATCGGTGCAGACACTTGTGCAGTTTTCCCACTTAAGTCCTCCTTGTTCAAGGTATTCTGATGTGACCCGAAAAATTTCTTCTCCTGTTGTTTTTTCTGGCAATGCCTTGCAAAAAAAGAAGTTTTCTCTAATTGCATCACCATCCACAAAACGCACATTGGCCAAGAGTTGAGCATGTCCACTGATATCAGTAGACTCGTCAAGTTGCAATGCAAAATTTCTCACTGATACGGATCTTTTCCAAAACCACACTTTCTATGTCTGCAGACATGTCATTAATACGTCTGGAAATTGTGTTGTCTGAGAGAGGGACTTTGTCTATTTCCTTAGCTGCTTCAGGTCCAAGCATCTCCTCTACAATAGCTTTGCAGGCGGGAAGTATTAATGTCTCTGCCACAGTGTGCGACTTTTTTGACTCGGCTATAAGTTCAGCAACTAGATAGCTAGCTTTAAGAGCTCTTTCATTTACCTTTGTGGTTTTTCTCGTGAAAATTGCCTGTTTCTCCGTGTTTTCACGCAGGCAAACAAAAAAGTCCGCATTCTTGTTTTGAAGCGAAGGGTGTTTCGTTTGGAGATGGCGTTTAAGTTTACTTGGGACCATAGCACTGTTAGATAGCTTTTCACCACACACCACACACAGTAGAGTTGGTTTCTTTGCATCTCCGGTGAAAGTAAATCCAAATGAAATATAGCTTTCGCTATATTGCCTTCTGCCAGAGAATTTCCTTGAGCTAACCATCTTTGCTTTCTTTTGATCCCCACTCATACTTGGGCTCTTATCTGGCTCCGAATTTTGTTCAGAATCCAGTTCTTTCCTTTTCAAAAATTTGTCCATCACTGCAGTATCTATTCCTGTCTCACTGTCACTCAGTACTTACTGCGCTTGTCTCCTCCAGATAGCCGCTGTCCGTCACACTCAGCACTCCATCCAGATCCATCAGTCAGCGCTCTTCTGCTCCTGTCTCCTCCAGATCCATCACTCAGCGCTCTTCTGTGCTGCGTCCACGATAATCCTCCAGAGTCCAGATCCTTCGGTGCTCTTCTGCGCATCGGCGATCTACTGCGATGTCTTCTCCTGTCAGTGTAACAGTGACACCGGAGCTATTTATAGTCCGTAACATGCGCTTCGGCTCACAAATAGACCAATCATTAGAATCTAATGATTGGTCTATTTGTGAGCCGAGGCCACATGTTACGGATGAAATTGGAATTTTTCCCACGGCACACCAGACAATATCTCACGGCACACTAGTGTGCCGCGGCACAGTGGTTGAAAAACGCTGCATTAGAAGATAGAGGGGTTAAAGGGGCACTAAGAGGCGACAAGGCGATAGCGGAGAGACTGAATGATTTCTTTGCTTCGGTCTTTACTGAGGAAGATGTAGGGATGTTACCCATGACTGAAGTGGTATTTAAAGGTGCGGAAGAATTGAAGGAAATATCGATACATCGGGAAGATGTATTACAACTAGTAGATAAACTGAAGAGTAGCAAATCACCTGGGCCGGATGATATATATCCAAGGGTGTTGAAAGAACTGAAATAATAGATTGCAGACCTGCTATTTGTAATTTGTGAACTATCATTTATTTATTTATTTAACAAGCATTTCTATACCGCTCTTTCCCATGGTTCAAGTGCGGTTTACAGAGAACAATAGTTTATAAGGTATGGAGAGGTTCATACCTAGTCATTTTACATATAATAATTGTAACTTTTGCAGGTAACAGTATAACTAAATGCATTAAAATCATCTGTAATACCTGAAGATTGGAGGATGGCGAACATAACACCAATTTTTAAAAAGGGTTCCAGGGGTGATCCGGGAAACTACAGACTGGTGAGCCTGACGTCAGTACCGGGAAAATGGTAGAAACCATCATAAAGAACAAAATTGCTGAATATGTAGATAGTCATGGCTTAATGGGAGAAAGCCAACATGGCTTTAGACAAGGAAGATCTTGTCTTACTAATTTGTTATATTTTTTGAAGGTGTGAATAAACAGGTAGACAAAAGTGAGTCGGTTGATATAGTGTATTTGGACTTTCAGAAAGCCTTTGACAAGGTTCCTCATCAGAGACTTTTGGCAAAACTAAAGAGTCATGGGATAGGAGGCAGTGTACTATTGTGGATCAGGAACTGGTTAAAAGATAGAAAGCAGAGGGTAGTGCTAAATGGCCAATTTTCCTAATGGAGAAAGGTGAATAGTGGTGTACCCCAGGGATCTGTGCTGGGTCTGCTGCTTTTTGACATATTCATAAATGACCTGGGAAGTGGAATAATGAGTGAGTTAATCAAATTTGCAGATGACACAAAACTATTTAAAGTTGTTAAAACCCAAGAGGATTGTGGAAAATTGCAAGAGGATCTTGATAAATTGGAAGACTGGGCATCAAAATGGCAGATGAAATTTAATGTGGACAAGTGCAAAGTTATGCACCTAGGGAAGAACAAACCAAACTATGGTTACACGATGTAAGGTTCCACATTAGGAACCACCACCCAGGAAAAAGATTTAGGCGTCATTGTTGATAACATGTTGAAACCCTCGGCCCAGTGTGCAGTGGCGGCCAAGAGAGCAAATAGAATGCTAGGTATCATAAGGAAAGGAATGGAAAATAAAACAAAGGATATTATAATGCCTCTATATTGTTCCATGGTGAGACCGCACCTTGAATATTGTGTGCAATTCTGGTTGCTGTATCTTAAAAAGGATATAGTGTTATTAGAAAAGGTTCAGAGAAGAGCCACCAAAATGGTAAAGGGGATGGAAGGATACCCCTATGAAGAAAGGCTAAAAAGGTTAGGGCTCTTTAACCTGGAAAAGAGATGGCTGAGGGGAGAAATGATAGAAGTCTATAAAGTAATGAACGGAGTGGAACGGGTAAACGTAGATCGATTGTTTACGTTATCAGAATATAGAAAGGCTAGGGGACATGCAATGAAGCTACAGGGTAAACTATTTAAGACTAATAAAAGAAAATATTTTTCCACTCAACGTGTAATCAAACTCTGAAATTTGTTACCGGAGGATGTAGTAAAGGCTGTTAGTGTAGCTGGGTTTAAAAAAGGTTTGGACAAGTTCCTGGAGGAAAGGTTGTCAGACGGCTGCCTGGGTGAGAATCTTCACAGTCTTGGCAAGTGCATATATCTATATGATTTGCAAGGGATTGTGGGCAATGCAGTTCATTCACACCAGACACAGCTGCTCACAATAATTAGTTGTGCTTTTGGGTAAAGCCAATAAGATATTTATTTATGGGGTTATTTCTCCCAACACAGATATGCTTGGTAGCACATAAATCAGGTTACTTGCTTTCAGTGTTAAACTTGAAAAAAACAAAATCAGGAAAACAACCTTTGTTTGTTTGTTTAACCTTTAAACTTGTCAGGCAATTAAAGCAAAAGAAATAAGACCTGGTTGGTACAAACTGGTTTTTTTCTGTAGGCATTAGCTAATGTTTTCTTAGCATATCAAACAACAAATCAAAAGCCACAAAGAAAGAAAAAAACCCTGTTCTTCTCAGGTTAACTTCTTGTATCTTCCCACCTAGATTCAGAAGTGATTCTCTCCTAGCTCACAAGCAATTAGGTAAGGCTCAATTGCTAGCAGTTATCCAGCTGAAACCCCTTAGCTGGCTTGCTTTCTACTGCGTGGATCAAATCCTGCTTCAGGAGCTTTCCTGAGTAGATTAAAGAACAAGTTTGTATTTCTTTGTGATGGTTGCTGTACTTTATAACAGAAAGTTACCAAAGGAGTTTAGACAGAGAGCAGTCCATGTAAACAGAATCTTCATCTGCTATCATTTCCCCTTCTTCAACAAGCATGGGTTCAAGATCATGGATTGGCACAGATGAATCTCTCAATGGAGCACTTTCAGGAGAATACTTGTTTCCCTGCTGTCTTTCAAGGTTATAGCTAGGGCATAGATCAGTGTTCATACCTGAGCTTCCATTGCTGTTAGAGTTCCTCTCTATATAGCCTGGCCAGTATGTAGTCCAGTTCTTATGTCCAGCCTTCCAATCCAGATCCCTGGACACTGGATCTCTCTTCACATACCTTCTGGCACGGGTCTTAGGGTCCCTTCCACATGCAGCCGTCTCCCTCACAGGTAGCGTCTGGAGATTCCTAGCTCTGCAGCACCATTCCTCTGGCTTTCCCCAGTCCAATGGTGTATGCTGGCCCTTGGAATGCCTCCCAGTATACGTACTGCTCTGGACTCTTCTAGACCTCTCAAAGGCTTTTCTCTTCCTTCTTCAAAAGGGTTTCCTGCCCTCTCTGTCCGTCCGGTTTGGCTTCTGCTTCTGATGATGATGATCCTCAGGATAATTCTCTGTAGAATAAACTCTACCTTTATTCTGCCTAGATGAGTGCTCCCCCCTAATACAGTGCAGCTGTGCTGAATCAGGCTCTGCCCTTTGAGATGAGTGCTTAGGGATTACCTCATAGCCCTCCTGATTGAACACACGTTTCCCCACTTCAGCTACTCTAATGGCTGTTGGAAACCTGGTGCATTCTGGGACTGGTAGTCTTTTATGGGAAAATTCTGTTTTCTTATTTCTACCAGAACTGACAGGTTGCTTGTTCAGAGTCACTTCACCTTTCCTATAGCTCCTTCCTGAGCTATGATAAGCTTCCTTATCACAAGGTCCATAAACCATTATTAAGAAGGTACCCAGGATATCAATACTTGACCCAATAGAAGCATTGTGGAACCTGTGTCTTTTGGGGAAACTGCTAGGTACGTATGACCTAGATTGGTCACTGTTGAAAACAGGATACTGGGCTTGATGGACCTTGGTCTGACCCAGTGTGGCATCCTCGTATCTTATGTTCTTAAGATAATATTCCCAATCAAAACTTCCTTTGTACATAAGTTTTACCTTTGCTCCTATACACAAGAGAGCAATTGCTTCCCCGCCCTACCAATTGCATGCCTTTTCCCCTTCTCTCTGGACTTTCACTGTGACCTGTGCCATATGGTGGCAATCACCAGTCAGCATGTGGCCTTTGAGCCAGTGACACCTGGGGATGGTACTGGAGGGAGACTGGAAGGGAGCTGACACCTGGGGGTGGGACTTGAAGATATTGACACTTGGGGATGGGACTGGTAGGTGACTGGGAAATGGGGAGGAGGCTGGAAGGGAGGGGGCACTGGGATTGGAAGGGAGTTGACACATGGGAATGGCATTAGAAGGGGGATGGATACAGGGTAGGGTAACCAGAAAGGTGCTGACACGATGGGGGGTGGGGGTGCAGCACTGGGAGTGGAAGTGAACTGATACTTGGGATGGTATTTGGACTAGAACGGGCTGGACAATGGGGAAGGAGGGGGACTGAAAGGGAATGGACATCATTGGTGGTGCTGCGAATGCAAAGAGGTTGACGCTGGAAGGTTCTGGGAGGGGAGGACTAGAAAGGGAGCTGATACTGGGGAGGGTTACTGGGAATGGAAATAGGCTGATAGAAGGAAGTGAAGAAAACAAAAGGAGAGAAGAAATGGCAGAGGGAATACAGACCATAGAAAGAAAGCTAAGAAAAGACAGGAAAGCAGAAGTCTCAGATGGGGACCAGCATGATCAGAGAAAACATAGTTATTCAACTGCAACAGGTAATCTCCGGGAATAGCAGGAATTTAGTCTTCACATCTGGGTGACGTTGGTACTGATGGAGCCTGTGCAGGAACGTTCCCCAGCATCCAATAGGAAACCCTTTGGGAGCACTTCACTGTGCCTGCGTCGCTGCCTTCCCAACTCCCTTTCTTCAGTTGAGTGAGTAGCAGAGAAAAAGGAGAGTAAGAGAGAAAACCCTTCAACTCCTAGGGGAGGAGGGTGGGTTGTGAAGACTAAATTCCTGCTGTTCCTGGAGATCACTTGTTACAGGTGAGTAACCACACTATGCTCCAGGAACAAGCAGGGATGTAGTCTTCACATATGGGACTCCCTAGCTCCCAGATGCCAGATGAAGTGACCTCAGAACTGGTAGAGATTCACCCCAGAACAGGCACAATGAGGTCATGGATCTCTGGTATCGTCAAAGTCTGGGACGGAGGGTAGAAGTTGTATCTAAGTCTGAAAGAGGTGCTGGAGAACAGCCTGATCAAACATGGCATCCCGATGGGAGTTCTTGTCCAGACAATAATGGGCAGCATAGGTATGGACAGAAGACCAAGTTGCTGTTTTTCAAATTTCATTGATAGCTACTGAGCGTAGGTTTGCCATCGAGGTAGCCATGGCACAAACATTGTGAGCAGTGACATGCCCTTCCAGGGGGAGTCCTGCTTTGTCATAGGCAAATGAAACTCTCAAATCCAAAAAATCACTCCACTAAATTCACAAACATTTCATCACAGGAGTCTTTTTAGGCTATTGATGTGCTGGGAGTAAACAGGTGCTAGATATATGCACCAGTTTTAAACTCCATGTATTCTGAGGTCTTTTCCTCCTCTCATTGGAAGTTGTATTCATAGCTATATTTGTGCTGTACCTGTGATGAAATGTTTGTGAATTTAGTGGAGTGATTTTTTTGGACTTGAGAGATAGGCAAATGAAATGCAGTCCGCTATCCATCTTGAGAGCGTGCACTTAGAGAGAAGGGTAATCCCAGATGACTGGTGTCAAAAGAGATGAACAACTGCAAAGTTTTACGATAACCCTGAGTCCTTTGGAGGTAAAAAGCAAACGTACGCTTGCAGTCAAGAGTGTGCAGGGTTGCTTCAGCTCTAGACGCAAGCAGCTTAGGAAAGAAAACTGGAAGATAAATTGACTGATTTAGATGGAAGGGAGACACCACCTTTGGCATAAAGTGTGGGTGAGTCCGAAGGACTATTTTGTCATGGTGGAAGTGGGTATAGGGAGGATCCACCACCAAAGCCTGAAGCTCACTAATGCGTCTAGCTGAAGTGAGAGCAATTAGGAAGATCACCTTCCATGAAAGGAACAAGTGAGGTTGTGGCTAATGGTTCAAAAGGCGGCTTGAGGAGAAGCACTAAAACAACATTGAGATCCCAAGCTACCAGGGATGATTTAATGGGAGGTGTGGACAGCAGGAGACCTTGTATGACATACGCCACTAGAGGTTGTGGAGATGGGCTGTCCATCAAGCAGATGATAGGCCGCAATGGCACCGAGGTGGACTCTCACTGAATTTGTTTTTAGACAGGTGGAGGAGATACTGAAGGAGGGACTCCATTGGAGCAGAAAAAGGATTGAGATCCTTCTGGGAACACCAGACTGAAAATCTACACCACTTAAAAGCATATGAATGTCTGGTGGATGGCTTTCTAGAAGCTAAAAGGATCTCCTTAACCTCTTGAGAAAGGTCAAAGCCCTGTAAGGCTATGCTCTCAGCAGCCAAGATGTGAGGCAGAGCGACTGTGGATTGGGATGGAGGACTAAGCCATTGTCCTGAGAGAGGAGATAGACTGATCACCTCAGATTGGGATATGCGCCGTAAGTTAGATATAGTAGCAGTAGAAACCACGGTTGCCGTGACTAGTGAGGGGCTATGAGAATCATGGAGCCCCTGTTGGACTGAAGCTTGAAAAGCGTCTTGGGAATAAGGGGTATGGGAGGGAACACATAAAGCAGACGCTGTTGATTGGGGGATGTGGGAGTCCTTGTGCAGGAATGAGGAAGCTTGGCATTATGTGGAGTCGCAAACAGATCTATGTCTGGAGTTCCCCAGGTCTGGAAGATGTAGGGCACTGTGTCTGGATGGAGAGACCATTCGTAGGGAAGAAGGATGTGAGTCAGTCTGTCTGCCAAGACATTGGATTCTCCCGGTAGGTACACCGCTTGGAGATGTATATGATGCGCAATGGCAAAGGACCAGAGGTGGATCACCTCCTGCAGAGGGTCCAAGAGCCTGTTGTCTCCTGCTTGTTCACATAGAACATGGTAACCTGATTGCCCATTCTGACGAGGACCTGTTGCAAGGTGGTGTTGGAATGCTTGGAGCGCATTGAAGATAGCACAAAGTTCCAGGAGACTGATCTGGAGTCCTGATTCCTGCACCATCCAGAGTCCCTGTGTAGTCAGGCTGCCCAGATGTGCTCCCCAACCCTGTCATCAGGGTGCATTGATGTGGAGGCATCTGAAAAGATGACCCTACGAGCAGGGATGTGGTTAAGCGGGCAATGACTTGGATCCTGTCCCTGAGACGACCTGAGGCCTGCTTCCACTGGGAGGCCAGAGTCCACTGGGCTATCCGCATATGTAGTCGGGCATGTGTGACGACATGCACTGCAGAGGCCATTTGCCCAAGTACCTGCAGCATCTCTCGGGTTGTCAGATGATCTCTTAGGAGCATCTGGGATGCTAGTTCTACTAGACAAGTACAATGGATCTGGGGCAGAAATGCCCTGGACTGTTGGGTGTCTAGCAGGGCTCCAATGAACTCTAGCCTTTGAGTTGGAGTGAGATGGAATTTTGGGAAGTTTATGACAAATCTCAAGTGTTGAAGTACTGTTATGGTACGATGCAAGGACAGCAACAACTCTTGGGAGGTGTCTGCCTTTATTAGCCAGTCGTCTAAGTAGGGGAAGACTAACATCCCCAGAGTTCTTAGATATGCAGCTACGACCACCATGCACTTTGTGAAGTCTCTTGAGGCAGAGGCGAGTCCAAAGGGAAGGACTCTATATTGATAATGTTTTCCCTGAAAGGTGAAGCATAGATACCTCCTGTCTCCTGGATGGATGAGGATATGTGTGTACGCTTCTTTTAGATCTAGAGAACAGAGCCAGTCCTGACTCTGGAGATAGGAAAGAGTCCCAAGAGAGATCATTTTGAACTTTTCATGGACTAGAAACTTGTTGAGGTTTGTGAGGACCAGAATGGGCCTGTACCCTTCGGTTTTCTTTGGAATGAGAAAGTACGAAGAGTAGAAGCCCATTTCCTGTTGGGATGTTGGGACCTCTTCTATGGTGCCCTAAGATAGAAGAGAGGACACCTCATCTTGCAGGAGAGCAGTGAGAGAGGTGTGTGTTTGATACTCCCCCTTGAATGTGGAGGGGGGCAGTGCTTGCAGATGAAGTCTATACCCCTCCTGAACTATGGTGAGTGTCCACTGCTCTGAGGTGACGAGGTGCTATCTGTGGGCATAGTGACACAGCCTGCCTGCTATATGGAGATGTTGGGGATCTTCCAGAGGCAGAGTGGCAATGTTTTCTAGAAAAGAGTCAAAACCAAGGGTGCGGCCTGTGGCTGCGGGACTGGTTGAGATTTAGCCACCTGTGCCTTCTACTGCTGCTTAGGAGGCTGTTGCCTCTTCTGTGGGGCCTGGTCCTGATAGTGAGAAACAGGGAGATAGGAAGAGAAGAATTTCTTCTTTTTTTCCTATCTGGGTCAGTTGTTACTACTCTAAAGAGACTGTCCAGAGTATTTTCTGACTCTGAGAGGTTTTATCTTGCCATTCTTTGCCAAAGAGATTTTCCCCTGTGCAAAGTATGTTGTCCAGTTTATCTTGAACCCACTGCTCAAAATCTGCCTGAAACCATGCATGTGAGTGCACCAATGCAAATTGCTGAAGCCCTGCTTGTGCACTCAAAATCATGAAAGGAAGCTCTGTTGATGAACTTTGATACATTTTGGCTATCTTTAACTAGGGCTAGATAGTCTGCCCATTTGTCATCCGGTAGAAATTGATCCTAGCTGGGAGCATGGAGGCCTGGAAGCATCGACGCCTAAAGGCATTGAGGGTTCTCTATTCCCTATGGGCTGGGTTAGAGGCAGGGCCGGATTTACCTTGAGTGAGGCCCTACGCCAACAAAAATTGTGGGCCCCCAGCAGGGGCGGCCCAAGGGGGGTGCGGACCTCATTTGCATAAGGGGCCTCATTTGCATAAATATTTGCATAATGTTACCATATACTAACTTTTAGTAAACGTGCCTCTTAATGAGTGTATGGATAAAGAAAGACTAAAAGATTTCTACATTACTATAATCCAGTGCCAACTGCCAGACACATTAGGAACTACTACAAACACTGCCCATAGTAAACCCGCCGTATCCTAACAGCACTACCAGGACTCACAAAGCACCATACTCTACCAATCAAAAGGCAACACTGCAAATATTAAACCAATACATTTCAGAGAACAACAATACATGACCTACTGGGGAAAGAGAACAAGTGGCAATGTCAAATAGGAATTATATAAACAGAACACCTCAGCTCAGTTACACATGCAGAACATAGACCATCACCAAACAAGTAATCACAATTTAGAAATAGGAAGACAATAATTAAACTGGGAATCCCAAAAGCCAAACTTGGAATGTACAACACTGTAGAAATAAAACTATACATTAATTTGCTCTTGTACTAAACAAAGCACAGATGTTAATGATGCACATTTACCAGAGCTGACATATTCCAATTAATAAATTCAAAATAAAGAGATATTTTTCTACCTTTTGTGCATTTTTTTCAGCTGCAATTGCTCCAGCCACTTTCTTCTGGTTTCTTCGTGTCTTCTGCTAACTCTCCATCGTCTGCTGTCCATTTGTCCTTTCTTCTCTCTTCTAGATTTTTTTCCATTCTCTCTCTACATCTGCTTTAACATACTAATCTTTCTCCTTTTGCTCTTTCCTCATTCCTATTTCATCCACTCAAATTTTACCCCTCCATCCTCAATCCCCACTTACTCTCCCAATACCCGGCCAATTGTAGATTTTTTATCCCTCCCACACAAAATATTTTTCCCTTCTCCATTTTACTCTTCCAGCCCCATCCCATTCTAATCCTCCCCCAACATCAGCTCCCTTCTAGTTCCAGCCTCACCCAGCATCCATTCCCTTCTAGTCCCTGCATCAGCCCATTTCCAGTCCTAGCCATCCATCAGCCCATTTCCAGTCCTAGCAACCCCCCAACCCAATACCAGTCCTAGCCCCCCCATCACCCCACTTACAGTCCTTAACCCCCCATCACCCCATTTTCAGTCCTTAACCCCCCATCACCCCATTGTCAGTTTAAGCCCCCCCTATAACCCATTACCAGTCCTAACCCCCCATCAGCCCACTTCCAGTCCTAACCCCATCAACCCATTTCCAGTCAGCCCCCCATAGCCCATTGCCAGTCCTACCCCCCCCCATCAGCCCACAGCCCATTACCAGTCTTAACCCCCCCAAAGCCCATTACCAGTTCTAACCCCCCCAACAGCCCATTACCAGTCCTAACCCCATCAGCCCACCTCCAGTCTTAACCCCCCAGCCCATTTCCAGTCCTAGCCCCCCCCATAGCCCATTACCAGACAGCCCCCATCAGCCCACAGCCCATTACCAGTCTTAACCCCCCCCCAAAGCCCATTGCCAGTTCTAAGCCCCCCCAACAGCCCACAGTCCATTACCAGTCCTAACCCCATCAGCCCACCTCTAGCCTTAACCCCCCCCAGCCCAGCCCAGCCCATTTCCAGCCCCAGCCCCCCAATAGCCCATTACCAGCCCTACCCCCCCCCAGTCCATTTCCAGCCCCAGCCCCCCCAATAGCCCATTACCAGTCCTACCCCCCCCCATAGCCCATTACCAGTCCTACCCCCCCCCAGCCTAAAGTAAAATTTAATTTAAAAAAAAACCTGGTGGCTGCCGCCGCGGGGCCCCCTCTGCTGCCGCGGGGGCCCCGTCTACAAGCTGGTCGGGTCCGGTCCGGTCGGGTCGGTCGGGTCTCTCTCCCTCCCTCGCTGCAGGCTGCAGGCTGCGAGAGACGCGAAGGGAGAGCGTCTCCTCGCGTCTGTGTTAAGCCCGCAGGGGCTGATGGGAAATCCCTGCGGGCTTAACACAGACGCGAGGAGACGCTCTATCTTCGCGTCTCTCGCAGCCTGCAGCGAGGGAGGGAGGGAGAGAGACCCGACCGGACCCGACCCGACCCGACCCGACCAGCTTGTAGACGGGGCCCCCGCGGCAGCAGAGGGGGCCCCGCGGCGGCAGCCACCAGGTTTTTTTTTTTAATTGAGTTTAAAAAAAAAAACTGGTTCTTTTTTTGTGGGCCCCTGCCGGCTGTGGGCCCTACGCCATGGCGTACATGGCGTATACGTAAATCCGGCCCTGGTTAGAGGAATGAGTCTTCAAGCTTTTGATTCGGCGCATAGCCAATTCAACCACCATGGAATGGTGGGGAAGCTGTGCCTTTTGAAAGTTGGGACACTCCGTTACTCGATACATGGTACTGAGACATCTACTCTGGGGTGAGTCCGTGAGAGGTGTCTCCCACATATGGAGCATAAGATCATGAAGGATGCAATGCACCGGTAAGGTGGCTGCTGCCTTAGGTGCCATTGGGTATTGAAGGATCTCAAGTTCCTCCGCCCTCGGCTCCTTCTCAGATGTCACCGTGATAGAGAGATCTTTGACTAAGTCTCGAATAAATTCCTGAAAGGATATGTCCTCTGGCGGCGACATGCGCTGCTGTTGAGGTAAGTGGCTCCGCATCAAAATTAGGGGAATCGGAGGACTCAAAGTATCATTGGGTATGGTGCGCACTGGAAGACAGATGTGGGTATTGGCATCTATCAGCCTCGGTGGGCCGTTTAGGCCTTGCACCAATATCGGTAAGGGATTCCAGGGAGGGCATGGGTAGGAGCGATGTCGCACCTGGAACCTGTGCCGATTTCGGTACTGGAACCGGTACTGATTGTCCAGTACCTGTAGCCAAGGGTTTTTTGGGCACCGAGGCTGCAAGTAGGGCTGCCAAACTATGCTTGATGACTAGTATACGCTCGTCTATTGAGGTTGCCAATGCTTTGGTATCGGTGACAGGTATTTGTGCTACCATCCCAGAGCACAGCACAAGTAGCTCTCCAGAGGTCGAGGCCTTGGGAGCATCCTGGAACCCCTTGAGGGCTTTGGAGGGCAAGGTCTCCCACCGGGGTTGTTTGGCAGGCTGATCCACCTCCGAGGCATCTCGATGTTTAGAGCGAGATCTTTCTCTGGAGGTGCCCACAGACTTTGATGTGGTCTTGTGTTTGGACTTCGAGGATACCTGAAGTCCAGGAGAAGATGAAGAGGCCCTCAACAAAGTGGATGCTAACGATACCATGTCCAAAGTGAAGAGTGTACCTAATTTAGAGGCCTGGTTCTGTAGGCCTCTCCGGGTCATTTTATGGCAAAGAGGACAGTCCTTTGGCTGGTGGTCTAGGCCAAGGTATTTTAGACAGCAGTCATGTATGTCAGTCACCAAAATGGTGCTGGCACGCAGTGGATTTTTTAAACCACTAGTTGGTTTCTTCATACTCTCAAGGATGAAGAATATGGAAGGATTAAGGCCTAAAAGGGCATCGATGCCCAAGTAGGTTTTTTTGTTAAGAAAATAAAAAGGAAGAAAACAGATTAAGGGAACCAACCATGCCTTAGACGGTGCCGATGTGGACGGGAAGGCAGACGCTATGCACAAAAATGTTTTTTCTGCGGTGACAGGATTTGCTTCCTGCTGGCACCATGGAAAACGAAGAACTGAAGAGAGGGAGTTGGGAAGGCAGTGACGCAGGCACAGTGGAGTGCTCCCAAAGGCTTTCCTATTGGACATTGGGGAGAGTTCCCGCATGGCCTCTGTCAGTACCAACGTCACCCATATGTGAAGACTACATTCTTGCTTGTTCCTGGAGATTAAAATGATCAGACAACAAAGGTAGAAAAAATTGCATTGCATTTTCAATTTAGTGATTGGACTTTGCACTATCTTTATATTTTACACAGTATGGGGGACATTTATCTGGTATTGCACTGCATGTGGAGTCTGTCTTCTTGGGGTTTCAGTTTAAATTTTTGTCTATATATTTTTATTTTTACTTTAGGTTGTGATCACTTATTCTGTACTTGGTGTGAGTGTGTGACCGAGGCAGTGTGTCCTGTTAACATGGAGTTTGTACGTAGTAATTTGCTTGTTCAGCTTTTCAAATAGGTGTTAGATGTTCTCAGGGGTGGCCCAAGGGGGGTGTGGGCCTCATTTGCATAAGGGACCTCATTTGCATAAATATTTGCATAATGTTACCATACACTAACTTTTAGTAAACATGCCTCTTAATGAGTGTATGGATAAAGAAAGACTAAAAGATTTTTACATTACTATAATCCAGTGCCAACCGCCAGGCACATTAGCACTAACAGCACTACCAGGACTCACAAAGCACCATACCCTACCTATCAAAAGGCAACACTGCAAATATTAAACCAATACATTTCAGAGAAAGAGAACAAGTGGCAATGTCAAATAGGAATTACATAAACAGAATACCTCAGCTCAGTTACACATGCAGAACATCACCAAACAAGGAATCACAATTTAGAAACAGGAAGGCAATAATTAAACTGGGAACCTCAAAAGCCAAACTTGGAATGTACAACAACACTGTAGAAATAAAACTATAAATTAATTTCCTCTTGTACTAAACAAAGCACAGACGTTAATGATGCACATTTCCCAGAGCTGACATATTCCAGTTAATAAATTCAAAATAAAGAGATATTTTTCTACCTTATGTGAATTTTTTTTCAGTTGCAATTGTTCCAGCCACTTTCTTCTGGTTTCTTCGTGTCTTCTGCTAACTCTCCATCGTCTGCTGTCCATTTGTCCTTTCTTCTGTTTTCTAGTTTTTTTCCATTCTCTCTCTACATCTGCTTTAACATAACTACTCTTTCTCCTTTTGCTCTTTCCTCATTCCTATTTCATCCACTCAAATTTTACCCCTCCATCCTCAATTCCCACTTACTCTCCCAATATCCGGCCAATTGTAGATTTGTCTTCCCTCCCACACAAAATATTTATTTCCTCTCCATTTCACTCTCCCAGCTCCATCCCATTCTAATCCTCCCCCAACATCAGCTCCCTTCTAGTTCCAGGCACACCCAGCATCCACTCCCTTCTAGTCCCCGCATCAGCCCATTTCCAGTCCTAGCCCTCAATAAGCCCATTTCCAATCCTATCCTAGCCCCACCATCAGCCCATTTCCAGTCCTAGCTCCTCCATACATTTCCAGTCCTATCCAAGTCCTTACATCAGCTCATTTCCAATCCCAGCCCCCCATGAGCCTACTTCCAGTTCTAGCCCCTCCATGAGTCCATTTCAATCCAAGCCCCCACCACAGCCCATTTCCAATCTTAGCACCCCCCAACAGCCCATTTCCAGTCCTATCCTAGCCCCTCCATCAGCCCATTTCCTGTCCTAGCGCCCCCTCAGCCCATTTCCAGTCCTAGCTCCCTCCCCTCACAGCCCATTTCCATTCCAAGCCCACCTCCACATCAGCTATTTGCAGTTCAAGCCCCCCTTCCACTCATCCCATTTCCAGTCCTAGCAACTCCCCAGCCCATTACCAGTCCTAAGCCCCCCATAACCCATTACCAGTCCTAAGCCCCCCATCAGCCCACTTCCAGTCCTAACCCCATCACCCCATTTTCAGTCAGCCCCCCCATAGCCCATTACCAGTCCTTACCCACCCCATCAGCCCATTTCCAGTCTTAGCCCCCCATAGCCCATTACCAGTCCTAACCCCCCATCAGCCCATTTCCAGTCTTAACCCCCATAGCCTATTACCAGTCCTAGCCCCCCCATAGCCCATTACTAGTCCTAACCCCCCCATCAGCCCATTTCCAGTCTTAGCCCCCCATAGCCCATTACCAGTCCTAACCCCCCATCAGCCCATTTCCAGTCTTAGCCCCCCCATAGCCCATTACCAGTCCTAACCCTCCCATCAGCCCATTTCCAGTCCTAGCCCCCATATAGCCCGCTACTAGTCCTAACCCCCCCATCAGCCCACTTCCAGTCTTAGCCCCCCCATAGCCCATTACCAGTTCTAACCCCCCTCCCCCATCAGCCTAGGTAGATTAAAAAAAAAACAAACCGGCTGCTGCTGCCACTGCCACCATGGCAACGGCAGAATCAAGCGTCCTGCTAGGCCCCCCTTGCCCAGTAGAGCCCTCCCTGCAGCATCAGCTCCCAAAGTGCGGGCTTTTCAGAGCCGCAAAGGGAGAGTTTCCCTTTCTTGTAGCTCTGTTAATCCCGCTGGGGCTGATGGGATTTCCCATCAGCCCCGGCAGGCTTAACAGAGCCGCGAGAGGTCAGAGAAGCTCTCCCTTCGCAGTTCTGTAAGCCGACGCTGAGGGAGCTGATGCTGCAGGGAGGGCTTTGCCGGGCAGGGGGGGCCCCGTGGGACGCTTGATTCTGCCGCTGCCATGGTGGCAGCGGCAGCAGCAGCCGGTTATTTGTTTTTTTTATCTACCTGGCCTGATGCAGAATGTTTTTTGCGCCGGGCCCCCTGAAACACGGGGCCCTGTGCAAAAAACATTCTTGCTCAATGGATGGGCTGGCCCTGGATATTCTAGGCCCCGCTGTAGTATTTATAGTGCTGCTTTTTTCTGAGTAGGCACATTACCTTGTATGAGTTTGGAAGTTTATGCTGGTATATAAGGTATGGTAGATTTGGCCTTGTAGATCTTCGGTGACTTTTGTAGGTTTTTATATTAGTTCCCAATATGCATGGTACTGGAGAATGTTTGTTGTTAGTGAGATGACCAGAATCATATATATATTTTTTTAATATATTGAGTTTTGTGGGTGAATGTCCTCCTTCTGCTCTGCACCCATTGTCGAGGGAGAGATTTCTCTAGATGCAAGTGGCTCTTGTTTTTGTGGAAGTGGGAGATGCTGCCTGGGTGCTGTTGAGCCCATCTTGTTTGTCATATTTATCAACATGTTTCCTAGCTCTGCACTGGTAACATATGAACATAAGAACAAAATAAATGCTATACTGGGTCAGACTAAGATCCATCAAACCCAGTATCCTGTTTCCAACTGTGGCAAATCCAGATCACAAGCACCTCGCAGGTTCCTAAAAAGGCACATAGGTTCCACAATGCTCATTTTGGGGTAAGCATTGGATTTCCCGGGTTCTCTTTAATAAGTCTATAGACCTTTTCTCGAGGAACTTGTCCAAATCTTTTTTAAATCCAACTACACTACCAGCTTTTACTACATCCTCTGGTAACTAATTCCAGAGTTTGATTACGCAAGGCCCCTGCAGTTACTGCATTTCAGCGGGCCAAAACAACTGCCGGTACAACTAAGGCCACCCACTAAGGAGACATTAGTTGCACTCATACTACTTGCACTGAGCCTATGTTAGTTTTTGCCGACAATGCAGATGCCTGTTTGTGAGAGTTCTATCTCTCGCCTTACTCTACAGTAAAATATAATTTTGGGAAAGAAATCCTGTAAACCTAAGAGTAATGGGTAAAAACATTTTTTTTTGGACTACATATGTCTGTTTTTAGTTTGTACTGATATATTCCCTACTTGGTGAAGATCTATCTTTATTCTGCATATGTATCACTGAGGCTACATATTCTTTTAGCATGGAGTTTCTATGTAGGGAGCTGTAGTAATCTGGCTTGTTCAGTTTTCTGAATAGGAATATTGATGTTCTAGAGCACACTGTAATATTTATGGCACTGCCCTTTTCTTGGTATGCTCCATGTTGTGTGAGGTTTGAAAGTTAGAGCAAATCTACTATTCGATAACAGCACTATGGGTCCTGTAGTCTGGATTCTTGGTGAGGTCAACTGTAGGGTGTTGGTTGGAGGAGGGGGGGGGGGTTACTGGAATATGTATTGTCTTTGAGATTTGCAGTTCTGTGTTCTTTATGCTGCCAGACTGAAATTTAAAATATTTTGTCAGTTCAGATTCAAGGAAATTTCAAATTTTAAGGGAATGTCTCAGTTTAATCTTGTTTAGTAGCCTGATAGCTTCACCACTGCTGAATTCCGGACTTTTCCAGCTCTAGCACAATCCAATCCAGCATTTGAATTCATGGCTACCAGGATTAGTTTCTCTCATTTTATATCTTTCCTCCTCATCAATAATTTAGTCATAGCAAAATAAATCTGATGTGCAGATACTTATAATTGTTTGATGGGGGAGGGGCTGTGTAAGTGGCTTTTCGTTAATCAACTGTAATGCTTTATTATTATGTTTGTTTTATTGCAACATCTGCTTTACTAAATTGCATGTAAATGTTTGGAAGCCACCTAGGATTCTAGATTAGTGTCATATACATTTTAAAGTATACTAAATTTATGCAAATGATGCTGCAATGAAATCTCCTTACATGGCCCTGCATCATCCTCATGCTGCCCCTGGGGGGGGGGGGGAAGTAGGTTGGGGGGAGGTTACTGGAAGGTGGATGAAAGCAGAAACCTGAGATTGGGACCAGCATGATCAGAGAATAAAATGGTCAGACAACAAAGGTAGAAGAGAATTTTATTTTCAATTTAATGATCGCACTTGGTGCTGTCTTTATATTTCATACATTACATGGAAATGCATCTCTTTCTATTTCTCTGGTATTGCATTGCATGCAGAATCTGACTTTTTGGGGTTGCAGTTTAATTTTTATCTACATATGTTTATTTTTAGATTATGGTCACTTATTCTGTACTTGGTGAGGGTTTTTGTTCTGAGTGTGTGACTAAGACTAGGGGGAAACTGCTACCGCTGTTTAGTAAACATACCACTAGGTGTTCTGTTAACATGGAGTTTGTATATAGAGATCTGTACTGTAGTAATCTGAATTGTTCAGTAACTCTGGTAACCCGGAGGCCCTCCTCGCCTCCTTCCCAAGTCTTAGCACCCCGCCATAATATTCCCCCACAAATTCACCAACAACAGTATTTGGTACAAACTTTGGTCGCAGCTTTATTTATAACCTGTAACAACTGGCCCAACACAGGCCTGAATATAAAACAATCCAACATAAACCAGCCCCACACCCCTTTGCCGGAGGATGCCCCCCCACCCGCCATCTTAGTAGCAAGGCGGAGTATCCTCCACCCCCCCAAACCCCACCGCCTGCCTCGCCATACTAGTAGCAAAGGCTGGCTCCCACCCCCCCGCTACCGGGCCGAGACCCCCAACCGGGCTGTCTCGCCCCACCCCGAGGAGCACTTCGCCCCCACTGCTCGTAAACCAGTTCAAGCCCGCGCCGCTCCTGCGAGCGCTGGCTCTGTACCCCGCCCCCGCCAGCTGCAACATCCCAAAACCACCTCCAGAAGGGGCGGGCGGGTGGGAACGCGTCCACTTCCCGAGGAGCCGTGGCAAGAAGGAGACAGCCACGCGGCTCCTCGCAGACACTGCTCCGCCCCCCCTCCACAAGCGGCCAATGAAATCGCTCCTACATCGCAACGGAGCGATTTCAAATGCCGCACGCACGGCCTCCTCTCTTTCACCCCCCCCCACCCCCCCTGTCACGTGCTGGAGGCTGAGGCCGGGCCCGGGCCCAGGTTACTGACGGCCGCGGGACCCGGCCCGCGGCCTCAAGCATTAACTCTGGTAACCCGGAGGCCCTCCTCGCCTCCTTCCCAAGTCTTAGCACCCCGCCATAATATTCCCCCACAAATTCACCAACAACAGTATTTGGTACAAACTTTGGTCGCAGCTTTATTTATAACCTGTAACAACCGGCCCAACACGGGCCTGAATATAAAACAATCCAACATAAACCAGCCCCCCCCACCCGCCATCTTAGTAGCAAGGCGGAGCATCCTCCACCCCCCAAACCCCACCGCCTGCCTCGCCATACTAGTAGCAAAGGCCGGCTCCCACCCCCCCGCTACCGGGCCGAGACCCCCAACCGGGCTGTCTCGCCCCACCCCGAGGAGCACTTCGCCCCCACTGCTCGTAAACCAGTTCAAGCCCGCGCCGCTCCTGCGAGCGCTGGCTCTGTACCCCGCCACCGGTGCGAGGTATTCACTATCCTCGCACCGCCCCCCCCCATAAAGCTGCGACCAATCATTTCCAGTGCTTCCTGCCAATCATTAAGCAATAAGTCCTGTCCGACCGGGGACAAGTGTACCCCGTCGGTACGGTACAGTCCAGCGCACTGGGGGTCCGCCCAAGGGTGCCGGACCTGCCATCCCCCGGCCTGCTGCAACCAACGGCCAATCTGCCTGTTGACCTTGGCTAGCCCTCTCGACCACCGTCGCTGAGGCAGGCAGGTCGGCCGCGGGATGATGTCCGACCAAACGATTGCCACATCTGGCCACTGCTCCTGCAGCGCCCGAAGGTCCCGCTGCACGGCTCGAATGAGCTGCCGGCATGTCCAACTGGAGAGATCGTTCCCACCAAGATGTATCAAGAGTCCCACCGGCCGCTGCCGCCGCTCCGCATGCTCCCGAACCCATGGAAGGAGCTGCCACCAACGCATGCCCCGCTCGCCCAGCCACACCAACTGAAAATTGCAGGACACCAAGCCCAGGTGCGGCCCCAGCGGGCGACTCGAGGCTCTGCGTTCCGCCCAGTACACGAACGAATGTCCAAGAATCCACCATACGCCCGGCGGGCCCCGTGCATCACTCCATGTAGGCCCGCCCTGCAGTACACCTGAAAAAGAAACACAGCATTAGCACCCCCCCCACACCCCCCACACCCCCAACACCCCCGCACCTCACAATTGGTCCAGGCGCACATATCCTTCGTAGGCCCCGGATCGCCAGCGCCCGATCCGTTGAATCACCTCACCCCCAAGACCAGCAGCCGCGGCGCTCGTTGCTGCCCCTATCCGGAAGGAATGAGACGCATAACCTCGCTCATCCAAGCCCAGATGCCGCAAGGCCAGGCGTAGCACCGCCGTGAATTGAAACTGGGTGACCGCACTCCCATCCACGTGGCAGAAGAAACATCTGGCCAGATCCGGACGCTGACGCACATAAGACGCCAAGTTCTGCACCGGACAGGAGCCCAGACCCGGAATTGCCTTCAACAGCACCCACCGACCACGGCCCTGGGGGTCGGTCTTCGAGTGGGCAACAAATATCCGTACGCGCATCTCCTGTAGGTCCACGTGATGAACCTGCAAACCCCCCCACCCACCCCATTTGCACGACCGCGGGACCAGCTCGCTAACCCGGAATGCCCCGAAGAAAGCCGTGACAAACAAAGCCCGAAAAAGGACCACCTCGAACGGGGATGCCGCCACATCGGGCAGAACGACCCAGATGCGCAGCAGCAACTCATGCGACACGGGACGGCGCCAATCCGGGACCATTGGCTGCGCTCGTGCCCACCCGGCCAATAGCCGCTTCACCACATACGATGCACCCGGACTGCCCCAGCCCGCCGCCCTACTGAAAAAGGAGAAACCGGCCAACGCCGCCCGTGCCGCCGACCGGGACCACCCACACCCTTTTGCCCACGCTATAAAAGAACCCGCCAAGACGTCCCCAACTCTACCACCTCTCCAGCCTTTCCCCCATAAAAACTCCCATACCCTCACATACCCCCGCTGATAAGCCGTCCACGTACCTGGAGCCAAGGAGGACCGCAACAATGAGATCATTCCGGCATCCCAATCCGTCAAAGGTGCTCCGGCACCACTGCCGCGGTCTCGTCCGCCCCCGGGGCCAACGCCCGAAACTGCTCCCACTGAAAACGAGACAGAGCATCAGCAATAGCATTCTGAGCACCTGGCACATGGCGCGCCCGAGCCGTGACATTGAGACGAAGACAGGCCAACACAAACACCCGCATCAACGCAGCCACCCGTGGGCACTTGGGCGAATGCCGATTGATGACTTGCACCACCGCGGCGTTGTCGCACCAAAACACTACCCGCATATCCCGCAACCTTTCCGGCCATACCCAGAAGGCCACCACAATTGGGAACAACTCCAGGAACGTCACGTTATGCGTCAAACCATTCGTCGTCCAAGATGCCGGCCAAGGCGCCGCACACCACGAACCTTGGCAGTACAATCCCATACCCGAACTACCGGCCGCATCCGAAAACAACTCCAAATCCCGGTTGGATAGTTCCGCAGACTGCAACACCGAGCAGCCGTTATACTCCGCCAGAAACGCATCCCACACCCGCAAGTCGGCTCGCATCCCCGACGTCACCCGGATGCGATGATGCCCACAGCGCACCCCGGCCATCGCCAGGGACAGCCTCTGCGCAAACGGCCTCCCCATTGCAATGACTCGACAAGCAAAATTCAAGTGGCCGACCAACCTCTGGAGATCCGTTAACGTCACCTTCGAGGCGGAGCCCACCTCTGCCACCAATAGGCGCAGCCGCTCAACTTTATCCTTAGGTAAACGGACCACGAACTCCACCGAGTCGATATCGATCCCCAAGAAGGAAAGACACGTCACCGGCCCCACCTTCTTACCCTCCACCAAAGGGATGCCGAACTCCGCCGCCAGTCCCAGGAACAGCCCCAGCAAGGATCCACACACTGCGGACTGGGCTGGCCCCACGAACAAAAAATCGTCGAAATAATGCACGATAGTATGGCGCCCCGACCTCCGCACCAACACCCAGTGCAAAAAAAACCGAGCTGAAGGCCTCGAAGTAAGCACACGAGATCGCACAACCCATTGGCATGCACTTGTCGTAATAATACTGAGCGTCAAAACGAAATCCCAGCAAGGGAAAGGCCGACGGGTGAACCGGCAAGAGCCGAAAGGCAGATTCAATGTCCACCTTCGCCAGCAACGCCCCCTTTCCGCATTGGCGCACCAGCTCCAAAGCCTCATCGAAGGATGCATAGCGCACCGAGCACAATTCCCGCGGGATATGGTCGTTCACCGAGGCCCCAAGGGGGCAAGACAGATTATGTATCAGCCGATAACGCCCAGGCTCCTTCTTCAGGATAACCCCCAGAGGAGAAACAATAAACGGCGAAAAGGGTGGCCGGTCGAATGGCCCAGCGACTCTGCCCAGCGCGCACTCCGCCGCAATCTTCGCGCGGGCCACCTCCGCCAGCCGCAACACCGAGCTAGCATTCCCCGCCGCCAACTCCCAGACCTACCCTTGAAACGGGATACGAAAGCCCTCGGAAAACCCCGCCCACAACATAGTCCCCGCCTTGCCGTGTTTGGTACTCGCGTAAAGTACCAGCCACGGCTGCAACACCTGAATCCTAATGGGGGTAGGCGCCAGCCCCCCGCTACACCCTTCACTTACCCGCCGCCGGTGCACCCTGCACCGCTCTTCGGCTGCACTTGACGGCCGAGTGACCGGCACCGCAGAGCAAGCAGGCGTGCCGAAACTTGCAGTCCGGAAATGGGCAGGACGTTTTATTGAAGCGCCAACACAAATCTCCTCCGGGGCCGCTCGCTCCGCTTTTGCTCGTATCGGGCCCCGGGCCCGCTGGCCGAAAGGACCGAAAGCCCGCCGCAGCCGAATTGCCTACTGCCCTAACCGGACCTGCACCCCCCCCCTTCCCACCCTTTTTGGCAGACATTTGCGTCAGCCAAAGGTTAATATCCTTCATTCCCCACGACAGTTGCCAATTCTCCTCCATCATATCACGAAACTCCTCAACGTAATTAAGCCAGGCCCAACCCTCGTGCGCCTGGGACGCCGCCAAAATAGCGTCGGCATAAGCCAGCAGCTCACCATACCGACTCAGGTCCTCATGCCCCCATACGCTCGCCAAACGCAAAAAGGCCCGGGTCCAATTTAAGGTGTTCCGGGACACCTTTCGCACCCTCCCCGCCTTTTCATCCTCCTTACGTTTTTTCTTACTCTCCCCCGAGCGTTTCCTCCCCTCCAGCAGCCGGAAAATATCAATGTAACGCCGCTTCACGATCCGACGCCCAACTTGCGCGGAACACTCTCCCACAATTCCGCACACCGCACCACCGAGGACCCCGCCCCCTCACCTGCCCGCGGCCCGACCGTGGAGGCCGCCGAGGAAGTATCCGATGACCACGACGACGAAGACGATGACAACGCGCTCCGCCTACGCCGCCGCCGATGCTTCCGCTTCGCCTTGGCTTTGCGTGCAAGCGGCGCACCCTCACCCGACGGCACACCCTCACCCGACGGCACCACCCCCCCAACCCCCCAACTCCCCCCACCGTATTCCCGGGACACTCACCTGCCGCAGCCTGCTCCGCCATCCCCTGCACCACCGAGGTGGAACCAGTCTGCTCCACCGAGGTCGAACCGGTCTGGTCCACGCTCTGCGACATCACTGTCGAGCCGACTCCCACTCCACCTGCTGCAGCCACCGCACTCCCGGGAACCTGCAAAGGGAGAGAAGAACCAACACACGGGGAAGGAGGAGCACCAACCCCCGGAGAAGCCATCCCATAAAGCCCCATCCCCCACCCGGCCTCCCCTCCTTGCGCCCCCCCCGAGGTACCCAACCCCCCGGCTGCCCAGCCCGCTGCCCCCCAGGGAAGCTGTCCTCCGCCACTCTGGAAACCGGCCCCCCACCAATCCCCTCCCCAGCCCCCCCCAGGGGCCCACATTCATGGCCTGTCCAGACACCGGGGACCAGGCCACCCATCCCTCACCACGCACACCCGGCCTCCCCCTCCCCTGCGGAACGAGCCCATAAGCCCCCGCGCCGCCCGGCGCACAGTACACCCCAGCAGGGCAGACGCCCGGGACCTGAACCCACCCCGGCCCCCCCCCCGCCCCTCTGCTCCCCCCCGTCCCCCACCAACCCCCGGGCAACACCCCCGTCTGCAACGCCCCCTCCCCCAACCCCACCCAACACCCCATCAGTCTCTCCCGCCCCCGGCCCCACGATCTCCGCCGGTGAGCCCACAGCCTCCCCCGGACCCAGCAATCCGGCTGCCGAAGCAGGTAGAGACCCCTGCTTCCCAGACCCTGTCCCCCGCTTCCCCGCCCTTCTGCCTGCCCCCCGCAAACTCCCACTGCCTGCCCTGGCCCCCTGGGCTGCACCCACTCCCCGCGACCCTCTCGTGCCCCCCCCAGCCCTTACAGCCGAGGCCCCCCCCTTTCTGCCCCCTGTTTGCCCGAACCCCCTGGCGTGCCATGCCCATACCCTCACGCCGGAAGGCTGCGTGCCCCTGCCCTGACCGGGGAAACTGGCTGCACACACTAAGTGACAGGAAAAGAAGCTGCCACTATCCCACCCCGGAGCAAAGTCCTCCTGCCGCCCTCAGCCGACGCACGGAGCACCCCCCACCAAAATAACCCCGCCGATCAACCCCACTCACCGGGCCACCGCTTAAGGGCCGAACCGCCCAGACCCAACCCTGAACGCGTCCGCTTCCCGAGGAGCCGCGGCAAGAAGGAGACAGCCACGCGGCTCCTCGCAGACACTGCTCCGCCCCCCCTCCACAAGCGGCCAATGAAATCGCTCCTACATCGCGACGGAGTGATTTCAAATGCCGCACGCACGGCCTCCTCTCTTTCACCCCCCCCACCCCCCGTCACGTGCTGGAGGCCGAGGCCGGGCCCGGGCCCAGGTTACTGACGGCCGCGGGACCCAGCCCGCGGCCTCGAGCATTTTTTCAAATAGGTGTTGGATGTTCCATGGCCCACTGCAGTATTTTAGTGATGCTTTGTTTGGGTAGGCTCCTTATGTGAGTTTTGAAGTTGGTGCTCATATAGTATGGTAGATTTGCTCTATAGATACTAAGTGACTTTGTTGTAGGGTTTTGTATTAGTTCACGATATGCCTGGTACTGGAGAATGTTTGTTGTTAGTGAGATGATCAGAATCCGACTTTTCTTTTTGTAGATATTGAGTTCTAATGCTGAATGTCCTGGTTCTGCTCTGCACCTACTGTTGAGGGAGGAGGTTCTGTGGATACAAAATATATATTCAAAAAGAAAAAGCAAGAACCATAACGTAGTTTACAACAACCAAATAAAAATGGTTTATAATTTAGTTTTATAAACTGTGCTGCGGTTCTTCCTCATTCTTTTAGTTTCTTGGTGTGCAAACATCTTGTATTTCCTCCATATTATCTAATCGGATTTTTGGTTTGGTTCACTCCCTGACTGGAGTTTTGAGATTGCCTTGAGCCGCCCCTGATCTGGGGTCACGTGAATTTTCAGTTGTTAAAATGGGGTCATACAGGATAAATGTTTGAAAAGCACTATTCTAAAGTTTCCAGATATCTTTAGCAGCAGGACATGCCTGGTTAGGCCTACTGAATATCCAATAATTTATTAATACAACTTTATTTGGTCTTGGATATTGTCCCCGATGTTATAATATTATTTCTCAATACAAGTTTATTTGTTTTGGAACAAATTTTGTTAGTTTTAATTGAGTGGGTATGGGTGGAGGAAGGGATTTTTCCGACACATGTCCTCTTCCCTCAGAGGTGATTGAAGATGGATAAGAGATGGATGTGGAACCTGGGGAGATGGGAGGGGGATTGCTCCTCCATTCCTCTCTTCCACCTACCTATCTCATGTCTCACTTTTCTTGTGTGTTCAAGATCTTGCCACCCTCTGCTTGCTAGGCTGCTGGACTCCACGGCTTACATGAAATTTGGCCATTGACTCAGACATTCCAAACTCACACATTCTACATGTGCTACTGATAAATGGAGGCTGTGTCATTCTCTCACTGCATCAGAGCCACATGGAAGACAGAGTTGTTTAAGCAGCATTAAGCCGCTTTCAACTTCCTAGTGACATTTCCATTTCTGTGACGAATCCCATGTGGAAAGGCACAGATTTGCTAGGATACAGCCAATGGGAATGTGTTGGGGGGGGGGAGGGGGGAGGAGCAGGTGCACCTGAAGGCAAGGGTAGGGAGAGCCAGGGGAGGTTATTCTGTATGAGTTGGCTGGCCTCTGAGAGTGGCAATAGGTGGATCTTGCACTAAGTGGAAAGCACATGCAGAGAAGACATAAGAATGGAGGAGGTCTGGGAGAAAGTGTGAGAGCCTCTGCAGGCTGAGGAAAACAGTTTGCAGCAAGAAATTTATATAATGATGTGGTGGCACTGTAGCAGCAAAGCGCAGACAAACCAATGATACCAGGAGTCTGTTCAGAAGGTCCAAATCATTTATTTGTGCACAAGTCTCAAACCAGTCAATTTCAAAATGGCTGAGCAAAGTTTTCAAGCATTACAACAACTTTTATAGACTTCTGTTCCATTCTAGGTATAGAAAAACATTTCATTGGTCCCGGTACTCTCCCGTACCTCCCGTACCCCTTCCATTGGTCCCGGTACTGATAAGATTATCCAATTATGTTCCTTCAGTGGGCATGGCACCTGCATACCCCCCTTCTAGTCCCAATTACAATGGTCAGTTCATCAACTTGTTACTTTCACACTCTCAAGGCCATAGAGCCAATTTGTGCATGCAGGGGAGCAGGGCTCTGCAACTCATCTGTCAGCACTCCCAATTATATTCCTTGCAGATGTACTTTTTCTTATCAGTAACTTTTAAACACATTTTTCTGTATTTTTCCATCTCTCAGTTCTGCTTACCTAAGTTAGTTTAGTTCTCTTACAGAGTTCTATCCTACAATAGCAGCATATTGGGGGATGTGCAATCCTATGTGCCTCTCCACAGGCTTCATTTACAGGTCAAGCTAGCCATGCTGGCCTGCTTATGTCAGACACCGTGGATCACAGGCCTTCACCTGCCACATTCCCCCCTTTGATTAATCTCACCCTATTACTTAATAAGGTGTGAGAATTAAATCACCTTTTGAAGAATCACATCATGATTGAAGGATTTCGACTAGGGCTGGCTTTGTATAAAGCCATTATTTTAGTTGCGGTCTTCCGCTCTACTGTGCTATCAATAGCATTATGAATGGAACGCATACAACATGGGATTAAACATGGTAATAAGAAAATAACAGCAACAAGAATTAGTACTAAGACAATGAAAGTCTTAAATCCTCCCAGCCAAGAGAAAAGGTTAGCAAACCAGTTAGGAAATTTCAATGAGTGCCAAGTCTGTACTGGCACATAAGCATGTCTTTGCATATCTTTAGCAATTTCTTCAACTACTTGACCCTTATCATCTATTTTCAAACAGCAATTAGTTAGATTCAGTTTACCACATACTCCTCCTTCTGCTGCTAACAAATAATCAAGTGCTAAGCGGTTCTGATATATAGCAGTGCGCATCTGAGTACTTTGTCTAGCTAAGAGCGTAAGAGCATGACTAGTTTCATTGGTTATTATTTCAACTACTGCTTGTAAGCGAATAATACGATTAATCATATAGATTGGAGTACGATAACCATACATACCATCATCATTCCAAGTGGCAGGCCCATAATACTCAATGATTCTTTCTGGTGGCCAATCATCACCTTGCCACTTTAACCACTTGCCTATCTGTAAGGCTTCTCTTCTCTGTCTTAATGCTCTTTTGTGTCGGTGGGTAGTGTATACAGGGTATCCTAATTGTTCTCCATGTTCAGTGTTTAAAAGAAAGAAGGAAGGTCTGATGGTTCCTAAGACGCATGCTCCTCCCCATTGTGGCGGGAGTTGGGCATACGCTCGGTTTCCACAGATCCAATATAGGCCAGGTGGGGCTTGCCAGGCATGGACTTTGGCAAGGTTAGTCCATAAATCTGCAAGTTCAGGAAATCTGGCTAATGGGTTAGGAGGTTCAGGGTGTCTGATTCCTGACCACCATGCTGTCTTTTTGGTCGTGGCATTATAGTACTTCTGGCTAAGACAGACCAGCTGTCCTACCTTCTGGGTGAACTGGGGTCCAGTTCTGGCATAGCAAAGACGTCCAACAATTGAGTGCGCTAACACCCACTCACTGGTAGTCTTGTGTAATTCAGTCTGATTGTAAACTAAAGAATAATTCAATTCTTGGGCTTCCCATGGCCACTGGTCTCCCATTTGGGTTCCGCCACAGAAATAGCAATCTGAGATCTTAAGACTAGATACTACTGCTCCAGCTAATTCTAAAAATAAATTCTGTGAGGGATGAGGGATCTCAAACTTATTTACATGCATAGCTTCATAAAAGGTATTATGAATATGATATTTAGATGACTTGTGGGCTTGGGTATTCAATCTGATATACACAATGGTTCCTGGATCTATTGCCCCTCCAGCAATACGTAAACCAAACTTGTATCCTTGTTTCCATGCATGGGGATTGTGTATACGTAAGTGTAAGGGGTTGCAAGCATCTTTCTGACATTTATCATTTGTGGTTGGCTTGGTTAAAGTAGCCATTCGTTTATCTATTTTCTCATCAGTTATACCAGTATTCCAGGTAGCATAAAAAACACATCCCCAATACGGGCAATAGTAGTCTGCCGCTGGTGCAGTACTATAGCCTGATCCCGTTTTACCTGTACACTTCCACCAATTTGTGGCACCCTCTGGACACATGTACTTATGGTCATTCCGATACGCTTTCTCCCATGTACCACAGGTGGAATAACTATCTCTATTAATGGCATTACATGCATCAAAATTCAAAACAGCAGGTTTAGTAATGTCTTTAAGTGGTGGTGTAGCAGCTAGTATAGGTCCATCTGCATCCTTCCATCGTATTTCCAACGTGTAATAGGATGGATTCTGATGCGGATTATAGCATGCTCTGATTTTGCCATGAGTGCAAACATTTAGTTCAGTGGTGTTATAGATACACCGAGTCACTGTTCCCTTGCAGGTATAGTAAGAATGATAAATCAAAGTCTGAGTTACTTTCAGTCCAGTTCGAGTAGAAGTAATGCAGGCAGTGCATGGAGGTAGAGCATAAGTCTGTTCAAAACCTCCAAATAAGGCAACCAAGGCAAAGCAAAAGTAAAGATGCATGTTGATGTTGATTGGAGTTCTTCTGAATCCTCAGCTTGCTGATCTTGATCACGACGGTCTTTTATTCTTCGTCCCGTTTGCTAATGAAGCAATTTAACGGGTGCTGAGTGTTGATTGAAGATCCTCAGGTTGTCCAGTACACATTAACCAACTTATTATCAATTTCAGTTGGCTTGTGAAGTCTGGCTAGTCAATGTAGTATCAAAGTAGTGTGCCAAATTGCACGCAAATTGGGTTCGTTGAAACAAAACTGTTGCTGCATGGAAAACAGCAATCCTCTTCGAAAGACTTGGCTACTGCAAAGCACTTGTGATGACTTGTCTAAGCTGCTGGTTGCAGTCTCAGAGTAACTCGCAAGGGTGCATCAAGATGCTGTTCTGCCGTCCACCGCTCAGGTTCAGGATCAGCGGCGGGCTTGACTCTGCTGTGGTGGATCCAGGCGTCGATCTCGGCTACCTTTACTGCAGTTGGGGTAGACAGGATGACGGTGTACGGTCCCTTCCAATGGGGTTCCAACGGTGTCTTCTTCCAATCTTTGATCCACACCAAGGTACCAGGCTGATAGGGATGCAAGGGTTCCGTCAAGTTGATAGGCAACTGGTCTTGGATCCACGCATGGAGAGTCTGCAGAACAAAACTAAGAGCTAGGCGTTCTTGTCTGGTTACTTCTGAACCAATTTGGGCTAAACTTCCTTTGACTCCCTGCACTATTGGTGGAGGTTTACCATACAGAACTTCAAAAGGAGAAAATCCTGTTGACTTTACAGGAGCTGAGCGTATTCTGAGTAAAGCTATGGGGAGCACTTGGGGCCACTTCAAGTGTGTCTCCTGACAAAGCTTAGACATTTGGGCTTTTAGGGTACGATTCATTCGCTCAACTTTCCCTGAACTTTGGGGTCTGTATGCAGTGTGGAGTTTCCACTGTATCTGTAAAGCTTTTGCTAACTGTTGAGTAACTTGGGAGACAAATGAGGGTCCATTGTCTGACCCTATTACTGCTGGAATTCCAAACCTAGGGACAATCTCTCTCATTAAGACTTTGGTAACTTCTCGGGCTTTCTCAGTTCTGGTTGGGAAGGCTTCTACCCACCCAGAGAAAGTACAAACTAATACTAATAGGTAATGGTATCCATTGGCTCTTGGCATTTCTGTAAAATCAACTTGGAGGTTGTGCATGGGGGTGACACCTCCTGACTGAACTCGGGGTGCCGTTATAAGGCCTTGCTTGGCATTATTTTTGGCACAGGTTAGACATTGACGTGCTACTGAGGCTGATATGGTTGTCAGCAGAGGGATGTAAAAATGTGGTCTGAGTGCTTTTTCCATAGCACTTTTCCCATAGTGGGTAGCTTCATGAAAAGCTTTGACAAAAGATGGTCCTAACAGTTCAGGAATTACTATTCGTCCAGGGGGTTGACTGCCCTCTTCTGGTGGCAGCTCAATCCATCCATCTTTCAGTACTCCATCTTCTTTGTTACAGTAGTAATCCAATTCTTTGGTGGTATATCGTGGTGTCCATAAATTTAGAGGTACTGGAAACAATGCTGCTTGCATTGGCATAGCTTGTGGGGCAATCTGTCCTGTCATAGCTGCTTGTCGTGCTGAGGCATCTGCAAATCTATTCCCTCGGGCAACTTCTCCTTTTCTGCTTGATGTCCTTTGCAGTGCATGACAGCTACACGTGTTGGGGCCCAAACTGCATCAAGTAACATCAATATCTCGGGACCATATTTGACTGATTTTCCTCCGGATGTGATGAGTCCTCTTTCTTTATAGAGAGCTCCATGGGCATGCAAGGTAGTGAAGGCATATTTGGAATCTGTATATACATTTAGCACAAGTTTTTCTCCTAACAATAATGCTCTGGTGAGTGCTATCAATTCGGCTTTTTGGGCTGATGTGCCTGAGGCTAGAGCTGATGATTCAACTACTTCGTGTTGAGTGACGACTGCATATCCGGCACAGCGTCGTCCATCAAGGATGAGACTGCTCCCATCAACATAATAGATTTGGTCAGGATTGTCTATGGGCACATCTGTCAAGTCGGGTCGACTGGAGAACACAGTTTCCATGACTTCGATACAGTCATGTTCTGGGAGTTCTTCACTGATGGGTATCAAGGTGGCTGGATTCAAGGCATGACTCACTTCTAGTTGTATCTGTGGGTTTTCACATAACATGCTCTGGTACTTCAACATTCGGGAATTGGTGAGCCAATAATTTGCTTTCTGTTCCATGAGGGCAAGGACTGCATGTGGCACAGTGACTCGTATGTTCTGTCCTAGTGTGAGCTTGTCTGCTTCGCTCACTAATAGTGCTGTAGCTGCGACGGCTCTCAGGCATGGTGGCCATCCTTTGGCCACAGGGTCCAATTGTTTCGATAGGTATGCTACAGGTCGCTCCCAATTTCCCAATTTCTGAGTCAACATGCCTAAGGCATTTCCCTGTGCTTCATGTACAAACAAGTGGAAAGGCTTGTGGACATCTGGTAGTCCAAGTGCTGGTGATGACATCAATTCTTCCTTTAATTTCTGGAAGGCTGTATCCTGCTCAAGTCCCCACTCCAGTGGTGACTTCTCTTCTCCTTTTGTGGCCTCATACAGTGGTTTGGCAATTTGGGCAAAGTTAGGTATCCAGATTCGGCAATATCCTGCCGCTCCCAGAAAGGCTCTGACTTGCTTTCTGGTTGTTGGAGTTGGAATTCTGCATACTGCTTCTTTTCTTTCTCTGCCTAATCTTCGGCTTCCTTGGGTAATGCGAAAACCCAAGTATTTCACTTCTTTTTGGCATAGCTGTGCTTTTGCTCTGGAAACTTTGTATCCAGCTTCATCTAGTAACTGCAAGAGATCTTTGGTGGCTAGTATGCATTCACTTTCTGATATGGCAGCTATCAACAGATCATCCACGTATTGGAGAAGCACTCTCTTCCCTGGGGCTACTGGATAGCTTGAAAGGTCTTGATTCAGTGCGGCACTAAAGATGGTAGGCGAATTCTTGAATCCTTGGGGTAATCTTGTCCAGGTGAGTTGGCCCCCTCTTCCAGAGATGGGGTCCTGCCATTCAAAGGCAAACAATATCTGACTTACAGGGGCTAATCTTATGCAAAAGAATGCATCTTTTAAATCCAGTACAGTGAAATGGGTAGCTTCAGCAGGTATCAGTCCTAGAAGAGTGTAAGGATTGGGTACAACTGGATGTATAGTTTCAACTGCATCATTTACTCTTCTTAAATCTTGTACTGGGCGGTAGTCATCCGTCCCAGGTTTCTTTACTGGCAAAAGTGGAGTGTTCCATGGGGATTGACATACTTTTAGTAGGCCATACTCGAGCAATCTTTGTAGGTGGCGATGAATGCCTTCAATTGCAGCTCTTGGGAGAGGGTACTGTTTGACGTGCACTGGTGTAGCACTAGGCTTGAGGGTTACAATCACTGGAGCTATATGCTTGGCTAGGCCTGGGGGACTGCCTTCTGCCCATACTCCAGGTGGTGCATGAATATTCTTTAAAGTTTGTTCAAAATAAGTGTCTTGGATAGAGTCATCGATGTAATACCTCCATTCTTCTTCTCGGGGAACTGTCAGCAGCATTATTCCTGCTGGTTTGGCTTGGGAATTTACTGTCATTTGCATTTCGCCTTCTTCAGAGAAAGATATTTGCGCTTGGAGTTTGGCTAACATATCTCGTCCCAGTAGTGGCACTGGACATTCGGGCATGTAAAGGAATTGATGAGTTATTTGCTGTCCTCCTAGACTGCATATGCGATTCTGAAGAAAAGACTTTGTGGCTTTGGCACCAGTTGCTCCTATAATGGTGACTGCTTTTGTAGAGAATGGGGCTATCTTTTTGTCTATTACTGAATGTTGTGCTCCAGTATCAACCATAAAGTCCATAATTTGGTCTCCTATTTGTATTCCGACCATAGGCTCCTGGAGACCTAAAGCAAACTTGGAGCCCGGTCTGTCCTAATCCACGTCATTCTCATCATGGACCGGTGTGGCCAATGCTTGAATGGCTCCTCCTCCTCTTTCTCGCTGGAATTGTTCTCGATTGGCTCCTCCGCGATTTCGGGGATAGCCTCGTCTTTCTTCTCGCCACTGATGATTGCTGTCGTCATCTTGCTGGGCGTCTTCGAGTTGCGGGCACATATCTCTCCAATGTCCTTCCTCTCTACAGTAGGCGCATTGGTTCACGCCTAGCTTCTGGGTCCGGCCTCCGCCTTGACCCCGCCCTCTTCCTCTGCTCCGTCGACTAGGGACACCTCCCCTTTTCTGTTCAACTATGGCCGCAGCCAAAAAATCAGCTTTCTTCTTCATCTTTCTATCACATTCTCTCTGTCTTTCATTATCACGATTCACATACACTTTATGAGCGACTTCCAGTAACTGTGTTGCATTCATGCCCGCAAACCCTTCTAACTTCTGTAATTTACGTCTAATGTCTGGTTGAGACTGGTTTACAAAAGCAGAATTCACCATACATAAACTTCCTGGTGCCTCGGGATCATAGGGGGTATACATCCTGTATGCTTCAGTTAGTCTTTCATAAAAATCTGCTGGGCTCTCATCTACACCTTGGATAACTCCTGCAACTTTGGAAAGGTTCATAGCTTTCTGGCCCCCCCTTTTCAGGCCTTGTAAAAAGCCTTGGCGAAAACGGGCTAGGGCTGTGGTTCCTTCTTCGGTATTTGGGTCCCAATGGGGGTCTTCATTCGGGAATTCTTTCTGAGCCGCTTCCCGATAGTCTATTCTGCTCAGTCCCTGCCCCGGAGCTACAGGGTTATCTGACATCCACTCAATAGCTGCTTTTCTAATTCGGGCTCGCTCCTCTGTCGTGAATAGGGTGGTCAGGAGCTGACGGCAATCTGGCCAGGTGGGTTGGTGGGTTTCCATAATAGTAGTTACTAATTCTGTCAGCTCCTGGGGCTTGCTAGTATAGGAGGCATAATGCGACCTCCAATTTAACAGATCAGTTGTTGAGAAAGGGATATACACATAAGTTAAGGGTCCCGCCACCACCTCTTCATTATCGTTCTTTATGGGCACTCCAGGGACTTGCCGTAAAGGCAGCATCTTGGCGGGAGCTGTCTTTTGGGATCTAAGGACTGTTTTCTTAACTATCTTCCCGGGGACTACTTTTGCTTTCTCAACAGGTTTCACTTTGGGTGTCTCTTTTGCCGGCCCGCTGGCACTAGCAACTGCTTGTACGCTATCATCTTCACTTTGGACATTTTCTTTTTCATCCTCTTCTCCCTCTACTTCTGACTCGCTTTTTATGGCATCCTCTTCTTCAGCTGATTCCTCTCTCTGCCCTCCAGGAGGGGGTTCAGGGGTTGGGTCCCGCTCCGGCCGTCTCTGGGGTTCTGGGGCAGGACGCCGGGCTACTCTTATCGGACCTGGGGTTCGGGGCTGTCTGGGAATTATCTCTGGGGAATCAGGATCTACCAGGATGGGCTTCTTTCTGGATTTCTTATCCTGCTCTTTCATTCTGGGCTGTTCCGTTTTCTGTCTAGAATCTGTTTTAGCTAACATTATTCTGCACTGTTCCTCATAACAGCGCTGCGCCCAGGGGGGCGGATCTTCACAAATACTTAACCAAGAATCTATATATGGGTACTGATCGGGGTGCGCTATCCACACTCTACGATGTACTGACTGAATAACCTCTACATTGAACGTTCCCTCTCGGGGCCAGATGGGGTCTAGATCGGGCCACTCCCTAGTACACAAAATCTGCAAACGGGCTGCTGTCATTTTAATACCATAATCTCCAGAATATCCCTCTTTAAAGTGTGCGATCATACATTCTAATGGAGTGTTTCTAGTAGACCCTGCCCCTCCCATTTCGATGTGTGCGCGCAACAACAGACAAAAGGGAAAAGGAGGGCGGACCGTGGGTAAGGGGTCCTCACGGCCCTGGAAACGTATAAGGAATACAAATAACAAGACAAGACGACAATCGCTTCCCCCTTTTTGCGACCTGAACGCGGTCGCCCGGTCAGGAAATGCGCTACTCAGGGGTCCGCCTTCACTTGGTCCGTGCTGCCAGACCTCTCATTCACACTTCGTTCACACAATCATGCTAGCAACGTATCCCAGAATGCATTCGTTTCTATCTATTCTGACTAGTCTTTTTCCCAATTACAAAAAGGATGAGGGTTTCACCCGGCGAATTCCCATGCGGGGTTACTCGGCCCTTCCTTGAGAGGTGATCAAGCTCTCTTACCAATTCCCAATATCTCGAGATTACAAATTCCAAATTCCAAGTTCCAATGGCAGTACTGCTCTTTCTATTTCTGTCTAGACACCAAATCAAAACTATACTCACCGGATCCGGTCCTCAAACTTCCCAAGCAGGCGCATGAGTTGGACCTCAGATTCCCCTCACTCGGGTTCGAGGCGTTGGCTCCAGCCGGGCCCGGCACCCGCCGAGGTCCGACCAGCTCCCTCCGATACAAGAGACCGGCGGCGCCAGGGAGCAGCCCTCGTCGGAAGGGCGCGATCCCGGCAGGACCAAGCCTATAGAGGCGGAAAGTCGTGGTATATTGCCCTATATACACTTTGATTCCACAACTTCCCGGCCAACGCACCAAGAATATGTAGCAGCAAAGCGCAGACAAACCAATGATACCAGGAGTCTGTTCAGAAGGTCCAAATCATTTATTTGTGCACAAGTCTCGAACCAGTCAATTTCAAAATGGCTGAGCAAAGTTTTCAAGCATTACAACAACTTTTATAGACTTCTGTTCCATTCTAGGTATAGAAAAACATTTCATTGGTCCCGGTACTCTCCCGTACCTCCCGTACCCCTTCCATTGGTCCCGGTACTGATAAGATTATCCAATTATGTTCCTTCAGTGGGCATGGCACCTGCATACCCCCCTTCTAGTCCCAATTACAATGGTCAGTTCATCAACTTGTTACTTTCACACTCTCAAGGCCATAGAGCCAATTTGTGCATGCAGGGGAGCAGGGCTCTGCAACTCATCTGTCAGCACTCCCAATTATATTCCTTGCAGATGTACTTTTTCTTATCAGTAACTTTTAAAACACATTTTTCTGTATTTTTCCATCTCTCAGTTCTGCTTACCTAAGTTAGTTTAGTTCTCTTACAGAGTTCTATCCTACAATAGCAGCATATTGGGGGATGTGCAATCCTATGTGCCTCTCCACAGGCTTCATTTACAGGTCAAGCTAGCCATGCTGGCCTGCTTATGTCAGACACCGTGGATCACAGGCCTTCACCTGCCACAGCACGGGGTGAAGGGGGTAGGGCCGGTGCAAGAGATGAGGCATCCTAAGCAAACCTTATCTCTTGCACCCTCCTGCCCTCTCCCCAGCTCCCATTCCTGCTGCTGCCCCTCTCCGTCTCCTGCAGCAGCAGAAAGGTAAGTGGTGCAGGGCTGTTTGAGGCCCTTGTCACTGCTGCAGGTTCTGGAGAGGGGAAGCAGCAGCAACAATGTGCCTCCCCTGGACCATTGGCACTCTAGACGGCTGCCTAGTTTGCCAAATTGCTGTGCTTGCCGGGGGATGGGGGGGGGGGGGGGCTCTGACAGTGAGCACATGAGCAGCAGCAAACATTAATCTGTATATATGTGTGTCAGAGGCAGAAAAATAGCATAGGGATAACCCTGTGTGTGTTTGTGTGTGTGCACAGCTATGTGTCTACATTTGTGCATCTCTCCCTCTGAATCTATGCCCATCTTCCGGTCTCTTTCTTCTGTGTCTCTCCCTCTCTATGTTTCTTTTCCTGCCATCTGTGTATCTTGCCTCCTTTTCCTGTATTATATCCATCGGCGTGGGTACTGTATGTCTCTCCTACATGATGGGGCCCTTTTATTAAATGCCACTAAGGTTTTGCACTTAATAAGCATTACCGAAGCACATTAAGTGCAAAGCCTTTGCATTAGTTGTTGGAGCCGTGAAAAATAAATTCCTGGCAGCTATCGTAGCGAGCAGCAAAGTAATGTGGGCGCACCTGATGGCAGCCATGGAACCCACGCTAAGAGCCTCGTTAGCTTTACATGCTAATGTGTTTGCTACGCCAACATCCCGCCTCTAACCCCATCCACGTTATCATGGTAGTGCCAGTTAACATGCGTGTCAGCAGTCAGTAGCTTGCATGACTGCGTGTTAGGGTTCATCTTGGCCAGTTACCGCTCACTAAAAGGTATGTTAGCTGCTAGCAGCATTTAGTAAAAGGGCCCCTATGTGTATGTGTGTGTGTGTATTTTTGACTTTCTTCAGTAGGGGCAAATTTCAAACAGCAAGGTTTGCAGATATAAAAGTATCTTCGTGCAGTTTTAGTCATTGTGTGGAGGAAAATTTTCATCCTGGAGAATTTACCTGGGTAACTGCTTAGTTATCTCAGCAAATTCCTTTGAAAATTGTCTTCATATAGTCTCCTCTCGGAGGGAGGTACCAGTATTATATGTTGCTTCTTTCATTTGCAAAGTTGTAAGACAACAAAGTTAGAAGAGAATTTTATTTTCAATTTAATGATCGGACTCGGTGCTGTCTTTATATTTTATACAGTATATGGAAATGCATCTCTTTCTATTTCTCTGGTTTTGCACTGTAGGCAGAATTTGGCTTCTTAGGGTTGCAGTTTAATTTTTATCTACATATTTTTATTTTTAGATTATGGTCACTTATTCTGTACTTGGTGAGGGCCTGTGTTTTGAGTGTGTGGCCAAGACCAGGTGCTTTGTTAACATGGAGCTGGTATGTGGGGATCTGTACTGTAGTAATCTGAATTGTTCAGCTTTTCAAATAGGTGTTTGGATGTTCCAGGGCCCACTGTAGCATTTGCAGTGATGTTTATTTTGGATGGCCTCCTTATGTGATTTTGAAAGTTGGTGCTGGTGTTATATGGTAGGTAGATTTGCTCTATAGATACTCAAGACTTTGTTGTAGAGTTTTGTATTAGTTCACCCCCCCCCCCCCCCCCCCCGGGTGCATCTCATCCCTCCCTTCAGGCAGCAGATTGCATTGAGCCACCTCTGAATGCAGCTATATCTTTTTTTTGAGATGTGGAGACCAGAATTGCACACCATATTCAAGGTGCGGTTGCACCATGGAGCATAACAATTCCTAACATTCTATTAGTTTCTTTTGGCAGCTGCCACACAGTGAACAGAAGATTTCAATGTATTGTCGACATACAATCACACCCAGATCCTTTTCTTGGGGGGAGACACCTAGGTGCTGACCCGTCTTTATGGGTTGGCACTGTGCCAGGGGCCCCGTGCACTCCAGCAGCTGCTTGTTGTAATGTTTTAGTTTTATAAGTCCTTTTTATGTTTAAGATATTTAAAGTTTAATTTTTTTATTATGTTATTTCTTTACTTATTCTAGTTTAAATTTATTTTTTTATATTTTTATTTTACACTCGTAAAGTTTTTTAAAGTTATTTTTGAATGTTTTGGTCCTTCGTTCAGCTTGTTCGGTGTTCCTGAACAGTAGGCTGTAGACCAGGAACCAGGCTATCATAATCTACTTCCGGTTTAACTTGTAAACACTGAAAGATGCTGACAACTCACCTGACAGCATAACATTTAACTTAAATAATATTAAATAGTATTAAACTACAAAGAAGTCTGAAGGTCTGATATGTTATACAGTATAATATAATATATATATATTTGCTATTCTTTGTAATGTAAATGTAATGTAAACACAAGTTTTGTCACGGTCGTCTGCTATTACTAAGTTTTGCTGGTTTAATTTAACTGTGTCTGTGTGGTTAGTTTTACTGGTTACCATAATATTAACTTGCTTATATATTTTATATTACAGATTATATAACAAAATTACAGTTAATATAACGGCATGACTTCAAGGGAGTGCGACATAAACTGCAAGTATAAGTCCAGTTGGCAAAAACGCCATGAACAGGCGCAGCGGGATGCTGCCGCTATAACTGGAACACGGTCGATTATGACGTACTTTGGGCAGACAACTCAGTCCTGCATGACCGCTCCAGCTCAGGAGGCTGAGCTAGGAGTAGATGTCGAAGCTTCATTGACTGCCTCTACTAACGTAAATGAGACAGCAGTTAAAACTGAAGAGAAAATGGAAGTGGACTGTCCGCCATTCCAGCAGGCAGAAGACGCTGCAACGGACATTACCGAGTTTCTAGAACGTGATGATGTTCCAGTTCGGTGTCTATCTGCTGTTTGCTAATCTACAGACCTCGGCGAATGGCCCATCGAGATTGTCGATGACATGCACGAGTACTGGGCGACAGCAGGTAGTGCGCAATGTGCCCACTGGGACTCGGATTTCACTCCAACCAGAACTGTCTATGAAGCCGATGGAAAACCAAGGA
Source organism: Ichthyophis bannanicus (assembly GCA_033557465.1). NCBI lineage: Eukaryota > Metazoa > Chordata > Amphibia > Gymnophiona > Ichthyophiidae > Ichthyophis > Ichthyophis bannanicus. The sequence continues at coordinate 557,579,456 of CM066034.1, read as the reverse complement.
AATGCTCTCGTGACCTGTTCAAAACAACTTATCCGCTGTCGAAGGAACCTATTGATCATGACTGGCTTTGCTATTCACCCTCTAAGCTTTGTCTGTTTTGATTTCCATGCAAGCTAATGTCACCAGAGGTTGTAGCCTTTGGCACAAAAGGTTTTTACAACTGGAAGCATAAGAAGCAACAAATCATGAAGCACAAGGTCAGTTCTACTCCTCGAGCATCCGTGATTAAACTGCTAACGTGACGTGACACAGCAAAACATGTTGATCAGGCACTAGTAAAGCAACGTGACAAACAACGTAAGTATTGGCGTGCTGTTCTCGAGCGGTTATTTGAAACTATTTTCTTTTTATCTGAACGTGGCCTGGCCTTTAGAGGTGACAACCAGATAGTTGGCTCTGCCCGTAATGGCAATTATTTGGGAATCCTTGCTTATATCAAAATTTGATCCCTTCATGGCGCAACACCTGCAGATGCATGCTAACAAGGGAAAAGGACATACCTGTCTGCCAACATCTGCAATCAACTAATTCAGCTGATTGGCCAGTCACTTGTCAATCGGATTAAGGCCAAAGTTCAGTCTGCCAAGTACTTCTCAATCTCAGGTGATTCGATGCCTGATATAACACACTAGGATCAGCTGACAGTGAACGTGTTGCCATCTGGCCCTGTTGAGCGGTTCCTTACATTTCTGCCTCAGCAAGGTCACAAAAGTGAACAGCTTTCAGATAGTTTGCTTCAATTTCTGCACAGCTGAGGGATCAACATTGACAATTGTCGAGGACAGTCGTATGATAACGCCAGCAACATGAGCGGCAAATACAGAGGTATGCAGGCTCTTATACAGCAGGTAAATCCTCATGCCGCCTACATACCCTGTACAGGCCATTCCTTGAACCTCGTTGGTCAGTGCAGCAGCCTGTTGTGACGATGCCGTATTGTTCTTTGACTTTGTCCAACGGCTGTACATGTTTTTTGCTGGTTTGACAGCACGCTGGGCCATCCTCAAGGACAAGCTGGAACAGACTGCAGGCCGGCTAACACTAAAGAGACTGTCCAACACATGGTGGTCAGCACGATTCGATGTGGCAAATGCTCTGGTGAGGGACTATGATGAGATTATCGAAGCTCTGGAGGATATTATAGATGATAAAGTGGGTGAACACAAGGCAGAGACGTGTCAAGAAGCCAAAGGATTCCACGATCGAATGCAGTGCCTTGAGGCGGGCATAATGGCTGCTTTCTGGCAGAAGGTTCTCGCAAGATTCCAAGCAAACAGCGTATCGTTGCAGTCAGCTGATCAAAACTTGAATACTGTTGCTGCGATTTATGACTCACTGCAGATGTACGTCCAAAGCCTTCGTGAACAGTTCGACCACTTTGAAGCACACGGCAAAGACCTGTCATGCTGTGAAAACTATCGGGCTGATCTCAGCAAGCGAGTACGCAGACGAAATCGCAGATACAATGAATCCGGCGCAGACACTGAGATTCAGTTGCAACCACGTGATAAATTCCATACTGACACATTCATCATTATCATCGACAGCCTTGCTGCTGCACTGTCGAAGCGCAAGGAAGCATATGCTGAATTGGCCAACCGATTTGCTTTCTTGCATAAAATTTCATCACTTTCTGATGCAGAAATTCGAGAAGGTGCAAGCAAATTAGTTAATCACTATGCCTCCTATCTGCAGCCTGAACTGGTGGAAGAGTTAGTACAATTTAAGGCAGCTCTGCAAACAAAGTTGGGCAAGGAAGCATTGCAGGTGTCGGAGTCAGACGACCTGGAGGAAGATGAGAATGACGATCCAGATAATGCTACAATCTGCAGCAAGATTGAAATTCAGTTGCATCACTTCATCGTTGATAATGGCCTCCGTAGTACGTTTGCAAACACAGAGATCGCGCTGCGCATCTTCCTCTGCCTCATGGTGACGAACTGCTCAGGTAAGCGGTCATTCAGCAAGCTGAAGCTGATTAAGAATCATCTTAGATCAACAATGTCGCACGAGCGTCTGAACATGCTTAGCTTGTTGAGTATCGAACAGGACCTTCTGAGAGAAGTTGACTCTGAGTGCATTATCCGTGACTTTGCATTAACACATGTTCGAACTTCGACATGTTGATACTTAGCTGTCAGCAGTCAGCACGTGGAATGTGCATTAATGCATTGCAAAGTTAGAATGCTTGAAACTGTAAATTTCCAATTCGATTGTTAAGTGTTTGACAGGCTAACAGCTGTTTGTGAATTGTGATGTGGACATATGATTGTCGGCTTTGTCGGTCAGTTTGTCAGTAATTGATTAAAGTTGATTTCAATGATTTGTAACAAAATGATGTCACGAGTGACTTGAGTGAGGAGTCCATGAAATGGGCAGCTGGGCTCATCATGTGGGATCCGGCCCATCCGGGGCCCCTGCAGGCCGCCAGGTGCCAGGGGCCTCACACTGGCAAAAGACGGGCCAGCCTAGGTGTATGTATGTTAAAGGTTTTAACATGTGATAATAAAATTCACACACATTAAGCGTCCACAGCCCTTTTATTTCTAGAGTGCAGTGACACTTAATGTGCGTTAATGAAATTAATGTGCATTAACATTTAGTAAGCATGCCCCTTAATGGGAACCCAGCATTGTGTATCTATTATTTATATGTATTTGTATTTTTAATTTATTTAATTTTGTTTAAATTATTATTATATGTGATATTGTTTCTTCTGTGGTTGTAAACCATTGAAAATTGTAGATCAGTGGTATACAAATATTTTTAAACAAATAAGTAAAACAAATAGTTTTTATTCACAAGTTTTGCTACAGTAATGAAAGTAAAACTATGCAGGTATTTTTGCTTTGATTATTGCCCCCTCAAAAATTACCCACCCAAATTTTCACCTGCAGGTACCTTTATGAAGCAGAACATGTGTAGTTTTGAAAATCTACAACTATGCACATTAGGATCCCTCACCTAACTCCACCCATGGGAATACCTTAAAATTTATGCAAGTAAAAGTATGATATACACATATCCCTATACCTATGCCTATGGTGGGAAGTAAGCAATCAGTCCATTTCTGCAGGTAAGGGGCATGTTTACTAAACCACATTAGCTGTTAATATAGATATATTTATATATAGTTAAGATAACGTGGCACATTTGGCAAGCACTAACAGCTAAAGTGGGGAAAATGTAGACAGCGCAGCGGTTTTCTGTGCTCTCTGCAGACCATGCGTTAGATGCATGCATGGGTGTGTCTGCAACATGCGGTTACCATTAGTGTTTAACAATGCAGGTCACCGCATGCTTTGAGACATCATGGGTGTAACTACCACCACCTCATCTTCCATGCATTATCTGCTAGGGAATGCTATGCATGCCCCCAACGGATAACACACAGCTTTTGCAAATAACACGACGCAGTTTGCACAATCATGGTGTGTTAGCTGCAAAAGACCAATGCGGTTTAGTAAATATGCCTCTAAAATGCTACTTTACCTACACAAATGGCTTCTGTTATTGTCCTTCCAGGGAATACATAGAAACATAACTGCAGAAAAAGACCACATGACCTCTTTAGTCTGCCCTTCCATATTGACTACTTCAATAGTCCCCTCTTTTCCTTTAGAGATCCTCTGTGTTTGTCCCGTGCTTTTTTGAATTCAGATACCGTCCTCATCTCTACCACCTCTACTGGGAGATTATTCCATGCATCTACCACTCTTTCCATAAAGAAATATTTCCACATATTATTCCTGAGTCTATCCCCTTTCACCCTCATCCTATGTCCCCTCATAGCTGAGCTTGCTTTCAATCGAAAGAGGCTCTCCCCCTGTGCATTTATGCCACAGAGATATTTAGACATTTCTATCATATCTCCTCTATTCTGCCTTTCCTCTAAAATATACATATTAAGATCCTTAAGTCTGTCCTCATATGCTTTATAATGAAGACCCCTAACCATCGGCACCAACTCCAACCTGTTTATATCCTTTTGAAGGCGTGGTATCCAGAACTGCATACAGTACTCTAAATGAGGTCGCACCAAAGACCTATGCAGAGGCACTATCACCTCCTTTCTTATGCTGGTCATTCCTCTCCCTATGTACCCAAGCATCCTTCTAGCTTTCACTGTTGCCTTTTCTACCTGTTTAGCTACTTTAAGATCAATGCAATTTATTGCATAACCAGTTTAGATACATGCTGTTAGCAACCTTCAGTGAATAAACCGCATAGCCTTTTACTATAGTCTGATAGTCTTGTGTAAAAAAATAATATACGTGAACCCTTCATTCAGTAACTGGTGGTGCCTCCTTCAGCAGCAATAACATCCACTGAACATTTCCTGTAACAGTTCATCAGTCTCTCGCATCGCTCTTGAGGAAGTTTGGCCCATTCTTAAGAACATAAGATATTCCATACTGGGTCAGACCAAGGTCCATGAAGCCCAGTATTCTGTTTCCAGCAGTGATCAATCCAGGTCACAAGTACCTGGCAGGTTCCCGAAAAGACACAGGTTCCACAATGCTTCCATTAGGGCAAGCAGTGAATTTCCTGGATCCTCTTTAATAATGGTTTGTGGACCTTTCCTCCGGGAACTTGTCCAAACCTTTTTTTAAACCCAGCTGCTCTAACAGCTTTTGCTACATCCTTCGGTAATGAATTCCAGAGTTTGATTACATGTTGAGTGAAAAAATATTTTCTCTTATTAGTCTTAAATGGGTTACACTGTAGCTTCATTGCATGTTCCCTAGTTTTTCTACTTTTTGATAGCATAAACAATTGATTTACATTTACCTGTTCCATTCCATTCATTAAATTTATAGACCTCTATCATATCTTCCCTCAGCCATCTCTTTTCCAGGTTGAAGAGCCCTAACCTTTTAAGCCTCTCTTCATAGAGCTATCCTTCTATCCCCTTTATCATTTTGGTGAGTCTTCTCTGTACATTTTCTAATTCCGCTATATCCTTTTTAAGATACGGCGACCAGAGGGGTGGCTCTATAATGATGCGGAGTGAGGCGGCCACCTCAGGCAGCAAACATGGTGGCGGCACTCTGCCTTCAATCTTTAAAAATTTAAAAAAAGGGGGACAAGCTGCTGCTGCTTCTCTGCAGCAGCAGAATCAACCTCTCCACCCCCCATCGTATCGAGCCAGTTGAACCTGCCCGCGGGACATCCCCCTCATGTCAGCTCCCTTCTTGCCCCCTCCTTCCCCTAGCAGTCGCAGCTCCTTCGTCTTACAGAACCACGGCTGCAATAGTGATAATAATTTAAAATAAAAGCAAAACCGATGCAAAGCCTTCTGGCTTCTCCTATGCAACCCTTGCTGCCCCCTCTCGCATAAGTGGGACATAGCAGCAGGGGTTGCATAGCAGAGGAAGGAAGGCTCTGAACCGGTTTTGCTTTTATTTTAAATTACTAGCGCTATTACAGTTGTGGCTCTCTAAGACAGAGGAGCTGAGGCTGCCAGGGGAAGGAGGGGGCAGGAAAGGAGCTGACATGGTGGGTGGCAGGAATGGAACTGACAAGGGGGAGAGGTGGGAGCTGGATGGGAGCTAACACGAGGTGGGGGGAAGGTGGGGGCTGGAATGGAGCTGACATGGGGGGAGGAGGAGAGGGTGGAAGGGAGCTGATACTTGGGGGTGGGACTGGAGGGAGCTGTCACTTGGGAATGGGACTGGTAGGTGACTGGGTAATGGAGGGGAGGCTGGAAGGGAGGAGGCACTGGGGCTGGAAGGGAGCTGACAAGGCAGGGGAGGTGGTGGCACTGGGAGTGGAAGTGAGCTGATACCTGTGATGGTATTTGGACAAGAAGGGGTTGGACAGTGGGGAAGGAGGGGGACTGGAAAGGAATGGACAACAATGGCAGTCCTGGGAATACAAGTTGCTGTCCTTCCTCCATTTATTCAGTCAAATGCAATTATGCTATGATCACTATTGCCAGGTGGCCCCAATACCCTTAACTCTTGCACCAGATCTGGTGTTCCACTAAGGACTAGGTCCAAAATGGCTTCCCCTCTGGTCAATTTATGCACCAGCTGCTCCAAGAAGCAGTTATTTATTTCATCTAGAAACTTATCTCCCTAGCATGTTCTCCAAATAATCATTGAACCACACAAACTACCCAGCCCAGCCCAGCATAGAACAGAAAAGAATAGCTGGCTTAAGCTGGCCCATACTGAATAACATAGGGCCTAAACCAGGGGTCTCAAACACGCGGCCCGCGAGAGACCTTTGTGCGGCCCGCGATACACAACCCGGCTTCTGCGCGCATGTCCCGCGGCCCCCGATCCCTTCCTGCTTGCCTGAGTTCTTCTCTGCTTCGGCTTTCAGAGCCGCGAAGGGAGAGCTGCTCCCTCGCGACTCTGTTAAGCTCACCGGGGCAGATGGGAAATTTCCCATAAGCCCCAGCGGGCTTAACAGAATCACGAGGGAGAAGCTCTCCCTTCGCGGCTCTGAAAGCCGAAGCAGAGAAGAACTGACAGGCAAGCAGGGGGGGGGGCCGCGGGACATGCGGTATTGCTGCTACCGCCGCGGCAGCGGCAGGAGCAGCAGCTAGCTGTTTTCTAAAGTTTGTTTCCCCGGGGGGGGGGAGCAGGATTGATGTGGGCTGCTGCTGGGGGGGGGGGGCAGGATTGATGTGGGCTGCTGCTGGGGGGGGAGCAGGATTGATGTGGGCTGCTGCTGGGGGGGGGAGCAGGATTGATGTGGGCTGCTGCTGGGGGGGGAGCAGGATTGATGTGGGCTGCTGGGGGGGGAGCAGGATTGATGTGGGCTGCTGGGGGGGGAGCAGGATTGATGTGGGCTGCTGGGGGGGTAGGACTGGAAATGGGGTGATAGTACTGGTAATGGACAGATGGGGGTTAGGACTGGAGGTGGTCTGATTGGGGGGCTAAGAATGAAGATGGGGCGATGGAAGGGTTAGGCCTGGAAGTGGGCTGTTGGGGGGCTTAGGACCGATAATGGGCTATGGGGGGGTGAGGCTAGAACTGGTAATGGACTGGGGGGGGGGTGCTATGACTGGAAATGGGCCGAGTAGAAGGGGGAGCTTGAACTGCAAATAGCTGATGGGGACAGGGTCTTGGAATGGTAATGGGCTGAGTGGAAGAGGGCTTGGAATGGAAATGGGCTGATGGGGAGGGGGGCTTGGAAAGGAAATGGGCTGTGAGGGGAGGGAGCTAGGACTGGAAATGGGCTGATGATGCGGGGACTAGAAGGGAGCGGATGCTGGGTGGGGCAGGAGCTAGAAGGGAGTTGATGTTGGGGGACGATTAGAATGGGATGGGGCTGGGAGAGTGAAATGGAGAGGGGAAATATATTTTGTGTGGGAGGGAAGAAAAATCTACAATTGGCCGGGTATTGGGAGAGTAAGTGGGGATTGAGGATGGAGGGGTAAAATTTGAGTGGATGAAATAGGAATGAGGAAAGAGCAAAAGGAGAATGATTAGTATGTTAAAGCAGATGTAGAGAGAATGGAAAAAAACTGGGAAAGAAGAAAGGACAAATGGACAGCAGACGATGGAGAGTTAGCAGAAGACACAAAGCAACCAGAAGAAAGTGGCTGGAACAATTGCAACTGAAAAAAATGCACAAAAGGTAGAAAAATATCTCTTTATTTTGAATTTATTAACTGAAATATGTCAGCTCTTGGAAATGTGCATCTTTAACGTCTGCACTTTATTTAATACAAGAGGAAATCAATGTATAGTTTTATTTCTACAGTGTTGTACATTCTAAGTTTGGCTTTTGGGGTTCCCAGTTTAATTGTCTTCCTGTTTCTAAATTGTGATTCCTTGTTTGGTGATGGTTTATGTTCTGCATGTGTAACTGAGCTGAGGTATTCTGTTTATGTAATTCCTATTTGACATTGCCACTTGTTCTCTTTCCCGAGTAGGTCATGTATTGTTATTCTCTGAAATGTGTTGATTTAATATTTGCAGTGTTGCCTTTTGATAGTTAGGGTATGGTGCTTTGTGAGTCCTGGTAGTGCTGTTAGGACATGGCAGGTTTGCTATGGGTTCTAAATGAGCAGTGTTTCTAGTAGTTCCTAATGTGCCTGGCGGTTGGCACTGGTTTATAGTAATGTAGAAATCTTTTAGTCTTTCTTTATCCATACACTCATTAAGAGGCATGTTTACTCAAAGTTAGTGTATGGTAACATTATGCAAATATTTATGCAAATGATCCCTTATGCAAATGATGCCCTTATGCAAATGAGGCCTGCGTCTTGTGCGGCCCCCGGGTTACTCTACAAGTCCTCATTTGGCCCTCAAAGCAATTTGAGTTTGAGACCCCTGGCCTAAACCAATACACAAGATACACTGTATATATTGCTGTAAATAACGCTGTAGATATGTTATTCCCTGTTGAATCCAAGTTTTGACCCTTGTTTAATGTAATTTCTATGTGGCCCGCCCGCATAGTAATATGTTGTTTTATTGTAAACCGCACTGATATGTAATAGCGCGGTAGATAAGAGAAGTTAAATAAATAAATAAATAAATAAATAATAAATAAATAAATGTTCTGCCGTGACACTGATTCAGTCAATACCGGTAATTGAAATCATCCATTATTATTACTGTGCTGTAACTTTTGTTAGCTTCCCTGATTTCTTTGAGCATTTCATGATCCATTGTTTTTTTCTGGCCAGGTGGTCAGTAGTACACCCCCCACTGCCATAGCCTTCTCTTTTTTACATGGAATTTCAATCCATAGAAATTCTATAGTGTATTTGTTTCCTGTAAAACTTTAATCCTGTGTGACTCAATGCCCTCTCTAACATAGAGTGCAACCCCTCCACCACTTTGATCTACTCTATCATTGCGATATAATTTGTGCCCAGGTATCACAGTGTCCCACTGGTTGTCCTCCTTCCATCATGTCTCTGAGATACCAATCATATCTAACCTCTCATTTAGTGCTCTGTATTCTAACTCTCCTATCTTATTTTTTAGACTTCTGGCATTTGAATACAAGCATTTTAGAGGTTATATTTTATTCATATTATTCTGGTTATCAGTAGACTGCGGTAATTTGGAATCCTTCTGCTCCGTCTGCTCTGTACTTAAGGGCATTTGGGTTATTTTTGTCTTTATTGGAACCAATATGCCCTAACTTCAATCTTTTGCTAGTATCCTTCAAGGATACATTGTTCTGAACCATGCGCTCTTAGGCAACTGTCAACTTTTCCCTATTATCTAATTAGAGCAGCTTTTTTTCCCCCACTTACTTTTTATTGATAAAAAACTTCCACACAAGAACACAAGCAAACATGCAATATTCCCCATTCTTTCCCCTCCCTCCCCCACTACTTTTGTACGGTTCACAGGGGGTGCATGGGTTTCATATACATTGACAGCATTCTCCCCACTCGTCTTGCAAAAACTTTAATACAACAATCAATGGGAGTTAGACTTAGTGCTGTCCCAATTGTATACAGCAGTCTACAAACTTAACTACCATGGTTAACACCAACCAGCCATTTTCACAATCATAACGGCTGGGTCCCCAAGTCGCACTACACAGAAAACAGAGCTTCTCAATTCGTGTCCATACCACATTCCAGCCAATTCAAGTAGAGGGACCATGTCTTTTGGAACAATGACAGATTCTTCTGCCTGAGAGCCGTAAGATGATAAATAAGAGTGAATGTCTGTGAGAGATGGGGCCTCCATATTCTTCCATAGTTGGGCTATGGCTTGCCTAGTTGCTGTACACACAATTTTGCACAAACTATATGCATCAGAAAATTCAGTAGTGTCTCCAATATTCAACAGTGCCATACAAGGGCCAAGATTTATTGTTCTCCCGGTAAGGTCACCCATCCACTCCCCTACCTTACTCCATAGGGGGCGTAGCTTCTCACACTCCCACCACATGTGTATAAATGATGCAACCGTGCCACACTCTCTCCAACATAACCCTGGCCTGCCCTTCCATCTCTGGATCCTTTGGGGCGTCAAATTCCAACGGTACAGTATTTTATAATTATGCTCAATAATACTGCTTGCCACCACCCCTTTAAACAATCCCTTGCAGATTGACTCCCATTGGGGCTCATCCCAAGATTTGTCGAGATTTTTCTCCCATGCCATCTTATGGGCCCACCCCGAGCACTCAGCACCATCCATTGCCCTATATATTTTGGAGATCGCACCTTTAATTTCCTGACATTCAAACAGACTATCAATTTCCTCACCCCTAAAACTAGTTCTCCCCCCCCCCCCCACTCCGGCTCTCCTACCATAATGGATAGCCTGCAGGTATTTATACCTGTCCTGCGAGGGCAGTTGATACTCCACTTGCACGTCTTCAGAGGTTATCCATTCTCCCCCCTCCTTTAGTTGTCCAAGATATTTCAAACCCCTCTGGGCCCATCATCTGAAGGCAGGGTCTTGCACTTTGGGGGGGAATTCTGGGTTATCAACCAAGGGCAAAAACTTTGAGTATCCTTGAGGATCGTACCACTTAAGCTGCCATTTCCTCCAATGCTGCAGGGTTAAAAGTATAAAGGGGTTCTCTCGTACCTTCCCAGAAACACCACTCCCTCTAAGCCATATCAACCCCCCATAATCTACACCCTCCAGGCTCAATCTTTCCAATTCCACCCATTTTGCTTGAACCCGGAGCCACCACTCCAGCACCGCCCACACTCTAGCTGCTTCATAATATCTTTGCAGCGCCGCGCTTAACACTGCCTTGCAAAACTCTTCCACCAGAACAAGGTAATTTATGGTGTCCTCTCCTTCTGGCAGGCCCCGGATTCGTATATTTGAACACATAGACCTGTTCTCTAGGTCCTCCAGCTTTTGTAACAGTTCATCCTGCATGCTGCTCATGGCGCTCAGTCGTTGCTCCAGCTGAACATATTGCCCCTCGGGCTCCTCCATGCGATTTTCCACCTCCTCGATCCACACTCCCAGAGATGCTACGTCCTCCTTTAAATCATTGAGCCAGTAGTCATGCACTTCAGTTTTCAGCATGCCCAGCTCCTCCTTAGTACTGTCGAACCACTCTTTTAAATCCTCATGCAGTCCCTGTATTTCGCTTGAGGCTCCTTTTCCCATGTCAGTGTCCAATACTCCGCCAGCTTTCCTTCGACCTGCCATCATCTTAGCGTTTAGCGATTGGGGCCCCGCTGCTCCTTTGAATGGGAAGGCTTTAAGGTCTATACCGGGCTTCTTGCCTGCCATCCGCCTGATTTCCAATCTCCGCACAGTCCGGACTCTTTCCCCTAGCTACTTTGAGGGAGTTTCGGGGGGATGACCCAGGCGATTAGGGTGTTTATTCGACTGTCCTCATGGAGCTCTCACTCAGTCGTCCAATCTAGCACTGACGTCAACGGAACTCCAGAGCAGCTTTTAATATCTTTTTTAAAGGTTAATGCTAGCAGCTTGGTTCCATCCTGATTAAGGTGGAGCCCATCCCTTTGGAAAAGCCCCTCCTTTCCCCAGAATGTTGCCCAGTTCCTAACAAATCCAAAACCCTCTTCCTTGCACTATAGTCTTATCCACGCATTGAGACTCCAGAGTTCTGCCTGCCTTTTGGGTCCTGCGCGTGCAACGGGAAGCATTTCTGAGAATGCTACCCTGGAAGTTCTGGATTTCAGCTTCCTACCTAAAAGGCTAAATTTGGCCTCCAGAACCTCCCTACCACACTTTCCTATGTCATTGGTACCAACATGTATCAAGACAGCAGACTCCTCCCCAGTGCTGTCTAAAACCTTGTCTAGGTGGCATGTGAGGTCCACTACCTTCACACCAGGCAGGCATGTTACCAGGCGGTCCTCACATTCACCAGCCACCCAGATATCTACATGCCTAATGATTGAATCACCAACTATAACGGCTGTCTTAACCCTGCCCTCATGGGCACATGGCCCTGGAGAAACCTCCTTGATGCAAGAGGGTTATTACAACTGTTCCATCTCTAACATTTGAGGATTTCCTTGCATGAGCAGCTCACTTCAGATTCTGCCACAACATTTTCTTAGTTGTTAGGTCAGGATTTTGACTTGAGTAGTCCATATGGGGTTTTTGTACCTGGTTGTAAATCAGTCTAGATGACTATGGCCCGATTTTATGGTATTTAAGTTTCCATAAATAAATAGGGTTAGCTGTTTTCTTTTAGGTCTTTATTTAACCAAATTTCTGTTTGGGGAGATGTGAAACCCTCATTAATAAGGAGGGGACAGAGTGAGGGCAAAACATCATTAATATTCCACATAAATACACATTATGGATCTTAGTAGAATCTGGACTTGCATTCAGTACAGTAAAACAAAGGCCAATTCATTAATATTAAAGAAAAGAAGGTTGGTCTGAAGTCTCAATTATAGCACTGAGCCCTTATTTGTGGAACTTTGGATTTGATTCCAGCGTCCAGATTTTGCTTCTTGGGTTTGCAAGGGTTGAGGATACTGCAGTGGCAATGTTCACAACCTTGGGGAGAAAGGGAGTCCTAGCCACTGCACATTGGGCAGACAGGAAGATCATGTACTGCGTTCTGGAGAGCGCCACAGTCTCTGACTCCAGGCTAAAAGGATTTCCACTGCAATGGCTGCACTAGATAGAAAGATGGGGAGGGGCAAACAATGAAGAAACCTTAATCCAGGAAGTTGCAAAGGACTGTGATTCTGCAGTCCCAGTTGGTACCAGTTCTGACTGATCTGGTAGCCCAAAGGAGCAGAAGAAGACTGTCAGGTCAAAGCTATAATTAAAAACAAATGTAAAAGGGCAGTATAAAGAGTCTTTTTTTTCTTTTACTGTGACTCACAAGTGAGACAGTGCTAGCAATCCTTGGATTAAAATAGCATTAATGTGTGACACAATGGGTAGATGTTTTGCAGTTTTCCACACTTTCTGGATAATCCAAACAAACAATCAGAACTCAACCAAACTAAGTAATAACTAAAATATGCTGCATCTGCAAACTGAGGACATCACGTCCCGGGGGTCAATTCATTTACATTCTTTTAACCTCTGTGAAACAAATATCCAAAAAATTCCTTGAATAGGATATTTGTGCAGCATTTGACAGAAAAAACTAGATTTCTATTCTCTATGCACAGCATGCCCACAAAGACGCATTCACTCAAATGATATGCACTATTTGCCTTTCCAAGCTCTCAGAACCAAATGTGTTTACATCTGCTTTATACTGATGTCAGTCTAGGCTGGCAAAATCTATGGGGGAAAAACGTTAATTGTTTTTCCAACTACAGTCTTTAGAGGTAATAATACTGATTCATAAGGAGGCATGTGAATGTTTTATGATGTCTGGTTTCCTCCTTTGGTGACTAAATTTGTTTATGGTCATGACTACTAACCAATAGCAGTGCAGCTTTCAAAATTTCTGACATCAACTTGTGCTCTGACCTCCCTGAGATTTAAGCTGAAACTGGTCTGCTTTCCTATGATAAACCAAAAGAAGATGGATTCTTAAGCACTGGGGTGTCAAAGGCACATTAAAATTGTGAGCCCAGAGTCACCAGATGCTCTGCACAAATCTGAATGAAACTGCAACAAAGTGTTGTTACTTACCTGTGATCTCCGGGAACTGCAGGAATCAGTCTTCACATTTGGATGATGTTGGTACTGATAAAGCCTGCCCGGGAATGCTCCCCAGTATCCAATTGGGAAGCTTTTGGGAGCAATCCACTGTGCATTTGCCTTCCCAGTTCCTCTCCTCTGTTGAGTTTGTAGCTGAGAGATAAAGAGAATACCTTACAACGCCTAGGAGAGGAGGGCGGGTTGTGAAGACTGATTCCTACTGTTCCTGGAGATCACCTGTTACAGGTGAGTAACAACGCTATCTCCAGGAACAAGCAGGAATGCAGTCTTCACATATGGGACTCACTAGTTCCCAGGTACCAGACTGGAAGTAGGAAGACCAAGTGTCCATGAGGCTAAGGATACAATGGATAAGAGCAGAGTGTGGATACAATATGGCCCCAATGGACTCTACTGCAGTTGGCTAGACCAACTCTAATGGAAGTGTGGTGCTAGAAACAAGTCTGGGATGGAGGGTAGGAGTTGCATTTAAGTCCTGGAGTACAGCCTGGCCAAAGACAGCATCCTGAGTCCTATCTAGCAGTAGTGGGCAGCGAAGGTATGAATGGAGGACCAGGTAGCTGCCCAATAGATCTCGTTGATGGAGACAGAACAGATGTTGGCAACAGAGGTTGCTATGGCTCTCATATTGTGAGCAGTGATGTGACTCTCGAGGGAGAGTCCCACCTGCGCATAGGCAAAAGAAATGCGGTCCGCTAACCACTTGGATAGGGTACACTTTGTCACTGGAAGTCCAAGGTGACTTGGAGCAAAGGAAATGAATAGTTGTGAGGATTTCCTGTGAGACTTGGTTCTATCCAAGTAGTAAGCTAGCGCTCGTTTACAGTCTAGGGTGTGTAACGCACCTTTGGCCCGAGGGGCATGTGATCTCGAGAAGAAGATTGGTAAGATTACCGACTGGTTCAGATGGAAGGCTGAAACCACTTTTGGAAGGAAATGCAGATTGGTACGGAGGACCACCTTGTCATGGTGGAACTAGGTGCATGTAGGATCCTCTTCGAAAGCCTGTAGTTCGCTGATGTGGCGAGGTGAGGTCAGAGCAATGAGGAAGAGTACTTTCCATGTGAGAAATTTTAGTGAAGTGGTAGCTAAAGGCTCAAAAGAAGGCTTTAGAACCACATTGAGGTCCCAGGTGGAGGTTTGATAGGTGGCTTGGATAGCAGGAGACCTCACATAAATGTTGTACCAAGGGGTGTGATGAAATAGGTTGTGTGTCTAGAGACTTGTGATAAGCCATAATGGCACCGAGATGAACTCTGACTGAGTTAGTCTTGAGACAGGCTGAGGATAAGTGGAGGAGATACTGTAGAAGAAATTCCCAGACAGATAGAGGAATCAAGGTGCTTTGGGGAACAGCAGAGTGTGAACCTCCACCATTGGAAGGCATAAGAACGTCTGGTGGATGGTTTGCGTGATGAAAGTAGGATATCCTTGACCTGCCGTGAAAGGTCTATGTCTATAAGGATTATGTTTCAGGAACCAGGCTGTGAGGTGAAGACCCTTTGGATTGGGATGGAGAAGTGTCCCATGTCCTGAGAGAGAAGGATGGGTGTTTGTCCCAGACTGAGAGGTTGAGCCTGTGCTAGTCGAAGCAGCAGAGGAAACCATGGCTGATGGGGCCAAAAAGGGGCTACGAGGGTCATGGAGCCCTTGTTGGCATGCAGTTTGAACAGGCTCTTGGGTATCAAGGGGATGTTCAGGAATGCATAGAGCAGACCTTGTCCCCAATAGAGAAGGAAAGCATCCATTGCCTGTCTATGCAGGGAGGAAAGCCATGAGCAGAACAGTGGAAGTTGTGTGTTCCACGTGTGGGAGACCCCACTCATAGATCTGTTTGCCACCCAGGAGAAGATCCAAGATACTGTTTCAGGATTTAGAGTTCAGTTGTGTGGATGTAGGATACAGCTGAGTCTGTCCGCAAGGAGATCGAGTTCACCCAGGAGATATACTGCTCTGAGGTGGATGCAGTGTGCTATTGAGAAAAAACAGAGGCAAAGTGCTTCTTGGCAGGGGGGATAGGACCCTGTTCCTCCTTGCTTGTTCACATAAACAAGATCAACCTGGTTGTCCGTTCTGACTAAGATCTGTTGGCCTGAGAGTTGGGGTTGAAAAACCCGAAGGGCATTTGTAAGTGCATATAGTTCCAGGAGATTTATCTGTAACTGAGATTCCTGGTGTGTCCACTGTCCCTGTGTGGTTAGATCGTTCAGATGTACTCCTCAACAAGCTTGGAGGCATCCATTGTCAGGGAGCATTTTGGTGGAGGCATCTCAAAAAGGTGACCCTCCCCCCCCCCCGAGTAGGTTTTGAGGGAAGCACCACCACTGAAGGGAGTTGAGCAGTGGAGGGGTGATACATATTTTTTCAGAGAGATGCCTGGTTGCCTGTGTCCATTGAGATGACAGAGTCCATTGGGCTTGTCTCATGTGCAGGCAAGCATAGGGGACTACATGGACTGTGGAGGCCATGTGCTCCAAAAGACGTAGCATCTCTCAAGCTGTTATGCAAGTGAGACTTCTTATCTTGTTAATTAGCTTGATGAGGTGGGTAGAGCGATCCAGGGGAAGGAAAGCTCTGGGCTGTTCAGTGTCCAGAAGAGCTCCTATGAACTCGAGCCACTGGGTTCACACCAGGTGCAACTTTGAAAAGTTTAAAATGAATCCCAGATGTTGAAGCACAGTTATGGTGCAATGTAAGGAGAGCCTTACCTCCTGTGGGGATTCTCCCCTGGATTAGACAATCGTCTAAGTAGGGGAAGACTTAAGACCCCCAAAGTGCGAAGGTAGGACGCAACCACTGCCATGCATTTTGTGAATACTTGGGATGCGGAGGCTAAGTCGAAGGGGAGTACCTGATATTGGTAACGGTTCTGCTGGAACCAAAAATGCAGAAGCTGTTTGTTTTGAGGATGGATCAGTAAATGTGTGTATGCCTCCTTAAGGTCTAGAGAACACAGCCAATTGTTCCTCTGAAGGTATGGCACGAGGGTGCCGAGGGAAATCATCTTGAATTTTTTTTGAAGGAGGAATTAGGTCCCTTAGATCTAAGATGGGCCTGAACCCTCCTGTTTTCTTGGGGGTAAGAAAATAAGGAGAGTAGAAGCCTGTGCCTTCTTGGGGCAGAGGAACTCTTTTGATGGCTCTCTGGGTTAACAGGATGGACAGCTCTTCTGAGAGGAGATATATTTGCAGGGGGTTTCTGGGATAATCACCTATGAAGGTGGTGGGGGTAAGCTTTTGAAGTGAAGCAGATAGTCCCTTTGGATGATGTTGTGAATTCACTGCTCTGATGTTATGAGGTACCACCTGTGAGCATAGGAACAGAGCCTGCCTGCTATGTGTAGGGGTTGGGGACCTTGCAGAGGCAGAGTGGCTATGCTCTCCAGGAAGGAGTCAAAAACCAGGTGCTGGCTGTGGTTGTGCACCTGGTTGGGTTTTAGTGACTTTAGGCTTCTTGGGTTGGCGAGGGCCCTCTTGGTGTTACTATTGCTGTTGAGGCTGGTAAGCAGCTGTAGGTGGATAAGAAGGATATCATCTCTTCTTTGGACAGAAAGATTTCTTTGGATTAGTCCTCCTCTTAGAATGGTTCACTGTCTTTCTTGAAAGGCACTTGAGGGTGAGATCATCTGTCTCAATCTACTACTACTACTACTACTAGTTAGCATTTATATAGTGCTATGCATGCAGCGCTGTACAGAAATATAAGCTCTCCAGCTTTTTCCCTCCAACACTTTCCTAAGAGGTTTGCTCTAGAACAGGGAATATTAGCCAATTTGTCTTGGACCCACCATTCAAGATCAGATGCCTGGAGCCAGGCCATCCTCTGAGCACCGATGCAGACTGCTGACGCTCTGCTGGATGACTCAAGATTATCAAAAGATGCTCTAGTTAGAAATCTGGATGTATTTTGATTCTGCCTGATGAGGGCTTGGAATCATTTTGTTTCTCATCGGGAAAGAGAGGAGCAAACATTTCCAGATCCCTATATACATCCTTGAGGAACATGCCCATATAGAGCACATAGGAGGTAATTCTGGAGATGAGCATGCATGTCTGAAAACATCGACAGCCAAAGGCATTGAGAGTCCTTACCTGGAGGCATGGAAGAGCAATTCTTAGAACTCTTGATGCGGCGCATCGCCAATTCCATTACCATGGAATGGTGTGGTTGAGGCTTCTGAAAGCCTGGGCATGCTGGAACTCTATACATGGTATCAAGTTGTTTGCTGATAGGCAGGCCGCCCACATACGAAGCATCAAATCCTGTAAGATTTGGCGTATCGGTAAAGTGGCAGCCTCTTTAGGAATCGAGGGTATTGGAGGATTTCCAACTCCTCTGCTTTTGGTTCTGTTTCTGATGCCACAGTGATCTGTAGGCCTGCTGTCAGGTCCCTAATGAAGTCTGGTAAAGACATATTTATTTAGAGGTTGTTTATACTGCGTTATCAAGAAATCAAAGCGGTTTACAAAGCAAATGCAAAAACCAACATTTTACAATAAACAGTAGTTAGCGTTATATACAAGTTAGTAATCAACAAAACTTTGATTCAAGGTAACAGGCAGTAACTTATTTACATGAGTGCATATATATGCAATGAGGATATGGGATTGTTTACATATTTACATATATGCGTTTTATGTTGCCTTTACATAGGTTTGGAGATAAGGAGGATGCTAGGGGCGCATGTTGAGTGTCATGATCAGGGATTATATTATGTTGGTAGAGTATCATTTTGGATTTGCTTGGTTCTATAATATTCAGAGAAAAGTAGTGTTTTGATATTCTTTCTGAAGGTGGATAGATCTCCGATGTTTCTAATTCTAGCTGGGAGGGAATTCCAAGGGGATATATGGGATACACAGATATGACGATATTGTAAGGCCAGTTTCCCTGTAAGAAATAGGATAAAAAGGCACCTTTTAGACAATAATTATTCTATGGTCCAAAAATAAACACAGTCCAATAAGTTTGGCTGCAAACTACCAGAACTAGAAAAACATCATGCCAATATTTTCCCTTTATTATAGAAGTTTCCAGTTAAACTAAAATGGTACATCTTTTTAATCCCAAGTCAATATATAATGGTTTCCTTATAAAACTGAATTAAGTGCCTGTTTTTCAAGCTATGAAACTTGATGTGAAAAGGAACAGATTGTTCTAATTTTCTTTGCACTGTTTCTGACAAACACGATTCCAAGATTGTCTAAGGAGCATTTTGAAGATATGTGACAAAGCCTCATGGCTCATTAGTTCAGCTGAATCACGGAAGGTAGACATGACGTTCAGTTAATTTGATTTGGTGGCTCTAGGTAGGGTATTTATCTATTCATATATATATGTAAAGAGACTCTTATTGCCACATAAATGCTTGTTTTTCTACTGGGAAAGATGGAAATATGGAAAGAGACAAATATGACCAGCACGCCACTGATGGGGAGAGGGTTTGGTACCGAGGCACTACAAAAAATGAGATTTGTTTTTGGCTGTTGGTAGCTTCACTGGGAAAACTCCTGCATTACACTCTTTCTTAGCTCCCAGAACTGCAATGAGGGTCCTGGAGGATCCTGGGAGATTGCCCTCAGGGCCTAAACTGGTACAAAATAGGAACAAGTAAGCATAAAGACACAGGGACTCCCAAGTTGTTTTATATGAACACCTTTAAGTATGTACCATAGAAATGGCAGAAAAATCCAAAACAAAAGTGCACAGTCTGAACAGAAAAGTTCTTTGAATGCAAAGATGAATTATAATTCTCAGTCCTAGAAGTCTGATAGTATCCTCTTCCCCTTGTCTTGGATCTAGCGAAGTACTGGGGTTCACTTCCTCTCCTTCCCTCTGTAGTATTCTCCACAAAATACTATGGGCCCGATATTAACTGGCAACAGCTAGCCAATCTAATGCGTGTAACCGCTACTGCTGAATTGAATTGCAGATAGTCAATGCTGAGGTTCATGTTCGGGAGAATAAAATGAAAGATATTATAATGCCTCTGTATCACTCTATGGTGCGACCACGACTTGAATATTGTGTGCAATTCTGGTCGCCATATCTTAATAAGGATATAGCAGAATTTGAAAAGGTACAGAGAGAAGTGACCAAAATGGTAAAGGGGATAGAAGGATATCCCTGAGAGGAAATTCTTAAAAGGTTAGGGCTCTTCAACTTGGAAAAGAGATGCCCGAGGGGAGATATGATAGAGATCTATAAGATAATGAATGGAGTGGAATGGATAAATGCAGAATCGATTGTTTCACTCCTTCATAAAGTAGAAAGACTAGGAATCACACAATGAAGCTACAATATAACACATTTAAGAGTAATAGGAGAAAATATTTTTTCACTCAATGTGTAATCAAACTCTGGAATTCATTATGAAAGGATGTAGTAAAAAGCTACTCGTGTAGTGGAATTTAAAAGATGTTTGGGGTGCTTCCAGGAGGAAAAGGCCCATAAACCATTATTAAAGTGGACTGGGGAAATCCACTGCTTACCCTGGGATAAGCAGCATGGAATATGTTTACACTTGGGAACCTGACAGGTACTTGTGACTGGACTGGCCATGGTTGGAAACAGGATACTGGGCTTGATGGACCTTTGGTCTGACCCAGGATGGCATCTCTCATGTTCTTATGTTATCCAGGTTGCCAGGATTGGGTAAAAACCTTTCATTCTGCTCTTACATTTTCCCAGTATTCTCCCAGCCTCCTTACCTCCCAGACTCCTCCTAACAGGGGTATTTATACTTCACTCTTACACCAAAGAGAAACTCCTGGGGGACTGACAAGAAAGCACAACCACCTACCGCATCCCATCAAAGCAAGGCTCTTCTGGAGTTAAATATTCCGCCTTTCATTATTATTATTAGTTATTTATCCTAAAGACTACTTCTCCCAATAAAACCGCAAGATGATTTATAACAATCAGAATAGGGACCAGTATTCAAAAATGGTTATTTAAAAGCTACAGTGGTCAGCCATGGTGTTTAAATATCCTTGGATATTTATTTTATTTATTTAGCTGTGCTTATATACTGCTTTTCACTGGGTCAAAGCGGTTTACAGATATATGCTAACAGGCACTTTTTATTCCCTCATCCCCAAAGGGCTCACAATCTAAGCGTACCTGAGGCAGTGGAGGTTAAGTGGCTTGCCCAAGGCCACAAGGAGTGGCCATGGGATTAGAGACCCCAGTCCCTCCGGCCTGAGGTTACTTGTCCCAAAGTGGGAATTGAACCCCTGGCCCTCCAGCCTCAGGCAACCTGTCCCACTGCTCCCTCAAGTGCTGGTATCTGGAGAGTCACCAGTGCTGAATATCTGGTTAGAGTCTTGAAGGACTACAAAAGGGGACTGCTACTTCTGGAGAGAGATGTGCAATTGTAAGTATTTACTTCTGGGAATTTTTCTAAATCTTGGGGAAAAAAGGAATTCTTTAGATTAAAGCTGATTAATCTGTGAACCCAGTGTATTTGTTAAATCAGTCAGGGCCTAGTAGCAGCAAAGAGTTTTCAGTTTAAATTTAAAACACAGCAGAAAGATTTCTGGTTAAATTTAGACCCAAAGACTCCCTCTATGAAAGGGCTGTGGGACTCCCCCTGGAAATTGGTCACAGATTACCTTAGAAGCACAGGACATTGTGTAGTAGCCAGAATTTAATAAGTCTTCTTTCCCTCCCTCCCTCCCTTCCCGACACCTACCCACCCCTGGGATAATTATAGCTTTATAGATGCTTAAACCTCTTAAAGGATAGGAGCTGCCATATTCACTCTCAGGTGCAGCTGTTTATCTTCATCAGTCATACATTAAGGACCTGAGATTAATTAAGCTTCAGATAAACAAAGTACATTAAACGTATTAAGTATAGTTTTATTAGTATAAGTATCCCCAGCAACCCTTAGTAAGTAAAGAACTTAAATATCTAAACACAACCTTACAACTAAGATGCAGACAGCAGTCCAGCAGCGAGATGGGGGCTTTCCAGTCTTTTGCATTGAGTGTCACATATATGAGTTTCTCCCAGTTGGTGAAAGGTCTTACGTGTGCACTAGGTGCAAGGAGCTCTTTGCTCTCAGAGAACGAGTCCGATCTCTGGATGCTAGAGTAGCAGACTTGGAGGACATAAGAAAGACAGAGAGGTACATAGACGAGACCTACAAGGATATAATCCTGAAGTCCCACCTCCAGTCTGGCAGCATCCTTGTTGCCATGGAGGAGAGAGGTCACGTGACAGGCAAGCATCACCCTGGTGGCAGGAAGTGATCCTGTAGCTAGGACCTCTCCTCCAGGTCATGTAAAACCTTCTTGCACTGAGGAAATTTCTCCAGGGCCATGTGTCCATGAGGGAAGGGTTAGGACAGCCGCTATAGTTGGTGGTTCGCTCATTAGGCATGTAGATAGCTGGGTGTCTGGTGGACGTGAGGATTGCCTGGTAACCTGCCTGCCTGGTGTGAAGGTAGTGGAACTCATGCGCCACCTAGACAAGGTCTTAGTGCTGGGGAGGAGTCTGCTGTCTTGGTATAAATGGAAGATGTGGTAGGGAGGTTCTGGAGACTAAATTTAGGCTTTTAGCTGGAAGTTGAAATTCAGAACTTTCAGAGTAGCATTTTCCGAAATGCTTCCTGTTCCACACACAGGACCCAAAAGGCAGGCAAAGCTCCGGAGTCTAAATGTGTGGATGAGACAATGGTGCAGGGATGAGTGTTTTGGACTTCTTAGGAACTGGGGAACATTCTGGGGAAAGAAAGGGCTTTTCCAAAGGGATGGGCTTCACCTTAACTGGGATGGAACCAGGCTGCTGGCATTAACCTTTAAAATGGAGATAGAGCAGCTTTTAAACTAGATAATAGGGGAGAGCCGACAGTTGCCCAAGAGTGCATGGTTCGGAACAATGTATTCTTGAAGGATTCTACCAAAAGAATGAAGTTAGGGCATATCAGCAGAGAGGTTCCAATAAAGACAAAAATAGCCCAAATGCTCTTGAGTACGGAGCAGACAGAGCTTAAAGATTCCAAATTACCCCTGCCTACCAATTTCCAGATTAATATGAATAAAATACAGTCTCTAAAATGCTTGTATGCAAATGCTAGGACTCTAAAAAATAAGATTGGAGAATATATAGCACTAAATGAAAGGTTAGATATGATTGGTATCTCAGAGACATGGTGGAAAGAAGACAACCAGTGGGACACTGTGATACCTGGATACAAACTATATCGTAATGATAGAGCAGATCAAATTGGTGGAGGGGTTGCCCTCTATGTTAGAGAGGGCATTGAGTCATAAAGGATTAAAGTTTTGCAGGAAACAATATTTGCTGTAGAAACTCTATGGATTGAAATTCCATGTAAAAAGGGGAAGGCAATGCAGTGAGGGTGTACTATCGACCACCTGGCCAGAATGAACAAATGGATGATGAAATGCTCAAAGAAATCAGGGAAGCTAACAAAAGTTACAGCACAGTAATAATAATGGGTGATTTCAATAACCCCGGTATTGACCGGTTCAGTGTCATGGCAGGACATGCTAGGGAGATAGCATGAAATGAATGACTGCTTCTTGGAGCAGCTGGTTCATGAACCGACCAGGGGGGGGGAGCCATTTTGGACCTAATCCTTAGTGGAACACCAGATCTGGAACAAGAGATAAAGGTGTTGGGGTCACTTGGCAACAGTGATCATAACATGATCACGGTTGATTTAATTAATGGAGGAGGGATGGTAAGGAAATCCACAGTACTACCTTTTAACTTTCGAAAGGGAGACTATGATAAAATGAGGAAAATAATTAAGAAAAAGCTAAAAGGAGCAGTTGCAAAGGTTAAAGACTTACATCAAGCTTGGGTGTTGTTTAAAAATACTATCTTTGAAGCCCAGACCAGCTGTAGTCCACATTTTAAGAAAAACCGAAGGAAGACCAAAAAACTGCCAGCATGGTTTAAAGGTGAGGGTCAGAGTGGCTGTTGCCAAAAAAGCATCTTTCAGGAAATGGAAAAAAGAGCCAAATGACGAAAACTGGAAACAGCACAAGCACTGGCACGTTAGATGCAAGGCATTGATAAGACAGGCAAAGAGAGAATTTGAGAAGAAGCTTGCTGTGGAAGCAAAAATGCATAATAAAGACTTTTTCAAGTACATTTGTAGCAAAAAAGCTGTGAGAGAGTCAGTTGGACCATTAGATGATAGAGGGGTAAAAGGGGCACTAAGAGGGGACAAGGCCATAGCGGAGAGACTGAATGAATTCTTTGCTTTGGTCTTTACTGAGGAAGATGTAAGGATGTTACCCATGACTGAAGTGGTATTTAAAGGTGATACTGCGGAAGAATTGAAAGAAACATCGATACACCGGGAAGATAAATTACAACTATTTGATAAACTGAAGAGTAGCAAATCACCTAGACCAGATGGTATATATCCAAGGGTGTTGAAAGAACTGAAATATGAGATTGCAGACCTGCTATTAGTAATCTGTGAACCATCATTTAAAATCATCTATAATACCTGAAGATTGGAGGATGGCCAATGTAACGCCAATTTTTAAAAAGGGTTCCAGGGGTGATCCGGAAAACTATAGACCAGTAACCATGACGTCAATACGGGGAAAAATGGAAGAAACCATCATAAAGAACAAAATTACTGAACATGTAGATAGTCAAGGCTTAATGGGAGACAGCCGACATGGCTTTACACAAAGAAAATCTTGTCTTACTAATCTGTTATGTTTTTTTGAAGGTGTGAATAAACAGGTAGACAAACGTGAGTCAGTTGATATAGTGTATCTGGATTTTCAGAAAGCCTTTGACAAGGTACCTCATCAGAGACTTTTGGCAAAACTAAAAAGTCATGGATTAGGAGGCAGTGTAATATTGTGTATCAGAAAATGGTTAAAAGATAGAAAGCAGAGGGTAGGGCTAAATGGTCAATTTTCCCAATGGAGAAAGCTGAATAGTGGAGTACCCCAGGGATCTGTGCTGTGTCCGCTGCTTTTTAACATATTCGTAAATGACCCGGAAAAGGGAATAACGAGTGAGGTTATCAAATTTGCAGATGACACAACTATTTAAAGTTGTTAAAACCCATGAGGATTGTAGAAAATTGCAAGAGGATCTTGATAAATTGGAAGACTGGGCATCCAAATGGTAGATGAATTTTAATGTGGACAAGTGCAAAGTTATGCACCTAGGAAAGAACAACCCAAACATGGTTACATGATGCAAGGTTCCACATTAGGAACCACCATCCAGGAAAAAGATTTAGGCGTCATCGTGGATAACATGTTAAAACCCTCCGCCCAGTGTGCAGCGGCAGCAAAGAGAGCAAATAAAATTCTTAGCATCATAAGGAAAGGAATGGAAAATAAAACAAAGGATACTTCTGCATCATTCCATGGTGCGACCGCACCTTAAATATTGTGTGCAATTCTGGTCACTGTATCTTAAAAAGGATATAGCGCTATTTGAAAAGGTACAGAGAAGAGCCATCAAAAATGGTAAAGGGGATGGAAGGATACCCCTATCAAGAGAGGCTAAAAAGGTTAGGGCTCTTCAACCTGGAAAAGAGATGGCTGAGGGGAGATATGATAGAGGTCTATAAATTAATGAATGGAGTGAAACTGGTAAACGCAGATTGATTGTTTACGTTATCAGAATATAGAAAGACTAGGGGACATGCAATGGAGCTAAAGGGTAACCTATTTAAGAGTAATAAGAGAAAATATTTTTTCACTCAACGTGTAATTAAACTCTGGAATTTGTTACATGAGGATATAGTAAAAGCTGTTAGTGTAGCCAGGTTTTAAAAAGGTTTGGACAAGTTCCTGGAGGAAAGGTCCATATAACATTATTAAAAGGGGCTCAGGATATCACTGCTTGACCCAATACAAGCATTGTGAACCCTGTGTCTTTTGTGGAAACTGCTAGGTACTTAGGACCTAGATTGGCTACTGCTGGAAACAGGATACTGGGCTTGATGCACCTTGGTCTGACCCAGTATGGCATAAGAAAAAAAATAGAGCTTCCAATGTAGCTTCTCATTGAAAACTACCCTGGAGATTTGCACCTGCTTTTTATTGTGGGTTCTTTTTAATGAAAAATAATGCATGTAGTTTTGAAAATGCAAAATATGCTACAAGTCCGGTCCTCTGGATCTACCCAGTCCTAGAACTCCATTCAACCTTTTATGGCAAAGCTCTTTGCTGAACCAACTCAAAATATAATATTTTCTTCAAGTGGTATTCAAAAAGAAATAAGATTATGCATTCCTTGTAGAAATGTGCAACCATAATTAGTAAGGAGGGAGACACAAATATACTATTTCAGGCATTATGTATATGTATTAATGCCCCATCCCAGGAATGCCTCAATGAAAATGCATGTAGGAGGACACACAGTGTGGAACAATATGCCTACTTTTACTCATATACAGGGTGAGCAGTTTTTGAATAGCCTTTTTATGTATGCAAGTCGTCATTAATGTGGCTAAATGACTTGAGAAAATTTCCCTCTACATGGTTAGCATGCTGTGGTAAACTGCGGATGAGCAATGACAAAGCTCCACAGTCAGAAGAAGGTTTAAAGAAAAATACACTTTATTTTCAGGATAAATACCCAAGCAAACTGTCCTGACCATTCTTGGGCCTGCAATACACATAGGGTTAAAGACACACTCTTGCTCCAGGCTTTCCTCAGCTGTAACAGTTCCTTAATTAGTCTTGGCAGGACTGGTCTGCTGAGAAAGAGAAGGCTGTTCCAGCACAGACAGTTCTAAGGTAAGAAAACAAGCTGCTTTTTCCCAAAGTTCCTTCTCTCTGGGGCACAATTCAGTAGTACTCTTTCAGTCCTTAGCAGCAGAGCAGCATATCCATAATTAAAGGAAACAGCAGCTCTCTATAGCACAAGAGCCCTCCAGCTGGGTAGAAGTCCAACAGCAAAGCTGTATGCACAGCAGCAAACTTAAACATAGTTCCTACCTTCTCAGCAGTCTCCGTTCAAAGATAAGTGGTCACTGCATACTCCAGAGAACCCCAGGCTACTCTCTCTTTCCAGGTCCCTTGTGTTCCTGGGATAAGGCTGGAGCCAGGCCATACCCTTCCCAGGCATTCTCCAGCTTTTACCCTTAAAAGGACAGGGGTTTAAAGATCTTACCAGAGCAATACCTCACCTGTTCTATGCTTGGCTGGGGAGTTTCCCTGCAGGGGATGGGGAGTTTTTAAAATTTCCATCACACATGCACACCAAGGCTATGCAAAATAGTGTGCCATGCACCAAACCCCTAGCATGCACACTAAACCAGTCTGGACCAAAGGCAGCACGTGCAAGCTAAATTTCTCATATGCATACATGTACATGAGATCCATGTAAGACTTTAGCAGCCGAGTGTTAAAGAGCGTGATATATTCCTCTTCTCTTATTTGCCATGAGAGATATAGATGAAAAAAATGTGGAAGGTTGATATTCAAAACCACTTTTCCAGAAAACACCACCTGCTTTCTGGATAACTGCCACTAGCTGGTACAATCCCAATGGGGCCGCCGAGTATCTCAAAGACCAGCTTGGCATTATCTGGATAGTGCTCTCTATGTAACACTTACAATCCGTTATACAATGATACCAATATCAAAATAATCAATACTAGGCTTAAATGACCTCAGATGGCACAACCCCACATTTAGTGAATCTCACCATAGGGTGTTGATAGATGCTCACATCACCGGTCAAGCCTCCACCTAATCCCTTACCAAAATCCCACAAATCTTCAAATTCTCAAAACCCCCTATTCTACCAATGGGATAAACACATCTAAATCTAAAAAGAGATACATACACATTCACACAACATTCACAAACAACCACATCCCAAAACTATCTGTTTTAAAAAAGCGTCTGTGGTATAAGTACACACAAGGTGCTAACAGGGCTGAACGCAGCCAAGACAACCCGGATAAAACACCTGCAAGAATAGAAACAAAATGCTGAAGAGCACACTTAATAACGTCAGTAGAATATTCAAAAGACTTATCTGATCACTGAAGTCTTGCAGCCAACTGGGTTCTCAGCCCTTCCAAACGGACGCGTAATACAAAAGGTCCACGCCAACCTCCAACGCAGGAAAATACTGCACAGCAATGAACAGCACTACCATTTATAACCAAACGACCACTGCCCAGTTGGCTGCAAGACTTCAGTGAGAGGGGTTTTCTTCTTTTTGGTTTGTATAGGCTCTCAACAGCTGTTGTGTGTGTTATTATCTGGATAGTGCCAGGGAAGTCCGTAGGCTCAGTGGCAAATTATCCAGATAATGGTGACATTTAGCCCACTATCCAAATAGCTATTTGAATAAAGTTAGGACAGAAAACAGGCCATCCTAACTTTATCTGGATAGTGGACTGAATATTGCAGCTATATAGATAATGCCACCAGTTGTATTAGCCGAATAGTCAAGGCCAACCACTGCAGTGCTGTGTATGCCCAGTAGCACTATAGAAATGATAAGAAGAAGTAGTAGTAGTATCCAGATAGCAGCACTAAGTATCTGGATTCTTTTTAACCACTGTGGCCATTGTTTCTAAATAACACCATCCACGGCAGCTAAATATTGCTGTTTGTATTTATATCACTGTGATAATGTATTTAGATTTTATGTCATTCGGTTGTGACTGTAATTTCAAGTGAAACTAATGAGGGAAGCAATAAGCATATTATTTTAGCCTATAACATTGTGGAGAGGGTTGGGGGAGCTGAGTAGCTCTTCCCTGCTTTGATCTGTCTGCTCCAACCTCACTTTCCCCTCCTGTTCTCTGCACAGGACAGGAGGAGAGCAGTGTGCTTGTGTGTGAAGGGGCAAGGGGGGAGGGAGGGTGAAGAGCAGAGAGAGGGCTGGATTGGGATGGAAACAAGCCCTGTTCTGTCTGCTTCGGTCCAACTCCTTCCTAGAGGGGCTTTATAAAAGAGCACAGCAGAATAAGATATGGGGCTCTGCCCAATAAAGTCCATGATGTGTCATGCGTGCCCATGCCCAGAGACATCCCTATTTCATGACTGGTCCTGACTCCTTCCTCCTCCCTCCTCACCCACATCCCCCTAGAAGGATAAGATAAAGTGTGGTTACTCACCTATAACAGGTGATCTCTGGGAGCAACAGGAATCAGTTTTCACATATGGGTGACGTTGGTACTGATGGCGCCTAGCATGGAAACACTCCCCAGCATCCAATAGGAATGCTTTTGGGAGCGTTCCTCCATGCATGCGTGGCTGCCTTCCCACCTTCCCCACAGGTCTCCTCAGTCAGGTGACTAGCAGAGAAGAGTAATAGCAGGAAAATAATGGATAACAACTTGAAGGGAAAGTGGGTGGCTTGTGAAGACTGATTCCTGTTGTTCCCGGAGATCACCTGTTATAGGTGAGTAACCATGCTATCTCCAGGACCAAGCAGGAAGTCAGACCTCACATATGAGATTCCCTAGCACATGACCACCTTAGGAGGGGAAGGGTTCCTGCGCCACAGAGGTTGCAGCAGGAATCCAACACTCAACTCGTTTAGAACACTCCTTGGAGGGTGGTCGAATGGGCGGTGGGCAAGTTGTTCAAATTTGAAATAAGTTACATGTTACAGATTAACTGAATTGAGCATCACTCCTGGAGTCCTTGTCACGGCAGTAGTTAGCTGCAAAGGTGTGCAGTGACGACCATGTGGCTGCTTGGCAGATTTCTGAAATAGAGACAAAACAGTGGTTGGCTACTGTAGCAGACATGGCATGGGATGTTATGTGCTGTGACATGGTCTTGAAGAGAGAGACCAGCCTGCGAGTAAGCAAAAGATATGCAGCCTGCAATCCAGTTAGAAAGAGTTCTCTTAGAAACTGGCAAACCCAAATGGCTCTGGTCAAAAGAGACAAACAGCTGAGAGGATTGACGATTATCCTTGGTGCGGTCAAAATAGAATGCAAGTGCTCTCTTGCAATCAAGAGTATGTAGTTTTACCTCAGCTGGAGAGCTGTGGCTTTGGGGAAGAAAGTTGGTTGTGAAATGGACTGTTTCAAGTGGAAAGGAGTAACAACTTTTGGTAAAAATTCAGGATGTGTTTGTAGGACAACCTTGTCCTTATGAAACCTGGTATATGGAGCATAATCCAACGCCTGGAGTTCACTTACTCTTCAGGCTGAAGTCAAAGCTATCAGAAAAAGGACTTTCCATGTTAAAAACTTTAGGGTGGTGGAGCCTAAAGTTTCAAAGGGAGGTCACATTAGCTGCAACAACACCACATTGAGATCCCATGCCGTGGCCGGTGGGTGAAGGAGTGGTTTAGTTAAGAGAAGACCTCTTGTAAATCCTGAGACCAGTGGGTATAAGGACACCTGGCAGTTTTCCAAAGTTTGATGAGACGCTGATATGGTAGCTAGATGCACTCGAACTGAGTTAGTTTTTAGGCCCAATGAAGAGAGTTGAAGGAGGTACTGTAGACGTTCTGGAACTGGACATGTAAAGGGATCTAGAGGCCTTTGTGAGCATCAGAGTGAGAATCTCCGCCACTTAAAGGCATAAGACCGCCTAGTGGAATCTTTCCTGGACGATAATAGCACTTGTAATACTTCTTCTTGAAGGCCTAGGACAAAGCATTCAGCTGCCAAGCACTCAGATGGAGGGAGTGGAGGTTGGGGTGTAGAAGTGTTCCCTGTTCTTGAGTCAGGAGATTGGGAGAATATCCTAGATGGCGAGGAGAAGACTGAGCTAGCTGAAGTAGAAGAGGAAACCATGGTTGTCTGGGCCAGTGAGGCGCAATGAGAATTATTTTGCCCTGGTTGTTCTGCAATTTGAAAAGCGTTTTTGCAATGAGAGGAAAAGGGGGAAAGGCATAGAGAAGGCCCAGTCCCCAGTGTAGGAGAAAAGCATCCGAGGTTTCCCTGTGGGGAGATGGAATTGAGGAGCAATAATAGGGCAACTGAGTGTTGTCTGGAGAAGCAAAGAGGTTGAGTATGGGATTCCCCAGTGATGAATAACTGTCGCATTACTACTGGATTCAACCTCCACTCGTGTGGGTTGAGAAGTTGGCTCAGTTTGTCTGCTAGTTTGTTCTCCTTCCCTGACAGACTGCATGCAAATGTATGTTGTGGGTATCGCCCAGGTCCATAATGCAGAGGCCTCCCTGCACAATGGGCGAGAGCCTGTTCCCCCCTGTTTGTTTCTGTAGAACATGGCCACTTGGTTGTTTGTTTGTATGAGGACTGACTTGCCCAGTAGGAAGTGAGAGAACACCCGAATGGCATTTGATATTGCTTTGAGTTTGAGTAGATTGATATGCAGGTGGGTCTCTGGATGAGACCATTGAGGTGAGCCCCCCAACCTTGCTTTGACGCATCTGTTGTCAGAGTACAATGTGGTACAGATTTTTGAAAAGGTCGAGGCTCCGTGGCATAGTCCAACAGAGAAGGGAGGCCTTCATCCTGGGAGACATGGTGATTAGATTGGAGAGGTGATCTCTGGATTGTGTCCACTGCTGTGAGAGGTTCCATTGAGTCTCTCACATGTGTAGAAGAGCACTACATGCACTGTTGAGGCCATATGGCCTAATAATTGGAGACATATCCTGTCTGTCACTGCTGACTGCTGCTGGATTTGCGAAACTAGAGTAAGCAGTCTGATATGTCTGTCTTCTGGGAGAAAAGCTTGAGCTTGAACAGTATCCAGTCAAGCTCCTATGAACTCTAAGGTTTGAGAAGGAACTAGTTGTGACTTTAGATATTTGATAACGAATCCCACTCCTTGTAGTACATGGATGGTTCATTGTAGAGCAACAGTGACCGATTGGGTGGTTGCCTTTATCAGCCAGTCATCTAAATAAGGGAAGAGAAATATTCCCAAGGTCCTGAGAAAGGCTGCAACAACAGCTAGACACTTTGTGAAGCCTCAAGGAGCTGACAAGAGTCCGAAGGGGAGGACTTGCTATTGATAATGCTGTTTTTGAAAAACAAATCTGAGTCATCTTCTGTAGTTTGGATGTATGAGGATGTTAATATATGCATCCTTTAGAGCCAAAGAGCATAGCAAATCTTTTTGTTCGAGATAAGGAAGAAGAGTTCCTAGAGAAATCATCTTGAACTTTTTCTTTGACAAGGAATTTGTTTA
The DNA here is from genome assembly GCA_033557465.1 of Ichthyophis bannanicus. Classification (NCBI taxonomy): domain Eukaryota; kingdom Metazoa; phylum Chordata; class Amphibia; order Gymnophiona; family Ichthyophiidae; genus Ichthyophis; species Ichthyophis bannanicus. The sequence goes on along the minus strand of CM066034.1, from coordinate 557,547,775 downwards.
TGTTTATTTACTTTATATACCGCTAGCAATGACATCATAGCGGTTTAAATGGAATATAAAACAATACAGAAAGCCGTTGGCAGAAGAAGGAAAGGAAGTTACAATAATGGATAGGAAAGCAAACCAGGAGAGCCATACAATGAGACAGAGGAGAGGAAAAGAAAGAGGGAAAGGGGAAGTAGATTTACACAGAGGGGTCGGGGAGGTCAAAAGCAAGGGCAAAAAGGTGGGTTTTCAGACTGCTCTTAAAGGAGGTGTGTTGCTGTTCAAGCCAAATGGAAGAGGGGAGGGAGTTCCAAACGGCATGGCCGATGAAAAAGAAGGCAGAGGAATGTGTGGACTGAAGATGGTCGCGTGAAGGGGAAGGCAGATATAAGCGATTAAGATGTAGAGATTGTAAGGAGCGGGTAGGGGTATGAAAGTGGATGAGATCGGCCAGATACTGAGGAGAGTGTGTGTAGAGTACATGATGGACAAGTGTGAGAATGTTGAAGTGGATGTGGAATTCAACAGGGAGCCAGTGAAGATGAATAAGAAGGGGTGTAATGTGATCACGAGGAGAAGAATGGAAGATAAGCTGAGCAGTAGTATTCTGAATACGTTGTAGACGGTGAGGTTGTGTACAAGAGAGACCAACCAGAACGGAGTTACAAAAGTCAATGCGAGATATGACCAGGGATAGAAGGAGGGTAGTAAAAGCCTATGTGGTGAGGAAGGGCCGGATAGCGCAAATTTGACATAAGAAGAAGAATGACGTTTTGGAAATATGAGAGATGTGATCACGAAAAGACAGGTCAGAGTCAAAGAAAACGCCCAGGTAACAAAAGGAGGAGACTAGGGGGATGGGAGAGCCAGAAAGGGAAGGTGACACCTCAGGGGGAGGACTACCGCGAGTGAACCAAATGGCAAGAGTTTTTTGAGATTCCTGAGATCCAAAATGTGTCTGTAACCCTCTGTTTTCTTTGGAATTAAGAAGTAACGGGAGTAGAACCCTAAACCTTGCTGGGACAGCGGGGCCCTCTCTATTGCTCGAGTTAAGAGTGAGTGGATCTCCTGCTGAAGTAGGGTGGTGTGATAGAGGTCTAGGTTTAGAGACCCCACAAAATGCTTAGGTGGTGAGCCCTTGAAATGGAGGCCTTTGTTGACTAATTGCAGAGTCCAGGGTTCTGAGGTGAAGAAGGTCCATCTTTGGGCAAACTGGGCTAGTCTGCCTGGGATTAGTGGAGGGGCAGGAGAATTTACTGGACAAATGGCTATGCTCTCTTGGAAAGAGTCAGAGTGGCTTGAGATATAGTGGCAGGTTGTGGTTTTGCCACCTTTGGTTTTCTAGACTGTTTGGGAGGCTGTTGCCTCTGCTGTGCATGAGGAGGAGAATAAGAGTATGAGTAGGGGGTAAAACCTCTTCTTTTTTGGATAGAAGGGGTTTTTAGGTGCAGGTTTCTTCTTTGTAGTATCTGCTGTCTTCTTTGAGAGTCACTTCATTGTGAGATAATATGTTTCTATCTCTCCTACCTTCTCTCTCCAGCGATCTCCAAATAGGTTTTCACCATTACAGGGGATGTTGATGAGTTTGTCTTGGACCCACTGTTCCAGGTCAAAAGTCTGGAGCCAAATTGTTCTTCTGGCTGCTTGGCTTCAAAAGTATCAAATGCAGCTCTTGTTAAGAATTTGGAAGTATTTTGTGAATGGGCCCATTAGAACTTGTTAAGCTGCTTGCTTATCAGTGGGCAGTAGGGATGTGAACTCTGCCAGATCTCTAGAGATGTCTCTTAGAAACATGCCCATATACAGCATATATAAATTTATTCTAGAGGCCAGCATAGTTGCCTGAAATGCTTTCCTGCCAAAGGCAGCAAAGATTCTGGGCTCTCTGCCTGGAGGAACAGAGGAATGATTCTACTGACTTTTAATGTGCCTCATGGCAGACTCCACCACCATGGAATGGTGAGGAAGTTGTGACTTCTGGAATCCAGGAGATGGTGGAACCCTATATCGAGAATCTAGTTTGCTAACTGCTGTTGTTGAGATGGGGGCTTCCCACATTCTAGTTAGCAAGTTCTTTTAGGATATTGTACATTGGGAGAGTCGCAGCCTCCTTGGGCACCGAGGGGTATGAAGGATATTGAGTTCCTCCACCCTTGTTTCTGTCTCAGTGGTTACTGATACATTGAGTGCTGCTGTCATGTCTTTAATAAAATCCTGAAAAGACATGTCCTCAGGTATGACCTTCTCTGTTCGTATGGAGGCGGTGGATCCGATGGGACATCTTGATGTGCACCGGAATCAGTCGATTCCAGTTCTGAGATTTTGGAATTGGTATCAGTGTCCAGTAAAAAATCAAAGTAATCTTTGTCCTGGCTTCGATAACCTCGGTGTGCAGACTGCACCCACTGCAAGGATTGCAATGGAACCAATTGCATCAGAGCCTGATATATCAGTTCCGAAGAGTGATGCAAATCTGCCAGTGTTGAAGGGACTGGAAGTGCATCAAGCTGAATCTCAGAGGACATAGCTGTCGTCAATGCAGGGCTGGGTGAAGTGGTGGCTGCTGGCGCCATTGCCACCAAGATAGCTGCGATGCTCCGTTCAATAGCAATGACTCTGTCATTGAGTGTTGGTACCGGAGGAGGAGCAGCTTCAGACACTATGGAATGGGCTACAACTCCTGATGCCGGTATCGGGGGCTCCTCCAAGGATTGAATCTTGGGGACATCCTTGAATTCTTTTGAGGCTTTGGAGGGTGTATCCCCCCACCTGGTTGCTTTCCTGGCTGGTCTGCATCAGAATGGGAAGAATGTTGATGCTGAGGATGCTGATCAGTCTGATGCTGACCTCAAGGAATGGGATGCTCTTGACGTAGATGCTGATGTACTTTTGGTTTCGCGCTCCGAGGACTCCAGTCAATGCTTTTTCATCTTCAACAAAGGTTATGATTTGGAAGCATGGGATGACTTGGAAGGAGTCAACATCCCCGTGGATTGCACTGAAGGAGCTGAGTCTGTTGGAAACAGCTTAACCTTCTGCTTGTCATGGTTCTTCCTACCTCTGGCTGTCGAGAGCGGGAATTGCAGGACTTGACATTGTGGTCAAGGCACAAACATTTTATGTATCAGTCATGCTCATCTGTTATGGAGATTGTACTGAAACAGAGCATTTTTTAAAATCTGCTCCTGGGCTTATCCATCTTGTGGAAAAGCAGGGAATCAATATCGAATTGGGCAATGATGCCCACTTAAACCTTAGACCTAAAAAAGAAAACTAAGAATTTAGTAAAAAGTAATGAAGGGAAATTAAAGAAAATAACAAAACGGGAACAGGAATCAATGGGGAGTTGTGTCGATCGATGGGAAGGCAATAAAAGGGCCGGAACCTCAAAAAAGATAGAAGTCTCTTAGCGTGGTGAAACAGGGACAAGGTCCCAGTGGCTCCGCAGAAAAAGGCGGGAAGGCAGCCACGCATGCATGGAGGAATGCTCCCAAAAGCATTCCTATTGAATCCTGGGGAGTGTTCCCATGCCAGGCTCCTTCGGTGCCAATGGCACCCATATGCAAAGACTGACTTCCTGCTTGTTCCTGGAAATAATAGTAAAAGAAAGAAAACAAACAAACCAATAGCTTTGAGAATTAAAAATGAAGCACAGAGCTGCCAGGTTATCCATTTCCAAGGTAACTTGGCCACTTCTGCTTTATAGTTTACATCCAAAAGCAGTGTGGTATTTGTAGTCCCCAGTACTACCCACTGAAGTCAGTGTGCAGGTCATATAAAACATCAGGATGAGGATGTCAGAAATCCAGGACTAGCCTAAAATCCTTCCTGGAGCTCTGGAAAAAGGTGTCATCATGACTTAATCATTTTATTACTTTTTGTATCTTTTATATGAGAAATGATGCCAAACAACATAGCGCATGCATTTGATGCTTTCATCTAATTTTAAAATGAAAGCACATTCCTTGCAACAACCCCCCCCCCAAACCCCCCCCCCCCCCCTAACATCTACCTTTGTGTAGGCATTAGTGCCTTACCTCAAATGCTATTTCAAGGGCTGAGCTATTTGGACACACTGTGCTTTCAAGATAGAGGCAGTATGGTTACTGGAGCAGGAGAAGATCTAGTAAATATGAAGACGAGGACAAGGGCGAGATGGAGGAACTGGAGAGAGAGACAGCAGAGAAAGAGGAAAGACAGACCCAGGACCAGAAAGAGAAGAGAACAGCAAAAGACAGGCGACAACTGCAGCCATGTGTCTGTAGGTCAACACTAGAATCTCTCTCTTAAGCTAAATAAAATCCATTTTTTATTAGCAGGATTGCTCTAACCACTTATGGTGCTCTGGAAAAATGTTTTTGGATTGACCCCCTTCTAATTATTTTTTTTTTTCCAAAACTTTTTCTTTTTTTTTTTTTGAAGTGCGGTCAAGTCATTGCAGCCCTTGGGTTTTCTTAGCAAGGTATGATGGGAAGTAGATTACCAGGCTTTTTCTTCTGAGGCAATGGAGGGTAAAGTGACTTGCTCAAGGTCACAAGGAGTGCCAGTAGGAACCGAACCCTGATTTTTTGGGTACTAGGCTGTTGTAGGGTTGCCCACCGGCAGGTTTTCCTGTGGCCGGGCCGGCTGCCGGCAGAGAACCGAAACTGGCCATTGAAAAGCCGGTTTTTTGCTCTGGCCGCGAGATCAGGAGCGGCCAGAGCAGAAAACCGGCATTGCGATTGCGATTACAGTCCTGGCCTCCCCCCCTTGCAGCCGCTACTTCTGCTTCTTACAGAGCAGCGGCTGCAATAAAGTTAATTTAAAAGTAAGGAAACCTGTGAAGGGCCTTCCAGCCCTAAGAAACTCCTTCTGCAGTGCCCGCCCCTCTGATATCACTTCCTTTTCAACCAGGGACCTTGCAGAAGGAGTTTCATAGGAGCGGAGGGCTCCTCACAGGTTTTCTTACTTTTAAATTAACTTTATTGCAGCCGCTGCTCAGCAGGAGCAGCAGCTGTGCAGGGGGGAGGGGGACTAGTTAAGCGGCACAGGGGGGTAAGCTGCACAGGGGTGGGGGGTTTAAGCAGCACGGGGGAGGGAGTTTAAGCTGCACGGGGAGGTTAAGCTTCACGGGGGGGAGTTAAGCTGCATGGGGAGGTTAAGCTCCACAGGGGGGTTAAGTTGCAGGGAGGGGGTTGTTAAGCTGCATGGGGGGGTTGAGCTGCATGGAGAGGTTAAGCTCCACTGGGGAGGCTAAGCTGAACAGGGGGGTTAAGCTGCACTGAGGAGGGGGGTTAAACTGCACTGGGGGGGGAGGTGAAGATGTACGGGGGGGGGGTGAAGCTACACCGGGGGGGATGGGGAGAAGGTGAAGCTGTACTAGGGGGGTGAAGCTGCACTGGGGAGGGAAGATGAAGCTGTACTGGGTGGGGAGGGGGGCATAAGGCTCCACACAGGTTTAAATTTATTTTTATCTTAAATTTATTGCAGCTGTTGTCCTGTAAGAAGCCGGAGCAGCGGCTGCAAGGGGAAAGAGGTGGCAGAAGGGACTGACAGGTGGAAGGTGAGGGCTGGAAGAGAGCTGAAAGGTGGGGAGGAGGTGGCTAGAAGGGAGCTGACTGAGGGGGTAAGGGGGGGCTCAAAGAGAGCTGACATCTGGGAATGGTACTGGTAAGTGACTGGGTAATGGGGAGGAGGCTGGAAGGGAGGGAGCACTGGGACAGGAAGGGAGCAGAAACGGGATGGCACTGGAAGGGGGATGGACAGAGGGTAGAGTGACTGGAATTGAGCTGACACGGGGAGTGGACGTGATCTGATACCTGGGATGGTGTTTGGACTAGAAGGGGCTGGACAGTGAGGAAGGAGGGGGACTAGAAGGGAATGGACACCACTGGGAACACAAGGGGATTGGCATTGGAATGTAATGGGAGGAGAGTACTGAAAAGGGGACTGGATGGAGTGTTACTGGGAATGGAACTAGGCTGATGGAAGGAAATGAAGAAAAGAAAAGAAAAGAAGAGACAAGAAATGGCAGATAGAAAACTAGCTAAGAGACGACAGGAAAATGGAAGCCTCAGATCGGAAACAGCATGATCAGAGAATAAAATGGTTATACAACAAAGGTAGAAAAAATAATTTTATTTTCAATTTAATAATTGGACTTTGTACTACCTTTATATTTTACACAGTATGGGGGACTGCATCTCTTATTTATCAGATACTGCACTGCCTGCAGAGTCTGTCTTCTTGGGGTTTCAGTTTAATTTTTGTCTATATATTTGAAAAGCGGAATATAAATACAGCTAAATAAATATTTCTCTTTTTGTTTTGTGCTCATTTATTGATAAAGACCTGTCTGTATTGTGTGTGTGTGTGTGTGTACAACCAATGCTGCGTGTTCTGTCAGTATATAATTTCTGTTTAAGAATGTGTAGAAATCTTGCTCGTTCAGTTTGCACATTGCTCTCTCTGCAATTTTTTTGGGGACAGGGGGTGGAGCAAGGGTGGGATAGGGTGGGATGGGGTGGGGCAGGGGCAGTGTTGGGGTGGGCATGGGCGGAGCGTGATTGGCCACAGGTGGCGGGTTTTTCTCCTTCAAAAAGTTGGCAACCCTAGGCTGTTGCTCTAACCAGTAGGCTGTTCCTCCACTCGTTTTTCAGATTGTCCCTCCCCCAAATCATACGTGCAGCAAATAAATGCTGAATCACCTTCCGAGCTACTGTGATCTTTAATTTTTTTTTTGCTTTGTCACAGCAAACATCTTGAGATACAGAAGTACCCAATTAAAGAGGATAAACAGCTAGACAAATACTGTATATGGTGAAGCATTAAGCAATTTATTTACTCCTATACGGGAGTGAAGCAGCAGCATAACTTTTGACAGCAACCCATTGTCGGGCTAACCGTCTCCCCCCCCCCCCCCCAGCTTATTTTTAAATCTTTGAGCACTGCCTCCTGCTCCTCCCCCCCCCCTCCCCCTTTTCTTGAGGCCCAGCAGCCTTCACCTCCTGCCACTGGGCCGAAGTCTCACGAATCGCAGCTGTTATTACAAGACTTCGGCCTAGGACTGGTCCAAAGTCCTGCAATAACGAGCCTCGGTTCATGAGACTTCAGCCCAGCAGTGGGAGGTAAAGGCTGCTGGGCCTGGAGAAGAGAAAAGTAAAGAAAAGAGGAGCGGAAGGCAGTGCAGAAAAGATTTAAAAGTAAGTTTGCAGCTTTGTCTTTACCATCGCCAACTGGGCCCCCTTCCTGCATGGGGCTCCCACATTGCGGGAGCTGTTTAGGTGGAATTTACACCACTGGAGTGAAATCTGAGGTCTGTACAGGATGGGACAGAACCACAATATAAATGATGCAAATACAGTTTAGTATAGTGTATTAATCTGATATACTGTCTTTCTTTTGCATAACAAAAAGAGTCATAAATACAGGGCAGCAGAACACCTCTTTTGTTGGAGGGGCAAACAAGCCAATCTCCAGCCCTGCCCCCAAGCTCTCTACTTGCTGATGCTGTGTTGGGCAAAATCTTACCCCAGTGACCCCACTCCATTCCGCTGTTAATGCATAAATACCAGTTCACTAAACATCTTGGGCCTGATATTCCAAGCCATTTAAATGCAACTCAGCTGGATATTCTGCTCCAACTCCCTTCCACTTCTCATGCACGTTTACAATCTACCTGGTAGTCGGCCTTCTTCTACCTCGGCCCCTCTCTGTGGAATTCCCTTCCTACTGTGCTGCACATAGAGGAATCCTACCCCAAAGTTTTGTTCCCTTCTGAAGACCCACCTCTTTTCCTCTGCTTTTGACCTTCCCTCCTCTGTCTCTTGATCCCTTTTTTCTGTTTTACTGTTTTTGATTTTCTCTGTATGAATGCATCTTCCTTCTCTCTTTCCTATTGAAAATTGCAGTTCTTCCTTTACCTCTGGAGCTTTGGCCTCATTTTCCTTTGTTTTCGGAATATTGTAAACTGCCCTGACGTTATTGGGGGTATATCAAGTAAACGAATAAACATAAACAAACATAAACACCAACACAGTTAGTGCCACTGAATATCTGCGGGTGCTGCCACAACGCCCTGATGCTAAACTGTTAGCATCAGGGCATGTTGGGGGGCATTTTGGGGTGGCATCCTTCGATTACCAGGCAATAGCGATATTGAGCCACTACCCGGTTAGTAAATCAGACGATGCATTGCTCTTGGCAGAATGGCTATGAAAGACCTAGATAAGATTCTCAAGAGCAGAGATGTCTCTCTCCATACAAAGATTCGACTTGTTCAAGCCATGGTATTTTCAATAACATCATATGGATGTGAAAGCTGGACAGTGAAAAAGATAGACAGGAAGAACATTGATGCCTTTGAATTATGGTGCTGGCGGCGAATACTGTGTATACCATGGACTGCCCGAAGAACAAACCAGTCTGTACTAGAGGAGATCAAACCTAAGCTTTCTTTAGAAGCTCAGATGACAAGACTTCGACTTTCATACTTTGGACACATCATGCGGAGAGAGAGATCATTAGAGAAAGACATCATGCTTGGCGAGATAGAAGGTCAACGCAAAAGAGGAAGGCCAGCAATGAGATGGATCGATACAATAACAGCAGCTACGGGTACCAGTCTGTCAACAATAAGCCGCCTGACTGAAGACTGAACACAATTTAAGATAGCTATCCAGAGGGTCGCCATGAGTCGACTCCGACTCGACGGCACTTAACAACAACAACAACAACCCGGTTAGTGACACACGGCTAAAGTAAGGCACAGCAGCTTCTGCAGCTAAGTAAGGCCAATCGAGCAGCGGCTCAATATTACCACTGCTTGGCTAGCTTATGGAGTCTGCGGCCAACCTGGATTTAGCGCTGTCGGCGAGCCACTGTAGTAGTACTAGCAGCGGTGCTGAATATCGGGCCCATCCTGTACTCACAGAAAGTCTCCCAGTAGTGGATGAAGATAGCTAAGATGTTTCCTCTTACTACTCACCATGCAAACCCCCCCCCCCCCAGAAATTCTGATATCACCTTAGTGCCTGTAAGCTATAATAGGTCAAATTGCCACGCTAAAGAGGAGCAAATTACTATTAGTAAACTGTAACTTATCATTAAAATTGTCTATGGCACCAAAAATTGGAGAGCGGCCAACATAATGCCAATTTTTGAAAAAGGGTTCCAGCAAACTACAAGTTGGTTAGCCTGATGTCTGTGCTGGGCAAAATGGTAGAAACTATTATAAATTACAAAATTACTGGGTTTAATGGGACAAAGTCACCATGGATATAGCCAAGGGAAGTTTTACCTCACTAATCTGCTGCATTTTATTTTCATGCGTGGCGTTTTTTGAGAAAAGACAAACGAGAAGGGATGAGGAGAAAGAACAGAGAAGAAGCTGCATGTCTTCATTAAACTGGTATCCCCCGAAGAAACCGCTTGGCCGGTGAAACGCACAAGCGCTGATGACTTGCGTTGGGACTACAGTTTAGATCCTCAGATAAGCAAACAAGCATTTCTTATTACTCTGCATTCTGTTAAATGCTACATGAGTTATGAAAATCTTAGTCATTAAAGACACAATGAACTTTTAAATCACAGAAAGCAATTAGCAGAAGAAAAGCCTTGGAGTAATCAATGGAAGAAACGTTTTGAAACAATCTGTGGCAGAAATGCTTGAAATATTGAAAGACATTGGTAGATACTTTTATATATAAAAAAATAAATAAAAAATATAAAAAAGGGAACTTTTGGGTCCTTGATGCAAAGAAGGGGATTGATGTTTAGAGGTTTTACCTCATCAGTTCTTTCCCCGCTCTAGTCTGAGACCTGTTCCTTAAATAAAATAGCGTTTTTGATATAGTGAGCGAATGGAGCAATATTTGTAATAGGATAGGTATATTGATTGTTCCAACAAAACCCGATAGGTGATAGTGCATTTTATTTGAAGGCATAAATAAACATTTGGATAAAGGTGAGCCAGTTGATTTTACAAGGGGCATCTAGGTAGAATCTGGGAAATTCAGAGTACAATGTTCAAAAATCAGTGGGAGGGGCAGAAAAGCACGTTTAAGTGCCATCTGAAATTGCTACATTCCTATCATGAAAGATGGATGTCCCAGCAGCTGGGTCTGGCAGTTGGTCTGTGCAGCTAGCAGGGCCAGGTACGTGCCCAGCCAGTGGTGTGCCAATGGAGTTGGATACCTGGAGTGGACCCCCCCTTCCCGTAACAATGCTACACCCCCTATTGGGCCCTCACAGATGAGTGTGCGGCAAGTATACCTTTGCTGGCTTGCTATGCTGCCTCCAGGTCTGACGGCTGCTCCCTCCTGGCAAAGTCTCGTGAGAACAGCTACACCACAAGACTTTGCCAAGAGGGAACAGCCACTTGACCTGGAGAGGAGACAGCATGTCAAGCCAGCAAAAGTATGCTTGCCACGCATGCCTCCTCTATGAGGGACTGGAAGCAGTACTCCCCTCCTGGCCGGCACTCGGGGTGGGCCACATCTACTGCCCCGCCCTTGGTACATCACTGTGCCTGGCTGTAGGCCATTTTAGAAATGTGGATTTCCCTGAATTGGATGGCCGCAGAAAATGGTTCTTGGAATCCTGGCTGGAATATTTCAGAAGGGGGACGCCCATGGTCAGTGACATGCACATCTTGGCCAGTCATTACAGACACTCAGACATGCAGTGGTGACACACTAATATGTCTGAAGTGCCGGTTTCATTGACCAGAAGATATTAACTATGGCAGTGATAGCATATATTGCTGTACCCACTGGAAGCATTATAGCCTTGAAACAAGTGTGTTTTTGCACCCTGTTTGTAGTTAGGAGCAGGCATAGGCATGGACACCTCCACACCCAAGAATATACATGCTTGTGCCATTCTGAAATTGCATCACAATGTGCATCTTTGTTACTCCAGCATGCCCCTGTTCTACTTAGTCATCCTCGTGCCAGGGATTGTCCATATACTTGGTTTCTAAAATGGGTCTGGGGACGTCCTTGTGATTTGGACATCTGTGTGCTTGTTTTCAGACATCCAAAGCACAAATTGGGCTTCTAAAATGACACCCTTTCAGCCCTATTCCAACAGGGACATGTTCGAGCCATCCAGACATCCAAACACGGGATGGGCTCCATTCATACCCAATTCTGTACTGCGGGAGCTAGACATCCTGCGGTTGCAGGATTGGGCACTGAGACGGCCCAGCATGCCCTTGGATCCGCCGCAGGAGACATCCACTCTGCAGCACGGCCAGCTCTCCCCATGCTCCTGCTGGTGTGCTTGTGCCATGGCACCAGGATGCCCAGCAGGAGCGCCAAAGGCCCGATGCAACCAGACCTCATTTCCCCACCACCCGACCCTCAGTGGGGTCTGCCGGGATAAGGCGGCAAGGCCTCACCTTCTGTGGTCTCATGTCAGTTGGGGGGCTGCCAGGGCTGATCACATGGGCGCCCAGCGCTTATTCCACCTCCAGACGTAAAGGAGACCACTGGACATATAAGGCCACTGTTGCAAGCCCTGGAGAGAGGCAGCAGTGGTGGCAATAGGTGCAGAGGGCCCCTAGGGGGCCAGCAGGATGGAGGAGTCCACCTAGGTGCTTCCAATCCTTGCACCGGGCCTGACCCGACAGCACACACCTTCTTTGTATTTTTTCATGTTAGTCATCTTGACCACATCCTGCAGCCACTTTGCTTTCCTTTCACTACTTAAATAATTCTGTACTTTATATAGAAATTAAAAGGAAACCAAAGTTGCTTGTCTGTAAAAGCTGTTTACTGAAGACAGCAGATCACCTGTCAGCTCTATGGGTCATGTTCTGCATTTGGGCTTTAAAAGTGTTTAGATAAGTTCCTGGAGGAAATGTCAACAAACTATTATGAGCCAGGCAGACTTAGTAAAGCCATAGCTTATTCCTGGGTGTGACAGAGAAAAGACTGATTCTTTGGGATCCTGCCAGATACTCATGTTCTGGATTGGCCACTGTTGGAAACGGGATACTAGACTTGATGGATCTTTGCTGCAAGTCAATATGGCAATTCTTATGTCATTTAATTTAATATGAAAGTTTTATATTCCGTACCAATTTTATTTAACTAGAACTCAGGGTGGATTGCAAAACTGATGATTTATAATCACATCAAGCGAATTTGGTATAAACATAAAAATAGATTACTCCAGAATATATATAAAAACCAATGATGTAAAACATTAAAATTATCCTATTACAGTTTGAATATAAAAGTCATGAATAAACAAATTAAAATCTATTAAAAAAACTTTTGGAATAACCATGTTTTCAAATCCCTCCTGAAATGTACATAGGACTTCATTAACCATAAATCCAATAGTAGTGCATTCGAGAAATCTGAGGCAGCTCCATAAATGTCTTTCTCAAATTTTTCTTTAAGTGAAACTGAGAAGGGACTATAATTCTCTTGGCATCCAATGCCATCAGAGATCAAGTAGGGATATAATGTTAAATTAAATTTGACATATAAACTGGAGTTAACCCTTGCAAAATTCAAAAAGTAAAGATAAATTTAAAATTAATTCTTGCATGGACTAGTAATGAGGTTTTCTCAAATATATAGAAGCACTATTGTGCTGTATTGTGCCTAATCACTGCCTACCAATTAAGATTGCTGTTCACCACACCAACCATACTACTACCCATACTACTCAGTCTACGATCCTACTCCCTCATCAGAGCCACCCCAGAGGTTCTGCACCATCTACTCAAACCACTCCTACATTAGAGCCAAACACTAATTTTGCTGCTTCACATCTCACAATTGTTCTCAGACGTAAATTGCTGTGAACCAGGAGTAACACACGAAATACAGGATATCGGGGATAGGCCACCACCACTACTCTTACAAACTTAATTGGATGTAACAGTGCTAACTTCAAACTAACCCCCATCCAAGATAATATGCATTCTCCTCATTCTGATCACCTCCTTATCCATAACCACTGGCCTAAACCACAAATACCCCAACACTATCCCTATAATATACACCCTAAACAGGGACAGCCTCTTACCCATAGTCCCTAATACAAGAAGCACTCAGAAAGTCAACCCTACCAGGCTGATTAACATAAAATTAACTACACTAGATCCAACATCCCCTAAATCTCAGACACCCCAGAAATGCAACCTCATATGCTACCTGACAAATGCAAGATCACTGAGAAATAAGTTAACAATTTTCACAGACTTACTCAAAGATCATAAACCTGACATGATATGCATTGCAGAAACCTGGCTATCGGACACAGACACAGTCCTCATTAACCAACTTAAGATGCCAGGATATGAAATATTCCATACTCACAGGCCATGCAAAAGAGGAGGCGGTGTTCTAATCATCATAAAAGACACGCTCAAAGGAAATAATCATAGCATCTGACAACACTGCTAACATTGACACCCTCATATTAAAGATCAAGAACCTCCACATTTGTTTAGCTTATAGATCACCAGACAAAAGCTCTGAAAACATCAACACAATTACTGAATTACCGGGTTCATCCTCAGACCTGAACTCAGTGATATTGATGGGAGATCTAAACCTGCCATCGCTTTCCAATTCTAACTCAAACGCATTCTGGAATTCCATTGAAGACTTAAAGTTTCAACAAATTATCAACAGTCAAACACACATAAAAGGCAACTCCCTGGACCTTGTCTTCCTCCCAAGTAAACTGCTGGGGGCCTTTAACCCAACTTCCTTGGAGATAACCCCTGTCCTATGGTCCAACCACCACCTTATCAAGTTTAACCTCAACATTGATAACAATCACCATAACAAACCCTCACAACAACCTATAACCCACAGATTCAAAAAAATTCAATAAAGATGAGTTCCTAGATAATATAATACCTCATCTCACACTTGACCCAACCAACCTGGATGAAACAGTAGATAACTGGAATAAAGTAATATCCAAGGCCGCCACAAACCCCAGTACACAAACAACCACCAAGACAACACAACAACGCCCCCTGGTTCCACCCCGCACTCAAATCAATGAAATCTGAGCTTAGAAAAGCTGAGCGAAAATGGCGTCACTCAAAAACCTTGACGAACCAACTAAGCTATGTAAACATCCTCAACAAGTATAAGATGACTATTGATAACGCAAAGAAAGACCACTACTCCAATATTCTAAAAAATGACAAATCGACGTAGAGAGCTATTTAGCATTGTTCAAAACCTAACAAAGAAAAACTACAACTCAGATTCATTGGATTACGAGATATCCCCTCAAACCCTAGCTGATTACTATATGAATAAAGTAAAGCTCCAATCTCCTCCAACACTGGTACAAAAAACAGCACTGACAAACCAACTCAATACATGGTCTAACTTCCACAGTACCTCAAAAGACACCCTCAAGAATATTATCGCCAAGATAAACACCACAACCTCCCACCTAGACCCTTGTCCTGTCCACTGGCTAAAAACATCAGTTCCTGAACTTACAAATTTCATTCTCCCCATGATTAACCTATCTCACAAGAACGGGTACTTACCTCCCTCACTCAAACATGCCCAAATACGCCCAATCTTAAAAAATAACGATCTAGACAAAAGCTCTCCTAACTCTTACAGACCTATTTCAAGCATACCTTTTCTGGCCAAACAGAAAAAGTAGTCCAGATTCAACTGCAGGACTTCATAGATGCATCGGCCCCCCTAGACGAACACCAATACGGTTTCCGCCCATATCACGGAGTTGAAACACTTCTTACAGTATTAACTGACACTCTGTCAAGAGGAATAGATAACTCTAAACAAGCATTTATCCTACTATTCTTGGACATCACTGCAGCATTTGATAGCGTAAACCATCTATTAATGCTAAACAGACTGCAACAGATCGGTATAAAGGCTTCAGTTCTCAATTGATTTGCATCATACCTAAAAGAGAGAACACAAACAGTGAGAATCAACCAAGAAACATCAACAACTTTCTACCAGGAACAAGGCCTCCCCCAGGGCTCCGCCCTATCAGCTCTCCTTTTCAACTTATATCTGCAGCCTATTTGCTTAATTCTAAAGAGATTCCGAGTATACTACCACATATACGTGGATGACATTATGTTTTACATTCTATTCGCCATACCAAACTCCCCAACAGAAATACTATCAGAGTGTTTTAAAGGGACCTCACAGTGGCTTAAAAAACATAATCTCTACATTAATTATTCCAAAACAGAAATACTGTACTTCACTAGAAATCAAAATGTTGTACCACCAACATCAATCTGCCTACAGGAATCCAACATCATGGTAAATAAAGAGGTGAAATACATAGGGTCTGGTCCAGTGTGACCCCTAAGTATGGAAACTCACATAAAAAAAACTCTGTGAAAAAAGTACATTATAAGCTAAAGCTACTAAAACAACTCCGACCACTGACCCATCTATAGGACTTCAAATCAGTTATACAATCTATCATCACCCCTCACTTTGACTTTGCGAACGCCATTCTACAGGTCTGTGGCCCGTGTGGCAAGATGTCTTCCAAGGCACTTAGAAGTAGGCAGCAGCAACATGAAAGGATTTTCTCCGAGTCCGCATCCACCTGACTCCAGACCTCTTCAGAAGCCTCGACATCTCGGGAGCTATCTGACTCCGAGCATCATTGGGGGTCTTCTGAGCCCCAGGTCCTTGGAGTCGGAGCGGCCTGCAAAGATGCCTCACACAGAGCTGGAGATGCTGAGGAAAGTAACTGCTGTTGTCCTCATTGATTCTCCTCCGGGAGAACCGGTGTCGGGCCCGAAGGCATCGGGAACCGACTCGGAGGCTGCGGAGCCTTCTGAGCTCAGTTTCAGGTTGGCGACCCTGGAGCGCAGCATATCAGCCTTCATTGAGCAGCAGCGGGCGCTGATGGCCGGTCTCACCGCTCCATCCGCCCCGACCACCAGGACCTCGACATCCAAGTAGACCCCGGAGGCCGAGTCGATCCTCGAATCTCTTCGGACTCGGGTCGATCCTCAGCCGAGGTCTCCCTCAACCTCCCGTTCGGGACCGAGGTCATCAAAGCTGGTGCCCTCGGTGTCGGGGCGGTCGAGACCGAAGCCCTTACAGCCAGAGCCCATCGATTCCTCCTCGGAGGACTCAGCATGGGAAATGGAAGATGAGGAGTCCACGGACACCCACGGGACCTGGAGAAGGCCCCCCCCCGGAGGATACCCGGTTCTCGGACTTCATCAGGTGCATGGCCAAGGCTTTGGCATTCCCAACAGACTCCAAGGAGGAGCCTCACTGCTCCATCCGCCCCGACCACCAGGACCTTGATGTCCAAGTCGACCCCGGAGGCCGAGCCGATCCTCGAATCTCTTCGGACTCGGGTCGATCCTCGGCCGAGGTCTCCCTCGACCTCCCGTTTGGGACCGAGGTCGTCGATGCTGGTGCCCTCGGTGTCGGGGCAGTCGAGACCGAAGCCCTCACAGCCAGAGCCCATCGATTCCTCCTCGGAGGACTCGGCATGGGAAACGGAAGATGAGGAGTCCCCGGACACCCACCGGACCTGGAGAAGGCCCCCCCCGCCCGGAGGATACCCGGTTCTCGGACTTCATCAGTGACATGGCCAAGGCTTTGGCGTTCCCAACGGACTCCGAGGAGGAGCCTTGAGCCGAGGAGCTCGAAGCCCTCCAGTATGACTTTCCCCCTCAGGAAGCCCTTACGGTACCGGTTCCTCCGATGTTGGAACGACTTATGCTCCGCATGTGTGGGAGTCACCGGCCTCGATGCCGGTTCTCAGCAAGCGGGTCGATTCCATCTATCGAGTCCACAAGAGCCCTCTGTTCCAGAAAGCACAGCTGCCGCACAACTCCATGGTTGTAGAATCGGCCATGCCCAGGCTCAAGAGCCAAAAAGCGCACTTCTCGGTGCCTCCTGGCAGGGAAGCCTGGAACTTGGACGCCCTTGGCAGAAAGTGCTATCAGGGTTCGATGCTGTCATGCCGAATCCAAACATATCAGCTGTACAAGGGTATGTACTTGCGGGACCTGGCAAAGGAGATTGCCAGGTTCTCAGCTGGCCTCTCCGAGGAACCCTTGCAGCACTTCAAGAACTTGTCCACGCGGATTCAGGAGTGCTCGGTTTATGTCTCGAGCAGCCTATGACGGCTTCAAGGCCTCAGCCTGAGTAGCCGCAGCTGGCATCGGTGCCCGCCACCAGGCATGGCTAATGTCGTCGGACCTGGAGCCATGGGTTCAGGACAAGTTGGTCAATGTCCCTTGCCGGGGTGACAACCTCTTTGGCAAACCCATGACTGAGAAGGCTGCTGAAATCGAGTCCGAGTACTTGACCCGGACTGGACTATCCAAGAAGACTTCTGCCCCTTCTAAAAAGAAGGGTTTCGAGTAAAAAGCCCCTTTTCCTGAGGAAGGGTGCTGCTTACCGCAACTACCCCACTCAGCAGGCCTCCCCAGCTTGCCCACAGGAGCAGCAGGCCAAGGGATAGGGGCATGGCCCGTGTAAGCAGAAGACCCCCAAGCCTCCGGCCCTGGCTCCAACGCAGCCGGAAGGGGGTTTTTGACTGCCAAAGCATAGCCTCTCTCCAACCAGGGGTGAGGTCCTGCACAGGAGGAAGGCTAAGCCTGTATGCCCACAGGTGGCCAACAATAACCACGGATACCTGGGTCCTTCAAATAGTCCAAAGGGGCTATATGCTCCACTTCAACCAGGTACCTCCCTCCTTCTTTCCAGGAGAGTCTCTCAGACCCCTCTACACAGGGACCTCCTTTTGCAGGAGTTGGCCGGTCTTCTAGAGGATCAGGTGGTGGAACCGGTGCCCCACCACCTACAGGGACAAGGCTTCTACTCCAGGTATTTTCTGATACCAAAGAGAACAGGGGGCCTCAGACCCATCCTAGACCTGCGAAACTTAAACAAGTTCCTGATGAGGGAAAAGTTCAAGATGCTTTCCCTTGGAATATTGCTGCCTTACCTCCACCAGGGAGATTGGCTATGCTTCTTAGACCTGAAGGATGCCTACACGCACATCCTCATACATCCAGACCACAGACAATATCTCAGATTTGTAGTGGGAGGAAACCATTTTCAGTACAGAGTACTACCATTTGGCCTAGCCTCTGCTCCCAGAGTGTTTACCAAATGCCTGGCGGTAGTGGCAGCCTTCCTCAGGAACCAAGGGATTTTTGTCTTCCCTTACCTAGACGACTGGCTCATCAGGGCCCAGTCACCTCAGGAGGCCCAACAGGCCACAGTTCACACTATCAACATGCTACAGCATTTAGGCTTTGTCATAAATCAAGCAAAGTCCACTTTGCTCCCCACTCAAAACTTAGAGTTCATAGGAGCAAGACTAGACACCCTTCAGGCAAGAGCTTACCTGCCGGAGGGCAGGGCACAGAGGCTTCTGGTGCTGGTGCACCAAGTCAGCCACAAGTCTCAGATCTCAGCGAGACACTTTCTATGCCTCCTGGGCCACATGGCCCCTATAGTATATGTGACCCCAAACGCCTATCTCCACATGAGGACAGCTTAGTGGTGCCTCAGAGATCAGTGGACACAAGCCAACGGATGACTCCGAGACAGGATCAGAGTGTCCAAATGACTGATGAAGTCGTTGACGTGGTGGCTTCAGCCACCCAACCTGCTCAAGGGAGTGCCTTTTCAGCCTCTCTCGCACACAAGAGTGCTGACGACAGATGCCTCCTTACTGGGCTGGGGAGCCCATTGCCAGGGATCATGCACTCAGGGATTGTGGTCTCCTCAGGAGAGAACACACCAAATCAACCTCTTAGAGCTTCGGGCGATTCGCCTAGCTATTCAGACTTTCTGTTATGTTCTCTCACATCAGTCTGTCTTGGTGCAGACCGACAATCAGGTAGCGATGTTCTACGTGAACAAGAAGGGAGGTACAGGGTCCTGTCTCCTATGTCAGGAGACCCTCGACCTCTGCTCCTTTGCAATCAGGCAGGGTATGTCCCTCAAAGCAGTTTACCTGCCACGTCAGGAGACCTTCCTAGCAGATAAGCTAAGTAGGATTCTTCAACCTCACGAGTGGCAACTGAATCCAGAAGTGGCCCAGCAGATCTTCCACTGCTGGGGGCATCCGTCCATAGATCTCTTTGCCAGTCCACAAAATCACCAGTTGCCCAGCTTTTTCTCCAGCCAGCCACATCCTCAGAGGGTGGCTGCAGATGCTTTTCTGATCTCCTGGTCAGGGGGGTTCATGTATGCGTTTCCTCCCACGCCTCTGGTGGCCCAGACTCTGTTCAAAATCCTTCAGGACAAGGTGTCTGTCATTCTGGTAGCCCCCAGATAGCCGAGGCAGCCTTGGTTTCCTCTTCTCTTTCAGCTGGCAGTGGAAGCCTGTGATAAGGAAGCTTATCATAGCTCAGGTAGGAGCTATAGAAAAGATGATGTGACTCTGAACAAGCAACCTGTCAGTTCTGGTAGAAGTAAGAAAACAGAGTTTTCACATAAAAGACTACCAGTCCCAGAATGCACCGGGTTTCCAGCAGCCATGAGGGGGGCTGAAGTGAGAAAACGTGTGTGCAATCAAGAGAGCAATGAGGTAATCCCTAAGCACTCATCTCAAAGGGCAGGGCCTGATTCAACACAGCTGCACTGTGTTAGGGAGGAGCACACATTAGGACAGAATAAGAATAGAGCTTATTCTTCAGATAACAGCTTCAGACACAGATACAGCAACAGCTCCAAGCTCAAGCACCAACATCATCTCGAGAAGCAGAAGCCAAGCCAAGCGGATAGAGAGAGAAGGAAACTCTCTGGAAGGAAGAGAAGAAGGGCCATTGGAAGGTCTGGGAGAGTCCAAGGCAGTACCCATACTGGGAGGTATTCCAAATGCCAGCAGAGTCCATTGGACTGGAGTCAGCCAGAGGAATGGAATGGCAGAGATAGGAATCACCAGTGGCTACCTGGAAGAGAGAAGACTGCACGTGGAAAGGACTTTCAGACCTATGCCAGAAGGTATGTGAGAGAAGATCCAGTGTCCAGGGATCAAGATTGGAAGGCTGGACATCAGAATTGGATTACATACTGGCCAGGCTATACAGAGAGGAATTATGATAGCAGGAGAGGCTCAGGTATGAACACTGATCCAGACCCTATCTATAATAGAGAATGGCAGCAAGGGAATAAGCATTCTCATGATAGTGCCTTAATGAAAGACTCGTCTGTGCCAATGTATGATAGTGACCCTATGCTGATTGATGAAGGGGGAGATACAGCAGATGAAACTATTAATTACATGGACTGTTCTCTATCTAAATGCTATTGCTAGCTTTCTGTGAGCAAACACATCAGCCATCACAAAGAAACCTAACTTTGTTCTTTATTTCCACTGCAAACAGCTCTTAAAGCAGGATTTGGGTTCACACAGTAGCAGCCAGCCAGCTAAAGGGTTTCAGCTGGTCAATTGATAGTAATTAAAGCTGCACCTGATTGTGTGTGTGAGCAAGGGAGAATCACTGCTGGGATCTGCGTGGAAAATAAGCAGAAGTTAACCTAACAAGCAAAGTTTATTCATTTCTTTGTGCCTTTTTATTTGGTAATTATTTGCTAAGAAAACATTAGCTAATTGCCTGACAAGCTGAAGGTTGTTTCTGATTTGCTTTGTGACTTTATGTTATCCATTTAAACACTGCAAGCAAGTAACCTCATTTATATTGCTAACAAGCATACTTGTGCTGGGTGAATTAAACCCCATCAATAAAAGAAGTATTTTATTGGCCTTACCACTGGTATCACAACTCAATTATTGTCTTCAGCTGTGTTTGGGAGTGAAAGAACTACAATACCCACAATACCTTGCAAGAATCATATGAATATATGCATCGTCAAGATTGTGTAAGTTCTCACCCTAGGCAGCCGTCTGACAAGCCCCACTCCCGCTGGGGATGCAGCCCGACTTCCTGTCCCAGGAGCAGGGCTCGCTCTTACATACCAACCTCAGGTCCCTCAACCTGATGGCCTGGCTGCTGAAAGGGTAGTGCTGGCACCTCTCCTCCTACCTAAGAATGTTGAAGAAGTGTTACAGTCCACTAGGAAAACCTATGTCTTCAAGTGGCACAGGTTTGAGGTGTGGTGTACCCAGCACAATGAAAACTCTTTCGCTTGCCTTGTACCAGTGGTGCTGCAGTACCTGCTTCACCTCTCAGAATTAGGTCTTAAGTGAAACTCTGTCAGGGTCCACCTGAGTGCTTTGTCAGCACACCACTCTCCAGTAGAAGGACAACCTCTTTTGGCTCAGCCCTTGGTGTCCAGATTCCTTAGAGGTCTATGTCTACTAAATCCCCTGGTTCGTCCCCCGGCAACCAAGTGGGATTTGAATGTGGTCTTGGAGAAGCTTACTCATCCACCTTTTGAGCTGATGTCTACTTGCCATCTGCGCTTCCTTTCCTGGAAGGTGCTCTTCCTGGTGGCACTCACATCTGCCAGATGAGTGAGTGAGCTGCAAGCTCTTGTTTCGGATAGACCGTACACAAGGTTTTATAGGAACAGAGTGGTCCTTCGTACCCACCCAAGTTCCTTCCGAAAGTGATCTCTTCGTTCAACCTCAACCAAGAGGTGGTTCTTTCAACCTTCTTTCCCAGACCGCATGCCAGCTGGGCAGAGGCGGTCCTGCATATCCTCGATTGTAAGAGGGCCTTCTACCTGGAGCGTACGCGGGGACATCATAGGGCTACTCAGCTCTTCATCTTATGACCCCAGTAGGCTGGGGCTACCTGTCTCCAAGCGCACGTTGTCCACCTGGGTGGCAGACTGCATTGCCTGGGCGTACAGGGCAGCCGACCTCCCCTTGCAGGGTCAAATCACGGCCCAGGTTAACACGACTCGACGTTAACCCGGGTTAACGCGACGGGACGTTAACCCGGGATAACGTCGCATCGCATTAAGCCGGGCTAACGTCGCGACGGAACGTTGGGCCGGGCTAACGTCGCGACGGACCGTTGGCCCGGGCTAACGTCGCGACGGACCGTTGGCCCGGGCTAACGTCGCGACGGACCGTTGGCCCGGGCTAACGTCGCGACGGAACGGTGGCCCGGGCTAACGTCGCGACGGAACGTTGGCCCGGGTTAACGTCGCGACGGAACGTTAACCCGGGTTAACGCTACAGGGACTATCAAAACAAACCCTTAGAAGACTCAAAAATGTAGCAGCTAGTTCAGTCATAAACATAAGAACCATAGGACACATTACCCCCATATAGCGTAGTTACTCACCTGTAACAGGTGTTCTCTAGGGAAAGCAGGAATCAGTCCTCACGTATGGGTGACGTCGGCACTGACGGAGACCTCGTGTGGAGCAATTCGCATCGCAGCGCATTAACGGTTAACGTTGCGACGCGCTAAACCGGGTTAACATGGGTTAATGTCGCGATGCGCTAAACCGGGTTAACGTGGGTTAACGTCGTGACGCGCTAACCCGGGTTAACGTGGGTTAACACGACGCGACGTTAACCCAGGATAACGCGACGCGACGTTAACCCGGGTTAACGCGCCGTGACTTTTACCCTGGTTAATGCGACGGAACGTTAACCCACATTAACCCAGGCGGACGCGACGCGACGTTAACCCGGGCTGACGCGACGCGACGTTAACCTGGGCTGACACGACGCGACGTTAACCCGGGCTGACGCGACGCGACGTTAACCCGGGCTGACGCGATGCGACGTTAACCCGGGTTGATGCGACGCGACGCTAACCTGGGATAACGCGACGCGACATTAACCCGGGATAACGCGATGCGACGATAACGTTCCATCGCGTTTACCCATGTTAACGTTCCATCGCTTTTACCCAGGTTAACGTGCTTCCTCTTTAGCTATGCCATTTTCAGTCGCTCAGGCAAGATGGCACCCTTGGGCGGGAAGGGGACCACGCATGCGTGATGCAATCCCAAAGGCTTTCTTTGAAAGCTGGGGAATTACTCCACACGAGGTCTCCGTCAGCACCGACGTCACCCATATGTGAGGACTGATTCCTGCTGTCCCTAGAGAACATCTGTTACAGGTGAGTAACTACGCTATATGGGGGTGATGTGTCCTATGGTTCTTATGTTTAGGACTGATCTAGCTGCTACATTTTTGAGTCTTCTAAGGGTTTGTTTTGATAGTCCCTGTAGCGTTAACCCGGGTCAACGCGACGGAAAGTTAACCCAGGCTAACGTTCCGTCGCGTTAACCCGGGCTAACGTTCCGTCGCGTTAACCCGGGCTAACGTTCCGTCGCGTTAACCCGGGCTAACGTTCCGTCGCGTTAACCCAGGTTGGCGCAACGGAACGTTAACCCACGTTAACCCGGGATAACGCGATGCGGCATTGACCCGGGATAACGCGATGCGGCGTTCACCTGGGTTAACGCGTCGCGTTCACCTGGGTTAACGCGTCGCGTTCACCTGGGTTAACGCGTCGCGTTCACCTGGGTTAACGCGTCGCGTTCACCTGGGTTAACGCGTCGCGTTCACCTGGGTTAACGCGTCGCGTTCACCCGGGTAAACGTTGCATCGCGTTCACCCGGGTTAATGTGGGTTAACATTCCGTCGTGTTAACCCAGGTTGACGTCGCATCGCGTTTACCCAGGATAAAGTTCCGTCGCGTTAACCCGGGTTAACGTTCCGTCGCGTTAACCTGGGTTAACGTTCCGTCGCGTTTACCCGGGTTGACGTCGCATCGCATTTACCCAGGATAACGTTCCGTCGCGTTAACCCGGGTTAACGTTCCGTCGCGTTAACCCGGGTTAACGTTCCGTCGCGTTAACCCGGGTTAACGTTCCGTCGCGTTAACCCGGGTTAACGTTCCGTCGCGTTAACCCGGGTTAACGTTCCGTCTCGTTAACCCGGGTTAACGTTCCATCACGCCAACCCGGGTTAACGTTCCGTCGGGCCCGAGGCAGCGGATACAGCAGTCGTGTGTGTTGGTGAGAGACATTAATCGTTTACACCTATCACACTTTTTAAACCTGCTGGCAACTCTCGTGCGAAAAATGGCCCCTGCGAGGTTAAAGACCAGGCTGCCAGTGAAAAAGAAAAAAGAGCGCAAACGCTAGCCACTAAGGGCAAAAACCGAAAAATAGTGACCGGACTCAGTACTGGTGTTCGAAACCGAGGCAGGAAGGGGAACCGGCGTCGAAACGAGCCGAAGAAGAGAATCTTCAGTAGTTCTGACACACTTTTTCCATGAGGAAAGTTGGCCTACGTCCATTGGGTTCAGCGGAAAAAGGGAGACTGAGCAAGATGGCACCCTTGGGTGGGAAGGGGATCGCGCATGCGTGATGCAATCCCAAAGGCTTTCTTTGAAAGCTGGGGAACTGCTCTGCACGAGGGCTCTGTCGGCGCCGACATCACCCATATGTGAGGACTGACTTCCTGGAGAATATCGGATTTACACTGGCTACCAATACACAGCCGCATAAGTTACAAAATTCTGGTCACCACCTTTAAAATAATCCACAACTTAGTCCCATCTTTTCTGAATAACCTAATCACATTTGAAACCTCAAAAAGAATCCAAAGAAGCAAAGATAAACACAAACTTGAAACCCCAAAGGACTTCAGAAATGCCAAAAAATTAACAAATAAAAAAGCATTCTCTCATCCTGCACCAACCCTCTGGAACGAGCTCCCTGAGGATATCAGAGAACAAAATGACATTAAAATTTTCTGCAAAAAACTCAAAACAGTCCTATGGCTCGCATTCAAGTGCTAACCCTCAAGCCGACGTCACAACAAGCCAAATATCAAAACAACTAGCAAGTGAAACTGTGATTCAAATATAAGATTTAAATTTACTGGCAGCAGTCGGATAGAGCAAATAAAACATCATCTATGCTCATCCATTGTACATAGTTAAAGGGTGCACCTAACCTGTGTGATTGTACTTCTTAATTGTAAATAGTTATATTTTGTTCCATGTAATCTGATTAAGACTATGTTTAGTGTATTTTTCAGAACTTTGTTACTTGTAAACTGCACTTGATCACGTGGAAAGTGCAGTATAGAAATGTTTGTTAAATAAATAAAATACATAAATAAATTTTGAGCCCTTGAATATCAACTTAGCAGCAGGATTTTAAAAAGTTTATAATTGTGCTATCTGATGTTTTGAAAGACCTAGAAGAACTGCATCACACTAATGTAAATTAGGGATTACCATTGCCTATATAATTTTTTTATACTGATCAGTAGTAAAAGTCTTTCACTTGATGCAACATTTATAACCACAGAAAGATTCCTAACTATAGCTGATACTTGCGTATCCATGGTAAGATTAGAATTGATGCGAACACCCAATAATTTAATTTAGAAACTGCTAATATTGATCCCTTAGTAAGAATTCCGATAACCCTAATATTTACCCAAAGCAGTATAGTTTTTTCAGGACTGATTTCGAGTTTATGCAGTGACATCCAGTAACAAATGAGGTCGAAATAAGAAGCTATAAAATTATGCAAAGACTGAATTGAACCGTTGGCTGGAATCACTGCAACAATATCAGCAGCATAAGAGAAAGACAAAATGGTGGGTTCACATTCTCTCAAGAATCCTCCCAGTGAACTCAAGAGAATACATTGAACAAAAATGGTGACAGTGGATAACCATAAGGGACCTACAAGTAAAAAAAAACACAATTTAATCTCTCTCTCTATATATATATATTTATAATGCGCCTAGAGTCTGAAATGGTGTTTGTCCCCAAAGAATGGAGTGCACATGTGCACTTCAGACCAAAAAGACTCCTGTCCCATTGATGAAAAGAGGGATTAGGGGTATGCATTTGTGAGTGTGCCTTCAGTATGTTTGAACGTCTAAAAATTTAAAGCATGCACCAATCTTTTATATTAGCATATACCCATCAATTTATACACATACAATTTGCATGCTTAAAAAACAAATAGGTGAAACAAAAAAAATGGCCAAAATCCTGAAAAAATTCATTTAAAATGAGCACCAACAGATCTCTTTTTGCCATGCATACCCCTAAGAGAGACCCCTCTTCAAAAAGTTGGAGGGTCCACATCTGCAGCTCCTGTTAATGGGCTTCATTCCGCTGACAGAAAAGGTGAGCAGGATGCAAATACATGCAGCTGTATACATCCGCCAGTCTGCTGGGAACACTTTATCAGCTGGGGACCAGCAGTGACATGCCTTGTGCATGCATGGGTCAGTGCCATTCCCGTTGTCTTATGTATGTATTTAATTACTTACGAAAACTTCTATACTGACAGCAAAACTTAATTTTCTGTAGGTAGTGAACAGCTATCATTCATTATTAAAATTACATTAGACTGGGAAGGATTCTTACCTTGCTTGTTCCTGTTAGTATGTTCAGAGTCCAGGAGACCTGCGGGTGCTTCGGCGAATCAGTGACATCACCAGGCGGCCTATAAGAACACAGTTTCAGCCACAAGATACTGGAAGGATACTTACCATGCTTGTTCCTGCTAGCATGCTCAGAGTCCAGGAGACCTGCTGGCGCTTTGGTGTGTCTGTGACATCACCGGGGGGCCTTTAAGAACCCGGTGCCAGCTGCGGGATACACCCAATGGCGTGGCCTGCGTGTGTGTGTCCAAAGGGGCAGGTTCTGGAGCACTGAGGAGCTGTTTGTGAAGGCCGGCCCTCTGACATGGGGAAACGGAAGAAGAAGTCTATATATGTGAATGCTACTAATCCTTCTAAAGCTGTTAAAGTGGTGAGGCCTATGGACCGGCATTTAATGAGTGAACTTAAGCCAGAAGGTTTTTCTATTATATCTGTGAGTTCTGCTTTACCTGTGGGCTCCTCTAGAGTTATGGGGGATTTGTCCCCTCCCCTCCCCCTCCTAAGAACTTGGAGGGCCAGAGCAACTTGATGGAGGGAAGAGAGAAGTTGGCCCCGTCAGACTTTGGGGATTACTGGCCCTTCTAACTAGTTGGTCCAGTTTCCCTATTGGAGAGGCTGGTTCTGAGGTTTCTCTTAGTCAGCGGCCTTGGGTGTCTTCAGATGCGAAAGTTTCCTTAAAAGATATTTGGGACGTTGTTTCTCGAATGGAGGCCTCCCTCTCCAGCAGATTTCTATGTTCACTACAAGATCAGGTACAAACAGCTTGTGAGCCCTCCGGGGACAGGGAAATGCATACTGTACCTGAATGCAACTCGCCTTGATCATCTCCTAGAAAGGCGTGAACTAAATACTAATAAATAAAATAGAAAATAAATAAATCAGTAGGAAAATTTTCTTAGCATGATGAACAGTTGGCCGTTGTAGATTCTCATCTGAATAAAATTGATGCTCAGCTGTCCACCTTGCAAGCTGTGGCGACTTCATCTGTGATGGATAGTTTAGTTCTTCACCATCAGATGGAGGCATTAGAGAATGCTTCCAGGGCTAAAAATCTTCATTGTCAATTTTCCATGTACCAGATATCTGTCCCCTCTGATCCGGTTTCAGAAGTATCTTAAAGAGGTTTTGTCTTTTCTGGTTGCTGAGGCCTTCCAGGTGAATAATAGTTTTTATTTGCCTAGGAAATTTCAAGCTCCCCCTTCCAGGCTCGGGGGGGGGGGGGGGGGCGGATCAACATGTTTCCATGGATAGCTTGGATCTGTTTTTCTGGAATCATCAAAGGATGAAATTACTACACAGGTCACTTTATTAGTTTCTTGTATCTCTGAGATGGATAAAAATTTAGTGTTAAAATTGGGAGGCTGATTTTTTCGAGGTTTCCCTGTAAATGTTTAATTTCATGTCAAGATAGTTCTTATACTTTTTGATCCAACTCACCTTGAAGATTCCCTAAAAAATAAGAATGGCTGAGTTTCTCTTTTTATTTATTTATTTTTTTTATTGGGGAAATTGCAATACAATTGAAAAAAACAACAGCAATTCTATGTTACAAATACCAACATTATGCACAAAACCCAATGAGCTAAACAACCCCACATACATGGTGCACATAGTTCTTAATATACAAAGTGCCCTCCTCACCCACCCCCTCTCCACACCTCTGGCACATCTTTGCATCCCCTATCCATACAGTATCTAATTCTTACACATTCCTCTACAGCACTCTTGGTAGTTTCAACCAGAACAATGACCACCTCTGGTGTGGGGCCAGTGCACACAGGACTGAGGCGCACCAAAAATAAGAGCAATTCAACATATTCCCTTAGGGCCCAGGGAAAACACTAGGTTCTCATCCACATCATGCTTAGGGGTAGTCTGGGGTGCTCCCTCTACCATCCTTAAATTATCTATGCCCCTCCTGCCATTTGGTAAAGCACCCCCAGATCTCCACAAATCGATCAAACTTTTGTCTCTTTATTGCAGTTAAGTTTAACCGTAATTTACCTATCATATCTAGTAGTTTCGGGACTACCAACTGTTTCTAGGCCTGTTAATCGGGCAGCTAGACATCCCATTACAAGGAGGTGATCTATCTTTGATGTCAGCAACCCCACTGATGCATTAAGGATGGCAGCTTTCTGGCAGGATATCAAAGTTAAGCCCATCAGTCCCCCCAGAAAGTCAAAACTTTCTGCCCAAAAAATCTGTACATGCGGACATTCCCACCACATATGCTTAAAGGTGACTAGGGCTCCACATCCTCTCCAGCAATCTCCCGAGTCCAAAATGTTTGTTTTGTGGAGTTGGTCCAGGGTGAAATACTACCTATACAACATCTTGTAGTTTTGTTTGATATGGTTACAATGAAAACCCTATGCCATTGTGTATACAGAGGACCAGGTTTGGTTCCCCATTGGACCCTCATATCCTGCTCCCATTTCAAGTGGAAGGTGGACTTCTCTGCTGCAGCTGGAACCTTCAATCAATAGAACTTGGAGATGGCCCTCCTCATGTTCCTAGAGGCAAACAGTACCTCTATCTCCGTAGGCCCCTCCCTACAATTCTTCTTAAATGCAATGGCAAAATAATGTTTAACTTGTAGAACTTGAATTCCATCTTGTTCCAATATCCCAAAGTCATCAATAAGGTCCTCAAATCCCTCTGCCCCATCCAGTGTAGGCCCCATCTACAAAAAGTGGGGTCAGTCAAGCCTGGAGTGAAGTCTCTCTTACTCCTCAATGGCACAAAGCGAGAGGGCCTCACTCCAACTAACCACTTTTCTTTCCATTTGTGCCAAATTCACAGGGTCAAGGAAATGAAGGGATTGCCCCCCCCCCTCTTGCGCACCCAAAGAAGGTAACATGGGGAACCCATTCTTTTTGGTTTGCAATCTGCCACTCTAGGGCTGCTCTTAATTGGCTGCCTGATGTATTGCGTGAAATTGGGAACCTCTAGGCCTACCATCTCCTTATGATGAAAAAGGGTCTGTCTGACCACCAGAGGTTTTTTCCCCACCCATATGTGATGCATAATCCGCTTTTGCAGTTTGGTGAGCTATGCCTGTGGGACTTCTATTGGCAAAGTATTGAACAAATAGAGGAATTTTGAGAGCACCATCATTTTAACACTAGGTAGCGGCCCCAGCCAAAAAATATTAAATTTTCTCCACTTATCGAATTCTGCACAAACCTTCTTCCATAAGGGTCCATAGTTGAGATAAAAAAGGTGGGAAATTTGCGAGGCAAGCTGTATCCCCAGATATCGGAGACCCTTCTTTGGCCCACCGAAAAGGATGTTCTCGCTGTACTGCATTACATATGGCTTCAGTCACTGAGATATTCAAAATTCCAGATTTGGTAATATTTATTTTAAACCCTGACACCACCCCATACTGTTCCATCTCAGTCCTCAGCACCTAGAGGGTACTCACCAGACTGGTCACTGTGTAGAGGATGTCGTCAGCAAAAAGGGATATTTTATATTCATCCTGCCCCACTTGCACACCCTTTACACAAGGATTATCATGAACCTGATGGGCAAGCGGTTCCACTGCCAAGAAAAACAGCAACGGTGACAACGGGCAACCCTGCAGAGTGCTGCGCTTTAATTCAAATGGAGTATAGGTATAATTAATTTTTAGACCAGCTAGGGGTTTATTTATTTAAAAATCTTATATTTTGCACACTAATGTGGTGGATTACAAAAGCACATACTTTTTATTTTTACTTTGTATGATTATGTAATATTAAACATAAAATACTTAAATCTTAATATAAAATAAAATCAAAACATCAATTGATATTAATAAAACAAAAGTACAATTATCTACATAATGTAGGAAACACATGTCTAAAAAGATGAGCCTTCAACTTCCAACTAAACAACAGTTCAGAGATCCTGTGTAAATCTTCAGGTAACGCATTCCATATAACAGGAACAGACAATGAAAAACTTCTATTATGCAAGGTTTGATAATGATTTTCTTTAAAATTTGGAACCATCAACAAATTAGCATCTTATTTATTTAACCAGTTTTCTATATTGCCTTATCCTTCAGTCAAAGTGGTTTACATAATGTAATTACTACAAGCAGGTACTGGATACATTCCCTTGTCTCCAAAGGGCTCACAATCTATGTGTACCTGAGGCAACTGAGGAGTGCCTATAGGACTAGAAACCCCAGTCCCTCTGGCCTGAGACTGCTGTTCCCAGGTGGGACTTGAACCCCTGGCCCTCCGGCCTGAAGTATCATGTCCTAACCACTAGGCCACTTCTCCCTATATGATCTTGGGATCATAATGACCTCCAAGGACAATACAAAGTCAATAAGGAAGACAAACTAGTTGGAGCAAGCTGATTAATACATTTGAAGGCAGCCATCAAAACTTTAAACTCTATATGATATTTTATTAGTAACCAATGCAAGTCATACAGCTGCTGTTGAATATCAACAGAACGATTATTCCCAGTAACACAGAAACATGATGGCAGAAAAAGACAACATGGCCTTTCTAGACTGCCCTTCCATCTCAACCACTACAACAGTCCTCTTTTTTCCCTTAGAGATCCTCTGTGTTTGTCCCATGCTTTCTTGGAATTCAGATACTGTCCTCATCTCTACCACCTCCACTAGACGACTATTCCACACATCTACCACTCTTTCCATAAAGAAATATTTCCATATATTATTCCTAAGTCTATCCTCTTTCACCCTAATCATTTGTCCCCTCGTAGCAGAGCTTGCTTTCAGTTGAAAGAGGCTCTCCCTCCTGTGCATTTATGCCACAGGTGTATTTAAACATCTCAATTATATCACCTCTATCCCGCCTTTCCTTTAAAGTATACATATTAAGATCCTTAAGTCTGTCCTCATATGCTTTATAATGAAAACACGCAGTGAAATTTTGCACAGATTGCAAAGAACGAAGTACCCCTACTGGTAAGCCCAAAAAAAGAATATTACATTAGTTGAAGGAAGAAAACACCACTGTTTGAATAACTGTGCGAAAATGATCAGGAGTAAGATATAGCCTTAAACGTTTAAACAAATGTACTTTATAGTAAGCCGCCTTCACTAATTTCCGGATATGAGCCACTAATTTCCGGATACGAGCCACAAATGCAATTTACAGTAAGCCACTTTCACTAATTTCCAGATATGAGCCACAAATACAGTGAGGTATCACACACCCCGAAGAGATCCATTAGACCTTTCAACTCCTTTTTCTTACGTGCATTCCCCACCCCCTGCCCTCGAGAGCAGGATTCTCCTCCCCACCGGGCAGAGGCAGCCAGCCCACACAGCAGCACGCAGGGGCTGGGAACATATCAGGACCAGCCTCGCCCAGTAAGAACAGCACGATAGGCAGACGAACCTGGAAGCAGAGAGAAGTGGGCAGACTGGAGCAGCACTCAAGTTGGCACAGAGACAGGCATGCACCAAGGTAGAGAGGAAGGGTAGGGGAAGTCAAGATCTGGCCCAGACAGAAAGCTGGCAGGCTGCACAGTGACAGCACAACACAGAGCAACCTGACTGCAGGGGCCCAGGAAATAAGGGAGAACAGGATGCATGCAGGCCCACAGTGAAGGCACAAGGGGACACAGAGACAGGTGAAAGAGACATGCATAGCAGAGAGCAGTCCCAGAATGTCAGCCACATCCACAGGTCACACAGATGCCCCCTTAGGAGGCAAAATAAAAAGACCCCGTATATGCCCTGAGGCGGGAGGCAAACTCAGGATCAGATGGTTCAGGGTCAGAACTATCAGGCTACAGCTATCAGTGCTCCCAGGCAGTAGGAAAAGAGAAAGCATGGCAAGTCAGAGGGGAGGCCCAGTGTGAATGGTAGAGGTACAAAATGAAGCATTCCAGGCAGGAAAAACCCAGGACCCCAAGCACTGTGGTTCAGGGCCAGAACCATCAGACTACAGCTGTCAGTGCTCCCAAGCCCTTGGAGGTGAGGGAACATGTCCCTGTTTATGTACTCCAAATGCAATAACTAGCTGCTCCTCCACCCCCTCTCCTCGGCATAGCATGGCAGGATGATGTGCTACTGAGAGCTGATGGGCACATGGCACATCATAGGCATGTGCAGAGCGCCAGCAGAACCACTCCTTAGAGTAGGCAGGTCTGGCACAGGTGAATGATGAGGTGTGTCTCTACCCCACAGACGTTTCCAGATCCTGCATGACATAGAAATCTACCATGTGTGGTATCACTCAATCCACCGCACACGCCCACGGCTGATATGGCGTATCTGGCTGCAGCTGCATGAGGAGTGGGGTGAGTAGCCATGCAGATACCCTGTCTGAGAAGCAGGCTGACAGACCCCCCAACACTGAGGTGGGACAACACATGTAACAGCAGACCTGATGGACCACTGTGACATGGATTCCACAGAAACAGCATGCCCCCTCACCAGCGTCCCACAACACATAGTCCCGGCATACACTAACCCACCCACTGCAGAGATGGAATGTGCTGGAACACCCTGTGTATGTAGCTGGCCCCCCAGCAACCACAGTTGTGAAGCTAACCATGACCTCCTTCCCCCACAGCAGCAGCAGAGTGGGAGGAGGACTCCCCACCCTGTCCTCATATGGCTCCACCCCTGACACCGTGGAGGACGCCAGTGCAGATACACCCCCCAGCCCCAGTGGGAGCAGCAGCAGGGGCAGCAGCATTGTAGAGCAATGCCCCATCCTCCTGTCCAGCCCAACACTATCTGCAGATGAAGAGGAGGATGATGAGTGGCCAGGAGGGGAGACAGCATTCTCCCCCTCCACGCCCCTCTGAAGGGGGCAGAGCCAATGGCAGTGGTCAGGGGGGCCTATGTCCCACAGTACACTTGGGGTATAGTGTGCAGCAGGGTGGGGGTCAGGTCCTCAGGTGCCATGTGCAGAAGCCCTGGAGACAGGGGGGGTGACCTCTGGACCCTCATCCTCAAGCCCCTGGTGGAGGGTGCATGTGGCGTGACAGGGCAGGTGGCTGGAAAGGCCCAATGGAGTGTGTTGGGTAAGGCTGTAGGGACACAGACTGAGGGGCCAGGCAGAGGTGGGGAGGGTGTTGCGGCTGAGTGCATGCAGGAGGGTGTTTGGAGAGTGGTGGTGAGGATGAGGTGACTGTGTGCATGCAGGGGGAGCATGTGGGGGTGTGTGAGTGGCAGGAGGGGGTAGTGAAGGAGAGGGTTCAGAGTGCATGCAGAGGGAGCATGGGGTATGTGAGTGGTAGGAGGGGGGAGCAAGTGTGTGCGGAAGGCGGGGAGGCAGGGTGTGGGTACAGCTGATGGTGTGTGGGCGGTGTATGTGGGATATGAGTGGGAGTGTGGGGACGGATGTGACAATGCAGCTGGAAGGGGATGCGGATGGCATGGAGGCAGTAGGGGGCCCCATTTATGGAAGCTGGGGCTGCCAGGAGGCAGTGCAGTGCCGGGTCACATCAGTGACAAGGATAACAATGCTGCCATCATCCATGTCCACATGGGAGCAGCATGCCCATGCTGGTGGGCCATGTAGCCTAACTCTATCTTAAATGGGACCTGATGAGGGGGCCCAGGAGGTAGTCAGAGGCCCTAAAGACATGCCAGCCCTGGCATGTCTGGAGCACATGCTGGCAGGCAGCCTTGCATGGCTGTGCAGGCCCCTCTCATA
The DNA here is from genome assembly GCA_033557465.1 of Ichthyophis bannanicus. NCBI lineage: Eukaryota > Metazoa > Chordata > Amphibia > Gymnophiona > Ichthyophiidae > Ichthyophis > Ichthyophis bannanicus. Next base: position 557,513,834 of record CM066034.1, on the reverse strand, counting down.
GCTCTTGTGCCATGTGGAGGATCTTAGGGGTGAGGTGCGGGGCCTGAGGGGTGAACTCAGGGGCCTGCACCTGCTGCTGGAGGCCCATCTGCAGCCCCACACACCACCCCCCAGTCGCACAGCAGGCAGTTCTATAGGGCACTGAGGGGGCCATGCCATCTGGGAGGCTCCCAGGGGCAGCAGTGGTACTAAGCAGCATAGTCAGCACCAGTGGCTGCTAGTGCAGTGACTGCCATCAGGGCACCACTGTTAAGGGCCCTGTAGATGTGGCAAGGGTGGGGCTGGGTGCTGGGGGGGGCACACCTGTTGGCCATATTCTCTGTCTGTCCCATGCATGTTGGCTGGGAAAATAAAATGTTATACAGTTCAACATGTGTGCCTTGTGAACCTATGTGTCTGTTGGCCAAAGTGACCCTGGCCACCGATGGCCCTGGACATATGTGTCATGCCACAGGGGGGACACTGCTGCACATCACACATAAATGGTTGCCAATGCATGTCTGAGGCATATAGCCAGATAGACTGGCCACCACAGTAGCAGGAGATGATGCAAACACCCAGGGGTAATGGGGAGTAACCACTGGGGTGGGGTCGCCATGAACATGTGGTAGCACAGCAAATGGTTCATGGGGGTGCTGTGCTGGGGGTACCATGTGTATGTGGCACACCATGCACCTGTCTCACACTTCCCATGCTAGCCCACAGGTGTGCACAACCTGCAGTGGATTATGGGCAGGTGCCGGATGGCCAAGGGACAGGTGGACTATGCAATGTGTGCATCCCTGGTGCATTAGCCATGGGTGCCATGCAATGGATGCCCACATCCAGACATAGGGGCACCCAAGCAGGGCAACATCAGTGAATGCCCCCAAACACGTCATACCATATGCGCGTTCAAGGGGGTACGTTATATGGCTGGGCAATCACCGCACACCTGGCACATGTCAGCAAAAATAGTGGCGGGGTGGATCCTGAACCCACCACCCCTGGGCACCTGGCTCATACATCTGTAATCTCCCCATTTGAATTGCAGACTACCTGCACATTGACAGAGTGGAATGCCTTGTGGTTGTGGTACACAGCCTCACTCTGTCATGGTGGCTAGAGGGTGATGTGTATGCTGTCTACAACACCTAGGACTGACGGGAAACCCTGTCACAGTATAGAATTCCTGCATGGTCCGATGCTGGTCCTGCTGCATTGTTGGCAAACAGATGTTTTGCGCCATGCACCATATGTAGGCACCCAGAAACTGGGTGAGGCACCGTGAAACCGCAGCCTCCTCCACAGTCGAGAGCACCATCTGAAATAATCCCATTGCCAGGGAGGCCAGCGCTGTTGTCACTTTCAGGTGCACTGGAATTGGATCGCCCATCTGCATGGGGATTTCTAGCCATGGCTCAAGCTTCTGGCAGAGGTCATATATGGTAGCCCTGTTGAAATGGTACCTTGCCACACATACTGCATTACTCATGTCCATGTACTGCACCCTCTGCTGTGGGACATGGGCATGGGGACGCCTGCGACCTATGTCCTGTCCACCAAGGGCACAACTGTGCACAGCAGGGCCAGAGCATACCAGCCCTGAATGTCTTGCATGTTGTCTTCATCCAGTCAGCTGGCTGCACAATAATTAGCAGCCATTGCACACATAGTGGAGTGTTAGAGAGCTGTAGGTGGCGCCATCACTCTCATGCACTGTGTCAGCCCTGCTGCAAAGCAGTTTGGGTCGGGGCATGCACAGACATATACACAGCACATGCACATGTTCAGAGCAACGTGCATGCATGGTGATTTGCAGGCAAGCACGCGCATGCCTGTCCACACACCATAAGGTTTGCATGTGGCCTGGCCTGACCTCACCGTGTCCCCTATTGCCAAAATACCATGCATGCTTCCCTCTGTGGTTGCTGTCCGTGCATTCACATTCCCCTCTATTGTGCTGACTGCAGGAGGCAAACTACTGACCCTCCATGCTGCGTAATTGTGGTACCTTTGGGGGTGTGCAGGCACAGATACGTGTGTGCAAGGGCATGGTCACCCAAATGGGCCCATCACAGGTCCCTGTGTGTTGCTTCCGTGACACAGTCCATTTCATGGCACCTAAGGTTGCTACCAGGAAAGCAAGGTTCTTCAAGGGTGAAGTGACTCTCATGCTGGAGGAGATCCTCCAGCAGCTGCTACAATTGGTGGGGGATGCATCCACGCCTGTGGGTGCCTATGAGAAACAGCGGCTATGGCTTGATGTGTGCTGCCGTATCAATGCCATATATCACCGGAACTGGGACAGAGGATGTGAAGCGCAGGTGGCATCAGACATGATGCAACACTGCCTGGAACAGCAAGGGTCTACGGGTATGTAGGGTGAGCAGCTAACTGACCAGGAGCAGCGCATCCTCACTACAATTGACCCTGCCACCTCAGGAGGTATAGGCCCTCTCGATATATCTGAGCCATTCCAGAAGCAAGGTACGAAGTGTGTGTCCCTGCCCCTTACTCCATTTACTCCCCTCCCACTGTGTACAGACACACACTTGGGACACTGGTGGTGCTGTGACCCATTTGGGGGATTACTGTCCTGCTTGGTGACCAGTGGTGGCTGTCTTACACATTGCCACATTGGGTTGTGCTGGGTCACGAACCCATGACCTTTGTATTTCCACATAGTGCTGTTTCCAGTGCACTCCACATCAACTATGTGATGTGTATGGTTGTAACTATAGTCCGCATTGATGGCATCACACTCTGATCATAGTTGTCAGGTTTGGCCCCTCATGGACAGGTAGGTGGGTGTTGTGAGACCTTGTCCAGCATTTGGTCCCATACCTCTGGCCACTGGCGTTTCCAAGGAGCTACAAGTGTTGGGTCTGGTCAGCCATGTGCTGTGTCAGCCCAGTCCCCATACTAGCTCTTTGCATCCACAGCTCTCATGCACCCTGACCATGCACGGGTTACACACAGGGGGCCATTGATGTGTTCAGAAAACAGACACTACATATCTTACACCTGCAAATGTCAATCCACCATGACACAATGTGGATGGTGTATGGATGGTGTTCCCTCCTACTAGCATCTACTGCATGTGTCGACATGTGGCAGCCACATACTGCCACTCTACATCTGGTTCACTGCAGTCACACCTTGGACATCTCTCCAGCTGAATCATATATCCATGTCACAGCTCTAGTATGCATTGTTCTTTCGGACCATGGCTGGGAGTTTAGACACTGGCATCCATCCACCATTGGCAGTTGTCGTCTGTGTATTTCAGGCCTACCCCCAGGGGATAACGTACTTGGTAACATGATCATAATGGGACAATTCACAGTTGTGGGGCACAGCTTAATCTCTGTGCATCCTCTTTGTCAATTTATTGTTACATACGTCATATATGCCTGATAGCACACATCTTCTCAGATATGTTTGGGGGGTTGTTTCAGAGGTGTGCCCACGTCACAGTAGCAGCAGCAGTGACATGTGTGAACTGCCATTCAAATGGGTTTGCCCTCTTCCCCTTCACATTGCTGTCAGGCAGCATACCACGTTAACATTCCCCGGGGGGGGGGGGGGTGAGGGAAGTCCAAGGGGAAGTCTTGGACAGGCCCATGGTGTAGACATGGGTTCCCCTGGTCACATATCATGCTATGATTGCATTACATGCATGTCCGGCCCAGGGACATGTCTATAGCAGACACGGTGACCGTTTGCACCCAACACCACAAGTAAGCATGTGCGTGGCGATGTGCATGATGATGTGTTCGGCAGGGCTCGTGCCGGCCCTCTTCAGCCATCCCGGCCCTCAGAAATGGGGAATGGTTTGGAATGTCCACACGCATACTGTTTTCTAGGACATTAGATGTTTCTGATCCTACAGGTCCCCACATTGTACCTGCTGATGCCACACCACTCGAGTAGAATGTGCATCTCCTAGGCTGTCCGTCACAGCCAGCAGTGTGTTGATGCACAGTGGACATTACTGACTGTGCTATCACAGCTTCATCAGCCTGTCCATGTCTCAGTCCCCTTCATGCCCTGTGAGGCACTGCCTAAGCCCAGCACACACCTGTATGGGGTTCGAAATTGCAAATATCAAAATGTATGTCGGGACATATCTACCATCACATGGTATATCGCATTCCGGGGCAGTCTCGGTGATTTCCACTGTGGTCATCTGTACAGACCCACCTTCAGTGGCTTAAGATGGACACTAATCCTCGCTACTACCTGCTCAACAGCACACTGTGCATCATGGGCATGCATTAGTGCTGTTTACAATGTTGGGTGCTCCTATTATGGGAGACCCTTATCTTTGCCACCATTATTTTTGAACATTTGGCTGTGGTGGGCCCTCTCTTTCTTTGCCTGCCTCATCACACTGGCACCTGGTAACACCTGGAGAGAGATTGGTGTGCACGGAGCAGGAGAAGGACCTTGGTGTGATTATTTCTACGGATCTCGAGGTGGCAAAACAGTGCAACAAGGCGGTGGCAAAGGCCAGGAGGATGTTGGGTTGCATACAAAGAGGAATTACCAGCAGAAAGGAAGAGGTACTAATGCCACTGTATAAGTCACTGGTGAGGCCTCACTTGGAATATTGTGTTCAATTTTGGAGACCATATCTTGCAAAGGTTATAAAAAGACTGGAAACTGTTCAGAGGAAGATGACCAAAATGATTTGTAGCCTGCGTCAGAAGCCTTATGAGAAGAGACTTGAAGACCTAAATATGTACTGTGACGTGGTAGCATTGCCAGAAGCCATGAAAACAGATAGTGACCCGGTGGAAGGTTCGGGTACTGCAGGTAAATGCAGGATTTTCCCTTCTCAGCACAAGATGCACATGGCTAATCAGCTAACACAGCTCACCTCGGGGGAGGGGAGAAGCAGAGTTGCTGATTGGGCACACCCTAGCAGGAGGCGGGTTCCCCAGAACAGTGGCAGCTTGTTAAACAGAGAGAAGGAAGACAGAAGACAGAAAGGGAAAGTGAAAGAGAAGGAATGGGCAGCGAAAGGGAGAGAGCAAGCAGAACACTGGACAAAGCCAGCAGAAGCGTGCTTTAGGGACGGAGCAAAGCAAGGACAAAGGAAGCAACCTGGAAGGCAGGAACTAGCCTTAGATGCCAGAACCTTTGACTTTGAAGGAGAAACGCTCCCCAGCTGCAATACTAGAAGAACGCTTTCAAAGCCAAGAAGCAGGTACCAGGGAGACTCAGTGCCTGGAAGAGCCTTCTGGGAACAAGAGAGGGGCGAGGCACTGAGAGACCCAGGCATAAAGCCTATGCTTTTGGAGCAGAGAGCTGGTCCGTGGAAAGAAAGGCAGACTGCTAAAGAACTTTCAGACATTCCTCAATATAAGGTACAGCGTGTCTTTAATTCTGATAACAGCTTTTATGAGAAGCCAGACTGTGTGAATGTTAATTTTAAAACCCAGGGCAAGCCCAGGTTTTATGAAGACAGTTGGCTGCAACCGGAAACTCATTTATCCAAACCCAGCTTTTCTTACCAAACTGCTGACAGAGTTAGCAAGCAGGCTAGCTACAAGGACACAGCTGATTTAAATGGTAGAGATATATGCCGGGAGGATTTAGGAGGTCCTAAGTTTGAAGTGCTGTTTAGAAACACTCCACATGCAAATGAACTGAATAACCCAACACTGGCTTACAGAGACAAGTGGGGGAGGGGTAACTCCAGTTCATTGAATGAGCATTGTAACAGAGACGACATTGTTTGTTTGCCTGAAGCAAAACCTACAATTACTCACCTCAGGAAGGAGCTAATTCTCAGCCCAGCCCATATAGAAAGCAGGCTGAAGCCCTCCTAAAAGAGTTCAAAGAATTCTTAAACAAACGAACCATTCCTGAGCAGAAAGTAGTGCAGTCAGTGCAGAGCCCAGAAGCAGAGGTGCCATTGGTTCTTCCCTTGCCAATGATTGAGTTAAATCAACCAATGGACTGCTCAACCTGTCTGATTGACAAGGAATAGAAAAGCAAAGCTTGAATGGTCCTTTTTCTGTGATAACCTGAAATGTTTGCTATTTAAGTGCCCGGCTGAAGAGCTTACCTGAAGTTAAGAATAAGCTGAAGCATTGTTTGGTTATAGCACATGGACATAATTGGTTTCCTTGTTTTTGATTGCCAAGTAGAGTTCACATGAGGAAATGTGAACTCCAACATTAATGGACACTTTTGAGCACAGCCTTTAAAGAGCCTTGCTTTCATTGTTCCTGTGTTTTTGGCTACAATACATTATCCTTTATGCTTGTCCTATCCTTTTGAAGCAGGAGAAATAAATCCTTATAAAAAGAAATATTCTTTTGCCTGCCTTATCATTCGACCTACACAACTACAACCTTAATCTCAAGGCCCACCCCTCCTCAAACCCTCAAGGTTAGGGAGTGGGTGGTGGCAAAAGTGGCGTAGTATTAAGGATTCGGCGCAGGCACAAAAGGAGCCACAGCAGGAGCTGCAGAAGAACTTCTTCCACTGGACCCTGGCCGAAGAGCTGACGAGCCCAGCAGAGGAGGAAGGACTGCAAAAAGGCTACAGGAGCCATTCCTGACGTGCTTGGAATACACCTCAGCCAGGTAAAGGGTATCCACCCCGGGTTGCGAGGATACCAAGGGCGAGGGTGTCCCCTAGTGGTAACTGGGGAAAAAGAAGGAAAAAATTTTTTTTTTTATTAGGAAACACAGAAAGTTAGAGTGTTGGGATACCGCACTTGGGTCTGTGTTTCTGTTTCCATTACAGGAGTCCCAAGATGGCGATGGATCCCAAGGAGATATTTACCTGGATGGCGAAGCAGCTAGAACGCCAGGCTGACCTCACGTTAGAAGCACAGCAGAGGGCGACTGCAAGTTTAAAGGAGCAGCAGCAACCTCTACTGACTCTGTTGGAGGAGTGCTTGCAGGAGAGGAAGCGAGCCACTGTACCAGCACCTGATACAGGTTCCCTCTTGACTAACCCTGTGCAGCCTGTTAATGTACCAACAGGAACTCTCTTTAATTTTGGACAACTTACCAGTCAGGACGATATAGATGATTACCTAGAAAGTTTTGAAAGGGTAGCTTGGCTTAGCTTGTGGCCAAAGGAACACTGGGCCTTAAGGCTAGCCGCGTCACTCACCGGGGAAGCAATGGCAGCTTACCGCGCCATGCCCGCTGAGTTGGCTGGGAGTTATGATGACTTAAAAGAGGCAATAAGGGAGAGGCTGGGTCTCACTCCGCTGGTCTACCACTCTTGCTTGAGGAGCGTGAGACTCAGGCAGAGCGAAACTCCTAAGTCCTTATGCCACAGAATTCGGGGTTTACTGAACAAATGGCTAACTCCAGAAGGGAAGTCTGTCGATTCCATTCTGGACCAGTTAGTGTTGGAGCAGTATATGGACGCTCTACCATCAGAAATCCGCACCTTCCTGATCCTGCAAAATTGCAAAACTCCCCAGGAAGCGGTTGCTCTCTCTGAGAGGTATATAGAGGCAGAGTTAACTGCCCAGAGAGGTAGCACCCCTTCCCATGAGTTGAGCATAGGCGGATCAGAAAGGAGACGGAAGGTGCAGGAAGATCCAGTGAGCATGTGCATGCCTTTTAGAAAAAGTGTTGCATGTAAGTTAAAATGCTACAAATGTGGGCAGGTAGGACATGTACAGAAACATTGTTTTGTGAAAACTGCTTTAATTGCGGATAGCTACATGGAGGATAGACCAGGTTTCTTCTGGCTGTATCTGTACAAGGGATTACCACTCAAGCTTTGCTAGACTCAGGAGCAGAGTTAAGTATGATCTCTGAGGAGTTCTGGAAAGCAATAGAAGCCAGGCAGGCCCCAGAAGTAATCCCTCCTGTAGATGCAGTGAAGATCAGGTGTGTTCATGGAGGAACATCTTCCTACCCTGTGTACAATCTGCACATAGCAGGTTTAGGTGCCCAGAGAATTATCCCGCTAGCAGTTGTCCCACGTCTCCCACATGCGGTTATTCTAGGCAGAAACTGGCCTCAGTTCTATAGGGAAATGAAGCGAGAATTGCAAGAGAAAGGTGCAATGGTCTCTACGAGAGCCCAGACCTCGGCCCTAGAAAGCCAAGAAACTACATCAGAGGATCCTGGGGAAGTCCTTCCCTCTGATGATGCCTTAGTGACCACTCCTGACCCCAAAATAAAGAAGGGTAAGGCAGAAAAGCGTAAGGAGCAACAGTAATGCTCTAGAAATAAGGCCGAAGTACAGGCAGGGCAAGAGTTACCGTGGGTACCTGAGGAGCTGATGAGTAAGTTCCCTACATTTCCAAAGGAGCAGCAGGCAGACCCTGCTCTCACACATGCATTCAAGTGGGCTCAGGACCCTAGGGATACACTGCCTAGATTTCTCCTCACGTCAGGTATACTCTATAGAGAGAGTAGAAATCCTTTCACTGGAGACACCAGAAAACAGTTAGTAGTACCGACTACTTTTAAAAACATTGTGCTAAGGTTAGCACATGACCATCTGGTAGGGGGACATAAGGGCAGTCAAGGGACCCTCGACCAGATTCTAGCTAGGTTCTACTGGCCGGGTGTTTTTAAAGAAACGACCCGGTTCTGTGAGGCTTGCCCCACCTGCCAACATGTCTCCGCGACCCATCCCAAGGATGTCCCTATGATACCATCTCCGGTGATCAAAGACCCACTTCAAAGAATAGGGATAGATATAGTCGGACCGCTGATTAAAACGCCTAGAGGGTTTCGCTACATCCTAGTGGTAGTGGACCACGCTACACGATTCCCGTGGGCTATGCCACTCCGCTCTACTTCTGCAAAAGTGATAGCTAATGAGCTCATTAAATTATTCTGCGAAGTAGGTTTCCCTAGGGAAGTCCTCACCGATAGGGGGAGCAACTTCCTCTCGAAATACCTCATGCAAGTATGGGATGCCTTTGGTATCCAACACATCAAGACAGCGGCATACCATCCTCAGACAAATGGTCTAGTCGAAAGACAAAACCAGACACTCAAGAGAATGCTATGTAGAAGTCTGGAGGGTGAGATGGACCATTGGGATGTGATGCTCCCTTTTGTTCTCTATGCATGTAGGGAAAGAAAACAAGCCTCGTTGGGAACGGCGCCATACGAGTTATTGTATGGTAGGTCTCCCCGTGGGATTCTGGATATCCTGAAGGAACAGTGGGTGGAACCGGACACCAAGGAGGTAGAGGTTCCAGAGTTCCTAAGAGACTTGAAGAAGCGGCTACGCCGAACCTCACAGGTGGCAGTAGAGAACCTGCAGCGTAGTCAGCACAAACAAAAGTCCTATTATGACAGGAATACCAAACAACGTCAACTAATGATAGGAGAAAAGGTTATAATAATGGTGGCAGGGACTGAGCCGAAATTCGAGAGCCACTGGAAAGGCCCATGTCGGATTGTACGTCCCGTAGGACCCGTCTCATATTTAGTTGAGAATAAAAAGGGTCGCAGGCAAGTCTACCACATCAATGTGTTAAAGCCATGGCATGATAGGGTAGCCTTGGCCCAGCTAGCCACAATAGCCTCTCCAAAACAATTGCATGCAGTACAACCCTCTAACCCAGAGCCCATAGGATGTATCACGTGCTGTCCGGATTCTCCTAAACCAGCCCGTGATATCTTAAGGGGGGGATCTGTGACGTGGTAGCATTGCCAGAAGCCATGAAAACAGATAGTGACCCGGTGGAAGGTTTGGGTACTGCAGGTAAATGCAGGATTTTCCCTTCTCAGCACAAGATGCACATGGCTAATCAGCTAACACAGCTCACCTCGGGGGAGGGGAGAAGCAGAGTTGCTGATTGGGCACGCCCTAGCAGGAGGCGGGTTCCCCAGAACAGTGGCAGCTTGTTAAACAGAGAGAAGGAAGACAGAAGACAGAAAGGGAAAGTGAAAGAGAAAGAGAAGGAATGGGCAGCGAAAGGGAGAGAGCAAGCAGAACACTGGACAAAGCCAGCAGAAGCGTGCTTTAGGGACAGAGCAAAGCAAGGACAAAGGAAGCAACCTGGAAGGCAGGAACTAGCCTTAGATGCCAGAACCTTTGACTTTGAAGGAGAAATGCTCCCCAGCTGCAATACTAGGAGAACGCTTTCAAAGCCAAGAAGCAGGTACCAGGGAGACTCAGTGCCTGGAAGAGCCTTCTGGGAACAAGAGAGGGGCGAGGCACTGAGAGACCCAGGCATAAAGCCTATGCTTTTGGAGCAGAGAGCTGGTCCGTGGAAAGAAAGGCAGACTGCTAAAGAACTTTCAGACATTCCTCAATATAAGGTACAGCGTGTCTTTAATTCTGATAACAGCTTTTATGAGAAGCCAGACTGTGTGAATGTTAATTTTAAAACCCAGGGCAAGCCCAGGTTTTATGAAGACAGTTGGCTGCAACCGGAAACTCATTTATCTAAACCCAGCTTTTCTCACCAAACTGCTGACAGAGTTAGCAAGCAGGCTAGCTACAAGGACACAGCTGATTTAAATGGTAGAGATATATGCCGGGAGGATTTAGGAGGCCCTAAGTTTGAAGTGCTGTTTAGAAACACTCCACATGCAAATGAACTGAATAACCCAACACTGGCTTACAGAGACAAGTGGGGGAGGGGTAACTCCAGTTCATTGAATGAGCGTTGTAACAGAGACGACATTGTTTGTTTGCCTGAAGCAAAACCTACAAACAATTACTCACCTCAGGAAGGAGCTAATTCTCAGCCCAGCCCATATAGAAAGCAGGCTGAAGCCCTCCTAAAAGAGTTCAAAGAATTCTTAAACAAACGAACTATTCCTGAGCAGAAAGTAGTGCAGTCAGTGCAGAGCCCAGAAGCAGAGGTGCCATTGGTTCTTCCCTCGCCAATGATTGAGTTAAATCAACCAATGGACTGCTCAACCTGTCTGATTGACAAGGAATAGAAAAGCAAAGCTTGAATGGTCCTTTTTCTGTGATAACCTGAAATGTTTGCTATTTAAGTGCCAGGCTGAAGAGCTTACCTGAAGTTAAGAATAAGCTGAAGCATTGTTTGGTTATAGCACATGGACATAATTGGTTTCCTTGTTTTTGATTGCCAAGTAGAGTTCACATGAGGAAATGTGAACTCCAACATTAATGGACACTTTTGAGCACAGCCTTTAAAGAGCCTTGCTTTCATTGTTCCTGTGTTTTTGGCTACAATACATTATCCTTTATGCTTGTCCTATCCTTTTGAAGCGGGAGAAATAAATCCTTATAAAAAGAAATATTCTTTTGCCTGCCTTATCATTCGACCTACACAACTACAACCTTAATCTCAAGGCCCACCCCTCCTCAAACACTCAAGTTAGGGAGCGGGTGGTGGCAGTACACTCTGGAGGAGAGGAGGGACAGGGGAGATATGATTCAGACCTTTAAATACTTAAAGAGAAATAATGAACAAACAAACCTCTTCCAAAGACTGGGAAGCTGTAAAACTGGAGGGCATAACATGAAGCTGCAAGGGGGTAAATTGAAAGGCAATATCAGGAAATACCTTTTCACTGAAAGGGTGGTGAATGCTTGGAGTGCCCTCCCGATGGAAGTGGTGGGGGCAAATACAGTGACAGAATTCAAAATGGCATGGGACAGACACAGTGGATCCCTTTACAGCAACAGGATAAAATCAAAATAAACTTAACTAATTTCTCAACATACAGGGGTGTCCTACACTGAGCGGTGGGTTCACCCCTAAAACAAAGACATGGGGAGAGGTGGCCTGCACAGAGCGGCAGGTACACTTACTCTTGCCATCTTACTGGGCAGACTAGATGGACCATACTGGTCTTTATCTGCTGTCATTTACTGTGTTACTGTGCTCATACATATGGTCCAGGTACTAGCCAGGCTTTCATGTTCCACCTGCCCTGCTGCTGCAAAGACCAGCTCCCCCCCATGCACTCCTCAGACCACACCCACACCATCTCTCACTTTCTGCAAAAGCAACATGATTCTGCAGCGGACTGCCCGTACCTGTACATATCAGCTATGACATAACATAGGTACATGGGGTACCAGGGCGACATATCTGCTCTCCCATTCTCACCCCAAAAGGTATCATTTCCCTGTTCACATCCATATTCTCCTTGACTCTGCAGTCCCATCTATGTGCCTAGTTTTGTTGATGTCCGGTGGATTGTCTCCTTTGGCATATACAGCCCATAGGTGCATGGCATGATTGGACACTGGTATTTTTTGTTGCATCGCTGAACATCTGTTTAGTTATGTTTCTTTGCCTGACAATGGTCACTCAATTCTGCTCCCTGTATCTTATGCTCGCATTTTGTATTGTCCTGTCTATAGTGGTGCCACTTCAGACCTGACCTGTCACGTCGTCCATTTACCTCTATGGGACGCATTGCAGGGCAGAGATGAATTTTTTCTAAGTCAGACCTTTATACCTGGTTTCAGCAGGTCTAACGTAGATATTTCCGGATTACACCTCATACGTACACAGCCCATTTGGGAATAAGCTTTCTACGCATGGCGGCTGACCATGCCCCTATTCCGCCATCTCCCACCCACATTCTTAACCCCCTGTGCTAATGCCAAGAATGTGCATGTCAGCGATGATGCAAAATACGGTGGAGGACGTACTCACCACTTACATGTCCATGCTGCAGGAGGACAGCCCTTATTCATGTTCTAGAACGAGGACCTTAGCCTACCTGAATGTAACTCACCTTGAACTACTACTGAAAAAGCATGAGGTAAATACCAAATAAAGAAAATTCAATGAATGACATCTAGTTTTATGTTATATTGATATTCAATATGCTTAAATTCTTTTTATACTTTGTTTATATGTTGCGATGCCACCTGCTGATTTTTTCAGAAAGCTACATCAAAACATTAACAGAATCTTTACTCTGATTGAGCAGACCACTTCCACCCCCTCCAATGCAGAGTTCCTGCAACAGAGGGGGAGGAAGTGATAGATCATAGAGAAAAGGAATGGTAACGCAGTGCCAGAGAGTTTTCCTAAGTGCCATGTTGTACCACTCTAGGTCCCGGAGAGGGCAACGGGGCTGGGGGTGGGGTAGGGCCTTCTCCAGAGATGGTTCAAGGTGTTGGCACCCTAGGCAAACATTAAGCCTTACACTCCTCATCAGAATTTATTGTTTAACTTTTCATGCCCTGTTCTTTGACATACTCCGAGAAGCTGCCAACACAAGGCAAATGCCTAGTTTGACTAATGGATGGGCCGGCCCTGGGTTGGGGACAGCAGCAGGGGGGAGTCGCAGGACCGAGGGCTCGCCTAGAGTGCCTCATATTCTTGCATTGTTCCTGGCTACAACTCTGAAGACCTTACAGCTCAGTCTTTCCTATCTGCCTCTAGAGAACCTTCAGAAGGCATTATTTTTTACCATACAATTTCAGTGGATATATGTTGAAGAATGATAATGTGTGAAAACTTAAAGGAACCCTTTTACTAAAGTGCACTAAGCATTTAGCATGGGATTACCATGCACTAACTGCTTGCATGGGCCCACAGTAACAGTTACCATGTGCTAAAGGAAGTGAGCATGTTAAAAATCTCACATTAATGGTATGCTTTGTTATGGGGTGGAACCTGGATGGGTTATGAGCACAGAATGGGTGTGGACTTCACATTCTGTTAGTGAGTGCAGTTAGTGCAAGTGCACTTAATGCTTCTCTTAACACATGGCAAAGAGCAACTTTTCTGTGGAGTAACTGCAGGTGACATGCTGGGCCCACCCCTAACAGCACATAGCCTTTGCATTTATTACATGGTTTTTGGTTTTAGGCATTTGATATACTGCCCTTTACTTATGCATCAGAGTGGTTTACATGTATATGCTAACAGGTACTTTTTATTCCCTTGTCCCCAAAGGGCTCACAATCTAAGTATACCTGAGGCAATGGAGGGTTAAGTGGCTTGCCCAAGGCCACAAGGAGCAGCCATGGGACTAGAGACCCCAGTCCCTCCGGCATGAGGTTACTTGTCCCCATGGGGGAATTGAACCCCTGCCCCTTTGGCCTGAGGTAACCTGCCCAACCACTGAGTCACTCCTCCCACATGCTAATTTTTGCTGTTAAAGTGCAGTATATGCTAAAACATACCGCACTTTAGTAAAAGGACACCTAAGTTTTTATTCTATTTCACCATTTAGTAAGTTGTATATTTTCCATTTCCTGTTACTTGTTAAGTAAATAGTGGAAGCTAAGAAGAGAATCTGTCTCCCATGCTAAGCTGATTTTGGACTTAGCTTTTTACATGCAACATGGTCAGAATAGGTCACATGTGTTGCCACAGTGGACCAGACTTTCAAAGCTTTCTGTGGAGGAGTAAAAATCTTATTATGGGATTCACTTGAGTTCCCACACAGCAGCAGCCTACAGCTACATGAGTTTCTGCGTAACTTCAAAATGCAAGAATGGCAAAACAAAAATATAAATCTTGAATACAGTTAAATAAATCATATTAACATAGTAAATGATGGCAGATAAAGACCAGTATGGTCCATCTAGTTTGCCCAGTAAGAGGGCAAGAGTAGGTGCACCTGCCGCTCTGTGCAGGTCACCCCTCCCCATGTCTTTGTTTAGGGGTGAACCCACCGCTCCATGTAGGACACCCCTGTTTGTTGAGAAATTAGATAGTTAAGTTTATTTTGATTTTATCCTGTTGCTGTAAAGGGATCCACTGTGTCTGCTCCATGGCATTTTGAATTCTGTCACTGTATTTGCTCCCACCACTTCCATTGGGAGGGCATTCCAAGCATCCACCACCCTTTAAATAGGTGATTTTCCCCAAGTCTACTTGGCTATCTCAGGTTGTAAACAAGGAATTGATCTACTCTTTAGGATTTGGATTGGCCACTGACTGAGACAGCATTCTGAGCTCAAGGAACCTTTGGTCTAACCCCAAACACTACATATTATGTTCTTAAGGCCTTGGAGGGTAAAGTGACTTGCCCAGGGTCACAAGGAGTGGGACTCAAACCCTTGATCTTCTGGGTAGTAGGTAGTTGCTCTAACCACTAGGCTACTCCTCCACTCCTAGGCTACTCCTCCACAGTAATTACAAATAATTTCTATTAATCTAAATGACAACACAATTTTCAAAATAATCACAAGTATAACATATGAATTCCAATAACTATAAACAAAGACAATAAATACATACTACAATCACACAGCAAAAGCAAATTCTTGCTCCATCAAAAAGCACCAAAAGTGGAAAAATTCTTAATGGAGACATTGCTACACAAAACTTAAACAAGTCATCAAAAACATTTTTCTTGTAAAATGATGTCACAGATATCAAATAAGCCCAAGACAATCGTGTCATTAAAGTCCTATTTAAGTCCTTATTTAAGAGAGATGATTAAGGGAGAGAGCAACTCCCAAGAACAAGAGGTTGGGTTTGTATTGACTGGTCACCTGCTGTTTTCAACAAAAACCCTGTTACAGAAATTGCAACTTCAAGTTCTCTGAGACAAGCAGATTAGCCAAATGCATACATGGAATATCCCAGCTAAGAGTTATCTGTGGAAAAGGAGAAAGAAGACATCATCTGTCAATAGATAGAATACTTGTTTTTGAAGGGAGAACAAATGTTTTGTAGTTTATTAACTTAAAAGAAAAATTCATTTTGATCAGGGAAAACAATGTAAAACGATAAAATAGGGGCCCTGGAGACAGAGTTCTGTTTACACTTTGAAAAGGTCTTGGAGAATGGATAGCCCAAACCTAATGTAAACAAATGAAATCAGTTTCATAAAGTTCCTGAGGAGGGAGTGTGTATGTCCCAATGTGCCCTCCCCCCATGCAGGACCAATGAAGCAGGTCTGACCAGCCAACTTCCCTTCTGGCGGCATTGACCAAGCCCTGAACCTGGAAATGGGCCATCCTGCTGCCATGGAAAGAGAGAGAGGTGACTGCAGCCACAAAACCATGGCATCAACTAGAGCCATGAGAGCAGGAAAAAAACAGTATAGTCATAGACCAAGAGAGTCACAGGGGCAACTGACAACTGCAGCAGAAGTAAAAGGTAGTTATTCAGCTGTAGCAGGTGTTCTCTGTAGATAGCAGGAAAAGTCCTCACTTATGCTCCTGGCATTCCCAACTCCTTCTAGAAGCTTTTGGACATCCACTACACATGTGCATGTCTTCCCGACTGCTGTCGCAGCGCCCTCTTAACCTCAGTCTATTCAAAGAGCTGAGGGGAATCAATTCCTAGGGGAGGTGGTAGGGTTGTGAGGAGTTTTCCTGATGTCCACAGAGAATACTTGAAACAGGTAACTACCTTTTTCTCTGTGCATAAGCAAGAAAAAAGTCCTCAAGTATGAAAATCTCAAGCTACAGGCTACCTTGAACAAAAAAGGGGATAGTAAATTGCCCAACTGAGGTGGCAAAAGACCTTTTATGTATATTATATTCATTTTTTTTAAAGATAGCCTGAACTGAAAGAGATGGGCCTGGAAGGGGGTGGATTCAACTCCCTGAACAGATTTTGAAGTACTGATTGGCCAAAACTGCTTTTATTTATTTATTTAGACAGTTTTGTATACCACCTTATCCTTCAATTAAGGTGGTCACAACACAATTGGGGGATACATTTAACATGAGGGGATATGAGACACATACACTAATACTTACAGGGAACATGGGCAATGGAGGGTTGGGTGGCTTTCCCAAGACCACAAGGAGCACCTGTGGGACTAGAGGCCTCTGTCCATCTGGCTCAAGGTTGCTGTCCTCTAGTGGGATTTGAACCCCTGGCCTTCTGGCCTGAGGTGGCTTGCCCCAACCACTAGGCCACTCCTCCCTCCCTCCATCATGCCTCCCTCCATGCTTTTGCATTGAAAATCCCAAGTGGACAACCGATGCAGCATGGTTCTGACATGATGAGCCATGACATGACCTTCAAGACTTATTCCTGCCTCTGGCATAAGTGAAAAATATGCAGTCTGTGAGCCAAACTGATAAAGTGCATTTAGAAATGGCAGTCCCTAGCTTGCTGGGGTCAAAAGAAACAAAACGTTGGATGGACCCTATATAGGTTTTTGTCTGCTCCAAGTAGAACACTAAGGCTTGCAGCTTCCCCTTTGTGAGAATGGGGTTTTGGGAAGAATGTTGGAAGGATGACTGACTGGTTAAGATGAAATTCTCTACCTTCAGAAGATATTGGGATGAGTACGAAGCACCACTCTGTGATAAAATTTAGTGTAAGGTAGATGAACTACTAAAGGCTGAAGCTCACTCACTCTGCTCGCTGAAGTGACCCCACCAGAAATAATACTTTCCAGGTAAAGAATTTCAGAGGATAGGTATTGAGCAGCTCGAAAAGAGCTTTCATCAGTTGTGTGAGAACCACACTGAGGTTCCAAGACACTGCAGTGACTTATAGGAAGGTTTGAGAAGAAGTAAGCCCTGCATGAATTTCAACCTGACCGTTTCCCAACACAGGAGGCACAATCCCATTTTACCCTGCTTGTAGATGTAAAACATAGCTACCTGATTGTTGGTCTGAACAGTGCAGTTTGGTTGGACAACCAGTCTTTGAAAACCCTTAGAATATTTGCTATTGCTCTTATTTCCAAGAAGTTTATCTGATGGAGACTTTCTTGGAGGGACCAAATTCCTTGAATATGGAACCCATCGAGGTGAGCTCCCTATCCCAGTTTGGATGCATCTGTCATCAGTAATTTTTCTGAAGTGGAAATTTAGAAGGAAGATCTTTTGCTAGACTGTCATGAATTGTCCACCAGGACAGAGATTGGATGGTTGGAGTGCTGATGGACTGAACATCTCTGAAATTTCCTGTGGCTTGTGACAAGTTGGTACTCAAGGTCCATTGAGCTTGAGACATGCCAAGGGTATTACATATACTGTTGAGGCCATGTAACCTAGTAATCTCATCATGGCACAAGAAGAAATCTGCTGATACATTTTGAGTCTCCAACACTATCGCTATCAGTTTGGATAGTCTGTCATGAAGGATGGGACAGAGGTGGAGCTTGGGATAATTAACTACAAACTCTAGTAGTTTCAGCACCTAAATGGTGATCCTTGTTGATTCCAAAGTTCCATCCAGAGTGGTACTCTTGAGCAGCCAGTCATCCAAGAAGGGAAAAATGTGCACTCCCAGCCTGAGTTGAAATGCTGCTACTACGGTAAGACATTTGGTAAAGATGAGAGTAGTTGATGCAAGGCCAAAAGGCAAAACATTGTACTGGAAGTGTTATTGCCCTACTAAAAATCTGAGATATTTCCTGTGACTGAGATGTATCTGGATGTGGGTATACGCATCCTTTAAATCCAGAGAGCATAGCCAATCTCCTTTTTGGAGATAAGAGAGTAGGGTGTCTAGAGAAGTTATTCTGAACTTTTCTTTGACCAAATATTTATTCATATCTTTTAGCTCAAGAATGGGACAGTTTCCCCCTGTTTTTTGGTGATCAGGAAATATTTAGAATATAATCTCAGCCCTTTGTGCCCTGATGGAATGAGCTCAATTGGTAGATCTTTCTGAAGGGCAGTGACTTCTTGAAGAAGTAGTTCCTGATGTTAAGGGTTTAGGAATAAATCCCTCGGAGGGCAATTTGGAGGAAGGTTGAAGAGATGCAATTTATAGTCTCTTTGGATAATTTGTAAGACAAAATATCAGAGGTTACAAGGGGCCATCTCTGGGAGAAATGAGTGAGCCTCCATCCTACAGGACAGTCCTCTGCTGAGGCAACGAGAAGAGTGGCTATGCTCTGCAAGAACCAGTCAAAACCCCATCCCTTGCTTTAGCTGAGTAGGTTGGGCCTTCTGCAACTTCTTTTTCTTTGGCTGTGCTTGAGGAGTCTGCTTAGACTGAGAATAGTGAGAACCAAGGATGTACCTTTGAGAGTAGTAGGTCTTTCTCTGGTTGCCATCTTGATATCTTCTGTGATAGGAGGCTGGCTCAGACCTACATCTTGATAGATTTTGAAGAGCGATGGCTTGCTTTTCAATGAAACCTGCTTCCTCTGACTTTATCTCCAAAGAGATTCTCTACATGGCAGAGTACGTCAGCAAGCATATTCTGCACTGATGGTTGTAGGTCTGAGACCAGCAGCCAGGCGAGTCTCCGAGCACCAATACGAAGCTCAAGATACTGTATTGAAAATGTCATAGGTTGCTCGGACCATGAATTTCAAGCAATCCTTTCCATGTTTCACTAGGGAACAATACTGTTCAAGTTTCTCTTGAGGGAGAAACAGGGACATAGCATCAAGGCCATGCATAATGTCCTTCAAGAAAATGCCCATGTAGAGCTAGGGCCATGTGGGCAGTGAGCATGGAACTCTGGAATACTTTCTTCCCAAAAGAATCCAGTGTCTAAACCTCCCCCTCTGAGGCGCCGAGGATGTATCTTGGAACTTCTGGATATCTTGAGGGTGGATTCAATGATCAGAGTGGTGCAGAAGCTGGGGCTTCCTGAATCTGTGGGGCTTCTGAACTCAGTACATGGAATCAAGCTTTCTACTGACAGGAGGTACAGAGAGGGGGGTTTCCCAACTTCTCATCTGTGAGCTCTGAAGGATGTGGTGCTTGGGCACTATAGGATCTCTAATTGATCTGCACTGGGGTTATCCTCAGTCTCCAAGGAAAATGGTATGGCCTTAACCATACCCCTCACAAAATCTTGGAAGGTCATGTCCTCAGGAGGATACTTGCATCTTTCATGAGGAGAAGTATCAGAGGGGAGCTCTGGAGATCTGTCCTCCGACAAGTCACCAGACTTCTCATCTGTGATCCAGCCTTCTGAATCAGACTCAGAGAAGAAGTCAAAGTTTGTCTGAGTCTTGGCCTGGTTGGCTCTCCTTTCTTATGGGGATTGGGAGCTCCTTTGGGAGCGTCGATGCACCATAGACTTCCTGCATACTGGAGACATAATCGGATTCCAATGCAGTGGAGAGTGCTATTGGCAGGGCAGTTACCAGTTTCGGGGTCCTTTGATGTCCCAATGCCTCTTGTACTGGCACTATGTGCTTCTTGAGGATAGATTCCATGACCGGTGACATCATCAAATGTTTCCTTGAATGGTAAACAGAATTGTTATTCTTGCCTTGACAGCTTTTAGAAGGTGACTCTTCATCTCCAGAGGTGCTGGGTGTACAGCAGCATCAGCCAATGTTCTTGAAATCTGAGAGGGTGTATTGGTATGCTTGTCTTGGCTAGTTGAAGGCTATCGCTGTCTTTCTGGAACAGTGGAGGTTGAGTTTTCCTCCCTTCTGGGCAGCTTAGGAGACACTCTTGTGAACTCTTGACACCATACCCAGGAGGGATCCAATAACGATGAAACAAGGTTTCCACTCAGTGCTCACTATCTTTGCCCTTCGATGTCGATGAAGATGAAGTAGAATCCTTCTTCATTTTCGAGTGAACATTGATGGATGACTGATGTTCAAGTGACCTACTGGTGCTCGGCTCCTATTGGGCTCAAGAACTCCTTGATGTCAGATGCCCTACCAGTGTCCATTGCAGCCTTTGAAGCCATAAAGACCGATGCTGCCAATGCCAATGGATTGGACTTAGAAACGCCAATAAGGATGTTGCGTTATTTCTCTCAATATTCATCCTTCTTTCTGTCAAGTTATAAACAAAATTTACAAGAAGAGCATTCATGATCGAGTCCCAAGCATTGGAGACACCAATTATGGTGTCCATTATGGATATGGTCCTCAAGTACTTGAAACACTTTTTAAATCTGCTGGTAAGTTTTTGGGACATGTCATCCAGAAATATAGCTGCAGCAAAATCAAACGATTCGATTTTGATAGGAAAAAATTGAGTAACTCTGACTGGAACGCCAACTCCTAAGGAGGCTGAAGTGCTGCAGAAAAGCAAAGGAAACTTTAAACGTTCGAAAACCCTAAGAAAAACTAAAGGCAACATTTCAGTAGTATGACAGCAGGTTAATTAAGAAAGTAGAAAAATAAATGTCAAATTCTCATCTGACTGTAGATTATCACAGAGCGCTATAGACAACATCCAAGTGGCTCTGTGGCAAAAAATGGACTGTGGCTAAGAGGGTGCTGTGGCAGCAGGCGGGAAGATACAAGCATGGGTGTTGGGCAAGCACACTCCACAGGTGAGTCCAGAGTTGAAGGCCACCTTGACAAGTTGAAGGTACCATGGCTCGGGCATTATTTGCGTAGGATGGGTAGATGATTACAGAACAAAGAGATTTTGGAGGACGGCCTGTCCAAAGGCTAGGTCCTGTCCTGTGCTGAAGAGTGGTTGAGGCTGTAATGGAATGTGAATGTAGAGGGAGGAGTAGCCTAGTGGTTGAGGCAAGGTACTTCAGGCCGGAAGGTCAGGGGTTCAAATCCCACTAGAGGACAGCAACCTTGGGCCGGAAGGACTGGAGTTTCTAGTCCCACAGATGCTCCTTGTGGTCTTGGGCAAGCCAATTAACCCTCCATCGCCCATGTTCCCTGTAAGTATTAGTGTATGTGTCTCATAGCCCCGCGTGTTAAATGTATCCCCCAATTGTGTTGTGACCGCTTTGATTGAAGGATAAGGCGGTATACAAAAACTGTCTAAATAAATAAATAAAATAAAAACGTATGGATGGAAGACCATGTCGCCACTTTACAAATGTCTTGGGCCAAAAGTGAGGACAGATTGGCAACTGAAGTAGCTGTTGCACATAGCTGATGAGATCCAATGCGACCTAGAGGGTGGCAATTGAGCTTGCGCTTAACAAAAGGAAATGTAGTCTGCAATCCATGCGGATATAGTTTTCTTTGAAGTTGGATGTCCTGGATTGTTTAGATTAAAAGTGATGAAGAGCTGAAACGTTGCACGCAAGTCTTTGGTGGCACGTAGGTAGAAAAAAGTGCTTGTTTACAATCCAGGGAATGCAGAGTCTTTTCTAGGAAATCCACTGGAGAGTTGGGAAAAAAGCTGGGAGAAAAATGGACTGATTTAAATGAAAGCCCGACACTACCTTGGGAAAAAACTTTAGATGTGTCCTGAGGAGTACTATTATGGAGGAACTATGTATATGGGGGATAGTGAACCAAAGACTGCAGTTCATTAATTCTTCTCACTGAAGCAGGGTTTTTCAACCCAGTCCTCGGGGAACCCTAGGCCAGTCAGGTTTTCAGGATTCCCAGAATAAATATGCATGAGAAAGATTTGCATGTTCTGCCTGCATTGTATGCAAATCTATCTTATGCATATTCATTGTGGGAATCCTGAAAACCTGACTGGCCTAGGGTTCCCCGAGGACTGGGTTGAAAACCTATGCACTGAAGTAATGGCGATGAGGAAAACTGTTTTCCAAGTGATGTGCTTAAGGGAGGCTGCACTGAGGGTTTCAAAGGGAGGCCTCATAAGTTGTGCTAAAACTATATTAAGGTCCTATGCCGGGAGGAGTGGTCTGATGGGTGGTTTAGTATTCATAAGGCCCCTCATGAACATGCCATCCACTGGAGCATGCGCAGCTGCAATAGCAGAGAGGTGATATCGAACCAACATGGTTTGTAAACCGGACTGCGACAGGCAGAGTAAGTATGCAAGGACCTTTCTGAGAGAAGAGGAGCCAGGATCCTGTTGATCTTGTTTTGCACAGTTTACAAATCGTGACCATTTATGGTGGTAGGAGAGCAAAGTAGATGGTTTCCTGGAAGTCGTGATGATGTCAAGTACTTCCTCGGAGAAGGAAATATCATCTACGGAACTTGTACCCTCCAGGCTCCTAGAGCGAGGCTGCAGAGGTTGGGGTGCAGCAGAGTTCCCTGGTTCTAGGTAAAAAGAAAGGGGCTCGTATGCAGAGGTCTTGTCATAGTGAGGAGAAGAGAAAACTAAACTTGCCTGGGCCATTGAGGGGCAATAAGAATGACTTTCGCCCTGTCTAGGTGGATTTTTAGCAGCACACGACTGATTAGAAGAAAAGGAGGGAAAATGTAGAGACGCTAATGACTCCATGAGATGGTGAATGCATCGTGAGCCCATCTGTTTGGACTGGTTCAGATAGAGCAGAAGAGAGGGCATTTTGCATTGTTGGCAGATGTGAAATGGTCTATCTCTGGTGTATGCTATTCTGCAAAGATATTGAGTGCTACCTTGAAGTTGAGATACCATTCGTGAGGGTCAAGATGACAACTGAGCGAGTCTGCTATCTGGTTCTGTGTTCCCAGAAGGTAGATTGCTCTGAGGGAGGTCTCCGTGGACTAAGCAAATAGCCAGAGGCATGTGGCCTTGCGACATAGCTGAAGGGATCCCGTCCCGCCTTGCTTGTTTAAGTAAAACATGCAGATTTGATTGTCAGTTTAGATTAAGAGGATTTTGTTGCATACCCAATGATGGAAGGCATGGAGGATGTAGAGTACTGCTCGGAGTTCCAGGATGTTGATGTGGAACATCCGTTTGCATGGTGATCATAATCCTTGCATTGACAGGTGAAGGAGGCGTACTCCCCATGCTTAGGTGGAAGCATTGGTTGGGAAGGTAAGCTCATGAGGTGGTTGTTGGAATGGACAGCCCACTAATAAATAGGCTGACACAGTCCACCAATGGAGGGTTTCATGAAGTCTTTGGCTGGTTTCCATGGACAAATGAATTTTGTGTCAGAGGGACTGTGTGTGTTGATTCCAGTGTAAGCGAAGATGCCATTGAAGTGGGCGCATGTGGAGTCTTGCGAAACAAAACAACATAAACGGAGGTGGCCATGTGGCTCAGCAGCTGAAGGAGAATAGGGGCTGTTATGGACTGTGAGTGAAGAATTTTGCTGCTGAGGTGTTGAAGCATCTGGAGCTGTTGGGCGGGAGGAAGGCTCTGCCCTACAGAGTGATTATGCTGGCTCTGATGAAGCAGAATCTGGTGGCGTTCCAGTTTGGACTTTTTCAGGTTTATTACAAATTCTTTAGCTTGTATAAGCGAAATGGTGGCCTGAACTGTCTGGCAGGCTTCTCCTTCGAGGGTGCCAAAATAACCAGTCATCGAGGTAGGGATATATGCAGTGGCCCTGTCTCCATAGATAGGCTGCAATTTCTGCTAGGCTCTTTGTGAAGATGTGGAGCTCTGCGACAGGCCAAAAGGCAGAACTTTGTATTGGTAATGTTCATCTTTGAATTTGAAGCGAAGGTACGTCCAGTGCCGGGGGTGAATGTGTATGTGGGCTTAGGCGTCTTTCAGGTCCAGAGAGGTCAGCCAATCATTGTAGTTCAGTAGAGGGAATATGGTACTGAGGAAATTCATTTTGAATTGTTCCCATTTTATGTAGTGGTTGAGGTTGCGTAGGTCCAGGATGGGCCTTAACCCGCCTGTTTTCTTTGGAATCAGGAAGAATCTTGAATAGAAGTCTGTGTTCCATTGCTCGACCGTGACAGGTTCGATGGCCTGATTGTGTAGATGTTCAGAGACTTCCTGACCCAGGATGTGAAGGTATTATGTTGAAAACCTGGCAACAAATGGGCAGGAATAAAAAAGCGGAAACTTTGTGAAGTTGATTTGGTATCTGTAATGAACAATGTTAAGTACTCAGTGATCTGTAGTTATGGATTGCCAGGCCTCTCTGAAATACTGAATTGTGCCGGCCACCGGCAGGTAGTCAAAAACTAGGGATGGGTTTCGGGGCAGAGGTGGTGTTAGAGGATTGTTTCCCTTCTCTTGGGCTTGAACGTTGAGTGTATGGCTGAGGAGCAGGACGTTGCGAAGCCGGTCTGGAGTACAGTTGTTATCTTCGACGTGGGTAGAATTGTTGAAAAAATTGGTAATGATGTGCTCTGCAATATTTATTTCTTTATTTACATTCTCTTATATACTGCGCTATTCTGCATCAGTGCGGTTTACATTGAACAAACTGAAATTACATTGAACAGGGCATTATAACTTGGAGATAACTATTTTACAGGGAACATGGTCTATGGAGGGTTAAGTGGCTTGCCCAAGACCACAAGGAGCACCTGTGGGACTAGAAACCCCAGTCCTTCCGGCCCAAGGTTGCTGTCCTCTAGTGGGATTTGAACCCCTGACCTTCTGGCCTGAAGTACCTTGCCCTAACCACTAGGCCACTCCTCCACTCCAATAGTGAGGTAACTGTGTTTATCGAAATTGAGACATCTGTTCTGCTGGTTGGGCTGCCAACTCTCGGACAGTGGAAGATGATCCTTGACCTCTGAGACTCCTTCTTGTACCTTGGAGCCCAACAGGCTGTCACCTTGGCAAGGTGCATCTGGCCAAGCAGTCACAGAGATTCTCTTGAAGACCCGAAACTTGGAGGCAAGCAGTATGCCTGGCTGAAATAGCCATGGTAGTGGCCCGCACCATAAAATCAAATATGTGATAGTTTGTGCAAATGATATGATAGACAGACTTGTGAAGATTGGTTAGCAGCTGATTATGATCCTCTGCCGTCAAGGTGGTGGGGTCATCCAGTTGAAGTATCTGGAATTGATGTGCTAAGATGCACTTGGCAAGGGTGCTACTTTGGAAGGATTTCCTTCCAATGGCATCGCATATCCATTGTTCCTTGCTAGGTGGTGTCTGGAAGGCAGATTTTGAACTCTTGGACTTCTTTAAAATAGCCTCAGATACCACAGATTGATGAGGTAGCTGATGATGGTTGAATTCTGGAGCAGGAATTACTTTGCATTTGAGATTGAGGCGCCGGAGAGCAGCATGCACTGAGGTTAGATTTTTCCATAAAGACGCTTGAAGGTCTTGGAGGATTTGATGGACCGGCAAAGCTAGGATCTCTTTGGGTGCGCTGCATGATTTAAGGATGGATAAAGTCTTGTTTGTTTGTGGGAGTCTGTGAGTAACTGAGAGTGAGGGCTCGCAAAACTTTCTGCAGAAACTTTGGATATAAGTCTTCTGGAGATTCATGCAATGGCCCCGGCTCTAGTAGGGACCCTGAGAGATCCTCATGAGCACTTAAGGTCAGCAAGGGAGTAAGGCATATTGAGCAGGGAACAGGCATCATTCTCCAATGGTTGTGAAGATCGCCATTGTACTAGTGGAGGTGATCAGACATTCAGAGCACCATGGGTCCACGGGAATTTCAATTGGGGTGCTATGCAAGGGAGGGGTCACAGCAGCAGGTGTAGTGTTGAGTAAGACAGTGCTGTCCTCATGAACCTCCTTAGAGAGGAGGGATGTGTTGGGGCTGAGAGCTTTTCTAGACCCCTGGGACTGCTGAGGCGACCAGGGTGACAGAGAATGAATATCCTCCCTGTGCCGTCTCCTAGGGGGCTCCTCAGCTGACTCCTGTGAGTGAGGCCATTTTAAAAGTATACTGGCAGCACTGTCTTTCCCAGAAGCTGTGTGCTTTGCCACCAGTAGATTTCAGTTCCAACACTGCTTCTGTCAGCTGCAGGAGGGAGGGGGTAGAATCGCCGGCCTGAGAATGCAGGCTCTGGGCTGATACTGAAGAAGTTGGCGCTGGTAGGGAGTCTGCCTCTGGATGCATGGCTGCGCTATTCAGCTCCGATCGTGCCTGGTCTGGGCCCAATGGGGCAGGGCTTGTTGGTGCACCAGAGTGCAGCGTGCTGGAGGCCATTTAGAAATTCTTCTGTGCTGTGGTGCCCTCAAAGTGCTTTGGAGCGTTGTGGAAGTGTTGCCGTGATCAACCGTAGCTTGTTCTGGCAGTCAGTGATTTAACTAAGTGATTATTTCTCTTTTATTTCTTTTTTTATTTTTGGAGAGACAGTTGGTGCCCAATAGAACTGAGGAAAAGAAATCAAACAAAAGTAAAATGAAAGTAAGGCAAACTTTGGAGAAGTTGACAGAAAAACACGCAGTGAAACTGAGAGACTCAATGGGGGAGGGGAGAGCCATGGCAGTCTGTTTTTTTGGCAGGAAGGATGTGCACATGCTCAGAGACGTCCAAAAGACGTCTCTGAGTTAGGGGAGAGCCCAGCACACAGGTACAGGTGCCATCGGGGATGACACCTATGAAGTGTGCCTGTATCCCCTACTTGTTTGCCGAGAAAGCAGATGGAGAAAGGAGGAGCTGGACCAGAGAAGATGAAAGGAAGCCCCTGAAGCTCCAGAGCCAGTCATCAGGGAGCTGCATGAGCTCAAGAGCCCTGCATAAGCAGGCAAAGCCTGAAATGAATACCCCAGCCTTGAAGAAATGAGCCTGAGAAGGCAAAGGTGAGAGGCTGCAACTGAACAAGTGAGCTGTTAGAGCCAAGTAGGAAAAGAAAGCCAGCTGCAGAAGTGACCAGGTAGTCCCATTGGGGAAGTCCAGTTCCAGTGCATGAGACTAGATCGTTAGAGGCTGTGTTGGAAAAAGGTGATCAAAGCTGCAGGAATGCCCTAAGACAGGCAGCATGAATAGACCCAGTGTGAGAAAGTCTGCCAGAAGCTGCTTTGAGTCAATAAATTGCTAGAGTTGAGCAAGAAATGGAGTCCAGCTGCAGATGTTGCCAGGGATCCTCCTGGAAAGTCCACATCAAGTGAAAATGAGATCAGATCCAGAGAGAATGCATTGGAAGAGTGAAGAGCCAGAGCTGAGGGAGTGCCCAGAGTCAGCCTGATAACAAGGCTGGCTCTACCACTAGGTCAACTAGATAGCCATCTAGGGTGGCACAGTTCAGGGAGGCAGTGGCATGGCACAGCAGCAGTGCAAAACAGCTGAATGACACCTAAATACCATAAGCATGGCACAGGGCTTTTCAAGCACATGCCTGTGCTCAAGGCCTGTCATGCCCTGCTTACTCCAACTGGAATTTTGCACTGGAAAGGTGAGGCACAATGGGCCTTGAGCACGTACCTGTGCTTATGGGTTCTTGCCTACATGCACTGCTTTTTAGTGCTGTAGGGTAGTCCAGATAGAAGTAGGGTGGCAGCGGAAAGAAGGGAAGGATGCTGGACATGGCAGGGAGTAAGGAAGGGAAGAAGAAATGCTGGACAACTAGAGGGGAAGAGAAGGGGAAATGTGGAACACAGGGCATGGCGGAGGAAGAGGGAAAATTCTGGCCACTGGGGGAGCCGTAGGAAAGAGATTCTAGACATGGGGGGGGGGGGGGGGGAGGAGCTAGACAATGGGGGAGGGGGGAGGAGGGGAGATTCAAGATACCTTAGGGGGAAAGGGAAGGGGTCAGGCTGAACACCTGGGGGGGTAGGAAAGTGGAGTTGCTGGATACCTGGGGTCGGGGGGGGGGAGGAGGGTAGAGAAGGAAAGAAGAGATGCTGAACACTTCGGGGGCAGTAGGAAAGAGAAGGAGATATGCTGATATCTGCGGGAGTACAGAAGGGAAGGGATTTTACTAGACTACAGGGAGTCAGGGAAAGGGGGGAAATGATGGACACGGGGAGTAGAAAAAAAGAGAAGCTCAACACAGAGAAGAGAAAGGGACAGAAGAGATGCTGGACACGGGGAATACGGAAGGGGAGATGCTAGACTACGGGAGAGGTAGGGAAGAGAAAGGGAAATGCAGGTTGGAGCATGGAGGCAAGATGTTGGACAAGAGAAATAGGGAAAGGAAGGGGAGATGCTGGGCTATGGGTGGTGTAAAGAAGAGAAGATGCTGGACATGTAACAGGGGAAAGGAAGAAAGAGGGATATGCTGGATATGAGGTATAGATGGGGAGGGGGGAGTTAGTGAGAGGCTAGGCAAGGAGAGATGGGCAATGGGAGGGCTGGGGTAAAGGAAATGAAAAACCGTAGGTAGATGCAGTAAAGAAGGGAGAGAACATGGAATGCTGAGGCAGCGTGAAATCAGAGTGGATAGAGAAACAGAAAAATGGAAAAAGGCTGAAAGTGAAAGATCAATGTCTGAGATTAATGTAGAGGAGAAAGT
This sequence comes from Ichthyophis bannanicus, assembly GCA_033557465.1. Taxonomy (NCBI): domain Eukaryota; kingdom Metazoa; phylum Chordata; class Amphibia; order Gymnophiona; family Ichthyophiidae; genus Ichthyophis; species Ichthyophis bannanicus. The sequence continues at coordinate 557,485,101 of CM066034.1, read as the reverse complement.
GAAGATAGGAAGAGTAACAAGAAACGGCGACTGGACTAGAGATCCTGGGAACAGAATTATGAGGACAGAAAAACAGAAACCATAGACTGAGAGCGAGACAATTAAAAAAATAAGATGGGCAGACAACAAAGGAAGAAAAATAATTTTATTTTCAATTTAATGATTGAAATATATTTTATATCTTGCATGGTACAGGAAAAAATGAATTGCTGTTTCTATTTCTCTGGTGTTGCACTGCATGCAGAATGTGGGTGTTTCAGTTTAATTTTTGTCTATATATTTCTATTTTTAGTTTATGGTAATTTATTCTGTTTTTGGTGAAGGTCTATTTGTGTTCAGTACATGTGATCAAGGCCAAGTATTCTGTTAGAATAGTTTCTATATACGTATCTATGGTAATCTGGCTTGTTCAGTTTCCCCTCTAATTGTAGAAATGTTCTAGAGCCCATTGCAGTATTTAGATTGCTGTACATTTCTGGGTAGGTTCCTTATTGTGCGAGTTCTGCCCCTGAGTGATTTTTGTAGGGGTTGTATTACTTCATAATATGCCTGATACTGGAAAGGAGTTATGTTACTGTTACTGAGATGATACCAGAATCAGACATTGTTTTTTTGTACGTGAGTTCTGTGGGGAAATGCCCTAGTACTGCTCTGCCCCATTGGCTTTGATGCACTAAGCTACTCTATTTGTAGTGCTGCGGTTTATTCAAACGTTTCCTACGTTAACCTTACTCCCAATGCTGTAAGGATTTTTAGCACAGGAAAGTCAGCGGTAAAACCACTATGCTAAAGAATAGTACAGCATGCATGCGAAAGACTGAATGACAAAGTAAAATTTAACTTGTTTTTTTAGCTCCTCTCATAGCACAGAATATTCAAGCTTAGGGCTAAGTAAAGATACTGTACAACATGAGACCAAAGGTGTCATCTGAGGTGAAGAGCCACAGTTCACACCTCAGATGATCCAAGATCCCTGGTGGCCCAAGTGGACCCCCTAAGCCCTTTAGGATTCCCATGACTCCCCACATATTAATGCCCCCCTGACCCTCTTGACTCCCCCCCCCCCCAGATACCCTGCTCCCCGTGACACCCCTCCAGGTACTCCAGCTCCTGACTGTTGTGGCATCTCCATCAGATACCTCTGCCCTTCATGACCCCTCCCACAGACAACCCATTCCTCAGACTCCCATGACAACCCTCAAGGGCTTTCTGGTCCAGGACATCCCTGACACATATACCTCCAGTGGTTGACCAGACTCCTCCTAGACCAATTATACTTACCTGGCCTAGAAGGTGTCCAGCTGTGACCCTCTCTTCACACTGCCATCTTGGAAAATGGTGATGCCTGTTCCCGAGTGTTGGTCAGTGTTGTCAGTTATTTCTTTTAATGCCTTATATATGAATGCCACAGACTGGTCAAATCTGTTTCTTATCATCTTTATTTCTTTTACTAGGAATGCAATTTAGAACAATAATGCCTCTTGTTCTAAATCTGTGTGGGTGTTGCAGTTGGCTCTAGTGCATTTTTCTACTTATAATTCATCAGAATAAGAGATAGATGAAGCCTCCATATTCTTAGGCTGCTACTCAATCAATATCTTATCACCCAACTCAAGAGACCCCCACAGTTTTTTTCTTAGCATCAGTCCCAGGAAGATGCAGAGGTGATGATATAGCTGAATCGTGACCTCCAGCATCCCTTCTATTTGGCTTATTTTTAAAAACCTTTTGCTATACCATTTTTAACAATTCTACACCAAAGTGGTTCACAAGTTATAATTGTAAAAGTACACTGAGGAGAAAGTGTAGTTACTCACCTGTAGCAGGTGTTCTCTGGGAACAGCTGGAATAAGTCCTCATATATGGGTGATGTCACCAATGGAGCCCATGCGGGAATGCCCACCATCTTCCATAGGAAGCTTTTGGGAGCTCCACCACGCATGTGTTGCCGTCTTCCCGCCCGAAGGAGCCATCTTACCTCAATAGGAAGACATAGCTTAATCAAGCCAACAAAGTAAAAAAACTCCATGGGGAGGAGGGAGGGTTGTGAGGACTTATTCCTGCTGTTTCCAGAGAACACCTGCTACAGGTGAGTAACTATGCTTCCTCCAGGAACAAACAGGAAGTAAGTCCTCACATATGGGGCTCTCTAGCTACAGGCAACCGAAAAAAACCTGTAAAAGCCCAACAGAGAGAAACAGTCTGAGTTATTTTTGTAGGGTTCCAACAGTCACAGTGTCCAGCGTGGACGTGGACATCAACATCAGGATGATTCTAAAGTAGAAGGGTCGGTTGGAAGGAGTTGAATCTAAGTCCCAAACAGGTGCAGGAGTATGGCTTAGCTGAAGTTGCTGTCACGCCAGGAATCTCCATCCAGACAGTAGTGGGCTGTAAAGGTGTGGACAGTAGACCATGTAACAGCCCTACAGATCCCCACAGTGGAGACAGAGCACAAGTTTGTCACAGAAGTAGCCATAGTTCAGATGTTATGAGCCATGACATGACGTTTCAGGCTCAGACCAGCTTGAGCATAAGCAAAGGCAATGCAATCCTCAACCCAAAGTGAAAAGATGTACTTAGAAACCACTACACTAAGCCTACTGGGGTCAAAAGAGACAAAGAGCTGGGAGAATCGGCGATGGGCTTTCATTCATTCTAAATAGAAAGCTATCGTCCTCTTACAATCCAGTCTGTGTAGAGAAGCCTCAGCCCTGTTGGCATGAGGTCTAGGAAAAAAGGTGGACAGTACCACTAACTGGATGAGATGAAAGGCAGAGACCCCTTAGGGAGGAACAAAGGATGAGTCTGGAGGACCACCCTATTGTGATGAAATCTCGTTTATGGCAGATGTGCCACCAGCGCCTGCAGTTCACGGACTCTGCATGCAGAGATGATTGCTACCAAGAAAATCACCTTCCAGGTGAGCAATTTGAGCAAGCGGGAGCTGACTATCTCCAAGGGGGATTGAGAGGAGCTGCTCCAACATCACATTAAGGTCCCATGCCACAGGCAGGGGCTTGACAGGTGGACATGAGAGCAAGAGGCCTCTCATAAAGCGGCCCACAAGAGGGGAAATAGGTTTATCATCAAAGTCGCGATGGTGTGCCGCCACTGCGCTCAAATGAATTTGCACCGTTTGAGTTGAGACCAAAGTCGGAAAGGTGGAAGAGATAATTCAGTAGTACCTCCATAGTGCAGGACAAGGGGTCTAATGCCCTCTCTGCACACCAGATGGAGAATCTATGCCATTTGAAAGCATAGGAACGACATATGAAGTCCTTGCATGAAGCACATTCTCTACATTGGCAAGTTGGTGAAGTTCTGCAAGAACTACCTGTTCAGCATCCATACCATGAAGGCAAGGGAATGTATATTGGGGTGAAGAAGAGACCTGGAATCCTGAGATATCAAATCTGGGTCGCAGCTGAGCCTGAGGGGCTGCCTGTGAGATAGGCAGAGCAGAAGGAGGAACCAGGGCTGTCTGGGCCAGTGCGGTGCAATGAGAATCATGGCACCCCTGTCTGCCTGCAGCTTGAACAGGGTTTTGGCCACCAGTGAGATCGATGGATAGGCATAAAGCAGACCTTGGCTCCAGTCCAGCAGAAAGGCAATGGAAACTATCCGACTGCTGCACAGTACTCTGGAGCAGAACTGCGGCACCTGGGTATTGTCCAGTGTTGCAAAGAGGTCTATGGCCAGTGTGCCCCATAGCCTGACGATGTGGCTGGCCATGGCTCGCTTCGAGGGCAATTTCTCCAAATGGGTGAGTTTTGTGCATACCATGACAATCATGAACCTCACTTCTTACAACTATTAGATAAACTGAAGAGTAGCAAATCACCTGGGCCGGATGGTATACATCCAAGGGTATTGAAAGAACTGAAATATGAGATTGCAGACCTGCTATCAGTAATCTGTGAACTATCATTAAAATCATCTCTAATACCTGAAGATTGGAGGATCGCCAATGTAACACCAATTTTTAAAAAGGGTTCCAGGGGTGATCCGGGAAACTACAGACCGGTGAGCCTGACGTCAGTACCGGGAAAAATGGTAGAAACCATCATAAAGAATAAAATTACTCAGCATGTAGATAGTCACAACCTAATGGGAGACAGCCAACATGGCTTTAGACAAGGAAGATCTTGTCTTACTAATCTGTTATGTTTTTTTGAAGGAGTGAATAAACAGGTGGACAAAGGTGAGTCGGTTGATATTGTGTATCTGGACTTTCAGAAAGCCTTTGACAAGGTCCCTCATCAGAGACTTTTGGCAAAACTAAAGAGTCATGGGATAGGAGGCAGTGTACTATTGTGGATCAGGAACAGGTTAAAAGATAGAAAGCAGAGGGTAGGGCTAAATGGCCAATTTTCCCAATGGAGAAAGGTGAATAGTGGTGTACCTCAGGGATCTGTGCTGGGTCCGCTGCTTTTTGACATATTCATAAATGACCTGGAAAGTGGAATAACGAGTGAGGTTATCAAATTTGCAGATGACACAAAACTATTTAAAGTTGTTAAAACCCAAGAGGATTGTGAAAAATTGCAAGAGGATCTTGATAAATTGGAAGACTGGGCATCAAAATGGCAGATGAAATTTAATGTGGACAAGTGCAAGGTTATGCACCTAGGGAAGAACAACCCAAACTATGGTTACACGATGCAAGTTTCCACATTAGGAACCACCACCCAGGAAAAAGATTTAGGCGTCATTGTGGATACCATGTTAAAACCCTCGGCCCAGTGTGCAGCGGCGGCTAAGAGAGCAAATAGAATGCTAGGTATCATAAGGAAAGGAATGGAAAATAAAACAAAAGATATTATAATGCCTCTATATCGTTCCATGGTGAGACCACACCTTGAATACTGTGTGCAATTCTGGTCGCCGTATCTTAAAAAGGATATAGCGATTTTAGAAAAGGTACAGAGAAGAGCCACCAAAATGGTAAAGGGGATGGAAGGATACTCCTATGAAGAAAGGCTAAAAAGGTTAGGGCTCTTTAACCTGGAAAAGAGACGGCTGAGGGGAGATATGATAGAAGTCTATAAATTAATGAACGGAGTGGAACGGGTAAACGTAGATCGATTGTTTACCTTATCAGAATATAGAAAGACTAGGGGACATGCAATGAAGCTACAGGGTAAACTATTTAAGACTAATAAAAGAAAATATTTTTTCACTCAACGTGTAATCAAACTCTGGAATTTGTTACCGGAGGATGTAGTAAAGGCTGTTAGTGTAGCTGGGTTTAAAAAAGGTTTGGACAAGTTCCTGGAGGAAAGGTCCATAAACCATTATTAAGAAGTGACCGAAGATATCAATGCTTGACCCAGTACAAGCATTGTGGAACTTGTGTCTCTTGGGGAAACTGCTAGGTACATATGACCTAGATTGGCCACTGTTGGAAACAGAATATTGGGCTTGATGGACCTTGGTCTGACCCAGTATGGCATATCTTATGTTCTTATGTTCTAAGCCAGTGTATGTGGAGTATGATCTCAGTCTCTCAAATTTACTGCTAATGCTCAGTGTAGTACTTGAATCATGCCAAAGAGAGCCTCCTTCTGGAGTTCGTAAGATGTTACGAGTATGGGTAATTTATCACAGTGTGTTTGGAAATTTCTCTTAATTAGGCCTGTGGGAAATAACTCAGTATCTTTCTGCCACATTTTCTTGGTTAGATTGCATTTCTTGGTCAAATGTGGCTCTCTTTGGCATGATGCGAGGAAGCTGGTAAAGAAGAAAAATACCAGAACAGCATTGATTGTAGAGGTGTCAGTTCCAAGTGACTACTCTGTGATTCACATTGAGAGGGAGACAATATTCAATGTGAATCACAGAGTAGTCACTTGGAACTGACACCTCTACAATCAATGCTGTTCTGGTATTTTTCTTCTTTACCAGCTTCCTCGCATCCAGCTTTTTATCGGTCAGAATGGAAGTATTCCAGATGATCATAACCGCCTCATACTCTGTAATTCTTTTAGGGTCACGATCCCAGTGCTTTTTGGGCACAGTGATGTTGTTGTGCTTACAGAGTTTCCAATGGATAAGGTGTGCTACTCTATTGTGCCTTTCTGTATAGAAATATTTTGCCAACAGAATTTCACAGCCAGCTATGAGGCAAGTCTCCATTTCCAGCTCTTTCTCACAGAATTGACATATGTCTATTTATCAGTTTTTGCAATGCTAGCTGTAAATCATCTTGTCCATTAAGTTGATGTCCCGGGCTGCAACTATTAACCTCTCATCTTTCGGTTTCAGTTCACCTCTCCTTAACCATTCATGTGTCTGTTCTTGATCGACAAAGGGTTCCTTGAGTAACTCTCTGTATTTCCCACTGACTGTGCATTTGCCACTTCTTTTTCCTTGTTTGTTGATCCAATTCTTTGAAGATGTTTTCTTTTGTTTGCAAATTCCTTTACTTCCTTGACTGTGTATGCTTGTGTATTCTCACTTTCCTTCTAGTCATCGTAACGCGTGTCCAAGTTTGATGATGAAGACAGATTCTAGACATTTACTTTCATATTTCAGCACTTTTGGGGTTTTTGGATCCGATGATGCAGTTGGATCCGATAATGCAGGTAGGCCTGGAGGCCTATGATAGAGCTCTGTTTGCGTAATCAATCTCTATGAGGCCTAACCCTCCTTCAGCTCTAGGGATGTACAGTCTCGGCATACACCAATTCTTGCAAATTATCTCATGGTCATGGAGAGTTTTTCAAGATCTTTTCCACAACCCCAAAGCTGTATGAGAGTACAGGAATTGCCAGCTGATTGATGATTTGTATCTTATTCCATGATGTTAAAGCACTTTTCAATAATGAGTTTAATCTCCTGTAGTATTCTTTACTGATCTTTTCTCTCAGTAATTTCTGCTTGAGTGTTGTTCCTTCCTCTATTCCGAGATAGTTATATATGCCATCCTGTTCAAGGTCTTTGATATCACAGCCTTCAGCCAGGGCAAAGGTCATCCTGATGTTATCAGAAAGGGCTTTCACCACATGGAGTTGCTCTGCTAATTGTTGGTCACTGGAAATGTAGAACTTCATCTACAGATAATAAATGGGATGTTATTTGTGGGTTGTTACGTTCTTTAGGATTTAGGCTAAATCCGTATCCCAAAAAGAGTTGATGAGAGTACTCATCGGATTAAGCGCCAAACAAAACAGAAGGGGCGACAGTGAATCCCCCTGAAATATTCCTTGCTGGATCTTATTGTTAGGAATGATGTACTGACCATCTTCATATTTCAGAAAGAGTGTGGTCTGCCACATTGTCATGGTAAACTTAATGTACTCTATCAAACCAGGATTTATTTTATACATTTCAAAGCAATTCATTTTCCAAGAGTGTGGGACGCTGTCAACAGCTCTCATACAATCAATCCATGCTATACTGAGATTTCTACTTTTCTTAGCGCTGGCCATGATGGTCTTATTCAACATTAACTGGTCTATGGTTCAATATGCTCCTCTCTTGTTGCCTTTTTGCTCTACTGTCATGATGTTATTGGACTCGATATTCTGTCTGCATCTATTGCAGTGAACAGCTTGTAGGTAGAAAAGTTATTGGTCTATAAGTTTTGGGAATGTTAATTGGGTCCCACTTTGGAAGGAGAAATCTTGCAGTAAGCCACTATAGTGTTAAGTCTGGCTGCTTGAAAAATTGATTTTTGCAGTTTACTAGGTCTTAGTGGAGTGATGTTAACTGTTTCAGCCAAAAATTGGTTACTCCATCTGGGCCAGGGCTCATCCAGTTTGGGTCCACTCGTGTAGCTGAAGTACCCTGCTGAGATGATCTGCCAGGAAATTGAGCTCCCCAGGTAGATACATGGACCTGAGGGTCATGCCCTGGGAGATGGTGAACCTCCAGAGATGCACTGCTTCCCAATAGAGGAAGTTTGAGCCTGTGTCGTCCTATTTGTTAATGTAGAACATTGCCTCTTGGTTGTCCGTTTGAATGAGGACAATCTGGTTGGGCAACTGCTGCTGAAACTTCCAGAGTGCATTTGCAATGGCCCACAGCTCCAAGAAGTTGATATGATGCAGGATCTCTCGAACCATCCATAGGACATGTGTGTGCAGTCCATCAAGGTGGGCTCCCCAGCCTGTCTTGGAGGCATCCATGGTCAGGACGTGTTAGTGCAGAGGAAGCTGAAAAGGCAGACCCCAAAGTAGGTTGTGTGGCTGTAGCCGCCAGGACAGGGAATCCCTGAATGGTGGGGTGACCACCACCCTGTCCTTGAGATGGCTGGTGACTTGCTACCAATGAGTGCAGATCATCCAGTGTGCTTGCCTCATCTGTAGTCAGGTAAGAGGAGTGACATGACCGTGGAGGCCATGAGACCTAGGATGCAAAGCATCTGTCACGCTGTCATAGCTGGAGTTCGCTGTTCCTCGTGGGCCACTGCTATGAGATGCTGGGCCCGATTTGTGGACAGGAAGGCTTGAGCTAGGGTAGTATCTAGGAGAGCCCCAATGAACTCTAGGCATTGAGAAGGCTGTAGGTGAGACTTTGGGTAGTTGACCACAAAGCCCGGATGTTCCAACACCTGAATAGTGAGATTCGCAGACTGCTGAACCTTGTCTGGAGTCGTACCCTTGATCAGCCAGTCATTCAGGTAAGCGAAGACAAAGACATTCAGGGTCTGAAGGAAGGTGGCGATGACCGCTAGACATTTTGTGAAGACCTTTGAGGCAGGGGCAAAGCCAAAGGGCAGCACCCAATACTGACAGTCTGCTACTGAGCATGAAGCAGAGATAATGTTGATGTAGATAGCTGGGTGGCTGGTGGACGTGAGGATCGCCTGGTAACATGCCTGCCTGGTGCAAAGGTAGCGGACCTCACGCGCCACCTAGATAAGGTCTTAGATAGTGCTGGGGAGGAGTCTGCTGTCTTGGTACATGTCGGTACCAATGACATAGGAAAATGTGGTAGGGAGGTTCTGGAGGCTTAATTTAGGCTTTTAGGTAGGAAGTTGAAATCCAGAACTTCCAGGGTAGCGTTCTCAGAAATGCTTCCCGTTCCACGTGCAGGACCCAAAAGGCAGGCAGAGCTCCGGAGTCTCAATGCGTGGATGAGACAATGGTGCAGAGATAAGGGTTTTGGATTTGTTAGGAACTGGGGAACATTCTGGGGAAAGGAGGGCTCTTCCGAAGGGATGGGCTTCACCTTAACCGGGATGGAACCAGGCTGCTGGCATTAACCTTTAAAAAGGAGATTGAGCAGCTTTTAAACTAGATAATAGGGGAAAGCCAACAGTCGCCCAAGAGCGGATGGTTCAGAAGAATGTATCCTTGAAGGATACTACCAAAAGCAGAGAGGTTCCAAAAAAGAGTAAAGTAGCCAAAATGCCCTCAAGTATGGAGCAGACAGAGCTTAAAGATCCCAAATTACCCATGTCTACCAATAGCCAAATTAATATGAATAAAATACAGTCTCTAAAATGCTTGTATGTAAATGCTAGAAGTCTAAAAAATAAGATGGAAGAGTTAGAATATATAGCACTAAATGAGAGGTTAGATATGATTGGAATATCAGAGACATGGTGGAAGGAGGACAACCAGTGGGACACTGTGATACCTGGGTACAAACTATATCGTAATGATAGAGCTGATCAAATTGGTGGAGGGGTTGCGCTCTATGTTAGAGAGGGCATTGAGTCAGGAAGGATTAAGGTTTTGCAGGAAACAAAATTTGCTGTAGAATCTCTATGGATTGAAATTCCATGTAAAAAGGGGAAGGCGATGGCAGTGGGGGTGTACTATCGACCACCGAGCCAGAATGAACAAATAGATGATGAAATGCTCAAAGAAATCAAGGAAGCTAACAAAAGTTACAGTGCAGTAATAATAATGGGTGATTTCAATCAGGGGCGGCCCAAGGGGGGTGCGGGGCCATGTGCGGAGACTCGGTGCGGGGCCTCATTTGCATAAGTGGCCTTATTTGCATAAATATTTGCATAATGTTACCATACACTAACTTTTAGTAAACATGTCTCTTAATGAGTGTATGGATAAAGAAAGACTAAAAGATTTCTACATTACTATAATCCAGTGCCAACCGCCAGGCACATTAGGAACTACTACAAACGCTGCCCATTTAGAACCCATAGCAAACCCGCTGTATCCTGACAGCATTACCAGGACTCACAAAGCACCAGTCCCTACCTATCAAAAGGAAACACTGCAAATATTAAACCAGTACATTTCAGAGAATACTGGGGAAAGAGAACAAGTGGCAATGTCAAATAGGAATTACATAAACAGAATACCTCAGCTCAGTTACACATGCAGAACATAGACCATCACCAAACAAGGAATCGCAATTTAGAAACAGGAAGGCAATAATTTAAACTGGGAACCCCAAAAGCCAAACTTGGAATGTACAACAACACTGTAGAAATAAAACTATAAATCAATTTCCTCTTGTACCAAACAAAGCGCAGACGTTAATGATGCACATTTCCCAGAACTTTCATATTCCAGTTAATAAATTCAAAATAAAGAGATATATTTCTACCTTTTGTGCATTTTTTTTCAGTTGCAATTGCTCCAGCCACTTTCTTCTGGTTTCTTCATGTTTTCTGCTAACTCTCCATCGTCTGCTGTCCATTTGTCCTTTCTTCTCTCTTCTAGTTTTCTTTCCATCCTCTCTCTCTACATCTGCTTTAACATACTAATCTTTATCCTTTTGCTCTTTCCTCATTCTTATTTCATCCACACAAATTTTACCCCTCCATCCTCAATCCCCACTTACTCTCCCAATACCCGGCCAATTGTAGATTTTTCATCCCTCCCACACAAAATATTTTTCCCCTCTCCATTTTACTCTCCCAGCCCCATCCCATTCTAATCCTCCCCCAACATCAGCTCCCTTCTAGTTCCAGTCTCACCCAGCATCCATTCCCTTCTAGTCCCTGCATCAGCCCATTTCCAGTCCTAGCCCCCCATCAACCCATTTCCAGTCCTAGCTCCCCCATCCATTTTCAGTCTGAGTCCCTTCATCAGCTCATTTCCAATCCTAGCCCCCCATCAGCCCATTTCTAGTCATTTCCTAGCCCCACCATCAGCCCATGTCAAATCCTAGCTCCCCTCCACTCAGCCCAATTCCAGTCCAAGCCCCCCCATGAGCCTACTTCCAGTTCTAGCCCCTCCATGAGTCCATTTCAATTCAAGCCCCCACCACAGCCCATTTCCAATCTTAGCTCCCCCCAACAGCCCATTTCCAGTCCTATCCTAGCTGCTCCATCAGCCCATTTTCAGTTCTAGCTCCCTTCCCTCACAGCCCATTTCCATTCCAAGCTCCCTCCCCATCAGCTATTTGCAGTTCAAGCCTCCCCGTCCACTCAGTCCATTTCCAGTCATAGCAATCCCCCAACCCATTACCAGTCCTAGCCCCCCATCAACCCATTTTCAGTTTAAGCCCCCCCCTATAACCCATTACCAGTCCTAACCCCCCATCAGCCCACTTCCAGTCTTAACCCCATCAGCCCATTTCCAGTCAGCCCCCCATAGCCCATTGCCAGTCCTAACCCCCCCCATCAGCCCACAGCCCATTACTAGTCCTAACCACATCAGCCCACCTCAAGTCCTAACCCCTCCCCATCAGCCCTTTTCCTGTCCTAGCGCCCCCATAGCCCATTAGCAGTCCTAACCCCCCCCCATAGCCCATTAGCAATCCTAACCCCCATCACCCTATTTCCAGACAGCCCCCATCAGCCCACAGCCCATTACCAGTCTTAACCCCCCCCAGCCCATTTCCAGTCCTAACCCCCCATCACCCCATTTCCAGTCAGCCTCCATCAACCCCCAGCCCATTACCAGTCTTAACCCCCCCAGCCCATTACCAGTCTTAACCCCCCCAGCCCATTTCCAGTCAGCCTCCATCAGCCCCAGCCCATTAGCAGTCTTAACCCCCCCCAGCCCATTTCCAGTCCTAACCCCTCCCCAGCCCATTTCCAGTCAGCCTCCATCAGCCCCAGCCCATTTCCAGTCCTAACCCCCCCTCCAGCCCATTTCCAGTCCTAACCCCCCCCCAGCCCATTTCAATTCAGCCTCCATCAGTCCAAGCCCATTTCCAGTCCTAACCCCCCCCCCCTTGCACATTTCCAGTCCTAACCCCCCCCCCTTGCACATTTCCAGTCCTAACCCCCCCCTTGCACATTTCCAGTCCTAACCCCCCCCCTTGCACATTTCATTTCCTAACCCCCCCCTTGCAAATTTCCAGTCCTAACCCCCCATCACCCCATTTCCAGACAGCCTCCATCAGCCCCCCCCCCTTCCCTTCCGGCAAATTTAAAAACAAAAACCTGGCTCTAGCTGCTGCCGCGTCCGTCGCAGCAGCGGCAGAATGGCGTGTCCCGCGGGGCCCCCTCTCCACATCGAGCCCTCTGCAAGGGCTTTCAGATTCGCGAAGGGAGAGTGCTCCCTCGCGTCTCTGTAAAGCCCGCAGGGGCTAATGGGAAATTTCCCATCAGCCCCTCGCGTCTAAAGGGGCTGATGGGAAATTTCCCATTAGCCCCTGCGGGCTTTACAGAGACGCGAGGGAGCACAACTCTCCCTTCACAAATCTGAAAGCCCTTGCAGAGGGCTCGAAGAGGAGAAGGGGCCCCGCGGGACACGCCATTCTGCCGCTGCTGCGACGGACGCGGCAGCGGCAGCAGCTAGAGCCAGGTTTTTGTTTTTAAATGTAATAAAAAAAAAAGCAGAATGTTCTTTGCGCGGGGCCCCCTGAAACGCGGGGCCCTGTGCAAAAAACATTCTTGCTCAATGGACGGGCCGGCCCTGATTTCAATTACCCCGGTATCGACTGGGTCATTGTCACGGCAGGACATGCTAGGGAGATAAAGTTCCTAGATGACATAAATGACTGCTTCTTGGAGCAGCTGGTTCCTGAACTGACCAGAGGGGAAGCCATATTAGACCTGGTCCTTAGTGGAACACCAGATCTAGTGCAAGAGATAAGGGTGTTGGTGCCACTTGGCAATAGTGATCATAGCATGATCGCCTTTGATTTAATTAGTGGAGGAGGGATAGTACGGAAATCTACAGTACTACTTTTTAACTTTTGAAAGGGAGACTATGATAAAATGAGGAAAATAGTTAAGAGAAAACTAAAAGGAGCAGTTGCAAAGGTTAAAGACTTACATCAAGCTTGGGTGTTGTTGAAAAATACTATCTTGGCAGCCCAGACCAGCTGTATTCCACGCTTTAAGAAAAGTGGAAGGAAGTCCAAAAAACTGCCAGCATGGTTTAAAGGTGAGGTCAGAGAGGCTGTTGTTGCCAAAAAAGCATCTTTCAGGAAATGGAAAAAAGAGCCAAATGACGAAACCTGGAAACAGCGCAAGCACCGGCAAATCAAATGCAAGGCATTGATAAAGCAGGCAAAGGGAGAATTTGAGATGAAGCTTGCTATGGAAGCAAAACCGTGAAATAAAGATTTTTTCAAGTACATTCACAGAAAAAAACCTATGAGAGAGTCAGTTGGTCCATTAGATGATAGAGGAGTTAAAGGGGCACTAAGAGGCGACAAGGCGGTAGCGGAGAGATTGAATGAATTCTTTGCTTCGGTCTTTACTGAGGAAGATGTAGGGATGTTACCCATGACTGAAGTGGTATTTAAAGGTTCGGAAGAATTGAAGGAAATATTGATACATCGGGAAGATGTATTACAACTATTAGATAAACTGAAGAGTAGCAAATCACCTGGGCCAGATGGTATACATCCAAGGATGTTGAAAGAACTGAAATATGAAACTGCAGACCTGCTATTAGTAATCTGTTAACTATCATTAAAATCATCTCTAATACGTGAAGATTGGAGGATCGCCAATGTAACGCCAATTTTTAAAAAGGGTTCCAGGGGTGATCCGGGAAACTACAGACCGGTGAGCCTCACGTCAGTACCGTGAAAAATGGTAGAAACCATCATAAAGAATAAAATTACTCAGCATGTAGATAGTCATTGGCCTAATGGGAGACAGCCAACATGGCTTTAGACAAGGAAGATCTTGTCTTACTAATCTGTTATGTTTTTTTGAAAGTGTGAATAAACAGGTGGACAAAGGTGAGTCGGTTGATATAGTGTATCTGGACTTTCAGAAAGCCTTTGACAAGGTCCCTCATCAGAGACTTTTGGCAAAACTAAAGAGTCATGGGATAGGAGGCAGTGTACTACTGTGGATCAAGAACTGGTTAAAAGATAGAAAGCAGAGGGTTGGGCTAAATGGCCAATTTTTCCAATGGAGAAAGGTGAATAGTGGTGTACCCCAGGGATCTGTGCTGGGTCCGCTGCTTTTTGACATATTCATAAATGACCTGGAAAGTGGAATAATGAGTGAGGTTATCAAATTTGCAGATTACACAAACTATTTAAAGTTGTTAAAACCCAAGAGGATTGCGGAAAATTGCAAGAGGATCTTGATAAATTAGAAGACTGTGCATCAAAATGGCAGATGAAATTTAATGTGAACAAGTGCAAAGTTATGCACCTAGGGAAGAACAACCCAAACTATGGTTACACGATGCAAGGTTCCACATTAGGAACCACCACCCAGGAAAAAGATTTAGGCGTCATTGTGGATAACATGTTAAAACCCTCGGCCCAGTGTGCAGCGGCAGCCAAGAGAGCAAATAGAATGCTAGGTATCATAAGGAAAGGAATGGAAAATAAAACAAAAGATATTATAATGCCTCTATATCGTTCCATGGTGAGACCGCACCTTGAATATTGTGTGCAATTCTGCTCGCCGTATCTTAAAAAGGATATAGAGTTATTAGAAAAGGTTCAGAGAAGAGCCACCAAAATGGTAAAGGGGATGGAAGGATACTCTTATGAAGAAAGGCTAAAAAGGTTAGGACTCTTTAACCTGGAAAAGAGACGGCTGAGGGGAGATATGATAGAAGTCTATAAATTTATGAATGTTGTGGAACAGGTAAACGTAGATCGATTGTTTACATTATCAGAATATAGAAAGACTAGGGAACATGCAATGAAGCTACAGGGTAAACTATTTAAAACTAATAAAAGAAAATATTTTTTCACTCAACGTGTAATCAAACTCTGGAATTTGTTACCGGAGGATGTAGTAAAGGCTGTTAGTGTAGCTAGGTTTAAAAAAGGTTTGGACAAGTTCCTGGAGGAAAGGTCCATAAACCATGATTAAGACGGGACCCAGGATATCAATGCTTGACCCAGTACAAGCATTGCGGAACCTGTGTCTTTTGGGGAAACTGCTAGGTACGTATGACCTAGATTGGTCACTGTTGGAAACAGGATACTGGGCTTGATGGACCTTGGTCTGACCCAGTATGGCATATCTTATGTTCTTAAGGGAGTGAATGTGAATGTGAGTATAGGCCTCTTTGAGATCCAGGGAGCATAGCCAATCTTCCCGCTGGAGGTAACGTAACAACGTTCCCAGGTAGATCATTTTGAACTTTTCCCTCACCAAAAAATGGTTGAGGTCCCAAAGGTCTAGTATGGGCCTGCAGCCTCCCATTTTCTTGGGAACTAGGACGTAATGGGAGTAGAACCCCCTTCTTGCCTGAGATGGTGGAACCAGCTCTATGGCTAGTTTGGCCAGAAGGGTGTGCACCTCCTCTTGAAGGAGCTCCCAGTGGTGAGGATTGAGAGGGTACTCCACTGGGAAGAACAAGGAAGTTGTTTGAAGTGCAACAGATACCTGTCCTGGATGATCCTTAATGCCCAAGAGTCTGTTGTTACCAACGGCTATCTGTGTGCGAAGTGGACCAACCTCCTCCCCACTTGCAAAAGAATTGTACCTGATACGAGAAGGAGAGCCTTGCTCCTCATGAAGAGGTCAAATGCCTCTACCTAGCTGCAGCTATGGTGCAGGCTGGGATTTTTGAGGCTTCTGACAGCACTGCTGGTGCTGGCCTGTTGTCCCTGCTGCGGGCCCTGGTAGGGAGGATGGCTGGCATAGTAGCACCTCTTCTTTGGGTAGAAGGCTTTCTTCCCAGATACCTTCTTCCTAGAAGGATCCACCCTCTTCCTGGAGAGGCAGTTCATTGTCAACTGCTCGCTCTCCAGATCTCCAGCCTTGTCTTCCATGAGCTTGCCAAAGAGGTTCTCACCTTAGCAGGGGACATCCGTAAGTTTATCTTGTACCCACTGCTCCAGATCAGAGGATTGCAATCAGGCCAGGCGATGGGCACCAATGCCCACAGCGGCCACCCTGGCCACTGACTGGAAGGTGTCATAGGCCACCCTGTTCATGCATTTCAAGCAGTCTTTCCCTTTAATGATGAGATTGCGGAAGCAGTCCAGTTGTTCACCAGAAAGCATGGCCGAGAACTCTGCCAGGTCCCTCATGATATCTTTTAGGTACATGCCCATTTACAGTGGTTAGGAAAGAATATGGCTTACACATACATACACATACACAATACACATCAAGAAAGTTGTGCTGGAAGAAAGCAAGAAATCTCTACAAAAGGTGAAAAAGCAAAAACGGCGAAAATGGATGACTGAAGAAATTCTGAAAATTGTCCAGAAACGCAGAGAAGCCAAAGCCATAGAAGAAAGCGAGGCAATCGCAGAACTCAACAGAGATTTCCAACGTGCAGCAAGACAAGACAAGGAGAAGTACTATAATGACGCATGCAAGAAAATAAAATCAGAAACTATTAGAGGAAGAACAAGATCGGCTTTCCTAAAGCTATGAGAGTTAAAGAAAAAATTCCAGCCTCAAATTGGAATGCTACAAGATGCTCAAGGATCCATGATGAATGATGCTGAAAATATAAAAAAAAGATGGAAAGAATATACAGTCATTATGCCATATAGATCAAATGGACCAACAGCCATTTCAATCTGTACCTTACGACCAGGAACCATTGGTGATAAAGAAGAAGTTGAAGCAGCACTGAAAGCCTTATCAAAGAACAAAGAACCGGGCACTGATGGCATTCCCGGTGAAGTATTACAGCAATTGGATGAAGCTGTTACCATACTTACAAGGCTCTGCCAAGAAATTTGGAAGACAAATTCATGGCCAACTGACTGGACAAGATCTGTGTTTATACCAATACTAAAGAAAGGTGATACGAATGACTGCGGAAATTATCACACAATTCCTCTGATCCCAAATGCCATCAAGATTCTACTCATGATCATTCAGTAGAGACTATAATCATACCTGGAATGAGAACTGACTGAAGTGCAAGCAGGGTTCAGGAAAGGGCGAGGAATGAGAGACATCATCACAGATGTGAGATGGATCCTTGAAAAGATAAAAGAATACCAAAAGTATATCCATATGTGTTTTATTGACTACAGCAAGGCTTTTGATTATGTAAACAGTGAGAAACTCTGAGCCACATTAAGAAGCATGGGTATACCAGAACACTTGATAGTTCTCTTGCACAACCTTTACATTGATCAAGAAACAACAGTTGGAACGGAAATGGAAAAAAGAACCAAATGACAAAAACTGGAAACAAAATAAGCACTGGCAAGTTAGAGGCAAGGAATTGATAAGGTAAACAAAGAGAGAATGTGAAAAAAAGCTTGCTGTGGAAGCAAAAACACATAATAAAAACATTTTCAAGTACATTTGTAGCAAAAAAACCTGTGAGAGTTGAGTCAGTTGGACCATTGGATGATAAGGAGGTAAAAGGGACACTAAGAGCCCGATTCAGTTAGGGGGATGTACGGGCTGTCCAGATGTCCCCAAGGAAGACAGGCCCATTTGGACCCAATTCTGAACCGCAGGAAGGTAACTAAAATCGGGCCCGAGGACGGCCCTGCATGCCCCTGCCAACTGCGGGGACGTCTTCTCTGCAAGCGTCCCTGACTCCTGTGGCTTCGGGCCCCCTTTTCCCTGCCACCTGACCCACGGCTAGCCTGCCATAGCCTGGATCGGGTGGCAAGATCCTCTCCCGCACCCGGCCCCAGTCCCAGACACGGGGGGAAATCCTCGGGCCCGATTGCCAGTTTTGTGCTTTCTTATTCTACCTTTGAGGTGGAATAAGCAGCACGTCCACATGGGCCAAGCAGGACAAACAGGCCTTGACTTGAATTGGCCCTGTATGTCCTGCTGGGCTGGCCCGTTGGCTTTCCCTGTCTTGATGCTCATGACATAAGGGGAGAGCCGGAGGGGAACTTGGGCTCGGACGGCTTGCGGGGCTGCACTTCCTGCTGGGACGTGCAGCCCTGCAACCAGCGTCCCAGAATCGGACCCTAAGAGGGGACAAGGCCATAAAAGAGAGACAATGAATTCTTTGCTTCGGTCTTTACTGACGATGATGTACAACATAAGAACATAAGATATGCCATACTGGGTCAGACCAAGGTCCATCAAGCCCAGTATCCTGTTTCCAACAGTGGCCAATCTAGGTCATACGTACCTAGCAGTTTCCCCAAAAGACACAGGTTCCGCAATGCTTGTACTGGGTCAAGCATGATATCCTGGGTCCCCTCTTAATAATGGTTTATGGACCTTTCCTCCAGGAACTTGCCAAACCTTTTTTAAACCCAGCTACACTAACAGCCTTTACTACATCCTCCGGTAACAAATTCCAGAGTTTGATTACACATTGAGTGAAGAAATATTTTCTTTTATTAGTTTTAAATAGTTTACCCTGTAGCTTCATTGCATGTCCCCTAGTCTTTGTATATTCTGATAACGTCAACAATCGATCTACATTTACCCGTTCCACCCGGTCATTAATTTATAGACTTCTATCATATCTCCCCTCAGCCGTCTCTTTTCCAGGTTAAAGAGCCCTAACCTTTTTAGCCTTTCTTCATAGGAGTATCCTTCCATCCCCTTTACCATTTTGGTGGCTCTTCTCTGAACCTTTTCTAATAACGCTATATCCTTTTTAAGATACGGCAACCAGAATTGCACACAATATTCAAGATGCTGTCTCACCATGGAACGATATAGAGGCATTATAATATCTGTTGTTTTATTTTCCATTCCTTTCCTTATGATACCTAGCATTCTATTTGCTCTCTTGGCCGCCGCTGCACACTGGGCTATCCACAATGACATGCTATCCACAATGACGCCTAAATCTTTTTCCTGGGTGGTGGTTCCAAATGTGGAACCTTGCATCGTGTAACCATAGTTTGGGTTGTTCTTCCCTAGGTGCATAACTTTGCACTTGTCCACATTAAATTTCATCTGCCATTTTGATGCCCAGTCTTCCAATTTATCAAGATCCTCTTGCAATTTTCCACAATCCTCTTGGGTTTTAACAACTTTAAATAGTTTTGTGTCACCTGCAAATTTGATAACCTCACTCGTTATTCCACTTTCCAGGTCATTTATGAATATGTCAAAAAGCAGCGGACCCAGCACAGATCCCAGGGGTACACCACTATTCACTTTTCTCCATTGGGAAAATTGTTAATTTAGCCCAACCCTCTGCTTTCTATCTTTTAACCAGTTCTTGATCCACAGTAGTACACTGCCTCCTATCCCATGACTCTTTAGTTTTGCCAAAAGTCTCTGATGAGGGACCTTGCCAAAGGCTTTCTGAAAGTCCAGATACATTATATCAACCGACTCACCTTTGTCCACCTGTTTATTCACACTTTCAAAAAAACATAATAGATTAGTAAGACAAGATCTTCCTTGTCTAAAACCATGTTGGCTGTCTCCCATTAGGCCATGACTATCTACATGCTGAGTAATTTTATTCTTTATGATGGTTTCTACCATTTTTCCCGGTACTGATGTGAGGCTCACCGGTCTGTAGTTTCCAGGATCACCTCTGGAACCCTTTTTAAAAATTGGCGTTACATTGGCGATTCTCCAATCTTCAGGTATTACAGATGATTTTAATGAAAATTCACAGATTACTAATAGCAGGTCTGCAATCTCATATTTCAGTTCTTTCAACACCCTTGGATGTATACCATCCAGCCCAGGTGATTTGCTACTCTTCAGTTTATCTAATAGTTGTAATACATCTTCCCGATGTATCAATATTTCCTTCAATTCTTCCGCACCTTTAAATGCCACTTCACTCATGGGTAAGAACCCTACATCTTCCTCAGTAAAGACTGAAGCAAAGAATTTATTCAGTCTCTTCGCTATTGCCTTGTCGCCTCTTAGTGCCCCTTTAACTCCTCTATCATCTAATGGACCAACTGACTCTCTCACAGGTTTTTTGCTATGAATGTACTTGAAAAAATCTTTATTTCGCGTTTTTGCTTCCGCAGCAAGCTTCTTCTCAAATTTTCCCTTTGCCTGCTTTATCAATGGCCTTGCATTTGACTTGCCAGTACTTGTGCTGTTTCCAGGTTTCGTCGTTTGGCTCTTTTTTCCATTTCCTGAAAGATGCTTTTTTGGCAACAACAGCCTCTCTGACCTCCCCTTTAAACCATGCTGGCAGTTTTTTGGACTTCCTTCCACTTTTCTTAAAGCATGGAATACAGCTGGTCTGGGCTTCCAAGATAGTATTTTTCAACAACACCCAAGCTTGATGTAAGTCTTTAACCTTTGCAACTGCTCCTTTTAGTCTTTTCTTAACTATTTTCCTCATTTTATCATAGTCTCCCTTTTGAAAGTTAAAAGGTAGTACTGTGAATTTCCTTACTATCCCTCCTCCACTAATTAAATCAAAGGTGATCATGCTACGATCACTATTGCAAAGTGGCCCCAACACCCTTATCTCTTGCACTAGATCTGGTGTTCCACTAAGGACTAGGTCTAATATGGCTTCCCCTCTGGATGGTTCATGAACCAGCTGCTCCAAGAAGCAGTCATTTATGTCATCTAGGAACTTTAACTCCCTAGCATGTCCTGCCGTGACACTGACCCAGTCGATACCAGGGTAATTGAAATCACCCATTATTATTACCGCGCTATAACTTTTATTAGCTTCCTTGATTTCTTTGAGCATTTCATCATCCATTTGTTCATTCTGGCCAGGCGGTCAATAGTACACCCCCACTGCCATCGCCTTCCCCTTTTTACATGGAATTTCAATCCATAGAGATTCTACAGCAAATTTTGTTTCCTGCAAAACTTTAATCCTTTCTGACTCAATGCCCTCTCTAACATAGAGCGCAACCCCTCCACCAATTTGATCAGCTCTATCATTACGATATAGTTTGTATCCAGGTATCACAGTGTCCCACTGGTTGTCCTCCTTCCACCATGTCTCTGATATTCCAATCATATCTAACTTCTCATTTAGTGCTATATATTCTAACTCTCCCATCGTATTTTTTAGACTTCTAGCATTTGCATACAAGCATTTTAGAGACTGTATTTTATTCATATTAGTTTGGCTGTTGGTAGACATGGGTAATTTGGGATCTTTAAGCTCTGTCTGCTCCATAGTTGAGGGCATTTGGGCTACTTTACTCTTTTTTGGAACCTCTCTGCTTTTGGTTGTATCCTTCAAGGATACATTCTTCCGAACCATCCGCTCTTGGGCGACTGTTGGCTTTCCCCTATTATCTAGTTTAAAAGCTGCTCTATCTCCTTTTTAAAGGTTAATGCCAGCAGCCTGGTTCCATTCCGGTTAAGGTGAAGCCCATCCCTTCGGAAGAGCCTCTCCTTTCCCTAGAATGTTCCCCAGTTCCTAACAAATCGAAAACCCTCATCTCTGCACCATTGTCTCATCCACGCATTGAGACTCCGGAGCTCTGCCTGCCTTTTGGGTCCTACACGTGGAACGGGAAGCATTTCGGAGAATGCTACCCTGAAAGTTCTGGATTTCAACTTCCTACCTAAAAGCCTAAATTTAGCCTCCAGAACCTTCCTACCACATTTTCCTATGTCATTGGTACCGACATGTACCAAGACAGCAGACTCCTCCCCAGCACTATCTAAGACCTTATCTAGGTGGCGCATGAGGTCCGCTACCTTCGCACCAGGCAGGCATGTTACCAGGCGATCCTCACGTCCACCAGCCACCCAGCTATCTACATGCCTAATGATCGAATCACCAACTATAACGGCTGTCCTAACCCTTCCCTCATGGACACATGGCCCTGGAGAAACGTCCTCGGTGCGAGAGGGTTTTACATCACCTGGAGGACAGGTCCTAGTTACAGGATCACTTCCTGCCACACCAGGGTGATGCTGTCCTGTCATGTGACCTCTCTCCTCCATGGCAACAGGGATACTGCCAGACTGGAGGTGGGACTTCAACACTATATCCCTGTAGGTCTCGTCTATGTACCTCTCTGTCTTTCTTATGTTTTCCAAGTCTGCTACTCTAGCCTCTAGAGAACAGACTTGTTCCCTGAGAGCAAGGAGCTCCTTGCACCTAGTGCACACGTAAGACCTCTCACCAACTGGGAGAAAATCATACATGTGACACTCAATGCAAAAGACTGGAAAGCCCCCATCTCGCTGCTCGACTGCTGTCTGCATCTTAGTTTTAAGGTTTTGTTTAGATCTTTAAGTTCTTTACTTCCTAAGGGTTGCTATGGATATTTATACTAATAAAACTGTACCTAATATGTTTAATATACCTTGTTTACCTGAAGCTTAATTAATCTCAGGTCCTTGGTGTATGACTGATTTGGGTAACGAGCTGCACCTGAGAGCACCCCCTGTCTTTTAAGATGTGTAAGTACCTATAAAGCTACGATTATCCCAGTGGTGGGTGGGTGTGGGGAGGGAGGGAGGGAGGGGAATAACATTTATTAAAAGAGGTCTGCTACACAGTACCCTGTCCTGTGCTGCTGAGGTAAGCTATTCTCTTATTTGATTTTAAATTTTAAATTATAGCTCTTTGCTGCTGCTAGGCTCTAACTTATTATTAAATTTAAACTACAAGCTCTCTGCTGGGTTCTAAATTTAACCAGAAAGCTCTCTTCTGTGTTTTAAATTTAAACTAAAAGTACTTTGCTGATGCTAGGCCCTGAGTGACTATTAAATTTAAACTACAAGCTCTCTGCTGGGTTCCAAATTAAACCAGAAAGCTCTCTTCTGTGTTTTAAATTTAAACTAAAAGTACTTTGCTGATACTAGGCCCTGAGTGACTATTAAATTTAAACTACAAGCTCTCTGCTGGGTATGATATGTAACCAGAAAGTTCTCTTCTGTGTTTTAAATTTAAACTTAAACTGCTGCTACTAGGCCCTGACTGATTTAACTAAAAATAGTGGGTTCACAGATTAATTAGCTTTAATACAAAGAATTCTTTACAGAAAATTCCCAGAAGTATATACTCACAATTGCAGATCTCTCTCCAGAAGTAACAGTCCCCTTTTGTAGTTCTGCAAGACTGAAGATCACAGAGCTCTGGTTGAGCTATTTATGCCTGTGCTGCTGAGGTAAGCTGTGACTAACTTCCTGGATAATTACCAGTCCTTGCTTGGCTAGAAGGAGTCTTTCAAAATGGCCTTTTGTCCTGCCACCTGGTGTTAACACCTATTCAAAAAACTTCACAGGTCTCTTGCCCCCTAGGTAGAAGGCCTCTTTGTAAAGGTCTCTAGAAGACTTTATTTGCTCTTCAAAGAGTACTGACCCTGTTTTGCCCTTTGTGCTAATCTATATTCTTATTTAAATTATAGCTCTTTGCTGCTGCTAGGCTGTAACTTATTATGAAATTTAAACCACAAGCTCTCTGCTGGGTTCTAAATTTAACCAGAAAGCTCTCTTCTGTGTTTTAAATTTAAACTAAAAGTACTTTGCTGATACTAGGCCCTGAGTGACTATTAAATTTAAATTACAAGCTCTCTGCTGGGTTCCAAATTAAACCAGAAAGCTCTCTTCTGTGTTTTAAATTTAAACTAAAAGTACTTTGCTGATACTAGGCCCTGAGTGACTATTAAATTTAAACTACAAGCTCTCTGCTGGGTATGATATGTAACCAGAAAGTTCTCTTCTGTGTTTTAAATTTAAACTTAAACTGCTGCTACTAGGCCCTGACTGATTTAACAAAAAATAGTGGGTTCACAGATTAATTAGCTTTAATACAAAGAATTCCTTACAGAAAATTCCCAGAAGTATATACTCACAATTGCAGATCTCTCTCCAGAAGTAACAGTCCCCGTTTGTAGTCCTGCAAGACTCAAGGGAAGTTACCCATGCCTGAAATTATATATAAAGGTGATGCAGGGAAGAACTGAAAAAAATATCAATAAATCGGGAAGATGTATTACAACTATTTGATAAACTGAAGAGCAGAAAATCACCTGGAGCAATGGCCATTTAGCCCTACCCTTTGCTTTCTATCTTTTAACCAGTTCCTGATCCACAACAGTACACTGCCTCCTATCCCATTGTCTACCTGTTTATTTAAACCTTCAAAGGGTGTTAAAAGAACTGAAATATGAGATTGCAGACCTACTATCACTAATCTGTGAACTATCATTAAATTCATCAGTAATACCTGAAGATTGGAGGATGGCCAATGTAATACCAACTTTTAAAAAGGGTTTCAGGGGTGATCCGGGAAACTACAGACCAGTGAGCCTGATGTCAGTACTGGGAAAAATGGTAGAAACCATTAATAAGAACAAAATTTCTGAACATGTAGATAGTCATGGTTTAATGGGAGACATCCAACATGACTTTAGCCAGGGAAGGTCTTGTCTTACAAATCTGTTATATTTTGAAGGTGTAAATAAACCGGTAGACAACGGGATAGGAGGCAGTGTACTATTGTGGATTAGAAACTATTTAAAAGATAGAAAGCAGAGGGTAGTGCTAAATGACCAAGTTTCCCAGTGGAGAAAGATGAATTGTGGAGTACCCCAGGGATCTATGCTAGGTCCGCAGCTTTTTAATATATTCGTAAATGACCTGGAAATGGGAATAATGAGCGAGGTAATCAAATTTGCAGATGATGCAAAATTATTCAAAGTTGTTAAAACCCAAGAAGATTTTGAAAAATTGCAAAAGGACCTTAATAAATTGGAAGACTGGACGTTCAAATGGCAGATGAAATTTAATAAGGAAAAGTGCAAAGTTATGCACCTAGGAAAGAACAACCCAAATTATGGTTACAAGATGCAAGGTTCCACATTAGGAACCACCACCCAAGAAAAAGATTTAGGTGTCATTGTGGATAACACATTGAAACCCTTTGCCCAGAGTACAGTGGCAGCCAAGAAAGCAAATAGAACACTAGGAATCATAAGGAAAGGAATGGAGAATAAAACAAAGGATATTATAATGCCTCTGTTTCGTTCCATGGTGTGACAGCACCTTGAATACTGTGTGCAAATTCTGGTTGCCGTATCTAAAAAATATATAGTGGAATTAGAAAAGGTACAGAGAAAAGCCATCAAAATGGTAAAGGGGATGGAAGGATAAACCTATGAGGAGCGGCTACGTAGAAGGTCGATGCAAAAGAGGAAGGCTGGCAATGTGATGGATTGATACAATAACAGAAGCTATGGGTGCAACTCTATCAACAATGAGCCGCCTGACTGCTGACTGAACACAGTTTAGGTCAACTATCCAGAGGGTTGCCATGAGTCGACAATATCTCGATGGCATTTAACAACAAACATGGACCCCTGATAACATCTCCTCCCATTCATCAAGGGTACAGGCCTCCCCCACCCAGGAAGAACCGAGGAGTGGGTCTTGGAACTCTTAATCCTCCTCTTAATACCACCACCATCGAGTTGTGGGAAAGCTGAGGTTTTTTGAACACGGGACTGTTTTGAACCCGGTACATGGAGTCCAAATGGCAACTTATGGGGGAGCACCATGAGGGAATTCTCCCATAATCTGAAAAGTAGCCTCTGGAGCAGGGGTTTTCAACCCAGGATTCCCAGAATGAATATGCATGAGAAAAATTTGCATGTTCTGCCTTCATTGTATGCAAATCTATCTTATGCATATTCATTGTGGGAATCCTGAAAACCTGACTGGCCTAGGGTTCCCCAAGAACTGGGTTGAAAACCTATGCTCTGGAGGATATGGTGGACCGGCACCGTGATGGCTTCCTTAGGAAGGGAAGGATACTGTGGGATTTCCAGCTCCTCCATGCTGGGCTCCTCCTCCACCTTGAGAGTAAAGGGTAGGGCTTCACCATGTCTCAGACAAACTCATGAAGTCTCGGGAGGAGACTTACAGCACTCAGGGCAGTGAGGGATCGGATGTTATATCCCTGTGACACTCAGAGACTGGGGACGACTCCTTGGTCTCCCATCCCTTAGAATCCGAATCAGTGAGGAAGTTGAAGTATTGACGTGCCCCCTCCTGATGC
Organism: Ichthyophis bannanicus; assembly: GCA_033557465.1. Taxonomy (NCBI): domain Eukaryota; kingdom Metazoa; phylum Chordata; class Amphibia; order Gymnophiona; family Ichthyophiidae; genus Ichthyophis; species Ichthyophis bannanicus. The sequence goes on along the minus strand of CM066034.1, from coordinate 557,458,936 downwards.
TGATGATGCTCGGGAGGGGTGGATGGAGTCCAAGGTGCCCTATGCCCTCAATGGTGATCCATAGGTACTCGTGGGGAGATCCTGGGCACTGACAGTGAGTCTGAATGCCTGCCCAAGCTCTTTCCCCATGGGTTTTGAGGATGGGCTGCACCTCCATTGGTGGGACCATCGTTGTCTGTGGGGCTGCCACTGGCACCAAGTTACCTGAGGGCATCGAGTCCCTCGCAGCCTGTGAAGCCAGGAATGCGGCCGACTGCATTTGAGAGCTTGCATGTGCTTGGCAAGGAGTGCTGTCTCTGATACCGCTGGAACCAGGGCAGCAGCTGTAGCCTCTAGTGCCAGCTCCCTCATCGGGGACACCTCGATGGTCACCACCTCAGGCAACCCCTAACGGCCCTGCGGACTCTTGGGAGGCAACTTGTTCCACACAGGGGCAGCTTCGAAGGCTGCTCCTGGCCATCACCCTCAGAGTCTCATCGAGGAGGGCTTCAACGCCGGTGCCAAGGGATCTTCATCTGGCTCTCGGCATCCCCTTTGACGTCGACAGGGTGGAAGACTGATCCTTCTGGGAGCAGCCCTCATCAAAGGACAGCCTCTGGTCCAGGCCACTGCAGCCCCTTGGTGCCAAATGAGTTCGGTTACCATGTTGAGCCAGAGATTCGGCAGAGGCCTTTGAGGGCATTGATGCCGATATTGATGCCAGTGCCAAAGCTGCCGATTCTGAGGACCCAAACAGCAATTCCTGCTGTTTTTCTCGATTCTTAAGCCCCTTCTGAGTCATCTGCAGACATAATGTGCAAGTGAACATAAGAACATAAGAAATTCCATACTGGATCAGACCAAGGTCCATCAAGCCCAGTATCCTGTTTCCAACAGTGGCCAATCTAGGTCATACATACCTAGCAGTTTCCCCACAAGACACAGGTTCCACAATGCTTGTACTGGGTCAAGCATTGATATCCTGGGTCCCTTCTTAATAATGGTTTATGGACCTTTCCTCCAGGAACTTGTCCAAACCTTTTTTAAACCCAGCTACACTAACAGTCTTTACTACATCCTCCGGTAACAAATTCCAGAGTTTGATTACACGTTGAGTGAAAAAATATTTTCTTTTATTAGTCTTAAATAGTTTACCCTGTAGCTTCGTTGATGTCCCTAGTCTTTCTATAGTCTGATAACGTAAACAATCGATCTACGTTTACCTGTTCCACTCCATTCATTAATTTATAGACTTCTATCATATCTCCCTCCAGCCATCTCTTTTCCAAGTTAAAGAGCCCTAACCTTTTTAGCCTTTCTTCATAGGAGTATCCTTCCATCCCCTTTACCATTTTGGTGGCTCTCCTCTGAACCTTTTCTAATAACACTATATCCTTTTTAAGATACAGCGACCAGAATTGCACACAATATTCAAGATGCTGTCTCACCATGGAATGATATAGAGGCATTATAATATCTTTTGTTTTATTTTCCATTCCTTTCCTTATGATACCTAGTATTCTATTTGCTCTCTTGGCGCCGCTGCACACTGGGCCGAGGGTTTTAACATGTTATCCACAATGACGCCTAAATCTTTTTCCTGGATGGTGGTTCCTAATGTGGAACCTTGCATTGTGTAACCATAGTTTGGGTTGTTCTTCCCTAGGTGCATAACTTTGCACTTGTCCACATTAAATTTCATCTGCCATTTTGATGCCCAGTCTTCCAATTTATCAAGATCCTCTTGCAATTTTCCACAATCCTCTTGGGTTTTAACAACTTTAAATAGTTTTGTGTCATCTGCAAATTTGATAACCTCACTCGTTATTCCACTTTCCAGGTCATTTATGAATATGTCAAAAAGCAGTGGACCCAGCACAGATCCCTGGGGTACACCACTATTCACCTTTCTCCATTGAGAAAATTGGCCATTTAGCCCTACCCTCTGTTTTCTATCTTTTAACCAGTTCCTGATCCACATTAGTACACTGCCTCCTATCCCATGACTCTTTAGTTTTGCCCAAAGTCTCTGATGAGGGACCTTGTCAAAGGCTTTCTGAAGGTCCAGATACACTGACTCACCTTTGTCCACCTGTTTATTCACACCTTCAAAAAAAAACATAACAGATTAGTAAGACAAGATCTTCGTTGTCTAAAACCATGTTGGCTGACTCCCATTAGGCCATAACTATCTACATGCTGAGTAATTTTATTCTTTATGATGGTTTCTACCATTTTTCCCGTTACTGACGTCAGGCTCACCAGTCTGCAGTTTCCCGGATCACCCCTGGAACCCTTTTTAAAAACTGGTGTTACATTAGCGATCCTCCAATCTTCAGGTATTAGAGATTATTTTAATGATAGTTCACAGATTACTAATAGCAGGTCTGCAATCTCATATTTCAGTTCTTTCAACACCCTTGGATGTATACCATCTGGCCTAGGTGATCTGCTACTCTTCAGTTTATGTAATAGTTGTAATACATCTTCCCGATGTATCGATATTTCCTTCAATTCTTCCGCACCTTTAAATACCACATCAGTCATGGGTAACATCCCTACATCTTCCTCAGTAAAGACTGAAGCAAAGAATTCATTCAGTCTCTCCGCTATTGCCTTGTCGCCTCTTAGTGCCCCTTTACCCCTCTATCATCTAATGGACCAACTGACTCTCTCACCGGTTTTTTGCTACGAATGTACTTGAAAAAGTCTTTATTTCGCGTTTTTGCTTCCGCAGCAAGCTTCTTCTCAAATTCTCCCTTTGCCTGCCTTATCAATGCCTTGCATTTGACTTGCCAGTGCTTGTGTTGTTTCCAGGTTTCATCATCTGGCTCTTTTTTCCATTTCCTGAAAGATGCTTTTTTGGCAACATCCTCTCTGACCTCACCTTTAAACTATGCTGGCAGTTTTTTGGACTTCCTTCTACTTTTCTTAAAGCGTGGAATACAGCTGGTCTGGGCTTCCAGGATAGTACTTTTCAACAACACCCAAGCCTGATGTAAGTCTTTAACCTTTGCAACTGCTCCTTTTAGTTTTTTCCTATTTTCCTCATTTTATCATAGTCTCCCTTTCGAAAGTTAAAGTTAAAGTGGAGGGCTCCTGGTCAGGCCCGAGGCACTGAAGGCACCGACTATGGCGGTCTGTCACTGAGATGGTGCGGGCACATTTGGTGCATTTTTTAAACCCACTGGCTGGCTTCAACATATTGGCCAAGATGGCTTCCGCCAAGTCAAAGTGCTCCAAGGTCCTGGCCAACCGGGGAGGGGGAGGGCAGCGTGAGAGGAAAAACCCTTGTGCCAAAAAACCCAACAAGAAAAAAATACAGGAAAAAACAAGGCACCGAAGCACTGATGCTCCAAGAGACAGGCAGGAAGACGCAAATCAACACTCAACCGAAAATAGTTACTGTAAAGGCAAAAAATGAACCGCGAGGGTTAGTCACTAGTATCTTGGGGCAGACAGAAGTCTGAAGGGCCCCGTGGAAAAAAGAAGGCTGAGGTAAGTTTGCTCCTTCGGATGGGAAGATGGGAATGCATGCATGGTGGAGCTCCCAAAAGCTTCCTATGGAAGCTTTGGAGCGTTTCTGTGCATGATCTTTCATTAACGTCACCCATTATGTGAGGACTTACTTCCTGCTTGTTCCTGGAGAAGTACAATTTACGATGACATGACAAAAGAAGTCAGTTTATAACTAGGCCTTCTGGTTCTAGCTGTTTATCATTTGGAAATTTAGAGGTTTATTTCTGAAGTGCTTTTCAAGGATTAGAAAAATAACTGTTTATTTGTATATTCACGGTGAAAAAAAATGTTTAATGGGTTTTTAGGTGGAGTCCATTTAATGAAACAAAACACATTTTTCCCAATGTCAGCCCTGCATCCACCCCACCCTTTTCTGAGCCTCAGTAACATCAGTGCCCCTCATCCCTTCTCGAAGACCAAGCAACAGCATCAGCGTCCTTCCTCCCTTCTACGTATAAGCCCCAGCAACATCAGCATCCCTCTCCCTTCTAAAAGCTCCAGCTACAGCATTAGCAACCCCTTCTCTTCTCCAAGCCCCAGCAACAGCCACCCTCCATCCCCTGTATCAGCTCCCATACCTGCACATGATTTTCATTTATAACCACAGATAAAACACTCCCAAAGAAGAATTTGGGATTTTTGGTTATAGCCCCTGAAAAATGGCCCCTATTTTGGGGCTCCAATGACATTACCTGGCAGCTGCTTCTTGCTCCCACCGCTCTCTGCTACTTTTCTCTGCATCTGGCACTGGAAAGAGTTTGAAAGCCAAGAACAAGAAGTGCCTGTTCTCGCATTTCAAACTCTTTCCAGTGTTTCCAGAAACAGCAGAGAGCAATGGGAGCAAAAATCACAAGCTCCCGCCACTGCTGCAAGGATTCTGCCTGATGATATCACCCAGCTGCAAGAGCAACTGCTGCATGACATCATTGGAGTGCCAAGGTAAAGCACAGTTACTTACCTGCAACAGGTGTTCTCTGGGAACAGCAGGAATAAGTCTTCACATATGGGTACGTCGGTACCAACGGAGCCTGCGCGGGAACGCTCCCCAGCGTCCAATCAGAAAGCTTTTGGGAGCATCCCTCAGCGCCTGCGTGCTGCCTTCCCGCCTTTCCAACTGTCTCTCCTCAGTTGAGTTTCATAGCTGAGACAAAGAGAGAGAAAGAGGAAAGGAAAGATAGATAGAGAAATACAACTCCTAGGTGAGGTGGGTGGGTTGTGAAGACTTATTCCTGCTGTTCCCAGAGATCACCTGTTACAGGTAAGTAACTGTGCTATCTCCAGGAACAAGCAGGAATGAGTCTTCACATATGGGGACTCCCAAGCTAAGATGCCTGGAGCCCTAACATGTTGGAGTTTAAAATATGCTACACCTCATATGGCTAGGCATCCTGAGGATGGAGGGTAGGAGTTGAAAAGAGAGGAGCTGTAGAAAAACAGCTAACCTAAGAAAAGACTACCAACAAGGAGTCCTGGTATGTATGATCATTATCATAAAATATATTGAAAAGAACAATTACCATATGACTATTGTTCTATGTAAAATGTATACAAACTGTGTACAAGACTGTTAACCTGTTATATGTAAACCGCCCTTGATCTCTGGAAGGGGCGGTATAAAAGAAATAGTTAAATAAATAAAATAAATAAATAAATATGACGCTCACCTACTGGATTGCAGGAAGTAGAGAGGCTGATGGAGTCTACTGGGGATCCAGTAGAATAATGTTCAAGGTGACCTCACTGGAGTGAAGGTGGAGGTCAATATCTGGAGTGAAAGGTGACCCCAGGATTCAATTGGGGTAGCACAAAAACGGCAGGTCTTCAGTGGGAAGCTTCATAGAAAGCTGAAAACTCTTTTGGCTACAGAAGTATTCAGAGGTAGGAGCAAAAGAGGAAGACTGACCGATCTGGACAAACAGATCTAGTCCTTGAGGGAAGAAAGGTTATGGGAGAACCCCATACTCCCAGAAGGACAGATGTTTGAGGAATTGAATCTGAAATCCACTGAAGATCCACCATGTCTTTCCTAACTGGTGAGAGGTAGGAAGACATTGGGGAATGGAGCTTCATGGATAGGTAAACGTAGGATACGGTAGGGCTGTCAGTACCACAGTGGTGGTTGTGTGCAGAATATCCGAAACATACTGTGGAACAGTATGAAGCTGTGCAAGCCCACTGTCAGGAACTTAGAGGAAGGTAAAAACCTTAATTAGAGAGATAAGTATGGAATACATATCTACCTATAAGAAGTATCTGGACAGATACACATATATATGTAGTGTCCCCCGCAGCCCCCCCTGGTGGCGGCGTAGTTTTCCACGGAAGGGCTGGGGAGCGCCCAAGACTAGGGTGATTGGGGTTGGCCAGGTGCGAGGGTCAAAGGTAGCGGTCCTTTGTGCCGACCTCGTTGCCAACTTCCCAAAAGAATAACTTCACACCAAAGTGGAGGGAAAAAGAAAAAGGCTTTATTTCCCCTTTGCACAAAAATGGTTCAAAAACAAACGGCTTTGGAAAGTAACAGAATTGCACCAGTCCTTACATCAGGTTTAAAGCACAAAAATGGTCAAAGTAATAACTGTTAACTTCACAGTAACTTAAAGTAGGACAAATACTGCATTCACTTTATGCACTCTTGGAACTCCAAATAGACTACAGCTTCACTGCTGTACAATATGTACATTCCATTGGTTCCTCAGCCTCCTCACCCGCAGATTCCACTTGCATCCATTCTATATCAGATGGCTCTGAGTCTGAGGCTTCTGCATGGCTGAGCTCTGGCTTTTTAAAAGCGTGCCGTACAGTTTCCCAGTGTCTGGTGGTTAGGTTAGGGCGTCGGTTTCTGGCTACTGGGTAAAACAATGGCTCTTCATCAGCTATAGTTTTAAAAGCTCTCTCATCACAACGTTTAATACTGGCAGTTCTCTTCTTAGGGAAATTATCTGTTAGTTTTTGCTCATAAATGTCATTGTCATGCAGATAAACTTCTTTCCCCTGCCTTTCTTCTATGCTAGGCTTAAGCAAACAATTACAAGAAATGGAAGCTTTACCTTTGAGCTTTCTTCTGTCTTTCTCAGGGAAGGCTTGAGGCCTAGTCTGGTTGTCCTCCAACTCAGGATGGCCCAAGTACTCCCACGATATCTCTCTTGCCTTAGTGTGTGGAGGAACCCCTCTGAGACAAGGCTGCAGCTGTTGCCATCTGCCCTTGCATTCACTCCTGAGGCTGTTGTCTGGTGGCCTCGCCCTTTCAGCTTCTCTCTGCTCACCAGGCCTCTGTGTTCTCCACTTTTCTCTCAGGTTACTTCTATGGATATCTCTCTGGATACCTTTCTCTCCTTGGATATCTTTTCCTTCTGGATATCTTTCTCCTGGATATCTTTTCACTGGATATCTTTCCTCCACGACATTCCTCGGATGTCTTTCTCCCAGGATGTGTCCTAGCACTTCTCCCTGGACATGTCTCTCTCCCAGGCGTTCCAACACCCAGCCTGGGAGAGAGACATGGCAGAGAGACATGGCAGAGAGAAGCTTGGGCCATCCTGAGATGTTCCATCTCTCTCAACCTGGCTTGGTACTTCTCTTAGCACTTCTCTTTTGGCTTGTCTCTGGAGTTGTCCCTTGACTGGTCTCTGGAGTTGTCCCTGGAGTTGTCTTTGGACTGGTCTCTGGAGTTGTCTCTTGACTGGTCTGCTTGATTCAGACCTGCCTCTGCTTAAATCGGAACTGACTGGGCCTAAGTCCTGCCCATAGAGGCGTGGTTCTTCTGACTCTGTGCTGACTCTCCTGCTCCCTCTATGTGGACCTTCAGGATATTGCAGCTCATGCCTGTTTTTTTCTGAATTTAAAACTTTTCTTCCTTCTGCAAGAGGGTCCGCTGCATCACAGTAGATATATGTGTATATATATATATATATATTGGTATATAGATATATATATAGATCTATAAAGAGATCTAAAGGGCATAGCATATGCACACTTGGCTAACAGACAGATACATCTACAGAGATGTATATAGGTATATATATATATATATATATATATATATATATATATATATATATACCTGAATATATAGGTCTAAAGATAGATGTCTGCAACTAAGCAGACAGAACTATGCATATCAGGACATTCACATGGAGGTGTGAAGGGAAAAGATTCAGCTAAGAACAAGGAGGTGAAACCTACTTGAGAAGATATATAGAGAATCTATTCCCCCAGAGATGATGGTAAAGGAATGCTATCCAGTGAATAACCAGGATGGTTACGTGAAAAAACAGAGGATAATATCAGTCTGTAAACAGCAAGTACGGAGTCCTGTGGAACTCCAGCATGGTAAAAGGACAGAAACGCATAGAATGAGATACCAGGTTGACCTACGTGAGGGACAAAGGAGGTATTGGGCGTTTTCCAGAGTAATATGTGCTGTCCTTGAAGGATTAGGATACCATGAGGACAAGCTGTGAGAAAAAAAGAGTATATTCCCTGTAGGAATGGGATAACTCCTAGACTTTCATGTGAAGAAGGCTTATGTCCTGTTCCCTCTTCCTCCTTTTTTTTTTTTTTTTTTAAAAAGGAGATAGTAGGGTGTGAAGAACCCTCACAGTCATGGGGGATGACTGAGGAAGCCTTTATCAACCATGATGGATAGCCATTAGAGAAACTCTATGCTCTCTAGCAAGGGCCCATAGTGGAAAGCTTCTCAGTAGGATTGCAGAGAGTATTATGCAGGAGAACTGGGATGTAGAACTGGCTGATGGAGAAAAGTCACAGCCAAGTCCACTACGTTGCCAAACCCAGAGAGTGGAGATGGCAAGGGTAGAATATAGTGTAAGAAGCCTGTAGTGAGAGATTATCCAAGAAAGATGTAGAAAACTGTCTTGGAATCACTACTGAGGTCAGCAAAGTGGTGGAAGACAAGACTGGGACTTGTGGAAAAGTACCAGCAGTCAATTACTGGAACTCCTGCATGGGCAGCTACTGAATAGGACAACAGAGAGAGTCGGTCTGTGTCAAAAAGAGAGAACAGACTGAACAAGAGATAAAGCTGTCTCTGTCTGCAGAGCTGCCCAAATAAAGAAGGGAGTTTACTCAGGAGAAGAAACTCTACAGTGAAAAGAAAGACAAGAAAGTCTTTCAATAGTATGGTACCACTCTTACAGGGGAAACCCTGGAGAAGAGGGTAGAGATAGAAACTGAAGAAGGACTTACCGTATGGTAAGTGCCTGGAAGGAAAATCTTCATGCTGGTACAGAGAAACTATCATGTGATAGTTGTTAAACCTCTCTTCTAGTCAGGAAGAGGTGGAAGACCCTGTAACTTATAGACATGAAAATCCTGAGAGTTCAGCAAACTGAAGAGTAAGTGGATTTCCTGAGAATAGGAATCCCTGAGCAGAGTTTTGAATGGAAAAGCAGTGAAAAACTTCTGCTGAAAAGAAGTTAACTGTAGTTATGAAAAGATTAATCAGAAACCTATGGTTACTGTGTTTATTCAGCCTGGCTAGAATTTGGATTATTCAGACCAGGGCGAGACTTCCCTTGCTTGGGAACATCTGAATGATGGGCAGGAGAAGAGGAAAACCTCTTTCTTTTAGGGAAAGAAGGTTTGGTAGGGCATTTCCTACCTGCTGAGGAAGGAGAGGGCTTAGGATGGCCCTCAGAAACAGGAAAGTCAGTGGAGCAATGAGCAACCTGACATAAGGACTCCTTATTGAAGAGATTTTCTCCAGTACAAGGAGTATTACCTAGTCTTTGTTGTGCCCATCTATTCAAGTCTGATACTTGGAGCCAGGCTTTACGACGTGCTCCTATGTCTATAGCAGAAGTTCTGCTAACAGACTCAAAAGAGTCTAGGGAAGCACGAGAAAGAAACCAAGAGATATTTTGGCTATGACTAAGAAGCAAGGAATAGTCTGCAGCCTTGGGCTCTGATAGAAAAGGAGTCAAAAGAGATAATTTCTTTGTGATCTCCTGAAGGGATAGACTCATATAGAAAATATATGAGAGAATCCTTGTTGCCAGCATGGATGTTTGGAAGGTTTGACGTCCAAAGGTATCCAGTGTTCTAGATGCATGCCCTGGCGGGAAAAAAGAATGTTTTTTCTTGCTTTTTACCTTCCTCATTGCTGATTCCACTACAATGGAATGATGGGGAAGTTGAGGCTTTTGAAATCCTGGAGAGGGGGGCACCTGATACAGAAGATCAGTTGCTGTAGGAGGTGAAGAAACCCTTAAAGGGTTTTCCCATACTCTCAGAAGAAGATGCTGCAAAGAGTGATGTAAAGGAAGCATTATATTTTCCTTTTCCGCAGAAAAACCTTGAGAAGACTCATAGCCAAGGATAGGAATATTAAGGAAGGTTGCCATGTCAAGGAGAAATTTCTGAAAAGAAGGATCTCTGATGGGAACCATTCCTGGACAGGCTAAATTTTAAAAAGTAGCCTGGGCACCGGAGGATGTACCTGTCCGGTGCAGAACAGGATCCTTAATGGAGGGACACTGGAACTGGCAGATATGAGTTGAGACAGTCAGTGGTGCATCATCCATGCCAGGTATCGACTCCAAACTAGGTATAGAGAGGAGCGATCCAGGTGAAAAAAGCATGGAAGGAGCTGGTCCCGATGATACTGCAGGTACCGGCATCGATACCAATACCGGTAGCTGTGCCGGAATCGAAGGCGAAACCGACACCGAAGCAGTCGTCGGAGGCTGCTCAAGCGGTACCGAGGTAACCAAAAACCCTTGGTGATTATCCTCGGTACCGTGCATGCGGAAACGGTAAACGTCGGTTCCGGGACGCGTCGGTACCCAGTCTTCTAGACTAGATATCGATTCTAGACTCGGCATCGAAGGAAGCGAGTCTATCGATGCATGCCTAGAGGGTACCGATGTCGGTGGTGGTATCGGCAGTACTGCCGATACTGGAAAGTCAATCTGGGACGTATCGATCGGTCCCGAAGGTACCGAGAATGCCAGATGATGATCCCTGGTGAAGAGCAGATCACTCAACACTGGTGCCGATCCCGTGGTATCGGTACCACTCGAAGCGGATGCCACCACCGAGCATGGCTCAGGTATGTTCTGTGAGGAGTGAGCCCCAGGAACAACCTGAAACCCCTGAAATGCTTTGGAGCCCGAAGACTCCCGCCGGGGTTTTAATGCCAATGGGGTCTTGAGGGCAAGTCCGTGGCCATCAGCATGCTTGGCATGAGATCTACCACTCAAGGATAGGCTAGTCTTAACAGACTGTTTGTGGGTTACCTGATCCTGTAGAGAAGAAATAGCCGGTGCCCTCACACAGGGAGGGAAAACGGTATCGAGGGAAACTCGAAATAGAGAATCTCTTCTCACAGTATTGTAGCCTGATGGTTCAGGGGAAAAAGGGTCGGGACCCAAACAGGTTAGACACCAGTCATTGGAGTCTAAAAAGAAAACTGTATTTCCACAGTTAAGGCACTTCTTAGGAGAAGAAGGCTCCATGATGGAGAGGCCTTACAGGCCCAAAAAATTTTAAGACAGAAACTGAGGGAAAACTCTCCCTGAGTTTGAGAAAAAGAAAAGAAAAAACCCACCGGCAGTACCGGCGGGAAAACAGCCGCGACCACAAGAAAACAAGAATTAAAGAAAAAAGTTTTTGCGGTGACAGGAGGACGTCCTGCCGGCTCCGCGGAAAAACGAAAACTGAGGAGAGACAGTTGGAAAGGCGGAAAGGCAGCACGCAGGCGCTGAGGGATGCTCCCAAAAGTTTTCTGATTGGACGCTGGGGAGCGTTCCCGCGCAGGCTTCGTCGGTACCGACGTACCCATATGTGAAGACTCATTCCTGCTTGTTCCTGGAGATAGGTCATTTTTCAGGGATTGTAACCAAAAATCCCAAATTCACCTATGGAGGTGTTTTATCAGGGTTTTTTGGTTATAACCCTTAATCCATATTATAGTACTGGCTCTTCAATTACACCCGCATCTGCAGCACCCCAGTCTATATTAGTACTGAGCTCCAAAAACTTAGCTAATGCACTTCAGTCCTAACCTGCAGCATGCCCTAATATGTTATTGTGCTGATGATGCAACTCAACCTTATCCTGCACCACTCTGCAACTTTAGTCTAAGGTCTCCATACAGTTTAACAAATACATTTCGATCCTTTTGTATTTGTAAAAAAGCACCAAGCACCTACTATACTGAATCAGATTTTAACAAAGTTTGAATCCAGATCTCCAAAGACGAAGGCCAGTGATAGGGAAGTAAGGAACACCATATCTTCTCAGCAGCATAAAGAAAATTAGCCCAATGCAACTGCAAATTGTATTGGAGTTTAATCTCTTACACATTTACGGCAAATAGAAATCTTTCTGTATTTCAATCAAAAGTACTGAAACAGTCTTGGAGAACCTTAATTTCTTTATTTTTACCTATACATGAAGGCCAAAGATAAACACTGCAAAGAAGGCAAGGTTGGTTTGATACGAGAGGCAGTTACAGTGACTAAATGACAGACATGAGATTGAGCAAAACAAGAATCACTCCAGAACACATTTAGGACATAATACAGAGAGATAGGGAATATATCAGCATGAGCCTGCTGAATCTAGGCAAACATAGTCAAGCCCTAGAAGAATTCCTCCACACATCCACATTCTTGACAGAATAATTTTTAGAGGATGGAGGACCACAATGAGATCAGATAAAATCCAAAAGTAAGAGAAATTGTACCAACTAAATCCACAATTTTTTTTTCCTACAAACTGAAAACATTCTCTTTTGCAATCTGTTTTTCTCGAAGTATTTTTCATACCCCGAAACAACCAGTGGCATCAGCTATTGTATTTATTACAGGGAGACCATTAAGGCCAAGGAATTTTTTGGTCCACTGCAGGTGAAGTCCATGTTACACAAAACACCGTAGGTGCAGATGCATTGGAAGGAGATCCCTTGTGAAGTCTTGGGAGACGTGTCTCTCCAAAACTGTGGGGTTTGAGAGAAGGGAGGATTCCTTGAAGTTGCTATGTGATTAATGGCCATCTTTCTCTGAGCAACCTGTGTATTTCTTCCTTCAAACCTGTGTATTTTTAGACACACAGTGCCCTCTGGACAGGAGACATGTATTTTGCTTAATGGGAAATCTGGCTCTAACAGTACAACCCTTCGCTATGTGCCTCTCTAAGTATTTATGAGGTAAAAATGAGAATATTTTTCAAACCTCTTTCTTGAAGGAAAAAAAAAGATTTTCTGGGTTAGCTCAACAGCAATGTGGAACACAGTATGAATTCTGGGCCTGGACTTCTGTTTTCTGGGCCAGCTGGCATTAGGGATGCTGCAGAGGCTAAATTCACAGATCCTGGATGGGCAAGGGATTCTTAGACCTCACTCAGTGCTGAACCTACCTGCTGGACTTAATGAAGCACATTTATGAGTTCCAGAAAGAGCTGCAGTATATGGTGCCTGGTCAAAGATTGTCACCGCAATGGCTGTTATGGGTTATAAAGTATATTCTAGGTATTTGCAAATGAAGGCTTGTAATACTGTAGCCCAAATAAAGGCTGAGAGCTGGAAGCACAAAGAATATTACCAGGCCAAAAAAAAATCTGTTACATAGAGATGTAACTGTGAGTGTAATACAGGAAATCACATCTTTTCCCCAATAAAACATACCTTTTCAAATACTGGAAAAGAGATGTGTGCATGTACAGGCTATCTATAAAGTTTAATTCAAACTTCTGAATTCTTGTTTTGTTTTCCTTCAAGTAAGAGTTGCCAAATTAAGTATAATGCCCTAATAGAAAAAGACAAATGATTAATGATGACACAGGTGCGACACCTCAATGGCTACTCCTTATACAGTTCCATCACAGTGCACCTTAATAGAGGCAGAATCCCCAGTAAACCAATGCTGTACCAGCAAGTGCTGCTGTCTGCACTCGTGGATGTTTCTTTTCCTCAGAGGCCAATCTTCTTCTCCAGGAGGTCCCCTCGGCCGGCTCGTTGGTGCCTCACTTCTAGGTGTTTGTTTTGTACCTTTTCAAAGTGCTGCACGAGCTCCAGGTAGTCAACAGTAGAAGATTCTACTTTCTTTGAGCCCAAAGGCAGGTTTGCATTGTACCTAGAAAGGGGGAAAAAGCATTATGGAACTAAATAAATGGACATATAAAATGATTTAGCAGATGCTAGGTTTTGTAAAGTTCAGAAATAGTGTTGTGTGCTCCTGGGCTAAGAAAATCCACTTTTTATTTTATGAAGTGACACTGAAGGAGTTTAAGGATGGTCTTTAAGAATCTCATGATCATTAATATAAATCTTTATAACCATATAAAAATAGACCTAATTTGACTCATCACTATTCATCATATCCAGATGTCTCTGATCAAAAAACCCCACCTAAGTCAAAGCAGCTGTCAACTAAAATGAGCAAAATTTCATCTAAGAACTTTCAGTAGCAATTTTGGAAAGCCAGACACAAAATATATCCTCTTTCCTTTTCATTTTTCCATGTGTTCATTTGAGAATTTCCCTTCTGGAAGGTTTGTGTTGTTGGCAAGTTTGGGGTATTAACAAATGCATTTGAATTGGCATTGGAGTGCAAAGAATCTTCCGTGGGAGGACACTTTGTCTCTTCCGCATTTCATGATTGCAATTGTTCCAGAGGCAGGAAGTGTTGTGTAGACACTAGCAGACTATAATTCTGAAAATGCTGCTGTGACCATAGTTCACCATGCCCTAGCTTTTGTGCACTTATAACAATGCTGGCATTTTATGTCTTAATATATATATTTTTAATTTTCATGACTGAATTGCCCACTCATTTAAAGTTCTGTTCTGGAATATTTTGCAATGCACCAAGCTATTCTCGTTACAAGGTTGGGAACTACCACCAGAGAAACAATTTATATATATATAGCTTTTTAATGATACATGACATGTTTGTATAACAAGATAGAGTATAGCAACCATCCTTAAAAAACAAACAAATGCAATGAGAGAATCAGAAATCACAGACACTGAAACACATTGCATATACTACAGACCTTTTAGCCTTCTGAATGCAGCTGCTCAACAAAAGGTTTCTGCCTGTTTCTTATGAAAGTAACTCTGGTTCAAACACACAACATGAACACATGGTTCTTTGAAGTTAATAAGTGTTCCATGACAATTCAGCAGCAATTCAAATTTTAAAGTGCAAAAAACAAAGAAAATTGCGGTCTCTGATTTTAATTTGTTATTACTCTGAGACGGCACAGGAAACTAACCTTCACCATATCATATATATAATGTCCCAGTATCACAATTTTTCAATTGTCTAGTCACCTTTTCAGAATATTTGTATTTTGACCCTAGAACAATTTTCTTTTTTCACATAATATGTAATTTGGGTTTCTATGGCTTTTTACTTTAGTTCAATTCACAAGTGAATTTAATTTTTTCATGATATTAATCAAATATTGATTTTACAGCCTCAGTATCAATAATCTAATTGAAATTAATTTATGAAACATTTGCTTCTCAAGATCAAGGAACATAGTCTTAAAATGGGCCTACACCTTAATGTAAAGAAGACAAAGATCGTGACAGCTGGCAAAATTAATAACTTCATCGTTAGAGAAGAAATTGAAATAGTGGACAACTTTAACCTACTTGGATCATAAAGAAGCAACAAGCAGTCAAGAAATCCGACGATGCATTGCTCTTAGCAGAATGGCTATGAAGGACCTAGACAAGATTCTCAAGAGCAGAGATGTCTCTCTTCATACAAAGATTCGACTTGTTCAAGCCATGGCATTTTTAATAACGTCATATGGATGCGAAAGTTGAACAGTGAAAAAGATAGACAGGAAAAAAATTGATGCCTTTGAATTATGGTGCTGGTAACGAATACTGTGTATACCATGGACCGCCCAAAGAACAAACCAGTCAGTACTAGAGGAGATCAAACCTAAGCTTTCTTTAGAAGCTCAGATGACAAGACTTCGACTTTCATACTTTGGACACATTATGCGAAGAGAGAGATCATTAGAGAAAGACGACATGCTTGACAAGGTAGAAGGTCAACGCAAAAGAGGAAGGCCAGCAATGAGATGGATCGATACAATAACAGCAGCTACGCGTGCCAGTCTGTCAACAATGAGCTGCCTGACTGAAGACCAAACACAATTTAGGACAACTATCCAGAGGGTCGCCATGAGTCGACATAGACTCGACGGCACCTAACAACAATTTATGTATGAAATTATTTTAATGCATAGTTTATAATGCAGCCTGTCTCTTGCTCAAGGGATGAGAGTAGCCAGCAGTGGAGGCACTACATAAAAAAAGAGAAAAACATCGGCACTCAGAAAAAATGGGGAAAAACTGACACAATAACATGTGAAGAAAAGTTAAGGGGCGGGGGGATGGGTAGGTGGGACAGGGGAGACAAAATCCTCAAGGCCTTTGCTGGCATAAAGCACACATAGAGGTGTAAATTCTACCCAAGTGGCCCCTGCAGTGCAGGGGATCCTCAAGGTAGAAGGGGGTCCCGCTTGCAACTGTTTCCGTATCTTATGAAATGGACTTCACCCACTCTAAAGGCCCTTTAAATATTGTTGCTTGGGGGCCAATAATTTCAATTTCTGCTTTTGGATACATAAGTAAAATAACCACGCAAAACCCTGTGCAAAAACAAGTGACCACCAAAGGTGATCCCCCTAAATAAATATGTACAGTATAAAAGTTAAGCAAACAACAAGAAAAAAAGCAAAAAGGGTAAAGATCAATCAAAGCCCAAAGCTGGTTCAAAGTCCTTAGAAATAGAGAGGTATACATTTAGGTAAACTTCTCTGTTCTTCTTTTACTTCTCCTGGGATCTTGGGGGGGTTTCCCTCTGCTTCACCTCCTCTGGGTCCCACAGTGGGCTACTCCAGACTCCCTTCCATAGGCTCTCTAAGATATACTTACAAAACTTCCTTCACTAACTCCTAATTCATGGTCAGTACTTGGATTAAATGCTGTCAAAGTTCCCTAGATTCCCGAAAGTTTAGACCAGTAGTTCCCAACCTGTGGTCCTCAGTCCCCTGGAGTTCCGTGAGACCATTACAGGGGGTTCACAGGACACAGCAAAGAGAAAGTAAGGAAAAGTGTACATTTGCTGTGTGACAAAATGGTGCTTTCACCCGCATTTGAAGAATCTTGCATGTGAGGTGGGTGCACGGTCCCTTATGCTTTCCCTTCCTTCCTCCTCTAATGCTGTCCCTTCTCTCCATGCTCCACCCCCTCACAGTTATCAGGCAGCTAAGACGTAGTCCCACTCTATGTCTGCGGGACCTGAAGATTCCTGTTGGGTATTTTTGGCCACAGTCCTGCTCTTCATGCTGGAGGGACCCAGGGACTCTGTCAGCAATTTTTGGCCACAGTCCTCTTCATGCTGGCAGAACCTTGAGATTCTTGCTGGTGATTTCTGGTCATAGCCTCGCTCTTCATACTGGCCGGATCTGGGACTTCTGCTGGCTATTTCTGGTTGCAGCCCTTCTCCTCATGCTGGCAGGACCCGGGACTCCTACTTGCAATTTCTGGCAGCAGCCTGTTTGTCATGCAGGTGGGACTGGGATTCCTGCTGGCTCTTTGAGCAGCTGCTTTGGGAGGGAGGGGGGCAATATGCATCTCTTGCTTATACCTGCACATGTGCAAACAGATTCATACAGACACAAAACTTCACCCATCCAGCTGGAGCCTCCTTAATAGGTGCTCTCTCTTATGTGAAACATGACTAAAAAGAAAGAGGCTGGTATGGATTGACTGTGGGGAAGAGAGATTGATAGGGCTGGCTAGGGGGGGGGGGAGGGGGAGAGAGAGAGAGAGAGACTGGAGGCACTGGCTGGGAGAAGGGGTAGAGAAAGAGTCAGACTGGTGGAAACCGGTAGTGAGAAAGAAACTGGTGGAGACAGAAAGGGGAAGGGAGATAAAGAAGGCTTATGGGGACAAGCTTGGCGCTGAGAGGGGCTGCCCAGGAAAAGTGGTGGGGATGATCTGGGGTCTCTCAACCTTTTGGAGGTTAATAAGGGGTCAACACAATCCAAAGGGTTGGGAATTTCAGATTTAGACAAAAGTCTTTTCAGTACATCTCTCTTCCAGAGAATTATTAAATAAGGAAATAATTCTCCTCCCCAAGACAATAAAATAATTCTTCTCAGCATATTCAGGATGGATGGAGTGGGGGAGGCTATCCTTCACATCACTGTACTGAGCCTCTCAAGGGATAAGCTATGAAGCATCTCTTCAGTCAACTCATTTTCCTGAAGGAATCAAAACTATCAATTACAGCTGGACTCTGCTGGGACCCTTTACTTGAGGCTATATCTCAGTTGCTTTCAAACTACTTTCAGCTGGTCTTCTATTCAAGGCTTTCTGTGGTCTAGTCAGCTGTGTCCTCCTTCAGCAGATATCTTCCTTTTGATGCCTAACCAGCTTAGAGGCAAGCTGATCTCCTGGCTCAATGACCTAGCCGGCCATCAGGAAGGAATTCTCCCTGGGGGCTGGGCTGAAGCTCCCTTGGGCTCCTGCAGCCCTTTTCCCATCATATGGACTCCTGGAGAGGAAAAATAGTAACCCCTCAAAGAGAAGGCCTCATACTTCCTTCCAGAACACAGGAAAAGATTCCCCTTGACCGCTGAAGGACAAACGGGCCCAACCTCCATTACTTGACACTGAAGGGCAAGATCGGATTAGTAGCAGGGAATCATCCTCTGTTGAAAAAAAGAGGACGATTTTGGCATCCTACTACAATAACATTTCACCAAACTAAGTGCTGTCTCTCATGGCCTTTATTACCAAGGTAAATGAAAAGTAAAAATAAAAATAAAGGACCGTTTTTTAGTCACACCTAATGCACCTCTCATTACCCATTCCTTACTGTCCCCACCTCCCCTGTCCTTTTTTCTTCTACGTTATCATCTGTCCTTGAGCTTTACCATTTTCTTCCTCTCATTCAGCCATCTCCACCCTCACTTCTGTCGTGCCTCCTCCTCTCTCCCCCGTTCTCTCCTGCTCCTTCTCCTTCTCTCATCTGGAGATATCAATCCCAACCCTGGGCCCCCTTAGATTTTTTTCACACTCCTATGGCAGATTCATATCCCTCTCTTTTCTTCTTTCGCCCCCTTTTTCATGTGCCTTGTGAAATTTACATTCTATCTCCAATAAATTTGCCTTTATTCATGACCTCTTGGAGTCAGTGCAGAGGGTGGTTACTAAAATGGGTAGTAGTCTTCGTTATGTAGCATATGAGGACAGACTTAAAGATTTTAATATGTATACTTTAGAGCAGGCATGTCCAACAGGTAGATCACGATCTACCTGTAGATCGCGGAGGGGTCAGAGGTAGATCGCCAGCCCCACTTGGCTCCATCTCTCCAGGAGCTCGCCCCGTCGCTAGGAGAGAGCTCGTGCCGGCAGGTCATCTGCCAAGGGCTTGCCGCCATTGCTGATCCTTTGTCTGTCTTTTTTCCCTGCCTGCGGGAATCTTGCCTGCGGGTATATTGGGGGAGCTTGTTGTTTTCGTGCCAATAGTTTGTGGGTACCCCGGGGGGCCGCCGCCTGCACCCTGCGAAGAGACACCACAGGCACGGAGTCATACCTGATCTCCTGCCTCTCAGAATCACCCATTCCTGCCCCCGCCCCAACACCCCTTAGAAGTGTGTTATATACCGGACGATATCCATTCGCCCGGGCTTTACTTGAATACACTTACCGTATATTAGTTGTGTTGCGTGCTGGTCATTGGTCGCTTTATAGTTCACTTTCATTAAACGTTTTCGGGCAGACACAACAAAGTGTCAAGAAGTTGGTGATTTTGGCGGGCTTTTCCAATTTTGTTCTAACTTGCCTATGCCTTGCCTTCGAATTGGTTCAAACCACTGTGACTTGCTTGCCTCTGCAATTTTATTTTGCCTAGCCTTTGTGTTGATTCTACACTGCAATTTTATTTCGCCTTGCTTTTGCGTTGATTCTACACTGTGTGCAGAATTTATTAAATCACGTGTGGTGGTATTTGAACTTGTTTGGCGGTATTTGATTTTTTTTTATAAACTTTATTTAAGAATCACCAATCAAAAACAGAAACCAACAGGCAACAAAGCTCCAGAGGGGTGGACTCTCATCCCCACCTGGAATAAACATGCTTAAATGGTGATTACAGTTTTTACAGTTATTTCCCCTCTCCCCCCCTCTCCCCTCTCCCCTCTCCCCCCTCCCCCAGCCCCCCCCCACCCGTCCTCTGCACTCTGCCACCCCCTTCAGTATCCCTATACCTCCCCCATGGGTACCCCAATTCAGCTCGCCGCTCTACTACTCTCACCTACCAACATGCAAGATTTCATTACGACAGCGAGTCCCCAATGTATCAATATAGGGGCCCCATATCAAAAGAAAAGATGCCCAGCGTTTGACACTGCCCCGCGCACTCCACCTTTCAGTCAGCATGAACTGATGGAAGCAATTGCGCCACTCTCCGAATGTAGGGGAAGTCTGCTCTCGCCACAGACGCAAGATTGGGCCCTTACCCACCAGACAAGCCTTGCGCATGAGCAATCGTGTCCATTTCTGTGTAGGGCAGGGGGGTGCCATCCGATCCAAAACCACAAATGCTCCAGTCCACCTCACTTTCTGCTGCACCAAGCCTCCAACGAAGGCACTTATCTTGCCCCAGTATGTTTGTACATACGGACAAGACCACCACATATGTAATAAGTGGGCAAGGGGCTCCCGGCAACGTGGGCAGCTCCCGTCCGCAGTCAAATGGCTACGTAATGCTCTCCGGGGGGAGAAGTGAGCTCTAGTTAAACAACGGAATTGTATCTCCCGCCATCGCGCCCCTTCCGCTATATCAACAATCCGTCGCAAAGCGGTACGAATGGTGTCGGGATGTACTTCCCAGCCCAATTCAGCTCCCCACGCCGCCTCCACCCCCCCATAGTCTGCACGAGGCCGGACACTTACCAATCGGCGTTTATAATCCGCAATAGTCGGAGGGGTTTCCTCCTCTAACGCAAAAAATCCCACCAGCTGCAGTGAGCGCTCAGACCGCACTGCCTCTCTGGGGAGAGAAGAAACATAGTGGGAGGCCTGCAGAAATGCGAAGAGATGCCTAGAAGGCAATTCATATTCTCGACTAAGCACGGCAAAGGATTTGCATCTCCCTATGGGGTCAACGAGATGGCCGATATTCCGGATTCCCCTCCTCCTCCAGTCTCGGAAGTCCTGGGAGCAAGAGCCTGGGATAAAATGCACATTGCCCTGCAAAGGGAGCCAGCTAGAGACCATCCAGGACGTCTTCCAAAGACCATTTAAGTGCCGCCAGGTCCGCTGGGCCGAACGAAACAAAACACTACGGACAAGGCGTTGCGGTAGATCTTTAGATTCCATATGTAGTGCCCCCAGCAACGACAAAGGAGCTACATACTCCTCCTCCAGAAGCGTAGGAGTATAAACCGCGGTCCCCCCCAGCCAATCCCCAAGGTGCCGGGCCTGACAGGCCAAGGCATATGCGCCCACGTCCGGGAGTCCCATCCCCCCCTCCTTCCACTTCCCCATTAACCGTAGCATGGGTATGCGGGCTCTCGCCCCGCGCCACAGAAAGGTCCTTAGCAGAGCCCCAAAGCGGCGCAGGTCGCGGTGCAACAGCCACACAGGTAAAGTCTGCAGCCAATATAGCAAACGAGGTAGGACCACCAGTTGAATCGCCGCCACCCGCCCCGGAAGGGAGAGCGGTAACGGCCCCCATGCCTGTAGTTGCGTACGCAGTTGGTCAAACATCCAGTCTAAATTACATCTATAAAGGTCACGGGGATGACAAGTCAGACGTATGCCCAAATAGGTAAAGTGGGCATCAGCCCATCGGAGTGGAAAGGCCCCTACCCATCCCTCTCGCAGTTTTCCCGAAACATCCAAGGCCTCAGATTTAGCCCCATTAATACGGAATCCAGCAAACCGACCGAAGGTCTCAAATTCAAGCAGCAAGTGGGACAACGATTCCCGGGGAGCCACAAGGTGGACTAAAAGGTCATCAGCAAAGGCCGATACTTTAAAGGTTTGAGAACCTATCGTCACCCCCCTGATCTCCGGGGATCGCTCCACTGCACGAATCAATGGATCTAGAGATAGCACAAATAAGAGAGGGGAAAGAGGACAACCCTGCCGCGTACCGCGCTCCAGCGGGAAGGCCTCCGACACAACACCATTACAGAGGATGCGGGCTGTGGGGTTCGCATATAAGCTATCCACCATGGCACAAAAAGATGCACCTAAACCATACCAAGGCAACAACGTTCGGAGATAGCACCAATCCACTCTGTCAAAAGCTTTCTCCGCATCGAAACTTACAAGCAGAGACGGCAGCTGCTGGTCATGTACCCATTCCAGCGAGGTTAAAATTTTCCGAAGGTTTCGTACTATATGGCGACCCCGTATGAAACCGACCTGAGAGTCATGTACCAAATAATCCAGATGTTCCGCCAGACGATCCGCCACAATCTTGGCAAATAGCTTGATATCAAAGTTTAATAGCGAGATTGGGCGATAAGAAGAGGCCAGAACAGGATCCTTACCCGGCTTTGGAATCAGGGAGATATGGGCTTGGTTGTCACCCCACCGAAACCCCCCCTGCGCGACCCGCTGGGCGTACACCGCCACAAGGGTCGGGCTAAGATAACCATTGAGCAGTTTATAGAACTCGGCCCCTAGGCCGTCTGGGCCTGGAGATTTAAAACAGCTAGCTGAGGTAATGGCCCTCTGCACCTCGTCCAAAGTCACCGGCTGGCCTAATTGGAGGCTCTGTTCCTCCATAAGTTGCAGCAAATGCAACCGCTGTAGGTACTCCTGTATCTCCAATGACGCGCCACCATCGGCAGAGTAGAGCCCAGAAAAGAATGTCCGAAACTCGCGGACAATGTCCGTACTATTCCGAGATAGCCCCCCTTGACTATTCCGCAAGGCTGCCACAGCCTGCGATCCACGTGACCCTCTCAAACAACGGGCCAGCAATCGCCCCGGTTTGTCCCCATAACAATGCAACCGAAATCGGTAGTACAGTATAGACTTCTTAGCCCGCTGATGTATCAGCTCGTTAAGATCTACATGAGCTTCCCACAACTCCTTCTGAATCCTAGCCGACGGGGTCCGGGCAAGTTGTCTCCGCAGTAGTGACACACGTTTCTCCAGCCTCAGGATCCGGTCCGCCAGCATTCGACGTTTGCGCGCCGCGAACCCGATAATATCCCCACGGAGGACTACTTTGGCTGTTTCCCACACTAATTCCGGGTCTTCCTTGTGGCATCTATGATCGTCCTCAAACTCTTTCCACCGTTTTTCCAAAAACTTGTGAAACTGGGCATCTTTGTACAAGTCTGGTGGGAAGCGCCAAATCCGCGATTTATTCACCTCCCCTCCCCAGCACAGGTCCAGCCATACTGGTGCATGATCTGAGATTGCCAGCGGCCCAATCTGAGCATCCCCCACATTAGCAAACGCTCCACTAGTTAACAAGAGAAAGTCAATACGGGAGCTAGAGCCGTGAGCTCGGGATTGGTGCGTAAAGTCTTTCTCTAAGGGGTGCAGCACCCTCCACGGGTCCACCAGATCCAGACGGGCCTTAAAACGCTTCAACACCCGGGTTACTGGCCCACGCTCTCGCGCCTCCCCTCCCCGGGACGTATCCAAGTCAACATCTAGGACCCCATTAAAGTCGCCTCCTAAAAGCAGGGGAAATTCCGGGAGCCGTTCCACTCTAGCAGCCAAGTACTCATAGAACTGTGAATCTAAGGTATTCGGGCCATACACCGTCCCCAGGATTATCGGCCGGCCTTCGAGAGTACACTGTAATAACAGAAAACGCCCGCGTGGGTCACGAAACTCAGCATCCACCGTACATCGTACCTTTTTGTGAATCA
Organism: Ichthyophis bannanicus; assembly: GCA_033557465.1. Lineage (NCBI taxonomy): Eukaryota > Metazoa > Chordata > Amphibia > Gymnophiona > Ichthyophiidae > Ichthyophis > Ichthyophis bannanicus. The sequence continues at coordinate 557,435,536 of CM066034.1, read as the reverse complement.
AAATAGCCACCCCCCCTTTCTTTCCCAAAGCAGGGGAGCCCCACACCTGCCCTACCCAGTCCCTACGCAACTTAGCATGCTCTACAGCCGTCTGGTGGGTCTCTTGTAACAAAGCGATAGCACATTGTTGTCTGGCGAGGGCCTGTAGAATTTTATATCGCTTGATAGGGTTCCCCAAACCGCACACATTCCATGAAACTATTTTCAGAGTGGCGGGGCAGTGTCAATTTTCCATCTCAAGGCTTTCCATAATGGTAGGGACAGGGCTCTCCCAGCCTGGAACCCTCTCCCCGCACCCATCCCCTCACGATAGGGTAACCAAGGAGGTTTAAGTATAGTGCAGATCCCCCCTTCCATTCTCCCCCCTCCCCCCCTCTCCCCCCCCCAATCCCCACCCGCCCCCTCCTCTATCTGATCTCCCTCCACTAACCAACTTACTCCCAGTCCTGTAGACATCTCTAGCGATGCGTCCCACCACCCCCCACCCCACAGTACCCCGCAATATCCTTCTCAGCCCACTCCCCCCCCCTAACATCAACACCCCTATCCCAAATCCAGTCGAAGAAACAAGGGCCTCTCAATTTCTACCCCCCCCCACCTCCCCCACCAGAGAGAGCCCACTCCACAATCATAGCAACATACAGGCCAACCGAAAATTCGCCAGCCGAGGCCGGTAAAGCCCGCTGGCGCTGTTCTGAGTCCCCAATACAGGAGAAAACTGGCGGGCCCACCAGTGAGCGTCTCTGCCCCTGCTTCGCGCACTCCAGGACAATAACTCAGCCCATGCGCAATGTAGGTTGATATCCAAAAATCCTCAGCTCGCCTCTTCGCTCCGAAGGATACTGTCCACATACGGCCGGGCTGCCTCCGCAGACTCAAATATTTTGTGGGAGCCAGCATGGTAAATATGCAGCCGAGCAGGATACTGGACCGAGAATTTGATTTTATGGTCTATTAAGTTTTGGCAGACCGGTGCGTAGGCCTTGCGGCGTTGGCTCAATAAACGCGAATAGTCCTGCGCTATCCGTATTCTTATGTTGTCAGCCACCACAGTGTCCTTTAGACGGGCCGAGCGAAGAATGGCCTCCTTCTGTGGGAATTGGAGCAGCTTAACTAGGACCACCCGGGGTCTTCGGGCTCCCTCTGCTTTGCTGCCCACTCGATGTGCCCGCTCGATCTGAGGAGTGCCCCCAACTTTCGACTCCTCTAACAAAGACGTGAAGAGCGTCTCCACATAGGACTGAAGATCTTTGTCTAGCACAGATTCAGGTATGCCCAATACCCGCAAATTATTGCGGCGAGATCTGTTCTCTAAGTCGTCGAGTTTTTCCTCCTGCTGCTGTAGTCGGGTCTTGAGGCCTGCTACCTCGTGTTTTAGTGCGGCGGTTTCGTCCTCCACGCGCCCCACACGCTCCTCTGCCTCCTGCAGCCGATTCCCGAAGGACTCTACAGACTCCTGCACAGCATCAAGCTGCACGCGCAGTGCAGTGAATTGTGTCTCCAGGGCTGCGGCCACCGCCGCCGAGATCTCTTCCACCCGGGCTGGGGATGCCGGAGAGCTAGGCCCTCCCCCACTATCCGCCATTTTAGGGGGAGCAGCTCCCCGATCTCTCTCTCTCTTCCCTGTTCGGAGTGCAGCTGCCATCTCCGTACGCTACCCGCTCACCTCCAAGTTGCAGGTAGGGACCCGGAATCTGGGGCGAACACAGTCAGCCGGTTTAAGGCTCAATCAAGGCTCAGAAACGCCGGTTTAGGCTGGGGGGTGGTCGGAGCGCGAGCCGAACACGTCCACTCGCTCTCACCGCATCACCGGAAGTCCTCGCGGTATTTGATTTTATCTGGTTTGCAGGACAGGTTTTTGAGGCTTTTGGATGATTGTTTGGTGGTATTTGATTATTGGTGCCAGTATGATGAATTCTTATTTTTACTTTGATATCATGAAAGGCGGTATATAAGAAATATTAAATAAATAATTTTAGAACTGCATGTGTGGTTTTGGCATCTCCAGTCCTTGTATTGCACATCATCCAGAGGTCTTCAGTTCCTGTTGATCTTTAATATTTTGGGACAGTGACAGTTTTGGACCAGATTCAGCCAGTGTTTATACTAACTTAGCAGATTTGGCCTTCTTACATCCAGCCACCCCAGCATATCGAAGATGAGTGTTCCAAAGAAGAGCAAAACCTACCACTTTCATGATGAATGGGAAATGGACTACTTCTTCATCATGGTGAAAGACAAGTGGTGTTGTCTAATTTGTAATGCCCCAGTATCCTTGCCCAAAAAGGGTAACCTGGAATGTCATTATAAGGCTCTGCATAGCAATAAGTTTGATACTGAGTTTCCACCCAAAAGTGAAATTCGTAAACTGAAGCTCAAAGAACTTAAATCGAAATTGGCTACTCAGCAACAGTTGATGGCGAAGCCAAGGTCACATTCGGTCAATGCAACCATAGCATCCTTCAAGGTCAGCAACCTGATCGCAAAGAAATGCAAACCTTTCACTGAAGGGGAATTTGTAAAAGATTGTTTTCTTGAAGCAGCTGACAATCTTTTTGAAGGATTTAAAAATAAGAAAGAGATCATAGCTGCTATTCAAGATGTACAATTGTCAAGAAACACCATCGTGCAGCGAATAGAAAAGATGTGTGGAGACACAACTGAACAATTGTTGGAGGATGTTTCAAATTGTGTTGCTTTCTCACTCCAACTGGATTAATCTACAGACATAAGAGACATAGCCCAGTTACTAGTCTTTATCCAGATGGTTTTTTGAAGACTTCAGTGTTAAAGAAGAACTACTTGGAATGATTTCTTTAAAAGGGAGAACTACCGGTCAGGAAATATTCAGTTCTTTCCATTCTTTTGTGACAAAGTGTAATCTTCCATTGCATTGACTTGTTTCCATCACTACTGATGGAGCAAGAGCAATGACAGGTGAGGTTAACGGTTTCATAGCCCTCTGTAGACAGCATGACGACTTCCCAGATTTCCTTTCTTACCACTGCATCATTCACCAGCAAGTTTTGGCAAGCAACAGACTCAATACAAAGACTGTCATGGACATCATTTTCAAAATTGTAAATTCAGTTCATGGAAGATCACTTCAAAGACGGCTTTTCAATCTTACTCTTGATGAAGGGGCAGCAGAAATAATTTTGCACACAGATGCAAGGTGGCTAAGTAGGCACAAATTTCTGCAAAGATTTTGTGATTTGCTGAATGAAATAAGAAGTTTTTTGAAGGAGAGTGGCGATGACCAAGCAGAGTTGGGAGATGAGGAGTGGTTATGTGATCTGGCATTTCTCGCTGACTTTACAGGCGAACTAAGTGATATGAACCTTGAACTACAAGGCGAGATGATGAGTACAGTTTCATCCTACAAGAGCAAATTTGAGCTAATGATGACTGACCTTGCAAACAACACTTTTGATCATTTTCCTAATACGCAGAACCATCTGGAACAATATCCAAATTTTGTTTTTCAGAACGAGAAGTATGTGACAGAAATCTGTTCTGTTATTCAGTAATTTGAAAATAGATTCTGTGACTTCCAAAAAATTGGAAGAGTTGTGGAGTACTTGTCATACCCATTCAAAGTAGATGTGGACATTAAAGAAACTGCAGCTGCTATCAGTAAAAATTACTCATTGAACAAGCCATCTCTTGAAAACAAAATATTAACCCTTAAAAATGACATTTTTCTCAAGACCCGTGCTGAGCAAGAATCGTTTTGGAAGCTAGTGCCTAGAGACAAATTTCCCAACTTGAGAAGATGCAGTGAAGCTGTACACTCCTGTTTCGGTTTAACTTATTTGTGTGAATCTGCGTTTTCCCATCTGAAAATGACAAAGTGTACACAACGTTCCAACATGACAGATGAACATCTCCAGGATTCCCTGAGACTGGCCCTCACGCAATATTCACCCAACTTCAAAAAGCTGGTGGGTGAAATGCAGGCTCAGACGTCTCACTAATGAGCAAGAGCGAAATATTAAAGATTGTGCAAGATCAGATCAATACTCGACCTAAATTTAACACAAATTACTCAATAAAATTTAAAGAAAGTTATTACTCAATAAAACTTTAAGAAAAAATGTACTTTCCATTTCCTCTCGCAATTCTTACTGGATCTTCGTCTCTCTGTTTTGTTTTTGCTTAATTTGTTTAACAGCTGATCACATCCAAGTAAATGACAGAAGGTTCATTAAAAATGGGGGAGGGGGGATCCTCCAAGTTTATTGGGTTAAAATTTAATTTGAAACTAATTTGAAACTTAATTTTCATGGTGGTAGATCACCGGCACGTTTGGCCAGAAAAAGTAAATCATGACCTGTTCGAAGTTGGACATGCCTGCTTTAGAGGAAAGGCGAAAATGGGGCGATACGATAGAAGAGGGTCTTTTTCAATTGAATGCAAGTTCTGCTATGAGGGAACATAGGATGAGAGTGAAAAGGGATAGACTCAGGAGTAATATGCAGAAATATTTCTTTACGGAAAGAGTGGTAGATGTGTGGAATAGTCTCCCAGTGGAGGTGGTGGACACGAAGAGAGTATCTGAATTCAAAAAAGCATGGGACAAACATAAAGGGGACTATTGTAGTTGATATAGAAAGGCAGACTAGATAGGCCATGTGGTCTTTTCCTGCCATCATGTTTCTATGTTTCTTTATCTCTAATACTCTGCATCTCTTGGCTCGTACTGAAACTTGGCTTCTCCCTGAAGACTCAGCTTCAGTTGCTGTCCTCTGTCATGGAGGTTACCTATTTCCCCATACACCTTGGCCCATTGGCCATGGTGGCAGTGTTGGGTTTCTACTCTCTCAGTCTCACCAATTTCAGCCCTTCCTGCCTCCGTCTAATTCCTTTGATTCCTTTGAAGTCCATGCCATCTGCCTATTGACTCTACTACCTTTCTGGGTAGCTGTCATCTATCGCCTCCCGACAAGTCCATCTCTACCATTCTTACAGACTTTGACTACTGGCTCTCCTCCTTTCTGGATGCATTTTCCTTTTCCATTATTCTTGGGGATTTTAATATCCACGTTGGTGACCTTTCTGACCCACATGCCTTAAAGCTCCTTTCCCTACCTCCAGTTGTGCTCTACTGCTCTTACTCACAAGCATGACCACTGCCTTGACCTTGTTTTCTTCTCCAACTGCTCACGCTCAAACTTCTTCCCTTATCTGACCATCACCTGTTAACCTTCACCCATAGCCATCCCCTATCCTAGTCTCCACCGATCTCTGCCAACATGTTTAGGTATCTTCACACTGTCAACTCATCAGCTCTTTCAACTACCACCTTATCACCTCTTTCCTTCACTATGTCACTGGAGTCTGTTGATGAGGCAGTATCTTCTTAACACTATACTCTCCTACTACTACTACTGATCATTTGTATAGCACTACAAGGCATACGCAGCGCTGTACAGACACATCTAAGAGACAGCCCCTGCTCATCAGAGCTTATAATATAATCATGACAGCACAACAGCTGAGTAGAAAGGTACATCTAGGGGAATGGTAAGAAAACACATTAGAGAATAAGTGGATCAGGATCCAAAAGCAGCCTTGAAGAGGTGAGTTTTCAGTCTGTATTTGAAAAGGGCCACAGTTGAAGCCTGACGGATAAACTCAGGTAGTTTCTTCCAGGCATAAGGAGCAACAAGGTGAAAGGATCGAAGTCTGGAATTAGCAGTAGAAGAGAAGGGCACAGATAGAAGCATTCTGCCAGAGGAGCAGAGTTCACGAGGAGGGGTGCAGTGAGAGATAAGAGAGGAAAGGTAGAGAGGAGCAGCAGAATGAGTGCACTTATAGCACTTGCTCCTCCCATTCCACACCCTGTGAAGTGTACTGTGCCTCAAATCCTGGCTGTCCTCAACAACTCGCTACCTATGTTTCTGTGCCCACTCAGCTGAGTGCCTTTGGCTTAAATCACATACTCTTGCTAACTACTTACATTTCAAATTCATGCTAACCTCTTTTCAGTCAGCCTCAGCCCTAGCCAAGCAAGAGCACTATGTCCATCTGACTAACTCTCTTGCCTCTGATCCTCTCCGTCTCTTTGCTACGCTTAACTCTCTCCTCAAGTCCCTCCTTAACTTTCTACCCAGACCTTGGCTGACTATTTCCATGACTGTCCAAAGGATTAGCCTTGAATTCTCCATAGGTTCACCCCCTCCCCCTCCCCCTCCCCAATCCCAAATCCTTCCCTCACCTTCTGTCATCCTTCCTTCCTTTTCTGAAATCATTGAGGAGGAAACTGCAAATCTTCTCTCTTCCTTCAAATTGACTACCTGCTCCTCTGATCCCATTCCCACTGTCTACTAAGCTATATCTCTTCCACCGTCATCCCTTCCGTCTGTCATATCCTTAACCTATCACTTTCCACTGCAATTGTTCCTGTGTCTTCAAGCATGCTCTGTTACACCTCTCCTTAAAAAGCACTCCCTAGACCTTGCCTGTCCTTCCAGCTATCAGCCTCTCTCCTCCCCTTTGCTTTAAAACTACTTGAATGAGTTCACTGCCGCTGTCTTGACTTTCTTTCCTCTCAAACTCTTCTGGATACACTGCAGTCTGGCTTTCGTCCTCTACAATCCACAGAAACAGCTCCTGCCAAAGTCTCCAGCAACTTGTTTCTTGCCAAATTCAAAGGTCTTTACTCGATCCTCATCTTTCTTGACCTTTCTGCTGCCTCTGACACTGTTGATCACCACCCTTCTCCTCAATACCCTATCCTCGCTTGGATTTAGGGGCTCTGTTCTGTCTTGTTTTTCTTTTATCTCTCGCATTGCACTTTCAGTGTATGCTTTGCTAGAGCCTCCTCTACAGCCCTAAAAACCAGTGAGTGTGGAATGGGACCTTTGCACATGCACACGTTGAAGGACTTCTTATATCTCACCTTCTCTCATGTAAACTTCCTATTGGGGGAGGGGCAGAACGTGGCAGGCACAGAGCTTCAAGCCACTCACCACACTGAAGGTTTTTAAATGCCTTGTTCTGCCATTCTATCACTGTACCGCCACCTCGCCTCCCAACAAGGCACCTCTGTCTCCGTTGCTGGAATTGGGAAAAGGAGATCACCAAAGATGTGAGAACTAGGGACATGGGTCAGAAATCAGGGACAATGCTTGAAAATTGGGGACATCTGGTGACCTTACTCTTAAAGCCATAACTGGATTTTGAATTTCTCTGGAAGTTACAAAAAACAAAAACCTGGACTCCTACCCATAATCTCCAAGTGGGCTGAAAATCTAATCAACAGTGTAACTGCCAATAAGGCAAATGTCTTTTGGCATGCATGTGGGATAGGATCAGATGGGGTGTGAAAGAGTCAATATAATACAGAAAAGGGCCTGGCCCGTATATCAACATATAAGACCTCACCTCTTAGATTCACCTTCTTGATGTGTTCTTTCAAATCGTCAGGATTTGCAATATACAAAATATTGCCTGAGGAAGAGATCTTTGTTGCTCCAACCGCATGCATCTTTAATCATTTAACAGTCTTATAGAAGGTATCATCACTACTTAACTGATTTGTTGATTTCAGATAGTTTTATTTTAAGCTTACTGTTGTCATTTCATAACCCTTTCTATTAAGAAATCAAATTTCAAGACAACTGCATTTTCATCTCTTGTTCCCTTCCCATTTTCATTGAACTTTTTTGTACTGATGCAATATTGGCCTCCACAACAGATATCACCTGGCTGAATGAGGAAAATACAAAGCAAGTCCCATAAGCTCTGAATCACCATTATTTTTAAAACCCTTGTACTGGCTCCCACACTTCCTCAGATAGTCTGGTCCAGGTGACACAGGAATTCCTTTTCAGTCCCACTGGTTGGGTCGTGGGAGCAGCCGCTGTAGTAACAGACATTTTTCCTTTCTCTTCGGGCCCAAATATTCCACTTCTGTGGCATGGCCAGGTATGACTGGCTCTAGAGCACGAGGGGCCGGACTCAATAGGGCCAGCCCATGCTGTTCCCTTTTGATTGACTTATGGAATATGCAGAGTGGTTTCTTTACTCTTTTTGTAAGGTTACTATTTCCTATTTTTATAGCCCATAAGAACATTTGTATTGCCAGCCTATTGCTGGTTTATGGTATTAGACAGGGTCACAATTTTGCCACTAAATTTCTTCTGCTCTGGAGCCTGTCAGTTCTAGCCCTGGATAAGAAGAAATTCCTTTTTGGCTTATTGGTTGCAGTATGGGCAAGTGAAGCATGAAAAACAAGACTTGGCGTTACCAAAACTGCACAGGTGGGGGCTAATTTCATAAGATGCCTATTTTATGACTGTTTCACAAAGGCATCATAAGCACCTAAGTGCTTTTATAAAACAGGCTCATACAATGATCCCAGTAATGCACAAATGCTTGCACACAAATTTATCTCTGCTCTAAAGATGTAAATGCATGTACTCTGTGCGTGTACCCAACCATTTTTTAAATAAAAAAGGCACATAAATTGCAACGTCTTCCCAACTCCACCCAATTACACCACTGGGAACACCTATGCATGATCCCATTGGCACATATGCTTGTGCGTGTGTATTTGGCAAAACAATTTTAGAAAAGCCTTTTTCCATGTAGAGAACATAGTTTCAACATGGAAAATGCATTGTAAAAGTATTTTCACTGTGTTCCTGACAGCATAAGAATCTCTCTTTTGCATAGCAGCTTATTAGAAAAAAACAGAATCATATTGATTTTCAACCAATGCATTTGTTCTGTTTCTTAATTTTAACTTGAATTATGGAAGGCATATTTATAAGGTTGAGTGAACAGTTGTTCTCTGCAGAGAATGCCTTTTAAACACACAAAAAAGTCAAAGCACGCTTTATTTCATTGGTTGTAAACAAACGCTAGCAATAAGACACGATATAAGGGTGCACTAAACTTAGACTATCTCAGGTGTATTGTGAGCCTTGAGAGCAAAGACTGTTAGAATGAAACAGGACACAGTAGGGGTCTTTGTTGCTTCTTGTTCTGTTCCTGGACATCTCACTGTAGTTCAGTCCACACTGTCCAGCTACCATACGTCTTAGGTCTAAGTCGGCTCTCTGATAACTTATCATATGGCACAAAGTAGATTTGAGAAACATCAGCCAAGGTGCTAGTACTGTTAAAACAGAGGAAATAAAATAATAGTCTGAGAAATTATGCAGCCTGTGGAGAGTAGCAAGGAGAATGACAGAAAATATCCAACAGAAAACCTCCAAGTATGCAAACACCACTTACTCCGAAACTGGTATGTCTATTGTCATATTACTGCTGATTGATTTGCTAAGAAAATGCCATATTGTTTATAGGCACTTATGACTGGTTGATAAGTAAGAAAGGAACGTAAGACATAAATGTAAATGCTTTGCTGAGAAAAGGCTGCACCTTTCTTGGCGCAGGACCTGCCATTGTTTGCTATTAAAGCTTTGGTGATAGTGGTAGCTCAGATATCTGTGAGTGTGTCTTCTCCAATGAGTGGGAAAACAAAGGTTTAGCATCTTCTGTAGGACTACTAAGAAATACCTGCTTCTATCATATGTTTCTGATAGAAGTGGCATTCCCCCCGAGATGTTTGACAAGAGCCATTTTAACCAAGTAAATTTGCAGCATTCTGACTTTAAGGTCGAAATCAGAGATGGTTTTACCTCAAAGTTTTGCTTGCAGTTTGTGCATCATGCTAGATTTAGGGACATGTTTACTAAAGTGTGCCAATGGTTAGCACGTGCTATTTGTAAGTAGATCCCATGTTATTCAATGGGACCAGTCACAAATAACACCATAGGTGTAGTTTGGGGGCAGCATGGGCCCCCCCCCCCAAATGTTGCAGGCACTAATGTTGAACTGGTCTCCTGGCCCTCACTGCCAGAATGATTTCCATACTTTTTGCCCCCCCAAAGTAAAAAGGCAAACTACACCGATGAATAGCATGCACCATCCGTTAGCTCAGCTTAGTAAATAAGGCCCTAAGCATGCAGTGGTAACTATTACCACGAGCTAATAAAATTAGCATGGTAAAACTCCCATGGTAACCACTTAACGTGCAACAGGGCGGAGACTGGGTGGATTAGAGGCAGAGAATAGGCATTGCATGAACACTGCAAATAGCACATGCTAATCGTCAATGTTGGAATTAGCAAAGGTGCACTTACTGCCACCCCAATGGGTGACGGTAAGAGCACCCACGTTAATTGTGATTGTTGGTTTTGTGCACTGGGGTATTTCGCAGCACGCTAATTGCCAAAGGACATGCTAGGCCCACTCTCACAGAACACAGGCCTGGACCACAGAGGGAATTGTTGTGATGGATTAAACTGTCTAAAAATATTTATGTAAGCCTGATAGGTGTTTTTGATGACTAGTCTGTGTTGCAGCCATAGTTTCACCACACTGTAAACAAAGCACTTTAATAAACTTCATTTCAGCAAATATCAGCTGGTTGCTTGTTTATTGGTGGAAGCACAGCTAATCTTCCACCAGTTTTGCTATGCTCACACAATGCTCTTCTCAAGTTAATTCATTGATTTCCTATCCATTTCTGCATCCAGTTTAAATTTCTCCTACTGACCTATAAGTGCATTCATTCTGTGGCTCCTCATTATCTTTCCTCTCTTATCTCTCCCTACATCCAGGCCAGAGCAAGGACTGAAGGTACCCTAGCTGGGCCCTTCCATTCCCACCTCTGCTGTCCCTCTCCAGGGCCAGCAGCAGAGACAATCACAAAGGAACCACGACATAGCACTTACTAAATGCTGTGATAGTGTGTCACAGTTTCTGCTTGCTATCATTGTCCACGTCCCCCCCCCCCTCCGACAACTTCTGGTTTGGCATAAACTGGAAATCTGTGTTGGAGTGGACAGAAGTAGCCAATGATAGCAAGCAGGAACCATGATGTAGCATCAGAGCCTTTGGTAAGCGCTGCATCATGATTCCCTTGCAACTGCCGCTGGCCCTGGAAAGGGGCGGCAGGGGGTGTCCCCAAAGGGCCAGTGCTCTAGGCAACCACTTTGATTGCTGAATGGTACCACTGACCCTGCCTACACTCCTCCTCAGAAACTCTGCTCTTCTGGCAAATCCCATTTATCTGTGCTTTCAAGGTCAAGGTCAATCAAGCCCAGTATCCTGTTTCCAACAGTGGCCAATCCAGGTCACAAGTTCCTAGCAGTTTCCCAAAAAAACACACAGATTCCACAATGCTTGTATTGGGGCAAGTAGTGGATTTCCCGGTTCCTCTTTAATAATGGTTTATGGACCTTTCCTCCAAGAACTTGTCCAAACCTTTTTAAAACCCATCTACACTAACAGCTTTTACTACATCCTCCAGTAACGAATTACAGAGTTTGCTTATGCATTCAGTGAAAAAATATTTTCCCTTATCAGTTTTAAATGGGTTACACTGTAGCTTCATTGCATGTCTCCTAGTCTTTCTACTTTTTGATGGCATAAACAATCGGTCTATGCTTACCCACTACACTCCACTCATTAATTTATAGACCTCTATCATATCTCCCCTCAGCAGTCTCTTTTCTAGGTTGAAGAGCCCTAACCTTTTTAAGCCTCTCCTCACAGTGGTATCCTTCCATCCCTTTTACCATTTTGGTGGCTCTTCTCTGTACACTTCCTAATTCCGCTATATCCTTTATAGATACGGTGACCAGAATTGCACAAAATATTCAAATTGCGGTCACACCATGGAGAGATATACAAAGGCATTATAATATCCTTTGTTTTATTCTCCATTCCTTTCATTATGATTCCTAGCATTCTATTTCCTTCTTGGATGCTGCTGCACACTGGGCAGTAGGGGGGAGGGGGAAGGGGAAGAGGGCATAAAAAGAAAAAAGGCCAATGGTGGTAAGATACGCTGATTGCATAGGGAAGGGCTAAAGAGATGCTCTCTGATGGTGCAGTGTTATAACTGATAACAGGGGAGGGAAGTGTTTGTGACAAATGTTGAGTTATTTAGAACAGCTGTTACTCGTAAGCTGAAGTTTTTGTATTGGATGGTTCCAGCATATGGATGTTGGTAATATGTATTATGCCATTGGTCAAATAAAATATATACAAAAAAACCCCCTCTGAGGTATGTTATAATGTAAAGAAAGAAGCTATCAAACTGTTGATCATTAAGGGGATTATTCTGTGCCATGAATAGCAGGGATGAATGACCCGAAGGGACGTCTGTCCCTGATATTTGTGCCTTCTCCCAGCCTCGACTAACTTCCTCATCGGTTGTGTGGGGAAGTTAGATGGGGGCGGGGAAGGAGCGGCTGGCCCTGGATATAAAGGGCCGATTCTAATGCAGGGATCTTAATTCTATTTTCTTACATGAAGTTCAGTTTTTTTCCATTTAAAAAGACTATGGGGCTTCTTTACAGAGCCGCGGTAGCGGTTTCCGATCGTTATCGGAGCGGGGCTGCGGCTCCGATAACGATCAGAAACCACTACCGCGGCTTTGTAAACAAGTCCCTATGTTATGTGATGTGTAACCAGCAAATGATTTTGCTTAAAACTAAAGTTCTTGCCAATTTGCTTAATTATTACAAGACTGTTTTTTTACTCAGTTTTTGTGGAGATTGTTGTTGTTGTTAAGTGCCGTCGAGTCGGAGTCGACTCATGGCGACCCTCTGGATAGCTATCCTAAATTGTGTTCGGTCTTCAGTCAGGCGGCTCATTGATGACAGACTGGTACCCGTAGCTGCTGTTATTGTAGCGATCCATCTCATTGCTGGCCTTCCTCTTTTGCGTTGACCTTCTATCTTGCCAAGCATGATGTCTTTCTCTAATGATCTCTCTCTTCGCATGATGTGTCCGAAGTATGAAAGTCGAAGTCTTGTCATCTGAGCTTCTAAAGAAAGCTTAGGTTTGATCTCCTCTAGTACCGACTGGTTTGTTCTTCGGGCAGTCCATGGTATACACAGTATTCGCCGCCAGCACCATAATTCAAAGGCATCAATTTCTTCCTGTCTGTCTTTTTCACTGTCCAGCTTTCACATCCATATGATGTTATTGAAAATACCATGGCTTGAACAAGTCGAATCTTTGTATGGAGAGACACATCTCTGCTCTTGAGAATCTTATCTAGGTCTTTCATAGTCATTCTGCCAAGAGCAATGCGTCGTCTGATTTCTTGACTGCTTGTTGCTTCTTTATTGATAGTTGATCCAAGTAGGTTAAAGTTGTTCACAATTTCAATTTCTTCTCCTTCAACGACGAACCTGTTGATTATGCCAGTTGTCATGATCTTTGTCTTCTTTACATTAAGGTGCAGGCCCATTTTGAGACTATGTTCTTTGATTGTGAGAAGCAAATGTTTCAGATCATCTTCGCTTTGAGCCAGTAATGTGGTATCATCAGCATAGCGAAGGTTGTTGATGAGTCTTCCACCAATCTTCACACCTCTGTTGTCTTCATACAGTCCTGCTTCTCTGATGATTTGTTCTGCATATAAATTAAACAGGTAGGGGGAAAGTATGCAGCCTTGTCTTACACCTTTGCTTATTTTAAACCATTCTGTTTCTCCTTGTTCCGTTCGAACTGTTGCTTCTTGATCAATGTACAGATTACGCAAGAGAACGATCAGGTGTTCTGGTATACCCATGCTTCTTAATGTGGCCCAGAGTTTCTCATGGTTTACACAGTCAAAAGCCTTGCTATAGTCGATAAAGCAAAAATAGATATCCTTTTGGTATTCTTTAGTCTTTTCAAGGATCCATCTCACATCCGCAATGATGTCTCTCGTTCCTCGCCCTTTCCTGAACCCTGCTTGCACTTCAGGTAGTTCTTGTTCTAGGTATGGCTGTAGTCTCTTTTGAATAATCTTCAGTAGAATCTTGCTGGCATGTGGGATCAGAGCGATTTTGCGATAATTTCCACAGTCAGTTGGATCACCTTTCTTTAGTATTGGTATAAACACAGATCTTTTCCAGTCAGTTGGCCATGATGTTGTCTTCCATATTTCTTGGCAGAGCCTTGTAAGTACGGTAACAGCTGCATCAGATTGCTTCAATACTTCTATGGGAATGCTATCAATGCCTGGTGCTTTGTTCTTTGATAAGGCTTTCAATGCTGCTTCAACTTCTTCTTTCATCACCAATGGTTCCTGATCATAAGGTATAGGTTGAAACGGCTGTTGGTCCACTTGATCTTTATCATATAAAAACTCTGTATATTCCTTCCACCTTTTCTTGATCTTCTCAGCATCATTCAACATAGAACCTTGAGCATCTTGTAACATTCCAATTCGAGGCTGGAACTTTTTCTTTAACTCTCGCAGCTTTAGGAAAGCCGATCTTGTTCTTCCTCTAATAGTTTCTGCTTCTATTTCCTTGCAAGTGTCATTGTAGTACTTTTCCTTGTCTTGTCTTGCTGCACGTTGGAAATCTCTGCTGAGTTCTGCGATTGTCTTTCTTTCTCCTTTGGCTTTAGCTTCTCTGCGTTTCTGGGCAATTTTCAGAGTTTCTTCCGTCATCCATTTTGGCCGTTTTTGCTTTTTCACCTTTTGTAGAGACTTCTCGCTTTCTTCCAGCACAACCTTCTTGATGTCATTCCATAACTCTTCCGGAGCTCTGTCATTTGTATCTAAAGCAGCAAATCGATTTTGCAGGCAGTCTTTAAATTCCAGTGGTATATTCTCAAGGTCATATTTTGGTGCATTCACGAGTGGTTTGCTCTTTTTCAACTTTAGCTTGAGTTTGCATACTAGTAGTTGATGATCTGTACCACAGTCAGCTCCAGGTTTTGTCTTTGTTGATGTTACAGAGCTTTTCCATCGTTGACTTCCACAGATGTAGTCAATTTGATTTTTATACAATCCATTGGGTGAAGTCCATGTGTACAGTTGTCGCTTGTGTTGCTGGAAGAAGGTGTTTGAGATGAATAGATCATTGGTCTTGCAGAATTCTATCAATCTTTCTCCAGCTTCATTTCTGTTGCCAAGTCCATATTTTCCAACTACTTTGCCTTCTTCTTTGTTGCCAACTTTTACGTTCCAGTCTCCCATGACTATCAGGATATCCTGTTTGCATGTTCTGTCAATTTCAGCTTGTACTTGTTCATAGAACTCTTCAATTTCATTCTCTTCTGCAGCTGTTGTTGGGGCATATACTTGAATTATAGTTGTGTTGATAGGCAATCCTCGTAGACGAATAGAGATTAAGCGTTCGCTGACTGCATTGTATTTCATTACAGTTCTTGCAAGTTTCTTCTTTATTATAAATGCAACACCATTTCTTCTTTGTCTTTCATTTCCAGCATAGTAGACCATGTGATCATCTGATGCAAAGTGCCCGATGCCAGTCCATTTCAGTTCGCTGACACCCAACAGATCAAGTTGTACACGTTCCATTTCATTCTTGACCACCTCCAACTTCCCTTGGTTCATGCTTCGTACGTTCCATGTTCCAATGTGTAAGACATCTTTACAGCTTCTGACTCTCATTTCATGCGCAGCTACATCAGCAGTCAGACTTCCCGAGGGCTTTGATCCAACCACATCATAAATGCTGGCTTTACTCTGAAAAGTCTTCAGCTCTTCCCCAGTAGCTAATTGAGCGCCTTCCGACCTGGGAGTCTCATCTTCCAGCACCATAGCACAATTTGTTTTGTTGTAACTATCCATTGGGTTTTCATGGCAAGATACAGAAGTAGATTGCCGGGCCTTCCTTCCGCGCAGTTTAAGTTTGGTGTTGTTGCCGTTGTCACAGAAATGTGATCCTCCGCCGTCAACACTATCCCATTCTGCTGCTGCCCAGATGGGTGGTTTGTCTTCGTCTGGCACCTCAGCTGAGACCTGTCCATCTTGGGAGACCCTGCCAGTAGTTAAACTACCGATAGTTTAGCTCTCAGCATCACTGATGCACGCAAGCCCTCACAGCACGACAAGCTGCAAACCAAGTGAGAGTGTGGAGATTAGAACCACTGAAAAAGAATCTATGAAATATTTGCTTCCCTTTTTTGCCATATGGTTGGTCGTAAATGGCCTCATTCACAATTAAGGAAAAGTGTTCTGAGGTGTGCTAAGGGAGTGCAGGTTAAGAGGCAAAACTGGCATACTACTACTTATCATTTGTATAGCGCTATAGGGCATTTGCAGCGCTGTACATATACATGTAAGAGACGGTCCTTGCTCAATAGAGTTTATGGTCTAATCAAGACTGACAACACACAACAACTGGGGACTGGGGTAAATCTAGGGGAAATGGTAAAGACACACACTGTTAATAAACAGGATAAAGGAATCAGAATCCAAAAGCAGCCTTGAAGAGGTGTTTTTTTTACCCTGGACTTGAATAAGGCTAGAGATGGAACCTGACATACTGACTCGGGTAGTTTGCTCCAGGCATATGGAGCAGCAAAGTGGCGTGAACAGGGTCATGGCAGGACATGCTAGGGAGATAAACTTTCTAGATGACATAAATGACTGCTTCTGGGAGCTGCTGGTTAATGAACCAACAAGAGGGGAAGCCATTCTGGACCTAGTACTTACTGGAACACAAGATCTGGTGCAAGAGATAAGATAAGGGTGTTGCGGCCACTTGACAATAGTTATCATACTATGATCATGTTTGATTTAATAAATGGAGAAATGATGGCAAGGAAATCCACAGTAATACATTTTAACTTTCAGAAGGGAGACTATGATAAAATGAGGAAAATAGTTAAGAAAAAACTAAAAGGAGCAGCTGCAAAGGTTAAAGATTTACATCAAGCATGAGTGTTGTTTAAAACTACTATCTTGGAAGCCTAAACCAGCTGTTTTCCACACTTTAGGAAAAGTGGATATTTTGGGTCCCCTTTAATAATGGTTTAAGGACCTTTCCTCCACGAATTTATCCAAACCTTTTTTAAACCTAGCTAACAGTTTTACTACATCCTCCGGCAGCAAATTCCAGAGTTTGATTACATGTTGTGTGAAAAAATATTTTCTCGTATTAGTCTTAAATAGGTTACACTGTAGCTTCATTGCATACCCCCTACATTTCGATGGCATAAACAATCCACTCTATTCATTAATTTATAGACCTCTATCATATCTCCCCTCAGCTGTCTCTTTTCCAGCCTCTCTTCATAGGGGTATCCTTCCATCCCCTTTATCATTTTGGTGGCTCTTCTCTGTACCTTTTCTAATAACGCTATATCCTTTTTAAGATACGGCGACTAGAAATGCACACAATATTCAAGGTGCTGTCGCACCATGGAATGGATACAGAGGAATTGTAATATCCTTTGTTTTATTCTCCATTCCTTTCCTTATGATACCTAGCATTTTATTTGCTCTCTTGGCTGCTGCTGCACACTGGGCAGAGGGTTTGAACATGTTATCCATGATGACGCCTAAATCTTTTTCCGGGGTGGTGGTTCCTAATGTGGAACCTTGCATTGTGTAACCACAGTTTGGGTTTTTCTTTCCTGGGTGCATAACTTTGCACTTGTCCACATTCAATTTCATCTGCCATTTGGATGCCCAGTCTTCCAATTTATCAAGATCCTCTTGCAATTTTTCACATCCTCATGGGTTTTAACAACTTTGAATAGTTTTGTGTCATCTGCAAATTTTATAACCTCACTTGTTATTCCCATTTGCAGGTCATTTATGAATATGTTAAAAAGCAGGGGACCCAGTACAGATCCCTGCGGTACTCCACTATTCACCTTTCTCCATTGGGAAAATTGGCCATTTAGCCCTACCCTCTGCTTTCTATCTTTTAACCAATTCCTCATCCACAATAGTACACTGCCTCCTATCCCATGACTTTTTAATTTTGCCAAATGTCTCTCATGAAGGACCTTGTCAAAGGCTTTCTGAAAGTCCAGATACACTATATCAACCGACTCACCTTTGTCTACATGTTTATTCACACCTTCCAAAAAACATTACAGATTAGTAAGACAAGACAAGGAGTGGAGGAGTGGCCTAGTGGTTGGGGCAAGGTACTTCAGGCCGGAAGGTCGGGGGTTCAAATCCCACTAGAGGACAGCAACCTTGGGCCGGAAGGACTGGGGTTTCTAGTCCCACAGGTGCTCCTTGTGGTCTTGGGCAAGCCAATTAACCCTCTATAGCCCATGTTCCCTGTAAAATAGTTATCTCCAAATTATAATGCCCTGTTCAATGTAATTTCAGTTTGTTCAATGTAAACCGCACTGATGCAGAATAGTGCGGTATATAAGAGAATGTAAATAAAAATAAAATAAATAAAAAATAAAAATAAAGACCTTCCTTGGCTAAAGCCATGTTGGTTGTCTCCCATTAAGCAATGACTATCTACATGTTCAGTAATTTTGTTTATTTATTTAGTTTTATATACCACGCTATTCATAATCAGCGCGGTTTACATAGAACAACTTATTACATGGAACTGTTTATATTGAACATGTGAACATGATATAATACAATTAACAAATTTACATTAAATAAGTCACATTTAGATTAAGTCATACAACAGTAGCATGATGAACTATTTACAGTCTGACAGAATCTTGAGTATATTATGGACAGACAAAGCGTTAAGTTACGTGGTCGAAAGCAAGATGGAAAAGGTGCGTTCTTATTGTTTTGCGAAAGGTGGCCAAATCTGAAATGAGATGAATAGGAGCAGGCAGGGAATTCCATTTGTAGAGGGTTCAAAGAGGGAGAAGGCTCTGTTCTTGGCAAATTGGGAGCTTTTTCTAGCTAGGGTTGGGATGGTAAGAGTGTTTGCCATATTTCTTCTTCTTACTCTGTTATCAGGAGTCCAATGTAAGAGATCTTCCAGTGAGGATGCGGAGAGGTGATGAAGAATTTTAAATGTTATCAGGAGGGTTTTCTACTTAAGTCGACTGCTTATTGGGAGCCAGTGTAGATGAATTAGGAGAGGAGTTACATGTTCTTATCTAGAAGCTCCGTAAATGGTTCGTGCAGCGGTGTTCAATGCCAATTGTAAAGGATGGAGAGCATATCCAGGAAGACCATGTAAGATGATACTGGCGTAGTTGAAGAGACGAATGATAAGAGCTTGGAAGACAGTGTGGAAGTCAGTAGGCTCCAATAAGGGTCGGAGATGATGAAGGGAACGAATTTTATGATAGACAGCCTTTGTGATATTGCTTATATGGGACTCCATTTTAAGGGACTGGTCCAGAGTGACACCCAGATATTTAACCTCATGATTAGACTTCAGATCAGCATTCTTAATGTTACTTTGGTTTTATTGTGAAAGTGAACAGCAAAGTCTTGAGGCTGGATTAAATTATTTGTTTGATGCAGTGATGAGTCCTTTGTAAGGGACTGAATTAATCTAAAGAGCTCACGGGGTTTGTTGAGGGAGCACATAAGAAGATTTGTATGGTATTCCTTCTTCCTTTGCATGATGGTAAGGCGGTGCTCTTGCAAGGTCTTCATGTATATTTCTCGGTTCTGGGGGAGCCTGGAATGGCGTCATTTTTGCTCAAGCTTCCAGAGATTCTGTAAGGATTTACATAGATCAGCTGTAAACCAGATAGCCACATGCATCCTATTGTTCTGTTTGAGCTGGGTTAGTAGTGCAGCCTTTCTTAGGGTAGGGTTCCACACGTGTATAACTTCAGCTAAATCAAAGGAATCAGAGTTAAGATTAGGCAGCATTTCTGCAAGGAATAAATCTCTGTTAAATGGTTTAAAATGACGAGCAGGTGGTAATGTAGTATTAACAGGAACCTTCAAGTCCGGTGTGTCGAATGGGATATTAAATATGATAGCTTTGTGGTCTGGCCAAGGTACTGGGAAGACTTGTGGTTGTACAGAGTTGTTGGTACCATAAGTGTAGGGGGATGCAAAGATAAGGTCCAATGTGTTACCTTCAGTGCGGGTAGGAGCATGCATTAGTTACTTCATAATTTAGAGCAGACATAGCATCCAGAAAAGCTGTGAAGTTCTTCTTTGATAAAACAGGGAGATTGAAGTCCCCCAGAATCCAGAGAGGTTTAGCCTGTGGCGAGTGATTACAGATAAGATCTAGTGTTATGGAGAGGTCGTCAGCACAGGTAGATGGGGCACGACAGAAAAGTGCTGTTGCTAATTGCTTATTCACTATCATGATGGATTCGAGGCTGTTAGAATTATGCGAGGTGAGGAATTGGAATTGTAGGTCAGCTCTAGCCATTATGAGTTTATGAGTGTGCCCCCTCCTCTTTTGTTAGTTCTTGGGCAGTTGAAGATATCATAGTTAGGAAGCTTGATTTGATTAATAAGTACTGCATCAGTATCTGTGAGCCATGATTCTGTAATGAAGATTATGTCTAAATTATGATTTTCCACATAGTCACCAGTAATTGGCCATTTATTCAGAATGAATCTTGCATTTATAAGCATGCATTTTAGTGCTTTTTCATCTGTGGACTTCCGAGTGAGAGGTTTTCCTGTGGGCTGGCATACAATGTGGATAAGATGTTGTTGTCTTATCAGATGTGGTTGTCTCATCGTGGCGTAGACATCTTCTTGTTAGTTTCGGTCAAAGCCATGTATAGTGGAGATTATGCCATGTTGGTGTGGAAATGATTCAATAGATATAAAGGATAGGGCAAGACCATAAAGGCTTAGAATGAAGGGCATATAGTCAGGCATTGTGATAGCAAGGCGAGCGGGAGAGTAGTTAGCAAGTTAACAGTAGGTGTAGGTTATTATACATGTAGCAAGCAGTAAGAAACAGCTATAATGTTCTACAGGGAGGACTGCAGTTTAATAATTAAGGTACTAGTCAGATAACAGCAAGCCAAATCCCACCAACAAAGTAGCTACACCATAATTATCAGTCAACCTCATCAACTTTCTCAGTGTGATATCATGATCAGTGTCCATTGTCATTATCATAACGACTGTATGTAAATAATACTTGTAAATAGTTCCCCCATGTTACCCAAGTTTGTTCACCTGTTCTCTGTAAACTCAGAATAGTTTGTTCTGGTTATTTTGTTTCATGTAAACCGCGCTGATACCAAATAGCGCAGTATATAAAAGATTGTAATAATAATAATAATAACATGTGCAGAATTATAGAATCGAGGTTGAGGCAATTATTTTCAAGGTGGACACTATAACTAATTGCAAGAGGGGAATAACGTATAGAAAATAAATGTATAATGAACTTACAGACAAGTATCAAGTAGCGGTAGGCATCATCAAAATAAGATGAAGTAGGCTGGATAGATCTAGAGTTCTTTTTCTCCTGCCTACGTTCCACACCTAACGGCCACACCAAAGGGCCCTCAGGCGCGGGCGCGCCCAATGGCGCTAGAAGTTTAAAGTCCCTGGTTAGCCCTGATTGGTCTTGGGCTGGTGATCGAGGAGGGGATCTCCTTTCTGCTCCCTCGCCCGATGCCGATCAGGGAGGAGGAGATGCTGTTCTGGAGGCGCTGCTGTTTTCTTCACACCCGATGGCGCTAGAGGTTTAAAGTCCCTGGTTGGCCCTGATTGGTCTTGGGCTGGTGAGCGGGGAGGGGATCTCCTTTATGATGCTTTCTACCATTTTTACTGGTACTGATGTCAGGCTCACCGGTCTGTAGTGTCCCGGATCACCCCTGGAACCCTTTTAAAAAATTGGCTTTATATTGGTCATCCTCCAATCTTCAGATATTACAGATGATTTTAATGATAGTTCACAGATTACTAATAGAAGGTCTGCAATCTCATATTTCAGTTCTTTCAATGCCGTTGGATGTATATCATCCGGTCCAGGTGATTTGCTACTCTTAGGTTTATCAAATAGTTGTAATACATCTTCCCGGTGTATCGATATTTCTTTCAATTCTTCCTCAGCATCACCTTTAAATACCATTTCAGTCATGGGTAACAGCCCTACATCTTTCTCAGTTGACCGAAGCAAAGAATTCATTCAGTCTCTCCACTATGGCCTTGTCCCCTCTTAGTGTCCCTTTTACCCCTCTATCATCTAATGATACAATTGACTCACAGGTTTTTTGCTACGAATGTACTTGAAAAAGTCTTTATTATGCGTTTTTGTTTCCACAGCAAGCTTCTTCTCAAATTCTCTCTTTGCCTGCCTTATCAATGCTTTGCATCTGTTGTTTCCAGTTTTCACCATTTGGCTTCTTTTTCCATTCCCTGAAAGATGCTTTTTTGGCAATATCGTCCCCTTCTTTGTTCCTCTTTTGCTGTAGGACTTCCATTGCCTTCAGCAGAATGGCGGAAGCAAAACATCCCGGGACAAATCCCACCTGATCTGGGTGGATAAGATTCGGAATCACTTGGGCCAGCCGTCGTGCCAAGATTGTGGCCACCAATTTAACATCCTGGTTCGGCAGAGAGATAGGTTTATACGACCCTACCTGCTCTGGATCTCTCCCTAGTTTAGGCAGTACAACTATTGTGCCCTCGTTTTGCTGTCCTCCTAAGTCCCCCCGTGCAATAGTTTCCTCGCACTGTTTTTGAAAGGGTTGGATCATCTCCTCTCCCAAGATTTTGTAAAACTCTGCTCCAAGGCCATCTGGACCAGGAGCCTTTGCGAGCTTGAGTGCTTCTGTTGCAAGCCTAATTTCCCCTGGTGTAAAGGGGTGACTTAGCCCCTCCAGCTCCTCCATTGTTACTTGGGGCAGCTCCACGCCTTGAAAGAATTTCTCCCTGCTTTTTCTGCCCTTATCATACTTGCTGTAAAATTGCTGAAACTGCTCCTTGATAGCTTCTTCCTGATTTTCCAACCCTCCCTGCTAATTCTGTACCCCACCCCACTTCAGCTTTGTGTTTTGAGGGACTCACCAGGTGTGCCAACATTTTACCACATGTATTCCCCCATCTATGTAGATGGTATTTATATACTTTGATATTTCCTTCCATCCTATGGGCTAAAAAGGCATTAAGTTCTTTTTGAACGGTTATGTATTGTTCCCTGTCGTTTGACTCCATATAGTAGATATGTATTCTACGCAAGGTCTGCAACCGGCATGATAGATCCAGAAGCTGGGCATTATTGGCCTTTCTTTTGCCTGCTACATAGGCTATTATGCCCCCCTGCCCCACATGGTTGCCTTAGTTGCTTCCCATAGCACCTGGGGATCAGTTCCCTCTATGGTATTCTCATCCCAATAGTGCCTCCAGGCCTCCTTTAAGTGCTGATAGAATTCCCTGTCTTTATAGAGAGTTGGGTTCATTCGCCGTTGGGTGTTGGCCATTTTCCCCCTCCCCCTAGCCTCAGAGTCAACCACACCGAGGAGTGATCCGACAGTCCCGTATCTCCTATTTCCACCCACTCAACTCTACGTAATAAAGATTCTGTTGTTAGAAGTTAGTCCAACCATGCATAGCTGTTATGGGGAGTGGATTAAAAGGTAAAATCCACCTCTTCTGGGTGCATAGTTCACCATGTATCTATCACTCCATGTTCATCCATCAGGTAATCCACTCCCTTTACCTGGTTCCCCATCTGCGAGCCCCAGGGCGGTTTACAGTCAATGATCGGGTCCTGGGGCAAGTTAAAGCCCCCCCACTTTTATCAGGTGATACCCCTGAATTGCAAAGGTTTAGAGCTGAGCGTGAGGAAGAAATTGTGGCGATACATATTTGGTGCATAAATGTTGTAGAATACTATCTTGTGTCCTCCCAATTGCCCGCTTATCAAGTAGAACCGGCCCTCTGGGTCTGTAATGTATTTATGGATATCGAAAGGTACCCTACGGTGTATAAGGGTGGCAACCCCCCATTGTCTGCCATTGTATGATGCATGGCCAAGCTGCTCCACCCACCCTCTCAGGAGTTTCCCATGTTCCTTCGCATTAAGGTGGGTTTCTTGTAACATCACCACATCTGCCCCTTCTTTCCTTAGGTAGTTAAGCAGCTTAGTACGTTTTATAGGAGAGTGGATCCCATCGATGTTTAGAGTGTAAATTTTTAATTTATCCAATGCCATGGCGGTCTGTTTATGTCCTACTTAAGTTTGTTGATACTGATCTAGTAGGATTGCCCATCTCCCAGCTGCACAGGTCGCCCTTTTTCCCCTAAATCTTCCTGCCCCTTCCTCACCGACTCTATTCCTCCCCCCTTCCCATGTACTGACTCTCCCTTTCATCCTCCTACTCCTTTCCTCCCATACCCGTGTGTTGGCCCTGCCCACTCCTGGCATTCCCCCCCTCCCGTGGACCCCCTACCCTTGAGCCCCTTCAAACCTTTCCATTTTCTCTACCCCCGCAGCCAGTCTTTCTCACATCCTCAAACCATTCATTCACCCCATTACAATCTTCCCCTCCCCGCAACAATCCTAAAATAACAAAGTTACACACTTTGTGCGGTAAAGTTCCAGTTAGTTCACTCCCATATCTGAAGTCTCATATATATGTATCTTGTGCAACGCTCACCTCATCTTATCCCTACGGCGAACCGCAGGGCAGTTTTCCATATCAAGTCCAGACATTGTTATGCAGTGCTGCTGCTGCACCATCTCTTGTCCCCCATCTTGCGGTTTTCTTCGACTGGCTGTCACCAGTTGCAAGTCCCCGTTGTTTAGGAGGAGCTAAGTCTCGTGGCTAAAAAGTGTCCACAATCACCTTTAGTGGAGTGTCTGGCATGATATGTTGTGCTAAAAGGGGGGCAATAGAATGCCTTTCCGTCGGTCTTCCTCTCTTTGTATCTGTGTGGGTGCCCAGTTCCACTCATGCCCTGGGCAGCGTATCAATGAAAGTCTCCAGTGCTGATGGGGTCTCAAAGTAAGATGTTTGATTCTTGTGTTGTACTCTCACCTTTGCTGGGTACTGCAATGCAAAACGCATGCCCCTCTGGGCTAGCTGGGCGCAGTATGGCACCATGGCTTGGCGGCGCTCCGCCATGTGGTTGGAGTAATCGCTGAACATTAGTAGTTTGTGGCCGTGATACTCCAATTGCCGTTTCTTGCGATATTTCCCAATAAGTTTGTCCTTGTCAGCAAAGTTAAGTATGTGCGCTATCACTGGTCTGGGTCTGTCCACATTTTCCCGCTGTGGCCCAAGCCGATGCACTCGCTCTACTATCATTCGTGTGCCCGCCACTATCATGCCCAGCTGCTGGGGCAGTCATTCTTCCACTCTCTCGGCAAGATTCGGGAAGACCTATCAGCTGCACATTGTTCCGCCATCCCCTGTTTTCCTGGTCGTCAAGTTGCTCTCTAAGTTCTTTACAGCTCCTCTCCAATTGCTCCACATGCCTCTCCAGGGCCTCCACTCTGCTCTCCTGCTGTTCCACCCGTGCTTCCACTTGTTGGACTCTGCGTTTGTGACTCGAGGCTGCCTTTTAATTCCTCAAATGAGGTGTGCATACAGGCGAGACGCTAGTCCAGCACCACGGTGAGTGAGCGGGTGATCTCTGGTATTGCTTCCTCCTGCAGTGTGATAATTGCTCCTGTCTGTTCTGCCGCCATTTTTGGTGCCCTCTCTTTAGTAGGCCTGGGGGATTTTAATAGGCATCCCCTTTGCTCAGATCCTGTTGCTATCTGGGCACCCCACTGTTATTGCTTGTATAGGGGAATTCCAGGGTCTGGTGCATTCACTATAGTTGCAGTTTTTCACTGATTTTCGGGGCGCCAGGAGCAGAGCTCAGCCGATGGATATCCGTTCAGCACTTCACCATCAAGCGATCCTCTACCTCAGAGTTTTATCAGATGATCCACTAGACACTTCTTATGAAACCCTTCTGGTTAGGCTAGAAAGTCAACTCATCTCAGTTGCTACCAGTGATGAAAACAAGATACTGGCAAAATGAAGGTGGTATCAGTCATTTTAATGAAAAATGGGGCAATGGGAATAACTAAAGCAGCAGACATAGGGGATCCTATGAAATTCACATTGTATGGATTATTACCCATTTGGTAGAATTGTTATATATTTGGCTGACAAAGACTTAGCTGGCTAGCACTGATTTTCAGTGTTGATCAGTTAAGTTGACTACCTAAAAGCACTCAATTATAAATCCTTATTCTAGCCATCTAAATTTTAGGAAGCTAGATTCAGGAGAATATTTAGCCACCACCTAGTTAGCTAGGTGGCAGCTAAAAATTTGCTTATGATATTTCTCACCTTACCTAAAATAGATCAAGGCAAGGTACAAATTTTTTTTTTAAATATAAAGAACTGTCTTGCCCTCTTTTCTACCACCCCATCTGTCCAGAACAGCCTGATATGACCATACCCCATTCATGTGACTCACTAAATCATGTCTGTGATAGCATAAGAATATCTAGGTCTGCTTCCGCCATTAGGTCTTGCAGGTGATGGTGAAAGCTAGAAGGATGCTTGGGTGCATACAGAGGAATGGCCAACAGATGTAAGGAGGTGATAGTGCCTGTATATAAATCTTTGGTGCGACCAAATTCAAATTGTGTGCAATTTGGAGACTGCACCTTCAAAAGGATATAAACACGTTGGAGTCAGTGCAGAGGGTGGCTATTAAAATGATTAGTGGCCTTCTTTATAAAGCATATGAGGACAGACTTAAGAATCTGAATATGTATACTTTAGAGGAAAGATGGGATAGAGGAGATATGATAGAGACATTTAAATACCTCCATGGCATAAATGCACAGGAGGAGAGCCTCTTTCGATTGAAAGCAAGCTCTGCTACGAGGGGACATAGGATGAGGTTGAAAGGGGATAGACTCAGGAGTAACATGCGGAAATATTTCTTTATGAAAGAGTGATAGATGCATGGAATAGTCTCCCAGTGGAGGTGGTAGAAGTGATGCCAGTATCTGAATTCAAAAAAGCATGAGACAAAAACAGAGGGTCTCTAAAGGAAAAAAGGGGACTG
The DNA here is from genome assembly GCA_033557465.1 of Ichthyophis bannanicus. NCBI lineage: Eukaryota > Metazoa > Chordata > Amphibia > Gymnophiona > Ichthyophiidae > Ichthyophis > Ichthyophis bannanicus. Next base: position 557,408,793 of record CM066034.1, on the reverse strand, counting down.
TTGTAGTGGTTGATATGAAAGGGCAGACTATATAGGCCATGTGGTCTTTTTCTGGCATCATGTTTCTATGTTCTATGTTTCTAATTTGTGCTCATAGATACAAAAATGATTTCTCTTCTCCTTGTCTGCATGCTATATAGCTTTATATCTACTCCACTTATCTACCCTGTTTAAGGATAGCCTTCTGTGATCTTTGTCTTTTCTCACTGGTTTCATTTATTCTTTGGAAGTGACAGCCTGAACCAATCGGTTACCGTCCATCATCTCTCTCTTTTAATTTAAATACCTGTCGGTTTATGAAATGGATTTCTCCCCTAAGATTCTTTTCCCTCCACAGATGGATGTAAAACATCCCTACAGTGTAACCCTCCCCAATTTTTAATACAATGGCTTCATTTGACACAGTCTCTTCTCCTTGTGACAACTTTGGCTACCCTGGAGATCATGCATGTTTTCAGAAGACCCAGTGGTCAAGCAGAAGCACTTTGATGCATGTGACCTAGTTTTGACTGCAATCTCAGGTTTCTCAGTTTCTGAAATTCAATCTGACAGCAGCAACATCTCAAATTAATACAGATCAAAAATAATGTAATTGCACAGCTGGAAGAGTCTGGTTCAAGGATTTGGAATTGTAAGTATGCTTCGCAGTGAGCATCTGCTGCTTTGCTACACAGAGAGGGAGGAAAGAGGGATTAGGGCAAGCACTTAAACAGCTGAACATTCATTATGAAGAGAAGAACCATGTTCAGATGAAGGCCAAGGAATTTCATGCCATGATGCTGTGAAGAACCTACTGTGAATTATAACTGCCCTTTAAAACTTTGTCCTTGCTTTTTATTTTAGTAATTTCTTCTGGCTCATGAAAGTCTGAGTTTCATAGGTTTGGCATTAGTGAGGAAAAGTTCAGGTAAGGTTAATACAAGCTTCTTCAAATGCCTCACTTATGGACTACAGTACCACTTTGGTCAAGGAATGAAGTTTAACTCTGACCACTATCTTGCCATTCTAGAATATGGTTTTCACATAGCTTTGCAACCCTTCTGGGTCGCCAGGAGTCAGGACTGACTCGAAGGCACACATTGCATTTTGCATTTTTTTGCAACCCTAAACTGTAACACCCACTGCTAAGGTAGTGTTAGGTTCCACAATACTCCACTAATGCTTTTAGTGCAACTATGAAAGAGCAAGTGTCAGCTCCTATTTCCACAGAGGGGCAAAGGGAGGCAGAGCCAGAGGCACTGCAACATTGCAGAGTGGGTGGGGGTGGGGTAAATGGAGATAAGCAGCAGGTAAAGCAGCAGCTCCCATACTGTGGGTCACAATCCCAAATGGGGTCACAAAATTGCCATTTGGAGTCGTGAGCACATCTGTACCAGAGGGAGAAATAAAAGTCATCATATGAGCAGTAAACTCACAAAAGAAATCACAGGATTACTAACAAATGAAAAGTGCAGAGCAGGGATGCCAGTTGCTCTTCTTTGTCCTCTGTCACTCCACTGTGTTGCTGCTAATGGCTCAAAAGAGGGACCAGGTAAATGCTACTCACTATTGCCATTCCGGCCTTTGTCTCCCTTACCACCAGCCAAATCACTGCCACCATCCCTACTACTACTTACTACTTATCATTTGTATAGTGCTCCAAGGCTTGTGCAGCACTGTATATATAGATGTAACAGACAGTCCCTGCTCATCAGAGCTTACAAACTAATCAAGACAAATAACATCACAAAATTGGGGACTAGAATATGGCAAGATACACATAAGTGGTGAACAAGAGAGTGAGGGGCATCAGGATCCAAAAGCATCCCAACCCTTGTCTCTCTCGCCACTGGCCTAAATTATCATCACCATCCCGACCCTAGTCATCCTTGCCACCAGCCCAATCACTGCTGCTATCTCAGCCCTCATTTCCCTTGCTGTTGGCCCAATCTACCATTGCCATTTCAGCCCTTGCATCTCTCCTGATCAGAGGCGGCCCGAGGGGGGTGCGGGACCATGTGCAGAGACTCATTGCGGGGCCTCATTTGCATAAATATTTGCATAATGTTAACATGCACTAACCTTTAGTAAACATGCCTCTTAATGAGTATCTGGATAAAGAAAGACTACCAGATAACTACATTACTATACTCCAGTGCCAACTGTTAGGCACATTAGGAAGTATTATAAACACTGCCCATTTAGAACCCATAGTAAACCCGCCGTATCATAACAGCACTACCAGGACTCACAAAGCACCAAACCCTACCTATCAAAAAGGCAACACTGCAAATATTAAACCAATACATCTCAGAGAATACCAATACATCTTCTACTGGGGAAAACACAGTTACTTACCTGTAACAGGTGATCTCTGGGAACAGCAGGAATAAGTCTTCACATATGGGTATCGTTGGTACCGATGGAGCCTGCGCGGGAACGCACCCCAGCGTCCAGTAAGAAAGCTTTTGGGAGCATCCCACAGCACCTGCGCGCTGCCTTCCCGCCTTTCCCAACCGGCTCTCTCCAGTTCGAGTTTTAAAGCTGAGACAAAGAGAGAGAGAGGAAAGGAAAGATAGATAGAGAGATAGAACTCCTAGGGGAGGTGGGTGGGTTGTGAAGACTTATTCCTGCTGTTCCCAGAGATCACCTGTTACAGGTAAGTAACTGTGCTATCTCCAGGAACAAGCAGGAATGAGTCTTCACATATGGGGACTCCCTAGCTGCAGATGCCAGGGGAAGACCCCAGGTTGTGTGTCCTTGAAAAGGACTCTACCTCCCTCCATGGATCTCTGGCATCCAACTAGGGTAGGTGGGTAGGAGTTGATTAGGAATGGAACAAGTGTTTGAGAACAGCCTGACCAAACGAGGCATCCCGGCGGGAGTCCTTGTCCAAACAGTAATGGGCTGTGAAGGTATGAACCGAGGCCCAGGTGGCCGCTCGACAGATTTGGTCGATGGACACAGAGTTTAGATGAGACATTGAGGCTGCCATGGCTCTCACATTGTGAGCTGTGATATGGCCCTCCAGAGAAAGGTTCCTACTCTGGTAGGCGAAAGAAATACCCTGAGCAATCCAGTTGGACAGTGTTCTCTTAGAAACTGGAAGTCCTAAATGAGAAGGATCAAAAACAACAAAGAGTTGAGAAGACTTTCTATGTTGCTGTGTTCTTTGTAAGTAAAAAGCGAGAGCTCTCTTACAATCCAAGGTATGAAGATTCCTCTCTGCACTTGATGCATGAGGTCCTGGAAAAAAGACAGGTAAATATACGTCTTGGTTTAGATGAAAAGGCGAGACCACTTTGGGCATAAAGTGTGGATTGGTCCTGAGGACTACCTTATCATGATGGAACCTTGTATAAAGTGGATTAGCCACCAAAGCTTGCAATTCACTGATGCGGCATGCTGAGGTGACTGCAATGAGAAAGATAACTTTCCAAGAAAGAAATTTCAAGGAGTTGGTGGCTAAAGGTTCAAAGGGTGGCTTCATAAGCTGGCCAAGAACCAGGTTTAAGTCCCATGCCACTGGAGGTGGTCTAATGGGAGGTTTAGTTAGAAGAAGGCCTCTCATGAATCTTGTTATAAAAGGATGAGAGGAAATATGCTGTCCATTGAGAGGCTTGAGGGACGCTGCAATAGCACTCAAATGGACTCTTACTGAATTTGTTTTAAGACCTGCATGGGATAAATGCAGGAGATACTCTAGTAAAGAATTCAAAGGTATTGCAAGAGGGTTAAGACCCTTCTCTGAACACCAAATGGTAAATCTTTTCCATTTGAAAGCATAGGAACGTCTAGTAGAAGGATTTCTAGAGGCATGAATAATATCTCTGACTTGCTGAGAGAGATGAAAACCTTGAAGGTCTAGGCCTTCAGCAACCAAGCCCTGAGATGAAGAGAATGGGGGTTTGGGTGCACAACGTTCCCTCCTCCTGGGATAGAAGGTCTGGTGCAGAGCCCAAGTCCAGGGAAGGAGCTTGAGAGAGATTCAGAGGATACCACACTTGGCGTGACCAATGTGGTGCTATGAGGATCATGGTCCCTCGATCTCTCTGAAGCTTGAATAGTGTTTTGGGAATTAGGGGAATGGGTGGAAAGGCATAAAGGAAGTCTTGACCCCAGTGAAGGAGGAAGGCATCCTTGGCCTGAACTCCCTGACACGGAATTCTGGAACAGAACCGGAGAAGTTTGGCATTCCACGGACTTGCAAAGAGGTCTATGTCCGGGGTTCCCCAAATTCGAAAAATCCTGGCTACCTGGTCCATGTGGAGGGATCACTCGTGTGGAAGCAGAACTCGACTGAGTCTGTCTGCCCAAGAGTTTTGAACGCCTGGAAGATATACTGTCAGAAGATGAATGTGATGCTCTCTGGCGAAGGCCCACAGTCGCAAAGCTTTGTTGCAAAGCGGCAGAGAGCCAGTCCCGCCCTGCTTGTTTACATAGAACATGGCTACTTGGTTGTCCATATGGATGAGGACTGTCTTGTAGCTGAGCAGGGAATGGAACACTCTGAGAGCTAAGAATATTGCTCTGAGTTCCAAGAGATTGATATGTAGAGAAGTCTCCTGTGGAGACCAGATGCCCTGGGTGGAGAGATCCTGCAGATGAGCTCCCCAACCGATTGGAGAAGCATCTGTTGTAAGAGTTGCTTGGGGTAGTGACTGCTGAAAAGGGGACCCCAGCAACAGATTTGGAGAGGACTTCCACCACTGGAGAGACCAAAAAAGGCGACTGGAGTTTGCTATTTTGTCTGACAGGCAACCTGATGCCTGAGTCCATTGGGTGGACAAAGTCCATTGAGCTGCCCTCATGTGAAGGCGAGCATATGGAACCACGTGCACGGTGGATGCCATGTGGCCTAAGAGTTGTAACATCTCTCGAGCAGTTAAATGGGACTTTAACTGTATCTGGGAGGCTAACTGCACCAAGCGTAGGCAACGGGCCTGAGGAAGATAGGCCCTTGCAGTTGTGGTATCCAGCAAGGCCCCTATAAACTCCAGAGACTGAGTAGGGGTGAGATTTGATTTTGGGATGTTTATTACCAGTCCTAAATACTGAAGAACACGCATTGTGCAGATTAGACAACTCTGGGCCTCTGACTGGGATGGAGCTCGAATGAGCCAGTCATCCAGGTATGGGAAAACGAATATTCCTAGAGTGCGTAGAAATGCAGCTACTACTGCCATGCATTTCGTGAACACCCTTGGTGCAGAGGACAGACCGAAAGGAAGCACCCTGTATTGGTAGTGCTTTCCTTGAAAAAGGAACCGAAGGAACCTTCTGTGTGTTGGATGGATGAGGACATGGGTGTACGCATCCTTGAGATCTAGAGAACAAAGCCAGTCCTGACTCTGAAGGTATGGAAGCAGAGCACCGAGAGAAATCATCTTGAATTTCTCTTTGAATAGAAACTTGTTCAATTTTCTGAGATCTAATATGGGTCTGTAGCCCCCTGTTTTCTTTGGGATAAGAAAATAAGGGGAGTAGAACCCTGAGCCCTGTTGAAGAAGAGATACTTCTTCTATTGCCCCTTGGTGGCAATCTCCTGACCCAGAAGGTTGAGGAGAGATGTTGGAGAATTGAACTGTTTCACCATGGTGCGAGGAGGAAGGCTTAAGAAATGAAGCTTGTACACTTCCCTTATGATGGAGAGGGTCCATTGCTCTGCTGTGATTTGTTCCCATCTGGGAGCAAAGTAAGCCAACCTTCCTGGAATGGTGAGGGGCTCTGGTTCTTCCAGAGCTAGAAAGGCTAAGTTCTCTAGTTGCAAGTCAAAGGCCCTGAGGAGGCTAAGGCTGCTGGGCCGTGGAAGGCCTAGCAGCATTTGACTTGGCCTGTTTAGGTGGTTGCTGATGTTTTGCAGCAAAACGACCTGCAGAAGATGCCTGCTGACCATAAGCAGGATAATATCTTCCCTTTTTAGAAAAAGATGTCTTTTTGAACAATCTTTTCTTAGCAGGAGCAGAGGTGGACTTTGAAAGTCGATCCAAAGCGGAGTTCTCAGCATCCATCTGAGTGGCCTTTGCTTGCCAATTCTTGCCAAAAAGGTTTTCACCTGTACAAGGAGGATTTCCTAATTCATCTTGGACCCAGAGTTCCAAATCAGAAGCTTGTAGCCAAGCAATTCTGCGTGCACCTATGGCAATAGCCGAGGCTCTGCTTACACACTCAAAAGAGTCAAAGGCTGCACGGTTGGAAAATTTGGAAACATCCTGGGCATGTTTGAGCCAAGTGAGAAACTCCTGCCTTTTATCTTCTGAAATAAAAGGGGTTAAAGTCTGCAGATGATCTGTGACTTCTTTTAGAAACATCCCTATATAGAGACTATAGGAGTTGATTCTGGCAGCTAGCATAGAAGCTTGAAAAACCCTACGGCCAAAAGCATCTAGGGTCCTGCATTCACGTCCTGGAGGATTAGATGAGTGTCTTTTTGCACTCTTTATCTTTCTCATGGCAGACTCTACCACAATAGAGTGGTGAGGAAGCTGAGTCTTATGAAAGCCAGGACAAGGAGGGACACGATACATGGTGTCTAACCTGCGAGAATGAGGAGAGGTGGTAAGAGGTGTCTCCCACATGCTCAACATGAGGTCATACAAAATATCATGAATAGGTAAAGTAGCTGCCTCTTTAGGAGCTTTAGGATATTGTAAAATATCCAGCTGCTTGGCTCTAGGCTCTGACTCAGGGGCCACTGTAATGGAGAGGCCCCTAGCCACTTCCCTAATGAAGTCTTGAAAAGACAAGTCTTCTGGATGAGACATTCTTCGTTTAGGAGAAGACGACTCCTGAGGAAGAAGTATCGATGCCTCGACAGATCCTTCAGACTCCTCAGTCTTCGGAGGAATCGAAGTATCGCCTGTCTGGATGCTCCTGTAAAGCCCGATATGCGTACCGAGTGGGATCGACATCGGGAGTAACTGGTACTGGTTCGGTACCGATGGGCATCATAGGACAGGGTACCGTTGCAGTCGACACCGAAGCCGATGTCGATGCAATCGGTACCGGCACCGGGAATGATGCCGGTGCCGGAGCCGGTACCGGCAACGGGGATTGTTGCGGTACCGGAGGCGTCGCAGCCTGCATGAATGCCGTCAGGGTGCGCTGTCTGGTCAGAATCTTCTGATCCATCGACGCCACCAAAGGCTGGATGTCGGTACCAGTGGGAGCCACCGGTACCCCAGAACACGGCAACAGGTGATCGGTCGAGGCCGAGCCATCGATGTCAACCTGTGACCCCATAGACAATGCTTTGGAAGCCGGAACTTCCCACCGGGGTAATTTTGCCGGTGCGGAATCCTCGAGGACAAGCCCAGAGGCATCTCGATGCTCAGAGGGAGATTTGCCCTTCGAGGACCGGCCAGATTTATGCTTGGTTACCTGAGATCCATGGGAGGAAGAAGCAGCCCTGGAAGACGTCGATGCCACCGAAGCTGCATCAGAGGGAAACAGGGTACTGAGCTTGGCTGCTCGGTTCTGCCAACCTCTTTTAGACATCATGGTACAGGACATACAATCCGTGATGGAATGGTCAGGACCCAAACATTTTAGACACCAATCATGGGTGTCGGTGACAGAAATAGTACCGCCACATTTTGTGCACTTTTTAAACCCGGAGGCAGGCTTCTCCATGAGGAGAAAATTTTTAGGCCTAAGGCCCAAAAACTGAAAATGCACAGTGAAGAAAGTATAAGTTTTTTGTTTGTTTTTTAAAGAAAGAAAAGAAAAGACCGGCGGTACTGGTCCGACGTCGAAGAAGGCAGATGCGACACAAAAGAATAAAGAAAAAATAAAGAACTTCTTCTGCGGTGACAGGAACACGACCTGCTGGCTCCGCGGAAAAGAAGAACTGGAGAGAGGCGGTTGGGAAAGGCGGGAAGGCAGCGCGCAGGCGCTGTGGGATGCTCCCAAAAGCTTTCTTACTGGACGCTGGGGAGCGTTCCCGCGCAGGCTCCGTCGGTACCGACGATACCCAATGTGAAGACTCATTCCTGCTTGTTCCTGGAGATAGAGAACAAATGGGACTGTCAAACAGAAACTACATGAACAGAATACCTCAGCTCGGTTACGCATGCAGAACATAGACTGTCACCAAACAAAGAACAAGGGATCACAATTTAGAAACAGAAAGACAAGCCAAATTTGGAATGTACAACAACTCTGGAGAAATAAAACTATAAATTAATTTCCTTTTGTACTAAACAAAAACGCAAAGACGTTAGCAATGCACATTTCCCAGAGCTGACATATTCCAGTTAATAAATTCTAAATAAAAAAGTATTTTTCTACCTTTTGTTGTTTAGGCATTTTATTTTTCAGTTGCAATTGTTCCAGTCACTTTCTTCTGGTTTCTTCGTGTCTTCAGCTAACTCTCCATTGTCTGCGGTCCATTTGTCCTTTCTTCTCTCTTCTAGTTTTTTACCAATTCTCTCTCTACATCTGCTTTAACATACTGATCTTCCCCCTTTGCTCTTTCCTCCATTTCTTTCTTTATTTCTTTTTATTTCTAATTCTACATTCACACCAGATGCCCACATCTTGGCTAGCTACTACAAAGAAAAGGTGGGCACGATAGCAGCATAAGAACATAAGAACATAAGATATGCCATACTGGGTCAGACCAAGGTCCATTGATTGATTGCCAATTCAAAACAAACATCCCTCCACTAAACAGACTTGGAATAAATTCACCCTGATCACCGAGAGACAGCTAGATGATATAATCAAGTCTCTAAACATGTCAGCATCAGTACTAGACCCTTGCCCAGCAACTTGGATTCGACTGACTCGCGACTGCCTACCTCCACATATACTGAAGCTAATCAACTCCTCCTTAGAGCAAGGTTATATCCATGTGGAACTAAAAAGCGCCTCTATTCGCCCCATCTTCAAAGGTAAGGATTTAGACAAATCTCAACCAAACTCTTACAGACCCATTTCAAGTCTACCATTTATGGCAAAAATTCTAGAAAAGGCAGCACAAAATCAACTTCAAAACCATGTAGACAGCCATGCTCCACTTGACCCTCAATAACATGGGTTCAGATTAGGACATGGAGTGGAAACCCTCCTCATGGCTCTAACAGACAAACTGCTAAAAGGCATTGAAAAACCAAATGTTGGTTTTATTCTAATATTTCTAGATATTTTGGTGACATATGACTCCATAATGCATGATTATCTCACACACAGATTGCAAGAAATTGGGCTTAAAGATAAGGTTTTGTTATGGTTGAAATACTACCTAATAAACAGAAGCATTCAAGTAAAAATGGGCAACAACATGTCAAAGCCATTCTTCCAAAAATCAGGCATACCCCAAGAATCAGCTTTATCATTACTTCTCTTCAACCTATACATTCAACCTATCTGTAGCATAATCAAAGGGCATGGCATATATTATCACTTATATGCTGACGATATTATGTTGTGTTGTTAAGTGCCGTTGAGTCGGAGTCGACTCATGGCGACCCTCTGGATAGCTATCCTAAACTGTGTTCGGTCTTCAGTCAGGCAGCTCATTGTTGACAGACTGGTACCCGTAGCTGCTGTTATTGTATCGATCCATCTCATTGCTGGCCTTCCTCTTTTGTGTTGACCTTCTATCTTGCCAAGCATAATGTCTTTCTCTAACGATCTCTCTCTTCGCATGATGTGTCCAAAGTATGAAAGTCGAAGTCTTGTCATCTGAGCTTCTAAAGAAAGCTTAGGTTTGATCTCCTCTAGTACTGACTGGTTTGTTCTTCGGGCAGTCCATGGTATACACAGTATTCGCCGCCAGCACCATAATTCAAAGGCATCAATTTTCTTCCTGTCTATCTTTTTCACTGTCCAGCTTTCACATCCATATGATGTTATTGAAAATACCATGGCTTGAACAAGTCGAATCTTTGTATGGAGAGAGACATCTCTGCTCTTGAGAATCTTATCTAGGTCTTTCATAGCCATTCTGCCAAGAGCAATGCGTCGTCTGATTTCTTGACTGCTTGTTGCTTCTATATTGATAGTTGATCCAAGTAGGTTAAAGTTGTTCACAATTTCAATTTCTTCTCCTTCAACGATGAACCTGTTGATTATGCCAGTTGTCATGATCTTTGTCTTCTTTACATTAAGGTGCAGGCCCATTTTGAGACTATGTTCTTTGATTGTGAGAAGCAAATGTTTCAGATCATCTTCACTTTCAGCCAGTAATGTGGTATCATCAGCATAGCGAAGGTTGTTGATGAGTCTTCCACCAATCTTCACACCTCTGTTGTCTTCATACAATCCTGCTTCTCTGATGATTTGTTCTGCATATAAATTAAACAGGTAGGGGGAAAGTATGCAGCCTTGTCTTACACCTTTGCTTATTTTAAACCATTCTGTTTCTCCTTGTTCCGTTCGAACTGTTGCTTCTTGATCAATGTACAGATTGCGCAAGAGAACGATCAGGTGTTCTGGTATACCCATGCTTCTTAATGTGGCAATTTAACACTAAACAGTCAAATTTTCATAAAATAGAAGAATGCCTCAATAACACCACCACCTGGTTGGCAAACCACAACCTCCAACTAAATCTCAACAAGACAGAAATTCTATTTATCACAAAAAACAGCTCCTACACACCACCAGACTCAATTATGTTAAACAATGAAAGCTTCAAAGTTAAAAAAGAAGTAAGATACTTGGGCGTCGCACTTGATTCCCAGCTCAATTTCAGCAAGCACGTGAGCAACATAACAAGGGCCATATACAATAAGCTAAAAATGCTCCAACATTAAGACCTCTCCTCTCCCAGGCTATGATCTTCCCGCACCTAGATTTCTGTAATGCCTTACTAAAGGGTCTCCCAAAACAAACAATCCGCTGACTACAGCTAGCCCAAAATACAGCAGCTAGAGTGATCTCTGAAGTACCAATCAAAGAACACATTGCACCAGTATTAAAGTACTGGCTCCCAATAGAGAGCAGAATAAAATTCAAGGTTATTCACATGATATTCAAAGCCCTCGAAGCTGATTCATACACCTACCTGAAAACGCTAATGACACTCACCCCAGAAAACAGACCAAGGAGAAGCAACAATAAAGACCTACTTGTGGTACCCGACAAATTCAAGAACTGCAAATCTACTACTTCCAAGAGAGCCTTCTCGCAATACGCACCAAAATTATGGAATTCTCTTCCTGAAAATATAAGAGCCACCAAGGATCCAGTAGCCTTCCGTAAGCATCTAAAAACATATTTATTCAACGAACATTTTGGCAAACTCATTACCTAAACAGAAAATTCATACAGAATAACCACTCCATAAAAATGATTCGAACAAAGAAATATCCATACTCACATCACATGATGGCTCTTAAGAATATATCGTCACCGACAAGATTGCCGCTTTCTATAAATAGTTATTAGAGGACTTTAGCAGTTGCTATTTAGTTGATTTTCCTTTCCCCTTCTCACCCCATGTTAAATATTTATTCATGTAAAACTGTTTAATGTATAATTCTGTTAACTCTGTTTAATGTAATTTTCACCTGAGTTGAGTTCTATGTAAACCGCTTTGATTCACGAAAGGCGGTAATAAATACAAATAAATAAATAAATCCATTCAAATTTCACCCTTCCATCCTCAATCCCCTCTTAATCTCCCCAATACCCGGCCAATCGTAGATTTTTCTTTCCTCCCACACAAAATATCTTTTCCTCTTTCCATCCTCACTCCCCCAGCCCCATCCCCTTCTAGTCCTCCCCCAACATCAGCTCCCTTCTAGTTCCAGCCCCACCCAGCATCCGCTCCCTTCTGGTCCGTTCTCCCACCCCCCCTGCATCAGTCCATTTCCAATCCAAGCCCCCCCATCAGCCATTTCCAGTCCTATCCCAGCCCCCCATCAGCTCATCTCCATTCCTAGCCCCCCCATCAGCCATTTCCAGTCCTATCCTAGCCTCCCATCAACCCATTTCAAGTCCTATTCTAGTCCCCTCCATCAGCCCATTTCCATTCCTAGCCTCCCCCCATCAACCATTTCCAGTCCTATCCCAGCTGCTCATCAGCCCATTTCCAGTCTAAGCCCCGCGTCAGCCCATTTCCATTCCTATCCTAGCCCCCCCATCAGCCCATTTCCATTCCTAGCCGCCCCATCAGCCCATTTCCAGTCCTATCCTAGTACCCACCCCCACCCTGAAGAGCCCCGTGCCTGTCTGAGCGGCTTACAAGGGAGCAGAGGATGCCAGAGGCCCCAGTTCACCTCTGCACAGCGCTGGAGTAAAGACAGCATGCTCCTTCACTTGTGCTGTGTTCTTGTGAAGCCTGCTGAGTGCCGGGAAAGGTTAAAGGTCATTTCCTGTTTCCCGGCACTCAGCAGGCTTAATGTGAACACTGCGCGAGTGATGGAGCATGCTGCTCTTCACTCCAGTGCTGTGCAGAGGCGAGCCGGGGCCTCTGACATCCTCGACTCCCTCGTAAGCCGCTGAGACAGGCGTGGGGCTCCCTCTGAAGCCAGTCCTGCAAACTGTGGAATGAAGTTCGCACAGGGCCCTGTGCGAGCAACATTCTTGCTCAAAGGATGGGCCGGCCCTGCTCCTGATGACCACAAGAGCTGTCCATTGAGCAGCACTCCCCCTCCCCCGCATTCTTCTCTGCCGCCTCCTGTCAGCTCTGATCAGGCAGAGCTGATTGTATTGAAAAGAAGAATGCCAGGGAGAGAGGGGAAAGAGGCAGAATACAAGCCTAGTGAGGGGGAGAGAGTATCATTCTTGAAGCTGGGGGAGTGGATAAGCGAGTCCAAAACAGTGAGAGAGGGAGGGATGGACCTGGGGGAGAGAATGGATGAATGATAGAGTTTGGAGGGCAGAAAGTATTGAGGGAGTGAGTCTGAGGAGTGAGATAGAAGGGATGAGTATGGAGAAGTAGAAGAGTGAATATGTGGGAAGTGTGTGAGCAGCATAAGCCTACAAGGAAGGAAAACAGTGGGGAGTGAGAAAGGAGAGATAATCCGGAGGAATGGATGAGTAATGGAGTCATGGGGTACACAGAAAGGGAAAGGTAAGCCTGGTGGAGCACAGAAAAGAGATAATTTGTACGAGTTGATGAATAAATAAAATTGCCGTCCCTACCCAAAAATGCAAAGGAAATGAGAATACCTCACCCAATCAGGAAGTTCAACAAATTCAACAAAGAACACCTCATAAATACCATTTCATCTCACATAGTTCTGGACTACACGGACCTGGATGATCTAACAAACAGATGGAACACGAACATACAAAATGCTTCAAACCCTACATCGAAAACCTCAGGTAATGCAAGCAAGCCCAGCTCCGAACCCTGGTACACGGAAACTCTAGCAAGATCGAAAAGAGAACTCCGCAAAATAGAGAGAAAATGGAGACAAACCAAATCCATCGAGCTCAAAACCAAATACATGACCCTTCTTACAAAGTACAAAGACGATGTCAACTCTGCTAAGAGAAACCATCACACTAACATATTAAGTAAAGCGATCAACAGACCGCGGGAGTTATCTGAACTCGTCAAATCTCTTACTAAAACATCCCAAAGCGACAACCTAAACAACTCCATCAAGGCCCAAACATTGGCAAACCACTATGCGAGCAAACTAACTGCCACAAGACCTACACCCTACCATGACTCAACACTACCGACACCACTAAACAACCTTGAGACCAACACAAATCAAGACCAGTTATGGAAACATTTCCACAAAATCGGAGACCAGCAAATTGCAACCATACTCACAAGCACCACATCCCCACTCGACCCCTGCCCAGCAACCTGGATCAAGGCAGTGAAACAGGACATAGCACCGTACATCTCGCACATAGTAAACCTATCACTACAACAAGGATTCATGCCCACTGAGCTAAAGAAATCCGTCATAAGACCTATTCTAAAAAACAGTACACTCAGCAGAGAGGACCCAGCATCCTGCCGCCCAATATCGAGCATACCATTCCTAGCAAAGATCATTGAAAAGGCGGTCCTATTACAACTCCACCTGAACGACAATGCTCCTCTAGATGACCAGCAATACGGCTTTAGACAACATCATGGGGTCGAAACCCTATTACTAGTTCTACTTAACAACCTACTCAAGGGCCTGGAAAACAAAAAGAAAATATATATACTCCTATTCATCGACATCTCAGCTGCCTTTGATACAGTTAACCATCGAACCCTCTTAAACAGAATCAAGTCAATAGGAATATCAGGAACCCCACTAAAGTGGTTCACATCATACATCTCAAACCGAATGCAACAGGTACAATTCAACGGCGAAAAAGCAGAAGCATTCTCTCAAACACAAGGTATACCACAAGGCTCTGCACTCTCAGCACTCCTCTTCAACGTATATATGCAACCACTATGCAAAATATTTACACAGCATAAAATCAACTACCACATTTATGCCGATGATATTATGCTGTACACACAACTTGACACTGACAACCTGGACTACAACTCACTCGAAACATGTCTTGGCGAGATGCAAAACTGGTTACAACAAAGCAGCATGACAATCAACCACAAGAAAACTGAGGTGATGTATATCTCAAGGAAAGCAAATTTTGACCCACCTACAGCAATAACCCTGTGCAACAACACTTATCAAACAAAGAAATAAATAAAATATCTAGGAGTTACATTTGACTGCGACCTAAAAATGGAAACTCACCTGCGCAAAACCAACAGGGCAGTCTTCTACAAACTAAGAGCTCTACAACCCATACGGAATATTATTGATCCCCACGACTTCAGATCCGTTGCTCAAGCACTCATCATGCCACATTTTGACTATTGCAACGCCATTCTTCAAGGACTTCCTAAGAAAACCCTGAACATCCTTCAAATGGCACAAAATGTAGCTGCCAGGATCATCATGAAGTAAAGTCTTACTGAACACATTACACCAGTACTAATTGAGCTACACTGGCTCCCCATAGCAGCCCGCACAAAATATAAAATACTGACGACCACCTTCAAACTCATCCACAGCATAGCACCATCCTTCCTCGACACCCTAATCAGATTGCAACCATCCAACAGAAACAGGAGAACCATCAATTCCAACACCCTCCACACTCCAACAGATATCAGATCAGTCAAAAAAATCACTAGTAACAGGGCTTTCTCATACACAGCACCGACACTATGGAACCAACTCCCACCCGACCTACGAGCCAGCACTGATCTAGCCGACTTTAGAAAGAAACTCAAAACCCACCTAGTTCAAAGTCATTTCAACCTGTACTAAATTCGCATGAGGGGCAACTCCCCCACAGCTCCACAGAAAACCTGTAATGTATAAATGTACATATGTAAATTATTATCCCCTTAGCTTAGAAGTAGATAATTTTCTGCGTGATGTGCTAACCTTTCGAATCTTTATGTACAAATCAAAATTATTCTGTCTTGATTCGACAGCATGATCCATGTAATCTTTCCCGCTTCTGATCGCTGGAAGGAGCAGTATACAAATGCTTGCTAAATAAATAAAAATAAAAATAAATAAAATAATTGATTCTGGGGCAGGGGAAAGAGAAAGAATGACCCTGGTTTGGGGGGAGGGGAAGAGGAATAGATGATGGGTGGTTGAATCAAGGTGGAGTGGATGAGTAGTTGAAACGGGAGGAAGTGATCTTGGGGAGCTGAGATGAATGATTAAGTCTGGAAAGGCATAAGCCTGTGCTGGGAGGGGGAGAAATAGAGGGGGAGAGCCTGGGTGAGGCATGAAAGAGGGTTTGAGCCACAGTAGATGTGAGGGACTGGAAGACGAAAGTAGACTGCAGGGTTGAAAGGACACAAAAGAGAACCGTGAGGGAGAGAGGGAAAAGAAGAAAAGGAGGGGAGGAGGGTGAAAGCAGAGTGTGTAGAAAGGAGAGGGACAGATTGAGGAGGGAGAAGATGCAATGACTCCAACCTTGCATCCACTTAAACCACACTGCACCCAGTCACATACCCACTGCTACCCATACAGTCACAGATCTATCCATCCAAATCCACTCAAAATTCACAGCCATCATCTACTCATATGCAGGCACCCGAACCTATAGACATCCTTGCCCCCCAAAAGCTCTATCTAAAAAGAGGTGGGCCAGCCAGATGGCTGAGTGGCTATGCACGAGAAGGAGTTGGAAACACTTTGTTGCAACTTACTACCATTTGGGGCCACATGAATTTTCAACTGCTAAAATGGAGTCACATCAGAAAAAAAGTTGGGATGCATTGCTTTAGAGTTTATGTTTATATGTATTGTTTACTACTGTTTAGATTTCTTTTAACAAATTCTATATGACTTATTACAGTTCATGGGTCAGGGATGCTAAAGTTCAAGGAGAGTTGAGTGGGGGATAGCCTAAGCAGGGTTCACAAGAGGGGGCTTTGTTAACTATCACAGGCTTTGACTGAAGACGTCTTAGGCATACTGTAAATAGAGGTTTGGCTGTTGCCCTGATGAGACAAAAGTCTGGTTAACCTCTGCTGTACTTGTCTGTACTGGTGGGCTAGCAAACATATTTTGAAGATGACGGATTGACCAGCAATGCCCTACCTTGGACTGACTCACTACAAAGCCTGAGCCCTCGCTTACTCCTGACCTGGTAAAAGGCGGTATATAAATACAGCTAAATAAATGGAAGAATGTACACCACTGGATCATTTCTCTGCTTAGCTACGATTCCTTCCACACGAGAAAAGAGTTCAGGTACTGAAGTGAGAATTCCCTTGTTAGGGGATTCAATACAGTTGCCATCTTTATTATTCCACCTTACCAAATGTGTCTGGGTGATGATTGTTTTCTTATTACATTCATCTCTACCAGTCAAAGGGCTGGAAAAGGACCTGGTTAAAGCCACCAGTAGTATTATTTTGGAGAAGTAGCCTAGTGGTTAGAGCAACTGCCTAGTACCCAGAAGATCAAGGGTTCGATTCCCACTGGCACTCCCTGTGACCTTGGGCAAGTCACTTTACCCTCCATTGCCTCAGAAGAAAAGTCTGGCAATCTACTTCCGGTGAAATATTGCCAAGAAAACCCAGAGGTAGCTGGGTCGCTACGAGTCAACACTGACTTGATGGCACTAAAAAAAAAAAGTATTATTTTAATAAAATGAAATGGAATCACACTACAAAATTTTATCTTTAAGTTATTTCAGATAGGTTTGTAAAAATTCTGGACATTTCAGTTAATAAAATCATTTACTTTGCTGAATTTGCTGAGGTTTTTATTAATTTTGCTGTAGAGTTCCTAGAACAATGCTATGGATTTGTGACAGGAAGATCATTCAGTTGCAGCTACTAAAGGATTTTTTTTCATTTTAAAATTAAAAACATAAATATAGCTATTTGAGAGTTCTTCTAAGGCTCTCTACTAGTTAAGTTAAATCTGTATTCAAGAATTGCTGTCTTATGCCTCTCACAGACTGGCCATTTCTGCTATACTATAAGGATCCTTTGGAACATTCTAGATACTTATTTGATTTAACTAAATAAAACATTATTTTTTTTCTGGTGGCCCTGGTTATATTTCAATAATGCTGAATACTGTAAGTCTTTCTTTCTTCTTACTGTATACTTTAATGATGTGCACAGGGTTGGCTTTAGGAAGTGATGAGTTAGGCGACTATCCCATGTCCCATACTTCCTGGCCTATCCTACCCACTACTTGGCCAGCAGTATTTGCCATCCAGCATGAGAGAAAGACTACATGTCAGGTCTAGCAGGGAACTGCTCTGTACCAGGACGGGCAGCCAGTCCTGGCTGCAGCTGAGCATTTGCCTCCTCTCCTTCAGTCAGATTTTAAACAGACTGACTATTCTAATATACTATTATGAGGCAATATGTAAGTGCTCTCTGGACCTTTGCCCATCCTCCTAATGAAGGCTTCAGGGGATGTGCTTCTATCATGAATGAATCCTTAGCAGAATCTTCTTTTCCTGTGATAGTTAAACATGCTTTGATTATGGTGCTGTGGACGTGACAAACTGGCAATGAAGTCTCCTGGATGTTATTGTATTAGTTGCCAGTGAGGGGGATGTGAAATTTCTCATAAGAAGATTCTCTGTGCCTGTGACATTTTTAACTTTGTCCTCATCCCCTAGGTTCCCTTTCCCTTCTTTTTGGCTCTTATTTTCAAAATTGTGATTTCATCAAGGGTTTTTTTTGGGGGGGAGGAGGGAGGGAGGGGGGAGAGACAAAGGGGGAATGCTAAGGGGTTTATGGAAGGGAAATGGGGTCAGTAAATATTATGGGTATGTGGGAATATGGGAATATGGGGAAGCAGAGGTTCTGGGATGGGGGAAGTAGCTGGATAGTGCTGTCAAGGAACCATCTTTATGGAAAGGAAATGGCAGTGAGAAGGAAGGGAGTTATGGCTGGAGGCTGGGCACACATGACTTCTGCATAGAAGAAAGCAACATAGATGTGGTGTGGGTCAAAATATTATGAAGTATGACTAAGGATGGGACTAAAATAGCATCTTGAAATGTTTCAAGTATTGGATCCCTGGTGAAGTGCTATAAAATTTCATGAATATTGCAGAGGCATGAAGGGCAGATTGCATGTCTCCAGGAGGCTTGACTTCATTATGCAGAGCACTCTAAACAAGGATAACGGGCAAGGGAAGCATATTTAGCAGTGCTGGTAGGCAAGGGAATGGCTTGTAAAGTTAATAAAAATTGTTAAGGATCCAAGAGGAAGGTTTGTGATCCTTATGCTTTCCTAGCAGGGAAAGTGTAGTTACTTACCCGTAACAGGTGTTCTCCGGGGACAACAGGAATCAGTCATCACATATGGGTGACGTCGGCACCAACGGAGCCTATGCAGTAATTTCTCCCCAGCTTTCAAAGAAAGTCTTTGGGAGATATACTACGCATGCGTGATCCCCTTCCCGCCTAAGGGTGCCATCTTGCCTCAATATGATATCATAGCACAAGATGGCAAAAGTCCCCCAGCGAGAAACAATTCCACGGGGAGGAGAGAGGGTTGTGAGGACTGGATTCCTGCTGTCCCCGGAGAACACCTGTTGCAGGTGAGTAACTACACTTTCTTCAGGAACAAGCAGGAAGTTAGTCCTCACATATGGGACTCCCCAGCTGCAGACTACTGAAAAACCTGTAAAAAGCCATGGGTGACCAGAAAAAGGTGAGCCATGAGCAGCAGCAACTGAGTCAGAAGACAACAGACCATGAATAACCCAAGCGTCCAGTGAGGAACCAGTTCACTGGTAGCCTGAACACAGCAAGGGCCGGAGAGCAGGAGTTTCCTACACCCCAAACAAATGATGAAGTACTGCCTGGCCGAAAGGCACTGTCCTGATGGGACTCCCTTTCCAGAGAGTAATGAGCTGTGAAGGTATGGACTGAGGACCAAGTGGCAGCCCGGCAGATTTCTGACAAGGGAACAGAATGCAGATTTGCCACTGAGGCCGCCATGGCCTGGATGCTGTGCACCATGACACGACGCTCCAGCAAAAGACCAGCCTGCTCGTAGACAAAGGCAATGCAATCTGCTGCCCAGGTGGACAGGATGCGCTTAGAGATCGCCATCCCCAACTGACTTTGGTCAAAGGAGACAAAGAGCTGAGAAACTCGGTGGTAGCCCTGGGTGTGCTGGAGGTAGAAGGAAAGTGCCCACTTACAGTCTTGTGTATGAAGGACAGCCTCCACCCTGCTGGCGTGGGGCTGTGGAAAAAAGGTGGGTAGCACCACCGGCTGGTTAAGGTGGAACGGTGGACACCACCGTGGGCAGGAACTTGGGGTGCATACGGAGCATGACCCTGTTCCTATAGAACCTAGTGTACGGTGGGTCCACCACCAATGCTTGGAGCTCATTGAGACGGCGAGCAGAAATGAGCGCCATGAAGAACAGTACCTTCCAAGTGAGATACTTAAGGTGGCAGGAGCCGAGAGGCTGAAACGGTGCTGCAGTAAGCTTTGAGAGTACCACATTCAAGTCCACTCTGCTACCGGGGGACGGATGGGAGGCTTCGAGAGGAGGAGACCTCTCAGGAAGTGAACCACTAAAGGCTGAGCAGAGAGGAGTTTTTCCTCAATTAGATGGTGGTGCGCTGCCAGCGATCTGAGGTGCACCCTAAGAGAGTTAGTATTCAAACTTGCCTGAGACAGGTGAAGCAAATACTGCAGCACCAACTGGATGGAGCAGGAGAAGGGGCTGATCTGCCTCTCCACGCACGAGGAGATCCTCCGCCACTTGAAGGCATACACCCAGCAGGTGGAGGTCTTACGGGAGGCCAGGAGCACCTCCTCCACCTCTGTAGAGAGGCTGAAAGGAGCCAGGGCTACCAGCTTAGCAGCCAGGCCATGAGCATCAAGGACTACAGGTTGGAGTGCAGGAGAGTGCCCCCTTTCGGCATCAGTAGGTCTGGGTCGCATCCCAGGGGAACCGGGTGCACCGTGGACAGGCAGAGAAGCAGGGGAAGCCATGGCTGTCTGGCGCACTGTGGAGCTATCAAGGTCACTGTGGCCCAAACACCCTGAACCTTGGAGGGTCTTGGTGATCAGGGGCATGGGTGGGAGGAGGTAAAGGAGACCCTCCACCCATGAGATCAGGAAGGCATCTGCTGCCACCCTGGCAAGATGTGGCTGCCGAAAACAGAAACAGGGCAGCTGGGCTTTGGCTGGGCTGGCAAAGAGATCAATCTGTGGGAGCCCCCAGTGCTAGAATAACCGGTGGGCAACTTGGGTCCAGCCTCCACTTGTGTAACTGGAGGACCCAGCTGAGCCGGTCCACCAGGGCACTGTCCTGGCCCGGGAGGTATACTGACCACAGAAGCATCTCATTGTTGCTGGCATAAGTGCAGATGCCCACTGCTTCCTGGCAAAGGTGGGACGACCCCGTGCCCCCTTGCTTGTTTATGTAGAACATCGTCACCTGATTGTTGGTGTGGACCAGTACTGGTTGGTCCCACAGGCGGTGGCAAAAAACCCAGAGGGCTAAGGCAATGGCCCAGAGCTCCAGGAAGTTGATTTGCTAGAGGCTCTCTGCCAGCAACCAAATGCCCTGAGTGCAGAGGTCACTGCAGTGGGCTTCCCACCCCACTTTTGAGGCATCCGTCGTGAGGATTCTCCCAGGTGTGGCGGTCCGGAAAGGCATCCCTGGCAGCAGGTGCGGGAGGTGTTGCCACCAGCTGAAGGAGTCAGCCAGGGGACTGGTGACAATCACCCTATACTGCAGGCACCCCATGGCTGTGACCACTGAGAGCAGAGTGCCCACTGGGCTGCCTGCATCCGCAAGTGGGCATCCAAGGTGACATGTACTGTGGATGCCATGTTCCCTGTAGGCAGAGCATGTGTTGGGCAGATGCCGAGCGGCAGCGCTGGCTGCCCTCCATGTGCACCTGGAGGTGCAGGGCTCTGTTCCTTGGAAGAAAAGCCCTGGCCTGGACCGTATCCAGCTGCGCCCCTATGAATGCTAGGTTTTGAGATGGCTGGAGATGAGACTTTGGGTAGTTGACTACGAACCTCAAGTGCTCAAGGACAAGGATTGTGCGGCCTGTCGCTTGTTGTACTTCAGCGGTGGTGCTGCCCTTTACTAACTAATCATCCAGACAGGGGAAGACGAAGACCCCCTGGAGCCTGAGGTGGGCTGCGACAACCGCCAGGCAATTGGTGAATACCCATGGGACAGTGGCCAGCCTGAAGGGGAGCACTCTGTACTGGTAATAACCTCCACCCACCACTAAGTGAAGGTACTGCCTGTGGAGGGGGTGGATAAGGATGTGCATGCACGCATTCTTTAAGTCCAAGGAGCATAGCCAGTCTCCTGCTGGAGGTATGGCAGCAATGTTCCAAAGGAGAGCATCTTGAACTTCTCCCTCACCAGCTCCCGCAGGGTCCAGAATGGGATGAAACCCTTCAGCCCTTTTAGGGACCAGGAAATAGCAGGAGTAGAACCCCCTGCCCCTGAGGTGGATGGGAACGGGTTCCACTGCCTTGCTTGTTGGCCCATGAGTTCATGCTGGAACAGGGTCCGGTGAAGGGGAGTCCTGGGGGGGGGGGGGGAGTGGCATCTGTAGAAGGTAGAGGAGGTAACCCTCCCTGAGCACCTGGAAGGCCCACACACTGGTAGTGATGGCTGACCACCTGTGGGCGTAATGTACCAGATGACCCCCCATGTTCTGCAGGGCTGTACCTCCTGGGGGAAGAGCAGCTATGCCCAAGGCATCAAAATCTCCCTCCAGGTTGCACCGGTGGTGCGGTCTGGGGCTTATGTGGGCCATGCCCCTATCCCTTGGCCTGCTGACCCTGTTGGGGAGCTGGGAAGGCGGGTACTGGGATAGTTTCTGTAAGCTTTCCTCTTCTTCGGGAATGAGGACCTTCTGCCTGAAGCCTTCCTTCGGGAAGGGTCAGCGGTCTTCTTGGAGAGCCTGGCCCTTGTTAGGTACTCAGACTCCAACCCGGCAGCCTTGTCTGTCATGGGTTCATCAAAGAGGTTCTCACCCTGGCAGGGGACATCGACCAGTTTGTCCTGTATCCATTGCTCCAGGTCGGATGACTGTAGCCAAGCCTGGCATCGGGCACTAATGCCCGCCGCAGCCACTCTAGCGCTGACTCGAAGCCATCATAGGCAGCCTGAGTAATAAACTTGGAGCCCTTTCTGACTGCGGAGGACAGGGTCCACAACCACTGGAGAGGTTCTTCCAAGAGCCCAGCTGAGAACCCAGCGAGCTTCTTTGCCAGATCCCATAGGTACATGCCCATGTACAGCTGGTAGGCCTGGATCTGGCTGACAAGCATCGAGCCCTGGAAGCACTTCCTACCTACGAAGCATCGAGCCCTGGAAGCACTTCCTACCTACCCGGGGGCACCGAGGAGTGCATCATCTGGCTCTTGCCTACCCATGGCTGTCTCCATAACCATGCAGTTATAAGGCAGTTGAGCTTTTTGGAAGCCAGGGCTCCAGCAGATCCAGTACATCGAGTCTGACTAGACTATTGCTCTGTGTTTTGTCTTGACTAGATTGTAAGCTCTGACGAGCAGGGACTGTCTCTTACATGTCTATCTGTACAGCGCTGTGTGCGACTAGTAGCGCTATATAAATGCTCAATAGTAGTAGTAGTAGAGTCCAGCTGCCTGTTTATGATGGACACTGAGGATGGTGTCTCTCACAAGCAGCCGATCCAGGATGGGGGGGGGGGGAATGGGAACTGTAAGTGCCTCCTCCTGCGGAGCCTCATACTGGAGGATCTCTAGGTCCTCTGTATGAGTGTCCTCCTCCAATTCTATAGTGAAAGTGAAGGCCTTTGCCATGTCCCTCATGAAGCTGAGGAAAGCCATGTCCTCTGGAGGGACTGGTGTCATGTTTCCAGCGAAGACGGGTCCGAGGGTATGTCCCGATAGAGGCAGATGTCCAGGGACTCACATTCCTCAGTCTCCCAATCTGATTCTGAGGCAGTGGAGGAGTCAAGGGTTTCCAGGGTCTCGGGGTCGTGCCTCAGCCCCGATGGCTATAATGCCCCAGCCGCCTGCCACTCAGAGCAGAGGGAACTGAGCGGGGAAGACAGTGGTCACCAGGAACGGGACCGGGATAGTGACCAACACCGAGGGATCTCTCGAGGCCAGTGGCGCTTCAGGATCGGCTCAACCTCCGTGAAGTCCCTCGACGTAGAGGGCTCGATGGTTGGGTGTGATGAGCTGAAGGAACTGGGAATCAGAGCCCGCTGCTGGGCCAAGAAGGCAGACAAACTGCGCTCCAAGACTCCCACCCTGGCCTTGAGACCAGATGGTTCTGCAGCCTTGAGTACAAGCACTGAGGACTTCGGGCCCGGTGCCGGCTCCGTCGAGGAGTCCTCCTCGATGAGGATGGCCTCAGAGGTCTGAGGCTGATCCCTCAATGTCGACGGCTCCTGTCGGGGAAATTTAGAAGGCCTCTTCTGGCCATCACCCCACTACCCCTGACTCATCTCCTGGCACGGTCTTCGAGGGTTTCCGGCTTTTCTGGCAGCCCACATTGGTGGAGCTCCAATCAGAGGCACTATGGCCTTGGGGCTCCAAGGCAGCTCGGTCCCCATGAGGATATGAGGTCCCTGAGGAGGACTTGGAGCGAGGTCTCGTGGCTGACTCCGGGGCTGAGTCAACTTTGTAAAAGATGGACTCACGCCGCTGCTGATGGCTTTTAAGGGCCTTGGGAGTCATCTGCTTATAGAGACTGCAGACCAAGAGATCATGATCTGGCTCAAGGCATCGAAGGCAACAGTTGTGCGGGTCCATACGTGACATGTTGTGTGTGCAGCGATCGCACAACTTGAAGCCACTGATCGAGGCCATGGCAGGAAAGACGACCCCCATGAAGTCAAACTCACTTGGCCCGGCCAGCAAAAATGCACGAACCTGCTCTGAATGAAAATAGAATAAAAAGAAAGGAAAGGAAAGAAAAGAACACGAGAAAACATGATGCCCGAGGCAAGCGGACTTGGGGAAAGAAGGGACCAGCATGCGACTGGAGAAAAGCAAATTTTAAGATAAAAACTATCAACTTTTTCCAAGAGGAACAGATACAGGTCCGATGGGCTCTATGGAAAAAAGAAGACTCAGGCAAGATGGCATCCTTCGTCGGGAAGGGGACCACATATGCATGGTGTATCTCCCAAAAGCTTTCTTTGAAAGCTGGGGAGAGATTAACACGTGGGCTCCGTCGGCGCCAATGTCACCCATATGTGACTTCCTGCTTGTTCCCGGAGAAAATTTAAGCCAATGTATGTTCCCCTAATGATGATGGGAATATTTTCTTACTTGAGATTATAAAATGATGTATTGGGTGGGGGACCTGCCTCTGGTGGCGACAGACAACTTAAATATGGTCATGGATTTGAACCTTGATAGGTTTCCCACTCATGCTGTGAAACAGGGTGGTGGCAATAAAGGGTTACCTCATTTATACAGAAGTCTGGGAGTGGCTGATATTTTGAGGGAGGCCTTGGAGAAAGCATATATTCATATCTCAAGAGCTCATGAAGCACTATCTTTTCATATCACAGAGGTGGTTCTCTCAGATAGCTGAGATAAGGTTTCTTACAGTGTAACAGACCATACCAGTGATATGGATGGAGGTGTTTAGTTTATTAATCAACATGATAGACCATTTTTAAAACCAAAAGAATTAAAATAGTATAAAATAGAATATGAACAAGGGACATGGGGACAGAGAGACAAGTCTAAAGAAGGGAAGACAGAGACAGGACAGAGATTAGCTGAAAAAAACTGCTGAGGCAAGAACTCACTCAATTGAGTCCATTAGGACCACCACCAAATACTTCAGTGAAAAGGAGACATTTTACTTACCAGATAATGTCTTTTCTTGAGTCCTGCTAGACCAGTCCGGATAAGTGGGTTATGTTTCTCTACCAACAGATTGATGGAGACAAATGAAAAGCCCAGGTTTCAATGACATCACTCCCTTGCTCCTATTCGCCTCAGCCACCAGAGTTCCCTTCAGTATTTGTTCCAAAGCATATGGGAGAAATATAATAAGCCTCACACAACTTCAATATGGAAGACAATGAGCATTTAAAACAGTAAGAACTTTATATAGGAAAAAAACAGCAACAGAAGGCTGTCAGTAGAGGATAAATCTACAGAGCCTAGAATGTAAAGCATAGCAGACCTTAGGGACCACTGCAAAAAAAAAAACCAGAGCAGACACAGTTTCAAGGACAGGCCCTGAACTGGTCTAGCAGGACTCAAGGAAAGGACATTATCTGGTAAATAAAATGTCTCCTTCCATATCATCCTGCTAGACCAGTCCATACAAGTGGGACATACCAAAGCTATGACTCCACTGGGCGGGAAGAAGACATAGCAGCTCAAAAAGCCTCAGAGCCAAAGGCTGTGTCCACCCTCACATGGACATCCAAGTAGTAATGGTTGTCAAAAGTTTAAAGTGATGCCCATATTGCTGCCCAATAAATATCTACAGGGGCTACAGTGCTATGTTCTGCCCGAGGACACTTGTGCTCGGGTAGAATAGGCACGCATACCCTCCAGAATTGGCTGGTTCTGCAACAGGTACACTGAGGCAATGGCCTCTTTAATCCAGCACCCCACTGTAGATTTAGCCACCACATCGCCTTTACATGGGCCACCAAAGAGCACAAAAAGATAGTCTGATTTATGAAAAGAATTCATAGCCTCCAAGCACCGGAGCAGCAATCTCTGTACATCTAGCAGGCGAAGATCCTTATTCTTCCCGACACTGCTCCTTAGAGATGGAGGGTAAGCAAACCACCTGGTTCACATGAAAGGAAGAAATCACCTTAGGCAAGAAGGAAGGCACAGGCTGAATAGAAACGGCCTCCTCAGAAAAGGATAAGTAAGGATCTCGGAAAGACAGAGCCTGCAGCTCAGAAATACGCCTTGCAGAGCACATCATAACCAAAAAGACCCTCTTGAGCATCAAATCCTTCAGAGAAACACGCTTCAGTAGCTTGAAAGGCATCAACATAAGGGCCCTGAGCACCAGACACAGATCCTAGGAAGGGACCACAGTCCAGAGGGGTGGACGCAGATGCTGAACTCCCTGGAGAAAGCATGAGACATCTGAAATTTGCCTGCCACTGGACTTCGGAAACAGGCCAAAGCTGCCACCTGAACCTTCAGGGAGCTAAGGGAAAGACCCTTCTCCAGGCCATCCTGCAGGAAGGCCAGCAGAGACAGCAACTTGGCTGCCTCAGGAGCCAACTGGGGTGCGCCCCACCATTGCTCAAAGAGGCACCAGACCCACACCTATGCTAGCTTCTCCGAAACATACTCCCCTCAGCCAATCTGGCACCAGCATTATGATCCTGCCCAGGTGGTACTCTCTATGCCGAATCACACGCTCCATCAGGGTCCATAGAAGACACATACAGTGGGTCTTGGTCTCACTCATCTTTAATATCTTCCTGGCCCCCCTCACTCTGCTAATTCAGCAGTCTGGACTGTCGGCATACTACTACGCCAATATCATCCTTCTTCAACATACTAGATCTATCACCCTGAATCTTGCCCTGCTGAACCCCTGCCTCTCTCCGGTTCTCCAAGGACACTACTCAGGACGCTACCAGAGATGCTTCTGAGAGGGAATGGGCCTGGATGAGCCAGTTGTCCACTTGAATTGTTTCTTTGGCTTTGCAACACTGCATATAAGGTGGCTGGCAGGCAGATCCCTCCGAGAGCCTTTGAGAGCCTTCTGCAATCTTCGGGAGAAAGCAGGAGGAACAGAGGAGGAAGGAGGTTGTGGCTGTGTGAGGCAGTTGTATTCTTCCAGATCCTTCCAATTTCTGGCTGCTCAACAGGCTCTTATCCAGGGTAAGAGTGTGGAGTTGAACCAATTTTCCCTCCTCCTATGGCTACTGAAAAGACTGCAGTCTAGTGGAGTCTCCCACGTCACGCTCTAGTGAGAGATCAACCTGCAGGCTGTCGTTCACGTGCGTGTTAAATCAATCTTTCCTTCTCAAATCCTCAGAATTTTCTTCAGAGAGGAGAAAAATCCATCCACCATCTGCTGGAGACAAAGAAATACTGAAGGGACCTCTGGTGGTTGAGGTGAATAGAGGCATGGGAGAGATGTCATTGAAATCTGGGCTTTTCATTGGTTCTTTGTCTCCACCAATCTGCTGGTAGGGGAACATAATCCACTTATCTGGACTGATCAAGCAGGACACTATGGAAACATAATTTTAAGTCCCTCCTTAAACTTTGTGGGAGACTCCTCCAACCTAAGAGCAACCAGGAGGTGGAAGGGAGTGAGAAATATCATGCCTAAACCAGGACAGGATCCAAAACTAGTGGAGTTTTAAAGGGCAATGTGGATTTGAAATTGTTAGCAAAAATATTAATGGATAGCTTGGCAGTTGGCAGTGGTGATACTGAAGTTGGTTAAGGAAGATCAGGTTGGCTTTGTTAAAAGTCAACATGCTGCACACAATATACAAAAATTGGCAGGCCTTTTTATTTGAAGTTATTCAAAAATATGGAACTGGAGGTTACTTCTCTGGCATTTTACAGGTCTTATGTGCAGACCCTCAAGCAGCTCTTATTGCTGATTAAACAATTTCAGATGATTCTTCTTTGGCTAGGTGAACAAAATAGAGTTGCCCCTTGTTACCATTAGGGGTATGTTTACTAAAAGATAACGTGTGTTAAGTGCCATTGCATCCATAGAAATAAAAAGGCTCTGGGCATTTAACATGCCTTAAGTCATTAAACTGCGTTAAACCTTTTGGTAAACATGCCCCTTTATTGTTTCTTTTATTTTTGGAACCTTTTCTACAACCACTACTAGGGAAACTAAACAAAGAGAGCAAGAGCAGGAAGTTATGAAATTAAATATTTAGTATTTGCTAATGACATCTCTTTGATGTTAACACAGTCAAGGAATTCCCCGGGAGCAGTCATGAAGGAGTTCACAGAATATGGGCGGGTTTCCGTTTTGAAATTCAATTTTACTAAATCGGAAGCTATTGTAATTAATATAGATATGGAGAGATTATGGATGGGGGAGATGGAGGTGGAATTTCTTCTGAAAAGTGCAAGAGACTCTGTCTGCTATCTAGGAAACAATCTTCCCTTGTGCTAGGGGACCTGTAAAAGCTTAATATAGGATCAGTTCAAAGAGAGACAAAAGCCTTTTGCAAAACTGGATGGCTTTTTCAATCTCATTGATGGGGAGGGCCTTTTTACCTAAAATGATCATTGTAGCCAAGTGGCTTTATGTGATGCAAATACCTCTCCTTTTTATACAGTGTAAAGATATAGCAAAGTTAAATACCATTTTGAGTAGATTTTTGTGAAAAGGGAAGAAAACAGAGTGCAGTTAAGGTCATTAATGAATGTTAGGATCAAGGGGGGGGGGGTTGCACTTCCATTATTTTGTGGTACAATGTGGTATGCAATATCTGCCATTTGAGGAAATGGCTGTGAAATGTCTCTATCAACACATCAGTGCAATGGGAAATGAAACACATTAGATCCTTAGGGGCTGCATTTGTTCTTCATGAAAGGAAAGGACAACTTCCAATTGGTCATTAAGGGATGTCTGGTCATCAAACCTCTCAGATAAATGTGGAGATGGATATGTAGATGAAAGAGATATAATATTCAGGTTACTCTCTTGTTGACACTAAAAGGAAATGGAGAATTTCCAGTGGGAATGGAGAGTAAAGTTTTTGGGTGTGGGCTGAGGAGGATAGCCATTTTTGAGGCTACAGCAGGATAGGTTTTTGTCATTTCAAACATTGATGGAAACATTTGGACTATCAAATAAGGAGATTTTGCATTGCTGCAGTCTAGATACCTTGTTCAGTCTTATTAGCAGAAAGACCTAGTGGAGGATGTCAGAGAGCAGTTAGAAGATTGTTATTGAAGCAGGAAGCAGTATGCAAGATCTTTCATTTTTATAACAAACTTGTGCAGGAAATGTGCACAAGTAGATTTGCTGTGGAGGCAAATACTCATAATAGAAACTTTTTCAAGTGCATTTCATAGTAAAACACGTGTGAGCGAGTCAGTTGGGCCATTAGATGATAGAGGGGTAAATGGGGCACTATGGGAGGACAAGGTCATAGTGGAAAGAGTGAATGAATTCTTTGCTTCAGTCTTTACTGAAAATGATGTAGGGAAGTTACACATGCCAGAAATTATATTTAAAGGTGATGTATCTGAGGAATTTAAACAAATTTCAATAAACCTGGAAGATGTGTTACAGCAATTTGATAAAGAGTAGCAAATTATCTGGACCGGATGGTATACATCACAGGGTACTGCAGAACCTCCAAGACTGGAGAGTAGCCAACATAATGGCAATTTTTAAAGAAGGTTTCAGAAGTGATCTGGGAAACTACAGACCAGTGAGCCCGATATCAGTGCCGGGCAAAATGGTAAAAAACATTATAAAGAACAAAATCACTAAACATGTAGATAGTTATGGTTTAATGGGACAACACCAACATGGATTTAGCCAAGGAAAGTCTTGTTTCACTAATCTGGTATATTTTTCTGAAGGTGTGACTAAGCAGGTAGATAAAGTTGAGTCAGCTAATATGGTGATTCTGGAGAAAGGTGAATAGAGAAGTATCCCAGGGATTTGTGCTGGTCCTGCTGCTTTTTAGTATATCCATAAATGACCTGAAAATTGGGAACAATGAGTGAGGCGATTAAATTTGCAGATGACACAAAATTGTACAAAGCTGTTAAAATCCAAGAGAGGACTGTGAAAAATGTAGTATTTACCGGTGAAAAGCGGTATATAAATACAGCTAAATAAATAAATAAAATTGCAAGAGGACTTTGAGAAACTGGTAGACTGGTGCAAAGGGCAGATGAAATGTGATGTGGACAAGTGTAAAGTTATGCACTTGGGACGCAATATTCAATTGGAACGGCTATGCACCACTATGGCACATAGCCTTTACCGCCAACCTTTAACCTTAGATATTCAATGCCAGGGTGATATGCAGCCCCAGCATTGAGTATCCACGGTCACCACACAGCCTCCGATGCTGCAAAAGCTAACCAAGTAGCTGCAATTTGTACTGCTACCCAGTTAGCTCCCGCGGGTAAAACTAGGCTAGCTTTTGCAGCACCTAGTTTTACCCACAGGTTGCTAACCGGGTAGCGATGCAATATCACTACTACCCGGTTAGCAACTGTTGCCACGCCTGGAACGCCCACGACACACCAAAATTTTAAGTGGTTAGCATTGGGGTGTAAAGCAGCATTAGTTGGGGATATTCAGTGGCATAAACCATGTTAGTGCTGTTGAATATCCCATTCAGTGCATTTTACATGGTTTACAGGTCTGTAAACCGTGTAAATGCCTTTCCAATATCGGGCCCTTAGGGATTAACCCTTTGAAGGCCTACTTTAAATTTTTAATCCATATTCTGCAGCCGGATTAATTTTTGCATATTTCAGGAAAATTGTACCTGTCTTATTCAATATGT
Organism: Ichthyophis bannanicus; assembly: GCA_033557465.1. NCBI lineage: Eukaryota > Metazoa > Chordata > Amphibia > Gymnophiona > Ichthyophiidae > Ichthyophis > Ichthyophis bannanicus. The sequence continues at coordinate 557,377,879 of CM066034.1, read as the reverse complement.
TCTAATAGTGATTTTCCTTCTGCTATGGTCATATATTATATACCATTTGATAGGAATATTTAGTCAGAATTTTGGATCCTGAGAATTTTGGGCTGGGCCTGGAAAGGGTTAACAACCCAAACTACAGTTACACAATGCAAGGTTCCACATTTGGAATCACCACCCAGGAAAAGGATCTAGGCGTCATGATGGACAGTATGTTGAAACTCTCTGCCCAGTGTGCAGCAGCATCCAAGAAAGCAAATAGAATGTTAGGAATAATAAAGAAAGGAATGGAGAATAAAGCCAAGGATATTATAATGCCTGATTAATAGTAGTAGTAGTAGCAATAGTATCGCTTCATGGTGTGACCATACCTTGAAATTGTGTGCAATTCTGGATGCTGTATCTTAAAGAGGATATAGCAGAAACAGAAAAGGGACAAAGAAGAGCTATCAAAATGATAAAGGGGATGGAAGGATAGCCCTATGAAGGAAGGTGGTTACGGCTCTTCAGCTTGGCTTGGCTGAGGGGAAATATGATAGAGGTCTTTAAAATAATAAGTGGAGCAGACTGGTTAGAGATTGTTTGTTTACTCCTTCAAAAAGTAGAAAGACTAGGGGACATGCAATGAAGCTACAATGTAGCACGTTTAATGCTAACTGGAGAAAATATTTTTTTCACTCAACTGGAATTCTTTGCAAAAGGATATAGTAAAAGTTGTTAGCATAGCTTGGTTTAAAAAAGGTTCAGACAAGTTCCAAGAGGAAACGTCCATAAAGCATTATTAAAGTGGACTAGGGAAATCTACTGCCTACTCCTAGGATAAGCAGGATAGAATCAGTCTACTTTTGGGAACCTGGACTTGTGTCCTGGGTTGGCCACTTTTGGAAACAGAATACTGGGCTTGATGACCTTTGGTCTGACCCAGTATAGCATTCTCTTATGTTCTTATGTCAGAGGTGGCAGCTAAATGGAGTCCAAAGGTAGGATTGCAAATAAGTAGAGGGTGTTGTACTACAGCAGCATCAGTCTAAATGTATATTGAGGTGATTTATTTCACCAGAACAGGAAGTTAGGGCAAAGATAATTCAAGATGGTAGATACTGAAATGCAAGGTGGTTGAGTGTTCCTTAGGGTATTCATTTTGGCATTGTGAGGTTCTTCAGAAATATTGGGGACAGATGTGTTAATACGGGGGGGAGGGAGGGTGGATATTAGGGTAAACTCTATTAGTGAAGGCATCTGCCTGCCTATTTGATGACCTTTCTGCATAAGTCACTTAACCCTCCATTGCTTTGGAAGAAAGGCCTGGCAATCTACTTCCGGTGACACTGCCAAGAAAATCCAAGAGCTTCTGGGTCGCTAGGAGTCAGGACTGACTCAAAGGCACACATTGCATTTTTGCTGCATTATAAGCCCTGAAAAAGGGAAAATTTGTTTTTGAAAATGGCATGGTTCCTTGCTCAAAAAGGTGAAATTAGGCCTTATCTTCTAATTGGCGTTCCTTGTTCCCTGTAAAATAGTTATCTCCAAGTTATAATACCCTGTTCAATGTAATTTCAGTTTGTTCAATGTAAACCGCACTGATGCAGAATAGTGCGGTATATAAGAGAATGTAAATAAATAAAATAAATAAATAATTCCAGACCAGTCCTGCACCTTTGGGTAGTCAACCTCCTCTAGCAACTTGGAGACTGAGCATGTCATCTTTTTAATGATGGCAGCTGGCACCACCCACCAGCCCCAGTAACCTATTGACAAAGCAGATTCACAGGAGCAACAAATAAGTAGTCAAACTTTACAACAAATTCTATCTAACCTTGGACCCCCCAACCCTAATAGGGGTCCTCCTTCTCCCAGAACAAGGAGGCTTACCTGTGGACTGCATAGTTGAAAAGACCCAAAGATCCTAATACATAAGCTTGCCATTAAAAAGGCAAACTAAATACTGAGCGTAAGACCCAATGAAATTCTTAGAGCATCAGGCAAAAATGACAGACAGCACTCCTGCCAAGACTTACCCATCTCCAACACTCGCACTGCACTTTAGTAATACCCTTGAGCACCCAAAACAAACAGTCATATTCTTCAGGCCGGGGGTTGCGCTGCTGAACACTATTAGCAATCCGGGAGAGTTCTGGGACCGGACTGGAGTTACTCAAAGAAATAGTAATTACGCTTACCTGGTAATTGTAGTTCCTTTAGTTCTGACAGTGCAGTCCTCATACATCTGGGTAGTCAACCTCTTCCCGCAGCTAGGAGACTGGCATATCAAAATTATGACATCACTGGAGATATATACTGACCCCTTTGCTCCTCCTCCTTCCAGTGTGAACTATTAACAAAGCAGACTCAAAGGAGCAATAAAGAAATAAGAAGCAATAACCATACAAACGCGTTGAAAAACAAATCTCAGCTTATCAATCACTAAAAAAATTTTTATTTTTTTTTTGGAAATGTATGATGATACATTACCGCATGTCCTGCTTGCTACTCGACCCCTGCAGCATCTGAAACAGAGGAACACAGTAAAGCAGAGACTGTAAAACAGAGGAGTCGGCTCACCGCCCACATTCCGTTAGCTCGAACTCCAAGCAGAAACCCTGAAAAGAAAGATCAAGGGTGGGAAGGAGGACTGCACTGTCAGAACTAAAGGAACTACAATTACCAGGTAAGTGTAATTACTATTTCCTTATCGTTCCTCCAGTGCAGTCCTCATACATCTGGGATGTACCAGAGCAGTATTCACGGGAGGGGATCTTATCGAGCGACAGATAACACCGCCGCTCCAAAGCGGTCATCAGCAGCAGAAGCCACATCTAGGCGGTAATGTTTACTGAAAGTATGCAACGATGACCAAGTCGCCGCCCGACAAATGTCCGCGGGCGGCACCAAGCGACTCTCCGCCCACGAGCAAGCCTGCGCTCTAGTGGAATGTGCCCATAACCCGAATGGCACCGAACGTCGCTGAAGCAGGTACGCAGAAGAGATTGCTTCCTTAATCCATCTGGAAATGGAAGCCTTAGTCGCCGCTGCGCCCTTACGCGCTCCTCCAAAGAGAACAAACAACCGATCCGTTTTACGAAAGGGCTCAGTGACCTGTAAATAACGCCGCAAAACCCGTCACACGTCCAAGCGTCGGAGGACCGGGTCCGACCCTCCCCCATCAAGGTTCCCTAGAACCGGCAGAGACACTACCTGATTGACGTGAAAGGGAGAAACCACTTTCGGCAGAAAGGAAGGAACCGTACGCAAGGTTAGCTTACCCTCCGAAAAGATAAGAAACGGTTCGCGACAGGACAAGGCCTGCAATTCAGAGATACGGCGAGCAGAGCAAATCGCTACCAGGAAAACTGCTTTCAAAGTCAAATCTTTCAACGAAGCGCGCTTCAACGGTTCAAAGGGCGAGTTGGACAAGGCAGTAAGCACCAAATTAAGATCCCAAGCCGGGACCCCGGAACGAGAAGCGGGACGCAGCTTAGTCACCGCAGTCAAGAATCTCTGAACATCCGGGTGACAACCCAACGACACGCCGTTGATCTTGCCCCGATAACAAGCCAGCGCCGCGACCTGTACCCGCAGAGAACTGGCTGCCAAGCCCTTGGAAAAACCGTCCTGGAGAAAATCCAGAACTACCGGAACAGTGACTGTGGACGCCCGAACCCAGTGCCTCGAACACCAATCCTCAAAGAGTCGCCAGATACGCACATACGCCAGCGACGTAGAGCGACGTCGCGCACTCAGCATGGTGGAGACCACCGCCGCGGAATAACCACGCTTCCGCAACTTCGCCCATTCAATGGCCAAACCGTAAGCGAGAACCGACTCACTTGAGGCATGAAGAGCGGCCCCTGGATCAGAAGATCCGGGAGCTCCGGAAGCCTCCAGGGCTGACCGTCCAAGAGCCAGACGAGATCCGCGAACCACGGATGACGAGGCCAATCGGGCGCCACCAGGAGAACCCTCCCCGGATGCCGCCCGATTCTTTGTACCACACGGCCTATCATCGCCCACGGTGGAAACACATACAGCAGACCGTCCAACGGCCACTGCTGGAGGAGGGCGTCTATGCCTTCGGACATCCACTCTCGACGTCGACTGAAGAAGCGAGGAACTTGGGCAGACAGGAAAGTCGCCATCAAATCCATCACCGGCGTCCCCCAGCGTTGAACAATTTGATAGAACACCTCGGGGTGTAATTGCCACTCTCCGGCATCGACGTGTACTCTGCTGAGAAAGTCGGCCTGCACATTGTCCTTTCCCGCAATATGGGCTGCCGATATCGCTGTCAAACGGGACTCCACCCACAGGAATAACAGAGACGCTTCCGCTTCCATGGCAGTACTGCCCGTGCCGCCCTGAGGATTGATGTATGCAACCGTTGCCGAGTTGTCCGAAAGAACTCAAACCGCTCGGTTGGACACTGTCCACTCGAAGGCTAGAAGCGCTAACCGAACTGCTCGAAGTTCCAATCGATTGATTGACCACGCCGCCTCCGGGGGAGACCATAGACCCTGCACAAATAGGCCCTGACAATGCGCTCCCCAGCCGCCGAGGCTGGCATCCGTCAACAAGGGAAGCCACTCCGGCTGTTCCAGAGGCATTCCGGCCGCCAGAGACTGAGGAAGTAACCACCACTGAAGAGACCGGCGAACCGACGGAGGACAGGGCAGCCTTTTTCGGAGAGAATTGTTCTGATGAGACCAACGACGGAGCAGAGCGCGCTGCAAAGGACGCATCTGCACCTTCGCCCAAGGCACCGTCTCCAGAGTTGCTGCCATGGTGCCCAGCACGCGTAGATAATCCCAGGCCAAAGGATTTGGCTGCGATCGGAAGGTTCGTAAGAGCAACCGTAAGGCCTCCGCCCGCTCGTGGGGGAGAAACACTTGTCCTGCCTTGGTATCGAATCGGACTCCCAGATACTCGAGATTCTGAGAGGGCTCTAAATGGCTCTTGGTCAGGTTGATCACCCAACCCAGGCTCTGGAGAAAACGGACCACCTTGTCTGTCATCCGAAGACTTTCTTCGTAGGACTTCGCCCGAATCAACCAATCGTCCAGATACGGGTGGACAAGAACGCCCTCCCGCTTTAATGCCGCCGCTACGACCACCATGATCTTTGTGAACGTACGTGGCGCCGTAGCTAGACCAAAGGGAAGAGCTCGAAACTGGAAGTGACCCCATGGAAGGGCGAATCGCAGAAACTTCTGATGGGAATCAAGTATTGGAACGTGGAGATACGCCTCGGAGAGGTCCAGCGATGTCAAGAACTCCCCGGGACACACCGCCATGATGACGGACCGAAGGGTCTCCATCCGGAAATGAGGGACCTTTAGGCAACGATTGACAGCCTTGAGATCCAGAATGGGCCGTGATGTTCCCCCCTTTTTGGGGACGACGAAATAAATGGAGTAACGACCCAACCCGAACTCGGCCTTGGGGACTTCCGTAACCGCGCGCAACTAAAGCAGATGGTTGACGGAAGAGGCCACCGCTGCCGCTTTCGCAGAGCCTTTGCACGGGGAGCGAACAAAGGATTCGCGCACGGGATGGGCAAACTCGAGAGCGTAGCCGTGTTGAATAATGTCTAGAACCCACTGATCTGTCGTAATGAGGGTCCAGGCAGAAAGAAACTCTCGCAGGCGTCCGCCAATGGCAATCTCTTCCGCCGGGACCCGCCTCATTTCATTGCGACTTGCGCGGGGCGGAGGCTGCGGAAGCGGAAAACCCCCTGCCGCCGCTCCGGAAATTCCGAAACCCATGTCCTCTCGTCGGGAATCGGCCTCTCTGGAAACCGCCATAACGGGAGGATCGAAAGCAACGAAAATCGCGAGAGGAACCGCGATACGCTGTCGCCGACCGAACCGTTTTGGGCTTATCTTCGGGAAGTCGACCAGGCTTAGACTCGCCCAAGTCTTTCACCAACTTATCTAAGTCCTCCCCAAAGAGCAACCCGCCTTTAAAGGGAAGCTTAGTGAGCCGGGACTTAGAGGAACTATCAGCCGACCAGTTTCTGAGCCACACTGAACGTCGAGCGGCTACTACCGAAGCCGTACTGTTAGCCAGAACGCGAATGAGATCGTAATGGACATCCGCTAAATAAGCGGCACCAGACTCCAAACGATCTAACTCTTTAAAGTCGTCGTCCTCCAAGCGGGAAGAAAGACGAAGACGTTGAGCCCAGCGCAAACAAGCACGCGCAACCCAAGCTCCACAGACGGAGGCTTGAAGACAAATAGAATTGGCGTCAAAAGTTTGCTTCAAGAGCCCATCCACCTTCCGATCTTGAGCATCCTTTAACGCCGCACCACCTTCCACCGGAATGGTGGTCTTTTTGGTCACCGCAGACACCACCGCGTCCAACCGCGGAGCCCGAAACCGCTCTCTGTCCTTGTCCGCGAGCGGATAAAGCTTATTGAGAGTGCGAACTCCCCGCAACCCAGCTTTGGGCTTGTCCCACTCAGCCTGGATCATTTTGGTGACCACCCGGTGTAATGGGAAAACCACCTGTGTCTGACGTTCAGCCTCAATCACAGGGTCTTCTATGGCAGCGTCCGAGACAATCGGAGAGGCCATGTTCAAAACCTGTAACGCCTCGGCCACAAGAGAAGACAACTCTTCCCTCTGAAAAATTCAAATAATTTTGGCCTGGTCCTCGGGCTCCGGTATTTCCCCCTCCTCCAGTTCTGGAGGAGAACCTTCAGCCTCCCAGGCCGGCTCAGAGTCATCCGGCCATTCGTCATCAGCCGCTGTGGACTCCAGCTTTCGCGCCCGCTTAGCAGCCGGCGGATCTGTACCTGTCGCCGCGACAGAGTCATGCGATGTGTCAGGCACCGCCGAAGTTCCAGAACCGGTAAAGGTACCCTGCTGACGCAGACAAAAAGCTTGATGCATCATTAAAATAAACTCCGGGCAAAACGCCCCAAGTTCCGAAGAAGCACCCGCCTGCGAGACGCCTGAAGGACCCGCAGTGACCTCCGGAACTGGAGAAGGCAGTAGCGTCCGAGAAACCACCTCCGGGACCAGGGCCGGAGCTCCTGCATCCTCCACGTTGTCTGCTCTCTCAAGCTGCTGCTCCATGGCAGCCGATAGAGTGGCACAGCCACTGCAGACACCTGTGACAGACAAAGACCCTCTCCCGGTACCACAGACCAGGCAGAGAGGTCTTTTGGGCATTTGCCAAAAGAGCTGGAGTCAAAACTTCTGAATCCTAAAAGAACAGGCGCCCAAAAAACCCCCCAAATTTGTAACTTCACCTGAAGCTCCTCTGGGGCCCCTCCCCCTCCCTCCACTGAAGCGAACAGGGAAGTAGGGAGTACCTTAGAAAAAATGGCAGAAAATGAAAGAAAATAAATAAACTAAAAGAAAACAGGAAAAGAAACCCGAAAAGTAAAGGGTACTCACAGATTTTGAGGCTTTGCAGAGAATGAAATCAGAGCTGTGCAACACGAGGGTTTGATTCAAAATGGCCGCCGCAAATTAAACTCGAGAAAAGAAAAGGGCGCCAAAAAAAAAAAAAAAGATGCACTGAAGAAATCAAGGTGCTCTGCAGCTGCCTAGTCCGGTGAGGTAGACCGACTAGTGCAGCAGGGAAAATTACAAAGCCTCAGCTCAACCGGCAACTCTCTACGAAGAAAAAACAGCCTCAGGGTACAAAGGGAAATCCCCAATTAAGAGAGGAATCCCTGAGCCGGTTTAGCAGAGAAGGGCTCTCTCCCGTAGTGTCCGGGGAGAGAGAACTTCTGCTGTGCATGTGCAGCACAGGCACGCATCCAAAACTGCAGAAAAAAGAAAAACTTAAAGAAATGAAAGAAATTAAAGTCTGTAGCTGCTGAGGGAAACAGGCAGAAGGCAGAACTCACTGCAGGAGCACTTGCCCCCCCCCCCCTCCTGAAGGAGCCTGTGTGAAAGAATTAAAGGCACAGGCTCCTGATAAACCAAAACAAAATTTAAATGAGAACTGAAACCCACAAATGCTGACAACACTACCAGCTTCTTATTAGATGATCAGTCCAGAGAGCCCACACTTGGGCTCAACCACCTCCTGCTGCAAGGAGACTGGCAACACTGGAAGGAGGAGGAGCAAAGGGGTCAGTATATATCTCCAGTGATGTCATAATTTTGATATGCCAGTCTCCTAGCTGCGGGAAGAGGTTGACTACCCAGATGTATGAGGACTGCACTGGAGGAACGATAAGGAATGCTAGTTAGCAGGTAAGGCCTAATTTCACCTTCCCTATCGTCCCTCCAGTCCCATCCTGCACCTCTGGGATGTATCAAAGCAGTTCTATCAATCGGGACTCACGATTCCGGCCTGAATTATTGCCACCCTGAAACTAGCATCCCCTGCTGCCTACTTATCCAGACGATAATGTCTTGCAAAAGTGTGAAGGGAGGACCAAGTGGCCACCCTACAAATCTCAGCCAGCGGTACCATACTATATTCTGCCCACGATGCTGCCTGAGCCCTAGTTGAATGTGCCCCTACCCCTGCTGGCACTGGCTTCCCCTTCAAGACAAATGCCAATGCAATAGCTTCTCTAATACACCTGAAAATGGAGGCCTTGGCCGCTGCATCCCCTTTGTGCGTTTCCCCAAACATAACAAATAAACAATCCGATTTACGAAATGGAGATGTTCATTCAACAGGTGCTGTGCTCCCCTCCGGGCTGGCAGGGAAAATGGCTGATTCAAGTGAAAAACCAACACAACCTTGGGCAAAAAGGAAGGCACCAGACAGAGAACCACCTTCTCCTTTGACATGGTGAGGAAGGTCTCCCTGCATAAGAAAGCTTGACGTTTGGAAATTCTCCGGGCCGAGCAAATCACCACCATAAACACTGTCTTAAGTGTCAAATCCTTCAGCGAGGCGACGCACAAAGGCTCAAAAGGCTCCTTTGTCAGTGCCGCCAATACCAAGTTGAAATCCCAATGGACCATATCGGTGGCTGAAACTGCTTCACTGCCTTCAGGAACCATACCACATTTGGGTGTGTTCCTAATGTCACTCCCTGGATCCTGCCCTGATAACACAAAATGGCTGTCACTTGTACCTTCAAGGAACTAGAGGCTAAGCCCTTCTCAAAGCCTGCTTGCAGAAAGGCCAACACGTCTGGCACTGTAGCCACGAATGGCCTACACTGCCTTTCTTCACACCAAGCTTCAAAGATGCACCAGATCCGGACATAAAACAGCAAAGTGGACCTTTTCTGAGCCTTCAGTAACGTCGTGATGACTGATCCGCAATATTCGTGTCTCCTCAACCGAGCCCTTTCAATAGCCATGCCATAAGCGAGAATCGATCCACCTGTGGAATTCGCACCAGCCCCTGGGACAAGAGGTCCACCCGGGCCGGCAGCTGCCAAGGCCTGTCCGCTTGTAGCCGCACTAGGTCGGCATACCATGGGCGCCTCAGCCAGTCCAGGGCAATGAGAATGACCATACCCCCGGTGAGCCTCGATCTGCTGTAAGACGCAGCCTATGAGTGCCCACGGGGGAAACACATACAGGATGCCTTCTGTGGGCCAACTCTGCACCAGGCAATCCAGGCCCTCTGTTATCCTTTCTCTTCTCCTGTTGAAAAACTGACTCACTTTGGCTATTACAAATGTCACCATTAAATCCATGATCAGTGTGCCCCATCTTTTTACCACCTGCCAGAAGACCTCCCGGCAGAGCGTCCATTCCCTGAGGTCCACCCGCACCCAGCTGAGGTAGTCCGCCGTCATGTTGTCCGTTCCCACAACGTGCGCTGCTGAAAGTGCCTGAAGACACTCCTCTGCCCACGTTAGGAATTCCTCTACCTCTTCTTCCAAACAGATACTGCCAATGCCACCTTTCCGATTGATGTAGGCCACCGAGGTAGCATTGTCTAAAAAACCCAAATGGTCTTCTCCTGAAGCCAAGGCCAAAACTCTATAGTGCCAGGTGGACTGCTTGCATTTCTAGCCTGTTTATGGACAACAAGGATTACTGCGGGTTCCACTGCCCCTGGGCAATCTGTCCTTCGCAGTGGGCTCCCCAGCCCAAAAGACTGGCATTCATCACCAACAGGATCCAACGTGGTGATTCGAGTAGCATCCCCGCCACTAAGTTCTTGGGGTGGAGCCACCACCTGTGTGCCATCCTGGTCTCCATCGGATAGGGCAACCACTGTGACAAGGGATGTCTCTAGTGCGACCACCTGCACCGCAGTGCTCTCTGCAACAGTCGCATGTGTGCTCTCGTCTATGGCACGAGCTCGAGAGTTGCAGCCATGGTTCCTAGCAGTTGCAGATAATGCCACACTGTCATCATCTGCAGGAATTGACGCAGAAGTTGCTAAAGCGACCGCGCTCGTTGCACCAGCAGAAACATTTTGCCACTGTGGGTGTTGAAATGAGCTCTCAAGTACTCGAGCTCCTGGGATGGCACCAAGTGACTCTTGGGCCTGTTGATCACCCATCTGAGACTTTGCAGGAACTCCACCACTCTTGCTGTTGCCTGTTCGCTTTCTCTCCTTGACTTTGTCCAAATGAGCCAATCAGCAAGGTAAGAGTGCATGAGGATCCCTTTTTGGCGAAGTGCCCGCTGCCACCACCACCATCACCTTGGTGAAGGTACGGGGAGCAGCTGCCAGCCCAAAGGGCAATGCTCAAAACTGAAAATGCTCTATGGGCACCGCTTATTGGAGAAATTGTTGATGTTCTGGTTGGATAGGAATCTATAAATACACCTCTGTGAAATTGAGGGATGTCAAAAACTCCTGTTCTCACTGCCACTATGATGGACCGCAATGTTTCCATGTGAAAACAGGACACCCACAGACACTGGTTTATGCGCTTGAGATCGAGAATAGGCCGAAAGGAACCCTCCTTTTTGGGCACCACGAAGTAAACTGAGTACTGACCTAACCCGCACTGGTCCTTGGAAATGAACACTATGGCCCCTAATTGTAGAAGGTGTCCCAAAGTGTCTCTCACTGCCACAGACATTCCGCGCGCCTTGCAGGGTGACTGCATGAAGAAGATGTGAAATGACCCCTCTGGTAAGGCACAAAACGTACCGAGTGGAAATGTCAGAAGTCCTATGGCTGACCCCGTGCTGGTGCCAAAGTGCAGTTCTGCTTCCGTTTATCCTCAGGGAGGCATCCGCCTTTGAACTCGCCCAAGTCCTACACCAATCTCTCCAACTCCTCCCCGAAAAGAAGCTTCCCCTTACACGGAAGGTTGCTAAGCCAGGATTTGGAGGAGCCGCCCGCCGCCCAATTCTGTAGCCAGAGATAACAGCGGGCCACTACCACCGAAGCCATACTCTTCGACAGACCTCTAATCAGATCGTAGAAGGCATCTGCAAGGTATGCAGCCCCTGATTCCACTTAGCCGCTGCTGGATCCTGAGCTGTCTCCCCCGGCTCCAGACTCCCTGTGCCCACCGCAGGCTTGCCCTGGCAACCCAGGCCCCACAAATGGAAACCTGTAATGAGAGGGTATTGACATGGAACGCTTACTTTAACAAGGTGTCCAGCTTCCTATCCTGCAGACAACAAGAAAGCAGACTACCAAGAATCGTTCAGGAACTTTATTGAGGGGTACAGTGTAGCCACACACAACACAGGCCATGTTTTGGCTCTTGCCTTCCTCAGCGGTGTAATGGCACTATAACAAATAATCATAACATATACATATGAACATAAATAACAATTAAAAATAAACAATTAAAAACCTTATACATAAAGAATAAATAAAAAATAAATAAGTAAAAGTATATAATAGCCATTCTGTAACAAGTGACATAAAACATGTATAAAAACCTATTAATGGTGCTGAATAAGAACATATAAAAGTGAAAGTAAAAGCAAACATATACAATTAATCACCCATAAGTTGGGAAAGGAGCAGAATCTTAGGGTGCATAGATGAGGAATAATTAATTGACAACTGAAAATGGCTCATGCGGGCGAAAAAAACAGAATGGGACATTAACTGATACTGCAGCACTCTGATCTCCTGAGACAGTTTAAAAGTCTTTTGTATGCACTCTGCAGAACAGAAAGATATCACAAAACTCAAACTATGGTGTACATCTATCGAGGAGCATAACAATATCAAAGACCCAGTGTTTCATCTATCATAAGGTGAGATCTACCTGTCTATCAATTATAAAGCAAGAGTTGTATACTAAAAAGCAGCCTTTTTATGTTAAAAATATTACGGACCTATTCAAAAACCTCCAACATCGGGCCATGAGTGGATGACAAACAAGAGAGACATTTCAAATGAAATCAACTGATGCGATATAAACACAAGCTGAAATCCATCAAGCTGTGTGGTAGTGAATATTAAACAGGCGTTTCTTTGACTATACATCTATTGTACAGAAAAATCTACCTATCTGTCTTTATGAGACAGGGGTTATATACTGGAAAGCAAACCTGTAAGCCGTCTTTTCATGTTAAAAGTATTACGGTCCTGGTAAAAACTCCCACACTGGGCTATTAGTGGATGACAAGCAAAGGAAAGGAAACATTGCAAATGAAATCCCCCAATACATTGAAACCACACGCTGAAGGACGTAAAAATGTGTGGTAGTGGTTAATAAATAGTAGCCCCGATGGTGTTCAAAAGCTTCTTACAATTAATATAAACCACCCATAAAATCCTTAGTACATAGTATTAAAAATTGGAGACCACTCAATTATAATAATATGAACTGTGCAAAGAATAAGTCCCCAAGAATCTTGGGAATATCTAAAACACGTCTAAACAAATCCTACCTCAAATATGTGCATCAATATCTCAAAGTGTAACAGCTTCTTAACTAAAGGACATCGCCGGTTTTTGTGTTCTTTAAAACACTACTTTGGCGCCAAAATCAGAGGGGGAAGATACGGTCAGACGGCAATGTGAACTTGTATATTACCAAAACCCAATCTTAAAATAAAGAACGAACTGCTCATCCTTAAAAAACAATATACCCATAGAGCTAGTTTATAAATATCTTTGTAAAAAACTTAAAATAAATTAAATTATGCTAAAACCTGTACTATAGGCATCATGGGAAAACCTTTTGAGGATAATGGAAACCTCCTCTGTGCCAACTAAAACAACCTATATCATAAATAAAATATCATCTAACCATAATTCCTCAAATTTCCACAAAATCCAAAAGAATTGTAAATGTAAAAAATACTACCCTGACTGTATTATTTCTAAAACCACGGGGGATAAAAAGAAAAGACACACAGATTCGTCCTCCCCGTCGCTCCCTTCGGAGTCCAGCTGCGCCGGGGAGGGTGTCCTCGGTGTAGAGGGTGCTGGGGAGAGAGTCCGCGCTGGGGAGGGAGTCCGTGCCCTGGATGGTGACAGGATAGGGAGCGAGTGCTCCGAGACAGGTCGTACCACGGATGGAACGAGCGCCTGATCCGCTTCAAGCCGATGGGGGGCAGTTTGTTCCACCAGGCGGTTAAGCAGCTGAAGAATGGCAGAGGAGGTGGAGTCTGAGGACCGGCTGCTCCTATGCCTGCTGCTGCCATGAGAGCTGGATCTCCTGCACCTCTTATGGCTCCGTGGGGACTCCCTGCGGGAAGATTTCTTCCTGGATGAGGAACGATGCCTGTGCTTGGCTGCCCTCCTCCTGCTCTTTTCCCCGACCTGCTGTGAGCAGCTGGAGCGGTGCTCTGGGTCCCCCCCGTCTGAGCGGTGTCTGGTTCTGCCGCGCCGGCTTTCAGTGCCGGCGCGATTTACATCCTGTGCAGCTTTTCTGTGCTCAGCGCCGTCCCGGAACTCCACTGGCACAGGGGATGCCCGTCGGCGCCGATCGTCAGCGGCATGATTTTCCGCGCGGCTCCGTAGCTCCTCTGCAGCCCGAGCAGACGGGCTGGGCAGGGGGGATGATTGCCGGCGCCGGTTTCCGCTCCGTTGCTTCTCTGGTGGCTGAGCAGTTGTGCTGGGCAGAGGGGAAGGCTGTCGGCGCTGAACGCTGGAGCCGGAACTGCTGCGCCCAATAGAAGGAGAGGGGGCGTGTCCGGAGGAGGAGCCCGGCTGGTCCACGATGGCGGCGCCATTTTCAAAGACTTCGGGAGGGCCGCATGGCAGAGGAGAACGGGCCCGAACACCGCTTGCCGCAGGGGGGCTTACCCGAAGGGTAGAGGCCTCTCCGGAAGCAGGAGAATCCGAGGGGGAAGCAGCACTTGGTCCCCGTTGAGCAGGAGCCCTCACTCCATCAGTTATAGGGAGCTTTTTGGCACGGGAACGCTCGGCAGGCCCCGACGGCTGAATCTGCTTACTTTTTCGATGCTCCGGGTTCTGATCAGCAGGGGGACTGCTCGCTGTCGCCGCGGAGGAGAGAGCAACTCCTTCAGGGCTTGTTCACGGTGTTTTCTTGCCCTGGGGGACATCCGGGCACAGCTGGCACAGTCTTTCACCCGATGTGAGGTCCCCAGGCATCCGATACAATGGAGGTGAGTGTCCGAGAGGTTCATTTTTCTATTGCAGAGCGGACACTTCTTGAAACCAGGTTTAGGCATGAAGAGAATCTGAGGAATTTTCTTTGTAATAGGTCTTTTTACAGGAGAGCTAGGTTTTCCATCCTGAGGCAAGGCGGAAGAAAAGGAACTGGCCGGCTAGGGGCGGGCCGGGGGAGGTGGGACCTCCCACATGCTCAGAAGCTTCTGAGCTAGAGAGCACTTCCGTCATGGCACCGTCGGATGACGTCACCAGGTGTGGCTGACACATCCTGCTTGTCCTAGGAGAAAAAGAAAAGACACACAGATTCATTGATAAAAACAAAGTGACTAATCATAGAATCACCACAAGGAAAAACCCAATATTGATCTAAAAAAATCCATTGGGAACCAAAGAAAAGATATGTATAGGGGACCCACATATAAAATCCTCATCATTTCAGAAAAATATGAAATGACTGCCCTAATTATACTGTTTCTAAACTCATGGGGGAGAAAAGGGAGAAAAAAAAAGATCCATTGATAAAAACAAAAAAAAACAAACGAAAATGACTGATCATGGAATCGCCCCAAGGAATTGCCCAACATTGATCTTAAAACCATTGGAAGACGAAGAAAAATTGGTATGTGTAGGAAACTATGGTCGCCCTGAACCTAAAAGAAGTTATAAAAAAATAAATGTATTGGCAAGCTCGGCAAATGATGCCAATGAGGACAGAAAATTGAAAAATGAATAATATGTAATATAAATAATAAATAATATTGTGTTTCCCACAATGTATTAAAAACCATAAAAAGGGGGAGGGGAGAGAAGTGTTGTTAGAGATAGGGGGTTGGATGTGGCAACCAATGAAAAATAAATAAATAAATAAATAAATAAATAACCATATCAGCAATTAAAAACATATTAAAAATACTAAAAAAGAGGGGAGAGGGAGGAGGGAGGGAAGAGAAGGAAGGGGATGAAAGGAAAGGAGAGGAAAACAACACATTTTAAATACAGTTAAAGGCTATTAATAAAAAGTATAATATTAAAAAACTAAAAATAGAAATAAAAATGAAAATTAAAACCTTAAAAATGCAAATTGTGCTATAAAAGAAAAGAAACAAAAAACACAAAAAAGATCGGCCCTTGTGTCGCACAACACCCTAAAGAAACCGCCACATCCACCTTTGGAGAACGGAACATCTCCTGCTCCTTTTCTGGCAGTGGATAGAGCAGAGTCATAGTCCAGCTCCAGAAACTCCTGCACCCATCGCAGGATTGCCCTGGCAACTCAGGCCCCACAAACAGAAGCTTGTAATGAGAGAGCATTGATATCGAATGCTTGCTTTAACAAGGTGTCCAACTTCCTTCCTGGACATCCTTGAGCGCTGTACTGCCCTTTACCAGGATTGCTGTTTTCTTCGTAATGGCCAAAACCGCCGCATCCACCTTTGGAGAATGGAACATCTCTCGTTCCTTTTCTGGCAGTGGATAGAGCAGAGTCATAGTCCTCACCCCCTTGAGCCCGGCCTCTGGAAGATCCCAGTCATCGTGGATCATCTGCTTGACCACTCTATGCAAGGAAAACACCTTCTGCATCTTCCGAACTGCCTGGAGTAGCGGGTCTTCCAATGTCTCCTCGTCCATCGAAAGCCCCGCTTGCATATTAGGTGTCTTCACTGATTCTGCAATGAGCACTACAAGCTTCTCTCTACAAAAAACTCGGACAATCTGAAACTCCTCCTAATGCGGAATCTCTCCTTCCCCCAGCTCCTCAACACCCTCCCACTCCATTTCCGAGTACAACAACTCTGAAAGGGGAGACTGCTCCCTTCAGTCCCCCTCTAGTCAGTTTGGCTAACTCGATGTCTAACCCCTGCTCTCATGCGGCTGCAGGTCTCTTTCTGCTCTGCTGCGGCACCGCTGACTGGTCCTTCAACCCCTGTTGTTTCATGCAGAAAGACTTATGCATGAGGAGGATGAACTCGGTTGAAAATCCCCCCAGGAGCACTCTCGCTTCCTAGCCCCTGGGATGTGGAGGGTCTGGGAGCGGCCTGGACCTTACTGTACAGCTCTAGCAGAGGTGGTGTGGTACCCAAATCTCTCACCTCGTCTGCAGCTGAGCACTGCCCGTCCAGGGACTTTGATGGACTCCCCGCTGCTCCTGAGGAGACTGTTCACCCCAACCTATCTGCAGCACCCTCCTACAGCTCGTGTTCCATTATCCGAGCCTCCTTTTCACAGCCATGGCAAATGCCCATGTCAGAAACTGAACCCTGCCGGGCCCCGCAAGCCAGACACTATGACCTTGTTGGCATGGTCACTTGAGGCAATGGTAGACCCCAAGAAACCCCTTCTAGAAAAAGGTCTGTCTGCTTGGCAGGGGGAGATGTTTCATGTTCCCCCGTGCTGCCTTGGCGTTTCCTGCTTACTTTCACTCTTCTTTTTTTTTTTTTAAACTACTGAAACTAAGAAAAAGAAAGGCCAAGGAATCCAAAACAAAAAAACGTGGGGGCCAAACCAGTGTCTGGAAAATCCTCCTTCAGCTCCACCCCCCCCCCCGCACTGAAAAGCTGCCGCTGCAAAATAGCGTGCTTTCCACGCTATTGGAGAAAGTGTAGTTATTCATCTGTAACAGGTGTTCTCTGGGGACAGCAGGAATCAGTCCTCACATATGGGGGATGCCGGCACTGAAGGAGCCCTCGCAGAAGCATCTTCCCAGCTTTCAAAGAAAGCCTTTGGGAGATGACACCATGTATGCGTGGTCCCCTTTCCACCCAAGGGTGCCATCTTACTCAGTCAGATGACATAGCTAGCTGAAAAAAGAAGATGGCAAAAAAAAAAAAAGTAAATAAATAAATACATAAAAATATATATACATACATACATATATATATATATACACATATATACAGTAACTCCAAGGGGAGGAGGGAGGGTTGTGAGGGACTAATTCCTGCTGTCCCCGGAGAACACCTGTTACAGGTGAGTAACTATGCTTTCTCCGGGAAGCAGGAAGTCAGTCCTCACATATGGGATTCCCTAGCTGCAGGCTACCGAAAGCCCATAAAAAAAGACACGGTCGCTCTCAAGGGGAGCTGTGAGCAACAGCAATTGAGTCTGTAGATACAGATTGCAGTAGGACCCGTGTGTCCAATGGGAATGAGCGCTCCGGCAGCCTGAACACAGAAGGGTTGGAGGGTAGAAGTTGCCTAAACCCCAAAAGGATTACGGAGCACAGCCTGGCCAAAGGCGCTGTCCCGTTGGGACTCCCTCTTCGGACTCTAGTGAGCTGTGAAGGTGTGAACTGAAGACCAGATGATGGCCCAGAGTTTGCCACAGAGGCTGCCATGGCTCTGACACTGTGCGCCATGATCCAGCCATCCAACGTAAGCCCAGCCTTCTCACAGGTGAGGGTGATGCAGTCTGCCACTCATGTGGACAGTGTTCGCTTGGTCACCACTTTCCCCAATTGACTGGAGTTTTTATTTATTTATTTATTTATTTAACTGCATTTATATCCCGCTTTTCACCGGGTCAAAGCGGTGTAACATGTAACATAGGGAGGGGTAATTTCTTTTAGGATGGGGCCATCACCAGGGTCAACAATTAAATGATTATGGGAGGACATAGACATGATTTACTTCTAAAATCTAAGTGTGAGGTCATGGTGGCGTTTCCGTTGAAAGATGTTCACGGAATAGGATTGTCTTTAGCTGTTTCTTAAATGATGTGATGTCGTTGTTGTTCTTGATGTGGTTTGGTAGAGAGTTCCAGAGAGATGGAGCATAAAGTTCGAATGCTCTGTTGCAGGTCCGTTGTGTAGATTTGGTTCTTTTGTGGGGGACAACGATAGAGTTATTGGAGGAATGTCTGGTTGGTCTGTTGTGGGATGGTCGAGGTAGTAATGAGTGTAGTGAGGTGTTCCGTGTTTGGTGGATAGATTTGTGGATGAGTAAGATGGCTTTGTACTTGATTCTTGCTTGCAGTGGAAGGAGGTGAAGGTCTCTTAGGATTGGGGTGATGTGCTCCCGTTTTTTTGTATTTTGAATAATCCTTGCTGTGGTGTTTAAGGCAGTACGGAGTGGGTTGGTGTGCGAGGCAGGAAGTCCATGATAGATTATGTTGCAGAAATCTAGATGAGGGAGTGTCACAGCTTGCATCACTGTCCTAAAGTCGTGTGGTTCTAGGAGGGGCCTGAGTCGTTGGATAGTTTTAGCTTTGTGGAATATTATCCCAGCGGTTTTGTTGATTTGTTGTTTGAAGGTGAGAGCTTGATCAATGATGACGCCTAGATATCTTATTTGCGGCTGGATTTGTATTTGTGTGGTTCCCATGTTGAGGTGGGTAGGTGGTTTGAAGTCAGGTTCTTTTGTTACTATTAGGGCTTCGGTTTTCTTTATGTTGATGGATAGATTGTTCTCCTGTAGCCAGTTGGTTACGTCGTTGAAGCAGGCTGATAGCTGTTCGTTTTTTGGGTTGTTGGTTGTAATTGGTGCGTAGAGCATTATGTCGTCCGCGTAGATGTGGAAGTTGATGTTATGGGTGCGTATGATCGAGCATAGTGGACGTAGGTATATGTTAAACAACATGGCTGATAGGGTGGATCCTTGTGGTACTCCTTGAAGTTGTTTGTAGGGGGGCGAGGTTGTGGAGAGGGTGCGAATCCGTTGCTGTCTGTTAGTTAAGTAGGATCTGAACCATTGGAGTACAGTGTCCTTGATTCCGATTGTTTGTAGTCTGTGTATGAGGATTTCGTGTGAGATTGTGTCGAAGGCCGCTGATATGTCTAGGAAGATCAGGATGTACCCTGAATTTTTTTCTTGTGTTCCGATGATGAGTGTGTTCATTAGGATGGTCATGAGGGTCTCAACTCCATGTAGTGGTCGGAAACCGTGTTGCTGTGGGTCAAGTATGTCGTTGGTGTCTAGATGATCTTGGAGCTGGTGTTGGACTATCTTTTCTATTATCTTGGTGGCGAGGGGGAGGCTTGCTACTGGTCTGTAGGATGTGGGGTCCTTGGGGTCCAGGTTGTTCTTCTTTATGGTTGGTCGGATGATTGATGTTTTGAGGGCATCTGGCATGTATCCTTGTTTAAAGGATTCATTTACGATGTGGGTTAGTGGGGTACTTAGGTCTTGCTTGGTTTTCTTTATCCATTCAGTAGGGCAGGGGTCCAGTGGGGAGGTAGTGGTGTTCAGGCAGGAGATGGTGGAGGATATTTCTTCCTTTGAGGTGTCATTGAATGTAGTCCAGTTGGCGTTTATGGTGATTCCTGGGTATGTTCTTGTGGCTGTAGCGCAGCGGTAAGGTTGTTGAGGTTGGTGAAATTGTTTGTATTGTCAGGCCAAGAGATCCGAGGGGATATCTGGAGGTTGATCGGAAGTGGATGGTGTCTTTGTCAGTTTTTTAGCGATTTGGAAGAGTTCTCGAGGTTTGTTTGCAGCGGTCATGATGGTTTTGGTGTGGTAGTTTCTCTTTGCATTGTCGGTTTCTGTGTGGTAGGCATCAAGTTCATATAGGTATTGCTTTTTGTCTTTGTCAGTTTTGTTTTTTTCCTCCATTTTCTTTCTGTTCTTCTAAGATTTGTTTTCAGTTTCCGGAGGTCAGGGGTGAACCAGCGGGCCTTTGAGGAGATGGGCTTGTTGCTGGTCTTGTTTACGGTTACTCTGGATGCTGAGGAGATTGTGGTGTTCCAGTTGTAGGAAACAAAAAGCTGAGAAGTTTTGCGGTGGCCCTGCATACGCTGAATGTAGAAGGACAGGACCCTCTTACAGTCCAAGGTGTGAAGGACGGTCTCCACCTTGCTGGAGTGAGGAGGAAGATGGGAAGCACCACCTCCTGGTTGAGGTGGAAGGAGGACACCACCTTCGGGAGGAATTTGGGATGCGTGCGTAACACGGCTCTATTCTTGTAGAGCCTAGTGTATGGTGCTTCTGCCACCAGGGCTTGGAGCTCACTGACCCTGCGAGTGGAGATGAGCGTCACCAGGAACACGACTTTCCATGAGAGATACCTGAGGTGGCAGGTAGCCAGGGGTTCAAAAAGTGGGCGGGTGAACTGGGACAGCACCACATTGAGGTCCCACTCCGTCGCTGGGGGGAAGACGAGGAGATTCCACAGCAGAAGCCCCCTCAGAAAGCACAGTTACTTACCTGTAACAGGTGATCTCTGGGAACAGCAGGAATTAGTCCTCACATATGGGTATGTCGGAACCGACGGAGCCTGCGCGGGAAAGCTCCCCAGCTTCCCAGAAAGGAAGCTTTTGGGGCCTCCCACAGCGCATGCGCGCTGCCTTCCCGCCTTCCTGACTAACTCTCCCCAGTTCGAGTTTAAAGCTGAGACAATAGAGAGAGGAAAGGAAAGAGAGAGAGAGAGAGATACAACTCCTAGGGGAGGTGGGTAGGTTGTGAGGACTAATTCCTGCTGTTCCCAGAGATCACCTGTTACAGGTAAGTAACTGTGCTATCTCCAGCAACAAGCAGGAATGAGTCCTCACATATGGGGACTCCCTAGCTAAGATGCCGGGGAGATCCCCTTCCAAGGGTTCCTCATCTTCCTATGGATCTCAGGCATCCATTCAGGGAAGGTGGGCAGGAGTTGTTTAAGAATGGAACAGGTGTCTGAGGACAGCCTGACCAAACAAGGCATCCCGGCGGGAGTCCTTGTCCAAGCAGTAATGGGCTGTGAAGGTATGAACCGAGGCCCAGGTGGCTGCTCGACAGATCTGATCGATGGATACAGAATGAAGATGAGCCATAGATGTGGCCATGGCTCTCACATTGTGAGCTGTGACATGGCCTTCCAGAGAAAGGTTCTTACTCTGGTAAGCAAAAGAAATACACTGAGCAATCCAATTGGACAGTGTTCTTTTTGAGACTGGAAGTCCTAAATGAGAAGGATCAAAAGCAACAAAAAGTTGAGAAGACTTTTGATGTTGCTGTGTCCTGTGGATGTAAAAGGCAAGAGCTCTTTTACAATCTAACGTATGTAGGTTCCTCTCTGCACTGGATGCATGAGGAGCTGGAAAAAAGACAGGTAGATATACCTCTTGATTAAGATGAAAAGGTGAGACCACTTTAGGCATAAAGTGAGGATTTGTCCTAAGGACTACCTTATCATGATAGAACCTTGTATAAGGTGGATTAGCCACTAAGGCCTGCAGTTCACTGATGCGGCGAGCAGAAGTGATTGCAATAAGGAAAATGACCTTCCAGGAAAGAAATTTCAAGGAGGTAGTGGCTAAGGGTTCAAAGGGTGGCTTCATAAGCTGACCAAGAACCACGTTTAAGTCCCATGCCACCGGAGGAGGCCGAATGGGAGGTTTAGTTAAAGTTAGACCTCTCATAAATCTTGCAATAAGAGGATGAGAGGAAACAGGTTGTCCATTGATAGGCTGAAGAGATGCTGCAATAGCACTCAAATAGACCCTTACAGAATTTGTTTTAAGTCCTGCATTGGAGAGATGCAGGAGATATTCGAGTAAAGAATTCAAAGGTAGTGCTAGAGGGTTAAGACCCTTTCCAGCACACCAAATGGAAAATCTTTTCCATTTAAAAGCATAAGAATGCCTGGTTGAAGGTTTCCTAGAGGAATGGAGGATATCCTTCACCTGTTGAGAAAGACTGAAGAAGGTCTAGGCCTTCAGTAACCAAGCTCTGAGGTGAAGGGACTTGGGGTTTGGGTGCCACAAAGTCCCCTCCTCTTGAGACAGAAGGTCTGGAGCAGCTCCCAGATCCAGGGAGGGTGCCTGGGAGAGATGCAGAAGTAGAGGGTACCACATTTGGCGTGGCCAGCGTGGAGCTATGAGGATCATAGATCCTTGATCCCTCTGAAGTTTGAATAGAGTCTTGGGAATCAAAGGAATGGGTGGAAAGGCATACAGGAAGGCCTGACCCCAAAGAAGGAGGAAGGCATCCTTGGCCTGAGCTCCCTGACATGGAATTCTGGAACAGAACCGGGGAAGTTTGGCATTGCACGGACTTGCAAACAGGTCTATGTCCGGGGTTCCCCATTTCTGAAAGATTCTGAGTACCTGATCCATGTGCAGGGACCATTCGTGTGGAAGCAGAACTCGACTGAGTCTGTCTGCCCAAGAGTTTTGGATTCCTGGGAGGTATACTGCCAGGAGATGGATTTGATGCTCTCTGGCGAAGGCCCACAATTTTAGAGCTTCGTTGCAAAGCGACAGAGAGCCAGTCCCTCCTTGTTTGTTTATGTAGAACATGGCTACTTGATTGTCGGTATGAACAAGGACTGTCATGTTGATGAGGAGGGTATGAAAGACCTTGAGAGCAAGGAAAATTGCTCGCAGCTCCAAAAGGTTGATATGAAGGGTGATCTCCTGTGGAGACCAAGT
Source organism: Ichthyophis bannanicus (assembly GCA_033557465.1). NCBI lineage: Eukaryota > Metazoa > Chordata > Amphibia > Gymnophiona > Ichthyophiidae > Ichthyophis > Ichthyophis bannanicus. The sequence goes on along the minus strand of CM066034.1, from coordinate 557,355,110 downwards.
GCCCTGAGTGGAGAGGTCTTGGAGATGAGCTCCCCAACCTGTTTGGGAGGCATCTGTAGTTTAGAGTTGCTTGGGGTAACAAAGGTTGGAAGGGGGCCCCCAACAACAGATTTTGAGTGGATATCCACCATTGGAGAGACCAAAAAAGACGTTTTGAGGTTGCTATTTGGTCTGAGAGAGCTCCTGATGCTTGGGTCCACTGGGTGGACAAAGTCCATTGAGCTGCTCTCATATGTAGGCGTGTGGATGCCATGTGGCCTAGCAGTTGTAGCATCTCCCTGGCAGTCAAGTGGCTTCTGGACTGAACTTGAGAGGCCAAGTGCACTAGACGGTGACAACGGGCCTGAGGGAGATAGGCCCTTGCAGTGGTGGTATCTAGCCATGCCCCTATGAATTCTAGGGACTGAGTAGGGGTGAGTTGAGACTTTGGCAGATTGATGACAAGTCCCAGATACTGCAGTATGCGTCTGGTGTGGTCCAGGGAAGTCTGAGCCTCGGACTGAGATGGAGCTCGGATGAGCCAGTTGTCCAGGTATGGGAAGACAAAGATTCCCAGAGTGCGTAGAAATGCAGCTACTATTGCCATGCATTTGGTAAATACCCTTGGAGCAGAGGCTAGACCGAAGGGGAAGTACTCTGTATTGGAAATGTTTTCCCTGGAACAGAAACCGTAGGAATTTTCTGTGGGATGGATGGATGAGTATATGCGTGTACACATCCTTGAGATCTAGAGAACAAACCAGTCCTGACTCTGTAGGTATGGAAGGAGAGTGCCTAGAGAAAGCATCTTGAATTTCTCCTTGTATAGAAATTTGTTCAATTCTCTGAGATCCAGAATGGGTCTGTACCCCCCTGTTTTCTTGGGGATGAGAAAATAAGGGGAGTAAAAACCTGACCCTTGTTGAGGAAGAGGAACCTCTTCTATTGCCTTTTGGGCGAGAAGAGTGGTCACCTCCTGACCCAACAGGTACAGGAGAGATGGGGGAGAATTGAATTGTCTCACCATGGTATGGGGAGGAAGTCTGGAGAAATGTAGTTTGTAGCCCTCTCTGATGATAGAGAGGGTCCACTGTTCTGATGTGATTTGTTCCCATCTGGGAGCAAAATGAGTTAACCTTCCTAGAATGGTGAGAGGCTCTGGTTGTTGCAGAGCCAGAAAGGTTAAGTTCTCTAGAATCAAGTCAAAAACTCTGAGGGGGTTGGGACTGCTGGACTGTAGCAGCCCCTGTAGACTTTGTTCTGGCCTGTTTAGATTGCTGATGCTTAGGAGCAAAGCGAACTTGGGAAGATTGCTGGCCAGTATTTGTGGAAAATCTGGTCTTTTTATAGAAAGGCTTCTTAAAAGGTTTTTTCTTGGCAGGGGTAGAAGTAGACTTAGAAAGTCTATCTAAAGCAGCATTCTCTGCATCCATTTGAGTGGCTTTGATTTGCCACTCCTTGCCAAACAGATTTTCACCTGTACAGGGCAGATTGCCCAAGCCTTCTTGTACCCAGGGTTCCAAATCAGAGGCCTGGAGCCAAGCAAGTCTGCGAGCAGCTATGGCAATGCCAGAGGCTCTGCTAGCTCCCTCAAAAGAGTCAAAGGCTGCTCTGTTAGAGAACTTTGAAACATCTTGAATTTGCTTTAGCAAAAGAAGGAACTCCTCCTTTTTACCCTCTGGGATAAAGGGGAGAAAATGACGTATCTTCAGTGCAATCTCTTTCAAAAACATGCCCATATAAAGGCTGTATGAATTGATTCTGGCAATAAGCATGCTAGCTTGGAAGATTTTTCTACCAAAAGCATCCAGAGTCCTACATTCTCTTCCTGGAGGGGTAGAAGAGTGCCTTTTGGTACTCTTTATCTTTTTCATAGCAGACTTCACCACAATAGAGTGGTGAGGGAGCTGAGTTTTTTGAAAACCAGGAGAAGGAGGAACCCGATACATGGTATCCAAACGTCGAGAATGTGGAGATAAGGTGAGAGGAGCCTCCCACAAGTCCATCATGTGTTCTTGAAGTATTTCATGTATGGGTAAGGTGGCTGCCTCTTTGGGAACCTTAGAGTATCCTAAAATATCCAATTTTTTTGCTCTAGGTTCTTTTTCAGAGGTTACAGATATGGAGAGTCCTTTAGCTACTTCAATAATGAAGTCTTGAAAGGACAAATCCTCTGGAGGAGACATTCTCCTTTTTGGAGAAGAGGGCTCCTCAGGAAGAGTAAAAGAGACAAAAGCAGAATCATCTGAGGTATCAGAATCTTCAGAAGATTCAAAGTACCGCCTATTAGCCTCCAGAGATCGATACGCGTACCGACCGGTATCGACATTGGGCGTACCGGGAACCGGATCGGTATCGAGAAAATCTCCGGAACCGGAGACCGGAACCGGCATACTACTGGAAGTAGATGCTCTGGGTACCGGTATCGGTTGTGGTACCGGAACCGGAGTCGGAAACCGATTGTCGCGGTACCGAGGGCGTTGCAGCATTAATGAAAGCCAGTATGGCTTGCTGCATGGATTGTACCGTAGTACCCATAGACGCCACAACTGCCTGGATGTCGGTACCGGTGTTAGCCGGTACCCCAGAGCAGTCTAACAGGTGATCGGTCGAGGCCGTGCCATCGATGTCTACCTGTAACCCCATAGGAGGAGCTTTGGAAGCCGGAGCTTCCCGCCGGGGTTGTTTGGCTGGGGCAGGGTCCTCAGGGTCAAACCCAAGGGCCTCTCGCTGCTTAGAGGGAGATTTGCCCTTTGAGGACCTGCCTGAAGAATGTTTGGTTACCTGAGATCCATCAGGAGAGGAAGACCTGGAGGATGTTGATGCTGGAGTATCCGCAGAAAACAGCATATGAAATTTGGCTGCTCTGTTCTGTAAACCCCGTTTGGACATCAGAGAGCAGGATGGACAATCCGGAATGGAATGGTCAGGCCCCAAACATTTAAGACACCATTCATGGGTATCTGTGACTGAAATAGTACTGGTACACTTGGTGCATTTTTTAAAACCATGAGGGAGAATCTGAGAAGTCCTAGAGGCCTCACAGAAAAAACACACCAAGTGAAGAAAAGGTAATTTTTTTTTTTTTAAGAAATAAAGAAAAAAAGACCAGCGGTACTGGTTCGAAATCGGGGAAGGCAGACACGCGGTCAAAGAAACAAATTAAAATAACAATTTCTTCAGCGGTGACAGGAACACGACCTGCTGGCTCCGCGGAAAAAGAACTGAGGAGAGTTGGTCAGGAAGGCGGGAAGGCAGCGCGCATGCGCTGTGGGAGGCCCCAAAAGCTTCCTTTCTGGGAAGCTGGGGAGCTTTCCCGCGCAGGCTCCGTCGGTTCCGACGTACCATTATGTGAGGACTCATTCCTGCTTGTTCCTGGAGATAGCAGATTACCCTCAACAGGGTGGTGGTGTGCTGCCAGGGCACTGAGGTGCACTCTGACAAAGTTCGATTTGAGCCCAGATTGCAAGAGATGGAGAAGGTACTGCAGCACCAGATGCACCGGGCAGGAGAAAAGGTTCACACTTTTTTCCTCACACCACACTGAGATCCTGCGCCATTTGAAAAAGTAAGCTCTCTTGGTGACAGCCTTATGGGAAGCCAATAGGATCTCTTCCCTGAGAGGTTGAAGGAGGCTAAGGCTACCCTTTCAGCAGCCACGCTGTCAGCGATAGGGACCCCAGATTGGGATGCAGCCCTTGTCTTGAGACAAGAGCCTGGCAGCACTCTGCCAATAACCAAAGGAGCAGTGGAAACCATGGCGTCTAGGCCACCATGGAGCCACCAGGATCAGCGATGCTCTAAAAAGCAGAACCTTGAAAAGGGTCTTGGAAATCAATGGCGTAGGTGGCAAGGGGTACATGAGGCCTTCTGACCACTAGATGACAAATGCATCTGCTGCTACCCAGCCCAGGTGGGGCTGGTGGGAGCAGAAGCGGGGCAACTGGTAGTTGTCTGGGCTGACGAAGAGGTCCATCTGCGGGGACCCCCAGAGTCAGAAGAGCTGGGTGGCCACTCTGGGATCCAGCTGCCATTTGTGCGGTTGAAGAACCCTGCTCAGTTTGTCTGCCAGGGCATTGTCCTGGCCTAGTAAATATACTGCTCTTAGGAGCATTCCCTGATGGAGCGCATAGGAGCAGAGTGTTATCGCCTCGCGACAAAGGATGCAAAATCCCGTGTCCCCTTGCTTGTTCAAAAAGAACATCGCCACTTGGTTGTTTGTTTGGATCAGCACTGACTGGTGGCTCAGACAATGGTGAAAAGCTCAAAGGGCTAGGTATATGGCCCAGAGCTCCAGGAGGTTGATTTGCTGGTTGCCCTCAGCTTGTGACCAACTGCCCTAGGTGCGAAGCTCCTCGTAATGGGCTCCCCATCCCAGCAGGGAGGCATCCGTTGTGAGGACCCTTAGGGGGCTCAAGGCTTGGAAGGGCATCCCTGCCAGGAGGTGCTGTGGGTCCTGCCACCATGTCAGAGAGTCTGCTAGCTGATGGGTCACTAAGACTCTGTCTTGGAGCCAACCCGTGGCCTGTGTCCACTGGTCTTGAAGACACCACTGGGCAGCCCTCAAGTGCAGATCGGCATCCGGGGTGATATTTATTTATTTTTATTTATTTTAATTCTCTTATATACCGCGCTATTCTGCATCAGTGCGGTTTACACTGAACAAACTGAAATTACATCGAACAGGGCATTATAACTTGGAGATAGCTATTTTACAGGGAACATGGGCTATGGAGGGTTAAGTGGCTTGCCCAAGACCACAAGGAGCACCTGTGGGACTAGAAACCCCAGTCCTTCCGGCCCAAGGTTGCTGTCCTCTAGTAGGATTTGAACCCCCGACCTTCCGGCCTGAAGTACCTTGCCCCAACCACTAGGCCACTCCTCCACTCCATATGGACTGTGGAGGCCATGTGGCCGAGTAAGTGCAGCAGAGCCAGGCTGACACCAAGGGACGGTGTTGCACATCTGCAGCTAATGCTCTGAGGCAGTCAGCCCGATCCAGGTGGAGGAAGACCTTTGCTTGGACCATATCCAGCTTTGCCCCTATGAACTCCAGATCCTGTGTTGGGAGGAGATGGGACTTGGGGTGGTTTATTACGAACCCCAGATGTCATAGGACATGGATGGTGTGAGCCGTAGCTTGCTGCACCTCGGTGGCTGTGTTTCCTTTTATGAGCTAGTCGTCCCGGTAGGTAAAGACGAATACCCCTTGGAGACGGAGGTAGGTGGCCACCACTGCTAGGCATTTGGTGAAGACCCTTGGGGCAGATGCCAATCCAAAGGGTAGTACCCTATATTGGTAGTGGCCTCCTCCCACCATGAAGCGCAGGTATTGCCTGTGGTTGGGGTGAATGAGGATGTGGGTATAAGCATCCTTCAAATCCAAGGAGCATGATCAATCTCCCTGCTGGAGGTAAGGCAGCAATGTTCCAAGATAGAGCATCTTGAACTTCTCCCTCACTAGGAACTTGTTCAGGTTTCGCAGTTCCAGGATAGGCCTTAGGCCTCCTGTCCTCTTTGGCATGAGTAAATACCTGGAGTAGAACCCTTTGCCCTTGAGATGTTGGGGTACTGGTTCCACTGCTTTGTTCTCGTGAAGGCCTGCGAGTTCTTGTAGCAGAAGATCCTGGTGAAGGGGAGGCCTGGGGGATTCTCCATGGAAGAAAGGGGGAGATGTCTGTGCCAGGTGGAGAAGATAGCCCTCCCTGACCACTTGGAGTGCCCAGGAATCGGTGGTGATGATTGGCCACCTGTGGGCATAGTGAATCAGACATCCCCCTGAGGGCTGCTGACCTCCTTGGGGAAGAGAGGCTATGCCAAAGGAGTCAAAAGCTCCCTCCAGGCTGGGCCAGACCAGACACCTGGGGCTTGGGAGTCTTCTGCTTACATGGGCCATGCCCCTGTCCCTTAGTCTGCCGATCCTGCTGGGGAGGCTTGGAAGTGCGGGTAGTTTTTGTAAGCAGCCCTTTTTATCAGATAAAGGGCTTTTTGCCCAAGCCCTTCCGTTGGGGAAAGTTAGTAGTCTTTCTGGAGAGCCTGGTCCTCATCATGAGTTCAGTCTCCAACTTGGCAGCCTTCTCTGTCACGGGTTTGCCAAAGAGGTTCTCCCCTTGGCATGGGATATCGACCACTTTGTCCTGAACCCATTGCTTGTGGTCGGAAGATTGTAGTCAGGCTTGGCATTGGGCAATGATGCCCGCTGCGGCTACTCGAGTCGCCGTCTCAAAGCTGTCATGGGCTGCTCGAGTTATAAACTTGGTGCACTCATGTACGGCTTAAGGTTCCTAAACTGCTGTAGGGGTTCCTTGGAGAGACCAGCCGAGAACCCGGCTAGCTCCTTTGCCAGGCCCCTCAGGTACATGCCCATGTACAGCTGGTAGGCCTGGATTCGGCCGATGAGCATCGAGCCCTGATAGCACTTTCTGCCGAGGGCATCCAAGGTGTGGGCCTCCCTACCCGGGTCACCGAGTGCATCTTCTGGCTCTTCAGCTGATGCATGGCTGACTCCACCACCATGGAGTTATGCAGCAGTTGTGCCTTCTGGAAGCCAGGGCTCCGGCAGACCCAATACATCAAGTCGAGTCGCTTGCTCATGATGGGCACAGACGCCAGTGTTTCTCACATGCAGAGCATGAGCCATTCCAGGATGGGCGGGATGGGGAACGTCAATGATTCCTTTGGTGGGGGTCTCATATTGGAGGATTTCTAGCTCCTCCATTCGAGGACCCTCCTCTAATTCCACAGGGGATGCTAGAGCCTTCGACATGTCCTGTACGAAGTCGAGGAACATCATGTCTTCGGGCGGGACCCGACATCAAGACTAAGAGGGGGATGAGTCTGAGGGGGCGATGAGTATTGGGAGACTCCTCATCCTCCCATTCTGAATAATTGGTGGAAGACTCGAGGGAAGGGCAACCTGAGGGCTCCAGACCCAAGCCCGGTCCAAACCCTTTGGAGACTCCTCAGCTGGTGTTGTGCACACTGGCCGCGGAAGACTTTGGTCCCGTAAAGCGGGACTGGGATTGAAACCTTGGCCGAGGATTGACTCGGGGCCATATGGCCTCGAGGAGTCAGCTCGGCCTCCAGGAACGTCCTTGATGTTAAGGGCCCGGTGGTCTGGGCAGCGGAACTGGCCATGCCAGACATCAAAGCCTGCTGCTGGTCCATGAAGGCAGACAGGCTGCACTCCAGGGCCGCCATTCTGGACTCCAGCCCAGATTGCTCCACAGCTATTGGTGCGGGCACTGAGGAACTTGGGCCTGGCACCAGTTTCCCCAAAGGGGAGTACTCAATGAGGATGGCCTCGGGTATCTGGGGCCGATCTCCGGTTGATTCCTTCTGGGTGACCTTGATAGGCCACTCCTGCTCTGAGCCCTCGGATGAGCGGTGTGGACTGCGGGACCTGGTTCGGGACTTACCCAGCCTGCTGGAACCATCCAGGGACATTGCCTTTGAGGGTTTCTTTTTCTTCCTGTGTTCCCTCGAAGGAGACCCCCTTTCTGAAGAGCCACAGCGTCACCATGGGAGTCCGAGGCTTCAGACGGTGCTTGGCTTTCGGAAGCTGCTGACGGCTCTTGAGGGTCTTGATGGACATCTTTTTGCAAAGACCATAGGCCGCAGGGTCGTGGTCTGGTCTGAAGCAGTGTAGACAACTTTCGTATGTATCGGTGAGATACATAATCTTTGTACACCAATCACATTTTTTAAAACCACCAGTAGCCATGGGTGAAAAAATTACCCTAGTGAGGTTGAAGACCCGTGGTGCTGCCAGTTGGAAAAAAGGTGTGAAGGTACCAAAGGTAAAAAAATTGAAAATGGACCTGAGACTCTAAGCCGGAGCAGTGGGCTTGAGTGGCTGGAAGAGTACCAGTGCAACCGGCAGGAGAGTATGAAACTCAGAGAGCAAAATAAAGAGTAGCTATTCACCTGTAATAGGTGTTCTCCGGGGACAGCAAGAATCAGTCCTCACATATGGGTGACAATGGCGCTGGTGGAGCCCGCATGGATCCACTCCCCACTTTCAAAGAAAGATTCTGGGAGATATACTGCGCATGCGCGGTCACCTTCCTTCTCAAAGCTGCCATCTTGTCTCAGTATAATAACATACCACAAGATGGCAAAAATGAAAATCAACTCCAAGGGGAGGAGGGAGGGTTGAGGACTGATTCCTGCTGTCCCCGGAGAACACCTGTTACAGGTGAGTAACTATGCTTTCTCCGGGAAGCAGGAAGTCAGTCCTCACATATGGGACTCCCAAGCTACAGGCTACTGAAAAAATCCGTAAAAGCCATGGGTGACCCCAAAAGTGGACCGTAAAGGGCAGCAGGGGGCGCTGGTTGGCTGGAAGTCTGTGGTAGCAACATTAGGGATGCAATCCGTACTCTGGTAGCCTGGACACAGAGGGCTGGAGGGAAGGCATTGCATTATTCCCTGAAGAGGTGGCAGAGTACCGCCTGGCCAAAGGCACTGTCACTGCGGGAAGACTCCTCCAGACAGTAGTACACTGTGAAGGTGTGCATGGAGGGCCAGGTGGCTGCCCAGCAGATGTCCACCAAGGGCACCGACCACAGGCTGGCTATAGAGGCCGCCATGGCCCGCATGTTGTGGGCTGTCACATGGCACTCCAGCAAGTCTTGCCTGCTGGTAGGGGAATGCGATACATTTGGCCACCCACCGAGAGTGTACATTTGGAGACAGCTATTCCCAGGCGATTGGGATCAAAAGATATGAAGAGCTGTGTCGACTGGTGATGAGCCTGCGTCCTCTGGATATAGAAAGCCAGGCGTGTTTACAGTCCAATGTATGTAGAGAGGCCTGTGCTCTGGAGGCATGAGATTTCGGAAAGAAGGTGGGCAGCATCACCTCCTGGTTAAGGTGAAAAGCTGAAACCGCCTTTGGCAGGAACTTTGGATGTGTCTGAAGGACTACTCTATTCTATGGAACCTGGTGTAGGGTACATGTGCTACAAGCACTTGCCGCTCACCTACCTGCCTGGGAGAGGTGAATGCCAGCAGGAAGATGACCTTCCAGGAGAGGTACTTGAGAGGGCATGTCACCAATGGCTTTGAAGGGAGCTCCCATGAGCTTCCTGAGGACCACGTTGAGGTCCCACGCCAGTGGTGGTGGGCAGACCGTGGGACGCAAAAGGAGAAGACTACATATGAACCGACTCACCAAGGTGTGGACAGACACAGCATGGCCCTCCACATTGTGGTGATGCGCCAAAATGGCACAAAGATGCACCTTGACTGAATTGGATTTCAGGTCTGTGCTGGACTGGCACAAGAGGTACCGAAGGACCACCACCACTGCGCAAGAAAAGGGGTTAAGGCCTTGCTCCGCACACCATAGGGAGAACCTGCACCACTTCAAGGCATAAGCCCATCTCGTAGAGTCCTTACATGAGGCCAGCAGGACATCCTCCACCAGTTGAACCAGGCCATGGTGGGTGATGGCTAGCCTCTCAGCAACCAGGCTCAGTGACAGGGACTGAAGGTTGGAGTGGTGCAGTGTGCTGCCCTCTTGCGAGAGCAGGTCCAGGGTGCACTCTAGTGACCAGGGGGCTTCCCGCAACAGCTGCAGCAGCAGGGGAAACCAGGGCTGGCTTGGCCAAACGGGTGCAATGAACAGCATGGAAGCTGCTTCCACCTGAATCTTTAGCAGTGCCTGCCGTACAAGAAGGGTCAGGGGGAAGGCATACAGAAACCCCTTGGACCACGGGAGGCGAAAGGCATCTGCCGCTTCCTGTCCCTGGCCTGGCCTTGCCTCCAGGAGCAGAACCTGAGGAGCTGGGTGCTCTCTGGACTGGCAAAGAGGTCTATCTCTAGGGTTCCCCACTGCTGGAAGATCTTCACCAGGACGGATGGGTTCAGCCTCCATTCTTGGGGCTGGAGAACATGGCTCAGGCTGTCTGCCAGTATTCTGTCCTGGCCTGGCAGATACACCACCCTGAGGAAGAGGTTTCTGGCAGCCGCAAAGTTCCAAAGTCACACCGCCTCCCAGCAGAGGTGGTACGACCCCGTGCCTCCCTGCTTGTTGATATAGAACATCGCTACCTGGTTGTCCATCTGAATCTGGACAAGCCCCCCTTTAGATGATCCACGAAAACCTGCAAGGTGTGGTAGACTGCTTGAAGCTCATACAAGTTGATCTGTGAGGCGCTCTTCTCTGGCAACCACTGTCCCTGAAACTGGAGGTGGTTGCAATGGGCCTCCCAGCCCAGCTTGGATGCATCCATAATGAGGACGTGTGGGGTTGGTGGGGCCTGGAATGGCAGACCAGCCCTCAGGTTGCACTGATCCTGCCACCAAGTCAGGGAGGATGCCAAGGCGGGAGTGACCTGTATATGGTTCTCCAGGTAGCCCATCGCCTGCGCCCACTGAGCATCCACTTTACCTGGCGCATGCATAGGCGGGCAAAAGGAGTCATGTGGATGGTGGCTGCCATGTGATCCAAGAGGCGAAGCATCTGTCGAGCTGACAAAGAGGCTGCACCCTGCACCTCCCTCACCAGGGTGGCAAGGCATTGGGCCCGTTGCTTGAGTGGAGTCAAGCAAGGCTCTGATGAATTCCATGCATTGGCTTGGTATGAGGTGTGACTTGAGGACGTTCACCATAAACCCTAGATGCTGCAGCAATCCGAACATGCACTGAGAGGCAATGCGCACCTCGCCTGGAGTGCCAGCCTGTACAAGCCAGTTGTCCAAGTAGGGGAAAACAAAGACCCTGAGGACCCTGAGCTGGGGGGCCATGACCGTTAGGCACTTTGTGAAGACTCGCAGGGCGGAGGCGAGGCCAAAGGGTAGCACCCTGTACTGGTAGTGCTGGCCTCCCATGACAAAGTAGAGGCACTGACGGTGCCTCGGATGGATCAGGATGTGGGTAGAGGCATCTTTGAGATCCAAGGAGCATAGCCAATCTCCCTGCAGGAGATAAGGCAGCAAAGTTCCAAGGGCTACCATTTTGAAATTTTCCTTGACAAGGAAGCCGTTGAGGTCCCGAAGATCCAGGATGGGCCAGAAGCCTCCTGTCTTCTTGGGGAGCAGGAATTAGCTGGAGTAGAAGCCCCGTCACTGCAGATGAGGTGGGATGAGCTTGACCACCTGATCTTGGAGTAATGACTCAAGCTCTCTCAAGAGCAGCTCCCTGTGCAAGGTGTCCATTGGTATTTCCCCTGTGAATGAATGGGAGACAGCTCGGAAAAATGTAGGAGGTAACCCTCTATGACCACTCGCAGCACCTAGGCATCCATGGTTATTGTGGGCCACCTGTGCACGAAGTGGACGAGCCTTCCTCCCGTGAACCCTGGGCCTGTGACCTTCGGAGGGAGGGAGGCTATGCCCAAGGAGTCAAAAACTCCCCCCAGGCTGTGGCTGAGCCGCTGTTTGGGGCTTGGGAGCTTTGGGCTTACGGGGGCTTGGCCCTTAGCCTGCTGCCCCTGAGGGGGAGCGGTGTAGCCCTGGAATTTAAGGTAGTTTCCATAAGCCTTCTTAGTTTTCAGGTGGAAGAGCTTTTTACTTGAAGCCTTCCAACGGGAAGGATCTGACACCTTCTTGGATAATCTCGTCCTTGTCATGAATTCCTTCTCCAACTCGTCAGCCTTGTCAATCATGGGTTTTCCGAAGAGGTTATCTCCTCGGCAGGAGACGTCAGCTAATTTGTTCTGAACCCATTTCTCCAAGTCAGAGGACTGCAGCCAGGCGAGGCAGCGGGCACTAATGCCCACCGTGGCCACACGAGTCACCGACTTGAAGCCGTTGAAGGCTGCCCGAATCTGAAATTTGAAGCATTCTTTGACTGAGGAAACCAGGGTCTGAAAGCGTTCAAGGGGCTCTCCTGATAAGCCAGCCAAGAACCCAGCGAGCTCCTTCGCCAGGTCTCTCAAGTACATGCCCATGTACAGCTGGTAGGCCTGGATCTGGGCTGTGAGCATGGAGCTCTGGAATCACTTTCTACCAAATGCATCTATGGTATGGGGCTCCTTGCCAGGGGGCACCGAGGAGTGTGTCTTCTGGCTCTTAATCCAAAGCACAGCCGACTCCACCACCATGAAACTGTGCCTTTTGAAATCCTGATCTCGTGCTGACTCGATAGTGGGAATCGAGTCGACAGTTTACTATCGGCACCATCACCGGGTTCTCCCACATCCTGAGCAACAGATGCTCCAGAATGGGGGGCACGGGCATCATCCGTGCTTCCCGAGGAGGGGCCTCATATTGGAGGATCTCCAGGTCCTGCGCACGAAGCTCATCCTCCTGCACTGCCAGAAAGGCGAGTGCCTGGGACATCTCCCTCATGAAGTCGGCCAAGTCCTCTGGGGGTGACCTCCGCTGAAGATGCGGTGGAGAAAGGTCGGAAGGGATGTACCGCTGCAGCAAAGTGTCGGCGGAGTCCTCATCGGTCTCCCAGCCCGACTCCGAACCCAAAGAGTTGATTGGCACCTTCGGTCGCCAGACCGACTTGGCGCTGACAAATCACAATGCTGATCCAATGGTGCCATATTGGTCATGGAGGGCCTCGATGCCGATTCAGTGAGGCGCTCCAGGATAGGAGGAACCTCTTCCAGGGAAGTCCTTAGCGAGGATGTCCCCGTGGGGGGCGCCGACGACCCAGAGGAACTGGGAGTCAGGCCCCACTGTGACTCGAGGAACACAGTGAAGCTATGCGCGAGTGCAGCCATGTGGGCTTCTATGCTAGAGGGCTTCGCAGCTGGACCAGACCTCAACGGTATCAGGCCCAAATCCAGCTCCCTATTTGGGGAGTCCCTGATGGTACTAGAGTCGGGCAGCTGCTCCTTCGAGGCTGCAGGGGATGCCGAGTCGTGCCGAGGGCTCCGAGGCCGAGTCAAGGAAGACTTACCCCCTGATGTCGGGTCGGTCCTTGGTACCGGTTTTGAGGGTGCAGTCGATGCTAGGAGGTCCTCTGAGGAAGATTCCGATGACCAAGCCCAGGCACGTGGAGACACATTGCCCGGTGCTGCCGTAGATGGAAGGAATTCTGCCCCTGATGCCGAACCAGAGCCAGCTTTGCCAAACAGTTCCCCCTGCTGCCTTTCATGCTCCCTCTGGGTTTTGGCTGACATGAGGAGGCAAAGTGGATAGGAGGACCCTTTATGGTCTGCCCCGAGGCATTTAATGCAGGTGCTGTGGTGGTCTTTGCAGGACCATAATGTGATTGCACTTAGCACACTGCTTAAAACCACTGGTCGAGGCCATAGCAGGGAAAACGAGGCCCGCAAGGTCAAACTTGGACGTCTCTACCAGCTAGGCTGCGAGAAAAAAATCCTGTGCACCAAAAGTGGAAGAAAAATATACCCAAGCAAAAAACTGGACGCCGAGGTGAAGACTCGGGCAGGAAAGGTGATCGAATTGAGCATTTGAACAGAAAAAAATTACCGATACAAGGGTCGAAAATTCTACTTTTTATCGTGGTGCACAGATGAATGTCTGCAAAGGTCCATGGAAAGAGACAGACTGAGGCAAGATGGCAGCTTTGAGCAGGAAGGTGACTGTGCATGCGCAGTGTATCTCCCAAAACCTTTCTTTGAAAGCTGGGGAGTGGATCCGCATGGGCCAATGCCACCCATATGTGAGGACTGACTTCCTGTTTGATCCTGGAGAATCAACTTTTTCCGGGGGAAGACAGACAGATATTTGATGGGTTCCATGGAAAAAAGAAGACTTAATAAGATGGCACTCTTGGGCGGGAAGGGGACCAGGCAAGTGTGGTAGCATTTCTCAAAGGCTTTCTTTGAAAGCTGGGGAGATGCTTCCGCAAGGGCTCCATTGGTGCCAACGTCATCCATATGTGAGGACTGACTTCCTGCTTGTTCCTGGAGAAAACTTGTTGTGAGCCACGCGGTTATCAGCCAGCGCACCAAAGCCTCAGTATGGGGAAGAAAAGCACTGCAGACTCTTCCCACAGTGTACTCCCACTTACTGGTACTTGCAAGTGCCAATCATGTGACTTCCTCACCTTGCGCTTAGCCTCTGCCCCCAACCGGCGTTGGGGCGGGAGTCTCTTTGAGTGCTGCCTGCCGGCCTTCTCCTCACATGCAGCTCATCACCTGGTAACGGGTTCAGGAACCGCTGCCGCTGTGCGCACAGGCTCCGAACCCACAAGTCCCCTCCTTCTTAACCATGGGGGGGGGGGGTCCTGTTTCTTTGCTTTTTTTTTTTTTAATTTAAATGTAAAACCCTATTACCAAGGAAAATAACCCTGCTAGGTAAACTATCTCACTCCTTAGTTGTCCCTTCAGTGAGACCAGCCCTCTGGACCACTCCTCCAGCTGCTTGGAGACAGAGCTTACTAGGGCTGGTGGGTGGTGCCAGCTGCCTACGTACGTTGATGTCATCAAAAAGATGACATGCTCAGTCTTTAAGCTGCTGGAGGAGGTTGACTACCCAGATGTGCGAAACTGGACTGGAGGGACAAAAAGGAAAGCGTAGTTACTCACCTGTAACAGGTGTTCTCCAGGGACAGCAGGAATCAGTCCTCACATATAGGTGACGTCGGCGCTGACGGAGCCCTCATGCGGAACAATTCCCCAGCTTTCAAAGAAAGCCTTTGGGAATGCATCACGCATGCGCGGTCCCCTTCCCATCCAAGGGTGCTATCTTGCTCAGTCTAATGACATAGCTAAAAAGACGGCAAAAAGAAAAAATCAATAATAGGACTGCAACTCCAGGGGAGGAGGGAGGGTCGTGAGGACTGATTCCTGCTGTCCCTGGAGAACACCTGTTACAGGTGAGTAACAACGTTTTCTCCAGGAACAAGCAGGTAGTCAGTCCTCACATATGGGACTCCCTAGCTATAGGCTACCGAGAACCCATAGCTGAAAAATGGCTCTCTCTAGAAGAGCCGCAGCAGCTGTGATAGGAATCCAGCAGAGACACAACACCCCCCGCAGCCTGACACCAGAAAGCCGGAGGGTAGGAGTTGCCTAAACCTCAAATAAGTTGCGGAGTACCGCCTGGCCAAAAGCACTGTCTCGTCGGGTCTCTCCATCCAAGCAGTAATGGGCTGCAAAAGTCTGGCATGAAGACCAGATGGCAGCCCGGCAGATGTCTGCCAGCAGAAAAGAGCGGAAGTGAGCCACTGATGCTGCTTTAGCCCTGACACGGTGGGCCGTGACTCGACCCTGCAGCGGGAGGTAGGCCGCCCTGTACGCCCAGGCAATGCAGTCTGCCACCCAGGTGGACAACGTGCGCTTGGAGACAGGTAGCCCCAGCTTACTGGGGTCAAAAGAGACGAAGAGCTGAGGAGCCATTTGATGCCCTCGCGTACACTCCAAGTAGAAGGCTAATGCCCTCTTACAATCAAGGGTATGCAGAACCGCCTCTGCCCAGCTAGCATACAGTCTGGGAAAGAATGTCGGAAGAACCACCTCTTGCTTGAGGTGGAACGGAGAGACCACTTTTGGGAGAAACTTGGGGTGGGTGCGTAGGGCCAACCTGTTCCTATAAACCATGTGTACGGTCTTTCTGAAACCAGAGCTTGTAGCTCACTCACTCGCCTGGCAGATGTGAGTGCCACCAGGAAGAGTACCTTCCAGGAGAGGAAGCGCAGATGGCAAGCGGACATCGGCTCAAAAGGTGGGCGAGTAAGCTGTTGCAAGACCACATTCAGATCCCACTCGGTCACCGGAGGACAAACCGGGGGTTTTAGTAGAAGTAGACCTCTGAGAAACCTGGACACCAAGGGGTGAACCGAAAGAGGTTGTCCTTCCACTGGTGAGTGATGTGCTGACAGAGCACTCAGGTGGACCCTGACAGAGTTAGACTTGAGGCCTAAGTCAGAGAGGTGAAGCAGGTACCGCAACACTACTGGTACAAGGCAAGAGAAAGGGCTTTCATTGTGTTGGTTACACCACACCTCAAACCTCCGCCACTTGAAGGCATAGGTTTTCCTAGTGGACTGCCTCCTTGAGGCCAGTAACACTTCTTCTACATTCTTAGGAAGAAGGAGAGGAGTCAGCACTACCCTTTCAGCAGCCATGCCATCAGGTTGAGAGACCTGAGGTTGGGATGTAAGATAGAGCCCTGCTCCTTGGACAGGAGGTCGGGCCTCGTCCCCAGAGGGAGTGGGGTCTCCACTGCCAGCTGGAGGAGAAGCGGGAACCAAGGTTGTGTCTTGGCCATCTGGGGGCTACCAGGATGACCAAGGCCTTGTCCCGCAGGATTTTGAACAGAGTTCGGGCCACCAGAGGCATGGGAGGAAACGCATACAGGAGCCCCACAGACCAGGAGATCAGAAAAGAATCCGCAGCCATCCTTTGGGGATGCGGCTGTCTGGAGCAAAAGTTGGGCAACTGATGATTCTGTTCGCTGGCAAAGAGATCTATGGACGGATATCCCCAGCAGAGGAAGATCTGCTGGGCCACTTCTGGATTCAGTTGCCATTTGTGAGGTTGAAGAATTCTGCTTAGTTTGTCTGCTAGGCCGTTCTCTTGACCTGGCAGGTAAACCGCCTTGAGAGACATACCCTGACTGATGGCAAAGGAGCAGAGGTCCAGTGTCTCCTGGCACAGGATACAGGACCCTGTCCCTCCCTGCTTGCTGACGTAGAACATAGCCACCTGATTGTCTGTCTGCACCAAGCCAGACTGATGTGAGAGAACATGGCAGAAGGCTCGAAGAGCTAGGCGTATTACTCGTAGCTCTAAGAGGTTGATTTGTTGTGTCCTCTCTTGAGGAGACCACAACCCTTGAATGCATGAGTCCTGGCAATGGGCTCCCCAGCCCAGCAAGGATGCATCTGTCGTCAGGACTCTTGGGTACGCTGGAGGCTGAAAAGACACTCCTCCCAGCAGGTTGGGTGGCTGAAGCCACCAGGCCAACGACTTCAGCAGTCGTTTGGACACCCTTATCCTGTCTTGGAGTCGCCCTGTGGCTTGCGTCCACTGATCCCAGAGGCACCACTGAGCTGTTCTCATGTTGAGACGGGCGTTTGGGGTCACATGCACCATGGAGGCCATGTGTCCTAGATGGCGCAGAAAATGCCTTGCTGATATCTGAGACTTGTGGCTGATTTGGTGTACTAGATCCAGAAGCCTCTGTGCCCTGTCCTCTAGCAGGTAAGCCTTTGCTTGAATGGTGTCCAGCCTCGCCCCTATAAACTCTAAGTTCTGTGTGGGGAGCAAGGTGGACTTTGCCTGATTTATGACAAAGCCTAGATGCTGCAGTATGTTGATAGTGCGAGCTGTGGCCTGCTGGGCCTCTCGAGGCGACGGGGCCCTGATGAGCCAGTCGTCCAGGTACGGGAAGACGAAGATTCCCTGGTTCCTGAGAAAGGCCGCCACCACCGCCAGACACTTAGTGAACACTCTGGGGGCAGAGGCTAGGCCAAATGGAAGTACTCTGTACTGAAAATGGTTTCCTCCCACTACAAATCTGAGATATTGTCTGTGGTCTGGATGTGAGTGTAGGCATCCTTCAGGTCTAAGAAGCATAGCCAATCTCCCTGTTGGAGGTAAGGCAGCAATATTCCAAGGGAAAGCATCTTGAACTTTTCCCTCACCAGGAACTTGTTTAAGTCTCTCAGGTCGAGGTTGGGCCTGAGGCCTCCTGTTCTCTTTGATATCAGAAAATACCTGGAGTAGAAGCCTTGCCCTTGTAGGCTGTGGGGCACCGGCTCCACCACCTGATCCTCTAGAAGACTGGCCAACTCCTGTAAGAGGAGGTTCCTGTGTAGAGGGGGTCTGAGAGGCTCCCCTGGGAAGTAGGAGGGAAGTACCTGGTTGAAGTGGAGCAAACAGCCCTTCTGGACTATTTGTAGGACCCAGGTATCTGTAGTGATTGCTGGCCACCTGTGGGCGTACAGGGCCAGCCTTCCTCCTGTGCCAAGTCTCACCCCTGGCTGGAGAGAGACTATGCTGTGGCTGTCAAAAACCCTCTACCGGCTGGGAAGGGAGCTGGTGCCTGGGGCTTGGGGGTCTTCTGCTTACGCGGGCCATGCCCCTGTCCCTTGGCCTGCTGCCCCTGGTGGGGAACCGGGGAGGCCTGGTGAGTGGGGCAGTTGCGGTAAGCAGCACCCTTCCTCGAGAAAAAGGGCTTTTTACCCAAGCCCTTCTTTTTAGAAGGGGCAGAAGTCTTTTTAGAGAGTCTTGTCCGGGTCAAGTACTCGGACTCGATTTCGGCAGACTTTTCAGTCATGGGTTTGCCGAAAAGGTTATCACCTTGGCATGGGACATCAACCAACTTGTCCTGTACCCATGGCTCTAGGTCCGACGACATTAGCCATGCATGGCGTCGGGCCCCGATGCCAGCTGCGGCTACTCGGGCCGAAGCCTCGAAGCCGACATAGGCTGCCTGAGACATAAACTTTGAGCACTCTCAAATCCCCGTGGACAAGGCCTTGAATCGCTGCAAGGGTTCCTCGGAGAGGCGAGCTGAGAACCCAGCAATCTCCTTTGCCAGGTCCCGCAAGTACATGCCCATGTACAGCTGGTATGTTTGGACACCGCAGGACAGCATCGAGCCCTGGTAGCACTTTCTGCCGAGGGCGTCCAGGTTCCAGGCTTCCCTGCCAGGAGGCACTGAGGAGTGGGTTTTTTGGCTCTTGAGCCTGTGCATGGCCGATTCCACAACCATGGAGCTGTACGGCAGCTGTGCCTTCTAGAACCCAGGGCTCTTGCGGACTCGACAGATGGAATCGACCAACCTGCTGAGAACCGGCTTCGAGGCCGGTGACTCCCACATAAGGAACATCGGAGGAACCGGTACCGTAAGGGCTTCCCGAGGGGGAAAATCATACTGGAGGGCCTCGAGCTCCTCGGCTCGGGGCTGCTCCTCGGTGTCCACCAGGAATACCAAAGCCTTGGCCATGTCCCTGATGAACTCCAAGAACTGGGTATCCTCCAGGGGGGACCTTCTCCGAGGCTCAAACCCTGGCGAGTCCGATGGGACACATCGGGTCCGGTGGGTGTCCGGGGACTCTTCATCCTCCGTTTCTCATGCCGAGACCTCCGAGGAGGAATCAATGGGCTCTGGCCATGAGGGCTTTGGTCTCGACCGCCCTGACGCCGATGGCACTGGCATCAACAACCTTGGTCCCAAACGGGAGGTCGAGGGAGACCTCGGCCGAGGATCGACTCGAGTCCGAAGAGTCTGGAGGATCGGCTCAGCCTCAGGGGTTGACTTAGATGTCGAGGTCCTGGTGGTCGGGGCGGATGGACCGGTGAGACCGGCTATCAGTGCCCGCTGCTGCTCCATGAAGGCAGACATGCTGCGCTCCAGGGCCGCCATTCTGAGACTGAGCTCAGAAGGCTCCGCAGCCTCCGGCTCGGGTCCCGATACCGTTGGGCCTGATGCCGGTTCTCCCGGAGGAGAGTCAACAAGGACAACAGCAGTTGCCTTCCTTGGCGTCTCCGGCACTGTGTGAGGTACCTTTGAAGGCTGCTCCGACTCCGAGGACCCGGGGTGGCGGTCGGGACTCTGCGACCTGGCCCGTGAGGACCCAGGCCTATCAGAGGCATCCAATGACACCACCCTCACGAGCTTCTTCTTCCTCCGGTGTTCCCTCGAGGGAGACCCCCGTTCAGAAGACCCCCGACGATGCTTGGAGTCAGATAGCTCCCGAGACATCGAGGCTTCTGATGAGGTCCGGACACGGGTGGATGCGGACTCGGAGAAAATCCTTTCACGCTGCTGCCGCCTACTTCTCAGTACCTTAGAAGACATCTTGCCGCACGGGCCACAGGCCATCGGGTCATGGTCGGCCCCGAGGCAGCAGAGACAGCAGTCATATGTGTCGGTGAGGGACATTAACCTTTTACACCGATCACACTTCTTAAACCTTGCTGGCAGCCTGAGAGGTCAAATGACCGGGCTGCCAGTGAAAAAGGAAAAAGGTTCGAATGCTAGTCACTAAGGACAAAAAACGAAAAATACTGACCGGACTCGATACCGGTGTACCGAACTGAGGCGGGAAGGGGAACCGGTGTCGAACCGGGCCGAAGAAAAGAATCTTCAGGAGATTTGACGCACTTTTTCCGCGAGGGAATTAGGACCATGTCCATTGGGCTCCGCAGAAAAAGGGAGACTGAGCAAGATGGCACCCTTGGGCGGGAAGGGGACAGCACATGCGCGATGCAATCCCAAAGGCTTTCTTTGAAAGCTGGGGAATTGCTCCACATGAGGGTTCTGTCGGCGCCGACGTCACTCATATGTGAGGACTGACTTTCTGCTTGTTCCTGGAGAATGCATTTTATTGGAGAAGTGAGGATTCCCCAACTGTAATACAATGGAAGAGTCTTTTGTACAATTTAATGCTAATGGGCAGACTAAGGCTGAGGAGCAAGGATCCAAGACAATAGGTGTCATTCCAGAAAGCATGGGAGGTGCTGTGTAATTATTTGCTGCATAGGGCGTGTAGTTTACTATTGAATTATGAAGGATTAAATAGGATCCTTGAGGGCAGATTGAGTGTTGGCGAGCATCATGGCCACAAATGGGAGAAAGGGGAATGGGAGATAAGAGATGCTACTGGGCTGATTGTTGTGCTGGAAATTGAAAGATGTAAGGGTGAACATGGACTCTAAGGGTAAGAAGTCAGGATGGGAAGGGGGCCCAGTACAAGGGTTTAGGAGCATGGGGGGTGGGGATGATATTTAGGGGTGGGGAAAGAAAGGGTAAACATTATTTTTCTTTTTCAGTTATTGTTTTGGATAATATGTTATTGTCAAGAAATGGTGCTGATATTATATCGTGATTAAAAGCGCTGTCCAATGCACTGTCTTTATAACAAACATGCTTTGATCATATCTTCTTTGAAAAAAACCTTTGTTTGATGCAAAGAAGTAGAAAACTACAGACCTGTGACTGGAGCAGCTTAATGGTTATAATGGGCTGAGAACCAGGGAAGCCAAGTTTAAATCCCACTGCCACTCCTTGTGATCTTGGGCAGGTCACTTAATCCTCAACTGTCTCAGGTACAAGCTTGGATTGTAAGCCCTCTGGAAACAAGAAAAATGCTTACTGTACCAGATTATAACTTTTCTTGAACTTCTGAAAAAAGATGTCAGCTAAATCAAATTCCCTAATCGTGCCTTCTTTACAAACATGGTGGAGAGAGTAACCTAGACTTCTTGATTATTTTTGAGAACTCAAAATTGCTTACCGAGCTTGCACTGATACCATCTTGTTCATTGATTCAGGTGCAGGAAAGCACAGTTACTTACCTGTAACAGGTGATCTCACGTAGGAGAGAAAGGGTGTGGTGACCCCTGTATCTGATAAGAAAGTAAGGCCAGACTTAGGAAGCGCTAAGCTTTAGATAAACTGAAGTTTCGCAATGTCTTTCCTAAATGGGGTCAATTAGGAAAGAAAAAGGTACATGGAGAGCTTCAGAGGTACCTAACCCTGAAAGGTTATGGTAAGGAAAAAGTTTGCCAATTACCACAGGAAGTGGTTATATGCTGGCACAGCATTGATAGGGGTAGTGCCCATCTGTCAGGATCATATAGGAATGTATGGATATCTGAACCTAAACAGACAGATAGATAAGTATGTGGATACACATCTACCTAAAAGATATATCTCACTATATATATATATATATATATATATATATATGTATGTACATAGATAGATATATATTCCTAAATATATACACATATAGGGTATATATGCATATATATAGAGAGAGATATGTATGGGCAGAAGATACACACACACACACATATATATATATATGTATATGAATATGTAGGCATATAGACACATGTCTCCAGGTATGTGGATGGAGAGATGCCTATAGAAACTAGATCCCCCTAGGAATATGGGGAGAGAGAAAGATTCATCTAATGGCAAGAAGGGCGATACCTGCTGGAATAGAGGCATAGAGAATCTTCTTTCCCTGGTTATGACTGACAGAGTCAGAGGAATGGTTTCCCTGACAAGAGGGAATCTAGATTCCTTTCAGAAATCGAGTTCTTGAATAACCAGGATGGCCTACGTGAAAAATACAGAGGATAACTTCAGTCTGCAGGCAGCAAGTCCAGATCTCTCCAGAACTGCAGTATGGTGATTGGATAGAGGGCGCCAGTGGAATAAGATACCATAGTGACCTGCCTATAAGGGCAAGATGGGTATCAGGCGTCCTTGAGCTGCCACTGAAAGAAAACTATCTCTGGCGAGAGTCCAAAGGAGATATGGGCCAAGCCAGGGAATTGGCCATTCTTCAGGTTTTCACGTGATGAAAGGCCTGTGTCTTATGTCTCAGAAGAGATTTTAGATGAGATGGTAAGGGTAGGGAACACCTACCAGTCATGGGAACATGACTGGGGCAACCCCTCCTAACCATCTGGGGTTATCTGCTAGACAGAATATTAATGCTCTCTAGCAAGGGCCCATAGTGCAAAGCTACTCTGTAGAGTTGCAGAGAGCATACTGCAGGCTGGTTAGAAGAAAAAACTGACTGTATAAAGCCAGTGGGTAACGTAACTATTCTGCCAAGGACAAGGGGGCAAAGAATAGAAAGCAGTTACTTACCTGTAACAGGTGATCTCTGGGAACAGCAGGAATTAGTCTTCACATATGGGTACGTCGGTACCGACGGAGCCCGCGCGGGAAAGCTCCCCAGCTTCCCAGAAGGAAAGCTTTTGGGGCCTCCCACTGCGCATGCGCGCTGCCTTCCCGCCTTCCTGACCAACTCTCCTCAGTTCGAGTTTAAAGCTGAGACAATAGAGAGAGGAAAGGAAAGAGAGAGAGAGATACAACTCCTAGGGGAGGTGGGTGGGTTGTGAGGACTAATTCCTGCTGTTCCCAGAGATCACCTGTTACAGGTAAGTAACGGTGCTATCTCCAGGAACAAGCAGGAATAAGTCCTCACATATGGGGACTCCCTAGCTGAGATGCCCGGGAGATCCCCTGAAAGGTATGAGACCCTGAAAGGTTCCTCATCTTCCTATGGATCTCAGGCATCCATTCAGGGAAGGTGGGCTGGAGTTGTTCAAGAATGGAACAGGTGTCTGAGGACAGCCTGACCAAACAAGGCATCCCAGCGGGAGTCCTTGTCCAAACAGTAATGGGCTGTAAAGGTATGAACCGAGGCCCAGGTGGCTGCTCGACAGATCAGGTCAATGGACACAGAGTTTAGATGAGCCATAGAGGTGGCCATGGCTCTCACATAGTGAGCGGTGACATGGCCCTCCAGAGAAAGGTTCTTACTCTGGTAAGCAAAAGAGATACACTGAGCAATCCAATTGGACAGTGTTCTTTTGGAGACTGGAAGTCCTAAATGAGAAGGATCAAAAGCAACAAAGAGCTGAGAAGACTCGATGTTGCTGTGTCCTGTGGAGGTAAAAGGCAAGAGCTCTTTTACAATCTAGAGTATGAAGGTTCCTCTCTGCACTGGATGCATGAGGAGCTGGAAAAAAGACAGGTAAATATACCTCTTGATTAAGATGAAAAGGGGAGACCACTTTAGGCATAAAGTGGGGATTGGTCCTAAGGACCACCTTATCATGATGGAACCTTGTATAAGGTGGATTAGCCACTAGAGCTTGCAGTTCACTGATACGGCGAGCTGAGGTGACTGCAATAAGGAAAATAACCTTCCAGGAAAGAAATTTCAAGGAGGTAGTGGCTAAGGGCTCAAAGGGTGGCTTCATAAGCTGACCAAGAACCAAGTTTAAGTCCCATGCCACCGGAGGAGGTCGAATGGGAGGTTTAGTTAAGGTTAGGCCTCTCATGAATCTTGCAATAAGAGGATGAGAGGAAACAGGTTGTCCATTGATGGGCTTAAGGGATGCTGCAATAGCACTCAAATGGACTCTTACCGAATTCATTTTGAGTCCTGCATTGGAGAGATGCAGGAGATATTCCAAAAGAGAATTCAAAGGAAGTGCTAGAGGGTTAAGACCCTGTTGAGCACACCAAATGGAAAATCTTTTCCATTTAAAAGCGTAAGAACGCCTAGTGGAAGGTTTCCTAGAGGCATGGAGGATATCCTTCACCTGCTGCGAAAGATTGAAGTGTTGAAGGTCTAGGCCTTCAGTAACCAAGCTCTGAGGTGAAGGGACTTGGGGTTTGGGTGCCACAAAGTCCCCTCCTCCTGAGACAGAAGGTCTGGAGCCGCTCCCAAGTCCAGGGAGGGGGCTTGGGAGAGATGCAGAAGTAGAGGGTACCACACTTGGCGTGGCCAGCGTGGAGCTATGAGGATCATGAACCCTTGATCCCTTTGAAGTTTGAACAGAGTCTTGGGAATCAAAGGAATGGGTGGAAAGGCATATAGGAAGTCCTGACCCCAATGAAAGAGGAAGGCATCCTTGGCCTGAACTCCCTGACACGGAATCCTGGAACAGAACCGGGGAAGTTTGGCATTCCACGGACTTGCAAAGAGGTCTATGTCCGGGGTCCCCCATTTCTGGAAGATTCTGAGTACCTGATCCATGTGTAGGGACCATTCGTGTGGAAGCAGAACTCGACTGAGTCTGTCTGCCCAAGAGATTTGGATTCCTGGAAGATATACTGCCAGGAGATGGATTTGATGCTCTCTGGCGAAGGCCCATAATCTTAGAGCTTCGTTGCAAAGCAACAGAGAGCCAGTCCCTCCTTGTTTGTTTATGTAAAACATGGCTACTTGATTGTCCGTATGAATAAGGACCGTCATGTTGCTGAGGAGGGTATGAAAAACTCTGAGAGCTAGAAAGATTGCTCGAAGTTCCAAGTGGTTGATATGAAGGGTGGTCTCCTGTGGAGACCAAGTGCCCTGAGTGGAGAGATCTTGAAGATGAGCTCCCCAACCTGTTTGGGAGGCATCTGTTGTGAGGGTTGCTTGGGGCAACAATGGTTGAAAGGGGGCCCCCAACAACAGATTTTGAGTGGACATCCACCATTGGAGAGACCAAAAGAGACGTTTGGAGTTTGCTATTTGGTCTGAGAGAGCTCCGGATGCTTGAGTCCACTGGGTGGACAAAGTCCATTGAGCTGCTTTCATATGTAGGCGAGCATAGGGCACCACATGTACTGTGGAGGCCATGTGGCCTAATAGTTGTAGCATCTCCCTGGCAGTCAAGTGGCTTCTGGACTGAGTCTGGGAGGCTAAGTGCACTAGACGTTGGCAACGGGTCTGAGGAAGATAGGCCCTTGCCGTGGTGGTATCCAACCAGGCCCCTATGAATTCCAGGGACTGAGTAGGGGCGAGTTGAGACTTTGGCAGATTGATCACAAGTCCCAGATACTGCAGAATGCGTCTGGTGCGATCCAGGGAAGTCTGAGCCTCGGACTGAGATGGAGCTCGGATGAGCCAGTCGTCCAGGTATGGGAAAACAAAAATTCCCAGGGCTCGTAGAAATGCAGCTACTATTGCCATGCATTTGGTAAATACCCTTGGAGCAGAGGCTAGACCGAAGGGAAGTACTCTGTATTGGAAATGTTTTCCCTGGAACAGAAACCGTAGGAATTTTCTGTGGGATGGATGGATGATATTAGTGTGTACGCATCCTTGAGATCTAGAGAACAAAGCCAATCCTGACTCTGTAGGTATGGAAGGAGAGTACCTAGAGAAAGCATCTTGAATTTCTCCTTGCATAGGAATTTGTTCAATTCTCTGAGATCTAGAATAGGTCTGTATCCCCCTGTTTTCTTGGGAATAAGAAAATAAAGGGAGTAAAACCCTGACCCCTGTTGAAGAAGAGGAACCTCTTCTATTGCCCTTTGGGCGAGAAGGGTGGTCACCTCCTGACCTAACAGATTCAGGAGAGAAGGGGGAGAATTGAAACATCTCACCATGGTATGGGGAGGAAGGCTGGAGAAATGTAGTTTGTAGCCCTCTCTGAAGATAGAGAGGGTCCATTGTTCTGATGTGATTTGCTCCCATCTGGGAGCAAAATGAGTTAACCTTCCTGGAATGGTGAGAGGATCTGGATGTTTTAGAGCCAGAAAGGTTAAGTTCTCTAGAGTTGAGTCAAAAACCCTGAGGGGGTTGGGACTGCTGAGCTGTAGCAGCCCCTGCAGGTTTTGCCCTGGCCTGTTTAGGCTGCTGACGCTTAGGAGCAAAGCGAGCTGCAGAAGATTGTTGGCCAGTATTTGTAGCAAATCTGGCCTTTTTATAGAAAGGCTTCTTGAAAGATTTTTTCTTGACAGGGGCAGAGGTAGACTTAGAAAGTCTATCTAAAGCAGCATTTTCTGCATCCATTTGGGTGGCTTTGATTTGCCACTCCTTACCAAACAGATTCTCACCTGTACAGGGCATATTTCCCAACCCATCCTGGACCCAGGGTTCTAGATCAGAGGACTGGAGCCAAGCAATTCTGCGAGCCGCTATGGCAATACCTGAGGCTCTGCTAGCACCCTCAAAGGAGTCAAAGGCTGCTCTGTTGGAGAACTTTGAGATATCTTGGGTATGCTTTAGCAAAAGAAGGAACTCCTCCTTTCTATCCTCTGGGATAAAGGGGAGAAAATGGCGTATTTTCAATGCTATCTCCTTCAGAAACATGCCCATATAGAGGCTGTATGAATTGATTCTAGCAATAAGCATACTTGCTTGGAAGATTTTTCTACCAAAAGCATCCAAAGTCCTACATTCTCTCCCTGGAGGAGTAGAAGAGTGTCTTTTGGTACTCTTTATCCTTTTCATAGCTGACTGCACCACAATAGAGTGGTGAGGGAGCTGAGTTTTTTGAAAACCAGGAGAAGGAGGGACACGATACATGGTGTCCAACCGACGAGAATGTGGAGATAGGGTGAGAGGAGTCTCCCATAAGTCCATCATATGTTCTTGAAGAATTTCATGAATGGGCAAGGTGACTGCCTCTTTGGGAACCTTAGAGTATCCTAAAATATCTAAATTTTTTGCTCTAGGTTCTTTTTCAGAGGTTACTGAAATAGAGAGACCTTTAGCCACTTCAAGGATGAAGTCTTGAAAAGACAAATCCTCTGGAGGAGACATTCTCCTCTTTGGAGAAGAGGGCTCTTCAGGTAGAGTTAGGGATACTTCAGCAGAGTCATCTGATGAATCAGAATCATCAGAAGACTCGAAGTATCGTCTGTTTGCTTCCAGGGGTCGATAAGCGTATCGACCGGTATCGACATCGGGGGTACCCGGAACCGGATCGGTATCGGGAAAAACCCCGGAACTGGGAACCGGAATCGGTATCCTGGTCGATGTGGATGCCCTGGGTACCGGTATCAGTTGTGGTACCGGAACCGGAGTCAGTACCGCTGGCTGCGGTACCGATGGCATCGCAGCTTTAATAAAAGCCATAATAGCCTGCTGCATGGATTGAACTGTATGATCCATAGACGCCA
The DNA here is from genome assembly GCA_033557465.1 of Ichthyophis bannanicus. Lineage (NCBI taxonomy): Eukaryota > Metazoa > Chordata > Amphibia > Gymnophiona > Ichthyophiidae > Ichthyophis > Ichthyophis bannanicus. The sequence goes on along the minus strand of CM066034.1, from coordinate 557,327,881 downwards.
CGACTGTCTGGATGTCGGTACCGGAAGAATGAGCCGGTACCCCAGAGCAGTCTAACAGGTGATCGGTCGAGGCCGTGCCATCGATGTCAACCTGTAACCCCATAGGAGGAGCTTTGGAAGCCGGAGCTTCCCGCCGGGGTTGTTTGGCTGGGGGCAGGGTCCTCAGGGTCAAGCCCGGGGGCATCTCGATACCTGGAGGGAGATTTGCCCTTTGAGGACCTGCCAGAGGAATGTTTGGTTACCTGAGATCCATCAGGAGAGGAAGACCTGGAAGATGTCGATGCTGGAGTATCTGTAGAAAACAGCATGTGAAACTTGGCTGCTCGGTTTTGTAAGCCACGTTTAGACATCAAAGAACAGGATGGGCAATCCGGAATGGAATGGTCAGGCCCCAAACATTTAAGACACCATTCATGGATGTCTGTGACTGATATAGTACCGCTACACTTGGTGCATTTTTTAAAACCAGAGGCTTGTTTCTCCATGAGGGAGAATTCTGTGAAGGCCTAGAGGCCTCACAGAACAAACACACCAAGTGGGGAAAATAAGATATATATATATATTTTTTTGTAAAGAAATAAAGAAAAAAGACCGGCGGTACCGGTCCGGAATCGGGGAAGGCAGACACGCGGCCAAAGAAACAAATTAAAATAACAACTTCTTCAGCGGTGACAGGAACACGACCTGCTGGCTCCGCGGAAAAAGAAGAACTGAGGAGAGTTGGTCAGGAAGGCGGGAAGGCAGCGCGCATGCGCAGTGGGAGGCCCCAAGAGCTTTCCTTCTGGGAAGCTGGGGAGCTTTCCCGCGCGGGCTCCGTCGGTACCGACGTACCCATATGTGAGGACTTATTCCTGCTTGTTCCTGGAGATGTTAACCAACCAGTCTGTGATAATAGGGTTTCCAAACAAGGTTAATAACCTGTTTGGGGTTTAGCACTGAGGCTAGAAGGATTGCTAGTGAAGGAGAAACCCTGGTTGTGTGGTTAACAGAACCAGTGGCTTAACCACTAGGAATTGCTGTATCTGCAGCAACTACCAGGGCAGCGGAAGCAAATTTCTTTTCCCCTCCTTTTTTAGATTGGGAAAAAGAAACAACAGACATAGTAGGACTTCCTATTGTCTGATGAGCTGCCCTAAGGTAATAAAGGGGGAGACAACTCTGGAAGGGAGTATCCCCCTGTGGAACCATAGGGGCTTACCAGTGTAAAAGAGCCACTCTTACAAACCGAATGTTGTAGTAAGAGGGAGGTAAGACAGAGTTGAAGGAGACTGACTATGCAGGAAGTCTCTGAAAGGTAAGACGATACCTGCCAGTACAGGGGGAAAAAAAACTGTCTTATTGATAGTTGTCACTTCTCTTTTCCCCAAAGAGGAAGAGAAAACCTGTTAAGTATGGGCATGATCATCATAAAGACTCTTAGAGTAAAAGAAAAGATGTCTCGTGAAGAGATATCTAGAAAAGGTTAGGATAAAATTAGTGCAGATACTTCAAGTGAAAAGAAGCAGACTGCCACTCTAACCATCAACCAAGAGAGATAATGATGATCTATTTGAAACCCTGCGACTGCTGGGTTTGCTGACCCTGTTGAGGTTGTTGTTTCTTCAGACCAGGGCGATGTCTCCCCTGTTTGGGAACATCTGTATGATGGGCAGAAGATGGATAAAACTTTTTCCCCCTAGAGGAAGAAAGTTTGGTAGGACATTTCCTACCAACTGGGAAAGAGGAAGGCGTAGAACAGCCTCTGGAAACAGGAGTGTCAGTGGTTAACTGAGCAACTTGGAGTAAAGACTCCTTGTTAAAGAGATTTTCTCCAGTGCAAGGAGTATTTCCCAGTCTTTCTTGTGCCCATTTGTCCAAGTCTCAAGCCTGGAGCCAGGCTTTACGTCGTGCCCCTATAGCTATAGCAGAAGTTCTGCTAACAGACTCAAAGGAGTCTAGGGAAGCACGAGTAAGGAACCTAGAGATATTTTGAGCATGACTAACCAGTAAGGAATAGTCTGCACTTTTGGGCTCTTGAAGAAAAGGAGTCAAAAACAGTAATTTCTTTGTGACCTCTTCAAGAGATAAACCCATATAGAAAATATATGAGAGAATTCTTGCTGAAAGCATGGATGCCTGGAAGGTTTGGCGTCCAAAGGCATCTAAAGTCTTAGACTCACGACCTGGCGGATAAGAAGAGTGCTTTTTAGTACTCTTCACCCGCCTCATTGCTGATTCTACAACAATGGAATGATGAGGAAGTTGAGTCCTTTGAAAACCTGGAGAGGGGGGCACCTGATATAGAAGATCAGTTGCCCTAGAAGGTGGGGGTACCGTTAAAGGAGCTTCCCACATTCGTAGAAGGAGATCCTGCAAGGAATGATGCAAAGGAAGCATGATGTTCTCCTTTGCTCTCCCAGGAATATACAGGGATTCTGTATTCCCTTGTGTAGGATCCTGTCCAGGTATAGAAATGGCAAGTGATTTTGCCATATCCAGGAGAAAAGCTTGAAAAGAAAAATCTCCAGAGGGAAATCCCTTTGGACAGGCTAGATCTATTGAAGAACTAGCACTGGCACCCAGGGATCTATCCAACTTTATAGGAGTATAAGATCCTGAATGGTGGAGTATGGGATCCTTAGAGGATGGTTGCTGGTATCGTGGGAGGTCGGGACCAGCAACAGTCGGTAGCATATCGTCCATGCCAGGAATCGATTCCAGACTCGGTATCGAGGGAAGCGAGCCTGATGAAAGAAGCATGGAAGGTACCGACAACGATGGTAAAAAGGATACCGGTACAGACTCTGGTACCGTATCCAATACCGGTAGAAGAAGGCCAGCCGGTGACGGCTCTAACGGTATCGAAAGAACTGTCGATGCAAAACATGGACCATTGGAACCGTGCCTTCGGTACCATCTGGTGTCGGTACCCAGGCGAGTCGGTACCCAGTCCTCCAGACTGGAGATCGATTCCAGACTTGGCATCGAAGGAAGCGAGTCTATCGATGCACATCTGGAGGGTACCGACGTCGGTACTAGTACCGGTACCGAGATCGATACCGATACTGGAAGGTCGGTCTACAGCGTATCCAACGGTCCCGTAGGTACCGAGGACGCCAGACTACGATCCTTGGTGAGGAATGTTTCATCCAACACCATTGCCAATGCCGGGGTATCGGTACCGCTCGAAGCGGATGCCACCACCGAGCATGGCTCAGGTATGTTCTGTGAGGGGTGAACCTCATGAACAACCTGAAACCCTACACAGGCTTTGGAGGCCGAAGACTCCCACCGGGGTTTTAAAGCCAGTGTGTTCTCGAGGGCAAGGCCAGAGGCATCTCTATGCTGTGCATAAGATCTACCACTCGAGGACTGGCTAGTCTTAAAAGACTGTTTTTGGGTTACCTGATCCCGTGTAGAAGAAGAGGTGGTCGGTGCCCTGAAGTTGGACGGGGACCACGTATCGAGGGGAACTCGATGCTGAAGACTTCTTCCCACAATACTATTGCAGGAGGGACACTCCGGAGGAAAATGGTCAGGACCCAAGCAGGTTAGACACCAATTATGAGTGTCTAAAATTAATTTTGTACCGCCACAGTTTGTACATTCTTGGGGATAGTGGCTGGCGGTTCCATGAAGGAAAGTGAGTAGGCCTAGCAGGCCTAAAAAAACCGTGAGGCACTAACAAGGAAAAAAGTATTCCTAGAAAGGAAAAATTTACAAGAAAAAAGAAAAGAAACACCGGCGGTACCGGTGGCGTCAGGGAAGGCAGACGCGAGCACAAGAAAACCAAAAAATAAAAGAAGAATTTTCTGCGGTGACAGGAGAACATCCTGCTGGCTCCGCGGAAAAATGAAAACTGAGGAGAGGCAGTTGGGAAAGGCGGGAAGGCAGCACGCAGGTGTGTTGGGATGCTTCCAAAAGTGTTCTGATTGGACGCTGGGAAGCGTTCCCGCGCAGACTCCGTCGGTACCGACGAACCCATATGTGAAGACTCATTCCTGCTTGTTCCTGGAGATTCTGGTCAGCCATCTCCTGTTTGATGCTAGCTTTCTGCACTGAGCACTACAAATAATCAGGCTCCACAGGGAAAGCCATCATTATCAGTCCTAATCCTGGGTTTCGTGTCCCAGCTGAACAAGCTTATGCATTCATGCAGAAGATAGTCAATGATTTTGTTAAAGGCTATTGCATGGATATGGAAGGAGGAGTATCACAAGATCAGGCTCCTTCACAAGCATATCAATCTATCAGAGTAAATCCTGCACAGAAGGAATCTTCCCAGAATCCAATAATATTTCTTTTATTTACCTTGGATTCAGAGTTGCAAGACAGTCTTCCCCAAGATCAGAACATTATTGCTACACAAAGTTGAAGAAGATCCTCCGTTTATTAAAGAGGAAAAAGACCTCACTATGGGAATTCCTTCTAATCTTTCTCCTCTGATTAACATTTATTGCGTTATGAAGACATCTCTTACCTCAAGTTTGTGCAACGAATAGCAAGAGAGGTTTCCTTTCCTGTACAGCAAGAAGCAGAACATAGAACAGATGTCTTTTGCTTTTAACAGTTAATAGAATCCCCAAATGAGATAGCTGCAGTTCCAGGCCATGGCTTACTGCAGGAACAGCAGATTCATATCTGGCATATGCCAATGATTGTATCCAGTGTTTAAAAGGTTGGACCTTAAGAATAAGGTATAGCCAACTCCTGGGATAAACAAAAGACAACTTTCACAAACCTATCTAGGAGCTAAATCAGCTATGCAAAAGGCAAAAAAGTGCAGAAACATTTCCAACATGACAGCTGCTTCTGAAAACTTCATCACAGGATCTAATCAGCTCCCTAAGGCTGCAAAAATTTGATGCCTAGCGGATGTTGCTGACCTTTCATTGAGAGGAACCACAGGGTCTGGGTTGAAATAGTTGCTGCAACTGTAGTGAAACCAAGTCCAAGCCCAAAGAGAGCTCCTGTGGCCTTAAAGTGCTACCTAAAAACATAGAAGTGAGATTGGAGCAGAGAGAAAAATAAAGCAAGCACAAAATACAAATTAAAAACAGCAGAGAGACAAAACAAGCAAAAGTAAAATAGCAGCCCAAACATAACTGCAACAAAAAAGAAACTAGCTGAAAAGTAAGTTTGTGTGTGTGTATGTGTGTGTTGGGGTAGGACTACTTCATGAAGGTTTTCCCACTCAAAGCCAGTTTAATGTGTAGAAAAATCTGGGGAGCATATTCAAAAGGGATTAACACAGTTAGCAGGTCTGCTAACCATATTAATCGCACTGAATGGGATATTTAGCAGCACATACATGGTTTGTGTGGCTGAACATCCTTTCCTGAAGGCCCAGACACCAAATTTTAGCATTGTGGCATTCTGGGGGCACACCCAAGGTTAGCCAGTCAGTAGTGATATTTAGCTGTTAACTGGTTAACCTAAACAGGCTAAAGATAGGCCAAAAAAGCTGGCCTAACTTTAGCCAGGTTAGCTATCCGACCAGCAGCTGCCGCTGAACAGATAACTAAATCATTATCTGGGCATATCAGATATTCAGTGCCACTGGCCAGATATTGCCTCAGCACTAAGTATCCAGGCATTATTTAAAACAGCAATGGCCAGCTGCTTTAATTGTGCTGGCCGCCGCCACCGCTACCGTTGTCGCTGAATATGCCCCTCACTGTTTATAAAATTGTGGGGCCAGTTACATGTGTATATGTACGAGGGTCATTTTTAAAGTAAGACCCGATTGCACATCGTGTCCGCGTGATCTGTCAAGTGACGTCCGTTCAAGGTCAGCCACTCTTGGCCAGTCTCTCACTACGCCGCCATTACGTTTCACGTCTCTGCCAGTGTTGGTTGTATGGTTATACTGCTTCGTTTGTCGCCATGTCAATCAGTAATCCCTCCGATTTTGAAGTGCGCTCGGTTATCCGGTTTTAATGCAAAACAAGTTCGTCCAGCATTTTCGGCACCCATCTCGCACACATTTTTTTGTAGTGCAGTTTGTCAGTAACAATGTGATAAACTACTGATCTTGAAACTTGTGGAAATGTCTGATGCAGCTCGTCTATAGTGAAGCACCTGTATTGGCGAATTTCCTCATCAACTTCTTGTGTCAGGTCTTCATTCCTGACAGTAGGCCCTCCAGATCGTTCTTCATCATGAACATTTGTCCTTCCTTCCTTAAACATCATTCATTACACCTTCCCCATACACTTCAACAAGCTGCCGGTGAATTTCAGCTGGACGAACTTGTTTTGCATTTTAAAAACGGATAACCGAGCGCACTTCACAATCGGAGGGATTACTGATTGACATGGCGACAAACGAAGCAGTATAACCATACAACCAACACTGGCAGAGATGTGAAACGTAATGGCGGCGTAGTGAGAGACTGGCCAAGAGTGGCTGACCTTGAACGGACGTCACTTGACAGATCGCGTGGACACGATGCGCAATCGGTTCTTACTTTAAAAATGACCCTCGTATATGCCAACAAGATAGTGTATGCACGTGCCTACAGGGTCAGTGTAGGTATATGCTGTGTGCATAATTGGTGGGTATCTGGGAGATGTTGAGGAGAGTTGAATGATTGTTGGGGGGGGGGGGAGGTTCTTTGGATGTTGTATGGGTAGATGGGGATGGTGTATGAGAGATTATATGTGAAGGAGTTGAGTGTGTGTGCTTCAGGGTGTTCATTCCCCTTCCCCCTTCCTATCCTCTTCTACTCTTCCCTGCACTCATTCCTTTTCCCTTCCCCCTTGCATTTACTCCCTTTCCTTCTGCCGTCCCTCTTGTACTCACTAGTGATTTCTTCACTGCAGCATGGATTCTTCTCCTGCCACAGGGTTTAGGATCCCAACAGCATAATTTGCAGTTTGGCTATAGCGCAGACTCCCTTTCTTCTGCTGTGCAGTTTGAGATCCCTGTGGTACCAGTTTTCTAGCTGCTGCTGACCCTACTATCTTCAAATGGTGTGGCATGATCTTTCTACCACCCTGCTGCTTCTCTCAACTTCACTTTACATATTGGTTTGTTTGTACATGTGCAAACAAATCTATGCATATGGATGGACAGACAGACAAGACAGGTGAACAGACCCTCCCCAATAGGTATTATTAGCTATTGCAGAATGCATCTAAAAAGATATTCAAAATAGAAAACAAAACAGATAATGAGCAAAAAAGCAGAAGTCCAAAAAATTGCAGAAAATTTGAAACAAACAAACAAAAAAAGCAACAATGAGATTATAAGAAAAAAAATAAATAGTTTCCCTGGCTCCTAAAAACATTTTATTTGGTGTCTAAATTTTAAATAATGTTCACCCTATGTATACAAAGGCATGTGGTGGAAGAGTTCTGGGGATAGAAAAGGAGAAAATCAGTTGGGTGGGGGAAAATATTTGTGCCAACCCAAATTGTTTGCTCACTTTCTAAAACAGGCCAAGCTTTCTTGCAATAAAGAGTCTTTAGATTTTTCTTCCTCAGCATGTCTAACAAAAGCAGACAAGGGAAGTATACTATGCAAGTTGCCTTTCTCCATTCAGTATATATCTTCTCTGTTGCTCTCTGTGTTTCCATGGTGACAATGCAAGTGAAATTTTCCATCTCTAATGCCAAATGCCTGTGGATGAATGTGAGCCCTCCGAGGGTTACCAAATATAGACAAAACTGATCAAGGTAAGGGGTATGCACAGAAGCTGCTAAGAATGACAGTTCCAGGGTGCTGGAGCATTTTGGTGATGAAGTGCATGTACTATATCATATTTGTTGCTATCACAGCCCTCAAAGATTTGTAGGCATGCAAAAAATACATAAGCCCCCCAGATACATATATACTCAGATGCACAAATATGTACATACACAGACCCCAAACCAAGCTGCAAGGAGGTCAGATTAAAAGCAACGTTAGGAAATACTTTTTCACTGAAAGGGTGGTAGATTTTGGAATGTCCTCCCGATGGAGGACGTGGGAGCAAATACAGTGACGGAATTCAAAATGGCATGAGAGACACGCAGTGGATCCCTTTATAGCAAGAGGATAAAATCAAAATAAACATAATTATTTCTTATATCTCAACAAATAGAGGGGGGTGACCTGCACGGAGCCACCTTACTGGGCAGACTAGATGGACCATACTGGTCTTTATCTACCGTCATATACTATGTTACTGTGCATGTATTCTCAGGCTGAACAAGAGAACACCACACATGCAAATGAACCATAATAACGTCCCATCCTCGACAAACACATACACAGAAGCTGTAATCAAAACTCCTAAGAGAAGCCAAAATACAGTGATTCAAAAACCTAGAAAGACACACACAAAGGTACTCAACTCTAGAGAGACACATATATATGTTCGGATCTCAGGAGATACAAAGATATATATCAAAGCCACAGGTCAGCACAGATAAATACCAAAGCAACCCCAAATACACAGAGATCCCATACATGTTAAAGATGCAAAGTGCTCTAGCTCTAGCTGTAATTGTGCAGGAGATAAGTATATTTGCTATAATACCTTAAGAAAAATGTTGCTAGTTGTTGTGTGGTGCTGCTAACCTTACAAATAGCCCTCAAAGCTTTTGGCTGCGACAAGGTATAGTGCGACTTTCTGCAAATCCTGACTTGTACATTTTTTAAATATGTATAGCACAGTGATGGTGAACTTATCATACAAATGAACAGATGGGCATCAATGGCAAATTCTACAAGCAGATGAGAGATACAGGTTGGAAAAGAAAATTAGTAAGTCCCACTAATACTGGCACCTACTAATCTGATCACTGGCATTATTTCACATCACTCACTCAATAATCTCAGTGGTTAGAGAAGACAGATCTGTGGGTTTACTCCCACATTAATGATGAAATACAGAAACAGGGCTGGCCTTTCCACTAGACGGCAACCTAGGACAGCAAACGTTTGTGGGCAGCAGGTCATATGCTTTGGCACACATGACATTCTGCCCCCCCTTCATATGCTGAGCTACGCCACCTTCACCTCCCCGGTTGCTGCTGATTCTGGCAGTGGGATTGGGGGGGGGGGGGGCTGACTAAGCTTGGCAGCAGCACACATGGCCTGACACCTCTGACTCCTTAAAGTTGTGTTGGATGGGGAGTCAGAAATGGCAGACATTGAAGGGGGAGTCAGATGTTGGAGGGGAAGTCAGAAGTGTGTCAAAGCAGATGGCCTGCTGCGCCCCCCCATCCTGCCACTGGAATCAGCGCAACGGGGAGCGGTGGCACGGCACAGCATGGGGAGGAAGGCGGCATGGCTCAGCATGAGGGTGAGGGGGCGGCACAGCCGGGGCTTCTGCCTAGGGTGGCAGAAACCCTTGGGCCGGCCCTATACAAAAAGGTGAAAGAGCTACTATATATCCTAACTGCTCTCAGTGACATTAATTTGTGGGTCAGGGAAAGATGGCCAGGAAGCCAGGAAAAACAATCCTATTTTCATCAACATAACTAAAAACCTTCTATGGATGCTGAGAATGAGAGTAAAGTCGCAGCATCATAAGTGGTAAATCCTGTTGCGAGTAAAAATCCCTATTGCAAAAAGTTAATTAATTCCATGTCTTGCTTAAACACTGTCCCACTAATCCCCATGATGTTGTTATCTTTGATATGGCTCTTCAAACCTTGTGCTTAGAGGTAAGCAGAGTCCATAAATTTAGGAAACCAAGTTAGGTACCAGTTTTTAGCTAAATTTAGGGAATTTAGTGGAGGAGTAGCCTAGTGGTTAGAGCACTGGCTTGGTAACCAAGCAACCAGGGTTCGATTCCCACTAGCACGCCTTGTGGCCTTGGGCACGTCACTTAACCCTCCCTTGCCTCGGAAGAAAGGCCTGGCAATCTACTTCCAGTGACACTGCCAAGAAAACCCAGGAGCTTCTGGGTCGCCAGGAGTCAGGACTGACTCGAAGGCACACATTGCATTTTGCAGGGACCTAGATTTTCAGATGAAAATTCAACTAAATTTAGGGTCTTTAAACTTAGACTCTTACATTTAGGCCTGCTATTCATCTACAAAGAATTAGATTCCTATTTAAGGTACCTAGTACCAAAATGTAGTGCTAAGAATTAACTTTTACTCCCATCATAACTTCCCCTATAAGCACCTACTTTTTAGGTTTCTTAACTTGGGAGCCTAGTTAAGAGGATAATTTAAGTATCTGTCTCCCAAATTAGAAGTCTAAATCCTTAGAAGGCATAGTTACTCACCTGTAACAGGTGATCTGTGGGAACAACAGTCTTCATATATGGGTGACATTGGCACCGATGAAGCCCGGCACAGGAACACTCCCCAGCATCCAATAGGAATGCTTTTGGGAGCGTTCCTCCACGCATGCATGGCTGCCTTCCCGCCTTCCCTCCTGGTCTCAAGACTCACTCAGGTGAATAGCGGAGAAAAAAATTGTAGAAGAAAAATAAATAGGGACTTGTAGTGGAGGTGGGCAGGTTGTGAGGACTGATTCCTGCTGTTCCTGGAGATCACCTGTTACAGGTGAGTAAAGCATAGTCACTCACCTGTAGCAGGCGATCTCCTGGAACAGCAGGAATTTAGTCTTCACATATGGGTGACATCAGTACCAACGGAGCCCGCATGGGAACGCTCCCCAGTGTCCAATTGGAAAGCTTTTGGAAGTGCTCCACTGCACTTGCACAACTGCCTTCCAGCCTTCCCGACTCTCTCTCCTCAGTTGAGTTTGTAACTGAGAAAAAGAGAGTAAATGAAACCCTATAACTCTTAGGGGAGGAGGGCGGATTGTTAAGACTAAATTTCTGCTATTCCCGGAGATCATTTGTTACAGGTGAGTAACTACGCTATCTCCAGAAACAAGCAGGAATGTAGTCTTCACATATGGGACTCCCTAACTCCTAGATGCCAGATAAAGTGACCTCAGAACTGGTCGAGGTTTGCCTCAGTTAGGCATGATGAGGTCATGTATCCCAAATGGATTTCTGGTATCTTCAAAGTCCGGGACGGAGGGCAGGAGTTGCAACTAAGTCTGAAAGAGGTGCTGGAGTACAGCCTGACCAAACATGGCATCCTGACAGGAGTCCTTGTCCAGACAATAATGGGTAGCAAAGGTATGGACAAAAGACCATCGAGTGTACATTTACCATCGAGGTGGCCACGGCACAAACATTGTGAGCAGTGACATGCCCTTACAGGGAGAGCCTTGCTTTGTCATAGGCAAATGAAATGCAGTCTGCTATCCACATAGAGAGCATATGCTTAGAGACAGGTAATCCCAGGTGATTGGGATCAAATGAGATGAACAACTGCGAGGCTTTACGATGACCCTGAGTCCTTTGGACGTAAAAAGCCAATGCATGCTTGCAGTCAAGAGGGTGTAGAGTTGCTTCTGCTCTAGACGCATGTGGTTAGGAAAGAAAACTGGAAGGTAAATTGACTGATTTAGATAGAAGGGAAATACCACCTTAGGCATAAAGTAGATGAGTCCCAAGTATGACTTTGTCATGGTGGAAGAAGGTATAGGGTGGATCTGCAACCAAAGCCTGAAGCTCACTAATGTGTCTAGCTGAAGTGAGGGCAATTAGGAAGATCACTTTCCACGAGAGGAATTTAAATGTTGTGGCCAATGGTTCAAAGGGCGGCTTGAGGAGCTGCACTAGAATGACATTGAGGTCCCAAGCTACCAGAGGTGGCTTAATGGGAGATTTGGACAGCAGGAGACCTCTCATGAAACGCACTACTAGCGGTTCTGAGGAGATGGGCTGTCCATCAAGATGATGATGAGAGGCCGCAATGGCACTAAGGTGGACTCTCACTGAGTTTGTTTTTAATCCTGTCGAAGACAGGTGGAGGAGATGCTGAAGGAGTGACTCCACTGGAGCAGAAAAGGGATAGAGATCTTTCTGGGAACACCAGAAAGAAAATCTACGCCACTTGAAAGCGTATGAAGGTTCTAGAAGCCAAAAGGATCTCTTTAACCTCTTGGGTAAGGTCAAAGCCTTGTAAAGCTATGCTCTCAACAGCCAAGCTGTGAGGTGGAGAGACTGTGGATTGGGAAACAGTAGTGAGCTGTTGTCCTGGGAGAGGAGATCCAGCGCACATTCCAATCGCAGAGGATGAGTCTGAGTCAGACATAGTAGCAGCGGAAACCATGGCTGCCACGGCCAGTGAGAGGCTATGAGAATCATGGAGTCCCTGTCAGACTGAAGCTTGAAAAGCATCTTGGGAATAAGTGGTATGGGAGGGAATGCATAAAGCAGACCCTGACCCCAGTGTAGATGGAAGGCATTCACTTGTTGGTTGGTAGATGTCGCAGTTCTTGTGCAGAAGCGAGGAAGCTTGGCAGAGTCACAAACAGATCTATGTCTGGAGTTCCCCAGCTCTGGAAGATGTAGGACATTGTGTTCGGATGCAGAGACCATTTGTGAGGAAGAAGGATACGACTCAGTCTGTCTGCCAAGACAATGGACTCCCCCAGGAGGTACACCGCCTGGAGGTGATCTGATGAGCAATGACAAAGGACCAGAGATGTATTGCCTCCTCGCAGAGGGCCCAATAGCCTGTTCCTCCCTGCTTGTTCACATAGAACATGGCAACCTGATTGTCCATCCTGACTAGGACCTATTGTGCTGCGAGGTAGTGTTGGAACACCCAGAGGGCATTCGAGATAGCCCAAAGTTCCAGGTTATTGATCTGGAGTTGTGACTCCTGCACTGTCCAGAGCCCCTGTGTCGTCAGGTTGCCCAGATGGGCTCCCCAACCCAGCTTGGAGGTATCTGTCGTCAGGGTGCATTGACGTGGAGGCATCTGAAAATATGAACCTATGAGCAGGTATTCTGGAGAACACCACCACTGAAAGGATGTGGTTAGAAGGCCAGTGAGTTGGATCCTGTCCCGGAGATGGTCCGAGGCCTGCTTCCACTGGGAGGCAAGAGTCCACTGGGAGGCAAGAGTCCACTAGGAGGCACGAGTTCACTGGGCTGTCTGCATATGTAGTCGTCCATACAGAACTACAAGTACTGTAGAGGCCTTGTGTCCAAGGAGCTGCAGCATCTCTCGTGCTGTCAGATGGTCTTGTAGGAGCATCTGGGATGCTAGTTCGACTAGACGGGCACAACAGAGATGGGGCAAAAACGCCCTGAACTGTTGGGTATCTAGTAGTGCTCCGATAAACTCCAGTCTTTGAGTTGGAATGAGGTGGGATTTTGGGAAGTTTATGGCAAATCCCAAATGTTGTAGTACTGTGATGCAAGGAAAGCAGTACCTCTTGGGAGATGTCTGCCTTTATTAGCCAGTTGTCTAAGTAAGGGAAGATGAATATCTAGGGTTCTTAGATATGCAGCTATAACTGCCATGCACTTTGTGAAGACCCTTGGGGCAGAGGCGAGTCCGAAGGGAAGGAATCAGTACTGATAACGTTTTCCCTGGAAGGTGATGGGTAGATTCTTCCTGTGTCCTGGATGGATGAGGATATGTGTGTACGCTTCTTTTAGTCTAGACAACAAAGTCAGTCCTGACTCTGGAGGTAGTGAAGAGGAGTCCTGAGAGAGATCATCTTGAACTTTTTGTGGACTAGAAACTTGTTGAGGTTTCTGAGGGCTGGGCCTGTACTCTCTGGTTTTCTTTGCAATGAGAAAGTAGGGATAGTAGAAGTCCACTCCCTGTTGGGATGCTGGGACATCTTCTATGGCGCCCTGAGACAGAAGAGAGGACACCTCATCTTGTAGGAGAGCAGTGAGTGGGGGTTGCGTTAGATATTCCATGTGAATGTGGAGGGGGCAAAGTTTGCAGATGAAGGCTGTACCCCTCCTGAACTATGGTGAGTGTCCACTGCTCTGAGGTGATGAGGTGCCATCTGTGGGCATAGTGACACAGTCTGCCTGCTATGTGGAGGGGTTTGGGCTCCTCCAGAGGATGGGTGACAAAATATTCTCTAGGAAAGAGTCAAAAACCAGGTGCAGGCTGTGGCTGTGGAGCTGGTTGAGATTTAGCCACCTGTGGCTTCTTTTGTTTAGGAGGCTGCTGCCTTTTCTGTGGGGCTTGACCCTGATACTGAGAAGTGGGAGGATAGGAAGAGAAGAATCTTTTCTTCTTGTTTTAGAAAGACTTCTTTGCACGAGTCCTTTTCCTAGCAGGGTCAGCTGCTACTCTGGACAGACTCTTTAGAGAAGTAATTGACTAATTGGGAGGCCTTATCTTTCCAGTCTTTGCCAACGAGGTGTTTCCCCTGTGCAAGGAATGTTGCCCAGCTTATCCTGAACCCATTGTTCAAGATCTGAGGCCTGAAGCCATGCAATGCAACGTGCACCAATGCAAATTGCTGAGGCCCTGCTCGTGCATTCAAAAGCATCAAAGGTAACTCTATTGACAAACTTTGATATATTTTGGTTTTGCTTAACTAGGGCGAGATAATCTGCCCATTTGTCATCTGGGAGAAAATAGGCAAAGGCCTCAAGATCCCCAGAGACTTCCCTTTAGGAACATTCCCAGATAGAGTATATAGGAGTTAATCCTAGCTGAGAGCATTGGTGCTTGGAAACATCGGGTTCTCAATTCCCTACCCAGAGGGTTAGAGGAGTGAGTCTTCAAGCTTTTGATTTGGCGCATAGCCGATTCCACCATCATGGAGTGGTAGGGAAGCTGTGGCTTTTGGAAGCCGGGACACTCTGGTACACGATACATGGTATCGAGACGTCTACTTTGGGGTGAGACCATGAGAGGTGTCTGCCACAGACAGAACATAAGGTGCTGTTGGGTATTGGAGGATCTCTAATTCCTCTGCCCTTGGCTCCTTCTCTAATGTCACTGTGACACTGGCCAGGTCTCGAATGAATTCCTGGAAGGACATATCCTCTGGCGGTGACATGCGCCACTGTTGAGGCAGGGAAGGGTCCGAAGGAAGGTCCCGGGGCCCCCATGAATCGAGTGACTCCACATCCGAATCAGGGGAATCTGAATTGGAGGACTCGAAGTATCAATGGGTACGATGCTTGCCTGAAGCTAGTGCCGGTACCAATGTTCCGATGTATCGGCTTCGGTGAGCCGCTTGAGCCTGGCACCATTATCGGTAAGAGTTTTTAGGGAGGGTATGGGTGAGAACGATGTTGATGACATCTGCAGCAGCCCCAATGTCGTACTAGGAACCGGTATCGATGGGGCAGTACCTGTATGAGTACCAAGGTTGCAAGTAGGACTGCCAAGCTACGCTTGATGGCCAGTATGCGCTGGTCTATCGAGGTTGCTGATGCTTGGATATCGGTGATTAATATTTGTACTACCATCCTAGAGCATTGCCTCAGGAGCATTCTGGAGCCCCTCGATGGCTTTGGAGGGCAGGGCCTCCTGCTGGGGCTGTTTAGCAGGCCGATCTGCCTCTGAGGCAACCCCCGAGGAATCTCAGTGCTTCGAGCGATGTTGTGCATGAGGTGCCCGCAGACTTTGATGCGGTCTTGTGCTTGGACTTCGAGTATACCTGAGATCCATGAGATGATGATGAGGCCCTCGATGAAGTGGATGCCAATGATACCGCAACCGACGTGATGGGTGCTCCTAATTTAGAAGCCCAGTTCTATAGGCCTCTCTGTGTCATTTTCTGACAAAGAGTTGGTGGTCTGGGCCGAGACATTTTAGACTCCAGTGCATTTTTTTAAACCACTAGTGGGTTTCTCCATACCTTCTAAGTATGAACAGTATGGTAGGCTTAAGGCCTAAAAGGGCGCAAGTAGAGTTTTTGTTTTTTTTGTTAAAGAAAATAAAGAAAGAAGAGGATAAGGGAACCAGCTATGTCCTAGACGGTGCTAGTATCGACAGGACGGCAGAGGCGCTATCCAGAAAAAGAGATTTTTCTGCGGTAACAGGATTTGCTTCCTGCTGGCTCTACGGAAAATGGAGAGGGAGTTAGGAAGAAGGGAAGGCAGTCATGCAGGCACAGTGGAGTGCTCCCAAAAGCTTTCCAATTGGATGCTGGGAAGCGTTCCCACATGGGTTACGCTATCTCTAGGAACAAGCAGGAAGTCCACAAGCAGGAGTCTTCACATATGGGACTCTCTAGCTGAGACAACTGAGCGAGAGAAGAGTCCCGGTGCAGCCAGAGATTGCGGCAGGGATCAGACTGATTTAGCCCATTAGGAGCATTCATCACGAGGTAGTCGGATGAGCGGTAGGCAAGTTGTCTAAATTTGAAAAAGGTTGTGCAGAACAGTATGTCTGAATTGAGCATCAATTCCGGAGCCTTTGTTCAGGCAAAAGTGCACTGCAAAGGTATGCAGCAAAGACCACGTATCTGAGATAGGGACAGATCGGAGATTAGCCACTCTGGCAGCCATGGCTCAGATATTATGAGCTGTGACATGGTGTTGTAGAGATAGCCTGCAAGTAAGCAAAAGATATGCAAGCTGATAGCCAGTTTGAGAGTGTCATCTTGGATACTGGCAACCCTAGATGACTTTGGTCAAAAGAGACAAACTGAGAGGATTAGTGATAACTCTTAGTGTGGTCTAGATAAAAAGCCAATGCTCTCTTACAATCTAAGGTATGCAATTTGGCCTCAGCAGGTGATCTGTGAGGCTTTGAAAAGAATGTTAATAACGAAATAGATTGGTTCAGGTGGAAGGAGGTGACGACCTTCGTCAAGAACTTCAGGTGTGTTTGAAGGACCACCTTGTCATAGTGGAATGTGGTATATGGAACATAGTCCACCAAAGCCTGCAGTTCACTGACTCTTCGAACTGAAGTGACTTATTAGAAAAAGAAGCTTCCATGATAGGTACTTTAAAGAAGCTGAAGCCATTGGCTCAAAAGGACTGCACATGAGTTGTGCAAGAACAACATTTAAATCCCCCGCTGCTAGTGGTGAGCAGAAAGGTGGTTTGGTCAAAAGAAGACCATTCATGAATACGGTCACCAAAGGGTGCGTTAATATAGGGCGGTTCTCCAAAGTATGGAGGGAGGCCGCAATGGCGCATAAATGTACTCATGCCAAGTTTGTCTTGAGGCCAGAGGAGGATAAATGTAGCAGGTATTGGAGTAGGTCTGGAACTGGACATGTGAAAGGATCTAGGTTTCTCTGTGAACACCAAATCGCCATTTGAAAATGTAAGACCATCTGGTCGAATCCTTTCTGTAAGATAGGTCTTCAAGAAGAGGTTTTGCATGTTCTACTAAGTGTGAGAGGACAAAGTGCTCAGCAGCCAGGCCATCAAGTGGAATGTCTTGAGGATGGGGTGCAGGAGGGTCCCCTGTTCCTGAGAGAGTAGGGTGGGTGAATAACCCAGCCTGAGGGGAGGCGCTTGAGCTAGTTGAAGAAGCAGAGGAAATTTAGTCTTCACATATGGGTGATATCGGGTACCGATGGAATCCGCGCAAGAAGCTCCCCAGCAACCAATAAGAAAGCCTTTGGGAGCACTCCACTGTGCCTGCACCACTGCCTTCCTGCTCTCCCAACTCCCTCTCCTCAGTTGGGTTTGTAGCAAAAAAGAGGGAGTAAAAAACAAAAATAGAACCCTACAACTCCAAGGGGAGGAGGGTGGGTTGTGAAGACTAAATTCCTGCTGTTCCCGGAGATCACCTGTTACAGGTGAGTAACTACACTATCTCTAGGAACAAGCAGGAATGTAGTCTTCACATATGAGACTCTCTAGCTTCCAGATCTATGAAGAGTTAGACTGGGGCAGAAAGTTGGACAAGGTCAGATTAACTAGACTTTCCCACCAAGGAGATCTGGTAAGAATATAGGGGCGGGGGTAGGAGCCGTCTTTATGTTCCAAAGAGAAGTTGAAGGACCACCTGGCCAAAGGCTTCATCCTGGTGGGAGTCCCTGTCCAAGCAGTAGTGGGTGGCAAAGGTGTGGATGGAGGACCATGTTGCAGCCTGGCAGATTTTGTCAATGGCTACTGACCGTAGATTTGTTACAGACGTTGCCATGGCTCAGACATTATGAGCAGTAACATGCCCAGTGAGGGTAAGGCCTGCTTTGCCATATGCCAGTGATATACAGTCTGCTATCCATCTGGAAAGCGTGTATTTTGTTACAGGAAGACCCAAGTGGAGATAGAAGGCTAGAGCCCTTTTGCAGTCAAGTGTGTGCAGGGTTTATTTATTTATTTATTTATTTAAACGGATTTCTATACCATCTTCTCCTACAATCAAGGTGGTCTACACCGCAAACAATCAACAAAATACTGTGTCTAGTATGCGCATGCATTGAACAGTGAATGCGTGTGTGTGTAGAGGGTCGTTGATTCATGGTGAGCTATTTACAACGTGCGCTATATACAATACTATGTACATCAGGACATAACTTCACTACTATTTACATGTCAGGAGGAGGGGTTGCCTCTGCATGAGATTTATGAGGTCTTGGGAAGAAGACCAGAAGATTACTGACTGATTAATGTGGAAAGGTGACACCACCTTTAGTAAAAAGTGGAGATGTGTCTGAAGGATGACTTTGTCATGATGGAATCCGGTATATGGTGGATGTGCCAATAAGGCTTGCAGTTCACTGATGCACCTGGATGAGGTTAGGGCAATGAGGAATAAAACTTTCCAAGACAAGTATCACAGGTGGGTAATTGCTAAGGGCTCAAATGGAGGTTTGAGGAGCTGCGTCAATACCACATTAAGATCCCATGCTACTGGGGGTGGTCGAAGAGGTGGCTTGGAGGGGAGTAAGCCTCTCATGAAAAGTGCCACTAGAGAAACTGTGGAGATGGGTCGACCATTGACAGGCTTATGAAAAGCTGAAATTGCACTGAGGTGAACATGTACTGAATTTGTTTTGAGTCCTGAAGAGGACAGATGTAAAAGGTATTGAAGAAGCGTAGGTACTGATCCCTCAAAAGGACTATGGTTATTTTGAGAGCACCATGAAGCATTATCTACGTCATTTGAAAGAGTGTCTGGTGGAAGGCTTTCTGGAAGAAAGGAGGACATCTTTCACAGCTGTCCAAAGTTGTAGATGTTAAAACATCAAGCTCTTAGCATCCATGCAGTCAGGCAGAGAGACCGCAGATTGGGATACAGGACTGTTCAGTTGTCCTGGGACAGAAGAACCGGATTGGAACCAAATGTAATCGGAGGAGTCTGTGTCAGCTGAAGTAGGAGGGGAAACCAAGGCTGATGGGGCCAGCTCCTTGCCTGCTTGGAGTTTGAGGAGAGTCTTCGAGATCAGGGGTATGGGGGGAAAGCAGTTCCTGATCCCAGTGGATCAGGAAGGCATCTGATGCCAGACTGAATTTGGATGGTATCCTGGAGCAGAACTATGGAAGTTGAGAGTTCTGTGGAGCAGCAAAGAGATCTATGACTGGGGTCCCCCAGGTTTGGAAGATCTGTGCTACTGTGTCCAGATCTAGGGTCCAACTCATGTAGATGTAAGATCTGACTCAGTTTGTCTGCCAAGTGATTGATTTCTCCTGTAATATAAACTGCACGGAGGTGCATGTGATGGAGAATGGCAAAGTTCCATAGGCAGCAGGCTTTCTGGCAGAGAGGAAGAGAGCCCGTCCCCTCTTGTTTGTTTACGTAAAACATTGCCACCTGATTGTCTGTCCTGACCAGGATCTGACTGTTTGAAACGTGGTGCTGGAAAGCTTGAAGGGCATTCGTGATTGCTTGGAGTTCGAGGAGGTTGATCTGTTGAGTTGTTTCCTGGGCTGTCCATAGTCCTTGTGTGAAGATGGAATCTAGATGGGCTCCCTAGCCGAGCTTGGGATGCATCTGTAGTCAGGGTATGTTGAGGTTGGGGCATCCAAACAGATGACCCTACGAGAAGATTTGTTGGGGTGCACCACAGGAGGAGTGATTTAGCCAGAGGGTGTGTTACTTGAATGATATCCCATATATTCCCTTTGGCCTGGGTCCACTGGGATTAGAGGGTCCATTGCGTTAGTCGCATATGCAGTCTTGCATAAGGTATTACATGCACTGTGGATGCCATGTGGCCTAACAGGCACAGAAAGGCTTGAGCTGTTGCAGTCTTCTGCTGGCTCATGTGGGTGGTAGGTTCATCAATCTATTCATGTGGTCCAGAGGAAGGAAGGCCCTGGATTGTTGAGTATCCAACATGGGGCCAATGAACTCCAACCTTTGGGTTGGAGTGAAATGGGACTTTAGGAAGTTTATGACAAATCCCAGGTGTTGCAATAGTGCCAGAGTTTGTTGAAGCAATGAGCAGAGTTCTTGTGGAGAATCTGCCTTTATCAGCCAGTCGTCTAAGTAAGGGACGACAAAGACTATGTTGTTTCGAAGATATGCTGCTACTACAGCCATGCACTTTGTGAAGATTCTTGGTGCAGATGCAAGGCCGAAGGGGAGGACCCTGTACTGATAATGGGTGCCCTGACAGGTGAAGCAAAGGGTGAATCAGGATGTTAGTGTAGGCCTCTTTGAGGTCTAGGGAACAGAGCCAATCCTGTTCCTGCAGGTAGGAAAGGAAGGATCCCAGAGAGATCATTTTGAATTTCTCCTTGACTAGGAATTTGTTGAGTTCTCTGAGGTCGAGAATGGGTCTGTAGCCCCCTGATTTCTTTGGAATGAGGAAGTAGGGGGAGCAGAAGCCTTTTAGCAACTGGTTTTGAGGAACTGCTTCTATGGCTCCTTGGGAAAGGAGACTGTTGAACTCCTGTTTGAGCAGGGCATTTAGGGGAAGCTGGTTGGGAAAATCCCCCCTGAAATGGTGAGGGAGTAGTTCCTGAAAATGTAATTGGTAACCTTTCTGAACTATGGATGGGGTCCACTGTTCTGAGGTGATGGAATGCCATCTTTGTGAAAAATGGCAGAGTCTCCCTGGAATGTTTGGAGGTTCTTCGATCTGCAGGGACAGGTCGACTATGCTCCCTAGATGGGAGTCAAAAACTAGGTGCTGCTGGCACCTGGGTGGCTGACTGTGGTTTGGCTATCCTGGGTTTCTTGGCCTGCTTGGGACCCTGCTGCTTTTGTTGGGGCTGATAAGCAGGCTGAGAATAGGAGGGGTATAATCTCTTCTTTGGGTAGAAGGGTCTTTTAACTGCTGCCTTTTTCTTTGTTTGGTCAGTAGTCTTCCTGAAGAGCCTTTTAAGTGTTCAGCTCTCCAGCCTTCTCCCTCCAGTTTTTCCCCCGTACAGGGAATATTATCAAGCTTGTCCTGGACCTATTGTTCCAGGCCTGATGCTTGAAGCCAAGCTAATCTGTATGTATCTATGGCAATAGCTGAGGCCCTACTAGTGGATTCAAAGGCATCGAATGCTGCCCTTTTTGCAAACTTTGAAACATTTTGGCTGTGTGCAAGCACAGCATGAAAAGCAGGTCTCTTTTCCTCAGGAAGGAATGGATGAAAGCCTTCCCAGTCCTTATTGAGTTCTTTTAGGAACATTCTCATATAGAGAATGTAAGAGTTGATCCTGCTGGCTAGCATTGAAGCTTGAAAGGATCGGCGAGCAAAGGAATCAAGATTCCTGGATTCCCTTCCTAAGGGTATTTAAGAGTGTTTTTTGTCGCTCTTGATCCAATGCATCGCTGATTCAACAACCATAGAGTGGTGTAGTAATTGTGGTTTTTGAAGTCCAGGACACTCCGGTACCCTGTAAATCGAGTCCCCGGCTAATGGACGATACCGTGGGAGTTTTGAGCATTTGAATAAATTAAGGTTGGGCCGTAAGTGATTCATTCTGGTCTGTGGAAAACATATAAGATGGGTGAAATTGGTTCTTTGTTTCTGAAAAAGCGGCTGCTGATCTAATACTTTCGTTCTAAATAACAACAGCTTTTCTTTATTGATACGTAAAAAACCTCGGAGCATAATGGTTGCTCTTTAGTTTTGCATATGAATTTTGGCTCCACGCCTTTTTCCCTATTGTTAAGTGGTGCTAGCGAGCAATCACGCCTGGAATCTGGCATTTAGGGGGGTTCTTTTCATTTTGACATACTTTTTCATTTTGACATTATTTTTATATATTACATTAGCCTTGTTATATTAGCCTTGTTGTGTTTTTAACGGTACATTAATTTAGTTTTAAAAGATGAAACACATCTTTTAAACAATTCTTCATTTTCAATTATAATTTATGTACCCAGTTTTCTGATTTGTTTTTTTTATATATTGAATTTACAGTGGAGGAAGCATATTTGTCTTCCAGCGATATATTTATTTCGGTGGTGTATGTCTGTTACGGTCCTAAGGTAATAGTACCTCTTTACTCCTGCTCCTAGATATTTTGTTTTGCTTTTTCAGCCTTTGCTGCAGTTCTGATCCTCAGACTCTCCTGTTTTTCTCCATGTCTAATAGAATTGAGTATTTTGCATTCTTTATTTTATTTCTGTTATGGTATTGTTGTTTATGACATGCTATTTATTTATTTATTGTTTTTATTTAAACATAATGATCTATGGTTGTATCTGCATGTTGTCATTGCTTTTTTGTATATACTCCCTTCAGAGGGAGCTTTGTTTTAATATATTTATGTTTCATATATTTAAGCTTTTATATGTCTCAGTATGAGATATATAAACATATGACTTAGCATATGGTTTATGAATATAAGATTTGCATGTCTCTTATACATATAACTTATTTATTCTCGCGTTTTTACAGTTTTTCTATTTATGTAATATGTTTTTTATATTTGTATTTTTTTTATATTTGTATTTTAATTATTTATAATGTGTTTTAGTGTAAGGTGAGCCTACCCCTGAAGAAGAATTTTTCGAAACATGGCCTGTGTCGGGTCTGGCCTCCTTTATTATGTATGGATCAATAAAGACTTGGTGAGAGTTTCATAACCTGCCTACGTTTCTGTACTGTTGCTGTAAGCATCCTTGAGATCCAGAGATCATAGCCAATTGTTTGCTTGGAGGGTATGGAAGAAGAATACCCAGGCAAATCATCTTGAATTTCTCTTTGATGAGAAATTTGTTGAGATTTCGGAGATCTAAGATAGGCTTGTTACCTCCCATCTTCTTTGGAATTAGGACGTATCCGGAGTAAAAACCTAGGTCTTGTTGAGATGGAGGAACCTCCTCTACCACCCCTTGTTTCAGTAGTGAGAATCTCTTGCTGAAGCAAAGTGGTGTGATGGAGATCTAAGGAGGGTTGTCCCACTCAATAAGTGAGTGGAAGATCTCTGAATTTCAAATGCACGCTCTGACTAGTTGTAGATCCAGGGTTCTGAAGTGATGTTGATCCAACGGTGTGCGAAGTGTACTAATCTTCCTGGGATCATGGGAGAAAATGGAAAGATTATGAGAGAATTGGCCATGCTCCTTTTGAAAGAGTCAAAAACTCTGAGGAGGTTGAGTAGTAGGTGCAAGCTATGGCTTGGCAACCTTAGGTTTTCTGGCTTGTTTCTGGCCCTGCTGTTGTGAGGCAGAGGAGGCAGAGTAGGCAGAATAGGCATGACATGGTGGATAAAAATGCTTTTTTTTTGGGACGAAAGGTTTTTTGGTGGCAGTCTTCTTTTTAGAAGTCTGCTGTCTTTCTCGAAAGTCTTTTCATGGCGAGGTCGTCAGTCTCTATCTCCCTGGCTTTCTCCCTCCACCTTTGGCCAAAGAGGTTCTCACCATAGCAGGGAATGTTGATTAACCTATCCTGGACCCATTGTTCCAGGTCAGACGCTTAGAACCATGCTGTCCTCCTAGCTCCAATACAGACTGCAGCAGATCTGCTATTGGCCTCAAAGGCATCAAATGCTGCCCTTGTTAAGAATTTTGATGTATCTTGGGCATGTGTAGCTAAAATCTAATGAGCTGCCTGCCTGTCAAAAGGCAGCAGGGTGGTGAATCTCTGCCATGTCCCTCGAGACATCCTTAAGGAACATGCCCATATACAGCATGTAAGAGTCTATTCTTGGGGTCAGCATTGTAGCCTGGAAGGCCTTTCTTCCAAAGGCATCAAAGTTTCTTACCAGGAGGTGCTGAGGAGTGACTTTTCTGGCTCTTTATCCTCCTCATGGCAGACACCACTACCATGGAATGGTGAGGAAGTTTAGATTCTGGAAACCTGGAGAGGAAGGGACTCTATAAAGGGTATCAAGTCTCTTATTGATTGCAGGGTTTGACATGGGAGCCACCCACATCTGAGACATTAAATTTTTCAAAATGTTATGCACCGGGAGGGTAGCAGCCTTTTTTGGTGCCGATGGATACTGGGGGATATCGGGCTCCTCAGCTCTTGGCTCCATTTCAGTAGCTACTGAGATGTAGAGGGCAGCTGCCATATCTTTGATAAAGTCCTGAAAAGACACGTCCTCAGGAGGTGATCTTCGACGCTCATTGGAAGGTGATGGATCCGATGACACATCCCTAAGAGGATCGGAACCAATGGATTCCAAGTTGAAGGCCTCTGATCTGGAGTCCAAGTCCAGAAGGAAATCAAAGTAATCCTTATCCGATGCTTGATTCCTCCAATGTTCGGAGGGTTGAAGCTCCGATGTTGAGAGCATCGGGCGTGGTAGTACCAAGAACCTCAGTACCGCTGCTCAGTGGAGCGATGCAAGGCAGGAAACACCTGCATAAGGGTGTCAAGAGCGGTGTCTGTGCCCCTTGCTGGTGGAACCAGTGCCAGATGTGGTACACTTGATGTCATCGGTGTAACTACCACTAGGAGTGTAGCAATGCTGCACTCAATGGCGATGACGCGGTCATTGAGTCTTGGTACTGGGGGAGGAGTGGCTTTGGAAACAACTGTGTGGGCCACAACTCCAGATGCCAGTATTGGGGACTCTACTGAGGACTGAACCTTGGGGATATCTCCGAGCCCCTTTGCAGTTTTGGAGGGTGAAACCTCCCACTGGGACTGCTTTATTGGACAGTCTGCATTGGAATGCGAAGAATATTGGTGTTGAGGATCTCGATGCCGAGGTTGATGTCTAATTTTTCTTAACCACTGGTGACTCAGAATGATGTTGTTCCTTTATAAGTGCCGACCTGGATGCATAGGAAGATTTAGATGGAGCCGATGCCCCCAAAGAGTGCACTGAAAGAGCTGAGTCTGTTGGAAACAGCTTAGCCTTCTATTTGTCGCAGTTCTTCCTATCTCTGGACATCATATGGTGACAGGAATCTACATCCTGGTCTGGGCCTAAACATTTAAGGCATCAGTCATGCTCGTCAGTGATGGAAATGGTACTGGAACACTTGGAGCATTTTTTAAAACCATTTTGGGGCTTCTCCATATTTGGAAAAAGTATGGAGGCAAAATCAAATTGCGCAATGGTGCCCAAGGAGGCTATGGGCCTCAAGCTAAATTCTAATAAAAATATTAAAAAATATATAAATAAAAACATAGAAATAAAATGAGAATGGGAATCGGAATTGACGGGAAGTCGAGTCAGTTGACTGGAAGGCAAACCAAAGTACTTCGACGGTACTACAGAGAATGTTTGAAGTCTCTTGATGCAGCTGACAGGGACAAGGTCCCGATGACTCCATGGAAAAAAAAGACAACCGAGGAGACCAGGAGGGAAGGCGGGAAGGCAGCTATGCATGCATGGAAGAATGCTCCCAAAAGCATTCCTATTGGATGCTGGGGAGTGTTCTTGCACCGGGCTCCATCGATGCTAATGTCACCCATATAAGACTGACTTCCTGCTTGTTCTTGGAGATAATCAGCTGATCAGTGTTTTCAAAAATCTTCATAAACTGGCTTCTCCATTTTTTAATCTTCTTTCTGGGTTCTCCCACTGGCATTCCTTGATTTAGGCCTTCTTAAAAAATGCCATATTCCATACAAAGACATTTTGATGTCTTTGGTTACCTGTCTCCTCTGCACGCTGCAAATAAACACTGTTCCTTCTTTAATGGAGTTTGAATCATACTTTTTAGAGAACAGAATATGAAAAATATACAAGAGCATGAAGACTTTTTCTAGACCCTATAGATCATCAGAACAAATCATCAGAAAAGCAGGATTGTATGAAGACAATCGAGGTATGAAGATTGGTAGAAGACTCATCAACAACCTTCGCTATGCTGATAATACCACATTACTGACTGAAAGTGAAGACGATTTGAATCACTCGCTTCTCAAGATCAAGGAATATAGTCTTAAAATGGGCCTGAACCTTAACGTAAATAAGACAAAGATCCTGACAATTGGCAAAATCAATAAGTTCATCATTGATGGAGAAGAAAATGAAATAGTTGACAACTTTAACTACTTGAATCAACAATCAATAAAGAAATGACAAGCAGTCAAGAAATCAGATGATGCATTGCTCTTGGCAGAATGGCTATGACCTAGACAAGATTCTCAAGATGTCTCTCTCCATACAAAGATTTGATTTGTCCAAGCCATAGTAGTTTCAATAACGTCATATGGATCTGACAGTTGGACAGTGAAAAAGATAGGAAGAAAATCGGTGTCTCTGAATTATGGTGCTGATGACGAATACTGTGTATACCATGGATTGTTCAAAAAACAAACAAGTCAGTACTAGAAGTGACCAAACCTAAGATTTCTTTTGAAGCTCAGATGACAAGACTTTGACTTTCATACTTTGGACACATCATGCGAAGAGAGAGATCATTAGAGAAACACATCATGCGTGGCAAGGTTGAAGGTCAACATAAAAGAGGAAGGCCAGCAATGAGATGGATCAATACAATAACAGCGGCTATGGGTGCCACTTTATCAACAATGAGCTGCCTGACTGAAGACCGTTTAGTTCAACTATCCAGAGGGTCGCCATAAGTCGACACCAACTCGATGGCACTTAACAACAACAGATTGTCAAGAGTCACTTAGAGATTACATGTTCCCCTGAAAGAGAATATTATATGGACCTTGAAGGGTCTTTTTTAAAAGCCATTTATCCTTTCAGGGGAAGATATAATCTATGAGTGACTCTTGACAATCTATAGGGTCTTCACAAAGTCTTCACACTCTAGTATATTTTTCACATTCTGTTGCCTAAAAAATACAATTCAAAATCCACTGATTTACACAAGATACTATGGGTGGCATCTTCAAAGGCATTTACATGGGTAACTGCCTTAGTTACCTGTGTAAATGCATTATCCGGGATTTTCGAAAGGCACCTACATGGGTAGTGCCTTTCAAAAATCCCGGATAAGTCCCTAACGTGCCCAGATGCTATGCGGTTAGAATCAGGGCATGTTGGGGGAATTCTGGGGCGGAGAGGGGGGTGGAGGAAAGGACTAAGCAGGTAGCAGTGATTTTCGTTGCTACCCGCTTAGCCTTCTGCGCCTTAAAGATAGGCGAGGTTTTTCCTCGCCTATCTTTCAGGCACAGGGTTAAGCAGGTAGCATCGAAAATTGCTGCTACCTGGCTAGCTCCTGAGGCTTCCAGGTTGTGCGGCAAGAACTGGATTTTCAATGCCTGTGCCACATATGACCCCAGCATTGAAAATCTGGGTTAGACGGACAGCGGGTGGGTATGTGCCGACGCAGCACATAGCACCGCTCAAATAAAAATCTGGCCCTACATACTTATATTCAAGAAGTAATCAAAAATAAGAAACCAAAAAGTCTTAATTGTAAAATTTTCATATCCTTTGTCTTAGCAAATCCAAACTAGCTGTTTCCACAAAAATGTCTTAACAGAATCTGTAATACTGTGTTAAATAGAGCCCACCTGTGCCTAGCCATAATAGCTGAACTTATCTCAATAGTCCTAGATAAAGAACCAATCTGTGCCTATTGTATATACTGAAATAGAAGCAAAAGTTTAAATATACTAGCTGAGTTTATTCCAATCTTCTAGGTTGGAGAGCTGAGCTTTTGTATGAAATTGAAATAAAGATCTAAACACGTCAAATATGGTGCTGTCAAATTCTGGGATAAAGTTATTCAAAGTCACAAAATACAGACTCAAGGTATTTCATTTCCACAAACTATTTCTACTTTAAGCTTAAATACCACCTTTCAAGTCCCTGAAGCACAACTCAAAGCAGTTTACAGCAATTCACAAAGCAGTTACAAGGGCTGCTGAGTAGAGATGATGTCTACCTATCAAAGAAGGTGAACGTCATCTTGCTGTCGAGCATTCAAATTCTTTGCGCCATCCCTCTGGAACACCTTACCAGATGCCATAAGAAACATCGCTGACCCCTTCTTCTGAAAAAAACCCTTAAAAACCCTCCTTTTTACTGACCAGCTACTCAACTCATCCCCCAACAATGACCCACACCATAGCTATGGCACTATGCCATAATTCTCTCTTGTAATTAGTTCAATTGTTACCAGTTCTTTATTGTTCTATGTAACCAAGTATTTGTTCAATGTAAACTGCTTTGAGGCGGAATAAGCAGCACGTCTCTACGAGCCTGGCAGAACGTATAGGGCCGTTACCTGAATCGGCCCTGTATGTCCTGCCATGCTGCCCCATCCCCTGCTCCAACCCGATCTCGCCCCCTCCCGCTCTCCCCATCCTGATGCTCAGGACATATGGGGGGAGCCAGAGGGGGAATTTAACCCAAATGGTTTGCAGGGCTGCACGTCCAGAATCGGGTCCAATGCCTCTGCATCTAAAAAAACATATAGCAGAATTAGAAAAAATACAGAGCAGGGCATCCAAAATGACAAAGGGAATGGAAAGATACCCCTGTGAGCAAAGACTTATAATATTAGAGCTCTTCTGTTTTTAGAAGAGACGGCTGAGAGGAGATATGATAGGGGTCTATAAAATAATGAGCGGAGTGGATTAGTACATTTAAGACTAATCAGAGAAAATATTTTTTCACTCAAAGCATAATTAAGCTCTGGAATTCATGTAGTAAAAGGTTTGGGCAAGTTTCTGGAGAAAAAGTCCACAAATCATTATTAAAGTGGACGGGGAGAACTTCACTGCTTATCCCTTGGATAAGCAGCATGGAAACCGTCTACCTTTTGGGATCCTGCTAGGTACTGGTGACCAGGAGTGGCCATTGTTGAAAACAGGATAGTGGGCTTGATGGACCATTGGTCTGACCCAGTATGACAAATCTTATGTTTATATATGGACCTCCTTCACAGATAGAAGTGGACAGAGATGTAATTAATACATTCACAATATTGCTATAAAACAGGAAGTGCTACTGATAGGTGATTTCAATATGCCAGATACTGACATTCCTACTGCAGTGTTGTCTAGAAGTTGGGAGATTCTGGATTCTCACAGAAGAACTGTTCCAGCAAATGGTAATGGAACTTACAAGGGAGCGGTCATACTGGACCTGGTGCTTATGAATATAGTGATTGATCCAGGGATCACCAGATGGTGTGGTACAGTATTAGCGGATGGGTGGAGATGATGCATTCAAAAGTAAGAGTTTTAGACTTTAGGAAAATCTAACTTTGTCAAGATGGGGGAATACCTCAAGAAGTCCCTAGCTAGATGGGAACATCTGGAAGAAGCAAAAAAGCAGTAGTAAAAACTGAAGGGAAATATTTTAAGGACAAGCAACAAACCTTTTTGTTAGGAAGGTAAATAAAAAGTAAGAGGAAAAGGAGGCCATTATGGTTCTTGTAAGACACTGCTAAAAAGGTAAGGAAAAAGAGATTAGCCTTCATAAGCTATAAAAGATTGCAAAAAAGAGGAAGACAAGCAACAATGTCTGGAAAAGCTCAGAGAAGCAGAGAAAGTAATCAGAAATCCAAGATGTAAATGGAAGAAAAAATGGCCAATACAGTAAAATGCGGAGATAAGACTATTTTTTAGATAAATTAGTGATGGAAATAAGTGTAAAAGTGGTATTGCCAGACTCAATGGTGAAGAAGAGGAATTCAAGGGTGAAGGAAAGGACTATGTTATTATTAACATCATCTTCAAGATTTGTGGAAGCTGATGAGGATAAAGCAGAATTGTTTAATAAATATTTATGTTTTGTATTACCATAAGTAGGAACACAGAAACATGCACAAATAGGAATGGAGGTGAAGCAGACTTCAAACAATTTTCAAAAGACTGTGCCCCTGAGGAGCTAGTAAAACTAAGAGTGGACAAAGCAATGGGGCTGGATGGGACACAGCTGAGGGTAGTGAAGGAACTTAGGGAGGTTGAGCAGTTCTACTCAATGTTTCTTTAGAGTCTAGAGTGGTCCTGGAGGATTGATAAAGGGGGTTATGGTCCCCCCCCCCAAAAAAAAAAAATAGGAAGGAAGCTAAGAACTATAAGCAGGATAGTTTGACTTTAGGGGTGAGTAAATTAATGGAAAGGCTGCTAAAACGGAGGGAAGCACAGTTTCTGGAAATTAATGGACTGCAGGATCCCTTATAGCATGGTTTTACAAGAAGTAGGTCTTATGAGGTGAATCTGATTAATTTCTTTGATTGGGTGACCAGAGAGTTGAATTGAGGGAGAGCACTATATATGGTGTACTTAGATTTCTGCAAAGCAAGCCTCTAATACAGTTCTATACAGGTGATAAATAAATAAACTGAACACCTTTGGTATAAGCCTTAAAGTGATTGACTGATTGAGGGGGAAGTGACAAATGGTAGTGGTAAATGGAGTCCATTTTAAGGATAAAGGTGATACCAGTGGTGTGCCAGAAGAATTGATCTTTGGTTTGGTTCTTTTAACATTTTTTGTAAGTGATATTGTGGAAGGGCTGTCAGTTAAGATCTGCCTCTTTGCAGATGATACCAAAATCTGCAATAGGATAGACACCATAAAAAGTGTGGATAATATGAGGAGGGATCTAGTGAAACTTGAAAAATGATCTAGAATTTGGCTGCTAAGATTTATTGCAAAAAAATGTATGTTCATGCATTTGGGATACAAAAACTCAGGGAAGTGGTACAGAATAGGGGATTGAAGTACTTCTGTGTACAAAAGGAGTGTGGAACCTGGAAATGATTGTATCTGTTGATATTAAGATGGCCAAACAGAAAAGATAATGGGAAAAGCCAGAAAGAAGGATGCTTAGGTACACAGGGAGAGGAATGGTCAGCTGGAAAAAGGAGGTGAAAATGCCTCTGTATAAGTCTCTGGTGAGTCCTCATTACAAGTACTGTGTACAATTCTAGAGACCATACATTCAAAAAGATATAAATAGGACGGAGTTGGCCCCAAGGTGGCTACTAAAGTGGGTTAGTGGCCTTCATCATACAGCAAATAGGGAAAGACTTAAATATTTCAATATGTATACTTTGGAAGAAAAGCATTACCAGAGAGATGGAAGAGAAATGAAGCCACCCATCACCCCTAAAAATGCCTCAATACATTTCTATAGGAATTGCAGTCCCAACAGCTGCAGCACACAAACACAGATTCAGAGTGACACAGCAGTTATAGAATTGCACCTCTCAAACAGTTCTCCCCTCTCATCTCTCCGGAACAGACACACAGAGAAACAAAACAGATATAAATACAGACACACACAGACTACATGCAAGTATGCACAGACATACATACAAGCACACACAGGCAATGAAAATACAGACAGGTTTGGGCATGCACACATATGTACAGAATGGTTGGAAAGAATTCCATAAGCCATGCTCTGCAAGCTTTCCCCACTTGCTCATTTTACAATTACAGATTCACATGGAGTGAAAAGAAAAGGAAAAAAACATATATCTAGAGCCAAAACAAAAAGGAAAAAATAGGAAAAGAATGAAAAAAGAAAATCCTTCTCATAGATTATCTCAAACCCCCTAGGTGGAGATCCAAGTCGATCTGCAAAGGCATATAATTAAATCTAATACAGAAAAGCAACATGGTCAGACATCAAGCATAGCAATAAATCTTGCAGCTGGTTGAAAAATCAAGCAGGTCTTGAACAAGACATTGGAATACTAGCTGCTGTTTCATTACATACAATGCCATTCAATTGGAAGGGCTCAAATATACATATACAGTCAAACCTCGGTTTTCATGATTAATCCGTTCGAAAAAGTCTGACTAAAACCGAAACGTATGAAAACTGAAGCAATATTTAGCATAAGAAATAATGTAAATCCAATT
The DNA here is from genome assembly GCA_033557465.1 of Ichthyophis bannanicus. Lineage (NCBI taxonomy): Eukaryota > Metazoa > Chordata > Amphibia > Gymnophiona > Ichthyophiidae > Ichthyophis > Ichthyophis bannanicus. Next base: position 557,296,039 of record CM066034.1, on the reverse strand, counting down.
AATCCGTTCCAGACACCCAAAAATTAACAAAACATACATTTTATAGAGAATAACTATATTTTTACATACAGAAAACAATGAGAAGTAAATATAAATGACTAATGAAATGGATAAATGAACATTTAACATCACTGAAAGCAAGCTAAGTACAGTACTGTACTGTACAGTATGTTAGCATCAGGCCTTAGCCACCCCTGACAAGCTGCTGTGCCCAGCTCTCTTCGGAATCACATTGGATTCAGCCCATTAAAATACCTTTACATTATCTGCTCAATGCTTCAGAATGGCAGAAAATCTTAATGATATAGCTTCAGACGTACCCTGCAAGAGAAAGAACTGCCTCCCACATTCATGCAACATCTCCTGCTTACGTTGACAGCTTTTCTTCCCTGCTACTTCCGAGCCTGAGGGGGTGCTCCAGAGAACGGGCAGGCGGTGGATGAGATCGGGGCCTTCCTCTCCGCACAATCCTTGCCTCTCTAACTCTGACCAGGCTCGAGGATGTGTTTCATTTACGTGCTCAGCTGGCTTTCACTTCTCATCACGCTGGCGATAGGTGAGTCCGGGGGGCAGTGCTGCCGGGACCGGGCGGGCGTTCTGGCAGTGTATACAGACCGGTGTGCAGCGCGAGGGTGTATGTATTTACAGTACTGTATTTTATGAAAACCGAGGCGATGTACGAGAAATGGGACAAAATCTCAGTCAAAAAAGACGTTGAAAACCGAAGCGTATGAAAACCGGGGCAAATGAAAACCGAGGTTTGACTGTACATCAGAACATAAGATATGCTGTACTGGGTCAGACCAAGGTCCATCAAGCCTAGTATCCTGTTTCCAACAGTGGCCAATCTAGGTCATACGTACCTAGCAGTTTCCCCAAAAGACACAGGTTCCACAATGCTTGTACTGGGTCAAGCATTGATATCCTGGGTCCCTTCTTAATAATGGTTTATGGATCTTTCCTCCAGAAACTTGTCCAAACCTTTTTTAAACCCAGCTACACTAACAGCCTTTACTACATCCTCCGGTAACAAATTCCAGAGTTTGATTACACATTGAGTGAAAAAATATTTTCTTTTATTAGTCTTAAATAGTTTACCCTGTAGCTTCATTGCATGTCCCCTAGTCTTTCTATATTCTGATAATGTAAACAATCAATCTACGTTTACCCGTTCCACTCCGTTCATTAATTTATAGACTTCTATCATATCTCCCCTCAGCTGTCTCTTTTCCAGGTTAAAGAGCCGTAACCTTTTTAGCCTTTCTTCATAGGAGTATCCTTCCATCCCCTTTACCATGTTGGTGGCTCTTCTCTGAACCTTTTCTAATAACGCTATATCCTTTTTAAGATACGGCAACCAGAATTGCACACAATATTCAAGGTGCGGTCTCACCATGGAACGATATAGAGGCATTATAATATCTTTTGTTTTATTTTCCATTCCTTTCCTTGTGATACCTAGCATTCTATTTGCTCTCTTGGCCGCCGCTGCACACTGAGCCGAGGGTTTTAACATGCTATCTACAATGACGCCTAAATCTTTTTCCTGGGTGGTGGTTCCTAATGTGGAACCTTGCATCGTGTAACCATAGTTTGGGTTGTTCTTACCTAGGTGCATAACTTTGCACTTGTCTACATTAAATTTAATCTGCCCTTTTGATGCCCAGTCTTCCAATTTATCAAGATCCTCTTGCAATTTTGCACAATCCTCTTGGGTTTTAACAACTTAAAATAGTTTTGTGTCATCTGCAAATTTGATAACCTCACTTGTAATTCCCTTTTCCAGGTCATTTATGAATATGTCAAAAAGCAGCGGACCCAGTACAAATCCCTGGGGTACACCACTATTTACCTTTCTCTATTGGGAAATTTGGCCATTTAGCACTACCCTCTGCTTTCTATCTTTTAACCAGTTCCTGATCCACAATAGTACACTGCCTCCTATCCCATGACTCTTTAGTTTTGCCAAAAGTCTCTGATGAGGGACCTTGTCAAAGGCTTTCTGAAAGTCCAGATACACTATATCAACCGACTCACTTTTGTCTACCTGTTTATTCACACCTTCATAAAAACATAACAGCTTAGTAAGGCAGGATCTTCCTTGTCTAAAGCCATGTTGGCTGTCTCCCATTAGGCCATGATTATCTACATGCTGAGTAATTTTGTTCTTTATGATGGTTTCTACCATTTTTCCCGGTACTGGTATCAGGCTCACCGGTCTGTAGTTTCCTAGATCACCCCTGGAACTCTTTTTAAAAATTGGCATTACATTGGCGATCCACCAATCTTCAAGTATTACAGATGATTTTAATGAAAATTCACAGATTACTAATAGCAGGTCTGCAATCTCATATTTCAGTTCTTTCAACATCCTTGGATGTATACCATCCAGCCCAGGTGATTTGCTACTCTGCAATTTATCTAATAATTGTAATACATCTTCCCAATGTATCAATATTTCCTTCAATTCTTCCGCACCTTTAAATACCACTTCAGTCATGGGTAACATCCCCACATCTTCCTCAGTAAACACCGAAGCAAAGAATTCATTCAGTCTCTCCGCTATCGCCTTGTCGCCTCTTAGTGTCCCTTTAACTCCTCAATCATCTAATGGACCAACTGACTCTGTCACAGGTTTTTTGCTACGAATGTACGTGAAAAAGTCTTTATTTCGCATTTTTGCTTCCGCAGCAAGCTTCTTCTCAAATTCTCCCTTTGCCTTCCTTATCAATGCCTTGCACTTGACTTGCCAGTGCTTGTGCTGTTTCCAGGTTTCACCGTTTGGCTCTTTTTTCCATTTCCTGAAAGGTGCTTTTTTGGCAAAAACAGCCTCTCTGACCTCACCTTTAGACCATGCTGGCAGTTTTTTGGACTTCCTTCCACTTTTCTTAAAGCGTGGAATACAGCTGGTCTGGGCTTCCAAGATAGTATTTTTCAACAACACCCAAGCTTGATGTAAGTCTTTAACCTTTGCAACTGCTCCTTTTAGTTTTTTCTTAACTATTTTCCTCATTTTATCATAGTCTCCTTTTCGAAAGTTAAAAGGTAGTACTGTGGATTTCCTTACTATCCCTCCTCCACTAATTAAATCCAAGGCGATCATGCTATGATCACTATTGCCAAGTGGCCCCAACACCCTTATCTCTTGCACTAGATCTGGTGTTCCACTAAGGACTAGGTCTAATATGGCTTCCCCTCTGGTCGGTTCATGAGCCAGCTGCTCCAAGAAGCAGTCATTTATGTCATCTAGGAACTTTATCTCCCTAGCATGTCCTGCTGTGACACTGACCCAGTCGATACCGGGGTAATTGAAATCACCCATTATTATTACTGCACTGTAATGTTTGTTACCTTCCTTGATTTCTTTGAGCATTTCATCATCCATTTGTTCATTCTGGCCAGGTGGTCGATAGTACACCCCCACTGCCATCGCCTTCCCCTTTTTACATGGAATTTCAATCCATAGAGATTCTACAGCAAATTTTGTTTCCTGCAAATCTTTAATCCTTTCTGACTCAATGCCCTCTCTAACATAGAGCGCAACCCCTCCACCAATTTGATCAGCTCTATCATTATGATATAGTTTGTAGCCAGGTATGACAGTGTCCCACTGGTTGTCCTCCTTCCACCATGTCTCTGATATTCCAATCATATCTAACGTCTCATTTAGTGCTATATATTCTAACTCTCCCATCTTATTTTTTAGACTTCTAGCATTTACATACAAGCATTTTAGAGACTGTATTTTATTCATATTAATCTGGCTATTGGTAGACATGGGTAATTTTGGATCTTTAAGCTGTGTCTGCTCCATACTCAAGGGCATTTGGGCTACTTTACTTGTTTTTGGAACCTCTCTGCTTTTGGTAGTATCCTTCAAGGATACATTCTTCCGAACCATGCGCTCTTGTGCAACTGTCAGCTTTCCCCTATTATCTAGTTTAAAAGATGCTCTATTTCCTTTTTAAAGGTAAATGCCAGCAGCCTGGTTCCATCCCGGTTAAGGTGAAGAACATCCCTTCGGAAGAGGCCCTCCTTTCCCCAGAATGTTCCCCAGTTCCTAACAAATCCAAAATCCTCATCTCTGCACCACTGTCTCATCCACGCATTGAGACTCCGGAGCTCTGCCTGCCTTTTGGGTCCTGAGCGTGGAACGGGAAGCATTTCGGAGAACGCTACCCTGGAAGTTCTGGATTTCAACTTCCTACCTAAAAGCCATAATTTAGACTCCAGAACCTCCCTACCACATTTTCCTATGTCACTGGTACCGACATGTACCAAGACAGCAGACTCCTCCCCAGCACTATCTAAGACCTTATCTAGGTGGTGCGTGAGGTCTGCTACCTTCGCACCAGGCAGGCATGTTACCAGGTGATCCTCATGTCCACCAGCCACCCAGCTATCTACATGCCTAATGATCGAATCACCAACTATAACGGCTGTCCTAACCCTTCCCTCATTGGCACATGGCCCTGGAGAAACTTCCTTGGTGCGAGAGGGTTTTACATCACCTGGAGGACAGGTCCTAGTTACAGGATCACTTCCTGCTACACCAGGGTGATGCTCTCCTGTCACGTGACCTCTCTCCTCCATGGCAACAGGGATGATGCCAGACTGGAGGTGGGACTTCAGGACTATATCCCTGTAGGTCTTGTCTATGTACCTTTCTGTCTTTCTTATGTTTTCCAAGTCTGCTACTCTAGCACCAAGTCTGCCACCCTATCCACCCTGAAGCTGCTTGAAACCCCAGGAGATGGATCTCAAGATATCTTCAGGATGCAGAGTTTTACGTGCTTTGGTTAAGCCTTCCAGCACCTGAAATTCAGGTTGGCCAGACTTAATTGAGATAATAGGTTACTGAGCCCTGTAATATTGTGTGCTTTACCCGAAATGTACACAAAACAGTAAGTATTTAAACACAAACTTTGAGGTCTTTTTACTAAGTGACACTAGTGGCTTCTATACGAAATTGGAGCCGCGGCCCCATTTGCACAGAAGCTGCTAGCACCCCTTAGTAAACAGACCCCTTTGTGTTACTGGTATTAACTTAAAAGTAACACTTCACCAAATAATATACAGAAGTACTTACAAGGAAACAAACCAAGAAATAAAAATCAAAACATTCAGTAAGTGTACATGGAATAGCAAATGAAAAATTGGCCTGCTGGCTGTGCAAATTGGAGTGAATGTAGTCCTCAAGGCTACAGAATTAAAACAAGCAAGTCTTCAATCTAAAGGGAATAAATAAACAGTTCAATTCAACTAGAGATTTCTGGGGGTGATGCACACCAGTAAAGTGTAGTTACTCACCTGTAACAGGTGATCTCCAGGAACAGCAGGAATCAGTTTTCACATATGGGTGAAAGTCACTGACGGAGCCCGCACAGGAATGCTCCCCAGCATCCAACAGGAAAGCCTTTGGGAGCACTCCACTGCACCTGCGTGCCTGCCCTCCATCTTCCCAACTCCTCTTCTCAGTTGAGTTTGTAGCTGAGAAGAAGAAAATAAAATAATTCTACAGCCCCCAGGGAAGGAGGTTAGATTGTGAAGACTGATTCCTTCTGTTCCTCGAGATCACCCATTATAGGTGAGTAACTACACTAACTCCAGGAACAAGCAGGAATGCAGTCTTCACATATGGGACTCACTAGCTCCCAGGTACTGGTATGGGGGAGGGGTGAGAGTAGAGCAATCCCTAAGGCAAAAAAGGTTTATCCAAAGAGTCTGGAAAAGTTGTGGACCATTGGTCTCTATTTCAGGAGGTGATACTCCCACAGTGATAGTCTGGTATGTTGTAGAAATCTGGGATGGAGGGTAGGAGTTGAGTTTAAATCCCAGAGGTGTGGAGTACAACTGGGCCAAAGACATTGTCCTTACGGGAGTCTCTGTCCAGACAGCAGTGTGCAGCAAAAGTATGAATGGAGGACCAGGTAGCAGTCAGACAAATGCTTTCAATGGCTACTGAACAGAGATTAGCTATGGATGTTGCCATAGCCCGCACATTTTGAGCAGTGCCATTACCCTCCAATGAGAGTCCTGATTGTGCAGAAACAAAAGAAATGCAATCTTCTATCCATCTAGATAGAGTACCTTTCATCACCGGTAGGCCCAGGCGACTAGGATCAAAGGAAATGAACAACTGAGAGGATTTTCTGTGAACTTTAGTTCTATCCAAGTAGTAGGCCAGTGCTCGCTTGCAGTCTAAGGTGTGCAGTGCTGCTTCAACCTGAGATACATGTGGCCTAGGAAAGAAAAGCGGGAGGATTACAGACTGGTTTAGATGGAAGGAGGAAACCACCTTTGGAAAGAAATGTGAATGGGTACTGTGACGCAGTGCCAAGCACCGAAGCCATGGAGACCGATAGTGACCCCCTGGTAGAGTCCGGTACTGCAGGCAAAAGAAGAGATTCACACTCTCAGCATAGCCTGCAGGCAGCCAATCAGTTCACCTCAGAGGAGGAGAGAAGTGAACCCATGGATTGGGCACGCCCTAGGAGGCGGCGGGTTTCCCAAAGCAAGGGTCCCTTCTTAAACAAAGAGAGGGAACACAGAGAGAGAGAGAGAGAGAGAGTGGAAGAAGAAGGAGAAGCACTAGAACGAATGCAGAAACAGGACCATTTGAGAGCGTATGGAAAAGGAATGAAGGAGTGAATGCTGCAAGTGGTTGGAGAAAGGAAGTTCCTTTTTACCCACGAGAGACTAAGCAGAAGCTACTGGGAAGGCAGGAAGTTCCTCTGACTGCAGAACCCTGTGACCTGACTTCACAACCTCTGCCCAGCTGCACCAGAAAGGAAGCTAATTCCTCAGCAGGAGAAAAGCTCACGTTTCTGAGAAGCAATTTCCTTCCATGGAGAGAAAGATATGCTGGCAAGATAATTCCTGAGCACTCTCAACACAAGGTATCTGCTGTTCTTAATCCTTATGCAAACTTTTATAAACCAAAAAGAGAGAATCCTGTGTGCAGAGGACAGGACAGTTTCAGGGAATATAAAGGGAGTTTATTTTACCCTGAAAGCTCTCCCTGTAAACCAACTTTTACTCAGCCTGTAATTCCTGTGCTTAATAGAGAAGCTGAGGAGATAAACACAGCAAAAGGGTTTACAGATAGATTAAACTATCCAGGTTTAGGAGGACCTACTTTTGAAGCTGTGCTAAAAGCTAGGACTGCTACCAACAGATGTGAGATTCCTCCACTCGATAGCAGAGAGCAGTGGGGGCAGGGAATCTCCACCTCGGGAGCAGAATGTTTAATAAGGGAAAGCCCTGCTGCCTCATTACAGCCTGTTAATCAGCTGTTTAAACAACAGCAAGCTTTGCCCCTAACCCCTGCTAGCAGCCAAGCAGAATACCTCCTAACTGAGCTGAGAAAACTATTGAATAAAAGAGACATTTTATTACCAGCCAATATTCAAACAGGGAACAATCCTGAAGAAAGGATTTTACCCCACGTCCCTTTGCCGATGAGAGAAATCAATCAGCCGATGGACTGCTCGATAGGACTGATTGATAAGCCTAAGGAAACCAAAGCTTGAGTGATTATTCCTGAATTTAATTCTGTTTATTGTTGAGCCAGAATTGCTGAAATTTACCCACCAGGACTGTGATTGGGTAATTGCAAGAAAAGGCTATTGTGCATAAACTGTATGCTGGACTGTGAGTTAACTGTTCAAGGGAATCATTATACTTTATATCCACTCACCTGTATAGGACCAGGAGAAAGACACATGAAGCAATGTGTTTTCTACCGAAGAAGTTTTGTTAAAGCACTTTATTGGAAAACCCTCTGTTTGCAGAATCCTGAGTTAATGACTTTTCTGTTTCTGTGTGCCTCACGGAGCGGGGAAAATAAACATCCTTTTGAAAAAAATAAATTTCTTGTCACCCATATTATTCATTTGGACCCCCACAACTACACAAGCCCTTTCCCTCCTTAACCCACAAGGTTGGGGAGTGAGTGAAGGTGTTGACAGTACGCAGAACTATCTTGTCATGGTAGAAATGAGTATAGGGGGATCCTTCACTAGAGCCTGCAGCTCGCTGTTGCGGCAAGCTTAAGTGAGGATAATAAGGAAGATGACCTTCCAAGATAGAAACTTCAGTGAAGTAGTGGCTAAAGGTGGCTTTAGAAGTAACGCCAGAACCACGTTCAGATCCCAGGCCACCAAAGGCAGCTTAATGGGTGGCTTGGACAGCAGGAGACCCCACATGGAGCGTGCTACTAAGGGGTGTGAGGAGATAGGCTGTCCATCCACTGGTCTGCGAGAGGCTGCAATGGCATGAAGGTGAACTCTCACTTAGTTAGTCTTAAGACCTGCCAAGGATAAGTGGAGGGGATATTGTAGAAGTGACTCCTCTATGCAAGATAAGGGGTCAAGGTCCTTTGGGGGGCACCAAAGGGCAAACCTACGCTATTTGAAGGCATAAGATCGCCTGATGGAATCCTTAAGAGATGCAAGGAGGACATCCTTGACTGCCTGTGGTAGGTCAAGGTTGGTGAGCACTAGCCTTTCAGGAGCCATGCTGTCGGGGAGTGAAAACTGGGATGGAGGAGCGCCTGTGGTCCTGAGAGAGGAGGTTAGGCACACATCCCAGGTTGAGTGGCCGAGTCTGCGCAAGGTGAAGAAGCAGAGGAAACCACAGTTGACGGGGCCGAAAGGGAGCTATAAGAATTATCGAGCCCATGTTGGCCTTTAGCTTGTACAGCGTCTTGGGTATCAAGGGGATGGGCGGTAATGCGTAGAGCAGTCCCTGTCCCCAATGGAGAAGGAAGGCATCCGGGGCCTGTCGGTGCAGTGATGGAACTCTGGAGCAGAAGAACAAAAGCTGCGTGTTTTGTGAAGTGGCAAAAAGATCTATGAGTGAGGTTCCCAAAGTTTGGGAGATGCGAGCAGCTGTCTTCTGATGCAAGGTCCATTCGTATGGATGAAGGATATGGTTTGGTCTGTCTGCTAGGACACTGAGTTCACCCAGGAGGTACACTATTCTGAGGTGCCTGCGGTGACACATGGCATAGGACCAAAGGTGAATTGCTTCTTCATAGAGGGGACAGGACCTTGGTCCTCCGTTTGTTTACGCAGAACATGGCAACTTGGTTGTCCGTTTGATTAGAACAGGTTGCCCTGATAGTTGGGTTTAAAAACTCTGAAGAGCATTTGTCAGTGCCCGCAGTTCTAGCAGGTTGATCTGCAGGGCAGATTCCTGTTATGTCCACAGTCCCTGTGTGGTGAGGTCGTTCTGATGCACCCCCCTACCCAGTTTGGAAGCATCCATCGTCAGGGTGCATTCAGGTTGATGTATCTGAAAAAGTGACCAGATGAGTAGGTTTTGTGGGAGACACCACCACTGAAGAGACTTGACAGTTGAGGGATGATGTGGATCTTGTCTCTGAGTTGTTTGCATCCATTGGGAAGACAGAGTCCACTGAGCTTGTTGCATGTGTAACTGAGCATAGGGGATGACATGGACCGTGGAGGCCATGTGTCCTAATAGCCGTAGCATCTTTCGACTTGTTACTCTGCTTTGCTGTTGTACACTTTTGCCAGCTTGATGAGGTGGGCACAGTGATCCTGTGGGAGGAAAGCTTGTGCCTGTCATGTGTCTAAGCGCTCCGATGAATTCCAGATGTTGGATCGGAACGAGGTTGGACTTTGAGAAGTTTATGACGAAGCCCAGGTGTTGGAGCACCATGATAGTGTAACAAATGGAGAGTTTTATCTCTTGGGGGAGCCTCCCCTGATCAGCCAACTGTCTAAGTAAGGAAAGACGAATACCCCCAGGGTGCATAGGTAGGCAGCAACATCTGCCATGCATGTTGTGAAGACCCTTGGGGCAGAGGCTAGACCGAAGGGGGGAACTCGTTATTGATTATAGTTTCCTTGAAACATGAAGCACAGGAATGCATCAGTAAATGCATGCAAGTGCAAGGGATGCATCAGTAAATGCATATTTGCCCTTTTTAGGTCTAGAGAACATAGCCAATAGTGTTTCTGGAGATATGGTAGAAGAGTTCCTAGAGAAATAAATTAGAATTTTTCTCGACCATGAACTTGTTTAGGTCTCTGAGATCCAAGATGGCTTGAAGCCTCCTGTTTTTGGAATGAGAAAGTATGGAGAGTAGAAGTCCAACTTTTCTTGAGGAGGATGTCTTTCTATGGCACCCTGGGACAACAGGGTGGTCACCTCTTCTTTTAAGAGAGTGCTTTGAAGGGGTTGTATGGGATAATCCCCTGTAAAGCAGGTGGGGGGTAAGATTTCAAAGTGAACCTCGTAACCCCTTTGGACAATCTGAAGCGTCCACTGCTCTGATGTTATGAGGCATAGTGGCAGAGTCTATCTGGGAACATTTTCTCCAAATGGATTAATTTTGTGTATATCATGGCAGTTGTGAACCTCATTTCTAAGCCAGGGTATGTGGAGTATGATCTTAGTCTCTCAAATTTACTGCTAATGCTCAGCATAGTACTTGCATCGTGCCAAAGAGAGCTTCCTTCTGGAGTTCATAAGATGTAACAGGTATGGGAAGTTTGCCAAGATGTGCTTGGAAATTCTTCTTTATCAAGCCTGTAGCTCCCAGTACAATGGGAATGATTTCTGTGTTCTTCTGCCACATTTTCTTCGTCTCTGACTGCCTTTCCACGCGATTCACAGAATAATCACTCGGTACCAACATCTCTATTATCAATGCCGTTCTGGTGTTCTTCTCCTTTACCACTATGTCAGGTTTCCTCGCATCCAGTTTCTTATCCGTCGGAATGGAATATCCCAGGTGATAAGCACCTGTCTGCTATGTGGAGGATGGGGGCCCTCCAGGGCAGATTGGCAATGCTTTCTAGGAAGGAGTGAAAAAACAGGTGGAGGCTGGGCCTGTGCAGCTGGTTGAGGCTTAGCGGCCTTGGGTTTCTTGGGTTGGTGAGGACCTTTCTGCCTCTTCTGCCTCTTCTGGCTGAGGTTGATAGGCAGAAGAAGACAGGTAAGAAGGATAATATCTCTTCTTTTTAGAAAAGAAAGATTTCTTGGAAAGAGCCTCCCTTTTGGATGGGTCAGCTGTTTTCCTGGAAAGGTGTTTTAGAGTGAGATCATCTGTTTCAATCTCCCTTGCTTTCTCCTTCCAATCTTTGCCAAAAGGTTTTCTTCAGTACATGGGATATTGGCCAGTTTATCTTGGACCCATTGCTTGAGGTCTGATGCCTGTAACCAAGCCATTCTGCGAACCCCAATGCAGACTGCTGAAGCTCTGCTTATGGATTCAAAAGCATCAAAAGAGGCCCTGGTAAGAGAAGTGTTCCGGCCTTGCATGATAAGTGTCTGGAATGCACTCTACTATCCTCTGAAAGCAAGGGGGGGGGGAAGTCTCCAGATCTCTGGTGACATCCTACAGAAACATGCCCATGTACAGCATGTAAGAGTTGATTCTGGAGGCCAACATGCATGCCTGGAAACATTGATGCCCGAAAGCATTGAGTGTCCTCAAGTCTCTGCCCTCAAGTCTCTGCCAGGAGGAATGGATGAATGGTTTGTTGAACTCTTTATCTTGAGCATTTCCAATTCCACCACCATTGAGTGGTGGGAGAGATGAGGATTTTGGAAGCCTGGGCACTTTGGTACTTGGTACATGTATCGAGTCTCTTGCTGACAGGTGCAACCATGAGCAGGGCCTCCCACATGTCGAGCATAAGATTCTGCAGGATACAATGCACTGGTAAGGTAGCCGCCTCCTAGGGCATGGGAGGATATTGAAGTATCTCCAATTCCTCAGCCATCAGTTCCTTTTCCAAGGCTACTGTGATGGAGAGCCCTGCTGCCATGTCATGTATGAAGTCCTGAAAGGACATATCTTCTGGTTGGGACCGATGACTTTCCTGAGGGGCGAAGGGTCTGAAGGGATGTCGGAAAGTTCTCAGGAATTGAGTGACCACCTGTCAGATTCTGAAGAACTTGAATTAGAGTCTAACAAGAAATCAAATTATTGGCGATCTTGGGTTCGACCTCGATGCTTCGTGAAAGTCAACGGTTGATGCCAATACTGATAATTCAGAGGTATTGGAACCAAGAGCAAAGGGGTCTGTTGGATATTGGGGGCATCGACCGATACCAATGAAGGAATTGGCCTCTGGGGCTCCCATGATGCCAGTTCAAGGGTCAGCATTGGGCCCGATACACATGGCTGTTGGCTTGGTGCTGAAGCCTTCGCTCCTGAGACTCTTGATGTTATTGGTACCAAGGCTGCCAGGAGTGCTGCCAAACTCCTCTCGAGCCAGCATGCACTTGTCTAGGGAGATGGCCGATGTCTGGGTGGAATCACGTACGGGGCTCTGAGCCACCATCCCAGATCATGGAACTGGTAGCTCTCCGGAGGTCGATGCCTCGGGAGCGTCCTGGAGCCCCACTTGTGCTTTGGAAGACAGATCCTCCTGCTGGGGCTGTTTGGAAAGCCGGTCTGCATCGGAAGCACCTCTAAGGGAGTCGCGATACTTATTGCTGGGACTTTGTGTTTGGACTTTGAAGAAGCCAGAGACCTACGAGAAGAAGTCAAGGTCCTCGATGAAGAAGAAGTCACTGAAGCAGAGTCCAAGGCAAACAACGATCCAAACTGTCTGGCTCGGTTCTTAAGGCCTCTCTTTGTCATTTGTTGGCACAAAGGACAAGAAGTGGATTCATGTTCAGGACCCAAACATTTTAGATACCAGTCATGTTTATCAGTGGCCTTAATGGTACTGGCACACTTGGTGCATTTATTTTACCACGGACTGGCTTTTCTATGCCTGAAAAAGTTGTCTTCGAGAATGAAGATAAAGCTATGGAGGCCTAGAGGCCTAGTCTGGCAGTGAGAACTGTGGTGAAAATCAATTAAAAAGAAAACAGAAAAAAATTGAAAATAAAAAAAGAATTATCGGGGCCGGTGTCTGATTCGATGGAACTGGTGTCGACAGGAAGGCAGAATCACAATGTACCCCCAAAGGGCACAGAAAACGAGAAGTTTTCGGCAGAGACAAGACAATGCGTCCTACTGTCTCCATGGAAAACAAAGAACTGAAGAGAGGAGTTGGGAAGGCGGGAGGGTAAGCATGCAGGTGCAGTGGAGTACTCTCAAAAGCTTTCCTATTGGATGCTGAGGAGCGTACCCATGCAGGCTCCATTGGTGACGTGAAGACTACATTCCTGCTTGTTCCTGGAGATTAAGTGTTCTGTCTTGCTTGAAATACAGTCCCCAGGCCTTTTAAGAGTTCTATGTGCTCTCAACACAGGATAAATCTGTGATTTTCAATACATTTAATGCAAGGCCTCACAGGTTAGCTGAATTCCTACAAAACTCTAAATTTAGAGAGGTAAAGGTTCTATCCTAAATTTCTTCTTTTATTCTAGGAAGTAGAACTGAAATTTATACTGGTTACTTTTCAATGGCAGTTCTACTTGAATAGTAGTTCTTCTGAGCAGTGCTAAGCTCAACCTATCTCAAGGGGACTTTGGGTTGCAGTGCTGCAAACTCAAAGACTCCCTTGGTCCATTTTTTGATTCAGATGCTGGGGAAGAGCAATGCTGTTTTCTAGTTGGAGTCTAACGGGCATGTTCACTAAACTGTAGTGCAACAGCAAAAGGGCTGCAGTTAGGTTCAAAACCTCTGCGGTATCTGCAGGGGGAGTTCTTAGCTGACCGCCTGCAGATACCATGGAGATTTTGGATTTACAGTGGAGATCTGTGATAACTGCATTGGCAGGTGGTATGGGAAGTCACACGGATTACAGGGAGCGATTAGGTGGATAGAGCTCTTATCAGCTGTCCCCCCAGTTGCTGCTAATCCTCTCCAGAAGCACTGATCAGCACCCCCATCCCCGATGTGATAATAAAGCGTAGTTACTCACTTCTAACAGATGTTCTCCGAAGACAGCAGCAATCAGTCCTCACATATGGATGACATCGGTGCCGATGGAGCCTGCAAGGTAACCTCTCCCAGCTTTCAAAGAAAGCCTTTGGGAGATGTACCACGCATGCGTGGTTCCCTTCCCGCCCAAGGGTGCCATCTTGCCTCAGTATGACGACATAGCTCAAGACAGCAAAAAAGAAAAGCAACTCCATGGGGAGGAGGGAGGGTTGTGAGAATTTATTCCTACAGTTCCCGGAGAACACCTATTACAGGTGAGTAACTACTCTTTCTCCAGGAAGAAGCAGGAAGTCAGTCCTCACATATGGGACTCCCTAGCTACAGGCTACTGAAAAAGCCTGGAAAAAGTCACATGTGGCCAGAAAAAAGTGAACCATGAGAAGAAGCAACTGCGTCAAGGACACCAGATCAATGAGCGGCCCCAAGTGTCAAGCGAGGAACCAGTTCTCTGGTAGCCTGAACACACCGAAGGGTCGGAGGGCAGAAGTTGCCTTATACCCCAAACAAGAGAAGGAGTACTGCTTGGCTGAAGGCTCTGTCCCGGCAGGACTCCCTCTCCTGACAGTAGTGAGCTGCGAAGGTATGGACAGAGGACCAGGTGGTGGCTCGACAGATCTCCACCAAGGGGACAGAGCGCAGGTTTGCCACAAAGGCCGCCATGACCCGAACACTGTGCACCATGACCAGATGCTCCAGCAAGAGACCGGCCTGTTTGTAAGCGAAGGCAAGTGAACAGGGTACAGTTAGAGAACGCTGTACCCAGTCGATTTGGGTCATAGGAGACACAGAGTTGTGAGTAGCAATGGTGGGCCTGAATATGATGAGAGCAGGACCTGCTTGCAATTCCAGAGTATTGAGAGCTGCCTCTGCCCTGCTGGCATGGGGGCATGGAAAAAAGATAGGAAGCAACACCTCTTGGTTGAGGTGAAATGGGGACACCACCTTTGGGAGAAACTTGGGGTGTGTGCGGAGCATGACACTATTATTGTAGAACCTAGTATAAGGTGGGTGGGCCACCCGGGCCTGGACCTCATTGACCCTGTGAAATGAAGTAAGTGCCACAAGGAAGACTAACTTCCAGGATACATACTTAAGGTGGCACGAGCCAAGAGGCTCGAACGGTGGTACAGTGGGTTTTGAAAGAACTACATTGAGGTGCCACTCCGCTGCCAGAAGGCGAATGGGTGGCTTAGAGAGAAGTAGGACCTGCAAAAATTGAATCACATGAGGCTGAGCAGAGAGGGGCTTGCCCTTGACAAGATGATGGTGCTGCACAGAGGTGTACTCTGACAGAGTTGGACTTCAGCCCTGCCTGGAATAAGTGAAGTAAGTACTGGAGGACCAGCTGGACTGAACAGGAGAAGGGGTTAATCCACCTCTCCACACATTAAACTGAGAACCTACGCCACTTAAAGGCATAGGCCCAGCAGGTGGAAGGCTTGCGAAAAGCCAAAAGAACTGCTTACACCTTGCTGGAGAGGCCGAGGTGGGCCAAGGCTACCCTTTCAGCAGCCAAGCTATCAGAGACAGGGACCCCAGGGTGGGTTGTAGGAGGGTGCTGCCCTCCTGTGAAAGCAGGTCCAGGTCACTCCTTAGAGGGACCAGGGGTGCCTGGGACAGGCGGAGGAGCAGGGGGAACTACAGTTGCCGGACCCACCAAGGGGCCACCAGTATCGCTGTGGCTCTGTCGAGCTGGACCTTGAACAGGGTCTTGGCAATCAGCAGTGTGGTTGGGAAGGTGTAGAAGAGGCCTTCTGTCCACGGGATGAGGAACGCATCTACCACCACCTGCGAGGGATATGGCTGCCTGGAGCAGAAGTGGGCTAGCTGGGTATTAGCTGAGCTGGCGAAAAGGTCTACCTTCAGGAGCCCTCAGAAACTGAACCGTCAACTGGCCACCTTGGGGTCCAGCCGCCACTTGTGCGGTTGGGAGACTTGGCTGAGCTGGTCCGCCAGGATGCTGTCCTGGCCCAGAAGGTAGACTGTCTGCAGATGCATCCCGTTGTTGCTGGTGAAGGAGCAAAGGCTCACCGTCTCTTGACACAGGAGGAATGACCCCGTCCCTTCCTGTTTGTTGATGTAGAACATCGCCACCTGGTTGTCAGTCTGGATCAAGACCATTTGATGTTGAAGGTGATGATGGAAAGTCCAGAGGGCGAACACTACCACTTGGAGCTCCAGGAGGCTGATCTGCTGGAAGCCTCCTTCTGCGTCTAGCTGCCCTGCATGCAGAGGCTGTTGCAATGGACTCCCCAGCCCAGTTTATTTTATTTATTTATTTATTAACAATTCTTATATACCGCACTATTAGACATCAGCGCGGTTTACATTGAACAGAAAACATCTGACAGTTTACACGTGTCTGGTCGTTACATTTAACAGGAAGTATAACTTGGCGAAATAGGGGAAACTAAATACAATGCAGGGTTATCTGATAAAGGATATCCTGGTTAACTATATACAACAGTGGTACAATAGTATATGGAACAACTTGCTATTTACATTGTGAAGTTGGTCTGTTGCGGGGTCTATCTGTTTGGAGGCATCCGTGGTGATGATCCTCTGAGAAGCGGGGGTCTAGAAGGGCATTCCGGCCTGCAGGTGCTGGAGCTTCTGCCACCAAATGAAAAAATCAGCCAGAGAGTGGGTTACTACCATTCTGTCCCGTAGACACCCCGTTACCTGTGACCACTGGGAGCTGAAAGCCCACTGGTCAGCCGCACGTACAGGCGGGCGTCTGGGGTGACATGCACCGTGGACGCCATATGGCCCAGAAGGCGAAGCATGAGGCGGGCAAAAGCTGAGGGTTGACCTTGGACGTAACCTGTGAGCGCCTGGAGGCACTGGGCTCTTTCCAGAGAAAGGAAGGCCTTGGCCTGGATAGTGTCCAGCATTGTCCCTATGAACTCCAAGCACTGCGTTGGCTGGAGATGGGACTTTGGGTAGTTTATGATGAATCCCAGATATTCCAGAATGGGGGTGGTGTGGGCTGTCGCCTGGCAGGCTTCTGCAGCAATGCCGCCCCTTATGAGCCAGTCATCCAGGTACGGGAAAACAAACACCCCCTGGAGACTCAGGAAGGGGGAAACCACTGCTAAGCACTTGGTGAAGATCCTCAGGGTGGCATCCAGACCAAAGGGGAGAACCCTGTATTGATAGTGGCAGCCTCCCACCATGAAGCGGAGGTACTGCCTGTGAAGGGGGTGGATAAAGATGTGTGTGTAGGCATCCTTTAGATCCAAGGAGCATAGCCAATCTCCCTGCTGGAGGTATGGCAGCAATGTTCCAAGGGAGAGCATCTTGAATTTCTCCCTTACCAGGAACCTGTTGAGGTCTCGCAGGTCTAGGATTGGCCAAAAGCCCCCGGTTCTTTTAGGCACCAGGAAGTATTGGGAGTAGAAATCCTTGCCTCTGAGTTTGGGGGGAATGGGTTCCACTGCTCTGTTTGTCATGAGGTTTGCAAGTTCCTGCTGAAGCAGGTCCCAATGAAAGGGATTGCATTGGGAGCTCTCCTGGAAAGAAAGGCAGGGGCATCTGTTGGAAGGGGAGGAGGTACCCATCCCTCATCACCTGCAAAGCCCACCCGACTGTGGTGATGTCGGCCCAGCAGTCTGCAAAGAACACCAGATGCCCCCCTTTGTGCTGTGGGGCAGGCCCTCCCAGGGAAAGAAAGGCTATGCCCCAGGAGCCAAAAAACCCCTCCAGGATGTGCTTAAGACGCGGGCTGGGGCTTGGGGGCCTTAGGCTTTTGAGGGCTAGTCCCTTGGCCTGCTGGCCTTGTTGGGGAGCTGAGAAGGCTGTGGGCTGAGGGTAGTTTCCATAAGCCTTCCTCTTTATTGGGAAGAAGGGCTTTTTACCCAAAGCCTTCCATCGGGAAGGATCAGCGGTCTTCTTGGAGAGTCTGGTCCTTTTCATGAACACAGACTCCAGCTTGGCGGCTTTTCAGTCATGGGTTTGCCAAAGAAGATCTCTCCCCGGCAAGGGACATTGACCAATTTGTCCTATACCCACTGCTCCAGATAGGAAGACAGTGCCCACCACCATGCCTGGCTATAAATGCCCACCACTGCTACTCACGACCACATGTAACCACCCTCCATGTATTGTATATAGGTGTGAATATCATTCTGTTATCCTTACAAATGTAAATAGTTAATACTGTTATCCAAGTTGAGCTACCTGTTATATGTAATTACGGTGTTAACCCCCACCGTAAAATACCCCATGTTCCATGTAAACCGCACTGATGCTGAAGAGCGTGGCGTGGCCCTTAGGCGAGGCACGATAGGCGACACGACAGATCCCACACCAGCTCACCGGTGACCAGACGCCTGCAGCACTCAACCCCCTGCCGCCTGACCAAGAAACCAACACTCTGTCAACAACCGAACTCAGACGTGAACTCAGGCCTCTCAACACAACTCTCAAACACAGCAAGTATACAGACTAATCATTTGAAAGTACCATACCACATAACTACTTCCATCATCAATGTGGCATTCAATTATTGTGGCCAGTATTACCCAAGTATTTCTATTGCCATAGCATGCAATCATTACTGTTATTAATGTTGCCAGTAGCATCTAAGTATTACTATTACCATTCAATCATTACTGTTACCATAGCATTCAATCATTACTGTTGCCAGTAGCATCCAAGTATTACTATTGCCACTCAATCATTACTGTTACCATAGCATTCAATCATTACTGTCGCCAGTAGCATCCAAGTATTACTATTGCCACTCAATCATTACTGTTACCATAGCATTCAATCATTACTGTCGCCAGTAGCATCCAAGTATTACTATTGACATAATAGAAATAACACCAAAAGATAATCATGACTACCTCAACCCTAGCGCTCGTTCTTCTCTATACTATTGCCATGACCATTCATGATTCTGTTTCATACATACATGATCATAACCCTATCCCAGCACTCCTAGGATCAAATAGAAAACATCACTACAACTATTATCAATCCTACCCAAACCTTCAATACAAGAGACAATCACGCCTGCTCTACATAACACTGGAGACCATTACTAACAAAAAGATCAACAAAGACGACCTGCAACACGATCTTAGATGTGCACTCATCAATGCACGGTCTGTGCGCAACAAATGGCCAGCCATCACAGACCTAATATCCAACTACAATCTAGACCTCCTAATGGTCACTGAGTCATGGCTCTCTGACTCAGACACTGTCCTAATTAACCAAATCACGCCCCCCAATTTCTCACTCTTCGCTTGTAACAGAGATAATAGAAGAGGTGGAGGAGTCTTCATAATAGCAAAGTCCGAGTTGCAATACCGAGTGTCCCTAACCAGGAGCTCCCAGCATCTAGACACCATAACTATCGCAAATAGAAGCAACTCTATCAATCTCATCTACTCAGCACCAAACGCAGTAGCAGAAGATCTCTCAGATATAATAAACTTAGCCTGCAATCCCGACAACCCCAACAAACCAAACTGGTTGTTAGGTGATTTTAACCTTGCCTCTCTACATCACGACTTATCCAGTACATTCCTCGATGCAATGACAGACCTTGGATACAAACAAATCGTGCACAACCCCACACACAATCAAGGGAATATCCTCGATTTGATATTCGTTCCATCAGCAGTCTCGAGCTTAAATAATTACACCATTCCATCTATTATCCCAGTCCCTTGGTCAGACCATAGCCTGCTCTTATTCCAGATTCCAACAAACTCAAATACACTCGCCCAGCCAGTCACTTCAACACCAAGCGCAAGGCGATTTAAACCATTAGACTTAGAGACCCTCACTAAACAAGCGTTGCCAAAACTATCCAAGCCAACGGACAACCTGAACGAGTTGATCTCTAACTGGAACAACACTCTCTATCAGTATGCCCATCAACCAAGCAGGAACAAGAAGCTTCCACCCAGGAAACGCTCCAATAAAAAGCAGGATGCCCCTTGGTTCTCTCCAGAACTACGTACATCGCTACTCCAACTGAGGAAGTTAGAAAGAAAATGGAGACATACCCACAACAGCCAGGTTCAAGAAGAATACCTTACACACTTCAAAAAGCATCGTGAACTAACTTGGACTACAAGGAAAGAATTCCACTCCAATCTTCTCAGCAAAACACTGAACAGACCATGTGATCTCTTCAATCTAGTAAAAACATTAACCAAAGATCCATCGCCACCGCATCAAGAATCCATACAACCACAACTATATGCTAATTTCATACAAGCCAAAATGGTCAAGGCGAACACAACGCCATCACAAATACTAATCCAACTCCCGCAAGCTCAAGCATCACTCGATAAATTCTCACCACCATCAAGAAAAACCATCGAAGAAATTATCGCTACCATAAACACCACCACGGCACCAAATGACCCATGTCCAGCACACTGGATCAAAACCTTACGTACCGAGCTTAGTCCTTACATAGCTAAGATCGCAAATATCTCCTATCTAACTGGGAGCTTCCCCACCGCCCTTAAACAAACATCAATTCGCCCTCTGCTAAAAGACAACCAGATGGACCCAACGAAGGAAGAGTCCTACCGCCCAATCTCCAGCATTCCCTACCTAGCCAAGATACTTGAAAAGGAAACTCAGAGGCAGATCCAACACCACATTGACACAGCAGCACCGTTGGACCCATGCCAACACGGATTCCGAGAAGCTCACGGAACAGAAACACTCATGACTTCACTACTTAACAAACTCATTTGTGGGATTGACAACATTCACATGGCCATTGCAATGATTTTTCTGGACATATCAGCGGCATTCGACTCTGTCGACCATAAGATTATGCTAGCTAGACTTCACGAAAAAGGCATCCGTAACCAAGCCTGGAACTGGTGCAAATCTTACTTAGATGAGCGCTGGCAACAGGTCCGTACAGGCAACATTACATCCAAACCCTTCAAACAGAAACAGGGAGTACCTCAAGGCTCATCTCTATCTGCGCTGCTTTTCAATATATACATGCAGCCAATCTGCCAAATCACCAGAGATTTCGGTATATCTTGTCTATTATATGCAGATGACGTGCTAATATTCACACCGATCAACATATCAAATCCTGACTACTCTCCACTAATCAACTGTTTCAATGCAATAACCGACTGGCTTCTCAATCAGAACATGAGAATAAACTTCAAGAAAACCGAAGTACTCATAGCCACAAGAAACAAGCAATTTTCTCCGCCTACCACCCTCACAGTAAGAGATGCAGAACTCCCAATTAAGGCCTCCATAAAGTACCTCGGTGTGATACTCGATCAACAACTCAATCTTAAAGAGCACATAAAGAACACAGTAAGGTCAATTTACTACAAACTAAAAACACTGCGCCACCTGAAACCAATGATGGAGACCAAGGACTTCCGTACAGTTTTCCAAGCAATAGTCACACCGCATTTCGACTATGCGAATATCATCCTTCATGGCCTCCCCAAGAATACACTAAATCCACTGCAACTGGCGATGAACGCGGCAGCCCGCATCTTATCTGGAGCTTCTATAAGAGATCATTATAACACCAATACTGATCGATCTGCACTGGCTCCCGATAAACTGCAGAATAATATACAAAACCCTCCTCATCACATTCAAGGCTATTAACAAATTATCTCCTGCATTGATCTCAAATCTCATCACCCACACACCAAACAACAGACCCAGGAGACTAGTAGCTGAAAACACACTAGTTACTCCTAGTATCTCCACAAAATGGACACAACAAACTACTAACAGAGCTTTTGTGTCCTATGCTCCCAAGTGCTGGAACAAGCTACCTCCAAACATCAGATCAATCAGGGATATCACACAATTTAGAAAGTCCATCAAGCACTATTTATTCACTTTGCACTTCAGGCTACCATACACACAATAGAACCGACTCCCGCCTCACCCAGATAACTCCTACACATAACAACAATCCAGAACAAAGGATCAAAATGTGAAAACACTGTATTCTTGTCAAATATCAAATCTTAATGTAACCTATTCAATGCATATTTAATTTGTATAATTATGTAGATAGTTATCCCCAGTTCACACCCAGTTTATCTTCCCTGTTATCTGTAAACCTAGATCAGTCATGTATTGACAGGTATATTGTTGTTCAATGTAAACCGCACTGATGACGAATAGTGCGGTATATAAAAAATGTTAAATAAATAAATAAAATAAAATATAAGCGAATTAAATAAATAAATACTCTAGTCACCAACTTGAAGCCATCATAGGCTGCCCGAGTCATAAACTTGGAGCATTCCCTGATCGTGGAGACCCGGGTCTG
This sequence comes from Ichthyophis bannanicus, assembly GCA_033557465.1. Lineage (NCBI taxonomy): Eukaryota > Metazoa > Chordata > Amphibia > Gymnophiona > Ichthyophiidae > Ichthyophis > Ichthyophis bannanicus. The sequence goes on along the minus strand of CM066034.1, from coordinate 557,273,855 downwards.
GAACCGCTGAAGAGGTTCCTCAAAGAGACCAGCCATGAACCCAGTGAGCTCCTTTGCCATGTCCCGCAAGTACATGCCCATGTACAGCCGGTAAGCCTGGGTCCGGCTGATGAGCATCGAGCACTGAAAGCATTTCCTGCCCAGGGCATCCATGGAGCTGGCCTCCCTGAGGGCACTGTGCGTTTTCTGGCTCTTAAGCCTCTGCATGGCTGACTCCACCACCATAGAGTTATAGGGCAGTTGAGCTTTTTGGAAGTCAGGGCTCCAGTAGACCCGATACATCAAGTCCAGCCGCCTGCTCACAATGGGAACTGAGGCTGGGGTCTCCCATATTCGGAAGAGCTACTGCTCCAGGATAGGAGGGACAGGCACTGTGAGGGCCTCTTTGGGGGGAGCCTCATACTGGAGGACTTCGAGATCCTCCACCCGAGGCTCTTCTTCAGTCTCAGTGGTGAAGGCAAGAGCCTTTGCCATGTCCTTCACAAAGTATAGGAAGGCCATGTCCATCAACTCCCTCCATCTTATTTACCCTTTCAATGTCCAGCATACTCCCTTTTGTATTCTTAACCTTTTTTTCTCCCCCTCCCATAATCCAGAAACTCCTGTCTCCCCCCACCTCACCTCCCCTACTGCTGCTTACTGGGACCTGCATTGCAGCGACAACAAAATTAAAAAAAAAGCCATGAGGCTATTCCCTCCATGCCACTACTGGTCCTGCTCCTCTGACACAGACTTCCCTTTTCTGAAGGATACGGCATGGAAAACTGGCCCCATGGCTTTTTTTGTTGTTGTTTGCTGCTATTGCCACAGGCCTCAGTAAATGGCAGCAGTGAAGGGTGGTGGGGAATTTAGTCACAGCAGCAGCAGAAAAGGGGGGGGGGGGGGGTTAGCAGCAGCAGAGGTTGGGGGAAGGGAAGGAAGATGCTACACTGGTTGGGGTGATTTATACCACAGTTTCAAGTCAAATTGGCAGGCAAAATAAATAGCAGCACTGCCTGTCAGTGTGACTCAAAGGCGGAGGTGGGGGAGGTCATGGCTGGGAATAGAGATGGTGAGTCTTAGCCTCCCCAAGCCTCTTTTACAAGATGCCTATGGTCAAGGCCCTATAACTGAAAAGGCCTGACCCTGGATTTTCTTATCCTGAACTACTAGCAACTGAAGCTTTGACTGGGAGCTGGGCATATATCCAACAATCTTTTGCTGTAGATATACTGGCTCAATACCCCATAAATGAAGAGATCTTCTAGTATCTATTAATAACCTGCATGAATATTTCACTGGGACAAACTGTGCTATGTAACAATGTTTAAAGTTTAAAGTTAATGAGGACAAAGCTATATGTGTTGGTTAGTTTATTATGTTGATCATGGAAGAGAAGGGAAAGAACTTGCAACCTAAGGCTCAAGGAAAGTCGAGAGGTATCTGTGGTGACCACCATGAGGAACTGGAGTAAATAGGTAAAAAGTTGATGGGTTATGTGCAGCAAAAGGGTGGTTTGCTTAATTAGTGTGAATGTGAAAAGGAATAAAAATATTTTTTGCAAAAAAAAAAAAAGAAGATTACATATGAGGCACTTTATAAGAGCTGGTACGGTTAGAAAGGTTGCATAAGGACAAAAAGAATGGGGCGGAGTTGAATGTGCTCCTGCAGGTGCGCAGAGAGCTAAAAGTGCTAGATATAGAGAAGACAGTGAATGTCATGCAGTTGGCCAAGCGATACTTTTATGACCATTCGAAAAAAGCCATTAAGTTGCTTTTACCGAAGCTGAAGAAAATTAGAATAAAAAGATGTATTCTGCAGATTAGGGATGACAGGGGAGTAGTTACTGCTCGTTTGAGTGAAATGGCAAAATGCTTTGCTGATTTTTACAAGAATCTTTATATTTCCCAACTATCCACTCCATTTCTGCAGATTGAGGAATGGATTCGTAAACGGAATTTGCGGCAGTTGACAGAGTCCTTGGTGCAGGTACTGGACAAAATGTTCAGTGAAGCTGAGGTTATCAGGGCTATTAACACTTTGAAAAATAATAAAGCTGCTGGCCCTGATCATTTGCCAGCAGAGCTATATAAACACCTGAGTGGCTAGTTTGCACCAGTTTTAGTAGAAGTGTTTAATGATATCCAGACACAGCGCAAGTTGCTGTGATCCTTTTACAATGCTGCCATCATGGTGATCCCAAAGGAAGGGAAAGACCTCCTACTCTGCAGTAGTTACATCCCTATATTATTATTATTATTAATAAACATAGACTGTAAATTACTGACATAGATTCTTAATTTCAGGATAGAGGGGGTTATCCATCAGTTACATCAGACAGGATTTATAAAAGGCAAGTATGGAGCAGACAGTGTACACCGGGTGGTAAATATTCTCCAAATAGTGAAGCAATGGGATGCAGAATATAGCATATTTACTCACCTGTAACAGGTGATCTCCGGGAACAGCAGGAATTTAGTCTTCACATACATATGGGTACCGTCGGTACCGACGGAGCCTGCGTGGGAACGCTACCCAGTGTCCAATTAGGAAGCTTTTGGGAGCACCCCACAGCGCCTGCGTGCTGCCTTCCCGCCTTTCCCATCTGTCTCTCCCCAGTTGAGTTTAAAGCTGAGACAAAGAGAGAGAGAGAGGGAAAGAGAAAAAGAGAGATAGAGAGGTACAACTCCTAGGGGAGGTGGGTGGGTTGTGAAGACTAAATTCCTGCTGTTCCTGGAGATCACCTGTTACAGGTGAGTAACTATGCTATCTCCAGGAACAAGCAGGAATGTAGTCTTCACAAATGGGGACTCTCTAGCTGCAGATGCCAGGGAGAAACCCCAGAAGTTGTGTGCCCTTTTGAAAGGGCTCCACATCCCCCCATGGATCTCTGGCATCCTACCAGGGATGGTGGGTAGGAGTTGATTAAGTATGGAACAGGTGTTGAAGAACAGCCTGACCAAACAAGGCATCCCGGCGGGAGTCCTTGTCCAAGCAGTAATGGGCTGTGAAGGTATGAACCGAGGCCCAGGTAGCTGCTTGACAGATGTCATCGAAAGACACAGAGTGAAGATGAGCCATAGAGGCTGCCATGTCTCTCACATTGTGTGCTGTGACATGGCCTTCAAGAGGAAGGTACTTACTCCGATAGGCAAAAGATATACACTGTACAATCCAGTTGGACAGTGTCCTTTTTGGAGACTGGAAGCCCTAAATGACTAGGATCAAAAGCAACAAAGAGTTGGGAGGACTTTCTATGTTGCTGCGTCCTTTGCAAGTAAAAGGCCAAAGCCCTTTTACAGTCCAAAGTATGACGATTCCTTTCTGCATTAGAGGCATGAGGCCTTGGGAAAAAACAGGAAGGTAAACTGCTTGGTTTAAATGAAAAAGTGAAACCACCTTTGGCATAAAGTGAGGATGAGTCCTAAGGACTACCTTATCATGATGGAACTATGTATAAGGAGGATCAGCCACCAATGCTTGCAACTAACTAATGCGATGTGCTGATGTGATTGCAATAAGAAAAATAAACTTCCAGGAAAGGAATTTTAAAGAGGTAGTAGCTAAAGGTTCAAAAGGCGGCTTCATGAGTTGGCCAAGAACCAGATTTAAACCCCATGCCACCGGTGGTGGCTTAATGGGAGGCTTAGTTAGAAGGCGGCCTCTCATAAATCTCGCTATGATAGGATGAGAGGAAATATTTTTCCCATTTAAAGGTTTGAGAGAAGCTGCAATAGCACTCAAATGAACTCTCACTGAATTGGTCTTAAGCCCTGCATTAGACAAATGAAGGAGATATTCAAGTAATGATTCCAGAGGTATTGCAAGAGGGTTAAGATCCTTCTGCGAACAACATATGGTAAACCTTTTCCATTTGAAAGCATAAGAGCGTCTTGTGGATGGTTTCCTGGAAGCATAAAGGATATCCTTTACTTGCTGAGAAAGGCTAAGACCATGAAGTTCTAGGCTTTCAGCAACCAGGCTCTGAGACGTAGAGACTGGGGATTGGGATGCCACAGCATCCCGTCCTCCTGGGAAAGGAGATCTGGAGCAGATCCTAGCTCCAGAGATGGAGCTTGAGAGAGATGTAAGAGCAGAGGGTACCACACTTGTCGTGGCCAATGTGGGGCTATGAGAATCATACGGCCTCTGTCTCTCTGAAGCTTGAATAGGGTTCTGGGAATTAGGGGAATGGGTGGGAAGGCATACAGAAAGTCCTGACCCCAATGGAGGAGGAAGGCATCCCTGGCCTGACAACCCTGAGCCAGAATTCTGGAACAGAACCGGAGAAGTTTGGCATTCAGTGGACTTGCAAAGAGGTCTATGTTCGGGGTTCCCCAAAATTGGAAAATTTTGGCCACCTGGTCTGCATGGAGAGACCATTCGTGCGGAAGCAGAACTCGACTGAGTCTGTCTGCCCAAGAGTTTTGAATGCCTGGAAGATACACTGCAAGGAGATGAATCTGATGCTCTCTGGCGAGGGCCCAAAGTCGCAAAGCTTCGTTGCAGAGCGACAGAGAGCCTGTTCCGCCCTGCTTGTTCACATAGAACATGGCTACCTGGTTGTCCGTTTGAATTAGGACAGTTTTGTAGCTGAGCTGGGTGTGAAACACTTGAAGAGCAAGATAGATTGCTCTGACCTCTAGGAGATTGATGTGGAGATCGGTCTCCTGTGGAGTCCAGGTACCCTGGGTAGAGAGACCTTGCAAATGGGCTCCCCAACCCACCTGTGAGACATCTGTTGTTAGAGTTACTTGAGGTGTGGGTTGCTGAAAAGGGGACCCCACCAACAGATTCTGGGGTGACTGCCACCATTGGAGAGACAAAATAAGACGATCTGAGGTTGCTATTTTGTCTGACAGGCAACCTGATGCCTGAGTCCACTGAGTGGATAGAGTCCACTGGGCTGTCCTCATATGGAGGCGGGCATAAGGGACCACATGCACGGTGGATGCCATGTGGCCTAGCAAGTGTAACATTTCCCGAGCAGTGAGGTGAGACTTTAGCATTGCTTGGGAAGCTAACTGCACAATGCGAAGGCAGCGGGACTGTGGAAGATAGGCCCTTGTCTGTCTGGTATCCAGCAGGGCTCCTATGAACTCTAAAGACTGAGTGGGAGCTAGGTTGGATTTTGGGAAGTTTATGACAAGTCCCAAATATTGAAGGATACGCATTGTGCGAGATAGAGAAATCCTGGCCTCTCGCTCTGATGGGGCTCGAATGAGCCAATTGTCCAAGTAAGGGAAGACGAATATTTTTAGGGTGCGGAGAAATGTTGCCACCACAGCCATGCATTTTGTGAACACCCTTGGTGCCGAGGCCAGGCCAAAAGGAAGAACTCTGTACTGGTAGTGCTTCCCTTGAAATAGAAAGCGAAGAAACCTTCGGTGAGTTGGATGGATGAGAACATGATTGTACGCATCCTTGAGATCTAGAGAACAAAGCCAGTCCTGACTCTGAAGGTATGGCAGTAGAGTTCCCTGAGAAATCATTTTGAATTTCTCTTTGAACAGGAATTTGTTCAATTCTCTGCGGTCCAAAATGGGTCTGTGCCCTCCTGTTTTCTTTGGAATAAGGAAAAAGGGGGAATAGAACCCTGCACCCTGTTGATGAATAGGTACCCTGTTGATGAATAGGTATGCCCTGTTCAATGTAATTTCAGTTTGTTCAATGTAAACCGCACTGATGCAGAATAGCGCGGTATATAAGAGAATTAAATAAAATAAATAAAAAGTACTTCTTCTATTGCCCTTTGGGCAAGAAGCAGACTGACCTCGTGATCTAACTGGGAGTTGAGAGAGGTCTGAGAATTGAACTGTCTTACCATTGTAGGAGGGGGCATGCTGAGGAAGTGAAGCTTGTATCCCTCTCTTACAATGGACAGAGTCCAACTTTCTGCTGTTATCTGCCCCATCTGGGGGCAAAATAACATAACCTTCCTGGAATGGTGGAAGGCTCTGGCCCGTTCAGGGCCAGGAAGACAAAGTTCTCTAAATGGGAGTCAAAGCCCCTGTGGAGGCTGAGTCTGCTGAACCGGTTGAGGTTTAGCAGCCTTTGTTTTTCTTTGGTTAGGTTGCTGCTGACCCTTTTGGGCAGACTGACCTGAACGATGCCTTTGCTCGGTATAGAAAGGGGTAGAACTTCTTTCTAGTGAAGAATGTTTTTTTGTAGGACTTTTTCCTTGCAGGATCCGCTGTAGATTTTGATAATCTATCAAGGTGAGATTATCAGCATCTAGCTCATTAGCTTTCTCTTGCCAATTTTTGCCAAAGAGATTCTCTCCTGTGCAAGGAATATTCCCCAGTTTGTCCTGTACCCAAAGTTCCAAGTCAGATGCCTGGAGCCAGGTAATCCTACGTGCGCCTATGGCAATAGCAGAAGTTCTGCTTATGCACTCAAAACAATCAAAAGCTGCACGATTTACGAATTTGGAAACATCCTGAGCATGTTTGATAAGTGCAAGATAATCTTGTCTCTTATCATCAGGAAGGAGGGCTCATAAGCTCTAGATCTCCTGTAACTTCCTTAAGGAACATTCCCATATATAAAATATAGGAACTAATCCTGGCAGAAAGCATAGAGGCCTGGAAGGTTCAACACCCAAAGGCATCAGGAGTTCTACATTCACATCCTGGAGGATTAGATGCATGTCTTTTTGCACTCTTGATTTAATTTAATTTAATTTAATTAGCGAGTTTTTATATACCGCACCTTCCATTGATCAGTTGCGGTTTACATGGAACAACAGTAAACAAGGCAATGCTGTTTTTACATATAACAATGTGAAACTACAAGAAGTTCAATCTTACAATTAACAGTTGTAAATTATATACAAAGAACCGGATTATAACTATGTACAAGGTATGTATGTTTTCAAAAACATCGGTTTGGGGTTTTAGCACTTATTTCAGTTCAGAGATGGGTTATGTCAGCTGGTGAAACTATCCCTTTTCTTGTTGAAAAGGTGAGTTCAACAAGGATCCGTAGTATGTTGCGAATAAATGTGTTTTAATTTTTTTCCTGAACTCCATGAGTTGAGGTAAGGATCTTAATTCCGAAGGAATGTTGTTCCAAGTTATAGGGGTAGCATGAGAGAATGCTTTCTTGTTTGTTGATTTTTTGGCCTTTATAAATTCCTTTGGTGTAATTAGTTTATTTAGTTGGTCTTGTCTTTGAAGATTATGATTGGGTTCTTTATTGATAAGGTTATTTAAAGTAAGAGGTGCTGTGTTATTTAGGACTTTGTAAGTAGTTAAAAGAGTTTTATACTGAATCCGGCATTGAATCGGGAGCCATTGTAAATATTCTAAAATAGGTGTTATATGGTGGAATGGTGGGGCATTCATGATAGTCCTGGCTGCTGCATTTTGTGCTAGTTGAAGTTTTTTAAAATTATGTTTTGTTACGCCTAGTAGGGTTAAGTTGATCCTTCTCATAGCTGATTCCACCACCATGGAATGGTGGGGCAGCTGAGTTTTTTGAAATCCAGGACAGGGAGGAACTTGATACATGGTATCGAGCCTACGAGAATGAGGAGAAGTGGTGAGAGGTGTTTCCCACATCCTTAGCATGAGATCATGCAAGATCTCATGAATAGGCAAAGTAGCTGCCTCTTTGGGAGCTTTAGGATACTGTAAAATCTCCAATTCCTTCACCCTAGGCTCTGTTTCAGGAGCCACTGTGATGGAAAGACCCTCGAGCCACATCCCAGATAAAATCCTGGAAGGATATATCCTCTGGAGGAGACATCCTACGTTTAGGAGAGGAAGAATCCTCAGGAAGAAATACTCTGGTATCGACAGAGCTGTCAGAGTCTTCAGACTTGTTGGAGGATTCAAAGTATCTCCTGTCCGGGTAATTGTGCAGCACACGATACCGGTACTGATCGAAGTCGGTATCGACAGGATCCAGTACCGACTTGTCAGTACCGGAGGGCACAGCATGTGTCGGTACCGGTAGTCCACCTGCTGATGTTGATGCAATTGGCCCCGGTAATGATGTAGGTACCGGTTGAATTGTCTGAAGTGGTTTCGGGGGCATCGATGCCAAGAAAAGAGCCGCCAGACTGCGTTCAATAGCCAAGAATCTCTGGTCTATCAATGCCGCCAATGCCTGGACAAAGCGGCCGGTACCCCAGAGCATGGCACCAGTAGTTCTGCCGAGGTTGGGGCCTCGAGAACATCCTGGAGCCCCGATGATGCTTTGGAAGCCGAAGCCTCCCGCCGGGGCAATTTTGCCGGTGTGAGTCCCTTAATGGCATCGCCAGAAGCATCTTGATACTTAGAAGGAGATCTACCCTTTGAGGACCAGCTAGACTTATGTTTAGTTACCTGAGATCCATGGGAGGAAGACGAAGCCCTGGAAGATGTTGATGCCACAGATGCTGCATCGGAGGGAAAAAGGGTGCTAAGTTTAGCAGCTTGGTTTAGCCGACCCCTCTTTGACATCATCCCACAGGCAACACACTCGGAGATAGAGTGGTCAGGACCTAAACATTTGAGGCACCACTCATGGGTGTCGGAGACGGAGATGGTACCGTCACACTTGGAACACTTTTTAAAACCCGAAGCGGGTTTTTCCATTGTAGAGGAAAGTTGGGCCTAGTGCCCAAAATGGTGCATGGCACCAGAGGAGAAAAAAGCTGGAAGACTCCAGGAAAAGTATTTTTTGTTTTTTTAAGGAAAAGAAAGAAAGAACTGGCGGTACCGGTGTAGGTCGAAGGAAGGCAGACGTGACCACAAAAAAAGAAGAAGAAATGGGATATTTTCTGCGGTGTCAGGAAGTGCGATCTGCCGGCTCCGCGGAAAACGAAGAACTGGGAAGAGACAGTTGGGAAAGGCGGGAAGACAGCACGCAGGCTCCCAAAAGCTTTCTAATTGGACACTGGGGAGCGATCCCACGCAGGCTCCGTCGGTACCGACGATACCCATATGTGAAGACTACATTCCTGCTTGTTCCTGGAGATTCAATTTTATCATTGGATGCTGAAAAGCATTTAATAAAATTGAATGGCAGTACCTGTCTGCCACTCTGCAGGGGTTTGGGTTTGAGCCTGTCTTTCCTGAGTGGATACAGATGATTTATAGTGCTCCAATTGCTGCTGTCTTGGTTAATGGTCATTTATCACCCAATTTTTTCTTAGACAGAGGGACAAGGCAGGGCTGCCCTCTGACCCCACTACTATTTGCTCTTGGCATCAACCCCTTTGCGTGCTTGCTCTGTGAGAAAGCACGGGAGTGCAGGATTCCCATTAGAGGCCAGTATCATAGTATCTCTCTGTATGCAGATGATACGCTTATCTATGTCCAGGAGCCTGCCTTGTCTGTGCCACTTCTTCTGAGCGAGATACATACTTTTGAACTGATGTCTGGATATACGGTTAATTTCCAAAAGTCTGCGCTATTGTACTGTGGATCGCCTCAGTCTATGGGGAGGGCTCAAGGATCTTCTGTGGAGTTTCAGGTAGGGCATAAGTTTAGATATTTAGGCATAGTAATATCCAGTGACTTAACAAAATTATATCAGCTGAATTAGGCAGTGCTCCAATCATCTATTTGTGCTGAGTTGCAACAATGGCAAGACCATGCAGTGTCCTGGTTGGGGCAGATTAATGTGATTAAGATGTTGGAACTGTCTAGCCTGATTTTTCTTTTTACCTAACTCCCTATTGTGGTGCCGCAGTTTTTTTTAAGAAACTGCACCAGGCCTTGGCTATATTTATTTGGCGAGGACAAATACCCCATCTTGTGCTGGATAAGTTGTCTTTACCTAAAGAAAGTGGAGGGGCAGGCTTGCTTGATTTTTTGGTTTACTATTGGAGTGCCTGTTTAAGGGTGATCAGATGCTGGAATATGCTGGATGAGCGTCTGACATGGGTTTATTTAGAAGAGCATTTGGTGGTGCCCAGTTTTGCTCTGTTGAGCAAATTTCAGACGCTTTAATATTGGATTGTTTGAGTGTGAGTGTGAGTGATGGATGTATGCTTGTAGGTGAATGATTTAAAAAGATTTAAAAATATTCATTTGTCTTTTCCCGAAGGTTAAGTTGTGGTTTTTTAAAGTTTGGTAAAAATTAATTAATAAAGTTGGTGAGTGTGTGGGAGGCTTTGACCAGTGATGTGAGCGTCTGCTAATCCCTATAGTGATTTTTCACTACATGTAGGGTGGAGCCATCTGAGGTCATTTTGCCTGAAAGTGATTGTTTGGAGTGGTTATTTATATTGGATTATTTTTGTGTATTGAGAAATCTTGGATTTAGAGCAGAATCTTGTATTGTACAGAAAATCTCAGACATCTGTTATGGAACAACTTGCTTTCCTATTAAAAGATAATTCTCTTGACTTTCAAAAGATTTGGGAGCCCTATATAACTTTTATGAACAAATAGATGACTCTTTTTCCTTTTCTCCTTTGGGGTAGTGGGTTATTGCCAAGGATGACTCCTGTATAGTTGTTTTTTTTGTTTCTGTTTGAGTGGTGAGGTGGGTTGTCACGGTCTCGGGCCTCCTTCGGGGTTGGGCTGTTGTAGTCATATATGAACGGTGTAATATAGATATTGAGTTCGGGGTGGGGAGGGGTTAGGCAACTCACTTGGGGGAAGAGGGATTTTGATGTGACAATGCATGTTCGATTTATCGCTTATGTGTGGTGTTAAAACTCTATGAAAAAAAAGCAATAATTTGCCATTTGAAGTAGAGGGTTTGACTTGAAAAGAGGGTTGTGGGGAAAGACCACATGATGTGCTGAGGAGAGCAGCCACGCACTGCTCTCGCTCCGGGACCTTAAACAAGCTTTACACACCTGAAATTTAATACCAACATACCTCTGGTGATGTTCTGAAGTGACTGTTGCTGGAGGAGTGGGGCACAACTGGCAGAAGGACCAGTTAGTGGCAGCAAAAACAAATCACAGAGATCGTGAAAAGACTCTGGTGGTGGTACCAAAGATGGCGGATGCTACGGCCTCACCAGTCTCCCCAAAAAGTACAGAACTGGTGGAAGAAGTCAATACTGCAGTGGTGGGCGCCTTGTCAGTAAAATTTGATCTGGTAACTGGCAAGCTTGACAACCTACAACAAGCAGTTGCTGCGCTTGGCGGCCGAATTGCAGAGGCGAAGAGTAGAATCATGACTGCAGAAAGGGCAAGTGGAACGTACAGCGGCCAAAATACAGACCCTTCGGAAGACTCTAGTACAACATATCAACAAACCTGACGATCTGGAAAAGCGTAGCAGAAGAAATAATTTGTGGTTTGTGGGAGTACGGGAGGCTGTGAAAGCTAAGGAAATTTGTGGCTACCTTGAGACACTGCTACCTCACTCCTTGGGGCTTGGAGGGGACCTGGGTCCACTTATGATAGAGAGCGCATTGTGTGTGCTCTCTGTACGTCAGATCGGAGCCCCCATATAGCCCTAGCTAAATTCGTAAACTATGCCCAAAAAGATTGTGCACTACAGGCGGCCAGAGAACATGGCCCAATTAGCCACAAGGGACAAAAAAAATCACAATATACCAAGACTACTCAGTAGTCTTAAGCGCTAAATGACAGACCTATGCCGGGATATGCCAATGGCTCAAGGAGAAGGGGATAAGGTTTGCAGTACTGTATCCAACCCAGTTAAGGATCATTCATAATCGTACAACTAGATTCTTTGATTCAGCGGACTTGGTGGAGCAATATTTGCAAGAACCACAGATGTCCGGGATAGAAACACCCCCTCAAACAGACCCAGTAGAACAGAGTCATTGAGAACATTTGGCAATTTTTCTTTGGGAATAAGGGATGGAACTGCAATCCTAGTACTAGTCAATATGGCCTTAATCAAACCTGGACCACTAGGCGGAAAGGCGATTCAAGGTTTGGAGGTAATATTGCAGCATTTGTTGTTTCATCAGGGCGATTATAAAGGCATGAAAAACTCAACAGACCCACTCTCTTATTTTGTGACCAACCAGTGACTAGGGCTGGGACATTTGCGCATGCTAGAAAGAGCTTACTACTACAGGCAAGTGGACAGAAATAGGGCACAGCCCCGCGGACACATGGTGGGACGTTTCAATTTGCAATCTGTTGACATATAGCAAATAGGCTGTCAAGTATGTGTAAGAAGTCAGCAGAGCCCTGTACTATGTTATAGTTGCTGGACTGTATGTATAATGGCGTATTGGTGGAAGAAGGCAGCTATGCCATTGTCACCCCCCTGCTACTTTGTTGAATATTCTCATGAAGGTTTATCTGTTCTACCTACCCAGAGAATCTTGTTAAAACAGTATGGTTAGGGATTGAGATAGAAACAAGATGTAAGGCCATAAGGAGTCAATATATGCAAATGTCGTAACTGAGGGTAGGGGAGGGGATGAGTGATGGTATATAAGGGGGGAGGTCCAGACACATTAAACGTGGTTAGTATGAGAGAGATGAAGGTAAGGAAAAGGGAAGGGAGAACAGGGATGGGAACTTACAAAGGGGAAGGGAGGGGTGGAGGGAGGGTTAAAAGAAAGGATGAAGTAAGATATTGGGTATTCACCTAGAGTTATAACTGTAGTAGAAGAGTGGAGACCCTAGGCTGTGGGGATCTATCCTCAATACAAATAAAGAACCTTTAATGTGAGCACAAAGACCTAATAGACACAGGCTGAGGATTATTTCCTGGAATGTGTGTGGTCTGGGCACTCCTATTAAGCGCACAAAGATCCTGAAAGCTCTGGCCCATCACCGCTGTGCTATAGCATTTATTCAGGAAACACATCAGACCCTTCTCAGAACATGCTAAATTAAAACAAGATTGGGTAGGGCAAGTGTTTGGAGCACCAGCACAGGCCGAAAGGGCAGGTGGTAATTTTGACCCATAAAAAGATATGGTTCACCTGTGCCATTGAATACTCGGATCCCCAGGGCACTATATCATAGTGCAGGGAGAACTGGAGGGGCATCCCGTAGTAATGTGTAACTTATATGACCCCAACAATCCAGAGTGATCCTTTTATGCCAGAGTGGCATCTAAGCTAGAACAGTGCCCATGTGATAAGGTTATATTGGGCAGGGACCTTAATGGAGTCCTAGACCCTTGGACGGACACCTCTTGCTGAGATCGGAGGGCCAGAGAAGGCGCGTCACGAGTCTTACAGTGCTTTCGACACTGACTCCACCTGGTGGACCCCTGGAGACTCTTGCAACCAGGGGAGAGGGATTAAATGTACACATCTCGGGCTCATGGCACTAGTGCCCGAATGGATTAGTTGCTGATCTCTGGGCCTATGTTTGCATATGTGGATGCTACCACAATAGGCCCTGGGGAGATCTCGGACCATACCCCAATATGGAATGACATCACCTGGCATATACCGCTAAATAGTATTGATAACTGGTAATTTCTCCTGGACCTATACAAAGATGAGAATTTTCAGATATAGATTACAGAACATTGGCAGGCATATGAACACTATAATGCCTGACACCAAGAGACTCCTGAATTATTTTGGGAAGCTGCGAAAGCGGTGTTAAGAGAAGATATTGTGTATTGTACTCGCAGACAGCGGGTTTTAAATTCTAGGGTGTTGCGCTTAGAGCATCAGGTTGTGAGACTGCGTAGAAAGTACTCTCGATATGCTTCAGTGGGGTCAAGGGCTCGATTATTGGAAACACAAGCAGTCCTTGAGGTTCTTCACCAAAAAGCTAAGAAATCCTGAGCCTATTACAAATTTTAACTCTTTCAACATGGAGATAAAAATGGGCGGCTACTGGCGTGTTGCCTTCGGGGGCCGTGTGGCACTTAGACGTCCCAATGCTGCGAGGTGAGAGGGGTACACTACATAAGAACACACCAACTATAGCACACTTATTTGGGAAATTTTACCAGCATATCTGGAGACACTGTCCCTGCTGAAGCTTACTGAACAACAGGTGGTGGTGCTTGATGCTCTATTACTGTCGAGGAGGTGTCTCAGGGCATTCATCGAGCCCAGTGCTTTAAGACCCCAGGTCCTGATGGATATACAGCAGAGTTTTATAAACTTACTCGAGACTTCATCGCCCCAGTCCTGGTTGATGTCTATCAATCACAAGCCCAGAAAGGAGACTTTTCGTGGGGAGAAAACAAGGCCTATCTGACACTAATCTCTAAACCTGGGAAGGACCCCCAATTGACTAGCTCATATCATCCAATTTCCTTAATAAATTATGACTTAAAACTTTGGGTGAAAATATTGGCATATCGTCTGGCACCCTTTCTGCCCATCTTGGTCCAGGAGTCTCAAGTGGGCTTCGTACGGGGTACACATGCGGCGAGCAATATGAGGAAAATTCTAGCCTCTTTAGAATGGGTCTGGGAGAAGCAAATACCATCCCTATTAATAAGCTCTGACGCCGAGAAAGCCTTTGACAGGGTGAGATGGGAATACTTGTTCCAACTACTACCTCGATATCGCTTGGGCACACCCATTATATAGTCGACCCACAGCAGCAGTATTAGTTAATGGATATATCTCTGAGGTATTTGGTTTAGAGAGGGGGACGCGGCAGGACTTCTCACTATCCCCGTTGCTTTTTGTTTTGATTTTAGACCATTTATTCGTACACTGGTAGATCAAGAGGGAGGGCATGGGGTATGCATAGGGTGATCGAAATTTGTATTATCGGCATTCGCAGATGATTTGTTGACCCACATTACCGACCTGCAATCATCCTTGCCCAGGCTACTTTTGGAATTTGAGTCTTTTGGACAACTATCAGGCCTGCGGATAAATAGAGACAAATCTGAAGCATTAGACATTTTGGGCGGACAGAGAGCCATATGGGGAACATTTTTCCCCTTGTGGTGGGCAGATCGTGCATTCCGATATCTAGGAATCCAGCTCCCACAAGACCCAAATTTCCTCTATAGAATCAACTGTGAAGTCATATTGGCACAAATATGAGTTAAGATTACTTCTATCTAGGCCTTTCACTCGCACCGCTAACTCCCGACTTCGCTCCTTTCACCTTGCTGCACCCCACGCCTGGAACAGCCTACTACCTGTGTCTATACGCCAAGCACCCTCCCTGGCCCTCTTCAAATCCAGGTTGAAGACCCACCCACTGTCGCTTTCAGATCCTGACTTCTATCCTTTATCTCAACCAGACTCCCATCAATTTTCATGACCAAATTGTTAAGACCATATTGTGCTTTGCACCAAATTGACTGCTCTGTATTGTCTCAACTAGACTGTAAGCTCGGACGAGCATGACTCTGATGAGTAGGGACTGTCTCCTTTATGTATGCCTGTACAGCACTGCGTGCGTGGCGCTATATAAATGCTAAATAGTAGCAGTAGTAGTAGATGCAGGACTGGAACCCTTTGTCATTGTCTTTAATGGGGTAGTGGCCTTCCGTATAGCCTTGTTCCCCAAACTACTCTATATTATACAAATGCTGCCTATACAGCTACTACAGAAAGATGTAGTTAAACTTGAATGGGACCTGCGCTGGTTCATATGGTGAGGGAAACTGGCATGAATTCTGTTGGCCATACTTAGGGGAGCCTGGTGACAAGGCGGGGTGGGGATTCCTGATATACGAGGTTATGCTCGTATAATCAGGAATCCCCACCCCGCCTTTTCAATTAAGGCATCTGAGAGACTGGATGGAGGAAACAGAGATATACACCCTTCAGAAACTAGAAGATTTTGTCGCACCATATTCACTATTAGCCGTGCTACACGCAGAGAGTCAGATGCTACCTGCTCTGATCCTTCGTAGTACATTAATAGGACTGTTCAGAACTGTTTGGCGCTATCTGTGTTCAAAATGGGGCATTTTGCCAGGGACAACTAGTTTTCTACAAATTCAAGGTAATCCACAGTTTTTGCCAGGCATGGAAAACAAGACCTTTATTGAGTGCAGAAATAAAGGGATAATCAGTATAGGATATGTAGTGGACCTTGAGGGCTGCATTAAGCCCTTTCAAAACTTAAGAACTGAATTTGAACTGAACAGGACCCATGTGTTTGCCTATTTACAACTCAGTCATTATACTCAGTCACTTCCTCGGGAGGGACTGACAGGGGAAACCTCACTGTGCATACTGCAATTCTTTGGACTGAATGACCAGACTAGCTTTAGTATATCAAAATTTTATAAGAAGCAGTGCAAATGGTCCACACGTCCAGATTTCTCACAGGTAGAACAGAGATGGGCTAGGGAGATGGGTATCCCAGTGGAGCCGGGAACGATAAGACGGACAGTAATGTGGATTCCTGGTCTAGTAAGATCGACACAGTTGCAAGAACTTCAATATCGGGCACTTTGTTGAGCACAATCCTTGCCACGAAGGGCTTTCCGTAGTGGGCTAACTCAGAATAGTGGGTGTCCCTGGTGTGGCGAACTTTGGGTGGATCTGCGTCACCTCTGGTGGAAATGTAGGAGAATCCAACAATATTGGGACCAAATTCAAAATTATAAAAGTGACCTGGTAGAGTAAAAAGTGGAATGGACGGAAGACCTGGTAATCCTGGATGTGCTGCGCCCTACCTACCCTAAAGGACACTGGATGCGAATTAAAGTTCGAAAAGCTTGTGTGACTGAGAAACAGATCATACTCCAACACTGGCGGGAGGTGTCCATCCCCTCTTTCTGGGAAAAGTGGAATTACTTTCACCAATTGATGTTGATGGAATGAACAACAGCTAGAGGCTGCACCAAAAGGCAGATTAATTTTCTAGTGCTATGGAGTGTCTATATAGACCACCTAGGGCCGATAGCTCGCAATGAAGTGATGACATTTAGATAAAATCATTATGAGGAGGTGATGGAAAAAATGAAGGCCCTAAGACAAACAGAAACATAGAAACAGAGAAAAATGATGACAGAAAAAAGACCATATGGCCTACCTAGTCTGTCCTTCCATATCAACAACTACAACAGTCCCCTTTTTTCCTTTAGAGATCCTCTGTGTTTCTCCCATGCTTTTTTGAATTCAGATACTGTCCTCATCTCTACCACCTCCACTGGGAGACAATTCCACGGATCCACCACTCTTTCCATAAAGAAATATTTCTGCATATCACTCCTGAATCTATCCCCTTTCACCCTCATCCCATGTTACCTCATAGCAGAACTTGCTTTCAATCGAAAGAGGCTCTCGTCCTGTGCATTTATGCCATGGAGGTATTTAAACATCTCAATCATATCACCTCTATTCTGCCTTTTCTCTAAGGTGTACATATTAAGATCCTTAATTCTGTCTTCATATGCTTTATATTGAAGACCACTAACCATTTTAGTAGCCACTCTCTGTACCGACTCCAACCTTTTTATATCCTTTTGAAGGTGTGGTCTCCAGAATTGCACACAATACTCCAAATGAGGTCGCACCAAAGACTTATACAGAGGCACTATCACCTCCTTTTTTCTGCTAGCCATTCCTCTCCCTATGCACCCAAGTATCCTTCTAGCTTTTGCTGTCGCCTTTTCTACCTGCTTAGCTACTTTAAGATCATCAGACACAACCACACCGAGGTCCCGCTCTTCTTTAGTGGACAAAAGTACTTCACCCCCTATACTATATTGCTCACTTGGATTGCTGCAGCCCAAATACATGACCTTGCATTTTTTAACATTAAATCCCAGCTGCCAAATTCTAGACCATTCTTCAAGCTTAGCTAGATCCCTCCTCATGTTATCTACACCTTCCTGGGTGTCTACTCTATTGAAGATTTTGGTATCATCCGCAAGGAGGCAAACCTTACCCGACAGCCCTTCTACTATATTACTAACAAAGATGTTAAAAAAAATCGGAGCAAGGACAGATCCCTGGGACACACCTTCTCTTCAGAGTGAGCTCCATTTACCTGTACTCTTTGTCGCCTTCCACTCAACCAATTTCTAACCCAAGCAGTAACTTTAGGGTCCATCTCTAGGGTGCTCAGTTTGTTTATAAGTCACCTATGAGGAACAGTGTCAAAGGCTTTACTGAAATCTAAATATACCACATCTAGGGCTCTCCCTCTGTCCAACAAACTGGTCACCCAATCAAAGAAATCAATCAGATTTGTCTGACAAGACCTGCCTCTGGTGAATCCATGCTGCCTTGGATCCTGAAATCTGCTGAACTCCAGAAACCTCACTGTTTTCTCTTTCAGCAGCATTTCCAATAATTTACTCACCACCGAAGTTAAACTAACCGGCCTGTAGTTTTCAATCACATCCTTACTTTGGCCCCCCCCCCCCCCAGGTAGGCTAAGTAGGTATAACACACTTTGGGATGGGATTGGGATAGAGGTGGGATAGTAGAGTGAGATGGATAGGTGATTTACCCATGACTCTGACTTGGTGAGGTGCTGTGTAAGAGCACCCACAGCGCCTCAAATCTATATATGGAAAAAGGATGGTAAGGGGTGGGAGAAAGGGGGTAGGAGAAGTAGGAGGGGGAAGGGGGATAAATACATAAAAGACAATTTATTGTTCCTAAAAGTATGACTGACTGTTTGCCAGCTCATGGATATATTGTTTTTATTGCTGTCGTTATATGTTGTGGTTCTAAATAAATTTAAAAAAAGAAAACAAAGAAAAAAAAGAGGGTTGTGGGCAGGGCCCGCACAACCATTAGGCAAACTAGGAGACCGGTCGCCTAAAAAGTCAATAGTCAGAGGTCACCCATTGCCACCGCAGCTGCTCCTCACTGGGACATGCAGCAGTGGCAATGCTTTTAAAATGGCATTGTAATGCTTACCATCACCTCTGGCACTGCGGCGTTGTCCTTCTTCCGCCCCCTCTAACTCCAGTTCTTGTTTGCACAGGGGCAGAAGTGGCTGGTTCATTAACATAAGAACATAAGAAATGCCATACTGGGCCAGACCAAGGACCATCAAGCCCAGGATCCTGTTTCCAACAGTGGCCAATCCAGGTCACAAGTACCTGGTAGGTTCTCAAAAAGGCACACAGGTTCCACAATGTTCATCCCGGGGTAAGCAGTGGCTTTCCTGGGTCCTCTTTAATAATGGTTTATGTGAGTACCACATTCAGGTCCCATTCCGCTGGAGGAGGACGAATGGGCGGCTTGGAAAGCAGAAGACCCCACATGAAGCAGAAGACTAATGGCTGCCCCGAGAGGGGTTTTCCCTCGATGGGAAGGTGATTAGCCAAGATGGTGCTCAAATGAACCCAGACAGAGTTCGACTTCAGCCCTTCTCTTGAGAGATGGAGGAGGTACTGGAGAACCCATCGAATGGGGCACGAAAAGAAGTCAATCTGGCGCTCCAAGCACCAGACGGAGAAGCGTCTCCACTTAAAGGCGTAAGCTCGCCTAGTGGAGTCCTTCCTCGAGGCGAGGAGAACTTCCTCAACCTCCTCCGGAAGGCCCAAGGAGGCTAGGGAGACCCGTTCAGCTGCCAGGCCATGAGGGATAGGGAGGCTAGGTTCGGGTGCAGCACCCAACCCTCTTCCTGTGTCAGCAGACCACGGGCAGAGCAGACAGCCGGAGCAGAAGCGGAAACCAAGGCTGCCGAGGCCACGAGGGGGCCACGAGAATCAATGATGCCTCATCCCGCTGATCCTTGAAAAGAATCCTCGCAATGAGGGGGAAAGAGTAGTTACTCACCTGTAAAGCACAGTTACTTACCTGTAACAGGTGATCTCTGGGAACAGCAGGAATTAGTCATCACATATGGGTACGTCGGTACCGACGGAGCCTGCGCGGGAAAGCTCCCCAGCTTTTCAAATGAAAAGCTTTTGGGGCCTCCCACTGCACATGCGCGCTGCCTTCCCGCCTTCCTGACCAGCTCTCCTCAGTTCGAGTTTAAAGCTGAGACAATAGAGAGAGAGGACAGGAAGATAGAGGAATAGAGAGACAACTCCTAGGGGAGGTGGGTGGGTTGTGATGACTAATTCCTGCTGTTCCCAGAGATCACCTGTTACAGGTAAGTAACTGTGCTATCTCTAGGAACAAGCAGGAATAAGTCATCACATATGGGGACTCCCTAGCTGAGATGCCTGGGAGATCCCCCTCCAAGGGTAACCATCTTCGGATGGATCTCAGGCATCCATTCTGGGAAGGTGGGCAGGAGTTGTTTAAGTATGGAACAGGTGTTTGAGGACAGCCTGACCAAACAAGGCATCCCGGCGGGAGTCCTTGTCCAAGCAGTAATGGGCTGTGAAGGTATGCACCGAGGCCTAAGTGGCTGCTCGACAGATCTGATCTATGGATACAGAGTGGAGATGAGCCATAGAAGTGGCCATGGCTCTCACATTGTGAGCCGTGACATGGCCTTCCAGAGAAATGTTCTTACTCTGGTAAGCAAAGGAAATATACTGAGCAATCCAGTTGGAAAGTGTGCGTTTGGTGACTGGAAGTCCCAAATGAGAAGGATCAAAAGCCACGAAAAGCTGGGAAGACTTTCGATGTGGCTGAGTTCTATTGAGGTAAAAGGCGAGAGCTCTTTTACAGTCAAGAGTATGAAGGTTCCTCTCTGCACTGGATGCATGAGGAGCCGGAAAAAAGACAGGTAGATATACCTCTTGATTAAGATGAAAAGGCGAGACCACTTTAGGCATAAAGTGGGGATTCGTCCTAAGGACCACCTTATCATGATGAAATCTGGTATAAGGTGGATTTGCCACCAAAGCTTGCAGTTCACTGATGCGGCGAGCCGAAGTGACTGCAATAAGGAAAAGGACCTTCCAAGAAAGAAATTTCAGGGAGGTAGATACCAATGGTTCAAAGGGTGGCTTCATAAGTTGACCCAGAACTAAATTCAAGTCCCATGCTACCGGAGGAGGCCGGATGGGAGGCTTAGTGAGGGTTAGGCCTCTCATGAATCTTGCAATAAGAGGATGAGAGGAAACAGATTGTCCATTTATAGGTTTTAAGGATGCTGTAATAGCACTTAAATGGACTCGTACTGAATTCGTCTTGAGGCCTGCATTGGAAAGATGCAGGAGATAGTCTAGTAGAGAATTCAAAGGAAGTGCCAGAGGGTCAAGACCCTGTTGAGCACACCAAATGGAAAAACGTTTCCATTTGAAAGCATAGGAACGCCTGGTAGAGGGTTCCTAGAGGCATAAAGGATATCTTTCACTGGTTGAGAAAGATTAAACTCTTGAAGGCTTAAGCCTTCAGTAACCAAGCTCGGAGATGTAGGGACTTGGGGTTTGGATGCCACAAAGTCCCCTGCTCCTGAGACAGAAGGTCTGGTGCAGCTCCCAGGTCCAGGGAGGAGCCCTGGGAGAGCTGTAGAAGGAGAGGGAACCACACTTGGCGTGGCCAGCGTGGAGCATTGAGGATCATGGATCCGTGATCCCTCTGAAGTTTGAACAGAGTCTTGGGAATCAAAGGAATGGGTGGAAAAGCGTACAGGAATTCCTGACCCCAATGCAGGAGAAAGGCATCGTTGGCCTGAGCTCCCTGACACGGAGTCCTGGAACAGAACCGGGGAAGTTTGGCATTCCACGGACTTGCAAAGAGGTCTATGTCCGGGGTCCCCCATTCCTGAAAGATTCTGCGTATTTGGTCCATATGTAGGGACCATTCGTGTGGGAGCAGAACTCGACTGAGTCTGTCTGCCCGAGAGTTTTGAACTCCTGGAAGATATACTGCCAGAAGATGAATTTGGTGCTCTCTGGCGAAGGCCCATAATCTGAGAGCTTCGTTGCAAAGCGACAGAGAGCCCGTCCCTCCTTGTTTGTTGATATAAAACATGGCCACCTGATTGTCTGTCTGAACTAGGACAGTCAGGTTGGCAAGGACGGTATGGAAGACTGTGAGGGCAAGGAAGATTGCTCGCAGTTCCAGAAGATTGATATGAAGGGTGGTCTCTTGGGGAGACCAGATTCCCTGAGTGGAGAGATGTTGAAGATGAGCTCCCCACCCTGTTTGGGAGGCATCTGTTGTGAGGGTTGCTTGGGGCAACGAAGGTTGGAAGGGGGTCCCCAACAACAGATTTTTGGAGGATGTCCACCACTGGAGAGACCAAAACAGACATTTTGAGGTGAGTACCTGGTCTGACAGCAGTCCCGATGCTTGAGACCACTGGGTGGCCAATGTCCATTGAGCTGCTCTCATATGGAGACGAGCATAAGGTACCACATGAACCGTGGAGGCCATGTGGCCGAGAAGTTGCAGCATTTCTTTGGCTGACAAGTGACTTCTGGACTGAGCCTGGGAGGCCAAGCTTATTAGCCTTTGGCCTCGGACCAGAGGGAGGTAGGCCCTTGCAGTGGTGGAGTCCAATTGGGCCCCTATGAATTCCAGGGACTGAGTAGGGATGAGTTGGGACTTGGGAATGTTTACCACAAGTCCCAGATATTGAAGAATACGCCTTGTGCGGTCCAGAGAAATCTGGGCTTCTGATTGAGATGGAGCTCAGATGAGCCAGTCGTCCAGATATGGGAAGACAAAGATTCCCATGCCTCTGAGAAATGCGGCAACGACTGCCATGCATTTTGTGAATACTCTTGGAGCAGAGGCCAGACCGAAGGGTAGTACTCTGTACTGGAAATGTTTTCCCTGGAACAGAAATCTTAGATACTTTCTGTGGGATGGATGGATGAGTATATGAGTGTACGCATCCTTGAGATCTAGAGAACAAAGCCAATCTTGACTCTGAAGGTATGGAAGGAGAAGGCCCAGAGAGAGCATTTTGAATTTCTCCTTGAATAGAAACCTGTTCAATTCTCTCAGATCTAGGATAGGTCTGAAGCCCCCTGTCTTCTTTGTTATGAGAAAGTAAGGGGAGTAGAAACCTAACCCCTGTTGTGGAGGAGGAACCTCCTCTATTGCCCCTTGGCAAGAAGAGAAGAGACTTCCTGACCTAACAGGGTCAGAAGAGATGGGGGAGAACTGAATTGCCTCACCATGGTATGGGGAGGAAGGCTGGAGAAATGAAGTTTGTAGCCTTCTCGGATAATAGAGAGGGTCCATTGCTCTGATGTTATTTGCTCCCATCTGGGAGCAAAGTGAGCTAGCCTTCCAGGAATGGTGAGGGGCTCTGGCTGTGCTAGAGCCAGAAACGGCAAGTTCTCTAGAGGGAAGTCAAAACCCCTGAGGGGGTTGAGCCTGCTGGGATGTAGCAGACACTGCAGGCTTTGACTTTACCTGCTTAGATTGTTGACGCTTAGCCGCAAGGCGAGGCTGAGCAGATTGCTGGCCAGTATTTGTGGGAAATCTGGTCTTTTTATAGTAAGGCCTTTTAAAAGGCTTCTTTTTGGTAGGGGTAGAAGTAGACTTGGAAAGTCTATCTAGAGTGGCATTTTCTGCATCCATTTGAGCAGCTTTAATCTGCCAGTCTTCCCCAAATAAGTTCTCACCGGTACAGGGCAGATTCCTGAGGCCTTCTACAACCCAGGGTTCTAGGTTAGAAGCCTGGAGCCAAGCGAGACGTCGGGCTGCAATAGCAATTCCCGAAGCTCTGCCTGCAACCTCGAAGGAATCAAAGGCTGCCCTGTTGGAGAACTTGGAGACCTCTGAAAGTTGTGTCACCATAGAAAAGAAGTCTGCCCTTTGATCATCAGGGATAAAGGGGGCAAAATTCTGTATTTTTAGGGCAAGTTGCCCAAGATACATGCCCATATAAAGGCTATAAGAGTTGATCCTGGCTATAAGCATACTAGCCTGGAACATCTTTCTTCCAAAAGAGTCTAGGTTCTTACATTCTCGCCCTGGAGGGGTAGAAGAATGCCTCTTAGGACTCTTTATTTTCTTCATAGCAGACTTCACCACAATGGAGTGGTGAGGCAGCTGAGTTTTTTGGAACCCAGGCGAAGGAGGGACCCGATACATGGTGTCCAACCTGCGGGAATGGGGAGACAGTGTTAAAGGAGTCTCCCACAAATCCATCAAGTGTTCTTGAAGGATTTCATGGACAGGCAGAGTGACTGCCTCTTTAGGAGCTTTTGAGTATCCTAAAATGTCCAATTTTTTTGATCTGGGTTCTCTTTCAGAAGATGTAGTAATAGAAAGTGCTTTAGCTACATCAACAATGAAATCCTGAAAGGATAAATCCTCTGGAGGAGACATCCTCCTCTTGGGAGAAGAGGGCTCCTCAGGAAGAGTAAGCTCAGCAGAGTCATCAGAGGAATTAAATTCATCAGAAGAATCTGAGTACTCTTTCTGTGCTTCCAATGTACGATACGCATACCGATCGGTATCGACATCGGGCGTATCGGGCATGGGATCGGTACCGGGCGAAAGCCGGAATCCGGCATGCGAAAACCGATCGACGTTTAGAAGTCGATGGTCTCGGTTCCGGTGTAGATACCGGAACCGGGGTCGGTACCGATGAAATCGGTACCGAGGGCGTCGCAGCCTTAATGAAGGCCAGTACGGCCTGCTGCATGGTCTGGACAGTACTGCCCATAGACGCCACTACTGCCTGGATGTCGGTACGGTATGGGCCGGTACCCCAGAGCAGTCCAACAGGTGATCTGTCGAGGCCGTGCCATCGATGTCAACCTGTGACCCCATGATTGCTTTGGAGGCCGGAACCTCCCGACGGGGTTTTTTGGCCTGGGCAGAATCCTCGAACTCAGAACTGAGAGCCTCTCGATCTTTAGAAAGAGATTTGCTTTTAGAGGATTTGCCCACAGAAGTTTGGGTTACCTGAGATCCATCCGGAGAGGAAGACCTGGATGACTGTGATGTTTCTGAAGGAAACAGCACATGGAGCTTGTTAGCCCGGTTCTGCAAACCGCGTTTAGACATCTGGGTGCAGGATGGGCAGTCCGGTATGGAGTGCTCAGGTCCCAAACATTTGAGACACCATTCATGGGTGTCTGTGACAGAAATGACAGCACTGCATTTGGTACATTTTTTGAAACCAGGGACTGGCTTCTCCATGAGGAGAAATTGTGTAGGCCTTAAGGCCTAACACCGGGTACCAAGCTGTGCTGAAGAAAATAAAAAAGTCTTTTTTTTTTTTTTTTGATATAGAAAGAAAGAAAGACCGGCGATACCGGTTTCGGTATGGGGAAGGCAGGTACGCGGTCTAAAGAAACAAACAAAAGTAACAAATTCTTCAGCGGTGACAGGAACACGACCTGCTGGCTCCGCGGAAAAAGAAGAACTGAGGAGAGCTGGTCAGGAAGGCGGGAAGGCAGCGCGCATGTGCAGTGGGAGGCCCCAAAAGCTTTTCATTTGAAAAGCTGGGGAGCTTTCCCGCGCAGGCTCCGTCGGTACCGACGTACCCATATGTGATGACTTATTCCTGCTTGTTCCTAGAGATCAGGTGTTCTCCAGGAGCAGCAGGAATCAGTCCTCACATATGGGTGACGTCGGTGCCGACGGAGCCCTCGCGGAGCAATTTCCCCAGCTTTCAAAGAAAGCCTTTGGGAATTGCAGCGTGCATGCGCGGTCTCCTTCCCGCCCAAGGGTGCCATCTTGCTCAGTCAGATGACATAGCTAAAAGACAGCAAAACAAATAGCAAAAATGAAATGATAGGACTGCAACTCTAAGGGGAGGAGGGAGGGTTGTGAGGACTGATTCCTGCTGCTCCTGGAGAACACCTGTTACAGGTGAGTAACTACTCTTTCTCCAGGACCAAGCAGGAAGTCAGTCCTCACATATGGGACTCCCAAGCTTAAGGCTACCGGAGACCTCAAGCACAAAATGAGCTCCCTCTAGCTCAGCAGAACAGAAGGAAGGAATCTTCTCTGAAAACGCCCCCGACCGGTAGCCCAACACCAGGGCCGGAGGGCAGGAGTTGCCTAAACCTCAAAGAGATTATGGAGGACTGCCTGACCGAAAGCACTGTCCCTGCGGGACTCCCTCTCCAGGCAGTAATGTGCCGCAAAAGTCTGGCTTGAAGACCAAGTAGCGGCCCGGCAGATGTCTGCCAACGGAACAGAGCGGAGGTGTGCCACTGACGCAGCCTTCGCCCTAACACAATGAGCCGTGACTCGACCCTCCAACGAGAGGCCGGCTGCCCCATAAGCCCAGGCGATACAGTCAGCTACCCAGATGGACAAGGTACGCTTGGAGACAGGGAGCCCCAAGTTATTGGGGTCAAATGAAACGAAGAGCTGAGCAGCCCTCCTATGCTCCCGCGTACGGTCAAGGTAGAAGGATAAGGCCCTTCTGCAGTCCAGGGTATGCAGGACCGTATCAGCCCGGCTGGAGTGCGGCCTGGGAAAGAAGGCCGGAAGAACCACCTCCTGGTTGAGATGAAAAGGAGAAACCACTTTTGGAAGAAACTTAGGGTGAGTCCGTAAGACCACCCTATTCCTGTAGAACCTAGTGTAAGGAGGATCAGACACTAGGGCCTGCAGTTCACTAACACGCCTAGCAGAGGTAAGGGCTACCAAGAACAAGGTTCAAAGGGTGGACAGGTAATCCGCTGCAAGACCACATTCAGATCCCATTCAGGGGCTGGTGGACGCAAAGGAGGCTTAAGCAGAAGAAGGCCCCAAAGAAAACGAGCCACCAAAGGGTGGTTGGACAGAGGCCTGCCATCTACCGGTGCGTGATGTGCAGAGAGAGCACTGAGGTGGACTCTGACAGAGTTGGACTTAAGGCCCAGATTGGAGAGGTAAAGCAAATATTGCAAGACCACCGCCACCAAGCAGGAGAAGGGATTCTCAGACTGCTGAGTACACCACACGGAGAAGCAACGCCACTTAAGAGCGTAGGACTTCCGGGTGGAGGGCCGCCTGGAGGCCAAGACGACCTCTTCCACCTCCCGAGGCAGTAGGAGGGGAGCAAGGACTACCCTTTCAGCAGCCAGGCCATCAGATGAAGGGACCGGAGGTTGGGGTGTAGGAGAGACCCGTGGTCTTGTGTCAGAAGATCGGGTTGAAACCCCAGAGGAAAAGGAGTGTCCAACGCCAGCTGCATTAGAAGCGGGAACCAAGGTTGTCTCGGCCACCGGGGAGCCACTAGGATCACCGAGGCTTTGTCTCTGAGAACCTTGAAGAGCGTCCGTGACACTAGCGGCATGGGAGGAAAGGCATACAAGAGGCCTGTGGACCATGGAATCAGAAAAGCATCCGGCGCTACTCTGAGAGGATGCGGTTGTCGAGAGCAGAATCTGGGTAGTTGCCGGTTCAGAGGACTGGCAAACAGATCCAAGGTAGGGAGTCCCCACTTGAGAAAGATCTGCTGAACCACTAATGGATCCAATCTCCACTCGTGTGGTTGGAGGATCCTGCTTAGCTTGTCTGCCAGGTAATTTTCTTGACCTGGGAGATAGACCGCTTTGAGGAGTATGCCGTGGCCGACTGCCCAAGAGCACAGCCGGCGTGCCTCCTGACAGAGAAGGAAGGAGCCTGTGCCTCCCTGTTTGTTCACGTAGAACATTGCTACTTGATTGTCCGTCTGGACCAGTACAGACTGGTGAGAAGTGAGGTGAGAGAAGGCTCTCAGAGCTAGGCGGATGGCTCTGAGCTCCAGGAAGTTTATCTGCTGCGCAGACTCCCAAGGAGTCCAGAGGCCTTGAGTACATGTCCCTTGGCAATGTGCTCCCCATCCCAGGAGAGAAGCATCGGTTGTTAGTACCTGAGGAGGAGGAGATTGAAAATCCACTCCCAGTACTAGGTTTGGCAGATGAAGCCACCACCGCAGAGAAGAGACCAGCAGGTCCGAGACTTGTACTGAGTCCGTCAGGCTCCCCGTGGCCTGATGCCATTGAGTGCGAAGGCACCACTGAGCAGGTCGCATGTTCAGGCGGGCATTGGGGGTTACATGGACCGTGGAAGCCATATGGCCGAGCAGTCTCAGAAATTGCCTGGCAGAGACCAGGGAATTGCTTCGAAAGTGGCTGGCGAGAGTCATGAGCCTGTGGGCCCTGTCCAGAGGCAGGAAGGCCCGTGCCTGAAGTGTGCTTAACCTTGCGCCGATGAATTTGAGATCCTGAGAGGGGAGCAAAGTGGACTTTGCGAAGTTTATGACAAAGCCCAAGTGCTGGAGCAGAGACACAGTGCGATGAGTGGCCTGAGTGGCCTCTTGGGAAGACTGGGCCCGGATGAGCCAGTCGTCCAGGTATGGAAACACAAAAAGGCCTTGAAGTCTGAGATAGGCCGCCACCACTGCCAGGCACTTGGTGAAAACCCGTGGGGCGGAGGATAGGCCAAAGGGCAGGACTCTGTACTGGTAATGATTTCCTCCCACAACAAATCTGAGATATTGTCTGTGGTCTGGATGAATAAGGATGTGAGTATAGGCATCCTTTAGATCTAAGGAGCATAGCCAGTCTCCCCGCTGGAGGTAGGGCAGCAGGATTCCAAGAGAAAGCATCTTGAACTTTTCCCTTGCCAGGAACTTGTTGAGGTTTCGCAAGTCCAGGATGGGTCTGAGGCCTCCTGTTCTTTTTGGTATCATTAAGTACCTGGAATAAAAGCTGTGACCTCTCAGGTGGTGGGGCACCGGTTCCACAGCCTGTTCCTGAAGAAGACTTGCCAACTCCTGAAGGAGTAAGTCCCTGTGCAGAGGGAGTCTTGGAGGCTCCCCTGGAAAGTAGGAGGGAGGTACTTGGTGAATGTGTAGAAGATAGCCCTTCTGAACTATATGAAGTACCCAGGTATCTGATGTGATGGCTGACCACCTGTGGGCAAAGTGGACCAGCCGGCCTCCTGTGCTTAGGGAAACCAGCTGAGGGGAAGAGGCTATGCTGATGGAGTCAAAACCCCCACCCTGCTGAGCAGGGGCCGGTGTAGTGGGCTTGGGGGCTTGCTGCCTACGGGACCCATTACCCCGTCCCTTGGCCTGCTGGCCCTTTTGGGGAGCTGCTGAGGCCTGATACTGAGGGTAGTATTTATAGGCAGCCGCCTTCCTCGGGTAAAAGGGCTTTTTCCCCGAGCCCTTCTTCTTCTGAGAAGGGGCAGAGGTTTTTCTGGACAGCCTAGTTCTGGTCAGAGTCTCGGTCTCGATTTGTGCAGCCTTTTCAGCCATGGGTTTGCCAAAGAGGTTTTCACCTCTGCAGGGGACATCGACCAACTTGTCCTGGACCCATGGCTCGAGGTCGGATGACTGAAGCCAAGCCTGTCGGCGGGCACCGATGCCGGCTCCGGCTACTCGAGCCGATGCTTCAAAGCCATCGTAGGCTGCCCGAGAGATAAACTTCGAGCACTCTCGAATCCCAGTGGACAAGGCTTGGAACCTCTGCAAAGGTTCCTCGGAGAGACCAGCCGAGAACCCGGCAATTTCCTTTGCCAGATCTCGGAGATACATGCCCATATAGAGCTGGTAGGTCTGGACTCGACAAGCAAGCATAGAGCCCTGGAAACACTTCCTACCGAGGGCATCCAGGCTCCGGGCCTCCCTGCCGGGAGGCACCGAGGAGTGCATTTTTTGACTCTTGAGTCTATGCATGGCCGATTCCACCACCATGGAATGGTGCGGTAGCTGTGCCTTTTGGAAGCCGGGGCTCTTGCGGACTCGATAAATGGAATCGACCCGCTTGCTTAACACCGGCGCCGACGCCGGGTTCTCCCACATGCGGAAGAGAAGTCGTTCCAGCATCGGAGGAACCGGTACAGTAAAGGCCTCCTTCGGGGGAGAATCATACTGGAGGGCATCGAGCTCCTCGGCTCGAGGCTCCTCCTCGGGATCCGCGAGGAATGCCAAGGCCTTGGCCATATCCCGCACGAAATCCGAGAACCGTGTGTCCTCCGGGGGGGACCGTCTCCGAGGTTCGGACTCGGGTGAGTCCGAGGGGACACACCGAGTCCGAAAACTACCAGGGGACTCTTCGTCCTCCGATTCCCAGTCGGATTCCGCGGAGGAGGATTCGAGTGGCTCCGGTCGGGCGGGCACTGATGCCCTCTGCTCCGATGCCGAAGGCGTCGGCGTCGACGACCTTGGTCCCAAACGGGAGGCCGAGGGAGACCGCGACCGAGGATCGACTCGAGTTCGGATGGACTCGAGGATCGGCTCGGTCTCCGGGGTTGACTTGGACGTCGACGTCCCGGTGGCTGGGGCAGATGCATTGGCAAGGCCAGCGATCAATGCCCGCTGCTGGTCCATGAAGGCAGCTAAACTTCTCTCCAAGGCCGTCAACCTGAGTCCAAGCTCAGGAGACCCAGCAGCCCCTGACTCGGGCCCCGACGGCGTCGGGCCCGACGTCAGCTCCTTCGGAGGCGAGTCCACGAGGACCACAGTACTCACTTGTCCAGGCGACTCCATCTCGAGACAAGGATGTTTCGAAGGCCTCTCCGACTCCGAGGACCCGGGACGGCTGTCGGGGCTATGCGACCTGGCCCTCGAGGAACCAGGAGCGTCCGCCGATGCCGCCCTCGCGGGTTTTTTCTTCCTATGATGTTCCCGGGTAGGAGACCCCCACTCAGAGAAACTCCGACGATGCTCAGGACCGGAGTCCCGGGACGTCGAAGCCTCTGACGAGGTCCGGGCCCGGCCGGACGCGGAGTCAGAGAAGATCCGTTCTCGCTGATGCTGCCGACTCCTCAACGCTTTTGAGGACATCTTGCCACACGGACCACAGATCATCGGGTCATGCTCGGGTCCGAGGCAGCGGAGGCAGCAGTCGTGTGTGTCGGTAAGAGACATGAGTTTCTTACAGCGATCACACTTTTTAAACCCGCTGGCAGCCATCGAGGGAAAAAAGGGCCCCTGCGAGGTCAAAAGACAGGGCTGCCAGTGAAAAGGAAAAAAAAATGGCGCGAACGCTTGTCACGAAGGACAAAAAAACGAAAAATAAAGAAACGGACCCGATACCGGCGTAGCGGGTCCGGGCGGGAAAAAGAATCCGGCGTCGAACCGAAAAAGAATAAATAATAAGAAAGAAAATCAACTTTTTCAGCGGTGAATACAAACAGCGTCTGAAGGGCTCCGCGGAAAAAAGAAGACTGAGCAAGATGGCACCCTTGGGCGGGAAGGGGACCGCGCATACGCGCTGCAATTCCCAAAGGCTTTTTTTGAAAGCTGGGGAAATTGCTCCGCGAGGGCTCCGTCGGCACCGACGTCACCCATATGTGAGGACTGACTTCCTGCTTGGTCCTGGAGAAAGGAGAGAACGCATAGAGAAGGCTGGATGACCAGTCCAGGAGAAATGCATCGGGGCCCTCCCTGCTCTGGTGTGGTGTGGTACTGGCCCACAAATGCAGGGCAGCTGAATGTTTTGGGGGCTGGCGAAGAGGTCTATTGCCGGTGTTCCCCAGTGGAGAAACAGCCAGTCTGCTACTCTGGGATCCAGCCGCCATTTGTGGGGGCGAAGGATTCTGCTGAGTCTTTCCGCCAGGCCATTCTCCTGACCCAGAAGGTATGTCGCTTTAAGGGATATCCTCTGTCGGACAGTGAAAGAGCAGATGAGGACCGCTTCCCAGCAGAGGGAGCGCGATCCCATGCCGCCCTCCTTGTTGATGTAGAACATCGCTGCACGGTTGTTGGTCTGCATGAGAACCGACTTCCCGCTGAGGTGTTCCTCGAAGGCCCTCAGGGCCCACCAAATCGCCTGGTTCGAGCAGGTTTATTTGCTGCTGAGAATCCTCGGGTGACCATTGCCCCTGCGTGCAGAGTGGCCTACAGTGGGCTCCCCACCCTAACAGGGAAGTGTCCGAAGTCAGCACTGCATCGTGCTGCGGGGCCTGAAAGGACAATCCCCGCAGGAGGTTGCAGGGATTTTGCCTCCAGCTGAGGGACAAGCAGAGCTTGGGAAGAACCCTGATGGGGTCCCTGAGGTGTCCGAGGGACTGGCTCCATTGGGCACTGAGACACCACTGAGCCGTCCACATGTGCAGGCGGGCGTGGGGAACCACATGCACAGTCGAGGCCCTGTGGCCCAGGAGACGTAGCATGGTCCGAGCGGTGACCTGGGGATCGCTTTGGATGCGAGCCGCCAGAGCTCAGAGGTGGGTGAAGCGATCCACTGGCAAGGCGGCGGTCGCCTGCTGAGTATTGAGGCGTGCCCCGATAAACTTAAGAGCCTGCCTTGGCTAGAGGTGAGACTTCAGGTAGTTGACCAAGAACCCCAAGCTCTCCAAGAGGAGGACAGCACGCTACATCGCTTGCCGGGCCTCTTCGACTGAGGAACCTGTAACGAGCCAGTCATCGAGGTAGGGAAAGACCGGCACGCCCTGAAGCCGAAGGTAAGCGGCGACCACGACGAGGCACTTTGTAAAGACTTGCAGGGCAGATGCGAGGCCGAAGGAGAGAGCCCTGTACTGGTAGTGCTCTCCCTGCACCTTGAAACACAGATACTGCCTGTGTTGGGGGTGGATTAAGATGTGGGCGTAAGCGTCCTTTAGATCCAAGGAGCATAGCCAGTCACCCTGCCAGAGGAAGGGCAGCAGAACATCAAGAGATAACATCTTGAATTTCTCCCGCATTAGGAACTTGTTTAGCCTGCCGAGGTCGAGGATGGGCTGCAGACCACCCATTTTATCGGGACGAGGACATACCGGGAATAGAAGCCCCGACCTCGGACGTGGGGAGGGACCTTCTCGACTGCCCGTTGGGTGAGGAGAGAGTGTAGTTCCTGCTGTAGCAGAAGCTGGTGCATGGGGAGTTGAGGACGCTCCGCCGGGGAGAAAGGAGGTGGATGCTTGTCGAAGTGAAGGCGCTAGCCATCTCAGACGACTTGGAGGACCCAAGTGTCCGAGGTGATGGTAGCCCACGATGGGGCCAAGTGGGACAGGTGTCCCCCCACTGGCTGCTGCATCACTGGAGGGCGAGGGGCTATGCCGATGGCATCAAAATCCCTGAGTGGGTTGTGGGGAGCCGACATCTGGGCCTTCGGTCCCTTTGGCTTATGATGCCCCTGGCCAGATTTTCCCTGCGCCGGAGTGATCGGCGTGGGGGTAGCTGGATATGGCGGATAGCCCCGATACTGGAGACACTTTCTAAGGAAGAAGGGCTTCTTGGTTGGCTGCTTCTTCCCGAGGCAGGGTGGAAGTTTTGCGGGAGAGACGGGTTCTGGTGATGAACTCCGTCTCGATCTCCGCGGCCTTCTCTTCCATCGGCTTGCCGAACAGCTGCTCGCCGAGACAGGGCACGTCCAGGAGCTTCTCCTGCACCCATTGCTCCCAATCCGAGGATTGGAGCCATGCCTGGCAGCGGGCCCCAATGCCTGCAGCCGCCACCTGAACCGATGTCTCGAAGCCATCATAGGAGGCTCGGGAGAGGTACATACAGCAGTCTGCGACGGACTTTAGCAGGGTGCAGAACCTACTGAGGGGCTCTCCCTCGAGGCCCGCAGAGAAACCCCCGAGTTCCTTAGCCAAATCGCGCGGGAACATACCAATGTACAATTGATATGCCTGGATGCAACAAGAGAGCATGGAGCCTTTGTAGGCCTTGCGGCACAGGGCATCAAGGGCCCTCAACTCTTGGCTAGGTGGTACTGGTGAGTGTGATTTCAGGTTTTTTTGCTTCCTCATGGCCGATTCCACCACCACCGAGGTGTGTGGGACTTGGGTCTTTCAGAAGCCTGGCCAACGTTGTACCTTGTACATTGCGTCAAGGCACTTGCTTACGATGGGGACCAAGGCTGGGGCCTCCCACATGTGGAGCAGCAGCCGAGATAGAATAGGAGGTATAGGCACAGTGAGGGATTCTCTGGGCGGTGACTCATACTGAAGAATGTTGAGTTCTTCAGCATGAGGGTCCTCCTCAGCCTGGGTGACCAGGATAAAGGCCCGTGCCATGTCCCGAATGAACACCAAGAAGGAGGTGTCTTCAGGCGGCAAGCACCACTGGAACGCGGGTGGTGAGGGGTCCGACGGAAAATCCAGGTGGGTACGGGTTTCTGGGGTGGTGTCCCCATCGGACTCCCACTCTGAGAAATCGTCGAGGAGTCCGAGCCGGGCAGATCGCCCTGTCCAATGGCTGGTGGCCTGATGCCAGAGGCCCTGGACAATCTCGCCTCCGAGGAATGGGAGGGCAAGTGAGACCGATGTTGAGGACCCTCACGAGGCCCGCAGCTTTCGGGGGTTTCCTGGACAGATTTGGGTGCCCCATGCGAGGGACCCACGGTCTCTCGGCGAGAGTCAGCAAAGCTATCTGTGAGTGCCTGCTGGGAAGTAATGAACGCAGAAACGCTGCATTCCAGCACCAGCATATGGGACTCCCACGTGGGCGTGGGGCCCTGCGACGCTGATCCCGGGGTCACCAGGTCGAGCGTCGAGGAGGAGAGGGGGTCCTCACCGGGACGACCCTCAGGAGACCGGTCGCCTTTGCTGGAGGCCTCTGCCTTTTTTTTTTTCTCCCGGCCTCCAGAGCTGAACCACGTGTGCAGGAGCTCCAGCCCAATCGAGGCTGTGGGAAGGGCTGAATCGCCGATTGCATTGACGCTGACTTTCTCCCGGTCTCCAGAGCTGAGCAGCGTGTGCAGGAGTTCCAGCCCAATCGGGGCTGTGGGAGGGGCTGAATTGCCTGATTGCACCAACGCCGGCTTTCTCCCGGCCTCCAGAGCTGAGCGCGTGTGCAGGAGCTCCAGCCCAATCGGGGCTGTGGGAGGGGTAAGGGTCTCCCTATTTAAGGCCCCACTCACCCATGCCCCCGAGCCTGCAGGGCCCGCACCTTAGGACCATGCTAAAGGGCCCTTTGGCATGGCCCTTAGGCGAGCAGAACTCGTCTCCTCAAGAACAACCCATCCACCCTCCACCCTACGACATGGGTAAGCAGCTCAAGCACCTCCACCGCCTCACCCACATCTCACTACCTATAGCAATCCACTGCTGCCTCATTGCTTATAGGTTATCATCATCTGCTGCTTGCTCAGACAACCCATCGTTGCCCCACTGCTTATAGTTAGCAGTGTTGCTCTGCCTGAACATTGCTACTTTGCTGGACAATCATTGGCTGCTTGCCTGGACTATCCATTGCTGCCTCGTTGCTTATAGGTTAACACTTACTGCTTTGCCTGAACATTTGCTACTTTGCTTTGCTTTGCCTGAACAGTTGCTATTTTGCTGGACAATCACTTGCTGCTTGCCTGGACAATCCATTGTTGCCTCATTGCTTATAGGCCATAGTCCCCCACTACCCTTTGCTTGCTGTTTTAACCCATACTGCATAGCGTGTAGTCCCCATCTATAATTCAACTACATTGCATAGTGTACAGAATCCTTAGTCACCTCATTGCTTGTAGTTAACATACGCTGCATAGTCACCTCATTGCTTGTAAGTTAACATATGCTACATAGCCCCCATTACTTCTCTTCCATGGCCCCACATCACATCGTCCTTCTCTTCCTCATACTTCCCAACTGTCTCCCCTCCTACCAGCACTCTCACTCCTCTCCCCCTACTCTCCCTTTACCTTCCTCACTTCTCCCTCCATTCTGTCCTCTAACCTAGCATCCGCTCTTGAGCTTCATCACACCCTCCCCCTCATTCAACCAGCCCCTCTCTCTCTAAGGCAACCCCACCCTCGCTTATGCCGTTCTGCCTCCGCTTTACCCCGCTTTCTACTACTCCTTCTCCTTCTCTCATCAGGTAATATTAACCCCAACCCTGGACCCCCTCAATTTCTGTCTCACTCTAAGAAGAGTTCCTCTCGTACCTTATCTAATCTCATCCATATCCCTCTCCTCTCCCCTTCTGCCCCTCCTCACTCATGCCCCAATCATTCATCCAGAGATATCAACTCCAACCCTTCCCCTCCCCGAGGTCAGTCGCACTCTAAAAAGAGATCATCACGTAACCTGGCTAATCTTATCCACATCCCTCTCCTTTCCCCTTCCACCCTCCCTCACTCATGCCCCAATCACTCATCCAGAGATATCAACCCCAACCCTATCCCCCCCCCCCCAGAGGTCAGTCGCACTCTAAAAGGAGATCATCACGTAACCATTCTAATATCATCAACATCCCCCTTTCACTCCCCCCCCCATGTCCCTCACGGAGAGCAAACTCATCCATAGATCCCTACCCATACCCGGGCCCCCCTCAATCTCTGCATTACTCTGACAATAGGTCCACACGTAAGGGGCCCCCCTAGACTGCTGGCTTACTCTGGAAAGAAGTCCTCACGTAACTTGTCCAACCTTATCCATATCCCTCTCCGTTCCCCCTCCTCTTTCTCATTCTCATGCGCCCTATGGAACACATGCTCAATCTCCAAAAAACTTCCTTTTATTCATGATCTCTTCATCTATAATGCGCTACATCATCTTGCCCTAACTGAGACCTGGCTCCTCCCAGACGATACCGCTTCCGTTGCTGCTCTCAGCCATGGGGGTTACCAGTTCTCCCATACACCTCAATCCACTGGCTGCGGTGGTAGAGTTGGACTTCTATTTTCTCCATCTTGCCAATTCCAACCCCTCCTGCTGCCTCAGTCACACTTCTCCCTCTCTTTCAAAGTCCACAACATTCGCCTCTTCACACCACTTCCCCTCCGAGTAGCTGTTATCTATCGCCCTCCCGACACATCCAAATCGACCTTCCTTAACAACTTCGACTGCTGGCTTTCCGTCTTTCTGGATCCCTCTTCCCCCACCCTTATTCTTGGCGATTTTAACATTCACATCGATAACCCCTCCGATCCCCATGCTCTAAAGTTCCTCTCCCTCACCTCCTTGTTTGACCTCCAACTTTTCTCCACTGCCCCAACCCACCTGCACGGCCACTGCCTTGACCTGATACTCTTCTCCAATTCCTCTCCCTCAAACCTCCGCAACTCAATCCTTCCCTCAGCCGACCATCACCTTTTAACCTTCAATCTTCAGCTTCCGTTGTCTCAACCTCGTCCTGTCTCCTCCGACCTCTTTAGAAACCTTCATAATATTGATCCCTTGACCCTCTCCTCCGCCATTTCTCCTTCTCTTTCCTCCATTATGTCCTCCAAATCCATCGACGAAGCAGTATCCTCTTATAATGCTGCACTATCCTCTGCTCTTGACACTCTTGCCCCACCCACCCCACGCCGTGTCAGACGTTCTGTTCCCCAGCCCTGGCTGTCATCCACACCCGCTATTTATGCACCTGTACCCGTTCTGCTGAACGTGTTTGGACCAAATCCCGCTCCCCGGAAGACCTTCTACACTTCAAATTCATGCTTGGCTCCTTCCAATCAGCCACAGCACTTGCCAAACAAGAATACTACATCCATCTGACTAACTCCCTTGCCTCTTACCCTCGCCGCCTCTTTAATACCCTCAATTCTCTCCTCAAGATGCCCCCTGTCCCGCCCTCCCTTTCTGCCCAAACCCTTGCAAACTACTTCCACGATAAAATCCAAAAGATCAATTCCCCACCTCCTTTTCTACCCACTCCCCACTTCTCCCTCCCCATCCAAACCTCCTCTGCTACCCTCTCCTCTTTCCCTACAATCTCCGAAGAGGAAACCGCACTCCTTCTCTCCTCCTCCAAACCCACCACCTGTTCCTCTGACCCTATCCCCACCCATCTCCTATGCCCCATCTCCCCCACCGTTATCCCCTCCATCTCTCACATTCTCAACCTTTCACTCTCCACTGCAACTGTCCCCCTTGGCTTCAAACATGCTGTCACACCTCTCCTCAAAAATCTCTCACTCGATCCCACCTGTCCTTCTAACTATCGACCCATCTCCCTCCTTCCCTTCATATCTAAACTACTAGAACGAGCAGTCCACCGCTGCTGCCTCGACTTCCTCACCTCCCAGGCCCTCCCGGACCCACTACAATCTGGCTTCCGTCCCCTACACTCCACTGAAACAGCTCTTACAAAAGTCTCCAATGACTTGTTCCTGGCAAAATCTAAGGGCCTCTACTCAGTCCTCATCCTTCTCGATCTCTCCACTGCCTTTGACACTGTCGACCACAATCTTCTCCTCACCACCCTCTCCTCACTTGGTTTCAAGAGCTCCGTACTATCCTGGTTCTCCTCCTACCTCTCCCATCGCTCCTTCAGAGTATGTTCTGGTGGCTCCTCCTCCTCTCCCACCTCGCTCCATGTTGGTGTACCCCAAGGATCCATCTTGGGCCCCCTCCTTTTCTCTTTCTATACCCAGTCCCTTGGCACGCTCATCTCCTCCCATGGTTTTCAGTACCATCTCTATGCCGATGACTCCCAAATCTACCTCTCTACACCTAATATCTCTCCAGCAATCCAGACCAGAATCTCTGCCTGCCTTTCTGACATCGCTGCCTGGATGTCTCATCGCCGCCTGGATGTCTCATTGCCTTTTGAAGTTGAACATGGCCAAGACTGAACTCCTTGTCTTTCCTAACTCCTCCCCTCCTCTTCCCCCCTTCTCAGTCTCCGTGGATGGATCCACGATCCTTCCTGTCCCCTCGGCCCGCAATCTGGGGGTGATCGTTTATTCCTCTCTCTCCTTTTCCACACATATCCAGCTCATAGCTAAGACCTGCCGCTTCTTTCTCTACAACGTTAGCAAAATCCATCCCTTCCTTTCTGAGCACACTACCAAAACGCTTATCCACTCCTTAATCTCCTCTCGCATCGACTACTGCAACTTACTCCTTGCCGGTCTCCCCATGAGCCATCTCTTCCCCCTTCAATCTATTCAAAAAAATGCTGCTCAACTAATTTTTCGCCAATCTCACCATGCTCGCATTACTCCTCTCCTCAAATCGCTTCACTGGCTCCCTATCCAGTTCCGTATCCAAGTCAAGCTTCTCCTGCTAACCTATAAACGCATTCACTCCACGGCCCCTCAATACTTCTCATCCCTCATCTCGCCCTATATCCCCTCCCAGGAACTTCGCTCCGCTAACAAATTACTTCTATCCAAGCCTTTCACTCGCACCTCTAAGTCCCGACTTTGCTCCTTTCACCTTGCTGCACCTTACGCCTGGAACAGCCTACCTCTGTCTGTACGCCAGGCACCCTTCCTGACTTCTTCACTATTGCTTTCAGATCCTGACGTCTATCCTTTATCTCAACCTGGCTCCCATCAATTTTCATGACCGAATTGTAACGACCATATTGTGCTTTGCACCAAATTGACCAATGCTCTGTATTGTCTCAACTTAATTGTAAGCTCGTATGAGCATCACTCTTGTATTTTTCCCTGTACAGCGCTGCGTGCGTGGCGCTATATAAGTGCTAAATAGTAGTAGTATTAGTAGTAGCTTCCATGTGGGGTACCTTGCAGGGCCGCTCCCTATCCGACACTTGAGAATGCCGAAGAGGGCTAGGAAACTGGGCGTGGAAGCACTCGCGCTTGTCAGGAGCCCCAGACAGCGACTTTGAGGCCTTCTTCTTTTTGCACCGCTCCACCTAGGGGGACCCCTAGTTGGAGTGCCGCCGAGAATGCAGGGCTGTAGGAGGGGAACCCACCGGAGGAGAGACGACTGAGGGTGCCACTGGGGAACCGAGGCAGTCTTTGGAAAATGTCTTCGGACTTCTGCTTTCGGCTGAGCAGGGCCTTAGAGGACATTTTCTTGCAGAGCGAACAGAGCTCTGGATCATGGTCAGCTCGGAGGCACCACAGACAACAGTCATGAGTGTCCCGTAAGCGACATGTTCCTAGAGCATCTATCGCAGTTTTTGAATCCCGTGGCCATGGGGGCAAAAATGACCCCTGCGAGGTCGAAGACCCACGCGGCCAGCGATTACAGAAGAAAAAAGGGCGCAAAGCCCATAAAGAAAAAATGAAAAGAAAAGAGTAACCCCGATAGCTCTAAAAAATAGAGCAGGGGAAGGATGGATAGAGGACCAGTGCAACTGGAAAATGGAGAGCCTGTAAGGCGAAAAAACAAAACTTTTTCTGAGGGACGAGGACGTTCGTTCAAAGAGCTCAGCGGAAAAAGGGAGTCTACGCAAATTGGCACCCTTGGGCGGGAAGAGGACCACACATGCGTGGCAGCAATCCCAAAGGCTTTCTTTGAAAGCTGGGGAATTGCTCCACGCAAGCTCCGTCGGTGCCGACATCACCCCATAAGTGAGGACTGACTTCCTGCTTGTTCCTGGAGAATGTGGATGGGTATACAGAACCACCTTGTCATGGTGAAACAGAGTATGGGGGGATCCACCACTAGAGCCTGCAGCTCGCTGATGCTGTGAGCTGAAGCAAGGACAATAAGGAAGATGATCTTCCAAGATAAAAACTTCAGTGAAGTGGTGGCTAAAAGTTCAAAAGGTGGCTTTAGAAGCTGTAGCAGAACCACATTAAGATCCCAGGCCCTGGAGGCAGCTGAATGGGTGGTTTGGACAGCAAGAGACCCCATATGAAGTGTGCTACTAAGGGGTGTTGCGAGATAGGCTGTCCGTCCACTGGTCTATGAGGCCGCAATGGCACTAAGGTGCACTCTCAGTGAGTTAGTCTTAAGACGTGTCAAGGATATATGGAGGAGATATGGTGGAAGCGACTCCACCAGGCAAGAAAAGGGGTCTAGGTCCTTTGAGGAGCACCAAAGGGCAAACTTACACCATTTAAAGGCATAAGATCATTTGGTGGAATCTTTATGAGATACAAGGAGGACATCCTT
Source organism: Ichthyophis bannanicus (assembly GCA_033557465.1). Classification (NCBI taxonomy): domain Eukaryota; kingdom Metazoa; phylum Chordata; class Amphibia; order Gymnophiona; family Ichthyophiidae; genus Ichthyophis; species Ichthyophis bannanicus. The sequence goes on along the minus strand of CM066034.1, from coordinate 557,233,583 downwards.
GACTGCCTGTGGTAGGTTGAGGTTGGCGAGCAATAGCCTTTCAGCAGCCATGCTGTCAGGCATAGGGAGTGAAGATTGGGATAGAGGAAAGTCCCGTGGTCTGAGAGAGGAGATTGGTTACATATCCCAGGTTGAGTGGCTGAGTCTGTGCAAGGCGAAGAAGCAGTGGAAACCACGGTTACCGGGGCCAAAAGGGAGCTATGAGAATCTATGGAGTGGAGGAGTGGCCTAGTGGTTGGGGCAAGGTACTTCAGGCCGGAAGGTCGGGGGTTCAAATCCCACTAGAGGACAGCAACCTTGGGCTGGAAGGACTGGGGTTTCTAGTCCCACAGGTGCTCCTTGTGGTCTTGGGCAAGCCACTTAACCCTCCATAGCCCATGTTCCCTGTAAAATAGCTATCTCCAAGTTATAATGCCCTGTTCAATGTAATTTCAGTTTGTTCAATGTAAACCGCACTGATGCAGAATAGCGCGGTATATAAGAGAATATAATAAATCATCAAGCCCCTATCAGCCTGTAGCTTGAACAGCATCTTGGGTATCAACGGGATGGGAGGGAATACGTAGAGTAGTCCCTGTCCCCAGTGGAGAAGGAAGGCTTCCGGGGCCTGTCAGTGCAGCATCAGAACCCTGGAGCAGAAGGGGGGAAGCAGCATATTTTGTGGAGTGACAAAAAGATCTATGATGGGGGGTTCCACACGTTTGGAAGATCTGAGCAGCCGTCTCCCAATGCAAGGTCCATTCATGTGGATGAATGATACGGTTTAGCCTGTCTGCTAGGACATTGAGTTCGCCCGAGAGGTATACTGCTCTGAGGTGGATGCGGTGAGAGATGGCAATGGACCATAGGTGAGACCCTGTTCCCTCTTGTTTGTTTAAGTAGAACATGGCAACTTGGTTGTCCATTCTGACTAGAACAGGTTGCCCTGATAGTTGGGGTTGAAAAACCCGAAGAGCATTTGTCAGTGCCCATAATTCTAGCAGGTTGATCTGCAGGGCAGATTCTTGTTGTGTCCACAGTCCCTTTGTAGTGAGGTCGTTCAGATGCACCCCCCAACCCAGTTTGGAAGAACCTGTTATCAGGGTGCATCGAGGTGGAGGCATCTGAAAAGGTGACCTGACGAGTAGGTTTTGTGGGAGACAGCACCACTGAAGGGACTTGATCAGTTGAGGAGTGATGTGGATCTTGTCTCTGAGTTGATCCTTCGCTTGCATCAATTGGGAAGACAGAGTCCACTGTGCTTATCAGATGTGTAATTGAGCATAGGGGACAAAATGGACCATGGAGGCCATGTGTCCTAAGAGTCATAGCATCTCTCGAACTGTTACTTGGCTTTGCTGTTGTACCCCTTTTGCCAGCTTGATAAGGCGGGCACAGAGATCCTGTGGGAGGATAGCTCAGGTCTGTCGAGTGTCTAAGAGCGTGCCAATGAACTCTAGACATTGGGTTGGAATGAGGTTGGATTTTAAGAAGTTTATGATGATCCTCAGGTGTTGGCTCTTGATGGCTTTTGTGGTCATGGTCCTGCAGAGTTCGCAGTCCGAGTCGTTGTGCTCCGGCCCAAGGCAGCAGAAGTGTGGGTCGATGCAGGACATCACATTTCTTGAAGTCGCTGGAAGCCATTGGGAGAAAGGGGGCCCTGCTGCCTGGAAAGGGTCTGAGGCTTATGGCAAAAAAGGGTGTGAAGCACTGGGCGAGAGATATCTTGAAAGGAAAAAAAAACAACAAAGGAACGAGCCCGAGGAGCGACGCCAAGGCGAGCTGGCTCAGGTGTGGGAAAGAAACTGGTACACATACCGGATAAAGAAATACACTTTTTACAGGGGAAACTGGACAGACATCCAGAGGGCTCTATGGAAAAAAGGAGATTGAGGCAAGATGGCACCCTTTGGCGGGAAGGGGACCATGCATGCATAGTACATCTCCCAAAGGCCTTCTTTGACAGCTAGGGAGATGCTTTTGCATGGGCTGACTTCCTGCTTGTTCCTGGAGAAGCAATAGATTCTACTCTGGTTGGTTTGATGAGAGAAGTAATGCAGAGGGTTAACAGCACCACCAAGGGCACAACTAACAACACGATGGATGATCTAATGTAAACCTTCTTTAGTGGAGTACAATTTTCCTTGAGAGGCAGCTTATGTGTCAGCTTATGTGTTGCAGCTGTCTTGCTCACAGTATGTAAAGTGCTATTGATGACTATAACACCAAAAGGTTGTCTCTTTTACGCGTCTGAAGGAAATCATACTAAGGTAGCTACTCAGAAAGAAAGGTTGCGGGAAATGGAAAAGTGACTTCAAGAAGGAAACTCAATGAAAATAAGCCCTCAATGAAGTGAATAAAAAATAATTCTATTACTCAAACAAGATTTTGAGGATGCACAAGAATTTTTTAGACAGAAAGGAGTTCATAATCTTGTGTGCAGAGGCTAACTGATTAGCATACTAGCAGTCTACAAAGAGACAGACATCCCCAGTGTTCAGTTACTGCCGGTCTGGCTGGTACCCTAGTATACAATGGAGGAGAGACAGCCATCCCAGGAACTAGCTGCCTGCATGATATTCTGGCACCCTATCATTCCTCAGAGAAGTCAGCTGGCTTCTATGCATACTAACAGGAAAACAGAAGACAAGGCATTAAACACACCATGATGATTAACAATACAGCCTGAATTCATCTGAAAAGGGAGGAAATGAAAAAAAGTACCATACTTTATATTCCTTAACAATGACTGAGACAACACTATCCAAAAAGTTATAAATCTGACTGGAAATGAGATGCTTCTATCAGATAACATTAGGCAGGATCATTCTGCAATTTAGCAAAAAACCTCTGCCAGATACTAATCCAGAAAACTTGGATGATATTGCTTTTTTGCCACAAAGAGGGCATCAGTAAAATGTATTAACATATTGAAAGTACTAAATCATTTTTATGTAAATCTTCCATGAGAACTCAGGCATGAATCAAAATACCTCGCATTAAGAAAAAGCTTAAAATCCTGAATATGTTTTGTATTTTTGTATCTATTTTTATAGGATTTAACTGTTCTACTGTCCAAATATATTGTTTTGAACATTCTAGTTTTCTTTGCTGTGCATAAATATTGGTTATTTGAAATATATATTTTTATTATTATTTTCTGTGTTAAATTGCACCTTGGCTAGTGATTTTTAGTTGGGAATGAGGATTATAAGTCCTAATTCAAATTAAATGAAATTAACCTATGGATCTGATTTTCCTAGATGCTGTAGTGGCACAACTGGTCTGAGACTTGTCAAATGTTTCATATGAGTACTTACGCAGTGCGCATGAGTTCAGGATTGGGCACACACTGCAACCTGTGGGACAGGAGCTGGAATGCGCTGCTCTGGGGTAGAAGCATCAGAAGTCCATAGAGTGCCTTGATTAGGTATGGGTTATTTTCCACATCCAACAATTGCAATCGCAAATCTAAATGAATCAACAATTTAAAAGATGAAAAAGGGAGTAAAAAAAGGGTGGCCTGTAGGATAAAAGATGCTACTGTATCCACCCAGTGAGCAAAATTCAATAGGCCTTATTTTGTCCATAGGCAAAGAATGGAATACAGGCCTTTTGAACATGGCCTAAGCTCTCTCTTTTATAGCAATGTGATTTATGGCATATTTACAATCTACACTAGGAAGTTTATAATTCATTTCATTACATGCACAGAACATCACATTTTTTTACAGTTCATAACAAAAAAAACCCCAAACCAAAACAAAACAAAACAGATGGATGCCCTCATTTTTGAAAAGTCACTTTCACTGTCCATGTGGAATTCATGTTGTGAATGCATCATAGTGCTGAAATCATAAGTTGCCAAGAACAAATATCAACAAAATGAAAAGAGCTGCTCTTTTTCTCAACATACGTATAGTTTTAAATAATTCAAGTATTTCTTTTCAAGAATGTTCAGAGATTTCATTTACTCTGATTGCCAATTAGTTTCTATTAAAAATTACCATTTTGCAAACTGTTCTCAAACCCTGTGAACACCCTGCAGCTGGTCTAGATAATGGAGCAGTGCATCTCTCTCATGTTTCCAGGAGGGATGTCTGTTAACTCTGGGGTCTCTGGGCTCCTGGAGAGCACAGAGGAATTAGCTGTAGCTGGTGCCAGACAGCAGCACTGTGAGTATGTCCCTTCACATGTGTCAGCATGGCTGTCTGTACAACTTCAAGTATATTTTCATGTGGCATGCTAGCATAGCAGGATTTATGTTCTGGTATTTTCTTGTGTCACAGTCCAGCTTTTTCATAGTGCCTAATTGACTAATGCCTGTCTCTTTCTTGTGTGTGAAGCTGTTCCAGTGTTTCATTTCTGAGCTTTGGGCCTAGTCCCCTATTGCATGCAAAGAAAGAGCATGCGCTTGTTCTGAGCTTTGGGCCTAGTCCCCTATTGCATGCAAAGAAAGAGCATGCGCTTGTTCTGTATTCAGTGACAGGTGTTTGCCCTGCTCTGTCTTACTTTGCATGTGTGTGTCTTTCTTCCATGTACTCTCTTTTTCTATTTTTGTTATATGTTCACATGTATAAATGTTTCCTGCTAGTAGGCAACCTTGTTTTCCTCTGCTTATTCCCTCTTGACTATAGATCTTGTGGTAGCCTCTGAAAAAGGTTTGAGTAATCTAGTCTAGGACTGCTACAAAATCATGCCTCCGTCCATGCCCTGATGTCTACCATGGAATGGAAAAGATGCCTCTTTAGTAAGTGTTACTGTATATGCTGTCTTCTTCTACCTTTTACTGCATACTAAAAACAGCACCATAGTAAAAACATGTTAAGTGCTTGGTGCGGGTGACAGCTAGTGCGTGAGATGTTACTGTGTGCTAGCTGTCACGACTGCCAATAGCATGGCTACACGTCACACCACCTTCAAGAGGAGACACTAAGTGCAGCCATGCTACTACCAGTCCAGTATCATGGCAGCAGTAGAGGCACAATCCTTTCCCCTCGATCTGATTCCCTCTGCAGTAAGCAGTACCTCTAGGCAAAATTCTTAGTGTTAGGCACGTTTTATGCCTTTTTGAGCTTAGCAAATGATCTCAACAGACACCGATGGGTTCCTTTTCTCAAGGAGATTTATATTCCTGCTGATAAATTGGTGGGCTATTTGAAAATTGCCCTCATTATATGCATCAAAAAGCAATATATCAGATTCATAACTAAACTAAAATATACTTAGGGTTTCTATTTTTAAGCGTTTCTAAATTGTAATTTAGGTTTTTTATTTTTCAGCTAATTAGGGGTTCTCTTTGAGAGCATTAAAAAAATCAGTGCTTATCGGTGTTTTTATAGTGCAGGTGCTATTGATGGGTATCTTTTCTCTGGAGACAAGCAGGGGATGCAGCCACACTTGATTGGTGATGTATGAAGAGAGCACCAGTGCTGGCTCTCCCCTAGAAGTCTTTTAGACTTCTCTGAGCATGCTTGTGCCTTCCTGCCTTGCGGTACAGCTTCTATTCAGTTTGTTCTGACCGCAGACGCATCTGACACGGCTCGCCCTTCCTCCGTCGGATTCGCCAGTTTTCTTTATTGTTTTCCTCAGTTTCATCAGTTTTTGCTGCCGCATCACTCCAGCAGCATCAGCAACACTCAGTTTTAACTTAAAAAGAAAACAAAACGTGGTTTCTATAGCTGCCACGCAGCTAACCACGCGGACAATAAATCTCCTCTGCTCTTCCTTCAGTCATAGTATAAAAAAAGACATAAAAAGACACACAGAAGTAAACGCTGCATCAAACCAACAGCAGGGAACACTTCCCTTACTAACACAACATCAAGGGCCTTCTCCAAGCACATGGCTGTGCTTGTCTCTTCAACTGCCCAAGTCCCATTGGGCCCAGACAAGGCATGATCAGGTACAGAAGGAGCTGCCATGCGACCTCCTCCTGGCACTGGCGCTTCACAAAACAGCCCAGAGTCTCCAAATACAGACCAGGGACTCTACACCCCCTCCAACAAACCTGGAATCAATGGCCTTTCTCTATGGGCCGACCGGGGGGCGGGGGGAGCCATGCACAAGGCTAAGTCCAAGCACTCCAAGATGGATACTTCTACCAGCTAAAACAGTCTGCAGGACCCACAAGCACACAAACGTAAGGTTGTAGAGGGCCCTCATGAGCCTTCAAAGCACAGAGCCAAACAGGGGAGATCCCAGGCCCTCCCCATGTCTGCTCTCTCCCCCTCCATGATTCCCCCAGTGACCCCCTCCTGCAGCTGCTCAGGCGGCATGTCCAAGACAGCGCGGCCTTACTAGGGGCCACCCCACCAGATTAGGCCCCCTCTCCACAGTGGGATCTATCCAATAAGCAAATGGTCACCTCCCTCAGTTTTCCTGACCCTGCTCATCTTATTGACTGGCGGGCCCCCCCAACCTTTGGGGAACAATGCCTGTTTCTCAGCGAGTGTACCATACTCAGACTGCTGCAAACAGGAAACATCCCTCCTGGGGGGCACTGATGTACTCCCTTTCTCTGAATCACCCAAAAATGGATGAGTCATCTGAGGATTTCACATACCCCAAGTTCCTGCAGAAGATATCCTGTGCCCTTGTGCTCAGCGACTCACAAATTCCCACCAATAAAAGGTATTTTCAATCCATCAAACGGGCTTGCAGCACTCCAATGGAGATCATGGTCCTGCCGGTCCCACAGATCCTACATGATCTCCTCATGTCAGTCTGGAAAAAAACAGCCTCCATGCATGCCACCTCCAGATGCCTTGATCTCAAGTACAAAATGCTCCCTGCTCCAGGATTTCAACATCAACAACTTCCCCATCTGTCCATCATTTCGGAAGTAGTCCTTAAAAAGTCTAAAAGCACCAAGTCCGGGAAAGACCAGTAGACCCTGGACTTCATTGACAGGAAATCATTCCAGAACAGAGTCCTGGCCTTGAAAATGGATCTCTTTACCTCTGATAAGAACTACAAATGTTCTCTCTTCTATCTGTCCCAGCCCTTGCAGATGGGCATCCAATGCCTTCCTCATTTTCTGGGAAAACAGACTATTGTATGAGTTCCCTCCTTTTCCTCTCATTCCCAGGGTCCTCCTCAATACTCAGACGGACTGGGCCACTTTGATCCTGATAGCCTCCCAGTGGTCCAGACAAATCTAGTATCGGCACCTCCTTGCTCTGGCACAACAGGGACTCTGGATCCTCATTCCTTCTTTCTCACTCAGCAGGAGAGTTGCCTCCTGCACCCCAATCTTCCATCACTTGCCCTGGCTGCATGGAAGTTGCAAGGCCAATAGATGCACAAGACGACCTGCTGTTTGAGGTCCAAACCATACTCACAGCATCCCGGAGACCCTCCACCCAGCACTCCTACCAGTGAAAGTGACTCCACTTCACCCATTGGGCCAGACTCTGCGGTCTTGACCCCACGTCCTGCCCCATCAGTCACTTGCTGACCCACCTCCTTCATCTCTCCAACTCAGGTCTCCAGACTTCCTCGGTTCGTTACCACCTATCGGCCATCATGGCCTCCCACCGCCCTTTAAATGGCAAACCAATCTCTCTTCACCTTGTGGTGAGTTGGTTCATGAAAGGCCCGTTGACCAACAAACCCCCACTGTGGCTGCCTGCTCTGGAATGGGATCTCAATGCCATCCTTTTGGAACTAACGAAGCCACCGTTTGAACCACTCGGTGAGACATCCCTCAAACATCTTATCTGGAAAACCATTTTTCTTGTCGCCATTATGTCTGCGCAATGTGTCAACAAATTACAAGCACTCATCTACTATCCTCCATACATGCAATTTCTGCATGTCAAAGTACTGCTGCATACCCATCCCAAGTTTCTTCCCAAGATCGTCTCCAGCTTTCATCTCAATCAATCCATTGTGCTTCCCACCTTCTTTCTGACAGCGCAATCAGACTCACCTGAATCCGCCCTGCACTTCCTTGACTGCCACTGAGCTCTGCTCTACTATCTATGAGGCACCCAAAAGGTTAAGAAGATCTCACAATTGTTTGTTACCTTTAACCCCATCAATCCAGGGTGGCCTGCTTCCAAGCAAACTATTTCTTCCTGGATTGCAGACTGCATAGCCTTCTGCTACACTCAAACGGACCAGACACCACCAGGGTGCATGAGCACCCACCGTCTCAGGGCCACAGCAGCAACCGTTGCCAACCTGGCCTCCATTCCTCATAGGACATCTGCAAGGCTGCTACCTAGACATCAGTACACACCTTTGCAAAGCACTACAGTTTGGATCATTCCTCAGGCTAAGATTTCACCTTTGGCCAGGCCATCCTCCGAAACCCATCTGCATAATTTACGTCCACCTCCCAGATCTACACCCGAGTTGCAGCAAACACTAAATCACCAAGCGGCCCTCAGCTCTGGACTCACCAATCGCGTGTGCTTGAATCCCCCTGCTTGTCTCTGGAGAAAGCATAGTTGTTTACCTGTTAACAGAGTTTCTCCGTAGACAGCAGGGGTGCTCCATAGGCAGCACACTCACCCGCCCGCCGTCCCTCAAAAAGAAGAAGAAAAAAAAAAAGACGACGAAAAAAACTTGAAAGAACCCATGCAAGTAAGCTGCAATGTCACTTGTGGCAGAGCATCATCAAATGAGCATTATTATCTTCGCCATCATCAGATGACCATTATCATCCTCACCATTAGCCTGGACACACCGCCAGCCATCAGAACTCCAATCCTGATGTTACACCAATACTGCTAGGGTCCTTCTACACTGGTCATTATTGTTCCTCTTAACTGCTCTGGAATGGACTGAACAGAAGCGGGACTGTGAGGTGGGAAGGCAGGAGCATGCTCAGAGAAGTCTAAAAAGGGAGAGCCAAAACTAATGCTGTCATCAGACATTACCAATCGAGTGTGGCTACTGTCTACAGAGAACCCCTGTTACAGGTAAGCAACTATGCTTTCGGCAGGAATCAAATGCATACATTTGTCCAGTTGAGGGAGTCGTCACTATGAAAAAGGCACAAAAACAGAGTGGAGGATCCACAACAGACAAGTTGAGGGGCAATGTTCTAGTAAGGGACGGTGGAAGGACTGGAGGTGTTCTAGGCAGGCCTCCATCCTGTTGCCCCCTCTTGGCCTCCCCACCGCCCCCATTGCCATTGCATTGCCATCGCTACTGCCCCTTCTCCAAGGCCTGCAGTGGCAGCAATGGACCCAAATTGCAATGTAGTGCTTACCTGCCTCTGCTGGTGCTGCATTGCTGTTTCCTTTACTTTTGTATCTTCCACTTTTGCCCCCCTCTGGTATAGGCTTCTGGTTTATGCAGACCAGAGATCTGTGTGGGAGGGGGGCAGAATCAGAAGATATAAAAGCAAAGGAAACTGAAATGTGTCGCAGTATGGGGTCCATTGCTACTGATGAAGGCCCCGGAGAGGGGCGGCAGCTGTGGCAATTGGCATTCCTTGAGGGTCATCACTCTAGGCCACCGCCTAGTTCAAGTGCCAGCCCTGCTTCTAGTGGAAATGTGATTTTTCCAGTATTTATTCACTAAAAATCTATTTTACTTTTTTTGCACCAGGGGTATTTTATGGGTGTTTGTCAGTTAAAACATAAAATCTGCTTGGATTCCAATATCAGTGTCTCTCTTCTCCCTCCTCCTTTCCCTGCAACTGCTTCTCTGCCTTCCTTCCCTCCCAGTGCATTTCCCTCCCTGCCTAATTCACCAGAATTAATTTTCCCACCTCTTCTCTAACTCCCCCTGTATTTTGCCCTATTTCTTTCTTACGAGTTTTTACTTCCCAATTTGTCCCTTCCACACTATTCACATCATCTTTTCCCTGCTTTTAACCCCCCCTTCATCAGACCATCGGTATCAGTGCCTTGCCTTTCCTTCCTTCCTTCCCCTCAGCAACTGCCTTCTTCCCCATTCATTGCTGGTCTGTACTGGATACTGTACTTCCACTCCTTGTGGTTTGCTGCTATAATGCCTATGAACACGATGAATGTGAACACAACTAATGTATTATGTTAGACACAGCTGTTATTGTAATGAACCAATTGCTATTCTTCCTTATTTTACCAGTTTTCAAGCCCCACAGATCTACTTTGACATGCAAGCATTGATACAAAAGAACTATAGACATGCAGACATCTAGTACATAAAAACAAACATGCAGCCATGCCTTACTTAAAATTGCAAAAATGTAAGCTATACTATAAAAATGTATATGCAAAGATAGTCACATAGACATATGTCTTGATGCCATAATGATAGATAATAGAGGGTTCTGTACTTCTTACATGTGAAGATTGGACACTCGATGAGTTGCACCAATTTATCCACTTCTGTGAGAAAATCCACAGTAATCTCCAGGTCTCCACTACATGTTTTAGTTAAGGTAGTTCAGGTAAAGAGAAAATAGAGAGCATGTTCAATATAGATCAGCTCTTAGGATCACTGCCTGCTGAACTTGCAGCTGATGTAGAAAACAAATCAAACTTGAACTAGGTAGTTTTAGCACATTACTTAATTGCAAGTTCTAGACTCCCTTATTTATCTTTAAAGGGGATTTCCTCCCCCCCCCCCCCCAATTCTCTCTCCCTAAGAAAAGAATGCCTTGAGAGAGGGGGAAACAGATGAAAAGAAAAATGTGCATGGGGGATTAACCCAATAGACTAGTAGCTGGTTTGATTGTGATAGGATGACAGACGAGCTCTTGTGTCAGCTCAGGCAGGTGGTGTATTTGCAGAGCTAGCACATCACTGTCTCAGTGTTTCATTAAAAAGTTATCTTCAGAATGCAGAAAGGGCAGGCAAGTGTACAGTCTGAAAGACAGGTAACCAGACTTCCCAGTCTAAGGGACAGAAACAGTTATGAGCCCCTCCCCCAGTCTAAAAGAAAGAGCAAGAGACTGCAATCAGACATCTTAGCTTGAGAAATACTGCTGAATTAAATGATCAGGGAGAACAGCCTTTGCTTGGAACACAGGACTTTCATTCGTCTGTCTTACGTGCTTGCTATCATCATGCCTTCATCCCCCTGCTTGTTTACTGGATAACAGCCAGGTAGCTGGTGCCTGCAGTACTTTTATAAGATATCCATTCCTGAGGAGATCATGGATTTGTTGTTTAGTAGGATCATGGTAATTTTGGCACAGTCCAAGAGAGATTGTGAATGGGTATAGGGTGGAGTTGGGATGAGCTCATGTTGATTTGATTCAGAGGAGGCTGAGACAGGGAGTCTCACAATGTTGCTCACTAGATGGACATTCATGGCAGCAAGAGCAAGGAATCAGAACGTAATGTTAACTTGTGGTTCTAGATGAAACTGGGAGCTTGGTGCTAACTTGTGATGTGACCAACCAGTTACAAGGGAAGTAGAGAACAAAGAAGGTAGAAGTTTTGATTCATTCATGAGCATCTATATCTTGTTAATTTTGGTATTTTACTAAATTTGGCATTTATTATAAAAATGTTATTTATATCTGATTAATTGCAGTAGCATGTAGCATACACAGTCCTATACCCCAGGCTCCTGTTTCTTTGGTCTGGCAGGCAGCACTGCAAAGCGTTTTCTATGAACTCATCTCATGAATCACAAGAAAAAAATGCTGCATGCCTTCACTTAACAATATTTTGTGCAGATGCCTTTCTGGTGTTTTTGATTTGGGAAATCCTGCATCACCATAAGAGATATTTTGATTTCCTTCCATGATCAGCACTCTCGGGAGAAAGGAGGCACTGTTCTCTGAGACAGGTGCTGCCAACATGATACGAGTGGCCTACAGCAGGGCAAGGCCTGTAGCACTGATATCCCCACCTAACAGAAGAGAAGCCACTAGAAATACCATGTGCAGGGACCAAGCCTCGAGTGAGACCTACAAAAGGAGTCAAGAGGAATCTTCCATCGTCTGCAACATCATTGTGTCCACTGTGACCCCAATGGGATGCCCAAATGGACAAAACAGCCTTGGCCCACCTGAGACAGCGAGACATCAAGGGCATGTCAAGGGCCACCAACCTAACTGCAAAAGAACACAAAACTAGACCCTGGTCCAGCTCAGACTAGTAGAAGGGTCAAATGGTGGCTAGGTTTGCCTTCCTGACTCCCAGGGACTGAGAGCGAACCCAGGAGAAGAAGGGTAAATACTGTACTAAGGCCCTTCAGAGAGACAGCTTACACCTGGGCCATACTATAAGCGAGAAAATAATGGAAACCCCCCACTGAAGACCTCACATATAAAACAGAAATAGAGGAAACTCCACCAACAGGCTCAGAAGACCCATGTGCTATGGTCTGTGCAGCCAATCTAGCACTGCTAGAGCGACCAAGCATGGAAGACAGCTCATCAACTACTACTACTACTACTGATCACTTGTATAGCACTACAAGGCGTACACAGTGCTGTACAGACACATGTAAAAGATGGTCCCTGCTCATCAGAGCTTACAATCTAGTCAAGACAGACAATACAACAGCTGAGGACAAGGATATATCCAGGGGAATGGTAAGGAAACGCATAGGAGACTAAGCAGATCAGGATCTAAAAGAGGCCTCGAAGAGATGTTTTCAGCCTGGATTTGAAAAGGGCCAGAGATGAAGCCTGATGCACAGACAACTAGTTTGTTCCAAGCATAAAGAGCAGCAAGATGGAAGGATCAAAGTCTGGAGTTGGCAGTAGAAGAGAAGGGCACAGACAGAAGTGATCTGCCAGAAGAGCAGAGTTCCCAAGGAGGGTGTGTAGGGAGAAATAAGAGAGGAAAGGTAGTGAGGAGCATCAGTAGAAGTTGAACTGGATATGGAAACAGGTAGGAGCCAATGAAGCAACTTGATGAGCATATTGAGGCTGGCAGAAGATTAGCCATGCAACTGAGTTATGATCAGATTGACGGAGAGAGAGATGATTCAGAGGGAGACCAGGAAGGAGGAGGTTGCAATAGTCTACATGGGAAGTAACTAAAGAGTGGATAAGTGTCTTAGTGTGTGTAGAAAGGAAGGGATGAATTTTGCCAATGTTATAGAGAAAGAAGCGACAGGTTTTAGCTATCTGTTGGATGTGTGCAGAGAAAGCATAGTTACTCACTTATAACAGGTGATCTCCAGGAACAGCAGGAATTTAGTTTTCACATATGGTAACCTCAGTACCGACAGAGCCCACGCAGGAACGCTCCCTAGCGTCCAATAGGAAAGCTTTTTGAAGCATCCCACTGCGCCTGCATAGCTGCCTTCCCACCTTTCCAGCTCTCCCTCCTCAGTTGAGTTTGTAGCTGAGATAAAAGAAGAGAAGGAGAAGAAGAAGAAGAACTACAACTCCTAGGGGAGGAGGGTGGGTTGTGAAGACTAAATTCCTGCTGTTCCCGGAGATCACCTGTTACAGGTGAGTAACTACGCTATCTCCAGGAACAAGCAGGAATATAGTCTTCACATATGGGGCTCTTTAGCAAGGAGATACCAGAGAGATGACCTCAGAGTCATCTATGGAATCACAGGTATAACTAAGGAGGTCATGTATCCTCCAAGGATGTCTGGTATCAAAACCCGGGATGGAGGGTAGGAGTTGATCTAAGTCTGAAAGAGATGCTGGAGAACAGCTTGGCCAAACAAGGCATCCCGGCGGGAGTCCTTGTCCAGGCAATAGTGAGCAGCAATAGTGTGGACAGAAGACCAAGTTGCTGCTTTGCATATCTCATCAATCGCTACAGAGCATAGATTTGCCATAGCCATGGCCCGAACATTATGTGCAGTGACGTGACCCTCGAGAGAGAGTCCTGTCTTTTCATAAGCAAAGGAGATGCAGTCTGCTATCCACCTGGAAAGAGTTCATTTGGATACACAACCCCAGGTGACTCGAGTCAAAGGAGATGAAAAGTTGGGAAGATTTTCTGTGCTCTCGAGTTCTCTGGAGATAAAAAGCCAAGGCACATTTGTAATCCAGAGTATGAAGGGTTGCCTCTGCCCTAGAGGAATGAGGTCTAGGGAAAAAGACAGGAAGGTAGACTGACTGGTTTAAATGGAAGGGCGAGACCACCTTTGGCATAAAGTGAGGATGAGTCCTAAGGACTACCTTATCATGGTGGAATCGTGTATAAGGAGGGTCAGCCATCAAAGCCTGGAGCTCACTAATGCGTCTTGCTGAAGTGAGGGCAATAAGGAAGGTGATCTTCCACGTGAGAAACTTCAGTGAGGTGGTGGCTAGAGGTTCAAAGGGCAGCTTGAGAAGCTGTCCTAAAACAACATTAAGATCCCATGCCAACGGAGGGGGCTTAAGGGGAGGTTGGTTAATAGAAGACCCCTCATGAAGCGTGCTACAAGCGGCTGAGAAGAGATGGGCTGGCCATCTACAGGTATGTGAGAGGCAGCAATTGCACTTAGGTGTACTCTTACCGAATTGGTTTTGAGTCCAAAAGAAGATAGGTGGAGGAGATACTCAAGTAATGCCTCCACCGGAGCTGAAAAGGGGTTAAGATCCCTCTCAGAACACCAGAGAGTGAATCTACGCCACTTGAAGGCATAGGAGCACCTGGTTGATGGCTTCCTAGAAGCCAAGAGGATGTCCTTAACCTCCTGGGAAAGGTTAACACCCTGGAAGGCTAAGCCCTCAGCAGCCATGCAGTGAGATGGAGGGACTGTGGATTGGGATGGAGCAACGCCCCTCCTCCTGAGAAAGGAGATCTGGAGCAGACCTCAGATCTATGGATTGAGCCCGAGACAGACCTAGAAGGAGAGGATACCACGGTTGCTGTGGCCAGCGTGGGGCTATGAGTATCATGTAGCCCCTGTCTCTGTGGAGTTTGAAGAAAGTCTTGGGAATGAGGGGAATGGGAGGGAAGGCATATAGGAAGCCTTGACCCCAGTGGAGGTGGAAAGCATTCACCTGCTGACTGTCCGGTGCAGAAGTCCTGGAGCAGAAGTGAGGAAGTTTGGCATTCTGAGGACTTTCAAACAGGTATGTGAGTGACTTTGTCTTCATGGAGAGAAGAGTTCATAGGGAGATCATTTTGAACTAGGTACTTTTTTAGTTCTCTGAGGTCCAGAATGGGCCTGTACCCTCCTGTTTTCTTTGGAATGAGGAAGTATGAAGAATAAAAGCCCATTCCCTTCTGGGATGGAGGATGGAGGAACCGCCTCTATTGTGCCCTGTAAGAGAAGGGAGGTGACCTCTTGCAGCAACAGAGCAGCGAGAGGGGGCTGAGAGCGGAACTCTCTTGGAGGAGTCCGGGGGGGGGGGGGGGTAGACTTCGTAGATGAAGCTTGTACCCCTCCTGTACTATGGACAGTGTCCACTGCTCTGATGTGATAAGATGCCACCTGTGGGCAAAATGACAGAGTCTGCCGGGGATGAGGACGGGATCTGGAATCTCCAGAGGCAGAACAGTTAAGTTCTCTAGAAAGGAGTCAAAGACCCTGAGGAGGCTGCTGAGGTGGTTGTGACTTAGAAGTCTAAGCCTTCTTTTTCTGCTTTGATGGATGCTGTCCCTTTTGAGGAGCATGGTGTTGACACTGTACAGCAGGGGTGTAAGAAGTATAGCACTTCTTATTATTATTGAAAAAATCTTTCTTTGCTGCTTTTTTCCTAGCTGGGTTGGCAGTACATCTAGATAGCCTATTAAGAGTGGTGTTCTCGGATTCTAACTGAGAGACCTTGTCCTGCCAATGCCTGCCAAAAAGGTTTTCACCGGTGCAAGGGATATTACCCAGCTTATCTTGAACCCAATGTTCAAGATCCGATGCTTGGAGCCAAGCAATCCTGCGTGCATCGATGCAGACGGATGAGGTTCTGCTGATGCACTCAAAACAGTCAAAAGATGCCCTGTTAACAAACTTTGAAACATTCTGAGATAATCTGCTCTCTTATCGAGGAGAAGAGGAGCTATTAACTCCAAATCCTTAACCAACTAAGGAACATACCTATTTAGAGTATATAGGAACTGATCCTGGCCGATAACATGGAGGCCTGAAAACAACGTTAACCAAAGGCGTCGAGAGTTCTGGATTCCCTACCTGGAGGGTCCGAGGAATGTGTCTTAGCACTCTTTATTCGAGGCATTGCCTATTCCACCACCATGGAATGGTGCAGCAATTGCATCTTTTGAATACTGGGACACTCCAGTACCCGGTACAAGGTATCAAGTCGTTGGGTATGGGGAGAGATGGTAAGGGGTGTCTCCCACATCCGAAGCATAAGGTCATGAAGTATGCGATGGATAGGGAGTGTAGCAGTCTCCTTCGGGGCTGTAGGGTAAGCACAGTTACTTACTTGTAACAGGTGATCTCCGGAACAGCAGGAATTAGTCTTCACATATGGGGTTCGTCGGCGCCGACGGAGCCCGCACGGGAATGCTCCCCAGCATCCAATCAGAAGGCTTTTGGGAGCATCCCTCGTGCCTGCGCGGTAGCTTCCCGCCCTTCCCACTGCCTCTCCCCAGTTGCGTTTAATAGCTGAGACAGAAGGAGAGGAGAGGAAGGAAGAGAGAGAGAGAGAGATAGTTACAACTCCTAGGGGAGGTGGGTGGGTTGTGAAGACTAATTCCTGCTGTTCCGGAGATCACCTGTTACAGGTAAGTAACTGTGTTATCTCCAGGAACAAGCAGGAATGAGTCTTCACATATGGGGACTCCCTAGCTGAGGGTGCCAGAGGAGATCCCAGAGTGCGCGCCCCTGGACAGGGCGGCATCACCCAACCTGGATCCCCGGCATCCCCGGAGGGATGGAGGGTAGGAGTTGAGAAGAGTTGCCAAAGCACAGCAACCGAAGACTACAGGGGAGTCTTCAACCACGTCAATTATCATTAAACCGTTAATGATCTAGCACAATCTAGAGCTTACCAACTGGATTGTAGAAGGCAGAGCTGCGACGGGTACTGTAGATGCAGTAGCGAAGTCTTCAAGGGAATTTCACCGCAGAGAGGACGAAGTTCCCAGTCCGGGCGGGCTGGAGACGCAGGTGTCAACCGGCACCGGAAAGACGGCAGGTCTTCACGAGGAGCTCTAAGAAGCTGAGAACTCCAGGAGGAGCAGAGTCCCCAGTCCGGAGGACTAATCAGAAGACTGACCGATCTGGGAGAACCCAGCCCGGAGAAGAACAGAAGTGTACCCCGGGATATCGAGGGGTACACTGTCTACCCGAGCCGGCAAGGGATAGGAAGACAATGGGCTGTTGACATCACAGCAAGTTTAAGCATAACTGGTCCGAGCACCCGAGCCGCAGAATGCAGGCAAGCGGGCCGGCCAGACCCCGTAAGAAATACAAAACGTCAGTACCGACAAGTGGGGGATAGTCGGTAAGACACAGGGCGCCATAACATTTCCCAAAAAGCGCCCGCCTGTACCGATATATATCCAAAAACAGGTATAGATATATATCGGGCTATAGGTGGGCCCGGAAGCGCCCAACCAGGTTACTCAACCGGTATGGACACGTGAGAACGATACTGCCAACTCGGACCGGCCCTTGATCCGCAGGAGGGCGCCTACCTGGAAGGTGGCGGGAGGAAGGGCCATCCAAGTGATGGGCCTATGTGTGTGGAGCAGGGCAGATCGGCGAGGGTAGCAGTATGGTTGCGTGACCGCCCGATCAGTTGGGGAGGAGCACATCAGGAGTATGTAGACCCCTGAGGCGTCCCCCTGACAGTCACCCAAACGTGTCCTCCGTGCCACAGGGAAGGCAGGAGGATAGAAAACCCTATAGCCATGGCGTGACCGTGGGGCCATCTCCGGCCTATATAAAAAAAAACCTCGGGGTTAGGGCCAAGGCCCTCCGCCGCTCCGAAGAGTGCAGGGAGCGGAGCCGGGGATCGGCATGGGTCAGTGGGACCCCTGTCCGCCGTAACCTGACGGACCCAGGGATTTCTCTGCGAGAGCGGAGACACAGACCAGGGGGGGGGGGTTGGTCCGGCCCGGCCCTGTCGAGGAATGGTTCGGCCACGCTCGGAGAGTAGCGGCCAAGGCCTACACTGGGAGAAGGAGATTCGGTGCGCGATCCCCTCAATCCGGGGGAACCAGGCAGAGGGGAATCCGAGGGATGTACCAGAGGGTAAGTCCGAAGAAGATTAGCATGGCCCTGAGGAGCCAGGCTAATCTAGCGTGGGAAGGTTCCCCCCCCCCTGGGGAGGGGGCTCCATACCCCCAATCAAGCAGCCGAACCGCTTGTCACACTGAAAGAACCCCAGTGTAGAACTGGACAGTAACTTCATGTAAGAGGAGTTAAGCGCAAACTGCCTCATACCGCAGCCTAAGGCTGCCTGGCATGGGCAGCCTGGCGCGAGCCCTGGCACTGCCGACCGGTGTGAGACGTCCCTGGCATGGGCGCACCCGGCAGGCGGGCAGAGGGATGAAACCTCCTCCTCTTCGGACAGGAGGGTCGGGAAGGACATTTTCTACCCCCAGGAGAGGCGGAGGGCCGCGGGCGGCCAGCGCCAAACAGGTCGGCGGAGCACTGAGCAACCTGACGCAAAGCCTCGCCATTAAAGAGGTTCTCCCCGGTGCACGGGGAAGTACCCAGGTTATGTTGTGCCCAGCTGCACAAGTCGGAACCTGCAACCAGGCTGTACGATGCGCCCCTATGGCTACCGCAGAGGACCTGCTAACTGACTCGAAAGAGTCCACGGCAGCCCGAGAAAGAAACCAAGAGATATTCCTGCAATGGTAAAGAAGCAAGGAATAGTCGGGGGCCCGAGGGGCCGACACGAAGGGAGACAAGAGAGATAACCTCTCGGTGACCTCCCGCAGCGCCAGGCTCATATAGAAGATATATGAGAGAATCCTGGAAGCCAACATGGACGCTTGGAAGGTTCGCCGCCCAAAGTTGTCCAGAGTTTTATACGCACGATTCTGGGGGCAGGAAGAGTGCTTCTTCTTGCTTCCGACCTTCCTCAGGGCCGATTCCACCACAATGGAATGATGGGGAAGCTGGTGCGTCTGGAAACCCGGAGAGGGGGGCACCCGATACCGGGCATGCATGGCTGCAGGCGGTGCCGGTACCTGTAAGGGCGAGCGCCAAATCCCGAGCAGGAGATCCCGCAGGGAAGGAGGTAAAGGAAGCATTACGTCTGCCTGTTCCGCAGTACCCGGACTTAGCGAAGGGCCCGGGATAGGAATGGCGAGCAAGTCCGCCATGTCAAGGAGGAAGTCCTGAAAAGACGGCTCTCCCAGAGGGGCTATCCCGGGGGAGGCCGAGGCGGAGGGGCCCGCTTGAGCACCAGGGGACCCACCGTGCTGGTGCACGGGAGGAATCGCTCTAAACAGAGGAGGGTACTGACAGCCCCAATTCGAGGCAGTCGGTACTGCATCGTCAGAGCCCGGGATCGACTCCAAGGGGGGCATCGAAGGGAGCGACGTCCCCGACGGGCCCGCGGAACTCGGCCTCGGCCCCGATTCCGGGGGCGGGTCCGCCCCCGGGGCAGTCCGCAAAGGCGGTTGGAGTGGTGCCGAGGCCACTGGAGAGCAGACGAGCGCAGCACTGCGCCGTCGGAAGAGACCGGGGTCGGATCCGAAATGCGCCGGAGCCACGCTTTCCAGACTGGAGATCGATTCGAGGCTGGGCATCGAACTGAGCGACGCCTCCTGAGGGGGCCCCGGTGTCGGCGGCCGCACCGGTGCTGCCATTCCCGCGAATGGAGTCGGGGTCGTGACGATCGGTGCCGAGGGCAACGAGGGCTTCCCAGGCCGAAACTCGGCGAAGAGGGAAACACCCGAAGTCGGCTCCGACGCCTGGAGAGAGGCCCTCCTAGGCGCCGGGGTTCTGCCCGCGCCCGTTTTATTGAGCGGGAAACCCTTACGGGGCGTACTACGTGGCCTCGAGGGTACCCAGGTAACCCGCCGACGAGCCCCGGCGGGGAGCGAGATGCCCAGCCCCGGCTCCGTGGCCGCGGCGCTTCTTTGGGTCGACTCGACCGAAGGACCCGGGTCCCGCGGGCAGACTCCAGTGACAAGTGGAGCACTCAACGCCCGCTTAGATGCCGGGAGGTCGGTGGCGTCCGGGGGAGGCCCCGGCCCCGTGCAAGGTGGGGGTGGCGACCCGCCCGACCGGGATAGATCGATCGGCTCCGCAGGTGGAGCCCGGAGACGACCCCTGGCGAAGCACGGGGCTCTTGTTCCCGAGACCGCCGCAGGAGGGGCGGGGCCACGCAAGGTCAGTACCGCCCCTGCGGAAGCCGGGGACGAGTCGATCGGCCCTGGCGGAGCCGAGGGCACCCGGTGCCGATCCCCGGCGGGGAGTAGGGCCACCGACTCTGACGCCGATGCCGAGAACTTGGTCCCGCTCGAAGCGGCCACCACCTCCGCGCATGGCTGGGGTGCAGGCATGCCATACCGGGTCAGGTTGGTCCGACGATCCCCGGTGACGAGTGGAACACTCGACACCAACGCCGATGCCGGGGAATCGGCACCGCAGAAAGTGGGTACCGCCCCCGCGCAGGGCCGGGATGCCGTAGAGCCAGACTGGGTCGAGTCGATCGGCCCCGAAGGCACCGAGGACACCAGTCGACAGTCCCTGGCGAAGAGTGGAACACTCGACGCCGGCGCCGCTGCCGAGGGATCTGCACCGCTCGAAGCGGGTGCCACCCTCGGGCAAGGCTCGGGAATGTTCTGTGAGGAGCGAACCTCAGGAACAACCCGAAACCCTGTGGAGGTTCTGGAGCCCGAAGACTCCCTCCGGGGTGTAAGGGACTGGAGGGGGAGGCCGGAGCCGTCGTCATGTAGCGCATGAGACTCACCCCTCAAGGCTCGGTTAGTCTTAACAGACTGTTGTTGGGTTACCTGATCCTGGCGAGGAGAGAAATCCGACGACCGCACCTCAGAGGGAAAGACGTCATCGAGGGACACTCGAAACAGGGAGGGTCTTCTCCCGACCCTGAAGCCCGGGGAACCGGGGGAGAAGGGGTCAGGGCCCCAACAGGAGAGACACCAGGCGTTGGAGTCGGAGCAGAAGACAGCGTCTCCACAGTGGGGGCACTTCTTAGGGGAAGAAGGCTCCATGCTGGAAAGCCCGGTAGGCCTCAGAATAATACGAGGAAGATGCTCCTCGAAGGAAATAAAGGAAACAAAAAAATAAGGAAAAAGGGGGCACCAACGGTGCCAGAGTCAGCGGGGAAAAAACCGCGACCACAGGAAACAAGAAAAGAAAAGAAGAAAAGGTTTCTGCGGTGACAGGAGGTACGTCCTGTCGGCTCCGCGGAAAAACGAAAACTGGGGAGAGGCAGTGGGAAGGGCGCGAAGCTACCGCGCAGGCGCGAGGGATGCTCCCAAAAGCCTTCTGATTGGATGCTGGGGAGCATTCCCGTGCGGGCTCCGTCGGCGCCGACGAACCCCATATGTGAAGAATCATTCCTGCTTGTTCCTGGAGATTTGAAGAATTTCAAGTTCTTCGGCCCTAGGCTCTTTCTCCGATGTCACTGTTATGGACAGACCCTGAACAACATAGCAAATAAAGTTTTGAAAAGACATGTCCTCTGAAGGGGACATGCGACGTTGTGGAGATGGAGATGGATCCTTCCAGGACAGTTCTCCTGTCCCGGGTATCAGCCGATTCATCGTCTGCCGAATCAAAATCCGAAGACTCAAAGTATCGATGGGCAGGGTGTTCCTGCTCTGCACGTACTCAGTACCGATCAAAACCAGTAGCTGAGGCTTGTGGTGCCAAAACCTCGGTACCAGAAACAGATTCGAGGGCCGGCATAGGCGGCAGCGTGGTAAGCGGCAAAAAAGTTGAAGCAGGTTGTGTCGGTATTGGAGCTGGTACCAATGCCTGCACAATAGACTGTACTGATTTTACTGGTACCGAGGCCGCCAGTAAGGCTGCTAAGCTCCGCTCGATGGCCAGGATACGTTGATCCATGGAGCTTGCCGATGCTTGGGTATCGGTACCGGAATTGCGGGCCACGATCCCTGAGCATGGCACCAGGAGCTCTCCAGAGGTGGAGGTCTCAGGAGGGACCCTACTAAGGCTTTGGAGGGAAGGTTCTCTCGCCTGGGTTGTTTGGCTGGTGTGTCCCCCCTCCAGGGCAACACCCGAGGCATCTCGATGCTTAGAAGGAGATCTACCCTTGGAGGGCCAGCCAGTCTTCAATGAAGACTTAGGTTTCGATACCTGAGATCCTTGGGAGGAAGATAAAGCTCTCAATGATGTTGATGCTAAAGATACTGCATCGGAGGCAAAGACGGTGCCCAGCTTTGCAGTTCAATTCTGTAGGCTTCTCTTTGTCATCTTCCTATAAAGAGGACATTCTGACGGTTGATGATCTGGTCCTAAGCATTTTAGACACCAGTCATGAGTGTCTGTGGCCGAAATGGTACTGCCACATTTGGAACACTTCTTAAAACCACTGGATGGGTTTTCCATTTTGTCTAAGACAAAAGGGAAGGCCTAAGCCTAAGATGGCATTGATGCGGCTGAAGGAAAGAAATTATTCTTTCCCTCACAGAAGTTTTTTTTTTTTTAAAAAAAAGAAAGCACTGATGGGGGTCAGTGCCAGCGTCGACAGAAACGCAGACGTGACCACAAAAAATAAGAAAACAAATTTTCTCCGGTGACAGGAATTACTTCTTGTCGGCTCTGCGGAAAATGAAGAACTAAGGAGGGAGAGCTGGAAAGGCAGGAAGGCAGCTACACAGGCACAGTGGGATGCTCCCAAAAGCTTTCCTATTGGATGCTGGGGAGCGTTCCCGCATGTGCTCCGTCAGTACCGACGTCACCATATGTGAAGACTACATTCCTGCCTGTTCCTGGAGATAGAGAGAGTAGAGGCAAAGATGACCCCAAGGTTATGAGCTGAGAAACAGGGAGGAGTGTAGTGTTATCCATGGAAAGAGAGAAGGCAGGAAGGGGGGAGGTGGGTTTAGGGGAAAAGATGAGCAGTTCAGTTTTGGCCATGTTCAGTTTCAGATGGTGGTGAGACATTCAGGCAGCAATGTCAAATAAGCAGGCAGAGATTTGGGCCTGGATTCCTGGAGAGATTTCAGACAGAAATTTAGATCTGAGTGTTGTCAGCATAAAGATGGTACTGACAACCATGGGAGGAAATAAGTGCACCAAGGGAATGCTTTTAGAAAGAGAAAAGGAGAGGTCCTAAAACAAAGCCCTGAGGTACACCAACTGAAAGCAGGATGGCAGTAGAGGTGGAACCACCAGAACATACACTAAAAGTACAATGGGAGAGGTAAGAAGAAAACAAGGACAGAACAGAGTCCCTAAATCCAAGCCAGGACAAGGTATCAAGAAGAAGGTGGTGATCAACAGTGTCAAAGGCAGCAGAAAAGTCAAGAAGGATGAGAATTGAGTAGAGGCCTTTGGATTTGGCGAGGAACAAGTCGCTGGAGACTTTGGCAAGAGCTGTTTCTTGGAATGCAGAGAATGAAAGCCAGATTGCAGTGATCCAGAAGGTCTTGAGAGGAAAGAAAGTCAAGACAGCGGCGGTGAACCGCTTGTTCAAGTAGTTTTGAAGCAAAGGGGAGGAGAGAGATATGCAGATAACTAGAAGGACAGGTAGGATCTAGAGAAGGCTTTTTGTGGAGAGGTGTAATCACAGCATATTTGAAGGCCACAGGAACAGTTACAGTAGAAAGTGACAGATTAAGGATATGACAGATGGAAGGGGTGACAGCGGAAGATAGAGCTTAGTAGATGGGTGGGGATGGAATCAGAGGAGCAGGTAGTCAGTTTGGAGGAAGAGAAAAGATAGCGTAGTTACTCACCTGTAACAGGTGTTCTCCAGGAGCAGCAGGAATCAGTCCTCACATATGGGTGACATCGGCGCCGACGGAGCCCTCGCGGAGCAATTTTCCCCAGCTTTCAAAGAAAGCCTTTGGGAATTGCAGCGCACATGCGCGGTCCTCTTCCCGCCCAAGGGTGCCATCTTGCTCAGTCATATGACATAGCTAAAAGACAGCAAAAATTAGCAAAAACTAAAGTATATAACTGCAACTCCAAGGGGAGGAGGGAGGGTTGTGAGGAATGATTCCTGCTGCTCCTGGAGAACACCTGTTACAGGTGAGTAACTACGCTTTCTCCAGGACCAAGCAGGAAGTCAGTCCTCACATATGGGACTCCCAAGCTTAAGGCTACCGGAGACCCCAAGCACAAAAATGAGCTCCCTCAAGGTCAGTAGCACAGAAGGAAGGAATCTTCTCTGAATATGTCTCCAACCGGTAGCCCAACATCCGGGACGGAGGGTAGGAGTTGCCTATACCTCGAAGAGGTTACGGAGGACTGCCTGTCCGAAAGCACTGTCCCTGCGGGACTCCCTCTCCAGGCAGTAATGGGCTGCAAAAGTCTGGCTTGAAGACCAAGTAGCGGCCCGGCAGATGTCTGCCAATGGAACAGAGCGGAGGTAAGCTACCGACGTAGCCTTCGCCCGAACACGATGAGCTGTGACTCTACCTTCCAGCACGAGGCCGGCTGCCTCGTAAGCCCAAGCGATACAGTCCGCAATCCAGATGGACAGAGTACGCTTGGAGACAGGGAGCCCCAACTTGTTGGGGTCATAAGACACGAAGAGCTGAACAGCCTTTCGGTGCTCCCGCGTACGTACGGTCAAGGTAGAAGGTCAACGCCCTTCTACAGTCCAGGGTATGCAGGACCATTTCAGCTCGGCTGGAGTGTGGCCTGGGAAAGTAGGTCGGAAGTACCACCTCCTGGTTGATGTGAAAAGGGGAAACCACTTTGGGAAGAAATTTAGGGTGAGTCCGTAGGACTACCTGGTTCTTGTAGAACCTAGTGTAAGGAGGATCAGACACCAGGGCCTGCAGCTCACTAACGCGTCTAGCAGAAGTGAGGGCTACCAAGAACAAGGTTTTCCATGAAAGAAAACGTAGCGGACAGGTAGCCATAGGCTCAAAAGGCGGACAGGTAATCCGCTGCAAGACCACATTAAGATCCCAGTCCGGGGCTGGCGGGCGCAAAGGTGGCTTAAGGAGAAGGAGGCCTCTGAGAAAGCACAGTTACTTACCTGTAACAGGTGATCTCTGGGAACAGCAGGAATTAGTCCTCACTTATGGGTACGTCGGTACCGACGGAGCCTGAGCGGGAAAGCTCCCCAGCTTCCCAGAAAGGAAGCTTTTGGGGCCTCCCACTGCACATGCGCGCTGCCTTCCCGCCTTCCTGACCAGCTCTCCTCAGTTCAAGTTTATAGCTGAGACAATAGAGAGAGGAAAGGAAGATAGATAGAAGATACAACTCCTAGGGGAGGTGGGTGGTTTGTGAGGACTAATTCCTGCTGTTCCCAGAGATCACCTGTTACAGGTAAGTAACTGTGCTATCTCCAGGAACAAGCAGGAATAAGTCCTCACTTATGGGGACTCCCTAGCTAAGATGCCTGGGAGATCCCCTTCCAAGGGTTCGCCATCTTCGTATGGATCTCAGGCATCCATCCTGGGAAGGTGGGCAGGAGTTGTTCAAGTATGGAACAGGTGTTTGAGGACAGCCTGACCAAACAAGGCATCCCAGCGGGAGTCCTTGTCCAAGCAGTAATGGGCTGTGAAGGTATGAACCGAGGCCCATGTGGCAGCTCGACAGATCTGATCTATGGATACAGAGTGAAGATGAGCCATAGAAGTGGCCATGGCTCTCACATTGTGAGCTGTGACATGGCCTTCCAGAGAAATATTTTTACTCTGGTAAGCAAAGGAAATACACTGAGCAATCCAATTGGAAAGTGTACGTTTGGAGACTGGAAGTCCCAAGTGAGAAGGATCAAAAGCCACGAAAAGCTGGGAAGACTTTCGATGTGGCTGAGTCCTGTTGAGGTAAAAGGCAAGAGCTCTTTTACAATCTAAAGTATGAAGGTTCCTCTCTGCACTGGATGCATGAGGAGCTGGAAAAAAGACAGGTAGATATACCTCTTGATTAAGATGAAAGGGCGATACCACTTTGGGCATAAAGTGGGGATTCGTCCTAAAGACCACCTTATCATGATGAAACCTGGTATAAGGTGGATGAGCCACTAAGGCCTGTAGTTCACTGATGCGGCGAGCCGAAGTGACTGCAATAAGGAAAAGGACCTTCCAGGAAAGAAATTTCAAGGAGGTAGAAACCAACGGTTCAAAAGGTGGCTTCATAAGCTGACCCAGAACTAGGTTCAAGTCCCATGCTACCGGAGGAGGTCGGATGGGAGGCTTAGTTAGAGTCAGGCCTCTCATGAACCTTGCAACAAGCGGATGAGAGGAGATAGGTTGTCCATTTATAGGTTTTAAGGATGCTGCAATAGCACTCAAATGGACTCTTACTGAATTCGTCTTAAGGCCTGCATTAGAAAGATGCAGGAGATAGTCTAGTAGAGAATTCAAAGGAAGTGCTAGAGGGTCAAGACCCTGTTGAGCACACCAAATGGAAAAGCGTTTCCATTTGAAAGCATAGGAACGCCTCATGGAGGGTTTCCTAGAGGCATGAAGGATATCTTTCACTGGTTGAGAAAGATTGAAGTCATGAAGGCTTAGGCCTTCAGTAACCAAGCTCTGAGGTGTAGGGACTTGGGGTTTGGGTGCCACAAAGTCCCCTCCTCCTGAGACAGAAGGTCTGGCGCAGCTCCCAGGTCCAGAGAGGGTCCCTGGGAGAGATGCAGAAGTAGAGGGAACCACACTTGGCGTGGCCAGCGTGGAGCTATGAGGATCATCGATCCGTGATCTCTCTGGAGTTTGAACAGAGTCTTGGGAATCAAAGGAATGGGTGGAAAGGCATATAGGAATTCCTGACCCCAATGCAGGAGAAAGGCGTCGTTGGCCTGAGCTCCCTGACACGGATTCCTGGAACAGAACCGGGGAAGTTTGGCATTCCACGGACTTGCAAAGAGGTCTATGTCCGGGGTTCCCCATTCCTGAAAGATTCTGCGCATCTGGTCCACATGTAGGGACCATTCGTGTGGAAGCAGAACTCGACTGAGTCTGTCTGCCTGAGAGTTTTGAACCCCTGGAAGATAGACTGCCAGAAGATGAATTTGATGCTCTCTGGCGAAGGCCCATAATCTGAGAGCTTCGTTGGAAAGCGACAGAGAGCCTGTCCCTCCTTGTTTGTTTATGTAGAACATGGCCACCTGATTGTCTGTCTGGACTAGGACGGTCAGGTTGACTAGGAGGGTATGGAAGACTTTGAGGGCAAAGAAGATTGCTCGCAGTTCCAGGAGGTTGATGTGAAGGGTGGTCTCTTGCGGAGACCAAGTACCCTGAGTGGAGAGGTGTTGAAGATGGGCTCCCCACCCTGTTTGGGAGGCATCTGTTGTGAGGGTTGCTTGGGGCAACAAAGGTTGGAAGGGGGTCCCCAACAACAGATTCTTGGTGGACATCCACCATTGGAGGGACCAAAACAGATGCTTTGAGGTGAGTATTTGGTCGGAGAGCGCTCCTGATGCTTGAGTCCACTGGGTGGCCCAAGTCCATTGAGCTGCTCTCATATGAAGACGAGCGTAGGGCACCACGTGTACCGTGGAGGCCATGTGGCCCAGAAGTTGTAGCATTTCTCTGGCTGTCAAGTGACTGCTGGACTGAGCTTGGGAGGCCAAGCACATCAGACGTTGGCCCCGGACTTGAGGGAGGTAGGCCCTTGCAGTGGTGGTGTCCAACTGGGCCCCTATGAATTCCAGAGACTGAGTAGGGGTAAGTTGAGACTTGGGAAGGTTTACCACCAGTCCCAGATACTGCAGAATGTGCCTTGTGCGGTCCAGGGAAATCTGGGCCTCTGACTGAGACGGAGCTCGGATGAGCCAGTCGTCCAGATATGGGAATACAAAAATTCCCAGACCTCTTAGAAATGCAGCCACCACTGCCATGCATTTGGTGAACACTCTTGGAGCAGAGGCTAGACCGAAGGGGAGTACTCTGTACTGGAAATGTTTTCCCTGAAACAGAAATCTTAGATATTTTCTGTGGGATGGATGGATGAGTATATGTGTGTACGCATCCTTGAGATCTAGAGAACAAAGCCAATCCTGACTCTGAAGGTATGGAAGGAGAATGCCTAGAGAAAGCATTTTGAATTTCTCCTTGTACAGAAATTTGTTCAATTCTCTCAGATCTAGGATAGGTCTGAATCCCCCTGTCTTCTTTGGTATGAGAAAATAAGGGGAGTAGAATCCTGTCCCTTGTTGAAGAAGAGGAACCTCTTCTATTGCCCCTTGGGCAAGGAGAGAAGAGATTTCCTGACCCAACAGGTCCAGGAGAGATGGGGGAGAATTGAAGTGCCTCACCATGGTATGTGGAGGAAGGTTGGAAAAATGAAGTTTGTAGCCCTCTCTGATGATAGAGAGGGTCCAGTGCTCTGATGTAATTTGCCCCCATCTGGGAGCAAAGTGAGCTAACCTTCCGGGAATGGTGAGGGGCTCTGGTTGTTCTAGAGCCAGAAATGTTAAGTTCTCTAGGGGCAAGTCAAAACCCCTGAGGGGGTTGAGCCTGCTGAGGAGTGGCAGACGCTGCAGGCTTTGACCTTGCCTGTTTAGGTTGCTGACGTTTAGCAGCAAAGCGAGGCTGAGAAGATTGTTGGCCAGTATTTGTGGAAAATCTGGCCTTCTTGTAGTAAGGCCTCTTGAAAGACTTTTTCTTGGCAGGAGTAGAGGTAGACTTAGAAAGTCTATCTAAGGTAGCATTTTCTGCATCCATTTGAGTGGCTTTAATTTGCCAGTCTTTACCAAATAAGTTCTCACCTGTACAGGGCAGATTCCGTAAGCCATCCAGGACCCAGGGTTCTAGGTCAGAGGCCTGGAGCCAAGCAAGTCGTCGGGCTGCAATGGCAATGCCCGAAGCTCTACCGGCACCTTCAAAGGAATCAAAGGCTGCTCTGTTGGAGAACTTAGAAACATCTAGAAGCTGTTTCACTATAGAAATGAACTCCTCCTTTCTATCCTCAGGGATAAAGGAGGCAAAATGCCGTACCTTTAGGGCAAGTTCCCTGAGAAACATGCCCATATACAGACTGTAAGAATTAATCCTGGCTATAAGCATACTAGCCTGGAAAATTTTCCTACCAAAAGAGTCTAGGGTCTTACATTCTCGCCCTGGAGGGGTAGAAGAGTGCCTTTTGGTGCTCTTAATCTTTTTCAGCGCAGACTTCACCACAATGGAATGGTGAGGCAGCTGAGCCTTTTGAAACCCAGGAGAAGGAGGGACCCGGTACACTGTGTCCAACCTACGAGAGTAAGGAGACAACGTTAGAGGAGCCTCCCATAAGTCCATCAAGTGTTCTTGAAGGATTTCATGGATAGGCAGGGTGACTGCCTCTTTAGGAACCTTAGGGTATCCTAAAATATCCAATTTTTTTGACCTAGGTTCTTTTTCAGAGGATGTGGTAATAGAAAGTCCTTTAGCTAGTTCTATAATGAAGTCTTGAAATGACAAATCCTCTGGTGGAGACATTCTCCTCTTTGGGGAAGAAGGGTCTTCATGAAGAACTAGAGACAGCTCATCAGAGTCCTCAGAGGAGTCAAAATCCTCAGAAGAATCAGAGTATTCTCTATTTGCTTCCAACACACGATACGCATACCGATCGGTATCGACATCGGGCGTACCAGGTATGGGATCAGTATCGGGTGAAAACCCGGATCCGGCATGCGGAACCGATCTGCGTTTGGAAGTCGATGGTCTCGGTTCCGGTATGGGAGACAATACCGGAACCGGACCCGGTACCGCTGAACGCGGTACCGAGGGCGTCACAGCTTTAATAAAAGCCAGCATGGCCTGCTGCATGGTCTGAACAGTATTGCTCATAGACGCCACTGCTGCCTGGATGTCGGTACCGGTATGGGCCGGTACCCCAGAGCAGTCTAACAGGTGATCAGTCGAGGCCGTGCCATCGATGTCAACCTGTAACCCCATAGATGGTGCTTTGGAAGCCAGAGCTTTCCGCCGGGGTTGTTTGGCTGGGGCAGGATCCTCAGATTCAAAAGTGAGAGTCTCTCGATGCTTTGAAGGAGATTTGCTCTTTGAGGACCTGCCCGAAGAAGGTTTGGTTACCTGAGATCCATCCGGAGAGGAAGACCTGGATGACTGTGATGCTGGATTATCTGAAGCAAACAGCACATGGAATTTGTTGGCCCGGTTCTGCAAACCACGTTTAGACATCTGGGAGCAGGATGGGCAGTCCGGAATGGAGTGGTCAGGTCCCAAACATTTAAGACACCATTCATGGGTGTCTGTGACAGAAATAACAGCACTACACTTGGTACACTTCTTAAAACCAGGGGCTGGTTTCTCCATGAGGAGAATTTGTATAGGCCTGAGGCCTAACCGAAGTCACCAAGTTGTGCAAGATAAAGATTTTTTATTTTTTTTTTAAAGAAAAGAAAAGAGAGACCGGCGGTACCGGTTTCGGTATGGGGAAGGCAGGTACGCGGTCTAAAGAAACAAACTAAAACAATAATTTCTTCAGCGGTGACAGGAACACGACCTGCTGGCTCCGCGGAAAAAGAGAAACTGAGGAGAGCTGGTCAGGAAGGTGGGAAGGCAGCGCGCATGTGCAGTGGGAGGCCCCAAAAGCTTCCTTTCTGGGAAGCTGGGGAGCTTTCCCGCTCAGGCTCCGTCGGTACCGACGTACCCATAAGTGAGGACTTATTCCTGCTTGTTCCTGGAGATACCGAGCCACCAGAGGGTGGCTGGAAAGAGGTCTACCATCCACAGGCATGTGATGCGCAGAAAGAGCACTGAGATGGACCTTGACCAAGTTGGACTTAAGTCCAAGGTTAGAGAGAGAGAGCAAGTATTGCAAGACCACTGATGCTGAACAGGAGAAAGGATCTTGAGACTGCTGAGTACACCAGACGGAGAACCGACGCCACTTGAGAGCATAGGCCTGTCGGGTGGAGGGCCTCCTGGAGGCCAAGACGACCTCCTCCACATCTGGAGGTAGCTGCAGAGGAGCAAGGACTACCCTTTCAGCAGCCAGGCCATCAGATGAAGGGACCGGAGATTGGGGTGTAGGAGAGTCCCCTGATCCTGCGACAGGAGGTCGGGCTGAAATCCCAGTGGAAGAGGAGTGTCTACCGCTAGCTGCATCAGAAGCGGGAACCAAGGTTGTCTCGGCCACCGGGGAGCCACTAGGATCATCGATGCTTTGTCTCTGAGAACCTTGAAGAGCGCCCGAGACACCAGTGGCATGGGAGGAAAGGCATACAAGAGGCCGGTGGACCATGGAATTAGAAAAGCATCCGCCGCTACCCGGAGAGGATGTGGCTGTCGAGAGCAGAATCTGGGCAGCTGCCGGTTCAGAGGACTGGCAAACAGATCCATGGTGGGGAGGCCCCACTTGAGAAAGATCCGCTGAAGCACCAGCGGATCCAACCTCCACTCGTGTGGCTGGAGGATCCTGCTGAGCTTGTCGGCCAGGTAATTTTCTTGACCTGGGAGATAGACAGCCCTGAGGAGGATGCCCTGGCGGACTGCCCAAGAGCATAGCCGTTGCGCCTCCTGACAGAGGAGGAAGGAGCCTGTTCCGCCTTGTTTGTTTACGTAGAACATGGCAACCTGGTTGTCCGTCTGTATCAGCAGCGACTGGTGGGACACCAGGTGAGAGAAGGCTTTGAGCGCTAGGCGGATGGCTCTGAGCTCCAGGAAGTTTATCTGTTGAGCAGACTCCCAAGGAGTCCAAAGTCCTTGAGTACATGACCCTTGGCAATGTGCTCCCCAACCCAGGAGGGAAGCATCGGTCGTTAGGACCTGAGAATGCGGAGGGGACTGAAAAGCCACTCCTAGCACTAGGTTGGGTAGATGAAGCCACCATCGCAGAGAGGAGACCAGCTGGTCGGAGATCTGCACAGAGTCCGCTAGGCTCCCCGTGGCCTGATGCCATTGATTGCGAAGGCACCACTGCGCAGGATGCATGTTCAGTCGGGCATTGGGGGTCACATGGACTGTGGAAGCCATATGGCCGAGCAGTCGCAGAAAGTGCCTGGCTGAGACCAGCGCATTGCTGTGAAAGTGGCCGGCGAGATCCATGAGCCGCTTGGCCCTGTCCAGAGGGAGGAAGGCCCGCGCCTGAAGTGTGTCCAACCTGGCGCCGATGAACTCGAGATTTTGAGAGGGGAGCAAAGTGGACTTTGCGAAGTTTATGACAAAACCCAAGTGCTGGAGCAGAGCCACAGTGCGATGAGTGGCTTGAGCGGCCTCTGGTGAAGATGGGGCTCTGATGAGCCAGTCGTCCAGGTATGGGAACACAAACAGACCTTGAAGTCTCAGATAAGCCGCCACCACTGCGAGGCATTTGGTGAACACCCTGGGTGTGGAGGATAGGCCAAAGGGCAGCACTCTGTACTGGTAATGATTTCCTCCCACAACAAATCTGAGATATTGTCTGTGGTCCGGATGAATGAGGATATGAGTATACGCATCTTTCAGATCCAAGGAGCATAGCCAGTCTCCCTGCTGGAGGTAGGGCAGCAGGATTCCAAGGGTAAGCATCTTGAACTTTTCCTTTGCAAGGAACTTGTTGAGGTTTCGCAAGTCCAGGATGGGTCTGAGGCCTCCTGTTCTTTTTGGAATCAGGAAGTACCTGGAGTAAAACCCTTGGCCCCTCAGGTGGTGGGGCACCGGTTCCACGGCTCGTTCTTGAACAAGACTTGCTAACTCCTGAAGGAGTAAGTCCCTGTGCAAAGGTAGTCTGGGAGGCTCCCCTGGAAAGTAGGAGGGAGGTACCTGGTGAAAGTGAAGAAGATAGCCCTTTTGAACTATGTGAAGTACCTAGGTATCTGTGGTGATGTTGGACCACCTTTGGGCAAAGTGGACCAGCCGGCCTCCTGTGCTGAGAGAAACCAGCTGAGGGGGAGAGGCTATGCTGAGGAAGTCAAAAACCCCCACCCTGCGGAGCAGGGGCTGGTGGTGCAGGCTTGGGGGCTTGCTGCCTACGGGACCCATTACCCCGTCCCTTGGCCTGCTTTCCCTGTGGGGGAGCTGCTGAGGCCTGATACTGAGGGTAGTATTTATAGGCAGCACCTTTCCTCGGGTAAAAGGGCTTTTTCCCCGAGGCCTTCTTCTTTTGAGAAGGGGCAGAGGTCTTCCTTGAGAGACGAGTCCTGGTGAGAGTCTCCGTCTCGATTTGTGCAGCCTTCTCATCCATGGGCTTGCCAAAGAGGTTATCACCTCGGCAGGGGACATCAACCAACTTGTCCTGTACCCAGGGCTCAAGGTCGGACATCTGAAGCCAAGCCTGGCGGCGTCCACCGATGCCGGCCGCAGTTACGCGAGCCGAAGCCTCAAAACCATCATAGGCTGCTCGAGATATAAACTTGGAGCACTCCCGAATACCAGTAGACAAGGTTTGGAACCTCTGCAAAGGTTCGTCGGAGAGACCAGCAGAGAACCCGGCTATTTCCTTAGCCAGGTCTCGGAGATACATGCCCATGTAGAGCTGGTAAGTCTGGACTCGACAAGCAAGCATAGAGCCCTGGAAGCACTTCCTACCGAGGGCATCCAGGCTTCGGGCTTCCCTACCAGGGGGCACCGAGGAGTGCATTTTTTGACTCTTAAGTCTATGCATGGCCGATTCCACCACCATGGAATGGTGTGGTAGTTGTGCCTTTTGGAAGCCGGGGCTCTTGCGGACTCGATAAATGGAATCGACCCGCTTGCTTAACACCGGCGACGCCGCCGGGCTCTCCCACATGCGGAAGAGAAGTCGTTCCAGCATCGGAGGAACCGGTACAATAAAGGCCTCCTTCGGGGGAGAGTCATATTGGAGGGCATCGAGTTCTTCGACTCGAGGTTCCTCCTCGGGATCTGCGGGGAAGGCCTAGGCCTTGGCCATATCCCTCACAAAGTCCGAGAACCGGGTATCCTCCGGGGGGGACTGTCTCCGAAGTTCGGACTCGGGGGAGTCCGAAGGGACACACCGAGTCCGAAAGGAACCAGGTGACTCTTCGTCCTCAGATTCCCAGGCCGACTCCTCAGAGGAGGAGTCGAGCGGCTCCGGTCGAGCGGGCACCGATGCTATCCGCTCCGACGCCGAGGGAGTCGGTGTCGACGACCTCGGTCCCGAACGGGAGGCCGAAGGAGACCTCGACCGAGGATCGACTCGAGCCCTCATGGACTCGAGGATCGGCTCGGTCTCCGGGGTCGATTTGGAGGTCGACGTCCCGGCGGTCAGGGCAGAAACACCGGCGAGGCCAGCGATCAATACCCGCTGCTGGTCCATGAAGGCAGTCAGACTGCTCTCCAAGGCCGTCAACCTGAGTCCGAGCTCAGGAGACCCAGCAGCCCCCGACTCGGGCCCCGACGGCGTCGGGCCCGACGTCGGGTCCTTCGGAGGCGAGTCAACGAGGACAACAGTACTCACGTGAGCGGGCAAGTCCACCTCGAGTCGAGGATGTTTTGACGGCGTCTCCATCTCCGAGGACCCGGGATGGGAATCGGGGCTATGCGACCTGGCCCTCGAGGAACCAGGAGTGTCCACCGATCCCGCCCTCTTCCGATGATGTTCCCGGGTAGGAGACCCCCGTTCAGAGGAACTTCGACGATGCTCAGGACCAGAGTCCCGAGACGTCGAAGCCTCTGACGAGGTCCGAGCCCGGCCGGAGTCAGAGAAGATACGCTCCCGCTGATGCTGCCGACTCCTCAACGCTTTTGAGGACATTTTGCCGCATGGCCCACAGATCATGGAGTAATGATTGGGTCCGAGGCAGCGGAGGCAGAAGTCATGAGTGTCTGTAAGGGACATGAGTTTCTTACAGAGATCACACTTTTTGAAGCCGCTGGCAGCCATCGGGGGAAAAAGGGCCCCTGCGAGGTCGAATGACCGGGCTGCCAGGGAAAAAGGAAAAAGGCGCGAAATCTGTCACGAAGGACAAAAAACCGAAAAATAAGGAACGGACTCGCAACCGGCGTCGCGAGTCCGGGCGGGAAAAGAACCGGCGTCGAACCGAAGAAAAAAGAGAAAAATAGAGAAAAAAAATCAACTTTTCGGCGGGGATTCACAGACAACGTCTGTAGGGCTCCGCGGAAAAAAGAAGACTGAGCAAGATGGCACCCTTGGGCGGGAAGAGGACCGCGCATGCGCGCTGCAATTCCCAAAGGCTTTCTTTGAAAGCTGGGGAAAATTGCTCCGCGAGGGCTTCGTCGGCGCCGACGTCACCCATATGTGAGGACTGACTTCCTGCTTGGTCCTGGAGAATTGCAGTTTCCTCCTCAGTGATTTCAGAAAAGGAAGAAAGGGTGATCGAAGTTGAGGGAAGGATTTGGGATTGAAGAGGTGGAAGATGAGGTGGAGGTGACCCTGCAGAGAATTCAAGACTAATCTTCTGGACTGTCATGGAAGTAGTCAGCCAAGGTCTGGGCAGAGGGTGAAGGAGGGATTGAGGGAGGAGGGATCTTGAGAAGGGAGGAGCATAGCAGAGACACAGTGAGGGTCAGAGGCAAGAGCTAGTCAGATGGACATAGTACTCTTGCTTAGTGAGTGCTATGGCCAACTGGAAAGAGTTCAGCATGAATATGAAATGAGAGTAGTTAGCAAGGTTACACAATTTAAGCCAAATG
Organism: Ichthyophis bannanicus; assembly: GCA_033557465.1. Taxonomy (NCBI): domain Eukaryota; kingdom Metazoa; phylum Chordata; class Amphibia; order Gymnophiona; family Ichthyophiidae; genus Ichthyophis; species Ichthyophis bannanicus. Next base: position 557,198,184 of record CM066034.1, on the reverse strand, counting down.
TGCTCAGCTGAGCGGGCATAGGAATGTAGTTAGTGGGTTGTTGAGGACACCAAAAACCATGGGGGAGAGATGTACAGAAGTAGGACATCTAAACTCGTTGTTTGCGGGACTATCCTGTGACTAAAGAAGGGTCTTTACTTCAGCACCTCTCTGTATGAACGGGCAGGTTGAAACCACCAGATCACACCTCCGTATGATAAGAGAACAAATGCCCCAGGGCTTTACTCCTGCTTACTGGGAACCACCATGGCTCGGCTTAAGCAGAATGTCTGCATGCTGCTAATTCTTGTTATGTGAACTTATATTGTTGCTAAGACTCTGACTGAAAACACCCTGACTGCTTAGCTGATCAGAAGGGCTTGAATCCTCTCTAGAGCCAGGCTTATCACCCTGTTCTCTAGCTTACTGATTGGTCAGGTGGCTTCCTGCTTTTGTACAAGCAGACTCATAAGGGCTAAAGGATTTGCCCAAGGTCACAAGTGGGATCTAAACCCTGGCTTAATTGGCTCTCACATTGCTTCACTAAGCACTAGATGGTGGTAGTGCTTTGATGATGTGCCAGGCGAACAAACTGGTATTCATGGTAACTCTCACCCAAGGTACTGTTTACAGTTTATAATTTTGTTATACCCCATTTTGTTTAAAAAATGCAAAGTGGTTTACAGTCAACAATAATAGAGTGCTGAAAGGAAACAGAAGATGGGTAGATGAATAAATGATAAGAAAGAGAGCGTAGTTACTCACCTGTAAAAGGTGTTCTCCGGGGACAGCAGGAATCAGTCCTCACATATGGGTGACGTTGGTGCTGACGCCGACGGAGCACGCATGGAAGCAACTCCCCAACTTTCAAAGAAAACCTTTGGGAGATGCACTATGCATGCATGGTCCACTTCCCACCCAAAGTTGCCATCTTGCCTCAGTCTAATGACATAGCTAAGATGGCAAAAATAAAATACAGTAAAGAAGCAACTCTAAGGAGAGGAGGGAGGGTTGTGAGGACTGATTCCTGCTGTCCCCAGAGAACACCTGTTACAGGTGAGTAACTATGCTGTCTCCAAGAACAAGCAGGAAGTCAGTGCCATGGCGACCTGTAAAGGGTGAGCCGTGATCAGCAGCAGTTGAGTCCCTACCAAGAGACTCTTGCAAGACCAAAGTGTCCGGCAGAGAACCAGCACTCCAGTAGTCCGAACACAGAAGGGTCAAAGGGCAAAAGTTGCCTAGACCCCGAAGAGATTCCGAAGTACGGCCTGGCTGAAGGCACTGTTCCGTTGGGACTCCTTCTCCAGGCAGTAGTGAACTGCGAAGGTATGGACCAAAGTCAAGGTGGCGGCCCGGCAGATTTCCATCATAGAGACAGAACGCAGATATGCCACAGAAGTAGCTATGGCCCTTACATGGTTCGCCATGACCCTCTGGGTCCAGTGAGATCCTGCCTGCTCGTAGGCAAAGGTAATGCAGTCCACAACCCAAGTGGACAGAGTTTTCTTAGTCACTGGAAGCCTCAAGCGACTGGGGTCATACGATATGAAAAGCTGAGGTGCTTTGCAGAGGCCCTGGGTTTGTTGCAAGTAAAAAGATAGGGCTCTCTTAAAATCCAGATTGTGCAGAATGGTCTCCACCTTACTGGCGTGAGGCCTCAGAAAGAAGGTGGGAAGTACCACTGCCTGATTGAGATGGAATGGGAAAATCACCTTTGGCAGAAACTTGGGGTGTATGCAGAACACCACCTGTTCTTGTAGAACCTCGTGTGGGGGGGGGGGGGGGTTCTGCCATCAAAGCCTGGAGCTTGCTGACTCTGCAAACTGATTTGAGTGCTACCAGGAAGGCAACCTTCCAAGATAGATACCGGAGGTAGCAGGTAGACAGAGGCCCAGATGGAGGCTTAGTGAGCTGCGAGAGCACCACATTGAGATTCCACTCTGCGTGGTTTGGATAACATGAGGCTCCACAGGAACTGAGACACAAGGGGAGAGGTTTTCTCTCAATAGCATGCTGATGCGCTGCGATGGCACTCAGGTGTACTTGGACCAAACTGGACTTAAATCCCACCTGCGATAGGTGAAGCAGGTACTGAAGTATCACCTGTACTGAGCAGGAAAACAGGTTCGCCTGTCTTTCCGAACACCACACCAAGAATTGGCACCATTTGAAGGCGTATGCTCTTCTAGTGGTGGCTTTACGAGAGGCCAGAAGAATCTCTTCCACATCCTGTGAGAGTTAATGCTACCCTTTCAGCAGCCAAGCCGTGCGTGAGAGGGACCCCAGATTGGGGTGCAGGAGAGAGTCCTGCTCCTGTGAGACTAGCTCTGGAGCACGGCCCAGGGGAATCGACGATGCTGCCAATAGGGAGACAAGCAGTGGGAACCAGGGCTGCTAGGGCCATCGAGGAGCTATCAGCACAAGCGATGCTCTGTTGTGATGGACCTTAAATAATGCCTTGGCTACCAGCAGTATCGGTGGGAAAGGGTACGTTAGGCCTTCCATCCACAGGATGAGGAATGCATCGCTGCCAAATGAGATGGGTGCGGCTGGCACAAGCAGAATTGGAGCAACTGCATGTTGTCCAGGCTGGCGACCAGGTCCATTAAGGGGACGCCCCAGTGATGGAACAACCGTGAGGCTACCACTGGATCCAGCTGCCACTCGTTCGGCTGGAGGACCCTGCTCAATTTGTCTGCCAGGGCATTATTCTGGCCCTTAGGAGCATCCCTCTGCCTGCAGCGTAAGAGTAGAGGGCTACCGCTTCCTGGCAGAGGGGGTACGACCCTGTACCCCCCTGTTTGTTTACGTAGAACACTGAGAACTGATTTTCGGCCGGATCAGCACTGAGTGGTGTTGAAGTTGGTGGTGGAAGGCTTGGGGGAATAGGTATATTGCCCAGAGTTCCAGCAGGTTGATTTGCAGCTGGGATTCCTCCTAAAATCAGCAGCCTTGTGTATGGAGCCTCCCGCAATGTGCTCCCCAGCCCATTAGCAAGGTGTCTGTGGTGAGGAGCTTCTGGGGGTTGGGTGCCTGGAAGGGCATCCCAGCCTGAAGGTGGCATGGATTCTGCCACCATCCAAGGGAGCCCGCCAGCTGATGGGTCACCTTCACTCTGTCCCTGAGTTTGCATATGACTTAAGTCCACTGAGAGCGGAGGCACCACTGGGCTGCCCTCTTGTGCAGGTGGACATATGGGGTCATGTGAACTGTGGAGGCCATGTGTCCCAAAAGGCAGAGTAGTAGTCGGGCAGGTAGCATCTGGCATCGGTGTACCTTTACGGCTAGCTCCCTGAAGCATTCTAACCTCTCCTGGGGGAGGAAGGCTTTTACCTGGAGGATATCTAGTTGCACCCCTATGAACTCTAGAAGCTAGGCCAGAGTGAGTTGGGACTTGGAGTATTTATGATGAACCCCAGATGATGCAGGGCATTGATAGTGTGCCCGGTGGCGCATTGTGACTCTGCAGCTGTGTGCCCCTTTATGAGCCAGTCATCCAGATAGGGGAAGACGAAAGCCCCTTGAAGCCAGAAGTAGGCAGTCCACCACCCAAGTTGACAGAGTTCACTTTGTCACTGGGAGCTGCAGGGAGCTGGGGTCATAGGATATGAAAAGCTGTGGTTGTCCTAGGTCTGTTGCAAGTAAAAGGACAGGGCTCTCTTACAATCCAGATTGTGGAGAACGGTCTCTATCCTACCGACGTGAGGCCTCGGAAGGAAGGTGGGGAGCATCACCTCCTGGTTGAGGTGGAATGGGGACACCACCTTCGGCAAAAACTTGGGGTGTGTGCGGAGCAGCACCCTGTTCTTGTAGAACTTCGTGTAGGGGGGGCTCTATCAGAGCCCGGAGCTCGCTGACTACGAGTTGATGTGAGTGCTATCAGGAAGGCAAACTTCCAAGAGAGGCACTCCAGAAGCTCAAACAGAGGCTTAGTGAGCTGTGAGAGCACCACAATGAGATCCCACTCTGCCACTGGAGGGTGGATGGGGGGTTTGGTTAGCATGAGGCCCCACAGGAATCGTGACACAAGGGGCTGAGCAGAGAGCGATTTTCCCTCAACAGAATGGTGATGTGTTGTAATGGCACTCAGGTGTATTCTGACAGAATTGGACGTCAGTCTCACCTGCGATAGGTGGCACTGGAGTACCACGTTTACTGAGCAGGAGAAGGTTTGCCCACCTTTCTGCACATCACACCGAGAATTGGTGCCACTTGAAGGCGTACTCCCTTCCTGTGGAGGCCTTATGAGAGGCCAGAAGAATCTCTTCCATGTCTGGGTTGAAGGGAGCTAACACTACCCTTTCAGCAGCCAAGTTGTGAGTGAGAGGGATCCCAGGTTGGGGTGTAGGAGAGAGCCTTGCTCCTGTGAGAGTAGCCCTGGGTCTTGGCCCAGGGAAATTGGTGCCGCTGCCACTAGGGAGAGAAGCAGTGGGAACCAGGGCTGCCTGGGCCACCGAGCAGCTATCAGCACTACTGATGCTCTGTCGTGCTGGACCTTGAATAGTGTCTTAGCTACCAGTGGTATCAGTAGGAAGGCATACAGGACGCCTTCCGTCCATGAGATGAGGAATGCATCCACTGCCACCCTGGACAGGTGTGGCTGGCAGGAACAGAATCAGTGCAACTGCGTGTTGTCCAAATTGCCAAACAGGTCCATTGAGGGGACGCCCCAGCGGTGAAACAGCCATGAGGCTACTACTGGATCCAGGTGCTACTTGTGTGGCTGAAGGACCCTGCTCAGTTTGTCTGCCAGGGCATTGTCCTGGTCCGGGAAGTACATCGCTCTTAGAGGCATCCCTCTGTGTGCTGCAAAGGAGCAAAGGGTTACTGCTTCCTGTTTGTTCACGAGGAACATTGCAACCTGATTGTCAGTTTGGATCTGTTCTCAGTGGTGCTGGAGCTGGCAGCGGAAGGCTCAGAGAGCTAGGTAAATTGCCCGAAGCTCTAGCAGGTTGATTTGCATCTAGGACTCCCCTCTGGGACCAACAGCCTTGTGGTAGGAGGGTCCCGTAATGTGCTCCCCAGCCCATTAGAGAAGCATCCATGGTGAGCACTTCTGAGGGTTGGATGCCTGGAAGGGCATCCCGGCCTGAAGGTGACATAGAATCTGCCACCATCTGAGGGAGTCCACCAGCTGGCAGGTCACTCTCACTTTGTCCATGAGCCTGCCTGTGGCTTTGTCCACTGGGAGCGGTGGCACCACTTGGCTGCCCTCATGTGCAGGCAGGTATATGGGGTTACATGGACTGTGTAGGCCATGTGTCCCAACTGGCTGGTAGCATCCGGCATTGGTGTACCTCTGCGGCTAACTCCCTGAGGTGTTCTGACCTCTCCTGAGGGAGGAAGGCTTTTGTCTGGAGGGTATCTAGCTCCTATGAACTCTAGGTGCTGGGCTGGGGTGAAGTGGGACATGGGGTAGTTTATGACAAACCCCAGCTGCTGCAGGGTGTTGATGGTGCACCAGATGTCACATTGTGCCTCTACCACCGTGAACCCCTTTTGGAGCCAGTCGTCCAGATAAGGAAAGATGAAGGCTTCTTGGAGCTGGAGGCACTTCGTGAAGACTCTTGGTGACGAGGCCAGACCAAAGGGCAGTATCCTGTATTGGTAGTGCTGTCCTCCCACCATGGAAGTATTTTCTGTGGCTGGGATGAATTAGGATGTGAATGTAGGCATCCTTTAGATCTAAGGAACATAGTCAATCTCCTTGCTAGAGGAATGGCAGCAGTGTCCCAAGGGAGAGCATCTTGCCCTTCTCCCTGACCAGAAAACTGTTGAGCTCTCACAGGTCCAGGATGGGTCTGAGTCCCCCTATTCTCTTTGGGATGAGGAAATACCTGGAGTAGAAGCCTGTGCCCCAGAGGTGATTTGACACCGGCTCCACTGCTTTGTTGTTGATTAGGCCTGCTAGCTCAGTGAGGAGCAGAGTCTGGTGAAGGAGAGGCCTGGTGGGTTTCTCCTGGGAAGGGTGGCGTCTGCTGTAAGTGGAGAAGGTAGCTCTCCTTGATCATTTGTAGCACCCAGGTATCGGTGGCGATGGGGCTAGGCTGCAAGGGAGAGCCCCAAGGGACCCCACGGGGTGGGGTGGTCGTGCCCAGGCAGTCAAAAGCTCTCCCCAGGCTGGGCCAGAGCTGGAGCCTAGGACTTCGGGGCCTTTTGTTTTCTGGGACTATGTCCCTGGCTTTTTTGTTGCTGGCCATGTTGAGGGGCCATGTACTGCTAAAGCGCCCTTTCTTTCTTGGGAAGAAGGGCTTTTTCCCTGGGACTTTCTTCCGGGGTTGCACTGAGGTCTTCTTTGAGAGCCTGGTTCTTGTCATGAACTCGGTCTGCTGCCTTATGTGCCATGGGCTTCCCGAATAGGTTCTCTCCTGTACAGGGGACATCAATCAGTTTGTCCTGCACCCACTGCTCCAGGTTGGACAATTGCAGCCATGCTTGGCATCTTGGCCGATGACTCGAAGCCATTGTAGGCTGCTCGGGACAAATACTTTGAGCATTCTTTTATCATTGAGGTCAGGGTCTTAAACCTCTGTAGGGGTTCCTCATTAGGCCTGCCGAGAATCCACCAAGGTCCTTTGACAGTTACTTCAGATACATGCCGATATAGAGCTGGTAGGACTGGATTCGACACGTTAGCATTGAGCCCTGAAAGACCTTCCGGCCGAGGGCGTTGAGGGTTCAGGCTTCCCTGTCGAGTGGGATCGACAAAGTGTTTTGGCTTTTAAGCCGGCCCATGGCAGACTCCACGACCATGGAGTTGTGGAAAAACTGGGTCTCTTGGAACCTAAAGGTTCAGCATACCCAGTACGTGACGCTGAGGCGACGAAGTCTGTGTATGAGTCCGATGCCGCGCGATCACCTCAGTCGAGAACCACCCCAGAGGGTTTGTGATCTCCGGAGGATCTGAGGTCCGAGTCACAGGTGATCGCCGGGGAGGACCAGTGCCCCAAGGAATAGGACTTTGTCCAGTGCCGGGGGTGCTATCGAGGTCAGGGGCACTTGAGGACCGGCTTGATGTCTGGGGAGGCCCTCGATATTGAGGGTCCTGTCGTCGGGGTGAATGAACCAAATAAGCTGGACATGAACACCCGCTGCATGGCCACTAGGCAGATATACTGGGTGGAGTGGAGGAGTGGCCTAGTGGTTGGGGCAAGGTACTTCAGGCCGGAAGGTCGGGGGTTCAAATCCCACTAGAGGACAGCAACCTTGGGCCGGAAGGACTGGGGTTTCTAGTCCCACAGGTGCTCCTTGTGGTCTTGGGCAAGCCACTTAACCCTCCATTGCCCATGTTCCCTGTAAGTATTAGTGTATGTGTCTAATATCCCCGTGTGTTAAATGTATCCCCCAATTGTGTTGTGACCGCTTTGATTGAAGGATAAGGCGGTATACAAAACTGTCTAAATAAATAAATAAATAAAATACTGCTCTCTTGGGCGGCCATTCAGGTCTCCATACCAGTTGGCTCCGCAGCCTTCAATGCGGGCACCAAAGACTTCAGGCCTGGTGTTGGTACTGTCGGGGGGGAGGAGTCCTTGATGAGGATGGCCTTGGAGGTCCGAGACTGGTTGGCGGGTGCCGACGACTCCTTAAAGGGGAGTTTGGAAGGCCTCTCCTGCCCTGACCCTTCGGAATTCTGAAAATTTTTTTTCCTGCTGCCGATGGTGATTCTTTAAGGCCTTTGAAGTTGTGGTCCTGCAGAGTTCATAGTTGGAGTCATTATGCTGCGGGCTGAGGCATTGGAGGCAGCAGTCATGTAAGTGACACCATTTTGCCACTCCGATCACACTTTTTGAAGCCACTGGAGGCCATTGGAAAAATGGGGTCACCATTACCCAGCAGGGGGTCTGAGGCCTTCGGCTGAAAAAGGGCATGAACACCGGTCAAGGAACACCTTGATGAAAAATGTTTTAAGAACGAATGAATGAACCCAAGGAGCGACACCGAGGCAAGTGGGCTCAGGGGCAAGAAGGAACCGGTACACAAACCGGACAAAACATAACAACAAAAATCAGACTTTTTCCAGGGGAAACTGGACAACATCCGATGGGCTCTGCGGAAAAAAGGAGACTGAGGCAAGATGGCACCCTTGGGCGGGAAGTGGACCATGCATGTGTGGTGCATCTCCCAAAGGTTTTCTTTGAAAGCTGGAGAGATATTTCCGCATGGGCTCTGTCGGCGCCAATGTCACCCATATGTGAGGACTGACTTCCTGCTTGTTCCTGGAGAAAAGACAGATAGACAAAAATAGAAAGAGAGAGGCAACCCAGAGTGTGAAACTGCAGCAACCACGCCAACTGTTCTTAGATCTCTTGGACAAGAATTTGACACTGAGCAAACTAAGAACAAAAATCCATGAATCCAAAGTTAACCCTGCAGGGAGTATATGCACGCCCTAATCCAAAGCACCCTTTCCAGGTTTAAAGGCGCTGAACCTGGGAGCTGCAGGTAGACCCATGCACTGGGAACTGTCGAAAAGTAAGAACTCCAGAGCCTCAATCAAATCCAATTAAACATGCTGGAAGAAAAAATGCACAGCTCAATCGAGTGTATAACAGTCACCCAGACACTCCAAGCTCCAGGAGGGAATTAAACAATTCTTGGGATGCTTAATCACCCAGGTTGGTTCCAAGAGTGTTCCAAGATGTGGACAAATTCAACCATTCATTAAGGAATGGGAGGTCCTGAATTTCTAGATTATGCAGGAGGTAGTCATGACTGCGATGATTCTTAAAAGAGTGCAATGAGGCATGGCCAAGACAAGAGCAGGGACAAAACTAATAAAGGCAGGCCCATAAATGGAAGTGGAGAAACCAGTGAAGATACTCCTGGACAGGAATAAGGAAGTAAGCCTTGGAGCGGTACAAGGGGGATAGACACTCTCTATACCGGACCCATGCAACAAAGACTGACCTGAGAGTCTCCCAGCAAAACTGGGGCCCTATGGTGTGGAGTTCACTGCCTACAGCCTTAAACAGGGCCAGGAGCACCCGGTTCTTTTATTTTTCTTCCATTTTTTTAAAACTAGTTAGGGAGATGGGATACTGCCTGTGACCTTGAAGTGCGGGGGCCACAAAAGCAAAAGTCAATCATGGCAGAAGCGCTAAATAGATTCTTCAGCCACCGCTCCCTTGGGCCAAAAGCCATATAGATACTCCAGAAAGGCAGGTCAGATAGGCTCCACCAACTTTAAAGCATACTTCAGCTTGAGGAAATCTAGAATCTGAGGGCAAATATAAACCCATTGCAAGTAACCAGCGGAGATGCCTGCCAACCAACCATCCCTCAGAAAGGACTCATGGAACACACTATGAGAGCTTTCTGGTCTCTAAGAAGCTCCTACAGTGTCCCAAAGGCATTGAAATCCCTGAAGGGACCCTTCTCAGGCTGTGGCCCCATAGGTGGAGAAGACCACCAAAATAGTTCCTGGTCTTAAGCCATTGCCCGGCTCCCCAATGAACCCCATGTGAGGATGGAACATATAGACCCATTATCCAGGAGCCTCCAAAGGTCAGTTTCACCAACAGCTTCCACCAGATGCTGAAGGTCTTCCTAAAGGAGCCATCTGCTGTTACAGACAAGCTTGCTAAGGTGCAGCTGAGACATGGTCTCGGTAGGCCACAGCCGGAGCCAAGAATACTGTTGGGTCATAATGGAGGAGTAGCCTAATGGTTAGAGCACTGGCTTGGGAACCAAGAGACCAGGGTTTGATTCCCACTAGCGCTCCATGTGGACTTGGGCAAGTCACTTAACCCTCCATTGCCTCTGAAAAATCCAAGTTATCAATGTCCCTGTTCAATGTACATTACCAAGTTTAAGTTACAATGTAAACCGTTTTGACTGAAATGATAAAGTGGTATAAAAAAACCAAGTTAAATAAATAAAACAACATTATGGATTGAGAGAGGGGTCCTTTACAGGGTGCCTTCCTCCCCCCACCATCTCATCCCAGTCTGGCCTCAACATGGTGAGTCTTGGGTACCGAGGCAATTGCTGGATTCCACAGAAGGGCACTCAGGCCACCAGACTCAAACCACTGCCAGAACATCCTGGGCTGAAGCCTGAAGAGGGTTTACACCTTTGCTTTAAGGGCAACCTGTAGCTCTGTACATTTGGAACAGTCACTCACTATATCTCCACCATGAATAGGGCTCCAAGAGCATTCCAATCTTCTTTGGGTAGAGGCTTTAGCTGTGGTAGGATTAAACTACCTCTTAGTCTCAGCTTTGTGCTTCCCTTGAAAGAATATGAGCTTCTGTAAGCACATGGTGAGGGGAAGGAATGGGTAGGGATTCCTCCATTAGGACCAGGGTTCACTTTTGGAACCACTGCCAGAGAAGGCTCCACAAACTGAAAAGGCACCCAATCTGAATAGGGGCGGAGAGTTCCTTTCCGTGAGACAGACCAACTCCGACAGAACTGCCTCCATCGGTAGGGGAAGCTCATTTTCCACAGCATGCATACTCAGCGAACATAGAATAAAAAGCATTCCTCTTCCTAGGACCCCCCCCCCCCTGAAGGGGACAGGCCAGGCTCCCAGAAGAATGGATAAAACTCCTCAGTGGCCTGTGGGCTTGAGGCTGTGGCTGTCCTACCATGCTCCAAGATGGCCACCAAGCCCACCTTTGGGAAAAATCAGAGGAGACACAGCAGAGGTGCTAAAATAAGAATTGGTATGGGGTCCCAAACATGCTGGAAAAAAATGTACCCTGAGGCTTCATAAACACTCTCAGGGCAAAAAAAACTGGCAATGAAAAACACTGCAGTGGGGCTATAGGCTGCATAGAGTCATGCAGCTCAGCACTGCAGTGATAAAACAAAACAAAACAAAAAAAAAAACACGAGAAAAAAGAAACTGTGGCATAAAGGAATGTTAGCAGCTTTGAGGCCAATGGGAGAAACCTTGTAGTGCTATACAAATAAGTGGTAGTAATAGTAGTAGAGAAGGGTTGTCCCTGTTGCCTACACAAGACTGGAAAAGCCTGGCTGCCTTAGAGGTTTTTTTTTTTTTTTAAAGCTTCTTTATTAAAGCAGCCAAACTGAGAGCCAATTCAAAACAAAGAAAAAAGAAAGACAAGAAAAAGCAAAGCTTGCAGATAGAGGACATATTTACTAAGCCCCCTCAGGGACCCCATGGGTTTCTCCTTTTCGTTCTTTAGTCATCATTGGAACCCGTGGGTAACAGCCCTGGACACAGGGCAGCTATTGGCTCAAGGAGATAAGGGCATACCTGTGTCTTGAGCAAATGTTGGGCCTACAGGTCTCAATTTCACAGGCTAAAAAGACCATGGCCTCAGCTAGGGGAAACAGGCCTATCTGCACTGTTGCACCAGTCCACACACCTTGCCACCTACTGGACACAGACAATATTGGCTTCTCTCAGAGATGCAGCAGAATATGTACAGGTAATGTGATCACTGAAAGTTGCTCTGGTTTGCCTCCACTTGCTGGCTTAGGAATATAACCCACGTGTTTGGACTGGTATTGCTGGATAAGAAATAGTTCTCTTACAGTCATTAATACTGCACAAGGTTACACCCTTTTAATGCTTTATTCCTGGTAATAGTGTAGCTTTCATTTACTTGAAAACTGCAGAATATTTTTAAGCACTATCTTAAAATGTGGATGTGAAGCTGTTTGCAAAGATTCGCTGATCGATTAACTCATTCCAACAATGATCAAGTGGGCTTTGTGAAAGGTCTGTATGCTGTTCAAAATGTACAGAAAAAATTATTAGTTAGGGAGTTTTGCAAGATGGAGAAGTTCCTGCTCTAGTGATTAGTTGCAATGCCAAGACCTTTGATCAAATTAGCTGGAAATTTTTATTTGCAGCTCTTCATAAATATGGGATGGGGGCTATTTGTTTTTATTAGTCTTGCAAGCTTTATATTGTAATCCCAGGGCCACATTTTTGGTTTATGGGATTATCAGAATTTAGATTGGAGAGAGGGACAAGACAGGGCTGCCCTGTTGCCTCTGTTTTTTTCTTTTATTCCTGAAGCCTTTCTTGCAGAGTTTACTGGAGGAATGATAAAGTTGGAGGAATAAGGGTGGATAGCCAATTGGTGAAGTCTTTGGCCTTTGCAGAAAATATATTTTGATGTTAATCCACTCAGTGGATTCCTTACAGGATGTGCTGCATGAGTCTGCCATGTTTAGGCAGGTGTTGTGGTTTAGGAGAGACTCAGCTAAATCAGAGGCTCTCTCTTTTAATACTGATAAAGAGGTGGCTTGGGGAGGAGAGTGATTTTCTTTTAAAATGGGCAGAGGAGACTATGCAGTATTTGGGGAGATTTTGTAAATCAAATGAAGGCTTACTGTTAAGGGACACTAGAGATTTACTTCAGAATTGGGCATCATATTCAGTTTTACTATTAAGGCAGATTTTTTTAAATAAATGATTATAGTGCCCAAGTAGGGTTGCCAACTGGCTCCAGATGCGCTCGACAGGCTTGTTCCAGTCCTGTGTTTACCCAATTGCATGCAGGGATTTGTAGTCTTGCTTTTCTTATGGAGTGCAATGGAGAAATCAGAACTACGTGTCCCTGCATGCACTTTTGTAAACCCAGGACTGGATCAAGCCTGTCGGGCGCATCTGGAGCCAGTTGGCAACCCTATGCCCAAGTGGCTTTACATGATTAAAGTGCTGCTTCTTAACTTGCACCACAGGACATATTGGTTTTAAGTTCATTTTGATTAAGTTGTTGTGGTGCGGTAAGAAAGCTAGGGTGAGTTTACAGTTTAGATGAGCTTCAGGAAGAGTGGAGGCCTTGCCTTGCCGGATGTTTAGTTATGTAATGTTGCATATAGCTTGTGGCATCTGGGGGATTGGTTATGGAATTTTGAGATTTACTACTACGTTTCGTCAAGAAGGAATTCAATAAGTCCCTAGATGTTAGCTTTGCTTTTCATGTGCAGGCTGTTCATATTCCATTAAGTATTATTTATTTATTTATTTTATTTAGCTGTATTTATATCCCGCTTTTCACCGGGTCAAAGCGGTCAATTGGGAGATACATTTAACACGAGGGGATATGACACACATACGCTAATACGTACAGGGAACATGGGCAATGGAGGGTTAAGTGGCTTGCCCAAGACCACAAGGAGTGCCTATAGGACTAGAAATCCCAGTCCCTCCGGCCTGAGATTGCTGTCCCCAGGTGGGACTTGAACCTCCGGCCTGAAGTACCTTGTCCTAACCACTAGGCCTCCCTTATTAAGATCAATGTCTTGATTAGATCCTTCAGAGTAACCCCGAGATGTCTTTGTAGGCCTTTAGAGCATAATTCATCAGTTACACCATTGTTAACTTTGTTGAGGAACCTGGATTTCCTAGGGGAGGAAAGAGGTATGATTAGTGGTATTTCTGTAGCTTTGGATCAAATGGGTTTTGTGGACAATAACGGATTTCATAGATAAGGAAGGTAGGATCTTGAAGGAGACATGTTGAATCTATTTATTCAATTGGAGCAGAATATTTTAGGGCTTCACAGAAAATTGAAGACATCTATTTTCTCAGGTTTGGTGACTGTAATAATGATAGTTGGTTGTATATAGGAAGGTAATATTGTTATGAACCCCAAAGGGTAAAAATGTGCTGAGAGATTATTAGGATGTTGTAAGGAGACAAAAGTATATTCCGTGATTACATGTGATTTCTATATGTTTGGACATCAATGTGTCTAGGAATTGTGAAGGTTTTTATGTGAACTGCATGGATATTAATTTGTTTTGCGGTATACAAATGAAATAAATAAAATGAAATTGTTGTTGCTGTTGTGTGCCGTTGAGTTGATGCTGCCTCCTAGTGACTCTGTAGATGGTTGTCCATGTGGTGACTAACCCCTGGGTTTTCTTGGCAAGTGCACCCGAATTTACATTGCCAGGCCTTTCTTCCATGCAGTAAGCTTATAGCACTTGCCATTCCAAGGTGGTCTCCCATCTAATTACTAACCAGGCTTGACCAAGATCAGACAAGATCAGGCTCATTCAGGATGATGTGGATAGTTGAGGGAGACATATGGGTTATTTAATAAAAAACATTTTGCTTATCTGCAAGCTCATCATATCTCCTTTTATTGGTAGGGATTAAAGAGGGGTGGGAAGAAACTTTGTTAATGGATGCTGGAGAGGAGGGAAAGATAGCGGTGTTCCATAGAGTATTAACAACAGGGAGAAAAAGGGATATTCTGGGAATAATGACTAAATGGAATGCTAAGAAAGGTTTGGGAAATTTTCTGGGAATGTTGGCCCCATCAAACTCATTGTCTGATGTTAAATTATAGTGTGTCTCATAAGAATACTGAGCAGTGGAGCATAGGGGGAGGTAGATTAGGGTGACTGTAACGTGGGGAGGGATGTATTAGGGGTCTCCTTTTTATTGTTCTTAGGATAAATGATGTAGCAGGACTGTATTAGAGCACCTATTGGTCTAATATGCTTAAGGGACACTCTCTGGGGAAGGGTCTGTGGGGGAAAGTAGGGAATGATGGGTGGTTTAGATGGAAAAATAAAAAATTCTCTTAGTGTAATATGTTCCTACAGATGGCAGCGGTTGTTTGAAATGTTATGGTTTGTGTCATGCTGGTAATTGTTGGCTTTCATTTGTTTAAATACAGATGATTTAAAAAACAGTAAAAAAAATGTTCTCTCAAATTATCAACATCACTCATATTCTGAAAACCAATAACTAGAACTTTGCAGAGATACAATGGTTGGTAAGGAAGTGATATAATTAATAAAGCAAGTCAAGACAGCATAAAAGAATAATATAGCAACTTGTCCTCTTTACAAACAGAAATAATGCATATATTCATAGGATACAATTTCTGGATGAGGTCATACGCATGCTTGTAATTCTGAGTGAGGAAGCAGAGGGAGACTGTGGCGACAGGATTGTGGCACCAAGAGCGGTAGAGGCAGCAGAACAGGTTACAGCTTTCCTGTGCAGAGGAAATACAAAATGGTCACGTAAAACAATGGAATGCAAAGTTAATTTATAAAATTAATTTGCTGAAGTATACTATTTTACGGACATTAATTAGTGTTTGGATCTACAAGGTGTGACAAAAAAGAAACGAGACTGTCACACCTTGTATGCATCTCTGTTGAACATGGAAGGCAAGCTACTGAAATGTAAAATTTCAAGAATCTATGCAGCATGCTAGTGGCTTGCTCTGTAGGGATCAAAATACTCCACAGATCTTCATTCAATATTTTCCCCAGACACAGAATAATGGAAAAAGGACTTATTAAATTAGGCCTTTAGTATGTTTGAGTACATCATTCTACAGTTTCTAATACATTTCTGACCACGTGTCCAAGAGCTCAGAACTGGTGTAAAGTTCTAAGCATAACATAAGAACATAAGATATGCCATATTGGGTCAGACCAAGGTCCATCAAGCCCAGTATCCTGTTTCCAACAGTGGCCAATCTAGGTCATACGTATTTAGCAGTTTCCCCAAAAGACACAGGTTCCACAATGCTTGTATTGGGTCAAGCATTGATATCTTGGGTCCTTTTTTAATAATGGTTTATAGACCTTTCCTCCAGGAACTTGTCCAAACCTTTTTTTAAACCCAGCTACACTAACAGCCTTTACTACATCCTCTGGTAACAAATTCCAGAGTTTGATTACACGTTGAGTGAAAAAATAGTTTCTCTTATTTGTCTTAAATAGTTTACCCTGTAGATTCATTGCATGTCCCCTAGTCTTTCTATATTCTGATAACATAAACTATCAATCTACGTTTACCCGTTCCACTCCATTCATTAATTTATAGACCTCTATCATATGCATGGTTCTTGCCATGCAAAGTGGTTTCCTCAGTCTCCTCAATTAACTCCATGGCTCAAGGAATAATGCAGTTTTCAGGAAGGTGGGAGGAATTGTGTGCTTGATTAATCCTGCTGCCTGTGGAGAACACCTGTTACAGGTAAATAACTTTACTTCCTCCATCAATAAGCAGGATGTAAGCAGGCATACAAGTGGATGGACTCCCAAGCTCAGGGCTGCTCCTTTTATGAATAACTTTTCTATTGGTGCAGTTAGATAATTATGCAAGAACTGCAGAGATCACAAAGACTGATCAGCCAGTATTGCTCAATTCAATGCAATATTCTAAGACTTGGTCTAAGCAGTAGTATGAAGGAAAGGTATGGAGTGAGGCAGGGCTGTACCGAGTGTAAATCATGCCCTGTGCGACTTGCACATCGGGCGTGTGCCCCCCCACCCCCCGCTGTGGGAGAGAAGAGGCGCACCCAATTTGCAAGTCGCCGGCATGCTAAGCAGATCTGTCCCTCCCTGCTTAGCATGCCGGCGAGAAGGCTTAAGGGGTGCATTTTAGCTGTCTTGCATTGCCTGCCACCGCTGAGAGAAGAAAAAAAGTGGCAGCAGCAGGCAACGGCAGACAGCTAAAATGTGCCCCTTAAGCCTTTGCGCCCTGTGCGGCCGCACAGCTCGCACAGGGCTAGGTATGGGCCTGGAGTGAGGACAAAGTAGTTGATTTACAGATGCTTTCCAGAGAAGCACAATTTAAAAGAGCTACAATAGTCACAGTGTCTAATTTGGTGAGGCTTAACTGTATTGGCTACAGGGATTCCAGTCTTACAACAAAACTGAATGCACGATATTAACCAATAAGCAAGGCCTGCTTCGCCAGTGGAATGCCAAGATGTTGGGGCTGAAGAAGACAAACAGCTGCATAGACTTTCTGAAGGATTCAGTTCTTTTAAGATAGTGAGAGCTTGTTTCCAGATGAGAATGTGTAAGGATTTCTCATGTGGATGTTTATGCGTTTTAGAATAAAATGCAGGAAGCACTATTTTCTTATCAGATGAAAAGGTGTGACCACCTTTGGCAGGAATTTAGGATGAGTACATAGTAGGACATGATGATGAAACAGAGTGTAAGGTTTGCACACTGGATGAAGGCTTGAAGTTCACCAGTTCTTCTAGCGAAAGTAACAACTACAAATATAAAAGTGCCTCTTCAAGGTTAGATTTTTGAGAGACAAGGTGTCCATGGATTCAAATGGCAGTTTAATGAGAGATGTAAAGATGACATTCAGGTTCCATGACACAGGAGGCTACTGTATTGGTGATTTGACATTAAGAAGCCCCATTATGAATCTGGAAATTATGGAACAGTGAGCAGCTAGAGTTCAGTCTATGAGGACATGACAGGCTGAGAATGCAAAGAGATGTACTTTCAAAGAGGATGTTTGCAGTATTTGGGGGAACATCAAAATGGGTTTCGTCTGTTAGTGAAATACCAGACTGAAAACCTTTTCCATTTAAATGCATATGAACATCTTGTGGAAGGCTTTCTTGCTGCCACCAAGATGTCTTGGACTGGAGGTGGTAGACCCAAGGAATCAACTAAAGCACTGATCAATTTCCACATTGTCAGAGACAGTGATCTTAGGATGGAATGCAGAAAGGAACCCCCATTCTGTGTTATCAAGATCAGAAAGGTTTGGGGCCTGCAGAAAATTGAGAACCGAGTATCTTTTAAGAAGAGGAAAATGGAAATTACACTTACCTGGTAATTGATGTTCCTTGAGGGAGTACAGTTCAGTCCTCCACCACTGGGTAGTGCACCTCCTCCTGCAACATGGAGACTGGACAAGTCAAACTTGTGACATCACCGGGTATATCCTGCTGGTCTTCTCCCATGATCCCCCAGTGACCTACTGTCAAAGCAGACTCAAAGGAGCAAACAAACAACCAGTTAAAGTACTAAATACAAAGCTACGCTCAAAACTTCAACTTTAAAATCACAGGGCCCCAAAAAGAAAGGCCGAAAACACCCTTCTCCGTGCCCCTGTCCCCCTGCGCACCAAACAGCGGAAGACAGAGAGCTAGAAGGAAAGAGAACTAAGGAAGAGTATAGGCAGAAAAGGTTGCTCTCGCGATTACCTGCCAATCAGAGCCCGTTGCCGATTCTAGGATCCGAAAGCATACTCGGAACTGACGCCTCGCGTCTTAAACATCCATCCCCGGGCGGGAATGAGGACTGAACTGTACTCCCTCAAGGAACATCAATTACCAGGTAAGTGTAATTTCCATTTCCTTATCGGTCCTACAGTTCAGTCCTCCACCACTGGGATGTACCAGAGCAGTAATCATTGGGAGGGACCTATCCAGTCGGCTCGGCCCCTAAACGAACAGAGCAGGCACCGACCCCAGCCCGCTCCTCACGTCAACAGGCGGTAAGCCAACCAGGAAGACACGACCGAGAGCCCACTTGGATCCTCTTCACTGGTGAAAACAGCACAGAACTCTGCCCCAAGCAGCGCTAGTGCTTCAGAAAGGCAAACTCGCCATCGCAAACACACTGAACGCCCTAGAAACAGACCTACTGAGAAGGCTACCGGAGCTCCGCCTGAAAAATCCGCTTGAGCTCCCCCTTGGCTCTCGACCCCACCAGGGTGTCAAGTGTTAGCAACCGCTGCTCTCCCGCAGAACCCGCCTCCACGGAGGGACAGGCAGCGAAGAGACCTCCCAGAAAGCGACAGAACCTCACCTAAGGTCCAAGGAACGCAGGTTACAAGCAAAGTGTTCTTGCGTAAGTCCCAAACCGACAACTAAACAGGCACAGCCGGATTCCACGAGGGAGAACGGAACCGAGGTCCATCCAGACAGAGGTGGGAAGCAAAATGAGGGAAATGGAAAAACCACCAGCGTCAAACACCCTATTTGTCACACCTCTTAAGGGCTTTATTCTTTGCAACACAAAGTAGTTCTACAGCTATGTCCTGGACCAGTTGGAGTCTTTTTAATTGAGAATGTGGAATGCAGCTAAGCAATGAGTTGCAATAAACCAAGCGTGATCCACCAAGGGCATATAAGAGGGTGTCAAGTGCCCCAGAGTCCAGCGTTGTTTCAGAAGATGTGGAGTCTTACATGGTGTGACAAAAAAGAAAGGAGACTCTGGTAGCCACGCCCACGACGCAATGCCAGTAGGCCAACTGCTTACATCACCTGGATATGCCCTCCGGAATTGGAGGAACCATGCAGAAGTAGCAATCGCCGACGTGATCCATGGGCCCTCTCCAGATCATTGGAACCGCAAAAGACTTTGATGGTCTTTTCCCATCCATCCACAGCCTGAGATCTGCTACACATGTATTGCAGCATATGTGTGGCGCCTAGCTTTTATCCTGATCTTTTATTCTGCAGCCAAAATATAAATTGTAGGCTTTCTGAACCGCCACAGTCATATGCCATTTTTGTGATGTAAAAGTCACATCACCACAACTAGAGCAGAAATTATCTGCATGATTAACACCAGGACGAGGAATCGCCAAATATGCTGTGAGTGACCTATCGGTATAAAATAAATATGTCTTTTTTTTTTTTTTTTTTTTACTGTCAAGCGAGGCAAATTCAAGTAGTGACTGCATCAACTGGTTTTATTTATTTATTTATTTATTTATCTATTTCTTCTATATTTTTTATCTATTTTTTATCTATTTATATTTATTTATCTATTTCTTCTATATTTTTTATCTATTTCTTCTATATTATTTATCTATTTCTTCTATATTTCTTCTTTGGACAGTTATTTCGATTGGTTGCAAGTAAAGATTATGCAAGCTCACGCAAATGTTGCAGAATACACTGGTAATGGTCCCCACTGACTAATGAAGAGCACATATCTTAGCAACCAGACCCAGTCGGCCATTTTCACTATGACCTCTGAAAGGCATAGAATGGACCGGGCCACGGCCCCGTACCAATGCGTCGACGCTATCCAGTAGCCTCATATGTCCTCTGCTAAACATCGACCCGTCGCCGCAGACTGACAGGTCGCCATGAGGTCCAATATGGGCTGACCGCATCTGAGCACACGCGGCGCGCACACCGCCTGATGCAATCTCACTCCTCCGGCAAACACTCGGACCCCGCTAAGGACATTCGCCACCACAGTGTCCCCACCGAAACGCAGGCCGCCAAGGCTTCAACCGCGCATGCTGTCCCTTCGCTCGGGCCACCCTGACCACCCGACCGACTCCACCCTGCCGATCAAAATAGGCCACCATCCCGGAGATCTCAGACAGCACCTACAGCGCTCGATCCGCTACCGTGTCCGTGAATGTCTGCCACGGCTGACGTACCGCGTACCGTTCCAGTCAGACGATGGAACACTGGGCGTGCTGCGTACACTAAAACGCCTTGTACATAAAGGATCCCCAAAATGTAGCTGAGTCTAACCACGCTCCGGCCAAGCTCCCGGAAGAAAGGGACAGAACCTTATAAAAAAGAAGTGGGGACAATTAGGAAGGCTTTCCTGTTTGATTATTCTTTTTTTTTTTCCTTTTTACAACTCCATAAGAGCCACAAGGCACACAACCGAACAGGGCATTGTCCAGAGAACGCAAGACCCCTCCTCCAGGCTGACTCCACAGCCTAAACCGGCAGTCACCTTGGCTGATGCCGAGCAGCGCGGAAGCCAACTTGTAAGCCCAGCATATGAAGTATGCCTACTAGTACAGCATTCCACAATGGAGGGACATGTAACCGGACGGCTTTGAATATGAACCTACAGATATCCCGCGCTTGCTCCAAGACAAGCACTGTGCAGCCTACTGGTCTACTCGGAGCACCGCCACGACCCGAAGACCTAAACCGGCCAGCAAAAGACGACGTACGCTGGGCCCGAAGGAACCTGGTTGAACGGATCCCAGCACTCCCTGTATCGTTAGGATCAGAGCCTCCCCCCAAGGACTCAGCCCTGGCTGGAACCGGCTGAGCATAACTCCAGGCCCTGCGGCGAGCCCCCACGAAGAAGTGGGACGCAACGATGCCTTGAGGAAATGGAAGGCCCAATGGGTGAAGCAAGTTGCTAGCTGACCAAGGGAGTAAACCCCACACGCGCACCTCAACGGAAGGTCGGAAGAACCGAGGATTCTGGTCCCACAGGTGCGCCTGCTAGCCTTTAACAACATACACCTCCGCAGGTACAAAAAACGTAAATTGTGAGCACCTTCAGGGGTAAGGGGAATAGACGACAGCCTCCGACTGGTGACCACCTTGTCTTGCACAACAGACAGCAGCACCCCACCAAACAAATGATTGGGAATATATGACCTCAGAAACCCCAAGACAGAGGTAAAACAGTAGAACGTGCAGTGGACGTGAATTTCCAGATCTGCCAGCCCCCCTGCCCACATTGAGAAGAGGCAGAGAAGAACTGGACCGGCGGATCTGGAGGGGTGCCTTCTGGACAGCCGGGCCACCGAAGGGAAAGCTGATGACTGAGGCCCAAACTCCTCAGAATGGCCCCGTCTTGCATTGGCAACCCCATGCAACACCATGACAACCCCGCTCACGATATCCCAAGCGATCTCTGTCATTGCTGCAACAATCACCTGAGCATGAGATCACAGACGGAACACGGACATGCAGACGCACTCAAGGAGAGTGCACCTAAGAAGTATGAGCCTATCCAACATCCAGCACCACATGTCCAGGTGTCCCACTCCTGTCACCCAAAACACAGGACGCTTGAACCTAGGTGACCATCATAGCAAAGACAGGGAGGCCTGACTGCCGCTATCAACCCTTCCAGGACCCTGGAACACTAAGCCCCGGACTGTGCCATCCAGCAACACTTCTCACGATCCCCAGCAGGGGCCTTTCCCCAGATGGCCCAGATGGGCAGTGTTCCCGCCAAATGGGCAAGCTGCGCTCTGATAACATAGTGCAGAAAACCAAATCAAAGTGTCTTAACCTAGCTAATTTTTGTCTAATAGTGATCATTCATAATATCAGCCAGGCTCAATCATAACATTAGTATTAATGATCTCTAAAGATTGAAGAGTTACTAATGTAACACTAATTGGGTTTTTTTTTTTTTTTTTTTTTTTTTTAAAGAGCTTCAAAGGCGATCTTGGAAACTACAGACCAATGAATCTGAGTTCAGTGCCAGTTAAATGATAGAACTTGTTCTGAAAAGCAGCACCAAGCTGTCTTTTCAAAGGGTTAATAAACATGTGAGTAAGCCAAATGATATGTATCTGGATGTTTTAGAAGGTACTTGACAAAGCCCCTTATGAACTTCTCCTGAGGAAGGAGATGATGTGCTATTATAGAATGGGAAATGGATCAAAAACAGGAACACAATAGGACTAAATGGCCAGTTTTCTACAGGAGACCCGTAAATAGTGGAATGTCTCGGGATCTGCACTGGAACTGGCATCTGGTAACATCTACTGCACTGAAATGATCTGGAAAAGAGATCAGCAAGCATGGCGATCAAATTTGCAGATGGCATAACGACATTTAGAGGCTGTCTGCACAATTTCCAAGCGTATAAACATGGAAATAGCATCCTTATGTAAATGACAATTTCAGAAAGGGCTCAATTTGTAGGTGGTTGTGCCGCCGATGATGACCCTGAATGGCCAAATCCTAGCACGGAAACCTGCTGCTGACAGACATCGCTAACTGCCAGAAAGCAGACAAAGGTAAAGGCACCCCCCAAGAAGTAAAAACCCAAACCAATCACATTGCATTCAAAGAACTATAAACTATCATGAAATTAAAAGGAAATTAAAATTAGAATTAAAATTAAAAGTAACAGCAAAAGGAAGTCCTTATCTGGGTGTAGCCGCATGGAACAGCGTCGTCTGCTCAAACGCGGGGCTGCTCCGCTCTCCGCCACGAGGCCTCAGCCCTGCCGAGAAAATGGCGCCAATCTGAAGCAGGCCCGTTTGGCGCCAAACACCACAGAGGCGGCAAGAGCTCAGAGCCCCTCCATGCGGACTCGAGAGACTCCCTTGTGGCGTCGGGATGCAGCAGTTACCCCGCTGTAGCTGCTGGGTGAAGAGCTGTCCAGACACGCTGCTGCCTCGCGCCACCAGAAGTAGCAGACGCTGCGAGCCCTGGCCCACCAGCTAAAGAACCTCGAACGGCCTGAGGCTCCCGCCGCGATGGGAATCTGCCGCATGGACACTGCCAAAATGCAGGTGTTCCACAGAGCTCTCCCCCGTACAGTCCTGGGGAGAGATCATCACCGGGCACAGAGACCGAAGAATCCCAAGCAGAGAGGCTAGCTGGCAACGTGAACTTTGAAAAGGGACAGAACCCCCCATTACACAAAGGCAGACTAGGTGAAAATAAAATAAAGTAAAAGTAAATGAAATTAAATGAAAATGAAAATGAATTCAATTTACAGGATTACACCTAAAGAAGGGCAAAAGAAATGCAAGGTAAATCAAATCCTGACTAACTGCTCCTAAACTGCTTCTCAAGTGAGCCCAGCACCTAGGCTCACTACGTCCTCATGCTGCATGGAGACTGGACACACTGGGGGATCATGGGAGAAGACCAGCAGGATATACCCGGTGATGTCACAAGTTTGACTTGTCCAGTCTCCATGTTGCAGGAGGAGGTGCACTACCCAGTGGTGGAGGACTGAACTGTAGGACCGATAAGGAACCAGTTCTGACCAGGACAGTATTGTGCTATGAGAATCAGTGTGTTCAGCCATCTTTGAAATTTGTGCAGTGTTTTTGCTATTAGAGGACTGGGTGGATAAGTGTAGAAGAGAGGCCAAGTCCAATCTATGGCTAGTGCATCTACTGTATCATTAGCTGATCTGGAGATAGGTGAACTGGACCACAGAAGGGTAGATTTGTGTTTCACTACTAGCAGACAAGTCTATTTGAGGAATGCCCCAGTCCCAAAAATGTCCTTTATGGTTTGAGAGTTTGTGGGGTTTGTCTGTTGCCTGGTTCTGATTGTCTGGTATGTATGTGGCTTGAATTTTTATGTGAATGGAACCTCAAAGTCTCATGTTTGTGCTACTTTTCAGGGAACCTACTACACAAACTACCTTGTTTGTTGAGGAAAAACATGGCAACTTAATTGTCTGTTTTAAATTGCAGTGATTGACCCCGAAGCAGATGAACAAACATCTGGAGGGATATTGCTTTTCATGCCAGGTAACTGAAATGGAACATTTTCTTTTCTTTTTTACCAGGTTCCCTGAGTATGTCAAGAACCAAGGTGGGACTCCCAGTCAATGTTGGAAGCATTTGCTATTAGAATGAAACAATTCTGGAGGTGCAAATCAACACCATTTAGCAGGTTGATCTGCAATATGTTCAGCCTGTGGCCTATGGGGAGCACTAAACCTTTTGGACACAATGCATTAGTTTTTGCATTCTATCTTGCAGAAGGAAAGCGTTTGCTTGCTATATGTCTAGAAAAGTTCTTATTAAATGCAATATGCTTTGTAGGCAGAAGGGTTGCTTTTCTGATGAATGTGTTGAAGGAGATTTTACACTCCCAAGAGAGACAGTTAGCTACTTTGATGAAGCCAGTCTTCGCGGAATGGAAAAGCAATCAACAGACATTTGTTAAAAACTCAGGGGGAGAGAGGGCTAAGGAGAGAAATGAAGGGAAGTGCTTTGTATTAGAAATGCCTGGTGTCCAGAATGAAGCGAAGACACACTTGCGTTTGGGATGAATGGGTATTTGTGTATAGGCATCCTTAAGATCCTCAAACACAGCCAATCTCCTTTAAGTAAGGGAAGATGGAAGCGAGAGTGTGCATATCTATGTACCTGAATGTAACGCGCTTTGAACTACATTGGAAAGGTGTGAGCTAAATACTATATATATATATATATAATATATATACGAGGGGTGTCCGATATTAAAGGTACAGGCCAAAATTACACTAACATTTGTATGTAAAGAAATTATTCAATACGTTCCACCAAAAACTACATACTTTTGTTTACTTCTCCACATAATCGCCGTAAACATTGAGACATTTATCCCAGCGTGACACTAGTTTGAACATCCCTTCACGGTACAGTTGCGTGTCAAGTTGCTTGAAGTAGTCCATAACGGTGTCTTGCAAGTCCTCCTGATCTTGCGGAAGTTGAGATCGCATATGATTTCATGACCAGAACTCTTAGGAATGCCAAACATTTCAGCAATTTCACGAACTTTAATGTGACGACCTCCCTAATCAGACGTTCGACAATTGCGCAGTTGTCATCCGTGTGTGAGGTCCTTGGTCTGCCTCTTTTCTTTTCTGGATCATCATTCAACTCCGTTCGGCCATCTTTAAACCTGTTACACCAGATGCTGACTTCTTTTAGGCTTAAAATGTTCGGGCCATACACGCCCTCTAATCTGCGATGAATTTCGCTCTGCTTAACTCCTTCGGCTTGCAAAAATCTGATAACTCCATGTACCTCAAACTTCGAATACTCTGCAATTACACACGCCATGTTTGTTTGCTTCCCGAAAACTACTCGTAATTTGAGTGTTTAAAAAAAACAATGCTACAGACTCTCCTACTACGAGTACAAGTAGTCCTGCATATGACAGCACTATTGTGCATGCGGAGCCGGTATGATTGCCACCTGTACCTTTAATATCGGACACCCCTCGTAACTGTGTAGCTGGGACAATGGAGGGTTAAGTGACTTGCCCAAGGCCACAAGGAATGCTATTGGGGTTCAAACCCTTGTCTCTCTGGCTACCAGGCTGCTGCCCTAATTAGACTACCCCTCCAGAAGTTGTTCTTACTCTTCTAGTAAAAGGGATCCTTCTACTAAAATGTGGTAAAGAATTGCAGCCACTGAATTAACTACTGGGGGGGCATTCCTAGGATCTGCCCATGCAATTAACAAAGAAAAAAAACGTGAAGGCCAATTTTAGAGAGGATGTGGAGAGCAGAATTAAGATATAAAGAGCCTCTTGTAAATACACATAAGGACATGCAGGAGTGCATATCCACGTTTCACCACATCCAGTGGGAGAAGCGATTTTAAAAAGTGCCATGTTAGGGAAAAATGCATTCAGCTTTCTCCAGTATGCATGGAAGTAGCTTCTTAAAACTGCTGCTTCCAACGTCCACATAGAAACATGTCAGCAGAAAAAGACCATATGGCTCCTTTGAAATATTATAGTCCAACACCCTCCAATCCCCTCCTGCCAGCAGCACAAGTCCCTCCACCCGCTAATCATCTGCTCCCCAGCCAACTACACCCACTGATCACATCCTGATATCAAATCCCCACTCACGCCTACCTCCTGACATTAATTACTCCAACCCACAACCCCTGCAACAACCAGACTCCTACCCAACACCTCCCCTAACAAAGCAACAGAGTAAACAGTGGCAGATAAAGATTAGCACAGCCTATCTAGTCTGCCTAGTAAGGTGCTTATACTTTGGGTTATACTGTAATTGGAGCTCTGTGCAGGTTACCACCTGACATCAATTAACCCAATTCCCCCCATTACAGCCCCACCCTCTGAAATTCCTACCCCCCCTTCGACGTGACCTTCCCCCAGCTCTTAGTCTAGTCTAGGACAGGGGTTCTCAACCTAGTCCTCGGGACACACCTTTCAAGTCGAGTTTTCAGGATAACCACAATAAATATGCATGAGAGAGATTTGCATGTACTGCCTCCATTGCATGCAACTCTATCTCATGCATATTCATTGTGGTTATCCTGAAAACTTGCTTGGTTGGGTGTGTCCCTAAGAATGGGTTGAGAACCCCTGGTCTAGTGGGAGCAGCAATTCCCAGTTGCTGCTGCTCTTGTAAATCCTGGTTTCAAATTTGGCAGCCTAACCCTTACTGGTACTACGAATATAAAAAAACCTTCTATTTTGAATTATTGAATGCTGACCAGTAATCTTTGGTTGGGGTTGAGTTGTGGGCTTTAGTAGACGTGGACTGCATCTCAAACTACATAGTTTTCTTCTGTGTTATATTTCTGGGACTCTATTCCCAATGATACTTTAACTTTTCTTGTTTCCTTACTCATCTTCCGAGCACTTTAATTTTGTTTTCTGCTCCCTCTACTGATTATCTTATTTCTGTATACTGTAAACTGCTCTGAAGTGCAAATGAAAGGCGGTATTGGAAGCTTCAAATAAACATAAACATAACATGAGATTACCACTAAGGGTCATGGGTGGCATTTTGAACTCATGAATTATGAGAGGAGGAGCAACTGGGAAGGGACTATTCGAGCTTCATCATTTTCTTCCTCTCATTCAACCATTCACACTCTCTCTTAGAGTACCTCATGCTCATCACTGTCATGTCTCCTCCTCTCTCCCCTATACTCTCCTGCTCCTTTTCCTATCTGGTGATATCAACCCCAACCCTGGTCTCACTAGACTTTTTTCACACTCCCAAGGCAGATCAATGCCCAATCCCTCAAATCTTATTCATGTCCCTAAGTTAATGACAAAATGCCTAAAAGCAACAGCCAATAGGGCTTTTTCTGTTTATGCACCCACAGCCTGGAATGCCCTCCCCTCTGAAATTCGAGCTATTACGAGCCTTGCCCCATTCAGAAAAGTGCTAAAATACCATCTATTCCTAAAACACTACCCAGAAAGCAACCCAGGGAAACACATGACAAGCCCTCTGACCCCCCTCTCTAACTGCTCCAATACCTTAACCCAACAAGAGAATGGATAGTTCGGCGTACCCCTTGCATGAACCCTCTGTTACCGTCAATTATGCTCAATTGTGAATATTCTTAAATCTGTAAATGTGCTGTAAATAGTTCTCACCCAAGTTTATTATCCTGTTGATTGTAAACACAATGTGTTTTTGTTACATTGTACTATTGTTTCTGTTCACTGTAAACCGCACTGATTTTAATAGCGCGGTATATAAGAAATGTAAATACATAAATAAATAAATAAATGTCCCTCTTCTTCCTCCCTCTTCTCTCCCTTTCTCTTGTGCCTTGTGGAATGTACGCTCTTTCTCCAATAAACTTGCTTTTATTCATGACCTCTGTCTCTAATGCTCTGTATCTTCCTTCTCTAACCGAGACTTGGTGTCTCCCGGAAGATTCTGATTCAGTTGCTGCCCTCTGTCATGGAAGCTACCTATTGTCCCATATGCCTCACACTCTTGGCTGTGGCAGGAGCGTTGGGTTGTTACTCTCTCTTTCCTGTCAATTTCAAATCCTCATTCTGCTTGTCTCAACTCCTTTTCTTCTTTTGAAGTTCACTCCATCTGCCTTTTTACTGCACCACTTCGCCAGGTATCTGTCATTTATCGACCACCTGACAAGTCCACCTCTACCTTTCTCACTATCTGACTCCTGGCTTTTCTTCTTTTTGGATGCATCTTCCCCTTCTCTTATTATTGGGGATTTTAACATTCATGTTGATGACACCTCTAACCCTCATGTCTTAAAACCTCTTACCCCAACCTTCTCATTCAACCTCTAGCTTTGCTCTGCCACTCCTACTCACTAGCATGACCACTACCTCAGCCTTGCCTTTTTCTCCAACTGCTTGCCCTCAAACTTCTCCACCTCAGTTCTTCCCTTATCCAACCATCACCTGCTAATCTTCATGCTTAACCACCCCCCACTTCAACCTTGTCCAATCTCCACCAATATATTTAGGAATCTTCACACTATCGGCTCTTCAGCTCTCTCCACTGCTGTCTCATCACCTCTTTCCTAAAATATGCCACCTGAGTCTGTTGATGAAGCAGTGTCTTTCTATAACACTATACTCTCCTCTGCTCTGGATGCATTTGCTCCTCCCATGCCACATTTTGTGAGGCGTACTGTACCTCAGCCTTGGCTGTCTTCTAAAACCTGCTACCTCGTTCTTGTGCCCACCCAGCTGAGTGCCTCTGACTTAAATCCCGCTCTCTTTTTGACTTCCTGCATTTCAAATTCATGCTAATCTCTTTGCAGTGCACCAAAGCACTCACCAAGCAAGAGTATTATGTTCATTTGACTAACTCTCTTGCCTCTGACTATCACCGTCTCTTTGCAGCGCTCAACTCTCTCCTCAAAATGTTGCCGCCCATGACCCCTCCTTTGCTTTCTGCCCATATCTTGGCTGACTACTTCCATGATAAAATCCACAAGATTAGTCTTGAATTCTTCAAAGGGTCAACTCCATCCCCCCTTCAATCCCTAATCTTTCCCTCAGCCTTTGTCACCCTTTCTAAAATCAGTGAAGATGACACCACACATCTTCTCTCCTCCTCCAAATTCACTACCTGCTCCTCTGATCACATTCCCACCAGTCTACTAAGCTCTATCTCTTCTGCTATCTTCCCTACCATTTGTCATATTTTCAATCTATCGCTTTCTACTGCAACTGTGCCTGCCACCTTCAGACATGCTGTGGTTACACTTCTCCTCAAAAAAGCACAGTTACTCACCTGTAACAGATGATCTCCAGAACAGCAGGAATCAGTCTTCACAAATAGGTGACATCGGCACCGACAAAGCCCGGTGCAGGAACATTCCCCAGCATCCAATAGAAATGCTTTTGGGAGCATTCCTCCAAGCATGTGTGGCTGCCCTCCCGCCTTCCCTCCTGGTCTCCTCAGTCAGGTGTATAGCAGAGAATAAAAAATTTGTATACCAGGAAAGAGAACAAAAATTGGACAACTTGAAAGGGGAGGTGGGTGGGTTGTGAAGACTGATTCCTGCTGTTCCCGGAGATCACCTCTTACAGATGAGTAAATATGCTATATCCAGGAACAAGCAGGAAGTCAGTCTTCACATATGGAACTCCCTAGCCCAAGACAACCAAGCAAGAAAGTATCCCGGCACAGATGGAGGTTGCAGCAGGGATCTGACAGACTCAGTTCATTAAGAGCACTCCTCGCGAGGTAGTCTGATAGGCAGTGGGCAAGTTATCTAAATTTGAAAGAGGTTTTGCAGAACAGCTTGTCTGAATTGAGCATCAGCCCTGAAGTCTTTATCCAGGCAACAGTGTGCTACAAAGGTATGTAGAGAGGATCATGTTGCCGCATGGTAGATGTCCGAGATAGGGACACAGCGAAGGTTAGCTACAGTAGTTGCCATAGCTCTGACACTATGGGCTGTGACATGGTGTGTTAGAGATAGCCCAGCCTGTGAATAAACAAAGGATATGCAATCTGCTAAACAGTTTGAAAGTATTCTTTTGAATACTGGTGTCCCCAAATTACTTTGTCAAAGGAGACAAATAACTGAGAGGATTGGCGATGGTCCTTAGTGCACTCTAGATAGAATGCCAACGCTCTCTTGCAATCAAGAGTATGAATTTGGTTTCAGCCGGAGAGGCGTGGGGTCTTGGAAAGAAAGTTGGTAGCGAGATTGATTGATTCAGGTGGAAGGAGGTGACGACCTTTGGCAAGAACTTAGGATGTGTGTGAAGGACCACCTTGCTATGATGAAAAGTGGTATAAGGTGCATAGGTCACTAAAACCTGCAGTTCACTAACTCTGCGAGCTGAGGTAACTGCTATGAGGAAGAGGAGCTTCCATGTGATGAACTTTAATGGAGCATGAGTTGTGTAAGGACAACATTTAGATCCCATGGGGTGGAAGGTGGACAGAAAGGTGGCTTGGTCAGGAGAAGACCCTGCATGAATCTGGACACTAAGGGGTGTGCCAAGATATGGCGGCTCCCTAGAGTATGGTGGAAGGCCACAATAGCGGATAAATGCACTTTCACCGAACTGGTCTTGAGACCATAAGATGACAAATGTAACAGGTACTGAAGTAAGTCCGGGATGGGACATGTGAAAGGATCCAGTGTCTTAAGAGAACACCAGATGGAGAACCTGTGCCATTTAAAGGCGTAAGAGCATCTGGTTGAATCCTTTCTTGATGATAAAAGGACATGGAACACGTCCTCTTGGAGATTTAAGTGTGAGAGGACAAAGCGCTCAGCTTCCAGGCTGTCAAGCGGAGTAGCCTGAGGCTGGGGTGCAAAAGGGTCCCTTGATCCTGGGAGAGTAGCGTCGGTGAGTAACCAAGCTGGAGGGGGAGGTGCTTGAGCAAGTTGAAGGAGGAGAAGAAACCACGGTTGTCTGGGCCAGTGAGGGGCAATCAGAATCATTTGTCCTGATTCAGCTTGGAGCTCGAAGAGAGACTTTGCTATGAGCGGAAGTGAAGGGAAAGCATAAAGGAGCTCTTGACCCCAATGGATGAGGAAGGCATCCGACGATTCCCTGTGGGGAGAGGGAATCCTCGAACAGAACCGAGATAATTGGGCATTGAGGGGAGACGCAAAGAGGTTGATTAGTGGTGTCCCCCAGAGTTGGAATAAGCGTTGAGTTACTTGAGGATCCAGCATCCACTCCTGTGGATGGAGGATCTGGCTTAACCTGTCGGCCAATTGATTCTGTGCTCCCGGAAGGAAGACTGCGTGAAGGTGAATACCTTGTGGAATCACCCAGTTCCAAAGGCGAATGGCCTCCTTGCATAGAGCTTGAGAGCCTGTCCCTCCTTGTTTGTTTATATAAAACATAGCTACCTGGTTGTTGGTCCTCACAAGAATGCCCCCTGAGTTGGGGAGAGACGACTCTGACAACATTGAAGACCACTCTGAGCACCAGAAGACTGATCTGGAGGAGCTTCTCCTGAGCAGACCAAAGGCCTTGTTTTGTGAGGCCACTGAGATGGGCTCCCCAGCCTAGTCTGATGTGTTGGTGGTTAAGATAGACTGCGATGCAGACTTCTGAAAAGATGACCCTTCAACTAGATTCTGTGGTGTGACCCACCACTGAAGGTCTGCCTTCATCTGCAGAGTGATGTTGACAAGGTCTGGGGGATGATCTATGGACTGCTCCCACTGGTGTGAGAGAGTCGATTGTGTGATCTTCATGTGGAGAAATGCATAGGGCACGACATGGACTGTGGAAGCCATGTGGCCTAAGAAGTGTAGAAATGTTCTGGCAGTAACTGATGGTTGTTGCTGCACCTGTGTGGCTAAGGTAATGAGATGGAGGCGTCTGTCATCTGGGAGGAAGGCTCTGCTTCTTATTGTATCCAAATGAGCTCCTATGAACTCGAGGTCCTGAGTTGGGCTGAGATGTGATTTTGGATAATTTATCACAAAACCCAGTTCCTGGAGGACATAAATGGCTTGATTTAGGGCAGAGGTGACTGCTGAAGCGGAGTCTGCCCTTAGCAGCCAGTCATCTAAGAAGGGGAACAGAAAGAGCCCCAAAGTTCGTAGGTAGGCCGCCACAATGGCTAAACACTTTGTGAAAACTCTGGGTGCTGAGGCCCGTCCGAATGGGAGAACTCGGTACCGATAGTGGTTGTTTTGAGAAACAAAACCTGAGGAACCTTCTGTAGTCTAGGTGAATGAGGATGTGATGCTCTGCATAGCCAATCCAGATGCAGAAAGCATAGCCAATCATTTTGTTAGAGGTATTGCAGAAAGGTGCCTAAAGAAATCA
Organism: Ichthyophis bannanicus; assembly: GCA_033557465.1. Lineage (NCBI taxonomy): Eukaryota > Metazoa > Chordata > Amphibia > Gymnophiona > Ichthyophiidae > Ichthyophis > Ichthyophis bannanicus. Next base: position 557,165,992 of record CM066034.1, on the reverse strand, counting down.
TCTTGAATTTCTCCTTGATGAGAAATTTGTTGAGATTTCAGAGATCTAATATAGGCCTGTGACTTTCTGTCTTTTTTGGAATTAGGAAATATCTGGAGTAAAATCTCTGGGCCTGTTGTGCAGAGGGTACTTACTCTATGGCTCCTTGTTTCAGCAGCGAGAGGATTTCCTGTTGGAGCAAGGAGGAGTGAAAGGGAGCCAGGGTGGATTGTCCCACAAAGTGAGTGGGAGGACGAGTCTGGAATTTTAGTTAAAGGCCCTGACTGACTAAATGTAGGGCCCAGGGCTCGGAAGTGATGCTGATCCAGTGGTATGCAAAATGCACTAGCCTTCCTGGGATCATGGGAGGAGGAGGGATCATGAGAGAATTGGCTATGTTCTTTTTGAAGCAGTCAAAAATTCTGAGGTTGTTGACCAGATGGTGCAGGCTGTGGTTTAGTAACCTTGGGTTTCCTGATCTGTTTCTGACCTGGTTGCCTCTGATGCTGTTGTGGGGCAGTGTAGCCAGCATAGGCCTGATATGGAGGATAAAACCTCTTTTTCTTAGGGAAGAATGGTTTCTTGGTAGAAGGGTCTGCTATTTTTCTTGACAGCCTCCTCATGGTGAGGTCACCAGTCTCTATCTCCCCGGCCTTTTCCATTCACCTTTGGCCAAAGAGTTCTCACCATTACAGGATATGTTGATTAATTTGTCCTGGATCCACTGTTCCAGATCAGATGCTTGGAGCCATGCTGTCCTTCTAGCCCCTATGCAAGCTGCAGCAGATCTGCCATTAGCCTCAAAAGCATCAAATACTGCTCCTGTTAAGAATTTGGATGTATTATGGGCATGTGTCACCAAGAACTGATGAGAACAAAAGGAGCTGGTACACGAACTGGCGGTCAAATAGATCTTTATTAGGCCCCAACGCATTTCGTCTAACAAAGCCTTCCTTCAGGGGGAGACAAACCTAAAAAATGCAATAAAACATTAGTAAATAATTAAAGTACACCGCGCTGATTTTAATAGCGCGGTATAGAAGAAAATGTTAAATAAATAAATAAATAAGATTACATATATATATATAAAATTATTAAACATACAAGTACAAAGGTAAGAAAAAAATATATTTATGTTTTACACTACATATATATATATCTATGTTAAAAGCAAATTAAAAACACAAATAAAATCAAAATGTATTCAAATAAATAAAGTGGTGGGTTTGAAGCTTAAAAAACCTAATGGAATGTTTTACATTAAGGAAGCTATCATGCACAATAAAAGTGAAGGTGATGAGAGGACAAATAGCCAATAGTGCCACAAGACAAAAGAGATGAGGAGGACCTAATATAAATGTGAAATGATCAAACCATCCATAAATAAACCCAATGTGAGAGGTGGAAAGCAACAGGTAAAATACCTGTATATGGTACCGCTTAAAAATGAAAAGGGAAACTTCACCAGATCAAACCAATAAAAGCACTGTAACACCACTGTTCCCTCTAAGCTGTGTGCGTGTGCGCGCGCACACACCTCGCCGAGCGAGCGCACATACTTTACAACAGAGCGCACAAAAATTGCAGCTCTGATTCTGATAGAAAACAACACAGACGTCTTAAAATTTAAAAGTTATGATTGTAATTACTAGAAATTTCCTGCTTCATTTAGTAATCGTCTATTTTCATTTAATTTGATTAAAATCAATGTGGTGTACATACTGTATTCTGACGTGTAGTCAAATTTTAAAGTATATAACTCCGAGTGTTGTTATGTGGCGCACAAAAATTTAACCTTCCTTCAAAAGCTGCACACAGCTGATATTTTATGCGCACACAGCCTACAGAAAATTAGAGGGAACATTGTGTAACACAAAAAGAAAGTCATGAAGAATTTGATGCGACTTGTAAATTTATGTCACATTAAAACCAGATGTCAACCTTACCTGATGAACAGCAGAAACAACTCACTGTTTTGGGAGCAAGAAGCCATAGAAAAATGGTAATGCACTTTTAAAACGTCCAGCTGAGATTCGCGCCAAAGAGGATCAAAGGTCAGGAGAGGATCGTGGACGATCAAAATTAAGTAATAAAAACAAAAACAAACAATTCTGATTGCCGTGAGAGAATAGTTATGAATAAGGCCATACAAAAAATAAAAACTAAAAAAGGGTAAACAATATCAGGAGTTATGCACGGACATGGCTGTAATGCATTGTGCGACTTGATCACAAGCATACAAAGTAGTGGTTAAATATAACATCTGATGTCTGTAAAAATTCAAAATCAAAGGGCAAGAGTGAGATGCTTGCCAAATCTGTTTGCATGGGAGAGAATGTTTATTGTGCTAACTACCGGCCGAGAACGGAATGGAAAAAAACTATAATGAATGTTATGAAGAGTGTTCTATTATCCATGTAGGCAAAAGCCAAAATAAAATAAGGAAAGAAGAACTAAAAACTAAACGCACCCAATACATTGTAATCATCAAACCAGGAGGGAGCAATATAGCCATCACTATTTCGTGGCTACCCACATGAAAGAGGAATACATAAAATTATAAATAAAAACCTGAAGGGGATAAAATGAGTATAAATCAAAGTCAAAAGCCTTAAATAAATAAATAAATAAATAATTAACACCCCAAAGGAATAAAAGGTAAAAGAATAAAAAGAAGAAAGGGCACCCAGTACAATGTATCATCAAAACAGGAGGGAGCAATGTGGTTATCACTATTGCGTGTCTAACCACAAAAAAGAAATACATAAAACTGTAAATGAAAACCCAAGGCCCATAAGTAAAAAAATAAATAATACCCCAAATAAATTAGAATAAAAAGAATGCAGAATATGTCACCTCGAAGAGAAAGGAGGGGGCAAGGGGGGGGGAAGAGAGGGAAGGGGGAGAAAGGGGGAGGGGGAAAGGGGGGGAGAAAGGGGGAGGGGGAAAGGGGGGAGGAAAGGGGGAGGGGGAAGAGGGGGGAAGGGGAAGGGAAAGTGGCAAGGGGGCAAGGGGGCAGGAGGGAGTGGGAAGGGGGAAGGAGGAGGGGAAGGAATTTGCAGTGGAATTTCCTTTTATTAGTCTTATCTGTTATATATTTTTATTCCCTTATTGTTTTTATTAGTATGTTAGTCCCCCCCTTTTAGTTATTTATTTCCCCTTTTTCCCTCCTTTCTCCTTTCCCTTCCCCCTTTTCCGCCCCTTTGCCCCCTCCCCTCTCCCTCTCCCTCCCCCTCTTCTTCTTCCCCCTCCCCTCCCCCTCTCCCCTTTCCTTCCCTTCCCCCTTTTCTCTTCCCTCTCTTTCCTCCCCTTCCCCCTCCCTCTTTTCCCCTTCCTCCCTCCCCCTTTCCCACCCCTTCTTCTCCCCTCCCCCACTTCCTCATCTCTTTTTCCTTGTGACACTATTGGCTTGCCAACATAATCTGTTTGTTCTCTCATCACCTTCACTTTTATTGTGTAGGATAGCTTCCTTAATGTCAAATGTTCCATTAGTTTTTTTTTTTTTTTATTGAAAGGCTTCCAAAGAATACATAGAATCATAATCCACAAAGATCTTCAAAGAGAATGCAACAGTAACAACATAACTTCAGATCACAACAGCATTCAACAACATGCCTTCATTTTTGCAGTTTTAAAATAAGGAAACGGAGAGCAAAAAAACCCCACCTCCCTTTCCCCCCCCCAAAGCCTCCCTAGCCCAGGACCCCCCTCCCTCCCAACCTCCCAGTCCCCCCCAATCCCCCCCACCTATGGCTTGCCAGTGATTAAACACAGGAAGATGGTGAGCAAGAGACACACACAGGGGGCAAGCTCCCTTTAAAATATGCGTATTCCCCCCCTTCTCAACCAGCACAGTCACGCACCATAACGAGAGACAAAGGGTGCCCACACCAACTCAAAGCGCGCCAAGCGCATCCTACTGACCGCTACCCCTCGCTCCATGGTATACATATCCCACAGCCGTTCCAGCCAAGCCTCAAAAGGAGGGGGCCAAAGCACGCTTCCAGGCTGCTGCAAGGGATAATCTAGCTGCATTCAGGCCATGGCGGAGTAGAGCAAGCTGCAGAGCCCGTGCACCCGGCACCGAGGCCCCAAGCAGGAAAATCCCCGGATCCCAAGGGATAGTCACTCCTAGAAGCAATTGCAGCCGGAATTGTATACCCCTCCAAAAGGCGCGAATGCGGGGGCAATCCCACCAAATGTGCCCTAGTGTACCCCGTTGCCCACAGTTACGCCAGCAGAGGTCCACCGCCCCAGGATATATACGTGCGATCCGTGCCGGGGTCATATACCAACGGTACAGTATTTTATAATTGGTTTCACGGGCATTAATCGCTACCGCACTCTTCCACAAGTGTGTTTCCGCTCTCTCCCACTGCTGCTCAGTAAAGGAGAGGTTCAAGTCAGAGTTCCAAAGTTCCCTGTGTCTAGTAGAACACGATTGGGACCCCTGCAAGTGGGCATACAAGGTCGCCACGAGTCCCTTAGTGGTGGTGCACCCCTCACAGTAACGTTCCAGATCTGTCAGGGCCCGAGCAAACTGGGGCCGAACAAGCTTGGATCGAACCCAGTGTGTCACTTGTATATATTGATAGAGATGTCTAGCCGGAATGTCAAATTCATCTTGTAACGCACGAAAAGATTGTAATCGACCGTCATCGAAGAGTTGTCCGACCTGACTAAGGCCGTGATGTCCCCACTGCCGAAAGACTGTGTCGCTTAGCCCCGGTGGGAAAGAGGCATTGTCTACTATAGGGGCTAAAGGGGTTAAATCCATGTCTCGAGACCGAAAGTGCTGGTCCCAACAACGGAGGGTATGAAGAACATAGGGGTTGCTGGTGCATTTACCACGCCGGAGTTTTGGACCAAGCCACAGCCAGTCTCCTAATCCCGCACCCCCCGCCAAGCTCATTTCCAGTTGTACCCATCGCTTAGTGCTATCAGCAATCATCCAGTCCACCCCCGCCCGACATTGCGCCGCCGCATAGTACCAGTGTAAATTGGGCATGCCCATACCTCCAGAACGCGTACGGGCATAAAGAACATGTTGCGCTAATCGCGGGCGACGATAATGCCATATGAATTTCATGAGCAGCTGCTGCCAGGTCGCCAAAGTGGCCCGTGCAATGGGAAGCGGCAGAACCTGAAAAAAGTAAAGAAAGCGGGGAACGACCACCATCTTGACGACAGCTATACGCCCGAACCAGGAAAGGAGCAGGCCATTCCAAACCTCTAGGTCCCGCCGAATCTGACAAAGCAGGGGATCATAGTTGGCCTTAAAGAGGTCTGCCCGCTCCACCGTCAAATGCACCCCTAAATAACGTAGGGCTCCGGACACCCAGCGGAGAGGATAAGCCGCTTGAAGCTCCGCGCAAACCGCCCCGGGGACCCCAACATTCAAGATCTCCGATTTAGTGTAATTAATTTAGAAACCAGATACCCGAGAATAGTTTTCGAACAACTGCATCGCAACTGGAAGGGAAGTGGACGGGTCCACCAGGGACAATATGATGTCATCCGCAAAGAGCGCAATCCGATATTCCGCAGGGCCAATGTGGACCCCCTGCAAACCTGGGTGGTCTCGAAAGCTCTGAGCCAAGGGTTCCATCGCGAGTGCGAAGAGCAGAGGCGAAAGAGGGCAACCATGTCGCGTGCCCCTCTCCAGAAAGAAATGTCTCAAGTGTCCCCCATTAATCCGAATGCACGCCTGGGGCATCTGATAAAGACTACGAACCCAATGGATATAATTAGAACCAAAGCCCATTGTCTCCAGAACACACCATAGGTATTCCCAGTCGACCCGATCAAAAGCTTTTTCTGCGTCAATCCCCACCAGCAGGGCTGGTTGTGGTTCCCGTTGGGCTACGTGAATGACCTGCAACATACGCCTAATGTTATCTGCAGCCTGGCGACCCGGCACAAATCCAACCTGATCTGGGTGAACCAAGCCCGGAAGGACCCGATTCAAGCGCGCAGCCAGCACAGAGGCAAATATTTTAACGTCAACATTTAACAGGGAAATGGGGCGATACGACGCCGCGTCGTGCAGTGGTTTACCCGGTTTGGGTATCATCACTATCAATGCCTCACGCTGGGACGGTGGTAGAGAGACCCCCCCCCAAAATCTCATTGAACAAGATAGTCAAGGTTGGCGCTAATTGTGCCCGAAACTTCTTATAATATTCTGCTGGGAAGCCATCACTACCCGGCGCACTGCCAGTTTTCAATCGCCGGATCGCAGTTTCCACTTCATCTACCGTTAATTCAGAATCTAGCTGATCCCGGTCAGGGTCAGAGAGATGCGGCAGAGCAATCCCCTGCAAATAGTTCCATACATGATCCCGATCAAAGGGCTCTGCCGTATAGAGCAGCTCCAAATAATCAGCAAAGAGATCACGTATCTCCCGGGAGATAACCCTCGTCCGTCCCCCAGAGTCGCGCAATTCGCGAACCACTCTCGCGGACTGCTGTTGTCGAAGACGCAAGGCTAGGAAGCAGCCTGTTTTATTCCCATGCTCATAAAAAGTTTGCCGTAATTTCCGGCGTTTATTATCTAATTCTTTCTGCAAACACGCATCTAAGTTGGCTCGAACAGTCCGCCACTGTCGCAGAGCCTGATGCGAACCAGTTCGGGCGTGTTCCAGACCTAGGCGAGTAGCCTCTTTCACCAACTGGTCATGGTCATGCGTCCACATTTTGCGTGTGCGGGCCGCCTCAGCCGTGAGTTGACCCCGAGCCGTAGCCTTATAAGCATCCCACACCGTGGGGAGGGGAACGTCCCCAGAGTTGTTAAGCTCAAAGAATTCAGTGATAAAATGGACATGGTCTTGCACTGCACTCTGCCGCCGTAGGAACCTCACGTCTAAGCGCCAAAGCCGTTGGTGCTCACTGTATAATCCGGCCGGAAGAGCAAGCCAGCACGGGGCATGATCTGACCAAGTCAGCGTTCCAAGTCCAGCCCTCACTCTCCCGTCCATCAGGCGCTGATCCAATAAAAAATAGTCAATGCGAGTGTGAACCTGATGGACCGAAGAGTAGTACGTATATCCTCTCTCCCCCCCATGGGTGTCCCTCCAGACATTCCGCAAACCTAGGTCTAGCATAAGGCATTGGAGGGCTCTTGCCGACCCCCCCACTCTCCCCCCAGCGCGACTTGTGGAATCCAGATGGGGCACCAAATGTGTGTTACAATCTCCCCCCAGAACAATGGGGCCCTTTGCAAAATCCGCTAGTAAGGCTTTCAATCGTGTAAAAAAGGCCCCCTGACCTGTATTGGGCGCGTAAACATTAGCTAAAGTTAGTAAGTGTCCTTCTAAACGGATATTCAAAAAAAGCCACCTCCCCAGAGTGTCTCGCTGTATCTCCTCTATCTGTAGAGAGAGGCTCTGATGGAATAGTAAGGCCACTCCCCGCTTCTTTCATCCCTGCGCATCTGAGGCCACCCGCACCTCAGTATACGGGGACCTCTTTAGCCAGCCCTGCTTACAATTCTGAAGATGGGTCTCCTGCAAGTAGACAATGTCCCCCTGTAAAGTGCACAATTCTGAGAACAGCAGCGACCGTTTCCTTGGGGAATTAAGACCCTTAACATTTAAAGATATAAAGCGCACCATTGATAATTACAGTCTAGACCCTCTTATCCTCCAGCTACCCAGAAAAGCCCGGTGGTGTCTTCCCCCCAGCAAGCCCAGAGGACTAGTTAGCCGGGCCCCCCTATTCCATCCCCCAGAAATAAAAGCCATAGTCTCTCTTCCCAAATCCAAACATATCCACCAGTTCCAAACGAAAAAACCCTCCCTCCAACCCAAGCCCCCCCCCCCTCCCGTCAATACCACCTGCCTGTCAAAATTAATACAGGACACGGTAAGTTGACCACAAACCCCGTTCCCCCCAAAACCCCACAAAGCAACAATTCAACCTTAACATATAGTAACATTCCCCCCACCACTCCCCCACCCACCCTGAGTCATCAATCCCATCGTGCCTCCCCATCAGAACAATATCATCATCAAAACATTTGCAGGTCATCCTCTGCCCCCTATATGTGGCAGAGTGTGGGCCCAGGCTGATCTTTGTCAATAGCCAATAATTCAGTAATCAAGCGGGCTTGCCCACTCGAGTCCACTTGGAGTGCTGGGGCTTAGGGGGCGGCGGATGAGGCTGAGCATTGTCATCAACTAGTCCCGCCTGGCGAAGAGCTCGCCAAGCTTCAGTATAGTCTTTTGCGGAAATCTTTTTGTTGCCCAAGAGAAAGTTAATCCGAAATGGAAAGGACCAAGAGTAGTGGATCCCCTTGCTATTCAGGACCGTTGTGACTGGTTTCATCTCTCTCCGGCGTGCCAGGGTGAACGTCGAAAGGTCTTGGTAGATGGACACTGTCGCATCCTGGAAACGAACCGCTTTCTTCTCCCGGCCTCGACGTATAAGCATCTCAGCATCAGAGTAGCGCAAAAATCTCGCAATGACATCACGAGGTTGGTTGTTGGGGGGTTTTCCCAGGGCACGGTGGACTCGTTCTATTTCCATCCCAGAAGCATGCGCAACCAGGTCCTCTGCCAGGAGCAATTCCGCTATCAACAGCTTAAGCACAGTTGGCAAATCTTCTCCGCCCCCTACCGCTTCTGGAATTCCGCGAAAACGCACGTTATTGCGTCGGGAGCGGTTTTCAATGTTGTCAATTTTATAAGTCAGTTCCATTGCTTGCGCTTGTTGCCGGTCCTGTGCACATTGTAAGTCCATCAAAGTTCCATCATGATCAACCAGTTTGGTCTCCACGTCCTCCACTCGGGCTCCCAACTCTTTGATGTCGGTCCGGAGTTCTGCGACATCCTTCAGCAACTCCTCCCGTAACGAGCGAAACTCATTGGCTAACTCCGCAAAGCCTCTACGGAGTTCCTGCTTAATTTGAGCAGAGGAGAGTTGTTTGTGGGAGTCCAATTCCTCTTCACTTACAGTCTCGTCATCAGTACCTGATGGAGGCGAATGTTCACGCGGGCTGCTTGGGGCCCCAGACTTGCTCTGCAGTCGCTGGGAGGAACGCATCCCTTCACGGAGTTCAGAATTTTTAGCTTTGGCAGCCATCCCACTGGGCCCCCTGTATTACACAGTGTTAGGAGAGAGATACCGCCAATGTCAGCAAGGGCAAAGTCACCAGGGGGATAGCAGTGCTCAGAACCTCGCAGGCCCGCCAAGCAGTCTCTGCCACACAGTGTTGGGAGATATAAAGTCAATGTCCGCAAAGCCCAGGGTGCGGGAGAGACAGCGGGGCAATGAGATGGGGGCTGCTCCCGGCCTTCTTAAAGGAGCAAGCCACTGGAGATGATACTCAGAGTGCTCTGCAAAGTTATGTGGAGACAGTGCTCTAAGGGCCCACTGCTGCCCGATGTTAGGCTCCGATGACAGTGCTGAAGTTAAGGAGAACGCAGAGGCATTTTAATAGGGCCTCCGGGATCCACGCCGAAGAGCCGAGGCCTCGGTGGGGCACTGATGAGCTGATAAATATCACCGTCTCCAACGCCGTTATTAAGCCCAAAGGAATGAAAAAAAAGAGGATATAACCCTCGTACTTACCCCCTTCAGGGGGATTCAGACTGATGGGTGAAGGCAATGGGCTGCAGCAGTTGTCACACGGGTTTCAGGCCCGCTCCTCGGCTCCGCAGTCAGGGCTCCGTCTCCGCGCTCAGGCGCCACCACCTTGGGTGCAGTGCTCTGCCTGGTAGCTTATTGCCTCACGGCCGCCGACCCGTTTCCCGGGGGCCCAGCAACACAGGCCAGAAGGAGCTCACTCAAGCGTCGTCCGGTCCGCGCAGGTCTCAGGAGTCTGCGATGGTGTCAGGCAGGCCCGGAACATGCGTCGGGCAGAAGCACGCGGCAGCAGGCCGCGCTCCGGGAACAGACTCCGCGGCTTCCCAGCCGCCGGGTATCTTACTGAGCAGCTTCACCCGACTGCGGAGGGCACCGCTTGCCTGTGCCGACCCAGGGCAGGTAAAGATGGGGGATTTTGCGGCAGTTAGCGTATGTTTGCTGAAGTTTTGGGGTGATGGGGACGGAGCTCAATTAAGATGTGGCCATCTCGCTGCGGGCTCACGAGCGCCCCCCCATTAGTTTTTTTTAAACATCAAACCCACCACTTTATTTATTTGAATACATTTTGATTTTATTTGTGTTTTTAATTTGCTTTTAACATAGATATATTTGTGTTTTACAGTACATAAATACATATTTTTTCTTATATTTGTACTTGTATGTTTAATAATTTTATATACATGTAATATTTTATTTTTTTTCATTATTTATTAATGTTTTATTGCATATTTGAGGTTTGTCTCCCCCTGAAGAAGGCCTTGTTGGTCGAAATGCATCGGGGCCTAATAAAGACCTGCTTGATCGACAGTTCATGTACTAACTCCTTTTGTTCTTTAGTACTGTGTTGCAGGTACCTGTGCTCTGCCTTTGTTGTACCAAGAGCTGATGAGCTGCCTGCTTATCAGGAGGCAACAAGGAGGTGAATTCTCAGAAATCCCTCAATACATCCTTAAGAAACATACCCATATATAGCATATATGGTTTATGGTTATGGTTTAGGCACTTGATGTACCGCCCTTTACTATGTCCATCAGAGTGGTTTACATGTATGAGTCTATTCTCGATGCTAGCATGGTAGCTTGGAATGCTTTACTTCCAAATGCATCTCGGGTCATGGCCTCCCTGCCAGGAGACACCGAGTGATTCTTTTGACTCTTGATCCTCCTTATGGTGGAATCCACAACCATGGAATGGTGGAAAAGTTGTGGCTTTTGGAAACCTGGAGAGGAAGGAACCCTATATAAGGTATCAAGCCTCTTGCTTACCACAGAGGTTGATATGGGGGCTTCCCACATTCTAACCATCAAGTTTTTTAAGATGTTGCGCACCAGGAGGATGGCAGCCTCCTTCGGTGCAGATGAATGCTGGAGTATATCGAGCTGTTCAGCCCTTGTCTCCATTTCGGTAGCCACTAAAACATCAAGAGCTACCGCTATGTCTTTAATGGAGTCTTGAAAAGATATGTCCTTGGGCGGCGAACGTCGACGTTCATAAGGAAGTGACAGATCTGATGGTACATCTTTGGGTGTATCGAACTCGATGGATTCCACTTCATATGCCTCCTCAGAATCAGAGTCCGGAAGGAAATCAAAATAATCTCTATGAAACGTTAGATACCTTCGATGTTCAGATGTTCGATGTTTGGATGTTGAGGATATCGGAACCAATGGCACCAAGAGCCTCTGTATCAGTTGCTCTGAGCTATGTGAAGCAGGGAATGCCTGCAGAAGAATGCTGATGTTTGTGGTCACCAATGGTATCAGTGGAACCAGTTCCAGTGCCAGCTGCAGAGCAGTCAATGCTATCAGCATTGCAACTGCTAAAAGTTTAGTGATGCTACGCTCGATGGCAATGACATGGTTATCCAATGATGGTACCAGAGGAGGAGTGGCTCCAGACACCGAGGCATGGGCCACAACTCCCAATGTTGGTATTGGGGGCTCCACCGAGGATTGGACCTCGGGGGCATCCCCGAAGCCCTGTATGGCCTTGGAGGGTGACACCTCCCACAGGGGTTGTTTAGAAGGATGGTCTGCATTGGAATGCGATGAATGGTGATGCCGATGCCGACCTGGAAGTCGATGACCTCGATGCTGAAGTCAATGTCTTCTTCTTCTTAAGCACTGGTGACTCTGAGCGATGCTTCTCCTTTACTGGCAAGGACTCAGACACATGGGACGACTTTGATGGAGTCGACACTCCCGAGGAGTGCACTGAAGGAGTAGAATCTATAGGAAACAGCTTAGCCTTCTGTTTCTCCCAATTCTTTCGACCTCTGGAAATCATATGATGACAGGAGAGACAAGACTTGATGTCATGGTCTGGGCCTAAACATTTTGAAAATAATATGGAGGCAAAATCAAATTGGGCAATGCTGCTCGAGAAGGCCGTAGGCCTCAAAGAAGAATTATCAAAAAAAATCAAATAAAATTTAAGAAAAAATAAAATAAAAAAAGGAAACCCGAATTCACGGGGAGTCAAGTCGGTCAATGGGAAGGCGGCCAAAGTACTTTAGATGGTACTTGGAAGAACTTTTCTGAAGTCTCTAGACACGGCTGACAGGGACAAGGTCTTGATGGCTCTGCAGAAAAAAAGACGACTGAGGAGACCATCAAGCCACGCATGCGTGGAGGAATGCTCCCAAAAGCATTGTTATTTGATTCTGGTGAATTTTCCCACATCAGGCTCCGTCGGTGCCAATGTCACCCATTTGTGAAGACTGATTCCTGCTTGTTCCTGGAGATCCTTCACTAGACCCTACCCATCCTTCTAATTATCAGCCCATCTATCTCCTCCCCTTTGTTTCTAAACTACTTGAACGTATGGTTCACTGCTGTTGTCTTGACTTTCTTTCCTCTCAAGCTCTTCTGGATTCACTCCAATCTGGCGTTTGTCCACTATATTCTACACAAATGTCTCTTATTAAAGTCTCCAGTGACCTGTTTCTTGCTAAATCCAAGGGCCTTTACTCAATCCTCATCCTTCTTGACCTTTCTGCTGCTTTTGACACTGTTGATCACCACCACCAACTTGATACCTTGTTCTCACTAGCTTTAGGGGCTCTGTTCTGACTTGGTTTTCTTCATCTGTCCCATGGCACTTTTAGTGCATAAGAAAATAAGAAATGCCATACTGGGTCAGGCCAAGGTCCATCAAGCCCAGTATCCTGTTTCCAAAAGTGGCCAATTCAGGTCACAAGTATCTGGCAGGTTCCCAAAAAAGGTACATAGATTCCACAATGCTTGTCCTGAGGTAAGCAGTGGATTTCCCAGGTCCTCTTTAATAATGGTTTATGAACCTTTCCTCCAGGAACTTTTCGAAACCTTTTTTAAACCTAGCTACACTAACAGCTTTTACTATATCCTCCGATAATGAATTCCAGAGTTTGATTACATGTTAAGTGAAAAAATATTTTCTCTTATTCTTAAATGGATTACATTGTAGCTTTATTCTATGATCCCTAGTCCTTCTACCTTTTGATGGAGTAAATAACCTGTCTATGTTTACCTGTTCTACTCCATTCATTAATTTACAGACTTCTATCATATCTCTCCCTCAGCTGTCTCTTTTTCAAGTTGAAGAGTCCTAACCTTTTAAGTCTTTCCTCATAGGGGTATCCTTCCATTCCCTATACCATGTTGGTGGTTCATCTCTGTAACTTTTCTAATTCTGCTATATCCTTTTTTAAGATATGGCGATCAGAATTGCACACAATATTCAAGGTGCGGTTGCACCAAGGAATGATCCTCCTCTGCTGCCATCCTGGTTTCCAGTCGGTATACTTCAGGACTCTGTTTTGGGACCTCTTCTTTTCTCTCTCTAAAACACAGTCCCTTGGTGAACTTACATCTTCCCATGGTTTTCAGTACCAACAACTCTCCGATCTACCTATCTGCACCTGGAATCTCTCCAGAAATCCAGGCCTGTATCACAGCTTGCTTATCTGATATTGCTATCTGGATGTCCCACTGCCGTCTGAAACTGAATGTGGCTGAAATAGAATTTTTTATCTTTTCCCCTAAACCCACTTCCCCCCTTTCTCCATTTCTGTGGATAACACTATACTTCTCTCTGTTTCCTCAGCTCACAATCTTGGGGTCATCTTTGACCCTTCTCTCTCTTTCTCCAACAAATGGCTAAGACCAGGGCCCAAGGATTTCTGCTGCCCTAGGCAGAAACCCCAGCCTCACTGCCCCCCCACTGCTGATGCCGCCCCCCCCCCCCGACGACGTCACCCTCCCCTCAGCTGTCACCACTATCACCCTGCAGAGCTGCCGTTGATTCTGTCTCGGGAGGGGGAGGCAGGCAGTGGCAGTATTTCCAAAAGCAGTAGAGTTTTGCCGCCGTTTTTGGAAACATTGCTGCTGCCCGCCTCTCCCCCAAATGGAATCGGCAGCGAAGCCGCCCATGTGTGCTGCTGCCGCCGCCATCATCCACTGGGCCGGCCCTGGCTAAGACCTGTTGTTTATTTCTCTGTAACATCAGCAAAATTTACACTTTCCTTTCTGAACACACTACTAAGACCCTTATCCACTCTCTAGTCACCTTCTGGATAAACTACTGTAACCTCCTCCTTGCTGGTCTTCCCCAGAATCATCTCTCTCCCCTTCAATCTATTAAAAATTCAACTGCATGACTAATTCTCTGCCAGATTTGCTATATTCACATAACCCCTGTTCTGAAGTTACTTCAGTGCCTCCCTATTTCCGCATCCAGTTCAAACTTCTCCTACTGACTAAAAGTGCATTCATTCTGTGGCTCCACACTTCTTTTCCTCTCTGATTTCCCCTGCTTGGGAATTCCACTTTTCTGGCAAATCCCTTTATCTGTGCCCTTCTCTGCTACTGCCAACTGCAGACTTTGTTCATTCCACTTTGCTGCTCCATATGCCTGGAACAAATCACCCGAGTCAGTACTCCAGCTCTGGTCCTATTCAAATTCAGGCTAAAAATTTACCTCTTCAAGGCTGCTTTTTGATCCTGATTCCTTTCTCCTGCTCACCATTTATGTGTATCTTTATCATCATTCCCCTAGATTTGCTCTAGTCCCTAGTTTGTTGTGTTGTCTGACTTAAGTAGATTTACGTTCTATAGAGCAGTAACTGTCTCTTATATGTATATATACAGCGCTGCGTATCCTTGTAGTGTTATACAAATGATTAGTAAGAGATGGGGGTGGGGTATCGGGGCATAAAGCAGGTCTGCTGGGGAGGGAGGCCATGTTGGGGGGAAGAGTATGGATTTATTGGGCGCTGTAATGCGGCATCTGGAAGTCAGGGGGAAAAGTGGGTTAATTAATGCTGGGGGGGGGTTCAGGTGGGGTAATTAAAGTTGGGGGGTGCTGAGTGGGGGGATTGGATGTTGGAGAGGGGGGAGATGTTGAGGGAATGTCAGGAGGGCAGTTGGCTTCAGAATTTAGACCTGTCCCTTCAAACAGGCACTTATGCCTACCCCAGGGTAGGTGTAAATGTCAACATATAGAATTATTTTTATTGGGACTTCTGATCTGGCTTTCGATAAAAGATGTGCTTGTGCTGTGCTCTCTAGGCGCCACTCCCCCCCCCCCCCCGAAAGGCACCATACAATATTCTGGTGATATAGATAGAAAAATACCACCATTTATTATGCCTAAGACCCTAAAAACTAAAGAAACCAAGTCTATAAAAGACATATATGTCAAGAAAGCAAAACTTATAACACGCAGTGAATCAGTGATAATAGAACTGGCTTCTCAAGCCTCTGCTTATAAAAGTGATGATGGTGTATCATGGCTGATGGAGACTGGCCTGAAGACATTATTACAGGACATCTGCAAGTCTATAGCAGAGATTTTAAATACAGTCTTAGGCAAATTTGAGGAGAACTTCAAGACTGTTATTGCGGGATGGGTGAGGCTGAGAACTGCCTCAGCTTGTTTGCAAACTGTCAAATAGAGTAGGACAAATTGGTGGCATTACACAAACAAGTGGAATCCCCGAGACACAAACCAGAGGACCAGAAAACCAGGGACAGGAGGTCCAATGGTTGTATCTTTGGAGTCCCAGAGGGGGAAGAATTGCCATAAACAATCTCTTTTATAAAGAGGTTTTTTTGCGCATGCTTCCTCCTGTGAGCCAGATGGGCCTCCTTATGAAATGGAGCAGGCGTATGGGGAAACAAGGCCTAATGCTATCTTTGTTTGCCCGCTCTAGTTTCAAGACAGGGAGAGTGTAGCATAGTTACTCACCTGTAACAGGTGATCTCCGGGAACAGCAGGAATTTAGTCTTCACATATGGATATCATCGGCACCGACGGAGCCCGCGCGGGAACGCTCCCCAGCGTCCAATAGGAACGCTTTTGGGAGCATCCCTCAGCACATGCACGCTGTCTTCCCAACTGTCCCTCTTTAGTTAAGTTTGTAGCTGAGTGAAAGGATAGAGGGAGAGAGGAAAGAGACAAAGAGATAGACAACTCCTAGGGGAGGTGGGGAGGTTGTGAAGTCTAAATTCCTGCTGTTCCCGAAGATCACCTGTTACAGGTGAGTAACTATGCTATTTCCAGGAACAAGCAGGAATATAGTCTTCACATATGGGGACTCCCTAGCTGAAGATGCCAGGGAGATAGCCCCAGGAAGGTGCCACCCTAGAAAGGTGGGAATCCTTCCTCCCATGGATCTCTGGCATTCCACCAGGGTTGGTGGGTAGGAGTTGAATTAGGTCTGAAAGAGATTTTGAAGAATAGCTTGGCTAAAGAAGGCATCCCAACGGGAGGCTTTATCCCGGCAGTAGTGGGCTGTGAAGGTGTGTACCGAAGCCCAGGTGGCTGCTCGACAAATGTCATCGATAGACACAGAGTGGAGATTAGCCATGGAAGTTGACATGGCTCTCACGTTATGAGCTGTGACATGGTCCTGAAGAGGAAGACCTTTACTCTCATAAGTAAAGGATATGCATTGGGCAATCCATTTAGATAAAGTTCTTTTGGAGACCGGTTGTCCTAAATGAATCAGGTCAAAAGCTATAAAAGGTTGCGAGGACTTTCTATGTTGCTGTGTTCTCTGTAGGTAAAAGGCTAAGGCTCTTTTACAATCCAAAGAATGAAGGTTTCTTTCTGCATTAGAGGCATGAGGCCTCGGAAAAAATACAGGAAGATAAATTGATTGATTTAAATGAAAAGGCGAAACCATAGAAACATAGAAATATGATGACAGAAAAAGACCACATGGCCTATCTAGTCTGTCCTTCCATATCAACAACTACAACAGTCCCCTTTTTACCTTTAGAGATCCTCTGTGTTTGTCTCATGCTTTTTTGAATTCAGTTACTGTCCTCATCTCTACCACCTCCACTGGGAGACTATTCCATGGATCCACTACTCTTTCCGTAAAGAAATATTTCCGCATATCACTCCTGAATCCATCTCCCTTCACCCTCATCCCATGTCCCCTCGTAGCAGAACTTGCTTTCAATTGAAAGAGGCTCTCTCCCTGAACATTTATGCCACGGAGGTATTTAAACATCTCAATCATATTACCTCTATCCCACCTTTCCTCTAAGGTGTACATATTAAGATACTTCAGTCTGTCCTCATATGTTTTATAATGAAGACCACTAATCATTTTAATAGCCACCCTTTGCACCGGCTCCATCCTGTTCACATCCTTTTGAAGGTGCGGTCTCCAGAATTGCACACTATACTCCAAATGAGGTCGCACTAAAGACTTATACAGAGGCATTATCACCTCCTTTTTTCTGCTAGCCATTCCTCTCCGTATGCACCCAAGCATCCTTTTAGCTTTTGCCGTCGCCTTTTCTACCTGTTTAGCTACTTTAAGATCATCAGACACAACCACGCCTAGGTCCCGCTTTTCTTTAGTGGACAAAAGTACTTCACCCCCTATACTATATTGCTCCCTTGGATTGCTGCAGCCCAAATGCATGACCTTACATTTTTTAACATTAAATCCCAGCTGCCAAATTCTAGACCATTCTTCAAGCTTAGCTAGATCCCTCCTCATGTTATCTACACCTTCCTGGGTGTCTACTCTATTGCAGATTTTGGTATCATCCGCAAAGAGGCAAATCTTACCTGACAGCCCTTCTGCTATATCACTAACAAAGATGTTAAAAAGAATCGGACCAAGGACAGATCCCTGGGGCACACCACTGGTAACATCCTTCTCCTCAGAGTGAGCTCCATTTACTTGTACTCTTTGTCGCTTCCCACCTAACCAATTTCTAACCCAAGCAGTAACTTTAGGGTCCATCCCTAGGGCGCTCAGTTTGTTTATAAGTCGCCTGTGAGGAACAGTGTCAAAGGCTTTACTGAAATCTAAATACACCACATCTAGGGCTCTCCCTTGGTCCAACTCCCTGGTCACCCAGTCAAAGAAATCAATCAGATTTGTCTGACGAGACCTGCCTCTGGTGAATCCATACTGCCTCGGATCCTGTAATCTGCTGGACTCCAGAAACCTCACTATTTTCTCTTTCAGCAGCGTTTCCAATAATTTACTCACCACCGAAGTTAAACTAACCGGCCTGTAGTTTTCAACCACATCCTTACTTCCGCTTTTGTGTAAAGGCACCACATAAGCCTCTCTCCAGTCCTTTGGACCAGAATTCGATAAGTGAAGGAGATACTCTAGTATCGATTCTAAGGGTATGCCAAGGGGGTTTAATCCCTTCTTGGAGCACCATATAGTAAAACGTTTCCACTTGAAGGCATAAGATCTTCTTGTGGAAAGTTTCCTAGAAGCTTGAAGGATATCCTTTACCTGGGGACAGGTTGAAAACCTGGAGGTCTAAGCCTTCAGCAACCAGGCTGTGAGATGCAGGGACTTGGGATTCAGGTGCCATGGCGTCCCGTTCTCTTGGGAAAGGAGATCTGGAGCATGCCCTAACTCCAGAGGTGCAGCTTGAGAGAGATGTAGAAGCAGGGGATACCATGCTTGGCGTGGCCATCATGGCGCTATGAGAATCATGCGACCCCTTTCTCTCAGAAGCTTGAAGAGTGTTTTGGGGATGAGGGAAATGGGTGGGAAGGCATAAAGGAAACCCTGATCCCAGTGAAGGAGGAAGGCATCCCTTGTCTGACAATTGTGAGCAGGAATCCTGGAACAGAACCGGGGAAGTTTGGCATTCAGTGAACTTGCAAAGAGGTCTATGTCTGGAGTGCCCCAGAGATGAAATATCTTTGCCACCTGGTCCAGGTGGAGGGACCACTCGTGAGGCAGCAGTACTCGACTGAGTTTGTCTGCCCAAAGGTTTTGAATGCCTGGAAGATATAACACTAGAAGGTGAATTTGATACTCTCTGGCGAGGGTCCACAGTTGTAAAGTTTCGTTGCATAACGACAGAGAGCCTGTCCCGCCTTGCTTGTTCACATAGAACATTGCTACTTGATTGTCCGTCTGGACTAGGACTGTCTTGTAGCTGAGCTGGGCGTGGAATACTCGAAGAGCTAAATAGATTGCTCTTAATTCCAGGAGGTTTATGTGCAGACCAGCTTCCTGTGGAGTCCAGGTTCCCTGGGTAGAGAGATGATTCAGGTGTGCTCCCCAACCCACCTGCGATGCATCTGTTAGGGTGGCCTGAAAAAGGGGCTGATGAAAAGGAGACCCCATTGTCAGATTTTCTAGGAATTGCCACCATTGGAGGGACAAAATTAGTCATTGAGAGTTTATTATTTGTCCGATAAATGACCTGTGGCCTGTGTCTACTGTGTGGAAAGGGTCCACTGAGCTGCTCGCATGTGGAGGCGAGCATATGGGACTACATGAACCGTGGATGCCATATGTCCCAGCAACTGTAATAGCTCTCGAGCAGTTAGGGAGGATTTGCTTGCTGCTTGAGAAGCTAGTTGCATTATGCAAAGACACCGGGCCTGTGGAAGGAAAGCCCTTGCCTGTCTGGTATCTAGACAGGCTCCTATGAATTCCAGGCATTGGGAAGGAACAAGTTGGGATTTTGGGAAGTTTATTACCAACCACAAGTATTGGAGGATTTGCATTGTGCGAGACAGTGCAGTGCTAGCCTCTGCAACTGTAGGGGCTCGAATGAGCCAGTCGTCTAAGTAAGGGAAGACGAATATCCCCAGGGTTCATAGAAATGCAGCTACTACTGCCATGCATTTCATGAATACCCTTGGTGCTGAAGCTAGACCAAAGGGAAGAACCCTGTACTGGAAATGTTTTCCCCTGAAAAGGAATCGTAAGAATTTCCTGTGAGTGTATGCATCCTTTAAGTCTAGAGAGCAAAGCCAATCCTGGCTTTGAAGTATGGCAGAAGAGTTCCTAGAGAAATCATTTTGAACTTCTCTCGAAACAGGTATTTGTTCAATTCTCTGAGGTCTAAAATGGGTCTGTGTCCTCCTGTTTTCTTTGGAATAAGAAAATAGGGGGAGTAGAACCCTGCACCCCGTTGAAGAATGGGTACCTCCTCTACTGCCCCTTGGGCAAGAAGTGTTGAGACCTCGTGATCTAACATATTGTTTGCGGAGGTTTGAGAATTGAATTGCTTTAGAATTGTAGGAGGGGGCATGCTGTGAAAATGAAGCTTGTACCCTTCTCCTACAATGGACAACGTCCAATCTTCTGCTGTTATCGCCATCTGTTGGCAAAGTGGCATAACCTGCCTGGGATATTGGGGGGTTGGGGACCCCTCAGAGGCAGGAAGACTAAGCTCTCTAGGAAGGAGTCAAAGCCCTTGAGGGGGCTGAACCTGCAGAGCTGGTTGGGCTCTGGGGCCTTTTGGCTTCTTTTGCTGTCTAGTTTGTCCCTTTTGGGCAACCTGACCCTGAGGATTGACTCTGTTGGGTATAGGAAGGATAACATTTCCTCTTTTTGCTGAAAGAGGGTTTTTTATAAGACTTCTTTTTGGCTGGAGTGGCTGTAGATTTCGACAATCTATCAAGAGTAGTATTGTCAGCATCTAACTCATTAGCCTTTTCCTGCCAGTTCTTGCTGAAGAGATTCTCTCCTGTGCAAGGAATGTTGCCTAACTTGTCCTGTACCCAAGTCTCCAAGTCTGATGCCTGAAGCCAGGCAATCCGATGTGCGCCAATGGCAATAGCAGAGGTTCTGCTAATCCATTCAAAGCAGTCAAAGGCTGCACGATTTACACACTTGGAGACATCTTGAGCATGCTTAACTAGAGTAAGAAAGTCTTGTCTCTTGTCATCTGGGAGAAATGGGCTCATAAGCTCCAAATCTCCTGTAACTTCCTTGAGAAACATTCCCATATACAGTATATATGAACTGATCCTAGCTGAAAGCATGGAAGCCTGAAACGTTTGGCACCCAAAAGCATCCAGAGTCCTGCATTCATGATCTGGAGGATTGTATGCATGCCTCTTTGCACTTTTCATCCTACGCATGGCTGACTCCACCACCATTGAATGCTGTGGCAGCTCAGTCTTTTGAAATCCAGGACATGGTGGAACTCAATACATAGTATCAAGTCTCCTAGTGTAGTCAGAAGTGTCTCCCACATTCTGAGCATCAAGTTATGCAGAATTTCATGGATGGGCAGAGTGGCTGCCTCCTTTGGAGCTTTAGGATATTGGAGAATTTCCAATTCCTTTGCTCTGGGTTCCTCTTCAGGAGCCACCGTGATTGAAAGGCCCTTGGCCATATCATGAATAAGATCCTGAAAAGACATGTCCTTTGGAGGTGACATTCTGCGTTGGGGAGAAGAGGGATCCTCTGGGCGAAACCCTCTAGTACTAGCAGAATTGTCAGAGTCTTCGGAATCGGAGGATTCAAAGTATTCCTGACCACGATGCTCATGCAAAGCACGGTCCCGGTATCGATCGAAGTCGGTACCGAGTTGATCCGGTACCGATCTGTCGATTCCAGCCAAAGATGGCGTGGGAAGAATTCCCACCGGGGCCAGTACCATCGGTACCGGTACCGGTGTAGGTACTGGCATCGGTGTCGATGTCGGTACCGGTGCCCGTTGGACCAATGGTACCGCAGCTGAGAGAAGAGCTGCGATGCTGCATTTGATAGCGAGGAACCTCTGGTCTATCGACGCTGCCGATGCCTGGGTATCAGCACCGGTGAAAACGGCCGGAACCCCTGAGCATGGCACAGGTAGTTCTTGCGAGGTCAGGGCCTCGAGAACATCCTGGAGTCTCATTGATGCTTTGGAAGCCGAAGCCTCCTGCCGGAGCTGCTTTGCCGGTGTGGTTCCCTCAAGGGCAATGCCAATGGCCTCTTGATGCTTAGCAGGAGAGCTACCCTTTGAGGACCGGCTTTTATGTTTAGTTACCTGAGATCCATGGGAGGAAGAGGAGGCCCTTGAAGATGTCAATGCAATGGATCTGGCACCCGAAGAAAAGAGGGTACCGAGCTTTGCAGCTCGGTTCTGTCTTCCTCTTTTAGTCATTCCCATACAGGACAGACATTCAGATGGAGAATGTTCAGGCCCTAAACATTTAAGACACCAATCATGGGTGTCAGTGACAGAAACAGTACCTCCACACTTAGTACATTTTTTAAAACCACTAGTTGGTTTTTCCATGTTTTAGGAATATGGGGCTTAGTGCCCAAAATTGCGCCTAGCACCAAAAAAGAAAGGTTTCTGAAGAGAAACAGTTTAAAGTATAAGGGGGTTTTTTTGGAAAAGAAAAGAAAAGAAAAGAACCGGCGGTACCAGTAAGCGTCATGCGGCAGGCAAACGGGACCACAAGAAAACAATTTTAAAGACGGAATTTTCTGTGATGACAGGGTATGGATCCTGTCGGCTCCACGGAAAACGAAGAACTGAAGAGGGATAGTTGGAAAGGCGGGAAGGCAGCACGCATGTGCTGAGGGATGCTCCCAAAAGCGTTCCTATTGGATGCTGGGGAGCGTTCCTGCGTGGGCTCCGTCAGTGCCGACGATACCCATATGTGAAGACTACATTCCTGCTTGTTCTTGGAGATCAGAGTTTCACACCAAATCCAACAAGTTCAATATAAAACCTGGAAGCTTGCAGCGTGAACATCATATGTAAAATGGAAAGTCTCGCTTCAATATCAGAAGCAGCTAAAGAATTTGTGCTTTAAGGCCTCAATTTGGTACCCATCTAGGATAACAGGAAAAAAATGGAGGTCAACTGCTTACTAGCCTGTGTGAAATATAGATGCACATTACAAAGTTACAACAGCTTTGGACTCAAATTTAAGCCAAGAGTCATCAACCACTATGTCCCAGCATTTATGTCGCCCTGCCGCATTGTTTGACAAGCCATCCACCTTCAATGAGAGGGCAGGGACTCAGTCCAAATGGGTTGTAAAGCAGTAACATGGCAACGGTGAAGAGGTTCCTGATACTCCTGGTGATCTGCTACATTTGGCATTTGGAACAGCTTTGGAGCAATCAACAGATCATTCCATGAAAATGAATCCTAATGTTGTGCAGGATGCTGCAGAGTATGATGCAACATAAGCAAAGGGCCTTCCCTATGGACACTATTATTGTAAAGAAGCCTTGGCTTCAGTGATATACTGTACTTTATATGGGTGATTTAATCGTCTCTTAAGGAAGTGTGACTGTGATTGTTGATTGGTTTTACATATAATAAGGGATTGGATGATGAAGTGAATGCTTATGTGAATGGGGTTTTGGACTGAAGTTCTTACCAATGTCTAATTCTGGCATTGGTAAGAATGTTTTTATGGTGCCTGGAAAGAGGAGGGAGGGGAGGACAGTAATGTACAGCCACATGGCTAATCTTCCGCCAGTGTCACTCTGCTCACATAACCACTCTTGTCAAATCATTTTACTGCCTCACTATCCATTTCTGCATACAGTTCAAGCTGCTTCTACTGACTTACGAGAGTATGCATTCTGCAACTCCTCATTACCACCTCAGAAACTCTGTTCATTATTCTTATCTGTGCCTCTCCTACTGCTAATTCAAGACTGTTTGTTCTACCTTGCTGCACCATATGCTTGGAATAAACTACTCGAGGTGGTACATCAGGCTCCATCCCTGGTCCTATTCTAATCCAGGCTAAAAACCCTCCTCTTCAAGGCTGCTTTTGGATCATGACCTCCTTATTCTCCTGTTTGATACCCTTGTGTATTTTAATTATTTCTATTTTGAACTATCCTAGTTCCCTGTTTGTTCTGCTTGTCTGTCTTAAATAGACTGTAAGCTCTGTTGAACAGTCACTCTCTCATTTATTTTTGTACAGTGCTGCACAGGGCCGGATTTGCCTATACGCCACGTACGCCGTGGCGTAGGGCCCACAGCTGGCAAGGGCCCACCGGGAATGTTTTTTGCACAGGGCCCCGCGTTTCAGGGGGCCCCGCGCAAAAAACATTCTGATACATCATTAAAATTAAAAAACAAAACAAAACCTGTCGCTGCCTCTGCCGGGGCCGCCGCGGCAGAATCGAGTGTGCCGCGGGGCCCCCCCTGCCCAGCAGGGCCTGCCCTCCCCGGTATCACCTCTCTCAGCTGCCTCCCTCCAGTCACACGCGCCGGCTTTCAGAGCGCGAGGGAAGAGTTTCTCCCTCGCTGCTCTGTTAAGCCCGCGGGGGCTGATGGGAATCCCATCAGCCCCCGCGGGCTTAAACAGAGCAGCGAGGGAAAAACTCTTCCCTCGCGCTCTGAAAGCCGGCGCGTGTGACTGGAGGGAGGCAGCTGAGAGAGGTGATACCGGGGAGGGCAGGCCCTGCTGGGAAGGGGGGGCCCCGCGGCACACTCGATTCTGCCGCCGCGGCCCCGGCCCCGGCAGAGGCAGCGACAGCTTCTTTTGTAAAAACAAATTCGCTGGGCTGGGTTGGGCTGGGGGGGGGAGGACTGGTGAGGGGCTGGGGGGGGTAGGAGTGGTAATGGCTGTGGGCTGGTGGGGATAGGACTGGTGATGGGCTGTGGGGGGTAGGAGTGGTAATGGCTGTGGGCTGTTGGGGGGGTTAGGAGTGGTGATGGGCTGGGGGGGTTAGGAGTGGTGATGGGCTGGGGGGGTTAGGAGTGGTAATGGCTGTGGGCTGCTGGGGGGGTTAGGACTGGTGATGGGCTGGGGGGGGTTAGGAGTGGTAATGGCTGTGGGCTGTTGGGGGGGTTAGGACTGGTGATGGGCTGGGGGGGTTAGGAGTGGTAATGGCTGTGGGCTGTTGGGGGGGTTAGGACGGGTAATGGGCTATGGGGGGGGTAGGAGTGGTGATGGGCTATGGGGGGGGCTATGGGCTATGGGGGAGCTAAGTCTATATGGGCTGATGGGATTAGGACTGGAAGTGGGTTGATGGGGGCTTAGGACTGGTAATGGGCTATGGGGGGGGCTTAAACTAAAAATTGGGTGATGGGGATTAGGACTGGAAATGGGCTGGTGGGATTAGGACTGGTAGTGGGCTATGGGGGGCTAGGACTGGTAATGGGTTGGGGGGGTTGCTAGGACTGGAAATGGGCTGGGGGATTAAGACTGGAGGTGGGCTGATGGAGTTAGGACTGGTAATGGGCTGTGGGTTGTTGGGGGGGGGGTTAGGACTGGTAATGGGCTATGGGGGGCTAGGACAGGAAATGGGCTGATGGGAAGGGGTTAGGACTTGAGGTGGGCTGATGGGGTTAGGACTGGTAATGGACTGTGGGCTGATGGGGGGGTTAGGACTGGCAATGGGCTATGGGGGGGTTAAGACTGGTAATGGGCTGTTGGCTGATGGGGGCTGTCTGGTAATGGGCTATGGGGGGTTAGGACTGATAATGGACTATGGGGGGGGGCTAGGACAGGACATGGGCTGATGGGGAGGGGTTAGGACTTGAGGTGGGCTGATGGGGTTAGGACTGGTAATGGACTGTGGGCTGATGGGGGGGGGGTTAGGACTGGCAATGGGCTATGGGGGGCTGACTGGAAATGGGTTGATGGGGGTTAGGACTGGAAGTGGGCTGATGGGGGGTTAGGACTGGAAGTGGGCTGATGGGGGGTTAGGACTGGTAATGGGTTATAGGGGGGGCTTAAACTGAAAATGGGGTGATGGGGGGTTAGGACTGTAAGTGGGTTGATGGGGGGGCTAGGACTGGTATTGGGTTGGGGGGTTGCTAGGACTGGAAATGGGCTGATGGGTGGCTAGGACTGGAAATGGGCTGATGCAGGGACTAGAAGGGAATGGATGCTGGGTGAGGCTGGAACTAGAAGGGAGCTGATGTTGGGGGAGGATTAGAATGGGATGGGGCTGGAAGAGTAAAATGGAGAAGGGAAAAATATTTTGTGTGGGAGGGATAAAAAATCTACAATTGGCCGGGTATTGGGAGAGTAAGTGGGGATTGAGGATGGAGGGGTAAAATTTGAGTGGATGAAATAGGAATGAGGAAAGAGCAAAAGGAGAAAGATTAGTATGTTAAAGCAGATGTAGAGAGAGAATGGAAAAAACTAGAAGAGAGAAGAAAGGACAAATGGACAGCAGACGATGGAGGGTTAGCAGAAGACACGAAGAAACCAGAAGAAAGTGGCTGGAGCAATTGCAGCTGAAAAAAATGCACAAAAGGTAGAAAAATATCTCTTTATTTTGAATTTATTAATTGGAATATGTCAGCTCTGGTAAATGTGCATCATTAACGTCTGCGCTTTGTTTAGTACAAGAGCAAATTAATGTATAGTTTTATTTCTACAGTGTTGTACATTCCAAGTTTGGCTTTTGGGATTCCCAGTTTAATTATTGTCTTCCTGTTTCTAAAATGTGATTACTTGTTTGGTGATGGTCTATGTTCTGCATGTGTAACTGAGCTGAGGTGTTCTGTTTATATAATTCCTATTTGACATTGCCACTTGTTCTCTTTCCCCAGTAGGTCATGTATTGTTGTTCTCTGAAATGTATTGGTTTAATATTTGCAGTGTTGCCTTTTGATTGGTAGAGTATGGTGCTTTGTGAGTCCTGGTAGTGCTGTTAGGATACGGCGGGTTTGCTATGGGTTCTAAATGGGCAGTGTTTGTAGTAGTTCCTAATGTGTCTGGCAGTTGGCACTGGATTATAGTAATGTAGAAATCTTTTAGTCTTTCTTTATCCATACACTCATTAAGAGGCACGTTTACTAAAAGTTAGTATATGGTAACATTATGCAAATATTTATGCAAATGAGGCCCCTTATGCAAATGAGGCCCACACCCCCCTTGGGCCGCCCCTGCTGGGGGCCCACAATTTTTGTTGGCGTAGGGCCTCACTCAAGGTAAATCCGGCCCTGGTGCTGCATATGCCTTGTAGTGCTATATAAATGATTAGCAGTAGTCATTGGTGGTGATGGATGTATGGAAGTCATGGCAGTGGGATAGTGTGGATGACTATTTGTAGGGTTGTGAGGTTTGCTATTGTATTTTAGGGTTAATGATATGGCTGGGTTAGTTCCTTTGGTACATGAAGTGCTGGGAACGGACTCGTGGAAAGTGACATTGAAAAAGCGAAATTGCTAAACAAATACTTCTGCTCTGTTTTTACTAAAGAAAATCCTGGAGAAGGACCACCTGTGACTCCCAAATATAAAAATGGGAATGAAGTAGATGCCACACCACTCACAGAAGTTGATGTGTTAGAACAGCTTGCAAAACTGAAAGTGGACAAGGCCATGGGACCGGATGGGATACATCCCAGGATACTGAAAGAGCTCAGAGAGGTTCTTGCAGGGCCGTTAAAGGATGTTTTCAACAGATCCTTGGAAACAGGAGAGGTTCCTCAGGACTGGAGAATGGATGATGTGGTACCTCTTCACAAAAGTGGTGACAGGGAAGAAGTGGCAAACTACAGGCCCGTGGGCCTTACCTTGGTGGCGGGAAAAGTAATGGAGGCGCTCCTGAAAGAGCGAATAGTGGACTTTCTCAAAGCAAGATCCGAGGCAACATGGTTTTACCAAAGGACGATCTTGCCTAACAAATCTGATTGAGTTCTTTGACTGGGTGACCAGAGAACTAGATCATGGGCATGTGATGGATGTCATCTACCTGGATTTCAGCAAAGCCTTTGATACTGTTCCTCATAGGAGGCTTATCAATAAACTCAGTAGTTTGGGGATGGGTCCCAAGGTGGTAAACTGGATCAGAAATTGGTTGACTGACAGGTGACAGAAGGTGATGGTAAATAGAGCTTACTTGGATGAAAGGAAGGTGATTAGCGGGGTGCCCCAGGGTTCGGTCCTGGGCCCAGCACTGTTCAATGTATTTGTGAGTGATATTGCTGAAGGACTGAATGGAAAAGTCTGTCTTTTTGCAGATGACACACAAATTTGCAACAGAGTGGACTCTACCAAGGGAGTGGTTAACATGAGGAAAGATCTACAAAAGCTGGAAGAATAGTCTAATGCTTGGCAATTAAGATTTAATGCGAAGAAGTGCAGTGTCATGCACTTGGGTAGCAGAAATCCAAGGGAAATGTAGGCAATAGGGGGCGAGAGGTTGGTGTGCACGGATCAGGAGAAAGACCTTGGTGTGATTATTTCTGAAGATCTCAAGGCGGCAAAACAGTGTGACAAGGCTGTGGCAAAGGCCAGGAGGATGTTGGGCTTCATACAAAGAGGAATTACCAGCAGAAAGGAAGAGGTACTTATGCCACTGTACAAGTCACTGGTGAGGCCTCACTTGGAATACTGTGTTCAGTTTTGGAGACCATATCTTGCAAAGGATGTAAAAAGACTGGAAACTGTTTAGAGGAAGGTGACCCAAATGATTTGGAGCCTGCGTCAGAAGCCTTATGAGAAGAGACTTGAAGACCTAAATATGTACACTTTGGAGGAGAGGAGGGATAGGGGAGATATGATTCAGACCTTTAAATACTTAAAGAGAAACAATGAACAAACAAACCTCTTCCAAAGATGGGGAAGCTGTAAAACTAGAGGGCATAACATGAAGCTGCAAGGGGGTAAATTGAAAGGCAATGTTAGGAAATACTTTTTCACTGAAAGGGTGGTAGATGCTTGGAATGCCCTCCTGATGGAAGTGGTGGGGGCACACACAGTGACGGAATACCAAATGGCATGGGACAGACACAGTGGATCCCTTTACAGCAACAGTATAAAATCAAAATAAACTGAACCATCTAATTTCTCAGCAAATAGGGGTGTCCTACATGGAGCGGTGGGTTCACCCCTAAACAAAGACATGGGAGGGGTGGCCTGCACAGAGCAGCAGGTGCACCTGCTCTTGCCATCTTACTGGGCAGACTAGATGGACCATACTGGTCTTTATCTGCTGTCATTTACTATGAGACAGGGAAGATGGATATAAGTGTATTTCGATATTAATGGGGGAACAGAGATGCACCCCTATGCTGACTATATATGATGAGCTATAAAGTATTGTCACCTAATGTAGGGGGTATATATAGTCCAATTAAGAGGAAGTTGATCCTGAAATACTTAAAAGATAGCAGAGCTGATTTTGAAATGTTACAGGAAACACATCTAATGGCAATAGTGCATGAAAAGTTGTGTACAGAGCGGTGTTGAGAGGTCTATTGTTCTGAATATACAGTAACTCCTAGGTGCTTCTATACTAGCAAATAAAACTCTTCCTTTTGTACATTATGATACTGGAAAGGATGCTCAGAGCAGAGAGGTATGGATTAAGAGTAGAACTGATCATGATGAAGTCTCCATTTTGAATCTTTATGCTCCCAGTAGCTGGTTTGGGTGTGATTTCAACTGTATTTTGGAGGAACTTGATTGCACAGCTCAGTCCAAGAAAAGGTGGACATCAGAAAGGCAGAAACTGAGAAAATGTTTCCAAGAATTCCACAACAGATATTTGGAGAGCAAAGAACTTGAGGCAAAGTTCTTTTACCTTTTTTTTCTCAAGAGTATGGTAGCTATCAATAACTGTTTACTGTAAATAGTCAAATCTTTTAGTTACAAGCTATAATCATTGTTAAGAAATAATGTATATGAGTTATGGTTCAATGTAAACAAGTTATTCCCATTTGTTCAATGTAAACCACTTTGATACCTTGAAAGGTGGTATAAAAGAAATGTAAATAAATAAATAATTAATATCTTACTTTGTATTTTTTCCCATTATGGGAGGGGGAGGAAGAAGCAGCACTAAGATTTGGAAACTAAATGTGGCCCTGTTTCAACAAGAGGAGTTCCGAGAAGCCCTTGAGAAAACTTGGGATGAATATATGGAGAAATTAGACTTTACCTGCTAATTGTCTTTCCTTGAGTTCTCTCCGGGCCAGTCCAGGAAAGTAGGGTAGTCAACCTCCTCCAGCAGCTGAGGGCTGAAAAGAACTGAAAAACTCTTTGCTGACAGGCGCACTAGCTCCCCCTGGTGACCGAGAGAGTCCATCAGCCTTATGGTATCAAAGCAGTGTGCCTAAAAACATACCAAACTGGAACAAAACAACAAAAAAACTAACCTCAAAGGATTGTCGATATAGTCAGAGAGTGTGTACTTGAACAGGAACTCCCCTGTTTTCCTTTTTTTGTTTCGGCCACAATTCTCTTTCCAATGTCACCAATGCTCCCAGCTCCGGCCACCAGCTAGGCAACCTGTTATGAGTGGAACACCTTTTTGCCGAGGACATTAACAACTTGCATACTCGCAGACAACAATGGGAGGGTCCTGGACTGGCCCGGAGAGAACTCAAGGAAAGACAATTAGCAGGTAAAGTCTAATTTCTCCTTCCTATTCGTCTCTCCAGGCCAGTCCAGGAAAGTAGGGCAGTACCAAAGCAGTACTTACAACCGGGAGAGTCCTGCGAGCCCCGCAACCACCTCCGAGGCCCCCACTGCAGCATCTGCCCTGGCCTGAACATCCAACCGATAGTGTCTAGCAAACGTATGCAAAGAAGACCACGTTGCCGCTCTACAGATATCCACTGGCGGAACCAAGGCATACTCCGCCCACGAAGTCGCCTGACTCCTAGTAGAATGCGCTCTGATCCCCACTGGAGCCGCCACGCCTTTTGTTTGATAAGCTGTCCGAATGGCATGCTTCACCCAACGAGCGATAGAAGCCTTGGTCGCCGCTCTCCCTTTAGCCGGACCCCCAAACAGCACGAATAACCTGTCCGACTTTCGAAAAGACTTCGTCTCCTTAAGATATCTTCGCAACACATGTCCCAAATCCAACCTCTTCAGCGACCGATCCCATTTTTCCCCCTCACGCGGACGAAAAGTAGGAAGGAAAACGGCTTGATTCAGATGAAAACTAGAGACTACCTTAGGTAGAAAAGATGGTACCGGCCTCAATACTACCTTCTCCTCTGAAAACTGAAGGTACGGCTCCCTGCACGAGAGCGCCTGCAGATCTCTGCGCGTGCGGAACACAAGGCAACTAAAAAAGCAGTTTTCCAGGAAAGCTCCTGTAGGTTACCGGGGGTTTTGGACTCAAACGGCGGCTCCGTCAGAGCCTCCAACACCAAATTCAAGTCCCACGGAGGAACCACTTGCCGAACCGGAGGCCGAATGATTTTGGCCGCCCTAAGAAACCTCTGTACATCCGGATGCGAGGAAAGTGAACGACCTTGCACCTTCCCTCTATAACAGGCCAGCGCCGCCAGCTGCACCTTAAGAGTGTTGAGGGCTAGTCCTTTTTCAAGCCCGTCCTGAAGGAAAGCTAAGACATCCGGTAGTTGCACTGCCGAAGGCCGAACCCGACGATCAGCACACCATGCTTCAAAAATGCGCCATACTCGAATGTATGCTACCGAAGTAGAGTTCTTCCTGGACCGTAACATAGTGGCTATCACAGACTGTGAGTATCCTTTACAAAGTATTCGTTTCCTCTCAAGAGCCAAGCCGTAAGCAAGAATCGATCCACCTGCGGCATTAATACGGGACCTTGGCACAACAGATTTACCCGAGTGGACAACCTCTAAGGAGGAGCCACCAACAGACGCACCAGATCGGCATACCACGGGCGCTGGGGCCAATCCGGAGCAATGAGGATCACCGTCCCCTTGTAGTTTGCTATCCTTTGAATCGTTCGACCTATCAGAGGCCATGGAGGGAAGACATAAAGCAGCAGACCCGTCGGCCAAGACTGAACCAGACCGTCGAGACCCTCCGACATGTGCTCCCTGCGCCTGCTGTAAAATCGAGCCGCTTTGGCATTTGCTTGAGTGGCCATGAGATCCAGAACGGGCTGACCCCACCTCAGCGTGATATCGTGAAAAATTGCCCAGTTTAGTTCCCACTCTCCGGGATCTATGGCATTCCGACTGAGATAATCTGCCTGAATGTTGTCTTTTCCTGCTACATGAGCTGCTGAAATCGCTACCAGATGCGTTTCCACCCAGAGAAACAGCTGTTGACACTCCTCTAGAAGCGACACACTGCCCGTGCCGCCTTGCTTGTTGATGTACGAAACAGTCAACAAGTTGTCAGAAAAAACTCGAACTGCCCGCCCCTCGAGCAGATCGACAAACTCTACGCGCGCCAAGCGAACCGCCCGCAACTCCAACCGATTGATCGACCAAAAACTCTCCTCCGTCGACCATACGCCCTGCGCTGTGCGCGTCAAGCAATGCGCCCCCCAACCGGAAAGGCTGGCATCGGTTGTGAGTAACACCCATTCTGGTAAGGCTAACGGCACTCCCGCTTGCAGATGTGCAGGGACCAACCACCACTGCAGACTGACCTTCACCTCCTCCGGACACGGCAGTCGCCGAGAGAGAGGATGATCTTGCGGAGACCACCGCATCAGTAAGGCCTGTTGAAGAGGCCGCATATGAGCTCTGGCCCACCTAACTAGGTCTAAGGCCGCCGCCATAGACCCCAACACCTGTAAATATCTCCAAGCCGTCGGTGCCTGAAGGCGCAGAAAAGCCGTAACTTGCGCAAAAATATTTCGAACTCTTTCCACAGGGAGAAAAACTGAGCCCACTTCGGTGTTGAATAACGCTCCCAGATAAGTCAATTGCTGCCCCGGTTGCAAATGACTCTTCACTCGATTGATGACCCAACCGAGCTGCTCGAGAAACTCCACTACTCTGGCCATTGCTGAGAGAGACTCCGCCCGCGACGGAGCTCGTATCAACCAATCATCGAGATACGGATGGACCTGAATCCCTTCTTTCCGTAGTGCCGCTGCCGCCACCACCATGACCTTGGTGAAGGTACAAGGGGCGGTAGCTAGTCCGAACGGCAAAGCTCGGAACTGAAAATGACCCATGGGGACTGCAAACCGGAGAAATCTTTGGTGTTCTCGCCGGATTGGAATATGCAAATACGCTTCCGTTAAATCTATGGACGATAGAAATTCCCCCGGTTTTACCGACCGGATTACCGATCGTAAGGTTTCCATCCGGAAATGTGGTACTCTCAAACAACGATTCACGAGCTTGAGATCTAGAATAGGCCGAAAAGATCCTTCCTTCTTGGGAACAACAAAATAAATCAAGTATCGACCTAAGCCGCACTGGTCTGCGGGAACTGGTACAACTGCGTGAAGACGCAACAAACGCACCAATGTGTTGTTGACTGCCGTCCTTTTTGGCAGAGGACCGCACGGAGAAGCTACAAAGGCATCCACCAGTGGGTGCGCGAACTCCAGAGCATATCCGTCTCTGATAATCTCGAGAACCCACTGGTCCGTAGTGATGCGGGTCCAGGCGGAGAGAAACTCCTTCAAACGACCTCCCACAGGAATCTCCGCCTGGACCAGCGTCCCATCATTAAAGCTTTTTCATTGAAGTGTGCTGGGCGTTGAAATAGCCCCTATTGAATCCCCTGGTTCCACGAAAGGATTGGCCTCTAGCTACAAAACGTCCACGTTGATAAGGCGTAAACCGGGACCCACGGAACCTGCGAAAATTGCGACCTTGGACCCGAGGACCTCTGCAACGACGGCATCTTAGCCGCTCTCGGCCGGTCCTCGGGAAGGCGACCCCCCTTGGAATCGCCTAAATCTTTCACAATCTTCTTCAAAGCCTCCCCAAAAAGCAGCTTGCCCTTGTATGGAAACTTACTGAGACGGGCCTTAGATGACGCATCTGCCGCCCAGTTCCGTAACCAAAGAAAACGTCTAGCTGCTATGATGGACGCCATCGATTTCGCGGATATTCTTACCAAATCATAAAAAGTATCCGCTAGATAAGCCGCTGCCGACTTCAGCTTAGCGCCTTCCGCCGAAGAGTCTTCCTCCTTATCCTGAGCACGCTCACCCTGAAGCCAGCGTATTGACGTTCTGGAAACATATGCCCCGCAAACTGAAGCCTGTAAGGCCAAAGCACTGGAATCAAAGGCTTGCTTCAAGAGTGCTTCTAACCGACGGTCCTGAAAATCCTTCAGAGCCGTACCTCCTTTCACCGGAATGGTAGTCTTTTTTGTAACAGCTGAAACAAGAACATCTACCTTAGGCATACGTAATAACTCCTTTTCCTCCTGTGGAATGGGGTACATACGTGCCATCGCGCGACTGCCCCTTAGAGAGGCCTCAGGACACTCCCATTCTGATTCAATCATTTGCTTAATAACTCTATGAATGGGGAAACAACGCTGTTCTGACTTAAAACCTTGCAGCAGGGGATCCTCTAACGGCTCCTGCTGAACCGTAGGAAGCACAAGATTTAACGCCGCGAGAGACTGTGCAATTAAAGCTCCTAACTCCTCCTTCCTGAAAACTCAGAAAATATTGGGATCCTCTCCTGGTCCTAACTCACCCTCCTCCAACTCCCCAGGCCAAACAACAAGTCCGGCCTCTGACAGAATTTCTCTATCTTCTGGTAGCTGAGACCCTGAACTCAGAGGTCCCAAGCCTTCTAAGGCTGTTTCCCCTCCTGGTAGCATAGAGGAGACCCCTTCCCCAGGGTCTGCCTCGGAGGACTCCACTTTTTTTCCCCCTGACCTGCAGGTTGTAGAAGGAGAAAAAGAGGACTGTGATCTTTTCATTAAATAAGCGCTATGGAACGCCAAAATAAACTCCGCCGAGAGAAAAGATTCTAACAATCCTGTCTCCTCTGACACAGCTGGCTGCACTGCCCCCTCAGCTGAAGGAGCTTTGTGCGACTTAGCTCTCTTTTTCCCCGACTTCACTGGCAACGCGGGAGAAACGGACGGCTGAGATAAAATGGCCGCCGTTCCCGCTCTTTCTGTCACACTCTGGGGCCTAACTACCTCTTCTTCCTTAGTGTCTTTGGTCTTTTGAGGCTCCATAAACCCTCGTTCAAAAAGAAATAAACAGAAGAAACTAAAAACCTCAAAACCGCACCGCTGCGATTTATCCGAGCCGGCTTACAAACCGCAGAGAACCCGGCACGTCCCGGTAAACGAAGCCAGCCGGGAAACGAGGCACTTCCTGACCCCACACTCGGAAATCTAAACCCCGCGATGGCTTATGCCACAAGCCGAGAACACTATGAACGCCCCGGAGCAGCTTGCTACCTGAAAAGCAACGGCGATGTTAAACTTGCAGCGAACCGCTTCCCCGCTGCCAGTGGGTAGCCGGAACTGCAGACATCCAAGACAGAGAATTGTTCCCTGGGGCTCCCAGAGTATTTCTCCGTTGTCTCTCAATAAATAAATCTCCCAGAAGCAGGCTCTGCTTTTTAAACACACCCACCTGGTGGTTTTGGAGAAAAATGGAGGGGTTCTGCACTTTCCCGTTTTTTTTTTTTTTGTTTTTTTAAGGAAAGAACAAAAACGGAAAGTGGCTCCACTGAATAGCCCTGCTAGAGCTTCTCAGCCAGTGCTCAGAACACCTTATCCCCCGATCAGATGTTAAATATATAGAAATATAGTCTGTATGTTAAAATATAACTCTGTTCCTATTAGTCTCTCCGGAGCCTGTCAACTATATGACCAGCTCAGCTGCTGAGGACTGAAAGAGTGATGGACTCTCTCGGACACCAGGGGGAGCTAGTGCGCCTGTCAGCAAATACACAGGTACACTAAAAAAAATTTTTTTTAAACTGCCTCTAATGTTTAGATTGATTTTTACGTTTTTTGGTGCGCTGAATCCAAATCTGGTAACCAATTTGCTCCATCACGTACAGATTATTTGCTACATTGGGTTAGCAGTTTGAGGTGAACGTTTCAGATTGAGTGCGATCGAGATAAAAGTTTCTTGGATGAATTCTTTATACTAATTGTTTAGTAGTTATTCAAATAAGAATAAAGAAAATTGTAACAAGGCAGCACATAAGAATAGAGTAATGTCAACAAAACACACTGTGATGGTAGCAAAATTGTCTGCACTTAAAACAGCCACATACATGTGCACAAACATTGAGCATATAAGAGCGAGGTTAGACACAAAGCAAAGCAGAGAAATGTGCAAAAAATGTTGTACAGGTATGTATGTAAGAATAAAAAACGCAAACCGCACCATTGCAATACATGAAGACAAACACCCGATGGTGTGAAAATAAAATTCTAATAAATGAGATCCGACACTGTGGTAATAACTAGCAAATTTTTATTTCAAAGTTTAGTAAAAACACGATATTTGTCAACACAGTTTAGATTTTAAAGTCATTCTTGGGTCAATCAATCTCCTGGTGGGCCCGTTTCTTCTTCCCCCGAATGCTTCTCTTGGTGCGATGCTTGGCGTATTTTTCATCTGGGGTTTCCCGCAGCAGCAACCAGCAGAAATCAGCCATCATAGTGGTGTTCCATCTTCCTTGGTACCTTCTCTCTGCGTCCTTGATGTCCTGGTGAAACCTTTCAGCTTGTTCTTCACTGTACGCCCCCAAGTTTTCGGGAAAGTAGTTCACATGGGAGTGCAAGAAATGGACTTTCAGGCTCATGTTACAGCCTTGTTCTTTGAAGGCATTGAGCATCCTGGCAACAATATCCTTATAGTTCTCATCCCGCCTGTTCCCCAAGAATTTGAGAACAACATCCTTGAAGGAATCCCAGGCTTCTTTTTCCTTCTCAGACATCGTTTCAGCGAATGCTCCATCTGAAATGAGTTTCCTTATATCAGGGCCAACAAACACTCCTTCCTTTAGCTTTGCTTCAGAAAGTCGGGGTAACTTTGAGCAAAGGTACCGAAAGCACTCACCATCTTTTGGAAGGGACTTGATGAATTGCTTAATGAGACCCAACTTAATGTGGAGAGGTGGTAATAGAATTTTATCACGAGGTACCAAGCTCTCATGAAGAACATTTTTCTCACCGGGTCTCAAATACTCCTGAATTGGCCAGTCTTTTTTCCCCCAGTGTAGGTCGCGGGCCCGGCTATCCCACAAGCAAAGGAAGCAGGGATATTTGGTGAAACCGGATTGCTGCCCTAATAGCATGGATAGAATTTTAAAGTCTCCACAAATCATCCACTTATGCTCATCATAACGAATCTTCTGAAGAATCAGGGCCAAATTCTCGTATTTTTCTTGGAGAATAACAGAGTGAGCAATAGGAACTGAAGCGAATGTGTTGCCATTATGAAGAAGAACACCTTTTATGCTGTCTTTTGACGAATCAATGAACAGCCGCCATTCAGCAGGATCATACTTGAGTTTAAACTTTTCCATCACTCCGTATATATCGTTGCAAAATACCAAATCTTCCTCTTTGCTGAAATACTTCAAAAATTGTGTCTCGCGGTTGCGGTACCAATAAAAAGTTGTTCCTGGTGACAATAAATTTTTCTGTTTAAGCCGAGAACCTAGCAGTTGGGCAGCATCTTTTGGGAGTCCTAAATCCCGGACTAAATCATTCAATTCAGCTTGAGAGAAAAGTTCAGGTTTCGGATCTGGTTCAGTTTCAAACTCGGAAGTACTGGACTCATCGGGAAAAGCCATCTGATGAGTCTCATCATGATCAGAACCGTCCACACAAATATGATCCAAAGATTTTGGTGGTTCAGGCACAGGTACTTCGTTGCTATGAGGCATAGGCCTAATTGCTGAGGGAAGGTTGGGGTAACTTATTACGTTCTTATTTTTTAAGTTGTATCCCTTCACAATGCAAGAGCAAAAATAGCAGTCACTGCTGTGGTCTCTTTGTTCACGCCACATCATAGGTATTCCGAAACGAAATGCTTGTTTTTTACCTTTCATCCATAAGCGTAGATCTTCCTCACATGTCTTGCACACTTTGTGAGGAGCCCACGGTTTGTCTTGATTGCCTAACTTCAAACCGAAATAGGCGAAATATACTTTTTTAATAAATGCAGAAATGTTCCTCTGCCGCTTTTTCACGGTATATTCCCCACAAATAAAACAAAAACTGTCCGGAGAGTTGACGCAACCTCTGGCTCTGTGAGCCATCACAAATACACAGCACTGTAAACTACAACTGTAGTGAACCACTTCGGAATAAAGCTGGATTACGACTGAGCAAACAAAAGGTAATAATGAACTTGCAAGAAACTGAAATTTGACAGGAATGTTCATGTCGCAACCACCGTGTTTGAGCGAGCGAACGAGGCGAGGCGAACAGGAAAGAACATGCGCCAGCGCGAGTACTGGATTTAGCCCCCCGCCTCCCAATTGTCCTGTTAATGTATAAAATGAATACAAAACACTCTAAAATATCATGAGGGAGTGTTTCTAGTTAGTTAACCATTACAACCTCTATTTTGGGCCAAGAAAATAAACTGCAGTCGGCTAAAAAGAAATTATGTGAACATCCCTTATATGGGTAAGAAATCTAATTTTGCAAGAAAACGTGACGTGATAGAACATTTTGGCTATTTTTCCTGGATTCAGCACCCCAAAATCTATAGGAATCAGTTGCAAAACTGGAGGCAGTTTTTTGGTAGTGTACCTGTGTAGTTTTTCAGTTCTTTTCAGCCCTCAGCTGCTGGAGGAGGTTGACTACCCTACTTTCCTGGACTGGCCCGGAGAGATGAATAGGAATGCACAGATTATTCTAGGAGAGATCGTCCTTAAAATGGTCTGGGATGCTGAAAAGCCTTTATGAGAGTGGGAATCATTCAGTTAGCCTCACGACATAAGCAGGAGAGGGAATTAAAAACACTCTATGCTTCTCTTCGAACATTGCAGCTAAAACAAAGGACTAGGGATAAGAGGGTTTATAAGCAGTAGCAGCTGATTAAACGACAGACTGCCGCTACAGAGCAGGAGAAAATGGAATTTTTGCTAAGATTGACAAAGCAGAAGTTTATAGAGCAAGGCAATTGGGTGAGTAAGTTACTGGCCTGGCAATTAAAAAAGCACTGGCAGTCCCAACTTATAAAAGAACGTCAGACAGCACCTGGGGATCTAGTGTGTAGTAATTGAGAAATTGCTAATGTCTTTCAGTTATTTTATAAGAAATTATAATGTTTTGAAACAGTTTATGATCTGCAAGAGCTAAATGATTATTTGCAAACAATGCTACAAGTGGAGATCTCTATCAATGATCTTCGGACTGAGAAAGCACCGGAAGAAGACTGCTTCCCTGTAGAAGCCTATAAAATAATGAGAGGCTAGCCAGTACAGGTCTTGAATGATGCACTACATGGCTTAGGTCTGCTAGAGTCTATGTATAAAAGCTCATGTTTCTGGGCTTCATAAAGAAGGTAAGCCTGAACATTTCTGTGAGAATTACCAGCCTCTCACACTGCTTAATTGCAATGTTAAAATATATATTAGCAAAGGTGTTAGCAGGTGGTTTAACAAATGTACTTCCGGAGACGTGAGAGAGTGATTCCAGCAACAGAGGCTTGCTTTTCCATCAGCTGTTTTGACTACAGCTCCTCCTCCTGTGAGGGGTGGGGGTAAAGAGCCTGCTTGCTCCATTGGAGAGTGGAGACCTGAGAGAGTGATTCCAGCACTGGAGGCTTGCTTTTCCATCAGCTGTTTTGACTACAGCGCCTCCCTCCTGTGAGGGGGAGATAAAGATAATGCTTGCTCCACGGGTAGCGGATGTGGGTTCATGTACAAAGGGACATGTTCTAAGGGGCTAGTTTTGCCCCTTTGGAGCATTGAGGATGCCAGAAGGTGGGATCTTCTCTCCTCTGTTGTTAGTATCTTTTGCAATGGGCAAGAGGAAAGCTAAGGTGAAGGACCCTAAGGAGGAGTTGGTGGTGGTGAAAGGTCCGATGGACCATCATGTTGTAAGTGCTGGGAAACGTAACTCTTTGTCCCTTCAGACAGGTCTGAGTATCTCCTCTTCGGGTTTCTCGCTGACTTTGGGTTAAGAACCCCTCCCCACCAGCCAAATTCTCAGTATGTCTCCAGCATGAATGGGGCTTCCCAGGTAGGGGATATAGCCCACCTGCTTCTACTCCCTTAGCATTGGTTGTGACTGCTGTAATGGAGACTGTTGTAGACTCTGGACCTAAGTTCCCGGTGCTGGTTTCTTTTTCTGTTAATTCTTCAAAGTTACCACTTGAGGGCACTGGGTCCAGGGAAGTATCGCTCCATGATATTTGGTCTGCAATCAACGGGGTGGAGGGCATGTTGCAGGGCACACTGAGGCAGTTATGTGATTTTTCTTGGAACACTGCTGACACTTAGCACCAACATGAGACCTTGCTTGCTGATTGTGCTGGGAAGGTCTCTCAGTTGGAGGCCAATGTTGTCAACTTACAATCGTTGGGTAATTCTCTATCTAAAGATAACATGTTGCTGCGTAATAAATTGGAAATGTTGGAAAATGCTGCAAGAGCCAAGAACCTTAGGATTCTTAATTTTCCTGTGGTTCGTCTGCTTTCTCCCATAGAGCTATTTAAAATGTATTTAAAGGATATTTTGTTGTGCTCTGATTTTTCAGAGTCTGCTATCTCCTCTATTTATTATATACCTCAGAGTGTTGCTCAAGTAGCATCTGTGGGAGATGCAAATGAGCCAGTTAATCCTGATGATTTAAGATTAACTCAATTTATTTATTTTTATTTTATTTTTAATTTCTTATATACCGCACTCTTTGACATCAGCGCGGTTCACAGAGAACATAAACAAAACCAGAACAACAGGCTGTTCGGTATTACATATAACAGGAGTATAAACTTGGAGCAACATGGGAGAACTATTTACATGGAATATGCAATCTGTTAACTGGATAACATACTCGAACTATGTACATGACTTAGCAAGGGTGCTGGAGCGAGGAAGAAAAGAAAAAAGAGCAAGTGGTTGGATATGTAGTGGGACTATTATGTTAACTTCATATGGAGTAGTATTTGGTGAATAGGATGAATTTAAGGGCCTTCCTAAACTGGGTTAAGTCGGTTATGGTACGGATGTCAGAGGGGAGGGAGTTCCAGCACTTTGGTGCGCAAAACAAGAAAGCTCTGTTCGCTGTTGATAGATTGCATGTTGTTATGGCCTTTGGTAATGCTAAGGAGCTTAATGCTGCCTGTCTTCTAATTCTGTTTGGTGGTACGGATTGGATGAGCTCGGAGAGTGAGTTGGAAGATATACCCTTGATAGCCTTGAATGTAAGAATGAGGGTTTTGAACATCAGCCTTCCGTGTATGGGGAAGCCAATGGAGCTGTTTGAGGATAGGTGTGATATGTTCACTCTTGGATGCTCCTTGAAGAACCCTTGCTGCAGTATTCATAGCGAGCTGCAATGGGCTCAAGGTGGATTGTGGGAGTCCTTGAAGAATTGAGTTGGCGAAGTCAAAATGAGGTAGGATTAGTGCTTGGTAAATGGTTCTGAAGTCCTCTGGGTCAAGAAGGGAACGTAGGTGCTTGAGAGTGCGTATCTTGAAATACACAGCTTTTACGATATTATTTATGTGTGGTATCATGTTGAGCCGATGGTCAAGTGTTACTCCGAGGTATTTTATTGCTTCCTTGGTGTATAGTTCAGCTCCCTTGACGTTTATATATGGTGGTGGTGTGAAGTTGGGGTCTCTGGAGATAAAGAGAACCTCAGTTTTCTTGTGCTGAATGCGGAGGTTCTGTGACAGGAGCCATTCAGAGACTGCATTAAAGCAATTCGTTATAGGCAGTAAATCCATTTGCTTTGTGGAAAATGGCATGTAGAGTAGGATATCATCCGCATATACCATGCATCAATGTTTGGAGATGTCTTTGGGTAATGTATCCCAAAGAGGTACTTTATTAGTTTCTTTTTTCTCAGAGCGGGTTAAGAGTGGTATTATGAAATTGTATTTCCTAAAGAAGGCTGCTCCTTTTTGTGGCCAGCCATTGATTATATTTCCTGATATTGCTCATACCACTCAGATCCAGTGTAAAACTTTTTTTCAGTTAAAACTTAGGATATTGGCTCTTGGAGGAACGTTTTACTTAAAGTTTCCTTGCAAGTGTTTGGTAACAATTTCTGGCAACAGTTATGTATTTGTTGAGGCTTCCCATCTTGAGCGATTTATTTTGGATAAGTAGTTTTCCTTTTGAGATGTTTGCTTTATTTGACTGGGTATAGTTAAAAGGGGTTGAATATATATTTTGTTTTCTTAGTCATGGCTTCCATGTACCTTCAATCGTCTCTCATAATGTGGGCTTGTGTAAATTCTTGGTTTAATTGTTTCTTGAGGTTTTTCCTGTATTATTTTAAATGAACTTACTTTTCTTGTAACTATTAAAAATTTAAGAAATATAAATTTAAAAAATGTCCTACCCAAAATTATCCATCCTGACCCAACAGGATTTATTAAAGGGAGGCTTATTTCTGGATCATGTTTGGAAGGTCATGAAAAAATTGCATTATCTCAAAGATAACAAGACTGTGCATTTTTTAAAACTTTTTCATTTATGAAAATTAAACATATTGCACAAGTATCCACTCGTTTGTTCGATTAGTAACAAGAGTGGAAAATTACAATTATCATCTTGACAGAAACAAGGAAAAACAAGTAAAGACAAAATAGAAACATGATGGCAGAAAAAGACCACATGGCCTATCTAGTCTGCCCTTCCATATCAACCACTACAAGAGCTTCCTTTTTTACTTTAGAGATCCTCTGTGTTGGTCCCATGCTTTTTTGAATTTAGATACTGTCCTCATCTCTACCACCTCCACTGGGAGACTATTCCATGCATCTACCACTCTATCTATAAAGAAATATTTCTGCATATTACTCCTGAGTCTATCCCCTTTCACCTTCATCTCATGCACTCTTTTATTAGACCACAATAAAGCACAGTTACTTACCTGTAACAGGTGATCTCTGGGAACAGCAGGAATTAGTCCTCACATATGAGTACGTCGGTACCGACGGAGCCTGCGCGGGAATGCTCCCCAGCTTCCCAGAATGAAAGCTTTTGGGGCATCCCACAGTGCATGCGCACTGCCTTCCCGCCTTTCCCACCAACTCTCTTCAGTTCAAGTTTAAAGCTGAGACAATAGAGAGAGAGAGGAAAGGAAAGTCAAAGAGAGAGATACAACTCCTAGGGGAGGTGGGAGGATTGTGAGGACTAATTCCTGCTGTTCCCAGAGATCACCTGTTACAGGTAATAACTGTGCTATCTCCAGGAACAAGCAGGAATGAGTCCTCACATATGGGGACTCCCTAGCTAAGATGCCTGGGAGATCCCCAAGGGTATGAGACCCTGAAGGGTTCCTCGGCTTCCTATGGATCTCAGGCATCCATTCAGGGAAGGAGGGCAGGAGTTGTTCAAGAATGGAACAGGTGTCTGAGGACAGCCTGACCAAACAAGGCATCCCGGCGGGAGTCCTTGTCCAAACAGTAATGGGCTGTGAAGGTATGAACCGAGGCCCAGGTGGCTGCTCGACAGATCTGGTCGATGGACACAGAATGAAGATGAGCCATAGAGGTGGCCATGGCCCTCACATTGTGAGCTGTTACATGGCCCTCCAGAGAAAGGTTCTTACTCTGGTAAGCAAAAGAAATACACTGAGCAATCCAATTAGACAGTGTTCTCTTAGAGACTGGAAGTCCTAAATGAGAAGGATCAAAAGCAACAAAAAGCTGGGAAGACTTTCTATGTTGCTGTGTCCTGTGTAAGTAAAAAGCAAGAGCTCTTTTACAATCTAGAGTATGAAGGTTCCTCTCTGCACTGGATGCATGAGGAGCTGGAAAAAAGACAGGTAAATATACCTCTTGATTAAGATGAAAAGGTGAGACCACTTTAGGCATAAAGTGAGGATTTGTCCTAAGGACTACCTTATCATGATGAAACCTTGAACAAGGTGGATTAGCCACTAAGGCCTGCAGTTCACTGATACGGCGAGCAGAAGTGATTGCAATAAGGAAAATAACCTTCCAGGAAAGAAATTTCAAGGAGGTAGTGGCTAAAGGTTCAAAAGGTGGCTTCATAAGCTGACCAAGAACCAAATTTAAGTCCCATGCCACCGGAGGAGGTCGAATGGGAGGTTTAGTTAAAGTTAGGCCTCTCATAAATCTTGCAATAAGAGGATGAGAGGAAACAGGTTGTCCATTGATAGGCTTAAGGGATGCTGCAATAGCACTTAAATGGACCCTTACTGAATTTGTCTTAAGGCCTGCATTGGAAAGATGCAGGAGATATTCCAATAGAGAATTCACAGGAAGTGCCAGAGGGTCAAGACCCTGTTGAGCACACCAAATGGAAAATCTTTTCCATTTAAAAGCATAGGAACGCCTAGTGGAAGTTTTCCTGGAAGCATGGAGGATATCCTTCACTTGCTGCGAAAGATTGAAGTCTTGAAGGTCTAGGCCTTCGGTAACCAAGCTCTGAGGTGAAGGGACTTGGGGTTTGGATGCCACAAAGTCCCCTCCTCCTGAGACAGAAGGTCTGGAGCAGCTCCCAAGTCCAGGGAGGGGGCTTGGGAGAGATGCAGAAGTAG
The DNA here is from genome assembly GCA_033557465.1 of Ichthyophis bannanicus. Classification (NCBI taxonomy): domain Eukaryota; kingdom Metazoa; phylum Chordata; class Amphibia; order Gymnophiona; family Ichthyophiidae; genus Ichthyophis; species Ichthyophis bannanicus. The sequence goes on along the minus strand of CM066034.1, from coordinate 557,121,890 downwards.
AGGGTACCACACTTGGCGTGGCCAGCGTGGAGCTATGAGGATCATAGATCCTTGATCCCTCTGAAGTTTGAACAGAGTCTTGGGAATCAAAGGAATGGGTGGAAAGGCATACAGGAAGTCCTGACCCCAATGGAGGAGGAAGGCATCCTTGGCCTGAACTCCCTGACACGGAATTCTGGAACAGAACCGGGGAAGTTTGGCATTCTACGGACTTGCAAATAGGTCTATGTCCGGGGTTCCCCATTCCTGGAAGATTCTGAGTACCTGATCCATGTGCAGGGACCATTCGTGTGGAAGCAGAACTCGACTGAGTCTGTCTGCCCAAGAGTTTTGAATCCCTGGGAGGTATACTGTCAGGAGATGGATTTGATGCTCTCTGGCGAAGGCCCATAATCTTAGAGCTTCGTTGCAAAGCGACAGAGAGCCAGTTCCTCCTTGCTTGTTTATGTAAAACATGGCTACCTGATTGTCCGTTTGAATGAGGATTGTCTGGTGGCTGAGGAGGGTATGAAAGACCTTGAGAGCTAGGAACACTGCTCGAAGTTCCAAGAGGTTGATATGAAGAGAGGTCTCCTGTGGGGACCAAGTGCCTTGGGTGGAGAGGTCCTGTAGATGAGCTCCCCAACCTGTTTGGGAGGCATCTGTTGTGAGGATTGCTTGGGGCAACAAAGGTTGGAAGGGGGACCCCAGCAACAGATTTTGAGTGGACATCCACCATTGGAGAGACCAAAAGAGATGTTTGGAGTTTGCTATTTGGTCTGAGAGAGCTCCTGAAGCTTGAGTCCACTGGGTGGACAAAGTCCATTGAGCTGCTCTCATGTGTAGGCGAGCATAGGGCACCACATGTACTGTGGAAGCCATGTGGCCTAGTAGCTGTAGCATCTCCTGGGCAGTTAAGTGGCTCTTTGACTGAATCTGGGAGGCTAACTGCACTAGACGTTGGCAACGAGCCTGGGGAAGATAGGCTCTTGCAGTAGCGGTGTCCAACCAGGCCCCTATGAATTCTAGGGACTGAGTAGGGGTGAGCTGAGACTTTGGGAGGTTTACTACAAGTCCCAGATACTGCAGAATGCGTCTGGTGCGGTCCAGGGAAATTTGGGCTTCTGACTGAGATGGAGCTCAGATGAGCCAGTCGTCTAGGTAGGGGAAGACAAATATTCCCAGAGTGCATAGAAATGCAGCAACTATTGCCATGCATTTGGTGAACACTCTTGGAGCAGAGGTTAGACCGAAAGGAAGCACTCTGTATTGGTAATGTTTTCCCTGGAACAGAAAACGTAGGAATTTTCTGTGGGATGGATGGATGAGTATATGAGTGTACGCATCCCTGAGATCTAGAGAACAAAGCCAATCCTGACTCTGTAGGTATGGAAGGAGAGTGCCTAAAGAAAGCATCTTGAACTTCTTGCATAGAAACTTGTTCAATTCTCTGAGATTTAGAATGGGTCTGTATCCCCGTTTTCTTTGGAATGAGAAAGTAGGGGGAGTAAAACCCTGACCCCTGTTGAAGAAGAGGAACTTCTTCTATGGCCCTCTGGGCCAGAAGTGTGGTTACCTCCTGATCCAGAAGGTCGAGGAGAGATGTGGGAGAATTGAAATGTCTCACCATGGTGTAGGGTGGAAGGTCTGAGAAATGAAGTTTGTAGCCCGCTCTGATGATGGAGAGGGTCCACTGCTCTGATGTGATTTGCTCCCATCTGGGAGCAAAATGAGCTAACCTTCCTGGAATGGTGAGAGGTTCTGGCTGTTGTAAAGCCAGAAAGCACAGTTACTTACCTGTAACAGGTGATCTCTGGGAAAAGCAGGAATTAGTCCTCACATATGGGTACGTCGGAACCGACGGAGCCTGCACGGGAAAGCTCCCCAGCCTTTCAGATGAAAGGCTTTTGGGGCCTCCCACTGCACATGCGCGCTGCCTTCCCGCCTTCCTGACCAGCTCTCCTCAGTTCGAGTTTATAGCTGAGACAATAGAGAGAGGAAAGGAAGATAGATAGAAGATACAACTCCTAGGGGAGGTGGGTGGGTTGTGAGGACTAATTCCTGCTGTTCCCAGAGATCACCTGTTACAGGTAAGTAACTGTGCTATCTCCAGGAACAAGCAGGAATAAGTCCTCACATATGGGGACTCCCTAGCTAAGATGCCTGGGAGATCCCCCTCCAAGGGTAAACCATCTTCGTATGGATCTCAGGCATCCATCCAGGGAAGGTGGGCAGGAGTTGTTTAAGTATGGAACAGGTGTTTGAGGACAGCCTGACCAAACAAGGCATCCCGGCGGGAGTCCTTGTCCAAGCAGTAATGGGTTGTGAAGGTATGAACCGAGGCCCAAGTGGCTGCTCGACAGATCTGATCTATGGACACAGAGTGAAGATGAGCCATAGAAGTGGCCATGGCTCGCACATTGTGAGCTGTGACATGGCCTTCCAGAGAAATGTTCTTACTCCGGTAAGCAAAAGAAATACACTGAGCAATCCAATTGGAAAGTGTACGTTTGGTGACTGGAAGTCCCAAATGAGAAGGATCAAAAGCCACGAAAAGTTGGGAAGACTTTCGATGTGGCTGAGTACTGTTGAGGTAAAAGGCGAGAGCTCTTTTACAGTCAAGAGTATGAAGGTTCCTCTCTGCACTGGATGCATGAGGAGCCGGGAAAAAAACAGGTAGATATACCTCTTGATTAAGATGAAAAGGCGAGACCACTTTAGGCATAAAGTGGGGATTCGTCCTAAGGACCACCTTATCATGATGAAATCTGGTATAAGGTGGATTAGCCACCAAAGCCTGCAGTTCACTGATGCGGCGAGCCGAAGTGACTGCAATAAGGAAAAGAACCTTCCAGGAAAGAAATTTCAGGGAGGTAGATACCAACGGTTCAAAAGGTGGCTTCATAAGTTGACCCAGAACTAAATTTAAGTCCCATGCTACCGGAGGAGGTCGGATGGGAGGCTTAGTGAGGGTCAGGCCTCTCATGAATCTTGCAATAAGAGGATGAGAGGAGACAGGTTGTCCATTTATAGGTTTTAAGGATGCTGTAATAGCACTTAAATGGACTCGTACTGAATTCGTCTTGAGGCCTGCATTGGAAAGATGCAGGAGATAGTCCAGTAGAGAATTCAAAGGAAGTGCCAGAGGGTGAAGACCCTGTTGCGCACACCAAATGGAAAAACGTTTCCATTTGAAAGCATAGGAACGCCTAGTAGAGGGTTTCCTAGAGGCATGAAGGATATCTTTCACTGGTTGGGAAAGATTAAACTCATGAAGGCTTAAGCCTTCAGTAACCAAGTTGGAGATGTAGGGACTTGGGGTTTGGATGCCACAAAGTCCCCTGCTCCTGAGACAGAAGGTCTGGTGCAGCTCCCAGGTCCAGGGAGGAGCCCTGGGAGAGCTGTAGAAGGAGAGGGAACCACACTTGGCGTGGCCAGCGTGGAGCAATGAGGATCATGGATCCGTGATCCCTCTGAAGTTTGAACAGAGTCTTGGGAATCAAAGGAATGGGTGGAAAAGCGTACAGGAAGTCCTGACCCCAATGTAGGAGAAAGGCATCGTTGGCCTGAGCTCCCTGACACGGAGTCCTGGAACAGAACCGGGGAAGTTTGGCATTCCACGGACTTGCAAAGAGGTCTATGTCCGGGGTCCCCCATTCTTGAAAGATTCTGCGTATCTGGTCCATATGCAGGGACCATTCGTGTGGGAGCAGAACTCGACTGAGTCTGTCTGCCCGAGAGTTTTGAACTCCTGGAAGATATACTGCCAGAAGATGAATTTGATGCTCTCTGGCGAAGGCCCATAATCTGAGAGCTTCGTTGCAAAGCGACAGAGAGCCCGTCCCTCCTTGTTTGTTGACATAGAACATGGCTACCTGATTGTCTGTCTGGACTAGGACAGTCAGGTTGACAAGGAGGGTGTGGAAGACTGTGAGGGCAAGGAAGATTGCTCGCAGTTCCAGAAGGTTGATGTGAAGGGTGGTCTCCTGAGGAGACCAGGTGCCCTGAGTGGAGAGGTGTTGGAGATGAGCTCCCCACCCTGTTTGGGAGGCATCTGTTGTGAGGGTTGCTTGGGGCAACGAAGGTTGGAAGGGAATCCCCAACAACAGATTTTTGGAGGATGTCCACCACTGGAGAGACCAAAACAGTCGTTTTGAGGTGAGTATTTGGTCTGAGAGCAGTCCTGATGCTTGAGACCACTGGGTGGCCAAAAGCCATTGAGCTGCCCTCATATGAAGACGAGCGTAGGGCACCACATGGACCGTGGAGGCCATGTGGCCCAGAAGTTGCAGCATTTCTCTGGCTGACAAGTGACTTCTGGACTAAGCCTGGGAGGCCAAGCTTATTAGCCTTTGGCCTCGGACCAGAGGGAGGTAGGCCCTTGCAGTGGTGGAGTCCAATTGGGCCCCTATGAATTCCAGGGACTGAGTAGGGATGAGTTGGGACTTGGGAACGTTTACCACAAGTCCCAGATATTGAAGAATACGCCTTGTGCGGTCCAGAGAAATCTGGGCTTCTGACTGAGATGGAGCTCGGATGAGCCAGTCGTCCAGATATGGGAAGACAAAGATTCCCATGCCTCTGAGAAATGCGGCTACGACTGCCATGCATTTTGTGAAGACTCTTGGAGCAGAGGCCAGACCGAAGGGTAGTACTCTGTACTGGAAATGTTTTCCCTGGAACAGAAAGCGAAGATATCTTCTGTGGGATGGATGGATGAGTATATGAGTGTACGCATCCTTGAGATCTAGAGAACAAAGCCAATCCTGACTCTGAAGGTATGGAAGGAGAATGCCCAGAGAGAGCATTTTGAATTTCTCCTTGAATAGAAACCTGTTCAATTCTCTCAGATCTAGGATAGGTCTGAAGCCCCCTGTCTTCTTTGTTATGAGAAAATAAGGGGAGTAGAAACCTAACCCCTGTTGTGGAGGAGGAACCTCCTCTATTGCCCCTTGGGCAAGGAGAGAGGAGACTTCCTGACCCAACAGGGTCAGAAGAGATGGGGGAGAACTGAATTGCCTCACCATGGTATGGGGAGGAAGGCTGGAGAAATGAAGTTTGTAGCCCTCCCTGATAATAGAGAGGGCCCATTGCTCTGATGTGATTTGTTCCCATCTGGGAGCAAAATGAGCTAGCCTTCCAGGAATGGTGAGGGGCTCTGGTTGTTCTAGAGTCAGAAATGGCAAGTTCTCTAGGGGCAAGTCAAAACCCCTGAGGGGGTTGAGCCTGCTGGGGTGCAGTAGACACTGCAGGCTTTGACTTTACTTGCTTAGATTGCTGACGCTTAGCAGCAAAGCGAGGCTGAGCAGATTGCTGGCCAGTATTTGTGGAAAATCTGGCCTTCTTATAGTAAGGCCTTTTAAAAGACTTCTTTTTGGCAGGGGTAGAAGTAGACTTAGAAAGTCTATCTAGAGTGGCATTTTCTGCATCCATTTGAGCAGCTTTAATTTGCCAGTCTTCACCAAATAAGTTCTCACCCGTACAGGGCAGATTCCTGAGGCCATCTACAACCCAGGGTTCTAGGTCAGAAGCCTGGAGCCAAGCGAGACGTCGGGCTGCAATAGCAATTCCCGAAGCCCTGCCAGCAACCTCAAAGGAATCAAAGGCTGCCCTGTTGGAGAACTTGGAGACCTCTGAAAGTTGTGTCACCATAGAAAAGAAGTCCGCCCTTTGATCATCAGGGATAAAGGGGGCAAAATGCTGTACCTTTAGGGCAAGTTGTCCAAGAAACATGCCCATATAAAGGCTATAAGAATTGATCCTGGCTATAAGCATACTAGCCTGGAACATCTTTCTACCAAAAGAGTCAAGGGTCTTACATTCTCGCCCTGGAGGGATAGAAGAATGCCTTTTAGGACTCTTTATTTTCTTCATGGCAGACTTCACCACAATAGAGTGGTGAGGCAGCTGAGTTTTTTGGAACCCAGGAGAAGGAGGGACCCGATACATGGTGTCCAACCTACGGGAATGGGGAGACAGTGTTAAAGGAGTCTCCCACAAATCCATCAAGTGTTCTTGAAGGATTTCATGGATAGGCAGAGTGACTGCCTCTTTAGGAGCTTTAGAGTATCCTAAAATATCCAATTTTTTGATCTGGGTTCTTTTTCAGAAGATGTAGCAATAGAAAGTCCTTTAGCTACATCAACAATGAAATCCTGAAAGGATAAATCCTCTGGAGGAGACATCCTCCTCTTTGGAGAAGAGGGCTCCTCAGGAAGAGCAAGCTCAGCAGAGTCAGAGGAATTGAATTCATCAGAAGAATCTGAGTATTCTCTCTGTGCTTTCAATGCACGATACGCATACCGATCGGTATCGACATCGGGCGTATCGGGCATGGGATCGGTATCGGGCGAAAGCCTGAATCCGGCATGCTGAACCAATCGACGTTTGGAAGTCGATGGTCTCGGTTCCGGTGTGGATACCGGAACCGGGGTCGGTACCGATGGAATCGGTACCGAGGACGTCGCAGCCTTAATGAATGCCAGAACGGCCTGCTGCATGGTCTGGACAGTATTGCCCATAGACGCCACTGCTGCCTGGATGTCGGTACCGGTATGGGCCGGTACCCCAGAGCAGTCCAACAGGTGATCAGTCGAGGCCGTGCCATCGATGTCAACCTGTGACCCCATGGTTGCTTTGGAGGCCGGAGCCTCCCGCCGGGGTTTTTTGGCCTGGGCAGAATCCTCGAACTCAAGATTGAGAGCCTCTCGATCTTTAGAAAGAGATTTGCTTTTAGAGGATTTGCCCACAGAAGTTTTGGTTACCTGAGATCCATCCGGAGAGGAAGACCTGGATGACTGTGATGCTGGATTATCTGAAGCAAACAGCACATGGAATTTGTTGGCCCGGTTCTGCAACCCACGTTTAGACATCTGGGAGCAGGATGGGCAGTCCGGTATGGAGTGGTCAGGTCCCAAACATTTAAGACACCATTCATGGGTGTCTGTGACAGAAATGACAGCACTGCACTTGGTACACTTTTTAAAACCAGGGACTGGCTTCTCCATGAGGAGAATTTGTGTAGGCCTAAAGGCCTAACAAAAGTTACCAAGCTGTGCTGAAGAAAATAAAAAAGTCTTTTTTTTTTGTTTTTTTATAAAGAAAGAGAGACCGGCGGTACCGGTTTCGGTATGGGGAAGGCAGGTACGCGGTCTAAAGAAACAGACAAAATTAACAATTTCTTCAGCGGTGACAGGAACACGACCTGCTGGCTCCGCGGAAAAAGAGAAACTGAGGAGAGCTGGTCAGGAAGGCGGGAAGGCAGCGCGCATGTGCAGTGGGAGGCCCCAAAAGCCTTTCATCTGAAAGGCTGGGGAGCTTTCCCGCGCAGGCTCCGTCGGTTCCGATGTACCCATATGTGAGGACTTATTCCTGCTTGTTCCTGGAGATAGGTTAAGTTCTCTAGTATCAAGTCAAAAACCCTGAGGGGCTTGGGACTGCTGGGTTGCAGCAGCCCCTGCAGGTTTAGGCCTAGCCTGTTTAGGTTGCTGACGCTTAGTAGCAAAGCGACCTGTAGAAGATTGTTGACCAGAAGTGGAAGGAAATCTGCCCTTCTTGTAAAAAGACTTAGAGTGGAGGTAGACTTAGAAAGTCTATCCAGAGCAGCATTTTCTGCATCCATTTGAGTGGCTTTAATTTGCCACTCTTTGCCAAATAGATTTTCACCTGTACAGGGCATATTTCCTAACCCATCTTGAACCCAGGGTTCTAGATCAGAAGCCTGGAGCCAAGCAATTCTACGAGCAGCTATGGCAATGCCTGAGGCTCTGCTGGCACCTTCAAAAGAATCAAAGGCTGCCCTGTTGGAAAACTTTGAAATATCTTGAGTATGCTTAAGACAAAGGAGGAATTCATCCCTTCTATCCTCTGGAATAAAAGGGAGAAAGTTGTGCAGCTTTTCTGCAACCTCCTTTAGAAACATACCCATATAAAGGTTGTATGAATTGATTCTGGCAATAAGCATGCTAGCTTGGAAGATTTTTCTTCCAAAAGCATCCAAGGTCCTGCATTCTCTCCCTGGAGGAGTAGAAGAGTGTCTTTTGGTACTCTTGATCCTTTTCATAGCTGACTGCACCACAATGGAGTGGTGAGGAAGCCGAGTTTTTTGAAATCCAGGAGGAGGGGGGACACGGTACATAGTGTCCAATCTACGAGAATGAGGAGAAAGGGTGAGAGGAGTCTCCCACAATTCAATCAAATGTTCTCGAAGAATTTCATGAATTGGTAAGGTGACTGCCTCTCTAGGAACCTTAGAGTATCCCAAGATATCTATTTTTTTTGCTCTAGGTTCTTTTTCAGAGGTTACTGAAATAGATAGGCCTTTAGCTACTTCTATTATGAAGTCTTGAAAGGACAAATCCTCTGGAGGAGACATTCTCCTTTTTGGAGAAGAAGGCTCCTCAGGAAGAGTAACAGATACTTCAGGGGACTCATCCGATGAATCAGAATCATCAGAAGAATCGAAGTATCGTCTGCTCGATTCCAAAGATCGATAGGCGTATCGATCGGTACCGACATCGGGTGTCCCCGGTACCGGGTTGGTACCGAGAAAGAGCCCAGGACAAGGGGCCAGAATCGGTATCCTGGCCGATGTCGATGCAGCCGGTACCGGCATCGAAGTTGGTACCGGTACCGGCGTCGGTACCGACAACGGAGCTTGTTGTGGTACCGACGGCGTCGCAGCCTTGATGAAAGCCAGTATAGCCTGCTGCATGGATTGCACAGTGTGATCCATGGACGCCACGACTGCCTGGATGTCGGTACCGGGAGATTGTGCCGGTACCCCAGAGCAGTCTAACAGGTGATCGGTCGAGGCCGTGCCATCAATGTCAACCTGTAACCCCATAGGAGGAGCTTTGGAAGCCGGAGCTTCCCGCCGGGGTTGTTTGGCTGGGGCAGGATCCTCAAGGGCAAGCCCGGAGGCATCTCGATGCTTAGAGGGAGATTTGCCCTTCGAGGACCTGCTAAAAGTATGTTTGGTTACCTGAGACCCATCAGGAGAGGAAGACCTGGAAGATGTCGATGCCACCACCGGTGCATCCGTGGGAAACAGCACATGGAGCTTGGCTGCCCGGTTCTGTAACCCTCGTTTAGACATTAGGGAGCAGGCTTGGCAATCCGGAATGGAGTGTTCAGGCCCCAAACATTTAAGACACCATTCATGGGTGTCTGTAACAGAAATTGTACCGCTACACTTAGTGCATTTTTTGAAACCAGAGGCTGGTTTATCCATAGAGGAAAATTTCTTGTGGGCCTGTAGGCCTAAGAAAAGAAATACACTAAGTGAGGGAAGAATATATATATATATATATTTTTTTTAAAAGAAAAGAAAAGACCGGCGGTACCGGTCCGGCGTCGGGGAAGGCAGACACGCGACCAAAGAAATAAATTAAAATAAAGAACTTCTTCAGCGGTGACAGGAACACGACCTGCTGGCTCCGCGGAAAAGAAGAACTGAGGAGAGTTGGTGGGAAAGGCGGGAAGGCAGCGCGCATGCGCTGTGGGATGCCCCAAAAGCTTTCATTCTGGGAAGCTGGGGAGCATTCCCGCGCAGGCTCCATCGGTACCGACGTACCCATATGTGAGGACTCATTCCTGCTTGTTCCTGGAGATAAGCTATTGGGGGGGGGGGGGGGGGAGGGGAGAAGGAAAGAAAGAGAAGATGGGGATAAAAAAAGGAAACAAAATGAAGTGTATAATGGACTTAGGCACTAATGCTCTGGGCCATTAACTACTAATGCATCTGCCACCCCAAATACCCACGAGGAAAAAGTTGTGAGATCACTGCAAAGACATCTTAAGGTCCAATAAAGCATGGACTTGCTCTGGAGGAAAAAAAAACATACTTAACATTCAAATAGGAAATAAACATTTGCAAGGATTCTTGCAAGTGAAAAGTCGCTCCCAAAGATAATGTATCCTTTCTCATGGACAAGAACAGATGTCTCCTCTCCTGGATGGGACGGCTTACATCCGGATAAATCCTGTTTGTCCCAGAAACAGCATATCTCTCTTCTTAAAATAAAGTGATAGTATTCTGGACAAATCAGACTCAAAGACAAAGTTAATCAACAACATCTCTCTCTTCTTGATCTCAAGCGCAAAAGTTTTCAAAACACTACTCAAATTCTGAAGACCAACAGACTCTTTAGGCATAGCTTGTTGCAATTTTCCCAATGGTAAAAAATGTATCTTATTCACAGGTGGAAAAACACTTTCTGGTATCTGTAGAACTTCCTGCAAGTATTTCATAAACCTGTCTAACGGTGCCTTATTTATAACTCTGGGAAAGTTAAAAATCCTCAAATTTAAACAATGCAGCTTGTTTTCAAATTGTTCCAACTTCTATATATTGGAACCTTATCTTTCATTAATTGATCATTAGTCTTTAACTTCTTTCCCCATTGACAGTAATTTCTCCTGAGTCTCTTTAGACAATATATCCCGCTATACAGATAACTTGCCCTACTGGGCAGATATGTCTTAGGAACACTTAGTAGCAGTCCCATCCATTTTAACCAACATTGCCCATATTGAATACAAAGATACTTCTGAAGAATCTTTCATTATAGCAGTAGGGAAGATTTCTGGCTTGCCTTCTCCTTACAGATTAGGGGTAGATTGTGAAACCCCCCACAGCAGAACCCACCCCTAAGGACTCAGAGATATTCTTTATGGCTCTCTCAAGACCAGAAAGCAGCAGTGTGGAACATGAGGTGGGGCTCCCTGCTATCTCACCCATTCCATCTCCAGTGGAAGTCGACCACAAACTAGCAGAAATTTTTCTCAGATCAAGCTGATCTGAGCTTGACATGGAACCATTCAGGTGCAGCCATGGCAACAAAGATGGCATTTGACTGAACATGGGCATCTCCCCATCAGAAGCCCGCGAAGCTGGGTTCTCCTTCGCAGCTATCGCCATTCCAGACTTCAGGAGGTGGACCTCAATGTTCTGGTGTCCCCCCAGCAAGAGTAATTGCCTTCGCCAATTTGGCCTGGCTTTTCCTCCAGAGCTTAGGAGCCATAGGTAATAGGAAAATAGGTAAAGCAGATGGAACAGCTCAGAAGAGAGCCTCTTGTGGTGTTGCCATCTTGACTCCTCCCTCCTTCATGTGTGTAGCATTTGATGCAAAGAAGGCATTTGATATGGTGGAGTGGGGTTTTCTGTTTTTGGTTCTTGCCCATCTTAATTTTGGTGAAAATGTTACCACCTGGGAATTTATATGTACATCCCAGTTCGAAAATTGTTGTGAATGGGGTGTGCTACCATGAGTTTTCTCTTCAGCCTAGGACTGATGAGAGATGTTCTCTCTCTCCCGTTATTTGACCTAGCAACTGAATCCCTAGAGGCTGCAGTAACCCCAACATCAAACTAATAAGAATTGGGTATGCCACCCCCAAAAATCGACTATATGTGGAAAATACTTATTTTCATGATGCAATCCAAAATCTTCTTACCATCATTACTGACTGAGATAAGTTTATTCTTCCATCTCAGAATTTAGATAAAACTAAAGCGTTGTGTATTCATTTGGTAGAGGCTGATCTCTCAAAGCACTTTCCATTTAAAAGAGCAGATAATGGTTTTAAATGTTTGGATTTCAGAATTTCAGTGAACCCTTCTGATTTATTTAAATTGAATATGTTCTCTTTGATATCAGAGGTGAATCGCAGTTTGGAGAGATAGTCCTGTGTAATGCTTAGCTGGGTGAGGAGATTGGCAATGTTAAAATGATGATCTTCCAGAAATTTCTATTCTTGTTTGAACAACTGCCTATTTTTCTTTCTATCTTTCTTGGGGCATGTCTACTAAACTGCGGCAGGACTTGGCAGCTAGCTGCCAAAACCATGTGGTAAAGAAACCTCTCCCCCACGGTATCTACAAGGGGCATTCCCAGGTTAGCCATTGCAGATACCATGCCAGTTCCAGATTTCCCACAGAGTTACCTGGCTCGGCAGGTTTTGCAGGAAAAGTCCCCTGGTGCCTGACAATGAGGGTGTCATGGGCCCTTGCCGTAAATCCAAGGGAAGAGATGGTAGCATCGGGTACATACAGCTGTCAGCAGCTCTGTGCCCTGATCGCTACTATGCTCCTCTCCACAATATTGTCAGTGCTGCAGTGTTGCAATGCATGGCACCAACAATATAAATAATAAAATACTGCACCACTGATCATCCCTGACAGCTCTCGATCCCGACAAGCGAACATCTTGGTTAGCCAGTCAGGACAAGTCCCTTCTCTCCCCACCCTTCCGATCCTCTAAAAATTATCCTGGCTAGCCAGTCAGTAGGCCACCTCCCTGTTCCATTTTAAAAAGATGATTTTGGCTAGCCGGCCGGCAAAAGGGGGGAGGCACTCCTGCCCTCCTCAATAAACCTAATAAAGATGGTCACAAGCTTGCTGTGCTTTCCCCTAGTGTGAGGCTAGAGGGCAGCATTCCGTGATCATGGCCATTTTGAAATGGCCAGATGACAGGCCAGGAGAAGAGAGGACCACTCCTGCCGTGTAGACCCACAAAATCACCAGGAAAAGTGAGGGTATGCCTTTGGGGAGGGTTTAGGGGGCCGCAGAGGCCCTCCTTTGCCAACTGGCTAGCCAGGAGATGTTTTTATAATGGGGAGGTGGGAGGGGGCTGTGGGGCCCCTCTTTGACTAGTGGATCGGGGGGTGGGGAGGGAGGGCCCTTTCCAGACTGGCTAGCTTGGATGTTGGATTGCACAGGGGGGGAGGGTGAACCGATCCCTTGGACACCTCCTGATGAGGATCAGGAGCTATCTGGGGGAGGGGGAGAAATCGGTGTTGCAGGGGGGGGGGGGCAGCACTTTTTAAAAATGTATATTGTTGGTGCCACAGATCATAACACCACGGCACAGACAATATTGTGGAGAGGGGGAGACCCAATAGTTTTTCTGGAGGCCTGATCACCTCCAGGGCTGACGGCTGCATTATCAGGCCTCCAGCAGATAACGCCACCTCAAGAGGTGATGCTATTTGCTGCCATGATTGGGCTAGATTCTGGCAGCCATCCCCACTCCCCACCCCAATCCCACCCTTGCACTGTGTACAGATATCAGAAAAAAGTGCCTGCGATATCTGATTTTTTTCTAAGTGTACCTGAGGCAATGGAGGGTTAAGTGGCTTGCCCAAGGCCACAAGGAGTGGCTATGGGACTATAGACCCCAGTCCCTCCAGCCTGAGGTTACTTGTCCCCAAGTGGGAATTGAACCCCTGGCCCTCTGGCCTGAGGTAACCTGTCCCAACCACTGAGCCACTCCTCCCTCCAGTAGCAGCTAATGTCCTTTTGTAGACATACCCTCTGATTTTCGGTTTAAAAAATGGCAAAAAATCCTTTGGGATTTCACTTGGCAGGGTAAGAAAGCACACATCAGTTGGTCTCAATTGTCTAGGATAAAGGAGGAGGGGGGATGGGCAGTCTGATACTACAGAATTATCACAGAGTTGTACTGGTACAAGCTGTGAAGTGCCACTACATGTCTCCTGCAGAAGCTCAATAGGTTAAAGTACAGACATTTTTGTTGCATCCTTATCCTTTTTATTAAGTATTGGCTAGGTCACATATTGGAATGGATGCTTCAGATTGCTGGACCAATCATCTGTTTTTGAATTCCTGGGTAGGATCTGACGCTCTTGGAAGAAAAAGGTTGGGAAATGTGGGTTAGTATTTCCCTATAGCCAAATCTCCAATTAGCACCTCTTTGCTTCCCTGGAACTGAGTATTCCAGGTGGGAATGGTGGTTGGAAGACTTGGCAGATTCCAAGATTTTATTCCAGGGGAAATTTTTAAATCTATGGCACAGCTTCAGGAAACACTGGGTCACAAATTTCCCTTCCTACCCATATTTTCAACTGTGATACTTTGCTTCCCACCCTGACCACCTTATCAATCTTCTTAGAAATCCACAAGAAATGGAGGAGGAACTATTAAATAGAGGTAGTTTCAGAAGTTTGCTTTCCAGACTGTATACAGTTTTTCTAGAATGCTATGGCGGGTCCTCTAAGCCACATCAAGTAGCTTGGAATTCTTGCTGCTAGATCCCCCCCTATGAGCATTAATGGCACGAGGTGTATGCATGGATGCACTCCTGCTCCTTTATTACTAATTATAAGGAAACCCAGTTCAAACTGGTGCACAGAATTTATATCTCCCCCTCCCAACTGTTCCAGACAGGTAGACACCAGATCCCCCTTTGCTGGTGAGGCTGTAGGGGGTGTGAGTTCTTTCTACCACATGTGATGGGATTGTCTGGTAATTGCAAAGTTTTGTAAAGGGATAAGAATGACCATATAAAAGTTGGTAAAAATAGATTAGAATACTGGATCCTAAATTATTTTTGGTGGGACTCATTTCTTACTATGCACTACCAAAATTATTCAAAGTTGTTAAAACACAAGAGGATTATGAAAAATTGCAAGAGGGCCTTGATAAACTGGAAGACTGGGCATCCAAATAGCAGATGACATTTAATGCGGACAAGTACAAAGTTATGCACTTGGGAAGAACAACCCAAATTATTGTTACACAATGCAAGGTTCCACATTATGAATCACCATTCAGGAAAAGGATCTAGGCATCATGGTTAATATGGGAAATCCTCCACCCAGTGTGCAACGGCAGCCAAGAAAGGAAATAGAATGCTAAGAATCATAAAGAAAGGAATGGAGAATAAAACAAAGGATATTATAATGCCTCTGTATCGTTCCATGGTGTGACCACACTTTGAATACTGTGTGCAATTTTGGTCACCATATTTTAAAAAGGAAATAGCAGAACTAGAAAAGGTACAAAGAAGACCCACTTAAATGGTAAAGGGAATGCAATGATACGCTTATGAGGAAAGGCTTAAAAGGTTAGGATTCTTCAGCTTGGCAGGCAGCTGAGGGAAGATATGATAGAGGTCTATAAAATAATGAATGGAATGAAAGAGGTAAACAAAGTTCGGTTTACTCAACTGCTTCAAAAAGTAGAAAGACTAGGGGGGCACATAGGGCCAGCCCAAGGGTTTCTGCCGTCCTAGGCAGAAACCCTGGCTGCGCCGTGCCGCTGCCCCCACCCAGCTGCTGCTGATTCCATCTCGGGAGGGAGAGGTGAGCAGTGGCAGTATTTCTAAAAGTGGTGGTAAAAAGCAGCTGCTTTTGGAAATACTGCCGCTGCCCGCCTCCCCCTCCGAAACTGAATCGGCGGCAGCTGGAGGGGGGGGTTGGCGTGGCCGGTCATGTATGCCACAGCCACCTAGCTCACCTAGTGGACAGGCCAGCCCTAGGGACACACAATGAAACTAAAATGTTGCTCATTTAGGACTAATAGGAGAAAATATTTTTTCACTCAACGCGTAATCAAAGTCTGGAATTTGTTACTGGAGGATGTAATAAAAGCTGTTAGTGTAGCTGGGTTTAAAAAAGGTTTGTAAATGTGTGATTGTAAATAAGGGTAAGTCCTATATCTTTTTTGATTCTTCCCAGTTGGAAGTTTTCCTACAAGGATTGGGCTAAGGGCTTTGTTATTTTTTTATATTGTTTTTACTTTATTTCAGGGCACCTGCTTAGTTTAAAGGGGATTGTTTTATAATTTTGGCTCCTTTCTCCGCAGTGATCTGCTAATTGCTGTTTTGTATCACTAGGTTTGCTATGTTATTATTGTTAACCAAATGAAAAGTCATTGATGTAGAACGTTGAGTTCTATGCTCGTATCCCAGCAAAAGCTGAATCAAAAATATGTAGAACACACCATAAATTGCTGAAGCACATTGTAGCTAACACATTTTTTTGTCGGGCATCCCCGGCAAGAGCGAGAAGGGGGAGAGCCCTCTCTCTCCGTTCCGAGGAGTCCCTTTTTTTTAAAACTTTTTGTAAAACAAAAAATTAGGTAGTGAACAATCACTTATCTCAATGGTGGCGAGACATGATTCTCCGTAAGGGTACAATTTGCTTGCACGACATGCATGTTTCGGACCCGCTGAAGGCCCTGTGTCAAGTGAAGAACCCCATCTTGGATCAATCGCCCAGAAGAACGCCGAACTCAACGGCTGCTTTTCAGCATTTTTTTCACATTTTTTCAACAGCCTGCTATTATAAAACTCTTTCTTTTACTGAGTTGATTTACAAGCAAGTGTCCCCTTTAATTAATTTTTCCCGCGCTGGAGAGGTGACAGCTTATGTTTTGGATTGACTCCTCCCTTTGTGTCATGGTCCAATCAGTTGCCACTATGGTTCTATAAAAGCAGCCGTTGAGTTCGGCGTTCTTCTGGGCGATTGATCCAAGATGGGGTTCTTCACTTGACACAGGGCCTTCAGCGGATCCGAAATATGCATGTCGTGCAAGCAAATTGTACCCTTACGGAGAATCATGTCTCGCCACCTTGGCCTGGAGAGTGTCTAGCTGAGCCCTATGAACTCCAGACACTGAACCGGGGGAAGGTGGTATTTGGGTAAGTTGATAACGAACCCCAAGTGCTGCAGGAAGTGGATGGTGCACTCAGTGGAATGGTGCACCTCTGCAGCTGTGCCTCCCTTTATGAGCCAGTCATCCAGGTAAGGAAAGATGAAGGCCCCTTGGAGACGAACATGGGCTGTGACCACCGCTAGACACTTGTTGAAGACCCTTGGCGATTAGGCCAGCCCGAGGGGCAGCACCCTGTATTGGTAGTGACCTCCTCCCACCATGAAGCGGAAGTATTTTCGGTGTTTGGGATGGATCAGGATGTGCGTATAGGCATCCTTCAGGTCTAAGGAGCATAGTCAGTCTCCCAACTGGAGGTATGGCAGCAGTGTTCAAAGGGAGAGCATCTTGAACTCTCCGATACAGGGGACATCAGTAAGTTTGCCCTGAACCCATTGTTCGAGGTCAGATGAGTGCAGCCATGCCTGGCATCAGGTCCCGATGCCTGCTGAGGGCTCAAAGCCGTCGTAAGCTGCTCAGGATAACTTCAAGCACTCCTTGATTGCCAAGGCCAGAAACTTGAACCACCCATGGGGTCCCCAAGAGCTGGAAGGTTATTCTGGGGTCCAGCTGCCACTCATGCGGCTGGAGGACCCTGCTCAGTTTGTTCGCCAGGGTGTTGTCCTGGCCTGGTAGATATATTCCCCCATAGGAGTATTCCCCGTTGAACTGCGTAGGAGCAGAGTGTCATCGCTTTGCGGTAAAGGGTGCGAGACCCCGTGCCCCCCTGCTTGTTCACACAGAACATTACCAACTGATTGTCTGTTTGGATCAGCACCAGTTGGTGCCTCAGGAGGTGGAAAAAGGCTCAGAGGGCTAGATATATCGCCAGAGGCTCCAGGAGGTTGATCTGCTGGCTGCTTTTGGACTGCGACCAGCTGCCCTGGGTGCGGTGTTCTTTAAGGTGGGCTCCCCATCCCTGCAGGGAGGCATCCATAGTGAGAACCCTTAGAGGGCACTGGGGTTTGGAAGGGCATCCCCTGCCTGCAGGTATCGGGGATTTTGCCACCAAGTCAGAGATTGTGCAAGCTGGCGTGTCACTGAGACACTGTCTTAGAGACGGCCCATGGCCTGTGTCCACTAGTCCCAAAGGCACTACTGAGCGGCCCTCATGTGCAGATGAGCATTTGGGATGACATGGACCGTTGAGGCCATGTGTCCGAGTAGGTGTAGCAGAAGCCGAGCTGACACCGAGGGATGGTGTTGCACATCTCCGGCCAGTGCCTTGAGACAGTCTGCCCAATCCAGGGGAAGGAAGGCCTTTGCCTGAAGAGTGTCCAGCCATGTTCCTATGAACTCCCTACATTGCGTCAGGAGGAGGAGGGATTTGGGGTAGTTTATCATGAACCCCAGATGTTGCAGAACCTGGATGGTGCGTGCTGTGGCCTGCTGTGCCTCCTTTTATGAGCCAGTAGTTGAGGTAGGGGAAGACAAATATCCCCTGGAGGTGGAGGAAAGAGTAATTACTCACCTGTAACAGGTGTTCTCCAGGAGCAGCAGGAATCAGTCCTCACATATGGGTGACGTCGGCGCCGACGGAGCCCCCGTGTGGAGCATTTCCCCAGCTTTCAAAGAAAGCCTTTGGGAATTGCAGCACGCATGCGCGGTCCCCTTCCCGCCCAAGGGTGCCATCTTGCTCAGTCTGATGACATAGCTAAAAGACAGCAAAAAATTAGCAAAATAAACCATATGACTGCAACTCCAAGGGGAGGAGGGAGGGTTGTGAGGACTGATTCCTGCTGCTCCTGGAGAACACCTGTTACAGGTGAGTAACTACTCTTTCTCCAGGACCAAGCAGGAAGTCAGTCCTCACATATGGGACTCCCCAGCTTAAGGCTACGGGAGGCCCCAAGCCGAAAAAATGAGCTCCCTCTAGAGCGTCAGAACGTAAGGAAGGAATCTTCTCTGAGAACGCCCCCGATCGGTAGCCCAACATCAGGGCCGGAGGGAAGGAGTTGCCTAGACCCCAAAGAGATTATGGAGTACTGCCTGTCCGAAAGCACTGTCCCTGCGGGACTCCCTCTCAAAGCAGTAATGGGCTGCAAAAGTCTGGCTTGAAGACCAAGTAGCGGCCCGGCATATGTCTGCCAATGGAACAGAGCGGAGATGAGCCACTGACGCAGCCTTCGCCCTGACACGATGAGCCGTGACTCGACCCTCCAATGAGAGGCCGGCTGCCCCATAAGCCCAGGCGATACAGTCAGCGACCCATATGGACAAAGTACGCTTTGAGACAGGTAACCCCAACTTATTGGGGTCAAAAGAAACGAAGAGCTGGACAGCCCTCCGATGCTCCTGCGTACGGTCAAGGTAGAAGGACAACGCCTTCCTACAGTCCAGGGTATGCAGAACCGTCTCAGCCCGGTTGGCATGTGGCCTGGGAAAGAAGGTCG
The DNA here is from genome assembly GCA_033557465.1 of Ichthyophis bannanicus. Taxonomy (NCBI): domain Eukaryota; kingdom Metazoa; phylum Chordata; class Amphibia; order Gymnophiona; family Ichthyophiidae; genus Ichthyophis; species Ichthyophis bannanicus. Next base: position 557,103,062 of record CM066034.1, on the reverse strand, counting down.
GAAGAACCACCTCTTGATTGAGGTGGAAAGAGGAGACAACCTTAGGGAGAAACCTGGGGTGAGTCCGTAAGACTACCCTATTCCTGTATAACCTAGTGTAAGGGGGATCAGACACCAGCGCCTGAAGTTCACTTACTCGCCTAGCAGAGGTAAGAGCTACCAGAAACAAAGTTTTCCAGGACAGAAAACGGAGAGAACAGGTAACCATAGGTTCAAATGGCGGACAAGTAATCCGCTGTAAGACCACATTTAAATCCCACTCAGGGGCCGGTGGACGTAAAGGAGGCTTAAGCAGGAGGAGGCCTCTGAGGAAATGAGCCACTAAAGGATGGTTGGAAAGAGGCCGCCCGTCCACCGGCGAATGGTGCGCTGAGAGAGCACTGAGGTGAACTCTGAAAGAATTGGACTTAAGGCCTAGATTGGAGAGGTGAAGCAAATATTGCAATACTACCGCTACCAAGCACGAGAAGGGATTCTCGTTGTGCTGAGTACACCATGTGGAGAATCTACGCCACTTAAGAGCGTAGGATTTCCGGGTGGACTGCCTTCTAGAGGCTAAGACTACGTCCTCCACCTCTCTAGGAAGTAGTAGGGGAGCCAGAACTACCCTTTCAGCAGCCAGGACATCAGATGAAGGGACTGGAGGTTGGGGTGTAAGAGAGATCCCTGTTCTTGAGACAGGAGATCGTGTTGCATCCCCAGAGGAATAGAAGTGTCTACCGCCAGTTGCAGCAGAAGCGGGAACCACGGTTGCCTTGGCCACCTGGGGGCTATCAGAATCATCGAGGCCTCGTCCCTGAGGACTTTGAAAAGTGTTCTGGACACTAGTGGCGTGGGAGGAAACGCATACATTAGGCCTTTGGACCACGGGATCAGAAACGCATCCGCTGCCACTCGGAGAGGATGCGGTTGTTTGGAACAGAATCTCGGGAGTTGCCGGTTCAGAGGACTGGCGAAAAGATCCATGGTGGGGAGGCCCCACCTGAGAAAGATCTGTTGAACCACCAATGGATTCAACCGCCATTCATGTGGTTGCAGGATTCTGCTCAGCCTGTCCGCCAGGTAATTCTCTTGACCTGGGAGGTAGACGGCCTTGAGAAGGATTCCGTGATTGATGGCCCAAGAGCACGGCCGTTGTGCTTCCTGACAGAGAAGGAAGGAGCCTGTGCCTCCTTGTTTGTTCACGTAAAACATGGCAACTTTATTGTCCGTCTGTACCAGTACAGACTGGTGAGACGTGAGATGGGAGAAGGCCCTCAGAGCTAGGCGTATTGCACGTAGCTCCAGGAAGTTGATCTGCTGAGAAGCTTCCCAAGGGGTCCAGAGACCCTGAGTACATGCCCCTCGGCAATGCGCTCCCCAACCTTGAAGAGAAGCATCTGTCGTCAGCACCTGAGAATGCGGAGGGGATTGAAAAACCACTCCGAGTACCAGATTCGGAAGATGAAGCCACCATTGCAGAGAGGAGACAAGCAGGGCGGATATTCTTACTGAGTCTGCAAGGCTCCCTGTGGCCTGATGCCACTGAGTTCGAAGGCTCCACTGAGCAGGCCTCATATTGCGACGCTCCTGCCTGGGCCCTAGAGCTTACAAGCAGGAGTGGCCTTATATAATGTCCCTTGTGAATAAAGGTGGTACTGATCCCTCTGAATGCTGGGATTCGTAGTACACTTGTTTTTTCCCTTTAGGGATGAAAGTTGTAGTTGTGACTCGAGTGATAAGGCTTGCAAGAAATTTATTTGTTGTGGGGATATTTTCAACGCATAACAATTCAAAGGTGCATAACGTAAAGGTGCAACTTTCAACATAAAGGTGAAATCAGGAGGTCAGGAAAACAACTGAAATCAAAATAGCTTTAACTCAGCTTTACACAGTCACGGTAGCTTCTACTCAGCTTTGCCTCGTGTGGTTGCTTGGGATTATTGCAACCTCACAGTAACAGCTGTTCTCCTCACAGCGTGGCTTTACAGAAACAGGTGAAAACAATTTGTGAACTTTCACGGCTAGGCAACAGGTATAGCAAACGTTTTGTATTCTTCTCATACAAACTCCAGATGCTTCTTTATGCTGCTACTCTCTAAAACATAAAGAGCAATCCATTGCACAAGGATCATAACTCAAGGTAGGCACATCATTATCTATCTGCATACATTCATCTGGGCTAAGGCAATTGTTCTCTTCATCAGGTTTCTTATGTTTCCCTGACTTTAGCTCCAGAAATTGCTGAAACTCTTTTAGAAGCAATTCAGCCTGTAGCTGCTCTTTAGCTGCTTGATAGTCTCCAGTAAGGGTCACACCCTTCCCCCACTCACTATCTGCTCCTGTTGCAGAGTTTGGCTTAGGGAGGTCAGCACAATAAAAGGGTTTCTCCAGCAAGGCATTAAAATTAGGAAATTCAGCTTTACCTTTATCAGAGACGTTGGCATAAGAACAGGCACCTTTCTTCCAGGACTCTCTCCTCTCTAGAAACTCAGGAGCCTTATGGCTAGTTCTTCTGCTAGGGGAATTTCTCTCAGAAAAACTTCTTTCCTGTTTTGGTTCCTGGCTTTTATAGCACTGCTCGCCACCAGACAAAATACCTTTTCTCCAAGAGCTGGGTTTGCTAGCCTTCCCACGTTTAGGCTCTACCGTGTAGCAAGGATCTCCTTGAGAGTATATTGGGCTCCAAGGCTTACTGTTCCAGGGTTCTGTCTTCTCCCAGGGTTCTAGCGTTTTTCCCCTTTGATTCCAAGTTCCTCCTGAAGACCAACGTGCACTGGAAGCTGCTTCTCGTCTGCTTTGTTTCTTGCTGCTCTCCTTGCCAGCCTTGCTGCCTCCTCTGCCAGCCTTACTGCCTCCTTTGCCAGCCTTACTGCTTCCTCTGTCAATCCTGTCTGAGGATTTAAAAAGGGCTTCATTTCCCGGCACTCCCTGTCATTCCCCTGGGCATGCCCAATCAGTGCTGAAGCCTAACTCCTCCCCTGGGCTGGGGGCTTGTCTTCAGCTCAGCCGATAACTGTGTTTTTTCCAAGTCAGTTTTGGAAATTCTGTGTGTGTCATCCCTTCTATCAGGATTTTCCCCTATCTCCATTTCCTCTGGAGGGGAGTCTTCACCACAATATGCAGGCGGGCATTGGGGGTTACATGAACCGTGGAAGCCATATGGCCAAGAAGCCGCAGGAATTGCCTGGCGGAGACCAGGGAATTGCTGTGAAACTGCCTGGCTAGATCCATCAATCTGTGGGCTCTGTCCACAGGCAGAAAAAGCCTTCGCCTGAAGAGTGTCCAGTCTTGCTCCTATGAATTCCAAGTTCTGGGACGGGAGCAAAGTGAACTTTGTGAAGTTTATGACGAACCCCAAGTGCTGAAGCAGAGCCATAGTGCGAAGGGTGGCTTGACTGGCCTCCTGGGAAGATTGGCCCCTTATGAGCCAGTCGTCCAGGTATGGGAACACAAAAAGACCTTGAAGCCTCAGGTAGGCCGCCACCACCGCCAGGCACTTGGTGAATACCCTGGGGGCGGAGGTTAGGCCAAAGGGTAATACTCTGTATTGGTAGTGGTTTCCTCCTACAACAAATCTGAGATATTGCCTGTGGTCTGGATGAATAAGGATGTGAGTATAAGCATCCTTTAGATCCAAGGAGCATAGCCAATCTCCCTGCTGGAGGTAGGGCAGCAGGATTCCAAGGGTAAGCATCTTGAACTTTTCCTTCTCCAGGAACTTGTTGAGGATGCGCAAGTCTATGATGGGTCTGAGGCCTCCTGTTCTTTTTGGTACCAGAAAGTACCTGGAATAAAAGCCGTGACCTCTCAGGTGGTGGGGCACCGGTTCCACAGCCTGGTCCTGTAGCAGACTTGCTAACTCCTGAAGGAGTAGGTCCCTGTGCAGAGGGGTCTTGGAGGCTCCCCTGGAAAATAGGAGGGAGGTACCTGGTGAAAATGAAGAAGATAGCCCTTTTGGACTATATGGAGCACCCAGGTATCTGATGTGACGGCTGACCACCTGTGGGCAAAGTGGGCCAGCCGGCCTCCTGTGCTGATATGAGCCAGCTGAGGAGAAGAGGCTATGCTTGCTGAGTCAAAAACCCCCACCCTGCTGAGCAGGGGCTGGTGTTGGTGGCTTGGGGGCCTTCTGCCTACGGGGCCCATGACCCTGCCCCTTGGCCTGCTGACCCTGTTGGGAAGCTACAGAGGCCTGATAATGAGGGTATTGTTTATAGGCAGATGACTTCCTCGGGTAAAAGGTCTTTTTTCCCGAGCCCTTCTTTTTCTGAGAAGGGGCAGAGGTTTTCCTGGACAGCCTAGTCCTGGTGAGAGTCTCTGTCTCGAGTTCAGCAGCCTTTTCAGCCATGGGTTTGCCGAAAAGGTTTTCACCTTGGCAGGGGACATCGACCAACTTGTCCTGTACCCATGGCTCGAGGTTGGATGACTGTAGACAAGCCTGTCGGCGGGCACCGATGCCGGCCCCGGCTACTCGGGCCGAAGCCTCGAAGCCATCATAGGCTGCCCGAGAGATAAACTTCGAGCACCAGTGGACAAGGCCTGTAACCTCTGCAAAGGTTCCTCGGAGAGACCAGCAGAGAACCCGGCAATCTCCTTTGCCAGGTCTCGGAGGTACATGCCCATGTAGAGCTGGTATGTCTGGACACGGCAAGCAAGCACAGAGCCCTGGAAGCACTTCTTACCGAGGGCATCCAGGTTCCGGGCCTCCCAGCTGGGAGGCACCGAGGAGTGCATCTTCTGACTTTTCAGTCGATGCATGGCCGATTCCACAACCATGGAGTGGTGCGGTAATTGTGCCTTTTGGAACCCGGAGCTCTTGCGGACTCAATAAATGGAATCGACCCGCTTGCTTAACACCGGCGTCGAGGCCGGGGTCTCCCACATGCGGAAGAGCAGCCGCTCCAGCATCGGAGGAACCGGAACAGTAAAGGCCTCCTTCGGGGGAGAGTCATACTGGAGGGCCTCGAGCTCCTCGGCTCGAGGCTCCTCCTCGGGATCCACGGGGAATGTCAAGGCCTTGGCCATATCCCGCACGAAGTCCGAGAACCGGGTATCCTCCGGTGGGGATCGTCTCTGAGGTTCGGACTCCGGTGAGTCCGATGGGACACACCGAGTCCGATAGGTGTCGGGAGACTCTTCGTCCTCCGTCTCCCAGCCCGACTCCTCGGAGGAGGAATCGAGCGGCTCCGGTCGGGCGGGCACCGATGCCCTCCGCCCCGATGCCGAGGGAACCGGCGTCGACGACCTCGGTCCCGAACGGGAGGCCGAGGGAGACCATGGCCGAGGATCGACTCGAGCCCGCATGGACTCGAGGATCGGCTCGGCCTCCGGGGTCGACTTGGACGTCGATGTCCCAGTGGTCGGGGCAGATGCACCGGTGAGACCGGCAATCAATGCCCACTGCTGTTCCATGAAGGCAGCGACGCTGCTCTCCAAGGCCGTCAATGTGAGTCCGAGCTCAGGAGACCCAGCAGCCCCCGACTCGGGCCCCGATGGCGTCGGGCCCGACGTCGGCTCCCCTGGAGGATAGTCCATGAGGACTACAGTACTCACGTGCCCAGGAGACTCCATCTCGAGACGAGGTTGTTTGGCAGGCATCTCCGACTCCGAAGACCTGGGACGGCTATCGGGGCTATGCGACCTGGCCCTCGAGGAACCAGGAGCGTCCACCGACGCCGCCCTCGCAGGTTTTTTCTTCCTACGCAGCTCCTGCGAAGGAGACCCCCGCTCAGAGGAACCTCGACGCTGTTCGGGGCCGGAGTCCCGAGACGTCGAGGCCTCTGACGAGGTCCGGGCCCGTCCGGACGCAGAGTCAGAGAAGATCCTATCCTTCTGGTGCTGCCGACTCCTCAACGCCTTCGAGGACATTTTGCCACATGGACCACAGATCATTGGGTCATGATCGGGTCCGAGGCAGTGGAGGCAGCAGTCATGTGTGTCGGTAAGAGACATAAGTTTCTTACAGCGATCACACTTTTTAAACCCGCTGGCAGCCATCGGGGGAAAAAGGGCCCCTGCGAGGTCAAAAGACAGGGCTGCCAGTGAAAAGAGAAAAAATGGCGCGAACGCTAGTCTCGAAGGACAAAAACCTAAAAATAAAGTGTGGGCTCGATACCGGCGTATTGGGCCCAGGCGGGAAAAGGATCCGGCGTCAAACCGAAGAAGAAGAACAAAAAACAGGGAAATCAACTTTTTCCTCAGCGAAAAACGAACTACATCCGTCGGGCTCCGCGGAAAAAAGAAGACTGAGCAAGATGGCACCCTTGGGTGGGAAGGGGACCGTGCATGCGCACTGCAATTCCCAAAGGCTTTCTTTGAAAGCTGGGGAAATGCTCCGCACGGGGGCTCCGTCGGCGCCGACGTCACCCATATGTGAGGACTGACTTCCTGCTTGGTCCTGGAGAGGGTGGCTACTACTGCCAGGCATTTGGTGAAGACCCTGGGGGCAGAGGCCAGGCTGAAGGGTACTGGTAGTGACAGCCCCTCAACTATGAAGCGAAGGTACTGCCTGTGGCTAGGGTGAATAAGGATATGGGTATAGGCATCCTTCAGATCTAAGAAGCATAGCCAGTCTCCTTGCTGGAGGTAAGGCAGCAATGTTCAAAGGGAGAGCATCTTGAACTTCTCCCTCATCAGGGACTTGTTCAGGTTGCACAGGTCCAGGATGGGCCTTAGGCCCCCTGTTCTTTTTGGCACGAGGAAATACCTGGAGTAGAACCTCTTGCCCCTGAGATGATGGGGTACTGGTTCTACCGCTTTGTCCTTGAGAAGGCCTACGAGTTCCTTCAATAGGAGGTTCCGGTGAAGGGGAGACCTGGGGGCTCTCCCAGGAAGAAAAGAGGAGGTAGCCTTCCCTAACCAAATGGAGTGCCCAGGAATCAGTGGTGATGGCTGGCCATCTGTGGGCATACGGGATTAGACATCCTCCTGTGGGCTGCTATCCTCCTTGGGGTAAAGAGTCTATGCTCAAGGAGTCAAAAGCTCCACCTGGCTGGGCCAGAGCCGGGGCCGGGGCCTGGGGCTTGGGAGCCTTCTGCTTATGAGGGCCTTGCCCATGTCCCTTAGCCTGCTGACCGAGATGGGGAGACCTGAAAATGTGGGTAGCTTTTGTAAGCAGGCTTTTTACCTGAGCCCTTCCATCAGGGAGGGACAGTGGTCTTCTTGGAGAGCCTGGTCCTCGTCATGAACTCGGACTCCAACTCTGCGGCCTTTTCAGTTATGGGTTTGCCAAAGAGGTTCTCCCTTTGGCATGGGACATCAACCAATTTATCCTGAACCCATTGGTTGGAAGACTGTAGCCAAGTCTGGCGTCGGGCACCGATGCTCATCATGGCCACTCTAGTTGCCAACTCGAAGCCGTCATAGGCTGCTCGAGTCGTGAATTTGTAGTGGCCTTGGACAGGTTCCTTGAAGAGCCCAGCCGAGAACCGGAGAGTTCCTTCTGCCAAGTCTCTCAGGTACATGCTCATGTACAGCTGGTAGGCCTGGATCTGGCCAATGAGCATCAAGCCCTGGTAGCACTTGCTGTTGAGGACATGCAAGGTGCAGGCCTCCCTACCCGGGGGGCACCGAGGAGTGCGTCTTCTGGCTCTTGAGCCGATGCATGGCCGACTCCACCACCATGGAGTTGTGTAGCAGCTGTGACTTCTGGAAGCCCAGGCTCCAGTGGACCCAATACATCAAATCAAGCTGCTTGCTCACCACCAGCACCAATGCCGGTGTCTCCCACATATGGAGCATTAGCCATTCCAGGATGGGTGGGATGGGGCCTCCCTCGGCAGGGCCTCGTACTGGAGGATTTCTAATTCCTCCGTCCAAGGGCCCTCCTCTGATTCAATCAGGAATGCGAGGGCTTTTGACATATCCCGCATGAAGTCAAGGAATGCCATATCCTTGGGTAGGGACCGACACCGGGGCTCTGAGGGTGATGAGTCCAAGGGGACATTGCGGTGGTGTCGAGTGTCCAGGGACGCCTCATCCTCTGTCTCCCATTCTGAGTAGTTGGAGGAAGACTTGAGGGAAGGGTGGCTCACAGGCTCAGGGCCGGAGCCCTGCCTGCGTCCCATGGAGGCTCTGCAGCTGGTGCCATGAGCAGTAGCCGGGGAAGATCTTGGTCCCATTGAGTGGGACCTGGAGTGAGACCTAGGCCAATGACTGGCCCGGGGCCGTATGGTTTCAAGGATCGGCTTGGCCTCCAGGGAAGTCCTCGACGACGAGGGTCTGGTGCTCTTGGCAGAGGAATCAGTAGTACCAGACAACAATGCCCACTGCTGGTCCATGAAGGCAGTCAGACTGTGCTCCAGGGCTGTCATCCTGAATGCGAGTCCAGAAGGCTCCACAGCCATTGGCGTGGGCATCGAGAAACTCGGGCCCGGCACCTATTCCCTTGAAAGGGAGTCCTCAACGAAGATAGGCTCTGACAATCAAGATCAATCTGCAGTTGACTCCTTTTGGGCAATCTTGGTAGGCTGTTCCCACTCCAATTCCTCTGACAGCCATCGTGGACTGTGGGACCTTGCCCGGGGCTTACCCAACCCATTGGAGCTGTCCAGAAACGCTGCCTTCGAGAGTTTCTTCTTGTGTTCCCTCAAGGGAGACCCCCTTTCTGAAGAGCCATGGCATAGACTGGGGTCCTCAGTGGCACCACGTGATTCTGTGGTTTCAGAGGGGGCCCTTGGCTTCAAAGCTGGGGACTCCGGGAAGAACTTGTTGTGCTGCTGCTGACGGCTCTTGAGGGGCTTGGTGAGCATCTTTTTGCACAGATTGCAAGCCGTGGGGTTGTGATCCAGCCCTAGGCAGCGTAGGCAGCAGTCATGTGTGTCGGTGAAGGACATTATCTTGGCACACAATTGGCACACAAATCACACTTCCTAAAGCCACTGGTAGCCATGGGGGAAAAAAGTACCCCAGCGAAGTCGAAGACGTGTGGTTCTGCCAGTTGGGAGAAAAAAGGGGTGCGAAGGCGCCAAAAGGAAGGAAAAAATGAAGGGACCTGAGACACGATGCCGGGGCAGTGGGTTTGGGTGGCGGGAAGAGTACCGGTGCACAACCGTTGAGAGTTTGAAACTCAGGTCGAGAAAAAACAACTTTTTCCGGGGGAAAACAGACAGACGTCTGAAGGACTCCATGGAAAAAAGGAGACTGAACCCTTGGGTGGGAAGGGCACCATGCATGCGTGGTGGCATCTCCCAAAGGCTTTCTTTGAAAGCTGGGGGGATGCTTCCGCGAGGGCTCCATCAGCACTGACATCACCCATATGTGAGGACTGACTTCCTGCTTGTTCCCGGAGAAATGTTTTAACTTTTGGAGCAATTTGGTTTTTAGGGGCTATTTGTTCAAGCAATACGGTTGCTTTATGCCTCACCGAGAGCCTGTCATTTGATCAATGGATGCTGGACAGAAAGTTTCCCCTTCCAGCGAGGCATGCGACAGGGTCGCCCCCTCTCCCCCTTTATTATTCTTACTGACATTGGAACCGTTACTACATGTTATTCGGGAGGAGGCTGATATCCAGAGTATCTCTATGGGATGTTTATGTTTATGTTTATGCAATTTCTTGATATACCGCCCAGGCTGAAGGACATCAGAGCGGTTTACAATCACTATAAGCAGATCTTATACTTTTAAAATTTCTGCATTCGTGGATGATTTGTTGGTAACACCTAATAGAGTCGCAGAGATCGGTCGTCAGCCTTCTAGAGGCCTTTCGTGTGTAGGGTTATTTTTTGGGCTACATACTCAATTTAGATAAGTCTGAGGCCTTACCTCTACAGGACGCTATTCATACACACCGGGAGGGGACATTCCCACTTCGCTGGGCTACGGGATCTTTTCATTATTTGGTTATTGTTCTCCCTGGAACTTGTCTGACTTATATGTCTGCAATATTCCGCCATTGTTGACAGATTCAGTCGCCGCCCTTCGACGCTGGCATGACCTGCCCATAACGCTGGGTGGTCGAATGCAGGGCCGGCCCATCCATTGTGCGAGAATGTTGTTCGCACAGGGCCCTGCACTTTAGGGGGCCCTGCGCCAACAACATCTCGCATTCGGCACCGATGGTGGCAGCAGCAGCAACAGGGTTGACTTTAAAGAGCAACCCGGCAGGCCCCAGCTCACTCCTGACAGTGCTGAAGTGAAGAGCGCTGTTTTTCTTCACTTCGGCAGCTGTGTGGTAATATAAGCTGCTGGCATGCCAGGTCAAAGGGAGCTTTCTGTTTCCTGACACTCAGCGCACTAGCAGCCTATAGTACAACACAGCTGCTGAAGTAAAGAAAAACGGCGCTCTTCACTTCGGCACTGTCAGAGGTGAGCCATGGTCTGCCAAGAGCTCTCTGAAGGCAGTTGGACAGCTGCGGGGCTCTTCGGAAGGGGGGGGGTAGGGCTGGAAATGGGCTGATGGGGGGCTAGGATAGGACTGGAAATGTCTAATGGGGGTACTTGGGCTGGAAATGGACTGATGGGAGGGCTAGGATAGAACTAGAAATGGCTGATGGGGGGCTAGGATTAGAAATGGGCTGATGGCGGGACTAGGACTGAAAATGAGCTGATATGGAGGGATGGGAGAATGGGAGAATGGGACCAGAAGGGAGTGGATGCTGGGTGGGGCTGGAACTAGAAGGGAACTGATGTTGAGGGGAGGACTAGAAGGGGATGGGGCTGGGGGAGTGAGGATGGAGAGGGGAAACAATATCTTGTGTGGGAGGGAAGAAAAATCTATGATTGGCTGGGTATTGGGAGATTAAGTGGGGATTGAGGATGGAGGAGTGAAATTTGAGTGGATGAAAAAGGAATAAAAAAAGAAATGGAGGAAAGAGCAAAAGGAGAAAGATCAGTATGCTAAAGCAGATGTAGGGAGAGAATGGGAAAAAACTAGAAAAGAGAAGAAAGGACAAATGGACAGCAGACAATGGAGAGTTAGCAGAAGACACGAAGAAACCAGAAGAAAGTGACTGGAGCAATTGCAACTGAAAAATAAAATGCACAAATAACAAAAGGTAGAAAAATACTTTTTTATTTTGAATTTATTAATTGGACTATGTCAGCTCTGGGAAATGGGAATCGTTAATTTGTTTGCATTTTGTTTAGTACAAGAGGAAATTAATTTATAGTTTTATTTCTCCATTATTGTTGTACATTCCAAATTTGGCTTTTGGGATTCCCAGTTTAATTATTGTCTTACTATCTCTAAATTGTGATCCCTTGTTCTTTGTTTGGTGACGATCTATGTTCTGCATGTGTAACCGAGCTGAGATATTCTGTTTATATAGTTTCTATTTGACAGTGCCATTTGTTCTCTTTCCCCAGTAGGAGATGTATTGGTATTCTCTGAGATGTATTGGTTTAATATTTGCAGTGTTGCCTTTTGATAGGTAGGGTATGGTGCTTGAGTCCTGGTAGTGCTGTTATGATACGCAGGTTTGCTATGGGCTCTAAATGGACAGTGTTTGTAGTACTTCCTAATGTGCCTGGAGGTTGGTACTGGGGTATAGTAATGTAGAAATCTGGTAGTTTCTTTATCCATATTAAGAGGCATGTTTACTAAACGTTAGTACACATTAACATTATGCAAATATTTATGCAAATGAGGCCCTGCAATGATTCTCTGCACATGGCCCCGCACCCTCTTGGGCCACCCCTGGTCGAATGACATTTTTAAGATGGTACTCTTTCCTTGGTGGTTATATGTGCTCCAGACGCTATCTCTTTGGGTATTGGTTAAGGATCTGTGCTCACTGGATAGCCTACTTTCTACATTTTTATGGAGAGGAAAGAAACCTCTGGTCTCGATACAGTGGTTACAGCTGCTGTGGCACTTAGAGGGTATGAACTTGAGGAACTATACTTTGGCCTGTTTACTATGTTGCCTTGACTGGTTATTTCAAATGAAGGATTATATGTATTTGGCATGCGACAGGGTCCTTTGATCTCCTCTGTCCCTTGAGTATGTGTTCCATGTGGCATGAGGTAGGGTGTCGCTGGAGATTTGGGGCTAGGTTTTGGTGCGGCCACTTCTGCGTACCTGTGGGTGTATTTGTCGAAAGCTTAGTTATTCATTCTCAAAGTCAGTTTACCTGCCCAGAATGGGTAACACGAATTTTTCTCTGGGCATGGCTTCATGGTGTTTTTGGGTGTGGCAGGCTCATGTTCTGTTGAGACTGGAGCAGGTGCTCACTGATGAGGGCAAACTACGCCCGTCTGGGGAGCTCCAGATACAATTTAACTTAGCTGGAATAGATGCCTTTCCATATCTTCAGCTGCAAAGCTATATCTGTAGCCTAGATCCTAAATAACGTTCTAGTGATTTTGTCACAGCTGGAGGACTTTTTCTTGTCCGAAGTGACTGTGCAGGTCACAGTTGCTTGGGCCCAGACCTCGTTTGTTGGGGATTGGGTTGAAGAGGCTTGTGAGGGGTTGGTATGAAGTGGAACGGGGAGCTGAGTACTGATATTACCTGTGAGACCTTCTTGAAAGTCTTGGCTAAGATTCCAAAACACACATTAAAGGTGGCACTCCGAGACATGTATTATAAGCTTCTTTGCCGGTCTATATACCTCCGGTGAGAGCGTTTAAAATGGGATGCAGAATGTCATCAGCTTATTGGCAGTGCATCAAACAGGTAGCGACCCTAGGACACATGCTTGTCTCTGTCCTCAGTTTCAGCTGTTTTGGGGTCAGGTTCATGGGTACTTGCAGCAGGTGCTTCAGGCCCAGTGGCCGCTGGTTTCACCCTCAGTTTTATTTCATATCTTGGAGGGTATCCCAGTTGAGGGACAGGGTCAGAAGTGTAGGCTGAGGGTGGATTGGTTGCTAGCTAAAAAACCCAGTGCTTTCCGCCTGGGTGGATGTAGAGCTCCCAAATTTTGGGCACTGGCGGAGTGCACTCCACCAAATTATGCAATATGATTGCTTGTGGGCTATGATTGCTGTGTGGGGGAGGCAGAGGGTTCTGAAATTCTTGGGCATGTGGGAGGATTATAGCAACACCTTATCACCTTGCATAGTATGGTCTTGAATAATCTTTAAGGTCTGCTGAAGGGACTTGGGGCTGGGGATCTCATGCATCCATGGGATTTGGGTTTCAGGGAGGGGGGAGTGGGGAGGTGCTGTGAGTGTGAGTGAAGATTTTTGAGGGGGAGGGAATATAATAGGGCTGCCTTGGTTAGGTGGGTTTGAGGGAGGGGGCAAGAAGGGGTGTGAGGAAGGGGTGAGAGGGAGGGTAGGGTCTTCCTTTCTTCTCGTAACTTATGTGGTTACATACTGTTTAACCCATTGGGTGCATCAGAAACCCTGCACCACTGAGGGTGCCTGAATTTAGTGTGATTGTTGTTACTGTTTCTCTTTCGGTTGGTAGGGTTGGGGGGTGGTGGTTGGGGGGGGGGCTGTAGAGAGGGGAGGAGGGGATAAAATAAGTCAGAAAACAGTTGTGCATTCTATGTGATACTACCATGTTTGTCTTATCTCAAGTTTGGTTGTTGCATTTTTTGCGCTTGTACATGAATACTTTCGCTAATAAAAAATCATTTGAACTAAAGAGGACCAGGAAAATCCAAAGCTTATTCCTGGGATAAGCAGTATGGAATCTGTGTACCTTTTTGGGAACCTGACAGGTACTTGTAACCTAGATTGGAATTGTTGGAAACAGGATACTGGGCTTGATGGACTCTTAGTCTGACCAAGTATGGCATCTCTTATGTTCTTAATTGTTAATGGCATTGAAGTTAGTGATTGCTCATAAACTGAAGGTTGCTAAAGGGCCTACCCACTGAAGAATAGTTGCAGTACTGGAGGTCCATGTTGGTCTATGAAAAGTTAGCATGGTTTGTAAAAGGGCAAATTGAGCAATTTGAAAACACTTTGGTCCCCTATTTTTGCTCAGATTTGATTTGTAGTGACACCCCACCTTGAGTTCCCTATAAGATTTGTTAAACATTTTGATGCAGCCATATACAAAGAATTTGTTATTTTTGGTTGGAGATGTTTTTAAGTTGTTCTTGATGTTTATATAGTCTGCAATGTTGATATTGAGAGTATAGAAGGCAATGCTACATTATGGGAGCAATGTTCACCTTCGTTTCTGATAATGCCAGTTATTTACTGGAAACGTTCAATAAAAATCAGTGATTAAAAAAATAGTTTTATTGATGAATATTCCCCTTGTAAAATAAGGAATACATGCCAATATTTTAGACCTGCCCAAACCATGTCTCCTTACAATCTCTGCATGGTGTGGATCACCACATGTAAATAGCAGCTTTCTAAAATCACTATTTGCACATGTAGGCAAATATAGTAGCCGCCTAGTGGTTAGAGCACTGGCTTTAGTAATCAAAAGACCAGGGTTTGATTCCCACTAGCACGCCTTGTAGCCTTGGTCAAGTCACTTAACTGTCCATTGTCTCAGAAGAAAAGCCTGGCAATCTACTTCTGGTCACACTGCCAAGAAAACTCAGGAGCTGCTAGATTGCCAGAAGTCAGCATGGACTTGAAGGCACACACTGCAATATTTGCAGGCGAGCTACACATTTAGAAGCCTCTATTTACATGTGGAGATGCTTCCAAGATAACTCCCATACTATGCATTAAGTGTGTGAAAGAATACAGAGATGCAGTTAATTCCACCTACTGAAGTGGCAATAAGTGATCTGTGTTATCTGCTATGGTAATGGTTAACACGCTATAAGTTACTGTTTGTTAACTGCATAGCATATTCCATGCTTATTCCCACTATGCACTTAGGGAGTAATTCTACAAAGAGTTGCCTAGACTGAGGTGGTAAGTGCATGCCTAAATGTTGGTATTTTAGTAACGTATGCATGTAAATGACTTCTTATAGATCACCAATTAGCCTAAAAGTGTGCACCTTGTTTGTGTGGTACGAGACTGTGGGTGTGTACATGGGTAGAGTTTTGGAGCAGCACACAACTATTATGTAGATTATAAAATACTGTAATTAATGTGTGTTCTTAAAATATTTAGGCATGGGCATTTACACCAGCTATAGGGCTGGTTTTAATATCTGCACCTGAGCTGAAAACACATTTTTAGTCACTTACGCCAGGCACCTTACCTTTCCTTATAAAGCAGGCATTTCATAAAATTACTTGTGCAAATTAGTATGCACTATCAAGCCACCATATTAACTGTTAGCATGGCTGTGTACTAACAGTTAGCACATGCTAATTCATGCTTTAAATGCTTACTGCACTTTAATAAAAGGACCTTTAAGAGTTCAAACTGCTCAGAGCCAATATTTCAGAAGCAACAGCAGATTTGAAGGGATAGCGGAAAGAAATCAAGGACTGAATAATTCAAAATAAAGACAGCACAGGTGAGAAGATGGACATGTCAGCTCAACTTTCTACCAAACGTAGAACTCTGGAGATCACCAGTAAACTCAGGGAGCACTAGGATGATTTCAAGAACAGTGTAAGACATTTGAATATCAGAATACTGGGTATATCAGAAGCAGACAAAATAAGGTCAGGAAGAAAGTTCAAGGCATATGCAAAAACATACAGCTTAATATGTAGACACAAAAGAACTGAAACTGTGCAGCAGGGGAAGACAGAGCTAGGGCTGGCTACAACTGTCACTGCCCAAAAAGAATCCCACACACATATGCTAACACTTCCTCTTCATCCTCACAGAGAATTGGTGGGTGAAGGTGACAGAGTTGAACTCTAGCAGGGGGATTGGATATAGCAACATTGGGGTAAGGAGAAGCTGGAGGGTAGAGAGAATGGTGTCCTCTTTTTATATCCTTCCTTCTCCTCCTCTTTACTGTACAGATGAAAGGCCTGGCAATCCACTTCTGATTGCACCTTGAAAAGAAAAGTCAGGGACTGGGATGCCAGTACAGGCATAGTTGGTTTTTTTTTGGGGGGGGGGGGGGGGAGAATGGTGTTGCAGGCATTAATGGTGACATGATACGCCTGTCCCCATTGTCATTATGACTTCCTTACCCTTTGCTCCCCCCAAGGTAAGAAAGCAAACTACACTGATGGCTGCCAGAAAACAGCATTGACACTAGAAGTATAATGGGTACACTACTCATCGAACTGACTGACAGGTGAGATAAGGATGATGTCAGCCAATCAGCGTTCACTTCCGGGTTATGTCCTGCCCATGGCCCCGCCCACAGAAATGAATTGGGGATAGCTTCTCCCAGCCATGCCCCCACATCTGCCCCCTGAAATGGCCACACCCCCACCCCTGACACACCCACACGATGTCCCTAAGGATGACGTCAGCCAATCAGCACTCATTTTCAAGGTTATGCCCCACCCTCAACCACACCCCACAGCCTATATCATTGGAAACAGGGTGTCATTGGAAATGGACCGTGTTGTTTTTCAGTGACATCACCAGAAACAGGGTGTCTGACCCCGGAAATGTGTTTTGCTTCTGGTTTAGGCTGACATCAGCGGAAGCAGAGTGACTGCTTCCTGCAGGAACCTGGAAAACACAAAACAAAAATGTTTTTTTTCTCCTTGCCCGAGTTCTTTTTTTTTTCACAAAGCAGTGCATTGCTTTTAGTGAAAGGTGTGTATTGCAAACTACTGTCATGCCCTCACCACTCGCCTCCAGCTTAGAGGGGCGTGGTTGTATAAGGAACTTTCCCCTTTCAGCCTTAACTGACTAGTTCCCCACAATGCTTTCTGGGAAATGTAGTTTAATTGCGATATATATGGGCTTCAGGTAGAAAGCTGTAGTCGGGCTCCTTGGGTAAGGCAATGACAGAAATTTATTGAGCACAAAAAGGTCCATAAATACCACATTCAGGCATACTTCTTCAGGCTTCTTCAAAGTACAATAGGTTATAAGCAAAACAAAACCCAAAACCAAAGTGACAGCTTAAAGTATTCTTCAGCTCAGAAAAACATAGCCTTTTAACAGCAAGGCTACCAGCTTCCTTTAGCCTTGCTGGTTAAAGCATAAAAGACAAAACAGGCTTTCTTCTGTGGCAGTTTGCCTTCTTTTCCAGTCTCAAACCTTTCCAGGCTGTTTTCCAATTTACAAGCAAAAACAAAAACTCCAAACAGGAACAAACTTTCAACGTGCAAGCAAAGTTCTATTCAGGTTTCTCAGGAAAATTCAAGAGGAAAAAGAAAGCTTTTTCCTCACAGTTAATTTGGCTTCTTGCCGTCTCACCTCACAGGTAGCAGGTGGTTAACAAGCACAATTCACAACTCCAGCTTGTTCTTACGTTTTAGTAAAACTTCCCCTCTTTACCATGTGGGAATTTACAATCCATCTACCTGCTTCTTATGGTTACCTTTCTCTGGAGGCTTTCTCTCAGGGCTGGCTTTCCTTCAACCCTTCTGTGGCTAAGGCTTGGCACAAAGAGCAATCCATGAGGGTGTCTTCCTCATTCAGCTCAGCATCAGGCTCTCCTAGCTGCATAGACTCTGACTCTCCTTCTGGCTCACTGGGCTCAGCTGACAGCCTCTCGTTAGAGCTGAGAGTGTCTCCTGCAGCTCTGCACTGCCCAACATTAGTCAGGCTTCTCCTGCTCTGCTCAGCATTAATCAGGCTTCTTAGGCTCGTACCTGTGCCTCGGCGTGTATCAGCTTCTCTCTCTCTTTCTCCTCTTCTTGCCTTTGCCTCAGCCCTTGCTTCTGGCGTTTCTTCCACCCTCTCTCCTTCTCCTCTTTCTCCTTCTCTTCCACTATAATCTAGCATAGGCTTATATCTCCAGGGTTCTAGCCCCACCTCCTCTCTTCCCAGGTGACGGAGATCACTCTGCCTTCTGGCACTTGAGTAATCAGGGAGCTTACTGACGTAAGGGTCTTGGACCTTAGATCTGTATTCACTCTCCCTTATTTCACTAGGGGCAACATGCATGGAAGAAAGGCCCGACAATCTACTTCTGTATCTTGCCATGAAAACCCAATGGATAGTTACAACAAAACAAATTGTGCTATGGTGCTGGAAGATGAGACCCCCAGGTCGGAAGGCACTCAACTAGCTACTGGGGAAGAGCTGAAGACTTTTCAGAGTAAAGCCAGCATTTATGATGTGGTTGGATCAAAGCCCTCGGGAAGTCTGACTGCTGATGTAGCTGCGCATGAAATGAGAGTCAGAAGCTGTAAAGATGTCTTACACATTGGAACATGGAACGTACGAAGCATGAACCAAGGGAAGTTGGAGGTGGTCAAGAATGAAATGGAACGTGTTCAACTTGATCTGTTGGGTGTCAGCGAACTGAAATGGACTGGCATCGGGCACTTTGCATCAGATGATCACATGGTCTACTATGATGGAAATGAAAGACAAAGAAGAAATGGTGTTGCATTTATAATAAAGAAGAAACTTGCAAGAATTGTAATGAAATACAATGCAGTCAGCGAACGCACAGTCAAAGAACATAGTCTCAAAATGGGCCTGCACCTTAATGTAAAGAAGACAAAGATCATGACAACTGGCATAATCAACAGGTTCATCGTTGAAGGAGAAGAAATTGAAATTGTGTACAACTTTAACCTACTTGGATCAACTATCAATAAAGAAGCAACAAGCAGTCAAGAAATCAAACGACGCATTGCTCTTGGCAGAATGGCTATGAAAGCCCTAGATAAGATTCTCAAGAGCAGAGATGCCTCTCTCCATACAAAGATTCGACTTGTTCAAGCCATGGTATTTTCAATAACATCATATGGATGTGAAAGCTGGACAGTGAAAAAGACAGACAGGAAGAAAATTGATGCCTTTGAATTATGGTGCTGGCGGCGAATACTGTGTATACCATGGACTGCCCGAAGAACAAACCAGTCGGTCCTAGAGGAGATCAAACCTAAGCTTTCTTTAGAAGCTCAGATGACAAGACTTCGACTTTCATACTTTGGACACATCATGCGAAGAGAGAGATCATTAGAGAAAAACATCATGCTTGGCAAGATAGAAGGTCAACGCAAAAGAGGAAGGCCAGCAATGAGATGGATCGATACAATAAAAGCAGCTACGGGTACCAGTCTGTCAACAATGAGCCGCCTGACTGAAGACCGAACACAATTTAGGATAGCTATCCAGAGGGTCGCCATGAGTCGACTCCGACTTGACGGCACTTAACAACAACAACCTGGTGAAAGTGGAGAAGATAGCCCCTCTGGACTATACTTAGTACCCAGGTATCCCTTGTTACGGCTGGCCACCTGTGGGCATACAGAGTCAGCCGGCCTCCTGTGCTGAGAGGGGCCAGCAGAGGAGGAGAGGCTATGCCACTGGAGTCAAAACCCCGCTCCCTGTTGTGCAGGAGCCGGAGCTGATGTCTTGGGGGTTTTCTGCCTACGGGGCCCATGTCCCTGTCCCTTGGCCTGCTGACCCTGCTGGGGAGCCAAAGAGGCCTGAAAACGAGGGTATTGTTTATAGGCAGATGACTTCCTCAGGTAAAAGGTCTTTTTCCCCGAGCCCTTCTTCTGAGAAGGGGCAGAGGTTTTCCTGGATAGCCTTGTCTGGGTAAGAGTCTCGGTCTCGAGTTCCGCAGCCTTTTCAGCCATGGACTTGCCAAAGAGGTTTTCACCTCGGCAGGGGACTTCGACCAACTTGTCCTGCACCCATGGCTCGAGGTACGATGACTGTAGCCAGGCCTGATGGCGTGCACCAATGCCGGCTGCGGCTACTCGGGCTGAAGCCTCGAAGCCATCATAGGCTGCTCGAGAGATAAACTTCGAGCACTCTCGAATACCCGATGACAGGGCGTTGAACCTCTGCAAAGGTTCCTTGGAGAGACCAGCAGAGAAGCCGGCAATCTCCTTTGCCAGGTCTCGAAGGTACATGCCCATGTCCAGCTGGTAGGTCTGGACACGTCAAGCAAGCATAGAGCCCTGGAAGCACTTCTTACCGAGGGCATCCAGGTTCCGGGCCTCTTCAGACGATGCATGGCCGATTCCACAACCATGGAGTGGTGCGGTAATTGTGCCTTTTGGAACCTGGGGTTCTTGCAGACTCGATAGATAGAATCGACCCGCTTGCTCAAAACCGGCGTCGAGGCCGGCACCTCCACATGCGGAAGAGCAACCATTCCAGCACCGGAGGAACCGGTACAGTAAAGGCCTCCTTTGGGGGAGAGTCATACTGTAGGGACTAGAGTTCCTCGGCTTGAGGCTCCTCATCGGGATCTGCGGGGAATGCCAAGGCTTTGGCCATATCCCGCACGAAGTCTGAGAACTGGGTATCCTCCGGGGGGGACCTTCTCCAAGGCTCGGACTCCGGCGAGTCCGATGGGACATACCGAGTCCGAAAGGTGTCGGGTGACTCCTCATCCTCCGTTTCCCAGCTGGACCCCTCGGAGGAGGAATCAAGCGGCTCCGGTCGGGCAGGCACTGATGCCATCCGCCCCGACGCTGAGGGTACCGGCGTCGACGACCTCGGTCCCGAGCGGGAAGCCGAGGGAGACCTTGGCTGAGGATCGACTCGAGAGCGCATGGACTCAAGGATCGGCTCGGTCTCCGGGGTTGACTTGGACGTCGATGTCCCTGTGGTCGGGGCAGATGCACCGGTGAGACCGGCGATCAGTGCCCGCTGCTGTTCCATGAAGGCAGCCAAGCTGCACTCCAAGGCCGTCAACCTGAGTCTGAGCTCTGGAGACTCAGCAGCCCCCGACGGGCCCCGATGGCGTCGGGCCCAACGTCGGCTCCCCCAGAGGAGAGTCCACGAGGACTACAGTACTCACGTGACCCAGGGACCTCATCTCCACACGAGGCTGTTTGGCAGGCCTCTCCGACTCCGAAGACCCGGAACAGCGCTTGGGGCTATGCGACTTGGCCCTCGAGGAGCCAAGTGCGTCCACCGATGCCGCCCTCACAGGTTTTTTCTTCTTGCGATGCTTCCGCAAGGGAGACCCCCTCTCAGAGGAGCCTCGGCGCTGCTCGGGGTCGGAGTCCCGAGACATTGAGGCCTCTGACGAAGTCCGGACCCGTCCAGACACGGAGTCAGAGAAGATTCTTTCCTTTTGGTGCTGCCGACTCCTCAACGCCTTCGAGGACATTTTCCCACACGGGCCAAGATCATCGGGTCATGATCGGGTCCGAGGCACTGGAGGCAGCAGTCATGTGTGTCAGTGAGAGACATACGTTTCTTACACCGATCACACTTTTTAAACCAGCTGGCAGCCATCGGGGGAAAAAGGGCCCCTGCGAGGTCAAAAGACAGGGCTGCCAGTGAAAAATAGAAAAATGGCGCGTACGCTAGTCACTAAGGACAAAAACCGAAAAAAGAAGTCCGGGCTCGATACCGATGTATCGGGCCCAGGCGGGAAAGGGAAACCGGCGTCGAACCGAAGAAAAACGGGTCCATGCAGAACAATATCAACTTTTTCCTCGGGTGAAAACGAAACACGTCCGTCGGGCTCCGTGGAAAAAAGAAAACTGAACAAGATGGCACCCTTGGGCAGGAAGGGGACCGTGCATGCACGCTGCATTCCCAAAGGCTTTCTTTGAAAGCTGGGGAAATGCTCCGCACGGGGCTCAGTCGGCGCCGACGTCACCCATATGTGAGGACTGACTTCCTGCTTGGTCCTGGAGAAACATAAGTCCAAACCTTTTCTAAACCCAGCTATACTTAACAGCTTTTACTACATCCTCCGGTAACAAATTCCAGAGTTTGATTACACGTTGAGTGAAAAAATCGTTTCTCTTATAAGACTTAAATAGTTTACCCTGTAGCTTCATTGCATGTTCCCTAGTCTTTCTATACTCTAATGACGTAAACAATCGATCTACGTTTACCCGTTCCACTCCATTCATTAATTTATAGACCTCTATCATATATCCCCTCAGCCGTCTCTATTCCAGGTTGAAGAGCCCTAACCTTTTTAGCCTCTCTTCATAGAGGTATCCTTCCATCCTCTTTACCATTTTGGTGGCTCTTCTCTGTACCTTTTCTAATAACACTATATCCTTTTTAAGATACGGCGACCAGAATTGCACACAATGTTCAAGGTGCGTTCGCACTATGGAATGATACAGAGGCATTATAATATCCTTTGTTTTATTTTCCATTCCTTTCCTTATGATACCTAGCATTCTATTTGCTCTCTTGGCCGCCGCTGCACACTGGGCGGAGAATTTTAACATGTTATCCACTATGATGCCTAAATCCTTTTCCTGGGTGGTGGTTCCTAATGTGGAACCTTGCATCGGGAAACCATAGTTTGGCTTGTTCTTTCCTAGGTGCATAACTTTGCACTTGTCCACATTCAATTTCATCTGCCATTTGGATGCCCAGTCTTCCAATTTATCAAGATCCTCTTGCAATTTTCCACAATCCTCATGGGTTTTAACAACTTTAAATAGTTTTGTGTCATCTGCAAATTTGATAACCTCACTCGTTATTCCCATTTCCAGGTCATTTATGAATATGTTAAAAAACAGTGGACCCAGCACAGATCCATGGGGTACTCCACTATTCACCTTTCTCCATTGGGAAAATTGGCCATTTAACCCTACCCTCTGCTTTCCATCTTTTAACCTGTTCCTGATTCACAATAGTACACTACCTCCTATCCCATGACTTTTTAGTTTTGCCAAAAGTCTCTGATGAGGAACCCTGTGAAAGGCTTTCTGAAAGTCCAGATACACCACATCAACCAACTCACCTTTGTCTACCTGTTTATTCACTCCTTCAAAAAAACATAACAGATTAGTAAGACAAGATCTTCCTTATCTAAAGCCATGTTGGCTGTCTCCCATTAAGCCACGACTATCTACATGTTCAGTAATTTTCTTCTTTATGATGGTTTCTACCATTTTTCACAGTACTGACGTCAGGCTTACTGGTCTGTAGTTTCCCGGATCACCCCTGGAACCCTTTTTAAAAATTGGTGTTACATTGGCCATCCTCCAGGTATTACAGATGATTTTAATGATAGTTCACAGATTACTAATAGCAGGTCTGCAATCTCATATTTCAGTTCTTTCTACACCCTTGGATGTAATCCATCCAGTTCAGGTGATTTGCTACTCTTCAGTTTATCAAATAGTTGTAATATATCTTCCCGGTGTATTGATATTTCTTTCAATTCGTCCGCAGTATTACCTTTAAATACTACTTCAGTCATGGGTAACATCCCTACATCTTCCTTAGTAAAGACTGTGACAAGGAAGCTTATCATGACAGTGGAGAAAGGGATAAAGGAAAGGAATTCACCCTTATAAAAGGACCTATTCTACAAGGTCAGAGAAACAGAACCCCAATCACACCTAGAAAGCAGGAAATTCCCAGATGGGATAGGTTTCAGAGTTCCCCTAGTGGAGAAAAGGAGAGGGAATACAGACCCAGGGTAAAGGACCCTTACGTCACTGAGTTCCCTAATTACCCAGCTGCCAGGAGGCAAGCTGATCTCCGTCACCTGAGAGGAGAAGAGGTGGGGCTGGAGCCTTGGGGATTTAAGTCTAGGATAGAGAAAGAAGCAGAAAGGAGGAGGAGAGTCCCAGAGAGAGTCTCAGGGAGAGACCCAAGCAGAAACACAAGCTGGAGAACAGGATGAGGAAGCACAAGAGAATGGTGGCCAGAGCATGAGGGAGGAGAAGCTGCTACAAGCCCAGGCCCAGGTATGAGCCTTGAAAGCTTGTCTAATACAGAGCAGTGCAGAGTTGCAAGGGATACTCTCAGCTCTAACGGAAGGCAGTCAGCTGAACCCTGTGAACTGGAAGGAGAGGTAGAGCCTATGCAACTAGGTGAACTAGACCTAGCTGTGAATGACGAGGACTCATACATGGATTGCTCCTTGTGCCAATCCTTTACTGCAGAGGGATTGAAGGAAAACCACCCTTAAGAGAAAACCTTCAGAGTCAGATAGCTTTGAAAGCCTGTAGATGGTTTTGTGCATGTCCTGTGTTAAAGAAGAAATGCGTTTGCTGAGAAAGCCAGAGCATGCTGAAGCTCTCTGATTGGGCTTATTAAACAACTGCTTTCCAGAGCAGTGCTCCGGCAAAAAGCTGAGTTAATGGTGAAAAGGAAGTAAAGTTTTTGGCTTTGTTTTTGAATATTCCTAAAGCCTGGAATAGAGCATTATTTGCTTATGAGAAGTTTTTGTTCTTGTTAAGTTTTACTTTGTTTGTAAGGAGACAAACAGCCTGGAAGTGTTTGGGACTATGAGAACAGAAAACATCCATTGAGAAATGCTGTTTTTGTTTGCTTTAAACAGCAATGCTAGCCAGGTTGGTAGCATTGACTGTTAGAAGGCTTTATCTTTGAGCTGAAGAACACTATAAGCTGAAAGTTTGCTTTGAGTTTATTTATGTCCTGATGTGTATTGTGAGGAATCCTGGAGAAAGAATCCAAGGGTAGTATTTGTGAACCTTTGCGTTTGAGTCAATAAATTCTGTCATTGCCTTACTATTCGAGCCAACTACAAGTATTTTTACCTGAAGCCAAGTGAATTGTGACTGAACTACCTTTCCCAAGAGGCACTGCAAAAGAACAAGTCAGTTAAAGGCTAAAAGGTGAAACTTTCTATGATAACCACGCCCCTCCATACTGGAAGTAAGGGGCAAGGGCGTGACAAGACCGAAGCAAAGAATTCATTCAGTCTCTCTGCTATGGCCTTGTCCCCTCTTACTGCCCCTTTTACCCCTCTATCATCTAACGGTCCAACTGACTCTCTCACAGGAATTTTGCTACAAATGTACTCAAAAAAGGTGAAATTAGACTTACCTGCTAATTGTTGTTCCTGGAGTAGATACAGTCTAGTCCCGGACCTCTGGGTTGTCTACCTTAATCAGCAGCTTGGAGACTAAGGAACCTCCTTCTTTTCATGATGTCACCAGTATATCTTCCCGGGAGCCGCCTCCACTTCCCAGTTACCTATTGAAAAAGCAGACTCACCGGAGCAACAAGTAAGTATTCATGCAATCCCAAACATTCCTTACCCGTGCTAACCTACCCAAGATAGAACACTAATAGAAGTAGAAGCTTTCCAACAATTAAACTGTAAACAGTAACATATAACCTTTAAACATGCGAAGAACCTTCCCCCTGCTCTCCGCATGCAGGAATGATGTTCCTGAGAACACCCCCTCCCTTTGAACTCCATTCCCAAATCTGACAAAGTTTCTTACCTGTGTCACCTGGAATCTTTTTCAGTCTGCCGCCTTCGCAAATTAACATCACTGGGGTGGGATACGGGACTAGACTGTATCTACTCCAGGAACAACAATTAACAGGTAAGTCTAATTTCACCTTCCTGATCGTATCTCCAGTCTAGTCCCGGACCTCTGGGAATGTACCAGAGCAGTACTCAACGGGAGGGACACCCCTTGGCAGCCTGAATCACTGCCGCTCCAAAACACATGTCCTGCTGCGCCTGAACATCCAGACGGTAATGCTTAACAAAGGTATTCAACGATGACCACGTTGCCGCCTTACAAATTTCCAGAGGCGGTACCAACCGAGACTCAGCCCAAGATGCTGCGTGCGCTCTCGTGGAATGGGCCCTCAACCCCTCTGGCACAGCCTTACCTTTCAGCACATAAGCGGACGAAATAGCTTGCTTAATCCATCTAGATATGGAGGCTTTCGAGGCTGCCTCGCCCCTATGCGGGCCCGCGAAAATCACAAAGAGTCTGTCCGACCTACGGAACTCCACCGTGTGACCCAGATACTTCTTCAATGCCCGCTTGACATCCAAGGTACTACGAAACGTCGAGTCGGGAGTTCCCGACTCCCCCCGAAACACTGGTAAGGAGATGACCTGACTCAAATGAAATGACGACACCACTTTGGGCAAAAAAGCGGGCACTGGCCTCAACACTACATTTGACTCAAAGAACGACAGATACGGCTCCTTACAGGATAACGCCTGTAACTCGAAGACCCTCCGTGCCGAACAAATTGCCACCAAAAACACCACCTTCAATGTAAGATCCTTCAACGACTCAAAGGCTCAAAAGGCTCGCGCTCCAACGCCTCCAGCACGAACGGAAGACTCCACTTGGGCACAAAGTGCCTCCCAGGAGGCCTTAATAGCGCCACCACTCGAAGGAACCGCTTAATGTCACCCTGTCCCCCCAGCGGTCGCCCACCTATCTTATCTCTGTAACAAGCCAGGGCTGCGACCTGCACCTTTAATGAAGCGGCCGCCAACCCTTTGTCAAAACCATCCTGCAAAAGTTGCAATATCTGGGGAACTGTAGCCGCTAACGCTACGGCCGCTCTGTCGGCACACCAGGCTTCAACACTCTGCAGATTCGAACATACGCTAGCAATGTAGATCTCTTCCTGGCCTTTAACAAAGTGCTAATAACCGCTGCAGAATAGTCTCTCGCCCTTAACCGCGCCCTTTCAAGAGCCAAGCCGTAAGCGAGAACCGATCCAGGTGGGGCATCAGCAGAGGACCCTGCGACAACAGGTCCGCTCGCTTCGGGAGACGCCATGGCCTCTCCACCAACAGCCTCACCAAATCCGCATACCAAGGCCTGCGAGGCCAATCTGGAGCTATCAGAATTACCAGTCCTCTGTAAACCTCTATGCGCTGGATAATTCTGCCTATTAGTGCCCACGGAGGGAAAACGTATAGGAGCTGCCCTTCTGGCCACCTCTGAATGAGGGCATCGAGACCCTTGGACATTCTCTCTCTTCTTCTGCTGTAGAAGTGACTGACCTTTGCGGACTGGAATGTTGCCATGAGGTCCATGACTGGCAAACCCCAGCGACGTGCTAGCATCTCGAACACGTCCGGGTGAAGAACCCACTCTCCCGGGTCCACCTTCACGTGGCTCAGAAAGTCTGCCTGTACATTGTCCACTCCTGCCACATGTGCCGCCGAGAGAGCCACCAAACTTTCCTCGGCCCAACTGCACAGGGCCTCGGCCTTTGCCTCCAGCGCCACGCTGCTGGTTCCCCCCTGACGATTTAGGTATGCCACCGCTGTAGCGTTGTCGGAGAACACTCAAACTGCCGACCCCGCAAGAGACCCCTGAAAGCTCTGCGTTACAGCTCACAGTTCCATCCTGTTGATCGCCCAGGTCCTCTCCTGCGCGTTCCACTGTCCTTGGGTGAACCGGCCCCGGCAATGTGCACCCCAGCCCAGTAGACTGGCGTCTGTCGTCACCGGCACCCAGTCGGGCGATTCCAACGGTCTCCCCTTTTCCAATGACTCGGGAATCAACCACCAACGCAGGGCTACACATGTCTCCACTGGGCAAGGAAGCCTCCGTGACAGTGGATCCCGCTGGTGCGACCAGCGCCGGAGCAGCACCCTCTGCAAAGGTCTCATGTGCGCCCTCGCCCACGGCACCAACTCGATCGTCGCCGCCATTGTGCCTAACAGTTGAAGGTACCTCCATGCTGAGGGCGCCGAGCTGTAGCCCGTCGACGAGGAAGAAACACATGACCCGTCTCTGTGTCGAAACAAGCCCCCAGGTATTCCAAATTCTGCGAGGGAAGAAGGTGGCTTTTCCCCACATTGACCACCCAGCCTAGGCTTTCCAGAAAGGCCACTACTCTGGCCATAGCTCTGTCGCTCTCGGCCCTCGTCTTCGCTCGAATTAACCAATCGTCCAAGTACGGGTGAACGAGAATCCCTTCCTTTCGCAACGCCGCCGCCACGACTACCATGATCTTGGTGAACGTGCGGGGCGCCGTCGCTAGTCCAAAAGGCAACGCCCGGAACTGAAATTGCCCGAAAGGAACTGCAAAGTGGAGATAGCGCTGATGATCCGGCCGGATGGGGATGTGAAGGTACGCTTCTGAAAGGTCTAGGGACGTAAGGAATTCACCCTTCCAAACCGCTACTATCACCGAACGAACCGTTTCCATGTGAAAGCGGGACACGCGAAGACACCGATTCACTCCCTTGAGGTCCAAAATTGGGCGACAACCTCCGTCCTTCTTTGGCACCACGAAATAAATGGAGTATCGACCGCAGCCGAGTTGGTCTCGCGGTACTGGCGCTATTGCCCCAAGGTCTAGGAACCTCCGTACTGTCCCCCTCACCGCCTCGCGTTTGCTTGGCGACTTGCAGGGGGACATCACGAAGGTGTCCCGGACTGGGACCCGTAATTCCAAGGCATACCCTTCTCTAATGACTTCCAGCACCCACTGATCTGACGTGACCCAGACCCAGGCGGCATAAAACTCTTGAAGTCGCCCTCCTACGGGAACTAGGGGCGCCTGGGTCCCCCTGGCATCATTGCGACTTCCACAGGGTAGAAGAGGAGGACGCGGAAGATGCTCCAAAGCCTCTCCCTGCCCCCCAAAACCCTCAGAAGCCCTGGTTTCTACTGGGGAATCTGCCCCTCTGAGGGAAATTAAACCTCTGAAAGCAATACCTGCGAAAGTCTCTCAACGGGCCCTTGCCCCCGGGCGCCGTCCGACCCTGCTTAGGCTTGTCCTTCGGTAACCTACCACCCTTAGACTCGCCCAGGTCCTTGACTAACTTCTCGAGGTCCTCTCCAAACAGGAGCCGCCCCTTAAAAGGCAGCTTACTTAACCGTGACTTAGATGAATTATCTGCCGCCCAATTACGAAGCCAAAGAGAGCGCCTAGCTGCTACCGCCGACGCCATGCTTTTCGACAAAGCTCTCGTCAGATCGTAATGCGTATCTGCCAGGTAGGCTGCGCCGGACTCCAGCCTGGCGGCTTCCCCGGCACCATTGCTGCCTCCATCTCCTTGAACCCGCTGCGACCGATAGACAGGCTCTGGCCACCCACGCTCCACAGATAGCCGCTTGGAGCGCCAAGGCATTCACGTCGAAAATCTGACGCAGCATGGCATCTAGTCTTCTGTCCTGAGCATCCTTGAGGGCTGCACCACCCTCCACCGGGATCGTGGTCTTCTTAGTGACTGCCGCCACCACTGCATCTACCTTAGGTGGCTGGAACACTTCCTTATCCCGATCCACCAGTGGATAGAGACGGCGCATCACCCTGGCTCCTTTCAGTGGGGCCTCCGGGACATTCCACTCTTCCTGAATCATCTCCTGAAAGACCCTGTGCACAGGAAAAACTTTCTGAGTCTTCCGAAAGACCTGCAATAACGGATCCTCCAGGGTCTCCTCCTCCGTCGCCCCTGGGACCGGCATGTTTAAGGCCCCTAGTGTTTCCACAATCAGCGCCGGGAACTCATCCCTGCAGAACACCCGCACCACTCTCGCTTGATCTTCCTTCTCTGTGAGCTCCCCTTCCTCCAAGTCGTCTTCCAGATCCATGCTGTGGCATTCCTCATCGGACATACGCCCGTCCAAAGCCACCGATTGATCTTTAAGGTCTTCCTCCATCCGCAACCTCTTCTCCTGGCACTCTTCCATATTACCGTCGGCCGAGAGCCTCTTCACACCTCGCCTTTCTCGCACACCCTTTTGTTGAGCTGGTGAAGCACTTCCCACTGCCTGCTGCAGCAGAGCCACAAAATCCTTAAAAAAAATAGATGCCAGACCTTTAGTCCAAACCACTGGAGAAGGAGGCAAGTCCGGGGCAGAGGACGGACCCGCCACCGGCTCTTCTAGAGGCAGGCAGGATGCCGGCTCCGCCGAGATCTCCGCCTCTTCCAGAGCCCCCTTTCCATGCTCCATTACTGAGGCTTCCTTTGTGCAACTCTTGCACACCCCTGACTCGGCCACAGAACTCCTTCTAGCCCCACATACAAAACACTGGGGTCTAGATGGCATTCTGCAGTCAAACAGCCCCACACAGGCACTCCACCAGCCTTGTCCCGCAGAGCACCTCAGGCAGGCACGTCCGCTCGGAAAAAGAAAGAAACAACAGCCTAGAAGCCGCTCCTGGTCTGTGCGGTTTTTTTTTTTTTTTTAAACCTAACAATTGCACAGAAAAGGGGATAATAAATCACTCAACTACTCCTTTAAACTATAAACCCGAGTGTTAGCCCGGCGAAATTTCCCCAAAACTTTACAACGCAAGCAAAACAGGCCTCTGCACGGCCCGACGCTGTCTCTGCCACACGGTCGGCTTCCCTGCCGATTTCGCGCTTAAACGCGGTGAGAGAACACGCTGGTGCTGGGCCTACTCACTTTTGCCGGATGCTCCCCAAAGCGAACTGTCTCATTCTGTGCCGGCGCTGCACTGGGACTGACATCGGGCTCTTCAAACTTGAAAATAAAAGTGCTCTGTGAGCTATGCGGACTCGATTATGACAGCAAGCAGCCAGGCGCGCTGACAGGCAGAGCGCCTGTAAAGCGCCGGCTTCAAATACAGAGGGCTCCGGTCTGGGAAGTCGCTTGTCCACTACAGACCCGGATGCTCTGCAGCCACCTGACCACGCACCTCTCCCACACCCGCACTAGCCGGTAAGCCTCAAACGGGAGGGGGGGGAAGGCTCTTGCAGACCTTAAAGGTACAGATCTTCTGGCTGAGGGGAAATTCTGTCCCTTCTTTTTTTTTTTTTTTTAAACTACCCTTTTGGTTAAAGTTAAACCTTAAATTTGCCTAACACTATCCTTAATTTTTCCTCCAGGGAGCCCGGACCCCCGGGTTCACTCCTTTCAGCTGCTTGGAGACTGAGGTAACTGGGAAGTGGAGGCAGCTCCCGGGAAGATATACTGGTGACATCATGAAAAGAAGGAGGTTTCTCAGTCTCCAAGCTGCTGATTAAGGTAGACAACCCAGAGGTCCGGGACTAGACTGGAGATACGATCAGGAAGTCTTTATTATGCACTTTTGCTTCCACAGCAAGCTTCTTCTCAAATTCTCACTTTGCCTGCCTTATCAATGCCTTGCATCTAACTTGCCAGTTCTTGTGCTGTTTCCAGTTTTCGTCGTTTAGCTCTTTTTTTCCATTCCCTGAAAGATGCTTTTTTTGGCAACAACATCCTCTCTGACCTCACTTTTAAACCATGCTGGCAGTTTTTTGGACTTCCTTCCACTTTTCTTAAAGCGTGGAATACAGCTGGTCTGGGCATCTAAGATAGTATTTTTAAACAACACCCAAGCTTGAATTACCTTTCACCTTTGCAACTGCTCCTTTTAGTGTTTTCTTAACTATTTTCCTCATTTTATCATACTCCCTTTCGAAAGTTAAAAGGTACTACTGTGGATTTCCTTACCATCCCTCCTCCATTAATTAAATCAAATGTGATCATGCTATGATCACTATTGCCAAAAGGCCCCAACACCCTTATCTCTTGCACCAGAACTAGTGTTCAACTAAGGACTAGGTCCAAAATGGCTTCCCCTCTGGTCAGTTCATGAACCAGCTGCTCCAAGAAGCAGTCATTTATTTCATCTAGAAACTTTATCTCCCTAGCATGTCCTGCCGTGACATTGACCCAGTCAATACCGGGGTAATTGAAATCACCCATTATTACTGTACTGTAACTTTTGTTAGCTTCCCTGATTTCTTTGAGCATTTCATCATTCATTTGTTCATTCTGGTCAGGTGGTCGATAGTACACCCCCACTACCATCGCCTTCCCCTTTTTACATGGAATTTGGAATCTTTAAGCTCTGTCTGCTCCGTACTGAAGGGCATTTGGGCTACTTTGGTCTTTATTGGAACCTCTCTGCCGATATACCATAACTTCATTTTTTTGGTAGTATCCTTCAAGGATACATTGTTCTGAACCATGCGCTTTTGGGCGACTGTCGGCTCTCCCCTATTATCTAGTTTAAAAGCTGCTCTATCTCCTTTTTATAGGTTAATGCCAGCAGCCTGGTTCCATCCCGGTTAAGGTGATGCCCCTCCTTTCCCCAGAATGTTCCCGAGTTCCTAACAAATCCAAAACCCTCATCCTTGCACCATCGTCTCATCCATGCATTGAGACTCCGGAGCTCAGCCTGCCTTTTGGGTCCTGTGCATGGAACGGGACTGATTTCAAAGAATTCTACCCTGGAAGTTCTGGATTTCAACTTCCTACCTAAAATCCTAAATTTAGCCTCCAGAACCTCCCTACTACATTTTCCCATGTCATTGGTACTGACATGTACCAAGACAGCAAACTCCTCCCCAGCACTATCTAAGACCTTGTCTAGGTGACGTGTGAGGTCCACTACCTTCACACCAGGCAGGCATGTTACCAGGCGATCCTCACGTCTGCCAGCCACCCAGCTATCTACATGCCTAATGATCAAATCACCAACTATAACAGCTGTCCTAACCCTTCCCTCATGGGCACATGGCCCTGGAGAAACTTCCTTGGTGCGAGAGGGTTTTAAATCACCTGGAGTACAGGTCCTAGCTACAGGATCACTTCCTGCCACACCAGGGTGATGTTCTCCTGTCACGTGACCTCTCTCCTCCATGGCACCAGGGATGCTGCCAGACTGGAGGTGGGACTTCAGTACTATATCCCTGTAGGTCTAGTCTATGTACCTTTCTGTTTTTCTTATCTCCTCCAAGTCTGCTACCCTAGCTTCCAGGTATCGGATTTGTTCCCTGAGAGCAAAGAGCTCCTTGCACCTAGTGCACACGTAAGACCCCTCACCAACTGGGAGAAAATCATACATGTGACACTCAGTGCAAAAGGCTGGAAACCCCCCATCTTGCTGCTAGATTGCTGTCTGCATCTTAGTTTTAAGGTTGTGTTTAGGTATTTAAGTTCTTTACCTACTAAGGGTTGGTAGGGATACTTAGACTAATAAAACTACACCTATGTTTAATGTACTTTGTTCACCTGAAGCTTAATTAATCTTAGGTACTTAATGTATGCCTGATGAGGACAAACAGCTAAGGCTGAAAGTGAATATGGCATCTCCTTTCCTTTGAGAGGTTTATGCACCTATAAAGGTACAATTATCCCAGGGGTGGTGGGTGTTCGGGAGGGAAAAAGACTTATTAAAAGCTGGCTGCTACACAGTACCCTATCCTGTGCTTCTAAGGTAATCTGCGACCAATTTCAAGGGGGAGTCCCACAGCCCTTGCTTGGACAGAGGGAGTCTTAGGTTCTAAACTTAACCAGAAAGCTCTCTGCTGTGTTTTAAATTTAAACTGAAAGCTCTTTGCTGCTACTAGGCCCTGACGGATTTAACAAATACACTGGGTTCACAGATTAATCAGCTTTAATCTAAAGAATTCATTTTTCCCCAAGATTTAGAAAAATTCCCAGAAGTAAATACTTACAATTGCAGATCTCTCTCCAGAAGTAGCAGTCCCCTTTTGTAGTCATTCAAGAAAGAAGTGGCTGTATAGCAGGATGATGTATCAAAAATTCTTACAAGTTATTTAGACCATTTCCAGTATATAACCCTTACCATCTGTATGTATGGCTATGTTCAGATTAATGTTTTTAGAAACCAAGACTGTGGCACTCTTCCCACCAGATAACTATCACAGGAAGACAAAGATATTCATCTCCCTCTATTTAATGGCTAATGTATGTAGAGGCCAAAGAAAATATACAGATCACACATGCTCTGAAAAGGGGTGAAAAGAAGGTGGGTTCTTTTTTCTTGATGGTTATGCAGTGATCGACAGGGTAGAAACACCTTTTGAATTTAATGGTTGTTTTCATCACGACTGTCCAAGTTGTTATAACGATAAAGACCAGAATCCTGTAACAGCTACAATCTTTGGTTTTCTTTATTACAAAACAAATGCTGCATTCCTGGAAATCTAGGGGTTCAAGATTGGAAGTCTAAGGGAGCACGAGTGGAAGCGGATGGTAAAAAAATGACAGGGGCTGTGTAGATTTCCTGACTGGCTCAGCATTACCACAACCTCCGATTCCACGAGATGCCCTTTCTGGGGGCAGAACAAATGCCATTTGCCTGTATTACAAAACAAAACCTGGGGAAAAATAAACTACTATGATTTACTAGTCTATACCCTTTTGTCAATAAAACAAAGGAATATCCAATAGGCCATCCACAAATCATTTATGTCAAATTTGGT
The DNA here is from genome assembly GCA_033557465.1 of Ichthyophis bannanicus. Classification (NCBI taxonomy): domain Eukaryota; kingdom Metazoa; phylum Chordata; class Amphibia; order Gymnophiona; family Ichthyophiidae; genus Ichthyophis; species Ichthyophis bannanicus. The sequence goes on along the minus strand of CM066034.1, from coordinate 557,069,296 downwards.
CCCCCCACAAATTACTTTGGTTTTATAAAAGCAAAAGTATACCCTCCACGAAAGCTCTTTTTTGCGGTGTTATCCGTACACATGGGTGGTAAGCTTATGTTTCCTCTGTGTCCTACGTGTGCTGACACACGGCATCAGGAAATGTGTGTCCACATGGATGAGGAGAGAACTTTTGTGGTGACTTGGTATACGGTGGAGATGACTGTAGCCATTGCAAAGGGTGTGTGGTTGTTGAAATCTATGAAATCTGGCATTTCAAGCAAAAATCTGATAGTCTCTTTTCTGAATATATCAAAATGCACCTCTGCCAAAAACAAGAGGCTTCTGGCTATCCCCAGTGGTGCAAGGATACTGAAAAACAAAATATGTACATAACTGATTTCTACAGAAAAGAGGGAATGTGTTTGCGTGCAGACCAGATTAATGTAAACCTAGCTAAGAGTCAAATAGCAAAACTTTTCTTAAATTCTCTATGGGGTAAATTTGGTCAAAGAATAAATCTGCCTACCACAAGCATTGTGAGAGAACCTGATGATCTCTTTAAATATCTGCTTTCTCCTGAATTTGAGGTTTCACCATGCAATTTTATCGATGATGAAACAGCCTGTGTGTTTTGAAGGCACTCAAAAAACCGCAGCATATTGTTGGGCAGCACCAATGTTTTCATTGCCCGTTTTACAACGGCTTATGCATGTCTAGAGTTGTACAATCTTCTAGACAGTTTGCAAGAGCACTACCTGTATACCATGATACAGATTATGTGATATTTCTAAGTCGAGAGGGGGATCAGAACCCATCTTTAGGTGATTATTTAGATGAGCTCACAAATGAAATACCCGCAGATGAACATATCACAGAGTTTGTATCAGCAGGGCCTAAAACATATGGTTACAAACTGTCAAGTGGAAAGACCTGTATGAAAGTGAAAGGGATTATGCTAAACATAGAAAACTGTCAGAAAATCAATTTCACAAGTTTGAAAGATCATGTTTTTGACTACAAGCCTGGGACAGCAGATTTACCACCAGAAAAAGAAAGGAGTACAACAACCTGGTATTATAAGAAAAAAAGAGTTGGACAATAGAGACTGTGTGATTAAAAAAACCACAAAAAGTTGCGTATGACAAAAGGGTGAAGGTGGAGAATGTCTTTAGTACACTACCTTACCCTAGCATGGTGGATGTGCGCTGGTCACATCCTTTTTCTTGTATTTTAGCAGGGCCATCCAATTCAGGCAAGAAAAAGCTGTTAGAACATGTTGGACGTGTATTGACTGTCATGCCTGACAACATTGTACGATGTTACAAGTTGCTGGCAACCTTAGTATAAAGAAATGTTAAATAAATATCCTTTTATTACATTTATGGACACTTTGCCTTATACTTTCAATGATGACCAAATGTTTCCAACCAATAAAGCAAACTTGGTTATTGTAGATGTTCTAATGGATTCTGCCTGTAAAAGTGGTGAAATAGAGAAAGCCTTTCCCAAGTATGTGCATCACAGAAACCTGAGCATCATATATGTTGTTCAGAATGTTTTCTGCCAAGGCAAAACAAGCTGAACTATAACTTTAAATACCAAATACATGGTGCTCATTAAGAATCCTAGAGATAAGTTACAGATTGCCATTCTAGCCAGGCAGATGTACCCTGGAAAATCAAAATTCTTTTTACAAGTCTTTGAGGATGCCACCAGAAAGCCATATGGTTATCTCGTTATGGACTTAAACACCACAACGCCTGAGGCTTACAGACTGAGGATGGATATCTTCTTGCCAGATTAGACTATGGTATACTGTGAAAAACACAAACCCCCATAAAAAGAAGTGAATATGTATCCAGCCCTTCATACATGCTTGTGTGTCTCAAACAGCATGTCTCGCCGTGTAAAGAGAAACCTGCCCCTTTTGAAACTTTTGGTTCATGCCTCTCCGCAGCACAGAAAAGCCATTCTGAAAACAGCTTCTAAGGATTTGTTGGCTGCTATAGTTGAAATCGCTCTCAACACCCTAAAAGGTAACATTCCTCTTTCACAACACCAGATAAAGGTTTTAAAAGGGAAGCGTCACGCCATAAAGAGTGTGCGATAAAAAGACTATTCATTAAAAAAAAGAAGCAATTGGTGAAATAATCGGATGGTTTTATTGGTCCCCTGTTAAGTTTTGCATTACCATTGATAATGGGGCTTCTGACAAACCGCTCATGTAGCACACTGAAAAAATGTACCTAGTCCTTAGTCAACAACTCAAGCGCCTGAGAAACCCACCAAATCAGGAAGAAACTATTAGAACCGCAACCATTCATAAGGTAGATGAAGAAATGAAAACATCCTTCAAAGCATTGGTATAACTGAACTTGAAAAAGGCTAAATGTTACTCAGAAGTGTTACAGCGCTATCTCGTGCTTAACAGACAAAGGGATCTACAGGCACAAGATGAGACATCGACATGCGTATTTCTAGAAAATATTATACCTCCAGACCCTGTAATACAAGAAGTATTAAACAGCATCAATATGCGCTATAGGAAAAATGCTGAGGTGCTGCTTAATGTTAAAAAACAAGGACATGGTATCCTGGGAGGGAAATGGAACATTTGTATAACGGGGAAAACTTGTCAATGGTTTTAACCTGCTTGACCTCGTTCGTGGGGCTACACAGCCCCAAGCTCTTTCATAATGAAGAATACCCAAAGGCTGTGGGGAGTTCATAAAAACCCTAGCTGAATTAAATATGCCCTCCACAGTGATGGGTATTGTGGCCAGCAGAGATGTACTGGCACACCTCAAGAAGAATCCCTCTGTGAAGGTTACTAAAATGTACACGAAGCCGGTAAAGAGCAAAGACTAATCTCTCATAAAAAACGTTAATTATCTCATAGCTATCACTTGGGTGAGTGTATAAAAAAAGTATTTTCAATTAAATGTTTAAAAACAAAAATAAAGAGGAAGTGACATCACCAAACCCGATGGCGGTGCGAGGGCATAGCTCCGGGCCAAACCTACCTAAAATGCATTAAAAGACCCCTTGAAAGCGCAAAGAAACCGGCTGAAATAGCAGCAGAGATCCCCAGGAGAGGTCGGGGAGTGCGGTGTAGGAGTGGAGGAAAGCCGATGAAAGAGGCACTGAGCAGGATCGAATTGGGCTGTGGCGGCAGAGGGCAAGTGTGAGAGGAGAGGAGGGGATTGCTAGCGAAATGAAGGATTGCAGGAGCCGAAGGAGCGGAGAAGGGGACAGCTGGAGCGGAGGAGGTATCCGGAGGTCCGCAGGAAAGTGAGTGGCATAATCAGAGGTGAGCGGAACGTAGAGGTGCGGAGAGAGGGTGAGAAGAAGACGCAGAGGCAAGGAGAAGAGAGCTGAAAATGGTGACAGATGGCCACGTGGTCTGTAAGACGGCAGCATAAGCTAGTAAAGAACGTGGCAGTGGCAAGCAGAGCAGCAGAGGCAAAAAAGAGGAAGGCTGGGATGCCAGTGGAGGCCATAAAAACTAAAATAAAAGGACTGAATGAAATTTATAATAAGTACAGATTAAAGCAGAGAAGAGTGCTGCGGAAAGCATGACAACTTGATCAACTACTACTACTACTGCTGAGCATTTGTGTGTAGTGTATCTTTAACAATCATCATCATAATATTGGTTATATAATGCTATAACCTCTTACACTACTTATATACATAACATCTCTCAAATGCTTAACATGTAACATATACTCCTCTCCATAACTTCCCTCATCTCATATGCTTCCCCACCACCACCAAATATAACCAACCCTCCCCCTTCCCTCCCCTCCCCCCTCCTCACTACCCCAACCCCCCTTCCCTCTGCCCTGCTTCTCTATCCCCCTCCTCCCCTCCAATCGTCACCTCCAACCTGCTCTCCTTCTTACCCCTTACTCCCTCCGTCTACTCTCCTCCTCTCCCCACCTTCACACACTTGCTCCACGCCCCTCCGCCTCCATCGCTCGTACCATTGCCACACCTTATGTCTTCCCATCTGATGCTTTCTATATGCTTCCACATGCTTTTTTTTTCTTCTTCTTCTTTTTCTTTTTTATCACATTCTATTTCCTTTTTTATTTCTCAATATTAATTTTAGTTTATTATAAAACAATTTTAATATAGTTATTTATTTACATTTTCAGATACATTATTCAATTGTCATCTCTGCTTTTACATTTGTGGCCTTAAGAGGCTTCATTATACATTTTTATTTATTTATTTACAGCTCTGTACATTATGTTCTTTTTCCTAGTTTCCTCTATATATGCTTTATTGTAATTCACGCACACAGAGACTTTTTTTTAACATGCTCGATTGGGTCCAGCATTCGCTACAAAATTTCCTTTGAATCTCTCAATCTTTTTTTCATGTCATGCTTTTCAAGTGTTCGTGTCTTATATCGTTGTTTGGTATTCACGTTTGACTGGATTGAGTCTGTGGCTTAAATCTACATTTCAGCCTTTCTATTTACTTTTGCCATGCGCGTCCACCTGTCACTCACCAATTGTTTGGCACAAAAAACTCAGTACTTATTTGAAGATGGAAGCACTCGGCACCATTTATTTGATAGTTTGCTGCAAGTTTATTTTCATGTTGGATTAGGTAAAGTACTCGCTCTAGACTTATGTTTGAGCTTTCTGAGTTATTTCATTTTATTCAATTTTTTACGATTTACTATGCCACACCTGTAGAACACTTTAGCATATACAGCACACACTGCACTTTTTTAAACACTTTTTGTTGTAAGTCATATCGTCTGTTCGACAGGGCTATGTAAACGCCATTTATTAGTTTTCATTTTTTATCCTTTGTGTTCTGCATTGGTTCCCCTGTACACACGTCGCTTGCCGTCCAGCATATTGTTCATTATATTATCTCTTTTTTATTCACATACTTGCATTTTAGCTTTTTCATTTTTATGTTTTTAAGTGTCTGTGCTTCATTTGGCCATTCATTTTTTAGACAGATTGTTTTAAAACCACGGCGCAAGCGAATTCAGGACTGTTCAACACGGTTTTTGCTCTTTTGTTCTTAGTTACTTTTTACGTTTGACTGTTGCAGTATTTACTATAAATTTTTCTTTAGTGTCTTGTTGTTTCAGTATCACAGCGTAAGTAACTTTTTATTTCTCATATGTTTCAGTTTTTTAGCCACCTTCGGCAGCACGGCGTAATTTCTCATGCCGTTTCATTTGTGTTTCTATTCTGAGTTGGTTCACTACTAGCCTTACTGTCGTTTTGGCAGCTGCTATGTAATTTTTACTATTTCATTATTTATTGTTTTTATTCCTGATTGCAACTGTACTTTTGGATTCCTCCATTATCAGATTGTCTTATACTTGTCATGTGCACATCTGGTTTCTTTGTTTAGAAGTCTCTAAGTTGTGGCTTAACCACATCTTTATGCTTTAAGACCTTCTATTTTAGATTTCCTAGGTTCATACAGAACTTTCTCCATTGGGACTCAATTTGATTATAACAAACTGATTATTACAATAGGTCAATTTCCCATTTTTTATGTGGTCTCCTCACATATTTCATTTTTATTTATTTTTTTATAATGTTCTGTTTTTCTGTTGATTGGTTCTTCTCCTCCTCTCTCTTCTGGCTCTATGCTCTAGTTTTGTGACTGAAACGAATTGGTGTCTTTTTCAAGACCTCCAATCAGTTTCCATATGGTGCATAATGTAAGTACCCTCTCTGTCGTTTCTCTCATTTGACAATATTAGCCAATTGCACTATGTTATTTATTTATCATAATTACTTGTTGCTGGTTTTATGCATAATTTATTCATATTATATATTTTTATATACTCACCTGTCTATGTTCTTATTCATTTTTAGACTTATATTTGGCTTGTCATTTGATATAGAAGTACATCTTCTTTGTCTGTGGCATCTGATAAAAAAATGTAAAAAATTTTTTTTAAGCTTTACTTTTTTAATGTTGCCTTGAATATTGTTTTTAATTTGCACTTTTATTTGTTTTATTTGTTATGTTATTCTATGATTGTTTTTAGACGTGTACACCCTGATGAAGGTCTGACGCCAAAACGCGTAGGGACTCTTTTATAAATAAAGTTAGCACCTGCGACCTCTACTTGTCTTCGCCCGTTGTGTTTCCCTGGCTCTTGAAAGGGCAAGGCTGAGGTCCAAGGGATATTCTGCAGTGGTGATATCCGCCTTGTTGAAAGCCAGGCGGTCTACTTCATTGGCGTATATCCGAGTATGGCATATATTCAAAGCATTGTGTGCGGACAGACGCTTGCAGCCTACAAAGGCTTCGATATCGCAGATTCTATCCTTTCTGCAGGACGGATATGAGAAAGGGTTGGCGGCTAGTTTTCTAGGGGTACAGTTGGCAGTGCTTTCCTGTTATAGGGGGAAGGTGCAAGGCGAGGTATTAGGTGCACATGCTGATGTAAAGAGGTTTTTAAGGGCAGTGTCGCTTTTGAGGCCGCCGTGTAGAGTAATGGTGCCGTCGTGGGACCTTAATTTGATATTAGAAGCAATGGTCCGGGAGCCCATTGAGCCACTGGGGAAGGCGTCTCTTAAAGATCTTAAGCTTAAAGCGGTGTTTCTGGTAGCCATTTGTTCTGCAAGTAGGATTTTGGAATTACAAGCTTTGTCATGTAGGGAACCTTTCCTGTCTTTCTCGGAACAGAAGGTTGTCTTGAGGCCGGTACCATTGTTTCTGCCCAAGGTTGTATCGGTGTTTCATGTAAATCAGGTAGTTTCGTTACCGGTCTTCAAGGGTGGCGGCGATTCTAAGGGTCAGTTGCGGCTCTTGGATGTGTGGCGCGTTCTTAGAAGGTATCTAAAGATTACAGTTTCTTTCCGCAGATCGGATAGATTGTTTGTGCTATTTGGAGGGCCTAGGAAAGGGGAAGCAGCGGCGAAATCTTCCATTTCCAGATGGCTCAAGGAAGCAATTGCTTCAGCATACATTTTGAAAGGAAACTCGGTGCCAGAAGGACTGAGGGCGCATTCGACGAGGGCGCAGGCTGATTCTTGGGCGGAGTATAGTTTGGTGCCGGCCAGTGAGATTTGTAAAGCAGTGATCTGGTCGACATTGTATTCTTTTGTCAAGCATTACCGTCTGGATGTTCAAGCGACTAGGGATGCTTGCCTTGGATCGGCAGTGCTTCAGGCTGGTTTGGCAGGTCTCTCCCGTTAGTTTTACTGCTCTGTTACATCCCCAGAGGTTCCGGGACTGCACTGGAGGGACGATAAGGAAGGTGAAATTAGACTTACCTGCTAATTGTTGTTCCTTGAGGAACTCCAGTCCAGTCCCAGATCCCACCCGGTGTGACTGGAGCCTGAAGTGGAGGGGCGATCAGAGTACGGAGGTGGATTCTGCTGTTAGGTGTCCTTTCTTACAGGTAAGAGAACTCGGGTTGGTCCATTGTCCTCTTTAGGGGGGAGGCAGAGGGACAGACTTGTTCAGCAGATGGTGAGTGGCCCCTCTAAATGGGTGGAGTTCATTGAATGTTCATTGAATATTCATATAATGTTCATTTCATGTTCCTTTAATAGTTAATGTAGCATAATCAGTTGAAGAGCTATTAAATATATATATATTTGTATGTGGGTTAACTGCTTACTTGTAGCTCCGGTGTAGTCTGCTTTGTCAATAGGTACTGGTGAGGAGAGGCGATCCTCGGCTATTTATACCAGGGTCATCAAAAAGATGACGTGCTCAGTCTCCAAAACTGCTGGAGGAGGTGCTAAACCGCAGAGGTTCCGGGACTGGACTGGAGTTCCTCAAAGAACAACAATCAGCAGGTAAGTCTAATTTCACCTTCCTATCCCACCTTTAAATGTGTCTCCTGCACACATATAATATTCGCACTCAGACACCTTCCTTCCCTTTCCAAAAGCCTGCGCTTTTGCCACGTCCGTAATCCTTTTACATTGATGGTAGTAACCCCTAATCCTTTAGAATGTAATCCTCCCCCTTGTTTACGTGTCTCCCCTCCTTTCCCCCCTCCTCCTTTGCACACCCATTCTTCTTCCCCCATATATCTCCCCTTCTTCTCCTCCTCTCTCCCCCTCCCTCCCCCTTCCCCCTCCCCCATCTCTCCCTCCCCCCTCCCCCCTTCTTCCCATCCTCCTTTCCCAGGAGTAATTGGAGTAGTGCGTCCCTTACCTCCCCCACCTGCCCCCTCCCCCCACCCCTTCCCTCTTCCCCCCTCCTCCCCCACCCTTTTCTCCATCTTTATAACCTTCCTCTCCCCTCCCTTCCCCCTTCCCCCTAAGAGACAAACTCATCAAACATATAACCTTTTACAATCCTACACATATGACATTTTACATTCGTAATACTACTGTTATCTAACAGAGTACTGCTAACAGCTGTTTTTCTCTAATTTCCCAAGTTCACTTTCTCTCCCCTGACCCACCAGACCTTGTATCATTTCTCCTTCTTTGCAGTCCATCTTTTCATACGCTCTTTACTCTCCTTGCTTCTCCCCTTCTTCAATTCCTGCTGCTCAAAATTCTCTTCCCTTTTCTCCGCCAGTATCCACTGCTTCCATAGCCTGTCCATTGATCTCTTTCTCAGCTCTGCTCTCTTCCTCTTGCAATACATCTTTTGCCTCCGCAAGTATTTGCACTCTGAGTTTTCCCATTTATAGTAAATGACAGCCCAAACGGATGCAGCCATCTATATTTACTATCTCTACTTCGCAAATGCTGTGTATCAGGCTGCAAACATCTCCTTCTCTGTAAAGCTCCAAGGGATAAATCCTCATATATGGTTATGGGATACCCTTGCCAATTTAGTGTTCCTAAGCTCTTTATCTTTGTTGCAATCTTTTCTTTCATTTTATAGCCAGCAAAGCAAATGATGATATCTCTAGGTCTATTCATTCTGGCTACTCCCAGCGCTCTGTGCGCTCTGTCCAACACAATCTCCTCAGGCTGTACCTCCTCCCCTCCTTTCCTGAGTATTTCCAAACATACTGAATTCGCCACTTCCACGCTGTCCTGGAACTCTCTTTCCTCTGGCGCACCACGGATTTGCAGATTATTCCTTTGAGATCTTGTTTTGCATTTCCTTCTGCCATTTCTGACTTACCTGATGCTCTTGCTGCTGCTCCTCTTGCTGCTGCTCTAAACTTTTCAACCTGTTCTCATGATTCCCTGCTGTTTGTGTCAGTTCTGCTATATCATCTTTCAAATTTCCTATAAGTTCACTGAGCTCTATTTTAACTGCTTGCACTTCCTTCTTTATTTCCACAAACCACTCCTTTAACTCCGCTCTAGTGATATCTTGCCCAGTTTCCCTTCCGTGCTCCCTAGTATAACCGGACGCAGATCCTTCAGCAAGCTCAGAATTTTTATTGTTATTGTCCAACGCAGCCTGCTCACTAGTGCCAGCCCCTGCACCAGAGTACGCATACTCCCTCAGGTCCATAGTTTTCCTTCTCGTAGTCATATTCAAGTCCTGTCGCCCCCTCGTTGTCTGCCGCTTCTTGTCGCTGTGTCCTTAGTTATATTCCAGCTTTGTCTCCGCTTCTTTAAATTCCTGCAAGCTATCCAAACTCCCAGTTTTCCTGAGCTCAGGCTATTTTCCCCCTTCCATATCTGCACTTCTCTGACCCTCTTCAAGTCCATGTTGAAAGGGGGGTTAACAGAGCCGTGGGAAAGGGAAACACTCTCCCTTTGCGCGGTTCTGCAAAGCTGAGCCGGCGCGCGCGGGGGGGAGGGGGAGGGGGGGAAGACTCGTAGTTGTGTCAGGGTTCTTCGGGGAGGCGGTAGCTGTGGGGCACTTCAGGCTGTCGCTGTTGCTATGGCAGCAGCTTCTGCATCCTTTTTATTTTTTATTCAAAAGGACAGGACAGGCTAGGCTGGGCTGGGGGGTAGCACAGTAAATAGAAATGGGCTGATGGGGGGTTAAAACTGTAAATGGGCTGATGGGGGTGTTAGAACTGTAAATAGGCTGATGGGGGGTTAAGAATAGAAATAGGCTGATCGGCAGAGGGGCTAGGACATAATGGGCTGATGGGGGGTTAGAACTGGAAATGGGCTGATGTGGGGTTAAGAATAGAAATAGGCTGATCGGGAGGGGGGCTAGAATTGGTAATGGGCTGACTGGTGTGGTTAGGCCTTGAAATGGGCTGATTAGGGGGGCTAGGACAGGAAATGGGCTGATTGGGGGGGTTAGGACTGGTAATGGGCTGATGGGGGGCTAGTACTGGAAATGAGCTAGGACTGCTAATGGGCTGATTGGGGGGATAGGACTGGAGTGGGCTGATAAGGGGGATAGGACTGGAAATGGGCTAATCGGGGAGAGGAGGAGAGTACTGCTGACCCTGGAAGAAAACTAGGGGCTAGGACTACAAATGGGCTGGCTGATGTGGGGGGGATGGGAGAATAGGACTGGAAGAGAGTGGATACTGAGAAGGTCTGCCAGGGGAAGGAGGGGGGCAGGAAGGGAGCTGACACAGCAGAAGGAGGGGGCTGGAAAGGAGCTGATATGGCGAGGGAAGGAGGGGACTGGAATGGAGCTGACACCTGGGATGTACTGAAGGGGGACTAGAAGGGAGCTGACACTTGGGGATGGGAGTGGTAGGTGGCTGGGTAATGGGGAGGAGGCTGGAAGGGAGCTGACGTGCGAATGGCACTGGAAGGGGGATGGACAGAGGGTAGGGAAGGTAGCTGACTGTGGGGGGTGGCACTGAGAGTGGACGTGAGCTGATAGCTGGGATGGTATTTGGACTAGAAGGGGCTGGACAGTGGGGAAGGAGGGGGACTGGAAGGGAATGGACACCAGTGGCAGTTGTGGGAATGTAAGGCAGTTGACACTGGAAGGAACTGGGAGGGGAGGACTGGAAAGGGGGCTGATATTGGGGAGGGTTACTGGAACTGGAAATGGGCTGATGGAAGGCAGTGAAGAAAACAAAAGATGAGATAAGAAATGGCAGATGGACCATGGACCACAGAAAGAGAGCTAAGAGAAGACAGGAAAGCAGAAGCCTCAGATTGGGGCCAGCATGATCAGAGAATAAAATGGTCAGACAACAAAGGCAAAAAAAATAATTTTACTTAATTTTAGTATTTAATTTTAGTGATTGGACTTTGTGCTATTTTTATATTTTACACAGTATTGGGGAACTGCATCTCTTATTTACCTGATGTTGTACTGCATGTGGACTATGGCTTCTTGGGGTTTCAGTTTAAATTTTGTCTACATATTTTTACTTTAGATTGTGGTTACTTATTCTGTACTTCGTGAGGGTCGATATTGTGAGTGTGTGACTGAGGCCAGTGTTCTGTTAACATGGAGTTTGTACATAAAGATCTATTTTGTGCTGTATTAATTTGACTTGTTCAGCTTTTCAAATAGGTATATGGATGTTTCAGAGCCCACTGTAGTATTTACAGTGACGCTTTTTTTGGATGGGATCCTTATGTGAGTTTTGGACGTTTGTGCTGATATGGTTTGGTATGGTAGGTTTGCTCTTTGTTGTAGGGTTTTCTATTAGTTCACAATATGCCTGGCACTGGAGAATAGTAATGGTTGTTGTTGTTGTTAGTGAGATGATCAGAATCAGATTTTTTTTAAATATTGAGTTCTATGGGTCCTGGTTCTGCTCTGCACCCACTGTGGATGCAAAATATATGTTGAAAAAGAAAAAGCAAGAACGCGATTTATAACAACAAAATAAAAATTAATTATAATTTAGTTTTATAAACTGCTGTTAGTTCTTGCTCTCTTTTAGTTCCTTGGTGTACAAACAGGACCATACGTAGCCCTGTGCAAGCGATGCAGCCTCACAGGGCGCCAAGGCTTGGGGGGCATATTTCGGCAATCTGCTATTGCCCTGCCGCCGCTGGCAGGACAATAGCAGGCAGCCGAAATGCACCCCCAAGCCTTTTCGCAGCATTTTAAGCAGGTCTGGTCCCTCTCTCCTCTGACGCGATGTTAGAGCAGGTAGGGACAGATCTGCTTAAAGTGCCGGTGCCTTTCAGATCAGACGCATGCCCCCCTCCTCCTCCCCATACCTCTGTCCAGCGCTGCCTGCTCTTTCCCTGCTGCCGGTGCCGCCATGAAAAAAACAGAGGGCGGCAGCAGCAGGGAAAGAGCAGTCAGCGCTGGACGGAGGTATGGGGGGGGAGGAGGGTTGCGCATACCCAAGCTGCAAATCACACAGGGCGCGATTGCAGCTCAGTACGGCCCTGTGTGCAAACACCTTGCATTCCCTCCATATAATCTAATTGAGTTTTTGGTTTGGTTCAGTCCCTGACTGGAGTTCTGAAAAAGCCTCAAGCAGCAGATTGCCTTGAGCCACCCCTGCGCCCGTGATATCTGCTGGAAAATGGGAAGGCTGTGTATTAATGTTAGCTTCTACCCTCAAAATGGTTTCCAAATTACCCTCTGCAGAAATAAGTCTTATCTTCTGATCTTATTTAGATTCTTTGCACATTGGGGTCATAAACGATTCGTGATGATGCAGGTTTATGGACACTGCTAATGTCCTGATTCATGGATTCCACTAAACTCTGCATGGTCACATAATGTCCTCTCCTGATTGTAATGTGGTGTTGTACATTTCCTACTCTGGAGGTGACAACATACTTATGGTCTTCCTTAATATTCTCCCAAGTGTTGGAATAATGTATTTCTACTAGCACTACTTCTTACGATCCTTGTAAGTCCAATGGCCGTGCTAGTTGTATGGTAAAATTAGAGCCAGTAGTTTGGGGAAAGATGCCTGCTGAGGCATTGTTAGGCAGTGTGATATAAAAGCCCCCATCATTCATCTTATTTTTTTTATGTTGCTTCAAAAGAAAGAAGTCAAATGTCTTGAATCTATGATGCCTTAACCCAGCTGTTAAATTTATCAGGCCATCCCCTCCATTTAACAAGTTACAATCTGTTCCTACTGTATCCTTTTACCTTCAGAACCTTATCGATACGGCATATTCTGTCTGTTGTGGGGTGACTTTTAGCAATTCTTCAAGATAAAAAGAACCTTGTATGGTTTCTTGTATATTGCTTTCTGGCCCATTTAAAATGTCTGTTATTATAAATATCTCATCAGTCCACGTTTGCTTGTAACCTTTTTCAAATTTTCTTTTAGTTTTTGAAAGTCTTACATGATCTCCTTTCTTTAAGAGGTCCTTGGCGTGTTTATCTTTGATGCTATCAACATAGACTCTTTTCCAGATCTGCAGAGAGTTTGTGGCTGTCACATCTACAGGCTCATCTGTATTATTCTGTGAAAACTTTGATTATAGCTGTTACAAAAGTCTGCAGTACATTTTGATACCTAAAGGTGTTGTGTGTTGCAAAATAACGCCACATTTTGGATTTCAAAATCCTGTTAAACCTTTCTACCACCGCTGCGTTAACATCATTATTGGTCACAAATGATGAACCCCTCTTTATTTTAATAAATTCTTCAGAGACCTATTTAAAAATTCTTTACCCTTGTCTGTCTGTATTTTTTCAAAGACTTTAGCAACTTCATGACCAGTTTTCAATTTTAAACTCACGGTCAAAGCATATTTTGACAGGATGTCTATCATTGTTAAGATGTATTTGTAGCCATTGTTATAAGGGGTCAAGGCAGACATATCAACTAAATCAGCCTACCATTGTGCCATTGTTTCTTTTAAAACGGACCCTAGCAGGTCTGTGTAAAGTATAAGCATTTTGGCCTGTAACCTATCTGACTACATCTTTTCTGTTGACTGTTTTATCATGCCTTTTAACAGCTTGAAGTAGAGGATTTATGCCCCCAAAGCCCCTATCGCTTTTCAGTCATAGTAAATGTTCTTCAATAAGGTTTCCTTCATGATTGCCGTGTTTTGTCTATTCATTTGATTTTGCTAACATCCTTAAAACACACAGGATTTGTGGAATAAATCCATTCTGAAGTACAACCTATTCTTTCTACAATCACCAGGAGCATGCTCAGATAAGTCTCTTGTTTCTGCCCATCACATGTTGCCACGTCATTTCCTAAATCAGCAGAAGCATGCCTGATATGCCTCTTGTTTCTCTGGTTTGGCAAGCCAATCACATGTTGCATGTCATTTCCTTTCCTACAATGACTAGGAGCATGCCCAGACTTGTTTCTCTGTGTTTGTTTTTTTCCAAGCCACTGAAAAAAATAGCTGACGTTGGATTTGAACCCAGGTCAGCCTGGTGTGCTAACTACTCTGTTATCAGAATACTTCTGTCTTCTCTCGAACAGCCAGTCTTAAAAGCAAAACTCTATCACATGGACAACACTGGTTTCTCTAAAAAAGATGTGTTAATTACTTTTTAACATGCTGACAACGGGGTTACTTACCTGTAACAGGAGTTCTCCGTGGACAGCAGGATAAGTCAGCCACACTTGGTGACGTCCTCCGGGCGGAGCCATGCATACGGAAGTGCTCTCTAGAGCTCAGAAAGGAGGGCCTTTCTGAGCCCACCTAGGTAGCCCATCCCACCGGTCCACCCCCTAGTCCGGTCAGTGTGTTCCTAGCTAGCTAGTTCCCGGACAGGGAGCGGATACGGCAGGCTGACCTCCTCCAGGGGAGGCGGGTGGGATTGTGTGGCTGACTTATCCTGCTGTCCACGGAGAACTCCTGTTACAGGTAAGTAACCCCGTTTTCTCCATGGACCAGCAGGATTGCGTCAGCCACACTTGGTGCCTCCCCAGCTGTGGAGAACGCTGAGGTGGTGGAGGAGGAGCTTAGTTACTAAATGAGGCTCTGAGCCGCAATAGGATGAACATCTTTATTGCCGTAATAGGTGAAGGTGCATACAAATCGTGCAGTTGTGCAACAGGCAATTAGTGCTAACAGCGTACAACAGTGGCTGAGTAACAGTGCAACTAACAGTGCAGACTAACAACAGTGCCTGTAACAGTGCAACTAACAGTGCTGACTAACAACAGTGACTGTGCAACAGTGCAATTAACAGTGCTGACATGCTACAGGAGGAGCAGGTACGGACGGCCCGGCTACTGGGCCAATGCCTGTCTGCCATCCGTTGCAGTGGAAAGGGCGGCAGTCCCAAGGGCGCAGTCTTCCTGGGCCCTGAGGTCAAGGCAGTAGTGCTTCTGGAACGTGTGCGGAGAGGACCAGGTGGCCGCTCTGCAGACGTCCATCAGAGGAACAGAACGAAGGTTGGCAATTGTGGTTGCCAGTGCTCTTAGCTTGTGAGGGCCCACTCTTGGCAAATTCTGAGTGCCTGTGGGGTCTAGGCAGTGGGAGACGCAGGAGGCGACCCAGTGAGAGAGGGTTCTCTTGTTGACCGGCCTGCCTGGCCGGCTAGGGTCGAAGGATATGAATAGCTGTTCACCTTTGCGAATGGGTTGAGTTCGCAGCAGATAGATCCGAAGGGCCCGGAGACAGTCCAGCGTGTGTAGGCGACTTTCTTCTTCGGAGGCATGGGGTTCTGGGAAGAAAGACGGGAGTTCAATGGACTGATTGACGTGGAAAGCAGATGCCACCTTGGGTACGAACTTCGGGTTGGTTCGTAAGGATGCTCTATCCTGGTGTAGCTGTGTATAAGGGGGATGGGACACTAGTGCCTGCAGCTCGCTGATTCTCCTGGCGGACGTTATGGCAACCAGAAACAGGGTTTCCCAGGAGATGAACTTCATCTCCGCCGACTGTAGTGGCTCGAAGGGGTCCTCGGTCAGGCGACAGAGGACAGTGTTGAGGTCCCATGACGGAACGGGTTGCCTGATTGGGGGTTTCAAATTAGCCAGTCCCTTCATGAAGCGGTTTGTCAAAGGTAGTGCTGCAATGGAAGTTGCCCCTTCAGGCTGGGCGTGAAACGCTGCAATTGCCGAAAGGTGCACTCTGATGGACTGAGTCTTAAGGCCAAGGTTAGACAGAGAAGCAAGGTACTTCAGGACACTGGGAAGAGGACACGTGGTGGGCTCCAGCCCTTGCGCAGTGCACCAGATGCTGAATCTCTTCCATTTGAGGCCATAAGATTTCCTGGTAGAGGGGCGTCTGGCTGCTAGGACAACGTCTTGCACCTCAGATGATAGCTGGAGTGTAGAAAGCCTCATCCGCTCAACCTCCAGGCAGTGAGAGCCAGAGCTTTGAGGTCGGGGTGCCTCGTTTTGCCTCCGTCCTGCGTGAGTAGGTCCGGCCGGAGTGGCAGGTGCTTCGGTTTCCCTTGCTCAAGGCGTTGGAGCAGCGCGAACCACATCTGTCGGGGCCAAAAGGGAACCACTAGGATGGCGCGAGCCTTGTCGCGGACCAACCGCTGGAGTGTCGCCGGGATGAGGGGGGTCGGGGGAAAGGCGTACACGAGAGACCACTCCCCCAGCACACGTCGAATGCATCCGCCGCCAGTCTCTTGTTGGAAGGGTGCCTGGAGCAAAACAGGGGGCATTTTGCGTTCTGTTCCGTGGCGAACAGGTCCATTCGTAAGGTTGCAGTTGCCTGCTGAGCTTGTCGGCTAAGGTGTTCTGGTCGCCCGGTAGATAGGAGGCTCGGATGTTGCACCCGTGAGTCAGGGCAAGGGACCAGATCTGCAGGGCTTCCTTGCAGAGGGGCCGAGATGCTGTGCCCCCTTGCTTGTTGATGTAGAACATGGCCACTTGATTGTCCATCTGGATGAGGACGGTTTTCTTCTGCACATGCGTTAGGAAGGCTTTGAGAGCGTACTTGATGGCCCTTAGCTCTAGGAGGTTGATGTGCAGGAGTCGCTCCTGCGGTGACCAGGCCCCTTGTGTGCTGAACTTCAGAATGTGGGCACCCCAGCCCAAGTTGGAGGCGTCCGTGGTCAGGGTGACTTGGTGCTCGGGTGGGTGCATGTCCTTCCCCCCCGAAAGGTTCTCTGGAGCAGTCCACCAGAGCAGATGAGTCTGGATCTTGGAGGTCATAGGGATGCGGGTGGAGAGAGGCTGCGAGTGCTGGTTCCAGTGCATACGTAGATGCCACTGCAGCGGCCGCATCTGTAACCTGGCGATGTGGACCACAGACGTGGTAGCGGACATGTGGCCTAGAAGGCGTAGGATGGATCTCGCTGAAGAGGATTCCGCCGAGGCCAATCTGGTTGTGAGCGAGGTCAGGGCTTGCAACCTGCGTTTGGGAAGGTATGCCTTCAAGAGTGTGGTGTCGATCTCGGCTCCGATGAATTCCAGCCTCTGAGAGGGGGTGCGCTGGGACTTGTTGTAATTGATGACGAACCCCAGGGAGGAGATCAGGGACTCGGTAGTCCTTAGAGCTTCCTGAAGTTCCATTGCTGAGGGGGCTGTGATGAGCCAGTCGTCGAGGTAGGGAAAAATGG
Organism: Ichthyophis bannanicus; assembly: GCA_033557465.1. Taxonomy (NCBI): domain Eukaryota; kingdom Metazoa; phylum Chordata; class Amphibia; order Gymnophiona; family Ichthyophiidae; genus Ichthyophis; species Ichthyophis bannanicus. Next base: position 557,052,043 of record CM066034.1, on the reverse strand, counting down.
AAACGTTCCGTTTGCGTAGATGCGATGCGGGAACTGCCACGCATTTTGTGAACACCCGTGGGGCCGGCGATAGGCCAAAAGAGAGGACTTTGTACTGGAAGTGCTGGCCCAATACATGAAAACGAAGATACTGTCTGTGTGACTTGTGGATGCGGATGTGGGTGTAGGCATCCTGCAGGTCCAGGGACGCCATCCAGTCGCCGGGTTGAATCAAGGGCAGGATGCAGTTGAGAGAGTACATCCTGAACTTCTCTTTGATGATGAACTTGTTGAGTTTGCGGAGGTCGAGGATGGGGTGGACTCCGCCTGTCCTTTTGGGAACGAGGAAGTACCTGGAGTAGAAGCCAGAGTTTATCTCGTCCGATGGTACTTGCTCTATAGCATCGGAGGACAGCAGGTGTATCAGCTCCTCGGCCATGGCTCGGCACAGGTGCGGTGGGGTTTTGCTGATGGGTTGGGTGTTTTGGCGAGGGGTTGATCTGAAACGCATCCGGTAACCCTCTCGGATGATCTCGAGAACCCAGGAGTCGGAGGAGATGTCTTTCCACTTGTTTAAAAAGTAGGTCAGGCGACCCCCGGTCGGGGTGGGCGCCGGGGAGTAGGCGTCAAAAGGACGGTCCACTCTTCGCAGGGGGTGGATTGTTCTTCTTCTGCTTGCGGTCACGCTGAGAGTTACGCTGGTGAGGGGGACCGCTGTAGGAGTTGTTCCTGTATTTGTTATACTGCCATTTCCTGCTGGAGGGGTACTTCTTGTTGGAGGAGTAGTAAGATTTCCTCTGGAAACTGTTCTTATGGGCTCTGCTGCGGCGCTCGTAGCCGTCCTCCGCCAGGGTTTGTAAGGTAGTGCAGTGTTCTTTCATGTCATTGACAGTGTCTTTAACCTTGTCCCCAAAGAGTGATTCCCCCGTGCAGGGGGCGTTAGCAATGCTGTCATGGGTGTCATCTCGAAGGCCGGAGGCTCTCAGCCACGCCCATCATCTCACAGAGATAGCCGTACCGGTGGTACGAGAGGCTGTGTCGAAAGAATCAAAGGTTGCGCTGGCCAGGTGTTTGCTGCACTCCGACATATCGGCAAGGGCGCTGGCGAGCTGATTCTGAGACTCCTTGGGGAAGGATGCAGAGGTCGACTTCAAGGTTGCCATGCAGGTGTCCAGGAAGAGAACTTGCTGAAATTGGTGTGCTGCAATCTTAGCACTAAGCATAGCACCTTGGAAGACCTTCTTCCCGATGTCGTCCAAGAGTTTGTTGTCTCGGCCCGGGGGGCTATTGGTGTGGGTACGTGAGGACTTGGTGCGTTTGAGCGCTGAAGAGACGACGATGGAGTTGTGTGGTAGCTGGGTCTGAGAAAAGCCAGGCACAGGCCTCACTTGATACTTGAAGTCAAGCCATCTCGGAAACGGACGACCAGACGCTGGTGTCTGCCACAGTTTCGAGTGATTTTCCAGCAGTCTCTGATGCACTGGGAGCGCGAAAGCAGGCTTCGGAGTGGCGAGGTATTTTAGAACCTCTGGAACAACCTCTCCAGGCGCATCAGTGGCGTTCAAAGAGAGGGCAGAGGATAGTTTTGTTAAGAACTTGGGGTAGGTGAGATCCTCCGCCAGGGGAGGGTCTTCTATCTCAGCTGTCTTCTCTGAGTTGGCGAGCTCTGTGGATGCCGATCCCACCACTGCAGCTTCGATGTCGTGGTCGTTGGCAGTGCTGTCGGGGGACGGATCTTCTGGGTCTGGATCGTCAGAGGGTCCGCGTGGGTCTTCTCTGGTTCTCTTCTCTGGGGTAGAGGTAAGGGCTGCCTCCGGAGCTTTGTGCGCTGGATCCGCGCTATGCGGGGTTGACAAGCGTGCCGGGGGTATTGTTGAATCAGATTGCTTCACGAGCTGTGTTAATAAGCTGATGGTAGCTGAGGAATTACTATGGCTGGATCTGCTAGCCCTGCTGCGGTTTGAAGGGCTCCGGCTATAGTTGCCCTTTCGAGGATCCTCCCGCCGGTGGCGCTGGGAGCGGTGGCGGTGGCGCTCGGAGTGCCTGCGTCATTTGGGAGAGAGGTCCCTGTGGCTAGAGTCGCTGCTGCTGCTGCGTCTGTTGACACTGGTCCGTTTACCGTGCGTTCTGCTCTTGGAACTGCTGCTGCTGCTGCGGCTACTGGAGTTGCGCAACAGTGCACAACAGCTGCGTGCAGGCTTCCCTCCGATGCCGGTAGAATTCGCGGGCATAGAGGTCCCGCCCCCAAGGTGGGCGGAGTTGGAGGACTGCAGCAGAGGCTGGGAGGACCGCAGCACGTCGCCATCTTGGGAAGCATGGACGAGTGCTGTGGGGGACCTGATCCTGGAAGCTGACTGCAGGGCGAGCTGAGAGGAGTCCAGGAGGATGAAAACAGGAGAGACTGCAGCAGTAGGGGCAGGGCTTACCTCCGCGCCTCCGCGGGTGACGGTGTTGGGTCCTGGAGCAGCAAGCAGGTCAGTCGGGTGCACTGGGCTGGGGACGGAGGCTTCATGCAGCACGTCCCGCCGGGAAAGGGCACTCTCTGCAGCAACGGAGGCTCGGCTAGGGATGGAGGCCCGTACAGGCACATCCGGGGCCGGCAGAGGATCAGGCAGTGGAGGGCCAGAGCCGGAGGCTGGGCACATCACTTGGTATCCTTTCTTCATTGCCCCACAGTAAGTGCATCCATGTGAAGTCTTGTTCTTGTTGCCACAATAGGGGCATTTCTTTGAAAGATGCTTGGGCATAGTTGTAAAAACGCAAAACAAAGAAATTAAAAAAAAAATGAAGAGAGAGAGCAGGGTCCGTCTTGCTGGCAAGGCGGAAGAACAAAAACTGACCGGACTAGGGGGCGGACCGGTGGGATGGGCTACCTAGGTGGGCTCAGAAAGGCCCTCCATTCTGAGCTCTAGAGAGCACTTCCGTATGCATGGCTCCGCCCGGAGGACATCACCAAGTGTGGCTGACGCAATCCTGCTGGTCCATGGAGAAAGAAAAGTCTGTTTTAAAATGATTCTACCTAAGGCTGTGTGCCAGCATCACATTACAGGCTGCATTCTTGTGGGTTTTTTTCTTTCTACTAAAGAATACACATTTAAATAAAACCCTTGTCATTCCTGTTGCTACCAAAGGGTTATTTTTAACAATCAGTTCTAAATAGTTTGCAATACATACCTTTCACTAAAAGCAATGCATTGCTTTGTGCAGAAAAAAAAAAAAAGAACTCAGGCAGGGAGAAAAAACATTTTTGTTTTGTGTTTTCCAGGTTCCTGCAGGAAGCAGCCACTCTGCTTCCGCTGATGTCAGCTTAAACCAGAAGCAAAACACATTTCCGGGGTCAGACAGCATAGTTACTCACCTGTAACAGGTGATCTCCGGGAACAGCAGAAATTTAGTCTTCACATATGGGTATCGTCGGTACCGACGGAGCCTGTGCGGGAACGCTCCCCATCATCCAATAGGAAAGCTTTTGGGAGCATCCCACAGTGCCTGCATGCTGCCTTCCCGCCTTTCCCAAATGTCCCTCTCCAGTTGAGTTTAAAGCTGAGACAAAAGAGAGGGAGAGGGAAAGGGAAAGAGAGAGAGAGAGAGAGAGAGAGAGGTAGAAAGATACAACTCCTAGGGGAGGTGGGTGGGTTGTGAAGACTAAATTCCTGCTGTTCCCGTAGATCACCTGTTACAGGTGAGTAACTATGCTATCTCCAGGAACAAGCAGGAATGTAGTCTTCACATATGGGGACTCCCTAGCTGCAAATGCCAGGGCTCCACTTCCCCCCATGGATCTCTGGCATCCTACCAGGGATGGTGGGTAGGAGTTGATTAAGTCTGGAACAGGTGTTGAAGAACAGCCTGACTAAACAAGGCATCCCGGCGGGAGTCCTTGTCTAAGCAGTAATGAGCTGTGAAGGTATGTACCAAAGCCCAAGTAGCTGCTCGACAGATGTCGTTGATAGACACATAGTGAAGATGAGCCATTGAGGCTGCCATGGCTCTCACATTGTGAGCTGTGATATGGCCTTCAAGAGGAAGGGTCTTACTCTCATAGGCAAAAGATATACACTGTACAATGCAGCTGGACAGTGTCCTTTTGGAGACAAAGTCCCAAATGACTAGGATCAAAAGCAACAAAGAGTTGAGAGGATTTTCTATGTTGCTGTGTCCTTTGCAAGTAAAAGGCCAAAGCCCTTTTACAGTCCAAAGTATGAAGGTTCCTTTCTGCATTTGAGGCGTGAGGCCTTGGAAAGAATACAGGAAGGTAAACCGCTTGGTTTAAATGAAAGGGCAAAACCACCTTTGGTATTTATTTATTTATTTAACGTCTCTTCTATACCGCGCTATTCATATCAGTGCGGTGTACATTTAACAGAACCCTATACAATGCAGTTGGACTGCACTGTATTGACAGTGAACAGGAACTAAAACTTGGACAATCACTGGGGTAACTTTCTACAAATTATTTACACTAATGATCATACTTTCCAACTATAGCCTATTCGGGACTGGACAGCAGGGGCTGGCTGCCCGTTTTCGTGCTGGGTGTCCAAAGGACTACCTTATCATGATGGAACCTTGTATAAGGAGGATCAGCCACCAATGCTTGCAATTCACTGATGCGACGTGCTGATGTGATTGCAATGAGAAAGATAACCTTCCAGGAAAGGAATTTCAAAGAGGTAGTGGCTAATGGTTCAAAGGGCGGTTTCATGAGCTGCCCAAGTACCAGATTCAAGTCCCATGCCACCGGTGGTGGCTTAATGGGAGGCTTCGTTAAAAGAAGGCCTCTCATAAATCTCGCTATGAGAGGATGAGAGGAAATAGGTTGTCCATTTAGAGGCTTGAAAGAAGCTGCAATAGCACTCAAATGGACTCTCACTGAATTGGTCTTAAGCCCTGCATTTGATAAATGCAGGAGATACTCCAGTAATGATTCCAGAGGTATCGCAAGAGGGTTATGACCCTTCTGCGAGCACCATATGGTAAACCTTTTCCATTTAAATGCATAAGAGCATCTTGTGGAAGGCTTCCTGGAAGCATGAAGGATATCCTTTACCTGCTGGGAAAGGTTAAGACTGTGAAGTTCTAGGCTTTCAGCAACCAGGTCCTGAGATGCAGAGACTGGGGATTGGGATGGCACAGCATCCCGTCCTCTTGAGAAAGAAGATCTGGAGCAGATCCTAATTCCAGAGGTGGAGCTTGAGAGAGATGTAGGAGCAGAGGGTACCACGGTTGCCATGGCCAACATGGAGCTATGAGGATCATATGACCTCTGTCTCTTAAGCTTGAACAGGGTTTTGGGAATTAGTGGAATGGGTGGAAAGGCATACAGGAAGTCCTGACCCCAATGAAGGAGGAAAGCTTCCCTGGCCTGACAACCTCGAGCCGGAATTCTGGAACAGAACCGGGGAAGTTTGGAATTCAGCAGACTTGCAAAGAGGTCTATGTCCGGGGTTCCCCAAATTTTAAAAATTTGGGCCACCTGGACAGCATGGAGAGACCATTCTTGTGGAAGCAGAACTCGACTGAGTTTGTCTGCCAAAGAGTTTTGAATGCCTGGAAGATACACCGCAAGGAGATGAATCTGATGCTCTCTGGCGAGGGCCCATAGTCGCAAAGCTTCATTGCACAGCAACAGAGAGCCTGTTCCACCCTGCTTGTTCACATAGAACATGGCTAGGGTGTGAAATACTCGAAAAGCAAGGAAGATTGCTCTGAGCTCCAGGAGGTTGATATGGAGATAGGCCTCCTGTGGAGTGCAGGTACCCTGGGTAGAGAGGCCGCGCAGGTGGGCTCCCCAACCCACCTGTGAAGCATCTGTTGTTAGAGTGGCTTGGGGTGGGGATTGCTGAAAAGGAGACCCCACCAGAAGGTTTTTGGGTGACTGCCACCATTGGAGGGACAAAATAAGGTCATCTGAGTTTACTATTTTGTCTGACAGGCAACCTGAGGCCTGAGTCCACTTTGTGGATAAGGTCTACTGGGCTGCCCTCATATGGAGACAAGCATAAGGAACCACATGCATGGTGGATGCCATGCGGCCTAGCAACTGTAATATTTCCCGAGCAGTGAGGTGAGGTTTTAGCACTGCTTGGGAAGCTAACTGCACAATGCGAAGGCAGCTGGGCTGTGGAAGGAAGGCCCTTGTCTGTCTGGTATCCAGAAGAGCTCCTATAAACTCTAGGGATTGAGTGGGAGCAAGGCTGGACTTTGGGAAGTTTATGACAAGTCCCAAATACTGAAGGATGCACATTGTGCGAGACAGAGCCATCCTGGCCTCTGGCTCTGAAGGGGCTCAAATGAGCCAGTCGTCTAAGTAAGGGAAGACGAATATTCCCAGGGTGCAGAGAAATGCTGCTACCACAGCCATGCATTTTGTGAACACCCTTGGTGCAGAATCCAGGCCAAAAGGAAGAAACCTGTATTGGTAGTGCTTTCCTTGAAACAGGAATTGAAGGAACTTTCGGTGAGTTGGATGGATGAGAACATGAGTGTACGCATCCTTGAGATCTAGAGAACAAAGCCAATCCTGACTCCGAAGGTATGGCAGCAGAGATCCTAGGGAAATCATTTTGAACTTCTCGTTGAACAGGAATTTGTTCAATTCTCTGAGGTCTAGAATGGGTCTGTGTTCTCCTGTTTTCTTTGGAATAAGGAAATAGGGGGAGTAAAACCCTGTACCCCATTGGGGAATGGGCACCTCTAATATTGCTCCTTGAGCAAGGAGCATAGTGACTTCTTGACCTAACCGGTCATTGAGAGAGGTCTAAGAATTGAACTGTCTTACTATTGTAGGAGGGGGCATGCTGAGGAAATGAAGCTTGTACCCCTCTCTTACAATAGATAGAGTCCAATTTTCTGCTGTTATCTGACCCCATCTGGGGGCAAAATGACATAACCTTCCTGGGATGGTGGAGGGTTCCGGGCCGTTTAGGGCCAGGAAGGCAAAGCCCCTGTGGAGGCTGAGTCTGCTGAGCCGGTTGAGGTTAAGCTGCTTTTGGCTTCCTTTGTTGCCTAGGTTGTTGCTGCTGTCCCTTTTGGGCAGACTGACCTGAACGATGTCCTAGCTGGGTTTAGGCGGGATAAAACTTTTTCTTCTTGCTGAAGAATGGTTTCTTAGAGGATCTTTTCCTCGCAGGATCAGCTGTAGATTTCGACAATCTATCCAAAGTGATATTCTCAGCATCAATCTCATTAGCTTTTTTCTGCCAATTCTTGCCAAAGAGATTCTCTCCTGTGCAAGGTATATTCCCCAGTTTGTCCTGTACCCAGATTTCCAAGTCAGATGCCTGGAGCCAGGCAATTCTACGTGCACCTATGGCAATAGCAGAGGTTCTGCTTATGCATTCGAAGCAGTCAAAGGCTGCACGATTCACAAACTTGGAAACATCCCAAGCATGCTTAACAAGAGCAAGATAATCTTGCCTTTTGTCATCAGAAAGGAGAGGGCTCATAAGCTCTAAGTCTCCTGTGACTTTCTTAAGGAACATTCCCATATACAAGATATAGGAACTGATCCTAGCAGAGAGCATGGAAGCCTGGAAGGATCGACATCCAAAGGCATCAAGAGCCCTACACTCACGTCCTGGAGGATGAGATGCATGCCTTTTTGCACTCTTTATCTGTCTCATGGCTGATTCCACCACCATGGAATGGTGTGGTAATTGAGTCTTCTGAAACCCAGGACAAGAAGGAACTCGATATATGGTGTCGAGTCTTCGAGAATGAGGAGATGTGGTCAGAGGTGTTTCCCACATCCTTAACATAAGATCATGCAAGATCTCATGAATAGGTGAGGTAGCTGCCTCCTTGGGAGCTTTAGGGTATTGTAGGATTTCTAATTCCTTTGCCCTAGGCTCTTTTTCAGGAGCCACTGTGATGGAAAGACCCCGGGCCACATCTCGGATAAAATCCTGAAAGGACATATCCTCTGGTGGAGACATCCTACGCTGAGGAGAAGAGGAATCCTCGGGAAGAAGTACTCTGGTATCGGCAGAGCTTTCAGAGTCTTCAGACTCATCCGAGGATTCGAAGTATCTCCGATCCGGGTGATCGTGCAAGGCATGGTATCGGTACCAATCGAAGTCGGCATCGGAGTGGTCCGGTACCGACTTGTCGATGCCGGATAGAGACGCATGACTCGGTCCCGGTAGAATACCTGCCAATGTTGATGCAGTCAGTGCCGGTACAGGAGTTGGTGCTGATACCGGTTTCAGGGGCATCGAGGCCGTGAGAAGAGCCTTCAGACCGCATTCAATAGCCAAGAATCTCTGGTCTATCGACGCTGCCGATGCTTGGGTATCAGTGCCGGATAAAGCGGCCGGAACTGCAGAGCATGGCACCAGTAGTTCTGCCGAGGTTGAAGCCTTGAGAACATCCTGGAGCCCCGTTAGTGCTTTGGAAGCCGAAGCCTCCCACCGGGGCAATTTTGCCGGTGAAAGTCCCTCAAGGGCAACGCCAGAGGCATCTCGATGTTTAGAAGGAGATCTACCCTTTGAGGACCAGCTAGATTTATGTTTAGTTACCTGAGATCCATGGGAGGAAGATGAAGCCCTGGAGGACGTCAATGCCACGGAGGCTGCATCGGAGGGAAAAAGGGTGCTAAGCTTAGCAGCTCGGTTTTGCCTGCCCCTTTTTGACATCATCCCACAGGCAACATACTCTGAAACAGAGTGGTCAGGACCTAAACATTTGAGGCACCACTCCTGGGTGTCGGTGACGGAGATGGTACCACCACACTTAGAACACTTTTTAAAACCCGAAGCGGGTTTTTCTATTCTGAGGGAAAAAGTTGGGCCCTAGTGCCCAAAATGGTGTGTGGCACCCAAAAAGAGAATTACTGGAAAAAGATTCCAGAAACAAAGCTTTTTTTAAAAAAAAAGAAAAGAAGAACCAGCGGTACCGGTATAGCGTCGAGGGAAGGCAGACGCGCCCACAAAAAAAGAAGTATAAGAAGGGAATTTTTCTGCGGTGACAGGATGTGTGACCTGTCGACTCCGCGGAAAACGAAGAACTGGAGAGGGACAGTTGGGAAAGGCAGGAAGGCAGCACACAGGTGCTGTGGGATGCTCCTAAAAGCTTTCCTATTGGACGCTGGGGAGCATTCCCACAAAGGCTCTGTCGGTACCGACGATGCTCATATGTGAAGACTACATTCCTGCTTGTTCCTGGAGATACCCTGTTTCTGATGATGTCATCGAAAAGCAACACGGTCCATTTCCGATGACACCCCTATTTCTGGTGATATCATTTCTGATCACGTTGGCTGTGGGGTGTGGTTGGGGGTGAATTGGGTTGGGGGGCATGGGTGGAGCATAACCCCAGAAGTGAGTGCTGATTGGTTGATGTCATCCTTAGGGGTGGGGTGTGGGCGTGTCAGGGATGGGGTATGGCCATGTCAGGGGGAGGGTGTGGGGGCGTGGCTGAGAGGAGCTATCCTCATTCATTTCTATGGGAAGGGTGGGGCTGGGTGGAGCCATGGGCGGGACATAACCCAGAAGTGAATGCTGATTGGCTGACATCATCCATATCTCACCTGTCAATCAGTTTGACGAGTAGTGTACCCATTATACTACTCACACTTTTTCCCTTGTGATCCTGGTCTTCTATTCACCCTTCAAATTCCTTCCCTCTCTTGCTCTTTACGCACCTGCACTATTCTGCTCTGAAGTCCACCTCCAGTCTGGCAGCCTCTCAGTTGCAATGGAGGAGAGAGGTCACGTGAAAGGAGAGCATCACCATGGTGTGGCAGGAAGTGATCCCGTAGCTAGGACCTGTCACCAGGTGATGTAAAATCCTCTTTCACCAAGGAGGTTACTCCAGGGACATGTGCCCATGCGGGAAGGATTGGGACATGTCCTATCCATGCACATTATAATAAATAATTAGTTAAAAAATATATGAAATTAAATAAATAACAATTAGTATGTAAACAAATAAATAACGAAAGTAGCCTAATGAATAATTAGAAGATCATTATAATTAGTAAAAATAATGTCCTATCCATCCAGTCCTATCCATCCAGTCTGTCAAGGCTAATCAAAAGCTAGTTCAAAGAAATACGTTTTTAGGTGCTTTTTACATTTTTTTTTGATTGGAAGAGAGTTCCAAAGGGCAGGGACTAAGAAATAAAGCGCAGTGTAGATTCATGTTGGGCCATATTATTCAAAGGAATTACTAAATGATTTTGTCTCTGAAAGTAGTGTGTTCTGGTATTGGAGGGGGTATATGGAATAGGAGAGCCTGAGAGATAAGTGGGAAGGCCAGAGTATAATACTTTGAGATAATAAAATTTTGAACTTTTTACGGTATGAGGTGAAAAGCCAGTGGCATTCTTTTAAAAGTAAAGTAACATGATCAGATTTGGTTGAGTGAGTTATAAGCTTGGTGGAATTTTGAATTATTTGGAAACATCTTATGAAAGCAGTGGGTAAGCCATTGTACAAAGAGTTGCAGTAGTCAAGGTGGCTGATGACTAGGGTAAAGAACAAGGGTGATCAGTGCTAATTTATCTATTGGTGAGATTTTTTAAAAATCCTTTACCTAACAGCACTTAAATCCAGAATATGATTTAAAAAAAACCTAAAATGTTGATGAATCAAACTAATATCATTTTGTCAGGTAGCTGTGGGTTAAAACATCTATATACAGTCTTTCTGGTGTTTTGGAGCTCTTCTTCATAAATATGTATGTTTGTGAGAGGGGAGAACCCTATGGACCGAGGAACACTTGAGTTATTTGTCAGATGACCTATGAAAGGAGTTGCAAAGAATACTACTTGCTATAGTTTTGTAAGGAAACAAAAATTTCAGCTATCAAAGAACAAGCATGGTCTCCACTTTAATGGGAGAAGCTTTCCAGCTCAGAAATAGGTCCAGCTTGAGAATGTTATCAGTATCAACCTTCTGGCCTGAGTATGGGTGGTCAATGGACTTGCCTAATAAGTGGGAGTCAAATTATTCTCTTTGTTCACCAAAACTCCTTGTGGTCTTGGGCAAGCCACTTAACCCTCCATAGCCCATGTTCCCTGTAAAATAGTTATCTCCAAGTTATAATGCCCTGTTCAATGTAATTTCAGTTTGTTCAATGTAAACCGCACTGATGCAGAATAGCGCGGTATATAAGAGAATGTAAATAAATAAATAAATAAATAAATAAAACATGCTTTCTGTTAAGAATATGTTTGTTATATTCCCTATATGTTCAAAGTCTGTGTCATGTTTCCCCAATTTTTAAACAAAAGGCAAAAGAACTACAATAGCAGCACTCATTAGCCCTGCTGTAGAAGTTCAGTCATTCCTCGGTTCTCTCTTTTGACACTTTTCTTCTTTTTGTGGAGTTTCTGCCCAATTTCTCTCTCTTCTGTATAACTCTTGTTGCTTTCTTTTGGATTTTCCCAATAAAGTCTTCTACAGTTCCATGTATTCTTCTGCTTTAGTGATGAAACAATTCTTGTCTTTTAGTAGGAAAGAAAGAGGAAAAGGAAATTCTTGGCAATAAGTGTTTTTGTCTCTGAGCCCTGCTGTTAAAGGCTGTAAGCATCTTTTTCAAGTTTAAATGAATTGGGACAGGTCAAATAGAGTTTGATCTCTAAGCTTTTGTAGCTAATGGTGTTTTGCCCTCCGATCCCAATACGAGTAATTAAGTTCTGCTTATCCTGGAAAGAGTGAGAGTGGAGTATTATAGCCCTTAGGATGTTATCTAAGTTGGGTATGTTTGAGAATTCTATAGGCTTAAGTTCTGTGGTACAGCCTTTAATGCAGTTCTACCACTTATTTTCAGACTCGAAAGCCAAAGCAGCAGAGGTGCCTTGCTGCAACCTCTCCTTAGCCCAGGCAGGTGGCACCCTGTCCCTAGTCCTAATCCTGTGCACCATAGCTCCGCCCTATTCCTCCTCAATCCTGCCCTCCTCCCCAGCCCCCTTCCCCCCCCCGTAACTCCCTCTCCCCCCATCCCTGTTGCCCCTTCCACATCCTACTCTTGCTTTTGATCTTTTCCCATTTGTCACTTACTATGAACAGAAGACAGGCACGATTTTTGCTAACAAAATAGTGGAAATTTAATATGGTGGCCACAGCATAACATTCCAAACTAATTAAGCAATAAGATAGTAATACAAACATTGCTACCTAATAGTGTATTTCTAACTAATAAATCTAACTCATTGTGGCCTTCCAAATTGCACACAGCCCTTGTTAGCCTGTGTCAACGAAATCCTGACTCAAATGTTCATCAGCCATATCCCATATGGGGTAAGCCATGTAAGCCTCAGCCCAAAATGCATCCTTCATATCATCATTTGTCCAAAGGGGGGGGGGGGGAGCTAGCAGTTGAAGCAACACCCCCCCCCCCCTCACCTGAAGTTATCAGCGCTCCTAAGTTACACACTGTTGACAGACCTGGCCCATTAAAGATCACATACACTTGCTCTGTCTTAGGCACAGTGGTGAGCCCCTTCCATTGAAGCAGGGAGAGGAGGGACACTACTCTCACCGTGAATGTGATGTTTCTGTTGGTGGAGAACAATTTGTAAGTCACTACCACCTCTAGGCCTATGGCTGTGTGCTTGGTCACTAGCCATCTGTTTATTAATCTTTTTCCTCATCCTCTTTACAGCCTGGTGTGAGCTCGCCTCCTTCCATACCCTCCTCAGTATGATGCAGGATCAGACTAGGTAGGTGGTAGAGAATATCCATTCCAGGATTAGGAAAACTTTCTGAATTTTTTGAGTCAGCTGGATGCTGTGCATAGATTTTAAATCATTACCATTACCTTTTTCACAGAAAGGGTGGTGAATGCCTGGACTGCCCTCCTGAAGGTGGTAGTGGGAGCAAAAACAGTGACACTTCAAAAAGGCCTGTGCCAGACATACAGGATCACTGTATAGCAAGAGGATGGAATCAAAGCAAACGTGACTAACTTCTAAATTACTGGGCAGACTAGATGGACCATAACTGGTCTTTATTTGCCGTCATTCACTATGTTACTCTGTTTAACTGACTTTAATTGTTGTAGGCTGCCTTGCTACAGCAAAAGGCAGCATAGCAAATTTTTAATAAACTATAAATCCTACACTTCTTCCCCTAACCTAACCTGAAGGGGAATATATAATACTTCACTTTGAAACAAGTTATCTGAACTATTTAAGTCTGTACAATTGTTTATGTTTATTGCAATGGCTGAACTTCTTGGGGGTGGGAGGGGGCTTTCTGTTCTAGATTTAGGCAGGGAAGCTTCTTTATAGGTCTTAGTAAGAGGGCACTGGGACATGCTTTAAAGGTAGAGTACGGGACAATGTTCCTGTCATGCTGCGCAAGAGTCCTCAGGTCGTGCTGCTGCCAGTAGGAGGCGGCACTGTGAATAAAATGTGATATCGCAGCAAACTCTCCTACCGGCAGCAATGCATCAGAGAACTTTCGTGCAGCTCAGAGGGAACATTGGGATGGGGGAGGGGAACTGCTACTGCATTTGTATGTCTTGTTAGAAAATTCACTAGTATCACAATTCTGGCTGCTGCCTGCTGACATCTTCTGGTCTCCCGTCAAGGTAGTCCAGTGCTGAGGGGTTTCAGCTATACAAGACAACTCCAGGAATACACAAAAATCCCAGTCATTATTTGGCCAAGGAGTGCTCCTCCTATGGGTCCAGCATTCCCCTGGGTCCACTGGCCTCAAAATCCTCCTTGTTTCCATAACCTTTCCTGTATTAGATGTATATTTACATTTTTTTTGTGCCATCAAGTCAGTGTTGACTCCTAGCGACCCAGCTACCTCTAGGTTTTCTTGGCAGTGTATCACCGGAAGTAGATTGCCAGCCTTTTCTTCTGAGGCAATGGAGGGTAAAGTGACTTGCCCAAGGTCACAAGGAGTGCCAGTGGGACTTGAACCCTTGATCTTCTGGGTACTAGGCAGTTGCTCCAACCATTAGGCTACTCCTCCACTCCATATTTACATTAGTCCATAAATAACAGCTCTTTCACAGTTTGCCGTAAGGAAAAAAAAAATCATCCTTCTTAATGGAATCCAGGGATTCTTTACAGAAAGAAAATCCCCGCTCACTGTTTGAGTATTATTCCAGAATAGCAGTCTCAGCTGCTGGCAGTTTACAGTAATACATTTCTTCCTGCTCTCTCACAGTATGCTGGGTTTAAAGTTCCACCTATGAACAGTTCACTGGCAACCAAAAATAAACTTTTCCAACATCACCATCCTTCTGGGCTTTAAAGCTATCCTCCTGACAACACCCTCGTGACTTCCCAACTCTTGAGGCTATGGTTTCTGAATTGGGGTCACTATCGCCCACTGTCAAGATAATCCAAACTGCCTTAAAACTTCAGGCTGCTATAGCAATTGTTTCACAACATAAAGCAGAGTTGTGTTTAAACTGGATTCGGAATCACAGCCCAGCTTTCTTTAGAAGCTTCGTAAGGTAAGGTATTAATTAAAAATCAGGGAAATAAAGCAAGGCTTTGCCTTCAGAGAGAGGCAGGCAGGTAGCTCTTCACTAGTGGAATCTCTTCCTGAGACTGAGCTTCTGGGTTTGCTCCCTGGCTTTATACTCTACTTGCCCAGCCTCTTCAGCTCTACCCTTCCTGTGTTGCCTGGGAGACCAACCCTCTCTCTCCTATTTTTGGCAATCAGGGATTCCTGGCCTGGATCCTGGGATTGTCTTGTCACATTCCCATTCCTCCCCTTAGGACTGAGTGATGGGATACATACTCCCATTACAAGTAGGAATCACGAGATGCAAACAGTTCTCACTATTTCTCCTAGGAGCAAAATGGTCCAGACACAGACTAGAAGGTATCTCACATTAGCCAAGAGCTATTTCTGGTTATAAAATAAGTCTGTACAAGAAATTATACTGATCATGTTGAATGTCAATGGGCTGAATGCACCATTTAAAATAATTTAATTCTATCACTTTTCTGTAGTAAAATCTGATGATTTAGTTCAAAAAGAATGAAGAATTTCATACAAAGAGCCTAGCACATTGATATAAATTAAGAAAAGTAATCATAACCTCTAACTATATTCTGTGAACATACTGGATAACAGAGGTATGTGAAGATGAGAGATCATAGATCTGATTGTTCGTTGCAGGTGGTGTACAGGAACACACAGTAAAGCCCTTACCTCTCTGTCTAAGTGATAGTTTTCACATGACCAAAAGTAAAAAAAAAAAAAAAAAGAGAAAAAAACAAGACCAATGAACAGGTGATTTTGAAAGATGGAGTAGGTCTCAGCAAAGAAGAAAAATCTGAATATAAATACAAGGAACGGGGAGAGGAATCGTAAGTGAAGCAAAACACGTTCCTGCAGTCCTGAAGAATGTGTTTCTGGTTTTGAACAGACCCGCCAATAATTTTTGTGATCTACAATGGAGAGCAAAAATTTGTGAACACTTGGTCAAAAGACAGCTGTAGATGAAAATTGAGTGCAAAGTTGCAGTGCACTATTTTTTTTTAATGTGCAGTCTTTTCTGCAGTCTATTTTTCAAATGTGCAGTCCATTTTGTTTATTTTTCAAGTGGACCTCATTGCAGTTGAATTGTTTTCAAGATAAAGATACAGAAGAGACAAAGGTTCATTATTTTGCCTGTGTAATAGTCATAATATTGATACTCTTGCTCCACCCATCCCTCATTCGGTCAGACGAATTTCACCCCAGCCCTGGTTGTCCTCAACTTGCTGTTTTCTCCGCACCTGTGCATGCTCAGCTTAGCAGAATTGGTTTAAATTTTGCCTCCTTTTCGACCTCCTTCACTTCAAATTCATGCTTACCTCCTTCTAGTTTGCATTAGCTCTTGCTAAGCAAAACTACTGTCTCCACAATCTGACTAACTCTCTTGCCACTAATCCCTGCCGACTTATCTCTACTCTCAATTCTCTCCTCAAGGTGCCTCCCCCTCCTATTCCCCTTTCTCTCTCTGCCCAAAGCATAGCTGAGTTCTTCTATAACAAAATATATGAGATTTCTCTCCAGTTCCCCCCTAGAACAACTTCACTCTCTCCTCAATACCAACTTTTCTCTTCAATCTCTATAAGCTTTTCTTCCTTTCCCAAGATCTGTGATGAGGAAACATCTCATCTTCTTTCCGTCTCCAAAATTACTACTTGCTCTTCTGATCCCATCCTCACCCATCTCCTTTCCTCCATTTCCTCTGCTGTCATTCCTTCCATCTCTCACATTCTCAGCCTCTCTTTTTCCACTTCTACTATTCCTGCAACCTTCAAGTATGCTGTGGGTACTCCCCTACTCAAGAAACCTTTACTTGATCCTAAACTCTCCTTCTAAATATCGTCCAATCTCCCTTCTCCCCTTCATTTCAAAACTTCTTGAACACGCAGCCCTCAATTGTTGCCTTAAATTTCTTTCCTCTCAAGCTCTTCTGGGACCTTTTCCGTCTAGCCTTTGCCCTTTACATTAGACTGAAACAGCATTTGCCAAGGTCTCCAGTGACTTGTTCCTGGCCAAATCCAAGGGCCTCTATTCCATCCTTATCCTTCTTGACATTTTGGCCATTTTTGATACTATTGACCACCACCTCCTCGACACTTTCTCATCACTTGGTTTCAGAGGCTCTGTCCTGTCCTGGTTTCCTTCTTCTCTCTCCCATCACTCTTTCTGTGCTTGTTCTAATGCTTCCTCCTCTTCCCCTATACCACTTTCAGTTGGTGTTCCCCAAGGGTCTGTTCTGGGCCCTTTACTTTTCTCTCTCTACACTTAGTCCCTTAGTTCTCTCATCTCCCCCCATTGTTTTCAGCACCATTTTTGTGCTGATGATTCTCAAATTTATATCTCCTCTCCTGATATTTCTCCA
Source organism: Ichthyophis bannanicus (assembly GCA_033557465.1). Classification (NCBI taxonomy): domain Eukaryota; kingdom Metazoa; phylum Chordata; class Amphibia; order Gymnophiona; family Ichthyophiidae; genus Ichthyophis; species Ichthyophis bannanicus. Next base: position 557,035,249 of record CM066034.1, on the reverse strand, counting down.
GCACTACAGACCCGTATTTCTGCCTGTCTGACAATGCCACCTGGATGTCTCACTGCCGACTGAAACTTAACATGAACAAAACTGAGCTACTTATCTTTCTCCCTAAGCACTCTTCTCCCTCCTTTTTCTGTTTCAGTTGGCAATACTCTTCTTTCTCCTGTTTCCTCAGCCCATAACTTTGACATTATTTTTGATTCCTTCTCCTCACACATACAACACATTGTCAAAACCTGTCACTTCTTTATCTATAACATTTAAAAAGTTCACCCCTTCCTCTTTGATAACACTGTTAGAACACTTGTCCACTCTTTAATTACTGTTAAACAAGGACCTAAAGACAACCCGACACAGGCCGTGTTTCGAATACCTTCGTCAGGGGTTGTTCGGGTAGGTACTAAAAACATATCATAAAATTAAATTGTAACAATCGGGAAAGAACAAATTAAAAATAGAAACATAAATATATACATATTAAATAAATAAATAAAACACCTCATGTAAAAATTATATGCAAAAAGAATACTAAAAAGTGTGGAACGCAATTATAAACTCTAAAAAATGTAACAAGCAATACTATTATAAACAAATATAAGCAAATAATATAAAATAAAATAAAATAATACCAATGGTCAAGCAACATGACTGAGATAGAAACTAAGCTAATAGGGGATGTAGCAAGAGATATTGTAACACCTGAAATACCTCTATTGTAGATATGATGGACATGTAGCCCTCAACAGGAACAAGGTTATAAAGCTAAAAAGGAGAAAACAAATACAGGCATATGTATACATTGGAGAGATTAATAATAATCATACATCTGAACAAATAAAATAGTATAATAAATGTAACATATAAATGTTAAAACAATAAATAGATAAATAAACATCAGAAGGAACTAAAAACCTTTATTAAAAATAGATATAAATTAAAACAGAGGAGGCAGCAGGAGCGGAATACATGTGCCAAAGGTTGAGAAGGGAGGAGGTCAACCTGAGCACAAAAACGGCAAAACTTCTCAACGTGAATATTATAGGACTTCTTCATAAATAAAAGTATAATGGAGAAGGGGAGACTAATACCCTTAAATAAGATAAACTTTGTATGGAGTTAGAATTAGCTAACTATAATAAAATCCAGCGTTAAAATCCAGTGTAAAAACTAAACTTCTAAATATACAAGACATTCTGAGTGCTTAGAACAAAAAGACCGGGACAACACAAATGAGAATTATAAATAACCACCCTAATGTAATGTCTAAAAATGTATAAAAATTCTCTCCAAAAAACAGATAATATAAAGAACTAACTAAAAACAATATGTTAACAAAAGCGCCGGACCTCCTGATTGAAAACCGCCGACGTCTGCATAAGCCTTTCAAACTTCAGCGAGAAATAAAAGGAGAGATGGCATGGCAGAATCTAAAACATCAGTAAGCCGCTACAGTTCATAGCTGTTCTAAAAACTTACTATATTATATGCTTGTCAAATGTTTCTGCATTTCGAAGCAAGCAGCTCATCTCCAATAGCGCCGGAAAACCTCTGGCTGGAAAAAGCCAGCGCATGCGCAACCCTTTAAACCTAATTTCAAGCGGGAAACTGGAAGGGGGAGGAGCACCGAGGGATATACATTCACAACAACGTATCAATTAACCGCTGTAACTCCTGGATATTACATAATCTTCAATAGAAACTATCTCTGGACTTGTGCCACTAAAACTGAATTAAAAAAATAAATAACACAATACAATAAAATAAGGTACAAAGTAACCTAGTATACACAAGCTCAAAAATGTTTATATAATCAAAGTCAACCATAGCACCATTATATGTATTATAGTTGAAATCTAAAATATCAGTGAGCCGCTATAATTCATAGCTGTTCTAAAAACTTACTATATTATATGCTTGTCAAATGTTTCTGCATTACGAGGCAAGCAGCTCGTCTCCAATAGCGCCTGAAAATTTCTGGCTGTACCACGTCCACGCATGCGCAACCCTTTAATCCTAATCTCAAGCAGGAAACTAGAAGGGGGAGGAGCACGAGAGAATACCTTCACAACAACGTATCAGTTAACCGCTGAAACTCCTGGATATTATATAATCTTCAATGGAAGCTATATCTTAACTTGTGCTACTAAAACTGATTAAAACTATAAATAGCACAATAAAATAAAATAAGGTAAAAAGTAACCTCATATACATAAGCTCAAAAACGTTTATATAATCAAAGTCAACCATAACACCATTATATGTATTATTGTTGTATTACAATATATTGAATTAACCATAATAAAAACCAACAGAAACTAAAAAGCAAACCTAATGATATCTACCTTCTCACAATTACAAAAAAACAGAAAAATCCTGATCTGAGTTAAGGCCATTGGGAGCCAGAGTATTTAATAAAAATATGTATCTCTGTTCTAATCTTAAAATAGTTTTATTAATATCACCCCCTCGCCAATTGGGTTTCACTTGCTTAATGACAAACAATTTTAAATCGGTGACTTTATGGTGAAACGCTTGCCAGTGAGAAACCAGAGGTTTATCTTCTACATCCCTCCTAATGCAACTCTTGTGCTCCATAATCCTGACCTTGATGTTCCGAGTAGTTTTCCCTACATTAAGCATTTTGCAGGGGCACTATATCACATAGATCACATTATGTGTGTCACAATTAGCGAAGTCATTAATCTGAAATTTCTTATGTGTGGTAGGGTGAATAAATGTGTTCCTAACAGGTAACACATTGAGACAGACCGAACATCTCCCACATTGGTATTGACCTTTGTAACGTGTCAAAAGTCTCTTCTCAGTGAGTGCTGAGGGTACAAGAAGATTACGGAGATTGATATTGCGCTTATGTGCGACAATAAGTTTCTGATCTTGGAAGGCCGGCAAAGATTGAAGGATATGCCATTCTTTCTTAAGAATACCAGTAATCTTTGCCGAGAACTGAGAATAGAGAAGGGGACATACTAGCCCCTTATTCATTTTCTTCTCTTTAGGTTTCAAAAGTAATTCTCGTGGTGTATTTTTAGTTCTCCTGTATGCAGATTCAACATGCTTAATAGGATAATTCTTCTCTAGAAACCGTCTTTTCATATCTATTGCCTCTTTTTCAAAATCATATGGATCAGAGCACACTCTCTTGACTCTAAGGAATTGGCTCACAGGAAGATTATTCTCAAAGATAAATTATGGAAGCTACTGTAGTGTAAAAAATGATTCTTATCTGTAGGCTTCTTATAAAGTGTTGTCGAATACCCAAATTCTTCTTTCTTTATCAAAAGATCTAAATACGGGATCTTGTGAAAATCATAAGTGATCTGAAACCGCAAGTTAGTGTCTAGCTGGTTAATCCATTCATTAAACTGAAACAGCAATTCTTCTGTACCTTTCCAAAGTATCAAAATATCATCTATATACCTGATCCATAAAACCACATTGTCTTGGAATGCATGTATTACCAAAAAACTCTCTTCTAAATTATACATGTAGAGATTGGCCACATCAGGGGCTATAGCTGATCCCATTGCCACCCCCTTAATTTGCTTATAAAATAAATCTCTGAAGCAGAAAAAATGATTAAACAACACAATCTGCGCCAAAGAAATTAAAAACGAGGTGGGAATACGTCGTTGTGCTGTACGTCTCAAAAATTATTGTGTAATGATGTCTAAAGCTTCTTTCTGAGGTATATTAGTATAGAGTGACTCGACATCTAGGGTTACTAGAATAATATCCGCAGTGCAAGTATCAAAAGTAGATAAAATCTCTATAACATGCGCTGAGTCTCGCACATATGACCACATGTCTTTAATAAATGGCCGTAAAAATATGTCTAAAAATTTTGAAAGGGGTTCTAAAATTGAACCAATAGACGATACAATCGGACGCCCAGGTGGTTTTCTTAAACATTTATGGATCTTAGGCAAAATATAAATCGTTGGAATAACTGGTGCCTCAACAATAAGAAAGTCTCTTTCTTTCTTCATGATGTAGCCTATCTCAAAACCAGTATGACAAGCTTATCTATTGTTCTTTTAATATCTACAGTCGGATTCTTGTCAAGTCTCTGATAGAAAGTATCATCTCTCAGTTGTCTATCAACCTCTTGTATATAGTCTTGCTTATCTAAAATCACAACTGCACCCCCTTTATCTGCAGGTTTTATGATAATTTGATTATTTTTCTGTAAAAATATAATGGCTAATCTTTCTGCTTGGGAGATATTCTGGTATGAAGGTAATATATCTTTAGTAACCTCTCCAACTTGCTCTGAAAAGAAATGTTTAATCCTCAGCAGAGGATTATCATTTGTTCCCAAAAATAGGGCAGATACTTTTGAGATACAAATAGATCTCTATAAATTCTTTAGGAAACTGAAGATTAAACATTTCTTTTCAGAGCAATCACAAGGCTCTTGTGATATTTCAGTTATCAGTAAGAAGTCTACATGGATACCACCCCAAAAGACAGATCCTATCCTAGAAGCGTTTAAAAAAATTGTTCTTAAGCAAATTTTACTGGGTGACCAGTCACAAAACATCATGTGACAAGAAATGGTTTCTCAAAAGTGGATAGTTGAATCAGTTGTGCCTCAGGGCTTGTCATTATCTGCCTCACTTTTTAACATTTATATTCAGCATTAGGCTTGCTTATTAGCTTCCAAAGTCTTTAAGCGTGAACTGTTGACAGACGATATTCAAATACTGTTGCCCTTAGCACACAATTCAGTTTTGTCTAACTGCTTACTATTAATTACATGTTGGATGACGGCAAACCACATGGTTTGAATCAAAAGAAAACTGCGCTTCTTTGGCGCAGTCTTTCAGGCCAGTCACCTTCAATTGAGTCAATACAGGTTTTTACCTTTCAAATCCTGTGGTTTCAACTGTTTGTGGATCCTGATGCCCCTCACTCTTTTGCCCACTACTTATGTGTATCTTACTATACTCTAGTCCCCAGTTTTGCTATGTTTTTATGTCTTGATTAGATTGAAAGCTCTGATGAGCAGGGACTGTGTCTTACATCTATATGTACAGTGTTGTATATGCCTTGTAGCGCTATACAAACGATTAGTAGTAGAAGTTTGGATTTTAGAATGGACAGTCAATTGTCCTGTAAGGCTCAGATAAAACCTTTGATCTAGTCTTTGTTTTTTAAACTATGACTGTTGGGCAAATTGAAGATGTTTTCAGATCCCTCACAGTTTAGATCAATGCTTCAGGCTCTTGTTTTGAACATTCTGAATTACTGTAAAGCATAGTTACTTACCTGTAACAGGTGTTCTACGGGGACAGCAGGAATCAGTTCTCACGTATGGGTGACGTCAGCGCCAACAGAGCCCTTGTGCAGAGCAAATCCCCAGCTTTCAGAGAAAGCCTTTGGGAGTTGCCATCATGCATATGCGGTCCCCTTCCTGCCCAAGGGTGCCATCTTGCTCAGTCAAACGACATAGCTAAAAAGATGGCAAAAAGAACAAAATATAATAACAGGACTGCAACTCCTAGGGGAGGAGGGAGAGTCATGAGGACTGATTCCTGTTGTCCCCGGAGAACACCTGTTACAGATGAGTAACCACACTTTCTCTGAGAACAAGCAGGAAGTCAGTCCTCACATATGGGACTCCCCAGATATAGGCTACCCATAGTTAAAAAAGGCTCCCTCTATGAGAGCCGCAAGCAGCCGCAAAAGCAATGTAAACTAAGGGAATAGCACTCTGGTAGCCTGAACACAGAAGGGTAGGAGGGCAGGAGTTGCCTAGACCTCGAAAAGGTTACGGAGTACAGCCTGGCCGAAGGCACTGTCCCACTGTGACTCCCTGTCCAGGCAGTAATGGGTTCTGAAAGTCTGAATCGAAGACGAGGTGGCAGCCTGGCAGATGTCTGCCAAAGGAACAGAGCGCAAATGAGCCACTGATGCCACCATGGCCCTGACCCTATCGGCCGTAACCGGACCCTCCATTGGAAGCTCGGCCGCCCTATATGCCGAGGCAATGCAGTCTGCCACCCAGGTGGACAGCATATGCTTAGACACTGCCACCCCCAGCTTACTGGGGTCGTAGGGAACGAAAAGCTGAGAAGCCTTCTGATGCGCTTGCATATGCTGGATATAGAAGGCAGACGCCCTCTTACAGTCCAGGGTATGTAGGACCGACTGCCCAACTGGCATGCGGCCTAGGAAAAAAGACAGACAGAACCACCTCCTGGTTGAGGTGGAACAAGGAGACCACTTTCGGAAGGAACTTGGGGTGCGTGCGAAGCACCACCCGGTTCCTATAGAACCTGGTGTAAGGTCTTTCTGACACTAGGCCTGGAGTTCACTCACCCGCCGAGCGGATATGAGTGCCACCAGGAAAACCACCTTCCAAGAAAGATAGCGTAGATGGCAGGTAGCCATCGGTTCAAAGGGCGGCCTAGTAAGCTGTCCTAACACCACACTGAGATCCCACTCGTTCACCGGGGGGCGCACCAGGGGTTTCAAGAGAAGTAAGCCTCTCAGGAACCGAGAGACCAAAGGGTGGGCGGAGAGAGGCTTCTCATCCACTGAAAAGTGATGTGCCGCAAGGGCACTGAAGTGCACCCTGTCAGAGTTGGACTTGAGGCCCAAATCAGAGAGGTGGAGAAGGTATTGTAGAACCAACCCTTCCGGGCAAGAGAAAGGATCTACCTCCAGCTCCTTGCACCATGCCGCAAACCTAAGCCACTTCAAGGCGTATGCTCGTCTGGTCGACGGCCTCTGCGAGGCCAGCAAGACCTCCTCAACATTTTTTGGAAGGAGGAGTGGAGCGAGAATTACCCTTTCAGCAGCCATGCCATCAAGTTGAGGGAGTTAAGATTGGGGAGCAGAAGAGAGCCCCCCCTCCTGAGACAGGAGATGTGGGGAGGATCCCAAGGGGATTGGGGCCTCCACTGCTAGCTGCAGAAGAAGCAGGAACCAGGTTGTCTGGGCCACCGAGGGGCAATGAGGATGACCGAAGCTCTGTCCTGGAGAATCTTGAACAGCGTCTTGGCTACCAGAGGTGTTGGGGGAAACACATACAGAAGATCACCGGACCATGATATCAGAAACGCATTGGCGGCCACCCTGTGCGGGTGGGGTCACCTTGAGCAGAAAAGGGGCAACTGGTGATTGTCCAGACTCGCAAACAGGTCCATCACCGGCCACTCCCAGGTCTGGAAGAGCCAACTGGCTACTCTGCAGTCCAGCTGCCATTCATGGGGTTGGAGAATCCTGCTTAGCCGGTCTGCTAGCCAGTTGTCCTGGCCCGGCAGGTAGACTGCTCGAAGACGAATGCCGTGCCGGACTGCAAAGGAGCATAGGTCTAGGGTTTCCTGACATAGGGGGCGGGACCCCGTACCACCCTATTTGTTCACATAGAACATGGCTATCTGGTTGTCTGTCTGCATCAAGATAGATTCGTGAGCCAGGAACTGCCTGAAAACCTCTAGTGCTAGTCGGATGGCACATAGTTCTAAGAAATTGATTTGTTGGGTCCTCTCGCCCGGGGACCATAGTTCCTGAGTATGGAAACTCTGACAATGGACCCCCCAGCCCAGCAGGGATGCATCCGTGGTCAGGATTCTCGTGTGCAGAGGGACTTGGAAAGGTATTCCCGCCTCCAAGTGATGCGGTTGGAGCCACCAAGCTAGGGACCATACCAGACGTCTGGATACTTTGACCCTGTCCCGAAGGCGTCCTGAGGCCTGAGACCACTGGTCCCTGAGGCACCACTGAGCGGTCTGCATGAGGCGGGCGGGCATCCGGGGTCACATGGACTGTGGAAGCCATGTGCCAGAGGAGGTGCAGAAAAACCCCTGCTGACACTGCAGATGCGACTCACTTGCCTTGCCAGAGCTATATGTCTGCTTGCCCTGTCTGCAGGCGGATAGGCCTTTGTTTGAAGGGTGTCGAATCTGGCACCAATGAACTCTAGCTGCTGAATTGAAGTGAGGCTGGACTTGGGGTAGTTGATCATGAACCCTAGGTGCTGCAGCACCTGGATGGTGCGAGTTGTGGCCTGATGGGCCTCGGTGGCCGAGGAACCTCTAATGAGCCAGTCGTCGAGGTAGGGGAATACAAAGACCCCTTGGAGCCTGAGAAAGGCGGCAACCACAGCTAGGCACTTTGTGAACACTCTAGGGGTCGAGGCAAGACCAAAGGGGAGTACCCTGTACTGGTAGTGATTGCACCCCACCACAAAGCGTAGATATTGCCTGTGGCTTGGGTGTATTAGGATGTGTGTATATGCATCTTTCAGGTCTAAGGAGCATAGCCAGTCTACCTGGCGGAGGTAAGGCAGAAATATTCCAAGGGAGAGCATCTTGAACTTTTCCCTCACCAGGAATTTATTGAGGTTGCGCAGGTTGAAGATGGGTCTGAGGCCTCCTGTCCTTTTTTGCACCAGAAAGTACCTGGCGTAGAACCCCCTTTCCCTGCAAGTGGTGGGGCACCGGTTCTACCGCCTGATCCTCGAGAAGACCCGCTAACTCCTTCAGAAGAAGGTCCCGGTGAAGTGGAGACCTGATGGGCTCTCCTGGAAAATAGTGAGGAGGCACCTGCACTAGGTGAAGAAGATAGCCCTCTTGAACTACCTGCAAGACCCAGGCGTTGGTTGTAATGGCTGTCTACCTGTGGGCATACAGAGCAAACCAGCCCCCTATGACCTACCTTTCTCCTGTGGGAAGTGGTCATGCTGTAGGTGTCAAAAGCCACTGCCAGGATGGGCTGGAGCCAGTGCCTGGGGTTTGGGGCTTTTCTGCTTATACGTGCCATGCCCGTGTCCCTTCGCCTGCTGCCCCTGTTGGGGAGCCGGGGAGGCCTGAAAATGGGGATAGCTTCGGTAAGCAGCACCCTTCCTCGGGTAAAAGGGCTTTTTACCCGAGCCCTTCTTACGAGAAGGGGCAGAGGTTTTCTTGGAGAGCCATGTACTCATCATGTACTCAGTCTCCAACTCTGCGGCCTTGTCGGTCATGGGTTTGCCAAAGAGATTCTCCCCCTAGCATGGGACATCAACCAACTTGTCCTGAACCCACTGTTCAAGATCCGACGACTGCAGCCATGCCTGGTGGCGTGCGCCAATACCAGCCGCGGCTACCAGGGCCGCCGACTCGAACCCATCATAGGCCACCCAAGACATAAACTTTGAGCACTCACAGACGACTTTAGATGGGCCCTTAAAGTGCAGAAAATGTTCCTTGGAGAGACCAGCCGAGAACCCAGCGAGTTCCTTTGCCAGGTCCCTCAGGTACATGCCCATGTACAGCTGGTAGGTCTGGATCTGACAAGACAGCATTGAACCCTGGAAGCACTTCCTGCTGAGGGCATACAAGTTGCAGGCCTCCCTACTGGGAGGCACCGCGTAGTGCATCTTCTGGCTCTTCAGCTGGCGCATGACCGATTCCAGAACCATGGAATTATGCGGCAGCTGCAACTTCTGAAATCCAGGGCTATGGTGAACTCAATACATCGAGTTGAGCCGCTTGCTGATCACCGGCACTGACGCCGGTGTCTCCCACATGCGGAGCATCAGTCGTTCCAGGATCGGAGGCATGGGTACAGTAAGGGCCTCCCGAGGGGGGGCCTCATACTGGAGGATCTTGAGCTCGTCAGCTTGAGGATCCTCCTCGGACTACGTGGGAAACACCAACGCCTTGGACATATCCCGCACGAAGTCCAAGAACCTCATGTCCTCCGGGGCAGACATTCTCCAAGGCTCGGATACCGGAGAATCAGATGGTACATCCCTTTGCCGGCGGGTATCCAGGGACTCCTCATCCTCGGTTTCCCACGCCGACGCCTCTGAGGAGGAATTGGGGGGCTCCTCAGGCATCGAGGGCTCCAGTGCCGACCGCCCCGATGCCGGCAGGCTCGGCGGCAGAAACGACAATGACCTCGGTCCCCAACGGGAGGCCGAGAGAGACCTCGGTTGAGGATTGACTTGAGCCCAAAGGGCTTCAAGGATCGGCTCGGCTTCCAGGGTCGACTTCGACGTCGAGGGCCCGTTGGTTGGGGCAGAAGAACCAGACAGGCCGCCTATCAGCGCCCGCTGCTGCTCCATGAAGGCAGTGAAACTGCGCTCTAAGGCCGCCATTCTGTACTCGAGTCTGGAAGGGTCTGCAGTCACCTGCTCAGGCCCTGACACGGTCGGGCCTGATGCTGGTTCCCCCAGAGGGGAGTCCTCGACAAAGACAGTTGGTACTTGCCTCGGCTGATCCGTTTCTCGATGAGGCATTTTCATCGTGTGTTCTGTCTCCGAAGATCCTGGTCGGTGCTCGGGATTCTGCGACCGGCCTCGGGAGGAGTCGGGTCACTCGGAGCCATCCAGAGATGCCGCCTTCGAGGATTTCTTCTTCCTCTTGTGCTCCCTCGAGGGAGACCCCCTTTCTGAGGAACCTCGACACTGCTTGGACTTGGACAGCTCCCCACAACATGGAGGCCTCGGATGAGGTCCTGGCTCTCGGAGGCAAGGACACGGAAAAAATCCTATCATGCTACTGCTGGTGGCTCTTCAGGGCCTTCGAGGACATTTTCCTACACGGGCCACAGACCAACAGGTCATGGTCGGGCCCGAGGCACCGGAGATAGCAGTCATGCGTATCGGTGAGAGACATCAGCATCACACATCGATCGCACTTTTTAAACCTGCTAGCAGCCATCGGGCAAAAAAGGGCCCCTGCAAGGTCGAAGACTCGGGCTGCCAGTGAAAAAGAAAAAAAGGTGCGAACGCCAGTCACGAAGGACAAAAAACGAAAAATAGAGACGGACTCGATACCAACATACCGAGGGAAAGGTGGGAAGAGGTACCGGGATCGACCGGTCAAGAAAGACAGAAAAAAATCAACTTTTTTACAGGGACACAGACTACGTCTGAAGGGCTCCGTGGAAAAAGGAGACTGAGCAAGATGGCACCTTTGGACGGGAAGGGGACTGCGCATGCGTGATGGCAACTCCCAAAGGCTTTCTCTGAAAGCTGGGGATTTGCTCTGCACAAGGGCTCCGTCGGCACCGACGTCACCCTTATGTGAGGATTGACTTCCTGCTTGTTCCCGGAGAATATTTTGTATCTTAATCTACCAGAAATGACTTTGAAGGCTATCCAGGCAATTCAACTCAGCAGCATGGCGAGTGTCTGGCTGCCAGTTCAGGGACCATATACACCATATCTTGAGCAGCTTTATGGCTTCCCTTGAAGCAACAGGTGCAGTTAAAGTTGAGATGTTTCGTTTTCTGGTTATTATGTGATGGAAATCTGGAGTACTTCTCTGTGCTGCTTGAGTAAGCAGAGTTAAGGTTCGATATGTGGTTTAACTACAATCAGAGGTTGACCATTCACTCAGTTAAAAAGATAAAATTAAATAAAATTAGGTCTTCCTTGTTTTAGCTAATGGGGCCCATTTTTTGGAATGCATTGCTTGAAAGTTTTCAATTTTGTACTGATCAGTTGCAGTTCAGGAAGATGCTAATAATGTTTTTGTTTTCTGACACTTATGACAGGGTATGAAGAGTAAATTCTGTAAGTCAGTTGTATGCCATGTAGCTATTAGCAGTATTGCTTAGAGCAGTTTTTAGCTGCATTATGTCTACATTTTATCTTGTGCTAATTGTGTTATGGTGTAATAGCTTACATGTATTTTAATAGGCGTATCTTTTGAGAGCTGTTTAGAATTTTAGATATAACAGCATAGAAGAAATAAACAAATGAAATGTCAGGTGGAAAAGAAAGGGAAGATGCTTGCACAGACACTAGATGAATGTTGCTGCCTCATGTGCAGGTACCTGATATATCATAATGACTTTTGACACTATTTCAACAGCTCCCACTCTGTGAAGAAATGTGGTAGATTGTAGATTAGGACTCCTTAAAGAACAGAATGATGTGAAAGAACTGATTACAAAGCTGGGCTCACAAAGCCTAACTCTACTATCGTGTAGGCAAGCTTCTAGCAAAAGAAAGTTCACAAAAAGCACTGGCTCCGAAAGGATGCTAGTTAGCAGAGTGTTAATTATACACAGGAAAATATCCTGACAAGCTCCAAAACATTATTCAACAAAAGAAAATAAGAAAATGAAAAACAGCACAGGACTAAATGTTCCCAGACAGATTGACACACATTCTCCATTCTCAGACACAGGACTGCAGCACACAATAGGAAAGTAAATAGGCCCTCACAAAAATCCGAGCCTTCTCAAACATTGTACATTGAAATAGTGAGAACTTTCAGGTTTGCTTTTAATTAGCAGAACAGTCCTTTTATACATTAATGGGTGAATATTCGTCTGTCAGGGTTGGCTTTTTTTTTTAAACACTGGTCATGGTAACTTAAAAAAATCCAGCTATTTGGTAATTAATATCTAGATAATATGGTGACCAGTGGCATTATCTGGACAGCAGTGATATTCACACCACTATCCAGATAACTATTTGGGTAATTCAGGAAAGCTTTTTGCTTACTTAAGTTATCCAGATAGTTATCCGGATAGCAGCACTAAATACTGCCGCTATCCAAAATTCGCCATTCCACCTTTGCTCTGGGCACAGACCACCCCAGTATTATCCAGAGAGAGTGAAGACGGTCAAGATGATTTTTAGTGGTACTCTCCAGAGAGTACTACTTATAATCACTGATAGCACTGGTCTGCAGCACTTATCTGTATAGCTGCACTTGCTATCCGTATAAGTGCATATGCTTAGTGACCCCTAAGTTCTCAATCTGGATAATAGTGAAAGGCAAGGATATTATCAAATCAATGCTGTTGTCCCTTCTATAAGATTGAGGCCATGGGGCAGGGTCTCCGGAAGGCCGCTCCTTAACCGGATGCATGGTCTGGTGCGGGGACCCTGCACGTGGTGGGAGGCTGGCGGCGTCAGGCGGTATGGGCTGGCCAGCGTGCGGGCGGCGTGGTTTAAAGGCATTGGCTCCCCGATGCGTGCGAGTGCAGAGGGAGCCAATGGGAGAAAGGAGGTGGCTGCTGGGGGGGTGGGGGAGGAGCCGGGCGATGGCAAATGGCTTGGTGCATCTCCTGCCTCCAGCCCCGCTCGTAGCTGGTCCTCCTGTGCTAGATTTCCTTCGTGGTCACGGCTTTAAAAAAAAAGAAAAAAAGAAATTAAATAGGTTGGCTCGCATCTGATCCCCTGATGCCAGCTATCTCCCATGGTCGCGTCTCCAAAAGAAAAAAAAAAAAAAAGAATTTGATACAGTAAGAATACTGAGGTTGGAAGGAGTCTGCAGTTGGAGCTGTGAATTGCTGCAGGTTGGAGGTGCAGCCTTAACGGACATGCCTAGGGAGGAGAAAGAGAGTGGGTGAGTCTTTGGGGATACATATATAAAAAAAAAAGAAAAAGACTAAAAATAAAAAGGAAAAAGGAAAGAGCCTGATGCCTCCTCACAGAGGCCATTTGGTCGGGGCTAAGGAGTCTAGCAGGGTGATGAGGGCCGCGGGCCAGCGGCCCGACTCCCCCCCTTTAGGGCAGGGTGGGAGGGTAACGGGTTGCCGGGCCGAGGACCCTTTGGGGGATGGGGTGAATCAGGGGGTGGAGGGGGTGCTTTGGGCTGGTCGGGTTCCAGGCGAGGTACAAGAGATAGGGGTTCCAGAAGGGGACGCTGGGGGTCTCCAGCCTCGGCGGGGTAGGGGCAGGTCCAAGGGCCGGGGGGCATGGGTGCAGGGCCTCCCATTTGGAGGCGAGCTGGGGTCTTGGCCTGGAGGGTTGGTGGCTAGGGGGTCTAGGGGAGTATTAGGTGAGGCCTCATACGGGCCTGGGGCGGGATTGCCATTGCACAGTGAATGCAGTGTGTTGGAGGTCTCCAGTGGAGAAGGTGTAGGGCATGGGCAGGGCGAGTCAATTCTGCCCAGGTGTCACGGCAGGGTTGGGGTCGGGGGTGGGGGTGCGCCAGTGCAAGGGGCCCCCAGGTCAAGGAGTTGGGGGGTAACCTTTCCCTTGGGTTGGCAGACAGTTCAGGGCGGGTATCGCCAGGTTGGGGGGCCCATGGCGTGGGAGTATTGGCTGGAGGGGGCCAGGGTCCATCCAGGGCAGAGTGGCTGGGGGCTTGGCAATCCCCGTGGCCTCCAGCGGTCCCCCCCTCTGTTTTTCCTTTTATCCCTCAACAGGTATCTCCAGCGTTTCAGCCCCCCGCGGGCCAGGAAGGAGGAAGCCAATCGAGGGCGTCGAACATGGCAGCGGTAGCACAAACAGGGCTGCATCAATTGGAGTTGGATGCCAGTGCAGGAAGCGATGGTTGGCCTCAACGGATGGTGGATGTCCAGGAGCCAGCAGCCCTCTCAGTTGGGGCTCCTTCTGCAGCTCCGATGGCGGCGGGTGAGTTACCGACAGATCATAGGGAGGCCACAGAGGAGCGAGGGAATAGCTCAAGGGAGGGTAGGGGGAGTAAAGCGCGTAATAAAAGGAAGCGCTCACGTCAAGCGTCATCATGGCTCAGCTTCATCCTCCTCCTCGTCTTCGTACTCCTCGACATCGTCCGTGGGGTCCGAATTTGCAGGGAAGGCCGCGAGGGGCAGTCTTGCTGCGGCGGCTAGGGTGGAGATGGGTGCTCCTAGGTTAGTGGCATTTTCAGAATTATGGGAGGGAGTTCCTAAGGCTTTGCGCCGTAGGATTCGGAAGCGGCATTATATAGATATTTTCTGCCTGCTTGAGGGTAGGCGGCGGTCGGGTGAGAGCAAGAAAAAGAGGAAAAAAAGATGAGAAGGCGGGTCGGATCAAGAAGGTGTCACATAATGTGGTGAATTGGACTAGAGCCTTCTTGCGTTTAGCCAGTGTTTGGGGTCACCATGCCCCAGAGCAGTACGGGATGTTGCTTGCGTATGCAGATTAGATTTTGGAGGCGTCTCAGACCCACGATGGGTGGGCCTGGCTGAATTACGATGAGACATTTCGGGACAAGATGGAAGAGAATAAATTATTGTCGTGGGGTACGCAAGACATTAACTTGTGGCTGACACACATGTTGGCCAAAGCGGGTTCTACCGGGGTTGGTGGGGCTAAGGGGGGATGGCAACTACTGTAGGGACTGGTCATTCCTTTCGGGCAGGGGCAGTCATATCGCAGCAGAGAACGGGGGGAGGTGGAGCAGGGGACATTTGTTGGAGATTTAACAAGTCCAATTGTCCATTTCCCGACTGCAAATTCCGTCACGTGTGCTCTGTGTGTAGCAGGGGACACTCAGCAGTCAAGTGCAGTAAGAAAGGGGCCACAGTGGCCACTTTGCCTGTCCCCAAGCAATAATGACTTATTCGGCCTGGCTCCTACTCCGATACGGGTAGAGGCCTTAAGGTCTTGGCTGCGGCGTTACCCGAGGCAGGGGGATTGGGTGGTTTTAGAGGAGGGGTTTCAATATGGTTTTGTGATACCGGTCCAAGGGGATGTTTTTGCTGCGACGGCACAAAATGCGCCTTCGGTCTGGCGCTTCTCGGCCGTTGTGTGAGATAAGTTGGCGGTAGAAATTGAGTTAGGCAGAATTGCAGGGCCATTTACAGAGCAGCCTTTCCCGAATTTGGTGGTTTCTCCCCTTGGAGTCATACCCAAAAAAGAACCAGGGAAGTTCCGGCTGATTCATAACTTGTCATTTCCGTTGGGAGTGTCAGTGAACGATCACATTCCCCGGGAGTTGTGTGTGGTTCGCTATGCTTCCTTTGACTCGGCGGTGGAGTTGGTTAGGAAATGTGGCCCCGGGGCCTTGCTGGCAAAAGTAGATATTGAGTCAGCTTTTCATTTGCTGCTAGTGCACCCGTCAGCATTTCACCTGTTGGGGTTTTGTTTTGGGGGCAAAATGTATTTCGACAAATGTTCCCGCAAGATAACACTGAGGGAGATGCAGTCCTTGGTGGGTTCTCTGAATTTTGCTTGCAGGGTCATTCCGAATGGCCGGGTGTTTTCACGGCAGCTGGTGGCAGCTATGTCGGGAGTCCGAAAGCCACATCACTGTATTAGAGTGTCAAGGAGTATGCGAGTGGATTTATGGGTTTGGGATGTGTTTTTGGCAGACTTCAATGACGTCGGTTTTGCTGGAGGCAGAGGTCTTCAGCGTAGACTTGGAGCTATTCACGGATGCAACGGGCGGTGCGGGCCTGGTCATTTACTTTCGGGAGTCGTGGTGTGCAGATCGTTGGCCGCAGGCTTGGCATGAATCTGGTTTAACCAGCAACATAACGTTCCTTGAACTTTTTCCTATTGTGGTAGCCTTGGAGTTGTAGCCGGACAGACTTCGCAACCGCAGGGTAGTTTGGTGGTGCGATAACGCGGCGGTGGTCAGCATAATTAACCATTATGCACCACGTTGTGTCCATGTGGCAGCGTTGATGAGGGATGTTGTATTAGCCTGTTTGCGTCTGAATATGTCTGTGAGGACCCAGCATGGATGTATTAACAAGATTGCTGACTCTCTTTCTCGTTTCAAGTGGGACCTGTTCCGGACTTTGGCGCAAAAAGCAGACGCTGAGGGGTTGGTGGTCCCGGAGCACTTGTGACAAGTTGGTCAACGGAGATGCTGAATCTGCAGAGGAGTTCTGTGTCACCGTCAACATGGTTGGCGTATCGTCGTGGTTGTGACAGAGTGGTAGACTTCTTGGTGACATGAGGTTGGCGGGATGGTCTGGTTCCAGACCAGCTTATTGGACAGTATATTGTATATGCTAAGGCCAATGGAGTCTCGAGATCAGCTGTGCGAACTCACTTAGCTGGGTTTGCCTTTTTGCCAGAGCAGTGGGCTGGGGCTACCCGGCGAAGGGATTCTTGGCCCGCAGCTGTTGCAGGGCTGGGAGTGTTCTCAACCAACCCCTCAGGACGCCAGGCTTCTGATTACTCATGACCTTCTCCAGAAGCTCTGCGCAGCTCCTTATGAGGCTACTCTTTTCCAGGCGGTTTTTCGTTTGGCATTTTTTGATGCTTTTTGGATTGGTGAGTTGGTAGCAAACTCCAGTCGGTATTCGGTTGGCTCGGGTATGTTGCGCCAGCATGTGCGGGTAGAGAGAGGGCAGCTTTGGATCCTGCTGGCTAGATCTAAGACAGACCAGTTGGGGAAAGGTCTGTGGGTGGTACTGAAGGCGATTGATAGCCTCCCTACCTGCCCAGTGGCCAGTTTGGGGGCATACTTGGGTGGGCGACCTGTGGCTGAGGGATTACTGTTTCTGCATAAGGATTCACGTCCGTTGATGCATTTTCAAGTTTCAGAAGTGCTACGCAACTTCCTGCAGTATGTAGGCAAGGATCCTAGCTTGTTTGCTCTGCATTCCTTCCGCACTGGAGCAGCAACCAGTGTGGCATCTGCTGGATTATATCAGAGCACGAGATTCAGCGCATCGGCAGATGGCGGTCACAGGCTTTTCTGGGCTATGTGTGGTTATGAGTTGGTAGGGCAGCAACATCAAATGCTTCTAATTGATATTTTCCTTTTGCAGATGGGGGGCCGTGTCATAGTTGCTGTTGGCTGATTGATCATTCTCTCGTCCATTGGGCTGGCCAGCGAGCAGCAGTACGGCCTTTGGGGTGTAATCTAGGACTTGATTCTGCTCTGGTGTTCATTCTATGGCTGGGAGAGCGTGGTCTACATTGGACTCAGCTTCTGCCCTTGTGTGGCATCACGAGCGGATTAGGAGTAGGCCTTCAGTGATCCTCCTCCATTTGGGGGACAATGACCACTAGGTCCTGGACTTGCGAGCAGATAAGAATGGTGAAGAAGGATCTAGCAGAAGTTCTCCAAATGTTCCATGATTTATTTTATTTATTTATTTATTTACATTCTCTTATATACCGCGCTATTCTGCATCAGTGCGGTTTACATTGAACAAACTGAAATTACATTGAACAGGGCATTATAACTTGGAGAACTATTTTACAGGAAAGCGTAGTTACTCACCTGTAACAGGTGTTCTCCAGGAGCAGCAGGAATCAGTCCTCACTTATGGGTGACGTCGGCGCCGACGGAGCCCTCGCGGAGCAATTTTCCCCAGCTTTCAAAGAAAGCCTTTGGGAATTGCAGCGCGCATGCGCGGTCGTCTTCCCGCCCGAGGGTGCCATCTTAGCCAGTCAGATGACATAGCTAAAAAAGACAGCATAAAAATTTGCAAAAAGAACATAAGCAGACGATTGCAACTCCAAGGGGAGGAGGGAGGGTAGTGAGGACTGATTCCTGCTGCTCCTGGAGAACACCTGTTACAGGTGAGTAACTACGCTTTCTCCAGGACCAAGCAGGAAGTCAGTCCTCACTTATGGGACTCCCAAGCTCAAGGCTACCGGAGACGCTAAGCACAAAAATGAGCTCCCTCTAGCTCAGCAGCACAGAAGGAAAGAATCTTCGCTGAATTATCACCCACCGGTAGCCCACATCCGGGATGGAGGGTAGGAGTTGCTCAGACCTCAAAGAGATTACGGAGGACTGCCTGTCCGAAAGCACTGTCCCTGCGGGACTCCCTCTCAAGACAGTAATGGACCGCAAAAGTCTGGCTCGAAGAACAAGTCGCGGCCCGGCAGATGTCTGCCAGCGGAACAGAGCGGAGGTAAGCCACTGACGTAGCCTTTGCCCGAACGCAATGAGCCGTGACTCGACTGTCTAAGGAGAGTCCGGCCGCCCCATAAGCCCAAGAGATACAGTCCGCAACCCAGATGGACAGAGTACGCTTGGAGACCGGGAGCCCCAATTTATTGGGGTCAAAAGACACAAAAAGCTGAGCAGCTTTACGGTGCTCCCGCGTACGGTCAAGATAGAAGTTCAAAGCCCTTCTACAGTCCAGGGTATGGAGGACCGTTTCAGCTCGGCTGGAGTGTGGTCTGGGAAAGAAGGTTGGAAGTACCACCTCCTGATTGATGTGAAAAGGGGAGACCACTTTTGGAAGAAATTTTGGGTGAGTCCGTAGGACTACCCTATTTTTGTAGAACCGAGTGTAAGGGGGATCAGACACGAGGGCTTGCAATTCACTTACGCGTCTAGCGGAAGTGAGGGCTATCAAGAACAGTGTTTTCCAAGACAGAAAACGGAGAGAACAGGTAGCCATAGGTTCAAAAGGCAGACAGGTGATCCGCTGCAAAACCACATTCAGGTCCCAGTCAGGCGCTGGCGGGCGCAGAGGTGGTTTAAGTAGAAGGAGACCTCGGAGAAACCTCGCTACGAGAGGGTCGTTGGAGAGAGGTCTGCCGTCCACCGGCACATGATGTGCTGAAAGAGCACTAAGGTGAACTTTGACGGAGTTGGACTTAAGTCCCAGATTAGAGAGGTGTAGCAAGTATTGCAAGATCACCGACACCGGGCAGGAGAAGGGATCCTGAGACTGTTGGGTACACCAGACGGCAAAGCGACGCCATTTAAGGGCGTAGCATTTGCGGGTAGAAGGGCGTCGCGAAGCTAAGACGACCTCCTCCACCTCCGCCGGCAGGAGAAGGGGAGCAAGGACTACCCTCTCAGCAGCCAGGCCATGAGGTTGAGAGACCTGAGGTTGGGGTGTAGTAGAGACCCCTGATCCTGAGTGAGGAGATCCGGTTGTACCCCCAGAGGGAATGGATCCTCCACCGCTAATTGCAGTAGGAGCGGAAACCATGGCTGTCTGGGCCAGCGAGGGGCCACCAGGATCATGAAGGCGTTGTCTCGGAGCACCTTGAAAAGAGTCCAAGAGACTAGCGGGATGGGAGGGAAAGCGTACAGAAGGCTCCCCGACCATGAAATCAGGAAAGCGTCCGCCGCAACCCGAAGGGGGTGTGGCTGACGAGAGCAGAAGCGAGGAAGCTGCCGGTTGTGAGGACTGGCAAAGAGATCCACCGTGGGGAGGCCCCACTTTAGGAAGAGCTTCTGAACTACCAAGGGATCCAGACGCCACTCATGCGGCTGGAGGATCCTGCTGAGTTTGTCCGCCAGGCAATTCTCTTGGCCCGGGAGATAAACTGCCTTGAGGAGAATGCCGTGACTGACGGCCCAAGAGCAGAGCTTCTGTGCCTCCCGGCAGAGGAGGAAGGAGCCCGTGCCCCCCTGCTTGTTCACGTAGAACATGGCAACTTGATTGTCCATCTGGACAAGGACGGACTGGTGAGAAGTCAGGTGGGAGAAGGCTTTGAGAGCCAGGCGGATCGCCCTGAGCTCCAGGAAGTTGATCTGCTGAGCAGACTCCCACGTGGTCCAGAGGCCCTGAGTACGTGCCCCTTGGCAATGTGCTCCCCAGCCCAGGAGGGATGCATCCGTGGTCAGCACCCGGGTCGGCTGAGGTGACTGGAAAGGCATTCCGAATATCAGGTTCGGCTGCCGAAGCCACCACCGAAGAGACGAGATCAGCGGCTCGGAGACGCGCACCAGGTCTGCTAGGCCGCCGGTGGCTTGTCGCCACTGCTGGCGGAGACACCATTGAGCAGGCCGCATATTCAGGCGGGCATTGGGGGTCACATGGACGGTGGAAGCCATATGGCCGAGCAGTCTCAGGAAGCGCCTGGCGGAGACCAGGGGCTGGCTGCGAAAACGGTCGGCTAGGTCCATGAGCCGTTGAGCCCTGTCGAGCGGTAGGTATGCTCGCGCCTGAGGAGTGTGCAGCCTTGCGCCGATGAACTCGAGATCCTGCGAGGGGAGCAAAGTGGACTTTGCGAAGTTTATAACAAAGCCCAAGTGCTGCAGAAGAGTCACCGTGCGGCGCGTGGCGTCGGTGACCTCCCGAGCGGACGCTGCTCTGATGAGCCAGTCGTCGAGGTACGGAAAGACATAGAGGCCGTGAAGCCGGAGATGGGCCGCCACCACCGCGAGACATTTTGTGAAGACTCGCGGCGCGGAGGACAGGCCAAAGGGGAGTACTCTGTACTGGTAATGATTTCCTGCCACCACAAACCTTAGGTATTGGCGGTGGCTTGGGTGGATGAGGATGTGCGTGTAGGCATCCTTTAGATCCAAGGAGCATAGCCAATCTCCCTGCTGGAGGTAGGGCAGAAGGATTCCAAGGGTAAGCATTTTGAACTTCTCCCGCACAAGGAACTTGTTGAGGTTGCGCAAGTCCAGGATGGGTCTGAGGCCCCCTGTTCTCTTTGGTATTAGAAAATACCTGGAATAAAAACCTTGACCTCTCAGGTGGTGTGGCACCGGTTCCACCGCCTGTTCCTGCAGAAGACCTGCTAACTCCTGAAGGAGTAATTCCCTGTGCAGAGGGGGTCGTGGAGGTTCTCCTGGAAAATAGGAGGGAGGGACCTGGTGGAAGTGGAGAAGATAGCCTTCCCGCACGACTTGAAGCACCCAGGCATCTGCGGTGATGCTGGACCACCTGTGGGCGAAGTGAACCAGCCGGCCTCCGGTGCTGGGAGGAACCAGCGGGGGGGGGAGAGGCTATGCTTAAGGAGTCAAAAGCCCCCACCCTGCTGAGCAGGGGCTGGTGGTGCAGGCTTGGGGGCTTGCTGCCTACGGGACCCGTTACCCCGTCCCTTGGCCTGCTGGCCCTGTTGGGGAGCTGCAGGGGCCTGATAATGGGGGTATTGTTTGTAGGCAGCCGCCTTCCTCGGGTAAAAGGACTTTTTCCCCGAGCCCTTCTTTTTCTGGGAAGGGGCGGAGGTCTTCCTAGAAAGCCTGGTCCTGGTGAGAGTCTCAGTCTCAATTTGCGCAGCCTTTTCCGCCATGGGCTTGCCAAAGAGGTTTTCGCCTCGGCAGGGGACATCGACCAACTTGTCCTGCACCCAGGGCTCAAGGTCTGACGACTGAAGCCAAGCCTGTCGGCGGGCACCGATGCCGGCTGCGGCCACTCGAGCCGATGCTTCAAAGCCATCATAGGCTGCTCGGGACATGAACTTAGAGCATTCCCGAATGCCAGTGGACAAGGCTAGGAACCTCCGCAAGGGTTCCTCGGACAAACCAGCGGAGAATCCGGCTAGCTCTTTAGCCAGATCCCGGAGATACATGCCCATGTATAGCTGGTAAGTCTGGACACGACATGCGAGCATAGAGCCCTGGAAACACTTCTTGCCAAGGCCATCCAGGTTACGGGCCTCCCTGCCAGGAGGCACCGAGGAGTGCATCTTCTGGCTCTTAAGACGATGCATGGCCGATTCCACTACCATGGAATGGTGTGGCAGCTGTGCCTTTTGAAAGCCAGGGCTCTTGCGGACTCGATAGATAGAATCGACCCGCTTGCTCAGGACCGGCGAGGAGGCCGGACTCTCCCACATGCGGAAGAGTAGTCGTTCCAGCATAGGAGGAACCGGTACAGTAAAGTGTTCCCTCGCGGGAGAGTCATACTGGAGGGCGTCGAGCTCTTCGGCTCGAGGCTCCTCCTCGGGATCCGCAGGGAAGGCCAAAGCCTTGGCCATATCCCTAACGAAGTCCGAGAACCGGGCATCCTCCGGGGGGGACTGCTTCCGAGGCTCGGACTCCGGTGAGTCCGATGGGACACACCGAGTCCGGAAAGAATCAGGCGACTCTTCCTCCTCAGACTCCCAGACCGACTCCGACGAGGACTCGGTGGGGTCGGCCCGGGCAGGGCGCGGCGCCAGCCGCCCCGACGCCGAGGGAGTCGGCGTCGGCGACCTCGGTCCCGAACGGGAGGCCGAGGGTGACCTCGACCGAGGATCGACTCGAGTTCTCATCGACTCGAGGATCGGCTCGGTCTCCGGGGTCGACTTGGACGTCGACGTCCCGGCGGTCGGGGCAGCGGCGCCAGCGAGGCCAGCGAGCAGTGCCCTCTGCTGGTCCATGAAGGCAGACAGTCTGCTCTCCAAGGCCGTCAACCTGAGTCCGAGCTCAGGTGACCCAGCAGCCCCCGACTCGGGCCCCGACGGCGTCGGGCCCGACGTCGGCTGTCGCGGAGGCGAGTCCAGAAGGACCACAGGACTTACCCGAGCAGGCATCTCCGACTCCAGGCGAGGTCGCTTTGGGATGTGTTCCTTCTCCAAGGACCCAGGGCGGCTGTCGGGGCTATGCGACCTGGCCCTCGCGGAACCAGGAGCGTCCACTGACGCCGCCCTCGCGGGTTTCACCTTCCGACGATGGTCCCCGGAGGGAGAACCCCGGTCGGAGGAACTCCGGCGACGGTCCCAGCTGGAGCCTTTTGACGCGGAGGCCTCCGACGAGGTCCGGGTACGGCTGGGGTCAGCGAAGATTCTCTCACGCTGATGCCGCCGACTTCTCAACGCCTTTGAGGACATTTTGCTGCAGGGCCCACAGATCAGTTCCTCATGATCCGGGCCCAGGCAGCGGAGGCAAAAGTCGTGTGTGTCAGTTAGTGACATATTTCGGTCACACTGACCCACACCGCTTAAACCCACTGGCAGCCATCGGGGGAAAAAGGGCCCCTGCGAGGTCAAAGGACCGGGCTGCCAGGGAAAAATCGAAAACGAAAGCTGACAAAGTCAGAAAAACCGAAAAAAGTAAGAGGACTCGTGACCGGCGTCGCGAGTCCGGGCGGGAAAAAGATCGGCGTCGAACCGAAGGAAAAAGAATAAAATAATGAAGAAAATCGACTTTTTCGCGGGGACAAGACGGGGACGTCTGTAGGGCTCCGCGGAAAAAAGAAGACTGGCTAAGATGGCACCCTCGGGCGGGAAGACGACCGCGCATGCGCGCTGCAATTCCCAAAGGCTTTCTTTGAAAGCTGGGGAAAATTGCTCCGCGAGGGCTCCGTCGGCGCCGACGTCACCCATAAGTGAGGACTGACTTCCTGCTTGGTCCTGGAGAAACATGGGCTATGGAGGGTTAAGTGGCTTGCCCAAGATCACAAGGAACACCTGTGGGACTAGAAACCCCAGTCCTTCCGGCCCAAGGTTGCTGTCCTCTAGTGGGATTTGAACCCCCGACCTTCCAGCCTGAAGTACCTTGCCCCAACCACTAGGCCACTCCTCCACTCCACTGGTGTGGTGTTATTGTGGTCCGATATCATTCCAAGGCCTGCATGCTGGAATCAGCGGCACTGGTCAAGGGGATTGGCGAAGATTAATCGCCAGATTGGCCGCTGGGTCTGTGAGCAAGGGGATTATCAGATTATGCATTCCTGGGTGGAGATTGACTGTGCGGGCTTGTACTGGCAAGATGGAGTGCATTTGTCCCCGGTGGGGTTGGATATGTTGCTCAATGACTGGCAGGAGGCCTTGGAATGTGTGGTTCGCGAGAAGTGGAGAGAAAGAGACGGTGTTCACGCAGGGGGGTGGGAGGAGGAAAATCATGGGAGAAAATGTGAACAGTGGGACTGGGGCTTCAGCATCGTCTGCAACAGGTGAGGGGGCCAGGAGGGAAAGAGCATAGTGATCTTTTCCGTAACATTTGTGCTGGATGGCAGAAGGAGCTCGAGTTGCACTAACGTTGTAGACATACCGGTAGACTTGGCCCAATCGAAAATAAGCATCAGATGTAGAAGTACCGGTATTTGATTGTTGTATCTTCTCGTACCCAGATAGAAATATTATCTGCTTGCTCTCCTTCATGCTGTGCTGTTCATGTCCATTATGATTGAGTTCCCGTATCCCCAGTTTATTCACAGCTAGTGCAGAATCCAACAATGTAATATTTTAGGAGGTGACCAACGTTTCTCTTCGACTCGGTGTTAAAAAATACCTTAATGTAAAGTGCAGTGAATTTAGGCTGAAACTGATCTATCAGAAACACGCTTCCTAGAACCTGGACAAAGGGTTGAAATGAATGCATGGGGACCAAATGGAACAATGCCTATTTATCTAAAAATGCATTCCCCTACTTCAAGAACACACACAGGCAGCCCTCCTCCATGATCTGCACTAGGTCTTAGTTTCAGGGTAGGGCTTATATTACGGTAATCACAGGAAAACGTGCTAGGTCTTATTTTCAGGATAGGTCTTACTTTCGGGGAAACACGGTATTTGGGTTCTTATGAGGATTGTTGTTGAATTCTAATATGTTGATAAAGTTATCGATATTAATAAAGCTGCGACCAGTTTATTCCAAAAGGCGTGTCTGGATTTTTTGTGACAGGTTGGGGGGGGGAAGGGAGACTGAAAGGGGGAGGGTTGAGTAGGGGTGGGGGATGAAGGTATGGTGGAAAGGGGGAGCACCGGGTCCGGGTTACCTCAGTTATACTAACATGCTTCAATAACAATTGGAATTTGAGATAACTGTGACAGAACTCCTGTAACAATTTCAACAAACAGCAGCCTTGGAGCATTTGCCAATTTTAAGTAAAGAGATAATAAAAATTACTTTTAGTGACACAGACTATTAAGGAACTTTTAGAGGATTGTTCAAAAGGGAGCACAGGTTGACTGTGCGTTCCCAAAAGGCCAGAGTTAATCTTCAAAACATGAACCATTGGCAGGATCCTCTTTGATGATATTTCCCATTTTTAACAAGCTTTAGAATTTATTTTTGGACATTTTCTAGTCATCTCTCTCATTAAAGGCTTAGGGTAGATTACATTTTAGCCAGCACCATATTGTACTGTAGCTGGCTCCAATATGATCCCTCCTAAATAAAAACTATTTATATAAAAACAAGCATCTTTGTGGGGGAGGGGTGTGGAAGAGGAGAAATGTTTTTAGTATTAGTATGTATGAGTGTTTGTCCCTTATGAAATCAGTACTTTAGTAGGCAATTTTCAAATTGCCCACTTTGGTGCAAAAGACTGTGGTATTTACACCAAATTTTGAAGGGAAAGTATGTGCAAATAAAGTACACAGACATCTTTGTGTTTGGCTTTTGCGTGGGGCAAATTTTTATGAAAATAACGTGCATGAATTGAAAATAAAATCTGTGCCTGTTATTTTCTGATCTCGCTCAACACACATTTCCAGGAAGGCTTCCCCTCAAATGTGGCTAAAAGTATGCAAGTTGTGCAGTTCCATGTGTACTTTAAATCAGAACGAGGGAAGCCAATTTTCAGCCAGCCAGCGTACCCAGGTAGATTGCTATTGACATCAGTAAAGGGTTTTGAATAACGTCTTCTTAAGTGGCCATACTACTTTCTGCTTCTTTTATGCACTGTATAAAAAGATGTTAATATTTAAAGAAATTGTGGTTACCAGTTTCATCAAGTGGCCAAAGTATTCAAACAAAACTCACTCTGATATTTCTAAATAAAACTTCACTAGAATTTCTACTATTTAAAAAAACAGTGACTTTTCAAACAATATTATAATTTAATATTTTGGAGGTGATTTTAGAAAGCTGGTGCCGTATTTGCATGCACAGATATGGTGGTTATATATGTTTAAATGCCTCTATGCATATTAGTAGCCATTTTAGAAAAGCTGCTACTTACATGTGTTTACCCACAGCATGCAGTTTTAAGGGAGGTTCATTTTCAGGATGTGGTTTGAATGGACCTGAAAAATATACATCTATTTCCTATTTTGCTGGCATTTACATTACACTTCCTCTGAGGCATGCGTAAGTGTTGGCTACCTGCTTAATTGAACCTGGAATTTGGAGTACTAATTGAGCAAGGGAATTCTGTATACATCTGTGGTGTTCAGGGCCGGATTTACCTATACGCCATGTACGCCATGGCGTAGGGCCCACAGCTGGCAAGGGCCCACAAAAATGGAACAAGTTAGCGCTTTTTAAAAAAAAATAAAATAAAAAAAAAAACCTGCTGGCTGCCGTTGCGGGGCCCCCTCTGCTGCTGCGGCAGCATGGACTGACCCGCGGGGGCCCCCTCTGCAAGCTCTATCCGTCGATCCGTCCCTCCCTCCCTCCCTCCGTGCAGGCTGTGAGAGACGCGAAGGGAGCGTGTCTCCCTCGCGTCTCTGTTAAGCCCGCAGGGGCTGATGGGAAATTTCCCATCAGCCCCTGCGGGCTTAACAGAGACGCGAGGGAGACACGCTCCCTTCGCGCCTCTCACAGCCTGCACGGAGGGAGGGAGGGATGGATCGACGGATCGAGCTTGCAGAGGGGGCCCCCGCGGGTCAGTCCATGCTGCCGCGGCAGCAGAGGGGGCCCCGCGGCGGCAGCCAGCAGGTTTCTTTTTTTTAATTAAATTTTGCTTTAGGCCGACGGGAGGGGGGGTAGGACTGGTAATGGGCTATTGGGGGGGCTGGTGCTGGGGGCTGATGAGGCTGGGACTGGAAATGGGCTGGGGGGGACTGGGGCTGGGACTGGAAATGGGCTGGGGGGGTTAAGGCTGGAGGTGGGCTGATGAGGTTAGGACTGGTAATGAGCTGTGGGCTGTTGGGGGGGTTTAGAATTGGTAATGGGCTTTGGGGGGGTTAAGACTGGTAATGGGCTGTAGGCTGATGGGGCTGTCTGGTAATGGGCTATGGGGGGGCTAGGACTGGAAAGGGGCTGGGGGGTTAAGACTGGAGGTGGGCTGATGGGGTTAGGACTGGTAATGGGCTGTGGGCTGATGGGGGGGGGTTAGGACTGGCAATGGGCTATGGGGGGCTGACTGGAAATGGGTTGATGGGGTTAGGACTGGAAGTGGGCTGATGGGGGGTTAGGACTGGTAATGGGTTATAGGGGGGGCTTAAACTGAAAATGGGGTGATGGGGGGTTAGGACTGTAAGTGGGTTGATGGGGGGCTAGGACTGGTATTGGGTTGGGGGGTTGCTAGGACTGGAAATGGGCTGATGGGTGTCTAGGACTGGAAATGGGCTGATGCAGGGACTAGAAGGGAATGGATGCTGGGTGAGGCTGGAACTAGAAGGGAGCTGATGTTGGGGGAGGATTAGAATGGGATGGGGCTGGAAGAGTAAAATGGAGAAGGGAAAAATATTTTGTGTGGGAGGGATAAAAAATCTACAATTGGCCGGGTATTGGGAGAGTAAGTGGGGATTGAGGATGGAGGGGTAAAATTTGAGTGGATGAAATAGGAATTAGGAAAGAGCAAAAGGAGAAAGATTAGTATGTTAAAGCAGATGTAGAGAGAGAATGGAAAAAAACTAGAAGAGAGAAGAAAGGACAAATGGACAGCAGACGATGGAGAGTTAGCAGAAGACACAAAGAAACCAGAAGAAAGTGGCTGGAGCAATTGCAGCTGAAAAAAATGCACAAAAGGTAGAAAAATATCTCTTTATTTTGAATTTATTAATTGGAATATGTCAGCTCTGGTAAATGTGCATCATTAACGTCTGCGCTTTGTTTAGTACAAGAGCAAATTAATGTATAGTTTTATTTCTACAGTGTTGTACATTCCAAGTTTGGCTTTTGGGATTCCCAGTTTAATTATTGTCTTCCTGTTTCTAAATTGTGATTACTTGTTTGGTGATGGTCTATGTTCTGCATGTGTAACTGAGCTGAGGTGTTCTGTTTATATAATTCCTATTTGACATTGCCACTTGTTCTCTTTCCCCAGTAGGTCATGTATTGTTGTTCTCTGAAATGTATTGGTTTAATATTTGCAGTGTTGCCTTTTGATTGGTAGAGTATGGTGCTTTGTGAGTCCTGGTAGTGCTGTTAGGATACAGCGGGTTTGCTATGGGTTCTAAATGGGCAGTGTTTGTAGTAGTTCCTAATGTGTCTGGCAGTTGGCACTGGATTATAGTAATGTAGAAATCTTTTAGTCTTTCTTTATCCATACACTCATTAAGAGGCACATTTACTAAAAGTTAGTATATGGTAACATTATGCAAATATTTATGCAAATGAGGCCCCTTATGCAAATGAAGCCCCGCACCCCCCTTGGGCCGCCCCTGCTGGGGGCCCACAATTTTTGTTGGCGTAGGGCCTCACTCAAGGTAAATCCGGCCCTGGTGGTGTTCAAAACCATCCAAAAGAGCTAGAAATGTTAGTTCTACAATTGAGTCCCTTAATCGGCTCCCCTTGGCACACAGTTTTGTGATTTATTTATTTATTTTATTTAAATTATCTTATATACCGCGCTATTCTGCATCAGTGCGGTTTACATTGAACAAACTGAAATTACATTGAACAGGGCATTATAACTTGGAGATAACTATTTTACAGGGAACATGGGCTATGGAGGGTTAAGTGGCTTGCCCAAGACCACAAGGAGCACCTGTGGGACTAGAAATCCCAGTCCTTCCGGCCCAAGGTTGCTGTCCTCTAGTGGGATTTGAACCCCCGACCTTCCGGCCTGAAGTACCTTGCCCCAACCACTAGGCCACTCCTCCACTCCTTGATATCTGGCATTTGCACGTACAGGCTGCAAAATCTGCTGTTTATTAAGTGCTGCTATCTACCCTATCAGGGGCTAATTTTATAATGGCTTTTTAACATGCCTTAAAATTTTATAAAATTATTTCACGGGTTAAACGCGTAAAAATGTTTGTGGTAAAAAGGCAAATACTTTTACGCAACTTGCTGATATTCCATTGTGATCATGATAGTAAAAATAGAAATCCTACTAATTAGAAAGGTTAAACTGCATTCAAAGTATTCATGCATATAAAGTGACTGACCAATAAGACACCATGCTACATAAAATCTGTGTTTTTCTTATCCACAGAAACATGGATAATCCCACAAGAATATTGTTCAGTAAATTTATTAAGAAAGAGAGAAATTCATGGATCTCTCATTATTCAGAAAATTAGCTAACATCAAGTAAAACAAATGCCGAGTTGCTCCTATTCTCCTATAGTTTAGTTTCTATTCCTTTACTGACAAAAGATGGAAGACTGAAGAACTGGGTACAAATTGTTCTATTGCTTTTATAAGCCATGTCTACAAACCAAGAGGTTAAAAGACAGTCTAAGCTACTCTAGCAGAGGCCTGCATACCTCAACTTTACAGTAGAACAAAGTAAGAGAAACTACCATTTACAGACCCAGAACTCCAAAGCTTTTGATTATGTTCAGTGATGAAAACCGATAAAATGGAAGAAAATAAAATGTCCATAAGTGCGGGAAGACTCAAATGACCAGTCACAGACTATCATTTGTTCAGGGAAGTTGAGCATGTGAAATCACACCATAAGAGCAAGCGGAATTCACACCATACCTGGGACACAGAAAAATGAAAATTATATAAATTCAGCACCATTATTACTATTATTTGAAGAATGCCTTTTATTCACTAGTACATGGACATCCACTGAAGCACTCCTTGCTCAGGTTCGGAAAGCCTCCAAGTTTCTATCAATATGCATACATTCCAATTCCCTTCTTGTAGAAAAAGATCCTTGCCAGCATAGGAAACTTAACAACTTATGAATGATTGATGAGTGAATGACATCTGTCCTAAAACCATAATTAAATGCATAACATATCAGGGCTTCCTTATTTGGCAGCTTGACCACTAGGGGTCGATCCTCTGCCATTCTGAACCTTGTGCTGGATAGGGCAATAGCGACTGGGGATTGCACTGCACCCCCTCCCAGTAGATACCAGAAAGACCCCCGGTATGACCCAGGGAAGGAATGGAGGTGTTAGGGGGATATATAATGTAAGGGGTTTCAGGGCATTCTCTAATACTGCTTGCTGGGGGAGAGGGTTTCTGTCAGCCTGTGCACCTGTCCCTTCAAACTGGCACTTATGCATGCCTCAAAGCAGGTGTAAAGGCCAACATGGAAATTTTTAGATCTCCACATATATTGTGTGTAGATGTTCAGCCCACCCAAACCATAACCCCTTAAAATCTATACAGGTATGGAGCTCCACGTGTCAACAGCGGTATTCTAAAATCAATATTTGCACTTGTAACTGATCTAAGGGGTATGTTTACTAAAGCGCGGTAACAAAGCAGCAGCTACGTCAACACGCGTTAAGTAACGTTAACACACGTTAATGTTACCAGATTCAACGTTAACGCGTATTAACGTCTCCGGCCGTGGTAAGTCCCGCACAGGGTGGAGAGAAGGGGTCAATGGGCGGGGAGTGGCTCCCGCAACACTAACGCGGGGAAATGAAGGGCCGAACATTATCGGGAGTAAAAACCTGTTGTTAGATGCACATTTGCAGGAGAGTGAAACCATTTCAGCGTCAGCAATGTACAACATCGACAGGGAGCTCAAGAAAAGTGATAGTAGTGCTCCATTTGCAGCAACAGCATAGTGCCCAAGTAGGAAAGGCCACTAAGGCAATGGTGCAAATGGAGCATGGGGGCTGCAGGCGGGACATGCAGTGGGGGCAGCTGGGGCACAGGGTGGACTAGGCTGTCGCCTAGGTGTCACATAGGAACATAGAAACTGGAAATCAGCAAGACAGCAGCTGACCAAGGCCAAACATGCCTAGTAGTCGGTGTTCCACAGTGTCCCATCCAGGGGACATTACCCAGCAAGTACCCCAAAGGTCACAAAGGTACCACTATGCCTGTAATAGGGCAATCAGTGCACATCTAGGGACCACTCTAACAAGGGTCCACAGACCTTACCCAGGATGCATCCCAAACAGTTCGTAAACCCAGCTAACTGAACACCCTTTACTGCAGCCCCTAGTAAGGCATTGCAGGGTGTGACCACATGTTGTCAGAAACATATATACACCCAGTAGGCCAAACTGAGTACACTGTACCTGAGGTGCATGCCCTAGCCTGTCCACTGGCGGCTGTCACAACACAATCTACCTACATCTACCTGGTCCACCCTAGACAATAGTTACTAGAGCACCAACCTGACATCCCCTCAGCCATCTCTCCCCCATGTGGAAGGGACATAACATTGGTAGGCGGTGATGGGGGGGGGGGATGTGTGGATGTCCATGTATGCCTCCCCACCACAGACCCTGCACCCTAGGCACCTGCCTACCTGCACAGTGGATGGCCTGGGACTGAGCACTACCAGCAATCGACAGCATATGGTCATGTCAGCATGGCAGGGGGGTGTCTGTTGGTGCTGGAGGGGGCAGTGGCTCCTGCCTGCAGTGGACCTAGGCCATGCCCTGTACCAGTACGTGGTGTGCAGTGCAACAGAAAAGGTCTGGCTGAGGAAAAGTAAAGGTAGCCCCAGGGACTGCTGTGCCTCTGGCAACAGTGTGGTGCAGTACACACAGCCAGTGTGTCCTGGTGCAGAGGGTCACAGGTTCAGGTCCCAGCTGCGGATCCTGCAGAGCATGTCCCTATGTTTTACCCTACAATGCAGATACAACATCAAAATGTGCAATCCCCAAAGCAGTGGCCAACAGGGGTAACAAACACCCACTCACACAGGCTCCATTATCCAAAGCTTCATGGAGAGTCAGACTGTTGGCCCCAGCACGGAGCTGCAGTTATCACCAGAGCACTACTACTACCTCCTGCACAGTTTAGCAATATCGGCACTGTGATCAGGACCAGTGTGGAGGGCAGGGTTGCCAACCACCCCTATCTTTGCACAATGCTGCAATAGGAGTGTGTGTGTGTATGTCTATCCATTGTTTTGTGGCTGCCTACACCTCACTGGGCCCACAATGTCCCACTGTTACCAGCGTTAGCCTGCAAATGTGCATAATGAAAAGCAAGGTATTGTGGGTATGGGCCGGACAGAGCAGATTAGCCAGGATGCATCTGCACAGGGTGTAGGGCAATGGCTGGGTCATTGTAGTGCCCGACCACCACCTTCATGGACAGGGTGGCCACAGCATGTCATGCTGGGAGGTCACGCTCACTCAGACCGAGCAGTGACCATGGCATGTCTATGTTCCCACATAGTGCTCTACATTATCTGTCTCCAGTGATACCTGTGTGTTCCCAGTTCTGGGGCCCAATCACTGAGATACCTGCTTGGTGTCTGTGCCGTATATCCCACCTCTGGGTGCACATAGTTCCTCTGTGAGCATGCACTATGGACTGACTAGTGGACTGTCTGCAGTTAGTCTATGCATGGTTAGAACACCTTGTAGGGTGCTGCAGGTGCAGTCTGACTGTGCCATCTGCTGGTGAATGGCAGACTGTGGTGTGGGGCAGTTGAGGTTTTCCAGGCCTACCCCCAGCATTACTGCTGGTCTGCCACTGCCCCAGTCACAGGTATGGCTCTGGCCCACCAACCCTGGAGGGCTGTCTTTTGCCAGCAGGACGGGGCTTGCTGGTCCTACAGCCATTCTTCAGGGTTCCAGCACCTGTCCCTCCACTCCCTCACCTACAAAAAAGGTGATTGAGGGCCCTTTGGGGTGTATAGTGTATACCACTTTGACCTGTAGAGGCAATGCTACATAAACCTCTGCCCTGATAACAGGTGCCCATAGCAGCCAGACCTTAACACTGGGTACGCACTAATCTGGGTGGTGTCTGGTCCCAGAGGGCCACATGTGACTGCGGAATACAGATGGACACAGAATTACTTTCGGTTGCACTGCAAGGAACACCTGTCACACACTGGTAGTGATGGGGATGTACAGCAAGACCTATCTCTAGCACCACGCGTACTGCGGACCTAATGTTGGGTACCCATCCTAACCCTCAGGGTGAACACAGAACCTGCACAATGGCATGGTCTGTAGCTACTCTCTGCCAGTATCACACACTGTCAGTGTGTCTTACCAAGCTGTGGTACCGGAGAGGTGCAGACCCCATTTGGTGATCAGCTGTAGACAGCTATTCAGCATGAGCATTGCATCATGGGTACTGGTGGGATTACCCTATCCTGGCACACAGAGCAGACAGTTTGTGCGGTGACCTGCAGTCCTTCTGTACACAGCCATTGCTTTGAAACAAGCCATGGAGGTATAGCCTACTGGTTAGTACAATGATGTTCTAGGCAGTGGTCATGGGTTCAATTCCTCGTTGTGCCCTCCTTTCATGCCTGTCCTACTCAAATAGTTTGCATGCCTGTAACAGTCATATTTTTGCAGATCTGTGCTGCCAGCCCATAATACCCTCACCACAGTTGCCAACAATCCTTCCGTCCATCTATCTGCGTCTGTCAGCTGTGTAGAGTCCTGTCTTCCTGTGCAGGCTGCCACCCCATGTCCTGCACTGATACCCTTTCCTGCATTGCGCCTCTTCGTGCTTGCCTCGCCTGTGCCTGATCTGCATGGCACCACCACTCCTCTATCCACCCATCATTGTAACTATCCTGCCACCTCTGCCTCCACTGGGGGACACGTATTCCCATCTCTGCCACCCACTGTCATTGCAGTACTTTACACTGCCAACACCCTGTGCTGTGGTACAGCTGCCCCCGACATGTTTGTCAACATTACTGGCAGCCACATACTGCAGTTATGGCAGGTCCAGCAGCTCCCAGCTCTCCCTCTTTCAATCACCTGTTCATTGCCTTTCCTTGGTGCTCTATCCTGTGTTAGGGTTACATCTGTTTCTATGCCTAAAAGGTCATGCATGTCAACCTGAAGCACCTTGCAGCCCTTAGGGTACACTAGCCTAGGGCACCGTAACATTGTTAGGGCACCTTAACCTATGATACCATAACCCAAGGTGTCTTCTAAGGTGCCTTAACCAAGGGTGCCTAATAAGTCGCCTAACCTAAGGAGCCCTATAAAGTGCCTTAAGCTAAGGCACCTTATAGCCCTTAGGGCGCCTTATATTAGGACGCCTTATAAGGCGTCCCAGCCTAATCTGCCTTATAGGGCGCCTTAGCCTAGGCATCCTATAAGGTGCCTTATAAGGCGCCTTAGCTTAGGGTGCCTTATAAGGCGCCTTAGCTTAGGGTGCCTTATAAGGCACCTTAGCCTAAGGTGCCCTATAAGGTGCCTTATACGGTGCCTTAGCCTAGGTGCCTTATAAGGTGACGTTAACGCACGGTAGATCCAGGGCGCACTTGTAACGCACATTACCTGACAAGGCTTGGCTTAAGCACCTTGTAACGCGCATTACCTGACAAGGCTTGGCTTAATGTTGCACCGCCCACTCCTTTATATGGGCATCCATAACATTACCGGGGCACCTAATGACAGTAACATTACTGCGCTTTAGTAAACATACCCCTAAATGTGTAAGAGCTGCTATTTACATATGGAGAAGCTTCTAAAATAAGGGCCGCAGTGCTTAGTGAATGCCGAATTTGTGCCAGTCAGAATGCAAGGAACATAATATCAATCACTGTATCACAGGATTAATTTACTGCGATCTTCAATTTAGATTGGCTATAAAGGTTACTTTACCGTATAGCACAGGATACTTAAAAGATTTTATAGTTCATTTGTACAAGTCTCAAATGTATCCAAAATTCATTTACAAATATAATGAGGTTCAAACTATTTTATAAGGTCCAGTGGAGCTTAGATTAAGAATCAGTAGTTTGGAAATTAGGATATTCTAAAGATCAGATCATGGTCTGTAACATATACTACTATTTCTACTGTCCTAACCATTTACATTATGCTAAAATAAACAATATATGTGCTTCCTCTTTATGATTTTCTACAACTAACTGCCAAAAGGGTTATGCTTTAGGGATATGAAAAGAGCTGGGGAAAGTTATATCACAGGTTGATGCTTAAGAGAAACATACTGGTGTCTTGAGATCCTTAAGTTGGTTCCTCAACTGGAAGAGCTCCGAAGACGTTAGTAGGATGGTGTTCAGAGTTTGGACCATGGTAGAGGCAAATTTAAGATCCTCTTCTCGAAGCAGGATGTCTGCCATAGAGTGGAAGATATTTTCTGCGTTCAGAAGGAGACAGAGCTGCCTGTATAACATCACAAAGAAATGACATGGAATAAGTGCAAGAACTAACAATAGTTCATACGTTATGATTAATCATCTGTGAAAGGAAGTACTTAGTCAATCACAGCCTTTAGTCAGCTTTGAAGGTTTATCGCCCACCACATGCTTTGTAGTCACAGAAAACACTGAAACTGGATGTGCTTTCATTCTGATGTGTGCATTTCCATGAACTTCGGGAGCACATGTTTTCCATGGTAGTTCCCAAATTGTGGGATTCATTACCAGCAGCGTTACAAATTACATTAGACAAACTTTCATTCAAGAACCAATTGAAAACATATCTTGTATATAGTTTGTTTTAACTAGTTCTCTAGTTCCAATGATGTTATTAAGCTGTTAAATGTTCTATGTAACTTCATGTTATTGTTCAATGTAAACCGCCCCTGATCGCTGGAAGGAACGGTATAAAAGAGCTGTTCAATAAATAAATAATAATAATATATTTGCTTAAGCAGGTTTACCCAACCTTTTCTGTGGAATAAAGGAAGCAATAACCATGCCCAAAGATTTATGACTAATATCATCTGTTACGGATATGTTGATTTATCATATGCTGGCAGTAGATAGATATCGAGACTAATATTTTGCCTTTGAATTATGGTGCTGGTGAAGAACACTGTATATACCATGGAATGACCAAAGAATAAACTAGTCAGTACTAAAGGAGATCAAGCCTAAGCTTTCTTTAGAAGCTCAGATGACAAGACTTCAACTTTCATACTCATGCGAAGAGAGAGATCATTAGAGAAAGACATCATACTTGGCAAGGTTGAAGATCAATGTAAAAGAGGAAGGTCAGCAATGAGATGGATTGATACATTAACAGCAGCTATGGATGTCACCCTATCAACTATGAGCCACCTGACTTAAGACTGAACACAGTTTAGGACAACTATCCAGAGGGTAGCCATGAGTCGACACCGAATCAATGACACTTAAAAACAACATTTTGCTTGCAGTTGAGAACAGATTTTGATGTTCTTTTGTTTTTGTCTGTTTGTTGTATTTATTTGTATTTATTTTCTTTATTATTTATTTGTAAGTCTTTTATATACCGCCACTTCCGAAGATCAGTGGCGGTTTACATCAAACAATAAGTAGTGCATAGAACAGCTCAATAATAAAACTGGTACAATGAACGGTAATCAGAACTAGAAACAATAAGTATAAGCATATTTTGAACTATTTACAAATTTTTTACAATATTTATTTATATATATATATATACACACACACACTCTCACTTGGTTTGCAGCTTGTCGTGCTGTGAGGGCTTGCGTGCATCAGTGATGCTGAGAGCTAAACTATCGGTAGTTTAACTACTGGCAGGGTCTCCCAAGATGGACAGGTCTCAGCTGAGGTGCCAGACGAAGACAAACCACCCATCTGGGCAGCAGCAGAATGGGATAGTGTTGACGGCGGAGGATCACATTTCTGTGACAACGGCAACAACACCAAACTTAAACTGCGCGGAAGGAAGGCCCGGCAATCTACTTCTGTATCTTGCCATGAAAACCCAATGGATAGTTACAACAAAACAAATTGTGCTATGGTGCTGGAAGATGAGACTCCCAGGTCGGAAGGCACTCAACTAGCTACTGGGGAAGAGCTGAAGACTTTTCAGAGTAAAGCCAGCATTTATGATGTGGTTGGATCAAAGCCCTCGGGAAGTCTGACTGCTGATGTAGCTGCGCATGAAATGAGAGTCAGAAGCTGTAAAGATGTCTTACACATTGGAACATGGAACGTACGAAGCATGAACCAAGGGAAGTTGGAGGTGGTCAAGAATGAAATGGAACGTGTACAACTTGATCTGTTGGGTGTCAGCGAACTGAAATGGACTGGCATCGGGCACTTTGCATCAGATGATCACATGGTCTACTATGCTGGAAATGAAAGACAAAGAAGAAATGGTGTTGCATTTATAATAAAGAAGAAACTTGCAAGAACTGTAATGAAATACAATGCAGTCAGCGAACGCTTAATCTCTATTCGTCTACGAGGATTGCCTATCAACACAACTATAATTCAAGTATATGCCCCAACAACAGCTGCAGAAGAGAATGAAATTGAAGAGTTCTATGAACAAGTACAAGCTGAAATTGACAGAACATGCAAACAGGATATCCTGATAGTCATGGGTGACTGGAACGCAAATGTTGACAACAAAGCAGAAGGCAAAGTAGTTGGAAAATATGGACTTGGCAACAGAAATGAAGCTG
This sequence comes from Ichthyophis bannanicus, assembly GCA_033557465.1. NCBI lineage: Eukaryota > Metazoa > Chordata > Amphibia > Gymnophiona > Ichthyophiidae > Ichthyophis > Ichthyophis bannanicus. The sequence continues at coordinate 556,997,600 of CM066034.1, read as the reverse complement.
GAGAAAGATTGATAGAATTCTGCAAGACCAATGATCTATTCATCTCAAACACCTTCTTCCAGCAACACAAGCGGCGACTGTACACATGGACTTCACCCAATGGATTGTATAAAAATCAAATTGACTACATCTGTGGAAGTCAACGATGGAAAAGCTCTGTAACATCAACAAAGACAAAACCTGGAGCTGACTGTGGTACAGATCATCAACTACTAGTATGCAAACTCAAGCTAAAGTTGAAAAAGAGCAAACCACTCATGAATGCAGCAAAATATGACCTTGAGAATATACCACTGGAATTTAAAGACTGCCTGCAAAATCGATTTGCTGCTTTAGATACAAATGACAGAGCTCCGGAAGAGTTGTGGAATGACATCAAGAAGGTTGTGCTGGAAGAAAGCGAGAAGTCTCTACAAAAGGTGAAAAAGCAAAAACGGCCAAAATGGATGACGGAAGAAACTCTGAAAATTGCCCAGAAACGCAGAGAAGCTAAAGCCAAAGGAGAAAGAAAGACAATCGCAGAACTCAACAGAGATTTCCAACGTGCAGCAAGACAGGACAAGGAAAAGTACTACAATGACACTTGCAAGGAAATAGAAGCAGAAACTATTAGAGGAAGAACAAGATCGGCTTTCTTAAAGCTGCGAGAGTTAAAGAAAAAGTTCCAGCCTCGAATTGGAATGTTACAAGATGCTCAAGGTTCTATGTTGAATGATGCTGAGAAGATCAAGAAAAGGTGGAAGGAATATACAGAGTTTTTATATGATAAAGATCAAGTGGACCAACAGCCGTTTCAACCTATACCTTATGATCAGGAACCATTGGTGATGAAAGAAGAAGTTGAAGCAGCATTGAAAGCCTTATCAAAGAACAAAGCACCAGGCATTGATAGCATTCCCATAGAAGTATTGCAGCAATCTGATGCAGCTGTTACCGTACTTACAAGGCTCTGCCAAGAAATATGGAAGACAACATCATGGCCAACTGACTGGAAAAGATCTGTGTTTATACCAATACTAAAGAAAGGTGATCCAACTGACTGTGGAAATTATCGCACAATCGCTCTGATCCCACATGCCAGCAAGATTCTACTGAAGATTATTCAAAAGAGACTACAGCCATACCTAGAACAAGAACTACCTGAAGTGCAAGCAGGGTTCAGGAAAGGGCGAGGAACGAGAGACATCATTGCGGATGTGAGATGGATCCTTGAAAAGACTAAAGAATACCAAAAGGATATCTATTTGTGCTTTATCGACTATAGCAAGGCTTTTGACTGTGTAAACCATGAGAAACTCTGGGCCACATTAAGAAGCATGGGTATACCAGAACACCTGATCGTTCTCTTGCGCAATCTGTACATTGATCAAGAAGCAACAGTTCGAACGGAACAAGGAGAAACAGAATGGTTTAAAATAAGCAAAGGTGTAAGACAAGGCTGCATACTTTCCCCCTACCTGTTTAATTTATATGCAGAACAAATCATCAGAGAAGCAGGACTGTATGAAGACAACAGGGGTGTGAAGATTGGTGGAAGACTCATCAACAACCTTCGCTATGCTGATGATACCACATTACTGGCTGAAAGTGAAGATGATATGAAACATTTGCTTCTCACAATCAAAAAACATAGGCTCAAAATGGGCCTGCACCTTAATGTAAAGAAGACAAAATTCATGACAACTGGCATAATCAACAGGTTCATCGTTGAAGGAGAAGAAATTGAAATCGTGAACAACTTTAACCTACTTGGATCAACTATCAATAAAGAAGCAACAAGCAGTCAAGAAATCAGACGACGCATTGCTCTTGGCAGAACGGCTATGAAAGACCTAGATAAGATTCTCAAGAGCAGAGATGTCTCTCTCCATACAAAGATTCGACTTGTTCAAGCCATGGTATTTTCAATAACATCATATGGATGTGAAAGCTGGACAGTGAAAAAGACAGACAGGAAGAAAATTGATGCCTTTGAATTATGGTGCTGGCGGCGAATACTGTGTATACCATGGACTGCCCGAAGAACAAACCAGTCGGTACTAGAGGAGATCAAACCTAAGCTTTCTTTAGAAGCTCAGATGACAAGACTTCGACTTTCATACTTTGGACACATCATGCGAAGAGAGAGATCATTAGAGAAAGACATCATGCTTGGCAAGATAGAAGGTCAACGCAAAAGAGGAAGGCCAGCAATGAGATGGATCGCTACAATAACAGCAGCTACGGGTACCAGTCTGTCAACAATGAGCCGCCTGACTGAAGACCGAACACAATTTAGGATAGCTATTGTGATACAGTGGAGCCAAGGGAGGATAGTGAAAGTACAGAACTCACCTCAAAATGGGCTAGGCAGAGAGATCCAGCATGGCTAAAAAGGGCTGAGCACCCGGTGCCATCAGCACAGGTAGGAAAGAAAGGGTTAGAACGGAACTTTCCTGTCTGCAACAGTGACGCAGTTAGAATCCAGGATTCTAATTACCAGCACCTGCCCCCAGGAGCAGACGTTACGTGCAGAGAGGGGAGGTACAAAGGGACCTGGTTAGAACCAGGAAGTCAGAACAGACCTGAGAACAGCCCTGAGAACAGCGTTGAGAACAACTTCAGGAATAAGGCTGAGAGCAACTATGAGAGAAAGTCTGGGAGACAGAACAAATACCTGAGAGCAAGTAAGCAGGACTCTGCAGGGGAAGGTGACACTCCGATGCAGCTAGAGTTTCAGCAGCAATCAGGCAAGTCACGGAAGCAGAGAGGGTTCCAAAGCTCCAGGAGAAGTTTTAATCCCAGGGAAAGCATTGAAGGTCTGGGAGGTCCAAAAGCTCTCAGAGAAAGCTCCAGGCAATTACCAAGGAGCGTTAGAGAAGCGTACCACTGGCAAGACAGCCCCCAGGAGGATTTCCTGGAAGGCAGGAAGTGGAACACTAGCCCCGAGAGTTTTTACAAACCTCGGAGGAACTTGCTACACGAGGCTAGAACTTTGCCACGAGAGAAAAACCCCACAGCTGATGCCTGCAACCTAGATAAGGTAAAGAAGATAAAACCTTACATTAGGGAAGGAAGTGAAACTGGGTGTTTTTATAGTCCTTATTGGCAGCAAGGTTTTAACCTGGGAAAGGGTTCCAACTTCCAAGTGAGAGAGCCAAGAGAGACTGGCTATAAGAGAACTGATTACAGAAGAGGTTTTTACAATCCCGAGTTAGAGCAGTGCCTGGGAGAGGGGAAAGTTTACCCTCCCCCGACCAGTGAAGCTGGCACTTGTTATATGAGTGAGCCTGGCTGCGTCAGCTGCCAGCCAAGTATAAACCAAGATACAAGCAGTAGTAATTACATTGACCAGGAGCCAATGGATTGTACAATTTGTCTGAATGATGAAATAACCTCTTTGCGTTAGACCTCTCTGTGCAAGGAACAAGAGAAGAAATATGCTCAAGCTGTGTTTTGTTTAAGTTCTGCATTTTTGTATTCCAAGCATTGATATTCGCCGGGGAATGGGAATAAACCCCACTTTACTTTATCACCTTGACTGTCTGACTCTCTGTCTTAAAAAGAAGTAGCAACAAGGTGACTCAAAACACCCTAGGCGACTGCCTAGGGCACTCACTGAGTCTCTCCCTACGAGGCTTGGTGACAGGAATGGCGTAGTTGGGGCGGATTTTTCAATCTGGAACAAGCCACCAGGACGTGCACAAGGCCCAGCTGAGGAGCAGAAGTTGCCACGCCCGGAAAGAAATCCAGAGGGAACCGGAGTGGACTACGGCGCACAAGTACCTTCTCAAAGCGAGACCCTCCACCTAGTCCAGGTAAAAGGTATATATGGGCATAGGCTGGGGAGGATCCGGAGTGAGAAGGGGTGCTCTTTGAAAAAAAAAAAAAAAAAGAGAATAATAAAAGTGAAAAGGGCAGAAAAAGTCCTTTGCCCAGGGATACCGCACTTGGTGTTTCTTGTGTTTGTGTTTTGCAGCAACAGCTAAGCGATGGATGCCCAGGAGGTGCTACGCTGGATGAGCGCCCAATTCGAAAAGCAGAGGGAGCTGGCTCAGCTGAACCAAGAACAGGCCCTGGCTGCTCTCCAGGCACAGCAAAAGCCCCTGGCAGACCTCATGAAAACGCTACTAGAAGAACAACAAGAAAAGAAGACACCAGAAGGCTTCAGTGGGGTAGGCCCACCCCAGTGTGGGATATGGACATTTGGACATATGTCAGATGGAGACAATTTTGATGATTTTGTAGAATCATTCGAAAGAGTAGCTCTGCATGCACATTGGCCTAAGGAGCAGTGGGCGGTTAGACTCGCCGCCTCCCTAAAGGGAGAAGCTCAGGCAGCGTATCGAGCGATGCCTGCCGCATTGGCAACAGAGTACCTAGAAATTAAAAAAGCGGTACGGGATAGGCTAGGCTTAACACCAGCTGTGTACCGTAGAATGCTTAGATCCACAAGGTTACAAGTAGGCGAAACGCCAAAAGCACTGTGCCATAGGGTGCGCAGTTCAGCCCTAAAATGGCTAGAGCCGGAGGGTAAAACCGTGGATAGTTTAATTGATCAAATTGTATTGGAGCAATATTGTGAGGCAGTGCCCTCAGATGTCAAAGCCTTTTTAACACTGCAAGACTGCACAACCTCCATACAAGCAGCGCAGCTTACTGAGCGGTTTTTAGAAGCCGAGCTGAATAAAAGAATGTCTAAAAGCGCTGACTGGAAGTTGGGCTGTACCAGTCCTGCAAGGTTAAAGGAGGGTTTGCCATTTGACACATATTGTACAAAGAAATGTTTGCTTAAAAGAAGTAATTCTAATGATGGTATAACATGCTTTAAATGTGGTAAAGTAGGGCATGTAAAAAGGTTTTGCCAAAATCGCATAGCCTTGATAGCAGAGGGTAATGAGCGGGTACCACAGGGATTCCGCCTGGATGTGGGGGTGGAAGGGGTACCGGCCAAAGCCTTGCTAGACTCGGGGGCCGATCAAAGTATGGTCTCCGGCAGTTCTGGGACGTCATACAGGCCAAAAATGATTTTCCCCCGAGTCAGCAAGATGAGCAAGCCAGCATAAAATGCGTACACGGCGCAACCACCCAGTATCCTCTATACAAGACACACATTAAGGCCTTAGGTACCCAGAAAGAGATCCGGATAGTTGTAGTCCCTAACCTACCATATGATATTGTGCTAGGTAGGGACTGGCCACTCTTTTACCAAGGTATGGGGGAGGAAATACCCATAAAGAGAGGTATGGTGTCCACCCGCTCTCAAGCAAAGGCTGAGGAGGTGCAGGGTAAATCACCCACAGATAATTCTGATCCCACAGGTACAGAACGTGAACCTTCCGGAGGAGAGGATGAGGTTCTAGAGGAGGGCCTAAGCGAGCTTCCCCATCATGAGGAATTAATGGGCACCCCCTCTAAGGAGAATAAGAAAAGTAAAGGCGATAAACGCCAAGAAAGACACCACCGGGCTCAGGTGAGGGCTGGAGGAACAGATAGGCAAGGTTTACCTTGGGTACCCAGTGACTTAGTGAGGAAGTTTCCATCATTTCCAGGAGAACAGAGGTCAGACCCAGTGCTTAAACACGCTTTTGAGTTTGCCCAGAAAGGTAGGGATGTGCTCCCAAGGTTCTTGTTAGACGAGAACATTCTATATAGGGAAAGCACTAACCCGCACACCGGGGCAATTAGAAAACAACTAGTGGTTCCCACTACCTTTAAGGCCGTAGTGTTACAACTAGCCCATGATCACCCAGTTGGTGGGCATAAGGGGATTCAAGGCACTCTAGACCAGATCCTAGAGCGGTTCTACTGGCCGGGGGTCTTCAGAGAGACAAAGCGCTTTTGTGAAGCGTGCCCCTCTTGTCAGCGGGTAAGTGCTGTCAGGCCAGCAGGAGTTCCCCTAGTACAGACCCCGATGATAACCGAGCCCATTCATCGTATGGCAATGGACATAGTAGGTCCATTGGTGAAAACCCCCAGAGGGTATCAATATATCCTCGTGATAATGGACTGTGCTACAAAATTCCCATGGGCGGTACCTCTAAGGAACATATCGGCCAGATTTATAGCCGCAGAATTGATTAAATTGTTCTGCGAGGTAGGGTTCCCCAGGGAGATGCTGACAGATAGGGGGAGCAACTTTGTTTCCAAACATCTAGCGCAGGTATGGGATGCGTTTGGCATCCTTCATATAAAAACCTCGGCTTACCATCCGCAGACCAATGGTCTGGTCGAGCGTTTTAAACCAGACTCTTCAGCAGCTCTTAAGAAGGGCACTGGACGGGCAGATGGCTGACTGGGATATTTTACTTCCCTTTACCCTATATGCCAGTAGGGAGCGTATCCAAGCTTCATTAGGAACATCTCCGTACGAGTTGATGTTCGGGCGGGCGCCACGGGGGGTCCTTGATATCCTAAGAGACCAGTGGGTTGAGCCCGAGGCAGGGGAAATAGGGGTTCCCCAGTTTCTGCGAAAACTCCGAAGCCGCCTGAAAAGGGTTTCGCGAGTTGCAGAAGAACATGGGCAGGGTAGTCAACGCAGCCAAAAGAAGCACTATGATAAGGGCAAAAAGATGAGACACTTGTCCATAGGTGACAAAGTGGTAGTAATGGTTGCCGAACCTGGGCCCAAGTTCGAGGCCCAGTGGAAGGGCCCATACACAGTAGTGCAGCAAAAAGGTCCAGTGACATACGTGGTAGAGCACGATAACGGTCGTCGCCAAACTTATCACGTCAACATATTAAAGCCTTGGCAGGAGAGAACGGCCGCAGTTAGCAACTCTTGGAGAAGTGGCAAGCGTTGGGAAATAGGAGCGGACCGGGAGAACTCCTGGCACCACAATTCAGTGCTCAACAGCAGGTCAGGCAGGGAGAGTGAGATTCCTGTGAGGATTCCGGGCTGTGAGTACAAATGTCCCCCATCCCGGAATGTCTTAAGAGGGGGGATATGTGATACAGTGGAGCCAAGGGAGGTTAGTGAAAGTACAGAACTCACCTCAAAATGGGCTAGGCAGAGAGATCCAGCATGGCTAAAAAGGGCTGAGCACCCGGTGCCATCAGCACAGGTAGGAAAGAAAGGGTTAGAACGGAACTTTCCTGTCTGCAACAGTGACGCAGTTAGAATCCAGGATTCTAATTACCAGCACCTACCCCCAGGAGCAGACGTTACGTGCAGAGAGGGGAGGTACAAAGGGACCTGGTTAGAACCAGGAAGTCAGAACAGACCTGAGAACAGCCCTGAGAACAGCGCTGAGAACAACTTCAGGAATAAGGCTGAGAGCAACTATGAGAGAAAGTCTGGGAGACAGAACAAATACCTGAGAGCAAGTAAGCAGGACTCTGCAGGGGAAGGTGACACTCTGATGCAGCTAGAGTTTCAGCAGCAATCAGGCAAGTCACGGAAGCAGAGAGGGTTCCAAAGCTCCAGGAGAAGTTTTAATCCCAGGGAAAGCATTGAAGGTCTGGGAGGTCCAAAAGCTCTCAGAGAAAGCTCCAGGCAATTACCAAGGAGCGTTAGAGAAGCGTACCACTGGCAAGACAGCCCCCAGGAGGATTTCCTGGAAGGCAGGAAGTGGAACACTAGCCCCGAGAGTTTTTACAAACCTCGGAGGAACTTGCTACACAAGGCTAGAACTTTGCCACGAGAGAAAAACCCCACAGCTGATGCCTGCAACCTAGATAAGGTAAAGAAGATAAAACCTTACATTAGGGAAGGAAGTGAAACTGGGTGTTTTTATAGTCCTTATTGGCAGCAAGGTTTTAACCTGGGAAAGGGTTCCAACTTCCAAGTGAGAGAGCCAAGAGAGACTGGCTATAAGAGAACTGATTACAGAAGAGGTTTTTACAATCCCGAGTTAGAGCAGTGCCTGGGAGAGGGGAAAGTTTACCCTCCCCCGACCAGTGAAGCTGGCACTTGTTATATGAGTGAGCCTGGCTGCGTCAGCTGCCAGCCAAGTATAAACCAAGATACAAGCAGTAGTAATTACATTGACCAGGAGCCAATGGATTGTACAATTTGTCTGAATGATGAAATAACCTCTTTGCGTTAGACCTCTCTGTGCAAGGAACAAGAGAGAAGAAATATGCTCAAGCTGTGTTTTGTTTAAGTTCTGCATTTTTGTATTCCAAGCATTGATATTCGCCGGGGAACGGGAATAAACCCCACTTTACTTTATCACCTTGACTGTCTGACTCTCTGTCTTAAAAAGAAGTAGCAACAAGGTGACTCAAAACACCCTAGGCGACTGCCTAGGGCACTCACTGAGTCTCTCCCTACGAGGCTTGGTGACACTATCCAGAGGGTCGCCATGAGTCGACTCCGACTCGACGGCACTTAACAACAACATATACACACACATCATGTTTCATCAGGTGTTCAGTTATGTGAGTAGTGTCATGATTATTAGGGCAGAAGAGAGCCTTGGTGATTTATGGAGGATGGGAGGTCTTGTCTAATTTATTATTATTTATGATTTTATGCATGTTTTTATTGTAATCCTACTAGAATTATAGTACAGAATATAAATTCCTTAAGGAGTGGAGTAGCAGCCTAATGGTTAGAACACTGGCTTGGTAACCAAGAGACCAGGCTTTGATTCCTACTAGCACTCCTTGTGGCCTTGGGAATTACTGATAAAGCACTTGAGTGGTGTAGATCCTACCTTTCTGACAGATGGCAACAAGTACGATCCAACGATACTTCATCAGATCAGTTTCATCAAAAACAAGGGGTCCCTCAAGGCTCATCCCTTTCCGCCCTTATGTTTAATATATACATGCAGCCTATCTGTAACCTGATTCGATCCTTTAGAGTTAACTGCATGATATACGCGGATGATGTACTTTTATATTTTCCTTTTACAACTGAGAACCCTGATCTCAATCCATTAACTAACTGCATAAATGAAGTATCCAACTGGCTACAATCCCAAAATCTAAGGATCCAACACAAGAAAACGGAGGTGTTATTTATTACACGTAACCAGAATTTCACTGCTCCATCCTTTTTGAAAGTGAATGATGCTAACCTCCAGACCAAGACCACCATCAGATACCTCGGTGTCACTTTAGACCAGAAATTAGATATGAAAGCACATATTAGTAATATTGTAAGAGCAGTATATCACAAAATACGCTCCCTTAGACACCTTCGATCCTTGCTAGAGCCAGACGATTTTAGAACCATCTATCAGGCGCTAATCATACCTCATTTTGATTATGCGAACTCAATTTTACAAGGTCTTCCACAAACCACCTTACACCCACTTCAAATGGCTATGAATGCTGCAGCTAGAGTCCTTCATGGAGCTTCCTGGAAAGACCATATCTCACCTATTCTAAAACATCTTCATTGGCTCCCAATTCAAAGTAGACTCACTTTCAAAATTTTACTAATTACATTCAAAGCCTTCAAAGAACTCTCATCTTCATCAATATCAGACTTGATCCAAACACCACCCCTCAATAGAGACAGAAGGTCAGTAACACTCAATACTCTGTTAGTCCCTAAATCAATATCACAGTGTACCAAAACTACTTCAGACAGGGCCTTTTTATTCTGTGCACCAAGGTGTTGGAATAGCCTCCCTCAAAACATCCGAGCAATACCAGACCTTTTGCAGTTTCGCAAAGCTTTGAAACACTACCTCTTCCTTTTATCTTATCCAGTAAACAATAAAGACATCTCAACCAACCCACAGACCTTCCACTCATACACATACAATACAGATACCCCACAGACCACATACACACAAAACTGAAGCCATGATGATATTATGACTATGTTTATTAATTATATACCCTGTTATCCGAGTTATATTCTCCTGTTTTCTGTAAACACAAAGTACTGTTGAATTGTGTATCTCACTGTTTTTTGTGAACCGCGCTGATGCCTAATAGTGCGGTATATAAGAGTCTATAAATAAATAAATAAATAAATAAATTGATCCTTGAGGTCCACCCTCGACCATCCACCACCCCACTCCTCAGCTGCGGGGGAGGGGGGGGGAATCCTGTTGCAGACTCATGAGGAACTGATGTAAGCACGCAGTCTTAGGAGCTCAGTGTGAGTTGGGGGAGAAAGATCCAATGCCCAAGGCATTCACCAAGCACTCCGGCCCCAACAAGAACGCAGCTGGGCTGTTACTCTCCCCCAAACTTACTGGCTGCTGGAACAGACAGAGAAGAAAAAAGTTCAGTGGACCAACCACCGCTGCAGGCAATGATGAAGAGCTCACAGGCAACTGCAAGGGCTGCATGACCCCCTTGGCCTTTTGCTTCTTCCCCATCAAGGTAAACCATTTGTTCACTCACACCTAAATGCTGCCATGTTGAATCCACATATTATAAGATTTTGTCCATGCAGCTTGCCCCAGCCATGGCCGAGATGTTTGCGGCTGTATTAGAGGAAGGAATATTTCTTAGGGATATGTATGATGACCTTCATTCCAGTGATAACCTTCATTCCAAAGCTTGGAAAGAACCCCTTGGATCTGGCTTCATAAAGGCCAATTTTGCTACTTAACTAGGACATCAAGATACTCGCCTCGGTCCTGGCAGAACGCCTGAAAAATATTTTGCCTCGTTTCATTGGGCATCACCAAATAGGATTTGTGCAAGGCATGGAAGCCTACTTGAAAATCAACAAGTTGTTGCTTGCAATGGAAAATGCTGTAATGCACAACTGGCCTTTACTCCTAGCAAGTTTTGAAGCAGAAAAGGCCTTTGATAGGGTCTCTTGACCCTATCTGCTTAAGGTCTTGGATAGATTTGGGTTTGGGGATGCCTTTTTTTGGTGGCTTGAGATCCTCTACAATGTCCCACAGACGATGATCTCGGTAGGAGGAGTGCGGTCTGACCCCTTTACTTTAGAGAGGGGCACCCTGTAGGGGTGCCCATTATCCCCGCTCTTATGCATGCTTTCTTTGGAACCATTAGTAGTGCACTTGCTGATGGAGAGGGAGATGAAGGGTGCAATGACGAGAAGAGAGGAGATTAAGGCTCAGTGCTTTTGCAGAAGACATGCTGCTTTGTTTACAAGAGCCCACTACATCCCTTCTGTCAGCTCTTTGGATCATTGAATCCTTTGGTAGTTTTTCAGAGCTTAAAATTAACAGATCTAAATCCATGGCCCTTGATGTGGGTGGGCTGGTACGGAAATCATGGACTGGAGACTTCCCATTGCACTCTCAAATTCGGTACTCGAGGGTACAACTTCCCGCAGATCCTACAAAATTCTATCAGTATAATGTACAGCCTTTGCTTATGCATACAGGGGAGCATTTACAGGCCTGGAGCAATCTCCCCATTTCACTGAAGGGAAGAGTGGCTCTCTTTCAGATGCTGGAACTGCCCTGTTGGCTATATGTGTTATGGAATCTTCCGCTATAGGTTCTTAAGCGAGACTGGGCTATCCTGTATAGACAACTTAACAAGTTCTTATGGCGGGGCAGATGACCTCGAATGGCTCTTAAGGCACTGATGAAAACTGGTGGGGAGGGGGGCTGGACCTCCTAGATCTTCCAACTTACAATTTGATTTGTATGTTCAAGCATCTGAACAACATTGTTTTTGGAATCTCAGAGGTGGCACCCACTCACCTTTTGGAGGGCATCTGGGCCCCCTGCCATAGGGTCTTCATTCTACACACGGATGGTTCTAGCTTACCCGGTTATTGGGGTCAGAGTGCATATTTGCGAACATTACAAGGGGCTTGGTGGTCCTTATTTCAACATAGGGGGTGTTCATGGAGGGAAACAGACCTTCTTCCGTTGGTGGGGAATTTGGATTTTTTACCTGGCTTTCAATTTGAGGCACCATGCTGATGGGTGGAGAAAGGGATCACTTGGATTGGGGATCTCAAGGTGGAGGATGGGGAGGTCCTAGACTTCTTTATTAACTTGCAGCATCATTTTTCCTTAGATTGTCAGGATTTTTATTGCTGTCTCCAAGTACATCACTATATACAAGGGCTCTGCTGCTTTGCTCTGGGGTGCCTCTGCAGGGATGGCCTGGGAAACGTTTTTACACTACTAGAGGATTGGCCGGCCTCTGGAGCGGTTAAGAAAGCCATCAAAATATAGAAAGACTAGGGGACATGCAATGAAACTATAGTGTAACCCATTTAAGACTAAGAAGAGAAAATATTTTTTCACTCAACGCATAATCAAACTCTGGAATTCATTACCAGAGGATGTAGTAAAAGCTGTCAGTGTAGCTGGATTTAAAAATGATTTGGACAAGTTCCCGGAGGAAAGGTCCATAAATCATTATTAAAAGAGACCGAGGAAATCCACTGCTTGCCCCAATGCAAGCACTGTGGAAACTGTGTGCTTTTGGGGAAACTGCTAGGTACTTGTGATCTAGATTGCCACTGTTGGAAACAGAATACTGGAATTGATGGACCTTGGTCTGACCCAGTATGGCATATCTTATGTTCTTATGGATATGAGGTCATTGGCAACTTTAGCAGACCAGTGGAAAATAGATGGTCTGCGGGAAGTTAGTGTGGCGCTGCTCCTTTGGCCTTTCTCCAGATGTACCTCAGTATTAGAAAGCATTATCTTGCAGGAAATGCAACACAAGTTTCTTTGGCGAGCCTATGTACTTGATGTGTGGGCCAATAAAGCAGGACTGTAGCAGTCTGATCAGTGTCGCTGCTGTGCTAACAGGATAGAAACCTTTGTCCACCTCTTTTTGTTCTGCCCTCAGATACAGAGGCTGTGGAAACAAGAATGTGGCCATTTAGGCTGTGAGGTGCCCACTTGATGGAAGCTTGCTTGTTTGGAATGTTTTCTGTGGAATGAAGTATGTTGAGCATGCAGAGACAACTATGTGAAAAAGATTTTTTGATGAGCAAAAAGATTATATTACAGCAGTGGATGGGAGATACAGTGTAGTTATTCACTTGCAACAGGTGATCACAGGAAACAGCAGGAATTGAGTCTTCACATATGGGTGATGTCGGTACCGACAGAGCCCGCGTGGGACGCTCCCCAGCATCCAATTGGAAAGCTTTTGGGAGCACTTCACTGCGGTTGCATGACTGCCTTCCCAACTCCCTCTCTTCCTTTGAATTTGTAGCTGAGAAAAGAGAGTAAATGAAACCCTATAACGTTTAGGGGAGGAGAGCGGGCTGTGAAGACTAAATTCCTGCTGTTCCCGGAGCTCACCTGTTACAGGTGAGTAATTACGCTATCTCCAGGAACAAGCAGGAATGTAGTTTTTACATATGGGACTCCCTAGCTCACAGATGCCAGATAGTGACCTCAGAACTGGTGGATGATCGCCTCAGATAGTCATGATGAGGTCTAGGATTCCACATGGAATTCTAGTATCTTCAAAGTCTAGGACGGAGAGTAAGAATTGCACTTGTCTGAAAGAGGTGCTGGAGTACAGTCTGACTAAACATGGCATCCCAACGGAAGTCCTTGTTCAGGCAATAATGGGCAGCAAAGGTATGGATGGAAGACAGAATCTTTACTTTTTCATCATTATTCCCGTTCTTATCACTGATTGTTATTACTGTTCTTGCTACCCTTTGTAGTGTTGCGATTAAGAGTTTTGCCTCTACAATTGTTATTGCTATTATGATTGTGACTGTTAGTATAACTCTATGTGCATCTTATATACTTTTGCTGAAGGGAGGGGGGAAGGCTTTAGATAAGGGACAGATTTGATTTCTTAGTAAGGTGTGTTTATGTGTTTGTATCAAGGGGGGGGGGGGTCAGAAGTGGAAGGCCATGTGTGCTGAAGCACATGGCCTGCCATGGGCACCAAAGTGCTATACCGCCCACCATGGTCTACCGCCCTAGCTGGCAGCCTATTGAACTGGTAGCCTTGCTTGCATTTTACACTATGTCAACAAACACTGACGGGGAATGAGGCTCATGTTTTCACTTTGCTATGCTGTTGGACGTCCCTTTATGCTAGGTTGCCCGAGATGGATGTCTCTGATCTAAATGTCCCTAATGGGGACATCTATGTAATTGCCAGCGTGCATGTCCACGTCAGGGGCAGTTATGTTTCTGAAATCAGTCGAAGACAGACGTTCCTGGTGTTTTTCTGCACATTTCACACTGGACACCTCGATTTAATTTGGATGTCCTTTCTAAAATTACCCTCTATATGTGTTTGGGGAGTGCAAAGACTTCTCTTTCATTTATATTTGGAGAACATGGGTTAATTTTAGCAGATAATAGAAAAGGGGCCAGTACTTGGTGCCACAGAGTACAAGTTGAAAAAAATCCTTGCATATTTATGCATTTATCCTCTTTATGTTGGCATTAAAAAAATCATCATTTTAGAACTAAAAGATATTAGTATATTTTGCCTCATTCCATTATCAGAAGCAAAGTGCCTTAGTTGCAAATAAACTAATAATGGAAGGCTATTTAATTCAACTCTGTTTTTATATATTCTATATAGTTTCTTTAAATTTGATATTCCTTTTTACTTTTGCTGGCGACACTGGCTGTGATAACCCAGGACATCCTAACACTGGTGTCAGGTACTCCGTTTCATCCATGGAAATTAAATAATCCTGTTGTAATCCTGTTCATTGTATATGTAATCCTGTTCATTGTAAACCTGTTCTATGTATTAAGTAGTTTTCTGTAAACCGCACTGAACTAAAATAGCGCGGTATAAAAAAACAAATATATATATATAATTGTATTATTTTTTTAGTTCTGTAATTTATGTCATCTGTTTGCTTTATTAATTGTAAGCCACTGAATGTAATGCAAAATGCCCCTACTAATTTATATTTAGCCCAGCCATGATAGTGCCAGTCCTTGTCCAGGGGCCACTGGCTGTATTTCTTTGTGGAACATTGTAACATATTCCCTGAGTAAGGTCACTAGGAGACTCTTTTATTAAAGCAAGGTAAGTGGTTACCGTGGTGTTCAGCTGCACTAAACACCCCCATAACAGCTACTGCCTGCCAAAAGCAGACAGCGCAGGGTAAATTTCTCGCTGTCTGCATTGAGAGATTCAGGGTGAGATTGGGGAAGCGTCAGGGCCAATAGCGGGCTTAACGACTGGTGACAGCTAGTGCACACGACGTTGCCATGCTGTCACTACTACTACTACTATTAATCATTTATAAAGCGCTATAAGGCATACATAGTGCTGTACAAACACATAGGAAGATAGTCCCTGCTTGAAGATAGACAGTACAATAGAAGAGAAATAAGGGTTCAATAGGGAGAGGAGACACAAGAGAAACAAGAATTTAGGATCCAAAAGTGGCTTCAAAGAGGTAAGCATGGATTTGAAAAGGGAGAGAGATGGGACGTGATGTAAGGACAGAGGAAGCTTGTTCCAGGCATAAGGAGCAGCAAGGTGAAAGGATCGAAGTCTGGAGTTGGTATTAGAAGAAACAGCCATAGAGAGAAGGAAGTCAGAGGAGGAGTGAAGTTCATGAGGAGAGAGGAAAGGTAATGAGGGGCAATAGAGTGAATGCATTTATAGGTTAGAAGAAGTAGTTTGAAATGGATATGGAAACGAAGGGGAGTCAGTGAAGTGATTTCAGAAGAGGGGTTTATATGAGTGAATCAGGGCTGGCAGAAGATTAGCCGCTCAGCGGATAGCATGGCAGTAATTGCCTCCACTGAAGAGGTGGAACTAATTGAAGCTGCGCTTCTAGTAGCGCAGCCTCTGCCCATATAGGCAGCCGAACAAAGACATCCCCCCTGGGATCTGAACCCCAGATCAGGCAATCCCCCCATAATGACCCCTAGAGGCAGTCTGTGAGACTAGCACTTGGTGTTAGTAGCCCCATTTTGAGGGCTGCCAGAGAGGGACCGCTTTTGCCCCATTCACCATGAGGAGCACCAGAGAGCATCCGGGTAGGACCCTGGATGGGTGATAGGGTAGTGGAAGAATCTGGGTGAGGCTTGGGTGGGGAGGATTTGCTTCAGGGCCTCCATGGGTGGAATGCTCCTGTGCTACCTGCTGAAGCAGGGAATGTGGGGCCCATGCAGTAAGTGTCTGTCCTGTATGTTAAATGCAGGGCAGATGCTGGGCATGTCCCCTGCATTTACTGAACAATCTTTGCACTTATCATGCGTATTTTCTTTCCTACAAATCCAATGGCTAAGTGCAAACCTTACTGCACTTTAGTAAAAGGGACAGTAGGTGCTGCCACTGAACAGTGGTGAATTTTTCCTGACACAAGATCTTATGAATGCTGCCTCTTCAGAAACACCAGTCTTGCCTGGCCAAGTTGAGGTCTTCTCTAAGACAATGTGCACAGTTTGCAACATTGTCACCATGTTTGTTTGTTTATTATTTATTTAACTGGATTTAATATGCCGTTTTCCTACCAGTTAAAATGGTTTACACTGAACAACTAAACACATAGCTAAACAGAGAACTTAAGTGGAACAGTAAATAACAGCATATAACAAGGGGAGGAGGGTAAACAGGAACAATACAACTCTAGAACCTAAATTATGGCACAAAATCCATAATTCAAAACCTATATTTCCAACCAATGCTGCTTTCACTGATTTGCCAGAGCAAGACATTTTAAATTTAACTTAATTTGATGTTTACACTTTGCTTTGCCAATAAAAGCTCAAGATGGATTAAGTGTAGTAACTCACCTGTAAAAGATGTTCTCCAGGACAGCAGGAATCAGTCCTCACATATGAGTGACATTAGCACTGACGGAGCCAAAGAAAGTCTGGGGAATGCCATCATGCATGCGTGATCCCCTTTCTGCCCAAGGGTGCCATCTTGGTCAGTCAGATGACATAACTAGGAAGGCATAAAAATAAAATAAGGCAAAAGAGGGAAATCCAAGGGGAGGAGGGAGGATTGTGAGGACTGATTCCTGCTGTCCCTGGAGAACACCTGTTATAGGTGAGTAATTATGCTTTCTCCAAGAACAAGCAGGAAGTCAGTCCTCACTTATGGGACTCCCTAGCTCCAGACTGCCAGGAACCGAACCACAACAGCACCAGTGATGACCATGACAGGGTAGCCGCGAGTTGCAGAAAATGAGACCCCGATTGAGAGACTCTGCAAGACTCTAGTGTCCCAGGGTCCATCACTCAAGTAGCCTGAACACAGAAGGGTCAGAGGACGAATTACATACACCCCGAATAGATTACGGAGTACCACCTGGCCAAAGGCACTGTCCCAACAGGACTTACTCTCCAGACAATAGTGAGCTGCGAACATGTGAATTGAAGACCATGTTGCAGCCTTGCAGATCTCCGTCACCGGCACTAAGCAGAGGTTCGCCACCAAGGTGACCATCACACACGCAATGCGCTGTGATCCAGTGCTCCAGAGAGATTCCAGCCCACTCATAGGCTAGGGCAATACAGTCTGCCACCCAAGTGCACAGAGTTCGCTTAGTCACCAGGAGCCCCAGCTTACTGGCTGTCTTATGAAACAAAAAGTTGAGAAGCTTTGCGGTAGCCCTCAGTCCGTTGAAGGTAGAAGGACAGGGATCTTTTACAATCCAAAGTATGGAGTATGGTGTATGGTCTCTTCCCAACCGGCATGTGGCCGGGGGAAGAAGGTGGGGAGGACCATTTCTTGATTGAGGTGGAAAGGAGATACCACCTTCGGGAGGAATTTGGGTGCGTGCAGAGCACCACTCTGTTCTTGTAGAACCATGCATAAGGTTGCTCTACCACCAGAGATTGGAGCTCGCTTACTCTGCGAGTGGATGAGAGAGCCACCAGGAAGGCGACCTTCCAGGAGAGATATCGCAGGTGGCAAGTGGCCAAAGGCTCGAACGGTGGTCTAGTGAGCTGTGAGAGCACCACATTGAGGTCCCACTTCGTCGCCAGGGGGGTTTAGAAAGTAAGAGGCCCCGGAGGAATTGAGAGATCAGGGGCTGAACTGAGAGGGATTTTCCCTCGGTGGGCTGGTGGTGCATCACAATTAGCTTAGGGGCACTCTGACTGAATTGGACCAGTCCGGCCTGCAACAAATGGAGCACCACTTGCACCGCACAGGAGAAAGGGTTCTCCTGTCTCTCTTCGCACCACAATGAGAACTGGCACCACTTAAAGACGAACGCTTGTTTTGTAGAGGGCTTGTGGGAGTCAACAAGACCACCTCTACTTATCACAGGAGGTTAAAGGGAGCCAGAGCTACCCTTTCAGCTGCCATGCAGTTAATGTCAGGGACCCCAAGTTGGGGTGTAGAAGGGAGTCCTCCTCCTGAGACAGAAGGTCTGGTGCACAGTCTAGCGGGAACGGAAGTGCCGCAGACAATTCGAGCAGTAGTGGGAACCAGGGCTGCCAGGGCCATCTAAGGGCAATTAGTATTAGTGATGCCACCTCATGTTGGACCTGGAAGAGGGTCCTGACGACCAGTGGGGTTGGCAGGAAGGCGTAGAGGAGGTATTCTGTCCACGGGATTAGGAATGCATCCACCGCTACTCTCGATGGGTGTGGTTGTCGTGAGCAAAAGCGGAGCAGCTGCATGTTGCCCCGGCTGGCAAAGAGGTTCATCAGGGGCATCCCCCAAAGACGGAGGAGCCGAGAGGTTACTCTGGGGTTCAGATGCCACCCGTGTGGCTGAAGGACTCTGCTCAGTCTGTCTGACAGGGCATTGTCCTCACCTGGGAGGTCGACTGCCCGGAGGAGCATGCCACAGAGTCACAAAGGAGCAGAGAGCTACCGCCTCCGTGCCCCCTTGCTTGTTGATATAGAACACTGCAACCTGGTTGTCTGGACTAGTACTATCTGGTGCCACAATTGATGGCAGAAAGCGCGAAGGGCCAGGAATATCGCTCTGAGTTCCAGGAGATTAATCTGTAGCTGGGATTCCGCCTGGGACCAGCAGCCCTGTGTGCGAAGATCTTCGCAATGGGCTCCCCAACTGAGGAATGAGGTGTCTGAGGTCAGGACTCTCTGTGGGAGGGGGGGGGATTCTGGAAGGGCATCTCAGCCTGGAGGTGGCAGGAGTGCTGCCACCAATCGAAGGACTCCGCTAGCCAGCAGGTTACTCTGACCCTGTTCCATATTCTGCCAGTGGCTTGGGTCCACTGAGAACGTAGGCACCACTGAGCTACCCACATGTGTAAGTGGGCTAGTGGGGTCACGTGGACCATGGAGGCCATGTGGCCCAGCAGGCAGAGGAGGTGGTGGGCCAGGACTGATTTCCAGCGCTGCACGAGCTGCTAGCTCCTTGAGGCTCTCTGTCCTCTCTTTGGGAAGAAAGTCCTTGGCCTGCCGAGTGTCTAGCTGAGCTCCTATGAACTCCAGGCTTTGGGCTGGGGTCAGGTGAGATTAGGGGGTGGTTGATGACGAACCCCAGGTGCTGCAGTAAGAGGATAGTGTGCCCTGTGGCCTGGTGTGCCACTATGGCCGTGCTGCCTCTTATGAGCCAGTTGTCCAGGTAGGGAAAGACAAAGGCCCCTTGTAGACGGAGGTGGGCTGTGACCACTGCTAGACATTTGGTGAATATCCTTGGTGAGGAGGCCATTCTGAAGGGCAGAACCCTATACTGGTAGTGCCCTCCTTGCCCACAAACCTTAGGTACTGCCTGTGGGAGGGATGGATTAGGATGTGTGTATAAGCATTCTTTAGGTCCAAGGAGCAAAGCCAGTCTCCCTGGTGGAGGTAAAGCAGCAATGTTCCAAGGGAGAGCATCTTGAACTCCCTCACCAGAAATTTGTTCAAATTTTGCAGGTCTAGAATGGGCCTGAGGCCTCCAATCCTTTTTGAGACAAGAAAGTACCTGGAATAGAAGTCCTTGCCCCAAAGGTGCTTGGGTACCGGCTCTACTGCCTTGTCCTTGAAGTGACTTGTGAGCTCTGTGAGGAGCAAGGTCTGGTGAAGGAGAGGCCTCTGTGGCTCTCCTAGAAAAATGTCTGGAGGTGCCTGCTGTAAGTGGAGGAGGTAACCCTCCCTGACCACCTGCAGTACACAGAGGTCTGTGATGACTGAGTTCCACTTGCCGGCGAAGAGTGCCAGGCATCCCCTTGTGGGCTGAGAAGGCCTTCTGAGGGAGAGGGGGCATGCCCTGGAGTCAAAAGCTCCTCCTTGACTGAGCTAGAGCCAGAGTCTGGGGCATGGGGGCTTTGGCCTTCTGGGTCCCGCACCCTTCTCTTTTGGGCTGGATACCCTGCGGAGGCCCTGAGTAGCCTTGGTATGGGTGGGTATGAGGGAAGGCTCCTTCTTCCTGAGGAAAAAAGTTTTTTCCCTGGTGGTTTTCTGCAGGGAAGCCCGAGATTTTCTTGGAGAGCCTTTGTTGAGTCGCAAACTCTTTCTCGATATCAGCTTTCTTGTCAGACATAGGTTGGCTGTAAAGATTCTTCCCAATACTGGGGACATCAAGTAGTTTGTTCTGGACCCACTGTTTGAGGTCGGACAATTGCAACCAGGCTTGGCGTCGGGCCTTGATGCCGGCATCCGCAATGCAAAGCCATCATAAGCCGCTCGAGAGAGGAACTTTGAGCAGTTCTGTACTGCCATGGTGAGGGTCTTGAACCGCTGGAGGGGTTCCCCGTCGAGGCCTGCTGAAAATCCTGCAAGCTCCTTGGCTAGTGCCTTAAGGTACATGTTAATGTAGAGCTCATGGGCCTGGACTCTACACCCTAGCATAGAGCCCTGGAAACATTTGCTCCCTAGCGCGTCAAAGGTCTGAGCCTCTCTTACTGGGGGGGGGGGGGGGAGGGGGACAGAGGAGTGGGACTTCTGGCTCTTTAGTTTGTGCATGGTTGACTCGACGACCTTGGAGTTATGCAGTAACTGGGTTTTCTGGAACCCTGAGCTCTTGCAGACGCAATACTTTGCTTCGAGCCGACGGCTGACAATTGGCATAGACACTAATGTTTCCAACATCCCTAGAAGCAGCCGCTCGAGGATCGGTTGCACCGGCACCGTGATGGTCCCTGGGGAGTGGCCTCATACAGAAGGATCTCCAAGTCCTCGATGTGTGGGTCCTCCTCGGCCTGGGTCTGGATCAAGAGCGCTTTAGTCATATCCCATACGAAGTCGTGGAATGCCACGTTCTTGGGTTGAGAACAGCATTGAGGCGCCAGTGGAGACAGGTCCAAGGGGACATCTCGGTATCTCCAGGTGTCCAGGGATGCCTTGTCTTCAGTCTCCCACTCGGAATCGAGTGGTGACAAGGATTCAGAGGCCCTGCAACTCAAATGGTCGAAGTCTGCGCCCGGGAACTGGAGAACTGTGGGGACCTGAGGTCCAAGTCGCGGACACTAGCAGGCGAGGACCGGATACCCAAGGAACAGGACCGGGATCTCAACCGGCACTGAGTGCTTCCTTGAGGCTGGTGGCACTTGATGCTTGGCTCAATGACCGGTGACCCTCTCGCAGGTGAGGGGCCAGTCGACAGAGCGGATGAGCAGGGCGAACTGGCCATCATCCCCTGCTGCAGGGCCAGGATGGCAGTGATGTTCTGCTTCAAGGCCGCCATTCTGGTCTCCATGCCAGAAGGCTCCGCAGCTTTTGGCATGGGCCCGAAGCTGACACTCTGAAGAGTGTGTCCTCACTATCCACCATGGCCTCATGCTCCTTTGGCAGGTCTCTACCTGCCAAAGGGTCCCTTTTGGAAAGCTTGGTTGGGCATCTCTCCGACTCCTCCAAATCTCTCCGGTGCGATTTGCTGGGTTTCTCCGGACCGACCTACAGGATCTTTGAGGACTTCTTTTTCTTCCACTCCTGCTTTGGAGTCTTCTCGGAGGATCCTCAGCTGCGGGACTCTGAGGATGCCCGGACGTCGTGGGATGTGCTTGCCTTCGAGCTGGGTGCCGGGGACATGTGCGCAGAGTGAGACCTCAGGAACATCTTTTCCTGCAGTTCCAATCTCTTTTTATTGGTTTTTGCCGGTCCCAGGCAGTGCAAGCAGCAGTCGTGGGTGTCAGTGATGGACATGGTTTGACTGCAAGAAATCACATTTTTTGAACCCACCAGGGGACATGATGGGATACACCCGGACGGGGTCAATAATCCCCAGGCGGAAAAGGGCATGAAGCGCCAGTCGAGGGAACCTTGAGGAAAAAAGGTGAGAAATGACGAGCCCGAGGACAGAGTTGAAGATGCCTGCTTGGGGCGCGAAGAGGAACTGGTACGCTTACTGGAAAGCTAAATTGAATTACTAAGTTTTGAGAAGTTTTTCCGGGGACATTCGATGTGTATCCGTTGGGCTCCGCGGAAAAAAGGAGACTGATCAAGTTGGCACACTTGGGCAGAAAGGGGACCACGCATGCATGGTGGCATCTCCCAAAGGCTTTCTTTGAAAGCTGGGGAGATGCTTCTGCACGGGCTCCGTTGGTGCCAGCATCACCCATATGTGAGGACTGACTTCCTGCGTGTTTATGGAGAACACAGCAAATACACAACAACAACAATGGCAACAAAACACAATCCATATAATATTTCTCAAGTGGATCTTGGTGTACCTCAAAGCCACACTGGTGTTTAGGATATCCAGAATGAATATACATGAAAGAGATTTGCAGCCCCGCAATTCGCCTTGACTCTATTCCCCCATCAGCTCTCCCCATATATCCTGTGCTTCAGGACGGGGAGAGCACGTGGGGACAGGCTGCCTGGCAGCACGTACCGGGCTGGGGAGAATACATGAAACTATATACATAAAGATATGGCATAATAGATGATACTTGATCTGAAAGTACGTAAGAAGGTTCCAGGCTGGCGAGAGAATGCTTGGGGCTTGAGAGTTATGTTGTGTAGGGGGCTCTAGGAGGGAATGGGGGATGGTTTCTTAGAGTCAATAAAGATAAAGATACATAATTGTATAAAAGTCCTTTACCATGTCTAATATAGGTTTAACAAGCAGAGAAAAAGATCTTTATAAATTAGTCCACTTCAAGGATAATTTTTTTAAATTATGCACATGCATAATTTTTTAAAATTATGCACATGCATAAAAAGATGGCGTTGATATTCAAAACACTTTAGCCAGTTAACTTTGGGAATTGTCTAAAACATAAGTGCTGATAAGTTTGGTCCTGTAAATGGATAAATTTTGGTTGGACATAGAGATGTTAGGCAAACTATTCCATTTAAAATTAGGAGTTGGAGACATGGCAGAAGTGGGTTTAAACTTTAGTCAGGTAGCAGCAATATTCATCCACTATTTGGTTAAATAAAACCAGGTAAGTCTTTTGCAGATATTACAGGTCTAGATTTCCAGATATTTTTAACTTATATACTTAAGTCCCTGAATATTAAGTTAAAGTTAACAGGATAACTTACCCAACTAGCTTTACCTGGATAGGATGCCATTGAATACTGCCGTCTGTGGAGGGGAATTTCATAACAGGGCACCTGTCTAATATGCACCTATGTTACGCCTCTTTTATAAAAGGTAACAAGGGCACCTATAAAATAAGCTCCTACAAAGAAACCCAAGAAATGCACAAATTCTTACTGGCTCTGATGACGGTATAAATGTGTGTATTTTCTCTATGGGCTAGATTTTATAACAGTATACCTATGTGCCTTTATAAAATATGCTTCCATATCCGATCCCAACACTGCATAAGAATATAAGATTTTCCATACTGGGGTCAGATCAAAGATCCATTGAGCCCAGTTTCCAACAGCAGCCAATCCAGGTCACAACTATGTGGCAGGGTCCCGAAAGGAAGACAAATTTCACACTGCATATCCCAGCAATAAACAGTGGATTTCCCCAAGTCTACCTTAATAATGATTTCTGGCTTATTCCTCCAGTAACTTGTCCAAATCTTTTTTAAACCCAGTTATGCTAACAGCTTGTACCACAACCTCCGGTAACAAATTCCAGAGCTTAATTATAAGTTGCATGAAAAAGTGTTTTCCCTGATTTGTCATATTTATTTATTTATTTAAAATTTTTTATGCCGCATTTTCCAATGTTCAAATGCGGTTTACATTAAACAGAACATTGAATTGTACAGAAAGTTAAATGTTTTATGTAACTGAATATGTACCAATGTACAGTAGAACAGAATAACATAGTGAACAATTTGCTAGTTACAAGGGGTGGCCATTGGCAACTATTTACAACTCTGTAGAGTGGCTTTAGAGTGCTGGGGTTTCTTAAATGGATTATATCAGTTCTGGATTATTTTGGGTTGATCCAGTGTCTGTATTGTTTTGTGTGTTGTTAGTGGTGGGGACTGTATCTTCATTTTTGTTTCCAAAGTGTAAGGTGAACAAGTGGGTTTTGATTGTTTTCTAGAAGGTAGTGAGGTCATCTATGGATCTTATACTGTCTGGGAGGTGTGCAATTCTGGTCGCCGTATCTTAAAAAGGACATAGCGTTATTAGAAAAAGTACAGAGAAGAGCCACCAAATTGGTGAAGGGGATGGAAGGCTACTCCTATGAAGAGAGGCTAAGAAGGTTAGGGCTCTTTAGCCTGGAGAAGAGACGGCTGAGGGGAGATATGATAGAGGTCTATAAATTAATGAATGGAGTGGAACGGATAAACGTGGATCAATTGTTTACGCTATCAGAGTATAAAAAGACTAGGGGACATGTAATGAAGCTACAGGGTAAACTATTTAAGACAAATAAGAGAAAATATTTTTTCACTTAACGTGTAATCAAACTCTGGAATCTGTTACCGGAGGATGTAGTAAGGGCTGTTAGTATAGCTGGGTTTAAAAAAGGTTTGGACAAGTTCCTGGAGGAAAGGTCCATAAACCACTATTAAAAAGGGACCCAGGATATCAATGCTTGACCCAGTACAAGCATTGTGGAACCTGTGTCTTTGGGGATATTGCTAGGTACGTATAACCTAGATTGGCCACTGTTGGAAACAGGATACTGGGCTTGATGGACCTCGGTCTGACCCAGTATGGCATGTCTTATGTTCTTATGTTGTTCCAAGTTATCGGGGAGAAATGTGAGAAGGCTCTGTTGTTAGTTAACTTTGTGGATTTTCTAAAATCAGGCGGGGTGATTAGCTTATTTTTGTTGCAATCATGCTGATTTCGGATCTTGTTGTCTTTGGAAATGAGGGTGGTGAGGTAGGATGGGGCAATGTCTTTGATGATTTTGAATGTGGTTACGAGAATTTTGTACTGGATGCGGCTTTGAATTGGGAGCCAATTAAGGTTATATAACACTGGTGTGATGTGTTCAGCTAGGTTGGTGTTAGAGGTTATTCTTGCTGCAACGTGTTGGGCAATCTGTAACTGTCTTATGGATTGTTTAGGTATACCATGTAGTACAGAATTACAAAAGTCGAAGTGGGGGTGATGATGGCGTTAATGACTGATTTAAAGTCATGTGCGTGGAGTAGTGGGCGGAGCTGTTTAAGCATTTTAAGTTTATAGTAAATCTTTTTTGTTGTTTGTTTTATGTGGGAAATCATGTTGAGAGAGTTATCTAGAATAACTCCAAGATATTTTACTTCACTTTTTACAGCTATGTTTAGATATTGGAATGTGATATGTTGGGGGGGGGGGGGGTGAAGCTCTGATTTCTGGTTATGTATAGTGCTTCTGTTTTACTAAAATTTATTTTAAGGTTTTGAGATGAGAGTCATCTGCTACTTCTGTAAGACAGTTTGTGATTTGCTGGGTTAGAGGTGTTGAACGGGATGTATATCATAATATCATCTGCGTAAATATGATAGTTTACTCGGAATTTCTTCAATATAGAGCAGATGGGTTGTAGGTATATGTTAAATAAAAGTGCTGATAGAGCTGAGCCTTGTGGGAGGCCTTGTTCTTGATTGTAGTGTTGTGATAAGTGAGGGCCCATGTTGGGTTCTGTGAGAGAGGTAGGAGGTGAACCATTGGAGTACTGTACCTTCTATACCAATTTGTTGTAGTCTGATAAGCATGATTTGATGGTTTATATTGTCGAATGCAGTGGTGATGTCTAGGAAGAGGAGAAGGAATGCCTCTTTGATGTTATCAATGCCTCGTGAGATGTGGTCGAGTAGTACTGTGAGTAGGGTCTCAACTTTGTGGTGAGGGCGAAATTCATATTGCTGTTCGTCTAGGGGTGGAGAGGTATCTATGTGGTCCTGAAGTTGGACTTGTACCACCTTTTCTATGAGCTTGGCCAGAAAGGGGATGCTGGATATGGGTCTGTAGGATGTGGGGATGAGTTTATCCAGTGTGTTATTTTTTTAGAATAGGCCGTATTAGTGCGTGCTTAAGTGAAGGAGGTATATATCACTGTTGCAAGGAGAGATTTACCATTGGAAGGATGAATAGTGAGAGTTCTGCTTTCGTTGCTTTTATCCAGTGAACCGGGCAGGGGTCTAGGTATGATGTGGTGGTGTTGATTTTGGTGATGAAGTTAATAAGTGTATCTTTTGACGATGGGGAGAAGTCAGACCAGGATGAGCAGGAGGTTAAGGTTGGTTTGTTCAAGGGATCTGGGGTCAATGTTTGTTTTTTTTAGTTATTCTTTGTAATAGGTCGCTAATGTTTGTGGGTTAATGCAAGGGATGTTTGTATCTTTATTTGAGACGCTGTTGGTTAATGTTTTAACTATTTCAAATAGTTCCCTAGGTCGGTTTATCGACTTTGAGATGATGGCCGAGTAGTATTCTTTTTTTAGCAGAGTTT
Source organism: Ichthyophis bannanicus (assembly GCA_033557465.1). Classification (NCBI taxonomy): domain Eukaryota; kingdom Metazoa; phylum Chordata; class Amphibia; order Gymnophiona; family Ichthyophiidae; genus Ichthyophis; species Ichthyophis bannanicus. The sequence goes on along the minus strand of CM066034.1, from coordinate 556,971,090 downwards.
AGTGTCTCACTATCGTGTTTTAGATTGGATGAATATTGTTGTTGGTGATGTATGGATTTTGTAGATCACCATTTATGCTCAGATCTGCGTAGCTCGGTTTTGAGTTGTTTAAGGTCGGGTTTTGTTTTTTTGATGTCGAGGGGTGTGAGGTGTTTATGAGTGATATTTTAGATATGGTGTTATTCCATGTAGATATTGCTTCATCAAGGGTCGTTGGATGTGAGGTTAGGTGTTGATAGGTATGGTTCAGGAACATTTCTTTGTCAAATTTATTGAATTTTCTATATGTTGGAGGTGGGGTAGGTAGGGTAGGTGGACCATCATATGATAAGAGCTGAAATTTTATGAGATGGTGATCTGACCATGGTACGGGTTGTATTTCCAGAGTGGATGGGTTGAAGTTATTAACTATAACTTTGGGTAAGAACACTAGGTCTAGGGTGTTCCCCTTCACGTGTGTTTGTGCGTTAACAACTTGATGGTGGTCCATGTCTTCTATAGCTGTTAGGAAAGCTGAGGCCTGATTGTTGGGCAGTGATGCTACGAACACCCATGAGTATGAGGGGGTTCTTGTTGGTAGAGGAGCAAAATATTTCTGATATTATGTCCAAGTTATCTGTGCTAGGGGAAGGAGGTCTATATATTATGCAGATATGGAAGTGGTTAAGTTTTATTGTGAGCATATCTATGTTGTTTATGTTCTTAGAGGTTATCAGCGTGGCTCTTAGATCTTCTTTTATAATTTCAAGGACTCTCCCACCTCTTTTTGTTGTTCTGTGCGGATGGAATATTTCGAACCCGGGTGCCTTCAGCTGGTTTATTAATACTGTGTAAGGATCAGAGAGCCAGGTCTCAGTTATGCATACAATGTCAGGGGTGTTATCAATGAGTAGGTCTTGAATGAGGGGTATTTTATGCCTGATTGACCTTGCATTAATGAGGTAACATTTTAACACTAGAAGTCCCAAAAGGAATTTTACCTAGAAACCCCAAAGTGCGTCAACTGACGCATTTTCATGGCGACTGCGTTTAGTATGAAATGCAGATGTGAATTAATGTGAAGTTACCTATTTGTTAAATGCGTGCAGTATGTGACGTCATTACATGACGTCATCGTGTATTTATTGTTTGTAATGTCGGAGTAAAACTGTAAACAGTGATTGAGAAGCGCCACCTAGTGGGAACATGAATTTATACCTAGAAGCCCCAAAATACGTCAATTGACGCATCCAAGACAATTGAGTGGGTCAATTGACATACTTTGGGGCTTCTAGGTATAAATTCATTTTCCCGCTAGGTGGTGCATCTGCAATTAATTTTTGATGCACATATTTGAACATCTTGACCTTGCTAACAAAGTCATGGAACTTGACAGACATGGTTCCAGCAGTGGCGCTGCTATACAACTTCGAAGATGCATTTGCGTCAATTGACGCACTTTGGGGCTTCTAGTGTTAATGTTTTATATTTTGGCGGGGTTATGTTTGGTTCTGCCCAGGGATTTATTGTAGGTTTAATGTTTATGAGTCTGTTTGGACTGGATCTAGCAGTGTATGAGTATCTAGAAGAGAAGAAGGTGGGGTGATGCCTGATAGATGTGTAGATGGTGGGGATACATTGGATTTGGACTGGTTTTAGTGCATGGGAGAGGATTGTTAGGCTAATGAGGATAAGCATGGTGTATTTTATCCAGAACGGTGTTCTTTTGTCCATGGAAGAGGTTATCTCTTTAGTATACAGTAGGTTGATTGGTGTGTATATGTTACGATATAGTTCAAATATGGTTTGGTTGTGTGGGTGAGGTAGTTAAGTAGAGAGGATATGTAGTGGGTTAGTTACAGTGAGGTAGGTGTGTACTAGGTAGGGGATAGGTCTTAGTTTCAACAGTACTATATGGAATTTTGTTTATATATAGTTTGTAGTGTAATGCTATGTATATGTTTTCTATACTCAGTTTGTAGAGCAAGAGCAGTAGGAGTTACTTAGGGAGTGTCTGTGTTCAAATTTAACGACTGTAGCACACTTTAAATCAGAATTGTGGAAATAACAAATTGCAGGAAATGTAATGCAGGCAATTATATAAATTGTAGGAACTGTAATGCAGGCAATAACATAAATTGCAGGAACTGTAATGCATATGATCATGAAGTAGTTAATTTACAGGCTTCAGTATTAGCAAGATCGTAAAGCTAACATGAAATGCAAAGTCCATAATAAATGAGAATGGTGTAGTAAAATTAAGTTCAGAGGAGCAGTCCGTTTTTAGTGGAGAGTGAAGGAAATAATTGTTATCGAGATATGGGCTCACCTTCAGTTTTTTCTGTCAGATGTGTCCGTGAGGTGTTTGACTTCTTTCAGCGTTGTAGTCTGGAAGTCCGTAGGAGGCTTGGATTATGTGATTCAATTATACTAGGTAGAGAATTGAGTTCGGAGAGATCAGATGGGGATGTATATCTTGCCTTTCGGCTCCTCGCCTAACACGCACGCTGGAGCTTTAAAACGATTGCGGTCTTCGGCTGATTGGCCTAGTCGCTGGGGAGCAGGGAGGAGCTTACCGGCCCTGCTTTCCCCCGTCGATGCTGATCAGCACAAGTGGTGGAAAGGGCTGCTTGCAGGCACGCTGGAGCTTTTAAACAATTGCGGTCTTCGGCTGATTGGCCTGGTTGCTGGGCAGCAGGGAGGAGCTTACCGGCCCTGCTCTCCCCCCGTCGATGCCGATCAGCTGGAGTGGTGGAAACTACTTAGTAACTTGATTGCGTGTCTCCTAGTCTTTGTACTTTTTGAAACAGTAAACAATCGATTTGCATTCACCTGCTCCACTCCACTCAATGGGCCATGTTTACTAATGTTAGTACCTGCTATCTGTTGCAGCACTCATGTTATTCCTATGGGCAACACAGCCCATTATTTTATAGATCTATATCATATCTCCCTTTAGCTGTGTCTTCTCCAAGGTGAAGATCCCTAATCTCTTTAGTTTTTTCTTATGGGGGTATCATTCCATCCCCTTTATTATTTTGGTTGCCTTTCTCTATACCTTTTTGGTTTTTTTAAATCCAACTATATCTGGAAGATGTAGTAAAAGCTGTTAATGTAGCTGGGTTTAAAAAAGGTTTGGACAAGTTCCTGGAGGAAAGGTCTATAAACTATTATTAAAAGAGACCCGGGAAATCCACTGCTTGTCCCAGTACAAGCAATGTGTGAACCTGTGTCTTTTGGGGAAACTGCTACTGTAGGTACTTGTGACCTAGATTGGCTACTGTTGGAAACAGGATACTAGGCTTGATGGACTTTGGTCTGACCCAGAATGGCATATTTTATGTTCTTATATTTTTTGGGATGCCAAGACCAGAAGTGCACACAATACTTGAGGTGTGGTCGCACCATGGAGTGACAGAGAGGCATTATGATATAGTGTGGTTATTCACCTGTAACAGGTGATCTCCGGGAACAGCAGGAATTTAGTCTTCACATACGGGTATCGTCGGTACCGACGGAGCCTGTGCAGGAACGCTCCCTAGTGTCCAATATGAAAGCTTTTTGGAGCATCCCACAGCGACTGCGTGCTGCCTTCCCGCCTTTCCCACTCTCCTTCATCAATTGAGTTTATAGCTGAGACAAAAGGAGAGAAAGAGAGAGACAACTCCTATGGGAGGTGGGTGGGTTGTGAAGACTAAATTCCTGCTGTTCCTGGAGATCACCTGTTACAGGTGAGTAACTATGCTATCTCCAGGAACAAGCAGTAATGTAGTCTTCACATATGGGGGACTCCCCAGCTAAGAGATGCCAGGGAAATGGCCCCAGGAAGCTGCAAACCCATGGTGAGAATGGGTCATGCTTCCTCCCATGGATCTCTGGCATCCAAACCTGGACGGTAGGTAGGAGTTGCATTAAGTCTGAAAGAGATGTTGAAGAACAGCTTGGCCAAACAAGGCATCCTGACGTGAGTCTTTGTCTAAACAGTTGTGGGCTATAAAGGTGTGCACTGAAGCCCAAGTTGCTGCTCTGCAGATGTCTATAGACACAGAATGAAGGTTAGCCATAGAAGCTGCCATGGCTCTCACATTGTGAGCTGTGACATGGCCTTCGAGAGAAAACCCTTTACTCTCATAAGCGAAGGATATGCACTGTGCAATCCAGTTAGAGAGAGTTCTTTTGGAAACTGGAAGTACCAAATGACTAGAATGAAAAGCAATAAAAAGTTGAGAAGATTTTATATGTTGCTGAGTTCTTTGCAGGTAAAAGGCTAAGGCTCTTTTGCAGTTTAAGGTATGAAGATTCCTTTCTGCATTGGAGGCATGAGGCCTCGGAAAGAATACAGGAAGGTAAATCTCCTGGTTTAAGTGCAAAGGCGAGACCACCTTTGTCATAAAGTGAGGATGAGTCCTAAGAACAACCTTATCATTGTGAAATCTTGTATAAGGAGGATCAGCCACTAAAGCTTGTAATTCACGAATGTGTCGTGCAAACTTGATTGCAATTAGGAAGATGACCTTCCATGAAAGGAATTTTAGAGCTGTAGTGGCTAAAGGCTCAAAGGGCGGTTTCATGAGCTGCCCGAGAACAAGGTTCAGATCCCATGCCACCGGTGGTGGTCTAATGGGAGGTTTTGTTAGTAGAAGACCTCTCATAAATCTTTCTATAAGTGGATGAGCAGAAATAGGCTGTCTATTTAGAGGCTTGTAAGAGGATGCAATAGCACTAAGATGGACTCTTACTGAATTGGTCTTAAGACCAGAATTTGATAAATGAAGGAGATATTCCAGTAACGATTCCAAAGGTATCGCAAGAAGGTTAAGTCCCCTTTGAGAACACCACTTGTATGATCGCCTTGTGGAGGGTTTTCTGGAAGCCTGAAGGATATCCTTTACCTGTTGAGAAAGGTTGAGATCCTGAAGTTCTAGGCTTTAAGTAACCAGGCCCTGAGATGTAGGGACTGAGGATTCGGGTGCCATAGCATCCCGTTCTCCTGGGAGAGAAGATCTGGAGCGCATCCCAACTCCAGAGGTGTAGCCTGAGAGAGATGTAGAAGCAGAGAATACCACGATTGCCGTGGCCAATGTGGAGCGATGAGTATAATATGACCTCTGTCTCTCTGAAGCTTGAACAGTGTTTTGGGGATGAGGGGAATGGGTGAGAAGGCCTAGAGGAAGTCCTGACCCCAATGAAGAAGGAAAGCATCCCTTGCCTGACAGTTTTTCGCCGGAATTCTGGAACAGAACCGGGGAAGTTTGGCATTCTGTGGACTTGCAAAGAGGTCTAAGTCTGGGGTTCCCCAGATTTGAAATAATCGAGCAATCTGGTCCGAGTGGAGGGACCATTCGTGTGGCAGCAGTACTCTGCTGAGTTTGTTTGCCCAAAGGTTTTGAATGCCTGGAAGATATACCACGAGGAGGTGAATTTGATGCTCTCTGGTGAGGGCCCATAGTCATAAAGCTTCGTTGCATAATGACAGAGAGCCTATTCCACCCTGCTTGTTCATATAGAACATGGCTACTTGATTGTCTGTCTGGACTAGGACTGTTTTGTAGCTGAGCTGGGCTTGGAATACTCGGAGAGCAAGGAAGATTGCTCTGAGTTCTAGGAGGTTTATGTGAAGACAAGCCTCCTCTGGGATCCAGAGACCCTGGGTGGAGAGATCATGCAGGTGGGCCCCCCATACCAACTGGAAAGCATCTGTTGTTAGAGTGGCCTGGAAAAGTAATGCAAAACTCGCATTGTGCGAGTAAGAGCAGAGCTGGCTTCTGGAGCTGTGGGTGCTCGAATGAGCCAATCGTCCAAGTAAGGGAAGACGAATATCCCCAGAGTCCGTAGGAATGCAGCTACTACTGCCATGAATTTTGTGAAAACTCTTGGGGCAGAAGCCAGACTAAAGGGAAGAAACCTGTATTGGAAGTGTCTTCCCTAGAAAAGGAACAAAGGAACTTCCTGTGATCTGGATGGATGAGTATATGAGTATAAGATCTAGAGAACATAGCCAATCCTGACTCTGAAGGTATGGCAGAAGTGTTCCGAGAGAGATCATTCTGAATTTTTCTTGGAACAGATATTTGTTCAAATCTCTGAGGTCCAAAATAGGTCTGTGTCCCCCTGTTTTCTTTGGGATGAGAAAATAGGGGGAGTAGAACCCTGTATCCTGTTGAGGTATGGGTACTTCTTCTATTGCTCCCTGGCCAAGAGGTATTGTGACCTCCTGACTCAGAAGATTGGTGACAGGGGTTTGAGAATTGAACTGTCTTATGATTGTAGGAGGGGGCATGCTGTGAAAATGAAGTCTGTACCCCTCTCGTACAATGGACAGAGTCCAGTGTTCTGATGTTATTTGGTGCCATCTGGTGGCAAACTGACATAATCTGCCGGGGATGGTAGAGGGTTCTGGACCCTGCAGGGGCAGGAAAAGAGTCAAAACCCCTGAGGAGGCTAAGCCTGCTGAGCTGGCTGAGCTCTTGGGACTTTTGGTTTCTTCTGTTGTCTAGTTTGCTGCTATTGTCCCTTTTGAGCAGCATGGACTGGATAGTGACCCTGCTGGGTATAAGAAGGATAAAACTTATTTTTCTTGTTGAAAAAGGGTTTTTTAGTAGATCTTTTCTTTGCTGGGTTGGCTGTAGACTTTGACAACCTGTCCAAGGTAATATTGTCAGAGTCAATCTCATTAGCTTTTTCTTGCCAATTCTTGTCAAAGAGATTTTCTCCTGTACAAGGAATGTTTCCCAGTTTATCTTGTACCCAAATTTCCAAGTCTGATTTTATTTTATTTATTTATTTATTAACAATTCTTATATACCGCACTATTAGACATCAGCGCGGTTTACATTGAACAAAAAACATCCGACAATTTACATATGTCTGGTCAATTACATTTAACAGGAGATATAAACTTGGGAAATAGGGGAAACTATATACAAAGGTGTGTTATCTGAAGCCAGGCAATACAACGTGAACCAATGGAGATAGCAGAGGTTCTGCTGATGCATTCAAAGCAATCAAAGGCTGCACAGTTGACAAACTTGGAAACATCTTGGGCATGTTTGACCAGAGCAAGAAAATCCTGTCTTTTATCATCAGGAAAAAGGGGGGCTCATAAGCTCCAAGTCTCCTGTAACCTCTGAGGAACATCCCCATGTATAGGATGTATGAGCTGATTCTAGCTGAGAGCATGGAAGATTGGAAGCATCGACACCCAAAAGCATCGAGAGTCCTGGACTCGCGGCCTGGAGGATTGGAAGAATGTCTTTTTGCACTCCTTATCCTGCGCATGGCCGATTCCACTACCAGTGAATGATGTGGTAACCGAGTCTTCTGAAAGCCAGGACAAGGTGGAACTCGGTTCATGGTATCGAGTCTGCGAGAGTGTGGAGATGTGGTTAAAGGAGTCTCCCACATTCTCAGCATGAGATCATTTAGGATCTTATGAATGGGCAAAGTAGCTGCCTCTTTAGGAGTTTTAGGGTATTGAAGAATCTCTAACTCTTCTGCCCTAGGCTCTTTTTCAGGAGCCACTGTGATTGCAAGGTCTCGAGCCACATCACAAATAAAATCCTGGAAGGACATATCCTCTGGAGGAGACATTCTACACTGGGAAGGAGGAGATGGATCCTCCGGAAGAAGTGCTCTGGTATCGGCAGAGTCATCAGACTCATCGGAATCGGAAGATTCAAAATATCTCTGATCCCGATGTTCGTGCAAGGCACGGTACCGATATCGATTGAAGTCGGTATCGAGGTGTCTCAGTACTGATCCTTCGATACTGGGGATGGACTCTAGACTCGGCATGGGGAGAATACCTGCCGAGGCCTGTACCGGTGCCTGTTGAACAGTCTGAAGCGGTTTCAATGATACCGAAGCCATGAGAAGAGTCGCTAGACTGCATTCGATAGCGAGAAATCTTTGATCAATCGCTCCTGTCGATGCTTGGGTGTCGGTACCGGTAGAAGCAGCCGGGACCCCAGAGCATGGCACCAGTAGTTCTGCCAAGGTGGAAGCCTCGAGAACATCCTGGAGCCCCGTTAGTGCTTGGGAAGCCAAAGCCTCCCGCTGGGGCTGTTTTGCCGGTGAACTTTCCTCAAGGGCAACGCCGATGGCATCTCGATACTTTGAAGGAGATCTACCCTTTAAGGGTAGGCTAGTCTTTGGAGACTTATGTTTAGTTACCTGAGATCCATGGGAGGAAGATGAAGCCCTGGAAGACGTTGATGCAACGGACATCGCATCTGTGGCAAAAAGGGTACAGAGTTTTGCAGCTCTATTCTGCAGGCCCCTTTTGGTCATCTTTCTACAGGAGAGATACTCCAATGGAGAGTGGTCAAGTCCCAAACATTTGAGACACCAGTCATGGGTGTCGGTGACGGATATAGAACCGCCACACTTAGAACATTTTTTAAAACCAGTGGTTGGTTTTTCCATTGTAAAAGAAAAATGGGCATAGTGCCCAACATGGCGCCTAGCACCGAGAGGAAAAAGATTTCTGAAGTACTTCAGAAAAGCTATACTTTTTTCTTTTTTTTTTAGTAAAGAAGAAGAGAGAACCGGCAGTACCGGTAGGTGTCGAGTGAAGGCAGACGCAACCACAAAAAACAAAGAAGTAAAAAATAATTTTCTGCGGTGACAGGGTATGTGACCTGTCGGCTCCGCGGAAAACGAAAAACTGACGAAGGAGAGTGGGAAAGGAGAGAAGGCAGCACGCAGGCGCTGTGGGATGCTCCCAAAAGCTTTCCTATTGGACACTGGGGAGTGTTCCCGAGCAGGCTCCGTCGGTACCGACGATACCCATATGTGAAGAATACCTTCCTGCTTGTTCCTGGAGATTCTGTTTTATTCAGTATTTCTTTCCTTATAATTCCTAGCATTCTATTTATTTTCTTGGCCACCAATGCACAGTAAGCAGAGGATTTCTACATATTATCTACGATGAAGGATAGATTGTTTTCTTGGCTGGTTACTCTTAATATGGAACCTTGCACCATGTGGCTATAGTTTGGATGATTCTTCCCCACGAGCATAATTTTGCAGTTGTCCACATTACATTTCATCTGCCATCTGGACGCCCAGACTCCCAGTTTCTCAAATTTATCTTGCAATTTCTTATAATCCTCTTGTGATTTAAGAACTTTTAATAATTTGGTATCATTTGTAAATCTGATAGCCTCACTTGTTCCCATTTCCAGGTTATTTATAAATACTGTATGTTAAAAAGCAGTGGGCCCAGTACAGATCCCTGGCGCACTCCACTATTCACCAGTGAAAAGAATGACCACTTAGCCCTACCTTTCTGCTTTTTTTTTCTTTTAACCAATTCACAATAGAACATTGCCTCTTATCCAATGACTAATTTCCTCAACAATCTCTTATGAGGGAGTTTGTCATGTTTATTCATGCCTTCAAAGAAATGTAGTAGATTAGTGAAGCAAGACTTTCTTTGGTTAAATCAAGTTGGCTTTGTCCCAGTAAATCATGACTTTAGGAAAACTAATTTTGCCAAATGGGACAATACTTCAAGGAGTCGTTAGCGGGATGGGAACAGATGGGGGATGTAGAAAACAAATGGGCAAAACTGAAAGGGGAAATTTTAAGGGCAACAAACCTTTCTGTTAGGAAAAGGAGGTCACTATGGTTCGCAAAAGAAGTAGCTGAAAAGGTGAAGAAAAAGAGGGTCGCCTTCATAAAATACAAGAGATCACAAAGAGAGGAAGACAAGCATCTTTATTTGGAAAAACTTGGAGAAGCTAGCACAATAGTCAGGAAAGCAAAGATATAAAAGAAGAATAGCCAATGGAATAAAATGGGGATAAGGCATTTTTCAGATATGTTAGTGCAGTGGTTCTTAACCTTGTTGGAGGTACTGAACCCCACCAGTTTCATATGCACATTCACCGAACCCTTCTTTATTGAAAAATAAAATATGATTTTTTTTCAAATTCAAGACATAGGTATATGTTTTACTGGTTCACAAAATGAATCGTGCATTAACATCACTTCAACACAGCTGGTTTTATGAGTGTTTCACCAATGGTGTGTGGTTTGCCCTGCTTTGCAATCAGGTCAGCAACTTCGTACGATTTATTTATTTTATTTATTTACATTCTCTTATATACCGCGCTATTCTGCATCAGTGCGGTTTACATTGAACAAACTGAAATTACATTGAACAGGGCATTATAACTTGGAGATAACTATTTTACAGGGAACATGGGCTATGGAGGGTTAAGTGGCTTGCCCAAGACCACAAGGAGCACCTGTGGGACTAGAAACCCCAGTCCTTCCGGCCCAAGGTTGCTGTCCTCTAGTGGGATTTGAACCCCGGACCTTCTGGCCTGAAGTACCTTGCCCCAACCACTAGGCCACTCCTCCACTCCCATGCTGTGAGGATCGGTTTGTTGATGGGTACAAAGCCGAGAGCAGGCAGAGTAGCCTTTTCATCGAATCTGGCTCTCTTCACCTTGAATTCAGCAAGCGTTGTGTTCTTGTATTCCCCATCTCCATGCAGGTTAAGGAAGTGTTCCTTTAGTTTTGCCGGTACTAGACTAGAATTGCTTAACTTGGCATTGCAAATCATGCAGATAGGATGCTGACTCCCATCACCTTCTGTTATATATGCGAATCCATGTTGTACATATTCGTCCGACCACTTTCTTTTTTTGCTCGACATAGTATGAATTAAAATATTAAGAAAGAAATCACACGACATACCATCACGACAGTCACAAGTTGACTACTGAGTGCACCAAATTCCCTGCAGCACAGATTGGCCAAGCAATGTAGCGTGATCACCTGCAGCCAATGATGGCCAAGCAGGGCGTGTCATCACGAATCATATGAGTCGGGTGCGTGTCTTGTGTCTTGACCTCCGCCGAACCCCTGAGACTGACTCACCGAACCTCTAGGGTTCGATCGAACCCAGGTTAAGAACCACTGTGTTAGTGAGAGGTGGAAGTGCAAAAGTGGCACTGTTGGACTCAAGGATGAAGGAGAGGAATATGTAGAAGCTGATGAAGATAAAGTGAAATTGCTTAACAAATATTTCTGTTCTGTGTTTACAGATGGAAGGGCAGCAGCAGGATCTCATTTGGAGTATTGTGTGCAATTCTGGAGGCCACACCTTCAAAAGGATATAAACCGGATGGAGTCAGTGCAGGGCATGGCTATTAAAACGGTCAGTGGTCTTCATTATAAAGCATGTGGGGATAGACTTAAAGATCTTAATATGCATACATTAGAGGAAAGGCGGGATAGAAGAGATATGATAGAGATGTTTAAATATCTCCGTGACATAAATGCACAAGAGAAGAGCCTCTTTCGATTGAAAACAAGCTCTGTTATGAGGGGACACAGGATGAGGGTAAAAGGGGATAGACTCAGGAGTAATATGCGGAAATATTTCTTTATGGAAAGAGTGGAAGATGCATGGAATAGTTTCCCAGTGGAGGTAGTAGAGATGTTTATGTTTATGTTTAATAAACATGAGGACAGAGGCGGACTTCCGGTATGGCACTGAGCTGATCGGACATCGTGCAGATCAGCTCTGGGTACCCATCCCAAATAGCAGCTATAAATCCTAACTGATCGTGATCGAATGCCCCTGGCTACCTCCAAAAGCAACAGGGATAGTGGTGGGGGTGCAGTAGTGCCTTCACTGCGGACCGAGAGACCCCCGATGGCCACAAAAACATCCAAACGGGAGAAAACACGAGGCCCTGACCCAAAGATGGCTGAGGGAACGACGAGAAGCCCTGGGTCTGAGGGCGAGAGCAGCATGGTGGCTGACGTGAGTGCCGCGGTGGTGCGGGCTCTAGACGAGCGCTTCAATGAACTCGGAGATCGGCTGAACTCTGTGGCACAAAATATTGCTGATTTTACCGGGCGGATGGAACAGGCAGAGACGAGGATCTCAGACATGGAAGATGCTCAACACACTTTAACGGCTCGAGTGCAAGCCCTGGAGACCCTTGTCCAGCAACAGGGGGAAAAGCTAGAGGATCTGGAAAATAGGGGCCGCAGAAAGAACTTGCGGTTTATCGGCATCCCGGAGACGGTTGCAGAGAATGCCTTACCCCGATATCTTCTGGACTGGATGGGCAGACTCCTGGACAATGTAGGGGAGCGCTCCATCGTGCTGGAACGAGTGCACCGATTAGGCCCGAGACGTGATCAAGCACAGAGACCACGTGCAGTCATAGCCCGCTTTCTGGACTACACACAGAAGGAGAAGGTGCTGAGAGCGGCCCGCGCTCGTCGGAGGCAGGCTGACGAAACTGACCACATCCTGGTTTTCCAGGATTATTCTATTCTGGTGAGCCAACAACGAAGAGCCTTTTCGTCCATCTGTGCCCAGCTAGCGAACAGGGGGATTCGCTTCTCCTTGTTCTATCCGGCGAAATTGAGAGTGGAACATCGGGGACAGACCAGAACCCTTGGGACACCAGAGGAGGCTCGCACCTGGCTAGCACAACTGGCTGAGGCATCAGTGGCTGGGTCGTGAGGCCCGCGGCGGTGAGACTGAGCACAGGATCACACTGGGGAGCAGCGTGCAGTCAGCCAAGGATGGAGTAGCAGTGCTGCGGCCTACGAGGAGAGGGTCAGCAGTTTGGACATGAGGTTCCCGGGACTCATATTAAATTTGCTTGGGTTGGTGACACTGTTGGGGTGGTCCTTTGGGGAGCTGTCTTAAGGGGGGGACGATAAATTGTTAATGGGGAAGGGTGTCTGCATATAAGGCCGACGCCCGGGGGATGGGCCCTGAAGTGGGTAACAAGAAATGGGAGCTCGTGTGTAGAGGGGCCGTGGGCCTCGGCTGCCGGGCTCTTTTCTCTCTGGGTCCTTTCCTTACAATTGTTAAGTTTTTCCACTTATTGCTTGCTACTTTCTTACCTCTGCCTTGGTGGTATTATGTAGGGGGGAGGGAGGAAAAACACAAAAAGGAGCAGAGTGTCTTGCACTACCAGCTAGGAAACACAAAGGAGCAAGATACGAAGATGTGGATGTTTGTAGAGCCTTTAATGATGAAGGTCAGAGACCCCGACGCGTTTCGGCGTGGGACGCCTTCTTCAGGGGGTACAAAGCTTAAAAACAGGGGAATAGTACATAATGTTAAATTAAAAATATAAATAATTAATGGAATAAATAATATAACAAACAATACATGGAAAACATAAACAATTAGATTAATACCATAAATACATTAAAAAATAAGTAAATCATTGCAATTGCCAAAGTGATTACCCTTATAACTGTGTAAACTGATATAGAGCAGTATACATAAGCTATAAGTCCTTTAAAATAGTTATGGGGATCACATAAATATACAATAAAAACTCTGAAAAATTACTAGGGAGACGCAGGACATGAGGATTGAAACCAAGGATCAGGCAGACCACCAGATTAATAATTGGTGTATGTAATAAACATGTGTTAAAAATAAAAATAACAATAATAATAATGATGATAATAATAATAATAAATGCATAAAAGGGATGATGCTGTGTTAAAAAGTCAAAATGATAATAAAACAACTGAACATGTAAAAATTGGTAAGATGGTAAAATACATATATTAAATTGAGTCTATAGCGAATAGATATTAAACCACAAATTGCTGCTGTTAGAGCATAATAATACTTGCAAAAAGAAGAAATATGAAGATAATGAACCAAAATAATGATATAATAATGATAATAGTAAAAATGAAATTGAAAAAATAATATAATATGATAAAACAAAAAATGATAATCATAATAATAGTAATAATAAATAGATAGAAAACTATCCCATTGAGCATTCAGAGGATATTATTGATCCTTATAATATAATTAAGATGTTAGAAAACTCAATAGGGCCACTAACCTGAGTTGATTTATTGATTTGTTTGCATCATGTTCAAGAATTGTTCAATGAACTGTTGAGTGAAATATGAAACATTGACAAAAACAAAAAAACAAAACAAAAAACAAACGGGAAAAAGGAAAGAGATTAAACCAGGTAGGCTAATAAAAATATTTGTGTGTATGTCATGTTAATCTATGTAGAAATGTATTCATGAAAACATGTAGTGTATATTAAGTACGTGATTATCATGAGATAGTATGAAAAAACAAATGTAGTTGATCTATTCTTGTAATGCTCCTGACTGTTGCGGTGCCCCTTACTTAAAATTGATGGTACTAAGGGACAGTCTCAAACGGGAGTGGTAAGGACCTGAAAATTATCTGTTGGACCTTTGGTTTATCCACCTTTATCTAGATACCTGATATATTGCGATGGAAAAATGCAGTGGAAGTTACTGTGCCTTACATAAAGTTGTTAGGGGAACCAGTTGGATAAATAGCCAAGAAATTCCCTTGTCTAATAAGACCGTCACCCTGTTGAACATTAAAACCATACTGGACAATCAACTTGAAGCGATGACTATTTGAAACAGCATATTAAAATATGTTAAATTGAATCGATGATGGTGTCAATATATGCACCACTTGTATAAAACTCCCTATAGTACTTGTAAGCATGAAATGTAGGAGGTAATCCAAATGTTTAAAATCAATTAACTACTCATAAAAAACCGAAGACATGTGGGGAGGAATGGCACGTGATGACTAGAATTAGCGATTAGCAATCCATGTTTTGAGTCTACACCGGCATGACGCCGTAGCGATAGATGTTAAAAACAGTACTTTATAACGTGATAAAGCTAAGCTTTTTGTAAAACGTTTAAAAAAGATCATGGTGCTGTGGAGTTATAATGCATAAAAATCATATTATATGAATATAAATGAATAATGAATGAAAATGCATGTAAACTGACCCAGACTCAAAAGGCGCGTTGATCGTATCGTCCTAATGTAGGGCAAGAGGAGCCGCTATTCTAATTGTAGAGGAGAAAACAGATTGTGTTATATTTGAAATAAACTGTTTATGAGACTGAAACCACACTTAGTAAAAGGAAGCGGGAGAATACCCGACTGTACTGATTAAGGAGTGAGAGTATTTATGACTTAAAAACATTTATTGTGAAAAAGTAAAAACGGCAGTACTCATTGAGGCTACAGGAGTCCTGTGTAATCACTATGTAAAAATAACACCGCTGTACTAAGCTTAAAAACGAAAGCACGAAACAAAACTGACGATAATGTAGAACAAACGGCGATGATGATATACCATGAAGGTTGTAAACAAGAGCCAGACATCATACCTGAAAAGCTGAATTTCCTGCCGCCAGCAGTAAAGGAGAATTTTGAAGAGCGCTTGTGAGAAGCCCATGGCGGGAATTTGACGTTTTATAATCTGGCTTCTCACAAGCGCTCTTCAAAATTCTCCTTTACTGCTGGCGGCAGGAAATTCAGCTTTTCAGGTATGATGTCTGGCTCTTGTTTACAACCTTCATGGTATATCATCATCGCCGTTTGTTCTACATTATCGTCAGTTTTGTTTCGTGCTTTCGTTTTTAAGCTTAGTACAGCGGTGTTATTTTCACATAGTGATTACACAGGACTCCTGTAGCCTCAATGAGTTCTGCCGTTTTTACTTTTTCACAATAAATGTTTTTAAGTCATAAATACTCTCACTCCTTAATCAGTACAGTCGGGTATTCTCCCGCTTCCTTTTACTAAGTGTGGTTTCAGTCTCATAAACAGTTTATTTCAAATATAACACAATCTGTTTTCTCCTCTACAATTAGAATAGCGGCTCCTCTTGCCCTACATTAGGACGATACGATCAACGCGCCTTTTGAGTCTGGGTCAGTTTACATGCATTTTCATTCATTATTCATTTATATTCATATAATATGATTTTTATGCATTATAACTCCACAGCACCATGATCTTTTTTAAACGTTTTACAAAAAGCTTAGCTTTATCACGTTATAAAGTACTGTTTTTAACATCTATCGCTACGGCGTCATGCCGGTGTAGACTCAAAACATGGATTGCTAATCGCTAATTCTAGTCATCACGTGCCATTCCTCCCCACATGTCTTCGGTTTTTTATGAGTAGTTAATTGATTTTAAACATTTGGATTACCTCCTACATTTCATGCTTACAAGTACTATAGGGAGTTTTATACAAGTGGTGCATATATTGACACCATCATCGATTCAATTTAACATATTTTAATATGCTGTTTCAAATAGTCATCGCTTCAAGTTGATTGTCCAGTATGGTTTTAATGTTCAACAGGGTGACGGTCTTATTAGACAAGGGAATTTCTTGGCTATTTATCCAACTGGTTCCCCTAACAACTTTATGTAAGGCACAGTAACTTCCACTGCATTTTTCCATCGCAATATATCAGGTATCTAGATAAAGGTGGATAAACCAAAGGTCCAACAGATAATTTTCAGGTCCTTACCACTCCCGTTTGAGACTGTCCCTTAGTACCATCAATTTTAAGTAAGGGGCACCGCAACAGTCAGGAGCATTACAAGAATAGATCAACTACATTTGTTTTTTCATACTATCTCATGATAATCACGTACTTAATATACACTACATGTTTTCATGAATACATTTCTACATAGATTAACATGACATACACACAAATATTTTTATTAGCCTACCTGGTTTAATCTCTTTCCTTTTTCCCGTTTGTTTTTTGTTTTGTTTTTTTGTTTTTGTCAATGTTTCATATTTCACTCAACAGTTCATTGAACAATTCTTGAACATGATGCAAACAAATCAATAAATCAACTCAGGTTAGTGGCCCTATTGAGTTTTCTAACATCTTAATTATATTATAAGGATCAATAATATCCTCTGAATGCTCAATGGGATAGTTTTCTATCTATTTATTATTACTATTATTATGATTATCATTTTTTGTTTTATCATATTATATTATTTTTTCAATTTCATTTTTACTATTATCATTATTATATCATTATTTTGGTTCATTATCTTCATATTTCTTCTTTTTTGCAAGTATTATTATGCTCTAACAGCAGCAATTTGTGGTTTAATATCTATTCGCTATAGACTCAATTTAATATATGTATTTTACCATCTTACCAATTTTTACATGTTCAGTTGTTTTATTATCATTTTGACTTTTTAACACAGCATCATCCCTTTTATGCATTTATTATTATTATTATCATCATTATTATTATTGTTATTTTTATTTTTAACACATGTTTATTACATACACCAATTATTAATCTGGTGGTCTGCCTGATCCTTGGTTTCAATCCTCATGTCCTGCGTCTCCCTAGTAATTTTTCAGAGTTTTTATTGTATATTTATGTGATCCCCATAACTATTTTAAAGGACTTATAGCTTATGTATACTGCTCTATATCAGTTTACACAGTTATAAGGGTAATCACTTTGGCAATTGCAATGATTTACTTATTTTTTAATGTATTTATGGTATTAATCTAATTGTTTATGTTTTCCATGTATTGTTTGTTATATTATTTATTCCATTAATTATTTATATTTTTAATTTAACATTATGTACTATTCCCCTGTTTTTAAGCTTTGTACCCCCTGAAGAAGGCGTCCCACGCCGAAACGCGTCGGGGTCTCTGACCTTCATCATTAAAGGCTCTACAAACATCCACATCTTCGTATCTTGCTCCTTTGTGTTTCCGGGGGGGAGGGAGGAGACACTTTGGAGGCGGGCAAGTTACTTAGTTGCGTTTCAATTAAGTTATAGCTTGGGACACTTACAAAGTGGCTGTTACATTTGTATTTGTTGTTAGTAACAATGTTGCTGGGGAGAAGGTGACTATGGAAGTGCAACTTATTTTTTCTTCCTTTAAATGAGTCCTGGCCCATGTAATTTCTCGGGTAGGGCAGGAAAGGGGGAGGAAGGGGCTTGTAGCTGGGCCGGTATGCCCAATGAAGGGGGGGGGGGGACTCACTCAGGGGTATAGAGGCGTGGGGAAGACTGGAGGGGACGGTAGAGGGTGAATAGAACTCTTAGGTAGCTGGGGGACAGGGTATGGCGAGGTGAGTGTGCTAGGGGTGGGCCCGATGCCAATGGAAGTGTCCGACCTGTTGGACGGACTGGATAGGATGGAGGGGGGCGGTGGGGGGGATGGGGGAGGTAATCAGGGGAGGGAGGGTTCACACTCCGGGGTTTAAGAATTGGCAGCATAAAATTACCAGGGTAGATATGAGTGGGGGGCTTCAGGCTGGGGGAGCCCCTCCGGTACGCTTAGATTTTTCGTTTTGGAAAAGCCTTGACACTGCCCCATCCACTTGAGGGTCATTACCTGGAATGTCTGTGGACTAGGTAACCCCATTAAAAGATATAAAGTACTCCAAGCACTGGCCCGACACAACTGCGATATAGCCCTGATACAGGAAACCCACCAGTCGGCTGAAGAGCATAGCAAGCTGTGCAGGTCCTGGGTGGGACAGGTCTGGGGATCCCCGGCTACTGGGAATAAGGGGGGAGTTGTTATCTTGGTTCACAAGCGGATTCGTTTTGTGGCGGAGACGGTTATTGCGGATGAGGTGGGTAGGTCTCTGTTAATTTATGGTCAGTTAGAAGGGAAGCCGGTGATTCTCGGGGCCCTTTATGGGCCTAATGTAGCTGATTTTGGTTTTTATAGCAAGGCGGCCTCCAGACTGGAGCAGCTCCCCGAGTGCCCCTTGATCCTGGGGGGGGACTTTAACGGGGTTATGGATGTAGGCCTAGATACATCTCGAGGGGGGGGGACGAGAGAGAGGGGGCTGTCCTCACGGTTGCTACAACGCTTCTGTACGCAATTGGGAGTAATTGATCCGTGGCGGTTGTTACATACCACGGAGAAAGACTTTACACATCAATCTAGAGCCCATGGCACCAGTGCCCGTATAGATTATTTGTTTCTATCAAAGGAGCTATTTGCTCATACGGAGGCAGCTCACATTGGCCCCTTGGAGGTCTCCGATCACGCTTTGGTCTGGCTGGATTTGAACTGGGGGGGCGATAATGCTCGGACGCGTATTTGGTGGTTTCCCTTGGGATTGTACCACGATGCGCAGTTCCGGCAATTTCTTCGTCAACGGTGGACGGAATTTGTGAGCGATCACCGAGTCCACGAGGATGATCCTGAATTGATTTGGGAAACGGCGAAGGTGGTTCTTAGGGGAGATATCATCGGTTATGCCGCACGAAAGCGTCGGATACTCGCGGAACGTATCATGGCACTGGAGCAACAGGTCACTAAACTTCGGCGTCGCTGTGCCCAAATACCGTCGGCTGAGAATAGGAGGAGGCTTTGGGAGGCCCAAGTTGATCTCAACGAACTGTTGCATCAGAAAGCCAAGAAATCGATTCTTTATTACCGCTATCGGTTGTACTGCTATGGTGACAAGCCTGGGAAATTGTTGGCTCGTTGTCTGAGGGGCAGACGGGGCTCTACCATGGTGGCGGGCCTCCGGGATGACAAGGGCACCGTGCACAAGGCGAATGGGGATATTGCCAGGGTTTTTCGGGATTTTTTTCAGTCACTCTACAAGGGTGAGGCGGGGCCCGGTGCGTTCCTGCCAGACTACTTGCGAGATCTGACTTTGCCACGGCTTACTGAGGCGCAGAAGGGAGCGCTGGATCAGCCTCTTACCTCCCAGGAGATACAATTGGCCATCTCGGCGGCTAGTTGCTGCAAGGCCCCCGGACCGGACGGCATGAGTGCGGAATTTTACAAGATACTGGGTGACTGTGTCAGTCCGGTGTTACGAGAGGTGTTCAGTGTGCGGGGGGACCAGGGGGCTTTTCGATGGGGACAGAACCATGCCTATATTACTCTGATTCCCAAACCGGGTAAGGACCCACTGCTAGCAGCCTCGTACCGGCCTATTTCCCTTATTAATTTCGACTTAAAGGTTCTGGCGAAAGTTTTGGCTCTTCGGTTGGCCGACGTCTTGGGGAGTTTAGTTCATGAGGCACAAGTGGGCTTTGTTAAGGGGCGATATGCCGTGCGTAATCTCCGGAAAATCCTGGCCTCCTTGGAATGGGTACATGCGCAACAGATACCCTCATTACTGGTCAGCTTCGATGCCGAAAAGGCATTTGATAGGGTGAATTGGCAATATCTATGGGGGCTGTTGCCATGTTACGGCATCGGAGATGTCTTTTGCAACATGGTGCAGAGTTTATATCTGACACCGACAGCGGGGATTATGTGCAATGGAGTACTTTCAGAGGGGTTCGCTCTGGAGAGGGGTACGCGTCAGGGCTGCCCCCTCTCCCCACTGTTATTTGTTCTCTCTCTGGACCCCTTGATTCGTAAAATTGTTCAATCGGGTATGATCAAGGGTGTGGAGATGGGATCGCAGGAGTTCATAATTTCAGCTTTTGCAGATGATCTGTTAGTCCACGTGACCTCCCCAGTAGCTTCTCTTCAGAGTCTTTTAGAGGAATTTGGGCGATTTGGGACTTTGGCGGGTCTCCGTATCAATTATGCTAAATCGGAAGCGTTGGATATTCTAGGGCATCTTCGTGGATCCTGGGGGGAGATCTTTCCCCTCCGGTGGGCAGTGGAGGAATTTGTTTACTTGGGTATCGTGATGCCTCGTCAACCCCAGGAGCTATATAGACGCAATCTGGACCGCATATTGCGGCGTTTGACGACACAGTTGCAGGCCTGGGAGTATCTTCCTTTGTCTCTGTCTGGGAGAATTGCGGCGGTACAGATGGTTATATTACCACGTATCCTTTACTGGTTGCAGACCTTGCCGGTTTGGTTCTTACGTCGGGATTTGCGCCGTGTGGAAGTCTCTCTTAAGGGGTTCCTCTGGAGAGGGCAGCGGGCTCGGGTCCCGTGGGATAGGTTATTGGGGAAATGGAAAGTGGGGGGTATGGGGCTGCCGGACTTAAAGCTGTATGCCTTGGCGTGCCAAGCGAGACATTTAGGAGATTGGTTAGGGGGGACGGAGGACTATACGCCTCGGGCTGTGGAGGAGTGTTTAGTGGCACCGTGGACTTTATTGGGGGTGTTGCATGGGCGACATAGTGATTTGCCGGAGGCGGTTAAGAGGAGCGCCTTAGTGGGCTCGGCTAGACGCACCTGGCAACAGCTTAATAAGTATTGGACGGCGCCCTGGGGTGTTTCTAGTTGGCTACCCCTTCAAGGGAATGCCCAGTTCCTCCCGGGGTCCGACACGAAGGTGTTTAGAGACTGGGGGGCCCGCGGTATACGGACGGTGGGACATCTCGTCGAACCCTCGGGATGCTGCAAGTCCTTTTTGGCCCTGAGCCGCGAGTACGAGTTACCTACTCGACATTGTTTTGCTTATATGCAAGTCGCTCACTACGTGGCCTCACTACCGCGGGATGCGCTGCACATTGACCGCTCGGCCACGATTATGGAATTTTTCGGGATAGGGGAGGATAGTCCCCCATCCATTTCGCAGTTGAAGAGTCGGTTGGATTGCTATAGGGTACTTCCCAATTATCGGGGGGTCGAGTTGGCTTGGGCTGCTGAATTGGGAGGGGAGGTGGCCCCAGGAATGGTCGGCAAGGCTTTGAAACGGATTGTTCGAGTGGCGCAGGGGGCCCGGTGGAGGGAGATCCAATTTAAGTGTGTGACCCGAGCTCACTTTTCACCACGGCGGGCCTTTCGGAGTCAGTTGGGGACGGATGGTAGCTGCCCTCGTTGTTCGGCTCACTTGGCGACTTTGCTGCATATGTGGTGGGGCTGTCGTAGACTGCGGCCCTATTGGGCGAAGATACGGGATTTTCTTAGTCGGCTGTTGCAGCACCAGGTTAGATGGTCCGGCTCCTTTGTGGTTTTGGATCAGCTGGCGGTCCCCGTGCCCGCGAAGGCAGGGGAGCGAATGCTCTTGCGGAAGGCTTGTCTGGTGGGTAAAGGGCCGATTCTCCGGTTGTGGAGGGAAAATCAGCCGCCGACCTTCAGCGAATGGCGGAACAATTTCCACCATTTGATGTTGCTGGAGCGCTGGCTTGCGAGGGGCAGTGTCAAGCGCTGGTCAGGGTTCCTGTCAATTTGGGAGCCCTATATTCAGCAACTAGGGGCGCGTAGCCGTAATGAAATTCTTCAAATGGGGAGTTGAATGGATGAGGGGGAGGAGAGGTGGATATATCGTGCTTCCAATTCAGTATTAGTTCTTTTTGCTGCAGAGGGAGTGTGGGGGGAAGGGGGGGAGGGGAGGGGAGGGAGGGTATAATATGATAAAAGACACCTGTTGTACTTTTCTGAGGTCATCCGGAGGGGATAAGAGTACCCCCCCTCGTGGAGACCTGGTTCACTGTTTTTGTATGCTTGCATTTACTGGTGGAATAAATAAAGATTAAAAAAAAAAAAAAAACATGAGGACAGTATGGAGATCATTCAGAGAGGCGGATAGCGAGGCTGTACATCCCAGTGGGATGTGCAGCCCCACTATCCATCCTGCCCCGATTCCGCATCCTGTTTCCCCCAGCATGTCCAGAGCCTCAGTGTGTGCAGAGCTGGAGGGAGCGGATTGGGGGCAGGTGGAGGCGGCCGGATGTAGATGGCCGATTCGGATCACAGCCCTGTACGTCCTGTGGGTGAGGGCAAAACACACTGCTTATTCCACCTTCGGGGTCGAATAAGCAGCCATGAAGGTGGAGATCAGGTTCTGATTCCCCCCCCCACCCCATGGCCAGGATCATGCAACGGCAGGTCCTCGCCACCTGATCTGGGCCATGGCCGGCCCCATAGAGAGTTGGGCGGCAGGGAATCGGGGTGGGGAGGAGAGACACCGATGAGGCAGGCCTAGAGAGCGGTGGGGTGGATGCCCCCACAGGTATGCAGGGGCACACTGGGCCGTCTCAGGGCCTGATCCTGCACCCACAGGAACGTCTGGGTGTGGGACCGTCCTGCTTGGGGGCATCCAGACAGCCCAGACATACCCTTTATGGAAGGGAAGATTAGATAGAAATATGACGGCAGAAAAAGACCATATGGCCTGTTTAGTGCCCTGCGCATAGGGCACTAAACATAGAAATATGACGGCAAAAAAAGATCATATGGCCTATGTTTAATGCCCTGTGCGCAGGGAAAGGGGAAGAGCATGCCAGAGAATAGGGACTATGAGGAAGAAAGCTGTGCATCTGGTGGTTTCCAGCCTGGCACGAGAGGCAGGGGGACATCTAGTCGATTGTGCTTCGAGTACAGGGCCCTGGCTGGGGCATGGAAAGAGATCACGGAGGATAGATAGGTGGGAGTGTCTGTGTATAGCGCCTTGTGAGTCAGGATGAGGATTTTGAAATTGATACGATGATGGATAGGAAGACAGTGTTGCTGGAATAAAAGCAGAATAATGTGGTCGAATGTGCTAGCATGACAAAGAATACAGACGGTAGTATTTTTTGAAGTCTGTAATATTTTTAGCTCGGATTGGAATAGACCTGCATAAATGGAACTTCAGTTATCTAATCGGGAATTTATGTAGCTGAAGGTAGATCAAATTGCTGGAGGAGTTGCGCTTTATGTTACAAAGGGCATTGAGTCACACAGGATTAAAGTTTTGCAGAAACAAAATACACTGTAGAATATTTATGGATAGAAATTCTATGTAAAAAGGGGAAGACAATAGAAACATAGAAACATGACGACAGAAAAAGAACACATGGCCTATAGTCTGCCCTGCCATATCAACCACTACAACAGTCCCCTTTTTTCCCTTAGAGATCCTCTGTGTTTGTCCCATGCTTCTTTGAATTCAGATACTGTCCTCATCTCTACCATCTCCACTGGGAGACTATTCCATGGATCCACCACTCTTTCCGTAAAGAAATATTTTCATGTATCACTCCTGAATCTATCCCCTCATCCCATATCCCCTTGTAGCAGAGCTTGCTTTCAATTGAAAAAAGGCTCTCCCCTCCTGTGCATTTATGCCACGGAGGTATTTAAATGTCTCACTCATATCACCTCTATCCTGCCTTTCCTCTAAAGTGTGCATATTAAGATCCTTTAAGTTTGTCCTAATATGCTTTATAATGAAAACCACTAACCCTTTTACTACTAACTCCAGCTTTTTATATCCTTTTGAAGGTGCAGTCTCCAGAATTGCACACAATACTCCAAATGAGGTCGCACCAAAGACTTATACAGAGGCACTATCACCTCCTTTCTTCAGCTGGCCATTCCTCTCCCTATGCATCCAAGCATCCTTCTAGCTTTTGTTGTTGCCTTTTCTACCTGTTTAACTACTTTAAGATCATCAGACACAATCATGCCTAGGTCCCGTTCTTCTTTGGTGGACAAAAGTACTTCACTCCCTATACTATATTGCTCCCTTGGATTGCTGTAGCCCAAATGCATGACCTTGCATTTTTTAACATTAAAACTCAGCTGCCAAATTCTAGACCATTCAAGCTTAGCTAGATCCCTCCTCATGTCATATCTACACCTTCCTGGGTGTCTACTCTAGTGCAGATTTTGCATGACCTTGGAGAACGTCTTTGGGGCGGTGGAGGGCCCGAAAGGTAGGCAAGGCAAAATGCAGATACTACTGCTGATCCGCCCAGATCAGGATATGAAAGTACACCTTGGCCAGATCTAGAGAATTCAAGAATTCCCCTTGGCACACTACTTGAATCACAGAGTACAAGGTTTAAATCCAAAAGCACAGGACGCAGAAGTGCTCATTGACCTCCTTGAGGTCCAGAATGGGCTGGAAGGAACCATCCTTCTTTGGCACCAAGAAATAGATGGAGTATCTGCCCTTGTCCTGCTCATCCGGGGGGACAGGCACCATTGCCTTTAGATCAGGGGTCTCAAACACGCGGCCCGCGGGCCGCATGCGGCCCGCGGGAGAAGGTTGTGCGGCCCGCAACGGCTTCTGCTGCTGCCGTTGCCGAATCGACGGTCAATTAAAAAAAAATAAAAAACTGGCTTCTGCTGCTCTGTCCTGCGGCCCGTTCCCCTCTGCGCGAGAGCCCTGAATGTGCTTCCTCTGCGGCGTGCTTTTCAAGCCGCGAAGGGAGTATTTCCCTCTCGCGAGGCTTGAAAAGTGAATAGGCTTAAGCCGCGCGAGAGGGAAATACTCTCTTCGCGGCTTAAAAAGCATGCCGCAGAGGAAGCACACTCAGGGCTCTCGCGCAGAGGGAAAGGGGCCGCGGGACAGCTGATTTTCTGCTGCAGCAGAAGCCAGCAGCAGAAGCCAGGTTGTTTTTATATTTTACGGGGGGGGGGGTATGACTGGAAATGGGCTATTGGCAGGGGGGGGGGTATGACTGGAAATGGGCTATTGGCAGGGGGGGGGGTATGACTGGAAATGGGCTATTGGCAGGGGGGGGTATGACTGGAAATGGGCTATAGGGGGGGGGGTTATGACTGGAAATGGGCTATTGGCAGGGGGGGTATGACTGGAAATGGGCTATTGGCAGGGGGGGGTATGACTGGAAATGGGCTATTGGCAGGGGGGGGGTATGACTGGAAATGGGCTATTGGCAGGGGGGGGTATGACTTGAAATGGGCTATTGTCTGGGGGGGGTCTGACTGGAAATGGGCTATTGGCAGGGGGGGGTATGACTGGAAATGGGCTATTGGCAGGGGGGGGGTATGACTGGAAATGGGCTATTGGCAGGGGGGGTATGACTGGAAATGGGCTATGGTGGGGGCTAGGACTGGAAATGGGCAGGTGGGGGTTAGGAAGGACTGGAGGTGGGCTGATGGGGGGAGTTAGGACTGGTAATGAGCTATGGAGGGGCTGACTGAAATGGGGTAATGGGGGTTAGGGCTGGAAGTGGGCTATTGGCAGGGGGGGTTATGACTGGTAATGGGCTATGGGGGGTCTAGGACTGGTAATGTGCTGGGGGGTTGCTAGGACTGGAAATGGGCTGAGTGGAAGGGGGCTTGAACTGCAAATGGCTGATGGGGAGGGGGGCTTGGAATGGAAATGGGCTGTGAGGGGAGGGAGCTAGGATTGGAAATGGGCTGATGGGGGGCTAGGATTGGAAATGGGCTGATGGTGAGGCTAGGATAGGACTGGAAATGGACTGATGCAGGGACTAGAAGGGAGCGGATGCTGGGTGGGGCTGGAACTAGAAGGGAGTTGATGTTGGGGGAGGATTAGAATGGGATGGAGCTGGGAAAGTGAAATGGAGAGAGGGGAAAAATATTTTGTCTGGGAGAGAAGACAAATCTACAATTGGCCAGGTATTGTGAGAGTAAGTGGGGATTGAGGATGGAGGGATAAAATTTGAGTGGATGAAATAGGAATGAGGAAAGAGAAAAAGGAGAAAGATTAGTATGTTAAAGCAGATGTAGAGAGAGAATGGAAAAAAAACTAGGAGAGAAGAAAGGGCAAATGGAAGCAGACGATGGAGAGTTAGCAGAAGACATGAAGAAACCAGAAGAAAGTGGCTGGAACAATTGCAACTGAAAAAAATGCACAAAGGTAGAAAAATCTCTCTTTATTTTGAATTTATTAACTGGAATATGTCAGCTCTGGGAAATGTGCATCATTAATGTTTGCGCTTTGTTTAGTACAAGAGGAAATTAATTTATAGTTTTATTTCTACAGTGTTGTTGTACATTCCAAGTTTGGCTTTTGGGGTTCCCAGTTTAATTATTGTCTTCTTGTTTCTAAATCTTTTAGTCTTTCTTTATCCATACTCATTAAAGAGGCATGTTTACTAAAAGTTAGTGTATGGTAACATTATGCAAATATTTATGCAAATGAGGTCCCTTATGCAAATGAGGCCCCGCGTCTTATGCGGCCCCCGGGTTACTTTACAAGTCCTCATTTGGCCCTCAAAGCAATTTGAGTTTGAGACCCCTGCTTTAGATGAAACAATTTATCCAAGGTAGTCTGCACTGTGACACCTTTGATCACAGACCCACAAGGGGAAACGATGAAGGTATCAGGAACCGGCTCTTTGCATTCGAGGACATAGCCAAACTGAATGGTAACTAGTACCCAGCAATTCTTTGTAACCTGGGCCCATTCCTGAGAGAAGAGATGAAGCCTGATGTCCACTGAATGCACCAGGGAATGGGCCCCCTAATCTTCATTGTGCAGCCAGGGAAGGTCCTCCTCTGGAGGCGACCGGTTCCCTGGGCCCATGTGCTCCATGAAGAGACGGAGAAAGAGCCTGAGGCCCTGAAGCAGAAGGGAAGAAAGGTTTTCCAGCTCGGTAATGATGAACCGAGACCCCCATGAATCTGGCCAGTGCGCCCTTGGTGATCGGGTGGAGGCTGGTGAGAAAGGGGCACTAGCCCACTTGACAGGCCCCTTGGGCCTGTCTTCCATGAGACAGTAAGATTTTATCTTGCCTAGGTCCTTCACCAGCTTCGCCAAATCAGAACCAAACAGAAGCATCCCCTTTAGGTCAGTTGCACAACTGGGTTTTGGAGGATGTGTTCGCCGCCCAGTGATGGAACCAAGTCATGCATGGCAGCAGAAAGGAAGGTTGTAGCCAACTCCAAAAGAGAAGTAGTATCATCAGGTGGATGAGACTGAATCCAATGGAGCAGGGCTCAAGACATCAGGCTGGTACATACCCACAGCTATGGAATAGCCTCCGCCATGGCAAACTAGCTCCTCAGCAAGGAATCAACCTTGCGGTCCAGAACATCTTTTAAAGCTGATCCACATTCCCCCATGACTTGTGCATCCACATTGGGAATGCCAAACCACTCGCTGCGTTCCTCCTCTGGTAGATCTTCTTATACACCCTTAACCCTTTAGGTAGAGAGTCGAGAAAGTCCTAGTCTGACCAGATTATATCTTTGATCACTTCCTGGAATGGGAAGACAACAGTGGTTTTCTGCACCCTTTTTAAGGAGTGGGTGTACCTTTGGCTCCTGCTCCATGCCAGAAGCATCTGTTAAGTTCAAGGCAGATAAGGCCCTGGTAATCAATGCTGTCAGCTCCTCATTCCAGAATAGGCGGATCATGCCAGCCTCTGCATTATCTTCTGAAGATGAGAGCACGTCCTCATCCACATCAGAGCCCAATACTGATTCATCTGAATCTGAGGCATAGTCAACACCTCTGACAGCTCTCAACTGTTCCCCACCTCCAGGGAGTGTCCCGCGTCAGGGATCCTAGCCAAAGGCAATCAAACAGGGCTTCTACTTTCAGCCTGTCTGGCCCAAAAGTGTGTCCAGGTACTCCTAGAGGCTGCAGGGTTTGAATTTCCATGTCAGGAGGACCAGGCTTGTTGCAAAAAGGAAAAGGATTCCAGAATCCGGAAGCTCTCCTCTTGGATAAGGCTCCCCAGGGAGCATAGCCATCACAGACCCTCTAGAGGATGAAGAGTGTCTCACAGCACGGTCGCCAGAGCATCCAGCCGGTTGAACATACATACCCTTAGTGCCATCCTGCACCTCCTGCCCTGAGGCAGATAAGGACAGACTAACTACAGCCCCCGGCTGAGAGGGGGAAAGCATGCCCTTCAGGGGTAACCCAGAAGTTGCCATATAGGAAGAGCAGAGTCCAGAATCCAAAGATGAGGCTCTTCGCTTGCCAAAAGTCAAAGTTTCCTGGATGAAGACACAGAGAGTTAGGATAAGTATCACAAGAGTGGGCACTAGGGCTGCATCGGCGCACAAGCATTCATTAAGTGCAATTTTATGTAACATGCGTTAAAGGTGCTAGGGAAGGAGTGCGCTTCGGAGGCGCTTAGGCAGAATGCATGGTCCCCCAGGTGCACAAAAGCAAAAACATTATTAACGTGTGCAGAAAACAGTGAGAAACCACCGCACAAGCCCAACGGTTGCTAGCAGTCCGCCCCAAATTGAGTCTCTCAGAGACAGAACCAGGAGCTCCAAACAAGGACAATAACAAGGTAATGACTTGATACTTACCCCCTAGGAGCACCAGGTGAAAGATCAGTGCTGGGTTCAGTTCTACTCCCATGAAACTGCTTCATTGGCTAGGTTTATTTTTAACAGCACTGTGTGAATGGTGGCTAGCAGGCATTTCACTCTGAGATCCTTCACAGAAGGATCTGCCTAGATGTGGTGTATTTATATTTCAGTACAGCATTTGACACTGTTCCACATAGGCAACTTATAAACAAATTAAGCACCCTTGGGATGGACCTAAAGTTACTGCATGGGTTAGAAAATGGTTGAGTGGGAGGCGACAAAGAATAAAGGTAAATGGAGTTCACTCTGAGAAGAAGATTACCAGTGGAGTGCCGCAGGGATCTGTCCTTGGTCTGATTCTTTTTAACATCTTTGTCAGTGATATTGCGGAAGGGCTGTCGGGTAAGGCTTGCCTCTTTGCAAATGATACTAAAATCTGCAACAGAGTAGACACCCAGGAAGGTGTAGATAACACAAGGAGGGATCTAACCAAGCTTGAAGAATGGTCTAGAATTTGGCAGCTGAGATTTAATGCTAAAAAATGTAAGCGATTGCATTTGGGCTGCAACAATCCAAGGGAGCGGTACAGTATAGGTGGTGACGTACTTCTATCCACAAAAGAAAAACGGGACTTAGGCATGATTGTGTTTGATAATCTTAAAATAGCTAAACAGGTACAAAGGCAACAGCAAAAGCTAGAAGAATGCTTGGGTGCATAGGGAGAGGAATGGCCGGGAGAAGAAAGGAGGTGATAGTGTCTCTATATAAGTCTTTGGTGCGACCTCATTTGGAGTATTGTGTGCAATTCTGGAGACCGCACCTTCAAAAGGATATAAACAGGTTGGAGTTGGTGCAGAGGATGGCTATTAAAATGGTTAATGGTCTTCATTATAAAGCTTATGAAGACAGACTTAAGGATCTTAATATGTATACTTCAGAGGAAAGGCAGGACAGTGGTGATATGATTGAGACATTTAATACCTCTGTGGCATAAATGCACAGGAGGAGAGCCTCTTTCAAATGAAAGCAAGCTCTGCTACAAGGGGACATAGGATGAGAGTGAAAGGGAACAGACTCAGGAGTAATATGTGGAAATATTTCTTTACGGAAAGAGTGGTAGATGCATGGAATAGTCTCCCAGTCGAGGTGGTAGAGATGAGGACAGTATCTAAATTCAAAAAAGCTTAGGACAAACACAGAGGCTCTCTAAAGGAAAAAAGAAGATTCTTGTAGTGGGTGATATGGAAGGGCAGACTAGATAGGCCATGTGGTCTTTTTCTGCCATCATGTTTCTATGTTTCTTCTGCAATCTTCTAGAGAGAGCAGGGGGGAATGGAGGAGGAGGGTGGGGGTGCTGAGGTTGTGTGAGGCTGCTGTACTCTTTCAGACTCTTCCAAATCCTTCCAAATTGTGGCTGCTCAACAGGCCCTTATCATGATAAGGAAGTAGAGCTGAACCAATTTTTACCTCCTCCTATGGCCTCCGAAAAGACTGCAGTCTATTGGAGCCTCCCATGTTGTGCTCAAGTGAGAGAGTCACCTTTTTAGGGCTCAAGATGGTTGTTCACTAGCATTTAATCAATCTCTTTTCCTCTCAATCCTCAGATCTACAGCGAGGAGAAAATCCATTCACCATCTGCTGGAGACAAAGAAATGCTGAAGGGACCTCTGGTGGCTGAGGCACATAGAGGCATAGGAGTGATGCCATTGAAACTTGTGCTTTTCATTGTTTTTTTGTCGCCACCAATCTGCTGGTAGGGGAACACAACCCACTTGTTTGAGGTGGTCTAGTCGGCCATTATGAAATGTGCAATTTACCTATGCTTAATGAAAAGCTTCAGGCTCTCACCTGCTGTTGAGAGGTGCACCAGCTTAAAAAAGGGCACAAGACAACTAGCTGGAAGTCCAAATTTAGCCTCCAAAATTACCAAGATTTTGAAATAAATTTGATAGTCAATGGGTAGTCAGTGCAACTCATACAAACAGAGTAATGTGATCGGATCTAGACTTTGGTAATAAACCCCTAGCTGCCAGGTTTTGCATCAGCTGTAAAGCTTTTATGGTGGAATCAGGAAGGCCTACTAATACTACACTACAATAGTACAGACAAGGAAAAAGCACTGAAAAACAGTTCGATAGTCTGGCTCCAAGAGAAAAGGCTGCAGGAGACATAAAATACTAATCTTGGAGAATGATTTTTGCACAACTTCACTTACATAAGAAAGCACAGTCAAATGCTGATCAAGCATTTCTATGACATGCCAGAAAATTTACATCCGATCAAAGAAGGTTGGCATGTTTTATGTTCTTCCATGTTAACATCTTTACTGGCTTTTTGGTGTTTTATTTTTTATTTAGCTCATGTCTCTCTGGCACTAGTTTAAGGCAAGTTACATTCAGATACAATATGTATAATTATTGTTAGTCTGCCAGGAAATCACAGGCAATCAATATAGTAAGGGCTTGAAGACTCTCTCTTATTTTTCTATTTAGGAAAATGGAGCAGGGATCATTAAAAATTGAGAAGATAGTTATATAGAGGGCAACTTTCAAAACCAAGGTTTTTTTGGAGCGGATACTTGGTGATACTGGGTACAGGCACCTTTTCCATTGCCTGCTAAAATTGACCCATGGCCCTCGTATATTAATAAAAGAGCCTTGCATATGAGTACAAGAACCTTTTTTGGCTAGGAAAAATGTACTGTTCAAAACTAAACGTGGGATGAAAAGTCCCCGAGTAGTTTTACCATCAGATTTTGCATCAGTTCTCAAAGAGAAAGTACATATGAACTCTTCCTTTAAAGATTTTCCTTTAAAATTGCCCAAACTACACCCCCATCACAAATAGTGTTGGTCTCCATGTGCAAATAACAGTATACTAAAATTACATTTACATGTGTATTCTAATCTCCATGTGCAAGTGCCTTTGTTTACATGGAGATTCTTCTAAACAACCCCAAAGGCACCAAACTGATCCACAACGCATGCACATGTTCCCATGTTTTTTTACCTGTGGGAATGGCTTTGAAAAATGCCTCCAGATGTTGAACCAAGGGTAAACATTTCTGGTAGATGTTCTACTGAAACATGTAGGACACATATATTATAGCAGGTCTCCAATCTGAGATCAGTCAGCCATAGTAAAATTATTATCTTTTTTAAGTAGGTGTATAATAAATATACCCTCAGAAGGGGCAAATAACATTTTAATAAGGCTATTTTCTCCATAGTTTGGAGCTTGCTGTATATCTAGAGGTTTTAGTCGATATTCTTTTGCTGTTCCAGTCACCTGATTATCCTCATGCTCATGCAGTGCCAAACTGGAAATATCTTACCTTTAATAAAAGTTTGCAAACTTTTAGGATTTAGAAAGCTGTGTAATTAATTTTGTTATTTTAAATCTTCTTACGCAAGCAGACTACAATCCATAAGACACCCATGGCTTTGAAACATGTTACTAGGAGTGCCACGAGCTGTAAAGAACAATTAGGTGAAATGAACGTCAGCAGCAGCTGCTATAATTTCCATGGCAACGAACTGCTAGTCACTGTTATTATCACAGCAATGACTCCAATGTACTTTACTTTGCCAGTATATTTCCAAACGGTGTTAAGTAAACTATGAAAGAGCATTCATTTTGGGATGAGAGCCATAGCTTAATACTGAACTAGAAAACTGGTACTGAAAAATGACCAAATGAAAAAAAAGGGTTATCAAAGGCACTTCACTTGTACTTGCTAAGTTTTATTAAAGTGTATTGCATTTATAATTATGACGAATGTGATACCTCCCATAAATCCAACTCCTTGCCCTTGTTCAGGGAAGGGAGATAAGACACGAAGGGAACTGATGAGAAGAG
The DNA here is from genome assembly GCA_033557465.1 of Ichthyophis bannanicus. Taxonomy (NCBI): domain Eukaryota; kingdom Metazoa; phylum Chordata; class Amphibia; order Gymnophiona; family Ichthyophiidae; genus Ichthyophis; species Ichthyophis bannanicus. The sequence continues at coordinate 556,938,507 of CM066034.1, read as the reverse complement.
ACAAAGTATGGCAGTAGGATTCTCCTGTGGCTGTTGCGATAGCATAAAGGCCAAGCTGGGTCACCCTGAATGTCACTGGGCTCTGGTGAAGCTATAGCGGTCCTAACAAGGCATAGGTGGATATAAATTGCTAAACAAAAACAAAGGAAGTGCAAACAGACAGATCACAATGGATTATATGGAAAGGAAACATAATTACAAAATGGGAAACTGAAAGGGAAAATGTAGACTTCTGCAGCTAGCATCATGATCTTTGGAGTTTTCTGGGTCATGCTGCATCTTAGTAAGTGGAAACGTCGTTTCCACTTACTACGACGCGGAATGACATGGTAAACCGCAAAACTGTAACATCAGGGAAGAGGAATAAGGCAGAAGAAATAATTGAGGCCATGCAATAACTAAATATTAGGACTTGATTTTATAGCAGGATACCTATGTGATAAGTCCAGAATCGCACCTATTTTAAACCTATTTCATAAAGGTAACACAGGCACCTATGCGCCTTTATAAAATAGGCTCCTACATACAATCCCAATAGTGTAAGAATGCCAAGCACAAATTTACACCTACTCTAAAGGTGGTATACATTTGTGTATGTACATTGCAAGCTCACCTCTGCTCACTTAACACACCTAGGAATGCCTATGCAGAAAAGGAGGCACATACTTTACATGTATGTACTTTTTATGGATGTATACAGTCATGTAATTTTATAAAAAAATTATACAATTACCATTTTAGTAAGTCTAGTAGATGTAAGAATAGTAGATGTAGTAGATGTAAGAATAAAAGGCAATGTAAGAAATATACATAAAAAGACTATATAAAGAGCTATTTTGACATGGATATTAACCACAGAGTAAGACAGGAAGCTCAGAAACAAAATGTCTCCAAGAACATACAGTATACTGGCAGGGATTTTACAAAAGGTTCCATGTTCAGTAGAACTTTTTGTAAACTACAGGGGGAGCTGAGTACCTCCTGACTTGGATGTTCTATTTCCTACCCAGATGCACTGTGAAAAACTGGGTTACATCTGACTGCAGACATCAGGTTACTTATAGAACCATGATAGATAGTAGTCTATCCTAAAGGACTCCAGAAACTGCAGACTCAAACAAGTCAGACAGACTTCCAGAGTTCTAAGGTAGTGCCTTAGCTGCAGGTGGACGAATAAGTCTTTTTTTTTAAATATCGGTTAATGCTCTGTCGCAATTACTGAAATAAATTCCCCTTTCCTATAGGCCACTTGAGCTACCTCCCAAACTCCCCAGTCAGACTATGCTTTAAAAACTTTAAGAGTAAATGCTGAGAATAAAGTAAACGATAGTTTCTGAAACACTATGAAAGGAAACATGATTAGCTGTCATCGCAGTACTAATGCAGGAAAGGTTGTGCCACAATGACAGCTAACGTGGTGGAAATGCAGCTGAAGTTGGCTAATTTTGTGCAGTAGAGGAGGGGGAGGCGGGATCAGGGCAGGGAAAAGGCATGTGTAAATTGACATTTCACAACTTTTAGGTGCTGGCACTTACATATATATGTGGACCATTTTGCCTGCCTGTGCGTGTTCATGCTGCCAATGATCAATAGAAGCTGCTATCTTTAATTAGATTTGGGAGGGAAATAATGGAGCATTAAAGAGTATAACCCTCTTAAACCCTCTTGTAAAGAGCTAGCTGAAATAAGCACTTTTTAAAACCTATACATGTCAGGGAGAAGCTGTAAATCTTGACAAGGACAATTTTGATCATACATGTGCATGCCCTATATGAAATGGGGAATACATGTGTAATTTTCTTCTCTACCCAAGCACGCCCCGACATGTCCACTTGCAATTTCAACGTATTATGGGCATCGGCATGTAAATGTAGACCTTTCTAAAATCACCATTCACACGTGGATGCCATTTACATGTGTAAATGCTGTTTTTTTTTACACATGGAAATTGCAAGTAAGTCTCCAGTTGCCACGGGTTGCCAAGTTAATACCAAAAATATAGCACAACAGCTGCTGAAGTTGTGTGATTCAAAAAATCTCTATCATCATAGAGAATCAGGATTTTGAGTGGGTCACAGCATTGAGTCAGCCTTATGGACTATATATAATTAAACTCTGACACATCTGGATGCTTAGAAAGATATACTACCAACTCAATTAAATCTAAGTGCAGCATTTGACTTGGTCAACCACTCACTTATGTTAAGTAAATTAAAAGAGATTGGGATTTTTAGACTTGCTTTGGATTGCTTTAAATCAGTTTTTAACTGATCACTCCTTTAAGGTTGAAATAAATGGTCATTACTCTATTGCCCATCTGTTAACTTGTAGAGTCTCACAGGACTGAGTTTTGGTCCCGATGCTATTTAATATTTTCCTGGCACCTCTGGCTACATTCATCCAGATGCCTGGTATGAGCGCCTACTTAAATGCAGAAGTTGATATTCTAGTAGCTAGTGACTTCTGGAATTTAACACTTCAGACTAGTGTCAATGCTGGCTTAGTGTATTAGTGCCCTTTTAGCAGAGCAGCATTGGTTACCTATTACAGTAGAATTAGATTTAAAATACTAATGCTTACTTATTGTTTTCTCATTTCTGGATTTCCAGTCCTTTTACATTGTGGCACTTGCATTAATGCTTCTCTCTCTCTTCCTTGTACCTACTTTAGCGTTCTCGCTCCCACCCTTTGGAATGCTCTATCAATGCACCTACAATCTGAGATCCGTATGCAAAATTTAAGTCTGGGGTAAAAACGTGGTTGTTTAAACAGTTGTTTCCCAATTCTAATGTTGGCCCTTTACATCCAGGGCCGACAACTTGTGCAGGGAAGTTATTCCACCTCCAAGGTGGAATAACTTCCCTGGACCTTTTTTCTTCAGTGGCCCGGAACTTGGATTGGGCAGAAGCAGCCTGAAGGCATTCCCCGCAGCCCGACCCTTAGGAGGCCAGATTGGAGGTCGGGCTGCGGTGAATAAAGCCCTGAAGTCCAACGGCCGGCATCGTGGCTCTTCAATGGCTCTTCAACCCTGTTCATCGATTACTATGGACATACCCCCTGAACCAGCATACAAGTCAGTTCATCAAACCCCCCCCCCCACCACCCCAAGACTGTATATAAGATTGTATAATAGCTCATGATGTATAATAGCGCACTATGTAGATAAACCAAATCTAATCACATCCCCGCCAACACATACACACCACTCTGTACACTGCATGAAAACATTTGCCCCTTGATTGTTTGCCGTGGAAACCGCTTTGACTGAATGATAAGGCGGTATATAAATACCATTAAATAAATAAATAAATGGCAACATGACGCCATGGTGCCGCGTCTCCATTGAAGAGCCTTCACTGAGTTTGCTGGGTACAGTTCTGTACATGCAGGCCAGGCTGAATCGCAGTCCCGGCCTGCACGTAAAGGACTGTTCGTGATTCTGATCCTGTGGGGCTAGACATGACCCGTGGGATCAGAATCGCGATCCCCTCTATACGTCCAGTTCAGACCAGACGTACAGAGGGGATCTACGTCCGGGACTGAATAAGCCTGATAGTGTATCTGTATTTTCAGAAAGCCTTTAACACGGTCCCTCATGAGAGTCTCTTGGCAAAATTAAAAAGTCATGGGATAAGAGGCAGTGGATCAGGAACTGGTTAAAAGACAGAAAGCAGAGGGAAGGGATAAATGGCCAATTTTCCCAATGGAGAGAGGTGAATAGTGGAGTACCCCAGGGATCTGTGCTGGACCCGCTGCTTTAACATATTCATAAATGACCTGGAAATGGGAATAACGAGTGAGCTGATCAAATTTGCAGATGATACAAAACTATTTAAAGTTGTAAAAACCCAAGAGGATTGTGAAAAATTGCAAGAGGACCTTGATAAATTGGAAGACTGGATCGTCAAATAGCAGATGAAATTTAATGTGGACAAGTGCAAAGTTATGCACTAGGAAAGAACAACCCAAACTATGGTTACACGATGCAAGGTTCCACATTAGGAACTACCACCCAGGAAAAAAGATTTAGGCGTCATCATGGGTAACTCATTGAAACCCTCTGCCCAGCGTGCAATGGCAGCCAAAAAAGCAAATAGAATGATAGGAATGATAAGGAAAGGAATGGAAAATAAAACAAAGTATATTATAACACCTCTGTATCATTCCATGGTGCAACCACACCTTGAATTGTGTGTGCAATTCTGGTCCCCATATCTTAAAAAGGATATAGAGACATTAGAAAAGGTACAGAGAAGAGCCACCAATATAATAAAGAGGAAGGAAGACTGCCTGTATTTAATCTGCCTGGTATCTCTGTCCCCACTTGCCTGCATCCTTCTCTGTACTGATGTGTTGTGTTTTGTCCTGTACTTTAAGATCCTCAGCCAATCAGAAGCACCGTCACGCCCACCAGGAAACAACACAGTTGCGTCCAACAAGGTACACAGCCTGCCTATTTGAAGAGCTCCAGCGTGGCGTTCTGCACCATGGTGACGCACCCAAGGAGCAGGATGTGCTCCTTGGGGCGAATCCGGGGCACTTTCAATTACCTGCTGCCAGCCTCAAATTTCACAGCTGCTTCTGTTACCTCAGAGCCTCCTGCTCACTGCTATCTGCACCTTTTCGGTAAGTACTACGGGTTTTCCACTTTGCTTTATTTGCTTCCTTGCTGATGCATTGTTTATCCATTTCTCCATGTTATCGATTCCAGTTCTCTGTGGCTGGCACCCCACCCAGTCTGCTCCATCTACTCCCCTCTCCCATGTCCACGCTAATCTCATACCCTGCCATTCCAACACTATTCCTCCTACATCCCCTCCTTTAGCACTACCGCAGTTCTTTTTGCTTAGCCTAGCTTTAATCAACTGTCGGTCTCTTCGATCAAAATCTCTCCTTGCCTATGATCTGATTACACAGTATTCGTTACATATGCTGTTTTTATCTGAGACTTGGCTTCACGAAGGTGAAGATGATATCCTCAACCAGTGCCTCCTTTCAGGTTACTCAGTTTACTCCACACCCCACCTGGGCCGCAGCGGGGACGGAGTAGTCATTCTCTTTCCTTCTTCTCTCCCTCTGCATGAGGTCCACTTGCCTTCTCTCCAGTACTTGGAGGTGCTTCTTCTTCGGCTTGACACTTCTCCCTCTTTTCATTTTCTCTTAGTCTACTCTCCCCCCGCCCCTCTATTTGTCCCCACCTCTGGGTTTCCCTACTCTTATCCATCTCTGAACTTTCCCTTCTTTATCCTTGCTTGCTGATTCTGGGAGACTTCAACATCCACTTTGGTCAACCTTCCAGACCCCGTGACACAGCATTTCTGACCCTCCTGCATGATCTTTCACTATCTCAGCATATCATTTTTCCTACGCACGCTGCTGGTCATACTCTTGATCTCATTTTTACTCCCACTGGCCAATGTCCTGCTCCCACTACCCTCTCTACTGCTCCACTACCTTGATCATTTCTGTATCTTTTTCTCTTTGGCACTTCAATTTGTTCTCTCCTTTTTGTTGGTTCAGCCTGTTTCGTCAGTCCCCCTCCCTCTCCCCCCCCCCCCCGGTTGTCTCAATGTATCACTCCATCTGTCCTTCAGCAGTTTCCCCTCCTCAAACTCCATCCTTCCCCCAGATTCTGCAACACTCTCTCTGATGCCCAAGTTTCTCTTTGGAACTCTGCCCTGACCTCTGCCCTGGATCAGCTAGCAGTCCAAAGCAGAAGCACTCCGAAGACTTGCAAAAACACAACTAACAACCAGGAGCGAGTCGGTAAAAAATGGTTGAAGAATGTTATTGAGGGGTACAGTGTAGTCACATCCAACACAGGCTGTGCCTTCTTCAGGGGTGTAATGGCACTGATACTGCAGCACTCCGATTTCCTAAATTGTATGAACCAGTCTTTTGCATACACTCTGAAAAACATACGCCGGTATCTCATAACATGACAGCATCTACGCTGTACCCCTAAATAAAGTACTTGAACTGTTTTTTACCGACTCGCTCCTGGTTGTTAGCTGGATCAGCTAGCTCCACTCTGACCCATGCCTTCTCATTCTCATCCACATCCATGCCACCATCCCTGGTTTTACCTTGGTCTTCGCATCCACCGTTCTCACCATTGTCATACCCATCATCTCTGGCAGAAACGTCCTTCCCCTGAGTCCCTCATGCACTTCCGTTATTGTCACTGACACTGTCATTTGCTCCTTCACCACACTAAATGATCCTACTACATAGATCTTATCTCCACTTCAAACTAATCTCATCAACTCTACTCAGTTCTTCGCTTTCTCTCGGCCTCCACCACCACTCCCTCTGCACGTCTAACTCTCCTCTCTGAATCCAACCCACCTTGCAACTTTCTTTTCTGATAAAATTCAGTTGCTGCATTTCATGTTTCCCATCTGCTTGCCCCTGTTGAGCCCTCTTTCGGCTCAAGTCATCTCCTCTACATCCCTCTCTCATAGTTGGTCTTCTTTCCACCTCATAACTTCAGCTGAACTGTCCAAAGCCCTTTCATCTTCCCATAAAACTACCTGTCACTCTGATCTCATTCCCTCTCACTGGCTCTCCTTTCTCCTGTCCTCACCATGTTTAACACTGACCTCTTCTCTGGCACTTTCCCTTCCCCAAGGAAACATGCCTTCATTCGTCCCCTCCTTAAAAAGCCTTCCTTTGATCCTTTCATGCTAGAACATTGGTGCCCCGTCTCAACCTCCCCTTCCTCTCTATGGTATTGGAAAAGCTGGTGTTTGGTCAACTTTCCTCTCACCTTTCCACCACTCTCACGCTTCACCCATGCCCGTCAGGCTTTCGTCTGGGCCAAAGCACTGAAACTGTTCTCTTGTCCTTTCTTAATGAAATACACACCTCTCATGATTCTGGTGATATCTTTCTAGTTGTCTCTCTAGATCTCTCTTTTGCCTTCAATCTGGTCGACCACACCATGCCCTTCTCCGTGACAATGGTGTCTAAGCGATTGTTTTGCACTGGTCCCACTCCTTCCTCTCTTCTAGCTCCTTCTAGCTCCTTCTCGGTCCCATCAGGTACCTCCTGCTCTGTCCCTGTTTCTCTTCCATGCGGTGTCCTCAAGGTTCTGTCCTGGCTCCCCTTCTCTTCAGTGTCTTTCTTGCTCCTCTGCTACTACTCATTCAACAGCATGGTATTTCAGCCTATTCATATTATGACATTCTTCTACATCGTACTGATCCCTCAGCCCCTAAATCTGTAACCCCTCAATTCATGCCTCGTAGCCATTAGCTCCTGGTTGTCATCAATCTTCTTATGCCTTAACCCATTAAAGTCTGCAGCCATCTGGTTCTGGTTTAAAAAAGGTTTGGACAATTTCCTGGAGGAAAAGCCCATAAACCATTATTAAAGAGGACCCGGGAAATTCACTGCTTGCCCCAGGACAAGCATTGTGGAACCTGCTAAGTACTTGTGACCTGGATTGGCCACTGTTGGAAACAGAATACTTGGCTTGATGGACCTTGGTCTGACCCAGTATGGCATATCTTATGTTCTTATGTAAAGCCCACAGGTAAGTGAAAGATTAAATACCTTGTAGAAATGGATAAAAGGGGCAACATCCTGAAAGTGGTGTGTAAAAATGCCTGTAGCATGGGAAACAATATCCAAAATGTCAAGGATTTAATGGAAGAGGCTGACTTGGATTTAGTGGCACTTACAGAGTCATGGTTCACGGACAACCATGACTGGGATATAATTATACCGGGTTATACTTTACTCAGGAAGGACAGGGTAGAAAGGAAGGAGGAGGAGTGCACTATATCTAAACAATATTAAAGCTATAGAATTATGGGGCCTTAAAGGGAGGGAGGAGGCACTGTGGGTTAAACTAAAAAGAGGGAAAGGGAAATCCATTTGCATTAGTGCGATATACAGATCTTCCTCACAGGAGAAGATGTGAATGGGGATTTAATAGAAGACATACCTAGTATTGCCATGAAAGGAGAAGGTCTACTGATAGGTGATTTCAATATGCCAGATGTCTGCATATCCCTGCTGCAGTGTCATCTGGAAGTAAGGAGATCCTAGATACTCTACAGGAAGAACTATTCCAGCAACTGGTAACAGAATCCACATATGAAGGGGCCCATTGGTGCTTTCCAATGGGGAAAGTGTTTCTAATGTGATAGTGGTAGATCATCTCGCATTCAGTAATCACCAAATGGTATGGTTCAGTATTAGGACTAAGGCTGCTAAAATCCATTCAAAAGCGAGGGTCTTAGACTTTAGGAAAACTAACTTTGCCAAGATGGGGCAATACCTCAAGGAGTCATTAGCGGGATGGGAGCAGCTGGAGGAAGTAGAAAAGCAATGGGCAAAACTGAAAAGGGATATTTTAAGGGTAACAAACTTATTTGTTAGAAAGGTAAATAAATGTAAAAGGAAAAGGAGGCTGCTATGGTTCTCAAAAGAAGTAGCTGAAAAGGTGAAGAAAAAGACGGAAGCCTTCATTAAATACAGGAGATTACAGATAGAGTAAGACAAGCATCTATATTTGGAAAAACTTAGAGAAACTAGCAAAATAGTCAGGAAAGCAAAGATACAAAAACAAGAAGAAGAAATAGCTAATGCAATAAAAAAGGGGAAGAAGACATTTTTCAGATCTGTTGTTCTGTGTTCACAGATTAAGGGCCAGGAGCAGGACCTCAGAAAACACCCAGAAATAGGAACAGAAGTGATGGGGATCTTGAACGATTTTCAGAAGACTGTGTTTGTGACGATGTAGGTAAACTAAAATAGACAAAGCAATGGGACCAGATAAGACACATCTGAGAATATTGAAGGAACTTGGGTATGTTCTAGTGGATCCGCTGACTGATCTTTTTCTATGCTTTTTTGGAATCGGGAGTGGTCCCAGAGGACTGAAGAAAGACACATATGGTCCCTTTACCCAAAAGTGGAAGCAAGGATGAGGTTGAAAATTACAGGCCGGTTAGTTTAACCTCTGTGGTGAGTAAATTATTGGAAATGCTGCTAAAAGGGAGAATAGTGAGGTGTCTGGAGTCCAGTGGATTGCAGGATCCGAGACAGCATGGGTTCACCAGAGCTAGGTCTTGTCAGAGAAATCCGATTGATTTCTTTGACTCTGACCAAGGAGTTGGACCAAGGGAGAGCCCTATATGCGGTGTACTTAGATTTCAGTAAAGCCTTTGACACGGTTCCACATAGGTGAGTTATAAATAAATTGAGCACTCTAGGGACGGACCCTAAAGTGACTGACTGGGTTAGAAATTGGTTGAGAGGGAGCAACAAAGGGTACAGGTAAATGGAGCTCACTCTGAGGAGAAAGAAGTTACCAGTGGTGTGCCGCAGAGATCTGTCCTTGGTCCAATTCATTTTGACATCTTTGTTAGTGATATTGGAGAAAGGCTGTTGGGTAAGGTTTGCCTCTTTTTGGATGATCCCAAAATCTGCAATAGAGTAGACACCCAGGAAGAAGTAGATAACATGAGGGGGATTCTAGCTAAACTTGAAGAATGGTCAAGAATTTGGCAGCTGAGATTTAATGCTAAAAAAATGCAGAGTCATGCATTTGGGTTGCTAAAATTCAAGGGAGGAATACAGTGTAAGGGGTGAAGTACTTCTGTCCACGAAAGAAGAGAGGGACCTGGATGTGATTGATTCTGATGATATTAAGGTGGTTAAACAGATAGAAAAGGTGATGGCAAAAGCCAGAAGGATGCTTGGGTGCACAGGGAGAGGAATGGCCAGCAGAAAAACGGAGGTGATAGAGCCTCTCTATAAGTCCCTTGTGTGACCTCATTTGGAGTATTATGTGCAATTCTGGAGAACACACCTTCAAAAGGATATAAATAGGATTGAGTCAGTGCAGAGGGTGGATACTAAAATAGTTGGTGGTCATCTCTATAAAGCATATAAGGACAGACTTAAAGATCTTAATATGTATACATTAGAGGAAAGGCGGGAGAGAAGAGATATAACAGATATGTTTAAATACCTCTGTGGCATAAATGCACAAGAGGAGAGCCTCTTTCAATTGAAAGTAAGCTCTGCTATGAGGGGACACAGGATGAGAGTGAAAGGGGATAGACTCAGGAGTAATATGCGGAAATATTTCTTTATGGAAAGAGTGGTAGATGCGTGGAATAGTCTCCCAGTGGAGGTAGTAGAGATGAGGACAGTATCTGAATTCAAAAAAGCATGGGACAAACACAGAAGATCTCAAGGAAAAAAGGGACTATTGTAGTTGATATGGAAGGACAGACTAGATAGGCCATGTGGTCTTTTTCTGACGTCATGTTTCTATGTTTGCCACCTCTGAACGCCAACCCTGAAAGCAAGGATGAATTTAGATATCATAGAAAAGGTATACAATTTGAGCAAGATTTTTTAGAAAAAGAATTGAACTCCCAGCACAGATCAAGGTTGCAGATGTGGCAGAAGACCTCTGAGGAGAGGCAAGACAAACACTTGGACAGGACCGGTAACATGATCTCAATCCAGGCATCAACTGTAGTCAATCTGATGTCTCATGGGATTACTCAGGTTCAAGAAAGAGTTCTTTATTTGAGTTTATCATTTATACCCACAGTTAATTATGATCCCTTTGACGCCCAGGCTAAGCTATGGTTTTTGTTGTTTTTTTTTTTTTTTAGAAAATTACAAATTATCTTGTACTGTGCTACAAAAACTATTCATGCTGTTGGATCGCTAATTCATTTTCCTTCTAAATGGATACTTCTGGGTGGTATTGATGTTGCAATTCTCCCTTATTAGAATTTGATCCTTAGAGGGTTGCAGAATAAGGAAAACATCTATATCAAGCATTACTTTAACATCTCTAAGCAAGAATGAATAGCGATCACTCAATTAGCATGAGACCATTCCTTGGTGATTAGAGCGGCAGATGAAGGAGGGGCAATAGTGGTGCAGTCCCAGATACAGTATCATGATGAGATTATACGCCAACTGGCTGATTCTAAATATTTCAATCTTTGAATCAAAACCCCACAGGGAATATTATGATAATGATTAAAACATGGTTCAGACTATGGCACAATTGGGTTGGATTACAAATAAAGAAATGGAATTTCTTGTCACTCAACATCCCATTATTCCTGTTATATATCTGGTACCTAAGATTCATAAGTTATTGATTAATCAACCAGGATGTCCAATAATTTTGGGTAGAAAATCAGTACTTGAACCTCTATCTAAATTTACTGATTTTTTTTTTTTTGCGTGCGGCTGCTAGAACAGTAAATTATTTTACTAGGGATATGACTGATTTTCTGAACCATCTTGAGGGCCTTAGGGATGGATGTTCCACCAACTAGCTGGTTAGCTACAATAGATGTGGTATCATTGTATATTAACATTGATCAACAGGAGGCAATTCACATCATTCAAGAAAATGATCTCTCTCCCTGTATTTCCTCTAAACTAACAAAATCTTTTATTATGTCTATGTTGGAGTTGGTACTTACTCATAATTATTTTTCATATAAGGGCTCTTGTTCTCTAAATATTTGGTATATCTATGAGGGCCTCAGTGGCTCCATTGGTTGTCACCTGATATATAGCACTGTTTGAGATACATATATATATGCTTCTACTTAGTATGCTTATATAGTGGGTTGGAAATGGTTTCTGGATGATATTTTTTTCATATGGATTGGCACCAAAGAGCAACTGGATGAATCTGAAGTTTGGATTAACCAATGCAAGATGAATTTACAATTCAAAATGACAGCTCTTCGGGAGACCATTGAATTTTTGGATGTGAAATTGAATAAACATATTACTACCATGTTGTATTGAAAGACTGTGGACAGAAATAATCTATTAAGATTCCATGGCCATCATCTACAAGTATTAAAAATGGAGTTTCCCGGGAGTGAACTCGGAGAGTGTGTGGAGGGGAGCCGGTCCGCAGAGAGTGGGACCTGAGACTGCTGGACTGTTCCGGTGGAGGCGACGCTCATGATTGCAACATCGGGCAGGCATGCCCGGGACAGTCTCCTCCTGGAGGGGCCTTGAGGGGGATTTAAGGGCTCTGCTGGTGATCCACCTCCAGAGTGAACTTGGAGAGTGTGTGGAGGGGAGCCGGTCCGCGGAGAGTGGGACCTGAGACTGCTGGACTGTTCCGGTGGAGGCGACGCTGCTGATTGCAACATCGGGCAGGCACGCCCGGGACAGTCTCCTCCTGGAGAGGTCTTTGCTCTCTTTATATTTTCCTTATTCTCTCGCGACCGCGGAGCGTGCCCTGAAGGGGTGTGTCTAAAGGGGCAGGATCTGCCCCCTTAGAAGCCCCTTCGACGCCATTCCAATGCCGTTCTGGTTTTTCGGGAATTGTTTGTTTCTTTTAGTTAAGCTTCCTGGGGGGTTTCTTTTAGTTAAGCTTCCTGGGGGGTTGGTAAAGTATATTTGTTTTGCCTATCCATCTCTCGTCTTCCCTTACTGGGTTTGTAATTTTCCTTTTGTTGATTTGGTTGTTACAAATGGGGAAGAGGAAAGCAAAGGCAGGTACTAAATCCCTGGGGGCCGATACCGGTGAGTTTAAACTGGCCGGCCCCATTGATAAACATTTAGTATCTGTACCTCCTCCTTTGGCCCAGTCCTCTCCTGATGGGGTTTCGCTGAGCCCTGATGGGAGATCTCCTCCCCTTTGCCCTGGGTCTAGTTTTTCTGTCACTTCTAGAACTTTTTCTGAGGCGAATAGAGAGTTGAGGGGTGGGATCATTTTGCGAACTCCAGTTCAGGGTTTAACTCCGGTAGTTACTTTAGAGCTCCCGGAGTTGCCTGCTGAGGTGGATGTAACCTTGAAGGATGTGTGGGGAGCTTTAAAATGTATAGATTTGAAAGTATCCCTGAAATTAAATTCTTTATGTGCTTTCACCCAGGATGCTACAGATTCACTGTGGCTGCTGGATGAAAGGGTTTCCTCTATGGATGTGGCTCTTTCCAAAATAGAATCTCAGGTGCTTCCTTTGCATTCAGTTAATGTTGCAGGAATTAAGGACTCCTTGATTGTTCACTCTAAAGTGGAATCACTGGAAAATTCTATGAGGGTATGTAACTTACGGTTCTTAAATTTCCCTCAATCTTCTTTGCTATCTGCAAAGATCCTTTTGGATAAATATCTTAAAGAGATATTAGCCATATCTGACCCCATTGAGGTCTCTCAGATTTACTATATCCCCTCTTCCGTGAAAAAGGTTAACTCCTCGGAGGGTGAACTGGACGAGGTGGTTCCCTCTTTCTCTAATCTCACCGCCTTTATAGAGGATTCTTTAGATACTATTACTGTACTGTCTACTCTGCTGGTCACCTTTCCTTATGTGGTGATCAAACAGCGTATTCTTAAAGCTTACTTTAAAGTTAAAGCAATTAAGTTTTGTGGGCAGATTGTAAATGTTTTCCCTGATGTAGCACGTGCCACCCAATTGCGCTGGAGGCAATTTTTATTATTGAAGCCCCGGGTTCTTGCTTCCGGAGCTACTTTTTTCTAAGGTTTCCCTGTAAGTGTGTCATCAATTATGATGGCGCTTCCTTTATATTTGTAGATGTTGTACATCTGGAGAAACTTTTGACAGATAGACAGGGCATAAAGGGGAATGATGCTGTCTGATTGTAAATATCCCTCTAAGAGTGGGTCAACTTAATTGACCCTGGTTACTATTTGAGATTAATTTCCTTTTCTTTGTCTAGCTTTCACTTCCATGATGTGGGCTAAATCATGTATTTATTTCTTGTATAACTGATTTTGATGTGTCTGCTGTTTATGATAGTTTCTTGATTTTCTTTATTTTGTATTTGGTCATTATATTTGATTGAAATGAAATTTTAAAAAAATGGAGTTTCCCAACAGCCTGTTCTTATGGTTACAAAGAATATGTTCATCTGTTGAAGGTTATAAGATTCAAGCTATGGAACTCTGGTAGAGATTCCATGTGAGAGGGAACCAACGTGATGCCATTCTAGAGAATATAAATGAACTTTGTATGCACGTAGATGCTGGTTATAGCAACCACAAAATAAGGAAGATGACAGCACTGTATGCATGTTACTTTATTCAAGAAAAGCACAATGGATTATTAGGATTACTAAACAACACTAGCAAGTGTTAAGTGTACATGCTTGTTCCCAAAAACAAATTATTACTATCTTTTACCAGGGGGAAAAATATCATGGATATGGTGGTGGAATCAGCATTATCACCTCAACAGAATTTGGAGATTAGTCCTGGCCATTTTTGATGCAGCAACTGTAGATTTTGTGCACAGACTAATGAAGAGCTCTTGGCAACATACCTCTACAAATAAAGTCTATCAACGTAAACACCACACTGATTGCTCCTCCTCTTTTGTTATTTATTTGATTATATCTATCCCTGCCAACTGTCATGGGGCACACTAAAAGATCTTTCAAAGTCAGACTTACTGAATATGGTTCCAGATTAAATACTTGAACCCTATCAGCTCCTATAGTACAGCATAGTATTGAGCAGAGCCACTTATTCCAGCAATTTAAATGCTGAATTAATGATTATGTACCTGCCCATTGAAGAATGGGAGACTGAAAAGTTGTTAAATGAGAACAATAGTGGATATTTCAATGAAAAACTATCCATCAATTTGGTTTGAATGGGGAAGTTTAATAGACTTCACTCTTATACCATTACTAATTGGTTGCAGAGTTCATGTGATATATAAACAAGACGTATGTGACTCGGCAATAAGACGCTGTACTTTGATGATGAAGCAGTATGCATGTGAAGATTTCTATCTTTTAAAAGATGGGAAATGGCTTACACATTTAAGTTAACTTGAAAAATGTATTGTCCCGAGGCAGAACCTGTCAAATTCTGTGGTGTTTGAAATGCAGTGCTGTGGTGACATTTTCAAAATGACAGTGTTGGTTTGATGTTGTTATCTAGTAAAGCAATTTTTAAATTTATCAGCATGTAGCTATTGGGGTGTTCATTTATAGTACCTTTTTAGTAAAAGGAGCATAAACGTGGCTGGTGTCTAGTATGGTACATCAGATGGAAGTTGGCCAACAAAAAAAAAAGTTTTTAGGTTAATATTTAGGGGGCTGCTTCTATTGGACCTACCATAACGTTTATAGTAACATAACAGAAATTCATATCTTAAAATTGAGACTTTCATATGTCTACACTGGAAGTTTGGCGTGTAGCTTTCCATGCATGTGCAGACAGATAATGATAGATGAGCAAATGGTTAGGCACATGAGGCAATCCATAGGATATACATATTGTAAAGAATAACTGGATATTAATGGAAAATTCAGTTGACTCTTGAAAACATCCAGACAGTTAGCAGTGTTAGCCTCCTGAGTGAAGAGCCCCACAGTAGAGTTAACAAAGAAAATGAAATATAAATAAGAATGACTAAACTGCATCCTGAGTACAGTCACACCTCCTTGAGTGAGCCCGATCTCATCTGATATCGGAAGCTAAGCAGGGTCGGGTATGATTAGTATTTGGAATACCATGTGCTGTAGATTTACCGTGAAAAGCTTGGCAATCTACTTCCCATCACACCTTGCTAAGAAAACAGCAGATAGGAACAACTATCTACAGGATCCCTAGTAATTAGCATCACCTCAACGGCACTTAACCACCTAAAACAGTCAGGAAAACGTACTAAGCCTGCATGGACCATGATGTAAGCAAAAAGTAAGGAAAAGAAGCTCGAAACATGTCAAACTCATGTCAAACTTAATGGCCTCATTTACATACTCTCTGAAACCCTTATTAGCCCTGCATACATAGAACTCAACATGGAAATCCGTTAATGTCCTTTCCTTGAGTCCTGCTAGACCAGTCCAGACAAATGGGTTGTGTTCCCCTACGAGCAGATTGTGAAGACAAAAAACCAATGAAAAATCCAGGTTTCAATGACATCACTTCTATGCCTCTAATTCGCCTCAGCCAGCAGGTCCCTTCAGTAGTAGTACCAGAGCCAGGGCCGGATTTACCTATACGCCATGTACGCCATGGCGTAGGGCCCACAGCTGGCAAGGGCCCACAAAAATGTAACAAGTTAGCTTATTTTTAAAATAAAATTAAAAAAAACCTGCCAGCTGCCGCCGCGGGGCCCCCTCTGCTGCCGCGGCAGCATGGACTGACCCGCGGGGGCCCCCTCTGCAAGCTCGCTCGCTCGATCGATTGATCCCTCCCTCCCTGCCTGCCTGCCTGCCTGCAGGCTGTGAGAGACGCGAAGGCAGACTGTCTCCCTCGCGTCTCTGTTAAGCCCGCAGGGGCTGATGGGAAATTTCCCATCAGCCCCTGCGGGCTTAACAGAGACGCGAGGGAGACAGTCTGCCTTCGCGTCTCTCACAGCCTGCAGGCAGGGAGGGAGGGAGGGACCGATCGATCGACGGATCAAGCTTGCAGAGGGGGCCCCCGCGGGTCAGTCCATGCTGCCGCGGCAGCAGAGGGGGCCCCGCGTCGGCAGCCGGCAGGTTTTTTTTTAAATTAAATTTTACTTTAGGCTGGGGGGGGGGGGTAGAACTGGTAATGGGCTATTGGGGGGGCTGGGGCTGGGACTGGAAATCGGCTGGGGGGGTTAAGGCTGGAGGTGGGCTGATGAGGTTAGGACTGGTAATGGGCTGTGGGCTGTTGGGGGGGGGGTTAGAACGGGTAATGGGCGTTGGGGGGGTTAAGACTGGTAAAGGGCTTTGGGCTGATGGGGGCAGTATGGTAATGGGCAATTGGGGGGCAAGGACTTGAAATGGGCTGGGGGTTAAGACTGGAGGTGGGCTGACGGGGTTAGGACTGGTAATGGGCTGTGGGCTGATGGGGGGGTTAGGACTGGCAATGGGCTATGGGGGGCTGACTGGAAATGGGTTGATGGGGTTAGGACTGGAAGTGGGCTGATGGGGGGTTAGGACTGGTAATGGGTTATAGGGGGGCTTAAACTGAAAATGGGGTGATGGGGGGTTAGGACTGTAAGTGGGTTGATGGGGGGCTAGGACTGGTATTGGGTTGGGGGGTTGCTAGGACTGGAAATGGGCTGATGGGTGGCTAGGACTGGAAATGGGATGATGCAGGGACTAGAAGGGAATGGATGCTGGGTGAGGCTGGAACTAGAAGGGAGCTGATGTTGGGGGAGGATTAGAATGGGATGGGGCTGGAAGAGTAAAATGGAGAAGGGAAAAATATTTTGTGTGGGAGGGATAAAAAATCTACAATTGGCCGGGTATTGGGAGAGTAAGTGGGGATTGAGGATGGAGGGGTAAAATTTGAGTGGATGAAATAGGAATGAGGAAAGAGCAAAAGGAGAAAGATTAGTATGTTAAAGCAGATGTAGAGAGAGAATGGAAAAAAACTAGAAGAGAGAAGAAAGGACAAATGGACAGCAGACGATGGAGAGTTAGCAGAAGACGCGAAGAAACCAGAAGAAAGTGGCTGGAGCAATTGCAGCTGAAAAAAATGCACAAAAGGTAGAAAAATATCTCTTTATTTTGAATTTATTAATTGGCATATGTCAGCTCTGGTAAATGTGCATCATTAACGTCTGCGCTTTGTTTAGTACAAGAGCAAATTAATGTATAGTTTTATTTCTACAGTGTTGTACATTCCAAGTTTGGCTTTTGGGATTCCCAGTTTAATTATTGTCTTCCTGTTTCTAAATTGTGATTACTTGTTTGGTGATGGTCTATGTTCTGCATGTGTAACTGAGCTGAGGTGTTCTGTTTATATAATTCCTATTTGACATTGCCACTTGTTCTCTTTCCCCAGTAGGTCATGTATTGTTCTCTGAAATGTATTGGTTTAATATTTGCAGTGTTGCCTTTTGATTGGTAGGGTATGGTGCTTTGTGAGTCCTGGTAGTGCTGTTAGGATACGGCGGGTTTGCTATGGGTTCTAAATGGACAGTGTTTGTAGTAGTTCCTAATGTGTCTGGCAGTTGGCACTGGATTATAGTAATGTAGAAATCTTTTAGTCTTTCTTTATCCATGCACTCATTAAGAGGCATGTTTACTAAAAGTTAGTATATGGTAACATTATGCAAATATTTATGCAAATGAGGCCCCTTATGCAAATGAAGCCCCGCACCCCCCTTGGGCCGCCCCTGCTGGGGGCCCACCATTTTTGTTGGCGTAGGGCCTCACTCAAGGTAAATCCGGCCCTGACCAGAGCATATGGGAGAAACATGGCAAGCTTCACAGAACCTCAATTGTGGACAAACATGCATAATCAATAGTAGAGAACTATGTACAGGAAAGCATAAACAGAAGGCTGTCAGTAGAAGGTGAAACTGCAAAGCCAAATATAAAATCATAGCGGACCTAAGGGAACCCCAGCAGAAGAAAAGTGCAAATACAGTTTCAGGGGCAGGCCCTGGACTAGTCTAGCAGGACTCAAGGGAAGGTCATTAACTAGTAAATATCACCTTCCTCTGTCTTGAAGGACTAGAAAAAGGGACTGTTACTTCTGGAGAGAGATCTGCAACTGTGAGTATATACTTCTGGTAATTTTCTAAAAGGAATTCTTTGTATTAAAGCTAATTAATCTGTGAACCCACTATTTTTTGTTAAATCAGTCAGGGCCTAGTAACAGCAGTTTAAGTTTAAATTTAAAACACAGAGGAGAGTTTTCTGGTTACATTTGGAACCCAGCAGAGAGCTTGTAGTCTAAATTTAATAGTCACTCAGGGCCTAGCATCAGCAAAGTACTTTTAGCTTAAATTTAAAACAGAGAAGAGAGCTTTCTGGTTAAATTTAGAACCCAACAGAGAGCTTGTAGTTTAAATTTCATAAGAAGTTAGAGCCTAGCAGCAGCTAAGAGCTATAATTTAAATCAAATCAGAATATAGCTTACCTCAGCAGCACAAGACAGGGTACTGTGTAGCAGCCCTCTTTTAATAAGTGTTATTTCCCTCCCCACACCCACCCACCCCTGGGATAATCGTAGCTTTATAGGTACTTACACATCTTAAAAGACAGGAGGTGCTCTCAGGTGAAGCTCATTACCCAAATCAGTCATACAGTAAGGACCTGAGATTAGTTAAGCTTCAGGTGAGCAAGGTATATTACACGTATTAGGTACAGTTTTATTAGTATAAATATCCACAGCAACCCTTAGTAAGTAAAGAACGTAGATCTAAACACAAACTTAAAACTAAGATGCAGACAGCAGTCCAGCAGCGGGATGGGGGCTTTCCAGTCTTTTGCATTGAGTGTCACATGTATGATTTTCTCCCAGTTGGTGAGAGGTCTTACGTGTGCACTAGGTGCAAGGAGCTCTTTGCTCTCAGGGAACAAGTCCGTTCTCTAGAGGGTAAAGTAGCAGACTTGGAAAGCATAAGACAGACAGAGAGGTACATAGACGAGACCTACAGGGATAGAGTCCTGAAGTCCCACCTCCAGTCTGGCAGCATCCCTGTTGCCATGGAGGAGAGAGGTCACGTGACAGGAGAGCATCACCCTGGTGTGGCAGGAAGTGATCCTGTAACTAGGACCTGTCCTCCAGGTGATGTAAAACCCTCTCGCACCGAGGACGTTTCTCCAGGGCCATGTGCCCATGAGGGAAGAGTTAGGACAGCCGTTATAGTTGGTGATTCGATCATTAGGCATGTTGATAGCTGGGTGGCTGGTGGACGTGAGGATCGCCTGGTAACATGCCTGCCTGGTGCGAAGATAGCGGACCTCACGCGCCACCTAGATAAGGTCTTAGATAGTGCTGGGGAGGAGTCTGCTGTCTTGGTACATGTTGGTACCAATGACATAGGAAAATGTGGTAGGGAGGTTCTGGAGGCTAAATTTAGGCTTTTAGGTAGGAAGTTGAAATCCAGAACTTCCAGGGTAGCGTTCTCCGAAATGCTTCCTGTTCCACGCGCAGGACCCAAAAGGCAGGCAGAGCTCCGGAGTCTCAATGCGTGGATGAGACAATGGTGCAGAGATGAGGGTTTTGGATTTGTTAGGAACTGGGGAACATTCTGGGGAAAGGAGGGGCTCTTCCGAAGGGATGGGCTTCACCTTAACCGGGATGGAACCAGGCTGCTGGCATTAACCTTCAAAAAGGAGATAGAGCAGCTTTTAAACTAGATATTAGGGGAAAGCCGACAGTCGCCCAAGAGCGGATGGTTCGGAAGAATGTATCTTTGAAGGATACTAGCAAAAGCAGAGAGGTTCCACAAAAGAGTAAAGTAGCCCAAATGCCCTCAAGTATGGAGAAGACAGAGCTTAAAGATCCCAAATTACCCATGTCTAACAATAGCCAAATTAATATGAATAAAATACATTCTCTAAAATGCTTGTATGCAAATGCTAGAAGTCTAAAAAATAAGATGGGAGAGTTAGAATATATAGCACTAAATGAAAGGTTAGATATGATTGGAATATCAGAGACATGGTGGAAGGAGGACAACCAGTGGGACACTGTGATACCTGGGTACAAACTATATCGTAATGATAGAGCTGATAAAATGGTGGAGGGGTTGCTCTCTATATTAGAGAGGGCATTGCGTCAGAAAGGATTAAAGTTTTGCAGGAAACAAAATCTGCTGTAGAATCTATATGGATTGAAATTCCATGTAAAAGGGGGAAGGCAATGGCAGTGCGGGTGTACTATCGAGCGCCTTGCCAGAATGACCAAATGGATGATGAAATGCTCAAAGAAATCAAGGAAGCTAACAAAAGTTACGGTGCAGTAATAATAATGGGTGATTTCAACTACCCCGGTATCGACTGGGTCGGTGTCACGTCAGGACATGCTAGGGAGATAAAGTTCCTAGATGAAATAAATGACTGCTTCTTGGAGCAGCTGGTTCATGAACCGACCAGAGGGGAAGCCATATTAGACCTAGTCCTTAGTGGAACACCAGATCTAGTGCAAGAGATAAGGTTGTTGGGGCCACTTGGCAACAGTGATCATAGCATGATCGCCTTTGATTTAATTAGTGGAGGAGGGATAGTAAGGAAATCCACAGTACTACCTTTTAACTTTCGAAAGGGAGACTATGATAAAATGAGGAAAACAGTTAAGAAAAAACTAAAAGGAGCAGTTGCAAAGGTTAAAGACGTACATCAGGCTTGGCTGTTGTTGAAAAATACTATCTTGGAAGCCCAGACCAGCTGTATTCCACGCTTTAAGAAAAGTGGAAGGAAGTCCAAAAAACTGCCAGCATGGTTTAAAGGTGAGGTCAGAGAGGCTGTTGTTGCCAAAAAAGCATCTTTCAGGAAATGGAAAAAAGAGCCAAATGACGAAACCTGGAAACAGCACAAGCACTGGCAAGTCAAATGCAAGGCATTGATAAGGCAGGCAAAGGGAGAATTTGAGAAGAAGCTTGCTGTGGAAGCAAAAACACGAAGTAAAGACCTTTTCAAGTACATTCGTAGCAAAAAACCTGTGAGAGAGTCAGTTGGTCCATTAGATGATAAAGGGGTTAAAGGAGCACTAAGAGGCGACAAGGCGATAGCGGAGAGATTGAATGAATCCTTTGCTTCAGTCTTTACTGAGGAAGATGTAGGGATGTTACCCATGACTGAAGTGGTATTTAAAGGTGCGGAAGAATTGAAGGAAATATCGATACATTGGGAAGATGTATTACAACTATTAGATAAACTGAAGAGTAGCAAATCACCTGGGCCAGATGGTATACATCCAAGGGTGTTGAAAGAACTGAAATATGAGATTGCAGACCTGCTATTAGTAATCTGTGAACTATCATTAAAATCATCTCTAATACCTGAAGATTGGAGGATCGCCAATGTAACACCAATTTTTAAAAAGGGTTCCAGGGGTGATCCGGGAAACTACAGACCGGTGAGCCTGACATCAGTACCGGGAAAAATGGTAGAAACCATCATAAAGAATAAAATTACTCAGCATGTAGTTAGTCATGACCTAATGGGAGACAGCCAACATGGCTTTAGACAAGGAAGATCTTGTCTTACTAATCTGTTATGTTTTTTTTTGAAGGAGTGAATAATCAGGTGGACAAAGGTGAGTCGGTTGATATTGTGTATCTACACTTTCAGAAAGCCTTTGACAAGGTCCCTCATCAGAGACTTTTGGCAAAACTAAAGAGTCATGGGATAGAAGGCAGTGTACTACTCTGGATCAGGAACTGGTTAAAAGATAGAAAGCAGAGGGTAGGGCTAAATTGTCAATTTTCCCAATGGAGAAAGGTGAATAGTGGTGTACCCCAGGGATCTGTGCTGGGTCCGCTGCTTTTTGACATATTCATAAATGACCTGGAAAGTGGAATAACGAGTGATGTTATCAAATTTGCAGATGACACAAAACTATTTAAAGTTGTTAAAACCCAAGAGGATTGTGGAAAATTGCAAGAGGATCTTGATAAAATGGAAGACTGGGCATCAAAATGGCAGATGAAATTTAATGTGGACAAGTGCAAGGTTATGCACCTAGGGAAGAACAACCCAAACTATGGTTACACGATGCAAGATTCCACATTAGGAACCACCACCCAGGAAAAAGATTTAGGCGTCATTGTGGATACCATGTTAAAACCCTCGGCCCAGTGTGCAGCAGCGGCCAAGAGAGCAAATAGAATGCTAGGTATGATAAGGAAAGGAATGGAAAATAAAACAAAATATATTATAATGCCTCTATATCGTTCCATGGTGAGACCGCACCTTGAATATTGTGTGCAATTCTGGTCGCCATATCTTAAAAAGGATATAGCGATTTTAGAAAAGGTTCAGAGAAGAGCCACCAAAATGGTAAAGGGGATGGAAGGATACTCCTATGAAGAAAGGCTAAAAAGGTTAGGGCTCTTTAACCTGGAAAAGAGACAGCTGAGGGGAGATATGATAGAAGTCTATAAATTAATGAACGGAGTGGAACGGGTAAACGTAGATCGATTGTTTACCTTATCAGAATATAGAAAGACTAAGGGACATGCAATGAAGCTACAGCGTAAACTATTTAAGACTAATAAAAGAAAATATTTTTTCACTCAACGTGTAATCAAACTCTGGAATTTGTTACCGGAGGAAGTAGTAAAGGCTGTTAGTGTAACTGGGTTTAAAAAAGGTTTGGACAAGTTCCTGGAGGAAAGGTCCATAAACCATTACGAAGAAGGGACCCAGGATATCAATGCTTGAACCAATACAAGCATTGTGAAACCTGTGTCCCTTGGGGAAACTGCTAGGTACGTATGACCTAGATTGGCCACTGTTGGAAACAGAATACTGGGCTTGATGGACCTTGTTCTGACCCAGTATGGCATATCTTATGTTCTTATGTTCTTATGTTCCATATTGTCCTGCTAGACCAGTCCAGACAAGTGGGATGTACCAAAGCTACAACTCCACTGAGCAGAAAGAAGACACAGCAGCTCACAAAACCCTTGAACCGAGGCCATGTCCACCCACATGTGGACATCCAAGCGGTAATACTTGACAAAAGTGGAAAGTGATGCCCACGTTGCTGCCTGACAAATGTTTGCAGGGGCTACCAAGCTCTGCTCTGCTCACGAGGATGCTTGTGCTCGGGTAGAATGGGTGCGCAAACCCTCTAGAACTGGCCAGTTCCACAACAGATACGCCAAGGAAATGACCTCTGTGGTGAGGAATGCCATTCAGAAGAGATGGAGATAGGGGAAAATCCTGGTAGAAGTAATGAAACAGCACTAGCACACAGGATTTCCAATGCAAAGTTGAAAAAAACACAGCTCTCTGCTGAGCACAGGACACGCCCCAGCTCAGGGGAGGAGAAAGGTTTCTGCACTGATTGGGCACGCTCAGGGGAAGCTCAGGGCGTGCCGGGAAATGAAGCCCTTTTAAATCCCCAAGCAGAGAGGGAAAGGAGGAAAAGAGAAAAGAAGGAAAGAGAAAAAGAGGGAAAAGGAAGGAGGAAAACGCTAGAGACCTGGAGCAAGGCAGAACCTTGGAGCAGTAAACCTTGGAGCCAAGCACACTCTGAGAAAGAACCTTACTACAAGGTAGAGCTTGGGCGTGGGAAGGCTAGCAAATTCAGCACATGGAAAGAAGGTATCTGGTCTGGTAGCAAACAAGGCTACAGAAGCAAGGAAGTGAAGCAGGAAGAAAGCTTTTCAAAGAGAAATTCACAGAGCAGAGGAAATAGCAGTAAGGCTGCTGAGTTCTTGAACCAGACAGACTTCTGGAGGAAAGGTGCCAGTTCTTATTCAAACCCTGCTAAAGGTAAAGCTGACTTTTCTACTTTTAATGCTTTACTAGAGAAACCTTTTATTTGTGCTAATTTTCACAAGGTAAACCCAGCTGCAGAAGCTGATAGCAAGTGGGGGAAGGGTGTCACCCTTACCAAAGACTTTCACATGGATAAAGAGCAGTTACAGGCTGAATTGCTTTTAAAACAATTTCAAGAGTTTCTGGAACTGAGGTCAGGGAAGCTTAGCAGGCCTGACAGAGACAGCGATAGCCTTAGCTCTGATGAATGCATGCAAGTGGATAATTACCTGCCTGCCTTAGAAGCGGACCCTTCTCCAATGGATTGCTCAATCTGCCTCAAAGAAGACAGCAATGTAAGAAACCCTTGAACACTGTATGAAAAGAATACAGGGAGTTGGCTGTACTTGCTGCCAAGCTAAAAGGTTTACAAATTGTTTTCATTTGTTGTTTTGAGAAGCCACGCTGTGGAAGGAACAGCTGTTTGTTTGGTGCTGCGATAATTCTAAAAGACCACATGAGGCACTGCTGAGTTAAAGCTGTTGTGATTGTGAAGAGCCAAGTAGAAGCTAACTTAATTTCAGTTGTACTTCCTATGTTTCTGGTTTCAGCTGTTTGGGTTGAAGTTGCACCTTTTACGTTATGTACCATTGAATTTTGATGCGCTGGAAAATATCCCCACAACAATAAATTTCTTGCAGCCTTAACATTTGTGTCACGACTACAATTTAATCCTGAAGGAAATACAAGCACACTACAAGTCCCAGAATTCCCAGGGGCCAGTACAAGCTTCATTCCTCAGGGACATGAAGCTGTTGCCCCCGTTACAGCTTCTGCCTCGGTCCAGACAGAGGCCCTATTGCCAGTTGAAGAACCAGTTCCATGTGCAGGGTGCCTGCATGCTGAAGCTCTGAGGAAACAAGTGGAGGAACTCAGAGAGGAGGTGGCGAGGCTGAGGAGCATTTAAGACAGTGAGAAGTACATTGATGAGATGCTGCTTGCAGCAACCAGGCTCTCCAGCACAGGAGAAGATGTGTGTCAACAGAATGTCGATGGTTGGACAAAAGTCACCAGAGCCTGCAAAATCACCAATCCAACTTCTCCAGCCCTTGAATTGAAGAACCATTATGCAGCCCTGGAAGTGGAGGAGGTGAAAGCATCCCTGGAAAGGGAAGAACCAGAGTTCAAGTACCCCATAGTTGCAGAATCAGTGACCAGAAGGAAACGAAGGGTAGTGGTGGTTGGAGACTCTCTTCTGAGGGGTACTGAGGCATCCATCTGCCGACCAGACTTGATGTCCAGAGAGGTATGCTGTCTGCCTGGTGCCAAGATCCAAAATGTTACGGAGAATTTGCCGAGACTCATCAAGCCCACTGACTATTACCCAATGTTGCTAATCCATGTTGGAACAAATGATACTGCCAGGTATACCTCGGAACGTATCAAAAGTGACTTCATGGCTCTGGGACAGAGGGTGAAGCAGGTAGGTGCACAGGTGGTGTTCTCTTCAATCCTCCCTGTTGAGGGTAAAGGCCAAGGCAGAGAGGCTCGCATCCTGGAGATTAATGCATGGCTGCGTGGATGGTGTCTTCGAGAGCGTTTTGGTTTCCTAGACCATGGGATGCTGTTCCAAGGGTTGCAGAGCAGAGATGGCATCCATCTGTCCAAGAAAGGTCAACACATCTTTGGTAGTAGACTGGCTAATCTACTGAAGAGGGCTTTAAACTAGATTCGTTGGGGATGGGTGAAGAAAGCCCCCAGGTAAGTGAAAGCCCCCAGGTAAGTGATACATTAAATACCTTTATGGAAATGGGTAACAGGGGTAACATATGGAAAGCAGTGTGTATTAATGCCCGTAGCATGGGAAATAAGATCTCTGAAGTTGAAGCTTTGGTGGGAGTGGCTGACTTAGATTTAGTGGCAGTTATAGAAACATGGTTCACAGAAAACCATGACTGGGATGTAACTATACCTGGCTATACTTTATTCAGAAAGGACAGGGTAGGAAGAAGGGGAGGAGGAGTAGCACTATATGTAAAAACTACTATTAAAGCTTTGGAATTACAGAGCTTAAAAGGGAGAGAGGAGGCATTGTGGGTTAAACTAGAAAGAGGGAAAGAGAAATCTATTTGCATTGGTGTGATATACAGACCTCCCTCACAAGAGGAAGAGGTGGACAGAGAGTTAATTGAAGACATACGCAGCATTGCTAGGAAAGGGGAAGTGCTACTGCTAGGAGATTTCAATATGCCAGATGTTGATTGGCACTATCCTGCTGCAGTATCATCTAGGAGTAAGGAGATCCTGGATTCTCTACAGGGAGAACTATTCAGGCAATTGGTAACAGACCCCACACGTGAAGGGGCCATACTGGACTTGGTGCTTACCAATGGTGAAAGTGTTTCTGATGTTGTAGTGGGAGATCATTTTGCATCCAGTGATCACCAGATGGTGTGGTTCAGTATTAGGACTAGGGCTGTTAGAATCCATTCCAAGGTGAAGATCTTAGACTTTAGGAAGACTAACTTTGCGAAGATGGGCCAATACCTCAGGGAGTCGTTAGTGGGATGGGAACAGCTGGGGGATGTAGAACAACAGTGGGCAAAACTGAAAGGGGGTATTTTAAAGGCAACCAACCTTTTTGTTAAAATGGTAAATAAAGGCAAAAGGAACAGGAGACCGCTATGGTTTTCAAAGGAAGTAGCTGAAAAAGTGAAGAAAAAGAGGGAGGCCTTCATGAAATACAAGAAATCACAGAGAAAGGAAGACAGGCATCTGTATTTGGAACAACTTAGAGAAGCTAGCAAAGTAGTCAAGAAGGCAAAGATTCAAAAGGAGGAGGAAATAGCCAATGCAATAAAATGGGGAGATAAGACATTTTTCAGATATATTAGTGAGAAGAGGAAGGGCAAAAGTGGTATTGTCAGACTCAAGGGTACAGGGGGGGGAATATGTAGAAGCTGATAAGGATAAAGCGGAATTGCTTAACAAATATTTTTGTTCTGTGTTCACAGATGAAGAACCAGGAGCAGGACCTCAGAAAACACCCACAAATAAGAACAGAAGCGAGGGACATCTTGAACAATTTTCAGAAGACTGTGTTCGTGAGAAACTAGCTCAACTTAAAGTAGACAAAGCGATGGGACCGGATGGGATACACCCTAGAATACTGAGGGAACTTGGGGACGTTCTAGCAACTCCCCTGACTGACCTTTTCAATGCCTCGTTGGAGTCGGGAGTGGTGCCAAAGGACTGGAGAGAGGCTCATGTGGTGCCTTTACACAAAAGCGGAAGTAAGGATGTGGTTGAAAACTACAGGCTGGTTAGTTTAACTTCGGTGGTGAGTAAATTAATGGAAACGCTGTTGAAAGAGAAAATAGTGAGGTTTCTGGAGTCCGGCGGATTACAGGATCCGAGGCAGCATGGATTCACCAGAGGCAGGTCTTGTCAGACACATCTGATTGATTTCTTTGACTGGGTGACCAGGGAGTTGGACCGAGGGAGAGCTCTAGATGTGGTGTATTTAGATTTCAGTAAAGCCTTTGACACTGTTCCTCACAGGCGACTTATAAACAAACTGAGCACCCTAGGGATGGACCCTAAAGTTACTGCTTGGGTTAGAGATTGGTTGGGTGGGAGGCGACAAAGAGTACAAGTAAATGGAGCTCACTCTGAGGAGAAGGATGTTACCAGTGGTGTGCCCCAGGGATCTGTCCTTGGTCCGATTCTTTTTAACATCTTTGTTAGTGATATAGCGGAAGGGCTGTCGGGTAAGGTTTGCCTCTTTGCGGATGATACCAAAATCTGCAATAAAGTAGACACCCAGGAAGGTGTAGATAACATGAGGAGGGATCTAGCTAAGCTTGAAGAATGGTCTAGAATTTGGCAGCTGGGATTTAATGTTAAAAAATGTAAGGTCATGCATTTGGGCTGCAGCAATCCAAGGGAGCAATACAGCATAGGAGGTGAAGTACTTTTGTCCACTAAAGAAGAGCGGGACCTAGGCGTAGTTGTGTCCGATGATCTTAAAGTAGCTAAACAGGTAGAAAAGGCGACGGCAAAAGCTAGAAGGATGCTTGGGTGCATACGGAGAGGAATGGCTAGCAGAAAAAAGGAGGTGATAATGCCTCTGTATAAGTCTTTGGTGCGACCTCATTTGGAGTATGGTGTGCAATTCTGGAGACCGCACCTTCAAAAGGATGTAAACAGGATGGAGTCGGTGCAGAGGGTTGCTACTAAGATGATTAGTAGTCTTCATTATAAAGCATATGAGGACAGACTTAAGGATCTTAATATGTACACCTTAGAGGAAAGGCAGGATAGAGGTGATATGATTGAGATGTTTAAATACCTCCGTGGCATAAATGTTCAGGGAGAGAGCCTCTTTCAATTGAAAGCAAGTTCTGCGACGAGGGGACATGGGATGAGGGTGAAGGGAGATAGATTCAGGAGTGATATGCGGAAATATTTCTTTACGGAAAGAGTAGTGGATCCGTGGAATAGTCTCCCAGTGGAGGTGGTAGAGATGAGGACAGTAACTGAATTCAAAAAAGCATGGGACCAACACAGAGGATCTCTAAAGGTAAAAAGTGGACTGTTGTAGTTGTTGTTATGGAAGGACAGACTAGATGGGCCTTGTGGTCTTTTTCTGTCATCATGTTTCTATGTTTCTATGACATTACAAGGCCACTCCTGCCTGTAAGCTCTCGGGCCCGGGCAGGAGCGTCGCACCTCCTTTATCCACAGCCCAAAAAGTGACATAGCTGCCGCGTCATCCTTGCACGGGCCAGCAAATAGCACAAAAAATATGGTTGGACTTATGAAAAAATTTCATTACCTCCAAGTACCGGAGAAGCACCCTATGGACATCCACAAGATGGAGATCCTTATCCATCCCCTGATACAGCTCCTTCGAGAAGGAGGGCAGGCAGACCACCTGGGTTATGTAGAAGGGAGAAGGCACCTGAGGCAAGAAGGAAGGCGCAGGCTGAATGGAAACAGTCTCTTTTGAAAAGACAGACAAGATCTCGGCAAGCCAGAGCCTGCAACTTGGAAATCCACCCTGCGTAACAAATCGCGACTAAAAAGACAGTTAAGCATCAAGTCCTTTAAAGTAGAGCGATTCAATGCTCAAAAGGCATCGCCAGCAGGGCCCTCAGCAGCAGACACAGATCCCAGGAAGGGATCATAAAACAGAAGAGAGGATGAAGACACTGAACCCCCCAGAGAAAGTGTGAGACAGCCGGGAGCAAGGCTAGAGGTTTACCAGCCACCGGACCAAGGAAACAGGCCAAAACTGCCACTTAAACTTTCTGGGAGTTAAGGGAAAGGCCCTTCTCCAGGCCATCCTGTAAAAAGGCCAAGAGATGGTACCTTGGCTGCCTCAGGAACTAACTGCTGAGTACCACGTCATTGCTCACAGAGGCACAAGATCCATACGTATGCTAGCTTGGTAGACCTCCTCCGGGCTTAGAGCAGAGTAGAGACCACTGCTGGAGAGTAGCACTTAAGCGCCAGTCATTCCCTTCCAAGAGCCAACTCATAAGAAAGAAGGGGACTGGGTCCTTCAGGACGATCTGTCCCTGCCACTATAGGCCCTGAAACGGAGGCAACCAAAGAGGAGGTGCCTGTAGGAATGGCTTCAGGTCTCCAAACCATGCTCTCCTCAGCCAGTCCGGCACCACCAGAACAATCCTGCCCAGGTGGCAGTCCATATGCCAAATCACATGCCCCACCAGGGGCCATGGAGGAAACACATACAGCAGGTACTTTCTTGGCCAAGGCTGGGTCAGGGTGACAACACCCTCAGACCCTGTCTCCATGTGGTGACTGAAGAAGCGGCAAACTTTGGCATTAGAGCAGGTTGCCATCAGATCCATTTCAAAGCGACCCCAGCAGCGCAGAATCAACTGAAATGCCTCCTAACTCAACTTCCACTCTCCGTGGTCCAGAGAATATCAACTGAGGCAGTCTGCTTCCACATTGTCCACGCCTGCAATGTGCTGAGCCGACAAAGCTCAGAGGTTTGTCTCCGCCCAGGCAAACAGGAGAGCCATCTCCAGAGTTACCCTGGTACTCCTCATGCCACCTTGCCGAATAACATAAGCCACCACTGTGGCGATGTCTGAAAACACTCAAACCACTTGAGGCTCGGTCAGGGGACGTAACACATTAGAGCCAAACTGATGGCCCTCACCTCAAGGCTGATGATGGACCACCCCCTTCCCTGTGGCAATGGCCCTGGGCCATATGGTCTTGGCAATGGTCTCCCCAGCCTGACAGACTGGCTTCCGTCATCAGGAGGATCTAGGAGAAATCGTCCAGTGGCACATCCTTCCCCAGATGACAGGGCTGCTGCCACCACCGCAAGCTGGACTTCACAATCAACAGGAGTGGGAACCTGCGCTCGAACTCCTGAGAACTCAGGGACCACTGAGTCAACAAGGACTGCTGTAGCGATTGTATGTGAGCATGTTTCCATCAATCCAAGGAGATGAAGATAATCCCACACTCTGGGAGCCTGCTGTCCACAGAACAGAGCAAGGCAGTCCAACAGTCTTTTGACTTTCTCTTCTGGCAGGAAACTCTGCCCACTTGAGTGTCAAAACATACTCTCAGAAACTCCAAGGACTGGGAAGGCCATAGATGGCTATTTTCAGGATTGAGCACCCAGCCGAGGCTTTTTAAGAACATTACTCAGGACATCACCCGAGACACTTCTGAAAAAGAAGTGGCCCGGAAGAGCCAGTCATCCAGTTAAGGATGGATACAAATCCCTTGGCACTGTAGCGCAGCAACCACCACCACCATGATCTTGGAGAACAACTTTGGGGCAGTGGATAGCCCGAAAGGGAGGGCAGCAAACCGATAGTGAGCTATGCATGGCAAAATGCAGATACTTTGCTCATCTGCCCAGATAGGGATACGAAAATACATCTTGGCCAGATCCAGAGAAGCCAAGTACTCCCCTCGGCACACTGCTTGAATCACCGAGTGCAAGGTTTCCACCCAGAAGCGCAGGACACGCAAGTGCTCATGGACTCCCTTGAGGTCCAGAATGGGCTGGAAGGAACTGTCGTTTTTGGGAACCACGAAATAGATGGGAGTGCCTGCCTATGCCCCGTTTGACTGGCAGGAAGGGCATCACCACCTAATCAGCTCTTTGTACTCCAAGGCATAGCCAAACTGAATGGTGTCTAGCATCCAGCGATACTTGGTAACCCGGGCCCATCCCTGAAAGAAAAGGCGAAGCCTGCCTCCAAATGGAGGAACCAGGGAATGGACCCCTAAACCTTCACTGCGCAGCCCAGGAGGGTCCTCCTTTCGAAGGGACTGAGCCCCTGGGACCATGTGCTCCATGAAAGGACTGAGAGTCTTGAGACCACAGGAATCTGGCCGGCGTGCCAGTGGTGGATGAGAGAGGCTAACAAGAAGGAGCACCAGTCTGATTCACAGGCCCCTTAGTCCTGTCTTCTGGAAGGCGATAAGATTGTTTCTTGCCCAGGTCCTTTACCAGCTTCTCCAAATCAGCTCCAAACAGAAGCTTCTCCTGAAAAGCCAATTGTGCCAACCAGCCTGTGAAAGATGCCACCCAGTGCTAGAGCCAAATCCAATGCCATGACACAATCATCAGGGCACCATCCCTGGTCCCTAAACATACCAAACCATACATAGCATCAGAAAGAATACCATAGCAGACTCCAAAAGAGGGGTAGAATCATCCGGCAGAAAAGACTGAATCCATTGGAACAGTGCTCGAGACATCAGGCTGGTACATACCGCCAGTTACAGAATAGCCACCACCATGGCGAACTGGCTCCTTAACAATGAATCCAACTTACAATCCAGAAAAGGCCGATCTGCCTTCCACAGAAATGGTGGTCTGTCTGGTAACCGCTGTGACCTGCGCATTCACCTTGGGAATGCAAACTACTCAACATATTCCTCCCTCTGGGAGAGCAGAGTTCTTCTTACACATCCTTAACTCTTTAGGCAGGGAGAGTCCCATTCCGACCGGAAAGACAATAGTGCATTTTCGCACCCCTTGAAGGAGCGGGTGTACCTTCAGTTCCTGCTTCATGCCAGAAGCATTAGTCAAGTTCAAGGCGGATGCGACCCTGGCAATCAACACCACCAGCAACTCCTTCCAGAATAGGCGGATCTGGTCTGGTTGGACTCAAGGAAAGAAAATTAGTAGGTAAGACCAATTTTTTCCTCCCTTATTGTACACCAGACCAGGCCAGAATGCATGGGATGTAACAATGCACTCCCTACACTGGGGGATGAAGAGACTGCTGCTCCAAGAACCTTGACACCAAAATCAATATTTTTCCTGGCATGCACAGTCAACCTGTAATGCTTAGAGAAGGAATGCAAGGTTGATCATGTTGTTGCTCTACAAATTTCAGATGCTGAAACAAAATGAGAATCAGCCCAAGAGGTTGACAAATCCCTTGTAAAATGTGCCCGAAAGGATTGAGGAGGAAGATGGTCTTAGAGTACCATATGCAGATACTACCATCTCTTGAATCCAATGCACAATGGTAGCTTTTATAGCTGCTTCTCCCTTCTTAGTTCCTCCGAAGAATACAAGCAGTTTGATTTCTGAAACTCATTTGAGACTTCCAGATACTACATACCATCCTACGCATATCTAATGAACCAAGCAGCCAAAACTCCTATCTCCAACACTCCTGCTGAAAAGAAGGCAATTCCACTACCCGGTCAACATAAAATGAAGAAACCACTTTCAGAAGGAAGGAGGATATAGTTCAAAAGCTGACTCCTGTCGCCATAAAACTCAAAAAATGTTTTCAGCAGAATAAAGCCTGAAGTTCAAAAATTCTTCTAGCTGAACAAATCACCACCAGGAAGACCATCTTCAACATAAGATCCTTTAGTGAAGCCCTCTTCAGAGCCTCAAAGGGCTCCCCGCTAAGTGCCCCGAGAGTTAAGATTCCATTTGGAGACCACTGCACAGAGTGGAGGACACAAATGAGCCATTTCCTTGTTGGGTGAGAACCCCAATTACAGCATTCCAAATAACTACAAAAACAAAGCAATGCTGCCATCTGTACCTTAATGAAGACTAAAGCCAACCCCTTCTTCAAGCCATCCTGCAGAAAGGATAAAATGTTTGAAACTGAGAGACTCCAAGAGACGCACACCAAGCTCAAAAATCCTTTAAACCCTAGCATAGGCTAAGAACATGGATCTCTTACATGCTTGCAAGAGAGAGGTAATGACTTCCTCCACATTTCCCTTTCACCTTAAGCATAACCATTAAAGCAGTGATTCTCCACCTAGTCATCTGAGACCCCCTAGGCCAGTCAGGTTTCAGGATATCCACAATGAATATGCATGAGATAGATCTGCATACAATGGAAGCAGTGCATGCAGATCTAGCTCATGCATATTTATTGTGGATAACCTGAAAACCTGATTGGCCTGGGGGTCCCAGAGGACTGGGTGGTTGAGAACCACTGCATTAAACAGACAAGTTGCAAGACAAAAGGGAAATGGGTCTTCCGTTAGAATTGGCCCCCCAAAGAAGAAGGCCCCTCCCTCAAGGGAGCCAACATCCGTTCGCTACGCAAAGATGCATCAGATCGGCGAACCAAGAATGCATAGGCCAATCTGGAGCCACCAGAATCACCAACCTAGGATTAGACGCCATCCTCTGTAACATGGCCTAGAAGAGGCTATGGGGGAATACATACAGTGTCCTTGACCTAGGCCACAGCTGAAGAGCATCCAGACTTGCCATCCTGCATTCCTTGGTCTGACTGAAAAACTGAGGAACCTTGGCATTGCAGCAAGTC
Organism: Ichthyophis bannanicus; assembly: GCA_033557465.1. Taxonomy (NCBI): domain Eukaryota; kingdom Metazoa; phylum Chordata; class Amphibia; order Gymnophiona; family Ichthyophiidae; genus Ichthyophis; species Ichthyophis bannanicus. The sequence continues at coordinate 556,904,551 of CM066034.1, read as the reverse complement.
ACCATTAGATCCATCACTAGTTTTCCACAACATTCATGAAATAAGAGAAATGCTTCCTGTGTCAGTTCCCACTCCCCTGGATCTGGGGAATGTCTACACAAAAAATCTGTGTGCCATTGTCCAACCCTACAACATGAGCTGCCGTCAAGGCTAGAAGATGATGTTTGGCCCAATGCATTAAGGAGAGACACCTCCTTGCTCTGAGATGCTCTCTCTGTGCCCCTTGATGTCTGTTATATGTCACCACAGTGGCATTATTTGAAAATATCCTGACTGCTCTGCCACAAAGCCAAGTGCAGAAAGGCTTCGAGGACTCTCTGAATGGCCCTGGTCTCCAAATGACTGATGGACACAAACAAGGCATTGGACAGAGACCAGTGACCCTGAGTCACTTGCTGCAGACAATGAGCCCCTCCAACTGAAAAGACTCGCATCTGGTATCACTACCAGCCAATCAAAAGGTTCCAACTTTGCACCCTTCAACAAGTGGCAAGAGTCAACTCCCAAACCAGACTATTTCTGGCGTCCAGTGTTCATGGGAAACACACTTTGGGACTCTGGGTCTGAGAAGCCCATTGAGACAACACGGATAACTACAGAGTGTGCATGTGAACTCAAGCTCATGGGCACGAGCTTGAGTGTCACTGCCATGGATCGAACAACTTACATGTATCCCAAGCCCTCGGAGCCCTCATTAGGTCAAGGCTCAAATCTGGGCCTGCAATTTGAACATTCTGTGCTCAAGAAGAAACATTTTTCCCCTTCCAAGTGACAAAATACCCTCCCTCTAAAGACTCTATACATTGAGAAAGGGACAATTATTTATTTATTTATTTAGCCAGGCTTATATACCGATTTCTACAAGTCAAAGCGGTGTACATTCATTGGAAAATCCCACCTGGTTGGCCAAATACCAGGCAGTTGGCTACCTTGTCAGAAGGAAAATAGCAATTGTAAATAAGAGTACTTCATTCTGAGAACCACAAACATGAGGAATTGCTTTTGGGCAGGAGCACTGGAAGTAGAGAATGAACAAGCATTAGCCTCCTGACATGTGAAGGCAGATTTTAGAAAGAAACTGGAATGAGACATCAAGATCAGGGATATACACATTTCTGGTGGTATTTTAGAAAAAGCGCTGTCAAATGTGGAGCCTTTTCTAAAATACATATAAGGAGATATGTATGCTGAAACACGGGGCTGGAAGAGCCACTTTACAAACCTACACATGGGAAAAATAGATGGAGGAACATGGCAACTTACATGTGTATGTGGGCCATTTTGCAAACCTAAATGTATAAAATAAATGTGCCAATTACTATAACTACAGAGGTCGCTATCTTTATTTACTTTCAATATGAAGCAGGGTTGCCAACTTTTTGAAAGAGAAAAACCCGCCACCTATGGCTAGTCATGCTCTGCCCATGCCCACCCCCACCCCGCCCTTTCCCCACCCACTGTCCCGCCCCACCCCACCCTCGCTCCACCCCCATCCCCAAAAAAATTGCAGAGAGGGCAATGTGCAAACTGAACAAGCAAGATTGCTACACATTTTTAAACAGAAATTCTATACTGACAGAATACGCAGCATTGGTTGTATATACACACACAATACCGACAGGTCTTCATCAATAAATGAGCATAAAACAAAAAGAGAAATATATAGACAAAAATTAAACTGAAACCCCAAGAAGCCAGACTCTGCATGCAGTGCAACATCAGATAAGAGATGCAATTCCCCATACTGTGTAAAATATAAAGGTAGCACAAAGTCCAATCATTAAATTTAAAATAAAATTATTTTTTCTACCTTTATTATCTGACCATTTTATTCTGTGATCATGCTGGTCCCGATCTGTGGCTTCTGTTTTCCTGTCTTCTCTTAGCTCTCTTTCTATGGTCTATAGTCCATCTGCCATTTCTTGTCTCTTCTTTTGTTTTCTTCACTTCCTTCCATCAGCCTAATTCCAGTCCCAGTAACCCTCCCCAATATCAGCCCCCTTTCCAATGCTCCCCTCCCATTATATTCCATTGTCAACCCCCTTGCATTCCCAGGACTGCCAGTGGTGTCCATTCCCTTCTAGTCCCCCTTCTTCCTCACTGTAAGCCCCTTCTAGTCCAAATACCATCCCAGGTATCAGTTCACTTCCACTCCCAGTGCCATCCCCGTGTCAGCTTCCTTCCAGTCACCCTACACTCTGTCCCATCCCCCTTCCTGTGCCATCCCCACATGTCTGCTCCCTTCCAGTCCCAGTGACCCCTCCCTTTCAGTCTCCTCCCCATTACCCAGTCACCTACCAGTACCATCCCTAGGTGTCAGCTCCCTTCAGCCCCCTCCTTACCTCCTCTATCAGCTGCCTTCCAGTCACCTCCTTCCCCCTATTTCAGCTGCCTTCCTGCCTCTACTTTGCCCGTCAGTCCCTTCCTGCCACCTCCTTCCCCCCCCTTTCAGCTCCCTTCCTGCCATCTCCTCCCCCCCACCCCTTTCAGCTCCCTTCCTGCCACCTCCTCCCCCCCACCCCTTTCAGCTATCTTCCGGCCAATTCCTTCACCATGTGAGTCCCTTCCTGCCACCTCCTTCCCCCACTCTTTCAGCTCCCTTACAGCCATCACTTTCCCTCTTTGTCAGTCCCTTCTGCCACTTCCTTCCCTTTGCAGCCGTGGCTCCTGCTTCTTACAGAGCGGCGGCTGCAATAAAACTAATTTAAAAATAAAATGAAACCTGTGCGGAGCCCTCCGGCCCTATGAAACCCCTGCTGTAGAGCCCATACTTAAAAGGAAGTGACGCTACAGGGGGTGGGACACTGCAGCAGGGATTTCATAGGGCCAGAGGGCTCCACACAGATTTCCTTTTGTTTTTAAATTAGCTTTAATTTGCAGCCGCTGCTCTGTAAGAAGCAGGAGAAGCAGCTGCAAGGGGAAGGTGAGGCTGCATGTGGGGGGTCGGGGAACGCAGATGAAAAGCCAGTTTTCTGCTCTGGCTGCTCCCGGTCTCGCGGCCAGAGCAAAAAAACAGCTTTTCAAGGGCCGGTTTTCGATCTCTGCCGGCAGCCGGCCTGGCCACAGAACCGGCCAGGCTGGCTGAAAACCGGTTGGCAATCCTAATATGGAGGGGGAAATAAACAATGGGTGATTAAGGAGGATAACGCTCCTTTAACTCTCCTGTACAGAAACAAACACTCTTTAAAAACATATGTGCCAGGGAGCAGCTATAAATCCCATCAGGAGCATTTTTAATCATACACATGGATTCCCTATACGAAATAAAGAATACACATGTAGATTTTTGATCTGCCCAGGCTACCATGCCTCCTTGCAATTTCTATGAATTATGGACATCTGTGTATAAATTCAGCCCTTTCTAAAATTGCCATCTAGATGTGAATGCCACTCCCATGTGTAAATGCTGGATTTTACACATGGAAATTGTGAATAAGGCTTCTAAAATAAACCCCTAAGTTGTTACAAAAATTTAAATGTTTTCTCTGAACTATATTATTATTCATCCTTTTTGCTGTTTTTATTTCACAAGCAAAAGGATTTCTATTTGACACTTCCTCAGGTAACAACCCAACACACTGCCACCTTCCTAGCCCATGAATATGTCTGTAGTCTGAACACAAAGCGTTAAGAGAGATCAACCAACTCATTCACAAATTTGTTAAACAGTAGAGAGAAATAAAAGGGGAAATATATAGGAAAAGAAAGAGGTAGTGTGGTAGGCGACGGCCTATGATCCATGCTAATTGAACTAAGCAGACAGGCCTGAGCAGCTTGACCTGTAACTGAAGCCTGTAGTTAGGCCCAGAGGAATGAAAACCCCCCTGAATGATGACACCATAGAATTGAAACTTAACTCAGTTTAACTGAACATAGCTAAGCAGAAACGAAACTTATAAAAGACAGAAAACAGCTCTAATTGGTACTGATAAGAGAGCACAGCTTCTATGGAATTAATTAACTCTGCAAAAAGCAAGGTTACAGTGCCCTGCTTCCCATATGTTTTAACAAGCTCAGCGACCTTGGAGGAGAGAAGTAACAAGTTGGAGACACTGACCATTGTAATTGGGACTAGAAGGGGGGCAACCAGGTACTGGGCCCAGACCAGAGTCCCGATTGGGTAGCCATATCAGTACCGGGACCAATAGATGGGTGAGAGGGGTACTGGGACCAATGAAAAGTTTGCCTATGCTTAGAATGGACAAGAAAGCTATAAAAGTTGTTGTTTTACTAGAAGCCATGGCTCAGCCATTTTGAAATTGCTTATTGCTTGAGCCATGTGCACATTAAACTGGCTTGGATCCTTGAAAAGACTCCTGGATTTATTTATTGCATGCTTATCTGCTGCTACATTCTTGGTGCGTTGGCCGGGAAGTGCGAGTGATGGATAGTGTTCAAGTGAATAAATCCACGTAATTCGCCTTGAGGTTTGGTCCAGTTGGAACCATGCCAATCCGACGCAGGGGAATCTCCCTGGGCCCACCGATCCTCTTGTATCGGAGGGAGTTCTGCCTGGCCTCGGCAGGCACTGAGTCCAGCTGGCTAACACTTCCGACCCGGGGGAGTCCAGGATCCAACTCAGAAGCTTGGGAACCAGATCTGGTAAGTATAGTTTTGAAAACCTGTCTAGACAGATGAGTTAGAACTGCAGTTTGAAAACTTAGAGAATCATGATTCAGCCTGGTCAGAGCAGACAGGACTGGGTTTTTGGTATGTCTAGACAGAAATAGAAAGAGCAGTACTGCCAGTGGAACTTGGAATTTGTAATCTCGAGATATTGGGAATTGGTAAGAGAGCTCTCAAGGAAGGGCCGAGTAACCCCGCATGGGAATTCGCCGGGTGAAACCCTCATCCTTTTTGTAATTGGGAAAAAGACTAGTCAGAATAGATAGAAAGGAATGCATTCTAAGATACGTTGCTAGCATGATTATGTGAATGAAGTGTGAATGAGAGGTCTGGCAGCACGGACCAAGCAGAGTGGACTCTGGACTAGCGCAGTTCCTAGTCGGGTGACTGCGTCTAGGTCGCGAAACGGATGAAGCGTTTGATGTATTGTCCGTCCTGTGTATTTGATTTTTGTTATCTGTTGAAACCACGAGTTTCCCTTCTGTTATAAATGTGAGATTATTATGTTGAGTACTTTGTGACAGTTCACTGGTTAAGAAATTGTATTAATAGAGCAGAATGAAGACCCAAAACACCTACGGTCATTTTTAGAAATCAAAAAGCTGGTCTCACCCAGTTGGTTTTAGCACAGTGAAAAAGCTGACAGGGGGCGTGTCTGTGCAGGAGAATGTTTGGTGCTGTTTAACCCTATGCAGGCATGTTTTTCAACGATCTGCTGCTGGACTAATCAGGACAATTATACCTGTTTCTACCTGTTTTTATTCACTTTGTTCTGATAGTAATGTTCCTCCTGCTGTGGTCATGTATTGTGTACCATTCAATAAGAATATTTAGTCAGAATTTTAGTTTTGAAGGTTGTATTAATCATCAGAGCTCCGCAAACAGTTTTTAGTTATATTCTCTGCTCTGTCTGCATTTCTAAGTCAATTGAGCCTGTTATATTGCTGTTACTTTGCAGAACTATCCAGGAGGTGACGGGTTTAGTTCAGTTATGGTGTGTAGGGTAAGATTAGTTATTCCGGTCAGATAGGTATAATATATTTGTGGGCTTAGCTTTGCCCTGTGTTTTATGATTCAAATAGGAAATGATAAAGAACTGTTTTTGTTTTTCCTTTGATCTACAAAGTAATTAGATCACGACTTAACATTGATTTAAATTGTTTTTTTCTGGCATCTCTGTCCATGTGAATGAGAAGTCTCTTTTTATGAGCACAGTTCAATTGTTTCCCCGCGAGCAGAGGGGTGTGGCTTCCACATATCCTTAAAAAAAAAAAAAAAAAGGTTCTGGAGAGACAGCTGGAGACTGCAGGAAATTTCTCCTAGGAATGAAAAGGGACTGCCGATTTGAAAAGTCTCTTCATTTAATCGAAGCGTGATGAATTTATAATTAGTTTTTTTCTCTGGTTTCACTAGCTCTGTTTAACCAAAAGTTTTAAAAACAAAGTTTATCTTTTTATGAATGAGTATAAGTCATTTGAATGCATGCTTCCCCTCTGTGCTGGTTACTAATGAACAAATCAGTTAGCTTTTCTGTATTTAAAAAAAAAAAAGGGAAAGGTGTACTGTATTTTATGAAAAATATCCGGAATGTCTTTTAAATATTTGCTTCCTGAACTAAAAAAAATAATTTCTTTTGCAGAGACATGCTGACAGATAGCTATAGTTCTCTCTATAAGAAGCATAATGGATGTATGTGCTCAATCTAAGTGTTTCCTGCCTGCCCTATGTTTACAGAAATAATAAGTGTCTTTTCAAGTATGATCAAGAATTTCAGTAAGGGATTTACTGAAGATTATGAAATGTCTCTGTCCCAATCAGGATTTTGCCCCAGAATTTCTAGGTATCCTGTCTCGTCTCTCTCTCTCTCTCTCTCTGTAAGTAGCTCCGTTTAGAGTGCTTAAGGGGGGGATGGAGCCCATTCCACCGATGATGTCACCCCCCCGGTGGGCGTGAACTAATGTGCCCACAGCAGAGAAGTGGATCCTTTAAAAAAAAAAAAAAAAATCAACCTCCTGGATAGAGCATTGCTAGGAGAAACAGAATCCAGGAGAGGGGGGGGGGGGACTACAGATTCCCAAGTAGTTTGCTAGCCACCTCTGCAACAGGGGAATGTCCACCCCCTCCGGACTAGAAGTGAAAGTCAGCTGACCAGACTTGTTTAGAACTGAAAAAAAAACCTGCATTATACACTGAGAAGTTTTAGGACTTGATTGAACTAATGAACGGAAATTGCAGAGAACTGGATGAATTTGCGGGCATAATGGTTAAATGAAAGTTAATCAGAGGGTGTGTGAATTGTGAAAATAAATGTAACAGAGAAAGTGAATGATATTTTAGTTGAATGATGTGCGGAGGTTATCCTAATCGAAGGAACAGAGGAAGTGAAAAACTGGGTGTGAGTGCGCCCATTATAGAAAAAGAAGGACATTAGAGAAGTGAATGCCCGTATCTTGACTCCACCCCAGGAGGGAGTACTTGATTGTAGAATCATAGACAGAATAAAACCAAGCACAGTGTTTCAGCACGAGAGTGGAGCAGCTATAGCGTGAGTGGCAGCCTGAGAGGGCTACAGCATGGATGAAGACTAGGCCAGACCGGACTCTCCAGTTTCCCTGGGTCCCCAGGAGTCAGTCTGAAAAATAGGGGACCAATATATGGACTTTTATGGGGGATACAGGAGCAGAATACTAAAGCCAGTAGCCCCTGTGTTTTTCTCGCAAAGCCTTTTCTGCAGAACCACATGTGTGAACTAGAAAAAAAATAATAATAATAATGTACCAGTTCCTGTATATGCCTGAATGCCCTATTCCATTTTTGGGCCGAGACCTGCTTGCAAAGCTTCAAGCACAGATATCCTCTGTTGAAGGAAGAAAAAAATGAAACTCAAAATCTGCTGGCCTGATGGTGTTAACTGTCCCCAAGAAGAAGAATGGCGGTTCTATTCACCTGCATCCAAAGCAACAAGCTGTACACTTACCAACCTCATAGCCCTACCTGGAGGATGGGCAGAAGATAATCCACCTGGCCTAGCGAAGAACATAGCCCCTGCCATTGTCACCCTCAAGCCAGTCAAGAAGCCTGGGACAGGTGATTACCGCCCAGTGATGCAGCTGAAACTATACAACCAGTGGTACCAAAATCCTTATATTCTCTTGGAACTGATCTCTGCTGAAGCTATACATTTCATCATTCTGGACTTAAAAAGATGTTTTTTTCTGCATACGCTTAGCCCAAGACCCCACTACAAGGAGGCGGGGCCAACTCATCTGGACGAGATTACCTCAAGAATTCAAGAACTCGCCTCACTCAGCAAAAAGATTTGACAAGTTATCCAGAAACTCCAGAAAAAAAAAAAAAAAAAAGAAAAAATTCTACTTCAATATGTGGACAACTTGCTCATAACCACCAACTCAGAAAGTGAATGTCCACCAGCCACCAGTGAACTCTTGCACCTTTTTAATGAGGCTGGATACAAAGTCTCAAGAGCCAAAGCATAATTATGTCAAACAAGTTAAATACCTAGGATTCCAGTTGTCCAGCGGAATTCGACGCCTGGAACCCTTACCAGAACGCAAAGCAGCTGTATGCAGTATTCCTACTCCAACCACCAGGAGGCAAGTGAGAGCCTTCTTGGGTGCCACAGAGTATGTTGTATATGGATCCCCAATTTTGCGCTGCTAGAGAAAAAAAAAAAAACCAAAAAAAAAAACCATTGTATCAAGCTATCAAAGGAATGGAAAAGTCTCCAGAGGAATGGGGACTTGAACAGGATGCAGTCTTTTGATCTTTGAAAAAAAAACACTCTGATGTTGTCACCAATTCTGGGTCTACCAGATGTCCAGAAAACCTTACAGTCTCTATGTTCATGAGTCGCAAGGAAATGTTCTGGGAGTGTTGACTCAATCTCTTGGACCTTATTTGAGAAGCTGTTACAGCTACAGCCTTCCTAGTAAGCAAAAACTAAAAGAAAAATCCCTTCACAAAGGAAATTACTAGCTAACAAATCTATGAATGTTGAAATATTAGAGTATGTTGTGTGAAAACCCCAGATACAACTGAAGGGTCAGTCAAGCTTTCAATCCTGCTATGTTGTTATCAGTTGGTCTTGATCCCCTGATCATGACTGTTTAGAAATTATGGACACTGTATTCTCAAGCCACCTGGATTTGACTGATGTCCCTCTGGAGAACCCTGAACAGACTTTCTTTGTGGCTGAAGGCAGTTTCATCATCAATGGACATTGTTGTGCTAGATATGCAGTGGTGACCCCTGATTTGGTAGTTGAGTCCTCAGCCCTGGCCCCAGAAACTTCACCACAGAAAGCTGAACTGATAGTCCTCACTAGAGCACTAACAATAGGAAAAGAGCCCTGTCTAAATGTGTACCCAGATTTCAAGTATACCCTTACAACCTTGCATGCATATGGGGCCCTGTACAAAGAATGAGGGTGGATAACCTTAGGAAGCAAGTCCATTAAGTATAGCCCAAGATATCGATATTAATAGATACATACTGCCTATAGATCTCAGAATTTAGGAAAAGTAGAATGTATGAATAGAACCCTGAAATCTCAGTTGTCTAAACTTTGCCAAGAGGTTTACCTGAAGTGGCCCCAGGTTCTTCCCATAGCCCTTCTTAGGATATACTTAGCCCCTGCTAAGTCTATAGGAGTCTCCCTTTTTGAGATTCTGTATGGGCAACCCCTGCCTATTGTATAGGAAATAAAAGGAGATATGAGACAGATAGGATCTGAAATTATTAGACATGAACTATTGGTTTTAAGTTCTGTTTTGCAGGAGTCTTCATACCTGAGTACAAAATCGATTACTCATCAATTTGCCTGCACCCCTGCATCCTTTCAAGCCTGGAGTCTCGGTGTGGATCAAAGAGTGGAGAAAGATACTGTTAGCCCTGCATTGGAGAGGACCCTATGTCGTCATCCTGTCAACTCCAACTGCAGTAAAAGTCGCAGAATTTGATCCTTGGACCCATCATAATCAAGTGAAGCCAGCAGCTGCTCTTGAACCTGATCACTGGACTACTGTACAGCATCCTGAGACTCCATTGCACCTCACCCTACAACAACAACCACGGACCTAAGACTTATTGGTCCCTCAGAAACTGCACTATTTCAAGACTGTTTGTTTATCTGAAGGTAAGCCTCGCATCTGAAAAAACCTGCAATCATCAGAAAGAGACTGTGTTGTGTTAAGAAATTGAATCTTCTAAGAGACTGTGTTTAAATACTCTGAAAAGACTGTTTTGATCTCCTAAAGAGTGAACTGCTCTAAGGAAGCAATAATAGCCTAAGAGACTATGCTATGATATTTTAAGAAATTGAGACATCCCAGAGGACAGTGATACTTTGGAATCTACAGCCCTACTCCTGCCAAAAAGCTGGTAAGGTCATGTACAGTGGAAGCTTGAGGATCTACAATCAACGCTACACCTGTTGCATGCTGAGAGCAAAACAGGTCAACGTACAGTAAAGAAGAAGAAGACTTCGTGGTCAAGAATTATCAACAGATTGCACTGGTTTTTCAAAGACTTGCACTAATTCTTCAGAGAACTTTCATCATGATTCTCTACTGTTTCATCGTGATAGCAGCCTTGGAGTGCTTTGAAATGACTTTTGCCTTATCTCCCTGGGCAGCCTGTATAAGTACAACATGAACTGGACCGAAGGTCACTCAGACCTTGTTTTATCATTCTTCCTATACTTGCATTGGTATACTCTCCAATCCAAAAGTTGTTCTAGATTTTGACTTTCTACAAGGCTATGCAAGCCACCGTTGCAATTCCTCATACCACCACCAGAACTTGTTTCTTGAACTTACTGGAGCAATAGCATCTAGTCTCCACACTTCTGACTGTTTCTATTGTGGAGGAACTAAGATGGGAGATCAGTGGCCCTGGGAGACGCAAGAACTGAACTATTCTATCCTATACAATCAGACTGATTTACATAATACTACTAGTGAGTGGGTATTGGCCCACCCCATTGTTGACAGTTTGTGTTTTGTTCGGACTGGACCACAATCTACTACGAAGGATGGACAGCTGGTCTGTCTAAATCAGAAGCTTTACGACAGCACAACAAAGATGCAACCGAACCTTCTAATCCTTTAGTTCTTTTTCCCACTCTTGCCAAACTATGGACTTTGACTATCTGCCTGTTGCTCCCTTGTTTCTTGCCATTTTGCTTGCAAATGATAACTTCAGTTATTAATAACACTGTAGAGCGTAAGACAGCTACAAAGATGCTAGCTATGTGAACTTACTACCCTATACCACAGAGTGATACCTTTACCTAGTATTATGTGATTTGATTCTCACACCTTATTAACATGCGGGTGAGAATAATCAAAGGGGGGAATGTGGTAGGCGACGGCCTATGATCCATGCTAATTGAACTAAGCAGACAGGCCTGAGCAGCTTGACCTGTAACTGAAGCCTGTAGTTAGGCCCAGAGGAATGAAAACCCCCCTGAATGATGACACCATAGAATTGAAACTTAACTCAGTTTAACTGAACATAGCTAAGCAGAAACGAAACTTATAAAAGACAGAAAACAGCTCTAATTGGTACTGATAAGAGAGCACAGCTTCTATGGAATTAATTAACTCTGCAAAAAGCAAGGTTACAGTGCCCTGCTTCCCATATGTTTTAACAAGCTCAGCGACCTTGGAGGAGAGAAGTAACAAGTTGGAGACACTGACCATTGTAATTGGGACTAGAAGGGGGGCAACCAGGTACTGGGCCCAGACCAGAGTCCCGATTGGGTAGCCATATCAGTACCGGGACCAATAGATGGGTGAGAGGGGTACTGGGACCAATGAAAAGTTTGCCTATGCTTAGAATGGACAAGAAAGCTATAAAAGTTGTTGTTTTACTAGAAGCCATGGCTCAGCCATTTTGAAATTGCTTATTGCTTGAGCCATGTGCACATTAAACTGGCTTGGATCCTTGAAAAGACTCCTGGATTTATTTATTGCATGCTTATCTGCTGCTACAGTAGCAGTTTCCATTCTTTTCCAACCAACATAACTTCATACTGAACAGTGCCTGTGAGCAGTTAGGGCAAAGGGTTTCCATGGCAACAGCAGTCTGCTATTGCATGCTAAGAATGAAAAGAGCCCATCTCAGGGAGGAAAGCAGGTCAGCAAAGAGTGGTTATGGCAAAGCTTGGAAGATGCGCAAGCTGCAAGACTACAGATACTATCCAGGAATTTATAGTTTGTAGATATATATTAGAAATTATTGTATTCTCTGTTTTTTCTGTTGTGCCTATCATGCTCTGATGGAACAGACTACACAGCAGATGAATCTCAATTTCAGGTCCTCCCTGGCACAGACTACTAAACACCAGCAGGAAAGAAATGAATGTGGCCTTCTACCAGGGCCGCCCCATCCATTGAGCAAGAATGTTGTTTGCAAAGGGCCCAGCGTTTCAGGGGGCCCCACGCAAACAACATTCTGCATTAAAAAGGTACATTAAAAAAAAAAACTGGCTGCTGCCGCTGCCGCATCAAGTGTCCCGCGGTCCTCCTGCCTGCCCAGCAGAGTCCTCCCTGATTCATTCCCCTCGGAGCCGGCTTTCAGAATCGCAAAGGGAGAGTTTCTCTCTCGCGGCTCTGTTAAGCCCGCCGGCACTGATGGGAAACAGGCATTTCCTGTTTCCCATCAGTCCCGGCGGGCTTAACAGAGCTGCGAGAAAGGGAAACTCTCCCTTCGCGGCTCTGAAAGCCGGCTGAGGGAACGGATTTGGAAAGCTCTGCCGGGCAGGCTGGGGGGAGGGGGGGAGGTTTCTTTGCCCAAGTACATGTATAAACAGATGTACCCCTAGGAAGATAAGATGAGGAAAGAGGCTGGGAGCTGTTGAAGAGGGGCTGGAACATGCGAGTGGTGTGGTGTGGAACAGCTGGCCCCATCAGCCAATTAAAAGGCTGGGGATGTTCTTCCTCATACCTAATCTCCCTGCCTGTGTGAAAAAAAAAAGAAAAAAGTGAAAGAAATGTTTCCAAGTTCATCTCCCTTTTTTCCAGGTCTTCATAGTTTAAACAAGACAAAACAAACCAAACAGAAAATCCTACCTTGCTGCCCAGAAAAGAACACTGCTGGCTGGGGATACTCCTTGGCTATCTAAAAAAGGAAATATCTTTTTGTGGACAAAAGGAGAAGAGGGATCTCTCAGCCATCAAGATGAAGCAGAGAATTCCCCAGTATGGTTTTCTGTCTTTTTTTTTTTTTAAACTGTGAGACCCGAAAAGGAGATCTTTGGCCTAAGGAATAATTCTTTCAGGTTGTTTAGAGGCAGGGAAAGCAGGAGAAAGCGTAGTTACTCACCTGTAACAGATGATCTCCAGGAACAGCAGGAATCAGTCTTCATATATGGGTGGTGTCGGCACCGAAGAAGCCCGTGCAGGAATGCTCCCCAGTGTCCAATAGGAAAGTCTTTGGGAGCAGTCCACCATGCTTGCGCATCTGCCTTCCCGCCTTCTCAACTCTTCTCCTCAGTTGAGTTTGTAGCTGAGAGATAGAGGAAAAAATAAAAACTACCCTACAACTCCTAGGGGAGGAGGGCGGGTTGTGAAGACTAATTCCTGCTGTTCCCGGAGATCACCTGTTACAGGTGAGTAACTACGTTATCTGCAGGAACAAGCAGGAATGCAGTCTTCACATATGGGGCTCACTAGCTTCCGGGTAACAGACTGGCATGGAGGAGAGCGGTGTGATCCCTGAGGCTAAAGCATAGAGCCGAAGAGTGTGGATACAATGTGGCCTAGTGGACTCAATTCCAGTTTGCTATACTACCTCTAATGGAAGTCTGATCTCTTGTATAAGACCAGGATGAAGGGTAGGAGTTGATTTTAAGTCCCAAAAAGGTGCTGGAGTACAGCTTGGCCAAAGACAGCATCCTGACGGGAGTCCCTGTCTAGACAATAATGTGCAGCGAAAAGTATGAATTGAGGACCAGGTAGCTGCCTGACAGATCTCGCCAATGCATACTGAACGGAGGTTGGCAACTGAGGTTGCCATGGCCCACACATTATGAGCAGTGTCGTGAACCTCCAGGGAGAGTCCTACTTGAGCATAAGCAAAAGAGATACAGTCTACTATCCATCTAGATAGAGTCCACTTAGTCACTGGTAAACCAAGGTGGCATGGATCAAAGGAAATTAATAATTGAGAGAATTTCTGGTGAACTTTAGTTCTAAATAGTAAGCCAGCACTCGCTTGCAGTCTAAGGTGTGTAGCACTGCTTATGCTCAAGACGTATGTGGTCTTGGGAAGAAGATCGGTAGAATTACCGACTGGTTCAGATGGAAGGAGGAGAACACCTTCGGAAGGTAGTGTGGATGGGTATGGAGGACCACCTTATGATGGAAATGGGTATAAGGCGGATCTGCCATGAGAGCCTGCAGTTCACTGATGCGGCAAGCTGACATGACAGTTATGAGGAAGATGACCTTCCAAGAGAGAAACTTCAGTGAAGCGGTCATTAAAGGCTCGAAGAGAGGCTTTAGAAGTTGAGCTAGAATCACATTAAGGCCCCAAGCCACCAGAGGTAGCTTAATGGGTGGTTTGGATAGCAGGAGACCCCGCATAAAGTGTTACTAAGAGGTGTAAGGAGATAGGCTATCCGCTCAGTGTTTGTGACAGGTCACAATGGCACAAAGATGAACTCTGACTGAGTTGGTCTTAAGACCTGCCAAGGACAAATGGAGGAGATATTGAAGAAGGGATTCCACTGGGCATGCAAAGGGGTCAATGCTCTTTGGGGAGCACCAGAGGGCAAACCTTAGCGAATTTAAAGGCATAGAATCGCCTGGTGGACTGTTTGCATGATGCAAGCAGGATATCCTTGACTTCTTGTGGCAGATTTAGGTCAATGAATACTATGCCTTCAGCAGCCGTGCTGTGAGACGAAGAGCATGAAAATTGGGATGGAGAAGCATTTCTTGGTCCTTAGAGAGGAGTTCGGGCGCACATCAGAATCTGAAGGGTTGAGTCTGCGCCAGGTGAAGGAGCAGAGGAAACCATGGTTGATGGGGCCAAAAAGGGGCTATGAGGATCATGGAGCCCTTGTCGGCTTGTAGCTTGAAGAGCATTTTCGGTATCGAGGGGATGGGTGGAAATGCATAAAACAGGCCCTGTCCCCAATGGAGAGGGAAGACGTCCGAGGTCTGTCTGTGCAGGGATGGAAGCCGTGAACAGAGCAAAGGAAGCTGTGCGTTCTGTTGAGTGGCAAAAAGATCTATGAGTGGGGTTCCCCACGTTTGGGGGTTCCCCACATTTGGAAGATCCAAGAAGCTGTCTGCCGTTGTAGGGTCCATTCGTGAGGATGAAGGATATGGCTGAGCCCGTCTGCAAGGACACTAAGTTCGCCTAGGAGGTACACCGCTCTCAGATGAATAAAGTGTGCAATGGAAAAAAACAGAGGCAAAGTGCTTCATTGACAGAGGGGATAGGATCCTGTCTCCCCCTGTTTGTTCACATAGAACATGGTCACCTCGTTGTCCGTTCTGACTAATGCCTGTTGGCCTGAAAGTTGGGGTTGAAAATCCCGAAGGGCATTTGTTAGGGTACAAAGCTTCAGGAGATTTATCTGCAGTGGAGATTCCTGCGGCGTCCACAGACCCTGTGTGGTCAGGTCATTCTGCTGTGCTCCCCAGCCTAGTTTGGAGGCATCCATTGTCAGTGTGCATCGGGGTGGAGACATCTGAAAAGGTGACCTGCCGAGTAGGTTCTGTGGGGAACACCACTAGTGAAGAGACCTGATTAGCTGAGGGGTGATGTATATCTTGTCTTCGAGATGCCCCTTTGCTTAGATCCATAGAGAAGACAGAGTCCACTGGGCTTGCCACATGTGTAGGCGAGCATAGGGGACTACATGGACCATTGAGGCCATGTGCCCCAAGAGGCGTAGCATCTCTCAAGTTGTTACCAGACTTTGTTGCTGTTTGTGTTTTACAAGCCCATAGAAAGCACACACCCTCACTCGCTAAAACCAGGAAATCACACAAGGGCGAGTAGGTAAAAGGTCCTTTATTGAAAGAACCCTTATACTGCCACGTTTCGGCATTGCCTTTGTCAGGGGTACTGCATGGAGGACAACAATACATACATAAATAATGAATAAATAATATGCATAAAATGCACAAGTAATACATCTCAGATAAAAATACATATACTTCTAAAAACATGAAACCAAAATACTCAGTCTTTACATTATTAGATGACTCAACTCAAACATGAAAAACAAATGAGATTAAAACCACAGCGACTCGTGTTCATAAAATCATAAATAAGAATAAAACATGAGTTAAATGAGATGTTAAAAGAGAGAGAGGTAAACATCTGAACTTTATACTAACAAGAAGAAGCATACCCAAGTGATAAAGAGGAAGGGGCACCAGATATATTCACTTTCAAATTGATGGGACCAAAGTGTATAAATCCACATGAAATAGTTCCAACAGATTTTATACTATCTGTTATAATATAGGAGTGGAGGAGTAGCCTAGTGGTTAGAACACTGGCTTGGTAACCAAGCAATCAGGGTTCGATTCCCACTAGCACTCCTTGTGGCCTTGGGCAAGTCACTTAACCCTCCATTGCCTCGGAAGAAAGGCTTGGCAATCTACTTCCAGTGACACTGCTAAGAAAACCCAGGAGCTTCTGGGTCGCCAAGAGTCAGGACTGACTCAAAGGCACACATTGCATTTTTGTTATAATATAAAACACATTAAATAGGAACAAACAAATTGCAAAACAGAAGAGCATGTATTTCAAACCCAAAGAGACACAGTAGGCAAATGATGCATACAGCAATAGAGCTACATAGGTCCACTTCTGTAAAAAACATAGGTGAATTACTTAGGCTAACATGTGATGATAGACATCATGTACTATCATCAGATCGAGGTACCACTGGATAACGCAAATGATTGGGAAAAACCTCCAGACCCAAATAAGGGGCCGGAGAACCACACATATATGTCTCAAAAAAGGGGATGATAAAAAAGAAGGGAAAGAGATAAATAAATAGGTAAGCAAAAACATGGTTAAACGAATAAAAGAATAAATAAATCAATGATTAGAAAGTAAAAATGGGTAATTAAATAAATAAATAAATAGTTGAAACAATATAAAAATATATAAAAACGTAATCCAAAGGGCAAAGATGGTGTTGCACTGTGAAACATATGCTGAGACACCATGTGACAAATCCAGGGGATTGAGGGAAGGGGTTGAGGTAGGCTATGGCCTAGCATAGCCTGCTACTATGAAAGGCCTGTAAGTTAGGCCTAGATCCTAATTTTCATTATAGCTAGAAAAGAACCATAAATCTGTGAAAATTGAGAAAGATGTTTTAAAATGCTTAATAAGAAGTTTTTATGAATGCATAAGTCTTCTATTATTCTCTTGTATGTGAAAGAACAGAAAAGTAACAGTATATGCATTCCAGAAGCTGAAGTTAACCTTGCAGTAGAAAAGTTACCAAGTTAAGACTATACCATTGTTCAAGCAATCCTAAGGGAGGGGGCCGGTTGCTAGGTTCCGGAGGGATTTCTAATTGGACAAATGAAGGGAATGAATAACCAATGAGAAGTTTGTATGTATCGAGCTAGAACCAATAGAACGTTTTCAAACTAAAAAAGTGGTATAAAAAGTTATGTCTCTGTATAAACCATCGCTCAGTACCTTTTGCTGTATTAACTGACTGGGCCTTGTGCACAATAAACTGACTTGGACCCTGTCAATCGACTCCTGGACTTATTCATTGACTGCACTTTGCTACAGCATATTCTTGGTGCGTTGGCTGGGAAGTGCGAGTGGTAAATGGTATTCAAGTGAATAATCCACGTAATTCGCCTTGAGGTTTGGCCCGGTTGGAACCGTGTCTGTCCGACCGCGGGGGAGACCTCAGGCGCCACCGGCCCCTTTGTGCTGGAGAGGGTTCTGCCTGCCTCGGCGGGCCATCGGGTCCAGCTGGCCAACACCTACGAACCGGGGGAGTCCAGGTTCCAACTCAGAAGCTGGTGTGGTATCGGGGACCGGATCCGGTGAGTAAACATTTTTGTGATTAAATAGTCAGAAAGAACAGCCTGGGACAGTGTCTTGCGAGTGCAAGACCAATTTGGTAAATTTGGTATAGACTAACTGGGAAATCTCGCATGAGTGTGCGCGAGACAAAGGAGCCTGATCACCTCCTATAAGGGCAGTCCTAGTAAGCTCCGCGTAAGAAAAGCGGAAGCTGAAACTATCGACCCTTTTTGTTTGTTTGGAAAAGTCAGTTAGTCAGAAAACCTGGTCACTTGAAATATTGAAATATGATATCTTGTGGAAATATGCTTGCATGAGTGAGTGAGAGGTCTTGAAATACAGACCGAGCGAAAGTGGACTCCTAAGTAGCGCAGTTCCTGGCTGGGCGACCGCGCCCAGGTCGCGAACAGGAGGAAGCGAGTGGTGTTTGTCCCCTCAGTGTTTTGTGGGCTGTACGGTCCCCTTACCTACAGCGATACTACCTATCCTTATTGTACGTTGTCTTGTATGTCATTACGTGTACGTAGGGACGTAGGGTACGTAACGTACGCAGGTACGTTGAGTACGTAGGCAGTAGCGTAGGCAGGTACGTTTACATTATGGGAGGGACGGAGTCCACGCAAACTCCGTTGGCATGTATGATCAAGAATTTCCGTAAAGGATTTTCGGGCGATTATGGTATAAAAATGACTTCATCCAGATTAAAAATATTATGTGAAAGAGAGTGGCCCGCATTAGCTGCTTCATGGCCCCGAGAGGGCACCTTTGATTTTGAGACAGTTTTACAAATTCATCAGCTTATATTGAGAGTGTATCCTGACCAGTTCCCCTATATAGATTCCTGGTTGAGTGTATGCGAACAGCAGCCCTCATGGATGAAGCGCTGTTATGAGGAGCACTGTAAAATATTTGTAGCTACTACTAGGGGAGCCACAAAAGCTAAGGAAGAGAAGCCACCAGTATATTCTGACCCAGAGTCCTCAGATATTCTGGATAATTTACCCCGGCACCCACAGAAATTAGTCCCCACGGCCCCACAACTTGAAGTAGAACCCGATGAGGAGCCCCAGAAAATACCGAAGCAACAGCCTAAGAAGCGCCCTACCCTGAGTGAAAGTTCCGGGTCAGGCCCAAGTACAGCAGGGGGACTTGAGTCTTCTGATGAGATAGAAAGTGGAAGTTCTCCTACCAGTTCAGGGTCACCCACCAAGGAGACTAGTGCCCGGGAGCCTTACGAATTAAGAAGCATAACTCCCAAGAAGAAGGAGAAAGCAGGGCATCTAATGCCATTACGCCAAGTGCCTGGAATTCCTGTTTTGAATGATCAGGGACAGATGGCACCAGGACCAACCAGCTTAGTTTATGTACCTTTTTCTACTACAGATTTATTAAATTGGAAAACACATTATGCTTCCTATACAGGCAAGCCTCAGGAATTAACAGAATTAATGTCTAGCATTATGCAAACCCATCAGCCTACCTGGGCCGATTGTCGCCAGCTCCTGTCCACCCTTTTCACTACTGAGGAGCGAGGCCGGATCGGGCAAGCAGCCCTCCGGTGGTTAGAAGAGAACCCTGTAGAAAGGGGAGCGGTAAATCCCCCGCAGGCCGCAGCTGCAGAATATCCCAACGAAGATCCCGGGTGGGACCCGAATGACGAAAGGGGGGCGGCGGCCCTAACCAGATTTCGCCAGGCCTTAGTGCAGGGCCTGAAGAAGGGAGGCCAGAGGGCCATGAATAATGGAAAAGTATCGGAAGTTCTCCAGGGTCCAGATGAGAGCCCAGCGGCCTTTTATGAGCGGTTGTCTGAAGCTTATAGACTATATACCCTATATGATCCCGCCGCTCAGGAAAATTTACGCATGGTAAATGCAGCTTTTGTTAGTCAGTCCCAGAGAGACATAAAACGAAAATTGCAGAAATTAGATGGATTTGCGGGCATGAATACAGCTCAGTTAATGGAAGTCGCTCAGAAAGTATTTGTGAATCGTGAGAATGAATGAGACAAAGAAAGTGAACGAAAGATGAAGAAGGCAGATCTTCTTGCTGCTGCTATAACCGAACGACGTGGAGGAGGTTTCCCTAATCAAAGGACCAGAGGACGTGGAAGAGGCCGCAGAAGCGATAGGCCTCCATTAGGTGCAAATCAATGCGCCTACTGCAAGGAAGAAGGACATTGGAGAAATGAGTGCCCGCATTTGGACTCCGCCCCTGCGAGGGGAGGAGGGAGTCCTTGGAGGCCAGGAGGAAGATTTCGAAGGAGAGGAGGAATGAATCGAACGCAGTTCCAACAAGAGAGGGAAGAAGCCATTGAGGGAGTGGCAGTAGCAATGAGCTATGACCTGGATGACATAGATGAAGACTAGGCCAGACCGGGCTCCAAGTTCACCCTGGGTCCCCAGGAGCCTATGGTCAGTTTTAAGATAGGGGACCAATATATGGAATTCATGGTAGATACAGGAGCAGAACATTCAGTAGTAGCCAAGCCAGTAGCTCCACTGTCTTCACGATCTGTCACCATAATAGGAGCCACTGGAAATAAAGCCACAAAACCATTCTTGCAGAACCACATGTGTGAGCTAGGAGGACAGAAGATAACGCACCAATTCTTGTATATGCCTGAGTGCCCTATTCCACTATTGGGCAGAGACATGCTTGCCAAACTCCAGGCCCAAATATCATTTGCTGAAGGGGGAGAAATGAAAATGACTGTGAACCCAAAGCCTGCTGGATTAATGGTGCTGACTGTTCCCCGAGAAGAAGAGTGGCGGTTCTATAGTGCACCTGCCATAAAGTCAACCAGTCCCTGTATACCTACCAACCTCATAGCCCCACCTGAAGTTTGGGCAGAAGATAATCCACCTGGCCTAGCGAAGAACATAGCCCCTGTCGTTGTCACCCTCAAGCCAGGAGTGGAACCAGTACATGTGAAGCAGTATCCTCTCCCTCGACCAGCCATTGAAGGAATTCACCATCATCTGATGAAGCTGCTGAAGTATGGACGTCTCAAAGAATGTCAGTCACCTTGGAATACCCCCCTTCTCCCAGTGAAGAAGCCTGGGACAGGGGACTATCGCCCAGTACAAGATCTAAGGCGAGTAAATGATGCAGTTGAAACTATACACCCAGTAGTACCAAATCCTTACACTCTCCTGGGACTGATCCCCGCTGAGGCTACTCACTTCACCGTCCTGGACCTGAAAGATGCCTTTTTCTGTGTACGCTTAGCACCCACCAATCAACTTTTATTTGCTTTTGAATGGCAAGACCCCACAACAGGAAGGCGGGGTCAACTCACCTGGACTAGATTACCCCAAGGATTCAAGAATTCACCTACTCTCTTCAGTGCTGCTCTGAATCAGGATCTCTCAAGTTACCCAGTGGACCCAGAAAAAAGGGTTCTTCAGTATGTAGATGACTTGCTCATAGACACCAACTCAGAAAGTGAATGCCTGCAAGCTACTAGTGAACTTCTGTACCTTCTCAAAGATGTCGGATACAAAGTCTCAAAAGCCAAAGCACAACTATGCCAAATTGAAGTCAAGTATCTAGGATTCCAGTTGTCCAGTGGGATCTGACGTTTAGGACCAGAACGCAAAGAAGCTGTATGTAATATCCCCACTCCAACCACTAGGAGGCAAGTAAGAGCCTTCCTGGGGGCAGTGGGATATTGCCGCATATGGATCCCCAACTTTGCCCTGATTGCAAAACCACTATACCAAGCCACCAGAGGAATGGAAAAATCCCCACTAGATTGGGGACCTGAAGAAGATGTAGCATTCCAAACTTTGAAAAAGGCCTTGATGTCATCTCCAGCTTTAGGTCTTCCAGATGTTCAGAAGCCTTTCCATCTTTTTGTCCATGAGTCACAAGGAAACGCATTGGGAGTATTGACCCAATCTCTAGGATCCTGACAACGACCAGTAGCTTATCTGTCAAAACAATTGGATGTAGCTGCAAAAGGATGGCCCCCTTGTTTGAGAGCTGTCGCGGCAACAGCCCTCCTAGTGGGCGAAGCAGACAAACTTACACCAGGACAAACTCTTTAAGTCACCGTGCCACACTCTGTCCTGACTCTCATGGAACATAAAGGAAATTTCTGGCTAACCAATGCACGAATGTTGAAGTATCAAAGCATGTTGTGTGAAAAACCTTGGATACAGTTGAAAGTTAGCCAAGCTCTGAACCCTGCTACACTGTTTCCAATTGATCCTGGGCCACCTGATCATAATTGCTTAGAAACCATGGACACTGTATTTTCAAGTCGCCCTGATTTGACTGATGTCCCTCTAGAGGACCCAGAACGGACTTTCTTTGTAGATGGAAGCAGTCTGGTCATCAATGGACATCGTTGTGCTGGATATGCAGTGGTGACCCTAGATTTGGTAGTTGAGTCCTCAGCCCTGACCCCAGGAACTTCTGCACAGAAAGCTGAATTGATAGCCCTCACCAGAGCCTTGACATTAGGAGAGGGACTCCGCATAAATGTGTACACAGATTCTAAATATGCTTTCACTACTTTGCACGCACATGGAGCCTTGTATAAAGAGCGAGGGTTGATCACCTCAGGGGGTAAAGACATTAGGTATGGGCCCGAGATATTGATGTTATTAGATGCTGTGTGGGCCCCCAAACAAGTGGCAGTCATGCACTGCAGAGGTCATCAGGCAGGAGCAGGAGAAGTTGCTCAAGGGAATAGATTTGCAGATGCCACAGCCCGAAAGGCAGCCACCATAGGACAAGTAAGGACCCAAGATATTGTAATGCAAGCAGCCCTATTCCCAGTGCCCCTTAGTTCATGGGCACCCCGATATACTACGCAAGAGTTAGACTATTATTGTGAGAAAGAGGGAGGAGTCTTAACAGAATAAGGTTGGATAGTGCTACCACCTCCAGAAGATAGTCCACCCCCAGGTCCTACAGTCATCCCTGAAGCACTAGGACCAGCCTTTGTCCAAGCATTCCACCAAGCCACACATTATGGGAAAACAGCCATGGAGAAAGCTTTAAGACCCCATTTCTGTATTTCATTGCTAGGATCCATGACTGCCTCAGTGGCGCAGCAATGCCTGACATGTGCCAAGAATAACGCCAAGCAAGGTCCTATTCCACCCCCAAGAATTCAGTCAGTAGGGGTGACCCCTATGAGTGATATGCAGATAGACTTTGCTGAAATGCCTCGTGCAAATGGATATCACTATATATTAGTGTTAGTCTGCACATTTTCAGGGTGGGTAGAAGCCTAAACCACCCAAACTGAGAAAGCCTGAGAAGTCACTAGGGCATTGCTCCATGAGATCATTCCCCGATTTGGAATACCGTCAACTATAGGGTCAGATAATGGTCCATCATTTGTATCTCAAGTGACCCAACAGTTAGCTCAAGCTTTGCAAATAAAATGGAAATTACACACTGCTTACAGACCCCAGAGTTCAGGGAAAGTAGAACGCATGAATAGAACCCTGAAAGCTCAGTTATCCAAGCTTTGCCAAGAAACACATTTGAAGTGGCTCCAGGTTTTACCCATAGCTCTTCTTAGGATACGTTCAGCTCCCACCAGATCCTTAGGAGTCTCCCCTTTTGAGATTTTGTATGGGCGACCTCCACCCATAGTGCAGGGAATAAAGGGAGACATGAGACAGATAGGATCTGAAATAACTAGACAAGAACTATTAGCTTTAGGTTCTGTTTTGCAGAAACTTCAAACGTGGGTGCAAGACCGACTACCCATCAACCTGACTGAACCTCTGCATCCCTTTCAAGCCAGGAACGTCCGTGTGGGTGAAAGAGTGGAGAAAAACCCCACTGGTGCCGCATTGGAAGGGACCATATGTCGTTATCCTGTCAACACCTACTGCTGTGAAAGTTGCAGAATTCGAACCCTGGATCCACCACAGTCGAGTGAAGCCAGCAGCTGCTCCTGATCCTGGCCAATGGACATCAGCAAATGATCCCGAGACTCCATTGCGACTCACCTTGAGGAGACAGCCAGTATTATAGAAGAAACTTCAGAATCCACCAACGTCACGTGAAAGTGACCATCACAGCAGAAACAGAAGCAAGCTCAACACAGATCATCATTCTCAACTTTCCAGTTAACTTCCAGAGACTGTAATCATCATGTTCTTCCACTTTTGCCTTGTGGGAATAGTGATCCTGGGAATTTTGGAAAAGACTTTTGCTCTACCCCCTTGTGCAGCCTGCATAACCACCACCCGAACTGGACAGAAGATTACTCAGACTTTGCTTTATCATTCCTACTATACTTGCACTGGTACAGTCAGCCGGTGTGTTTATAATGGTACTGAATTGAACATTTGTACAAAGGGGAAAAGTAAGACTTGCTATAACCCCCGACAGAATCCATCCTACTATACATTTGAGATACGCTGGAATGATGAAGATGGAGCCATCTTGAATATAACTAAACCTCTCACCAACCCCACAAAACCTATCATCTTGAACTTTGATGCTTGTGGTGCCATAAATAAAAATGCTTACCACAGATGTGCGTCTTGGTCATGGGAGCGAGCATACTACTATGATGATAAGTACATGTGTCCAGAGGGAGCCTATGGATGGGGAAAATGTACTGGAAAAAGTACAACAGCCACCATCTACAACACTGCATCTCGACATGATTACTTTTGCCCAAAATGGGAATGTGTGTATTTTGCTACCTGGAAGAACGCACCAACGGGACGAGATGGAGATCATCGGAAAGGCAGCCTAACAAAGGTTAGACTGTCAGAGCCTAGGAAATGTCAGAGAGGAGCTTGTAATCCTCTCCAACTCTTCATAGCCAATCCCAGCCACTGGAAGCAAGGATACAAGTTCAGGTTGCGTATAGCAGGAGGAGGTGTAGATCCAGGGACTATTTTATATCTGCGATTAAACACCAACACCCATGTATCCTCACCATATCGTATACATCATTCTTTCTATGAAGCCATGAAATCAGAGTTTGAAATTCCTCCTGCCTCCCAGAACTTATTTCTTGAATTAGCGGGAGCAGTCGCATCTAGTCTCCATGTTTCAGATTGTTTGTTTTGTGGAGGAACGACAATGGGAGACCAATGGCCTTGGGAGGCACAAGAACTGAACTATTCTGTTCCATATAATCAGACCAATATACACAATACCACGAGTGAATGGGTATTGGCTCACTCCATTGTGGGTAACCTATGTTTTTCTCGTTATGGACCCATGTTTAATATGGAAGTAGGGCAGCTGGTCTGTCTCAATCAGAAGTTCTACAACAGTACCACTAAGAAGACATCTTGGTGGTCCGGCGTCAACACTACTGAACCTCCCCATCCTCTTGTTCAGTTCCCCAAACTTGCCAGTATCTGGACTGACTTAGCAACATATCATTCTTGGCAAGCACCACCTGGACTGTACTGGATTTGCGGAACCCGAGCATATGCTAGACTTCCTCATCACTGGGGAGGTGCATGTGTATTGGGAACCATACGACCTTCCTTTTTCCTTCTGCCTACATCCCAGGGAGAACAGCTGGGATATCCTGTGTACAGAAGTCGACAGCTGAAGGAGGCCTTGAAAATAGGCCAATGGGACAAATGGGAAGGTGATGAGTGGCCACCGGAAAGAATCATCGCATACTATGGACCTGCTACTTGGGAGCAGGATGGGACTTGGGGATATCGTACCCCTGTTTATATGATTAATCAAATAATACGTTTGCAAGCTGTTGTTGAAATAATAACCAATGAAACCAGTAAAGCACTAACTCTTCTAGCGAAACAGAGTACACAAATGCGTACAGCAATTTATCAAAATCGTTTAGCTCTAGATAATTTATTAGCAGCTGAAGGTGGAGTATGTGGGAAGTTGAATCTAAGTAATTGTTGTTTACAGATTGATAATAATGGGCATGTAGTTGAAGACTTAGCCATCCAGATGAGAGAGCAGACATTCGTGCCTGTCCAGACATGGCACAGTTTAAAGATGGATGGGTGGTTTGGGTCATTGTTTTCTTGGATTGGTGGTCTGAAATCCCTTATGTTGATAGTCTTATTCATTTTAGCTATGTGCCTATTGCTCCCTTGTCTCCTACCCCTTTGCTTACGCATGATAACATCATCAATTGATAGCACCATAGAGCGGAAGGCAGCTACAAAAGTATTAGCTATGTGGCGATATCACCCTATACCCCATAATGCTGATGCTGTTACACCTGTATAATGTGTTAATTGACTAATGAGTGATTTTATTCTCACCCTTCCTCACTTGCAGGTGAGAATAATCAAAGGGGGGAATGAGGTAGGCTATGGCCTAGCATAGCCTGCTACTATGAAAGGCCTGTAAGTTAGGCCTGGATCCTAATTTTCATTATAGCTAGAAAAGAACCATAAATCTGTGAAAATTGAGAAAGATGTTTTAAAATGCTTAATAAGAAGTTTTTATGAATGCATAAGTCTTCTATTATTCTCTTGTATGTGAAAGAACAGAAAAGTAACAGTATATGCATTCCAGAAGCTGAAGTTAACCTTGCAGTAGAAAAGTTACCAAGTTAAGACTATACCATTGTTCAAGCAATCCTAAGGGAGGGGCTGGTTGCTAGGTTACGGAGGGATTTCTAATTGGACAAATGAAGGGAATGAATAACCAATGAGAAGTTTGTATGTATCGAGCTAGAACCAATAGAACGTTTTCATGTATCAAACTAAAAAAGTGGTATAAAAAGTTATGTCTCTGTATAAACCATCGCTCAGTACCTTTTGCTGCATTAACTGACTGGGCCTTGTGCACAATAAACTGACTTGGACCCTGTCAATCGACTCCTGGACTTATTCATTGACTGCACTTTACTACAGCAGGGTGGGGGTGTGAATGGAGAGAAAGGGGAGGGGAGGGGGAGGGGAAAAGAACTAGGAGGATAAAGGAACAAGGGGGAGGGAGAGGGGGAAGGGAGGGGGAAGAAAAGGCAAAGGAAAAGGGAAGGAGGGAAGAAAAGCAGTGAGGGGGAAGGGAGGGGGGAAGAAAAGGAAAAGGGAAGGAGGGGGAGAAAAGGAGTGAGGGGGAGAGGAGGGAAAGGGGAGGGGAAGGGGGAAGGGAGAGGAAAGGGGGAGGGAAGGAAAAGACATGCTGGTATCATCATGAAGCACACAAAACACGTATAAACAGTGTGTTCTAAAAATGTTAGATGTATTGTGATGGAGCTGACGCTACTGAAGCTATGGAGTTAGGAGAAAACTCTGTTTCTTTAAAAGAAACTGATTTACACAGAATGCAGTTACCAAGAAGTGCAGCTAGAGGGAGCAGGCATGAGGCTGCAGAAGGTAGGCTGACACACCCAGATTGCAATGATGCAATAGTTAATCAAACGCACCTGAGTAGTGGGCCAAAAAGCTCACTAGAGAAACGGCTTTATAAGCAGTGCTCAGTTAGGAGAATACAGAGAGGACCACAAAGAGAGAGACGACCACAGGAGGAAGGAGGACCGCAAATACAGAGAGGTACAGAAGCCCCTGCTACTAAGGAGAGAGAAAGGGGAAAGCTTCTCCTACGGAAGGAAAGGCAGTTAAGCTTGGAATCCTTACAGGGAAGGGACAACTTCTAGGAAGGACAAGCCCATGCTAAAAAGCTCCAGAAAGAAGTCTTCAGCGAAGACAGAGTAAGCAGGAGAGTGCCTGGTAGAGGGAATACCGGCAACGCATGTCTCAGAGAACAAAGGTGCATTCACACTTCCTTTCCTAAAATGTGAGCCAGGTCCTAGAAAGGCTTGTAAACCCGAGAGCCATAGCTATAAGAAACAGAGCTGGGAAAAGCTTTGCAAACCTGTGCAGAAGGTCCTAGATGAAAGCCATATTAATTACTTACCAGGCCAGGTCCAGCCACGCTGGAAAGTCTTGGAGAGAACTACTGAAGTACAACCACTTTTGCCTAGGGAAAGCTCAGGCTTAGCAGACACCATATCTGAACCAGAGGATATGCAAATAGAGCTGGTAGAACCAGAACCAGTTCTGCCTGAATACCCCATGGACTATACACTCTGTGTAGCTGAGAGTATAGAATCTCTCACAGAGTTATAGCATAAGACATGCTCTAGAATGCTACTGTTTTGTTGAGCTGAAAAGAAGAAGCTTTCTGTGTTTATTTAAACTGTTTGTGTTGAAAAATCCTACTTGAATGGAAAAGACTGTGAAGCTCTTATAACAGTTTTTGGACTTTGTAAATACTTTGGTAGAAACCCTGAATGAAGGTGAATTCTGTTGTCTTCTTGGAGAACCTTAGCGCATCAAGGGAATAAAACCTTATATTTAACTCTGCACAAGGCTCACACAACTATTCTTTATGAAGAAGGGAACTACAAGGACCATAATGCACCTGGTCTAAGTTAGAATTTCCTACTTCAACAAATAATAAATGTCCGCCCTGACCCTTCAGCACACTGCCACCGGGACGGGCTGTGACAGTATCAGCACAATCGGGAGCACAAGAAATGATAATCTAAACCTATAGGCATCAGAAAAAGAATTTTAAACAAAAGTACAGGAACCAAGAGAATGGTATATTCTGAAACCCACAGTGAATAATGTGAATTAGATCTCATGTGCAAAAGTATACACTTATCACTGTGACCTACCGTCGCAGTGACCATTTTTAAACAAAACGAAAATCCATAAAGTTGGTTGGCTATTGCTATATTCTGCAACCCGCAGAAAAGTACTGTGAATAAAACATTATGTGCCGAGGGTGAAAGAATTGTGTGTAGAGTACTTTTAATGCGACCCCAATATTATCACACATATAAAATAGCATAAAGTGATTGTAAATATGTAACACATAAACAAAGCGGTGAAAGGAGGGAAGGAAAAAGGGGGGGGGAGGAGGGGGAGAAGGGGGAAGGGGTGGGGGGGGCAAGGAAGGGAGGGGGAAGGGAAGAGAACAGGAGTGGAAGACCTATTTAAAAGCAGGATAATTATTATTTTAAAACACACAGCATGTTATCAATGAAAAATAAAAGCGGAAAAACAAAAGGATGGACCGATGACAGGTTATCCAACAGTGTAAGAAAAACGTCAGCACTGTGCTAAGGAAATAATCTACGATCCGGTGAGTCCATCTAAGCATATATACAACTATTAAGGGGCGAAAAAAATCAAGCCATAATTTATACATACCAAAACTGCTCTGCAGCACAACCTGTCAAGTCAGCTTAACAAATAGGGCCGCTGCGGAGGCATTAAAGGGTATGTTTACTAAACAGCGGTAGCGACTTCCATGCGATATCAGAGCCGCGGCTCCAATATCGCATGGAAGCCACTACCGCTGTTTAGTAAACATACTCCTAAATCCTTTAATAGAAAAACGTGCCAACTCTGAGAGCCAATCAACAGAGGTCCTGAATGATGTCAACAGGGATGCAAAAACACTAACAAACAAGCACACGGGCAAAAAACATAATGGTAAATCATTGGTATAAAACACCTTATGATTTATTTATTTAAGGGTATTTCTATCCCGCCTTATCCTTCAATCAAGGCGGTGTACACATCAAACAATCAATGGCAATGGTGTTTATGTTAGATAAGTCTATGTACAGTGAGGGTGCATGGGTGTGGGTGTGCTGATTAGTGTGAGCTATTTACAGTATGCGCTTTTTACAATTATATACATGGGTTTGCTGGTTCTGTAGCGGGTTGTGATTGAACTTCAATCAAGTCTAAGGTTGGTCCAAGTCTGTAGAGTCTGGCTATGCGCTTGGGCCGTAGTGCTCAGTGAAGAGTACTGTCTTTAGGTATTTCCGGAAGTCCTTCTAGTGCTGGCGTCAGGGAGTATGAGGGCTTGGAGGCTGAGTGCAGAGCTCTTGTGTCTGATTCTGAATATGTTTAGTATCATTTTGTATTTGATGCGGTGGCTGATTGGGAGCCAGTGGAGGTCTTTTAGGATGGGGGTGATGTGGGCTTGTGTTGGAGAACCGGTGATTATTCTGGCTGCCGTGTTTTGAGCCATTTGAAGCGGCCTGAGTGATTGTTTTGGCATTCCGTTGTAGATCGGGTTGCAGAAGTCAAGTATAGGAGTTATAAGCGCTTGGCAGACTGTGCGGAAGTGTTCATGTGAGAGTAGGGGCTTGAGGCGTCTGATTATTCTCATTTTGTAGTATGCATTTTTGGTGGTTCTTCTGATGTGTGATTGTAGGTTCAACTCTGTCTAAAACCACACAAACACATGATCAGCCTACAAATTGTATATATTGTATATTTTATGGTTGTACATAGTTACCCTGTTAGCCAAGTTGATTATCCTGTTCATATGTAAACACAAAGTACTATTGGAAATGTGTATGTTCACTGTTTATTGTAAACCGCGCTGATGCTGAATAGCGCGGTATAAAAGAGACTTTAAATAAATAAATAAATAAATAAATAAGTGTTATTCCGAGGTATTTCACTTCGTTCTTCAGTGGTATTGCTGTGTTGTTGGTTTTGATGAAGGGTGGGGGGCTGAAGTTGGTGTTTCGTGTGATGATGGCATAATAATAAAATAAAAAACCTTTGCCTAGTCCAAGTGTCATACAATAACTGCGTGAAGCAATATAATTCAAAACAACTTTTTTTTTTTCCCATTAAAGTTTTTATTAAGAATTCCACAACTCAAGAACAATAAACAATAACACAAAATTCCTTATACAGAGCTAACAGTAGAAAACTACATTCCTTTGCATCCCACCCCCCCCCCCCGAGCCCCTCCCCTCCCCTCCCTCCCCCCCAAGGCGGCTACCCCCTAATACAACCCTTAATATAGTCATGGGGTAGAGATCGGACCAGGAACAATACCTCTCATCAGTTACATGAGCAATCAATCAATGCTAGGGGCAATGGGCCGTATCGGAAATCTTGTCTAATTAGCTGTAACTAGACTCCCAGCACTTCCTAGGCAGTAAGGCACAGGCTGAAAGCCCCCCCGCCACTAAGACACCTCCGGGAGTTCTCGATGGGGTGGATCCTTAACCCATCTAAGGTAAGGACCCCAGATTTCCTGAAACCGAGCCAACCGCTGCTGGCGGAGGGCGGTAAGGCAGTACATTAATGAGAGGTGCTCGACTCTCCTTTGTACTTCCTCCAAGGTGGGCGGGGAGACGGCCCTCCACTTCGTCACTATCAGGAGTCGCACAGCCCCGCACACCACCCTACACCACTTTGACCCCCCTCCCACATTCAGCAAGGCCATACAGGGACCTAAAGCGATACCTTCACCCAGGACCTCCCCCATCCACTCAGCAACCATACACCACGTGGGCTGAAGCTTTGGGCATTCCCACCAGATGTGCATAACGGACCCAACTCCCCACACTCTCTCCAACAGAGCCCCTGACCCCCACTCCATTTCTGTAGGCGTTGGGGCGTCAGATGCCATCTATAGAGCACCTTGTAATTTTGCTCCAAGAGAGAGCTAGATAGGATTCCCTTGAATAACCCTTTGTAAACTATTTCCCATTGGTCCTCATCCCAACATTTGAATAAGTCCCGCTCCCAAGCTTTCTTGTGGGCCCACCCTCCCCTATCCCCGGTGTCCATTAGCCTGTACAACCGGGAAATCATGCCCTTAACCATCCCGCCCTCCACCAGTCCATCCACAACAGCCCCTTGCCCCTCTCAAAACAACTTTTGAATGTAGCTACAGTACACAAGGGAGCGCCACAAGGAAACAAAACCAGGAAACATAAATAAAGGACATGCAATAGTTTCTAACCAAAAGGGATGGACACAGAAAAAATCCATAAACCAAGAAGCAATTAATGGGTTCCGCAATACTATAAGACTAAACGCTATGTGTGCACATAAATTGTGAAATCCACATTTATAATACACAAACCACTGTGGTACAATTCCTCAAAGTCATCAAAGAATTAAGTATACACAGAATAGTCGGCAGCAGGGAAAGGGGGAAGGGGAAAGAGGAAAGAAGGGAGGGTGGAAGAGGGGAAGTGGGAAGGGGAGGGGGGATGGAAAAGGGGGAGAGGGAAGGGGGGCAGGGATGTGAAAAGGAACAAAACACATGGGCAAAAAACATGTAGGTCAGTTATTAATATAAAGCGCCTTATGATGGTATAATAATGGCATAAACTAGTATAAAAATGGTATAAAAAACATTCACATAGTCCAAGACCATAGTCCAAGGAGAGGAGGAGGAAGGGAGGGGGGTTGGGGGATAGAAGGAGGGAAGGGGAAGGAACAGGAGGTGGGAAGGGGGGAAGGAGGAGGGGGAAGGGCAGGGGAGGGGGGAAGGACAGGAGAGGGGGAGGGGGGAGGGGAAGGGCAGGAGAGGGGGAGGGGAAGGAGGGAAGAGGAGTGGGGGGAAGAGGAGTGGGGGGAAGGGGGGAGGGGAAGGAGGGAAGAGGAGTGGGGGGGGGGGAGGGGGAAGAAGGGGAGGGAAGCTCCATGAGGCAGGCAGAGCGATCCTGCAGAAGGAAAGCTCGGGCCTGCTGAGTGTCCAAGAGTGCTCCAATGAGCCTTTGGGTTGGAACGAGCCTTTGGAAAGTTTAGAACAAAGACTAGATGTTGGAGCAAGGTGATGGTGCGATGCAGGGAGAGTTTTACTTCTTGAGGTGAGTCTCCCCTGATTAGCCAATCATCTAAGTAAGGAAAGACAAAGATTCTCAAAGTGAGGAGATAGGCTGCAACCACTGCCATGCATTTTGTGAACACTCGCAGTGCGGAGGCTAAGCCGAAGGGCAGCAGCTGGTATTGGTAGTGGTTTTGCTGAAACCTGAAACACAGATACTGTCTGTGCTGAGGAAAGATCAGTAAGTGTGTGTACGCCTCCATTGGTCTAGAGAATATAGCCAATCATACCTCTGGAAGTATGGAAGAAGAGTTCCTAGGGAAATCATTTTGAATTTTTCTTGAACCAATAATTTGTTTAGGTTCCTGAGATCCAGGATGGGCCTGAATCCTCCTGTTTTCTTTATAATGAGAAAATATGGAGAGTAGAAGCCCATCCCTTCCTGAAAGAGAGGAACTCTTTCTATGGCGCCCTGAGATAACAGGGTGGACAACTCTTCCTTCAAGAGTGTGCTCCGAAGGGGGTTTGTGGGATAGTCCCTTGTGAAGCCAGTCGGGGGTAAACTTTCAAAGTGAAGCAGATACCTGTTTTGGACGATCAGAAACATCGTCCAAAGGGGGTATCTACTTCATAGATCTCACCAGCCTTTTCTCTCCAGCACTTTCTAAAAAGGTTCTCTCCAGCACATGGGATATTAGCCAACTTGTCTTGGACCCACTGTCAATATCTGATACCTGTAAGCAGGCCAGCCTTCAAGTCCCAATGCAAACTGCTGAAGCTCTGCTGGTTGACTAAAAAGCATAAAAGATGCCCTGGTAAGAAATATTGAGGTATTTTTACCTTGTCTGATAAGCGCTTGGAACGTTTATTGTTCGGAATGATGGAGGTAAACGTCTCCAGATCCCTGGTGACATCCTTCAGGAACATGCCCATGTATAGCATGTAGGAGGTAATCCTTGAGAACAGCATACATGCCTGAAAACATCAACGCCAAAAGGCATAGAGTGTCCTCAAATCTCTACCTGGAGGCATGGAAGAGTGATTCTTTGAACTCTATTCAGCGCATGACGGATTCCACCACAAGAGTGGTGAAGGAGATGAGGCTTCTGAAAGCCTGGGCACTCTGGAATGTAGTACATGGTATCGAACGTTTTGATGATTGGCACTAACGTGAGAGCAGTCTCCCACATACTGAGTATAAGATCCTGTAAGATATGATGCACTGGTAAAGTAGCCATCTCTTTAGGCGTAGGAGGGTATTGGAGGATCTCAAGTTCCTCTGTCCTCGGTTCCTTCTCAGAGGCCACAATGATCTGCAGCCCTACTGCCATGTCCCGGATGAATTCTTGGAAAGGTATGTCCTCTGATGGGAACAGAAACCACTCTTGAGTGGGGGACATGTCTGAAGGAATGTCTGGTAGGCTTTGGGAATCCTGAGAATTCCTTGTCAGAATCAAAAGAAGTAGAGTCAGAGTCTGACAAGAAGTCAAAGTATCAGCGGTCTTGCTTTTGACCTCGATACTTCGCCAGTGTCGAGAGTAGATGCCAATACCAATGATCTGAGGTCAGGGCATCGGTAGCTATAGTTGTGTCAGTCTGTTGGGTACCGGTGTTGTCGGTTGGTTCCAACTGAGGTGTTGGTCACAAGAGGTCCACCAATGTAGGCTCAAGGGCTTGCATCAGGGCTGATACTGTTGGCTGTAGGCAGAGTGCCAAAACCTGCAATGCTGGAGCTGTCAATACCATTGGTACCGAGGCTGCCAGGAGTGTGGCCAAACTCCTCTTGAGAGCAAAGCATGTGCTGGTCCATGGAGATGGCTGATGTCTGGGTGGAGTCACTTATGGAGCTTTGAGCCACCATTCCAGAATATTGAACCGGAAGCTCTCCAGATGTCAATTCCTTGTAAGCATCCCAGATCCTTTGGAGGTCCTCCTGCTGGTGCTGTCTGGCTGGCCAGTCTGCATCAGAAGCACCCTTTGGTGAGTCTCGATGCTGATGGTGGGACTTACCTCCTGATTCAGTATCAGTCTTCGATGCTGATGTCTTAGACTTACCCTTATGTTTGGACTTTGACGAGACTGAGACCCATGAGGTCAATGTCCTCGATGATGTGGAAGCTACTGAAATAGAGTCTTGGCCGAATAGCGAACCATACTGTCTGGCTCTGTTCTGTAGACCTCTCTTTGTCATTTGTTGGCACAAAGGACAAGACTTTGGTAAATGGTTGGGGCCCAGACATTTTAAACACCAGTCATGTTTATCTGTGACTGATATTGTATCGGAACATTTGGTACATTTTTTAAAACCACTGATGGGTTTTTCCATATTTGAGGTTCTCCTCAGGATGAAGAGAAAAATGTAGGCCAAAGGCCTAGTTGGTGGAGAACACCACAGAAAAAGAAAAGAGAGAAAACATTTTGAAGTTAAATGAAAAAGATATCAGGGCCGGTGTCAGACTGACAGAACCAGTGTTGACAGAAAGGCAGAGCACAGTATTAAATCAAAAAAGAAAAGTTTTTCAGTGGCAACAGGAATGTAGAACCTGCTGGCTCTGAGGAAAACGAACTGAGGAAAGGAATTCGGAAGGCGGGAAGGCAGATGTGCAAGCATGGTGGACCTCCCAAAGGCTTTCCTATTGGATGCTGGGAGGGCATTCCTGCGCAGGCTCTGTCAGTGCCATCACTCATATGTGAAGACTGAATTCCTGCTTGTTCCTGGAGATTTGAGAGGGCAGGGGAAGGGGGTGCGGAATGATCCCCTATTGGCACAGGCAGAGCTACCACGGCTTGAACAGAGCTTATGGAGGTGGGTGGAGAAGGAATACAAGGAGAGGGGAAGGGAGGGAGAGAAGAAACAGAAAGACAGTATGAGAAAGAAGAGGGAGGAAAGGAGGAGGAAGAGGGATGATTCACCTTCCTTATACACACACAACCCCTGCATGTATGCCTATCTTACCACTCCAATACTACCTTTACCACTCAAGCATCACCCAGCAGACTCACTCGCACATTAACCTCAATCATTCATATACAACCAATCACCACCCGACTCCTCACTCATATCAAAGGCGCCTTTGTGCAATGCTCACAACCTGTACTTTTCAAACTGTTTCACACTATTTTTGAAGGGTAATGAATCCAAATGGGTTAATTTTGTGCATACCATGAAGCTCACTTCTAAGCCAAAGTATGTGAAGTGTGTTCTCATTCTCTCCAGCTTACAACTAACATTCACTATAGTACTTGCACTGTGCCAAAGAGCTTCCTTATGAAGTTCACATGATGCAATATGTATAGGCAATCTACTAATATGTGCTTGGAATATGCTTTTAATTATTCTTGTGATACCCATTTCGATGAGAAATATTTGTAACTTTCTGCCACATTATCTTAGTAATGGATAATCTGAAGAACATAAAAAATGCCATCTGGGTCTGACCATAGTCCATCAAGTTCAGTATCCTATTTCCAACAGTGGCAAATCCAGGTCACAAGTATCTGTCAGATTCCCAAAAAGGTAAAGATTCCACAATGCTTATCCTGGATTAAGCAGCGGATTTCCCTGGTCCTCTTTAATAATATAATGGGTACACTACTATGGTTTATGGACTTTTCCTCCAGGAGCTTGTCCAAACATTTTTAAAACCCATTTACACTCACAGCTTTTACAACACCCTCTGGTAACGAATTCCAGAGTTTGATTACTCATTGAATAAAAAAATATTTTCATGTATTAGTCCTAAACGGACTACATTGTAGCTCCATTGAGTTTCCCCTAGTCTTTCTGCTTGAAGGAGTAAACAACTGATCTAAGCTTACCCGTTCCATTCCATTCATTAATTTATAGACCTCTATCATATCTCCCCTCAGCCATCTCTTCTCCAAGTGAAAAGCCCTAACCTTTTAATCCTCCTCTCATAAAGGTATATTTCCATTCCCTTTACCATTTTGGTGGCTCTTCTCTGTACCTTTTCTAATTTCGCTATGTACTTTTTAAGATATGATGACCAGAATTGTACACAATATTCAAGGTGCGGTCACACCATGCAGCAATACAGAGGCATCTATTCAGAACGCTGCTGCACGTCTAATAACTAGTTACAATCGTTCTGAAGACGTTTTGCAACAATTATACCATTTACATTGGCCTCCTATTAAACTGTGTATTTTGTATAAAATTATAATGCTTACTTTCAAATGTCTCCATCATCAAGCACCTCCTTAGTCTCTCAACAAATGGATGATGAAATGCTCAAAGAAATCAGAGAAGTTAACAAAAGTTATAAGATGGTAATAATAATGGGTGATTTCAATTACACCAGTATCGACTGGGTCAGTGTCATGGCAGGACATGCTAGGGAGATAAAGTTTCTAGATGAAATAAATGACTGATTCTTGGAGCAACTGATTCATGAATCCACAAGAGGACAAGTCATTTTGGACTTAGTCCTTAGTGGAACACGAGATCTGGTGCAAGAGATAAGGGTGTTGGGGCCACTCGGCAATAGCAATCATGGCATGATCGCGTTTGATTTAATAAATGGAGGAATCACAGTATGCAAATCCACAGTACTACCTTTTAACTTTCAAAAGGTATGATAAAATGAGGAAAATAGTTAAGAAAAAACTAAAACGACCAACTGCAAAGGTTAAAGATTTTCATCAAGCTAGGTGTTGTTTAAAAATACTATCTTGGAAGCGCAGACCAGCTGTATTCCATGCTTTAAGAAAAGTAGGAGGAAGTCCAAAAAATGCCATAATTGTTTAAAGGTGAGGTCAGAGAGGCTCTTGTAGCCAAAAAAGCATTTTTTACAAAATGGAAAAAAGAGCCAAATGACGAAAACTGGAAACATAAGCATTGGCAAGTAAGATGCAAGGCATTGATAAGGCAGGCAAAGAGAATTTGAAAGAAAAGCTTGCCATGGAAGCAAAAGTGCATAATAAAAGCTTTTTCAAATACATTCATAGCAAAAAACCTCTGAGAGAGTCAGTTGGACTATTAGATGATAGCATGGTAAAAGGGGCACTAAAAGGGGACAAGGCCATAGCGGAGAGACTGAAAGAATTCTTTGCTTCGGTCTTTACCGAAGAAAATATAGAGAAGTTACCCATCACTAAAATGGTATTTTAAAGGTTATGCATCAGAAGAATTGAAAGAAATAGTGATAAACCAGGAAGATCTTGTATTACAACTACTTGATAAACTGAGGAGTAGCAAATCACCTGGACCAGATGGTATATATCAGAGAGTGTGGTTCCAGGGGTTATCCAGGAAACTACAGACCTGTGAGACTGACATCAGTACCGGGAAAAATGGTAGAAATCATTATAAATAAGAAAATTACTGAACATGTACATTAAATAGTCATGGTTTAATGGGAGAAATTCAACATGGCTTTAGCCAAGGAAGGTCTTGTCTTACTACTCTGTTGTATTATTTTGAAGATGTGAATAAACAGGTAGACAAAGGTGAGCCGGTCAATATAGTGTATCTGGATTTTCAGAAAGCATTTGACAATGTCCCTCATTCGAGAGACTCTTGGTGAAATTAAAAAGTCATGCAATAGGAGGCAGTGTACTATTGTGGATCAGGATCAGGTTAAAAGATAGAAAGCAGAGGATAGGGCTAAATGGTCAATTTTCCCAATGGAGAAAGGTGAATAGTGGAGTACTCCAGGGATCTGTGTTGGGTCTGCTGCTTTTTAACATATTTATAAATGGAATAATGAGTGAGGTAATCAAATGTGCAGATGACACAAAATTATTCAAAGTTCTAAAAACCCATGAGAATTGTGAAAAATTGCAAGAGGACCTTGATAAATTGGAAGACTGGACATTCAAATGGCAGATGAAATTTAAGGTGGACAAGTTGAAAATTATGCACCTAGGAAAGAACAAAACTAAAGAAAGCAATAAAAGGTGCAATGGATACATAAGGAAGGTAAATAAAAACAAGAGGAAAAAGAAACCTATTTGGTTCTTCAAAGAAGTGGCTGCACAAATAAAGGCAAAAAACATAGCTTTCACAAAATTCAGAAGCTCGCAAACAGAGGAACACAGAAAAGAATACAAGATCAAACTAAAAGAGACAAAGAGAAATAAGGATAGAAAAATCAAAGGCAGAAGAAAAGATGGCTAAAGATGTGAAGTGTGGCGACAAGACTTTTTTCAGGTATATTTGGAAAATCAGAGGTAGAATTGCAGGACTCAAAAGTGCTGGGAACGGATTAGTGGAAAGTGACATTGAAAAAGTGACAGTGCTAAACAAATACATCTGCTCTGTTTTCACTAGAGAAAATCCTGGAGAAGGACCACCTGTGATTGACAAATATACAAATGGGAATGGAGTAGATACCACACCATTCACAAAAGATGATGTGTTAGAACAGCTTGCAAAACTGAAAGTGGACAAATCTATGGGACCAGATGGAATACATCCCAGATTACTGAAAGAGCTCAAAGAAGTTCTTGCAGGACCTTTAAAGGATGTTTTTAATAGATCCTTGGAGACAGTGGAAGTTCCACAGGACTGGAGAAGGGCCGATGTGGTACCTCTCCACAAAAGTGGTAATAAGGAAGAAGTGACAAACTACAGGCCAGTAAGTCTTACCTAGGTGGTGGGAAAAATAATGGAGGCGCTTCTGAAAGAGCAAATAGTGGACTTCCTCGAAACTAACAGGTTGCATGATCCGAGGCAACATAGTTTTACCAAAGGACGATCTTGCCAAACAAATCTGATAGATCAAGGGCATGCGATGGATGTGATCTACCTACATTTCAGCAAAGACTTTGATACTGTTCCTCATAGGAGGCTTATCAATAAACTCAACAGCTTCGGGATGGCTCCCAAGATGGTGAACTGGATCAGAAATTGATTGACAGACAACAGAGGGTGACAGTAAACGGAACTCACTCGGATGAAAGGAAGGTGATTAGCGGTGTGCCCCAGGGTTCAGTCTTGGTACCGGTACTGTTCAATATATTCTTGAGTAATATTGCCGAAGGGTTGAATGGAAAAGTCTGTCTTTTTGCAGATGACACCAAAATTTGCAACAGAGTGGACTCCCCTCAGGGAGTGGGGAACATGAGGAAAGATCTACAAAAGCTGGAAGAATGGTCTAATGCTTGGCAATTACGATTTAATGTGAAGAAGTGCAGTGTCATGCACTTGGGAAGCAGAAATCCAACGGAATTGTATGCGATAAGGGGCGAGAGATTGATGTGCACAGACCAAGAGAAAGACCTCGGTGTGATTGTTTCTGATGATCTCAAGGTGGCGAAACAGTGTGACAAGGCGGTGGCAAAAGCCAGGAGGATGCTGGGTTGCATACAGAGAGGAATTACCAGCAGAAAGAAAGAGGTACTAATGCCACTGTACAAGTCACTGGTGAGGCCTCACTTGGAATATTGTGTTCAGTTTTGGAGACCGTCTCTTGCAAAGGATATAAAAAAGCCGGAAGCGGTTCAGAGGAAGGTGACGAAAATGATTTGGAGCCTGCATCAGAAGGCTTATGAGAAGAGATTTGAAGACCTAAATATGTACACTCTGGAGAAGAGGGACAGGAGAGATATGATTTAGACCTTTAAATTCTTAAAAAGTATTAATGGACAAACCAACCTCTTCCAAAGATGGGGAAGCTGTAAAACTAGAGGGCATAAAGCATAGTTACTCACCTGTAAGAGGTGTTCTCCAGGGACAGCAGAAATCAGTCCTCATTTATGGGTGACGTCGGCACCAATGGAGTCTGCGTGGAGCAATTCCCCAGTTTTCAAAGAAAGCCTTTGGGATTGCTGCCACGCCTGCGTGGTCCTCTTCCCGCCCAAAGGTGCTATCTTGCTCAGTCAGATCCCAGAGCTAGAGCCCTACTAAGCAGATGGCAAGGGAAGGATAAAAATTGCAACTCTTCAGGGGAGGTGGGAGGGTAGTGAGGACTGATTCCTACTGTCCCTGGAGAACACCTGTTACTGGTGAGTAACTACGCTTTCTCGAGGAACAAGCAGGAAGTCAGTCCTCACTTATGGGACTCCCAAGCTACAGGCTACCAAACCTGTAAGCTAAAAACGCCTCCGCGAGGCCATGAGCAGAAGCCAATGTCCAAAGGAAGCCTGAGTCCTCGAGCCTTTGGGGCAAGTTCTCGGTAACTGCAGAAGAAGGGTCGGAGGGCAGAAGTTGCTTATACCCCGAACAGACTACGGAGTACAGACTGGCCGAAGGCGATGTCCCGGCGGGACTCCCTCTCCAGGCAGCAGTGCGAAGCAAAGGTATACTCTGAAGACCAGGTCGCATCCCGGCAGATGTCTGCTAGAGGCACAGAGCGCAGTGAAGCCACTGATGCTGCCTTGGCATAGATGCCATGTGCGGTGACCCGATGATCCAGCAGGCACCCGCCTTTGCCTGTGCGAAGGCAATGCAGTCCGCCACCCAGATGTAAAAGGTGCACTTGATGACTGCCAGTCCCAGGAGTTTGGGATCGTAGGCGATGAAGAGCCCGTCAGACTTGTGATGACCTTGGGTATGCTGAAAGTAGAAGGCAAGAACCCTCTTGTAGTCAAGTGTATGCAGGACCTCCGATGCCCAGTCGGCATGAAGTCTTGGGAAGAAAGTCAGCAAAACCACATCCTGATTGAGATGGAAATCCGAGACAACCTTCAGTAGGAACTTGGGGTGGGTGCGAAGGACCACCCTGTTCCTGTAAAACCTGGTGTAGGGGGCTTCGGCCATGAGGGCTTGAAGTTCACTGACTCGCCGCACTGAGGTCAGTGCCACCAGGAAAACCACCTTCCAGGAGAGGTGTCGGAGCGAGCATGACGCCATCGGCTCAAAGGGCGTCAGCGTCAGCTGCATGAGCATAATGTTCAGGTCCCATTCCGCTGGGGGAGGCCGGATGGGGGGTTTGGAAAGGAGGCCCCGCATGAAGCAGGAGACCAGAGGCTGGCCCGAGAGGGGTTTACCCTCGACAGGCAAGTTGTTTGCCGAGATGGCGCTCAGGTGAACCCTGACTGAGTTGGACTTCAGTCCCACCTGCGAGAGGTGGAGAAGGTACTGGAGAACCCAACGGGTGGAGCAGGAGAACGGGTCGATCTGGAGCTCGGAGCAACAGATCGAAAACTGCCGCCACTTCAGGGCGTAGACCCGCCTCATCGAGTCCTCCCTCGACGCGAGGAGGATGTCCTCGATCTCCATTGGGAGGTGCAGCGAGGCTAAAGAGACCTGTTCAGCTGACAGGATGTCAGGGATGGCAAGACCAAGTTCGGGTGAAGCACCCGTCCCTCCTCCTGAGTCAGCAGACCGGGGGCACTGCCCAGGGAAACTGGAGGCTCCGACGAGAGCCAAAGGAGAAGTGGGAACTAAGGTTGTCGAGACTATGAAGGAGTCAAGAGGATCACCGAGGCTTGGTCGCACCAGATGTTGTGGAGGGTCCTCGCAATGAGAGGAGTGCAGGGGGAACACATACAGAAGCCCGGAGGTCCAGATCAGGAGGAACACATCCGGGGCCACCCTGCTCGGGTGTGGTATCGGCATGCAGAAGCGGGGGAGTTGCACCTTCACCGGGCTGGCAAACAGGTCCATGGACGCAGTCCTCCAGTGGCGGAACAGGTGAAGAACCACCTCTGGACTAAGATATTACTCGGGCGGGTGGAGAAGCCTGCTGAGCCTGTCCATGAAGACATTGTCCTGGCCCGGGAGGCAGACTGCTCTTAGGGTCATGCCCCAGCACACTGCGAAGGAGCAAAGGAGAACTGCCTCCCGACAGAGGAGGCGGGAGCCCGTGCCCCCCTCTTTGTTTATGTAGAACATCGCAACTCTGTTGTTGGTCTGCATGAGTCTTGAAGGACTATAAAAAGGGACTGTTACTTCTGGAGAGAGATCTGCAACTGTGAGTATATACTTCTGGTAATTTTCTAAAAGGAATTCTTTGTATTAAAGCTAATTAATCTGTGAACCCACTATTTTTTGTTAAATCAGTCAGGGCCTAGTAGCAGCAGTTTAAGTTTAAATTTAAAACACAGAGAACTTTCTGGTTACATTTCATACCCAGCAGAGAGCTTGTAGTTTAAATTTAATAGTCACTCAGGGCCTAGTAACAGCAAAGTACTTTTAGTTTAAATTTAAAACACAGAAGAGAGCTTTCTGGTTACATTTGGAACCCAGCAGAGAGCTTGTAGTCCAAATTTAATAGTCACTCAGGGCCTAGTAACAGCAAAGTACTTTTAGTTTAAATTTAAAACACAGAAGAGAGCTTTCTGGTTAAATTTAGAACCCAGCAGAGAGCTTGTAGTTTAAATTTCATAAGAAGTTAGAGCCTAGCAGCAGCTAAGAGCTATAATTTAAATCAAATCAGAATATAGCTTACCTCAGCAGCATAAGACAGGGTACTGTGTAGCAGCCCTCTTTTAATAAGTGTTATTTCCCTCCCTCCCTCCCCACACCCACCCACCCCTGGGATAAACGTAGCTTTATAGGTACTTACACATCTTAAAAGACAGGAGGTGCTCTCAGGTGAAGCTCATTACCCAAATCAGTCATACACTAAGGACCTGAGATTAGTTAAGCTTCAGGTGAACAAGGTATATTACACGTATTAGGTACAGTTTTATTAGTATAAATATCCATAGCAACCCTTAGTAAGTAAAGAAATTAGATCTAAACACAAACTTATAACTAAGATGCAGACAGCAGTCCAGCAGCGGGATGGGGGCTTTCCAGTCTTTTGCATTGAGTGTCACATGTATGATTTTCTCCCAGTTGGTGAGAGGTCTTACGTGTGCACTAGGTGCAAGGAGCTCTTTTCTCTCAGGGAACGAGTCCATTCTCTAGAGGCTAAAGTAGCAGACTTGGAAAGCATAAGAAAGACAGAGAGGTACATAGATGAGACCTACAGGGATATAGTCCTGAAGTACCACCTCCAGTCTAGCAGCATCCCTGTTGCCATGGAGGAGAGAGGTCACGTGACAGGAGAACATCACCCTGGTGTGGCAGGAAGTGATCCTGTAACTAGGACCTGTCCTCCAGGTGATGTAAAACCCTCTCGCACCGATGACGTTTCTCCAGGGCCATGTGCCCATGAGGGAAGGGTTAGGACAGCCATTGGTGATTCGATCATTAGGCATGTAGATAGCTGGGTGGCTGGTGGACGTGAGGATCGCCTGGTAACATGCCAGCCTGGTGCGAAGGTAGCGGACCTCACGCGCCACCTAGATAAGGTCTTAGATAGTGCTGGGGAGGAGTCTGCTGTCTTGGTACATGTCGGTACCAATGACATAGGAAAATGTGGTAGGGAGGTTCTGGAGGCTAAATTTAGGCTTTTAGGTAGGAAGTTGAAATCCAGAACTTCCAGGTTAGCGTTCTCCGAAATGCTTCCTGTTCCACGCGCAGGACCCACAAGGCAGGCAGAGCTCCGGAGTCTCAATGCGTGGATGAGACAATGGTGCAGAGATGAGGGTTTTGGATTTGTTAGGAACTGGGGAACATTCTGGGGAAAGGAGGGGCTCTTCCGAAGGGATGGGCTTCACCTTAACCGGGATGGAACCAGGCTGCTGGCATTAACCTTTAAAAAGGAGATAGAGCAGCTTTTAAACTAGATATTAGGGGAAAGCAGACAGTCGCCCAAGAGCGGATGGTTCGGAAGAATGTATC
Source organism: Ichthyophis bannanicus (assembly GCA_033557465.1). Taxonomy (NCBI): domain Eukaryota; kingdom Metazoa; phylum Chordata; class Amphibia; order Gymnophiona; family Ichthyophiidae; genus Ichthyophis; species Ichthyophis bannanicus. The sequence goes on along the minus strand of CM066034.1, from coordinate 556,860,705 downwards.
TTTGAAGGATACTACCAAAAGCAGAGAGGTTCCACAAAAGAGTAAAGTAGCCCAAATGCCCTCAAGTATGGAGCAGACAGAGCTTAAAGATCCCAAATTACCCATGTCTAACAATAGCCAAATTAATATAAATAAAATACATTCTCTAAAATGCTTGTATGCAAATGCTAGAAGTCTAAAAAATAAGATGGGAGAGTTAGAATATATAGCACTAAATGAAAGGTTAGATATGATTGGAATATCAGAGACATGGTGGAAGGAGGACAACCAGTGGGACACTGTGATACCTGGGTACAAACTATATCGTAATGATAGAGCTGATCAAATTGGTGGAGGGGTTGCTCTCTATGTTAGAGAGTGCATTGAGTCAGAAAGGATTAAAGTTTTGCAGGAAACAAAATCTGCTGTAGAATCTATATGGATTGAAATTCCATGTAAAGGGGGGAAGGCAATGGCAGTGGGGATGTACTATCAAGCGCCTTGCCAGAATGACCAAATGGATGATGAAATGCTCAAAGAAATCAAGGAAGCTAACAAAAGTTACGGTGCAGTAATAATAATGGGTGATTTTAACTACCCCGGTATCGACTGGGTCAGTGTCACGTCAGGACATACTAGGGAGATAAAGTTCCTAGATGAAATAAATGACTGCTTCTTGGAGCAGCTGGTTCATGAACCAACCAGAGGGGAAGCCATATTAGACCTAGTCCTTAGTGGAACACCAGATCTAGTGCAAGATATAAGATTGTTGGGGCCACTTGGCAATAGTTATCATAGCATGATCGCCTTTAATTTAATTAGTGGAGGAGGGATAGTAAGGAAATCCACAGTACTACACTTTTAACTTTCGAAAGGGAGACTATGATAAAATGAGGAAAACAGTTAAGAAAAAACTAAAAGGAGCAGTTTCAAAGGTTAAAGACGTACATCAGGCTTGGCTGTTGTTGAAAAATACTATCTTGGAAGCCCAGACCAGCTGTATTCCACGCTTTAAGAAAAGTGGAAGGAAGTCCAAAAAACTGCCAGCATGGTTTAAAGGTGAGGTAAGAGAGGCTGTTGCCAAAAAAGCATATTTCAGGAAATGGAAAAAAGAGCCAAATGACGAAACCTGGAAACAGCACAAGAACTGGCAAGTCAAATACAAGGCATTGATAAGGCAGGCAAAGGGAGAATTTGAGAAGAAGCTTGCTGCGGAAGCAAAAACGCGAAGTAAAGACCTTTTCAAGTACATTCGTAGCAAGAAACCTGTGAGAGAGTCAGTTGGTCCATTAGATGATAAAGGGGTTAAAGGGGCACTAAGAGGCGACAAGGCGAAAGCGGAGAGATTGAATGAATTCTTTGCTTCAGTCTTTACTGAGCAAGATGTAGGGATGTTACCCATCACTGAAGTGGTATTTAAAGGTGAAGAAGAATTGAAGGAAATATCGATACATCGGGAAGATGTATTACAACTATTACATAAACTGAAGAGTAGCAAATCACCTGGGCCGGATGGTATACATCCAAGGGTGTTGAAAGAACTGAAATATGAGATTGCAGACCTGCTATTAGTAATCTGTGAACTATCATTTAAATCATCTCTAATACCTGAAGATTGGAGGATCGCCAATGTAACACCAATTTTTAAAAAGGGTTCCAGGTGTGATCCGGGAAACTACAGACCGGTGAGCCTGACATCAGTACCGGGAAAAATGGTAGAAACCTTCATAAAGAATAAAATTACTCAGCATGTAGATAGTCATGACCTAATGGGAGACAGTCAACATGGCTTTAGACAAGGAAGATCTTGTCTTACTAATCTGTTATGTTTTTTTGAAGGAGTGAATAATCAGGTGGACAAAGGTGAGTCGGTTGATATTGTGTATCTGGACTTTCAGAAAGCCTTTGACAAAGACCCTCATCAGAGACTTTTGGCAAAACTAAAGAGTCATGGGATAGGAGGCAGTGTACTACTGTGGATCAGGAACTGGTTAAAAGATAGAAAGCAGAGGGTAGGGCTAAATGGCCAATTTTCCCAATGGAGAAAGGTGAATAGTGGTGTACCCCAAGGATCTGTGCTGGGTCCGCTGCTTTTTGACATATTCATAAATGACCTGGAAAGTGGAATAACGAGTGAGGTTATCAAATTTGCAGATGACACAAAGCTATTTAAAGTTGTTAAAACCCAAGAGGATTGTGGAAAATTGCAAGAGGATCTTGACAAATTGGAAGACTGGGCATCAAAATGGCAGATGAAATTTAATGTGGACAAGTGCAAGGTTATGCACCTAGGGAAGAACAACCCAAACTGTGGTTACACGATGCAAGGTTCCACATTAGGAACGACCACCCAGGAAAAAGCTTTAGGCGTCATTGTGGATACCATGTTAAAACCCTCGGCCCAGTGTGCAGCGGCGGCCAAGAGAGCAAATAGAATGCTAGGTATGATAAGGAAAGGAATGGAAAATAAAATGAAAGATATTATAATGCCTCTATATCGTTCCATGGTGAGACCGCACCTTGAATATTGTGTGCAATTCTGGTTGCCGTATCTTAAAAAGGATATAGCGATTTTAGAAAAGGTTCAGAGAAGAGCCACCAAAATGGTAAAGGGGATGGAAGGATACTCCTATGAATAAAGGCTAAAAAGGTTAGGGCTCTTTAACCTGGAAAAGAGACGGCTGAGGGGAAATATGATAGAAGTCTATAAATTAATGAACGGAGTGGAACTGGTAAACGTAGATCAATTGTTTACCTTATCAGAATATAGAAAGACTAGGGGACATGCAATGAAGCTACAGGGTAAACTATTTAAGACTAATAAAAAAATATTTTTTCACTCAACGTGTAATCAAACTCTGGAATTTGTTACCAGAGGATGTAGTAAAGGCTGTTAGTGTAGCTGGGTTTAAAAAAGGTTTGGACAAGTTCCTGGAGGGAAGGTCCATAAACCATTATTAAGAAGGGACCCAGGATATCAATGCTTGAACCAATACAAGCATTGTGGAACCTGTGTCCCTTGGGGAAACTGCTAGGTACGTATGACCTAGATTGGCCACTGTTGGAAACAGAATACTGGGCTTGATGGACCTTGGTCTGACCCAGTATGGCATATCTTATGTTCTTATGACCTGCCCTCCAGGTGGTACTCGAAGACCTTCAAGGCCAACTGGACCGCTCGAAGCTCGAGCAGGTTGATCTGCTGTTGAGATTCCTCGGGTGACCACCGCTCCTGGGTGCAGAGGTGATTGCAGTGGGCTCTCCATCCCAACAGTGAGGCGTCTGTCGTTAAGATGAGTTTGTGCGGATGAGTCTAGAAGAGCATGCTCCAAAGGAAGCTCTGGGGGTCCTGCCACCAGACTAGGGACTTGTCTAGGCTGCAAGATACACGGACGGGGTCCCGGAGGTGGCTAGAGGCTTGGGCCCATTCCCCTCTGAGGCATCATTGGACCACTCGCATGCACATGCGAGCATGGGGAACGATGTGGACAGTTGAGGCTATGTGCCCCAGGAGGCGCAGCATGGTTCGGGCCGGCCTTGGATCTCGGCAGCCAGAGTGCGGAGCCAGGAGTGGAGGAGTGGCCTAGTGGTTGGGGCAAGGTACTTCAGGCCGGAAGATCGGGGGTTCAAATCCCACTAGAGGACAGCAACCTTGGGCCCGAAGGACTGGGGTTTCTAGTCCCACAGGTGCTACTTGTGGTCTTGGGCAAGCTACTTAACCCTCCATAGCCCATGTTCCCTGTAAAATAGTTATCTCCAAGTTATAATGCCCTGTTCAATGTAATTTCAGTTTGTTCAATGTAAACCGCACTGATGCAGAATAGCACGGTATATCAGAGAATGTAAATAAATAAATAAAATCCGTGAGTGCTCAAGGAAGAAAGGCATCTGCATGTTCTGTGTTGAGAAGAGCGCCAATGAACTCCAGGGTCCGCACCGGTATGAGGTGGGATTTGATCAGAAAACCGAGGTGCTCGAGGAAGAGGACTGTGCGCGATGCCAAGAGGTGAGCCTGCTCCGCTGAGGTGCCCGAGACGAGCCAATTGTCTAGGTAAAGGTAGATGGATATGCCCTGCAGCCGGAGGTGGACCGCGGCCGCTGACAGGCACTTGGTGAAAACTCACGGGGCAGACACAAGCCTGAAGGGGAGCACTCTGTACTGGAAGTGCTCTCCCTGCACCCTGAAACACAGGTACCTCTTGTGTTTGGGATGAACATAAGAACATAAGATATGTCATACTGGGTCAGACCAAGGTCCATCAAGCCCAGTATTCTGTTTCCAACAGTGGCCAATCTAGGTCACATGTATCTAGCAGTTTCCCCAAGAGACACAAGTTCCACAATGCTTGTACTGGGTCAAGCATTGATATCTTCGGTCACTTCTTAATAATGGTTTATGGACCTTTCCTCCAGGAACTTGTCCAAACCTTTTTTAAACCCAGCTACACTAACAGCTGGACTAACAGATGGACTGGAATGTGTGTGTAAGTATCTCTGAGATCCAAGGAGCATAGCCAATCGCCCTGCCAGAGGTAGGGCAATAGGATGCCAAGGGATAGCATTTTGAACTTCTCCTGCACCAGAAACTTGTTCAGATTCTTGAGGTCGAGGATGGGGCGCAGGCCCCCCATCCTCTATGGGACGAGGAAGTACCGGGAATAGAATCCCTGACCTCAGAGGTGCAGCGGAACTCTTTTGACTGCCTGTTGACAAAGGAGGTTGTTCAGCTCTTGCTGCATGCAAGCCTGGTGCGAGGGAAGCCGAGTGGAGAAGAGAGGAAGGAGTCTGTCTAGACGAAGACGATACCCATCCCGGATCACCTGCAGGACCCAGGTGTCTGATGTAATAGCTGTCCATTTGGGAGCAAAAGGGACAGGCGTCCTCCCACGGGTGGAAGCGTCCTTGGGGGCGAGAGGCATCAAAACCCAGGGCTGGCTGGGGAGGCGCCGGTGGCTGGGTCTTGGGCCCCTTGGGTTTCCGGTGACACTGGGCACCCCTTTGCCCTGAGTGCTGGTCATTGGCGCAAGAGTAGGCGGGTATAGCGGCTATCCCCAGTAGGGAAGCCCTTTCCTCTGGAAGAAAGGCTTTTTGGTGTGCTGCTTCTTCCGTGAAAGCGAGGTCGTTTTGCGATAGAGACAGGTGCGAGTCACAAACTCTGTCTCGATCTCAGTTGCCTTGTCCTCCATGGGCTTGCCGAATAGCTGTTCGCCAAGGCAGGGGACATCCAGGAGCGTCTCCTGGACCCACTGCTCCAGGTCCGAAGACTGGAGCCATGCCTGGTGTCGGGCTCCAATTCCAGCCACTGTTAGACATGCGGAAGACTTGAACCCATCGTATGCAGTGTGGGGAAGGTACTTCGAGCAGTCTGCGACTAACCTCAGGAGGTTCTGGAACCTGAGAAGGTGCTCCCAACCAAGGTCCGTGGAGAACCCGCCGAGCTCTTTGGCGAGGTCGTGAAGGAACATACCCATATATAGTTGATACGCCTGCATGCAGCATGCCAGCATGGATCCCTAGTAAGGCTTGTGCCTGAGGGCATCGAGGGCACGGGATTCCCTACCAGGCGGGGCCGAAGAGTGCAACTTCGGGCTCTTCTGTTTCCGCATCGTGGATTCAAATACCATGGAGGTGTGAGGAAGTTGGGTCTTCCGAAACCCCGGGCCGCGTTGGACCCTATACATGGCATTGAGTCTTTTACTGACAACAGGAACCGAGGCAGGTGCTTCCCACATGCGAAGAAGCAGCCGGGATAGAATGGACGGTACCGGGACCGTAATAGACTCCCTGGGTGGAGACTCGTACTGCAAGATGTCAAGTTCCTCTTCCCTAGGCTCCTCCTCGGTCTGTGTCGGCAGATGGAGGGCCCAACCCATGTCCCGCACAAATGCCAGGAAATAGGTGTCCTTGGGAGTCGACCGCCTTTGTGAGGTAGGCCGGGACGGTCAGAGGGGAGATCCCTATGGCGCGGGTCTCCAGGAAAGTGTCCCCATCCGATTTCCAGCCCGAGAGGTCAGAGAAGGACTTGGAGTCAGGCTGATCCCCATGTCCCCTGGCCGAGGCCTGCTTGGAGTCAGAGGTACTGGCTTTGGAAGACCTCACCTCCGAGGAACGAGACGGCGAGCGAGACTGGTGCCAAGGACCCTCAACAGGCCTCCGGCTCTCGGGGGTTTCCAGGGCAGTTTTCGGGACCTCAGTCGGGTGACCCTCGGTCTTGGGTTGCAAGCCAGCCGTGCTGGGCAAAAGCACCTGATGGGCAAGGAAGGCAGAAACGCTGCGCTCCATTGCCAGCATACGGGACTCCCACTCGGGTGTGGGTCCCTGCGATGCTGACACCAGGGTTACCGGGTCTGGCGTGGAGGAGGAGAGAGGTTCCTCCCCGGGACGACCCCCAGGAGACCGAGCGCCATCGCCAGAGGCCTCTGTATCCGTACGAGGTACCTTTCAAGGCCGCTCCTTGTCCAACTCTCGGGAATGCTGGGGAGGTCTAAGAGACCTAGCACGAGACTGCTCGCACTTGTCCGGAGCCCCCGACAGCGACTTCGCGGTCTTCTTCTTTTGCCGTTCCACCTCAGGCGAACCATGATCAGAGTGACACCTATGGGCGTGGGGTCACTGCGGGGGGAGCCTGTAAACAGTGGATAGGTGGGCTGAGGTGCCACCGGGGATCCCGGGGCTGCCTTGCGGAAAATGTTGTCGGACTTCTGCTTGCAGCTTAGCAAGGCCTTAGCAGACATTTTGTTACAAAGCGAGCAGAGCTCCGGCTTGTGGTCAGCCCCCAGACACCATAGACAGCAATCGTGGGTGTCCGTGAGCGACATATTTTTGGAGCATCTGTCACATTTCTTAAAGCCAATGGCTATGGGGGCAAAAAGGGCCCCAGTGAGGTCATAAACCCTCGAGGTCAGCAGTTGGAGAAAAAAGGGTGCGAAAAGGGCCTGAAAGAAAAAACACTAATTAGAGACAAAAAAGGGATGCCCTAGCCCACAGCCAGAGCAAAGGCGACGGGGAGGACGGAAGAGGACCGGTGCTACTGGAAAAAAGGCCGCAAGGCCGAATCACGAAAAAACTTTTTCCAAGGGACGAGGACGTGCGTCCAAAGGGCTCCGCGGAGAAAGAGAGACTGAGCAAGATGGCACCTTTGGGTGGGAAGAGGACCACACATGCATGGCAGCAATCCCAAAGGCTTTCTTTGAAAGCTGGGGAATTGCTCCGTCGGTGCCGACGTCACCCATAAGTGAGAAATGACTTCCAGTTTGTTCCTGGAGAACATGAAGCTGCATGGGGGTAAACTGAAAGGCAATGTCAGGAAATACTTTTTCACTTAAAGGGTGCTGGATGCTTGGAATGCCCTCCCGATGGAAGTAGTGGGGGCAAACACAGTGACAGAATTGAAAATGGTATGGGACAGACACAGTGGATCCCTTTATAGCAACAGGATAAAATCAAAATAAGCATAACTATCTCTTATATCTGAACAAATAGGGGTGACCTACACGGAGCGGTGGGTACATCCCTAAACAAAGGCATGGGGAGAGGTGACCTGCATGGAGCGGCAAGTGCACCTACTCTTGCCGCCTTGCTGGGCAGACTAGATGGACCATACTGGTCTTTATCTGCTGTCATATACTATGTTACTATGTAACAACTCAAATTATGGTCACAAGATGCAAGGTTCCACATTAGGAACCACCACCCAGGAAAAAGATTTAGGCTCATCGTGGATAACACGTTGAAATCCTCCACCCAGTGTGCAGCTGTGGACAAGGCGGCAAATAGAAATCCAGAAATCATAAGGAAAGGAATGGAGAATAAAACAATGAAAATGTTTTTATTATGGATTTTTGCTTACACAGCAAGCTTTTTTTCAAATTCTCTCTTTGCCTGACTTATCAATGTCTTGCGTCTAATTTGCCAATGCTTATGCCACTCCATGCACTTGGCCCTGATACATTTATTATGAATGCTGTTCTCATGTTTTTCTCCTTTACCACTATGTCTGGTCTTCTTGCATCGATCTTTATATCTGTTGGAATAGAAATGTCTCAGGTGATCATAATCTTTTATTCTTCATAATTCTTTTAGGGTTGCGATCTCAGTGCTTTTCTGGTACAGCGATATTGTAGGGTTTGCAAAGTTTCCAACAGATGAGACATGCTATCTTACTGTGCTTTTCTGTACAGAAATTTTCTCCCATCAGAATTTTGCAGCCAACTATGTTTCCAGTTCTTTCTTAAATAATCTAGATGTATACATGCATTCAATTTATTTCTATCCAAGCAATCCACAAAGGCTGTAAAGCTCCTCAATTCAGCCTAAGCAAGACATTGGTAGAATCTTTCCCATAAAGAAAAACTAATTGATCATTATTAGCATACAAAAACCCAGTAAACTCCAACCTCTTCACCAGATTACCCAATGGCTATAAGAAGATGTTAAATAAAAATGGGGATAGGCATAACCCTTGAAAGTCCCCATATTTAAGCTTAGTCAGTGTGGTCTTCTCATTATTTACCACCATATTGGCTGAAGAAAAGACCAAAGCCATTACATCTTAGGGGTATGTTTACTAAACCGTCTTAATGTTACCGGCGCTAGTTGCAGCGTTAATGTGAAGAATGCCATATAAGGTAGTGGGCGTTCCGGCGGCAAGATTGCAAGAATCTGTATCGCGCGATAGTGGGCGCCGTGGCACGTTAACATGTGTTAATCCTAAGTTCAGGCCAGCGCAGTGTTAGAAGCTATAAAGATGTAGCCCACTGGTTACTGCAATGACTGTGGAGGCAGAAGTCATCGGTTCGATCCCGCAGTGGTGTTATGTAAGAAGGCTGTCTGAGGCATTTCCTTTTAATTTAAATCAGTGCTGCCAGCAAAAACACCCTCACAGTGCCGTAACCTAAGGTGCCGCATAAGGCGCCCTATAAGGCACTCCATAGGGCACATTATAAAGTGCCCTGTCTGCCAAGGCACCTTATAATGTGCCCTATAGGGCGCTTTATAGGGCACCTTATGAGGCACCTTAGGTTACAGCACTGTGAGGGTGTTTTTGCTGGCAGCACTGATCTAAATTAAAAGGACAAGCCTCAGACAGCCTTATTAAATAGCACCACTGTGGGATCAAACCCATGACCTCTGCCTCCACAGTCATTGAAGTAACCAGTGGGCTCCATCTCTAGAGCGTCTAACACACCGCTGGCTGGCTACAGAAAGACTGCAGGTATTGCTGAAGGACTGAATGGAAAAGTCTGTCTTTTTACAGATGACACAAAAATTTGCAACAGAGTGGACTCCCCCGAGGGAGTGGATAACATGAGGAAAGATCTACAAAAGCTGGAAGAATGGTCTAATGCTTGGCAATTATGATTTAATGCGAAAAAGTGCAGTGTCATGCACTTAGGTAGCAGAAATCCAAGGGAAATGTATGCAATAGGGGGCGAGAGATTGGTGTGCATGGTTCATTAGAAAGACCTTGGTGTGATTATCTCTGATGATCTCAAGGTGGCAAAACAGTGCGACAAGGCGGTGGCAAAAGCCAGGAGGATATTGAGCTGCATACAAAGAGGGATTACCAGCAGAAAGGAAGAGGTACTTATGCCACTGTACAGGTTGCTGGTGAGGCCTCACTTGGAATACTGTGTTCAGTTTTGGAGACCATATCTTGCAAAAGATGTAAAAAGACTGGAAACTGTTCAGAGGAAGGCAACCAAAAGGATTTGGAGCCTGCGTAAGAAACCTTATGAGAAGAGACTTGAAGACCTAAATATGTACACTTTGGAGGAGAGGAGGGATAGGGGAGATATGATTCAGAACGATGAACAAACAAACCTCTTCCACAGACGGGGAAGCTGCAAAACTAGAGGGCATAACATGAAGCTGCAAGGTGGAAAACTGAAAGGCAATGTCAGGAAATATTTTTTCACTGAAAGGGTGGTGGATGCCTGGAATGCTCGCCCGATGGAAGTGGTGGGGGCAAACACGGTGATGGAATTCAAAACAGCATGGGACAAGCACAGCGGATCCCTTTACAGCAACAGGATAAAAACAAAATAAACTGAACCATCTAACTTCTCAACAAATAGGGGTGTCCTACATGGAGTGGTGGGTCCACCCCTAAACAAAGACATGGGGAGGGGTGGCCTGCACAGAGCGACAGATGCACCTACTCTTACCGTATTGCTGGGCAGACTGGATGGACCATGCTGGTCTTTATCTGCCGTCATTTACTATGTTACCACACAAACTGTCTGCTGTGGTTACCAGGAGAGGGTAAACCCACCCGTACCCATGATGCACTGCACATGCAGATCAGCAGCCTACATCTGATCACAAGATGGGGTATGCGCCTCTATAGAACCCTGGCCTGGTAGGGGGAACTGACTGTGTGTGCTACTGACACAGAGTAGCTACTGACCATGACATTGTGCAGTTCCTGTGCCCACCCTGAAGGTGAGGTAGGGCGACCAGCACCAGGTCCGCAGCACATGGCATGGCTGAGATAGGCTCTGCTGCAGGTCCCCATCAGTGCCAGTGTGTGATAGGTAGTCCTTGCAGACACACCTGTGTCCATCTGTATTTCCCAGTCACGTCTAGCCCTTGTGGACTATGATGCACCCAGAATAGTGCATATCCTGTGCGGTTGCCATGGTCACATGTCATAAGAGAAGGGTGGTGTTTGGACCGAAAAGTGGATTATGTAGCACCACCCAACCCACCCTCTGTGGGTCAGGGTGGGGGACAGGATCTCCCACCAAGAGATCCATATTCTACATCTCTGCAATGGTGGCAGTAGAGGGGACCATCAACCCCAGTCCTGCTGGGGAATAGGCACTCTACAGGGCAATCAATTCAGAGCTGTATGCATCACATAGGGCAATGGCAGACAGGCAGTAGGCCTGGAAAAGCTCAGCTACCCCCCACCACTATCTGACATTCACCAGCAGAGGGCACAGTCAGTCTCCACCTACTGCACCCTGCAAGGTGTTCCAGCCATACACATGCTAACTGCAGACAGTCTGCTAGCTAGTACATAGTGCATGTTTCTGGAGGAACTGTGTGCACCCAAGCAAGTATATCAGTGATTGGCCCCCAGACGAGAGAACTCATAGATATCACTTGAGAGAAATACTGTATAGCACTATGGGGGAACCTAGCCATGCCATAGTCACTGCTCAGTCAGGGTGAGAGTGACCTCCCAGCATGACATGCTGTGGCCACCCTGTCTGTGCAGGTGATGGTCGGGCACTACAATGTCCCAGCCATTGCCCTATGCCCTGTGCAGATGCATCCTGCCCAGACCGCTGTGTCTGGGCCATACCCACAATATCTTGTTCCTCATTATGCACATTGGCAGGCTAACACTGGAGACAGTGCAAGCATTGGGGGCTCAGTAAGGTGCAGGCAGCCACAAAACACTGGGTAGACATACACACACTCCCACACCTATTTCATCATTGTGAAAAGATAGAGGTGGTTGGCAGCCCTGGCTGCCACACCAGTCCTGGGCACAGTGCAGGCATTGCTAAGGTATGCAGGTGCTAGTATTGATAGCTGCTGCCCCGCGCAGGGCCCAATAGCCTGACTCTCCATGAGGCTTTGGATAGTGGAGCCTGTGGGTGTGGGTGTTCGTGCCCCTGTTGGCAGATATTCTACGGCAGAGGTTCCCAACTCCAGTCCTGATGGGCCAAGCACGATTCAGGTTTTCAGGCTGTCTCTAATGAATATGCATGAGATACATTTGCATACAATGGGGGCACTGCATGCCAATGCATGTCATGCATATTTATTAGGGACAGCATGAAATCCTGAAGGGTGTTTGGCCCTCCACGACTGCAGTTGGAAACCTCTGCTCTAGGGAGTGCACATGTTTATGGTGTATGTGCTCTGTAGGGTAAAATATAGGGACATGGGCTGCAGGAGCCACAGCTGGGACTTGAACCTGTGACCTTCTGCCCCTGAACATACTGGCTGTGTGTACTGCACCAAACTGTTGCCACAGAGGCAGGTCATTCCCTGGGGATACCATTACTGTTCATCAGACAGCCCTTGTCTGTTGCACTGCATGCCACCCACCTGAACAGGGCTTGGCCTTGGTGTGCTGTGGGCAGATGCCACTGCCCCCTCCACCACCATGCTGACATGTCCTTATGCCGGTGGTGCTGGTGTTGCGCAATCCCAGGCCATCCAGTGTGCCAGCAGGTGGCTGCCTATGGTGTGAGATCTGGGGTAGGGGTTCCTACATGGACATCCGCGCTTCCCCCTGGCACCGCCTGTCACTGTTATGTGCCCTTTGGGATACCTGCTGGGTGATGTCCCCTGAGACACTGTGGGACGCACACTTGTGGGCATTGTGATAAGGAAGCTTATCATAGCTCAGGAAGGAGCTATAGAAAAGGTGAAGTGACTCTGAACAAGCAACCTGTCAGTTCTGGTAGAAATAAGAAAACAGAATTTTCCCATAAAAGACTACCAGTCCCAGAATGCACCAGGTTTCCAACAGCCATTAGAGGAGCTGAAGTGGGGAAACGTGTGTTCAATCAGGAGGGCTATGAGGTAATCCCTAAGCACTCATCTCAAAGGGCAGGGCCTGATTCAGCACAGCTGCGCTGTGTTAGGGAGGAGCACTCATCTAAGCAGAATAAGAGTAGAGTTTATTCTACAGAGGACCATCTTCATGATCACCTTGGATATCCAGAGAATTGTCCTCAGTATCCTGAGAATCAGCTTGAGTTTGATCATCAGTTTCATCTGAAGGATCATCAGAAGCAGAAGCCAAACCGGACGGACAGAGAGGGAAAGGGACCCTTTGGAAGAAGGAAGAGAAAAGCCTTTGAGAGGTCTAGAAGAGTCCAAAGCAGTACGTATACTGGGAGGTATTCCAAGGGCCAGCATACACCATTGGACTGGGGAAAGCCAGAGGAATGGTGCTGCAGAGCTAGGAATCACCAGAGGCTACCTGTGAGGGAGACGGCTGCACGTGGAAGGGACCCTAAGACCTGTGCCAGAAGGTATGTGAAGAGAGATCCAGTGTCCAGGGATCTGGATTGGAAGGCTGGACATAAGAACTGGACTACATACTGGCCAGGCTATATAGAGAGGAACTCTAGCAGCAATGGAAGCTCAGGTATGAACACTGATCTATGCCCTAGCTATAACCTTGAAAGACAGCAGGGAAACAAGTATTCTCCTGAAAATGCTCCATTGAGAGATTCATCTGTGCCAATCCATGATATTGAACCCATGCTTGTTGAACAAGGGGGAATAATAGCAGATGAGGATCCTGTTTATATGGACTGCTCTCTATCTAAACTCCGTTGGTAACTTTCTGTTATAAAGTACAGCAACCATCACAAAGAAATACAAATTTGTTCTTTAATCTACTCAGAAAAGCTTCTGAAGCAGGATTTGACTCACACAGTAGAAAGCAAGCCAGCTAAAGGGGTTTCAGCTGGATAACTGCTAGCAATTAAGCCTTACCTAATTGCTTGTGAGCTAGGAGAGAATCACTTCTGTATCTATGTGGGAAGTAATCAGAAGTTAACCTGAAAAGAACAGTTTGTTTCTTGTTTTGTGGCTTTTCATTTGTTGTTTTCCTGATTTTGACTTTGTTTTTCCAAGTTAACACTGAAAGCAAGTAACCTAATTTATGTGCTACCAAGCATATCTGTGTTGGGAGAAATAACCCCATAAATAAATATCTTATTGGCTTTACCCAAGAGCACAACTAAATTATTGTCAGCAGCTGTGTCTGGTGTGAATGAACTACATTGCCCACAATACCTTGCAAATCATATAGAGATATGCACTTGCAAAGACTGTGAAGATTCTCACCCAGGCAGCCGTCTGACAGCATGTTTGACCTTGGTCAGTTGCTGGCTTGCTGATTTGCAGTTTCTGAGTTCCTATGTGCCACCTAGGCATCTGCCTAGTCCACCCTGTACCCCATTTGCAGCCTCACCGTCGTGCCCTTTCGTACTTGGGCACTATGCTGTTGCTGCACATTTAGCACTACTATCACTTTTCTTGGTTTCCCTGCCTTTGCTGTACATTGCTGACTGAAATGGTTTCTCTCTCCTGCAAATGTGCCTCTAACGCGAGGGTTTTCACTGGCATTAATTTTCAGACCCTGATTTCGCAGCATTAGTGTGCCTGGAGCCTCTCTCCGCCCATTGACTCCTTATCTGCGCCCTCTGGGGAGCCTTACTCCACCCTCTGTGCGCCTTAACGCCGCTGGAGACGTTATCGCGTGATACGTGATGTTATCGCACAGTAAGGCGCCATTATCACACTTTCTCCCATCTCATCATAAAAATATAGCAGCAGCTGGTGAGTCATGAAAAGCAGACACCAGATCCAACATAATCAAAAGTATCTGCTTCCCCCTTTAAATACAGTGCACCAGTTAAGCCAGGTAATGAGTGTGATACTCTTAGAGTTTTCTATGCAGCTCTTCTTAAGAGACTACTGATGCCAAAGTTGGTACAGAAGCTAAGGTCACATCTTCCTAGGACACAATATCAGTTGCTTGGATTTGAAGTCTCTGAAAGATACACCCCTTCCAACGTCAAAGTCCTCACAGGTAAGAGCCCATGCAGGAAAAAGCTTCTGTAACCTTAGAATTCTAGAAATCTTGCCTGATGCACTACATGGTACATGTGCAGCATTCCCCTGAGGTGTTACTGCATAGAGCCAATTCGGGTTTTAGTTTTTCCACAGAGTCAAAGACAGTGAGCAGTCCTCTGTTACGGGGTGTTTAACAGATACCGCAACAGCCAGTATCTGAGGGCCCCAAATTGTTATGCTCAATTGAACCTCTGTTTAATGGCATCTTTGAAGGTGCAGAATCCTGGATCTTCTTCAATGGGAGGATATTGGTCGGCCCAGTACTAAGGGGTCCTGTCAGTGTTCGACATTGAGGTCTCCTCAATATAGATGCATTCCAATGTAGCTCAAGGTAAGTGCCCAATGCACATATGAAACTCCAGCCTTACTCATGTCCTCACTGCTTCGCATTGTTTTATAATGATCTAATTTGCCTACTCTGTTGCATGCATGTTTAAGTTAAGCTAGGTTAAGTTAAATTTACCTATTCTGTTCCATGTACATTAAGTTAAGTTTAACTTGTTATATGTAAACAGCCTTAACACATTTATAAGGCTGTATATAAAACCAGTTAAATAAATAAATACATAAGGTTACTTTGTGTTGGATGCCTCCAGTGATGATGAACATGGATCAGACTGACAAAATGAAAAGCCTCTCCTTTTGATTTTCAGGACTGTAAAGTCCTCTTCATGTCATTTGAAAACACAGGTTATACTCGGAGGTTCTGTGATACAGTCCCAGGCACTACAACACCAACTGTGTGTATTTACATTAGATATAGTTCTGCCATACTGCTCACATTTATTAGAGCCACTGGGGAATTTTGTCTGGGATGTCACAATAAAACAGCCACAGGCAAAACAAACGATTCCGCTTTTTAAAGAAAATGGCCAGCTGAATTACCAAGCAGTAAAGAAAAAAAAAGGAGCAGTGAGAGGGAGAACATGGAAAGAACAAGAAAACATGGAAAATGACTGAAAAACCTAACTAAAGGCTATTACGAGGGAAAGGAGGCCCATGCACATCAAGGTAAAACACTTTTAAAGAATTTAGTTACCACAATGGAAAGACATCCAGTCAGCTCAGTGAAAAAACAAAACCCTGAGGTGACTCTATGCATTAACACCCGAGAGGAGTGATGCACATGTACCGTGTAGTACGTCAGACAAGATTTCTAGAACTCTAAGCTTAGAGAAGCTTTTTCCTGCATGGGCTCCATTGGATGATGATACTACCTGTGAGTATCAGCCTTGTTTCTTGGTAGTTTTAATTCTTAGTATTTTCCCTGGTACTGATTTCAGGCTCACCAGTCTGTAGTTTTCCGAATCACCACTGGAACCCTTTTTAAAAACTGGCGTTATATTGACCATCCTCGAATCTTCAGATATTACTGATGATTTTAATGATAGTTCACAGATTACTAATAGTAGGTCTCCAATCTCATATTTCAGTTCTTTCAACACCCTTGGATGTATACTCTTCAGTTAATCAAATAGTTGTAATACATCTTCCTGGTGTATCAATATTTCTTTCAATTCTGCTGTGGCGTCATATTTAAATACCATTTCAATCATGGGCAGCATCCCTAAATCGTCCTCAATAAAGACCGAAGAAAAGAATTCATTCAGTCTCTCCGCTAGGGCCTTGTCCTCTCTGTGCTTCTTTTACCCTTCTATCATTTGATGGTCCAACTGACTCTCTCACAGGTTTTTTGCTACGAATCTACTTGAAAGTCTTTATTATGCATTTTTGCTTCCACAGCAAGCTTCTTCTCAAATTCTCTCTTTGTCTGCCTTATCAATGCCTTGCATTTAACTTGCCAGTGCTTGTCATTTGGCTCTTTTTTTCATTTCCTGAAAAATGCTTTTTTGGGTACAACACTTTTAAACCCTGCTGGCAGTTTTTTGAACTTCCTTCCACTTTTCTTAAAGCGTGGAATACAGCTGGTCTGGGCTTCCAAGATAGTATTTTTAAATAACATCCATGCTTGATACAAATCTTTAATCTTTGCAACTGCCCTTTGAGTTTTTTCTTTACTATTTTCCTCATTTTATCATAAACTCCATTTTGAAAATTAAAAGGTAGTACTCTGGATTTCCTTGCCATCCTTCCTCCATTTATTAAATCAAACGTGATCATGCTATGATCACTATTCCCAAGTGGCCCCAACACCCTTATCTCTTGTACCAGATCTTGTGTTCCACTAAAGGCTAAGTCCAAAATGGTTTCCCCTCTGGTCATGAACCAGTTGTTCCAAGAAGCAGTCATTTATATCATCTAGAAACTTTATCTCTCTAGCATGTCCTGTCGTGACACTGACCCAGTTGATAACGGAGTAATTGAAATCACCCATTATTATTACTGTGCTAATTCTGGCCAGGCGTCGATAGTACACCCCTTTCCCTTTTTACATGGAATTTCAATCCACAGAGATTCTACAGTGAATTTTTTTTTCCTGCAAAACTTTAATCCTTTGTGTCTCAATGCCCTCTCTAACAAAGAATGCAACCCCTCCAACAATTTGATCTGCTCTATCATTACGATATAGTTTGTACCCAGGTATCACAGTATCCCACTGGTTGTCCTCCTTCCACCATGTCTCTGAGATACCAATTATATCTAATCTCTCATTTAGTGCTATATATTCTAACTCTCCCATCTTATTTTTTAGACTTCTAGTATTTGCATACAAACATTTTAGAAGCTGTATTTTATTTATATTAATCTGGCTACTGGTAGGCAGGGGTAATTTGGAATCTTTAAGCTCTGTCTGCTCTGTACGCAAGGGCATTTGAGTTACTTTTGTCTTTACTAGAACCTCTCTGTTGATAGGTCCTATCTTCAGTCTTCTGCTAGTATCCTTTAAGCATACATCGTTCTGAACCATGCATTCTTGGGCGACTGTCGGTTTTATTTTATTTATTTATTTAAAAGCTTTTCTATACCATGCTCTTTAAAATCAGTGTGGTTTACAATTAACGTTTCCTTGTACAGAGGTGGGAGGACCTGCCTTGTGCTTACATTGAACAGGTGCAGTAACTTGGATTTATAACTGGGGTAACTATAAACAGGCTGAACCCTTTATTGCCATGCCGTACAACGGCATGGCTGGGTCTCAAAACTATGTACAGATCTTGTCGGTTATTTATTTATTTATTTTATTTATTTAGAACACATTTATATACCGCTGCTTCCAGCGATCAGTAGCGGTTTGATTCTTCTTTTGGGGATGTCGATCAGGACAGGGTGGGGGAGTAAATACATAGGGGACTTGGGGGGTCACGGCACACATATTTAAGGTTTTGGGGGTAAACATATTTACATTTATATAATACATATAATACATATTTACAGATTGGGGAAATCTCATTTTACTTGGCTATACATGGTTACACAAGGCGGATTTTCAATGTACGTATTTCTTTGTTACGTTTTCCTGGATTTTGTGACTTATTGCTGGTTGTAATAGCATTTAAATAGGTGTGTTTTTAACTCTTTCCTGAAACTTTTCATGTCCTGGGTTAGCCGCAGGTCAACAGGGAGCTGATTCCATATAGTGGGCGCAGCGAAAGAGAAGGCTCTGCGACTTGTACTTGTTTTCACAGTTCGTATTGCGTTAGGGACCTGCAGGGTGCCCAAGTTGTTAGTTCTTCTATTTCTATTTGCTGGTTGTATGTTGATAAGAGAGGACAGGAACGAGGGGGCTATGTCGTTGATCAGCTTGAACGTTGTTACTATCATCTTGTACTGTGCCCTAGCAGCAACTGGAAGCCAATGAAGGTCGATCAATATTGGGGTGATGTGGTCAGTTACTCTTGTTCCCATTATTATTCTAGCTGCGACATTCTGGGCCATTTGAAGGATACCCAGTGATTTTTTGGGTAGACCTTGTAGGATGGCATTACAGTAGTCGAGGTGCGGCATGACTAGTGCTTGGGCCACTGACCTGAAATCGCCTGGTGCTATTATTTTCCTTAGAGGTTGTATCACCCTAAGTTTATAGAAGATGGCTTTGTTTGTTTTACGCAGGTGTTTCTCCATTCTTAGGTTGCAGTCGAGTGTGACACCTAGATGTTTGATTTCTTCTTTTGCTTTGTATGTGTTGTTGCACAGGGTGATTGAGTCAGGTGACTTGAAGTTGGGTTTGTTGGACATGTACATTACCTCCGTTTTTTTGTGGTTTATCGTCATGTTATTTTTCTGTAGCCATATCAACATTTCGTTCAGGCAGTTTTCGAGCTGTGCATATTTGGGGTCGGCGACGTCCAGTTGCGTGTAGAGCATAATATCATCTGCATAGATGTGGTAGTTGATGCTATGTCTTTTGAAGATGTCACAGAGGGGTCTCATGTAGATATTGAACAGCAGTGCTGAGAGTGCTGAGCCCTGTGGTATGCCCTGCCTTTGAGTGAATGGAATAGCTTCTTCCCCATTAAATTGTACTTGGGGCTTTCTGTTAGATATATAGGAGGATAACCATTTGAGGGGGGTTCCCTCAACTCCTATGGATTCTAGCTTACTAAGGAGTATCTCATGATGTACCGTGTCAAAGGCGGCGGAGATGTCAATGAAAATGAGTATGAACATTTTCTTTGTGTCTTCTAGTCCTTTAAGTAGGTTGTTCATCAGTGCTATGAGAAGTGTTTCCACTCCATGGTTTCTTCTGAATCCGTATTGTTGTTTGTCCAGGGTATCCTGTTCGTCGAGGTGGTCTTGAAGTTGCAAGAGTACTGCCTTTTCTATGATTTTTGCCAGGAAAGCGATGCTTGATATGGGGCGGTATGATGATGGGTCTTCTTTGTTGAGGGAATTATTCTTTAGGATCGGCCTTATTATAGATTGTTTTAGTTTCTCCGGCATTTCTCCTTGGCTTAGTGATTGGTTAACAATGTGGGCTATTTGCTGGTTTATCTCATTTTTTGCCGCTTTGATCCAGGCAGTTGGGCAGGGGTCAAGTGGTGAGGTGGTGGTGTTTATGGAGGTTAAGATGTTGGTGGTTTGTTGTTTGTCAATGTTGCGGAATTTGCTCCATGTAGATTCTTGTTTCATCTTTGTTCGTTGGTGTGGTGTTTCTAGGGCAAATGTGGGGGTGTTAGTATTCAGTTTGCTTGCGTAGTGATCTGCTAGTGTTTGTGGGTGTATTGAGTTATCCTGAGGTTCAGGGAGGGCTGTCTTTGTAAGTGATTTTACTAGGGCGAAAAGCTCCCGTGGTTTGTTAATGGCTTTGTTCAGTATGTTGGTATGGTGTAACCTTTTTGCTGTGTTTATTTCCTCTTTGTAGTTTGCGAGGAGATTAAGGTACACTGTCCTGAGTTCAGTGGATTTGGTGTGTCTCCACTTTCTTTCATGCTTCCTGAGCTCTCTCTTCATTTTGGTCAACGTACTGGTGTACCAAGGTTCATTTTGTTGTTTCGATGCGTTTGGCGTCTGAGTCTCTTTGAGAGTTGCTATGGTCCGGATTCCGGTGTCCCATTCATTTGCTAAGTCATTGAGGTTTGTTTTGTCGAGGTCTATATGTGATTTGATGGACTCAATTAGACCTTCCATGTTTGGTTTGTTGAACCGTCGTTGTTGTTGTGTTGTTCTTTTTGCTTTGGTGTCTTTAGACAGGTTCGGTAATTTTAACTGTATATTGATTTGGTTACTTACAATTACTTACAATCTTAGTTTATTTACATATGTTCGACATCCATTGTCCTATCCGATAGTTGGGTTAGTGCCTATAGTAGTCTTGGTCTGTATAGGGTGTGTGGGGGGGTGCTGCCCGGGTGGGCTGGGGTGTGGCAGGTGGGGTTGCGTCATTATGCTGTGAGTAATGTAGAAGAAATAGGTGATGCTTAAGGGCCTTCCTGAATTGGGTGAGGTCCGTGATCGCTCTGATATTGGGAGGGAGGTTATTCCAACACTTCGGGGCATAGAACGTGAAGGCTCTGTTCCTTGTTGCCTGAGAACATTTTGTTGTTTCCATGGGGATTACAAGTGTGTTGGTAGCTAAGGTCCTTCTTGATCTGTTATGGGGGGTGGGGATGAGGAGGTCAGTGAGGGAGGAGGAGATCTTATTGATGGCTTTGAAGGTCAGGAGTGCTACTTTGTATGTGAGCCTGCAGTTGATCGGTAGCCAGTGTAGGTCTTTCAGGATAGGGGTTATGTGGTCTCTTCTGGATATCCCGCAGAGGACATGGGCAGCAGCATTCATCGCAAGTTGTAGTGGGTTTAGAGTGCTCCTGGGGAGACTGTGCAGAATGGTGTTGGCGTAGTCAAAGTGGGGAGTTACAAGTGCTTGGAAAATTGTTCGGAAGACCTCTGGCAGCAGCATGGGTCGTAGATGTCGCAGTATCCTGATTTTGTGGTATATAGCCCTGACGGTGTTGTTTATGTACGCTTTCAAATCAAGATGCTGGTCTAGCGTGACACCCAGGTAGCGTATTGTGGGTTTACTTGGGAGCTCTGTGTCTCTCACTTTTATTGTCGTGGAGGGGGGGAGAAAAGTTTTTGTTTCTTGTAATGAACAGGACCTCAGTTTTTTTGAAGTTGATTCGGAGGTTCTGTGAGTGGAGCCAGTTAGTGATTGCATTGAAGCAATTCACTAGTGCTGAGAAGGTGGGTTGAATGATGTTGAATGGGGCAAGTAGCAGTACATTGTCCGCATAGATCAGGCAAGAAATTTTGAAGGAGCGGATGATTTCATATATGGGCTGCATGTATATCTTGAAGAGTAGCGGTGAGAGTGAGGAGCCTTGGGGAACCCCCTGACTTTGTTGAAAAGGCTCAGATCCCATCCGTACGTGCTGCCATCTGTCTGCTAGGTAGGACTTACACCAGTTCCAGGCCAAGCCCTGGATTCCCTTCTCATGGAGGCGTGTCAGGAGCTGATCATGGTTGACGGAGTCGAATGCAGCAGTGATGTCCAGGAAGATAAGCCCGTTTCTGATATTATCTATCTCTCTGTTTAAGGTATTGATTACCGTGGTGAGTAGCGTCTCAACTCCATGTGATTCCCTGAATCCGTGCTGGCATGGGTCTAGAGGGGCCGTGGTATTGATGTGCTGCTGGATCTGCCTTTGGACAACTTTCTCGATTATTTTGGCTAGCAGAAGGATACTTGAGATAGGACGGTATGATTCAGCCTTCTGGGGTTCTAGTCTGTTGTTCTTCAGAAGGGGTCGTATGGAAGTCTGTTTGAGGGTTGATGGGAAGGTTCCTGTTGAGAAGGATAGGCTCATGATTTTGGCTAGGATTGGGCTGAGTTCTGTGCGCATCGATCTTATCCAGTATGCTGGGCAGGGGTCGTTTGGGGCAGTAGTAGTGTTGATGGCTGCAATGATGTCCTCGATGCTTCTCTCGGATGTTGGTGTGAGTGCTGTGAGCGGCGACAGTTGGCATGGGTTATGGCTAAGTGCGGGTCTTGTGGCTGTGTCGGCTTTGATGGATTTGGCCTGTAGGTAGCCTGCATATTCCTGAGGTTGTATTAGGCCCAGTTGGGGGGACGATGGTTCTTTCGTTAAGGACTTCACTAAGTTGAATAGGTCCCGAGGCTTGTTTAGGGAGCAATGAAGGAGTTCAGAGTGGTGTTCTTTCATTTTCTCTGAAATTGTTTCACAGTGTTCTTTTAAATGGGATGTGTATGCCGACTGGTCAGCTGGGGATCGGGAGCGTCGCCATTTTCTTTCAAGCTTCTTGAGGAGGAGAAGTGAAGTCCACAGCTCTGCGGAGAAGCAGGGGGCTGACTTCCTCCTTCTTGCTGGTCTGTCTGGAGCAGGTGGCTTGTCCGAGGAAGGTAGCTGAGAAAATGAGCTCAGGCTATCGTTCCACATGGCTATCATGTCTTCGAGGTTAGGTGATGGCTGTTTGAGATTTGGAAGTACACACTTGATGATCTCTTCTTTGTCAAAGGACCTGAAGCGTCCTGCCCATGATGCATCGCTTGTCCCACTGGGCGAATTGTGCTCTTGCTGCGGGGGAATCTGGAATGTGATTAGGCTGTGGTTGGACCATGGGACGGGGGTGATGGCTAGGTTGAAGTTGTGGTCCTGGCTTGTATTTGGTCGTGGGACGAAGACCAGGTCCAGTGTGTTTCCTCTATGGTGGGTGGGAGCATTCACAATCTGTTCACAGCCCAGCTCAGTCAGAGCCTCGAGGAAGGCGTTGGCGTGGGTGCTTTGGAGAGCTGGCAGGTTAAAATCGCCCATCACCCAGTTTGGTTTGCGTGTGTTTTCCGGGTTGCAGGCTAGGTCAATTATGATAGAAAGGTCTTCTGGGGGGGAGGCTGGGGCTCTGTATACGAGGTTGACGTTGCTGTGTTTGTTGGTTATGGTGATTGTGTCTAGATGCAGTGTGCTTTTGGAGGAGAGCATCTGGTATTGAAGCTCTGTCTTTTCTAGGATGAAGGCCCCTCCGGCTCTCCGGCCAGTTCTGTGACAGGTGTGGATTGAAATGTTGGGGGCGGGGGGGATCAGTTGGTTGAGGAGGACCATGTCTGAGTCTGCAAGCCAGGATTCTGTGACCATTAGAATGTCAAGATCGAGGTGTGCTATGAGATCTGTGATGGCTGGCCATTTCTTGCGGACCGAACGTGCATTTATGAGAGCATATTTCAGGTCGCGAGGCACTTGGGAAAGCGCCATCTTGGAGTTCTCAGGGTGTTGGATTGATATGTAGAGTAGGTGTGGGTGCCGGTCGTGGTAGGTGTTGGATGATGGACGATGGGTGCTGCTGTAGCATTTCTTACCCATGCTGTGAAGGATGGGAATGGGATTGTGGTCGGAGGCGAGTGCAAGGGTCTCATAGATGGTATTGGCAAGGAGATAAAAGTTGGTGAGAGTTAAGATGGAAATGGCCATGTTGGGCTGCTGGGTGCTGAGTCCTGATTATAACAATAGCTCCTTTGTACAACAGTGGCAAACATAACACATAAGACATGAACAGTATGGACTACTTTGTATCAGAGGCTACTTTATCACGCAGGTATATTTTGTATATCAGAAGGTTCATTGCTAAGAGCATTGCATAATATAACGAGCGGAGTGCTTGCAGCGTATAGCACACCTTACTAATCGGAAAGCACTTAATACTTGACAGTCAGCATCTCATTTATACAGGTCTGTGGGTAAACTCTACAGGCCGGATTTATTACGTTAGTGCCGGACTTCTAACTTGTGATAGAGAGATTACCTTGCAGTTAGACAGCATTGTCACCCATTCGGGCCTGTTACCTAGGGTTAAGCCTGGCGTGCTTTGCCTGGGCGCCTACACAGGTGTGTTCGGTGGCTGGTGCCTTGATGAACTGCTGAAGGTGGTGGCGACCGGCGAGGAAGACAGGCAGCTTGGCTGTTTCTCGATGGCTGCGACTGGCCTTAGGCGGGGTCCGACCGGCCTAAGGACCACACCAAAGGCCCTCTGGCGAGGCCCTCAGGTGCGGACCCGCCAGGCACAGGTGTGCCTGATGGCGCTCCTTTTTAAATGTAGTAGCGGCTGCCCTGATTGGGCAGAACGCTGAAGATGGCTGGTTTCAGCTGGCTCCGGTAGCTCAATCCCGGGAGGGAGAGCCGCTGCTGGGCTGGAGGACGAGACGGTCTTTGTTCAAGTGCCCAATGGCACTCCTTTATAAATGTAGTGGCGGCTGCCCAATTGGGCAGAGCACCAAAGATGGCCGGTTTCAGCTGGCTCCGGCAGCTCAATCCTGGAAGGGAGAGCCACTGCTACCCTATTATCTAGTTTAAAAGCGGCTCTATCTTCTTTTTAAAGGTTAACGCCAGCAGCCTGGTTCCATTCCAGTTAAGGTGGAGCCCATCTCTTCGGAAAAGCCCCTCTTTTCCCCAGAATGTTCCCCAGTTCTTAACAAATCCAAAACCCTCTTCCTGGGACCATCGTATCATCCATGCATTGAGACTCTGGAGTTCTGCTTGCCTTTTGGGTCCTGCACGTGGAACAGGAAGCATTTCAGAGGAAGCTACCCTGGAAGTTCTGGATTTCAACTTCCTACCTAAAATTTTGACTCCAGAAACTCCCTACCACACTTTCCTACGTCTTTGGTACTGAGATATACCAAGACAGCAGACTCCTCCCCTGCACTAAGACCTTGTCTAGGTGGCGCGTGAGGTCTGCTACATTCGCACCAGGCAGGCATGTTACCAGGCGATCCTCATGTCCACTAGCCACCCAACTATCTACATGCCTAATGATCGAATCACCAACTATAACGGCTGTCCTAACCCTTCCCTTGTGGGCACATGGCCCTGAAGAAACCTCCTCTGTGCGAGAGGGTTTTGCATTACCTGGAGGACAGGTCCTAGCTACAGGTTAACTTCCTGTCACACCAGGGTGATGCTCTCCTGTCACGTGACCTCTCTTCTCCATGGTAACAGGGATGCTGCCAGACTGGAGGTGAGACTTCAGTACTATGTCCCTGTAGGTCTCGTCTATGTACCTCTCTGTCTTCCTTATGTTCTCCAAGTCTGCTACTCTAGCCTCCGGACTCATTCCCTGAGAGCAAAGAGTTCCTTGCACCTAGTGCACACGTAAGACCCTCACCAACTGGGAGAAAATCGTACATGTGACACTCAATGCAAAAGACTGGAAAGCTCACATCTTGCTGTTGGACTGCTGTCTGCATCTTACTTTTACAGTTGTGTTTAGGTATTTAAGTTGTTTACTTACTAAGGTTTGCTGGGGATACTTATACTAATAAAACTACACTTAATACATTTAATGGACTTTGTTCACCTCAAGTTTAATTAATCTCGTCCTTAATGTATGCCTGATAAGTGTGAATATGGCACCTCCTTTCCTTTAAGAGGTTTAAGCACATAAAAAGCTATGATTATCCCAGAGGTGGGTGGGAGTCAGGGAGGGAGGGAGGGAAAGATGACCTATTAAAATCTGGCTGCTGCACAGTACCCTATCCTGTGCTTCTAAGGTAATCTGTGACCAATTTCCAGGGTGATTCACACAGCCCTTGCTTGGATAGAGGGAGTCTTTCAATATGCACCTTTGATCTGTCACTTGGCTTTAACACCTATTTAAAACAATTTCACAGATCTCTGCCCCCTATCTAGAAGGCCTCTTTGTAAAGCTCTCTAGAAAAAATGTATTGCTCAAAGAATACTGACCCTGTTTTAACTTTTATACCAAGTTATACTCTGATTTGATTTAAATTAAAGCTCTTTGCTGATACTAGGCACTGACTATTTAATTTAAACTAGCAGCTCCCTGCTGGGTTTTACATTTAACCAGAAAGCTCTCTGCTGATACTAGGCCCTGACTGAGTATTAAACAAACTAGAAGCTCTCTCTGCTGGGTTTTAAATTTAACTGAAAACCCTCTGCTGTGTTCTGAATTTAAACTGAAAGTCCTCTGCTGGGTTTTAAATTTAAACTGAAAGCCCTCTGCTGGGTTTTAAATTTAAAATGAAAGCTCTCTGCTGGGTTTTAAACTTAAACTGAAAGCTACCCGTTGAGTTTTTAATTTAACTAAAAGCTCTTTGTTGACACTAGGCCCTGACTGATTTAACAAATACACTGGTTTCTAATTTACACAGACTAATCAACTTTAATCTAAGAAATTCTTTTTTCCACAAGATTTAGAAAAATTCCCAGAAGTAAATACTTACAATTGCAGATTTCTCTCCAGAAGTAGCAGTCCCTTTTTGTAGTCCTCCAAGAAAGCACAGTTACTTACCTGTAACAGGTGATCTCTGGGAACAGCAGAAATAAGTCTTCACATATGGGTATCGTCGGTACTGACGGAGCCTGCGCGGGAACGCTCCCCAGCGTCCAATCAGAAAGCTTTTGGGAGCATCCCACAGCACCTGCGTACTGCCTTCCCGCCTTTCCCAACTGTCTTTCCTCAGTTGAGTTTTAGAGCTGAGACAAAGAGAGAGAGAGAGGGAAAGGAAAGCGAGATAGAGAGATACAACTCCTAGGGGAGGTGGGTGGGTTGTGAAGACTTATTCCTGCTGTTCCCAGAGATCACCTGTTACAGGTAAGTAACTGTGCTATCTCCAGGAACAAGCGGGAATGAGTCTTCACATATGGGGACTCCCTAGCTTTGGATGCCAGGGAGAGGCCACAAAAGTTGTGTGTCCCTGGGACAGGGCTGCACTTCCCCACATGGATCTCTGGCATCCCATCAGGGATGGTGGGCAGGAGTTGATCAAGTATGGAACAGGTGTTTGAGAACAGCCTGACCAAACAAGGCATCCCGGCGGAAGTCCTTGTCCAAGCAGTAATGGGCTGTGAAGGTATGAACCGAGGCCCAAGTGGCTGCCCGACAGATGTCATCGATAGACACAGAGTTCAGATGAGCCATTGAGGCTGCCATGGCTCTCACATTGTGAGCTGTGACATGGCCCTCCAGAGAAAGGTTCTTACTCTGATAGGCGAAAGAAATGCACTGGGCAATCCAGTTAGATAGTGTTCTCTTGGAGACTGGTAGTCCCAAATGAGAAGGATCAAAGGCAACAAAGAGCTGAGAGGACTTTCTAAGCTGCTGTGTCCTTTGTAAGTAAAATGCCAGAGCTCTTTTACAGTCCAGGGTATGAAGATTCCACTCTGCACTTGATGCATGAGGTCCTGGAAAAAAGACAGGTAGGTACACCTCCTGGTTGAGGTGAAAAGGCGAGACCACCTTAGGCATAAAGTGTGGATGAGTCCTAAGGACTACCTTGTCATGATGGAACCTTGTATAAGGTGGATTAGCTACGAGTGCTTGCAATTCACTAATACGACGTGCTGATGTGATTGCAATGAGAAAGATGACCTTCCAAGAAAGGTATTTCAAGGAGGTGGTAGCCAAAGATTCAAAAGGCGGCTTCATAAGCTGACCAAGAACCAAGTTCAAGTCCCATGCCACCGGAGGTGGTCTCATGGGAGGCTTTGTTAAAAGGAGGCCTCTCATGAACCTTGCTACAAGAGGATGAGAGGAAATAGATTGTCCATTTAAAGGCTTAAGGGAAGCTGCAATAGCACTCAAATGGACTCTTACTGAATTTGTCTTAAGGCCTGCATTAGACAGATGGAGGAGATACTCCAGCAAAGATTCCAGAGGTATGGCAAGGGGGTTAAGACCCTTCCCAGAACACCAGATAGTAAACCTCTTCCACTTGAAAGCATAAGAACGTCTAGTGGAAGGTTTTCTGGAAGCATAAAGAACATCTTTCACCTGTTGAGAAAGATGAAGATCCTGGAGATCTAGGCCTTCAGCAACCAAGCCCTGAGATGCAGAGACTGGGGATTGGGATGCCATAACGTTTTGTCCTCTTGAGAGAGGAGATCTGGAGCAGACCCTAACTCCATGAAGGGAGCTTGAGAGAGATGTAGAAGCAGAGGGTACCACACTTGCTGTGGCCAATGTGGACCTATGAGAATCATGTGGCCTCTGTCTCTCTGAAGCTTGAACAGGGTTTTGGGAATTAGGGGAATGGGTGAAAAGGCATAGAGGAAGTCTTGACCCCAGTGAAGGAGGAAAGCATCCCTTGCCTGAGCTCCCTGAGCCGGAGTTCTGGAACAGAACCGGGGAAGTTTGGCATTCCACGGACTTGCAAAGAGGTCTATGTCCGGGATTCCCCAAATCTGAAAAATCTTGGACACCAGGTCCACATGTAGGGACCACTCGTGTGAACTCGACTGAGTCTGTCTGCCCAAGAGTTTTGAACGCCTGGAAGATAAACAGCAAGAAGATGAATCTGATGCTCTCTGGCGAGGGCCCACAGTCGCAAAGCTTCGTTGCAAAGCGACAGAGAGCCAGTTCCGCCCTGCTTGTTCACATAGAACATGGCTACCTGATTGTCCGTGTGGATAAGGACTGTCTTGTAGCTGAGCAGGGTGTGGAACACCCGCAGAGCAAGGAAGATTGCTCTGAGTTCCAAGAGATTGATATGTAGATAACTGTGGGGACCAGATGCCCTGGGTGGAGAGGTCTTGCAGATGAGCTCCCCACCCCATTGGAGAAGCATCTGTTGTGAGAGTTGCTTGGGGTAGAGACTGCTGAAAGGGGGACCCCAGCAACAGGTTTTCAGGGGACTTCCACCACTGGAGGGACAAAATGAGGCGACTTGTGTTTGCTATTTTGTCTGACAGGCAGTCTAAAGCCTGGGTCCATTGGGTGGATAAAGTCCACTGAGCTGCCCTCATGTGAAGGCGAGCATATGGTACCACATGCACAGTGGATGCCATGTGGCCTAGCAACTGTAACATCTCTCAAGCAGTTAAGTGGGGCTTCAACTCTGCTTGAGAAGCTAACCGCACCAAGCGAAGGCAACGGGCCTGGGGGAGATAGGCCCTTGCCCTTGTGGTATCCAGCAACGCCCCTATAAACTCCAGGGACTGAGTAGGGATCAAACTGGATTTTGGGATGTTTATTACCAGCCCTAATTACTGAAGGATACGCATTGTGCAGGTTAGAGAACTCTTGGCCTCTGACTGAGTGGGAGCTCGAATGAGCCAGTCGTCCAGATAAGGGAAGACAAATATTCCCAGGGTGTGCAGAAAAGCAGCTACCACTGCCATGCATTTCGTGAACACCCTTGGTGCAGAGGCCAGACCAAAAGGGAGCACTCTGTACTGATAGTGCTTCTCTTGAAAAAGGAACCGAAGGAACCTTCTGTGAGTTGGATGGATGAGAACATGGGTGTACGCATCCTTGAGATCTAGAGAACAAAGCCAATCCTGACTCTGAAGGTATGGCAGCAAAATTCCCAAGGAAACCATTTTGAATTTTTCCTTGACTAGGAATCTGTTCAATTCTCTGAGATCTAAGATGAGTCTGATATTAAGCAATGTGTGTTGCGTGCCTTCTTTAAGCACAAGACTGTTAAGTTTTGTGGACATCTTGTAAATGTTTTCCCCGATGTTGCACGCAGCACCCAGCTTAGACGTAGGCAGTTCCTGGCCTTAAAGTCCCAGGTTTTGTCTTTGGGTGAAACCTCCTTTTTCCTTCGCTTTCCATGCAAGTGTGTAATTACCTGGAAAGAGGTTTCATATATTTTTACTGACGTCACCCAATTGGAAAGTTTCTTGTCTGAGAAGCGGAAGGCACTTAGTGAAGTACAGAGCGCCCAAGAATAAGTTGTTGCCTCCCTTTGTAGGCCTTGTGTCTTATTTCCCTGAGCATGACCTGACTTTAAGGTTCAGTTGAGTTCCTTGATGTGGGCTATATCAATATTTTGGGTTTATTTGTTGATGTTTATTCATCTGATGTAGTTAATATTTCTTGATTTTCCTTTATTGTATTACATGAATGCAAATGTTGAAACTAATAAAAAAAAAGATGAGTCTGAAGCCCCCTGTTTTCTTTGGAATAAGAAAATAGGGGGAGTAGAAACCTGTGCCCTGTTGTTGAAGAGGCACTTCCTCTATTGCCCCTGGGCGAGAAGGGTGGCAACCTCCTGCCCCAACAGGTTGAGGAGGGAGGTTGGAGAATTGAACTGGTGCACTCTTGTGAGAGGGGGCAAGCTTGAAAAATGAAGTTTGTACCCCTCTCTTATGATGGAGAGTGTCCAATGCTCTGCTGTAATTTGCCCCCACATGGGAGTAAAATGACATAACCTTCCTGGAATGGTGGAGGGCTCTGGTGCTTCCAGAGCCAGGAAGGCTAAGTTCTCTAGCGGAAAGTCAAAGGCCCTGAGGGGGCTGAGGTTGCTGGGCTGGAGGAGGCCTAGGAGCCTTTGCTTTGCTCTGTTTGGATGATTGCTGACGTTTGGTAGGGAACTGAGCTGCAGAAGATGCCCGCTGACCATAAGCAGGATAGAATCTTCCCTTTTTAGAAAAAGGTGCTTTCTTGAACAACCTTTTCTTAGCAGGAGCAGCTATGGATTTGGATAGTCTATCCAAGGCAGAATTTTCAGCATCCTTCTGATTGGCTTTTGCTTGCCAATCTTTACCAAACAGGTTTTCACCTGTACAAGGGATATTTCCCAATTCATCTTGAACCCAGATCTCCAAATCAGATGCTTGAAGCCAAGCAATTCTACTTGCACTTATGGCAATAGCTGAGGCTCTGCTTACGCATTCAAAGGAGTCGAAAGCTACACGGTTGGAGAATTTGGAGATATCTTGGGCATGTTTGAGCCCAGTGAGAAAGTCCTGTCTTTTATCTTCAGACATAAAAGGACTTAAAGTCTGCAAATGATCAGTGACTTCTTTTAAGAACATTCCCATGTAAAGACTATAGTAATTAATTATTTCAGCAAGCATGGAAGCTTGGAAGACTCTTCTTCCAAAAGCATCCAGGGTTCTACATTCATGTCCTGGAGGATTAGAGGCATGTCTTTTGGCACTTCTAATCTTTCTCATTGCAGACTCAACCACAATAGAGTGGTGAGGAAGTTGAGTTTTATGGAAACCAGGACAAGGAGGGACACGATACATGGTATCCAACCTGCGAGAATGAGGGGAGGTGGTCAGAGGTGCTTCCCACATCCTCAACATGAGATCATACAGAATCTCATGAATAGGCAAGGTAGCTGCCTCCTTAGGAGTTTTAGGATATTGTAAAATATCTAACTCCTTGGCTCTGGGCTCTGTCTCAGGAGCCACCGTGATGGAAAGGCCCTGAGCCACCTCCCTGATGAAGTCTTGAAAAGACAAGTCCTCTGGAGGAGACATCCTTCGTTTAGGAGAGGACTCCTCCTGTGGAAGAAGCATCACTGCATCGACCGACTCTTCAGAATCCTCAGAGTCCTCAGAGGAATCGAAGTATCATCTGTCCGGATGCTCTTGCAAAGCCCGATACCCGTACCGACCGGGATCGGTATCAGGAATAACCGGTACCGGGGTATCGGTACCGGAGGGCTTCAGAGGATAGAGTACCGGCATAGCGGACACCGATGCCGATGCCACCGGTACCGGGATCAGTACCAATGGCGATGCTAGAGCCGGTGCCGGTGGGATAGTCTGTTGCGGTACCACGGGCGTCGATGCCACAAGGAAAGCCGCCAGACTGCGTTCTATGGACAGAATTCTCTGATCCATCGATGCCGCCAATGCTTGGAAGTCGGTACCGGTGGAGGCCACCGGTACCCCAGAGCATAGCACCAGGAGATCTGTCGAGGCCATGTCATCGAGATCATCCTGGAACCCCGGATGATGATGCTTTAGAGGCCGAAGCCTCCCGCCGGGGTAATTTTGCCGGTGCCGGATCCTCGAGGGCAACGCCAGAGGCATCTTGATGCTTAGAAGGAGATCTACCCTTCGAGGACTGGCTGGATTTATGTTTAGTTACCTGAGATCCATGTGAGGAAGAAGAAGCCCTGGAAGACGTCGATGCCACCGAAGCCACATCAGAGGAAAACAGGGTACTGAGCTTGGCAGCTCGGTTCTGCCGACCTCTTTTAGACATCATAGAACAGGACATACAATCTGTGATGGAATGGTCAGGACCTAAACATTTTAGACACCAGTCATGGGTGTCGGTGACGGAAATTGTACCGCCACATTTTGTGCATTTCTTAAATCCTGAGGCAGGCTTTTCCATGTTAAGGAAAAAAAGTTTTGGGCCTAAGGCCCAAAACGCAAGTGCACCTGAGGAAAAAAGAAACGGAAAAAAGGTTTTTTTTTCTTTTTTTTTTTACAAGAAGAAAAGAAAAAGACCGGCGGTACCGGTAGAGCGTCGAAGAAGGCAGACGCGACACAAAAGAAATAAAGAAAAATAAAGAAATTCTTCTGCGGTGACAGGAACACGACCTGCTGGCTCCGCGGAAAAAAGAACTGAGGAGAGACAGTTGGGAAAGGCGGGAAGGCAGCACGCAGGCGCTGTGGGATGCTCCCAAAAGCTTTCTGATTGGACGCTGGGGAGGGTTCCCGCGCAGGCTCCGTCGGTACCGACGATACCCATATGTGAAGACTCATTCCTGCTTGTTCCTGGAGATCCGGACCCAATGTTGCTCAAACTGTAAATAGTTAAATATATTCAAACTAACCCTACCCCCTGTTCCCTTATTTAGATAGCATAAACTAACCACTATTCTCATGTAAGTAGTACACATATACCATTTACTGTTCAATGTAACTTATGTTCAGTTGTGTTCAATGTAAACAACCTTGATACTTCTGAAAGGCGGTATATAAGAAATGTTAAATAAAAAAAAAAATAAATTTTGTCATGTGCGATTTGCAGAACTGCTTTCACTTTTATTTAACTTTTGTGTTCTTTTTAAAATTCGAGGACAGAAAATGATGTTTCCCCTCTATCTAACAAGGCATTCCTTGATCCTTCCAAACCTTACTAATTTTCGTCCCATCTCCAATCTTGCCTTTATTTCTAAGATCATAAATGTCAGCATACATTTCATGCAGCTTTGGACTCTGGTGATTTCAGTCTCCAAAGGTAATAGGACAGTTTACAAGATGAGATAAACTCTGACCCCCTGGTGATTTCAGTCTCCAAGGCCTGTCTGAAGCCCCTACTTGCTAAATCAAGAATGGCAGACCTTAAAGGGAGTGGCTAGCAGACCTCAAGGGGAAGTGCTGGAGAGGATTCAATTCACTATAAAGGACAGAAACACTTCCTCTCTCTCTCTCATGTATGCTGACAATAAAGTAGATAATCTTCTAGCAATTCTCTTTTCCTTGACAAAGCTTTGATCCTCCGTCCTAAACAGGATGCTTTCTGCGCCAGACAAAATATAGAATCACTACCCATGACTCTCCTGAATGAGATCTGGACTTCATTCGACCACAACCACACTGCCATTTTTGTTTCCCTTGACCTTTCATCAGCCTTTGACCTTGCTGAATACTCTGTTCTTTTGCAGAGACTTTATGGAATTGATCTTCATCACATTATTCTAAAATGGTTCTCCTCTGATTCGAGAATGCCTTCCCAGTTGAACCAACTGTCTGGTGTTCCACAAAGGCCACTCTTGGCCCCTGCTCTCCAACATTTTCCTGGCTTCCCTTCTTCTCCTGATCCAATCACTGGGCTGCAGCCCCTACATCTATACTGAGATTAATTAAGCTTCAGGTGAACAAGGTATATTAAACGTATTAGGTACAGTTTTATTGGTATAAATATCCATAGCAACCCTTAGTAAGTAAAGAACTTAAAGATCTAAACAAAAACTTAAAACTAATATATAGACAGCAGTCCAGCAGCGAGATGGGGGCTTTCCAGTCTTTTGCATTGTGTTACATGTATGATTTTCTCCTAGTTGGTGAGAGGTCTTGTGTGTGCAATAGGTGCAAGGAGCTCTTTGCTCTCAGGGAACGAGTCCGTTCTCTAGAGGCTAGAGTAGCAGACTTGGAAAACATAAGAAAGACAGAGGGTACATAGACGAGACCTACAGGAATATAGTCCTGAAGTCCCACCTCCAGTCTGGCAGCATCCCTGTTGCCATGGAGGAGAGAGGTCACATGACAGGAGAGCATCATCCTGATGTGGCAGCAAGTGATCCTGTAACTAGGACCTGTCCTCCAGGTGATGTAAAACCCTCTTGCACCGAGGACGTTTCTCCAGGGCCATGTGCCCATGAGGGAAGGGTTAGGACAACCGTTATAGTTGGTGATTCGATCATTAGGCATGTAGATAGCTGGGTGGCTGGTGGACGTGAGGATCGCCTGGTAACATACCTGCCTGGTGCAAAGGTAGCGGACCTCATGCGCCACCTAGATAAGGTCTTAGATAGTGCTGGGGAGGAGTCTGCTCTCTTGGTACATGTCGGTACCAATGACATAGGAAAATGTGGTAGGGAGGTTCTGGAGGCTAAATTTAGGCTTTTAGGTAGGAAGTTGAAATCCAGAACTTCCAGGGCAGCGTTCTCCGAAATGCTTCCCGTTCCATGTGCAGGACCCAAAAGGCAGGCAGAGCTCCAGAGTCTCAATGCGTGGATGAGACAATGGTGCAGAGATGAGGGTTTTGGATTTGTTAGGAACTGGGGAACATTCTGGGGAAAGGAGGGGCTCTTCCGAAGGGATGGGCTTCACCTTAACCGGGATGGAACCAGGCTGCTGGCATTAACCTTTAAAAAGGAGAGAGAGTAGCTTTTAAACTAGATAATAGGGGAAAGCCGACAGTCGCCCAAGAGCGCATGGTTCAGAAGAATGTATCCTTGAAGGATACTAACAAAAGCAGAGAGGTTCCAAAAAAGAGTAAAGTAGCCCAAATGCCCTCGAGTATGGAGCAGACAGAGCTTAAAGATCCCAAATTACCCATGTCTACCAATAGCCAAATTAATATGAATAAAATACAGCCTCTAAAATGCTTGTATTTATTTATTTATTTATTTACATTTTCTCATATACCGCGCTATTCTGCATCAGTGCGGTTTACATTGAACAAACTGAAAGTACATTGAACAGGGCATTATAACTTGGAAATAACTATTTTACAGGGAACATGGGCTATGGAGGGTTAAGTGGCTTGCCCAAGACCACAAGGAGCACCTGTGGGACTAGAAACTCCATTGTATGCAAATGCTAGACGTCTAAAAAATAAGATGGGAGAGTTAGACTATTGTAACAGTGCAGACCCCGAACAACCCGAGAAAATGCAGTTCAGTATAAAGGAGCACAGAAAAAGTGACAGGGTAAACAAGGAAATGTCAGATGGTTACCGTGAGCAACCTAGAAACACGTGCAAAAGCCCAATGAGGACACACCCAGCCAGCAAAGGAAGGGAATTCACTTTACCTGACAGGGTTCAGCTGGGTGGGGGTGGAGCAAGGAAACACTGGGATAAAATAGGCTCCCAGACAATCAGAGAGAGAGAGAGGAGCTGAAGCAGCCACGGACACACTCTGAGGGAATACAGCAAAGGCAGCTAAAACCCTGGGAAGCATGGAGCAGGTATGAGAATGTAAGAGAGAGTGACAATGAGGCTTTGGAGCAACTAGAGAGCCAGCGTGAAGGTCAGAGGGAAACCGAAGACCTGAGTGAAGCAGAGAGATATCAACAGCCAGATAGTGTGTTTGAGCCAGAGAGACGCAAGAAGACTGCAGTTGCAGGTTCCAGTGCACAGAGTGAATGCAAGAGTGATTTGCCATATGAAAGAAGACAACCCTGGAGGTATGGAAATAGGGAAAGGTCCCACTATCTAGAGGCTGAAAATATCCCTTCTTCTGGTTTTAAAAACCCTAGAAGAAAAAGGTTTTACTTACCAGATAAAGCTGAAGAGTTTTGTAGTCATTGTAAGCTCACAGCTCCCTGTGAAACTCCGTCACGAGCTCTCCAATCTAGCTCAGCTGGGTTACAAAAGGGAAGCCTGAACCGGCAGAGAAATTCCCTTAATTATCCCACTAGCAGAGCAAACCAAGAGTTGAGCTATATTCTAAAATACCAGCAGGGGCAGAGCCCTGAAAAGCTCAACTCTAGAATACCTGGTAATTCCCAGAGAGGCACTAGCTCTAAGGAAGAGAGGAACTTCCTGTCTGACGAGTTTAACCAGCCATTCTCCCACGTTACTGATGAGGTCCAGAATGAGCCTTCCAGTCAGCCGGAGTTAATGGAATATCAAAATGCAGAAGAAAATGATATGCCAGAATTGATGGACTGCTCTTTGACCTTGATTGAACCTGAGTTCTCTCTCAGATAAGTAATTAGTTTGTGTCCTAGCTTTAGTGTTATAAGCAACAGGCTGCAGCTCTCTCTAAGTGAAGCAGATATAAGCTGTGCTGTCAGCTACAGGAGAAAGAACCATATTGAAGTATTTAAGCTGTTTTGTTCTTTTCATTTATTTGTTGTTTTGGAAGCTGAAGGAAGCAAGTTCTGTTTGCTTTTGTTACTTTATGTTATATGTCCAAGCAAGGCATTTGATTTATGTTCCTGAAGATAAAGTATCCTCAAGGGACGGGGAATAAAACCCTTTAATTTGGAAAGAAGTGTTTTGTGGTTTATATCAGTGAAGGCACAACTACCACCCTCCAGAGCCTTGCAATACCGGTGGCTACCGCTTGGCCAGAGAGGGCGCGACACTATATAGCACTAAATGAGAGGTTAGATATGATTGGAATATCAGAGACATGGTGGAAGGAGGACAACCAGTGGGACACACTGATACCTGGGTACAAACTATATCGTAATGATAGAGCTGATCAAATTGGTGGAGGGGTTGCGCTCTATGTTAGAGAGGGCATTGAGTCAGAAAGGATTAAAGTTTTGCAGGACAAAAAATTTGCTGTAGAATCTCTATGGATTGAAATTCCATGTAAAAAGGGGAAGGCGATGGCAGTGGGGGTATACGGCCAGAATGAACAAATGGATGATGAAATGCTCAAAGAAATCAAGGAAGCTAACAAACGTTACAGCGCAGTAATAATAATGGGTGATTTCAATTACCCTGGTATCGACTGGGTCAGTGTCACGGCAGGACATGCTAGGGAGATAAAGTTCCTAGATGACATAAATGACTGCTTCTTGGAGCAGCTGGTTCATGAACCGACCAGAGGGGAAGCCATATTAGACCTAGTCCTTAGTGGAACACCAGATCTAGTGCAAGAGATAAGGGTGTTGGGGCCACTTTGCAATAGTGATCATAGCATGATCACCTTTGATTTAATTAGTGGAGCAGGGATAGTAAGGAAATCCACAGTACTACCTTTTAACTTTCGAAAGGGAGACTATGATAAAATGAGGAAAACAGTTAAGAAAAAACTAAAAGGAGCAGTTGCAAAGGTTAAAGACTTACATCAAGCTTGGGGGGTGTTGAAAAATACTATCTCGGAAGCCCAGACCAGCTGTATTCCACGCTTTAAGAAAAGTGGAAGGAAGTCCAAAAAACTGCCAGCATGGTTTAAAGGTGAGGTCAGAGAGGCTGTTGCCAAAAAAGCATCTTTCAAGAAATGGAAAAAAGAGCCAAACGACAAAACCTGGAAACAGCACAAGCACTGGCAAGTCAAATGCAAGGCATTGATAAAGAAGGCAAAGGGAGAATTTGAGAAGAAGCTTGCTGTGGAAGCAAAAATGCGAAATAAAGATTTTTTCAAGTACATTCGTAGCAAAAAACCTGTGAGAGAGTCAGTTGGTCCATTAGATGATAGAGGAGTTAAAGGGGCACTAAGAGGTGACAAGGCGATAGCGGAGAGACTGAATGAATTCTTTGCTTCGGTCTTTACTGAGGAAGATGTAGGGATATTACCCATGTCTGAAGTGGTATTTAAAGGTGCAGAAGAATTGAAGGAAATATCGATACATTGGGAAGATGTATTACAACTATTAAACTGAAGAGCAGCAAATCACCTGGGCCGGATGGCATACATCCAAGGGTGTTGAAAGAACTGAAATATGAGATTGCAGACCTGCTATTAGTAATCTGTGAAATCTCTAATACCTGAAGATTGGAGGATCGCCAATGTAACACCAATTTTTAAAAAGGGTTCAGGGGTGATCCGGGAAACTACAGACCGGTGAGCCTGACGTCAGTACCTGAAAAAATGGTAGAAACCATCATAAAGAATAAAATTACTCAGCATGTAGATAGTCATGGCCTAATGGGAGACAGCCAACATGGCTTTAGACAAGGAAGATCTTGTCTTACTAATCTGTTATGTTTTGAAAGTGTGAATAAATAGGTGGACAAAGGTGATTCAGTTGATATAGTGTATCTGGACTTTCAGAAAGCCTTTGACAAGGTCCCTCATCAGAGACTTTTGGCAAAACTAAAGAGTCAGGGATAGGAGGCAGTATACTACTGTGGATCAGGAACTGGTTAAAAGATAGAACGCAGAGGGTTGGGCTAAATGGCCAATTTTCCCAATGGAGAAAGGTGAATAGTGGTGTACCCCAGGGATCTGTGCTGGGTCCGCTGCTTTTTGACATATTCATAAATGACCTGGAAAGTGGAATGACGAGTGAGGTTATCAAATTTGCAGATGACAGAAAGCTATTTAAAGTTGTTAAAACCCAAGAGGATTGCAAGAGGATCTTGATAAATTGGAAGACTGGGCATCAAAATAGCAGATGAAATTTAATGTGGACAAGTGCAAAGGTATGCACCTAGGGAAGAACAACCCAAACTATGGTTACACAATGCAAGGTTCCACATTAGGAACCACCACCCAGGAAAAAGTTTTAGGCGTCATTGTGGATAACAAGTTAAAACCCTCGGCCCAGTGTGCAGCGGCAGCCAAGAGAGCAAATAGAATGCTAGGTATCATAAGGAAAGGAATGGAAAATAAAACAAAAGATATTATAATGCCTCTATATCGTTCCATGGTGAGACCGCACCTTGAATATTGTGTGCAATTCTGGTCGCCATATCTTAAAAAGGATATAGCGTTATTAGAAAAGGTTCAGAGTAGAGCCACCAAAATGGTAAAGGGGATGGAAGGATACTCCTATGAAGAAAGGCTAAAAAGGTTAGGGCTCTTTAACCTGGAAAAGAGACGGCTGAGGGGAGATATGATAGAAGTCTATAAATTAATGAACGGAGTGGAACGGGTAAACATAGATCGATTGTTTACGTTATCAGAATATAGAAAGACTAGGGGACATGCAATGAAGCTACAGGGTAAACTATTTAAGACTAATAAAAGAAAATATTTTTTCACTCAACGTGTAATCAAACTCTGGAATTTGTTACCGGAAGATGTAGTAAAGTCTGTTAGTGTAGCTGGGTTTAAAAAAGGTTTGGACAAGTTCCTGGAGGAAAGGTCCATAAACCATTATTAAGAAGGGACCCAGGATATCAATGCTTGACCCAGTACAAGCATTGCAGAACCTGTGTCTTTTGGGGAAACTGCTAGGTACGTATGACCTAGATTGGCCACTGTTGGAAACAGGATACTGGGCTTGATGGACCTTGGTCTGACCCAGTATGGCACATTCTGATTCTGTTTACTGCTTGCTTTTCGTGCTTCAATATCTCTCTCTTTCAGATGTGCTTAGAAACAGTTGACTAATGGTTCCAGGATCATCATTTAATGTTGAATATCTTCAATGCAATGCCATTTGCTTCCCGTGTTTAGGCCTTCGTCATTCCCTCCCATCCCCTCTACTTTCTGCATCCCCTTATTTGGATTGGAATTCTGTTAAAATCCTAGGTTTCATCCTGGATGCCTCTCTTAACTTCAATACCTAATTATCTCTGGTTCAATACTCTGCACACACCACATTTACCATCTCACAACTCAAGTTTCTGGTTATCTTTTTAGTTATCTCGAGATTAGATTACTTCAATGCCCTTTACAATGCACCCCTCCTTGTATGGTTGTGTAGATTTGTGTAATTGGTTACAGTATTAATAAAGCCTTATTTTATTCCATCAAAAGCTTGCAGTTAATTCAATCCACAGCTGCTAAACTCATCTTTGATGCTTTGTTTCGATCATACCTTCCCACTTTTAATTTCCCTTCATTGGTTCCCCGGTTCCGCCTGTTAAAAATAAAAGATTCTTGTATTGGTCCACCCGTACTCATTATGCTGCTTTCCCTTCATACCTTGCTACTCTTATTTCCCCACTACACTCTTTCCCGTATCCTTTGCTTTTCCAAGGCTTCCTTTCTGGTTCTCTCCCCACTCTCCTCTCTATGGCTGGAAATCTCCAGACATTTTCCTTTGCCTACCTTGGTCCTTCTCTATAGAACTCCTTTCCCCTCTCTCTCCACCAGGAATCCTCCTTCTCTTTGCTTAAATAGGGCCTCAAAACCTAGTTCTTTTACCTTTCCTTTCTCCATACTTCTACCCGTTAATCCCTTCCCCCTCGTCTCTTTTCTTTTCTCTAGGCTTCACCTGCTCTCTCTCCCTTACTGACCCCTCCAAAGACTTGTACTCCCTCGCTATCCCTCTTTCCTCTCACTGTACCTATTATTTCCATCCCTCTGTTGTTACCATTGTAAACCGCCTTGATGACCTTCGCATACTCTGTGTGGTATATCAAGCTCCTGGAAATAAATATCATTGTTGGTAATGAGGGTAAATTTAAAACCGGCCACATAAGTGGGTACAACTAGTATTAGAGTAATTTTATTAGGAGCTGTGTAAAGTTAGGTGCCATCTACACAGATAAATCATGTTATTTTAGTGATTTACATGTGTAATTTAGCCAGTCATGATTCTGTAAGTATGCACATAAGCTCAATGGCACATACTTTACTGTGGGCATGTGTATAGGTGGAGTTTGGGCAAAATACACAAGAATACATGACAATTAAAATTTATATGATCTCTTTAAGCATCTAGGTGGAGGCATTTATACCAGCCCTAGGGCTGATGTAAGTGATTGTGTCTTAAATTAACGCACGGTTTTGTCCATTTATGCCTGTATTTTATAGCATCAAGTATGTGCGTACAATACTTGACTTTTTAAAACTGGCATGAAATACGCACGGAAAAATGCATGTTAACTACACAGACTTTATAAAATTGCCCGCCACATGTGTAAATAATGACAATTTTCAAAAGGAAATTATATTTATGTATCCTCTCTCTTCTGAAGTTTCATCTTACACATTTACCAACAAGGATGGGTGTAAATATACAAGTGTCTCTTTGCAGGGATTTACACGTTTACTTTACATTCTGCCAAGCATTCATAAAAATTGTGAATTATAAAAGATTTCCCATTAGCTGTAGGATCACTGCCAACATATGCTTTTATATGTATAATTAACTTCTTATTTTAGAAATTGCCCTTTCCTCGTGTAAAACTCAGTTTTACACGTGAAAAGCTTTTCTATTATTACCTCTAATATCTCTATGCCAGCCCATGATTCATTCTCTAGTCACCCAATCAAAGAAATGCTGCAATCCATTTGAGTCTAGATACTATCCTTTCATTCAGTAATCTCCATTAATTCTCCAACCACTGAGGTAAGATTAATCAACCTGTTCTATCATTCTTTGTTACCACTTTAATGATAGGGGGTATCACCAGTATTTCTCCAATCCCACAGGACTACTCCTGTCACCTAAGATCTATTGAACAACAGATCTTTCAGCAGACCTGTCAGAATCTAAGTCACTTGTGTCTGGATCTGCTGCGGTAAAAAGCTAGCACTAACCTACTGTTTTATATCACCTCCACTATCCTCCTAGAAATACGGCAAACTGTTATTCCTCATTGAAAGAACACACAAGTTATAATATGAAGTCTATTCTTTGCTATCATGCAGTGGATCACTAATCTCCCTATCAGAATTCTTCACGCTGTGCTACAAAGCAGAGTTGTATACTCAGCACTTCCTCTCCCACCCACCTCTTGTGATAAGTTCGATTTATACACACTCTGACCAACAGAATATCATTTAATATTAATTTCCACTTCCTATATCACCAAATGCAATACCAGCTCAGAATACTTTCCAGAGAATTCACTTAACTATGTTTTCTTCCCATTCACAGCGTTTCCTAGGGTTTTAAGCAAGATACCTTTTTTTTGTGTTCAAACGCAAGGAATGATATTGTTTCCCTCTCTTTTTAAGATTATATTTGCAGTTCATAGATTTATGACTACAAGAGTACTTGCTTCTTAAGAATTTTAAAAAAGGAATCTGAAAATTACAGTACATTTGAGAAAAAAATACCATTTCTACTGGATCAAATGTGAAAAAGATGCATACACAGACTTGCACGTTAAAGCGATAATGCAAAATGCTTTCTGTGCATAATAGGCAGGACTTTATGGACTGAGAAACCTTTTATTAACACACACAGGAATTATCAAAAGATGACAACATTTAATAGCTTAGGAAAACATCACATTTTCTCCAGCACTCATAAGAATACTGATACTGTAATTAAATAGGAATCTTACTAAGGAGTGCGGCCTTTTAGAAGGTTCCAGCTATGCTTGTAGGCTAGATGAGTGATGAGCATTCAATCTAAGTCACAGTGCCCCCACTGAAGGTTGCTGCAATGGCTTATTCTAGTTTCTACATTAGTGAATAACTCCTAGTGTCTGTGTGGACTTTTGAGATGGAGCTGAATAAGTAGGAGCTTTAACTTTTGGTTCCTCTGAATTAAATTGTATAGGCCTAAAGCACTGGGGAGGAGCGTAAGCACTGCAGGATGGATTTGGTACTAGCTCATACAAAGTGGCTAGTTTTCTCTGGATAATTTTTGTTTTGGAAGACAGTTTTGTTCAACCTTACTTTTTCTTTCCAAAGAAAGATGACAGAGATGGACTACTAAGACCACAGCTCCTCTAGGGCCTTGTCTCTTGCAAGAAAGCATGCTTACTTGTAATGAAAGTTCTCCGTAGACAGCAGGGATATGCAGCCATATTCCATTGGTATTGTCCAATGACAGCACCAGTGCCGACTCTCCCATAGCTCAGAAATGTCCTTCGGACCTCTTTGAGTATTTGTGCACCTTCCCGCCTTGTAGTCTCTCATCAATCTGTCTCAGAGCAGTTAAGCACAGTGCTGAAGGTGTCTCTTGGCAAGATGCAGGAGAAGGTCCGAAGGACAGATCAAAAGCTATAGCAGAGCTGTGTCTTCATGCATGAGATGCTGCATTGCTTGTTTGCTTGATCTCTGTTTTTCTTTTCTCCTTTTTTTTGGAGAGGTAAGCAGCTGTGCAGATATCCTGAAGAGGAATGAAGGCTAAATTGGTGATGGTTGTTGCTGTGGCCCGGAGGTGGTGGGCGCCCACACGTTGGGGAGGCGTGTGTCCTGCCTGAAGGAGAAGGTTATACAGTCTGCAATCTAGGAGGAGATGGTCTGCTTAGATGTGGGCTTCCCTAGATTGTTAGGATTAAAGGTCACAAAGAGCTGAGAAGCCTGATGAAGCTGTTGGGTGGCTTGTAGGTAGTAGAGCAGAGCTTGCCAGCAGTCTAGAGAGTGTAGGGTGAGCTTAGGTGAGTCCAGCTGTGCTGCTGGGAAGAAGGTGGTAAGCACAATGGATTGAGGGAGATGAAAACTGAAGACGATCTTGAGAAGGAACATGGGATGGGCATGCAGGAGAACTTTATCATGAAGAAACTGAGTGTATGGAGGGTAGTGAACAAGAACCTGCAGCTCGCTCACTCAATGTGAGGAAGTAACATCAACCGGGAAGATGATTTTCCAGGTGAGATGCTTTGAGGGAAGTTGACCTAAGGGGTTCAAAGAGCGGCTTCATAAGTTCGGAGAGAACAACATTGAGAACTCATGCTGGAGTGGAAAAATAGGGAGGAGTATAGTATTATCCACAGAAACAGAGGAAGGAGGCAAAGTGGTGTACCCTCAGGGCTCTGTCTTGG
Organism: Ichthyophis bannanicus; assembly: GCA_033557465.1. Classification (NCBI taxonomy): domain Eukaryota; kingdom Metazoa; phylum Chordata; class Amphibia; order Gymnophiona; family Ichthyophiidae; genus Ichthyophis; species Ichthyophis bannanicus. Next base: position 556,817,022 of record CM066034.1, on the reverse strand, counting down.
GACCTCTCTTTTTCTCTCTCTACACTCGGTGCACTTATTTCCTCTCATAGTTTTCAGTACCATCTTTATGCTGACAACTCCCAGATATTCCTGTCTGTGCCTGACATCTCTCCAGGAATCCAGGTCTGGATCTCTGCCTGCTTATCTGACATTGCTGCCTGGATGTCTCACCACCTTCTGAAACTGAACATGGCCAAAACCGAGCTGCTTATCTTTCCCCCTACAAACAAAAAAAAATCCTCCTTTGTACTATAGAAAAAACATAGCTTTTTAAAAATGAGCACAAAATCCCTTTAAGAATTAGCTTCTAAAAATGAACACCAAAACCCCTTTGACAGCTTTCAGGCAGACTTGCAATGTAGTCCGTCAGAATGAAAGCTGTGATCAGCATAATGCCCACTTGTGATAAAACAAGTCCCATTTTATGTAATAGGACCTAGTTACTAACAGAATGGTTAACCTTGCTAATGCACACAACCTTAGTAATTACAGCCCTAAATGCAGTATATTTGGACACTTTGCCTGCCTGATCAGTGGGTACAAATCTTCAAAGAAAACTACTTTGCAAATAAAAGGACTTGTGGACTTTGAGCCTTCTTTATTCATGTCATCCCCTAGGGTGGCAGGTTCTGGGAGACGGCAAAGAGCAGGGCATTCAAAGCTAAACAATAGATTTTGACAGTCAAAAGCAACATGTGCAGTTGAGCTGATGCCGACTCCTGACGACCCAGCAGCCCCTGGGTTTTCTTGGCAAGGTGTGACTGGAAGTAGACTGCCAGGCCTTTCTTTCGAGGCGATGGAGAGTGAAGTGACTTGCCCAAGGCCACAAGGAGTGCCAGTGGGAATCAAAACCTGGTCTCTTGGTCACCAGACTACTATGCTGCTCCTCAACTTTGACAGCCGGGGGGAAAGGGGGGAGGGGTGTAAAGCTTTTAAGGTTTGCCTAGGGTTCTAACACCTTGAACCAACTCTGGGACCAGCCCTAAATATGCACATTGATTTGCTATTTGGCACTTGTGCTTTACTCCCCTGACATAAACATGCACCCCCCTCCAAATTCCTCCTCCTAATGCAAATGAAAGTACCCAAGTTGTGAAGCTTTATAGTTGTTCATAAGGGGGGAGTTTTCACGCAGGCCAATTTTATCCAAGTAAATGACTTTGAAAATGGTTACTTTTGAGCAGGTATTAGACACGATTCACTAATACTTTTTATCATAGACACAACATGGGACATAGTTGGTTATCAACTAGTTGTGCGCTATATAAACTTTTCTATGCAGTTTACAGACAAACGTACATAAATAAAAAGACATTAGTAAATTTAAATGAACAACTTCAATGCTATTATTTTAAAATCCTAGTATAATCAGCATCTAGCAGCAACCATAAGCCTCCTCAAGAAAGCACACTTTTAGCTTTTTCCTAAACCCGTATGATATCATACTTTTATCTAACCTTCAGGAACAGACCATTCCCCAACTGATGAATCGAGCGTCATAATAATGGATGGAGTAGAACAGGTAAACGCAGATTGGTTGTTTAATCCTTCCAAAAGTAGAAAGCGTAGGGGATACTCTATGAAGATACAATGTCGCACATTTTAAGACTAATTGGAGAAAGCATAGCTATTCGCTTGTAGCAGGTGATCTCCGGGAACAGCAGGAATTTAGTCCTCACAGATGGGTGACATCGGGTGCCAACGGAGCCTATGCGGGAAGCTCCTCAGCTACCAATAGGAAAGCGTTTGGGAGCAGTCCATTGCACCTGCGCTGCTGCCTTCCTGCTCTTCTAACTGAGTCTCCTCAGTTGAGTGTATATCTGAAGAAAATGGAGAGTAGATAGAAAGGAGAGAACCCTACAACTCCTGGGGGAGGTGGGTGGGTTGTGAGGACTAAATTCCTGCTGTTCCCGTAGATCATCTGCTACAGGTGAGTATACAATATCTCCAGGAACAAGCAGGAATGAAGTCCTCACATATGGGACTGCCTAGCTCCCAGATACTGTGGGGATTGAAACTTTGATGGGTTCGTTGACCTCGACTTCCTCGGCATGGAGATCTGGATTGAATCAGGCAAGGGGTAGGAGTTGTCCTATGTCCCAAAGAGGTGCAGAAGGACCGCCTGGCCAAAAGCCACATCCCGGCGGGAGTTCTTGTCCAAGCAGTAGTGGGTTGTGAAGGTATGGATGGAGGACCATGTAGTGGGAGGAGTGGTCTAGTGGTTAGGACAAGGTACTTCAGGCCAGAGGGCCGGGGGTTCAAGTCCCACCTGGGGACAGCAATCTCAGGCCGGAGGGTCTGGGATTTCTAGTCCTATAGGCACTCCTTGTGGTCTTAGGCAAGCCACTTAACCCTCCATTGCCCATGTTCCCTGTAAGTATTAGCGTATGTGTCTCATATCCCCTCGTGTTAAATGTATCCCCCAATTGACCGCTTTGACCCGGTGAAAAGCGGGATATAAATACAGCTAAATAAAATAAATAAAAATAAAATAATAGCAGACTGGCAAATTCCAATAATCGGCACTGTCCGTAGGTTTGTCACCGAGGTAGACATTGCTCAAACATTGTTAGCGGTGATGTGTCCCGCAAGGGATAATCCTGCTTTGCCATAGCAGAAAGATATGCAGTCCGCTATCCAACATGATAGTGTGCGTTTCGTTACTGGAAGTCCTAGATGAGCATGGTCAAAGGATACGAAAGGTTGAGAGGACTTTCTGATGGCTTCTGTTATTTGTATGTAGAAAGCCAAAGCTCTTTTGCAGTCCAGGTTATGCAAAGTTGCTTCCGCCTGGGAACAGCATGGTCTGGGAAAAAACACTGGAAAGATTACTGATTGATTGATTGATGTGGAAGACGGAGACCACTTTCAGGAGGAAGTGGGGGTGTGTTCGTGGCTGAGGTGAGGGCTGTAAAGGGTCTGCTTCTTGCTGGTCAAGGGCTATGAGGAAGAGTACCTTCCAAGTAACATAGCAAAGTTGAGCAGTAGCTAACAGTTTGAAGGGCTGTTTAAGCAGTTGAGCTAAAACTACATTGAGATGCCATGCCACTGGGGGTAGGCGGATGGGTGGTTTGGTAAGCAGGAGACCTCTCATGAACTGTGCTATTAAGGGGGCAGAGGAGATGGTTTACCATTCTCCGGGGCATGGAAAGCTGAGATTGTGCTTAGGTGGACACTTATCGAGGATGATTTGAGGCCTTGAGAACAGAGGTGCCACAGGTAGTGGAGTAGTGTTGGAAGAGATGTCTGAAATGGATTGTGCACATATTGCGAGCACCATGAGTCATATCTGCACTACTTTAGTGAATAGGCCTTTCTCATGGAGGGTTTTCTGGAAGACAGGAGAATATTTTTAACCTCCATGGATAGAGGAAGGTTGTGTAAGGCTAAGCTTTCAGGAGCCAAGCTGTTAAGCGAAGGGACAGGAGATTGGGATGGAGAAGTGTTCCGTCATTCTGAGAGAGGAGACCCAGGCTGGATTCTAGGTGGATCGGTTGGGCTTGTGAGAGTTGGAGGAGGAGGGGGAACCATGGTTGGTGGGCACAGAAAGGGGCTATGAGGATCATGTACCCCTTGTTCTCTTTCAGTTTCAGAAGTGTTTCAGGATCAGGGGTGCGAGGGGAAATAAATAGAGGAGCCACCGATTCCAAAGAATCATGAAGATGTTGTCGGCTAGACTGAGCTTTGATGGCAGTTTTGAGCAAAAGCGGGAAAGTTTGGCATTGAGTTGGGTAGCAAAGAGGTCGATCCATGGAGTCCTCCAGGTGTTGAACAATTGGTTGGCTACTGTTTGATCTAGAGCCCATTCATGAGGTTGGGGCAACCTGCTGAGCTTGTCTGCCTATACGTTGTCTTGACCTGGAATGTAGATTACCCTGAGCTGCATGTGATGTTGAATGGCAAAGTCCCATGTCTGGCATACCTCCTTGCTTGTTTATATAAAACATGGCCATTTGATTGTCTGTACATATGAGGATAGAACTGTTGGCGAGATGATGTCTGAAGACTTGGAGAGTCCTCGACACTGCTTGAAGTTCCAAGAGATTTATCTGCTGTGTGGACTCGTGAGCAGTCCAGTGACCTTGAGTGGAGAGAGTTTCCAGGTGAGCTCCCCAGCCATGCTTGGAAGCATCCATCGTTAGGGTATGTTGTGGGTGAGGGAGTCGAAAAGGTGATCCTCTGAGAAGATTTTCTGGAGTTGACCACCATTGGAGTGAGCCATGGGTGGTGTCATTCTGATGGACACATGCAGATCTTCGGTGGCTTGAGTCCACTGGGTTGATAGAGTCCACTGTGTTTGACGCATGTGTAGTCTGGCATGTGGAACTACATGTACCATGGAGGCCATGTGCCCCAGTAGCTTTAAGAAGAATTGTGCTGGAGCACAATGCTGATGTTGCCTGAGTCTCATCATACGGTCTTGTGGGAGAAAAGCCTTGTACTAGGTTGGTGTCTAGGATGGCTCCTATGAATTCTAGTCTCTGGGTGGGGATGAGGTGGGATTTTGAAAAATTTATCATGAAACCAAGAGACTGAAGAAGGTCTATAGTTTTGTTTTGAGCTGAAAAGAGTTCTCCAGGAGAATCTGCCTTTATAAGCCAATCGTCTAAGCAGGGGAAAGCGTAGACGTTGTTGATACGAAGATCAGCTGCCACTATGGCCATGTATTTTGTGAAAACACTTGGTGCTGAGGCTAGGCCAAAGGGGAGCACCCTGTATTGATAATGCATTTCTTGGCTGATGAATCAGAGATACTGTCTGTGAGAAGGGTGGATGAGGATGTGAGTGTAGGCCTCTTTGAGGTCTACGGAGCAAAGCCAGTCATTTTGCTGCAGATGAGAAAGAAGAGTTCCCAACAAGATTGTCTTCAATTATTCTTTTTCGAGGAACTTGTTGAGATCTCAGAGGTCTAGAATGGGCCTGAGGCCTCCTGATTTCTTTGAAATGAGGAAGTAGGGGGGGTAGAACCCCTTGTGGTGTTCCTGCAGGGACACTCGTTTGATGGCTCCCTGTGGGAGGAGAGAGGTGATTTCCTGATGTAAGGTGGCATCGAGGGAGATTTTGAAAGGAGCTTGTCCCTTGAACTGGTGAGGGGGAAGTTCCCGAAAGATGAGATGGTATCTATTCTGGATGATGGTTAGTGTCCATTTCTCTGAGGTTCATGTTTTCCATTGTGTGGAGAACCTTGAGAGCCTTCCTGGAATAGGGAGTAGGGCTAAATGGGCGGGGCTGGCCTTTCTCCCTATGTAGGAGCTAAAAAGTTGGTACTGAGGCAGCTGGTTGAGGCTGAGGTGGTTGCTTACTCAACCTTGGTTTTTTTGGCTTGTTTGGCACCTTGTTGTTTGTGCTGTGAAGGGTAGGCTGGTTGGGAATATGCTGGCTAGAATTTCCACTTTTTAGGATAAAAGGCTTTTTTAGATTGAGCCTTCTTCTTAGAGGGATCTGAAGTTTTCCTCGAGAACCTCTTGAGGGTCGTGTTGTTGGTTTCAAGTTCTCCAGTCTTTTCATGCCAGTTCTTTCCAAACAAGTTTTCACCTGTACAGGGGATGTTAACCAGTTTGTCCTGTACCCTAAATCCGATGTTTGAAGCCATGCCAGTCGTCTCGCTCCTAAAGGTATTCAGGAGGCTCTACTGGAGGATTCGAAAGCGTAGAAAGCTGCTCTGTTCATGAATTTTGAAACACTGTGACTGTGGGTTAGGACTGCTTCAAAGGCTGGGCGTTTTTCCTAAGGGAGGAAAGGTAGGTAGCCCTCCCAGCTTTTATTCAACTCCTTCAGAAACATACCCATATATAAAATGTATGAGTTGATTCTACTAGCCAACATAGAAGCCTGGAAGGTGCGCCAAGCAAAGGAATCGAGGGTTCTCGATTCGTATCCCGGAGGGAAGAGGCGTGGTTTTTCCCACTTTTTATCCGGCACATTGCTGATTCTATCACAAAGGAATGATGGGGAAGAGGCAGCTTCTGGAAACCCAGACAATCAGGGACTCAGTACATAGTATCGAGATGTCTACTTATGGGAGGGCGATGGTTAAAGGTGTCTCCCACATCCTTAACATTAAATTATGAACATAAGAACATAAGATATGCCATACTGGGTCAGACCAAGATCCATCAAGCCCAGTATCCTGTTTCCAACAGTGGCCAATCTAGGTCATCAGTACCTAGCAGTTTCCCCAAAAGACACAGGTTCCACAATGCTTGTATTGGGTAAAGCAGTGATATCCTGGGTCCCTTTTAATAATGGTTTATGGACCTTTCCTCCATGAACTTCTCCAAACCTTTTTTAAACCCAGCTACACCAACAGCTTTTACTACATCCTCTGGTAACAAATTCCAGAGTTTGATTACACATTGAGTGAAAAAATATTTACTCTTATTAGTCTTAAACAGGTTACCCTATAGTTTCATTGCATGTCCCCTAATCTTTCTATATTCTGATGACGTAAACAATCGATCTATGTTTACCCGTTAAACTCCATTCATTAATTTATAGACCTCTATCATATCTCCCCTCAGCCGTCTCTTTTCCAGGTTAAAGAACCCCAACCTTTTCAGCCTCTATTCATAGGGATATCCTTTCAACCCCTTTAGCATTTTGGTGGCTCTTCTCTGTATCTTTTCTAATAACGCTATATCCTTTTTAAGATACGGCGATCAGAATTGCATACAATATTCAAGGTGCGGTCAAATCATGGAAAGATAAAGAGGCATTATAATATCCTTTGTTTTATTTTCCATTCCTTTCCTTATAATACCTAGGATTCTATTTGCTCTCTTGGCTGCTGTTGTACACTGGGTGGAGGATTTTAACATGTTATCCACGATGACACCTAAATCTTTTTCCTGGGTGGTGGTTCCTAATCTGGAACCCTGCATCGTGTAACCATAGTTTGGGTTGTTCTTTCCTAGGTGCATAACTTTGCACTTGTCCACATTACATTTCATCTGCCATTTGGATGGCTAGTCTTCCAATTTATCAAGATCCTCTTGCAATTTTTTACAATCCTCTTGGGTTTTAACAACTTTAAATAATTTTATGTCATCTGCAAATTTGATAACCCCACTTGTTATTCCCTTTTCCAGGTCATTTACAAATATGTTAAAAGGCAGTGGACCCAGCACAGATCCCTGGGGTACTCCACTATTCACCTTTCTCCATTGGGAAAATTGCTCATTTAGCCCTACTGTCTGCTTTCTATCTTTTAACCAGTTCCTGATCCACAATAGTACACTGTCTCCTATTTCATGACTTTTTAATTTCGCCAAGAGTCTCTTATGAGAGACCTTGTCAAAGGCTTTCTGAAAATCTAGATAAACTATATTGACTGGTTCACTTTTGTCTACCTGTTTATTCACACCTTCAAAAAAATATAACAGATTAGTAAGACAAGACCTTCCTTGGCTAAAACCATGTTAGCTTTCTCCCATTAAACCATAACAATCTACATGTTCAGTAATTTTGCACTTTATAATGGTTTCTACCACTTTGCCCAGTACTGACATCAGGCCCACCAGTCTGTAGTTTCCCAGATTATCACTGGAATCCTTTTTAAAAATTGGTGTTACATTGGCCATTTGCCAGTCTTCAGGTATTACAGATTTTAATGATAGTTCACAGATTAATAATAGTAAATCTGCAATCTCATATTTCATTTCTTTCAACACCCTCAGATGTATACCATCCAGTCCAGGTGATTTGCTATCATCTTTGAATACCATTTAGTCATGGCTAACTTCCCTACACCACCGTCAGTAAAGACCGAAGCAAAGAACTTATTCAGTCTCTCCGCTATGATCTTATCCCCTCTTTGTGCCCCTTTTACCCCTCTATCATCTAATGGTCCAACTGACTCTCTCACAGGTTTTGTGCTTCGAATGTAGTTGAAAAAGTTTTTATTATGCGTTTTTGCCTTCACAGCAGCTTTTTTTAAAATTCTCTCTTTGCCTGCCTTATCAATGCCTTGCATCTAACAGAGCTTATGCTGTTTCCAGTTTTCATCATTTTGCTCCTTTTTTAGCTACAACAGCCTCTCTGACCTCCCCTTTAAACCATGCTTGCAGTTTTTTTGATTTCCTTCCACTTTTCTTAAAGCGTGGAATACAACTGGTCTGGGCTTCCAAGATAGTATTTTTAAACGCTACCCATGCTTGATATAAATCTTTAACCTTTGCAGCTGCTCCTTTTACTTTTTTCTTAGCTATTTTCCTCATTTTATCATAGTCTCCCTTTTGAAAGTTAAAAGGTAGTACTCTAGATTTCCTTGCCATCCTTCCTATTGGGGCTAATAAAGGGGTTTACCTGATTTAAACATTCACCAGTCTCCTTTGTGCCTGCTTTTTTTGTTTCCTTGCTATCCTTCCTCCATTTATTAAATCAAACATGATCATGCTATGATCACTATTGCCAAGTTGCCCCAACACCCTTATTTATTTATTTATTTGGTATAAATTTGTATACCGCTATTTCCAGCGATCAGCGATCTTATCTCTTGTCCCAAACCTTGTGTTCCACTAAGGACTAGGTCCAAAATGGCTTCCCCTCTTGTCGGTTCATGAACCAGCTGGTCCAAGAAGTAATCATTTATTTTATCTAGAAACATTATCTCACTGGCATGTCCTGCTGTGTGTATTTTGATTCCTGCAAATCTTTAATCCTGTGACTCAATGCCCTCTCTAACATAGAGTGCTACCCCTCCACCAATTTGATCTACTCTATCTTTGCAATATAATTTGTACCCAGATATCACAGTGTCCCACTGTTTTCCTCCTTCCACCAGGTCTCTGAGATACCAATCATATCTAACCTCTTATTTGGTGCTATATATTCTAACTATCCCATCTTATTTTTTAGACTTCTAACATTTGCATACAAGCATTTTAGAGGTTGTACTTTATTCATATTAATCTGATTATCTATAGGCAGGGGTAATTTGGAATCTTTAAGCTCCATCTATTCTGTACTTAAGGGCATTTGGGTTATTAACATCCCCCTTCTCTAGCACCAGCAGCCCCTTAGTATCCCCCCTAGCACTAGCAGTTGCTAAACATCCTTCCCCACTACCAGCAGCTCTTTAACATCCCATCCTCCCACACCAGCCCCTCCCCAAGCAGCTTCTTAACACCTCCCCTTCCAACACCAGCAGCTCCTTAACATCACCCTTTCTTTCTAATGCCAGCAGCCCTTCTTATTTCCAGCACTAGCAATGCAGTGTGCCTCCTTCTCCCCACCCCCGGTGCTGTCATTAGCCATTTACCAAGCAGCCGGAGCTCCTTTATTTGCTCCCAGCCACTGTTCCCTTCCTAAGCCATTAGTTTTTTCTGGCTATCGGTTTTAAAAGCATACCCCGTTTCTCATAAAAATACAGGATGTGCTTGTTTCTTGCATTTAAAACCTGAAGCAGTGCCGGTGGCCAGAAAAAGGGACTGGCTTAAATTGTGCCCAGTGAATGGGAGCAAAGCAGGAAGCCCCCGCATCTATGAGGGCCAGAGTCAGTGAGGCGTGCTTTTGGCGCCCTTAAACTTCGTTGTCCCAAGCCAATGCCTCACTGGCTTGCTTCTTAAACAGATTCTGAAAATGTGACGTGTCACTTAATCAGGAGCAGAATGAGTGCATATTTCTTAACAAATGGATTTAGAAAGAAAACATTACTTAAAATTACGCTCTTGTAGTTTTTCCCACAGTTTTAGAAGAGATTTAAATATATAAAGTTAAATCATGATGATGATAAAATAATATTAAACATAGGTGTTGTGCACAGATGCATATGGGAAAATTGTTTTCTGCTCATTTATTTAACAGTTTTTATATACCGCATTATCCTCTGGTCGAAGCGGTTTAATTTATAACAAAATGGTGAAACATTAGAACAGGGTAATAAACTTGGATTATGTCTATAATAGGGGGTAGTAAATATTGTTTGTGGGGAAAGAGTACAGCATTTAAGATATCAATGCGGGAGTGCAAGATGGAGTATTCATGATGTAGGGGTTGTACAGGAAGGGGGGGGGAGGTGGGGGAGGTTCTGGATATTGCCTGTTGGGTGGTCATGTTATGTCCTCGGAGAAGCGCTCTATGAACAGGTAGGTCTTGAGGCTCTTTCTGAAGGCTGATAAGTCCTTTGAGCAAGTGGGTTTCCTTAACTGTAAATTTCTACTGATTGGTGGTCGGTGGCTCAGATGTATGAGGAAGCTAAAGTGGGAAGGGGCTGAGGAGGGGCTAGGGCAGGCTTTAAGAAGCCTGCTCTCTGGCCAGTCAACCCACCTACAGTACATATCAGATTCGCTCTTAGCAGTAGCAATGATTGACTGTGCCGCTCTTCCTGGCATGCTCTGCTGCTCCTGATGTTGCAGTGATTGCGTCTATCATGTGATAATAATCATGGCAGGCTGGCAGCGCTGGGCCTCAGGGAGGTTGTGGGGCTGGGCTAAGGCAGCCAGAAAATCAGAACAAGCACTCTATTGGCATTCACTCAGCTTGGACAGTCAATAGGTAGGGCAGGCTACTCAGTGCTAGCCTGCCTGACACCGTCAGCCATTCTATGCATGCCTTGGTTTGGGGCTGGGGAGACTTAGCCTCCCCAAGCCTCTTATACTGCGGTCCTATGTCTCTATTGTTTGGATTCAATTTTTGAGCTTTTTAACATCTTTGTTAGTGATATCGCAGAAGGGCTGTTGGGCAAGGTTTGCCTCTTTGAGTCTGATACCAAAATCTGCAATAGAGTAGACACCCAGGAAGGTGTAGATAACATGAGGCGGGATCTAGCTAAGCTTTAAGAATGGTCTAGAATTTGGCAGCTGAGATTTAATGCTAAAAAATGTATGGGTCATGCATTTGGGCTGCAAAAATCCAAAGGAGCCGTACAGTGTAGGGAGGGGAAGTACTTCTGTCCACAAAAGAAGAGCGGGACCTTGGCGTGATTGTGTCTGACGATCTTAAAGAAACTAAACTGGTAGAAAAGGTGACGGCGAAAGCTAGTAGGATGTTTGGGTACATAGGGAAAGGAATGGTCAGCAGAAAAAAAGGAGGCAATAGTGCCTCTGTATAGGTCTTTGGTGCAACCTCATTTGGAGTATTGTGTGCTGTTCTGGAGTTCACACTTTCAAAAGGATATAAACAGATTAGAGTCCGTGCAGAGGGCGAGTACTAAAATGGTTAGTGGTCTTCAATATAAAGCATATGAGGATAGAGTTCCGGGTGATGTGGTGAGCTTGGGTGGACGCTTCTGCTTGAGCTCCGGGCTTCCGACCCCGTGCCGGTCAACTGAGCCGTTTTTCTAAATTCGCAGAGTGGTCCCTCCCTCCCCAGTGAATCGGTTACCGACTCCCCAACACCTCAGCCTTGAAACAGCCGGAATGGCAGCGGTGGCTAAAGCAAACCGGCGGGACAAAGAACGGGGCCTGGGGCCGCAGAAAATGGCTGACTCGCCCCCGAAGAGTAGCCTACCCTCCCCGGCGGTCCCCGGCTTGCTGTCGGAGGAGATCTCGGCGGCGGTCTCCACGGCGTTAGCGGCACAATTTGAGGTGCTACGGGGAAAGCTGGATGCCGTACAAATCTCCGTTGATGCCATCGGAACCCGCATGCAACAGGCGGAAGAGTGGATCGTGCAGACGGAGGAGGAGGTGGAGGGATTGAAGCGGGAACTGGTTCAGGCAAAAACTATGCTTCGGGCCCAGGGAGACAAGATCGATGACTTGGAGAATCGATCGAGACGGAGCAACCTCAGGCTGTTGGGGATCCCAGAATCGGTAGGCGATGCTTTATTGCCGTATGTGGAAGCCTTGTGTACAAAGCTGCTGGGGGAGGTCGGAGAGAAGGCCCGGATTGTCCTAGAGAGGGCGCACAGAGTTGGCCCCAAGAACACGCGGGACATGCGACCCCGAATTGTGCTGGTCAAATTTCTACAGTACCAGCAAAAGGACGCCGTCCTGAAAGAGGCTCAAAAAGTTGGCACCATCGAAGCAGACAACGTTAAAATCCGGATTGCGCAAGACTACTCGGCAGTCCTCAGTCAGCGCCGCAAGGCCTTCGCTGCCGTCTGCCAGAAGTTGATTTTGGCCCGAATCAAGTTCACTATGCAGTACCCGGCACGTCTACACGTGGTGCATCAGGGACAGCACAGAGTTTTCGACTCCCCGGAGGCTGTGGCGGCCTACATCCTGCAGTTGGAGACAACGGAACCAGCGCCGGCTGCGGGTACTCGGGGACAGACCTGATCCAGCTGGGGCCAGTGGAGAGATTTCCCCTCGGTGAGTGACGGACCGGGAGTCGGATACACGGAGGCCCAGCTGGGCGGTCGGCTCTCGGGACTCTGTAACCTAACAGTCTGCGACCCCAATACAGGCTATGCAGACTTGGGGCATTCGTTTTCAGGTCTGCTGAATTTCTATTTTTAAGGGAGGCCTGTTGGAGCCCTGGAGGCCGGGGCGCCATCCCGGAGACAATGACAGCACAGTGCTGGGCTAGTTTTGACGATGCAGCCCCAGGTCTCCATATGACAATGGCGTTTGGACATGTCTTGTTCTGTTTCCCTGTTTCCCTTCCCTGGACTGTGTTAAATTGCCATGCTGTGGTTAGCTTTTTGATTTGTTTGGGATTGTTCCTTGATATGGGGATTGCCTTACTGACGAGGGGAAGATAGCATTATATTAACAGGGGATTGTTATACTTGCAATGTCACAGCTTATGTGTGTAGCTTAGACTGGGGGGCGGAGGCGGGCTCAGGCTGGGGGGGACATATCCGATCTGAGGCGGGGGTGCACGGGAGGGGGTACCATTTTTTATGGGGACGAGAAGCCTGGACACATCCAGCGGGGTTGGGAGGTTGAAGGATGATATGAGTGGGGGAGGAATGGTTAGAAGGAGGGGGAGGGGGGGCGGGGTGGGGAAGGGGGGATGGGATTTGGGGTGGTTGGGAGGGGAGAGCGAGAGGGGGAGGGGGGAAGGGGGAAGGCAGGGTAGGAGGGGGAAGGGGCGTCGCGACCAAATGCTGGAGCACTTCTCCCAAGTAATCCATTCACAGCGCTTTAAGGGGGGACCCCAGGCTGGGGGGGTTTCCTCTCTCACGCAATGCTGGCAGCGGGGGCCTCAGAGGCTGTTATCTACCTGCGGGTAATCTCCTGGAATGTGTGCGGCCTTGGTAGTCCGATAAAGCGATATAAAGTTTTAAAAGCGCTGGCGAGACAGCGGTGCGATGTTGCGCTGTTGCAGGAGACCCACCAGACAGCCGAGGAACATGCCAAATTATGCCGTGACTGGGTGGGTCAGGTGTGGGGAGCGCCTGCACTGGGGAAAAAAGGAGGAGTGGCCATTCTTATTCACAAGAGAGTGCGTTTTACGCTGCACCGACAGGTGGCGGACCCAACGGGGAGGTTTTTGCTGTTGCATGGGTCCTTAGAAGAACGGGAGATAATCCTGGGAAACGTGTATGGCCCTAACCTGTTAGACCACGGTTTCTTTGACCGTCTTGCGGCCCGAGTGGAGCAACTGCCAGAGGTGCCTTTGCTTTTGGGGGGGGACCTCAATGGGGTCTTTGAGATAGGCCTCGATACTTCAAGTGGTACGGGAACCCGAGAGAGAACATTTACATCTCGGATGCTGCAAAGATTCAAAACGCGCTTAGAATTGGTGGACCATTGGCGATTATTGCACCCTACCGAAAAGGATTTCACTCACGTCTCACGGGCACACGGTACCAGCGCCCGCATTGATTATCTTTTGCTTTCGGCCCCCCTATTTACATACGCAGGAGACGCACAGATAGGCCCTCTTGAGATTTCCGACCATGCAATGGTTTGGATAGAGTTGCAATGGGGGAGAGGTGAGGGACAGTCTCGCATTTGGCGGTTCCCCATCGATCTCTATAGGGATAGTCATTTCCAGCACTTCCTTGGTCAACGCTGGCGCGAATTCGAATTAAACCACCAGTCCCATGGGGACGACCCGGAGCTGGTATGGGAAACCGCCAAAGTAGTGTTACGAGGGGATATCATAGGGTACGTGGCTAGGAAGCGGCGAATAATGGCTGCGCAGATTATTCGACTAGAACAACAAGTGAAACAAGCACGGATGCTCCATGGCCGTGCCCCTACGGTGTCTAATAGGAAGCGGCTGTGGGAATTGCAGGTTGCTTTAAATGAACTGATTCACCAGAGAGCAAAAAAATCGTTAATGTACTATAAATACAGGCTATATCGCTTCGGTGATAAACCGGGACGATTACTGGGGAGATGTCTCAAAGATCAGAGAGGTGCTCAATCCGTGGCAGCACTTCGCGATGACCATGGGAGCCTTCAGCAGAACCGGGGGGCGATTAGTGCAATCTTTAAAGATTTCTTTCAGAAACTCTATGCGGCGGGGGAGACATCCCCAACTACCATGGAAAAGTATTTCCAGGGCTTGCCATTACCAAAGGTGTCCGAGGAACAACGTAGTAACCTGGGACAACCAGTAACTTTGCAGGAGGTGCAGCGGGTCATTTCCACGGCTAGTTGTTATAAGGCCCCTGGACTGGACGGGTATGGGGCGGAATTCTACAAGCTTTTGTCTGACTGGGTGAGCCCCCTCCTTGTGGAGACTTATCGCTGTAGAACAGTAGGAGAGGGACGGCGCTGGGGGGATAATCAGGCCTACATCACGCTTATCCCTAAACCCGGCAAGGATCCCTTACAGGCAGCTTCATACAGGCCGATCTCTTTATTAAACTTTGATATGAAGTTGTTAGCGAAAATCCTGGCTGAGCGCCTGGTGGGCATCCTAGGGGACGTAGTGCATGAGTCACAGGTGGGATTCTTGCGGGGACGCCATGCGGTACGCAATTTACGTAAAATCCTGGCGTCACTAGAATGGGTACATAACCAACAGTTGCAATCTCTCTTGGTGAGTTTTGACGCTGAAAAAGCGTTTGATAGGGTGAACGGGGAGTATTTGTACTATCTGCTTCCCTTATATGGCCTGGGGCAATCATTCTGTGACATGGTATATAGTTTGTATGTTAACCCGACTGCCCGGGTGTTGTGTAATGGAGTCCTATCCGATTCCTTTTCCCTGCATCGAGGTACCCGGCAGGGGTGTCCACTATCCCCTCTATTGTTCGTCTTGTCTTTAGACCCGTTGATACGGAGCATAGAAGCTGATAGCCAAATTCGCGGAGTAGAGATGGGTACACAGGGGTTCAAAGTGTCGGCCTTCGCCGACGACATGCTGGTGCATTTGCTGGCCCCCCGGGAGTCCCTTCCTCGACTGATGGAGGCCTTCCGGCTGTTTGGTAGTTTCGCAGGGCTTCGGATAAACGAGGATAAATTGGAAGCCCTGGATGTGTCTGGACGCCTGACGGGTCCATGGGGGGGGGGATTTCCCTCTGAAATGGACGGAAAATCAGTTTAAATACCTGGGTATTGTCTTAACTCGACTACCTCAAGACCTGTATCGGACTAATTTTGAGAAGGTTTTGTCAGGGTTGAGGACTCAGCTGAGAGCCTGGAACCCCCTACCACTGTCGCTTTTGGGGAGGGTAGCGGCGATTCAGATGGTGGTTCTACCCCGTATCTTATACTGGCTTCAGACCCTGCCAGTGTGGTTGCTGCGCCGGGATTTGCTTAGTTTAGAAAAGGAGATTCAAGGGTTCCTATGGAAAGGAGCCAGGGCGCGTATTCCTCTGTCTCGTATGGTTGGTAAATGGAAGACCGGAGGCCTGGGCCTCCTGGATCTGGGGACATACGCCTTAGCATGCCAGGCGCGGCATCTTGGGGACTGGCTGGGCGGGACGGATACCTTCACACCCAGGGAATTAGAGGCGGCTGTGGCGGCCCCGGTCTCTCTGATGGGGGTTCTACATGTAGAGGGGGTGCATTTGCCAAGGCGCATCACACATAGTGGCCTGTTTAACTCTATGAGACGTACCTGGCGACAGCTAAATAGTTTTTGGCACCGGAACTGGCAGGTGTCGAGCTGGTTGCCTATTCGTGGCAATGTGCACTTTCTGCCAGGGTCTGAATCTCGGGCCTTTAAGCTGTGGCAAGCCCAGGGTATCGAATACGTGGGTCATGTAGTGGGACTCACAGGTCACTGCAAATCGTTTCAGGAGCTGTGTGCCGAGTTCAGGCTGCCTCCATCTCAGTACTTTGCATATATGCAACTCGCTCATTATGTGGCTACGCTGCCCAGGGAAGAGCTGGGTGTTGATAGATCGGCGCAAATCCTTGACTTTTTCGAGATTGGAGGGGCGACCTCCCCGAAGATAGCGGGGTTGAAAACTAGGTTGGAGTGTTTTAGGGCAAAGCCGGATTTTAGGAAGGCTGAGCTGGCTTGGGAGGCAGAACTGGGGCGTGAGGTATTGCCGGACGCTATCCGACAGGCTTTGGGGCGTATACAGGGGCTGGTGGAGGGTGCCAGATGGCGGGAGGTGCAATATAAAGCTCTGACGTGGGTGCATTTCTCCCCACGGCGTGCTCTGCGGAGTCGTATTACCCAGGATGGGTCTTGCCCTAGATGCTCCACACCCTTGGCTACCCTAACCCATATGTGGTGGCAGTGCAGGCGCATCCTCCCATACTGGTCCGGTATTCATAAGTACCTTATGGGATTATTGCAACAGCGCTTTCCTTGGACCGGAGTTCTGGTCACACTCGATTTGTTACATCAGGCTCTTCCAGTGGGACGGTGGGAGCGGCTTCTGGTGCGTAAGGCATGTCTGGTGGGAAAGGGTCCTATTTTACATCATTGGAGAGACCGGGACCCGCCAACATTTTTGGAGTGGCGCAATAGGTTTCACCAGTTGATGCTGGCGGAGCGCTGGGGAGCCCGGGGTAAGGTGAAAAAGTGGTCCACCTTCCTGCTTATATGGGAGCCATACATTCAGAGCCTTGGCCCCCGCTGCCGCAATGAAATAGTCAATGTGGGCTGTTAAGGCACCACCGTAGAACCTGGCTGAGAGATGCTTGGGGATGGTTTATGCGTACTTATATCAATGTAACTTGATGGTGGCGACGCCGGGGGGGAGGGTGGGGGGTGAGGGGGGAGGGGGTGGTATACCCTGTATATAAAATTATGTAATTGTCTACATTGTGCTTTTTTGTTTGCTGTTGCTACATAATTGTATGTGTTGTTTGCCTATACGCGGAGATAAGAGTACACGCTGCGGGGGCTTCTTGTCTGCATTGCACTGAATGTTATGGTTATGATGATTACTAAATAAAGTTCTTAAAAAAAAAAGCATATGAGGATAGACTTAAGGATCTTAATATGTATACTTTAGAGAAAAAGCGGGATAGAGGAAATATGATAGAGAAGTTGAAATATCTCCATGGCATAAATGCACAGGAGGAGAGCCTCTTTTGAGTGAAAACAAGCTCTGCTATGAGGGGACATAGGATGAGGATGAAAGGGGATAGACTCAGGAGTAATATGTAGAAATATTTCTTTACGGAAAGAGTGGTAGATGCGTGGAATAGTCTCCCAGTAGAGGTGGTAGAAATGAGGACAGTATCTGAAGTCGAAAAAGCATGGGGCAAACACAGAGGATCTCTAAGGAAAAAGAGGGGACTACTGTAGTAGTCAATATGGAATGGCAGACTATATAGGCCATGTGGTCTTTTTCTGCCGTCATGTTTCTATGGATTATACCCAAGTCAGAGTACCTGCGGCCTTGACCACCAAAATCAGGCCAAAAACTCCCTACTGGAGATTAACTCACTCTTTCACACTTGAAGGCACATTTTTAACTCCTGAATGGAGCTGCGGAACCATGTTGTCTGGTTGCTGTGGCACCACGGTTCCATTCAGGAGCTGCAATCCCTGGCTGCCACGAACTGTCTCCTTTCCTCACAGCCCGACCCCCAATCTGGCCTCCCATACACCCACCTCATCTTTTTTTTTGGGCCAGATCTCCCATCCCCTGATGTCTAGGGGAACTTATTCCACTGTCCAGTCTGCAAGCCCCGGTTGTACAGGGCCTACATCAGAATCGTCCTGTATGTCGGGGGCCGCAGACCTCCCACTGCCCGCCCTAACTCTGCCTTCACCCCACCCCTTCCCAAGCCTCTCTGTATAAACACTTTGTTCGTATGGGGAGGTCAGTTGGGGATGGCAAAAGGGGCCGAATAGCTGGGATGAGACTCAGAATGACCCCATAAGCCTGTTCTAAAACAGTTCAGAAGTGCCCGTGTATGTGCCGATATGTGAAGCTGAAGGAACCATTTTACAAATCAACACGTGTGAAAAATCAATGGGGGGGGGAAAGCAATTTCCACATAGAAGTGTGGGTACTTATATATGTTATTTATTTATTTGATATATTGCTTTTCCACCAGTCCAAGCTGTTTACATAGAACTCAGTTTTTACAAAGAACAGATTTCAATCAACATTGGAACTTGTACAATAAATATAGGGAACTCATAACAAAGAACATTATAAAGTTGTTAAAAAACGCACCTATATATAATGGGCTGAGAGGTTAGCAGGAATGGGGTGAAATGGGTTACGAGAGGATGGTGAAGAGTGGGGTCATAGGGGTTTCATGAGTGGGGTCAAGTAGCTTGCTTATTGTCAAAGTGCTTCTGGAAGAGATGAGTCTTGAGTTGTTTACGAAATTCTGTGGAAGACTTGATGTTTCGAATTTCTGGGAGTAGTGCATTCCAGAGGGTGGGTCATATAGTGAGAAAGTTCTTGATCTTGTAGACTGCTTGCAATTGGAGACCGTGGTGGGATAGTGAGGAGGTTCTGGGTGCCATTTTACGAACCTACATATATGAATGCTGCCAATTAACTACAGATGCCAGTATCTTTATCTAATTTCAATGTGAAGGGGAAAAATGGGGGTTAAGGAGGATGGCCCTTTAATCTCTTCTGTAAAGGGCTGGTCCAAAAGGGGACTTTTTAAAAACTTAAACATGCCAGGGAGTTGCTGTAATCTTGACATGGACAACTGCAGTCATACATATATATGGATGTGGTAGAGATGAGGACAGTAACTGAATTCAAAAAAGCACGGGACAAACACAGAGGATCTCTAAAGGTAAAAAGGGGACTGTTGTAGTTGTTGATGTGGAAGGACAGACTAGTTTTATTTATTTATTTTATTTATTTACATTCTCTTATATACTGTGCTATTCTGCATCAGTGTGGTTTATATTGAACAAACTGAAATTACATTGAACAGGGCATTATAACTTGGAGATAACTATTTTACAGGGAACATGGGCTATGGAGGGTTAAGTGGCTTGCCCAAGACCACAAGGAGCACCTGTGGGACTAGAAACCCCAGTCCTTCCGGCCCAAGGTTGCTGTCCTCTAGTGGGATTTGAACCCCCGACCTTCCGGCCTGAAGTACCTTGCCCCAACCACTAGGCCACTCCTCCACTCCACTAAATAGGCCATGTGGTCTTTTTCTGTCGTCATATTTCTATGTTTCTATATCCAGTATGAAATGGGGAATAAGAATCTTGATGTGACCTGTCCAGGCTTTTCCCTAACAACGCCCCAACTCACTTCCTTGCAATTTCTACATAGTAAGGACATGCACATGTAAATTCATCCCTTTCTAAAACTGCCATTTACACGTCAATGCTGGATTTTACATGGAGGAATTGCGAATAAGGCTTCTAAAATAACCCCCATAGGGTAAGAGCACTTGTAGCTCAGGTATGAACTGTCCAGCATCCAGGCTTCACAGCCAAGCACAACTTCTTCATCCATGCCTCTAGTTTCATGGGGGAAAAAAAAAAATCAACATCCATACCAAGCTTAATTTACAGGCTGACAACTGTGTGGGGCTGAGGAAAATGCATAAAAATATATATTTCAATTAGTGACTGATAAGAATGAATGTTTGAACTTGTGTACAGAATTATTTTGTTTTAGCCCTTATTTTTTTATTATACCCTTCAGCAGAAAAAGCATGCAACTGTTTGGTTAATGTTCTCCATGAAGTATATGCTTAAAAACAGAGTTATCCAAGTGGTAATAACAAAATGAACTGGCTTAATGGCTAAACAATGCAAATGACTCTTACAAGAGCTAGGGCCAGAAAACTTAGAAGCTTGAACAGACTACAAATTTGAGCAACATCTTATAAGCTACTGCCTTTTAAAGCAATGTAAAACATTTTATATGAATATATTTATATATAATAGATAAACATTAAAGGTGTCATTCTGAACCGCGAATAGTGGGGATGCACTTCCATTTTGCAGGGACCCCATTCTGCCTCTAAAGCTCCCCACACGAACAAGGTCTTTATGTGGGGAGCTCTGGACAGGGGCTGGAGGGGGCGGGGAGGGGTGAAGAGGGGGCAGAGAGAGGGTGGGGGGGCGCCTAACCCAGACATGCAGGGTTAATTCAGGTCATGGCTCTATATGTCTGGTGGTCTTGTATGTCCGGTGACACCTGAGGTGGAATAAGTCCGACTGCCAGAGATCTGACCAGGAACTCCCTCACATGACACAGAGTCCAGTAGGCTCCTGCCACCCAATCCCGGCCCTGGTATTTTCCGTCAAGGGTTGGGCGGCAGGGGAAATGCATGCTCATGTTGTCGGGCCTTTCAGCGCTCCTGCATGGTGTCCCGATGCCATGGCGATGAGATGCCATGGCACCGGGTCTCCAGCAGGAGCATAAGGAGGGCTAGCCAAGGAACTGATTATATGCAGAATCGGGGTCCATCTAGCCTGTCTAAATGCCCGATTCTGCACCTGCGGGAACGTTTAGCACCCGTGGGTACAGGAACAGGTGCACTTTCAGGCCGTCCATATGACCCAGACGTGCTCCAATTGGAATAGGCCACATAGTTCTCAGTATAAAGTACTGTTAAAGAGTAGTGCAATTCTTTTGAAGAGCAAGATGATACTGACTTGAAAAAAGAGTACACATCGAAAATCTATTGTGAAGCCATCCTAAAGGGGTTGAATGGAGTTGAAAATTAAGGACTGAAGCTATATGGTATCATGCTTATGACTATAGCAGATAGCATCCAGTGTATTAGAATGCTTTAGTTTGCAAGATCAAAAAACATGCAAAACTGATATTTCTTGTACCAGAAATATTTCTGTGGTTTCTCTGGGTAGTTTTATCAGTGATTTCCTACCTAACAGACCTATTTTACTACAATATTAAAGTATCAGGAATGTAGTGTGTATGGCAAGAAACCTAGTCAAAGGAAGAAGCAGGAGAATGGAAGGAATAGAATACTGAAGGAACATCAGAGTACTAGAATAGCATTAAAAACTAGAGCGGGCAAGCCCTGGAGATGAAAAATATGAAAACCTGAGAACTAGATAACTTTCCAAACAAACGTCAGTAAGATCAGACGGTTATGATGGCACAGTATCATTTATAGCTAGTCAACGAGCAAGCAGTGAGAGAGCAGAAAGAAGTTTGTGTAGTCAAAAACATGTTGTATTTGAATCAATGTGAACTCAGTAGAACAGCATAAAGAACACCCAACTTTCCTCCTCCTTTCATTCAGTGTTCACTATCATTTTTGTCACTCTCTATCTACTGACATCTGGTTTCTTAGAAACTTAAATTTTGCTCTCTTTTTAACTTAAGCCAATTTGAAGATAAATCATTGCTCTAAGGAAGACCACCAAATGGAAACTTTGATGTTGTTTACTTTGCGTTATACACAATGCTGGCTTGATCCACTGAACAAACTGTGTACTTGCGTAGGGTGGCATCTTTGGAGGAGCAGGTGTGACAGAATTAGCAGGAAAAGCAATATGTGATGGTTAGGAAATGCTCCTTGGCTTTTCTCTCCCTCCCACCCCACTGCATGCAGCTGTCAAGAAGAGCAGAACACTTAGGATACCCTCCCTACATCCCATGCAGGCAGCAGGAAAATCAACATTTAATTTAGCTTATTCAGCATCTTGATATATACCACGTTTTGACAAAAACACAACATGGCAGTATGAACCATGCAGATCATGGCAGTATGAAGCTGCATTAAGCATGGTTTCTCTGGAGATCAGGAGACAATTAGGCTGCATGGAGGATTCATGGGGCAAAGAGGACCAAGGCTGACCCAGAGAAGGCATTTAGTGAGAGCTTTCGGAGGGAACAGAACAAGGGGAGAGGGTTTTTTTTTCTATAATAGAGGTGGAGAGGTAGGGAGAATATATCCTGGGAGAGCTCACTTTTGGGGGAAAGAAAGATGAGAATGAAGAGAGAGCATCCCTTGAGTGGAAGGGGGATGCAGGTAGAGTTTTTGAGGTGTGAATGGCAGGGATAAATGGAGACCTTTCTGGGGAATGGTGGGAGACAATGTGGATAGAACCTTTGGGGGATTAAGGACAGGAAAGATCAAACCTGAGATGGGGGCAAAGAAAGGATAGGAAATCAAGGGGAGGGAGAAACTCAGAATGGAAGCAAAGGGATGCAGGGAGACAATGATAGAGATTTGAGATAACCAAGAATTGAGGGACAGAGGACTAGGAAGCCGAAGAAAGGGGTCAGGGAGTTGGAGAGAAAGGGAAGATGGAGGTAGAGGCTACCCGGTTTGGATAAGGGATAAAGAAATGAGGATGGAGGAAGCAAAAATAGGAACTGGTTATTGAATAAAGGGAAATAGAGAAAGAATATGATTTATTTATTATTAGTATTTAGCACATGCCTTTAGAATGGGATTTCATGGTGAGTTAGATTCAAGTATGTAGGTATGATGGGGAAAGAGAGTGAAGAGGAAAGGGGAGGATCAGGGATGATGGGAGACAGAGAAGACTGGGAATAAGGAAGAGGGGGTATGAATTTTGCAGGGGCTGGATCCAAAAAATAATGTAGGAGGAATGGGATAAGCAAAGGAGGAGAGGGCCTAAAAGAAAGGAATGCAAGGAAGAGAAATGATGAAAGGCAAGCAGGCAGGAATAGGAGAACAGAAGGAAGAATACAAAGGATGGAAATATAACTTTTAAAATATTCACTTTGAAGAAAGAGACAAAAAGCAAGAGAGAAATGAAGCAGAACCAAAAAAATAATGGAAAGAGAAAATAGGAAGGGAGTCAAGATCACAGAATGTGAAAAAAGGCCTACCGAGCCAAGTCAGACACACCAAGAGTTGGAAAGTATTTTATTGTATTTGGGATAGAAAATGTTAATAAATTCCTAAGATAACAATATCCTAGGTTCTAGTTCAGAGTCTCCAGACCTGAATGAGTCTCTCACATAGAACTTATTGAGTAGGAGATACTAGAGGGTAATATAAATGGAGTTCACTCTGAAGATCAGAGCATTACCAGTGGTATGTCTCAGGGATCAGTCCTTGGTCCTTTTCTTTTTAAGATATTTGTAAGCAATATTGCAGAAGGTCTGTTGGAAAAGGTATGCTAACTTGCAGAAGATACCAAAATCTGTCACAGGAAAGACACCCTGGAAGGTGTGGATAACGTAAGGAGGGATCTAGCAAAGCTTGAAGAATAGCTGAGAATTCGGTAGATAAGATTTAATGCTAAAAAAATGCAAGGTGATGCACTTGGGCTGCAAAAGCCTAAGGGAGGGGTATAGTTTAGGGGATGAAGTACTCCAGTGCACAAAAGAAGTGCAGGACTAGGGGATGATTGTATCAGATAATCTTCAAGTGGACAAATAGTTAGAAAAAGTGATGGAAAAATCTTGGAGGCTTGTTGGGTGCATAGGGAGAGGAAAAAAAGGTGACAGTGCCTTTGTATAGGTTTCTAGCGAGACCTCGTTTGGAGTACTGTGAACAGTTCTGGAGACCACATCTTTAAAAGGATATAATAGGGCAGCGAATAAAATAGTCAGTGGCCTTTGTTATAGGGCATATGGGGATAGACATAAAAATCTCAATATGTATACTTTGGAAGAAAGGCAAGAGAGGGGATATATGATAAAGACATTTAAATACCTCTGTGATATTAATATACAGGAAATGGTCTTCTTCCAGTGGAAAGAAAGTTCAGGAATGAGGGAGTCATAGGATGGTGGTGAATGGGGATAGATTCAAGAGTAATTTGAGGAAATATTTCTTTACGGAGAGGGTGATGGATGCATGGAACATCCTCCCACTAGAGGTGGTATAGATGAGAACTATATCTGAATTCAAGAAAACATGGGACTAATATAGAAAATCTCTGAGTGAAAGCGGGGAATTATAGAACTTCATAGTTTTTATGGATGGGCAGACTGAATATGCATAAGGTCTTTATTAGCCATCACTTTCTATGTATGTTTTATGCACGTTCTGGGATTTTGTTGATTGATTTAACTTTCTTGTGCATAAAGCGTACTTATTCACCTGTAACAGGTGTTCTCCAGGAACAGCAGGAATCAGTCCTCACATATGGGTGACGTCAGCGCCGAATGAGCCCTCGCGGAAGCATCTCCCCAGCTTTCAAAGAAAGCCTTTGGGAGATGTCACACACACACGCGTGGTCCCCTTCCTGCCCAATTTAGCTAGAGATGGCAAAAATGATAGAAAAGCAACTCTATGGGGAGGAGAAAAGGTTGTGAGGCCCAATTCCTGATGTCTTTGGAGAATACCTATTATAGGTGAGCAACTATGCTTTCTCCAGAACAAGCACGAAGTCAGTCCTCACATATGGGACTCCCTAGCTACAGGTTACCGAAAACCCGTAGAAAAACACGGATGCTTCCAAGAGGAGCCGTGAGCAACAGCAATTGAGTCCAAGGATACAGCCTCCAGAAGACAGCCTCTAGAAGGATCCATATGTCCAGTCAAAAACCAACACTCCGGTAGCCTGAACACAGAAGGGTCAGAGGATAGGAGCTGCCTAAACCCCGAACAGATTAAGGAGTATGGCCTGGCCAAAGACGCTGTCCCATCAGGGCTTCCTCTCCAGGCAGTAATGAGCTGCGAAGGTATGGACTAAAGACTAGGTGGCGGCCCGGCAGGTGTCCATCATCAGGATGGAATGCAGGCTTGCCACAGAGGCTGCCAAGGCCATGACATTGTGCACCATGACCTAGCACTCCAGTGAGAGCCCAGCCTGTTCACAGGCGAGGGCAATGCAGTCCACCACCCAGGTGGACAGTCCTCTTGGTCAATGTCTCCCCCAGCCGACTGGGATCAAAGGAAATGAAAAGCTGTGAAGCTTTGTGGTGGCCTTGGGTAAGTTAAAGGTAGTAGGACAGGGCCTCTAACAATCCAGAGTATGGACAATGGCCTCTGCCCTGCTGGCATGAGGCCACAGAAAGAAGGTGGGAAACACTACCTTCGGGAGGAATTTGGGGGGGGCATGCGGAGCATGATCCTGCTTTTGTAGAACCTGGTGTAGGGTGGCTCTGCCACCAAGGCTTGGAGCTCGTTGACCCTGTGAGCAGATGTGAGCTCCACCAGGAAGATGACTTTCCATGAAAGATACCTTGTGGCAGGTAGCCAGCGGCTCGAATGGCTGCCCAGTGAGCTGCGCTAGCACATGAGGTCTCACTCTGCTGCTGGTGGATGGATGAGGGGCTTAGACAACAGGAGACCCTTCAGGAAGCAGGTGACAATAGGCTGCACCAAGAGGAGTTTACCCTCGATAAGGTAGTGGTGTGCCACAAGAGCACTCAGGTGTACCCTGATGGATTTGAACCCGGATTGCAACAAATGAAGGTATTTCAGCACCAGCTGCACCGAGCAGGAGAACAGGTTCTCCCGTTGCTCCGCACACCACACCGAAAACCTGCACCACTTGAAGGCATAGGCTCATCTGGTGGAGGTCTTACGTGAGGCCAAAAGGACCTGCTCTACCTCCACTGAGAGGTTGAAAGGGGTCAAGGCTACCTTCTCAGCAGCCAAGCTGTCAGAGACAGGGACCCCAGATTGGGGTGCAGGAGAGAGCCCTCTTCCTGAGACAATAACCCCGGGACACTCCCCAGGGGGATGGGGGCCTCCACCACCAAGTGGAGAAGCAGAGAGAACCACGGTTGCCCGGGCCACAGTGGAGCCAACAGGATCAGCGACACCCTGTTGTGAAGAACCCTGTAGAGGGTCTTGGCAATCAACAGTGAGGGCGGGAAGGCGTACAGAAGGCCCTCCGACCATGGGATGAGGAAGGCATCCGCAGCCACCCGAGACGGGTGGGGCTGCCGAAAGCAGAAGCGAGGCAATTGGGAGTTGTCCGGGCTGGCAAAGAGATCCACTAGAGGGGACCCCCAGAGTCGGAATAGCTGACTGGCTACTCTGGGGTCCAGCTGCCACTTGTGTGGCTGGAGGACCCTGCTCAGTCTGTCTGGCAGGGTGTTGTCCTGTTCCAGCACATACACCACCTGCAGGAACATCCCTTGGCGGATCACATAGGAGCAGACAGCCACCGCTTCGTGGCAAAGGAGGTAGGACCCTGTGCCCCCTTGTTTGTTTACATAGAATATTGCCACTTGATTGTCCATTTGAACCAGCACTGACTGGTGCTGCAGACGGTGGAGGAAGGCCCGGAGAGCCAAGTGTATGGCCGGGAGCTCCAGGAGGTTGATCTGCTGCTGGCTTTCCACCTCGGACCAACTTCCCTGAGTGCAGAGTTCCTCGCAATGTGCTCCCCAGCCCAGCAAGGAGGCATTCGCAGTAAGGACCCTCTGGGGAGTGGGGGTCTGAAAGGGCATCCCTGCTTGAAGGTGCTGTGAGTTATGCCACCAGTTCAGGGACTCCACCAGTTGGCAGGTCAGAGACACTTTGTCTCGCAGTTGGCCCATGGCCTGTGCCCACTGGGCGCGGAGGCACCACTGGGCCACCCTCATATGAAGATAGGTGCCTGCGGTAACATGGACCGTAGAGGCCATGTGGCCGAGTAAGCGCAGCAGGAAGCAAATGGACACAGAGGGTCAGTGCTGAATGTCTGCGGACCGTGCCCTGAGACAGTCGGCCCTGTCCAGGGGGAGAAAGGCTCTGGTCTGCACAGTGTCCAGCCTTGCACTGATGAACTCCAGACACTGTGTCGGGAGGAGGTGAGACTTGGGGCAGTTTATCACAAACCCCATATGTTTCAGAACGTAGATTTATTTATTTAATTTTATTTATTTATTTAACTAGTTTTATATATTATATATCTAATAGTCCATGCGGTTTACAATGAACAACAATGCTAATATGGTTTTACATAGAAAATAAAGTCAGAAAGGAAAAGGAAAACAATGGAGCAAAAGTATATTATATGAATTAATAGGTAAAGAGGTTGAGGAGAGGTAGTTATGTATCAAGATTTGAAAAATGCTCAAAAAAACAGGTGTATCTTTAGCTTCTTTTTAAAGTCCAGTAAGTCATTAATGGCGCGAAGTTCACCTGGAAGCATGTTCCAAAGAGCTGGAGCAAAGAATGAGAAAGCTCTATTTGAGGTTGTAAGGGAAACCTTAGTATACATTGATGGTATAAGTAAGGAAATCTGATCTTCAAGTTCTATTGTCAGGTGTTTTCTGGGTAAAGGATTGCAGGTGGATGGCAGATAATTCATTAAGATTTTAAAGATTGTGAGTAGAACTTTGAATTTGATTTGTTGATGCACAGGAAGCCAATGTAGTAGTTTGAGCAGTGGTGTAATGTGCTCTGATCTCGTAGTATTAAAGAGGAGGCGAGCAGTTGTACTGCTGGTTAGAGAGGTTGGATTGTATATTTGGGGAAGCCTTGAAGCAAAAGGTTGCAGTAGTCGAAGTGAGGGAAGATTAGAGCTTGTAGGACTGAGTGAAAATCATGTGGTTCAAGGAATGACTTGAGATGCTTTATGGTCTTGAGCTTGTAATATATGTGATGAGAGAGTTAAGTGTCTATCTAGAATGACACCTAAGTAACATACTTCAGATGTGACTTGAAATTGAATGCCATCAAAGGAAACATTGGGTGGTGGAGTAAACTTAGTATCCTTGGTGATATAAAGAACCTCAGTCTTTTTAAAATTTATAGATAAGTTATGTTCAGTGAGCCAGTGTATGATGGAACTGAAACAGGTTCATAGGTGCAGGAATTCAGGATCAGTAGTGTTGATGGGAGTACAGATCACAACACCATCAGCACCATGGCCCACCTCCGCTCCACCCCCCAACATGACCCGATGCTATGCGGATAGCATCTGGGCGTGTTAGGGACATATCCAGGATTTTTTAAGGGCACTACCCATGTAGATGCCCTTCAAAAATCCAGGATAAGTCCTTTACATGGGTAACTAGGGAAGTTACCCGTGAAAAGGCCTTTGAAAACCGAGCCTTAATATATACAGAGCATTAGTATCATTTATCTGTAGAGAAGTTGAAATTCTCTTGTCCTTAGAGCTTTTTTCATCCACACAACCCAACAAAGATCTTTGTTTCGTTACATAGCTGCACCGGGGGCTTCTGCATTTTCAACTCCTAAAGCCGTCATCTGACATCACATTCACATTTAAACCAAAGCACACCGATAGGAAGTCAATAGGCTTGCAGAAGGATGAGCTTCCCTAAGGAACTGCAAAACAATCATCTCAAAAAAGCACTACAGAAACAGTCCCCATTCTATCAAGTTGTTAAGGTCATTAAGCTCCAGAGTATTCAGTGTGTAAATCCACCATTGTTCTTGTTACACTAATAATTTCCCACGGTCACCTCCTCGGATGTCCTTCTGAATGCTATCAATCACCATACAGTGCAAATCCAAGAAAGCTTGATGAAATAGAATTGTGTTGAACTAATGGAGCTTCAATTTTTTGTTTATGGATACAGTATTTATGCTCAGTTAGCAGCTTATGCAGCGGGCGAATAGTCTTCCATATGTAGACATTTTGGCATGGGCATTTAATTGCATACACTACATAAGAAGACACACAGGTTGTAATATGCCTCAGTTTAATTTCCTTCCCTGACAACATGAATTCTACACCTTTTTCAGTAATTTCACAGATTTGACATCTCCCACATTTATAATGGCCTGCAGGGCGAGCATCTTGCTGTTCCCATACCACTGCAGGTCACAAAAAGCCCAGCAGACTTTTTCCTCCACTGTACGCTATTCTCAACTTCTTTCAAGAAAGACAAGGATGAACTTGAAAAACAGCCCGACATTGCCTAAAAATAGAAATAATGCGTGCAGATAATGCTAAGTATTGTAAAACACAAGTAATTCCACAACCTGCTAATGTAACTACTGAGGAGGCTGAAAGCAGTAGAATAAATTCTAATAGGGGAGCCCAAGCAAAATTTTGCTGATGGACCCCATATGTCATGGGGGCAAGCCTGCCTGCATGCCTCCTCCCCAGGGCCACCCCAAGGGTTTCTGCCACCCTAGGAAGAAACCCCGGCCGTGCTGCTCCCCGAACCGAGCTACACTGCCGCCCCCTGCTGCTGCCGATTCCATCCTGGTGGGGGGGAAGCGGGCGGCAACATTTTAAAAGCGGTGGCTTTGTGCCGCCGCTTTGTTGCCTTGGCAGGCCATGTGCATAGGCACACATAGCCTACCGCTTCTGACCCCCCTCCAACAGTAAGCTGCATCAGAGGGGAGTCAGAAGTGGCAGGTGGGCAACAAAATAGCGGCATAAAGCTGCCCACCTGGGCCAGCAGTCCTAGGTGGCCGCCTGGATTGCCTAGTAGATGGGTCGGCCCTGCTGCCCCCTCCTCCCCCACCCGAAGCACAGCAATTACATTTGTCATGTTGCCTTCTGCTTCTGCTTTCTAGGAAAACATTTTTTTTACAGCACTAGGAACCTCCTACTGCTAGGTTGAGGTCTCACAATAACAGCTGCGTGACTTCATGGCTGTTATCATGAGACTTCGGCCTGGCCATGGGAGGTGCTGATTGCCAGGCAAGAAACGTTTTACTAGAAAGCAGGAGAAGGAAGCAGTATGGCAAACTTAATTGAAAGAAAATCATATTTTCTGTGCTTTGCCTCAGCCATAGCAGTGCAGGGTTGCTGGGATATATGCATTTTCCATTGTGTGGGCTGCTTGGGTAGAATATACGACACTGGCTGTAGGTAAGAGCAGGGATAAGTGGTAGAGAAAGAGATGGGACTAATGAGACAGAGGACAGCAGATGAGAGCTGGAGAAAGGGTGAATACAGTGAGTAGAATTGGGATACTCTAGTGGGTAAAAGAAGATGAATTTTAAAAATGTGAAAGGAGTGAAAGACCAGAAGAGAAAATGGGGGAAGGAGGCGAAAATCTAGCTATGGGTAGACAGGCAGACTACAGAACTGAAACAAAAATTTAAAAAAGAAAAATAATTGTCAGAGAGAAATGAAAGGCAGGAAGGAAAGAACACAGAGGGAGAAGAAACAGAAACTTGAAAAGAGATCCTGGAAAAGGATGGAGGAAAACCTCAACAAGGAGAAAATAGAAACAGACCAGGATCTTAGAAAATAAAAGGATCAAACAACAAAGATACAAAAAAGAACAGTTTTTATTTCATGTTTTTATGGATTGTAGTTAGTGTTCCATGAAAGTCAGTTTCTTGGGCTTTCATCTCAGAGCTTGTATGCGTGCTTCTGTTTCTAATTTGTAGCACATTATTCTGCCTGTGAAGTACTCGTATATAGTTTCTGTGTGGGAGCTCATGTTCTAGGGCTTGGTGTAATTTTACAGTGCTGCCTTGTGGCCTTTTCCTATGTAGGTTTTTGGGTGTTGAATACTGGGAGTTAGGGCTGGCACGGTATAGCAAAAATCTGAATGAAGGTTGTGTGCTAAATTTATGATAGTTTTTTTATCATAACATTAGATGAGTTTTTTAAAATATTTTGGTTGATATTATGTTTTGAAATGTTTGCTCTATAGCAGACTATATGCTCAAGTTAAACAAACTGTGGGATATTGTAGCGAGAGAGCTTTAAACATGAAAACCATTGTAAGCTAACTTTTAAAGGCACTATTTTGTTAATTAGAGCCATGCTAGTTACACTCTTATCTGTATTCCTAGTGTCCATCTATGTTAATCTTGGGACCCCAAAATATCAGTTCAGATGAACGAATGTTGTTTGACAGAGAGCTATGGTATGTGTGCTGGGGGAGAGGGTGTAGAGAAGATCTTTGAGTGTGTGTGTGTGTGCTGGGGGGCATAGGACAGAGCCCCGTGGTTATGCAAATAATTATGTAAATGAGGCCCTGCAGTGAGTCTCTATACATGACCCCGCATTCCTCTTGGGACAACCCTGGCTGAACATCGGCGTGGCACAGCAGGAGGAGGGGAAGCATGGAGGTCAGGTGCTGGACATGGGATGGAGTGGGGGACAGATGCTGGCCATGAGTTGATGGGGTAGAGGGAAGATGGTGGCAACAGGTGGGGAGGGGCAGAGGGCAGATGCTGGCCACAGGGTGGGGTGGTGGGGAAACGATGGGAGATATGGGACGAGGTAGAGAGCAACAACTCAGAATAAAAACTTTTCCAAGTACATTCGTAGCAAAAAAAACATGAGAGAGTCAGGGGGACCATTGTATGATAGAGAGGTAAAAGGGGTGCTAAGGGAGAACAAGGCCATAGCGGAAAGACTGAATGAATTCTTTGCTTCAGTCTTTACTGAAGAAGATATAGGGAAGTTACCCATTTATTTGTTTAGCTAGACTTATATACTGCTTTTCACCAGGTCAAAGCGGTTTACATTGAAACAAAAACTTCAGTTACATAAAAAACATAACAGTAAACTATGTATAAATGGTATATTTTAACTATGTACAGGTATTAGTTCTAATAAATTCAAATATCTACAGTACAGTCAGGGGGTGGGGGGGATTAGATGGTGGGGCCACAGTGTTCAGAAAATAGGAGGGTTTTTAGGTGCTTGCAGAAGGAGAAGTCAGTTGCTTATATTTCTTAATAGTGTCTGATAGAGCATTCCAGAGGGATTGCCTCAGGTACACTTAGATTGTGAGCCCTTCGGGGACAAGGGAATAAAAAGTGCCTGTTAGTATACATGTAAACCGCACTGATTCTAAAGAGCGTGGTATAATAAATAAATAAACACAGACATGGGAGGGGTGGCCTGCACAGAGTGGCAGGCGCACCTACTCCTGCCATCTTACTGGGCAGACTAGATGGACCATAATGGTCTTTATCTGCCATCATTTACTATGTTACTATGATAGTGCATAGAATTTGAATGCTCTGCGGCATTGTTTGCTGGTTAGACTTCGTCTTGGAGTATGGTATCCACTCAAAAACAAAAATAGAACAAAAACATGAAGATCATGAGCTAAAATGTGTGTGTATGAATATTTTAATGTTGGAAGAATAGCCGTGAGGAAACCCAAATTACCTCTCGTGGCAATACTTCCGTTTTACTCAATTTTAATGAGCCCCAACCAGAGCTTTAAACTGTAGGTAAAACACACCATGAAATGGTGTGCCCTACACCAAATGTATTCAAAATTGTATTACTTCGGGAGAGAGGCAAGATGGCGGCAGTGTGATTCTCTCTGCCAGAGGTCCGGTTCTCTGAGCGTCTTTGTGTCGGCGGTTCGTGCTTCGTCTTCCCAGTATGGGCAGAAGAAAGCGCAAACAAGCCCACCTTCCTCCGAGTGAGGCTGGATTCATCGGAGCGGGCCAACAGACGCTTCAGATGTGTGGTTTCTCTGCTGCAAGAGAGCCAGCGGCGTCTTCGGCAGGTCCTGAGGGTTCTACGGACCTGAGCACATACGGGGGGTTTTTGTCCCCAGAGCAGCGGGCCCCCCCGCCGTGTCACGGAAGTGGTTTCTCTGGCAGGAGTGAGTCTCCGGCTGGCGTACTAACTAGCACGCCAAACCAGGCGGCTGTGGAGGCCTCTGGAGCTGATGTAATTGTTGGGTGCGGGTCCCCTGGAGTTGTTGGAGGATCTAGGGCTGGAATGGGGTTATCGACCAGCCCTCTTCAAGCGAGATTGTCCCCGAGAGTTTCTGCTGGTGGTGGCGGTTTGGTGAAGGCCGCAAATGTAACTTTGGAAGTGCTATGGGAGGCAATTTCTACAATGAATTCTTCTTTGGAGAGAATAGCTTTATCTGTGAGTACTGATACTAAGTTATTGAAGGCTGATTTTCAGCAGGTCTCAACGGTCCAGAAGGAACAGGAGGGGAAGCTGGTACGTTTGAGTGGAGAGCTGGCTCAACTCCAAGAACTACATCATGCCTACATGAAGGATCGAAATGTGACCAATAGGAAGTTGGAATATCTTGAAAACCAAGTCTGTAAGAACAATTTAAGTCTGGTTAACTTTCCTAGGTCCCCTGTATGTTCCCCTCTGGAGATGGTTCGCAGATACTTCCAGGAGGTCTTGAAGATCCCTGGGGAGAATCTCCCACCATTAACCAGAGTTCAATATTTAAATGTTGGTAGAGGAGTTCAGGGAGGTGTCAGTGATCCTCCGGGGGTCCCTGGAGACCTTACGGGTTTCTTGGAGAGTTCCCTGGAATTGGTCACTGCCCGAGCTACCCTCCTTATTACACTGGCCCTCGAGTCCGATAAAGCATTGATTCTTTGTATGTATTTTAGAAATTTCAGTGAGCAATTTATGGGTTCAAGTGTGCGTATTTTTCCTGACTTAGCCAGAATTACCCAGCTGAGGAGGAAGGAGTTTCTGGGTTTTAAACCCAGGGTTCTTTCTCTCGGCGGGACATTTTTGTTAAAATTTCCTGTGAGGTGTTGTGTTTTGTATAAAGAGAAATTGTATATGTTTTTTTGAGCCCTGTCAGCTCCTGGAGTTTCTGTCTGCTAGGGAAGAAGGCATTGTGAACTTATCTCCTCATATGGCTGACGCATAAGTCTGCACTGCTATTATATTGTTAGTTTCCTTCAGTTTATTTAATTTAATTTCCTGTTGCTTCTCTCCCATATTGTGGGCTGATTATGGTAAAGTATTGTATTCTTTGTTAATACTGTATATCCTTTTGGATTTTCTATTTCCTTATCGTTTTTCCTTCATTCAATATTTGAATATTTGAATGTATCTCAAAATTTAATAAATATAAAATTATTTTAAAAAAATTGTATTACTTCCAACCTCATTATATGTGAAAAATCGATGGACAATCAATAAAAATTTACTTATCTGTTGTCCATAAAAGAAACCGAGACGTGACTGTTTTAAACCTCAGTATAGATGTCCATCTCGCAAATGTCCGCAGTTTCTAACCAGAACACAGTACTGCGTTTTGGGCAAATCAATTTTTTATGCCCTGTTTCAACGCCTTTCTCAACTGCAAACCAACCTCTGGCTTCCCCAAAACTCTTAGGACGCCAGCGTATGCTCATTTACGATCTGAAGCCACAACATAGGAACCAGAGTTAAATGCTAGTTGGAACCAATCACAGCTATACACGTCATGAGAATCAACTAATCCATTGAGTTTGAGCAACAATAACCTACGGTTTAAAGCTCTGGTTGGGGCTCATTAAAATTGAGTAAAACGGAAGTATTGCCACGAGAGGTAATTTGGGTTTCCTCACGGCTACTCTTCCAACATTAAAATATTCATACACACACATTTTAGCTCATGATCTTCATGTTTTTGTTCTATTTTTGTTTTTGAGTGGATTTGTATAGAGGAATAGTTATTTTGAATTGTTGGAGTATGGTATGGCAAGTCTGTTGGTTGTAGAGGATCTTTGGGGTCTGTTTGGGATGAGTGGCTGTAGGATTGATTGGAGATGGGTGGCTGGGTGGGAATGCATTGCTTTGTGTGTTAAAAACAAGGATTTATATTTGAGTCTGCTAGGGAGTAGCAGCCAGTGGAGCTGTTTGAGGATGGGGTGATGTTGTCATGTTTTAGAAGCTCCCTGGATTGTGCGTGCAGAAGTGTGTAGGGTAGTTTGTAATGGGAGGAGGGTGGATTGTTGGAGGATTTGATAATTTTGCAATAGTCTATGTGTGGAAGAATGAGGACTCGGAGTGCTGAGAGGAAGTCTGTTGGTTCGAGTAGGGGACGGAGGTGTTGTAGTGTTTTGGTTTTAAAGTATATAGTTTTGGCTGTTGTTATTTGTGTCTTGAAGGAGAGTTGTTGATCAAGAACGATCCCAAGGTATTTTAGCTCCGGTCGAACATTTATCTGGATGTCATTTAATGTTATTGAGATTGGGGAGGGGGGAATGAGGAGTCCTTGGGGGTAGTTTATGACTGAGTTTCAGTCTTTTTGTAATTGATTAATATGTTGTTTGCCATTAGCCAGTGTGAGACATCTGTAAAGCATTCTCGGATTCATGTATATGAAGGTGTTTTGTGTGGAGCAGACAATATAACATAATGTTATAGGCATATATGTGGAAATTGATGTCGTGTTCTTTGATGATCACACAGAGAGATCAGAGATATAGACTGAAGAGGGGAGCGGATAGTGTGGACCCTTGGGGTACTCCTTGAATTTGTTGGTATGGTTTGGAGATGTTTGTTCCAAGTTTTATCTGTTGTTGCCTGTTGGAGAGGTAGGACTGGAACTATTTTAGAAATTTATCTTGGACGACACTTGATTGTAGATGCTGAAGGAGTGTGTTGTGGTCGAATGTATCGAATGCTGCAGAGATGTCCAGGAGTATCAGAAGGAATTCTTGGGATCAACCTTGTATGCCCTGGGTTAGTGTGTTGATGAGAGAGGTCATCAAGATTTCTACTTCCTGCAGTGGGCAGACACCATGCTGTTGGAGGTCGAGAAGACAGTTGTCGTCCATATGGTCCTGGAGCTGGAGCTGTACAGCTTTTTCAATGACTTTAGCTAGGAAGGGGAGGCTGGTGCTGGGCCTGTATGAGGCAGTGTCTGAGGGGTCAAGGCTGGGTTTCTTTAAGATGGGATGGATGGAGGAGAGTTTGAGGCATTTTGGCATTATTCCTTATTGTAGTGATTCATGCGTTAATCTGGTGAGGATCAGACCGAGTTCGGTTTTTGCCGCTTTAATCCAGTTGGCTGAGCATGAGTTGAGTGGGGAGGTCGCGGTGTTGAGAGTTGTTAGTATGTTCTGGATATTTTCACTGGTGATAGTACTAAAGGTGGACCAGTATGTGGGGGTTGGGGGATGGATGGTGGTTTGGGTGGGGGTGGAGCTGTTTATAGTGTGCTATCAGTTGTTGGTGGTTAATGGTAGGTGTTGGGTTGTGGTTGGTGAGTCGTTCTGTGAGGCATTTGACTAGGTTAAATAGTTCCCTTGGGTGACTGATGGAGGTATTGATGAGCTTTGTATGATAGTCCTGTTTAGCTTTATCTGTGGCTGTTTGGTACTTCCAAAGTAGAGTTAGGTAGTTGTTGCAGTCATTGGTCTGGGCGGTCTTTTGCCATTTCCATTCTAGTTGTCTTAGCAGAGTCTTTAGTTGTTGCAGATTGCAGGTGCAACATGGCGTTTTTCATACGTATTGTTTTTTGGCTACGTTGTTTTGGTTGGGTGGTATTTGTGCGGCTTTGCTGAGTATTTGCTTCCAGTTGTGTTGTGAGTATAGTTGGATCAGTTGAAACCACCTCGAGGTTCAGTATCATGTCTTCTAGGAAGCTATCCTTACTGTAATGTCGGAATCGTTGAGGAATCTGTTGTTTTGTCTGGGGTATTGGGGATATGAGGGGGAAGGCGAAGGTAATGAGACTGTGGTCAGTCCAGGGCATGGTGTGTGTCTGTGGTGTGTGAGGTGGGTTTGTGTGGATTGGGAGGATGGGGGTGAAGATTAGGTCAAGGGTGTTTGCCCTTGCTGTATGTGGGAGATGTTACATTTTGCGGGAGGTCCAAAAGCATAGAGATTCACCTGTAACAGGTATTTTCTGGGGATAGCAGGAATCAGTCCTCATATATGGCTGACATCAGCACCAACGGAGCCCGTGTGGAAGTATCTCCCCAGCTTTCAAAGAAAGCCTTTGGGAGATGCATCACACATGTGTGGTCTACTTCCCGCCCAAGAGTGCCATCTTGTCTCAGTCTAATGACATAGTTAAAACAGCAAAAATAAAATACAGTAAAGAAGGAACTCCAAGGGGAGGAGGGAGGGTTGTGAGGACTGATTCCTGCTGTCCCCAGAAAACACCTGTTACATGTGAGTAACTACACTTTCACCGGGAACAAGCAGGGAGTCAGTCCTCACATATAGGACTCCCCGGCTATAGACTACTGAGAACCTGTAACCAAAAAATGCCACGGCGATCTGCAGAGGGTGAGCCGTGATCAGCAGCAGTTGAGTCCCTACTGAGAAACTCTCGCAAGACCCAAGTGTCTGGCAGAAAACTAGCACTCTGGTAGTCTGAAGGGTAGGAGGGCAGGAGTTGCCTATACCCCGAAGAGATTATGAAGTACAGCCTGGCCGTAGGCGCTGTCCCATCAGGACTTCCTTTCCAGGCAGTAGGGAGCTGCGAAGGTGTGGACTGAAGACCAGGTGGCAGCCCGGCAGATTTCCATCACGAGGATAGAATACAGATTTGCTACTGAAACAGCCATGGTCTGGATGTGGTGCACCATGACCCTCTGGTCCAGTGAGATTCCTGCTTGCTCTTAGGCAAGGGTAATGCAGTCTGCCACCCAAGTGGACAGAGTTCGCTTAGTCACTGGTAGCCCCAGGCAGCTGGAGTCGTAGGAAATGAAAAGCTGTGGTGCTTTGCGGTGGCCCTGGGTCTGTTGCAGGTAAAATGACAGAGCTCTCTTACAATCCAGATTGTGGAGAATGGTCTCTGTTCTACTGACATGAGGCCTCGGAAAGAAGGTGGTGAGTACCACCTCCTGGTTGAAGTGGTACTCTTTGGCAGAAACTTGGGATGCATGCGGAGCACCACCCTGTTCTTGCAGAACCTCATGTAGGGGGCTCTGCCATCAGAGCATGGACCTCGCTGACTCTGCGAGCTGATGTGAGTGCTAGCAGGAAGGCGACCTTCCAGGATCGGTACCGAAAGTAGCAGGCAGGCAGAGGATCGAGCGGAGGCTTAGTGAGCTGCGAAAGCACCACATTGAGATCCCACTCCACCACTGGGAGGCGGACGGGTGATTTGGATAACATGAGGCCCTACAGGAATCAGGACACAAGGGCTGAGCTGAGAGGGGTTTTCCCTCAATGGAATGATGATGCGCTGCAATGGTGCTCACGTGTACTCTGACTGAATTAGATTTCAGTCCCACCTGCGATAAGTGAAGCAGGTACTGGAGACCATTTCTACTGAGCAGAAAAACTGGTTTGCCCGTCTTTCCACACACCACATTGAGAATCGGTGCCACTTGAAGGTATATGTTCTTCAAGTGAAAGCCTTACGAGAGCACAGAAGAATCTCTTCCATATCCCGTGGGAGGTTGAAGGGAGCTAATGCTACCCTTTCAGCAGCCAAGCTGTGAGTGAGAGGGACACCAGACTGGGGTGCAGGAGAAAGCCTTGCTCCTATGAGAGTACCTGGAGCTTGGCCCAGGGGAATCGGTGACGCTGCCGATAAGGAGAGGAGCTGGTGGGCTATCAGCACTAGAGATGCTCTGTCACGTTAGATCTTGAATAGTGTCTTGGCTACCCGCAGTGCAGGTGGGAAGGTGTACATGAGGCCTTCCATCAACGGAATGAGGAATGCATCCGCTGCCACCCAGGATGGGTGCGGCTGGCGTGAGCAGAATCATGGCAACTGCATCTTGTCTGGGCTGGTGAAAAAGTCCATTGAGTGGATGTCCCAGAGATGGCACAGCCGTGAGGATACCACTGGATCCAGGCGCCATTCGTGCGGCTGGAGGACCATGCTCAATTTGTTTGCCAGGGCATTGTCCTGGCCTGGGAGGTACACCACCCTTAGGAGCATCCCTCTGCCTGCCGCATAGGAGCAGAGGGCTACCGCCTCCTAGCAGAGGGGGTACGACCCTGTACCCCCTTGTTTGTTCATAGAGAACATTGAGACCTGATTGTCAGTCTGGATTAGTGGTTTTGGAGTTGATAGCGGAAGGCTCGGAGGGCTAGGTATACTGCCTAGAGTTCTAGCAGGTTGATTTGCAACCAGGATTCCTCCTGGGACCAGCAGCCTTGCATCTAGAGGTTCCCGCAATGCGCTCCCCAGCTCATTAGCGAGGTGTCCATGGTGAGGACCTTCTGTGGGTTGGGTGCCTGGAAGGGCATCCTGGCCTGAAGGTGGTATGGATTCTGCCACCATCTGAGGGAGTCCACCAGCTGACGGGTCACTCTGTCCCTAAGCCTGTCTGTGGCTTGAGTCCACTGAGAGCGGAGGCACCATTGGGCTGCCCTCATGAGCAGGCAGGCATATGGGGTCATGTGGACCATGGAGGTCATGTGTCCACAGAGTAGGAGCCAGGCAGGTAGCATCTGGTGTCAGTGTACCTCTGTGGCTAACTGCCTGAGGCATTCTGACCTCTCCTAGGGGAGGAAGGCTTTTGCCTGGAGGGTATCTAGTTTTGCCCCTATGAACTGTAGGCTCTGGGATGGAGTGAGGTGGGACTTGGGGGTAGTTTATGACGAACCCCAGGTGCTGCAGGGCACTGATGGTGCACATGGTGGTGCAATGCACCTCTGCAGCTGTGTCCCCCTTTATGAGCCAGTTGTCCAGATAGGGGAAGACGAAGACCCCTTGGAGCCGGAGGTGGGCTGTGACCACCGTGAGGCACTTTGTTAAGATTCTTAGCGACAAGGCCAGACCAAAGGTCAGCACCCTATATTGGTAGTGCTCTCCTCCCACCACGAACTGGAGATGTTTTCTGTGGCTGGGATGAATTATGTGAGTATAGGCATCCTTTAGGTCTAAGGAGCATAGCCAATCTCCTTGCTGGAGGAATGGCAATAGTGTCCCAAGGAAGAGAATCTTGAACATCTCCCTGACCAGAAATCTCTTGAGCTCTCACAGGTCCAGAATGGGCCTGAGGCCCCCGGTCCTCTTGTGGAACAAGGAAGTATCTGAAATAGAAGCCTGCGCCCCAGTGTTGTTTTGGCACTGGCTTGTGTGCTTTGTCATTGATTAGGCCTGCTGGCTCGGTGAGGAGCAGGGTCTGGTGAAGGAGACACCTGGTGGGCTCCCCTGGGGAGTACATGGATGGCATCCGATGTAGGTGGAGGAGGTAGCCCTCCTTGACCATCTGTAGCACCCAGGTGTTGGTGGTAATAACTGTCCACCTGTGGGCAAACATGGCTAGGCACCCCCTGTGGGCAGCAGAGGATGTCTGGGGGTAAGGAGGTCACATCCAGGCAGTCAAAAGCTCCCCCCAGGCTGGGTCGGGGTCAGCGCCTGGGACTTCAAGGTTTTTTATTTTCTGGGACCATGTCCCTGTCCTTTTTGTTTCTGGAGTCCAAAGAAAGTAGGCAGTGCTGGTATACCTCTAAAATCCAAAGCAGCTTTTAATAACTCCTACACTTGCAGTGTTTTGGCGCGTATGCCTTCTTCAGGGGGTGGAGAAACTTCCAACAGAAAGATACAATAAAAACAAAAGTTGAAATATTAAAAACAAGAATATGAATCATAAAAATTCATAATTAAAACATACAATAAATAATAACTTGATAAAAGTACATTATTGTGACATAAAACATATAAATGTGTGAAACAGTGAGCTCTATAGAGAATGGATGTGGTTTATAGGCCCATAATTGTCCCATACTGGAGACCAATCAATAACTAAACAATAGAAATACATATAAAAGAAATATTGTAAAAATGAACTATTGTGACATGAGACATATCGGAATATGTAACAAGGAATTCCATAGAAAGTGGATGTGAGTAAATAGACCCATAATTATCCCATAGTAAATGCTTAATGATATGCGCACCATTACATCTTAAAAGTCAACTCTGAATGAATTGTTTAATAAGTAGAGACGAGGAGGAAAGAAATCTATCTATATTTCTTAATGGATTATAAGTAGTAACCTACTTGCTGCATCTGGATTTTAAAACAATCACAACGCTTTAGTCTGAAAAAATAGTGATAATCAACAGCAGGATGATAAACCTTTCATATATCTTTTGATTATAAACACATACAAACACCATATTGCTGTCATAGGGATACTAAATGGACGCATGTTCTACTATAGTTATTGGGCAACTAGTGTGAATAAATAAGTCTATCTTTTTTACCTAACGAGGGCAGCTTTTCTTATATAGTTATCTACCAAACAGTGATATTCTTTAATAAGTTCATCTGTCTGCATAGCTGCCTTACATACCCTATTATGGGTAGTGTATACAATAGGGCAGTTAGACATTGATATCAATATTGTGGCTCTAGTCTAAAGTCATTCGTGTAAATTAAATTTTATTGAGATAGTAATTCTACTATCTTCCTGGCAGTATTTAAAAAATTGAAGAAACATCAATTAAATCCACCAACCTAAATTGTGGTCATTACCTCGGTATTGTAGCCAAAGGAATCCTTCAGAGTTTCTAAAGCAAATAAACACCGGCAGGTTGCTGCCTTGTTTTAAATGAAGTTTCCTGAGAACTCCTCCTCTTTATTCTCCTCCCAGCAAGCAGGCCCCAGCCAGGATTTTCAAATAGACATCCTTTGGAAAGGTGGTGGATTCAAACAAAAACACAATCACCAGACCCAACTTCACTGCAATCACCAGAATTATCACCAACCAACCAGGTGGTTCTATGCTATATGAGGGAGAGGGTGAGGTAGGGGTTTGCCCAATCGCAGGCTATCACAACAGGATTAAACAGTGCTATTTTTAACCTTTCCAATTACACACTGAATGAACAAAGGTTTATCATTCATTCTGTCTGTCAAACATGATGTATTTACTATTAAGGTTGTGACGCTGCAGCAGTGCTGGGAGCTATAGAAACAGATAGTGACCCGGTGGAAGGTCCGGGTACTGCAGCTAAAAGCAAGATATTCCCTTCTCACCACAAGATGGACATATAATCAGCCAACACAACTCACCTCGGGGGAGGGGAGAAGCAGAGTTGCTGATTGGGCACGCCCTAGCTGGAGGCGGGCTCCCCAGAGCAGAAACAGCTTGTTAAACCGGAAGAAGGAAGAGAGTTGGAGAGGGAGTTGGACGTTCAGAAGCAGTTGGAGCTTCAGAAGCAGTTGGAGACTCAGAGAAGGAACCAACCGAGGAGGTGGAAGGAAATACTGGAACCAGATGAAGCAGGTGTGTGCTTTAGAGATGAAGTAGCCTTGGATGCCAGAGCCTTTGAATGTGAAGGAGAAACGTTCCCCAGCTGCAATTCCAGGAGAAGGCGTGTAAAGCCAAGAAGAAGGTACCAGGGAGA
Source organism: Ichthyophis bannanicus (assembly GCA_033557465.1). NCBI lineage: Eukaryota > Metazoa > Chordata > Amphibia > Gymnophiona > Ichthyophiidae > Ichthyophis > Ichthyophis bannanicus. Next base: position 556,775,000 of record CM066034.1, on the reverse strand, counting down.
CTCAGTGCACAGCAGAACCTTCTGGGAGAAGGGCGTGGCACTGAGAGACCCAAGGGTAAAGCCTAGGCTTTTGGAGCAGAGAGCTGATCAATGGAATGAATGGCAGACAGCTGAAAAACATCCAGATATTCCTCAGCACAAGGTACAGGGACTTTTAATACTGATAATAGCTTTTATGAGAAGCCAGACTGCGTGAGTGCATATTTTAAAACCCAGGAAAAGCCCAGGTTTTATGAGAGCAGTTGGCTACAGCCAGAAGCTTGTTCAGTTAAACCCTGTTTGTCTCCTCAAACTGCTGACAAGATTAACAAGCAAGCTAGCTATAAGGACATAGCAGAGATATTTGCCAGAGACATTTGCCAGAAAGTTTCAGGAAGCTCTAAGTTTGATTTGTTGCCTACAAATGCTTCACCTGCAAAGGAATTGATTTACCCAGCACTTGCTGACAGAGACAAGTGGGGGAGGGGTAACTCCAGTGCAGTGAATGAGCAGAGTAACCAAGCTGAAGCACTCCTGAGAGACTTTAAAGCGTTTCTAGAGGAACGTAATATTCCTGGACCTAGGATAGTTGAACCAGTACAGACTCCAGAAGCACCAGTACCATTGGCTCATCCCTTACAGACGCAGGATTTGAGTCAGCCAATGGACTGCTCGACGTGCCTTGTAGATAAGTAATGATAGTCAAGCAAAGCTTGTGTGGTCATTCATTATAAAGTGAAAAACTGTACATTGTCAAAGTTCCTTACCAGAAGAGCTTATGAGAGAGACAAGAATAAGCTAAAGCAGAAGTTGGAAACACTGCATGAACTTTATTGTTTGCCTTTGGTTTAACTGTTTTCAAGGGCAGCTCACATGACTGGAATGTGAAGCGCTGTGAAAAGGACAGTTTTGAAACACAGTGTGGAAAAGCCTATCTTTTCTTTGTTCTTGTTTTGGCTGTAAAAATACTTTGCCTTTACGCCTGTTCCAATTCCACCACGGAGCGGGAGAAATAAAATCCTTATAAAATAAATATTCTTTATACCTGCCTTGTCACTCAACCACCGCAACTACAATTCAACCTCAAGGCACACCCCTCCTTAAACCCTCAAGGTCAAGGGGCGGGTGCATGGTTATAAAGTGGCGTAGTATTTAGGATTTCGGCGCAGGTGCAAAAGGAGCCACAGCAGGAGCAGCAGAAGAATTCTTCCACTGGACCCCGGCCGAAGAGCTGATGAGCCCAGCAGAGGGAGAAGGTCTGCAGAAAGGCTACAGGAGCCAATCCTGAAGTGCTCGAGATACACCTCTGCCAGGTAAAGGGTATCCACCCGGGTTGTGAAGGATACCAGGGCAAGGGTTGTCCCTAGTGATAACTGGGGAAAGCAAAGAAAAAAAAATTTTTTTTTCTAGGAAACCCAGAGAAATCAGTGTTGGGATACCGCACTTGGGTCTGTGTTTTTGTTTCCCTTACAGAGTCCCGAGATGGCGATGGATCCTAAGGAGATTTTCACTTGGATGGCGAAGCAGCTAGAGCGCCAGGCTGACCTCGCATTGGAAGCACAGCAGAGGGCCACTGCAACCTTAAAGGAGCAGCAGCAACCCCTACTGACTTTGTTGGAGGAGTGCTTGCAGGAGAAAAAGCAAGCCGCTGTACCAGCACCGGATACAGGTTTTCTTGTGACTAACAATATGCAGCCTGTTAGTACAGGGACTTTGTTCAACTTTGGACAACTTACCAGTCAGGACGATGTGGACGATTACCTAGAAAGCTTTGAGAGGGTAGCTCGTCTCAGCTTATGGCCGAAAGAGCATTGGGCCTGTCAGACGGCTGCCTGGGTGAGAATCTTCACAGTCTTGGCAAGTGCATATATCTATATGATTTGCAAGGGATTGTGGGCAATGCAGTTCATTTACACCAGACACAGCTGCTGACAATAATTTAGTTGTGCTCAAGTGTTAAAGCCAATAAGATATTTATTTATGGGGTTATTTCTCCCAACACAGATATGCTTGGTAGCACATAAATCAGGTTACTTGCTTCCAGTGTTTAACTTGGAAAAACAAAATCAAAATCAGGAAAACAACATTCAAACTTGTCAGGCATTAGCTAATGTTTTCTTAGCATATATCAAACAACCAACAAGATCCACAAAGAAGGGAAAAAACTGTTCTTTTCAGGTTAACTTCTTATATCTTTCTACATAGATTCAGAAGTGATTCTCTCCTAGCTCACAAGCAATTAGGTAAGGCTCAATTGCTAGCAGTTATCCAGCTGAAACCCCTTAGCTGGCTTGCTTTCTACAGCGTGACTAGAAAACCTACACAGGAGCTTTTCTGAGTAGATTAAAGAACAAGTTTGTATTTCTTTGTGATGGTTGCTGTACTTTATAACAGAAAATCACCAAAGGAGTTTGGACAGAGAGCAGTCCATATAAACACATTCTTCATCTGCAATCATTCCCCCTTCTTCAACAAGCATGGGTTCAATATCATGGATTGGCACAGATGAATCTCTCAATGGAGCACTTTCAGGAGAATACTTGTTTCCCTGCTGTCTTTCAAAGTTATAGCTAGGGCATAGATCAGTGTTCATACCTGAGCTTCCATTGCTGTTAGAGTTCCTCTCTATATAGCCTGGCCAGTATGTAGTCCAGTTCTTATGTCCAGCCTTCCAATCCAGATCCCTGGACACTGGATCTCTCTTCACATACCTTCTGGCACGGGTCTTAGGGTCCCTTCCACGTGCAGCCGTCTCCCTCACAGGTAGCGTCTGGAGATTCCTAGCTCTGCAGCACCATTCCTCTGGCTTTCCCCAGTCCAATGGTGTATGCTGGCCCTTGAAGTGCCTCCCAGTATACGTACTGCTCTGGACTCTTCTAGACCTCTCAAAGGCTTTTCTCTTCCTTCTTCCAAAGGGTTTCTTTCCCTCTCTGTCCGTCCGGTTTGGCTTCTGCTTCTGATGATCCTTCAGATGAAACTGATGATCAAGCTCAAGCTGATTCTCAGGATAATGAGGATAATTCTCTGTAGAATAAACTCTACCTTTATTCTGCCTAGATGAGTGCTCCCCCCTAATACAGCGCAGCTGTGCTGAATCAGCCCCTGCCCTTTGAGATGAGTGCTTAGGGATTACCTCATAGCCCTCCTGATTGAACACACATTTCCCCACTTCAGCTCCTCTAATGGCTGTTGGAAACCTGGTGCATTCTGGGACTGGTAGTCTTTTATGGGAAAATTCTGTTTTCTTATTTCTACCAGAACTGACTGGTTGCTTGTTCAGAGTCACTTCACCTTTTCTATAGCTCCTTCCTGAGCTATGATAAGCTTCCTTATCACAGGCCTTAAGGCTGGCCGCATCACTCACCGGAGAGGCAATGGCAGCATACCGTGCCATGCCCGCTGAGTTAGCTGGTAGTTACGAAGATGTGAAAAGGGTGATAAGAGAGAGACTGGGTCTCACTCCACTGATCTATCGCTCTCGCTTGAGGAGCGTGAGACTCAGGCAGAGCGAAACCCCAAAGTCCTTATGCCATAGGATAAGAGGTTTACTTAATAAGTGGCTGACTCCAGAGGGGAGATCAGTAGACTCCATTTTGGATGAGCTAGTGTTAGAGCAATATATGGAGGCTCTACCATCAGAAATCCGTGCTTTCCTGATCCTGCAAAATTGCAAGTCTCCCCAGGAAGCGGTTGCTCTCTCTGAGAGATATGTGGAGGCAGAGTTGACTGCCCAGAGAGGTAGCACCCCTTCCCAGGAATGGAGCACAAGGGGATCAGAAAGGACACGGAGGGTACAAGAAGATCCAGTGAGCATGTGCATGCCTTTCAGGAAAAATGGTACATGTAACTTGAAATGTTATAAATGTGGACAGGTAGGACATGTACAGAAGTATTGTCATGTAAAAACTGCTCTAATTGCGGATAGCTATACAGAGGATAGACCAGGATTTATTCTAGTTGTGTCTGTACAAGGGATCACAACACAAGCTTTACTAGACTCAGGAGCAGAGCTGAGTATGATCTCTGAGGAGTTCTGGAAAGCCATAGAAGCCCGACAGGCTCCAGAAGCAATCCCTCCTGTTGAGGCAGTAAAGATCAGGTGTGTTCATGGAGGAATGTCCTCATACCCTGTGTACAATCTGCACGTAGCAGGCTTAGGTGTCCCAAGGACCATCCCATTAGCAGTTGTTCCACGCCTTCCACATGCTGTTATTCTAAGCAGGAACTGGCCTCAATTTTATAGGGAAATAAAAAGAGAATTGCAAGAGAAAGGTGCAATGGTCTCTACGAGAGCCCAGACCGCAACCCTAGAAAGCCAAGAGAATACATCAGAGGATCCTGGTGAAATCCTTCCCTCTGATGATGCCTTAGTGACCACCCCTGACCCTAAAGTAAAGAGGGGTAAGGCAGAAAAGCGTAAGGAGCAACAGTCACGCTCTAGAAATAAGGCCAAAGTACAGGCAGGGCAAGAGCTTCCATGGGTACCTGAGGAGCTGATGAGCAAGTTCCCCACATTTCCAAAGGAACAGCAGGCAGACCCTGCTCTCACTCATGCATTTAAGTGGGCTCAGGACCCTAAGGATACATTGCCTAGATTTCTCCTCATGTCAGGTATACTCTATAGGGAGAGTAGAAATCCTTTCACAGGAGATACCCAAAAACAGCTAGTAGTACCGACTACTTTTAAGAATATTGTGCTACGGTTAGCACATGACCACCCGGTAGGGGGACATAAGGGCAGTCAAGGGACCCTCGACCAGATTTTAGCTAGGTTTTACTGGCCCAGTGTTTTTAAAGAAATGACCCGGTTCTGCGAGGCGTGCCCCACTTGCCAACGTGTCTCCGCGACCCATCCCAAGGATGTTCCCATGATACCATCTCCGGTGATCAAAGACCCACTCCATAGGATAGGGATAGACATAGTGGGACCGCTGATTAAAACGCCTAGAGGGTTTCGTTACATCCTAGTGGTAGTGGACCATGCTACACGATTCCCGTGGGCCATGCCACTCCGCTCTACTTCTGCAAGAGTGATAGCTAATGAGCTTATTAAATTATTCTGCGAAGTAGGTTTCCCTAGGGAAGTCCTCACCGTTAGGGGGAGCAACTTCCTCTCGAAATACCTCATGCAAGTCTGGGATGCCTTTGGGATCCAGCATATCAAGACAGCGGCATACCATCCTCAGACAAATGGTCTAGTTGAAAGGCAGAACCAGACGCTCAAGAGAATGCTACGAAGAAGTCTGGAGACTGAGATGGACCAGTGGGATGTGATGCTCCCTTTTGTTCTTTACGCCTGTAGAGAGAGAAAACAAGCCTCATTGGGAACGGCGCCATACGAGTTGTTGTATGGTAGGTCTCCCCGTGGAATCCTGGACATTCTGAAGGAACAGTGGGTGGAACCGGACACCCAGGAGGTAGAAGTTCCAGATTTCCTAAGAGACTTAAGGAAGCGGCTACGCCGAACCTCACAGATGGCAGTAGAAAACCTGCAGCGTAGTCAGCACAAGCAAAAGTCCTATTACGATAGGAATACCAAACAGCGTCAACTAGCGATAGGAGAGAAGGTGATAATAATGGTGGCAGGGACTGAACCGAAATTTGAGAGCCACTGGAAAGGCCCATGTCGGATTGTACGTCCCGTAGGACCTGTCTCATATCTAGTGGAGAATAAAAAGGGTCGTAGGCAAGTCTACCACATCAATGTGTTAAAGCCATGGCATGATAGGGTAGCCTTGGCCCAGGTAGCCACAGTAGTCTCTCCGAAGCAAGTACATGCAGTACAACCCTCTAACCCAGAGTCCATAAAATGTATCACGTGCTGTCCGGATTCTCCTCAACCAGCCCGTGATATCTTAAGGGGGGGGATCTGTGACGCTGCAGCAGTGCTGGGAGCTATAGAAACAGATAGTGACCCGGTGGAAGGTCCGGGTACTGCAGCTAAAAGCAAGATATTCCCTTCTCAGCACAAGATGGACATAGTCAGCCAACACAACTCACCTCGGGGGAGGGGAGAAGCAGAGTTGCTGATTGGGCACGCCCTAGCTGGAGGCAGGCTCCCCAGAGCAGAAACAGCTTGTTAAACCGGAAGAAGGAAGAGAGTTGGAGAGGGAGTTGGACGTTCAGAAGCAGTTGGAGACTCAGAGAAGGAACCAACCGAGGAGGTGGAAGGAAATACTGGAACCAGATGAAGCAGGTGTGTGCTTTAGAGATGAAGTAGCCTTGGATGCCAGAGCCTTTGAATGTGAAGGAGAAACGTTCCCCAGCTGCAATTCCAGGAGAAGGCGTGTAAAGCCAAGAAGCAGGTACCAGGGAGACTCAGTGCACAGCAGAACCTTCTGGGAGAAGGAGAAGGGCGTGGCACTGAGAGACCCAAGGGTAAAGCCTAGGCTTTTGGAGCAGAGAGCTGATCAATGGAATGAATGGCAGACGGCTGAAAAACATCCAGATATTCCTCAGCACAAGGTACAGGGTACTTTTAATACTGATAATAGCTTTTATGAGAAGCCAGACTGTGTGAGTGCATATTTTAAAACCCAGGAAAAGCCCAGGTTTTATGAGAGCAGTTGGCTACAGCCAGAAGCTTGTTCAGTTAAACCCTGTTTGTCTCCTCAAACTGCTGACAAGATTAACAAGCAAGTTAGCTATAAGGACATAGCAGAGATATTTGCCAGAGACATTTGCCAGAAAGTTTCAGGAAGCTCTAAGTTTGATTTGTTGCCTACAAATGCTTCACCTGCAAAGGAATTGATTTACCCAGCACTTGCTGACAGAGACAAGTGGGGGAGGGGTAACTCCAGTGCAGTGAATGAGCAGAGTAACCAAGCTGAAGCACTCCTGAGAGACTTTAAAGCGTTTCTAGAGGTACGTAATATTCCTGGACCTAGGATAGTTGAACCATTACAGACTCCAGAAGCACCAGTACCATTGGCTCATCCCTTACAGACGCAGGATTTGAGTCAGCCAATGGACTGCTCGACGTGCCTTGTAGATAAGTAATGATAGTCAAGCAAAGCTTGTGTGGTCATTCATTATAAAGTGAAAAACTGTACATTGTCAAAGTTCCTTACCAGAAGAGCTTATGAGAGAGATAAGAATAAGCTAAAGCAGAAGTTGGAAACACTGCATGAACTTTATTGTTTGCCTTTGGTTTAACTGTTTTCAAGGGCAGCTCACATGACTGGAATGTGAAGCGCTGTGAAAAGGACAGTTTTGAAACACAGTGTGGAAAAGCCTATCTTTTCTTTGTTCTTGTTTTGGCTGTAAAAATACTTTGCCTTTACGCCTGTTCCAATTCCACCACGGAGCGGGAGAAATAAAATCCTTATAAAATAAATATTCTTTATACCTGCCTTGTCACTCAACCACCGCAACTACAATTCAACCTCAAGGCACACCCCTCCTAAAAACCCTCAAGGTCAAGGGGCGGGTGCATGGTTATAAGGTTGAACTTTATAAGTTTTTAGAAAACTTAAAATTGCAAATTATTTTGCATCACAAGAGACTGGCACAGTAGATACTTCTGTGGTTAAAAAGCCCTCAATCTGGATACTGCCAGGTAATGTTTACCCTGTCATTAATACGTTTGAGAGGATAGTAACCAAGAGGGTTGAGTCCTTATACACAGAACCCACATGGATGTATTACAATAATAACAAAAGAAGAGAAGGCCACTCTCGCTAAGCTTAGGGATAATCCAAAACCGATAATAAAACCAGCAGATAAGGGAGGATCATTGGTCCTTATGAACACATCGGATTATGTTAAGGAGGGTCAATAGGCAACTACAAGTTAAGTTATTTTATGAGAGATTGGATGATGATCCCACTGCTCCTCTTAAAACTAGCCTTGATTCCATTTTCCAAACAGGGCTCAAGTTGGGCCATTTAACAAAGAAGAAGTTTGAATTCTTAAAAGTAGACCCACCCCTTCACTCCTACCATCTACATTCTGCCCAAGATACACGAGTCCCTGGTTGACCAAAAATCTCAGGTATTGGGTCAATATTTTTGAGTCAAAATATTTGGATGTATTTTTGAGACCTTATGTAGCACAGGTACTCTCCTACGTCCGTGACTCATCCCACATTATACAGATTTTAGAAGGGTTTCAGGGCTATCATACTGATTTAATTTTAGTAACGTTGGATATGGCATCATTCTATACAAATATACCTCAGAAAGCTGCCTTATTAATAATCGAATATGCTTTTCTGCATAGACCAGTTCCAAGAAGACCTCCTACCTTTCTCCTCACCGCATTAGCACTGCTGGCACTCACTGAAAACAATTTTTGTTTGAGAGGCCTTTTTTATTGCCAAAAAAAAGGTGCCGCCATGGGATTGTCCATGGCTCCGGATGTGGCAAACCTGTATGTTGCACAATTCGAAAAACAATTTCTAGAGAAGCATGCTTTTTCTTCATACATTAAATGTTGTAAACATTATATTGACAATGTGCTGTTGATTTGGGAAGGCAGTAGTGAGCTTTTACAAGATTTTTTGAGATGGCTTAACTCTCTTGTTGAGAATTTGTACTTTGAGTCAAATATTAGTACTATTAAAGTGTCATATTTGGACATCCTTATAAGAAAGGGCCCAGAAGGTTTTAACACAGACCTGTTTCAAAACCCAAAAGAGAGAAGCCAGTTGCTACATTTCGATAACTTCCATAATAGGTCCCTGAAGTAGAATTTACCAGTTGGCTAATTTCTCAGAGCTCGAAGAATTTGCACTGGTATGCAAGAATTTGACAAACATGCTACAGACATGAAATAACGATTTCAAGAATGTGGGTATCCTAAGAAGTGTGTGGAACAGGCCTACCAGCGGGCAAAGTCATTAGATAGACAACAGCTTTTACAAGGAACTAATCGGTCCAATCCAAATTAATTTGTTTGCACACTTTCTTTTTCCAATTTGTCACACAAAATTACTAAGATTTTAAAAGAAAAGTGACGTATCTTATCTGTCCTCCCTTCCTTTAGCACATCAAAAATTACTGTACCACAAAAACATAATATTAACCTCTCTAATATTCGTGTACCATCAGCATAATCTATAACAAGGATAAAACCAAAGGTGGCTGGTCATTTTAGATGTGGCCATTGTTCAATTTGTGAGCATGCTTTGATCACCCAACATGCTTTCATACACCCTATCACAAGCAAAAAATACTATTCCTTTTCGCTTCTCCGGGCCAGTCCAGGGAAGGTTAGGTTGTCAATCCCCTTCAGCAGCTGAGGACATGAAGACATCAAGTTTTCTTGAGCCGTGAAGCCACTCCCCCTGAGGTCAAACTGCCGGTCTTTCATTCCTCAGCAGCTGAAGAGGATCGATATTAGCTCTCTCCTTCAAATATTGGAATAACAAAACACAATTTATGTGTCAGAATTGTAGAGCACAAAAGTTGTATAAGAAGATAACTTGTGGATAAACCTTTGGTGTCACATTGGCTCCAGGAAAAACACTCGTTATTTGACTTAAAGTGTCTGGTATTAAAAGTAGTACAACCGCATTGCATGTGACCATTAGTTTTTGGTTAAGCACTGTTTACATATGTGTCCCCTGTTTTTCCTGTTTTTATGTATGATGATTGAATCATTAATACCCATGACCCTTACCACTCATGCATCTCGACAAAAGCGTAGTTACTCACCTTTAACAGGTGTTCTCCAGGGACAGCAGGAATCAGTCCTCATTTATGGGTGACGTTGGCACTGACAGAGCCTACACGGAGCAATTCTCCAGCTTTCAAAGAAAGCCTTTGGGATTGCTGCCACGCATGCGTGGTCCTCTTCCCGCTCAAAGGTGCCATCTTGCTCAGGCAGGTCCCAGAGCTAGAACCCTATTAAGCAGATGGCAAGGGAAGGACCAAAAAATTTTAACTCTTCACGGGAGGTGGGAGGGTAGTAAGGACTGATTCCTGCTGTCCCTGGAGAACACCTGTTGCAGGTGAGTAACTACGCTTTCTCCAGGAACAAGCAGGAAGTCAGTCCTCACTTATGTGACTCCCCAGCTACAGGCTACCGAACCTGTAAGCCAAAAATGCCTCCGCGAGGCTGTGAGCAGAAGTCGATGTCCGAAGGAAGCTCGAGTCCTCGGGCCTTTGGGTCAAGCTCTCAGTAATCACAGAAGAAGGGTCGGAGGACAGGAGTTGCTTATAGCCTGAACAAACTACAGGAGTACAGCCTTGCCGAAGGCGCTGTCCCGGCAGGACTCCTTCAACAGGCAGTAGTGCGAAGCGAAGGTAAATGCTGAAGACCAGGTCGCAGCCCGGCAGATGTTCGTCAGAGGCACTGAGTGCAGTGATGCCACAGACACCGCTTTGGCACGGACGGCGTGTGCAGTGATCCGAAGATTCAGCGGGGCGCCCGCCTTTGCTTGGGCGAAGGTGATGCAGTCCGCCACCCAGATGGAGAGGGTGCGCTTGGTGACTGCCAGCCCCAGGTGGCTGTGATCGTAAGCGATGAAAATCCGGTTGGACCTGTGATGACTTTGGGTACAATGCAGGTAGAAGGCGAGCACCCTCTTGCAGTTGAGCGTATGCAGGACCTCCAATGCCCGGTCGGCATGAGTTCTTGGGAAGAAAATCGGCAAGACCACTTCCTGATTGAGGTGGAAATCTAAGACAACCTTCAGTATGAACTTGGGGTGAGTGCGAATGACCACCTTGTTCCTGTAAAACCTGATGTAGGGAGCCTTGGCCATGAGGGCTTGAAGTTTGCTGACTCACCGTGCCGAGGTCAGTGTCACCAGGAAAATCACCTTCCAGGAGAGGTGCCGCAGCAAGCACATTGCCATCGGCTCGAAAGGTGGCTGCGTCAGCTACATGAGCACTATGTTCAGGTCCCATTCCACCGGGGGAGGCCAGATGGGAGGTTTGGAAAGCAGGAGGCCCCGCATGAAGCGGGAGACCAGAGGCTGATCTGAGAGTGGTCTTCCCTCGATGGGCAAGTGGTTGGCTGAGATGGCGCTCAGGTGAACCCTGACCGAGTTGGACTTCAGTCTCACCTGGGAAAGGTGGAGAAGGTACTGGAGAACCCAACGGATGGAGCAGGAGAATAGGTCGATCTGGAGCTCAGAGCACCAGATCGAAAACCGCCACCATTTCAGGGCATAGGCCCACCTCATCTCGTCCTTCCTCAACGCGAGGAGGACGTCCTCGATTTCCACTGGGAGGTACAGCGAGGCTAAAGAGACCCATTCGGCAACCAGTCTGTCAGGGATAATGAGACCAAGTTCGGATGAAGCACCCGCCCCTCCTCTTGCATCAGCAGACCGGGGGCACTGCCCAGGGGAACCGAAGGCTCCGACAAGAGCCGAAGTAGAAGTGGGAACCAAGGTTGTCGAGGCCACAAAGAAGCCATGAGAATCACCAAGGCTCAGTCGCGCTGGATCTTGTGGAGGGTTCTCACCAGGAGAAGAGTGGGAGGGAATGCATACAGCAGCCCGGAGGTCCAATCCAGGAGGAATGCACCCAGGGCCACCCTGCTCAGGTGTGGTGTCGGCCCGCAGAAAAGGGGAGCTGTGAATTCGCTGGGCTGGCAAAAAGGTCCATGGACGGAGTCCCCCAATGACGGAACAGGTGGAGAACCACCAGTCGACTCAGGTGCCACTCGTGCAGATGGAGAAGCCTGCAGAGCCTGTCCGCAAGGACACTGTCTTGGCCTGGGAGGTAGACAGTTCTTAGGGTCCTGCCCCAGCGCACTGCGAAGGAGCAGAGGAGGACTGACTCCCGGCAGAGGAGGCGGGAGCCCGTGCCCCCCTCCTTGTTTATGTAGAACATCGAGACTCTGTTGTCAGTCTGCACGAGCACCAACCTGCCCCTCAAGTGGCACTCGAAGACCTTCAAGGCCAGCTGGATCGCCCGAAGCTTGAGCAGGTTGATCTGGTGCCGAGATTCCTTGGGTGACCACTGCCCCTGGGTACAGAGGTGGCCGCAATGGGCTCCCCAGCCCAACAGCGAGGCATCCGTCGTCAAGATGAGTTTATGCGGACGGGTCTGGAAGGGCATGCCCCGAAGAAGGCTCTGGGGGTCCTGCCACCAGACTAGGGACTCGACTAGGCTGTGAGACACCTGGATGGGGTCCTGGAGGCAGCCCGAGGCCTGGGCCCATTGCACCCTGAGGCACCATTGGGTCACTTGCATGTGCATGCAAGCATGGGGAACAACTTATACTGTTGAGGCCATGTGTCCCAGGAGGGGCAGCATGGCCCGCACCGAGAATCTAGGCCGGACCTAGACCTCGGAAGCCAGAGTGCAGAGTCGGACCACACGTGCTTGAGGGAGAAAAGCGGTCGCACCTTCTATGTCGAGAAGAGCGCCAATGAACTCCAGGGTCTGCACCGGAGTGAGGTGGGATTTGGAGTAGTTCATCAGGAAACCAAGGCGTTCGAGGAGGAGAACTGTGCGCGACGCCGAGAGATAAGCCTCCTCTGCCAAGGCGCCCGAGATAAGACAATTGTCTAGGTAAAGGTAGACGGATATGCCCAGCAGCCGGAGGTGGGCTGCAGCCGCCGACAGGCACTTGGTAAAAACTCATGGGGCAGATGCGAGCCCCAAGAGCAGCACTCTGTATTGGAAGTGCTCTCCCTGCACCCTGAAATGCAGGTACTTCCTGTGCTTGGGGTGTACAGGAATGTGGGCGAAGCGTCTCCGAGATCCAAGGAGCATAGCCAATCGCCCTGCCGGTGGTAGGGCAGCAGGATGCCAAGGGATAGCATTTTGAACTTCTCCCACACCAGATACTTGTTCAGGTTCCTGAGGTCGAGGATGGGGTGCAAGCCCCCTGTCCTCTTTGGAATGAGAAAGTACTGGGAATAAAATCCCTGACCCTGGAAGTGCGGCGGAACTCTTTCGACTGCTTGTTGACTGAGGAGATTGCTCAGCTCCTGCTGCAAGCAAGCATGGTGCGAGGGAAGCCGAGTAGGCTCCACCGGGGAAAAGGGAGGAGGGAGTCTGTCTAGACAAAGACGATACCAGTCCCGGATCACCTGCAAGACCCAGATATCTGATGTAATAGCTGCCCATTCGGGGGTGAAAAGAGACAGGCTTCCTCCCACGGGCGGAAGCGTCCCTGGGGGCGAGAGTCTCTGCTTTCAGCTGGGGTGGCACTGGTGGCTGGGTCTTGGGCCCCCTGGGTTTCCGGTGATCCTGAGCACCCCCTTTGCCCTGTGTGCTGGCTGTGGCGCAGGAGTAGGCGGGTATGGTGGGTATCCGCAGTAGGGGAGCCCTTTCCTTTGGAAGAAAGGCTTTTTAGTGTGCTGCTTCTTCCGTGGAAGTGAGGAGGTTCTGCGAGAGAGACAGGTGTGAGTCATGAACTCTGTCATGATCTTGGCTGCCTTGTCCTCCATGGGCTTGCAGAACAGCTGTTCGCCAAGGCAGGGAGCATCTCCTGGACCCACTGCTTTAAGTCCAAACACTGGAGCCACACCTGGCATCGGGCTCCGATGCCAGCCGCTACTAAATGGGCGGAAATCTCAAACCCATCATAAGCGGCGCGGGAAAGGTATTTCGAACAGTCTGCGATCGACCTCAGGAGGGCCTGGAACCAGAGGAGGTGCTCCCCACACAGGCCCACGGAAAAACCGCCGAGCTCCTTGGCGAAGTCACGAAGAAACATACCCATATACAATTGGTACACCTGGATACGGCATGCCAGCATGGATCCCTGGTAAGCCTAGCACCTGAGGGAGTCAAGGGCACGGGATTCCCTACCAGGCGGGACCGAAGAGTTTGACTTCGGGCTCTTCTGTTTCCGCATTGCGGATTCGACTACCATGGAGGTGTGAGGAAGTTGGGTCTTCCGAAACCCCGGGCTGTGCTGGACCCTATACATGGCATCGCGTTTTCTATTGACAATAGGGATTGAGATGGGTGCTTCCCACATGCGGAGAAGCAGCCGGAATAGGACAGACGGTATCGGAACCGTAAGAGACTCCCTGGGCAGAGACTCATACTGCAAGATGTCAAGTTCCTTTGCCCTCGGCTCCTCCTCGGTCTACGTTGGCAGGTTGAGGGCCCGAGCTATATCCTGCACAAACGCCAGGAAAGAGGTGTCCTCTGGAGGAAACCACCTTTGGAAGGCAGGCAGGAATGGATCAGAAGGGAGATCCCTGTGGGCGCGTGTCTCCTGGTAAGTGTCCCCGTCCTATTCCCAGCCTGAGAGTTCTGAGGAGGACTCAGAATCAGGCTGATCCCCGCGCCGTGTGGCCAAAGCCCATTTGGAGCCGGAGGCACTGTTTCTGGAAGACTTCACCGCCGAGGAACGGGACGGTGAGCGAGACCGGTGCTGAGGACCCTCATGAGGCCCGCGGCTCTTAGGGGTTTCCAAGGCAGTTTTCGGGACCCCATTCGGGTGACCCTCATTCTCAAGGAATGAGCCAGCTGTGCTGGGCAAAAGCGCCTGCTGGGCGGAGAGGAAGGCAGAAATGCTGCGCTCCAGTGCCAGCATACAGGACTCTGACTCGGGAGTGGGTCCCTGTGACGTCGACGCCGGGGTTACTGGATCTAGCTTGGAGGAGGAGAGGGGGTCCTCACCAGGACGACCCCCAGGAGACCAGGAACCATCACTGGAGGCCTCCATGTTCATATGAGATACCTTTCGAGGCTGCTCCTTGTCTGACCCTCGGAAATGCTGGGGAGGGCTAAGGGAACGAGCATGAGACCACTCGCGCTTATCTGGAGCCCCCAACAGTGACTTTGAGATTTTCTTCTTCTTCTGCCGTTCCACTTTGGGCGAACCATGATTGGAGTGATGCCTGGGGCACGGGGTCATTGAGGGGGAGCCCGTCAGCTGTGGATCGGTGGGGCGAGGCGCCACCGGGGATCCCACCCGGGGCTGCCTTACAGAAAATGTCGTCGGACTTCAGCTTGCGGCTTAGAAAGGCCTTAGTGGACATTTTCTTACAAAGTGAACAGAGCTTTGAGTTGTGGTCAGCCCCCAGACACCGTAGACAGCAGTCGTGGGTGTCCGTGAGCGACATATCTTTGGAACATCTGTCACAAAACCGGTGGGCATGGGGGCAAAAAGAGCCCCTGCAAGGTCAAAAACCAAGGCCAGCGGTGGAAACAAAAAGGGCATGAAAAGGGCCCGAAAGAAAACCACTAAGGGAAAACAAAAAAGGGATCCCCTAGCCCACAGCCAAAGCAGGGGCGAAGGTGAGAGGACTGGTGCAACTGGAAAAAAGGGCCAAAAGGCCGAAGTCCAAAAAAACGTTTTCCAAGGGACGAGGACGTGCGTCAGAAGGGCTCTGCAGAAAAAGGGAGACTGAGCAAGATGGCACCTTTGGGTGGGAAGAGGACCACGCACGCATGGCAGCAATCCCAAAGGCATTCTTTGAAAGCTTGGGAATTACTCTGTGCAGGCTCCGTCAGTGCCGACGTCACCCATAAGTGAAGTCTGACTTCTTGCTTTTTCCTGGAGAAACTGTCTTATATTGTGATTAGATTTTTACAATTTTAATGTTGTTCTTATTACTAGTTTTAATATAGTCTTTTTAACCCAGGTTTCCAATTCCTTTTAATACTCGTTAACCTTTTAATCACTGTTTTAGGGGGTACTGCCAATTTATGACTCCTAGGGTATTTATTTATTCATTTATTTAGATTAACCCCAATAGTCTCCCAATACTGTTCTATATGCCCCAGTAGTCTACTAATATTGTTTATATGCCACTGTTAATTGTTACTCATTTATTAGGGTTTTAGGAGTTACTTAATTTAGAAGAACTTTTTAACATGGCTTTAGTGGTCCATGCTTTTTGCACAATAGCTTTTAAATATGGCATTTCTTTTTATATGCCACTATTGCAGTTATGTAATTATTAAGGGTTTAAGGGCTGTTTTAACTTTCTTAAACCAATATTACATACTTTTTAACATGGGTTTTGGTGTTTTATGAGTCATCGATTTATGTCCATATTTATTTATTTATTTTGTTTTTACACAATCGACTAATAATTGCTAAAGGTCAGTTTTCATTTATTGTCTCATTTTTATATCCCTTTCATTGCCTTCTTATATCACACGTGTGCTGGTTCCAGTCCTCTTCCTTCATAATAATCACTATGAGTTGCCTTGCCATTGTTCCACGTCCAGAGCCCCTTCTGTGCCATCCCATTATTTTTACTGTAAATATGTGCATCATCAGCGGGATTCTCCTGTCACAAATAGAAATGTTCTCATGCCCTCCTGACACACAATAATTCTGTCCAATGTGAGGATACAGCCAATATATATTTTTCATAACTTTGTTTTTCTACAAACACAGCAGCTATTAGCAGCTTGGCATTCTAAATTTCCCCCTTCACAAATACTATCATCGTGAACAGTGGCGGAACATTCAAGAGCATGTTTGATAATTTCGCTTTACTTTCAAATATATTAGCTATCATTACTTTGAAGTTCTTAATATATAAAAAATTGAGTGCATCGTGTTTAATCACAGTCTATACGTCTTCAAAAAAAGTGTTTGATACAGCCAATGATCGTCATTAGCGTCGGGTATCCATGGCAACCCCTCTGTTTCAATTTGTATTGTTTTTCTTCATTTAAAACAAGGCAGCAGTCAGTCGGCATCTATTTGCTTTAAAGTCTGAATAATTCTATTGGTTATAATACCGAGGTAATGACCACAATTTAAGTTGGCAGGTTTAATTAATGTTTCTTCAATTTTTTAAATACTGCCAGGAAGATAATAGAATTACTCTCCAAATAAAATTTAATATACACGAGTGACTTTAGACTAGAGCCACAATATTGATATTGATGTCTAACTGCCCTGTTGTATACACTACCTAGAGTATATGTAAGGCAGCTATGCAGACAAAATAGATGCACTTATTAAAGAGTATAATTGTTTGGTAGATAACTATATATGAAAAGCTGTCCTCCGTAGGTAAAAAAGATTGACCTATTTTATTTACACTAGTTGCCCGATAACTATAGTAAAATATGCGTCCATTTAGTATCCCTATGACAGCAATATGGTGTTTGCATGTGCTTATAATCAAAAGATATATGAAAGGTTTATCATCCCGCTATTGATTATCACTATTTTTTCAGACTAAAGCACTGTGATTGTTTTAAACTCCAGACGCAGCAAGTAGGTTACTTCTTATAATCCATTAAGAAATATAGATAGATTTCTTTCCTCCTCGTCTCTACTTATTAAACAACTCATTCAGAGTTGACTTTTAAGATGTAATGGTGTGCATATCATTAAGCATTTACTATGGGATAATTATATTATGGGTCTATTTACGCTCATCCACTTTCTATGGAATTCCTTGTTCCATATTCCTATATGTCTCATGTCACAATAGTTCATTTTTACAATATTATTTTTATATGTATTTCTATTGTTTAGTTATTGATTGGTCTCCATTATGGGACAATTATGGGCCTATAAAAAACATCCATTCTCTATAGAGCTCACTGTTTCACACTTTTATATGTTTTATGTCACAATATCATTATTTATTGTATGTTTTAATTATGAATTTTATGATTCATATTCTTCTTTTTAATATTTCAACATTTGTTTTTATTGTATCTTTCTGTTGGCGGTATCTCCACTCTCTGAAGTCGGCATACTTGCCGCAACACTGCAAGTGTAGGGGCTAATAAAAACTGCTTTGAATTTTAGAGGTGTTCCAGATTTGCCTGCTTTCTTTGGACTGGTTTGTTTGCGGGCAGGTGTGCCCCCTTGTGACTTCTTTTTGTTGCTGGTCCTGTTGAGGGGCCGAGAAGGCCTAGAAATGTGGAGTACTGCTGAAGCCTCCTTTCTTCCTCGGGAAGAAAAGCTTTTTCCCCAGGGTTTTCTTCCGGAGGTTCACCGAGGTCTTTTTTGAGAGCCTGGTTCTCATCACATACTCTGTCTCTGTCTCTGCTGCCTTATCCGCCATGGGTTTCCCAAATAGGTTTTGACCTATGCAGGGGACATCTATCAGTTTGTCCTGCACCCACTATTCCAGGTCATCTAGATGACTGCAACCATGCCTGGCGTTGAGCCCCAATGCCTATGGTGGCTACCCTGGCCGATGACTCGAAGCTATCAGAGGCTGCCTGGAACAAAAACTTCAAGCATTCCTTTACTGTCAAGGTTAGGGTCTTGAACATCTGTAGGGGTTCTCCCTCGAGGCCTGCCAAGAATCCACCAAGCTCCTTCAGGTATATGCCAACAAAGAGCTGGTAGGACTGGATCCGGCATGTTAGCATTGAGACAAGAAAGGCCTTCCGGCCAAGGACGTTGAGGGTTCAGGCCTCCCTGCCGGGTAGCACAGACAAATGGATTTTTGGCTCTTAAACCGGCAACACTGCTGACTCCATGAACATGGAATTGTGGGGAAGCTGGGTCTTTTGGAACCCAGGGCTTCAGCGTACCCAGTACATGGCATTGAGGTGCCTGCTAACAATTGGTTCTGATGCCGATGTTTCCCACATTCGGAGGAGGCGGCAGTTGAGGCTCGAGGGCATTGGGACCATAAGGATTTCCTTCGGGGGTGCCTTGTATTTGAGTATCTCCAATTCCTCGGTGCGAGGGTCCTCCTCAGTCTCGGACTCGATAACAAGGGCCTTGGCCATGTCCCACAGAGGGAGGCGTGGCCTACTGGTTGGGGCAAGTTACCTCAGGCCGGAAGGTCGGGGGTTCAAATCCCACTAGAGGACAGCAACCTTGGGCCGGAAGGACTGGGGTTTTTAGTCCCACAGGTGCTCCTTGTGGTCTTGGGCAAGCCATTTAATCCTCCATTGCCCATGTTCCCTGTAAGTATTAGTGTATGTGTCTCATATCCCCTTGTGTTAAATGTATCCCCCAATTGTGTTGTAACCACTTTGATTGAAGAAGAAGGTGGTATACAAAACTGTCTAAATAAATAAATAAAATCGAGGAACGCAACATCCTCAGGTGGGGAGCAACATCAGGTCATCGGGGGAGATGGGTCCGAGGGCATATCATGGTGCTGCCTTTTGTCCAGGTACTCTTAATTTTCTGTCTCCCATTTGGACTCGAAGACCGAGTCTGATGCCTTGCAATCACCTCTGCCGAGGGCCGCTCTCAGAGGTCCATGACCTCCGGGGGATCATTGGTTCAAGCTGCAGGTGCTCACCGGGAAGGACCGGTGTCCTGAGGAATGGGAGCAAGAGTCATCTGGGGGCTTTCTTGAGGCCAATGGATTTTGAAGACCAGCTTGACATCCGTGAAAGTCCTCAATGTTGAAGGTCCCATCGTTGCAGCAGATGAACTGGATGAGCCGGACATGAGCGACCGCTGCTTTGCCACCAGGGCAGATATATTGCTCTCTAGGACTATTATTCTGGTCTCCATAACAGTTGGCTCAGCAGTCTTCAACATGGGCATCAAGGGTTACAGGCCCGGCATTGGTACTGTCGAGGGGAAGTCCTCGATGAGGATGGCCTTGGAGGCCTGAGGCCAGTTGGCGGGTGCCAACGACTCCTTATGGGACAGCTTGGCGGGGTGCTCCTGCCCCGACTCCTTGGACTCATGCCTGGGACTGTGGGTCCTGGGGTGGGATTTCCCCTTCTTTCCAGATCATTCCTCTAAGGCGGTATTCAAGGATTTCTTCTTCTTGTGTTCCACCTCTGGGGATTTCTGCTCAGGGGAACCATGGCCATGGGACTCCGAGAAGGCTCTGGCTTTGTGGGGCACTGAGGTATCAGAGGGGGGCACTGGAGCATGGTGTCACCAGAGACTCTGGTGTGAAGTCGGACTTCTGAAAGAAACTTATCTGCTGCTGATGGCAGTACTTCAAGGCCTTTGAGATCATGGTTCAGCAGAGCTCACATTTGGAGTTGTTATGCTCTGGGCAAAGACATCGGAGGCAATAGTCATGTGGGTTGGTGAGTGACATAATTTTGCCACACCAGTCACACTTTTTGAAGCCACTGTATGTCATCGGAAAAAGGGGGGTTCCCGCCTCAGGGCAGGTGTCCAAGGCCTTTGGTGGAAAAGGGCGTGAACACCATTCGAGTAGCACCTCGATGAAAAAAAAGGAAAAAAAATGTAATGAAGGAACCCAAGAAATGATGCCAAGGCAAGCTGGCTCGGGGTTGGGAAGGAACCGGTACACAACCAGAGAAATTCAGCAATAAAAATCAGCCTTTTTCCATGGAAAACTGGCAACATCCTATGGGCTCTGTGGAAAAAAGGAAACTGAGGAAAAATGGCACCTTTGAAAGCTGGGGAGATGTTTCTGCACGGGCTCCGTTAGCACTGATGTCACCCATATGTGAGGACTGACTTCTTGCTTGTTCCCGGAGAAGATGCCGTGGCTGCAAGGAAGGTGTCAACTGTTTTAGGTTGCAGGGAAGGGAGGTTGTAGTCCCCTAAGATGAGAATGGTTTTGGAATCGTTTATTATATTTTCGAGTATGTTGGATAGGTCATTGGATGAGAGGGTATGAGGTTCTATAGCTGAGGATGATGGTTAGTTGGTTATTCGTTATGGTGATGGTGTCAATTTCTTCTGTGCTCATTGATAATAGGGCACGGAAGTGGAGATGTGCGCTTTGGTTAGCAGCATACTCCACCTTCTCTTCTGCTGATTCTTGGACAGTGGAACAGTGAGAAGCTTTCTGGTCTGAGCTGGTTAAGGAAAACATTATCGGTATTTGAGTGCCAGGTCTCAGTTATGCAGAGAGTGTCCAGTTGATACTCTGTGAGAAAGTCATTGATAACATGGATTTTATTTCTTACTGATCTTGCGTTGATGAGTGCACACCTAAGTATCTTTGTTGGTGCGCTGGTGTTTGCAGTGATGGGTGGAATGGAGGTGGGGATTGGTATTCTTATGATGTGTCTGATTGTGTGTTGTTGGGATCAGTTGAGGCGGGCATGGGGAGACAGTGAGGGGTGGAAAGGTATTGTGTGCTGTGGTCAAGAGGATGAGAGCGAGTAATGTGTATATGGTTAAGTATATAGCTAACATGGTGGCCTTTTCCATAGGTCGGGTTTGAATAGGTCTTGCCCCTTGGGGATGTTTTTTTGTGGAATGTGTATGGTGTTGGGGGTGCGGTTTCGAGGTTTGATGGGAGGCTGCCATAGGGGTTGTTTCCCTATTGTCCGTGTGCTGATGACTCTTGGTAGTTGCAGTGAAAAGGAGGGTCTTCTTGTTTGGCTATGTTCTTCTGCCTAGGCCCTCAGTTGCGGACCCGCCAGGCACGGGTGTGCCTAATAGCACTGCAGAGTTCAAAGTCTTTTCTTTGGCCCTGATTGGCCTCGGCAGTGGGGAGTGGGAAGAACTTCCTGTTCCCGCTCCCTCCTACAGATGCCGATCAGGGTCCCAGGGTTGTTCTGGAGGTCCTGTGGCACTGTAGAGTTCAAAGTCCTTTCATTGGCTCTGATTGGCTTCTGTAGTGGGGAATGGGAGGAGTTTCCCATTCCCGCTTCTTCCTGCAGTTGCCAATCAAGGTCCCGGGGTTCTTCTGGTGGGCTAATGGCACTGCAGAGTTCAAAGTCCATTTTCCAGCCCTGATTGGCCTCAGCGGTGGGGAGTGGGAAGAGCTTCATGCTTGAAATGGTATTTAAAGGTTGTGCATCTGAAGAATTGAAAGAAATATCGATAAACTGGGAAGAGGTATTACAATGATTTGATAAACTGAAGAGTAGCAAATCACCTGGTCAGGATGGTTTACATCTAAAGGTATTGAAAGAACTGAAGTATGAGATTGTAGACCTACTATTAGCATCTGTGAACTATCATTAAAATCATCTGTAATACCGGAAGTTTGGAGATGGCCAATGTAATGCCAATTTTTAAAAAAGGTTCCAGGGGTGATTCGGGAAACTATACACTGGAGAGTCTGACATCAGTACCTGGCAAAATGGTAGAAACCACTATAAAGAATAAAATAACTGAGCATGTAGATAATCATGGTTAAATGTGAGAAAGCCAGCATAGATTTAGCCAAGGAAAGTCTTGCCTTACTAATCTATTATATTTATTTATTTAACATTTCTTCTATACAGCGCTATTTTAGATCAGTGCGGTTTACATTCAACATCAACTATACAACGCAGGCAATCTGAGTTGTATTTACAATGAACGGGGAGATCAACTTGGAAATAACTGGGGAAACTATCTACATTGTATTTACACTGGTACCTACTTTATATTGTTTGAAGGTGTGAACAAACAGATAGATAAAGGTGAGCCGGTTGATATAGTTTATCTGTATTTTCAGAAAGCCTTTGATAAGGTCCCTCATGACAGACTCTTGGCGAAATTAAAAAGTCATGGGATAGGAGGCAGTGTACTATTGTGGATCAGGGACTGGTTAAAAGATAGAAAGCAGAGAGTAGGGCTAAATGGGCAATTTTCTCAATGGAGAATGGTGAATAGTGGAGTACCCTAGGGATCTGTGCTGGGCCCATGCTTTTTAACATATTCATAAATGACCTAGAAATAGGAATAATGAGTAAGGTGATCAAATTTCTAAATGAGACAAAATTATTCAATGTTATTAAAACACAAGAACCAACATACCGTCCAATCTCCAGTCTACCTTTCCTCACAAAGATATTCAAAAAGGTAGTCCACCTCCAGCTTCAGGACCATATAGATAGCCATGCACCACTAGACTCCTATCAGCCCAGCGTCAAATCACTGCTAACAATGCTCCTAGATCATTTAAACAGAGGACTTGACGACTTAAAAACAGACTTTCCATTCATCTTCATAGACATATCTGCAGCCTTTGACACCATATCCCATAGCACCCCCATCTGCAGAGACTCAAAGAAATTGGATTACAGAACACCACTCTTCAATGGTTTACATCTTACCTTAGTGACAGGCGACAACAGATCAAGGTCAGATAAGCCACGTCCTCTACTTTCCCTTCCACACAAGGTGTACCTAAGGATCAATGCTATCAGCCCTGTTTTTCAACCTATACATACACCCCATCTGTGATGTAATCAGGAAACATAGCAACCAATATGCGGTGTACGCAGATGACATCATGATCTACACCCCTATCAACACCAACAACCCGAACCACAGGGCAATAACAACCTTCCTCCAAGACATGTCTAACTGGCTCTTCCACAACAACCTAAATATAAATTAAAACAAAACCAAAGCTCTCATCATTACACGCAACACATCCTTTTTCCTATCTCAGTCAATCCGCCTACATAGCCAAACTATACCGACTGAAGAAGTCGTCGGATATCTGGGGGTAACGCTGAACAAGAACTTTAACTTTCAACCACACATAAACAAGACCACAAGGAACACATATCACAAGATGGTCACAAGAATACTCAAACTCCGCCTTGACCAAGAACATTTCAGATCCGTATGCCAAGCCATCATATCACCTATCTTGGACTATTGTAATTCCATATACATTGGACTACCGAAGCCGACAATCCGTCCATTGCAGATAGCGCAAAACATGCTAGCCTGCATCATCACTGACTCGCCAAGGCATGACCATATCACCCCAATACTCAAGCAACTGCACTGGCTCCTCATCATGCATCATATTAAAAACCACCCTGAACATTTTCAAAATCAAGCACAACATGTATGCTAGCAGCCTGACAGAATTAATCAACTCTGATACAAGCACCAGGCCAAGAAGTTGAAGCAGAATGGATACCATACAAACATCAAGTTCCTACCCTAAGACCACATCATCCAGAGCATTGTCCCTCAAAGCTCCATCCCTCTGGAATACCCTCCCAGCCGACCTAAGAGCCACAACTGACATCAAAGACTTTTGAAAGAAATTGAAAACTCTACTCTTCATCGATCACTTTGGGAATACCACTCTGCAGTATCATGAACACCCCCATGCAGTATCTTGAACACCACCCACCCATGCAGTACCCTGAACAAGAGCCACCCATACTCAAGAGCCCTCATAAAAATCAATACACCCTGCAGTTCAAGATGTATATATACAACTTTGTAAACAAGTTACTTCCTAAGCCCCTGCATGAACAAGCACCATACCCTACTTTTGAACACTAACCAACTCTTGTAAATATGTTATTCACTACGACCCTTCTGCATGCATCCCCCCCTTGTTAGCTGATTAATTTGTTCCTTAAACTATTGTAAACCATTTTGATTGAAGGATAAGACGGTATAGAAAACCTATTAAATCAATAAATAACAAGACCATTGTGAAAAAATGCAAAAGAACCTTGTTAGACTGAAAGACTGGATGTCCAAATGGCAAATGAAATTTAATGTGGACAAGGGCTAACTTATGCACCTAGAAAAGAACAACCCACACTATGGTTATACAATGCAAGACTCCACATTAGGAACCACCAGCCATGAAAAGGATTTAGGCATCATCATGGATAATACATTCAAATTCTCTGCCCAGTGTGCAGTGGTGGCCAAGAAAGCAAATAGAATGTAGGAATCATAAGGAAAGGAATGGGGAATAAAACCAAGGATATTATAATGCCTCTGTATCATTCCATGGTGTGACTGCACCTTGAATATTGTGTGCAACTCTGGTCTCCATATCCTAAAAAGAATATAGCAGAATTAGAAAAGGTACAGAGAAGAGCCAACAAAATGGTAAAGTGGTTGAAAGGATAGCCCTATGAGGAAAGGCTTAAAAGGTTAGCGCTCTTCAACTTGGACAAGAGACGGCTGAGGGGAGATATGTTAGAAGTCTATAAATTAATGAATGGAGTTGAACAGGTAAACATAGATCTTTTGTTCACACCATCAAAAAAGACTAAGGGACATACAATGAAGCTACAGTGTATCCCATTTAAGACTAATAGAGAAAATATTTTTTTTACTCAACGCGTAGTCAACCTCTGAAATTCATTACCGGAGGATGTAGTAAAGGCTGTTAGTGTAGCTGGGTTTAAAAGCATTGTAGAACCTGTGTATCTTTTTTGGAACCTGCCAGGTACTTGTTCAAAACAGGATACTGGCCTTGCATCCTTATGTTCTTACAAGGAAAAGAATGGGGAATAAAACTATTTATTATTGTAAACCGCATAGTTTACAGATATACAGTATATCAAATAAAACATAACATATGATTAATTATATATTTAACAAGGTGTTCATAACACGTTACCATTTAGTCGCAGCAGTTTATATTTTAACTTAAACTTGGCAATGCACATTAAACAGGGACACTGATAACTTGGATAACTTGGGCTCTGGGATGGAACCAGGCTGCTGGCATTAACCTTTAAAAAAGAGATAGAGCAGCTTTTAAACTAGATAATAGGGGAATCAGACAGTCTCCCAGGAGTGCATAGTTCAGAACAATGTATCCTTGAAGAATACTAGCAAAAGACTGAAGTTAGGGCACATCAGTAGAGAGGTTCCAATAAAAACAAAAGTAGCCCAAATGCCCTTGAGTACAGAGCAGACAGAGCTTAAAGATTCCAAATTACCCCTGCCTACCGATAGCTAAATTAATATGAATAAAATACAGCATCTAAAATGCTTGTATGCAAATGCCAGAAGTCTAAAAAATAAGATGGGAGAGTTAGAATATATAGCACTAAATGAGAGGTTAGATATGATTGGTATCTCAGAGACATGGTGGAAGGAGGACAACCAGTGGGATACTGTGATACCTGGGTACAGACAATATCATAATGATAGATCAGATCAAATTGGTGGTGGGATTGCACTCTATGTTAGAGAAGGCATTGAGTCACAAAGGATTAAAGTTTTGCAGGAAACAAAATTCACTGTAGAATCTCATTGAAATTCCATGTAAGAAGGGGAAGGGGAAGGCGAGGGCAGTTGGAGTGTAATATCGTCCGCCTGGCCAGAGTGAAGAAATGGATGATGAAATGCTCAAAGAAATCAGGGAAGCTAAGAAAAGTTACAGTACAGTAATAATAATGGGTGATTTCAATTACCCCGGTATCGACTGGGTCAGTGTCACGGCAGGATATGCTACGGAGATAAAGTTTCTAGATGAAATAACCGACCAGAGGGGGAGCCATTTTGGACCTAGTCCTTGGTGGAACACCAGATCTGGTGCAAGAGATAAGGGTGTTGGGGCCACTTGGCAATAGTGATCATAGCATGATCACGTTTGATTTAATAAATGCAGAAAGGACAGTAAGGAAATCCACAGTACTACCTTTTAACTTTCAAAAGGGAGACTATGATAAAATGAGGAAAATAGTTAAGAAAAAGCTATAAGGAGCGCAGATGCAAAGGTTAAAGATTTACATCAAGCATGGGTGTTGTTTAAAAATACTATCTTGGAAGCCCAGACCAGCTGTATTCCACACTTTAAGAAAAATGGAAGTCCAAAAAACTGCCAGCATGGTTTAAAGGTGAGGTCAGAGAGGCTGTTGTTGCCAAAAAAGCACCTTTCAGGAAATGTAAAAAGGAGCCAAATGACGAAAACTGGGAACAACATAAGCACTGGCAAGTTAGATGTAAGGCATTGATAAGTCAGGAAAAGACAGAATTTGATAAGAAGTTTGCTGTGGATGCAAAAACGTGTAATAAAGACTTTTTCAATTACATTCGAAGCAAAAAACCTGAGAGAGTCAGGAGGACCATTAGATGATAGAAGGGTAAAAGGGGCACTGCCATAGCGGAGAGACTGAATGAATAGCATAGTTACTCACCTGTAACAAGTGTTCTGCAGGGACAGCAGGAATCAGTCCTCACTTATGGGTGACGTCGGCACCGATGGAGCTGGCGCGGAACAATTCCCCAGCTTTTAAGGAAAGCCTTTGGGATTGCTACCACGAATGCGTGGTCCTCTTCCCACCCAAGGGTGCCATCTTGCTCAGTCAGGTCCCTTAGCTCGAGCCCTACCAAGCAGATGGCAAGGGAAGGACAAAAATTCAGCAACTCATCATGGGAGGCGGCAGGGTAGTGAGGACTGATTCCTGCTGTCCCTGGAGAACACCTGTTACAGGTGAGTAACTACACTTTCTCCAGGAACAAGCAGGAAGTCAGTCCTCACTTATGGGACTCCCTAGCTACAGGTTACCGAACCTGTAACCAAAAAACGCCTCCACGAGGCCATAAGCAGAAGCCGAAGCCCGAAGGAGCCCGAGTCCTTTGGGCGAAGCCCTCGGTAGCCGTGAAGAAAGGTCAGAGGGCAGGAGTTTCTTATACCCCGAACAGATTACGGAGTACAGTCTGACCGAAGGCGCTGTCCCGGCGTGACTCCATCTCCAGACAGTAGTGGGCAGCGAAAGTGTTCGTGGAAGACCAGGTCGCTGCCCGGCAGATGTCCATCATGGGCAAGGAGCGCAGCAAGGCCACCGAGGTCACTTTGGCTTGTACCCCGTGCGCGGTGACTTGACGATCCAGAGGGACACCTGCCTTTGCATGGGCGAAAGCAATGCAGTCTGCCACCCAAACTGAGTGTGCGCGCTTGGTAACTGCTTGCCCATGCCGATTGAGATCATAGGTCACGAAACATCTGTCAGACTTGCGGTGAGTCTGGGTACGCTGCAAGTAGACGGCGAGGGCCTGCTTGCAATCGAGGGTGTGGAGAGCCGCTGACCCCTGGTTGGCCTGGGGCCTCGGGAAGAAAGTCGGGAGCACTATCTCTTGGTTGAGATGAAAAGCCGACACGATCTTGGGTAAGAATTTAGAATGGGTCTGGAGGACCACCTTGTTCCAATAAAACCTGGTGTAAGAGGCGCCAGCCATGAGCGCCTGAAGATCACTGACTCAGCGAGCCGAAGTCTGTGCCACCAGGAAGGCCACCTACTAGGACAAATGCCGGAGCAAACATGTCGCCATCGACTCGAAGGGTTGACTGGTGAGCTGCATGAGCACCACGTTCAAGTCCCATTCTGCCAGAGGAGGACGGATGGGCGGCTTGGATAGCAGAAGACCCCGCATGAAGTGGGAGACTAAAGGCTGCCCCAAGAGAGGTTTTCCTTCGATAGAGAGATGATTAGCCTATATGGCGCTCAAATGAACTCTAACAGAATTCGACTTCAGCCCTTCCCTCGAGAGGTGGAGGAGGAACTGGAGAACCCACTGAACCGGGCATGAGAAGGGGTCAATCTGGTCTTCTGAGCACCAGACGGAGAAGCGCTTCCACTTAAAGGCATAAACCCGCCTAGTGGAGTCCTTCCTTGAGGCAAGGAGGACTTCCTCGACCTCCTCTGGAAGGGCCGCAGAGGCTAGAGAGACCCATTCAGCTGCCAGGCCGTGAGGGATAGGAAGGTTAGGTTCAGGTGTAGTACCCGACGCTCTTCCTGCGTTAGCAAGTCCCTGGCTGAGCCCAGGGGAACCGGAGGCTCCTTCGACAGCTGGAGCAGGAGCAGAAACCAATGCTGCTGAGGCCACGAGGGTGCCACGAGAATCAGCGATGCCCCATCCCGTTGAGCCTTGAACAGAGTCCTCGCAATGAGGGGAAAAGGAGGGAATACATACAGAAGACTGGAGGACCAGTCCAGGAGAAATGCATCACGGCCCTCCCTGCCCGGGTGCGGTACCAGACCGCAAAAGCAAGGGAGCTGCGTGTTCTGGGGGCTGGCAAAGAGGTCTATTGCTGGCGTGCCCCAGCATAGAAACAGACAACCTGCTACTCTGGGATCCAGCCGCCATTCATGGGAGCGAAGGATTCTGCTGAGTCTGTCTGCCAGACCATTCTCCTGACCCGGAAGGTACGTCACCCTGAGGGATATCCTCCGTCGGGCAGCAAAAGAGCAGATGAGGACTGCTTCCCTGCAGAGGGAGCGCGACCCCGTGCCCCCCTCCTTGTTGATGTAGAACATCGCTACATGGTTGTCGGTCTGTACCAGAACCGACTTCCCGCTGAGGAGATCGTTGAAGGCCCTCAGGGCCCACCGGATGACCCGGAGCTCGAGCAGGTTGATCTGCTGCTGAGCCTCCGTGGGTGACCATTGCCCCTGCATGCAGAGAGACCCGCTATGGGCTCCCCACCCTAACAGGGAAGCGTCTGTAGTCAGCACCACGTTGTGCTGTGGGGTCTGAAAGGGCGATCCCTGCAGGAGATTGTGGGGGTTTTGCCACCAGTTCAGGGACAAGCAAAGGTCGGGGAGAACCTTGATGAGGTCCCTGAGGTGTCCGAGGGACTGGCTCCATGGGCACTGAGACACCACTGAGCTGTCCCTATGTGCAGGCGAGACTAAGGAACCACATGCACGGTAGAGGCCATGTGGCCCAGGAGGTGTAGCACGGACTGAGCGGTAACCTGGTGGGCTCTTTGGACGCAAGCCGCCAGAGCTTGAAGGCAGGTGGAGCGATGGCCTGCCAAGTATCGAGGCACACCCCGATGAACTCGACAGCCTGCACCGGCTCGAGGTAAGACTTTGGGTAGTTGACCAAGAGCCACAAGCTCTCCAAGAGGAGGACAGTGCATGACATCACTTGCCGGGCCTCCTCGATGGAGGAGCCCGTAACAAACCAGACATCGAGGTAGGAAAAACCAGCATGCCCCGGCACCGAAGGTGAGCGATGGTCACGACGAGGCACTTCGTGAAGATCCATGGGGCGGACGCAAGGCTGAAGGGGAGCACCCTGTACTGGAAGTGCTCTCCCTGCACCCTGAAACGTAGGTACTGCCTGTGTTGAGGGTGAATCAAGATATGGGCGTAAGCATCCTTTAGATCCAAGGAGCATAGCCAGTCGCCCTCCCGGAGGAAGGACAGCAACACGCCAAGAGATAACATCTTGAATTTCTCCTGCACCAGGAACTTGTTTAGCATGCGGAGGTCGGGAATGGGCTGCAGACCCCCGTCTTTTTCAGGATAAGGAAGTACCAGGAATAAAAGCCCTGACCTCGAAGGTGGGGAGGGACCTTCTCGACTGCACATTTGGCAAGGAGAGAGTGTAATTCCCGCTGTAGCAGAAGCTGATATGCGGGGAGTCGAGGAGGCTCTGCCAGGGAGAAAGGGGGTGGAAGTCCACTGAAGTGGAGGTGATAGCCCTCCCGGACGACCTGGAGAATGCAAGTGTCCGAGGAAATGAGCGCCCACGATGGGGCAAAGCAGGACAGGCGTCCCCCCACTGGCTGCCCCTGAGTGGGTTGCGGTGGTCCGTCATTTGGGCCTTTGGTTTACGGTGCCCCTGGCCAGGCTTTCCCTGCGCCGAAGCAGTTGGCGTGGGGGTAGCCGGGTACGGCGGGTAGCTGCGATACTGGAGACTGGGGAAGAAGGGCTTCTTGGTTGGCTGCTTCTTCCAAGGCAGAGTGGAGGTCTTGCGGGAGAGACGGATCCTGGTGACGAACTCTGTCTCGATCTCCGCAGCCTTCTCCTCCATCGGCTTACCAGAAAGATGTTCACCGAGGCAGGGTACGCCCAGGAGCTTCTCCTGCACCCATTGTTCCAAATCCGAGGATTAGAGCCATGCCTGGCGGTGGGCTCCAATGCCCGCGTCCGCCACCCGAGCTGATGTCTCAAAGCCATCATGAGGCTCGAGAGATGTACTTGGAGCAGTCGGCTACTGACTTCAACAGGGCACGGAATCTGTCGAGGGGCTCTCCCTTGAGGCCCGCGGAGAAACCTCCCAGTTCCTTAGCCAGGTCGCGCAGGAACATACCAATGTACAATTGATATGCCTGGATGCGACAAGAGAACATGGAACCTTGGCCTTGCGGCCTAGGGTATCAAGGGCTCTCGACTCTTGGCCCGGTGGTACCAATGAGTGTGACTTTGGGCTCTTCTGCTTCCTCATGGCCGATTCCACCACCATCGAGGTGTGCGGGAGTTGAGTCATTTGGAAGCCGGGCCCGTGCTGCACCTTGTACATTGTGTCAAGGCACTTGTGCACAATGGGGACCAAGGCTGGGGCCTCCCCACATGCAGAGCAACAGCTGAGATAGAATCGGTGGCACGGGCACAGTGAGGGATTCTCTGAAGAATATTGAGTTCTTCAGCACGAGGGTCCTCCTCGGCCTGGGTGACCAGGCTGAGGGCCTGAGTCATGTCCCGAACAAACACCAAGAAAGAGGTGTCTTTGGGTGATGAGTGCCACTGGAATGCAGGCGGCGAGGGGTTTGACGGAAGATCCCAA
Source organism: Ichthyophis bannanicus (assembly GCA_033557465.1). Lineage (NCBI taxonomy): Eukaryota > Metazoa > Chordata > Amphibia > Gymnophiona > Ichthyophiidae > Ichthyophis > Ichthyophis bannanicus. The sequence goes on along the minus strand of CM066034.1, from coordinate 556,744,028 downwards.
TGGGTACGGGTTTCCGGGAAGGTGTCCACATCGGACTCCCAATCCGAAAAATCAGTTGAGGGATCTCAGCCGGGCGGGTCGCCTTGTCTGATGGCCGGCTGCCTGGAGCCGGAGGCCCTGGAACATCTCGCCTCTGAGGAACGGGAGAGCGAGAGAGACCGACATCGAGGACCCGCACGAGGCCCGTGGCTCTCAGGGGTTTCCTGGACGGATTTGGGTGTCCCACGCGAAGGACCCGCAGTCTCTGGGCACAAGTCAGCGAAGCTGGCCATGAGTGCCTGTTGGGAAGCAATGAACGCAGAAACATTGCCTTCGAGCACCAGCATACGGGACACCCACGTGGGCATGGGGCACTGGGACGCCGATACCGGGGTCACCGGATTGGGCATCGAGGAGGAGAGGAGGTCCTCACCAGAACGACCCTCAGGAGACTGGGCACCTTCGCCAGAGGCCTCCGTTTCCCTGCAAGGTACCTTGCGGGGCCGGTCCTTGTCTGACTCTCAGGAACGCTGAAGGGGACTAAGCGCTTGTCATGAGTGCCGGACAGTGACTTTGAGGCCTTCTTTTTGCGTCGTTCCACCTCAGGGGACCCCTGGTCGGAGTGCAGCCGAAATCGCGAGGCCGCGGGGGTTGAATCCACCGGAGGAGAGACGACCGAGGGAGCCACCGGGGATTCTGAGGCGGCCTTTCAGAAAATGTCTTCCGACTACGGCTTACGACTGAGCAAGTCCTTAGAGGAAATTTTCTTGCAGAGCGAACAGAGCTCTGGGTCATGGTCAGCTCCCAGGCACTGCAGACAACAGTCATGGGTGTCCGTAAGCGACATGTTCCTAGAGCATCTATTGCATTTTTTAAATCCAGTGACCATGAGGACAAAAATGGCCCCTGAGAGGTCGAAGACCCATGCGGCCAGCGGTTAGGAAGAAAAAAGGGCGCGAAGCCCAAAACAAAAAATTAAGAAAAATGTGTATCCCTGGAAGCTCTGAAGTAGAGCAGGTTAAAGGACGGATAGAGGACTGGTGCAACCGGACAAAAGAGAGCCTATTAAGGCAAATAAAACAAAACTTTTTCCGAGGGACGAGGACGTGCGTCTGAAGGGCTCCGCGGAAAAAGGGAGACTTAGCAAGATGGCACCCTTGGGCGGGAAGAGGACCACGCATGCGTGATAGCAATCCCAAAGGCTTTCTTTGAAAACTGGAGAATTGCTCCGCGCAGGCTCCGTCGGTGCCTACGTCACCCATAAGTGAGGATTGACTTCCTATTTGTTCCTGGAGAATCTTTGCTTTGATCTTTACTGAGAAAGATGTAGGGATGTTACCTAAGACTGAACTGGTATTTAAAGGTGATGCTGCAGAAGAACTGAAAGAAATATCAATATACCAGGAAGATGTGTTACAACTATTTGATAAACTGATGAGTAGCAAATCACCTGGACCAGATGGCATACATCCAAGGGTGTTGAAAGAACTGAAATATGAGACTGCAGACCTACTATTATTAAAATCATCTGTAATAGCTGAAGATTGGAGGATGGCCAATTTAACGCCAATTTTTAAAAAGGTTCCAGGGGTGATCCAGGAAACTAAAGACCGGTGAATCTGACATCAGTACAGGGAAAAAATGGTAGAAACCATTATAAAGAACAAAATTACTGAACATGTAGATAGTCATGGCTTAATGGGAGACAGCCAACATGGCTTTAGCCAAGGAAGGTCTTGTCTTACTAATGTTTTTTTGAAGGTGTGAATAAATAGGTGGACAAAGGTGAGTCGGTTCATATAGTATATCTGGATTTTCAGAAAACCTTTGACAAGGTCCCTCATGAGAGACTCTTGGCAAAATAAAAAAGTCATGGGATAGGAGGCAGTGTACTATTGTGGATCAGGAACTGGTTAAAAGATAGAAAGCAGAGGGTAGGGCTAAATGGCCACTTTTTCCAATGGAGAAAGATGAATAGTGGAGTACCCCAGGGATTTGTGCTGGGTCCACTGCTTTTAAATATATTCATAAATGACCTGGAAATGGGAATAACGAGTGAGGTAATCAAATTATTCAAAGTTGTTAAAACCCATGTGGATTGTGAAAAATTGCAAGAGGACCTTGATAAACTAGAAGACTGGATGTTCAAATGGCAGATTAAATTTACTACTACTACTATTTAGCACATATATAGCGCCACGAACGCAGCACTGTACAGTCAAACATACAAGAGACAGTCCCTGCTCATCAGAGTCTTGCTCATCTGAGCTTACAATCTAGTCGCAGTAATACAGGGCATTAGTCAATCGGTGCAAGGCACAGTATGGTCTTTACAATTCAGTCACGAAAACTGAAGGGGGTTAGGTTAAGATGAGGATAGAAGTCAGGATCTGAACACGACAGTGAAGAGATGGGTCTTCAACCTGGGGCCAGGGAGGGTGCCTGGCGTATAGGCACAGGTAGGCTGTTCCAGGCGTAAGGTGCAGCAAGGTGAAAGGAGCGAAGTCGGGAGTTAGCGGTGCGAGTGAAAGGCCTAGATAGAAGTAATTTACTAGCGGAGTGAAGTTCCCGAGAGGGGGGCGTAGGGAGAGATAAGAGATGAGAGGTACTGAGGGGCCGTAGAGTGAATGCATTTATAGGTCAGTAGGAGAAGTTTGAATTGGATGCGGAATTGGATAGGGAGCCAGTGAAGCGACTTGAGAAGAGGTGTAATGTGGGCATGGTGAGGCTGGCGGAAGATTGAGCTGCGTAATTTTGTATAGATTGAAGGAGAAGGAGATGGTTCACAGGGAGACCAGCAAGGAGTAGGTTGCAGTAGTCGAGGCGAGAGGAGATTAAGGCGTGGATAAGCGTTTTGGTAGTGTGTTCAGAAAGGAAGGGGCAGATTTTGCTGATGTTGTAGAGAAAGAAGTGGCAGGTCTTAGCTACGAGCTGGATATCTGTGGAGAAGGAGAGGGAGGTGTCAAAGATAACCCCCAGATTGCGGGTCGAGGGAACAGGAAGAATAGTGGATCCATCCACAGAGACTGAGAAAGGGGGAAGAGGAGGGGAGGAGTTGGAGGGAAAGACAAGGAGTTCAGTCTTCTACATGATCTCTCGCTAATACAACATATTACTATCCCCACTCACCAAGCTGGTCACACTCTTGATCTGTTATTGACTTCTTCTTCTTCCTCTCTCACGATACAAAAAATCTCCCCCTTACCTCTCCCATGGACGGATCATATCTGTCTTCTCATCACCTGTTCCCACTCTCCAGGATCCTCCTCTCCCCCCTTTCCTCCTGTGTCCCCTGTAGCTTTCCCTCCCCCCCAATTTTCACGCACCCTTTCCTCCCTTACCCGTCAGCAATTTCCCACCGCCTCTGAGCTCTTCCCTTCGGACCTTTCCCTGCTTTCCCCCGATTCCCAAGCTGCACTCTGGTCATCCTCCCTCACGGCTGCTCTGGACCGTGTTGCTCCTCTACGTCCTCGGAAACCCCACCGCCGACCTCTGCACCCGTGGTATCACCACGGCTTGCGCCTTTTACGCACTCAGCTTCGGAAATCGGAACGTCAATGGCGTAGAAACCCCTCATCGTCCACCCTAGCTATTTTTAAGTCTAATTTTTCCCATTACCGATCTAGCGTACATCACGCTAAATGCTCATATTTCACTAATGCAATTTTGAATGCCCCAAATCAGACCCGACACCTTTATTGCACCTTGCGATCTTTAACCTCCCTTCAATCCTCTACATCGGTCATTCATGTTCCTTCTACTCCGTCCCCTTCCCTCCTAGCATCTTACTTTAGCAATAAGATTTCCACTCTAAGAACATCACTACCCTCCTGTCCTGCCCCCATACCTTCCCCTCCTCCAGTTGCTTCTCCTCCTCCGTTGGACTGTCTTTCTCACTCTTGGGCTTCTTTCTCTTTAATTACGTCCCCGGAGCTTCATCACCTTATCTCATCTTCTAAAAAGACGACCTGTCCTCTCGATCCCATCCCCTCCTCTTGGCTTCTAGATCCTTCCCTGGCATTCTTACCCCACATCCTTACCATGTTTAATTCCAGTTTGTCTACAGGTTCCTTTCCCTCTGCTTGGAAACATGCCCTAATCCGCCCTATCCTAAAGAATCCTTCACTTGACCCCTTGGTCCCTGCTCACTACCGTCCCGTTTCTAATCTCCCTTTCCTTTCCAAGCTTCTCGAAAAATTTGTTTTTGCACAGCTTTCCCACTATCTGGATTCTATTAACTTTCTTCACCCTCGTCAGTCTGGATTCCGTCAGGGCCACAGCGTTGACACAATTCTAACCGCTTTCACTAATGCACTACACGTAGCACATGATCGTGGGGATATCTCGGTGGCGGTTGCTTTGGATCTCTCTGCAGCTTTCGATCTTGTTGACCACTCTCTTCTTCTTCAGCATCTGCGGGAAGCTGGTTTATGTAGTACTGTCTACCACTGGTTTCACTCTTTCCTTTCCTCTCGCTCTTGTGCGGTTCTCTCTTCCTCTCCTTCTATCCCTTCTTCTGACCCCTTCTCTCTTTCATGTGGAGTCCCCCAAGGCTCTGTCTTGGCTCCTCTTCTTTTTAATCTGTTTCTCTCCCCTCTTGCTCTCCTAATTCAACAATCTGGTGTTTCTGCTTTTCTTTACGCTGACGATATCGTTCTATTACACCACACTTCCCCTTCCTGTCCTGACCTTTCTATACTCAACTTTTGTCTTTCTCACGTCGCTAATTGGTTGACTCTTCACTGCCTTCACCTTAATCTCACCAAGACAGTGGCTATCTGGTTCACTCACGGCTGTTCACCCCCTCAGCTGGTCCCCTCATTCTCTGGTTCTGCTGTTCCTTTAGTTTCTTCCTTTCGATACCTCGGTGTTCACTTTGATTCGGATCTTTCCTTTCAGTCGCACCTTTCTCATGTCACTAAATCCTCTTTTTTCTTCCTTCGTCAAATTCGTGCAGTGCGCCCTTTTCTGTCCCCTTCAGCTATCTCTACCTTGTTAATGTCCCTAGTCATGTCTCGCGTCGACTTCGCCAATTCTATTCTTATCGGACTCCCCAAATATCGACTATCCCAACTACAAAGGATACAGAACACTGACGCTCGTCTTGCCTGTCATGCCTCTCTTCGGGATCACGTCACACCTTTGCTTTTTCATCTCCACTGGTTACCTTTCCCTTACCGTTCTCAGTTCAAGCTACTCACTTTGGTTCACAAAGTTTTTCACACCGGTACTCCTCAATATCTTGCCGACCTTCTTTCCTTTCGCTCCCCTCACTACACCCCTCGTTCTTTTCACCTCAACCGTCTCACTCTTCCCTCCCCTTCCCGTGCCCATCTTCAATCCACACGTTCCTCTGCCTTCTTTTTTATTGGCCCTGCCCTTTGGAATTCCTTACCCTCCTCCCTCCGTTTAGAACCTCACCACCTCACCTTCAAAAAACATCTGAAAACCCACCTTTTTTCCCTTGCTAATGATGTGCCCTCCCCTTTTGTGTGATTTCCATTCCCCTGTTCCTACCCTCCTTTTGTTTCCTTTCCTACCCCTCGCTGTTTCTCCTGTTTATATTTATGATTTTATAAAGAACTTATAACTGTCTTCTTTCTATCCTTTCTTCTATCTTTCCTGCTTATACTATGGTTTTATAAAGAATTTGTAACTTCATTTTCTCTTTCCCTTTCATGGCTTTGGCCATTTTAATATTGATTTTTTTAAATTGTACATCGCTCTGATTTTGGAGAAGGGCGATTTTATCAAGAAACAATAAACATAAACATGTTCAATTTCAATCGGCGATGAGACATCCAGGCAGCGATGTCAGAAAGGCAGGCAGAGATCTTGGTCTGGATTGCTGGAGAGATATTAGGTGTAGAGAGGTAGATTTGGGAGTCATCGACATATGTTTATGTTTATGTTTATTTACTTGATTAACCGCCCTTCTAAATTAATCAGAGCGGTGTACAATATACAAATTAAACAGAGTGAGGCACTAGGCCAGAAAATTGAAAGGAAATTACAATATTTCAAAGGACAGAAGAGAGAGATTGGGAAAGAGAAAAGGTATAGACCAGGAGAAGGAGTTCACACAAAGGGGGTGGGAAGATTAAAGGCAAGGGAGAAGAGATGAGTCTTTAAGTCACGTATGAAAGAAGGATGATGGGGTTCCAAACAGAGGGAGGTAGGAAGGGAATTCCAGAGGGCAGGGCCAATAAAGAAGAAAGCAGAGGAACGAGTGGACTGGAGATGGGCACGGGCGGGAGGGGGAAGTGTGAGGCGGTTAAGATGAAAGGAGCGGGGAGTGTGCCTGGGCGTGTGGAAGTGGATGAGGTCTGCCAGGTATTGCGGGGTGTTGGTGTGAAGGGCTCTATGAACGAGAGTGAGTAGTTTGTACTGGGCACGAAAAGCAATGGGTAACCAGTGAAGATGAAGGAGGAGAGGAGTGATATGGTCATGTGGGGAAGAATGAGTGACTAGACGAGCAGCGGTGTTTTGGATCCTCTGGAGGCGGTGGAGTTGGGATTTAGAAAGACCAACAAGGACAGAGTTAGAGAAGTCAACGCGAGACATAACAAGTGATAAGAGTAAAGTTGTAAGGGCGGATGGGGAGAGGAAAGGGCGAATTGAACGGATCTGACGGAGGAAGAAGAAGGAAGTCTTAGTGATATGAGAGACATGAGCATGGAAGGAAAGATCAGAGTCAAAGAGCACACCTAAGTAACGGAAAGTGGACACAAGAGATATAGGAGTACCAGAGAGAAATGGAGCCAGAGAAGGGGAGGGATTGCCATGCGGAAACCAGATTGCGGCAGTTTTGGTGAGGTTGAGGTGAAGACAGTTTTGGGTCAGCCAGTCAGCAACAATAGATAGGCATGAGTTGAGTGGAGTAAGATCAGGGCAGGAGGGGGATGTATGATGAAGAAGAAGAATATCGTCCGCGTAATAGAAAGCAGAAATCCAAGATTGTTGAATTAACAGAGTGAATGGAGCTAGGAAAATATTGAAGAGGAGAGGGGCCAGGACAGAGCCTTGGGGGACTCCACAGTAGAGAGGGAATGGGTCAGAAGGGGGAATAGAGTGGGAGGAAGAAAGGACTGCACAAGAACATAGAAACATGATGACAGAAAAAGACCACAAGGCCTATCTAGTCTGTCCTTCCATAACAACAACTACAACAGTCCACTTTTTACCTTTAGAGATCCTCTGTGTTGGTCCCATGCTTTTTTGAATTCAGTTACTGTCCTCATCTCTACCACCTCCACTGGGAGACTATTCCACGGATCCACTACTCTTTCTGTAAAGAAATATTTCCGCATATCACTCCTGAATCTATCTCCCTTCACCCTCATCCCATGTCCCCTCGTAGCAGAACTTGCTTTCAATTGAAAGAGGCTCTCTCCCTGAACATTTATGCCACGGAGGTATTTAAACATCTCAATCATATCACCTCTATCCCATCCCGCCTTTCCTCTAAGGTGTACATATTAAGATCCTTAAGTCTGTCCTCATATGCTTTATAATGAAGCCCATTAATCATTTTAGTAGCAACCCTCTGCACCGACTCCATCCTGTTCACATCCTTTTGAAGGTGCGGTCTCCAGAATTGCACACCATACTCCAAATGAGGTCGCACCAAAGACTTATACAGAGGCATTATCACCTCCTTTTTTCTGCTAGCCATTCCTCTCCGTATGCACCCAAGCATCCTTCTAGCTTTTGCCGTCGCCTTTTCTACCTGTTTAGCTACTTTAAGATCATCAGACACAACCACGCCTAGGTCCCGCTCTTCTTTAGTGGACAAAAGTACTTCACCTCCTATACTGTATTGCTCCCTTGGATTGCTGCAGCCCAAATGCATGACCTTACATTTTTTAACATTAAATCCCAGCTGCCAAATTCTAGACCATTCTTCAAGCTTAGCTAGATCCCTCCTCATGTTATCTACACCTTCCTGGGTGTCTACTCTATTGCAGATTTTGGTATCATCCGCAAAGAGGCAAACCTTACCCGACAGCCCTTCCGCTATATCACTAACAAAGATGTTAAAAAGAATCGGACCAAGGACAGATCCCTGGGGCACACCACTAGTAACATCCTTCTCCTCAGAGTGAGCTCCATTTACTTGTACTCTTTGTCGCCTCCCACCCAACCAATTTCTAACCCAAGCAGTAACTTTAGGGTCCATCCCTAGCGTGCTCAGTTTGTTTATAAGTCGCCTGTGAGGAACAGTGTCAAAGGCTTTACTGAAATCTAAATACACCACATCTAGAGCTCTCCCTCGGTCCAACTCCCTGGTCACCCAGTCAAAGAAATCAATCAGATTTGTCTGACAAGACCTGCCTCTGGTGAATCCATGCTGCCTCAGATCCTGTAATCCGCCGGACTCCAGAAACCTCACTATTTTCTCTTTCAGCAGCGTTTCCAATAATTTACTCACCACTGAAGTTAAACTAACCGGCCTGTAGTTTTCAACCACATCCTTACTCCTGCTTTTGTGTAAAGGCACCACATGAGCCTCTCTCCAGTCCTTTGGCACCACTCCCGACTCCAACGAGGCATTGAAAAGGTCAGTCAGTGAAGTTGCTAGAACGTCCCCAAGTTCCCTCAGTATTCTAGGGTGTATCCCATCCGGTCCCATCGCTTTGTCTACTTTAAGTTGAGCTAGTTTCTCACGAACACAGTCTTCTGAAAATTGTTCAAGATGTCCCTCGCTTCTGTTCTTATTTGTGGGTGTTTTCTGAGGTCCTGCTCCTGGTTCTTCATCTGTGAACACAGAACAAAAATATTTGTTAAGCAATTCCGCTTTATCCTTATCAGCTTCTACATATTTCCCCCCCTGCACCCTTGAGTCTGACAATACCACTTTTGCCCTTCCTCTTCTCACTAATATATCTGAAAAATGTCTTATCCCCCCATTTTATTGCATTGGCTATTTCCTCCTCCTTTTGAATCTTTGCCTTCTTGACTACTTTGCTAGCTTCTCTAAGTTTTTCCAAATACAGATGCCTGTCTTCCTCTCTCTGTGATCTCTTGTATTTCATGAAGGCCTCCCTCTTTTCCTTCACTTTTTCAGCTACTTCCTTCGAAAACCATAGCGGTCTCCTGTTCCTTTTGTCTTTATTTACCATTTTAACAAAAAGGTTGGTTGCCTTTAAAATACCCCCTTTCAGTTTTGCCCACTGTTTTTCTACATCCCCCAGCTGTTCCCATCCCACTAACGACTCCCTGAGGTATTGGCCCATCTTCGCAAAGTTAGTCTTCCTAAAGTCTAAGATCTTCACCTTGGAATGGATTTTAACAGCCCTAGTCCTAATACTGAACCACACCATCTGGTGATCACTGGATGCAAAATGATCTCCCACTACAACATCAGAAACACTTTCACCATTGGTAAGCACCAAGTCCAGTATGGCCCCTTCACGTGTGGGGTCTGTTACCAGTTGCCTGAATAGTTCTCCCTGTAGAGAATCCAGGATCTCCTTACTTCTAGATGATACTGCAGCAGGAATGTGCCAATCAACATCTGGCATATTGAAATCTCCTAGCAGTAGCACTTCCCCTTTCCTAGCAATGCTGCGTATGTCTTCAATTAACTCTCTGTCCACCTCTTCCTCTTGTGAGGGAGGTCTGTATATCACACCAATGCAAATAGATTTCTCTTTCCCTCTTTCTAGTTTAACCCACAATGCCTCCTCTCTCCCTTTTAAGCTCTGTAATTCCAAAGCTTTAATAGTAGGTTTTACATATAGAACGGGAAGAAAGAAAGGAGTGGAACCACCGATGAACCGTGCTGCAAAGACCGGCTTCACGTAGACGAAGTAGAAGAAGGGAGTGATCAACCAGGTCAAAGGCAGCAGAAAGATCAAGGGTTACAGCCACCGAGATGTCACCGTGATCGCGGGCTACATGCAGTGCATTAGTGAAAGCCAGGAGGACAGTTTCAACACTGTGGCCGTGATGGAAGCTGGATTGACAGGGGTGGAGAAAATTAGTGGAGTCAAGGTGGTGAGACAGCTGAGCAAAGACGATCTTTTCAAGGAGTTTGGAGAGGAAAGGGAGGTTTGAAACAGGGCGATAATGGGCAGGGGTCCAGAGGGTCAAGGGATGGGTTCTTGAGGATCGGACGGATCAAAGTGTGTTTCCAAGGATGGGGGAAAGTCCCTGTGGAAAGGCTGGAGTTTAGCATGGAGAGAATGTAGGGAAGGAGTGAGAGAGAAGGAGTGAGCAACCAGGAGGAGGGGATGGGATCAAGAGGACAAAAGGTTTTTTTTAGAAGAGGCAATGAGACGGTGGAGTTCGCCTGCAGTGGCTAGGGAAAACGAAGACCATAGAGATGGTACTGAAAGCCATGGGAGGAGATAAGCACGCCAAGGACTTGGGTATAAAGAGAGAAAAGGAGGGGGGCCCAAGACGGATCCTTGGGGTACACCAACATGGAGCGGGGTAGGAGAGGAGGAGGAGCCGCCAGAGCATACACTGAAGGAGCGATGGGAGAGGTAGGAGGAGAACCAGGAAAGTACGGAGCCCTTGAAATCAAGCGAAGAGAGGGTGGTGAGGAGAAGATTGTGGTCAACAGTTTCAAAGGCAGCGGTCAAGAAGGATAAGGATAGAGTAGAGGCTGTATAGCCCCCATACTTAGAATCCTTAACCACCTCATTGCTTAAACACTACCACCTCTCCACTAGATCCCTGCCCTGCAGAATGGATAAAGAAATCCAAGGACATAAGCACACCCCTAACCCACATTGTTAATGAATCCCTCAGGCAAGGACACATGCCAGACATTCTCAAAACCTCCATCATCCGCCCAACCCTAAAAAAGCACAACTTGGACCCCCTTCACCCCGCCTCCTTCAGGCCTATAGCAAGTCTTCCATTCACAGCCAAAATCATTGAGAAGATAGTTCAACAACAACTTCAAGACCACCTGGATACCAACAACATACCAGACCAGCAACAACATGGTTTCCGTCCATTCCATGGAGTCGAGACCCTCATGACTTCACTAATGAACCCCCTCATCAAGGGCACACAGACCAAGCACTCTGGATACGCTATGATCTTCCTGGACATATCCGCAGCCTTTGACACCATCTCCCACAACATCCTCCTACACAGGCTCCAAGAAATTGGCATAAAAAACGTTGTACTTCAGTGGTTCCACTCCTACCTGACCAACAGAAAACAACTGATCTGCACAAGCATAGCAACCTCCCCCCCCTTTCAGCAACACCAAGGAGTACCCCAAGGATCCACACTATCCGTCATGCTCTTCAACATCTACCTGCAACCACTCTGCCCGATCATACGTGCTCATAACATCAACTACCACATCTACGCAGATGACATAATGCACTATGGACCAATCACAACCACCAACCCAACAAACAATCACCTATCAGACTGCTTCATAGAAGTCTCCAGCTGGCTACAAAAGAACAACCTATCCATCAACATAAAAAAACAGAACCCCACATAGTAACCAAGGACCCAAACTTCACACCACCACCACACCTCAACTTAGGAACCACACAAATACAAATACAACCACACATAAAATACTTAGGAATCATCATAGACCAAGCGCTCACACTCAAGCAACAGATCAAAAAGACTACCGGAATAATATTCCACAAGGCTAAAACAGTACAACACCTCAGGCCTCTCATTGATCCACAGGACTTCAGGACAGTCATGCAAGCTATGATGCTCCCCCACCTGGACTACTGCAATATAATCTATCACGGACTACCTGCCATCCACACCAACCCACTACGAACTGCCTTAAATACCACGGCAAGAATTATCCAGAAAGCAAAAAAACAAGACCACATCACCCCAGTCCTGAGAGAACTGCACATACTCCCTCTTGAAGCAAGAATCAAATACAAATCAGCCCTACTTATCCACAAAGCCCTCTATCAAACACAGACTTCCCAGCTCCGCACTCTACTGCCCCAACCCACCCACAACAGAACAACCAGACAAACAACCAACACCACCCTCACCATCCCCCACAAACGAACCAAATACAATCAACGGACCTGCAACAGAGCCTTCGAACTATACGCACCATCCCTCTGGAACTCCCTACCAAGTCAAATCAGAAACAACAGAGATCCTTCAACATTCAGAAAGCAACTAAAAACCATCCTATTCCAGGAATACCTTGGACCAGAAACAAACATCCATCAATGACTACCCCTCCAGACCCTCTAACATACCCACAGATCTACCTACTAAGAGACTGATGTCCATTGTTTAAAGTCCTTAATATCTGTCCAGATCATTAATGTTGGCCTCCCTGGTGGCAGCCCCTCCACCCTAGAATTGATTACTGTCCCCCCCCCCCCCTTTTATTTGCTGTTGGGCTGCTTTGACCTGGTGAAAAGCGGAATATAAATACAGTTAAATAAATCAATCTTATGTTCATACATTAACTTTCCTCTGAGGCAATGGAGGGCTTATGTTATTTGCCCAAGGCCACAAGGAGTGCCAGTGGGAACTGAACTCTGGTCTCTTGGTTATCAAACCAGTGCTCTAGCCATTATGCTACACTTCCACTCCTTTATAGCTCTGTAGTTCTCCATGGTGGGACTGTACCTTGAATATTGTATGCAATTCTGGTTGCCATATCTTAAAAAGGATACAGCGGAATTAGAAAAGGTTCAGAGAAGAGCTACCAAAGTGGTAAAGTGGGTGGAAAGATACCTCTATGAGGAAAGGCTTAAAATGTTAAGGGCTCCTCAACTTGGAAAAGAGATAGCTGAAGGGAGATAAATTAAGGGAGCTGTTTATAAATTAAGGAATGGAGTAGAACAAGTATTTGTAGATCAATTTTTTTAAGTGCTTTCAAGTCAATGCTGACTCCTGGCAACCCAGCAGCCCCAGGATTTTCTTGGCAAAAGTATAACTAGAAGTAGAGTGCCAAGCCTTTTCTTCTGAGGTTATGAAGGATAAAGTGACTTGGCCAAGGTGGCAATGAACTCTAGTGGGAATCAAACCTTGTTGTCCTGGATGCTAGGCTGTTTCTTTAACCACTAGGCTACCCCCTCCACTCCAGTTGTTTATGCCATCCAAAGATAAAAAGATTAGGATACATGCAATGAAGTCACAATTTAAACCATTTAAGACTAATAAGAGAAAAATATTTTCAGTCAATGTCTAATCAAATGCTGGAATCCGGTACTGGATGATGTAGTAAAAGCTGATAGTGTAGCTGGGTTGAAAAAACATAGAAACAGTTTTGGACAAGTTCCTGGAAGAAAGGTCCATAAACCATTATTAAACAGGACTCGGGAAATCCATTCTTACCCTGGGACAAGCATGGGAACCTGTAGGTACTTGTGACCTGGACTGGCCACTGTTGCAAACAGGATACTGCACTTGATGTACCTTGGTCTGACCCAGAATGGCATTTATGTTCTTATGAATGGGCAAGTTTTTCTCCTCTCCACAGATGCTTGGAATGGAACAGATAAGCGTAGTTACTTACCTGTAATAGGTGTTCTCCGGGGACAGCAGGAATCAGTCCTCACATATGAGTGACGTCGGTGCTGACAGAGCCCTTGTGCGGAAAAAATTCCCAGCTTTCAGAGAACGCCTTTGGGAGTTGCCATCACGCATATGTGGTCCACTTCCCGCCCAAGGGTGCCATCTACAATAGGACTGCAACTCCAAGGGGAGGAGGGAGGGTGGGTGGTGAGGACTGATTCCTGCTGTCCCCGGAGAACACCTGTTACAGGGAGTAACTATGCTTTCTCTGGGAAAAAGCAAGAAGTCAGTCCTCACATATGGGACTCCCCAGCTATAGGCTACCGAGAACCCATAGCTAAAAAAGGCTCCCTCTAAGAGAGCCGCAAGCAGCTGCAATAGAAATCCAAACTAAGGGAATAGTACTCCAGTAGCCTGAACACAGAAGTGTCGGAGGGCAGGAGATGCCTAGACCTCGAAAAGGTTACGGAGTACAGCCTGGCCGAAGGCACTGTCCCGTGGGGACTCCCTGTCCAGGCAATAGTGGGTTGCGAAAGTATGACTCGAAGACCAGGTGGCGGCCCGGCATATGTTTGCCAAAAGAACAGAGCGCAAATGAGCCACTGATGCTGCTATGGCCCTGACCCTATGGGCCGTAACCCGACCCTCCATTGGAAGCTCGGCTGCCCTGTATGCCCAGGCAATGCAGTCTGCCACCCAGATGGACAATATATGCTTAGATACCGCCACCCCCAGCTTACTGGGGTCGTAAGAAACGAAAAGCTGAGAAGCCTTCCGATGCAGTTGCGTACGCTGGATATAGAAGGCCAACACCCTCCTACAGTCCAGGGAATGCGGCCTGGGAAAAAATACAGGCAGAACCACCTCCTGGTAGAGGTGGAACGAGGAGACCACTTTCGGAAGGAACCTGGTGTATGGTCTTTCCGACACTAGGGCCTGGAGCTCACTCACCCGCTGAGGGTGAGTGAGCCACCAGGAAAACCACCTTCCAAGAAAGATAGCATAGATGGCAGGTAGCCATCGGTTCAAAGGGCGGCCTAGTAAGCTGCCCTAATACCACATTCATATCCCACTCGGTCGCCGGGGGGTGCACCGGGGGTTTCAAGAGGAGTAAGCCTCTCAGAAACCGAGAGACCAAAGGGTGGGCAGAGAGAGGCTTCTCATCCACTGAAAAGTAATGCGCTGCAAGGGCACTGAGGTGCACCCTGACAGAGTTGGACTGGAGGCCCAAATCAGAGAGGTGGATAAGGTATTTTAGAACCACCCCTACCGGGCAAGAGAAAGGGTCTATCTCCCACTCCTTGCACACCATGCCGCAAATCTGCGCCACTTCAAGGTGTACACCCGTCTAGTCAATGGCCTCTGCGAGGCTAGTAAGACCTTTTCAATATTCTTTGGAAGGAGGAGCGGAGAGAGAAATACCCTTTCAGCAGCCATGCCATCAAGTTCACGGAGCTGAGAATGGGGTGCAGAAGAGAGCCCCCACCTGAGATAGGAGACGTGGGAAGGACCCAAGGGGATTGTGGCCTCCACCAATAGCTGCAGAAGAAGCGAGAACCAGGGTTGCCTGGGCCACCGTGGGGCAATAAGGATGACCGAGGCCCTGTCCTGGAGAATCTCGAACAGCGTACTGGCTACCAGAGGTGTCGGGGGAAAAGCATACAGAAGTTCCCCGGACCATGATATCAGAAACGCCTCGGCAGCCACCCTGTGCGGGTGGGGTCGCCTGGAGCAGAAAAGGGGAAACTGGTGATTGCCCGGACTTGCAAACAGGTCCATCACCGGCCGCCCACAGGTCTGGAAGAGCCAATTGGCTACCCCGCAGTCCAGCTGCCATTTGTGGGGTTGGAGAATCCTGCTTAGCCTGTCCGCTAGCCAGTTGTCCTGGCCCAGCTGGTAGACTGCTGTGAGACGAATGCCATGCCGGGCTGCAAAGGAGCATAGGTTTAGGGTTTCCTGACATAGGGGATGGGACCCCGCACCTCCCTGTTTGTTCACATAGGACATGGCCACCTGGTTGTCTGTCTGCACCAAGACAGATTCCTGGGCCAGGAACTGTCTGAAAACTTCTAGTGCTAGGCGGATGGCACATAGTTCCAAGAAATTGATTTGTTGGGTCCTCTTGATCGGGGACCACACTCCCTGAGTATGGAAAGCCTGACAATGGGCTCCCCAGCCCAGCAGGGATGCATCTGTGGTCAGGACCCTCGTGTGCAGAAGAGCCTGGAAAGGCATCTCCGCCTTCAAGTGATGCGGTTGGAGCCACCAGGCCAGAGACCGTACTAGATGTCTGGACACTTTGACCCTGTTCCAAATGTACCCTGAAGCCTGAGACCACTGGTCACTGAGGCACTATCATTTATTTATTTATTTATTTATTTTAACAAGCACTTATATACCGCGGCTTCCGGGGATCAGCTGCAGTTCACAAATAACAACAGTCAACAAAGCATAGTTTGTTTTACATATAACATATAACTATAAACAATGTAAAATTAACAGAAAATGTTAAACAGATTAGCACGGAACAGTGCAACACTATATACATTATATACATATTCATTTTATGTAGGGTATTATCGTAATGAGTAGTTCAGGTTTTGATGGGGAAGGTTTTCTTTTAAGCGGTCTGCATGTGGAGACGGGCGTCCGGGGTCACATGGACTGTGGAGGCCATTTGCCCGAGGAGGCGCAGGAAATGTCTTGCTGACACTGCAGATTTGTGACTCACTTGCCCTGCCAGAGCCATAAGTCTGCCTGCCCTGTCTGCAGGCAGATAGACCTTCGCCTGAAGGGTGTTGAGGCTGGTCCTGATGAACTCTAGCTGCTGAGTCAGAGTGAGGCTGGACTTGGGGTAGTGGATCACAAACCCTAGGTGTTGCAGCACCCAGATGGTGCGAGTCGTAGCCTGGTGGGCCTCTGTGGCTGAGGAACCTCTGATGAGCCAGTCTTTGAGGTAGGGGAATACAAAGAGCCCTTGGAGCCAGAGAAAGGTGGCCACCACAGCTAGACACTTTGTGAACACCCTGGGGGCCAAGGCAAGGCCGAAGGGGAGTACCCTGTAGTGATTGTACCCACCACAAAGCGCAGATATTTCCTGTAGCTTGGGTGTATTAGGATGTGTGTATACACATCTTTGAGGTCTAAGAATAGCCAATCTCCCTGGCGGAGGTAAGGCAGCAATGTTCCAAGGGAGAGCATCTTGAACTTCTCTCTCACCAGGAATTTGTTAAGGTTGTGCAGGTCGAGGATGGGTCTGAGGCCTCCTGTCCTTTTTGGCACCAGAAAGTACCTGGAGTAGAAGCCCCTTCTCTGCAAGTGGTGGGGCAACGGTTCTACCGCCTGATCCTCGAGAAGACCTGCTAACTCCTTCAGAAGAAGGTCCTGGTGAAGTGGAGACTTGATGGGCTCTCCTGGAAAATAGTGAGGAGGCACCTGAGCTAGGTGAAGAAGATAGCCCTCTTGGACTACCTGCAAGACCCAGGCATCAGTGGTAAGGGCTGTCCACCTGTGAGCATACAGAGCAAGCCGGCCCCCTGTGATCTGCCTTTCTCCTGTGGGAAGAGTGGCCATGCTTTAGGGGTCAAAAGCCACTGCCAAGCTGGGCCGGAGCCAGTGCCTTGAGTTTGGGGGCTTTCTGCTTAAGCGGGCCATGCCCCTATCCCTTGGCCTGCTGCCCCTGTTGGGGAGCCGGGGAGACCTGAAAATGGGGGCAGCTTCGGTAAGCAGCACCCTTCCTTGGGTAAAAGGGCTTTTTACCTGAGCCCTTCTTGCGAGAAGGGGCAGAGGTCGTCTTGGAGAGCCGTGTCCTCGTCATGGTCTCCAACTCTGTGGCCTTGTCGGTTATGGGTTTGCCAAAGAGATTTTCCCCTTGGCATGGGATATCACTGCTTGACCCAATACAAGTATTGAGGAACCTGTATCTTTTGGGGAAACTGCTAGGTACCTATGACCTAGATTGGCCACTGTTGGAGACAGGATACTGGGCTTGATGGACCTTGGTCTGACCCAGTATGGTATATCTTATGTTCTTATGGACATCGACCAACTTGTCCTGAACCCATTGTCCGAGATCCGACGACTGCAGCCAAGCATGGCAGCATACACCGATGCCAGCCACGGCTACCCGGGCTGCCGACCCGAACCCGTCATAGGCTGCCCAAGACATAAACTTTGAACAATCACGGACAGCTTTGGACAGGCCCTTGAAGCGCTGCAAAGGTTCCTCAGAGAGACCAGCCAAGAACGCAGTGAGTTCCTTTGTCAGGTCCCTCAGGTATATGCCCATGTACAGCTGGTATGCCTGGATCCGACAAGTCAGCATTTAAACCTGGAAGCACTTCCTGCCGAGGGCATCCAAGTTGTGGACCTCCCTGCTAGAAGGCACCGAGGAGTGCGTCTTCTGGCTCTTCAGCTGGCAAATGGCCGATTCCACAACCATGGAGTTGTGTGGCAGCTGTGACTTTTGAAACCCAGGGCTCTGGCGGACTCGATACATCGAGTAGAGCTGTTTGCTGATCACTGACACCGACGCCAGTGTCTCCCACATGTGGAGCATCAGTCATTCCAGGATCAGAGGCACGGGTACAGTAAGGGCCTCCTGAAGGGGAGCCTCATACTGGAGGATCTTGAGCTCATCGGCTCGAGGATCCTCCTCGGACTCCATGGGGAACGCAAAAGCCTTGGACATATCTTGCATGAAGTCCAAGAACCTCATGTCCTCCAGAGGGGACATTCTCCAAGGCTCGGATACCGGGGAATCAGAAGGTACAGCCCTGTGCCGGAGGGTATCCGGGGACTCCTCATCCTCGGTTTCCCACACCGGCGCCTGAGGAGGAATCGGGGGGGGGGGGCTCATCAGGCACTGAGGGCCCCAGTGCCGACTGTCCCTATGCCGGCAGGCTTGGCGACGGTGACGACCTCAGTCCCGAACGGGAGGCCGAGAGGGACCATGGCTGAGGACTGACTCGAGCTTGAAAGGCTTTGAGGATCGGCCTCCGGGGAGGACTTCGATGTCGAGGGCCCGGTGGTCAGGGCGCCCGCTGCTGTTCCATGAAGGCAGTGAAACTGCGCTCCAAGGCCACGATTCAGAACTCGAGTCTGGAAGGATCCGCTGCCGCCTGCTCGAGCCCGACACCAGTTCCCCCGGAGGGGAGTCCTCGACAAGGACAGTTGTATTTTCCTCAGCTGATTTGTCTCCCAACAAGGCATCTTTGAAGATCCCGGTCGGTGCTCGCGGCTTCCTGACAGGCCCCAAGGGGAGCAGGGTCGCTCGCAGCCATCCAAAGATGCTGTCTTTGAGGATTTCTTCTTCCTCTTGTGCTCCCTCAAGGGGGACGCCCTTTCCAAGGAATCTTGACACTGCTCGGGCTCAGAATACTCCCCCCGAGACGTGGAGGCCTCGGATGAGGTCTGGGCTCTCGGAGGCAAGGACATGGAAAAAAATCCTATCATGCTGCTGCTGGCGGCTCTTCAAGGCCTTCGAGGACATTTTCCTACATGGGCCACAGACCGACGGGTCATGGTTGGGCCCGAGGCACCGGAGACAGCGGTGGTGCGTATTGGTGAGAGACATAAGTTTAACATACTGATCGCATTTTTAAACCCGCTGGCAGCCATCGGAGGAAAAAGGGCCCCTGCGAGGTCGAAGACCCAGGCTGCCAGTGAAAAAGAAAAAAAGGCGCGAATGTGAGTGATGAAGGACAAAAAACGAAAAAGGAGACGGACTTGATACCGGCGTACCGAGCCGAGGGCGGGAAGAGGTACCGGTGTAGATTGGTTGAGAAAAGAGAGAAAAAAAATCAGCTTTTTTATGAGGACACAAGGACTACGTCCGTAGGGCTCCGCAGAAAAAAGGAGACTGAGCAAGATGGCATCCTTGGGCGGGAAGGGGACCGCGCATGCGTGATGGCAACTCCCAACGGCGTTCTCTGAAAGCTGGGGATTTGCTCCATACGAGGGCTTCATCGGCTCCGACGTCACCCATATGTGAGGACTGACTTCCTGCTTGTTCCCAGAGAAAGCACAGTTACTTACCTGTAACAGGTGATCTCTGGGAACAGCAGGAATTAGTCACCACATATGGGTACGTCGGTACCGACGGAGCCCGCGCGGGAAAGCTCCCCAGCTTTTCAGATTAAAAGCTTTTGGGGCCTCCCACTGCACATGCGCGCTGCCTTCCCGCCTTCCTGACCAGCTCTCGTCAGTTCGAGTTTAAAGCTGAGACAATAGAGAGAGAGGACAGGAAGATAGATAGATAGAGATACAACTCCTAGGGGAGGTGGGTGGGTTGTGATGACTAATTCCTGCTGTTCCCAGAGATCACCTGTTACAGGTAAGTAACTGTGCTATCTCCAGGAACAAGCAGGAATAAGTCATCACATATGGGGACTCCCTAGCTAAGATGCCTGGAAGATCCCCCTCCAAGGGTAAACCATCTTCGTATGGATCTCAGGCATCCATCCAGGGAAGGTGGGCAGGAGTTGTTTAAGTATGGAACAGGTG
Source organism: Ichthyophis bannanicus (assembly GCA_033557465.1). Classification (NCBI taxonomy): domain Eukaryota; kingdom Metazoa; phylum Chordata; class Amphibia; order Gymnophiona; family Ichthyophiidae; genus Ichthyophis; species Ichthyophis bannanicus. The sequence goes on along the minus strand of CM066034.1, from coordinate 556,724,057 downwards.
TTTGAGGACAGCCTGACCAAACAAGGCATCCCGGCGGGAGTCCTTGTCCAAGCAGTAATGGGCTGTGAAGGTATGAACCGAGGCCCAAGTGGCTGCTCGACAGATCTGATCTATGGACACAGAGTGAAGATGAGCCATAGAAGTGGCCATGGCTCTCACATTGTGAGCTGTGACATGGCCCTCCAGAGAAATGTTCTTACTCTGGTAAGCAAAAGAAATACACTGAGCGATCCAATTGGAAAGTGTACGCTTGGTGACTGGAAGTCCCAAATGAGAAGGATCAAAAGCCACGAAAAGTTGGGAAGACTTTCGATGTGGTTGAGTCCTGTTGAGGTAAAAGGCAAGAGCTCTTTTACAATCCAGAGTATGAAGGTTCCTCTCTGCACTGGATGCATGAGGAGCCGGGAAAAAGACAGGTAGATATACCTCTTGATTAAGATGAAAAGGCGAGACCACTTTGGGCATAAAGTGGGGATTCGTCCTAAGGACCACCTTATCATGATGAAACCTAGTATAAGGTGGATGAGCCACTAAAGCCTGCAGTTCACTGATGCGGCGAGCCGAAGTGACTGCAATAAGGAAAACAACCTTCCAGGAAAGAAATTTGAAGGAGGGAGAGTCCAAAGGCTCAAAAGGTGGCTTCATAAGCTGACCTAGAACTAGGTTCAAATCCCATGCTACCGGGGGAGGTCGGATGGGAGGTTTAGTTAGGGCAGCGATGGCGAACCTATGGCACGCGTGCCAGCTGTGGCACGCGAAGGCCTTGCAGCTGGCACGCGGGAAGGTCCGCAAAAAAAGAAAAAGCTGGCTCTGACTGCTGCCGCGGACGCGGCAAGGGCAGAATGCAGCGTCCCGCGGGGCCCCCTCCGCCCGCTAAGCCCCTCTGCAAGAGCTTTCAGATTCGCGAGGGAGAGCGTCTCCCTCGCGTCTCTGTTAAGCCCGCAGGGGCTAATGGGAAATTTCCCATCAGCCTCTTTAGACGCGAGGGACTGATGGGAAATTTCCCATTAGCCACTGCGGGCTTAACAGAGACGCGAGGGAGATGCTCTCCCTCGCGAATCTGAAAGCCCTTGCAGAGGGGCTTAGCGGGCGGAGGGGGCCCCGCGGGACATTGCATCTGCCGCGGCAGCAGCCAGAGCCTGCTTTTTTTTTTTAAAAATTTGTCAGGGGGGGTTAGGACTGCTAATGGGCAGGGGGGGGGGTAGGTCTGCTAATGGGCAGGGATGGAGGGAGGGTGGGGGTTAGGACAGCTAAAGGGCAGGGAGGGAGGGGGGTTAGGACTGCTAATGGGCAGGGAGGGAGGGAGGGAGGAGGGGGTTAGGACTGCTAATGGGCAGGGAGGGAGGGAGGGAGGGGGGGGTTAGGACTGCTAATGGGCAGGGAGGAGGGGGGGGGTTAGGACTGCTAATGGGCAGGGAGGGAGGGAGGGGGGGTTAGGACTGCTAATGGGCAGGGAGGGAGGGAGGGAGGGAGGGAGGGGGGGTTAGGACTGCTAATGGGTAGGCAGGGAGGGAGGGAGGGAGGGGGGGTTAGGACTGCTAATGGGCAGGCAGGGAGGGAGGGTAGGGAGGGAGGGGGGGTTAGGACTGCTAATGGGCAGGCAGGGAGGGAGGGAGGGAGGGGGGGTTAGGACTGCTAATGGGCAGGCAGGCAGGGAGGGAGGGAGGGAGGGGGGGTTAGGACTGCTAATGGGCAGGGAGGGAGGGAGGGAGGGAGGGAGGGGGGGGGTTAGGACTGCTAATGGGGAGGGAGGGAGGGAGGGGGGGGGTTAGGACTGCTAATGGGAGGGAGGGAGGGAGGGAGGGAGGGGGGGAGGGGGGGTTAGGACTGCTAATGGGCAGGGGAGGAGGGAGGGAGGGAGGGGGGTTAGGACTGCTAATGGGCAGGGAGGGAGGGAGGGAGGGAGGGGGGGTTAGGACTGCTAATGGGCAGGGAGGGGGGTTTAGGACTGCTAATGGGCAGGGAGGGAGGGAGGGAGGGAGGGGGGGTTAGGACTGCTAATGGGCAGGGAGGGAGGGAGGGAGGGAGGGGGGGTTAGGACTGCTAATGGGCAGGGAGGGAGGGAGGGAGGGAGGGGGGTTAGGACTGCTAATGGGCAGGGAGGGAGGGAGGGGGGGGTTAGGACTGCTAATGGGCAGGGAGGGAGGGAGGGGGGGGGGGTTAGGACTGCTAATGGGCAGGCAGGGAGGGAGGGGGGGGGTTAGGACTGCTAATGGGCAGGGAGGGAGGGGGGGGTTAGGACTGCTAATGGGCAGGGAGGGAGGGAGGGAGGGAGGGGGGGGGGTTAGGACTGCTAATAGGCAGGGAGGGAGGGGAGGGGAGGGGTTAGGACTGCTAATGGGGAGGGAGGGGGGGGGTTAGGACTGCTAATGGGCAGGGAGGGGGGGGGTTAGGACTGCGAGTGGGGGGGCAGGGAGGGAGGGAGGGGGGGTTAGGACTGCTAATGGGCAGGGAGGGAGGGGGGCTAGGACTGCTAATGGGCTGGGGGGGTTAGGACTGATAATGGGCGGGCGGGCGGGGGGGGGCTAGTACTGCTAATGGGCGGGGCGGGGCGGGGGGGGGGGGGTAGGACTGCTAATGGGCTTGGGGGGCGGCAGGACTGCTAATGGGCTGTGGGCTGATGGGGGCTGTCTGGAAATGGGGTGATGGGGGTTAGGACTGGTAATGGGTTATAGGGGGGGGCTTAAACTGAAAATGGGGGTGATGGGGGTTTAGGACGAAGTGGGTTGATGGGGGGGGGCTAGGACTGGTATTGGGTTGGGGGGTTGCTAGGACTGGAAATGGGCTGATGGGGGGCTAGGACTGGAAATGGGCTGATGCAGGGACTAGAAGGGAATGGATGCTGGGTGAGGCTGGAACTAGAAGGGAGCTGATGTTGGGGGAGGATTAGAATGGGATGGGGCTGGGAGAGTAAAATGGAGAGGGGAAAAATATTTTGTGTGGGAGGGATAAAAAATCTACAATTGGCCGGGTATTGGGAGAGTAAGTGGGGATTGAGGATGGAGGGGTAAAATTTGAGTGGATGAAATAGGAATGAGGAAAGAGCAAAAGGAGAAAGATTAGTATGTTAAAGCGGATGTAGAGAGAGAGAATGGAAAAAAAAAAAACTAGAAGAGAGAAGAAAGGACAAATGGACAGCAGATGATGGAGAGTTAGCAGAAAACATGAAGAAACCAGAAGAAAGTGGCTGGAGCAATTGCAACTGTGTAACTGAGCTGAGGTATTCTGTTTATGTAATTCCTTTTTGACATTGCCACTTGTTCTCTTTCCCCAGTAGGTCATGTATTGTTATTGTCTGAAATGTATTGGTTTAATATTTGCAGTGTTGCCTTTTGATAGGTATGGTGTGGTGCTTTGTGAGTCCTGGTAGTGCTGTTAGGATACGGCGGGTTTGCTATTGGTTCTAAATGGGCAGTGTTTGTAGTAGTTCCTAATGTGCCTGGCGGTTGGCACTGGATTATAGTAATGTAGAAATCTTTTAGTCTGTCTTTATCCATACACTCATTAAGAGACATGTTTACTAAAAGTTAGTGTATGTTAGCATTATGCAAATATTTATGCAAATTGACGTGCTGGCACTTTGAGGAAATTCTTTGGTTTTGTGCGGCAGTTTGGGCACTCGGGCTCAAAAAGGTTAGCCATCACTGAGTTAGGGTCAGGCCTCTCATGAAACGTGCAACAAGAGGATGAGAGGAGACAGGTTGTCCATTTATAGGTTTTAAGGATGCTGCAATAGCACTCAAATGGACCCTTACTGAATTCATCTTAAGGCCTGCATTTGAAAGATGCAGGAGATAGTCCAAGAGGGAATTCAAAGGAAGTGCTAGAGGGTCAAGACCCTGCTGAGCACACCAAATGGAAAAACGCTTCCATTTGAAAGCATAAGAACGCCTCGTGGAAGGTTTCCTAGAGGCATGAAGGATATCTTTCACAGGCTGAGAAAGATTAAAGTCTTGAAGACTTAGGCCTTCAGTAACCAAGCTCTGAGATGTAGGGATTTGGGGTTTGGGTGCCACAAAGTCCCCTTCTCCTGAGACAGGAGGTCTGGCGCAGCTCCCAGGTCCAGGGAGGATCCCTGGGAGAGATGCAGAAGTAGAGGGAACCACACCTGGCGTGGCCAGCGGGGAGCTATGAGGATCATAGTCCCGTGATCCCTCTGGAGCTTGAACAGAGTCTTGGATATTAGAGGAATGGGTGGAAAGGCATAGAGGAATTCCTGACCCCAATGCAGGAGGGAAGGCATCGTGGGCCTGAGCTCCCTGACACTGAGTTCTGGAACAGAACCGGGGAAGTTTGGCATTCCACGGACTTGCAAAGAGGTCTATGTCCGGGGTCCCCCATTCCTGAAAGATTCTGCGTATCTGGTCCATATGTAGGGACCATTCGTGTGGAAGCAGAACTCGACTGAGTCTGTCCGCACGAGAGTTTTGAACTCCTGGAAGATACACTGCAAGAAGGTGAATTTGATGCTCTCTGGCGAAGGCCCATAATCTGAGAGCTTCGTTGCAAAGCGACAGAGAGCCTGTCCCTCCTTGTTTGTTTATACAGAACATGGCTACCTGATTGTCTGTCTGAACTAGGACAGTCAGGTTGACAAGGAGGGTATAGAAGACCTTGAGGGCAAGGTAAATTGCTCGCAGTTCCAGGAGGTTGATATGAAGGGTGGTCTCCTGTGGAGACCAAGTGCCCTGAGTGGAGAGGTTCTGAAGATGAGCTCCCCACCCTGTCTGGGAGGCATCTGTTGTGAGGGTTGCTTGGGGCAACAAAGGTTGGAAGGGGGCCCCCAACAACAGATTCTTGGTGGATGTCCACCATTGGAGGGACCAAAACAGACGCTTTGAGGTGAGTATTTGGTCGGAGAGCGCTCCTGATGCTTGAGTCCACTGGGTGGCCAAGGTCCACTGAGCTGCTCTCATATGAAGACGAGCGTAGGGCACCACGTGTACCGTGGAGGCCATGTGGCCCAGAAGTCGCAGCATTTCCCGGGCTGTCAAATGACTGCTGGACTGAGCTTGGGAGGCCAAACTCAGCAGGCGTTGGGCCCTGAGCTGAGGCAGGTAGGCCCTCGCAGTGATGGTGTCTAACTGGGCCCCTATGAACTCGAGAGACTGAGTAGGGATTAGTTGAGACTTGGGAAGGTTTACTACCAGTCCCAGATACTGCAGAAGACGCCTTGTGCGGTCCAGGGAAATTTGGGCCTGGGACTGAGATGGAGCTCGGATGAGCCAGTCGTCCAGGTATGGGAATATGAAAATTCCCAGGCCTCTTAGAAAGGCAGGTACGACTGCCATGCATTTGGTGAACACTCTTGGAGCAGAGGCTAGACCGAAGGGGAGTACTCTGTACTGGAAATGTTGTCCCTGAAACAGAAATCGAAGGTATTTTCTGTGGGATGGGTGGATGAGTATGTGTGTATACGCATCCTTTAGGTCTAGAGAACAAAGCCAATCCTGACTCTGAAGGTATGGAAGGAGAATGCCCAGAGAAAGCATTTTGAATTTCTCCTTGAAAAGAAATTTGTTCAATTCTCTCAGATCTAGAATTGGTCTGAAGCCCTCTGTCTTCTTTGGTATTAGAAAATAAGGGGAGTAGAATCCCGTCCCTGGTGAAGAAGAGGGACCTCCTCTATTGCCCCTTGGGCAAGGAGGGAGGAGACTTCCTGACCCAAGAGGGTCAGGAGAGATGGGGGAGAATTGAACTGCCTCACCATAGTATAAGGAGGAAGGTCGGAAAAATGGAGTTTGTAACCCTCTCTGATGATAGAGAGGGTCCATTGCTCTGATGTAATTTGCTCCCATCTGGGAGCAAAGTGAGCTAACCTTCCGGGTATGGTGAGGGGCTCTGGTTGTTCTAGAGCCAGAAAAGTTAAGTTCTCTAGGGGCAAGTCAAAACCCCTGAGGGGGTTGAGCCTGCTGAGGCGTAGCAGACGCCGCAGGCTTTGACCTTGCCTGTTTAGGTTGCTGACGTTTAGCAGCAAAACGAGGCCGAGAGGATTGTTGGCCAGTACTTGTGGAAAAATCTGGACTTCTTGTAATAAGGCCTCTTAAAAGACTTCTTTTTGGCAGGAGTGGAGGTAGACTTAGAAAGTCTATCTAAGGTGGCATTTTCTGCGTCCATTTGAGTGGCCTTAATTTGCCACTCCTCACCAAATAAGTTCTCACCTGTACAGGGCAGATTCCGTAAGCCATCTAGGACCCAAGGTTCTAGATCAGAAGCCTGGAGCCAAGCAAGACGTCGGGCTGCTATAGCAATGCCCGAAGCCCTACCAGCACCCTCAAAGGAATCAAAAGCTGCCCTGTTGGAGAACTTTGAAATATCCAAAAGGTGTTTCACTAAGAAAATGAACTCCTCCCTTTTATCCTCAGGGATGAAGGGGGCAAAATGCCGAACTTTTAGAGCGATTTCACTGAGAAACATGCCCATGTAAAGACTATAGGAATTAATCCTGGCTATAAGCATAGTAGCCTGGAAAATTTTCCTGCCAAAAAAGTCTAGAGTCTTACATTCTCGCCCTGGAGGAGTAGAAGAGTGCCTTTTGGTACTCTTATCTTCTTCATTGCAGACTTCACCACAATAGAATGGTGAGGCAACTGGGTTTTTTGGAAACCAGGAGAAGGGGGGACACGGTACATGGTGTCCAACCTGCGAGAAGAAGGAGACAATGTTAGAGGAGCCTCCCATAAGTCCATCAAGTGTTCTTGAAGGATTTCATGGATAGGCAGGGTGACTGCCTCTTTAGGAGACTTAGAGTATCCTAAAATATCCAGTTTCTTTGATCTGGGTTCCTTTTCAGAGGATGAAGCAATAGAAAGACCTTTAGCTATTTCTATGATGAAGTCCTGAAAGGACAAATCCTCTGGTGGAGACATTCTCCTTTTAGGAGAAGAAGGCTCCTCAGGAAGATCAAGGGAGAACTCATCAGAATCATCAGAGGAGTTAAAATCCTCTGAAGAAGCAGAGTATCCTCTATGTGCTTCCAACGCACGATACGCATACCGTTCGGTATCGACATCGGGCGTACCGGGTATGGGATCGGTACCGGGCAAAAGCCCGGATCCGGCATGCGGAACCGATCTGCGTTTGGAAGACGATGGCCTCGGTTCCGGTATGGAAGCCATTACCGGAACCGGACCCGGTACCGCTGGCCACGGTACCGAGGGCGTAGCAGCATTAATAAAAGCCAGAATGGCCTGCTGCATGACTTGGACAGTATTGCCCATAGACGCCACTGCTGCCTGGATGTCGGTACCGGTATGGGCCGGTACCCCAGAGCAGCACAACAGGTGATCTGTCGAGGCCGCGCCATCGATGTCAACCTGTGACCCCATGATTGCTTTGGAGGCCGGAACCTCCCGCCGGGGTTTTTTGGCCTGGGCAGAATCCTCGAACTCAGAATTGAGAGCCTCTCGATCTTTAGAAAGAGATTTGCTTTTAGAGGATTTGCCCACTGGAGTTTTGGTTACCTGAGATCCATCCGGAGAGGAAGACCTGGATGACTGTGATGCTTCTGAAGGAAACAGCACATGGAACTTGTTGGCCCGGTTCTGCAATCCATGTTTCGACATCTGGGAGCAGGATGGGCAGTCCGGTATGGAATGGTCAGGTCCTATAAATTAAGACACCATTCATGGGTGTCTGTAACAGGAATGACAGCACTGCACTTGGTACACTTTTTAAAAGCAGGAACTGGCTTCTCCATGAGGAGAATTTGTGTAGGCCTGAAGGCCTAACAAAGTACCAAGCTGTGCTGAAGAAAAAAAAAATAATTTTTTTTTTTTTTTTTTTAAGAAAGAAAGAGAGACCGGCAGTACCGGTTTCAGAATGGGGAAGGCAGGTACGCGGTCTAAAGAAAACAATAAAATTAACAATTTCTTCAGCGGTGACAGGAACACGACCTGCTGGCTCTGCGGAAAAAAAGAAACTGACGAGAGCTGGTCAGGAAGGCGGGAAGGCAGCGCGCATGTGCAGTGGGAGGCCCCAAAAGCTTTTAATCTGAAAAGCTGGGGAGCTTTCCCGCGCGGGCTCCGTCGGTACCGACGTACCCATATGTGATGACTTATTCCTGCTTGTTCCTGGAGATAACATAGATCGGTTGGTTATAGCATGAAAAAAGTAGAAAGACTAGAGGACACGCAGTGAAGCTACAATGTAACCCATTTAAGACCAATAAGAGAAAATATTTTTTTCACTCATCTTGTAATCAAACTTTGGAATTCATTACTGGAGGATGTAGTAAAAGCTATGAGTGTAGCTGGATTTAAAAAAAGGTTTGGACAAGTTCCTGGAGGAAAAGTCTATAAACCATTATAAAAGAGGACCCAAGAAAACCACTGCTTGTCTCGGGACAAGCACTGTGGAACCTGTGTGCCTTTTTGGGAACCTGCCAGGTATTTGTGACCTGGATTGGCCACTGTTGGAAACAGGATACTGGGCTTGATGGACCTTGGGGTTTGACCCAGTATGGCATTTTTTATGTTCTTTGAGAACAGATGCTGGATTTCGGCGGAAGGGTGTGGATTTTCAGGAAGATGCTGGACATGGTTGGAGCATAGAAGGGGATGGGAGGATAGATGCTTGACACAGGTTGGGGGATAGATGCTGGCCATGGGTGGGGGAGATGGAGGACAGATGGTGAATATGGAATTAGGGTAGAGAGCAGATGCTGGATGTTAGTAGGAGGGCATGGAGGTGGTGGTCGAGGTCAGATGCTTGACATGGGATGTGAGTGGGGGATAGATGCTGCCAATCAAGGAGAGTTTTGTTTCATATTGGCTGGCCATAGTGGTAGGTTTTTAATTTACATTTTGTGAGCGTTTTAGACTTTGTAATTGTTTATTTATTATCATTTTTTATAGTAGTTCTCCTAGATGCCATTTGGTTTCTGGGTGTCTTCACTGATTCACTCCTTATCTCCTCCTTTTTTAATCTTTCTTTTAAGTGTATCATGTAGTAGTTTTTTACTCTCATATAATGGTCAGTGCCCATGGCACATCCTTCTATTCCTCCTCATCTCTCTTCCCTTCCTTTTTTCGTAATTTTACCTGTGTTTTTATTGTCTTATATATATTTTTGGCACAAGTATCTTAAGTTTAGCCTTTTTATATTGATGTATTTGTTTTTGTAATCCGCACTTTATTAATTATTTATTGCAACATATGTATTTTATCAGTGAGTTATCGCATTATAATTATTTATGTATTTATTGTTTTATCTGCTGTGATGGAATATATTTTATTATTTGCTTTTGTTTAATGTATTAACATATACGTTTTATTTGTTGTGGTTTTATTTAACATGTATATGAATGTTTTTTAGTGAGCCCTTAACCCCTGAGGAATTGGTGTACGAAACATGGCCTGTGTTGGGTTTGGCACACCTGATCCGTGGAACAATAAAGGCAATTTTAGAACTCCCTGCCACGTCTCTTGACTGGTTCCATGAAGTGAGGGGGGCATACATTTGCCACAGGGTGGGGGAAGTAGAAAGCAGATACTCGACATGGGTGGCATAGAAGGTGGGGAGCAGATGCTGAGCATGGGAGGAGAAAGCATAGTTACTCACCTGTAACAGGTGATCTCCGGGAACAGCAGGAGTTTACATATGGGGATCATCGTTACCGACGGAGCCTGCGCGGGAACGCTCCCCAGCGTCCAATTAGAAAGCTTTTGGGAGCATCCCACAGCGCCTGCGTGCTGCCTTCCCGCCTTTCCCAACTGCCTCTCTCCAGTTGAGTTTTAAAGCTGAGACAAAGAGAGAGAGAGGGAAAGAAAAGAAAAGAGAGATACAAGTCCAAGGGGAGGTGGGTGGGTTGTAAAGACTAAATTCCTGCTGTTCCCGGAGATCACCTGTTACAGGTGAGTAACTATGCTATCTCCAGGAACAAGCAGGAATGTAGTCTTCACATATGGGGACTCTCTAGCTACAGATGCCAGGGAGAGACCCCAGAAGTTGTGTGCCCATGTGAAAGGGCTGCACTTCCCCCCATGGATCTCTGGCATCCTACCGGGAATGGTGGGTAGGAGTTGATTAAGTATGGAACAGGTGTTGTAGAACAGCCTGACCAAACAAGGCATCCCGGCGGGAGTCCTTGTCTAAGCAGTAATGGGTTGTGAAGGTATGAACCGAGGCCCAAGTAGCTGCTCGACAGATGTCGTCACTAGACACAGAGTGTAGATGAGCCATTGAGGCTGCCATGGCTCTCACATTGTGAGCTGTGACATGGCCTTCCAGAGAAAGGTTCTTACTCTGATAGGTAAAAGAAATACACCGTGCAATCCAATTGGACAATGTTCTCTTGGAGACTGGAAGTCCCAAATGAGAAGGATCAAAAGCAACAAAGAGTTGAGAGGACTTTCTCTGTTGCTGTTGTCCTTTGTAAGTAAAAAAGCAAGTGCTCTTTTACAGTCCAAAGTATGAAGATTCCTTTCTGCATTTGAAGCATGAGGCCTTGGAAAAAAATACAGGTAGGTAAACTGCTTGGTTTAAATGAAAAGGTGAGACCACCTTTGGCATAAAGTGTGGATGAGTCCTAAGGACTACCTTATCATGATGGAACCTCGTATAAGGAGGATCAGCAACTAATGCTTGCAATTCAATGATGCGACGTGCTGATGTGATTGCAATGAGAAAGATAACTTTCCAGGAAAGGAATTTCAAGGAGGTAGTAGCTAAAGGTTCAAAAGGCGGCTTCATGAGCTGCCCAAGAACCAGATTCAGGTCCCATGCCACTGGTGGTAGCCTAATGGGAGGCTTAGTTAGAAGAAGGCCCCTCATAAATCTCGCTATGAGAGGATGAGAGGAAATAGGCTGCCCATTTAAAGGCTTTAAAGAAGCTGAAATAGCACTTAAATGGACTCTTACTGAGTTAGTCTTAAGTCCTGCTTTAGATAAATGAAGGAGATACTCCAGTAATGATTCCAGAGGTATCGCAAGGGGGTCAAGACCCTTCTGCAAACACCATATGGAAAACCTTTTCCACTTGAAAGCATAAGAGCGCCTTGTGGAAGGTTTCTTGGAAGCATAAAGGACATCCTTTACTTGTTGAGAAAGGTTAAGACCATGAAGGTCTAGGCTCTCAGCAACCAGGCCCTGAGATGCAGAGAGTGGGGATTGGGATGCCACAACATCTCGTCCTCCTGAGACAGGAGATCTGGAGCAGATCCGAGATCCAGAGATGGAGCTTGAGAGAGATGTAGGAGCAGAGGGTACCACACCTGCCGTGGCCAATGTGGAGCTATAATTATCATATGGCCTCTGTCTCTCTGAAGCTTGAATAGGGTTTTGGGAATTAGAGGAATGAGTGGAAAGGCATATAGGAAGTCCTGACCCCAATGGAGGAGGAAAGCATCCCTGGCCTGAGAACCCTGAGCTGGAATTCTGGAAAAGAATCAGGGAAGTTTGGCATTCAACGGACTTGCAAAGAGGTCCCCAAATTTGAAAAAAATTTGCTACCTGGTCTGCACGAAGAGACCACTCATGCGGAAGGAGAACTCGACTAAGTCTGTCTGCCCAGGAGTTTTGAATGCCTGGCAGATACACCGCAAGGAGATGAATCTGATGCTCTCTGGCGAGGGCCCATAGTCGCAAAACTTCGTTGCAAAGCGACAGAGAGCCTGTTCCTTCCTGCTTGTTTAGACAGAACATAGCTACTTGAATGACCATCTGAATTAGGACTGTCTTGTAGCTTAGCTGAGTGTGGAACACTCGAAGAGCAAGGAAGATTGTTCTGAGTTCTATGAGACTGATATGTAAGTGGGTCTCCTGTGGAGTCCAGGTGCCTTGGGTAGAGAGATCTTGCAGGTGAGCTTCCAACCCACCTGTGAGGCATCTGTTGTTAGAATGACCTGGGGTAGGGGGCTGCTGGAAAGGGGACCCCACCAACAGGTTTTGGGTTGACTGCCACCATTGTAGGGACAAAATAAGGCGACTTGTGTTTCTATTTTGTCAGACAGGCAGCCTGATGACTGAGTCCACTGAGTGGATAGAGTCTATTGGGCTGCTCTCATATGGAGGCGCCTATCATGTAGCCATCAATATACAAAACCCATTAGTCATACTATATATTCTTTTGTCGGAGCCTGCCGAGGGAGGGCTGGAACAGCATAACCAACCCCCACCAGACGGCAAACTTCTTTTATTTTATTTTATTTCTCACCCCAATAATGATGCATTAAACAGTCACTTATCTTTGATGAATATCGAAAAAACGTTTCTTGTTTTCTTCTAAGTTGCTAACTATGGGTACCTCTTCTATTGCCCCCTGGGCAAGAAGTAAACTGACCTCTTAACCCAACTGAGTGTTGAGTGAAGTTTGAGAATTGAACTGTCTTATCACGGTAGGAGGGGGCATGTTGAAGGAATGAAGCTTGTACCCCTCTCTTACAATGGAAAGAGTCCATTTTTCTGCTGTTATCTGCCCCCATCTGGGGGCAAAATGACACAACCTTCCTGGGATGGTGGAAGGCTCTGGCTCGTTGAGGGTCAGGAAGGCCAAGTTCTCTAGGTGGGAGTTAAAGCCCCTGTGGAGGCTGAGTCTGCTGGGCCGATTGAGGCTTAGCAGCCTTTGTTTTCCTTTGCTTTGGGGTCTGCTGTCCCTTTCGGGCAGACTGACCTGCGGAATGCACCTGCTGGGTATAGGAGGGGTAAAACCTGTTCTTTTTAGAGAAGAATGGTTTCTTATAGGATTTTCTCCTTGCAGGATCATCTGTAGCCTTGGATCCAAAGTGGTGTAATCAGCATCTAGCTCATTAGCTTTCTCCTGCCAATTTTTGCCAAAGAGATTTTCACTTGTGCAAGGGATATTCCCCAGTTTGTCCTGTATCCAGAGTTTTAAGTCAGATGCCTGGAGCCAGGCAATCCTACGAGCACCTATGGCAATGGCAGAGGTTCTGCTTATGCACTCAAAGTAGTCAAAAGCTGCACGATTAACAAACTTGGAAACATCCTGGGCATGTTGAAAAGTGTAAGATAATCCTGCCTCTTATCATCAGGAAGGAGAAGGCTCATAAGCTCTAGATCTCCTGTAACCTCCTTAAGGAACATTCCCATATATAAGATGTAGGAACTAATCCTGGCAGAAAGCATAGAGGCTTGCAAGGTTCAACGCCCAAAGGCATCAAGAGTCCTATATTCACGTCCTGGAGGATTAGATGCATGTCTTTTTGCACTCTTGATCCTTCTCATAGCTGACTCCACCACTATGGAGTGGTGTGGCAACTGAATTTTCTGAAATCCAGGACAAGGAGGTACTCGATACATGGTATCCAGTCTACGGGAATGAGAAGTGGTAAGAGGCGTTTCCCACATTCTTAACATGAGATCATGCAAGATCTCATGAATAGGCAAGGTAGCTGCCTCCTTAGGAGCTTTAGGATATTGTAAAATCTCCAACTACTTTGCTCTGGGCTCTGTTTCAGGAGCCACTGTAATGGAAAGACCTCTAGCTACCTCCCGGATGAAATCCTGAAAGGATATATCCTCTGGAGGAGACATCCTACGTTTAGGAGAGGAAGGCTCCTCAGAGAGAAGTACTCCGGTACCGACAGAGCTGTCAGAATCCTTAGACTCATCGGAGGATTCAAAATATCTCCTGTCCGGGTGCTCTTGCAAAGCACGATACAGGTACCGATCGAAGTCGGTACCGGAGGGGTCCGGTACCGGCCTGTCGATACCGGAGGAGATAGCATGACTCGGTGTCGGTAACACAGTCGCCGGTCGATGCTGTCGGTACCGGTACTGATATCGGTGCCGGAACTGGTGTCGATACCGGTTGAACTGTCTGAAGCGGTCCCGAAGGCACCGAAGCAGCAAGGAGAGCCGCCAGACTGCATTCAATAGCCAAGAACCTCTGGTCTACTGACGCTGCCGGTGCCTGGGTATCGGTACCGGACGAAGCGGCCGGTACCCCAGAGCATGGCATCAGTAGTTCTGCCGAGGTCGAGGCCTCGAGAACATCCTAGAGCCCCGATAGTGCTTTGGAAGCCGAAGCCTCCCACCTGGGCAATTTTGCCGGTACAAGTCCCTCAAGGGCAACACCAGAGGAATCTCAATGCTTGAAAGGAGATCTACCCTTTGAGGACTGGCCAGATTTATGTTTGGTTACCTGAGATCCATGGGAGGAAGACAAAGCCCTGGAAGACATCAATGCCACGGATGCTGCATCGGAGGGAAAAAGGGTGCTAAGCTTAGCAGCTCGGTTTTGCCGACCCCTATTCGACATCATCCCCCACAGGCAACACACTCCGAGATGGAGTGGTCAGGACCTAAACATTTGAGGCATCACTCGTGAGTGTCAGTGACGGAGATGGTACCGCCACACTTGGAACACTTTTTAAAACCCAATGTGGGTTTTTCCATGTTGAGGAAAATTTTGGCCTAGTGCCCAAAATGGCGCGTGGAACCTGAGAGAAAAAAAGGCTGGAAAATCCAGAAAAAGAAAGAGCAATTTAAAAAAAAAAAGAAAAGAAAAGAAAGAACCGGTGGTACCGGTATAGCGTCGAGGAAGGCAGACGCTACCACAAAAGAAGAATGAAAAATATGGGATAATTTCTACGGTGAAAGGAAAACGACCTGCTGGCTCCGCGGAAAACGAAAAACTGTAGAGAGGCAGTTGGGAAAGGCGGGAAGGCAGCATGCAGGCGCTGTGGGATGCTCCCAAAAGCTTTCTAATTGGATGCTGGGGAGCGTTCCCGCACAAGCTCTGTCAGTACCAACGATACCCATATGTGAAGACTACATTCCTGCTTGTTCCTGGAGATAAGGTAGATGCCGGACATGGGGCGGAGTAAGTGTAAAAGGGTAGATTCTGGGCATAGGGCCAAGATGGAGCTGGAGGGCAGATGCTGGGCATGGGAGAATGGAGGGTAGATGCTAGGCATGGAGGGAAGATAGGCGAGATGCTGGATGTTGGGAGAAAGAGAGAGAGAGGGGGGGGGGTGATGCTGGACAGAGGGAGGGAAAGAGAAGAGAGATCCTGGCACAGGGAAGGGGAAACAGAGAGGAGAGATGTGGACATGGGGGGAGAGATGGTAGACATGGGGAGGAGAGAGGAGAGATGTAGACATGGGGGGGAGAGAGGAGAGATAGTGACATGGGGGGAGGGGAGATGGTGGATATGAGGGGCGAAGAAAGAGGAAAGATGGTGGAGATGGGGAGGTTGAGAAAGAGGATAAGGAGAGGAACATGTGAAATGCTGGACATGGGGTGTGAGGAGAAACAGAAGGGAGATGTTGGACACAGGGGAAGAGAAAGAAAGAAGAATATATTGGACACAGGGGAAGGAACAGGGAGAGAACGGGAATGGTGGATACATTGAGGTGAGAAAAAGAGGATGAGATGATGAATGGAGGAGAGAGAGCGGAGGTTTAGGTTTAGGTTTATTAAAACTTGTTATACCGCTCGATACCGTAGGCGTCTGAGCGGTTTACAATAAATAAAATCAGGCAAGTTAGTTAAAACAAGCACTCGGCTGCAGAAAAAAGAAAGGAACGCCATCAAATCAAGAAAAGTAGAGGAGATAAGAATAGGAGTAAGCTAAAATCAGAAGCAATAATGCATGTGTACAAACAAGGGAGGAGGGGAAGGAGAAGACGAACATTCTGTGAAAGGACATGGTAACGAGGAGGGGGAAGGAATGGGCTAGGGAGGAGGATCAAACGCAAGGCAGAAAAGATGGGTTTTGAGTTGGGATTTGAATGTTTGGTATGAGCTTTCTGCACGGAGGGGGGGGGGGGGGGAAGTGAGTTCCAAAGACTTGGAACCAAGAAATAGAAAGCAGAGGAACGGGTTTGTTCTAGACGAGCATGTGTAGGGGAGGGAAGGACCATGCGATTTATGTGTACAGAGCGGAGGAGGCGGTGAGGGGTACGGAATTGTATCTGATTTGCCAGGTAGAGGGGAGTGCCGGTATGGATTATTCGATGTGCAAAGATTAGAAGTTTATACCGAATCCGGAAGGAAATGGGTAACCAGTGATATTGATAAAGAAGGGGTGTGACATGATCGAAACGTGATGCATGGGATAACAGACGGATGGCAGCATTTTGAACGCGTTGGAGACGAGACAGTTGGGACTTGGGTAAACCAGCAAAAGAGACATTACAATAATCGAGACGGGACAACACAAGGGTGAGCAGAAGGGTGGTCAGAGCAGGGGTAGAAAGGAAAGGGCGAACTGCTCTAAGTTGACGAAGAGAGAAGAAAGAGCGTTGAACAATTGAAGAAATGTGATCTTTGAAAGTATCGGAGTGATGAGACCAGGGGGATAGGCTGGGAGGAGAGAGAGGGGGCACAGGTGGGAGAAGGACTGCCAAAGGTGAACCAGATTACAAAGGATTTTGCCGGGTTTACTTGTAGAAAGTTAGAGGAGAACCAAGACATCACAGCAGTGATACAGAGATTGAGAGGGGAAATATCAGGGGAAAAAGAATCTGTGTGGTGAAGAAGAATAATGTCATCTGCATAATAATATGCAGAAATGCTAAACTGTTGGACCAGAAGGGCAAGGGGGGCTAGGAAAATATTGAAAAGAAGTGGGGCAAGAACAGACCCTTGGGGAACACCACAGGACAGGGGGGTGGTGGCAGAGGAAGAAGATGCAGAGACGACAGAGAAAGAACGACAGGATAGAAATGAATGAAACCACCGGAGAACCACACCCGAGAGACCAGCTTCCCGAAGACGGAAGAGGAGGGTGTGATGATCTACCAGGTCGAAAGCCGCAGATAGGTCAAGGGAGACAGCCAGGGTGACAAGACCGCGATCGTGAGCAATGTGAAGATCATTAAGAAGGGAGAGAAGGACAGATTCAGTGCTATGGCCAGGGCGGAAACCTGATTGACGGGGATGGAGAGTAAGGGAAAGCTCAAGATGGGAGGCAAGCTGAAAGAAAACCAATTTCTCAAGGAGTTTCGATAAGAAGGGTAGATTTGAGACTGGGCGCCAGTTAGAAAGAACGGAAGGATCAGAGGAGTGAGATTTCAAGATGGGACGGACTAATGCGTGTTTCCAGGTGGAAGGAAAAGAACCAGTGGAGAGACTTGAGTTGAGAAGGGAAAGGATATAAGGAGATAGGGCTAGGGAAGGTTCTAGAAGCCATTGTGAAGGGATAGGATCAGCTGGGCAGGTAGTTTTGCGAATAGTAGAGAAAGTCTTATTCAAAACATCAGGTGTTATGGGGTCAAATGAGGACCAGGAATGTGATAGTGCAGGAGTTAAGGATGGCGAAGAAAGGGGAGGAGGAGGAGGGGGCTCAGTGGGGGGAGAAAGAGGCGGCGGACATTGGGGAAAAGCTTGGCGGAGGGTGCTAACCTTGGAGACAAAGAAAGAAGCAAGGGCGGAGGAGTCCGGGAGAGCAGAGGTTACATTGGGAGAGGGGGAGGATGCAGAGTGCGAAGCTGTGAGGGAACGAAGGACTGAGTATAGCTGACGAGACGAATTCGAGGAGGAGGAAATGAGATCATTGTAATAATCACGCTTGGCCGTGTGGAGAAGGGTGCGATAGTGACGGTGGCAAGTATGGAAATCAGCAGAAGTGATAGGAGAAGGATGCTTCAGCCAGAGGCGTTCGGCACGACGGAGGTGCTTACGGTGTAAAAGTAAGCCGTGGTGGAACCAGGGGTAGTGTGGGAGGCGGGCGGCGGGGCGTGGTGAGGGCAAAGGGGAGCGGCAGAGTCCAAGGCAGAGGAGAGTGATGAATGCAATTTGTGAACCTGGACGTCAAGGGGGAGAGTGTCGAAGTCTATTGGGAGCGAGATGGCTGGGGAGGGAAGATGGTGGAGAGTATCAACAGTGCTTCGGTGGGAAAGCGTAGGAGAGGGGTTGGTATTGAAATTCGAGGAGGAGGCAACAAGTGGGACAGGAACGTCAAAGAAGAGACATACGTGATCGGTCCAGGGAAGAGAAGAGAAGGAAAGGGACAAGGGTAGGAAAGGGAGAGACACTGCAAAGGGGACGAGAGAAGGGGATAGATACTGGAGATAGGAGGAAGAGAGAAAAGTGATAGTTAGAGACTGGGGAATAAGAGGATGGAGAAGGAGACAGAGATGGGGAATAAGAGGGCTGTGTTATGGGTTGAAAAGTGGCAGATGCAGTAACAAGAGGGGGGATTGAGGACTGGATAGTATGAAGGAAGTGTAAAATCTGAGTTTGATAGGGAAAAATAAATGGAAGAAAGCTGAAAGTAAAAGACAGATGCCAGAGATGGAAGGAAGTGATAAAATCAGGAGGGAAGAGAAGTGGCAAATGCTGAGTTCTGATTGAAATGTCCTAATTTTGCTCTGCACCTATTGATGGGAGAGGGGTTTCTTTGTATGCAGAATATTATGTTAAAAAAGAAATAAAAGCGAGAACTACAGCACAGTTTGAAACATTAAAATAAAATTAGTTATAAGAATTTTATTTTGGTGTTATAAACTATGCTGTGGTTCTCACTTTTTCTTTTTGCTCCTTGGTATGTGATCACTTTGCATTTCCTTTATCTTTTGCAGAATATATATCAATATCAAATACCATGACGGTCCAGTGCATAGTATCAGGAGTCAATATGTTTTATATTAGATTCCCAGCCTATATAATTAATCTGCTACAATTTTTGCTGAATATACACATCATTGCAAGATTGGCCACTGTTGGAAACAGGATACTGGGCTTGATGGACCTTGGTCTGACCCAGTATGGCATATCTTATGTTCTTATGTTTGTATATTAAAAAAATTATATAGGCTGGGAAAATGTTGCTTTCTTTATTCTTGGAACAACTACCTGATCGGTTCCTGAATGAGGGGACTCCTGTTCCTGCTCCTCCATTTTGGCTCCTTGGGAGATGGGGGAGCACCTACTCCTTGCCTCAGGCAGAAGATTTACCATAGGCTTGATAAAGAAGAATTTCCAAGCACATCTTGACAAGCTACCCATACATGTTACATCTTTCAAACTCCAGAAGGAGGGTCTCATCTTTGGCATGAAGCAAGTACTACACCGAGCACTGGCAATAAATTTGAGAGACTGAGATCATACTCCCCATACCCAGGCTTAGAAGTGAGGTTCATGACTGTCATGGTATGCCCTGCAATTTATCCAGGTGTACTTGGAAATTGATTTTTATCAAACCTGTAGCACCAAGCACTGGAAATATTTCTGTATCTTTCTATCACGTTTTCATAGTCTTTAAATGAATTTCTTGATATTTCAGAATCTCCACAAGATCTTCTATTACCAATGCCATTCCTGTGTTTTTCTTCCTCTACCACTATGTCAGGTTTTCTTGCATGAAGCATCTTATCAGTTGGCATAGGAATGTCCCAGGCGATCACTGAATTATGCAGTGCATTCATGACTGGGTTCCAAGCCAGATCGCTTCATTGAACTCATGAAAACAGCCATATTAGTTCATGCATGGCAGCTCGTGACTTACTGTACAACTGTATTCCTCATTTTCTCCTCTGGTCAATAAAATTTGATTCAGTCAAAGCAAGAAAATAAAGTATGTTTGAAATCATCACCTAAGCAAGTTAAACAGCAGCTCTCATGAGTTGATTTAGGATCATTGCTAAGTATGTCTGTTAAAATAAAAAAACTGGTGGCTATGACCAATAATCCAGATTTCAGGACGAAAGTTCTGTTATAGGCTCATGAGGTACTGGGACTATTGCTACCAAGCAGACCTTGAATATTACTGTTGGTTTCTTTATCATTTATTTTTTTAATTTTTAACAAATTTACATAAGAACATGGGTAGATCATGTCACATCAGGAAAGATAACCACAAAAAGAAACATCTTTAAATTACAATTTAAGTATCTTAGCTTTAACAGTTTCTGTTAGAAATGTAACTAATAGCGTGCTACGCTTAGTAATTGTATCCGCAGAATCTTCTAAGAACGCAGTCAGAATTTGGCTCCCTTCTACCAGAAAAACTTCAAGGGACTTAAAAGCTACAGAATATAGAAACCTTGCATTATATCAATTGGCTCAGTTATCTTCAAAACCTCAATAAAATATTTAGCTAGAAGAATTTCAGAAGAGGGTCAATGCGTAACAGGAAAGTTAAAAAAAACCAAAGGTTTCTGGTACGTGTGGCATTCTCGGGAGATTTCAACCTATTCTGTATTATAAGAGAATCTTTTATATGTGCAACATTAGTTGTAAAAATAGATTGGAGTTGAGAGTCCACTGTAGCCAGAGGCCTGTCTAAAGCAAAACTTTAGAACAAGGGTTATAAGAACATAAGATATGCAATACTGGGTCAGACCAAGGTCCATCAAGCCCAGTATCCTGTTTCCAACAGTGGCCAATCTAGCTCGTAAGTATCTAGCAGACTCCCCAAAAGACACAGGTTCCTCAATGCTTGTATTGGGTCAAGCAGTGATATCCTGGGTACCTTTTAATAATGGTTTATGGACCGTTCCTTCAGTAACTTGTCCAAACCTTTTTTAAACCCAGCTACACTAGCAGCTTTTACTACATCCACCGGTAACAAATTCCAGAGTTTGATTACACGTTGAGTGAAAAAATATTTTCTTTTATTAGTCTTAAATAGGTTACCCTGTAGCTTCATTGCATGTTCCCTAGTCGTTTTATATTCTGACAACGTAAACAATCGATCTATGTTTACCCATTCCACTCCATTCATTAATTTATAGACCTCTAACATAGCCGTCTCTTTTCCAGGTTGAAGAGCCACAACCTTCTTAGCCTCTCTTCATAGGAATATCCTTCCATCCCCTTTACCATTTTGGTGGCTCTTCTCTGCACCTTTTCAAATAACGCTATATCCTTTTTAAGATACGCTGACTAGATTTGCACACAATATTCAAGGTTCGGTAGTACCATGGAACGATATAGAGGCATTATAATATCCTTTATTTAATTTTCCATTCCTTTCCTTATGATACCTAGCATTTTATTTGCTCTCTTTGCCACCACTGCACACTGGGCGGTGGGTTTCAACATGTTATCCACGATGATGCCTAAATCTTTTTCCTGGGTAGTGGTTCCCAATGTGGAACCTTGCATCGTGTAACCATAGTTTGGGTTGTTCTTTCCTAGGTGCATAACTTTGCACTTGTCCACATTAAATTTCATCTGCCATTTGGATGCCCAGTCTTCCAATTTATCAAGATCCTCTTGCAATTTTCCACAGTCCTCTTGGGTTTTAACAACTTTAAATAGTTTTATGTCATCTGCAAATTTGATAACCTCACTCGTTATTCCCTTTTCCAGGTCACTTATGAATATGTCAAAAAGCAGCGGACCCAGCACAGATCCCTGGGGTACTCCACTATTCACCTTTTTCCATTGAGAAAATTGGCCATTTAGCCCTACTCTCTGCTTTCTATCTTTTAACCAGTTCCTGATCCACAATAGTACACTGCCTCCTATTCCATGACTTTTTAGTTTCTGATGAGGGACCTTGTCAAAGGCTTTCTGAAAGTCCAGAGAGACAAAGGTGAATCGGTTGATATAGTGTATCTGTTTATTCACACCTTCAAAAAAACATAACAGATTAGTAAGACAAGATCTTCCTTGTCTAAAGCCATGTTGGCTGTCTCCCATTAAGCCATGACTATCTACATGATGAGTAATTTTGTTCTTTATAATGGTTTCTACAATTTTTCCCAGTACTGACGTCAGGCTCACCGGTCTGTAGTTTCCCGGATCACCCCTGGAACCCTTTTTAAAAATTGGTGTTACATTGGCGATTCTCCAATCTTCAGGTGTTACAGATGATTTTAATGATAGTTCACAGATTACTAATAGCAGGTCTGCAATCTCATATTTCAGTTCTTTCAACACCCTTGGATGTATATACCATCCGGTCCAGGTGATTTATACTCTTCAGTTTATCAAATAGTTGTAATACGTCTTCCCGGTGTCTTGATATTTCTTTCAATTCCTCTGCATTATCATCTTTAAATACCACTTCAGTTATGGGTAAAATCCCTACATCTTCCTCAGTAAAGACCGAAGCAAATAATTCATTCAGTCTCTCCGCTATAGCCTTGTCCCCTCTTACTGCCCCTTTTACCCCTCTATCATCTAATGGTTCAACTGACTCACAGGTTTTTTGCTACAAATGTACTTGAAAAAGTCTTTATTACGCGTTTTTGCTTCCACAGTAAGTTTCTTCTCAAATTCTCTCTTTGTCTGCCTTATTAATGCCTTGCATTTAACTTGCCAGTACTTGTGCTATTTCCAGTTTTCGTCGTTTGGCTTTTTTTTCCATTTACTGAAAGATGCATTTTTAGCAACAGCAGCCTCTCTGACCTCACCTTTAAACCATGCTGGCAGTTTTTTGGACTTCCTTCCACTTTTTTTAGGTCTGGGCTTCCAAGATAGTATTTTTAAACAACACCCAAGCTTGATGTAAGTCTTTGACCTTTGCCACTGCTCCTTTTAGTTTTTTGTTAACTATTTTCCTAGTTTTACCATAGTCTCCCTTTTGAAAGTTAAAAGGTAGTACTGTGGATTTCCTTACCATCCCTCCTCCATTAAGTAAATCAAACGCGATCATGCTATGATCACTATTGCCAAGTCCTCAGGGAACACTGAGTCTCTCTATTTTTCAGGATATGCATAAGAAATATTTAAATGCATTGCCTCCATTCTATGCAAATTTATCTCATTCATATTTATTGATGTGTGTTATTTTGATTCAAGATGTCACATTCTTGAAAACCTAACTGGCTGAATGCGCCCTAAAGATTGGGTTGAGAACTGCAGCTTTATAGTCTAAGGGGTATATTTACAAAGCAGCGATAGCGGCTTCCGAGCGATATCAGAGCCACAGGACCATTGAATTCAATATACACAAAAGACTGTGTATAAGTTGCATGATTTAGGGGTTTGTTTACTAAGCAGCGGTAGTAGCTTCCAAGCGATATCGGAGCCGCGGCCCCATTGATTTGGATATAAATGCTTTTAACTAACTAACTTCATAGGAGGGTGCCTTTGCAAACAGACTCTCTGTGGTATGCTTTATATCTCTTCTGCACAGTTAATGCAGGGGAAACTGTTTTTGAGGTGTGTGCTGTATTCTTTCCATCAGGACATCAAAGAGTAAGTAACAGATTGCCTTATCTTCAAAAGGAAAAATCACAGCAGAAGAAATACCAGACAGCCTTACTGATAGAGGCATACTAAGCCAAAATTACTTAAACGTCGTAACAACAGACAAATGTTCATCCCCTAGGCTCTATTTTCATAAGTGGGCTGATTATAGTTTTCTGCTGTATCTGGTTTGAGTCTCAAGATACCAAAGAATTATTTAAGAGCTACCACTCTCTTGATCTTGGTTCTTAGGTCAGGCAGTTCTGTCTTTCAGTTTTCTCTTCCCAATCATCTTAATTCTCTTTCATTAAAAACAGAGATTATCTTTTTAAGTATTTAATACACCATACTTAGAGGGTAATTTTATAAGGGTCACCTAGATATGTGTGTGTTTTCAAGCATGTATTTCAAAGCCTATTTTATAAAGTAAGGTATACTTTACTTTATTTAACAAAATAGGTTCGCAAGTGGTCAACAACACACGTTAAACCAAATGTGAGCACTTAAGACTACTCTATGGCAGGTGTAAATGCCTGTGTCCAGTGTAAGTTACAGTATTTTATAACTTACAAGCAGATATCTGTATTCCACCCAAACTCTGCTCAAACTTCACTCATGCACATGCCTACAGTGAAAGTACGTGTCATCAGTCGGAAATGCACACTTACAAAATTGCAACAACAACATGAAGGTTATTTTAGGAGCTCTAATTGCAATTTGACTATTTACATGTGCAAATTGCATCCATGTGTAAATGGCCACTTTAGAAAATATAAATGTTCAAAAAGAAATTCTATTTCAATTATACCATGCAAAAAGGATCCTTTATACCTACTAAAAATATGCAAGGGAGTAAACCTTTAAATAGAACCTCTTTAAATATTGCATTCCAATATTCCTTCCAACACGTCTCAATATTTAATTTAAGAAAGCTCCAACATCTTCACTATAACCAAAATATTTTCTGTCATCAGCTACATTTCGTCATTGCTCTTAAAACCATCATAATTCTTTACATCTTGAATCAAAATAACACACATCAAAATTATTGATGAAATGCAACTATTCTCCACCATAACCAAATCATGCAAACTTTGCACTTATCTTCACTTCTTTCTAGCAAAAATACATGCTGATCAATGATGACTTAATAGGCAAAAGGTTCTTTCAATAAACCCAATTTTAGAAAAGGCTCATTTTACATGTGGTTGTCCATATCACATCAAAAGTGCATGGGGGTGTGTTGGGGACGTGACCTGGGTAGACAACAAGTTAAAAAAATCTACACCTGCATTTCCCATTTCATATAGGGAAGGCACGTATCAGCCCACATCTGAATTTATACCTAATTCCCGACACAAATAGACATTTAAAAAGTGCTCATTTTGGCCAGTGCTTTTCAGGACGGATTGAGGGGGACATCCCTGTTTATTTACCCTACAAACTGAAAGCATATTTACTCACCTGTAACAGGTGATCTCCGGGAACAGCAGAAATTTAGTCTTCACATATGGGAATCGTCGGTACTGACGGAGCTTGTGCGGGAACGCTCCCCAGCGTCCAAGAGGAAAGCTTTTGGGAGCATCCCACAGCGCCTGCGTGCTGCCTTCCCACCTTTCCCAACTATCCCTCTCCAGTTGAGTTTAAAGCTGAGACAAAGAGAGAGGGAAAGAGAGAAAGAGAGAGAGATAGAGAGATACAACTTCTAGGGGAGGTGGGTGGGTTGTGAAGACTAAATTCCTGCAGTTCCTGGAGATCACCTGTTACAGGTGAGTAACTATGCTATCTCTAGGAACAAGCAGGAATGTAGTCTTCACATATGGGGACTCCCTAGCAGCAGATGCCAGGGAGAAGGCCCCAGAAGTTGTGTGCCCTTGTTAAAGGGCTGCACTTCCCCCCATGGATCTCTGGCATCCTACCAGGGATGGTGGGTAGGAGTTGATTAAGTATGGAACAGGTGTTGAAGAACAGCCTGACCAAACAAGGCATCCCGGCAGGAGTCCTTGTCTAAGCAGTAATGGGCTGTGAAGGTATTAACCGAAGCCCAAGTAGCTGCTCGACAGATGTCGTCGATAGACACAGAGTGAAGATGAGTCATAGAGTCTGCCATGGCTCTCACATTGTGAGCTGTGACATGGCCTTCAAGAGGAAGGTTCTTACTCTCACAGGCAAAAGAAATAAACTGTGCAATCCAGCTGGACAGTGTTCTTTTAGAGACTGGAAGTCCCAAATGACTAGGATCAAAAGCAACAAAGAGTTGAGAGGAATTTCTATGTTGCTGTGTCCTTTGCAAGTAAAAGGCCAAAGCCCTTTTACAGTCCAAAGTATGAAGATTCCTTTCTGCATTTGAGGCGTGGGGCCTTGGGAAGAATACAGGAAGGTAAACCGCTTGGTTTAAATGAAAAGGTGAGACCACCTTTGGCATAAAGTGTGGATGAGTCCTACGGACTACCTTATCATGATGGAACTTTGAATAAGGATAATCAGCCACCAACGCTTGCAATTCACTGATGCGACGTGCTGATGTGATTGCAATAAGAAAGATGACCTTCCAGGAAAGGAATTTCAAAGAGGTAGTAGCTAATGGTTCAAAAGGCAGCTTCATGAGCTGTCCAAGAACCAGATTTATGTCCCATGCCACCGGTGGTGGCTTAATGGGAGGCTTAGTTAAAAGAAGGCCTCTCATAAATCTCGCTATGAGAGGAAATAGGTTGTCCATTTAGAGGCTTGAAAGAAGCTGCAATAGCACTCAAATGAACTCTCACTGAATTGGTCTTAAGCCCCGCATTAGATAAATGAAGGAGATACTCCAGTAATGATTCCAGAGGTATAGCAAGAGGGTTAAGACCCTTCTGCGAACACCATATGGTAAACCGTTTCCACTTGAATGCATACGAATGTCTTGTGGAAGGCTTCCTGGAAGCATAAAGGATATCCTTTACCTGCTGAGAGAGGTTAAGACTGTGAAGTTCTAGGCTTTCAGCAACCAGGCCTTGAGATGCAGAGACTGGGGATTGGGATGCCACAGCATCCCATCCTCCTGAGAAAGGAGATTTGGAGCAGACCCTAATTCCACAGGCGGAGCTTGAGAGAGATGTAGGAGCAGAGGGTACCACATTTGCCGTGGCCAATGTGGAGCTATGAGAATCATATGACCTCTGTCTCTCTGAAGCTTAAACAGGCTTTTGGGAATTAGGGAAATGGGTGGAAAGGCATACAGGAAGTCCTGACCCCAATGGAGGAGGAAAGCATCCCTGGCCTGAGAACCCTGAGCCGGAATTCTGGAACAGAACCGGGGAAGTTTGGCATTCAGCGGACTTGCAAAGAGGTCTATGTCCGGGGTTCCCCAAATTCGAAAACCTTTGGCCACCTGGTCTGCATGGAGAGACCATTCGTGTGGAAGCAGAACTCGACTGAGTCTGTCTGCCCAAGAGTTTTGAATGCCCGGAGGGAGATGAATCTGATGCTCTCTGGTGAGGGCCCATAGTCGCAAAGCTTCGTTGTACAGCGACAGAGAGCCTGTTCCGCCCTGCTTGTTCACATAGAACATAGCTACTTGATTGTCCATTTGAACTAGGACTGTCTTGTAGCTGAGCTGGGTGTGGAATACTCGAAGAGCAAGGAAGATTGCTCTGAGTTCCAGGAGATTGATGTGTAGATAGGTCTCCTGTGGAATCCAGATACCCTGGGTAGAGAGGCCTTGCAAGTGGGCTCCCCAACCCACCTGTGAAGCATCTGTGGTTAGAGTGGCTTGAGGTGGGGGTTGCTGAAAAGGAGACCCCACCAAAAGGTTTTGGGGTGACTGCCATCATTGGAGGGACAAAATAAGGCGATCTGAGTTTTCTATTTTGTCTGATAGGCAACCTGACGCCTGAGTCCACTGAGTGGATAAAGTCCACTGGGCTGCCCTCATATGGAGGCAAGCATAAGGAATCACATGCATGGTGGATGCCATGTGGCCTAGCAACTGTAACATTTCTCGAGTAGTGAGGTAAGGTTTTAGCATTGCTTGGGAAGCTAACTGCACAATGCGAAGGCAGTGGAAGGCAGGCCCTTGTCTGTCTGGTATCCAGCAGAGCTCCTATAAACTCCAGGGACTGAGTGGGAGCAAGGTTGGATTTTGGGAAGTTTATGACAAGTTCCAAATACTGAAGGAAGTGCATTGTGCGAGAGAGAGCAACCCTGGCCTCTGGCTCTGAAGGGGCTCGAATGAGCCAATCGTCTAAGAAATGGAAGACGAATATTCCTAGGGTGCGGAGAAATGCTGCCACCACGCCATGCATTTTGTGAACACCCTTGATGCAGAGGCCAGGCCAAAAGGAAGAACTCTGTATTGGTAGTGCTTCCCTTGAAACAGAAAGCGAAGGAACTTTCGATGAGATGGATGGATGAGAACATGAGTGTACGCATCCTTGAGATCTAGAGAACAAAGCCAATCCTGACTCTGAAGGTATGGCAGCAGAGTTCCTAGAGAAATCATTTTGAACTTCTCTTTGAACGGGAATTTGTTAAATTCTCTGAGGTCTAAAATGGGTCTGTGTCCTCTTGTTTTCTTTGGAATAAGGAAATAGGGGGAGTAAAACCCTGTACCCTGTTAGGGAATGGGTACCTCTTCTATTGCCCCTTGGGCAAGAAGTACAGTGACTTCTTGACCTAACTGGTCATTGAGAGAGGTCTGAGAATTGAACTGTCTTACCACTGTAGGAGGGGGCATGCTGAGGAAATGAAGCTTGTACCCCTCTTTTACAATAGACAGAGTCCAATTTTCTGCTGTTATCTGACCCCATCTGGGGGCAAAATGACATAACCTTCCGGGTATGGTGGAGGGTTCTGGGCCGTTCAGGGCCAGGAAGGCAAAGTTCTCTAGATAGGAGTCAAAGCCCCTGTGGAGGCTGAGTCTGTTGAGCCGGTTGAGGCTTAGCTGCCTTTGTCTTTCTTTGTCTAGGTTGTTGCTGCTGTCCCTTTTGGGCAGACTGATCTAAATGATGCCCCTGTTGGGTACAGGAGGGATAAAATGTCTTCTTTTTACTGAAGAATGGTTTCTTAGAGGATTTTTTCCTCGCAGGATCAGCTGTAGATTTAGACAATCTATCCAGAGTGATATTGTTAGCATCTATCTCATTAGCTTTTTCCTGCCAATTCTTGCCAAAGAGAGTCTCTCCTGTGCAAGGAATATTCCCTAGTTTATCCTGTACCCAAATTTCCAAGTCAGATGCCTGGAGCCAGGCAATCCTACGTGCACCTATGGCAATGGCAGAGGTTCTGTTTATGCACTCAAAGCAGTCAAAAGCTGCACGATTCACAAACTTGGAAACATCCTGAGTATGTTTGACAAGGGCGAGGTAATCTTGCCTCTTACCATCAGGAAGAAGAGGGCTCATAAGCTCTAAATCTCCTGTGACCTCCTTAAGGAACATTCCCATATATAAGATACAGGAACTGATCCTAGCAGAAAGCATGGAAACCTGGAAGGTTCGACGTCCAAAGGCATCAAGAGTCCTACACTCATGTCCTAGAGGATTAGATGCATGCCTTTTTGCACTCTTTATCCTTCTGATTGCTGACTCTCCCACCATGGAATGGTGTGGTAATTGAGTCTTCTGAAACCCAGGACAAGGAGGAACTCGATACATGGTATCGAGTCTTCGAGAGTGAGGAGATGTGGTTAGAGGTGTTTCCCACATCCTTAACATGAGGTCATGCAAGATCTCATGAATAGATAAGGTAGCTGCCTCCTTGGGAGCTTTAGGGTATTGCAGGATTTCTAATTCCTTTGCCCTAGGCTCTTTTTCAGGAGCCACTGTAATGGAAAGACCTCTAGCTACCTCCTGGATGAAATCCTGAAAGGACATATCCTCTGGTGGAGATATCCTGTGCTGAGGAGAAGAAGAATCCTCTGGAAGAAGTACTCTGGTATTGGCAGAGCTTTCAGAGTCTTCAGACTCATCCGAGGATTCAAAGTATCTCCGATCCGGGTGATCGTGCAAGGCATGGTACCGGTACCGATCAAAGTCGGCATCGGAGTGGTCAGGTACCTATCTATCGATACCGGATGGATACGCATGACTCGGTCCCGGTAGAATACCTGCCGATGTCGATGCAGTCGGTGCCGGTAGTGGTTGAATTGTCTGAAGCAGTTTCAAGGGTATCGAGGCTGTGAGAAGAGCCGCCAGACTGCGTTCAATAGCCAAGAATCTCTGGTCTATATTACGCTGCCGATGCTTGGGTATTGGTACCGGAAGAAGCGGCAGGTACCTCAGAGCATGGCACCAGTAGTTCTGCTGAGGTTGAAGCCTCGAGAACATCCTGGAGCCCCGTTAGTGCTTTGGAAGCCGAAGCCTCCCGCCGGGGTAACTTTGCCGGTGAAAGTCCCTCAAGGGCAATGCCAGAGGCATATCGCTGTCTAGAAGGAGATATACCCTTTGAGGACTGGCTAGATTTATGTTTAGTTACCTGAGATCCATGGGAGGAAGATGAAGGCCTGGAAGACGTTGATGCCACGGAGGCTGCATCGGAGGGAAAAAGGGTGCTAAGTTTAGCAGCTCAGTTCTGCCGGCCCCTTTTCGACATCATCCCACAGGCAACACACTCAGAAATAGAGTGGTCAGGACCTAAACATTTGAGGCACCACTCATGTGTGTCGGTGATGGTACCACCACACTTAGAACACTTTTTAAAACCCGAGGCAGGTTTTTCCATTCTGAAGGAAAAATTGGGCCTCGTGCCCAAAATGGCGCGTGGCACCTGAAGAGAAAATTACTGGAAAGACTCCAGAAGAAAGTTTTTTGTTTTTTTAAAAGAAAAGAAAGAAGAACCACCGGTGGTACCGGTGTAGCGTCGAGGGAAGGCAGACGCGACCACAAAAAAGAAGAATAGAAGGGAATTTTTTCTGCGGTGACAGGATGTGCGACCTGTCGGCTCCACGGAAAATGAAGAAATGGAGAGGGACAGTTGGGAAGGCAGCATGCAGGCGCTGTGGGATGCTCCCAAAAGCTTTCCTATTGGACGCTGGGGAGCGTTCCTGCGCAGGGTCCGACGGTACTGACGATACCCATATGTGAAGACTACATTCCTGCTTGTTCCTGGAGATGTTAAAATAGGAGATTTTCCATAGGTGATTTAAGATAGGTTGCACATCTAAGTTGGCAAAATGGTTCAGGTACACGTGTAAATGCTTGAACTTAGACAAGCAAGTTGCCAGGTTTACTCCATCGATTTTCACTATGGAGGTCATTCCAGAAGAAGGGGAGGGGAGAAGGGGGAAGGAAGAGAGGAGAAAGGGGAAGGAGGGGAAAGGGGGAGAGAGGGGAAAAAAGGAGGAATTTTGCAGCTCTATTCTGAAGGCCCCTTTTGGTCATCCTTGTGCAGGAGAGACACTCCGTTGGACAATGTTCAGGACCTAAATATTTAGACACCAATCATGAGTGTCGGTGACGGAAATGGTACCACCACAATTTGAGCATTTTTTGAAACCACTAGCTGGTTTCTCCATGCTTGAAGAAAAGTGGACCTAATGCCCAAAATGGCGCCTAGCATCAGAAACAGGGGAAAGACCCCTGAAGAAAATACAAGGGTTTCTTTAAAAGAAAGAAGAAGAACCACCGGCGGTACCGGTAGGTGTCGAGTGAAGACAGATGCGACCACAAAAAACAAAGAATAAAAGGAAAATTTTCTGTGGTGACAGGGTACACGTCCTGTCGGCTCCACGGAAAACGAAGAACTGAAGTGAGAGAGGTACAGAGGCGGGAAGGCAGCACGCATGCGCTGTGGGATGCTCCCAAAAGCGTTCCTATTGGATGCTGGGGAGCGTTCCCGCGCGGGCTCCGTCGGTACCAACGATACCCATATGTGAAGACTACATTCCTACTTTTTCCTGGAGATTATTAAATGCACCTGTGTTCAACTGTCAGTACTCACATGACTTGAATCAACCAATGAATGACAACTCTAATATTTAAAATGGCCACATTCACTCCCTGTTCAATTTTCACAATGGTGAAGACAAGACAGCTGCCTGAGCAGAAAAGCCATTATCACCAAACATCAAACGGGTACAAGGCCATCCCCAAAGACCTTGGATTCCACTGTCTACAGTTCGCAATGTTATTAAGAAGTTTTCTGCTCATGGAACTGTCAAGAACCTCCCAGGACGTGGTAAGAAGAGAAAAATTAATCCAAGAAGATTTTGAAGGTTAGTGTGAACTGCTGGAAAAACACCATGAACAACATCCAAAGAGTTTAAGGCTGACCTGGAGCAATCTGGAGTGGTGGTTTCAGCCTGTACCATATGCCGCACACTAAACAAAGGAGGATTTCATGGGCAAAGGCCAAGAAGGACCCCACTTGCTCAAAGACAGACATAAAAAGGCACAGCTGATCTTCGCTCAAACCTACCTTGAGAAACCACAGTCCTTCTGGGAAAATGTTCTGTGGACAGATAAAACCAAAGTTGAGTAGTTTGGAACAAAATGTTCTACCCTGTGTAAGAAAGCTAGATCTGGGTCGAAAGTCATGTGTCCTCCAGCAGGACAATGACCCAAAACATACATCCAAAAATACAAAAGAATGGTTAAAAAGGAAAAAATGGACTGCTTTAAACTGGTCAACAATGAGTCCTGATCTCAATCCATTTGAGAACCTTTGCAAAAGAGCTGAAATCTGCCATTGGTAAAAGGAATCCTGAAAACATTTATGAGCTGGAACAAATCGCAGTTGAAGAGTGGGATTAACTACCAGCAGACATATGTACAAAACTTATAGATGGCTACAAGAAAATTTGGAGACTGTCATCACTGCCAAGGATTGTGCAACCAAATATTAGTGAAAGGTGCCATTAATCCTGTCTGGGTCATATTTTGTTTTTTTCTCAGAAATTACTACATCTAAATTGCACAGACATCCTTTATTTTGTTGTATACATTTGAACATACTAGTAAAATATTATCACATATAGTTGGAATATTTCCAATTATTTCTCAAGATATTGTACACATCATACCTAAAATGCAGGAGTGCCAATAATGTTGACCACAACTCTATGTGAATATCATGTGCTCATAATGTCATAGGGGGTTATTCTGTCGCACAAATAGCGGGAATGGACATCCACCCCTGCTATTCGTGCCTTCCCCGCCAGAATCTAATTTCCCTGCCGGCTGTGCAGGGAAGTTAGACGGGGGCAGGGAAGGAGCAGCTCAGGGCGGAGTCTGGACGGGCGGTGGGCGGTCGTTGGCCCTGGACGTACAGAGCCAATTCTAATGTCGGCCCTGTACGTCCAGGGCTGGCAACTTGTTCAGGGAGGTTATTCCACCTCTGAGGTGGAATAACTTCCCTGGAATTTGGGCCTGGGGCGCGGATGGGGCAGGGAGGGGGCCAGAGGACATTCCCCGCAGCCTGACCCTGGCCTTAGGAGGTCAGATCGAGGGTCAGGCTGCAGGGAAATCACCTTTGTAGTCCAGTGGCCGGCATCACGGCTTTTAAATGCATAGTCATTTTGGATCTTTCCCTGCACATTCTTCACTTATTCCTTCTGTTCTTGTAACAGTTGTAGTATTATGCTGCATTTTTGTCATTGCTAGAGTCACATGATCCTGTTTTTCCCCTCTAGGCGAGCTCTCTTGCTTTTCTTCATTTCTAACGCCAGCTGCCCTACTTTTTTTCCCATCTTTCAATTCTATAATTGCTTTTTCCCTGATTTGCTCAAAGCGCCATTACTGTAAATTTAGGTATCTCTGTAATAAGCTGCATGAAAATCATCATGGCAACATGAGTTACATGCCATTGTTACACTGGGCTTTGATGCCCGATGTACAAATAATGAGATGCACAATGCAATACTATGTGAAAAACAGAATGATCACAATAAAGCCACCATGTTAGGAAGCTCAGGTTTCCCTGTGCTAGAAGCCTATAGTAAAAGGGCCAGCTAGCCACGCCCCAAAAAAGAACCAGGCAGTCCCAGGCTCACCCATAATAATACCAGGCCTAAGTTTTGCAGCCCCTGTTAGCCTCCTTACCTATGCCTCTAATACAATACTGAGCCTTCTGGGGACCACTTGCCCAGGGTGGATTGAAGAAAACTATTGGTCTGTGGGAAGATTCTTTTTGAGTACATGCTAAACACCTAATGAAAAGGGTGAATCATCTTCCTTTTTGACAGCCCATGAGCTCCCTTTCCCCCTGTTACCTTTAAGGGGGCAGATCTGATGTGGCTTCACCAGCCCACCTGGGGTTGCCTAAACACTCAGCCAATACGCACTTCACTCAACCTCCCTTTCCTGAGGTATAGTTAATTTTACTCTAAGTCTCATAGGTATCAATATCCAGTATCTAGCGCTAAATACTAAATAAATAAAATCTAATGAGGTCATTTAAATGCCTGCTACTGTTATTGTCAATTAATGCACATGCAAATACCACATACTGTGTATATCCCATAGACACAGTTCATTAAGAACACACTAAATTGGCCTAGGGAACTCTTCAAAATTGTAAATCCTTAGTAAGAGCTCCCAACCCTGAGAGAATGCATACTAACACATCCCACAAACACTAGCCAATTTCTACCAGAATAGGCTAACTAGCCACAACCCTACAGCATCAGCACTAGATAGCAGCAATAAAGAGTAGTTACTCACCTGTAACAGGTGTTCTCCAGGAGCAGCAGGAATCAGTCCTCACATATGGGTGTCATCAGCGCCCATGAAGTCCCAGCGGAGCATTTCTCCAGCTTTCTATGAAAGCCTTTGGGAATGCAGGCACGCATACGCGGTTCCCTTCCCGCCTAAAGGTGCCATCTTACCTCAGTCAAATGACATAGTTAAGAACAGCACACAAAAATGAAAAAATAAACTATATACAACTGCAACTCCCAGGGGAGGAGGGAGGGTTGTGAGGACTGATTCCTGCTGCTCCTGGAGAACACCTGTTACAGGTGAGTAACTACTCTTTCTCCAGGACCAAGCAGGAAGTCAGTCCTCACATATGGGTGACTCCCTAGCTCTGGGCTACCGAGGAACCCAGGCTGAACAAGAGTACTCCCTCTAGTCTCAGCAGCAAAGAAAGGCTTTTCAAGGACACAACCTCCACCGGTAGCCCAACAGAGGGCAGGAGGGCAGGAGTTGCCTAAACCTCAAAGAGATTCCGGAGTACTGCCTGGCCAAAAGCACTGTCCCTATGGGATTCCCTCTCCAGAAAGTAATGGGCCGCAAAAGTCTGGCTTGAAGACCAAGTTGCAGCCCTGCAGATGTCTACCAAGGGCACAGAGCGGAGATGAGCCACTGAGGCAGCCATCGCCCTGACACGATGGGCCGTGACCCTACCCTGCAAAGGAAGGTCAGCCACCTTGTAAGCCCAGGTGATACAGTCAGCCACCCAGATGGACAAAGTACGCTTGGACACAGCCAACCCCAACTTATTGGGGTCAAAGGATATGAAGAGCTGAGTAGCCCTCCTATGCCCCTGCGTATGGTCAAGGTAGAAGGATAAGGCCCTCCTACAGTCCAGGGTATGCAGGACTGGCTTCAGCCTGGCTTGCATGAGGCCTAGGGAAGAATGTTGGAAAAACCACCTCTTGAATGAGGTGGAAAGAGGAGACAACCTTTGGGAGGAACTTGGGATGAGTCCTGAGGACTACCCTGTTCCTATAAATCCTGGTGTAAGGCCTATCACAGACCAGGGCCTGAAGCTCACTCACTCGTCTAGCCGAGGTAAGGGCTATCAAGAAGAGTGTCTTCCAGGATAGGAAGCGTAGTGGACAAGTAGCCATCGGCTCAAAAGGTGGGCGAGTCAATTGCTGCAAGACCACATTCAACTCCCACTCAGGGGCAGGAGGACGGATTGGAGGCTTGAGCAAAATCAAGCCCCTTAGAAAGCGGGACACCAAGGGGT
Source organism: Ichthyophis bannanicus (assembly GCA_033557465.1). Lineage (NCBI taxonomy): Eukaryota > Metazoa > Chordata > Amphibia > Gymnophiona > Ichthyophiidae > Ichthyophis > Ichthyophis bannanicus. Next base: position 556,689,122 of record CM066034.1, on the reverse strand, counting down.
GACCTGACAGAGAATGTCCCTCCACCAGTGAGTGGTGAGCTGCTAGAGCTGAGAGGTGGACCCGAACAGAATTGGACTTAAGTCCCTGATTTGATAAGTGCAGTAAGTACTGAAGCACTACTGGCACAGTACAGGAGAAGGGATCTTCTGTACGTAACTGACACCACACAGAAAATCTTTTCCATTTGAGAGCATAGGTTTTCCTAGTGGACTGTTTTCTAGAGGCAAGGACAACCTCCTCAACTTCCTGAGGTAGGCCCCAGGGAGCCAAAACTACCCTTGCAGTCTCCAGGCCATCAAATTGAGAGCTTTGAGATTGGGGTGCAGAAGGGAACCCTGCTCCTGTGAGAGAAGGTCGGGTTGCAAACCCAGAGGCAGTGGGGGATCCACCACCAGTTGAAGCAGAAGAGGAAACCAAGGCTGTCTCGGCCACCTGGGAGCCACCAGCAGGACCGAGGCCTTGTCCTGAAGAATTTTGAACAGAGTTCGGGCCACCAAGGGTGTGGGAGGAAACGCATACAGGAGGCCCTGAGACCAGGGAATCAGAAAAGCATCTGCTGCTATTCTCAGAGGATGCGGTTGCCTGGAGCAGAACTTTTCAATAATTTAGGTCTATTTTGTAGAGGATACAGTCACTTGCTGAAAATATAATACGTTCCTCCAAACTACCGTCTTGAACTAGTTATCTCTTGAGATGTATAATTCTTCCAACTGTTTTATAACTTATAAGTGTATTTTAATTAGAACCGGGTCTCATACAATTATCAGTACGTATTATGGGATGAAATCCCCTCTGTAATTATTTTGCATCAATGACCACAGTTCATTAATTGGTTCCTGAACTCTAGCATTCGGATCTGCTGATTAGCATGGTCTTTAAACTTCCAAGTTCACATTGATATAGTATTATGCAAGAATGCAAGAAGTAACAGGAACTTAACTTTTGGTTGATCTCATCTGTGCGTTGGTGAAAATGCAGTGTATAGCCCCTGCGGACTATCTCCAACACCCAACTGTCCCCGGTGATAAGGGGCCACTGGTGGGCAAAGAGGGCTAGGCGACCTCCTGTGCAAGGTTGGGAGAGCAGGGATGGAGAGGCTATGCTCAAGGAGTCAAAAACCCCAACCCTGCTGAGTGGGAGCAGGGGCCAGAGGCTTGGGGGTCCTCTGCCTACGGGGCCCATTACCCTGCCCCTTGGCTTGCTGAACCTGAGGGGCAGCTTGGGCAGCCTGATATTGAGGGTACTGTTTGTAGGCAGTGCCCTTCCTCGGGTAAAAGGGCTTTTTACCCGAGCCCTTCTTTTTATGAGAAGGGGCAGAGGTCTTCCTAGACAGCCTTGTCCGTGAAAGGTGCTCTGTTTCGAGCTGAGCGGCCTTCTCGGTCATGGGCTTGCCAAAAAGGTTTTCACCTCGGCAAGGGACATCGACCAACTTGTCCTTAACCCATGGCTCGAGGTCCGATGACTGCAGCCATGCCTGGCGTCGAGCCGCGATGCCGGCTGCCGCAACTCGTGCCGAAGCCTCGAAGCCATCGTAGGCGGCGCGGGACATGAACTTCGAGCAGTCCCGAATCCCCGAGGACAAGGACTTAAATCTCTGCAAAGGTTCCCCGGAGAGACCAGCAGAGAATCCGGCCAACTCCTTGGCCAGGTCCCGCAAGTACATGCCCATGTACAGCTGGTACGACTGGACACGGCAAGCAAGCATCGAGCCCTGGAAGCACTTTCTACCGATGCCATCAAGGTTTTGGGCCTCCCTGCCAGGGGGCACTGCGGAGTGCATCTTCTGGCTCTTCAGACGATGCATGGCCGATTCCACAACCATAGAATGGTGTGGTAGCTGTGCCTTCTGAAAACCAGGGCTCTTCCTGAGTCGATAGATCGAGTCGACTCACTTGCTCGGAACCGGCGCCGAGGCCGGTGCCTCCCACATACGGAAGAGGAGCCGTTCCAGCATCGGAGGAACCGGGACAGTAAAGGCCTCCTTCGGAGGAGAGTCATACTGCAGCACCTCGAGCCTCGGCAGTGGCCATATCCCGGACGAACTCTGAGAACCGAGTATCCTCCGGAGGGGATCTACTCCGGGGCTCAGACTGTGGCGAGTCAGACGGGATGCACCGAGTCTTGAACGTATCGGGAGACTCCTCGTCCTCTGTCTCCCAGGCAGACTCGTCCGAGGAGGAGTCAGGGTCCGACCCCGCGGGGCCCTGGAGCACCCGCCCCGACGCCCTCGGCACCGGTGTCGACGCCCTCAGTCCCGAACGGGAGGTCGAGGGAGACCGCGACCGAGGTCGACTTCAAGCCATGATGGACTCGAGTATCGGCTTGGTCTCCGGGGTCGACTTCGAAGTCTATGTCCCGGTGGTCGGGGCAGATGCGCCAGACAGGCTGGCCATCAGTGCCTGCTGCTGCTCCATGAAGGCAGACAGTCTGCTCTCCAAGGCTGTCAGCCTGAGACTCCGCTCGGGAGACACAGCAGCCACCGACTCGGGTCCCGGCAGCGCTGTGCCCGACGTCGGCTCTCTGGGAGGAGAGTCCTCGAGGACTACGGGGCTTACGTGTCCAGCAGACTCCGGCTCCACGTGAGGAACTTTGGCAGGCTTCTCTTGTTCCACAGGCCCGGGGCGACAGTCGGGGGTCTTAGACCTGGCCCTCGAGGAGCCAGGGACCTCCTCTGATGACGCCCTCGCGAGCCGCTTCTTCCTCTTCCGTTCCCGGTCGAGGGACCCCCTGTCTGAGGAGCTTCAACGGCGCTCGGGATCGGAATCCCGAGATGTCGAGGCCTCAGACGAGGTCCGGGCCCAGCCGGAGGCTGAGTAAGAGAAAAGCCTTTCTTTCTGCTGCTGGCGACTTCGGAGTGCCTTGGAAGACATCTTCCCACATGGCCCGCACGACTTAGGGTCGTGATCAGGGCCAAGGCACCGAAGGCAGCAGTCGTGTGTGTCGGTGAGAAACATTAATTTCTTACACCGATCACACTTTTTGAAACCACTGGAAGCCATTGGGGAAAAGACAGTCCCCGCGAGGTCAAAGGACCGGCCTTCCAGGGAAAAATGGAAAAAAGGGCGCGAACGCCAGCCACAAAGGGCAAAAACCGAAAAAGAAGAATCGGGCTCGATACCGGTGTACCGAACACGGCGGGAGGGGACATCAAACCGGAAGAAAAAATAGCGATAATCGCCAAAAAAAATCTACTTTTAACCGGGAGGACAGGATTCACGTCCGGTGGGCTTCTCGGAAAAAAAGAGACTGAGGTAAGATGGCACCTTTAGGCGGGAAGGGAACCGCGCATGCGTGCCTGCATTCCCAAAGGCTTTCATAGAAAGCTGGGGAAATGCTCCGCTGGGGCTTCATCGGCGCTGATGACACCCGCTGGGGCTTCATCGGCGCCGATGACACCCATATGTGAGGACTGACTTCCTGCTTGGTCCTGGAGAACACCACTACTACACCATGGTAATCATTCTCCCCAGTGAGGGTCATTACAGAACAGGAATAAGACCTTTGGAGATGCGCGTAGACGTTTTTCTAGCAAAAATGTCTATGACCTGTCACGCTGCCACCACTCGCCTCTAGGTTAGAGGGGCGTGGATTATTGAAGGAACTTTCTCTGTATGCTTTTTCAGCTTTTTTAAAAACTATTTCCCTGAAATGCCCTCTGGGAAATGTAGTCCTTATTCAGCTGTATGAGTGCACCATGCAGAAAGCTGTAGTCAGGCTCAAGTAGGTAAGGCAAATGACAGAAATTTATTATTTTTATATACACAATGGTTCGATCATACCACACATAGGATTGTTGGTTCAGGACTCTTGGAAGCAAAAATTGTCCAAAACATATCCAACCACAAAATGTAGTTTGAAAGGTTCTCTCTATTGCAGGATACACAGTCTTTACCAGCAAGCCTATTGTATTCCCTTCTTAGCCTTGCTGGCTAAAGCACCAAACAAAAAGCACATTTAAAGTCTGTGGTAAACTTCCCCTTTATAAACACATGGGGCTCTCAGCCACCCTGCTTGTGGAATAAGGGTACCTTTTCTCTTGGAAGACCTTCTTTCAGGACTGGCTTGCTTTCTCTACGTTCCCCAGGTTTATAGCTTGGCACAAGGAACAGTCCATGGGAGTGTCCTCCTCAATCAGCTTCACCTTGGACTCTCCCAGCTGCATAGGCTCTGACTCCCCGTCCTGCTCAGCATGCTCAGCTAACAGCCTCTCGGGGGATCTTGGAGTCTCTCTTGTTCCTGGCTCCAAACTCTCCTGCAGCTGTGCTACGTGCCAAATAGCACTCTCTCCAGCTGGAAGGTCCATTCCTCTGCTCTGCTCAGCCTGGCTTCCTGCTTCTCCTCTCCTCCTTTCTACTAAATCATACTCTGCTCTGGGTTTATACTTCCAGGGCTCTAGCTCCAACCCCACCCTACTCCGTTGACGGCAATCAGCCTGACTCCGGGCACCTGAGTGCTTGAAGCATTCACTGCCTAAAGGGTTCTGAGCCTTGTATCCTCTCCCCTTCATTCCACTAGGGGGAGCCTGAAATGTTTTCCACATGGAAATTTTCTGATCCCTGGAGGTATTTATGGCTTTCCTACCCTGTCTTGGTAAAAGGGGGCCCTTTACTAGGGTGAATTCCCTGTCTCTTTGTCCTCCCCTGGACTCTGGATAGGCCTCCTTGCCACAGACCATATTCGACTTTAACGAAGCTTGGCAGCGTGCACCGATTCCAGCCACCGCTTACTTGAGCCGCCGACTCGAACCCGTCATAGGCCGCTCGAGCCATGAATTTGGAGCATTCACTGACTGCTTTGGCCAGGTTCTTGAACGGCTGCAAAGGTTCCTCAGAGAGACCAGCCGAGAACCTGGCGTGTTCCTTCGCCAGGTCTCTAAAGTACATGCCCATGTACAGCTGGTAGGCCTGGATGTGGCCGATGAGCATTGAGCCCTGGTACCACTTTCTGCCGAGGACGTCCAGGGTGTGGGCTTCCCTGCCGAGGGAGCACCAAGGAGTGCTTTTCAGCAGACGCATGGCCTACTCTACCACCATGGAATTATGCAGCATCTGTGACTTTTGGAAGCCCGGCTCCGGCGGATTTGATACATCGAGTCGAGCCATTTGCTCACCACCAGCACCGAAGTTGGTGTCTCCCACATTCGGAGCATCAGCCATTCCAGTATGGGAGGGATGGGCACCGTGAGCGATTCCTGCGGAGAGGCCTCGTATTGGAGGATTTCCTACTCATCCACCTGAGGGTCCTCCTCCAACTCGGTCGGGAAAGTCAGGGCCTTAGACATGTCCTTGAGAAAATCATGGAAGCCCATATCCTTGGGCGGGGACTGCCGTCAAGGCTCCGAGATGAGAGAGTCAGATGGGACATTGCGACGGCGATCAGGGGACTTCTCGTCCTTTGTCTCCCACTCAGGGCAGTCCTTCGAGGACTCTTAAGAGGGCTGCTCCACAGGCCTAAGGACCTTGAGAATTAGCTCGGCCTCCAGGGATGTCTTGCACGTCAAGAGCCTGGTGGTTGGGGCGGATGATCCGGTCGTGCCAGACAACAGCGCCTGCTGCTGGTCCATGAAGGCAGACAAACTGCGCTCCAGGGCCACCATTCTGGACTCCAAACTAGAAGGCTTCGCAGACTTTGGCATGGGCACCGAGGGACTCAACGAGGACAGTGTCTGGGGACCGTGGTCAGTCCGCGGTTGGATCTTTCCAGGGGACCTTTGCAGACCACTCCTTTTCCGATGCCTCGGACGAATGTCTTGGACTGCGGGACCGGGCCCGGGGAGCACCTGGCCAGTCGGAACCGTCCAAGGACGCTGCCTTTGAGGGTTTCTTCTTCTTCCTGGGTTCCTGAGGGAGACCCCCTTTCTGAGAACCCACAATGAGGCTCAGGTTTGGAAGGCTCTGCCAAAAATGTCGGGGCCTCAGACAAGGCCCTGGCCTTTGGAAGCACCAGGGACTCAGGGCAAAAACGTTTCATGCTGCTGCTGGTGGCTCTTGAGGGCCTTACTGGACATCCTCTTGCAGAGACTGCAGGCTGCCGGGTCATGGTCTGGCCCGAGGCAGCGGAGACAACAGTCGTGTGTGTCAGTCAAAGACATAATTTTGGAGCACTGATCACATTTCTTAAAGCCACTGGTAACCATGGGGGAAAAAAGCACCCCTGCGAGGTCGAAGACTCTCCGGGCTGCCGGTGGGAGAAAAAAGGTGCGAAGATGCCAGGAAAAGAAAGGAACGAAAACTACAAAAATAGACCGAACTCGACGCCAAGGCAATGAGGTCGGTAGGTGGGAAGAGTACAGTGCGATACTGGAGCCGAGTATAAAATTCGGAGAGAAAAATCAACTTTTTCCAGGGACAAGCCAAACAAACGTCTGAAGGGCTCCGCGGAAAAAAGGAGACTGAGCATGATGGCACCCTTGGGCGGGAAGGGGACCACACATGCGTGGTGGCATCTCCCAAAAGCTTTCTTTGAAAGCTGGGGGGATGCGTTGGTGCCGACGTCACCCATATGTGAGGACTGACTTCCTGCTTGTTCCCGGAGAAACATCAGTGCCTGGCCAGTACCTGGTCCATAGGGCTGACTGCAGCGTGACCAGGTACCAGTGTGATCGGCCAGGATACAGCAGAACGGGGTCTCTACAGCTAAATGGCAAAGCATATCCTCGTCAGCGATAAAGGACCCTCAAAATGGGTGTATGCTACAGGGCACATAGCCACCATCAGTGGTCTCACAAATGTGCACATTTGTATAGACAGAAGCTGGTGCTCTTGGGCATCTACTAGTGCTGTTTGCTTTGGTGCATGCATGCAATCTGAGGGTCCTTATTTAATGTCAGGGAAATGCTCTGACATTTAACTGTAGAGGACCATTTCTGATTTCTTCTGGTTGATATATAGCATTGTACAGACTGTTGTCAGAGATGATTAATGCAAGCCCAACTAAAATGTTCACCTACTGCCATGTATGTTGTGCTGCAAGGTATATCAGGACAATCATATTGCTTTCTACTTGCTGTTATAACATCTCTGAGTGCACAGAGATCACTTTGCAGTGTCCTGGTCTTGAAAAGAATTAGCTTATATGGTCTGTTTTGGATCAGCACATCTGTGCCATCTGTTTTTATGGGTAGTTAGCATGGGCACCACACTGTCAGTGTGAGGAGCAGCTTCAGGGATGCACGTTTTAACTGAGGAGGCGTGGCCACACGGAGACGGACAGCAGCGGAGCCATACATCTTTTCGGAATTCACAGAGGACAGGGATGTCCAGGTCACTTGCTATGTATAGCCTTGTCCTGGGGTTTGTGCTACTGCGCCAAACACGTCTACATCCCCGATTCTGGACCCACAGGCACATCAACCCACACAAGTGGAATTAGGGTCAAATATGTGTCCGTGGGCCGGATGTGCATGTTATGGAATTGCAGTCTATATCTACAGAAAACCTGGAATAAATTATCAGCAGCCTGAACACGACCACATCTCCTCTTGACCTATGCCCTGTAAGCTGGGTCAAAATAGCTAAAGTTGAGTTATCACCCATTTTCCTCAAAATAACACAACAATCACTAACTGAAGTTTACATGCCCATACAATTCAAGACAGTCTCTATATGCCCAATACTAATGAGAACCAGATAGGAGGAAGATTTTTTAGAACAAGGCAGGGGCACATGCAAACACAGAGATCGAGAAAAGGGGAAACAAGGGGACAGCCTGACATTGGCCCGGTATCCTTGGACTCGGTCCCAGCCTGTAGTGGATCTGGAGGACTTGTAGTTAATTTGTCTTCCAATACTTTGATATCAATGCAATTGCAGGTTCTGGAGAAGGGCCTCTCCTTTATACCACTTCTTTTTTTAATTCAAGGTTTTGAAATCAGTTACATTCCGCTCAAAAAAGGAAAACCACCACATATTTTTTATGATGGTTTTCAGGTTTGGATGGAACTTGAGTAACTTACAAGTAAATTGCAGCTTAAAGTATTTTTTTTTACAGAACGGTCATCTTCTCAGTCACAGACACAGACCAATAAAGAAGGGGGTACAATAGATCGCATATGTTTACCAATTCCATCAAATTGAGAGCCGCCTGGCCCACTTCATCTTATTTTACAGGTGTTCCGTAAATTGGTGTTCCGTGATTTGGTACACCTAGAACAGACCTCTACTTATCATGTTTTACATAGTTTATCACGTCTAGAGCAAAAAGCTTTGACACAGCTATGCTCTTGTTCTGTTATCATCATTCAATGTGCAGATAAAGGAGGAGCAGTAGTGATTTTAGATAAGTCTAAATATGTCCAGGAGGTTACCTGTCAGCTAGCGGAGAGAGTCACACATGATCCGCTTCCAACCAATCCAACGGAACACCTTCAGACAGTCATCAAGGAAATAGTGTCTCAGGCATTAGAGAAGCACTTAATTAACAAAAAAGAGGCTTTTTTTCTCTGTACAAAACATCCTCGAATGCCCCATTTTTACATTTTGCCTAAGTTCCATAAAGATTTGGTTAATCCACCAGGAAGACTCATTCTTTCTTTACGGGAATCTTTATTAGAGCCATTATCTACTTTTGTAGATTCATTTTTGAGGCCATTGGTGTTTACAATCTCTTTTTACTTACGTGATACTATGCATTTTCTACAAATCTTGGCTGAAGGCCATGATAAAGATTTGCCTGTGGGGTTGCTTTTAGTAACTATGGATGCATCATCACTATATACAAGTATTCCACAGGTGGCAGCATTGGAAGTGGCTCAACAATACCTCACTGCTCGCCAAGATCTCAGTACTACCATGATAGCTTTTATTTTGCAACTTATGACTGTGGCAATGACAAATAATTTTTTCTGTTTTAATGGTCAGTTTTTCCAACAGACCAAAGGGGTTGCAATGGGTGCCAAGATGGCCCTGTCCATTGCCAATTTATATATAGCCAATTTTGAAAGAGTCTGGTTAAGTGAAGGACCATTTCAGGCCCACATTCGTCTATGGGTCTGTTACATCGATGATGTTTTTTTAAATATGGACTGGTACCTCTCAACAGTTATTGGCTTTTCACCATTGACTCAATTACTGTGACCCCAACATTAAATTGCCAATGGGATTTTGTGAGGTTTGTATCTCATTTTTGGAAGTCTTGGTGGTTCGACAAAATGATTGTCTTTTTACCACAGTTTACTGCAAACCTGCACACTGTATGGAGTTTCTTCATTTTTCAAGTGCTCATCCTCTCCATCTGAAACAAAGTTTACCATTGCAACAGTTTCTGCAGAAACTGCTCTACTATTTCTCAGTTTAAGCAACAGAAACAATATTTGGAGAAGGCATTTTTCACTAGAGGCTACCCAGCACAATTAGTGCACCAGGCTTGCATGAGCTCGTTTTAATGATCGCACATTACTCTTAACTCCTCGAACATGCTCCACATCTATAGATGACATGTTGGTACATTACATCACTCGGTTTAATCCATATAGTTACAAGTTATCTAAGATAACTAATGTCATTCGTTTGATCTCAGGATTGAAACAACTTAAATTAAGAACAGCATACACAAAGACTCGCAATTTAAAAGATTTACTTCGTCCTTCAGCTTTTAAGGATGCATGTTCAACAGATTTTTTGCCATCTGGCCATAGTAGTTGTGGCCATTGTTCTGTATGTTCCGTAATGGCTGTATGCGACAGCATAGGTATAATTTATTTCAATTTGTACCCCTGTGGTTTAGACTATATGGAGAAGACATGTCGTGCACTTTGGGTTCGTTTAATCGAACACCAAAGTAAGATTCAACGAAGAATTGGAGCACCTATGGTCAAGCATTGTCAACTTCTGAACCATGAGTTTGAGGATCTGCATTGTTTGGTTATCATTCAGCATTTACTCTCGATCTATGGTGGAGAATGGGACAAGACATTGATCCAAAGTGAACGATGTTGGATTTTTCACCTCAACACTTTAGAACCCAAAGGTCTAAATGACACTATAGATTGGAAAGCTTGTTTTTTAGTTTTGTTTCTGGATTTTGCATCGGGGTGCGATGTGGTGTTTTTTTTATAACAAGATTCTTCATAGTAGTATAGCATTAATGTGTTTTTCTTTTTCCCTTTTTCTTCTTTTATCCTTTTTTTAGGGGGATTTTTCTTGTATGCCTAAAGCCCCTGGGATCGCTTCCCATTGGACCAGGGGCCTGAGGCTGCTCCTGACATCAATGGAAGAGATTCTTAAGCTGCACATGCACGGCATTTGTGGTCTTAACACTGGATTATACAGCTGAATGCTCAGCACCGCTATTATTCTAATGGCTTGAGTTTCCAGTTCTAGTGGGTTTTCTGTTAATATCTGATTGAGCATTCTGAAGATGGATAGTGCAAAGAGCTTTAATGATTATATTGTTATTGTTCCCATCTCACTTTTAGAGCTGGCTATTTCTTACTGTCGGGCTCCCTGAAGAAGCCATGGATGGCGAAAAACCCAGTGTTGGGGATTTTTTGACGATCAGCAGAGAATTTAGAGTAACGGAGATAGCAAGCCAAATCAAGCTAAGCTAAGTATTTTGGAACTGTCTGATTTGAGTATTTTTTCATTGATGCTGCTTACACCTGCTTATATTTGGCATTGTAACTGTTTAAGTGAGCTCTGCATGACCAGCGGGACGTATGATATCATTCATTGCATAATTAAAGTCAAGCTAAGAACTTTGGAAACACTTTGGAAGAATTTAGAATTGTTCACAAAGTCAAGCATTCTGAAGGACTGCTCTTTACATGCTGTTTACATGTGATAGCATATTGTTTGGGTTTAGAGGCAGGTTTTTTTGTAGTTGCATCACATGTTTAAGAGGTTTTTGACCGCTGATGTTTTGAGCCTAGTCAGACCCTATTGATATGACTGGCTAGCTCACCCTCTTTTTCTTTTGGATGTGAATGACCCAGAGGGTTACTGAGATCTTTTCCTATTTCATAACTGATGAAGAGTGCTTGACGTATGCTTTTTTGCATTATTAGTTTGGAGCATTTAACTGACTGGCCGCATAAGGAGTTTTTGTTTTGTTTTTTTGGCTAGTTACCCTGGCTCCTTTAAAGGATTTCTTTTTGGATATAGTAGCAATACTAAAGAGTGCCACACTAGACAAAGCTGACCCAAATTCATATTTATGTTTATTAGCTTGATATACCGCTGTTCCAATTAGAGCACGGCGGTTTACAAAATTCATACAGGCCAATTTCTAGCCTTCCCTTTATAGCAAAAGTAATAGAAAAGGTAGTGCAACACCAGCTCCAGGACCACATCGATAAATACACCCCCCCTCGACCCACAACAGCACGTGTTTAAAACATCACACGGAGTGGAAACACTGCTTACATCTCTCATGAACAACCTCATAAAGGGCATAGACAAGTTAAAACAAGGATTTATTCTTATATTCTTGGATATTGCGGAGGCATTCGACTCCACTTCTCATAATATTCTACTAGTAAGGCTACAAGAGATTGGCATCAAAGATACAATACTCCTCTGGTTCAGATCATATCTAGCAGGCCGAATACAACAAGTAAAAATAGACCCAAACAAATTTAAACCATACCAACAACAGCAGGGAGTCCCACTTCTCATAATACTCTACTAGTAAGGCTACAAGAGATTGGCATCAAAGATACAATACTCCTCTGGTTCAGATCATATCTAACAGGCCGAATACAACAAGTAAAAATAGACCCAAACAAATTTAAACCATACCAACAACAGCAGGGAGTCCCTCAAGGCTCAGCCCTATCATCAGAGCTATTTAACATCTACCTTCAGCCCATCTACAATATCATTCAACAACATAAGGAGCTTTACCACATACATGCATATGATATTATGATGTACCTGTCATACAACCAAACCAAACCATACTCAAATAGTAACGTGCTTTAATGAAGTTGCATGCTGGTTATCAACAAATAACCATAAATTATAAGAAAACAAAGGTGTTATACATTACTAGGGATAAGTACTTCTCCCCCACACCTACACTGAAAATTAAGGAAGCAATCTTGACAGTGAAGCAAGAGGTAGGCTACCTCAGAATCACCTTTGACAAGTGGCTAAGCTTAACCACTCACCTCAGCAATAGAACTAAATCGATCTACAACAAGATAAGAACCTCACATCATAGGACTTTCGCACAGTTCTACAAGCAATGATTGTTCCATATCTCAGTTTTTGTACTAGCATCCTCCAGGGTTTACCCAAACATGTCTTACAAAAACTACAAATGACATAGCACATGGCCATCCAACTCAGCTATGGAGCTCCAAAATCTGAACATATCACCCCTATCCTAAAGCAACTACACTGGCTCTCTATTGCAAGAAGAATCAGATATAAGGTCATTATAAATATTTTCAAACTCCTTCACAATCTATCCTCACATCACTTAAAATCACTCATCCAAACTGCCTCGAACAACAGAACTAGAAGATGCCGCACAGAGAACATACTAACTATACCCAATGAACTCAAAAGAAGCAACCAGTCCACCTGGCAAAAGAGCATTCTAACTTACGCACCCAATTTATGGAACACTCTCCCCGAAAGAATAAAGAGCATATCTGACCTTTCAATGTTCCACAAAGAATTAAAAACACAACTATTTATAGAACACTTTAAAGGAACGCACTGCACATAATCTATCCCCAACGACTCCATCCCGACAACTTCCTCTGATATTATCACCTTCTGAGTTATTTGATAACCCCCCTAATTAGTTATGCCTACCCTCTCTATTAATTTATCCTCTGTTCATAACAATTCTATGTAACGACTTCACTTAATATGGTACAATGCTACTGTTCTATGTTCCATGTAAACTACATTTTCTTGTTCTCTGTAAACCACTTTGATTTAAAGGAATATATATATAAAATAAATATGCAACAGCTAATGTACTATTAGTACATTGATCCTTTTAGTCCTTTAACTTGTAACACTTTTATGGCAAAGTGAGATTTTGTTATACCCCTATGCTATAACTGCAGTTCTCAGAAGGATTTTGACAATAACAATCACAGATGCTCATGCAGACAGCTACTCTACTCAAAACATGTGATCATTTTATTTACTTAAAGTTATCAATCACAGTATTTCAAAAACATACAGTATTTAAAAAAACACTCAAAGGGAAATGTTTATGTAACCCTGTGCCGGTAACGCACCTATAGGCCCCGTTACAAGCACAAGGCTGCAAACTAACCGCAGGAGGGCGGGTACAGCCATCCTCACCCTCCCTGCATTTTTTTTTTATTTTCTTAATTTATTTGCTTGCAAAGAGCACTTTATCAACTCTGTATGATTGATTATACATATGATACTAGTTTCTCTATAGTTCTAAGTAGTACTAAGAAATGCCATACTGGGTCAGACCAAGTCCATCAAGCCCAGTATCCTGTTTCCAACAGTGGCCAATCCAGGTCACAAGTACCTGGCAGATTCCCAAAAGGGTACATAGGTTCCACAATGCTTGTTACGGGGTAAATAGTGGATTTCCCGGGTTCTTTTTAATAATGGTTTATGGACCTTTCCTCCAGGAACTTGTCCAAACCTTTTTTAAACCCAGCTACACTAAAAGCTTTTACGACATCCTCTGGTAACGAATTCCAGAGTTTGATTACACATTGAGTGCAAAAAATATTTTCTCTTATTACTCTTAAATGTTACGTTGTAGCTTCATTATGTGTCCCCTAGTCTTTCTACTTTTTGAAGGTGTAAACAATCGATCTACGTATACCCATTCCACGCCATTCATTAATTTACAGACCTCTATTATATCTTCCCTCAGTTGTCTCTTTTCCAAGTTGAAAAGCCCTAAAATTTTAAGCCTTTCCTCATAGGGGTACTGGGCTTAATGGACCTTAGTCTGACCCAGTATGGCATATCTTATATTCACTTTTGGAATGTGGGCGCCTCCTCTTGAACCCATTGTTTTAAAATCGTCTTAGGGCTATCTGTACAAACCATTTAGATAGTTTAGAGACATTGTCCTTTGTAGTGGTGACTCCTCTCCCACTAACAATAATGCATAGCTCTATTCAATTTTTGCCCTGAACGCCTCCTCTCTAACATTCAATGCTTTGGTCCACATGGGATACAGATTATTACATTCTAAAATAAAAGGAAGCAACTTCTCTTTATTTTATTTTATATTTAGGCAACTTATACAATTAAACCCAGAACAATTCTTGTACAAAAATTAAGATGGATCAAAAAAAAAAAAAGGATATTAACGTAGGAATCATACTCAGACTTAGGGTAAAACCACAACCCAACCCATTCCAGCCCACAAAAGGAGAGAGTACATCAGAAATAAACAAAATGACAAACTATTGAAAGGAAATAGATTAGGCTTACACAACCAAACTATCATCAAAAGCTCAGCTGAGGCCACAGCTGAAATTTCCAAACGTCAGGCATTCATGAAAACCAACTGCTGGGAGGGCTCATAAAAACATATGCAACAGGCTGAAAGTTTACCAGGCATTTGCATGGATACTTCAGGAAAAGAAGTGCTCTCAGCTGCTGGACTCCTGGACAAAGGAGAAAAAATTCCCGTCATCTCCATTGTGTCTCTTGCTAGGTCGGGAAATACGCGAACTAGAAGATCTCAGAACAGCAGATTCCTCTTTCTGAAAAATAACTTTATCAACCATTCCCTATCCGGTAACAGGGCACATGTAATTAACAAGGTAGAGAGGACTACAGGTTCCTCCTGAGAACTTTCTAACAAAGCCGATACATTGAGAATATCCACAACCTGGCAGCTTCCCCCGAGTTAGAAATCTTTTTAGCAGTGGGAAAACAATACACTTTAACCAATGGTGGATGCGATTCCACCGGTATACCCAGGGTCTCAGACAGATAAGCACAAAACACGTCCCCTGCAGATACAGTCGAAACCATGGGGAAATTAACCAATCTCAAATTTGCTGCCCTGAATTCTCTAGTTGCTCCAGCTTAACTTTTAAGTTTGAAAAGTTCTTAATGAAGGAGTCCGAATGTCCCTTTAATGCTGCCACTTTAGTCTGAATCTCAGAAATAGAAGTTTGAGCCGTAATAACTTTGGCGGCACTTTCTTCAATGGCTGCACAATTACCTTGAACCTTCTGAGAGAGAGATGAAATCTGAAGCACTAGGGCTTCCCCCCAGCTGCACTATCGTCGACCAGATGGTTTCAAGTGTAAAGGTCTCTGGGCGTACAAGAGAGAAAGACAAATTATTCCCTGTTGCCAAAACTGCTCCTTCTATTCAACCTGGTGCTTGACCTCTGCTTTGCAAGACAGCCAAACCTGCTGTCTGACCTCCAGCAGGCAGCCCCAAAGATCCAGTGGGCTGTAGCTCTTCTGGTGTAGTCAAAGCTCCAGCCAATCAGACTCCCAGATCTGGCCCTCGACAGCTGGGGAGCTCTCCTCCAGATGGGGGGGCTTCCTGCTGCAGTCCACTGGGAATCAGCGGTAGGCTGACTTTGGGGAATGCTGTGAACTGGGGGAGAAAGATCCAATACTCAAAGCAGTCTCCGAGCCTTCCAGCTCAGATGAGAACACTGCCAGGCTTTTAATCTCCCCTTAAATTGCTGGTTGTTGAGGTGGTTGAGTAAAGCGTAGTTACTTACCTGTAACAGGTGCTCTCAGGAACAGCAGGAATATGGGTGTTGTTGACTCGATGGAGCCCTCGCGGAAGCATCACCCCCAAGCTTTCAAAGAAAGCCTTTGGGAGATGGCACCACGCATGCATGGTCCCCTTTCCTGCCCAAGGGTGCCATCTTGCTCAGTCAGATAACATAGCTAGAGACGACAAAAGAAGATGACCAAAAATGAAGAGCAACTCCAAGGGGAGGAGGGAGGGTTATGAGTACTGATTCCTGCTGTCCCTGGAGAACACCTGTTATAGGTTAGTAACTATGCTTTCTCCAGGAACAAGCAGGAAGTCAGTCCTCACATATGGGACTCCCTAGCTCCAGGCTTCTGAGGATTGGTAGAAAAAAAGCACTGCCCATCCATGAGCAGCCGCAAGCGAATCTGAGGACAGATTCGGAGGACCCCAGTGTCGAGGAAGAACCATGGTTCCAGTAGCTTGAACAAGGAGGGTCGGAGGGCAGGAGTTGCCTAAACCTCGAACAGATTCCGGAGTAAGGCCTGGCCAAAGGCAGTGTCCCGTCAGGACTCTCTCTCCAGGCAGTAGTTGGCTGCAAAAGTGTGAACGGAGGACCAGGTGGCAGCCCGGTAGATGTCTGCCATAGGCACCGAGTGCAGGCTTACGACAAAAATCGCCATTGTCCGGACATTGTGTGCTGTGACCTGGCGCTCCAATGGAAGTTCAGCCTGGTCGTGGGCGAAGGTGATGTAGTCCGCCACCCAGATAGATATGGTCTGCTTGGTGACAGCCTGCCCCATATGAATGGGTTCGTAGGAGACAAAAAGCTGTGAAGCCCTGCAGTGGCCCCGAGTCCGCTGCAGGTAGGAGGACAGGGCCCGTTTGCAGTCAAGTGTGTGGAGAACGGCTGACGCCTTGTCAGTGTGTGGCCATGGAAAAAATAGGAAGTACTACCTCTTGGTTGAGGTGGAAATCCAAAACTACCTTCGAGAGGAATTTTGGGTGAGTGCAAAGCATGACCCTGTTCTTGTAGATCCTGGTGTAGGGTGGTTTGGCCACCAAAGCCTGAAGCTCACTGACTCTGCGAGCAGAGGTGAGCGCTACCAGAAAGGCAACCTTCCAGGAGAGGTAACACAACAGACAGGTAGCCAGGGGTTCGAAGGGCGGCTTGGTGAGCTGAACCAGGACTACGCTGAGATCCCATTCTGCCAGAGAAGGTTGAATGGGCGGTCTGAAGAGCAGCAGATCCCACATGAATTGGATGATGAGGGGCTGCGCCCTCGATGGAATAATGGTTCGCTGACAGAGCACTCAGATGAACCCTGACAGTGCTGGGCTTAAATCCAGACTGCGAGAGGTGGAGTAGGTACCGAAGGACCGAGTG
Source organism: Ichthyophis bannanicus (assembly GCA_033557465.1). Classification (NCBI taxonomy): domain Eukaryota; kingdom Metazoa; phylum Chordata; class Amphibia; order Gymnophiona; family Ichthyophiidae; genus Ichthyophis; species Ichthyophis bannanicus. The sequence continues at coordinate 556,672,108 of CM066034.1, read as the reverse complement.
CACCTGTCATAAGAATGGATCCACCCACTGCTCCGTGCACCATACGAAGAACTGGTGCCACTTGAAGGCGTAGGGCCATCTCATGGAGTCCTTACGAAAGGCCAGCAGGATTTCCTCCACCTCCCAAAGGAGGTTAAGGGGAGCTAGGGTGACCCATTCAGCCACCATGCTGTGAGAGACAGGAAGCCCAGGTTGGGAAGGAGGATCAAGCCCTCTTCCTGCGTTAAGCTCCCAAAAGGGACTGGGGACTCCGTCAACAGACAGAACAGCAACGGGAACCAAGGCTGCCTGGGCCACCACGAGGCCACCAGGATCACCAATACCCTGTCTCGTTGGACCTTGAAGAGGGTCCAAGCCATCAGTGGTGTGGGAGAGAAGACATACAGCAGGGCCACTGACCAAGAGAGGAGGAAGGTGCCTTCTGCCACACGGGACAGGTGTGGTTGGCGGCCACAGAAACGGGGCAGCTGAGCGTTGGTTGGGCTGGCAAAGAGGTCCAAGCTGGGGGTTCCCCACAGCTGGAAGAGCCTGTGCACCACCTCGTGGTCCAGGTGCCGCTCGTGCAGTTGTAGAACCCTGCTCAGCCTGTACGCCAAGGCACTGTCCTGGCCCGGGAGGTAGACCGCATGGAAGAGCACGCCTGGCTGTTCACGTAGGAGCAGAGGGCCATGGCCTCCTGGCAGAGGCGGTAGAAGCCCGTGCCTTCCTGCTTGTTCATGTAGAACATCGTGACCTGATTTTCTGTCTGAACTCGCACTGATTGATGCCGTAGACTGTTCTTGAAGGCCTTCAGTGCGAGGAAGACTGCTCTGAGTTCCAGCAGATTGATCTGCTGCTGGCTCTCCTCGAGGGACCAGGCCCCTTGGGTGCGCAGCTCCCCACAATGAGCCTCCCAGCCCAGCAGGAAGGCGTCCATCGTAACCACCTCCTGGGGCTGCGGGGATTGGAAAGGCATGCCCATTTGCAGGTGTGCTGTGTCGCTTGCCACCAGGTGAGTGTCTCTGCTAGCTGGTAGGACCCTAGACTCTGTCCCGGAGCTGGCCTGTGGCCTGTGCGCATTGGGAGCAGAGGCACCACTGAACCGTCCGCATGTGGAGGCAGGCATTGGGAACCACATGGACCGTGGAGGTCATGTGACCCAGAAGGCGAAGCATCGACCGAGCTGACACGATGCGGTGCCGCTGTACTTCGACTGTTAGGGCTGTGAGGTGAGCCACCTTCTCCAGGGGGAGACGAGCCCTGGCTTAGAGGGTGTCCAAGTGAGCCCTGATGAACTCTAGGACCTGCGTTGGAATGAGGTGGGATTTTGTGGGATTTATCACGAATCCCAGGTGTTAAAAGACCTGGATGGTGCGGCCTGTTGTTTGCAGGGTCTCTGAGGTTATGTCCCCTTTTACCAGCCAGTCATCGCCCCATGGAGACGGAGACAGGCGGTCACCACTGCCCCATGGAGACGGAGATAGGGATTTGGGGTGATTTATCATGAATCCCAGGTGTTAAAAGACCTGGATGGTGCGGCCTGTTGTCTGCAGGGTCTCTGAGGTTATGTCCCCTTTTACCAGCCTGTCAATGCCCCATGCAGATGGAGATAGGCGGCCACCACTGCTAGGCATTTGATGAAGACCCTTAGTGCGGAGGCAAGACTGAAGGGAAGTACACTGTATTGGTAGTGTTTGCCTCCGACCATGAATCTGAGGTACTATATCTGACTTGGGTGGATAAGGATATGGGTATAAGCATCCTTCAGGTCTAAGGAGCACAGCCAATCTCCCTGTTGGAAGAAGGGCAGCAACGTTCCAAGGGAGAGCATCTTGAATTTCTCCCGCTCCAGGAACTCATTTAGGTTTCTCAGGTCCAGGATGGGCCTTATTCCTCCTGGTCTTTTTGGGGCTAGAAAGTACCTGAAGTAAAACACCTTTCCTTTCAGGTGGTGTGGTATGGGCTCCACAGCCCTGTCCCTGAGAAAGCCTGCAAGTTCTTGAAATAGCAGGGCCAGGTGCAGAGGAGACTGAGGGGCTCCCTGGGTAAGTAGAGTGGAGGCAGCTGCTCCAGGTGGAGAAGGTACCCCTCCCTGATCATCTGAAGGGCCCATGAATTGGTGGTGAAAGAAGTCCACCTGTGTGCGAAATGGACCAGGCACCCCCCCTGTTGGAAGCTGACTCTCCAACGGAAGAGAGGCTATGCTGAGGGCATCAAAACCCTGACCCAGCATGTGGTGGGGCCAGTAGCTGGGGTTTTGGGCCCTTGGGTTTGCGTGGGCCTTGGCTTGTTCCCTTGCCCTAGTGACCCTGTTGAGGGGTCTGGGTGGTCGGGTATGGAGGATAGCATCAATAAGCCTGTCCATTCCGGTGGAAAGGAGGCTTCGTTCCTTGGGGCTTCTTCCTCGGGAAGGAGGTTTTCCTTGAGAGTCAAGTGCAGGTAACGTACTTTGTCGATTTCGGTAGCCTTGTCCTCCATTGGCTTGCCGAAGAGTGCTCCCCGAGACAAGGGACATCAAGGAGTTTCTCTTGTACCCATTGCTTGAGGTCTGAAGATTGGAGCCAGGCCTGGAAATGAGCGCAGATGCCGGCGGAAGCGACCCAAGCACCGGATTCGAAGCCGTCGTAACAGGCTCAGGACAAATACTTTGAACACTCTCCAACTGACTTCGTAAGAGTCTGGAAGCACCGGAGGTGGTCTCCATTGAGATCTGCTGCGAAGCCTCCGAGTTCCTTGGCCAGGTCCAGGAGGACATGCTGATGTTAAGTTGTTAAGTCTGTATATAGCACGCCAACATCAAGGCCAGGAAACATTTTCGCCTGAGGGCATCGAGAGCAAGGGACTCCCAACCCAGGGACACCGAAGAGTGCATCTTCGGGCTCTTCTGCGGGTGAATAGCTGACTTGACAACCATGGAGGTGTGGGGGAGTTGTGCCCTTCTGAAGCCAGAGCCCCACTTGATCCGGTACATTGAATTCAGGTGCTGACTTGACGATCAGCACAGACGCCAGGGCTTCCCACATCCTGAGAAGTAGCCAGCTGAGAATGGAGGGGACGGAGACAGTCAGGGTCTCCTTAGGCAGCGCCTCATACAGGACGATGTCCAGCTTGTCCATATGGGGGTCCTCCTCTGACTCAGTGATGAATGAAAGCGCTCGAGCCATGTCCCTGATGAACTCGAGGAACGAAGTGTCCTCAGGCGGGGATTGGCGCCTCGCGGCGGGTGGAGATGGGTCCGAGGGGAAGTCCACATTAAACTACATCTGCTATTTGGATACCCAGTGTTCCAATTTATCAAGATCCTCTTGCAATTTTCCACAATCCTCATGGGTTTTAACAGCTTTGAATAGTTTTGTGTCATCTGTAAATTTGATAACCTCACTCGTTATTCCCATTCCCAGGTCATTTATGAATATGTTAAAAAGCAGCGGACCCAGCACAAATCCCTGGGGTACTCCACTATTCACCTTTCTCCATTGGGAAAATTGGCCATTTAGCCCCACCCCCTCTGCTTTCTATCTTTTAACCAGTTCCTGATCCACAATAGTACACTGTTTCCTATCCCATGACTTTTTAATTTTGCCAAAAGTCTCTCATGAGGGACCTTGTCAAAGGCTTTCTGAAAAATCCAGATACACTATATCAACCGACTCAACTCACCTTTGTCTACCTGTTTATTCACACCTTCAAAAAAACATAACAGATTAGTAAGACAAGACCTTCCTTGGCTAAAGCCATGTAGGCTGTCTCCCATTAAGCCATGACTATCTACATGTTTAGTAATTTTTTTCTTTATGATGGCTTCTACCATTTTTCCTGGTACTGACATCAGGTTCACCGGTCTGTAGTTTCCCGAATCACCCCTAGAACCCTTTTTAAAAACTGGCATTACATTGGCCACCTTCCAATCATCAGGTATTACAAATGATTTCAATGATAGTTCACAGATTGCTAATAGTAGGTCTGCAATCTCATATTTCAGTCCTTTCAACACCCTTGGATGTATACCATCCGGTCCAGGTGGTTTGCCACTCTTCAGTTTAACAAATAGTTGTAATACATCTTCCCAGTGTATCGATATTTCTTTCAATTCTTCCACAGCATCTCCTTTAAATACCATTTCAGTCATGGGTAACATTCCTACAACTTCCTCAGTAAAGACCGAAGCAAAGAATTCATTCAGTATTTCCACTATGGCCTTGTCTCCTCTTAATGCCCCTTTTACCCGTCTATCATCTAATGGTCCAGTTGACTCTCTCACAGGTTTTTTTTCTACGAATGTACTAGAAAAAGTCTTTATTATGCGTTTTTGCTTCCACAGCAAGCTTCTTCTCAAATTCTCTCTTTGCCTGCCTTATCAATGCCTTGCATCTAACTTGCCAGTGTTTGTGTTGTTTCCAGGTTTTGTCATTTGGCGCGTTTTTTCATTTCCTGAAAGATGCTTTTTTGGCAACAACAGCCTCTCTGACCTCACCTTTAAACCATTAGGCAGTTTTTTGGACTTTTTTCCACCTTTCTTAAAATGTGGAATACAGCTGATCTGGGCTTCCAATATAGTATTTTTAAACACCACCCAAGCTTTATGTAAATCTTTAACCTTTGCAACTGCTCCTTTTAGTTTTTTCTTAACTATTTTCTTCATTTTATCATAGTCTCCCTTTTGAAAGTTAAAAGGTAGTACTGTGGATTTCCTTATCGTCCTTCCTTCATTTATTAAATCAAACGAGATCATGCTATGATCACTATTGCCAAGTGGACCCAACACCCTTATCTCTTGCACCAGATCTTGTGTTCCACTAAGGACTAGGTCCAAAATGGCTTCCCCTCTGGTTGGTTCATGAACCAGCTGTTCCAAGAAGCAATCATTTATTTCATCTAGAAACTTTATCTCCCTAGCATGTCCTGCCCTGACACTGACCCAGTCGGTACTGGTGTAATTGAAATCACCCATTATTATTACTGTTTTGTAACGTTTGTTAGCTTCCCTGATTTCTTTGAGCATTTCATCATCCATTTGTTCATTCTGTCCAGGCGTCGATAGTACATTCCCATTGCCATCGCCTTCCCCTTCCTCTTTTTACATGAAATTTCAAGCCATAGGGATTCTACAGTGAATTTTGTTTCCTGCTAAACTTTAATCCTTTGTGACTCAATGCCCTCTCTAACATAGAGTGCAATGCTGCCGCCAATTTGATATTATCTATCATTACGATATAGTTCGTACCCAAGTATCACAGTGTCCCACTGGTTGTCCTCCTTCCACCATGTATCTGATACCATATCTAACTCTCCCATCTTATCTTTTTAGCCTTCTGACATTTGCATACAAGCATTTTAGAAGCTGTATTTTATTCATATTAATCTGGCTATCGGTAGGTAGGGGTAATTTGGAATCTTTAAGCTCTGTCTGCTGTGTACTCAAGGGCATTTGGGTTACTTTTGTCTTTATTGGAACCTCTCTACTGATATGCCCTAACTTCAATCTTTTGCTAGTATCCTTCAAGAATACATTGTTCTGAACCATGCGCTCTTGGGCGACTGTCGGCTTTCCCCTATTATCTAGTTTAAAAGCTACTCTATTGCCTGGTTCCATTCTGGTTAAGGTGGAGATCATCCCTTCGGAAGAGCCCCTCCTTTCCCCAGAATGTTCCCCAGTTCTTAACAAACCCAAAACCTTCATCCTTGCACCACTGTCTCATCCACGCATTGAGACTCCAGAGTTCTGCCTGCCTTTTGGGTCCTGCGCAAGGATCGGGAAGCATTTCTGAGAATGCTATCCTGGAAGTTCTGGATTTCAACTTACTACCTAAGTATAGCGCGGTATATAAGAAACTGTAATAAAAGCCTAAATTTAGCCTCCAGAATCTCCCTATTACACTTTCCGATGTCATTGGTACCGACATGTACCAAGACAGTAGACTCCTACCCAGCACTATCTAAGACCTTGTCTAGTTGGTGTGTGAGGTCCACTACCTTCGCACCAGGCATGCATGTTACCAGGCGATCTTCACATTCACCAGCCACCCAGTTATCTACATGCCTAATGATCAAATCATCAACTATAACGGCTGTCCTAACCCTTCCCTCGTGAGCACATGGCCCTGGAGAAATCTCCTCCATGTGAGAGAGTTTTACATTACCTGGAGGACAGGTCCTAGCTACAGGATCACTTCCTGCCGCACCAGGGTGATGCTCTCCTGTCATGTGACCTCTCTTCTCCACGGCAACAGGGATGCTGCCAGACTGGAGGTGGGACTTCAGTACTATATCCCTGTAGGTTTGTCTATGTACGTCTCTGTCTTCCTTATGTCCTCTAAGTCTGTTACTCTAGCCTTCAGAGATCAGACTCGTCCCCTGAGAGCAAAGAGCTCCTTGCACCTAGTGCACATGTAAGACCCCTTACCAAGTGGGAGAAAATCATACATGTGACACTCGATGCAAAAGACTGGGAAACCCCCATCTCGCTGCTGGACTGCTGTCTGCATCTTAATTTTAAGGTTTTGTTTAGGTATTTAAGTTCTTTACTTACTAAGGGTTTCTAGGGATACTTATACTAACAAAACTATACCTAATACGTTTAATGTACTTTATTCATCTGAAACTTAATTAATCTCAGGTTCTTAATGTATGCCTGATGAGGATAAACAGCTGCACCTGAGAGTGAATATGGCACCACCTTTCCTTTAAGAGATTTAAGCACCTATAAAGCTACGATTATCCCATGGGTGGGTGGGTGGGTATTGGGGAGGGAGGGAGGGAGGGAGGGAGGGAAAAAAGATTTATTAAAAACTGGCTGCTACACAGTACCCTGTCCTATGCTTCTAAGGTAACCTGTGACCAATTTCCTGGGTGATTAACACAGCCCTTGTTTGGATTGAGGGAGTCTTGGGTTCTAAATTTAACCAGAAAGCTCTCTGCTGTGTTTTAAATTTAAACTGAAAGCTCTTTGCTGCTACTAAGCCTGACTGAGTATTAAATTTAGACTAAAAGCTCTCTGCTAGGGTTTAAACTTAAACTGAAAGCTACCTGTTGAGTTTTTAATTTAACTAAAAGCTATTTGCTGATATTAGGCCCTGAATGTTTTTCCTTTTATGCTTAGTTACACTCTGATTTGATTTAAATTAAAGCTCTTTGCTGATGCCAGGCTCTATTAAATTTAAACTAGAAGCTCTCTGCTGTGTTTTAAATTTAAACTGAAAGCTCTTTGTTGCTGCTAGGTCCTGATTGAGTATTAAATTTAAACTAAAAGCTCTCTGCTGGGTTTTAAACTTAAAAATGAAAGCTACCCGTTGAGTTTTTAAATTAACCAAAAGCTATTTGCTGATACTAGGCCCTGCCTGATTTAACAAAAACACTGGATTCACAGATTAATCAGCTTTAATCTAAAGAATTCCTTTTTCACTAAGATTTAGAAAAATTCCCAGAGGTAAATGCTTACAATCGCAGATCTCTCTCTAGAAATAGCAGTCCCTTGGTTGTCAGTCTGGACTAGAATGGAGCTGTGGCTCAGGGATTCTGGAACACCCTCAGGGCAAAGCGGATTGCACAGAGCTCCAACAGGTTGATCTGTAAGGCACTCTCGTCCAGAGATCAGATGCCCTGGGTGCGAATCCAATGTCAGTGGGTTCCCCAGCCCAGCAGAGATGTGTCTGTGGTGAGGATCCTCGAATGCTGAGGGACCTGAAAAGGCATTCCCACTTGCAAGTGGCGGAGGGACTGCCACCAGTTTAGGGAACGTGCCAGGCGCACGGTGACGCTGAACTTGTCCTGGAGGCGCCCCGTCGCCTGGAACCATTGAGACATCACTATGGGATCCACATGTGTAGGCGGGCATCTGGGGTGACATGGACTGTGGAGGCCATGTGCCTGAGGAGGTGCAACAGGAGTCGTGCCGGCACCAAAGAGCGGCGCTGTACCCTCCTGGCCAGTGCCATCAGCCTGTTGACTCTTACTTTAGGCAGGAAGGCCATGGCTGGGAGCGTATCGATCCTTGCCCCGATAAATTCCAGCTCCTGAGTTGGTCTCAGGCTGGATTTGGGCTAGTTGATCACGAAGCCCAGGTGCTGAAGGACTGAGGTGCCCCTGATGAGCCAGTCATCGAAGTAGGGGAAGACAAAAATCCCCTGAAGCCTGAGAAAGGCGGCGACTACCGCAAGGCACTTTGTAAATATCGTGGGGGCCAAGGCAGCATCCGGTATTGGAAGTGAAGGCCCCGACCACAAAGCGTAGTGGTCTGGGTGGATTAGGATGTGCGTGTAAGCATCCTTTAGGTCTAAGGAACATAGACATTCTCCCTGGCGGAGGTAAGGCAGCAAAGTTCCAAGGGAGAGCATCCTGAACTTCTCCCGCACCAGGAATCTGTTGAGGTTGTGGAGATCGAGGAGGGGCCTGAGGACCCCTGACCTTTTTGGCACGAGGAAGTATGTGGAGTAGAACCCCTTGCCTCTGAGATGATGGGGCATTGGTTCTACCGCTCTGTCCTTTGAGAAGACTCGCCAACTCCTTCAAAAGAAGGTCCCGGTGGAGGGGAGTCCGGGAGGGCTCTCCCGGAAAGAAGTGCGGAGGCACCTCGGCTAGGGGAAGGATGTAACCCTCCTTGACCACCTGTAGAGCCCAGGCATCGGTGGTGACGGTTCCCCACCTGTGGGTGAACAGGGAGAGCTGATCTCCAGTGGGCTGCCTGGCCTCGCTGGAGAGAGGGACCATGCTGTAAGAGTCAAGAGCTCCCCCAGGTTGAGCCAGGGTCGAAACCTGGGGCTTAGGGGCCTTCTGCTTACGGGGACCGTGCCCCTGAGCCTTGGCTTGCTGCTACTGCTGGGGCACTGGGGAGGCTTGATAGGGAGGATAACCCCGGTAAGGGTAGAAAGCATAGTTACTCACCTGTAACAAGTGATCTCCGGGAACAGCAGGAATTTAGTCCTCACATATGGGTATCGTCTGTACCGACGGAGCCTGTGCGGGAACGCTCCCCAGCGTCCAATTAGAAAGCTTTTGGGAGCATCCCACAGTGCCTGCGTGCTGCCTTCCCGCCTTTCCCAACTGCTTCTCTCCAGTTGAGTTTTAAAGCTGAGACAAAGAGAGAGAGAGGGAAAGGAAAGAGATAGATAGAGAAATACCACTCCTAGGGGAGTGTGTGGGTTGTGAGGACTAAATTCCTGCTGTTCCCGGAGATCATCTGTTGCAGGTGAGTAACCATGCTATCTCCAGGAACAAGCAGGAATGTAGTCATCACATATGGGGACTCCATAGCTTTAGGTGCCAGGGAGAGACCCCAGAAGTTGTGTGTGCCTGAACAGGGCTCCACTTCCCCCCATGGACCTCTGGCATCCTACCAGGGATGGTGGGTAGGAGTTGATTAGGTATGGAACAGGTGTTGGAGAACAGCCTGACCAAACAAGGCATCCCGGCGGGAGTCCTTGTCCAAGCAGTAATGGGCTGTGAAGATATGAACCGAGGCCCAAGTGGCTGCTCGACAGATGTCATCGATAGACACAGAGTGCAGATGAGCCATTGAGGCTGCCATGGCACTCACATTGTGAGCTGTGACATGGCCCTCCAGAGAAAGGTTCCTACTCTGAAAGGCGAAGGAAATACACTGAGCAATCCAGTTAGAGAGTGTTCTCTTGGAGACTGGAAGTACCAAATGAGAAGGATCAAAAGCAACAAAGAGTTGAGAGGACTTTCTATGTTGCTGTGTTCTTTGTAAGTAAAAGGCTAAAGCTCTTTTACAGTCCAAGGTATGAAGATTCCTCTCTGCATTTGATGCATGAGGCCTTGGAAAAAACACAGGTAGGTAGACCGCTTGATTTAGATGAAAAGGCGAGACCACCTTTGGCATAAAGTGTGGATGAGTCCTAAGGACTACCTTGTCATGATGGAACCTTGTATAAGGTGGATCAGCTACTAGTGCTTGCAACTCACTAATGCGGCGTGCTGATGTGATTGCAATGAGAAAGATAACCTTCCAAGAAACGAATTTCAAGGAGGTAGTAGCTAAAGGTTCAAAGGGTGGCTTCATGAGCTGCCCAAGAACCAGGTTTAAGTCCCATGCCACCGGTGGTGGCCTAATGGGAGGCTTAGTTAGAAGAAGGCCTCTCATAAATCTTGCTATAAGAGGATGAGAGGAAATATGTTGTCCATTTAGAGGCTTAAAGGAAGCTGCAATAGCACTCAAATGGACTCTTACTGAGTTAGTCTTAAGTCCTGCATTGGATAAATGAAGGAGATACTCCAGCAATGATTCCAGAGGTATCGCAAGGGGGTTAAGACCCTTCTGCGAACACCATATGGTAAACCTTTTCCACTTAAAAGCATAAGAGCGTCTTGTGGAAGGTTTCCTGGAAGCAAAAAGAATATCTTTTACTTACTGAGGAAGATTAAGATCTTGGAGATCTAGGCCTTCAGCAACCAAGCCCTGAGATGCAGAGACTGGGGATTGAGATGCCATAACATTCCGTCCTCCTGAGATAGGAGATCTGGAGCAGACCCTAACTCCAGGGAGGGAGCTTGAGAGAGATTTAGAAGCAGAGGGTACCACACTTGACGTGGCCAATGTGGAGCTATGAGAATCATATGGCCTCTGTCTCTCTGAAGCTTGAACAGGGTTTTGGGAATTAGGGGAATGGGTGGAAAGGCATACAGGAAGTCTTGACCCCAATGAAGGAGGAAAGCATCCCTGGCCTGAGCCCCCTGAGCCGGAATTCTAGAACAGAACTGGGAAAGTTTGGCATTCCATGGACTTGCAAAGAGGTCTATGTCCGGGGTTCTCCAAAGTTGAAATATCTTGGCCACCTGGTCTGCATGCAGAGACCACTCGTGTGGAAGCAGAACTCGAATGAGTCTGTCTGCCCAAGAGTTTTGAATGCCTGGAAGATACACTGCCAGAAGATTAATCTGATGCTCTCTGGTGAGGGCCCATAGTCGCAAAGCGTCGTTGCAAAGCGAAAGAGAGCCTGTTCCCCCCTGCTTGTTCACATAGAACATGGCTACTTGATTGTCCGTATGAATGAGGACTGTCTTGTAGCTGAGCAGGGTGTGGAACACTCGCAGAGCAAGGAAGATTGCTCTGAGCTCCAAGAGATTGATATGTAGATGACTCTCCTGTGGAGACCAGGTGCCCTGGGTGGAGAGGTCTTGCAGACGAGCTCCCCAAACCATTGGAGAAGCATCTGTTGTGAGAGTTGCTTGGGGTAAGGGTTGTTGAAAAGGGGACCCCAGCAACAGGTTTTGAGTGGACTTCCACCAGTGGAGGGACAAAATAAGGTGACTTGTGTTTGCTATTTTGTCTGACAGGCATCCTGATGCCTGGGTCCTTTGAGTGGATAAAGTCCACTGGGCTGCCCTCATATGGAGGCGAGCATAGGGAACCACATGCACAGTAGATGCCATGTGGCCTTGTAGTTGTAATATTTCTCGAGCAGTTAGATGAGGCTTTAGCACTGCTTGAGAAGCTAACTGCACCATGCGAAGGCAACGAGCCTGGGGGAGATAGGCCCTTGCCCTTGAGGTATCCAGCAAAGCTCCTATGAACTCCAGAGACTGAGTAGGAGTTAGACTGGATTTTGGGATGTTTATTACCAGCCCTAAATACTGAAGGATACGCATCGTACAGGATAGAGAAGTCCTGGCCTCTGACTCTGTTGGTGCTCAAATGAGCCAGTCGTCTAAGTAAGGGAAGACGAATATTCCTAGAGTGCGTAGAAATGCTGCTACTACAGCCATGCATTTCGTGAACACCCTTGGTGCTGAGGCCAGGCCAAAAGCAAGCACCCTGTATTGGTAGTGCTTCTGCTGAAAAAGGAACCGAAGGAACCTTCTGTGGGTTGGATGGATGAGGACATCAGTGTACGCATCCTTGAGATCTAGAGAACAAAGCCAATCCTGACTCTGAAGGTATGGCAGCAGAGATCCGAGAGAAATCATCTTGAATTTCTCCTTGACAAGGAATTTGTTCAATTCTCTGAGGTCTAAGATAGGTCTGTAACCCCCTGTTTTCCTTGGGATAAGAAAATAAGGGGAATAGAACCCTGTACTCTGCTGATGAATGGGTACTTCTTCTATTGCCCCTTGGGCAAGAAGGATGGTGACCTCCTGACCTAAGAGGTTGATGAGAGAGGTCAGAGAATTGAACTGCTTTACCATTGTGTGAGGGGGCATGCTTGAGAAATGAAGCTTGTACCCCTCCTTTATGATGGAGAGCCTGGAGAGCCAGGAAGGCTAAGTTCTCTAGTTGAAAGTCAAAGGCCCTGTGGAGGCTGAGCCTGCTGGGCCGGCTGAGGCTTAGCAGTCTTTGCTTTTTTCTGTTTGGGTGGTTGCTGACCTGCAGAACGTCCCTGCTGAACATAAGCAGGATAAAATCTTTTCTTTTTAGAAAAGAATGGTTTTTTGAACAATTTCTTTCTAGCAGGATCAGCAGTGGACTTGGATAATCTATCCAAGGTGGAATTTTCAGCATCCATTTCATTAGCCTTTTCTTGCCAATCCTTACCAAACAGGTTCTCACCAGTACAAAGGATATTTCCCAATTTGTCTTGTACCCAGAGCTCTAGATCAGATGCCTGGAGCCAAGCAATTCTACGTGCACCTATGGCAATAGCCGAGGTTCTGCTTATACACTCAAAGCAGTCAAAGACTGCACAGTTGGAAAATTTAGAGACATCTTGGGCATGTTTGACCTAAGTGAGAAAATCCTGTCTTCTATCCTCAGGAAGAATAGGACTTAAAGCTTCTAAATCATCTGTGACCTCCTTAAGGAACATTCCCATGTAGAGACTATAGGAACTGATCCTAGCAGAAAGCATGGAAGCTTGGAAGACCTGACGTCCAAAAGCATCCAGGGTTCTGCACTCACGTCCTGGAGGATTAGAGGCATGCCTCTTAGCACTCTTGATCCTTCTCATAGCTGATTCCACTACAATAGAGTGGTGAGGAAGCTGAGTCTTATGGAAACCAGGACAAGGAGGGACTCGATACATAGTATCCAGTCTGCGAGAATAAGGAGAGGTGGTAAGAGGTGTCTCCCACATCCTTAACATGAGATCATATAAAATCTCATGAATGGGCAAGGTAGCTGCCTCCTTAGGAGTTTTGGGATATTGTAGAATTTCCAACTTCTTGGCCCTTGGCTCTGTTTCAGGGGGCACAGTAATGGACAGGCCCCGAGCCACCTCCCTGATAAAATCCTGGAAGGAAATATCCTCTAGAGGAGACATCCTGCGTTTGGGGGAGGAGGGCTCCACTTGGAGAAGCATCGCTGCATCGACAGAACTGTCAGAATCCTCAGATTCTTCTGAGGACTTGAAGTATCGTCTGTCCGGATGCTCTTGAAGAGCCCGATACCCGTACCGACCGAAGTCGGTACCGGGAGTAACCGGTACCGGGGTATCGGTACCGGAAGTCATCGGATGACTGGGTACCGGCAAAGCAGACACCAATGCCGATGTCGATGCTATCGATACCGGTACCGATGCCGGTGCTGATACCGGTGGAATTGTCTGTCGCGGTTCCAAGGGTGTCGATGCCGCAAGGAGAGCTGCCAGACTGCGCTCGATAGCCATGACTCTCTGGTCTATCGACGCTGCCAATGCCTGGATGTCGGTACCAGAGGAGACCGCCGGTACCCCAGAGCATGGCACCAGTAGTTCTGCCGAGGTGGAGGCCTCGAGAACATCCTGGAATCCCGATAATGCTTTGGAAGCCGAAGCCTCCCACCGGGGCAATTCTGCCGGTGCAGAATCCTCAAGGGCAACGCCAGAGGCATCTCGATGCTTAGAAGGAGATCTACCCTTTGAGGACCGGCTGGACTTATGTTTAGTTACCTGAGATCCACGGGAGGAAGAAGCAGCCCTGGAAGACGTCGATGCCACCGAAGCTGTATCAGAGGGAAACAGGGTACTGAGCTTAGCAGCTCGGTTCTGCCGACCTCTTTTAGACATCATGGCACGGGACATACAATATGTGATGGAGTGGTCAGGACCTAAACATTTTAGACACCATTCATGGGTGTCGGTGACCGAAATGGTACAGCCAGACTTGGTGCACTTTTTGAAACCTGAGGCAGGTTTCTCCATGGTAAGGAAATGTTTTTGGGCCTAAGGCCCAAAAAGGCGCGTGCACCTAAAGAAAAAGAAAAAAGAATATCTATATATTTGTTTTAGACAGAAATAAGAAGAAAAACAACGGCGGTACCGGTGAAGCGTCGAGGAAGGCAGACGCGACCACAAAAAAGAAAGAAATAAAAAAGAATTCTTCTGCGGTGACAGGAACACGACCTGCTGGCTCCGCGGAAAAAGAACTGGAGAGAGGCAGTTGGGAAAGGCGGGAAGGCAGCACGCAGGCATTGTGGGATGCTCCCAAAAGCTTTCTAATTGGACGCTGGGGAGCGTTCCTGCGCAGGCTCCGTTGGTACCGACGATACCCATATGTGATGACTACATTCCTGCTTGTTCCTGGAGATGGGCTTTTTCCCCGAGTCCTTCTTTCAGGAGGGGCCGAGGTCTTCTTAGAAAGCCTAGTCATGAACTCGGTCTCTAGTTCGGCAGCCTTTTGGGTCAAGGGCTTTCCGAATAAGTTCTCCCCCTCACATGGAACATCGATCAACTTGTTTTGTACCCATTGATCTAGGTCGGACGACTGTAGCCAGGGTTGGCGGAGTGCACCGATGCCCACCGTGGCTACTCTGGCCACTGACCCAAACCCGTCGTAGGCCGCTCGAGATATAAATTTGGAGCATTCACCGATGGCTCTGGACAGGCCCTTGAAGTGTTGCAAGGGCTCCTCAGAGAGACCAGCTGAGAACCTGGCGATCTCCTTGGTTAGATCTCTTAGGTACATGCCCATGTACAGCTGGTAGGCCTGGATTCGACCATTCAGCATTGCGCCCTGGTAGCATTTTCTGCCGAGGGCATCCAAGGTGTGGGCCTCCCTAACGGGTAGCACAGAGGAGTGCATCTTCTGACTTTTTAGTCGACGCATGGCCGATTCCACGACCATGGAATTATGCGGCAATCGAGACTTTTGGAACCCGGGGCTCCAGCAGACTCGATACATCGAGTTGAGCCGCTTACTAACCACCGGTGCAAATGCCGATGTCTCCCACATGCGGAGCATAAGGCGCACTAGTATGAGAGGAATGGGCACCGTCAGGGTTTCCAGAAGAGGGGCCTCATATTAGAGGATCTCGAGTTCATCTGCTCGTGGGTCCTCCTCGGACTCCGTTGCGAAGGCTAAAGCTTTGGACATATCCCAAACGAAGTCTCGAAAGGCCATGTCCTCGGGGGAAGATCTCCTTTGAGGCTCCGACCCCGGGGAATCAGAAGGGACATCCCGGTGAAGGCGAGTGTCCGGAGACACCTCGTCTCCCGACTCCCAAACGGAGTCATCTGAGTATGACAGGTGACAGTCCTCGGGATCCGAGGGGTCAGGCCGCTCTGGCGCTCGTTGGCTTGCCGGTGACGATCTCCGCCCCGAAGAATGGAAGATTGAGTAGGACCTTGGCCAAGGATCTTCTCTGGCCCATAGGGCTTCGAGGATCAGCACGGCCTCTGGGGTCAACTTCGTCTTCGAGTCCCCAGTGGTCAGGGCAGAGGAACCGGACATACCAGAACACTACTGCGCTTTGCTGCTTTTTTTTTTTTTTTTAAATTTAATCTTTATCATTTTTACAATAAATACAAGCACATAGAATACTTGCATAGAAATTTAGGAAGCATGGAAGCAATTCAACAATATTGATACAATCAATATCATACAAAAAAGAAAAAAAATATGAAGAAAACGAAAACCAGCCCTTAACTATAGCCCACCAAAACGAGGGAGATCCATTAACCACACTAAACTAAGAAATCTGAGAAGAAAAACTAGATGAGAACAAACAGCCAGGACTAAACTATTGCAGTGGATCGAGGACTATCTCGGGAGGACGGCGAGCACTCAGAAAAGCAAGCAATTGTGAAGGCTCAAAGAAAATATATGACTGAGCATTAATTCTAACCATACATTTGCAGGGAAATTTCAGCTGTTGGGGGGGGGTATTTTTTCTGAAATTTCCCTGCAAATGTATGGTTAGAATTAATGCGCTTTGCTGCTTTAGGAAGGCAATGATCTTGCGTTCCAACGAATCCATCCTGGATGTGAGCCCAAGTGGTTCCGCAGCTTCCGGCTCGGGCGCCAATAAAATCGAGGCCGACGCTGGTTCTCCTGGAGGGGAGTCCTCGACTAGGACAGGATGCACTGGCCAGGGCCGTTCCGTGGCCGGTTCCTTTCGAGAGAGCTTGATTGGGCACTCCTTCCCCGATGCCTCGGGTTGACGCTCGGGGCTCCCTGACTGACCCCATGAGGGACCTGGTCATTCTGAATCATCCAGAGATGCAGTAGTTGAAGAAAATTTCCTTCTTTTAGGTTCCCCTGAGGGGGACCACCTCTCCGAGGTCCCCTGATGCTGCTCGGGTTCGGAACGCTCCTCCTGGGGCGTGGAGGTCTCGGACGAGTTCCTGGCTTTCGGAGGCATAGGGAGATCAAGGAAAATCTTTTCCTGCTGCTGCTGGCAACTTTTTTAGGGCCTTTGAGGACATAAGTTTGCAAAGGCCACAAACCGACGAGTCGTGGTCCGGGCCGAGGCACTGAAGGCAGCAGTCATGTGTATTGGTAAGGGACATACTTTTACCACACCTATCGCACTTTTTGAATCCATTGGTAGCCATGGAGGGAAAAGGGCCTCCACAAGGTAAAAAGATCTTTAGGGCTCCCAGCGAGAAAAAACAAGGGCGGGAAACGCCCAAAAGAAAATAAAAGAAAAAAAGCCGACCCAATAACGGAGTACCGGGGACAGGCGGGAAGGGTACCTGTGTTAAGAACATAAGATATGCCATACTGGGTCAGACCAAGGTCCATCAAGCCCAGTTCTCCTGTTTCCAACAGTGGCCAATCTAGGTCATACGTACCAAGCAGTTTCCCAAAAAGACACAGGTTCCGCAATGCTTGTACTGGGTCAAGCATTGATATCGTGGGTCCCTTCTTAATAATGGTTTATGGACCGTTCCTTCAGGAACTTGTCCAAACCTTTTTTAAACCCAGCTACACTGACAGCCTTTACTACATCCTCTGGTAACAAATTCCAGAGTTTGATTACACGTTGAGTGAAGAAATATTTTCTTTTATTAGTCTTAAATAGTTTACCCTGTAGCTTCATTGCATGTCCCCTAGTCTTTCTATAGTCTGATAACTTAAACAGTCGATCTACGTTTACCCGTTCCACTCCGTTCATTAATTTAAAGACTTCTATCATATCTCCCCTCAGCAGTCTCTTTTCCAGGTTAAAGAGCCCTAACCTATTTAGCCTTTCTTCATAGGAGTATCCTTCCATCCCCTTTACCATTTTGGTGGCTCTTCTCTGAACCTTTTCTAATAACGCTATATCCTTTTTAAGATACGGCGACCAGAATTGCACACAATATTCAATGTGCGGTCTCACCATGGAACGATATAGAGGCATTATAATATCTTTTGTTTTATTTTCCATTCCTTTCCTTATGATACCTAGCATTCTATTTGCTCTCTTGGCTGCCGCTGCACACTGGGCCGAGGGTTTTAACATGCTATCCACAATGACGCCTAAATCTTTTTCCTGGGTGGTGGTTCCTAATGTGGAACCTTGCATTGTGTAACCATAGTTTGGGTTGTTCTTCCCTAGGTGCATAACTTTGCACTTGTCCACATTAAATTTCATCTGCCATTTTGATGCCCAGTCTTCCAATTTATCAAGATCCTCTTGCAATTTTCCACAATCCTCTTGGGTTTTAACAACTTTATATAGTTTTGTGTCATCTGCAAATTTGATAACCTCACTCGTTATTCCACTTTCCAGGTCATTTATGAAAATGTCAAAAAGCAGAGGACCCAGCACAGATCCTTGGGATACACCACTATTCACCTTTCTCCATTGGGAAAATTGGCCATTTAGCCCTACCCTCTGCTTTCTATCTTTTAACCAGTTCTTGATCCACAGTAGTACACTGCCTCCTATCCCATGACTCTAGTTTTAGCCAAAAGTCTCTGATGAAGGACCTTGTCAAAGGCTTTCTGAAAGTCAAGATACACTATATCAACCGACTCACCTTTGTCCACCTGTTTATTCACACTTTCAAAAAAACATAACAGATTAGTAAGACAAGATCTTCCTTGTCTAAAGCCATGTTGGCTGTCTCCCATTAGGCCATGACTATCTACATGATGAGTAATTTTATTCTTTATGATGGTTTCTACCATTTTTCCCGGTACTGACGTGAGGCTCACTGGTCTGTAGTTTCCCGGATCACCCCTGGAACCCTTTTTAAAAATTGGTGTTACATTGGAGATCCTCCAATCTTCAGGTATTAGAGATGATTTTAATGATAGTTCACAGATTACTAATAGCAGGTCTGCAATCTCATATTTCAGTTCTTTCAACACCCTTGGATATATACCATCCGGCCCAGGTGATTTGCTACTCTTCAGTTTATCTAATAGTTGTAACACATCTTCCCGATGTATCGATATTTCCTTCAATTCTTCCGCACCTTTAAATACCACTTCAGTCATGGGTAACATCCCTACATCTTCCTCAGTAAAGACCGAAGCAAAGAATTCATTCAGTCTCTCCGCTATCGTCGCCTCTTAGTGCCCCTTTAACTCCTCTATCATCTAATGGACCAACTGACTCTCTCACAGGTTTTTTGCTACGAATGTACTTGAAAAAATCTTTATTTCGCATTTTTGCTTCCGCAGCAAGCTTCTTCTCAAATTCTCCCTTTGCCTGCTTTATCAATGCCTTGCATTTGACTTGCCAGTGCTTGTGCTGTTTCCAGGTTTCATTGTTTGGCTCTTTTTTCCATTTCCTGAAAGATGCTTTTTTGGCAACAACAGCCTCTCCTACCTCACCTTTAAACCATGCTGGCAGTTTTTTTGACTTCCTTCCACTTTTCTTAAAGTGTGGAATACAGCTGGTCTGGGCTTTCAAGATAGTATTTTTCAACAACACCCAAGCTTGATGTAAAGTCTTTAACCTTTGCAACTGCTCCTTTTAGTTTTTTCTTAACTATTTTCCTCATTTTATCATAGTCTCCCTTTCGAAAGTTAAAAGGTAGTACTGTGGATTTCCTTACTATCCCTCCTCCACTAATTAAATCAAAGGCGATCATGCTATGATCACTATTGCCAAGTGGCCCCAACACCCTTATCTCTTGCACTAGATCTGGTGTTCCACTAAGGACTAGGTCTAATATGGCTTCCCCTCTGGTCGGTTCATGAACCAGCTGCTCCAAGAAGCAGTCATTTATGTCATCTAGGAACTTTATCTCCCTAGAATGCCCTGCCGTGACACTGACCCAGTCGATACCGGGGTAATTTAAATCACCCATTATTATTACTGCGCTGTAACCTTTGTTAGCTTCCTTGATTTCTTTGAGCATTTCATCATCCATTTGTTCATTCTGGCCAGGCGGTCGATAGTACACCCCCACTGCCATCGCCTTCCCCTTTTTACATAGAATTTCAATCCATAGAGATTCTACAGCAAATTTTGTTTCCTGCAACACTTTAATCCTTTCTGACTCAATGCCCTCTCTAACAGAGCGCAACCCCTCCACCAATTTGATCAGCTCTGTCATTACGATATAGTTTGTACCCAGGTATCACAGTGTCCCACTGGTTGTCCTCCTTCCACCATGTCTCTGATATTCCAATCATATCTAACCTCTCATTTAGTGTTATATATTCTAACTCTCCCATCTTATTTTTTAGACTTCTAGCATTTGCATACAAGCATTTTAGAGACTGTATTTTATTCATATTAATTTGGCTATTGGTAGACATGGGTAATTTGGGATCTTTAAGCTCTGTCTGCTCCATACTCGAGGGCATTTGGGCTACTTTACTCTTTTTTGGAACCTCTCTGCTTTTGGTAGTATCCTTCAAGGATACATTCTTCCGAACCATTCGCTCTTGGGCGACTGTCGGCTTTCCCTTATTATCTAGTTTAAAAGCTGCTCTATCTCCTTTTTAAAGGTTAATGCCAGCAGCCTGGTTCCATCCCGGTTAAGGGAAGCCCATCCCTTCGGAAGAGCCCCTCCTTTCCCCAGAATGTTCCCCAGTTCCTAACAAATCCAAAACCCTCATCTCTGCACCATTGTCTCATCCACGCATTGAGACTCCGGAGCTCTGCCTGCCTTTTGCGTCCTGCACGTGGAACGGGAAGCATTTCGGAGAACGCTACCCTGGAAGTTCTGGGTTGTTAGCCGGAAGAAAACAACAGCCAAAAGGCAAGAAGAATAATACATTTTTCCGGGACAGAGAACAGACAATGTCTGAAGGGCTCCGCGGAAAAAAGAAGACTGAGCAAGATGGCCCCTTTGGGCGGGAAGTGGACCAATCATGCGTGGAGGCAACTCCCAAACGCTTTCTTTGAAAGCTGGAGATTTGCTCCGCGCGGGCTCTGTTGGCGCCGATGTAACCCATATGTGAGGACTGACTTCCTGCTTGTTCCTGGAGAAGTACTGGTGCAAGTCGGAAAGAAATAGGAATGTACAAGACAAATCAACTTTTTTCCGGGGGTCAAGATGTACATCTGTAGGGCTCCATGGAAAAAAGGAGACGGAGCAAGATGGCACCCTTGGGTGGGAAGGGGACCATGCATGCATGGTGAAATCTCCCAAAGACTTTCTTTGAAAGCTGGGGGGATGCTTCCGCCATGGCTCCGTCGGCATCAACATCATCCATACGTGACGACTGACTTCCTGCTTGTTCCTGGAGAAAGTAAGTGTCCAACAGCCCCAACATTGTAGTAGGCAAAGGCAACGAGGTTGCAGGAGTCTGGGAGGGCTGCTGAACCCCTTGGTGTTGCGCTTCTTCCCCATCAGGAAATCCGCACCACTCAGAAATGTCTAACCAGCGCCATCTTGGATCCCACAATTTCTTAATTTTCTTCATCACTTCCCTTTCTTGTGTTTGCATTTTAAGCATGAGTCTTCCTGCCACATCCCCAATCTTTCTCTTGCAAATAAATGTTAGGAGTGGTCTGCCACAATTGTCAAAATAATAACCCCCATCTCTTCTCCCACCCCCTCTACCACATTCTTTTCCCCATTCCCCTGCTATGGCCTCCAATGGCTTAGAGGTTAATTCTTCCCTTTCCAACTGATAGCAATGTTTCAGTGAGTTCTTTTGGAGAGGTAGCACTTGAAATGCCGTATCCATCCCTGCTCATTCCTTGCTCTCAATTCTAAATAATAGTGCCATATTTTTAGGTACTGTAACATGAGTACGGGAGATCATCTACTTCTGTTTTATCTGATCAAAAGATAGGAAGTGGTCTTTATTCAATTTTACAAGATCACCAATAACCTATAACTTTTCTTTTGCTATAATTTTAAATTTGTGTTCCCCAATCCCAGTAAAAATGATGGGTTCCCAACTAACTGAAAAAAGGGTGAGATACTTTGACATCCTCCACTATCGCCACGCTTTCTGAAAGGGCTTTAACAACCTTGATCCCTCTCCAGCTGATGTTGTTGGGCAAAGTGGCTATGCAAAAGGCTTAGAAAGCTGTAATGACCCCATCAATTATTCAAAAATCCCTTTGGTGCAAACTTATAACATCCTGTGTTTGTTTCATGAATTCATCACATTAGAGATGCAGCAATATATAACCTTACATCTGGTAAACATATTTCCTACATACACACACACGCACACACAGACACCCCCCCCCCTCCAAAACTAATTTATTATATGCTATCCTTGGTCTCCAAGCTTCCCAAACAAATGCCCTAATGATTTCCTTAAAAAGTATCTCCTCCTCTTGTTTTACTGAGAATGGTATTGTATGAAAAACATACACGATTTTGGGCACATCACCATTTTAACCAACACCACTTGTCCTAATAATGAAAGTGACAGATATTTCCATGTTTCATAAAGGATTTTTATTTACAAAATTTTTTTCACTATATTCTTTTGCTATACAGTGGTATAATTATGACAAGTAAATCCCTAAACACTGGTCCTGAGACTGAATCTGGGATTCAACGTTCTAACTGCAGATCTACTTTCTTAAATCTTTCCACAGCATCTTCTGTAAAGAAGCATAACTGTGTCAGACAGGTTGATAAAGTAGACTTCATCCTGATGATCAATCGCCATAATTCAAAATTCAAAATCTCCCTAGGAGGTGGCATTGGCAGGGCTGTCTCACATGAAAACTTCCCAAAAAATGTAATAGGTCTCATAAGACTTTTATCCACATTCTCTCAGTCAAATCTCACCATATTTTCTTCCTGCTCTAATCCAGACAAAGTAGATATCTGAGATCCTACTTATTTAGTTTTACCATCTTCAACTATGCTCAGGTTATCTCCATCAAGCAACGTATCTAGTTCCCCAGATGGGATAGAACCTCTATGGGGTCTCCCATCCCTGGGGTACACATCCTGAATTGAGACTTGAAGTGGGGGCAGGAGGTGGAAGACAGGACAGAGGGAAACTTCCTCAGAAGGTTATTCCACTTGATTTTTTTTTTTTTAACAGTAATGGGAGCAGAACAAGCACCCGGTACATTCATATTACCTCCCACTGATACAAAATTATCTATAGGCCCTTATACTACTACCTCCTCTTTAGCCATATTCACAGTTTTCTCCTTCCCTTCCCTTGCTAATTCCACTCACCAACTGACAAAAACCCAGTGTTCGCACAAACTCTCACCTAGCTCCATCTGGGATCTGAAGGGGCTCCAAAGGAATGTACCCCTTTGGTCATGCACCCACAGGCTGCGTACCACGGCACACAGTTCTTTTAAAGGCCCCCAGAGCTGCTGATGGTGTCATTTCTGGTTTGGTGATTTTTGGGGGAGGCAAGGAGAAATGTGCAAAGATAGTCAAACACACAACACTGGCTCCTCCAAACACCAAATGCAGCCAGGAATCAAGGCTCTCCCCCCCCCCCCCCCCCAAAGCTCTAATTTTAATAGCTAGGGCTTCCAGCAAACAGCAGAAAGAATAATGGTGAGAGAGGATATCCCTGGTGTGTTCCTCTCTGGAGCTCAAAGTTCCACGTTCTCTTCTCATTAATGATTAATTGTCCTTCATACTGTTGATATAAAAAACTGACTCATTGTACAAATTCTCTCTGTATCTCAAATCTTTCAAGAACTTGAAAAAGATATTTCTTTGAGACCTGGGCCAAAAGCTTTTTCAGCATCTAGTTTGACTAATACAGCTTGTGGCCTCTCTCCCTCCCTTCAAGGCCAAACAAATTAACAACACCAAAAGAATTTATAAAGGCCAAAAAATCCACAAACAAGAAAGCCTTCTCCCATGCAGCCCCCATACTGTGGAACACAATCCCATCAGAATTAAGATCCTTACCCGAAATCATGGAGTTTAGGAAAAAACTTAAAACACACTTATTTACAATGCACTATGGATCCTTGACGAATTCACCTCTCACCTCTCAGCTAGATAAAGGATAGTCCTATTCCAGCTAATATATTTTTCCAGAAAAGGAATGAAGTACTGTTGCCCTAAAACAATGTATGATGACAAATGAATAACAAATAACTCTGTATATAGTTTAATTCTGTTCCTTTGTACATAGTTCACTTTTTGTTAATTGTAAAATGTAAGTTCCAATTTGTTATATGTAAAAACAGCTCTCCCTGTTTACTGTTGTTCCATGTAAACCGCATCTGATCAATGGAAGGAGCGGTATATAAAAAATCTGTTAATTAAATTAAATTAAATTAAATCAAAGATTGTATAAGATTAGCCAAAGCATATCGCCCATGTACAAATCCTGTTTGATCAGGATGAATTAGTGCTGGTAATATTCCACTCAGATGCTGGGACAGAATTTTGGCTATGATTGTTGTGTGTGGACCTTCGAGTCAGTGCTGACTCCTGGCAACACAGCAGCTTCAGGGTTTTCTTGGCAGTGTGACTGGAAGTTGATTGCCAGGCTTTTTTTCCAAGGCAATGGAGGGTTAAATGACTTGCCAAGGCCACAAAGAATGTTAGTGGGAATCAAACCTGTTCTCTTGGATATCAAGCTAGTGCTCTAACCACTAGTCTATTCTGGGTTAATTAATGAGATTGTGTACTAAGATCCCATGTTTCTTCATCCCTCCCTGGTTCAGGGATAAGAATATGGACCAAATTCTCTACAGCCTCCCTGTATCCCTCCCTGAATCAAGTTTTCCATTAATTTTCTCAGTGGGAAGGCAATCAAGTCCTCTAAAAGTTTAGAAAATTCAGCCAGTAGATCATCTGGCCCAGGCGTCTTTCCCAGTTTGAGGGACTTAATGGCCCTTCTCACTTCCTGTCCATTAATTGTTTGATTTAAATAATCAGCTTGACTCTAGGTCACCCTGGGTATGTCTAGAGTACTGAAGAACTCTCAAAAATTAACCCTATCACCTTCTTGCTTCTTGGATAGAGTTTTATAGAATTCCACAAATAGAGCTTTTATTCCTTCCGTGGCTTTGTTTTTCTTTTCCATTTCTCCCATATATTGACCTAATTACCTTTTTTGCTCTATACGGGGTCACAAGTCATACTAACAGCCATTCTATTTTATTACCACATCTGTGAAGTCTATATGTTTACATTAAAGTATGTCCCTCTGCCCTCACCTACTGAGGCGGCATTTGTTGCAACCGCACTACTTATGCAGAGTGCAAGTAGTGTGGGCTACAGATGCTCACGCTAGCTGTGCCGCAGCAAAAACACCCCCTTCCACCACCTCAGTCGCCCACTACTCTTTAATAAACATGCCACAAAGTGACATGCAACAATAAAATACACAACATCAATGCAAAAGGCCAAATAAAACTTATAAAAATACAATAAAATACAAACTATAAAAACACAATGACAACAGGGTTTAGTTCAGGTTACTTTCAATAGTAATTAAAGGTGGGTTACATTCAGGTAGTACCACTGAATATTCCTCTGACCACCCCAGTACTATCCAGATGGCCCATGAGCCGAGCTGAGGCAGAGTCAAAGGTTATCTGGATATTGGTGATATTCAGCTCACTATCCAGATAGCTAATTGTAAACCACCTTGATGTTCACTGGAAGGGCAGCATATCAAATTTTAATTAATGAAATGAAATAACGATAAAATTAGAACAGCAAAAAGACTGTCTTAACTTTATTCAGATAGCTACCTGGACAGTGGGCTGAATACTGCCACTCTGCATGAAAATACTAACAGCCAGCGCTGAAAATGGATATCCATCGCTGACGCTGAATATCCAGATTCTGTTTAACCAGGATAGCCGACATTTAAAACAAACACTCACCAACATGGTTACATCTTGAGCCCTCACTTTTCACTTGAAGACGGCTTCAGTGAGTTGCCCAAAGTAACAATGAACATAAGATTTGCCATAATGGGTCAGATAAAAGGTCCATTAAGCCTAGAATCCCGATTCCAACAGTGCCCAATCCAGGTTACAAGAACCTTGTAGGATTCCCAGGGATAAACACTGAATAATTTGGTCTTATCTGCAAATATAATCACTTTGTTTTGTTGCTCCTAATTCCAAATAATTTATAAATATATTAAAAAGCACCGATCCCAGCACAGATCCTTGAGGTACAGCATAGTTACTCACCTGTGACAGGTGCTCTCTGGGGACAGCAGGAATCAGTCCTCACATATGGGTGACGTCGATGCCGATGGAGCCCTCATGCGAAGCAAATCCCCAGCTTTCAGAGAAAGCCTTTGGGAGTTGCCATCACGCATGCGCGGTCCCCTTCCCGCACAAGGGTGCCATCTTGCTCAGTCAAATGACATAGCTAAAAGATGTCAAAAAAGAACAAAATATAATAATAATAATAATAATAGGACTGCAACTCGAAGGGGAGGAGGGAGGGTCATGAGGACTGATTC
Source organism: Ichthyophis bannanicus (assembly GCA_033557465.1). Classification (NCBI taxonomy): domain Eukaryota; kingdom Metazoa; phylum Chordata; class Amphibia; order Gymnophiona; family Ichthyophiidae; genus Ichthyophis; species Ichthyophis bannanicus. The sequence goes on along the minus strand of CM066034.1, from coordinate 556,646,203 downwards.
CTGCTGTCCCTGGAGAACGCCTGTTATAGGTGAGTAACTACGCTTTCTCCGGGAACAAGCAGGAAGTCAGTCCTCACATATGGGACTCCCCAGCTATAGGCTACCGAGAACTCAAAGCTAAAAAAGGCTCCCTCTATGAGAGCTGCAAGCAGCCGCAATAGAAATCCAAACTAAGGGTATAGCACTCTGGTAGCCTGAACACAGAAACGTCAGAGGGCAGGAGTTACATAGACCTCGAAAAGGTTACGGATTACAGCCTGGCCGAAGGCATTGTCTCGTCGGGACTCCATATCCAGGCAATAGTGGGTTGCAAAAGTCTGACTCGAAGACCGGATGGCGGCCTGGCGGATGTCTGCCAAAGGAACAGAGCGCAAATGAGCCACTGATCCCGCCATGGCCCTGACCCTATGGGCCGTAACCCGACCCTCCATTGGAAGCTCGGCTGCCCTGTATGCCCAGGGAATGCAGTCTGCCACCCAGGTGGACAGCGTACATTTAGATACTGCCATCCCCAGTTTACTGGGGTCGTAAGATATGAAAAGCTGAGAAGCCTTCCAATGCGGTTGCGCATGCTGGATATAGAGGGCCAACGCCTTCTTACAGTCCAGGGTATGCAAGACTGACTCTGCCCAACTGGCTTGCGGTCTGGGAAAAAAGATAGGCAGAGCCACCTCCTGGTTGAAGTGGAACGAGGAGACCACTTTCGGAAGGAACTTGGGGTGTGTGCGAAGCACCACCCGGTTCCTATAGAACCTGGTGAAGGGTCTTTCCGACACTAGGGTCTGGAGCTCACTCACCCGCCGAGTGGATGTGAGTGCCACCAGGAAAACCACCTTCCTAGAAAGATAGCATAGATGGCAGGTAGCCATTGGTTCAAAGGGTGGCCTAGTAAGCTGCCCTAACACCACATTCAGATCCCACTCGGTCGTCGGGGGGCGGACTGGGGGTTTCAAGAGAAGTAAGCCTCTCAGAAACCGAGAGACCAAGGGGTGGGCAGAGAGAGGCTTCTCATCCACTGAAAAGTGGTGCGCCGCAAGGGCACTGAGGTGCACCCTGACAGAGTTGGACTGGAGGCCCAAATCAGAGAGGTGGAGAAGGTATTGCAGGAGCACCCCTACCAGGCAAGAGAAAGGATCTATCTCCCGCTCCCTGCACCATGACAAAAACCTGCACCACTTCAAGGCGTACGCCAGTTTAGTCGACGGCCTCTGCGAGGCTAACCAGACCTCTTCAATATTCTTTGGAAGGAGGAGCAGAGCGAGAACTATCCTTTCAGCAGCCACACCATCAAGTTGAGGGAGCTGAGATTAGGGTGCAGAAGAGAGCCCCCCTCTTGAGACAGGAGACATGGGGAGGACCCCAAGGGGATTGGGGCCTCCACCGCTAGCTGCAGAAGAAGCGGGAACCAGGGTTGCCTGGGACACTGTGGGGCAATAAGGATGACCGAGGCACTGTCCTGCAGAATCCTGAACAGCATCCTGGCTACCAGAGGTGTCAGGGGGGAATAAATACAGAAGGTCCCCAGAGCATGATATCAGAAACGCATCGGCAGCCACCCTGTGCGGGTGGGGTCACCTGGAGCAGAAAAGGTGCAACTGGTGATTGTCCGGACTTGCAAACAGGTCCATCACCAGCCGCCCACAGGTCTGGAAGAGCCAATTGGCTACCCCGCAGTCCAGCTGCCATTTGTGGGGTTGGAGAATCCTGCTTAGCCTGTCTGCTAGCCAGTTGTCCTGCCAAGCAGGTAGACTGCTCTGAGACGAACGCCATGCCAGGCTGCAAAGGGGCATAGGTCCAGGTTTCCTGACATAGGGGACGGGACCCCGTACCACCCTATTTGTTCACATAGAACAGGCATGTCCAACAGGTAGATCGCGATCTACCTGTGGATCGCGGAGGGGTCAGAGGTAGATCTCTAGCCCCACTTGGCTCCTTCTCTCCAGCAGCTCGCCCCGTCGCTAGGAGAGAGCTCATGCCGGCAGGTCGCCTGCCGAGGGCTTGCCGCCGCTGCTGATCCTGTGCCTGTCTTTTTTCCCTGCCTGCGGGAATCTTGCCTGCGGGTGTATTGGGGGCGCTTGTTGTTTTCGTGCCAATAGTTTGTGGGTACCCCAGGGGGCCGCTGCCCACGCCCCGCAACGAGACGCCATAGGCCTGGCATCATACCTAGTCTCCTGCCTCTCAGGATCACCCATTCCTGCCCCCGCCCCAACACTCCTTAGAAGTGTGTTATATACCGGGCGATATCCATTCACCCGGGCTTTACCTGAATACACTTACCGTATTAGTTGTGTTGTGTGCTGATCACTGTTCGTTTTATAGTTCGCTTTCATTAAACCAGTGGTTCTTAACCAGTCCTCCTTGAACCCCTAGGCCAGTCGGGTGTTCAGGATAGCCCTAATGAATATGCATGAGATATATATGCATTAGAGATATCCTGCCAACCTGACTGGTTTGTGGCCCTCTAGGGCTGGATTTGGAGACCCCTGCCTTACACCTCTTAAGATTGTAAGTGGGCAAGGTGCAGATGTCCTAGACATCAAAAGTGTAGAAAGAACGTGTCACATGCCTCCTCAATTCTCACCACCACCAAAAAGTTGTCTAATAGACAATATTTTGGTGGTGGTGAGAAGCAAAGAGGCATGTGACAAATTCTACCTAATCTTTTTGATGTCTTGGAGATCTGCACCTTGCCCACTCACATTCTTAAATGACAGAGATGTAAGGCAGGGGTCTCCGAATCCAGCCCTAGATGGCCACAAACCAGTCAGGTTGGCAGGATATCTCTAATGCATATATATCTCATGCATATTCATTAGGGCTATCCTGAACACCCGACTAGCCTAGGGGTTCAAGGAGGACTGGTTAAGAACCACTGCATTAAATGTTTTCGGGCAGACACAACAAAGTGTCAAGAATTTGGTGATTTTGGCGGGATTTTCCAATTTTGTTCTAACTTGCCTTCAAATAGGTTCAAACCACTGTGACGCTTGCCTCTGCAATTTTATTTTGCCTAGCCTTTGCGTTGATTCTACACTGCAATTTTATTTCGCCTTACCTTTGCGTTGATTCTACACTGTGGGCAGAATTTATTAAACCACGTGTGGTGGTATTTGAACTTGTGTGGCGGTATTTGATTTTATCTGGTTTGCTGGACAGGTGTTTGAGGTTTTTTTGATGATTATTTGGTGGTATTTGATTATTGGTGCCAGTATGATGAATTCTTATTTTTACTTTTAGAACTGCATGTGTGGTTTTGGCATCTCCAGTCCTTGTATTGCACATCATCCAGAGGTCTTCAGTTCCTGTTGATCTTTAATACTTTGGGACAGTGACAGTTTTGGACCAGATTCAGACAGTGTTTATACTAACTTAGCAGATTTGGCCTTCTTACATCCAGCCACCCCAGTATAACGAAGATAAGTGTTCCAAAGAAGAGCAAAACCTACCACTTTCATGATGAATGGGAAATGGACTACTTCTTCATCATGGTGAAAGACAAGTGGTGTTGTCTAATTTGTAATGCCCCAGTATCCTTGCCCAAAAAGGGTAATCTGGAACGTCATTATAAGGCTCTGCATAGCAATAAGTTTGATGCTGATTTTCCACCCAAAAGTGAAATTCGTAAACTGAAGCTCAAAGAACTTAAATCAAAATTGGCTACTCTGCAACAGTTGATGGTGAAGCCAAGGTCACATTTGGTCAATGCAACCTTATCATCCTTCAAGATCAGCAACCTGATCGCAAAGAAATGCAAACCTTTCATTGAAGGGGAATTTGTAAAATACTGTTTTCTTGAAGCAGCTGACAATCTTTTTGAAGGATTTAAAATAAGAAAGAGAACATAGCTGCTATTCAAGATGTACAATTGTCAAGAAACACCGTCGTGCGGCGAATAGAAAAGATGTGTGGAGACACAACTGAACAATTGTTGGAGGATGTTTCAAATTGTGTTGCTTTCTCACTCCAATTGGATGAATCTACAGACATAAGAGACATAGCCCAGTTACTAGTCTTTATCCGGATGGTTTTTGAAGACTTCAGTGTTAAAGAAGAACTACTTGGAATGATTTCTTTAAAAGGGAGAACTATAGGTCAGGAAATATTCAGTTCTTTCCATTCTTTTGTGACAAAGTGTAATAGACTTGCATAGACTTGTTTCCATCACTACTAATGGAGCAAGAGCAATGACAGGTGAGGTTAACGGTTTCATAGCCCTCTGTAGACAGCATGACGACTTCCCAGATTTCCTTTCTTACCACTGCATCATTCACCAGCAAGTTTTGGCAAGCAAGAGACTCAATACAAAGACTGTCATGGACATCACTTTCAAAATTGTAAATTCAGTTCGTGGAAGATCATTTCAAAGACGGCTTTTCAATCTTACTCTTGATGAAGGGGCAACGGAAATCATTTTGCACACAGATGTAAGGTGGCTAAGTAGGCACAAATTTCTGCAAAGATTTTGTGATTTGCTGAATGAAGTAAGAAGTGTTTTGAAGGAGAGGGGAGATGACCAAGCAGAGTTGGAAGATGAGGGGTGGTTATGTGATCTGGCATTTCTCGCTGACTTTACAGGCGAACTATGCATTGGCAAGATGATGAGTACAGTTTCATCCTACAAGAGCAAATTTGAACTAATGATGACTGACCTTGCAAACAACACTTTTGATCATTTTACTAACACGTAGGACCATCTGGGACAATATCCAAATTCTGTTTTTCAGAACGAGAAGTATGTGACAGAAATCTGTTCTGTTATCCAGGAATTCGAAAATAGATTCTGTGACTTCCAAAAAATTGGAACAGTTGTGGAGTACTTGTCATACCCATTCAAAGTAGATGTGGACATTAAAGAAACTGCAGCTGCTATCAGTAAAAATTACTCATTGAACAAGCCATCTCTTGAAAACAAAATATTAACCCTTAAAAATGACATTTTTCTCAAGACCCGTGTTGAGCACGAATCGTTTTGGAAGCTAGTGCCTAGAGACAAATTTCCCAACTTGAGAAGATGCAGTGAAGCTGTACACTCCTGTTTCGGTTCAACTTATTTGTGTGAATCTGCGTTTTTCCAATCTGAAAATGACAAAAAGTACACAACGTTCCAACATGACAGATGAACATCTCCAGGATTCCCTGAGACTGGCCCTCACGCAATATTCACCCAACTTCAAAAAGCTGGTGGATGAAATGCAGGCTCAGACGTCTCGGCCTGGATCAATACTTGACCTAAATTTAACACAAATTACTCAATAAACGTTAAAGAAAGTTATTAAAACAGTTAAAGAAAGTTATTACTCAATAAAGCTTTAAGAAAAAATGTACTTTCCATTTTCCCTCGCAGTTCTTACTAGATCTTCGTCTCTCTGTTTTGTTTTTGCTTAATTTGCTTAACAGCTGATCACATCAAGTAAATGACAGAAGGTTCATTAAAAATGGGGGGTGGGGAATCCTCCAACTTTATTGGGTTAAAATTTAATTTGAAACTAATTTGAAACTTAATTTTCATGGTGGTAGATCACTGGCACTTTTGGCCGGAAAAAGTAGATCACGACCTGTTCAAAGTTAGACATGCCTGACATAGAACATGGCCACCTGGTTGTCTGTCTGCACCAAGACAGATTCATGGGCCAGGAGCTGTCTGAAAATGTCTAGTGTTAGGCGGATGTCACGTAGTTCCAAGAAATTGATTTGTTGGGTCACCTCGCTCGGGGACCACACTCCCTGAGTACGGAAACCCTGACAATGGGCCCCCCAGCCCAACAGGGATGCATCTGTGGTCAGGAACCTTGTGTGCAGAGGAGCCTGGAAAGACATCCCCGCCTCCAAATAATGCGGTTGGAGCCACCAGGCCAGGGACCGTACCAGACGTCTGGATACTTTGACCCTATCCCGAAGGTGCCCTGAGGCCTGAGACCACTGGTCTCTGAGACACCATTGAGCGGTCTGCATGTGGAGGCGGGCATTTGGGATCACCTGGACTGTGGAAGCCATGTGCCTGAGGAGGTGCAGAAAATGTCTTGCTTGCCCTGCCAGAGTCATAAGTCTGTCTGCCCTGTCTTCAGGCAGATAAGCCTTCGCTTGAAGGGTGTTGAGGCTGGCCCCAAAGAGCTCTAGCTGCTGAGTCAGAGTGGGGCTGAACTTGGGATAGTTGATCATGAAATCTAGGTGTTGCAGCACCTGGATGGTGCGAGTTGTGGCTTGGTGGGCCTCGGTGGTGCCTCTGATGAACCAGTTGTCAAAGTAGGGGAATACAAAGACCCCTTGAAGCCTGAGAAAGGCGGCAATCACAGCTAGGCACTTTGTGAATACCCTAGGGGCCGAGGCAAGGCCGAAGGGGAGTACCCTATACTGGTAGTGAATGCCCCCCACCACAAAGTACAGATATTGCCTGTAGCTTGGGTGTATTAGGATGTGTGTATACACATCTTTTAGGTCTAAGGAGCATAGCCAGTCTCCCTGATGGAGGTAAGGCAGCAATATTCCAAGGGAGAGCATTTTGAACTTCTACATCACCAGGAATTTGTTGAGGCTGCATAGGTCTGGGATGGGCCTGAGGCCTCCTGTCCTTTTTGGTAGCAGAAAAGAAGCCCCTTTCCTGCAAGTGGTAGGGCACTGGTTCTACCGCCTGGTCCTCGAGAAGACCTGCTATTTCCTTCAGAAGAAGTTCCCAGTGACGTGGAGACCTGATGGGCTCTCCTGGAAAATAATGAGGAGGCACCTGGGCTAGGTGAAGAAGACAGCCCTCCCGGACTACCTGCAAGACCCGGGCATCGGTGGTAATGGCTGTCCATCTGTGTGCATACAGAGCAAGCCGGCCTCCTGTGATCTGCCTGTCTCCTGTGGGAAGAGTGGCCATGCTGTAGGAGTCAAAAGCCACTGCCAGGCTGGGCCGGAGCTGGTGCCTGGGGTTTGGGGGCTTTCTGCTTACACGGGCCATGCCCCTTTCCCTTGGCCTGCTGCCCCTGTTGAGGAGCCGGGGAGGCCTGAAAATGGGGGTAGCTTCTTTGCCGGGCGGAGGCATCTTTGCCGGGCGCTCCTTCTCCGAAGATCCTGGCCGGTGCTCGGGGCTCCGCGACCGGCCCCTGGAGGAGCCGGGTCGCTCTGAGCCATCCAGAGATGCCGCCTTCAAGGATTTTTTCTTCCTCTTTTGCTCCCTTGAGGGGGACCCCCTTTCCAAGGAACCTCGATGATGCTCGGGCTCGGGATTCTCTCCCTGAGACATGGAGGCCTCAGATGAGGTCCAGGCTCTCGGTGGCAAGGACATGGAAAAAATCCTATCATGCTGCTGCTGGAGGCTCTTCAGGGCCTTTGAGGACATTTTCCTACATGAGCCACCAAGAGACAGCAGTCATGCATATCGGTGAGAGACATAAGTTTCACACACTGATCGCATTTTTTAAACCCGCTGGCAGCCATCGGGGAAAAAGGGCCCCTGCAAGGTCGAAGACCCGGGCTGCCAGTGGAAAAGAAGAAAAGGTGCAACCGCCAGTTACGAAGGACAAAAACCGAAAAAAGAGATGGACTCGATACAGGCGTACCGAGCCGAAGGCGGGAAGAGGTACCAGTGTCGACTGGTCAAGAAAAGAAGATAAAAATCAACTTTTTTACAGGGACACAAGGACTACGTCTGAAGGGCTCCGTGGAAAAAAGGAGACTGAGCAAGATGGCACCCTGGGGTGGGAAGGGGACCACGCATGTGTGATGGCAACTCCCAAAGGCTTTCTCTGAAAGCTGCTCCGCACGAGGGCTCCCTCAGCGCCGATGTCACCCATTCTTCTATTGCTATCGGCACTCCTATTTAACATTTACATGCAGCCCCTGTGCGATATCACTCGATCCTTTGGCATTTCCTCACTGATCTACGCAGATGATGTTCTACTATTCACTCCATTCAATGTCAAGCTCCCAGATTACACATCTTTAGTAGATTGCTTTAATGCAATAGCAGACTGGTTACTCACGCAGAATATGCGAATAAACTACAAAAAAACCGAAGTACTGATTGTCACGAAAAACAGAGAATTCGCACCCCCGGAGACCCTAAGAGTACGAGATGCACACCTCCCAATCAAGCCCTCCATAAGATACCTTGGAGTGATACTGGACTATCGCCTAGATTTTAAAGAACATATCAACCGCACCGTGAAAACCATTTATTTCAAGATAAAGACCCTACGCCATCTAAAAAATATGCTTGACCCAGACAGCTTCAGAACTATATTCCAAGCCATAGTCACACCCCACTTCGACTATGCGAATATAATACTCCATGGTCTCCCAAAGAACTCACTAAATACATTACAACTAGCCATGAATGCCGCAGCCCGGGTATTATACGGTGCTTCAAAGAGCGATCACATAACACCCATCCTAATGGAGCTCCACTGGCTCCCTATATACTGCAGAATAACATATAAAGCCCTTATCTTGACCTTTAAAGCAATAAATTCTATAGCTCCATCATCAATTTCGAAACTCCTCCATCACACTCCCAACACCAGATCTAGGAGGTCAGCAGCGGCAAATACCCTAACTACACCACATGAGGCCACAAAATACAAACGATCAACAACAGACAGGGCTTTCGCGTACTACGCACCCAGATGTTGGAACAACCTACCTCCCAACATTAGAGCTATTACTGACCTCAAACAATTTAGAAAAGCCATAAAGCATCACCTCTTCATTCTACATTTCCAAAGCACATCATCAACCCTCTAACACTTTCAGATAAAGTGTAACCGCCCTATTTAAGATGATGAAAAGAAACTCTATCCCGTGTATATAGGTCCTATACATGCTACAAATATGTACATAGTTTCCCTAAGTTATAATCCCAGTTGTATATTTCCTGTTATATGTAAGCTCACCACAGTCTGTTGATTGAAATGAGTATTCCTGTTTAATGTAAACCGCACTGATGAAAAAGAGTGCGGTATAGAAGAAATACAAATAAATAAATAAATAAATAAATATGTGAGGACTGACTTCCTGCTTGTTCCCGGAGAATCCACTATTCACTCTCTTCCTGTGAGAAAACTGACTATTTTAATCCTATTCTCTCTTTTCTCTTTCTCAACTGGTTTCCAATTCACAATAATACATTGCCTTCTATGCCATGACTTTTTAATTTCCTCAAAAGTCTCTCATGAGGGACTCTGTCAAAGACTTTCTGAAAATCCAGATACACTATATAAACCAGCTTACCTTTATCTATCTGTTTATTCACGCCTTCATAAAAATGTAGCAGATTGGTGAGACAAGACTTCCTTTGGCTAAATCCATTTGGCTTGTCCCATTAAACCGTGACATATGTTCAGTAATTATCTTCTTTATTATGGTTTCTACCATTTTGCCCAGTATTGACGTCAGGCTCACCGTTCTGTAGTTTTCTGGATCACCCTGTAACCTTTTTTAAAAATTGGTGTTACATTGGCTACTCTCCAATCTTCAGGTACTATAGATGATTTTAATGACAGTTTTGAAAATTACTAATCATAGGTCTACAATTTCATTTTTTTTCTTTCAGCATCATACGATGTATATCATCCAGTTCAGGTGATTCTCTACTCTTTAGTTTGTCAAATTGCCCTATTATATCTTCCAGGTTCACTGAGATTTGTTTCAATTCCTTTGATTCATCACCTTTAAATATCATTTCTCAAGTGGGAATCTTCACGACATCTTCTTCAGTAAAGACTGAATCATAAAATTTATTTAGTTTCTCCTCCACGGTCTTGCCCCCGTTTAGTGCCCTTTGTACCATTCTATTATCTAAAAGCCAAACCAATTCCCATAACAGCCTCTCTTAGCCCACCTTTAAATCATGCCAGTAGTCATTTGGCCTTCCTTCTATCTTTTTTAAAGTATGGAATATATCCGATTTGGGCTTTGAAGATTGTATTGTTAAACAATGTCCAGGCCTAATGTAAACTCTTAACCTTTGCTCCTTTTAGTATTTTTTCCTATTTTCTTCATTTTATCATAGTTTCCATTTTCAAAGCTAAATGCTAGCACCACCAGTTTCCTTGCTGTCCTCTTTCCATTTACTAAATCAAATGTGGTCATGTTATCACTATTGCCATGTGGCCCAAAACCATCTCCTCTTGCATCAGATAAGGTAGTTACGCACCTGTAGCAGGTGTTCTCCATAGACAGCAGGAATAAGTCTTCATGTATGGGTGATGTCCTCCGATGGAGCCCATGTGGCAATTGGAAGCTTCTCAGAGGCTCCACCATACCTGTGCGCCTCCTTCCCGCCTGCTGCCACGGCACCATCTTAAACCAGTCTGATAGCATTAACTGTAGCAGAATACAACTCCTTGGGGAGATAGGAGGGTTGTGAGAACTTATTCCTGCTGTCCATGGAGAACACCTAGTACAGGTGAGTAACTACCTTTTCTCCATGGACAAGCAGGAATGAGTTCTCACATATGGGACTCCCTAGTTACAGGCTACCAAAAACTGAGGAAAATGTAGACAAGCCCAATAGGGGCAACAATCTGTCTGCATAATGGTAACAGGTCTTAGCAGTCAAGAGACTGATTATCTACAATATGAGTGATTCTCTCTTCCTCTTTTTTTTTTTGGTAGCCTGAACAGAATAGAATGGGGTTAGGGGAGATGGATTTGGATTCTAATCCCCAAACAGAATCTGGAGTACAGATTGGCCAAAGTTGCTGTCATGTCAGGAGTACCCATCTAGACACATAGTGAGATATGAATGTGTGGACAGAGGACCATGTCAGAGCCCTGCAGATCTCTTCCGTAAAGACCAAGGGTAAGTTGGCCACCAATTCAACCATAGCTCTGACACTGTGAGCTGTGATATGACCATCAAGACACAGGCCTTCCTGGGCCTAAGCAAAATAGATGCAGCCTGCTAGCCAAAATGAAAGACCGCATTTGGAAACAGCAGCCCCTAGCTTGCTGGGATCAAAAGAAACAACACGTTGGATGGACTTTCTATTGACTTTTGTTCACTCCAAATAGAAGGTGAAGGCTCGCTTGCAGTCCAACATGTGCAAAGCAGCTTACCCTTTATGGGCATAAGGTCTTGGGAAGAATGTTGGCAGAACAACTGACTAAGATGTAAATCCGATACCGCTTTTGGAAGGAATTCAGGACATGGAGGACAACTCTGTTATGATGGAATTTAGTGTAAGGTGGATGACCTACTAGAGCCTGAAGCTCATTCACTCTGCGTGCTGAAGTGACCGCCACCAGAAACACCACCTTCCAGGTCAAGAACTTCAAAGGACAGGATTGAGCAGCTCAAAGGGAGCTTTCATGAGCTGTGCAAGAACCACATTAAATCCCAAGACACTGCAGGAGGTTTGTAGTGAGGCTTCAAGAGAAGCAGTCCCTGCATAAAGCGAACAACTAAGGGCTAAAGTGAGATTGACTTTCCTTCCACACCTTGATGATAAGCTCCAATTGCACTAAGGTGGACCCTGACAGAGTTGGACTTAAATCCTGATTCAAAAAGGTGCAGAAGATACTCAAGCAGTTTTTATGTGGAACAGACAAAAGGATCTAGGGCCTAGCCCTCACAGCAGCTAGGAAACCATTTTTATTTGCAAGAATAATAATTTTTCATTGAGGCCCTCCTAGAGGCCAAAAGGACATTGGTCACACTGTCCAGCAGTTTGAGCTCAGAAAACATTAGCCTCTAAACATCCATGCCATGAGGGCCAAGGACTGGATGTTGGGGTGCAACATCGGCCCATCTTCCTGAAAAATCAGAGCTGATGCATGACCGAGCTGGAATGGCTCTTGACTGGAGAGCTGTAGCAAAAGGAGAAGCCAAGGCTGTCTGGGCCTGTAGGGAGTGATGAGAATCATCATACCTCCATCTGTTTTGAGCTTCAGGAGGATCTTTGCAATGAGAGAGATTGGAGAATACGTGTACAGAAGATCCTCTCCCCCAATGCAGGAGGAAAGCATCTGAGGCTAGTCTGCTGTGGGATCTTACTCTGGAACAGAACTGATCCACCTGGGCATTCTGCAGAGTTGTGAACAGATCTATAGAGGGGATGCCCCACTCCTGAAAGATGTGAGTAGCAACCTCCCTGTTCAATGTCCACTTGTGTGGTTGGAGGACTTGACTCAGTCTGACCGCCAGACGTGTTTTGTTCGCCTGGCAGGTACTTGGCTTTCAAGTCCATCCCATCTGAGATAGCAAACTTCCACAACCTGCTTCCCAGCACAGGAAGTATGAGCCCGTTCCTCACTGTTTGTTGATGTAGCAACATGGCAACTTGATTGTTGGTCTGAAGCAGAACAATCTGGTTAGCCAGCCAATCTCGGAAAGCCTTTAGAGTGCTTGCTATGGCTCTTAATTCCAAGAGATTGATCTGTTGGAGACTTTCTTGGATGGACCAATCGCCCTGGGTGTGAAACCCATCAAGATGAGCTCCCTATCAAACCTTTTGGGGTGGAGCAATTTGGAAGGGGAGACCTCTGAGGAAATTGTGGTGGACTGCCCTCCATTTCAGTGACTGAATGAGAGGATTGGTGACATACAGATTATCCCTGACCTGTGGCTTTGGTCCATTGAGTCCTCAGAGTCCACTGAGCCTGCCTAATATGGAGGTATGCCAAGGGTGTGACATGCACTGTAGAGGCCATGTAGCATAGTACAGTCAACATTCTGTGAGCTGATACCTGTTGACTTGATTGAGACTCCTGCACTACTGCTGTCAGTCTCGGAAGGCTCTTGCCTGAGTCATGTCGAGCAGGGTTCCTATGAATTCCAACTGTTGGGTGGGTTGAAGGTAGAAGTTGGGGCAATTTTTAATGAATCCTAGTGGTTCCAACACCTGAATGGTCCATTGTGTTGATTTTTGAACTCCTTCTGGAGTGGTATTCTTGATCAGCCAATTGTCCAAATAGGAGAAGACAAACACTCTCAGCGCTGGAGGTACGCAGCTACTACCATGAGGCATTTTGTAAACACATGAGGTGCTAAGGCTAGGCCAAAAGGCAACACTCTGTACTGGAACTGTTCCTCCTGGATGAATCTGAGATACCTCCTGTAAGCGGGATGTATCTGTGTGAGCGGGATGTATCTGTATGTGGGTATGTGCATCTTTCAGATCCAGGGGTAATAGCCAATCTCCTTTTTGAAGGTATGGCAGCAGGGTGTCTAGAGAAATCCTCCTTAACTTTTCTCTTACCAAATCCGTGTTCAGATCTCTTAGGTCTAGGATAGGACAGTATTCTCCTATTTTCTTGGGGATCAGGAAGTACCTAGAATAAAACCATCTCCCTCTTTGCTCTGGTGGCATGAGCTCAATTGCGAGATCTGACAAGAGGGTGGTGATTTCTCTCTGAAACAATTCCTGATGCAGAGGGTCGAGATGATGCATACTCTGTGTGTCGGCGGGGGAGGGGGGAGAAGGGGGATGACAATTTAGTGGCAGATCCAATAAATGTAGTTTGCAACTGCTTTGGATTATCTGTAAAACCCATGAGTGAGGTTATGAGGGGCCATCTTTGGGCAAAGAGAGTGAGCCTTCTACCTAAGGATTTTCTTCTGTGGTTACTGGTAGAGTGGCTATGCTCTGAAGGAACCAGTCAAAACGCTACCGCAGGCTTTAGCTGAGGAGCCGAACAGACTTTCTGAGGCTTTACTTGATGCTGTTGTGGGCAAGGAGCTTGTTTGGGCTGAAAGGTTTGGGACTCAGGAAAGTACCTACGCCTACAAGAGTAATAGGTTTTTTCCTGTCCCCTTCCTTGGTACCTGCTACGATAGGAGACCGGCTCAGACATGCGCCTTGAGAGATTACAAAGGGTGACATGCTGCACCACGCCATCAATTTGATCTACCCTATTGTTGTGATATAATTTGTATCCTGGTATCACAATGTCCCATTGGTTATACTCCTTCCACCAGGTTTCTGAGATACCAATTATATTTACCTCTTCATTCAGTGCTTTATATTCTAACTCTCCCATCTGTGTTTTTTTGGGGGCAGGGGGTTAAGACTGAAAGCATTTGTAGACAGGTATTTTAAAATACTTTTTTTGTTCATATTGATAACCTGTTTATCAGTTAACAGGATAATTTGGAATCTTTCAACCAATTTCAGAGAGCATTAGTGAGATATGAATCCTGGCAATCCTGGTTCTGATCCCACTACTCTAATCTATTGCCTACTGCTCTAATCTACTCCCTAAATAAAATCATCTTTGCTATACAATACATTCAGACTCAAGACTGATAGCACTGTAAATGCACATAAATGTATAGGAGATGAGCCTCTTTCAATTGAAAGGAAAGCATAGTTACTCAACTGTAACAGGTGATCTCCGGGAAGAGCAGGAATTTAGTCTTCACATATGGGTATTGTCGGTACTGACGGAGCCCGTGCGGGAATGCTCCCCAGAGTCCAATAGGAAAGCTTTTGGGAGCATCCCACAGCGCATGCGTGCTGCCTTCCCTCCTCTGTACCTCTCTCACTTCAATTGAGTTTATAGCTGAGACCAAAGGAGAGAATTAGAGAAAGAGAGAGATAGAGACAACTCCTAGGGGAGGTGGGTGGGTTGTGAAGACTAAATTCCTGCTGTTCCCGGAGATCACCTGTTACAAGTGAGTAACTACTCTATCTCCAGGAACAAGCAGAAATGTAGTCTTCACATATGGGGACTCCCCAGCTGAAAGATGCCAAAGGGTGACCCCAGCTAGCTGTGAACCCAGGTGAGCTGTGTCATGCTTCCTCCCATGGACCTTAGGCATCCAAACTGTGGACGGTGGGCAGGAGTTGTATTAAGTATGGAAGAGATGTTGTAGTCGACGGGAGCCCTTGTCTAAGCAATAGTGGGCTGTGAAGGTATATATTGAAGTCCAAGTGGCTACTTTGCAGATGTCATCAATAGAGACAGAATGAAGGTTAGCCGTTGAGGCTGCCATTGCTCTCACATTATGAGCCGTGACATGGCTTTTGAGAGAAAGTCCCTTACTCTGATATGTATAGGATATGCAATCTGCAATCCAATTTGACAGAGTTCTTTTAGAAACTGGAAGTCCCAAATGACTAGAGTCAAAAGCCACAAAAACCTGAGAAGATTTTCTATGTAGCTTAGTTCTTTGGAGATAAAAAGCCAAGGCTTTTTTACAATCCAATGTGTGAAGATTCCTTTCCACACTGGAGGCATGAGGCCTAGGGAAGAATATAGGAAGATAAACCGACTGGTTTAAATGAAAAGGCGAAACCACCTTTGGCAGAAAGTGAGGATGAGTCCTGAGGACTACTTTATCATGGTGAAACCTTGTATAAGGAGGGTCAGCTACTAACGCCTGTAGTTCACTAATGCATCTTGCAGAAGTGATGGCAATTAGGAAAATAACTTTCCATGAAAGAAACTTTAGGTCTGAAGTGGCTAAAGGTTCAAAGGGCGGTTTCATAAGCTGACCAAGAACAAGATTTAGATCCCATTCCACCGGTAGTGGTTTAATGGGAGGTTTTGTTAAAAGTAGGCCTCTCATAAATCTTGATAAAAGTGAATGAGAGGAAATAGGTCGTCCATTGAAAGGTTTATGAAAAGCAGCAATAGCACTAAGATGGACCCTAATTGAATTGGTCTTCAAACCAGAAGTTGATAATTGTAGAAGATACTCTAGTGGCAACTCTACAGGTACTAAAAGGGGTTAAGTCCCTTTTGTGAACACCAGATAGAGAACCTTTTCCACTGAAAGCGTACGAACGTCTTGTGGAGGGTTTTCAGGAAGCCAGGAGGATATCCTTTACTTGTTGAGAAAGGTTAACATGCTGGAATTCTAGGCTTTCAGTAACCAGGCCCTGAGATGTAGGGACTGGGGATTGGGATGTAGTAAAGATCTGTCCTCCTGCGACAGGAGATCTGGAGCATTCCCCAACTCCAGAGGAGTGGTTTGAGAGAGACGCAGAAGAGCAGGATACCACGTCTGCCGTGGCCAACGTGGAGCTATGAGTATCATATGATCTCTGTCTCTCTGAAGTTTGAATAAAGTCTTGGGAATGAGGGGAATGGGTGGGAAGGCAAAGAGGAAGTCCTGTTCCCAGTGGAGTAGGAAAGCTTCTCTTACCTGACAGTTCTGAGCTGGAATTCTGGAACAGAATCGGGGAAGTTTGGCATTCTGTGGACTTGCAAAGAGGTCTATATCTGGTGTTCCCCAGATTCGAAACACTCAAAGCAAGCTGGCATGAGTGGAAGGACCACTCGTGTGGCAGCAGTATTCGACTGAGTGTGTCTGCCCACAAGTTTTGAATGCTCGGAAGGTATACCACAAACAGGTGAATTTGTAACTCTCTGGCGAGGGCCCATAGTCGCAAAGCTTCATTGCATAGCGACAGAGAGCCTGTTCCGCCTTGCTTGTTCACATAAAACATAGCTACCTGATTGTCGGTTTGGACCAGAACTGTTTTGTTGCTGAGATGACCCTGAAAGACCTGAATAGCATTGAAAATGGCTCTCAGCTCTAGGAGGTTTATGTGAAGAGAAACCTCCTGTGAGGTCCAAAGACCCTGAGTAGAGAGATCGTGCAAGTGGGCCCCCCAACCCATCTTGGACGCATCTATCGTCAGAGTGGTTTGGCATAGAGGCTGCTGGAAAGGAGAGCCTACAAGGAGGTTTTCCAGTGATTGCCACCATTGTAGGGACAAAATCAGACGTGTGGTAGATCTGATTTTGTCTGTTAGTCGACCTGAGGCTTGTGACCACTGAGAGTAAAGGGTCCACTGGGCTGTTCGCATGTGGAGGCGAGCATAGGGAACCACATGGACAGTGGATGCCATGTGTCCCAGCAATTGAAGCATCTCCCGAGCAGTAAGGAACACCTTCATAGATGCTTGAGATGCTAGTTGTATTATCTTTAGACAGCATGGCTGTGGCAGGAAAGCCTTTGACTGCCGTGTGTCTAGACGAGCCCCTATGAATTCTAGAGATTGAGAGCGGGTAAGATGAGATTTTGGGAGTTTTATGACCAGCCCCAAGTATTGAAGAATTCTCATTGCTCGAGAGAGAGCAAAGCTGGCCTCTGGAGCTGTCGATGCTCGAATGAGCCAATAGTCTAAGAAAGGGAAGACAAATATTCCCAGAGTCCTCATAAATGCTGCTACCACTGCCATGCATTTTGTGAAGACTCTTGGAGCAGAGGCTAGTCCAAAGGGAAGAACTCTATACTGGAAGTGTCTTCCTTGGACCAGGAATCGAAGGAACTTCCTGTGATCTGAGTGGATGAGAATATGCGTGTACGCATCTCTTAGATCTAGAGAACATAGCCAGTTCTGACTTTGGAGGTATGGTAAAAGTGTTCCAAGGGAGATCATTTTGAACTTTTCTTGGAACAAATATTTGTTTAATTCTCTGAGGTCTAATATAGGTCTGTGTCCCCCTGTCTTCTTTGGAAAAGAAAGTAGGGGGAGTAGAACCCTGTCTCTGTTGGGGAATGGATACTTCTTCGATGGCTCCTTGAGCTAGAAGTGATGTGATCTCCTGCCACAAGAGGTCGGTGGCAGGGCCCTGAAAATTGAACTGTTTTATTATTGTAGTTCTCTAGATAGAAGTCAAAGACCCTGAGGGGGCTGGGTCTGTTGAGCCGGTTGAGCTTTTTGAGCTTGCGGCTTTCTTTGCTGTCTGTTCTGTTGTTGCCCCTTCTGGGGAACATGGAGCGGACAGTGAGTTTGATAGGTGTAAGATTGGTAAGGCTTCTTTTTCTTACTGAAAAAGGGTTTTTTAAATATTTTCTTCTTTGCTGGGTTGGCTGCAGACTTTGACAATTTGCTTAAAGTAGTATTGTCAGATTCAAGCTGATTAGCCTTGTCCTGCCAGTCCTTGCCAAAGAGATTTTCTCCAGTGCAAGGAATGTTTCCCAGCTTTTCTTGCACCAACTGTTCTAAGTCTGATGCTTGAAGCCAAGCAATACGACGTGCTTCTATAGATATAGCAGAGGTTCTGCTAAAACATTCAAAGCAATCAAAGGTAGCACGGTAATGAGTTTTGAGAAATTCTGGGCATGCTTGACCAGAATAAGGTAGTCTGCTCTTTTTTCCTCCGAAACACAAGGACTAAGGAGCTCTAAGTCTTTTGTGACTTCTTCCAGGAACATTCCCATATAAAGAATGTAGGAACTGATCCTGGCTCCTAGCATGGAGGATTGAAAGCATCGACGGCCAAAGGCATCGAGAGTTCTGGATTCACGGCCTGGAGGATTAGAAGAATGTGTTTTAGCACTCTTGATCCTTCGCATGGCCAATTCCACTACCATTGAATGGTGTGGTAACTGAGTTTTTTGAAAACCAGGACAACTTGGCACTCGGTACATAGTGTATCAAACAAAATCAATATCGTCACTTTTCAGAGCTTGAAATACTATGTAGTAATCAAATAACAATTTACAGCTTCACTCCTTAACTACGAGATTTTGATTCTCAATTCAGTGAAGTACTAGCACTATGGCAACTAGGTCTCAGACTTATATCAAGCATATATTCAAACTCATAAAATTAGAGTTTAATGCTTATTATCGCATCAATGACCTATCTTTGTTGCCTAAAGAAGCATTAGAACTTATTTACAATTTTTCTTTTTTTCAATATTTTTCTTCCTCCATAAACTTTATCTAAAAACAGGTGGTAAATTCATGATGATTTTTCAAAAAATAACACTTATCTGTTGACCAAAATGATCCTTCTAGATCTTCTCAAACCAGAAAATAGTCCCAAAATAATGCTATCCAGTCGATGGTCCCAACGCTTAACAATGGCGCCTTTGCGTTTCACTGGCAGTTTCTTCAGGGGCTTTAACATGCGTCAATAGACACTATGCTTGCTTCAATTTTGCAAGAGGACCTTGATAAATTAGAAGACTGGGCATCCAAATGGCAGATGAAATTTAATGTGGACAAGTGCAAAATTATGCACCAAGGAAAGAACAACCCAAATTATGGTTACACGATGCAAGGTTTCACATTAGGAACCACCACCCAGTAAAAAGATTTAGGTGTCATCATGGATAACATGTTGAAACCCTCTGCCGAGTATGCAGCAGTGGCCAAGAAAGCAAACAGAATGCTAGGAATCATAAGGAAAGGAATGGCTAATAAAACATAGGATATTATAATACCTCTATATCGTTCAATGGTGTGACCACATCTTGAATATTGTGTGCAATTCTGGTCGCCATATCTTAAAAATTGCTTGTAAAGGAAAAAAAATAACAGAACAGCAATAATTATAGAGATGTCAGCTCCATGCAACTATTCTGTGAATCGCGTTAAGAGGGAGAAAATCTTCATGTACCAAGAAATGAAGTCAGAGAACAAGATAATGTGGCAGAAAGATACCAAGTTATTTCCCATTGTGTTGGATGCCAGAGGTTTGATTAAGAAGAATTTCCAAGCATACCTTGATAAATTACCCATACATGTTACATCTTAGAAACTCCAGAAGTAGGTGGTCTTTGGCACAATGAAAGTATTATGCTGAGCATTAGCAGTAAATTTGAGAGACTGAGATCATAGTCCACATACCCTGGCTTAGAAGTGAGGTTCATGACTTTCATGGTATGCAAACTATTAACACACACACTACACTAGCTGTACAAGAGCAAAATATCAAATACCAAATACACACAATATGCTCCTAAACCAAAGAATAACTCAAAATAATCTCAATATATTAAGATTAACCTCACAAAATTTCCAAGGCAAATTGACCTCAGGATGGCTAAAACCCTACATTTAGTGAATTACTCACTATAGGGAATAGCTGACGCTTACATCATAGGTCAAATAGCCACCAATCTCTCCAAAACTAAATGCTTACTATCAATTTCAAAACCACAACAGTACTACTGGGAACACCACGCACTATACCATCTACCTCATACACGCATCATCCACATTCATGACATACAAACCATACAGAAGCGTCATCTCATTATAAAAGCTGGACAGAACGAAAAAGGAACAGGCTGAAAACTCCTAAACAAAGAGAAAAAAAACGCCGGTAAGGCTCTTGTAAACTAACCGCCCAATATAGGTCAGCTAGTACTTATCTCTTCAACTCCTCAAGCTTACTGGCTCGAGGAGGCGGTTCCTACCCTACTTATACTGCTGGCACCAAAAAAGGTGATGGGCATAGTCTCCAAGGCTGCGGGAGGAGGTGCTTATACCCCAGATGTCCAGGACTAGACTAGATGGACGACAAGGAACACCTCTTACAGGTAAGTAATTTTGTTTTCTCCAAATAAAAGCAGGATAGCAGTCTTCAAGAAGGGAAATCCCTAGATATAGGATGGCTTAAATACCAACTTGCTTTTGTTAGCAAAAAGCCATTTTTACATTTTATACCCTTTTTTTTTTAAAGGCAACCTGGAAATAATAAAAATAGGTAAGGGTTGTAAAGAAGGGATTGAGTTGGCTTCTAAACCTTAAAGGGGCCTTGCAGTATAGACTGGGTCTTTATCAAGACAGCAATATGCTGTATTTGAATAAGTGAATTGAATCCATGTTGCAGCTGTTACATTGTAAACCCCTACCAACTATAAAGGCTACTACTGTTTATTTAGAGCTAAATGAAACAAAGTGTCTCTAACCAGCAACTTGTTACATTTCAATGCAGTAACCCAATAACCTTCTTGCACTAACCTTAAGACTGAATCGCACAATACTGTATCTGTTTATACTGAGTGAGAAGTAACGATAGGACTGTATCGCACAATACTGTATCTGTTTATACTGAGTGATAAGGAACGTTAGGACTGTATCCCTATTTTGTTTAAAGTAATAAGAAACACTGTACCCCAACCCATCTATCCCTGCTAAACTGTTGGTACCCAACAACTATCTTGCCGGCCTACACTAACCCATCTCTAGGCCAGCTGCCTTGATTACACCCCACACTGCGCCACACGAATCCAAAAACCCAAGTATTTCTGGCAGACATAAAATGGAGCCTGCTCACACTTTCCTGATTTTGTGCATGTGTATACTGACATCCTCATATAGAACCATCCCACGCTCACAATACTGCATTCCTCTACTATATACACCAATCTACCTTCTCCACCCCCCCCACCATTACCCATCCTGCATCAATACAACTTAAATCCTATCACCACCACACAAACGCCAAGCAAATTACCCCAACGACACACCCATATCAAAGGAAATAGATCACAAAAACACCCTAAAACCAAAGCAAAGAACACTATTGGATCCCAAATACAACTCACACGAACAACACACCCAGAACATCACACATGTAACATTATCCTTATTAATGCTAGGTCAATAAGGAATAAAACGCATATTATCCACAACATTCTAACTGACGAACAACCAGATATCCTATGCATAACAGAAACATGGCTCACTGACTCAGACCCTGCAACAATGAACCAAATACAGAAGCCCGGATACCAACTATACAACTGCCCACGCATCAACAGAAGAGGAGGCGGAGTCCTTATAGCAGCCAAAACCAGCCTTCAACTCACAACCACATCTACGGTCACAAATCCCGATCTTGACCTACTCAAAGTCGAGAGCATGGCATTATCCATCTGCCTAATCTATCGACCTCCCTCACCACAGCACGAAACACTAGCCACAGCACTAGAAACCATCACATCCACACAAAGCAAAAAATTCCAAATCATCCTCGGAGATTTGAACTTAGCATCAATTCCTCCGTCCCACACGGACTCCTTCTATGAAGCCATCGACCAATTGGGTTTCCAACAAATAGTAAGCAACCCCACACACGATAGAGGCAACATCCTAGATATGATTTTCATACCCAGAAATCCACAACATAGCAATGAACCACCTATAATAAACATAACTCAAGTACCATGGTCAGACCACCACCAAATCAACTGTAAACTTAAACTACAGTGCCAACCCAAAAACTCAAAGGAGATGAGAATGACCAACCCCATTAGGAAATTCAGCAAACTCAACGAGGAACACCTCATAAGCACCATTGCATCCCACATAAACCTAGATTCCACAGACCTCGACGAACTAACTAACAGATGGAACACACACATCCAAAATACATCCAACCCAACATTGAACACACAACAAACCCACATAAGATCAACTCGGAACCCTGTTACACAGGAACTCTAATAAAATCAAAAAGGGAGCTCCGTAAAATAGAGAGAAAATGGAGACAAACCAAATCCTCCGATCTCAAAACTAAATACATGGCCCATCTCGCAAAGTACAAAGACGACGTGAACAATGCAAAAAAATTACATCACACCAACATCCTAAACAAGGCGATCAATCGCCCGCGAGAGTTATTTGAACTAGTCAAATCACTAACTAAAACCGACCAAAATGCCAACCTCAACAACTCCATCAAGGTCCAAACACTGGCAAACCACTACGCGACCAAACTTACGGCCCCTAGTCCTCCACCCCCCCCAACAACACCACAAATCAGAAGTGAGAATAACACGACGCAAAACCAGTTATGGGAGCACTTCCACAAAATAGGAACCCAGCAAATCACAACCATTGTCACAAGCCTAAAAAGCACCACCTCCCCACTAGACCCCTGTCCTGCATCCTGGATCAAGGCAGTGAAACAAGACATAGCACCTCACATAGCACACATAGTTAACCTATCCCTACAACAAGGAATCATGCCCTCAGAATTAAAGAAATCAGTCATTAGACCGATCCTAAAAAACACTACACTCAACGGAGAAGACCCAGCGTCCTACCGTCCCATATCAAGTATCTCATTCCTGGCAAAGATCATAGAAAAAACGGTCCTTCTACAGCTCCAAGACCATCTGACTGACAATGCTCCTCTTGATGACCAGCAATATGGCTTCAGGCAACATCATGGAGTTGAAACCCTGTTACTAGTCCTACTTAACAACCTCCTAAAGGGCCTTGAAAACAAAAAGAAAATGTACATTCTTGTATTCATTGACATCTCCGCTGCTTTTGATACAGTCAATCATGGGACCCTCATAAATAGGATAAAATCAATAGGAATAACAGGAACACCACTAAAATGGTTCTCATCCTACATCTCAAATCGAACACAACAGGTTCAATTCAACGGAGAAAAAGCAGAATCTTTCTCCCAAACGCAGGGAATCCCCCAAGGCTCTGCTCTCTCAGCACTTCTGTTTAACATATATATGCAGCCACTATGCAAAATTTTCTCACGACACGAAATTAATTACCACATCTATGCCGATGATATCATGCTATACTCACAACTAGACACTAAAAACCCAGACTACAACCCACTAGAGACATGTATCAGAGAGATGCAAGACTGGTTGCAACAAAGTAGTATGTCAATTAATCACAAAAAACCCGAAGTAATGTATATCTCCAAAGAACCGAATTTTGACCCACCCACATCAATAACACTATGTAACAACACTTACCAAACAAAAAAAGAAATAAAGTATCTAGGAGTCACATTTGACTGTGACCTAAAGATGGAAAAACACCTCCGAAAGACCAACAGAGCAGTTTTCCACAAGCTTAGAGTGCTCCAACCCATTCGGAATATTATTGATCCCCAAGACTTCAGAACAGTGGCCCAAGCACTCATCATGCCACATTTTGACTACTGCAACGCCATCCTACAAGGTTTACCTAAAAAAAACCTAAACATATTACAAATGGCACAAAATGTAGCTGCCAGGGTCATAATGAAGAAAAATCTAAGTGACCACATCACACCAGTGCTAATTCAATTACACTGGCTACCCATAACAGCTCGAACAAAATACAAAATACTTACAACCACCTTCAAACTCATCCACAACTTAGCACCTTCCTTCCTCAACAACCTAGTAAGATCGCAACCTCCTACCCGAAACAGAAGAACCCACAATTCCAACATCCTTCACACTCCAACAGATATAAGATCTGCCAAAGCTAACACCAGCCACAGGGCTTTCTCATATGTGGCACCAACACTGTGGAACCAACTCCCACCAGAACTACGAGCTAGCAATGACCTTCTAGACTTCAGAAAGAAACTCAAAACGCACATTTTCCAATCTCATTTCAACCTGAACTAAATCCACAGATGGAGCAGCCCCTGACCACTGTGGCCAAAAAGCTTATCCTGTATATATGTATTTATGTATATATGTAAATGAACTCCCCCATAGCTAAGAAGTGTTAACTCTGTATGATGTGCTTTTCTGACAATCTGTATGTAAACAAAATTTGTACCTGCCTTGATTCGGCAGTTTCACAATAGTAATCCTACCCGCTTCTGATCGCTGGAAGGAGCGGGCTACAAATGCTTGCTAAATAAATAAATAAGTACTGCAAACTTCTTCTAAGTGAGTCAGCTTCAGCTGGGTTACAAATGCTGCATGGCACTAGAGCCTTGATATACCTTTCAAGAATGAAGCCTGTTTGGAGAAAATGGAAAGCAAGAGAATTATGTGCCAAAATAAATCCAAACTATGCAAAGGAAAATACTATTTTTTTACACTAATCAATTAAATAATGGTAAAGAACTTGCTTACAAATAGATGCGGGTACTTTTGCAACAATTATAGGAATATATTCCTGGAATCAGATGTCTCAGGCCATTTACTGACTGTGTAACTGCATGTGCAGAGCGGCTTAGTGCAGTGTGTTGGGTAGGGAAATGGGTGAGGTGTGTTCATGAGTGGGTGATTGCGCAGCAGTTAAAGTGATTGCAATATGTGTGCGGTTTGCCTTTTGTGACCGCAAGGTGTGAAGTGTTTAAATGTGTGGAATGAATGGGTGGGATGTATTTCTGAGGGTAAGCCACTGGGTGTGGTATGCAAATAGAAGATATGCTGCTGATGGAGTTTTTCAATAGGTGGGTGTGAACAAGTGTGTAGTTTGAGTTTGTGTGGGCATGTTCTTGTGTTAAGAGGAAATGCCTTGATTTTTCACAGAATATAAGTGAAAAAAAGCAAATGTAGAAGAGAAAAAGGCACAGTAAAATAATTCAAGGGCTTTTCTTTTCTAAATTTTGTCTCAAGGATACCCACATTTAGGAAGTCTTCCTTTTGCTCTCCCATATCTTCTTCAGCTAGTCCCATCATATTTTAGCCCATTTTGCCTCTCTCTTTATGCACCTCAGCGGACTTTAATTTTAGTGTATCATAGAACTGTCCTTTGCACTGGAACTCGCCAAATCCAGATTGTTTTAGCTTGTCCACTATCATGTGTTTGTTGGTTTTGTTAGATCTGTATCTTGTTGAAACAGTTAAGATATATGCTCAGGTTCTTCACAAATGAGTTCAGCTAACTGAAAGAGAGGCCATTCTCGCTTTATTTTTTCCCTCTTCTCTATGTCTGACAGTGTGCTTGTTCTCTTAAAAAAATGGAAACATTTTGAAGAACAGCTCTCATACTTTTTCCTTAAACTTTCCAACTGCCAGTAGGTGAAAACTGAAGAGCTCAGTGGTCTGAACAAAAGGCCTCTCCAGACCCCCGATCCCCAGTGGTCCACTGGGCCCAACCCTTCTGAGGCCTCAACACAGGGCTAAAATATTGTAACAACCACCTTTCCTGAAGCTCCATCCCCTTACACTCGTAAATAATTCTGGGGACTGAATCATGGCTTCCCTCCTTCCGCTCCCCTAGGATCCTCGACTCACTCCAAGGGACCCGAGAGTCAATGGGGCAGAAGCAAACCCTACTCACTCCTGGTCCCAACGGCTGCCTCTGCAAAAATGGCAGCACCCAGACTGCGGTACTCAGTCTGATCCCTACTGAGAGACTATTTCTAGAGGTCAAGTGGCACCATTTCTGTACTCTTGGGTGAGCCAGGAGTCCTGAGGGAAGGGCAGGTCACAAGCTAATTCTCAGAATTATATATGTAAGGGGCAGGGTTTCAGTGACAGGGGATCTTTACAACATTTTAACTGTGCATAGAGGCTGGAGAGAGTAGCACTTCTTCATGCATGTGCATTGTTTACAGGCTCCCTACAGGCCAAATCCTGCCGTAAATCCACTGCCATTTCCTACATCGTTTCCTGTTGCACCCGCATAAATTTATTAAAACCTGCAAATTTACATGATTATGTGTAAACTCATTTATGCAGAAATCAAAATAAAAAAAAATATTGGGTGGACTTAAGTCTGCTCCAGGTAGAACAGTATCAAAGCTTTGCTGAAATCCAGGTAGATGACATCCATCGCATGCCCCTGATCTAGTTCCTTGGTCACCCAGTCAAAGAACTCGATCAGATTTGTTTGGCAAGACCATCCTTCAGTAAAACCATGTTGCCTTGGATCTCACAACCTGTTGGTTTTGAGAAAGTTCACTATTCGCTCTTTCAGGAGCACCTCCATTACTTTTCCCGCTACCGAGGTAAGGCTCACGGGCCTGTAGTTTGACACTTTTTCCCTGTCACCACTTTTGTGTAGAGGTACGACATCAGCCATTCTCCAGTCCTGAGGAACCTCTCCTGTTTCCAAGGATCTGTTGAATATATCCTTTAACGGCTCTGCAAGAACCTCTCTGAGCTCTTTCAGTATCCCGGGATGTATCCCATCCGGTTCCATGGCTTTGTCCACTTTCAGTTTAGCAAGTTGTTCCAACACCTCATCTTCTATGAATGTTGTGGTATCTACTTCATTCCCATTTTTATATTTGGGAGTCACAGCTGGTCCATTTCCAGGATTTTCTTTAGTAAAAACAGAGCAGAAGTATTTGTTTAGCAATTTCGCTTTTTCAATGTCACTTTCCACGAGTCCTTTCCCAGCACTTCCGAGTCCTGCAATTCCAACTCTGATCTTCTTCCTTTCCTGGATATACCTGAAGAAAGTTTTGTCGCCACCCTTAACATCTTTAGCCATCTTTTCCTCTGCCTTTGATTTTGCTATCCTTATTTCTCTTTTTGACTCTTTGAGTTTGATCTTGTATTCATTTCTGTGTTCTTTTGAATTTTGCGAAAGCTGTGTTTTTTGCCTTTATTTGAGCAGCCACTTCTTTGGAAAACCAAATAGGTTTCCTTCTCCTCTTGTTTTTATTTACTTTTCTTACATATTTATCTGTTGCCCCTTTTATTGCCACCTTTAGTTTAGCCCATTGCAATTCCACTTCCCTTATCTCCTTCCACCCCATCATCTCCTCCATTAGGTACTCGGCCATTTTATTGAAGTCAGTGTTTTTGAAGTTTAGGACTTTGAGCTTGCTATGTTTGGCCTGTACCTTGGCTTTTATCTCAAACCACACCGTGTGATGATCACTGTTGCTCACAGGGGCACTCATGCAGACATTCGACATTGGTGAGCACTAAATCCAGCGTTGAGCTTTCCCTGGTTGGTTCCATCACCATTTATCTAAGTAATGCATCTTGGAGAGCATCTACAATTTTTTTGCTTCTTTCCAAATGTGCAGAAGGAGTAATCCAATCCACATCAGGTAGATTAAAGTCACCCAAAATGATCACTTCTCCCTTTGTGGCTATCTTGGTAATATCTATAATCAATTCGCTATCTATTTCTTCAATTTGAGTCGGAGTTCTGTAGACTACAGCAGTATGGATGACAGTGCCATCTCCTCTTTCCAACGCAATCCAGAGGGCTTCTTCTTTTCCACATGTCCCCTGCATTTCAGTAGCTTTAATATTGCTTTTGATATACAAGGCTACTCCTCCTCCTTTTCCATTTTCTCTGTCTCTTCTGAATAGATTATAGCCAGCTATGGCTATATCCCAATCATGCGATTCATTAAACCGTGTTTCTGTAATGGCCACAATGTCCAATTCCATTTCCACCATTAGGGCTACCAGGTCCGGAACTTTGTTGGCTAAGCTTTGAGCATTTGTGCTCATTGCTTTGCAGCATTTACCTGGCTTGTGTGTATTTTGCATTGATTTTGTTCTACCCACTTCTTCCCACTTGTTTTTGATGCGTGGTTTAAAAGTGTGTCTGTTTCTAATGTTATTCTGCTTTTGCAGGGGGGTGGCGTCCAGAGATTGACCTTCCACATCCATCACCCCCTTTTCCTAGTTTAAATGCATATCCACATACTGCCTGAATTTTTCACTTAGGATTCTTTTCCCTGCAACAGAGAGATGTAGTCCATCAGCACAGTATAGTCTCTTGTTGGCTCATCTGTTTCCCCAGTCGCCAATAAACCTGAATCCTTCTTGTTTGCACCAGGTCTGGAGCCATGTATTGAAGCTGTTAATGCAATACAGCCTTTTTTTCCCCTTACCAAGAACAGGTAGAACTTCTGAGAATGCAACAGTGTTAACAATGGGCTTGAGTTTCTCTCCCAGAGATTGGAAGTCCTTTTGGACTGTAGAGGCACTGTTTCTAGCCAGGTCATTTGTGCCCAAGTGGATAACATCATCAAGTTTGGAGTGTTCACTTTTTGCGCTAAGTACTTCAACAACTTGGTTTGTATTCCTGCTGGCCGACGAGCCTGGTAGGCACATGACTATCTTCTCTCCTTTGAACTGTGTTCCCAAGTTGGTGCCTCTGATGACGAAATCTCCAAGTAGCAGTAGTTTTCTGTTCGGTGAGGTTTTCTTCGTATTTGGTGTTTTAGCAGGAGATTGGGCATTGTCTGACTCATTTAAAGGCCCTTCAGTTTCTTTGGATTGGGCATCCTCCTTAGCCAAGGCAGAGAAGGCATTATGCAGGGATATCTCTTGATGTATAGGATGTCTCTGCATTACAAGTCGCAGTCTACCAGAACCCACTGTGATCCTTTTGTTGCTGGGGTGTTTGATTCTTTGTGGGAGCGGTGGTGGACTTTGTTCAGTTTGTATCCTAGAAGAGGTGCGTTTCATTGCAGCCATTTCCTCCCTCAGTAGAGTCACTTCTTTATGCATGGCAGCTAGGTCTTTCTTTAGTAGAGTCAGTTCGTCATGCATGGCAGCTGACCTGAGGCACATAGGACAAGCTCTTAGGCTCCAAATGATTAGTCTTGGAATGAAAGTACCACAGTTATTGCACTGAATACATGACATGTTGATTAAGCAGTCCCAGAAGAGGAAGAAGAAGAAAAGAAAGGAGAAGATGATGTGGGCTTTTAACCCAAGTAAGAAAGGATAGATGGCACGTATGTGACCACTATATAGGCAATGTAGCCCCTGGGGTGGGTGGGGTGAGGGGTAGGGTGGGTGGGAAACTAAGTGTCTCTGGCGAGTAGGCTGTTCCTGAACCGTGGGCACACACAGATATCTGATTTAAGTCTATACAAGGAAAGCAGTCTAAATGTCCCCAAGCTTAATCTAAAACCACAGTTAAAAGCTATATTAGTAATATCCCCAAATATCAACAGTTAGAATTTATATTTTTAAACCAGCAGAGAAGATAGAAAGGCTTGTTCTTAGCTTTATGGATGCTTCTCAGCTACTGCAAACTGGCTCAGACCGGTGTCAGGCCAGATGTAAGATGGTCTAAATCAGCCCCTCCATGGGGCCAAGTTTTCACCAACCAGTTCAGCAGAAGTAAAAACTTAGTTTGTTATATCTCTCTATCTGCCACACACACAGATATCTGATTTAAGTCTATACAAGGAAAGCAGTCTAAATGTCCCCAAGCTTAATCTAAAACCACAGTTAAAAGCTATATTAGTACTATCCCCCAAAAATCAACAGTTAAAATTTATATTTTTAAACCAGCAGAGAAGATAGAAAGGTTTGTTCTTAGCTTTATGGATGCTTCTCAGCTAAGCTTCTCAGTAAGAGGAGAAGGGTTCTTACGCCAGGCATGCTCAGCTCATCTTAAATGACGACGTAAGAGACGCAGGCCTGCATGATACCAGGGCTGTCTAGCCATAGGGCATTTCGACTGAGATGGCTGAAAAGGGGCAAGCTGGTCGAGAGTAGTAGATAACGTGGAAGTCCAGAGTGAAAACTGTGCGTTCGGAGAGAGAGTGGAAAAGGTATCTGGAAAGAGCTGAGGGGCGGGAGGAAACTGCTGCAGGGTAAGGGGGTGATTCGATGACTTGGAGGGGCAGTGAGGGAGACAGAGGACGGAGAATCCTGGTAGGAAGGTGACTGTATGGAAGGAGGATGAAGCAGAAATAACAGGCTGTGATCAGTCCAGGGGAGAGGCCGTATGGAGAGCTGTGAGATTGAGAAAGGGGGCGACAGTGGAATGATTAAAGGATCAAGAGTATGGCCAACAACATTGGTGGAAAATAAGACAAGCTGCTGGAGAGAGAAGTCAAAGATAGATCTTTAGCAGAGGTAGGACAATCAAAGTGGATATTCAGATCTCCGAGTATAGTCAAGTAAGGATACTGCAAGGAGACGTGAGTAATAGTATGGATGAGAGCATCCCAGAGGAAGCCTGAGAGAGGAGGCAAATAAAGAATAAGAATATGAAGAGGAGGGGAGGACTGAAGACATAGGAGGAGAGATTCAGGGTATTGCAGAAGAGGAGAGGAAACCTGGACTATAGTGAGAGTTGAACGAAAAAGGATGGCAACACCACCTCCATGGCGGCCCTCTCGAGAGATAGAGAGGGCGGAGAAACAGGGGGGCAGACATCTGAAAGGATGACCTCACCCCACTTCTAAGGGAACCATCAGCTGCCACTATCTTCTTGCTCTTGTATTTGAATGCCAGTGGAAACCAATGCCACCATCCAATGCTTATAAACCTACAAAATTACAAAAATCCCCACAGACTCCCACTCACTAAATGATACCAAAAAACAAGAGTTCCAGAAAAGACAAGAGAAAGACTACAGAGCACACGTCATATGCTTGTGAGCATCTATGGTATATGAAGGAATATGTAAAGAAGCCTCAGACCAGGGGGGTGGAATACGCAAATGGCGAAAAATGCCACTAAACAGGCTTTCACCACTCAACCTCCTGTGATGTCAATCATAGGCTTCTAATGCATTTAACCATTTTTTAAATGTATTTAAAAGAAGGGCTATACATTGAAATTAATTTTTGTCCTCTGCTATCCCCTTGTCTTCTCTGGGGCTCTTGTTTTTTGGTACCACCCAATGCTTGGCATTATTTGATCTCGAAGCTATTGCCAAAGAATCCTTCTCAGACAAGTAGGAAGAGTGAGGTGGTCCTGTGATTTTTCATGCATATTCACTCTGAGGAAAATAGATGCTGAAGGACTGGCATTATTCAATGCAGCTTCTGTATCCTTTGGTACTGAATTTTTTTGTGCTGATATGGGAGGATCTGGGTATGATATATCACCAAAGATGTCCATGAAAGTATTCATTGTGTAATTACCCTCAGTAACACCTCTTTATAGATGCCTCATATTGGGTAACACTATGCTTTAATCATTTAACACTTCAGATATGTGCCTGTGTAAGAAAGATAAACTGACATACAGGAGATTATTTTATAAAGCAACAGGACCAAAAAAAAGACAATTTGGCTTATAGATGTGAATTTTCACATTTGCAGTTGAAATGACAAGAGGAAAAGGATACCTTTCGAACCTACCTCCAACTAGTCAATAACTATGTATTGATCAGAGCAAAAAGAAATACTAAAAATTAATTAGAATCAGTTTTTGTTAACATATTTTCTAAGGGAAGAGGAAAGAATGTGAAAAAGGACTGGGGATCAAACTAGGGGAGAGAGAGAAGGAAGGAGAACAGGGACTGGGTAGGGATAGGAGCAGCACAAATATGCTTGCCTGACCCAGGTGCTAAAATGCCTAGTTACAGCTCTGCTTTCAACTTACTATTCATGCTGTTTGACTATCTTAAAGTCATTAGTTATGATTGTCCCAAAATGGTTTATGGTTATAGCTTATTATTTCTTGATATACCGCTTTTCTGTCAACAGTCAAGGCAGTTTACAAAATTAAAACAAAATTAAGAAACAAAGATTAGAAAGGAACTCCAATATCAAATAGGACAAAGTAGAGAGAAACCAGCAAGTAATAGAAACCAAATCAATTTCCTAATTTTGTTACTTGAACTGCCATGCCCCTTATTTGCTACTCTTGGTTTCTGTACCAAAAAAGCACAGTTACTTACCTGTAACAGGTGATCTCTGGGAACAGCAGGAATTAGTCCTCACATATGGGTACGTCGGTACCGACGGAGCCTGCGCGGGAAAGCTCCCCAGCTTCCCAGAAGGAAGCTTTTGGGGCCTCCCACTGCACATGCGCGCTGCCTTCCCGCCTTCCTGACCAGCTCTCCTCAGTTTCTCTTTTTCCGCGGAGCCAGCAGGTCGTGTTCCTGTCACCGCTGAAGAAATTATTGTTTTAGTTTGTTTCTTTAGACCGCATACCTGCCTTCCCCATACCGAAACCGGTACCGCCGGTCTCTCTTTTCTTTCTTTTAAAAAAAAAAAAAATCTTTATTCTGCACAACTTGGTGACTTCGGTTAGGCCTCAGGCCTACACAAATTCTCCTCATGGAGAAACCAGCCCCTGGTTTTAAGAAGTGTACCAAGTGTAGTGCTGTTATTTCTGTCACAGACACCCATGAATGGTGTCTTAAGTGTTTGGGACCTGACCACTCCATTCCGGACTGCCCATCCTGCTCCCAGATGTCTAAACGTGGGTTGCAGAACCGGGCCAACAAATTCCATGTGCTGTTTGCTTCAGATAATCCAGCATCACAGTCATCCAGGTCTTCCTCTCCGGATGGATCTCAGGTAACCAAACCCTCTGCGGGCAGGTCCTCAAAGAGCAAATCTCCTTCAAAGCATCGAGAGGCTCTCACCTTTGAGTCTGAGGATCCTGCCCCAGCCAAACAACCCCGGCGGGAAGCTCTGGCTTCCAAAGCACCATCTATGGGGTTACAGGTTGACATCGATGGCACGGCCTCGACTGATCACCTGTTGGACTGCTCTGGGGTACCGGCCCATACCGGTACCGACATCCAGGCAGCAGGACTTATTCCTGCTTGTTCCTGGAGATTGCATCATTCCAGTCATATCACATCAAGCAAAGAAAATCTTCACTTTTAACAAAAGGACAAAAGTTTATTAAAATTTAAAAGTGATAAAAAATGGTTTATGGTTTTCATTTACTGATTTTAACAGTTCACCAATTTATCACATGCTTATGTGATAAGGGTATAAACAATTAAAATGAATAACATTGTAAATAAATAAAGTGTAGTTACTCATATGTAGCAGTGTTCTCTGTGGACAGCAGGAATAAATCTTCACGTATGGGTGACGTCACTGTCGGAGCCCCATGCGGAACACTCCCCAGCTTTCATTGGAAGCTTTTAAGAGCTGCATCACACATGTGTGCCAGCCTTCCCACCTGCCAGGGCGCCATGTTCTCCAGTCAAATGTCAAAGCAGTAGCCCAAAAAGCAACTCCTCAGGAAGGTGGGTGGGTTGTGAGGACTTCTTCCTGCTGTCCATGGAGAACACTTCCTACAGGTGAGTAACTATGCTTTCTCCATGGACAAGCAGGAAGTATGTCCTCATGTATGGGACTCCCAAGCTACAGGCTACCAAAAACCGAGGAGGCAAAAACCCAACAGGGGCAACAAAACTGCAGAACAGGAAGAACAGCAAGGGTAGTTCCTCTAGGGACTCCACAGATTCAGCATCCTCAGTGTACAGCAGCACCAAGGTAATCTCACATTTGCAAGTAGCCTGGACAGAAGGGCCAGTGGCAGGAGTTGGACCTAAGATCCTAAGAAGTGCCGGAACCTGGCCTGGGCAAAGTTGCTGTCGCATCGGGAATCCCCACCCTGACAGCAATGGCCTGAGAAGGTGTAGACCAATGACCATGTAGCAGCCTTGGAGATTTCCTCTGTGGAGACCGAGCACAGGTTAGGAATGGATGCGGCCATGGCTCGGACATTAAGAGCCATGACATGACCACAAAGGCTCAGGCCTAACAGGGAATACACTAAAGAAATGCAGTCCACTAGCCACAGGGATAGCATGCATTTGGAGATGGAAGCACCCAGCTTAGTGGGATCAAAGGAGACAAACAGCTGGGTGGACCACCAGTGTACCATACACTCGAGATAGAAGGACAGGGCATGCTTGCAGTCCAGCAAGTGCAATGCTGCCTCACCCTGATTGGCATGCGGCCTAGGGAAGAATGTTAGCAGAACAATTGACTGTCATGGTGGAATGTGGAGACCACCACCTGCAGAAATGCAAGTGCGTTCACAGGATCACCCTATTCTAGTGGAATCTGGTATAAGGCAGGTGAGCTACCAAAACCTGAAATCCACTGAAGTGTCGCTCCTACATGACCACTATCAGGAACAGGACTTTCCAGGTCAGGAACTTCAGAGGGCAAGTCAAGCGGCTCAAAGGGAAAAAGAAGACTGGAGAAGATGGTGCCATGGCAGGCGGAAAGGTAGGCATGCATGCACGATGCAGCTCCCAGAAGCTTTCAATGGAAGTTGGGGAGTATTCTCCATTGGCTCCACTGATGACATCACCCATACATGAGGACTTACTTCCTGCTCGTCCACAGAGAAACACAATATTTAACACCACAATATCTAACACAATAAAAACCTAAAAGGAATAACAATAAATAACCAAAGTGAAAGTACAATATCAACGCAATTATAGTCAAAAATGAGATTAAAAGGCTGATTTTGCATAAAATGTCTAGGTAGGAAATGGGATGTTCACAGTTTCCTATGTATTTTCCAAGAGCTCACTAAGTGCAAAGCCTTTTTAAAAATATGTATAAGGATACCGGGAAATACATACAAGTGCTAGCACTTTTAGTAAGAAACATTCAATAAGGAGGGGCATTATGCTGGTCTTTGAACAAGTGTGTGCCAGTTTTACAACCTATATATGCAGGGCTGGCCCACCCATTAGGCAGACTAGGTGGCTGCCTAGGGCGACAGACCTTGGTGGGCAGCCTGAGAAAGCGGCGGCACAAAACTGCTGCTATCAAAACAGTGTCGGACCACTGCCGCCCCCGAACCCATCTCTCTCATCTTGCAGAGGTTGCCTGACTCCGTTTTGAAAACAGTGGCAGCTCAAAATGGAGTTGTGCCGCTACTGCCGTCATTGCATGATGAGGAGATGGATTCAGGTGGGATTGCAGCGGTGCGGTGGGGGCTTCTGCCTGGGGCAGCAGAAACCATTGGGCCACCCCTGTACATATGTAAGTGCCAGTATTTACATACACGAATACTGCATATAAGCATTGCTGCTGCTAAATATCTGGATGTTCAGAAAAGGCCAATTAAGGAGCCGAATGAAAAACACTTAGTGGCATGTCTACTGATAAAAATGTATAAATAAAAAAAGAAAAAGGGGTATGTCTACTAAAGGGTATTAGGCTTTTGTAGCTAACGCCAGGTATTAGTGCAGATAGTTCCACATTGGCTGCAAAAGTCATGCATTATCTTTGGGAGCATGCACAGCATTTCCCCAGCAGATAATGCAGCGAAAATGCTGAGATCATGGCACGGTAGCATCGTGGATGCAGCTAATGCCACTGAGGTAACGTTAGTTGCACCCGGTCTACAAAATGTGTGGTTACCACACACTGATGATGTTCGCAGTAACTGATTGTGGCAGGCACACACTGCCCATGCATGCTGCTAATGCGCAGTAGGCAGATAATGTGAAAATTCCCTTGTGCTAAAAACTAACCTGTCTTTAAAAAAGAAAATTGTACTTCACAATGGGCCCGATTCTGTCCTGGACGTAGATCTCCTTTGTATGTCCGGGCTGAGCCAGACATACAAAGGATATCGCGATTCTGATTCTGAGGGGCACATCTAGCCCCAGGGGATCAGAATTGCGAATAGCACTGTACGTGCAGGCTGGGACTGCGATTCAGTCCCGGCCTGTATGTACAACAAAGCCCGACTAACTCAGTCAGGGCATTTAAATGGAGCCGCAGTACCATGGCATCATGTTGCCATGGCGCCGCGGCTCTATTTAAATGCTGCGATGCCGGCTGCCACACAAAAAGTTAATTCCCTGCAGCCTGACCCCCAATTCGGCTTCCTAAGGCCAGGGTCGGGCTGTGGGGAATTAACCTTTGCCCCCCCCAGCCCCTTCCGTGCCCCGGAGCTGCCGAAAAGACACGTCCAGGAACTTCCTCGGACATTTCACCTGGGCCAGTGACTGCCCACTGCCCGCCCACTCTCTGCCCCCAGGCCACCTCTTCCCCACCTCTGACTAACTTCCCCGCACAATCGTCCTGCTATTCGTACCTCAGAATAATCCCCATTACATTTACTGAATGTTTGATCACTGATGGGTTAGTAATAACCTGCAACAACCCCCCTACAGTTTAGGATTCTATTGTCTGGAGGTGGGAATATGTAGTGAGCAAACAAGGCCTTAATATTAGCCAAGCATGATGTTCCCTAGTGATTTTAATGTGATTTAAAAGAATAGAGGGAATTGAAAATCATGGTCTGAAACTAAAAGTCAGGCAAGCTGAAAATCCTGAATACACTATGGTGTATGTTTACTATTTGGCGGTAGCGGCTTCCATGTGATATCAGGGCTCTGGCTTCGATATCGCATGGAAGCCGCTACCGCTGAATAGTAAATATACCCTTATGTCAGCAGGTTTCTCAAAATCATCATTACATGCAATTGAACTTCCAGTGGAGCAAATGTGACATATTGACTAGCATCAAGTCCTGACCAAAAATGATAATAGAACAAAACAGTGAGCTTATTATCTAACATCATAAATATGCACAGAGAAACATTAGCACAACTTAATGTCTCATGCTGTGAGCCAAATACTTAAGAGAGAGGAAGAAACCCTAAGAAACAAAGAAGGAAAATAAGAAAGAGAAATGGAAATGTGGCAGAATGAATAAGGTGTTAGAAAATCCAAGAATAGTAGAAAAAAAAGGTGTTAAGAAAGGAAACAGAGAAAATGGGCAAAATAATTGGAAAAACTTCTAAGAAATGAAGGAAAAATGGAATACAAACAGGTCGAGGAAAGCAGCTAAAAAGTAAAAAAACAGTTATAAGAAGGAAGTGGAGTAGAATAGATGAATTTTTAAAAATTTTAATTAGAGGCCTATTTACTAAGGGGTATGTTTACTGAACAGCGATAAAGTCGAAGCAGCGACATTATCGCGCGATAACGTTACGTTTCGCGCGATAACGTTACGTTTCGCGCGATAACGTTACGTTTCGCGCGATAACGTTACGTTTCGCGCGATAACGTTACGTTTCGCGCGATAACGTTACGTTTCGCGCGATAACGTTACGTTTCGCGCGATAACGTTACGTTTCGCGCGATAACGTTACGTTTCGCGCGATAACTTCTCCAATGGCGTTAAGGCACACCGAGGGTGGAGTAAGTCTTTCCAGAGGGCGGAGAGAAGGGGTCAATGGGTGGAGAGTGGGTGGAGAGAAGGGGTCATTGGGCGGAGAGTGGGCGGTGAGAGGTTCCAGGCACACTAACGCTGTGAAATGTAGGGCAGAACATTACTGTGATTGAAAACCTCGCATTAGAGGCACAATTGCAGGAGAGAGAAACCATTTCAGTCGGCAATGTACAGCAAAGGCAGGGAGACCCAGAAAAGTGATAGTAGTGCTACATGTGCAGCAACAGCATAGTGCCCAAGTACGAAAGGGCACTATGGTGAGGCTGCAAATGGGGTACAGGGGGCTGCAGGCAGGACATGCAGTGGGGCAGCTGGGGCACAGGGTGGGCTATGCAGATGCCTAGGTGCCACATAGGAAGGCAGAAACAGAAAATCAGCAAGACAGCAACTGACCAAGGGCAAACATGCCCACGAGTGTGTGTCCCACAGTGCCCCAATGGACATTACACAGCAGGTACCCCAAAGGGCACATAACATTGGCAGCCGGTGCCGGGGGGAAGCATGGATGTCTATGTAGGCACCCCTACCCCAGACCCCACACCATAGGCAGCTGCCTACCAGCACACTGGATGGCCCGGGACTGCACACCACTAGCACCACCGGCATAAGGGCATGTCAGCATGGTGGGGGAGGGTTGCTGGTGGTGGAGGGGGAAGTGGCATCTGCTCACAACAGACTAAGGCAAAGCCCTGTTTAGGTGTGTGGTGTGCAGTGCAACAGACAAGGTCTGTCTGCAGAACAATCATGGTATCGCCAGGGAATAACCTGCCTCTGTGGAAACAGTTTGGTGCAGTACACACAGCCAGTGTGTTCAGGGCAGAAGGTCACAGGTTCAAGTCCCAGCTGTGGCTCCTGCAGACCATGTCCCTATATTTTACCCTACAGAGCACATACATCATAAACATGTGCACTCCCTAGAGCAGAGGTTCCCAACTGCAGTCCTGGAGGGCCAAACACCATTCAGGTTTTCATGCTGTCCCTAATAAATATGCATGAGATGCATTTGTATGCACTGCCCCCATTGTATGCAAATGTATCTCATGCATATTCATTAGGGACAGCCTGAAAACCTGAATGGTGTTTGGCCCCCCAGGACTGGAGTTGGGAACCTCTGCCCTAGAGAATTGGCCAACAGGGGCACAAACACCCACACCCACAGGCTCCACTATCCAAAGCCTCATGGAGAGTCAGGCTGTTGGGCCTGCGTGGAGCAGCAGCTACCACGACTAGCACCTGCATTCCTTAGCAATGCCGTCATAAATATGGACGCTCCATATATATCAAAAGGTTGCTATGATTAATTTCAGATAACAAATCCTACATTAAGCATAATTTGTTAACAGAGATTCATCATAGCAACCTTTCTGATATATGTGAAGTGTGTTTCCTCTTTTCTGTTCTCTGACAGTGTTTACCACCCCGGAGAGTGACCCTAACAGTACTGAGTACCTTAGCAATGCCTGCACTGTACCCAGGACTGGTGTGGCGGCCAGAGCTGCCAACCACCTCTATCTTTGCACAATGCTGAAATAGGTGTGGGAGTGTGTGTATGTCTATCCAGTGTTTTGTGGCTGCCTACACCTTACAGAGCTCACAATGCTTGCACAGTTTCCAGTGTTAGCCTGCCAATGTGCATAATGAGAAGCAAGGTACTGTGGGTATGGGCCGGACAGGGCGGTCTGGGAAGGATGCATCTGCATAGGGCAATGGTTGGGATATTGTAGTGACCGACCACCACCTTCACGGACAGGGTGGCCACAGCATGCCATGCTGGGAAGCCACTCTCACTCTGACTGAGCAGTGACCATGGCATGTCTAGGTTGCCACATAGTGCTCTACCGTGGTTCTCTCTAGTGATATCTGTGAGTTCCTTTTTCTGGGGCCCAATCACTGACATACCTGCTTGGTGTTTGTGCTTACATCCCACATCTTGGTGCACATAGTTCCTTTGGGAATATGTACTGGTTAGCAGACTGTCTGCAGTTAGCATGTGTATGGCTGGAACACCGTGCAGCGGGTGCAGACTGACTGTGCCCTCTGCTGCTGAATGTCAGATTGTGGTGGGGGAGCAGCTGAGCTTTGCCAGGCCTACTGCCTGTCTGCCAGTGCCCTATGTGAAAAGTACAGTTCTGCATCACCTACCATGGACGGTGTCCATTCACCAACTGGACTGGGTTTGCTGGTCCCACAGCCCTTCATCATGTCCCTCTACTGCCTCCATTGCAAAGATGTAGAGTGTGGGTCTTTGGGGGGCAGATCCTGTCCACCACCTTGACTCAGAGTATGATACGTGGTGCTACATAATCCACATGTGAGTCCAGACACACCCCTGCTCTTACAACACGTGACCATGGCAACCACACTGGATATGCACTATTTCAAGTGTGTCATGGTCCACAAGGGCTAGACGTGACTGGGGAATGCAGATGGACACAGGATTATCCTAGGTGTGTCTGCAAGGAATACCTCCCACACACTGGCACTGATGGGGACCTGCAGCAAAGGCTATCTCAGCCAACCTGGGTACTGCGGACCTGGTGCTGGGCGACCCACCTCACCCTCAGGGGGAGCACAGGACCTGCACAATGTCACGGTCTGTAGCTACTCTGTGCCAGTAACACACACAGTCATTTCCCCCTACCAGGCTGAGGTGCTGTGGAGACGCATACTCCATCCTGTGATCAGATGTAGACTGCTGTTCTGCATATGCAGTGCATCATGGGTACTAGTTGGTTTACTCTATCCCGGTAACCACAGCAGACAGTTTGTGTGGGTGGTGACCTGCAGTCTTTCTGTAGCCAGCCAACGCTGTGATAAAAGCTATAGAGGTGTAGCCCACTGGTTAATACAATGACTGCTGAGGCAGAGGTCATGAGTTTGATCCTGCAGTGGTGTTATTTAATAAGGCTTTTCGAGACATTTCCTTTTAATTCCTGTAACAGTCAGACACATCTCTACAATCTGTGCTGCCAGCCAAAAACACCCTCACCTCAGTGCCGTAACCTATAGGGCACATTATAAAGTGCCTTGTCAGCCAGGGCGCTGTATAAGGTGCCCTATAAAGCACATTATAAGGTGCCCTAGCGGACAGGGCACTTTATACTGCGCCTTATAGGGCGCCTTATGAGGCACCTTAGGTTATGGCACTGAGGTGAGGGTGTTTTTGTTGGCAGCACAGATTGTAGAGATGTATCTGAGTGTTACAGGCAGGAAAGGAATTGCCTCAAACAGCCTTAATAAATGAGACCTCTGAGGGATCAAACCCATGACCTCTGGCTCAGCAATCATTGTACTAACCAGTGTGCTACACCTCTATAGCTTCTAACACAGCACTGGCATGGAATTAAGGTTACCACGCGTTAACGAACCAAGGCGCCCTCTATTGCACGTTAAACAGCCATTGCTACTTCAACGTCAGTACGCCCACTTCCTTATATGGCATTGCTCACGTTAACGCTACACCTAGCGCCGGTAACATTAGCACGGTTTAGTAAATATACCCCTAAGTTTAATTAGCTGTTTAATATGAGAACTACTGCATGCTGAGTATTAACACACAATAATTTTCAAGTTAAACAGGTAATGCAGAAATTAGCATTATGGAGTATAGAACAGTTTATAGTTTATAATAAGTTTCGTAAAAAGCTCAAATCCTGGTTGTTCTCTTAATATCTTACCTCTAAATGCTTGTAGTGTCTTTTATTCTAAACCATGCTGAACTAATTTTTAATTGGGATTTCTGTGATATATAAATGTTTTAGTATAATAATAAGTTTAGATACACTGCCTTTCCTTGCTATAGTAAAGCGGTTTACAGTAAAATTGAGTAAGAAATATAATTTTCATGACAGAAAAATATGAAAAGAAGTTAGATTCTAGTAGAGAAATAAAAGATATAAAGGTTACTAAATATAGGTAGGAACCGCATCTTATAGTTAATGTGGAGGCAGTTGCTATTTGTTAACGTAGCAGATAATGCACAGCCGTTAACGCCATGTCAAGAGTCATACCAATCTGCATCCTGCACTATCTGTCGTGTAGTTAATGGATGGAAGCTACTTTTTCTTAGCCTCAACTGCACGCCATACCTCCCAAAAATGCTGGGAAAGTCCCCAACATTTAATACAGAGATTCTGTAGTTACTGCATGATAGCTGCAAATCCTTACCGGCACCACAAACCTTCCTGCTTCTAAAAGTGGAGTGGAGGAGTGGCCTAGTGGAGTGGAGGAGTGGCCTAGTGGTTGGGGCAAGGTACTTCAGGCCAGAAGGTCAGGGGTTCAAATCCCACTAGAGGACAGCAACCTTGAGCCGGAAGGACTGGGGTTTCTAGTCCCACAGGTGCTCCTTGTGGTCTTGGGCAAGCCACTTAACCCTCCATAGTCCATGTTCAATGTAATTTCAGTTTGTTTAATGTAAACCGCACTGATGCAGAATAGCGTGGTATATAAGAGAATGTAAATAAATAAATAAATAAAACTTTGGCTGTCATTTTTCCCTCTATTTTAAGGCTAACCAGCAAGGCTTAATAAAGACAGGTTTTCAAATACAATTTGTTTTTGCCTGCATCATCATGAACTCTATTCTTATTTTTTAAATCACCTGGAACTAGATTCCAATAGGGGAAAGTCTAGGCCCATTAGGACCAGATTCTGCACCGCGGGAGCCAGAAATTCCTGCGGGTGCAGGACTGGGACCTGGGAGACAGCTTGGTGTGCCCCTGAATCGCCGCGGGGATATCCTCCCCACGGCACAAGTTGCCTGCTGCCTTGGAGCGGCTGTTTCCCTGGATCAGGCAGCCGGAGCTCACCCTGATCGTCACCATCTCTGCTGGGGGGCTGGGCTGGCTGATTCGGAGGAGTAGCTAGTGCTTATTCCACCTCAGAGATGGAATAAGCTGGCCGTCCCCCCAAGCAATTCCCGGACATACAGGGCCATAACCGGAATCAGCCCTGTACGTCTGGGGGCTGGGTCCCGCCTACTTTTTAACCCTGTCCCTGCAGCAACTTTGTGCGTGGAGGGGGACCCGGAGGCGGCATACGGTTCAGGTGGCTAGCAGGGCTGGACGTTCCACCAGGACATGCGGAATCAGGCCCTTAATCTATAGTTCAAAGACCTCATATCATTTCTGTTTCCTTCCTGCAGAGTAACTTGGGAGCAAAATTATGATGACATGATTCAAAATCTTAGATCACTGCACTCAGTGAAAGACAAAAACTAAAGCTTAAAGAACTTGCTAGCTATTCTTTCTGAAAAGTAATAAAGAGGAAGGGAGGTACATGCACAGTTCCTTAAAACACAGGGCAGTAAGTCAGAGAATCATCTTACATAAGAACATAAGATATGCCATACTTGGTTAGACCAAGGACTATCAAGTCCAGTATTCTGTTTCCAACTGTGGCCAATCTAGGTTACAAGTATCTGGCAGGTTTCCAAAAAGGCACAAAGGTTCTACAGTGCTTGACATCGGACAAGTAGTGGATTTCCTGTGTCCTCTTTAATAATTGTTTATGGACCTTTCCTCCAGGAACTTATCCAAACGTTTTTGAAATCCATCTACACTAACGGCTTTTACTATATCCTCTGGTAACAAATTCCAGAGTTTGATTATGAGTGAAAAAATATTTTCTCTTATTAGTCTTAAATAGGTCACCCTGTAGCTTCATTGCGTGTCCCCTAGTCTTTCTACTTTTGATGGCATAAACAATCGATCTACATTTACCTGTTCCACTCCATTCATTAATTTATAGACCTTTATCATAACTCCCCTCTTTTCTAGGTTGAAGAGCTCTAACCTTTTAAGCTTTTCCTCAAAGGGGTATCCTTCCACCCCTTTTACCATTTTGATGGCTATTCTCTATGCCTTTCCTAATTCTGCTATGGCCGTTTTAAGATACAGCGACCAGAA
This sequence comes from Ichthyophis bannanicus, assembly GCA_033557465.1. Classification (NCBI taxonomy): domain Eukaryota; kingdom Metazoa; phylum Chordata; class Amphibia; order Gymnophiona; family Ichthyophiidae; genus Ichthyophis; species Ichthyophis bannanicus. Next base: position 556,603,058 of record CM066034.1, on the reverse strand, counting down.
TTGTACACAATATTCAAGGTGTGGTTGCACCATGGAACGATACAGAGGCATTATAATATCCCTTGCTTTATTCTCCATTCCTTTCCTTATGGTTCCTAGCATTCTATTTGCTTTCTTGGCCGCCGCTGCACACTGGATGGAAGGTTTCAACTTGTTCTCCACGATGATGCCTAAATCATTTTCCTGGGTGGTGGTTCCTAATGTGGAATTTTGCATCATGCAACCGTAGTTTGGGTTGTTCTTTCCTAGGTGCACAACTCTGCACTTGTTCACATCAAATTTCACCTGTCATTCGAAAGTCCAGTCTTCAATTTCTCAAAGTCCTCTTGCAATTTTTTACAATCCTCTTGGGGTTTTAACAACTTTGAATAATTTTGTGTCATCTGTAAATTTGATCACCTCACTCGTTATTCCCATTTCCAGGTCATTTATGAAAATGTTAAGAAGCCGTGGACTCAGCACATATCCCTGTGGTACCCCATTATTCACCTTTCTCCTTTGAGAAAATAAGCCATTTAGCCCTATCCTCTGCTTTCTATCTTTTAACCAGTTCATGATCCACAATACTACACTGCCTCCAATTCCATATGTTAATTTTTGAAAGCTGGGGAGGGGTTACCACCTGGGCTCCATTGGTGCCGATGTCACAGATATGTGAGGACCAATTTCCTGCTTGTTCCTGAAGAAAAGTCTTATCCTTGGTAATAAATACACTTCCGTCTTGTTGCAGTTTATTGTCAGGTTGTGGGATGCAAGCCATTGAGTTACCTCATTGAAACAGGTGACTATTTTATGGAGATTGGGTTTTCATATGTTGTATGGAAGGTATAACATAAGCACTGGCCCTTTGCCCTGCACTTCATTGTCTTCCACTTCCTCTTAACTTTCTCAATGTCAAGTTCCAATGGCAGATGGCATTGAGTTTTAAACATTCCTTCTGATGCATGTTGTAGTTTGTGCCAGCATTGCCAAAGAGGATGTGATGTAGTGCTAGGACCTCAGGTCCACCTCTTCAGGACATATGTTTTCCTTCCTTGAAGATGCCTTGCTTTTGTGTGCTATAGAGACAGAAAAGTGGCATTTCTCGCTAGATTGCCTTTCTAAATCGGCCATTTACATGTATGCCAGTGCTTATACTGGTGTCCAGATGGACTGCGTCTGCATGTCCCGATAATGTATGTCTTCATGTCCAAAATGAGCCATTTGTGTAGACATGTGCCACAGATGGATGTCCACAGACTCACTTCCAGAATAGGTTACCTGGACGCCTTCAGAGATGGCTACAGTACCACAGCAGATATTGTGCTGTATTGTTGGTCTGGATTATCGGCACTTGGACATGCCCTTTGTAGAGGATTAGCTCTGTGTGTGCCAGATAACACGCACTTCTGGGGTCCCATGTAACCTGTCTGTTGAGTGCCTACATGTGTTTGTAGACAACGGGTGCATGCCCCTGAATTGCACTCAGACACTTTATGGAGGGGTGGATGGGGGTTGTGGACGCCTCCAGGCACATAAGTTTGTGTGGAGGTTATGGTCGCTGGCACATACTGCTGGTTTCAGGAACTAGCTATAGTGATGGGTATGGCTTTGGATGTACACCATGCAGCTCCCCAGTGCACAGTTACTTTGGGGCTACACTGCCACTGTTTCATTGTGGCAATGTCTAATGTAGCATATCACTGTTGCTCTTACAGTTCATATATGTTTCAGTGTAATGTGGCGATGAGGACAGTTTAATCAGCCAAAATTAAAGGGAATGTGTCATGCTTCCATGTACAGATACAAACCCAGGATGGTGCCTCACAGTCCTAATATCTTTTGAATTTATCCTGGACCATGCAGCTCTATTGAATGTACCATTATCTAAGATACTGATGCACACCTGCTTTTAGGAAGTTGCTTACATAACATACGGACAGCTATCTGCCCGCTGTTTGTGAAGGTTTGGGTTTGTGTAGAAACATACAAACATGACAGCAGAAAAAGACCACATGGCCTATCTAGTCTGCCCTTCCATATCAACTATAATAATCTTCTTTTAACCTTTAGAGATACTCTGTGTTTGTCCCATGCTTTTTTGAATTCAGATACTGTCCCTTGTCCACCACCTCCACTGGGAGACTATTCCACGCATCTACCACTCTTTCCATAAAAAAGTATTTATGCATATTACTCCTGAGTCTATCCCTTTTCACTCTCATGCTGTGTCCCCTCGTAGCAGGGTGTGTGAGCAGTGAACAGTTGCGGCCCTTTGAATGACAGGGGGGGCAAGTAGAGGATGTGGAACATTGGCTACATTGGCCACATTATGATCTCCTCATGCTGGGGGTAGCCAAGGGATTTGGGAGATGTGGGGCCAAGCACAGATGGTGAAGTAGTGCAGGGCTTTATGGTAAGCACTGCATTGCTGCTTAGAAGTAATTGCCACTGCTTCAGGTCCCAGAGAAGAGCACCAGTAGGTGTCATCCTATCATTGGCGCTCTAGGTGACTGCCTAGTTCGCTTAATGGTAGCGCCAGCCCTGAATGCTGTTACACCGAGTTTAAATAATATGAACTCATCTAAATCTTAGGTCTGCATATGTCGTTATAGTTCAATAAAAGGGGGTGGGGTTAGACAGAGGTGATGAGAGAGTCACACTTTACAGTGCAAAGGCTCCCATCCCCTTTCATTGAACTGTAATGACATACGCAGACCACAAACCTAAGACCTAAATGATTCTGTACTATTTAACCCAGTTTATCTGCACTGCTTCTTCTTTGGCTTGATGAAGAAAGGATAATTTTCAAAAGCTTGGCAAAGGTACATCAAGTTAGTCCAATAAAAAGGTATTACCTACAACTTGTTTGTTGGCCTTTATTTCTACATATCCAAGTGGACTAACAAAGCCAAGTACAAGCCTCCCTAGTGGCTTGGAAATCTTTTCTCCAAATACTCTCACCCATGGTACTATCCTGGTCTCTGGACTCTGACAACAGATACACCACTCTGAATGAATCTGGTGGAACGGGAAGATACCAGAATCATTAGTTAACTTCTAATCCTGCTACCGAAATTACTGGTCACAAATTACTCAGGCAAAAAAAAGCCACTCCTCCTCCCTCATAAATAAAAGTGCAGAATCAACCCCAGCAGCTGTTTTCCATAGTAGCTTATCTCTCAGATTCAAGGTCTACTGTTCTTTCAAACATCTAGATTGGACCAACCCCTGATTGCTATGCTAATTATTACTACGAGAAGATTTGCACCCTTCAGAAAACTGGCCAACGATAGATTCCTCTTACTGCTCCAATTCTCCCACTTCATTTGTCTACTCAGGTTGCTCCACGGCAAATACACATATCTTCACTCATATCTGGTCTTCCTTGAACTTAACTATCCCCACATCACTGTCTAAAACTGTCTCCTCCACAAGAAAGACTATGGGGCTTTGTAAACAAGCCCCCATGTGTTTGCTTGACCCCATCCCCTCTCATTTGATTGGGGAGCCAACATTGGGCTTCCTATTCATTCTTCTGGTAATCATTAATAATAGCCTGTTCTCTAGAATAGTACCCTCACCTTGGAAATAGGCCATTTTATGTCCACTCCTTAAGCATAGCTCGTTTGATATCGCAGATCCAGCCAGTTATCGTCCCATGTCCTTATATTTCAAAACTCACTAAGAAAATCATCTTTACACAGCTCTGGAATCACGTAGAAAAAATTCATACTTCTTTGCCCTCAGCAGGCCGGCTTCCGGCGGGGCCACAGCACAGAGATAGTCCTTACATCCTTCTTGAACAAGATCCATAGTTCTAATGACAATGGTAAAATCGCCTTAACTATCTCACTAGATCTGTCAGCAGCTTTCAGTTTAGTAAACCATTCCATACTTCTTGCATGTCTGGCCATAATTGGCATCTGTAATACTGTCTTTGCTTGGTTCTCCTCTTTTCTCAAACAGTGAAAGAAGAGGGTCTTCCGCAAGAAACACAGTGAAACAAAGCGGAAGCCAAGGACCACGGCCAAACACAGTAAAGGTGTTTAAAAGACTTTATTAGCAGACCCAACTCAAAGGTTTTGGCCGGAGTCCTTCTTCAGGGGTCATTTGTAAGACTGTGAACATCTCTTCCTGCAGAGCCCCCTCCTCCATCTGCCAGTTTTTCACCGCCAAATGTGTAAATGGTCTGCTAATAAAGTCTTTTAAACACCTTTACTGTGTTTGGCCGTGGTCCTTGGCTTCTCCTCTTTTCTCTCCAGGTGTACATACACAGCATTGACAGGTTCAGATTCCTCCACATCATATCCCCGTAATATGTGGAGTCCCACAAGGCTCAGTGCTGGCCCCACTCTTTTTAATATCTTTCTAAGTCTCTTGACTATTTTGATCCAAAAAGCAGCATTAAATGCCTATTATTATGCAGGCAACATACTATTGCTTGCTTTCATGAATTCCTGGATCCCATATCTTACCAATCTAAATAACTGTCTGGTCAAGGTTACCAGATGGCTACAGGATAATCACCTGAAGCTAAATATTGTCAGGACCTCTGCTACTTGGCTCACCAGCTGAGCAGCAATTCCCACTCTTGCATCTATTCTTGATGGTCATCCAAATCAAATTAACCCCTACTTCAAATACCTTGGAGTTTATCTTGATACAGAACTTTCCTTTTTGAAACAGGCCAGCTCCACTATTAAGGCATTCTTTCTAGCATTAAATCAATTTTGCGCCATCTACCTGTTTTTGGACCCCTGGTGCTCACCATTCTCTTGCCCTCAGTCATGTTATTGCATTGACTACTGCAATTCCATCTATTCTGGCCTATTTCAGTCTGAATTGAAATGTCTTCCAACGATCCAAAAGACTACAGTACAAATCTTATGCCATGTATCCAAAAATCAAACACATTACCCCTTTATTGTTCAGCAACATTGGCTCCCAGTCTTATCACATTCACTACAAAATCCTTACACTAACACACAAAGTTCTATATACTGAATCCCCACCCTATCTAATGTCGATAATTTCTTTCCACACCCCTGCCAGATTTCTGCAATCTCTTTACAATAACCGCTTGAACATTCACCTGGCCTCCCAGGCTAGATTAGAGAGCACCAGATTCTCAGTCTTCTTTGTTTCCCCTGCCCTCTAGAACGCCCTGACCTCTGATTTGCACATCAAGCCCTCATACAAAATCTTTATGGTGGGGCTGAAGACCTACCTATTTAGGCCAGCCTTTGGGGACAGACTAGGGGCAGTATGAAGCCCTGACCTGTGCTATGGCACCTGCTCTTTCTTTGACTTCTTATTGCTTCCTTTTTCCTATAACAAGTATGGTTCCTTTATATCTATTTTAATTTTGTTTGTAAACCACTTTGCTGCTCGTTTAAGAAGCAGTATATTAAAAGCTATTAAACCATAATTTTCCATTAGGAAGCATGAAACTGAATGAATGAATGTTCTTGGGGGTGAGATCAAAAACATTCAGAAAACTTAATAAAACAAGAGAACAGTGGAGTGGAGAAGTAGTCTAATGGTTAGAGGCAAGTCACTTAACCTTCCATTGCCTTAGAAAAATCCAAGTTATCGATGTCCCTGTTTAATGTACATTACCAAGTTTAAGTTACAATGTAAACCGCTTTGATTGAAATGATAAAGCAGTATAAAAGACCTGTTAAATAAATAAATAATTAAATAAAAGCAGGCACGGATGCTTCTTAGTGGTGGAGAAGCAACGGTAACGTAAGAGATCAAGCAAGTAGGGAGGGAAAATGGGTAGATTAGATTGTCCCTGGAGTTATCTGGTATTAAATTCTATTTTAATATGTCCCTAAACAGTCCACAAATTGTCCTACAGCTTCTTCCTTTCTTACTATCAGGATCCTAATTTTATTTCCTATATTTAATCGAAGGAAACTGAGCATTTAAGAATGTTTCATTTTACTTATTTTAGCTATTTAAGCATGCAATTATGAAACATCCTCATGAGGTTAAGAGAAAGTTTCATTGGTTAATCGGTGGTATGAGAAGTTTTAGAATTGATGAGGAGTACTTTATGCTATGGGTCCTACTGCACAAAACGTGTCTTAATGGCATTGGCATATTTTGATAGTAAATAACCATTTAACACTTTTCTCCTTCTGTTTTCAGGTTCTGTGGCAGTGTGGCAAATGTTCCATGCAAAGCAATTACAGGTTTGGTGGCAATGTCATACAGACCTTTTGTACCTCTCTGTCCTACTTTTGTACAAAATTGAAACCTGTCATATGGGTTAATTTTGTGCATCCAACCAAACCACCTGACTATAACAAGAATAATACTGCACAAAGTGTTTCCTTGTTACCCTTTCGTTGAAACAATGATGACAAGAAAACCCAATATTTTATAATACTTTACAAAAGAAGGGCAAAAGAACTCAGTACTGCCCCAAAAAGAATTGCTTAGACCCCTTGTTTAGGTCTAGGGCACTCGTTCTCATAGGTCATAAAATCTCCTTCAGCATACTTAATGTTGTTATTTTATTTATTGAAAGATTCACTCAATATGCAAAAAATTAAAAAATTCAAACTTATCTGAACATATCTTTCAGCCGGTGCCATTACACCTGATGTTGTTACACTGTCTAAGCTAGTCTTGTTGAGGCAGGTACTGAGATCCTTTCCCCTTCTTTTATAAAATACTATGTTTCAGTGAAAGACTAACAAGAAAACACTTTTTGCAGCGTTATTCTTGTTATACTCAGATAGTTTGGTTGGTTACGTTATTGGATTACCACCTAGCATAGCCTTTTTGATGATGGCTATTTAGTTTTGCACATACCATGACAGTCAAGAACCTCACTTTTAAATCAGGGTATGTGGAGTATGATCTCAGTCTCTCAAATTTACAGCTAATGCTCGGTGCAGTATTTGTATCGTGCCAAAGACAACCTTCTTCTGGAGTTCCTAAGATGTAAAATATATGGATAATGAAGGTGCACTTGAAAATTCTTCTTAATCAAGCCTGTGGCATCCAAGATGATTGAAAATAATGCGGTATCTTTCTGTCACATTTTCTTGGTACTTGACTATCTACTCCCTCTCAATCTGATTCACAGAATAGTTGCTTGGGATGGCCATCTCTATAATCAATGCCATTCTGGTGTTCTTCTCCTTTACCATTATGTCCGGCTTCTTTCCATCCAGCTTTTTATTGGTCGGAATCAGGGGCGGCCCAAGCGTGATGTGGGGCCAGGTGCAGAAACACATTGCGGGGCTTCATCTGCATAGCCACTGGACTCATTTGCATATATTTAATTTATTTTATTTTAAAATGTATATGTTACCCATCTAAAATTTTAGACTGCTTTCAAAGGAGCCCTTCACAAGCCTCTTTTCTTCTCCTGAAAAAAACAAATATTAATGTGCATTAAGTGCCACTGTGCCAATAGAAATAAATGGGTATTCCTGCACTTAACGCACATTAAAATTTGTAAATGCGCATTAACATTTAGTACACAGGCCTCTTAATGAATGTCATATACCATCTGCATGGGCAGTGAGGATAAAGCGTAGTTACTCACCTGTAACAGGTGTTCTCCAGGAGCAGCAGGAATCAGTCCTCACTTATGGGTGACGTCGGCGCCGACGGAGCCCTCGCGGAGCAATTTTCCCCAGATTTCAAAGAAAGCCTTTGGGAATTGCAGCGCGCATGCGCGGTCCTCTTCCCGCCCAAGGGTGCCATCTTAGCCAGTCAGATGACATAGCTAAAAAAGACAGCATAAAAATTTGCAAAAAAACTAAAGCAGATGATTGCAACTCCAAGGGGAGGAGGGAGGGTTGTGAGGACTGATTCCTGCTGCTCCTGGAGAACACCTGTTACAGGTGAGTAACTATGCTTTCTCCAGGACCAAGCAGGAAGTCAGTCCTCACTTATGGGACTCCCAAGCTTAAGGCTACCGGAGACCCTAAGCACAAAAATGAGCTCCCTCTAGCTCAGCAGCACAGAAGGAAGGAATCTTCGCTGAATTATTACCCACCGGTAGCCCACATCCGGGATGGAGGGTAGGAGTTGCTCAAACCTCAAAGAGATTACGGAGGACTGCCTGTCCGAAAGCACTGTCCCTGCGGGACTCCCTCTCGAGACAGTAATGGACCGCAAAGGTCTGGCTCGAAGACCAAGTAGCGGCCCGGCAGATGTCTGCCAGCGGAACAGAGCGGAGGTAAGCCACTGTCGTAGCCTTTGCCCGAACGCAATGAGCCGTGACTCGACCTTCCAAGGAGAGTCCGGCTGCCCCATAAGCCCAAGTGATACAGTCCGCAACCCAGATGGACAGAGTACGCTTGGAGACCGGGAGCCCCAATTTATTGGGGTCAAAAGACACAAAAAGCTGAGCAGCTTTACGGTGCTCCCGCGTACGGTCAAGGTAGAAGTTCAATGCCCTTCTACAGTCCAGGGTATGGAGGACCGTTTCAGCTCGGCTGGAGTGTGGTCTGGGAAAGAAGGTCGGAAGTACCACCTCCTGATTGATGTGAAAGGGGGAGACCACTTTTGGAAGAAATTTTGGGTGAGTCCGTAGGACTACCCTATTTTTGTAGAACCGAGTGTAAGGGGGATCAGACACGAGGGCCTGCAATTCACTTACGCGCCTAGCGGAAGTGAGGGCTATCAAGAACAATGTTTTCCAAGAAAGAAAACGGAGAGAACAGGTAGCCATAGGTTCAAAAGGTGGACAGGTGATCCGCTGCAAAACCACATTCAGATCCCAGTCAGGCGCTGGCGGGCGGAGAGGTGGTTTAAGTAGAAGGAGACCTCGGAGAAACCTCGCTACGAGAGGGTCGCTGGAAAGAGGTCTGCCGTCCACCGGTACATGATGTGCTGAAAGAGCACTGAGGTGAACTTTGACGGAGTTGGACTTAAGTCCCAGATTAGAGAGGTAGAGCAAGTACTGCAAGATCACCGACACCGAGCAGGAGAAGGGATCCTGAGACTGCTGGGTACACCAAACGGAAAAACGACGCCATTTAAGGGCGTAGCATTTGCGGGTAGAAGGTCGCCGAGAAGCTAAGACGACCTCTTCCACCTCTGCCGGCAGGAGAAGGGGAGCAAGGACTACCCTCTCAGCAGCCAGGCCATTAGATTGAGAGATCTGAGGTTGGGGTGTAGCAGAGACCCCTGATCTTGAGTGAGGAGATCCGGTTGAAACCCCAGAGGGAATGGATCCTCCACCGCTAATTGCAGCAGGAGTGGAAACCACGGCTGTCTGGGCCAGCGAGGAGCGATCAGGATCACGGAAGCTTTGTCTCGGAGAACCTTGAAAAGAGTTCGAGAGACTAGCGGGATCGGAGGAAAAGCATATAGAAGGCTCTCCGCCCATGAGAGTAGAAAAGCGTCTGCCACAACTCGAAGGGGATGCGGCTGACGAGAGCAGAAGCGAGGAAGTTGCCGGTTGAGAGGGCTGGCAAAGAGATCCATCGTGGGGAGGCCCCACTTTAGAAAGAGCTTCTGAACTACCAAGGGATCCAGGCGCCACTCGTGCGGCTGGAGGATCCTGCTGAGTTTGTCCGCCAGGCAATTTTCTTGGCCTGGGAGATAAACTGCCTTGAGAAGAACGCCGTGACTGACGGCCCAAGAGCAGAGCTTCTGTGCTTCCCGACAGAGAGGGAAGGAGCCCGTGCCCCCCTGCTTGTTCACGTAGAACATGGCAACTTGATTGTCCGTCTGGACAAGGACGGACTGGTGAGAGGTCAGGTGGGAGAAGGCCTTGAGAGCCAGGCGGATCGCTCTGAGCTCCAGGAAGTTGATCTGCTGAGCAGACTCCCACGTGGTCCAGAGGCCCTGAGTACGTGCCCCTTGGCAATGTGCTCCCCAGCCCAGGAGGGATGCATCTGTTGTCAGCACCCGGGCCGGCTGAGGTGACTGGAAAGGCATGCCGAGTACCAGGTTCGGCTGATGAAGCCACCACTGGAGAGACGAGATCAGCGGCTCGGAGACGCGCACTAGGTCTGCTAGGTCACCTGTGGCTTGTTGCCACTGCTGGCGGAGACACCATTGAGCAGGCCGCATATTCAGGCGGGCATTGGGGGTCACATGGACGGTGGAAGCCATATGGCCGAGTAGTCTCAGGAAGCGCCTGGCGGAGACCAGGGGCTGGCTGCGAAAACGGCCGGCTAGGTCCATGAGCCGTTGAGCTCTGTCGAGCGGTAGGAACGCTCGTGCCTGAGGAGTGTGCAGCCTTGCGCCGATGAACTCGAGATCCTGTGAGGGGAGCAAAGTGGACTTTGCGAAGTTTATAACAAAGCCCAAGTACTGCAGAAGAGTCACCGTGCGGCGTGTGGCGTTGGTGACCTCCGGAGCGGACGCTGCCCTGATGAGCCAGTCGTCGAGGTACGGAAAGACATAGAGGCCGTGAAGCCGGAGATGGGCCGCCACCACCGCGAGACATTTTGTGAAGACTCGCGGTGCGGAGGACAGGCCAAAGGGTAGTACTCTGTACTGGTAATGATTTCCGGCCACCACAAACCTTAGGTACTGGCGGTGGCTTGGGTGGATAAGGATGTGCGTGTAGGCATCCTTTAGATCCAAGGAGCATAGCCAATCTCCCTGCTGGAGGTAGGGCAGAAGGATTCCAAGGGTAAGCATCTTGAACTTTTCCCGCACGAGGAATTTGTTGAGGTTGCGCAAGTCCAGGATGGGTCTGAGGCCTCCTGTCCTTTTTGGTACTAGAAAATACCTGGAATAAAAGCCTTGACCTTTCAGGTGGTGGGGCACCGGTTCCACCGCCTGTTCCTGTAGAAGACCTGCTAACTCCTGAAGGAGTAAGTCCCTGTGCAGAGGGGGTCGTGGAGGTTCTCCCGGAAAATAGGAGGGAGGGACCTGGTGGAAGTGGAGAAGATAGCCTTCTCGCACGACTTGAAGCACCCAGGCATCTGAGGTGATGCTGGACCACCTGTGGGTGAAGTGAACCAGCCGGCCTCCGGTGCTGGGAGGAACCAGCGGGGGGGGAGAGGCTATGCTTAAGGAGTCAAAAGCCCCCACCCTGCTGAGCAGGGGCTGGTGGTGCAGGCTTGGGGGCTTGCTGCCTACGGGACCCGTTACCCCGTCCCTTGGCCTGTTGGCCCTGTTGGGGAGCTGCAGGGGCCTGATATTGGGGGTATTGTTTGTAGGCAGCCGCCTTCCTCGGGTAAAAGGACTTCTTCCCCGAGCCCTTCTTTTTCTGGGAAGGGGCGGAGGTCTTCCTAGAAAGCCTAGTCCTGGTGAGAGTCTCCGTCTCAATTTGTGCAGCCTTTTCAGCCATGGGCTTGCCAAAGAGGTTTTCGCCTCGGCAGGGGACATCGACCAACTTGTCCTGCACCCAGGGCTCAAGGTCAGACGACTGAAGCCAAGCCTGTCGGCGGGCGCCGATGCTTCAAAGCCATCATAGGCTGCTCGGGATATGAATTTTGAGCATTCCCGAATACCAGTGGACAAGGCCAGGAACCTCCGCAAGGGTTCCTCGGACAAACCAGCGGAGAATCCGGCTAGCTCTTTAGCCAGGTCTCGGAGATACATGCCCATGTATAGCTGGTAGGTCTGGACACGACACGCAAGCATAGAGCCCTGGAAACACTTCTTACCAAGGCCATCCAGGTTACGGGCCTCCCTGCCAGGAGGCACCGAGGAGTGCATCTTCTGGCTCTTAAGACAATGCATGGCCGATTCCACTACCATGGAATGGTGTGGTAACTGTGCTTTTTGGAAGCCAGGGCTCTTGCGGACTCGATAGATAGAATCGACCCGCTTGCTCAGGACCGGCGAGGTGGCCGGACTCTCCCACATGCGGAAGAGTAGTCGTTCCAGCATGGGAGGAACCGGTACAGTAAAGTGTTCCCTGGCGGGAGAGTCATACTGGAGGGCGTCGAGCTCTTCGGCTCGAGGCTCCTCCTCGGGATCCGCAGGGAAGGCCAAAGCCTTGGCCATATCCCTGACGAAGTCCGAGAACCGGGCATCCTCCGGGGGGGACTGCTTCCGAGGTTCGGACTCAGGTGAGTCCGAGGGGACACACCGAGTCCGAAAAGAATCAGGCGACTCTTCCTCTTCAGACTCCCAGACAGACTCCGACGAGGACTCGGTGGGGTCGGCCCGGGCAGGGCGCGGCGCCTGCCGCCCCGACGCCGAGGGAGTCGGCGTCGGCGACCTCGGTCCCGAACGGGAGGCCGAGGGTGACCTCGACCGAGGATCGACTCGAGTTCGCATCGACTCGAGGATCGGCTCGGTCTCCGGGGTCGACTTAGACGTCGACGTCCCGGCGGTCGGGGCAGCGGCGCCAGCGAAGCCAGCGAGCAGTGCCCGCTGCTGGTCCATGAAGGCAGACAGTCTGCTCTCCAAGGCCGTCAACCTGAGTCCGAGCTCAGGTGACCCAGCAGCCCGCGACTCGGGCCCCGACGGCGTCGGGCCCGACGTCGGCGGTCTCGGAGGCGAGTCCAGGAGGACCACAGGACTTACCCGAGCAGGCAGCTCCGACTCCAGGCGAGGTCGCTTCGAGAGGTGCTCCTTCTCCAAGGACCCGGGACGGCTATCGGGGCTATGCGACCTGGCCCTCGTGGAGCCAGGAGCGTCCACCGACGCCGCCCTCGCGGGTTTCACCTTTCGTCGATGGTCCCCGGAGGGAGAACCCCTGTCGGAGGAACTCCGGCGACGGTCCGAGCTGGAACCTCTGGACGCGGAGGCCTCCGACGAGGTCCGGGTACGGCTGGGGTCAGCGAAGATCCTATCCCGCTGATGCCGCCGACTTCTCAACGCTTTGGAGGACATTTTGCCGCAGGGCCCACAGATCATTTCTTCATGATCCGGGCCCAGGCAGCGGAGGCAATTGTTGTGTGTGTCAGTTAGTGACATATTTCGGTCACACTGACCACACCGTTTGAAACCACTGGCAGCCATCGGGGGAAAAAGGGCCCCGGCGAGGTCAAAGGACCGGGCTGCCAGGGAAAAACCGAAAACGAAACTGACTAAGTCAGAAAAACCGAAAAAGAAGAAGAGGACTCGTGACCGGCGTCGCGAGTCCGGGCGGGAAAAAGACCGGCGTCGAACCGAAGGAAAAAAGAGAAAATATGAGTAAAAATCAACTTTTTTGCGGGGACACGACGGGTACGTCTGTAGGGCTCCGCGGAAAAAAGAAGACTGGCTAAGATGGCACCCTTGGGCGGGAAGAGGACCGCGCATGCGCGCTGCAATTCCCAAAGGCTTTCTTTGAAAGCTGGGGAAAATTGCTCCGCGAGGGCTCCGTCGGCGCCGACGTCACCCATAAGTGAGGACTGACTTCCTGCTTGGTCCTGGAGAAACAAAGACTACCAGATTTCTATATTACTATACTTCAGAGCCAACTGCCAGGTACATTAGGAAGTACTATAAACCCTACCCATTTAGAACCCACAGAAAACCATACATATCATAACAGCACTACCAGGATTCACAAAGCACCAAACCCTATCAAAAGGCAACATTGCAAATATTAAACCAATACATCTCAGAGAATACTAATACATCTCCTACTGGGGAACGAGAACAAATGAGACTGTCACATAGAAACTACATGAACAGAATACCGCAGCTCAGTTACACATGCAAAACATAGACCATCACCAAACATAGAACAAGGGATCACAATTTAGAAATATGAAGACAATAATTAAACTGGGAACCCCAAAAGTTCAAACTTGGAATGTACAACAACATTGAAGAAATAAAACTATAAATTAATTTCCTCTTGTACTAAACAAAATGCAAAGACGTTAGCAATGCACATTTCCCAGAGCTGACATATTCCAGTTAATAAATTCAAAATAAAAAAGTATTTTTCTATCTTTTGCTGTATGGGCATTTTATTTTTCAGTCGCACATTTCCCAGAACTGACATATTCCAGTTAATAAATTCAAAATAAAAAAGTATTTTTCTATCTTTTGTTGTATGGGCATTTTATTTTTCAGCCGCAATTGCTCCAGTCGCTTTTTTCTGGTTTCTTCATGCAATGTTCCCGCTAACCTATGCTGGGTCCGCCGCCAAAGTTCCTGCTGGTGGGGGGAGGTGCAGAGCGATCGATGCTCTGCCCCTCCCCCACCGGCAGGAATGCTGGCGGAGGACCCGGTGCAGATTAAAGAGAACATTGTGAGCGTCGATCGCTCTGCATCTCCCCCCGCCGGCCGGAATGTAGGCGGCGGACCCAGCGCAGGTTAGCAGGAACATTGCCTTCGTGTCTTCTGCTAACTCTCCATTGTGTGCTATTTGTCCTTTCTTCTCTCTTCTAGTTTTTTCCATGCTCTCTCAACATCTGCTCTAACATACTGATCTTTCCCCTTTTGCTCTTTCCTCCATTTCTTTCCTTATTCCTTTTTTAACCATTCAAATTTCACCCCTCCATCCTCAATCCCCACTTACTCTCGCAATACCCGGCCAATCGTAGATTTTTTTTCCCTCCCACACAAAAGATCTTTTCCCCTCTCCATCCTCAATCCCTCAGCTTCTTTTTTTCTCTCGTCAGCCCCATCCCCTTCTAGTCTTCCCTCAACATCAGCTCCCATCTAGTTCCAGCCCCTCCCAGCATCCGTTCACTTCCAGTTGCATTCTCCTATCCCCCTGCATCAGCCCATTTGCAGTCCTAGTCCCCAATCTTCTTCCAGGGTCAGCAGCTCTCTCCTCCCCCCCATCAGCCCATTTCTAGTCCTAGCCCTCCACCATCAGCCCATTTCTAGTCCTAGCCCCCCAACACCACCAGCTTCAGAGGGAGCCAGGAAGGCCCAGAGCCCGGCGCCTGGCTCACCTCTGCAGAGCCTCAAGAAAGAATGACGTTTTGGCTCTGTTAAAGTTGAGACTGCCGGCATGCTGAGTGTCAGGAAGTTAAATGGGGCTTTCTTATCTTGTGCAAGCCAGGAAATGCCTTTGTTTCACCTCCCGGCACTCAGCGCACCAGCGGGCTCAACTTTAACAGAGCCATAGGAAAAAAGGAAAACACCGTTCTTTTCTCCCATGGCTCTGCAGAGGTGAGCCGGGGTGCCGGGCTTCGGGCCTCTCTGGCTCCCTCTGAAGCCAGTCAGGAAGGCACTCTGCCATCTGCAGGCAGCATTCCCGCATAATGGATGGGCCGGCACTGGTTGTAATGGGAGTATCGTAGGTGATCATAACCTCTTCATTCTCTGTAATTCTCTTAGGGACCTGATCCCAGTGCTTTTTAGGCACAGTGATACAATTCCATCTTGTCATTCCCCATGAATTATCCTAGTCCCCAGTTGTTGTGCGGTCTGTCTTGATTAGATTGTAAACTCTGATGAGCAGGAACTGTCTCTTACTTGTACATGTACAGCCCTGCGTATGCCTTGTATCTCTATACAAATGATAAATAGTAGTAGTAGTGGTAATAGTTTTAGTGTTTACAGAGTTTCAAAAGATGAGATGAGCTACTTTATTGTGCCTGTCTAGAAATTTTCTGCATAGTCAGCTATGAGGTGAATCACTGTTTCCAGTGCTTTCTTACAGAATTGCTAAAATGTCCATTTTGCCAGTTTTTTCAATGCTTGCTGTAAACCATATTGGCCATAATCCGCTGTCCTGGGCTTCAATTATCAATCTCTCATCTTTGTTTCAGTTCACCTCTCTTTAACCATTCATGTGTACAGTCTTGTTTAACAATGGGTTCCTGGAGTAACACACTGTATTTCCCACTGCATTTGTGTATTTGCCACTTGTTTTTCCTCATTTGCAGATCTAATTCTTTGAAGCCTTATTTCTCTTGTTTTGCAAATTTTGTTGCTTTCTTCCCTGTGCATGCTCATTCCTTCTAGTCCTTGGAATACTTGTCCAAGTTTGATGATGGAGACAGATTCTGGACATTTATTTTCATATTTCAGCACTTTTTGCATATTTGGGTCTGATTGTTAAGAACATAACAACATAAGAAATGCCATACTGGGTCAGACCGAGGTCCATCAAGCCCAGTATCCTGTTTCCAACAGTGGCCAATCTAGGTCATACGTAACTAGCAGTATCCCCAAAAGACACAGGTTCCACAATGCTTGTACTGGGTCAAGCATTGATTATTCTGGGTCCCTTTTTAATAGTGGTTTACGGACCTTTCCTCCAGGAACTTGTCCAAACCTTTTTTAAACCCAGCTACACTAACAGCCCTTACTACATCCTCCGGTAACAAATTTCAGAGTTTGATTACACGTTGAGTGAAAAAATATTGTCTCTTATTTGTCTTAAATAGTTTACCCTATAGCTTCATTGCATGTCCCCTAGTCTTTCTATATTCTGATAGCGTAAACAATTGATCCACGTTTACCTGCTCCACTCCATTCATTAATTTATAGTCCTCTATCATATCTCCCCTCAGCCGTCTCTTTTCCAGGTTGAAGAGCCCCAATCTTTGTAGCCTCTCTTCATAGGAGTAGCCTTCCATCCCCTTCACCATTTTGGTGGCTCTTCTCTGTACTTTTTCTAATAATGCTATGTCCTTTTTAAGATACAGAGGCATTATAATATCCTTTGTTTTATTTTCCATCCCTTTCTTTATGATACCTAGCATTCTATTTGCTTTCTTGGCTGCCGCTGCACACTGGGCAGAGGGTTTTAACATGTTATCCACGATGACTCCTAAATCTTTTTCCTGGGTGATGGTTCCCAATGTGGAACCTTGCATTGTGTAACTATAGTGTGGGTTGTTCTTTCCTAGGTGCATAACTTTGCACTTGTCTACATTAAATTTCATCTGCCATTTGGATGCCCAGTCTTCCAATTTATCCAGATCCTCCTGCAGTTTTCCACAATCCTCTTGGGTTTTAACAACTTTAAACAGTTTTGTATCATCTGCAAATTTGATAACCTCACTCGTTATTCCCTTTCCCAGGTCATTTATGAATATGTCAAAAAGTAGCGGACCCAGAACAGATCCCTGGGGTACACCACTATTCACCTTTTTCCATTGGGAATATTGGCCATTTAGCCCTACCCTCTGCTTTCTATCTTTTAACCAGTTCCCGATCCACAATAGTACACTGCCTCCTATCCCATGACTTTTTAGTTTCGCCAAAAGTCTCTGATGAGGGACCTTATCAAAAGCTTTTTGAAAGTCCAGATACACTATATCAACCGACTCACCTTTGTCTACCTGTTTATGCACACCTTCAAAAAAACATATCAGATTAGTAAGACAAGATCTTCCTTGTCTAAAGCCATGTTGGCTGTCTCCCATTAGGCCATGACTATCTACATGCTGTGTAATTTTGTTTTTTATGATGGTTTCTACCATTTTTCCCGGTACTGACGTCAGACTCACCGGTCTGTAATTTCCCGGGTCACCCCTGAAATCCTTTTTAAAGATTGGTGTTACGTTGGCGACCCTCCAATCTTCAGGTATTACAGATGATTTTAATGAAAGTTCACAGATTACCAATAGCAGGTCCGCAATCTCATATTTCAGTTCTTTCAACACTCTTGGATGTATACCATCCGGTCCAGGTGATTTGTTACTATTCAGTTTATCAAATAGTTGTAATATATCTTCCCGGTGTAGCGATATTTCTCTCAATTCCTCTGCAGTATCACCTTTAAATACCACTTCAGTCTTGGGTAACATCCCTACATCTTCCTCAGTAAAGACCGAAGCAAAGAATTCATTCAGTCTCTCTGCTATAGCCTTGTCTCCTCTTACTGCCCCTTTTACCCCTCTATCATCTAATGGCCCAACGGACTCTCTCACAGGCCTTTTGCTACGAATGTACTTGAAAAAGTCTTTATTTCGTGTTTTTGCTTCCGCAGCAAGTTCCTTCTCAAATTCTCGCTTTGCGTGCCTTATCAATGCTTTGCATTTAACTTGCCAGTGCTTGTGCTGTTTCCAGTTTTCTTGTTGTTAGGTAGGCCTGGAAGCCTATGATCATAGCTCTGCATATGTAATCAATCTCTATGAGGCCTAGCGGCAGTTTTAATGGGAAGGCATTAGATATTCAAGTAAGGTCAAAATAACAGTTTTATAAAGCCTCAGCATGAAAATTAATATGAACCTCAAAGATGGAGAGTAAAGGTAGCCTAATGGTTAGAGCAGCAAGGAAGACCGGGGTTCAAATCCTGCAGATGCTCCCTGTGGGCAAGTTACTTAACCCTTCATTACCTCAGGTACAAATTTAGGACTGTAAGCCTTCCAGACTCATGGAAATTAGCCACTGTACCTGAATATAATTTGCTTTGAAACTACTACCGAAAAGGAGTGAGCTATATACAAATAAAAAACTCATTCAGTAACAAAAGGTTGTCTAGGCAGTGTCAAGCAAAAGCTATAAAAATTATCTTTAACTTTACAGCTCTTCTAAATTCTGCATTTTTTAGAAAGAAGAAAGATCACCAGAAAAGCATGGGATTTTTAACATTTTTGTGTGCTAAGCCACAATTTAATGTTGGAAACAGACCACCACATCAGCAAAAATCTAAAAGCATCTAATTGTAGATTTTTCTAAAATAAGTAATGAAAACCTGGTGAAAGATTAATTTACTCTCAAGATATTTGCTCTTTTCTCATAAAATTCACAATAATGGTGGTCTCATATTTCCATATGTGGCAGAATAGCTGAAGAAAGATCTCACCATGCCTACCAATGACACCATGACTGACATTATCCCTGAGAATCAGTAGTCAATGTTAACTGTAAGGCTAATGTAGCCAAACAATCACCACCATTAAAAGGGGCTTTTTCATCTAGATCTTTTAATTTTTCTGTTTAGTTGGTGCAAGTAATATGCAGGGTTTGAAAAATCTCCCTAGAACTCAGTGTTGTCATGTATTCCCATCATCAATAATTTCTTCAGGAGGGGTGGTGAGAGTACATACTGAGATCATTTCTTCCACAGGATGTGCACATTGCTCAACACATATCTGGCAGTACACTGCCTCTCCTTCCTAACACCTCCAGTCATCACAACCTTTACTCTTCTCTTTCCTCTTTGATCACTCCTTTTTCTGAATCCAAGCCGTTTCACTTTTCTCTCCCCCCATCCTGCAAACACAGCATTCTTTCTCTCCTGCTCCTACTGGAGTTCTATATGCAGTCTCCTCCTTTTCCTGGGACCCAACCGGAGTCAAAGATGCAACCTACTCCTGCTGTGCCCCAATCAGAGATTCAGAGATGAAACAACTTGCTCCTTCTAGGCCCTTACGGAAGTTGAAGCTGCAACCTGCATGCCTTGCTCATAGGAACAAAATCCACTTGCCCTACATAAATAGGGAAGTGGATTTTATTAATTGCTGGCAACATCAGTGGATGAACAGACTACATCAGAATGAGAATCTTTTTTTTTAAAGTATTGGGGTCTGTTTACTAAGTGATGCTAGCAGCTTCCGTGCGAAATCGGGGCCGCAGCTCTGGTTTCGCACCGAAGCCGATAGTGCCACTTAGTAAACAGACCCCTTGGTGTTACCTCAACATGCATTCTGTAGTACTTGCATCAGCATTTATACTTCATTTGAAAATCATTATCATCCCATTCTGTTATTCTGACATCAGTGCATAACACAAACAAAAGGAGAAAACAGACATGTTTAAATAAAATAAAGCCAAAACAAGAGATAGCTGTGGATGCTGAAACACTGACCTGATAATAAAGGCTCCTCTTGTCTCCAACAATTTACGCTCACTGCTAAACCTTCGGAGCAGGTTGATCATGAATTTGTAGAAGTATGAATTCATAGTTGGAGTTGATGGTGAGCATTCTGTAGCTTTAGTATCTGGAAAGAAAGCAGAGGTAATATTGAGCCAGCAGCAGTTGTTTTTTTAGCATCTGCCACTGTGGCTAAACAAAAAATCCAGACATTTATGAGTAGTATCTGGATAGTAGCTGCAGCTGAATATCCAGACAGAGTGGTGAGGTGTTGGCATTATCTGGATAGCAGTGATATTCAGCCACCATCCTGGCAGTTTATATGGATAGCATTTAAGACAGCTTCTTTGCTATCTTAAGTTATCTGGATAGTTATCTGCCCTTGGACCACCCCGGCATTATCCAAATAGTGCCAAGACAGTCTGTGCCTCTGAATATGCCTCTCACGGGGACTTATTTGGTTAGCAGGCCCTGTTAACAAGATAAGTCCTTTTGATTATTGCGCCTTCTATGTTTCTATCCTCTGTATTTTAAATAGACCGTGATCAACACAAAAGGTTTTCAATCAGTTAGAAGGTATATAGTAACACAGTAAATGATGGCAGATGCACCTTTGTTTCTAATATCCTAAGGGCCCTCCAGGACCTGAATACAGAAAGTAATGTCATTTATCACTTCCAGAGGAAATGGGAGACTTTTACAGTGCTAGATGGAAATCTAAATGTTTGACCTAAAAATATTCTAGTCACTTAGCATTACATTTCTATCATTTAAAAGACTGCCAAAAGGCATCAAATCTAGAAAAACATATCTAAACAAAAAATGCAGAGACTGACATTAAAGAGGCAAAGAAAGAAAGGAGGATGGCAAAAGCATAGGCAGAAGACAAAATGGCTTAAGATGTAAAGCGAGATGACAAAACTTTTTTTCACTTAAGTTGGAGAGAGGAGGAAGATCATAGGTGAAATTATACAAATGCAAGATATTGAAGACTCCTGTCTGGAGAGTGATGAGGAAAAAGAGGAAATGCTAAATAAATATTTCTGTGTTTATAGAAAAAATCCAGGAAAAGGACCACAGATAATTTGATATGGGAATGAAGTAGATACCATTCACTCATGGTCAAGAAAGTGTCTATGAACAACCTGAAAAACAGCATGGACAAAACTATAGGGCTAGGATATTAAGGGAACTCAGAGGTTCTTAGTGATGTGTTTAATAAATCCTTAGAGACAAGAGCAGCCCCATAAAATCGAAAGAGAACTGATGCGGTCCTTCTTCACAAAGTGGCAACACAGAAGAGATGAGAAACTACAGGCTGGTAATGGAGATGTTACTGAAGGACAGGTGAGTGAACTTTCTACAACTGAATGCATTGCCAAGACCTGAGGCAACATGGTTTTACTAAAGGCAGATCATGTAAAACAAGGTGACATTTTATTTACCAATTAATGTTCTTTCCTTGAGTCCTACTAGACTAGTCCAGACATAGCAACATAGTAAATGATGGCAGATAAAGACCAGTATGGTCCATCTAGTCTGCCCAGCAAGATGGCAAGAGTAGGTGCACCTGCCGCTCCGTGCAGGTCACCCCTCCCCATGTCTTTCTTTAGGGGTGAACCCACAGCTCCGTGAAGGGCACCCCTGTTTGTTGAGAAATTAGATAGTTAAGTTTATTTTGATTTTATCCTGTTGCTATAGAGGGATCCACTGTGTCTGTCCCATGCCATTTTGAATTCTGTCACAAGTTGTGTTCCTCTATAAGCAAACTGGTGGAGACAAAGAACCAATGAAAAGCTCAGGTTTCAATGATGTCACTCCCATGCCTCTATTCGCCTCTGCCACCAGAGGTCCCTTCAGTATTCATCCCAAAACATACGGGAGAAACATGGCAAGTCTCACACAACCTCAACCATGGGCAACAATGAGTGATCAATAGTAGAGAACTATGTACAGGAAAGCATAAACATAAAGCTGTCAGTAGATTATGAATCTGCAAAGCCAAGTATAAAAATCAGAACAGACCCAAGGGTACTGCAGCAGAAGAACAGAGCAATACAGTTCCAGGGATGGGCCCTGGACTGGTCTAGCAGAACTCAAGGAATGGACATTAATGGTAAGTAAAATGTCATCTTCCATATCGTCCTGCTAGACCAGTCCAGACAAGTGGGATGTACCAAAGCTACAACTCCACTGGGTGGGAAGAAGACAGCAGTTCGCAAAACCCTTGAGCTAAAGGCCTTGTCCACCTTCGCGTGGACAACCAAGAGGTAATGCTTGACAACAGTGGAAGTGATGCCCATGTTGCTGCCTGACAAATGTCTGCAGGGAAGGTCAAGCTCTGCTCCGCCCAGTCCACAAGGATGCCTGCGCTTGGGTAGAATGGGCGCACAAATCCTCTAGAACCGGCTGGCTCCGTAACAGATATGCCGAGGCAAAGGCCTCCTTAATCCAGTATTCCAAAGTTGACATAGCCATCGCTCTGAGATGAGTGTGGTGTGCAATGGCAAAGAACCACAGGTGAAGTGTTTCTTCGCATAGGGGACAGGATCCTGTTCCCCCGTTTGTTCACATAGAACATGGCAACCTGGTTATCTGTCCTGACTAATACCTGTTTCCCCGAGAGTTGAGGCTGAATAGCCCAAAGGGCATTTGTTAGTGCCCTTCATTCTAAGAGGTTGATTGGCAGAGCACATAACTGATGAGTCCACAGTCCCAGTATGGTGAGGTCATTCAGATATGCTCCCCAACCCAGCTTGGAGGCATCCGTTGTCAGAGTGCATTGAGGAGAAGACATCTGAAAGGGTAATCCGATGAGTAGGTTCTGTGGGGAACACCACTACTGAAAGGACATGGTCAGTTGAGAGGTGATGTGGATCTTGTCTCTGAGACATCCTATTGCTTGCTTCCATTGTGAAGACAACGTCCATTGGGACTGCAGCATGTACAGGTGAGCATAGGGAATGATATGGACTGGGGAGGCCATGTGTTCCAAGAGACAGCATCTCTCAAGCTGTTGAATACATCTCGCCAACTCTGCCTTTTATTTCCTTGGCTCCTCCTTTTGGAATGCTCTACCCCCTGTCCTCCACCTTGAACCATCCCTTTCCAGATTCAAATCACTCCCCAAAACACTCCTTCTCCAGAAAACATTTGATCGCCCACCCTCTGAATCTCTTCTTCCCAGACCCATTACGATTTCCTTCCTGCCCCTATTTTTTCACCGAATGGCCTTTCTTTCCTATCTACATTTATGGAGTTCCTTTTCTTTTTCTCTCTACATGCTTTTATTGTACACCGCTCTGATGCGTCTGTTAAGAGTGGTTAATCAAATAAAATAAGCATAAGCCAAAGGGCAGCGCCCAGTCTTGGTAATGGTTTTCTTGAAACATGAAGCAAAGATACTGTCTCTGTTAAGGATGGATCAGTACATGCGTGTACACCTACTTCAGGTCTAGAGAACATGCCTCTGGAGGTATGGGAGAAGAGTTCCCAGGAAAATCATTTAGATTTTTTCTTGGACCAGGAACTTGTTTAGGTCTCTGAGTTCCAAGATAGGCTTGAAACCTCCCATTTTCTTTAGAATGAGAAAATATGGAGAGTAGAAGCCCATCCCTTCTTGAGGATGAGGAACTCTTTCAATGGCACCCTGGGACAACAGGGTGGACACCTCTTCCTTTAAGAGAGTGCTTTGAAAGAGTTGGGTGGGATAGTCCCCTGTGAAGCTGATGGGGGGTAAAGTCTTGAAGTGAAGCATTTACCTCCTTTGGATGATGTTGAGAGTCCACTGTTCTGAAGTGATGAGGTGCCACCTGTAGGCATAGGAACAAAGTCTGCCTGGGGGTAGTTTCTTCATTTCCTGGCTGCTATGTGGAGAGGCAGCATGGCAATGTGGTCCAGGAAGGAGTCAAAGATCAGGTGCTGGTTGTGCCTGAACCGCTAGTTGAGGCTTGGAAGCCTTGTGCTTTTTGGGTTTGGGGAAGGTCTTGTTGCTGCTGTTGAGGGTGCTGAGGCTGGTAGGCAGCATAGGGTGGGTAGGAAGGACAATACCTCTTTTTCGTATAATAGAAGGGTTTCTCAGGAAGAGCCTTCCTTTTGGAGGGGTCAGCCGTTTTTCTGGAAAGGCGTTTGAAGGTGAGATCATCTGTCTCAATTTCCCCGGCTTTCTCTATCCAACCTTTTCCAAAAAGATTTTCTCCTGTACGTGGGATGTTGGCCAGTTTGTCCTGAACCCATTGTTTGAGATCTTAAGCTTTTAACCAAGCCATCTTGTGACCCCCAATGCAGACCGATGAAGTTCTGCTTGTTGACTCAAAGGCATCAAAAGAAGCCCTGGTAAGAAATTTTTAAATATTTTGGCTTTGGTGGATGAGTGCCTGGAATGCACTTAGTTTATCATCAGGAAGCAAGGGGGCAAACGTCTCCAGATCCCTGGTGACATCCTTGAGAAACATGCCCATGTATAGCATGTAAGAGTTTATCCTGGAGGCCAACATATATGCCTGAAAGCATTGACACCCAAAGGCTTCGAGCATCCTTGATTCCCTACTGGGAGGCATGGATGAATGATTTTTGAAACTCTTTATTCGGCGCATCACCAATTTCACCACTGTTGAGTGTTGGGGGAGTTGAGGCTTCTGGAAGCCAGGACATTCAGGAACCCGATACATGATATTGAGCCATTTGCTAATAGGAGGAGCTTCCCACATACAATCTTGTAAGATATGATGCACCGGTAAAGTAGCCACTTCCTTGGGCATGGGAGGGTATTGGGGTATCTCCAACTCCTCTGCCCTCGGTTCTTTCTTCGAAGCTATTGTGATGTACAATCCTGCTGCCATGTCCCAATGAAGTGAAAAGACATATCTTCTGATGAGGACCTGACTGTGGAAGAGAAGGGTCTGAAGGAATGTCTGGAAGTTCTTGAGAATCCAGTGATCCCTTGTCAAAATCAGAAGAACTGTACTCAGAGTTTGACAAAAAGTCAAAGTATCAATGCTTCGTTGACGTCAAGGGTTGATGCCGATACCGATGCTCAGAGGTATCAGATTAGAGAGCCCTAGCAGTTTTAGCCTGTTGGGTACCGGAGGTATTGGTCAGTTCCAATGGAGGCAACAGCCTCGTAGGCTCCAACAATGCAGGTTTGAGGGCCAGCATCTGGGCCAATACTGTTTGCTGTAGGCAGGGTGCAGACGTCTGCACTGCTGGAGCTGTCGATACTGTTTGTACCGAGGCTGCCAGGAGTGCAGCCAAACGTTTCTTGAGAGCCAGCATGTGCTGGTTCAAGGAGATAGCCGATGTCTGGGAGGAATCACAAACAGGGCATAGAGCCACCATCCCAGAGCATGGAGCCGGTAGCTCTCCAGAAGTCAATGCCTTGGCTCGTGTCTAAAGCTATGTTTAATAGCCCATGCCTACAGTATGTTGAAGCCTTATACGTTGAAGACAATAGATATTGATAAGCATATGTGAACGCTATATGTTGGAAGTGAGGAATTTATACTGCATACATTGGAGTTGTTTTCTGACCTGTGATGCAATTCAGTTCAGCTATGATGAGTCGGTGACAACCTATGCAAGTTGGCGACTTTATTGATTTTTTGGCTGAGCCACTGTGTTGGCTTTTTTGATATGTCCTGAGGTCTTTTTTCCTCCAATGGTGTGTTACCAATAGTCTACTGGTAGCCTATTTTGATGTGTGTGCTTTTTGAGTTCTCTTTTTTTGTATTTTGAGCAATATCTTTGTGAGCCGTATTGTGAAAGGGATGGAAGGAAAGATTTGCCTTTCAGTGGATGACACGAAGATTTGCAAGAGAATAGACCCCAGAGGGAGTAGACAACATGAGAATTGACTACAAAAATTAGAAGAATGGTCTAATGTTTGGCAGTAAAGATTTAATGCAAAGAATTGCAGAGTGGTGCACTTAGGGGTGCAGAAATCCAAAGGAGCTGTATGCGATAGTGGCAGATGTACATGGACCAGGAGAGAGACCTTGGGGTGGTAATGTTGCTAAACAATAAAGCAACCACTTTATAGTTCCCATATGAAAATCAAAGGTGATTTGGACAGTATTTAACAAACAAACTTTTTTCTTTTTTGTCAGATCATCTGTCATGAGGGCGCAGTAACACACTCAATGAACAGATCCTCCTTTTAATCAACTTTCATTTAAAAGGTCGTCGACCCAAATACGCTAGAGACTAGAAATAGCCCTGAAGGACCAGTCTCAGCATAGACAAATTGCTACTGTGCATGCAATAAAAAAATCTTCAAATTCAGATACAAATCTGAAATGAGCAATTATGAAGCATAGAAGTACTTAGCTGGGCCCAAGAGAATCCATTATCTGGTGTCGTCCAGAAAATGTTGATAGCCAGCTCCCTCAACGGTTGAATTGCACAAATTGATCATTCAGAATATCACAAACCGAAGTTGTAGTTGTAGTTGCGCAATGTTCCGGGGAACTTTTCAGTGAAGGCCCGCCAGTCTCTCCTCTATGAAATAATCGCATCCAGGTCGGGTTGTTATGCGACACAACGCTTGTGTCGCATAACAACCCGACCTGGATGCGATTATTTCATAGAGGAGAGACTGGCGGGCCTTCACTGAAAAGTTCCCCGGAACATTGCGCAACTACAACTACAACTTCGGTTTGTGATATTCTGAATGATCAATTTGTGCAATTCAACCGTTGAGGGAGCTGGCTATCAACATTTTCTGGACGACACCAGATAATGGATTCTCTTGGGCCCAGCTAAGTACTTCTATGCTTCATAATTGCTCATTTCAGATTTGTATCTGAATTTGAAGATTTTTTTTATTGCATGCACAGTAGCAATTTGTCTATGCTGAGACTGGTCCTTCAGGGCTATTTCTAGTCTCTAGCGTATTTGGGTCGACGACCTTTTAAATGAAAGTTGATTAAAAGGAGGATCTGTTCATTGAGTGTGTTACTGCGCCCTCACGACAGATGATCCGACAAAAAAGAAAAAAGTTTGTTTGTTAAATACTGTCCAAATCACCTTTGATTTTCATATGGGAACTATAAAGTGATTTCTTATATTTTTGGATGTATCTGTGATTCACTTATAGAGGTTTGAGTTTTGAAACAATAAAGCAAGGCTATGGGTGGAGTTTGACCATTTCATTTGGGCATGCAAATGGTTGAGTAGTCAGAATTGGGTGTGGGCCATACAATTGCATATTCATTTGCACATATACATCTCATACGTATTCATTATGGTTATCTTAAAAAAAAGAAAGACCTAGAAGGAAAAGGTAGTTACTCACCTGTAGCAGGTATTCTCCATGGACAGCAGGAATAAGCCCTGATATATGGGTGATGTCACTGATGGAGCCCCACGCAGGAATGCTCCCCAGCTTCTATTGGAAACTTTTGGGAGGCTCTCCCATGCCTGTGTGCCTGTCTTCCCGCCTGCCACTGCACCATCATCTCCAGTATGATAACAAAGATGTAGCAGAAATCAACTCATGAGGGAAGTGGGAGGGTTGTGAAGACTTATTCCTGCTGTCCACAGAGAACACCTGCTACAGGTGAGTAATACCTTTTCTCTGTGGACAAGCAGGAATGAAGTCCTCATGTATGGGACTCCCAAACTACAGGCTATTGAAAACCGAGGCGGCCGAAAAGCCCAACAGGAGCAAGTGAATAAGAACTAGAAAATTAACTATGTACAACACTGGTAGACCCTAAAGGGCAGTTCATCTGATTCAGCTTCTTCACCACACAGTGTCATTCATGAACATTCATGCTCTGAGGTTCTACTTTTTGTTTTGGTAGCCTAGATGGACAGTAGGGCCTTGGGGGAATGGAGTTGGATTCTAATTCCCAAACAAATTCTGGAGTACAGATTGGCCAAAATTGCTGTCACGTCAGGAATCCTCATCCAGACAGTAGTGAGAGATGAATGTGTGGACAGAAGACCATATCGAGCCCTGCAGATCTCTTCCATGGAGACCGAGCGCAATTTGGCCACTGGCGCAGCCATGGCCCTGACATTGTGAGCTGTGACATGTCCATCAAGGCCCAGGCCAGCCAGGGCATAAGCGAAAGAGATGCAATCTGCCAGCCAAATTGAAAGAGTGCATTTGGAAACAGCAACCCCTAGCTTGCTGGGGTCAAGAGAGACAAACAGCTGGATGGAGTTTCGGTGGGCCTTCGTCCGCTCCAGGTAGACGTCCAAGGCTCGCTTGTAGTCCAGAATATGCAACGCTGCTTCCCCTCTACAGGCAATAAGGCCTCGGAAAGAAAATCAACAGAACAACGAATTAAGATGGAAAGCTGATACCACTCTCGGGAGGAATCGAGGATGAGTGTGCAGGACCACTCTATTATGATGGAATCTGGTGTACGGCAGATGAGCCACTAGAGCCTGGAACTCACTAACACAGCATGCCAAGGTGACTGCCACCAGAAATAAGACCTTCCAGTTCAACATCAAAGGCAGGAGCCTAGTGTCTCAAATGGAGCCAACATGAGCTGCGTCAGTACCACACTGAGGTCCTAAGCCACCATTGGAGGCTTAAACGGAGGTCTCAAGAGAAGCAAGCCTTGCATGAAGCGAATCACCAAAGGCTAAGTTGATATGGACTTCCCCTCCAAACCATGATGATATGTCCCAATCGTGCTGAGGTGGACCCTGACAGAGTTAGACTTGAGACCCGACTCAGAGAGGTGTAAGAGCCTGCCGACAGAACAAGTAAAGGGATTCAGCACCTGTGTTGCACACCAGGAAGCAAATCTCCATTTGAAGGCATAAGACCTTTTCATCAAGGGACACCAAAAGGCCAACAGAACATCCGTTACGCTGTCAGGCAGGTTAAGCTCTGACAGGACTAGCCTCTCAACATTCACACAGTGAGGTCCAAGAATCTGATGTTGGGGTGCAGCTCCTCCCATCCTCCTCCGAGATAAGGTCTGGGGCAAAGCCCGACTGCAGAGGCTTCCAGCGAGAGAGTTGAAGCAGAAGGGGAAACCACAGCTGCCTGGGCCAATAAGGTGCAATGAGGATCATTGACCCCCTGTTTGTCTGGAGCTTCAGCAGGGTCTTCAGTATGAGAGGTATGGGAAGATAAGCGTATAGCAGGCCCTCCCCCCCAGTGCAGGAGGAAAGCATCCGGAGCCAGCCTGCTGTGTAAGGTGACCCTGGAACAGAACTTATCCACCTGGACGTTTGCAAAACGATTTACAGAGAGGATACCCCACTTCCAAAAGATCTGAGCCACAACAGACCTGTCCAGAGTCCACTCGTGTGGCTCTAGGATGCAGCTCAGCTGGTCTGCCAGAATATTCTGCTCCCCTGGCAGATTTGTGGCCCTTAACTTCATACCGTGAGTGATGGCACACTTCCACAGCCAGATCACCTTTCAGCTTGTTTACATAGTACATCGTGACCTAATTGTAGGACTGAATCAGAACAATCTGGTTGGTCAGAAGATCTCGGAAAGGCTGAGGGCATTCGCTATGGCTT
The DNA here is from genome assembly GCA_033557465.1 of Ichthyophis bannanicus. Classification (NCBI taxonomy): domain Eukaryota; kingdom Metazoa; phylum Chordata; class Amphibia; order Gymnophiona; family Ichthyophiidae; genus Ichthyophis; species Ichthyophis bannanicus. Next base: position 556,573,978 of record CM066034.1, on the reverse strand, counting down.
GCAACTCCAAAAAATTGATCTGGTGCAGGCTCTCCTGTTTGGACCAGATGCCTTGTGTGTGGAGGCCATCCAGATGCTCCCCCCAACCCAGTTTGGAGGCACCCGTAGTCATTGTCTTCTGCGGTGGCGCCTGCTGAAAAGGGAGGCCCCTGAGCAGATTCTGAGGATCAAACTCCAGTGCAGGGACTGGACAAGGGATATAATGACTGCCACCCAGTCCCAGAGGTGGACAGTGGCCTGCTTCCACTGAGTACTCAGTGTCCACTGAGCTTGTCTCATCGACAGACAAGCCAGGGAAGTGACATGAACCATGGAGGCCATGTGGCCTAGCAGAGTCAATATCCCACGAGCCTTTGTCTTCCAATTCTGATGGGTATCACGGACCAAGGCCATCAATCTCTGAAGTCGGTCCAGCGAAAGAAAGGCCTTTGTCTGAGTGGTGTCGAGGAGAGCTCCTATAAACTCAAGTCATTGGGTGGGCTGAAGATGGGACTTTGGTTAATTGACAATGAAACCCAACAGTTCCAGCACCTGGATGGTCAGCTGTGAGTCGTGCTTTTTATGAGCCAATCGTCCAAGTAAGGGAAGACAAAAACCTCTAGTGTTCTGTGATAGACTGCTACTATTGTGAGGCACTTTGTGAAGAACTGGGGTGCCAAGGACAGTCTGAAGTGTAACACTCGGTACTGAAAGTGCTGTCCTCCCAGGACAAATCAGTTATTTTTTGGTGGGCGGGATGGATCGGTATGTGGGTATAAGCATCCTTTAGATCCAGGGAGCATAGCCAATCATCTTTCTGGAGATAAGGGAGAAGGGTTCCTAGAATGATCATCTTGAACTTTTCTCACAGCAGGAAGGTGTTGAGGTCTCTGAGGTCCAGGATGGACCGAAACTCCCCCATCTTCTTGGGGACTAAAAAGTACCTGGAGTAAAATCTCCATCTGATGTGTTCCTGAGGCATGGGCTTGATGGCAAGATCGGCCAGGAAGGCAGAAATTTTCCCCTGAGGTTGGTTTAGATGCAGAGAGTTGAGGGAAAACACCCTCAGGGGGCAATGAGGTGGAAGTTCTGTGAAATGCAACATGTAGCTGCTTTGGATTATCTGTAAGCAACCACGCATCCTGTGAGCAAAGAGAGTCAGCTGTCCTCCCACTGGAGGGTTCCCTTTTGCAGTAACCAGTAGATTGGCTATGTTCTGAAGGAACCAGTCAAAACCCCGTCCCCGGCTTGGGTTGTGGGGCAGGCTGAGGCTGCTTTTGGGGCTTCTCCTGACCTTCTGGGTGAGGAGTCTGTGACTTTTGCTGGGAAGCTTGAGGACCAGAAAAGTACCTGTGCTTACGCAGGTAGTAGGCCTTCTTCTGGCCTTCCCCTGATACTTTCTGCGGTAGGGATCAGACATGTATTTCAAGAGCCTGGTGAGGGCTCTTATGATGCCAGCTTTTTCCTCCACCTGCTCTCTGAAGAGGTCCTTTCCTTGACATGGCCCGTCTGCCAGCTTATTCTGCACCGACTGCTCCAGGTCGGAAGAACGAAGCCAGGGGGGGCAGCGGGCTCCAATACCCACAGCTGCCGCTCTACAGTCTGTCTCAAAGGCATCATACGTCACCCTGACCAGGAACTTTGAACAGTCTTTGCCATGACCCACCAGGGTGCAATAATGCTCCAACTTCTCTGGAGGGAGGAATGGGCACGAGTCGGTGAGATAACGCATGATGTCCTTCAGGAACATGCTCATGTAGAGCTAGTAGGAGAGTACTCTAGCTGCGAGCATGGAGCTCTAGAAGCACCTCCTGCCAAAGGAGTTCAATGTCCGAGCCTCTCTAACCGAGAGTGTTGAGGAATGAGTACTGGTGCTCCTAATTCTTTTAAGGGCGGACTCAAACACTAAGGAGTTGTGCAGAAGCTGAGGCTTCTTGAATCCAGGGCTTTCTGAACCTGGTACATCGAGTCCAACCTTCTACTGACCGAAAGCACAGTGAGGGCATTCTCCCACATCCTCATTTACAGCCTCTGTAGGATACGGTACACAGGCACTGTTACCGCTTCCTTAGGAGCCAAGAAGTACTGGAGGATCTCCTACTCCTCCATCCTGGGCTCATCCTCCATCTCCAGAGAACATGGGATGGCCTTGGCCATATCCCTCAAAGTCCTGGAAGGACAGGTCCTTTGGAAGAGACTTTCGCCGTATGTGCGGAAGAGAGGGGTCTGAGGGAAACTCAAGTGACCTGACCTCCAAAAGGTTCTCCAATTCCACATCGGTAACCCAGCCATCAGAGTCAGATGCCAAGAGGAAGTCAAAATACCTCCAAGACTCAGCCTGGAGCTCCCTCCGACCTCAAGGGGATTAGGAGCATTGAAGAGATTGAACCCGATACACTCAAGAGAGAGATGGCCCTACCAGGAACCGGCATCAGATCTCTTTGATGCCCCAATGTCGATGTTCCACAGGCAGGGCACGTGTTTCAAGGATTGGCCTCACAACAATCAATGACGATGCCTTCGGCACCGAAGGACCAAGCAGTTGTTTCTCTAGCATCAATGCGATGCAAGCCTCAAGAGTTTGAAGGCATTCCTCCATGGCTGCGGTATCTGAAGGCTTTACTACTACTAATACTACTACTGATTATTTGTATAGTGCTACAAGGCGTATGCAGTCCTGTACAGGCACATGTAATGTTCCTGGAGAAAGTGTAGTTACTCACCTGTAACAGTTGTGGAGGAGTAGCTTAATGATTAGAGCAATTGCTTAGTACCCAGAAAATCAAGGGCTCAATTCCCACCTGCACTCCTTGTGCCTTTGGGCAAGTCACTTTACCTTCCATTGCCTACTTCTGGTGATATATTTTGGGCTGCAGCAATCCAAGGAAGCAATATAGTATAGGGGGTGAAGTACTTTTGTCCACTAAAGAAGAGCGGGTCCTTGGTGTGGTTGTGTCTGATGATGTTAAAGTAGCTGTACAGGTAGAAAAGGCGACAGCAAAAGCTAGAAGGATGCTTGGGTACATATGGAGAGGAATGGCTAGCAGAAAAAAGGAGGTGAGTGCCTCTGTATAAGTCTTTGGTGCAAACTCATTTGGAGTATTGTGTGCAGTTCTGGAGGATGGAGTCAGTACAGAGGGTGGCTACTAAAATGGTTAGTGGTCTTCATTATAAAGCATATGAGGACAGACTTAAGGATCTTAATATGTACACCTTAGAGGAAAGGCAGAATAGAGGTGATATGACTGAGACGTTTAAATACCTCCATGGCATAAATGTACAGGACGAGAACCTCTTTCGATTGAAAGCAAGTTCTGCTATGAGGGGACATGGGTTGAGGGTGAAAGGGGATAGGATTCAGGAGTGATATGCGGAAATATTTCTTTACGGAAAGAGTGGTGGATCCATAGAATAGTCTCCCAGTGGAGGTGGTAGAGATGAGGACAGTATCTGAATTCAAAAAAGCATCGGACAAACACAGAGGATCCCTAAAGGAAAAAAGGGGACTGTTGTAGTTGTTGATATGGAAGGACAGACTAGATAGGCCATGTGGTCTTTTTCTGTCGTCATTTTTCTGTGTTTCTATGTAATAGATGGTCCCTGCTCATCAGAGCTTTCAATCTAGTTAAGACAGATAATACAACAACCAAGGACAAGAATAAATCTAGGGTATGGTAAGGAAACATATAGGAGACTAGGATGATCAGGATCCAAAAGCAGACTCGAAGAGTTGAGTTTTCAGCCTGGATTTGTAAAAGCCCAGAGATGAAGCCTGACCTAGAGACTCAGGTAGTTTGTTCCAGGCATAAAGAACAGCAAGGTGAAAGGATCGAAGTCTGGAGTTACCAGTGGAAGAGAAAGGCACAGACAGAAGCGATCTGCCAAAAGAGTGGAGTTCCCGAGGAGGGGTAGAGGGAGAGATAAGAGACGAAAGGTAGTGAGGAGCAGCAGAATGAGTGCACTTATAGGTCAGCAGAAGTTTGAACTGGATATGGAAACTGATAGGGAGCCAATGAAGCAACTTGAGAAGAGGGGTTATATGAGCATATCGAGGCTGACAGAAGATTAGCTGTGCAGCCGAGTTTTGAAAAAATTGAAGGGGAGAGAAACGATTCAGAGGGAGACAGCAAGGGGAAGGTTGCAATAGTCTAGGGCCGCGGGAAAAAGCAATGAGAAAATAAAAGTACCAAAAAAAAGCACCAGAACCAAGATGGAACCACCATCAACAGGCCTGACGCTACTGACGGCAGGCAGGAAAGTACAATACAAGCAATAAAGAGACCCCTGAATGGGAAAAATGACACGTTTATGGGAGGATGACCGATTCACGTCTTTGGGGCTCCACGAAAAATGAAGACTGGAGAAGATGGCACCGCGGCAGGAGGGAAGACAGGTGTGCAGGTACAGTGGAACCTCCCAAAAGCTTCCAAGAGAAGTTGAGGAGTGTTCCCACATGGGGCTCTGTTGGTGACGTCACCCATACGTGAGGACTTCATTCCTGCTTGTCCTCGGAGAAGCCATTATATCAAACAGCAAAGATTTTTACTGAAATATGCCAGCACTGCAAGATGTTTCTCTCATGCAGCCCCCACTCAGATTTATATGAATTAGCAAGTTCCTTTGGAATTTTTATGGTAAGAGATTTATATTACCAATGTGGGGGATGAGAGGAAGACCTCAGGAATGGGGAGAAAAGAGGATGGATCCTGTATACGATAAAAAGGAGAATGGAGGGAATTATGTATGGGCAGAGAAGAAAGGAGGACTGGAGATGGGGGAGAAGGGGAGAAGAGGAGAGGAGTAGAGGAGAGGCGTTCATGGATGGGAAGGCAGAAAGAGAGGAAAGGAGAGAGGAAGGGATGAGGGAAGAAAAGAGAAGGGAGGTTCCAGAGCCTTACAGGACTGAGATCAGAAGGTAGTGTCCCTCTCCTGGCTCTAGCCATGCTCCCACTTTGTCTCTCCTCCTCCATTATCCCCCCTTCTCACCTAGATCCTCAGTTCTGTTTTTTGTCCTTCCATGTGACTACACATACAATTTATCTACTATTCCACAGTTCCTCTTTCATACATATCTTGATCCCCAGCCCACCTTTCATACAACTCCTCTTCACACACTACTACCTCCAATTTTACAGAACCCTTTCCCCCTCTTCTTCTTCCTGCTCCCGACTACACTAATCCTGTAATAGAAGGAGAGCAGTAATGTATTAGGCTGCATCTTCCTCCTCTGCCACTCAGAGCTCAACTGCTGTTATAAGCCACATGGGATACCAGAGGTCATTCTCAGGTGGCAGAGGATAAAGATACTATCTGAGATGCTGCAGTTTCATTCCTTCTCCTGCCATCCAATAAGCCCAGGAGAGCGGAATATACCAGGGCAAGAAGTTGCCACCCCCTAGACCCAGATTTCTTTCCCCTGGGTCAGCAGTAGCAATTCCATGACAAGGAACAAATTTTACAGATTTTCCCATAGCAATTGCAAGAGACTCATGGCCCTGCCAATAAGCTGTCTCATAGTAAGGAGCTGTTTAGTAGTATATCACAGTATATATAATGCCAGCACAGAAAAAGCGTAGTTAATCACATGTAACAGGTGTTCTCATGGGATAGCAGGAATCAGTCCTCACATATGGGTAACGTTGGCACAGACAGAGCTCTCACGGAAGCATCCCCCGGTTTTCAAAGAAAGCCTTTGGGAGATGCTACCATGCACGTGTGGTCCCCTTCCTGCCCAACGGTGCCATCCTACTCAGTCACATGACATAGCTAAAAGACGGCAAAAATAAAAGATTGTAAAGGAGCAACTCCAAGGGGAGGAGGGAGGGTTGTTAGGACTGATTCCTGCTGTCCCCGGAGAACACCTGTTACAGGTAAGTACGCTTTCTTCGGGAACAAGCAGGAAGTCAGTCCTCACATATGGGATTCCCCAGCTAAAGGCTACCGAAAGCCTATAGCAAAAAACACGGTTGCCCTCAAGAGGAGCTGTAAGCAGCAGCAATTAAGTCTGTAGCTACAGACTACAGTAGGACCCCTGTATCCGATGAAAACCAGCACTCCGGTAGCCTGAACGCAGAAAGGTCGGAGGGAAGAAATTACCTAAACCCCAAAAGATTAAGGAGCACAGACTGGCCGAAGGCACTGTCGTGTCAGGACTCCCTCTCCAGGCAGTAATGGGCTGCGAAGGTGTGGAATGAAAACCAGGTGGCGGCCAGGGAGATGTCCACCATCGATGCAGAGCACAGGTTTGCCACTGAGGCGCTATGACTCTGACAAGGTGCGCCGTGACACGGCCTTCCAGCGGGAGTCCCGCCTGCTCATAGGCGAGGGTGATACAGTCTGCCACCCAGGTCGTATGAGACGAAAAGCTGGGCAGCTTGTGGTGGGCCTGAGTACGCTGGATGTAGGACAAGGACCTCTTACAGTCCAGAGTGTGAAGGGCTGTCTCACTTCTACTGGAGTGAGGTCTTGGGAAGAAGGTGGGAAGTACCATTTCCTGATTGAGAGGGAAGGACAATACCACCTTTGGAAGGAATTTAGGGTGCGTGCAGAGCATTACCCTGTTTTTGTAGAACCTGGAATAAGGTGCCTCTGCCACTAAGGCCTGAAGCTCGCTAACTCTGTGAGCAGAGATGAGTGCGACCAGGAACACCACCTTCCACATGAGGTAGCATAGTTGGCAGGTAGCCAAAGGGCGGGTGAGTGAGCTGCCCCAATACCACATTGAAGTCCCACTCGGTCGCCGGAGGGCAAACCGGGGGCTTCGATAAGAGCAGACCCCTTAGGAAATAGGTCAGCAGCGGCTGGACCGAGAGGGGTTTGCCATCCACTGGGTGGTGGTGCGCTGCCAGGGCCCTGAGGTGCAGCCTGACAGAGTTAGATTTAAGCCTGGATTGCAACAGGTGGAGAAGGTACTGTAACACCAGTCCCACCAGGCAGTCCCATGCTCTGCACATCCAAATTGAAAACCTGCGCCATTTGAGAGTGTAAGTTTTCCTAGTGGAAGCCTTATGAGAGGCTAGCAAGATCTCCTCTACCTCACCTGAGATTGAAAGGGGCTAGGGTCACCCTTTCAGTAGCCATGCCATCAGTGACAGGGACCCCAAGTCGGGGTGCAGAAGAGAGCCCACCTCCTGAGACAGGAGCCCTGGAGAGTTCCCCAACGGGATCGCCGATAGTCGGAGGAGTAGTGGGAATCATGATTGCCTGGGCCATTGAGGAGCTATCAGGATGTAAAAGGCCTTGTCGCGGAGGGTCCTGAACAGGGTTTTGGCAATTAGCGGCGTGGGAGGGAAGGCATACGTGAGGCCCTCAGACAACGAGAAAAGGAACGCATCTGCTGCCACCCTGGAGGGATGGGCCTGCTTAGAGCAAAAGCGGGGCAACTGGTAGTTGTCTGGGCTGGCGAACAGCTCCATCACGGGTTCCTCCCAGAGCCGGAAGAGCCGGTCAGCCACACTGGGGTCCAGCTGCCACTTGTGAAGCTGGAGGACCCTGCTCAATCTGTTGGCCAGTAGGTTGTTCTGACCTGGCAGATAAACTGCCCGCAGCAATATACCCTGTCGGACTGCAAAGAAGCAGAGGACCACCGCCTCTTGGCAGAGGGTACGAGACTCCGTACTTCCCTGTTTGCTCACATAGAACATGGCTGCCCAGTTGTCCATCTGGACCAATACCAGCTGTTGACATAGGCAGTGGCAGAAAGCACGAAAGGCCAAGTGTATTGCTCGTAGTTCCAGAAGGTTGATCTTCTGGATGCTTTCGTCCTGCGACCAGCTGCCCTGAGGACCCTTAAGGGGCTCGGGGCTTGAAAAGGCATTCCTGCCTTGAGATATTGGGGATTCTGCCACCGGATCAGAGTCCGCCAACTGGGGGGTCACTGAGACTGTCTCGGAGGGGCCTTGTGGCCTGTGTCCACTGGTCCCAGAGGCACCACTGCGCAGCTCTCATGTGGAGGCAGGCATCAGGGTGACATGGCCCCCATGTGGAGGCAGGCGTTAGGGTGACATAGACTGTGGAGGTCATGTCCCCGAGTAGGTACAAGAGGAGCCGAGCGGGCACCGAGGGACGGTGCTGTACTTCCAGTGCCAGGGCTCTGAGGTGGTCGGCTCGGTCCCTGGGCAGGAAGACCTTTGCCTGGAGGGTGTCCAGTCTTGCCCTGATGAACTCCAGATACTGTGTCAGAAGGAGGTGGGACTTTGGGTAGATTATCATGAACCCCAAGTGCTGTAGGAGCTGGATGGTGCGTGCAGTCGCCTGCTGCACCTCTGAGGCCGTGTCCCCCTTTATGAGCCAGTTGTCGAGGCAGGGAAGACAAAGACCCCCTGGAGGCGGAGGAAGTCTGCCACGACTACCAGGCATTTTGTGAAGACCTTAGGGGTGGAGGCCAAGCCAATAGTGTCCGCCCCCCATTATGAACAACAGATACTGCCTGTGGTTGAGGTGAATGAGAATGTGGGTATAGGCATCCCTTAGATCCAAGGAGCAGAGCCAATCTCCCTGCTGGAGTTAAGGCAGCAATGTTCCAAGGGAGAGCATTTTGAACTTCTCCCTCACAAGGAACTTGATGAGGTTGCACAGGTCGAGGATGGGTCTTAGGCCCTCTGTCCTTTTTGGCACGAGGAAGTACCAGGAGTAGAACCTCTTGCCCTTGAGATGATGCGGCACTGGTTCCACCGCTTTGTCCTCAAGAAGACCTGCAAGCTCCTTCAGTAGAAGGGAGACCTAAGGGGCTCTCCTGGAAAATAAGGGGGAGGTGTCTGAGCCAGATGAAGGAGGTATCCCTCCTTGACCACTCGAAGTGCCCAGGAATCGGTGGTGATGGTTAGCCACCATTGGACATAGTGGATCAAACATCCCCCTGTGGGTTGCTGACCTCCTTGGGGTGGAGAGGCTATGCCCAAGGAGTCAAAAGCTCCCCCCTGGCTGGGCCGGGGCCTGGGGTTTGGGAGCCTTGTGCTTATGACGGCCATGCCCATGTCCCTTGGCCTGCTAACCCTGTTGGGGAGCCTGGGAGGCCTGAAAAGGTGGGTAGTTTCTGTAAGCAGCCCCTTTTCCTTGGACAGAAGGGCTTTTTATCCAAGCCCTTTAGGCAGGGAGGGGCAGCAGTCTTCTTAGAGAGCCTGGTCCTCGTCATGAACTCGGTCTCCAGCTCGGCAGCCTTGTCGGTCATGGGTTTGTCAAAGAGGTTCTCTCCTTGGCATGGAACATCGAACAATTTGTCCTGAATCCATTGCTTGAGGTCGGATGACTGTAGCCAAGCCTGACATAGGGCACCAATGCCCGCCACCACTACTCGAGCTGCCGACTCAAATCCATCATAGGTTGCCCGAGACAAACTTGGAGCACTCATGGATGGCCTTGGCCAGGTTCTTGACTGCTGTAGGGGTTCCTCAAACAGACCAGCAGGGGAATCCGGCGAGTTCCTTTGCCAGGTCTCTCAGGTACATGCCCATGTACAGCTGGTAAGTCTGGATGCGGCCGATGAGCATCGAGCCCTGGTAACACTTTCTGTTGAAGGCATCCAAGGTATGTGCCTCCCTGCTGGGGGGCACCAAGAAATGCATCTTCTGACTCTTCAGAACACATGGCCGACTCCACCACCATGGAGTTGTGCGACAGCTGTGACTTCTGAAAGCCAGGACTCCTGCGGACTCGATACATCATCACCAGCACCGATGCCGGTGTTTCCCACATAAAGAGCATCAGCCATTCCAGGATGGGTGCGATGGGAACCGTGAGCGATTCCCTCGGAGGGGCCTCATTCTAGAGGAGTTCTAACTGAACCGCCTAAGGGTCCTCCTCCAATTCCGTCAGGAATGCTAGGGCCTTGGATATGTCCTTGAGGAAGTCAAGGAACCCCATGCCCTCCGGTGGAGACTGCTGCCGGGGCTACAAAGCAGGAGAGTCTGAGGAGACATCATGGTGGCGACAGGTGTCGGGTGACTCCTCATCCTCTGTCTCCCACTCTGAGTAGTCCGTTGAGGACTTGAACGAAGGATGGTCCATGGGCCCTGGGTCCGAACCCGGCCTGCCGCCCTCTGAGACCCTGCAGCCGGCACCGAGAGCACTGGCTGGGGATGATCGTGGCCCCGTCGAGCGGGAACCGGATCGAGACCTCGGCCGAGGACTGACTCAAGGATGATGGACCTTGAGGATCGGATCAGCCTCTGGGGACGTCTTCAATGTCGAGGGCCCAGTGGTCAGGGTGGATGAACAGGTCGTACCGGACAATAGCATCCACTGCTGGTCCATGAAGGCAGACAAACTGCACTCCAGGGCCGCCATTCTGGACTCCAGGCCAGAAGGCTCTGCAGCTATCGGTACAGGCACTGAGGGACTCGGGCCTGATGCTGGTTCCCCCAAAGGGGAGTCCTCGATGAGGATGGTGTCTGGTGACAGAGGCTGGTCCAAGGTCGAGTCCTTCTGGGGGACCTTTGCAGGACACTCCCTCTCTGATCCCTTGGATGAGCGTCTCGGACTGTGGGACCTGGCTCAGGGCATACCTGGCCTGTTGGAAACATCCAGGGATGCCACCTTCGAGGCTTTCTTCATCTTCTTGGGTTCCCTTGAGGGAGACCTCCTCTCTGAAGAACCACCATGCCGCTTGGGTTCGGAGAGGACCGCCTGAGATGTTGTGGCTTCAGATGAGACCTTGGCTTTCAGAGATACCGGGGACTTGGGGAAAAACTTATTGTGCTGCTGCTGCTGGTAGCTCTTAAGGGCCTTGCTGGATTTCTTTTTGCAGAGACCGTATGCAGTAAGGTCGTGGTCCGGCCCAAGGCATCGAAGGCAGCAGTCATGTGAGACAATTTTGGTACACCGATCACACTTCTTGAAGCGACTGGCAACCATGGGGGAAAAAAGTACTCCAGCGAGGTTGAAGACCCACCGGGCTGCCAGTTGGAAAAAAGGGCTAAGACGCCAAAAATGAAAAACTACAAAAAGGGACCCAAACTCGTTGCTGAGATAGCGAGGTCGGGTGGCGGGAAGAGTACCAGTGCAGTACCAGAGGTGAGTATAAAACTCAGGCAGAAAAGTCAATTTTTTTTGGGGACAAGCCAGATGGACGTCTGAAGTGCTCTGCGGAAAAAAAAAGACTGAGCAAGATGACACCCTTGGGCAGGAAGGGGACCATGCATATGTGGTAGCATCTCCCAAAGGATTTCTTTGAAAGCTGGGGAGATGCTTCCGCGAGGGCTCAGTCAGTGCCAATGTCACCCATATGCAAGGGCTGACTTCCTGCTTGTTCCCAGAGAAAACATTTTAGCAAATGGTACACACACAATGTAAATCACTCATGAAAGTAGTGTTTCCAAATTGGTTTGGTTTATGTGTAATAGGAATGAACCTCACTCTTAAGCGGGGGATATTGGGTATGATATCAGTCTCTCAAAGTCATGGATAATTGTGTTTGGCATTCTGCAAGGCCTTATAAACCATGCTGTAGTTCCCCTGTCCCACCTCCTATAGAATCTTGTACTTTGTGCCTATCTCCATCCTGTGCAATTGAAAGTGGAGTGTTTGATGTGGATATTCTAAGAGAGCAATAGCATGGGTAGTGGTACTATGGCTAGCAAATCAGTGCTGTCAACATCAGACAAAGGAAGAATTTCTTGATGGTACTGGGAGATGGACTGAACCATTATCACAACCCAGGCACACAAGGGTCAAATTAGTAGTAGCAGTAGTCAAATTTCCAAAAGTCCCATATGCAAGCACATGAAGGCCTAAAGCACGCCTTGTTCAAGGACAGGCTGCAAATGCACAGGGCCTACACTGTGTTTCCCCAGTACAAAGAGAACATGTGTAGATGATTAGGGTGCTGGGGATTGCCCAGGATTGCAGTAGCTTCTGCCATTCTCTCTCCACTCCAGTACCACGTGCAAATCACACTTCTGGCAAAAAGGAACACAGTCCAGCATGAAGTCACATGGCCATGGTGACCATGCAGCCCACAACCAGCACCAAACTTCAAATGGTTTCAGCTTCTGCCATTCCACTGGCAGCAGGCTGCATATGGCACTTTCTCTATTCCTCCTTCCTCCTTGGTCTCAATGGTGGCTTGCCTCTTACTTGGCAAAGTTTTGCTGAGTTAAGGTAGAGTTGCCAACTTTGGCACAGATCATAACTGGACCAGGGGGTTGGAGCAACTGGGCTCTCTGAGCCTAAGGCTGGGAGAGAGGGCAAGAATAACAGACTGATGTTCCATTGCCAGACACTTTCTGAAGAAGCATACTGCCCTGCAAAAACACACTCAGAACCTATACAGGGATCAACATACCAAAAAAGTACTAACTCCCAGGGCTCAAAGTGCAATAACTCTACCTATGAAAAGACAGTACTACAAACACTATACTCTACCTACCGAGTGAACAAAACAAATGGGACTGCAACATATTTCTGGGCAGGAATTACAGAGTAGCAGAATCTTTGATCTTCAGTCATACAAGTAGAACAAGAATAGCACCTCACCTAATGCAAAATAAGGAACCAGAAACTAGAAACGGAAGGATGCAAACAAAACAAATGGCGTAGTTACTCACCTGTAGCAGGTGTTCTCCATGAATAGCACGAATAAGTCCTCGCATATGGGTGACGTCACCGACGAAGCCCCACACGGAATGCTCCTCAGATTCCAAAGAAAGCTTTTGGGAGGTATGGTGCGCATGCTCGCCCGCCTTTCCCACCCACCACAGCGCTATATTCTCCAGTACGATCACACATCAAGAGCCAAAAGGCAACTCCCTGGGGAGATGGGAAGGTTATGAGTACGTAACCCTGAGCACACACTACACCCACACTTACTTTACATCTCACTGCAGCACTCCAAGAAATCTCAACTAGAGAGGCACCCTCACCCTCACAACCTGAAATGCGCCCTTATAAATGCACGCTCAATCCGCAAGAAATGGCCAGCCATTTCTGACCTGATAACCCACCATGACCTGGACATACTAATGGTCACGGAGACGTGGCTATCCAACTCTGACACGTTCCTCCTCAACCAGCTCATACCCTCCAACTTCTCAATCCACACCTGCCACAGAACTAACCGGAAAGATGGTGGAGCACTCATCCTCACCAAAATGGATCTCCAATTTCAATTGGTCACCGCCACCAGCTCAATGTACCTCGACACAATCACCATAACCAACAAACACTGCTCCATCAACTTAATTTACAGAGCCCCAGCACCCTCCCCGGATGACTTCTCGACGATAATCGACCTCGCTTGCAACGCCCAGAACCCACACACACCGTGCTGGATATTAGACGACTTCAACCTGCTTGCCCTCCAAGACGCCCACTCCAAAGCTCTCCTCGAGGCGCTCAACGAGCTGGTCTACAAGCAAGTAATCGATGCGCCCACCCACTTGAAAGGAAACAAGCTGAACCTGGTCTTTGCCCAACAGCAAGCCACTGACCTGAACCATGACATTGCTCTGTCCATCACCCCAGTCCCCTGGTCCGACCACAGCTTGATCAGATTTCAAATGCCCACACACCACGATCACAAAAGTGCCAGCATTTCAGCCGAGGTTGCCACTACACCTACAGGACGATTCCGGCCCTTCGACAAAGAAGAGATCCTAAAGAAAGCCCTCCCACTGCTCAACACGACAGCGCCTAACCTGAAGGAAGTGATCTCCAGCTGGAACAGCAGCCTGAGCTCCATTGCTCAACTACCAGCCACTAATAAGTCACCAAGGAGGACAAAGACCGCACCGTGGTACTCCACCGAATTTCAAATGTCACTCCTCCACCTAAGGAAGCTGGAAAGACGATGGCGCCGATCATGCTCCACCGAGGACCAGAGAGCATACAACTCTCACCTGATAAAACACCGCGGAGCAATCTCAGAGAAAATGAAGCAATTCCACATGGCCCTCCTGAAACGCTCCCTAAACAAACCGCACAACCTATTCAACCTAGTGAAGAACCTAACAAAAGAACCGTCCCCCAGCCAATTAAGCATGATCCAACCTCAGGAATTTGCGGACTACCTTCAATCCAAGATATGCCAGACCAACAAGACCACGAATCCTACCCCTATGCACGAGTCTCACCACCCAGAGCCACTGACCACCTTCTCTACCCCATCTGAAAGAGACATTGTGGACATCATCACCGCCATCAATACCACCACAGCCCCAAACGACCCCTGCCCTGCATTCTGGATCAAATCACTGTGCACCGAATTCAGCCCCTTCCTCTCTAAACTCATGGACCGATCATTCTCAACCGGGGCATTCCCACAAAGTCTGGGAAGTCTGTAGCTTACATCCATCAGGCCCCTCCTGAAAAACAACAAACTGGACCCCCAGAAGGTGGAATCGTACAGGCCTATCTCAAGCATCCCGTTACTGGCCAAAATAATTGAAAAGGTTGTCCTATGCCAAATCCAACACTACATCGAGACCACCACTCCTCTTGACCCATGTCAGCATGGATTCAGGGAATCACATGGTGTCAAAACCCTCCTGACCACCCTCTTCAGCACCTTAATCACGGGAACCGACAACATTCAACAAGGATTTGCCCTAATCTTCATGGATATCGCCGCGGCTTTCGATTCCGTGAGCCATGAGCTGCTCTTGGCGCGCTTCAAGGAGAAGGGGATCAACGACACAGCCCTAAGTTGGTGCAAATCATACCTGACAGACAGATGGCAACACGTACGAGCCGGCACCTTGACCTCTGCACTTTTCCATCAAAAACAAGGGGTACCACAGGGATCCTCTCTCTCAGCCCTGTTTTTTAAACATATATATGCAGCCCGTCTGCACCCTTATCCGCTCCTTAAACGTCACCTGCCTGGTATACGCTGATGATGTACTGCTCTACATGCCGTTCTCAACCAACCAGCTAGACTTTTCCCCACTAACCTGCTTTGACGCTGTCACTGACTGGCTCCATACTCAGAACCTCCGAATAAACCACAACAAGACAGACATCCTATTCATTACCAGGAACCAAGCATTCACCCCTTCTGCCTCATTAAAGGTGAAAGGCGCCGAACTACTAAGCAGGCCCACTATCCGATATCTAGGGGTCACATTGGACCAGCACCTAGACATGAAAGCCCATATAAACAACATCGTCAAGGCAGTTTACCACAAGATACGGACTATCCGGCATCTACGACCCCTGCTGGCTCCTGATGATTTCCGGACAATTTATCAAGTACTTGTAATCCCCCACTTCGACTATGCCAACTCAATTCTACAGGGACTCCTGAAGAACACACTGAACCCACTCCAGCTCGCAATGAACGCCGCCGCCAGAATACTACTCGGAGCCCCCAGGACGGATCATAACACCAATCTTGAAACACCTCCACTGGCTGCCAGTCCATTACAGACTCTCCTTCAAGATTCCATTAATGACCTTCAAGGCCATCAACAAGCGCTCCTCCACCTCCCTCATTGAGCTAATCCACCCCACTCCTGCCAAGAGATCCAGAAGATCCGCAACCGCCAACACACTGGTAATTCCAAGTACAATAACGAAATCTTCTCAGGCAACAATAAACAGGGCCTTTCTGTTCTATGGACCCAGATGTTGGAACGCCCTTCCTATCACCATCCGGTCCATCTCTGACCTCATCCAATTTAGAAAGGCACTGAAGCACCATCTCTTCCTCCTGCACTACTCTAACGACAGATCACAAGCAGCCACCCTCCACCACCAGGATTACTCCCCCAGCACACCCATCTCACAATGATGCAGCTCCACCCCTTGGCACAACCGCATAACCTGTAAATAATAGCATTAAATAACCCCCTACCCTTGTAAATAGTCACTAAGCAATTTTGCTCATACTGACAAAGGTAAATAAATAAAGGTTCTAAAATTGTAAATAAAGGGCAATATCTGTACATAGTTATGTGAGCTCGCCATGTCGCTAAACAGCATAGCGACAGAGGGCTCAACCTGTATATAGTTACCCCAGTTATAAATCCAAGTTGCAATACCTGTTCAATGTAAGTACAATACAAGGCTGCAAAGGGATGGACCGATGACCATGTCACATCCCCGAAGATCACTTTTGCGGAGACAGAACGGATGTTGGCTACTGATTTAGCCATTACTCAGACATCGTGAGTCGTGACATGACCCTCAAGGCACAGATCAGCCAAGGAATATGCATGGATGATACAATCAGTGAGCCAGAGGGATAGCAACCCCCAGCCTACTGGGGTTAAAGGAGACAGAGGATTGATAGTAAGCTCCAAGCAATAGGCCAATGCATGCTTGCAATCCAGCATGTGCAATGCCACCTCAGCACAACTGGTGTGAGGCAGGGGAAAAAATTCTCCATTCACCGCCGGAAGGTCGGTGGTTCAAATCCCACTAGAGGACAGCAACCTTGGGCCAGAAGGACTGGGGTTTCTAGTCCCGCAGGTGCTCCTTGTGGTCTTGGGCAAGCCACTTAACCCTCCACTGCCCATGTTCCCTGTAAGTATTAGTGTATGTGTCTCATATCCCCTCATGTTAAATGTATCCCCCAACCGCTTTGACCCGGTGAAAAGCGGGATATAAATGCAGCTAAAAATAAAAATAAAATAAATAAATTCTCCAGGAGCAGTCTCCTGAGAGTCCTGAGCCGGGATTCTGGAACAGAAACGGGGAAGTTTGGCATTCAACGGACTTGCAAAGAGGTCTATGTCCAGGGTTCCCCAAATTTGAAAAATCTTGGTCACCTGGTCTACATGTAGAGACCATTCGTGTGGAAGCAGAACTCGACTGAGTCTGTTTGCCCAAGAGTTTTGTATGCCTGGAAGATACACTGCCAGGAGATGAATCTGATGCTCTCTGGCGTGGGCCCACAGTCGCAAAGCTTCGTTGCAAAGTGACAGAGAGCCTGTTCCTCCCTGCTTGTTCACGTAGAACATGGATACTTGGTTGTCCGTGTGAATAAGGACTGTCTTGCAGCTGAGCAGAGTGTGGAACACTCGAAGAGCAAGGAAGATTGCTCTGAGCTCCAAGAGATTGATATGTAGATGAGTCTCCGGTGGAGTCCAAGTGCCTTGGGTAGAGAGGTCTTGCAGATGAGCTCCCCAACCCATTGGTGAAGCATCTATTGTGAGAGTTGCCTGGGGTAAGGGTTGCTGAAATGGGGATCCCAGCAACAGGTTCTGAGTGGACTGCCACCATTGGAGGGACAAAATAAAGCGATTTGTGTTTGCTATTTTGTCTGACAGGCACCCTGATGCCTGAGTCCACTGAGTGGATAAAGTCCACTGGGCTGCTCTCATATGGAGGCGAGCATAAGGAACCACATGCACGGTAGATGTCATGTGGCCTAGTAGTTGTAGCATTTCTCGGGCAGTGAGATGAGGCTTCAGCACTGCTTGAGAAGCTAACTGCACCATGCGAAGTCAACGGGCCTGGGGAAGATAGGCCCTTGCTATTCTGGTATCCAGCAAAGCTCCTATGAGCTCTAGAGACTGAGTGGGAGTTAGACTGGATTTTGGGATGTTTATGACACGCATTGTGCAAGATAGAGAAGTCATGGCCTCTGACTCTGATGGGGCCTGAATGAGCCAGTCGTCTAAGTAGGGGAAGACGAATATCCCTAGAGTGCTGAGAAATGCTGCTACGACAGCCATGCACTTCGTAAACACTCTTGGTGCTGAGGCCAGGCCAAAATGAAGCACCCTGTATTGGTAGTGCTTTCCTTGAAAAAGGAACCGAAGGAACTTCCTGTGAGTTGGGTAGATGAGAACATGAGTGTACGCATTTTTGAGATCTAGAGAACAAAGCCAATCCTGACTCTGAAGGTATTGCAGCTGAGTTCTGAAAGAAATCATCTTGAATTTCTCTTTGAACAGGAATTTGTTCAAGTCTCTGAGGTCCAAGATAGGTCTGTATCCCCCTGTTTTCTTTGGGATAAGGAAATAGGGGGAGTAAAACCCTGTACCCTGTTGGTGGATGGGTACTTCTTCTATTGCCCCTTGGG
Organism: Ichthyophis bannanicus; assembly: GCA_033557465.1. Lineage (NCBI taxonomy): Eukaryota > Metazoa > Chordata > Amphibia > Gymnophiona > Ichthyophiidae > Ichthyophis > Ichthyophis bannanicus. The sequence continues at coordinate 556,556,037 of CM066034.1, read as the reverse complement.
CAAGAAGCATAGTGACCTCTTGATCTAACAGGTTGATAAGAGAGGTCTGAGAATTGAACTGTCTCACCATTGTGTGAGGGGGCATGCACAGAAAGTGCAGCTTGTACCCCTCTCTTATAATGGAGAGTGTCCAATGCTCTGCTGTTATCTGCTCCCACCTGGGGGCAAAGTGACATAACCTTCCTGGAATGGTGGAAAGCTCTGATCCGTTGAGGGCCAGGAAGGCTAAGTTCTCTAGATGAAAGTCAAAAGCCTTGTGGAGGCTGAGACTGCTGAGACGGTTGAGGCTTAGAAGTCTTTGCTTTCCTTTGTTTAGATGGTTTCTGACCTTTCCGGGCAGGCTGACTTGCAGAACGTCCCTGCTGGGAATAAGAGGGATAAAACCTCTTCTTTGTTGAGAAGAAAGGCTTCTTGAAAGACTTCTTTCTTGCAGGATCAGCTGTGGCTTTGGATAGCCTATCCAAAGTGGAGTTGTCAGCATCCAACTCATTGGCCTTTTCTTGCCAATCTTTACCAAACAGGTTTTCACCAGTACAAGGAATATTGCCCAGTTTGTCTTGTACCCAGAGCTCCAAATCAGATGCCTGGAGCCAGGCAATTCTACGTGCACCTATGGCAATGACAGAGGTTCTGCTTATGCACTCAAAACAGTCAAAAGCTGCACGGTTGACAAATTTAGAAACATCCTGGGCATGTTTGACCAATTAGAGAAAATCCTGTCTTTTATCCTCAGGAAGAAGAGGGCTCAAAACCTCTAAATCCCCAGTAACTTCCTTCAGGAACATTCCCATATATAAAATATAGGAACTGATCCTGGCAGAAAGCATGGAAGCTTGGAAAGTCCGACGTCCAAAAGCATCCAAAGTTCTGCACTCGCGTCCTGGAGGATTACAGGCATGTCTCTTTGCACTCCTGATCCTTCTCATAGCTGATTCCACTACAATAGAGTGGTGAGGAAGCTGCGCCTTCTGGAAACCAGGACAAGGAGGGACTTGATACATAGTATCCAGTCTACGAGAGTGAGAAGAGGTGGTAAGAGGCGTCTCCCACATTCTTAGCATGAGATCATGCAAGATCTCATGGATGGGTAGAGTAGCTGCCTCTTTAGGAGCTTTGGGATACTGTAAAATTTCCAACTCCTTTGCTCTGGGCTCTGATTCAGGAGCCACAGTAATGGACAGACCTCGAGCCACCTCCCTGATGAAGTCCTGAAAGGAAATATCCTCTGGAGGAGACATCCTGTGCTTAGGGGAGGAAGGCTCCTCTGGAAGAAGTATTCCTGCATCTGACAGAACTGTCAGAATCCTCAGATTCTTCTGAGAACTCGAAGTACCGTCTGTCCAGATGCTCTTGAAGAGCCTGATACCCGTACCGACCGGAGTCGGTACCGGGAGTAATCGGTACCAGTGTATCGGTAGCAGAGGGCATTGCATGACTGGGTGCCGGCAATGCGGACACCGATGTCGATGCTATCAGTGCCGGTACCGGTTGAACTGTCTGACGCGGTTCCGAGGGTGTTGATGCCGCAAGGAGAGCCGCCAGACTGCGTTCAATAGCCAGGAACCTCTGGTCTATCGACGCTGCTGATGCCTGGATGTCGGTACCGGAGAAAACAGCCGGTACCCCACAGCATGGCACCAGTAGTTCTGCCGAGGTCGAGGCCTCGAGAATGTGCTGGAGCCCCGATAATGCTTTGGAAGCCAAAGCCTCCCGCCGGGACAATTTTGCCGGTGCAGAATCCTCAAGGGCAACGCCAGAGGCATCTCGATGCTTAGAAGGAGTTCTACCCTTTGAGGACCGGTTAGACTTGTGTTTAGTTACCTGAGATCCACGGGAGGAAGAGGAAGCCCTGGAAGACGTCGATGCCACAAAGGCTGAATCAGAGGGAAACAGGGTACTGAGCTTAGCAGCTCGGTTCTGCTGATCTCTTTTAGACATCATGGCACAGGCCATACATTCCGTGATGGAGTGGTCAGGACCTAAACATTTTAGACACCACTCATGGGTGTCGGTGACGGAGATGGTACCACCACACTTGGTGCACTTTTTGTAACCCGAAGAGGGTTTTTCCATTGTGGAGGAATTTTTGGGCCTAAGGCCCAAAAAGGCGCGTGCACGTGGAAAAAAAAAAGTACTAAGTATATATTTTTTTTTTAAGAAAAGAAATAAAGACCGGTGGTACCGGTAAAGCATCGAGGAAGGCAGACGCGACCACAAAAAAGAAGGGCAATAAGGAGAATTTTCTGCGGTGACAGGAACGACGACCTGCTGGCTCCGCGGAAAATGAAGAAATGGAGAGAGGCAGTTGAGAAAGGTGGGAAGGCAGCACGCAGGCGCTGTGGGATGCTCCCAAAGGCTTTCTAATTGGACGCTGGGGAGCGTTCCCGGCAGGCTCCGCCGGTACCGACGATACCCATATGTGAAGACTACATTCCTGCTTGTTCCAATTCAGAAAGGACAGGGTAGGAAGAAGGGGAGAAGGAGTGGCACTATATGTAAAAAATAATATTAAAGCTTTGGAATTACAGAGCTTAAAAGGGAGAGGAGGCATTGTGGGTTAAACTAGAAAGAGGGAAAGAGAAATCTATTTGCATTGGCATGATATACAGACCTCCCTCACAAGAGGAAGAGGTGGATGGAGGGTTAATTGAAGACATACACAGCATTGCTAGGAAAGGGGAAGTGCTACTGATAGGGAATTTCAATATGCCAGATGTTGATTGGCACATTCCTGCTGTAGTATCATCTAGATCCTGGATTCTCTACAGGGAGAATTATTCAGGCAATTGGTAACAGACCCCACACGTGAAGGGGCCATACTGGACTTGGTGCTTACCAATGGTGAAAGTGTTTCTGATGTTATAGTGGGAGATAATTGTGCATCCAGTGATCACCAGATGGTGTGGTTCAGTATTAGGACTAGGGCTGTTAGAATCCATTCAAAAGTGAGGGTCTTAGACTTTAGGAAAACTAACTTTGCCAAGATGGGCCAATACCTCAGGGAGTTGTTAGCGGGATGGGAACAGTTGGGGGATGTAGAAAAACAGTGGGCAAAACTGAAAGGGGATATTTTAAGGGCAACCAACCTTTTTTGTTAAAATGGTAAATAAAGGTAAAAGGAAAAGGAGACTGCTATGGCTTTCGAAAGAAGTAGCTGAAAAGGTGAAGAAAAAAGAGGGAGGCCTTCATGAAATACAATACCAGAACCGTCTTGTAGCTAAGGTGGGCCTGAAAAACCTGAAGAGCATAGAAGATGGCTCTGAGTTCCAGGATGTTTATATGAACGCAAGCCTTCTGCTGAGTCCAAAGACCCTGTGTGGCGAGAATGCCCAAGTGAGCCCCCCAGCCTAACTTGGACGCATCTGTCATCAAGGTGGCTTGGGGCAGTGGCTGCTGGAAAGGAAAGGGTACGAGAAGGTTTTCCAGTGACTGCCACCATTGTAGGAACGAAATGAGACATGTCGAATTTCTGATTTTGTCTGTCAGGCGACCCGAAGCATGTGTCCACTGAGAAGTTAGGGTCCACAGGGTTGCTCGCATGTGGAGTCGAGCATAGGGAACCACATGTACAGTGGATGCCATATGCCCCAGCAACTGAAGCATTTCTCGAGCAGTTAATATGGTTTTTAGTGCTGCTTGAGATGCTAGCTGAAGTATTCAAAGACAACATGTCTGTGGCAGGAAAGCCCTTAACTGCCTTGTGTCTAGACAAGCCCCTATGAACTCTAGAGATGAGAAGGGGTGAGATGAGATTTTGGAAGGTTTATAACCAATCCCAAGTACTGCAGGATCTGCATTGTGCGGGAGAGAGCGAAGCTGGCTTCTGGAGCTGTTGATGCTCGGATGAGCCAGTCGTCTAAGTAGGGGAAGACAAATATCCCCAGAGTTCTCAGAAATGCTGCTATCACTGCCATGCATTTTGTGAAGACTCTTGGGGCATAAGCCAGTCCAAAAGGAAGAACCCTGTACTGGTAAGGCCTTCCTTGAAAAAGGAATCAAAGAAACTTCCTGTGATCTGTGTGTATGAGAATATTTGTATACGCATCCTTTAGATCTAGAGAACATAGCCAATCCTGGCTCTGAATGTAAGGGAGAAGTGTTCCGAGGGAGATCATTTTGAATTTTTCTTGGAACAGATACTTGTTCAACTCTCTGAGGTCTAGTATGGGCCTGTATCCCCCCGTTTTCTTTGGAATGAGGAAGTAAGGAGAGTAGAAACCCATGCCCTGTTGGGATATGGGTACCTCTTCTATTACTCACTGAGCAAGTAGTGAGGTGACCTCTTGAGACAAGAGAGTGGTGGAGGGGCTCTGAGAATTGAAATATCTTGTGATGGTGGAAGGGGGCATACTGTGAAAATGAAGTTTGTACCCCTCTCGTACAATGGAAAGGGTCCAGTTTTCTGATGTCTTCTGGCAAAATGGCAAAGTCTGCCGGGGATGGTGAGAGGTTCTGGACCTTTTAGGGGCAGGTTGACCAAGTTCTCTAGGAAGGAGTCAAAGCCCCTGAGGAGTGCTGAGTCTGCTGAGCTGGTTGAGCTCTGGGGACTTGGGCCTTTCTTTGTTGTCTAGGTTGCTGTTGCCCCTTTTGGGGAGCATGAACTGGACAGTGGCCAGCCTGGGTGTAAGATGGATAGAATTTATTTTTCTTGTTGAAAAAAGTTTTCTTAAATGTTTTCTTTTTTGCTGGGTTGGCTATAGCCCTTGACAATCTGTTCAAGGTGGTATTTTCAGATTCAATCTGATTAGCCTTGTCTTGCCAATACTTGCCAAATAGATTTTCTCCTGTACAAGGAATATTCCCTAACCTATCTTGCACCCATTGTTCTAAATCTGATGCCTGAAGCCAGGCAATGCGACGTGCACCGATGGAGATAGCAGATGTTCTGCTAATGCATTCAAAGCAATCAAAGGTTGCACAATTGATGAATTTAGACACATTCTGAGCATGTTTAACCAGAGTGAGGAAGTCTGTTCTTTTGTCATCAGAGAGAAGTGGCGCCATGAGCTCTAAATATTTTGTAACCTCTTTAAGAAACATTCCCATGTAGAGAATGCAAGAGCTTATCCTGGCTGATAGCACCGAGGATTGAAAGCATCAATGCCCAAAGGCATCAAGTGTCCTCAATTCTCGGCCTGGAGGGTTGGAAGAATGCGTTTTAGCACTCTTGATCTTACGCATCACCAATTCCGCGACTACTGAATGGTGTGGTAGTTGAGTCTTTTGAAACTCAGGGCATTATGGAACTTGGTACATGGTATCGAGCCTCCGAGAGTGTGGAGTCACCGTTAAAGGAGCTTCCCACATTCTTAGCATAAGATCATGCAAAATCTGGTGAATGGGAAGAGTTGCAGCCTCTTTTGGGGCTGCCGGGTATTGAAGAATTTCTAATTCTTCTGCTCTCAGTTCTTTCTCAGGAGTCACCGTGATTGAAAGACCCTTGGCTACATCACATATGAATTCCTGAAACGGCATGGCCTCCGGAAGAGACATCCTCCTCTGAGGAGAAAGATAGGGATCCTCCGGTAGAATCACTCTGGTATCATCAGAGTCATCGGAATTGGAGGACTCGAAGTATTTCTGTGCCGGGTGCTCTTGCATTGCTTGACGCCAGTATTGATCGAAGTCGGCATCGGACTGTCTCGATACCGGTCCCTCGATACTGGATATTGATTCAAGAACTGGCATGGGGGGTGGGGGGGAAGCACATCGGTTAAGGCAGGCGCAGTCGGTACCGGTACAGATGACTGCAGAACCGTCTGAAGCGGTCTTAGCGGTACCGAGGCTGCTAAGAGAGCCGCTAGACTGCATTTGATGGCCAGGATGCGCTGATCCATAGCCCCTACCGATGCCTAGATGTTGGTACCGGTGGAACAGGCCATGACACCAGACCATGGCACCAGGAGTTCCCCCGATGTGGAAGCTTCGGGAACATCCTGGAGCCCCGTTAATGCTTTGGAGGCCGGAGCCTCCCACTGGGGCTGTTTTGCCAGTATGTTTTCCTCGAGGGCAACGCTATTACCATCTCGATGCTTCGAAGAAGACCTACCCTTTGAGGACCGGCCGGTCTTGGAAGACCTGGGTTTAGTTACCTGAGAGCCATGGGAGAAAGATGAAGCTCTGGAAGACGTTGATGCAACGGACATCGCATCTGCAGCAAAGAGGGTGCCGAGTTTAGCAGCTCTGTTCTGCAGGCCTCTCTTGGTCATCTTTCTACAGAGGAGACACTATGGCTTTCTACAGAGGAGACACTCTGGCTTTTGAAAGAAGTAGCTGAAAAAGTGAAGAAAAAGAGGGAGGCCTTCGTGAAAGTTGGATAGTGAAAAAGATAGACAGGAAGAAAATAGATTCCTTTGAATTATGGTGCTGGCGACAAATACTGTGCATACCATGGACTGCCCGAAGAACAAACCAGTCAGTACTAGAGGAGATTAAATCTAAACTTTCTTAAGAAGCTCAAATGGCAAGACTTTGACTTTCATACTTTGAACATATTATATGAAGCGAGAGAAATGCATCATGCTTGGCAAGGTAGAAGGTCACCGCAGAGGAAGATCAGTAATGAGATGCATCAATACAATAACAGCAGCTATGGGTGTCACTCTATCAACAATGAGCCGCCTGACTGAAGACGGAACACAGTTTAGGACAACTATACAGAGGGCTGCCATGGGTTGACACAGACTCGACGGCACCTAACAACTTAACAACAGCATTTTTCATATCAGGCCTCTCACCTTCATGCCATTTTTCTCTCTCCTATCTTTTATCTCATCTCCTTTACCTGCTATACCCTTCCTTTGTATGTGCTTTCATGGGCCTATCTGCACTTGAGTGGGCCTGGAATATGTGTGTGTGGGTTGAGATGAAGAATATGATTTCAGTGATGATGGTGAGGGGGAAGTATGATGTGATCAGTGGAAGAGGATTAGATCAGGGGGAGATGTTAGGCTAGATATATAGATCTCACTGGAACACACTGCATGGGGTGTGAGGGGTGAGAAGGATGGTAGGATGCTTAGTATGATTAAAACATAGTATGTTAGATCTAAGGTGGCAGTCAGAGACTTTTTGAAGGAGCCAAATACAGACCTATTAGTGATTACCTAGTTTTGGGTGCAGCGTCTCCAAATAGTATGACAGTAAAAAACCTCATGCCTAAGACAGAGTATTTGGAGTATGATCTCAGTCTCTCCAATTTACTGCTAACACTCGCTATAGCACTTGAATTGTGCCAAAGAGAGCTTCCATCTGGAGTTCATAGGAAGTAGCATGAAAAGGCAACCTATCAAGGTTACTTTGTTAGTGGCAATTTCTCCAAATGGGTTAATAGTTTGCATAACATGACAGTCATGAACCTCACTTCTAAGCCAGGGTATGTGAACTATGATCTCAATCTCTCAAATTTACTTCTAATGCTTGGCATAATACTTGCATCGTGCCAAAGAGAGCCTACTTCTGGAGTTTCTAAGATGTAACATGTATGGGTAATTTATCAAGGTATGCTTGGAAATGCTTCTTAATCAAGCATCTGGCACCCAACACAATGGGAAATAACTTGGTGTCTTTCTGCCACATTTTCTTGGACTCTGACTTCATTTCTTGATACATGAAGATCTTCTCCCTCTTAACACGATTCACAGAATAGTTGCTTGGAGCTGACATCTCTATAATCATTGCTGTTCTGGTATTTTTTTCCATTACAATTGCAAGAGGACCTTGATAAATTAAGACGGGCATCCAAATGGCAGATGAATTTTAATGTGGAGAAGTGCAAAGTTATGCACCTAAGAGAGAACAACCCATACTATGGTTACATGATGCAAGGTTCCACATTAGGAACCACCACCGAGTAAAAAGATTTAGGCGTCATCATGGATAACATGTTGAAACCCTCTGCCCAGTGTGCAGCAGCAGTCAAGAGAGCAAATAGAATGCTAGATATCATAAGGAAAGGAATGGAAAATAAAACAAAGGATATTATAATGCCTCTGTATCGTTCCATGGTGCGACTGTACCTTGAATATTGTATGCAATTCTGGTCGCCGTATCTTTAAAAGGATATAGTGTTATTAGAGGGGATTCAGAGGATGGAAGGATACCCCTATGAAGAAAGGCTAAAAAGGTTAGGGCTCTTTAACCTGGAAAAGAGACGGCTGAGGGGAGATATGATAGATGGGAGCGATCAGGATCACTGGTGCCTGCTCGCTCTGGATTTTGAAGAGAGTCTTGGCCACCAGAAGAGCTGGTGGGAAGGCATAGAGGAGGCCCTCGGACCACGGGATCAGGAAGGCTACTCTCTCTGGGTGCGGCTGGGGTGAGCAGAAGCGGGGCAGCTGTGTGTTGTCCGGGGAGATGAACAGGTCCATTTCGGTCCTACCACAGAGACAGAAGAGTCACTGTGCCACCTTGGGATGCAGACGCCATTCGTGTGGACAGAGGACTCTGCTGAGCTTGTCCACCAAGCAGTTGTTCTGGCCTGGAAGGTATACTGCTCATAGGAGCATTCTGTGGCATATCGCAAAGGCAAGAAGAGCTACCGTTTCCTGGCAGAGGGAGTACGAACCCGTGCCCCCTTGCTTGTTCGCATAGAATATGGCAACCTGTTTGTCCATCTGGATCAGCACAGGACGGTAGCACAGGAGGTGGTGGAATGTTCGCAAGGCTAGGAAAATGGCCCTGAGTTACAGGAGGATGATCTGAAGGAGTGATTCCTCTTGTGACCAGCTGTCTTGAGTGCGGAAGTCTCCGCAGTGTGTTACCCAACCCAGAAGGGAGGCGTCTGTGGTTAAGACCATCTGCAGTGCAGGTGCCTGGAATGGCATCCCCTGCTGGAGGTGGTGTAGGGACTGCCACCAATTGAGGGAGGCCACCAGTTGGCGATTGACTCTGACCCTGTCACATAACCTGCCCGTGGCTTGGGTACACTGGCAGTGGAGGCACTACTGGGCCACTCGCATGTGCAAGTAGGCTAGGGCCTGACGTGAACTGTTGAGGCCATGTGGCCCAGCAATCGGAGGAGGCGGCAAACCGCTACCGACCAGCAAGTCTGTACCTCTCTCACTAGTTGCACGAGGCGAAGTCCCGTCTCCTTTGGAAGGGAGGCCTTGGCCAGTAAAGTGTCCTATGAACTCCAGGTTTGGGTTGGAGAGAGGCGGGATTTGGGGTAGCTGATGATGAACCCCAGGTGCTGCAGGAGGCAGCTTGTTCGTCCTGCGGCATGGCTGGCCTCGAGGGCCGTGCTACCTCTGATGAGTCAGTCGTCCAGATAGGGGAAGATGAAGGCCCCTTGTAAGTGCACGTAGGCAGCCATGACTGTCAGGAACTTTTGCAAAGACTCTGGGCGAGGAGGCCAAGCCAAATGGAAGTACCCTGATGGAAGTACTGGTAGTGCTCCCCCCTCCCACCACAAACCTTAGATACCATCTGTGGGAGAGGTGGAGCAGGATGTGGGTATATGCATCCTTTAGGTCTAAGGAGTACAGTCAATCCCCCTGGTGGAGGTAGAGCAGCATAGTTCCAAGGGAATGCATCTTGAACTTCTCCCTCACCAGAAACTTGTTCAAGTTTCGCAAGTCTAGTATGGGCCTGAGGCCTCCAGTTCTTTTGGGGACAAGGAAATACCTTGAGTAGAAACCCTTTCCCCACAGTTGTCTGGGTACAGGTTTTACCACCTTGTCCATGAGCAGACCCTCGAGCTCTGACAGGAGCAAGATCTGGTGAAGGAGCAGCCACATCGGAAGAACCCTGGAGATGTTTTTTGGAACCTGAGGAGATAGCCCTTCTTTACTACTTGTAGGACCCACTGGTCCTTCGTGACCCCAGTCCACCTGTGGGCAAAAAGGGCCAGGCAGCCCCCTGTGGGCTGGGGAGGGTCTCCCAGGGGAGAGGAGACCCTGCCCATTAAGTCAAAAACTCCCCACCAGGCTGGGTGGGAGCTGGTGTCTGGGGCTTCTGGGCCCTTGGCTTCCTTGGCCCATGGCCCTGCTTCTTGGGCTGGGGGCCCTGTTGCTGTTGCTCCAAGAAGGTAGTGGCCCTGATGGAAAGGCCCCTTCTTCTTCGGGAAGGGTGGTCTCTTTCTCGATGGCTTCTTCGGGAAAGGGTCAAGGTTTTCCTCAAGAGCCTTTGCCTGGTTACGACATCGGCTTCTATCTCGGCCGCTTTGTCGACCATGGGCTCGCTAAAGACGTTTTCACCAGTGTAGGAGTCCAGCAATTTTTCTTGCACCCATTGCTCGAGTTTGGACATTTGCAACCATATCTGGCGACAGACCCTATACCCACTGCTGCTACTTTTGCTGCAGATTCAAAGTCGTTGTAAGCGGCACAGAAGAGGAACTTTGAGCAGTCTTGGATCCAGGTGATGAGGGCTTGGAACTTCTGAAGGGGTTCCCCTGGAGGCCCGGAGAAAAGCCTGCCAACTCTTGGATAAGGCCCTTGAGGTACATACCTATATACAACTCATAGGCTTGTATCCAGCAGCCCATCATGAATCCCTAGAGCACTTGTGCCCGAGGGCATCGAGAGCTCTGGTTTCCCTGCCCGGGGGGGGATAGAAGAGTAGTTCTTCTGACTTTTGAGCTTTTGCATCAAGGACTCCATAACCATGGAGTTATGCGGGAATTGGGACTTCCCAAGGCCCTTCTTGATGTGGTAGATGGTGTCGAGGAGCCGGCTGACCACCGGCACCGAGGCTGGTGTCTCCCACAACCGCAGGAGCAAACGCTCGAGGATGGGCTGCACCAGCACCATGAGAGTCTCCTTTGACCGGGACTCATACTGGAGAATCTCCAGTTCTTCGGTGCTTATGTCCTCCTCTGACTCGATTGGGACAGAGGGCCTGAGCCATGTCCCATATGAAGTTGTGGAAAGCCAAATCATCGGGTGGGGAGTGGCGGCGGGATTCTGGAAGGGACGGCTCCAAGATGGCGTCTCGGTGTTGAGAGGTCTTGGGGGAGGCCTCTACGTCCATCTCCCAGTCTAAGCCTGAGGGCTTCAAGAATTCCAAGGCTCTTGTGCCTCAAGGCTTGGCCCAAGGAACCAGGTTCCTCCAATGGGTCTCGGGTCGGACTCCTGGAAACTGGCCGGGGAGGACCGGACACTTGAAGATCGGGACCGGGACCTCGATCGCTGCCGAGGACTCGTCCGAGGTTGGTAGCGCTCAGGGCCTGGTTCGATGCCCAGGGAGACTCCCCTGAAGTCGGGAGCCCGGTTGTTGGGGCAGATGATGCAGGTGAACCTGATGATATCACCTGCTGCAAGGCTGGGATGGCAGAGATATTCTGCTATAGAGTTGCCATCCTGGACTCGATACCAGTAGGATCTGCAGCTTTCGGCATGGGCACAGAGGGTCTCGGGCCCGATGCCAGCACTCTCGCGAGGGCATCCTCGACAAGGACCACAACCTCGGGGGGGCCTCACGCAGTCACCACCAACCGAGGACTCCCTCTTAGAGACCTTACTGGGGGCGCTGCTCGGAGTCACCCATGTCCCTCTGCAGGACCTAATCAGGTTTCATCAGTGGAACCTTCACTGGCTTCGAGGATTTTTTCTTTTTCTTTGAAGGGTCCAGCCTCTTTATGGAGGAGCCGCTGCCGCAGGACTCCAAAGACTCCCGGACCGCATGCGATGTGCTCGGCTTGGGTATCAGCGTCGGGGAAACCAGTGCTGAGTGAGACCGCGGGAACAGTTTCGGCAATTCTGACCCTTTCCTGTTGGTTCTCAGAGTCATGGCCTGGCAAAGGTCGCAGGTGGCACTGTCGTGGTCCAGGCCGAGGCAGTACAAGCAGCAGTCATGTGTGTCTGTGACAGACATGGTCTGACAGCAGCGGTCACACTTCTTGAACCCACCAGGGGACATGGTGGGAGACATCCAATCGGGGTCGACGACCCCCGAGCGAAAAAGTGCGTGAATGCCATTGAGGCAAGCCTCATCAAAAAAGAAGGGAAGAGCTGAGGACAGCGTCAGCTTGAGGCGGGAAGAGGAAACGGTACGCAAACCAGGAAAAAAAACAACTTTTGAGGATAATTTTTAAAGGATTTTTCTGGAGAAACAGGATATACGTTTGTTGGGTTACGAGGAAAAAAGGAAACTGAGCAAGATGGCACCCTTGGGCGGGAAGGGGACCATGCATGTGTGGTAGCAGTCCCAAAGGCTTTTTGTGAAAGCTTGGGAAATGCTCCGCGCGGGCTCCATCAGTGCCAACATCACCCATATGTGAGGACCGACTTCCTGCTTGTTCCTGGAGAAAGACCAGTATGGTCCATCCAATCAAACAAAAAACTAATAAATGCTTTGAAAAGCATCACATACACTTGCAGCTAAGCAGGCAATTCTTTTTGCAAAGAATTCATTTTTTAGTGACTGAGTACAGCTCCTCTTTATATAAAGTTTAAACTGGAAAGAGAACATCTCTTACTCTGTCACTCACATTCTGTATAGCAGAGGTTCCCAACTCCAGTCCTGGAGGATCAAACATCATTCAGGTTTTCAGGCTGTCCCTAATGAATATGCATGAGATATATTTGAATACAATGGGGGCAGTGCATACAAATGCATCTCATGCATATTTATTAGGGACAGCCTGAAAACCTGAATGATGTTTGGCCCTCCAGGACTGGAGTTGGGAACCTCTGCTGTGTAGGCTAATGGATTCTGTACCGACCACTGCAAGCCTCCACAATTTATTAGGCAAATAGATGGGAGTTATACAAACAAAACTGGTCCAAAGTGTACCTAATGGTTTTGAACTAGCAAACTCTAGATTTTGTGTGTCACTGGAAAGAGATAGTACTCTTTTGACATATATGAAAAAAGTCTGAAATACCAAATGAAATGTGATATTCCAAAATAGAGCACATTTAGTACAAAATCTTGCCAGACATCTCGGTAGCCATGACAATTATTCACAGGAGAGCTTAATGTTTGTAGCTACAGCATGTAAACTACAGGATTCTTGCCATCAGATCACAGAGAAATAGCTTTAAGATTTCTCATGGTAATCATCCACAGGGCAAGAGAAACCATTCATCGTAACACATGATTAGGTAAACTTTCAATAGTGTACCAATTGTGGTTACACACATGCTTTAAACATGCATAAAGATCCCCCCCTCCAGTTATCGAACACAAGGTACCTACATATATTGTGTCTGAACACTTCGTCATTACATAAAAATATGATGTTAGAAAAAGACCATATGGCCTATTGAGTCTGCCCTTCCATATCAACTAATATAGTCCCTTTTTTTCCTTTAGAGATCTTCTGTGTTTGTCCCATGCTTTCCGCATGTTATTCCTGAGTCTATTCCCTTTCACCCTTATCCTATGTCCCCTTGTTGTAGAGCTTACTTTCAAATGAAAAAGGCTCTCCTCCTGTGCATTTATGTCACGGAGGTAGTTAAACATCTTTATCATATCTCCTCTATCCCGTCTTTCCTCTAAAGTATACATATTGAGATCTTTAAGTCTGTAACCATAAGGTTTATAATGAAGATCATTGACCATTTTAGTAACCACTGTCTGAACAGACTCCATCATGTTTATATCCTTTTGAAGGTGTGGTCTCCAGAATTGCACACAATTCTCCAAATGAGATCACGCCAGAGACATATACAAAGGCACTGTCACCTCCTTTTTTCTGCAAACCATTCCTCTTCCTATGCACCCAAGCATCCTTCTGGCTTTTGCCATCGCCTTTTCTACCTGTTTAGCCACTTTAAGGTCATTAGAAACAATCACACCCATTCCCACTCTCATAAACAGAAGTTCTTCATACCCCTTAAACTGTACCTCTCCTTTGGATTTTTGCAGCCCAAAATCATGACCCTGCATTTTTTAGCATTAAATCTCAACTGCCAAATTCTCGACCATTTTTCAAGCTTAGCTAGATCCCTCCTCGTATAATCTACTCCTTCCTGGGTGTCTAACCTATTGCAGATTTTGGTATGATCTGCAAAGAGGCAAACCTTACCCAATAGCCCTTCCGCAATATCACTAAAAAAAAGGTTTAAAAAAATTGGATCAAGGACAGACTCTTGTTTTACACCACTGGTAACATCCTTCTGCTCAGAGTAATCTCCATTTACCTGTAACGTTTGTCGCCTCCCACTCAACCAATTTCTAACTCAGTCAATCACTTTAGGGTTAAATCCCTAGGGTGCTCAATTTATTTATAACTGGCTGGTGCAGAACGGTGTCAAAGGCTTTACTGAAATCTAAGTACACCACATCTAGGGCTCTCCCTCGGTCCAACTCTCTGGTCACCCACTCAAAGAACTCAATCAGATTTGTCTGACAAAATGTGCCTCTGGTAAACCCATGCTGCCTTGGATCCTGCATGCTATTGCACTCCAGAAACCTCACTATCTTCTGTTTGTATAAGTTATGAACTGTGTGCACAGATTTAAATAGCTGAATATTGACCTCAGCACAATCAGCCAACCTATGTGCCCAGCTCCTCACTTTATGCACATAGGTTCCAACTAAGCTTTGGAAAATGTTCTCCTATACAGCATGTGCTGTACAGCTATGCATACTATTTACTGAAAATTATTCAGATGACAGATTTCCAGGGCAAGGCGAAAAAGGAAGAAGTGTGTGCTGCAAAGAGGAAGTACAGGAAGGATGAAGCAAGAAAAGGGAAGGGCAGAAAAACAGTGCAGGAGGCAGATGAAAGAACGCTCCCACACTCTGTCACTGATGGGAATAAAAGGGCTGAGGCAAGCACAACTTTTTTCATTTGAAAGAATAAATAACCCTGCCAGGACATGAAGTGCAGAGCTAATGTCGTTGCTATGAGTTTCATGTGAAAAATTCCCCCTAGCTGTCCACAAAGAAACTGAAGAAACTGTTGTTCCCCCTCCTCTCCTTTATTTCAAGCTTATCACACAAGCTTTCAGAGTCATTTCTGTCAAGTTTGGAGCCCTTCATGGCAGCCAGTGGTACAACTTATTTTGCATTCTAAAGAGGAGGAAGTCTGTGTCCTGTTGGAAGCATGGGAACCAACAAATGCAGATGTTACTAAGTGAAACCTGATGCAGGGAAGGGAGGGAAGGAAAGGCAAGGCAAAAGAATTTCTAGAATTTTTCCAGTTTTGTAAACCTAATGTAAGAGATAAGATTAAAATAAAATTAATTCAAAATCAAGAAATCTTTTTCAAAAACCCACACATAAGATCTGGACATGCAAGACAAAACACTGTTTTGAAACTGTGTTCTATGAAACACCCCAAAACCTTGAACATTAAATAAACTAAAATAGAATTACAATGTCATACAAACACCTGTAAAGTCGATCACTCTGTCTTTTACCAGCAGACAAGGCTTAGACACTATTTTTGTTGTAATACACAAAATCTTATGCTTTCTGTTTGGGACCAACTTATCCTACTTTGAATTCAAGACGTATGGCTGAGAGGAAGGAACTGTGTTTGTTTTGGCATTCAAGAATGTAAAAGGAATGCTGGCAATAAAATTCTCATACTATCAGCTAGTCTGAAAGTCTTCACTATTACTGCTCTTCTTCCAGCCCACTTTTCTTGCTACTCTTCTATCTCTTTTTTTGTGACCCTCATCACTTCACTGGCAGGCAAGTCTCCTCTGAGACTGAACATCTCAGTGCCAACCTTTTGCCAGCAGGTGTTGATCTTTGTAGTAACAATGATTTTTAATCAATCATCTTCTCGATTCAAGCTCAAGACAGATACAGATACAAATTCAAGTAAAGTTGATAGTGCCTTTCCAAGGAAAGCTTACAGTCTGTTGGGTGACTATTGAGCCACTGTCGTTGACCTTTCTTTTTTTGAAACTTTTATTTTCATTTTGCAACGAAACAAAGAAACAACACACCAAAAGATACAAAACAAGTATACAATAAGGAAAAGTAAACCCATTACCCCCCACCCCGGTGCTTCTTCTCTACCCGGTTGTATCAGCATGTGAGCGCTTCCAGTTAACAGTGATTATACATCAAACAATCAAAAAATATCCACAATACAGCATGATCATGAAACAGAGATATATACAAAGTTAGACAGTCAGATGAGAGCATTTGGCAAAATGTACATACTCATTGAACATCTTCCATTAAGACCAATAAGAAGGAGTCTGAACGGAGGAAGCACACAGACGAGGTATTTGTTCATATTTACTGTAGAGACAGGCATGATTCACCATTCATTGAGGCTCAGATGGGAACTAATTTCCCAGTGTTACTCAATAAGGGAAACAGCAATGCCAAGCATAAAGTTCAAAAGGAGATAAGCCATTTCTTGGGAGAGAGGGGATCCCCGCAACTGGGCGAAGTCCCACTACCCTCCGAGAAAGGGACACCTGAGAGTGCAATATAGACTAAATACGACCCCAGACCCGACGCCAGTTATACTGTAGTGCGGGATATTCATGCATAACATGAAATGAAGTAATAAACCAATGGCCACAGGACGTGTCCAGCAACCATTACCCTGAGTAGTGTTCCATATGTCTAAACTGTGAGGAGTGTAAAAACACCGGTGGGCTAGAAAGAAGAGGGTCTGAGTGAGTGAGGCGGGTCGAAAACCCGTGTCCCTCTGCTCCAGATAAGGCTCCATTGCTCCGAGGTTAAAGTCACATGCAATTCTCTCTCCCATACTTTCTGCGCTATAGAGGTATCTCTAGCGATAGCATTACATAAGGTTTAGTAAAATTGGATGCTACACCCGGTAAACTACCTAGAGATCGGAAGTTTCCAATCAACCTTATGCAGAGAGTGCCGATGGCGGGAGTACTCTAGAGCTCCGAATGCAATGCTGAAGTTACACTGACCAGAGTCGGGAGTCGAAAGGTTGCATAGGAATATTAAAGGCACCTAAAGTGTCGAAAAACATTGGTGGATAGTGGGAGTCTAATGGGAGAGTCATACCAGGGAGTAAGGTAAAAGGAATCGGTGAGCAAAGGCCCACTACTATATCTAGCCACACAGGTCTGCTCGATACTGGAGCTTCCAACCAACAAGCACCTTGTTTGAGAAGAAAAGATTGAGGGAGCACTTGAATAAAATCGCCACCAAGTATTAATGGAGCATTAGCGGAGGCCGAGGCCAACTGCGCAAAACTTGCATAGTGAGCAGGGTTGTCCACATTCGGGACATAGTGCAAATACACGTGAATTCACTATCTCCTACCTCAAGGTGTACACGGGCCCATCTACCCTCCATGTCAGCGCTAATATCAGGTACAGTAGCGTGCAAGAACTTCTTGACCAGAATAACTATCCCGTACCATTTGGAAACAGTGGGAGAGTAGGCAGCTACCATGTGAGGCCTAGCATTGAGTTTCAGTGTTTCAGCAGAGTGTAGTGCGTTTCCTGAAGAAACACCTAATCAACGTGATCGTGGCTAAAATAGCTAAGGATTTTCTTTCTGCTGAGTGGACCAGCAATGCCTTGTACAATGAATAATAAGATTTTACATGAGGCCATTTAGAAAAGTTAAAATTCTGAGCATGATAGCACACATAATTTCACTGTGTCCCTCAAACTGACTGTATCTGGCTGTACACATGACATAGGAAAATAAGCTAATATAATACAATGAAGCGCCCCACATTAACAAAGATAACCGCAGTACGGTAGAGGAGAAGCAAAACCCCAAAATTACTGGCGACCATGTGTCTGCGGGGAGAAACCCCAGAGAAGGCCGAAATTGAAAAAACATATAACCTGTAGGACTGTGCGTGCTCCGAATCCGACCGAGGCACACATCATGAAGGGATAGGAGACCAAAGACAAAAGTCATACAGAGAAAGAAAGAAAGTCCAGGCTATTTCTGTGCTGGGCTATGATCGCCGCATCGGGCCCTTCAAAATGGCGGACAGGGCCGGCAGATAAGAGTCCAAAATTTGGGATTAGCGCATCTGTTCTGCTTCTTTGGAGTCCAAAAATGTTGATAATAGATCAGGATCCTCGAACGTCCTGGTCTGGTTATGGAGAGTCACTCGGAGCTTCGCTGGATACAACAGGCCAAAGCGAGCCTGTAGCTGTTGAAGTCGAGGGCGAAGAGCAAGGAGTTTCTTCCGACGGTCAACGGTAGGCTTTGCCAAATCAGGAAAGAAGGAGACCTTACGACCTTCATATTCCAAATGATGATTCGCTCGGGCAACATGTAAAATTTGTTCCACTTGTTGATATCGTAGCAAGCTAAAGATAATAGGCCGGGGGGTCGTGCGGTTGAGCGCCATGCGGGCAGGAACACGGTGTGCTCGATCGATTTCCAGTTCTCTGTGAAAAGTAATCTTCAGCAGGGAGGGAAGAGTTTTGAGCAAGAATTCTCTTATATCTCCTGCTTCCACTCCCTCCGGCATTCCAAGGAGCCTCACATTGTTGCGACGGGCGCGATTATTGCTATCTTCCAACTCCTTTTGAAGATTCTGTATCTGGCGCTCAGCCTCGTCCAGTTTGCCCAAGCGCACCTCGTGCGAGTCGAGGACCCCCGCCATATTGTCCTGCCGTAATGAAAGACCTTCAAGTCGGTCTTGGAGCACTCCAAAATCTTCTCGCATGGCTCGAAGCGCTTCTCCATTAGACTGCACCAATTCCTTCACGCCGCGTATTTCCTCCAAAATCTCCAGGTGCATTGCGGGGTTTTCACGAAATGGAAACCGTCTTCTGCGGGGAGGATACCTCCGTTTTGGAGCGTTTTCCATGAGAAGAAGAAGGAGACCCGAAGTCCAAGCGCGCTGGTTTGTGGGCCGCCATCCCCCCCGAGGTGCCCCGGTCAGCTCGGAGCAAAATAGTGAATTTATATAGGTATTAAGTCAGGATTCTGAGTAGGCCTCTCGGGAGCTTCAACGCAAAGCGTCCTACCCGCTGGACATCAGGCTCCGCCCCCGTCGTTGACCTTTCTTTTAAACACTGGCTGCAGCAATTTTTTAAAAAATCTAGACATTCAGTGCCAGCATCCGGATAGTGACTGGTACTGAATATCCAGATAGAGCACTGACTGGTGGCATTATCTGGATAGCGGCGATATATTCAGCAGATAACTCCCAAAGACTGCCCAGCACTATCCACATTGTGCTAGGGCAGTCTGTAAGAAATCCAGTGGCACTATCCAATTAGTACCACTCAGTATCAATGGATAGCCCTGGCCAATGCCATTTATCCACACAGCAGGATTACGATCGGAGCCCTCACCGCCAACGCCTCAGCTAGCCTCACCCCCTACGCCTCAGCTAACCTCACCCCCTGAGGGCTTTACATATCCAAAATTCCTGCAAAAGGTCATGACTCAGCTATCATGCATGCCAGCAGACACACCAGACCTGAGGAGCGAAATGCTAGGCATCCACCAATACCTGGTTTCTTCTAGAATGCTGGTCTCCCTACCTGTTCACAAACTCCTTCAGGATAACCTGGTCAAGATCTGGCAAACTCCACTGCCCAGACCCACCTGCTCCTGGAAGCTAGAAACGAAATATCAGGTGCAATCCGACCCTGGCTTCACAAAACAGTAGCTTCCCCACCAATCTATAGTAGTGGAATCCACCCTGAAGCGATCTAAGTCATCACGCAACCATGCCAACATGCCTCCGGGAAAGGATCTCAAGCTCCTGGACGACGTTGGGAAGAAAGCATTCCAAGGAGCAATGTTATATGCAAAAATCACTGCCCACCAATTCCAGCACCTCGATACACTGCTGGAGAGCCTCAAGACCAGAATGGAATCTCTGCCTTCGGAGTCCAGACAGGCTGCCATGATGGCTCTGGAGGATCTTGCGGAGTGTAGCAAGCACCTCATCTGATCAGTGTTCGATGCCTTTGACACCGCCACCTACACAGCCAGCACAGCCATCTCTGCCAAGTGACTGGCATGGCTCAGGGCATTGGGTCTACGGGAGGACACTCATGACTGCACAGCAGAAGTCCCCTGCATGGGGGACTCCCTGTTTGGAGACAAAATCAAAGACGCAAAATGACATGAAGGAACATTGCACCACCCTGCAGACCCTCGCCGCTGAGGGCTTGGAATGCGTCTCCAGTAACTGGAAAGGGAACTATTACCAAAAACCCTACTCTTCCTCCAGATGTCACAGCTCCTACCCCAATTAGCAGACCCAATGCTTCAAACAGCAGCCTACCAGCTGTCCTACCAGCAAAAACACTGCCAGAAGGAGCGCAAACAGCAAAAGCAGAGCACCCCCACTTGTCGGCCAAGAGTATGTTCTATTTTTTGATGGCCTCTCCCCAACCAACCCACCAGTCGGGGAACGCTTCAGCCTTCCTGGATGCCTGGAAAAGCATAATGGACGAATTGGTCCTCACAACCATAGCAGATGGTTCTTGCATCCGATTCTTCTCCCCACCAATTCAGTAATCTCCCCCAAACAGAGAGACACCACAGAACCTTTTCCCAGCCATGAACGCAGAGCTGATATCCCTCCTAGAGGCCCGAGTCATAGAGCCTGTCCCACCAGAGGAACACAACTGTGGATTCTATTCCAGATATTTCTCTATACCCAAGAAGTCCGGTGGGGTTTGCCTTATCCTCAACCTTGGGAAGCTCAACAATTTCATCCTCAAGAAGAAGTTTTGGATGTACTCCCTGGGATCCATCCTGCCCCTCATCCAGACCAAGGACTAGTGGAGTGGAGTAGCAGCCTAAGAGACCAGGGTTTGATTCCCACTAGCACTCCTTGTGGTCTTGGGCAAGTCACATAACCCTCCATTGCCTCAGAAAAATCAAAGTTATCAATGTCCCTGTTTAATGTACATTACCAAGTTTAAGTTACAATGTAAGCCAGTTTGACTGAAATGATAAAGCAGTATAAAAAAACTGTAAATAAAATAAAATAGCTAACATCACTGGATCACTGGACATACATGTACCCATACACAGAGCGCACAAGCAGTACCTGTGCTTCTGTGTACTGGGCAACCACTACAGATACCGTATCCTCCCCTTTGGCCTCTCTCCAGCACTGAGAGTGTTCACCAAGTATGTTGCAGTGGCAGCCGCTCACCTTCGCAAACAGGGGATCTTGAGTTTTCCCCTACCTCGATGACTGGCTCCTCGCAGCCATGGAGAAGACCGTTGCCTTCTGTTGGCCCTGGGATTCCTGGTGAACAGTACAGTATCTGCACAGTATCTGGAGTTCACTGGTGTGGTCATCGATACCATCCTATTCAAGGCTCACCACAGTGGATACAGACCATCTCCTCACTAGCTCGGAAAGTCTCTCCTCTGACCAGGTCACAGCCCGGATGCTCCTACGGCTCCTAAGGCACATGGCAGCCACAACCCAGGTCCTACCTCTCACAAGACTTCACATGCATCAACCTCCAGTGGCACTTGTTCACCCACTGGAGACAACACTTGCAGTCCCTAGCCAGCCACATCCCTCTCAATGCTGGGGTGAAGGGGTCTATCACCTAGTGGACCCTCCCCAAAAGAACTTATTGGGGCACAGGCCTCTCCAGCAGCTGCAGCACCAACTCACCACCACTGATGCCTCCATGGCAGACTGGGGAGCCCACCTTCTACACCTCCGGATCTAAGGCTCCTGGGTGGAAGCAGCGTGAAACCATCACATCATACTCCTGGAGCTGTGGGCAATCAAGTATGCACTGAGAGCCTTTGACCACTGCACAGCGGACAAGACTATACTCATCCAGACAGCCAGCCAGGTAGCCATGTTCTATGTCAACAAACAAGGGGTCCTGCACGCTCTGCAGGGAAGCACTCAGACTCTAGCACTTCGCCTTCTCCAGATGCTACCTGCTTCGAGTCTCCTACCTACTGGGTGCAGAGAATGACCTCGCAGACCATCTGAGCCACCAAATGGACCCCACAAGTGGGCTCTCAATTCCCTGGTGGTGACATCGCTCTTCAGCAGTGAGGAACCCCACAAGTGGACCTCTTCACCAGCGAGAGCAACACAAAGTGCCCACGCTTTTGCTCAAAATGTCCCTCCACACACAGCCTCACCAGGGACTCCTTTGACCTGCACAGTGGGGGGGGGGGGGGGGGGAGACACTGTCACCAGTGTATGCCTTCTCTAATATCAAAGACTCTACAGAAAATCAGGCAGGACAAGGCTCTGCCCATCCTTGTGGTTCCCCACTGGCCAAGACGGGTATGGTTCCCCTATTTGTGCCATCTAGCCCTGGAGCCACTGTTCCCTCTAAGCTGTGTGCGTGCGCACACACCTTGCCAAGCGAGCGCACATACTTTACAACAGAGCACACAAAAATTACGGTTCTGATTCTGATAGAAAACAACACAGACATCTTAAAATTTAAAAGTTGTGATTGTAATTACTAGAAATTTTCCGCTTCATTTAGTAATCGTCTATTTTCATTTAATTTGATTAAAATCAATGTGGTGTACGAGCCTGTATTCTTTATCTTTATATGTTTATCTTTATTCACAACACTTGATAAACCGCCCAGGCCGAAGCATCAGGGCGGTGTACAATACAAAATGTCAGCTGCTAGAAGCAAAAAGACGGAAAAGAACTCCAAAAAACGACAGGACAGAAAGAGGCAGTCAAAAAAAGGTCGAGAACAGAGAAGGCCCAAGAAGGGACGGGGAGGAGGGAAAGCGGGGGAGAGAAGGGAAGGGAGGAGAGGGAAATGGAAGAGAGTCATGGGGGATGGAGGGCACGACTAGGGGATGAGGCACCATCAGCAGGGGGAGGAAGATCGAAAGCCTGACAGAAAAGGTGGGTTTTGAGGAGAGCTTTGAAGCGGGTATAGGACAGTTCAGTGCGGAGAGGTAGGGGAAGGGAGTTCCATAGGGCGGGCCCTAGGAAGAAGAAGGCGGAGTGGCGGGTAGATTCCAGGTGGGCCTGAGTAGGAGAAGGAAGGAAGAGACTGTTACCGTGGGTCGAATGAAGAAGGTGGGGAGAGGGTTGAAGATGAATGATGTTGGCCAGGTACTGGGGGGTGTCAGTGTAAAGAACCTTATGTGTGATAATGAGCAACTTGAAGACAAACCTGAACTTGATCGGAAGCCAGTGCAAGGTGAGGAGACACGGGGATACATGGGAACGTACAGGGGAGGAGGTGACAAGACGGGGGGCGGCATTCTGAGCTAGTTGGAGACGGCGAAGCTGGGAAGAAGGGAGGCCTGCATAGATAACGTTGCAGTAATCCAGTCGGGAGATTACCAAAGATAGGACGAGAAATTTGACGTGTAGTCAAATTTTAAAGTATATAACTCCAAGTGTCGTTATGTGGCACACAAAAATGTAACCTTCCTTCAAAAGCTGCACAGCTGATATTTTATGCGCACACAGCCTACAGAAAATTAGAGGGAACATTGCCTGGAGCCCCCCCCCCCCCCCATTTGGCTGCCAGTGGGACCAAACCTCATCACTCAGGACATCGAGGCCATGCTATACCCCAACCTGCCAGTGCTCGCCCTGACAGCCTGGAAATTGAAAGGGTAACCCTATCGACACTCAGCCTGTTGGCAGAAGTACAGCATGTCATTCTGGCGGCCAGATGCCCATCGACACAAAAATCATATAGCTTGAAATGGGAATGTTTCCACATCTGATGCGATGCATGTGGGTTGGATCCCATCTCCTTCCCGCTACCACAAGTCCTGCTTTATCTCACCACACTCTTTGACCTCAGACTCAAGACATTGTCAATCTAAGTATACCTCTCAGCCATAGCTGCCTTCTATGACTGACAGGGCGACATCCACATCTCCACACACCCATTGGTCACCTGTTTCATGAGGGGCCTGGCCAACCTGTGCCCACCAGTTCCGCCTTGGGACCTGAACAACGTCTTACAACAGCTCACACAGGACCCCTTTGAACCGCTGCTATCCACGCCACTGAAGTACATGGCATGGAAGACACTCTTCCTTATAACCTTCATCTCTGCCAGGAGGGCCAGCGAGCTGCTAATCCTGGTGGCCCACCCCCCATAAACAAAACTATCGCAACCGAGCCAGCCTCAGGAGCCCCCAATGCTTCCTTCCCAAGGTTGCTTCTCTGCTGTATCTCAACCAGATTATCGAATTACCCTCCTTTTGCCCAGAGCCCCATGCCTCACGAGAAGAACAGAGGCTGCACGCCCTCAACTGCATGCATGCTCTCCGCACATACCTGCAGTGCCCCTCAGGTGAGGGACACAGTTTTTTTGTCTCGTTTGACCCCCAACAGACCAGGTCGTCCTGTCACAAGAAGGACTCTGTCCCAGTGGATATCAGACTGCACTGAGTTCTGCTACAGCCAGGCAGGTAACCAGCCAACTTCGAATGTTTGGGCCTACCAGTTTCATGCCTTAGCCACCACCATTGCCAACCTGAACTCTGTACCCACTGCCGACATCTGCAAGTCCACAACCTGGTCCTCCATACACACCTGTTAGAGACATTACTGCCTCGACCATAAGGCACGCACAAACACCTCTCTCAGATGGCCTGTTCTTGCTGCCGCCACTCCCAGGACATCCCATGCCGACTGAGCTGAGGAAGGGGTGATGATGGACAGCAGTCTGATGGTTCCACCGGGACCATCGGTGGACGTGGTCATTGTTCTGTTATGGTTCCTGTTGCTTTTGCCTTTGTCATTGTACCTAGTTGCACTGTATTATACCGCCCGAGTAAGCACGAGCCCTCATCCTCCACAACTCCCGCAGCCAGAAGCCGCAGCTGGGGAGGCACCAGGTGTGGCTGACACATCCTGCTTGTCCAAGGAGAAAGCAAGGTTACTTACCTGTAACCGGGGTTCTCTGTGAACAGCAGGATAATTCAGTCACACATATCCTTCCCACCTCTCCTGGATGAAGACGCCTACAGGCCTCAGCCCGCCTACTTAGCGGCACCGTCAAAGCATGGAATGTACTGGGCCAGGTAGGGGTGGACCTGGGGGTAGGGCTACCTGGGCATGCTCAGAAAGGCTTGCTTTTCTGAGCTCTTGGAGAGCACTTTCATCTACAGCGCTATCGAATGACATCACCAGGTATGGCTGACCTTTCCTGCTGTCCACGAAGAACCCCCATTATGGGTAAGTAACCTCACTTTTTGAGACCAAAAAGACCCCTTATCAAATATCAGAAGAGATGTATTTGTGATTTTGCACATCATCCCCATAAGAAATATTTTATGCTAGGCCGATAAAAAGTATCACAATCCAATTTACATTCTTAGTGAGATAAAACTGCTCAGATCTAAATTCAGATTTTTCATCCTAAATCAGTTTCACAAACCTTTATTACTACAGAAGTGCCCCTGATGCTATTAAAATATGATCTGCAATCATTCAAACAAAACCAGATAACATGGATGTGAAAACACATGTAATCCCCATCACTAAACTAATCCAGCTGAAAACTGAAAATTATAATCCTCCTACAGACAGGCAGAATAAAAGTGGAAAACAAGTCCTGCGTATTCCTAATTAAGGCTGAATTTAAATTGCCTGGGAGAGTTTACAGGCAGTCCAGGTTAGGTCTCTACAGATTGCAGGAGGCAGATTTGTGAGAGAAAGGAAACCCGCTACCAAACTATAAATCTTTTAAGTTTGTTAGAAAGGACATTCTAGTAGACAATGAGGACAGGGCTCTCGGAAGTGGATGGCAGGCTCCATATAACTGTAAATTGTTGGGAAAGTATGTTTAAAGATGCAAATAGAGATAAAATCTGTGAAACTGAGGTGTCAGCTTGTTTTACAAACAAATCATCAGGATAAATTGAGGCATGAAAATGTTGTCCTTGTCATAATGGAATACAAATGGCCACTTACAATTTATTTATTTATTTATTTATTTGAAAACTTTTATATACTGCCACTTCCCAAGATCACTGGCGGTTTACAGAGAACAGTGGTGAAAAATACATGGAACATTATCCAACATTGCAACTATGTACAAAGAACAGTATAAACAAAAGTAATCATATACAGCTCATAACAGGAACCTTTGATTATTTAGACAAAGGTAATTATTTACAAAATTATAATAAAGATCTTGACTATTTACAGAACTGTGACATTTACAACCCGTGACATCAATCAGCTTTGGATAATGTTATTAAGTGAATGAGTATTTTGGTAGATTGATAGAATGAGCTATGGGGGTGGGAGGCCAGATCTGAGAATTGGCAGTAATATTGGGCGAATAAGTATGTTTTTAGTTCCTTTCTAAACATTTGGAGATCTTTTGTCTCCCTTAATTGGTCAGGGAGGTTGTTCCATAGTGTAGGTGCTACGTATGAGAAGGCGCTGTTGCTTGTTATTTGCTTTGTCTGTCTTATTGTATCTGGTACTTGCACGGTATTGAGATTCCTCCTTCTTAGTCTACTATCTGAGGGGCTATGGATAAGGGTAGATAGATATGATGGGGCGATGTTGTTAATTAATTTGAATGTATTCAGTATAATTTTATAATGTATCCTGCAAGCAATGGGAAGCCAATGTAAGGAGTATAAAATGGGAGAAATATGATCAGATAATTTAGCCCTGGAAATTATTCTTGCGGCAACATTCTGAGCCATTTGGAGTATATTTTGATTTTTCTTTGTTATGCCTTTAAGGATACCATTGTAATAGTCAAGGTGAGGTGTTATTAGAATTTGAGTAATGATCCGGAAGTTGTCACTTTCTATAAGTGGTCTAAGCTGCTGGATAGTTCTAAGCTTGTAGAAGATTATTCTGGTTATTTTCTTAATGTGGGAGCTGAAGCTGAGAGTTCTATCAAGAGTGACGCCCAAATATTTTATTTCCTGCTTTACTGGGAGGGAGAAGTTATGTAGCTTGATTTCTGGTGGAGGCGAGAAATTGGGGTTTCTTGAAGTAAACAGTATTTCAGTTTTCTTAAAATTAATGTGCATATTCTTTGAACGAAGCCATAGTTCGGCTTCGGCGAGGCAGGTTGAGAGGTTATCATAGTTAGGGTCATTTGTATTAATCGGGGTGTACAACATAATATCGTCCACATAAATGTGGTAATTTATATTATGTCTTTTAAAGATGGTGCATATCGGTTGCAGATATAGGTTAAATAATAGGGCAGAAAGTGATGAGCCTTGAGGGATTCCCTGTTCTTGTGGAAATGGTGGAGAGACATCTTGATCTATTTGTACAAATTGTGAACGGTCAGATATATATGATTTAAACCATTTGAGAGCTACTTCTTTTATACCTAATTGGGTAAGTCTTGAGATTAGAATGTTATGGTTTACACTGTCAAATGCAGCGGAAATGTCAATAAATACCAGTATGAAAGCTTGTTTGATATTGTCCATACCTCTGACAAGGGAATCAAGGAGGACAAGTAATAATGTTTCTACGCCGTGGAAAGGTCGAAACCCGTATTGGTGTTCATCAAGGGGAGTTGAGGTATCTATAAAATCTTGAAGTTGGGTTTGAACAACTTTTTCAATGATTTTAGTCAGGAAGGGGATACTAGCTATAGGTCTGTATGATGATGGATCTTTGTTATCTAGTGAGTTGTTTTTCAAAAGTGGGCGGATTGCTGAGATTTTGAGTTCGTTTGGTAGTATACCCTGTTGTAGGGATTTATTTACTATATGTAAGATGTAAGGGGCTAGTTCTAGTTTTGTTGTCTTAATCCATGCTGCTGGGCATGGGTCCAAGAGGGATGTGGTTGTATTAAGTTTGGTAATTATATTTAGTAATTGATTTCTATCTATGAGGTGGAAAGATTTCCATTCACTGAGGACATTTATTATTGTGGGAAAGGGATCAGGTACAGATGGTACATTTTGCTTGAGTTTGCCAGCAAAATAGTTTGCCAGTGTTTGGGGGTTAATAGGGATCTTGTGAATGTTAGTAGGGGGGGGGGCTTTAGATAATGATTTTATAATTTCAAATAGTTCCCTTGGTCGATTAATAGCTTTAGATAGGATTGTTGTATGATATTGTTTCTTGGCATTATTTGTAGCTAGTTTGTAAGAATTGAGGGTTGCAAAGTATAACTCCCGCAATTCTGGTTTTTTTTTTAGCTCTCCATTTAGCCTCTAATCTTCTGAGTTCTTTTTTATAATTATTTAATTCAGCTGTATACCATTTTTCAGATGTTTTTTTATGGGGTCTATTAGTTTTGGTAGGTAATGGTTTGGCAGCTGCTTCTATTGTAGTGTTCCAATTAGTCTTGTCAAGACTGTCTAGTTTTTTGTCCAGCTGAGGAATAATTGTTTCAAGAAACATTCCTGGTTTAAACGGTCAAAACCTCGGACTGTGATGTAATGTAGTGTGTTGACGATTAGGGGTATGGGGAATGTGAATGGAGAATTGATTAAGTGATGGTCGAACCATGGGATTTGAGTTATGCTAGGAGGTTTATATTGGGGTATTCTGGTTAAGTGTTCAGGAAGGAAAACTAGGTCAAGCGTGTTCCCTTTAATGTGTGTAGGGTAAGAGATTGTTTGTTTAAAGCCTATTTTGTCCATAGAGTCAAGGAAAGTTTTTGACTGGTTATTATTTAGAGAAGCCAGATTGAAGTCTCCAAGGATAATAT
Source organism: Ichthyophis bannanicus (assembly GCA_033557465.1). Classification (NCBI taxonomy): domain Eukaryota; kingdom Metazoa; phylum Chordata; class Amphibia; order Gymnophiona; family Ichthyophiidae; genus Ichthyophis; species Ichthyophis bannanicus. The sequence goes on along the minus strand of CM066034.1, from coordinate 556,527,565 downwards.
GAGGCTTAATCATGGAGGCTTTACATGCAAATTCTAGAACAGATGTTATATTTTGTGGGTCTGATATGGGAGGTCTATAGAAGAGGCAGATGGCTATGTTTTTGTTTTCTATCTTTAGTATACTCATGCCCTCTTGGTTACTACAAATGGTGGGTGAGCAGTTAAGTATAGTCTTTGCTATTATGAGCACTCCTCCTCCTTTCTTTTTATCCCGGTTGCAGTTGAACAGAGAGTATCCATTTACATTTAGTTGGTTTAGAATAATGGTGTCGGATTCGGTTATCCAGGTTTCTGTGATACAAAGAAAATCAGGCTTCTCATCTGTAATGAGGTTTGTTATGAGGGGGATTTTATTTCTAACTGATCTAGTGTTAATGAGAACAATTTTTAGGTTCTGAGATTGGTTATATGTTCTTTTAATTGTATCCTCTGGTGTTAATTTTATTTGTATTAACCTCTTAGTTTGACTTTTTAGGTTCGACTGGTGAAAGTATTTATAGGTGAAAGGGAGTGTGTTGTAATGGTTAGGGTATTCTTGTCTAGGGAGAAGAGGAATAATATGGATGTTAGCAGAATTAAGGAGATTCAGTGAGGTGGAGAGTGTATGTAGGTTGGGGATAGGTGTGAGTAGTAGGACACAAGAGAGACATAGGACATTCAGTAAAAACGAGGTTAGTGTCTTAGGCCTCATTTTGGTTTAGGTTAGTAGTTATAGAGTTGCAATTATGAAGTCAATAGGCTGCAGGGACTGAAACGGTTAGATTGTTTCAAGTGTACAGTGGGATAAATTGTAGCAGCTTCCTGATAACAATTTGCAAATTTCAGTTATGGATAATTAGCTTAGATGCTACATAGAAAACATTTGTTACATTTGTTGTGAACTATCATGCAATTAAAATGACAATTCATGCAATTAAAACGTACAATGGTTTTAAAGCAATGTTAGTTACCGGGTTAGTCACTTTAATGGTAGTTAAATAAAAACAAAATAGGAAAATAAAGGATAGCTTTTTATTGGACTACATAGTAACATAGTATATGATGGCAGATAAAGACCAGTATGGTCCATCTAGTCTGCCCAGCAAGGCAGAAAGTGTAGGTGCACTTGCCACTCCATGCAGGTCACCTCTCCCCATGCCTTTGTTTAGGGGTGTACCCACTGCTCCGTGTAGGTCACCCCTATTTGTTCAAATATGAGATAGTTATGCTTATTTTGATTTTATCCTGTTGCTATAAAGGGATCCACTATGTCTGTCCCATGCCATTTTGAATTCTGTCACTGTGTTTGCCCCCACCCATCTTGAGGGCATTCCAAGTATCCACCACTCGTTCAGTGAAAACATATTTCCTGACATTGCCTTTCAGTTTACCCCCTTGCAGCTTCATGTTATGCCCTCTAGTTTTATAGCTTCCCCGTCTTTGGAAGAGGTTTGTTTGTCCATTAATAATCTTTAAGTATTTAAAGGCCTGAATCATATCTCCCCTGTCCCTCCTCTCCTCCAGAGTGTACATATTTAGGTCTTCAAGTCTCTTCTCATAAGTCTTCTGACGCAGACTCCAAATCATTTTGGTCGCCTTCCTCTGAACTGCTTCCAGCCTTTTTATATCCTTTGCGAGATATAGTCTCCAAAACTGAACACAATATTCCAAGTAAAGCCTCACCAGCAACTTGTACAGTGGCATTAGTACCTCTTCCTTTCTGCTGCTAATTCCTCTCTGTATGCAACCCAGCATCCTTCTGGCTTTTGCCATTGCCTTATCACACTGTTTTGCCACCTTGAGATCACCGGAAACAATCACACCGAGGTCTTTCTCCTGGTCTGTGCACATCAATCTAAACTAAACTAAGAGCACGCAAGATGCACAATACCTCACGTACAACACCCACTCATTCCACACACAGCGCACACACCAACCCAGTAATAACATCCGCTATCAGATGTGCATTACTGAATGCCAGATCAATCAGAAACAAACTGAATACTATCCATGACCTTATTCTGGACTATAAACTAGACATAATCTGCATCACTGAGACCTGGCTTGATGACTCTGACCAGGTTGTTCTAAACCAAGTCACTCCATCTGACCTCTTGGCATTCAACTGCATCACAGCACAAAGGAGAGGAGGAGGAATCCTGATATTAGCCAGAAAAAAACTACATTCAAATTGATCTCTATCAGTAACTCGACCGAGTCAAGCACAATCACCATATCTATAAGTACCTCAGCATCTGCCTCACCTATAGGCCCCCTAGTGCCACGGCTGAACATCTCTCCACGGTTCTAGAAGCAATATGCGCATACAGCAGTCAGCACAAATCTATCATTGTACTAGGAGACTACAACTTAACCTCCACACCCACCAAAGAAGCCACAGCGTTCCTTAAGGCCATGGAATTACTAAATTACAGCCAATCGACACACCAACACACCAGCAAGGTACCACTCCAGACCTGGTCTTTATCACAATCCAACTGGTAGAACAGGGCAAAGTTACAGCCCCAGCAATCACCCCGGTCCCATGGTCGGATCATCATGTAATTGACTTCTCCTTGATCTTGGATAACCCCACTCCACTCACGGAGGAAGAGAACAAGCCAGACGATTCAGAGCATTTAACAAAGATACTTTTGTAAAGGAAACAATCCCACAGCTCCAACACGAGTGCAACACCCTCGACAAACCATAGAGGAATGGAACAGCATAATAGCTGAGGCAGCATCAGCTCCTAGCAGAGAAGGACCACACGTGCACAGGAGATCCAGTGCTCCCTGGTATTCAAATGATATCAGGGTTGCAAAATGCATACTCAGAAAACTGGTGAGGAAATGGAGGCGAGACAAGTCACAGGGCTCTATGGCCCAATACAGATCCAAGCAATTGGAATACAACAACTTGATTAATGAGCGCAAGCAACAACACCATACCAACTTAATCATGAGATCAGCCAACAGACCAAGGAAATTATTTAACATTGTGCAGAAGCTCACCAAGGACACCACCCAGCACTGCACCCACCACCTGGACCCACAGGAATTTGCAAACTACATAAAATCAAAGAACACCAACCAAACGAGCATCCCTCTCCCACCGGCACACAACCTCGGAATGACGAAACCTCAGCAAATCTGGGAGGACTTTAGCATACCATGAACACAGCAAATAGAAGACATAGTGAATGACCTTAACACAACTACCTCGCCATCTGACCCATGCCCTGTGGCATGGATCAAAGCCACTAGAAGCCAACTAACCCACTACCTCCACAAAATTGTTTAGGAATCCCTCCAGCAAGGACATATGTCGCAATCCCTGAAGCAAGCCATGATACGTCTGATCCTCAAGAGCACCACGCTAAGCCCCTCCGAACCAAAATCCTACCGCCCCATCTCCAGCCTACCATTCCTTACAAAAATATTTGAAAAGACAGTGCAAAGACAACTACAGGACCACATAGATTTGCATGCCCCACTAGACACCCACCAGCATTGCTTTAAACCGCAGCACAATGTGGAAACTCTGCTCACCTCCCTCTTTGACAATCTCCTAAAAGGCATAGACAAGATAAAGAACGGATTCCTGCTAGTGTTCATGGACATCTCAGCGGCTTTTGACACAGTGTACCATACCATAATGCTGCAACGCCTACAGCAGATTAGAATAAGTAAAAACACCCTAAAATGGTTTACCTCCTTCTTGAATGACCGGATGCAGCAAGTCAAATATGCTCAAAAGAAATCACAAAACCAAAACCCTCAAAAATGTAATGACACCAAGTAACATCAATATCAAAAAGTCAAAACATATAAAGAGCCCGGGAGACAGCAATCCAAACCCCAAAAATATTTCAAAAGGACCAAAAATGTGTAATGATAACAAACTTATTTTAATGTCGGGATCCGCCGGCAAGAGATGGGGAGGAGGAAAAGCTCCCCACTCGATGACGGCAGAGGCCTTTTGTATAGAGTATCAAAAACCAGAATATGAGTAGTGCAAATCACTTATCTAACAACTTGACAAGAGGGCAGCAAATATCCAAGCAGCGACATGCATGTTTCGAGCCAAAAGAGGCTCTGTATCAAGCTGTTTTCGAAAATGCACGCGCCCTAGAGACGCTGAAAACCCCAAGCCGTTAAAACACCAGGAGAAGTCCCTGTATGGCTGTTGTGAAAAGTGTCATCCTACGTCAGTAAAGACGTCATCCACAAAGGAATGTAAGAACTTTAATCACCGGAAAGTCCCATTCAGAAAAAACCGAATGAAGAAAACAAGGTGTGCGTAAAACTCACAGTCAAAAGAAATCACGGCAGTTCCCCATCACACAAGGGATACAAGGTTCAGCACTATCATCTATACTCTTTAATATACATTCAACCCATATGCAACGTCATCAAACGCCACAAACTACATTACCACCTCTATGCTGATGATATTATGGTATATGCCCCAATCAACCTACAATTACCTGACATGACAGCGATGACAAGATGCCTTGAAGACATGAATACCTGGCTCACCACTAACAAACTGACAGTCAACTTTGATAAAACAGAGGCTATGTTCATCACTAGAAACTCCACTTTCATTCCACCACAAACAATCAGCATTCTAAACAAAACTATAGAAGTGAAGGATGAAGTGAGGTACCTGGGCATTATCCTGGACAGAGCTCTGAACCTAAAATCTCACATTACTAAAATTGCGGCAAGAGCCTACCACCAACTGAGGATCATCAGAAAACTCAAACCAATCCTTAACCAAGACCACTTCCACACAGTTTGCCAAGCAGTCATCACCCCACTGCTTGACTATGGAAACTCATTATACCAAGGCCTCCCCCAGCAGATTATTAACGCACTTCAGATGGTGCAGAATACTGCAGCAGGTATCATCACAGGCACTGCAAGATCTGAACACATCACCCCCGTCTTACAACAGCTACACTGGCTCCCAATAATTGCAAGGGCTAAATTCAAAACAATCCTGAACATCTTCAAAATCTTCCACCACTGCTCGGCAGATGCGCTACAGGATATAATAACCAGCAACAGATCAAGAAGAACCAACAATGGCAACAGGATCAGCACACCCGCAGGTTATCACAAGACTAAGCAGGCAACATCTAAGAGAGCTCCCTCGCTACTGGCGCCTGCATTGTGGAACTCCTTCCCTATGGACTTAAGGACCCTAAATGACACCAAAGACTTACGCAAGACACTCAAGACCCTCCTCTTTACTGAGGCCTATGAGCAACCACCTTAAGTTGCCAAACACTAGATACCACCCAAGTGGCCCAACATCTACTTACACCACTTGGCCCCAACTACCCATACCCATACAGACTTATAAGCACATAGTATTTATTTTTATTTAGACAGTTTTGTATACCGCCTTATCCTTCAATAAAAGCGGTCACAACACAATTGGGGGATACATTTTTAACATGCGGGGATATGAGACACATACACTAATACTTACAGGGAACATGGGCAATGGAGGGTTAAGTGGCTTGCCCAAGACCACAAGGAGCATCTGTGGGACTAGAAACCCCAGTCCTTCCGGCCCAAGGTTGCTGTCCTCTAGTGGGATTTGAACTCCTGACCTTCCGGCCTGAAGTACTGTGCCCCAACCACTAGGCTACTCCTCCCTCGTATCCCCTCCTGTTAAATATATACCTCCTATTGTGTTGTGACCACTTTGATTGAAGGATAAGGTGCTATACAAAACTGTCTAAATAAATAAATAAATCTCTCGCCCCCTATTGCATACAATTCCCCTGGATTTCTGCTTCCCAAGTGCATTACACTGCACTTCTTCACATTAAATCTTAACTGCCAAGCATTAGACCATTCTTCCAGCTTTTGTAGATCTTTCCTCATGTTCCCCACTCCCTGAGGGAAGTCCACTCTGTTGCAAATTTTGGTGTCATCTGCAAAAAGAGAGACTTTTCCAATCAGCCCTTCAGCAATATCACTCATAAATATATTGAACAGTACTCGGTCCCAAGACTGAAACCTGGGGCACACCGCTAATTACCTTCCTTTCATCTGAGTGAGTTCCATTTACCGTCACCCTCTGTCAGTCAACCAATTTCTGATCCAGTTCATCATCCTGGGACCCATCCCCAAGCTGCTGAGGTAATTGATAAGCCTCCTATGAGGAACATAAGAACATAAGATATGCCATACTGGGTCAGACCAAGGTCCATCAAACCCAGTATTCTGTTTCCAACAGTGGCCAATCTAGGTCATATGTACCTAGCAGTTTCCCCAAGAGACACAAGTTCCACAATGCTTGTACTGGGTCAAGCATTGATATCTTCGGTCACTTCTTAATAATGGTTTATGGACCTTTCCTCCAGGAACTTGTCCAAACCTTTTTTAAACCCAGCTACACTAACAGCATTTACTACATCCTCCGGTAACAAATTCCAGAGTTTGATTACACGTTGAATGAAAAAATATTTTCTTTTATTAGTCTTAAATAGTTTACCCTGTAGCTTCATTGCATGTCCCCTAGTCTTTCTATATTCTGATAACGTAAACAATCGATCTACGTTTACCCGTTCCACTCCGTTCATTAATTTATAGACTTCTATCATATCTCCCCTCAGCCGTCTCTTTTCCAGGTTAAAGAGCCCTAACCTTTTTAGCCTTTCCTCATAGGAGTATCCTTCCATCCCCTTTACCATTTTGGTGGCTCTTCTCTGAACCTTTTCTAAAATCGCTATATCCTTTTTAAGATACGGTGACCAGAATTGCACACAATATTCAAGGGGCGGTCTCACCATGGAATGATATAGAGGCATTATAATATCTTTTGTTTTATTTTCCATTCCTTTCCTTATGATACCTAGCATTCTATTTGCTCTCTTGGCTGCCGCTGCACACTGGGCCGAGGGTTTTAACATGGTATCCACAATGACGCCTAAATCTTTTTCCTGGGTGGTGGTTCCTAATGTGGAACCTTGCATTGTGTAATCATAGTTTGGGTTGTTCTTCCCTAGGTGCATAACCTTGCACTTGTCCACATTAAATTTCATCTGCCATTTTGATGCCCAGGTCTTCCAATTTATCAAGATCCTCTTGCAATTTTTCACAATCCTCTTGGGTTTTAACAACTTTAAATAGTTTTGTGTCATCTGCAAATTTGATAACCTCACTCGTTATTCCACTTTCCAGGTCATTTATGAATATGTCAAAAAGCAGCGGACCCAGCACAGATCCCTGGGGTACACCACTATTCACCTTTCTCCATTGGGAAAATTGGCCATTTAGCCCTACCCTCTGCTTTCTATCTTTTAGCCAGTTCCTGATCCACAATAGTACACTGCCTCCTATCCCATGACTCTTTAGTTTTGCCAAAAGTCTCTGATGAGGGACCTTGTCAAAGGCTTTCTGAAAGTCCAGATACACAATATCAACCGACTCACCTTTGTCCACCTGTTTATTCACTCCTTCAAAAAAACATAACAGATTAGTAAGACAAGATCTTCCTTGTCTAAAGCCATGTTGGCTGTCTCCCATTAGGTCGTGACTATCTACATGCTGAGTAATTTTATTCTTTATGATGGTTTCTACCATATTTCCCGGTACTGATGTCAGGCTCACCGGTCTGTAGTTTCCCGGATCACCCCTGGAACCCTTTTTAAAAATTGGTGTTACATTGGCGATCCTCCAATCTTCAGGTATTAGAGATGATTTTAATGATAGTTCACAGATTACTAATAGCAGGTCGGCAATCTCATATTTCAGTTCTTTCAACACCCTTGGATGTATACCATCCGGCCCAGGTGATTTGCTACTCTTCAGTTTATCTAATAGTTGTAAGACATCTTCCCGATGTATCAATATTTCCTTCAATTCTTCCGCACCTTTAAATACCACTTCAGTCATGGGTAACATCCCTATATCTTCCTCAGTAAAGACTGAAGCAAAGAATTCATTCAGTCTCTCCGCTATCGCCTTGTCGCCTCTTAGTGCTCCTTTAACCCCTTTATCATCTAATGGACCAACTGACTCTCTCACAGGTTTTTTGCTACGAATGTACTTGAAAAGGTCTTTATTTCGTGTTTTTGCTTCCGCAGCAAGCTTCTTCTCAAATTCTCTCTTTGCCTGCCTTATCAATGCCTTGCATTTGACTTGCCAGTGCTTGTGCTGTTTCCAGGTTTCATCATTTGGCTCTTTTTTCCATTTCCTGAAAGATGCTTTTTTGGCAACAACAGCCTCTCTGACCTCACCTTTAAACCATGCTGGCAGTTTTTTTGACTTCCTTCCACTTTTCTTAAAGCGTGGAATACAGCTGGTCTGGGCTTCCAAGATAGTATTTTTCAACAACATCCAAGCTTGATGTACGTCTTTAACCTTTGCAACTGCTCCTTTTAGTTTTTTCTTAACTGTTTTCCTCATTTTATCATAGTCTCCCTTTCGAAAGTTAAAGGGTAGTACTGTGGATTTCCTTACTATCCCTCCTCCACTAATTAAATCAAAGGCCATCATGCTATGATCACTATTGCCAAGTGGCCCCAACACCCTTATCTCTTGCACTAGATCTGGTGTTCCACTAAGGACTAGGTCTAATATGGCTTCCCCTCTGGTCGGTTCATGAACCAGCTGCTCCAAGAAGCAGTCATTTATTTCATCTAGGAACTTTATCTCCCTAGCATGTCCTGCTGTGACACTGACCCAGTCGATGCCGGGGTAATTGAAATCACCCATTATTATTACTGCACTGTAACTTTTGCTAGCTTCCTTGATTTCTTTGAGCATTTCATCATCCATTTGTTCATTCTAACTCTCCCATCTTGTTTTTTAGACTTCTAGCATTTGCATACAAGCATTTTAGAAACTGTATTTTATTCATATTAATTTGGCTATTGGTAGACATGGGTAATTTGGGATCTTTAAGCTCTGTCTGCTCCATATTCGAGGGCATTTGGGCTACTTTACTCTTTTTTGGAACCTCTCTGCTTTTTGTAGTATCCTTCAAGGATACATTCTTCCGGACCATGCGCTCTTGGGCGACTGTCGGCTTTCCCCTATTATCTAGTTTAAAAGCTGCTCTATCTCCTTTTTAAAGGTTAATGCCAGCAGCCTGGTTCCATCCCGGATAAGGTGAAGCCCATCCCTTCGGAAGAGCCCCTCCTTTCCCCAGAATGTTCCCCAGTTCCTAACAAATCCAAACCCCTCATCTCTGCACCATTGTCTCATCCACGCATTGAGACTCCGGAGCTCTGCCTGCCTTTTGGGTTCTGCGCGTGGAACGGGAAGCATTTCGGAGAATGCTACCCTGGAAGTTCTGGATTTCAACTTCCTACCTAACAGCCTAAATTTAGCTTCCAGAACCTCCCTACCACATTTTCCTATGTCATTGGTACCGACATGTACCAAGACAGCAGACTCCTCCCCAGCACTATCTAAGACCTTATCTAGGTGGTGCGTGAGGTCCGCTACCTTCGCACCAGGCAGGCATGTTACCAGGCGATCCTCACGTCCACCAGCCACCCAGCTATCTACATGCCTAATGATCGAATCACCAACTATAACTGCTGTCCTAACCCTTCCCTCATGGGCACTTGGCCCTGGAGAAACCTCCTCGGTGTGAGAGGGGTTTACATCACCTGGAGGACAGGTCCTAGTTACAGGATCACTTCCTGCCACACCAGGGTGATGCTCTCCTGTCACGTGACCTCTCTCCTCCATGGCAACAGGGATGCTGCCAGACTGGAGGTGGGACTTCAGGATTATATCCCTGTAGGTCTCGTCTATGTACCTCTCTGTCTCTTATGCTTTCCAAGTCTGCTACTTTAGCCTCTAGAGAACGGACTTATTCCCTGAGAGCAAAGAGCTCCTTGCACCTAGTGCACACGTAAGACCCCTGAGTGACTATGAAATTTAAACTACAAGCTCTCTGCTGGATTCTAAATTTAACCAGAAAGCTCTCTTCTGTGTTTTAAATTGAAACTAAAAGTACTTTGCTGATGCTAGGCCCTGAGTGACTATGAAATTTAAACTACAGCTCTCTACTGGGTATGAAAGGTACCAGAAAGTTCTCTTCTGTGTTTTAAATTGAATCTTAAACTGTTGCTACTAGGCCCTGACTGATTTAACAAAAAATAGTGGGTTCACAGATTAATTAGCTTTAAAAGAAAAAAATTCCTTTCAGAAAAATTCCCAGAAGTATATACTCACAATTTCAGATTTCTCTCCAGAAGTAACAGCCCCCCTTTCTAGTCCTTCTAGTATCAACGGCTTTGTTGAAATCAAGGTAGATCATATCTATTGCATGCCCTTGATCTAGTTCTCTGGTCACCCAATCAAAGAACTCAATCAGATTTCTTTGGCAAGTTCGTCCTTTGGTAAACCCATGTTGCCTCAGATCATGCAACCTGTTGGTTTCGAGTAAGTCCACTACTCACTCTTTCAGGAGCGCCTCCATTACTTTTTCTGCCACCGAGGTAAAGCTTACTGGCCTGTGGTTTGTCACTTCTTCCCTATTACCACTTTTGTGGAGAGGTACCACATTAGCTCTTCTCCAGTCCTGTGGAACTTCTCCTGTCTCCAAGGATCTATTAAAAACATCTTTTAAAGGCCCTGCTAGAACTTCTCTGAACTCTTTTGGTATCCTGGGGTGTATCCCATCTGGTCCCATAGAATTGTCCACTTTCAGTTTTGCAAGCTGTTTTAACACATCATCTTTTGTGAATGATGTGGTATCTACTCCATTCCCATTTGTATATTTGTCAATCACAGGTGGTCCTTCATCAGGATTTTCTCTAGTGAAAACAGAGCAGAAGTATTTGTTTAGTATTTTCAATGTCAGTTTCCATGAATCTGTTCCCAGCAGTTTGGAGTCCTGCAACTCCACCTCTGATTTTCCTCCTCTCCCGAATATACCTGAAAAAGGTTTTGTCGGCACACTTCACATTTTTAGTCATCTGCCTTTGATTTTGCTATCCTTATTGCTCTTTTTGTCTCTTTTTAGTTTGATTTTGTATTTTTTTTTGTGTTCCTCTGTTTGCGAGCTTCTGAATTTTGTGAAAGCTGTGGGGGTTTTTGCCTTTATTTGTGCAGGCACTTCTTTGAAGAACCAAATAGGTTTCCTTTTCCTCTTGTTTTTATTTTATTTCCTTATGTATGTATCTGTTGCACCTTTTATTGCCTCCGTTAGTTTAGTCCATTGCAATTCCACTTTGTTATCCCCTCCCACCCTCCCAACTCCTCCTTCAGGTTCTTAACCATTTTACTGAAATCAGCGTTTTTGAAGTCAAGGACCTTGAGCTTGCTGTGATTGGATTCCATCTTGGCTTTTATCTCAAACCACACTGTGTGATGATCGATGCTGCTCACATGGGCACCCACCTGGATATTTGACATGCCATCTCCGTTGGTGAGCACTAAATCCAGCACAGAGCTCTCTCTGGTCGGTTCCATCACCATTTGTTTAAGTAACGCAACTCGGAATGCATCCACAATTTTTTTACTTCTTTCCAGATTTGCAGAAGGAACACTCCAATCCACATCGGGTAGATTAAAGTCACCCAATATGATCACTTCCCCCTTCATGGCTATCTTTGCAATATCAAGAATCAATTCGCTATCCATTTCTTCGGTTTGAGTTGGAGGCCTGTAGACCACACCAATATGGATGACAGTGCCATCTCCTCTTTCCAACACAATCCAGAGCGCTTCTTCTTTTCCCCATGTCCCCTGCATTTCAGCAGCTTTAATACTGCTTTTGACATACAGGGCTACTACTCCTCCTTTTCTACCCTCTCTCTCTCTTCTAAATAGATTATAGCCAGCTATGGCTATATCCCATTCATGCGACTCGTTAAACCATGTTTCTGTAATGGCCACAATGTCCAAGTCCATTTCCATCATTAGGGCTTCCAGATCAGGAACTCTGTTGGCTAGGCTTTGAGCATTTGTTCACATTGCTTTCCAACATTTGCTCAACGGCATGCCTGCCTTTTGCATGGATTTTGTTCTACACACGCCTTCCCGCTTGCCATTGATGTGTTGTTCAAAAGTGTGGCTGTTTCCAATGTTGTTTTGCTTTTGCTGGGAGTGACATACTGAACTTGTCCTTCTCCATCTGTCACCCCCTTTCCCTAGTTTAATTGCCTGTCCACATACTGTCTGAATTTTTCACTTAGGATCCTTTTCCCTGCGGCGGAGAGATGTAGTCCATCAGTGCAGTATAATCCATATGTTTCCCCAGTCGCCTATATATCTAAATCCTTCTTGTTTGCATCAGTTTTGGAGCCATGTGCTGAAGTTGTTTATGTGATGCAGCCTTTCTGCCCCCTTACTATGAACAGGTAGAACTTCTGAGAATGCTATAGTGCTAGCAATGGGCTACCAAAAAGACCACATTCTAGTGGAGCCTCCCACATCACGCTCAAGTGAGAATGTCACCCCTTTAGGGCTTGTGGTGGTCATTCACAAGCGTTTACTCAATATTTATTTATTTATCATTTATTACAATCTTTTATATACCGCGCTATTTGGTATCAGCGCGGTTTACATGAAACAAAATAATCAGAACAAACTATTCTGAGTTTACAGAGAACAGGTATACAAACTTGGGTAACATGGGGGAACTATTTACAAATATTATTTACATACAGTCGTTATGATAATGACAATGGACACTGATCATGATATCACACTGAGAAAGTTGATGAGGTTGACTGATAATTATGGTGTAGCTACTTTGTTGGTGGGATTTGGCTTGCTGTATTGCTGGGTGGATAGTATTTGAGGAACAGGTGATATTTGAGTGCTTTCTTGAACTGGGTTAGGTCAGTAATTGCACGAATGTCTGATGGGAGTGCGTTCCAGCATCTCGGGGCGCAAAATCTAGATGCACTGTTTGCCGTTGCCTGGGTGCATTTTGTTAACGCTTTCGGGATTATTAGTGTGTTTATTGCTGTCGGTCTTCTGGATCTGTTAAATGGAGTGACGTGAATGAGCTCCGTTAGTGAGGAGGATGAGAGACCGTTGATGGCCTTGAAGGTAAGCAGTAAGGTCTTGAAAACGAGCCTTGCATGAATGGGGAGCCAGTGGAGCTGCTTAAGGATGGGGGGTCACGTGCTTGTTTTTGGAGGCTCCCTGAAGGACTCTCGCTGCAGCATTCATGGCGAGTTGTAGGGGGTTAATGGTAGACTGTGGGAGGCCTTGTAGGATAGCGTTGGCATAGTCAAAATGCGGTAGAATTAATGCCTGGTATATTGTCCTGAAATCTTCTGGATCTAGTAAGGAGCGCAGATGCCGGAGAGATCGGATCTTGAAATAGACTGCTCTTACTATGTTACCTATGTGTGCCTTCATATCAAGGCGCTGATCCAACGTAACCCCCAGGTATCGAATTGTAGGTTTTGTTTGAAGTTCTGCTTCTTTCACTCTTACATGGGGAGGTGGGGTGAAATTGTGTTTTTTTGTGATGAATAGCACCTCCGTCTTCTTATGTTGAATACGGAGGTTTTGGGATTGGAGCCATTCAGAAACTGCGTCAAAACATTCTGTCAGAGGGGAGAGGTTCAAATGCTCTGTAGAGAAAGGCGTGTAGAGTAGGATATCATCTGCATATATCAGGCAGTCCACATTGAAGGATCTGATGATATTATAGATGGGCTGCATGTATATGTTGAAAAAGAGTGATGATAGGGAGGAACCTTGCGGGACCCCCTGGCTTTGGTGGAAAGGTTCTGATGCTGCTGCTCCAGATTTTACCTGTTGCCATCTACCAGCCAGATATGATCTACACCATTCCAGAGCCTTGCCGCAGATGCTCTTCTCTTTTAGTCGTTCCAGGAGAAGGTTGTGACTTACTGAATCGAAAGCTGCGGCAATGTCTAGGAAGACAAGAACAAACCCTTGATGGATGTTGTCGATACCTGTGATTATGTTGCTGAAGAGGGTAGTAAGGAGGGTTTCTACGCCATGAGACTCCCTGAATCCATGTTGGCAATGGTCTAGTGGGGCAGCGGAGTCTATGTGATCTTGTATTTGTCTCTGTACCTCTTTCTCTATTAGCTAGGAGAGGTATGCTGGCTATAGGTCTATATGAGTCAGCCTTCTGGGGGTTTAGCTTGGTGTTTTTTAAAAGAGGTCTGATCGAAGTTTGTTTGAGGGCTGTAGGGAACAGACCAGTTGTGAAAGATAGGTTCATAAGTTTTGTTATGAAGGGACTGAACTCGTTGCGTAGCTCCTTTATCCAGAAGGCTGGGCAGGGGTCAGTTTGTGCCATAGTGGTATTGAGAGACGTGATAGTGTCCTCGACGTGTTTCCTGGATGGCGTGGAGAACATAGACAAGGACATTGGGCAGGTTGACTCTTGTGAAGTGACCTCTGACACCTTATCTGTCTGGAGAAGTTTAGACTGAAGGTAGTCGGCGAAGTCTTGTGGGTGAATCTCATCTTTGTGTTCTGGGGATGGTTCCTTAGATAAGGTCTTGACTAAATTGAATAGATCGCGTGGCTTGTTCAGTGATCTTTTGAGTGTGTCAGTGTGAAACTGCTTCATTTTCATCGTGATTGTATCTCGGTGGATCGCTAGGTGGAGTTTGTAGGCTGTTTGATCCTCTATGGAGTGCGATCGGAGCCATCATTTTTCAAGCCTCTGTAATTATGTGAGAGATGACCGCAGCTCAGGGGAGTACCATGGTGCAGACTTTCTTTTCCATAGGATGTTGTTAGGATTAGGACGTTCAATCTCTTGTCCTCTCAATCCTCATATTTTCTTCAGGTAGGAGAAAATCCATCCACCATCTGCTGGAGACAAAGAAATACTGAGGGACCTCTGGTGGCTAAAGCGGATAGAGGCATGATAGTGATGCCACTGAAATCTGGGCTTTTCATTGGTTCTTTTTCTCCACCAATCTGCTGGTAGGGGAATACAACTCACTTGTCTGGATTGATCTAACAGGACAATATGGAAATAATATTTTTTGTCACTCTGCATTCACACTCTGGTACTCTAGCCCAAATATTCAGTCACTTGAGTCTATTTTCCTTTAATACAATTTATCAAAATAGCCTCCACATGTACTTCTTGAGCATTTCATTAGCACTTCTTTATTAAGTTCTTCAACCTTGACACAGCGCTATGTTTCGGAAGATACTTACACCAATCGTCCTACTTCAGGGATAGCGTAGTTACTCACCTGTAACAGGTGATCTCCGGGAAAAGCAGGAATTTAGTCTTCATATATGGGTATCGTCGGTACCGATGGAGCCTGTGTGGGAATGCTCCCCAGCATCCAAAAGGAAAGCTTTTGGTAGCATCCCACAGCGCCTGCGTGCTGCCTTCCCGCCTTTCCAATTGTCCCTCTCCAGTTGAGTTTATAGCTGAGACAAAAGAGAGAGAGAGGGAGAGAAAGAGAGAGACACACACAACTCCTAGGGGAGGTGGGTGGGTTGTGAAGACTAAATTCCTGCTGTTCCTGGAGATCACCTGTTACAGATGAGTAACTACGCTATCTCCAGGAACAAGCAGGAATGTAGTCTTCACATATGGGGACTCCCTAGCTGCAGATGCCAGGGAGATGGCCCCAGGAAGTTGTCAGCCCTTGCAAAAGGGCCCCACTTCCCCCCATGGATCTCTGGCATCCTAACAGGGACGGTGGGTAAGAGTTGATTAAGTCTGAAAAAAGGTGTTGAAGAACAGTTTGGCCAAACAAGGCATCCCGGTGGGAGTCCTTGTCTAAGCAGTAGTGGGCTGTGAAGGTATGTACCGAAGCCCAAGTAGCTGCTCGACAGATGTCGTCGATAGACACAGAGTGAAGATAAGCCATTGAGGCTGCCATGGCTCTCACATTGTGAGCGACGACATGGCCTTCAACAGGAAGGTTCTTACTTTCATAGGCAAAGGATATGCACTGTGCGATCCAGTTGGACAGTGTTCTTTTGGAAACTGGAAGTCCCAAATGACTAGGATCAAAAGCAACAAAGAGTTGAGAAGAGTTTCTCTGTTGCTGTGTCCTTTGCAAGTAAAAGGCCAAAGCTCTTTTACAGTCCAAGGTATGAAGGTTCCTTTCTGCACTGGAGGCATGAGGCCTCGGAAAGAATACAGGAATGTAAACTGCTTGGTTTAAATGGAAAGGTGAAACCACTTTTGGCATAAAGTGTGGATGAATCCTAAGAACTGCCTTATCATGGTGGAAACTTGTATAAGGAGGATCAGTCACTAACGCTTGCAATTCACTGATGCGAAGTGCTGATGTGATTGCAATGAGGAAGATGACTTTCCAGGAAAGGAATTTCAAAGATGTAGGGGCTAATGGTTCAAAGGGCAGTTTCATGAGCTGCCCGAGCACCAGATTTAAGTCCCATGCCACCAGTGGTGGCTTAATGGGAGGCTTTGTTAAAAGAAGGCCTCTCATAAATCTCCCTTTGAGAGGATGAGAGGAAATAGGTTGTCCACTTAGAGGCTTGTAAGAAGCTGCAATAGCACTAAGATGGACTCCTACTGAATTTGTCTTGAGACCCGCATTTGACAAATGAAGGAGATACTCCAGTATCGATTCCAGAGGTATCGCAAGAGGGTTAAGACCCTTCTGCGAGCACCATATGGTAAACCTTTTCCACTTAAAGGCATAAGAGCATCTTGTGGAGGGTTTCCTAGAAGCATGAAGGATATCCTTTACCTGTTGGGAAAGGTTAAGATCCTGAAGTTCTAGGCTTTCAGCAACCAGGCCCTGAGATGCAGAGACTGGGGATTCGGATGCCACAGCATCCTGTCCTCTTGGGAGAGAAGATCTGGAGCGGATCCCAACTCCAGATGCGGAGCTTGAGAGAGATGTATGAGCAGAGGGTACCACGTTTGCCGTGGCCAGCATGGAGCTATGAGGATCATATGATCTCTGTCTCTCTGAAGCTTGAACAGGGTTTTGGGGATGAGGGGAATGGGTGGGAAGGCATATAGGAAGTCCTGACTCCAGTGAAGGAGGAAGGCGTCCCTTGCCTGACAACATCGAGCCGGAATTCTGGAACAGAACCGGGGAAGTTTGGCATTCAGCGGACTTGCAAAGAGGTCTATGTCCGGGTTTCCCAAATCTGAAATATTTGGGCAACCTGGTCTGCATGGAGAGACCATTCGTGTGGAAGCAGAACTCGACTCAGTTTGTCTGCCCAAGAGTTTTGAATGCCTGGAAGATACACCGCAAGGAGATGAATCTGATACTCTCTGGTGAGGGCCCATAGTCGCAAAGTTTTGTTACATAGCAACAGAGAGCCTGTTCCGCCCTGCTTGTTCACACAGAACATGGCTACCTGATTGTCCTTTTGAACTAGGACTGTCTTGTAGCTGAGCTGGGCGTGACATACTTGAAGAGCAAAGAAGATTGCTCTGAGCTCCAGGAGGCTGATGTGAAGACAGGCCTCCTGTGGAGTCCAGGTACCCTGGGTAGAGAGATTATGCAGGTGGGCTCCCCATCCCACCTGTGATGCATCAGTTGTTAGGGTGGCTTGGGATAGGGGTTTGCTGGATA
This sequence comes from Ichthyophis bannanicus, assembly GCA_033557465.1. NCBI lineage: Eukaryota > Metazoa > Chordata > Amphibia > Gymnophiona > Ichthyophiidae > Ichthyophis > Ichthyophis bannanicus. The sequence goes on along the minus strand of CM066034.1, from coordinate 556,510,068 downwards.
GGAGACCCCACTAGAAGGTTTCTGGGTGATTGCCACTATTGGAGGGATGAAATAAGACGGTCTGAGTTTGTTATTTTGTCCGACAGGCAACCTGAGGCCTGTGTTCACTGAGTGGATAAAGTCCACTGGGCTGCTCGCATATGGAGGTGAGCATAAGGAACCACATGCACGGTGGATGCCATGTGGCCTAGCAATTGTAGCATTTCCCGAGCAGTGAGACAAGGTTTGAGCACTGCTTGGGAAGCTAGTTGTACTATGCGAAGACAGTGGGGCTGCGGAAGGAAAGCCCTGGTCTCTCTAGTATCCAGATGAGCTCCTATGAACTCTAGGGACTGAGTGGGAGCAAGATTGGATTTTGGGAGGTTTATGACCAGCTCCAAATACTGAAGGATTCGCATTGTGTGAAACAGAGCAGAGCTGACTTCGGGCACTGTAGGGGCTCGAATGAGCCAGTCGTCTAAGTAAGGGAAGATGAATATTCCCAGAGTGCGGAGAAATGCTGCTACCACAGCCATGCATTTTGTGAACACTCTTGGCACAGAAGCCAGGCCAAAGGGAAGAACCTTGTATTGGTAGTGCTTTCCTTGAAAAAGAAATCGGAGGAATCTCCTGTGATTTGGATGGATGAGAATATGAGTATATGCATCCTTGAGATCTAGAGAACAAAGCCAATCCTGACTTTGAAGGTATGGCAGCAGAGTTCCTAGAGAACATTTTGAACTTCTTTCGGAACAAATATTTGTTCAATTCTCTGAGGTCTAAAATGGGTCTGTGTCCTCCTGTTTTCTTTGGAATAAGGAAATAGGGGGAGTAGAACCCTGTACCCTGATGGGGAATGGGTACTTCCTCTATTGCTCCTTGAGCAAGGAGCATTGTGACTTCTTGACCTAAGAGATTGTCGAGAGAGGTCTGAGAATTGAAATGTCTTATAACTGTAGGAGGGGGCAGGCTGTGGAAATGAAGCTTGCACCCCTCTCGTACAATGGACAGAGTCCAATTTTCTGCTGTTATTTGGTACCATCTGTGGGCAAAATGACATAACCTGCCTGGGATGGTTAAGGATTCTGGACCCTTCAGGGGCAGGAAGGCAAAGTTCTCTAGAAAGGAGTCAAAGCCCCTGAGGAGACTGAGCCTGCTGAGCTGACTGAGTATTTACAGCTTTTGGCTTCTTTTGTTGTCTAGGTTGTTGCTGCTGTCCCTTTTGGGCAGTCTGACCTGGACGGTGTCCCTGTTGGGTATAGGAAGGATAAAACTTCTTATTATTATTGAAAAATGGTTTCTTAGAGGATCTTTTCTTTGCAGGATTGGCTGTAGATTTGGACAATCTATCCAATGTGATATTGTCAGCATCTATTTCATTAGCCTTCTCCTGCCAATTCCTGCCAAAGAGATTTTCTCCTGTGCAAGGATTATTTCCTAATTTATCTTGTACCCAAATTTCCAAGTCAGATGCCTGAAGCCAGGCGATCTGACATGCACCAATGGCAATAGCAGAGGTTCTGCTTATGCACTCAAAACAGTCAAAGGCTGCACGATTAACAAACTTGGAAACATCCTCAGCATGTTTGACAAGAGTGAGATAGTCTTGTCTTTTGTCATCAGGAAGAAGGGGGCTCATAATCTCCAAGTCCCCTGTGACCTCTTTAAGGAACATTCCCATATACAAGATATAGGAACTGATCCTAGCTGAGAGTATGGATGCATCGACGACCAAAGGCAACGAGAGTCCTACATTCACGACCTGGAGGATTAGATGCATGTCTCTTTGCACTTTTCATCCTTCTCATGGCTGATTCCACCACCATTGAATGGTGTGGTAATTGAGTTTTTTGAAAGCCAGGACAAGGTGGAACTCGATACATGGTATCGAGTCTTCGAGAATGAGGAGATGAGGTGTTTCCCACATCCTTAGCATAAGGTCATGTAAGATCTCATGAATAGGAAGAGTAGCTGCCTCTTTGGGAGCCTTAGGGTATTGGAGGATTTCCAGCTCCTTTGCCCTAAGCTCTTTTTCAGGAGCTACTGTGATGGAGACCGCGGGCCACATCACAGATAAAGTCCTGAAAGGACATATCCTCTGGCGGAGACATTCTGCGCTGAGGAGAAGAGGAATCTTCGGGGAGAAGTGCTTGAATGTCTTCAGACTCATCCGAGGATTCAAAATATCTCCGATCCCGGTGATTGTGCAAAGCATGGTACCAGTATTGATCAAAGTTGGTATCAGGTTGTTCAGGTACTGATTTGTCGATGCCGAAGAGAGACGCATGACTCGGTATGGGTGGTATACCCGCCGATGTCAATGCAATCGGTACCAGTACCGGTGTCGGTACCGGTATCAGTTGAGGTTCTGAAGTGGTTTCAACAGTACCGAAGCCATGAGAAGAACCGCTAGACTGCGTGCGAAAGGAAGGAATCTCTGGTCTATCGATGCTGCGATGCTTGGGTGTCGGTACCGGTAGAAGCGGCCGGAACCCCAGAGCATGGCGCCAGTAGTTCTGCCGAGGTTGAGGCCTCGAGAACATCCTGGAGCCCCGTTAGTGCTTTGGAAGCCGAAGTGTTTTGCCGGTGAAAATTCCTCAAGGGCAATGCCAGGGGCATCTCGATAGTTAGAAGAAGATCTACCCTTTGAGGACCGGCTAGATTTATGTTTAGTTACCTGAGATCCAAGGGAGGAAGATGAAGCCCTGGAGGATGTCGATGCAACAGACGCCGCATCTGAGGGAAAAAGGGTGCTAAGTTTAGCAGCTTGGTTCTGCCGGCCCCTTTTTGACATCATTCCACAGGAGAGGCACTCTGAAATAGAGTGGTCAGGACCTAAACATTTGAGACACCAATCATGGGTGTCGGTGACGGACATGGTACTGCCACATTTAGAACATTTCTTAAAACCTGAAGTAGGTTTTTCCATTTTTAAGGAAAAATTGGGCCTAGTGCCCAAAATGGCGCCTAGCACCAAGGAAAAAAAGTTCCTGAAATTAAACCACCTCAGAAACTATAGTTTGTTTGTTTGTTTTTTAGAAGAAAGAAAGAAAGAACTGGCGGTACCGGTATAGTGTTGAGGGAAGGCAGACGCGACCACAAAAACAAAGATTAAAGACGAAATTTTCTGCGGTGACAGGGTATGCGACCTGTCGGTCGCAGAAAACGAAGAACTGGAGAGGGACAGTTGGAAAGGCAGGAAGGCAGCACGCAGGCACTGTGGGATGCTCCCAAAAGCTTTCCTATTGGACGCTGGGGAGCGTTGCCGTGCAGGCTCCGTCGGTACCGACGATACCCATATGTGAAGACTACATTCCTTCTTGTTCCTGGAGATATAGTCGTACACTCAGTATTAAATTCACTTATCTTTGAAGCACAAACTCATCACTGGCACAATTGCTTTCTTCAAAATAAAAGCTTTTTATGCAGCCTTTGCACCATGGAATCTGCCACTGCTTCGTGTCTGATGTCATCCTTCCAAATCTGATTCTATTTGTTTTTTTAAGGCGGCGTAACTCACAGGGTGAAACTGCTGAATTGTAACCAATCAAAAACCTTAACACCATCACCATAGGCCTGAACAGATGTGAACAGACTTAACTATTCTCAGATCATCCTCTCTTCAGTTTCTCTCACTCTCCAGATGTCCAGTTAGCTGAACTGTTCTGCTACTATCACTCCTCTTCCACACCCTGCCCTTCACTTTTCAATGAATCTTCCCCTCAGCAGTGCACCCCAAACCATCTTCTTCTATGTTTACTCACCTCCTGAACCATACCATGCATCTGATGAAGTGGACTCTGATCCTCGAAAGCTCATGCCTCAATAAGTTGGTAATTCTAAGGTTCTCTCTCTGCCTCTGACATTTCTTATCTTGCTTGTCTCCTTTTGTTCTGGTTTTGCAATATCTTATGCATTACTTTTTCTCAGTCATTTCATTTTCTTTCACTCTCACTTTCTTTTCCAAGATTCCATCTATCATACCTGTCTTCTCACCCCTAAACCTCTCTCCACTTTCCCATCCCTCTCCATGACCACCTCTCTTTCCATCTGTTCTTACTATCAACCCCAACTTGTTTCTTCACCTTGCCTATGCCCATCGTCGTCCTTATTTCCAAGAGTGCCCCTTTTCTCCCTCTAGGCTGCTTTGTCTTTCCCTGTATACAATTTCTGCTGCGTGCCTCTTATCTCCTAGTACAAAAATTATACACTTGTTACTCTCTTCTCCAACTTACTTTCTCCCTATAATCCTCTCTCCCTTTTCCGTTACCCTTTCTCTTTCTTTCCTCAGTTGATTCTCTCATTAACTCTTCAGCTATTTCATGCTCTCCATCCTCTCTTTAGCTTGGATAGTGGCAGTAAAAGTACAGCAACAAGAAGCAAGCAGAACAGGAACACAGTGGCATGTGCCCATCATCCCCACAGATGCTCCTTCATGTTCATGCTTTCTTTAAAGACAGAAAGCACACATGCTAGGAGGAACACCTTTGAAGACTATGCCCCCCACACTGCACAAGGATGGAGGGGTATGTCAGAGTTGCATGGGGGTCTTCACTTCAGGAGCCAGCAAGGTGAATTACATCAACCATCACAGTATTTTCTTTTCTATTGTTTCTGAAGTGGCTCTCAGAGGAAAAAGGGAGAAAGAGAACTAAGATACTTGCTTGTGACAGGTGCTTACTGTAGACAGTAGGATAAATCAACCAAAGTGCAGGTATCATCAAATGCTGCTGACACAGAATTTGCTGCAAAGCAGAAGACAATACTAGAAGGTTCTTACAGCTACGCATATCACTTGCTGCCTAGCTGTCATTGTGCGGAAACCTGCTCAGTTGTATGTAAATGCTTATAAAGCAGTTCAGCTCCAAAAAGTGAAGACCCTGTTGTCCATAAAGTACACCTGTTGCAAATAAGGAGGACAAACAGGATGGATAACACAGGTACACTACCAAAAAACTGCCTCCAGTTTTGCAACTGATTCCTATAGATTTTGGGGTGCTGAATCCAGGAAAAATAGCCAAAATGTTCCATCACGTCACGTTTTCTTGCAAAATTAGATTTCTTACCCATATAAGGAATGTTCACATAATTCTTTTTTAGCCGACTGCAGTTTATTTTCTTGGCCCAAAATAGAGGTTGTAATGGTTAACTAACTAGAAACACTCCCTCTTGATATTTTAGAGTGTTTTGTATTCATTTTATACATTAACAGGACAATTGGGAGGCGGGGGGCTAAATCCAGTACTCGCGCTGGCGCATGTTCTTTCCTGTTCGCCTCGCCTCGTTCGCTCGCTCGCTCAAACACGGTGGTTGCGACATGAACGTTCCTGTCAAATTTCAGTTTCTTGCAAGTTCATTATTACCTTTTGTTTGCTCAGTCGTAATCCAGCTTTATTCCGAAGTGGTTCACTACAGTTGTAGTTTGCAGTGCTGTGTATTTGTGATGGCTCACAGAGCCAGAGGTTGCGTCAACTCTCCGGACAGTTTTTGTTTTATTTGTGGGGAATATACCGTGAAAAAGCGGCAGAGGAACATTTCTGCATTTATTAAAAAAGTATATTTCGCCTATTTCGGTTTGAAGTTAGGCGATCAAGACAAACCGTGGGCTCCTCACAAAGTGTGCAAGACATGTGAGGAAGATCTACGCTTATGGATGAAAGGTAAAAAACAAGCATTTCGTTTTGGAATACCTATGATGTGGTGTGAACAAAGAGACCACAGCAGTGACTGCTATTTTTGCTCTTGCATTGTGAAGGGATACAACTTAAAAAATAAGAACGTAATAAGTTACCCCAACCTTCCCTCAGCAATTAGGCCTATGCCTCATAGCAACGAAGTACCTGTGCCTGAACCACCAAAATCTTTGGATCATATTTGTGTGGACGGTTCTGATCATGATGAGACTCATCAGATGGCTTTTCCCGATGAGTCCAGTACTTCCGAGTTTGAAACTGAACCAGATCCGAAACCTGAACTTTTCTCTCAAGCTGAATTGAATGATTTAGTCCGGGATTTAGGACTCCCAAAAGATGCTGCCCAACTGCTAGGTTCTCGGCTTAAACAGAAAAATCTATTGTCACCAGGAACAACTTTTTATTGGTACCGCAACCGCGAGACACAATTTTTGAAGTATTTCAGCAAAGAGGAAGATTTGGTATTTTGCAACGATATATACGGAGTGATGGAAAAGTTTAAACTCAAGTATGATCCTGCTGAATGGCGGCTGTTCATTGATTCGTCAAAAGACAGCATAAAAGGTGTTCTTCTTCATAATGGCAACACATTCGCTTCAGTTCCTATTGCTCACTCTGTTATTCTCCAAGAAAAATACGAGAATTTGGCCCCGATTCTTCAGAAGATTCGTTATGATGAGCATAAGTGGATGATTTGTGGAGACTTTAAAATTCTATCCATGCTATTAGGGCAGCAATCCGGTTTCACCAAATATCCCTGCTTCCTTTGCTTGTGGGATAGCCGGGCCCGCGACCTACACTGGGGGAAAAAAGTCTGGCCAATTCGGGAGTATTTGAGACCCGGTGAGAAAAATGTTCTTCATGAGAGCTTGGTACCTCGTGATAAAATTCTATTACCACCTCTCCACATTAAGTTGGGTCTCATTAAGCAATTCATCAAGTCCCTTCCAAAAGATTGTGAGTGCTTTCGGTACCTTTGCTCAAAGTTCCCCCGTCTTTCCGAAGCAAAGCTAAAGGAAGGAGTGTTTGTTGGCCCTGATATAAGGAAACTCATTTCAGATGGAGCATTCGCTGAAACGATGTCTGAGAAGGAAAAAGAAGCCTGGGATTCCTTCAAGGATGTTGTTCTCAAATTCTTGGGGAACAGGCGGGATGAGAACTATAAGGATATTGTTGCCAGGATGCTCAATGCCTTCAAAGAACAAGGCTGTAACATGAGCCTGAAAGTCCATTTCTTGCACTCCCATGTGAACTACTTTCCCAAAAACTTGGGGGCGTACAGTGAAGAACAAGGTGAAAGGTTACACCAGGACATCAAGGATGCAGAGAGAAGGTACCAAGGAAGATGGAACACCACTATGATGGCTGATTTCTGCTGGTTGCTGCTGCGGGAAACCCCAGATGAAAAATACGCCAAGCAGCGCACCAAGAGAAGCATTCGGGGGAAGAAGAAACGGGCCCACCAGGAGATTGATTGACCCAAGAATGACTTTAAAATCTAAACTGTGTTGACAAATATCGTGTTTTTACTAAACTTTGAAATAAAAATTTGCTAGTTATTACCACAGTGTCGGATCTCATTTATTAGAATTTTATTTTCACACCATCGGGTGTTTGTCTTCATGTATTGCAATGGTGCAGTTTGCGTTTTCTATTCTTACATACATACCTGTACAACATTTTTTGCACATTTCTTTGCTTTGCTTTGTGTCTAACCTCGCTCTTATATGCTCAATGTTTGTGCACATGTATGTGGCTGTTTTAAGTGCAGACAATTTTGCTACCATCACAGTGTGTTTTGTTGACATTACTCTATTCTTATGTGCTGCCTTGTTACAATTTTCTTTATTCTTATTTGAATAACTACTAAACAATTAGTATAAAGAATTCATCCAAGAAACTTTTATCTCGATCGCACTCAATCTGAAACGTTCACCTCAAACTGCTAACCCAATGTAGCAAAAAATCTGTACGTGATGGAGCAAATTGGTTACCAGATTTGGATTCAGCGCACCAAAAAACGTAAAAATCAATCGAAACATTAGAAGCAGTTTAAAAAAAAATTTTTTTAGTGTACCTGTGTAATTTATTATTTATTTACATTCTCTTATATACCGCGCTATTCTGCATCAGTGCGGTTTACATTGAACAAACTGAAATTACATTGAACAGGGCATTATAACTTGGAGATAACTATTTTTTACAGGGAACATGGGCTATGGAGGGTTAAGTGGCTTGCCCAAGACCACAAGGAGCACCTGTGGGACTAGAAACCCCAGTCCTTCCAGCCCGAGGTTGCTGTCCTCTAGTGGGATTTGAACCCCTGACCTTCCGGCCTGAAGTACCTTGCCCCAACCACTAGGCCACTCCTCCACAAGTCACGCATGTGGAAATGCCCAAGTATGGGTTGTCTTTCAACAAAAGTAGGAAAATGTAAAATCAAGGCGGGGGGGGGGGGGGATATTCAGGGCCAGTGCAAGGACTGGAGGCGCCCTAGGTGAGCCCTCCATCCTGCTGTCCCCGCTGCCTTCCCCTCCCTCCCCCAGTGCCCATAGCCGTCGCTCATGCCTCTCTCCAGACCGATAGTGACGGCAACTTAGTAACATAGTAAATGACGGCAGATAAAGACCAGTATGGTCCATCTAGTCTGCCCAGCAATATGGCAGGAGTAGGTGCACCCCTTCCCATGTCTTTTAGGGAGTAGGTGCACCACTACCCATGTCTTTGCTTAGTGGTGCACCCACCAGGAGCAGGTGCACCCCTCCCCATGTCATCTTCACCCCTCCCCATATCTTTGTTTGTTTGTTTGTTTAGGGGTGAACCCACCGCTCCTCCCCCCATCGCTCTATGTAGGACACCCCTATTGAGAAATTAGATGGTTCAGTTTATTTTTTGATTTAATCTTGTTGCTGTAAAGTGATCCACTGTGTCTGTCCCAGGCCACTTTGAATTCCGTCACTGTGTTTGCTCCCACCACCTCCATCAGGAGGGCATTCCAAGCAGGGGCGGCTCAAGGCAATCTGCTGCCTGAGGCGAAGAATGAGATGGCGCCCCCCCCCTTAGAGGGGGGCGGGGCTTTTTCAGAACTCCAATCGGGGACTGAACCAAACCAAAAAGCCAATTAGATTATATAGAGGAAATGCAAGATGTTTGCACATAGGGCCATATCGAGCTACAATCGCGCTCTGTGCGACTTGCAGCTTGGGCGCGCACCCCCTCCTCCCCCCAGACCTCCGTCCAGTGCTGCCTGCTCTTTCCCTGCTGCTGCCGCCCTCTGTTTTTTTCATGGCAGCACCGGCAGCAGGGAAAGAGCAGGCAGCGCTGGACGGAGGTATGGGGAGGAGGAGGGGGGCATATGCTCGATCTGAAAGTCGCTGGCACTTAAGCAGATCTGTCCCTCCATGTTCTGACATCGCGTCGGAGGAGGGAGGGACCAGACTTGCTAAAAATGCTGCGAAAAGGCTTGGGGGGGCACATTTTGGCTTCCTGCTATTGTCCTGCTAGCGGCAGCAGGGCAACAGCAGACAGCTAAAATGTGCCCCCCCCCCCCCAAGCCTTTGCGCCCTGTGCGGCTGCACCGCTTGCAAAGGGCTAGGTAGGGTCCTGTTTGCACACCAAGGAACTAAAAGAGAGCAAGAATCAACAGCACAGTTTCTAAAACTAAATTATAACTCATTTTTATTTTGCTGTTATGAACTGCGTTATGGTTCTTGCTTTTTCTTTTTCAACATATATTTTGCATCCACAGTGGGTACAGAGCAGAACCAGGACATTCACCCACAGAACTCAATATTTAAAAAAACAAAATCTGATTCTGATCATCTCACTAACAACAACAACCACTACTATTCTCCAGTACCAGGCATATTGTGAACTAATACAAAACCCTACAACAAAGAGCAAACCTACCATACCATACCAGCACAAACTTCCAAAACTCACATAAGGAGCCCATCCAAAAAGGCGTCACTGTAAATACTGCAGTGGGCCCTGGAACATCCATACACCTATTTGAAAAGCTGAAACAGTCAAATTACTACAGTACAGTATAGATCTTTATGTACAAACTCCATGTTAACAGAACACCTGAACTCATTCACACACTCGCAATATGGACCCTCACCAAGTACAGAATAAGTAACCATAATCTAAAGTAAAAATAAAAATATGTAGACAAAATTTAAACTGAAACCCCAAGAAGCCAGAGTCCACATGCAGAGCAACATAAGATAAATAAGAGATGCAGTTCCCCAATACTGTGTAAAATATAAAGATAGCACAAAGTCCAATCACTAAAATGAAATAAAATTATTTTTTCTATCTTTGTTGTCTGACCATTTTATTCTCTGATCATGCTGGTCCCGATATGAGGCTTCTGCTTTCCTGTCTTCTTTTAGCTCTCTTTCTGTGGTCTATGGTCCATCTGTCATTTCTTATCTCTTCTTTTGTTTTCTTCGCTTCTTTCCATCAGCCTATTTCCAGTCCCTGTAACTCTTCCCAGTATCAGTCCCTTTCCAGTCCTCCCTCCCGGTACCTTCCAATGTTAACTTGCATTCCCATGACTGCCACTGGTGTCCATTCCCTTCCAGTCCCTCTCCTTCCGCATTGTCCAGCTCCTTCTAGTCCAAATACCATGGAAGCCCCTCTCAGATCCACTCCCTTCCAGTCCCATTCTCCCATCCCCTCGCATCAGACCATTTGTAGCCCTAGCCCCCAGTTTTCTTCCAAGGCCAGAAGCTCTATCCTCCCCTCCCCACCATCAGCCCATTTCCAGATGGCCCCCCCCGAATTAGCTCACTTCCACTGCTAGTCCCCCCTCAACCCCATTACCAGTGCTAGCCTCCCCTAATCAGCCCATTACCAGTCCTAACCTCCACTAATCAGCCCACTTCCAGTCCTAGCCTCCCCGATCAGCTCATTTCCAATGCTAGCACCCTCAGTCCATTACCAGTCCTACCCACCCATCAGCCCATTACCAGTCCTAGCCTCCCCTAATCAGCTCATTTCCAGTGCTAGTCCCCCCTCAGCCCATTACCAGTGCTAATCTCCCCTAATCAGCCCATTACTAGTCCTACACCCCATCAGCCCATTTCCAGTCCTAGCCTCCCCGATCAGCTCATTTCCAATGCTAGCCCCCCATCAGCCCATTACCAGTCCTAGCCTTCCCTAATCAGCTCATCTCCATAGCTAGTCCCCCCTCAGCCCATTACCAGTCCCAACCCCCCTTGATCAGTCCATTCCCAGTCCTAGCCTTCCCTAATCAACCCATTACCAGTCCTAGCCCCCCCTGATCTGCCCATTACCAGTGCTAGCCCCCCCCATCAGCCCATTATAATCCTAACCCGCACTCTCTCCCCTTTGTCTAGTACTTGTCCCCTGTCTCCCCCTTTGTCCCCCATTTCTCACCTTTGTCTCTCCTTATCCTCCTCCTGTTCCCCCTCCTTCCACCTGCACCTCTCATCTGGCGGTGACGGGGGCACGATGGCTGTTTTAATTTTAGATTTTGCCGCCTCTGCCCAGTCTCTGCCTTCCCGTTGCGGTTTTTTCCTCAAGAATGCTTGCAGCAAAAATAAAAAATAAAAGGTGGCAGGAAGGCAGAGGCAGGGCAGAGTCGGCAAAATCTAAAATGAAAACAACCAGAGTGCTGCCACCGCACAAATTAACCTGATTGCTTGCAGCGATTAGGCTGATTTATTCGATGCCAGTTGTTCCTGTTGGATGAGAGGGAACTCTTGTCAGTTCCCTTCCAGCCCCCTCCCTCCATACATATATCCATGTCAGCCCCCCTCCCTCCCTCCATACATCCATGTCAGTCCTCCCTCCCTCCCTCCATACATTCATGTCAGCCCCCTCTTCCTCCCTCCATCCATGTCAACCCTCCTTCCCTCCATGTCAGCCCCCCTCCCCTCCATGTCAGCCTCTCTCCCTCCCTCTTAGCCTCCCTCCCTCCCTCTATCAGCCCTCCCTTCATGTCAGCCCCCCTCCCTTCCTCCCTCTATCAGCCCTCCCTCCATCCATGTCAGCCCCCCTCCCTCCCTCCATCCATCCATCCATGTCAGCCCCCTCCCTCCATCCATGTCAGCCTCCCTCCCTCCATGTCAGCCCCCTCCCTTCCTCCCTCCTTCCATGTCAGCCCCCTCCCTCTCTCCTTCCATCCATCCATGTCAGCCCCCCTCCCTCCATCCATCCATGTTAGCCCCCTCCCCCATATTAGCCCCGTTGCTTATTCTCTGCCCCCTCCTCCCCTCTCCCCATGTCTGCCTGCTACCGCCCTGTGCTTTCTTCTTCTGCAGCTGCGATTCCCTGTCTCTTAGGGAACCGCGGCTGTGCCGGTGCAGCCGTTGCACAGCCTTTAAGTCTCTCGACGGGCTCCGTGCAGCATTGTCCCGCCTCCAAAGGAAGTGGTAAACAACTTCATTTGGGGGCGGGACAATGCTGCCCGGAGCCCGTCGAGAGACAGGAAGGCTCCGCAACGGCTTCACCGGCACAGCCGCGGTTCCTAAGAGACAGGGAACCGTGGCTGCAGAAGAAGGGAGGCAGCAACTTGTAAGCTTTTTTATTTTTACTTGAAGGCGAAGTGAGGCGGCTGTTTTGGGGGCATTTGCCGCCCTCAAAACTGCCGCTTGAGGCAGCCGCCTCACTTCGCCTCATTATAGAGCAGCCCCTGATTCCAAGCATCCACCACCTTTCAGTAAAAAAGTATTTCCTGACATTGCCTTTCAATTTACCACCTTGCAGCTTCATGTCATGCCCTCTAGTTTTACAGCTTCCCCGTCTCTGGAAAAGGTTTGTTTGTTCATTATTACTCTTTAACTATCCCTGAAATCATGACATAGCACTTACCCTCTGTCTCTGAGGCTGCATAGTGGTTTCTTTTTTTTTAAATTTTATCTTTATGCAATTTATACAAAACAAAACACAAGAATAATCTTGTACAGAAATTGAGCACAACAGAGAAATAAAAATACATCAAAGCAAATAATATAAGCAAACGCCAAACATAACATAACCATCCTGCCCACAAGGAGATAAGGAGACGCACAAGTAACATAAAAAAGCAGTATATAAAGGAAAATTAGTTAAACAGTCAGATTATCAAAATTCAACGGAATATCGGGTATAGGATCGACAGGGGTGTTCAAACGTTGGGCATTCTAGAAGGCCAGGAAGTAGGAGGACTCATAAAAAATATAGGAAGCAGAACTTAATTTAATCATATACTTGCACGGGTATTTTAGGAAAAAGAGTCGCGGTTTCATTTTATTCAATCTGCTGCTTTGGCACCCCTCCCCTCCCCGCCACAGACTTCTGGTTTATACAAAACCAGATGTCCAGAGCCGAAGAGGCAGATTGAATAGAATGCAACTGCGATGCAGCCCCATAGACAGAGGGGTAAGTGTTGTGTTGCAGTTTCAGGGCCAATTGCCACCACTGCCGGCCCCAGAGAGGAGTGCCAGTGGCGGCAATGAGTGCAGGGGGAGCCCCACAGAGACGCAGCACTCTAGGCGACCACCTAGTTCACCTAATATTAGCACCAGCCCTGGGGATATTCAAAAGCATTTATGCGGTTTGCCATTTAATATCCTAATAGCAAGCGCTTAGCATCGGGGCTTTCTGGGGGCGGCACTGCGGGTTAATCAGGCAGCTGCAATATTCAGTCACTGCCCTGTTAACTCTAACCGGCTAAAGTTAGGACAGCTGAATGGCTTTCCTATCTTCAGCCAATTTTGCAATCCGGCCAGCGCCTCAATATTGCCGCTGACTGGATTGCAAAACTGCAACCCGGGTAACCTGAATATTCAATGCTGGGACCTGGATATGGCCCCAGCATTGAATATCCGGGGCAAATTTAAAGAGTCTAAATAATTTTGAAAATACTTGGCACTAGAGATTCTATAATCATTGCTATACATAGCAAAAAGGCAATAGGTAATATTCTCACAATTTAAAGGATCTCCCGTCCTCAACAAAGGATGCAGCTTCAAATGTTTTAACTCTTCAAAATAATATCTTTGTTACAAAGTCTTTTTGATCAGCATGGTAAACCAATTAATAATTTAAATAGTATTGATTTCCATAACCAGGCAGACAAGGGTCTGCATCACAATGACCCCTAACAAAGTTAGAAATAATCGAAGCACACTCAGAGGAAATATTGGTTAATATTAGCCAAATTCTATTCACAAGAACACTCTGTAAAGAAAAAGCATTATCCTCAGCATCATCCAAAGAATTTGAGATCTCAATATCCCATTGCCTTTATCTTACTTTCCCCTCTAATTTCTCCTAAATGGCATCAACTGTGTCAGAAAAGAAGGTGGTTAATTGATCCATACTGGGGGTTTTACAAGCATCTCTCTCTTCAGCAGCATTATGAGATAAGCCCTTAAATAATTCTTTAGTCGCATTTTCTCCCGAGGCAATGTTCCTCGCATAATATTCTTTTTTTTAGGTTGAATTAATTTTCATTCTTATACAAATTCAAATCTGACTTCCTCTATTTGCTGTCCATTTTCCACAGTTCAACTTCCTCTCCATTAAAGACTCAGAAAACCAAGGCAAAGACTTTAACTTCAGTTTTAAACAGAAATGTGGCATCAAACATATGACCTGCTCAATTAATAGTTTCCGTCTATATTAAGAGAAAGCCCAGAATTGACATGGTCAGAAGAAAATTCTTAACCATAAGATTTTCCTGATTTTCTAAAATCAACTAAAACCATACCCCACTGAAATTGAAGAAAGCACAAGATTAGGATCTCTCTCAATATCTTCAATGTATCAGGACCTGCTCTTAGATCCCCATAACATAGAATCACATTGTTTTCATGCTTTGACCTCACAGATGAGAATAAAATCTCTATTCCTGGCCTAGAAATTTTACTGAAAAGAAAAGAGCAGGGTCCAGTATTGATTGATTAATGTACAAAGTGTTACGCGATTGAAGGTTGTGCCCGCCCAGTAAAGGTGAAATGTGATGGTGTGCAGGGGCAATAGAGTAAAAAACAAATCTTGAATAAAACCCTACATGGCCATGTTTTGGTGAACAATTGTCTGCATCAGGGGAAGATTTGTCTCTGCTGCATAATGAAAAGAAAAACCAGCAAAGTGATTATGTCAGCCACATCAATGTTTTTTCTTTTTATTATAAAGCATTGAGATAAATCTGTCCCTGATGCAGGCAACTGTTTGCCGAAACACAGCCGTGTCAGGCATTATTCAAGATTTGTTTTTTACTCTATTGCCCTTGCTCTTTTCTGATTTTCTTTGTGGGGGTGTCCCTGTGTCATTTGCGTTTTTGTTCTAGAAATTTTACTGTCCTGGGTCAAATTAATCTGCCTGTTAAAGTGTACTGCCACACAATCACTCTTCACCTTTACTGGGCAGGCAAAACCTTCAATCGCATAACGCTTTGGACATAGATCAATCAATACTGGACCCTCCAGGTCTGTAAGCCAAGTTTCAGTTATAAAAAAAATAAGCTTATGCCCTTCTCTTCAATGCAATCCTTCATAATAGGAATGAATTTGGCTGACTGCCGCTAAAAGAAACTATTACACCTGTGGGAATACTATGCAATAAAATTTAAAATTCTGCCAAAAATTTAGAAAATTCTACACATGGTATTTTAAAATTCTGCATGCTTTATTAGTAAATTGTGTGCAGAATTCCCACATCATAAAGCCTAAGTCCTCCTGTAGGACCTGAAATTCCCCCTGCTTTTTTCTCCTTACCTCTCTCGCTCCAATCACAGTTCTCTCTCCAACCCCCAAGCCTTCCTGTCCCCCCCCTGTTCTCTCTTCCTTTAACTTCTAGCAGGATCCCTACTGCTGTCTGTCCCTAAGGTCTACCCTCATGCACATACCCCTAACTTCATCTCCTCTCCATGCACCAAACTTTAGCTCTCCCTTACCTCTCCTTCTTTCTTCCCAGACACATACCTCTAGCTTTCTTTCTCACTACCCCCCTAAGCATACAGTCATTTCCAGCCCCCAACCACCCCCCTCCTGACTCACAAACAGCCCATCTCCTGCCACAGCCATCTCACAGACTCACCAGTTGCACATCTCTAGCCCCCAGCTACCCCTAAAAAAGACACCCTCAGAAATATTCTATGACCATACAAAATGTCCCACCACTAAAAAGTAGTTACTCACCTGTAGCAGGTGTTCTCTGTGGACAACAGGAATAGGTCCTCATCATGGGGTGATGTCCCTGACAGAACCTTGCATGGGAATGTTCCCCAGCTTCTAATGGAAGCTTTGGGAGGCTCCACCACACCTGTGTGCCTCCTTCCTGCCATCTTTTTCAGTCTGATAACATAGCTGTAGCATAATACAACTCTTCGGGAAGATGGAAGGGTTGTGAGGACTTATTCCTGCTGTCCACGGAAAACACCTGTTACAAGTGAGTAACTATCTTTTCTCCGTGGACAAGCAAGAAGTAAGTCCTGATGCATGGGATTCCCAAGTTACAGGCTACTGAAAACTGAGCAAGATGCCGAGAAGCCCAACAGGGGCAACATTAAACAATGAAACTCTAAAACCCAACTATGTACAGTGAGGGAAATTCTCACTCCTTTCTGCTCTGCTTTTTGTTTTGATAGCCTGGATAGACAGAAGGGCATTGGGAGGATGGAGTTGGATTCAAGTACCCAAACAGATGCTGGAGTACAGATTGGCTGAAGTTGCTGTCGCATCGGAAATCCCCATCCAAACAGTAATGAGATGTAAATGTGTGGACAGAAGATCACATTGCAGCCCTGCAGATCTCTTCCATGGAGTCTGAGTGTAAGCTGGCCACCAACGTAGCCATGGCTGATCTTCTGAGCCGTGACATGACCATCAAAGGCTCAGGCCTGCCTGGGCATAAGCGAAGGAAATGCAGTCTGCTAGCCAAATCGAAAGAGAGCATTTGGATACGGCAGCCCCCAACTTGCTGGGGTTAACAGAAACAAAAAGCTGGACGGACTGTCTAAGGTCCTTTGTCCGCTACAAGTAGAAGGCCATGGCTCATTTGCAGTCCAACAGGTGCAATGCTGTCTCCCTCTTGTGGGCATGAGGCTGAGGAAAACAATATTGGCAGCACTGATTGAAATGAAAATTCAAAACCAACTTTGGAAGGAAATAAGGATGAGTATGAAGAACCACTCTATTTTGATGGCATCTTGTGTACTGTGGATGAACTACTAAAGTTTGCAGCTTACTTACTCAGCATGCTGAAGTGACAGCAACGAGAAACAAGACCTTCCAGGTCAAGAATTGCAGCGAACAGGAACTGAGTGGCTCAAAGGGAGCTTTCATGAGCTGAGTCAGTACCACACTGAGGTCCCAAGCCACAGCGGTGCAGTTGTACGGAGGCTTCAAGAGGAGCAGCCCTCACATGAAGCGGACAACCAAAGGCTGTACTGAAATGGACTTTCCTTCTACACCACGATGGTAAGCTCCAATTGTGCTGAGGTGAACCCAGACAGAATTGGATTTAAGGCCCAAGTCAGAAAAGTGTAGCAGATACTTGAGCAGTCTCCATGTGGGATAGATGGAAAGATTTAAGGCCTAACCCTCACGCCAGACAGCAAACCTCCTCCACTTACAGGCAATAAGACCTTCCTGTCGAGGCCCTCTGGAAGGCTAACAAGACATCAGTGATGTTGTCAGGCAGATTGAGCTCAGGACTAGCCTCTCAACATCTACTCGGTGACCGCCAATGACTGAAGGTTGGTATGTAGCATCCACTCGTTACTTTGCAATATGAGATCTGGTGCATGGCCAAGCCAGAGGGGTTCCTGAGTGGATAGTTACATCAGGAGAAAGAATCATGGCTGTCTGGGCCGATATGGTGCGAAGAATCCTACTTTTGTCTGTTTGGAATTTCAGGAGAGTCTTTCCTATGAGAGGTATTGGAGAATAAGCATACAGGAGACTCTTCCCCCAGTGCAGGAGGAAAGCACTGGACAGCAGCTTACCGTGAGAACTCACTCTGGAGCAGAAGTGATCCACTTGGGTGTTTTGTGAATGGTGAATAAGTCTATCAAAAGAGTGCCCCACTTCCAAAGATACAGGCCGCCACATCCCTGTTCAGCATCCATTCGTGCAGATGAAGGACACGACTTAGTCTTTCTACCAGTGTTTTGGTCTTCTGGCAGATATGTGGCTCTTGGCTCCATCCTATGAGTGATGGCAAACTTCCACAAACTAATTGTCTCCCCACACAGGAGATATGAGTCTCTGCCCCCCCCCCCCCCGCTTGCTGATATAGAACATAGTGATCGATCATCAGTCTGTACGAGGACTATTCATTTGGAAAGCTAATCTCAGAAGGTCTGCAGAGCATTTGCTATGGCTCTCAACTCCAAGAAGTTGAATTGGTGAAGACTTTCATGAATGAACTAATCGCCCTGAATGCAAAAGCCATCGAGATAAGCTCCCCATCCCAATTTGGACGCATCTGTCATCAATAGTTTCTGGGGCAAAACCTTCTGGAAGGGGAGACCTTTGAGCAAGTTCTGAAGAACTGTCCACCAATGCAGCAATTGGACCAGGGGATTGTGACATACACCACAGACGACCCTTGGGCTTGGGCCCACTGAGTCTACAGAGTCCATTGAGTCTGCTGCATTTGAAGATATGCCAAGGTTATAACATGCACTGTGGAGGCCTTGTAGCCTAGGACAGTTAACATCTTGTGAGCTGTCAGTCACAAGTCAGTTGAGTGTCCTATACCAAGGGTGTCAGTTTCTGGAGCCAGTCTTGAGAAGGAAAGCTTTCATCTGAGTCATATCGAGAATAGATACTATGAATTCTAGCTGCTGGACAGGCAGAAGGTGGGACTTGGGGTAAATGAACAAACTACAACAGCTACAACATGAAAGGTCAAGTGTGTTGACTCTCAAACTCCCTCTGGGGTGGTACTCTATCAGCCAATCTTCCAGGCAGGGGAAGACAAAGATTCCTAGTTTCTGAGGTAGGCTGCTACTGCAGCCAGATATTTTGTGCTGAAAGGCAGCACTTGATACTGAAAGTGTTGTCCTCTCAGGACAAATCTCAGATATTTGCTCTGTGAGTGGGATGAATCAGTATGTGGGTATACACATCCTTTAGATCCAGGGAGCATAGTCAATCTCCTTTTCGAGGATAGGGAGCAGGGTTTCCACAGAGCCCAGAAAAATCATCTTGAACATTTCTCTGACCAAGTGAGCTTTAAGATCCCTGAGGTCCAGGATAGGAAAGAATCCCCCCGCCACCCTGTTTTTTTGAAGATCAGTAATAAGCTGTTGTTAAGGGCCGTCAAATCGGTGTCAACTCATGGAGACCCTCTAGATAGTTTACCTAAACTGTGTTTGATCTTCAGTCAGGCAGCTCATCGTTGATAGAGAGGCACCCATAGCTGTTTTTGTATTGATCTTTCTCATTACTGGCTCTCCTCTTTTTTTTTTTTTTAAATTATTTATTTAACTTTTTTTTTTTTATACCGCTTTATCATTTCAAGCAAAGTGATTTACATTGTAACTTAAACTTGGTAAACATACATTAAACAGGGACATTGATAACTTGGATTTTTCTGAGTAATGGAGAGTTAAGTGACTTCTCCAAGGCCACAAGGAGTGCTAGTGGGAATCGAACCCTGGTCTCTGGGTTCCCAAGCCAGTGCTCTAACCACTAGGCTACTCCTCCACTTTTGGTTGACCTTGTACCTTGCCAAGCATGATGTCTTTCTATAATGATCTCTCTCTTCGCATTATGTGTCCAAAGTATGAAAGTTGAAGTCTTGTCCTCTGAGCTTCTATAGAAAGCTTAGGTTTGATCTCCTGTAGTACTGCCTGGTTTGTTCTTTGGGCAGTCCATGGTATACACAGTATTTGTCGACGGGCATCAATTTTCTTCCTGTCTATCTTCTTCACTGACCAACCTTTGCATCCATATGACGTTATTGAAAATACCATGGTTTGAACAAGTTGAATCTTTGTATGCAGAGAGACATCTCTGCTCTTGAGAATCTCATCCCATCATTTCTTTATTGATAGTTGATCCAAGTAGGTTAACATTGTCAACTATTTCAATTTCTTCTCCATCAATGATGAAGTTATTGATTTTGCCAGTTGTCAGGATCTTTGTCTTCTTTACATTAAGGTGTAGGCCCATTTTAAGACTATGTTTCTTGATCTTATTTATTTATCTGTGTGTATATACCGCTAATCTAAGTGATTTACATAACACAACTTGGCCAAGTTGGCTTACATGGAACAGAGACAACTTAGTGAGGTACATAGAACTAGCTTACATGGAATAGTAACAATATTAGTTGTAACATGGAACTGGAAACATTGAACAATTGTTGGCATATAATAAATAAAGATAAGAACATCAAATAGGTGTGGGGGATTTTGTTGGGTGGGGTGGGGTGGTGGGAGGGGCGGAGGAGGGAGTGGGGGTTGTGATGGGATGGCTAGGCTGGAGGAGCACTGGCTAAGTATTTTCGTTGGTGAAATGTTTGAGGAATAGATGACTTTTTAGGTTTTTCTTGAAATCTGTGTGATCATTCACAGTGCGGAGATAGTCTGGTAATGCATTTCACAGTGCTGGTGATAAGAGGGAGAAGGCCCCTTTGGATGTGGTAGGGTTGATTTTCGCATTTAAAGATGGTATGTGAAATGTGTTGAGGGAGTTGATTCTTCTGAATCTGTTGTTAGGAGTTTTCTGTATTAATGATTGGAGGTGTGTGAAGGACAGTCCGTGGAAGAGCTTAAAGATCGTGTGGATAGTCTTGTGTAGCAGCCGGTGTAGTAGTTTGCGTATTGGGGTTATACGTTCCATTCTAGTGGCATTGCAGAGGATGCATGCTGCAGTATTCATGGCTAGTTGAAGAGGTTGCAGATTTAGGTAGACCTTGTAGAATGATATTACAGTAGTCAAAAGTGAAGGAAATGTGAGTGCTTGAAGAACTGTGTGAAAATCGTTTGGGTCCAGGAGTGGTCTTAGATGTTGTACCATCTTGAGTTTGTGATAGATGGTTCTTATGATGTTGGTTATGTGAGGGGAAGTGTGAGGTGTTGATCAAAGATGATCCCCAGGTATTGTACTTGAGGTTTGACTTATAGATGGATTCCAGTTATGTGAGTGGGTGGTGAGAAGTTAGTGCCCTTGAAGATATATGAGACTTCAGTTTTCTTGAAGTTTATATTCATGTTGTGTTCAGTGAGCCAAATTGATATGGAGATGAAGCATTTCTCTACTTGGATGATAGTTGGGTTAGTGATGCTGACTGAAGCGTAAAACATGATATCATCGGCATATATTTGGAAGAGTAGGTTGTGTGCTTGTATTATATAGAGCAGAGTGGTTGGAGGAAGAGGTTGAATAACACTGAGGATAGGGCTGAGCCTTGGGGACTCCCTGCCACTATGTGTAAAAACTCTGAGGTTTTATTGCCCAATTTTACTCGGAAGTGGTGATCTGACAGGTATGATATGAACCACTTTAGCGTGATGCCTTTCAGTCCGATTGTTTGGAAACATTGGATGACAGATTATGTGGGACGGAGTCAAAGGTGGCTTTGATGTCCAAGAATATGAGGATGAATCCTTTGTTTTTTTGTTGATGCCTTTTGTAAGGTTGCAGTGAGCAGGGATTCCACTCCATGTTGGGGCTTGAAGCCATATTGGTGGGGGTCAAGTGGGTTAGTTAGAGTCCGCATAGACTTGCAGTTGTGAAAGTACTATTTTCTCTACTACTTTTGCCAGGAATGGCAGGCTGGCAATTGGGTGGTATGAGGCTAGCTGTGTTGGGTCAGATGAGGCTATAAGTGTTGGATTAATGGAGGCTAGTTTTAGGTCTATGGGCATGTCTCCATATTGCAGAGATAGCTGTGTGATTTTAAGTATTATGGGTAGTAGTTCCGTTCGTGCAGTTTTGATGCAGCTGACTGGACATGGGTCAAGCGGGGATGTAGTAGTACTAATGTTCATGATGATTTTTCGAAGTGTTCAGGGAGGATTATTGAGGAGGAGTCCCAAGTAATTCCGGAGGTAATGTGGTTGTGAGCTGACTGAGTTGTCGTTGTGTGAGTCTGGTTGTCTGGTGGGTGTGTCAGTAATTGGAAGTGTTCTGCCATGGCTTGGGAGTGACGTCTGTAACCTCTTGCTTTCTTGCGGAGCGTTTAACTAGGTTTTTGACCAACTCAGATAGCTCCTGGAAGATCTTGAGAAGCAAATCTTTCAGTTTGTCTTCATTTTCAGCCAATAATGTGGTATCAACAGCATAGCAAAAGTTGTTGATGAGTCTTCCACCAATCTTTACACCTCGGTTGTCTTCATATAGTCCTGCGTCTCTGATGATTTGTTCTGCATATAAATTAAAGAGGTAAGGGGAAAGTATGCAGCCTTGTCATACACCTTTGCTGATTTTAAACTATGCTATATATCCTTGTTCCATTCGAAATACTGCTTCTTGATCAATGTAAAAGTTGTGCAAGAGAACCATCAGGTGTTATGATATACTCATGCTTCTTAATGTGGCCCAGAGTTTCTCATGGTTCACACAGTCAAAAGCCTTGCTGTAGTCAATAAAACACATATTGATATCTTTTTAGTATTCTTTTGTTTTTTCAAGGATCTATCTCACATCCACAGTGATGTCTCTCGTTCCTCACCTTTTCCTGAACCTTGCTTGCTTCAGGCAGTTCTCGTTCCAGGTATGGTTGTAGTCTCTGCTGAATAATTTTGAGTAGAATCTTGATGGCATGTGGGATCAGAGCGATTGTGCGATAATTTCTACAGCTAGCTGGATCACCATTCTTTAGTATTGGTATAAACACAGATCTTTTCCAGTCAGTTGGCCATGATGATGTCTTACCATACTTACAAGGCTCTGCCAGGAAATCTGGAACAGCTGCATCCGATTGCTGTTATACTTCAATAAAAATGCCATCAATGTCTGAAGCTTGTTCTTTGATAAGGCTTTCAATGCGGCTTCAACTTCTTCTTTCATCACCAATGGTTCCTGATCATAAGATACAGGTTGAAATGGCTGCTTGTCCACTTGAACTGTATTGTATAAAGACTCTGTATATTCTTTCCACCTTTTCTTGATCTTCTCGGCATCATTCAACATAAATCCTTGAGCATCTTGTAGCATTCCAATTCAAGGCTGGAATTTTTTCTTTAACTCTCATAGCTTTAGGAAAGACGATCTTGTTTTTCCTCTAATAGCTTCTGATTCTATTTCCTTGCATGCATCATTGTAATATTTTTCCTTGTCTTGTCTTGCTGCACATTGGAAATCTCTTGAGTTTTGTGACTCTCTCTTTTTCTCCTCTGGCTTTAGCTTCTCTATGTTTCTGGGCAATTTTCCGAGTTTCTTTGGTCATCCATTTGGGCCATTTTTGCTTTTTGAAGAGACTTCTCACTTTCTTCCACCACAACCTTCTTAATATCAACCCATAACTCTTCTGGAGCTCTGTCATTTGTATCTAAAGCAGCAAATTGATTTTGCAGGCAATCTTCAAATTTTGGTGGTATATTCTCAAGGTCATATTTTGCTACGATCATAAGTGGTGTGCTCTTTTTCAACTTTAGCTTGAGTTTGCACACCAGTAGTTGGTGATCTGTACCAAAGTCAGCTTCAGGTTTTCTCTTTGTTGATATTATGTAGCACTGTTCATCACTGGTTCCATTCTTTTCTTTCTTCTCGCTCCTGCACGGTCCTTCCTTCTTCATCTGCTCTCCCCCCTTCTGATCCACAGCACATTCTTTGTGGGGTCCCACAGGGTTCTGTTCTTGCCCCCCTTCTTTTTAACCTTTTTCTCGCTCCCCTTGCACTCCTTATCCAGCAGTCAGGTATCTCAGCCTTTTTCTACGCGGATGATATTCTCTTACTCCACCACACCTCTTCCTCCTGCCCCGATCTCACTCCTCTGAATTCCTGCCTTTCCTCTGTTGCTGACTGGCTCACTACCAATTGCCTCCATCTTAACCTCACAAAGACTCTTGCTATCTGGTTTACTTATGGTGCTCCCTCCCCCACTCTAGCCCCTTCCTTCTCCAATTCCCCAGTCCCACTGGTTTCTACATTCCGGTATTTAGGTGTCCACTTTGACTCGGATCTTTCCTTTCACTCTCACATCTCCCATATCACTAAAACCTCTTTCTTTTTTCTCCGACAAATCCGCTCAATCCGTCCTTTCCTCTCCCCTTCTGCTCTGACCACACTAGTACTGTCCTTAGTCATGTCACGGGTGGACTTCTCTAACGCACTGTTCCTTGGCCTCCCCAAAAACCAGGTGACCCGGCTCCAAAGAATACAAACTACTGCTGCATGTCTTATCACTTCTTCCGCTCTTCGAGATCATGTCACTCCCTTACTTTTCCATCTTCATTGGTTGCCGGTCCCATTCCGTTCCCAGTTTAAATTGTTAACTTTACTACACAAAGTCTATCACACTGGTACCCCTTCCTATCTGTCTGACCTTCTATCTTTTCACTCCTCACGTTACACTCCCCGTTCCTTCCATCTTAATCGTCTCGCTCTCCCCCCCCCCCCTTCCTGTGCCCACCTTCAATTCACACGTCTATCTGCATTCTACTTTGCTGGTCCCGCACACTGGAATTCTCTCCCCCCTTCCCTCCGCCTGGAACCACAATTCGCAATTTTCAAACAAAACCTTAAAACCCATCTCTTTTCACTGGCATTCAATATCCCCTCTCCTTTTGTATGAATCTGTTCCTGTTGTACCTACCCACCTGTTGTATCCTGTCCCGTACTTGCTGCATATTAGTCCCTATCCTTTTAAAAAATTGTACATTTCCTTTCCTTTCTGGCCATGGCCAAAGTTTTTATGTATTCTGTTTTTATGTTTTGTATAATTTATCTATTTTATGTATTTTATGAATTTTTATGTATTTTACTACCTGTACACCGCTTTGATTACCCCAGAAAGGCGGTTATATCAAATGAATAAACCTAAACCTAAACCTATTATAGAGCTTTTCCATCGCTGACTTCCACAGATGTAGTCAATTTGAGTTTTGTACAATCGATTAGATGAAGTCCATGTGTACAGTTGCTGCTTGGGTTGCTGGAAGAAAGTGTTAGAAAAGCGTAGTTACTCACCTGTAACAGGGTGTTCTCCGGGGTCAGCAGGAATCAATCCTCACATATGGGTGACATCAGCACCGACGGAGCCCTTGCGGAAGCATCCCCCCAGCTTTCAAAGAAAGCTTTTGGGAGATGCCACCACACATGCATGGTCCCCTTCCCGCCCAAGGGTGCCATCTTGTTCAGTCAGATGATATAGCTAAAAGACGACAAAAAAAAAAAAAAGATGGTAAAAAGCAAGGAGGAGGGAGGGTTCTGCAGACTGATTCCTGTTGTTCCCGGAGAACACCTGTTACAGGTGAGTAACTATGCTTTCTCTGGGAACAAGCAGGATACCAAAAGCCCACAGAGAAAAATCACCCTCAAGGGGAGTCATGAGCAGCAGCAATTGAGTCTACGGATACGGAATACAGTCGGACCCATGTGTCTGAGGGAAACAAGCACTCTGGTAGCATCAATATCGAAGGGTCAGAGGGTAGGAGTTGCCAAGACCCCAAAAGGTTTACAGAGCATAGCCTGGCCGAAGGCACTGTCCCATCGTGACTCCTTCCCCAAGCAGTAATGGGTTGTGAAGATATGAACTGAAAACCAGGTGGCGGACTGGCAAATGTCCAGCATCGGAAGCCCCGCCTGCTTGTAGGTGAGAGTGATACAGTCCACCACCCAAGTAGACAGAGTACGTTTGGTCACCGCCTCCCTCAGCCTACTGGGGTCATACAAAACAAACAGCTGATAAGCTTTATGGTGGCCCTAGATAAGTTGAATGTAAAAAGACAGGGCCATCTTACAGTCCAAGGTGTGGAGGACAGTTTCCACCCTATTGGCGAGAGGTCTTGGGAAGAAGGTGAGTAGCACCACCTCTTGACTAAGGTGGAAGGGTGACACCACCTTCGGAAGGAATTCAGGGTGAGTGCGGAGCACCACCCTATTCTTTGAGTGCGGAGTACCACCAAGGCTTGGAGCTCGCTAACCCTGCAAGCGAAGATGAGCTTGACCAGGAACACCACCTTTCACGAGAGGTATTGCAGGTGGCAGGTAACCAAGGGGTCAAAAGGTGGGCGAGTGAGCTGCACCAATACAATATTAAGGTCCACTTGGTTGCCGGAGGGAGAACTGAGTGTTTCGTTAAGAGAAGTCCCCTCAGGAAGCAGGTTACCAGCGGCTGGACCAGGAAGGGTTTACCATCCACTGGTAAAACGGGTCAGTCCTGTGCTCCGCACACCAAATTGAGAATCTGCATCTGCTTTCCTAGTGGAAGCAATTAGACATGCATGATTCTACAGTAGACGGTCCCGTTGAATGAGAGACCTGGTGGGCTCTCCCGGGAAGTAAGGTGGAAGGTGTGTGACTCAGATGGAGGAGGTAACCCTCCCTGACCACTTGGAGTGCCCAGGAATTGGTGGTGATGGCTGGCCTCCTTTGGGCATAGTGTACAAGATGTCCTCCTGTTGGCTGCTGACCTCCTTGGGATGGAGAGGCTATGCCCAAGGAGTCAAAAGCTCCCCCCCCCCCCCCCCGGCAGGGCCGGGACTGATGCCTGGGACTTGAGAGCCTTCTGCTTATGAGGGCCATGCTGGGGAGCCGGAGAGGCCTGAAAAGGTGGGTAGTTTCTGTAAGCAGCTCCTTTCCTCAGGTAGAAAGGCTTTTTACCTGAGCCCTTCCGTTGGGAAGGGGCAGCGGTCTTTTTTTAGAGAGCCTGGTCCTCGTCATGAACTCGGTCTCCAGCTCAGCGGTCTTGTCGGTCATGGGTTTGCCAAAGAGGTTCTCTCCTTGGCAGGGGACATCGACCAATTTGTCCTGAACCCATTGCTCGAGGTTGGATGACTGTAGTCAAGCATTGTGTCGGGCACGATGCCTGCTGCCACTACTCGAGCTGCCATAGGCTGCTCAAGACAAACTTGGAGCACTCACGGACGGCCTTGGCCAGGTTCTTGACCTGTTGCAGGGATTCCTCGGACAGACCAGCTGATATCCCGGTGATCTCCTTCGCTAGGTCTCTCAGATAAATGCCCATGTACAGCTGGTAGGCATGGATCGGGCCGATGAGCATCAAGCCTTGGTAGCACTTTATGCCAAGGGCGTCCAAGGCGCGTGCCTCCCTACTGGGGGGAAGGAGATGCCAAGGAGTATGTCTTCTAATTCTTCAGCCGACGCATGGCCAACCACACCACCATGGAGTTGTGTAGCAGCTGTGACTTCTGGAAGCCCGAGCTCCAGCGGACTTGATACATCGAGTCAAGCTGCTTGCTCACCACTGGCACCGATGCTAGTGTCTCCCACATGCGGAGCATTAGCCGTTCCAGGATGGGTGAGATGGGCACCGTGAGCGATTCCCTTGGGGGAGCCTCGTATTGGAGGATTTCTAACTCCTCCATCCAAGGATCCTCCCTCCAATTCTGTCAGGAACAATAGGGCCTTGGACATGTCCCTGACAAAGTTGTCCTCAGGTGGGATCTGCTGCCGGGGCTCAGGAGGAGTGGAGTCCAAACATACATCGCAGTGGCGACGGGTATTCGGCGACTCCTCGTCCTCCTTCTCCCACTCAGAATAGTCCGTCGAGGACTCGAGGTTAAGCTGAATTGTGGGTTCTGGGGCTGACCCCAGCCCATGACCCTTGAAGGCCCTGTGGCTGGCACAGAGCACACAGGCTGGGGACAATTGTGGCTCCATTGAATGGGAATCTGATCGAGACCTCGGCCAAGGATCAACTCTGCCTCCGGGGAAGTCTTGGACGTCGAGGGCCCGGTGGTCTGGGCAGAGGAACCGGTAGTATCTGACAACAATGCCCAGTGCTGGTCCATGAAGGCAGACAAACTGCACTCCAGGGCTACCATCTTGGACTCCAGGTCAGAAGGCTCCACAACCATCAGCGGGAGCACCGAGGGAATTGGGCCAGACATCAGTTCCCCCGAGGGGGAATGCTTGATGAGGATGGTGTCTGGTGACTGAAGCTGATCCAAAGTCAAGTCTTTTTGGGGGACATTCACAGGCTGCTCCCTCTCCAATCCCTCGGACAAGCATCTAGGACTGCGGGACCTGGCTCGGGGCTTACCCGACTTGTCGGAACTGTCTAGAGACGCTGCCTTAGAGGTCTTCTTCTTCTTGGGTTCCCCCGAGGGACACCCCCTCTGTGAAGAACCACAATGCTGCTGGGGTCCGTAGGTCACTCTGAGATGCTGCGGCTTCAGACAAGACCCTGGCTTTTGGAGGTACCGGGACGGGAAGAACTTGTTGTGCTGCTGCTGGCGACTCTTGAGGGCCTTGTTGGATATCGTTTTACATAGGCCGCAGGCTGTGGGGTCATGATTGGGCCCCAGATAGAGAAGGCAACAGTCGTGTGTATCAGTCACACCAATCACACTTTTTAAAACCACTGGTAGCCATGGGGGGAAAAGTACCCAGCGATGTCGAAGATCCGCGGTGCTGCTAGTTGGAAAAAAGGCGCGAAGGCGCAAAAGAGGAAAAAACTGCAAAAAGTCCGAGACTTAATGCCGAGGCAGCAAGCTTGGGTGATGGGAAGAGTACTGGTGCACTATCGGAGTTGAGGATGAAACTCAGGTCAAAAAATCAACTTTTTCCGGGGAAAGACCAGACAGACGTCTGAAGGGCTCCGCGGAAAAAAGGAGACTGAACAAAATGGCATCCTTGTGTGGGAAAGGGACCATGCATGCGTGGTAGCATCTCCCAAAGGCTTTCTTTGAAAGCTGGAGGGATGCTTCCGCGAGGGCTCCGTTGGCGCCGACATCACCCATATGTGAGGACTAACTTCCTGCTTGTTCCCGGAGAATGAATAGATGTTGGTCTTGCAGAATTCTATCAGTCTTTCTCCAGCTTCATTTCTGCTGCTAAGTCCATATTTTCCAACCACTTTGTCGCCTTCTTTATTTCCCACTTTTGCGTTCCAGTCACCCATGACTATCAGGATATCCTGTTTGCATGTTCTGTCAATTTTAGTTTGTTCTTGTTCATAGAAGTCATGAAGTTCATCCTCTTCTGCAGCTGTTGTTGGGGCATATACCTAAATTATAGTTGTGTTGACGGGCTTTCTTCGTAGATGAATAGAAATGAAGTGTTCAATGATTGCATTGTATTTCATTTCAGTTCTTGCAAGTTTCTCTTTATTATAAATGCTACACCATTTTTTCTTTGTCTTTCATTTCCAGTATAGTAGACCACGTGTTCATCAGATGCAAAGTGCCTGATACCAGTCCATTTCAGTTCGCTGACAAGCAACAGATCAAGTAATACACGTTCGATTTTATTCTTGACCACCTCCAACTTCCCTTGGATCATGCTTCGTACGTTCCATATCCCAATACATAAGACATCTTTGCAGCTTCTGACTCTCACTTCATACGCAGCTAAATCAGCAGTCAAACATCCCGAGGGCTTTGATCCAACCACATCATAAATGCTGACTTTGCTCTGAAAAGTCTTCAGCTCATCCCCAGTAGCCAGTTGAGTGCCTTCTTTCCTGGAGGTCTCATCTACAGCACCAGGCGCAGCTCAAGGCAATCTGCTGCCTGAGGCGAAGGAGGAGATGGCAGGGGGTGGGCTTTCTCAAAACTCCAGTCAAGGACTGAACCAAACCAAAAAGCCAATGAGATTAAATGGAGGAAACGCAAGATGTTTGCACACGAAGGAACTAAAAGACAGCGAGAACCACAACACAGTTTATAAAACTAAATTATAACTCATTTTTATTTTGTTGTTATAAACTGTGTTATGGTTCTTGCTTTTTCTTTGTCAACATATATTTTGCATCCACAGAACCCCCTTCAACTGTGGGTGCAGAGCAGAACCAGGACATTCACCCACGGAACTCAATATCTTAAAAAAAATTCATATTCTGATCATCTCACTAACAAACATTCTCCAGTACCAGGCATATTATGAACTAAAAACAAAACTCTACAACAAAGTCACTGCGTATCTATAGAGCAAATCTACCATACCATATCAGCACCAACTTCCATAACTCACATAAGGAGTCCATCCAAAAAAAAGCAGCACTGTAAATACTAAAGTGGGCCCTGGAACATCCAAACACCTATTTGAAAAGCTGAACAATCCAGATTACCACAGTACAGATCTCTACATACAAACTCCATGTTAACAGAACACCTGATCTTGGTCACATCCTCATAACACAGACCCTCACCAAGTCCAGAATAAGTGACTAAAACCTAAAATAAAAATATGTAAACAAAAATTAAATTGAAGCCCCAAGAAGCCAGACTCCGCATGCACTGCAACATCAGATAGATAAGAAATGCAGTTCCTCATACTGTGTAAAATATAGAGACAGCACAAAGTTCAATCACTAAAATGAAAATAAAATTATTTTTTCTACCTTTGTTGTCTGATCATTTATTCTCTGATCATGCTGGTCCCGATCTGAGGCTTCTGCTTTCCTATCTTCTTTTAGCTCTCTTTCTATGGTCTATGGTCCATCTGCCATTTCTTATCTCTTCTTCTGTTTTCTTCACTTCCTTCCGACAGCAGATTTCTAGTCCCAGTATCAGTCCCAATTCCAGTCCTCCCCTCCCAGTACTTTCCAATGTCAACCATCTTGCATTCCCAGGACTGCCTCTGGTGTCCATTCCCTTCCAGTCCCCCTCTTTCCCCACTGTCCAGCCCCCGCTAGTCCAAATACCATTGCAGGTATCAGCTCACTTGCACTCTCAGTGCCACCCCCCCGTCAGCTCCCTTCCAGTCACCCTAACCTCTGTCCATCCCCCTTCCAGTGCCAACCCCACCTGTCCACTCCCTTCAAGCCTCCTCCCCATTACCCAGCCACATATTAGGTCCATCTCCAAGTGTCAGCTCCTTTCTGTCCCCCTTCAGTACCATCTCCAGGTGTCAGCTCCCTTCCAGCCCCCTCCTTCCCTCTCATATCAGCTCCCTTCTAGCCCCCTCCTTCCCCATGTCAGATCCCTTCCTGCCACCTCTTTCCCTCATGTCAGCTCCTTTCCTGTCCCCTGGCAGACCCTCTCAGCCTCTGCTCCCTTCAAGTCCTATTCTCCCATCCCCCGCATCTGCCCATTTGTAGCCCTAGCCCCTAGTTTTCTTCCAGGGCCAGCAGCACTCTCCTCCCCTCCCCCCATCAACCCATTTCCAGTTCTAGCCCCAGTCTTCTTCCAGTGCCTGCAGCTCTCTCCTCTCCCCCATCAGCACATTTCCAGTGCCAGCCTATTTCCAGTCCTATCCCCCTTAACAGCTCACTCCACTGCTAGCCCCCAGATCAGCCCATTTCCAGTGCTAGCCCCCAATCAGTCCATTACCAGTCCTAACCCTCCCCTGATAAGCCCATTTCCAGTCCTAGCTCCCCTGATCAGCCTATTTCCAGTTGTAGCCCATTTCCAGTCCTAACCCCACCTGATCAGCCCATTACCAGTCACAGTCTCCCTTAAGCATCCATTTCCAGTTCTAGCACCTCCCACCAGCCCATTTCCAGTGCTAGCCCTTCCATCAGCCCACTACCAGTCCTAACTCCCCTTTTGATCAGCTCATTACTAGTCCTAGCCCCCTCATCAGCCTGTTTCCAGTTGTAGTCCATTTCCAGTCCTAACCCCATCTGATCAGTCCATTACCAGTCCTAACTCCCCTGATCAGCCCATTTCCAGTCCTAGCCTCCCTTAAGTGCCCATTTCCAGTTCTAACCCCTCCCCCATAAGCCCTCTTCCAGTGATAGCCCTTCCATCAGTCCACTACCAGTCCTAACCCCCCTCCCCCTAATCTACCCATGATTAGTCCTAGACCACCCCCTGATCAGCCCATTACCAGCCATAGCCCATTTCCAGTCCTAGCTTCCGCCATCAGCCCATTTCCAGTCCTAGCTCCACCCCCCATCAGCCCATTACAAACCCTCTCAGACTATTTCCAGTGCTAACCCCAGCCCAGCCCCAGACCTCCTCAGCCGATTACCAGTCCAAGCTCCCCTGCCCCCCTCAGGGAAGAGTTCTCCATTGCTTTACAAACGCCCCGGCTCACCTTTGCAGAGTCATAAGAAGGGAGAGTGTTTCCCTTTTTTCCCTGCGGCTCTCTTAAAGTTGAGCCCGCCGACGCTGAGGGTAAATGAGGCATTTCCTGTCTTGCGCGATTGTTCCAGGTCTGAAGACTAGATCCAGGTGAGCCTTCAGGTCCCAAAACCTACGGCGGCAGTTCTTGATGCCATTTTGAAGGCATCATAGGTCACCTGGACCATAAACTTCAAGCAGTCTCTGCCATGGCCCACCAGGGTACGGTGCTGCTCCAACTTCTCAGGAGGAAGAAATGGGGACAGGTCAGAGAGGTTGCACATATCCTTCAAGAACATGCTCATGTAGAGCTGGTAAGAGGCGATGCGAACTATGAGCATGGAGCTCTGGAAACACCATCTCCCGAAAGAGTCCAGCGTCTGAGCTTCCCTGGGGGTGCTGAGGAATGAATCTTAGGACTCTTGATCCTCTTAAGGGTGGATTTGACCACCAAGGAGTGTTGTGGGAGCTGAGGTTTCTTGAAACCCGGAGCCCTTTGGACCCTGTATATCGTGACTGGCCGCACTGTGAGGGGCTTTGCCCACATCCTCCTCTATACTCTCTGCAGGATGTAGTACATGGGCACAGTCACCACCTCGTTAGGTGCTGAGGAGTACTGCAGGGTCTCCAACTCCTCTGCCATGGGTTCATCCTCTGTCTTCAATGAGAATAGTATGGCTTTGGCCATATCCTTCACAAAATCCTGGAAATTCAGATCCTTGGAAGGGGACTTTCGCCACTCGTGAGGGAGAGACGGGTCCAACTGGGAGCTCCAGAGACCTGCTCTCTCAGAATTCACTTTCAGGTGTAGTCGGTTATCCTCATCAGGTATAGCTTAATTAAGGCCCTGAAATTAATCCCGACGTGAACAAAGTCCCCTAAACCTATTAACTATACTTGTGTTTGTAGAACTACCACTAGCAAATTTAAGTAAATAACTTAAATATCTTAACAAAACCTTAAAACTATGATGCAGATAGCAGTCCAGCAGGAAGATGGGGTCTATCCAGTTTTTTGCATGGAGTGTCACATGTATGATTTTCTCTTAGTTGATGAGGGGTCTTACATATGCACTAGTTGCAAGGAACGTTTTGCTCTCAGGGAATGAGCACAATCTCTGGAGGCTAGAGTAGCAGACTTGAGGGAACTAAGGAAGACAGAGAGGTATATAGACGAGATCTACAGGGATGCAGTACTGAAGTCCCATTTGAAAGAAGAGCATCACCTTGGTATGGCATAAAGTGATCCCGTAGCTAGAACCTGTCCTCCAGGCAATGTAAAACCCTCTTGCAACAAGGTGACGGAAGGGTTAGGACAGCCATTATAGTAGACGATTCAATCATTAGGCATGTAGATAACAGGGTGACTGGTGGATGTGAGGATCGCCTGGTAACATGCTTAACTGGTGCGAAGGCAGCGGACCTCATGCACCACCTAGACAAGGTTTTAGATAGTGCTGCGAGGAGTCTGCTGTCTTGGTAAATGTTGGTACCAATGACATAGTAAAGTGTGGGAGGGAGGTTCTGGAGTCCAAATTTAGGCTTTTAGGTGGTTAGTTGAAATACCGAACCTTCCAGGGTAGCATTCTCTGAAATGAGTGAATCCTTGCTTAAAATTTTAAAAAATTATGAAGAACCCAATCAAGATGACATAGTCCAGTAGCAGTACTGAAAAGCAGAGTCCAGGGTTTGGCAAGGCCAGCTGAGTTTGGGAATCCTACAGTGACATGCTTACACTTTGCAAGAACAGATGATTATGTATATCATGAGCATCTACTGTTAGTTTGAGAGGCTCACTATATGGAAATATGATGTCTCAGATATCTTAGCAAGATCAGGAAGACAGAGGAGGTTGATGAGCAGGGAAAGTGAAGAAAGCAGTAAAAATCTAGAGAAATATGACCTTTGTTGTGTTTTTCACTTTGACTATTTTAGTAGGGCTTTTTTAATGATGCAAAATATTTACATTATACAAAACCATAAGAACACAAGACAAGCCATACTGAGTCAGATAAAGGGCCAGCAAAGCCCAGCATCCTGTCTCCAACAGTAACCAATATAGGTCACAAGTATCCAGAAAATCCCAAAAAATAGATCTATTTTTCATCATTCATTTCAAAGGATGTGCAATAGCTTTTCCAAATCCACCTGCTCAAAAATGTTTCTTCCAGTTAATAGTCCAAATCTCTTTTGAATCCTATTAAATTACTCGTCTTGACCACATCCTTCAGCAACACATTCTACAGTTTAATTATGCACTGTGTGAAAAAAAGCTCTCTATGATTTGTTTTCAATCTACTGGTCATTAGTTTCATGGAGTGTTCTCTAGTTTTTGTGTTGTTTGTAAGGTTAACAAGCATTCCCTGTTTAACCATTCCATCCCACTCACGATTTTATAAACTTCTATCATATTCCCTTCTCAGCTGTGTCTTCTTCAAACTAAAAAGCACTAATCTCTCTAACCTTTCTTCATAAGTGAAATATTCTATCCCCTTGATAATTTTTGTCATCCTTCTCTGTACTTTTTCCAGTAACATTATATTCTTTTTGAGAGGAGGTGACCAAAACTGTACATAATATTAAAGGTGTGGTCACCTCAGGGACCCACTTAGTCATAATGATATTCACAGTTTTTGTTTTTTCCTTTTCAAATAATCCCTAATATTTTATTTGCTTTTTTAGAAGCCATGGCAAATGGACTGAAACTTTCAATGACGCCAAGATATTTTTCTTCCATGGTGACTCCTAACTCAAAATCCAGTAGTTGTACCTATGGTTGGGATTCTTTTTCCCTTATATGCATCACTTTGCACTTGTCCATATTATATTTCACTCTGCCATTTGGATATTCTTGCAATTTCTCATAATCCTCTTGTAATTAAACAACTTTGATCACCTCACTTGTTATTATCATTTCCAAATACTTATAAATATGTTAAAACATAGTGGGCCTAGTAGAGATGACTAATGGAATTTAACAAAGAGAAGTGTAAAGTTATGCATTTAGGGAAGAATAACACAAACTACAGCTACATGATGCAAAATTCCACAACAGCAACAGAAATCACCACCCAGGAAAAGGATCTAGGCATCATCATAGATGCTTGGTGTGCAGCGGCAGCCATAAAAGCTAAACAAATACCAGGAATTATACAGAAAGAAATGGGAAATGAAATAGAGAATGTCATAATGCCACTATATTGCACAATTGTGCGATGGCACCTTTTGAGTATTATATGCAGTTCTGATCACCACATTTTTAAAAAGCTATAGCAAAATTAAAAAAGGTACAGACAAGGGCAACCAAAATGATAAAGGGGATGAAACAATAACCCTATGAGGAAAGGCTTAAAAGGTTAGGACTCTTCAGTTTGGAGAAGAGATGGCTGAGGGGAGAATATGACAGAGGTCTATAAAATAAGTGGAGTTAAATGGGTAAATGTAGATCAGTTGTTTACTCTTTCAAAAACTACAAAGACCAGCGGACATGCAATAAAGCTACTAAGTAGTGCTTTTAAGACTAACCAGAGATTTGTTTTCCACTCAACACATAATTAAGCTCTGGAATTCATTGCCATACGATGTAATAAAAGCTGCTAGTGTAGTTGTATTTAAATAAGGTTTGGACAAATTCATAGAGGAAAAGCCCATCAATAAAGTGGACTGGGTGAAATACACTGCTTATCCCTGGGAAGAGCAACATGAATCTATCTTTTGGGATCCTGTCAGGTACCTGTGACCTGGATTGACTACTGTTGGAAACCGGATACTGGGCTTGATGGACCTTTGATCTGACCTAGTATGCGAAATCTTATGTTCAAGACTTGCCTTTGCCGAGTTCACTCTGACTCATTCCCATTACGTCATGTGTCTATATGATCAGTAATTTTGCTTTTTTGTATAGATTCATCCAATTTTCCCAGCACAGATGTGAAGATCACCTGCCTTTAGTTTCCTGGATAATCCCTGGATCTATTTTAAAATTTGGTATTATATTGGCCACCCTCCATCCATCGGGTAACATGGCCATTTTGAATGATAGGTTACATATTTGAGCTCATCCAAGACTCTAGGTGAATTCTGTCTGATCCTGGTGACTTGTTCCTCTTCAGTTTGTCAATTTTGATCTATTACATCTTCTAGGATTACAGTGATGTAACTTGCTCCAAAGTATCACCATCCAAGAAGGTTTCTGGTGTAGATATTACCCCAATATCCTTCTCAGTAAAGACTGAAGTAAAGAAATAATTTATTTTTCTGCAATTACTTTATCCTTCCTGGCCATCCAGCAGTCCACCTGACTCCACTATGGGCTTTTTACTTTATTTGTATTTGAAAAAGTGTTAGTATAGGCTTTTGTCCCTACAGCAAGCTTCTTTTCAAAGTCTCTCTTGTCCTGCCTTCTTAACCTGTTTACATCAAACTTGTGAGTACTTGTGCTCATCCGTATACTTTTCATTAGTCTGCCTTCCATTTTCAGAAGATGCCTTTTGGCTTTCACTGCCTCTTTCACGTCATATTTAAAATATGCTGGATGTCATCTGGCCTTGTTTTGATTTTTTTTAAATTTGTGGAATATACTCTATTTAGACTTCCAAATTGGTCTTTTTAAATAATGTCCATACCTCATGCAAATATTCGGCCCTCACAACTGTTTCTTTTAGTTTTTTTCTTAACTAATTTCCACATTTTATCATAGTCTGTCCTTCTAAAATGAAGTGCTACAGCAATAGTTTTTTTAAGCAATTCTCTTCCAATGATGACAAATTTGATTGGACTATCGCAAAGTAGCCCCAGTACCAATACCCCTTGCCCTAGGGTCCTGTGACCAGTACGGATTAGATCTAAAGTACTTTCCCACTGGTTGGCTCCTGGACCAGCTGCTCATGTAGCAGTCATTTATGGCATCTAGAAACCTTTCCTACCTACAGTAGCATGTTCCAATGTGACATTTAATTAAATATCTCATTATTCTTGTGTTACCAATTTTGTTTTCCTTCCTAATTTCTGCTAGCATTTCATTCCCTCTCTTCAGTCTGTCCAGGTGGACGGCAGTATACCCCTACCAGCATGCATCTCCCCATCACACAGGGAATTTTTTATTCATAAAGATTTTACGTCGCTTTTTTTTTTACTACAGAATTATCTTGTTTGAGTCTATGTCATCCTTAACATATAATGCTACCTGTCCATCAGTTTGATCCACCCTGTCATTTCAATATAATTTGTACCTGGTACCATGGTGTTCCATTGGTTGTCCTCCTACTACCAGGTCTCTGAGATACCTATGATGTCTAACTATTCATTTATTGTCATACACTCTAAGTATGCCATCTTATTATTAAACATCTGGCATTCAAATCTAGACAATCTGAAGTATGTTTTTTTTTTTATTTGTCTTTCAAACTATGTAGCAGTTGACGGGGTAATTTGGAATCATTTATTCCTGTGTGTTCTTTACTTAAATACTCCTTGGCTACTTCAGATTTTATGCTTAAGTCTGGTCCACAAAACTAACACCAACAAGTAGAGGTCAACCAATAGAGTTTCACTGCTCACATCAAACTTATCCCAACCAATCATAACATTTTTTCCATTTTTCACCCATTCCTAACCCCCCTACCTCCCCCCTAATCCTCATGGAACTGATCCCATTATAGAACACAAAGCACCTATGTCAGCATTGTCCAAGTCCAGGTACTCCAATAAATCCTTCCAGCACTTACCAATCAATAGTATCCTGGCAATCTCGGTTTTCAACATTCTCATGCTCTGTGCTTCTCCACTCTTTATCCTCGCCTGCTCCCTCCCGCCCCACCCCCTAGCACCCTTCTCCCCATCTCCCCTTCCCCTTTTTCATTACCCACAGAACCCTGTTGTTCAAGATTTCCCCCCCCCCCCCCGCCCCGGCATTGAGTGCAGCCCCAATTACTGTCCAAATACATCTTCCATGTTCCCCTGCTTCTCTGTTCATCTCTCTCCCCTAAGGCCCTCAAAAAGTATTTACTATCAGACTTCAGACTCACAAGAGAAAGGACTGCTAATATTTGCCCCACATCATCATACAGGGTGCTCAGGCCAGTGCCAGGATGAGGGTATCTCCTGTGACAGCCAGTACTGCACTATCACTTTTTTCCCCCATTAAAGTTGCCTTCTGCGCCCAGATAACCTCACATCTCCCATTAATGTCAGATGCCACAGGAATATCAAAGAGAACTGCCTATGGAGCCCCCTGAACCTCCTGCCCTAAAGTTTCCCAGAGATAGCCCATTACTCATTTCCAAAAACCCCTGACCTTCGGGCAGTTATACCATGTGTCTCAGAGTGCCCTCTGCTCCTCCATGTTTTAAGCATTCTGCAGAGGGCACCAATCCTGCACGATAGGTCCAAGACCTCAAAAAATATGCTTGCTGCAGCAATTTATAATGATGTTCATCTGAGTAAGAGAACGCGTGATATCGCCCATATGACTTGGTAATCTTACTTCATGCCTTAGAGAAAATCCCTGAATGCTTGAGATCACCTTGTATTTATTACTTCCGTGGAGAAAGATTTGGCATTACTCATGTCAGTTACTGAAGCAAAACCCTAGGGTGACAGTGTATCTGCCCCTTTTTAAAGGGTTTGAATGGTGGGTGGAAAATGGGGGCTAAGCAGGTGGGACAATTGTTGGATGATCAGGAAACTGATGCTGAAGTTTCAGTTTTTATCAAAGCCTCTCTATTAGAATATTCTAACATCCACAATTTGCTAGTACTTCTCAAAGATACCTTACTCTGAACCATGCACAGCTGAGCAGCTGTTAACTTTCTCCAAGTTTCTAATTTAAAAACTACTCTCTCCCCTTTTATTTAAAGATTAGTGCTAGCAGCATGGTTCTACCATGGTTAAGGTGGATCCCATCCTTACGGAATAGATTCCTCTTTCTCCAGAATGCTGCCCATCTCCCAACAAATCTAAATCCTTCTTCCCTGCCCCTCCATCTCATCCATTTATTGAGGCTCTGAAGCTATGCTTACCTCCTGTTCGATGCATTTGAAATGCTACCCTGAAGGTTCTCGACCAGCTTTCCAT
Organism: Ichthyophis bannanicus; assembly: GCA_033557465.1. Taxonomy (NCBI): domain Eukaryota; kingdom Metazoa; phylum Chordata; class Amphibia; order Gymnophiona; family Ichthyophiidae; genus Ichthyophis; species Ichthyophis bannanicus. Next base: position 556,471,213 of record CM066034.1, on the reverse strand, counting down.
CAGAAGTATAGACCATTATAGTAAGTGCTTTGTGAACTGTAATGGTCTTTGAATTTTTGCAGTTAACTGCAAATATTTATCACAATTTAGTAAAAGGGCCTTGTATATTCTGCCCATCATATAATCTCTAAGCAGAGTGCAACAATACAGTCATATGTATTTTTAAGACGACAGACATTAATAAAAAACAAATAAAACATACAATAAAATTCATCATAAAACATTCTATAAAGGCCTTTCTAAAGAAATGTGCCTTCACCAATTTATTAAACCATAGGTAACCCCACCAAAGAAGTAACCATGGCTAGTTCTGAGATAGTGCCAACACCCAGATTATGCACATATTCTCCTTATGTTATCGTTGCCTTCAATCTTGCTCTTTGTAATTATTTCATGTATATAGTTCACCCCTGTTATCCAAGTTTGTACTCCTGTTCCATGTAAAGCCAAACAGCTTGTTGTTCTGGTCATCTTGTTATAATGTAAACCGCGCTGATATCGAATAGTGCGGTATATAAGAAATTGAAATAAATAAATAAAAATAAAATAAAATAAAAACTTTCTCTCAAGTCTAATTTCCGAAGAAAGAACATTACACAGTTTTGGACTCATTACAGAAAAAACATCCCGCCTCTCACCAATAATTTATGGACAGTAAAAATACGATGATGCCTTTAATAACTGCTGCTGGCTAGAATGTAGTTCTCCTTGCAGCTTATAACTGTGCAAACCCTGGGCTAACTCAGAGAAAGAATAAAGACATAGCATTTTAAATACCAAACAATAACATTGAAAATGGGCCCTAAACGTAATTGGAAGCCAATGTAAATCTGTCATAGTTGGAGTAATGTGCTCCATTTGCTTAATACCACTAATTAAAAAGCAGCATTCTGGGCAACCTACAGTGATCTAATAACAGCCCTATATAAAGGATGTTACAGTAATCAATATACGGCAACATCATAGCCTGCAGTATGAACTAAAGTCAGACTGAATTAATAATCTTCTCAGGCGAAGGAACAATCTTAACCACCGTCAAAATCTGAGGATGAAAAAGAAAGTTACAAATCAATAATACATCCTAAATAGTTAATTTCCAGTCTTACTGGTACCCCATAATCTAGAGTCTTTATCAGACTGGAAGACTAGAAGGAATACTGTAGGAGATCGAATGCCGCAAATACTCTCATATTACCTAAGGCAAGCACGAAGTGTTCTCAATTCACTAGATCCAGAGCCTTCTCCTTCTTTGCTCCATCCTGATGGAACGCACTACCAGCAACTATCAGAACCATCAGTGAACTCTCCCAATTTAGGAAGGCACTGAAACGTCACCTCTTTCTTCATCACTACGATGTTGCAGTCTTCCCCCCACACCCACCCACTCTCACATCTCAATGCAGCACCTCAAACTCATGCACGTCACATTCCCAGACTGATCACTCGCAATCACACCTTCCCCTCCAACCACCATGAGAAACTTATGCAGTGCTACATAACTCATTATATTGTTGCATAAAGTAGACTGTATTTATTCATCGTGTCTCCTTGTTAAGGGATTGGTTATTTATACCCTATTTTACCTGTTATACCTGCTTAATGCATACCCAAGTTTAATTTTCCTGTTTAATGTATACCCAAGTTATTATACCAGTTTCACTGTAAGCACAAATCACGAAATTGTGATGTGCAACTCTTATGTTCATTGTAAACCGCACTGACGTCGAATAGCGTGGTATAAAAGAGACTGCAAATAAATAAATAAATACTGTATATTAAACAACATGAGTCAAAACCATTATTTCCATCTTCTTGAAATTAATAGTTAAACCATTCTTATACATTTAAAAATTGAGCAAAAAGAAAAATTGAGTCATTTCTTTGTTTACTTGAAATGGAGCATAAAGTAAAATATCAGCAACATACATTTTAAATGCAATCCCTAAACTATGCAACACCTCATAAAAGTGAAGTTATGTAAATGTTAAAAACAGTTGAGGATAAAGAACCACCTTATTGTACCCCTCTGGTACCACACTGACATCTCTCTGTTGGCACATACTCTCTGCTGTCTATCTCCTAAATTAGACAGGAACCACCTAAGAACATTACGGTCTATCCCAGTATTACTAACTTACTAGGTAGAACTGAATCAAAAGTGGCTTTCACATCCAAGAAAATCAAAATATAAGCCGCACCTTTCTTATCTATTGGAGGTGAGATCTCAACATCCACTAATCCTGCAGTCAAAGTCTCCATACTATGTTCAATTCGGAAACCATGTTGTGATTGGTCTACCAAAAAGTCCAGTAACTGCACTACTACTACTTTTTAAAAACTTTTGCAATAATCAGATTGACCAGTAATTAGAAGAATCATCTACTATAAAAACTCCATTCTTTAAATACTGGTCCCACACTTGCTTGCCTCATACTTGCACACTTCAGCCTTATGGGGCATAGTATCATCCTGGAAAGAATAATTAACTACATCTTTCAAAAATGGTGGTACAATATTTTTAAGACATTTAAGTGCAGAAGTTGAAAACTTATCCAATGGACACCCAAGAATCAAACAACTTTTCACTGAATATATTCCATTTTCCAATGATATCATGTTCACTCAAAGAGTTTAATAATTCCTCAAAAATAAGGCCCAACAATTTGTTAATGTTTCTTTTGTAGTAAGCCTAGATATTCATTTTATTTATCTATAACATTTTTAGTTCTGAAACACCAGAAATCACTCTTATTACAGAAAAGGAAGAGATCCAAAAAACTAACAAAAGGTAAAATAATATTAAAGAGGAAAAAGAAAACTAACATATGGATTCTTTCCACTAGTCCTCAAATACAGAGAACCACAACACAAATAAAGTGAATGCAAACAAAGGAAATGAACAAAAGAGGGCAAGCTGCGGCTTGTCCCAATATCCAGATACCTCTCCCTCATTCTTCCTTTGGGGAAGTCACAGATTCTGATAATACTTGAGTTGGAGCTTATAATAACTTAGTAGAAAGAAACTGTGTAAGCTGGTTAAGTTCACAGAAACCGTGAAGGCACATTTTACAAATAACGTTCAAGTACAATCTGGGACATCTAAATCAGAAAGTCTGAAAATAAAGCAGGCACAGCCAAGTTCAGGCATGATTTCACAAACATGGATGTGCCCAATATGGACATCTGTAGGGCATATACATAGACATCTATGGAATAGTATTCAAGACTGCGGATAGAGTAGTGGGCTAGGATCAGGAAAGCCAGCATTCAAATCCTACTACTGCTATCATTATGATTGTGGAGAGTACTGGGGATGGTGGAGTGCCATCTTCTCTACACCCTCGGGATGTTTTATGGTCAAAGCAAGCACTTTCCCGATGCCTATTTGTGCCTGGAGCAGGTCTAAACCTGGACAGGGTCACAGACCTCCCTGTTTCTAAAACTGAGCGCTGACGTCTAATTCCACTGCACCTCTCCAGACACACCCCCTGCCTACTTGGCTGCCCCTGCACCAGAGACGCCTTCAAAAGTCATTTGTGAAATTGCTCCAGGGTGTCTCCATGATTTTGACGTCCACATGCACATTTTCGGATATTCAAATTGTTACTAAGGCATTTGAAATGACCCCTATAAGTTCACACCTTGCAACTTAATTAAATTAGCATTTCCATAGGTAATAAAGAAAAAAACCCGAGACTTCCTCATTGAAAAATCTTAGGCCTAAGCAACAAAAAATGTTTTGTGCATTTCTGAGTAAGCTTAGAAATGCAATTCATACAGGATCCCATAAACAGCTCATCTCTAGCTCAAAGAATAATTTTAACAGCCAATCATGGTCAGGCTCTGAAGTCGCCATTAAAAGTTGCCATCACCATTTGCTCTAATTCAGATTTTTTAGGAAAAAAAAAGCAGCTAAATCAAAAGTCAAAGGATAATTGAGAAGTTGAAACAGGATCTATTACCTCCTTCTTAGCTGTGGGTAAACAGAAGGCCCTCAAGAGTAGGGGGAAGAGATTTTTATGGAATCTTTAAAACTGTAGTGGCATACTAATTAAACACTCCAAAGGTGAAATATATGCAGGAAATTTAACAATAAGAAATTCCTATTTCTAATGGAATTCTTCAAGTTGTCCACTTTGTGGTGCTTGGCAATAGAGTCCTTAATCAAAGCTCCACTGTGAGTTGCCATCTCCAAACATTCCTCTTTCATATGCCCCACTCTGTTATGCATCCACAACCATAAGAACATAAGAAATGCCATACTCGGTCAGACCAAGGTCCATCAAGCCCAGTATCCCGTTTCCAACAGTGGCCAATCCAGGTTCAAGTAGCTGGCTGTTTCCCAAAAAGGCACACAGGCTCCATAATTTATTTATTTATTATTTTATTTATTTATTTATTTAACATTTTTATATACCGCACTATTTATTATCAGCGCGGTTTACATAGAACTACAAAACATCAGATAAGATAAGATAATGCTTGTCCCGGGGCAAGCAGTGGATTTCCCGGGTCCTCTTTAATAATGTTTTATGGACCTTTTCTCCAGGAACTAGTCTAAACCTTTTTTAAACCATGGAATGATACACTGGTATTATAATACCCTTGGTTTTATTCTCCATTCCGTTCCTTATGATTCCTAGCATTCTATTTGTTTTCTTGGCTGCCGCTGCAAACTGAACAGAGGGGTTCAACATATTATCCACGATGACACCTAAATCTTTTTCCCGAGTGGTGGTTCCTAATGTGGAACTTTGCATCATAGTTTGGGGTGTTCTTTTCTAGGTGCATAACTTTGCACTTGTCAACATTAAATTTCATCTGCCATTTGAACATCCAGTCTTCCAATTTATGAAGGACCTCTTGTAATTTTTCACAATCTTCCTACATTTTAACAACTTTGAATAATTTTGTGCCATCTGAAAATATGCTTTTTCCCCATTTCCAGGTCATTAATGAAAATGTTTAAAAGCAGTGGACCCAGCACAGATCCTTGGGGTGCTCCACTAGACACCTTTCTCCATTGAGAAAATTGGCCATTTAGCCCTACTCTCTGCTTTCTATCTTTTCACCAGTTCCTGATCCACAAAAATACACTGTCTCCAATGCCATTACTTTTTAATTTGGCCAAGAGTCTCTCATGAGGGACCTTGTCAAAGGCTTTCTGAAAATCCAGATACACCCTTTCAACCGGCTCACCTTTGTCTGTTTATTCAGAGCTTAAAAAATATATAACAGATTAGTAAGACTTTCCTTGGCCAAATCCATGTTGGCTTTCTCCCATTTATCTACATGTTAGAAATTATTATAAAGAATAAAATTACCTATGATTTTGCCTGGTAGTGACATCAGGCTCACCAGTCTGTATTTTCCCGGATCACCCCTGGAACCCTTTTTAAAAACTGGCGTTACACTGGCCATTTGCCAATTTTCAGGTACTATAGTTGATTTTAATGATAGTTCACAAATTACTAATAGTAGGTCTGCAATCTCATATTTCAAATTTTTTTTAACACTCTCAGATGTATACCATCTGGTCCAGGTGATTTGCTACTCTTCAATTTATCAAATAGTTGTGATACATCTTCCCTGTTTATTGTTGTTTCTTTCAATTCTTCTGATGCATCATCTTTAAATACCATTTCAGGCATGGGTAACTTCCCTATATTTTCTTTGGTAAATAAAGACTTCATTCAGTCTCTCCGCTATTGCCTTGTCCTCCTTTAGCGCTCCTTTACTCCTCTATCATCTAATGGTCCAACTGACTTTCCCCACAGGCTTTTTGCTATGAATGTATGCATTTTTGCTTCCATGGCAAGCTTTTTTCAAATTCTCCCTTTGCCTGCCTTATCAATGCCTTGCATCTAACTTGCCAATGCTTATGTTGTTAGCCGTTTGTCATTTGGCTCCTTTTTCGGCTACAACAGCCTCTCTGACCTCACCTTTAAACCATGCTGGCAGTTTTTTGGTCTCCCTTCCACTTTTCTTAAAGCATGGAATACATCTGGATGAGTAAGAGTTTGGGGAGGGGGCAGGGATGGAATCAGCTTTTCAGACTAGTCTAGTGCTTACTTGACCTTTTAAAATACTAAACAGCTTTTAAAATTTATGTAGTGCTTTTCCAAATTAAACTTACATTCTACATGACCCTCAGTTTTGCTTTTGAAACAGAAATTCACAGTTCCTCTTCATTTCTATGCTGGATAATTCGTCCTGACCTTCTGAGAATGGTGTGAGCCAGATCCAGTGGCTAGGTACTTCTTTTGCATTTCTTGTATTTTCTTTCTATATACCTCTAACAAACTAAAATGTGTGCACAATTCAAGCAGCAGACAGCATATCGATCATGGGATCATGAAGAGGAACTGGAGGGCCTGTAGTTTTTTTTTTATTTATGAATTTAAAACAATTACCAAACATTATACAACTTGTACAGAAATTAAAGAGCAGAGTGAAAACAACAAAGGAAAATGGGATACTATCTATAATAAACAAAGCCACACTAGCATTCTACTGCTCTCGAACTCTAGCCCACAAACAGAGAGGGAGCCCATATACAAGAAAAAGAACATCAGAAAAGTGAAAGGAAATATCAACTAGCATATACTATTTACGGAGTACTAGAGTGGGGAATCCCCGGGACAAAGGGGTCTGCAAGCATTAATAAAAGATAATAACAGATGGTTCAAAAAAGATATAAGAAACAGATATTAATGTAACTAAACATTTAACATGGAACATTAAGAAAAAATAAAGCCCCCAGCTGTAAAACAATGGCCGAAGCAAGAGAAACTCCCTCCTTTCTCTGCTGGGTTTCCCTGGCTACATCAGGGAAAACGCACACCAGAAGACCCTTGAATAGACATCCTCAAAAACATTTTTAGCAACTACTCGTGATCAGTTATCAAAGCAAATGTGGCCAACAACGCAGATGGAACTACAGGCTTCATATCAGAATTAATACATCAGAAAACATTCAATGAATCCACCTGTTGCATGTCAGAAACCTCAGCCCCCCCCCCTGATATTTTTTTGCAGATGGTAAATAATAAACATGAGCCATAGGAAGGTGCAACTCTGGAGAAACCCCCAAAACTATAGACAAATACATCTTAAACATATCTTTAGGAGAAATCAATAAAGACTTAGGAAAGTTAATAAATCAAGAGTTAGTAGATTGAGAGTTATTCTCCAAATGCTCAATCTTAGCTTTAGTCATAATCATCTCCTTAACAAAAGATTCAGAATACCCCTTCAGGCGCAAAGTTCTTGTTAAGGAGTCTGCCATTGAAATACGCAGAATATCCTCAGCATTCTTATTAATGTTACCTTGAACTTTCGATGACAAAACCTGCATCTGAGGTACTAGTGCTTTTCCCAGCTTCTTGACTGCAAACTAAATCCATTCCAGAGTGAATTTTTCCAGGCGATCCAGTGGAAAACCAAAAGGAGTCCCAGCTGCTCCTTCCCCTCCAGCTGCGGGCTGCTCACCATTGACCAGGGCCTGCATCGCGGCCGAAGACAAGGCCACCTCAGCTCCTTCCACCTCGAAAAAGCTGCCCTCAAAAAGCTGCCCCACAGGGCCAAACCAGCTCCTATGATGTGCCCGGGAGTCGACCCTCGTCAGGATGCTAGCACACCGCTCAACGGTAGACCACCATCCCACAGACTCTCCGGGGATAATACAAGGGATGCCAAATTCAGAGGTCTCATGTGGTAGGCGAAGGCCTATGATCTATGGTGTCTGAAATGAACAGACAGGCCTAACAAGCTTGACCTGTAAATGAAGCCTGTGGAGAGGCCCATAGGAATTGCACATCCCCCAATATGCTGCTATTGTACAAATGAAGCTTAGCAAAGAATAATCAGCTTAGCTGAGCAGAATTGAAACTCAGAAAATATAGAAAAATAAGTTTAAATAATACCACTGATAAGAAAGTACAGCTGCAAAGAATTTAATTAAAACTGCTGACAGAAAGGTTACAGTGCCCTGCTCCCCACATGTACTAACTAGTTAAATGGCCTTGGAGTAGAAAAGTAACGAAGTTGGTGAACTGACCATTGTAATTGGGACTAGAAGGGGGGTGAGCAGGTGCTAAGCCCAGTCAAAGGACATAATTGGATAGCCTTATCAATACCGGGACCAATAGAAGGAGTACGGGAGGTTACCGGGACCAATGAAATGTTTTCCTATACCTAGAATGGAGAAGAAGTCTATAAAAGTTGTTGTTTTACTAACAGCCATTGCTCAGCCATTTTGAATTTGATTCTGCTTGAGACTTGTGCACAAATAAATGATTTGGACCTTCTGAACAGACTCCTGGTATCATTGGTTTGTCTGTGCTCTGCTGCTACATATTCTTGGTGCGTTGGCCGGGAAGGTGTGGTATTAGAGGGTATATAGGGCAATATACCACGACTTTCCGCCTCTACAGGTTTGGTTCTGCCAGGATCGTGCCCTTCCGACGGGGCTCGCTCCCTGGCGCCACCGGTCCCTTGCATCGGAGGGAGCTGGCCGGACCTCGGCGGGTGCTGGACCCGGCTGGAGCCAACACCTCGAACCCGAGTGAGGGGAGTCCGAGGTCCAACTCATGCGCTTGCTTGGGAACTTTGAGGACTGGATCCGGTGAGTAGTTTTGATTTGGTATGTCTAGACAGATAAGAAAGAGCAGTACTGCCACTTGAATCTTGCATCTTGAACTTGGAACTTGGTAAGAGAGCTTGATCACCTCTCAAAGACAGGCCGATTAACCCTGCATGAGTATTCGCAGGGCGAAACCCCCGTCTTCTTGTATTTTGGAATTTGAACCAGACTAGTCAGAATAGACAGGATTGGATTGCATTCCTGGGATACGTTGCTAGCATGATTGTGTGAATGAAGTGTGAATGAGAGGTCTGGCAGCACGGACCAAGCGAAGGCGGACCCCTGAGTAACGCAGTTCCTGACCGGGCGACCGCGTTCAGGTCGTAAAAAGGGGGAAGCGACTGTCGTCTTGTCTTGTTATTTGTTTTCCCTATATGTTTCTAGGGCCGTGAGGACCCCTTACCCACGGTCCGCCCTCCTTTTCCCTTTTGTCTGTTGTTGCGCGCACACATCGAAATGGGAGGGGCGGGGTCTACTAGGAACACTCCATTAGAATGTATGATCGCACATTTTAAAGAAGGATATTCAGGAGACTATGGAATTAAAATGACTGCATCCCGATTACAGATTTTGTGTACTAGGGAGTGGCCCGATTTAGACCCCACCTGGCCCCGAGAGGGAACCCTTAATATAGGAATTATCCAGTCAGTTCATCAGAAAGTGCGAGTATCGCACCCCGATCAGTACCCTTATATAGATTCCTGGTTAAGTATTTGTGAAAGCCAGCCCCTTTGGGCAAAGCGTTGTTATGAAGAACAGTGCAGAATAATGTTAGCACGGATAGATCATACTCAGAAAATAGAACAGTCTAGAAAGAAAGGGAAAGGTGAGAAGTCCAGACAGAAACCTGTCCTGGCAGATCCTGATTCCCCAGAAGTGATCACTCGACAGCCCCAAGCTCAGCACCCAGTAAGGGTAGCCCCGCGTCCTGCCCCAGAACCCCGGAGACAGCGGGAACGGGACCCAACCCCCGAGCCATCACCCGAAGAGCAGGTAGATGAGCTCCCTCTAAATGAAGAAGAAGATTCTACTGAGACCGAAGAGAAAGGTGAATCAGAGACAGAAACAGAACAGGAGGAAACTGAAATTTCCCAGAGCGATACTGACAGTGTAAAAGCGGCTGTCAGGGTTAGCTCGTCAGTAAAAAGTAAATCTAAAGCAAAGCACATAGAGAAAAAGACAACCCCTGACAGGAAAGTTACGAAAATATCCCTCAGATCCCAAAAGACATCTACTGCCAAGATGATGCCTTTACGGCAAGTCTCGGGAATACCCGTAAGGAATGATGAGAATGAGGTGGTGGCGGGACCCCTAAGTTATGTATTTGTGCCCTTCTCTACCACTGATTTGTTAAATTGGAGGACGCATTACGCTTCCTATACCGATAAGCCCCAGGAGCTCACAGAACTAGTGCATACCATTATGGAAACCCACCAACCTACATGGGCAGATTGCCGACAGCTCCTGTCCACCTTATTTACTACTGAAGAGCGGACACGAATTAGAAAGGCAGCCATTGACTGGCTGGCAGATAACCCCGTAGCTCCCGGAGTAGGGGAAGATGCCAGAATAGATAATCGAGAAGCGGCCCAAAGAGAATTCCCAAATGAAGACCCCCGATGGGATCCGAATACAGAAAGAGGATCGAGAGCCCTAGCCCGTTTTCGCCAAGGCCTTATGCAAGGTCTGAAAAGGGGGGGCCAGAAAGCTATGAACCTTTCTAAAGTTACTGAAGTTATCCAAGGCATAGATGAGAGCCCAGCAGTGTTTTATGAGAGATTAACTGAAGCGTATAGAATGTATACCCCCTATGACCCAGATGCGCCAGGAAGTTTATGCATGGTGAATTCTGCTTTTGTAAATCAGTCACAACCAGACATTAGATGTAAACTACAGAAGTTAGAAGGGTTTGCGGGCATGAATGCAACCCAGTTACTGGAAGTCGCTCATAAAGTGTATGTGAATCGTGATAATGAGAAACAGAGAGAATGTGATCGAAAGATGAAGAAGAAAGCTGATTTTTTGGCTGCGGCCATAGTTGAACAGAAAAGGGGAGGTTTCCCTAGTCGACGGAGCAGAGGAAGAGGGAGGGGCCGAGGAGGAGGCCACCCCCAGCTAGGCGTGAACCAATGTGCCTACTGCAAGGAAGAAGGACATTGGAGAGATACATGCCCGCAACTCGAAGACGCCCACCAAGATGACGAAAATAATCATCAATGGAGAGAAAGAGGAAGAGGCCGTCCCCGGAATCGCGGAGGAGCCAATCGAGAACAATTCCAACGAGAAAGAGGAGAGGCCATTCAAGCATTGGCCGCAACAGCCAATGACGAGGATGATGTGGATTAGGACAGACCGGGCTCCGAATTCACTTTAGGTCTCCAGGAGCCTATGGTCGGAATACAAATAGGAGACCAAGTTATGAACTTTATGGTTGATACTGGAGCAGAACATTCAGTAGTAGACAAAAAGATTGCCCCATTTTCCGCAAGAGCAGTCACCATCGTGGGAGCAACTGGTGCCAAAGCTACAAAACCTTTTCTTCAAAACCGTATCTGCAGTCTGGGAGGACAGCAGATAACTCATCAATTCCTCTATATGCCTGAATGTCCAGTGCCATTACTGGGACGAGATATGTTAGCCAAGTTACAGGCCCAAATATCGTTTTCTGAAAAAGGGGAGATGCAAATGACAGTAAATCCTCAAACTAAACCTGCAGGAATAATGCTGCTTACTGTACCCCGAGAAGAAGAATGGAGATATTACAGTGATGAATCCGCCCAGGATACCTATTTTGAACAAACTTTAAAAAGCATTGATGCCCCGCCTGGAGTATGGGCGGAAGGCAATCCCCCAGGCCTAGCTAAGCATATAGCTCCAATAATTGTGAATCTCAAACCCAGTGCTACACCAATACATGTCAAGCAATACCCGCTCCCAAGAGCAGCAATTGAAGGCATTCACCGCCACTTGTTAAGATTACTAGAGTATGGCCTACTAAAAATATGTCAGTCCTCATGGAACACTCCACTCTTGCCAGTAAAGAAGCCTGGAACAGATGACTACCGTCCAGTGCAGGACCTGAGGAGAGTGAATGAAGCAGTTGAGACCATACATCCAGTTGTGCCAAACCCTTACACACTTTTAGGACTAATTCCTGCTGAAGCTACCCATTTTACTGTTTTGGACTTAAAAGATGCGTTCTTTTGCATAAGATTAGCCCCAATTAGTCAATTATTGTTTGCCTTTGAATGGCAGGATCCTGTCTCTGGAAGACGGGGCCAACTTACTTGGACACGATTACCCCAAGGATTCAAGAATTCACCTACCATCTTCAGTGCTGCATTGAACCAAGATCTTTCCAGCTATCCAGTGGCCCCGGGGAAGAGAGTACTTCTCCAATATGTGGACGATCTGCTGATAGCTGCTGTATCAGAAAGTGAATGTATACAAGCCACCAAAGACCTCTTGCAGTTACTAGATGAAGCTGGATACAAAGTTTCCAGAGCCAAAGCACAGCTATGCCAAAAAGAAGTGAAATATTTAGGTTTTCGTCTGACTAAAGGAAGCCGCCAATTAGGAAGGGAGAGAAAAGAAGCTGTGTGCAGAATCCCAACCCCAACTACCAGGAAGCAAGTCAGAGCCTTTCTGGGAGCAGCAGGATATTGCCGAATCTGGATTCCCAACTTTGCTCAAATTGCCAAACCATTGTATGAAGCTACAAAAGGAGAAGAAAAGTCGCCACTAGAGTGGGGGCTTGAGCAGGATACAGCCTTTAGAACTTTAAAGGAAGAATTGATGTCATCACCAGCACTTGGACTACCAGATGTCCACAAGCCTTTCCATTTGTTTGTACATGAGACACAAGGGAATTCTTTGGGCATGTTGACTCAGAAATTAGGAAATTGGGAACGACCTGTAGCATACTTGTCGAAACAATTGGATACTGTGGCTAAAGGATGGCCACCTTGTTTGAGAGCAGTCGCAGCTACAGCCCTGTTAGTAAGTGAAGCAGACAAGCTCACATTAGGACAGAATCTACGAGTCACTGTGCCACATGCAGTACTTGCCCTCATGGAACAGAAAGCAAATCATTGGCTCACCAATTCTCGAATGTTGAAATACCAGAGTATGCTATGTGAAAATCCACAGATACAATTAGAAGTGAGCCATGCCTTGAACCCAGCTACATTGTTACCTGTCAGTGAAGAATTACCAGAGCGTGATTGTATAGAAGTCATGGAAACTGTCTTCTCAAGTCGACCTGACCTGAAAGATGTGCCCCTAGAGAATCCTGATCAAACCTACTTTGTGGATGGAAGCAGTCTCATCATCGATGGACGGCGTTGTGCTGGGTATGCAGTAGTCACCCAGTATGAAGTAGTTGAATCATCAGCCTTAGCATCAGGCACATCAGCCCAGAAAGCAGAATTAATAGCACTTACCCGAGCATTAGTATTAGGAGCAAAACTTGTGTTAAATGTATATACAGACCCTAAATATGCCTTCACCACTCTGCATGCTCATGGAGCTCTTTATAAAGAACGAGGGCTCATCACGTCAGGAGGAAAATCAGTTAAATATGGCCCGGAGATATTGATGCTACTAGATGCAGTATGGGCCCCAACTCGTGTACCTGTCATGCACTGCAGAGGATATCAAGCAGGCAAAGGAGATGTTGCCAAAGGAAATAGGCTCGCTGATGCCTCAGCACGACAAGCAGCCATGACAAGACAAATTTCATCGCAAGCCATGCCAATGCAGGCAGCATTGTTTCCAGTACCCCTCAATTTATGGACACCCCGATATACCACCAAAGAATTGGAGTACTACTATACTAAGGAAGAGGGAGTGCTGAAGGATGGGTGGATTGAGCTGCCACCAGCAGAGGGCAGTCAACCCCCAGGACGGATTGTAATTCCTGAATTGTTGGGACCAGCCTTTGTCAAGGCTTTCCATCAAGCCACACATTATGGAAAAAGTGCTATGGAAAAAGCACTTAGACCACATTTTTGTATTACTATGCTGGCAGCCCTATCAGCCTCAGTAGCTCGCCAGTGCCTAACTTGTGCCAAAAATAATGTCAAACAGGGTCCCACACCACCACCCCGAGTTCAGTCAGGAGGTGTAACCCCCATGCACCACCTGCAAATTAACTTTACTGAAATGCCAAAAGCAAATGGATATCGCTACTTGTTAGTATTAGTTTGTACCTTCTCTGGGTGGGTGGAAGCGTTCCCCACCAGGACTGAAAAAGCTAGAGAAGTCACTAAAGTGTTGCTGAGAGAGATTATCCCTCGATTTGGAATTCCAGCTGTAATAGGGTCAGATAATGGGCCCTCATTCGTGTCCCAGATCACTCAACAGTTAGCAAAGGCCCTACAGATACAATGGAAGCTTCACACTGCATATAGACCTCAGAGTTCAGGAAAAGTTGAGCGAATGAACCGCACCTTGAAAGCCCAAATGTCTAAGCTTTGTCAGGAGACTCGCCTGAAGTGGCCCCAAGTACTCCCAATAGCTTTAAGAACATAAGAACATAAGAACATAAGAAATGCCATACTGGGTCAGACCGAGGTCCATCAAGCCCAGTATCCTGTTTCCAACAGTGGCCAATCTAGGTCATACGTACCTAGCAGTTTCCCCAAAAGACACAGGTTCTGCAGTGCTTGTACTAGGCCAAGCATTGATATCCTGGGTCCCTTTTTAATAGTGGTTTATGGACCTTTCCTCCAGGAACTTGTCCAAACCTTTTTTAAACCCAGCTATACTAACAGCCCTTACTACATCCTCCGGTAACAGATTCCAGAGTTTGATTACACGTTGAGAGAAGAAATATTTTCTCCTATTTGTCTTAAATAGTTTACCCTGTAGCTTCATTACATGCCCCCTAGTCCTTCTATATTCTGATAGCGTAAACAATTTATCCACGTTTATCCGTTCCACTCCATTCATTAATTTATACACCTCTATCATATCTCCCCTCAGCCGCCTCTTTTCTAGGTTAAAGAGCCCTAACCTTTTTAGCCTCTCTTCATAGGAGTAGCCTTCCATCCCCTTCACCAATTTGGTGGCTCTTCTCTGTACTTTTTCTAATAACTCTATGTCCTTTTTAAGATACGGTGACCAGAATTGCACACAATATTCAAGGTGCGGTCGTACCATGGAGCGATACAGAGGCATTATAATATCCTTTGTTTTATTCTCCATCCCTTTCCTTAGGATACCTAGCATTCTATTTGCTTTCTTGGCCGCCGCTGCACACTGGGCGGAGGGTTTTAACATGTTATCCACGATGACTCCTAAATCTTTTTCCTGGGTGGTGGTTTCTAATGTGGAGCCTTGCATCTTGTAACTATAGTGTGGGTTGTTCTTTCCTAGGTGCATAACTTTGCACTTGTCCACATTAAATTTCATCTGCCATTTGGATGCCCAGTCTTCCAATTTATCCAGATCCTCCTGCAGTTTTCCACAATCCTCTTGGGTTTTAACAACTTTAAACAGTTTTGTGTCATCTGCAAATTTGATTACCTCACTAGTTATTCCCTTTTCCAGGTCATTTATGAATATGTCAAAAAGTAGCGGACCCAGTACAGATCCCTGGGGTACTCCACTATTCACCTTTTTCCATTGGGAATATTGGCCATTTAGCCCTACCCTCTGCTTTCTATCTTTTAACCAGTTCCCGATCCACAATAGTACACTGCCTCCTATCCCATGACTTTTTAGCTTCGCCAAAAGTCTCTGATGGGGGACCTTGTCAAAAGCTTTCTGAAAGTCCAGATACACTATATCAACCGACTCACCTTTGTCTACCTGTTTATGCACACCTTCAAAAAAACAGATCAGATTAGTAAGACAAGATCTGCCTTGTCTAAAGCCATGTTGGCTGTCTCCCATTAGGCCATGACTATCTACATGCTGTGTAATTTTGTTCTTTATGATGGCTTCTACCATTTTCCCTGGTACTGACGTCAGGCTCACCGGTCTGTAATTTCCCGGGTCACCCCTGGAACCCTTTTTAAAAATTGGTGTTACGTTGGCGACCCTCCAATCTTCAGGTATTACAGATGATTTTAATGAAAGTTCACAGATTACCAATAACAGGTCTGCAATCTCATATTTCAGTTCTTTCAACACTCTGGGATGTATACCATCCGGTCCAGGTGATTTGCTACTATTCAGTTTATCAAATAGTTGTAATATATCTTCCCGGTGTAGCGATATTTCTCTCAATTCCTCTGCAGTATCACCTTTAAATACCACTTCAGTCTTGGGTAACACCCCTACATCTTCCTCAGTAAAGACCGAAGCAAAGAATTCATTCAGTCTCTCTGCTATAGCCTTGTCTCCTCTTACTGCCCCTTTTACCCCTCTATCATCTAATGGTCCAATTGACTCTCTCACAGGCCTTTTGCTACGAATGTACTTGAAAAAGTCTTTATTTCGTGTTTTTGCTTCCGTAGCAAGTTTCTTCTCAAATTCCCGCTTTGCCTGCCTTATCAATGCTTTGCATTTAACTTGCCAGTGCTTGTGCTGTTTCCAGTTTTCATCATTTGGCTCTTTTTTCCATTTTCTGAAGGTTGCTCTTTTGGCAGCAACAGCCTCTCTGACCTCACCTTTAAACCATGCTGGCAGTTTTTTGGACTTTCTTCCACTTTTCTTAATGCGTGGAATACAGCTGGTCTGGGCTTCGAGGATAGTATTTTTAAATAACACCCAAGCTTGCTGTAAGTCTTTAACCTTTGGAACCGCTCCTTTTAGTTTTTTCCGAACTATATTCCTCATTCTATCATAGTCACCCTTTTGAAAGTTAAAAGGTAGTACTGTGGATTCCTTTACTATCTGTCCTCCACTGATTAAATCAAACATGATCATACTATGATCACTATTGCCAAGTGGTCCCAACACCCTTATTTCTTGCACCAGATCTGGCGTTCCACTAAGGACTAGGTCCAGTATGGCTTCCCCTCTGGTCGGTTCATGAACCAGCTGCTCCAAGAAGCAGTCATTTATTTCATCTAGAAACTTTATCTCTTTAGCTTGTCCTGCTGTGACACTGTCCCAGTCGATACCGGGGTAATTGAAATCACCCATTATTACTACTCTGTTGTGGCTTTTGTTAGCTTCCTTGATTTCTTTGAGCATTTCATCATCCATTTGTTCATTCTGGCCAGGTGGTCGATAGTATACTCCCACTGCCATCACCTTCCCCTTCATAAATGGAATTTCAATCCATAGAGATTCTACAGCATATTTTGTTCCCTGCAAAACTTTAATCCTTTCTGACTCAATGCCCTCTCTAACATAGAGCGCAACCCCTCCACCAATTTGTTCAGCTCTATCATTACGATATAGTTTGTATCCAGGTATCACAGTGTCCCACTGGTTATCCTCCTTCCACCATGTCTCTGAGAGTGCAATCATATCTAACCTCTCATTTAATGCTATATATTCTAATTCTCCCATCTTATTGTTTAGACTTCTAGCATTGGCATACTCAGAATACGCTCAGCTCCTGTGAAGTCAACAGGATTTTCCCCTTTTGAGGTTCTGTATGGTAAACCCCCACCAATAGTGCAGGGAATTAAAGGAAGTTTAACACAGATTGGTTCAGAAATAACCAGACAAGAACGTCTAGCTCTTTGTTTTGTTCTATAGACTCTCCATACGTGGATACAGGACCAGTTGCCTATCAACTTGACGGAGCCCCTGCATCCCTACCAGCCTGGAACCTCGGTGTGGATCAAAGATTGGAGAAAGACACTGTTGGAACCACATTGGAAGGGGCCATATACCGTCATCCTGTCTACCCCAACTGCAGTAAAGGTAGCAGAGATCGATTCCTGGATCCACCACAGCAGAGTCAAGCCCGCAGCCGTTCCAGAACCCGAGCAGTGGACAGCAGAGCAGCATCCTGATGTACCTTTGCGACTCACCCTGAGACGGCAACCAGCAATCTCGATACTTTTGGGATCATCCCAACGACTACAGTGCCTTGCAGTAGCCAAGTCTTTCGAAGAGAATTGCTGTATCCAATACAGCAAGAGTTTGTTTAAACGAACCTCATGTGTGTGTGATTTCACACACTGCTTTGATACTATATTGATTGACAATATTTAGAGCCAACTAAAGTTGATAAGTTGGTTGATACACGATAGACATTTTGGAGGATCTTCAATCAACGCTCAGCGCCCGTTGAATTGCTTCATTAGCAAACGGGACGAAGAAGAGGACGCCGAGGTCAAGATTTTCAAGTTGAGGATTCAGAAGAACTCCAATCAACATGCATCTCTGTTCTTACCTTGCCCTGGTTGCCTGCCTAGGAGGCTTTGAATTGATTCATGCCTTGCCTCCATGCACTGCTTGCATTACTTCCACTCGGACTGGGACGAAAGTAACTCAGACTTTGCTTTATCATTCTTACTATACCTGCACTGGTAAAGTGACTCGGTGTATTTATAACACCACTGAACTGAATGTTTGCACCAAAGGGAAAACTAAAGTTTGTTTCAACGCACATCAGAATCCATCCTATTACACTTTAGAAATACGATGGAATGATGCGGATGGACCTCTGCTTAATGCCACACCCCCACTCACTGATCCTACGCAGCTTGCTTTTCTGTATTTTGATGCTTGTGATGCCATAAATAGAGATAGTCGTTCCAAGTGTGGTGATTGGGAAAAAAACTACTCACACAATGACAAATATATGTGTCCAGAAGGAACCACTGGATGGGGAGAGCGTACAGGTAAACGAGTTCTAGCTAATGAATATAGTACAGCCCCGGAAGCAGACTATTATTGTCCAAAATGGGAATGTGTTTTCTATGCCACATGGAAAACTGGAAAGATGATAGAAAATACCAGAGACAACCGAATGGCTTCCCTAACTAAGCCATACGTCAAGGATATAGCAAAATGTAAGAAAGGTGCCTGTAATCCATTGGAGTTGTTTATACGAAACCCCAGTGCATGGAAGCAAGGGTATAAATTTGGCCTACGAATTGCAGGATCTGGATCAGATCCAGGAACCATAGTATATATAAGATTAAATACCCAAGCCCATAGATCATCCAGGTACCATATCCATAACACTTTCTATGAAACCATGCATGAGAATAAGTTTGATATTCCCCATCCCTCCCAGAATTTATTCTTAGAATTAGCTGGAGAATTAGCTAGTCTCCATATCTCAGACTGTTACTTTTGTGGTGGGACACAAATGGGTGACCAGTGGCCATGGGAAGCCCAAGAGTTGAATTATTCCATGACTTACAATCATACTGAATTACATAAGACTACCAGCGAATGGGTATTAGCACACCCAATAGTTGGACGTCTCTGTTATACCAGAACTGGACCTCAATTCAGTCTACCGGTGGGACAGCTGGTCTGTCTCAGCCAAACGTTTTATAATGACACCACGAAAAAGACGACCTGGTGGTCAGGGGCCAAAGAACTTGAACCCCCTAATCCATTAGCAAAATTCCCTGAGCTTGCTGATTTATGGACTAATCTTGCCAAACCTCATGCCTGGCAAGCCCCACCTGGCCTATATTGGATCTGTGGAACCCGAGCATATGCCAGACTCCCTATACACTGGGGAGGGGCATGCGTCTTAGGGACCATCAGACCTTCTTTCTTTCTCTTACCCGCAGAACATGGAGAACAATTAGGATACCCAGTGTACACTACTCACCGAGACAAAAGAGCGCTGAGACAAAAGAGAGCACCCTTACAGATAGGCAAGTGGGAAAAGTGGAAGGGTGATGATTGGCCACCAGAAAGAATTATTGATTACTATGGGCCTGCCACTTGGAATGATGATGGTATGTGGGGCTATCGAACCCCTGTATATATGATTAACCGTATTATTCGTTTACAAGCAGTAGTTGAATTGATAACCAATGAGACTATCAAAGCACTCACACTTTTAGCCAGACAGAGCACACAGATGCGCACTGCTATATATCAGAATCGCTTAGCACTAGATTATCTATTAGCAGCTGAAGGAGGAGTATGCGGAA
The DNA here is from genome assembly GCA_033557465.1 of Ichthyophis bannanicus. Classification (NCBI taxonomy): domain Eukaryota; kingdom Metazoa; phylum Chordata; class Amphibia; order Gymnophiona; family Ichthyophiidae; genus Ichthyophis; species Ichthyophis bannanicus. The sequence goes on along the minus strand of CM066034.1, from coordinate 556,451,539 downwards.
AATTGAATTTAACCAATTGTTGTTTGAAAATCGATGATAAAGGTCAAGTAGTTGAAGAAATTGCTGAAAATATGCGAAAACAAGCTTACGTGCCAGTACAGACTTGGCATGGATTGCATTTTGTACTAAAATCATGGCCTTATGGCATCCTAGTCCTCCTGCATATAGTCGGGATCCTCCGACCATGGTATGATCCAATTGAATGATTTAACTCTCACACCTTATTAAGTAATAGGGTGAGATTAATCAAAGGGGGGAATGTGGTAGGCGAAGGCCTATGATCCATGGTGTCTGAAATGAACAGACAGGCCTAACAAGCTTGACCTGTAAATGAAGCCTGTGGAGAGGCCCATAGGAATTGCACATCCCCCAATATGCTGCTATTGTACAAATGAAGCTTAGCAAAGAATAATCAGCTTAGCTGAGCAGAATTGAAACTCAGAAAATATAGAAAAATAAGTTTAAATACCACTGATAAGAAAGTACAGCTGCAAAGAATTTAATTAAAACTGCTGACAGAAAGGTTACAGTGCCCTGTTCCCCACATGTACTAACTAGTTAAATGGCCTTGGAGTAGAAAAGTAACGAAGTTGGTGAACTGACCATTGTAATTGGGACTAGAAGGGGGGTGAGCAGGTGCTAAGCCCAGTCAAAGGACATAATTGGATAGCCTTATCAATACCGGGACCAATAGAAGGAGTACGGGAGGTTACCGGGACCAATGAAATGTTTTCCTATACCTAGAATGGAGAAGAAGTCTATAAAAGTTGTTGTTTTACTAACAGCCATTGCTCAGCCATTTTGAATTTGATTCTGCTTGAGACTTGTGCACAAATAAATGATTTGGACCTTCTGAACAGACTCCTGGTATCATTGGTTTGTCTGCGCTCTGCTGCTACATCTACAACACAGGGGAGGATATTTCAGCATCCGAACAAGATGCCAAGCCACCCAACTCTGACATCAGGACAGCCAGGCTCTCCTCCGATCTCACTGATTGACGCCCCAGGTGAGTAAAAAAGGAATCCAAGGGACCAAACCATGAAGGTAAAGCAGAGGGGGCCGCTTGGGCAGCAGAGTGTTTCTTGTCCAACTTGGCCTTCCTCTTGCCCTTAGGAGAAAATGCATCACAGCACAAAAGCCTGCCGTTCTGCTGTTTCTCAACTGAAAATAGCAAAAAGGTTCCCTTCCTTGTGCAAAAACAGAATATATTAAAAAAAAAAATCGACCAATCCAGGAGGACAATCTCAGGAACAGGGATACTGTTTTAAGGAAACTGAAATCAATGGGAGGATTAGAGATTGCCAGGGCTGACCCATCCAATAGGCGAGCTAGGCGGCTGTTTAGGGCGGCAGATCTCTGTGGGCGGCAGTCCATGTGCTTCAGCACACATACCCTGACTCCCCCACCCCTGTGCCGAGCCATGCCATGCTGCTGCCTTCTGATGCTGATTCTGGCGATAGGGGGTGTTGGGGCAGCTAGGCTCGGCGGGAGGCCATGTGCTTCAGCACACATGGCCTGCCGTCGAGCAGAGCTGCACTCCCCCTCAACCCTGCCAGAAATGGGGGGGGTGGGGGGGGCGGCATGGCCGGGTCTACTTCCTAGGGCGGCAGAAACCCGTAGGCCGGGACTGGTAATTGCATAAACATCTCCAGGTGATAAATAAAATTTGAGAAAGAGGTAACGAGAGGAGGCAAATGCTCTGGAATGCAGTGGAAAACTATATCTCAAAAATCTGTTGTAGAGATGGGGGGAAGGCAAATTAGAAGGATGCTATAATGAATGGGTACTTTAGTATTTAAAATCCTGTGACATATGAGTGTTTCAGAATTTAAAATTCTGTGCGAAAGAAATGGTGATAGAGATGTCGGGTCTTCTTTTAGCAGGGTAGGATTTTGAGAGAGAGTAGTGTACTTGTTAAATAACGTATCTTAACTTAAACAGTTAACTAAACAGAAAAATACCAATTTTGTATAGATTTTTTAGGTCAGAAAAGGGACATCAAAGTTGAGATATTCACAATATGCACACAGCTCGATGGTGCAAGAGAAAGCAGTTTTTGCCCATTTAAAGGGAAGTTGCATTTTCATGAGGTTAGTGAAGTGCAGACTTTGGTAGTGACCTGAGAGTGGAAGAAGGAGATAGGAAGCAAGTAGAAAGCAGAAGACTGGTGTCAGACTGTGACTGGTGGGTGAAAAGTTCCATCTCAGTAGATATTATGGATTGACAATATTATCTTTTTCCTGATCTTATTTGATACAAGCAAAACTGCATGCTGAAAATGGGTCCAGTTCAACAATATGCTGGAAGGATTGTGTTGAGAAAGAACATTTGGCATGTATATTTTATGACTGCCCGGTGGTTTGAGGGTTTTGGAGTAATGCTCAACTTATGAGGAAAATGCTAGAAGTTGCAATGCCAGAAGATCCTTGGTTTAAAATATTATATTTTCTACCAGAGGATCTTCGGTTGGTAAAAGAGGGATATTTAGTGGGAACTTCTGTTAGGCCATGTGGTAGGTGACTTTGTACAAGCAGAAATATAAAGACCCACCGACAATGCAAGATTTGCAGGCTGAAATTTTGCATGTGATGGTAAAATTATGGCCTTATGTGTGGACGTTCCTTGAGTGAGTCCAGTCTAGTCCCGCACCTGTGGTAGTGTCACCTTACTAGCAGCTTGGAGATTGATGACATCAGAGCACACATATTGGTGGCACCACCCACCAGAATCAGTATCCTACTGACAAAGCAGACTCCCAAAAATAACCATTATATAACCAATTTAAACTATATACCTTGAGCCCCCCTCAGACAGGAGACGCCCCCCACGTGAGAGACAGATCGCTTACCACAGGGGAATCTCGCATCTGCCAAAGTTCTCTGAACAGTCTCAACTCCACCAAGCCGCAACTCCAATTATTCCTTGCTGTGACCAAAATTCCAGCACTGCTTCCCCACACATTATCCCCAGCCCTCATCTGAGTTGACTTTCTTCAGGACCAGAGACCTCTAATGTCTCCAGTAACAAAACCTTAAGCCCCGAGGGTGGGATAACGACTGGACTGATTCAAGGAATGTCAATTAGCAGGAAAGGCATAATATTACCTTCCTTATCATTCCTCCAGTCCAGTCCCACACCTGTGGGATGTACAATAGCAGTACTAACCTTGGGAGGGACCTACTAGACCAGCATGAAGAACCGCAGATCCAACACACATGTCCCCGGCTGCTTGAACATCCAGCTTATAATGTTTGACAAAACTATGCAGGGATGACTAGGTTGCTACCCTACAAATATCTCCTAGCTGTACTAATCTCACCTCCGTCCACAATGTGGCTTGTGCTCGGGTCGAGCGTGCACGCAACCTCCTAGGTATCTGCTTGCACTGCAAAACGTACGCCAAAGATATCGACTCTCTCACCCACCAGGAAATTGAGGCCTTTGAAGCCGCCTCTCCTTTGCGCACTCTGCCATACAGGACAAATAACCGATCCAACTTTCAAAAGAATTCGGTTCTTTTCAAATATCGCCTTAATACTCTGCTGACATCCAAACAATGCAGAGGGGAATCATTCTCCTTTCCCCCTGCTCCCGAAAACACCGGGAGCGTTAAGGACATAAGGACATAAGACATGCCATACTGGGTCAGACCAAGGTCCATCAAGCCCAGTATCCTGCTTCCAAAAGTGGCCAATCTAGGTCACAAGTACCTAGCAGTTTCCCTAAAAGACAAAGGTTCCACAATGCTTGTAATGCAGCAAGCAGTGGATATCCCGGGTCCCCTTTAATAATGGTTTATGGACCTTTCCTCCAGGAACTTGTCCAAACCTTTTTTAAACCCAGCTACACTAACAGCTTTTACTACATCCTCTGGTAACAAATTCCAGAGTTTGATTAAGCATTGAGTGAAAAAATATTTTCTCCTATTATGAAAAATCATGTTTATTGAGTTTTAAACATATTTAGAAAACTCAGCAACACAGCCCCACATGAAAGAGCTTCCACATAACACATCACAAAACAAAGCATAAACCAACTAACATGTGATGTCTACGAGAGCACAGCAAAGAACTCCTAAAATTCACCCATAACAGCATATAGAGCCTGGTCTCGTTGCCCGTAGGATGTGCTGCCTCTGCAGCGAACAGGCCTCTGCCTCAAGGGCGGCAGAAACACCCCCCAACCCCCCTCCCCCCAACCCCCCTCCCCCTCACCACCCCACCCCCTCACCACCCCACCCCCTCCCCCTCCCCCCCTCCCCTCCACCCCTCCCCTCCACCCCCTCCCCCCCTCCCCTCCACCCCCTCCCCCCCCTCCCCCCCCTCCCCTCCCCCACCCCTCCCCCCACCCCCCCTCCACCCCTCCCCCCACCCCCCCCCCACCCTCCACCCCCTCCCCCCCCTCCACGCCTCTCCCCCCCCTCCCCCCCCTCCCCCACCCCCTCCACCCCCTCCCCCCCCCCCCTCCACGCCTCTCCCCCCTCCCCCCCCTCCCCCCCTCCACCCCTCCCCCCCTCCACCCCTCCCCTCCCCCCCTCCACCCCTCCCCTCCCCCCCACCCCCCTGACACTCCTATTGCTCACTAGAACCAGGCCTTGGCTCACCCAGCTCCAGCCCAATTGAGCTGCCACTACGCATAGGACTCCACACTCTAGTATGTCGGTCCCAGGCCTCCCCGGCTAGCAGTCGCGCTGTACGCTGCTCCATATCCATGAGATCCTCCATTGCCCGCTCCCACTCCCCCACTGTCGGAGCCACCTCATCCAGCTAGTGCCGCAATATACATTGCTTTACTAACACAAAGCCCTTTGCACACAGCTGGCGTGGATCTCCCCCCAGAGGTTGCTCACCTACATAGGAGCCGAAAAGGCACCATTCTGGCGTCACTTCCACCCGACACCGTAACCAGTGCTCTAGGCACCTCCCCACTGCCTGCCACAACCCTTGGATATGCATGCATCCCCAGAACCTATGAGCAAACCCTCCCTGCTCCACTTTGCAAAGACTACACACATCTGTCCCCACCAAACCCACCCTGGCCGCCCATACGTTATGTACGTAAGCTCTCCAAAGAAATTTATATTGCGTTTCTCGCAGCTGGACTGCTTCAGAAAGAGACCTAACCACCGTGAACGCCCCACGCAAACGTTCCACTGTCGCCTGCGGCACCCCATCCTTCCGCCACCTTTCTGCTAACGCGGCCACTCTGACATTGTCATCCGTGGGGTTCAACACCTCCTCCAGTCTGCCCCCCGTTATTTTCCCTTCCAAACTGCGAAACAGTTCCAACATTCCACCCTGCGCCAACAGCTGTTCATTCTCCTTCCGCAACGCAAAGACATAATGCCGCACCTGGAAGTAGAAATATTGGTCCCGGGGCCCCAAGCCAAACCGCTCTCGTAAGGCCACGAAGGAATCCATCTCGTCTCTCCCTTCCATATGCAGCTGCACATATTGCAGTCCTCTGGCCGCTCACACGCGCGGCACCGAGGTCCCCATTCCTGGGGGAAACGCCATATTGCCCCCCAGGGGCAAAGAATTAGTCAGGGACCATCGAACCCTCCGACACTTGCAGAGGGCCCGCCAGGCCATCCGGGCTGCAAACCAAAAGCCTGATTGTCTGCACACCGGCGGGACCTCTCCAGGTGCCGCCTGCACCACCGCCAATCTATGCTGCGGGGCCACTATTTCATCTATAATTTTTAAGGGAACTACTTCCGACGCCCCTTCCACCATATCCCGCAATATTCTCGCCCAACATACCATGTTGTACCTCCGTACCGAGAGTAGCCCTGCCCCTCCCCGGGCTATAGGCTGCATCAGTGTATCCAACGCAATCTGAGCGCGTCGACCCCGCCACAAAAATCGGGACAAGTGACTCTGCATAATATCGACATCCCTCCGCCTAAGCCACATTGGGAGGTGCCGCATTATGTACAGCCACCGTGGGAGCTCCACCATATTAAACAACGCTATCCTACCGCTCAACGATAACGGCAGATCCCTCCATTTCCGTAAGCGTCCCGCCGTCCCCTCTAGCAAAGGCTGTACATTTACCTTGTACATCCATTCTAACCGCTTGGGGATCTGGATACCCAAGTAACGTATCTGCCCCTCCGCCCACACTAGTGGAAAGTCACCAACCCAAGACGCCCTGCAGCGGCCCCCAACATCTAAGCCGAGGGACTTGGTGACATTGATTTTCAGGCCGGAGAAGGTGCCAAATGACTCAATAACATGGAGTGCTTGTGCTAAGGATCGATGTGGGTTTGTTAAACACAATAACATATCATCTGCGAACGCACTTACTTTCAGTTCTCCCGCCTCCCATCCTATCCCGGACACCTCTGCATGCCCCACTAATTTGACTAATAACGGCTCCAAATGTAATATAAAAAGAAGCGGTGACAGGGGGCAACCCTGCCTAGTCCCCCTCTTCAGCAGGAAAGCAGAAGAGGTCTCTCCCCCCACCGCGATAAAGGCCCTCGGCTCAGAATATAAAGCTCGCACCCAACCGACAAACGGCCCCTCGAAACCAAAATGACTCAAGGCTGCAAACATATAGTCCCACGAGACGTGGTCAAAGGCCTTCTCCGCATCTAAGCTGGCCAGCAACAAAGGCGTCTTCTGCTGGAGGCAGCGTTCCATACCCAACAGTACTTGAAGAATATTCTGTGCGGCCAATCTGCCCCTCACAAAGCCTGCCTGATGAGGGCCAATAATGCGAGCCAAGATAGCCTGCGCCTGATCCGCCAAGATCGACGCCAAAAGCTTCATATCGAAATTAATGAGCGAGATAGGTCGATAAGAAGCCGGGTTCTCCGGGTCCTTCCCCGCTTTATGAATAAGTGTAATCGAAGCCGTCCGCATATCCCTGGGAAAGCTTCCGGTGTCTAAGGCCTCCGCATACACTGCAGCGAGCGTAGGCACCACCTGCAGCTCCAGAATTTTGTAAAACTCTGCGCCGTATCCATCGGGACCCGGCGCCTTATGCGGCTTCCCTGCCTTAATCGCCTTCTGAATCTCCGCCCCTGAGATGGGCTGATTCAACGCCTCCTGCTCCTGAGGAGTCACCTGCGGGAGATTCACACTATCCAGAAAACTCCGTTCAAGCACCCTATCTGCTGGCTCCGGCGTGTATAATGTACTATAGAAGCGTTGAAAAACTTCCGCTATTTTCTGCGGTTCAGTCTGCCTATCCCCTTTATCATCCTTAATCACGGTCACGAGCTTGGCTCCGCTCCAATCTCTCACCAATCGTGCCAATAATTTCCACGACCGGTTTCCAAAATGAAAAAATTGATGCCGATAATATTGCATATCATATACCGCCCTCTCCTGCAAATACCTCTTCATTTGCCGCTGCACCTCCAAATACTCCTGCAGCGCTCCCCCTGCGGGGCTTCGCAATGAAGCCTTTTTTTCTGTTGCAACTCCTGGGCCAGCCCTACCAGCTTCTCATTCAGCCTCTTCCGTTCACTAGCTACATAGGCAATAATATGCCCCCGAACTACCACCTTCCCCACCTCCCAAAGCGTAGCGGTGGAGGCTACACTCCCCGTCATTATCAGTAACAAACTCCGTCCAGCGCGCTTTTACAAATTCCTGGAAGTCTCTTCTATGCCATAAATGCTGGGGGAAAGACCACCTACCGCCCACTCTGCGGCGTCCTCTCCATACCATACTCACCATGGCGTGATCTGACACCAGAATTGGCCCAATCTCTGCCCTACTGACTCTACCCAAGTCCGCTTCCGATACTAAAATATAATCAATCCTGGACCATGAGTGATGAGCCCTTGACAGATGTGTGTAGTCTCGCTCCCCCCCCATGCAGTATCCTCCAAACATCAAGTAGGCCCCCCATCCTACAGAGGTAATTTACCCCTCTCGAAACCCAGCCTTTGGTTCCCTGTGATGGGGTCGACTTATCGAACACCGGGTCAGCGGGACAGTTAAAATCGCCCACTAGGATTATCGGTACTTTAGGGGCCCCACTCACCTTCCATACTAGGGATCTGAAAAACTCATGACTGTACACATTAGGGGCATAAATGTTCCCCAAAATCAATTCCTCCCCATTAATCCGGGCATGGACCCACAGAAATCTTCCCATAGGATCAGTGTCCGCCTGTATCACCTCTACTTGGAGCCGCTTATCCATTAGAATCGCCACCCCTTTCGTCTTGCCCCTTTCCGCCGCCGCCGCATATACCTGCCCAACCCAGGCTCTTTTCAGCTTGGCATGCTCCCTGTCACTGAGGTGCGTCTCTTGTAGAAACGCTACCTGAGCGCCCTGTTTTCTTAGTGCTTGCAATACTTTGGCGCGCTTGACCGGGGTGCCTAGACCTCCCACGTTCCAGGAGGTAATGCGCAGCTCAGTTCCCATTGGCTTTCACCCCCTTCTTTCTCCATTGCATACTGCTCATCAATAGCCCTCTGACTGAAAGCTGCCCAGCCTCAGCTCCCAGCCTTACTCTCCGTAGTGTGCTCCATGGTTTGTTCCATACGTGCCCCCCGTGCCAAGGCCCTCCTACCCCATCTTCCCAGTCCCCCCACTCCTCGTACCACCACCTACCCAGTTGCTGCTCCCCCTCGCCTCCATCCCAGCCCCCCCGAACATTATCCTCTGACCTTCCCCTCTCCCTCCCATTTCCCACCACTTCTGTAGCTCCCGCCCCCCCCTCCCCCCTGATCACCCTCCCCCGTAAAAAAATCATTCATCCTACCCCCGGCCTGCTCTGCCAGGCTCGAGTCCCACTTCCGTGCGCCGCAGGGCTGTCCCGCCCCTCCCCCCTCCCCCCTTTGCATAACCCGCACTCCCCAAGTTACAAAGCCAGTGCCTCCTCGAGGCCTACTCAGAGCTCCATACTCAGCCTGAGAGCCGAGACAGAGACTGATACCTAATGATATCTGCGGGCTGCACGGTTACACACAGTTGTGCACAGTATACACCGTGATACACAAGGGTGTCTGGCCCGCCTTCAAAACGGCCCAACTCAAAGCAGCCCCACCGCCCATTCCCAACCACACTGAACCCAACATCTAACGTAATAACTCCACAGCAAGAAACAATAAAAGAAAACCACAATAAGAACAGTTATATATAATCACTTTGTCTGGGAGCTGCAGTCACCATATCACAAATGTCCCGCTCCAACTGTAGCAACTCGCAGGCCACGCTGCTGCGCGCTGTCGGCCCCCTGTGCCATTTCCAACCGGTAGCATACTGCTTTCTCCTCAAGGCACCCGGCCGCTCTCTGCCGCGTTGTTCTCCAGCTCCGTGACAAATTTCTGCGCCGCAGCCACCAAGGTTAACACATGGTTCTTCCCCTCGTGGTATACGCGGAGGGTGGCTGGGAACGCCAGGGTGAAGCGGAGCTGTTTTTTAAATAAGGTCGCACACATCGGTGAAAATTCTTTGCGCTTCGCAGCCACACTCGCAAAGTAGTCCTGAAACAGCAACACTCTCTGGTTATCCAATAGCAGATCCCGTTTTTTTCGGAACGCTTGTAGAAGCTGCCACTTATGCTGAAAATTCAGGATCCGCACTATGATCACTCTGGGCCTTTGCCGGGTCTCAGTCTTAGGCCCCAAACGGTGCGCCCGCTCCACTTTAAGTTGCCCAACCAGGCCCTCCAGTCCCAACTCTTTAGGCAGCCAATTCTCCACAATCGAACCAACATTGCATCAGTCTTGGTCTCCGGGACCCCCACGATTCTTAAATTATTTCGTCGTGAACGGTTCTCCAGATCATCTACCTTGTCGAGTAGGGTTTCGATCTTCTTGCGCAACAGATCCATTTCCCGGGTCCGCTTCCCTTCCTCGCCCTCCATCTCCGACACCCGATGCTCCAGTTCGTCGATTCTCTGATTAAACTCTGTGAGCGTCTCTCCCATCGTCTCAAGTTTGTTCAGAATAAGGTCAAATTTGGGCTCCAAGAGCTTCGCCACCTCCCGTGCGAGCTCCTCAGACCCCGAGTCCATGCTCTCACCCCCTGGAGATCGCGGCTGCGCCATACTGGTTGCTGGTCCCACATTAGAGGAGGCCACAGGCTTCGGAGTCTTCTCACGTTCTCGGCGCGCCGGGAGAGGCATGTTTGGGTCCAATCTTTCTGGAAGGCACCTCGACACCACACTCTCTTCGAACAGTGCGCTTTCCGGTGCCCGACGTTGGGGAAAACTCTCCAAAGTTCAGTTTAATATCGGGGCAGCCCCGGAGCGAGTAGAGAAAGCTCCTACTCGCTCATGCGTCACCTATTTTCTCCTATTAAACTGTTAGACTGAAGTTTCAGTGCATGTCCCTTAGTCTTTCTACTTTTTGATAACATAAAGAATCGATTTACGTTTACCTGTTCCACTCCATTCATTAATTTATAAACCTCTATCATATCTCTCCCTTGCCATCTCTTTTCCAGGTTGAAAAGCCCTAACATTTAAGCCTCTCCTCATAAGGGTATCCTTCCATCTCCTTTACCATTTTGGTGACTCTTCTCAGTACCTTTTCCAATAATGCTATATCCTTTTTAAGATAGGTGACCAGAATTGCACACAATATTCAAGGTGCGGACGCACCATGGAACGATACAGAGCCATTATAATATCCTTTGTTTTATTCTTCATTCTTTTCCTTATGATACCTAGCTCTCTTTGCTCTCTTGACTGTCACTGCACACTGGGTAGAGGGTTTCAACATGTTATCCATGATGACGCCTAAATCTTTTTTCCTGGGTGATGGTTCCTAATGTGGAACCTTACATCATGTAACCATAGTTTGGGTTGTCCTTTCCTAGGTGCAGAACTTTGCATTCGTCCACATTAAATTTCATCTGCCATTTGGATGCCCAGTCTTCCAATTTACAAAGGTCCTCTTGCAATTTTTCACAATCCTTTGAATAATTTTGTGTCATCTGCAAATTTTATTACCTCACTCATTATTCCCATTTCCAGGTCATTTATGAATATGTTAAAAAGCAGTGGACCAGCATAAATCCCTGGGGTACTACACTATTTACCTTTCTCCATTGGGAAAAATTACCATTTAGCTCTACCCTCTGCTTTCTATATTTTAACCAGTTCCTGATCAACATTAATACACTACCTCCTATCCCATGACTTTTTAATTTCACCAAAAGTCTCTCATGAGGGACCTTGTCAAAGGCTTTCTGAAAATCTAGATATACTATATCAACTGACTCACCTTTGTCTACCTGTTTATTCAAACCTTCAAAAAATCATAACAGATTAGTAAGACAAGACATTCCTTGGCTAAAGCCATGTGGGCTGTCTTCCATTAAGCCATGACTATCAACATGTTCAGTAATTTTGTTCTTTATAATAGTTTCTAACATTTTCCCGGTACTGTCAGATTCACTGGTCTGTAGTTTCCCAGATCACCCCTGGAACCCTTGGCCATCCTCCAAATTGGCATTACATTGACCATCCTCCAAACGTCAGTTATTACAGATGATTTTAATGATAGTTCACAGATTACTAATAGTAGGTCTGCAAACTCATACTTCAGTTCTTTCAACACCCTTGGATGTATACTATCCAGTCCAGGTGATTTGCTACTCTTCACTTTACATCTTCCCAGTGTATTGATATTTCTTTCAGTTCTTCTGCAACATCACCTTTTAATACCATTTCAATCATGGATAACATCCCTACATCTTCTTCAATAAAGACCAAAGCAAAGAATTCATTCAGTCTCTCCATTATGGGCTTGTCCCTCTTAATGCCCTTTTTACCTCTCTATCATCTAATGGTCCAACTGACTCTCTCACAGGTTTTTTGCTATGAATGTACTTGAAAAAGTCTTTATTACGCGTTTTTGCTTACACAGGAAGCTTCTTCTCAAATTTTCTCTTTTTAAATCAAACGCGATCATACTATGATCACTATTGCCAAGAGGCCCCAACACACTTATCTCTTGCATCAGATCTTGTGTTCCACTAAGGACTAGGTCCAAAATGGCTTCCCCTCTAGTCAGTTCACAAACCAGCTGCTCCAAGAAACAGTCATTTATTTAATCTAGAAACTTTAGCTCCTAACATATCCTGCTGCGACACTAATCCAATCGATACCGGGGTAATTGAAATCACCCATTATTATTACTGTACTGTAACTTTTGTTAGCATCCCTGATTTCTTTGAGCATTTCATCATCCATTTCTTCACCCTGGCCAGGCGGTTGATAGTACACCCCCCATTGCCATCGCATTCCCCTTTTTACATGGAATTTCAATCTATAGAGATTCTAGAGTGAATTTTGTTTCCAGCAAAACTTTAATCCTTTGTGACTCAATGCTCTCTCTAACATAGAGGCAACTCCACCACCAATTTGATCTGCTCTAACATTACGATATAGTTAGTACCCAAGTATCACAGTATCCCACTGGTTGTCCTCCTTCCACCATGTCTCTAAGATACCAATCATATCTAACCTCTCATTTAGTGCTATGACCCGGTGAAAAGCGGGATATAAATACAGCTAAATAAATAAATAAATTCTAACTCTCCCATATTATTTTTTAGACTTTTGGCATTTGCATACAAGCATTTTAGAGGCTGTATTTTATTCATATTAATCTGGCTAACAGTAGGCAGGGATAATTTGGAATCTTTAAGCACTGTCTGCTCTGTACTAAAAGGTATTTGGGCTACTTAGTTTCTCAAATTTACTACTTGGGCTACTTTTGTCTTTACTGGAACCTCTCTGTTGGTATGCCCTAACTTCAATCTTTTGCTAGTATCCTTCACAGTTTTCATTGTTCCGAACCATGCGCTTCTGGGTGACTGTTGGCTTTCCCCTATTATCTAGTTTAAAAGCTGCCATATCTCCTTTTTAAAGGTCAACACCAGCAGCCTGGTTCCATCCAAGTTAAGATGGAGCCCATCCCTTTGGAAAAGTCCCTCCTTTCCACAGAATGTCCCCAGTTTCCAACAAATCCAAAACCCTCTTCCTTGCACCATCGTCTCATCAACGCATTGAGACTCTGGAGCTCTGCCTGCCTTTTGGGTCCTGCGCATGGAATGGGAAGCATTTCAGAAAATGCTACCCTGGAAGTTCTGATTTTCAACTTCCTGCCATAAAGTCTAAATTTAGCCTCCAGAACCACCCTACCACACTTTCCTATGACATTGATACCGACATGTACCAAGACAGCAGACTCCTCCCCAGCACTATCTAAGACCTTGTCTATTGAATAATTTAAGTGAAAAACCGACAGGACTTTCGGCAAGAAGGAAAGTATTGGTCTGAAAACCATCTTTTCCTTCGCCAAAATGAGAAAAGACTCTGGATAGAAAGCAGAGGGTAGGGCTAAATGGCCAGTTTTCCCAATGGAGAAAGGTGAATAGAGGTGTACCCCAGGGATCTGTGCTGGGTCCGCTGCTTTTTGACATATTCATAAATGACCTGGAAAGTGGAATAACGAGTGAGGTTATCAAATTTGCAGATGACACAAAACTATTTAAAGTTGTTAAAACCCAAGAGGATTGTGGAAATTTGCAAGAGGATCTTGATAAATTGAAAGACTGGGCATCAAAATGGCAGATGAAATTTAATGTGGACAAGTGCAAAGTTATGCACCTAGGGAAGAACAACCCAAACTATGGTTACACGATGCTAAGTTTCCACATTAGGAACCACCACCCATGAAAAAGATTTAGGCGTCATTGTGGATACCATGTTAAAACCCTCGGCCCAGTGTGCAGCGGTGGCCAAGAGAGCAAATAGAATGCTAGGTATCATAAGGAAAGGAATGGAAAATAAAACAAAAGATATTATAATGTCTCTATATCGTTCCATGGTGAGACCGCACCTTGAATACTGTGTGCAATTCTGGTCGCCGTATCTTAAAAAGGATATAGCGATTTTAGAAAAGGTTCAGAGAAGAGCCATTAAAATGGTAAAGGGGATGGAAGGATACTCCTATGAAGAAGGGCTAAAAAGGTTAGGGCTCTTTAACCTGGAAAAGAGACGGCTGAGGGGAGATATGATAGAAGTCTATAAATGAATGAACGGAGTGGAACAGGTAAACATAGATCGATTGTTTACGTTATCAAAATATAGAAAGACTAGGGGACATACAAAGAAGTTACAGGGTAAACTATTTAAGACTAATAAAAGAAAATATTTTTTCACTCAACGTGTAATAAAACTCTGGAATTTGTTACCGGAGGATGTAGTAAAGGCTGTTAGTGTAGCTGGGTTTAAAAAAGGTTTGGACAAGTTCCTGGAGGAAAGGTCCATAAACCATTATTAAGAAGGGACCCAGGATATCAATGCTTGACCCAGGATATCAATGCTTGACCAATGCTTGACAAGCATTGTGGAACCTGTGTCTTTTGGGGAAACTGCTAGGTACGTATGACCTAGATTGGCCACTGTTGGAAACAGAATACTGGGCTTGATGGACCTTGGTCTGACCCAGTATGGCATATCTTATGTTCTTATGACTCCCTATACGATAATGCCTGTAACTCGGATATCTGTCTCGCGGCACAAATATCCACTAAGAACACCATTTTCATTGTAAGCTCTTTTAAAGTACACCAACCTAACGGTTCAAAAGGAGGTGCCATTAGGACCAATACTACGAAATCGAGATCCCAAAGAGTCACCACTGCCCTCCACGGCAGACATTACTGCTTTACTGCTCTGAAAAACCTGACTATATCCAGGTGACCCACTAGAGAAACTCCTTGTATCTTTCGAGATGGCCACGACCTGCACCCTGAGGGTGCTGCAAGCTAGATCTTTACTGAACCCCGCCTGCAGGAAGGCCAACACTTTTGGCACAGATGCAGATAACGGACGACAGTCGCAATTCACACACCAGTCCTCAAACACTCTCCACATTCTCACGCCAGCCAGGGACATCGAGAACTGCCTGGCCTTCAGCAACATGGAGATTACTGAAGTTGAATAGCCCCGATGCCGCAAGCTTGCCCACTCAACAGCCAAGCCATAAGCGAGAAGGCGTAGTTACTCACCTGTAACAGGTGTTCTCCTGGGACAGCAGGAATCAGTCCTCACATATAGGTGATGTCAGCACTGACGGTGCCCTCGCAGAAGCATCCCCCATGCTTTCAAAGAAAGCCTTTGTGAGATGCCACCACGCATGAATGGTGTCCTTCCTGTCCAACAGTGTCATCTTGCTCATTCAGATGACATAGCGAAAAGATGTCAAAAAAATTAAAAGATAGTAAAGAAGCAACTCCAAGGGGAGGAAGGAGGGTTGTGAGGACTGATTTCTGCTATTCCTGGAGAACACCTGTTATAGGTGAGTAACTACGCTTTCTCCGGAAACAAGCAGGAAGTCAGTCCTCACATATGGGACTCCCTAGCTACAGGCTACCTTAAGCCTATAGGAAAAAAACATGGTTGCCCTCAAGGGGAGCCATGAACAGCAGCAATTGAGACCACAGACACAAACTTCAGAAGGACCGTGTGTCCAATGGAACTAGCACTCTGGTAGCTTGAACACAGAAGAGTCTCAGAGAAGGAGTTGCCTAGACCCCAAAAAGATTACAGAGCATGACCTGGCCGAAGGCACTGTCCCATTGGGACTCCCTCTCCAGGCAGTAATGAGCTGCAAAGGTGTGAACTGAAGACCAGGTGGCGGCCTGGCAGATGTCCAACATAGGGATACAGTGCAGGTTTGTCACAAAGGCCACCATGGCCCTGACACAGTATGCTGTGACCTGGCCATCCAGCGTGAGTCCTGCCTGCTCACAGGCGAGGGTGATGCAGTTTGCCACCCAGGTGGACAGTGTCTGTTTGGTCACCGCTTCTCCCAGCTGACTGGAGTCATAGGAAACAAAAAGCTGAGAAGCTTTCCGGTGGCCCTGGGTACGCTGAATGTAGAAAGACAGGGCATTTTTATAGTCTAAGGTGTGAAGAACAGTGTCTGCACTACTGGAGTGAGGCCTTGGGAAGAAGGTGAGCAGCACCACCTCCTGGTTGAGGTGGAAGGAAGATACCACCTTCGGGAGGAATTTGGGGTATGTGTGAAGCACGACCCTGTTCTTGTAGAACCTGATATACAGCGCTTCTGCCACTAGGGTTTGGAGCTCTTTGACCCAGCGAGCGGTGTGAGTGCCACCAGAAATATGACCTTCCATGAGAGGTATCTCAGGTGGCAGGTAGCCAGAAGCTCAAATGGTGGGTGTGTGAGCTGCGCCAATACTACGTTGAGGTCCCATTCGGTCGTCAGAGGGCAAACAAGAGTTTTGACAGCAGAAGCCTTCTCAAGAAGCGGGTCACCAGAGGGTGGACTGAGAGGGGTTTACCTTCCACTGGGTGGTGATGCGCCGCCAAGGCGATGAGGTGAACTCTGATGGAGTTTGATCTGAGCCCAGATTGCAAGAGATGAAGAAGGTATTACAGTACCAGCTGCAATGGGCAGGAGAATGGTTTCACCCCTTGCTCCACGCACCAGACCAAGAACCTGAGCATTTGAAGGCATAAGCTCTTCTGGTGGAAGCCTTATGGGGGGCAGCAGGATCTCTTCCAATTCTCCTGAGAGGTTGAAAGCAGCCACGCCGTCAGTGATAGGGACCCCAGGATGGGGTGCAAGAGAGTCATCCTTCTGAGATAGGAGCCCTGGAGAGCTCTCCAGTGGGACCGCAGTCTCTACTAACAGCTGGAGGAGCAGCAGGAAGCACGGATGCTTGGGACAACAAGGGGCCACCAGGATCAATGAGGCTTTGTCGTGGAGAGCCTTGAACAGTGTTTTGGCAATCAGCGGCATGGGTAGGAAAGCATACATAAGACCTTCCGACCACAGAATGAGAAATGCATCTACCACCAGCTGGGAGGGTGGAGCTGTGAGAGCAGAAGCGAGGCAACTGGTAGTTGTCTGGGCTGGCAAAGAGGTCCCACAGAGCCAGAAAAGCCGGTTGGCTACCCTGGGGTCCAGCTGCACTCATGCGGCTGGAGGACCCTGCTTAATTTGTCCACCAGGGTATTGTCCTGGCCTAGTAGGTATACCGCCTGCAGGAGTATGCCCTGTTGAACTGTGTAAGAGCAGAGTGTCATCGCTTCGCGGCAAAGGGTGCAAGACCCTGTGCCCCCCTGCTTGTTCACATAGAACATTGCCACCTGATTGTCTGTTTGGAATAGTACTGGCTGATGCATCAGGCGGTGGCAGAATGCTTGGAGGGCTAGATATATCGCCCAGAGCTCCAAGAGGTTGATCTGCTGGCTGCTCTTGTCCTGTGACCAGTTTCCCTGTGTGTGGGGTTCTTCGCAGTGGGCTCGCCATCCCAGCAGGGAGGCTTCCATAGTGAAGACCCTCAGAGGGCTGGAGGTTTGGAAGGGCATCCCTGCCTGGAGGTGATGGGGGTTTTACCACCAAGTTAGAGATTCCGCCAGCTGGTGGATCACTGCGACTCTGTCCTGGAGATGGCCTGTGGCTTGTGACCATTGGTCTCGAAGGCACCACTGAGTGGCTCTCATGTGCAGATTGGGCATCTGGGGTGACATGGACCGAGGAGGCCATCTGCCCAGGTAGGCGCAGCAGAAGCTGAGCTGACACTAAGGGACGGTGTTGTACATCTATGGCCAGTGCCATGAGATGGTCGGCTCGGTTCACAGGGAGGAAGACCTTCGCCTGGAGAGTGTCTAGCCTTGCTGCTATGAACTCTAGACATTGTGTCAGGAGAAGGTGGAATTTGGGGTAGTTTATCACAAACCCTAGATGTTGCAGAACCTGGATGGTGCATACGGTGGCCTGCTGATCCTCTGTGCTCGGGCCTCCTTTTATGAGTCAGTCGTCCAGGTAGGGGAAGACAAATACCCCCTGGAGACGGAGGACAGTGGCCACTACTGCCAGACATTTGGTGAAGATCCTAGTGGTGGAGGCTAGGCCAAAGGGTAGTACCTTGTACTGGTAGTGGCCGCCCCCACCATGAAGCACAGGTACTGCCTGTGGTTGGGGTGGATGTGGATGTGGGTATAAGCATCCTTCAGATCCAAGGAGCTTAGCCAATCTCCCTGAAGGAGGCAGGGCAGCAATGTCCCAAGGGAGAGCATCTTGAACTTCTCCCTCACTAGGAACCTGTTGAGATTGCACAGGTCCAGGATGGGCCTTAAGTCCCCTGTTCTTTTTGGTACGAGGAAATACCTGAAGTAGAGCTCCTTGCCTCTGAGATGTTGGGGTACTGGTTCTACCGCCCTGTCCTCGACAAGAACTGTGAGTTCCTTTGATAGGAGGTCCCGATGAAGGGGAGAACTGGGAGGCTCTCCCGGGAAGAAAGGAGGAGGTGTCTGAGTCAGATGGAGGATGTAGCCCTCCTTGACCACCTGGAGTGACTAGGAATCAGTGGTGACGGCTGGCCACCTTTGGGAGTAGTGGATTAAATGTCCCCCTGTAGGCTGCTGATCTCCTTGGGGTAGAGAGGCTATGCTCAAGGAGCCAAAAGCTCCCCGCAGGCTGGGCTGCAGCAGACACCTGAGCTTGGGAGCCTTCCGCCTTTGAAGAACTTGCCCATGTCCCTTGGCCTGCTGACTCTGCTGGGGAGCTGGAGATGCCTGAAAATGTGGGTAGCTTTTGTAAGCAGCCCCTTTCCTCAGATAGAAGGGCTTTTTACCCGAGCCCTTCCGTCAGGGAGGGGCAGTCGTCTTTTTAGAGAGCCTGGTCATCGTCATAAACTTGGTCTCCAGCTCGGCAGCCTTTTCGGTCATGGATTTGCCAAAGAGGATCTCTCCTTGGCATGAGACATCGACTAATTTGTCCTGAACCCATTGGTCAAGGGTAGATGACTGCAGCCAAGCCTGGCGTCGGGCAAAAATGCCCAACACACCTACTCGAGTCACCGACTGTAAGCCGTCATATGCTGCCTGAGACATAAATTTGGAGCACTCACGGACGGCCTTGGCCAGGCTCTTGAACCGCTGCAGGGGTTCCTCGGAGAGACCATCCGAGAACCCAGTGAGCAACTTCGTCAGGTCTATCAGGTACATGCCCATGTACAGCTGGTAGGCCTGGATCCGGCTGATCAGCATTGAGCCCTAGCAGCACTTTCTGCTGATGACATCCAAGGTGCAGGCCTCCCTTCCCGGGGGCACCGAGGAGTGCATCTTCTGGATCTTCAGCCGATGCATGGTCGACTCTACCATCCCAGGCTGCGGCGGACCCGATACATTGAGTCCAGCCGCTTGCTCACTACCGGCACCAATGCCAGTGTCTCCCACATATGGAGCATTAGCCGTTCCAGGATCAGTGGGTGGGTACCGTGAGCGATTCCCTCGGAGGGGCCTTGTATTGGAGGATTTCTAGCTCCTCCATCTGAGGGTCATCCTCTGACTCCATCAGGAACACCAAGTTGAGAAATGCCATGTCCTCAAGCAGGGACAGACGCCAGGGCTCCGAAGGAGGGGAGTCTGAGGGGATGTCGCAGTGGTGATGGGTGTCCAGCAACTCCTCATCCTAGGTCTCCCACTCCAAGTAATCAGTTGAGGACTTGAGGGAAGGGTGACCCGCGGGCTCCGGGCCTGAGCCTCGCCCGTGTCCCTCGGAGGCTCCGCGGCTGGTGCCATGTGTGCTAGCCAGGGAGAACCTTGGTCCCGTGGAATGGGAACCAGATCAAGACCTCGGCTGAGGATCCACTCGAGGCTGAATGGTCTCAATGATAGGCTTGGCCTCCGGGGACGTCCTCGACATCGATGGCCTGGTGGTGGAGGAACTGGTGGCACCAGACAACAGTGCCCGCTGCTGGTCCATGAAGGCAGACAGACTGCGCTCCAGGGCTGCTATTTTGGTTTTTAGTCCAGAAGGCTCCATAGCCATCAGCGTGGACACCAAGGAACTCGAGCCCGGTGCTGGTTCCCCGAGGGGGGATTCTCAATGAGGATAGGTTCTGGCGACAGAGAATGATCTGCAGTCGAGTCCTTCTGGGGGACATTGGTAGGCCGTTCCCACTCCAATCCTTCGGACATGCATCTAGGACTACAGGACCTGGCTCGAAGTTTACCCAACCTGTCAGAGCCATCCAGGGATGCCGCCTTTGAGGTTTTCTTCTTCTGCTTATGTTCCCTCGAGGGATATCTCCTTTCTGAGGAGCCATGGCATTGATCGAGGTCTAGAAGGGTGCCCTGAGATTCTGTTGCTTCAGAGGAGGCCTTGGCCTTCGGAGGTACCGGGAACTCCAGGAAGAACTTATCGTTCTGCTGCTGGTGGCTCTTGAGGGCCTTGGTGGACATCTTTTACAAAGACCGCATGCCATGGGGTCGTGGTCCGGCCCTAGGCAGTGTAGGAAGCAGCTGTGTGTGTCTGTAAGGGACATGATTTTGGTACACCAATCACACTTCCTGAACCCACTGGTAGCCATGGGGGAAAAAATTATCCCAGCGAGGTTGAAGACCCATGGTGCTGCCAGTTGGTGCAAAGGTGCCAAAAGGAAAACAGGGTAGGAACCTGAGACTCAATGCTAGAGACAGCAAGCTCGGGTGGCAGGAAGACTACCAGTGCACTACCGGAGAGAGTATGAAACTCAGGTTGAGACATATCAACTTTACCGGGGGAAGATAGAGAGACGTCTGAAGGGCTCTGTAGAAAAAAGGAGACTGAGCAAGATGACACCCTTGGGCGGAAAGGGCACCATGCTTGCATGGTGGCATCTCCCAAAGACTTTCTTTGAAAGCTGGGGGAGGGGGATGCTTCCACGAGGTCTCCACTGGCACCAACGTCACTCATATACGAGGACTGACTTCCTGTTTGTTCCAGGAGAATCGATCTACCTGTGCCATTTGAATGGGCGATGGCAGCCTCTACGGACGGTCCACTTTAATTGCACCTAGTCGAGATACCATGGTCGATGAGGCCAGTCGGGGGCTATCAACAGTAGAAGGCCCGGATGTTCCTCTATTCTCTGAATCACTTGCCCTATGAAAGCCCATGGTGGGAACACAGAGCAGTCTGCCTGATAGCTATTCCAGGACTAGGGCATCGAGCCTTTCCGACATTCATTCTCTTTTTCTGCTGAAAAACTGTGTTGCCTTCGTTGATTCGTATGTCACCATGAGGTCCATAATCAGCTGCCTCATTGAGCATCCATTCCCCTGGGTTTATATGTACCCGGCTGAAGTAATAGGCTGTCACACTGTCCTTTTCTGCCACATGTGCCGCCAAAAGAACCTGCAGGTTCTCTTCCACCCAGGCTAACAACAGAGCTATCTCTTTTTCCAAGTTGATACTGCTCGTTCCTCCCTGATGATTGACATACGCTACTGTCGTTGCATTGTGTGGGGGCCCCTAGCCCAGGCCACGGCCTATAGGTATAGGGGTGCCACTGTTTAGTCTTTGAATAGAGATTTGTCCTCATCCAGAGCTTGGGGCTGCTGGGACTTGTAGTTGTGCTACCACTTAAAAAAACAGTAGTATTGAGAACCAAGGTTTTTTTTTTTAAAAGACACACAGGAATTTATTTCCTTCTTTTCACAAGCATATAGCTCAAACAAAACAGGATTCTTCTCCAAAACAAATGATCTTCAGGAAAATCACACAAAAGCCCAACAGTGAAATTGATTTAGCTGGCCTTCACAACATACGTAGCTGTTTCTCAAACATACAGCAATAAACACAGTTTCTTCTCTTCAAATCAAAGTAAATGTCTTTTCTTCTTTCAACAGGGTACTTAGCAATTCAGGCTAGAATCATTCTCCCTGTCTTACTCACTGCTTTTGGTGGTTTTCAGGTTACAGACTTTTTCTTTAACCAGCAGCTTCTATTCTGCCTTTTTGCACCATGAACAGTCCATTATTAAATCCTCTGAGTCAGAATCAGGTTCAACAGATTCTACCTGCATTTCCTCCGGGTTTTCAACTGGTATGTCTGGCTCTAAGCCTTCATGCAATGCTTCTTGCTTGAAACTCTCTAAGAGCTCCTGAATTCTCCTCCACTGGGGCTTCTTACTAGAAAAAGGGTTTTCACCTGGAGTGAGAAGGTTCTTCTCCTGACTCAAATGCCAGAATGCCTCTAACTGGCTTAGGTCACTCTTAGATATATTTTTACCCACCCACCTTCTAGGAACTTGAATCTTTTTAGCTGGTCCACATACTGGAGGAACTGCACCTTGCCCCTTTGTCTGCAATTCTTTCAGCTACAGCTCTACTGGCTTCAGAACCAATTGCAGTTTCCCTGCAAGCCCGGCTCTCTTTCTGGGTGCTGCTTTCACCTCTGAAATCCCCCTGGAAATCTCCACCATTCTCCTCTTCGGTGAGTTCTCTGGGTCTTTCCCTGGTGCTTCTCCCTCCACGGCAGTCTGCAGTGCTCTCTCTAGTCAGCTCTCTCGTGTGCTGCTCTCTCCCTGAGTACTGCTCTCTCGTGGAATCCTCTCTCCAGCCGGTGCTGGTCCTGGTGCTGGTGCTGGGCCTGGTGCTGGTCCTCCTCTCATGTGTTTCTCTGGGTTTATAAGGCTGCCTTTTCCCTAAATTGCACTGTCCCTTACCCAGGTGTCTCTCATTATCCTCCAAGCCTGCCCTTAGATCAGCAGAGCTTGGGTGTGGCTTAGCTTCAGCAAGTGCGTGTTTTTTCCCTTTGTCTGCACCCTGAAAGCCACAGATACCTTGCCTGTCTCCTTCCTTAAAGGTAGATTTACAATTTTCCTCTGTTTGCATGTGCTCAGGCATGCTCTCCTCATCACAATTGTCTGAAAATACTCACACCAACTTGCCGAGAAGCTGAGAGCAGAACTGCTGCAAGGCCAAGAACACTGCTCTCAACTCGAGATGGATGATTGACCAAGTCCCCTGCACTATGTAACCCTCGCTATGAGCTCCCCATCTAGTATGACTGGCATCAGTTGTTACTGGAATCCAGTTGGAAGTCTCCAGAGGCATGCCTACTCCAAGGCTGTTGCCAGTGAGCCACCACCTGAGCGAATTCCTGGTCTTCACCGGAAAGGGTAGCAGGAGTGACAGTGGCTGACGCTGAACTGACCATCTTCACAATAAACTGCATTGTAATGGATGCATGTGCGCCTGAGCCCATAGCACGAGTTCGATGATCGCCGCCATGGATCCCAACACTTGCAAGTAGTGCCAAACCATCAGTGTCTTCATACTCAGAAATCATCAGATCTGTCCTTGCAACATCATTACACGGCTCTCCAGCAAGGATACTCATCTTGCTGCTGTCTGAAACCTGTCCCCCAGATACACCAAGTCTTGCGAAGGCCGAAGTTGGCTCTTTATGAAGTTTACCATCCATCCGACACTCTGTAGGTACGTAATCACTTTCAATGTGACCTGCGAACTTTCATCCTTTGACTTCACTTGGATGAACCAATCGTCTAGGTACGGATGTACAAGAATCCCTCCCCGCCGCCGCCGCCACCAGCACCTTTGTGAACATACACGGTGCAGTCACTAACCCGAAGGGAAGCGCCTGAAACTGGAATTGTCCCATGGGCACCGCAAACTTTAGGAACTGCTGGTACTGCGCCCGTATGGGAATGTGTAAGTCGGCTTCCGTCAGGTCCACAGACATCAACAATTCTCTCTCCCTGACTGCCACAATTACCGAACACAACATTTCCATGTGGAATCTAGGCACCCTTAGACACCAATTGACATGCTTGAGATCCAGAATGGGCTAGAAGGAGCCCTCCTTTTTGGGAATGACCAAATAAATTGAGTATCGACCATAACCGCACGGATCGTCCGGCACCCGTTTGACGGCCTGAAGATTGAAGAGTCTTTGCAATGTTGCTTGCACTGCCTCTCGCTTCTGAGAGGCCTTGCACGGAGAAACGATGAAGGCATCCATGAGGAGACTCTAACTCCAACGCTTAGCCCTCCCTGATTACCTCCAACACCCATTGATTGGATGTAATCTGTGCTTACACAGTGTAAACGTTCCACAGCCATCCCCTACAGTAGGGGTGGCCAACTCCAGCCCTCTTGCAGCACGATCCAGCCTGGTTTTCAGGATGCCCCTAATGACTATTCATGAGATACATTTGCATACAATGGAAGTCAGTGGGTACAAATATACCTTATGAATAGTGTCATGGCGCAAGGCAGATTGAGCCGATGGAAGTAGAGGAAAACACACAAGCGGCAGTTTTAAAAACAGCAGTGCAGAGCACATGGCTAGGGGTTGTCAGGGGCAACCAAGCAAAACAAGAGCACAGGCTGTAGAGAAACGCCCAGAGATACCATTACGTCATAGCTCATCAGCAAAGCAGAGACAGCTGCAGAGAGTTGAGCTAACTCAAGTCTCAAGGAATGACGCAGATAAAAAAAGGTCAGCCTTGAGCAGAGCAGAGACACGTGCAGATTCAGGCACAGGGATACGAGCAGATTCACGTACAGGCACACGTGGAGAAGGAAGGAAACACAGAGACGCAAGCCAGGAGTCAGACTCGGTCTCTGTGGCAGAGAGAGAAGGAGACATTGAGAGGACTCAAGGGAAAGGAAAGTACAGCGCTCAGAAAAGCCAGGAGCCATACCTGGAAGGTTCAGACGTGGAATCAATCTGCACCTCAGAGGGGTTTATCCAAGAGGAGTTCACGAAGGTTAGTGCTGGGAAGTTAGGCTGCACTAAGCCAAGGTCCGTGTGGGGCCAGAGGGAGACTCCAGGATATAAACCACGAGGAGCAGGGAGAAGAGATAACCACAATAGCAGGAACCTGGGGAGCCAGAATACTTGTCCAAGAGATAATTCCCATGCTTTAGAAAGACGTCCTGTGAAAGGAAGAGAGGGGAAGAAAAGTTTCCACTTCCCGTTTACACACCAGCCAGGCAGAGCTCAGCCTGAAAGCCAAAGTACCTGGACTAGAGGAGCACTGAGTTTTACCCCCAGTGGTCAGGAAGTGTGTAGCCCACTAAGGAAAGATTCCATAGTGTGTGGTAAAGAACCTTTCTGCAGTGATAGGGGGGGTGGTGCTCTGACCCAGCCGAGAGGAGAGAAACAAACACTAATCCACAATACAGCCCTGCAAGTTATAATTATCAAGAAGCACCTGAAGATATGGATTGTGACTTTGGTGATGATAATTCTGATATGTGCAAAATGGACTGTACGCTTGTTTTCTCTGATAGCATAACCTCTTTTTGTTAGGGGCCTAAGAAAGCCTGCTGGAGTGAAATCTGTGGGAGAGCACAGATTTCACAGTTAAAAGTGTGTGATTGAAAACCTGTTTTTCCCTCTTTTTGTTCAGTTAAAGCTGACAATAAGCATTTTTGTTCCCATTTGTAGTCCCTTACTTGTGTTATACCAGCTGTATGGTTTATTTGCTTTTTGATATTTGTTGCAAGAATTCTCCCGGGACGGGAAATAAAACCTTTTTAAGCATAGCTACTGGACCACAACTACCTCTTTTATTTCGATTAGCTATTGGGACCCAAAATCCCTGAGGGCAACATAAAGTCCTTGCTGTTAGAAGAGGAGCAACACCGAAGCCCCAGGCTCCCGCCTTGTGGGCCAGCAAGGTGTTTGACAATAGTCATTAGGGACATCCTGAAAACCAAGCTGGCTTGTAGGGCACTAGGACTGTAGTTGGCCATCCTGCCCTACAGGAAAGCGTAGTTACACACCTGTAACAGGTGATCTCTGGGAACAGCAGGAATTTAGTCTTCTTTATCTTTATTTCACACTTTATATACAGCCCTTGCCGAAGCCTGAGAGCGGTTTACAATAAAATAAAATATGCTGCAGAAAAAGAAAAGAACTCCATTTTGTGACAGGAAAGAGAAGAACACCCAAAAGAACTTAAGAGCAGACAGAGAACAGACAAATTAGGCGGGGGAAGGGGAAGGGAGATCGAAAGCCTGGTGGAATAGGTGTGTCTTTAGCAACATCTTGAATTGCTGGTTTGAGGGTTCCAACCGGAGGGAAGATGGTAAAGCATTCCACAATGATGGGCCAAGAAAAAAGGCGGCGGCATGACGTGTTTGTTCTAGGTGAGCTGTCTTCACATATGGGTGACATCGGCACCGACCGAGTCTGCGCGGGAACGCTCCCCAGCGTCCAATTGGAAAGTTTTTGGGAGCACTCCACTGCACCTACATGACTGCCTTCCTGCCTTCCCAACTCCCTCTTTTCAGTTGAGTTTGTAACTGAGAAAAGAGTAAATGAAACCCTGTAACTCCTAGGGGAGGAGGGCAGGTTGTGAAGATTAAATTCCTGCTGTTCCCGGAGATCACCTGTTACAGGTGAGTAACTACACTATCGCCAGGAACAAGAAGGAATATAGTCTTCACATATGGGACTCCCTAGCTCCCAGATGCCAGATGAAGTGACCTCAGAACCAGTAGAGATTCATCTCGGAGTAGCTATGATGAGGTCATGAGGTTTAGGAAAGAAAACTGGAAGGTAATTTGACTGGTTTAAGAAAGACACCACCTTTGGCATAAAGTGTGGGTGAGTCCGAACAACTACTTTGTCATAGTGGAAGCGGGTATAGGATGGATCCGCCACCAAAGCCTGAAGCTCACTATTGCATCTAGTTGAAGTGAGGGCAATTAGGAAGATTACCTTCCAAGAGAGGAATTTAAGTCAGGTCGTGGCTAATGGTTCAAAGGGAAGCTTGAGAAGCTGTGCTACAATGACACTGAGGTCCCAGAGGTGGCTTAATGGGCGGTTTGGACAGCAGGAGACCTAGCATGATATGCGCTAATAGCAGTTGTGTGGAGATGGGCTGTCCATCGAGTAGATGGTGAGAGGCTACTAGGGCACTGAAGTGGACTCTTACGGAATTTATCTTTAGACCTCTCAAGGACAGGTGGATGGGATACTGGAGGAGTGACTCCAATAGGGCAGAAAAAGGATTGAGATCCTTCTGGGAACACCAGATAGAGAAGCTATGCCACTTAAAAGCATATGAACGTCTGGTGGAAGGCTTTCTAGAAGCCAAAAGGATCTCCTTAACTTCTTGAGTAAGGTCAAAGCCTTGTAAAGATATGCTCTCAGCAGGCAAGCTGTGAGGTGGAGAAACTGTGGTTTGGGATGCAGTAGTGATCCGTCATCCTAGAAAAGGACATCAGGCATAGATCCCATTCACAGAGGATGAATCTGAGTCAGATGTAGTAGCAGTTAAAACCACGGTTTTGTTGGCCAATGAGGGGCTATGAGTATCATGGAGCCCTTGTTGGACTGGAGCTTGAAAAGCATCTTGGGAATGAGGAGTATAGGAGAGAAAGCGTAAAGCAGACCCTGACCCCAGTGTAGGTGGAAGGTATCCACTTGTTGGTTGGTGGATGTCGGAGATCTTATGAACAAGAAAGGAAGCTTGACATTTTGGGGAGTCACGAACTGATCTATTTCTGGAGTTCCCAGGTCTGGAAGATGTAGGACGTTGTGTCTAGATGGAGAGACCATTCATGAGAAGAAGGATGTGACTCAGTCTGTCTGCAAAGACATTGAACTCCCCTAGGAGGTACACCACTTGGAGGTGTATTTGATGAGCAATGGCAAAGGACCACAGATGTAGCACCTCCTCACAGAGGGCCCAAGAGCCTGTTCCTCCCTGCTTGTTCACATGGCAATCTGATTGTCCACCCTGACTTAGACTTGTTGTGCTCTGAGGTGGTGTTGAAACACCAGGAGGGTATTCGAGATAGCATGAAGTTCCAAGAGATTGATCTGGAGTTGTGATTCTTGCGTTGTCCAGAGCCCCTGGCTCCCCAACCCAGTTTAGAGGCATTTGTCATCAGTGTGCATTGAAGTGGAGGCATCGGAAAAGGTGACCCTAAAGCAGTTTTTCTGGAGAATATCACCACTGAAGGGATGTGATTAAATGGGCAGTAAGTTAGATCCTGTCCTGGAGATGGCCCGAGGCCTGCTTCCACTGGGAGACAAGAGTCCACTGGGCTGTCCACATATGTAGTCGGGCATATGAAACGACATGTACTGTAGAGGCCATATGCCCAAGGAGCTGCAACATCTCTCGGGCAGTCAGATGGTTTCGTAGGAGCATCTGGGATGCTAGTTCGACTAGACAGGCACAACGGAGCTGGGGCAGAAACACCCTGGACTGTTTGGTGTCTAGTAGGGCTCCGATGAACTCTGGTTTTTGAGTTGGAGTGAGCTGGGATTTTGGGAAATTTATCACAAATCCCAAGTGTTGCATTACTGTGATGGTACAATGTAAAGAAAGCTGTACGTCTTGGGAGATGTCTGTTTTTATTAGCCAGTCATCTAAGCAAGGGAAGACAAATATCCCCAGAGATCTTAGATATGAGGCTACGACTGCCATGCACTTTGGAAAGACACTTGGGGCAGAGGCAAGTCCGAGGGGAAGGACTATGTATTGATAATGCTTTCCTTGAACGGTGAAGCATAGATATTTACTGTGCCCTGGATGGATGAGGATATGTGTGTACACTTCTTTTAGATCTAGAGAGCAGAGCCAGTCCTGACTCTGCAGGTAGGGAAGAAGAGTCCCGAGAGAGATCATCTTGAACTTTTCGTGGACTAGAAACTTGTTGAGGTTTCTGAGGTCCAGAATGGGCCTGTACCCTCCAGTTTTCTTTGGAATGAGAAAGTACAGAGAGTAGAAGCCCATCCTCTGTTGGGATATTAGGGCATCTTCTATGGCGCCTGAAACAGAAGAGGGACACCTTGTCCTGTAGGAGAGCAATGAGTGGGGGTTGCGTTTGATATTCTCCCATGAAAGTGGAGGGGGGTAGAGTGTGCAGATGAAGTCTGTACCCTTCCTGGACTATGATGAGTGTCCACTGCTCTTAAGTGATGAGGTGCCATCTGTGGGCATAGTGACACAGTCTGCCTGCTACGTGGAGGGAGTAGGGGTTCTCCAGAGGCAGAGTGGCAATGTTCTCTAGGAAAGAATCAAAAACCAGGCGAAGACTGTGGCTGCAGAGCTGGTTAATATTTAGCCACCTGTTGCTTTTTTTGTTGCTTAGGAGGCTGCTGCCTCTTCTGTGGGGCCTGAGAAGTAGGAGGATAAAAGGAGAATAATTTCTTATTATTGTAGAAAGACTTCTTTGCAGGTCTCTTTTTCCAAGCAGAGTCAGCTGTTATTCTGGGCAGTCTCTTTAGAGTAGTATTTTCTGACTTTAATTGAGAGGCCTTATCTTGCCAGACATTGCCAAAGAGGTTTTCCCCTGTGCAAGGTATGTTGCTCAGCTTATCTTGAGCCCACTGTTCAAAATCTGAGGCTTGAAGCCATGCAATTTGAAGGCATCAAAGGTAGCCCTATTGATAAATTTCAAAATATTTTGATTGCTTAACTAGGGCAAGATAATCTGCCCGTTTGTCAACTGGGAGGAGAGGGGCAAAGGCCTCGAGATCCCTGGAGACCTCTTTCAGGAACATTCCCATGTAGAGGATATAGGAGTTAATCCTAGCCGAGAGCATGGAAGCTTGGAAGCATCGACACCCAAAGGCGTTGAGAGTTCTCAATTTTCTACCTGTAAGATTAGAGGAGCAAGTCTTCGAGCTTTTGATTCGGTGCATTGCCGATTCAACCACCATGGAGTGGTGGGGAAGCTGTGGCTTTTGGAAGATGGGACACTCCGGTACTAGATACATAGTATCGAGACATCGGGTTTGAGGCGAGACCGTGAGAGGCGTCTCCCCCATACGGAGCATAAGGACATGAAGGATGAGATGCACCGGTAAAGTGGCTGCCTCTTTGGGTGCTGTTGGGAATTAGAGGATCTCTAATTCCTCCACCCTTGGTTCCTTCTCCGATGTTACTATGATAGAGAGACCCTTGGATAGGTCTCGAATAAATTCCTGGAAGGACATGTCTTCCGGAGGTGACATGCATCGCTGCTGAGGCAGGGAAGGGTCTGAAGAAAGGTCATGGGGCCCCTGTTAATTGAGTGACTCCACATCCAAAATAGGGGAATCAGAATCGGAGGACTCTAAGTATTGATGTGCACAGTTTTCACTGAAAGCTAGATGCCAGTACCGATGCTCCAAGGTATCAGCCTCGGTGAGCCGCTTGGGTTTGGCAATGGTATCAGTAAGAGTTTCAAGGGAGGGCATGGGTGGGAGTGATGCCGTTGTCATCTGCAGCAGCCCTGATGTAGTGCCCAGAACCGATGTCGATGTCGATACCATAACCAGTATCGACAGGGCGGTGTCTGTAGCCAAGGTTTTTATGGGAACCAAGGCTGCAAGGAGGGCTGCCATGTTCTGCTCAATGGCCACTATGCGCTGGTCTATCGAGGTTTCAGATGCTTGGGTATTGGTGATGGGTATTTGTGCTACAATCCCAGAGCATGGCACTAGAAGCTTTCCAGAGGTTGAGGCCTCTGGAGCATCCTAGGGCCCCTCGATGACTTTGGAGGATAGGGCCTCCCGCCGGGACTGTTTAGCAGTCCAACCAACCTCCGAGGCAACACCCAAGGTGTCTCAATGCCTAGAGCGAGGTCTTCCCCTAAAGGAATTGTCGGACTTCAATGTGGCCTTGTGCTTAGACTTCGAAGATACCTGAGATCCATGGGGGGGAATGATGAGGCCCTTGACGAAGTGGATGCCATTGATACTACATCCGAAGTGGAGAGTGCTCCAAATTTAGAAGCCCGGTTTTTAGGCCTCTCCGTGTCATTTTCTGATAGAGGGGACTGTCTTTTGTCTGGTGGTCTGGGCTGAGGCATTTTAGACACCAGTCATGTGTGTCAACTGCTGAAATAGTGCTGGCCAATTAGAACATTTTTTAAAACCACTAGTTGGTTTCTTCATGCCTTCGAGAATGGAAAGGCTATGGAAGGCTTAAGGCCTAAGACGGGCATCAACGCCCGTCATTTTTTTTTAAAAGAAGATAAAAAGTAAAAGAAAAGAATAAGGAAACCAGCGATACCGTCAACAGTGCCGTTGTCGATAGGAAGGCAGAGGCGCTATCCACAAAACAAGTTTTTTTTCTGTGGTGACAGGATTTGCTTCCTGCTAGCTCCGCGGAAAACCAAGAAGTAAAGAGAGGGAGTTGGGAAGGCAGGAAGGTGGTCGTACAGGTGCAGTGAAGTGCTCCCAAAAGCTACATTCCTGCTTGTTCCTGGAGATAGTGTAGCTACTCATCTTTAACAGGTGATCTCTGGGAACAGCAGGAATTTAGTCTTCACAACCCGTCTTCCTCTCCTAGGAGTTATAGGGTTTCACTTACTCTCTTTTTCTCAGCTACAAACTCAACTAAAAAGAGGGAGTTTGGAAAGCGGGAAGACAGTCACATAGGTGCAGTGGAGTGCTCCCAAAAGCTTTCCAATTGGACGATGGGGAGTGTTCCCACGAGGACTCCGTCAGTACCGACGTCACCCATATGTGAAGACTACATTCCTGCTTATTCCTGGAGATCTACTGCTGCGTGGGCGGGCCTCACTTCATCGTGACTTCTTAGGGGCAGTGGACGTGGAAGAGAAGACACCTCTGCCTGTTCCCCGGAACCCCCAAAAGGACTGACCTCTGGAAGGGAACCTGCCTTGCTGGTATGGCGCGAAGTATACTGCTCTAAACCACCAAAAATTTGATGACTGACCTCACTGTGGACTAGAGTATCTAATGGGTTTCTGCTTGTCCTCCAGCAGATGACCCCCTTTAGATTCACCGAAGTCTTTCACCAGTTTATCGAGATCCTCTCCGAATAAAAGTCTGCCTTGGAAAGGCAACTTGTTCAAACGTGACTTGGATGAGACATTAGCCGACCAATTATAAAGCCAGAGGTACCGACGGGCCATTACTACCGCCACCATCTCTTTGGACATCCCTCTGATCAAATGATAAAAGGAGTCTACCAGAAAAGCTGCGCCCGACTCCAATTTGGCCACCTCTGCAGGAAGCAGATGGGAAGCCCCCAAGGATGCAATAATTCCTTGTGTCTATCTCAAGCACGCATGCACTACGAATGCTCCATAAACTGAAGCTTGCAAAGAGAGGGCATTAATTTCAAAGGCCTGTTTTAACAGTGTTTCCACTTTCCTGTCCTGGATGTCCTTAAGCGCCGAACTACCTTCTACTGGAACGGTAGTCTTCTTAGTTAGTGCTGACACTGTAGCTTCTACCTTCGTAGATCGAAGGAGGTCCCTGTCCTTCTCTGGGAGTGGGTACAGCCATGCCACAGTGCATGTCCCTTTCAAGGTGGCCTCCAGCATGTCCCACTCATCCTGTATCATCTGCCAGATGACTTGGTGCATAGAGAATACCTTTTGCGTCTTCCTGACAGCCTGGAAGAGAGGATCCTCCAGCGGCATCTCCTCCAGTGGAGCCCCCGCATCTATATTAAGGGCCTTCAGGGAAAGCACAGTTACTTACCTGTAACAGGTGATCTCTGGGAACAGCAGGAATAAGTCTTCACATATGGGTACGTCGGTACCGACGGAGCCTGCGCGGGAACGCTCCCCAGCGTCCAATCAGAAAGCTTTTGGGAGCATCCCTCAGCTCCTGCGTGCTGCCTTCCCGCCTTTCCAACTGTCTCTCCTCAGTTGAGTTTTATAGCTGAGACAAAAAGAGAGAAAGAGGAAAGGAAGATAGATAGAGAGATACAACTCCTAGGGGAGGTGGGTGGGTTGTGAAGACTTATTCCTGCTGTTCCCAGAGATCACCTGTTACAGGTAAGTAACTGTGCTATCTCCAGGAACAAGCAGGAATGAGTCTTTACATATGGGGACTCCCAAGCTAAGATGCCTGGAGTCCTAGCATGGTGGGGATTGGAACATGCTACACCTCATATGGCCAGGCATCCTGAGGATGGAGGGTAGGAGTTGAAAGAGAGGAGCTGTAGAAAAACAGCTAACCTAATATAGGACTACAGGTAAGGAGTCCTTATATGTATGATAATTATCATGAAAATATTGAAATGAACAATCACAATATGTACCTCACCTACTGGATTGCAGGAAGTAGAGAGGCTGATGGAGTCTACTGGGGATCCAGTAGAGGAATCTTCAAGGTGACCTCACTGAAGTGAAGGTGAAGGTCCAAGTCTGGAAGTGACAGGTGACCCAGGTGTCAACTGGGGTAGTACAAAAACGGTAGGTCTTTAGTGGAAAGCTTTATGGAAAAAGCTGGGAACTCTTTTGGCTACAGAGTTACTCACAGTTAGGAGTAAAAGAGGAAGACTGACCGATTTGGACAAACTAGCCCAGTCCTGGAGGGAAGAAAGGGTATGGGAAAAAAGCCCGTATTCCCAAGAAGGACAGATGTCTGCAGGGTTGAAACCTCAGATCTACTGAAGATCCACCCTGTCTTTCCCAACTGGTGAGAGATAGGAAAGATATTGGAGTATGGAGCTTCAGGGATACCTAAATCTAGGGTTAAGGTAAGAGCTGGCAGTACCACAGTAGTGGTTGTGTGCATAATACCCCAGACATACTGTGGGACAGTATGAACATATGCAAGCCCACTGTCTGGAACCTATAGAAAGGTAAAAACCTTTATAAGCATAGACAGAGAGATAAGTATGTAAATACATATCTACCTATAAGGAAGCATCTCGACAGATACACATATATATAGATATATAGATATATGTGTATATATACATATATATATGGGTATATAGATATGTCTATAGAGAGATCTGGAGGGCATAAGATATGCACACGTAGCTTACAGACATATGTATCTATAGAGAACTATATAGAGATATAGACATACATGAATATATATGTCTAAAGATAAATGTCTGCAATTAAGCAGATAGAGATATGTCCATAAGAACATTCACATGGGAGATGTGAAGAGGAAAGATTCATCTAATAACAAGAAGGTGGAACCTACTTGAGAAGATATATAGAGAATCTATTCCCCCTGGCTAAGATGGTGCAGGAATGCTATCCAGTGAAATAACCAGGAAGGTTGCGTGAAAAAACAGAGGATAATATCAGTCTGTAAACAGCAAGTCCTGAGTCATGTATTTATTTATTTATTTACATTCTCTTATATACCGCGCTATTCTGCATCAGTGCGGTTTACATGGAACAAACTGAAATTACATTGAACAGGGCATTATAACTTGGAGATAACTATTTTACAGGGAACATGGGCTATGGAGGGTTAAGTGGCTTGCCCAAGACCACAAGGAGCACCTGTGGGACTAGAAACCCCAGTCCTTCCGGCCCAAGGTTGCTGTCCTCTAGTGAGATTTGAACCCCCGACCTTCCGGCCTGAAGAGAGATAGAACTCTCGCATGGTAAATGGACAGAAAACGCATAGGATGAGATATCAGGTTGACCACTAGAGGGATACAAAGTGGTATCATGCGTTATGAGTTAAATATGTGCTGTCCATGAAGGAGTAGGATACCATGAGGACAAGCTGCAAGGAAAAAAGAGCATATTCCTTGTAGGAATTGGAGAACTCTTTAGACGTTCACGCAGAAAAAGCTTATGTCCTGTATTATAAAAGGAGATAGTAGGGTGTGGAGAACCCTCACAGTCATGGGAAATGACTGAGGAAGCCTTTTCCAACCATATAGGATAGTTATTAGAGACAAAACCCCATGCTCTCTAGCAAGGGCCCATAGTAGAAAGCTTCTCTGTAAGATTGCAGAGAGCATTATGCAGGAGAATTGGGAAATAAAACTGGCTGTTGGAAGAAAAACCAGCTGCCACGTTAACTATGCTGCCAAATCCAAAGGAATTGGGGATGGCAAGAAAAGAAGATAGTGTGATAAGCCTGAAGTGATAAGGATTATCCAAGACAGATGCAAGCATTACCTTGGAAGCACTACTAAGGCCAGACTGGAAGTAGTGGAAGACAAGACTGGAAACTTGTGGAAAAGTACCAGTAGTCCAATCACTGGAACTCCTGCATGGGCAGCTGCTGAATAAGACAGCAGAGAGTAACAGAGAGAACAGACAGAACAAGAGGAAAAAATCCTGACCATGTCTGATGAGCTGCCCAATGAAAGCAGGGAGGTTACTCCAGAGAAAAACTCTACACTAGAAAGGACAGGAAGACTAGAAAGGCTAAGAAAGCCTTCCAGTGGTATGGTAGCACCCTTATAGGGGAGGTCCTGAAAAAGAGGGCAAAGAAAAATAGAAGCTGAAGGGAGACTTGCCATATGGTAAGTCTGCAGAAGGAAAAAATTCATGGTGGTACAGGAGAGAACTATCATGAGATAGTTGGCAAACCTCTCTTCATGGTAGAAAGAGGAGGAAAACCCTGTGACCCATAGATATGAATTTCCTGACAGCTCAGCCTACCTAAGAGCAGATGGATGTCCTGGAAAACAGGAATCCATGTGTAGAGTTTTAAATGAAAAAACAGTGAAAAAACTTCTGCTGAGAAGAAGTGAACTGTAGGTTATAAAAAGATTAAGTAGAACCCTATTGAGGGTTAATTTTTCTGGCTTGAGTTTGGATTCTTCAGATCAGAGCGAGGTTTCCCTTGTTTGGGAACATCTGTATGATGGGCAGGAGAAGAATAAAACCTTCTTCTTTTAGGGAAAGAAGGTTTGGTAGGGCATTTCCTACCTACTGGGGAAGGAGAAGGCTTAGGATAGCCCTCAGAAACAGGGAAATCAGTGGAGCAATGAGCAACCTGACGTAAAGACTCCTTATTGAAGAGATTTTCTCCAGTACAAGGAGTATTACCCAGTCTTTGTTGTGCCCATCTGTTCAAGTCTGAAGCTTGGAGCCAGGCTCTACGTCGTGCTCCTATGGCTATAGCAGAGGTTCTGCTAACAGACTCAAAAGAGTCAAGGGAAGCACGAGAAAGAAACCAAGAGATATTTTGGCTATGACTAAGAAGTAAGGAATAGTCTGCAGCCTTGGGCTCTGATAGAAAAGGAGTCAAAAGAGATAATTTCTTTGTGACCTCCTGAAGGGATAGACTCATATAAAAAGTATAAGAGAGAATCCTTGTTGCCAGCATAGATGTTTGGAAGGTTTGACGTCCAAAAGCATCCAGTGTTCTAGATTCACGACCTGGCGGATAAGAAGAATGCTTCTTCTTGCTTTTTATCTTCCTCATTGCTGATTCCACTACAATGGAATGATGGGGAAGTTGAGTCTTTTGAAACCCTGGAGAGGGGGGCACCTGATACAGAAGATCAGTTGCTGTAGAAGGTGAGGAAACCCTTAAGGGTGTTTCCCATATTCTCAGAAGAAGATCCTGCAAAGAATGATGTAAAGGAAGCATTATATTCTCCTTTTCCCCAGAAGAGCCTTGTGTAGGATCATAGACAGGGATAGGAATAGCAAGGAATGTTGCCATGTCAAGGAGAAATTTCTGAAAAGAAGGATCTCCAATGGGAACCATCCCTGGACAGGCTAAAGTTGAAGAACTAGCCTGGGCACCGGAGGATGTACTGGTCCGGTGCAGAAAAGGAGCCCCAATGGATGGATACTGGTACTGGCGGTTATGACTTGAGACAGTCAGTACTGCATCGTCCATGCCAGGTATCGACTCCAAACTAGGTATAGAAAGGAGCGATCTTGGTGAAAAAGGCATGGAAGCATTTAGTCCCGATGGTACTGCAGGAACCGGCATCGATACTGATACCGGTATCTGTGCCGGAATCAGAGGCGATAGCGACATCAAAGCAGTCATCGGAGGCTGCTCAAGCGGTACCGAGGCAACCAAAAACCCTTGGTGAGTATCCTCGATACCGCGCATCCGGAATCGGTAAGCGTCGGTTCTGAGACGCGTCGGTACCTAGTCTTCCAGACTAGATATCGATTCCAAACTCGGCATCGAAGGAAGCGAGTCTATCGATGCATGTCTAGAGGGTACCGACGTCAGTGGTCGTATCGGCGATGCTGCCAATACTGGAAAGTCAATCTGGGACGTATCGATCAGTCCCAAAGGTACCGAGAACGCCAGATGACGATCCCTGGTGAAGAGTGGATCACTGAACACCAGTGCCGATGCCAGGGTATCGGTACCGCTCGAAGTGGATGCCACCACCGAGCATGGCTCAGGTATGTTCTGTGAGGGGTGAGCCCCAGGAACAACCTGAAACCCCTGAAAGGCTTTGGAGACCGAAGACTCCCGCCGGGGTTTTAAAGCCAATAGGATCTTGAGGGCAAGGCCGGAGCCGTCATCATGCTTGGCATGAAATCTACCACTCAAGGATTGGCTAGTTATAACAGACTGTTTGTGGGTTACCTGATCCTGTAGAGAAGAAATGGTCGGTGCCCTGACACTGGAAGGGAACGCGGTATCGAGGGAAACTCGAAATGGAAAATCTCTTCTCATAAAATTGTAGCCTAATGGCTCCAGAGGAAAAGGGACTCAGGACCCAAACAGATTAGACACCAGTCACTGGAGTCTAAAAAGAAAGCTGTATTTCCACAGTTAAGGCACTTCTTAGGAGAAGAAGGCTCCATGATGGAGGGGCCTACAGGCCCAAAAATCTAAGACAGAAACTGAGGGAAAAATACTCCCTGAGTTTGAGAAAAAGAAAAGAAAAAACCCACCGGCGGTACCGGTGGAGGCGGGGAAACAGCCGCGACCACAAGAAAACAAGAATTAAAGAAAACATTTTCTGCGGTGACAGGAGGACGTCCTGCCGGCTCCGCGGAAAAACGAAAACTGAGGAGAGACAGTTGGAAAGGCGGGAAGGCAGCACGCAGGCGCTGAGGGATGCTCCCAAAAGCTTTCTGATTGGACGCTGGGGAGCGTTCCCGCGCAGGCTCCGTCGGTACCGACGTACCCATATGTGAAGACTCATTCCTGCTTGTTCCTGGAGATTGCGTAATCAACGCCGCAAGCTCTTCCCTTTGAAAACCCACACTATGCGTGACTCCTCTGTCTGGGAGAGCTCTCCTTCTTTTAATTCTGTCTCCTCTTCTCCTGCCTCTTGTGCCAATAGGAAATCTTCTTCCTCTTTGGAATGAAGGGTGCCCATCTCCCCCCAAGGGTCCTCTTCCATCCATTTCTGACTAGGGCCTGGTTTATCTAGCCCTCTTCCTTCTGAGAGTGATCCTGGTAAAGGCTGCTTTTGTCCCTTGCCTTGCACACCTTCTGATTCCCCACCTTGCTTCTTTAGGCAAAACGTCTTGTACAAAAGGAGGACAAACTCCGGTAAAAAGGCGCCCAGAACCTCTCCCCACTGGTCCCCAGGGCGCACTTTGAGAGCTTTGCAGACTTCCCCGACTTCTTCTTTGTGCCCTGTGAAACAGAAGGCAGCCCTTCACAGTCCTTAACCACTGTCCTGCCTGAGCTGTGGATACAGGCACTTCCTGAGCATCCTTAGCTGGAGAAGAGCCGTCGCTCTCCCCGAGGGACTCAGCAGGTCATCTTCCTCCACTGACCTGGTCTCCGCTTCACAAGAGTGGCAGAGGCCAGCGGTGGACACAGAGGCCCTATGATAGTCACATGTCAAACAGGTGCTCTTAAGGGGCATCCCTGATCACCAGCTACTACAGGCACTTAAAATTACTGCTGTAATTCTTTTTTTTTGGGGGGGGGGGGGTTATAAGAGAACTAAAAAAAAAACCATCTGAAGAGAAGTCCCAGGAAAGAGCTACCTATCTCACCAACTCCGTTCTGCTCTCTGTTCATCTTTTTTTTCCCCACAGCTGAAACATGGGAAACACAAAAAAACTGCAACTGCAGTCCCCTGAGTCAACCCGCCAACTTGCGTTATCTCTGCTCAAAGTACAGCCCGATTCTAAAAAAAAACTAAATTGTAACTTAAAGCTGAATAAAAGAAAGTTAAGGCAAACACAAGGTACCTAAAATGGCAGCTGTTCCCATGC
Source organism: Ichthyophis bannanicus (assembly GCA_033557465.1). NCBI lineage: Eukaryota > Metazoa > Chordata > Amphibia > Gymnophiona > Ichthyophiidae > Ichthyophis > Ichthyophis bannanicus. Next base: position 556,412,919 of record CM066034.1, on the reverse strand, counting down.
TGTGCGGGAAAAATGCCGCCAAGAACACTTTCCGCTGAGCTTTGGGCCCCGGAGTTACCCCCCCAACAGAGCACTCGCTCCCAGTGATCTTGCTGTTGCTGCCTACACACCCAATATGACGCTCAGCTACCGGTAGAGCTTCAGCAGTGTCGGGAGTGTTGAGAAGTCAAGGCTGGCTGTCTCAGTCTCAAAGCAGCACTGACAGCTGATGTGGATGGAGGAAGAGCAGAAGTGATCCCTTCTCTCTGCCTGGGGCGCTTTCTGTTTGCCTGCACTTCCCGGTTACCGGTGACACCCCCACCTCTGATTCAAGGCCTGTTCGGGTTGCTCTTTTTTTTTTGTGAGAAACCTTTAGTGTTAGAGCACTAACAACCAAAGTGCCCAGCTTTCAAAAGGAGCCTGCAGCCCAATTTAATACAGCTTTCTTGTTTTTGCCCCCTATCTGCCCCTTAACTATTCCTTTAGTGAGTCCAACCTGTGGAATCACCTCACCCCAGTTGCTTGAAGAATGAGATATTGGTTCTGCTGGGAGGTGCCACCGGTATGTATACCCTGATGTCATCAATCATGACATGCTCAGTCTCCAAGCTGCTGGTGAGGTGACACTACCCACAGGGGCGGGACTGGACTGGACTGGACTGGGGGACATTAAGGAAAGAAGTACTGACTGGTAGAGTTAAAGGGCAACTGGCACAGACATTGGCACAATGGAAGCCAGTATGTCAGTATCTGGAGGAAAGGTCTTGACAAGTTCTTGAGGAATGATGGAGGCTATGGTAGTGTTCTTAATGTGGACGGCTGACTACAGGGAAAGAGGGACAGGGAGGGGGTGTGGTGGGGAAATACTGTTATGGAAATTAATTTGCTTCTATTGTGCTCCAAGCAGAAAACTCAATAAAAACTTAAGTTACACAGAAAATGATAAAAGAACAGCACTTGAGATTGGATAGGAATTGCAGTAGTGCATCAAGAATGGAAGAACCATACTCTTTGCAGTCCTTCTCTGCTGCTATTTTCTTTGAGCACTGGCAGTCAATATCACAATAATTTTCACAGATGGCAGTAGCATGATGTATTTCCCCCATAAATCTTGAATTTTTGCCAAATACAAGGGTCAGAGGTCTGCGTCTCCACTATTTTATTGATTTATTTAAAAGCATTTGCTACCTGCTGATCCACAAATATAGTTGTCAGTGGAGACTGCATATCATTTATTAAAACAAACATACATCACTAACAGTACAAAAATCGATACTAAGCAATTTGCAGCTAAATATCAGGTTTTCTCCAAGTATCTATTGGCAAAGAAAGGGATACTTGACCATTATTTGGTATGCCTTGAAAACTTCAAAAGTTAACAATAATGATCCAAATGAAGATATCTGGAGCATGCAGGAGACAGAATCCACCAAAACTTTCTGTTATCAGGATCCTCTCTGCCTTCACTTTTGCCAACAAAAGATTATTCAGCAGCATAAATGTGTTGCCTGCATAAGAGAAAAAGTAAATTGTGGTGGCCTCCCTTTTTCTTACCTAACTCCCATTATTCCCTGTAGAAGGAAATAATAGGACCGATGAGAGCCTGACATCACTGCCTGACAAAAAAATTGTAGAAGCTATGTAAAAACTAAATTATCGACCATCTAGACATACTTAATGGAAATGAGTCAGCAAAGGGAAGCCTTGTCTTACCAATTTATTAGATTTTTTGGAAACTAAACAAATATGTGGATGAAGGTGGGGCAGTTTATATAGGAGGTCATTCTGCACAGCGATTAGCGGGGATGTACATCTGGTTTGGATGTACATCCCCCGCTAATCACTTGGGACCTATTCTACCCCTCAAAGCTCCCTGCACATACAGTGCCAATGTGCGGGGAGCTCTGGACAAGGTTGGGAGGGGGTGGGCCAGAGGAGGAGCATGGGCGGGGCAGGGGTGGGGCAGAAGAAGATCCATGACCCCGGATGTACAGGGCTGATTCCGGTCATGGCCCTGAATGTCCAGGGGTGCAAGGAAGGCCACAGAACTTATTCCACCTTGGAAGTGGAATAAGTCTCCCCGCTGGAGACGTGATCAGCACGTCCCGAAAAGATGGTGAGCAGCAGACGAGGTCAGTTGGTGAGGAAAAGCAGGTTTGCTGTGCAGCGGGGAATCAGGGCACTTGCATGGCGTCCCAGCATCATGGTGATGGGACGCTGCAGCATCGGGGCTCCATGCAGGAGCACTGGCTGGGTTAGGCGGGATGGTTGCCGGACATGCAGCGCTGCTGAATCGGGGCACATCTGGCCCATCCATGTGCCCTGATTCTGCTCCTGCGGGAAAGTATAGTTTCCATGGGTGCAGAATCGGGTGCAAATCTAGCCAGTCCAGTGTTCGGACTCCAGACAGGCTGAACGTTCCCCGAACAGAATTTGCCTCTCACAGTGTATTTGGATTTCTGAAGAGATTTGACAAAGTCCTCAAGAGAGACGCCTCAGGAAATTATAAAGTCATGGGATAGGAGGCAATGTCCTATTATGAACTTGAAACGGACTAAAAGACAGGAAACAAGTGTAACACTAAAAGGTCAGTATTCCAACTGGAAAAGGGTCAACAGGGGAGTGGCCCAGTGGGTCTGTATTGTGACCTGTGCTGTTTAACATATTGATAAATGATCTGAAGAAAAGGGTGATAAAACTTACAGATGACACAAAATTATTCAAAGCCGTTAATAACATAGATGTAGGGGTGGTGTGACCATTAGGCAAAATAGGCAGATGCCTGAAGCGCTAATGGTCTGGGGATGCCCCATTGCCACCCTTCTCTGGGACCTGCAGTGGAGGCAACGGTGACAAACAGCCCCGCAGCTCTTACATTCAACCCCCAGCACTACAAGACTGTTTCTGTTCTGCCCCCGCTGAGGCCCAATGTCGACTTCCTGTTTGCAAACAGGAAGTCAGCATCAGACATCAGTTGGGGGGGGGGTACAAAAATGTTGGTTCTCAGAAGTCATCCTCAAGAACAAGATCTTGGAATAATGATAAACAATACATTATAAGAACATAAGAACATGACATTTTTAAGATGAGGCAACTAGAAATGCACACAGCACTAAAGGTGCAGTTGTAGCATGGGCCTATACAGAGGCCTGGGAAAAAAATATCCTGGCTGCATGAACGCTAGTGGGGAGGAAGATCTTGGGTTACCAGAAGGTGTTTGGGGTCCCTCCTTAAGCATCAGGGAGAAACCAAAGAAGCCTGAAGAAATGTGATTCCTGAAACTATCTGCCTAATTATATGATCCATGACTGCAGTGCAGTTTGCTCCAGCCTATACATGAAGGGCAAAGGCCCATGGAATGGAGGGCAGAATAGTAATGGAGAGAGATCCTTGGGAAATTCAACAAAGTAAAGCAGTTAGTGAGTCCTCATATCTAAACTGAACTAATTAATTACAAGCTCTTGCTGTCCCCCATTGTTTTTGGCATCTACTATTAAAGATGGTCAAACGCTCAACACTTTAACTGCAGAGAGATCAGCTAGATTTTCTCAGCATTTTCTGCCTATCTGGAGGGTGCTACAGAAGAGCGCTAGGATGCTAAGCTCAGCTCTACCCAAAGCAGGTGACATCATTAGTTAACTTAACAGTGCCCCGATTAAAGGGCGGTCCAAAGGCAGGCCACTGACAAAGGGACGGTCTCTTTGGGCATCCCTTCATTTGGCTATCCCTTCATTTGGCCAGACTAAGGTGTGCAAGAGACTATCATGTTGGGTAGTGGGTATTTTATTTTGTTTTGGTTTTGAGCTGCTGTTAACTGAGGTTTAGTAATTTAATTTTGTTTGTTGGAGGATGGCTATCAAGATGCATATTCAACATGTACCTGTGCTTTGTGGAAGTACTAGGTCTTGGACTCAAACTTAGGTAGGTCAATATCATGAAAATTTGGTGATATGTTCATTATCATCTCGGATTAGCCATACTGAAGTGGAGGAGGGGAAAGGACATCATGGAGCAGTGTTAGGATTGCTGGAGAGCTCCACTCCTCATGCCCAGGTTTTGGTGTATCATAAATACCAATTCATTATTATTTTAACACTAAGCCAATTTATAATAAAACAGATTATTTGGGAACTAGTGCAAGACGCTCAGGTAGGAATAGTTTTTCTTACAGAATCTTGGCTAACAGTTTGCCTTTTAACCCTTCAGTATCCTCCTTTCCAGGTGATCTCCGGGAACAGCAGGAATTTAGTCTTCACATAAGGGTGACGTCAGTACCGACAGAGCCCACACAGGAACGCTCCCCAGCATTCAATAGGAAAGCTTTCGGGAACACCCCACTGCGCCTGCACGACTGCCTTCCTAACTCCCTCTTTTCAGTTGAGTTTGTAGCTGAGAAAGGAAAGTAATGAAACCCTACAACTCCTAGGTGAGGAGGGTGTATTGTGAAGACTAAATTCCTGCTGTTCCTGGAGATCACCTGTTACAGGTGAGTAACTACACTATTTCCAGGAACAAGCAGGAATGTAGTCTTCACATATGGGACTCCCTAGCTCCAAGATGTCAGATGAAGTGATCTCAGAATCAGTGGCAGTTTGCCTCGGTGTAGACTTGAAGAGGTCATGGATCCTACATGGATTTTTGGAATCGTCAAAGTCCAGGACGAAGGGTAGGAGTTGAAAAAGGTGCTGTAGTTCCATCTGCCCAAACATGGCATCCTGATGGGAATCCTTGTCCAAACAATAATGGGCAGCAAAGGTATGGACGGAAGACCAAGTTGCCTTGCAGATTTCGTCAATGGCTACCAAGCATAAGTTTGCCATTGAGGCTGCCATAGCATGAACGTTGTGAGCAGTGACATGCTCTTCCAGGGAGAGTCCTGCTTTGTCAAAGGCAAATCTGGAGAGCGTATGCTTAGAAACAGGTAGACCTAGGTGACTAGAGTCAAATGAGCGAAACAACTGTGAGGCTTTATGATGACCTTGTGTCCTTTGGAGATAAAAAGCCAATGTACGTTTGCAATCAAGAGCGTGCAGAGTTGCTTCCGCTCGAGACGCATGCAGTCTAGGAAAGAAGACTGGTAGATTAATTGACTGGTTTAAATGAAAAGGAGACACCACCTTTGGCATAGTGCGGGTGAATCTGAAGGACAATTTTGTCATGTTGAACGAGTTACAGGCGGGTCCACCACTAAAGCCTGAAGTTAATTAATGCATCTGGAAGAAGTGAGGGCAATTAGGAAGATTCCCTTCCAAGACAGGAACTTTAAGGAGGTTGTGGCCAATGGTTCAAAGGGCAGCTTGAGAAGCTGCGCTAGAACAGCATCAAGGTCTCAAGCCACCAGAGAAGGCTTGATGGACGGTTTGGATAGCGGGAGACCTTGTATGAAACGTGCTATTAGCAGTTGAGAGGAGATGGGCTGTCTATCCAGTGGTTGGTGCTAGGCCGCAATGGCATTGAGGTGGACTCTCACTGAGTTGGTCTTTAGATCTGTGAAGAACAGGTGGAGGAGATACTGAAGTAGGGACTCCACTGGGGCAGAAAAGGGATTGAGAACCTTCTGGGAACACCAAAAAGAGTATCTACACCACTTGAAAGCGTATGAACGTCTGGTGGAGGGCTTTCTAGAAGTCAATACGATCTCTTCAATCTCTTGTGGGAGGCGAATATCTTGCAAGGCTATGCTCTCAACAGCCAAGCCGTGAGACAGAGAGACTGTGGATTGGGATGAAGTAATGAGCCATTGTCCTGGGAGAGGAGATCAAGTGGAGATCCCAATCGCAGAATCTGAGTCTGATGCAGATGTAGTAGTAGTGGAAACCAAGGCTGCCTTGGTCAGTGAAGGGCTATAAGAATCATGGAACCCTTGTCGGCCTGCAGCTTGAAAAGCATCTTGGGAAAGAGGGGTATAGGAGGGAAAGGGTAAAGCAGACCCTGACCCCAGTGTAGGTGAAAGGCATCCACTTATTTGTTACTGGATATCGGAGTTCTTGTGCAGAAGCGAGGAATCTTGGCATTAGGCGGTGTAGCAAACAGATCTATATCTGGAGTTCCCCAGGTCTGGAAGATGAAGGATGTTGTGTCTAGATGGAGAGACCATTCATGGGAAAGAAGGATCTGAATCAGCTTGTCTGCCAAGACATTGAGCTCCCCTGGGAGGTACACCGCTTGGAGGTGAATTTGATGAGAGATGGCAAAATGATCACAGGTGGAGGGCCTCCTTGCAGAGAGGCCATGAGCCTGTTCCTCCCTGCTTGTTCACATAGAACATGGCAACCTGATTGTCCGTCCTGACTAGGAACTGTTGTGCCCTGAGGTGGTGTAGAAACATCCGGAGGCCATTTGAGATAGAATGAAGTTCCAGGAGATTGATCTGTAGTTGTGACTCTTGTGCTGTACAGAGCCCCTGTGTGGACAAGTTGCCCAGTGTGATCCCCAACCCAGTTTGGTGGCATCTGTCGTCAGGGTGCATTGAAGTGGAGGCATCTGAAAAGGTGACCCTACGAGCAGATTTTCTGGAGAGCACTACCACTGAAGGGATGTGGTTAGAAAGAGTGATCTGGATCCTGTCCCGGAGATGGCCCAAGGCTTATGTCCATTGGGAGGCTAGAGTCCACTGGGCTGTCCGCATATGTAGGTGAGCATATGGGACAATATGTACTGTAGAGGCCATGTGCCCAAGGAGTTGCAGCATTTTGCGGGTGGTCAGATGGTCCCATTGGAGCATCTGGGGGACTAGCTAGATTAGATGCATATAGCGTAGAGGCAGAAATGCCCTGGACTGTTGGGGGTGTCCAGCAGGGCTCCAATGAACTCTAGCTTTTGAAATGGAGTGATCTGGGATTTTGGGAAGTTTATGACAAATCCCAAGTGTTGCAGTACCATGATGGTATGATGCAAAGAAAGCTGTACTTCTTGGGAGGTCTCCGCTTTTATGAGCCAGTCGTCTAACTAAGAGATGACAAATATCCCCAGAGACCTTAGGTATGCAGCCATGACCGCCATGCACTTTGTGAAGACTCTTGGGGCAGAGGCAAGTCCGAAGGACCCTGCATTGATAATGCTTTCCTTGAAAAGTGAAGCATAGATATTTCCTGTGACTTGGATGAGTAAGGATATGTGTGTACGCTTCTTTTAGCTCTAGAGAACGGAGCCAATCCTGACTCTTGAGGGAAGATAGAAGATTCCTGAGAGAGATCATCTTGAGCGTTTCACAGACCAGAAACTTGTTGAGTTTCCCGAGGTCCAGAATGGGCCTGTATCCTCTGGTTTTCTTTTGAATTGGAAAGTATAGAGAGGAGAAACCCATTCCCTGCTGGGATGTCGGGACATTCTCTTTTAGCACCCTGAGGCAGAAGAGAAGACACCTCTTTCTCCAGGAGAGCAGTGAGTGGGGTTTGAGTTTAAAATTCCCCTAGGAACGTTGAGGGCGGCAGAGTTTGGAGACAAAGTCTGTATCCCTCTCGGACTACGGTTAATGTCCACTGCTCTGAGGTGATGAGGTGTCAACTGTCGGCATAGTGGCGGGGGTGAGGGCCCTCCAGAGGCAGGTTGGCAATGTTCTCTAGAAAAGAGTCAAAAAACAGGCACAGACTGTCTGTGGAGCTGGTTGAGGCTTAGCCATCTGTGAATTCTTTTGCTGCTTAGGAGGCAGTTGCCTCTTCTGTGGGCCCTGGGCCTGGTACCAAGAAACAGGATGGTAAGAAGGGATGGTAAGAAGGGTAGAATCTCTTCTTATTATTGTAGAAAGACTTTCTTGCAATTGTCTTCTTTCTAAAAGGGTCAGCTGTTGTTCTAGATAGTCTCTTGTTTTCTGACTCGAGCTAAGAGGTCTTAAGATATGCCATACTGGGTCAGACCAAGGTCCATCAAGCCCAGTATTCTGTTTCCAGTAGTGGCCAATCTAGGTCATACGTACCTAACAGTTTCCCCAAAAGACACAGGTTCCATAATGCTTGTACTGGGTCAAGCATTGATATCCTGGGTCCCTTCTTAATAATGGTTTATGGACCTTTCCTCCAGGAACTTGTCCAAACCTTTTTTAAACCCAGCTACACTAACAGCCTTTACTACATCCTCCGATAACAAATTCCAGAGTTTGATTACACGTTGAGTGAAAAAATATTTTCTTTTATTAGTCTTAAATAGTTTACCCTGTAGCTTCATTGCATGTCCCCTAGTCTTTCTATATTCTGATAACGTAAACAATCAATCTACGTTTACCCGTTCCACTCCATTCATTAATTTATAGACTTCTATCATATCTCCCCTCAGCCGTCTCTTTTCCAGGTTAAAGAGCCCTAACCTTTTTAGCCTTTCTTCATAGGAGTATCCTTCCATCCCCTTTACCATTTTGGTGGCTCTTCTCTGAACCTTTTCTAAAATCGCTATATCCTTTTTAAGATACGGTGACCAGAATTGCATACAATATTCAAGGTGCGGTCTCACCATGGAACGATATAGAAGCATTATAATATCTTTTGTTTTATTTTCCTTTCCTTTCCTTATGATACCTAGCATTCTATTTGCTCTCTGGGCCGAGGGTTTTAACATGGTATCCACAATGACGCCTAAATCTTTTTCCTGGGTGGTGGTTCCTAATGTGGAACCTTGCATCGTGTAACCATAGTTTGGGTTGTTCTTCCCTAGGTGCATAACTTTGCACTTGTCCACATTAAATTTCATCTGCCATTTTGATGCCCAGTCTTCCAATTTATCAAGATCCTCTTGCAATTTTCCACAATCCTCTTGGGTTTTAACAACTTTAAATAGTTTTGTGTCATCTGCAAATTTGATAACCTCACTCGTTATTCCACTTTCCAGGCCATTTATGAATATGTCAAAAAGCAGCGGACCCAGCACAGATCCCTGGGGTACACCACTATTCACCTTTCTCCATTGGGAAAACTGGCCATTTAGCCCTACCCTCTGCTTTCTATCTTTTAACCAGTTCCTGATCCACAATAGTACACTGCCTCCTATCCCATGACTCTTATCCTGCCAGTCCTTGCTAAAGAGGTTTTCTCCTGTACAAGGGATGTTGCCCAGGTTATATTGAACCCACTGCTCAAGATCTGAGGCTTGAAGCCATGCAATTCTGCGGGCACCAATGCAGATTGCTGAAGCCCTGCTTGTGTATTCAACAAACAAACTTCCATACATTTTGGCTGTATTTGACCAAGACAGTCTACCCTCTTGTCATCTGGAAGGAGTGGGTCAAAAGCCTCGAGATCTCTTGACACTTCCTTGAGGAACATTCCCATGTAGAGGACATAGGAAGTAATCCTAGCCGTGAGCATGGATGCCTGAAAGCACAGACATCCAAATACATCAAGGGTTCTCAATTCTCTAGCTGGAGGTTGAGAAGAGTGGATCTTCGAGCTTTTGATTCGATGCATCGGCGACTCAACCACCATGGAATGGTGAGGAATCTCTGGCTTCTGGTGTGGTAGGCGAAGGCCTGTGATCCATGGTGTCTGAAGTGAGCAGACAGGCCTGAGCAGCTTGACCTGTAACTGAAGCCTGTAGTTAGGCCCAGAGGAATGAAAACCCCCCTGAATGATGACACCATAGAATTGAAACTTAACTCAGCTTAACTGAACATAGCTAAGCAGAAATGAAACTTAGAAAAGACAGAAAACAGCTCTAGTTGGTGCTGATAAGAGAGCACAGCTTCTATGGAATTAATTAACTCTGCAAAAAGCAAGGTTACAGTGCCCTGCTTCCCATATGTTTTAACTAGCTGAGCGACCTTGGAGGAGAGATGTAACAAGTTAGAGACACTGACCATTGTAATTGGGACTAGAGGGGGGGTGAGCAGGTGCTGAGCCCAGACCAGAGTCCCGATTGGGTAGCCATATCAGTACCAGGACCAATAGATGGGTGAGAGGGGTTACTGGGACCAATGAAAAGTTTGCCTATGTCTAGAATGGAGAAGAACGGTATAAAAGTTGTTGTTTTGCTAGAAACCATTGCTCAGCCATTTTGAATTTGATTATTGCTTGAGCCATGTGCACATTAAACTGGCTTGGATCCTTGAAAAGACTCCTGGTTTTATTTATTGCATGCTTATCTGCTGCTACACTGGAAGCTGGGACACTCTGGTACCTGGTATTGAGACATCGGCTCTGCAGTGAGACAATAAGAGGAGTCTCCCACATACAGAGCATGAGGTCATGAAGTATGCAGTGCACCAGCACAGTCACTGCCTCTTTGGGTGCAGTTGGGTATTGGAATATCTCCAACTCCTCTGCCCTTAGTTCCTTCTCCAATGTTACCGTGATGGAGAGAACCTTAGCTAGGTCTCGAATGAATTCCTGGAAGGACATATCTTCTGGAGGCGACATGCATCGGTTGTTGTGGATAGGAAGGTTCCGAAGGTATGTCTTGTGGCTCCCGAGAACTGTTCAATTTTGTCTTAGAGATACTGGAATCAGAATCAAAGGACTCAAAGTATCGATGAGGATTGTGCTCGCCCGAATAGAGATGACAGTACCAATGCTCCGAGATACCAGTATCGGTGAACCATTTGGGCTGGATACAGATATCGGTGACAGTTTCAAGCGAGGGCATGGGTGGCAATGATGTCAACGCGATGTGCAACAATCCTGATGCTAACTCTGCAATCGGGGTCGATGTCTGTACAGGTATCAATAGGATGGTGCCTGGCACCAAGGACCTACCCGGAACCAAGGCTGCCAGCAAGGCTGCTAGGCTCCGCTCAATGACCAGTATGTGTTGGTCCATCAAGGTTGCTGATGTCTGGGTATCTGTTGTTGGTGGTTGCACTACTGTTCCAGAACATGGCACCAGAAGCTCTCTGGAGGTCGAGGCTTCAGGAGAATCCTGGAGCACCTCTGTGGCTTTACAGGCAGGGCCTCCTGCCGGGGCTGTTTAGCAGGCCAATCTATCTTTGATGCCATGCCCGGGGGCATGATATCTCACACCGTGACATTGTCGAATCAGGCTTTTTAGCGAGAAAAAGATATAGAATTATTGGACGGATGTTTCTGCTATGAGATTCTGCAACGTGCCTTATAACTCCTGAAGAAAGCATTGCCAAAATATGGCTGTGTCAGGTCAGACTCTTTGTACTCCAGAGTTGATAGCATCAATAAAGCGTAGTTACTCACCTGTAACAGGTATTCTCCGGGGACAGTGGGAATCAGTCCTCACATATGGGTGACGTCGGCACAGACAGAGCCCTCATGGAAGCATCTACCCAGCTTTCAAAGAAAGCCTTTGGGAAATGCCACCATGCATGCGTGGACCTCTTCCCACCCCAGGGTGGTATCTTGCTCAGTCAGAAAATATAGCTAGAGCCAGCAAAAGAAGATGGCAAAAATGTACAGCAACTCCAAGGAGAGGATTGTGAGGACTGATTCCTGCTGTCCCCTGAGAACAGCTGTTCCAGGTGAGTAACTACGCTTTCTCTGGGAACAAGCAGGAAGACAAATCCTTACATATAGGACTCCCTAGCTACAAGCTACCGAAAGTCCATAGAGAAAACACAGTCACCCTCAAGGGGAGCCATGAGCAGGAGTAGTTGAGTCCACAGATAAAGACTGCAGTAGGACCCGTAGCCTGAACACAGAAGGGTCGGAAGGTAGGAGTTTCCTAGGCCCCGAAAAGATTATGGAGCACAGCCTGACCAAAAGCACTGTCCCGTTGGGACTCCCTCTCCAGGCAGTAATGAGCTGCGAAGATATGAACTGAAGATCAAGTGACGGCCTGGCAGATGTCCGATATCAGGACAGAGCGCCGATTTGCCACAGAGGCCACCATGGCCCTGACACTGTGTGCCATGACCCGGCCGTCCAGAGAGCACCCAGCCTTCTCATAGGTGAGGGCGATGCAGTCTGCCATCCAGGTGGACAGGGTTTGCTTGGTCACTGCCTCCCCCCAGACGGCTGGGGTGTTAGGAAACACTGAGAAGCTTTTCGGTGACCTGGGCACGTTGAATGTAGAAGGACAGGGCCTTCTTACAGTCCAAGGTGTGAAGGATGGTCTCCAACCTGGAGAAGGAAGGTCTTGGGAAGAAGGTGTGTATCACCACATCTTGGTTGAGGAGGAAAGGAGACATCATTTTCAGGAGGAATTTGGGGTGCATGTCTAGCACGACCCTGTTCTTATAGAACCTGGTATGCGGTGCCTCTGTTACTAGGGCTGGGAGCTTGCTGAAACTGTGAGCGGAGGTGAGCGCCACCAGGAACATGACTTAACACGAGAGATACCTCAGGTGGCAAGTAGCCAGGGGCTTGAAGTGCAGGTAGATGAGCTGTACCAGCACTACACTGAGGTCCCACTCAGTCGCCAGAGGGTGGACAGGGGGTTTTGACAGCAAGAGCTCCCTCAGGAAGCGGGTTTCCAGAGGTTGGGCAGAGAGGGGCTTGCCTTCAACAGGGTGGTAGTGCACTGCCAGGGCACTGAGGTGCACCTTGACAGAATTCAATTTGAGCCCAGATTGCGAGAGATGAAGGAGGTACTGCAGCGAGAGATGAAGGAGGTACTGCAGCACCAGCTCACCGGGCAGGAGAACAGGTTCACCCATTGCTCCATGTATCACACAGAGAACCTGTGCCCTTTGTATTCGTAAGGCTGCAGGATCTCTTCCACTTCTCTTGAGAGGTTGAAAGGGGCTAAGGCAACCCTCTCAGCATCCACGCTGTTAGAAGATAGAGGCCCCAGATTGGGGTGCAGGAGAGAGCCCTCTTCTTGTGACAAGAACCCTGGGGATCTCCCCAGGGGGACTGGTGCCTCCACTAACAAGCGGAGGAGCAGCGGGAACCATGGTTGCTTGGGCCACCGTGGAGCCACCAGGATCAGCGATGCTCTGTTGCAAAGAACCTTGAAGAGGGTCTTGGCAATAAACAGCATGGGTGGGAAGGCGTACAGGAGGCCTTCCGACCACGGGATGAGGAACGCATCTGCTGCTACCCAGCCTGGGTGGGGCTGGCGGGAACAGAAGCGGGGCAAATGGTAGTTGTCCGGGCTAGTGAAAAGGTCCACCCGCGGGGTCCCCCAGAGTAGGAAGAGCCAGGTGACCACTCTGGGGTCCAGCTGCCACTCATACGGTTGGAGGACCTTGCTCAGTTTGTCCACCAGGGCATTGTCCTGGCCTGGTAGATATACTGCTCATAGGAACAGAGTGCCATCACCTTGCGGCAAAGGGTGCAAGACCCCATGCCCCCTTGCTTGTTCACGTAGAACATCGCCACTTGGTTGTCCATTTGGATCAGCACTGGCTGGTGCCTCAGACGGTGGCGAAAAGCTCGGAAGGTTGATCTGCTGGTTGCCCTCAGCCTGTGATCAGCTGCCCTGGGTGCAAAGTTCCTCGCAGTGGGCTCCCCATCCCAGCAGGGAGGCATCCATTGCAAGGACCCTGAGAGGGCTTGGAAGGGCATCCCTGCCTGAAGGTGTTGTAGATGTTGCCACCATGTCAGGGAATCTGCCAACTGGTGGATCACTGAGACTGTCTTGGAGGCAGCCCGTGGTCTGTGTCCACTGGTCTCGAAGGCACCTACTGGGCAACCCTTATGTACAGTTGGGTGTCCGGGGTGATATGGACCGTGGAGGCCATGTGGTCGAGTAGGTGCAGCAGAAGCCAAGCAGACACCGAGGGACAATGTTGCACGTCTGCGGCCAATTCCCTGAGATGGTCGGCCCAATCCAAGGGGAGGAAAGCTTTTGCCTGAACAGTATACAACTTTGCCCCTATGAACTCCAGATATTGTGTTGGGAGGTGGTGGAACCTGGAGTGCTTTATCATGAACCCCAGATGTTGTAGAACGTGTATGGTGTGTGCCATAGCTTGCTGCACCTCAGCGGCCGTGCCTCCTTTTATAAGCCAGTCGTCCATGTAGGGGAAGACGAATACACCTTGGAGACAGAGGTAGGTGGCCACGACTGCCAGGCACTTGGTGAAGACCCTTGGGGCAGATGCCAGGCCAAAGTACTGGTAGTACCAGTACTTGTACTGGTAGTGGCCTCCCCCCACCATGAAGCAAAGATACTGCCTGTGGCTGGGGTGAATGAGGATGTGGGTATAAGCATCCTTCAGATCCAAGAAGCATAGCCAATCTCCCTGTTGGAGGTAAGGCAGCACCAGGAACTTGTTCAGGTTCCGCAGATCTAGGATGGGCCGTAGGCCCCTGTCCTGGAGTAGAACCCTTTACACCTGAGATGTTGGTGTACTAGTTCCACTGCCTTGTCCTCGAGAAGACCTGTGAGTTCCTGCAGTAGGAGGTCCTGGTGAAGGGAAGCCCTGTGGGGCTCTCCCTGGAAGAAAGGAGGAGGTGTCTGTGCGAGGTGGAGGAGGTAGCCCTCCCTAATCACCTGGAGTGCTCAGGAATCGGTGATGATGGCTGGCCATCTGTGGGCATAGTGGATGAGACGTCCCCCTGTGGGCTGCTGACCTCCTTGGGGTAGAGAGACTATGCCCAAGAAGTCAAAAGCTCCCCCCCCCCCCCCACCCAGCTGGGCTAAAGTCAATGCCTGGGGCTTGGGAGCCTTCTGCTTATGAGGGCCATGCCCCCTTGTCCCTTAGCCTGCTGACGCTGCTGGGGAGGCTTGGAAATGTGGGTAGTTTTTGTAAGCAGCCCTTTCCTTGGGTAAAAGGGCTTGTTACCCGAGCCCTTCCACTGGGGAAAGGTAGCAGTCTATTTGGAAAGCCTGGTTCTCGTCACGAGTTCGGTCTCCAACTCGGCAGCCTTCTTCATCACGGGTTTGCAGGGGCGGCTCAAGGCAATCTGCTGCCTGAGGCAAGGGATGAGATGGAGCCCCACCCCCAGAGGGGAACTTTCTCAAAACTCCAGTCAGGGACTGAACCAAACCAAAAAGCTGATTAGATAATGTGGAACAAATGCGCGATTTTCACACACCAAGGAACTAAAAGAAAGAGCAAGAACCACAGCAGTTTATAACTCAAAATTATAATTCATTTCTATTTTGTTGTTATAAACTGCTTTATGGTGCTTACTTTTTCTTTTTGAACATATATTTTGCATTCACAGAACCCCCTCCTCAACAATGGATGCAGAGCAGAGGTAGGATATTCACCCACAGAACTCAGTATATTAAAAAAAAATCTGATTCTGGTCCTCTCCCTAACAACAAACATTCTCCAGTAACAAGCATATTGGGAACTAATATAAAACCCTACTAAAGTCACTGAAGATCTGCAAGGCCAAATCTACCATACCATACCATACCATACCATACCATACCAGCATACACTTCCAAAACTCATACAATAAGGGGTCTACCCAGAAAAAAAATCAGCATTATAAGCACTGCAATGGGCCCCAAAACATCCATATACCTATTTGAAAAGCTGTACATGTCAAATTACTACAGTACAGATCCCTACATACAAACACTATGTTAACAGAACATCTGGCCTTTGTCACACACTCAGAACACAGAACCTCACCAAGTACAGAATAAGTGACCACAACCTAAAGCAAAAATAAAAATATGTAGACAAAAATTAAAATTAAACCCCAAGAAGTCAGACACCATATGCGGCACCACACGAGATATGAGATGCAGTTCCCCATTCTGTGTGAAATATAGATAGCACAAAGTCCAATCACTAAATTGAAAATAAAATTATTTTTTTTCTACCTTTGTTGTCTAATGATTTTTGATCATGCTAGTCCAGATCTGAGGTTTCTGTTTTCCTCTGTCTTCTCTTAGCTCTTTTTCTATGGTCTATAGTCCTTCTGCCATTTCTTGTCTCTTCTTTTGCTTTCTTCATTTTCCTCCATCAGCCTTTTTCCACGCCCAGTAGCTCTCCCCAGTATCAGCATCTTTTACAGCCTCCCCTCCAAGTACCTTCCAGTGCCAATCCCCTTGCATTCCCAGTACTGCCACTGGTGTCTATTCCCTTCCAGTCCCCCTCCTTCCCCACTGTCCAGACCCTTCTAGTCCAAATACCATCCCAAGTATCAGCGCACCTCTAGTCCCAGAGCCCCCTCCCATGTCACTTCCCTTCCAGTCACCTTCTCCGCTGTCCATCCGCCTTCCAGTGCCATCCCCAGGTGTCAGCTCCCTTCCAGCCCCCAACTTCCCCTCTTTTCAGCTCCCTTCTAACCCCCATGTCAGCTCCCTTCCAGCCCCCACTATTCCCCGTCAGTTATCTTCCAACCCCGCTCCTATTACCCAGCCACCTTCCAGCCCCATCCCCAAGTGTCTACTCCCTTTCAGCCCCCCCATGTCTGCTCCCTTCCAGCTCCCCCCCATGTCTGCTCCCTTCCCACTCCTCCCCATGTCTTCTCCTTTTCAGCACCCCCATGTCTGCTCCCTTCCAGCTCTCCTGCAATTTTTCTCCCTTCCAGCTCCCCCCAATGTCTGCTCTGCTCCCTTCCAGCTTCCCCCCCCCAATGTCTGCTCTGCACCATTCCAGCTCCTCCCCGTTTCTGCTCCCTTCCAGCTCCTCCCCGTTTCTGCTCCCTTCCAGCCCCACCTGTCTGCTCCCTTCCAGCTCCCCTCCATGTCTGCTCCCTTCTGGCGCCGTTCCCTCCCCCCCCCCCCCACTGATTCGTCCTTCAAAAAAAAAAGAAAGCAGCTGCGGGAACACTTCTCTGTTCCCGCGGCTATAACTTTCAAACTGCTGGGTCACGGAGAAACAGGAAATGCTTATTCTTACCATTAGAAATGCCACGACCCAGCAGTTTAAAGCAGAGCCTTGGGAACAGAGAAATGTTCCCGCGGCTGCTTTCTTTTTGAAGTGGCAGGTGGACCTCCTGCCGCACTTACCTGGCTTACCGGGTAGTGCTGGCCCTGCTGGAAGTCCCATTGACTGCTCTGCTTTCCTGCTATGTTGAATACCAGAGGTGGTTCTATCATTAGGCAGTTTCTAGGGAGCGGCAAAATCAGAAAAAAACAGTTTGAGTACCGCTCCCTAGAAACTGCCACCTGAGGCCTCAGTTGGCCTAATGACAGAACCGCTCCTGTGGGTTTGCCAAAGAGGTTCTCCCCTTGGCATGGGACATTGACCAATTTGTCCTGAACCCATTGCTCGAGATTGGAAGACTGTAGCAAGGCTTGGCACCAGGCACCAATGCCCGCCTCAGTTACTCTAGCTGCAGACTCGAAGCTGTCGTAGGCTACTCAAGTCATGAACTTGGAGCACTCACGGATGGCTCTGGACAGGTTCTGGAACTGCTACAGGGGTTCCTCAGAGAAACCAGCTGAGAACCCGGTGAGCTCCTTCGCCAGATCTCTCGGGTACATGCCCATGTACAGCTGGTAGGCCTGGATCTGATCGTTGAGCATCAAGCCTTGGTAGCACCTTCTGCCGAGGGCATCCAAGGTGCAGGCCTTTCTACCCGGGGGCACCAAGGAGTGCGTCTTCTGGCTCTTCAGCTGACGCATGGCTGACTCCACCATCATGGGATTATGTGGCAGTTGTGTCTTTTGGAAGCCCGGGTTCCGGTGGACCCAACGCATCGAGTCGTGCTACTTGCTCATGATAGGCACAGACACCGGTGTTTCCCACATGTGGAGCATGAGCCGTTCCAGGATGGGTGGGATGGGTACAGTCAACGATTCCCTCATGGGGTCCCATACTGGAGGATTTCTAGTTCCTCCGTTCAAAGGTTCTCCTCCGATTCTGTTGGGAACACCAGTGCTTTTGACATGTCTTTCATGAAGTCCAGGATTGCCATGTCCTTGGGCGGGGACTAACACCGAGACTCGGAGGAGGATGGCTCCGAGGTGACATTGCAGTGGCGACGGGTGTCGGGGGACTCCTTGTCCTTGGTCTCCCATTCCGAGTAATTGGTGGAATACTTGAGGGGAGGGCAGCGTGGAGGCTTTGGGCCCGGGCCTGAGCCCGACCCAAACCCCTCAGAGGTCCCGTGGATGGTGTCGTGTGCACTAGCCGGGGAAGACCTCAGTCTCGTAGAACGGGACCTGGAACGATACCTCAGTCAAGGATCGACTGGGCATATGGTCTCGAGGATCGGCTCAGTCTCCAAGGATGTCCTCAACGTCGAGGGCCTAGTTAGTGGTTTGGGCTGAGGAACTGGCCGTGCCTGACATCAGCGCCTGCTGCTAGTCCATGAAGGCAGACAAGCTGCGCTTCAAGGCTGCCATTCTGGTCTCCAGTCCAGATGGCTCCGCAGCCTTTGGCGTGGGCACCGAGGAACTCGGGCCCAGCATTCATTCTAAAGGGGAGTCCTGAACGAGGATGGCCTTGGATGTCCAGGGCTGATCTCCGGTTGATTCCTTCTGCGTCACCTTGGTAGGCTGCTCCCACTCCGAGCCCTCGGACGAGCAATGTGGACTGTGGGACCTGGCTCGGGGCTTACCCGGCCTGCCGGAACCATCCAGGGACACTGCCTTCGAGGGTTTTTATTTATTTATTTAGCAAGCATTTGTATACCGCTCCTTCCAGCGATCAGAAGCGGGGAAGATTACATGGATAAAGCTGTCGAATCAAGACAGAATAATTTTGATTTGTACATAAAGATTCGAAAGGTTAGCACGTCATGCAGAGAATTATCTACTTCTAAGCTAAGGGGATAATAATTTACATATGTACATTTATACATTACAGGTTTCTGGGGAGCTGTAGGGGAGTTGCCCCTCATGCGAATTTAGTACAGGTTGAAATGACTTTGAAATAGGTGGGTTTTTAGTTTCTTTCTAAAGTCGGCTAGATCAATGCTGGCTCGTAGGTCGGGTGGGAGTTGGTTCCATAGTGTCGGTGCTGTGTATGAAAAAGCCCTGTTACTAGTGATTTTTTTGACTGATCTGATATCTGTTGGAGTGTGGAGGGTGTTGGAATTGATGGTTCTCCTGTTTCTGTTGGATGGTTGCAATCTGATTAGGGTGTCGAGGAAGGATGGTGCTATGCTGTGGATGAGTTTGAAGGTGGTCGTCAGTATTTTGTATTTTGTGCGGGCTGCTATGGGGAGCCAGTGTAGCTCAATTAGTACTGGTGTAATGTGTTCAGTAAGACTTTTCTTCATGATGATCCTGGCAGCTACATTTTGTGCCATTTGAAGGATGTTCAGGGTTTTCTTAGGAAGTCCTTGAAGAATGGCGTTGCAATAGTCAAAATGTGGCATGATGAGTGCTTGAGCAACGGATCTGAAGTCGTGGGGATCAATAATATTCCGTATGGGTTGTAGAGCTCTCAGTTTGTAGAAGACTGCCCTTTTGGTTTTGTGCAGGTGAGTTTCCATTTTTAGGTCGCAGTCAAATGTAACTCCTAGATATTTTATTTCTTTCTTTGTTTGATAAGTGTTGTTGCACAGGGTTATTGATGTAGGTGGGTCAAAATTTGCTTTCCTTGAGATATACATCACCTCCGTTTTCTTGTGGTTGATTGTCATGCTGCTTTGTTGTAACCAGTTTTGCATCTCGCCAAGACATGTTTCGAGTGAGCTGTAGTCCGGGTTGTCAGTGTCAAGTTGTGTGTACAGCATAATATCATCGGCATAAATGTGGTAGTTGATTTTATTTATTTATTTATTTATACACATTTATATACCGCATCTTCCAGAGTTCAGTTGCGGTTTACAGTGAACAACAATAAACAAAGCAAGTTTGTTTTACAATGAACATCATAGTACAAGTATAATTTATAATTATAATTTTATGCTGTGTAAATATTTTATGCTGTGTAAATATTTTCTTCTTCTTCTTCTTGTGTTCCTTTGAGGGAGACGCCCTTTCTGAAGACCCACAGCGTCGATCGATGGTCCACGGGGTACCACGGGAAGTCCGAGGCTTCAGACGGGGTCTTGGCCTTTGGAAGCGCCGGGGACTCTGGGAAAAACATATCGTGCTGCTGCTGAGGACTCTTAAGGACCTTGGTGGACATCTTTTTACTAAAACCACAGGCCGTGGGATCGTGGTCCTGCCTGAGGCAGCGCAGGCAGCAGTTTTGTGTATCGGTAAGGGACATGATTTTCATACACCAATCACACTTCTTGAAGCCACTGGTAGCTATGGGGGAAA
This sequence comes from Ichthyophis bannanicus, assembly GCA_033557465.1. Lineage (NCBI taxonomy): Eukaryota > Metazoa > Chordata > Amphibia > Gymnophiona > Ichthyophiidae > Ichthyophis > Ichthyophis bannanicus. The sequence goes on along the minus strand of CM066034.1, from coordinate 556,392,972 downwards.
AAGTACCCCAGTTAGGTCGAAGACCTGCGGTGCTGCCAGTTGGAAAAAGGGCACCAAAGGCGCCAAAGGGGAAAAAAACGGATATGAACCCGAGACTCAATGCTGGAGTGGAAAAAAGGAGACTGAGCAAGATGGCACCTTTGGATGGGAAGGGGACCATGCATGTGTGGTCGCATCTCACAAAGATTTTCTTTGAAAGCTGGGGAGATGCTTCCGCGAGGGCTCGTCGGTGCCGACGACACCCATATGTGAGGACTGACTTCCTACTTGTTCCCAGAGAAATAATCCGTTTGAGTTTACCACGTTCTGGACTGGGTTTTTTTTATTCATTGTGGTTATCCTGAAAACCTGACTGGCTAGATGTGCCCTGAGACTTGGGTTGAGAACCCCTGGTCTAGGGATAAAACTGATGTTGATTATTTTATAAATGTGCTTAAGGAGGATTTTTTAGTTCTAACCAAGGTGAGGTGGAGGATATGGTTCACAGCTGGAACCTGGTAAAGCAGTCAACCTTGAAGAAAATTGCTTCAGTTATGCTTAGGAGCGTTCAATTTAGGAATGTTACTTGCTATTCTGACGAGTTAAAGAAGAAAGTATTTTAAATTGGAAAGGATATGTTTAGATCAAGAGACCGAGAAGAGTTGAGATGACTGGAAAAAAATGTATAAGGCAAAATAAAGATGAGATAGCTGAAGCAAAGAAAAATTATTATGCCACTTACATTACTTCAAGGGGAAGTATATAAAAAATACTATTCAAAAGAATGAAAAATTATTTAGGCAGATGGAGTCTCACAGAGGAACTTTTTAGAAACTTCATAAGTGGCCTCATTAGTCTCTTTTCCATTGAAAGTTGACTCTCTCCATAGTTGTTTGCAGGAAGCAAGTGGGAGAGCATCTGTCAAAAATGTCAATGACATTTTTCCACTGCCGTATTGGATGGATCTTTGTCCATCATTCCAACCGACCATCATTGGTATTCTTTTCTCTGTGTTTCAGTTAGTGAAGTTACCAGATAGGTTCAGAAATATAGCAAAGTTCATGGGCATACTGGATCCCTGTCCTGAGGACTTTTAACAAAATTGCAAGTAGTTTGATTTGAATGACAACTTTTATTAATGAGGCTCCCGGGGAAGTTTTACTAATTATTTAGGTCCAGTTGCACTTCTCCCTTGGCTTAAAAATGATGGATTGGGCATATAAAGTTGGCCCTGCTATCCTCCTATAACAAACATTCTGTTTTTGACTAAATCATTGGAAGTAGCAGTGGCTGCACAACTACTTGCTCAATTTGATGTTCTAGACCCCATGTAATCGGCGTTTAGAAGTTGACACAGTATGGTAACAGTGTTGGCTGGAACACCGACAGAGATACAGAGTACTAGATAGGAGGGGGCTGTCGAGTAAGGTTTGTCTCTTTGCGGATGATACCAAAATTTGCAATAAGGTGTAGATAACATGAAGTAGGGATCTAAAAAAGCTTGAAGAATGGTCAAGAATATGGCAGCTGAGATTTAATACTACAAAAAGCAGGGTCATGCATTTGTGCTGCAAAAATCCACGGAAGTGGTAAAGTATAGGGGGTGAAGTACTTCTATCTACTGGGATTGGGGACAATTATTTCTGATCATTTTAAGGTGGCTAAAAAGGGACTGTAAAGCTTTGTAGTTGGTATGGAAGGGAAGACTGGATAGGCAGTCTATATTTCTATGAAGCTCTTGTTATGTAGCTAGACCTCTCAGCATCATTTGATTTTACAAATCAGGAGCTAATGCGGTGTTAAACTGAGTGAACTTTGGATAATTAGATTAATGTGGAACTGGTTTTCACAGTTCCTCATTAAGAGTTCTAATAGAGCTAGGTGGAGGGAGGAGAACTCTGATTCCTAGAAATGAACCCGTGGGGCCTCTCAGGGTTCCCTATCTTATTTAATGTAATTTTTTTTAGCTTGGTTGGTTAGATGTTGAAAGATTTAGAGGTACTGCTTCTCATACATGGATGAATACAAATCATTGCTCCTTTTCGAGAATCGCTTATGGCAACGTATGATATGGTTAATATGTGTTTCTGAGGGAAGAATCCGAATGAAGAATCATTTATTACATAGTAATATAGTATTGAAGTTGAATTATCAGAAGACAAAGCTATTATTGGTTGGCCTGTGGTTGTTCTGGTTATAGGAGGAATTGAAATGTTGCTGTATAAGTCTATTTGCAGTCTGGGTATTTTAATTACTGCCATCTAAAAACGGGGATTAAATTTTTTTTATGAGATGTATGTGATGGAAGGATTTTTGGCAGGGAGCCCTACTAAAAGTTCCTGGAATGGTTATATGTGGATATAGGGGCTCTATTTAGATGCAGTACCCTACAAAGTCCACAGTTTGGTACATAATGTTTGAGAGAGAAGTAGGTGGTGAGTGTATGTGATTTTATATGTTTTCTTGGGCTTCTGCAGCTAGTAGTTTTTGCAGTTCATGATCACGATTTTATATGTTGTGGATGTTGGCGGTTTTATGAATGTGTCCTGTCAGCATGTCTATAGTAATGGGTTAGGGGTGGGAGGTAGGGTAGGGAGAAAGGATGAGATATTATGGGTGCATATTTGTCAAAATATATGCTTGTGTTGTATTTCACCCCAGCGAAGTGTAAGAATCCCCACTTGCAGTGTGTTGCTGTATTGTTCTTATTAAGAATATAAGATGTGCCATAGTGGTTCAGACCAAAGATCCATCAAGCCCAGTATCCTGTTTCCAAGTGTCGCCAATCCAGGTCACAAGTTCCTGTCAGGTTTCCAAAAAGGTACACAGATTCTATGCTGCTTATCACTGGGGCGAGCAGTGGATCTCCCCAGTCCGCTTCAATAATGGTTTATGGACCTTTCCTCCAGGAACTTGGCCAAACTTCTTTTAAACCAGCTACACTAACAGTTTTTACTCAATCCTCTGGTAACGAATTCCAGAGTTTGAGTGAAAAAAATATTTTCTTCCATTAGTCTTAAATGTGTTAAATTGTAGCTTCATTGCATGTCCCTTAGTCTTTATACTTTTTGAAGGTGTAAACAACAGATCTATGTTTACCCATTCCACTCTATTCATTATTTTGTAGACCTCTATCATATCACCCCTCAGCCGTCTCTTTTCCAGATTGAAAAGCCCTAACCTTTTAAGCCTTTCTTTATATGGAAAAGATCCCTCATAAGACCTATCCTAAAAAACAAAACACTCAAGAAGGATGACCCATCTTCATACCGTCCTATCTCAAGTATACCATTCATAGCCAAGACTATTGAAAAATCAGTACAGCACCAATTACAAGACCACATCGATGCCAGAAATGCACTTGACGACCAACAATATGGCTTATGTCAATACCATGGAGTAGAAACCCTACTACTAGTATTACTCGACAAATTATACAAAGGCACTGAAAACAGCAAGAAAATGTTTATCTAATATTCATAGACATAACTGTGGCATTCGACACGGTAAACTATGGGACCCTCATCACCAGACTTGAATCCATAGGAATAAAAGGAAGCCCCCTAAAATGGTTCAGCTCCTATATATCCAACAGAGTGCAGCAGGTTCACGTTAACCAAGAAACATCAAAGGTATTCCCACAAACACAGGGAATACCACAAGGTTCAGCGTTGTCCTCCTTACTGTTCAACCTCTACTTAAGGCTTATCTTCACAATATTTCAGAAGCACAAGATTAATTACCACCTATATGCAGACAATATAATGCTGTAAACGCAACTGGACACAAACAATCCAAGCTATAATCATTTGGAAGCATGCCTCAAGGAAACGCAAACTTGGCTTCAGCAGAACAACATGAGCATCAACCACAAAAAAACCGAAGTAATGTTCATCTCCAAAAACCCTGATTTCAGCCCTCCCCCAACAATTCTCCTGAACAATAATACATACACCATCAAACATGAAATAAAATATCTGGGAGTAATCCTCGACAAAAATCTCAAGATGGAAACCCACCTAAGATTACTAAACCAGGCAATATTCCACAAACTATGGATCCTCCAACCTCTACGCAACATTATTGAGCAGTCTGACTTCCGAACAGTAGTCCAAGCACTCATCACACCTCACTTGGACTACTGCAACGGCATTCTTCAAGGGTTACCCAAAAAAATGCTCAATATATTACAAATGGCACAGAATGTCACTGCTCGAATTATAATGAAATTGTGGGTCTCGGACCACATTACACCAGTAGTAATGGAACTCCACTGGCTTCCCCATCCATGCTCGCATAAGATACAAAATAATAGTAACAACATTCAGACTGATCCACAACCTAGCACCGTCTTACCTCTCCACCCTTATCTCAACACAACCCCCCAACAGGAGCAGAAGAACCCACAACCTAAACACCTTACACGTCCCACTCAACATATGCAACGTCAAAACTCACAGGTAACGGAACTTTCACATACACAGCTCCCTCCCAATGGAATAACCTACCTAACGCACTAAGAGCCAACAATGACCTAAAAGACGTCCGGAAAAACCTAAAAACCTACCTATTCCAGGAATACAACAACATAACGTAGTTAAACCACACTTACCCACTTCACACCTAGCACAAGAAAACAAAGACATGTCAATTAAACGATATCTTTCGCGCAGCCTACACAAATACACAGCACAAACACAATACACCAATGCAGCCCAGCACCACACTATAAATAGCTCATCCTAGTTCCTAGTGCAACCATATGCTAGGCTATGTAAATAACTATGAAACTTATATAAATATGTATATAACTGTAAAAATTTCATACTGTATAATTTCAAATCTGTGATATGCATATGTAGACAATTTGACCCGTTATATGTAACAAATGTTTGCTGTGACAAAGGTTTAACGTAAACCGCTACTGATCGCTGGAAGAAGCGGCATACAAATGTAACCAAATAAATAAATAAAATAAATATGAGAATTTTTCCATTCCATTTATCATTTTGGTGGCTTTTCTCTATACTTTTTCCAATTCTGCTATATCCTTTTTAAGATACGACGACCAGTATTGCACACAATATTCGAGGTGTAATCGCACCATGGATCAATACAGAGACATTATAATATTCTTGGTTTTATTCTCCATTCCTTTCCTTATAATTTCTAGCATTCTAGTTGCTTTCTTGGCTGCCACTGTACACTGAGCAGAGGGATTTAACCAATTATCCACAATTTATTTATTTATTTAGCTGCATTTATATCCCGCTTTTCACCGGGTCAAAGCGGTTTTACAAAAAATGGGGGGGGGGGGAGAGACAGTAATCAGTTCGACAGAGAGGGGGGGCCATCATCATGAGGGCCAACATTGATGATCTGAACAGAAAGTAACAACTTTGACAGTTGATGTAAGTTTCTTAGTAGATAGTGTTGGGGATAGGCCAGAAGGTCTGGATGAGTTGTCAGTGAGAGATGTCTGTTTCTGGTCCAAGGTATTCATGAAACAGGATAGTTTTTAGTTGTTTACAGAATGTGGAGAGGTCTCTGTTTTTTCAGATTTGGGTCGGGAGTTCCAGAGGGAGGGTGCATACAGTTTGTTGTGGGGGATAGTGAGAGTGTTGCTGGTGGTCTGTCGGGTTGGCCTGTTGAGGGTGGGCTGGGGTAGTAGAGTCCAGAGTTGAGAAGTCTGCATTCGATGGAGGGCTTTGTGGATAAGCGGGGCAGCTTTGTATTTAATCCTTGCTTCGAGTGGTAGGATGTGAAGTTCTCTTAGGACTGGGGCAATGTGATCATGTTTTCTTGGGTGGTGATTCCTAATGTGGAACCTTGCATTATGTAACTATAGTTTGGGCTGTTCTTCCCTAAGTGCATAATTTTGCACTTGTCCATTAAATTTCATCTGCTATTTGGACATCCAGTCTCCCAATTTCTCAAGGTCTTCTTACAATTTTTCACAATCCTCTTGTGTTTTAACAACTTTGAATAATTTTGTCTCACCTGCAAATCTGATCACCTTGCTTGTTATTCCCATTTCCAGGTCATTAATAAACATTAAAAAGCAATGGGCTAACCACAGATCCCTGGGGTGCTCCGCTATTCACATTTGTCCATTGAGAAAATTGGCCACTTAGTCCTACTCTGTTTTCTACCTTTCTAACCAGTTTCTGTTCCACAATAGTATGCTACCTCCTATCTCATGACTTTTTAACTTCCCCAAGAGTCTGAAGAACCTTGTCAAAGGCTTTTTGAAAATCTAGATATTAATTGACTCACCTTTATCTACCTGTTTATTCACACCTTCAAAAAAAATATAACCGATTAGTAAGACAAGACTTTCTTTGGCTAAATCCATGTTGGCTTTCTTCCATTAAACCATGGCTATTTAAATATTCAGGAATTCTGTTGTTTATAATGCTTTTTACCATTTTGTCTGGTATTGACGTCAAGCTCACCAATTTGTAGTTTCCCGGATCTCCCCTGGAGCCCTTTTTAAAAATTGTAGGTAATTAGCTACTCTCCAAGCCTCAGGAACTACAGATGATTTTAATGATAATTCAGACTACTATTAATAGGTCTGCAATCTCATATTTGAGTTATTTTAGCACCTGGGGATGTATACCATCCCATCCAGGTGATTTGCTACTCTTTAGTTTATCAAACTGCTGTATTACATTTTCCCAGTTTATCAAGGTTTTTTTCAATTCCTGCAATACATCACTTTTTAATATCATTTCTGGCATGGGCAACATTTCTAAATCTTCTTCAGTAAAGAATTCATTCAGTCTCTCCGCTATGGCCTTGTCCTCCCTTCATGCACCTTTTACCAATGGTCCAATCGACTCTGCAAGTTTTTTTGCTATGAATATACTTGAATAAGTTTTTATTATTACGTGTTTTAAGTTCTATGATAAGCTTCTTTTCAAATTTGCTCTTTGCCTGTCTCCTGTTTTCATCATTGGCTTCTTTTTCCATTTTCTGAAGGATGCTTTCTTGGTCATAACAGCCTCTCTGACCTCACCTTTAAACCATGTCGGTAATCGTTTGGCTTTCCTTCCACCTTTCTTTTATTAATAAATAGGATTTAGGATTTAGGAGAAAAGATTACAGTAGCCAGTAATAGATTACTGTGCCTAGTGATTGATTTGTTAACAAAATAGAACACCTACTAGATCACTGTTGGTAGTATTCTCCCACATTTACCCGACACCTTCAATCATATACCTTACTCAATCTTGCCACATATACGGTAATGATACGAACAAAAACCATGATACTAAGAGTATCTTACACCTGCATATTTCTAACAATCCTAATTGACCTAACACTAAGTCTCAACAGCAAAAACTACATGACAATTCCTACAATACAAACAACAAACCGAAACAACCTCCATATTTGACACTCTTACCCACACAACCAGGCAAAAATAAATTACCACAGACTCATTCAAATAAAACAGACTAATTCACAACATGCAGTCAAGTTAAACTACCCCCATAATTCAACCTCCTTATCGTGCATCCTTATAAATGCACGATCATTGAAAAACAAACTTCCAATAATCAACGACTTGATAACCGACTCAAAACCAGATATACTATGAACTACAGAGACCTGGCTCTCTGAAACTGATACAGTCCTCCTAAATCAATTTTACAATTCAAACTATGATATTACCCACACACATAGAACCAACAAAAAAGGTGGTGGTGTACTGATTATGACGAAAATAAATCTAAAAGCCAAAAAAAATACAAGCTAACACTTCCAACAACATTGACACTCTCATAATAAAAATTGGCCTTCTTAGAATCTGCTTAATATACAGACCTCCTAACCAAAAAGCAGACAGTCTTCACTCTCTAATTGAACTCCTTATTTCATCTACTGAACAAAATCCTCTAATTATTCTAGGTGATTTCAACCTTCCCTCACTCCCAATAACTGAATCCAACCTTTTTCTTGAAACCATATCTGACTTAGACTTCCATCAAATAATAAACACACCAACTCACACCAAAGGTGGCACACTTGACCTTGTCCTCCTACCCTACTCACTATTCAAGCTTTTCAATCCAGACTCTTTAGAATGCACTCAAATACCCTGGTCTGATCATCACTTTATCAAATTAAATCTCACTTGCTATACCACCTGTGCCATAAAACACACAAGAAGTGACCCGGCAATAAAATTTAAGAAATTTAACGAAACAGAATTTCTGGATTCTACAATCCCTCACCTCTCATCAGATTTGGACGAAGCGGTCAAAAACTGGCATGCCACCATCAACAACGCAGCCAAAATCAACCTACATAATAAAAAGTTAACCTACTCAAAAACCAACTGTACTCCATGGTTCAATAGCGCTTTAAAACAAATGAAAAGAGAACTAAGAAAACTAGAGCTTAAATGGCGCAAAACTAAATCCACTATCCACAAAGAATTATATTATAACCATCTCACAAAATACAAGGATGCCTTAGACAGTACAAAGAAAAACTACTATGCAACAATCTTATCAAACTCATATAATAGACCAAGAGAGCTATTTTCCATTGTTAGTAATCTAACTAACAACGCTCAAGCTTCCAGCAAGGAAATTACTGACATATCAGCACAAACGTTAGCCAACCACTATCAAAACCAAACCAAACCACCATTTACGACTCCAGACTCTATCTACAAACCTCTTCATCTGCTAGATGAATGGTCAGAATTTCATCCTATATCCAAAGTATCATTAAAAAATGGAAATTACACTTACCTGGTAATTGTTGTTCCTTGAGGGAGTACAGTTCAGTCCTCCACCTCTGGGTAGTGCACCTCCTCCTGCAGCATGGAGACTGGACAGTCAAATTCATGACATCACCGGGTATATCTTGCTGGTCTTCTCCCATCATCCCCCAGTGACCTACTGACAAAGCAGACTCAAAGGAGCAACAAAAAAGGCAGTTAAGGAAACAAGTACAATCTTACGCTCTACCGTTAAACATTGAAATTACAGTTCCCTTGAAAGACAAAGAACTTCCTTCTACTTGACTCCCCCCTCCTCCCCGCCGATCACAGAAGACAGACAGAGGCAGGAAAGGAGGACTCAAAGATAACATAAACAGAAAGATATGCAAACACACCTATTCTCGTGACTACCGGCCCGACAGAACCTGTTGTCCTCACATGAACCGGCAATCCCCCCCCCAAACCGACGCCTCGCGTCTAAGTCGTTCATCCCCGGGCGGGACTGAGGACTGAACTGTACTCCCTCAAGGAACAACAATTACCAGGTAAGTGTAATTTCCATTTTCTCTTCGGTCCTACAGTTCAGTCCTCCACCTCTGGGATGTAACAGAGCAGTAAACATTGGGAGGGACCTGTCCACCTGGATCGCAAAACTGCCGACCGAAAAGAAGCCTCACTTTCCGCTAAAACCTCCAGGCAATAGATTTTAACGAAGTATGGCGAAACGACCAAGAAACCATTCTTCAATTCCGCACTGCCGGACCAAACCACGCTTTGCCCAAGCCATAGCCGGTGCCCAAGAAGAGGAAGCCCGCAATCTCACAGACGCCAAATGACCTTGCCAACCATAGGCAGACGCTAATACTACTCGGCCCCTCGGGCAAACGAAACCCTGGCTGCCGCCGCACCTTAAACGCTAACTTTCCAAAGAAAGAATAGACCACCGGACTTATGACAAAAACAAGGCGCCAGGACTAATGGGATTGACACAGAACTCTAAGTCCAAACAACGCCGAACACGGCGCAGTGCAGCCTCCTCCGAAGACCCCAATGCTGGCCTCTAGAGAGGATGATTTACATTAAAATATAAATCCATCTTGGACAAAAAGAAACGTAACTGACCGCCACAATGCCTTCTGAGTTTGTTTGTCGGTGGGCTTTTTCTTTTTTTTTTTTTTTTTTTAAACGAAGGAAGAACGGCTCCGGAGAGGACAACTCTCGCCACACCAATCCACGGCGTGCCGAACCATAAACCACAAAAAGAAACACTGACTAAGGACAAACCCTGAATCAAATTTGCCGGAAGTGTTCAACCAGTTTCGTTGTCAATGCTCCAAGCACTAAGTTGAGATGCCACAGAGAAACACTAGACAGTGATCAGGCAGACCCGGCGCTATCACGCTTAGAAGCCGAATCACGCCCACAGCGACTAAACAAGCAACTGCAATGTTCCGCAAAGCAAGATTATATAACCAAGCATTAAAGCTCTGAACGTCTGCATCATTTGCCGGGCTCTGAGGCCCGTAAGACCACCAGATGTCAGCGCTGCTCCTGGACGGATTTGGTAAAAGCAGGTCCAGTAGAGTTCAGTTAGCAGCTCTGACCTGCTATAGGGGCTAAGGACACGGAGTGGCTCTCCTGCACAGGTCGATGCGGTACGCTCTCCGAGGCGGTCATCAGACTGTAGCCCTCTCGTAGGACATTAACTCCACGGGGGAAACTCAAGTTGACTTAAGATTAGGAGCGTTAGCTAGCGCACCCTTGGGGCCCGTGCAACAGACGTAGGTTAAGAGTTTTGCCTTGAAGATGGCATGGTTGATGGACATCTGTTCGGCGATGCGATATTCGGAGTTGCAAACGTCAAGGGTCCCCGAAGAGAAGACTAGCTAGATCGGGAATGCCAGACCCTACGGCCCAACTGTTGACATTAACAGTGTTTTCCCCCCGATGCACCACAATGTGCTGACCCACAAGTCCAATACGCACCCGCGGGGGAAAGGCAAAGAGACGACCGGCCAATGGCCAGTAGTGCAGCAAGCCTTGGCTAGCTGAACAGATCCCCATGAGATCCAGAAGGTGAGGAATCCACCGGAGGACTATCTGAGCCAGCTCCCCTGGATGAAGCTCCTATGACCCGTCATCCATCCGGCTCCATTGAGCAAAGCCACCCTTGCCTTGCCTGTTTCCACAATACGGGCTGCCGATATCGCCCGCCGCCGGGGCACCTCCCCGAGCGAACACAGCGCTTGCTGCCACTTCCAAGACCGCACTCCCCTTGCCATCCCGCCGGGAGAAGTAAGGCACTGTCGCTATATTGACTGACAGCCCTGAGGTCTCGAACACTTCAACTGCCAAAACCACTGCTCCCAGATCCAAGCAGCTGACGGACCAGCGGGCCCCTGGTCTCTCTAACCACCCTGTGCAAAGAGAGAGTTGCCTCCGTCCCCATCCAAAGCCATCGCGGATGCTCCTGTGACTACCTGCTGCCAGATTTCCTGGGCACAGCCAGCCCAGAGAGGGCCGCCTTAGCCACCAGGGACAGAGAAGACGCCTGCACCAAGAATCATTCCGATATACCAATGCCAGAGTCATAACCCCTGGAAGGGCCACGGAAGAGCCCTGGCCCACAATACTAAGCCTAGGGTTCCTGCCAGGGAGCCTAACCCGCGAGTATACTCCAAGCTGAACGAGCTGGAGTCAACCCACACGTGTGTACTAGATGCAAGAGAGCCGAAGCCTGCCGAAATGAGAGAAATACTGCTGGTAACCGGGTGATGAACTGTACCCCGAGGTACACTAGCACCTGCAGCATAACTAACTGGCCTTCGGCCGCCCTGTTCCCTTAGCCGAGCCTCTGAAGGAACTCCACTACTCCGCTAAGAACCAGCACTGGAAATCTGCTTGAACCAACACCCATGGAGGTATGGGGGGACTAAACCTCTTCTCTTACGCTGCACTTTCCCTACCGTCACCATAAGCTTGGAGAAGGGCTGCAACCCATCGCCTAACCGCAGGGCAAAGCCTGAAACTGAAAACATCCTCCTGGCAGCGCCAACTTCAGAGAATGCTAAGGAACTGATCTGATAGGGATGTGCAAGTACTTAACTGGAAAGTCGTGGAATGTCCAAAAACTTCCACAGGCCGAACCGTGTCATCACTGAAGCAAATGTTGCAGCTCGAAAGAGCGACTCTCGGGGTCAATTTGTCACCCCTTAGAGACCCTGAACAGGACGGAAGGAGTCGCTCTTCGTTGGTACTACCAACTCAAGAGAGAGACGACGAATGCCGTCCGCCAAAACCTTCAAAATTCAGTCAATGAAATTTCGGAGATGCATCTACAGGCCTGAAAGGATGATTTTTTTTTTTTTTTAATGCCTTTCACTCTGGCAACCGTCAATTTTCCGCTGAACATCTCATCCTGAAGAAGACTGATTGCTTCCACGTTTTCCTTTGTTTTTTATTTGTTTTTGTTTTTTTTGTTGTTTTTGTTTTTTTATACAAGCCAAACAGATTCTTTGGTGCCAGCAATTGACCCAGGGAAGGACACTGCAAGCTAACCCGGGTAGCTCACCCTGTTGCGGCTCTGTCAAAGCTAACAGGAGAGTCTCTATGGCTGGTGCCCAACAAGCCCCATTCACTCGGAAGGAGAAAATTGTTAAGATCAACCAGACTAGAATCTGGCAGCTGCGTGTGGAACAGCAGAACCCTCACTAAAGAGGAAATATGCTACATAAGATTTACCAAAAAAACCCCGAAAACAGGAACGCAGCTAAGGCGAAAAGATGCACACAGCCGCTGAAAATAGATACATAGAGGCACAGGATCTCAGGGTTGCTGAAGGCCATAAAAGGGTGAAACCGTGCCCGATTACCTTCCCACTGAAACCCTGTCCTACCTCCAACCAAAAGTAAAAAAGGAAAGACGCTATCAGTGAAACTAAAGAAAAAAGGAAAGAAAGTCTGGCCCATTCCATAAAAAGGATTCTCCAGCAAATTCTCCCCCCTGCCCTGCAGATTGGCACCTGACGTTTGGGGCTAAAATAAGGACCAGCCAGGATAAAAACCCTGCCAGCGAAGTCCGCAGAAAGGAATACCGACCCATAGGAATATTCTGCGCGATGTAAAGCTATCCCTGAGGTTACCAGAAATCTCAGTGGAAACATTCCTATCAGAAACAGAATGAAAACGTCCCATTGCAGCAAGCATACAGTAAAGTCTTGCCTGCAGTGAGGACAAGCTGTAGGCCCGGGCCAAACCCTGTCCCTGGCTGTAGCAAAGTTGAAGAGCAGCAGAGTCGTGCCCCTGCAGTGACTCTGCCTCCTGAAGGAATTCCTAGAGGATATCCATAGCAATACCTAAAAGGGAAGAATCACAGGATTGTCTTCCGCCTTATCCCTTGAAGAGCAATTCTTAATGACCTTTTGAGCTACCTGGACCAAAATGAAAAACCCCGATTGCCACCAGCCTTCAGGACTATATGTCCCAATACCACAGAGACCCATTTAGCTGTAATAAATGAGACCAATGAAGGGGAAACGATTAGCCTTGTCCAGGTAAGCGCATCAGAATAGGACATGACAGGATAGAACTGGACAAGCCCAGCTCTAACTGGCAGAGCTGCCAGTGTACCATGAAAAGACACAATGTTATTCTAGACCACCTCCACAAACTGCCAACCTCAAGCCTCGCCATGAGGTATGCACAGTTGTTAATAAGAGACACCTCTGCATGTAGAGGCTTGCCTGCCCAAAAGACAACACCTCATTTTGGCGGTACAATTCATTAAAAGAGCTCTTCGGCGATTAATCAGTGTAGAGATAGATTAGGGACCAACCGGAACTCCCCAGCCGGCTAAAATCCCCCTAAATAAATGCTATTCCTGGCTTGTCAGTATTTGTTTGCAACGCATTGAAAACTACACAGCGAAGGCAAAAATAAAAGAAATTTAGCGAAAGGAACATAAAGTACCTCAAAATAAATCAAAGGAAGCGATTCCTGCTGAAATATAGCCCGCAGGAGCAAGCTGCCGCTGCTCCGCGGACAGGAAAAGTGTGGGGAGAAAAGCCCGCGAAAATCCGACGGACTTGCACACAGCCGCGAAGCCTTGATGAGGCCCACGTCGTCTTCCCCGCCAAACTGTCTCTCCACGGGGCACTTACCTTGAAAAATATGCCCCCAATTGCTCTCTGCACTCCGCCGATCCAGCCATCGGCCCTGCGATCCGCCACGCTGCTCACAGAAGCAGTGAAGCAGCCGAAGAGAGAGCGCTCAAACCCTGGGTGAGCGGTGGCCGACTCCAAAACCGCCGCGATCACCTGGACGGATCGGCAGTCTGGCCCTCTCGCTGAACAGCTCCCCTCCGTACAATCTAGGAGGGGAGAGCAGCGCCATTAACCGGAGATAAGTGGAGAGACGAAAGGGCAGCAAATGATGCCAGCTGGAATCTTTTTTTTTTTTTTAAAGAAACAGAAGCTATCAGATAAGCTAAAGAAAAATAACATAACCAACATAGAGGGAAAATAAAATAAACCCCCACAGACTAACTACACTAGTGCCCCTTAGCTAGCGTTTCAGTGAGCCCAGCACCTAGGCTCACTACGTCCTCCTGCTGCAAGGAGACTGGACACACTGGGGGATGATGGGAGAAGACCAGCAAGATATACCCGGTGATGTCATGAATTTGACTGTCCAGTCTCCATGCTGCAGGAGGAGGTGCACTACCCAGAGGTGGAGGACTGAACTGTAGGACCGAAGAGGAAATATCATTCACAATCTCAACACCACTACCTCTTACCTTGATCCTTGCCCAGTAATCTGGATAAAAAACACACTTCCAATTCTTCTTTCCTTCATACTCCCCATTGTCAATCTCTCGCTACTCCAAGGTCACCTCCCACCCACACTTAAACATGCACAAATCAGACCAATTCTTAAGAACGGCACACTTGACAAAACTTCGCCAAATTCATACAGACCCATCTCAAGTATACCATTCTTAGCAAAAATAATAGAAAAAACTGTACAAATACAGACACAGGAGTACTTAGACTCATCCTACCCACTTGATGATCAGCAATATGGATTTCGTCCCAGACATGGAGTGGAAACACTTCTTACAGTTTTAACTGACGTTCTATTAAGAGGAATTGGCAACCACAAACAAGCATTCATCCTCTTATTTATTGATATATCAGCAGCTTTTGATAGTGTTCACCATACTATAATGCTTAACAACCTGAGACAAATAGGAATAAACGACACAGTTCATAAATGGTTCACCTCTTATCTAAATAATAGAACCCAAAATGTAAGAATAGGCAATCAAACTTCCGCTTCATACAAACTAGAAACGGGTTTACCACAAGGCTCAGCACTTTCAGCTCTTCTGTTTAATATATACATAAAACCAGTCTGCAATATCTTTAAAAAATTTGGTGTACTCTATCATCTATATGCTGATGATATCATGATGTACATCCCGTTCACAATCCCTAACTTACCGATACAACTCCTGTCAGATTGCTTCAACGAAATCACAACCTGGCTAAATGCTCAAAACCTCCAAATAAACCATTCAAAAACTGAAGTGTTAATTGTTACTAAAAATCAATCCTATATTCCCCCAACACACATAACACTTCAAAACCAAGAAATTAAAATAAAAAATGAAGTAAGATAGTTAGGAGTTATTCTAGATAAACATCTTACAATGGATACCCATATTAGAAATACCACAAAGAAAATTTACTTCAAGCTTAAAATCCTTAAACAACTAAGACCTCTTGTATACATACAAGATTTTATCAGTATAATTCAAGCTACCATAACCCCCCACTTCGACTTCGCCAATCTAATATTATTAGGTACAACAAAACAAAACATTAAAAGAATTCAACTTGCACAAAATGCAGCAGCTAGGATAATAACGAAAGTACATTCACATCAACATATAACACCAATACTAGCATCCCTTCACTGGCTACCAATACAAAGCAGGATAGTATACAAAACATTAATAACTTCATTTAAAACTCTAAATGATATGGCCCCAGTCACTCTAAGTAACTTAATCAGTAAAGAACATTCAAAATCTACTCAAAGAAAAGGACAATTAAATAAACTAAAACCCCCCAAAGACTTCATAAAAGCAAATAAATTAACAAACAGAGCTTTTTCACACGCAGCTCCAACAATCTGGAATTCCCTCCCAGATGATCTAAGAATGTTAACCGAGATCATTGAATTTCGTAAAAAATTGAAAACCTATCTATTCACTATGCATTACAACAATACAGATCATCCCTCAATTGATTTAGATAAAGGCTAACCAGTTTTTGTCTGAGTTTGATCCAATGACCTAAACAGACAATTCCACCTAGCTGAAACTGTACTATGCACAATGCTAAAGCCCTACATAATGTGTATCTGTATATAATGTATAGAGTTTTCACTGTTCTGTTCTGTATTAACATTTGCTGTTTACTTATTATCACTTGTTGTTATAAGATGTTACATGTAAAACAAACTCTGCTTTGTTGATTGTTGTTTATTGTGAACCGCAACTGATCTCTGGAAGATGCGGTATATAAATGATTGTTAAATAAACAAATAAATAATAAACATTAACATTTTCTGCATGTAAAAGGCTGCTCATAAAATTAAGTCACAGCTAAAAACTATGTGCGATGCACTTAGGAGCGTACTTTTGAAGTAGGCATGCTTAGTAGAGGAGTTGGTTGGAGACCCAATTTAGACAAATATTTTACATGCTAATATTTATGCCTGCTCCCAAGTGTGCGTAAATAACATCCAATCTAGGCACTATTTCTGCAGGATTTGGGCTAGTATTTTATAAAGACATACTGGTACATATGTCGCTTTATAAAATAGGCTAAAAAAACAGTTACTCACCTGTAGGAGGTGTTCTCTGTGGACAGCAGGAATAAGTCTCACATATGGGTGATGTCAACAACAGAGCCCATGTGGAATGCTCCCTAGTTTCCACTGAAAGTTTCTGGAAGATGCACCATGCATGCACACTTGCCTTCCTGTCTGCTGCGACATCATATGCTTCAGTCAAATATCAAAGCAATAGCCAAGGAGAACTCCTCCCTGGGGAGGTGGGAGGGTTGTGAGGACTTATTCCTGCTGTACATGAACACCTGTTACAAGTGAGTAACTACGTTTTCTCTGTGGCAAGGAGGAAGCCGTTACAGTAAGTCCTCATATATGGGACTCCCAAGCTACAGGCTACCAAAAGACCGAGAGGGCTCAAAGCACAACAGATCAACAAAACTGGAGAACAGGAAGAATAGCAAGATAGCCCCTCTAGGGACTCCACTGATTCAGCAGCTTCAGCATACAGTAGTAGAGGTCAGTCAACATTTGCAGAGAGCCTGGATGAACAGAAGGACCGGTGGGCAGGAGTTGGACCTAATACTTAAAAAAGTGCCAGAGCACGGCCTGGCCAAAGTTGCTGTCCCATCGGGAATCCCCATCCAAACAGTAATGGGCTGTGAACATGTGCAATGAAGACCACATGGCAGCCTTGCAGATTTCCTCCATGGAAACTGAGCACAGGTTAGCAACGGAAGCGGTCAAGGCTCAAACGATATGAACCATGACATGATCCTCGAGTTTCAAGTCGGCCTGGGAATATGCCAAGGCAATGCAGCCTGCCAGCCACAAGGAAAGCGTGTGCTTAAAAACCACAGACCCAGCCTATTAGACTCAAAAGAGATGAACAGTTTGGTGGACCACTGGTGGGCCTTGGTACACTTGATGTAGAAGGCCAAGGCACGCTTACAATCCAGAATGTGCAATGCTGTTTCTCCCTGGTTGGCATTCAGCCTCGGAAAGAAAGTTGGCAGGACAATCGACTGGTTAAGGTGGAACTCAGGCCACATTCAGCAGAAATCATTGGTGCGTTCGCAAGACCACCTGATTCTGGTGAAATCTGGTGTAAAGTGGATTGGCCACTAGAACCTGAAGCTCACCGACATGATGGGCCGACATGACAGCAACCAAGAACAGGACCTTCAGGTCAAATACTTCAGAGGGCAAGTGTCCAGCAGCTCAAATGGAGCCCGCATGAGCTGTGTAAGAACTATGTTGAGATCTCAAACCAATGCAGGGGCTCTGCTAGAAGGCTTTGAGAGAAGTAAGCCCCTCATGAAGTGGGCCACTAGCGGGTGAGAAAGACCTGCCCCCCCCCCCAACCATGATGGAAGGCGTCAATTGCACTGAGGTGAACCTGGATGGAATTGGATTTCAGGCCTGAGTCAGAGAGGAGCAGGAGGTATTCCAGCAACCAATCTATTGCACAGGACGAAGGATCCAGTGCCGTACCCATGTACCAAGCAGTGAATCTCTGCCATTTGAAGGCATAAGCCCGATGCATTGAGACTTTGCGTGATGCCAGAAGGACATCCGTGACACTGTCAGATAAATTTCCAAAAGGGCTACCCATTCAGCATCCAGACTGTGAGGGCTGGAGAGCTGACAATGGAGTGCAGCAGGGTTTCCCCCATCCTGGGAGATGAGATTCAGGGCAGAGCCCAGGTGGAGAAGCTCCCTCCAAGACAGCTGAAGCAGCAGGGGGGAACCACGCTGCAAGGGCCAATAAGGGACAATGAGGATCATGGTGTCCTTGTTGGTGTGACGTTTCAGTAGAGTTTTTGCCATGAGTTGGACAGGGGGAAAGGCGTAAAGCAGACCACCTCCCCCCCAGTGGAGGAGAAAGGCGCCCAAAGCCAACTGGGCGCTGGATGGCCTCCTGGAGAAGAACTGGCTCACTGGGCATTCTGCGATGTGACAATTTGATCAATCACTGGGGAACCCCACTCTCAAAAGATCCACTCCATCACCCCTCAGTGGAGAGTCCACTCGTGCAGCTGGAAGATTCTGCTCAGCTGATCTGCCAGGATGTTGATCTCGCCGGACAGGTAGGTTGCCTGCAGCTCCATCCCGTGTTCCAGGGCAAATTTCCACAGTCGGGCTGTTTCCCAGCAGAGGAGGTACGAGTCCCCCCCCCCCTGTTTGTTCACATAGAACACTGAAACCTGGTTGTCCATCTGGATGAGGACCACCTGACTTGCCAAGTGCACTCGGAAGGCCCAGAGGGCATTTGTCATGGCCTGCAACTCAAGGAAATTGATCTGGTGCAGGCTCTTCTTCTCAGACCAGAGGCTCTGCATGTGCAGGCCATTCAGATGAGCCCCCTACCCGAGTTTGGATGCGCCTGGAATTGGAGGCCCTGAAACAGGTTTACCGATTCCAGTCACCAGGTGAGGGACAGCACCAGGGGACCTGTGACTGCCACCCTGTCCTGGAAGCAGCCTGTAGCCTGTGACCATTGCATGTGGAGGGTCAACTGCGCTTGCCACATAAAGAGGTAAAGCTAAAATAACCTATCTGGATGTTGAAGTTGCCAAAGGCGTGAACCATTGGCATACTTCCATATACAGGAAACCTGTAGATCGGAATGCCATGTTACATTATCATAGTGCGCACCCGATTCAGTTAAAAAACAGTCTGCCGTTTTCACAATTTCTTCGGTATAGGCGAAATTGCTCTGAGGATGGAGATTTCAAACGACAATCGAAGATCTTGAAGGATAATTTTATGCATAGGGGATATCCAGCTCATGTGATAAAACAAGCCTATACTCGGGCACGCTTTAATGACAGAGACCGGCTCTTGTCCTCTGGTGGGGCTAAGAGTCGGCAAGAAGACCAGCAGGTGAATTTCATAACAAAGTTTTCAGTCCTTTGCGGACATTTAAAAAAAATTTTAAACGTCATTTTAATGTGCTCCAGAGTATTCCTGGGCTAGAGAAGAAAACGGTTCGTTGTGTGTGGCAACGCCAAAAGAACCTTAAGGAGCTATTGAGTCCGGCGGTGTTAAAACCGTTGTCTCCAGTAGTGACCTCTATTCATCATGGGCATGTGAAGTGTGGAGAGTGTAACATCTGTGAAGTGACTGTAGAGCTAACTGAGTTCAACTATCATGACATAATCTACATGTTAAAGAGGAACACCACTTGCAGTTCGAGTTACATTATTTATGCAATCCGCTGCCCATGTTCACTGCTCTACATAGGTAAAACCATTCGACCCTTAAGGGTTCGTATCAATGAACATCGTAGCAGGTTACGTTGTCAAAAGAGAGAGGCACCGATCGTAGCTCACTGTTTAGAGTATCATCATCAATTTGAGCACCTTCAAGTTTTCTGCATTGATCATGTTTTACTGGGATTCGCAAATAAAACGAGGGAGCAGAGTTTGCTTATCACTGAACAGCGCTGGATATATACTCTTAATACTGTGTACCCAGAAGGCTTAAATGCCCAGATTGACTGGGTAGTGTGCACATGATTTCAACATCATTAGCGTAAAGCACATGGCACTTCTGTAGTGCAGTGTGGTGTGAGTTTCTTGTCAAATCACCTGTATGGGAAGCGAAGCAGACTATAAAACTCTGCCGGTGCAGGATGACTACGCATGCGCGGCGTTTTTCTACGATGAGAAGCAAGTTGAGGGGAGAAAAATGGTATGAATGGTTCTGAGAGTGATAAAGTTTTTTATCGCAGTATGTAATCTTCAGCTACAGTTCTTTTACAAAAAATACTGATGCTGTTACTTATGATTACTTTGTAGAGCTTATTGAGTTGAACAGCCGCATGTCAGACTGGTATGATCATAGAGCTGGAATCCCCCGAAGAAACCGCTTGCGCGGTGAAACGCACAAGCGCACACGATTGGCGTTGGGATTGCATTCTACCTCTGACACCATTACAGATAAGTTTACAGCTATGTTGTTCACTTTTTTGAATTGAGTTTAACCTTTAAAGAAGAGTGATAGAATTTGTGCCTCAGCGAGATTTGTACTTAAGCAGAAAAGCTAAGCTTTATTGAATTCACTGCTGGGACTGAATTCTGCCTTGAAAAGATAAACATTCAAGAAGAGGGAATATATGGGGTCCTTGATGCAATTGAGCGGTTTGGTAACCACAGCAGAGGTATACCTCCTGGGTTCCATTCCCAACACAGTCTGAGACCTGTTCCCTGAAATTCTTGTATTTTTTGTGATAGTGAGAGAGTGGAGTAATATTTTGTTTTGTTTAGTTCCATTGCTCCAACAGACCCAGAGTTATTTTTTTGTTTGACATAAAGAGGTGGGCCAAGGGGGTAATGTGCATTGTAGAGGCCATGTGAACGAGCACCTCGGGCTGTGGTGCGATGCTGACAGCTGTCAGCATCGCACAGACATCATCAACTATAGCCATCAGCCGCAGCATGCGGTCCAGAGGTAGAATGCCCGGGCTCAAGTGGTATCGAGGAGAGCCCCAGTGAACTCCAGCTGCTGTGTGGGCTGGAGGTGGGACTTGAGGTAGTTGATGATGAACGCCAGTTGCTTGAGGACCTGTATGGTGAGCTGAGCGGACTGCTGGACAGTGTCCAGAGTAGAACTTTTGATGAGCCAATTGTCCAGATAGGGAAAGACGAAGACTCCCATGGTGTGAAGACAGGTAGCCACTACCGCAAGACAATTGGTGAAGACCCGAGGTGCTGACACAAGGCCGAAGGGGAGCTCCTGGTACCCATAATGCTAATCCCTCAGCTTGAATCTGAGATACCTTTTGTGACTCGGGTAGATCAGGATGTGTGTGTATGCATCTACCTTGAGATCCAAGGAGCATAGCCAGTCATCCTTTAGAAATTAAGGTGCTGTGTACCCAGCAAGACCATCTTGAACTGCTCGCATACGAGAAATCGGTTGAGCTTCTGGAGGACCATAATGGATCAAAACCCCTCGGTCTTCTCAGGGAACAGGAAGTACCTGGAGTAAAACCCCTTTCCAACTTGAGCTGGTGGAACTGGCTCAATGGCGAGGTTGGTCTGCAGAGGAGATCGCCTCCCGCAACAGTGGGTCCATGGGGTACTCCCCTTGGATGAAGGGAGGTAGCAGGTGGGCGGAGTGCAGTTAGTAGCCCTGCCAGATAAGCTGCAGCACCCAGGCATCTGAGGTGATGCAGGATCACCTGTGAGTGAAATGGACTAGCTGCTCCCCTACCTGAGGGAGAACTCTGGCAGACAAGGGCTATGATCCTGAGGAACCAGTCAATACTAGGAGACATGCAATAAAGCTAAGGTCTAACCCGCTTAAAATAAGAAAAATATTTTTTCACTCAATGCATAATCAACTCTGGAATTCATTACTGGAGGATGTAGTAAAAGCTGTTAGTGTAGCTGAGCTTAAAAAGGTTTGGACAAGTTCCTGGAGGAAAGGTCCATAAACCATTATTAAAGAGGACCCGTGAAATCCACTGCTTGCCCCAAAACAAGCATTGTGAAACCTGTGTGTCTTTTTGGGAAACTGCCAGGTACTTGCGACCTGGATTGCTCACTGTTGGAAACAGGATACTGGACTTGATAGACCTTGGTCTGACCCAGTATGACATTTCTTATGTTCTAATGTTCTAAAAGCCCACCCCCCCAACTTGAATTGTGGGGTCGGCTGGGCCTTTTGAGGCTTCTCCCTTTACTACAGGTGGGGGACCTGCACCTTCGGTTGGGCACTCTGGGGTGCCAGGTAGTACTGTTGTGGACATGGGTAGAAGACCTTCTTATTCTGGTACTTCTTGCACAAAGGATTTGTGGTTTTCTTCGAGAACCTGGAGAGCATCATATGCTCCTACTTGAGCTCGCCCCTTTCTTCTTGACTGGCTTCCCGAAAAGGTTCTCCCCATTGCAGGGAGCATTAGCCAGCTTATCCTGGACCCACTGCTCCAGGTCAGAAGACTGAGGCCAGGACAATCACCAGGCGCCAATGCCCATCGCCACCACCACTTTGCAGGCAGACTAAAATGCATCATACCTGGTTCGCATGGCATACTTAGAGCAATCCTTTCCATGGCCCATCAGGGCGCAGGAGTCATCAAGGCTGTCCGGAGGGACCTGGGCGGCAAACTCCACCAGGTCTAACATGATGTCCTTCAGGAGCATATTCATATACAGCTGGTAGGAAAGGATCCGAGCCACCAGCATTTAGCCCTGATAGCATCTTCTGCCAAAGGAGTCCAGGATCCTGGCCTCTCACCCTGGAGGCACCGAGACGTGAATCTTTGTGCTCTTCACACATGTCAAGGCCAACTCAACCACAATGGAGTTGTGCAGTAGTTGGGGCTTCTCAAAGCCCAGCATTTTCTGGACCTGATACATCGAGTCCAGCCACTGGCTGAAGGTGGGGACCATGAGGGGATTCTCCCAAAGCTGCAGCACAATCTTTGCAAGATCAGACAGTCACGGCTTCCTTGGGCGCCGAAGGGTACTATAGGAGCTCAAGCTCCTCCGCCCTTGGCTCATCTTCATCTTCTGACTCAAGGGAGAAGGATATGGCCTTGGTCATCTCCCGCAAAAAGTCCTGGAAGGACATGACCTCCAGGGGCGATTTGCACTGCTCCTATGGAGGGGACGGATCCGAGGGAATGTCAGGAGACCTCCTGTCTGAGATGGTACAGCCTTCCTTGGTTTCCCAGTACTCAGACTCAGATTCCGACTCCAAGAGAAAATCAAAGTAGCGCTGGGTTTCCTCCTGCTGCCTACTCTGGTCATGTGGAGAAAGCAGGTGATGATGGGACCTGTGGCACCCTGAAGAACGGGGTGTCCTGGGACATTGGAACTCGAGACACTCAACAGGGAGATTACCATGGGAGCCGGTGTTGATTCCAATCTCTGTCTCCAGTATGGGCTGGATGGAGGGCAGTGATGCCACCAAAGCCATTGCAGAGCCTGCATGCTGCAAGACTGAAACCGCCACCATGTGAGCTCCACAATGACAGGCTCATCAGGAGACATCTGGCTGCCCTTCAGGGCTGTGGGAGTCTATTCCTTCCATCTAGGAGTTGATTCCTCCCACTGGGCTACTCCTGGTCGTTGCAGTCTGTGTCGCGCCGGGAAAGGCTGTGGTGCCGATGCACCCAGGGCGTGTCCTTGTGCTCAGGCACCCTTTTGATGTCGATGGGACCAGTATTAGGTCCTTCTTTGATTCCTGTTGGATATCAATGGGGGATCTCTGCTTGATGCCACGGCCCCTCGATTCTGAATACGTATGGGTGTTCCGCCAAGCTGATGCCTTGATGAGGGCTCCGTGACGGTATCGCAAATACAAGAGCAGAGGATGCTGAATCAGACTTCCAAAGAGGGATTCCTTCTGCTTTTCCCAGCCCTTCTGAGTCATCTGCAGGCAAAGATTTCAGGAAGCGGACTGGAGGTCAGGTCCCAGGCACTGGAGGTACCAATTGTGGCTGTCTGTAACCGAGATAGTGCGGCCACATTTTGTGCATTTCTTAAAGCCACTCACCGACTTAGACATGTCTGGGAAGACTGCACAAGCAAGATTGAAGGCTTCGATTGTGCCAATGGCAGGAAACAGGTCCAGAAGGGAAAAGCACAAAAGGAGCAAAAAAAAAAAAAAAAGAGGAAAACAAAAACAAAAATAACAGCTGGAACCCAACCAACTGAAATTACTCAAAAAAATAACCGCAAGGGGAAACAGAGAAAAAATATTTTACGCTAGTGCAGGACACATCCTATGGGTTCCGCAGAAAAATTGAGACTGGGGAAGATGGCACCATGGCTGGAAGGAAGGCAGGCGTGCATGTGCAGTGCAGCTCCCAAAAGCTTCCAATGGAAGCTGGGGAGCATTCCGCGTAGGCTCCGTCAGTGACATCAGCCATATATGAGGACTTACTTCCTGCCTGTACATGGAGAATAAGTATTTTCTCCACTTCCAAACCTAAGTGCTCTGTTACAAAACCACCTTATAAAAGGAGAACAGAGGGACTATAGGACCGAGAAGTAGTGGGAGGGGGATATTCAAAGCGATTAACGTGATTAGCAAACTTGCTAACCACATTAATAATCTTGGCCAGGATATTCAGCTGCTAGCACTGAGGCATTCTGGGGGAGCCACTGCCCGGTTATCACAAAGCGGCGAAAGTTAGGCACATTAAAAGCTGGTCTAACTTTCACCACAGAAACTAACTGGACACTGCTCGGTTAGTTTCTATGCTATCTGGCCATCCCGCATATTCAATACTGGTGGCCGGATATGACTCCAGCATTGAATATCCAGGGTTAAGTTTCAGTGGGCCAGTGGCTTAAGTTTATTCAATAAAAGTATTCCTTCTCCTGCTTTCCACGTTTCTTAAACTGGATCATTTGTTTGCACGTGGAATTGTGCTGTTTTGTTGGTGGACTTATCTTTGTGTGTTCATATGCTTGGTTCTTCATTTTTTCTATGAGTAACTGACTTGTATTTACAATGCCTTCTGATCAGGGCCGGATTTACCTTGAGTGAGGCCCTACGCCAACAAAAATTGTGGGCCCCCAGCAGGGGCGGCCCAAGGGGGGTGCGGGGCCTCATTTGCATAAGGGGCCTCATTTGCATAAATATTTGCATAATGTTACCATATACTAACTTTTAGTAAACGTGCCTCTTAATGAGTGTATGGATAAAGAAAGACTAAAAGATTTCTACATTACTATAATCCAGTGCCAACTGCCAGACACATTAGGAACTACTACAAACACTGCCCATTTAGAACCCATAGTAAACCCGCCGTATCCTAACAGCACTACCAGGACTCACAAAGCACCATACTCTACCAATCAAAAGGCAACACTGCAAATATTAAACCAATACATTTCAGAGAACAACAATACATGACCTACTGGGGAAAGAGAACAAGTGGCAATGTCAAATAGGAATTATATAAACAGAACACCTCAGCTCAGTTACACATGCAGAACATAGACCATCACCAAACAAGTAATCACAATTTAGAAACAGGAAGACAATAATTAAACTGGGAATCCCAAAAGCCAAACTTGGAATGTACAACACTGTAGAAATAAAACTATACATTAATTTGCTCTTGTACTAAACAAAGCGCAGACGTTAATGATGCACATTTACCAGAGCTGACATATTCCAATTAATAAATTCAAAATAAAGAGATATTTTTCTACCTTTTGTGCATTTTTTTTCAGCTGCAATTGCTCCAGCCACTTTCTTCTGGTTTCTTCGTGTCTTCTGCTAACTCTCCATCGTCTGCTGTCCATTTGTCCTTTCTTCTCTCTTCTAGATTTTTTTCCATTCTCTCTCTACATCTGCTTTAACATACTAATCTTTCTCCTTTTGCTCTTTCCTCATTCCTATTTCATCCACTCAAATTTTACCCCTCCATCCTCAATCCCCACTTACTCAACCAATACCCGGCCAATTGTAGATTTTTTATCCCTCCCACACAAAATATTTTTCCCTTCTCCATTTTACTCTTCCAGCCCCATCCCATTCTAATCCTCCCCCAACATCAGCTCCCTTCTAGTTCCAGCCTCACCCAGCATCCATTCCCTTCTAGTCCCTGCATCAGCCCATTTCCAGTCCTAGCCATCCATCAGCCCATTTCCAGTCCTAGCAACCCCCCAACCCAATACCAGTCCTAGCCCCCCATCAACCCACTTACAGTCCTTAACCCATCACCCCATTTTCAGTTTAAGCCCCCCCTATAACCCATTACCAGTCCTAACCCCCCATCAGCCCACTTCCAGTCCTAACCCCATCAACCCATTTCCAGTCAGCCCCCCATAGCCCATTGCCAGTCCTACCCCCCCCCATCAGCCCACAGCCCATTACCAGTCCTAACCCCATCATCCCACCTCCAGTTTTAACCCCAACCCATTTCCAGTCCTAGCCCCCCATAGCCCATTACCAGACAACCCCCATCAGCCCACAGCCCATTACCAGTCTTAACCCCCCCCAAAGCCCATTACCAGTTCTAAACCCCACCAAAAGCCCAATTCCAGTCCTTACCCCATCAGACCACCTCCAGTATTATCCCCCCAGCCCATTTCCAGTCCTAGCCCCCCCATAGCCCATTACCAGACAGCCCCCATCAGCCCACAGCCCATTACCAGTCTTAACCCCCCAAAGCCCATTGCCAGTTCTAAGCCCCCCCAACAGCCCACAGTCCATTACCAGTCCTAACCCCATCAGCCCACCTCTAGCCTTAACCCCCCCAGCCCATTTCCAGCCCCAGCCCCCCAATAGCCCATTACCAGTCCTACCCCCCCCATAGCCCATTACCAGCCCTACCCCCCCAGCCCATTTCCAGCCCCAGCCCCCCCAATAGCCCATTACCAGTCCTACCCCCCCCCATAGCCCATTACCAGTCCTACCCCCCCCCCCCCCGTCAGCCTAAAGTAAAATTTAATTTAAAAAAAAACCTGGTGGCTGCCGCCGCGGGGCCCCCTCTGCTGCTGCGGCAGCACGGACTGACCCGCGGGGGCCCCGTCTACAAGCTGAAGCCGTCGGTTCGGTTCGTTACTCCCTCCCTCCGTGCAGGCTGCAGGCTGTGAGAGACGCGAAGAGAGCGTCTCCTCGCGTCTCTGTTAAGCCCACAGGGGCTGATGGGAAATTTCCCATCAGCCCCTGCGGGCTTAACAGAGACGCGAGGAGACACTCTCCTTTCGCGTCTCTCACAGCCTGCAGCCTGCACGGAGGGAGGGAGGGAGGAACGACCCGACCCGACGGCTTCAGCTTGTAGACGGGGCCCCCGCGGGTCAGTCGGTGCTGCCGCGGCAGCAGAGGGGGCCCCGCGGCGGCAGCCACCAGGTTTTTTTTTTAAATTGTATTTAAAAAAAATTTACTTGTTCTTTTTTTGTGGGCCCCTGCCGGCTGTGGGCCCTACGCCATGGCGTACATGGCGTATAGGTAAATCCGGCCCTGCTTCTGATATTATTTATAGATTGTAACTCAAATGAGTGTTATGGGGTTAATTTTGTAAGAGGGTACTGAGGCAGGGATGGAACAGAGGCACATATGTTGTACCTATTTTATAAGGGGAAAATATATGTCTATGTGCCTTTATAAAGTATCCTACCCAAAAGCTCTTGCACAAAGCTGTACCTGCTCTATGGCATGAGTAACTTTCTGTGTATATGTGGTAGTAGAAAGTGGTGCATATGCATGCATTTTATAAAATTTAAAAGGGGTGGAGGTCTTTTTGGGAAACACATATGTTCAGAATGAAGAAATGCACATGTCCTGGAAACAGGCTCTAATAGTCCTGGGAAGGACTTCTGGTTTAACGAGTTATGAGGTATTGGTGAGCACTGTAGTTTATTCTGAAGTGCAGCATCCCCTAAAAATATTTTAGTCAAGGGAGGGCTTCTCAGGAATATAGGCAGACTGCTATGGAAGAAAGCAAATAATCTGGAAACTACACCCCTTGAATCACTGGCCAAACTGTGTACCTTACAATGGTGAACTTCCCCACAAAAATCTTCATTGTTGCTGGGTATCTTTTTGATAAAATATGTGCTTTTCATAGACTGACCATATACCCCCTTTAATACTGCTGTTGCTACTAAAATGGACCTAAGGTTTAGAAGAAGAATACACTTTAAAAACATATATGCATCAATTTCCCTGTTTTCTTAATTCATATTTTCCATCCCAAAATGTTGTTTTCTTCCCAGGGAAAAATGAGTATTCTCCCTTCTTTACTTCTTCATACACATTAAACAATCTTTTCTACAGTGCTGTCACACATTATCAAAAAGAAATGGATTGGCTTTGATCTTCTACATTTACTTCACAGAATCTGGAATAATGGAAAACCAGTTTACAAAATCCTCAACCCTCTGAGATGAAATTACAACAGCTTGTAACAGGCAAGCCATGCAGCAGTCTATTTTTAGATCATCCAACGACAGAAGCATGCATTTTCACTGCAGTGGCATCTGTATCCTGTTAAAAAGATCTGGCAGACAATATGCTCTGCTGACACACACTTCCATCTCTGACCACAGTTTCACACAAAAGCAAAGGATCAAAGAAATCTCACAAAGCACTGCATTTGTTTTTCTACAACACAAAAGCCTCTGATCTAAAAAAGGATATCTGGAAAAACTAATTTACCAGATGTGAAGCCTATGTGAGAAGCTACAGACAAGAAGATATAAGGATGGCTATGAAGAAACGAGCATACATAAAATGGTTTTAGGTCTGCCTATGCTTATGGGAGGAGACATGAGGAGAATGAAACTGTTCTGGATACATAAATGATGATTCTGCACAAATTTTTATTTGCTGTTTTCTTGTGAGAAACCAATCGTCAAATGGTTCTTTTCTGGAATGTTGTCTTCAAAACTACAATAATTTATGTGGGGCATAAATAGAAACTGTTTTAAGCTAACAAAGCAAAACAGCGGTCCTTCAAAAAAACAATCAGATGAGGTCAGTGGCAGAAAAGGGTGATTTTTAATCCAGATTGCATGGCTTTTCCAAGATTCAAATTTATGAAAATAAGGGAAAACATGATAGAAAATGAAAACATGAAATGTAATGATACTTTGATGACACTGAACTCGATTAGCTTTACATTCCACGCTTACTACAGTGCTAAAGACACAGCACTTACCACTGTGGTCACAGCTCCAAGGCAGGGAGGAAAACCAGAGCTTTTGTGCTCTGGTTTTGCAGTGATTTTTCCTACACACCAGTGACATGGGATAAGGAAACTGGTATTCTAGCTACAGGAAGAAAATAGCCAATGAGGAGCTTACATGTATGCAGGGAAACATGTAACCAAAGTGTGCACTAGGTAATGCAAAAAGCTAGGTTGCTTATCTAATTGGGTGTTCTCCATGGATAGCAGAATAAGCCAGCCACACATAGGATAACATCATCACCTGATGGTAACTGTCCAGACTTGCTCGCCTACAGACCAGAAAAGTCCAGAAGACTTTACTGAGAAAGTGTGACTGCTCCCACCGAGTGGCAACTGCCACCCATGCCTATGCCCTGCCAGTCAGTATGAATGCTAGGAAACTAAGCAGCAACTTACCAGAATCCATTCCATAAATCAGAATCAACTGAAGGGTAGGCAGAAGGGATTGTGTGGCTGGCTGGCTTATAATTTTAATTGGAACAGCAAGAAGCTAAACAGGCTTCTGGCTGTTCCAATTAAAATCCTTTCACCCAACACAGCTCTTATAGTTACGCCCCTTGATGACCCCATATCTTATGCCCTTTTACTCCCATAGGTGTATGTATGTGTATATGTAGGCATGTGTGTATATGTATATGTATATATATATATATATATATATATATATGTATATATATATGTATGTATGTGTGTATATGTATATATATTTTTATGTGTGTATACACATCTATATATATATATCTGTAAATAGTTTATTCTGTTATGTTCTGTTCACATTGTTAGAATTATATTATGACGTTCCTTGTAAATTTATATTCGGTTAATTATACTAACATTGACGTTCCTTGTAAAACAACTTGCGTTGACAAGTGTTAAGTTTTGTTCTCTGTAAACCGCAACTGATCTGTGGAAGATGCGGTATATAAATGTGTATAAAATAAAAAAATAAAATAAATAAAAAATCCTACTGTCTATTGACAACATCCAGTACAGGTAAGCAACCCAAGCTTTCTTCATGGACAAGCCGGATACAGTAACCACACATCCAGCTGTGGTCTACATTATTGGCACCCTTGCAGTTCAATCCCTTCATGTTCAATGTCTCCTAAAATAAATGTGGCTAGTGGCATTGGATTATATATGCACATATATCTGACACATAAAAGAATCAAATAAAACAATACTAATTAAAAAGAGGAAATAGTAGAAAATAGTATAGAAACTGGGACATCGCCAGGACATGATTATTTACACCCTTCTAAACAATTCAAATCAGTTTGAACAGAAGAACCACACTCCCACTGCAGTAATATTAGATGCACCTGTGATCAATTGTCAGTACTTCCATGACTTGAATCAACCAATGAATGATGGCTCTAATGTTTAAAATGGCCACATTCACAAGACAATATCAGGAAATACTTTTTCAATGAAAGGGTGGTGGATGCTTGGAATGCCCTCCCGATGGAAATGGTGGGGGCAAATACAGTGACAGAATTCAAAATGGCATGGGACAGACATAGTGGATCCATTTATAGCAACAAGATAAAATCAAAATAAACATAACCATCTCTTATATCTCAGCAAATATGGGTGCCCTACACGGAGCGGTGGGTACACCCCTAAACAAAAGCATGGGAAGGGGTGACCTGCACGGAGCGGCAGGTGAACCTACACTTGCCACCTTGCTGGGCAGACTAGATGGACCATGCTCGTCTTTATCTACCATCATATATTATGTTACTATATAAGAAATGGGTCAGACCAAAGTCCTTCAAGCCCAGTATCCTGTTTCCAACAGTGGCCAATCCAGGCCACAAATACTTACCAGGTTCCCAAAAAGGCGCACAGATTCTACAATGTTCATCCCGGAGTAAGCAGTGGATTTCCCAGGTTCTCTTTGATAATAGTTTATGGACCTTTTCTCCACAAACTTGTCCAAACCTTTTTTAAACCCAGCTACACCAACAGCTTTTAATACATTCTCCGGTAATGACTTTCAGAGTTTGATTACGCGTTGAGTGAAAAAATATTTTCTCTTATTAATCTTAAATGGGTTACATTGTAGCTTCATTGCGTGTCCTTTAGTCTTTCTACTTTTTGATGGCGTAAACAACTGATCTATGGTTACCCATTCCACTCCATGCATTAATTTATAGACCTCTATTGTGTCCTCCCTCATTCGTCTCTTTTCCAAGTTGAAGAGCCCTAACTTTTTAAGCCTCACCGCAGAAGGGTGTCTTTCTATCCCCTTTGCAATTTTTGTTGCCCTTCTTTGTACCTTTCTAATTCTGCTATATCCGTTTTAATATATGACAACCAGAATTGCACACAATATTCAAGGTGCAGTCGCATGATGGAGCGATACAGAGGAATTATATCATCCTTGGTTTTATTTTCCATTCCTTTCCTTATGATTCCTAGCATTCTATATGCTTTCCTGGCCGCCATTACACACTGGGCAAAGGATTTAAACCTATTATGCACAATGACGCCTAAAATGTTTTCTAGAGTGGTACCTTGCATCGTGTAACCAGAGTTTTGTTGGTTCTTTCATAGATGCATAACTTTGCAATTGTCCACAATAAATTTCGTCTGCCATTTGGATGTCCAGTCTTCCAATTTATCAAGGTCCTCTTGCAATGTTGTGTTTTAACAACTTTGATTAATTTTCTGTCATTTGCAAATTAGATCACCTAACTCGTTATTCCCATTTCCAAGTCACTTATGAAAATGTTAAAAAGCAGCGGACCCAGCACAGATCCCTGGGATACTCCACTATTCACCATTCTCCATTGAGAAAATTGGCCACTTAACCCTACTCTCAGTTTTCTATCTTTTAACCAATTTCTGTTCCACAATACTACACTGCCTCCAATCTCATAACTTTTGAATTTCACCAAGAGGCTCTCATGAGTGACTTTGCAAAGGTTTTCTGAAAATCCAGATATACTATAATCAACCAGCTCACCTGTTTATTTACAACTTCAAAAAAATAACAGATTAGTAAGACAAATTTTCCTTGGCTAAACCTACGATTGCTTTCTCCCATTAAACCATGACTATCTGCACATGTTCAGTAATTTTATTCTTTATAATGGTTTCTACCATTTTGCCCAGCACCGATGTCAGGCTTACTGTCTGTAGTTTTCCGGATCACCCCTGGAACCCTTTTTAAAAACTGGTGTTGCATTGGCCATTCTCCAATCTTCCGGTACTACAGATGCTTTTAATATCGTTCACAGATTACTAATAGTAGGTCTGCAATCTCATATTTCAGTTCTTTCAACAGCCTTGGATGTACACCATCTGGTCGAGTTGATTTACTACTTTTCAGTTTATCAAATAGTTGTAAAACATCTTCCCGGTTTATTTCTTTTATATCTTCAAATACATCACTTTTATATACCATTTCAGTCATAGGTTGCATCCCTTCATCTTCTTCAGTAAAGAAGAATTCATTCAGTCTCTCCGCTATGCCTTGTCCTCACTTAGCGCCCCTTTTACCCCTCTATCATCCAATGGTCCAATTGATTCTCTCACCGGTATTTTGCTACAAATATACTTGAAAAGGTTTTTATTATGTGTTTCGGCTTCCACAGCAAGCTTTTTTTCAAATTCTCTCTTTGCCTGCTTTATCAATGTCTTCCATCTAACTTGCCAATGCTTATGTTGTTGCCCATTTTCATCATTCGGCTCCGTTTTCCATTTCCTGAAAGATGCTTTTTTGGCTACAACAGCCACTCTGACCTCACTTTTAAACCATGCTGGCAGTTTTTTGGACTTCCTTCCACTTTTCTTAAAGCATGAAATACATCTGTTCTGGACTTTCAAGATAGTACTTTAAAACAATGTCCATGCTTAATGTAAATCTTTAACCTTTGTAGCTGCTCCTTTTAGTTTTTAATTTATTATTTTCCTCATTTTATCATAGGCTCCCTTTTGAAAGTCAAAAGGTAGTACTGTGGATTTCCTTGCCGTCCTTCTTCCATTTATTAAATCAAATGGGATCATGCTATGATCACTATTGCCAAGTGGCCCCAAAACCCTTCTCTCTTGCACCAGATCCTGTGTTCCACTAGGTCCAAAGTTTCTTCCCCTCTTGTCGGTTCATGAACCAGCTGCTCCAAGAAGCGGTCATTTATTTCATCCAGAAACGTTTCTCCCTAGCATTTCCTGCTATGACACTGACCCAGTCTATACCGTGGTAATTGAAATCACTCATTATTACTGTGTTGTAAGTTTTGTTAGCTTCCCTGATTTCTTTCAGCATTTCATAATCCATCTGTACATTCTGGCCAGGTGATCAGTAGTACACCCCCACTGCCATCCGCTTCCCCTTTTTAAATGGAATTTCTATCCATAGAGATTCTACAGTGTATTTTGATTCCTGCAAAATTTTAGTCATATGTGGCTCAATGACCTCTCTAACAGAGCGCAATCCCTCCATTAAATTGATCTACCCTATCATTGTGATACAGTTTGTACCCAGATATCACAGTGTCCCAATGGTCTTCCTTCCATCAGGTCTCTGAGATGCCAATTGTATCTAACACTTCATTTAGTGCTATATATACTAGCTCTCCCATCTTATTTTAGTATTTAATCTTTTTATTTATTGTAAATAGTTTACATATTAGACAGCATACATTTTGATTCCATTGTAAGAAGTTAACATATTGAAACATTATAGACAATATACACTTTAAGATAACTTAAAAAGCATACATATTGAAACAATGTAAACAGCATACATATTAACAATGTTAAACATATTTTATTTTTCTCCCCTTCCCCCCCCTTTATCCACCACCCCCATCCCATACTCCCTCCCATTCCTTACCTTTATCCCCTTCCCCCCCCCCATTTACCACCACCCCCATCCCATACTCCTATACTCCCTCCCATTCCTTACCTTTATCCCCCCCTCCCACTCAGTAATAATTCATTAAAAAAAAGTCAATTAATACATTATAATTTCCCCTTCTCCTTCCTGCACCTTCACCCTTTTACACTTTCCCCTTCCAATCCCCATCCTCCCTACTAAACCAATTCTAACCTAACCCTTATGTAATTCTAACTTAGCCAATTTAAATTGTTAAAATATCATTCCTTGCCCTTGCTGAAACCCCATCAAGATAAGGAGACCAAACATTTAAAAAATAAGCTCTTTTACGCACATGTTTCCTAGTAGATACTCCTTCCCATAAAATCAATTGATGTAATACGTTTCTCCACTCCCAAAATTCTGGACCTTTAGGATCTCTCCAATTCCGAAGTATACATTGTTTAGCAAGCAGACAACATTTCCTCACTAAATGTCTATTCCCTGATAATGAAAGCCCTAAAGAATCTGGAACATCAAGAATTGCAAACCCTGGAGTCAAAATTAAAGATTGCCTCAATATACCACTTAGAAATTTTTGAATATTATTCCAAAATTTCTTCACACATATACAAGTCCAGAACATATGCCCCAAATGTGCCTTCTCCATTCTACACCTTGGGCATTCACTACATTGAGCAAAGCCCCCTCTCCATGCTCTATATGGTGATATGTAAGCACGTTCTATTATCTTAAATTGCATTTCACGTAATTTTGCCCCCACTATTTGTCTAGGAATACACCCAATGGCCTTTTCCCAGGCAAACCTTTCAAGATTGATTCCTAATTCTTTTCCCTAATGCAAACTCAAATGGTCAAAATTCTTGACATGAACTAAATTAAATAAAGCCTTATTATATTCTGCTACAGTTATCCTTTCCTTGTCCTTCAACGTAAACCAATCTTCCAATTTTCTAAAATTTTCTGATCTCAAACCAATTCTCCTATCAGCTATGGAAATCAAATAATATTTTAAATGTAGATATGCATAAAAATGCCCCTGAGACAAACCATAACTTCTTTTTAATTCACTAAATGGT
This sequence comes from Ichthyophis bannanicus, assembly GCA_033557465.1. Taxonomy (NCBI): domain Eukaryota; kingdom Metazoa; phylum Chordata; class Amphibia; order Gymnophiona; family Ichthyophiidae; genus Ichthyophis; species Ichthyophis bannanicus. The sequence goes on along the minus strand of CM066034.1, from coordinate 556,357,811 downwards.
TTAAGTACACCCTCTTCATTAATTACTTGATACAGCAGAAAAAGACCCTTTTTCTCCCAACCTTTAAATAAAATTGACTTTGTACTTAGATGAAATTCAATATTACCCTGCAGTGGCAAATAACCTGAAATTTCACTTGAAACACCCAATTTTTCACAAAGCTTCTTCCAACTCCATCGAACCCCCTGCCATAATATATTACTTTTAAATACTTTAGGAAACTTCATGCTCGATACATGTAACATTGACCGAAGAGAATAAGGAGCAACTAATGCTGATTCAAAATCATAAGGAGTATAAACCGAAGTACCACCTATCCAATCACGTACGTGACGAAGTAAACAACCCATATTATATAATTCTATACAAGGTAACCCCATACCACCTTGTTGCCATGAACCATACAAACGATCAATTCTTAATCTTGGATGTTTCCCTCTCCAAAAAAATTTCTGCAACAATCTCTCTAATTTCTGCACATCCTGTCTTAAAAGTCGCAACGGAATTAATTGTAAAATATACAAAATGTTTGGAAAAATCATCATCTTATATGCAGCTATCCTACCACCTAATGAAAGTGGCAAAGGTGTCCAAACCTGTAATTTATTTTGTATATCTCGCATCAAAGGCCGAACATTCTGCCTATACAAATGGCTCAGATTTTTGGGCAAACAAATTCCTAAATACTTAAATTTGTTAATAGCCCATTTTAATGGAAACTCATCACCCCATTTTCTCTGTAACCCCCCATTAATATCCAAAGCTTCTGATTTAGTCATATTCAATCTTAAACCAGCAATTTCCCCAAATCGTCTAATCATATCTAGAAGTCTTTTTAAAGATTCACAAGGATTTAACAACATGACTAATAAATCATCTGCAAAAGCAGAAATCTTAAATATACATGTCCCAACTTTCACTCCTTGTATTTCATCACAAGCATAAATCAATCTCAGTAAAGGATCCAAAGAAAGCACAAACAACAATGGTGATAAAGGACAACCCTGTCTAGTTCCACGTGTAATATAAAAATTATTTGTAATCTGTCCATTAACTCCTATTACTGCATTTGGTTTATAATACAAAGCACTAATTCCTTTTATATATCTTTCACCTATGCCATAGGTTTTTAATATTTCAAATAAATATTTCCATTCTACTCTATCAAAAGCTTTTTCTGCATCAAAACTTACCAATAAAGATGGGACATCCATTTTTCTAACCCAGCTCAATGCTCCTAATATTTTTCTTACATTCTTTGAAGGGTACCGTTCTCTCACAAATCCAGTCTGACAATCATGTAATAAAATAGGCAGATAACCTGCCAACCGATCTGCTAAAATCTTCGCAAACAATTTTAGATCACAATTTATTAACGAAATTGGTCGATATGACTCAACCTCAGTTACATCTTTACCAGGTTTAGGCAGAACCACAATGTGAGCAAGATTATTATTATATTTAAAAACTCCCTCATTCATCCACCTATTAAATAAGGTCACTAACACTGGTGTAATCTGAACTTGCAGCAATTTATAATATTCTGCTCTAAGACCATCTAATCCTGGAGCTTTATATCTTGTGGCATTATCAATTTTACTTTGTATTTCATCTGCTGTTATAGGAGCTTCCAATTGCATTTGCTGAACCTTTGTAAGATGCGGTAAATGTATTTTTTCCAAAAAATTTTTTTATATTTTCATTGGAAACATCTTCTCCCCTATATAACTTTGTATAATAATTTACAAAAATTCTCCCTATATCCGCACTATTTTTACATATTACTCCTTTATCTTTCAAAAGTGGAACAAATCTGGATCCCTTACTTCGTGCCAAACAACGAGCTAAAAGTTTCCCCGACTTATCCCCATATTGATATAAATGATGTTTATAATATAACAGAGATTTTTTAGCTATTTGTTGTAATAAAGTATTTAAAGTTGCTTGAGTAGCAAGTAACTGCTCTTTGTTGAAGTTATTAGGTTTATTAGCCAGGAGCCTACGTTCTCTACAAATTTGTTTCTCCAATCTAAGAATCCTAAAAGCAAGCATTCTTCTCCTTCGAGCTATATAAGAAATTATGTCTCCTCTCAAAACAGCCTTTGAAGCCTCCCAAAATAACTCTGGATCATTTTTATGCTTCCCATTAAAATAATCATAATCATTCCATTTTGTTATTAAAAAATCCTTGAAATTAGTATCATAACATATCTCGAGTGGTAAGCGCCAAAAACCTTTACTACTACCATGCTGACTTCCTATCCAATCTACCCACACAGGAGCATGATCTGAAATTTCATATGGACCAATGACTGCGTCCACCATATTTGGAAACAATATTTCAGAAACTAGTATTGCATCAAGGCGCGCACTAGTACCATGTGCTCTAGACATGTGTGTAAAATCTCGTTCAGTCAGATGAAGAACTCTCCAAACATCAATAAGCCTACATCTCTGAATGAATCTCTTTAAAAGTTTTATGATACTAAGACGATTACTCCCGCACCTACCTGACACATCCATTTGTTCATCAAAGACACCATTCCAGTCCCCTCCTAATATAATAGGAGACTCAGGTAACTTATCAATTTCTGCCATTAATTCTATAAAAAAATTTGGATCAGGCACATTTGGGGCATATACACTGCCTAACAGCAACTTATGTCCATTTAAATTCCCTTGCACTAAGACAAATCTCCCTTCAGGATCCACTACCATCCTATCCTTCTGGAAGCCTATTCCCGTCTTAATTAATATAGCTACCCCTCTTTTCCTTCCCTTTGCAGAAGCCCCATAAATTAACTCAATACCTTTTTTCTTTAATCGAACCAGATCTTCTATAGACTGGTGAGTCTCTTGTAACAAAACAACATCCGCTTTATGTCTTCTTATTGCTAATAGAATTTTGTTTCGCTTAAAGGGGCTTGTAAGACCACACACGTTCCATGAGAGAACTCTCATCCTCCTGATAAGATCATTAAGCAAATATTTAAATTTAACTTAATCATATATTCAAATTTAGAAGTGTCCCCCCAGCCTAGGACCCCTCTTACAGCTATTACCAATACTTGAAATTCTCTCTTCTTAATAGTAAATTGGCTTTCTATATAAACTATAATAATAATATAATAGTAATAACAACATATAATAAACCCCCTATTTTCCCTTCCCCATCCCATTTCCTCCCTCCCACCCACAATTTCACCAAACCCTTTATTACCCATTAACCTTCAGATCTCTTCTTCTCCTCCTACAGCCATCTTAGTGCAAATCCTAATTCAATTCCACTCTACTGAACTATCTTGCAATTTTATTTCCCAACCAATATCCAAGTTATATATATTTTCCAAAAATAAACCAATAACATCACCAACATTTAGGAAAATAATCATCACACATTAAAACTTAAGACTTTATCCCTCTATGCATAACCTGAACTAAAAAATAATCCATTAAATTTCTTTTTTTTTAAATTAAATTAAATATTATAATGATCAGCTAATATCTTTCCTGCCAGCAATGTTATCATGTAACCATTTTTGTGCCTCCTCTGGTGATTCCATTAATACAGCTTTTCCATTATAAAAAATCCGCAACCGTGCTGGATACTGTAACATAAATTTCAAATTTGATGACACCAATTGCTGACAAATATTAGCATATGCTTTTCTCTTTAAACTTAGCTGAATAGAGTAATCTTGAAAAATTTGTATACGAACCCCCTCAAACATCAGAGACCCTTTCGCTCGAGCTGCCCTTAAAACTCTATCTTTGTTTTGAGAATTTATAAACCGGACCATAACTATTCTTGGTCTTGTATCATCAGGCCGAGGTCTACCTAGTCTATGTATACGTTCTAATATTAAATGATTACTGCCTTCATTTAAATTTAAGAACTTCAGTATACCCAAAAAATAATCATTAAGCTCAACATCCTTTACAGTTTCAGGTATACCAATTATACGAAGATTTTTCCTACGACTACGATTTTCTAAATCATCTATTTTCAAACCCTGTGTACTGATTGTCTCTTGAAGAGAAGCGATTTTATTATTTGCACTAAGCAGATCATCCTCCAACATTGAAATACGTTCCTCAGCTACTTGTATCCTTATTCCCATTAACTCCAATTGTTTACTAATTCCATCTAGTTTGCCTGTAATTCCATCTAAACTACCACTCAATGCATTGACCACTGCATTAGACACATCATCTGTATTCACCAACGAAGAATGACTAGCATGCATCTTTGATGTAGTTGTTAAATCAATTTCTCTTTTCTCACGTTCACGACGAGCAGTTTTCATTTTAAAAAGAAATTAACACACGTTACTTAATATAGTTTGCACCTTTAAATCACTTTAGCCTAAAAAATAAAATAAAATCAGAAGTGCAAACTCATTACCATATTTTCACTACTCCTCAAAACTTGTATAAAGATAACAAACTTTAATATCCAAAAAATTATACACTAAAGTATTTTATATATTAATGTTTGCCATCTTCTTTTCACTTCATTACAAATTTTCAAAAATTTAAGTACTTTGCTATAAATTTGCAAATATTATAATCTTAAAAATTATTAACTGCTGTAATTACAAATTTCAGATTCCTGTCACAAATTAGTCATTATTCAGAAGGTGATCACAATTGGAAATAAAAACCCTCCTCCACAATTTTTTCTCTCAGTCAGATGAAAAGCAAATCTCTAATAGATAACCACAGAGTAATTCTCTCAATTTCAGTCACCAGAGTTTGAATACAATTAAAAAGCAGATCTTAGATAAAAACCTACAGCACAAGTCTTTTTTAGACATTAAAGTATAGTCACAGTTGAAATGCAGAACTTAGATAATGAACTGCAACACAAATCTCCTCAGGGTGTTTTTACAGATATAAAACAAGTCTTGGAGAAAAAAAAAACCTTACAGCACAAGTCACTATTCTACACGCGATTTCAGAATAACAATTGAGGCTGTCAAAATGCAATCTCTGCTGAAAAACAAATCTCAGTTGAAAAACAGCACAAAAACGGAGTTACTTACCTGTAACTGAGTTCTCCGGGGACAGCAGGATAAGTCAGCCACAATTGGTGACGTCATCCGACGGCGCCGAGACGGAAGTACTCTCCATAGCTCAGAAGGGCTTTGCCCTTCTGAGCATGAGCCAACTGGCCCCACCCCCGGCCCGCCCCTAGCTAACCAGTTAGTCACTAGCTGAGCCTTAGCCGCTAGGAGGCGGGCACCAGTTCCGGAGGACTAGTCCTTCCCCCTGCCAGGGGAGGAGGGTGGGATGTGTGGCTGACTTATCCTGCTGTCCCCGGAGAACTCAGTTACAGGTAAGTAACTCCGTTTTCTCCTAGGACAAGCAGGATGAGTCAGCCACAATTGGTGACTCCCAAGCAGCCATGCGCTGTGGTGGATGGGGGAAGGACGAGGCTGAGGTAACCTCATCAGGGCCAGCGCGCAATCCTGCGTGCCACAGCATGTGGGTGCAGTTGGCATGTCTTAGGAAGAGCCTGTGGGCTTGCAGTCGAGCAGCATGCAACGAAACAGCTGCGGTTGTGAATTATGTCGATACTGGGCGACCTCTAGATGATGAAGCACGCATATGCAACAGCAGCGATGCGAAGTATGCGGATCATAGGCAGTCCAGTACAGCGGGCTTCAGGCCAGTAGCCACGAGGGTAGTGTGGATCAGAGGCTGACTACGACGTGAAAGAAGCATCGAGACGACGTAAGGGCATTGCTTGGATTCATAGGTGGGTCTACTGGAGCTATGGCCCACAGCCTGTACCATGCCATGTACCATGTTATGTGGTAACCAATGTTCCCTCTAATTTTCTGTAGGCTGTGTGCACATAAAATATCAGCTGTGCAGCTTTTGAAGGAAGGTTAAATTTTTGTGCGCCACGAAACGACACACTGAGTTATATACTTTAAAATTTGACTACACGTCAGAATACAGTATGTACACCACATTGATTGCACTAGAAAATATTGTAGAACTTGTGAAAACCATAAATACACAACAACTTTTAAATTTTAAGATGTTTGTGGTGTTTTCTATCAGAATCAGAACCGTAATTTTTGTGCGCTCTGTTGTAAGGTATGTGCGCTCACTCGGCGAGGTGTGTGCGCGCGCACACGCGCACAGCTTAGAGGGAACAGTGGTGGTAACCCCTAGAAGATGACGACTACATAATGCTCTTAGGTGATGACGGCTACATCATGCTCCTATGTGGTGACCTGGACTTGCCACTGCAGAAGAACAGACTGGCTTATGTGGGCTCATTAGGCCACGGCATATCCTGTGTTGATACAATAACAGCGAGTAGCAAGCTCTGTGCTACGAGATATGCCAGAAATGCCCCTCTAGCCTGCGGTAGGTTTGCATAGGTAGTAGATGGCCCTGCCAGGATCATAACCTGTCGACGAGGGTTAATCGTAGACAGGGTCAGGCTATGCATGGTGTGAGTGTCTGCGTGCAGCTATCAGGGAGTTAAGCATGCTAGTGCCTGAGGGAGGGCAGGTAGTGCCCCTCGCAACAGTTGCACTTCGTGCTCGCCACGAGGCGAGTGATATTGTGGTCGGCCCATGGACTGTGGGTTGTTTTTTTTTTTTGAGGCCGTGGTCGGTCTGGCGACTGAATAGGGTATCATATCGTCCCATACAACCAAGGGTCTTAGTGTAGGGCATTAGGAACCGCTATACGGCGTGGTGGGGTGATGGTTTGCATCTCCCGGCCTAGGTCAGAACAAGTGATCGTGGCGCACTTTCCCTGGTGCGCGTAGGTGGCTGAATCAGATTTTTGTGCACGCAAATTAAGCGCTGCCCTTGGGTTGATCATAACGTAAGAAGTCAATCTAGCGTTCACAAGGATGGCCTTGAGTCTGCCTCCCTGCCCTTACACGCTCCTTGATAGGGCTTGGATGCTTATTAGGGTCCAATGATACGTGGACTGTGTTGGCAGTAGCCCGACTGGGCGTTCTGTGACGTTCTGTGGTCGTACGCAGAGTCTGCGTGTACTGCACCCTCGTGTTGCCACTGGTAGGGGCCCAATTCGGGAAAATAGGTGCTCCTTGACAGCCATGAAGCGATGCGGAGACCGGGACGTGGAAGGTGTTTCCCCCCATGTTGGTGGGCAGTGACCTGTTAGCCACCTCAACCTTGAGGGAGCCGGAGGCAGGAGGCAGTTCTCTGCGGGCAATTGCACCAAGCTCTGGCCCTTAGGTGGTATCTGCGGATGAATAGAAGATGCGAGGTCCGCAATGAGCCTCCTGTTAATAACACCTCAGCTGGCCATGTTAATTGGGTCCTGAGGGGGTTTGAACCCCTGATCCCTGCACCATCGGTCCGAGTTTAACCATAGATGCAGGCCTTATTGAATATGGGAACGCTGGGATTTGAACCTGTGGCCCTCTGGTCTTAGAAGTACTGGCTCTGTCCACTGCACCACCCTGTGGCCACTCACATGGTCATCGAACAGGGATGTGGCGACAACAGCAGAGTTGGGGCTTGAACCCACGGCCTTAAGCTTATGAACACACTGGCGGCTCCTGCCCCAGCTGGGGCTGAGTCCACGACCTTTAGCTTATGAACCTACTGTGAGTGGTGCGTCACCGCGCTGCCACAGAGATGAGGGTTGTCTTCTGCATGCTCTCGGTATGCTGTGACTGTTGTTTCCGACAGTCCCCGATGTGGTATGAGCTTAAGAGTGGCTGGTCATGCCCTGCAGTTATTCGAGCTTCCTGAACTTCTAGGAAGTGTAGCTGTAGGTGGACCTGCAAGCCTTCTTTAGGAGTGACGGGGAGGGTATCTCACCGTAGCTGGTTGGGATGACAAGGCTTTCTCTGGGTGCCACAGCAATTCGCTTCGTAGGGCAGGCAAGCAAGCATTGCTGTCCTGTATGGGACGGTCTGCCTAAGGGTAAGACATCAACTCACCATCCCTGGCAGGAGGGAGCTCACTTGCTTCTCTACTTCGTGCAGGCACTCGGGAACTTTCCCTTTGGACGCTGGGGCGCATTTCCGTGCAGGCTCCGTCAGAGCGACGATAGCCGCATGTGAAGACTCACTCCCACTTGTTACTGGGGAAGTGGCTCGCCCAGGGGCGCAAGCGGAGGCTTGGGTGAATCGCGTGTCCTGATTGGGGATCCGATAGAGCCTGTAGTCGGGACCTCTTCTGGGAGGAGATGCAGAAGGAGTCCCAGCGTGCGATCCACTGGGGCTATATCTAGGTCCCTTAATCGCCTGGTAGGTGGTAACGTATTCTCATGTCCTTATTAAAGTATCAGCCCCTCCCTGAAGGGGATCCTGCAAGCCGGGAAACCAGGGTGGTGTAGCAGGTTGGATGGTGGTAGGTACTGTCACCAGGGCTGGCAATTAGGATGCTGGTCCCAATCGTGACGTGACTGGAATCTGGCTGCCATCGTTCCATATGCGACGTGGCTGGGATCTGGTTGCCCCACACTGGCTGAGATGCTCGGGGCGTCCACGAGCCGCCGAAGGTATTGGGTGGCACGGCATTGATGGATTCCCTGGGGATATGGTAGCAAATTACCAGTAGGGTTGCAGGTGGCCCAGCTTGGATTTGGAGCTGCTCACTTTCGGATCCAGAACACACTGTCTGTGTTCACCGTACCACACAGTGTCCGCTCTGGATTGCTAGGTACGTGACCTTAACCCTTAGGCTACTCTAAAATAATTTGCCCCTTACAGCACTCATTCCCATAATACACGCTGCCTCGGTGAGCCTTCTTCATTGGGCACGGAGGGAATTGGAACCTTGATTCTTGCACCATTGGTAGTGTCTCACTCATGTGTTGTAGCTCCGTTTAGGCTGACGTAGTGTCTTTGCATCCTTTGAGAGCCTCGATGAAGTGAGAGGGAGGCAAACGCAGGTTGACAGGTACTGCCTCAGCCAGTCTTCTGACCTTCTGTTCTTGCATACACTGTCTGTGTGCACTGCACCACCTTGTAGCCACTGCAGCAGGCACTGTGGGGGACTGAACCCATGTCCCCTGCACCATCAGTCAGTGACTTAGCAATGTTACACTGCTGTTACAGGAGACCTGCTTGTCGTAGGGAGAGCAGGCCCCATGGATAGTGAGAGCACTATCACAGGCCACTGACGATTCCTGCTAGCTTGAGGATGTAGTAAGGCTGTCAGTGTAGGTTAGGACAAGTTCCTGGAGGGGGTCCCTAAGCCCTTATTAAGAAGGGACCCAGGAAATCAATGCTTGAACCAATGCAAGCATTGTGGAACCTGTTTACCTTGGGAAACAGCTAGGTACGTATGACCTGGATGGGCCACAGTTGGGACAGAATAATGGGCCTGGTGGACCTTGGTGGGACCAGTATGGCAAGCATGGAGATGCTGACATAGCGCTCAGGGTTTAGTATGATATAATGGTCCCACTCGGGAACGAAGTCAAGGTCCCTGAGCGTCAGAGGTGCAGAGACAGAGTGCTTATGATTTCCTTGTGTTATTCAATGGAATAAGGTTGCACTACATGTTACGCTGTAGTGCACAGACCAGCGCTAGCACGGGAGCGTGTGGATGACCCAGCGCAGAGGCGTCTGCCGAGCTTACAGCAGAGACAGCAACGCTCTGACCCCTCGATGAGTGTATCTGCTTCGAGGTGTGGAGGCACAGTGCGCAGAGGCGCCTGCCGGGCTTACAGCAGCGACAACAATGCTCCTCAATGAGTGCATCTGTTCCGAGGTGCGGAGGCACAGTGCGCAGAGGCGTCTGCCGGGCTTACAGCAGAGACAGCAACACTCTGACCCCTCGATGAGAGCATCTGCTCGGAGGTGTGGAGGCACAGTGCGCAGAGGCGTCTGCCGGGCTTACAGCAGCGACAACAACGCTCCTCGATGAGTGCATCTGTTCCAAGGTGTGAAGGCACAGTGCGCAGAGGCGTCTGCCGGGCTTACAGCAGAGACAGCAACACTCTGACCCCTCGATGAGAGCATCTGCTCCGAGGTGTGGAGGCACAGTGCGCAGAGGCGTCTGCCGGGCTTACGGCAGCGACTGCAAGCACACTTACCCCAAGGAGAGAACACTCTTGAAATGCTGTGTGCTAACCAACAGCACAATCATACCAACTGCATCGCGCCAGAGCGCATTGGGGGAATGCGCTTCCAGCGCAGTACCATATGTCCGCAGATGGAAGTACCATATGTCCGCAGATGGAATGTGAATCGGTGCCGGCAGAATCGCGTAGGCTCCGTGGCGGAAAACAGTGTAGAGCCAATGCCCCCTTCGCCTTTGCTGGTATCCGCGCCGACCGACGGCGCTGCAGGAGGAGCCGTGATCCGAGCTGTAATTTGGTTTCCTCGGGCAGTAAGCATGGCGTTCGGTGGAGAAGAGCTGACCACACTTCGATCTGCGCCGGCCAACCGGGGGAGGCTCATTACCTAAGAACCATCGGCGCCGACGGAGGAGTTTCCCATCCTTTGTGGGGCACGCCTCCGTGCCGAAGATGGTGATCGGCCCCTCCTTCCTGCTGGGAACGGCGCTGACACTGTCGGGGGAGGAGCCGTTGAAGTCAGCCGTGTGGTTGGTTGGCGCCAGCCAATGGCGCCGCAGGGGGAGGAGCCAGAGCCGTGATGTCACCGGCAGGATGGCTGCCTCAGCGCCGAGAGAACCATCGGCGCAGACGGAGGAGGGGCTCCTCCGTCCTGGGGGATGCCTCCGCGCCGGACAAGCCAAGGCGATCAGAGGGGGAGCCGTGATGCAACCGGCAAGATGGCTGCCATGCTGAGACCCTCGTGGCCGTCCTGGGCACCTCGTGGCCGGTCAGTAGCTGGAATTCAGGCAGGCAGAATGGTGGGTCCGATGCTGCAGCCGCAGCGTCATGCGAGGGAGAGCTTCTTAGTCTGGAACGAGAAGGCTTCAGGAGGAGAGATGCGTGCGGCATAGCCGGGGGAAGTCCCGGAAGCACATCACAACGGCAGAGCAGCGGCCGTGTATAGCTGAAGAAGGGGGAGCCCCGCTGCCAATCCAGAGAACAGAGGTATGTTAAAAGGCTAGCCGTGGACGGAGGCCTGTTCGGCACGTCCTGGGCTGCCGTGCAGGTTGGGCTTCCTCACAAAGACTGCCGCGCTCTCAAGCCCATTGTCCGGGGGGGCCTACCCCGCTGACTGCTCGAGCATGAACCGCATGCTCACGCTGTTCTAGATAGAGAGGTATCTAAAGAAACAAGAAGAAGAAATTTTTAAAAGGATAATACATACATTGTAGATGATAAAATTGGATTTTTGGTGGAGAGTATCAAGGTCCGTCTTGCTGGCAAGGCAGAAGAGTAAAAACTGGTTAGCTAGGGGCGGGCCGGGGGTGGGGCCAGTTGGCTCATGCTCAGAAGGGCAAAGCCCTTCTGAGCTATGGAGAGTACTTCCGTCTCGGCGCCGTCGGATGACGTCACCAATTGTGGCTGACTCATCCTGCTTGTCCTAGGAGAATCAACAAATCCTTCTCTCAGTCTTCGAAGTGTGATCACAGATACTTCTCTCAATTCACAGATCTTTCTCTCAATTAAAGCTGTTAAAATGTGGTCTCCGATGCAAAACAGCAGCACAAATATACAAACCCTTCTCTCAGTCTTTGAAGTACGATCGCAGATCTTTCTCTCAATTGAGGATGTTATCTCCCTTGAAAAACAGTTCTCCGATGAAAACAGCAGCACAAATCTACAAATCCTTCTCTCAGTCTTTGAAGTGCGATCCCAGATCTTTCTCTCAATTGAAGCTGTTATCTCCTTTGAAAAACAGTTCTCCGATGAAAAACAGCAGCACAAATCTACAAATCCTTCTCTCAGTCTTTGAAGTGCGATCCCAGATCTTTCTCTCAATTGAAGTTGTTAAAAAGTGATCTCCGCTGAAAAACAGATCTCAGATGAAAAAAAAAACAGCAGCACAAATATACAAATCTTTCTCTCAGACTTTGAAATGCGATCGCAATTCTCTCTCTTATTTGAAGCTGTCATTTTGGAGCTACACTAATCTGCGGCCATTTCCTCCGAGCTCCCCATCTTATTTTTTAGACTTCTAGCATTTGTATACGGGAATTTTAGAGGTTGTATTTTATTCATATTAATCTGGTTATCTGTTGACAGGGATAATTTGGAATCTTTCAGCCCTGTATTTAAGAGCTTCTGGATTACTTTTATCTTTCTTGGAACCTCTCTGTTGGGATGTCCTATCTTCCCTCTTTTGCTAGTATCCTTCAAGGATACATCTTTCTGAACCTTCCGCTCTTGGGCAACTGTCAGCTTTCCCCTATTATCTAGTTTAAAAGCTGCTTTATCTCCTTTTTAAAGGTGAATACCAGCAGCCTGGTTCCATCCCAGTTAAGGTGGAGCCCATCCTTTCAAAAAAGCCCCTCCCTTCTCTAGAATGTTGCCCAGTTCCTAACAAATCCAAAACCCTCTTCTTTGCACCATTGTCTCATCCATGAAATTGAGAATATGGAGCTCTCTCTGCCTTTTGGGTCCTGCACGTGGAATGGGAAGCATTTCGGAGAATGCTATGCTGGAAGTTCTGAATTTCAACTTCCTACCTAAAAGCCTTAATTTGGTCTCCAAAACCTCTCTTTCACACTTTCTTATGTCATTGGTACCAACATGTACCAAGGCAGCGGACTGCTTCCCAGCACTATCTAAAACCGGTGTGTGAGGTCCGCTACCTTTGCACCAGGCAGGCATGTTACCAGGCGATCCTCACATTCACCAGCCACCCAGCTATCTACATGCCTAATGATCAAATTGCCAACTGTAATGTAACCCTTCCCCTCATGGGCACATGGCTGTGGAGAAACCTTCTCAGTGTGAGGGGGTTTTACATCTCCTGGTGGACAGGTCTTAGATACAGTCTCAGTTCCTGCCACACCAAGGTGATGCTCTCCTTTCACGTGACCTCTCTTCTCCATGGCAACAGAGGCTGCCAGATTGGAGGTGGGACTTCAGTATACATCCTTGTAGGTCTCATCTATGTACCTCTGTCTTCCTTATGTCCTCCAAGTCTGCTACTCTAGCCTCCAAAGAGCGGACTCATTCCCTGAGGGCAAAGAGCTCCTTGTTCCTAGTGCACATGTAAGATACCTCTCCAACTGGGACTGGATTGCCCCCATCTTGCTGCTGGACTGCTGTCTGCATCATAGTTTTAAGATTTTGTTTAGATATTTAAATTGTTTAAAGTTACTGTGGATACTTGTACTGATACAACTATACCAAATAAGTTTAAGGGACTTTATTCACCTCAGAATTAATTAATTTCAGGGCCTTAATTAATCTATTTCTGGTGAGGATAACTAGCTGAACGTTAAAGTGACTTTGGCCACCCTTCCCCCTTTAAAAGGTTTAAGAGCATATAAAGCTAAGATTATGCCTGGGGTGGGCGGGAATTGGGGTAGGAGGGATGGATAACACTTAGTAAAAGATAGCTTGCTACACAGGTCCCAGACCTGTGCTTCTAAGGTAATTGGTTAACAATTTATTGGGTGATTCACAGAGCCCTTGGTTTGATAGCAGGAGCCATTCAAATTGCCTCAGTTTTGTTGAAATTTAATGTAAGAGATTGCTCTTGCAACCAATGTGTCATTTCATTAAGGAAATGAAGTATAGTAGAGAAGTCTGGATTCCTTGTAGTGAATGGAGAATATAACATAATATTATCCGCATAAATGTGATACCTTATCCTATACTTATGCAGGATGCGACATATGGGCTGTATATATAGGTTAAATAAGAGAGCAGAGAGGGCTGATCCTTGGTGCAATCCTTGATCTACTTGGATTGGATCTGAGGTCTTTAGTTTGACTTGTGTGTGTTCAGATAGGTAATAACAGAACCATCTTAGGGAGGGTCCCATTTACCGCAATTTCTACGAGGCGATCAATGAGTTTCCTGTGATTTACGGAGTCAAACGCTGCGGAGATATCAATGAAAATGAGAATGAAGGCTTCTTTCTATTCCCTTTATCAAGTTGTCTAAGAGGGAGGTGAGATGCGTTTCTATGCCATGATTTTGTCGGAAACTATACAGTTGGTCATCAAGAGGAGCATTTAACTCTACAAAGTCCTGGAGCTGTAGCTGAACAGTTTTCTCTATTATTTTAGCCAAGAGAAAAATAATAGAAATGGGCCTATATAATGTGGGTAGGTCAGGGTCAGCTGAGGAGTTCATTAGAGTAGGTCTGACTGAGGAGGTCTTCAGGTTAGATGGCATCAGCTTGATTGAGAAAGGAGTTTATTATTCTGAGCAGTGGTGGGGTTAGCTCTTTTCTGGCCACTTTAATCCATGCCTTGAGACATGGGTCCAATGGGGATGTGGTGGTGTTTATCATTGATAGGATTTGGTCTAGTTGATTGTTTGATATTGGGGTAAATGAGCTCCATTTTGGCATGCTACTTGCTGCATTTGATGTTATCTGATCTAGTGGAACTATATCTTTAACAGGAAGGAATTTATTTTATTTATTTATTTATTTATTTATTTAACAATTATTTCTATACCGCTCTTTCACAAGTATCAAGTGCGGTTTACAATGAACAGTATTTTATATGGTATGGATAGTATCATACCAAGTCATTTTACATAGAACAGATGAACTAGGTACAGATAACAGTATAAAGTTTAAACAGTAAATTATTAAACTATTATAACATATATACATAGTAAATATATACAAATTGTATCATATGTCACGTATGGTTGTATACTTTATATAAGCTTCAGACACGTGGATATATGTTGTTTGAATTGTAGTAGTTAACCTGCGTCTCTTTGTGTCGTCTGACCAGTCTCTGATCCTTGGTTGTAATGTAAAGAGAATAAATGGGTTTTCAGTTTTTTTCTAAATTCCTTTATGTCTGATAGTGAGCGAATGTTGTCAGGAAGGTTGTTCCAGAGGATAGGAGCTGAGTGTGAGAATGCTCTCATGTTGGTTTGTTTTTTTGCTTTTGTGTAGTCTTTTGGTACTGCTATAGTGTTAGTGTTTCTACTTCTTTGTGATCTTTTATCTATTTCTATCTTGATGAGTGTATTGAGTATAGTTGGCGCTAAGTTATTTATTAGTTTAAATGTTGTAAGTAATATCTTATATTTTATTCTGCTGTGGATAGGTAGCCAATGGAGTTCGGCTAATGTCGGTGTGATATGTTCAATTGAGCTTATATTCATTATTATCCTTGCTGCAATGTTCTGAGTTAGTTGTAATTTTTTAATATTTTGCTTTGTGATGCCATTAAGGATTAAATTTGCAAAATCAAAGTGTGGGGTGATGATGGCTTGTATTATGGTTATGAAGTCTTGTAAGTGGATTAATGGTCTTAGTTGTTTCAAGGTCTTAAGTTTGTAGTGTATGTTTTTTGTTAGATATTTTATGTGAGAATCCATGTTAAGTTTATTGTCAAGTATCACACCCAGGTATTTTATTTCCTTTTTTATGTTGATCTCATGGTTATCAAGTGTGATGGTGCTTGGGGGTGTGTATGTTTGGTTTTTAGTAATATATAGAATGTCAGTTTTTGAGAAGTTAATGTGTAAGTTCTGTTCATTGAGCCATATTGTTAGTTCTTTAAAGCACTCTGTTATCTGTTGTAGTGGAGGGTGTGGGATTTTAAATGGTAGGTAGAACATTATATCGTCAGCGTAAATATGATAATGAACGTTATGACGTTTAAAGATATTGCTGATTGGCTGTAGGTAAATGTTAAACAAAAGTGCTGATAGTGCAGAGATAGAAGCTCTGGAGATAGAAGCTCTGGAGATAGAAGCTTGAGGCTTTCGGGATTGGTGAGGCTCGTATGAGTGACTTGGCAATATCAAACAGCTCCCTAGGTCGACTGAGTGCTTTAGAGATGAGATTACTGTGGTATTCTCTTTTCCTCTGATTTATCAGTTTATTGTAATCCTTTTGCTTGGTGATGTATTTATGGTGGTGTTCAGGGTTTTGTGTTCCGCGCTATCTTCATTCCAATTGTCTCAGTTTAAGTTTTGCTTCCTTTATATCTCTTGAATACCAGGATGCTGTAGTGCTTCTTCTCGTTGTTCACTTTGGTGGTAGTATGGTGAAGGATGTTATCATATTATTCCAATCACCTACTAGTTTGAGAGATCCGGTGGGGGTGAGTCTATTATGGAAATAAGGAGTTCTATCAGAGCTTCCTTCTTGAATTCCCGGAATCTGCGCATTCCTTGCTGTTGAGGTTCCCTTTTGTCGTTAATCGGGAGCAGCGGTAGCTCAAATGATATCATGTGGTGGTCAGACCATGGTAACAGTTCCTTAGTATGCAGAGCTTGTAACAGACTGCTTTGATGATTCGGCTGATTTGTGGCTGGAAGGTAAGCTCTTGGTCAAGTGTGATTCCAAGGTAATTTATTTGGGTTTTGACTTCAATTGATATATTGCTTAATGTGATCATAGGTGGAGGAAGGAAATTCTTGTTTTGTGTAATGTGGAGTGCTTCAGACTTGGTGAAACCGATTATGAGGTTGTGAGCTTTGAGCCAGGTTTTGATTGCTGTGAAACAGTTGGAGATTATTGTGTAGTCTGGCAAGCTGGTGGAGAAGGGAGTGAAGATCATATCATCATCTGCATATATTAAGTAACTGATGCCAAAGTTTTTGATGATTTTGCAGAGTGGATCGATCTATAAATTGAATAAAAGTGAGGAGAGTGAAGACCCTTGTGGTACTCCTTGGTTGAGGGAGAATGGTGAGAAGTGGAGGCGCCTATTCTGGCTTGTTGTATTCAGTCTATTAGATAGGAGTAGAACCACTTAAGCAGGGTACCTTGAATGCCAATATTGTGGAGTCTGTTTAAGAGGAGTTGATGTGAAACAGAGTCAAATGCAGCTGATATATCCAGGAAGATGAGTATTGTCATGCCCTAGCCCTCCGCCTCAGGCTAAGAGGGTTAGGGTTGCCATTATGTTCTCCTTATAGAAGGTGGGATAAACTATTTTGCTCCAGCTAAGACTGCTGGGAGTGGTAGTTCTTTTGCCTTCTAAGAAGAAATAGTCGTGAAACCAGTGGTAAAGGCAAAGATGACAAAATATATTCCCCAAACAAAAAGTTCTATGCAGGGTGCATCAGGATAATTCTTCAGTTGTTTGCTCAAGGTTATTTACACAAGTATGCTGGCTGAGCTTCACACTCTTTACTCAAAAGTGCAACTGCTTAACAGATAAAGAAAAACATAGCAGCTTCCTTCAACAAAGAAAAATATTCTCTTTTCCTTTGTCTTCCCTCAGCTCTCCAATATACACTAGCAAAGGGATTCAATGTCATCAGCTAAACACAACGTACAGTCCATAGGTACTTCAGATGATAATGAATCATTCTCATTACAGTCCACTTGCATTTCCTCCAACTCCTGAACTGCAGTGTTTTGCTTTAAGCTACTATCATACGTCTTAGGGTAACTCCTCCCTAAGGGGTTCTGTGTCTCCTTTGAGCACAGCTCTATGTGATAGGGATTACAGGTACCTGAGGTTGTGGAGACTCCTCTCTGGCTCTGTTCAGCAATCTCTCTCCAGCTATGGGGAAGCAGTCTCTGGTTCCCTTGTTGGAGTTCCTCCCTGGAGCTCTGCCCCGGTTCCCTGTTCTAGGCTAGGCTTTGTAGACTCTTGGACTGAGTCCTGGGCTCCCACCTCTGAACTCTCTGAACCTTTCTATCCGGCACTGGGGTTTGAAGGTTTCTCTTCTCCCCTTCTGCTCTGATTGCTTCACCTCCACTTCTCCAGCTGTGTCTCCTCCTGTGTTCCCTCTCGAGTGCTGTCGTCGTGGTTCTCCTGTCTCTTCCTTGTTCTTCCCTTCTCCTCCTGCTTCCTCGTCCTCCTCCTGACTCTCTTTCTAGCCAGGGTTTATATTCCTGCTCTCTGAGCCATGTCTCTGCCTCTCTGGACAGGTGTCTGTAATTAGGTTCCAAGCTTGCTACTACGTCAGCAGAGCTTGGGTGTGGCAGCCTAGCTTCAGTTTCTCTGTGCTTGCTTTCTTTTGGCAAACGCTGAAACGTGTGTACTGTAGGGATGTCACTTTTCTTAAAGGTAAAATCATTCTTTTCTTCTACTTCCATATGCTCACTAGAGGCTTCCTCATCACAGTATGAATCCTTGTGTTATGATTTCAGTGCCTTTAATCAGAGTGTTGAGGAGGGAAACCATAAGTGTTTCTACACTGTGTTGAGATCGGAAACCATGTTGGTGAGTGTCTAGAGAACAGTGTTCATCTAAGTAGTCTTGTAGTTGTTCCTGTACAACCTTTTCGATGTTCTTGGCAATGAATGGAATACTGGAGATAGGCTTGTATGAAGATGGGGAGGCAGTATCCATATTTGGCTTCTTAAGAATAGGACATATGGAGGACTGCTTGAGTGGAGGGAGGAGATATCTTTGTATTAAAGAGCCGTTTATCATGCTGCATATGTAGGGTATGAGGTGCTTTTTCTCCAGTTTGATACCTGATACAGGGCAAGGGTCAAGTGGGGAGGTGGTTGTGTTGATGACAGTGAATATCTTGTCAACGTGTTCTGGGTTAACAGAGTTTATAGCTATTTGCTTTATCATAGTGTTTTTTCTCTGGGACCTTTGACTCGTGTTGCTAGGTTGCAACTTATAGAATAACTTTCAAAAGTTAATTTTAAAAAAGTAAGAAAAACAGGTAACTTTATCCAGTTATTTTCAAACAGATTTTCAATGCCATCAGCTTAGGAATGGGGAGTGTTTTTGATGTTATAGTGGGTGATCATCTTTTATCCAGTGATCAGCGAATGGTATGGTTCATTAGAACAAGGGCAGAAATGGTTCATTCAAAAGTGAGGGTCTTAGGCTTTAGGGAAACTAACTTTGTCAAGATGGGAGAATATTTCAATGAGTTGTTAGCTGGATTGGAAAAGTTGAGGGATAAAAAAAAGCAATGGGCAAAACTTAAAGTGGATATTTTAAGGGCAACAACCTTTTTTTTTTAAGGAAAGTAAATATATGCAAAAGTAAAAGGAGGGTGCTATGGTTCTTGATAAAAGTAGCTGAAAAGGTAAGGAAAAAGAGGATGACCCTCATAAAATACAAGACATCATGGTGGAGATCCAAGATGGCGGATCGCAAGCATGATTAAGTGGTTGGTGTTTTCGAATGCGAAGGAAATGGAAGGGAAAGGGGGCTGGATGCCCCTCTCGAGCTCCCCTAACCTCCTCGCCTTTACCTCAGGCCTTTGGGCCGTTAGATGCCTTTCTTATCCGGCCGGCTCAGCAACCAGTTTTGGCGGAAGAGTTAAGCCCGATAGTCAGCTCCAAGCCACCCAACTCCAGAGCCAACCTTACGGGCAGTGACTCTGTCTCCTCCACTTCGCGGCAACCAGTGAAGGACATGTGTATCTGGGAGTCTCTGGAAGAGCTGCAGTGTTCCGATGCAGACCACATTAGTTTGTTTGCCAGCAGTTGGGGGCAGCTCCAGGACTCCCAACTGAGGTAACAGTTTTCTCTCCAGTTCAGCAGGGTTGTGACACTCTTCCTGTGCAGACAGTTGGAGAACGGGCAGTAGAGGTGACTGCCTTACAGCGCCAGATACCGTCAGGAGTTGGAGGTTTGTTCCGTGGCGATGGAGGCATCTTTCCTGGCTTTCACTCTTCAATGCCCAGAAATCTTTATTTTAGAATTGATAAGGATTGCTATCATGCAGTTTGAAGTCGCTTTGGTTCCCACAGGTGACTTTGCTATCCCAGACGGTGCAACAACATTCTGTGGTTATTGAAGAAACCTCAGCTAAGGTACTTCCATTTCAAAACTCTCTTGCTATGGGTCAAACACAAGTTAAGTTGGTGGAAGAATGGTCTGACGTTCATATTACGGAGGCTGCCTTAATTAAAGCTAAGTTGGAATCCTTGGAGAATTCTGTTAGAACAGCCAATTTGTGTTTGGTGAACTTTCCTCAGGCAGCGCTTGTATCTGCCAGGAACATGTTTCACAGTTATTTAACCGATATATTAGGTATTCCTCCTGAATCTCATCCAACAATTGTCAAGACTTACTACCTACCAACTTCAAAGAAGAATGCAGTCTTAAGAGACGTTCCGGGGGTGGCCCAAGCTGAGGGTCTTAATCTCACTGATATTTTTGTGAAGTCCCAAGATGAAGAAATTATGCCTACTACACTGTTGATTACCTTAGCACTATTGTCAGATAAGAAGTGGTTGATGAAGATTTTCTTTAAAAAGGGGAATGTTCAGTTTAAGGGGTTGTTGGTGCAGATGTACCCTGATCTTGCCCGTGAAACCCAGAAAAGGAGGCGGGAGTTTCTCATCCTACGCCCTGGTGTTCAGCAGTTGGAAGGTCTCTTTTTCCTTAAATTTCCAAGTAAATGCTTGATTAAATATCAAGCTTCTTCCTATAATTTTTTATGAGCCCTCCTAACTGCTGTCCTTTCTAAACTCCCATCATGCGGGTGGATCCAGTGGGGCCTCCTACTGATCTGCCATGAATTTTGAAATTACTGGCTGTTAAGCTTGCATAATTATCCTTTTGTATTTGTGTTATGGGCTTTCCTTTTGTGCTTGGATCTCTCTATTGGTGGTCTAGGGATTTGATGTGTCTTTTTTCTTTGCCTTGATTGTACTTTTTCTTTATATGATATGGTTTGTTTAATCATCTCCCAATTTCTGTACAAGATTGTAGTCTTGGTTCTATTGTAAAATTCTATAAAATAAAATAAATAAATAAAAAATACAAGAGATCACAGAAACAGGAAGACAAGCAATAACATTTGGAAAAACTAAGAGAAGCTTGGAAAATAGTCAGGAAAGCAAAGATAGAAATCAAAGAAAAAATAGCCAATGCAATAAAATGGAGGGACAAGATATTTTTTTAGGAGGAAGTACAAAAGTGAAATTTTCAGACTCGAGAGTGAAGAAGAATGTGTAGAAGCTAATGAGGATAAAGCAAAATTGCGTAACAAATTTCTTTTCTGTGTTCACAGATGAAGAGTCAGGAGTGGGACCTCAGAAAACACACAAACAGGAAAGGAAGTGAGGTGGTTCTTGAACAATTTTCAGAAAACTGTGTTCGCGAGGAGCTAGCTAAACTAAAAGTAGACAAAGTGATGGCTCCGGATGAGATACATCTGAAAGTATTGAAAAAACGTAGGGAGGTTCTGTCAGCACCCACTGTCTGAACTTTTTCAATGCTTCTTTAGAGTCGGAAATGCTCCCTGGAGACTGGAGAAGGATGTATATGATTTCTCTACATAAAAGTGGAAACAAAGAGGAGTTTGGGAACTATAGACCAGTTAGTTTGACCTCTGTGGTGAGTAAATTAATGGAAATGCTGCTAAAATAGAGGCTAGTGATGGTTCTGGAATCCAGTGGACTGCATGATCTGAGGCAGCACACTTTTACAAGAGTTAGGTCTTGTAAGATAAATCTGATTTGCTCTCCATATTCCCAGCAGCTAATGCTGTGGTGTTGCCCTAATGCACCATGGATTTGTGCATTATGTGCGTGTTTGGTGCAATACCACAGCATCCTTTAGTAAAAGGGCCCCTAAGTTCCGTAACAAAAATAAATTTGGGTAAAAGTCACATCCAGTGACTAGACAAGAGAGTTTCTTCTTATTTGGAGTTTTTATTTCTGGAAGGAGGTTACCATCCACCCTCCTGTGCAAAGGAGAGGAATACCCAAGGGTTTTCCAACCTGAGAGATAAGCTGCCAACCAGGTTAAAGGAGAAAAGGAAAGCTGGATCCCAATTAGTGCCATCATGGAAAGAGATAGGAGCTGAAGAACTACCAGTAAGGGCATTTGCGTAGAGCAGAAAGAGAAGAGTAAATGGTTTCCCCAAGATACAAATTGGGAGAGGCTTAAAGTGCATAGGTAAGCTAAAGATCACAGGCATGGAAGGAAATTCATCTAGATGTAGGAGTTTATCACTCATGGAACCAAGAGGGTCATCCTAGAACCTCAGAGGGCTCCGAGACTCAGGGAAAAGAAAATTCAAGGGATCAGAGACCCATATTTACTTAATTTTATGCTTAATACAGTGGATGTGGCCTGAACCTATAACCAGGGTTAAAATTGTATTGTACTATTTGTGAAAGTAAAATTATGTTGGAAGATCACTCACAATTCAGACCGCTATTAGAAAATAAGAAATGTGTATTCTCTGCCTGCACTCTGGAGGTTAAACACCATTTTCACCCCTCCCCCACCACTACCCAACTATATCACTAAGAAGGACTTTGAAAGAAAGGAGAAAGACAGCCCGGTACTAAGTTGCTTCTACTCAATAAAGACAGGCCTAAAACAGAACTTGGAGAAATGTTGAAAATTATGTACACAAATCCTACTTTTCAGTTATAATTCAGTAGAATAAGCTAAAAAATAATAGAGCCATATCCTTTTACTTATGATTTGTTGGAGAAAAAAGAAATAGCAAGATTATCACTTCTATATCAACTTATAACATGTTCTCTTAGGCTTCTGTGGCTAGTAACATGATCTTTGCATTTTTCCGGGTCATGCCACATCTTGGTAAGTGGAACCATCTTTTCAGCCATCTTTCTGTGACTTTCTTCAGGATGAAGTGGTTATGCAGAGAATGCCTGTTCTTATATACAGTGGTTCTCAAAGTGGATTGGTGGGTTTGAAGCAGGAAATTTGAATTTTTGACAAGAAAGTCCATTGAAGAAAAGGCAGGACATTTAAATTTGATTTCGGAGGGAAAATTTGTATCTGCACTGCTCCTCCCTTTGAAGAGAAGGCAGAAGCAGTGCAGATAGAAATCCTGGAGGGGAGGGAATTTAGGTTTAAGCAGGAAGATTGTTGTGACAACCTCAAATCCTGGAAGGTGGAAAAAATATTTTGTCTTCAGCCCCAGTCCATGTAGCACTAAACCTTCTATGAAAAAGGAGTTGCCATGCTTTGTTGATGTTAAGTCCTTTGTATCCATTGAAGTTTCGTGGGTGTCTTGCTATCTCTACTGCCCTTTTTTTAATAAACTTATTTTTATTAATTGTGGAATATGAACATACAGGCAATTCAACCCTTTCCCATATTATATACAATGACAACCATTGAACCACCTTTGGTATCTTCCCTTCCCTTTACCCCCCTCTCTATCCCTACCTTCATCACACCAGTACACCTGATCCCTTCACCCATTTAATATCAAGTCTATTGGTAGTCCATGTCTTTCACTCCACTATACCCTCACCAACTCCCCTACAGCAGCAACATGTTGCCTGCCTTAAACGCTCTCTTCACATTTTACCAACATATAAACATCAACTCCCAAGTCTCATATTCCAAACTGATAGTTTACAACCAGAGGTTCCCAACTCCAGTCCTGGAGGGCCAAACACCATTCAGGTTTTCAGGCTGTCCCTAATGAATATGCATGAGATACATTTGAATACAATTGGGGAAGTGCATGCAAATACATCTCATGCATATTTATTAGGGACAGCCTGAAAACCTGAATGGTGTTTGGCCCTCCAGGATTGGAGTTGGGAACCTCTGGTTTACACAGCATCCATTCAATTGCATTAAAACATATTCAAAACCCACAACTCCCACTGCCTTATACATTATAACTTATAACTTGTGTGGCTCACTGTGTACTCACAGTCGCAGCTCTTTTACTCCTTCCCTGGTTCTCTCTCCTCATCCTACTGAGGTGTAACCTCCTCCAGGCTCTTAAGGTATGTGCCCCATATTTTCTTGTATTGCCCCTCCTGCCCTTTTAGGCTATATGATATATGATCAAATCTCAGAGCCTCCCCCACTTTACCCCTCCAGTCCTCCATAGTAGGGCCTACCACAGATTTCCACCTCCATGCCACCACCACTCTGGCTGCTAATAGCATCTTTTGTGTTAGCATGGTCCGTCTCGTCCCTCTCCCAGGTACTGCCAATAACACTTCCACTGGGTCATCAGCTACCTGCCTTCCCACTATCCTCCCCATTTCCCTTATAACTTGTTCCCAGTAGATTTTAATCACTGGACACTCCCACCACATATGGAAGAAAGTGCCCCTTTCCCCACAACCTCGCCTGCACAGGGGGGTCGCCTTCCTTTTTGCCTTATATTGACTCATCGGGTGCTATAAGCTCTGTGCACTATTTGAAACTGTGTCTGTTGCCAGGAGGTGACCCAGGTGTATTTATATATGCCTCTGTGAATATGCATCCATGTATCTGCACCAAGCGGCTGCCCCCCTCCACCGCTCCTACCCCTCCATGTGGGCCCCTCCTTCCTGCTCTATCTCCTCCATGCGAGTTTTATATAACTTTGCTAAAAATCCCTTTGCTTTCCCCCCCTTTATACAATCCCTTCTCCAAATGCGTGCTAGGACTTGTCAGGTTTCGCATAACATCTGGAAGTGAGAGAAAATACTGGAGCTGGAAGTATTGGAAGAAAGGCATCCGCCTCCAAATACCCCCTTCCACCTCCTGCATGCTCATCATTCCTCCTCTCCCTAACAGATCTCTGAATCGGGTCATTCTTGCTACCATCAAGTCCTGTTGTAACTCACTAAACTCCCCCGCTGAGAAGGGATACATATCATTTAGCTTCGTCCATTCCCTAATCATGGCTGGCATTGCCCCCCTTTTCTTTTCTCCCCTGACCACTAACCTCAAAGCCTTGAGAAGCGGTTGCTTCTCCTGAGCCCCTTCCACCCCCCTCCCGCACCGCCCCTCCCCTCCCACCCACTCGAAGATCAATTGTGGAGTCAGAATCGCTCTCCCTATTTCCACCCATGCAGCCTCTTGCCACTGATGATAGTGATCTCTCAAAGCCCTGAGCACTGCTGCCCTGTAATACCACTTCAAGGAAGTAAATCTAATACCCCCTTCCTCCCTGGATTTAACCAGCTTTCTCAACGCAACCCTGGCTTTTTTTTTTCCCCCATGTGAATTTAACAAGCCTCCTCTCCCACGCCCCAATAGGGGAATTGGGAGCTGGGCAAACAAAAACAGAAATTTGGGGATTATATTCATTTTCAGCACATACACCTTGCCCATCCAGCTCAAGTGGAGCGCCCCCCATTTGTCCATCTCCTTCCCAATCCTACTTATTAAGGGTGTATAATTCAGCCCAAACAATTCCGTAGGGTCCTCCGATATCCTGGCCCCCAAGTACTTAAGATGTCCCTTCGCCCATTGAAATGGAAAATCCGGTATCTCCTGGTGTCGCAGGCCTCCTAGGGCCAGAGCCTCCGTTTTAGACAGGTTTACTTTGAACCCCGACATTTTTGCAAAAGTGTCCAACTCAGACATTAACGCTGGAACCGATTTTTCGGGTCTTGACATGAATATCAGGGTATCATCCGCATATAGCAAAATCTTATGCTCCACCCCTCTCACCCTAATCGAGCATATTTCTTCATTTCCCCTCACCTTCATCGCCAAAACTTTGATAACTATCGCAAATAGCATCAGGGACAACGGGCAACCTTGCCATGTCCTTCTGTATAGCTGAAATTCCTCAGAACGCTGCCTGTTTACCAGCACTCACGCTTTTGGGGCTGTGTAAAGTGCCTTTACTCCCATCTTAAACCCTTCACCCACATTCAATCGATCCAGCATCGCAAAAAGAAAACTCCACTCCACCCTGTTGAATGCCTTTTTGGCATTTAACGCCACACAGAGCGCCTTTTCCTTTCTCTCTCTCTCTCTCACTATGTGAAGCAAATTGATTGCCTGACGTATGTTGTCAGAAATCACCTTTCCTTTTACAAACCCTGACTGGTTCGGGTGTACTAACTGGGGCAAAACCCGTTCTAATCTGAGGGCAAGCACCTTGGCAAATATCTTCACATCACAATTTATTAGTGCTATCGCCGATAGTTGCCACAGTGCTCCCGTGGTTTTCCCTCCTTCGGGAGGACAATTATATTTGCTTGCGCAAAAGACCCAGGGAGCCATTCCCCATGGGGGCGCCTGAAAAAACTCTCACCAATAGTGGAGCAATCTCCCCTACTACTGCTTGATAGTATTCAGCAGGCAACCCATCCTCTCCCACCGCCTTTACCCGCGGAAGGGTTTTTATTACCCTAAATACTTCCTCTGGTTGTACAGTCCTCCCCAGCGTCTCCTTCTAATCTGGGCAAACTTATCTTCTCAAGATATTGAGCCACTTGAGCTAGGGAACCCTCCCCTTCCATACTGTATAATTCCTCATAGAATCTCCTAAACTCCTCGCAAATTTCTGCGTTTGCGTACACCCGCTTCCCTCCCGGCTGATATATTTCAACCACCAACCGTTCCTCCCTCCGTTTCTTTAGCTGCCATGCTAACAATTTCCCCGCCTTATTCCCGCTTTCCATGTAAGACCTCTTGGTAGCCCATAACAACCTTTCCACCCGTTCCGTATCTAGCACATTATGCTGAGACCGTGCATTGCATAGTCGATGATACACCCTTTGCCCTCCCATTACACTATGTTTTGCCTGAAGTTCCTATATCAGGCTTATCAGCCGGTTTTGCTCTGCCTCCTTCTCCCTTTACTTTTGCGCTCTAAGTTGTATTAAGATACCTCTCATATAGGCTTTCCCTGCATCCCAAATGGTGGCTTCACTCACTTCACCTGTATCATTATTTATTTATTTATTTATTTAATTGCTTTTCTATACCGCACTATTTATTATCAGCGCGGTTTACAGGAAACTTTTGTGCAAAGAGGATATTTCAATGCACTTACAATAAGCAGGGTAAATAAACATGGATAACAGGCTAACAGGTAAAAACAACTATTTACAATTTAGGAGGTATTCCTTCCACGCTCCTCGAAGCTGCTTTCAAATCTCTTCCTCCACCCGTTATATCTGCCCTCCCCCCTGTTTCTTGACGGTTGCCATGACAGGTCACCATCCCGTGGATTGAAATCGTAAGCGGGTGGAGCTGACAATGTCCCACTACTCCCATTTGTTCCCTTCACCCTAGACTGTAATCTAACCAGGAGTACACCTCTGACTTTGATGAGAAGTACATATAACCCCGCTGCCTGCCATTTTCCGCCCTCCATATGTCTAATAGATCCCACTCCCTCAAACAGTGTCTTAACTCCTTCCCTTCCTTCCCATGAGCCCTCAGAGAGAAATTCAATCTATCCTCCTTCCCCAACATACAGTTCATATCTCCCCCTATTATCCAATCTCCCCGAGCCACTTTTGTGAACTCCCTTAACATCTGTCTGTAAAAGTTGCCTTTTGGCCCATTGGGAGCGTATACATTCAAAATTGCTATCTCTGCTTGATCTACCCGCCCTATGATTCGCACCCCCCCCCCCCCTGTGTGTCTCCCCCCACCGCTCTCAAAATAAATGGGACCCTTTTATGGACAAGAATAACTACCCCCTGTTTCTTAGAATTATATGCTGAACAATACATCTGTGTGTACCCCAAGCATCTCAGTTTCTCATGTTCCTCTCTAGTTAAGTGTGTCTCCTGCAGGAGGGCAAAGTCAGCCTTCACCCAAACTAAACTCGTCAGTATTCTCTTCCGTTTTATGGAGCTATGTAATCCCCTGACATTCCAAGAGGCAATTATGTAACCCCCCATGTCCCCCTTTGGACCTCTCTAATCTTCCCCACCTCCCTTTGTGCCACACTGCTAACACTGAGCCACATTAATACATCAAAACAACACAAAACAATTAACATCACTGACTTTTTTCCTTTTTTTCTCCCCTCCTCCACCCTCCTCCCCTCTTCCTTTGAATTCCACTTTCCCTCCTTTTTTTGCTTCCACAGAGCCTAAAGCGGTCTCACTCCCGCCTCAAACCCCTCTTCCCCCCCACCCTCCATCCATCCCTCCCCAGCTATGCCAAATGATTATACAGTCCTCCTCTTGACTCTCCTTTGAAGCTGACTACCTTCTCCATCATAGTCCATCATCCTCCATGCTACAGATCTGTATGACTTCCAGCACATCCCTCTCCCTGAGTTCACAGCTCCTGTGATTCTGTAGCTTGGTCTGATCTCCGTTCCTCCGTAGATGCGGCTGGTTCATATCGCTCCATCTCCTGCTCCTCCTGCTCAATCGCCTCTGCCTAGGTGGTAGCACCTCCCTCACTGTCCATGGCTGCCACGTGGGTTTTTTCTCGATGCACTGCTTTAGTCTTAAAATGTTTCTCTAGTGCTTCCATGCTGTGAAAAAATTCTCACCCCATTCTCCATCAATACTAGTCATGCAGGGTACGAAATTGCCTCTGTATACCCTTCTGAGCAAGGGTACCTTTCAATTTCATCATGTCCCTGCGCCTTCTCATGGTCTCCGCTGCCACATCCGGGAAAACCGAGCCCTCCATGTCTTGAATGTGACTTATCCCGTTCTTTGGCTAGGCGGATGATATGCTCTCTGTCCTGAAAATACAGCAGCTTAACTATAAAGGCCCACGGCCTCGCATTATTCTCTGGGCAGGGACAGAGTTCGCAGTGCGCCCTCTCAATTTCATAGGCCTCCGCTGAATGACAGTCCGGGAAACATTGTATAAATAAAGCTTTAATAAATGATATAGGGTCTCTGCCTTCCTCCCCTTCAGGCACTCCAAAGATCTGCACATTTGACCTTCTCTCCCAGTTTTCCATTTCTTCCGTCTTTGCCTGCAGCCAGCCTAGTTGTTGTTGTAGGCATGAAACCTCCCTCCCCATCTGCGTCTGTGCATCCTCCATAGAGTTAATTCTGGCTTTGGCTTCCTCCAATCTCACCCCCACTGCAGCGAACCTCTCCTCTATCTTGCCAAGGACCTTGTTAACAATTTCTGTTTTTGAGTCTCTTATTTCTCTCAATATGGTGAGGAGATCTGCTTCACTGCACCCCCATTGCTGTCTCCAGTACACCCGTGGATGACGCTGGGGAGGCCGGGCCTTGCACTGCTCCTTCTACAGTCTCCTGCGGTTTTCCCCCTAGCCGCATATATTCCGCAATAGTCTTAACGGGTTTAAGCCTCGCAATCTTCAGCATTATATCTTTTCTGGAGAGAGTTTGCACTCTTCTTTACACCTCCTTACAGTATTGGGGGGGAGGAATCAGGAGACAGAGCTCTCTTAGACACGTCCGACCTCTGTTGCACTCATGTGATGGAAACTGGCCCTGCAACCAGTTCTTGAGATAGGCCTATACAAATGGCATGAATGGGCAGCTGCACGTTTGCAGGCCAGTTCAGAAATGTGATACCCCAAAATACACAGCTGTAAAAACGGGTACATAGATATGCTGACTGAGGTATTTCAAAAGACGGACGTCTATGCTATCATACATGCATGTCCCAGCCTACCATTTTAGATCCGAAGCAGTGCGGCAGCAGGGCAGTTAATTAATATGCAGGATTTTGTTGATCTGGTGAAACGTACAGAGGTAGAGACAGCACATTTCGCTCTTCCCCCTGCAAGTTTTGCTGCCATGAAACAAGCACTTTTCTGCAACTTATTCCATCATGCCCCCCCACCCCCCCGTGCAACATAGATGGGATCATGCAGAGGACATCTATATACCCGGATTTCTAAAATGGCTCTGGGGATGACTGTGATTTGCACATCAAATGTCCAAACCATGAATGGAATTTTAAAATGATCCCAATATAATATAGTTTCAGAGTCCACAGGTACTTTTACCCCATAGACTTTACATCAGTTCTGAAAAGGAAAATACAACATGTACATTCCCTTTGGAAATTGCCTAGGGGAAAAAGTACCTGCAGTGGCTGGCACCTGCTATTTCTGTGGATTCAGTAATGTTTCTCTAAAACAAAACAAATGCACATAGTTTCAAAAATACAGAAAATCATCCTCTATAAGTGAAGTTTTCTATTCTGTATGTAGGTTTTTAAAGTCAGCAATCATATCAGAAACTACAACGCCTCTACTTCTTTCCAAACAAGAATTGTACCGTTCATGAGACTACAGAAACACGCACTCACTCGTGGGGCTGAGGTATGCACCTTTTGCTGATATTGGCACCTGTAGGTCTGGCTGGTCGAATCTTATATCAGGACTATCGCCCAGACCCAGGCCATCTGTCTGGCCTGCTGGAGATGAGGCAATTTCAGCTAGAACTTCCAGGTCCTTCAAGATGACCTAAAAAATTAAACAAACAATTCAGCTGTAAGAAGGATGGCAGAGAGAGAAGTTAAAAGGGAGTGTTAAGTCACAAATTCTGTATACAAGAAAAACAAACACAACTTCTCTCTGGTTAGCCACTATGCAGTAGCTTCTTTTGGGTCAATGTTAGCTGCAGTGGCCAGTGGGCTTTTTTTTAAAATGACAGCCATGGTATTTAAAAGCATGTTTGCTCAAACAGCGCAAAATATACATAGCAACCTTTGAACATCAACAGCTATATGTACAGCAACAATATTCAGCCACTATACATACAGCATGCAATCTAGTTTAGAACAGCTTTTTATCTTCCTAAAATTATTTTATTTATTTATTTCACATTCTTATATACCACCTTATCTGGCAATCAAGATGGTTTACAATAAACAGAACTTGAACATTACATCGAATAGATTTAACTATTTACAATAACAGTTATAACGGTAGAACTATATACATTTTGATTGAACTAACAGGAGTAGGATATGCAATGACAATTTGGTGCTTCTAGGTAAATATATAGAAGCTATATTCTGAGTATATAGCTTAGCTATATGGATAGGGGCAAATATTGCCCCTATCCATATAACTAAGCAAAAAGTGTAGTTACTCACCTGTAGCAGGTGTTCTCCGGGAACAGCAGAAATCAAACCTCACATATGGGTGATGTTACAAATGGAGCATGCGCAGGATCACCTTCCAACTTCCAATGGAAGCTTTTGGAATATACGTCGCGCATGCGTGCCAGTCTTCCCACCCGAAGGAGCCATCTTACTTCAATATGATGTTACAGCTTAACAAAGCCCAAAAAGAAAGCAACTCCACAGGGAGGAGGGAGGGTAGAGTGGCCAGATTCCTGCTGTTCCCAGAGAACACTTGCTACAGGTGAGTAACTATGCTTTCTCCAGGACTAAGCAGGACGTCAGTCCTCACATATGGGACTCCCTAGCTACAGCTACCAAAAAACCCTGTAGACAGACCAACGGGCAACCAGAAAAATATGAACCAAGAAAACAACGGAAAACGCTGAGGTTCAAGAGTCAACCCCAGCCTCAGGCATCAACCGTCGACTCTCTGGTAGCCTGGACAGACAGAAGGGCCGGAGGGAAGAAGTTGCATTAATTCCCAAAAAGGTGCCAGAGTACAGTTTGGCTGAAGGTGCTGTCATGCCGAGAATCCTTATCCAGGCAGTAATGGGTTGCAAAGGTGTGGACAAACGACCATGTTGCAGCCCTACAAATCTGCACTGTGAAGAGAGAGTGCAAGTGAGCCACTGAGGCTGCCATAGCGCTAACATTATGTGCCATGACATTGCACTCCAAGATAAGCCCAGGTTGGGCTTAAGCAAAAGAGATGCAATCAGCCACCCAGATGAAGAGGGTGTGCTTAGAAACAGTTACCCCCAGCCTGTTGGAGTCATAAGAAAAAGAGATGAATGGAATAGCGATGGGACTTTTTTCCGTTCAAGATAAAAAGCGAGCGCTCACTTCCAGTCCAAAGTATGAAGAGAAGCCTCCTCCCTGGAGGAGTGAGACCGTGAGAAAAAAGTGGGCAGTACCACAGACTGGTTAAGATAGAATGCTGAAACCACCTTAGGGAGAAACTTAGGATGAGTGCATAGCACCACTCTATTTTTGTAGAACCTGGTATAAGGCGGGTGCACTACAAGTGCATGCAGCTCGCTGATTCTGCACACTGAAGTAAGCGACACCAAACAGATGACTTTCCAGATGAGGAACTTGAGTGGACAAATCATCAGTGGCTCAAAGGACACCGAGAGCATCCATCCCAGGATGACATTAAGATCCCACGCCACCAGTGGTGGCCGAATAGGGGGACGAGAAAGCAGAAGGCCCTGCAAAAGACATGCTATGAGTGAATGAGCAGAAAGGGGCTGATCATCAACATTGCAGTAATATGCTGCAAGAGCACTCAGATGCACGCTGACAGAATTAGACCTCAGATCAGAGTTGGAGAGGTGAGGGACCAGTCCACACACCAGACTGAAAATCTGTGCCACTTAAGGCATACACCCTCCTGATGGAATCCTTGTGAGTCGCCAAGAGAATGTTCTAGACATCTATGGGCAGATGGAACTCTGCCAAAGCTACTTGCTCAGTAGCCAAGCCGTGAGCAATAAGGAGCATACGTTGGGTGTAGAAGGGTGCCCTCCTCCTGTGAGAGGAGATCTGGGGCACAGCCCAAGCGAAGAGGCGGTGCCCGAGACAGCAGCAGTAACAAGGAGTACTACGGTTACCGGGGCCACCGTGGAGAAATAGGTATTCAAGGAGGCCCCATCTGCTTGGACCTTGAAGAGGGTCTTGGCCACCAGGGGAATCAGTGGGTAAGTATAGAGTAGGCCCTTGCTCCAATCCAGGAGGAAGGTACCAGAGGCCACCTGACTAGGACAGGGCATCCTGGAGCGCTTTGAGAGGAGATGCAAAGAGATCCATGGTATGGGTTCTCCACACCTGAAAGATCTGGTGGACCACCTGGGGGTTGAGAGCCCACTTGTGCAGTTGCAGGACTCTGCTGAGCTTGTCCACTAAGGCACGGTCCTCTCCCGGGAGAGATACTGCCCGGAGAAGCATCTGGTACTTCATGGCGAACTTCCAGAGCCATACTGTCTCCCAACTGAGGAGGTACCAGCCCTTTGCCCCTTGTTTGTTGATGCAGAACATCTTTACTTGGTTGTTGTATGAGAATGACCTGGCCCACAGCGCATTTGTAATGGCTCTGATTTCAAGGAGGTTTATCTGGTGGAGACTCTCGCCCTCCAACCAGAGGCCTTGCATTTACAGGCTGCCAAGATGAATTCCCCAGCCTTGATTGGAGGCATCTGTCATCAGAACTTGTTGGTGCGGGGGCACTCGGAAGGGCAGCCCCACTAGAAGATGCCCCGACTACTGCCACCATGGGAGGGAATCGAGTAGTGGTGGAGTTACATGTACTCTGTCGGAGAGGCAGTCTAACACCTGATGCCACTAAGTGCAGAGGGTCCACTGCGCTTGTTGCATATTCAGGCTGGTAAACAGAGTGATATGGACTGTGGAAGCCATGTGGTCTGGGAGGTGAAGCTCTAGCGAGCAGACACCATTGAGCATCACTGAACCTGGTGCGCCAGAGAGATGAGTCGGTGGGCCCAGTCTGTTGGGAAATATGCCCTGGCCACTGAAGTATCGAGAAGAGCCCCAATGAACTTGAGGCACTGAGAAAGTTGCAGGTGGGACTTTGGGTAGCTGATTATGAAGCCCGGCTGCTCCAAGACCTTGATGGTATGCTGTGCGGCCTGACGAACTTCACCCAGAGAGCTGCCCCTGACAAACCAGTTGTCCAGGTAAGGGAAGACAAAAATCCCCTGCATGCGGAGAAAAGTGGCTACAACTGCTAGGCACTTTGTGAAAACTCTGGGAGCGGATGAGAGTCTGAAGGGAAGAACTCTGTATTGGTAGTGCCGACCGCTGATGATGAAGTGGAGGAATTGTCGGTGCAGGGGGTGAATGAGGATGTGGGTGTATGCATCTTCTAGATCCAAGGAGCACAGTCAATCTCCCCGCTGGAGATGGGGCGGCAATGTTCCAAGGAATACCATCTTAAACTTCTTTCTGACAAGGAAGCGATTTAGATTGCGAAGATCCAGAATGGGTTGGAAGCCACCTGTCTTTTTTGAAACCAGGAAGTACTGGGAGTAGAATCCTCTTACTGCTTGAAACGGCAAAACCAGCTCCACCATTCTGGCTTCCAGAAGGTTGGCTACTTCCAGTTGGAGAAGTTCCCAGTGGGGAGGTTCCAGAGGGCATTCCCCTGGAAAGAACAGAGGGGGGAGGTCTGCTCAAAGTGTAAGAGGTAACCCTCACTCACTATTTGCAATGTCCAAGTGACTGTGGTGATGCTGAGCCAATGGTGGGCAAAGAACTAGAGACACCCCTCGATGTGCTGCGAACCTGAGCCTGAAAGGGAAGGAAAGGACATAATCCAGGAGTCAAAATCCCCCCTAGGCTGCGGCTGAGGCGCTGGCTGAGGTTTCTGGGTCTTAGGCCTATGCTGCTGTCTTTGGCCTGCAGCCCCTGCGGAGGTGCCTGGTAGGAGTGATACAGGGGGGATAGGCACCGTAGGCCTTCTTCTTCGGGAAGGACTTTTTCCCCCAAAGCCTTCTGACGGGAAGGGTCATGGAGAGTTGTTTTGTTTCCAACTCAGCAGCATTCTCCATCTTGGGTTTGCCGAAGAGGTTCTCTCTCTGGCATGGGTCATCAGCCTATTTGTCCTGAACCCATTGCTCCAGATCAGAGGACTGTAGCCATGCCAGGTGGCGGGCACCAATGACCATTGCAGCCACTCTGGCCATGGACTCGAAGCCGTCATAGGCTGCCTGAGTCCCAAATTTGGAGCATTCCTTGGTTTTACTGACCAGGCTCCTGAGATTCTCAAGATGGTCACCAGAAAGTCTAGCTGAGAACCCAGCAAGCTCCCCTGCAAGGTCTCAAGTACATGCCCATGTACAGCTGATATGCTTGTATATGGGCCACAAGCAATGTTCCCTCTAAGCTGCGCTGGGTCCTCCACCGGCATTCCTGCCGGGAGGGGGGGGGGGAATGCAGCACGATTGACGCTCTGCCCCTCCCCCCCACCAGCGGGAATGCCGGCGGAGGACCTGGCGTGGCTTAAAGAGAACAATGCTGCGGCGTGTGTTAGACCCAACAAAAAACGGCAGCCAATGTTCTCTTTAAGCCGCGCTGAGTCCTCCGCCAGCATTCCTGCCGGTGGGGGGAAGGGCGGAGCGTCAATCGCGCTGCATACCTCCCCCCCCCCGGTAGGAATGCCGGCGGAGGACCCAGCACAGCTTAGAGGGAACATTAGCCACAAGCATTTAGCCCTGGTAACACTTTCTGTCAAAACCATCCATGGTGCGGCCTCCCAACACGGAGGCACAGAGGAGTGCATCTTATTGCTCTTGATGCGGCACATGGCCAACTCCACCACTATGGAGTTGTGAGGCAGTTGTGTTTTCTCAGAGCCCAGGCTTTTGAAGATCTGATACATGGAATTGAGCCGCTTGCTCACCGCAGGCACCGCAAGAGGGGTCTCTCATTTTCTCAGAAGGAGTCGCTCCAGAATGGGGTGGACAGGGACCGTGATGGCCTCCTTTGGTGGGGTGGGATACTGGAGGATCTTGAGCTCCTCAGTTCAAGGCTCTTCCTCTACATCAAAGGTAAAAGGCAAGGCCTTTCCAATGTCCCTCATAAACTCCAGAAAAGAGAGGTCCTCGGAGGGGGGGGGGGGTAGATTTGACACTCAGGAAGAGGTGAGTGATCCAAGGGCACATCCTGGTGCCTCACCATCTCCGGAGACTCGTCCTCAGTCTCCCAGAAAGAGTCACTAAGGAACTGGAAGTATCAATGAGATTGAGGACTCCATCAATGACAGGAAGGCGTTCTCAGTTCTTGATGCTCGAAAACGGAGGCACCCAAGGAGACGGGCTGCACCAACCAAGATTGGGAGTGGTCTCAGGATCCTGAGGAAACCACAAAGATTTGGAGGATCAGCTGCACCTCATCCAGCGAGGCGTACTCAGCTGCACCTCATCCAGTGAGGTGTACTCAGGGTGGGTCCTACACATGAAGGCAGCCAGGCTGTACTTAAGAGCAAGCATCCTCTCCACTAGGAGGGAGGGCTCTACAGCTGCTGTGTCAGCACTGATGATGCCGATGCCAGTTCCTTTGGCGGGGGACTCCACAAGTGTTATAGCCACGGGAGCCCAGCACCAAACCTCCGAGATCTCTAGAGGATTCCTCCTGTCAGGGCAGTTTGGAAAGCTGCTTCTGAACTTCATCAATGGAGTTGCTTTGAGGGTTCCAGCGCCAATGACCAGGGGTTTTCCCTCTGGTATCAGCATTGACCTTTGATGCTGACTCAGACGGAGGCGCTTCCGGGGGCTTTCCTTGTCAAAGGAGATCTTCAAGTCCAATGTCCCGTGACCTTTCAGAGGTCGCCCAGTCGCCTTTCGGAGCTGGTGTCTCAGACACGGCCTTCAAGGGCATCAAAGCAGAGGTCGATGCTGGGGACGGTGTCAGGGCCTTGGAACCGAATGATTCCTGCTGCTTTCTCGGTTCCTGAGCCCCTTGCGTGTCATCTGCAAGCAAAGTGGGCAAGTCAAAGGCTCGTGGTTGGCCCCGAGTCACTGAAGGCACAAACTTTGGCGGTTGGTGATCGAGATGGTCCAATCACACTGAGTGAACCTTTTAAAACCACTGGTTGGCTTTGACATGGTTGGGAAGATGGCTCCCACCAAGTCAAAGGACTCCAATGTCCTCAACAACCAGGGGTGCGCAAGAAAACCCCCGCCCACCAAAAAAGAACAGAGAACCCAAAAAACATGGTGCTGAAGCACAGACAGTCATCAGGATCAACAAAGGCAGGAAGGCCGATGCAAATCGAGACAAGACAGTACCGGAATGGCAAAAAACGATGGTAAAAAAATCTACTTATCTCCAGGATTCAGACGGATGTCCTAAGAGCTCCGAGAAAAAAAAAGAAGACTGAGGTAAGATGGTGCCTTTGGGTAGGAAGACCAGCACGCTTGCGTGCAGTACATTCCAAAAGCGTCCTTTGGAAGGTGGGAAGTGTTCCCGCATGAGCACCGTTGGTGACATCACCTATATGTGAGGACTGAATTCCTGCTTGGTCCTGGAGAATGCCCTCACTCTGCTCTGTAACTATCCGGATAGTGCCAGAAGGAATTTTTGGTGGCATTATCCATATAATATTGACCTATTTGACTCCTAATTATTAACAGTAAATGATTATTTTCAGAGCACATAGCAGATGTATTTTGCAACTGTCTGCATTTGTGTAAAAGACTTAGGTATCTTTGACCTTTGGACTTTATACTAATTTTCAAAGTGAAAGCAAATATATAATTGCATTACTTTTATTATCTGAGGCTTTGCTCAATGTGCTTTAGAAAACCGTAATTTTAATATACATTATTTTTACAAAGCAATTTAGGTTTAAACCAAGGAAACCATTAGTACATAGGAAAAAAAATGCACACACATAATGAAGAGTAAACGATTATACCACGCATACAGCAGGACGAGATTATATCTTGAATGTCACATCTGAAGGCATAGACAGGCACAATTTAGTGAAAATAAATATTAGGTTATATACATCTCTACCCCAAAAAGTTGTAAAAACAGCTGCCAAACTTAGGAGGAGGAAAACTCCACTGTTGTAGATCTATCCCATTCTGCTTCTAAAAAGTTTCTAATTTACAATAACACCAGATATATTAACATAGGAAACTAAGCATGGAGTGTCATGTGTTCACATACTTGGGAATACATGGACAGATTTGTGTGCAGTGGTTTGCAATGCATGTGGTATATGTTTACTACTGGAATGCTGCCCTAAGAAACTTTCAGGGCTTCAAGTGACAACTCTTTCGAATCAAGTATTGCTGGAGCAATTTAAGTACTTGTACATGTCATAATTTTTGACAATTCCCTTTTTAATGTTTACATGCTATGCCAGGCCACATGGGCCCAAGAAAGAAGAAGAGGTGGTGGCAGCAGCCAGATAATGTCATTGGCATGTGGTGGTGGGGGGAGGGGGTTTCAGTGTTTTTCAGTTATGACTGGAAAATCTAAATTCCCCATTGGGAGTATTTTATCGGGGTTTTCTAGTTATAACCGAAAATCAGAAGCCCTATTTATATGACAAAAATTCCCATTTAAAAGCAAATGATCAATTTGTGCATTAAACATACCTTGAAAATGGTTACACTGTCGTGAAAATAGGATGTAAAAATCAATGCCTGATGCTTCTAATTTTATATTAGAAAATATGCACTGGAGAAAAATATACCATAATCCATATGTGAAGTACGGCCTCCAGTACATTTCCCCTCACAGCTTTTGTTTGGTTTTCCCAAAATAGTAACATGAAAGCAGCCTGATACTCCTTTGACTTCACTAGAACAGAAAAGGATGGTCCTAAGAACACAAACTGGATGCTGTAAAATCAAACACAACTGATCTAGAATGCCACATAGAGGGCAACACGCAGCCACTCTTCAGAGGGACTGCTGCTCTAGAATGAATACTGATCACCTGCCACAGCAGACTATGCATTCAAAACAGCATCTATTATTCCAAAAAAAGCAATCCCCTCATACTTTTAAAGGTGAAACCATGATAGCAGAAGCTGGGCTCTGAATCTGTCCTGTTTGTACAGTGACATCAGAAGTCAAACTTCCACTATTGCAATACAGTGTTCAAAATACAGCAAATGACAGACTGTTCAAACAGGAGCAGTTTTAAATCAAAGCCTTCTCTGAAAAGTGATTATAGGATTGATTTACAAGGTTACCAGTGAGGCAGACTCAAATTTAGATTTTATGCATGGTGTTCAAATGTTTGAGAATTTGGAGTGCAAATGTATTTGGCTGATCTGTTGCATCCTTTTAGTTCCACTCGGTCCTTGCGATTGACCTCGCATGGTGTATTGCAGGTACTGTTTTCCACAGATCCAGTTATCTATTACCCAAAGATGCCATTTTCAATGTTTTGTGCCAGAGCTGTGGAACAGTCTTCCAGAGGAGGTGCAGACAGATTTACATTGTCTACTGTTTCGGAAAGGAAAAAAAATATGGCTGTTCTATGAGGCATTTAGGGGAGCGAGTTGAGTTTCAGGAGTACTATGAGGGAGTTTGTTATATTGTCCTTTGCATTGTTATATATATTGTCTATGGCTTTTTACCTGTAAGTCGCTTTAGGTTCTTCATTGGCCATAAGAGGACAGAGCGGGCCCAACCATTAAGCAAATTAGGCAGCCACCTAGGGCAGAGAGGGAGCAGGGGGTCAAAGAGCAGGGATTTCAAAGCTAAACAATAGATTTTGACAGCTAGGGAGGTTTAAAGGTCTGGCTAGAGTGCCAAGAAATTGAACCAACTCTGGGGCCAGCCCTGTAAGCAGGATATCAAGTGCTAGTTCTACGAGTAAATAAATAAGATTCTTAAGAAGAAATGTCTGGTGATGCCCTGTTGCTTTGACTGAGAAATAAAATTACACAAACTATTGGAAGGGCATACTCCCAGAAATCTATAGATAGAAAGGCACAAAAAACATGATTTCAAAGCTAAATAATAGAATGCCTGAAAACTGGATTTTGACAGTGTTGCTTTAAATGCAATTATGCAAGGCATTTTTTTAAATAAACTGCAGGATATTTCCTAATGGTTTACTTTGCATTTCTAAGTGTCACATGATCAGGGAGTACAGTACATAGAATTGTTAATTATATTATTTAGATTACAAAAATCTTAACAGGCTACAGCACCACAGCAAACCAGAGCCTTATAAAATTGAGCAACTATTTCAAAGCCCACGAAGAAACAACCACAAAAAAAAGCTGTTAAAAACAAAAGGGTTGCAACATAATGGGAAGCCTAGTGTGTGTATATATTACAGCCAAATAATTGCCTATCAGTTCTCAGGGGATGAAACAAGAGGAAAACAAACTCTCTCTCAGGAGAAATAGCAATACTTCAGAAAGTACATGTGTGTTACCGACTTGAAATTATGTAGCCATTAAAGGGGCGATTCTCTGACTGTACGCATAAGCAAATGGTACCCACATACTCTGCTCTATGCAAGTGATGGCAAACTTCAGATGCTCGCCTGATAATTCACCTGTTTAAATTAGGTCAGCAAAATAGTAGGCACAACTCCCCGCATAAATGTATGTTCAGCAATGCTATTTAAAAAGATAGCACCACTTAGCTTACACATAAAAAGCCAGCTCTTTATCTTACCTGGCAACTACCACTGCTAAATATCAAAGATATGTTAAATACTTGTATGAAATGGTTAAAAGGAAAAGATTCTATAGCAGTGAGAAAATTATATAGGAATTTCTGCATTCACAGAACCACAGAAAACTAAGAGGTCAATATTAAGCAGAGTGGCCACCAAATAAGGATAAGATAACGAATTAGGAGCTCTTTCACTAAAGTACGCTGAGCAGTTAACACGCATTTTAACATGCAGTAACCATTAGCACACAACAACCACCGTCATTAGCATGGGCTACTGTGCATTATAAACCAGCATTATAAACCTGCAGGGCAGGTTATGGGTGGAGAGTAAGCAGGGACTGCACATTACAGTTAGCACATGGTATTTATTGCGCTGTCAATTTTGCAGTTAATGTGGGTGTAGTTGATGCCACCCCAAGAAGCAGTGTAAAGTTCACCTCTACTAACTGCATAAGAACTTAATGTGTGGTAAGAGGCTTTTTTGCAGTAAAATGAAGTCACTCACCTGTAGCCTGTGTGAGAACTCTCCCAGCTCCCGAGTATTTGGTTATGGGTAATGTATTGGCCATATCATCATTATTTTTGTATTTTTGACAATGATATTGAATGGGAAGTTCTTTCTGTTTGTCTTTAGGCAACCATTCCTGGGCAGCTTACTAAGACATTTCTCCAGTGGGTTTACATCTCTGCCATTGGGTTTGTCTTTTTTATTTGTTTATTGTTTTTTATGTATCAGCTTTATAATTTTATAATTTTGGTTGAAAAGCTTATTTGATGTATTTATATATGTAAATTAGTATAAGTTGTTTTATTTATTCTTAGAATATCTTATTTCTGTCCTTTTTCTTCCTTCGTTTAGACTATACCGTTTTACAGCGGAAAACCAAACTTGATGTGTTGTCTATGACCCTGATGCAGGCAAATGCTGAAACGTTGGGCTAGTTGAAATGGCAAAATTAGACCTTACTTGGTAATTATCTTTCCTTGCGTCCATCCAGTTGAGTCCCGTATGAGTGGGTTATCAACCTCTATCAGCAGCTGGGAACTGAGCACATCAGATTTCTGATGTCACAGTACAAGAGCTCCCTCCATAGGCTCCATAGATCAGTATCCTATTGACAAAGCAGACTCCAAGAGAGCATAGTAAGGTTACAAACATGGGCAATATTCACAATATACAAGCCAGAGGGCAAAACTAAGCTCCTCCAAAAACTTGTGTTGCAGAAAAGAAAACCGTGAGAACTATTTACAAAATGAGAAGGCGGCAATAAGCCAGGGTCATACTTGCTATAAAGTAAAGAAAATGTCCAACAGGACTTCCCGGTGTACAGTGATGTTCTTCTTAAGGAAGCCTTCCTGGGACAAACAGC
Organism: Ichthyophis bannanicus; assembly: GCA_033557465.1. Lineage (NCBI taxonomy): Eukaryota > Metazoa > Chordata > Amphibia > Gymnophiona > Ichthyophiidae > Ichthyophis > Ichthyophis bannanicus. The sequence goes on along the minus strand of CM066034.1, from coordinate 556,316,538 downwards.
TGGGCTCGTCCAGTGCTCCTAAGAATTAAAAAACAGAATGTCATTACGAACAGGGGGTGTCCTGAACTCGACTGGATGGACTCAAGGAAAGACAATTAGCAGGTAAGGTCTAATTTTGTCCTTCTTATCATCCCTCAAGTTAGTCCAGTACAAGAGGGATGTACCAGAGCAGTAACTAATCTTGGGAGGGGCCCACGAGTCTGGCCTGAAGTACTGAAGTCCCAAAACGCATATCATTCAAGGCTTGCACATCCAGACAGTAATGATGCATAAAGGTATGCAAGGACAACCAAGTGGCCGCCCTGCAAACATCAGCCGGCGGAAATAGGCTAAACTCCGCCCATGAGGCCTATTGAGATCTCGTCAAATGTGCCTTCAGAGCAGCTGGGACCAGCCTACTCTTTAGCACAAAGGCAGAGGTGATTGCCTCCTTGATCCACTGGGCAATGGAAGCCTTGGAAACCACTTCACCCTTGTGCGGCTCCCCCAAACAAAACAAAGAGATGATCAGACTTAAAGAAGGACTCCATTCTCTTAAGGTGCCGACGCAAGGTCCTGCGCAAGTCCAAATAGTGCAGCTGCTGATCCTCCTCTGTATCCTGCAAACCATGAAAAGATCTGAAGGGTCACAGCCTGATTGAGATGAAAACGCAACATTACCTTCAATAAAAAGGACAAAGCCAGTCCCAATACCACTTTTTCATTAGAAACGACTCACTAAAAGATAGAAGTTGAAGCTCTGAAATTCGACGAGCCAAACAGATTGCCACCAAGAAAACTGCCTTCAAGGTAAGGAACTTCAAGGAAGCTCTCGAGAGAGGCTCAAAAGGCAACTGTGTAGGAGTTGATAGCCTGTCAGGATGGCCGCACTTGCTTTACTGCCCTATGAAACCGGACCACATCTGAGTGAGCTGCCAGCGAGAATCCCTGTACACACCCACGGTAACCAGAGAGAGCTGCCACCTGGACTCTAAGGCCAACCCCTTGTCCAGCCCAGCCTGCAAGGCCAAAACATCTGGAAGAAAGGACAAAAAGGCCTGGAGCCTGTTGTCCCCACACCAGCTCTCAAACACTCTCCACATTATGACATCTCTGACATAAGCCAAGGACATTGAACGCTTACAGGCTTTTAAGAGAGTATCTACCACCGCCATCTAATAGACCTTCCGCTTCAGCCGTGCCCTTTCAAAAGCCAGGCCAAGAGCAAGAATCGATCCACTTGAGGCATCAGGATCTGCCCTTGCGAGAGCAGATTGATTCTGTTCATGAGACGCCAGGGACTGGTTATAAAAAAAAAAAAAACCTGTGGAGGTTAGCATGCCACGGATTTCGGGGCCAGCCCGGAGCTATGAGAACCGCTTTCTGGGATGGCCCTCTATGCGTTGAAGGAGGCATCTTATTAGGGGCCATGGAGGAAAGACATATGTCCTTCCGTCTGCTACCTCTGCGCCAGAGGATCAAAGCCCTTGGGCTCCCGATGTCTGCTGAAGAACCTGTTCACCATGGCATTGGAGGCGGAGGTCATGAGATCCATGAATGGCACACCCCATCGGCAGGTGATCTCGTGAAACATTGCCACAATTAGTTCCCATTCTCTTGGGTCTAGGTGGTGCCAACTGAGAAGATCTGCTTGAACATTCATCTTGCTAGCCATGTGAGCTAACAAAAGAGCCTCAAGGTTCTATTCCACAGCAAAAGAGGATGAATCTCTTCCGCCAACATCACTCTGCCTATGCCCCCCTGATGACTGATGCATGCTACTGTCATTGCATTGTCAGATAAGACCCTTATCGTTCTCCGATGAATCAGATGGAAGGAGGATTGTAGAGCTAGAAAGACTGTCCTCATTTCCAGGCAGTTGATAGACCGTGAGCTGTCCTTCTGGGACCAGAGTCCCTATGTCACCTGTGATACTCAATGCACTCCTCACCCCATGAGACTGACATCCATTGTCACTAAAACAAGTTCTATGGATCCAGTGGCATTCCAGCAGCATTCCCACCACAAGGTGCTCTGGCCGCAGCCACCAGAGAAGACTCTGTCTGGCATTAACCTTTAAAAAGGAGATAGAGCAGCTTTTAAACTAGATAATAGGGGGAAGCCAACAGTCGCCCAAGAGTGCATGGTTTGGAACAATGTATCCTTGAAGGATACTATCAAAAACAGAGAGGTGCCAAAAAAGAGTAAAGTAGCCCAAATGCCCTTGAGTATGGAGCAGACAGAGCTTAAAGATTCCAAATTACCCATGCCTACCAATAGCCAGATTAATATGAATAAAATACAGTCTCTAAAATGCGTGTATGCAAATGCAAGAAGTCTAAAAATTAAGATGGGAGAGTTAGAATATATAGCACTAAATGAGAGGTTAGATATGATTGGAATCTCAGAGATATGGTGGAAGGAGGACAACCAGTGGGACATTGTGATACCTAGGTACAAATTATATCATAATGATAGAGCTGATCAAATTGGTGGAGGGGCTGCGCTCTATGTTAGAGAGGGCATTGAATCAGAAAGGATTAAAGTTTTGCAGGAAACAAAATTTGCTTAGAATCTCTATGAATTGAAATTCCATGTAAAAAATGGGAAGGCTATGGCGGTGGGAGAGTACTATCGACCGCCTGGCCAGAATGAACAAATGGATGATGAAATGCTCAAAGAAATCAAGGAAGCTAACAAAAGTTACAGCGCAGTAATAATAATGGGTGACTTCAATTACCCTGGTATTGACTGGGTCAGTGTCACGGCAGGACATGCTAGGGAGATAAAGTTCCTAGATGAAATAAATGACTGCTTCTTGGAGCAGCTGGTTCATGAACCGACCAGAGGGGAAGCCATATTGGACCTAGTCCTTAGTGGAACACCAAATCTGGTGCAAGAGATAAGGGTGTTGGGGCCACTTGGCAATAGTGATCATAGCATGATCGCGTTTGATTTAATTAATGGAGGAGGGATGGTAAGGAAATCCACAGTACTACCTTTAAACTTTCGAAAGGGACTATGATAAAATGAGGAAAATAGTTAAGAAAAAACTAAAAGGAGCAGTTGCAGATGTTAAAGACTTACATCAAGCTTATGGGGTTGTTTAAAAATACTATCTTGGAAACCCAGACCAGCTGTATTCCACGCTTTAAGAAAAGTGGAAGGAAGTTGAAAAAACTGCCAGCATGATTTAAAGGTGAGGTCAAAGAGGCTGTTGTTGCCAAAAAAGCATCTTTCAGGAAATGGAAAAAAAAGCCAAATGACGAAAACTGGAAACAGCACAAGCACTGGCAAGTTAAATGCAAGGCATTGATAAGGTAAGCAAAGAGAGAATTTGAGAAGAAACTTGCTGTGAAAGCAAAAACATATAATAAAGACTTTTTCAAGTACATTCGTAGCAAAAAACCTGTGAGAGAGTCAGTTGGTCCATTGGAGTGGAGGAGTGGCCTAGTGGTTGGGGCAAGGTACTTCAGGCCGGAAGGTCGGGGGTACAAATCCCACTAGAGGACAGCAACCTTGGGCCGGAAGGACTGGGGTTTCTAGTCCCACAGGTGCTCCTTGTGGTCTTGGGCAAGCCACTTAACCCTCCATAGCCCACGTTCCCTGTAAAATAGTTATCTCCAAGTTATAATGCCCCGTTCAATGTAATTTCAGTTTGTTCAATGTAAACTGCAATGCAGAAAGAGTAGTTACTCACCTGTAACAGGTGTTCTCCAGGAGCAGCTGGAATCAGTCCTCACATATAGGTGTCATTGACGCAGATGAAGCCCCCAGCGGAGCATTTCCCCAGCTTTCTATGAAAGCCTTTGGGAATGCAGGCACGCATGCGTGGTTCCCTTCCCGCCTAAAGGTGCCATCTTACCTCAGTCAAATGACATAGCTAAGAACAGCACACAAAAATGAAAAATAAACTATATACAACTGCAACTCCAAGGGGAGGAGGGAGGGTTGTGAGGACTGATTCCTGCTGCTCTTGGAGAACACCTGTTACAGGTGAGTAACTACTCTTTCTCCAGGACCAAGCAGGAAGTCAGTCCTCACATATTGGTGACTCCCTAGCTCTGGGCTACTGAGGAACCCAGGCTGAACAAGAGAATTCCCTCTAGTCTCAGCAGCAAAGAAAGGCTTTTCAAGAACACAATCTCCACCAGTAGCCCAACAGAGGGCAGGAGGGCAGGAATTGCCTAAACCTCAAAGAGATTCCGAACTACTGCTTGGCCAAAAGCACTGTCCCTACGGGACTCCCTCTCCAGACAGTAATGGGCCGCAAAAGTCTGGCTTGAAGACCAAGTTGTAGCCCTGCAGATGTCTACCAAGGGCACAGAGCGGAGATGAGCCACTGAGGCAGCCATCGCCCTGACACGGTGGGCCATGACCCGACCCTGCAAAGGAAGGTCAGCCGCCTTGTAAGCCCAGGTGATACAGTCAGCCACCCAAATGGACAAGGTACGCTTGGACACAGCCAACCCCAACTTATTAGAGTCAAAGGATACGAAGAGCTGAGTAGCCCTCCTATGCCCCTGCGTACGGTCAAAGTAGAAGGACAAGGCCCTCCTACAGTCAAGGGTATGCAGGACTGCTTCAGCCTGGCTTGCATGAAGCCTAGGGAAGAATGTTGGAAGAACAACCTCCTGATTGAGGTGGAAAGAGGAGACAGCCTTTGGGAGGAACTTTGGATGAGTCCTGAGGATTACCCTGTTCCTAAAAGTCCTGGTGTAAGGCCTATCACAGACCATGGCCTGAAGTTCACTTACTCGCCTAGCCGAGGTAAGGGCTATCAGGAAGAGTGTCTTCCAGGATAGGAAGCATAGTGGACAAGTAGCCATCGGCTCAAAAGGTGGGCGAGTCAGTTGCTGCAAGACCACTTTCAACTCCCACTCAGGGGCAGGAGGACGGATTGGAGGCTTGAGCAAAAGCAAGCCCCTGAGAAAGCGGGACACCAAGGGGTGACCTGACAGATAATGTCCCTCCACCAGTGAGTGGTGAGCTGCTAGAGCTGAGAGGTGGACCCGAACAGAATTGGACTTAAGTCCCTGATTGGACAAGTGCAGTAAGTACTGGAGCACTACTGGCACAGTACAGGAGAAAGGATCCTCTGTACTTAGCTGACACCACACAGAAAACCTTTGCATTTGAGAGCATAGGTTTTCCTAGTGGACTGTTTCCTAGAGGCGAGGAGAACCTCCTCAACTTCCTGAGGTAGGCCTCAGGGAGCCACAACTACCCTTGCAGCCTCCAGGCCATCAAATTGAGAGATTTGAGATTGGGGTGCAGAAGGGAACCCTGCTCCTGTGAGAGAAGGTCGGGTTGCAACCCCAGAGGCAGTGGAGGATCCACCGCCAGTTGAAGCAAAAGAAACCAAGGCTGTCTCGGCCACCTGGGAGCCACCAGCAGGACCGAGGCCTTGTCCTGAAGAATCTTGAAGAGAGTCCGGGCCACCAAGGACGTGGGAGGAAATGCATACAGGAGGCCCTGAGACCATGGAATCAGAAAAGCATCTGCCGCTATTCTCAGAGGATACGGCTGCCTGGAGCAGAACTTTGGCAGTTGGTTGTTCATTGGGCTGGCAAAGAGATCTACCAAAGGGAGACCCCATTTTAGGAAGAGCTTCTGAACTACTGAAGGATGCAGCTTCCACTCGTGGGGCTGCAGAATTCTGCTTAATCTGTCTACCAGGTAGTTGTCCTGGCCGGGAAGGTACACAGCCTTGAGGAGCATGTTGTGCTTGAGGGCAAATGAACAAAGGTCCTGAGCCTCCCGACAAAGGATTCTGGACCCAGTCCCGCCCTGTTTGTTCACATAAAACATGGCTACTTGGTTGTCTGTCTGAACGAGGACAGATTGATGAGCCAGGGTAGGAGAGAAAGCTTTGAGTGCTAATCGAATAGCTCTGAGTTCGAGGAGATTCATCTGCTGTGCAGCTTCCCAAGGAGACCACAGGCCCTGGGTGCACTTGCCCAGACAATGAGCCCCCCAGCCCTGCAGGGAGGCGTCTGTGGTCTGTACCACCGTGTACCCAAGAATCTGAAAAGGTACCCCCCCTTCCGTAGATTGGGTGGGTGCCGCCACCAGTTGAGGGAGTGCAGAAATGGTCTGGACACCCTTATCCAGTCTCTGAGGCTGCCTGTGGCCTGTGACCACTGAGTCCGAAGGCACCACTGTGCAGGCCTCATATGGAGCCTGGCATCGGGGGTCACATGTACCGTCAAAGCCATGTGGCCCAGCAGCCTTAAGCAGAGTCTGGCGGAGACCAGTGACCTGCTGAGAAACTGATTTGCCAAAGCCACCAACCTTTGGGCCCTGTCTTCTGGCAAGAAAGCCTTTGCCAGCAGAGAGTCCAGCCTTGCTCCTATGAACTCCAAGTTCTGGGAGGGGAGCAAAGTGGACTTTGCAAAGTTTATGACAAACCCCAGGCCTTAAAGAAGAGCAATAGTCCTGAGGGTGGCTTGTCTGGCCTCCTGGCACGTCTGACCCCTGATTAGCCAGTCGTCCAGATAGGGGAAGACAAAGATTCCCTGATTTCTCAGGTAGGCCGCCACCACTGCCAGGCATTTGGTAAAGACCCTGGGAGCGGAGGTGAGGCCAAAAGGCAGCACTCTGTACTGATAATGGTTTTCTCCCACAATGAACCTAAGGTACTTTCTGTGGTCTTTAGATCTAAGGAGCATAGCCAATCTCCCTGCTGGAGGTAGGGCAGAAGTGTTCCAAGAGTAAGCATCTTGAACTTTTCTTTCTCTAGGAACTTGTTGAGGTTCCTGAGGTCCAGAATGGGTCGAAGGCCACCAGTTCTTTTGGGTACCAGGAAATACCTGGAGTAGAATCCGTGACCTTGCAAGTGGGGAGGCACAGGCTCCACCGCCTTGTCCACCAACAGATCTTGAAGCTCTTGAAGGAGAAGGTCTGTGTACAGGGGAGGCCTTGGAGGTTCCCCTGGAAAGTATGGCGGAGGCAGTTGGTGAAAATGCAGTGCATAGCCCCTGTGGACTATGTCCAACACCCAACTGTCCCCGGTGATAAGGGGCCACTGGTGGGCAAAGAGGGCGAGGCGACCTCCTGTGCAGGGTTGGGAGAGCAGGGATGGAGAGGCTATGCTCAAGGAGTCAAAAACCCCCACCCTGCTGAGTGGGAGCAGGGGCCAGAGGCTTGGGGGTCCTCTGCCTACGGGGCCCATTACCCTGCCCCTTGGCTTGCTGACCCTGGGATGCAGCTTGCGCAGCCTGATATTGAGGGTACTGTTTGTAGGCAGTGCCCTTCCTCAGGTAAAAGGGCTTTTTACTTGAGCCCTTCTTTTTATGAGAAGGGGCAGAGGTCTTCCTAGACAACCTTGTCCATGTAAGGTGCTCTGTTTCGAGCTGAGTGGCCTTCTCGGTCATGGGCTTGCCAAAAAGGTTTTCACCTTGGCAAGGGACATCGACCAACTTGTCCTGAACCCATGGCTCGAGGTCCGATGACTGCAGCCATGCCTGGCGTCGAGCCGCAATGCCAGCTGCCGCAACTCGGGCCGAAGCCTCGAAGCCATCGTAGGCGGCGCGGGACATGAACTTCAAGCAGTCCCGAATCCCCGAGGACAAGGACTTAAATCTCTGCAAGGGTTCCCCGGAAAGACCAGCAGAGAACCCGGCCAACTCCTTGGCCAGGTCCCGTAAGTACATGCCCATGTACAGCTGGTACGACTGGACACGGCAAGCAAGCATCAAGCCCTGGAAGCACTTTCTACCAACGCCATCAAGGTTTCGGGCCTCCCTGCCAGGGGGCACCGCGGAGTGTATCTTCTGGCTCTTCAGACGATGCATGGCCGATTCCACAACCATAGAATGGTGTGGTAGCTGTGCCTTCTGAAAACCAGGGCTCTTTCTGAGTCGATAGATCGAGTCGACTCGCTTGCTCAGAACCGGCGCCAAGGCCGGTGCCTCCCACATACGGAAGAGGAGCCGTTCCAGCATCGGAGGAACTGGGACAGTAAAGGCCTCCTTCGGAGGAGAGTCATACTGCAGCGCCTCGAGCTCTTCAGCTCGAGGCTCTTCCTCAGGGTCCACCGGAAGAGCCAAGGCAGTGGCCATATCCTGGACGAACTCCGAGAACTGAGTATCCTCCAGAGGGGATCGACTCTGGGGCTCAGACTGTGGTGAGTCCGACAGGACGCACCGAGTCTTGAAAGTATCGGGGGGAGACTCCTCGTCCTCCATCTCCCAGGCGGACTCGTCCGAGGAGGAGTCAGGGTCCGACCCCGCGGGGCCCTGGAGCACCCGCCCCGACGCCGGAGGCACCGGCGTCGACGCCCTCGGTCCCGAACAGGAGATCGAGGGAGACCGCGACTGAGGTCGACTTCGAGCCACGATGGACTCGAGTATCGGCTCGGTCTCCGGGGTCGATTTTGAAGTCGATGTCCCGGTGGTCGGGGCAGATGCGCCAGACAGGCTGGCCATCAGTGCCCGATGCTGCTCCATGAAGGCAGACAGTCTGCTCTCCAAGGCTGTCATCCTGAGACTCAGCTCGGGAGACGCAGCAGCCACCGACTTGGGCCCCGGTGGCGCCGGGCCCGACGTCGGCTCCCTGGGAGGAGAGTCCTCAAGGACTATGGGGCTTACGTGTCAGGCAGACTCCGCCTCCATGCGAGGGACTTTGGCAGGCTTCTCTTGTTCCACGGGCCCAGGGCGACGGTCGGGGGTCTTAGACCTGGCCCTCGAGAAGCCAGGGACCTCCTCCACCGACGCCCTTGCGAGCCGCTTCTTCCTCTTCCATTCCCGGTCGGGGGACCCCCTGTCTGAGGAGCTTCGATGGCGCTCGGGATCGGAATCCTGAGATGTCGAGGCCTCAGACGAGGTCCGGGCCCGGCCGGAGGCTGAGTCCGAGAAAAGCCTTTCTTTTTGCTGCTGGCGACTTCAGAGTGCCTTGGAAGACATCTTCCCACATGGCCCGCACGACTTAGGGTTGTGATCAGGGCCGAGGCACCGAAGGCAGCAGTCGTGTGTGTCGGTGAGAGACATTAATTTCTTACAGCGATCACACTTTTTAAAACCACTGGAAGCCATCGGGGAAAAAAGAGTCCCCGCGAGGTCAAAGGACCGGCCTTCCAGGGAAAAAAGGCCGCGAACGCCAGCCATGAAGGGCAAAAACCGAAAAAGAAGAATCGGGCTCGATACCGGTGTACCGAACCCGGCGGGAGGGGAACTGGTGTCGAACCAGGAGAAAAAATAGCGATAATCGCCAAAAAAAAACAATTTTTATCCAGGATGACAGGACACACGTCCGGTGGGCTTCTCGGAAAAAAAGAGACTGAGGTAAGATGGCACCTTTAGGCGGGAAGGGAACCGCGCATGCGTGCCTGCATTCCCAAAGGCTTTTATAGAAAGCTGGGGAAATGCTCTGCTGGGGCTTCATCGGCGCTGATGACACCCGCTGGGGCTTCATCGGCGCCGATGACACCCATATGTGAGGATTGACTTCCTGCTTGGTCCTGGAGAATAGCGCAGTATATAAGAGAATGTAAATAAATAAATAAAAATAAAATTAGATGATAGAGGGGTTAAAGGGGCATTAAGAGGCGACAAGACAATAGCGGAGAGACTGAATGAATTCTTTGCTTCGGTCTTTACTGAGGAAGATATAGGGATGTTACCCATGACTGAAGTGGTATTTAAAGGTGCGGAAGAATTGAAGGAAATATCGATACATCAGGAAGATGTATTACAACTATTAGATAAACTGAAAAGTAGCAAATCACCTGGGCCAGATGATATACATCCAAGGGTGTTGAAAGAACTGAAATATGAGATTGCAGATCTGCTATTAGTAATCTATGAACTATCATTAAAATCATCTGTAATACCTGAAGATTGGAGGATGGCGAATGTAACACCAATTTTTAAAAAGGGTTCCAGGGGTGATCCGAGAAACTACAGACCGGTGAGCCTCACGTCAGTACCGGGAAAAATGGTAGAAACCATCATAAAGAACAAAATTGCTGAACATCTAGATAGTCATGGCTTAATGGGAGACAGCCAACATGGCTATAGACAAAGAAGATCTTGTCTTACTAATCTGTTATGTTTTTTTGAAGGTGTGAATAAACAGGTAGACAAAGGTGAGAAGGTTGATATAGTGTATTTGGACTTTCAGAAAGCCTTTGACAAGGTCCCTCATCAGAGACTTTTGGCAAAACTAAAGAGTCATGGGATAGGAGGCAGTGTACTATTGTGGATCAGGAACTGGTTAAAAGACAGAAAGCAGAGGGTAGGGTTAAATGGCCAATTTTCCCAATAGAGAAAGGTGAAAAGTGGTATACCCCAGGGATCTATGCTGGGTCCGCTGCTTTTTGACATATTCATAAATGACCTGAAAAAGGGAATAACGAGTGAGGTTATCAAATTTGCAGATGACACAAAACTATTTAAAGTTGTTAAAACCCATGAGGATTGTGGAAATTTGCAAGAGGATCTTGATAAATTGGAAGACTGGGCATCCAAATGGCAGATGAAATTTAATGTGGACAAGTGCAAATTTATGCACCTAGGGAAGAACAATCCAAACTATGGTTACACGATGCAAGGTTCCACATTAGGAACTACCAACCAGGAAAAAGATTTAAGCATCATTATGGATAACATGTTAAAACCCTTTGCCCAGTGTGCAGCGGCGGCCAAGAGAGCAAATAGAATGCTAGGTATTATAAGGAAAGGAATGGAAAATAAAACAAAGGATATTATAATGCCTCTGTATCGTTCCATGGTGCAACCGCACCTTGAATATTGTGTGCAATTCTGGTCGCCGTATCTTTAAAAAGATATAGCGTTATTAGAAAAGGTTCAGAGAAGAGGTACCAAAATGGTAAAGGGGATGGAAGGATACCCCTATGAAGAAAGGCTAAAATGGTTAGGACTCTTTAACTTGGAAAAGAGACGGCTAAGGAGAGATACGATAGAAGTCTATAAATTGATTGATTTTTTATGTTATCAGAATATAGGAAGACTAGGGGACATGTAATGAAGCTACAGGGTAAACTATTTAAGACTAATATAAGAAAATATTTTTTCACTCAACGTGTAATCAAACTCTGGAATTTGTTACCGGAGGATTAGTAAAGGCTGTTAGTGTAGCTGGGTTTAAAAAGGTTTGGACAAGTTCCTGGAGTAAAGTTCCATAAACCATTATTAAAAAGGGACCCAGAATATCACTGCTTGACCCAATACAAGCATTGTGTAACCTGTGTCTTTTGGTGAAACTGCTAGGTACGTATGACCTAGATTGGCCACTGTTGGAAACAGGATACTGGGCTTGATGGACCTTGGTCTGACCCAGTATGGCATATCTTATGTTCTTATCTTCTTATGACCAGCGGGCAGACCAGATTCTTTTAAAGTGGGTGTAGCTGTGGGGATCAATGGAGAGCAGAGCCTGCTGAAAAGTTCGCCACCATGGAGCCCAAGAGCTGAAGAGAGTACTATGACAAAGGTGCCATCATGCTAAGGAAAGACTGTATCTGAGCTTGAATCTTCTGCACCCGCTCTTCTGGGAGGAAAACAAGTCCCACATTGCTGTTGAAGCGGGCTCCCTGCACCAGATTAATCTTGCTCTTTGTCAAAATGACCACCCAACCGAGGCTGCAGAAGAATTCCATCACTCGCTGGGTAGCAGAGGTGCTTTCGCTCTTGGATTTGCTCTGATCAACCAATTGTTGAGATATGGATGAACCAACACACCCAGTACAAGCCGTGGATAGCAAAGGAAGAATTTATTTTAATGATCGATTCCAGCCATTGGCCCAATACTGGCCATGTTTCGTTGTGCCTTCCTCAGGGGCTATTATGGCAAAAAAAAGTACAAATACAATAATAAAAACATATATATTAGAAAACTAATAAAATATAAGAAAATTGTAACAATAAGGACTTAGAGAGTAAACTGGTCATCTTCTGTAATATCTATGGCCCTAATAACCCAGATGTTTCTTTATATGCGTGTTTAGCTTTGGATTTGGAACAGCTCCCCGAAGACCTGCTGGTGGTAGGCGGTGACTTCAACGGAGCCTTGGATCCGGTAATAGATACTTCAGGAGGGTGAGGTGCAGAGGTGTGAGGAGTAATTACCCACATCCTAGGCAGTTTTAAATGACAACTGTGTTTGGTTGACCCCTGGCATCTCCTGCACTCCTCAGAGGACTACTCCCATCGATCTAGGCCCATGGGTCTAGTGCCTGTAATGATTATTTGCTGACCTTGCAACAGCTCTTCTCGCAAGTTGAGGAAGCGCAGATTGATCCCGATGAAATCTCTGACCACTCTCCTGTCCAGGCTGATCTTGCTTGGCGAGTGCCGATTTCTAGCCAGCAGTCATGGTGGTTTCCCCTTGATCTATACAGGGATGAGCAATTTCAGATGTACTTACAGGAACAGTGGCAGTCCTATGCCATGATAATGCACAACATGCTGAGATACCATAACTCTTTTGGAGGCCGCGAAGGTTGTCCTCAAGGGAGACATTATAGCATGTGTGGCCAGGTGGCAATGCTTCCTTAATGCTTGAGTGGTCAGGCTGGAAAAACAGGTGGTTTCAGAATGCTGGAATTATACGCACCACCCTATACAACAGCATTTAAGGCACAGTTTTTGGAGGTGCAGGCTGCCCTTAATGAAACGCTACATCAGCGGACAAAGAAGTCCATGATGTATCACAAATATCATTTATATCGCTATGGTGATAAAATGGGTCCGCTACTAACCAAATGTCTCAAAGGGGGCAGGGGACTGCAGATAATAGCAGCTTTGCGGGATGGGATGGATAGACTCTACAAGGATTCTGCTGGGATAGTGTGCCTCTTCCAGACCTATCAGGCTCTTTACAAGAGAGAGGAGGTTTCTCCCACTAGGATTTCAGCCTATTTACAAGGCTTATCAGTACTGCCGCTAACAGACCAACAGGCAGCGGAGGAAGTACAGCGAGATATTCAGGGGTCTCAGTGTGCAAGACTCCAGGCTCTGACGGTTTCAGACTGAGTTTTAGAAATTTCTAAAAGATCTGGTGACACCATCCCTTGTGGAAATGTATCAGGACTCAGTCGAACGTGGCTAAATCACCTGGGGGTGGGGGTAACCGGGCCCATATCACCTTGCTTCCAAAACCCGGGAAGGATCCTCTACAGACTGCGTCTTATCAGCCAATGTCTCTAATTAACTTTGATCTGAAACTGCTAGCTAAAATCCTTGTAGACTGACTAGCACCTCTGCTATTCAGCCTGGTGCAGGATCTCAAGTGGGCTTTGTGCGCAGTCAGTCGATATGCATGTCGCAACCTCATTCCCTGTATAACAAGAAGAATACTGTTGTATATAGTTAAATAATTTATATGTACAAAGTTTTCCCCTATGCTGTATCCTGTTTGACTTCCTGTTACATGTAAACTCAGGACAGCCTGTTGCTATCTGTGAGTACTTTATGTTTACTGTAAACCGCGCTGATGATAAAAAGTGCGGTATATAAGAGCGTTAAATAAATAAATAAACCTACGGAAAATCATTATATCTCTTGAATGGGTCCACAAATACCAGATCTCGTCTTTATTAATCTGTTTCGACGCCAAGAAGACATTTGATCGGGTGGGGTGGCCATACCTATTTATGCTTCTACCTCTTTATGGCTTAGGGGGATAACTTTATTTGCACAGTGCACGTACTCTATGCAGAACCCACGACAGCTGTAGTGGCAAATGGGATGTTATCAGAGGCATTTCACTTGGGACGTGGGACAAGATGGGGGTGCCCCTTTTCCCCCCTACTTTTTGTGTTATCTTTAGATCCGCTGGTGCATAAGTTGGTGGCTTGTAAGAAGACACCTGGAGTACAGATTGGGCGGTTAGAATTCAAGATCTCGGCTTTCATGGATGACATGCTAGTTCACCTTACCTCCCCCCAAAGACACCTTTGCCCAGAGAATTAGCAGAGTTTGATATTTTTGGGGAGATTGCAATTCTCTGAATAAATCAGGTTAAGTCTGAAGCTTTAGATGTGTTGGGTCAATTGCGGGGGTCATGGGGTTACCCCTTCCCTTTGCAATGGGTGAATATAGCTTTTACATACCTGGGTATTCAACTACCTGGTGAACACCACCTCTTGTATAATCATAACTGTACCAGTGTGTTACAGTTGCTACAGGCCCAAAAGGAAGACTGGGCCCTCTTACCATCGTCTCTTCTAGGGTGGGTGGCTGTCTTCTATATTGTGCTATTTCCCAAATTGTTATTCATGTTGCAGATCCTTCCATGCTATCTTCTATGTAAAGACGTTCTTATGATTGACAGGCCTTGCAGGGGGTTTTTGTGGCAAGGGAAGAGGGTACGGAGACTATTGCAGCACCTGAAAGGCCTCTGGGAACAGGGGGAGGGGCTAGGGTTACCAGATCTTTTGCGCTATGCACAAGACTGTCAATTATGACATCTGGGTGACTTGTTAGGGTATTCTGAAACATTCACTCCCCTAGCGCTGGAGGGGGCCTTTCTTTCTCCACACTCTCTATTGGCAGTGCTACATATGGATACGACTATCACAATGCTTTGTGAAAAGCCTACTGATTCAACCTATAAGGGAAGTGTGGTTCCTGTGTTCTCACTGATGAGCCCTACCGATAGTTTTGAGCTGATTGCCTCTAAGAGGAAATTTGGAATTTTTGCCTGGAACAGAAACACAAGCGTTTCAAGACTGGGCCGCATGAGGGATATGGAATTTAGGGCACATTATGGATGAGTCAGGCTCCTGCAAACCTTTTCAGGCTCTAAAGGATGCATATGGATTATGAAATAAGCACTTTTTCACTTATTATCAATTATGCCATTATGTGGGATCTTAGCTGAAAGAATCTCTGGAGGCGGAGACAGCCGCTCGAATTTTGGAATTTTTTGAGCTGGGAGAGTCAAAGAATCTGTCTCCAGCCCCCAGGGACTTTTCAAGGGTTGAACAGAAGTGGGCAGAGAAATTGGGGATCTAAGTAGGCTCAAACACCGTCTTGGGAATGATACATCACATTTCGGGCTTTACTCAGACGACGAAGCTGTGAGAACTGCAATTCCAGGCAGTAAGTCGTGTCCATTTCTCCCCAAGGCGTGCACTGCAGTGTTGCTTGACACAGGATGGTAGTTGTCCTTGGTGCTCCACAACATTGGCAGTACTTGGCCACATGTGGTGGTCATGGGAGGCGATTCAGAGATACTGGCATAAGATCCAGAACTATATTAGCTTACTCGTCGGTCAAAGGGAAGGGTGGACAAGAGCCTTAGTGATATTCAATCAGCTCACCCCGGTCCATCTCAAGGGGCTCTGGACTCAGCTGCTGGTGCGAAAGGCATGTGTGGTAGGTAAACATCCCCTTCTCCGTCGGTGGCGGGAATCTGCGGTACACACAATCTGGGAATGGAAGAATTGCTTCCACCAACTGATGCTTTTGGAACACTTAGAATCTAAAGGATATGTTAAGAAACGGATCAATACAATGACACAAGCATGCGCAATGAACTCATGACTCTTTAGAGGGCCTGAATGGGAGGGGTGTCCCGGACCACAGGATAAATGTACTAATTAGAGAGAGTGCTACCAATTTAAGCTGATTGAATAGCTTTGATTGTTGAATGAGTGTGTGGGTCACTGCTAGGATAAGGATGGAGATGGGGAAGGGGAAGGGGAGGGGTGGACAGTAAAGGAGGAAAATACAAAAAAATTGTAAATATCTGTTGTTTTTGCAATTGAATTCTGGATGTGGTTTAAGTGTACCCACCACACCTGGGAATTTTCTCTTTTTGGTTCAATAAATAACACAGGTACACTACCAAAAAACTGCCTCCAGTTTTGCAACTGATTCCTATAGATTTTGGGGTGCTGAATCCAGGAAAAAAAGCCAAAATGTTCCATCACGTCACGTTTTCTTGCAAAATTAGATTTCTTACCCATATTAGGAATGTTCACATAATTTCTTTTTAGCCGACTGCAGTTTATTTTCTTGGCCCAAAATAGAGGTTGTAATGGTTAACTAACTAGAAACACTCCCTCATGATATTTTAGAGTGTTTTGTATTCATTTTATACATTAACAGGACAATTGGGAGGCGGGGGGCTAAATCCAGTACTCGTGCTGGCGCATGTTCTTTCCTGTTCGCCTCGCCTCGTTCGCTCGCTCGCTCAAACACGGTGGTTGTGACATGAACGTTCCTGTCAAATTTCAGTTTCTTGCAAGTTCATTATTACCTTTTGTTTGCTCAGTCGTAATCCAGCTTTATTCCGAAGTGGTTCACTACAGTTGTAGTTTGCAGTGCTGTGTATTTGTGATGGCTCACAGAGCCAGAGGTAGCGTCAACTCTCCGGACAGTTTTTGTTTTATTTGTGGGGAATATACCGTGAAAAAGCGTCAGAGGAACATTTCTGCATTTATTAAAAAAGTATATTTAGCCTATTTCGGTTTGAAGTTAGGCGATCAAGACAAACCGTGGGCTCCTCACAAAGTGTGCAAGACATGTGAGGAAGATCTACGCTTATGGATGAAAGGTAAAAAACAAGCATTTCGTTTCGGAATACCTATGATGTGGCGTGAACAAAGAGACCACAGCAGTGACTGCTATTTTTGCTCTTGCATTGTAAAGGGATACAACTTAAAAAATAAGAACGTAATAAGTTACCCCAACCTTCCCTCAGCAATTAGGCCTATGCCTCATAGCAACGAAGTACCTGTGCCTGAACCACCAAAATCTTTGGATCATATTTGTGTGGACGGTTCTGATCATGATGAGACTCATCAGATGGCTTTTCCCGATGAGTCCAGTACTTCCGAGTTTGAAACTGAACCAGATCCGAAACCTGAACTTTTCTCTCAAGCTGAATTGAATGATTTAGTCCGGGACTTAGGACTCCCAAAAGATGCTGCCCAACTGCTAGGTTCTCGGCTTAAACAGAAAAATCTATTGTCACCAGGAACAACTTTTTATTGGTACCGCAACCGCGAGACACAATTTTTGAAGTATTTCAGCAAAGAGGAAGATTTGGTATTTTGCAACGATATATACGGAGTGATGGAAAAGTTTAAACTCAAGTATGATCCTGCTGAATGGCGGCTGTTCATTGATTCGTCAAAAGACAGCATAAAAGGTGTTCTTCTTCATAATGGCAACACATTCGCTTCAGTTCCTATTGCTCACTCTGTTATTCTCCAAGAAAAATACGAGAATTTGGCCCTGATTCTTCAGAAGATTCGTTATGATGAGCATAAGTGGATGATTTGTGGAGACTTTAAAATTCTATCCATGCTATTAGGGCAGCAATCCGGTTTCACCAAATATCCCTGCTTCCTTTGCTTGTGGGATAGCCGGGCCCGCGACCTACACTGGGGGAAAAAAGACTGGCCAATTCGGGAGTATTTGAGACCCGGTGAGAAAAATGTTCTTCATGAGAGCTTGGTACCTCGTGATAAAATTCTATTACCACCTCTCCACATTAAGTTGGGTCTCATTAAGCAATTCATCAAGTCCCTTCCAAAAGATGGTGAGTGCTTTCGGTACCTTTGCTCAAAGTTCCCCCGACTTTCTGAAGCAAAGCTAAAGGAAGGAGTGTTTGTTGGCCCTGATATAAGGAAACTCATTTCAGATGGAGCATTCGCTAAACGATGTCTGAGAAGGAAAAAGAAGCCTGGGATTCCTTCAAGGATGTTGTTCTCAAATTCTTGGGGAACAGGCGGGATGAGAACTATAAGGATATTGTTGCCAGGATGCTCAATGCCTTCAAAGAACAAGGCTGTAACATGAGCCTGAAAGTCCATTTCTTGCACTCCCATGTGAACTACTTTCCCGAAAACCTGGGGGCGTACAGTGAAGAACAAGGTGAAAGGTTTCACCAGGACATCAAGGACGCAGAGAGAAGGTACCAAGGAAGATGGAACACCACTATGATGGCTGATTTCTGCTGGTTGCTGCTGCGGGAAACCCCAGATGAAAAATACGCCAAGCAGCGCACCAAGAGAAGCATTCGGGGAAGAAGAAACGGGCCCACCAGGAGATTGATTGACCCAAGAATGACTTTAAAATCTAAACTGTGTTGGCAAATATCGTGTTTTTACTAAACTTTGAAATAAAAATTTGCTAGTTATTACCACAGTGTCGGATCTCATTTATTAAAATTTTATTTTCACACCATCGGGTGTTTGTCTTCATGTATTGCAATGGTGCGGTTTGCGTTTTCTATTCTTACATACATACCTGTACAACATTTTTTGCACATTTCTTTGCTTTGCTTTGTGTCTAACCTCGCTCTTATATGCTCAATGTTTGTGCACATGTATGTGTCTGTTTTAAGTGCAGACAATTTTGCTACCATCACAGTGTGTTTTGTTGACATTACTCTATTCTTATGTGCTGCCTTGTTACAATTTTCTTTATTCTTATTTGAATAACTACTAAACAATTAGTATAAAGAATTCATCCAAGAAACGTTTATCTCGATCGCACTCAATCTGAAACGTTCACCTCAAACTGCTAACCCAATGTAGCAAAAAATCTGTACGTGATGGAGCAAATTGGTTACTAGATTTGGATTCAGCGCACCAAAAAACATAAAAATCAATCTAAACATTAGAGGCAGTTTAAAAAAATTTTTTTTTAGTGTACCTGTGTAATATTTAAATATAAACAAAAACATGCATTTCAATGTGCCTATTTAACGTCTAGTCAAGTATATGCAAATATGACTTTATAAAATAAAGTATAAACATGAAAATGTGTGTTTATGTTAAGGCATGATCACTTATACTAGCCTTAGGACTGGTGTAAATGACTATATCTACACTTTGCAAGTAGACGTGTAAATTAAGGAATGCTTGCACCGCCCATATTCCACCTCTGAGCAAGCCCACAATAAAAGTAGGTGCTTTGAAAATTTCCTCTTAGGCGTCTACTTTCACATGTAAAAGTAGTGTCCCTTCATAAAATTCCCCCCTATAAATGTGCATCTTCATCAGCAGCTCAGTCCTAATCTCTGGCAAAATTCCACCAAGGCTGCGATACTACTAAGAAGCTGTTACAACTATGCATTGCCAATAGTGTGCTAATTTACTTTCAACTAAGAGGTCAGGACAGATTTATACCGAGTCATAAACGGTAGCTCTGAACAGTTATTTCCCAAGGGGAATGACTAGCACAACAGATAAGGATCAGATATTGCAAAGGGAAGAACTTAGCACTATTTACTTAAACAATTTATATTCTGTACTATAATGTCAGTTTGTCATTTGTAGGTTTACACTCAATCTTTTCGCAGCATTTGTTTTGCTCAGTAATTTCTCTTTTGTGTACAATTCTATGCTGTGTTAAGGCTCATGTATATGCAATGGAGTGGGGATAATGAAGAACTTTTTGTAAGTTCCATGTAGCTTATTTTTGAGTGGATGTGAAATGCACTCCTCTATCTGACAATGTTGCTAAGAAAGTGATACTTTGCAGAAGCATGACTACTGACCATGGCCGTGGAAATAAGAGATTTATTTAGGAAGCATCAGCTGGCTCCTGTTATTCTAGCCCTCTCCGCTGCCAAGGAGGAGTAGAGTTCCTCAGTACATTCCCCCCAAAGGCTTAAAGGCAACAGTTAATCAAACAGGAAAAGGGGAAAAAGAGTGAGCAGTATATGCTTTGCACTGTCATACTGAGGTAGGCTATGGCCTAGCATGGCCTGCTACTATGAAAGGCCTGTAAGTTAGGCCTGGATCCTAACTCCCATTATAGCTAGAAAAGAACCAAAAATCTGTGAAAAATAAGAAAGCTGTTTTAAAATGCTTAATAAGAAGTTTTCATGAATGCATAAGTCTTCTATTATTCTCTTGTATGTGAAAGAACAGAAAAGTAACAGTATATGCATTCCAGAAGCCGAAGTTAACCTTGCAGTAGAGATGTAACGAGATTTAGAACTGTACCATTGTTCAAGCAATCCTAAAGGAGGGGGCCAGTTGCTAGGCTCCGGAGGGATTACTGATTGGGCAAATGAAGGGAATGTATAACCAATGAGAAGTTTGCATGTATCAAGTTGGAACCAATAGAAAATTCTCATGTATCAAACTGAAAAAGAGGTATAAAAAGTTATGTCTCTGTATAAACTTTCGCTCAGTACTTTTTGATGCTTTGACTGACTGGGCCTTGTGCACAATAAACTGACTTGGACCCTGTCAATCGACTCCTGGACTTATTCATTGACTGCACTTTGCTACAGCATATTCTTGGTGCGTTGGCCGGGAAGTGCGAGTGGTAAATGGTATTCAAGTGAATAATCCACGTAATTCGCCTTGAGGTTTGGCCCGGTTGGAACCGTGTCTGTCCGACCGCAGGGGAAACCTCAGGCGCCGCCGGCCCCTTTGTGCTGGAGAGGGTTCCGCCTGCCTCGGCGGGCCATCGGGTCCAGCTGGCCAACACCTCCGACCCAGGGGAGTCCAGGTTCCAACTCAGAAGCTGGTGAGGTATCGGGGACCGGATCCGGTGAGTAGACATTTTTGTGATTATATAGTCAGAAAGAACAGCCTGGGACAGCGTCTTGTGAGTGCGACAGATTTGGTAAATTTGGTATAGACTAACTGGGAAATCTGGGAAATCTCGCATGAGTATGCGCGAGACAAGGGAGCCTGATCACCTCCTATAAGGGCGGTCCTAGTAAGCTCCGCGTAAGGAAAGCAGAAGCTGAAACTATCGACCCTTCTTGTTTGTTTGGAATAGTCAGTTAGTCAGATAACCTGGGCACTTCAAATATTGAAATATGATATCTTGTGGAAATATGCTTGCGTGTGAGTGAGAGGTCTTGAAATACAGACCGAGCGAAAGCAGACTCCTAAGTAGCGCAGTTCCTGGCCGGGCGACCGCGCCCAGGTCGCGAACAGGAGGAAGCGAGTGGTGTTTGTCCCCCCCAGTGTTCTGTGGGCTGTACGGACCCCTTACCTACAGCCATACTACCTATCCTTATTGTTTGTTGTCTTGTACGTCATTACTTGTACGTAGGGACGTAGGGTACGTAACGTACCCAGGTACGTTGAGTACGTAGGTAGTAGTGTAGGCAGGTACGTTTACATTATGGGAGGGACGGAGTCCACGCAAACTCCGTTGGCATGTATGATCAAGAATTTCCGTAAAGGATTTTCGGGTGATCATGGTATTAAAATGACTTCATCCAGATTAAAAATGTTATGTTTTATGTTTATGTTTATGTTTTATTTCACTTGATAAAACCGCCTTTCATTGGCAGGCAAAGCGGTGTACAATAAAACCAAAAATTTTTTAAAAAGGCCAAGGCCAATAAAAAGAAAGGAAATACACTTTCTGGACAGAAAAGCAATAAAAACAGGAGAGACAAAGCTAACCATAAACAAAGACAAATCACAAAGAGAACACAGGATAATACAAATGGGATTCACACGAACGGGGAGGGGACATCAAACGCAAGGGAAAAGAGGTGGGTTTTGAGGTTTTGTTTAAACGTGGGGTGGTGAGGGTCCAGACAGAGTGAAGAGGGAAGGGAGTTCCAGAGGGCAGGGCCAGCGAAAAAGAAAGCAGAGGAACGAGTAGATTGTAAGTGGGCGCGGGAAGGGGAGGGAAGAGTGAGGCGGTTAAGATGGAAGGAGCGAGGGGTGTACCTGGGGGAGTGAAAGGAAAGAAGGTCCGTTAGGTATTGGGGGGTGCCTGTATGAAGAGCTTTATGAACCAGGATGAGCAGCTTGAAATGAGCACGGTGGGGAAAGGGCAACCAGTGAAGATGAAACAGTAGGGGTGTTATGTGATCACGTGGGGAGGAATTGGTGACTAAGCGTGCGGCAGTATTCTGAATACGTTGTAACCGGGACTGTTGCTTCTTGGAAAGACCGACGAAAAGTGAGTTTGCGAAGTCTACTCGGGACATGACCAGGGATAGTAACAAAGTGGTGAGAGCGGATGGGGATAGAAAGGGACGGCTGCACGGATTTGTCGAAGAAAAAAGAAAGAGGACTTGGTGATATGAGATACATGAGCCTGGAAAGAAAGGTCAGATTCGAAGTGAACCCCAAGATAACGAAAGGAAGAGACCAAGGGAACCGGGGAGCCAGAGAAGGAGGGGGCCAATGTGGGGGGAGGGTTGTTGTGAGAGAACCAGATAGCAACAGTCTTAGTGAGATTAAGGTGAAGGCAATTACGAGTCAACCAATCAGCCACAGTGGAAAGACAAGAATTAAGAGTAGAGAGATCAGGACAGGATGGGGAAGTGTGATGAAGTAGTAAAATGTCGTCAGCGTAGAGAAAAGCAGATATTCCAGATTGTTGAATTAAGAGGGCTAGGGGGGCTAAGAAAAGGTTAAAAAGGAGGGGAGCCAGGAAAGGGAGTGGCCCGCATTAGCTGCTTCATGGCCCCGAGAGAGCACCTTTGATTTTGAGACAGTTTTACGAATTCATCAGCTTAAACTGAGAGTGTACCCCGATCAGTTCCCCTATATAGATTCCTGGTTAAGTGTATGCGAACAGCAGCCCTCATGGATGAAGCGCTGTTATGGGGAGCATGTAAAATATTTGTAGCTACTACTAGGGGAACCACCAAAGCTAAGGAAGAGAAGCCACTAGTATATTCTGACCCAGAGTCCTCAGATATTTTTGATAATTTACCCTGGCACCGACAGAAATTAGTCCCCACAACTTGAAGTAGAGCCCGATGAGGAGCTCCAGAAAATACCGAAGCAACAGCCTAAGAAGCGCCCTACCCCGAGTGAAAGTTCCGGGTCAGGCCCAAGTACAGCAGGGGGACTTGAGTCTTCTGATGAGACAAAGCGGAGGCTCTCCTGCCAGTTCAGGGTCACCCACTAAGGAAACTGGTGCCCGGGAGCCTTATGAGTTAAGAAGCGTAACTCCCAAGAAGAAGGAGAAAGCAGGGCACCTAATGCCATTACGCCAAGTGCCTGGAATTCCTGTTTTAAATGATCAGGGCCAAATGGCGCCAGGACCAACCAGCTTAGTTTATGTACCCTTTTCTACCACAGATTTATTAAACTGGAAAACGCATTATGCTTCCTATACAGCCAAGCCTCAGGAATTAACAGAATTAATGTCTAGTATTATGCAAACCCATCAGCCTACCTGGGCCGAATGTCGCCAGCTCCTGTCCACCCTTTTCACCGCTGAGGAGCGAGGCTGGATCGGGCAAGCAGCCCTCCGGTGGTTAGAAGAGAACCCTGTAAAGAGGGGGGCAGTAAATCCCCCACAAGCCGCAGCTGCAGAATATCCCAACGAAGATCCCGGGTGGGACCCGAATGATGAAAGGGGGGCGGCGGCCCTAACCAGATTTCGCCAGGCCTTAGTGCAGGGCCTGAAGAAGGGAGGCCAGAGAGCCATGAATATTGGAAAAGTATCAGAAGTTCTCCAGGGTCCAGATGAGAGCCCAGCAGCTTTTTATAAGCGGTTGTCTGAAGCTTATAGACTTTACACCCCATATGATCCCGCTGCTCAGGAAAATTTACGCATGGTAAATGCGGCTTTTGTTAGTCAGTCCCAGAGAGACATAAAACGAAAATTGCAGAAATTAGATGGATTTGCGGGCATGAACACAGCTCAGTTAATGGAAGTCGCTCAGAAAGTATCTGTGAATCGTGAGAATGAACGAGACAAAGAAAGTGAACGAAAGATGAAGAAGAAGGCAGATCTTCTTGCTGCTGCTATAACCGAACGACGTGGAGGAAGTATTCCTAATCAAAGGACCAGAGGACGTGGAAGAGGCCGTGGAAGCGAAAGGCCTCCATTAGGTGCAAATCAGTGCGCCTACTGCAAGGAAGAAGGACATTGGAGGAATGAGTGCCCGCATCCGGACTCCGCCCCTGCGAGGGGAGGAGGGAGTCCCTGGAGGCCAGGAGGAAGATTTCGAAGGAGAGGAGGAATGAATCGAACGCAGTTCCAACAGGAGAGGGAAGAAGCCATTGAGGGAGTGGCAGTAGCAACGGGCTATGACCTGGATGACATAGATGAAGACTAGGCCAGACCGGGCTCCAAGTTCACCCTGGGTCCCCAGGAGCCTATGGTCAATTTAAAGATAGGGGACCAATATATGGAATTCATGGTAGATACAGGAGCAGAACATTCAGTAGTAGCCAAGCCAGTAGCTCCACTGTCCTCACGATCTGTCACTATTATAGGAGCCACTGGAAATAAAGCCACAAAACCATTCTTGCAGAACCGCATGTGTGAACTAGGGGGACAGAAGATAACGCACCAGTTCTTATATATGCCTGAGTGCCCAATTCCACTACTGGGCCGAGACATGCTTGCCAAGCTCCAGGCCCAGATATCCTTTGCTGAAGGGGGAGAAATGAAAATGACTGTGAACCCAAAGCCTGCTGGATTGATGGTGCTGACTGTTCCCCGAGAAGAAGAATGGCGGTTCTATAGTGCACCTGCAATAAAGTCAACTAGTCCCTGTATACCTACCAACCTTATAGCCCCACCTGAAGTTTGGGCAGAAGATAATCCACCTGGCCTAGGGAAGAACATAGCCCCTGTCATTGTCACCCTCAAGCCAGGAGTGGAACCAGTACATGTGAAGCAGTATCCTCTCCCTCGACCAGCCATAGAAGGAATTCATGGACATTTAATGAAACTGCTGAAGTACAGACTTCTCAAGGAATGCCAGTCACCATGGAACACTCCCCTTCTCCCAGTAAAGAAGCCTGGGACAGGGGACTACCGCCCAGTACAAGATCTAAGGCGAGTAAATGATGCAGTTGAAACTATACACCCAGTTGTACCA
The DNA here is from genome assembly GCA_033557465.1 of Ichthyophis bannanicus. Lineage (NCBI taxonomy): Eukaryota > Metazoa > Chordata > Amphibia > Gymnophiona > Ichthyophiidae > Ichthyophis > Ichthyophis bannanicus. Next base: position 556,291,803 of record CM066034.1, on the reverse strand, counting down.
AATCCTTACACTCTCTTGGGACTGATCCCCGCTGAGGCTACTCACTTCACTGTCCTGGACCTGAAAGACGCCTTTTTCTGTGTGCGCCTAGCACCCACCAGTCAACTTTTATTTGCTTTTGAATGGCAAGAACCCACAACAGGAAGGCGGGGTCAACTCATCTAGACTAGATTACCCCAAGGATTCAAGAATTCACCTATTCTCTTCAGCGCTGCTCTGAATCAAGATCTTTCAAGTTACCCAGTGGACCCAGAAAAAAGGGTTCTTCTTCAGTATGTAGATGACTTGCTCATAGCCACCAGCTCAGAAAGTGAATGCCTGCAAGCTACTAGTGAACCTTTGTACCTTCTTAAAGATGCCGGATACAAAGTTTCAAGAGCCAAAGCACAACTATGCCAAACTGAAGTCAAGTATCTAGGATTCCAGCTGTCCAGTGGGATCCGACGTTTAGGACCAGAACACAAAGAAGCTGTATGTAGTATCCCCACTCCAACCACTAGGAGGCAAGTAAGAGCCTTCCTAGGGGCAGCAGGATATTGTCGCATATGGATCCCCAACTTTGCCCTAATTGCAAAACCACTATACCAAGCCACCAGAGGAATGGAAAAATCCCCACTAGATTGGGGAGCTGAAGAAGATGAGCATTCCAAACTTTGAAAAAGGCCTTGATGTCATCTCCAGCGTTAGGTCTCCCAGATGTTCAGAAGCCTTTCCATCTCTTTGTCCATGAGTCACAAGGAAACGCATTGGGAGTATTGACCCAATCTCTTGGATCCTGGCAACGACCAGTAGCTTATCTGTCAAAACAATTGGATGTAGTTGCAAAAGGATGGCCCCCTTGTCTGAGAGCTGTTGCAGCAACGGCCCTCCTAGTGGGCGAAGCAGATAAACTCACACTAGGACAAACTCTTCAAGTCACTGTGCCACACTCTGTTCTGACTCTCATGGAACACAAAGGAAACTTCTGGCTAACCAATGCACGAATGTTAAAGTATCAAAGCATGTTGTGTGAAAACAATCGGATACAGTTGAAAGTTAGCCAAGCTTTGAACCCTGCTACATTGTTTCCAATTGGTCCTGGGCCACCTGATCATAATTGCTTAGAAACCATGGACACTGTATTTTCAAGTCGCCCTGATTTGACCGATGTCCCTCTAGAGGACCCAGAACGGACTTTCTTTGTAAATGGAAGCAGTCTGGTCATCAATGGACATCGTTGTGCTGGATATGCAGTGGTGACCCTAGATCTGGTAGTTGAGTCCTCAGCCCTGACCCCTGGAACTTCTGCACAGAAAGCTGAATTGATAGCCCTCACCAGAGCCTTGACATTAGGAGAAGGACTCCACATAAATGTGTACATAGATTCCAAATATGCTTTCACTACTTTGCACGCACACGGAGCCTTGTATAAAGAGCGAGGGTTGATCACTTCAGGGGGCAAAGACATTAGATATGGGCCCGAGATATTGATGTTATTAGATGCTGTATGGGCCCCCAAACAAGTGGCAGTCATGCACTACAGAGGTCATCAGGTAGGAGCAGGAGAAATTGCCCGAGGGAATAGATTTGCAGATGCCACAGCCCGAAAGGCAGCCACCACAGGACAAGTAAGGACCCAAGATACTGTAATGCAAGCAGCCCTATTCCCTGTGCCCCTTAGTTCCTGGGCACCCCAATATACTACACGAGAGTTAGACTATTATTGTGAGAAAGAGGGAGGAGTCTTAACAGAACAAGGTTGGATAGTGCTACCACCTCCAGAAGGTAGTCCACCTCCAGGTCCTACAGTCATCCCTGAAGCACTAGGATCAGCCTTTGTCCAAGCTTTCCACCAAGCCACACATTATGGGAAAACAGCCATGGAGAAAGCCCTCAGACCCCATTTCTGTATTTCATTGCTAGGATCTCTGACTGCCTCAGTGGCGCAGCAATGCCTGACATGTGCCAAGAATAACGCTAAGCAAGGTCCTGTTCCACCCCCAAGAATTCAGTCAGTAGGGGTGACCCCAATGAGTGATATACAGATAGACTTTGCTGAAATGCCCCATGCAAATGGATATCACTATATGTTAGTGTTAGTCTGCACATTTTCAGGGTGGGTAGAAGCCTACCCCACCCGAACTGAGAAAGCCCGAGAAGTCACTAGGGTATTGCTCCATGAGATCCTTCCCCGATTTGGAATACCATCAACTATAGGGTCAGATAATGGTCCGTCATTTGTATCTCAAGTGACCCAACAGTTAGCTCAAGCTTTGCAAATAAAATAGAAATTACACACTGCTTACAGACCCCAGAGTTCAGGGAAAGTAGAACGCATGAATAGAACCTTGAAAGCTCAGTTATCCAAGCTTTGCCAAGAAACACACCTGAAGTGGCTCCAAGTTCTACCCATAGCCCTTCTTAGGATACGTTCAGCTCTCACCAGATCCTTAGGAGTTTCCCCTTTTGAGATTTTGTATGGGCGACCTCCACCCATAGTACAGGGAATAAAGGGAGACATGAGACAGATAGGATCTGAAATAACAAGACAAGAACTATTAGCTTTAGGTTCTGTTTTGCAGAAACTCCAAACATGGGTGCAAGACCGACTACCCATCAACCTGACCGAACCTCTGCATCCCTTCAAGCCGGGAACGTCCGTGTGGGTGAAAGAGTGGAGAAAAACCCCACTGGCGCCGCATTGGAAGGGACCATATGTCGTCATCCTGTCAACACCCACCACAGTGAAAATTGCAGAATTCGAACCCTGGATCGACCACAGTCGAGTGAAGCCAGCAGCTACTCCTGATCCTGATCAATGGACGTCAGTGAATGATCCGGAGACTCCATTGCGACTTACCTTGCGGAAACAGCCAATTTTGTAGAGAAGTCTTCAGAGTCCACCAACGTCACGTGAAAGTGGCCATCGCAGCAGAAACAGAAGCAAGCTCAACGCAGATTCAACTTTCTTGTTAACTTCCAGAGACTGTAATCACCATGTTCTTCCACTATTGCCTTGTGGGAGTGGTGATCCTGGGAATCTTGGAAAAGACTTTTGCTCTACCCTCTTGTGCAGCTTGCATAACCACTACCCGAACAGGACAAAAGATTACTCAGACTTTGCTCTATCATTCTTACTATACTTGTACTGGTATAGTCAGCCGGTGTATTTATAATGGTACTGAATTGAATATTTGCAGAAAGGGGAAAAGTAAGACTTGTTACAACCCTCGACAGAATCCATCCTACTATACATTTGAGATACGCTGGAATGATGATGATGGAGCCATCCTGAATATAACAAAACCTCTCACCAATCCCACAAAACTATCACCCTGAACTTTGATGCTTGTGATGCAATCAACAGAAATGCTTACCACAGATGTGGGTCATGGGAGCGAGCATACTATTATGATGATAAGTACATGTGTCCAGAGGGAGCCTATGGATGGGGAAAATGTACTGGAAAGAGTACAGCAGCCACCATCTACACCACTTCATCTAAACATGATTACTTTTGCCCAAAATGGGAATGCGTATATTTTGCTACCTGGAAGAATGCACCAACGGGACGAGATGGAGATCATCGAAAAGGTAGCTTAACAAAGATTGGACTGTCAGAACCTAAGAAATGTCAGAAAGGAGCCTGTAATCCTCTCCAACTTTTCATAGCCAACCCCAGCCACTGGAAGCAAGGATACAAGTTTGGGTTGCGTATTGCAGGTGGCGGTATAGATCCTGGGACTATTTTATATCTGCGATTAAACACCAACACCCATGTATCCTCACCCTATCGTATACATCATTCTTTCTATGAAGCCATGAAATCAGAGTTTGAAATTCCTCCTGCCTCCCAGAACTTATTTCTTGAATTAGCAGGAGCAGTTGCTTCTAGTCTCCATGTCTCAGACTGTTTGTTTTGTGGAGGAACAACAATGGGTGACCAATGGCCTTGGGAGGCACAAGAACTGAACTATTCTGTTCCATACAATCAGACTAATTTACACAATACCACAAGTGAATGGGTATTGGATCACTCCATTGTGGGTAACTTATGTTTTTCACGCTATGGACCAATGTTTAATATGGAAGTGGGGCAGCTGGTCTGTCTCAATCAGAAGTTCTACAACAGTACCACTAAGAAGACATCTTGGTGGTCTGGCGTCAACACTACTGAACCTCCCAATCCTCTTGTTCAGTTCCCCAAACTTGCCAGTATTTGGACTAATTTAGCAGCATATAATTCTTGGCAAGCACCACCTGGACTGTACTGGATTTGCGGAACCCGAGCATATGCCAGACTTCCTCATCACTGGGGAGGTGCATGTGTATTGGGAACCATACGACCTTCCTTTTTCCTTCTGCCTAAATCCCAGGGAGAACAGCTGGGATATCCTGTGTACAGAAGTCGACAGCTGAAAGAGGCCTTGAAAATAGGCCAATGGAACAAATGGGATGGTGAAGAATGGCCACCGGAGAGAATCATCGCATACTATGGACCTGCTACTTGGGAGCAGGATGGGACTTGGGGATATCGTACCCCTGTTTATATGATTAATCGAATAATACATTTGCAAGCTGTTGTTGAAATAATAACCAATGAAACTAGTAAAGCACTAACCCTTCTAGCGAAGCAAAGTACACAAATGCGTACAGCCATTTATCAAAACCGTTTAGCTCTAGATTATTTGTTAGCAGCTGAAGGTGGAGTATGTGGGAAACTGAATCTAAGTAATTGTTGTTTACAGATTGATAATAATGGGCATGTAGTTGAAGATTTAGCCATCCAGATGAGAGAGCAGACATTTGTGCCTGTCCAGACATGGCACAGTTTAAAGATGGATGGGTGGTTTGGGTCATTGTTTTCTTGGATTGGTGGTCTGAAATCCCTTATGTTGATAGTCTTATTCATTTTAGCCATGTGCCTATTGCTCCCTTGTCTTTTACCCCTTTGCTTATGCATGATAACATCATCACTTGATAACACTTGATAGCGGAAGGCAGCTACGAAAGTATTAGCTATGTGGCGATATCACCCTATACCCCATAATGCTGATGTTGTTACACCAGTATAATGTGTTAATTGACTAATAATTGATTTAATTCTCACCCTTCCTCACTTGCGGGTGAGAATAATCAAAGGGGGGAATGAGGTAGGCTATGGCCTAGCATGGCCTGCTACTATGAAAGGCCTGTAAGTTAGGCCTGGATCCTAACTCCCATTATAGCTAGAAAAGAACCAAAAATCTGTGAAAAATAAGAAAGCTGTTTTAAAATGCTTAATAAGAAGTTTTCATGAATGCATAAGTCTTCTATTATTCTCTTGTATGTGAAAGAACAGAAAAGTAACAGTATATTGTGGCGCTCGTGCCCCTACCAGGCGGCCGCCTAGTAGGGACAGGTAGCCACCTCTTATCTTTTCCTAAGCTTGTAGTTGTGTGAGGAATAATGAGCCAAGTGGTTTATCAAAGCGCACAGGAATTTATTCAGCTTCCTTGATGGTAAGTGGATACAAATTCTTCAAGCACATTTATTCTCCAGACAAAAGAAAAACAACGGATAACTTCTCCCATAAACAAATGTCCAAAACAGAGTAACAGTGAACTCAACCATACAAGCTTCTGCCCCGGTCTTTTACTGTTTAAGATTTCTGCACATGAAGGAATATGCCCTTCTTTTTAAAACTCTTCAAACAGGCTGTCAGCTTATTCAAGGCCGTTGCAAACACCAACAGTTTCAGCTGTTCAGCCCCAACTAAGTTACTGCCGATAAGCTTCGAAGGAAAGACTCTTAGGCCCTTTTAATTATATGACTCCTTCTCTCCTTTCTTTCAGCTTCAGAACTACCTTCACACCTATAGTAGCGTTCTTAAGGTTCAACTGTTTCTGGCTTACACTAATTCACCTTAGTGCATGCATCACATTCCATCTCTGAAACACTGGAAGTTACATCACCCTCTTTAGCTTCAACCTCCATGCTCTCAGCTGAGCTGTAGCAGGGTTCTGCTTGGAAACGCTCAGGAACTTTCTGTTTTAAAGTTTTCAACAGGTCAAACAACCTCTCCCACTTTCTTGCCCTCCCTTCTCTGGGCAGGTCTCCTATGGGGTGTTCTTGTTTAACCTTCCTGGTGAAACATTTCTTTCTACGCTGTGTTATCTGGGGTACAACAGTTTCATCAGAGTCAGAACAGGAAACACACTTTGAAGGCCTTACTGCCTCCCCTCTCCTACCTTGGGGTCTTGGTGCCGTACACTCTTGGTTGGAACTTCGGCCAGTCAGGACTCCCTCTGCCTCAGAGTAGGGCAGAGACTTTTGGTAAAACGTTCCCGCTCTCTTGCCAGGGTAGGTGGTTCTCTCCCAAGAACCTTCCCTATGTCCTCTGTGGCTACTGTGCTGACTATTGTGGCTTCCTTTGTACCTTCTTTGGCTGCCTTTATAGCTGTTCCTTTCGCTGCTGCTCCCTTTGGCTGCAAAGCTCCTTTGTCCTTTGGCTACAGGGTTGTTCTCCCTGGACCTTCTGGAACTTGGACTGGAACCTGAGCTGCAACTCCCACCTGGACCTAGACTGCAACTCCGACAGCAACTGCCACTGCAACTGCAACTGTCTCTCCAACCGTGTCTCCCCCTGTATCTCCAACCGTGTCTATCTCTGGTGTTTGTTTGCTCCAATTTAAACATTGAGCAGGGCAACTCCCTTCCTGGCCCTGCCCATCTGTACCTCCCACTCCTATCTATGGTTGACCTGGAGTGTGGGCGTGGCTTACAACTAGGTCTGCCCTCTAGGTTTCTCTCCGGGCTTCTGCTGTGGACTATGTGATCCTGTGTACCCATCCCCCGCAAAGAGGAAAAATTCTTCTTCTCTTCACTTTTTCCTGGCTGGGCTGCACTCTCCTTACCACAATATGCATTCCAGAAGCCAAAGTTAATCTTGCAGTAGAAATGTAACGAGATTTAGAAATGTACCATTGTTCAAGCAATCCTAAAGGAGGGGGCCGGTTGCTAGGCTCCGGAGGGATTACTGATTGGACAAATGAAGGGAATGTATAACCACTGAGAAGTTTGCATGTATCAAGTTGAAACCAATAGAAAATTCTCATGTATCAAACTGAAAAAGAGGTATAAAAAGTTATGTCTCTGTATAAACTTTCGCTCAGTACCTTTTGATGCTTTGACTGACTGGGCCTTGTGCACAATAAACTGACTTGGACCCTGTCAATCGACTCCTGGACTTATTCATTGACTGCACTTTGCTACAGCAATACCTCAGCAGACCATCACAGAAGCAATCCTACCAGCTAGTCAGACTATGGATAGAGATACAAGGCCTTTGCATTCCTGGTTTCAAATTAGGAAAATTAAACTATCTTCTTGCGCAAGGGAACTACAGTTCCTTCATACTATAACTTATGATGTTATTTTGCACTTCCCTCACCCTGATGTTTATTTTTCAGTGAGACTTTGATGTGTAAATTAAATCAGCAGGAGTACAGGATTTTAGATGGGAAATCTCAAAAGAATCTCAAAAGCCTAAAGTTTTATTTACCCTGTCTTTCATTCCCCTCGCCTGTCCCCTTTTCAATATTGCAGACCAGAGCTAGAAGGAGGAAAATAATAGGGGTGCTTGGGCCTTCCCGTCTTGCTCAGTGTCTATTAATGATAGGAGGTCAGGAAGGAAAGGGGAGAATCATTCCTCATACCCATCCAAACACACTGCACCCTCTTACTCATACATCCCCACCCACTAAAACAGAGTACCCAGTCACTTATTGCCCATGCCGTGGCGCACACAGACAACTATCTATATAAATTCACTCCCTCACTCACCTGTCCCTATCCATTCACACATACTTGCACACAGACTCTAAATGTATACTTGTGGACATCTTCCCATCCTCTCTAATATATCACACTCAGTCATTCACTACCTGTGCAATCATGTACTCTTTCATTTACTACCCATGAAGTCACACACTCAGTCACCCATACACCCAAATCCACTCACTCACAGACACACATACAAAGTATACAAAGCATACAAAGACCTCAACTACACATTTGCAGACACCCCCACACTCCCACAGCCTCCATCTAAGGAAAAGTAGGTTGATCAGATGAGACTGTCTGTGATGCTTATGAAGCTTGGGAAGCTGTGTTGCAACATGAAATCAAATGTGTCTTGAGCAATATGACATCAGGGAAATTATTTTAGAAAACACAGATTTACCTATTTATATGTTACTAGCTCTTTAAGAAATACGATGAACATGTTGCTTATTATGCTTTTTGAGTAATATTTTGTACTGAACAACATAGTTATACTAGTTACACAGCCCACACAGCTGTTAACTTGACCCAAAGGACTTGAATTTATACTACATAGATTCCCATGTACTGTGGTAATGAGGCTTCTGACAAGTATAGAAAAAGGGCTGGTTTTAAAACTTTTTCTTCTGAGCTAAAGCATGGCTCAGGCAGGCATTCATTTAAATCAGCACCTAGAGAGCAAAGCCACATGATTGAGAGTGCTGAGTACAGACCAAACCCTGCCTCCATGGCAACACAGAGTGCAAATGAGAAACACCTGGGGGGATGGGGCAAGGAAACGGGTCTCACACTAAAACATTTAAGCTCTCAGGATCAAAGGCAGAGAGAGAGAGAAGCAGAGAGAGAAGCAGGGAGAGAAGCAGAGGAAGGAACAGAAGGAGCAGAGTCAAGACGGGAGTCTTGGACAAGGCAGACACGGGAGTCACGGCAGAGAGGCAAGAAGCCAAAGCCAAGAGAGTCCCGGCAGATTGGACAGTCTAGGAGAGAAAGATTGAGGAGTCTGACCAGAGGCTCTGGAGAATGGCAGAGGAAGTCTGAGCTTCGGCACAGAAGGCATTCTAACAGCAGCTCTTCTACCAGAGACAGCTGTACAGAATTTGCAAGCCCTTGTGAAGGTAGGAACCCAAACTCTGGGAGAATTGTAGAATACAGTTCAGATAGCAGTGAGGCTGCTGAGAATTCAGAAGGAGAGATTTATCCTTCTAGAAAGACCCAGAGATGTTTCAGGGTGAAACTGAAGACATGGAGATAGAGTTAACTGGATTGGAGCAGGATACAGAGTCTCTAATGGATTGCTCAACAGCTTATGTTTCATAATGGGAAAAGCTGAATTGCTAGCCAAAGAGAAAATTCAGAACTGTGATAAATGCTCTGAGGTTTTTGAATGCTGAAAGCAAAAGGAAAGGATTACAAATGTGTTTTACTTAACACTGTTTGAAGCATTAGTCCTGTATGCTGAAGACAGCTACTTGAGTTCATTATTGTTTCTGTTATACCTTGTTCATGTTCTAAAGAAGATTTACTTTGCTAAAGTCTGATGATACAAAAGAAAATTAATAAATTTCCTGTGAATTGCCTAAAACTACTCGGACTGTTTATTAACCACAACTAAAAAATTCCAGCAGCATTTGCTCTGGTAATAAGTCAGTTTAACAAGAACAGTTGGCAAGCAGTGCTCTTTACAGGCAACCGCCTAGACAGGGTGCAGCGCCACAGTACATAGGTTCCAAATCAGATGTAAATCATTTTTCATCAGTATGGAATGTTATATGTATTATATCATAGTTAATGGTTCAATTCCAACACAGTTCAATGTAATAATTACTGGTTCTTTGTTTTATGTAAACCGCCTTGATGCTGGAAAAACGTAGTTACTCACCTGTAACAGGTGTTCTCCAGGGACAGCAGGAATCAGTCCTTACTTAAGGGTGACGTCGGCATGGACGGAGCCCGTGCAGAGCAATTCCCCAGCTTTCACAGAAAGCCTTTGGGATTGCTGCCACGCATGCGTGGTCCTCTTCCCGCCCAAAGGTGCCATCTTGTTCAGTCAGGTCCCAGAGCTAGAGCCCTACTAAGCAGATGGCAAGGGAAAGACAAAAAATTGCAACTCTTCAGGGAATGTGGGAGGGTAGTGAGGACTGATTCCTGCTGTCCATGGAGAACACCTGTTAAAGGGTGAGTAACTACGTTTTCTCCAGGAACAAGCAGGAAGTCATTCCTCACTTATGGGACTCCCCAGCTACAGGCTACCGAACCTGTAAGCCAAAAAGCGCCTCTGTGAGGCCGTGAGCAGAAGCCGATGTCCGAAGGAAGCCTGAGTTCTCGGGTCCTCGGGGCAAGCTCTCGGTAGCCGCAGAAGAAGGGTCGGAGGGCAGGTTGCTTATACCCCAAACAAACTACGGAGTACACACTGGCCGAAGGCGCTGTCCCAGCAGGACTCCCTCTCCAGGTAGTAGTGTGAAGCAAAGGTATCGCTGAAAACCAGGTCACAGCTCGGTACATGTCCAGAGGCACGGAGCGCAGCAAAGCCACTGACGCTGCCTTGGCATGGACGACGTGTGCAGTGACCTGACAATCCAGTGGGGCGCCCGCCTTTACCTGTGCGAAGGCGATGAAGTCCGCAACCCAAATGGAGAGGGTGCGCTTGGTGACTGCCACCCCCAGGCAGTTGAGATAGTAGGCGATGAAGATCTGCAAAGACCTTGGGTGCGTTGCAGGTAGAAGGCGAGAGCCCTCTTGCAATCGAGTGTATGCAGGACCTCCGAGGCCCAGTCGGCATGAGGTCTCAGGAAGAATGTTGGCAAGACCACTTCCGGATTGAGATGGAAATCCGATACAACCTTCCGATACAACCCACTCTGTTCCTATAAACCCAGGTGTAGGAGGCCTCGGCCATGAGGGCTTGAAGTTCGCAGACTTGCCGCGCCGAGGTCAGTGCTACCAGGAAAATCACCTTCCAGGAAAGGTGCTGGAGCGAGCATGTCACCATCGGCTCGAAAGGCAGCCATGTCAGCTGCATGAGCACGATGTTCAGGTCCCATTTCACTGGTGGAGGCCGGATGTGGGGTCGGGAAAGCATGAAGCCCTGTATGAAGCAAGAGACCAGAAATTGACCCAAGGGGTGTTTGCCCTCAACAGGCAAGTGGTTGGCCGAGATGGTGCTCAAATGGACCCTGACTGAGTTAGACTTCAGTCCAACCTGCAAAAGGTGGAGAACCCAACAGGTGGTGCAGGAGAACGGGTCAATCTGGAGCTCGATCGAAAACCGCCGCCACTTCAGGGCATAGACTCGCCTCATCGAGTTCTTCCTCGATGCGAGGAGGGCGTCCTTGATCTCCACTGGAAGGTACAGCGGGGCTAAAGAGACCTGTTCAGCCGGCAGACTGTCAATGATAGTGAGACCAGGTTCGGGTGAAGCACCCGTCCCTCCTCCTGCGTCAGCAGACCAGGGGCACTGCCCAGGGGAACCAGAGGTTTCGACGAGAGCAGGAGTAGAAGCAGGAACCAAGGTTGTGGAGACCACACAGGAGACACGAGAATCACCGAGGCTCAGTCGCGCTGGACCTTGTGGAGGGTTCTCACCAGAAGAGGAGAAAATGCATACAGAAGCCCGGAGGTCCAGTTCAGGAGTAATGTATCCAGGGCCACCCTGCTCGGGTGTGGTGTCAGCCCACAGAAGCGGGAGAACTGCACGTTTGCCGGGCTGGCGAACAGATCCATAAATGGCGTCCTCCAGCGGTGGAACAGCTGGAGAACCACCTCCGGACTCAAATGCCACTTGTGCGGGCAGAGAAGCCTGCTGAGCCTGTCCGCAAGGACATTTTCTTGGCCTGGGAGGTAGACAGTTCTTAGGGTCATGCCCCGGAGCACTACGAAGGAACAGAGGAGGACTGCCTCCCGACAAAGGAGGCGGGAGCCCGTGCCCCCTCCTTGTTTATGTAGAACATCTCTACTCTGTTGTCGGTCTGCATGAGCACCGACCTGCCCTTCAGGTGGTACTCGAAGACCTTCAAGGCCAACCAGACCGCTCGAAGCTCGAGCAGGTTGATCTGCTGTCAAGATTCCTCGTGTGACCATCGCCCCTGGGCACAGAGTTGGCTGCAGTGGGCTCCCAAGCCCAAGAGCGAGGCATCCATTGTCAAGATGAGTTCGTGCAGACGAGTCTGGAAGGGCATGTCCCGGAGAAGGCTCTGGGGGTCCTGCCACCAGGCCAGGGACTCAACTAGGCTGCGACACACCCAGAGGGGCTCCCAGTGGTGGCCTGAGGCCTGGGCCTGGGCCCATTGCGCCCTGAGGCACCACTGGGCTGCTCGCATGGGAATGACATATACAGTCGAGGCCATGTGCCCCAGGAGGCGCAGCATGGCCCGTGCCGAGACTCTGGGCCGGCCTTGGACCTTGGCAGCGAGAGTGCGAAGCAGATCCGTGCACGCTCGAGGGAGAAAGGCGGTAGCACGTTCTGTGTCGAGAAGAGTGCGAATGAACTCCAGGGTCCTTACCGGTGTGAGGTGGGACTTGGCGTAGTTGATTAACAAACAGAGGCGCTCGAGGAGAACCGTGCGTGATGCCGAGAGATGGGCCTCCTCCTCCAAGGTGCCCGAGACAAGCCAATCATCCAAGTAAGAGTAGACGGTTATTTCCTGCAACCGGAGGTGGGCCGCAGCCACTGACAGGCACTTGATAAAGACTCAAGGAGCAGACGCGAGCCTGAAGAGGAGCACTCTGTACTGGAAGTGCTCTCCCTGCACCCTGAAACACAGGTACTTACCGTGCTTGGGGTGGACAGGAATGTGGGCATAAGTGTCTCTGAGATCCAAGGAGCATAGCCAATCGCCCTGCTGGAGGTAGGACAGCAAGACGCCAAGGAATAGCATTTTGAACTTCTCCCGCACCAGAAACTTGTTCAGATTCCTGAGGTCAAGGATGGGGGCGCAGGCCCCCCATCCTCTCCGGAACAAGAAAGAACCGGGAATAAAATCCCTGACCTCGGAAGTGCAGCGGAACCCTCTCGACTGCCTGTTGACCAAGGAGATTGTTCAGCTCTTGCTGTAAGCAAGCCTGGTGCAAGGGAAGCCAGATAGGCTTCGCCAGAGAGAAAGGAGGAGGGAGTCTGTCTAGACAAAGATGATACCCATCCTGGATCACCTGTAAGACCCAGGAGTCAGATATAATGGCCACCCATTCGGGGGCGAAAAAAGAAAGGCGTCCAACCATGGGCAGAAGCATCCCCAGGGGGGTGAGAGGCTATGCTTTCGGCGTCAAAACCCCGGGGCTGGCTGGGGTGGTGCCAGAGTCTGGGTCTTGGGCCCCTTGGGTAACCCTGAGCACCTCCTTTGCCCTTAGCACTGGTCATCGGCACAGGGGTAGGCAGGTATGGTGGGTATCCCTGGTAGGGGCAGCCCCTTCCTCTGGAAGAAAGGTCTTTTGGTATGCTGCTACTTCTGTGGAAGCGAGGAGGTTTTGCGAGAAAGACGGGTGCGAGCTACGAACTCCATCTCGATCTCAGCTGCCTTATCCTCCCATGGGTTTGCCGAACAGCTGTTTGCCAAGGCAGGGGACATCCAGGAGCTTCTCCTGGACCCACTGCTCCAGGTCCGAGGACAGGAGCCATGCCTGGCACCGGGCTCCAATGCCAGCACCCGCTACATGGGTGGAAGACTCAAAACTGTCATAAGCAGCGCGGAAAAGGTATTTCGAGCAGTCTGTGATTGACCTAAGGAGGGCCTGGAACCTGAGGAGGTACTCCCCACGGAAAAACCGCTGAGCTCCTTGGCAAGGTCACGAAGAAACATGCCCATATACAATTGGTACACCTGAATGTGGCACGCCTGGTAAGCCTTGCGCCCGAGGGCTTAGAGGGCACGGGATTCCCTACCAGGTGGGACTGAAGAGTGCAACTTTGGACTCTTCTGTTTCCGCATCACGGATTCGACTACCATGGAGGTGTGAGGAAGTTGGGTCTTCCGAAACCCCGGGCCGTGCTGGACCCTATACTTGGCATTCAGTCTTCTACTGACAATAGGGACTGAGGCGGGTGTTTCCCACATGCGGAGAAGCAGCCGGGACAGGACGGACTCGTAATGCAAGATGTCAAGTTCCTCCACCCTCGGCTTCTCCTTGGTCTGCACTGGCAAACTGAAGCCCTGAGCCATATCCCGCACAAATGCCAGGAAAGAGGTGTCCTCGGGTAGCGACCGCCTCTATGAGGCGGGCGGGGATGGGCAGAGGGTAGATCCCTATGAACACGGGTCTCCGGGACGGGTCCCCATCCGATTCCCAGCCCGAGAGGTCAGAGAAGGACTCGGAGTCAGTATGGTCCCCGCGCCGTGTGGCTGATGCCCGCTTGGAGCTGGAGGCACTGGCTCTGGAAGACCTCGCCCCCCGAGGAACTGGACGGCGAGCGAGACCAGTGCCGAGGACCCTCACGAGGACCGCGGCTCTCGGGGGTTTCCAAGGCAGTTTTTGGGACCCCAGCCTGGTAATCCTCGATCTCAGGGAGTGAGCCAGCCATACTGGGCAAAAACGCCTGGTGGGCAGTGAGGAAGGCAGAAACGCTGTGCTCCATTGCCAGCATACGGGACTCCCACTCGGGAGTGGGTCCCTGCGACGCTGACGCCGGGGTTACCGGGACTGGCGTGGAGGAGGAGAGGGGGTCCTCACCGGGACGACCCTCAGGAGACCGGGCTCCATCGCCAGAGGCCTCCCTGTCCGTACAAGGTACCTTTTGAGGCTGCTACTTGTCCGACCCTCGGGAACACCGGGAAGGGCTAAGAGAATGAGCGTGAGACCGCTCGCGCTTATCCGGAGCCTTCGACAGCGACATCAAAGTCTTCTTCTTTCACCGTTCCACCTCAGGTGAACCCTGATCAGAGTGACGCCTAGGGCGCAGGGTCACTGAGAGGGACCCTGCCAGCAGTGGATCGGTAGGGTGAGGTGCTACCGGGGATCCCGGGGCTGCATTGCGGAAAATGTCGTTGGACTACTGCTTATGGCTTAGCAAGGCCTTAGCGGACATTTTATTACAAAGTGAACAGAGCTCCAGGTTGTGGTCAGCCCCCAGACACCATAGACAGCAGTCGTGGGTGTCCGTGAAGGACATATTTTTGGAGCATCTGTCACTCTTCTTAAAACCAGTGGCCATGGGGGCAAAAAGGGTCCCTGTGAGGTCAAAAACCCTCGAGGCCAGCGGTCGGGGAAAAAAGGGCGCGAAAAGGGTCGTAAGAAAAACATCTAAAGAGAGACAAAAAAGGGGCCCCCTAGCCCACAGCCAAAGCAGGGGTGAAGGGGAGGGCGAAAGAGGACCAGTGCTACCGGAAAAAATGCCAAAAAGGCAGAAGATAAGAAAACATTATCCGAGGGATGAGGACATGCGTCCGAAGCGCTCCGTGGAAAAAGGAAGACTGAGCAAGATGGCACCTTTGGGCAGGTAAAGGATCACGCATGCGTGGCAGCAATCCCAAAGGCTTTCTGTGAAAGCTGGGGAATTGCTCCGTGCGGGCTCCGTTGGTGCCAACATTGCCCATAAGTGAGGACTGACTTCCTGCTTGTTCCTGGAGAAGGCGGTATATAACAGCACATAAAAAAATAAAAATAAATATAAATGTTTAACATTTAAAATTGGGTCACATAAGAAAACGTTTGTGAAGGTCACTTATTATGTACATTTTGCTGCAAAGAGGATGAAACAGCAGCCCTCTCCAATGGTGCCATTAGTTGCAAACGAGATACTTTGAGGGAAGTAAACGGCAGAGAGGGCCAAATCTCTTTCAGCTCTGGCAAGGTTGGCTCAAGGAGCTGTGGAACCCTGAGTCAACATTTGCTTTTGCATCCAAACTTGGGACAAATCTTGCAGCATGAGCTGTGCAAATGTCAGGGTTTGCAAGAATGACTCCACACCAGAGAGAGCCAATACTGTAGTTTAAATGCCATGGCTTACCCAATTTTTAGAGTTAAATTATTCCACAGCTCCTCCCCATCTATAAACAAGCTCTTTCTCAGCTTCCAGCCTTGCTGTCATGTTCTGCCTCCCTGTCTGTGCATGTTCATATTCTGCACCCTGCCTCCTGAGCTTCCTTCACTGCTCCAGCAAGTCCAACTGCAGCCAACAGAAAGAGCAAGCTGTGCAGGGAATCAGTCTAATCCTAAAGTGGAAATACAAATCCAGCCCTGAATGGCCACTAAGCTTGCTCTTGATTGGCAACTTCTGATTATGTACAATGACGAGAGGCAATGGTCTACACATCACAACAATCAAAGAAAAGCAGATCACAAAAAGGAGAGACTTAGAAATAAAAAGAATAATAAACTAAATGATAATAAGAATAAAATACTATTTTTAAAAATAAATAATGAAATTTATTACACCACAAATATGCATTACACCATAAAACCCAACATGGCCATTTTTTGACAAACCTCCATTAAGGGTTAAAAATATAAAAACAAAATACAAAAGAGCTCCATAACAAATATACACCCAACTGATGCTAAAATGATTTAATTGTTATAACTGATAGCGTAGTTACTCACCTCTAACAGGTGTTCTATGGGAACAAGCCGGAAGTCGACTCCTCACATATGGGTTACGTCGGCGCCGACGGAGCCCGCGCGGAGAAAATCCACAACTTTCAAAGAAAGCGTTTGGGAGCTGCCTCCACGCATGCGTGGTCCGCTTCCCGCCCAAAGAGGCTATCTTGCTCAGTCAAATGACACAGCTAAAGACGGCAAAGAATAAAAAACAGTAAAAACAGGAGGACTGCAACTCCAAGGGGAGGAGGGAGGGTTGTGAGGACTGATTCCTGCTGTCCCCGGAGAAAGCATAGTTACTCACCTGTAACAGGTGATCTCTGGGAACAGCAGGAATTTAGTCCTCACATATGGGTATTGTCGGTATCGTCGGAGCCTGCGCGGGAACGCTCCCCAGCGTCCAATTAGAAAGCTTTTGGGAGCATCCCACAGCACCTGCGTGCTGCCTTCCCGCCTTTCCCATCTGCCTCTCTCCAGTTGAGTTTAAATCTGAGACAAAGAGAGAGAGAGGGAAAGAGAAAGAGATAGATAGAGAGATACAACTCCTAGGGGAGGTGGGTGGGTTGTGAAGACTAAATTCCTGCTGTTCCTGGAGATCACCTGTTACAGGTGAGTATGCTTTCTCCAGGAACAAGCAGGAATGTAGTCCTCACATATGGGGACTCCCTAGCTTTAGATGCCAGGGAGAGACCCCAGAAGG
Organism: Ichthyophis bannanicus; assembly: GCA_033557465.1. Taxonomy (NCBI): domain Eukaryota; kingdom Metazoa; phylum Chordata; class Amphibia; order Gymnophiona; family Ichthyophiidae; genus Ichthyophis; species Ichthyophis bannanicus. The sequence continues at coordinate 556,274,774 of CM066034.1, read as the reverse complement.
TGTGTGTCCCTGTAAAAGGGCTCCACTTCCCCCATGGATCTCTGGCATCCAACCAGGGATGGTGGGTAGGAGTTGATTAGGTATGGAACAGGTGTTGGGGAACAGCCTGACCAAACAAGGCATCCCGGCGGGAGTCCTTGTCCAAGCAGTAATGGGCTGTGAAGGTATGAACCGAGGCCCAGGTGGCTGCTCGACAGATGTCATCGATAGACACAGAGTGTAGATGAGCCATTGAAGCTGCCATGGCTCTCACATTGTGAGCTGTGACATGGCCCTCCATAGGAAGATTCTTATTCTGATAAGCAAAGGAAATACACTGTGCAATCCAGCTGGACAGTGTTCTCTTGGAGACTGGAAGTCCCAAATGAGAAGGATCAAAAGCAACAAAGAGCTGAGAGGACTTTCTATGTTGCTGTGTTCTTTGCAAGTAAAAGGCTAAAGCTCTTTTACAGTCCAAAGTATGAAGATTCCTTTCTGCATTTGATGCATGAGGTCTTGGAAAAAACACAGGCAGGTAGACCGCTTGGTTAAGATGAAAAGGCGGGACCACCTTTGGCATAAAGTGTGGATGAGTCCTAAGGACTACCTTGTCATGATGGAACCTTGTATAAGGTGGATCAGCCACTAGTGCCTGCAACTCACTGATGCGATGTGCTAATGTGATTGCAATGAGAAAGATAACTTTCCAAGAAAGGAATTTCAATGAGGTAGTAGCTAAGGGTTCGAAAGGTGGCTTCATGAGCTGACCAAGAACCAGATTTAAGTCCCATGCCACCGGTGGTGGCCTAATGGGAGGCTTAGTTAGAAGAAGGCCTCTCATAAATCTTGCTATAAGAGGATGGGAGGAAATAGGTTGTCCATTTAGAGGCTTGAAAAAAGCTGAAATAGCACTCAAATGGACTCTTACTGTTAGTTTTAAGTCCTGCATTGGATAAATGAAGGAGATACTCCAGTAATGATTCCAGAGGTATCGCAAGGGGGTTAAGACCCTTCTGCGAACACCATATGGTAAACCTCTTCCACTTAAAAGCATAAGAGCATCTTGTGGAAGGCTTCCTGGAAGCATAAAGGACATCCTTTACTTGCTGAGGAAGATTAAGATCATGAAGATCTAGGCCTTCAGCAACCAAGCTCTGAGATGCAGAGACTGGGGATTGGGATGCCATAACATTCCGTCCTCCTGCAGATGAGCTCCCCACCCCATTGGTGAAGCATCTGTCGCAAGAGTTGCCTAGGGTAAAGGTTGTTGAAATGGGGACCCCAGCAACAGGTTCTGAGTGGACTGCCACCATTGGAGAGACAAAATAAGGCGATTTGTGTTTGCTATTTTGTCTGACAGGCACCCTGATGCCTGGGTCCATTGAGCGGTTAAAGTCCACTGGGCTGCTCTCATATGGAGGCGAGCATAAGGAACCACATGCATGATAGATGCCATGTGGCCTAGTAGCTGTAACATTTCTCGGGCAGTGAGATGAGATTTTAGCACTGCTTGAGAAGCTAACTGCAGCATGCAAAGGCAACAGGCCTGAGGAAAATAGGCCCTTGCTTTTTTGGTATCCAGCAAAGCTCCTATGAACTCTAGAGACTGAGTGGGAGTTAAACTGGATTTTAGGATGTTTATGACCAGACCCAAATACTGAAGGATACGCATTGTGCAAGATAGGGAAGTCCTGGCCTCTGACTCTGATGGGGCTCGAATGAGCCAGTCGTCTAAGTAGGGGAAGACGAATATCTCTAGAGTGCGGAGAAATGCTGCTATCACAGCCATGCATTTCGTGAACACTCTTGGAGCTGAGGCCAGGCCAAAAGGAAGCACCCTGTATTGGTAGTGCTTTCCTTGGAAAAGGAACCGAAGGAACTTTCTGTGAGATGGATGGATGAGAACATGAGTGTGCGCATCCTTGAGATCTAGAGAACAAAGCCAATCCTGACTGAAGGTATGGCAACAGAGTTCCCAGACAAATCATCTCGAATTTCTCTTTGAACAGGAATTTGTTCAATTCTCCGAGGTCTAAAATAGGTCTGTGTCCCCCTGTTTTCTTTGGGATAAGGAAACAGGGGGAGTAAAACTCCATACATTGTTGAAGAATGGGTACTTCTTCTATTGCCCCTTGGGCAAGAAGCATAGTGACCTCTTGATCTAACAGGTTGATGAGAGAGGTTTGAGAATTGAACTGTCTTACCATAGTGGGAGGGGGCATGGACAGAAAGTGAAGCTTGTACCCCTCTTTTATAATGGAGAGTGTCCAATGCTCTGCTGTTATTTGTCCCCACCTGGCACAACCTTCCTGGAATGGTGGAAGGCTCTGGTCCATTGAGGGCCAGGAAGGCTAAGTTCTCTAGATGGAAGGCAAAGGCCTTGTGGAGGCTGAGACTGCTGAGATGGTTGAGGCTTAGCAGTCTTTGCTTTCCTTTGTTTAGGTGGTTGCTGACCTTTCCGGGCAGGCTGACCTGCAGAACGTCCCTGCTGGGAATAAGAGGGATAAAACCCCTTCTTTTTTGAGAAGAATGGTTTTTTGAAAGATTTCTTTCTTGCAGGATCTGCTGTGGCTTTGGATAACCTATCCAAAGTGGAGTTGTCAGCATCCAACTCATTGGCTTTTTCTTGCCAATTTTTGCCAAATAGGATCTCACCTGTACAAGGGACATTACCCAGTTTGTCCTGCACCCAGAGCTCCAAACCAGATGCCTGGAGCCAGGCAATTCTACATGCACCTATGGCAATGGCAGAGGTTCTGCTTATGCACTCAAAACAGTCAAAAGCTGCACGATTGACAAACTTAGAAACATCCTGAGCATGTTTAACCAGTGTGAGAAAGTCCTGCCTCTTGTCATCAGGAAGGAGAGGACTTAAAATCTCCAAGTCTCCTGTGACTTCTTTAAGGAACATTCCCATATATAAAATATAGGAACTGATCCTGGCAGAAAGCATGGAAGCCTGGAAAGTACGACGTCCAAAGGCATCCAAGGTTCTACACTCACGTCCTGGAGGATTAGAGGTATGCCTCTTGGCACTCCTGATCCTTCTCATAGCTGATTCCACTACAATAGAGTGGTGAGGTAGCTGAGTTTTCTGGAAACTAGGACAAGGAGGGACTCGATACATGGTATCCAGTCTGCAAGAGTGAGGAGAGGTGGTAAGAGGTGTCTCCCATATTCTTAACATGAGATCATGTAAGATCTCATGGATAGGCAGAGTAGCTGCCTCCTTCGGAGCTTTGGGATATTGCGAAATCTCCAACTCCTTAGCTCTGGGCTCTGTTTCTGGAGCCACAGTAATGGACAGACCTCGAGCCACCTCTATGATAAAATCCTGAAAGGAGATATCTTCTGGAGGAGACATCCTACGTTTAGGGGACGAAGGCTCCTCCGGGAGAAGTATCCCAGTACCGGCAGAGCTGTCAGAATCTTCGGAGTCCTCCGAGGATTCGAAGTACCTCCTGTCCGGATGCTCTTGAAGAGCCCGAAACCCGTATCGACCGAAGTCGGTACCGGGGGGCATCGGTACCGGTGTATTGGCACCGGAAGGCATCGCATGACTGGGTGCCGGCAAAGCAGACACCGATGTCGATGCCATCGGTACCGGTACCGGTTGAACTGTCTGACGCGGTTCTGAGGGTGCTGATGCCGCAAGGAGAGCCGCCAGACTGCGTTCAATAGCCAGGAACCTCTGGTCTATCGACGCTGCCGATGCCTGGGTATCGGTACCGGAAGCAGCCGGTACCCCAGAGCATGGCACCAGTAGTTTTGCCGAGGTCGAGGCCTCGAGAACATCCTGGAGCTCCGATAATGCTTTGGAAGCCGAAGCCTTCCGCCGGGGCAATTTTGCCGGTACAGAACCCTCAAGGGCAACGCCAGAGGCATCTCAATGCTTGGAAGGAGATCTACCCTTTGAGGACCGGCTGGACTTATGTTTGGTTACCTGAGATCCATGGGAGGAAAACGAAGCCCTGGAAGACATCGAAGCCACAGAAGCTGCATCGGAGGGAAAAAGGGCGCTGAGCTTAGCAGCTCGGATTTGTCGACCCCTCTTCTACATCATGGCACAAGCCATACACTCGGAGATGGAGTGGTCAGGACCTAAACATTTGAGACACCACTCATGGGTGTCGGTGACGGAGATGGTACCGCCACACTTGGTGCACTTTTTGAAACCCGAAGCGGGTTTTTCGATGCTGGAGGAAATTTTGGGCCTAAGGCCCAAAATGGCACGTGCACCTGGGAAGAAAAGTTTGGAAAAAAATAGAATATATATATATATTTTTTTTTTTTTTAAAACAAAAGAAAAAAAGAGAACCGGCAGTACCGGTATAGCGTCGAGGAAGGCAGACGCGACCACAAAAAAGAGAATAAGGAAAAAATTTTCTGCGGTGACAGGAACAATGACCTGCTGGCTCCGTGGAAAACGAAGAACTGGAGAGAGGCAGTTGGGAAAGGCGGGAAGGCAGCACTCAGGCGCTGTAGGATGCTCCCAAAAGCTTTCTAATTGGACGCTGGGGAGTGTTTCCGCGCAGGCTCCATCGGTACCAACGATACCCATATGTGAGGACTACATTCCTGCTTGTTCCTGGAGATCACCTGTTACAGGTGAGTAACTACGATTTCTCTGGGAACAAGCAGGAAGTCAGTCCTTACATATGGGACTCCCCAGTTACAGGCTACCACGAACCCATAGTCAAAAAGAGGCTCCCTCATCAAAAGCCACGAGCAGCTGCAGCGGAAAAAACTCTCACTCTGAGAAGAAATAGCACTTCGGTAGCCTGAACACAGAAGGGTTGGAGGGCAGGAGTTGCCTAGACTTCAAAAAGGTTACGGAGTACGGCCTAGCCAAAAGCCCTGTCCCGTCGGGACTCCCTATCCAGGCAGTAAGGAGCTGCGAAGGTATGCACCGAAGACCAGGTGGCAACCCAGCAGATATCTGCCAGAGGAATGGAGGGCAAATGAGCCACGGAGGTTGCCATGGCCTGAATTTTGTAAGCCTTGACATGGCCCTCCAAAGGGAGTTTCGCTTCCTCATATGACCAGTCGATGCAGTCTGCCACCCACGTGGACAGTGTGCTCTTGGTCACCGCTTGCCACAGCTTGCTGGGGTCATAGGAGACGAAAACCTATGAAGCTTTCCAGTGGTCTTGGGTACACTGAATATAGAAAGATAAAGCCCTCCTACAGTCTAAGGAATGGAGGACGGCCTCAGCTCAACCGGCGTGCGGTCTGGGAAAGAAGGTAGGAAGGACTACCTCCTGATTGAGGTGGAAAGGAAACATTGCCTTCGGAAGAAACTTGGGGTGTGTGCAAAGCACCACCCTATTCTTGTAGAACCTGGTAAAAGGCCTCTCTGCCATGAGGGCCTGGAGCTCGCTCACTCTTTGGGCAGAGGTGAGAGCAATGAGGAACACCACCTTCCTTGAGAGGTAACGGAGTTGGCACGTAGCCATCAGTTCAAAAGGCGGCAGGGTGAGCCGTCCCAACACTACATTGAAATCCCATTCGGGCACCGTAGGGCAGACCGGGGGATTAGACAGGAGAAGACCCCAGAGGAATCGGGATACTGTCAGGTGTGCCGAGAGTGGCTTCCCGTCTATCGGATGATGGTTAGCCATGAGGGCACTGAGATGTACTCTGATGGAGTTGGATTTGAGCCCTGAGTCAAAGAGGTGGAGAAAGTATTTTAGTACCATGGCCACCGGAGAAAGGATAGGTTCCTTGAGCCGCACACCAGAGCGCAAACCTGTGCCACTTAAAAGCATATGCCCGCCTAGTAGATGTTCTGCGGGAAGCCAGCAGGACATCCTCCACCTCTCTCGGGAGTAGGAGCGGAGCTAGGGAGACCCTCTCAGCAGCCACGCCGTCAGTGATAGAGAGCTGGAGTTGTGGTGCAGAAGAGAGCCCACCTCCTGGGAGAGGATCCGTGAGCCTGTCCCCAGAGGGATACGAGTCTCCACCGCTAGCTGCAGAAGGAGCGGGAACCATGGTTGTCGGGGCCACCGTGGGGCTATCCATATGACTAAGGCTCTGTCGGAAGAATCTTGTACAGGGTCTTGGTGATCAGAGGTGTCGGGGGAAACACAGAGAGGAGGCCCCCCAACTACGATATCAGAAAGGCGTCGGCGGCCACCATGTTGGGATGTGGTTGATGGGAACAGAAACGGGGCAACTGGTAGTTGTCCGGGCTGGCGAAGAAGTCCAGCCTCGGGTACCCCCAGATCTGAAACAGCCTTCGGGCCACTTTGGGGTCCAGTTGCCATTCGTGCGGCTGGAGCAGTTTGCTGAGTCTGTCGGCTAGCCAATTGCTGTGGCCCAGTAGGTACACCGCCTTGAGGAGAATGCTGTGTTGGACTGAGAATGAGCACAGGTTCAGCACTTCTCGACAGAGGACATGGGATCCCGTGCCCCCCTGTTTGTTCACGTAGAACATAGCGACCTGGTTGTTGGTCTGGACTAGAATGGAGCTGTGGCTCAGGGATTTCCAGAACGACCTCAGGGCAAGACGGATCACACGCAGCTCCAACAGATTGATCTGTTGAGCACTCTCTTCTGAAGACCAGACTCCCTGGGTGCAGAACCCCTGGCAGTGGGCTCCCCAGACCAGCAGAAAGGCATCTGTGGTGAGGATCCTCGAGGGATGAGGGATCTGAAAAGCCATTCCCGCTTGCAAATAGCAGGGGGGACTGCCACCAGTTTAGGGACCATGCCAAGCGCACGGTGACTCTGATCTTGTCCTGGAGACGCCCCATCACCTGGGACCATTGGTCCCTGAGGCACCACTCTGTGGGATCCGCATGTGTAGATGGGCATCTGGGGTGACATGGACTATGGAGGCTATGTGCCCGAGGAGGCACAACAGGAGTCGTGCCGGAACCGAAAAGTGGCGCTGTACCCCCTTGCCAGTGCCATCAGCCTGTTGACTCTGTCTGTAGGCAGGAAGGCTTTAGTTGGGAGCGTACTGATCCTTGCCCCGATGAATTCCAGCTCCTGAGTTGGTCTCAGGCTGGACTTGGGGTAGTTTATCACAAAGCCCAAGTGCTGAAGGATCTGGATGGTGTGTGCTGTGGCCTGCTGCACCTCGGGTGCCGAGGTGCCCCGATGAGCCAGTCGTCGAGGTAGGGGAAGACAAAAATCCCCTAAAGCCTGATAAAGGTGGCTACTAACGCTAGGCACCATGAATACCCTGGGGGCCGAGGCAAGGCCGAAGGGCAGCACCCGGTACTGGAAGTGAAGGCCCCCCCCCACCACAAAACGTAGGAATTGTATGTGGTTTGGGTGGATTAGGATGTGTGTATAAGCATCCTTTAGGTCTAAGGCAGCAAAGTTCCAAGGGAGAGCATCCTGAACTTCTCCTGCACCAGGAATTTGTTGAGGTTGCGGAGGTCGAGGATGGGCCTGAGGCCTCCTGACCTTTTTGGCACAAGGAAGGAGGTAGAGTAGAACCCCTTGCTCATGAGATGATGGGGCACTGGTTCGACTGCTCTGCCCTCAAGAAGAGTCGACACTTCAAGAGAAGGTCCTGGTGGAGGGGAGTCCGGGAGGGCTCTCCCAGAAAGAAGTGCGGGGGCACCTCGACTAGGCAAAGGAGGTAACCCTCCTTGACCACTTGTAGAGCCCAGGCGTCGGTGGTGATGGTTCCCCTCCTGTGGGCGAACAGGGAGAGATGACCTCCTGTGGGCTGCCTGGCCTCGCTGGGGAGAGGGGCCTTGCTGTAAGAGTCAAAAGCTTCCCCTGGGTTGAGCCAGGGTTGAAACTTGGGGCTTAGGGACCTTCTGCTTATGGGGACCGTGCCCCTGCCCCTTGCCTTGCTGCCCCTGTTGGGGCACCAGGGAGGCCTGATAGGGAGGTAAGGTGCGGAGTTCCTCAGGTAGAAGGGCTTTTTCCCCGAGCCCTTGTTTTGAGAAGGGCCCGAGGTCTTCTTAGAGCCTAGTACTTGTCATGAACTTGGTCTCCAGTTCGGCGGCCTTTTTGGTCATGGGCTTGCCAAATAAGTTCTTCCCTTGACAGGGAACATCAATCAATTTCTCTTGTACCCATTGCTCTAGGTCAGACGACTGAGCCAGGCTTGGCGGCATGCACCAATGCTCACCGCAGCTCCTCTGGCCGCTGACTCGAACCCATCATAGGCCGCTCGAGATATAAATTTAGAGTATTCACCAATGGCTTTAGATAGGCCCTTGAAGCGCTGCAGGGGCTCCTCAGAGAGACCAGCCGAGAATCTGGTGATCTCCTTTCTTAGATCTCTTAGGTACATGCCTATGTACAGCTGGTAGGCCTGAATTCGGCCATTCAGCATCACGCCCTGGTAGCATTTTCTGCCGAGGACATCCAAGGTACGGGCCTCCCTGCCGGGTGGCATCGAAGAGTGTGTCTTTTGACTTTTTAGTCGACGCATGGAGAGAATCAGTTCCCAAAGTATCTATTATCAAGTTGATTTTATATAAATCCAGGGCCCAATATTCAACACTGGTGGCTAGCCCTTCTAAAGTGGCTAGCTGCTGGCGCTGGATTTTAAACCCAGATATTCAATGTTGGGGCCATATCTGGGCTCCAGCATTGAATATCCAGGTTGCCCGGATTGCTAGGAAGCTAACCAGCAGCAGCAATATTCAGCCGCTGGCCAGTTAGCTTCTGCAGTGAAAGTTAGGCCAATGTTTACAGCGACTGACTTCCAGCGCTTGTCACTAACCAGGCAGCTGCTCAATATCTCCGCTGTCTGTTAGGATTGGTGCCGCCCTGGTATGCCCCCCCCCCCCCCACCCCACGTTAGCATCGGAGTGTGTAGTGGTGGCACCCAGAGATATTATCCCCTAAATATCCCGCAGAGCGACACTTACACAGTTTGCAAATCTGCAGTGTAAATGCCTTGAATATCCCACCTCCCAGTTTTTAATAATCAGTTTAATAATGCTAAAAAACTGTTAATTTCAGATATGTAAGAACTCTTAAAATAAAAGACCGATAATATACAAAACATCTTTAAAAAAGCACTCTTAAAATTTAAAATTATTGCAATGCAATGTATGCCTCTGAGTTCATGCTGACTCATGGCGACCCAGCACCTCCTGGGTTTTCTTAGCAGTGTGACCGGAAGTAGATTGCCAGGCCTTTCTTAAATTAAAAAAAAATAATTATATCTTCTTACTCTAATTCCACAAATAAAACTATTTATATCCAAATTATATGTTGCTAATTTTGAAAATAAATATTTAGAAGGTCACCATACAAAGTATTTTATTATAGAACAGATATACTGTATAGATGACATTTCAATTCTTTTGAAAAGTGGTATAGAATAATTAAATAGTGAAATTTTCAAATGAATTTTAATGATACTACAATTCATTTTTAGACATTAGAATTAAAAGAGGTATTATGCTTTGTGTTCAAAATATGCATACATTTGATCACAAAAATTTTTTACAATAGATATGGTCAGGCCCACCTGGAGGGAAGGCAATTTAAATGAAAATTTGAGGAGAATGGAACAGAGATATATATTTGAACTAAATAATGTAAAAGCATACGGTCTAAATCAAGAAATAGATTACAGCATATTTCTGAGATTATCAGTTCCATTACACTTCTAATACCAAGTCAATTTTTGAGTCTGTCTGCTTCTCGTCTCCCACCCAAACCTAGAGTCTCCATCTAAGTCTGCGTTCCTGCCCTTCAGCATACCTAGTCAGTATCTGCCATCCTGTTTCCTTTTCCCCCTTCCCCAGCATCCATGCATCTACTTACTTCTCCAATATTCATTGCTCCAGCCTTTCCTCTTATCCCAGCATCCATCCCTATGCCCCTCCCTCTCTACCTCCCTCTGCATATGCCCTTGCTTCTTTTCCCATCAAAACTCCTTCCAGCCACAGCGTCATCCCCTTAGCATGTCTCCTTTGAGTCCCAGATCCCCGTATTAGCACTCCTCAGCTCCAACCCCAGCCCCTTTCCAGCCCCATTCCTCCAGTGTCAGCCCCCTAGCATCAGTCTGCCTTCTGCCTAGTCTGCTTCCCCCACATTAATCTCAACCCCAGCATCAGCCCCCTTCTGTCCTCTCAGCTGCCTCTTAGCCATCCTTTTTCAGACCCAGCCCTCATCCATCCCCTTAGAATCAGCCTCCTTCCAGCCATAGCCCCTCAGCATCAGCTCCCTTCTAGTCTAGCCCCCAGCATCAGCTTTCTTTCAGCCTCTTAGCATCAGTCTTTTTTTCTAGCCTTGGACCCCTTCTGCTCACCCCTCCCCATGTCACGGTTATTCCTTTACGCAGCAGCAGGTGCTCCTTCCTTCATTGTCCCCATTGGGCTCTTTGGCTTTTACTGCCAGCACTGCAGCAGGTTTTAAATGTGAGAAAGTGCCTGTTTCTCGCTATTAAAACCCTTTGTCAGGCTTTCCACTCCATGAATATACAAGTGGTCTGCAATGCCCATGGTGAAATAACAGATGTATTTCCATGCTTCCCAGCGTCATGCCATAAAGCACAGTTACTTACCTGTAACAGGTGATCTCTGGGAACAGCAGGAATTAGTCATCACATATGGGTACGTCGGTACTGACGGAGCCCGCGCGGGAAAGCTCCCCAGCTTTTCAGATTAAAAGCTTTTGGGGCCTCCCACTGCACATGCGCGCTGCCTTCCCGCCTTCCTGAGCAGCTCTCGTCAGTTCGAGTTTAAAGCTGAGACAATAGAGAGAGAGGACAGGAAGATAGATAGAGATACAACTCCTAGGGGAGGTGGGTGGGTTATGATGATTAATTCCTGCTGTTCCCAGAGATCACCTGTTACAGGTAAGTAACTGTGCTATCTCCAGGAACAAGCAGGAATACGTCATCACATATGGGGACTCCCTAGCTAAGATGCCTGGGAGATCCCCCTCCAAGGGTAAACCATCTTCGCATGGATCTCAGGCATCCATCCAGTGAAGGTGGGCAGGAGTTGTTTAAGTATGGAACAGGTGTTTGAGGACAGCCTGACCAAACAAGGCATCCCGGCGGGAGTCCTTGTCCAAGCAGTAATGGGCTGTGAAGGTATGAACCGAGGCCCAAGTGGCTGCTCGACAGATCTGATCTATGGACACAGAGTGAAGATGAGCCATAGAAGTGGCCATGGCCCTCACATTGTGAGCTGTGACATGGCCCTCCATAGAAATGTTCTTACTCTGGTAAGCAAAAGAAATACACTGAGCGATCCAATTGGAAAGTGTACGCTTGGTGACTGGAAGTCCCAAATGAGAAGGATCAAAAGCCACGAAAAGTTGGGAAGACTTTCGATGTGGTTGAGTCCTGTTGAGGTAAAAGGCAAGAGCTCTTTTACAATCCAGAGTATGAAGGTTCCTCTCTGCACTGGATGCATGAGGAGCCGGGAAAAAGACAGGTAGATATACCTCTTGATTAAGATGAAAGGGCGAGACCACTTTGGGCATAAAGTGGGGATTCGTCCTAAGGACCACCTTATCATGATGAAACCTAGTATAAGGTGGATGAGCCACTAAAGCCTGCAGTTCACTGATGCGGCGAGCCGAAGTGACTGCAATAAGGAAAACAACCTTCCAGGAAAGAAATTTGAAGGAGGTAGAGTCCAAAGGCTCAAAAGGTGGCTTCATAAGCTGACCTAGAACTAGGTTCAAATCCCATGCTACCGGAGGAGGTCGGATGGGAGGTTTAGTTAGAGTCAGGCCTCTCATGAAACGTGAAACAAGAGGATGAGAGGAGACAGGTTGTCCATTTATAGGTTTTAAGGATGCTGCAATAGCACTCAAATGGACCCTTACTGAATTCGTCTTAAGGCCTGCATTTGAAAGATGCAGGAGATAGTCCAAGAGGGAATTCAAAGGAAGTGCTAGAGGGTCAAGACCCTGCTGAGCACACCAAATGGAAAAACGTTTCCATTTGAAAGCATAAGAACGCCTCGTGGAAGGTTTCCTAGAGGCATGAAGGATATCTGTCACAGGTTGAGAAAGATTAAAGTCTTGAAGACTTAGGCCTTCAGTAACCAAGCTCTGAGATGTAGGGATTTGGGGTATGGGTGCCACAAAGTCCCCTCCTCCTGAGACAGAAGGTCTGGCGCAGCTCCCAGGTCCAGGGAGGATCCCTGGGAGAGATGCAGAAGTAGAGGGAACCACACCTGGCGTGGCCAGCGGGGAGCTATGAGGATCATAGTCCCGTGATCCCTCTGGAGCTTGAACAGAGTCTTGGATATTAGAGGAATGGGTGGAAAGGCATAGAGGAATTCCTGACCCCAATGCAGGAGGAAGGCATCGTGGGCCTGAGCTCCCTGACACTGAGTTCTGGAACAGAACCGGGGAAGTTTGGCATTCCACGGACTTGCAAAGAGGTCTATGTCCAGGGTCCCCCATTCCTGAAAGATTCTGCGTATCTGGTCCATATGTAGGGACCATTCGTGTGGAAGCAGAACTCGACTGAGTCTGTCTGCACGAGAGTTTTGAACTCCTGGAAGATACACTGCAAGAAGGTGAATTTGATGCTCTCTGGCGAAGGCCCATATTCTGAGAGCTTCGTTGCAAAGCGACAGAGAGCCTGTCCCTCCTTGTTTGTTTATATAGAACATGGCTACCTGATTGTCTGTCTGAACTAGGACAGTCAGGTTGACAAGGAGGGTATAGAAGACCTTGAGGGCAAGGTAAATTGCTCGCAGTTCCAGGAGGTTGATATGAAGGGTGGCCTCCTGTGGAGACCAAGTGCCCTGAGTGGAGAGGTTCTGAAGATGAGCTCCCCACCCTGTCTGGGAGGCATCTGTTGTGAGGGTTGCTTGGGACAACAAAGGTTGGAAGGGGGCCCCCAACAACAGATTCTTGGTGGATGTCCACCATTGGAGGGACCAAAATAGACGGCTTGAGGTGAGTATTTGGTCGGAGAGCGCTCCAGATGCTTGAGTCCACTGGGTGGCCAAGGTCCATTGAGCTGCTCTCATATGCAGACGAGCGTAGGGCACCACATGTACCGTGGAGGCCATGTGGCCCAGAAGTCGCAGCATTTCCCGGGCTGTCAAATGACTGCTGGACTGAGCTTGGAAGGCCAAACTCAGCAGGCGTTGGGCCCTGACCTGAGGCAGGTAGGCCCTTGCAGTGATGGTGTCTAACTGGGCCCCTATGAACTCGAGAGACTGAGTAGGGATTAGTTGAGACTTGGGAAGGTTTACTACCAGTCCTAGATACTGCAGAAGACGCCTTGTGCGGTCCAGGGAAATTTGGGCCTGGGACTGAGAGGGAGCTCGGATGAGCCAGTCGTCCAGGTATGGGAATATGAAAATTCCCAGGCCTCTTAGAAAGGCAGCTACGACTGCCATGCATTTGGTGAACACTCTTGGAGCAGAGGCTAGACCGAAGGGGAGTACTCTGTACTGGAAATGTTTTCCCTGAAACAGAAATCGAAGGTATTTTCTGTGGGATGGGTGGATGAGTATGTGTGTATACGCATCCTTTAGATCTAGAGAACAAAGCCAATCCTGACTCTGAAGGTATGGAAGGAGAATGCCCAGAGAAAGCATTTTGAATTTCTCCTTGAAAAGAAATTTGTTCAATTCTCTCAGATCCAGAATTGGTCTGAAGCCCTCTGTCTTCTTTGGTATTAGAAAATAAGGGGAGTAGAATCCCGTCCCCTGTTGAAGAAGAGGGACCTCCTCTATTGCCCCCTGGGCAAGGAGGGAGGAGACTTCCTGACCCAAGAGGGCCAGGAGAGATGGGGGAGAATTGAACTGCCTCACCATAGTATAAGGAGGAAGGTCGGAAAAATGGAGTTTGTAACCCTCTCTGATGATAGAGAGGGTCCATTGCTCTGATGTAATTTGCTCCCATCTGGGAGCAAAGTGAGCTAACCTTCCGGGTATGGTGAGGGGCTCTGGTTGTTCTAGAGCCAGAAAAGTTAAGTTCTCTAGGGGCAAGTCAAAACCCCTGAGGGGGTGGAGCCTGCTGAGGCGTAGCAGACGCCGCAGGCTTTGACCTTGCCTGTTTAGGTTGCTGACGTTTAGCAGCAAAACGAGGCTGAGAGGATTGTTGGCCAGTATTTGTAGAAAATCTGGACTTCTTGTAATAAGGCCTCTTAAAAGACTTCTTCTTGGCAGGAGTGGAGGTAGACTTAGAAAGTCTATCTAAGGTGGCATTTTCTGCATCCATTTGAGTGGCCTTAATTTGCCACTCCTCACCAAATAAGTTCTCACCTGTACAGGGCAGATTTCTTAAGCCATCTAGGACCCAAGGTTCTAGATCAGAAGCCTGGAGCCAAGCAAGACGTCGGGCTGCTATAGCAATGCCCGAAGCCCTACCAGCACCCTCAAAGGAATCAAAAGCTGCCCTGTTGGAGAACTTTGAAATATCCAAAAGGTGTTTCTGCCAAAAGAGTCTAGAGTCTTACATTCTCGCCCTGGAGGAGTAGAAGAGTGCCTTTTGGTACTCTTTATCTTCTTCATTGCAGACTTCACCACAATAGAATGGTGAGGCAACTGGGTTTTTTGGAAACCAGGAGAAGGGGGGACACGGTACATGGTGTCCAACCTGCGAGAAGAAGGAGACAATGTTAGAGGAGCCTCCCATAAGTCCATCAAGTGTTCTTGAAGGATTTCATGGATAGGCAGGGTGACTGCCTCTTTAGGAGACTTAGAGTATCCTAAAATATCCAGTTTCTTTGATCTGGGTTCCTTTTCAGAGGATGAAGCAATAGAAAGACCTTTAGCCATTTCTATGATGAAGTCCTGAAAGGACAAATCCTCTGGTGGAGACATTCTCCTGTTAGGAGAAGAAGGCTCCTCAGGAAGATCAAGGGAGAACTCATCAGAATCATCAGAGGAGTTAAAATCCTCTGAAGAAGCAGAGTATCCTCTATGTGCTTCCAACGCACGATACGCATACCGTTCGGTATCGACATCGGGCGTACCGGGTATGGGATCGGTACCGGGCAAAAGCCCGGATCCGGCATGCGGAACCGATCTGCGTTTGGAAGACGATGGCCTCGGTTCCGGTATGGAAGCCATTACCGGAACCGGACCCGGTACCGCTGGCTGCGGTACCGAGGGCGTAGCAGCATTAATAAAAGCCAGAATGGCCTGCTGCATGACTTGGACAGTATTGCCCATAGACGCCACTGCTGCCTGGATGTCGGTACCGGTATGGGCCGGTACCCCAGAGCAGTACAACAGGTGATCTGTCGAGGCCGCGCCATCGATGTCAACCTGTGACCCCATGATTGCTTTGGAGGCCGGAGCCTCCCGCCGGGGTTTTTTGGCCTGGGCAGAATCCTCGAACTCAGAATTGAGAGCCTCTCGATCTTTAGAAAGAGATTTGCTTTTAGAGGATTTGCCCACTGGAGTTTTGGTTACCTGAGATCCATCCGGAGAGGAAGACCTGGATGACTGTGATGCTTCTGAAGGAAACAGCACATGGAACTTGTTGGCCCGGTTCTGCAATCCACGTTTCGACATCTGGGAGCAGGATGGGCAGTCCGGTATGGAATGGTCAGGTCCTAAACATTTAAGACACCATTCATGGGTGTCTGTAAGAGGAATGACAGCACTGCACTTGGTACACTTTTTAAAACCAGGAACTGGCTTCTCCATGAGGAGAAATTGTGTAGGCCTGAAGGCCTAACAAAGTACCAAGCTGTGCTGAAGAAAAGAAAAATATATATATATTTTTTTTTAAAAGAAAGAAAGAGAGACCGGCAGTACCGGTTTCAGAATGGGGAAGGCAGGTACGCGGTCTAAAGAAAACAATAAAATTAACAATTTCTTCAGCGGTGACAGGAACACGACCTGCTGGCTCCGCGGAAAAAAAGAAACTGACGAGAGCTGCTCAGGAAGGCGGGAAGGCAGCGCGCATGTGCAGTGGGAGGCCCCAAAAGCTTTTAATCTGAAAAGCTGGGGAGCTTTCCCGCGCGGGCTCCGTCGGTACCGACGTACCCATATGTGATGACGTATTCCTGCTTGTTCCTGGAGATTTCATATTAAGTGAATTGAGTGAACAGGCAGAAAAACAATGCCACAGGTGGTAAAAGTGTGTGTGGAAAATATTAAAAGGGACAACCAGCAGTATCCTAGTGAGCTAGCAGCAATGGTGCCAGAAAGCACAGTTACTTACCTGTAACAGGTGATCTCTGGGAACAGCAGGAATAAGTCTTCACATATGGGTACGTCAATACCGACGGAGCCTGCGCGGGAACGCTCCCCAGTGTCCAATCAGAAAGCTTTTGGGAGCATCCCTCAGCACCTGCGTGCTGCCTTCCCGCCTTTCCAACTGTCTCTCCTCAGTTGAGTTTCATAGCTGAGACAAAGGGAGAGAAAGAGGAAAGGAAGACAGATAGAGAGATACAACTCCTAGGGGAGGTGGGTGGGTTGTGAAGATTTATTCCTGCTGTTCCCAGAGATCACCTGTTACAGGTAAGTAACTGTGCTATCTCCAGGAACAAGCAGGAATGAGTCTTCACATATGGGGACTCCCTAGCTGTAGATGCCAGGGGAAGATCCCATAAAATGCGTGTCCCTGGAACAGGACTGCACTTCCCACACATGGATCTCTGGCATCCCATGAAGGATGGTGGGTAGGAGTGGAAAAGAGAGGAGCTGTAGGAAAACAGCTAACCTAAGGACTACAGGAGAGGAGTCCTTGGTATGTATGATAATTACTATCAAAAATATTGAATGAGTAATCACAATATGGACCTTACCTACTGGATTGCAGGAAGTAGAGAGGCTGATGGAGTCTACTGCAGATTCAGTAGAGGAATCCACAAGGTGACCTCACGTCAGTGAAGGTGAAGGTCCAAATCTGGAATTGGCAGGTGACCCAGGTGTCAACTGGAGTAGTATAAAAACGGCAGGTCTTCAGTGGAAAGCTTTATGGGAAAAAGCTGAAAACTCTTTTAGCTACAGAGTCATTAACATGTAGGAGTAAAAGAGGAAGACTGACCGATTTGGACAACTAGCCCAGTCCTGTAGGGAAGAAGGGGTATGGGAAAAAAACCCGTATTCCCAAGAAGGACAGATGTGTGAAGGGCTGAAACCTTAGAGCTAGTGAAGATCTACCCTGTCTTTCCTAGCTGGTGAGAGATAGGAAAGATATTGAAGCATGGTACTTCAGGGATAGCGAGATCTAGAGGTAAAGTGGTAGCTGTTAGTACCACAGTAGTGGTTGTGTGCATAATACCCCCTAGATACTGAGGGACAGTAAGAACATATGCAAGCCCACTGCCTGGAACCTCTAGGAAGGTAAAAACCTTTATAGCATAGACAGTTAGGGAGATAAGTATATAAATACATATCTACTTATAAGGAAGCATCTCGACAGATACACATATATACATAGGGGCATAATATATGCACACACTGCTTACAGACATATGTATCTATAGAAGTATATAGAGATATATACATACGTGAATATGTATGTCTAAAGATACATGTCTGCAAGTAGCAGATAGAGATATGCCCATAAGAACATTCACATGAGAGATGTGAAGGAGAAAGATTCATCTAATAACAAGAAGGTGGAACCTACTGGAGAAGATATATAGAGAATCTATTCCTCCTGGCTAAGATGGTGCAGGAATGCTATCCAGTGAAATAACCAGGATGGTTGCGTGAAAAAACAGAGGATAATATCAGTCTGTAAACAGCAAGTCCTGAGTTTTGTAGAATTCTGACATGGTAAATGGACAGAAAACGCATAGGAGGAGATACCAGGTTGACCCACTGGAGGGACACAAGGGGTATCATGCGTTACTAGTAGAATATGTGCTGTCCATAAGGAGTAGGATACCATGAGGACAAGCTGCAAGGAAAAAAAGAGCATATTCCTGCAGGATTGCAAAACTCTTTGGACATTCACGCAGAAAAAGCTTATATCCTGTATTATAACAGGAGATAACAGGGTGTGGAGAATCCTCACAGTCATGGAAAAATGACTGAGGAGCCTTTCCCAACCATATAGAATAGTGATCAGAGACAAAACCCCATGCTCTCTAGCAAGGGCCCACAGTAGAAAGCTTCTCTGAAGATTGCAGAGAGCATTATGCAGGAGAATTAGAAAATAAAACTGGCTGTAGGTCAACTCTGCTGCCAAATCCAAGAAAGTGGAGATGGCAAGAAAAGAAGATAGTGTGATAAGCCGGAAGTGATTAGGATTATCCAAGATAGATGAAGCACTATCTTGGAATCACAACTAAGGCCAGACAGAAAGTAGTGGAAGACAGACTGGAAACTTGTGGAAAAGTACCAGTAGTCCAATCACTGGAACTCCTGCATGGGCAGCTGCTGAATGAGACAGCAGAGAAAATCTTCCTGTGTAACACAGAGAGAACAGACAAAAGGAGAGGAGAAATTCCTGTCCCTGTCTGATGAGTTGCCCAGAGAAAAGAAGGGAATTTATTCAAGGGAAAAAACTCTACACTGGAATGAAAGGCTAGAGAAGCCCTGCAGTGACATGGTACCACTCATTCAGGGGGAACCCTGGATGAAAGGGTAGAGAAAACAGGAGCTGAAGGGTGACTTACCATATGGTATGTCTGCGGAAGGAAAAAATTCATGTTGGAACAGAAAAAAACTATCATGGGATAGTTGTTAACTTCTCTTCTTGGTAGAAAGAAGAGGAGAAACCTGTGACCCATAGACATGAATATCCTGACAGCTCAGCATATCTAGGAGGAAAAGGATGTCCTGAAGAAAGGAATTCATGTGTAGAGTTTTGAAGGAAAAAACAGTGAAAAAACTTCTGCTAAGAAGAGGTTAACTGTAGGTCGTAACCTTTAGGAACCTATGGCTGCTGGGTTTGTTCAGCCTGGTTAGAGTTTGGATTCTTCAGACCAGGGCGAGGTTTCCCCTGCTTGGGAACATCTGTATAATGGGCAGGAGAAGAGTGAAACCTTCTTTTCCTAGGGAAAGAAGGTTTGGTAGGGCATTTCCTACCTACTGGGGAAGGAGAAGGCTTAGGATAGCCCCCAGAAACAGGGAAGTCAGTGGAGCAATGAGCAACCTGACGTAAAGACTCCCTATTGAAGAGATTTTCTCTAGTACAAGGAGTATTACCCAGTCTTTGTTGTGCCCATCTGTTCAAGTCTGAAGCCTGGAGCCAGGCTCTACGTCGTGCTCCTATGGCTATAGCAGAGGTTCTGCTAACAGACTCAAAAGAGTCTAGAGAAGCACGAGAGAGAAACCAAGAGATATTTTGGCTATGACTAAGAAGTAAGTAATAGTCTGCAGCCTTGGGCTCTGATAGAAAAGGAGTCAAAAGAGATAATTTCCTTGTGAGCTCCTGGAGAGATAGACTCATATAAAAAATATACGAGATAATCCTTGTCGCCAGCATAGATGTTTGGAAGGTTTGACGTCCAAAGGCATCAAGTGTTCTAGATTCACGACCTGGCGGATAAGAAGAATGCTTCTTCTTGCTTTTTACCTTCCTCATTGCTGATTCCACTACAATGGAATGATGGGGAAGTTGAGTCTTTTGAAACCCTGGAGAGGGGGGCACCTGATACAGATCATCAGTTGCTGCCGAAGGTGAGGAAACCCTTAAAGGTGTTTCCCATATTCTCAGAAGAAGATCCTGCAAAGAATGATGTAAAGGAAGCATTATATTTTCCTTTTCCGCAGGAGAGCCTTGAGTAGGATCACAGCCAGGGATAGGAATAGCAAGGAATGTTGCCATGTCAAGGAGAAATTTCTGAAAAGAAGGATCTCCAATGGGAACCATCCCTGGATAGGCTAAAGTTGAAGCAGTAGTCTGGGCACCGGAGGATGTACTGGTCCGGTGCCGAAAAGGAGCTTCAATGGATGGATACTGGTACTGGCGGTTATGACATGAGACAGTCAGTACTGCACCATCCATGCCAGGTATCGACTCCAAACTAGGTATAGAAAGGAGCGATCCTGGTGAAAAAGGCATGGAAGTAGTTGGTTCCGATGCAGGAACCAGCATCGATACCGATACTGGTAGCGGTGCCGGAATTGGAGGCGATACCGACATCGAAGCAGTCATCGGAGGCTGTTCAAGCGGTACCGAGGCAACCAAAAACTCTTGCCGAGTATCCTCGGAACTGCGCATCCGGAATTGATAAGCATCGGTTCCGAGACGCATCGGTACCCAGTCTTCCAGACTAGAGATCGATTCCAGACTCGGCATTGAAGGAAGCGAGTCTATCGATGCATGGCTAGAGGGTACCGACATCGGTGGTCATATCGGCGATGCTGCCGATACTGGAAAGTCAATCTGGGACGTATCGATCGGTCCCGAAGGCACCGAGAACGCCAGATGACGATCCCTGGCGAAGAGTGGATCACTCAACACCAGTGCCGATGCCGGGGTATCGGTACCGCTCGAAGCGGATGCCACCACCGAGCATGGCTCAGGTATGTTCTGTGAGGGGTGAGCCCCAGGAACAACCTGAAACCCATGAAAGGCTTTGGAGACTGAAGACTCCTGCCGGGGTTTTGAAGCCAATAGGGTCTTGAGGGCAAGGCCGGAGCCGTCATCATGCTTGGCATGAGACCTACCACTCAAGTATTGGCTAGTCTTAACAGACTGTTTTTGGGTTACCTGATCCTGTAGAGAAGAAATGGTCGGTACCCTGACACTGGAAGGGAACGCGGTATCGAGGGAAACTCGAAATGGAAAATCTCTTCTCATAAAATTGTAGCCTAATGGCTCCGGAGGAAAAAGGTCAGGACCCAAACAGGTTAGACACCAGTTGTTGGAGTCTAAAAAGAAAACTGTATTTCCACAGTTAAGGCACTTCTTAGGAGAAGAAGGCTCCATGATGGAGAGGCCTTACAGGCCCAAAACTTTAAGACAGAAACTGAGGGAAAACTCTCCCTGAGTTTGAGAAAAAAGAAAGAAAAAACCCACCGGTGGTACCGGTGGAGGCGGGAAAACAGCCGCGACCACAAGAAAAAAAGAATTAAAGAAAAAATTTTCTGCGGTGACAGGAGGACGTCCTGCCGGCTCCGCGGAAAAACGAAAACTGAGGAGAGACAGTTGGAAAGGCGGGAAGGCAGCACGCAGGCGCTGAGGGATGCTCCCAAAAGCTTTCTGATTGGACGCTGGGGAGCGTTCCCGCGCAGGCTCCGTCGGTACCGACGTACCCATATGTGAAGACTCATATGTGAAGACTCATTCCTGCTTGTTCCTGGAGATAGCAAGATCACTGTAACTCAATGGAGAGAGTGACCCATGGAGCCGTTCAAATCTAATCGCTATACCAAACAGTGAAGTGGCAAAATACCTCTTCAGACCATTCCCTTGCCTGCAAGTGAATGGACAGGGGACACACGCCAACAGTGCAGACAATAAGGTTATCAAACAGAGCTCCCAGACCTAAAGCAGGGCAGAATAGGCACACCTTGATTTGGGGGTGGTGGACACATGCAGGAGAGAGCAACAGCACAGTAGTGTTAAAGTGATTTTTGCCAGGTGCATAATCTGTACAATACCACTGCTTCTCCCCAGTCAGCTGCTCCCACTGCAGGATATCCCTGTCGCTGTGTTGCAGTGCACAGCTATATGCCCATATATGTCTGCTGCCTGGAATTGACAGGGAAAGCTGCAGTGATGGCAGGGTTGCTTGAAGATTATATTTATTTATTTGGTTTATACCGCACTATGTATGATCAGCATGGTTTACAAGATAACAGGGGAGGGGCCAGGGCGTAGCCTAAGTGCATGGCTGGCCACATCCACAGCCACGCACACTGTGTGTGTGGCAGGGCCTTTCAAAGAAGTCAGCAAAGATGTAAAGGGACAAGAAACAGTTATGTCTGTAACCATGAGTACTGATCCCTTATGTCTTCTCTACCAACATCTCTTGCAGGTGACAGGAGCTGGCTCATGATCCCAATAGTGGCACTCAGGAGTAATGCAGAGGAGTGAAATAACTGAAACCACAGAACCATCAGAGATTATAAAGTGAGTCTGGCCAACATAAGACCCGGTTCAGATGCCTGGACAAATCTGGAAGCAAACTACTATAGGCCAACCAGGGTGTGTAAAATATTTATGGCATGCCGCATGTTGCGCAATTTGGTGCTGAGGAGGTGACAATCAACATCTGCCGAAGAGCAACAAGTAGATAAAGTAGAGGAGGGGCTGGCCGTGAGCCACGAGGAAATGGAGCATCTGTACAAGCAAAACGTGACAGCTAGAAATGAGCGAAACAATACATTTCATGAGATGGGAAGTGTTTTATTGACATCCTGAACATCACAAAACACATGCACTGGTACCATTACTCATCCTCCCTTATCACCAACCCACTGCATGCACACACGCTTCACACCTGAGCCCATTACATACACCCCCTTCTCACTGTCACTTTTCTATCACAAAACACATGCACTGGTACCATTACCCATTCTCCCTTATCACCAAACCCACTGAATCACACACACTGCACACCTGAGCCCATCACTTACACCCACATGGGTAGAGAGGCTATGCTCTGGGAGTCAAAACCCCGAACCAGTCTGGGCTGGGGCTGGTGTCTCAGGCTCGAGGTCCTTCAGCTTGCATGGGTCTTGGCCCGCTCCCTTGTCCTGATGACCCTGCTGGGGAGTCTGGAGTGCTTGATATGGGGGATAGCCTCGGTAAGGCTGACCTTTCTGGTGGAAGGGAGGCCTTTTCCCTGGTGGTTTCTTCTTGGGAAGAGTGGAGGTCTTCCTGGAGAATCGAGTCCTGGTGACATACTCTGTCTCGATCTCCGCCGCCTTATCCTCCATTGGCTTGCCGAAGAGGTTTTTACTGAGGCAAGGCATGTCAAGGAGTTTCTCCTGGATCCAATGCTAGATGTCTGATGCCTGGAGCCAGGCCTGGCATCGGGCACTGATGCCTGCAGTGGCCACCCTCGTATTAGACTCGAAGCCATCGTAGCCTGCCCAAGACAACTACTTCGAGCACTCCCCGACTGACTTTGTGAGGGTTTGGAATCACTGGAGGTGATCCCCGCTGAGACCCACGGAGAAACCTCCGAATTTCTTAGTGAGGTCTTGGAGATACATGCCGACCAAAATACAGTTGATATGCTTGTATCCGGCAAACCAGCATCGAGCCCTGGTAACATTTTCACCCAAGAGCGTCGAGGGCACGGAACTCCCTGCCCGGGGGCACTGAAGAGTGAGTCTTCGGACTTTTCTGTTGACGCATGGTCGACTCGACCACCATGGAGGTGTGAGGGAGTTGTGCCTTCCTGAAGCCGGAGCCCCGCTGGACCAGATATATAGTGTCCAGGCGCCGGCTAACAATAGGTACCGATGCCGGTGTTTCCCACATCCGGAGAAGGAGGTGCCCGATGATAGTGGGGAGGGAAGCGTAAGGGCCTCCTTAGATGAGGCCTCATATTGGAGGATTTCGAGTTCCTCCATGCGAGGATCTTCCACCGACTCTGTGGTGAGGGATAATGCCATTGCCATGTCCTGGACAAACTCGAAAAATGAAGTGTTCTCAGGCGGGGACTGGCACCTTGACACTGGTGGGAATGGATCCGAGGGGAGATCATGGTGTGCTTGTGTCTCTGGGGAAGCCTCATCCTCGGACTCCCAGTGAACTGTAGCTGTTGCTTCGCTGGAATCAGAAGCGCTTGCTGGGGAGGATCTCGCTCCCAAGGACCGGGAGTGGGATCGAGACCCTCACCGAGGATAGGCTTGAGGCATGGGGCTCTCGAGGATCTCTTTGGTGGCCTGGGGAGTCCTTGGCATAGAGGTCCCTGTGGTCTCAGCACGTGCACCAGCAGAGCTGGGCATCGACGCTTGCTGCGAGGCAAGGAAGGCAGAAATGCTGCGTTCCAATGCCATCAACCTGGCTTCCCACTCTGGAGTTGCAGCCTTCGACACAGACGCCAGGGTGAGCGGGCTGCGTATTGGTGAGGAGAGGGAGTCTTTGATGGGGTGGAATCCAGTCCTTCCAGGAATGGTCCTCACCAGAATTGCCGGTCCAAGGCTCTGCAACCCCGAGGTTCCAAGAGAGCCCAGTCGCCGTGCGAGGTTGAGGCCTTTGCAGCAGTCTCAGAGGGTGTCGATTCAGACGCCTATGGTGGAGCAGACACCAGGACCTGTGGTCAAACAGCACCTCCCCTGCCTTTCACAATTCTTGCTTGACATCTGGAGACAGAATGGGCAAGTGGAGGCGTCGTGGTCAGCCCAGAGGTACTGAAAGCAGCAGTTATGGCAGTCTGTGATGGACATGACCCTACCACAACTGCTGCATTTCTTAAAACCACTGATCGTGGACATGCTGGAAACATGTCCAGCAAGATCAAACTCCAATGTCCCGACCAGGAGGGCGCAAGAGAAAAACCCATGCAACAAAGAAAACAGAGAAAAAAGGGACCAGAAAAATGTGGCGCTGAGGCACCAAAAAAGAGAAAGAGAAAAAGGCAAAAAACTGCCAATTACCACAATACTCTTTTCCGGGGTGCAGACATGCATTTGAAGGGCTCCGCGGGAAATGAAGGCTGAGGTAAGATGGCTCCCTTGGGCAAGAAGGCGACCACACATGTGTGGTGGATCTCCCAAAGGCTTTCTTTGAAAGTTGGGGAGAGTTACCGCGCGGGCTCCATCTGTGATGTCACCCATAAGCGAGGACTGACTTCCTGAATGGTACCAGAGAATAAATTATAGCCTGATATAATTGCAGTCCAGTCATGGTTCTCTGAGAACCATGTCTCTGTGACCGCCAGACCTTTGAAATTCTTTCCTGCTGACCTGTGCAGCAGATATCTGCTCCAAGTCCCTATTTACTCAGAACTGGCATGTTCAGTGCTGGCTGTATCTGTTTACCTCTTGGCCACCCTTCCCCTTACTGTGCTATCGATGCTATCTGTTCCCTTAAATGCTCAGCCCTTTCCAGAGACTTATCATATGGGGCTCCTGCACCTGATGTAACAGTTGTGCCCACAGACATACCACATATCTTGCCACTCCCTCCTGAGGCGCTGCAGGAACTAGAGCCTCTTAAGCTAAATGGCCCTGTCTCTGCTCTTTCTTTCTCTATTTAACATTTCTTATATACCGCCTTTCATAATATCAAGGCGGTTTACATTGAACAAACTGAAATTACATTGAATAGGGCATTATAACTTGGAGATAACTATTTTACAGGTAACATGGGCAATTAAGGGTCTCAATGTCTTGCCTAATAAATACTATGCTAAGTGGAGCTATCCCTCTCCATCACTCCATTTGTCACCCACTGACTACTGTATTCTTGGATCACATCACCTGGCATGATATTGGTGGCCCATGAATCCCATCCTGTCTTCTGGGTGGAGGTGGATTTTTGCTCACATAACCTGACACTCCTGCTCCTATGGAGAATTGTGCACAGTGCTGGCTGCACACTTCTGTGTGGTGCCTTTTACAGGTCTTTCTGTGGGTGCTTGTTTTTTCAGTCTGGGATGGGATACTCTACAGGTTCCCTCCTAGGGTGGAGTGCAGATTCCAATTGTCTACATACCTGTGGTCATGACATGATCCCAGTCTGGCCCCCCTCCTTTCCAGGTTTCTGTTAATAGCTGTGCCCTTTCTGCCTCCCTCACTCCCGTGGACCCAGCACATGACTGCTATTTTCAGAGGGTCTGCTGCCACATTTCCCCTTAACCACGCAGCCACTATACTATGCATTCCCACTTTGTTTACTGTGTGACTGCTGCAACTATGACTTTCATTGTCATCCCTATTTGTGACTGCTGACCAATCTCTGCCAAGGCCAAGAAGGGTGTGCAGCTCCCGCGCCATACTTGTCCCTATCCCTCCGCACTGATCTTTTGCCTAAGCCTATGGAACATTTGTGTATTTTGTGTTTTAAGCACTTACTGTGCAAGGGTCTGACAGATCCACTGCCATATCCAGTATGCCTTTCGGTAGTTGGCAGTGTATCCTCTGGACGGGTACAGCACTGCCTTGTGCTTGATCACCATGTGGCAGAGTTTCCTGTACTCTGCTCTGGAAAAGTTGAGTTATCGCGTTGCCATTTCTCTCTTCTCTCACCATGTCTTTGTGTGAAGCCTCTGTGTATCAGTTCATACATGTATGCTTCACACTGCACATGTATATCCATATCCCCATTTCTGCAAATGGGTCTTTGTGCAGTTGCTTCACTGTATTTTCCATGTGCTGCACATGTGCTTGGCAGTCTTCTGCCCTACTTCCAACCTTCCAGACATTTGCATAGTAATTTTAGACAGGGTCTGCACATTCCTAGGCCCGGTTCTGAAATCAGCTGCATGTCCTGATTTGCACATTCCCCCTACTGCTGGCACATCCTTTCTAAAATCACATATCACATGTATAGTGCGCCCCTAAATATATGAGTAATTTGTAACACCTAGAGTGGACATTTCTAATTATTCACTAGGCATTTCACTTAAAACTGACTTTGGTAGATCCCAAGTTGCAAAAAAGTGAGTGTAAACTGTTGTCAGAGTTGGCCCGAGGGTTTCTGCCACCCTAGGCAGGTCCTTCATGCTGCCCCCTCCCCTCCCTCACATCCATTTTCTCACAGGGGAAGGGATGGCATGGCATCCCTTCTTGCGCTGAAGTGGCACTTCAGCCGCCGCTTCAGCATGTCTGGCTTTTAAGTGCCTGCTCATGTAAGTGCTAATAGCCTGCGCTCCTGCCCATCCCCGACACAACTTTCTGTTGGAGGGGGCAGGAGCAGCACGCCACAACTGCAGGCATTTTAAAGGCCATCGTGGTACTGAACATCATCTTCACCGGGGGGCGGAAGGGGAACCAGGCCGCCCACTAGGGTCGGCTGCACTAGGGGCCTGCCTAGTTCATCTAGGGGACAGGCAGGCCCTGATTGTTGTAAGACTAATGCCTACAGCCTGCCTATGGCCTTCTGAACTAAAGGATGGGGCGGTATATAAAAGCATATTAAATAAATAAATAAGTGACACTGTTTCCTGCTACACAGGCCTCATACCTGCTAACATCTCAGATGTTATTGCATGCCAAGTGCCTGTGTGCTTAGACACAGAAGACTACTGTTTTTATTCTGTGTATATGTGAAGCACTCGCCTTCTAGGTCTTTCTCAGCCTGAGCACTGCTCCAATAATCTTGGAAGATGCAACAATATATCAGACTACATACCATCTTCTACTGCATTTCATCTCTCATCATGGACTCCACTGTGCATGAGACCAGCTTGTGATGGCTATTTCCTGATTAGCAAAATCATTCAGAGAAGCCCCATGCCAACCAATCTTCAAGGTATACATGTGCCAAGATAAGGATTCAGCACCAGCAATAAAAATGCACAAAGCTTTTGCTTTATTTTGCCACCTAACATGCTTTGTACTACTTGATCTACAAAGTCTGGTTCACCAGCACTGTGGGACAAGCTTTCAGTTATCTCAGGTATTCTGTATCCTCTCCTAACATCTCATGTGACTCATCTGCAAAAGCTAGAGCCTGTGTAAGCAGAAAAATCTTCCTTTCTCAGAGCCAGGCTGTTCTTGGAATCTGTCCTGGACCTGCTCCACCCCACAGGCAGCACTGTAAGCCATTAGTCATTATTTTCCTCTTGGTTGGTGGTGGGGTTTACAGAGAGCTATTCTGTGCTTTCTGCAGAGCAGACCATAATTAGTCTTAGGGATTTATTAATGTTTACATAAGAATTATATCTGCTGTTGCTGCAAAATACTATCTCATTTCCTATTGTATTCCATAGTAATACTTTGTGTGAGTGCTAATTTTGTATCATAATAAATCATAATATATGCAAAACTCATCTCATTTTGCTCATCATTGCCAATAATTCACAAGAACTGGAAGGGTTTGGTGCAGACACACCTCTAGACACAGCAAGGGATCTTATCTTATCTCTGCCCTACAAAGCCAGAGACTGGATGGAGTCTTAAGCATCTGCAACAAAAATGAAATGGAGCGGATCAGCTAGGCTTTATGGCAGTGATCATTTTCTACCAAGCCATGCCCAGTCACTAACCTGAACCCTTTTTGAACTTGCTACCTTTCCACAACAGGAGTTGGATAGAAGATGGAACTACACACTGGCTCCAACCTGGTATCTTTTTTGTTTTTTAGAAAATCATAGCTGCTTTTTGGTCTTTATCGGCTGTCATATCCTATCTTTCTATGTGATGAAATGCGGTTGCATATGGATGTGTTTTGGGCATGGGGTGGGGAAAGGTAATGCATGTGGGGAGATTTTTGGAAAGGAAGTTTCTCCTTTAAAAATTAGCATGGTGGTACCAAAAGAACTATCGGGTGGCACAGAAGCAGTAGCTAGGGTCAAGCAGAGGGTTTTAATTACTTTTGCATCATCAGCAATGTTGCCAGCATTAAGTTAGGTATGCTGGGTCAAAGCAGTGAATGAGGCCATTATGGAAGCGAGTTGTTTGCTGCATTAGTGGCATTTCAGGTGCTGTGGCATCTGTGCTGGGTGACACGATTCTACAGCAGCAGCAGAATGGTCATTCAGGTTGACTTGAAGACACTGGTTCTTCTTTGGACATTATGGCATTGCAAGGGCAAGGGTAATGCAAAGGTGGGCTAGAAATTTAGCCACATTAGTAACAGCAGAAATGATGATTGTGTGCTATGTCTTTAATGGCAGTATTTTGCACTGGAGAGAAGACTCCAGAGGTGGTAGTGGTGGGAGCCACATTACATCACTGTAGAGGCTGCCACTTTTTCCATAATTCAGCTCCTGGCAAGCATGAAGCTAATATGACATCAGACTCCAGTGATGGACAGCCACACTTCTTTTATGGAAAATGGCATGACAAACAGGAACTGACCTTTATTATATAGGATTACTGTTAATCAAAGACTATACTTAAAACCAATCAAGTGGCTAGAATAACTAAACATTCCAATCATTATTTCTGCATAAAGGGGTCTCATTCCATGGAACATCTACACTATAAAGTTCTCTTCTATTTTTTTTTTTTTAGTGTGGAAGCAATCACAGACTCTATTTTGAATTAAAAATAAATCTTTTTTTCACTCTGTTTATACATATTTTCATACAGTTCAATGTATCAAGCTGAAAAAAAATCTATTTTTCAAAAACACATAGTCCATAAAGACATTGCTATATTTTAATATATCAGCATGGGAACTTTCTGATGTTAAAATCAGGGTTACTTGGCAAGCACAAACAAGGCAACAAATATTTAATTTAACTGGACTGTTGCAAAAGTATGAGCTACAGGCTGGAATGGTACTCTCTTTTCCGATTAGCATCTTTTACTCCTGGGGGAATTCTGCCCAGCTCGCAGCACAGAATTCCCAACCTGTGCAGAATCCTGCACTTGCTATGCAGAATTTTGTGCATGCACTATCATCAGCGAGCAGTAAGGCAGGCTCGAAAAGCCCAAGCTTTAAGGGCGCCTGAGCCTGCCTCATTGTTCACTGCAGCATAGCTACTGGAGCATTTCCCTTCATTCCCACAACTGTGCTATACTTCCGCCGGCATCGCTGTTTTAAAAAAGTCAATAAAAGCACTTCCTGTCTCTAGCAAGAAACAGGAAGTGCTTCTGTTAACCTTTTTAAATGTGATGATGCTGGCCAGGGGCGGCTTAAGAGGTGAGTCAATGAGGCACTAGCTCAGTGCGCACCAAGTAGGGGCACAGGAAGCCTGTCTCAGTGGCTTGCTTCCAGCCTGCCCTCTGCCTCCCCAGCCGTGGCATTAACACGGTCATGAGAGCATTTGCTTTTGCTCCCGCTGCTGTATTAATGCTCAGTACTGCCTTGAGAGCATTTGCTGTTGCTCCCACAGCTGTGCTATACTCAAGGCGCCAGCACAGGCTTATGCTCCCATGGCTATGTTGCTACAGGGATGGGGAGGGATGGCTGATATTGGAGCTGGTGTCTGCAAATGGGATGATACTGGGACTGGATCAAGGGAGAGGGGTCTGGGAGGGTTTGACAATGGCTGATATTGGGGCTGGAGGGACTGAAAATTAGCTAACACAGGGGCTGGGGAGTCTGACTGGTACTGGCAATGGACTGATACTGGGAATGGGGGACTAGGACAGGAATGGGTTGATACTGGGGACTGGTACTGGAAAAGGACTAGGACTGAAATTGGGGATGGGGGGACTGAAAATGGGCTGATACAGGGGCTGGAGCTGGTACTGGAAAAGTGCTGGGACTGGAAGGGAGCTAATTCTAGGGCTGGATTCCTCGGATTGAAAGGGGGCTAATGCTGGCAAATGTTAGTGTCGGAGTAGGAAAAAGGGGGAGATGCTGTGGGAGTGAAAAGTGAGAAGAGGACAGATATTGTAGGGAGTGGGGAAGAAGCAAAGTCAACCAAAGGAAGGTTGAGGGGGGGGGGGGTATAAAAATGCATGCTGGGGTAAGGAGCAGGAAAGACAAGGCTAATGAATATTGGAGAAGGAAATAAATGGGTGGGTTCTGGGGAAAGTGAGTAGGAGGCAGGACGACAGGTACTGGGGACATAAGATGTGGGAAAGCAGGGACTCTGACAGGTGGAGACTCTAAGAATGTGTGAGAAAACAGAAGAAAGGCTCTGATAGACTGGGTATTGAGATTTTAAGTGGGGACTCAGGGATTAGGTTGGATTGTAAGTGGGGACTGGAATTGCTTGGGGGGATAGTAGGAACTAAGAAATTGACCAGAGAGTACGAGAACAGTGGGGACAAGGTGAATGAGTGAGAGGTATGAGTAGGGCTGTAAGACTAAGTGCAAAAATATGGAGAGGGGAGAAGGTTTGAAGGACCTGGAGAGGCTGGGAGCAGTTGAAAAGAACAGTGTGCTATGGAGTGGATGAGAGCCACAGGAAGGGATAGATGCAGGTAGAAATGGGAGAAGTGAAAGGGGAAATGGAAGCCTGGATGGGGGTAAGACATAAGAAAGGGCCTGGAGGTGGAGAGACAATAAGTGCTAGCAGGGGCGGCCCAAGGGGGGTGCTGGCCATGTGCGGAGACACGGTGCGGGGCCTCATTTGCATAAGGTGCCTCATTTGCATAAATATTTGCATAATGTTACCATACACTAACTTTCAGTAAACATGCCTCTTAATGAGTATATGGATAAAGAAAGACTAAAATATTTCTACATTGCTATAATCCAGTACCAACCGCCAGGCACATTAGGAACTACTACAAACACTGCCCATTTAGAAGCCATAGCAAACCCGCCGTATCCTAACAGCACTACCAGGATTCACAAAGCACCATAACCTATCTATCAAAAGGCAACACTGCAAACATTAAACCAATACATTTCAGAGAACAACAATACATGACCTACTGGGGAAAGAGAACAAGTGGCAATGTCAAATAGGAATTATATAAACAGAATACCTCAGCTCAGTTACGCATGCAGAACATAAACCATCACCAAACAATGAATCACAATTTAGAAACAGGAAGACAATAATTAAACTGGGAACCACAAAAGCCAAACTTGGAATGTACAACACTGTAGAAATAAAACCATAAATTAATTTCCTCTTGTACTAAACAAAGCGCAGAGGTTAATGATGCACATTTCCCAGAGCTGACATATTCCATTTAATAAATTCAAAATAAAGAGATATTTTTCTACCTTTTGTGCATTTTTTTTTTCAGTGGCAATTGCTCCAGCCACTTTCTTCTGGTTTCTTCGTGTCTTCTGCTAACTCTCCATCATCTGCTGTCCATTTATTTATTTATTTGTTTATTTTATTTTATTTAGCTGTATTTGTATCCCGCTTTTCACCGGGTCAAAGCGGTCAATTGGGGGATACATTTAACATGAGGGGATATGAGACACACATGCTAATACTTAAAGGGAACATGGGCAATGGAGGGTTAAGTGGCTTGCCCAAGACCACAAGGAGTGCCTATAGGACTAGAAATCCCAGTCCCTCCGGCCTGAGATTGCTGTCCCCAGGTGGGACTTGAACCCACGGCCCTCCGGCCTGAAGTACCTTGTCCTAACCAAGTCCTCCCTCCCTGTCCTTTCTTCTCTCTTCTAGTTTTTTTCCATTCTCTCTCTACATCTGCTTTAACATACTAATCTTTCTCCTTTTGCTCTTTCCTCATTCCTATTTCATCCACTCAAATTTTACACCTTCATCCTCAATCCCCACTTACTCTCCCAATATCTGGCTAATTGTAGATTTGTCTTCCCTCCCACACAAAATATTTTTTCCCTCTCCATTTCACTCTCCCAGCTCCATCCCATTCTAATCCTCCCCCAACATCAGTTCCCTTCTAGTTCCAGCCCCACCCAGCATCCGCTCCCTTCTAGTCCCTGCATCAGCCCATTTCCAGTCCTAGCCCCCCATCAGCCCATTTCCAATCCTATCCCAGCCCCCCATCAACTCATTTCTAGTCCTTTCCTAGCCCCACCATCAGCCCATGTCAAATCCTAGCTCCCCTCCACTCAGCCCATTTCCAATCTAAGCCTACTTACAATTCTAGCCCCTCCATGAGTCCATTTCAATTCAAGCCCCCATCACAGCCCACTTCCAATCTTAGCACCCCTCACCAGCCCATTTCCAGTCCTATCCTAGCCCCTCCATCAGCCCATTTCCTGTCCTAGCCCCCCCTCAGCTCATTTCCAGTCCTAGCTCCATCCACTCACAGCCCATTTCCATTCCAAGCCCCCCTCCCCATCAGCTATATGCAGTTCAAGCCCCCCTTCCACTCAGCCCATTTCCAGTCCTAGCAACCCCCCAGCCCATTACCAGTCCTAGCCCCCCCATAGCCCACTTCCAGTTCTAACCCCCCCATCAGCCCACTTCCAGTCCTAACCCATCAGCCCACTTCCAGTCCTAACCCCCCCATCAGCCCACTTGTAGTCTTAGCCCCCCATAGCCCATTACCAGTCCTAATCCCCCATCAGCCCACTTCCAGTTCTACCCCCCATCAGCCCACTTGTAGTCTTAGCCCCCCCATAGCCCATTACCAGTCCTAACCCCCCCATCAGCCCACTTGTAGTCTTAGCCCCCCCCATAGCCCATTACCTGTCCTAACCCCCTCACCCCATAGCCCATTACCAGTCTTAACTCCCCATCAGCCCACTTGTAGTCTTAGACCCCCATAGCCCATTACACAGGTACACTACCAAAAAACTGCCTCCAGTTTTGCAACTGATTCCTATAGATTTTGGGGTGCTGAATCCAGGAAAAATAGCCAAAATGTTCCATCACGTCACGTTTTCTTGCAAAATTAGATTTCTTACCCATATAAGGAATGTTCACATAATTTCTTTTTAGCCGACTGCAGTTTATTTTCTTGGCCCAAAATAGAGATTGTAATGGTTAACTAGAAACACTCCTTCATGATATTTTAGAGTGTTTTGTATTCATTTTATACATTAACAGGACAATTGGGAGGCGGGGGGCTAAATCCAGTACTCGCGCTGGCGCATGTTCTTTCCTGTTCGCCTCGCCTCGTTCGCTCGCTCAAACACAGTGGTTGCGACATGAACGTTCCTGTCAAATTTCAGTTTCTTGCAAGTTCATTATTACCTTTTGTTTGCTCAGTCGTAATCCAGCTTTATTCCGAAGTGGTTCACTACAGTTGTAGTTTGCAGTGCTGTGTATTTGTGATGGCTCACAGAGCCAGAGGTTGCGTCAACTCTCCGGACAGTTTTTGTTTAATTTGTGGGGAATTTACCGTGAAAAAGCGGCAGAGGAACATTTCTGCATTTATTAAAAAAGTATATTTCGCCTATTTTGGTTTGAAGTTAGGCGATCAAGACAAACCGTGGGCTCCTCACAAAGTGTGCAAGACATGTGAGGAAGATCTACGCTTATGGATGAAAGGTAAAAAACAAGCATTTCGTTTCGGAATACCTATGATGTGGCGTGAACAAAGAGACCACAGCAGTGACTGCTATTTTTGCTCTTGCATTGTGAAGGGATACAACTTAAAAAATAAGAACGTAATAAGTTACCCCAACCTTCCCTCAGCAATTAGGCCTATGCCTCATAGCAACGAAGTACCTGTGCCTGAACCACCAAAATCTTTGGATCATATTTGTGTGGACGGTTCTGATCATGATGAGACTCATCAGATGGCTTTTCCCGATGAGTCCAGTACTTCCGAGTTTGAAACTGAACCAGATCCGAAACCTGAACTTTTCTCTCAAGCTGAATTGAATGATTTAGTCCGGGATTTAGGACTCCCAAAAGATGCTGCCCAACTGCTAGGTTCTCGGCTTAAACAGAAAAATCTATTGTCACCAGGAACAACTTTTTATTGGTACCGCAACCGCGAGACACAATTTTTGAAGTATTTCAGCAAAGAGGAAGATTTGGTATTTTGCAACGATATATACGGAGTGATGGAAAAGTTTAAACTCAAGTATGATCCTGCTGAATGGCGGCTGTTCATTGATTCGTCAAAAGACAGCATAAAAGGTGTTCTTCTTCATAATGGCAACACATTCGCTTCAGTTCCTATTGCTCACTCTGTTATTCTCCAAGAAAAATACGAGAATTTGGCCCTGATTCTTCAGAAGATTCGTTATGATGAGCATAAGTGGATGATTTGTGGAGACTTTAAAATTCTATCCATGCTATTAGGGCAGCAATCTGGTTTCACCAAATATCCCTGCCTCCTTTGCTTGTGGGATAGCCGGGCCCGCGACCTACACTGGGGGAAAAAAGACTGGCCAATTCGGGAGTATTTGAGACCCGGTGAGAAAAATGTTCTTCATGAGAGCTTGGTACCTCGTGATAAAATTCTATTACCACCTCTCCACATTAAGTTGGGTCTCATTAAGCAATTCATCAAGTCCCTTCCAAAAGATGGTGAGTGCTTTCGGTACCTTTGCTCAAAGTTCCCCCGACTTTCTGAAGCAAAGCTAAAGGAAGGAGTGTTTGTTGGCCCTGATATAAGGAAACTCATGGAGTGGAGGAGTGGCCTAGTGGTTGGGGCAAGGTACTTCAGGCCGGAAGGTCGGGGGTTCAAATCTCACTAGAGGACAGCAACCTTGGGCCGGAAGGACTGGGGTTTCTAGTCCCACAGGTGCTCCTTGTGGTCTTGGGCAAGCCACTTAACCCTCCATAGCCCATGTTCCCTGTAAAATAGTTATCTCCAAGTTATAATGCCCTGTTCAATGTAATTTCAGTTTGTTCAATGTAAACCGCACTGATGCAGAATAGCGCGGTATATAAGAGAGTGTAAATAAATAAATAAATAAATAAAATTTCAGATGGAGCATTCGCTGAAACGATGTCTGAGAAGGAAAAAGAAGCCTGGGATTCCTTCAAGGATGTTGTTCTCAAATTCTTGGGGAACAGGCGGGATGAGAACTATAAGGATATTGTTGCCAGGATGCTCAATGCCTTCAAAGAACAAGGCTGTAACATGAGCCTGAAAGTCCATTTCTTGCACTCCCATGTGAACTACTTTCCCGAAAACTTGGGGGCGTACAGTGAAGAACAAGGTGAAAGGTTTCACCAGGACATCAAGGACGCAGAGAGAAGGTACCAAGGAAGATGGAACACCACTATGATGGCTGATTTCTGCTGGTTGCTGCTGCGGGAAACCCCAGATGAAAAATACGCCAAGCAGCGCACCAAGAGAAGCATTCGGGGGAAGAAGAAACGGGCCCACCAGGAGATTGATTGACCCAAGAATGACTTTAAAATATAAACTGTGTTGACAAATATCATGTTTTTACTAAACTTTGAAATAAAAATTTGCTAGTTATTACCACAGTGTCGGATCTCATTTATTAGAATTTTATTTTCACACCATCGGGTGTTTGTCTTCATGTATTGCAATGGTGCGGTTTGCGTTTTCTATTCTTACATACATACCTGTACAACATTTTTTGCACATTTCTTTGCTTTGCTTTGTGTCTAACCTCGCTCTTATATGCTCAATGTTTGTGCACATGTATGTGGCTGTTTTAAGTGCAGACAATTTTGCTACCATCACAGTGTGTTTTGTTGACATTACTCTATTCTTATGTGCTGCCTTGTTACAATTTTCTTTATTCTTATTTGAATAACTACTAAACAATTAGTATAAAGAATTCATCCAAGAAACTTTTATCTCGATCGCACTCAATCTGAAACGTTCACCTCAAACTGCTAACCCAATATAGCAAAAAATCTGTACG
Organism: Ichthyophis bannanicus; assembly: GCA_033557465.1. Classification (NCBI taxonomy): domain Eukaryota; kingdom Metazoa; phylum Chordata; class Amphibia; order Gymnophiona; family Ichthyophiidae; genus Ichthyophis; species Ichthyophis bannanicus. Next base: position 556,238,750 of record CM066034.1, on the reverse strand, counting down.
TGATGGAGCAAATTGGTTACCAGATTTGGATTCAGCGCACCAAAAAACGTAAAAATCAATCGAAACATTAGAGGCAGTTTAAAAAATTTTTTTTTTAGTGTACCTAACCCCCCCCATCAGCTCACTTGTAGTCTTAGCCCCCCCATAGCCCATTACCAGTCCTAACCCCCCATCAGCCCACTTGTAGTCTTAGCCCCCCCCCCCATAGCCCATTACCAGTCCTAACCCCCTCCCCACATAGCCCATTACCAGTCCTAAACCCCCCATCAGCCCATTACCAGTCCTAACCCCCTCCCCCCATCAGCCCATTACCAGTCCTAACCCCCCATAGACCATTACCAGTCCTAACCCTCTCCCCCCCCCCATTGAGCAAGAATGTTTTTTGCACAGGGCCCCGCGTTTCAGGGGGCCCTGGGCAAAAAACATCTTGCATCAGTCCAGCTAAGTTTAAAAAAATGCAAACCGGCTGCTGCTGCCGCCGTGGCAGCGGCCGAATCGACCATCCCGCGGGGCCCCCCCCCCTGCCTGCAGAGTTCTCCGTGCAGTCTCAGCGCGGGCTTTTCAGAGCCGCGCGAAGGGAGAGTTTCCCTTTCTCGCGGCTCTGTTAATCCCGCCGCGGGGCTTATGGGATTTCCCATCAGCCCCGCGGCGGGATTAACAGAGCCGCGAGAGGAGAAGCTCTCTCTTCACGCAGCTCTGACAGCCGACGCCAAGACTGCTTGGAGAACTCTGCAGGGCAGGGGGGCCCCGTGGGATGGTCAATTCTGCTGCTGCCACGGCGGCGGCGGCGGCGGCAGCGGCAGCAGCAGCAGCCGGTTTGCGTGTTTTTAATCTAGCTGGGCTGATGCAAGATGTTTTTTGCGCGGGGCCCCCTGAAACACGGGGCCCTGTACAAAAAACATTCTTGCTCAATGGACGGGCTGGCCCTGAGTGCTAGGGAATAAGCTGGGGCTGGTAAAGAGATAAAAAGCAGAAGATGGTAAATGATACTGGGGAGATGAGTACAGAGGGAGAAAATGGCAGACTAGAAAGTGGGTGAAAGATGTGGGGGGGGGAGTGGGGGACAGGATGCTGGCAAAGAAGCGAGACACATGTGGAATGGAAGGAATAGGGAAGTAATATTAGGAAATGGAAAACTGGTAAGTAGGTGAATGGTGAAAAGAGGAAGACTGAAGATTGTAGGAGGAGAAACAGGACTGGAATTAAGCTATAATTAGGTTAGGGGCAAATGAGAGAAATAGAAGGATCAATGTCAGAGAGAAATGTAGCGAAGGAAAGGACAAAGAAGACAGGAAATGTGAACGTACAGAAAATGGAAATGGTATCTTGGAAGAGGACTTAGAAGAAAACCAACAAGAGGAAGTAGAAAAGAGACTGGGATCAATCCAAGTGGAAAAATAAGATGATCAGGCAAGAAAGGTACAAACAAGTGTTAGTTTTTAGAGAATAAAATATGTCAGTTTATAGTTCAATACAGGAAGAAATGCATTCTTTTTCTCTTTCTTCCTTGTTTTATAGCTTGGTGTCCAAGATTGGGGTTTTCCATTTCAATTTTCGTCTTTTCTAGTTTATTATTCTTTAATAGATGATGGTCTGTATTTTCCATGTCCAGCCGAGTTAAAGGATTCTGTTAACATGGAAGTTCTCTTTTCCAGCTGGGGGTTACTGATGTTCTAGAATATTTGAAGTGCTGATTTTCCATAGGTAGGGTTGGTGCAATTTGAGTTCTTGCATTTGCAGGGTTTTGTGTTTTGACGCTCGGTGTCTAGTTGTGGAGGAAGGGAGTGGTATTTTCACTAATATGAGACTAGAATTTGAATAGAATTTTTTTGTATGTTGAGATGTAAAGTGAAACACCCTACTTCTGCTCTGCATCTGTTGTTGAGAGAGTTTTATTGGTGAGTCTGGGAGAGCGTAGTTATTCACCTGTATCAGGTATTCTTCAGGGACAGCAGGAATCAGTCTTCACATATGAATGACAGTACCAACAGATCCCGTGCGGATTCACTCCCCAGCTTTCAAAGAAAGCCTTTGGGAGTTAGACTGGCATGCGCAGTCACCATCCTGCCCAAGAGTGCCATTTTACTTCAGTATGATGACATAGCTTAATCAAGCATAAAAAGAAAAGCAACTTCACAGGGAGGAGGTTGTGAGGACTGATTCTTGCTGTCCCCGGAGAACACCCGTTACAGGTGAGTAGCTATGCTTTCTCTGGGAACAAGCAGGAAGTCAACCCTCACATATGGTACTCCCCAGCTACAGGCTACCGAGAATACCTGTAGGAGCCCCCAATGATGCAAAAGAAAAAGCCAGAAGGGCAGCAAGGAGCACTGAATGGCTTGAAGTTCAGAGATACAGCTGCAGCACTGAGAATGGAATCACCTCATTGGTAGCCGGAATACAACGGGCTGGAGGGAAGGAGTTGCACTATTCCCCAAAAGAGGTGATGAAGGACTGCCTGGCTAAAGGTGCTGCGGGTGGCATGAGGCCTGGAAAAAAGTGGGAAGAACCACTTCCTGCTTCATGTGGAAAGCAGACACCACATTAGGCAGGCATTTTGGGTGGGGCCAGAGAATAACCATGTTTTGGTGGAACCTGGTGTAGGTGGCGTGAGCCACCAGTGCCTGCAGCTCACTAACGCATCTGGCTGAAGTGAACACTACCAGGAACACTACTTTCCATGACAAGTACTTAACATGGTACATAGCCAGAAGTTATAAAGGGGGAGCCATCAGCTTCCCCAGAACTATGTTCAGGTCCCATGCCACCGATGATGGGGCCACGAGAGGAGATGCCCCCTCATGAAGTGGCCCACTAGTGAGTGAACCGAAATGACTAGCCGTCGACAAGGTGATGATGCGCCCCAATGGCGCTGAAGTGCACCCTGATAGAAATGGACTTCAGTCCATTCTGAGAAAGGTGCAGGAGATATTGTAGAATATCCTGCACCGCACAGACAAAAGGGTTGAGATTCTTGTCTGCACACCAGACAGAGAATCTGTGCCACTTGAAGGCATACGCACAGCACGTAGAGTCCTTGCGGGAGGCCTGTAGGATGTCTTCCACTTCCCTGGAGAGGTTGAAGTGTGCTATGGCTAGCCTCTCAGCAGCTACGCTGTTAGGGCGAGGGACCAGAGAGTGGGATAGAGAAGGGTCCCATTCTCCTTTGAGAGCAGGTCTGGATCCTGGCCCAGAGGCATCGGGGCCACTTGGGACAGCTGCAGGAGCAGAGGGAACCATGGCTGTCAGGCCCACCAGGGAGCAATGAGGATCACTGAGGTCCCGTCCGACTGGACCTTGAGCAAGGTCTTGGGAACCAGGGGAGTAGGCGGGTATGCATACAGGAGGCTCCCGGACCAGTGCAGGAGAAGGCATCCGCTGCTGTGGCCAGCCTCTGTGAGCAGAAATGCAGCAACTGCACATTCTCAGGAATGGCAAAAGGCCCAACATTGGGGTTCCCCAACGTTGGAAGATGGAGTTGGCTACTTCTGGGTTGAGTCTGGGGTTGAAGCACCCTGCTGAGCCGATCTGTAAGCAGATTAACCTGGCCCAGCAGGTAGCCCAGCCGGAGGATCTCCCTGACTAGAAAGCGGTTTAGGTTCCACAGATCCAGGATAGGCCAATAGCCACCTGTCTTTTTTAGGACAAGGAAGTACCAGGAGTAGTGGTCTAGTGGTTAGGACAAGGTACTTCAGGCCGGAGGGCCGGGGGTTCAAGTCCCACCTGGGGACAGCAATCTCAGGCCGGAGGGACTGGGATTTCTAGTCCTATAGGCACTCCTTGTGGTCTTGGGCAAGCCACTTAACCCTCCATTGCCCATGTTCCCTGTAAGTATTAGCATATGTGTCTCATATCCCCTCGTGTTAAATGTATCCCCCAATTGACCGCTTTGACCCGGTGAAAAGCGGGATATAAATACAGCTAAATAAAATAAATAAACCCCGTGCCCCAGAGGGGCTGAGGTATGGGCTCCATGGCCCGATCCCCGAGGAGGGATTAGAGTTCCTTCTGCAGGAGCTTTCTGTGCAGGGAGATCATGGGAAGCTCCCCTGGAAAGAAGGGAGGAGGCATCTGGTGGAAATGCAGAAGGTAGCCCTCACAAACCACCTGCAACAACCAGGCATCGGAGACAATGCCTAGCCAAAGGTGGGCCAAATAGACCAGACATCCTCCTGTGTGCTTTAGGCCCTGGTCTTCTGGGGGAAGACAGGCTATGCCCAAAGAATCAACCCCCCCTCCACCCGTGACTGCGGTTGGGGCGCTATTTGGGGCTTGGGGGCTTTAGGCTTCTGTGGGCCATGCCCCTGGCCTTTGGCCTGCTGACACTGTTGGGGAGCCTGGTAGGCCAGAAACTGGGGGTATTTCCCATAAGCCTTTTTCCCCTTCAGGTGGAAGGTCTTTTTACCTGAAGCCTTCCGATGGGAAGGGTCAGCAATCTTCCTGGACAGCCTAGTCCTGGGTCAGGAACTCTTGTCTCCAGCTTGGCCACCTTGTTCATCATGGGTTTGTCTAAGAGGTTCTCTCTTTGGCATGCGGCATCAGCCAGTTTGTTCTGTATCCAGTGCTCCAGGTCCGAGAACTGTAGCTAGGCCAGGTGGCAGGCACTAATTGTCCAACCACAGCCACACGGGCCGCAGACTCGAAGCCATTAAGGCTGCCCGAGTCTGAAATTTGGAGCAGTCCTTGACTGTGGAGATCAGAGTCCAGAAGCGCTCAAGGGATTCCTCTGCCAGTCCAGCAGAGAACCCGGCAAGCTCCTTTGCCAGTTCCCTGATGTACATGCCCTTGTACAACTGGTATGCCTGGATTACAGTAGTGAGCATCTAGCACTGGAAGCAACGCCTGCCAAAACCGTCCATGGTGCGGGCCTCCCTATGTGGGGGCACCAAGAAGTGCATCTTCTGGCTTTTGATCCAATGCATGGCCAACTCCATCACCATGGAGTTGTGCAGTAGCTGTGCTTTCTGGAACCCGGGGCTCTTGCTGACTCAATACTGTGAGTCGAGCCAGCGGCTCATTGTGGACACAGTCACCTGGTTCTCCCACATCCGGAACAACAAGCATTTCAGAATGGGGGGAATCAGCACAGTCAGTGCCTCCTTCGGAGGAACCTCATACTAGAGGATCTCCGGGTCGGGGAACACTGTGCCCAATGCACAGACTCCGATGTACTCAGGGGCAATGCGCACCTTGAGCGTGAGGCTGATCACCTCAGTCCTAAGCTGGAGAACTGCTCCAGAACAAGCTGGATTTCCTCTGGAGAGGTCCTGTTGTGGAGGACATTGTGGTCAGTGTAGACGACTCGGAGGCACCAGATGTTGGGCCTTGCTGTGCTTCAAGGAAGGCAGCAAGGCTGCGTTCCAGGGCCACCATCCTGACCTCAAGGTCAGTAGGCTCTGCAGTCTTTGGATCAGGTTTTGACAGCATTGAGCCTGGAGCCGGGTTTCTCTGATGGGAGTCACCAATGGTGATCGCGCCAGGGGACCGGGCCCAATCCCCTGACATGGTGGGAGTCTCATCCCACCTGAGCAGTTTCGAGGGCCGCTCCCAACCATCACCCTCGGGTTGAGGGCTCCAAGCCCGGGTACCTGAGGACTTACCTCTGCGTCTGCAACCTTGACTCGGACAATAACTTGAGCCTGTGGGGGAGGTTTTCAGAGGATGATACCCTGTCCGAGACTCTGTGACCTCAGGGCTAAGAACAAGCATGCCTGTGCAACATAGTGTCATCGGACGCAGTCCCTGAGGGCAGCAACTCCCTGCTCAAGGATGGCCCTGCGGCAGAGTCCTTTGAGCCAAACATGCCCTTACGCTGCTGCTCTCACTTCATCCAGCTCTTGGCTGCCATCTGCAGGCAGAGCACACAGAAAGCATCGTTGTGGTCGGACCCTAAGCATTGAAGACAACAACTGTTGCGATCAGTGATGGACATGGTGCGGGAGCATTTGCCACAGTGCTTGGATCCTCTAACCGAAGACATAGGTGGAAACACGGCACCCGTGAGATCAAACTCACACGTCTCGATCAGGGAGGGCACAAGGCAAATCCCACGCCCACAAAAAGAAAGACATACCCAAGAAAAACATGATGCCGAGGTGAGGGCGTAATCGGGTAACGGGAAGGTGATCCAGGAACTGAACCGGCAAAAAAAACGCACGAGGAAGATAGAGAAAAAAATCAATTTCTACTGAAGAAACAGATGGGACTTCTGCAGGGCTCAGTGGAAAAAAGACGATTGAGATAAGATGGTACCCTTGGCCGGGAAGGTAACCGCACATGTGCGTTCTAACTCCCAAAGGCTTTCTTTGAAAGCTGGGGAGTTAATCCACATGGGCTCTGTCAGTACCAACGTCACCCATATGTGAAGGTTGACTTCCTGTTTGTTCCCAGAGAATGTTCCATATGAATGGATAATTATGCCCTATCAGACTGATATTCAAAGGCAATTAGGCGTTCACTGGCAAATGCATAATTGATCTGTGTATTTTCAAAAAATATGCGGAATGGCTAGATATTATCTGTTTACTTGTGGGGCATGTTGGGGGAGGAGCAAAGGTAGGCCAGAAAATAAGCTACATAGTGGAAATATTCAACAACTATTCAGATAAGTTACACTTTTAGTTTAGGTCTGTGGAATATCAGGCCTAGCCTAAACAGATAATGGTTAAATTAGACTTACCTGCTAATTGTAGTTCCTGGAGTGGAACATTCTAGTCCCATAACCTCTGGGTTCCCTATCCAATCCAGCAGCTTGGAGACTGAGAAACTCCACCTTTTTTGTGACATCATCTGTATAAGTCTCCGGTGCCCGCCTCATGCCACCAGTAACCTATTGACAAAGAAGACTCACCGGAGAAACAAGTAAGCCAAAGATTATAGTAAACATTATTGATAACAGTAAAATAGCAAATGAGGGCAAGAAACCCCCAGCCCATTATAGCGCTTAAGAGAAAGTGGGAGCATTCCAACCCCCTGCTTGAAGTAAGGAACAGTCCCAACAGAACTAAGAATCAAGCGCAGCTTACCTGTGAAACCGAGACAATTCGGACATGTGTTTGCCCAGGCATTCTGGGGGGGATATGGGACTAGACTGTTCCACTCCAGGAACTACAATTAGCAGGTAAGTCTAATTTAACCTTCCTGATCGTGTCCCAGTCTAGTCCCATAACCTCTGGGTCCATACCAGAGCAGTGAAACACACTTAAACACGGGAGGGACCTGGCAAACCAGCCTGAAGAACCGCTGATCCGAAGGAGGTCTCCTCCGCCATCTGTACATTCAGTCGGTAGTGCCTAGCGAAAGTATTGAGGGACGACCAAGTCGCTGCCCTGCAGATTTCCACCGGCGAAACTAAACGAGCTTCCGCCCAGGAGGCAGCCTGAGCCCGCGTAGAATGTGCTTTCACACCATTTGGCACGACTCTGCCCTTCAACACATAAGCTGACTCAATGGCCTCCCTAATCCAGCGAGCAATAGATGCCTTAGAGGCCGAATCACCCTTTTTCGACCCTGCGAAAAGCACAAAAAGTCTGTCCGACTTCCGAAAGGACTCCGTCCGTTTGAGGTACTTCCTTAAAGCTCTCCGGACATCCAACAGATGTAGCCGAGTAGCTGAAGAATCACCGCTATCCCTGCGCAATACCGGCAAGGAAATTTCCTGGTTAACATGAAATGCCGAGACCACCTTGGGAAGGAAAGCCGGCACCGGCCGTAACACCACCTTAGACGGAAAGAAGGAAAGATAGGGCTCCCTACAAGAAAGAGCCTGTAATTCGGAAACACGCCTAGCCGAGCACACTGCCACGAGAAAGGCCACCTTCAGAGTAAGATCCTTGAGTGACGCCCTATCCAGCGGCTCAAACGGCAGCAACATCGCTTCATATATTAGTACAGCACTTTAATTTATCAGTTGATCTGAGAGAACGCCGGCTCTATAGATAGGAGCAAAAAAAAGGGGGGGGGCGTGTCAAAAACAGAGCTAGAGGAAACACCGCATTAGTCAACGGTGCTTTTACCTATAAAAATGCTCTTGTAAAATTATTGTGACATAAAAATATAGCTTTATATGAATAAAAAGAAGGGTTCACTTTTAAAAATTACTACTCGATAATATTATACATCTATCATTTGATATTGTTAAACTCTCGATTTGTGCCATTATAGGTCATTTGTAAAAAACTTAACCACTATTAATAAAACCCAAAAATGGAAACATCATACAGTAACTAGATCCGTATGTCAATAATGTAACAGCTAGAGCTATAATCTGTGTGTGTACAGAAGTAATCGTCTTAGAACCGGCGTCAAATAAAAACTACAACATACCTCCGTAACACAATTAATCTGTAAAAAGGAAAAAATTCTTCTGAGGTTGTGGAGCAACAGCCGTGCTTCATACGCTAGTAAAAGTTCAACTAAAGACGCCGGCTCATGCGCATATTCTTATCTTACCAAGAGGCGGGAAAGAGGGGAGGAGGGCATTCCAAAGGCGGAGCTAGACCAAAACTAACAAAAACCTATCGTAAGTTAGGTCACTCTTAAAATGATAAAATAAAAATATATAATGCGGCTCTATAAAGAAGAAAGGGTACTGAGTTTTGCAGCTCTATTCTGCAGGCCCCTTTTGGTCATCCTCGTGCAGGAGAGACACTCCGTTGGACAATGTTCAGGACCCAAATATTTTAGACACCAATCATAGGTGTCAGTGACGGAAATGGTACCGCCACATTTTGAACATTTTTTGAAACCATTAGCTGGTTTCTCCATGCTTGAAAAAAAATGGGCCTAGTGCCCAAAATGGTGCCTAGCACCAGAAGCAGGGAAAGATCTCTGAAGAAATACAAGTTTCTTTTTTTTTTTAAGGAAAGAAGAGAACCGGCAGTACCGGTTGGCGTCGAATGAAGGCAGATGCGACCACAAAAAACAGGAAATAAAGGTAAATTTTCTGCGGTGAAAGGGTACCACGTCCTGTCGGCTCCGTGGAAAACGAAGAACTAAAGTGAGAGAGGTACAGAGGCGGGAAGGCAGCACTCATGTGCTGTGGGATGCTCCCAAAAGCTTTCCTATTGGATGCTGGGGAGTGTTCCCGCGCGGGCTCCGTCGGTACCGACGATACCCATATGTGAAGACTACATTCCTGCTTGTTCCTATGTGGTAGGCGAAGGCCTGTGATCCATGGTGTCTGAAGTGAGCAGACAGGCCTGAACAGCTTGACCTGTAACTGAAGCCTGTAGTTAGGCCCAGAGGAATGAAAACCCCCCTTAATGATGACACCATAGAATTGAAACTTAACTCAGCTTAACTGAACATAGCTAAGCAGAATCGAAACTTAGAAAATAGAGAAAAACAAGTTTAATTGGTACTGATAAGGTGTGCTATGCTTCTATGGAATTAATTAACTGTGCTGAAAGAAAGTACATCTGCAAGGGATTTAATTGGGATTGCTGACAGATGAGTTGCAGAGCCCTGCTCCCCTACATGCACAAATTGGTTCTATGGCCTTGAGAGTATGAAAGTAACAAGTAGATGAACTGGCCATTGTAATTGGGACTAGAGGGGGGCAACCAGGTGCTGAGCCCAGACCAGAGTCCCAATTGGATAACCATATCAGTACCGGGACCAATAGATGGGTGAGAGGGGTTACTGGGACCAATGAAAAGTTTGCCTATGTCTAGAATGGAGAAGAATGGTATAAAAGTTGCTGTTTTGCTAGAAACCATTGCTCAGCCATTTTGAAATTGCTTATTGCTTGAGCCTGTGCACATTAAACTGGCTTGGATCCTTGAAAAGACTCCTGGTTTTATTTATTGCATGCTTATCTGCTGCTACATTTCTTGGTGCGTTGGCCGGGAAGTGCGAGTGGTGGATGGTGTTCAAGTTAATAAATCCACGTAATTCGACTTGAGGTTTGGTCCAGTTGGAACCATGCCAATCCGACGCAGGGGAATTTCCCTGGGCCCACCGATCCTCTTGTATCGGAGGGGGTTCTGCCTGGCCTCGGCAGGCACTGGATCCAGCTGGCCAACACCTCCGACCCGGGGGAGTCCAGGATCCAACTCAGAAGCTTGGGAACCAGATCTGGTAAGTAGAGTTTTGATTTGGTATGTCTAGACAGAAATAGAAAGAGCAGTGCTGCCATTGGAACTTGGAATTGGTAATCTCGAGATAAATTGGAAATTGGTAAGAGAGCTTGATCCCCTCTCAAAGGCGGTCCAATTAACCTTGCATGAGTATGCGCGAGGTGAACCCACTGCCTTTTTGGAATTTGGAATTTGAATTTGCATTTGGTAAGAGAGCTCTTCTAGTATTTGGAAATTGGTTAAGACTAGTCAGAATAGATAGAACGAAATGCATTTTGGGATATGTTGCTAGCATGATTGTGAAGCGTTTGATGTGTATTGTCTGCCCTACTGTGTATCTGTTTTTTGTTCTCTGTTGAGACCACGAGTTTCCCTTCTGTTATAAATGTGAGATTATTCTGTTGAGTAATTTGTGACAGTTCACTGATTAAGAAATTGTATTAATAAAGCAGAAAGAAGACGCAAAACACCTAGAATCATTTTAAAAATCCAAAAGCTGGTCTGACCCAGTTCGCTTTCCTACTGCACAGTGTGAAAAACTGACAGGGGGCGTGTCTGAAGGAAAGAATGTACAGTGTCTTTCTAACCCTGTGCAGGCTTAAATCTCAATGCTGTTAGTTTGTGCTTATTTCAGGACAATTGTACCTGTTTTATTCACTGTGTTTTAATGGTGATGTTCCTTCTACTATGGTCAGGTATTATATACCATTCGATAGGAATATTTAGTCAGAATTTTAGTTTTGAAGGTCGAATTAACCTCATCGGAGCTCCGTAAACTGTTTTTAGTTATATTCTCTGCTTTGTCTGTATTTTTATTGTTACCTTTCAGAAATGATAAACTAAGCAAACTGTTTTTGGGTTTATTCCCTTTGACTTATAAACCTACAAAGTAATTATTAGATCACGACTTGACACCGATTTAAATGATTCTTGCTAGCATGTCTCTGTGTGTCTGTGAAACTGTGATCATTTCGTTTCCAGTGAGCGGAGGGGTGTGGCTCACACAGCTTACTAGGGAATGAGACAGCCGTTCCCAATTGAGCAGTCTCTTGCTTGTGTAAAATAAAGGAAGTATATCTGTTGTTTCAAAAACTAACGGCAGATTGCAACCTGAGAATGACTGGTTTAAATTCTGAGTGAATAAGAAAATTGTGTTAGGATTTTATCTTTGAAATCTGTACTAGTGACTAATGACGACCTTTACAATTCAAGATAAATTCATTTGTTTTAAAATTCCAAGACGTTATTACCTGATTTACTGTGGCAAGCACCTGATAGAAGACATATTTATTGTTAAAAAAAAAACAAAACAAAACAAAAAGAGGGTGTATATGCATTTTAGATATCCACCACAGCTATGGAAAAGTATCCGGAATGTCTTTTGAATATTTGCTTCCTGAACTAAAAAAATAATAATTTCTTTTGCAGAGACATGCTGATTACGGCTGGCAGCTAGTTGCTAAGTTTTTTTATTCTAGTCATACGTAACAGATAGCTATAGTTCTCTCTATAAGATATTTTAAGAACTGTATCTAAATTGTATGTCTGTGCTCAATTTAAGCTTATGTTTACGGTAATAAGGTTTTTTAATAAGTGTCTTTTCAAGTATGATCAAGAATTTCAGTAAGGGATTTACTGAAGACTATGAAATGTCTCTGTCCCAATCAGGAATGCTATGTGAAAGGGAGTGGCTTCTGCTAGTTGTCCATATTTCCTTAGTTCACCATATTTTGCCCCAGAATCTCTAGATATCTTGTCTCGTCACTCTCTCTCTCTCTGTAAGTAGCTCCGTTCAGAGTACTTAAGGGGGGGATGGAGCCCAGTCCACCGATGATGTCACCCCCCGGTAGGCGTGAACTAATGTGCCCACAGCAGAGAAGCAGAACATTTAAAAAAAAAAAAAATCAACCTCCTGGATAGAGCGTTGCTAGGAGAAACAGAACCCAGGAGAGGGGGGGGGGACTCCTCCCTGCAGATTCCCTAGTTTGCCAGCCACCTCCGCAGCAGGGGGATGTGCACCCCCTCTGGACCAGAAGTTAAAGTCAGCTGACCAGACTTGTTTAGAACTGAAAAAAAACAAAACCTGCATTATACACTGAGAAGTTTTAGGACTTGATTGAACTAATAAAACAAAAATTACAGACAATGGATGGATTTGCGGGCATAATACAGCACAGTCAATGGAAGTTGATTTGAAAGTATGTGAAATGTAAGACTGAATGTGGCAGAGAAAGTGAATGTAAAATAAAAAGAAAGCAGATCAGCTTGGTGCTGCTTTCATTGAACGACGGAGGAGATTCTCCTAATCAAAGGACCAGAGAACGTGTAAGAGGCCGCAGAAGTAGCAGGCCTCCACTGGGTGCGAATCAGTGCGCCCATTATAGAAAAAGAAGGACATTAGAGAAGTGAATGCCCGTATCTTGACTCCTCCCCAGGAGGGGAGGAGGGAGTACTTGATTGCAGAGTCATAAAACAATAAACCAAGCACAATGTTCTAGTAGGAGAAGGAAGTAGCTATAGAGTAAGTGGCAGCTAAAACATAGCCCCTGTCATTGTCACCCTCAAGCCAGTCAAGAAGCCTGGGACAGGTGATTACCGCCCAGTGCAGGATCTAAGAAGAATGAATGATGCAGCTGAAACTATACAACCAGTGGTACCAAAATCCTTATATTCTCTTGGAACTGATCTCTGCTGAAGCTATACATTTCATCATTCTGGACTTAAAAAGATGCCTTTTTCTACATACGCTTAGCCCAAGACCCCACTACAAGGAGGGGGGGCCAACTCATCTGGACAAGATTACCTCAAGGATTCAAGAACTTGCCTCACTCAGCAAGGATTTGACAAGTTATCCAGAAAACTCCAGGAAAAAAAATTCTACTTCAATATGTGGACAACTTGCTCATAACCACCAACTCAGAAAGTAAATGTCTACAAGCCATCAGTGAACTTTTGCACCCTCTTAATGAGGCTGGATACAAAGTCTCAAGAGCCAAGGTGCAATTATGTCCAACAAGTTAAACACCTAGGATTCCAGTTGTCCAGAGGAATTTGACGCCTGGGACCAAAAATGCAAAGAAGCTGTATGCAGTATTCCTACTCCAACCACCAGGAGGCAAGTGAGAGCCTTCTTGGGTGCCACAGAGTATGTTGTATATGGATCCCCAATTTTGCGCTGCTAGCAAAACCGTTGTATCAAGCTATCAAAGGAATGGAAAAGTCTGCATTGGAATGGGGACTTGAACAGGATGCAGCCTTTTGATCTTTGAAAGAAAAAAAAAAAACCACTCTGATGTTGTCACCAATTCTGGGTCTACCAGATGTCCAGAAAACCTTTCAGTCTCTATGTTCATGAGTCACAAGGAAATGTTCTAGGAGTGTTGACTCAATCTCTTGGACCTTATTTGAGAAGCTGTTACAGCTACAGCCTTCCTAGTAAGCAAAAACTAAAAGAAAAATCCCTTTGAGACAGAATCTTCAAGTTACTGTACCACACTCTGTTCTAACCAATATGAAATACAAAGGAAACTACTAGCTAACAAATCTATGAATGTTGAAGTATTAGAGTATGTTGTGTGAAAACCCCAGATACAACTGAAGGGTCAGTCAAGCTTTCAATCCTGCTATGTTGTTATCAGTTAGTCTTGATCCCCTGATCATGACTGTTTAGAAATTATGGACACTGTATTCTCAAGCCGCCTGGATTTGACTGATGTCCCTCTGGAGAACCCTGAACAGACTTTCTTTGTGGCTGAAGGCAGTTTCATCATCAATGGACATTGTTGTGCTAGATATGCAGTGGTGACCCCTGATTTGGTAGTTGAGTCCTCAGCCCTGGCCCCAGAAACTTCACCACAGAAAGCTGAACTGATAGCCCTCACTAGAGCACTAACAATAGGAAAAGAGCCCTGTCTAAATGTGTACCCAGATTCCAAGTATGCCCTTACAACCTTGCATGCATATGGGGCCCTGTACACAGAATGAGGGTGGATAACCTTAGGAAGCAAGTCCATTAAGTATAGCCCCAAGATATTGATATTAACAGATACATACTGCCTATAGATCTCAGAATTTAGGAAAAGTAGAATGTATGAATAGAACCCTGAAATCTCAGTTGTCCAAACTTTGCCAAGAGGTTTACCTGAAGTGGCCCCAGGTTCTTCCCATAGCCCTTCTTAGGATATACTTAGCCCCTGCTAAGTCTTTAGGAGTTTCCCCTTTTTGAGATTCTGTATGGGCAACCCCTGCCTATTGTATAGGAAATAAAAGGAGATATGAGACAGATAGGATCTGAAATTATTAGACATGAACTATTGGTTTTAAGTTCTGTTTTGCAGAGTCTTCATACCTGGGTACAAAATCGATTACTCATCAATTTGTCTGAACCCCTGCATCCTTTCAAGCCTGGAGTCTTGGTGTGGATCAAAGAGTGGAGAAAGATACCGTTAGCCCCGCATTGGAAGGGACCCTATGTCGTCATCTTGTCAACTCCAACTGCAGTAAAAGTCGCAGAATTTGAACCTTGGATCCATCATAATCAAGGGAAGCCAGCAGCTGCTCTTGAACCTGATCACTGGACTACTGTACAGCATCCTGAGACTCCATTGCACCTCACCCTACGACAACAGCCACGGACCTAAGACTTATTGGCCCCTCAGACACTGCACTATTTCAAGACTGTTTGTTTATCTGAAGGTAAGCCTCGCATCTGGAGAAAAACTGCAATCATCAGGAAGAGACTGTGTTCTGTTAAGAAATTGAATCTTCTAAGAGACTGTGTTTAAATACTCTGAAAAGACTGTTTTGATCTTCTAAAGAGTGAACTGCTCTAAAGAAGCAATAATAGCCTAAGAGACTATGCTATGATATTGTAAGAAATTGAGACATCCCAGAGGACAGTGATACTTTGGAATCTACAGCCCTACTCCTGCCAAAAAGCTGGTAGGTCTACGTACGGCAGAAGCTTGAGGATCTACAATCAACTCTACCTTTATGAAATCCGACAGTTCCTCCAATTTTCCAGAGACTATGCCCATTATGAATTATTATTATTGCTTTATTCTGGCAACAGTTTTGGGGTGCTTTGAAATGACTTTTGCCCTACCCCCTTGTGCAGCTTGCATAACCACCACCAGAACAGGACAAAAGATCACTCTTTCTATGAAGCCATGAAATCAGACTTTGAAGTTCCTCATGCCACCAGAACTTATTTCTTGAATTAGCAGGAGCAGTGGCATTCGGTCTTCATGTTTCAGATTGCTTGTCTTGTGGAGGAACAACAATGGGAGACTAATGGCCTTGGGAGGCCCAAGAACTGAACTATTCTATCCTATACAATCACACTGATTTACATAATACTACTAGTGAGTGGGTATTGGCCCACCCCATTGTTGACAGTTTGTGTTTTGTTCGGACTGGACCACAATCTACTATGAAGGATGGACAGCTGGTCTGTCTAAATCAGAAGCTTTACGACAGCACAACAAAGATGCAACTGAACCTTCTAATCCTTTAGTTCTTTTTCCCACTCTTGCCAAACTATGGACTTTGACTATCTGCTTGTTGCTCCCTTGTTTCTTGCCACTTTGCTTGCGAATGATAACTTCAGTTATTAATAACACTGTAGAGCATAAGGCAGCTACAAAGATACTAGCTATGTGAACTTACTACCCTATACCACAGAGTGATACCTTTACCTAGTATTATGTGATTTGATTCTCACACCTTATTAACATGCGGGTGAGATTAATCAAAGGGGGGAATGTGGTAGGCAAAGGCCTGTGATCCATGGTGTCTGAAGTGAGCAGACAGGCCTGAACAGCTTGACCTGTAACTGAAGCCTGTAGTTAGGCCCAGAGGAATGAAAACCCCCCTTAATGATGACACCATAGAATTGAAACTTAACTCAGCTTAACTGAACATAGCTAAGCAGAATCGAAACTTAGAAAATAGAGAAAAACAAGTTTAATTGGTACTGATAAGGTGTGCTATGCTTCTATGGAATTAATTAACTGTGCTGAAAGAAAGTACATCTGCAAGGGATTTAATTGGGGTTGCTGACAGATGAGTTGCAGAGCCCTGCTCCCCTACATGCACAAATTGGTTCTATGGCCTTGAGAATATGAAAGTAACAAGTAGATGAACTGGCCATTGTAACTGGGACTAGAGGGGGGGCAACCAGGTGCTGAGCCCAGACCAGAGTCCCAATTGGATAACCATATCAGTACCGGGACCAATAGATGGGTGAGAGGGGTTACTGGGACCAATGAAAAGTTTGCCTATGACTAGAATGGAGAAGAACGGTATAAAAGTTGTTGTTTTGCTAGAAACCATTGCTCAGCCATTTTGAAATTGCTTATTGCTTGAGCCTGTGCACATTAAACTGGCTTGGATCCTTGAAAAGACTCCTGGTTTTATTTATTGCATGCTTATCTGCTGCTACACCTGGAGATTTAGAAAATTCCAGAGATAAAAGTTTAGGGGAAGCAATTTTATGGAAGGCTTTACCAAAAAATCTTTTTTTTTTTTATGAATCATAATAAGGCTTTTTTCTTTCTCAACTTGATCAACTGAAGCCAAATGTCAAAAGATTTTTAAAGTTAAAGCAAGAAACATCACTAGTAGATAGTACTAAATGTTATCTAGATACCTTTATAAACATTGTGTTAAGCATAAAGAGCATCTTTTTGCTTTCCTTGAGCCAAACTATCTTGTTGCAGATCTTAAGGATGATTCTAAAGGATCAGTCCCTCTTTTGAGCACATTCAATTTTTCTGGTCAGCCAGACATGTGAATATTCATTTACTCTGCACATCAATGTTAGATACCTGTTCCAATAAGGAAGGGGTGAGGGATTCTTGCTGGCTATTTCTAATCTTGAAAACACCAAGCTCTGCTACGGAATTTCCACCCCTCCTTCCAAGCTCCCTAGTTTCTAATGCCTTGTGGAATAAAAATTGTGTTGGGTCATGGCTCTGGTGGCCCACAATTGTGGGCTTGGTTATAGGGATGTAAATTTATCTGTTTTGCATCCAAGCTTTGTCTTTTCTTTTCAAGTAAGCCCAACAGCATCAAACACTGTAGGCCCTCTAGTGGTGTTTAAGGTACTAAGCACCATGCTTCAGAAAAATGTTTTTGAGCTAGGAATCTGAAAATGCTTTTTAGCAGGCTGAAGGGAATCTGAAGGCATTCAAATCTAATCTAGGCTAAGAACATTAGAAACGCCATACTAGGTCAGACCAAAGGTCATCAAGCCCACTATTCTGTTTCCAATAGTGGCAAATCCAGGTCATAAGTACATGGCAGATAACCAAAAAAGGTACACCAGGTTCCACAATGCTTGTCCCGGGTCCTCTTTAATGATTTTTGGACCTTTCCTCCACAAACTTGTCCAAACCTTTTTTTAAACACAGCTACACACTAAAAGCTTTTACTACATCCTCCGGTAACGAATTCCAGATTTTGATAATATGCTGAGTGAAAAAATATTTTCTCCTATTAGTCTTAAATGGGTTACATTATAGCTTCATTGCGTGTCCCCTAGTCTTTCTACTTTTTGATGGTATAAACAATCAAGCTATGTTTACCCATTCCACTCCATTCATTAATATATAGACTTCTATCATATCTCCCCTCAGCTGTCTTTTTTCCAAGTTGAAAAGCCCTAACTTTTTAAGCCTTTCCTCATGGGGTAATCCTTCCATCCCCTTTACCATTTTGGTGACTATTCTGTATACCTTTTCTAATTCTGCTATATCCTTTTTAAGATATGGCGACCAGAATTGCACACAATATTTCAGGTGCAGTCACATCACGGAACAACAGAGATGCATTATAATAGAAACATAGAAACATGACTGCAGAAAAAGACCACATGGCTTATCTGGTCTGCCCTTCCACATCAACTACTACAACAGTCCTCTTTTTTCCTTTAGAGATCCTCTGTGTTTGTCCCATGCTTTTTTGAATTCAGATACAGTCCTCATCTCTACCACTTCCACTGGGAGACTATTCCACGCATCTACCACTCTTTCCGTAAAGAAATATTTCTGCATATTACTCCTGAGTCTGTACCCTTTCACCCTTATCCTATGCCCCCTTGTAGCAGAGCTTACTTTCAATTGAAAGAGGCTTTCCTCCTGTGTATATATGCCACGGAGGTTTTTAAATGTCTCTATAATATCTCCTCCATCCTGCCTTTCCTCTAAAAGTATACATATTAATCCTTAAGTCTGTCCTCATATTCTTTATAATGAAGACCACTAACCATTTTAGTAGCCACCATCTGCACAGTCCCCAACCTGTTTATATCCTTTTGAAGGTGCAGTCACACCAAAGACTTATATAGAGGCACTATCACCTCATTTCCTCTAATGGTCATTCCTCTCCCTATGCACCCAACCATCCTTCTAGCTTTTGAAGTCACCTTTTCTACCTGTTTAACTATTTTAGGATCATCAGACACAATCACGCCTAGGTCCTGCTCTTCATTTGTGGACAGAAATACTTCACCCCTATACTAAATCGCTCCCTTAGATTGCTGCAGCCCAAATGCATGATCTTGCATTTTTTAACATTAAATCTCAGCTACCAAATTCTAGACCATTCTTCAAGCTTAGCTAGATCCCTTCTCATGTTATCTACACCTTCCTGGGTGTCTACTCTATTGCAGATTTTGGTATCATCTGCAAAGAGAAAAAGCTTACCAGACAGCCCTAATGCAATATCACTAACAAAGAAGTTAAAAAGAATAGGACCAAGGACAGATCCCTGGGGCACACCACTGGTAACCTCCTTCTCCTCAGAGTGAGCTCCATTTACCTGTACCCTTTGTTGCCTCCCACTCATCCAGTTTCTAACCCAAGCAGTAACTTTAGGGTCCATCCCTATGGTGCTCAGTTTGTTTATAAGTCACTTGTGCAGAACGGTGTCAACGGCTATATTGAAATCTAAATACACCACATCTACAGCTCTCCCTCGGTCCAACTCCCTGGTCACCCAATCAAAGAAATCAATCAGATTTATCTGACAAGAGCTTCCTCTGATGAATCCATGCTGCCTCGGATCCTGTAATCCACTGAACTCCAGAAACCTCACTATTTTCTCTTTCAGCAGCGTTTCCAATAATTTACTCACCACCGAAGTTAAACTAACTGGCCTGTAGTTTTCAACCACATCCTTATTTCCACTTTTGTGTAAAGAAAGCACATGTGCCTTTCTCCAGTCCTCTGGCACCACTCCCTACTCCAAAGAGGCATTAAAATGGTCAGTCAGTGGAGCTGCTAGAACGTCCCCAAGTTCCCTCAGTATTCTCGAGTGTATCCCTCTGGTACCATCGCTTTGTCTACTTTAAGTTTAGTTGGTTCCCCATGAACACAGTCTTGTTTCCTGAGAGCTTCAGCATGCAGGCATCCTGCATATGGAACCGGTCCTTCAACTGGCATTGGGATCTCTGTCTGGACAGAGGCAGAAGCTGTAACGGGGGCTACAGCTTTGGCGATATGATTTTTCCCAGTCTATTCAGTTGGTGGAGCTTAGGTATTGTGGGACCCTAGCCTGGGCCTAAGGCTTACAGCTATGGGCTGCCTTTTGTCTGTCCTTAAATGCAACTTTATTCTTTGTCGCCAACAATGCACCCTGGGACTTGTAGTTGATAATTCACATTCAAAGACAAACTGTAGTTGTGCAACCATTGGTTGAGGCAAACAAGAATATTTATTTTGTGGATTTCCAAACGCATTAAAGTTCAGGCACACAAACACAATGGATACTTCTCCAATAACACAAGAGTAAAGTAAGGAAACTGGAACTGAAGGTAAACTGAGCACAAGTCTCTTTAACAAAAACTGTTATCTTCAATAAAGCAAAACACAGCACAGCCTTATAAGCAATTTCAGTAAAGGTAAATTTCTTCTTTTCCAAAACCTTTTTTTAACCCTGCTTACAGGTTTTTCAAGCTTCTTTAAAGCAAAGAGAGCAATCCATTAGATAGTCCTCTGGAATGGATTGTGACTCACAGCAATCAATCTGCATGGGTTCTGGTACTACGGCTGGCTTATCTCTGGACTCAACATCTTCTTCAAACCTTCTGGCCTGTAGGAATTCATAAAACTCATTCCATAACTTCTGTTTCTGGTCATGAACATTTTCATTCGAGGAGTGAGCTTTCCCTCCCTCTAATGCTTGCTTTAAAGTCTCTACTGTGTCCACGTTTACTGCCCTGCTTGTGGCTGAGTTATGGTTCTTTCCCCAAAGGAACGTATCCATCCACCTTCTAGCAGTTGGACCTTTCAGCATAGGGTCCTGGATATTGGACAGAGGTACCTGTTCCAGCTGGTTTGTAGCCTTTCCAACTAACCGTCTGCTGGCTTTAGGTCTGGGAGTTTTTCTCAGATATGGAGTGCTTCCTTCTCTGCTTTCAGGCTTCAGCAACTTGAAGTCAGCCTCCTCGTGGCTCTCAGCTCTCCTAACTCTCTGAGCTCCTTCCTCATGGGAACTTTCTTCCCCCTGGGAACTCCTCCGTGCATGCTGAGAACTCATCTGTGAACTCTGTAAGCTCCGTGTGCTCTCTCTCCTCTTCTCCTTCGTGCTCTGTTTGGAGACGGGTTTAAAAACCTGTTTCTTTCCTGCCACACCTTTCTCTTTGCACGTGTGCTCGTAATCAGTAAGCAAGCCTGCCTCCTTGTCAGAGCTAGGGCGTGGCTTGGCTTGACTTTTTTTCAAAGTAGTTTTTCAACCTCTGTGCAAAGCTTGGCTGTCAGTAGTTTTAAAGGCACAAGTACCATTTTCTTCTATTTCCATTCTTTCCTGATCACTCTCATCACCACAGATCCCCCCCCCCCTTAAGATATCACAGGCTGGCAAAAGTTCCCTTGCACAGCTCGTGATTCTAGCCGGGACGTAGGTGTTGCTCCGCCACCTTTCTGTTCTCGGGTCTACTTTGGCTAGATGAGCTAAGGCTATTCTCTCATGCCAGGGTTTTAACACATTGACATGGAAGACCTGTTGGCAGCCTCTCCTGTTTTTGATTAAATACGAGAGTGGCCCTACGGCTTTCACCACCCTATAAGGCCCCTTCCACTGACTCTCGAATTTTGGAGTGGCCCCTGCCACCATTACAATAACCTTTTCACCAACTGCTAGTTGACGAGGTTTTGTTCCCTGATCATAATACTTTTTCTGTTTTAACTGGCTCATTTTTAAATTGTCCTCCGCAATTTGGGATGTTCGCTGTAACCTACCCTTCAGGTCTCTTAAGAATTGAGGCAACCCCACTTCTTCCGCTCCGGGCTCTATCCACTGTTCTCGCAGTATATCTAGGATACCTCGGGGAGGACGGCCATACATCAATTCATATGGTGAGGTCCCTAAAGAGGCTTGCTTCCGCTCCCTGCAGGCATATAGGACGAAAGGGAGCATGGTGTCCCAGTCGGCCATATTGCCCTCTAAACCTCTCCTTAACATCTTTTTCAGTGTCTGATTTTGTCTCTCGACCAATCCGTTTGAATGTGGGTGATAGGCAGAGGTCTTTATATGCTGAATCCCAAAGGCATCCCACACTTGGGCTAAGTATTTAGCCATAAAATTGCTGCCTCTATCAGTAAGTACCTCCCGGGGAAAACCCACCTCACAGAATAGTTTTATCAGTTCCCCCACTAGTGCCTTCGCTGATATATTACGGAGTGGAACAGCCCAAGGAAACCTCGTGGCCTGGTCTACCACTACTAACAGGTACTGGAACCCATGGGGTGTCCGTATTAGTGGTCCTACAATGTCCATGGCTATCCTGTGAATGGGCGTTGTAAGTATCGGTAAGGGCATCAGGGGTACTTCCCTTGGACGCACTGAGGAGACACGTTGACAAGAAGGGCAAGATTTGCAGAATTTTGTAGTCTCCTTAAAAATACCTGGCCAATAAAAACGGGCCAAAATTTGGTCCAGGGTTCCCTTTATCACCCCCTACTGGGTGGTCATGCACAAGCTTTAAAACTAAGCTTTTTAACGTCGTGGGCACTACCAGCTGCTTACGTTTACTTCTTGTTCTAGGATCTAGGCTCTCCCTGTATAATATTCCCTGCTCCAAAAGGAACCTAGGCAAGGTGTCCCTCTCCTCCTGGGCATATTTAAAAGCATGGGTCAGCGCAGAATCTGCCTGCTGTTCCTTAGGGAAGGACGGGAATTTATCCACCAGCTCAGCCGGAACCCACGGTAACCCTTGTCTGGCCTGTGCCTCCGCTCTGTTATGGGACCTTGACTGTTTCTCCTTACGTTTTTCTGCTCTTCCCGTCCGGGTTTTATCTCTTGAGGAAATTATCAGATCTTCATGTGACAGAAGATCTTTCACTGCTTCCTCTATGGATATTTCCCCCTCTTGTTGGGGTTTTGACTGGGCCCTTGTGGACACCATGGCCTTCTTTGGTTGTAAACCCTGTCCTATGCCTTTGTGAAACTGTGGCCAATCTCTCCCCAGCAATAAACTATAAGGTAATCTGGGGACCACAGCTATTGGTATCTCCCTCTTCAGGCCTAACCCTTTCACTAGGAGTTGGTAAACTGGGTAAGAGGATGCTGAACCATGAATACACCTTATCTTTACAACATTAATAGGTTGCTTGGGAACTGCCTCACTATGTGTTTTAATTTGCTGCCAAAATGCCTTAGACATCATGGTTTGATCAGCACCAGAGTCTAAGAGCGCATCAGTAACAACACCTTGTACCTCCACTGATATCATGAAACCTTCCCTGACTCTTTGGGTGTTTGCAGTCATCAGTGCTGTTTTCCAATTACACTCTCTTTGTAAATGACCTTGATTACCACATCTGAAGCATTTCTTTGTTACAACATGAGATTTTAACATGGGCATACATATTTTCATGGGATCCTCCCTCAGTTTTGTCCTCCTTTCTGATACCTCTGATATTGTCAGCTTGGAAGCGCTCCCACTTTCTCAGGCAGTCAACTCCGCCTCCATGAAGCATTCCATCAGCATTATCGCTTCTTGTGGGTTCTGACAATTTTGGAGTATCAAGAAGGTATGGATGTCTTTTGGTACAGCCGCCATATATTGTTCTAACACAATGCAATCAATTATGGAGTCCACAGACTTCCCTTCAGGTGCTAACCACTTAGTTACTAGGCTTCTAACACGCTGGCATAAGGCTTTAGGCGTCTCACCAGGCTTACGCCTTACACTTCTTAAGAGCCTATGGTATACTAAGGGAGTCAGACCTAACCTATCTCGAATGGATTTTTGCAGCGCTTCATAGTTATTAGCCTGCTCTGCGGGCATGGCCTGATATGCGGCTAAGGCCTCCCCAGTAAGGGATGTGGCTAGGCGCACGGCCCACTGCTCTTTTGGCCACCTACTAATACGAGCTACACGATCAAAAGATTCAATAAAGTCATCAATATCATCTTTATCGGTCAAGGGTCCAAAGTTAAAGTTCCCAATAGCATGAAAATCTAGTGTGCATGCATGGTGTGGTGTTGTAGAACCTGGTGGAATCCTCGCTGATGCAGCCTGCTCCTTTTGGCTTGTTAGCCAGGCCTCCATCATTTCAAGGAATGGCTTTTGTTGGGCCTGCATCTGTGCTGCGGATTGGGCCTGAGCCTGCAACGACATCTCTCGTTTCCTTTCAAACTGGCTCGCCATCCATTTGAAGATGTCCTGATATTCCATAGCTTTCTCCATTCTGAAATGACAAGAAAACACACCCAAGTGCGATACCACAGCTACTTCACAATATTTCTTGCTTTTATTAACCGAATACCCTACACCCTTGCCCTGGTATCCTAACCAGCCCAGTTAGGTACCGGTTACCTGGCTCAGGTGTAGCCTCAAGATTTTTTCCACCGGTGAAGAGTCAGCAATCTTTCCACAAGTCAACTCTGCGTCCAGCACGCTCCTTCGCAGGGCTCTGCAGTGACTTGACTCTCGATGTGAAACTGGAGTTGTAAATCCTCTTTTGCGCATGCGTGGTACAAAATCCAAATTACTACGCCACTTGTGGGACCCTAGCCTGGGCCTAAGGCTTAAAGCTATGGGCTGCCTTTTGTCTGTCCTTAAATGCAACTTTATTCTTTGTCGCCAACAATGCACCCTGGGACTTGTAGTTGATAATTCACATTCAAAGAACAACTGTAGTTGTGCAACCGTTGGTTGAGGCAAACAAGAATATTTATTTTGTGGATTTCCAAACGCATTAAAGTTCAGGCACACAAACACAATGGATACTTCTCCAATAACACAAGAGTAAAGTAAGGAAACTGGAACTGAAGGTAAACTGAGCACAAGTCTCTTTAACAAAAACTGTTATCTTCAATAAAGCAAAACACAGCACAGCCTTATAAGCAATTTCAGCAAAGGTAAATTTCTTCTTTTCCAAAACCTTTGTTTAACCCTGCTTACAGGTTTTTCAAGCTTCTTTAAAGCAAAGAGAGCAATCCATTAGAGAGTCCTCTGGAATGGATTGTGACTCACAGCAATCAATCTGCATGGGTTCTGGTACTACGGCTGGCTTATCTCTGGACTCAACATCTTCTTCAAACTTTCTGGCTTGTAGGAATTCATAAAACTCATTCCATAACTTCTGTTTCTGGTCATGAACATTTTCATTCAAGGAGTGAGCTTTCCCTCCCTCTAATGCTTGCTTTAAAGTCTCTACTGTGTCCACATTTACTGTCCTGCTTGTGGCTGGGTTATGGTTCTTTCCCCAAAGGAACGTATCCACCCACCTTCTAGCAGTTGGACCTTTCAGCATAGGGTCCTGGATATTGGACAGAGGTACCTGTTCCAGCTGGTTTGTAGCCTTTCCAACTAACCGTCTGCTGGCTTTAGGTCTGGGAGTTTTTCTCAGATATGGAGTGCTTCCTTCTCTGCTTTCAGGCTTCAGCAACTGGAAATCAGCCTCCTCGTGGCTCTCAGCTCTCCTAACTCTCTGAGCTCCTTCCTCATGGGAACGTTCTTCCCCCTGGGAACTTTCTTCCTCCTGGGAACTCCTCCGTGCACGCTGAGAACGTCTCTGTGAACTCTGTAAGCTCCGTGTGCTCTCTCTCCTCTTCTCCTTCGTGCTCTGTTTGGAGATGGGTTTAAAAACCTGTTTCTTTCCTGCCACACCTTTCTCTTTGCACGTGTGCTCGTAATCAGTAAGCAAGCCTGCCTCCTCGTCAGAGCTAGGGCGTGGCTTGGCTTGACTTTTTTTCAAAGTAGTTTTTCTACCTCTGTGCAAAGCTTGGCTGTCAGTAGTTTTAAAAGCACAAGTACCATTTTCTTCTATTTCCATTCTTTCCTGATCACTCTCATCACCACAGTATCTGTTGAAACAAAAGAGAGAGAGAGACCTACCAAAGTACCAGCCGGTTTCCCAGCTGTCTTTTCAGAGAAAAAGTAGTTAACCTCTTTTAAGTGTGTTCTAAATGTGTTGTTCCAAGTCCCTGTGTGCAGATAATTGGGGAGGTGCCCTATAAAACAAGACTTCTCACATGGGCTAGGTGGTTTTCTTCTCCATTCCTTTCCTTATAATTCCTAGCATTCTATTTGCTTTCTTGGTTGCCACTACACACTGAGTGGAAGGTTTCAATGTATTATCCACGATGAAACCCAAATTTGTTTCTTGGGAGATGGTTCCTAATGTAGAATATTGCATCATGTAACCGTAGCTTGGCTTGTTCTTTCCTAGGTGCATAACGTTGCACTTGTCCACATTAAACTTCATCTGCCATTTGGACAGTCAGTCGTCAATTTATCAAGGTCCTCTTGCAATTTTCCACAATCCTCTTGGGTTTTAACAACTTTAAATAGTTTTATATCATCTGCAAATTTGATAACCTCGCTCGTTATTCCCTTTTCCAGGTCATTTATGAATATGTCAAAAAGCAGTGGACCCAGCACAGATCCCTGGGGTACTCCGTTATTCACCTTTCTCTATTGAGAAAATTAGCCATTTAGCCCTACTCCCTGCTTTCTATCTTTTAACCAGTTCCTGATCCAAAATAGCACACTGCCTCCTAACCCATGACATTTTAATTTCGCCAAGAATTTCTCATGAGGGACCTTTCAAAGTCTTTCTGAAAATCCAGATACATTACATCAAGTGGCTCATCTTTGTCTACCTGTTTTTTCACACCTTTAAAAAAATATAACAGATTAGAAAAACAAGACTATCCTTGGCTAAATCCATGTTGGCTTTCTCTCATTAAACCATGACTATCTACATGCTCAGTAATTGTATTCTTTATAATTTGTTTTCTGTGCTATGACAGGCAGGCTGCTCCACATACCACCTGCATTCAGATCATAGATTTCTTTAAGCTCATATAGCCATTAAGGCAACTTTAAAAATGTATATTTTGTGCTGACAACTTTGGATTTTTAAAATGTTCTTATGGAAGTAAGTCTCAGAGAGGTTATTTTGTAACAGAGGCACTATTTTAAAATACCAAGCAACCTTTACTATTAAAAATTTCACTGACCCAGATCAACTATCTGCTTTTCTTAATGGGTAACAGATTCACTCTACCTCTGATTCCTTACTGAAGTGTCCAGCAGTGATTCTACTTTCATCACATGATAATGTATTCTAAGTTTGCACCCCTTCTCTCCTGTTTTGTTTAAGACATTTATCTGCTCTGTACTTGTAATTTATTCTGGACAAATGTTTTTTTGGAATAACAAAATATTAAAAAAAAAAAAAAAGTAAATATGCAATTGCGGAGGAAGTCAATTTACTTACTGAAAGCCTTTTCTCAGACTGTATTTTTTTGGCAAAATGTACTTTGTTTCCAAGATGCATACATGCCTCAAAAAGCACACAAAAATTATTTTGAAACAAAAAAAGTTATGAGCTTCTTCTGGAAGCTAACTCTTCAGTAAATGCAACTCCTAATACAATTACATTTCTCTAAGGAAATTAAAGCATAACAATGGAATTCTGTAAGAAACAGGAGTCAAGAAAAATTAAGTGCTTTGCCCATTTTTTCCTGCTGGGAATTCACGCTTTCAATTATGATATCTTGCGCTGTCATAATTATAAGGCTGCCCTTGCTGCAGGGATGTTTTGGTCAATGCAGTTATCATATTATAATTACATGACTAAAACAGAAGCCATGAAAAAATACTATAACAAGGGAAAAAGTGCTCTTCAACTCAAAATTTAATTTTGAAGCCACAGCAAAAAATAAGTCAGACTTTTTTCCTGTAGAGTTTGTTAAAATCTTAATATGTTAAATGGAAATAGGAGCTCTTTTATTATTTATCCAAATGGATTTTCCAACTTTTCCCAATGGTACCAAAGTAGGTTACATTCAACTAACATCATCATACACATAATGGCGATAATTTTATAAAGCTTTTCCCATGTGAAGAGCCTATTTTACATACAGAAAATGTTTTTTTATGAAAGCGTAGTTACTCACCTGTAACAGGTGATCTCTGGGAACAGCAGGAATTTAGCCTTCACATACGGGTGACATTGGTACTGACGGAGCCCGCGTGGGAATGCTCCCCAGCATCCAACAGGAAAGCTTTTGGGGGCATCCCACTGCTCTTGCACTGCTGCCTTCCCGCCTTTCTGACTCTCCCTCCTCAGTTGAATTTGTGGCTGAGATAAAAGGAGAGAATAGAGAGAGAGAGAGAGAGAGAAACCCTACAACTCCTAGGGGAGGAGGGGCTGTTCCCGGAGATCACCTGTTACAGGTGAGTAACTTCGTTATCTCCAGGAACAAGCAGGAATGTAGTATTCACATATGGGGGATGACAGCACCAATGGAGCCCACGTGGTAAACATTACCCAGTTTTCACAGAAAGCCTTTGGGAGTTAGACCACGCATGTGTGGTCACCTTCCCACCCAAGGGTGCCATCTTACCTCAGTATGATGACATAGTTTAATCATGCCAAAAATGAAAACAACTCCACAGGGAGGGAGGGAGGGAGGGTTGTGAGAATTGATTCCTGCTGTCCCCGGAGAACAACTGTTACCGGTGAGTAACTATACTTTCTCCGGGAACAAGCAGGAAATCAGTCCTCACATATGGGACTCCCCAGCTACAGGTTACTGAAAAAAAAAACACGTAAAAAGCCATGGGCAACTGAAAAATCGAATCGTGAATGACAGCAGAGAGTGCTAAGTGGCTGCAAGACCTCAGGGATGACCACAGCTTTGACAAGGGAATCAAATCTCTGGTAGCCTAGACACACAGAAGGGCTAGAGGGTAGGAATTACACCATTCCCCAAACAGTTGACAGGGTACTGTCTGGTCAAAGGCGCTGTCAAGCCTGGAGTCCTCCTCCAAGCAGTAATGAGCTATGAAGTTGTGAACTGAGCACGAGGTGGCGGCCTGGCAGATCTTCAGCATGGAGATGGAATGCAGGTTCACCACAAAGACTGCCATAAACTGTAACGTGGTGCTTGAGAGAGAGACCTGCCTGTTCATAGGCAAAGGAGATGCAGTCTGCCACCCAGGTAGACAGGGTATGCTTAGAGACCACGATGTCAAGCTGGTTTGGGTCATAGGAGATGAATGGCGATGGGCCTTAGTTCATTCTAGGTAGAAGGCCAGCGCCCACTTTCAATCCAAGGTGTGGAGAGCGGCCTCCGTCCTGCTCATTTGAGGCTGAGGAAAGAAGGTGGGAAGAACCACCTCCTAGTTGAGATGAAAGGCGGTGACCACCTTAGGGAGAAACTAGAGATGAGTACGGAGGACCTCCCTGTTCTTATGAAACCTGGTATAGGGGGCATGAGCCACCAACTCTTGTAGCTCATGGACATGGTGTGCCGATGTAAATGTCACAAGGAAGATCACTTTCCAGGAAAGGCACTTAAGATGGCAAGAAGCAGGCGGGTCGAAGGGCAGAGCCATGAGCTTCCCAAGAACCACATTCAGATCCCATGCTGCTGCCGGCGGGAGAATGGGATGCTCAATGAAGGTGGTTATGAGAGGATGGGTGGACAGGGGTTGCCTGTCAATAAAATGATGGTGTGCTGCCAGCGCACTGAGGTGTACTCTGAGGGAGTTAGATTTCAGGCCGGCATTGGAAAGGTGTAGCAAATACTGCAACACCACTAGCACAAGAAAGGGGTTGAACCCTTGTCAGTGTACCAGACAGAGAACCATTTCCACTTGAAGGTGGTGGAATCCTTCTGAGCACATTAAATTGTGGTTCAGAGCAAGAAGAAATATCAACGGAGCAAGATAAGCTTACAATTTTTTAAAATTTTAAGAAGCACGAGATAGAGAAATTTTGGTGATAGAGGTGCATGATATTTTCACTGTTCAAAAAAAGAAATAAAGAGGAAAAGCAAGTCTATTAGTAGTCGTTGATGCAAATGGGGCACAATACGTTTTCCACAGAGATTGTGGTTTTGAGTGCCATCAGAGTCTGAGACTACTATTGATCCTAAAGAAATCTTTTTATATATAAGTGCAATAGTGATGCAATGCAATGTGTGCCTTCGAGTCAGTCCTGACTCCTGGCGACCCAGAAGCTCCTGGGTTTTCTTGGCAGTGTCACCGGAAGTAGATTGCCAGGCCTTTCTTCCGAGGCAATGGAGGGTTAAGTGACTTGCCCAATTAAATATAACGTATGCAAAGAACACATTCAAGTTATACTGCCAGAGTTTCCACTTATTTATTGACGTTTAGTTATATTAGAGTATTTATATTGGTCTTTATCTGCCGTCATTTACTATGTTACTATGTTACTATATGATTGCAACTTTTTGTGATTTGACAGATGAGAATAACTAAGCTCTAGCATGCTATTTATTATCTCCTAGATTATCATACTATTGCAATATTCTGACCAAAGACCTAAAACATTAGGGGGCGTATTCAGCAGCAATGGCTAGGCCCTGGAGTTTTCCCCATGTTGCTACTGCAGAGGTGAGGTATGGGAGGAAGGCTATGGAGACTGAATATGACTCGCTGGGGAGAAGGGTTGAGAAAGGAAGTTAATGGGAATCTATGGTATTTTTGACTAAGGCAGCGATTTTCAACCGCTTTGCCACAGCAAATTGGTGCGCAGTGGGAATTCGGGGGAGGGCTATTTATTAGTAAGGTCACTGGGGGAGTTTGAGGGAGGGCAGAACCAATGTCATTCTTTAGTCAGCTGTTTGGAATGGGTGTGGTTTTCTTTGTAAGCTTGCACTACTGCACACGGAAGTGAGATGGCTATTTCAAGGATGGGTGCTTTCAAGATTGTATGAACTGAGTGGAAGAGCTTCTAATTTTTTTTATATCAGAAAAGTCTGAGCTGGCTGACCTGCTTAGTAATGAGATCTGGTGTAATAAAGTTGCATTCCTAGCTGACACTTTCAAAGCCTTGAAAACTCTTAACAAGACTATGCAGGGAAAGAATGAAAATATTCTTATTTGGACTGACAAAGATATCTCCTCTAAGGAAACACTAACATTATGGGGAGCCAGAATCAAAAAAGAACAAAGTTGAAATGTTTGAACTGACAAAAGGTTGTAGACTAAACAAAGTCTTTTTGATTTAATTCTACAAAGTTTGCCACTTCTGAATAAAAACAGTGAAAAGTATTTCCTGTCACTTGATGTATCTTCTTTAGACTGGATGAGAGATCTATTTGTGTAAAGTGCATTATTGAACTTTAAATGCAATCTTAATACTTGCATTTTAAATGATAAAATATGTCCTTAAAAAGATGATGGTGTGCCTTGACAATTTAGTGCCCTGTCAGTTATACCATGAAATGAAAAGGGTTGAAATTCGCTGGTCTAGGGCCTAATATGGTTTTAATTCAGCCTGGTGAATGAGATGGGTGGAGGGAGGATGGGAAGACTGAGAATGGGGTGAGAGTGGAAGTTGGAAAGCTGGTATAAGGACAGACAAATTCCCTTTACCAATAAGGTAGGATTTAGAGACTTTGGAGCGTTCCGAGGCAGGGCAGAAGTGACCCCAGTGGCTAACTGGGCAGTGGTGATATTGCAGCATTGTCCTGTTAGCGACCCACGGGTGAAGATAGATGCAGCAAAAGCTGGCCTATCTTTACCCTTGGGAGTTAACCAGGCAGTGGTGCAATATTGCTGCTGCCCGGTTAACTTCTGCAGCATCTCTGGCTGCACGGCAACCCCAAATATTCAATGCTGGGGCCACATATGACCCCAGCATTGATTATCCGGGCTTAAAGTTTGGTGGTGACTGCTATGCGCCATAGAGGTGCATGGCTGTCACAAATGAATATCAGGCCCAAGGTGTCTAAGAATATGTGTATAAAACTCCGTTTTGGGAAGGTCTTGGTATATCCTCTGCACCATTCCTTTGGAGAGCCGGGGCTCCAGGGAGTGGCTTCCGAAGGCCAGGAACCTAGGGCTAAAGAGAGTGAGTCCACTGTCTATTTAGTTTTGAAGAGAGCATTTGTATCTTTGCAGATCCCAGAGGAAGGCTCTAGGAACCACCAGTGGAGAGCTTCAGAGAACCAGAGACAGAGGTAAGTGCTAAAGCAGCTATCGCAGAAGATGGCTCTTTGACCACGGAGGTTGTAGTCAAAGCTTATGAAGACATGAGATTTCTCTTTTGGTCTACAGAAAAGTCAGCTGAGAGGTCCCAGGAAAGAGTCTAAAGAATCTTGTCTTACTTCATTCTGGAAGATCTTAATTGGATGGTGTTAAATGACCTCTGTTTGTACCTGTGCTTTTTAAATTAATTGATACTTTTTCAGTAAAATGTCCTTTTATTGTGTGAACAGCTAGACCAGTCTGGATAACTGCATTATTGACAGTGACTGCTAGAGTTAGTGTGAGACCCAGCGAGGTAGGGCCCTGAAAGTATGTTTTCTCCCACCAAAGTGGCCCTAGATGTATGCGAGATGGATTGTTTGCTCCTGCCTACTCAATGGTCCTGGAACTGGAAGTATCTCAGCACCACACTGATAAACAAATAGAAGATGAAAAGGGGGATAATGAGGGCTGGGAAGGACAATGGAGGTAAGAGACAGGGAGGCCATCTGTGGTAGATGGATGAGTAAGACTGTACATAAGGAGAATAGAAGACAATACAAGGCGTAGACTGACATCAGGCGAGGGTTTCAAAATTATTAATAGGCAGACTTATCCCTAGACGTGTGGAAAGGTGATGATGAAGGAAAGATAAAGAGACTGCGATTTGAGCATGAGAGGAAGTGACTGGAGGCAATGATAGAATTTGGAAGAGGGTGAGAGGAGAAAGGAATGTTTGGGAGAAGTAAGAAGGGATGGTTGGAGAGAATCGGAACAGGGATAATCCGAGGAGGTATTCCGAAGGAACCAGAAAAGAAGTGGCTTTGTGGGTGTGTATGGGAGGGGGGGGGGCGACAAGGAAGCTTGATAGCTGGAAGGGGCACAATGCCATTTGTGGAAGAAAGAGAGGAATTGGGAACATGAAGGGCTAGGACATAGCAAACTAGGGGATGAGAAAGGGAAAGAGTAGAGATGGTTGAAATATACCTATGAATAAATAGAGACACTGAAGAGAAAAATATGTTGAAAGGGGAAGGCCAATGTCAGAGAAAGATGTAAGGGAGGATGTGAAAAAAACAAGAGGAGAGAGAATGATGCAAAACAGAATGGAAATTCTGGTAAAGGACTTGGAAGACTAACAAGAGGAAAGCAGAACAAAGAGACCAGAACTAATGCAATTAGAAAAAAGGAATATCCAGACAATGATAAAATAAAAACATTTTATTTTCAGTTTAGTGGTTGGAAAATGTCAGCTTTGAGAATGTGTATCTCGTCTATATTTGTGTTTTGTTCATTTCTGTTTTTATTTCTGTGGCATTGCATTGCATGCAAAGTTTGGCTTCTTGGGGAATATAGTTCAGATTTTGTCTGCACATTTCTCTTTCCAGTGTGCAGCGTAGTTACTCAACTGTAACAGGTGTTCTCCGGGAACAGCAGGAATCAGTCCTCACATATAAGTGACCTCAGTGGCGACAGAGCCCTCATGGAAGCTTCTCCCCAGCTTTCAAAGAAAGCCTTTGGGAGGTGCCCCCATGCATTTGTGATACCCTTCCCACCCAAGGGTGCCCTCTTGCTCAGTCAGATGCCATAGCAAAAGACAGTAAAAACAAAAGTTAGTAAGGAGCAACTCCAAGGGGAGGAGGGAGGGTTGTGAGGACCGATTGTGGTTGTGGTTACTCTAGTTGCCGACTCAAAGCCACCATAGGCTGCTCGCGTCATGAATTTGGAGAACTCATGGATGACCTTGGACAGGTTCCTGAACCACTGCAGGAGTTCCTAGAAGAGCCCAGCCGAGAACCGGCGAGTTCCTTCACCAATCCTCTCAAGTACATGCCCATGTACAGCTGGTAGGCCTGGATCCAAAAAATGAGCATCAAGCCCTATAGCACTTTCTGCCGAGGGCATCCAAGGTGTAGGCCTCCCTACCTGTGGGCACCGAGGAGTGCGTCTTCTGACTCTTCAGCCAACGCATGGCCGACTCCACCACCATGGAGTTGTGCAGCAGTTGTGATTTCTGGAAGCCCGCCTCCAGCAACCCAAAACATCGAGTCGAACTGCTTGCTCACCACCGACACCGAAGCCAGTGTCTCCCACATACAGAGCATTAGCCATTCCAGGATGGGTGGTATGGGTAGTGTGAGCAATTCCCTCGGTGGGGCCTCATACTGGGGGATATCTAATTCTTTCGTCCAAGGGTCATCCTCCAATTCTGTCAGAAATTCGAGGGCTTCTGACATATCCCATAGGAAGTTGAGGAATGCCATGTCCTCGGGCAGGGACTAATGCCGGGGCTTCGAGGGTGGCGAGTCCAAGGGGATATGTGGTGGGGTCGGGTGTCCGGGGACTCCTTGTGCTTGGACTCCCGTTCCAATTAGTAAGAGGAAGGGTGGCTCGCGGACTGAGAACCAAAGCCCCACCTGTTTCCCACAGAGGCACTGCGCCTGGTGCCATCAGCGCTAGCCGGGGAAGACCTCTGTACCATCTAGCGGGAACCGGAGTGAGACCTAGGCCGGGGATTGACTCGGGGCCATATGGTCTTGAGAATTGGCTCGGCCTCTGAGGAAGTCATCTATGTCAAGGGCCCAGTGGTCTAGACAGAGGAACCGGTAATACCGGACAACAACGCCCACTCCTGGTCCATGAGGGCAGACTGCACTCCAGGGCTGCCATCATGGATTAGAGTCCAAAAGGCTCCGCAGCCATCGGCGCGGGCACCGAGAAACATGGGCCTGGTGCCGGTTCCCCTGAAGGGATGTCCTCGAGGATAGGCTCTGGCAACCGAGACCGATCTGTGGTCCTTTCAGGCGATTTTAGTAGGCCGCTCCTGCTCCGATATGAGTGGAACGTGCATGCAAACCCTTTGGAACAGGCTGGTTCCGCAACAGATACACAGAGGCAACGGCCCCCTTGATCCCGCGCCCGAAGTACAGTTAGCCACTGCATCCCCTTTTTGTGGGCCGGCAAACAGCACAAAGAGATGGTCTGACTTGTGAAAAGAATTAGTAACCTTCAAATACCAGAGGAGCACTCTCCGGACATCTACCAGGTGAATGTCCATATGTCCTTCCCACAGCACTGTTCATTCGAAAAGGAGAGCAGACAAAAGCATAGTTACTCACCTGTAACAGGTGTTCTCTAGGGACAGCAGGAATCAGTAATCACTTATGGGTGACGTTGGCACCAATGGAGCCCACGAGGAGCAATTCCCCAGTTTTCAAAGAAAGCCTTTGGAACTGCTGCCACGCATGCGTGGTCCTCTTCCTGCCCAAAGGTGCCATCTTGCTCAGTCAGGCCCAGAACTAGAGTCCTACTAAGCAGATGGCAAGGGAAGGACAAAAAAATTGCAAACTCTTCAAGACAGGTGGGAGGGTAGTGAGGACTGACTCCTGCTGTCCCTGGAGAATGCCTGTTACAGGTGAGTATAGGGGGTGAAGTACTTTTGTCCACTAAAGAAGAGCAGGACCTAGGCATGGTTGTGTCTGATGATCTTAAAGTAGCTAAACAGGTAGAAAAGGCGACGGCAAAAGCTAGAAGGATGCTTGGGTGCATACGGAGAGGAATGGCTAGCAGAAAAAAGGAGGTGATAATGCCTCTGTATAAGTCTTTGGTGCGACCTCATTTGGAGTACAGTGTGCAATTCTGGAGACCGCACCTTCAAAAGGATGTGAACAGGATGGAGTCGGTGCAGAGGGTGGCTACTAAAATGATTAGTGGTCTTCATTATAAAGCATATGAGGACAGACTGAAGGATCTTATATTTGTACACCTTAGAGGAAAGGCGGGATAGAGGTGATATGATTGAGATGTTTAAATACCTCCGTGGCATAAATGTTCAGGGAGAGAGCCTCTTTCAATTGAAAGCAAGTTCTGCTACGAGGGGACATGGGATGAGGGTGAAGGGAGATAGATTCAGGAGTGATATGCGGAAATATTTCTTTACGGAAAGAGTAGTGGATCCATGGAATAGTCTCCCAGTGGAGGTGATAGAGATGAGGACAGTAATTGAATTCAAAAAAGCATATGGCAAACACAGAGGATCTCTAAAGGAAAAAAGGGGACTGTTGTAGTTGTTGATATGGAAGGACAGACTAGATGCATGTGGTCTTTTTCTGTCGTCATATTTCTATGTTTCTGTGTTTATAAAGCATGCTCAAAATGTATCATAATTTGTTAATAGGGCAACCTTTGACTGTTTTGAGTGCATGGATGAAGGGAGATAGATTCAGGAGTGATATGCGGAAATATTTCTTTACAGAAAGAGTAGTGGATCCGTGGAATAGTCTCCCAGTGGAGGTGGTAGAGATGAGTACAGTAACTGAATTCAAAAAAGCATGGGACAAACACAGAGGATCTCTACAGGTAAAAAGGGGACTGTTGTAGTTGTTACGAAAGGACAGACTAGACAGGCCATGTGGTCTTTTTCTGTCGTCATATTTCTATGTTTCTATGAGTAACTACACTTTCTCCAGGAACAAGCAGGAAGTCAGTCCTCACTTATGGGACTCCCCAACTACAGGCTACCGAACCTGTAAGGCAAAAACGCCTCCGCGAGGCCATGAGCAGAAGCCAATGTCAGAAGGAAGCCCAAGTCCTCGGATCTTCGGGGCAAGCTCTCGGTAGCCACAGAAGAAGGGTCGGAGGGCAGGAGTTGCTTATACCCTGAACAAACTATGGAGTACAGCCTGGCTGAAGGTGCTGTCCCGGCGGGACTTTCTCTCCAGGCAGTAGTGCGAAGCAAAGGTGTTCGCTGAAGACCAGGTCGCAGCCCGGCAGATGTCCGTCAGAGGCACTGAGCACAGCGAAGCCACAGATGCCGCCTTGGCGCGGACGCCGTGTGTGGTGACCAGAGAATCCAGCGGGCCACCCGCCTTTGCCTGGGCGAAGACGATACAGTCCACCACCAAGATGGAGAGGGTGCGCTTGATGACTGCCAGTCCCAGACGCTTGGGATCATAGGCGATGAAAAGCCGTTTGGACCTGCGAAGACCTTAGGTGTGCTGCAGGTAGAAGGTGAGCACCCTCTTGCAGTTGAGCATATGCAGGACCTCCGATGCCCGGTCGGCATGAGGTCTCGGAAAAAGTCAGCAAGACCACCTCCTGATTGAGGTGGAAATCTGAGACAACCTTCGGTAGGAACTTGGGGTGGGTGCGAAGGACCAACCTGTTCCTGTAAAATCTGGTATAGGGTGCCTCGGCCATGAGGGATTAAAGTTCGCTGACTCGCCACACCAAGGTCACTGCCACCAGGAAAATCACCTTCCAGGAGAGGTGCCGGAGGGAGCACGTCGCCATCAGCTCAAAAGGCAGCCGCGTCAGCTGCATGAGCATGATGTTCAGATCTCATTCCACTGCGGGAGGCTGGATGGGGGGTTTGGAAAGCAGGAGGCCCCACATGAAGCGGAAGACCAGAGGCTGACCCGGGAGGGGTTTTCCCTCGATGGGCAAGTGATTGGCCAAGATGGCGCTCAGGAGAACCCTGACTGAATTGGATTTCAGCCCCACCTGCAAGGTGGAGGATGTACTGGAGAACCCACCGGGTGTAGCAGAACGGGTCGATCTGGAGCTCGGAGCACCAGATCGAAAACTGCTGCCACTTCAGGGCGTAGGCCCGCCTTGTGGAGTCCTTCCTCGACGCAAGGAGGACATCCTCAATCTCCACTGGAAGGTACAGCGAGGCTAAAGAGACCCATTCAGCCGCCAAGCTGATAGGGATAGCAAGACCAAGTTCAGGTGAAGCACCCGTCCGTTGTCCTGCGTCAGCAGACCGGGGGCACTGCCCAGGGGAACCGGAGGCTCCGACGAGAGCCGGAGTAGAAGTGGGAACCAAGATTGTCAAGGCCACGAAGGAGCCACGAGAATCACCTGAGGCTAGGTCGTGCTGGATCTTGTGGAGGGTCCTTGCTAGAAGAGGA
The DNA here is from genome assembly GCA_033557465.1 of Ichthyophis bannanicus. Lineage (NCBI taxonomy): Eukaryota > Metazoa > Chordata > Amphibia > Gymnophiona > Ichthyophiidae > Ichthyophis > Ichthyophis bannanicus. The sequence continues at coordinate 556,201,299 of CM066034.1, read as the reverse complement.
GTGGGAGGGAATGCATACAGAAGCCTGGAGGTCCAGTTCAGGAAGAATGCATCCATGGCCACCCTGCTCGGGTGTGGTATCGACCCGCAGAAGCATGGGAGCTGCATGTTTGCTGGGCTGGCGAACAGGTCCTTGGACAGAGTCCCCCAGCAGAGGAACAGGTAGAGAACCACCTCCAGACTCAAACACCACTTGTGCAGGCAGAGAAGCCTGCTGAGCCTTTCCGCGAGGACACTGTCTTGACCCAGGAGGTAGACAGCTCTTAGGGTCATGCCCCGGCGCACTGCAAAGGAGCAGAGGAGGACTGCCTCCCGACAGAGGAGGCGGGAGCTTGTGCCTCCCTCGTTGTTTATGTAGAACATTGCGACTCTGTTGTCGGTCTGTACAAGCACCGACCTGCACTTCAGGTGGTACTCGAAGATCTTCAAGGCCAACTGGACCACGCAAAGCTCGAGCAGGTTTATCTGCTGTCGAGATTCCTCGGGTGGGGACACAGTGAGGCAAGAGATATGGATGAACACAAGTGCCTTTATTGGGTCCCCAATAAAGGCACTGGTGTTCATCCATATCTCTTGCCTCACTGTGTCTCTGCTGGAATAGCAAGAGCATCTAGCTCTCTTTGTGTCTGAGATTCCTCGGGTGACCATTGCCCATGGGTGCAGAGGTGGCCGCAGTGGGCTTCCCCAGCCCTAAAGCGAGGCGTCCGTCATCAAAATGAGTTTGTGCGGACGACTCTGAAAGGGCATGCACCAAATGAGGATCTGGGGGTCCTGCCACTAGGGCAGGGACTCGATTAGGCTACGAGATATCCGGACAGGGTGGGCCCATTCCACCCTGAGGCCTGGGCCCATTCCACCCTGAGGCACTATTGGTCCGCTCGCATGTGCATGCGAACATGTGGAATGACGTGTACAGTCGAGGCCAAGTGCCCTAGGAGGTGCAGCATGTCCTACGTTGAGACTCTGGGCCGGCCTTGGACCCTGGCACCTAGAGCGCAGAGCCGATCCACGTGCGCTCGAGGGAGAAAGGCGGTCGCACGTTCTATGTCGAGAAGACTGGCAATGAAATCCAGGGTCTGTACTAGTATGAGGAGGAATTTGGAGTAGTTGATCAGGAAACCGAGGCGCTTGATGAGGGGGACCGTGTGTGATGCCGAGAGATGAGTCTCCTCCTCCAAGATGCACTAGACGAGCCAATCATTCAGGTAAGGGTAGACGGGTATGCACTGCAGCCAGAGGCGGGCCACAGCCGCTGGACAGGCACTTGTTGAAGACTTGCAGAGCAGACGCGAGCCCAAAGGGGAGCACTCTGTACTGGAAGTGTTCTCCCTGCACCCTGAAACGCAAGCACTTTCTGTTCTTGGGCTGGACAGGAATGTGGGCGCAAGTGTCTCTGAGATCCAAGGAGCTTAGCCAATTGCCCTGCCGGAGATAGGGCCAGCAGGACACCAAGGGATAGCATTTTAAACTTCTCCTGCACCAGAAACTTGTTCAGGTTCCTGAGGTTGAGGATGGGGGGCCCCAATCCTCTTCGGAACGAGAAAGTACCGGGAATAAAATCCCTGACCTTGGAGCTGCGGCGGAACCCTTTCGACCGCCTGTTGACCAAGGAGATTGTTCAACTCTTGCTGCAAGCAGGCCTGGTGCGAGGGAAGCTGGGTAGGCTCGCCAGAGAGAAAGGAGGAGAGAGTCTGTCAAGACAAAGATGATACCCATCCCGGATCACCTGTAAGACCCAGATGTCTGGTGCAATGGCCGCCCATTCGGGGGCGAAAAAAGACAGGGGTCCTCCCATAGGCAGAAGCATCCCCAGGGGGCGAGAGGCTATGCTTTTGGCATCAAAACCCTGGGGCTGGCTGGGGTGGCACCAGAGTCTGGGTCTGGGTCTTGGGCCCCTTGGGTTTCTGGTGACTCTGAGCACCTCCTTTGCCCTGAACTATGGTCATCGGCACAGGGGTAGGCGGGTATGATAGGTATCCCCAATAGGGGAGCCCCTTCCTTTGGAAGAAAGGCTTTTTGGTATGCTGCTTCTTCCGTGGAAGCGAGGAGGTTTTGTGAGAGAGACGGGTGCGAGTTAGAGCTCTGTCTCGATCTCAGCTGCCTTATCCTCTATGGGCTTGCCGAACAGCTGTTCACTGAGGCAGGGGACATCCAGGAGCTTATCCTGGACCCACTGCTTCAGGTCCGAGGACAGGAGCCACACCTAGTGTCGGGCTCTTATGCCAGCCCTCACTACATGGGCGGAAGACTCGAACCCGTCATACGCGGTGCGGGAAAGGTATTTTGAGCAGTCTGTGACAGACCTCAGGAGGGTCTAGAACCTGAGTAGGTGCTCCCCACTCAGGCCCGCAGAAAAAACGCCAAGCTCCTTGGCGAGGTCGTAAAGAAACATGCCCATATACAACTGGTACGCCTGAATGCAGCACGCTAGCATGGATTCCTGGTAAGCCTTGCGCCCGAGGGCATCAAGGACACAGGATTCCCTACCAGGCGGGACCGAAGAGTGCGACTTCGGGCTCATCTGTTTCTGCATCACGGATTCGACTACCATGGAGGTGTGAGGAAGTTGGGTCTTCCGAACCCCCGGATCGTGCTGGACCCTATACATGTTATCGAGTCTTCTACTGACAATAGGGACCGAGGCGGGTGCTTTCCACATGTGGAGAAGCAGCCGGGACAGGATGGACAGTACCAGAAGCGTAAGAGACTCCCTGGGCGGAGACTCGTATTGCAAGATGTCAAGTTCATCCGCCCTCGGCTCCTCCTCAGTCTGCGTTGGCAGACTGAGGGCCCGAGCCATATCCCGCACAAATGCCAGGAAAAAGGTGTCCTCGGGAGGTGGGCAGGGATGGGTCAGAGTTGAGATCCCTATGGGTGCAGGTCTCTGGGGACATGTCCCCATGCGATTCCCAGCCAGAGAGGTCCGAGAAGGACTCGCATTCAGACTGGTCCCCGCGTCAGGTGGCTGAGGTCCTCTTAAAGCCAGAGGCACTGGCTCTGGAAGACCTTGCTCCCGAGGAATGAGACAGAGCAAGACCGGTGCCGAGGGATCCTCATAAGGCTCGCGGCTCTCAGGGGTTTCCAAGGCAGTTTTCAGGACCCCAGTGGGGTGACCCTCATTCTTGGGCGTGAGCCAACCATGCTGGGCAATAGAACCTGCTGGGCAGTGAGGAAGGCAGAAATGCTGAGTTCCAGTGCCAGCATACGGGACTCCCACTCGGGAGTGGGTCCCTGTGATGCTGACGCCGGGGTTACCGGCTCTAGCATGGAGTTGGAGAGGGGTTCCTCACTGGGACGACCCTCAGGAGACCGGGCACAATCACCAGAGGCCTTTGTGTCCGTACGAAGTACCTTTTGAGGCCATTCCTTCTCTGACCCTTGGGAATACTGGGAAGAGATAAGGGAACGAGCGAGAGGCTGCTCGTACTTATCTGCAGTCCACGACAGCTACTTCGAGGTCTTCTTCTTCTTTCGCCATTCCACCTCGTGTGAACCCCGATCGGAGTGACGCCGGGGGTCACTGCAGGGGACCCCGCAAGCAGTGGATCAGTAGGGCGAAGTGCCACTGGGGATCCCGGGGCTGCCTTGCGGAAAATGTCATCGGACTTCTGCTTATGGCTTAGCAAGGCCTTAGCGGACATTTTCTTACAAACTGAGCAGAGCTCCGGGTTGTGGTCAGCCCCCAGACACTGTAGATAGCAGTCGTGGGTGTCCATGAGCAACATATTTTTGGAGCATCTGTCACAACTTCTTAAAACCGGTAGCCATGGGGGAAAAAAAGAGCTCCTGCAAGATCAAAAACCCTTGAGGCCAGCGGTCAGGGAAAAAAGGGCATGAATAGGGCCCAAAAGAAAAATAACTAAAGAAAGTCAAAGAAGGGGTCCCCTAGCCCACAGCCGGAGCAGGAGGCAAAGGGGAGGACGAGAGAGGACTGGTGCTACCGGAAAAAAGGCCAAAAAGGCCTAAGTCAAGAAAACGTTTTCCGAGGGACGAGGACATGTGTCCGAAGGGCTCCGTGGAAAAAGGGAGACTGAGCAAAATGGCCCCTTTGGGCGGGAAGAGGACCACGCATGCGTGGCAGCAATCCCAAAGGCTTTCTTTGAAAGCTGAGGAATTGCTCCGCGTGGGCTCCTTCGGTGCCGTCACCCATAAGTGAGGACTGACTTCCTGCTTGTTCCTAGAGCGCCGCTGCCCCTTCCACTGAAATAGTCATTTTCTTTGAGACCGCCGACACTGCTGTATCTACCTTCAGAGACCGAAACAGCTTCTTATCCTGATCCGACAAGGGGTAAAGACGGGTCATGATCTTAGCACCCCGAAGGCCATTCTCCGGCAGACTCCACTCATCCTGAATCATCTGCCGAACCACCCTATGGATGGGAAAAACTAACTGTGTTGTATGTACAGCCAGCAGAAGAGGATCCTCCAAGCTCTCCTCCTCTGCTGGAGGACCTACCAGCATGTTCAGAGCTTTCAACGATTCCATGATTAGTGCCGATAACTCTTCTCTACGAAAAACCCAGACTATCTTGGCTTGGTCTTCCTGCTCGGGGATTTTGCCTTCAAGCTCTCTCCTCCCCCTGCGCTCAGCCAGAAGTGAAGGCTTCAATGCTGGGTCCTACAAGGGAAAGCACCGCTGCTGTTACCGCCTCAGGTGCAGTACTACTTTCCCCCCACTGGGATCAGGTGAACTTCTTCACCGGGCAATCACCCCTTCTCACCACCCCACCGATCCGGATCAAGTGGGGAGGGGGCCTCCTTCCAGCAAGCCTTCCCCCTTTTTTTTTTTTTAATTTAAATAAAAGAAAGTGCTTTCAATAGAGACTTAAAATTTAAAGAAAAATACCCCCCCAAAAGTCTAAACTAAACTAAGCTCCTTAGTTGTCCTCAGTAAGCCGAGCCAACTGGCTCACCACCTCCAGCTGCTTGGAGACTGAGTGTACTGGTCAGAAGGGGCGGTGCAAGCTCTATTAGTACTGCTGTCATCAAATGATGACGTACTCAGTTTCTAAGCTGTTGGAAGGGGTGCATTACTCAAAGGTTCGGGAATGGACTGGAGGGACGATAAGGAACAACCAGAGACTTAAAGGACTTTTGGAAACAGCTTAAGACCCTCCTCGTCATCGAGCACTTCAATGAAGACACCTAACTCCACAGCATTACTCGGATCTTGTGTCCACTCCACATGATCAATTGCATATATATTATCTTGTACATAATTCATGTTTTAGCACTCCAAGTTCCCCCCGCCCACTTTGCATTCTATAAAGTTGTCCAGTTATAGTTTAAATTATTAGCTCCATTTATCGCAAGTTCTCTGTAAAACTGAAGTTACAATGTAAACTGCCTTGATTATAAGATAAGGCGATATAAAAAAATTGTTAAATAAATAAAGCAGGCCCTGTGACCAGGAGACCAGGAACGCATCAGCCACCCCCCTCCTGTGGTGTGGCTGAGGAGAGCAAAATTTTGGCAGCTGTGAGCTGTCCGGGGAAGTGAATAGGTCCAGCCAGGGTCTGCCCCAATGGTGGAAAAGCCTCTGGGTCACCCTGGGGTCCAAGCGCCAATTGTGTGGCCGAAGGACCTTGCTGAGGTTGTCCACTAGGCGGATGTCCTGGCCTGTAAGTACACCGCCCTCAGGAGCATATGGTTGCGCACTACAAAGGAGTGGAGGGTCACTGCCTCCTGACAGAGGGAGTACGAGCCCGTGCCCCCTTGCTTGTTCACATAGAACATGGCAACCTGATTGTCTGTCTGTATGAGGACCATGAGGTCGCTCATGAGGTAACGAAAGGCCAGAAGGGCCAGGAAGATGGCCCTGAGCTCGAGGAGATTGATTTGCAGGAAGGATTCCTCTGGGGACTAGGTGCCCTGGGTGCACTGGCCCTCGCAATGTGCGCCTCAGCCCGCGAGGGCGGCATCTGTTGTCGGGACCCTCTGAGGAGTCGGTGCCTGGAAGAGCATCCCTGCCCTGAGGTTATGCAGGGACTGCCACAATGCGAGAGAGGCCGCCAGTCGGTGGGGGACCATCACCCTGTCCCCATCAGCCTGCCTGTGGCTTGTGTCCACTGGGATCTGAGGCACCACTGGGCTGCTCGCATGTGTAGGCGAGCCAGAAGCATAAAGAGAACTGTTGAGGCCATGTGGCCTAACAGGCAGAGGAGCAACTGAGCTGACACCGACCTGCAGCCCTGAACTTCCTTTGTCAACTGCATCATGCGGTGGGCTCTTCCAACAGGGAGAAAGGCCCTGACCCGCAGTGTGTCCAGCTGGGCTCCTATGAATTCCAGGTCTTGAACTGGGGAGAGGCTGGACTTGGGATAATTGATGATGAACCCCAAATGCTGCAGGGTGTGGATAGTGAGCCTTGTGGCCCAACTGGCCTCGAAGGGGTGTGCTGCCTCTGATGAGCCAGTCGTCCAGGTAAGGGAAGGTGTGGACCCCTTGGAGGCGCATATGGGCGGCAACAACCGCCAGGCATGTTGTAAAGACCCTTGGAGAGGAAGCAAGGCTGAATGGTAGCACCCTGTACTGGCAGTGCTGCCCCCCCACCACGAATCTCAGGCAACGCCTGTGGGAGGGGTGGATCAGGATATGGGTTTAAGATCCTTGAGATCCAAGGAGCAGAGCCAGTCTCCCTGGTGGAGGTAGGGCAGCAGTGTTCCAAGGGAGAGCGTCTTGAACTTCTCCTTCACCAGGAACTTGATCAAACTGCGCAGGTCCAGAATGGGCCAGAGGCCCCCTGTTTTTTTTGGGACAAGGAAATACCTTGAGCAGAACTCCTGCCCCTAGAGGTGTCGGGGTACAGGTTCCACTGCCCTGTCCCTGAGCAAGCCTGTAAGTTCTGTGGCAAGCAAGACCTGGTGGAGGAGAGGCTGTGATGGCTCTCCTGGGAAGAAATCTGGAGGGTTTTGCTGTAGAAGGAGGAAGTACCCCTCCCTCACCACCTGCAGGACAACTGGTCTGAGGTGTTGCTGGCCCATCTGTGGGCAGAAGAGGCCAGTCGACCCCCTGTGGGCTGAGTTGGGACTCCCGGGGGAAGGGAGGCCCAGTCCAAGGAGACAAAAGCTTTCCCCCGATTGGGCGGGAGCTAGTGCCTGTGGCTTGGGAGCCTTGGGCTTCCTGGGCCTGGATCCCTGGCTTTTCAGTTGTGAGGCCTGATGTGGCTACCCCGAGTAAGACTGGTAGTGGCCGATCTAGGGGTAGCCCTTTTTCCTCGGGAAAAAGGGCTTTTTCCCCGAGGATTTTTTCCTGGGGAGGGTCGAGGTCTTTTTGGACAGCGTCTGCTGGGTTACTACCTGGGCCTCAATTTCTGCAGCCTTATCAGACATCGGTTTCCCGAACAGATTCTCACCGTTGCAGGGGACATCCAGCAGCTTTTCCTGTACCCACTGCTCCAGATCCGAGGGCTATAACCATGCCTGGTGCCAGGCGCCGATGCCGGCGGCTGCTACCCTGGCTGCAGGCTCGAAGCCGATGTAGGCAGCTCGGGAGAGGAATTTGGAACAGTCCTGGATGCCTGCTGTTAGGGACTGGAACCTTTGCAGGGTTCCCCGGCGAGGCCTGCCGAGAACCCCGAAAACTCCTGTATCAGGCCCTTAAGGTACATACAACTCGTATGCCTGTATTTGGCACCTGAGCATGGCGTCCTGGTAGCACTTGCGTCCCAGGGTGTCGAAGGCCCGAGCTCCCCTACTGGGGGAAACTGAGGAGTAGGTCTTTTGACTCTACAGTTTTTGCATGTAGAACTCTACCACGGAGTTGTCAGGAAGTTGTGACTTATGGAACCCGGGACCGTTCCGGACGTGGTAAATTGCGTCCAGGCGCTGAATGACCACCAGCACCAAGGCTGGGGACTACCACATCCTGAGGAGCAACCTTTCAAGGATGGGTGGAACTGGCACCGTGACAGTCTCCTTGAGAAGGGACTCATATTGTAGGATCTCGAACTCCTCGGTGCGTGGGTCCTCCTCCGACTCCATCTGGATCGAGAGAACCCGGGCCATGTCACAAATGAAGTCATGAGAGGCCATGTCCTCAGGCGGGGAGTGGCGTCGAGGCTCTGGGGGAGATGGCTCGGAGGGGATGTCCCGGTGTCGGGAGGTCTCCGGTGAGGCCTTGCCCTCGGTTACGCAGTTGGAATTTGAGGGTGTCGAGGAGTCAGCCCCGGGGGAAGCTCCGAGGAACCGGGCCCCCCTGAAGGACCTGGGGTAGGACTCGTGGAAACTCGCCAGTGAGGACCAGATCCCCGAGGAGTGTGATCGAGACTCCGATCAACGCCAAGGACTTGCCCGAGGTTGGTGACGCTCGGTGCCAAGTTCGATGTCTGGAGGCTCCCCTGAGGTCGGGGGGGCCTGGTGTCGGGGCCAATGATGCCAGGAGGCCTGACATCAATGCCCGTTGCAAGACCAAGATGGAGGAGAGGCTGCCATGTGCAGCTCCCAGCATGGACACCGAGGGTCTCAGGTCTGACGCCGGCACTCCAGAGAGTGTGTCCTCGAGGAGGACTATAGGCTCACAGTCTGGTACAGTCTTCGGCAGCCAAAGATTCATCTCGAGACTTTGAGGGCACTGCTTGGAGTCTCCGAGTCCCGGCAAGAGACTTTGCCAGGTTTCATCGGAAGCACCTCCTTCGGGACCTTCTTCTTTTTAGGAGCATCCGGGTCCGCGCCAGAGGAGCCACCGCTGCAGGACTCCGAGGACACCTGGACCTCTCACAAAGGACTGGCTTTGGGGCTCGGCAATGGGGAAAGCTGGGGCAGAGTCAGATCTTGGAAAAAGCTTCCCCTGCAACTCAGACTGCCTCCTATTCATTTTGGGGGTCATGGTCTGGCACTGGTCGCAGCTGGAATTGTGGTGGTCTGGGCCCAGGCAGCCAATGCGCAAGTCATGGGTGTCAGTGACTGAGATAGTCTGACTGCAGCGATTGAACTTCTTGGGAGTCATGGTGGGAGAACACCTGGCCGGGGTCTGCAAGCCCAGCCAAAAAATGGCACAAAGGTCGAGGAAAAACCTCGAGAAAAAGGGGAAAAAGACGCTGTCTCGACGTGGGAAGGAGACTGGTAGAGTACCAGAGGAAGAGAGAGAAGTTTGGCGCTTTGTCTGGGGAAGTAGAGGACTACATCCATTAGGCTCCGCGGAAAAAAGGAGACTGAGCAAAATGGCACCCTTGGGCATGAAAGGGACCACGCATGCAGGGTAGCATTCCCAAAGGCTTTCTTTTGAAAGCTGGGGAAATACTCCATGCGGGCTCTGTCGGTGCAGAGGTCACCCATATGTGAGGATTTACTTCCTGCTTGTTCCTGGAGAAACATTGTTTACATTAGGTAGTCATGGGAGGGTGACGTAGGGAGGGGGAGTCAACTTGGGAGGGTGGGAGGGAGAGGGGAGGAGAGAAGTGACTGGGGATTTGGTTGATGGCTAGCTATCTGATGTTGTCTGAGAAACAGTCTTTAAAGATGTGAGCCTAGAATGCTTTTCTGAAAGTTATGTCCTTTGTGACCCAAAATTTATCAGGGATGGAGCAAATAGGGAGAAAGCTCTTTTTGTAGTGGTGGAGCTAGTTTTGGTAAATAGTGTTGGCATGCTTAGCATGTTCCCTGAGCCAGTTTTTCTCCTCCTGTTGTCAGGTGTCTCTTGAAGTAGTGATTGCAAATGTGGAGAAGATAGGTTATCAAGGATTTTAAAGATTGTGAGGACAGATTTGCATTTTATATATTCAGTTATTGGTAGTTTGAGCTGAGGGGGGAGGGGGGTTATGTGTTTTGTTCTGTATGTGTTGCAGAGGGATCATGCTGCAGTACTGAGAGCAAGTTGGAGCGAGTGGATGGCCATTTTTGGTAGGCCTTGGAAGATGATATTACAGTAGACAATGTGTGGAAAAGATAGTTGCTTGGAGGACTGATCAAAGGTCATGGTGGGTTAGGAAAGGTTTGGGATGTTGGATTGTTTTAAGTAGATGCTCTTTGTGATGTTCCTTATGTGTCCCATGAGGAGAGGCGTTGATCCAGGGTGACTCCTAGTTAGCATACTTCCAGTTTAACTTGCATTGGGGTCCCATCGAGATTTATGGTGTTTGGTGGTTTGAAGCAACTGTCTTTGGCAATATAAAGGACTTCTGTTTTCTTGATGTTTATAGCCATGTTGTGTTTTGTGAGTCATTTTCTGATGGAGGAGAAGCATTTTGTTATGGATGTGGTATCCAGGTTGGATGTGTTGATGGGTGTGTAAATCATAACATCATTGGCATATGTGGTATAGGATGTTGAATGTTTTTATGACTGTGCATATTGTTTGAAGAAAGATGAGAGGGTGGAGCCTTGAGGAACTCCTTGGTTTGAGTGTATGGGGTTGATTTAGTGGTGTCTGTTCTTACTTGGAGATGTCAGTCTGTTAGCTAAGACTTGAACCAGGTGAGAGGGGTGTCTGTTAGTCCAATTGCTTGCAGTTGCTGGATGATTAAGTTGTGCGGTATGGAACCATATGCTGCTTTTAGGTCTAAGAAAATGAGTATGAAGCCCGTGTTGGGTTTGTCAGTGCTCTTAATGAGATTGTCTAATAAGATGGTCATTAGAGATTCTATACCATGGTGAGGTCTAAATCTATATAGTTGGTGGTCGAGTGGGACATGTGGACGAGTGGGATATGATCCTGGAATTGCTGATGGACGATTTTTCTAGTATTTCAGCCATGAAAAGGAGGCTGGCTATAGACCTATAGGAGGCTGGTTGGTTGATGTTGTTAGATGTCCCCTTTCTTACTGGGCGGATGAAGGCCATCTTGAGTTCTGGTGGTATATATCCTCATTGGAGAGATAGGTGAGTGATCTTAAGTATTGTTGGATTGAGTACCTGTCTTGCAAGCTTGATCCAGCTGACTGGGCATGGGTCAAGTGGAGAGGGGCTGTGTTGATGCTGGTGATGATTTTATCTAGGTAATCGGGTGAGATTTTTGTGAATGCATGCCATGTGTTCTGATGTTCTGTCCCTTGTTGATTTATTGTGCTGATGAGGGTGTTTATGCTATTGTTGTAAGGTTTTGTAGATCAGCTCCTTACTTGGCTCCTCTTGGATATGCAGGTTTGTGACATTCGGCACTTACACCTGTAGGTTTCAAAAGCCACTATTAACCCATGTAAGTGCCACTACATACATGTTCAAAGCCCCAAGTGATGCTGATCCTTTTTCACCGTGTATTTTTGGAAAATGGCTGTTCCCATATATATGCTGCCAACCATAGAGATTTGAAAAATACATACAAGTTGCAAAACATAAGGCTCCATGTAAAGAAATTTTGAACATCCTGACTTGGATGTCCCTTCTTCCATCCACATGGCAGACAAAATTAGGACTTCTGATTTATTTCTATATTTAGCTCACACCTTTTCAGTAGTAATTCAAAACGTTACATTCGGATAAGTACGTATTTTTCCTGTGCCTGAAGGGTTTACAGTTTAAGTTTGTACTTGAGGCAACGGAGGATTAAGTTACTTGCACAAGGTCACAAGGAGTGTCAGTGGGATTTAAACCCTGGCTTCCCTGGTTCTGAGCCCACTGCTCAAACCACTAGGCTACTCCTCCACATTATGTTAAGAGGATACATGTATAAGTAAGGAGAATGAAGGATAGTGATTCAAGGTATGAAAATGGTAGTGTAGAGTTTAGAGGAGCCTGGCATTATTCCATGAATATGACCAAGTTGGTAGCTGGGATACTGGATGACCTTTCCTTGTTTGCTGTCTTTTAAAATGATCATGTTATTGTATTGTGAAGGACAATTTTCATAATAGGTCGGCTAAGTGGGGCGGCTACGTAGGTACCTACTTTAGGCACATAAAGGTCTGTGTGTCTTTACAAAATACTAGGGGTTGACCAGCAGAAATTGTGACTACACTGAAGCCAGAGACATTTAGGCTTGCTCAGGAGCAGGTGTAAATTGCTCATGTGTATTTTATAAAATAAGCACATAAATCATAACATACCATCTTGTCACTGAGCATATTTTTATGTGCATAACACAGGGGTAATTTTATATAAGTAGTGCTAAACAGTGAAAATGTTTAAAAAGATTACTTCCATTTTGTATACCTATATTGTCATAGGTTTTAAAATATTGTGACTGCTCCGAGTGTCTCAACATAAAGTAAGAAATACATGACAAACATGAATAAATAAAAGTCAATATAAAATAACATTCAAAAGTCCCCAAATCACTAGATCCCTCTCCCAAATTTCAATCTCTACCCTGAAAACAACAATAACCCTGGTTCTCAGCCACCAGAGCAAATATTCTGGGACATAAACAATGGCTCTAGAAACAGCCAAAAAAAAAAACCAGGACATCTAGAAAAGACCTGGGTAAAAAAGCTACACCTTTAAATGCTTTCTGAAGATAGAATAGTTGGCCTCAAAATGAATATCCATTGGTATCCCATTCAATAACGTGAAACCTAATAGTAAACATTGATCCAAACAGATACTGTACGGTATATTTATTTATAACAGCCAATTTCAAAGCAGGATTGCACATTAGTTATTTTTTAATATATATTTACACTACATTAGGCATCAAAGCACAAGAGCTATGATTATTAAGTAGAGCAGAAATATATGTGCACATCCCAAGAGGCACTCACCTCATCTGACTCATCGGACAGAGTCCTTAATAAAATGGGGAAGAGGATGTCTGTATGCCGGAACATCTGAAAATAGATGTAACATTACCATTATGCTCACCGTAAAAATATGATGTATTAGAAGACTCTTTATAATTAGACATGAATATCTGAAGAGCACAATTACAGCTTTTTCTTTGCAATTTAACAATATTAGAACAAATACAGTGATTATATAGCAATGTTACTTACCTGTAACGGGTGTTTTCCATAGCAAGATTGATAAGGGACACGTGGGTGATGTCACCTGAAGGCACCAAGATGAAATTGCTCTCCCAAAGCTGAGAACTTATTGTAAAAGTTCTGAGCATGCACAGCCCTTACCCCATGCAGTGGTCTCCTCAGCTCCTTGTTTAGTTCCAAAGCTCAAAAATAAAGGCAACTGTAGGAGAGGTGGGTGGGATTGTGTGTACTATCAATATTGTTGTCTATGGAAAAGATTTGATACAAGTAAGCAACATTGCTTTTTCCATCGACAAGCTGGATTTGAATCAGGCATACAAGTGGGTGACACCCAAGCTTAAGGCTGCTCATTTCTTTTGCACTGCTCCATTTATAAGAGCAGACCACAGTTAAAAAAATAGGAGCGCTGCCAATTTGCATAGATAGATTGGCCAGGACAAGTGATCTAAGGCACTGTCCTGTACAGAGCCTTGGCTCAGGTAGTAAGTAGTGTGATGTAAAAATATGAAACAAGAACCATGTTGCCGCTTTGCAGATGGCATCCAGCGATGGCAACTATAGTCAATGTAGTAGTTCTAACCTGTTGAGAATTTATTTTGGAGCGGAAATAAGCACCATCTTGTTCTTAACAGAATTAGAAACAGGATACTAGACAATTTGCTATAGAGTTCTCTTTACTACTGTTATGCCAATTCCGTTGATATCAAAGGAGCCAGAAAGAAAAAACTGCACAAACGTCATATAGTATAATTGTTACACTGTAACTACTAACTATTTTGTTTCATGTATATTCTTTGACCTGGAGAAAGGCGGTATATAAAGGCAGTTAAATAAATAAATAAAATGAGATTCAGATATTTTAGGGTAGTATGTGAGAGCCCAATTATAGTGTAAAGTGTGGATTTTTTTTTTGTGTGGATTTCTATAGGGTTTTGGACAATACATAGGAAGCATTAATTGCTTAATGATGTAGAAAGGTGTCACTACTTTAGACAAAAAACTAAGGTGAATGTGTAGAACAAACCCAATATGATGAGATTAAGTGTGCCGTAGGTTACTAAAATGTCACGCTCAATTATCTTTATGGTTGAGAAGAGTGCAAGTAGGTAGAAATCGTATCCCTAAAGCTGTTGCCCCCGATAAAACTGTTGCCCCCGTTACAGCTTCTGCCTCTGTCCAGACAGAGGTCCTAATGCCAGCTGAAGGACCAGTTCCATATGCAGGGTGCCGCATGCTGAAGCTCTGAGGAAACAACTGGAGGAACTCAGAGGAGGTGGCGAGGCTGAAGAGCATTCAAACCAGCAAGAAGTACATTGATGAGATGCTTCTTGCAGCAACCAAGCTCTCCAGCAGAGAAGATGGGTGCCAACAGAATGTCAATGGTTGGACACAAGTCACCAGGGCCTGCAGAATCACCAATCCAACTTCTCCAGCCCTTGAACTGAAGAACCATTATGCAGCCCTGGAAGTGGAGGAGGTGAAAGCATCCCTGGAAAGGGAAGAACCAGAGCTCAAGTACCCCAAAGTTGCAGAATCAGTGACCACAAGGAAGGAAGGGTAGTGGTGGTTGGAGACTCTCTTCTGAGGGGTACTGAGGCATCCATCTGCCGACCAGACGATGTCCAGAAAGGTATGCTGTCTGCCTGGTGCCACAATCCAAGATGTTACGGAGAATTTGCTGAGACTCATCAAGCCCACTGACTATTACCCAATGTTGCTAAACTATGTTGGAACAAATGATATTGCCAGGTATCCCTCGGAACGTATCAAAAGTGACTTCATGGCTCTGGGACAGAGGGTGAAGCAGTTAGTTGCACAGGTGGTGTTCTCTTCAATCCTCCCTGTTGAGGGTAAAGGCCAAGGCAGAGAGGCTCGCATCCTGGAGATGAATGCATGGTGTCATCGAGAGTGTTTTGGTTTCCTAGACCATGGGATGCTGTTACAAGGGTTGCACAGCAGAGACGGCATCCATCTGTCCAAGAAAGTCAACGCGTCTTTGGTAGTAGACTGGCCAATCTACTGAAGAGGGCTTTAAACTAGATTTGTTGGGGATGGGTGAAGAAAGCCCCTAGGTAGGTGAAATCCCCCAGGTAGGTGATACATTAAATACCTTTATGGAAATGGGTAACAGGGGTAACATATGGAAAGCAGTGTGTATAAATGCCCGTAGCATGGGAAATAAGATCCCTGATGTTGAAGCTTTGATGGGAGTGGCTGACTTGGATTTAGTGGCAGTTACAGAAACATGGTTCACAGAAAACCATGATTGGGATGTAACTATACCTGGCTATACTTTATTCAGAAAGGACAGGGTAGGAAGAAGGGGAGGAGGAGTGGCACTATATGTAAAAACCAATATTAAAGCTTTGGAATTACAGAGCTTAAAAGGGAGAGAGGAGGCATTGTGGGTTAAACTAGAAAGAGGGAAAGAGAAATCTATTTGCATTGGTGTGATATACAGACCTCCCTCACAAGAGAAAGAGGTGGTCAGAGAGTTAATTGAAGACATATGCAGCATTGCTAGGAAAGGGGAAGTGCTACTGATAGGAGATTTCAATATGCCAGATGTTGATTGGCACATTCCTGCTGCAGTATCATCTAGAAGTAAGGAGATCCTGGATTCTCTACAGGGAGAACTATTCAGGCAATTGGTAGCAGACCCCACATGTGAAGGGGCCATACTGGACTTGGTGCTTACCAATGGTGAAAGTGTTTCTGATGTTGTAGTGGGAGATCATTTTGTATCCAGTGATCACCAGATGGTGTGGTTCAGTATTAGGACTGTGGAAAAGGGCGACTTAACCCATGCCTCAAAACTAAACTGGAGACTATAAAAGAAATTGATGAGTTGTCATGTAATAAAGTAACTTATACAACTATGGATCACCCTGGCTATGGCAATTTGGATTTAGAGGTAGGCAGTGACAGTGATAGTGAATGTACATATGGAATACTGGACGTAGGTACTGACAGTGACAGTACAGAAAATCATGAAACAGGACTGTAAAGCTAGCTATAGGTGAAACATATGCTTATTGTAATTTACAAACAAAACTGCAAAATCAAAGAGTTTTTCTTCTGCTAGATTGTTCTTTTGTAAGAGTTACTGTTAGCAATTGCATCAAAGAATTAGCTAACAGACCTGTGTACATAGTTATTGGGTCACAGGCCAGCTTCTCTAAAAATCAATGGTTACAGACAGTGCTTCCCCTTTCATCCTGCAAGATGATAGGTTGAAGAGTAGTAACTAGGTCAGCATGAACCTTTCGAGAATCAGACCTTAGGTCAACATATAACTGGAAATTAAACAAAGCTTGAATAAACAACAGAAATTCAGTAAATATTACAAGTGTAACTAATCAGCTTTTGTTTCATGGAAGACTTGTAGCAACCCCTGCTGTGTCTAGTGAATATAGTCAGAACCTTGTAACTTCTGCTTTCTTATGTTGCTTTACACTCACTAAACCTTGTCAAGTAAAGCCACAATATAATCCAATAAGAAAGGCTCACTCTTGGTATCCCTATCCTAACATCATAAACATGTTTTAATGGTAGATAATTTCCCACAGTGTATTTTTTTATCGGATTGTCTGTACTGAGGATGTAAAACATACTCGTTTAACAGACTCTTCTTTTTATTCGGTTTTTTAAAAGGTCACTTTGACCAAATTTTGCCTGAGGCTATAGACGGCCCATAAGACCAGCCTCTGCAAACAATCCTTGTGATAAATGCTATATGCAAAATCCTCTCTTCCAATAAACAGTTTTCTGTAACCACTGAATGTCTCTTGTTAGGGAAATGGTGCTACTTATCTGGACCGTTGAGAGTTCTTACAAGACGGCGTTAGTTTTCCCGTTCTCCTCACTATCGCCATAGTACTCCCACATGGTCCAAAGTTGTCAATCCATCCAGCCAGGAATCCAAAAGGCTTACCCGTCACTGTCATTCCCTTGGAGACATTCCAACGGCAGTGCTTCTTATGTTGCTTGGCAAAGATATCAGCAGATTCAATTCTAGACTTGAAATTTTGTAATATGAATATCACCAGATGTTAATTAAAGATTAACTGTATCAGCTGATAATTCTCAATAAAAGCTGGATCTCTGACTAGGAAATCTTTGAAGGAACTCAGATGGAAAGGCCTATTTTGGCTCCCTGATCCTTCCTTACAGAGCTCTGGAATAATAATTAAATAATTGTGTCTCTTGTTCTTTTCCTTCCTGTTAGAAGGTTTCAGATAATTAACTAAAAGAATCCAGGTTCATTGAAGGAGGGCAGGCCCTGAGAAAAAGGGTTTAACAAGGACTAGGACTGTTAGAATCCATTCAAAGGTGAGGATCTTAGACTTTAGGAAGACTAACTGTCAAGATGGGCCAATACCTCAGGGAGTCGTTATTGGGATGGGAACAGCTGAGGGATGTAGAAAAACAGTGGGCAAAACTGACCCTTTTTGTTAAAATGGTAAATAAAGGTACAAGGAAAAGGAGACCACTATGGCTTTTGAAAGAAGTAGCTGAAAAAGTGAAGAAAAACAGGGAGGCCTTCATGAAATACAAGAGATCACAGAGAGAGGAAGACAGGCTTCTATATTTGGAAAAACTTAGAGAAGCTAGCAAAGTAGTCAGGAAGGCAAAGATTCAAAAGGAGGAGGAAATAGCCAATGCAATAAAATGGAAGGATAAGACATTTTTCAGATGTTAGTGAGAAGAGGAAGGGCAAAAGTGGTATTGTCAGACTCAAGGGTGCAGGGGAGGAATAGGTAGAAGCAGATAAGGATAAAGCGGAATTGCTTAACAAATATTTCTGTTCTGTGATCAGAGATGAAGAACCAGGAGCAGGACCTCAGAAAACTCCCACAAACAGGAACAGAAGCGAGGGACATCTTGAACAATTTTCAGAAGACTGTGTTTGTGAGAAACTAGCTCAACTTAAAGTAGACAAAGCGATGGGACCGGATGGGATACACCCTAGAATATTGAGGTAACTTGGGGACGTTCTAGCAGCTCCACTGACTGACCTTTTCAATGCCTCGTTGGAGTCGGGAGTGGTGCCAAAGGACTGGAGAGAGGCTCATGTGGTGCCTTTACACAAAAGTGGAAGGATGTGGTTGAAAACTACAGGCCGATTAGTTAAACTTCAGTGGAGAGTAAATTATTGGAAACGCTGCTGAAAGAGAAAATAGTGAGGTTTCTGGAGTCCAGCAGATTACAGGATCCGAGGCAGCATGAATTCACCAGAGGCAGGTCTTGTCAGACAAATCTGATTGATTTCTTTGACTGGGTAACCAGAGAGTTGGACCGAGTGAGAGCCCTAGATGTGGTGTATTTAGATTTCAGTAAAGCCTTTGACACTGTTCCTCACAGGCGACTTATAAACAAACTGAGCACTCTAGGGATGGACCCTAAAGTTACTGCTTGGGTTAGAAACTGGTTGGGTGGGAGGCGACAAAGAGTACAGGTAAATGGAGCTCACTCTGAGGAGAAGGATGTTACCAGTGGTGTGCCCCAGGGATCTGTCCTTGGTCCGATTCTTTTTAAGATCTTTGTTAGTGATATAGTGGAAGGACTGTCGGGTAAAGTTTGCCTCTTTGCGGATGATACCAAAATCTGCAATAGAGTGGACACCCAGGAAGGTGTAGATAACATGAGGAGGGATCTAGCTAAGCTTGAAGAATGGTCTATAATTTGGCAGCTGGGATTTAATGTTAAAAAATGTAAGGTCATGCATTTAGGCTGCAGCAATCCAAGGGAGCAATAAAGTATAGGGGGTGAAGTACTTTTGTCCACTAAAGAAAAGCGGGACCTAGGCGTGGCTGTGTCTGATGATCTTAAAGTAGCTAAATAGGTAAAAAGGCGACGGCAAAAGCTAGAAGGATGATTGGGTGCATACAGAGAGAAATGGCTAGCAGAAAAAAGGAGGTAATAATGCCTCTGTATAAGTCTTTGGTGCGACCTCATTTGGAGTATAGTGTGCAATTCTGGAGACCGCACCTTCAAATGATGGAGTCGGTGCAGAGGGTGGCTACTAAAATGATTAGTGGTCTGCATTATAAAGCATATGAGAACAGACTTAAGGATCTTAATATGTACACCTTAGAGGAAAGGCGGGATAGAGGTGATATGATTGAGATGTTTAAATACCTCCGTGGCATAAATGTTCAGGGAGAGAGCCTCTTTCAATTGAAAGCAAGTTCTGCTACGAGGGGATATGGGATGAGGGTGAAGGGAGATAGATTCAGGAGTGATATGCGGAAATATTTCTTTACGGAAAGAGTAGTGGATCCGAGGAATAGTCTCCCAGTGGAGGTGGTAGAGATGAAGACAGTAACTGAATTCAAAAAAGCTTGGGACAAACACAGAGGATCTCTAAAGGTAAAAAGGGGACTGTTGTAGTTGTTGATATGAAAGGACAAACTAGACCGACCATGTGGTCTTTTTCTGTCGTCATATTTCTATGTTTCTAAGTACCTTCCATGTGAAGAAATTAAGAAGAGTGGACTCCAAAGATCCAAAAGGTGGATGCAGAGATGAAGTTAGCTCCAGACTAAGTCTCGAAAGTACAGTGAGCTTCTGCAACATAAGTCTAACATGGAAACAACATTTCATGAAATGTAAATGACAATGAGACACTGGAAGGTTATTAACTGGAGCATGATATAAACCTAGAGAGAGCTAAGATACACTCTGATGAAATATATTTGGAGTCCCAGATAATACAAGTGGAGTGGAGGGGTAGCCTAATGGTTAGAGCACTGGCTTGGGACCCAAGAGACTAGGGTTCAATTCCCACTAGCACTCTTTGTTGCCTTGGACAAATCACTTAATCCTCCATTGCTTCAGAAAAATCCAAGTTATCAATGTCCCAGTTTAATGTACATTACCAAGTTTAAGTTGCAACATGAACTGCTTTGACTGAAATGATAAAACAGTATAAAAAAACAGTTAAATAATGAAATAAGATAAATACTGCAATACGGCAGTCAGCAGACCTGCTGTAAGATTATGGGGTATGTTTACTAATGCATGGTAACGTTACTGGCGATAAATGCAGCGTTAACATGAGTAATGCCATATAAGGAAGTGGGTGTACCGGTGTTAAGGTAGCAATGGCCGTGTAACGCACGTTAAAGGGCGCCTTGGCCAATTAGCGCACATTAACAGGACATTGCACGTTAAAGCTGAGAAACAAAACACATTACAAGGCGCTTTATAGGGCGCCTCATGAGGCACCTTAGGTTAAGGTGCCTTAACCTAATGTGCCGTATAAGGTGCCCTAAGGATGTTAAGGGTGCCCAAGGACAGTAAGGTGCCCCAAGTTGACAAGCATGAAATGTAAGGACAAAAAACTGATGTAACCCTAACACTGCACAGAGCACCAAGGAAAGGCGATAGAAGGAAGTAGAGGTGGGAGCTGATGGACCCGCCAAATCATGCAGCCGATGTGGCAGCCGGTAAAATGGACAAACATATTGGAGACAGCTGTACCGATGCACAGGATGTTGGCAATGTAAAGTGCTACAATGACAGTGGGTGGAAGAGGATGGGAATACGTGCCTGCCAGTGGAGGTAGAGGTGGCAAGATATTTGCAATGATAGGAGGACAGAGGAGTAAGCAGTGCCATGCAGAGCAGACAAAAGAGAGGCAAGCATGAAGAGCCGCAATGCAGAACAGGGTACTAGTGCAGGACATGGCGTAGCAGCCAGCACATGAAGACAGGACGCTACACAGCTGACAGACGCAGATAGACGGACAGAAGGATGGCTTGCAACTGTGATGAGGGTACCATGTGCTGGCATACAGATCTGCAGAGATATGACTGTCACAGGAATGAAAAGGACTTGCCTTAGACAGGCCTAATAAAATGAGACCACAGAGGGATTGAACCCATGACCTCTGCCTAGGACGTCATTGTATTAAAGTAAGTGGGATGTAAGCACAGACACCAAGCAGGTATCTCAGTGACTGGGCCCCAGAACAGGGAACACACAGATATCACTTGAGAGAAACACTGTATAGCACTCTGTGGGAACCTAGACATGCCATGGTCACTGCTCAGTCAGGGTGAGAGTGACCTCCCAGCATAACATGCTGTGATCACCCTGTCCATGCAGGTGGTGGTCGGGCACTACAATATTCCAGCCATTGCCCCACACCCTGTGCAGATGCATCCTGCCCAGTCCGCCCTGTCCGGACCATACCCACAATACCTTGCTCCTCATTATGCACATTGGCAGGCTAGCGCTGGAAACAGTGTGGGCCCAGTGAGGAGTAGGCAGCCACAAAACAATGGATAAACATACACACACTCCCACTCCTATTTCAGCATTGTGCAAAGATAGGGATGGTTGGCAGCCCTGCCCACCACACTAGTGCTGAGCACAGTGCAGGCACTGCTAAAGTATGCAGGTGTTAGTAGTAGTGCTTTGGTGGTATGTGCTGCTCCGTGCCGGGCCCAACAGCCTGATTCTCCATGAGGCTTTGGATAGTGGAACCTGTGGGTATGGGTGTTTGTGACCCTGTTGGCCGATGTTTTAGGGAGTGCACATGTTTATGCTGTATGTGCAATGTGGGGTAAAATGTAGGGATATGGTCTGCAGGAGCCACAGCTGGGACTTGAACCTGTGACCTTCTGCCCCAGGACACACTGGCTGTGTGTACGGCACTATACTGTTGCCACAGAGGCAAGTCAGTCCCTGGGGATACCATGACTGTTCATCAGACAGACCTTGTCTGTTGCACTGAACGCCACCCACCTGAATAGGGCTTGGCCTTGGTCTGCTGTGGGCAGATGCCACTGCCCCCTCCACCACCAGCACCCCTCCTCCACCATGCTGACATGCCCATATGCTGGTGGTGCACAGTCCCAGACCATCCAGTGTGCAGGTAGGCGGCTGCCTAAGGTGTGGGGTCTGGGGTAGGGGTGCCTACATAGACATCCACGCTTCCCCCCCCTCCGGCACCGCCTGCCAATGTTATGTGAATGTCCCTTGGATGGGACACTGTGGGACACAGACTCGTGGGCATGTTTGACCTTGGTCAGTTGCTGTCTTGCTGATTTCCAGATTTTACGCTATGTGCCACCTAGGCAGCTGCCTAGCCCACCCTGTGCCCCAGATGCCCCACTGCATGTCCCGCCTGCAACCCCCTATGCCCATTTGCAGCATCGCCATAGTGTCCTTTCATACCTGGGCACTATGCTGTCGCTGCACATCTAGCACTACTATCACTTTTTTTGGGCTCCCTGCCTATGCTGTACATTGCTGACACTGAAATTGTTTCTCTCTCCTGCAAATGCGCATCTAATGACAGATTTTCACTCGCAGTAATGTTCAGCCCTTCAGTTCCCCACGTTAGTGTAGCAGGCGCCTCTCCCCGCCCACGCCCCGCTCATTGACCCCTTCTCTCCACCCTCTGCGGGACTTAACGTTGCCAGAGACGTTAAAGCGCGATAACGTTGCATCTGGTAACGTTAGCGCACGTTAACGTTACATTTGGTAATGTCATCGCACGTTAATGTAGCCACTGCTACATTACCGAGGTTTAGTAAACATACCCCTATGACTATTAGTGAAACACAAGATAGAAGATCTTTTCCACTTAAAAATGCATTTATATCTAGTAGATGGTTTCCTGGCAGCCATAAGAATTTCTTGAATAGGCTTTGGTAATCCAAGAATAGAAAGTAGGCACTGAGGGCTAAAGACTTCAAGTTTGCATGAAGAATATTGCCCTCTTGTTAAGTCAGAAATGTCAAAAACTGGTGGCGCTTACATGGAGGTAGAAGTCATTGCATTTCCAGAAGCAGTACCCAAAGACTGAGACGGAGGCAGGGCCACAGACAGATGTTGAAGTGTGGATTGATCTTTTATCATATCTACAGTCTCCTTCAGTTTACTTCTAAATAAGGAGAGTTGCCTGTATAAGGAGCATTTTCCAAATCTGGTAACCTGGCCAGGTCAGTTACTTTGATTTCAGAAGCAGACATTTTACAGGAAGTCTGAAAGACGTCATACACAATCCTTATATGAAGAGTGCCACACTCATCACTCTCTGCTAATATGGCCGCTAATCAGTCTTGAGCATGCAAGGTTTGTCAGTGAAATGCTTCTGAATCTCAGGAATATAAGCAGCCTGTATTTGGATGGAACTGTCTTAAGTTGAAGTACTAAAAGCCTGCTGTCTTCCAACAGATACTAAGATATGCTATCATCTTCATTTACTGAAGTAACATAGCAATGCTTGTTTATCAACTTGAAAGAGGAAAAACAAATCCTGAAGGGACTGAAGATGCTGAGAACACAAACTGGAGCAACTACTCGCAGAGACTCGTCAGGAAACACAAAAGGCGAGCAGATTTGAAGGTCACATGAGCTTTATTGAAACTAAAATACCCCAACGCGTTTCGACAAACGCCTTCATCAGGGGGCTGAGGAAAATTATATGTTTCAGTGTACTGAACGAAGCGCACAATAGAATATGAATTTATGGCAAAGAACCAATCTTATAGTAGATAATGCTTCAGCACTACCAACCAAATACTACATCAATTGAAAAACTGAAGATGCTGTACATAGTAATTCACCATGAGTTCTAAGTGGTTGATGCTGCAAAACAAGCTGAGCTTCACAGAATACTGAGGGAACTTGGGGATGTTCTAGCAGCTCCACCGACTGACCTTTTCAATGCCTCGTTGGAGTCAGCAGTGGTGCCGAAGGACTGGAGAGAGGCTCATGTGGTGCCTTTACACAAAAGCGGAAGTAAGGATGTGGTTGAAAACTACAGGCCGGTTAGTTTAACTTCGGTGGTGAGTAAATTATTGGAAATGCTGCTGAAAGAGAAAATAGTGAAGTTTCTGGAGTCCAGCAGATTACAGGATCTGAGGCAACATGGATTCACCAGAGGCAGATCTTGTCAGACAAATCTGATTGATTCCTTTGACTGGGTTACTAGGGAGTTGGACCGAGGGAGAGCCCTAGATGTGGTGTATTTAGATTTCAGTAAAGCTTTGGACACCGTTCCTCACAGGCGACTTATAAATAAACTGAGCACCCAAGGGATGGACCCTAAAGTTACTGCTTGGGTTGGAAATTGGTTGAGTGGGAGGCAACAAAGGGTACAGGTAAATGGAGCTCACTCTGAGGAGAAGGAGGTTACCAGGGATCTGTCCTTGGTCTGATTCTTTTAACATCTTTGTTAGTGATATAGCGGAAGGGCTGTCAGGTAAGGTTTGCCTCTTTGTGGATGATACCAAAATTTGCAATACAAGAGACACCCAGGAAGGTGTAGATAACATGAGGAGGGATCTAGCTAAGCTTGAAAATGCAAGGTCTTGCATTTGGGTTGCAGCTATCCAAGAGAGCGATATAGTATAGGGAGTGAAGTACTTTAGTCCACTAAAGAAGAGTGGGACCTAGGCGTGATTGTGTCTGATGATCTTAAAGTAGCTAAACAGGTAGAAAAGGTGACAGCAAAAGCTAGAAGGATGCTTGAGTGCATAGGGAGAGGAATGGCCAGCAGAAGAAAGAAGGTGATAGTGCCTCTGTATAAGTCTTTGGTACGATCTCATTTGGAATATTGTGTGCAATTCTGGAGACCGCACCTTCAAAAGGCTATAAACAGGATGGAGTCAGTACAGAGGGTGGCTACTAAAATGGTTAGTGGTCTTCATTATAAAGCATATAAGGACAGACTTAAGGATCTTAATATGTACACATTAGAGGAAAGGCGGGCTAGAGGTAATATGATTGAGACGTTTAAATACCTCCGGGCATAAATGCACAGAAGGGGAGCCTCTTTCGATTGAAAGCAAGCTCTGCTACAAGGGGAAATGGGATGAGGGTGAAAGGGGATAGATTCAGGAGTGATATGCAGAAATATTTCTTTACAGAAAGAGTGGTGGATACGTGGAATAGTCTCCAAGTGGAGGTGATAGAGATGAGGACAGTATCGAAATTCAAAGAAGCATGGGACAAACACAGAGGCTCTCTAAAGGAAAAAAGCGGACCTGTTGTAGTGGTTGATAAGGAAGGACAGACAAGATAGGCCATGTGGTCATTTTCTGTCGTCATGTTTCTATGTAATACATACCAAAGTTGATGTATGTGTATTTAGGAGAGAATGAGAACAGGATGTAGCAAAGGGATGACCTATAGAGGTAACTTTGAAGTACAAAATTGTAACATCACAGGAAGTCAAGTGAGAAGACAGAGGACCTACAAGGCAGGAGGAAAAGAAGTCATCAATAGGACTTGAAGATCCCATTAGAACCATTCTCACTGAAAAGGATTTAAGGGTGGCACATGAACAGCCCTGTGTTCCTATTCTCAGATGTCGGCCCTGGCCAGTACCATGAATGGTGTTTGAATGGCTTGCAAACTCCTATGAGGCCTGCAGTCCCATCCTGTAACAGAAAAACACTAGCTGAAACCATATTTGGGACAACACCTGAAGAGAAAGTATAGTTACTCACCTGTAACAGGTGATTGCTGGGAACAGCAGGAATTTAGTCTTCACATATAAGTGACATCGGTACCGATGGAGCCCGCGCGGGAACGCTCCCCAGCGTCCAATAGGAAAGTTTTTGGGAGCATCCTACTGTGCCTGTGTAGCTGCCTTCCAGCTTTTGTAAATCTCCCTCTTCAGATGAGTTTGTAGCTGAGATAAAAAAAGAGAATAGAGAGAGAGAGAGAAAAACTCTACAACTTCTAGGAGAGGATGGTGGGTTGTGAATTTCTGCTGTTCCTGGAGATCACCTGTTACAGGTGAGTAAAGCATTGTTACTCACCTGTAACAGGTGATCCCGGGAACAGCAGGAATTTAGTCTTCACATATGGGTATCGTCGGTACCGACGGAGCCTGCGCAGGAATGCTCCCAAGCGTCCAATTAGAAAGCTTTTGGGAGCATACCACAGCGCCTGCGTGCTGCCTTCCCGCCTTTCCCAACTGCCTCTCTCCAGTTGAGTTTTAAAGCTGAGACAAAGAGAGAGAGAGAGAGGAAAAGAAAAGAAAAGAGAGATACAACTCCTAGGGGAGGTGGGTGGGTTGTGAAGACTAAATTCCTGCTGTTCCCGGAGATCACCTGTTACAGGTGAGTAACTATGCTATCTCCAGGAACAAGCAGGAATGTAGTCTTCACATATGGGGACTCCCTAGCTAAAGATGCCAGGAAGAGACCCCAGAAGTTGGATGCCCCTGTGAAAGGGCTCCACTTCCCCCCATGGATCTCTGGCATCCCACCGGAAATGGTGGGTAGGAGTTGATTAAGTATGGAACAGGTGTCGTAGAACAGCCTGACCAAACAAGGCATCCCGGCAGGAGTCCTTGTCTAAGCAGTATTGGGCTGTGAAGGTATGAACAGAGGCCCAAGTAGCTGCTCGACAGATGTCGTCAATAGACACAGAGTGTAGATGAGCCATTGAGGCTGCTATGGCTCTCACATTGTGAGCTGTGACATGCCTTCCAGAGAAAGGTTCTTACTCTGA
Organism: Ichthyophis bannanicus; assembly: GCA_033557465.1. Taxonomy (NCBI): domain Eukaryota; kingdom Metazoa; phylum Chordata; class Amphibia; order Gymnophiona; family Ichthyophiidae; genus Ichthyophis; species Ichthyophis bannanicus. The sequence continues at coordinate 556,174,962 of CM066034.1, read as the reverse complement.
TAGGTAAAAGAAATACACTGTGCAATCCAGCTGGACAGTGTTCTTTTGGAGACTGGAAGTCCCAAATGACTAGGATCAAAAGCAACAAAAAGTTGGGAGGACTTTCTATGTTGCTTTGTCCTTTGTAAGTAAAAAGCAAGTGCTCTTTTACAGTCCAAAGTATGAAGATTCCTTTCTGCATTTGAAGCATGAGGCCTTGGAAAAAATATAGGCAGGTAAACTGTTTGGTTTAAATAAAAAGGTGAGACCACCTTTGGCATAAAGTGTGGATGAGTCCTAAGGACTACCTTATGATGGAACCTCGTATAAGGAGGATCAGCCACTAATGCATAGGTGTCAAACCTGTCCTGGAGGGCCACAATCCTGCCAGGTTTTGGGATAGCCCTAATGAATATGCATGAGATATATATGCATTAGAGATAGCCTGCCAACCTGACTGGTTTGTGGCCCTCCAGGACTGGATTTGGAGACCCCTGCTTTACACCTCTGTCATTTAAGATTGTGAGTGGGCAAGGTGCAGATGTCCAAGACATCAAAAAGGTTAGATAGAATTTGTCACATTCCTCCTCACTTCTCACCACCACCAAAATATTGTCCATTAGACATCTTTTTGGTGGTGGTGAGAATCGAGGATGAATGTAACACATTCTAGCTACCCTTTTGATGTCTAGGACATCTGTACCTTGCCCACTCACCATCTTAAATGACAGAGGTGTAAAGCAGTGGTCTCCAAATCCAGTCCTGGAGGGCCACAAACCAGTCAGGTTGGCAGGCTATCTCTAATGCATATATATCTCATGCATATTCATTAGGGCTATCCCAAAACCTGGCAGGATTGTGGCCCTCCAGGACAGGTTTGACACCTATGCAGTAATGCTTGCAGCTCACTGATGCAACGTGCCGATGTGAATGCAATGAGAAAGACAACCTTCCAGGAAAGGAATTTCAAGGAGGTAGTAGCCAGAGGTTCAAAAGGTGGCTTCATGAGCTGTCCAAGAACCAGATTTAGGTCCCATGCTACCAGTGGTGGCCTAATGGGAGGCTTAGTTAGAAGGAGGCCCCTCATAAATCTTGCTATGAGAGTATGAGAGGAAATAGGTTGTCCATTTAAAGGCTTGAAAGAAGCTGAAATAGCACTTAAATGGAGTCGTACTGAGTTAGTCTTAAGCCCTGCATTAGATAAATGAAGGAGATACTCCAATAATGATTCCAGAGGTATCGCCAGGGGGTCAAGACCCTTCTGCGAACACCATAGGGAAAACCTTTTCCACTTGAAAGCATAAGAGCATCTTCTGGAAGGCTTTCTAGAAGCATAAAGGATATCCTTCACTTGTTGAGACAGGTTAAGACCATGAAGGTTTAGGCCCTCAGCAACCAGGCCCTGAGATGCAGAGAGTGGGGATCGGGATACCACAACATCCTGTCCTCCTGAGAAAGGAGATTTGGAGCAGATCCTAACTCCAGAGATGGAGCTTGAGAGAGATGTAGGAGCAGAGGGTACCACACCTGCAGTGGCCAATGTGGAGCTATGAGAATCATATGGCTCTGTCTCTCTGAAGCTTGAATAGGGTTTTGGGAATTAGGGGAATGGGTGGAAAGGCATATAGGAAGTTCTGACCCCAATGGAGGAGGAAAGCATCGCTGGCCTGAGAACCCTAAACCGGAATTCTGGAACAGAATCGGGGAAGTTTGGCATTCAATGGCCTTGCAAAGAGGTCTATGTCCGGAGTTCCCCAAATTTGAAAAAGTTTTGCTACCTGGTCTGCACGAAGAGACCACTCGTGCGGAAGGAGAACTCGACTGAGTCTGTCTGCCCAAGAGTTTTGAATGCCTGGCAGATGATACATCACAAGGAGATGAATCTGATGCTCTCTGGCGAGGGCCCATAGTTGCAAAGCTTCATTGCAAAGCGACAGAGAGCCTGTTCCTCCCTGCTTGTTCAGATAGAACATAGCTACTTGATTGTCCGTCTGAATTAGGACTGTCTTGTAGCTCAGCTGGGTGTGGAACACTCGAAGAGCAAGGAAGATTCCTCTGAGCTCCAATAGATTGATGTGTAGATGGGTCTCCTGTGGAGTCCAGGTGCCTTGGGTAGAGAGATCTTGCAGTTGAGCTCCCCAACCCACCTGTGAGGTGTCTGTTGTTAGAGTGACCTGGGGTGGGGGCTGTTGGAAAAGGGACCCCACCAACAGGTTTTGGGTTGACTGAAACTATTGTGGGGACAAAATAAGGCGACTTGAGTTTGCTATTTTGTCTGATAGGCAGCCTGATGCTTGAGTCCACTGAGTGGATAGAGTCCATTGGGCTGCTCTCATATGGAGGCGAGCATAGGGAACCACATGCACGGTAGATGCCATGTGGCCTAGCAATTGTAACATTTCCTGAGCAGTGAGATGAGTTTTTAACACTTCTTGGGAAGCTAACTGCACAATGCGAAGGCAGCGAGGCTGTGGAAGATAGGCCCTTGCTTTCCTGGTATCCAGCATAGCTCCTATAAACTCTAGAGATTGAGTGGGAGTTAGGTTGGATTTTGGGATGTTTATGACCAGGCCCAAATACTGAAGTATACGCATTTTGCAAGATAGGGAAACTCTGACTCTGATGGGGCTCGAATGAGCCAGTCGTCTAAGTAGGGGAAGACGAATATTCCTAGAGTGCGAAGAAATGCTGCCACTACAGCCATGCATTTCGTAAACACCCTTGGTGCTGAGGCCAGGCCAAAAGGAAGAACCCTGTACTGGTAGTGCTTCCCCTGAAATAGAAGCCGAAGGAATCTTCGGTGAGTTGGATGGATGAGAACATGGGTGTACGCATCCTTGAGATCTAGAGAAGAAAGCCAATCCTGACTCTGAAGGTATGGCAGAAGAGTTCCTAGAGAAATCATCTTGAACTTCTCCTTGAAAAGGAATTTGTTCAATTCTCTGAGGTCTAAAATGGGTCTGTGTCCCCCTGTTTTCTTTGGAATAAGGAAATAGGGGGAGTAAAACCCCGTACCCTGTTGGGAAATAGGTATGTCTTCTATTGCCCCGTGGGCAAGAAGTAAATTGACCTCTTGACCCAACTGTACCCTCCATTCTTTTTTTGGAATGAGAAAGTATGGAGAATATTTATTTATTTATTTTATAGTTTTTCTATACCGCACTATTTACCATCAGCACGGTTCACAGGAAACAAAAATTGTGCAATGAGGAAGAGCCACATTGCACTTACATTAAAACAGGGAGAATAACTTGGTGAACAGGTAAACTATATACAGAGTGGCAACTATATACAGACTGTTAACAGTAGGTGCAGCACCTAACTAGGCTTTATTCATAAAGAACACAATGTGAGAAATAGCTAGTATACACATTTGCATGTTGCAGGCTAGGAGATAGCTCAACAATAGCCTGAGACAGCAGGGAGGGGGATTAACAGGGGAGGAGGAAGGCATTATGACGTGTGGTTGGTTATGTAATGTCATCTGCGTTGGAGAAGTACTGAAGAAACAGGTGGCGTTTCAGCGCTCTCCTAAACTGGGAGAGGCTGTTTATTGCACGAATGTTTGCAGGTAGAGTGTTCCAGGAGGAGGGGGCATAAAGTGCAAATGCACGGTTCCCTGTGGCTTTGGAGCATTTAGTGAATGCCTTTGGGAGTCGCAAGGTGTTGGTGGCGGCAGATCTTCTCATTCTGTTGGGGGGGGGGGGTGCTCTGGATCAGCTCAGAGAGGGAGCTGGATGTGCACTTGTTGATGGCTTTGAATGTCATAGTTAATATTTTAAAGGTAATCCTACAGTGAACCGGAAGCCAGTGTAGTGCTTTTAGGATAGGAGTAATATGGTCTCTTCTAGTTGCTCCATATAGGGTTCTTGCTGCGGTATTGATTGCAATCTGCAAAGGGTGCAGTGCGCTCTTTGGGAGACCGTGCAGTATGCAGTTGGCAAAGTCGAAGTGAGGCATCACAAGTGCTTGAAATACTGTTCGGAAGTCTTGTTTCCAGAAGATGTTTCAGGTTACGTAACATTCGGACTTTATGGTAAATCGCTTTTACCATGTTGCCTATGTGGGCGTTTAGGTCTAGCTGTTGGTCAAGGATTACACCGAGATATCGTATTGATGTCTTAGTAGGGAGCTCTGCACCGCGTACCTTAAGATATGAAGGCGGGGTGAATGTCTGGTCTCTGCTGATGAAGAGAACATCCGTCTTTTTAAGATTTATTCTTAGCTTCTGTGATTGTAACCAATCGGTGACTGCATCGAAGCATGTGAACAAGATAGATAGGTCTGGGTGTTCCGTGAATATTGGAGTAAACATAAGGACATCGTCAGCATAGATTAGGCAGTTGATGTTGAAGGACCTGATGATGTTACAAATAGGTTGCATATAAACATTAAAGAATAGGGCTGAGAGAGAAGATCCCTGTGGGACACCCTTAGTTTGAGGGAATGGAGTGGATGTGGAGGAGCGGGAACGAACGTGCTGCCATCTGTCGTTCAGGTATGAGGCACACCATGCAAGTGCATTCCCGTGTATTCCCTTCTCAGTAAGACGGAGCAGGAGTAGTTCGTGGTTGACGGAATCAAAGGCGGCAGCAATGTCCAGGAAAACAAGAGCAAAGCCTTGTCTGATGTCATCGAGACCTAGCATCAGGGTGCTGAATAGAGTTTTTAACAAGGTTTCGACACCATGAACCCCATACCCCTCTGGAATGTTGGAACCTCTTCTATTAAGGTAATATGCATTCACTCAAAATGTAACTGAAGAGTATAGATGTACTTGAAGTATTCCCAGTAGTTAAACTCCCACATGTCTCAATTAGCAGATTCCTTAACTCATTGGCGAAGGTCTCAGACTCTACGGCACTGGTTTAGACTTCAAAAATGTCAAATATTAGTGCCTATTTGCATCAATGACCTTCTTCAGTAAATGTATCTGTTAATATTATGGTATACTTAAAATATAACATAAAATTATCTCTTACTATGCTTTGAACATATTTCAAAGGATATGCTTAACTTATTTCCCAACGCCATCCTTCGGTACCTCATCCGCATTTCACTATTTTCAAGTTTCCTCGGGGGCTTTCCATAGTACAAAGCTTCTATGGCACACTCTGACAGAAGAGAAGTGATCTCTTGATGGAGGAGAGCAGTGAAAGGGGGTTGAGAATGATATTCCCCCACTAGGGTGGTGGGGGTACACTTTGTAGATGAAGCTTGTACCCCTCTCGCACTATAGTTAGTGTCCACTGCTCTGAGGTTATGAGGTGCTCTCTGTGGGCATAATGGCAAAGCCTGCCTGCTATCTGGAGGGGGTGGGGATTCTCCAAAGGCAGGGTGGCAATGTTCTCTAGAAAGAAGTCAAAAACCAGGCGCTGCTGGTCGCGGTTTAAGAGTCTGTGGCTTCTTCTACTGTTTAGATGGTTGTTGCTTCCTCTGGGTACCCTGCGGCTGGTATTGAGAAGTTGAGGGGTGTCAGACGGCTGCCTAGGGTGAGAACTTACACAATCTTGACGATGCATATATTCATATGATTCTTGCAAGGTATTGTGGGTATTGTAGTTCATTTACTCCCAAACACAGCTGATGACAATAATTTGAGTTGTGAAACCAAGTGGTAAGATCAATAAAATACTTCTTTTATTGATGGGGTTTAATTCACCCAGCACATGTATGCTTGATAGCACTATAAATGAGGTTACTTGCTTGCAGTGTTTAAAATGGATAACAAAAAGTCACAAAGTAAACCAGAAACAACCTTCAGCTTGTCAGGCAATTAGCTAATGTTTTCTTAGCAAATAATTACCAAATACAAAGGCACAAAGAAAAGAATAAACTTTGCTGGTTAGGTTAACTTCTGCTTATTTTCCACGCAGATCTCAGCAGTGATTCTCCCTTGCTCACACACACAATCAGGTGCAGCCCTAATTACTATCAATGGACCAGCTGAAAGCCTTTAGCTGGCTGGCTGCTACTGTGTGAGCCCAAATCCTGCTTTAACATAAGAACATAAGAACATAAGATATGCCATACTGGGTCAGACCAAGGTCCGTCAAGCCCAGTATTCTGTTTCCAACAGTGGCCAATCTAGGTCATACGTACCTAGCAGTTTCCCCAAGGGACACAGGTTCCACAATGCTTGTATTGGTTCAAGCATTGATATCCTGGGTCCCTTCTTAATAATGGTGTATGGACCTTTCCTCCAGGAACTTGTCCAAACCTTTTTTAAACCCAGCTACACTAACAGCCTTTACTACATCCTCCGGTAACAAATTCCAGAGTTTGATTACACGTTGAGTGAAAAAATATTTTCTTTTATTAGTCTTAAATAGTTTACCCTGTAGCTTCATTGCATGTCCCCTAGTCTGTTTGCAGTGGAAATAAAGAACAAAGTTAGGTTTCTTTGTGATGGCTGATGTGTTTGCTCATAGAAAACTAGCAATAGCATTTAGATAAAGAACAGTCCATGTAAATAGTTTCATCTGCTGTATTTCCCCCTGCATCAACAATCATAGGGTCAATATCATACATTGGCACAGATGAGTCTTTCATTAAGGCACTATCATGAGAATGCTTATTCCCTTGCGGCCATTCTCTATTATAGATAGGGTCTGGATCAGTGTTCATACCTGAGCCTCTCCTGCTATCATTATTCCTCTCTGTATAGCCTGGCCAATATGTAATCCAATTCTGATGTCCAGCCTTCCAATCTTGATCCCTGGACGCTGGATCTTCTCTCACATACCTTCTGGCCTTGGTCTGAAAGTCCCTTCCACATGCAGTCTTCTCTCTTCCAGGTAGCCACTGGTGATTCCTATCTCTGCCACTCCATTCCTCTGGCTGAATCCAGTCCAATGGACTCTGCTGGCTTTTGGAATACCTCCCAGTATGAGTACTGCCTTGGAATCTCCCAGACCTTCCAATGGCCTTTCTTCTCTTCCTTCCAGAGAGTTTCCTTCTCTCTCTATCTGCTTGGCTTGGCTTCTGTTTCTCCAGGTGATACTGGTGCTTGTAGCCGTTGCTGTCTCTGTATCTCTTCCTCCCTCTGTAGCTGTTATCTGAAGAATAAGCTCTATTCTTATCCTGTTCTAATGTGTGCTGCTCCCTAACACAGCGCAGCTGTGTTGAATCAGGCCCTGCCCTTTGAGATGAGTGCTTAGGGATTACCTCATAGCTCTCTTGATTGCACACACATTCTCTCACTTCAGCCCCTCTCATGGCTGCTGGAAACCTGGTGCATTCTGGGACTGGTAGTCTTTTATGTGAAAACTCTGTTTTCTTGCTTCTACCAGAACTGACAGGTTGCTTGTTCAGAGTCACATCATCTTTTCTATAGCTCCTACCTGAGCTATGATAAGCTTCCTTATCACAGGGGTAAGAAGAGTAGAATTTCTTCTTCTTACCATAGGTTTCTTAGCAGATGCTTTTCTCCTGGTAGGGTAGGCAGTAGCCTTTGATTAAGGGTGGTATTCTCAGACTCTGACTGAGAAGCTTTATCTTGTCAATCCTTTCCAAACAGGTTTTCTCCTGTGCAGGGAATATTTCCCAGTTTATCTTGAACCCACTGTTCAAGGTCTGGTGCCTGAAGCCAAGCAATCCTAGGGGCACCTATGCAGATAGAAGTTGTTCTGCTAACGATTTCAAAACAGTCAAAGGTTGCTCTGTTGACAAATTTGTAAATATTTTGAGCATATCTGACTAATGTAAGGTAGTCAGTCCTCTTATCATCTGGAAGAAGAGGAGACATCGACGCCAGATCCCTAGTCACCTCCCTAAGGAACATACCCATGTACAGTATGCATGAACTTATGCAGGCTGAAAGCATGGAGGCTTGAAAGCACTGGCGGCCAAAAGCATTGAGGGTTCTCGACTCCCTGCCCGGGGGATTGGAGGAGTGCATTTTAGAACTCTTAATTCAACGCATAGCTGATTCCACTACCACTGAGTGGTGTGGAAGCTGTCTCTTCTGGAACCCAGGGCTTTCCAGTACCCGATACATGGTATCGAGTCGCCGGGTATGGGGAGAAATGGTGAGGGGCGTCTCCCACATCCGGAACATAAGGTCCTGGAGTGTGCAGTGTATAGGGGGAATAGTTGCATCTTTAGGAGCAGTAGGATATTGCAGAATTTCCAACTCCTCTGCTCTTTATTTATTTATTTATTTATTTATTTAACATTTCTTATATACCGCGCTATTTGTCATCAGCGCGGTTTACATCAAAACAATAGAACACTTGACCAGATACATTGGCCGTCGTTTACATAAAACGGGGAGTTAACATGGAGGAGAACTTGGGGAACTATTTACATTCAAGTTTATAGCTCTGGGTTCTTTCTCCAATGTAGGAGTAATAGATAGGCCCCTCGCCATATTCTTGATAAACTCCTGGAAAGACAAGTCTTCGGGAGGGGACACGCATCATTGTGGAGACGGAGAGGGATCCTCAGGGAGACTCCTCATCTCTTGTATCAATCAACTCCTCGTCTGAAGAATCAGAATCAGTAGATTCAAAGTATTAATGCTCTTGTTCTTTAAAGACCGGTACAGATCGAGATCGAGATCGGCGCAAGAGATCTGCCGTGTCGGTACCTCAGAACCAGGCATGGACTCAAGGCCCGGCATGAGCGGGAGTGTGCCAAGGGTCATGAAGTCCGATGCCAATTGTATCAGCATCATAAACTGTATCGGTACTGATGATACCGGCGGTAATGTTTTGACTGGTACCGACGCCGTTAATAGAGCCACAAGACTCTGCTCGATGGCTAGCATGCTCTGGTTCATCGTTTTTGCTGATGACTGGGTATCTGTACTGGAAGCTTGGGCTACTGTTCCAGAGCATGGCACCAGGAGCTCTCTGAAGTTGGAGGCTTCGGGAGCATCCTGGACTCCTTGTAAGGCTTTGGAGGGGAGGTCCTCCTGCTGGGGTAGTATGGCCGGTCAATCCACCTCTAGGGCAATGCTTGAGGCATCTCTATTTTTAGACAGAGATCTACCCTTAGGAGGACGGCCCGTCTTGGAAGAAGATTTGTGTTTCGATACCTGAGATCCATGTGAAGAAGACCATGTCCTCAATGACATCGAAGCAAGCAAGACTGCATCTGAGGCAAACAGGGAGCAGAGTTTTGCGGCCCGATTCTGTAGGCCTCTCTTTGTCATCTTCTTGCATAGGGGACACTCAGACGGCTGGTGATCCGGGCTGAGGCATTTGAAACACCAGTCATGGGCATCAGTGGCAGAAATGGTATTACCACACTTGGAACATTTTTTAAAACCACTAGTTGTTTTTTTCATCATGTCAGTAGACTGGATGGAAGGCCTAAGGCCAGAAACGGCATTGAGCGCCTGAAAAATTAGTTGGTTTTTTTAAAAAATGTTTTTACAGAAAGAAGTAGTAAAGATGAAAGTTCGGTTCCAGCATCGACGGGAAGGCAGACACAACCACAAAAAAATAAGAAAGACGACATTTTCTGCAGTGACAGGATTTGCTTCCTGCTGGCTCCGCAGAAAGAACTGAAGAGGGAAAGTCACAAAGGCGGGAAGGCAGCAATGCAGGCGCAGTGGTATGCTCCTAAAAGTTTCCTATTGCACGCTGGGGAGCGTTCCCACACGGGCTCCGTCCATACAGACGCCGCCCATATGTGAAGACTACATTCCTGCTTGTTCCTGGAGATATAGTATTTGTTAGGTGCAAGAGAAAAACTGACAAGGAAGCCCCCTGTTTAAAAGACAAATTGTCTTGATTATGAGAAACAAGTAGAAAAGATATTGGAAGAATAAGAGGACCTTGCTTATGGAGGTGGTGGGCAACCACCATCAGTAGGCATGTCCCAAAGATCTGAACATACCATTCCAAAATGATAGGAAGGAAGAGAGGAGATAAATATAGAAACAGAATGAAAACCAGAAGTGTTTTGTAAAAATGCATGACCAGATTCCAATAACCAAAAAATGGTTTATATACTATTTTCTAGGAGAGAAAAAAAAAAGAGATGGTACCTGAAGAAACACTAGTCTTCAGGGAGGTAAACTAACTTCTGTTTTGTTTGTTTGTTTGTTTTTTTAAGAGTAAAATGTTTCATATCTATTGAAGGTTAAGAAAACTCTAGAAGAGTATGCCCCTGAAAATAAATATTCAATGGTTGTAAGCCTTTCATGAAAATTATAAAGGCCTACCATGAGAGGACCTGCAGGATTTGGTTCTGAGAGAGAAAATATTAAATATGTTTGATACTGAGGCTATGAGCTCCAGCATTATTCAAGACTATGGGGCATGTTTACTAAAGGTTAACATGCGTTAAGTGCTGTCACTACCAATTCATTTCTATAGGCCACTGCAGCACTTAATGCACGTTAACCTTTAGTAAACATGCCCCTATGTGAATACAAGATGATTTTTACTGTCTCTCTCCTTTTAGTCCTATTTATTTACTATATATTTAGTTATTTATATATTTTCCTAAATCTGGTAGTTGCTATTTGCCTGAAAATCAAGTCCAACATAAAAACGCTCCAAAGGTAGAATGATGAGATAATCTAGCTGCATGTAGCATCAAGATAGAAACAAACAACTGAAGAATGGGGAGATTGTGAAGCACAAAGCCAACGTATATGTACGCGACCAACAGACTATCATAACCAGAGGAGATTAGAAAATGTATTCTGTGCACCTTAAGTGATTCAGCTTGACAAAAATAACATTGATATACCTACACTAGAAACCAAAGCGAAAGATTAGTCATTAGTGTCACCACTTGCAGTGAAAGACCAAAGTGCAAATAATCGTGCTAATGCTAATTTACAAAAATTACTACCTCTATATATATATATATATATATATATATATGTATATAAGTTTTGTATATAAGTTACTGAGTGCCTCAAATGTCCCTGCATGACAATATAACTCATGCACTACCCCTGTTAACTTCTGTGTCAATGTTAACCTAGACCTGTTACCTCTTACCCCAAAACGTTCTATGCAAACATTAAAAGTTGAATGTAAGCCACCTTGACTTAAGGAAAAGGGGGTATATAAAACCTGTTAAATAAATAGATCACATTGTACCAGACACGAATCATAACACTGTAGATTAGCTGTGCCTTGTTGAGAAGGCGTGATGTCCAAACAAGCATGAGAAAGCGTAGTTACTCAGCTGTAACAGGTGATCTCCGGGAACAGCAGAAATTTAGTCTTCACAAACGGGTGACGTCGGTACCAACTGAGACCGCGTGGGAACGCTCCCCAGCGTCCAATAGGAAAGCTTTTTGGAGCATCCCACTGCGCCTGCGTAGCTGCCTTCCCAACTCTCAGGAAGCGAGCCACCAAAGGGTGGCTTGAGAGAGACTGACCCTCCACCTGTGACTGGTGTGCTGAGAGAGCACTGGGATGGACCCTAACAGAGTTGGATTTAAGGCCCAGGTTGGACAGGTGAAGCAAATATTGCAGCACCACTGGTACCAGGCATGAGAAAGGATCTTCCTTGTGTTGAGCACACCAGGTGGAGAACCTATGCCACTTGAGGGCATAAGACTTCCAGGTGGACTGCCTCCTAGAGGCCAAGACCACGTCCTCCACCTCCCTAGGCAGCAGTAAGGGTGCTAGAACTACCCTCTCAGCAGCAAGGCCATCAGATTGAGGGACTGGAGGTTGGGGTGGAAGAGAGATCCCTGCTCCTGAGACAGGAGATCGGGATGCATCCCCAGAGGAAGAGGAGTGTCCACTGCTAGTTGCAACAGAAGTGGGAACCACTGTTGCCTGGGCCATCTGGGGGCTACCAGGATCACCGAGGCCTTGTCCCAGATCACTTTGAATAGTGTCTTGGGCACTGGAGGCGTGGGAGGAAACGCATATAGGAGGCCTGTAGACCAGGGAATGAGAAACGCATCCGCTGCTACTCTGAGAGGATGTGGTTGTCTGGAGCAGAACCTGGGCAGTTGATGGTTCACTGGACTGGCGAAGAGATCTATGGTCGGAAGACCCCATCGGAGGAAGATCTGTTGAACCACCAGAGGATTCAACTGCCATTCGTGTGGCTGTAGAATCCTGCTCAGTCTGTCTGCCAGGTAATTCTCCTTTCCAGGGAGATAGACCGCCTTGAGAAGTATGCCATGATTGACTGCCCAGGAGCACAGGTCCTGTGCTTCCTGAAAGAGAGGTCGGGACCCTGTGCCCCCCTGTTTGTTCACATAGAACATAGCCACTTGATTGTCCGTCTGAACTAAGATGGACCGGTGAGAGAGGACATGAGAGAAAGTCTGCAGGGCTAAGCGGATAGCTCTCGGAGATTGATCTGCTGTGCGGCCTCCCAAGGAGACCACAGGCCCTGAGTGCATGCTCCTTGGCACTGTGCACCCCAACCTTGAAGAGAAGCATCGGTTGTCAGCACATGTGAGTGTGGAGATGCTTGAAAAGGCACTCCTTGCATCAGATTCGGAAGATGGAGCCACCACTGCAGAGAAGACGCTAGTAGCTTGGACACCTTCACTTTGTCCTTCAGGCTTTCTGTGGCCTGCAGACACCGAGTCCTGAGGCCCCACTGAGCTGGCCTCATGTGCAGATGGGCATTTGGAGTTACATGGAAAGTGGACGCCATGTGGCCTAAGAGCCGCAGGAATTGTCTGGCAGAGACCAGAGAATTGCTGCGGAATTGTCTGGCCAAATCCATCAGTCTGTGGGCCCTGTCCATGGGTAAAAAGCCTTTGCCTGAAGGGTGTCCAGTCTTGCTCCTATGAACTCCATATTCTGTGAAGGACGCAAAGTGGACTTTGCAAAGTTTATGACAAACCCCAGATGCTGGAGAAGAGAGATCGTGCGGAGGGTGGCCTGACTGGTCTCCTGTGGAGACTGACCTCTGATGGGCCAGTCGTCCAGGTATGCAAAAACAAAGAGTCCTTGAACCCTGAGGTAGGCCGCCACCACCGCCAGGCACTTGGTGAAAACCCTGGGGGCGGAGGTTAGACCAAAAGGGAGTACCCTGTACTGAAAATGGTTTCCTCCCACCACAAATCTGAGATATTGTCTGTGGTCTGGATGAATAAGCATGTGAGTATAAGCATCCTTTAGGTCTAAGGAGCATAGCCAATCTCCGTGCTGGAGGTAGGGCAGCAGTATCCCAAGGGTAAGCATCTTGAACTTTTCCCTCTCCAGGAACCTGCTTAGATTTCACAAGTCTAGGATGGGCCTGAGGCCTCCTGTCCTTTTTGGAACCAGAAAGTACCTGGAGTAGAAGCCTTGACCTCTCAGGTGGTGGGGCACCGGTTCCACCGCCTGTTCCTTTAAAAGACTTGCTAACTCCTGCAGGAGTAGGGTCCTGTGCAGAGGGAGTCTGGGAGGCTCCCCTGGAAAGTAGGAGGGGGGTACCTGGTGGAAGTGGTGCAGATAGCTCTCTACAACTGCTCAGACGTCTCGAAAAGCGCTGGAGGCACTCAAGATCAACTGAGAATCATGAAGCCTACACTACTCAACTAGCTAAACATCGTGCAGCAGCCTCAATAAACATGAAACAATACTACGCTAAAAGGCTGCACAAATCATTGAATAAGCCACACGATCTCTTCAACATTGTCAGCTCACTAGCAAAAGAACCTTCCCCCAGCCAACCTAACCATCCTGACCCCCAAGAATATGCCGAATACCTCCGAACCAAAACCAGTCAGGTCAACGTACCTTCCGATACCGTTGTCCTAGATGACAAATCCGGGTGGCTCCCCCTCTCCTCCTTAACCTCTGATTTAGCCGGCACCCATCAAATGCTCACGACATTCATAACCCCATCCACCAGAGAACTCCAAGACATAATCAACAGCATAAACACCACCACGGCACCAAATGATCCTTGCCCAGCACAATGGATAAAAACACTACGTGTTGAACTCAGCCCATTCCTTACCAATCTTATTAACACTTCCTTCCTGACCGGAACCTTCCCCAACAGCCTGAAGCAAACTTCAATCAGACCCCTGCTCAGAAACAACAGACTTGACCCTGCTAAAATGGACTCCTACAGACCAATATCAAGCATCCCGTTCCTAGCCAAAATTATGGAAAAAATAGTCCAACGACAACTAGACCACCACATTGAAAATAACTCACCCTTGGACACCTGCCAACACGGGTTCCGCGAGTCACATGGGGTTGAAACTCTCTTAACCACGTTATTTAACACCCTAACTGTAGGTATCGACAACCTCAGGCAAGCCTTCGCTCTCATTTTCCTAGACATCGCAGCTGCCTTCGACTCAGTCAGTCACGACCTACTTCTCTCCCGCCTTGCTGAGAAGGGAGTTCACGGCACTGCGCTATCATGGTGCACATCATATCTAAATGAAAGATGGCAACATGTTCGCTCCAGCCCCTCAAGATCAGATCCATTCCTGCAAGCGAAGGGTGTACCACAAGGGTCCTCACTTTCAGCACTTCTTTTTAATGTTTACATGCAACCCATCTGTGCTATCATTAGATCCTTCCACATCAACTGTCTAATATACACTGATGACGTTCTGATGTACACAACAATATCAACTGAGCACCCAGATCTCTCCCGCCTGTCCTCATGCTTCGATGCGGTTACAGACTGGCTACACACTCAGAAGCTAAAAATAAACTTCAAGAAAACGGAAGTCCTATTCGTCTGCAGAGACCAAGCATTCACTCCACCATCATCCATAAAAGTGCGTGATGCCGAACTCTTCACCAAACCTACGATACGATACCTTGGTATCATCCTTGACCAACAACTCAATATGAAGGAGCAGATATCTAATATGGTAAAGGCAGTATACCATAAAATCCAAGCACTGCGCCACATTAGACAACTGCTAGACCCGACTGACTTCAGAAAAGTATTTCAAGCTCTAGTAATGCCTCATTTCGACCACATTAACTCCATACTGCACGGACTTCCGAAGAGCACCCTACATCCTTTACAGTTGGCAATGAACGCTGCAGCAAGAACTCTACATGGAGCCTCTAGAATGGAACACATTACCCCCATACTAAAACACCTACACTGGCTCCCTGTCCACTACAGGATTTCATTTAAGATTCTAACAATGACTTTCAAGGCCATCCATAACTGCACGTCCACCTCCCTCTCTGACTTAGTCCAGATAACTCCCCCCAACAGGATGAGGAGTAAGCTGCTACTAACACTCTCATCCTTCCCAAAGCAATCATTAAATGCTCCAAGACTACGAGCAACCGTGCCTTTGCCTTCTACGTGCCTTTGCCTCCTGCTGGAATGCTCTCCCTCCTGACATCCACGCCATCAAAAACCTTCTTCAATTTAGGAAAGCGTTGAAACGTCACCTATTTACCCAGTACTTCTCCATCTCAAATGACAGCTCTCAGCCACCTTCAATCATGTCCAACTCTCTCCACACGAGCCCCATGCCCACAACACCTCTATCTTCCGAACTCACCTCTATTTAATTTACAGAATGTCATTGTCGTATCAACTGTACTTACTAATGAGATAATTGTACAAGCCTGCATAATAAATTGTAAATAGTTGTTTACCTGTTAACCATGTTTATTTACCCTGTTTATTGTAAGTGCATTGAAATGCCCTCTTTGCACAAATAAGTTTCCTGTAAACCGCGCTGATAATAAATAGTGCGGTATAGAAAAGCAATTAAATAAATAAATAGCCTCTCTGGACTATGCTTAGTACCCAGGTATCCCTTGTTACGGCTGACCATCTGTGGGCGTACAGGGACAGCAGGCCTCCTGTGCTGAAAGGGGCCAGCTGAGGAGGAGAGGCTATGCCACTGGAGTCAAAACCCCGCTCCCTGCTGTGCAGGAGCCGGAGCCGGAGCTGGAGGCTTGGGGGGTTTCTGCCTACGGGGCCCATGTCCCTGCCCCTTGGCCTGCTGACCCTGCTGGGGAGCTATGGAGGCCTGGAATTGAGGGTAGGATTTGTAGGCAGATGACTTCCTCGGGTAAAAGGTCTTTTTCCCCGAGCTCTTCTTCTTCTGAGAAGGGGCAGAGGTTTTCCTGGACAGCCTTGTCCGGGTGAGAGTCTCGGACTCGAGTTCTGCAGCCTTTTCAGCCATGGGCTTGCCAAAGAGGTTTTCACCTCGGTAAGGGACATCGACCAACTTGTCCTGAACCCATGGCTCGAGGTCCGATGACTGTAGCCAGGCCTGACGGCGTGCACCGATGCCGGCCGCGGCTACTCGGGCCAAAGCCTCGAAGCCATCATAGGTTGCTCGAGAGATAAACTTTGAGCACTCCCGGATCCCCGATGACAGGGTTGTGAACCTCTGCAAAGGTTCCTCGGAGAGACCAGCAGAGAACCCGGCAATCTTCTTTGCCAGGTATCGAAGGTACATGCCCATGTACAGTTGGTAGGTCTGGACACGGCAAGCAAGCATAGAGCCCTGGAAGCACTTTCTACCAAGGGCATCCAGGTTCTAGGCCTCCCGGCCGGGAGGCACCAAGGAGTGCATCTTCTGACTCTTCAGACGATGCATGGCCGATTCCACAACCATGGAGTGGTGCGGTAGCTGTGCCTTCTGGAACCCGGGGCTCTTGCGGACTCGATAGATGGAATCGACCCACTTGCTCAGTACCGGTGTCGAAGCCGGTGCCTCCCACATGCGGAAGAGCAACCATTCCAGCATCAGAGGAACCGGTACAGTAAAGGCTTCCTTGAGAGGAGAGTCATACTGCAGGGCCTCGAGCTCCTTGGCTCGAGGCTCCTCCTCAGGGTCCGCAGGGAAGGCCAAAGCCTTGGCCATGTCCCGCACGAAGTCCGAGAACTGGGTCTCCGAGGCTCGGACTCCAGTGAGTCTAAAGGGACACACCGGGTCCGAAACGTGTCCGGGGACTCCTCGTCCTCTGTTTCCCAGCCCGACCCCTCAGAGGAAGAATCGAGCGGCTCCGGTCGGGCAGGCACCGATGTCATCCGCCCTAATGCCGAGGGTACCGGCGTCGACGACCTCGGACCCGAAGGGAGGCCGAGGGAGACCTCGGCCGAGGATCGACTCGAGACCGCATGGACTCGAGGATTGGCTCGGCCTCTGGGGTCGACTTGGACGTCGAGGTCCCGGTGGTCGGGGCAGATGCACCGGTGAGACCAGCGATCAGTGCCTGCTGCTGTTCCATGAAAGCAGCCAAGCTGCTCTCCAAGGCCGTCAACCTGAGTCCGAGCTCAGGAGACTCAGCAGCCCCTGACTCAGGCCCCGACGGTGTCGGGCCCGATGTCGGCTCCCCCAGAGGAGAGTCCACGAGGACTACAGTACTCACTTGACTCGGGGCCTCCGTCTCTACACGAGGTTGTTTAGCAGGCCTCTTCGACTCTGAAGACCCGGGACAGCGGTCGGGGCTATGCGACCTAGTCCTTGAGGAGCCAAGTGTGTCCATTGACGCTGCCCTCGCGGGTTTTTTCTTCCTGCAGTGTTCCCGCGAGGGAGACCCCCTCTCAGAGGAGCCCCGGCGATGCTCGGGATAAGAGTCCTGAGACATCGAGGCCTCTGACGAAGTCCGGGCCCGGCCGGACGCGGAGTCAGAGAAGATTCTTTCCTTCTGATGTTGACGGCTCCTCAACGCCTTCAAGGACATTTTCCCACACGGGCCACAGATCATCGGGTCATGATCGGGCCCGAGGCAGCAGTCATGTTTGTCGGTGAGAGACATAAGTTTCTTATACCGATCACACTTTTTAAACCCGCTGGCAGCCATTAGGGGAAAAAGAGCCCTTGCAAGGTCAAAAGACAGGGCTGCCAGTGAAAAATAGAAAAATGGCGCGAACGCTAGTCTCAAAGGACAAAAACCGAAAAATGAAGTCCGGGCTCGATACCGGTGTACCGGGCCCAGGCGGGAAAGGAAAACCGGCGTCGAACCGAGTAAAAAACAAGGATCCACGCAGAAATCAACTTTTTTCACGGGTAACAACGAGACACATCCGTCGGGCTCCGCGGAAAAAAGAAGACTGAGCAAGATAGCACCCTTGGGCGGGAAGGGGACTGCGCATGCGTGATACATTCCCAAAGGCTTTCTTTGAAAACTGGGGAAATGCTCCGCATGGGGGCTCCGTCGGCGCCGACTTCACCCATATGTGAGGACTGACTTCCTGCTTGGTCCTGGAGAATGAGCATTGTCATTTTTGCTTGAAGACTTGTAGTGTGAATAATTTGGTTGGTGAGAGGTGGATACCTACATGTAGGTGCTTTTTGAAAAAAAATGTTCACCTGTAGTTGAAATGGTTTTTGCTAAAGGGCTTTGATGTAAGCTGTTGGTGATATGTTTTGTTGAAGGTGAAATAATGGAATTCCCTTTAAGAGTATATTTTCAACCCAATGGTAGGATGTCTTTTGGAGAGGTGTATTTATTAATTATTTTTATTTTTTCAATATTATTTTTTTTTTTACATTGATTATTTTTATGAGTTCTTAACTTTTCGTTTTGCTTGTCTTCTTCACAGATTGCACTTTACTATTTAGAAAGATTGCTTTAACCATACTTGCTAATTTGTGCCCCTGATGGAGGCTGTGGCCAAAACAAGTTGGGCTCTTGTGTTTTATGATCCCAAGTAAAGGCTTTTTATGTATTTATGATCTTATATATGGTTTTATAGTGTTTGTATGTTTATTTATGTTCACATATATGTATATATTTGTAATAAATCTGCTGTGATTGATTAGCCCTGTTTGTCTAGTTATGTTTGGGTTTATGACTACTACTGTTTTGTTGCATTGATGCTTGTAGTAGATCTTTTTCCTCTATTTTCTGTATTAAGTTATCTAATAACAAATCTGAAAAAAACAAAAACAATCAGAAAAAAATATTTTTTAACTCAATGTATAATTAAGCTCTGGAATCCGTTGCTAGAGGATATAGTAAAAGCTTTTGCATTGCCAAAAAAGCTATCAAGTGTTAAGGTAGGCATAGGGAAAACAACTGCTTATGGGGAAGTAGAATAGAGTCTAACTACTTTCTAGGATCCTGCAAGGTATTTTTGATCTGGATTAGCCACTGCTGGAAACTAGAATTGCCATCAAGTCTAGTATCCAATGTTCTCATATTATACAACACATTGAAATCCTCCACTCAGTGTGAGGCAGCAGTAAAAAGAGCAAACAGAATGTTAAGAATTATTCAGAAAGAAACGCAGAATAAAACTAAGAATTCTGTAATGCCTCTGTATCAATCTATATAATGTGGCCACACCTTAATTATTGTATGCAGCTCTAGTCACTCCATATGAAAAAGGATAGGAGAGAAACAAAAAAGGTAAAGAGAAGAAGAGCAAAAAATAATAAAGGGGATGGAGTGGCTCCCCTAGGATAAAGTCTAATGGCATAGGGCTCTTCGGCCCGGAAAAGAGAAAACCCACAGGGGATTTGATGAAGGTCTATTAAATCATGGGTGAGTGGAAAAGGTAAATAAAGAATAAGGATTCAAATATTATTAAGATTAGGGGGGCACTCCATGAAACTGACAGGTATCACATTTAAAGCAAATTGGCTAAAGGTATGTTTTATTTAAGGCACAATTCTGCTATGGAATTTGGTTATAAAAGTTCCTGGGGTATATGCCCAAAAACTGGTATTACATGAATGCCTCCATCTATCCTTGGGAGTGAGCAACAAGGAATGTTTCTACTATTTGAGATTCTGAAGAATGTTCGATTAATTGACCTTTGGTATGACCCAGTATGGCACATTTTATATTTTTGTATTCTAATCCTAGCTTCTTGTTATGCCAGTACCAAAATTTAATCCTAACCTGAAGCAATCTCTGTTGTTCCACTATTTCATCTCTCTGCAATAGGTTTGTGAGGAGGACAAACTAGTAAAGAGTAGTTACTCACCTGTAACAGGTGTTCTCCAGGAGCAGCATGAATCAGTCCTCACATATGGGTGACGTCGGCGCCGACGGAGCCCTCGCGGAGCAATTTCCCCAGCTTTCAAAGAAAGCCTTTGGGAACTGCAGCGCGCATGTGCGGTCCCCTTCCCGCCCAAGGGTGCCATCTTGCTCAGTCTGATGACATAGCTAAAAGACAGCAAAATAATTAGCAAAAACGAAATGATAGGACTGCAACTCCGAGGGGAGGAGGGAGGGTTGTGAGGACTGATTCCTGCTGCTCCTGGAGAACACCTGTTACAGGTGAGTAACTACTCTTTCTCCAGGACCAAGCAGGAAGTCAGTCCTCACATATGGGACTCCCTAGCTTAAGGCTACCGGAGACCTCAAGCGGAAAAATGAGCTCCCTCTAGCTCAGTAGCACAGAAGGAAGGAATCTTCTCTGAAAACGCCCCCGACCGGTAGCCCAACATCAGGGCCGGAGGGTAGGAGTTGCCTAAACCTCAAAGAGATTATGGAGGACTGCCTGACCGAAAGCACTGTCCCTGCGGGACTCCCTCTCCAGGCAGTAATGGGCCGCAAAAGTCTGGCTTGAAGACCAAGTAGCGGCCCGGCAGATGTCTGCCAACGGAACAGAGCGGAGATGAGCCACTGACGCAGCCTTCGCCCTAACACGATGAACCGTGACACGACCCTCCAATGAGAGGCCGGCTGCCCCATAAGCCCAAGCGATACAGTCAGCAACCCATATGGACAAAGTACGCTTGGAGACAGGTAGCCCCAACTTATTGGGGTCAAATGAAACGAAGAGCTGAACAGCCCTCCTATGCTCTCGCGTACAGTCAAGGTAGAAGGACAAGGCCCTCCTACAGTCCAGGGTATGCAGGACCATCTCAGCCCGGCTGGAGTGCGGCCTGGGAAAGAAGGTCGGAAGAACCACCTCCTGGTTGAGATGAAAAGGAGAAACCACTTTAGGAAGAAACTTAGGGTGAGTCCGTAAGACTACCCTATTCTTGTAGAACCTAGTGTAAGGAGGATCAGACACTAGGGCCTGCAGTTCACTAACGCGCCTAGCAGAGGTAAGGGCTACCAAAACCAAGGTTTTCCAGGAAAGAAAATGAAGAGGGCAGGTAGCCATAGGTTCAAAGGGCAGACAGGTAATCCACTGTAAGACCACATTCAGATCCCATTCTGGGGCTGGTGGGTGCAAAGGAGGATTAAGGAGGCGGCGGCTTCGGAGAAAACGAGCCACCAAAGGGTGGTTAGAAAGAGGCCTGCCGTCCACCGGTGCATGATGCGCAGAGAGAGCACTGAGGTGGACTCTGACAGAGTTGGACTTAAGGCCCAGATTGGAGAGGTAAAGCAAATATTGCAAGACCACTGCCACTAAGCAGGAGAAGGGATTCTCAGACTGCTGAGCACACCACACGGAGAACCTACGCCACTTAAGAGCGTAGGACTTCCGGGTGGAGGGCCGCCTGGAGGCCAAGACGACCTCTTCCACCTCACGAGGCAGCAGGAGGGGAGCAAGGACTACCCTTTCAGCAGCCAGGCCATCAGATGAAGGGACCGGAGGTTGGGGTGTAGGAGAGTCCCCTGATCCTGTGACAGGAGATCGGGTTGAAACCCCAGAGGAAGAGGAGTGTCCACCGCTAGCTGCAGCAGCAGCGGGAACCAGGGTTGTCTCGGCCACCGGGGAGCTACTAGGATCATCGAGGCTCTGTCTCTGAGAACTTTGAAGAGCGTCCGAGACACCAGTGGCATGGGAGGAAAGGCATACAAGAGGCCTGTGGACCATGGAATCAGAAAAGCATCTGCTGCTACTCTGAGAGGGTGCAGTTGTTGAGAGCAGAATCTGGGAAGCTGCCTGTTCAGGGGACTGGCAAATAGATCCATGGTGGGGAGGCCCCACTTGAGAAAGATCCGCTGAACCACCAACGGATCCAATCTCCACTCGTGAGGTTGGAGGATCCTGCTCAGCTTGTCTGCCAGGTAATTTTCTTGACCTGGGAGATAGACAGCTTTGAGGAGGATGCCGTGAAGGATGACCCAAGAGCATAGTCTTCGTGCCTCCTAACAGAGAACGAAGGAGCCTGTGCCTCCTTGTTTGTTCACGTAGAACATTGCAACCTGATTGTCCGTCTGGACCAGCACAGACTGGTGAGAAGTGAGGTGGGAGAAGGCTCTCAGAGCTAGGCTGATGGCTCTGAGCTCCAGGAAGTTTATCTGCTGAGCAGACTCCCAAGGAGTCCAAAGGCCTTGAGTACATGTCCCTTGGCAATGTGCTCCCCAACCCAGGAGAGAAGCATCGGTTGTCAGCACCTGAGAAGGCGGAGGAGATTGAAAATCCACTCCCAGCACCAGGTTCGGCAGATGAAGCCACCACCGCAGAGAAGAGACCAGCAGGTCGGACACCTGTACTGAGTCCATCAGGCTCCCCGTGGCCTGATGCCATTGAGTGCGAAGGCACCACTGAGCAGGTCGCATGTTCAGACGGGCATTGGGGGTCACATGGACCATGGAAGCAATATGACCGAGTAGTCTCAGAAATTGCCTGGCAGAGACCAGGGAATTACTGTGAAAGTGGCTGGCGAGATCCATGAGCCTGTGTGCCCTGTCCAGAGGCAGGAAGGCCCGCGCCTGAAGTGTGTTCAACCTTGCGCCGATGAATTCGAGATTTTGAGAGGGGAGCAAAGTGGACTTTGCGAAGTTTATGACAAATCCCAAGTGCTGGAGTAGAGTCACAGTGCGATGTGTGGCCTGAGTGGCCTCTTGGGAAGACTGGGCCCTGATGAGCCAGTCGTCCAGGTATGGAAATACAAAGAGGCCTTGAAGTCTTAGATAGGCCGCCACCACTGCAAGGCATTTGGTGAACACCCTGGGGGCGGAGGATAGGCCAAAGGGCAGTACTCTGTACTGGTAATGATTTCCTCCCACAACAAATCTGAGATATTGTCTGTGGTATGGATGAATAAGGATGTGAGTATGGGCATCCTTTAGATCTAAAGAGCATAGCCAGTCTCCCTGCTGGAGGTAGGGCAGCAGGATTCCAAGGGTAAGCATCTTGAACGTTTCCCTTGCCAGGAACTTGTTGAGGTTTCGCAAGTCCAGGATGGCTCTGAGGCCTCCTGTTCGTTTTGGTATCAGAAAGTACCTGGAATAAAAGCCTTGACCTCTCAGGTGGTGGGGCACTGGTTCCACAGCCTGTTCCTGAAGAAGACTTGCCAACTCCTGAAGGAGTAAGTCCCTGTGCAGAGGGAGTCTTGGAGGCTCCCCTGGAAAGGAGGAGGGAGGTACCTGGTGAAAGTGAAGAAGATAGCATTTTTGAACTATATGAAGCACCCAGGTATCTGATGTGTGATGGCTGACCACCTGTGGGAAAAGTGGACCAGCCGGCCTCCTGTGCTGAGAGAAACCAGCGGAGGGGAAGAGGCTATGCTGATGGAGTCAGAAACCCCCACCCTGCTGAGCAGGGGCCGGTGTTGTGGGCTTGGGGGCCTGCTGCCTACGGGACCCATTACCCCGTCCCGTGACCTGCTGACCCTGTTGGGGAGCTGCTGAGGCCTGATAATGAGGGTAGTGTTTATAGGCAGCCGCCTTCCTCGGGTAAAAGGGCTTTTTCCCCGAGTCCTTCTTCTTCTGAGAAGGGGGCAGAGATTTTTCTGGACAGCCGAGTCCTGGTCAGAGTCTCGGTCTCGATCTGTGCAGCCTTTTCAGCCATGGGCTTGCCAAAGAGGTTTTCACCTCTGCAGGGGACATCGACCAACTTGTCCTGTACCCATAGCTCGAGGTCGGATGACTGAAGCCAAGCCTGTCGGCGGGCACCGATGCCGGCTCCGGCTACTCGAGCCAATGCTTCGAAGCCATCGTAGGCTGCTCGAGAGATAAACTTCGAGCACTCTCGAATGCCAGTGGACAAGGCCTGGAACCCCTGCAAAGGTTCCTCGGAGAGACTAGCAGAGAACCCGGCAATTTCTTTTGCCAGGTCTCGGAGATACATGCCCATATAGAGCTGGTAGGTCTGGACTCGACAAGCAAGCATAGAGCCATGGAAGCACTTCCTACCGAGGGCATCCAGGTTCCGGGCCTCCCGGCCGGGAGGTACCAAAGAGTGCATCTTCTGACTCTTGAGTCGATGCATGGCCGATTCCACCACCATGGAATGGTGCGGTAGTTGTGCCTTTTGGAACCTGGGGCTCTTGCGGATTCGATAAATGGAATCGACCCGCTTGCTTAACACCGGCGCCGATGCCGGGCTCTCCCACATGCGGAAGAGAAGTTGCTCCAGCATCGGAAGAACCGGTACAGTAAAGGCCTCCTTCGGGGGAGAGTCATACTGGAGGGCATCGAGCTCTTCGGCTCGAGGCTCCTCCTCGGGATCCGCGGGGAATGCCAAGGCCTTGGCCATATCCCGCACGAAGTCCGAGAACCGGGTGTCCTCTGGGGGGGACCGTCTCCGAGGTTCGGACTCAGGCGAGTCC
Source organism: Ichthyophis bannanicus (assembly GCA_033557465.1). Lineage (NCBI taxonomy): Eukaryota > Metazoa > Chordata > Amphibia > Gymnophiona > Ichthyophiidae > Ichthyophis > Ichthyophis bannanicus. Next base: position 556,150,694 of record CM066034.1, on the reverse strand, counting down.
GATGGGACGCACCGAGTCCGAAAAGTACCAGGGGACTCTTTGTCCTCCGTTTCCCACGCTGACTCCTCGGAGGAGGAATCGAGCGGCTCCGGTCGGACGGGCACCGATGCCCTCCGCCCCGACGCCGAGGGTGTCGGCATCGATGACCTCGGTCCCGAACGGGAGGCCGAGGGAGACCGCGACCGAGGATCGACTCGAGCTCACATGGACTCGAGGATCGGCTCGGTCTCCGGGGTCGACTTGGACGTCGACGTCCCGGTGGCCTGGGCAGATGCACCGGCAAGGCCAGCGATCAATGCCCGCTGCTGGTCCATGAAGGCAGCCAAACTGCTCTCCAAGGCCGTCAACCTGAGTCCGAGCTCAGGAGACCCAGCAGCCCCCGACTTGATGTCGGCTCCTTCGGAGGTGAGTCCACGAGGACTACAGTACTCACATGTCTAGGAGACTCCATTTCGAGACGAGGATGTTTCAAAGGCCTCTCCGACTCTGAGGACCCGGGACGGCTATCGGGGCTATGCGACCTGGCCCTCGAGCAACCAGGAGCATCCACCGACACCGCCCTCGCGGGTTTCTTCTTCCTATGATGTTCCCGGGCAGGAGACCCCCGCTCAGAGGAACTCCGACGATGCTCAGGACCGGAGTCCCGGGACGTTGAAGCCTCTGACGAGGTCCGGGCCCGGCCGGACTCGGAGTCAGAGAAGATTCTTTCTTTTTGTTGCTGCCGACTCCTCAACGCTTTGGAGGACATCTTGCCACACCGACCACAGATCATCGGGTCATGATCGGGTCCGAGGCAGCGGAGGCAGCAGTCGTGTGTGTCGGTAAGAGACATAAGTTTCTTACACCGATCACACTTTTTAAACTGCTGGCAGCCATCGGGGGAAAAAGGGCCCCTGCGAGGTCAAAAGACAGGGCTGCCAGTGAAAAAAGAAAAAATGGCGCGAACGCTAGTCACGAAGGACAAAACCCGAAAAAATTACGAACGGACTCGATACCGGTGTATCGGGTCCGGGCGGGAAAAGGATCCGGCGTCGAACCGAGAAAAGAAAAGTAAATAAAATCAACTTTTTCAGCGGCAATCACAAACAGCGTCTGTAGGGCTCCGCGGAAAAAAGAAGACTGAGCAAGATGGCACGCTTGGGCGGGGAGGGGACCGCGCATGCGCGCTGCAATTCCCAAAGCTTTCTTTGAAAGCTGGAGAAATTGCTCCGCGAGGGCTCCGTCGGCGCCGACGTCACCCATATGTGAGGACTGACGTCCTGCTTGGTCCTGGAGAAAAACCAGGTTTATAATCACCAAATCAATTTTCCCTAAAATCTAAACTTTGCACACAATTTGACAAAACAAGCGGAGATGGGCATGCTTGGTCCCCATTATGTTGGCTGCTTGGTTTTACCTTCCGAGGAGTCTTTATATACAAGTGATAGAGCCATTTCAGCACCGCTATCCTTGTCATCATTCCAATGGCAGAGTCATGAAGAAGGCGGTTCAGCACATGCACTATTCCATCCAAGTTAAGCATCACCTGGATTCTCTCTGCACTACATGGAAGAGTTTAAAAAAAAAAAAAGAAACAGGTTAAAAGTTTCAAACACAGAAGCACTAATGAATATAAAAAGACCCTGAAATCCCAAACCATCAGTTCTAACATACCTATAGGTGAATACAGAGAGTTTATCATATACTTGGAGACTTAACACAAAAGCAATACAGTAATAATCAATAGCAGTTCCACTGTAAAAGAGTAAATGTATAGAAGAATTAGGGGCATTATTTGAAAAGGGGGCCCATCTTGCTTTATAAGGCTATTCTGTCATATAACTAAGATACCAGATTTCTGAGTACACTGTAAAAGTAGTGTGGCTGCAGTGTTAGTCCATGTAGATATGTAGAAATAAAGGACAACGAGCAAACTGTCTGCAATACTTTTATATTGGACAAATACATTCCTGAGTAGGTGGCATTAAGTACACATGTGCTCCTGTAGTGCCAGGGCCATATACACTGTGGTAACTACCAGGGAACATGCTTTCTATGTTGCTGGCAGTTAACACAGAGTAGTTACTCACCTGTAACAGGTGTTCTCCAGGAGCAGCAGTAATCAGTCCTCACATATGGGTGACATCGACGTCGATGGAGCCCCTGCGGAGCATTTCCCCAGCTTTCTATGAAAGCCTTTGGGAATACTGCACGCATGCGCGGTCCCCTTCCCGCCTAAAGGTGCCATCTTGCTCAGTCAAATGACATACCCCAAGAGACGTCAGAAAAACACGCAAAGACACCACAGAAAGAGCACTCTCCCTGGCTGCTCCAACAATCTGGAACTCCCTCCCAGACGAGCTGAGATCAACGGCGGACCTCAAAGACTTCCAGAAACAGCTGAAGACTACGCTGTTCATAGAACACTATGGACACGTCACTTGATCTAACTACCAGGAACTCCTAACATACCCCCCTCCGACCCCCTGATAAGAAATTGCATAACGGCACTCGATGAATCTCAATCCCAATGTATAGAATAATGTATTATAGCACATACTGTATCATAGCGCACTATGTACATAGTTCAACTAATCAAACACACTATAACTTCTCACACACATATCATGATATAGCTTCACTGCATGAAATACACGTTCACCTCTTTTGATTGTTTTGCTGTGATACCGCCTTGATTGTAAGATAAGGCGGTATAGAAATACTGTTAAATAAATAAATAGCTAAAAAACAGCACACAAAAATGTAAAATAAACTATGTACAACTGCAACTCCCTGGGGAGGACTGATTCCTGCTGCTTCTGGAGAACACCTGTTACAGGTGAGTAACTACTCTTTCTCCAGGACCAAGCAGGAAGTCAGTCCTCACATATGGGTGACTCCCAAGCTCTGGGCTACCAAGGAACCCAGGCTGAACAAGAGAACCCCCTCTAGTCCCAGCATCAAAGAAAGGCTTTTCATTGAAAGAACCTCCATCGGTAGCCCAACGGAGGGCTGGAGGGCAGGAGTTGCCTAAACCTCAAAGAGATTCCGGAGAACTGCCTAGCCAAAAGCACTGTCCCTACGGGACTCCCTCTCCAGGCAGTAATGAGCTGCAAAAGTCTGGCTTGAGGACCAAGTTGCAGCCCTGCAGATGTCTGCCAACGGTACAGAACGGAGATGAACTACTGAGGCAGCCGTTGCCCTGACACGATGGGCCGTGACCCGACCCTGCAAGGGAAGGTCAGCCGCCCTGTAAGCCCAGGTGATACAGTCAGCCACCCATCTGGACAAGGTACGCTTGGACACAGCTAACCCCAAATTATTAGGGTCAAAAGAGATGAAGAGCTGAGTAGCCCTTCTATGTCCTTGTGTACGGTCAAGGTAGAAGGATAAGGCCCTCTTACAGTCCAGGGTATGCAGGACTGCTTCAGCCTGGCTTGCATGGGGCCTAGGGAAGAATGCCGGAAGAACCACCTCCTGGTTGAGGTGGAAAGAGGAGACAATTTTAGGGAGGAACTTGGGATGAGTCCTAAGGACTACCCTGTTCCTATAGAAGCGGGTGTAAGGCCTGTCACAGACCAGGGCCTGAAGCTCACTCACCCGTCTGGCCGAGGTTAGGGCTACTAGGAAGAGTGTCTTCCAGGAAAGGAAGCAGAGAGGACAAGTAGCCATCGGCTCAAAAGGTGGGCGAGTCAGTTGCTGTAAGACCACATTCAACTCCCACTCAGGAGCTGGAGGACGGACAGGAGGCTTGAGCAAGAGTAAACCTCTGAGAAACCGTGACACCAAGGGATGAACCGATAGAGAGTGTCCTTCCACCAGGGAGTGGTGAGCTGCTAGAGCTGAGAGGTGGACCCGAACAGAATTGGACTTAAGGCCTTGTTTGGATAGGTGCAGCAGGTACTGAAGCACCACTGGTACAGCACAGGAGAAAGGATCCTCTGTACGCAGCTGACACCACACAGAAAACCTCTTCCATTTCAGGGCATAGGTTTTCTAGTGGACTGCTTCCTAGAGGTCAGAACGACCTCTTCAACTTCAGGAGGTAGGACCCAAGGAGCCAAAGCTACCCTTGCAGCTTCCAGGCCATCAAATTGAGAGATTTGAGATTGGGATGCAGAAGAGTCCCCTGGTCTTGAGAAAGAAGGTCGGGCTGCAACCCTAGAGATAGTGGAGTGTCCACTGCCAGCTGAAGCAGAAGTGGGAACCAAGGTTGTCTCGGCCAACTGGGGGCTACCAGAAGGACCGAGGCCTGGTCCTTTAGAATCTTGAACAGGGTTCGGGCCACCAGAGGCGTGGGAGGAAACGCATATAGGAGGCCCTGGGACCAGGAAATCAGAAAGGCATCTGCTGCTAGTCTCAGAGGATGCGGTTGCCTAGAGCAGAACCTGGGCAGCTTTCTGTTCAGGGGACTAACAAAGAGATCTATGGATGGAAGTCCCCATCTCAGGAAGATCTTCTGAACTACCAAGGGATGCTACACGTGAGGCTGCCACTCGTGAGGCTGCAGAATCCTGCTCAACCTGTCTGCTAGGTAATTTTCCTGGCCACGGAGATAAACCGCCTTGAGCAACATGTTGTGCCGGAGCGCAAACAAGCAAAGGTCCTGTGCCTCCTGACAAAGGAGCCTGGACCCAGTGCCTCCCTGTTTGTTAACATAAAACATGGCTACCTGATTGTCTGTTTGCACTAACACAGACTGGCGAGCCGGGGTTTGAGAGAAAGTCTTGAGAGCTAGGTGAACAGCCCGACGCTCCAGTAGATTGATCTGCTGCTGAGCCTCCCAGGGAGACCATAGGCCTTGGGTGCACTTTCCCAGACAGTGTGCTCCCCAGCACTGTAGAGAGGTATTGGTGGTCAATACCACTGTGAACCCAGGTGGCTGAAAAGGCATCCCCTTCAGTAAGTTGGGGGGATGCAGCCACCAACGGAGGGAGTGCAGGAATGGTCTGGACACCCTTACTCTGTCTCTGAGGCTCCCTGTGGCCTGCGACCACTGAGTTTTGAGGCACCATTGCGCAGGCTTCAAATGAAGCCTGGCATTGGGAGTCGCATGTACTGTCGAAGCCATGTGGCCGAAAAGCCTCAAGCAGAGCCTGGCGGAGACCAGTGACCTGCTGAGAAAATGGTTTGCCAAGGTCAGTCTTTGGGCTGTGTCCTCTGGCAAGAAAGCTTTTGCCTGTAGAGAGTCTAGCCTTGCCCCTATGAACTCTAAGTTCTGGGAGGGGAGCGAAGTGGACTTTGCGAAGTTTATGACAAACCTCAGAAGTTGGAGTAGAGAAATAGTATGGAGGGTGGCTAGCCTGGCCTCCTGGGACGTCTGACCCCTGATGAGCCAGTTGTCCAGATAGGGGAAGACAAAGATACCCTGATTTCTCAAGTAGGCCGCCACCACTGCCAGGCATTTGGTAAAGACCCTTGGGGTGGAGGTTAGGCCGAAGGGCAGTACTCTGTACTGGTAATGGTTTCCTCCCACAATGAACCTGAGGTACTTTCTGTGGTCTGGATGAATGAGGATGTGAGTGTACGCATCCTTTAGATCTAAGGAGCATAGCCAATCTCCCTGCTGGAGGTAGGGCAGAAGTGTTCCAAGAGTAAGCATCTTGAACTTTTCCTTCTGTAAGAACTTGTTGAGATTTCTCAGGTCGAGAATAGGCCTGAGATCCCCTGTTCACTTTGGTAGTAGGAAGCACTTGGAGTAAAACCCATGACCTTGTAGGTGAGGAGGCACAGGCTCCACTGCCTGGTCTCGTAACAGACCCTGGAGCTCCTGCAGGAGGAGGGCTGTATGGAGAGGAGGCCTTGGAGGCTCTCCTGGAAAATAGGGAGGAGGCAACTGATGAAAATGAAGCAGGTAGCCCTTGTGGACTATGCTTAAGACCCAGTTGTCCCCTGTAATGGGTGGCCACTGGTGGGCAAACAGGGCTAGGTGACCTCCTGTGCATGGATGGGACAGCAGGGACGGAGAGGCTATGCCTTGGGAGTCAAAAACCCCCACCCTGCTGAGTAGGAAAAGGAGCCGGAGGCTTGGGGGCTTTCTGCCTATGGGGCCCATGTCTCTGCCCCTTGGCCTGCTGACCCTGTTGGGGAACAGGGGAGGCCTGGTAAGGTGGGAACTGTTTGTAGGCAGTCGCCTTCCTCGGGTAAAAGGACTTTTTACCCGAGCCCTTCTTCTTGTGTGAAGGGGCAGAAGTCTTTCGAGACAGCCTTGTCCTCGTGAGGTGCTCGGTTTCAAGCTCAGCAGCCTTCTCGGCCATGGGCTTGCCAAAAAGGTTTTCACCTCGGCAAGGGACATCGACCAACTTGTCCTGAACCCATGGCTCGAGGTCCGATGACTGCAGCCATGCCTGGCGTCGAGCCGCGATGCCGGCAGCCGCAACACGGGCTGAGGCCTCGAAGCCATTGTAGGCCGTTCGGGACATGAACTTAGAGCATTCCCGAATCCCCGAAGACAAGGACTTGAACCTCTGCAAAGGTTCCCCGGAGAGACCAGCAGAGAACCCGGCAAGCTCCTTTGCCAGGTCCCGCAAGTACATGCCCATATACAGCTGGTAAGACTGGACACGGCAAGCAAGCATCGAGCCCTGGAAGCACTTTCTACCAAACGCATCCAGGTTCCGGGCCTCCCTGCCAGGGGGCACCGCGGAGTGCATCTTCTGACTTTTCAGACGATGCATGGCCGATTTCACCACCATGGAATGGTGCGGTAGCTGCGCCTTCTGAAAACCAGGGCTCTTACGGAGTTGATAAATGGAATCGACCCGCTTGCTCAGAACCGGCGCCGAGGCCGGTGCCTCCCACATCTGGAAGAGAAGCCGTTACAGCATCGGAGGAACCGGCACAGTAAAGGCCTCCTTCGGAGGAGACTCATACTAGAGGGCCTCGAGCTCTTCAGCTCCTGCTCAGGATCCGCCGGGAACGCCAAAGCAGTGGCCATATCCCGCACGAACTCCGGGTATCCTCCGGAGGGGACCTACTCCGGGGCTCAGACTGCAGTGAGTCCGACGGGACGCACAGAGTCTTGAAGGTATCAGGGGACTCCTCATCCTCTGTCTCCCAGGTGGACTCGTCCAAAGAGGCGTCGAGCACCCGCCCCGACGCTGAAGGCACCGGCGTCGACGCCCTCGGTCCCGACCGGGAGGTCGAGGGTGACCGCGACCGAGGGCGACCTCAAGCCTTCATGGTCTCGAGTATCAGCTCGGTCTCTGGGGTCAACTTTGACGTCGATGTCCCGGTGGTCGGGGCAGATGCGCCAGCGAGGCTGGCCATCAGCACCCGCTGCTGATCCATGAAGGCAGACAGTCTGCACTCCAAGGCTGTCAAGCCTGAGACCCAGCTTAGGAGACTCAGCAGCTACCAACTCGGGCCCCGGCAGCGCCGGGCCCGACGTCGGCTCCCTGGGAGGAGAGTCCTCGAGGACAACAGGACTTACGTGTCCAGCAGACTCCGGCTCCACCCGAGGTACTTTTGACGGCTTCTCCTGTTCCACGGGCCCGGGACAGCGATCGGGGGGTCCGAGACCTAGCCCTCGAGGAGCTAGGGGCCTCCTCCGACGCCGCCCTCGCGAGCCGCTTCTTCCTCTTTCGCTCCCGCTCGGGGGACCCCGATGATGCTCGGGGTCAGACTCCCGAGACGTCGAGGCCTCAGATGAAGTCCGGGCCCAGCCGGAGGCCGAATCAGAGAAAAGCCTTTCCTTCTGATGCTGACGACTTCGCAGTGCCTTAGTGGGCATTTTCCCACACGGTCCACAGATCTTAGTATCATGATCTGGAACGAGGCACCGAAGGCAGCAGTCATGTGTGTCGGTGAGAGACATTAGTTTCTTACACTGATCACACTTCTTAAAACCACTGGAAGCCATTGGGGAAAAAAGAATCCCCGCGAGGTCAAAAGACCGGCCTTCCAGGGAAAAGGAAAAAAAAGGGTGAACGCCAGCCACGAAGGGCAAAAACTGAAAAAATAAGATCAGGCTCGATACCGGTGTACCGAACCCGGCGAGAAGGGGAACCGGTGTCGAACCGGACAAAAACCGCGAAGAAATCGCAAGAAATAGATGAAAAAATCTAACTATTTTCCGGGTGAAATAGGACACATGTCCGAAGGGCTCCACGTAAAAAGAGAGACTGGGCAAGATGGCACCTTTAGGCGGGAAGGGGACCGCGCATGCGTGCAGTATTCCCAAAGGCTTTCATAGATAGCTAGGGAAATGCTCCGCAAGGGCTCCATCGACGTCGATGTCACCCATATGTGAAGACTGGCTTCTTGCTTAGTCCTGGAGAATGTAGTGTTGCCCTAACGCACTATGGATTTGCGTGTTATGGGCTCGTTTGTGTAACACCACAGCGTCCTTTAGTAAAAGGGCCACCATATGCAACATGCCTATGTTATAAGATTTCAACAGGGTGCGGAACCTGCCGAGGGGCTCTCCTTCGAGACCCGCGGAGAAGCCTCCAAGTTCTTTAGCCAAGTCGTGGAGGAACATACCCATATACAATTGGTATGCCTGAATGCGACAGGAGAGCATGGAAAGAGTAGTTACTCACCTGTAACAGGTGTTCTCCAGGAGCAGCAAGAATCAGTCCTCACATATGGGTGTCATCGGCGTCGATGAAGCCCCAGTGGAGCATTTCCCCAGCTTTCTATGAAAGCCTTTGGGAATGCAGGCACGCATGAGTGGTTCCCTTTCCGCCTAAAGGTGCCATCTTACCTCAGTCAAATGACATAGCTAAGAACAGCACACAAAAATGAAAAATAAACTATGTACAACTGCAACTCCCAGGGGAGGAGGGAGGGTTGTGAGGACTGATTCCTGCTGCTCCTGGAGAACACCTGTTACAGGTGAGTAACTACTCTTTCTCCAGGACCAAGCAGGAAGTCAGTCCTCAAATATGGGTGACTCCCTAGCTCTGAGCTACCGAGGAACCCAGGCTGAACAAGAGAACTCCCTCTAGTCCCAGCTGCAAAGAAAGGCTTTTCAAGGACACAACCTCCACCGGTAGCCCAACAAAGGGCAGGAGGGCAGGAGCTGCCTAAACTTCAAAGAGATTCCGGAGTACTGCCTGGCCAAAAGCACTGTCCCTATGGGACTCCCTCTCCAGGCAGTAATGGGCCGCAAAAGTCTGGCTTGAAGACCAAGTTGCAGCCCTGCAGATGTCTACCAAGGGCACAGAGTGGAGATGAGCCACTGAGGCAGCCATTGCCCAGACACGATGGGCCGTGACCCTACCCTGCAAAGGAAGGTCAGCTGCCTTGTAAGCCCAGGTAATAAAGTCAGCCACCCAGATGGACAAGGTACGCTTGGACACAGCCAACCCCAACTTATTGGGGTCAAAGGATACGAAGAGCTGAGTAGCCCTTCTATGCCCCTGCGTACGGTCAAGGTAGAAGGATAAGGCCCTCCTACAGTCCAGGGTATGCAGAACTGCTTCAGCCTGGCTTGCATGAGGCCTAGGGAAGAATGTTGGAAGGACCACCTCCTGACTGAGGTGGAAAGAGGAGACAACGTTTGAGAGGAACTTTGGGTGAGTCCTGAGGACTACCCTGTTCCTATAAATCCTGGTGTAAGGCCTGTCACAGACCAGGGCCTGAAGCTCACTTACTCGCCTAGCCGAGGTAAGGGCTATCAGGAAGAGTGTCTTCCAGGAGAGGAAACGTAGTGGACAAGTAGCCATCGGCTCAAAAGGAGGGCGAGTCAGTTGCTGCAAGACCACATTCAGCTCCCACTCAGGGGCAGGAGGACGGACGGGAGGCTCGAGCAAAAGCAAGCCCCTGAGAAAGCGGGACACCAAGGGGTGACCAGAGAGAGATTGTCCCTCTACCAATGAGTGGTGAGCTGCTAGAGCTGAGAGGTGGACCCGAACAGAATTGGACTTAAGTCCCTGATTGTATAAGCGCAGTAAGTACTGAAGAACTACTGGCACAGTACAGGAGAAAGGATCCTCTGTACGTAGGTGACACCACACAGAAAACCTCTTCCATTTGAGAGCATAGGTTTTCCTAGTGGACTGTTTCCTAGAGGCTAGGACAACCTCCTCAACTTCCTGAGGTAGGCCCCAGGGAGCCAAAACTACCCTTGCAGCCTCCAGGTCATCAAATTGAGAGACTTGAGATTGGGGTGCAGAAGGGAACCCTGGTCCTGTGTGAGAAGGTCGGGTTGCAACCCCAGAGGCAGTGGAGGATCCACTGCCAGTTGAAGCAGAAGAGGAAACCAAGGCTGTCTCGGCCACCTGGGAGCTACCAGTAGGACCGAGGCCTTGTCCTGGAGAATCTTGAATAGGGTTCGGGCCACCAAGGGCGTGGGAGGAAACGCATAGAGGAGGCCCTGAGACCAAGATATCAGAAAAGCATCCGCTGCTGTCCGCAGTGGATGTGGTTGTCTGGAGCAGAACTTTGGCAGTTGCTTGTTGATGGGGCTGGCAAAGAGATCCATCAAAGGGAGACCCCATTTCAGGAAGATCTTCTGAACTACTGAAGGATGCAGCTGCCACTCGTGGGGCTGCAGAATCCTGCTTAACCTGTCTGCCAGGTAGTTGTCCTCGCCCGGAAGGTACACAGCCCTGAGGAGCATGTTGTGCTTGAGGGCAAAAGAACAAAGGTCCTGAACTTCCCGACAAAGGATCCTGGACCCAGTTCTGCCCTATTTGTTCACATAAAAAATGGCAACTTGGTTGTCTGTCTGAATCAGGACAGACTGTTGAGCCAGGGTAGGAGTGAAAGCTTTGAGTGCTAATCGAATAGCTCTGAGTTCGAGGAGATTGATCTGCTGTGCAGCTTCCCAGGGAGACCAGAGGCCCTGGGTGCACTTGCCCAGACAATGCGCTCCCCAGTCTTGCAGGGAGGCATCTGTTGTTAGCATCACTGTGTAACCTGGAATCTGAAAGGGCACCCCTTTCAGCAGATTGGGTGGGTGTAGCCACCAGTTAAGGGAGTGCAGAAATGGGCTGGACACCCTTATCCTGTCTCTGAGGCTGCCTGTGGCCTGCGACCACTGAGACCAAAGGCACCACTGTGCAGGTCTCATATGGAGCCTGGCATTGGGGGTCACATGTACTGTCGAAGCCATGTGGCCTAGAAGCCGCAGGCAGAGTCTGGTGGAGAGCAGGGACCTGCTGAGAAACTGACTTGCCAAGGCTATTAACTTTCGGGCTTTGTTTTCCGGCAAGAATGCCTTTGCCAGGAGAGAGCCCAACCTTGCCCCTATGAACTCCAAGTTCTGGGAAGGGAGCAAAGTGGACTTTGCGAAGTTTATGACAAACCCCAGGTGTTGTAGAAGAGCACTGGTCCTGAGGGTGGCTTGATTGGCCTCCTGACCTGTCTGACCCCTGATGAGCCAGTCGTCCAGATAGGGGAAGACAAAGATGCCCTGATTTCTCAGGTAGGCCGCCACCACTGCTAAGTACTTTGTAAAGACTCTGGGGGCGGAGGTGAGGCCGAAAGGCAGCACTCTGTACTGATAATGGTTTCCTCCCACGATGAACCTTAGGTACTTTCTGTGGTCTGGATGTATGAGGACGTGAGTGTACGCATCCTTTAGATCTAAGGAGCATAGCCAATCTCCCTGCTGGAGGTAGGGCAGAAGTGTTCCAAGAGTAAGCATCTTGAACTTTTCTTTCACTAGGAACTTGTTGAGGTTCCTGAGGTCCAGAATGGGACAAAGGCCACCGGTCCTTTTGGGCACCAGGAAATACCTGGAGTAGAATCCGTGACCTTGCAAGTGGGGAGGCACAGGCTCCACCGCCCTGTCCACCAACAGACCCTGAAGCTCCTGACAGAGAAGGTCTGTGTGCAGAGGAGGCCTTGGAGGCTCCCCTGGAAAGTATGGGGGTGGCAGTTGGTGGAAATGGAGGGTATATCCCTTGTGGATTATCTCCAGCACCCAACTGTCCCCAGTGATAAGGGGCCACTGGTGGGCAAAGAGGGCGAGACGACCTCCTGTGCAGGGTTGGGAGAGCAGTGGAGGAGAGGCTATGCTCAAGGAGTCAAAAGCCCCCACCCTGCTGAGTGGTAGCAGGAGCCTGAGGCTTGTGGGTCCTCTGCCTACGGGGCCCATTACCCCTGGCCCTTGCTTGATGACCCTGGGGGGCAGCTTGGGCAGCCTGATATTGTGGGTATTGTTTGTAGGCAGTGCCCTTCCTCGGGTAAAAGGGCTTTTTACCCGAGCCCTTCTTTTTATGAGAAGGGGCAGAGGTCTTCCTCGACAGCCTTGTCCGGGTGAGGTGCTCGGTCTCGAGCTGAGCGGCCTTCACGGTCATGGGCTTGACAAAAAGGTTTTCACCTCGGCAAGGGACATCGACCAACTTGTCCTGAACCCATGGCTCAAGGTCCGATGACTGCAGCCATGCCTGGTGTCGAGCCGCGATGCCGGCTGCCGCAACTCGGGCCGAAGCCTCGAAGCCATTGTAGGTGGCGCGGGACATGAACTTCGAGCAGTCCCGAGTCACCGAGGACAAGGACTTAAATCTCTGCAAGGGTTCCCCGGAGAGACCAGCAGAGAATCCGGCCAACTCCTTAGCCAGATCCCGCAAGTATATGCCCATGTACAGCTGGTAAGACTGGACACGGCAAGCAAGCATCGAGCCCTGAAAGCACTTTCTACCGACGCCATCTAGGTTTTGGGCCTCCCTGCCAGGAGGCACCGCGGAGTGCATCTTCTGACTCTTCAGACGATGCATGGCCGATTCCACAACCATGGAATGGTGTGGTAGCTGTGCCTTCTGAAAACCAGGGCTCTTACGGAGCCGATAGATCGAATCGAATCGACTCGCTTGCTAAGAACCGGCGCCAAGGCCGGTGCCTCCCACATACGGAAGAGGAGCCGTTCCAGCATCGGAGGAACCGGGACATTAAAGGCCTCCTTCGGAGGAGAGTCATACTGCAGCGCCTCAAGCTCTTCAGCTCGAGGCTCTTCCTCAGGATCCGCTGGAATAGCCAAGGCAGTGGCCATATCCCGGACGAACTCCGAGAACCGGGTGTCCTCCGGGGGGGACCTACTCCGGGGCTCAGACTGTCGTGAGTCCGAAGGGACGCACCGAGTCTTAAAGGTGTCAGGAGACTCCTCGTCCTCCGTCTCCCAAGCCGACTCATCCGAGGAAGAGTCGGGGTCCGACCCCGTGGAACCCTGGAGCACCCGCCCCAACGCCGGAAGCACCGGCGTCGACGCCCTCGGTCCCAAACGGAAGGTCGAGGGGGACCGCGACCGAGGTCAACTCCGAGCCACGATGGACTCGAGTATCGGCTCGGTCTCCGGGGTCTACTTAGACGTCGATGTCCCGGTGGTCGGGGCAGATGCGCCAGACAGGCTGGCCATCAGTGCCCGCTGCTGCTCCATGAAGGCAGACATCCTGAGACTCAGCTCGGGAGACGCAGCAGCCACCGACTCGGGCCCCGGTGGCGCCGGGCCCGACGTCGGCTCCCTGGGAGGAGAGTCCACGAGGACTACAGGGCTTACGTGTCCAGCAGACTCCGGCTCCACACGAGGAACTATGGCAGGCTTCTCCGGTTCCACAGGCCCGGGGCGACGGTCGGGGGTCTTAGACCTGGTCCTCGAGGAGCCAGGGACCTCTTCCGACGACTCCCTCGCGAGCCGTTTCTTCCTCTTGCGTTCCCGGTCGGGGGACCCCCTGTCCGAGGAGCTTCGACGGCGCTCGGGATCGGAATCCCGAGATTTCGAGGCCTCAGATGAGGTCTAGGCCCGGCCGGAGGCTGAGTCCGAGAAAAGCCTTTCCTTTTGCTGCTGGCGACATCGTAGTGCCTTGGAAGACATTTTTCCACAGGCCCCACACGACTTAGGATCGTGGTCGGGGCCGAGGCACCGAAGGCAGCAGTCGTGTGTGTCGGTGAGAGACATTAGTTTCTTACACCGATCACACTTCTTAAAACCACTGGAAGCCATTGGGGAAAAAAGAGTCCCCGCGAGGTCAAAAGACCGGCCTTCCAGGGAAAAAGAGAAAAAGGGCGCGAACGCCAGCCACGAAGGGCAAAAACCGAAAAAGAGGAATCGGGCTCGATACCGGTGTACCGAACCCAGCAGGAGGGGAACCGGCGTCGAACCGGAAGAAAAAGAGCAACAAATCGCTGAAAAATCTACTTTTAACCGGGAAAATGCTTCACGGAAAAAAAGAGACTGATGTAAGATAGCACCTTTAGGCGGGAAGGGAACCGCGCATGCGTGCCTGTATTCCCAAAGGCTTTCATAGAGAGCTGGGGAAATGCTCCGCTGGGGCTTCATCGGTGCCGATGACACCCATATGTGAGGACTGACTTCCTGCTTGGTCCTGGAGAACCTTGATAGGCCTTGCGGCCCAGGGCATCAAGGCCTCTGGACTCCCGGCCCGGCGGAACCGAAGAGTGGGACTTCGGGCTTTTCTGCTTCCTCATGGCTGATTCCACTACCATCAAGGTGTGTGGAAGTTGAGTCTTACGGAAGCCTGACCAGCGCTGCACCTTGTATATTGTGTCAAGGCGCTTGCTCACAATGGGGACCAAGGCCGAGGCCGGGGCTGGGGCCTCCTACATGCGAAGCAACAACCGGGAGAGGATCGGCGGCACCGGCACGGTGAGGTATTCCCTGGGTGGGGCCTCGTACTGAAGAATATCGAGTTCTTCGGCACGGGGGTCTTCCTCAGTCTGGGTGACCAGGTTGAGGGCCTGAGCAATGTCCCGAATAAACAGCAAAAAGGAGGTGTTCTCGGGCGGTGAACGCCGCTGGAGGTCAGGGGGCAAGGGGTCCGACGGAAATCCCGGTGAGCGCAAGTCTCCAGGGATGTGTTCCCATCGGATTCCCAGTCCGAGAAATCGGTCGAGGGATCCAAGCCAGGCGGTTCGCCCTGTCTTATGGCTGGCGGCCGGGAGCCAGAGGCCCTGGACAATCTCACCCCGAAGAACAGGAAGACGAGCAAGACCGAAGATGAGGACTCTCACGAGGCCCGTGGCTCTCAGGGATTTCCTGGACAGATTTGGGTGTCCCACGTGAGGGACCTGCAGTCTCCAGGCACAAGTCAGCGAAGCTGGCCGTAAGCGCCTGTTGGGAAGCAATGAACGCAGAAACGCTGCATTCTAGCGCCAGCATACGGGACTTCCACGTGGGCGTGGGACCCTGGGATGCCGATACCAGGGTCACTGAATCAGGCGTCGAGGGGGAGAAGGGTTCCTCACCGGGATGACCCTCAGGAGACTGGGCGCCTTCGCCGGAGGCCTCCATTTCTCTGCGAGGTACCTTGCGGGGCTGCTCCTTGTCCAACTCTCGGGAAAGCCGAATGGGGCTAAACGACCGGGCGTGGGAGTGCTCGTGCTTGTCGGGAGCCCAAAATAGCGACTTCGAGGCCTTCTTCTTTTTGCGCCGTTCCACCTTGGGGGGATCCCTGGTTCGAATACCGTCTGCAAACGCGGTGCCACAGGGGGAGAATCCACTGGAGGGGAGACGACCGAGGGTGCCACCGGGGACTCCGAGGCAGCCTTTCGAAAAATGTCTTCAGACATCTGCTTATGGCTGAGCAGGGCCTTAGAGGACATTTTCTTGCAGAGCGAACAGAGCTCTGGGTCATGGTCGGCTCCCAGACACCTTAGACAGCAGTCATGAGTGTCCATAAGCAACATGTTCCTAGAGCATCTATTGCATTTTTTAAACCCGGTGGCCATGGGGGCAAAAATGGCCCCTGCGAGGTCAAAGATCCAAGCGGCCAGTGGTTGGGGAGAAAAAAGGATGCGAAGCACGGGAAGAAAAAAAATTTAGAAAGGGTATCCTGCAAGCTCCAAAAGAGAGCAAGGGGAGGACAGGTAGAAGACCGGTGCAACGGTAAAAAAGAGAAATAGCTTGTTAAGGCGAGGAAAACAAAAAAATTTTCAGAGGGATGAGGACATGCGTCCAAAGGGCTCCGCGGAAAAAGGGAGACTGAGCAAGATGGCACCCTTGGGCGGGAAGAGGACCACGCATGCATGGCAGCAATCCCAAAGGCTTTCTTTGAAAGCTGGGAAATTGCTCCGTGCAGGCTCCGCCAGTGCTGATGTGACCCATAAGTGAGGACTAACTTCCTGCTTGTTCCTGTCTTTCCCCTGTAAGTATATTATTACCCTACAGGGAGATACATTAGTTTTCCAGGATATTTCCCATCTGGAGAAATATTTTTTTGACAGGAGGAGTACATTGAGGTGGTCAATGGTTAATATTGGCCCTCCTTTATTGGCTTGCACCTTTTTTTCCTTATTGTGTATAACATTTGTGAAGTGGATTGTGGTTCACTTGATGTGGGCTTTTTCATGATTTTTGTTTTCTTATGGTATATTTGTATTGCTTGGTATTTTCCTTTGCCTATTGGTTTTGTAAATCAAAAATCTTATTTAAAAAAAAAAACTCAGCCAGAGAAGGCACATGCAGTAAGCTCTGCCACACAGTGTATGAGACAGTACATAATCTTTCAGTCAGCCAGATAAATACAAAAGAAGTCCTGTATGCAATGTATTATGGAATACACACAGCCTTTTGAAGGTAATTCTCGCAGTAATGGGCAACCAATGAGGGTCAGCAAGAATGGGAGTATCATGGTCAAATTTATTTTTCCCATGATCAACTTAGTAGCCATATTCTGAACTAGCTGCAGTTTATGAAGTTGTTTTTTTTTTTTTGCAAGATCACAATACAGCAAATTAAAATAGTCAAGGTGGCTAATCACCATTGAACAAACTTAGCCAAAATGTTTTATGCCGTCAAGCAAGGGCCACAATTGGTGAATCGTCTGTAGCAGAATAAAACAAGAATGGATGACTGCTCCAATCTGAGAAGAGAATGAATCTGCCATCAATACATTCTTGCCAAAGCTGTTTGCTTAGGGTAGGTAGCATAGTAAGGATGTGCATCTACTTATGCTTAGAATAATGCAGTGAAGTTACTACGCAGAGTACGGCATAGAAGGTACAGACCTGTATGACTGCACTGAAGATGTCTGCACTTCAGGTTGAGAAGTCTCGGTCAAAACTTGTGCCAAAAAAGAATGAACTATGGTGTCTACCATTTCATGGATGGGCTTTTGAATTCACTGCACAGGAAAGCAGAGGCAGTATCTGCAGAGGAGATCTACCTGTACTTGTGCACAGTGTCAGCAGATCTCTATGCAGAAGACAATCTTTGTTCTTCTTCCAGTGCAAGCAGGAGCTTTCTTTTGCCTTTATAGTGGTTACAAAGATGAATGAAGTGACCTTATCAGACTCAAGAAGCTATTCTTCTACAATATTTGCATTCAGTTTTGCCATGGTCTAAGCCCAAACAGATGTGAAACCTGCAATGTGTGCCGACGATTTGGATCTTTCTACCATGTCGTTGGCATGGTCAAACCCTGCTTCTGCACCATGGTTCACAGGAAGGATGGAAAGCTTCAAAATAATAAATTAAAACAAAAGTAGTTCTTTTTTTTTTTTTTTTTTTAGGAAAAACTGAAGATAAAGCGAAGTTACTCACCTGTAACAGGTGTTCTCCGGGGACAGCAGGACTCACATATGGGTGACATTGGCACAGACGGAGCCCTGGCGGAAACATCCCCCCAGCTTTCAAAGAAAGCCTTTGGGAGATGCCACCACACATGTGTGGTCCCCTTCTCGTCCAAGAGTGCCATCTTGCTCAGTCAGATGACATAGCTAAAAGACAACAAAAATAAAAGATGGTAAAGGAGCAACTCCAAGGGGAGGAGGGAGGGTTGTGAGGACTTATTCCTGCTGTCCCCAGAGAACACCTGTTACAGGTGAGTACGCTTTCTCTGGGAACAAGCAGGAAGTCAGTCCTCACATATGGGGCTCCCCAGTTACGGGCTACCAAAATCCCATAGTAAAATAGGGGCTCCCTCATGGGGAACCGCAAGCAGCAGCAATTTAGTCAAGTAATTTGCTCACCACTGGCACCGAAGCCGGTGTCTCCCACATTCGGAACATCAGCCATTCCAGGATGGGAGGGATAGACCCCGTGAGCGATTCCCACGGGGGGGCCTCATACTGGAGGATTTCCAACTCATCCGCCCGAGGGTCCTCCTCCAACTCGGTCGGGAATGCCAGGGCCTTAGACATGTCCTTGACAAAATCAAGGAAACCCATATCCTCGGACTTGGAACGCCATCGAGGCTCCGAGACGGGAGAGTCAGATGGGACGTCGCGGTGGCAACGGGTATTGGGGGACTCCTCGTCCTTTGTCTCCCACTCAGAGTAGTCCGTCAAGGACTCGTAAGAGGGCTGCGCCATGTGTTTCTGGGCCCCCGATGCCCTGTAGCCAGAGCCCGGCAAATTGGACGTCGAGGGCCCAGTGGTAGTTGTGGATGAACCAGTCATGCCGGACAACAGCGCCTGCTGCTGGTCCATGAAGGCAGACAAACTGCGCTCCAGGGCCGCCACTCTGGACTCCATACTAGAAGGCACCGCAGCCTTCGGCTTGGGCACCAAGGGACTCGAGCCCGATGCCGGCTGCCCCGAAGGGGAATCCTAGATGGGGATAGTGTCTGGGGACCGAGGCCGGTCCACGGTCGGATCCTTCCGGGGGACCTTCACAGACCACTCCTTCTCTGACGACTCGGACTAACATCTCGGACGGCGGGACTGTACCCCAGGGAACACCCAGCTGGTCGGAACTGTCCAAGGATACTGCCTTTGAGGGTTTCTTCTTCCTGGGTTCCCCCTTTTCTGAGGACCCATGACGAGGCTCGGGCTCGGAAGGTTCTGCACAAGATGTCGGGGCCTCAGATGAGGCCCTGGATTTCGGAGGCACTGGGGACATGGGGAAAAACTTATCGTGCTGCTGCTGGCAGCTCTTGAGGGCCTTACTGGACATCCTCTTGCAGCGGAGTCAGCAGTCTTGTATGTCGGTCAAAGACATAATTTTAGAGCACTGATCACACTTCCTAAAGCCACTGGTAGCCATGGGGGAAAAAAGTACCCCTGTGAGGTCAAACACTCTCCAGGCTGCCAGTGGGAGAAAAAAGGCGCGAATACACCAGGAAAAGAAAATAACAAATAAACTACAAAAGGAGACCAACCTCAAGGCAATGAGATCAGGAAGTGGGAAGAGTACTGGTGCAATACCGGAGGTATGAAACCCAGAGAGAAAAATCAGCTTTTTCCGGGGACAAGCCAGACGAATGTCTGAAGGTCTCCGCAGAAGAAAGGAGACTGAGCAAGATGGCACCCTTGGGCGGGAAGGGAACCACGCATGCCTGGTGGCATCTCCCAAAGGCTTTCTTTGAAAGCTGGGGGGATGCTTCTGCAAGGGCTCCGTCGGTGCTGATGTCACCCATATGTGAGGACTGACTTCCTGTTTGTTCCCTGAGAAAAGACATCGCCGGAAGATCAAAAAGAAAGAAACGTTTCCAAAAAATTGGGAGAGCTTTGTTTTTCCATCCATTCAGCTGAGTAAAAAAAAATAACTTGATGGAATTCAGGGGACTGCTGTATGTGGAAAGGGCCACACAATAGTTTTGAGCTCTGACAGAGCTGTTCCATCCCAGTGCTGCACACCGATATCACCCATTTGTATGCCTGATTACATCCTGACAGTCAACAGAAAAGAGCATATCTGCAATCAGAAGATCTCACTCACATTGTTTATTCACAACCAGGCTATAATTATTTCACTTGTATGTGTAACTTGTGAACCATCTTTATTCATTCCAATGTATAAAATAACATTAAAACATCAGCAAATAAGTGAACGGCTTAATATGATGCTTAGTATTTTATATCATCAGAACACTACAATTGGAGAACATTTCTTTATTCACTCCTAAGTGTTTGCATGTACTGCACCTCATGTGCCAAGTTAAGGTGTGGTAAGTGCAAAGCCTGCATGGTAAATGCAACAGGAGTGGCCAGCATCTGCCCTGCATTTAGCGCACAGAGCAGACAATTACCACACAAGCCCCACGTTACATGGATCAAAAGATAGTGTGGGAGTACTTGCACTATTTTCTGATGCATATAAGGTGCTGCTCGATGCTGTGTCAACTCCCATGGCTGCAGTACTGTGAGACTGCTGCCACAAATAAGATCTGCCATTTTGAACCCCAGTGGTACACAGGGCAGGAGTGAGAGAGAATTGCTCCTGCCCTGTCCATTAGACGCCAAAGATAACAGTGGGTAAGTGCTTTTGATGGGGGGAGGAGGTCACAAGGGCTTGCAAGAGGGTTAGGACTGCAACTGAGGAGGGTAATGTGTTGCAATGGGGAGGTAATGTGTTTGAGGGATTGTAGGCATAAACCTCTGCATGGAGAGGAAGGGTGGCAGCCTGTATACTGGAATGCTATTTGTGATTGGGGGCGGAAGGGGGAGAGGGAATCCCAGTCAGCAACGCTTGGCATTTTTTTAAAGCAAGTCACAGAGGTTAAGGTTGCAGTTGTGCTCCTGGACTGCCAGTTGCGTGACTGTACTTAGAAACTGCTCTATTGGCAGTTGTGACAGCTAGCATGTGGCAACATCCCATGCACTGTCACCAGCCGGCATGCCTACTCTGCTCTGGATTTAATCCCATCATGCTCAGAGCAGTTAGCATGGGAGTTTTACCATGCTTACTGCTCTTAGCATGCGGTAGCGGTTACCCTGGGTTGCTAGGATGTGCTAAAACTTGTGGCAACCAATAGTGCATTTTAGTACAAGTGCCCCTTTATTTTCATATATCATTTCATTTTACAGCCAAAATGCTAAGACAGAAAACTCTGAAGCAGATCATTACTTAGCAGGTAGACATTCCTAAGCACGTGACTATATCTCTGCACGTACATTTTCACTGTGTAGGGAGGAAGTTCTGTTTTGGAAAGGCCAGTAATTAGATCCAAAAATTCAAAAGGGATTCATCCACATGCACTTTCCCTAGTAACAAAAATATTTTCACAAAGAAAATGTCAAGGCTTCTGTAGAAGTGTGCTATTTCCAAATTTCCAGTGACAACTAGTGGCAGACATTAGCTAGTGCAACAAAAATGATGTAATGGAGGAAATAGTCTAGTGATTAGAGCATTGGCTTGGTAACCAAGAGACCAGGGTTCAAGTCCTACTGACATGCTTTGGGACCTTGGGCAAGTCACTTAACCCTCCACTGCTTCAGAAGAAAGGCTTGGCAATCTACTTCCGGTCGCACTGCCAAGAAAATCCAGCAAATGCTGGGTCAACAGGAGTCAGCATTGATTCATAAGGCACTTTAACAAAAATCCTGACTGACGTCCTGGGGCTGACCAAGATGACCGTCTGAGGAGAGTGCCGTGCTTTTCTTCTCTATGCAGAAGCAAAAAGGCAAGGTTTGAGCTTACCCTGCGGAGCTCCCTCCTTCCAATTTGGGTCCTATGGATTGTTTTGTAGCAGTTTCTGAAGCTCAGCGTTGGGGTATTTGAGAGGGCATAGCAGGAGAATCGTAGGAGGGATTGGCGATCCTGCTGGCGCTAGATGTCAACCTCTCCCCTGAGACCCGTACTCCTCCTTCGTTGCCTGGTGCCGCTGACCCTGCCGCATTGGCAGACACACTTGGGGAGTTTCCGGGAGGTTCCCCCCTCGTATCTCCGCGGGGGGGCTGTCAAGGAAGGAGGTGCAGCGGCTGCCCTGTTACCAACTGGGAGTTCTTCTGGCAATTTGGAGGTGTTGGTGAGGCAGCCATGAGGTATAGCTGTAGGTAGCCCTTCCCCCAAGCCATGCGGCAAGCCATGAGGCTCTGATCAGCCTGACCCTTCCCCCGCAAGCCATGAGGTAATCAGCCTGCTAAGAGAAAGGCATTGAGATTTCAGTAGGCACCCTTCCCCCCACTCCAGGTCTGAGCACAGTATCCCCTAGCCCAGAAACCAACAGACCAGAGCATACCGGTTTGGACAGGTCACCCAGGTACCTCCCCAGGGGCTGCTGATTGGTGGGCAGGAAATACCTGTGGCAAATGGGATTGTAGAATGAGTTTAAAACTGTACTGTATATAAGGCATTGAAGGACGTCCCTCGGGGTTCAGACCTTTTTGTTGGAGGGTACCGGCTCTCTGTCTGATCCTGTGTGCACATTAAAGATCCTGTTTGCATTCCAGCCTGTCTGAGAGTTTTCCTTCTGTGGGTGAGTGATTGAATAAGAGCTTTTCACAGCGTTTGCTATAACATTTTGGTGCATTGGCCAGGAGACTTAAAAGAAAAGCCTCTCTCATCACACCCACGGTGGGAAGACTACTGCTTTTTGCAGGATCAGGGCCTCTACCGGTCAGGGACCGACCCCTCCAGGTGATTAACGATCCTTGGCGCCACGGGGCCCCTTTGTGCTCCGAAGGACTCTTTGACTTGTCTGGTCAGTTGGTCCCTGCGGCTGAATCCCCGATTGAAAACCGGCTGGATAGACTGGCATCCAAACTACCTGTCTGATCAGAGCTCTGGTGAGTACTGCTACGTTCTGTACTCCGTCTGTAATTCCTAGTAAATTCTAGGAACCTGTAGCGGCCCGATCACCCGCACGAACGGTCCTAGTAGGGACCCCGGGGGGGGTTCTGAAGCCATCGTTCGTCCAGTTTTGAGCAATTAATTTTGCTAAATCAGAGCAATTAATTTTGCTAGAAATCAGAGCAATTAATTTTGCTAAATCAGAGCAATTAATTTTGCTACCTTGGGCCCCTTAAAAGGTATTTAAAGTGCAGCGCTGCCAAAGATATTGAAGAAAAATTGCCTAGGATATTAGTATTACCACTCTTAAGAATCTTTTAAAAGCGCTGCTGAAAACTTCTAAAAGTAACCAAAATATAGCACTTGATAAGTTAAACATACCTGAGATAAAGAATAGATTGCTGCTTCTCTTCTTGTGGGGAGTTTTTCTGAAGCGTGACTGCAAGGAGAGAGTTCTCTAACATGCTCCCCTTGTGCTCCGGTGTAAATTTCTGCTCCCCCCATGCTGCCGCTGTGTTAATTTCTGTTCCCCAATGTTAATTCATGCTCCCCTTGTGCTCCGATGTGAATTTCTGTCTCCCCATGCTGCCCGATGTGAATTTCTGTCTCCCCATGTGCTCCGATGTGAATTTCTGTCTCCCCATGCTGCCGCTGTGTTTCCGATGTTAATGTCTGCTCCCCCATGCTGCCGCTGTATTTCCCGCTCCTGATCTGTGCTCCCCCATGCTGCCGCTGTGTTTCCCGCTCCTGATCTGTGCTCCCCCATGCTGCCCGCTGTTAATGTCCGCTCCCCCATGCTGCCCGCTGTTAATGTCCGCTCCCCCTTGCTGCCGCTGTTAATGTCCGCTCCCCCATGCTGCCCGCTGTTAATGTCCGCTCCCCCTTGCTGCCGCTGTTAATGTCCGCTCCCCCATGCTGCCGCTGTTAATGTCCGCTCCCCCTTGCTGCCGCTGTTAATGTCCGCTCCCCCATGCTGCCGCTGTGTTCCCGATGTTAATGTCCGCTCCCCCATGCTGCCCGCTGTTCCCGTGCCTGATATCTGTGCTGCCCCGATGTCTATCCTTGTTTTCCCTTTGGACCCAGAGTCAGCAGAGACAGAGTCATTAAAGGAGAAAACCTGGCCTCATCTGTGAGTGGAGAGCTGAAATCCGGTGTAGAACGCACGAGGAGGCCGCCATCTTGCAAGGACCACGTTTCAGGAACAGCTGAGTCGTGTCCGGAGGTGTGCAGAGCTGAAATCCGGTGTAGAACGCACGTGGAGGCAGCCATCTTGAAAAGACCACGTGTAAGCTACACTGCAATATACTTAAAGCGACTCTGGAGCTCCATCTAGTGGACATTAGCTGTAATTACTACCATTCCCTGTGTTTTAAGTGATCCTGGAGCTCCATCTGGTGGACATTGTAAGAATAGCTAGCTTATATATATATATATATCTTAACTCTTATCTAAACCAAATCTGACTATATATTTTGTAAATTGCCAAGACCTATATTGTAAGTTGTATTATTTGTCCTGTATTAAGAATAGATAGGGTCCGTATTGTAAATTGTATTACTTTTCCTGAATTAAGACTAGATAGGATCTGTATTGTAAATTGCATTTTTTTTTATTGTAAATTGCATTTTTTTCTGAATTGAGATTAGGTTAAGAGATCTGATCCACATTGCATACTGTATTTAGTTATTGAACTAAAATTAGAGCATGGGGTCGAGAAAGTCAAAAGAAAAAACGCCCCTACAGTGCATGCTTCACAATTTTAAATCTGGGTTTAGAGAAGATTATGGGGTACCTCTCTCCGCCTCCAGATTATCTTTTCTATGTGAGAGGGAATGGCCAGCCTTGGTTAAGTTGTGGCCTCCCCAGGGGTCCACAGACCTGTCCACTGTGTCTTTGCTCCATCAAATTGTTGCAAAAGAGCGCCCTGACCAGTTCCCTTATATTGATTCATGGCTGTCCATATGCCAGCTCAGACCAAGATGGTTCCAGCGCTGTCACGAGGATCAGTGTAGAATAATGTTGGCGGCCAGTGGTCGCCAAAAGGGATGGACACCCGCCTCTATCTACCAGGGGTGGGACTCTCCAGACATTCCTCCACGCCCTCTCCCTCTGCTTCAACCTCATGTCCCATCTGCAGCACGGCAGAGTCCGCCCCTAGCTGAAGAATCAGGAAGATCTACTCTTGGGGTGGGTGATGCCAGATTTAGGGAAGATCCTACGGATTCCAGCCCCTCATCTTCAGACTCCCCTCCCACTCCTGGTACCACCTCTAGTGCCACCATCTCCTCCCCTGAGAGCACACAGGCTGAGCTTGAATCGTCCACCCCGAGGGCCTACCACCTGCAGTCGCATGATCTCCAAATGCCATTACGACAAGTACAGGGGCTCCCGTACCTTGATGCTGCTGGGCGTGTGACACTGGGACCATCCAGCCTGATTTATGTCCCTATCTCCACTACGGACCTGTTGAACTGGAAAACCCATTATGCTTCCTATACTGAAAAGCCCCAAGAACTGACAGACCCTATGACCAGTAGTATACAAACACACCAGCCTGCCTGGTCGGACACTAGACAACTGCTTCCTACTTTGTTCAGCACAAAAGAACGAGGGCGAGGCCGCGGATACGGGGGGCCGAGGTTTCCCCTAGCCCCCAATCAATGTGCCTACTGCAAAGAGGAGGGACATTGGAAGAATGAATGTCCAAATCGTAACACAAGACAAGGGAGGTGGCCGGGATCCAGATGGAGCAGACCATCCCGAGAACTCAGAGCTGCCCACCGCTGAGATGTGTGAAGGAGACCCTATCTGGATCAGTGTGTCACATTGAAAACGGGCCAGGGTGTCTGCCTAGGAGAATGGGAGGTTTAAATTTTGAGAGAGACAGAACTTGAACTTCAGAGAGGGATGGAGCACACTGCGAGGTCCTGAGGAACTGCTGAGAGGCAGGAAAAAAGAACTGTTGGACTGACGGGGGGGTTTTGGGGGCTTCTGTGAACGATTGTATTGTTATCCTTTTAATATTGTTTTCTTAGAAAGTAACTGAAATCTACAAGCCATTTTGGCTTCAACAACTGCAATACCCACACCAGCTCAAGATTTTGCTGTACTATTCTCAGAGCTTTCTTTATCACATTATTAAGCACTGCTGCTTTTGACATACTTTCATGTTATGTGTTTTCAATATTATTGACCAGCTGCAAGAAAATGATATTACAATGTATGTTGTCTCTAGGGAACAGTACCAGAAGCTGTTCTTCTGATGACCCCTATCTGTCTCAATATCTGTCTCAAATGGTTGCTTGTCCATTGCCTTTAGTGGGATTACCTTTGCCCCCATAAACAAGAAAAGAAAAAGAAAAATTGGGACTGAAGGGAAATTGGCTGATAGGTATGTCTAGTATGGCTGCATCCTTGCCTGAGGCTGTGATACATTATGATGGCACGGGAAAAAAGCATGTGGGCTAAGAAAATGAGTACCCAGAGCCCAGCACAACAAGAGTAAAGCCAGGGGGAACCATACTCTGAACAGAAGTGCACAGAGAATGGACCTAGCTAAGAAACAGGTCAGGCCTGAAAGCGCACAGAAAATGGACCCAGCACAAGAAAAGACATGCCAGGCCTGAACAGGTTAAACAGGCCAAACAAAGCTGGTGATACAAAGTACTCATATGCCCTGAAGATTACAGTGCCAGTGATTAATGAAGCAAAGGGAATGGCAGGGTGCAGCCAGAATGACTCAACACTAGCAAGAATAAAAGCCATTAATATGCTGATAAGGGTGGATCCCAGGGAAAGAACCTTTGCCCCAAAGGAAAGAAGCCTCTGCAGACTTTTTGCACACGGCCCTCCTTTGTCCCAAAGGAAAAGAGGCCTCTGCAGGCCCTGCAACCTTTTACAGTCAGAACAGCAACTTTTGCACACGGAACAAAATCTTTTGTGCAGGAGTTGCTACAGAGGGTATAGGGTATGTGTTGTTTTAAACTCACTAATGCAAGTGTCTCTATTGAACACTCTATCCAAGACCTAAGTGATCTAGTTATCTGCCCATGGGTCCTGGGTGGTTTGTGAATTGGTTCACTTGGCTAGGGGGACTAAAAAATCCCAGTGGCAGGGGTTCCTTTTATTTACTGCTATGTGCCATTCTGCCATGTTTTATCCCCATTCTTTACCGCTTCATGACCACCACCCTTGATACCCTGGTAGAACGCAAGGTGGTTACCATTGTCATGGCTCTGTCCCAAATACACCCCTCTGCGGCTTGCCTCTAGTAATACAGCCCTCAACCGCCTCTAGCGGTTGAGGTCTCACTTAAAAAGGGGGGAATGAGGCAGCCATGAGGTATAGCTGTAGGTAGCCCTTCCCCCAAGCCATGCGGCAAGCCATGAGGCTCTGATCAGCCTGACCCTTCCCCCGCAAGCCATGAGGTAATCAGCCTGCTAAGAGAAAGGCATTGAGATTTCAGTAGGCACCCTTCCCCCCACTCCAGGTCTGAGCACAGTATCCCCTAGCCCAGAAACCAATAGACCAGAGCATACCGGTTTGGACAGGTTACCCAGGTACCTCCCCAGGGGCTGCTGATTGGTGGGCAGGAAATACCTGTGGCAAATGGGATTGTAGAATGAGTTTAAAACTGTACTGTATATAAGGCATTGAAGGACGTCCCTCGGGGTTCAGACCTTTTTGTTGGAGGGTACCGGCTCTCTGTCTGATCCTGTGTGCACATTAAAGATCCTGTTTGCATTCCAGCCTGTCTGAGAGTTTTCCTTCTGTGGGTGAGTGATTGAATAAGAGCTTTTCACAGCGTTTGCTATAACATTGGTGCTGCCCGCGGAGGAAGACAAGTCGAAGTTGCAGTCTTCCCCCATTTCTTCGGAGGTCCCGGCTGGTTTCTCAACTCAGCGTCCGCAGAAGATTTCCTTGGAGAGCATTTGGGACGCCATTATTTATTTATTTATCTATTTCTTCTATACCGCCCCTTCCAGAGATCAAGGGCGGTTTACATGGAACAGTTAACAATTTTGAATACTTCGGTATACTTTATATAGAACGGTATCTGAACTATGTACAGGCAACATTGCATAGAACAATTTCAAAACTATTTACAAGAGGACTATTTACAAAGAACAGTAAGCAACATGTTGTAGAAGGGTCAGACATTAAACATGTATTTCAATTGAACTTGTGTAGGTTTTGGATTTTTTCTTTTCCATCGTAAAACTTGTGTTTTAATAGTAGAGGTTTTATCTGAGTTAGTCATTTGTGATTTCATGAGTTTTGTGGGTATGTTTCTGCGATTGCTGGGGGGTAGTTCTCTGGATGTAGGGGGTTTCAAAGTGTTCAGAGAAGAGGTAGGTTTTGAGTTCTTTTTTGAATTGATGAAGATCTTTCATCAATCGAAGAGTTATTGGGAGTTCGTTCCAGAGAGTGGGGGCAGTAAAGGAGAAAGCTCTAGAGCTTGTGGTTGTTTTTGTTTTTCTGATGGTTGTTTGTATGTTGAGAGAGTGAGTTGCGTTATGTCTGCATGTTCTTGATTCTGATGGAGTGTGAAGTAGGGTGGATAGGTGTGAGGGTGCGATGTTGTTAAGTGGTTTAAAGGTTGTTGTTAGAATTTTGTATTTTATTCAACTATTTATAGGGAGCCAATGTAATTCCAACAGTATTGGAGTCATATGGTCAGTTAATCGAGCTTTTGAAATTACCTTGGCACAGATGTTCTGGGCTCTTTTTAACAGATATGTGCTTTTTAGTGGGAGGCCGATTAGAAGACTATTACAATAGTCGAAGTGGGGGGTGATGAGTGTGCTGACTACTGATCTAAAATCATGCGTGTCAAGGAGGGGTCTTAGATGCTGTATTGTCTTGAGTTTATAGAATATTGTTCTTACTGTCTGTTTTATGTGAGGAAGCATGGTGAGTGTGTGGTCTATTATTACTCCAAGGTACTTTACTTCTTTTTTAACAGGTATAATTGTTTTGTTTATTGTGATTGTTGTTGGGTAGGTGTCGTCAGCCACAGATTTTCTTATTATGGACATTGCTTCCGTTTTTTTAAGATTGATGCTGAGATGGTTTGTTTCAAACCAAGAGGTGGTCTCATTCATACATTCGGACAGGATGTCGTATTTGGGGCAGTTAATGTTTATGGGAATAGCGAGCATAATGTCATCAGCGTATATAAAATGGTTAATATTGTGTTTTTTAAATATACTTGTAATGGGTTGCAGGTACAGGTTGAAGAGGAGAGCGGAGAGGGCTGAGCCTTGAGGGATTCCCTGTCCTTGGGAGAATGTTTCTGATGTGTCTTGACCTATTTGAACACGTATTAATCTGTGTGAAATGTATGACTTGAACCATTTGAGAACTGTCCCTCCTATTGCTAGGTTTTCTAGTCTATTGATCAGTGTGTTGTGGTTGATGTTGTCAAATGCGGCAGATATATCTAAAAACAGGAGTAGGAAGCCTTGATTGTTGTCGTCTGTACTTCTGATGAGAAAATCCATCAGTGTAATTAGGAGAGTTTCAACTCCATGGAAGGGGCAGAATCCGAACTGGTGTGTATCAAGGGGTTTGTGCTCATCAATATGCTCTTGTAGTTGTGGTTGTATGGTTTTTTCTATTATATGGCAATGAAAGGTATGCTGGCTATGGGCCTGTATGAGTTTGGGTCTTTTGAGTCGAGTTTACTATTTTTTATGATTGGGCAAATCAAAGTGAGTTTTAGGGCATCAGGCATGATGCCTTGTGAAAGTGATTTGTTAACTATGTATTGAATGTTTGCAGCAAGGTCTTCTTTTGTGGACTTGATCCATGACACTGGGCATGGGTCAAGTGGGGAGGTTGTGGTGTTGATCGTTGTTATGATTTTAAGGAGGTGTTTTTGTTCGACCATTTGAAAAGTTGTCCATTCATTATTTATTTTTGTATTTGATTGTAATATTGTTGTTGGAATAAGGGCTTTTCTCTTTAATTTCTCGGCAAAATGTGTTGCTAATGTTTGTACACTTATTGTGGATTGTTTAGGCTCTGAGTTCTGAATTTTTGTCAGTGTTTTCACAATCGCGAATAGCTCCCTAGGTCTATTGATTGCTGTATTTATTACTTTAGAATGGTAGTCTCTTTTTGATTTGTCAATTGCATTCTTATATTCATTGAGTATGTTTGTTTATTGGGATTTGTTTTCATTTGATATCATAAATGGTTAACATTACCTTGTTATCACAGACTCTGAATAAGCAAGTTGAGGGTTTCTGTTCGCAGGTAAATGCTCTTGCACAAAAGGTTGTATGGGAGCTTCAGATTTAATTTAAAAAAAGGTTGATGAACACGAGACAAAAATGAATGTTTTTGAAGATTCCTGTGCTGCGCTGATGAAGGATAATAGGATGATGCGGATGAAGTTTGAATCTCTGGACAACACAGCATGGGCGTTTAACCTTCGGGTTTTGAATTTCCCAGTTCTTCTGGGTACTTCGCCTTTAGATTTGTTTAAGAAATATTTGTCTGAAAACTTGGCTGTTTCTATGGACTTCATGCCTCCGATTGTGAAAGTTTTTTTATTTACCTATGGGGAAGAGGGATAGTGGAAATATGGATCAGTCATTTCAAATAGATGTTATTAATATTTCTGATATTTTGAAGTCTCCGTAGCCAACAGTGTTGCATACTGCCACTTTGGTGGTGAA
This sequence comes from Ichthyophis bannanicus, assembly GCA_033557465.1. Lineage (NCBI taxonomy): Eukaryota > Metazoa > Chordata > Amphibia > Gymnophiona > Ichthyophiidae > Ichthyophis > Ichthyophis bannanicus. Next base: position 556,120,670 of record CM066034.1, on the reverse strand, counting down.
GTTTGCTTTATTATCCGATAGAGAATGGTTATTACGTTTATATTATGCTAAACGTTCTGCGAAAAATTTTTGATTTTTCCGGATGTTTCCAGGAATACTCAGAAGCGACAAACAGTTTCTTTTACTTAGACTGGGTGCCTTGAAACTGGGGGCTACTTTCTATCTCAGATTTCCATGTGTCTTATTGTCTATAAGTCACATTTTTTTCCAGCCTTCAGATTTATCTGCCTTTATAAGTGCTAGGATTCCTGTTGTCTCTCCTTCTTCCTCTTACATTCTTGGGGCGGCAAGATAATGGGTTGTTAATAGATAGCTTTGGGCTCCCAGCGACCTTGTTTCCTTTTTTCTCTTTTTCCTTTGATTTCTTGATGGGGATTTCCCACCCATTTAAGATTGTGTACATCAATTAAGCCCTCTTTATGTGAACTATAGGTGTATGCTCATATTATTACACTAGACAGCAATGACCCCCCTTCATACCGCCCCATTGCAAGCATTCCATTTATCGCCAAGATTATCGAGAAGGTTGTACAGATTCAATTGCAGGACTATATAGACTCATCAGCACCATTAGATGAGCAACAATACGGATTCCGCCCACACCACGGTGTCGAAACCCTCCTATTAGCACTATTCCACCACATCATCAGAGGCATTGATAATACCAAGTGAGCCTTCATTCTCATTTTCCTTGATATTTCCTCGGCATTCGACAATGTAAACCATGCCACACTCATCTACAGACTCTCCCAACTAGGCATTAAGGATAAAACCCTTGATTGGTTTAAATCCTACTTCACTAGCCGGACCCACTATGTACAAATAGATCAAGTAGCATCGTTGACATTTCCACAAGAATAGGGCATCCCACAAGGCTCTGCCCTCTCTGCACTACTGTTTAATCTGTACCTTCAACCCATCTGTACCATATTTCAATGCTACAAGATAAATTATCACATCTATACAGACGACATTATGATGTACTCATCTTTCAATGTATCCAACCATGAATATTACAATATATCCTGCTGCCTAACTGAAGCGGAATTGTGGCTGAAATCAATGAACATGAATATTAATGTCAAAAAGACGGAAGTACTATTTGTAACAAGAAATACGAACTTCACCCCACCGACAGAAATCAACATCGGAAACATCTCCCTACCAGTTAAGGCATAAGTCAAGTATCTAGGAGTCACGCTCAGCCTTACTCAACACATAAAACAAGCTGTTAAAGCAATATACTTTAAAATAACAACAATCCAACAGCTACGACCGATAATAGATAGCACCGACTTCAGAACTGTGGCCCAAACACTAATAACACCTCATTTAGATTACTGCAATGGTATTCTTCAAGGAACTTCTAAGAAAAACCTACACACTCTACAATTAGCCCAAAATGTCACAGCAAGGATCATTTACAAAGCGAAAGTAACAGACCACATATCTCCTATTCTCTATGCCCTACACTGGCTACCGGTCTCATGTAGAATTACCTATAAATCTTTAGTTACTACATTCAAGATCTTTAATAATTTAGCACTGTCATTCCTGTCTATGCTTATCAATAGCCCACATGAAAACAGGTCAAGAAGAAGAGTGAATCTACACATGTTACTAGTTCCAGATACCATTTGAAAGACAAGGCGGAAGATAAGCAACACTGCTTTCTCGTTTTTCACTCCTACATTGTGGAACAAGCTCCCAGTCGAGCTAAGAGAAATTAAAGACCTTCAATCATTTAGAAAGGAACTAAAAACCTATCTACTTGTATTTACCCAGCACCATCACACCCTCCAACATGATGATGTTCAGAATTCACAGACCAGCACTGACCAACAACCATACTCTGATCCTACTTAGACAAAGCACACACCCACACTTCTTACACAGCTATAATGCCACCTAGATCACCCAACTTCAAATATATTTGTTTGTCACTTATGTAAATAGTTACCTGATGTAATTTTGAATGTAATTATAGGGCGGGGCATTAATTTGACACCAGTTCCACCTGTTTTCATGTTAAGAGTTAAATTTTTAAAATGTTCTACAATCGTTCCCTGTAAAAATAATAGCTTGCTATTATTAACGTTTTGTTACCTGTAAACCGCCTCTGATCTCTGGAAGAGGCGGTATAGAAAAATAAATAAATAAATAAATAAATAAATGTTTCTCTGTATAGTTTTTCTTTGGATATGTTGTTGGATTGTACACCTTTCTATGCAAGCTTTGTACTTGATGTATATTTGAAAATTCCTTAAATATATTTATTGAAGGCAATAAAGCACCATCTCTTTCTGCTACATTTTGCTCAATCAGCTTCCCCGTCCCAGAGAAATCTCCCTCCACACCCCACAAACACCTCACTCACAACATAACACTCAAGTTTTAAGCAATCACACTCATACCCATAAACACTTCACGTCTATTCACACCATGTAATATTTAGAACTCCATGTCAACCTGTATATACTTACCATGTACTCTCCATCTATTCTGACCAATCTCAGCATGTATATAGTTAATCTGTATTTATATCGTTTAAAGATATCGCAACATGTAAATAGTTACCCTGTATTGTCCAAGTTCTAACCCTGTTATAATGTAAACTCAGTCTTGACTGCACTGAGCTCTCGTTGAATGTAAACCGCACTGATAACAAATAGCACGGTATATAAGAATTGTTAAATAAAATAAATAAATAAATAAAATAAATAATATTAAAAAAAATCCTATTAGTTTATTTATATACAGAGTTAAATGCATCACCTACAACACCTTTGTTGATCTTTATTCCTACGAGGCAAACTTGAAGTTGTTTTAATTTTACCATAGGATAAGGGTTAGGGTAGTTCTTCTAAATTTATCAGCTGTCAACTAGCCTGTCCTAGTTATATGATAAATTACTAGATTGAAACTCAATGTTTTTCCTTCCACCATACCACACATTAATTTATTGTGTGTCCAGTGTACATTCCTTAATTCCTTCCAAAGTACATCAGTGAATTCCTGCTCAAAAAAATATTTTTCATGCTATATAAAAACTATGGACTTAGTTCTGCAAAATTCAGAACTCCGTGAAAAAATTATGATTAGAAGTTTATCTTTATGAGGCAGAGTTGACTATCCCTTGAGTCAATCTGAATATTTTTTTTTGCAACATGAGGGAGAAAAAGAAATTGCTTACCTGTAAAAGTGGTTCTCCGTGGACAGCAGGATAATCAGCCACACACCTGGGCAACATCATCCTGACGGCACCTAGGTCGGATCCACTCTCCCAGAGCCCCAGGAGAATCCAGAAAAACTCTCTCTGAACATATGCAAGTAGTCCCTCCTGCCTGCCTGTTGCTCCTCCCCTCAGTCTACTATATACAGTAGCTATGGTGATAAGAGAAAACCTTCAATAAGGGGAGATGGGAGGGCATGTATGGCTGATTTGTCTTGCTATCCACACTGTTACAGGTAAGCAACTTTGAGGGAGGGAGAGCCCTGGGGAGGGGGAGCCCCAGGAAGGTCTTCTGGATATGCACCATACAGAATTGAGGAATTTGGATGTGGTAGTAAAAAGACAAAGCACCCTGCTGACGTACAAATAGAGATGTTGATTCCTGACTGCTGATGGGGGGGGGGGGGGGGGGAGGGGTGGTCTGGAAATAGAGAGAGAGAGAGAATATCCAGGCACCAGAGATCACTTGAAATGTTAAAGGGATGATGTGGAATCTGGCTGGTTTAATGATGGATCCATGGAGCTGGGAGCATGGCTCCAGAGGTGTCTGAGCTTTCCTGGGTTCCCCTGATAATCTGTTGTGAGAAGAATGGGATTGGGATTAATACTTGCTCTGAGTGCTGCAGGCCAGCCCAGGAGAAGTGGGGAAGTCCTGGCTTGGGATGTGTGTTTCCCCAACTTGTGTGGAGGCAGTTAAACATGCAGGGACCACTCTGTCAAATAAGAGTGTAACTTCATTGTGAGGGAACATCCAAGCAGTGACTGTTGAGAGAGAGCTGAAGGATGAGCCGGAGAGTCATCCTAGGCATGAGCTGCTTGGGAAGGTGTTGGGGGGGGGGGGGAGGGTAGGGGTAGGGGGGGAGGGTGGCAACCACAGATTCGCAGAATGTAAGCAAGGCCTAGGGGAAAAATTATTGGATAATGTTAGCATTCATAAAGGGAAACTGATGTTGAGGGATAAACTGAATCTGCGGGGCAGACAAATGTATGAGAATGATGGACAATGATTCGGAGGACGGATAAAATGTGCAGGAGCAAGGGGGTCTTACAGTCCCCCTAGGTTCTCCATAACCATTGAAGAATGGTGTTTCAAAATGGACTGTCAGCACCCCAGGAATGTATCCTGGGGTCAGAAGCACAAGCATTAAAGTATTAGAGCATTTCCATTATACAAAAGGAAAAACAAAAGAAGATTAAGGAATCATCAATAAAATGGGAACAAAGCATAAATACAGACAGAATTCATCAAGTCTACATCTTCATAGGGAAGATTCTAATATAAACAAGAAAGCGTAGTTACTCACCTGTAACAGGTATTATCCAGGAACAGCAGGAATAATTCCTCACATATGGGTGACATCACTGACGGAGCACATGCGGGAACTCTCCCCAGCTTCCATAGGAAGATTTGGGAGAACCAATGTACATGTATGCCCATCTTCCTGCACGAAAGCAGCCATCTTACCTCAGTATGATGACATAGCTTAATCAAGCAAAAAAAAAAAGGATCAGCTCCACGGGGAGGAGTGAAGGTACTGAGGACTTATTCCTGCTGTTCCCGAGAACACCTGCTACTGGGTAAGTAACTACACTTTCTCCAGAACCAAGCAAGAAGTAAGTCTTCCCAAGCTACAGGCTACCAAAAAAATCCCTGTAAAAAGTTCAACGGGGCAACCAGAAAAAAAAAGACGAAAAAAGTAGCATAAGAATTGCTGTAAGTTTCCAAGATTCAGCATCCAGTTTGGACATCAAGAGCAGTACAATTCTACAGTAGCCTGGATGGACAGAAAGGCTGGAGGGAGGGGGGGGGGGTTGAGCTAATTCCCAAAGAGGTGCCGGAGTATGGCTTGGCCGGGAATCCCCATATAGACAGTAGTAGGCCATAAAGGTGTGGAGAGAGGACCGCACTGCAGCCCGACATATCTCCACTGTGAAGACAGAGTGCAAGTTCACTATAGAAGCAGCTACAGCTCGAACATTATAAGCAGTGAAATGTCGTTCAAGGCTCAGGCCAGCTTGTGTGTTCGCAAAGGAGATGCAGTTCACAACACAGAGCAAAAGGGTGCGCTTGGAGACCGCTACCCACAGTCTACTGGGGTCAAAGGAAACAAAACTGAGAAGAATGGCGGTGGGCTTTCATCCTTTTTAGGTAGAAAGCCAGTGCTCTCCTGAAACCTAGGGTATGCAAGGAAGCCTCAGTCCTGCTGGTGTGAGGTCTGGGAAAGAAGGTGGGCAATACCACGTACTGGCTGAGGTGAAAGGCAGAAACTCAGGGATAGGGTGAGTCTGAAGGATCATCCTATTTTGATGAAATCTCTTGCATGGAGGATGCGCCATTGGTGCTTGGAGTTCACTAACTCTGCATGCAGAGATGTCTGCCACTAAAAAGATGACCTCCAGGTGAGATATTTGAATGGGCAGGAGCTGAGTGGCTCAAAAAGAGCAGAAAGAAGCTGCCCGAGCACTATGTTAAGGTCCAAAGCCACAGGTGAGGGTTTTATCAGAGGCCTAGAGAGTAATAGACCTCATGAAATGACTCACAAAGAGGATGCGCAGAAATGGGCTTACTATCCACTCTGCAATCGTAGGCGGCCACTGCGCTGAGGTGAACTCTTACAGAGTTCAATTTGAGGCACAGGTTGGACAAGTGGAGTAGGTAAGTCAGCAATGCCTTCACCGAGCAAGGAAAGGGGTTCAGCACCTTGTCTGTACAGTACAGAGAGAATCTATCCATGTAAAATCATAGTAATATCGTGTGGAGTTCTTGCGTGAAGCGGGGAGGAGATTCTCCACCTCAGGAGGGAGGTGGAGCTCCACGAGAACTACACGTTCAGCATCCATGCTGTGAGAGCTAGGGAGAGGACAATGGGGTAAAGCAGAGTTCTCTCGTCCTGAGATTTCAGATCCGGGTCGGAAACGAGCCGGAGTGGCTGCTGAAGAGACAGACAGAGAAGAAGAGGGAACCATGGCTATCTGGGCCAGGGAGGAGCAATGAGGATCATGGTAGCCTTGTCCTCCTGGAGCTTGAAGAGGGTCCTGGCCATCAAAGGAGTTAGTGGATATGCATAAAGTAGGCCCTTGCTCCAATCCATTAGAAAAGCATCGGGAGCTAGCAGACTCCTGCATGGAACCCTGGAGCAGAACTGCAGCACTTGGGCATTGACTGGTAACACAAAGAGGTCTATGCTTGGTGTTCCCACATCTTGTAGATGTGGCTGGCAACATGTCTGTTGAGAGCACACTCATGCGGTTGAAGGACTCTGCTGAGTGGGTCCGCCAAAACACTGAGCTCCCCCGGTAGGCACATCACTCCAAGAAGCATGTTGTGTGAAATGGCAAACTTCTAGAAATGCACTGTCTCCCAGCAGAAGAGGTACGACCCCTTGCCCTCCTGTTGTTGATGTAGAAAATCGCCAATTAGTTGTCTGTCTGGATGAGGACAACATGGTTGGCGAGCTGCTCCCAAAAAGCACTGAGTACATTGGAAATGGCATGGTGTTCGAGGAAGTTGGTCTGGTGATGGTTTTCCCCAGTTGTCCAGAGGCCCTGTGTGCTAAGACTATTGAGATGAACTCCACAGTCCGTTTGGAGGCATTTGTAGTCAGAACCCGCTGATGAGGAAGTGCTTAAAAAGGAAGCCCCCTGAGCAGGTTTTATGGTTGAAGCCACCAGGACAGGGACTGCTTAAGTGGGTGAGTGATGACCACTTTGTCCTGGAGGCGACCCATGGCCTGACTCCACTGCGTGCAGAATGTCCACAGAGCTTGCCTCATCTGTAGATGGGCTAGTAGAGTGACATGAACCGTGGAGGCCATGTGGCCGAGATGGCAGAGCATCTGCCTGGCTGTGGCGAATGGACTGTTCTGCAATTCTCTACCTAAGACGATAAGCCATTAGGCTCGATCTTCAGGTAGGTAGGCCCGGGCCATGGTGGTATCCAGGAGGACCCCAATGAACTCTAGACTCTGTGAGTTGTAGGTGACGCTTTGGGTAGCTGATGACGAAGTGCAAATGCTCCAGCAGCTGAAAGGTGATTCTCGCAGACTGCCGGGCCTCATCCAACATTCGTCCTGTGATCAACCAGTCATCCAGGCAAGGGAAGACAAAGATCATCAATATCTGTAGAAAAGCAGCAACCATCGCCTGTGAAGACCCTCAAGGCGGAGGCTAGGACAAAGGGTAGCACCTTGTACTGATGGTGCTTTCTGCTAAGGATGAATCAGAGATACTGCCGATGAAGGGGATGAATGGGGATAAAAGCATCTTTGAGATCCAAGGAGCACAGCCAGTCTTCTCATTTGAGGTAAGTCAACAGCGTTCCCAGTGAAACCATTTTGTTTTTTTCCTGCAGCAAAAACCGGTCGAGATTCCAAAGATCCAATATGGGCCTGAAACCTCCCCTCTTCTTGGGAACCAGGAAGTAATAGGAGTAAAACCCCTTTCCAATCTGAGTAGGAACTATGCTTGGAACGAGAAGGGACACCATGCTCCTTAGGAAGGTGTCAAAACCCTCCTCCAGTTTATAGTTGTGGCACAGGCTGTGACTTTTGGAGCTTTGAATGGCGCTGCTGACGCTGGTCCTGTGCCTTCTGCTGCTGCTGCTCCTGTTGAGAGCCATGATAGGGTTAATATGGTGGGTAGCAAGGGTAGTACTTTCTCTTCTTGGGACAGAAAGATTTCCTGCCTTAGGACTTCTTAGAGGGATCACCCATCTTACGGGAGAATCGGGCATCGTCAGCTGCTCATAATTGAGCTCTCCGGCTTTGTCCTCCATAGGCTTGTCGAAGAGGTTTTCACCTCAGCAGGGGACATCCGCCAACTTGTCCTGCACCCACTGTTCTAAATCACAAGACTGCAGCCAAGCTAAACGGCGAGCCCCAATGCCCACTGCGGCTATCTAGGCCACCGACTCAAAACCATCAAAGGCCGCTCTAGTCATATACTTGGAGCACTCTTTGATCTTGAAAACAAGACTACAGTAACGCTCAAGAAATTCTTCATTAAGGATAGTTGAGAAATTAGACATGTCCCCTGTCAGATTCCTAAGATACATGCCCATGTAGAGTTGATAGGCCTGGATGTGGGCTACTAACATGCAGCCCTGGTAGCTCTTCCTCCCGATGCCATCCAGGGTCCATGCCTCCCTGCCTGGAGGCATGGAGGAATGGGTTTTCATGCTGTTAATTCTCTACATGGCCGACTTCATGACCATGGAATTGTGCGAGAGCTGTGGTTTTTCAAATCCAGGGCTATTGTGGACCACATACATGGAGTCCAACCACCTACTCACTGGGGGCACAGTGAAGGGAGTCTCCCACATGTGGAACAGCAGCCACTCCAAGATGTGCACGGGGACAGTAATAGTCTCCTTGGGAGGGGAGGGATATTAGAGAATTTCCAACTCCTTCACCCTAGGCTCCTCCTCAGACTCGATGGTAAAAGGCAAGGCCATGTCCCTTATGAACTCATGGAAGGAAATATCTTCTGGTTGGGACTTCCAGTGCTCGTAAATTGGAGACAGATCCAAGAGTATCTCTCAATAGCTCTCAGGCCTGGGGGACTCCTCCTTGGTCTCCCAGCCATTGGAGTCGGAGTCCGTGAGAAAACTGAAGTACCAATGTGATTCCTCACGGTGTCAACGGCATTCGGGAAGGGTGGAGGGAGTCAGAGGCTCCGGGCGGTCTGACCCAGAGGCGCTCGGGGGGGATCCCCGAGGCACCGTGAAGGACGTTCTGTCTGTCCGAGCTGTCTCCCTGGCAGGGAAAATCATGGACCTCCAGGATGCATTGCACCTCCAACGGGGAGGCCATCGCTGTGGATGGGGCCACCTTCGGCACACAGGAGCCCGAGGATACCAGATCTTGGGTAACCTACAAGGCCAGGAACACAGCCAGGTTGCGCTCAAGGGCTTGCAAGCACTCGGCGAGAAGCACGGTGTCCAAAGTAGTGGGAACCAGGGTAGCAACTGCAGTCTCCAGTGCCAATTCCTTCCTCGGGGACTCAATGGTCATGGTATCAGGAGTCACCCGACGATCCTCCTGGGCCCTAGGATGCAATTCCTCCCATCTAGACAGCTTAGGCGGCTGCCCTCAGAGTCTCACTAAGGGGGGCTTTGATGCCGGTACCCATGTGTCTTAGTCTGACTCTCAGAATTACCCCTCAACGGGGTAGAAGTCCAGTCCTTCTGGGGCTTACCGAAGGACAGGCGCCGATCCAGTGCACCACAGCCCTTCGGTTCTGAGTGAGCATGGCCAGCATTCAAAGCCAAAGCCTCAGAGGCAGGGCTGATGCTGAAGACTTAGAGGAACCAAACAGCGATTCCTGCTATTTTTCTAGATTCCTGAGCCCGTGTGTGTCATCTGCAAGCAGAGAGTGCAGGTAGAAAACTCATGGTCAGGCCCAAGGCACTGAAGGCACCAGTTGTGGTGGTCTATTATGAAGATAGTCCAGCCACAATGGGATCACTTCTTGAAGCCACTGGCTGGCTTTGATATGTTGGGGGAAGTTGGCATCCGCCAAGTCAAAGGACTCCAACGTCCCAATCGACAGGAGGCGTGAGAGAAAAATCCCACACACCAAAAAAGAAAAAGAACCAGAGAAAAAAATGCGGTGGCAAGGCACCAAGCTCTCAGAGACAGGCAGGAAGATGGTGATGAACACAGAACCAAAAAACATAGTGAAAAACAGAAAAAAACAAACCCGAAGGTATCAACTAGGGATAGTTGAATGCCTGAACCTCTGCAGAAAAAAAGAACACTGAGGTAAGATAGCTCCTTTTGGGCAGGAAGACGGGCACGCATGTGTGATAGTCCTCCCAAAAGTTTCCTATGTAAGCTGGGGAGTGCTGCACAGGCTTAGTTGGTGACATCGTTGGTGACATCACCCATGCGTGAGGGCTTACTTCCTGCTTGGTCTCAAAGAAAATAAAAACCTATACCTGATCCAGAGGAAAAACTAAACATATCCCAGTTTTCCTAAACTAATCTAGTATGGAAAAGTCAGCCATTTTTATTTTTAAGAAAATCTCCAAGACCAGATGGATCAAAAAAAGGTATAGGAAATACCCTGTAAGGAAATCAAACATTTACAGGGAAATGTGAGGGGAAAAAATTCAGCCCCCAACGCTTTGCGCAGTATTTGTGTTGAATGAGATATATCAGGAAAGACAGTAATTTTTTGTCCACAAAACAACTCACTCTTTTTCTGGAAATATAATTTTAGGATCAAATTCTTATCCATCTCAGACAAAAAAGTAAAGTAGTCCGTGTAGTGATTTCATCTTTAGATGATTCTAAAAATGCTGACAAATCCAGACTATCCACAGAAACTAATTGATCTGCCCCCTCTGAACCAGGAAAAGGAGCTTTAATGTCCCTAGGTAAATAAAGCATAGTTACTCACCTGTAACAGGTGATCTCCAGGAACAGCAGGAATTTAGTATTCACATATGAGTATCGTCGGTACCGACGGAGCCTGCGCGGGAACGCTCCCCAACGTCCAATTAGAAAGCTTTTGGGAGCATCCCACAGCGCCTGCGTGCTGCCTTCCCGCCTTTCCCAACTGCCTCTCTCCAGTTGAGTTTAAAGCTGAGACAAAGAGAGAGAGAGAGAGAGGGAAAGAGAAAGAGATAGAGAGATACAACTCCTAGGGGAGGTGGGTGGGTTGTGAAGACTAAATTCCTGCTGTTCCTGGAGATCACCTGTTACAGGTGAGTAACTATGCTATCTCCAGGAACAAGCAGGAATGCAGTTATCACATATGGGGACTCCCTAGCTTTAGGTGCCAGGGAGAGACCCCAGAAGTTGTGTGTCACTGTGAAAGGGCTCCACTTCCCCCCATGGATCTCTGGCATACAACCAGGAATGGCGGGTAGGCGTTGATTAGGTATGGAACGGAGAACAGCCTGACCAAACAAGGCATCCCGGTGGGAGTCCTTGTCCAAGCAGTAATGGGCTGTGAAGCTATGAACCAAGGCCCAAGTGGCTGCTCGACAGATGTCGTCAATAGACGCAGAGTGCAGATGAGCCATTGAAGCTGCCATGGCTCTCACACTGTAAGTTGTGAAATGGCCCTCCAGAGGAAGGTTCTTACTCTGATAGGCAAAGGAAAAACACTGTGTAATCCAGCTAGACAGTGTTCTCTTGGAGACTGGAAGTCCCAAGTGGGGAGGAACAAAAGCAACAAAGAGCTGAGAGGACTTTCTATGTTGCTGTGTTCTTTGCAAGTAAAAGGCTAAAGCTCTTTTACAGTCCAAAGTATGAAGATTCCTTTCTGCATTTGATGCATGAGGCCTTGGAAAGAACACAGGCAGGTAGACCGCTTGGTTAAGATGAAAAGGCGAGACCACCTTTGGCATAAAGTGTGGGTGAGTCCTAAGGACTACCTTGTCATGATGGAACCTTGTATAAGGTGGATTAGCTACTAGTGCCTGCAATTCACTGATGCGACATGCTGATGTGATTGCAATGAGAAAGATAACTTTCCAAGAAAGGAATTTCAATGAGGTAGTAGCTAAGGGTTCGAAAGGTGGCTTCATGAGCTGACCAAGAACCAGGTTTAAGTCCCATGCCACCGGTGGTGGCCTAATGGGAGACTTAGTAAGAAGAAGGCCCCTCATAAATCTTGCTATAAGAGGATGGGAGGAAATAGGTTGTCCATTTAGAGGCTCGAAAGAAGCTGCAATAGCACTCAAATGGACTCTTACTGAGTTAGTCCTAAGTCCTGCATTGGATAAATGAAGGAGATACTCCAGTAATGATTCCAGGGGTATTGCAAGGGGTTAAGACCCTTCTGTGAGCACCATATGGTAAACTTCTTCCACTTAAAAGCATAAGAGCGTCTTGTGGAAGGTTTCCTGGAAGCATGAAGGACATCCTTTACTTGCTGAGAGAGGATAAGACCATGAAGATCTAGGCCTTCAGAAACCAAGCTCTGAGATGCAGAAACTGGGGATTGGGATGCCATAACATTCTGTCCTCCTGTGACAGGAGATCCAGAGAGGGAGCTTGAGAGAGATGTAGAAGCAGAGGGTACCACACTTGCCGTGGCCAGTGTGGCGCTATGAGAATCATATGGCCTCTGTCTCTCTGAAGCTTGAACAGGGTTTTGGGAATTAGGGGAATGGGTGGAAAGGCATAAAGGAAGTCTTGCCCCCAGTGAAGGAGGAAAGCATCCTTGGCCTGAGAGCCCTGAGCCGGAATTCTGGAACAGAACCGGGGAAGTTTGGCATTCAACGGACTTGCAAAGAGGTCTATGTCCGGGGTTCCCCAAATTTGAAAAATCTTGGCCACCTGGTCTGCATGTAGAGACCATTCGTGTGGAAGCAGAACTCGCAGAACTCGACTGAGTCTGTCTGCCCAAGTGTTTTGTATGCCTGGAAGATACACTGCCAGGAGATGAATCTGATGCTGTCTGGCGAGGGCCCATAGTTGCAAAGCTTCGTTGCAAAGTGACAGAGAGCCTGTTCCCCAATGATTGTTCATGTAGAACATGGCTACTTGATTGTCCGTATGAATGAGGAAAGTCTTGTAGCTGAGCAGGGTGTGGAACACTCGAAGAGCAAGGAAGATTGCTCTGAGCTCTAAGAGATTGATATGTAGATGAGTCTCCTGTGGAGTCCAAGTGCCTTGGGTGGAGAGGCCTTGCAGATGAGCTCCCCAACCCACTGGTGAAGCATCTGTTGTGAGAGTTACCTGGGGTAAAGGTTGTTGAAATGGGGACCCCAGCAACAGGTTCTGAGTGGACTGCCACCATTGGAGAGACAAAATAAGGCAATTTGTGTTTGCTATTTTGTCTGACAGGCACCCTGATGCCTGGGTCCATTGAGTGGATAAAGTCCACTGGGCTGCTCTCATGTGGAGGCGAGCATAAGGAACCACATGCACTGTCGATGCCATGTGGCCTAGTAGTTGTAACATTTCTCGGGCAGTGAGATGAGGTTTAGCACTGCTTGAGAAGCTAACTGCACCATGCGAAGGCAACGGCCCTGAGGAAGCCAGGCCCTTGCTTTTCTGGTATCCAGCAAAACTCCTATGAACTCCAGAGACTGAGTTAGAATGGATTTTGGGATGTTTATGACCAGACCCAAATACTGGAGGATACGCATTGTGCAAGATAGAGAAATCCTGGCCTCTGACTCTGATGGGGCTCGAATGAGCCAGTCGGCTAAGTAGGGGAAGACGAATATTCCTAGAGTGTGGAGAAATGCTGCTACCACAGCCATGCACTTCGTAAACGCTCTTGGTGGTGAGGCCAGGCCGAAAGGAAGCACCCTGTATTGGTAGTGCTTTCCTTGAAAAAGGAACCGAAGGAACTTTCTGTGAGCTGAATGGATGAGAACATGAGTGTATGCATCCTTGAGATCTAGAAAACAAAGCCAGCCCTGACTCTGAAGGTATGGCAGCAGAGTTCCCAGAGAAACCATTTTGAATTTCTCTTTGAACGGGAATTTGTTCAATTCTCTGAGGTCTAAAATAGGTCTGTGTCCCCCTGTTTTCTCTGGGATAAGGAAATAGGGGGAGTAAAACCCTGTACCCTGTTGATGAATGGGTACTTCCTCTATTGCCCCTTGGGCTAGAAGCATAGTGACCTCTTGACCTAACAGGTTGATGAGAGAGGTCTGAGAATTGAACTGTCTTACCATTGTGGGAGGGGGCATGCACAAAAAGTGAAGCTTGTACCCCTCTTTTATAACGGAGAGTGTCCAATGCTCTGCTATTATCTGCCCCCATCTGGGAGCAAAGTGACACAACCTTCCTGGAATGGTGGAAGGCTCTGGTCCATTGAGGGCCAGGAAGGCTAAGTTCTCTAGATGAAAGTCAAAGGCCTTGTGGAGGCTGAGACTGCTGAGACGGTTGAGGCTTAGCAGTCTTTGCTTTCCTTTGTTTAGGTGGTTGCTGACTCTTTCGGGCAGGCTGACCTGCAGAACGTCCCTGCTGGGAATAAGAGGGATAAATGTCGATGCCGATGCTATCGGTACCGGCATCAGTTGAACTGTCTGACGCGGTTCCGAGGGTGTCGATGCCACAAGGAGAGCTGCCAGACTGCGTTCAATAGCCAGGAACCTCTGGTCTATCGACGCTGCCGATGCCTGGGTATCGGTACCGGAAGCAACCGGTACCCCAGAGCATGGCACAAGTAGTTCTGCCGAGGTCGAGACCTCGAGAACATCCTGGAGCCCCGATAATGCTTTGGAAGCCGAAGCCTCCCGCCAGGCAATTTTGCCGTTACAGAACCCTCAAGGGCAACGCCAGAGGCATCTCGATGCTTGGAAGGAGATCTACCCTTTGAGGACCGGCTGGACTTATGTTTGGTTACCTGAGATCCATGGGAGGAAGACGAAGCCCTGGAAGACGTCAATGCCACAGAAGCTGCATCAGAGGGAAAAAGGGCACTGAGCTTAGCAGCTCGGTTTTGCTGAACCCTCTTGGACATCATGGCACAAGCCATACACTTGGAGATGGAGTGGTCAGGAACTAAACATTTGAGACACCACTCATGGGTGTCGGTGATGGAGATGGTACCGCCACACTTGGTGCACTTTTTGAAACTGAAGCGGGTTTTTCCATACTGGAGGAAATTTTGGGCCTAAGGCCCAAAATGGTGCGTGCACCTGGAAAGAAAAGTTTTGAAAAAAATAGAATATATATATATATTTTTTTTTTAAACAAAAGAAGAAAAGAAAAGAGAACCGGCGGTACTGGTATAGCGATGAGGAAGGCAGACGCGACCACAAAAAAGAAGGAATAAGGACAAAATTTTCTGCGTTGACAGGAACAACGACCTGCTGGCTCCGCGGAAAACGAAGAACTGGAGAGAGACAGTTGGGAAAGGCGGGAAGGCAGCACGCAGGTGCTGTGGGATGGTCCCAAAAGCTTTCTAATTGGACGCTGGGGAGCGTTCCCGCGCAGGCTCCGTCGGTACCGACGATACCCATATGTGAAGACTACATTCCTGCTTGTTCCTAGAGATAAAATATTATTCATCTGGAAGGTATTAGCACTAGGAAAAGAAAGAATCTCTTTTAAAAACTTTTGAAACAGGATCTTGGGGACAGAAAACATGTACACAAAAATTTCAAGCAATGAAGGTTTTTCGCCCTGGAGGCATTTTTCAATGCCTCCATATGGTGGATGTATTAATAAACTATCATTAACCGCAGATGTTGTTATCGCTTGTAATGTGGAAAGCTGAGTATCCATCTTGTTAAGATGAGATCCTACACTAGTAAACTAATCCTCATATTGAGCAAATTTAGCAGCAGACTCCTCAATAAACGTTGAAAACTGCTGTAAGGAGCCCGAGAGTAAGGCCTCTAAACGGGAAATAAGATCTCACAAGTCTTTAAAAAAATATCAACACCCGAAGACACCCGAGGTAGCAGAGTCCCAGATGCCTCAGACATGGCCACGCAAGTAAGAAACACCACTGGCTTGGGTATAGGAACCTTCTGAACAGCGAATAAGTCAGCATTCCCCATAGCTACGATAGAGGGAGGTAATTTTTCACTTCCCAACATTGAAGCTCCTGGGCCCTCTAATTTCTCAATACTAGGAGGTGGGGGTGGGGAAAAATCCCCCAAAACAGAGGAGGAGACAACCAGAAAAGCTGAACTAGCTGACATTATGGAGGAAACATCCAACTTCTGTCCAGTCACTAAATGCCTGTTCATAGGCCCAGTCATTTTAACAATTTTTGATGGGTTAGATGTACTTACAGATGTAGCCTTCTTTTTACACTTCTACATGCCAGGGGGGAACCAAAACAGCTTCTCACCACTCCTCAGTGCTCCAAAGGGGCTGAGCCTGTCCTTTTGGACACATCTCTTGGGACACACCCAAGGGATCGTGCCCAAGGCCACTTCCCATGGCTGAGGCTTAGATTTTATAGGTCCCCTGGTGATGTCACCAGCTGCACCTGAGCACCTGCAGGCCATCTAGAGCAAAGAGGGAAGAGCACAAAACCCTCTGGTCTATTCGCGGCTGAGGCTGGGATTTTAAAGGCCCCCTGGTAATGTCACAGCTGCGCCTGAGCACCCACATGTCCTCCAGAGCAAAGCAGTAAGAGCACAAAACTCTCCTGCACAATCACATTCTAAAAAGGTATAGTGCAGTAGTAGAGACCTACCCTAAGACTTACTACAGCCCTTTTGTGTAAAGGTGAGCTGTCAGCTGAGCTGCAACAGACAGACCTTCATACTGCAAGATAGTTAGGCATAGGTAGTATGCTGGATCCCAGCATCTGGGAGTTCATGAGCTGAGCTGAGCTGAACTGATTGCATATTCAGTCTATACTTGGGAAGTAGTAAGGTGTTTCACAATTGACATAAGAACATAAGAACATAAGATGTGCCATACTGGGTCAGACCAAGGTCCATCAAGCCCAGTATCCTGTTTCCAACAGTGGCCAATCTAGCTCATACGTACCTAGCAGTTTCCCCAAAAGACACAGGTTCTGCAATGCTTGTACTGGATCAAGCATTGATATCCTGGGTCCTTTCTTAATAATGGTTTATGGACCCTTCCTCCAGGAACTTGTCCAAACCTTTTTTAAACCCAGCTACACTAACAGCCTTTACTACAACCTCCGGTAACAAATTCCAGAGTTTGATTACACGATGAGTGAAAAAATATTTTCTTTTATTAGTCTTAAATAGTTTACCCTGTAGCTTCATTGCATGTCCCCTAGTCTTTCTATATTCTAATAACTTAAACAATCAATCTACATTTACCCGTTCCACTCCGTTCATTAATTTATAGACTTCTATCATATCTCCCCTCAGCCGTCTCTTTTCCAGGTTAAAGAGCCCTAACCTTTTTAGCCTTTCTTCATAGGAGTATCCTTCCATCCCCTTTACCATTTTGGTGGCTCTTCTCTGAACCTTTTCTAATAACGCTATATCCTTTTTAAGATACGGCGACCAGAATTGCACACAATATTCAAGGTGCGGTCTCACCGTGGAACGGTACAGAGGCATTATAATATCTTTCATTTTATTTTCCATTCCTTTCCTTATGATACCTAGCATTCTATTTGCTTTCTTGGCCGGCGCTGCACACTGGGCCGAGGGTTTTAACATGTTATCCACAATGACACCTAAATCTTTTTCCTGGGTGGTGGTTTCTAATGTGGAACCTTGCATCGTGTAACCATAGTTTGGGTTGTTCTTCCCTAGGTGCATGACTTTGCACTTCTCCACATTAAATTTCATCTGCCATTTTGATGCCCAGTCTTCCAATTTATCAAGATCCTCTTGCAATTTTCCACAATCCTCTTGGGTTTTAACAACTTTAAATAGTTTTGTGTCATCTGCAAATTTGATAACCTCACTCGTTATTCCACTTTCCAGGTCATTTATGAATATGTCAAAAAGCAGCGGACCCAGCACAGATCCCTGGGGTACACCACTATTCACCTTTCTCAATTGGGAAAATTGGCCATTTAGCCCAACCCTCTGCTTTCTATCTTTTAACCAGTTCCTGATCCACAGTAGTACACTGCCTCCTATCCCATGACACTTTAGTTTTGCCAAAAGTCTCTGATGAGGGACCTTGTCAAAGGCTTTCTGAAAGTCCACCTGTTTATTCACACTTTCAAAAAAACAAAAAGATTAGTAAAACAAGATCTTCCTTGTCTAAAGCCATGTTGGCTGTCTCCCATTAGGCCATGATTATCTACATGCTGAGTAATTTTATTCTTTATGATGGTTTCTACCATTTTTCCCGGTACTGACGTCAGGCTCACTGGTCTGTAGTTTCCCGGATCACCCCTGGAACCTTTTAAAAATTGGTGTTACATTGGCGATCCTCCAGTCTTCAGGTATTAGAGATGATTTTAATGATAGTTTACAGATTACTAATAGCAGGTCTGCAATCTCATATTTCAGTTCTTTCAACACCCTTGGATGTATACCATCCGGCCCAGGTGATTTGCTACTCTTCAGTTTATCTAATAGTTCTAATACATCTTCCCGATGTATCGATATTTCCTTCAATTCTTCTACACCTTTAAATACCACTTCAGTCATGGGTAACATCCCTACATCTTCCTCAGTAAAGACCGAAGCAAAGAATTCATTCAGTCTCTCCGCTATCGCCTTGTCGCCTCTTAGTGCCCCTTTAACTCCTCTATTATCTAATGGACCAACTGACTCTCTCACAGGATTTTTGCTATGAATGTACTTGAAAAAATCTTAATTTCGCGTTTTTGCTTCCGCAGCAAGCTTCTTCTCAAATTCTCCCTTTGCCTGCTTTATCAATGCTTTGCATTTGACCTGCCAGTGCTTGTGCTGTTTCCAGGTTTCGTCGTTTGGCTTTTTTTTCCATTTCCTGAAAGATGCTTTTTTGGCAACAGCCTCTCTGACCTCATCTTTAAACCATGATGGCAGTTTTTTGGACTTCCTTCCACTTTTCTTAAAGCGTGGAATACAGCTGGTCTGGGCTTCTAAGATAGTATTTTTCAACAACACCCAAGCTTCATGTAAGTCTTTAACCTTTGCAACTGCTCCTTTTAGTTTTTTCTTAACTATTTTCCTCATTTTATCATAGTCTCCCTTTTGAAAGTTAAAAGGTAGTACTGTGGATTTCCTTACTATCCCTCCTCCACTAATTAAATCAAAGGCGATCATGCTATGATCACTATTGCCAAGTGGCCCCAACACCCTTATCTCTTGCACTAGATCTGGTGTTCCACTAAGGACTAAGTCTAATATGGCTTCCCCTCTGGTTGGTTCATGAACCAGCTGTTCCAAGAAGCAGTCATTTATGTCATCTAGGAACTTTATCTCCCTAGCATGTCCTGCCGTGACACTGACCCAGTCGATACCGGGGTAATTGAAATCACCCATTATTATTAATGCGCTGTAACTTTTTTTAGCATTTCATCATCCATTTGTTCATTCTGGCCAGGTGGTCGATAGTAGACCCCCACTGCCATCGCCTTCCCCTTTTTACCTGGAATTTTAATCCGTAGAGATTCTACAGCAAATTTAGTTTCCTGCAAAATGTTAATCCTTTCTGACTCAATGCCCTCTCTAACACAGAGCGCAACCCCTCCACCAATTTGATCAGCTCTATCATTACGATATAGTTTGTACCCAGGTATTAGAGTGTCCCACTGGTTGTCCTCCTTCCACCATGTCTCTGATATTCCAATCATATCTAACCTCTCATTTAGTGCTATATATTCTAATTCTCCCATCTTATTTTTTAGATTTCTAGCATTTGCATACAAGCATTTTAGAGACTGTATTTTACTAATATTTATTTGGCTATTGGTAGACATGGATAATTTGGGATGTTTAAGCTCTGTCTGCTCCATACTCCAGGGCATTTGGGCTACTTTACTCCTTTTAGGAACCTCTCTGCTTTTAGTAGTATCCTTCAAGGATACATTCTTCCGAACCATCCGCTCTTGGGCGACTGTCGGCTTTCCTCTATTATCTAGTTTAAAAGCTGCTCTATCTCCTTTTTAAAGGTTAATGCCAGCAGCCTGGTTCCATCCAGGTTAAGGTGAAGCCCATCCCTTCGGAAGAGCCCCTCCTTTCCCCAGAATGTTCCCCAGTTCCTAACAAATCCAAACCCCTCATCTCTGCACCATTGTCTCATCCACGCATTGAGACTCCGGAGCTCTGCCTGCCTTTTGGGTCCTGCACGTGGAACGGGAAGCATTTTGGAGAACGCTACCCTGGAAGTTCTGGATTTCAACTTCCTACCTAAAAGCCTAAATTTAGCCTCCAGAACCTCCCTACCACATTTTCCTATGTCATTGGTACCGACATGTACCAAGACAGCAGACTCCTCCCCAGCACTATCTAAGACCTTATCTAGGTAGCGCTTGAGGTCCGCTACCTTTGCACCAGGCAGGCATGTTACCAGGCGATCCTCACGTCCACCAGCCACCCAGCTATCTACATGCCTAATGATCGAATCACCAACTATAACGGCTGTCCTAACCCTTCCCTCATGGGCACATGGCCCTGGAGAAACGTCCTCGGTACGAGAGGGTTTTACATCACCTGAAGGACAGGTCCTAGTTACAGGATCACTTCCTGCCACACCAGGGTGATGCTCTCCTGTCACGTGACCTCTCTCCTCCATGGCAACAGGGATGCTGCCAGACTGGAGGTGGGACTTCAGGACTATATCCCTGTAGGTCTTGTCTATGTACCTCTCTGTCTTTCTTATGTTTTCCAAGTCTGCTACTCTAGCCTCTAGAGAATGGACTCGTTCCCTGAGAGCAAAGAGCTCCTTGCACCTAGCGCACACATAAGACCTCTCACCAACTGGGAGAAAATCATACATGTTACACTCAATGCAAAAGACTGGAAAGCCCCCATCTCGCTGCTGGACTGCTGTCTGCATCTTAGTTTTAAGTTTTTGTTTAGATCTTTAAGTTCTTTACTTCCTAAGGGTTGCTATGGATATTTATACCAATAAAACTGTACCTAATACATTTAATATACCTTGTTCACCTGAAGCTTAATTAATCTCAGGTCCTTAGTGTATGACTGATTTGTGTAATGAGCTTCACCTGAGAGCACCTCCTGTCTTTTAAGATGTGTAAGTACCTATAAAGCTACGATTATCCCAGGGGTGGGTGGGTGTAGGGAGGGAAATAACACTTATTAAAAAGAGGGCTGCTACACAGTACCCTGTCCTGTGCTGCTGAGGTAAGCTATATTCTTATTTGATTTAAATTATAGCTCTTTGTTGCTGCTAGGTTTTAACTTATTATGAAATTTAAACTACAAGCTCTCTGCTGGGTTCTAAATGTAACCAGAAAGCTCTCTTCTGTGTTTTAAATTTAAACTAAAATACTTTGCTGATGCTAGGCCCTGAGTGACTATTAAATTAAAACTACAAGCTCTCTGCTGCGTATGAAATGTAACCAGAAAGTTCTCTTTTGTGTTTTAAATAAATAGGACAAAGAGGAACTGCAAAGTTAAGACACTGGGCTAGATATGGTGAAGGTGGGAGTCCAGGCTTGCTGCAATGTTCGGGGTGGGGGGAGCAGGAAGGCAGTTTGAGTGTGTGGCCATTTACTTAGAAACATGAGGGCAGATAAAGACCATATAGCCTATCCAGTCTTCCCTTCCATAAGAAACACTGAGCACTACAATCCTTCTTCCTTCAGAGATCCTCTGTGTTTGTCCCATGCTTTCTTGAATACAGATGCAAATTTTTGTCTGTACTAGGAGACTATTCCATACACCTACCACTCTTTCCATAAAGAAATATTTCCATAAATTACTCCTGAGTCTATCTCCTTTCACCTTCATCCTATGCCCCCTCATTGCAAAGCTTTTGTTCAGTTGAAAGAGGCTCTCCTCCTGCGCATTTATGCCATGAAAGTATTTAAACGTCTCTATCATATCTCCCCTCTCCGATCTTTCTTCCAAAGTATACATATTGAGATCTTTAAGTCTTTCCCCATATGCTTTGTGGCATAGCCGATTGACCATTTTGGTATCCACCCTCTGCACCAATTCCATTTTTTTATATCCTTTTGGTCTCCAGAACTGCACACAATGCTCTAAAGTTAGTGACTGTAAGTCTTTGGTGAGACCTATCACCTCCTTTTCCTGCTGATCATTCCTCTCCTTATGCACCCAAGCATCCTTCTGGCTTTCACCATCACCTTTTCTACCTTTCTAGCCACCTTAAGATCATTAGAAACAATCACAGCCAGGTCCCACTCTTCTTTCGTGGACAGAAGCACTTTGCCCCCTATACTGTACTGTTCCCTTGGATTTTTGCAGCCCAAACTTATTTAATTTACTTATTTAACAGGTTTTTTTTTATACCACTCTATCCTTCACTCAGAGCGGTTTACATTAAACAAAAAACTTATATAGACAACAAGGGAGTGTATCGCAGTGTTGACTGCTACATTAAAACAGAGCCGATAACATAGTAGCATACTTATAGAACTTATAAAACTTATAATCAAAACCTATATACAATATAAAGGACAGGTATAGTTAAGTATTAACTCAACTTAGATAACTAATACTGCAGTATGTGTGTTGGCTTTTTCCAGAAGAATGCTAGTATGATGTGGATTGCATTATTTATGTATTGCTTATGTGATGTGACCAAAGTGTTCAATGTAGAGGTGCATCTTTAGCTTTTTGAGTTAGTCCTTGATGTCCGCATTCGTCCTTATGTCTTCTGGCAGGGAGTTCCATAGCACTTGGGCAGAGAGGAAAAGCACTCTAGTGTAGGTGGTCTAGTTGGATTTCTTGTATTCAGGTGGGGTGACGATCATATTCTTGTTGTTAGTTCTCCTGGGGCGGGTGCTGTTTCGATTGGTCAGTTCCTGTAGGATATTTGCGGAGGATTTGTGTAAGATCTTGAAAATTATGAGTAATGTTATGAACTTGTCCTGGGAGTGCATTGGGAGCCAGTGTAATTGGTTAAGTGTAGGGATAACATGCTCTAGTTTGGAGCTACCAGTGAGTATATGGGCATCTGTGTTTTGTGCCAGTTGTAAGGGGTAGATGGAGCATTTGGATAAGCTCTGGTATAACGAGTTGCAGTAATCCAAAATTGGTGGGACAATGGCTTGAAATACAGTGCGAAAGTGATCCTGGCTGAGTAGTGGTTTTATATTCTTGAGGAGTTTCATCTTATAGTAGGCATTTGTAGTGATTTGCTTTATGTGAGGCTGTAGTGTGATGTTTTGGTCTAAGATGACACCAAGATACTTTACTTTTTTGTACCTTTATGATGTGGTGTAAAAGGCAGATTTCTTCTGGGGATGTGAATGATGGGTCTCTAGTGATGAATAATGCTTCTGTTTTGTTGAAGTTTACTGCTAGGTTATTGATGCCTAGCCAGCTGATCATCCAAACAATTGGTAATGGGCAGGAGATCAGGGTTGCTAATATTGATTGGAGTGTAAACCATGATATCCATTAGCATATATCCTGTATTGCATAGGTTTTCAACCCAGCCCTCGGGGAACCCTAGGCCAGTCAGGTTTTCAGGATTCCCACAATGAATATGCATAAAATAGATCAGCATACAATGAAGACAGGACATGCAAATCTTTCTCATGCATATTCATTCTGGGAATCCTGAAAACCTGACTGGCCTAGGGTTCCCCGAGGACTGGGTTGAAAACCCCTGCTGTATAGTATGTTATGGTGCTGGATTATGTGGCAGATGGGTTGTACGTAGATAATGAAGATCATAGAGGAGATCAATGAGCCTTGAGGGATGCCCTGGGTTAGGGTGAAGGGGTAGGATTTGTGCTTGCCGCATTTTACTTGCTGTTGCCTGTTGCTGAAATAGAACTGGAACCATTTTAGTGTTGTGTCATGTAGGCCAATTTCTTGAAGGCGTTGCAGCAAGATACTATGGGATACTATATCGAAAGTAGCTGATATGTCCATAAATATGAGAATGAAACCGGATTTGATGTTGTCAATTCCTCTGATGATGGTGTCCAGAAGTGAAGTTAATAGTGTTTCAACGTTATGGCTTAGTTTAATACCATGCTCATGGGAGTCCAGAGAGGCGTGTTGGTCTAGGTCAGCGATGGCGAACCTATGGCACGCGTGCCAGCTGTGGCACGCGAAGGCCTTGCAGCTGGCACGCAGGAAGGTCCGCAAAAAAAGAAAAAGCTGGCTCTGACTGCTGCCGCGGACGCGGCAAGGGCAGAATGCAGCGTCCTGCGGGGCCCCCTCCGCCCGCTAAGCCCCTCTGCAAGAGCTTTCAGATTCGCGAGGGAGAGCGTCTCCCTCGCGTCTCTGTTAAGCCCGCAGGGGCTAATGGGAAATTTCCCATCAGCCCCTTTAGACGCGAGGGACTGATGGGAAATTTCCCATTAGCCCCTGCGGGGTTAACAGAGACGAGAGGGAGACGCTCTCCCTCGCGAATCTGAAAGCCCTTGCAGAGGGGCTTAGCGGGCGGAGGGGGCCCCGCGGGACATTGCAATCTGCCGCGGCAGCAGCCAGAGCCTGCTTTTTTAAAAAAAAAATTTGCCAGAGGGGGGTTAGGACTGCTAATGGGCTGGGGGGGGGGGTTAGGAAATCTAATGGGCAGGGGGGGGTTAGGAATGCTAATGGGCTAGGGGGGGCGGGCGGGCGGGCGGGCGGGCAGGGGGGGGTTAGGACTGCTAATGGGTGGGCGGGCGGGCGGGTTAGGACTGCTAAAGGGCGGGCGGGCGGGGGTAGGAATGCTAATGGGCTGGGGGGGTTAGGACTGATAATGTGCGGGCGGGCGGGCGGGGGGGGGGGAGGACTACTAATGGGCTGGGGGGGTAGGACTGCTAATGGGCTGTGGGCTGATGGGGGCTGTCTGGAAATGGGGTGATGGGGGTTAGGACTGGTAATGGGTTATAGGTGGGGCTTAAACTGAAAATGGAGTGATGGGGGTTTAGGACTGGAAGTGGGTTGATGGGGGGGGGCTAGGACTGGTATTGGGTTGGGGGGTTGCTAGGACTGGAAATGGGCTGATGGGGGGCTAGGACTGGAAATGGGCTGATGCAGGGACTAGAAGGGAATGGATGCTGGGTGAGGCTGGAACTAGAAGGGAGCTGATGTTGGGGGAGGATTAGAATGGGATGGGGCTGGGAGAGTAAAATGGAGAGGGGAAAAATATTTTGTGTGGGAGGGATAAAAAATCTACAATTGGCCGGGTATTGGGAGAGTAAGTGGGGATTGAGGATGGAGGGGTAAAATTTGAGTGGATGAAATAGGAATGAGGAAAGAGCAAAAGGAGAAAGATTAGTATGTTAAAGCGAATGTAGAGAGAGAGAATGGAAAAAAAAACTAGAAGAGAGAAGAAAGGACAAATGGACAGCAGATGATGGAAGGTTAGCAGAAAACATGAAGAAACCAGAAGAAAGTGGCTGGAGCAATTGCAACTGTGTAACTGAGCTGAGGTATTCTGTTTATGTAATTCCTTTTTGACATTGCCACTTGTTCTCTTTCCCCAGTAGGTCATGTATTGTTATTGTCTGAAATGTATTGGTTTAATATTTGCAGTGTTGCCTTTTGATAGGTATGGTGTGGTGCTTTGTGAGTCCTGGTAGTGCTGTTAGGATACGGCGGGTTTGCTATTGGTTCTAAATGGGCAGTGTTTGTAGTAGTTCCTAATGTGCCTGGCGGTTGGCACTGGATTATAGTAATGTAGAAATCTTTTAGTCTGTCTTTATCCATACACTCATTAAGAGACATGTTTACTAAAAGTTAGTGTATGTTAGCATTATGCAAATATTTATGCAAATTGACGTGCTGGCACTTTGAGGAAATTCTTTGGTTTTGTGCGGCAGTTTGGGCACTCGGGCTCAAAAAGGTTAGCCATCACTGGTCTAGGTGGTCCTGTAACTGCATTTGTACCACTTTTTCAATAATCTTAGCTATGAAAGGTAGACTGTAGCAGTAGGATGTAGGGTTGGATTTGTTCAGTGATGAATTCTTGAGAATCGGACATATGGTAGTGTATACAACAAGGTAATGTCCTTTTTGCATTGAGGCATAGGGACAAAGAGTTTAATGTTAAAATCAGAATGTTAAATTCCTCTGGAATTTTTTTGAATTATTTAAATGAGATAGCTTATGGGGAATTTATACCCAGAAAACCAGTGACTGTGGGTAGCAGTCCCTGGAAGCTGAAGTCAGATATAGTAGGCCTGCTAGTACGGAGCAGATTCATCAGAGCTCTCACGTCAATTGTCTGTGAATCAATTTTTGTAATTTTTTGAAAGAAAAGGCAAACAATGGTACAGGGTCTGGTGGGAGTCTCTAGATACCGCAGGAGTCACGGTAATGGCCACCACAGGTCACGTTGACTCTTTGGCACTTAATGTGCAGACAGGCTTCCCTTCTCCCCTACCTACTACACCAGCATGGTTAGTCCAGAGAGTAGGCCTGAACATGTAGAACTCCAGCCTAATACCTGGTGACGGTCAGTGCTTTGGATTAAGAAGTTTCTCCAGAGGGCCAGCCAACACTGATGTGAGGAATTAATTAGTATCCCTTCAGAGTCCATGTGTGCGGTTTTACTTTTGGACTGTTTGTGCTAGAGATAGCATGAAATTGGATGAAGCGACCCAGAGGCCCTGGGAGGGTGGGTTTAATGCCCAGGCACTGGTATACTGAACATAAGAACATAAGATATGCCATACTGGGTCAGACCAAGGTCCATCAAGCCCAGTATTCTGTTTCCAACAGTGGCCAATCTAGGTCATATGTACCTAGCAGTTTCCCCAAGAGACACAAGTTCCACATTGCTTGTACTGGGTCAAGCATTGATATCTTCGGTCACTTCTTAATAATGGTTTATGGACCTTTCCTCCAGGAACTTGTCCAAACCTTTTTTAAACCCAGCTACACTAACAGCCTTTACTACATCCTCCGGTAACAAATTCCAGAGTTTGATTACACGTTGAGTGAAAAAATATTTTCTTTTATTAGTCTTAAATAGTTTACCCTGTAGCTTCATTGCATGTCCCCTAGTCTTTCTATATTCTGATAACATAAACAATCGATCTACGTTTACCCGTTCCACTCCGTTCATTAATTTATAGACTTCTATCATATCTCCCCTCAGCCGTCTCTTTTCAAGGTTAAAGAGCCCTAACCTTTTTAGCCTTTCTTCATAGGAGTATCCTTCCATCCCCTTTACCATTTTGGTGGCTCTTCTGGATTGAATGTTCATTGTGATCCATGATAACTGTTAACCGGATGCAGCACAGGAATCAGCAAAACTTGAGAGGCAGTCAATTTGCTGTGGTGTGCCGCGACTTCTGCAAGGGC
Organism: Ichthyophis bannanicus; assembly: GCA_033557465.1. Lineage (NCBI taxonomy): Eukaryota > Metazoa > Chordata > Amphibia > Gymnophiona > Ichthyophiidae > Ichthyophis > Ichthyophis bannanicus. The sequence continues at coordinate 556,093,674 of CM066034.1, read as the reverse complement.
CCCGTTGGCTGCCAAACAACATCGCACATGACAAATCCTGGACCTCATGGGTACTGACCCTGAGCCCATCACACATGCAAGAAGGGAAAGGCCCAGGATAGCCAACCACACCCCTTGCACAAAAGGCAGATGGCCCCAGAAATGGAGGGGGCAGAGAGAGCAGTGACAGCAAACATTGCAGCTGCATGCTCACAGAGGTGGCGCTGAAGTGCAGCTGGATGAAGTCTCTTTGAATGGGAAAAGCTGTCAGGCCTAATCACCATGGGTTACTGAAAACTGATAAGGTACCTGCCACCGTTAGCATTTCTTACTTTAAAGGATATCCCATGGGGTATAAAGGCTGGTCCTCGAGAGTTGCAGCTGCTGAAAATGTCTCTGGGGGTTTTTTTTGTTTGCTTGTTGGAAAACTCTCATGGGCCCCCAAGCTTGTCCTCATGGGGGGCCTGGTGTTTTTTCCCCGAGAGGAAAACTTCCCATGGGGGTAGTGAGTCTGGGACCCTTGAGAGTTTGTGCTGTTGAATTAATTCTCATTTGAGGGGAATCCAGAGTATTCTCCTGTCACACAAAAACAACCCATGGGAACCAAGCTGCAGCAGTTGAAGTGATGCTCTTCACACTAGAAAACATCCCGTAGGTACTCCTTTCACAAAAAACAAACCATTCCGTGGGAAAAGAGTCTAGGGCCCCTTGGGATTTGCGGTTGCTGAAGCCATTCTTCTCTCACAGAGAAGCAGCTTATGGGAACCAAGTCTGGTCCCCTTGGGAATTGCAGCTGCTGAAGCAGTATTCTTTTCATAAAGAATATCCCATAGGAATGAAGTTTGGGCCTCTTGGGAGTTGCAACCGTCTGAGTGATTCCTTAGTCACAAGGATTATATTTATTTTTTAAAATAAGAAAATTTAACATGAGAATGACTTGAAAAAAAATAAGAAAAGAGGGGGAGAGCAGATGTTTGGCCAGGCAGATGAAATAGAGAAGAAGCAATAGACAGGCGGGAGGGACTACTTGCACATGCTCAGAGAGAGTTCTTCTGGGCTCTGGGAGAGTGGATCCAACCTAGGCGCCATCAGGATGACATCACCCATGTGTGTGGCTGATTATATCCTGCTTGTTCACAGAAAAAAACATTGTAGGTCTATTAATTCAGTAAGAAAACTATACATGATTTCTAGCCAAATGCCTCCAGAAAGAAATGAGAGCCCCTTTAAACAAATTTCTTGAAAACTGGAACATAAGTCATGATGTTAATATCCTTCCATCTACAATATTGTGTTTCTGGCAGATCAGATTAAACAATCATCTTTCACCTGTGTTAAGCACATGACAAAGGACTGTAGTGGTGAAAAATCTTCTTACCTACCAGGCCCATAAACAGTGCTGTTGCCAAAGCTAGAATTATTGATGGCACTGAGTTCACCTGTTAGAGTAATGGAAAAGCAGAATAAGCAGGTAAGCAAGGTGGTATGCACTTTCTAAAGCCAGAGGGAATGATATAAAGCAGGCATAAAGTTCTAGCTACACAGTTTGAGAATAATTTTATAAGGGACTAATGTGTGCATGACAACTTTCTACATATGTACGTAGGCTATCATAAGATTGCCGCAAGGGTATACATGCGCACAAGCAAGCGTTTATGTGCGATATATGTGTAGTCATTCCTACTGGCAGAAAATAAGTGAAGACAGGATGGAATTGGTGTACATGCCAATTAACGGAGCATGCGTACACAAATTTGCACCTGCCTTGGGGCAGATGTAAATTTATGTAAGAGCATTTGTGTGCTACGGAAGATAAATCTAGCAGCCTATTTTATAAAGTTACCTACACGTACATTGCTTTTATAAAACCGGCATACAATAGGTGATTTTTTTTTTCATTTTCTCTTAGGCGACCTGTTATAAAATTACCCCATTTATTTTTAATTTCAATTTTCATGGTTAAAAAAAATATATATTTTAGTTGAAATATATCAGCCTTCATTTCCTGTCCATCTCAGGCATCTGTATGCCCTTTTGTTGCCAAGAACTTACAAATTCTGTCAACATAGGTGTCCCATAGAAGTGCAGCACAGTGTATGATATCCCTAAACACCAATATCACTTCAGGAATTAAATGATTACTCATAGGGGAATACATATACATACACAATTCCAGCTGCTATGGAGCAGGTGTAATTGCACATGCTTACTTCCCCTGAGGTAATTTTATGAAGACACAGGCACATAAGTCATCTTTATGAAACAGGTTCAATATATGTGTCCCATTATAAAACTTACCCTTCACCTGTGCATATTTTAGCTGTATGTTTTCTTTTATTCATTTTTTTTGGCATGAGGAAGAATGATTTGCTATATAATTGCATTGTTTTAAAATGTGAATTCAGTTTAGAGTATCTTATTATCTTGTTCAAATCAAAAAGTAATGCATTTTGTAAACGGGTGCCAGGCCTTTGCCTAGGGTGCGAAGGCTGGGGTTACCCTGATATCTTCTGTTAGCAGATAATAGTCGTAAGTCGAGTGTTCAAGGCAAAACATAACAAGGAATTTATTCCCCTTCCCAAAGGATTTTTAAGTGCAAAACAAAACTTGGAAAACAAACAACTTCTTCTGAAAGAAAAACTTAGCATAAAGACTCAATGTTGTCTGCAAGGCATAGCGTACAATCCATAGGAGCATATTCGGGTTCACCAGTGCTACACTCCCATTGCATATCCTCACATTCAGTGTGTGTGTGGGGTTTGGCTTCAGACCTTTACTGCTGTCTCTGGAAAAAACCCTCGCTGAGAACTCGGGTATCTCATAAGAACACAGTTCCATACAGTGAGGTTTAAAAGTACCTGTAGCTGTAGTGTTTCTTCCCCGGCTCTCCTTTTGTTCCCTCCAGTTATCAGGAACTCCTTTATAACTTTCTCCTGACACTTCTTGTGTTGAGCAGTGCCCTGGCCCTCTGTTACGAACAGAACTTCTGGCTTTCCTTATTATAGTGCTAGGCTCCCACCTGTATGAATGCTGAAGCCTCTCCTCTGGCAGTGAGGTCTGGGAGACTCCCTGCTCTCTTGGTCCAGGTAGGTTCCTAGCCACAGGGTGTGCCTTCCTTCATTCTGCTGCCCTGGCTTCTCTCTCTGAGCTGCAACCTGGTTTCTCACAGGACCTCCAGCTGCATGTAGTCTGCCTGCTTTTCCAGCCACGTTTCTCTGAGGTTTCTCCTCTGCTGCTTCCTGCTTCCCTGACATGCCAACTGCTTCTCTCTGAGGAATCACGGCACTTCCCTCTCTCTGGGGAATCACAGCACTTCCTTCTCTCTGGGGAATCATAGCACTCCTTTGCTGGAGCTACCCTCCAGCTTTTATCTCTCTGTTCCCTGCAGGCTGGCCCGGCTTTCTTGCCCAGGTGAGTGTAATCAAGCTCTGAGCTTGCTGCTACGTCAGAGCTTGGGTGTGTCAGCTCTGCTCCTCTCTTTCCCTGTTTCTCATGAGCTGTATATGCTGGCTGACTAACAGTTTCAAAGGTAAATTCCTCCTTTCTATCTATTTGCATAGGTTCTGTGTGGGCTTCTATGTCACAATATGCATAATGCCGCTCCAGGCAGGTTACCCCTTTCTGTTTATGAGGATGGAATCAAAGCAAACATATATAACTTCATGGAAAGAGAAGGGTAACCTGCCTGGAGAGGCAGGTACAATCTTAAGCAAAGGCATAAAGGAGGAGTAACCTGAACAGAGCAGCAGATGCAGCTCTATAATAGCCACCTTACTGGGCAGACTAGATGGACCATGCTGGTCTTTATCTGCCGTCATTTACTATGTTAATTAAAGTACACTAAGGGAACATGCATTAAAGTGCAAAACTTAGAACGGGAAGGGAAATAGGCTCATGCTGTTGAGAACATGACAAATATGTTCCCCAGCACTTATAGGTACCCCAGTGTGTTAAACCAGCAATCACAATTAATGTGGGTGCATTTACCATCACCCACTGAGGTGGCAGTAAGTGCACCTGCAGTAACCGCAACACTGACAACTAGTGCATGCTATTCACTCACACACTAACCGCAATGCATACTCACCCCCTGACCCATCTAGTCTCTACCCTATCGCACACTAAGCAGTTAATGGGAGAATATTTACCACTGTAACCATTACCATGGCACACTTAGCACATGGCAAACCCCGCACTAACCATTAGCACACTTCAGTAAACATGCTTCATAATGAAAAGAAGGAAAAGATAATGGATAAAATATTATGCCTTGTCTATTTTAACTGGGAATTGAGTTATGGAAAGTTCTTGCTAGTACTACAGCCTTACAATATACTAACAATTTAAAGATATACATGTCAATTTTACAACAGCCACTAAGCAATAGCTCAACAAATCAATGGTACAAAGTCGCCATGACACTTAGAAATTACAGTTGGCCAGTGGGATTTTGTGCTTTCAAATTTTCTTTTTTGTTCAGCAGTACCACACAGTAAACAATGTGTTCCAACTTTCACACCGCAATTGGCTCTCTATAAGTCTGAGCAGCGAGGTGGAGGAAATTCAGGCTGATCTCATGGTTTCAAGTCTCACGAGCTGCACCAGCTGCCTCCCCCTAGTACCTCTGTTACTGATGATAATATGCATACTGAATACACTACAGGAAATTATGAGCCAAAAACAAAAGTCAAAATAATGCGCCAAAATACTGTAACATATTAATCAAAACAGAATCTGCAGCATTCTGGAAATATAGTCAGATTCTTTAACACCAATTAGTTCTGTCCCCTGGGCCAACATCTTCCTGTTGACCATCTGAACAGTAGTGTTCAGCAATAATGTAACATAAATCTTATGGAAAAAGATTAGCCTATCAAGTTTTTGGGTAGCTGCCAACTGGCCACATGTCGGCACAAATGATCTTGCTAAGTATCCCTCTGAGAATATCAAGAGTGACAAAGAGAAGGTGAAGCAGATAGGTGAACAGGTAGTGTTCTCCTCAATCCTCCCTGTTGAGGGTAAAGGCCGAGGCAGAGAAGCTTGCATCCTAGAAATGAATGCATGGCTGAGTGGATGGTATCAGAGCGTTTTGGTTTCCTGTTATACTTTCGTAAGGCACTGTATAAACTCTAGACCCTGTGTCAGGAGGAGATGGGACTTGGGGTACTTTATTATGAGCCTCAGATGTTGCAGGACGTGGACGGTGCTAGCTGTAATTTGCTGCACCTCAGTGGCCGTGCTTCCTTTTGAGCCAATTGTCCAGGTAGGGGAAGACGAATACCCCCTGGAGGCAGAGGTAAGCGGCCACCACTGCCAGGTACTTGGTGAAGACGATTGGGGGCGGATGCCAGGCCAAAGGTTAGTACCCTGTATTGGTAGTGGCCTCCTCCCACCATTAAGCGCAGGTATTGCCTGTGGGCTGAGGTGAATGAGAATGTGGGTATAAGCATCCTTCAGATCCAAGGATCATAGCCAGTCTCTCTGCTAGAGGTAAGGCAGCAATGTTCCAAGGGAGAGCATCTTGAACGTCTCCCTCAACAGGAACTTGAGGTTTTGCAGGTCCAGGATGAGCCTTAGGGCCCCTGTCCTTTTTGGCACAAGAAAGTACCTGGAGTAGAATCCTTTGCCCCTGAGATGATGGAGTACTGGTTCCACTGCCTTGTCCTCAAGGAGGCCTGCGAATTCTTGTAGTAGAAGATCCCGGTGAAGGGGAGAACTGAGGGGAGGGGCAATCCCGGGAATAAAGAGGGAGGTGTCTGTGCCAGGTGAAGAAGGTAGCCCTCCCTGACCACTTGGAGTGCCCAGGAATCAGTGGTGATGGTTGGCCACCTGTGGGCATACTGAATCAGACATCCCACTGTGGGCTGCTATCCTCCTTGGGGAAGAGAGGCTATGCCCAAGGAGTCAAAAATTCCCTCCAGGTAGGGCTGGGGCTGGAGATCTTTCTACTTACGTGTGCCATACCCCTGTCCCATAGCCTGCTGACCCTGCTGGGGAGCTTGGGAGGCTTGGAAATGGTAGTAGTTTTTGTAAGCAGTCCCTTTTCCTTTTGTAAAAGAGCTTTTTCCTCGAGCACTTCTGTCGGGGAAGGGCAGCACTTTTCTTGGAGAGCCTGGTCCTCATCATGAGTTCGATCTCCAACTTGGCAGCCTTCTCCATCATCGGTTTGCCAAAGAGGTTTTCCCCTTAGCATGGGACATCGACCAATTTGTCCTGAACCGATTGCTCGAGGTCAGAAGACTGTAGCCAGGCTTGGCATTGGGCACCGATGCCCGCCGTGGCTACTCAAGTTGCTGACTCAAAGCTGTCATAGATTGCTTGAGTCATAAACTCGCACTCACAGACAGCTTTGGACAGGTACCTGAACCGCTGCAGGGGTTCCTCGGAGATACCAGCCGAGAACCCGGCGAGTTCCTTTGCTAGGTTCCTCAGGTACATGCCCATGTACAGCTAGTAGGCCTGGATCGAGCCGATGAGCATCGAGCCCTGGTAGAACTTTCTGCCGAGGGCGTCCAAGGTGCGGGCCTCACTACCTGGGGGAACCAAGGAATCCGTCTTCTGGCTTTTCAGCCAATGCATGGCCGACTCTATCACCATCAAGTTATGCCGCAGCTGTGCCTTCTGGAAGCCAGGGATCCGGCGGACCCGATACATCGAGTCGAGTCACTTGCTCACGACAGACACCGACGCTAGTGTTCCCCACATGCAGAGAATGAGCCGTTCCAGGATGGGCGGGGTGGGGCCCGTCAACAATTCCCTCAGTGGAGTCTCGTACTGGAGGATTTCTAAGTCCTCCATGCGAGGGTCCTCCTCCGATTCCAAGGGGTACATCAAAGCCTTCGACATATACTGCACGGTCAAGGAATGCCATGTCCTTGGGCAGGGACCGACACCCAGAGGGGGATGTGTCCAAAGGAGCATCACGGTGGCGATGGGTATCGGGGGATTCCTCATCCTCGGACTCCCATTCCAAGTAATCGGTGGAAGACTCGAGGGGAGGGCAGCCTGAGGGCTCCAGGCCCGAGCCCCTTAATGGCTCCACGGTTGGTGTCATGCACGCTAGCCAGGGAAGATCTCAGTCACATTGAGCGGAACCTGGATTGAGACCTCAGCTGAGGATTGACTTGGGGCCATATGGCCTCGAGGATCGGCTCGACCTCCGGGGATGTCCTCGATGTCAAGGACCTGGTGGTCTGGGTGGAGGAACTGGTTGTGCTGGACATCAATGCCCGCTGCTGGTCCATGAAGACAGGTTGTGCTCCAAGGTCGCCATTGTGGACTCCAGCCCAGATGACTCCGCAGCTCTTGGGGCAGGCACAGAGGAACTCAGGCCTGGCGCCAGTTCCCCCAAAGGGGAGTCCTCAACGAAAATGGCCTCAGGTGACTGAGGCAGATTTCCAGTCAATTCCTTCCGGGCGACCTTAGTAGGCTGCTCCCACTCCGAGCCCTCGAACAAGCAGCATGGACTGCGGGACCAGGCTCGGGACTTATCCGGCCTGTCGGAACAGTCCATGGACACTGCCTTTGAGGGTTTCTTCTTCTTCCTGTGTTCCCTTGAGAGACTGCCTTTCTGAAAATACACAGCGTGAACTGCGATTCACGGGGGTGCCATGGGAGTCCGAGGCTTCATACGGGGCCTTGGCCTTCAGAAGCACCGGGGACTCTGGGAAAGATTTGTTGTGCTGCTGCTGGCGGGTCTTGAGGGCCTTAGTGAGCATCTTTTTAAAAGGACCACAGCCCACGGAATCGTGGTCTGGTCCGAGGCAGCGTAGACCATAATCGTTAGTATCGGTGAGGGTCATGATCTTTGCACACTGATCACACTTTTTAAACCCACTGGTAGCCATGGGTGAAAAAATTACCCTGTCTTCAGGGTGCATCAAGGTGGAGGCATCTGAAAAGGTGACCAGGATGAGGAGATTTTGTGGGAGACAGCACCATTGAAGGGATGTGATAAGTTGAGGTGCGATATGGATCTCATCTCTGACACACCCTTTGCTTACGTCCATTGGGAAGACAGAGTCCACTGCGCTTGATGAAAGTGTAATCTAGCATAGGGGACGACAAGAACCATGGAGGCCATGTGTCCCAATAGCCGTAGCATGACCCGAGCTGTTACATGGTTCTGTACCTTTTTTGCCAACTCGATGAAGCAGGCACAGCGAATGTCTAGGAGCGTTCCGATGAACTCCAATCATTGGGTCGGAGCGAGGTAGGACTTTGGAAAGTTTATGACGAAACCCAGGTGATGGTGTGATGAAGGGAGAGTGTTACCTGATCAGCCAGTCATCCAAGTAAGGAAGGACAAATACCCCCAGGGTACATAGGTAGGCAGCGACGACTGCCATGCATTTTGGGAAGATCCTTGGGGCAGATGCTAAACCATAGGGGAGAACCCGGTATTGATAATGGCTTCCTTGGAACATGAAGTGCATTGTCTCTGCAAGGGATGTATCCGTAAATGCGTATATGCCTCTTTTAGGTCTAGAAAACAGAGCCAATCATATCGCTGGAGATATGGCAGAAGAGTTCCTAAGGAGATCATTTTGAACTTTCCTTGGACCAAGAACTTGTTTAGGTCTCTGACATCTAAGATGGGCCTGAAGCCTCTTGTTTCCTTTGGAATAAGAAAATATGGGGAGTAAAAGCCCACGCTTTCTTGAGGAGGAACTCTTTCTATTGCACCCTGGGACAACAGAGTGGCCAGCTTTTCTTGTAAGAGGGTGCTGTGAAGGGGTTGTATGGGACAATCCCCTATGAAGCAGGTGGGGGTAAGGTTTTCAAGTGAAGCTGATAACTCCTTTGGACAAACTGAAGTGTCCACTGCTCTGATGTAATGAGATGCCACCTGTGGGCATAGTAAAAATAAAGTCTGCCTGAATGTGGAGGGACTGGGGGCCCTCTAGGGGCAGATTGGCAGTGATCTCTAGGAAGGAGTCAAAAAGAAGGTGCAGGCTGTGCCTGTGTAGCTGGTTGAGGTTTAGGAGTTCTGGTTTTTTGGGGTTAGTGAGGGCCCTGCTGCTTCTGCGGAGACTGATAGGCAGCATAAGGTGGGTAAGAAGAACAGTATCTCTTCTTTTTGGGAAAAAAACAATTTCTTGGGAAGGGCCTTTCTTTTGGATGTGTCAGCTGTCTTCCTAGAAAGGCATTTTAGGGTGATATCATCTGTTTCAATCTCCCCTACTTTTTCCCTACAATCCTTGCCAAAAAGGTTTTTACCAGTACATGGGATGTTGGCCTGTTTAACTTGGAGCATTGCTTGAGGTCTGAGGCATATTTCCAGGCCATTCTGCGAGCCCCACTGCAGATTGCTGAAGCTCTGCTGGTGGACTCAAAGACATCAAAAACAGCCCTGGTAAAGAAACTTATTAGTGTTCTGACTATGCCTAATGAGGATCTGGAATGCACCTTGCTTATCCGCTGGAAGCAGTGGGGAGAAACTCTCCAGATCCCTGGTAACATCCTTCAGAAACATGCTCATGTAAAGCATGTAAGAGTTGATTCTGGAGGTTAACATGCACACTTGGAAACTTTTGTCGCCCAAAAGCATCGAGGGTTCTTGATTCTCTGCCAGGAGGTATCGATGAATAGCTGAATAAAGAGCTCCAAAAACCAATCATCGATTCCACCACCATTGAGTGGTGGGGAAGCTGAGATTTTTGGAAACCTAAGCACTCTGACACTCGGTACATGGTATCAAGTCTCTTGCTAACAGGAAGAGTCATGAGTGGGACTTCCCACATGCGGAGCATAAGGTCCTGAAGAATACAATGCACCAGTAAGGTAGCCACCTCTTTGGGCGTGGGAGGATATTAAAGTATCTCCAATTCCTCAGCCCTCGGGTTCTTTTCCGAGGCTACTGTGATGGAGAGTCCCGCTGCCATGTCACAGATGAAATCCTGAAAGGACATATCCTCTGGTGGGGACCGATGCCATTCATGAGGCAGCGAAGGGTCGGAAGGGATGTCAGGAAGTTCCCGGGAATCGGGAAACCCCACATCAGATTCTGAAGAACTTGAATCAGAGTCTGGCAAGAAATCAAATATTCAGGGAACATGGCCTCAACCTCAATGCTTCTTGGAAGTCGACAGTTGATGCCGATACTCCGAGGTATCAGAACTGAGAGGAATGGAAGCCTGAGTCTGTTGGATACCAGGGGCATCAGCAGGTTCCAACTGAGGAATCGGCCTTGGGTGCTCCAACAATGCCGGCTCAGCTGTAGGCTCAATACCGAAGCCTAAACTCCTGAAACTCTCAACATTACTGGTACCGAAGCTGCCAGGAGTGCTGCCAAACTCCTCTCATAAGCCAGCATGCACTGGTCCAGGGAGACGGCAGATGACAGATGTTTGGGTGGAATCATGTACGGGGCTCTAAGGCACCGTCCCAGAACAAGGAACCAGTAGCTTTCCAGAGGTTGATGCCTCTGGAGCCTCCCGAAGCCCCACTTGTGCTTTGGAAGACACTTTCTCCCACCAGGGCTGTTTGGCTGGCCGTTCTGCAACAGAAGCACCTCTTGAGGGAGTCATGATGTTTATGTTGGGACTTTTCTCTGCCATCAGAATCAGCCTTTGATGCCAAAGATTTGGAAACGGCCATAGATTTAGACTTACTTCTGTGTTTGGATTTTGAAGAAGCCTGATACCCATGAGAAGGAGTCAATGCCCTCGATGAAGAGGAAGTCACTAAAACAGAGTCCAAGGAAAACAACACTCCAAACTGTTTGGCTTGGTTCTTGAGGCCTCTTTGTCATTTGTTGGCAAAAAGGACAGAAGTGGGTTCATGGTCAGGACCCAAACATTTTAAACACCAGTCATGTTTGTCAGTAATTGAAATGGTACTGGCACACGTGGTACATATTTTAAAACCACTAACTGGCTTTTCCATGCCTGAAAAAATAGTCTTTGAAGAGAGAATACAAGGCTATGGTGGCCTAGAGAATCACTAGAAAAGAAAAAGAAAATAAAAAGAATGAAATATCAGGACTGGTGACAGTACCAGCGTTGACAGGAAGGCAAAAAGGCATGAAATACCCTGAAGAGCACCAAAAAAATTCAGCGGTGAAAGGTCAGTGCATCCTAGTGGCTCCATGGAAAATGAAGAACTGAGAAGAAAATTTGGGAAGGCAGTAAGGCAGGCACGCAGACACAGAGCAGTGCTCTCAAAGGCTTTCCTATTGGATGCTGGTGAGTGTTCCCATGTGGGCTCCGTTGGGGACGTGACCCATATGTGAAGACTGCATTCCTGCTTATTCCTGGAGATTAGATATTAACACAAGTTAAATCCACAAAAATTACAAAACGGAAGAGATTCTCAATTAAAATATTGAAAATAAAGGTAAATCATGCCACTATTCAAACAATGTTCTATGGTCACCAGCAGCTGGTGAATGCATAAATTCACTGTCTTTGGATTTTAGAAACTTATATAGGTAGTATCAAGCTGAAAATTTGACCAAATGGCCCAATAATATCTTGAAAGAAAGGAGGTGGGTGTAGGGTGGGGACAAGTGGGCCAAGAAATTATTTTGATAGCAGCAATGTTCAGTCACTGTTCGAATAACTTATATATGTGAAGGTAGATTTTAGATAGGACCTGGAGAGGGAATTTAATGTCCAGGTCAGGGAAGATTTCTATAGCATCTTACAAGAGGGCTCTACCAAATGCAGAGACTCTTGCAAAATAAGTGTAGGTCTACATGTTGATGCCTCTCTATGTCCAGAGGGAGCAGCAATTTTAAAAGGCTGCACGTGAGTAAACATAGTGTGTTAAAGTTGCCCACATGTGCATGGGAGCAGCTTTTTAAAATTGCTGCTCCTTGATATGAACGCACCACCTGATCCTTCAGCACCAGTTCCCCTCCCAGTTACCCCCTGACATCCATCCCTCTCTTTGCCCCAATCCACCAGATTCCCCTTCCCAAAGTATCTGATCCCTCCCAGCATCCCTAAACACATATCCAACCTCCCTCCCTGACATAAGCACTGCCCCAAAGACCTCCAGGCAATCCCCTTACTCCATGATCGTCTATCCTGGCTCCTTCTGGGGTTCAATAGTCCCTAGTGTCGAGATGGAACAGAAGTGATCTCCAGTTGCTCCTGCTCCTTTGGCTCAGAATTTCAAAATGATGGCCATGACGCTAAACAATAATCTCATGGTATTACTGCTAAGGGGTCAAGCTGCCAAATGAAGTTTACAAGGTATTGCTCCATCTGCATTATAACATTCGCATCCCCAACACATATGATAGCAGCTAATGTCTTCAGTGTAAATGACTGGAAGTTGTAGAATCGATCAAATCTGTTGATTTGTAAAATGCCCTTATTTGGCAGTCTGATCTCTATCAGTACAAGATTACTAGACTACCCCTTAGTAGTACCGCAAGATTACCACTAGGGGTTCATGGCTGACATTTTGGAACACTGAGCCCAAGGAACAAGTAAACTGGGGATCACTCCTAGAAACCAGGGACCATCAGAGCAGGAGAATCGGGGAATGGGGGGTGGAGGGTCTGTCTAAAAGCCTTAGGGAATGGTATTCTAACTCTGGGAGGGGGCATTGAGTACAAATTTAGGGATGTGGGAAAGGATTGGATGCTTGGAGGGGTGAAGTGTTACCAGCTGTGATAGGGAGGAGTCGGGGGGAGGGTGAATAAATGTATTAATTTAAGTGCCAGCTGAAAATATGTCCCAAATACGGATATCAAAGAATTACAAATAGTTTATCTTGGGTACAGCAAGTAATGCCTCAATGAGTGAACACAATGTTTCAAACCAGATCTTTGTATCATTAACCTTTTAATTAGAATACTAAAAGAATTTCAGAACTATCCAAGAAAGCAATACATTCAAAACTATTCCTATTGAACATTTCAAAACAAGCATAAAATGACTTAAGGACCCAGGTTCTCACACATCACCAGACGTAATAACCTTGCTATCAGTATTCTTTTCATTTGGCTACTAGATCTGCTTTCTGCTTTTCTCCCACCCCGCGTTTTCACTTTATACTACCTAAAGCAATATGACCCGTGGTCAACTTGTATATTTAGTCATCAGCACCACTACATTCACACTCTCATTTTAATTTAAATTAATGAAAACTGATTAGTTCTTGAAAGCTAGTCAGAAATGTATTTCATTCAATTCCAAGATAATACCTAAAACTACTTTATTGAAATTCATTTCTATGGTTCTAAGTGGTCTAAGATTTCTCAGCTGGGAATAATATTTTGTGGCTGTCAAATCCTTTCAAAAGAAAAGAATAGGGCTCAAGTGGCTTAAATGGAGAGTATTCAAAATAATCTCCCAGACAAAAGTAAACTCACCATCAGTAACTGCTTCCTGTCTGGAGAAGGACCCATCAGGGTTATTCTCTATTGGTAATATCACTGACTGTTTTGCTTCATCAATTTCGTCATCTTCTGGGGTGACCAGCTTCATCAGACTCTGGTTACACACATTGGCCACCTCTTTAATGCCTGACAAAGCCATTGTAAGGAATACTTTGATTAGTTTTGGTTCAGTTAGTTCACCTTTGGAGGCAAGAAACTATTTTTATCTTATTTCATTTACCCAAACACAAGGATGCTAAATATTTTAGTTTTGAAAAGAAAATTGAACTATAATAAGTTTATACAGTTTAGGGGGGACAATTTACAGCCAGCCTTTGGCTAGGGCCAGCTGGGTGGATGCTGGGGTGCGCCAAGGGAACACGCCAGACACCACCAACTTCGTTCATTTGACTAATTTGCCAGTGGGCCAGGCAGCGACAATGCTGGGCATGGATCTACTGCAGGAGAGGCAACTCCAGGAAGATAATCTAGCATAATCACTATGATCCACATCCAGCTCTCAATACAATCACTTCCCTTTGTTTCTGTTTTTCTGTTGTTGTTGTTTTATTAAAAACATAGACCCAAGACATCTTAGAACCAGTCAGAAAATGCAATATATGATTTATGTACCCTTAAATTCAAAATGTTCATTCATCAGCTTCATACTGCACTTGCTTCTGCAACAATGCTCTAACCACACAACAAAAATGGCCTGGGCAGGCAAGCAACACATCCATAATGAAAATCCTAAATATCAAATGACACGTGTGTGTCAGCTTCCAAGTCTGTTACACACAACTATATGTGAGAAAACCAATTTTCAAGCCCGCTTATCTGATGAGGATAGTTAGACATATTCTATCCAAATAATTATTGTATGGCAACCATACAGACAAACTATTATATAATGCATACTCTTAACATTGTTCCATCCTATCTTGAAGTGCAAACTATAAAAAGCATGCCACGCAGCAAGCAGAACTGAACTAAAAATTATTTATACCTGAACTGCATAAATGTAGAATAAATTCAAATCCAGTTACTCCTAATTGTACAGTAAATCAATTATGCATTTGCTGACAGCCGAACAAATAATTGGCTTACCCATACATTTTTATAAGTTATATGGATAGCACCAGGCTGCTTAAATTGCTAAATGGCCCAATACCATCTTTATCATCTACTATTTATAAATGTGGCCGGTTAGAGGAAGAGTGAGGGTAGACCAAAATATTACCCATAAAGTGACAATACTTGGTCATCAAACTTGATAATGTATCTGTTTAGTTCAGGCCTGCTGAACAGCAGGCATGAACTAAATGATAGTGCTGGTGTGGTCACTAGCCAATTTGTATATTCAGCACTGCTACCCCTATGGATAGTGGTGCTGAGTATAGGGATTAAATTAAATAGCAGTGCCAGTGGATAATTTAAACAGGTGACCATGCAGGCTCAAACTCTAAACCATATTAAACAATGATAAAGACCCATTGACACAACCAGTCTTGCTAGTTCATCTTTCTCTCTGGTTTTCTAGCACTTTTCATACAGATTTCCAAAACTTAAACCAACATTAGTACCCCTTCTGGCCCACCATGATTCTTACCCGTTTTCTCTCATCCCCATCCCTATAACTATTCTCTACATCTGTCCAAAAAGCACAGTTACTTACCTGTAACAGGTGATCTCTGGGAACAGCAGGAATAAGTCTTCACATATGGGTACGTCGGTACCGACGGAGTCCGCGCGGGAACGCTCCCCAGCATCCAATTAGAACGCTTTTGGGAGCATCCCACCACGCCTGCGTGCTGCCTTCCCGCCTTTCCCAACTGCCTCTCCTCAGTTAAGTTTTAAAGCTGAGACAAAGAGAGAGAGAGAGAGAGAGAGAGAGAGAGAGAGAGAGAGAGAAAACAACTCCTAGGGGAGGTGGGTGGGTTGTGAAGACTTATTCCTGCTGTTCCCAGAGATCACCTGTTACAGGTAAGTAACTGTGCTATCTCCAGGAACAAGCAGGAATGAGTCTTCACATATGGGGACTCCCAAGCTAAGATGCCCGGAGGGAGTCCTAGCATGTTACGAATCTAAGATGAGCCATGCTTTCCCTCAGAACCTCAGGCATCCTGGGGATGGAGGGTAAGAGTTGAAATAAAAAGAGAGACGCTGTGAAACAGCTAGACTAAACCAGGACTTCCGGATGGGAGTCTAGGTGTAGGTGATCAATAATAAGTGAATATTGGAGAGCAATATTCCAATATGGACCTCACCTGGTGGTACTGTAAAGGTTTATTGAGTTTCACATGGATCTGTTAGTAAGAACCAGTAGAAAACCCTCAAGGACTACCTCACTGTGAAGTAGAGGTAATCAAACTGTAGGAGGACAGGTGAAGGTCAGAAACCTCAAGAAGCCCCAGGGAAAAACTGGGGTAGTACAATGAGGAGGACTTCAGCGGAAAACGCAGAAGGCTGTATCAGACAAGGCTTAAAGTCTTTTGGCCCGAGAATAGCACAATCCTAGGACCAAAAGGAGATAAGTTTGACCGAGTTGGTCGGACAAATAGAAAATAGTCCTTGTAGGAGAGAAGGGGTATTGAGACCCCTGTATCCGATGAGAATAAGGACAGTTGTCCGAGGCGTTATAGCCCCTGATTAACTGAAGATCAGTAACATCTTTCCTAATTGATGTCAGTTAGGAAAGATAATGGTACATAGAGAGCTTCAGAGGTACCTAAACCTGAAGGGTTATGGTAAGAAAATGTGTTAATTACCACAGGGAGCGGTTGTATATGTAGAACCCTATAGCATGCTGGCATAGCATTGATAAGGGTAGTGCCCAGCTGTCAGAGTCATATAGGAATACATGTATATATGAACCTAGACAGACAGCTAGATAAGTATCTAGATACATATCTACCTATGATGATATGTCTTAACATATATATATATACACACATATATATATATATATATATATATATATATATATGGAGACATATATAGAGATATACATGGGCTAAACATGCATAGATACATATAGATATAGATATAAAAATATATGCATATAGACATATACATGTCTCCACATATGTAGGTAGAGACATGCCTATATAACTATACCCACATAGGAGTATGTGGACAGAGAAAGGTGCATCTAATAACAAGAAGGGTAATACCTGCTTGAAGAGATGCAGAAACCTTTCTCCCTGGTTATGATTGACAGATTCAGGGGAATGCTCTTTCTGACAAGGAGCAGTCTAGATTCATTTAGGAATTCTAGCCCTTGAATAACCAGGATGGATTACGTGAAAAAAGTGCAGCTGATATCTTCAGTCTGTAGGCGGCAAATCCAGGTCCTTTCAGAACTGTAGTATGGTAGCTGGATAAAAGACGCAATGGAAAAAAGATACCATGTTGACCCGCCTGTGAAGGCAAGATGGGTATCATGCATTCTTCAGCTAAACATGAGCTTCCCATGAGTATTGGGAATGGAAATGAAAACCATATAAGGACGAGCTGCAAGAAAAAGAAAAATATCCCTGGTGAAGGAGTCCAGTGGAGATGTGGACGAAGCCAGGGAATTGAGCAATTCTTTAGGTTTTCACGTGATGTAAGGCATGTGTCCTTTGTTTTAAAAAGGAGACCTTACGGGAGATGGTAAAGGTAGGGAAACCCCTACCAGTCATGAGGGGGCATGACTGGATGAGGCCTTCCTAACCATCTGGGATTATCTGCTAGGAAGATACAAATGCTCTCCAGCAAGGGCCCATAGTGCGGAGCTAGTCTGTAGAGTTGCAGAGAGCATGCTGCAGGTTGGTTAGAAGAAAAAACTGGCTGTTTAAAAGCCAGTAGGTAACTTAAACTATTCTGCCAATGCCAAGGGAATTGGAGATGGCGAGGAATAGAAATGAAGCTGATAGGCCTGTAGTAATAGAGTTTCCAAAAGAAAGGTCGATAACCTGTTTTGGACTTACTACTAAGGCCAGAAAGGATTGCTCATGAAGGACAAACCTTGGTTACTTGATAAATAGAACCAGAGGGTAACCACTAGGAACTGCTGCAGTTGCAGCTATTACCAAGGCAGCAGAAAAGAATGAACAGACATAAGCAGGAGTGGCAAGACTCCCTTATCGACTGATAAGCTGCCTTGAAAAAAGGGAGGGGGACAACTCTGAAAAGGAAAATCCCTTACTGGAATAGGTAGAAACCTACAGGGATTTTAGAAAAACCCGTCCAACTAAATGGTACCACTCTTACAGACGAATGTTTCAGTAAGAGGGTAGGTAAAGACAGAGTTGAAGGAGACTTACTATATGGTAAGTCCCTGGAAAGGTATGATGATACATGCTGGAACAGGAAACTATCCGACTGATAGTTGTTACACTTCTTTTCCTTCCCAGGAGGAAGAGAAAAACTCCTGTTACTTATAAGCATAATCATCCTGAGAGCTCATAGAACAAAAAGAATGGATGTCTGTTGAGAAGAGATCCATGTCTAGAGTTTAGGATAGAAACAGTGTAGATCCTTCTATTAAGAAGAAGCAGACTACAGATTCTAAACCCCAACAGGAGAGTAATATATCAAAAGCCCTGCGGATGCTGGGTTTGCTGAACCTGTTGAGGTTGTGGTTTCCTTAGCCTGGTTGAATGTTTCCCCTGTCTGGGAACATCTGTATGAAAGGTAGAAGATGAATTAAACTTTCTCCCCTTAAGGGAACAAAGTTTGTTAGTAGATTTTCTACAAACTGGGATAGAGGAAGGCATAGACAAGCCTCTGAAAGCTATAGTGTCAGTAGTTAACTGAGCAGCTTGGAGTAAAGCCTCCTTGTTAAAGAGATTCTCTCCAGTACAAGAAGTATTTCCCAGTATATCTTGTACCCATTTGTCCAAGTCTGAAGCTTGGAGCCAGGCTCTACATCGTGCCCCTATGGCTATAGCAGAAGTTCTGCTAACAGACTCAAAAGAGTCCAGGGAAGCATGAGTAAGGAACCTAGAAATATTTTGAGCATGATTGACTAGTATAGAAAAATCTGTTTTTAGGTTCTTGAAGAAAAGGGGTCAAAAGTAGTAAATTCTTTGTGACCTCCTCAAGAGATAAACCCATATAGAAAATATATGAGAGAATTCTTGCTGAAAACATGGATGCCTGGAAGGTTTGGCGTCCAAAGGCATCTAAAGTCTTAGCCTCACGAACTGGCGGATAAGAAGAGTGCTTTTTAGTACTCTTAACACGCCTCATAGCTGATTCTACAACAATAGAATGATGAGGGAGCTGAGGCTTTTGAAAACCTAGAGAAGGGGGCACCATGTATAGAAGATCAGTTGCCCTAGAAGGTGGGGATACCGTTAAAGGAGCTTCCCACGTTCTAAATAGGAGATCCTGCAAGGTCTGATGCAAAGGAAACATAATGACTTCCTTTGGATTGCAGGGGATCTGCAGAGGTTCTGGATCCCCTGGTGCAGGATCCTGACCAGGTATAGAAATGGCAAGTAACTTTGCCATATCAAGCAGGAATGCTTGAAAAGAAATCTCCCCAGAGGGGAGTCCTCTAGAAAGAGGAGTAAGAACTAGATCTGATGAAGAACTAGCTCTAGCACCGACCGGCTCATTCAGATTCTCTAGTATAGAAGATCTGAAGGGGTGGAGCATCAGATTGTCCTTGAAGGATAGTTGTCGGTACCGCTGGAAGCCGGTACCGCAACCCGTCGGTAGCAAATCGTCCATGCTAGGGATCGATTCCAAACTCGGTATGGAAGGAAGCGAGCCGGTTGAAACGAGCATGGGAGGTACCGACACCGATGCCGATGTCGATACTGGTACCGAGAGCGGTACCGTTGTTGATACCAATACATGAAGATCAGTCTGTGATAGCTCTATCGGTACCGAAGTAACCGAGCGTAGCAGACCTTGATCATCGTTAGAATGTCTTCGGTACCGTTTGAAGTCGGTACCGAGATGAGTCGGTACCCAGTCATCCAGACTAGAGATCGATTCCAGACTTGGCATCGAAAGAAGCGAGTCTATCGATGCACATCTGGAGGGTACCGACGTCGATACCAGTACCGGTACCGGAATCGATACTGATACTGGAAGATCGGCCAGCAGCGGCTCAGTCGGCCCCAAAGGAACCGAGAGTGCTAGACTGCGATCTTTGGTGAGGAATGTTTCATCCAACACCATTGCCGATGCCGGGGTATCGGTACCGCCCCAAGCGGATGCCGCCACCGAGCATGGCTCAGGTATGTTCGTAGAGGTGAGAACCCCCGAAACAACCTGAAACCCCATAATTGGCTTGGAGGCCAAAGACTCCCACCGGGGTTTTAATGCCAAGGTGATCTCGAGGGCAACGCCAGAGGCATCTCTATGCTGAGCATGAGATCTACCACTCGAGGCCTGGCTAGTCTTAACAGACTGGTTTTGGGTTACCTGATCCTGTGAAGAAGAAGCGTTGGCTGGTACTGTGAAGTTTAATGGGGACCGCGTATCGAGACATGCTCGATGCTGAAGACTTCTTCTGGATATACCGCTGCAGAAGGAACACTCCAGCGGATGGTGGCCAGGACCCAAACAGGGTAGACACCAATTATGAGTGTCTACAATTAATTTGGTACCACCACAGTTTAAACATTTCTTAGGGTTAGTGGCTGGTAGTTCCATGAAGGAGAGTGAGTAGGCCTAACAGGCTGAAAAAACGTCAGGCACTAACAGGGAAAAAATATTCCTCAGAAAGGAAATTTTGTAGAAAAAAAAAATAAAGAAAGAAACACCGGCGGTACCGGTGGCGTCGGGGAAGGCAGACGTGACCACAAGAAAACAAAAAAATAAAAGAAGAATTTTCTGCGGTGACAGGAGTACGTCCTGCCAGCTCCGCGGAAAAACGAAAACTGAGGAGAGGCAGTTGGGAAAGGCGGGAAGGCAGCACGCAGGCGTGGTGGGATGCTCCCAAAAGCATTCTGATTGGACGCTGGGGAGCGTTCCCGCACGGACTCCATCGGTACCGACGTACCCATATGTGAAGACTCATTCCTGCTTGTTCCTGGAGATTACTGTTTTGCTAATACCACAGTTGAGCTCTCCGTTTTTATTTATTTAGCTCACACCTTTTCAGTAGTAGTTCAAGGCAAGTTACAGTAAGGTACAGTACGAATTTCCCTGTTCCCAGAGGGCTTTCAATTAGAGCTGTGCGCTAAAATTTAGTGCATGGTTTTCTAACATAAGCTTAACGCTGAAAGTTAGTTTGCCGATGCTATAAACAAAAAGCATGCAAATGGTTTATGTGCAAAAACCACGCATTAACTTGGGAGCACATGCACATGGATCTGCGCTAGCATCTGTTGTTTGCCACCATAAAACGGTATGTTATTTTGCATATAGCAGTTTTCTAATATTATTTATGCACAGAATAGCATTTCATCATATTCAGACATCTCCAAAGTGCCACACACATTTCAGCACTTTGGAGCACCTGTGCATAACATCCATGCATAAAACATAGTTACTCATCTGTAACAGGTGATCTCCGGGAACAGCAGGAATTTAATCTTCACATATGGGTGACATCGGTATCGATGGAGCCCGCGCGGGAACGCTCCCCAGGGTCCAATAGGAAAGCTTTTGGGAGTATCCCACTGCGTCTGCGTAGCTGCCTTCTCGTCTTTCCCACTTTCCCTCCTCAGTTGAGTTTGTAGCTGAGATAGAAGGAGAGAAAGAGAAAAAAGGGAAAACGTACATCTCCTAGGGGAGGAGGGTGGGTTGTGAAGACTAAATTCCTGCTGTTCCCAGAGATCACCTGTTACAGGTGAGTAACTACGCTATCACCAGGAACAAGCAGGAATGTAGTCTTCACATATGGGACTCCCTAACTAGAAGATGCCAGAGAAATGACCTTAGAATCGGCTGTAGTTTTTCACAGGTATGCTTGAAGAGGCCATGTATCCTGCAAGGATGTCTGGTATCGAAATCCGGGACGGAGGGTAGGAGTTGCTCTAACTCTGAAAGAGATGCTGGAGAACAGCTTGGCCAAACATGGCATCCCGGCAGGAGTCCTTGTCTAGGCAGTAGTGTGCCGAAGCCCAAGTTGCTGCTTTGCAGATCTCGTCAATAGCTACAGATTGTAGATTTGCCATCGAGGTAGCCATGGCTTGAACATTATGGGCAGTGACATGACCCTAGAGGGAGAGTCCTGCTTTCTCATAAGCAAAGGTGATGCAGTCAGTTGTCCACTTGGAGAGAATACGTTTGGAGACTGGCAACCCAAGGTGACTAGAGTCAAAGGAGATGAAGAGCTGAGAAGCTTTCCAGTGCTTTCAAGTCCTCTGGAGATTAAAAGTCAAGGCACATTTACAATCCAGAGTGTGGAGGGTTGCTTCTGCCCTAGATGAGTGCGGTCTAGGGAAAAACATAAGGAGGGAGACTGACGGATTCAAATGGAAGGGCGAGACCATCTTTGGCATGAAGTGAGGGTGAGTCCTAAGGACTACCTTATCATGGTGGAACCATGTGTAAGGTGGGTTAGCCACGAAGGCTTGGAGCTCACTAATGCGCCTTGCTGAAGTAACAGCAATGAAGACGATGACCTTCTATGTGAGAAACAAGTGATGTAGTGGCTAGAGGTTCAAAGGGCGGCTTGAGAAGTTGTCCTAGAACCACAATGAGATCCCATGCCACTGGTGGTGGCTTAATGGGAGGCTTGGTTAATAGAAGACCCCTCATGAAGCATGCTACTAGCAGCTGAGAAGAGATGGGTTGGCCATTTAAGGGCACGTGAGAGGCCGCAATTGCACTTAGGTGTATTCTTACCAAATTTGTTTTGAGTCCAGAAGAAGATAGGTGGAGGAGATACTCAAGCAGCGCTTCTACCGGAGCTGAAAAGGGATTAAGATTCTTCTGAGAACACCAGAAAGAAAACCTATGTCACTTGAACGCGTAGGACCACCTAAGAGGATGTCCTTAACCTCCTGGGGAAGGTTAGTGCCTTGGAAGGCTATGCCTTCATCAGCCATGCTGTGAGATGGAGAGACTGTGGATTGGGATGGAGCAGCATTGCCTCCTCCTGAGAGAGGATATCTGGAGCAGACCCCAGATCTAAAGGTTGAGCCTGAGACAGATGTAGAAGGAGAGGGCACCACGGTTGATGTGACCAGCGTGGGGCTATGAGTATCATGAAGCCCTTGTCCATCTGGAGTTTGAACAGAGTTTGGAGAATTAGGGGAATGGGAGGAAAGGCATATAGGAAGCCTTGTCCCCAGTGGAGATGAAAAGCATCCACTTGTTGGCTGTCCGGCGCAGGAGTCCTGGTACAGAAGCAAGGGAGCCTGGCATTCTGAGGAGTTGTGAAGAGGTCTATCTCTGGAGTCCCCCAAATCTGAAAAATGTGAAAGACTGTGTCTACATGAAGAGACCCCTCGTGGGGGAGAAGGATTCTACTTAGTTCCTTGCCTACACATTATGCTTGCCCAGGAGATACACCATTTGGAGGTGAATGTGATGATGTATGGCAAAGGACCAAAGATGTAGAGCATCGTGCAGAGAGTCCAAGAACCTGTTCCGCCTTGCTTATTCACGTAGAACACAGCTACTTGATTGTCAGTTTGGACTAGGACTCTGCGGCAACAAAGATGGTCTTGGAACACTTTGAGAGCATTGAGAATGGCTCTGAGCTGCAGCAGATTTATGTGGAGTTGTGACCTGCTGAGACCAAAGGCCTTGAGTGGAGAGAGATCCCAGATGGGCTCCCCAGCCCAATCTGGATGCATCCATCATCAGGGTACATTGATGTGCTGGCATCTGAAAAGGTGACCCTACAAGGAGATTTTCTTGGGATCACCACCACTGGAGAGACAAGATCAGAAGGGTAGACACTTATCTTGTTCCCCAGATGACCTGATGCTTGAGACCACTGGGATGCCAGTGTCCATTGGGCTGTGCACATGTCTAGATGGGCATATGGAACTACATTCACCATTAATGCCATATGACTCAGAAGTGTAGCATTTCTCGAGCAGTAAGATGGTTCCTGAGATATGCTTAGGATGCTAACTGATTGAGTCGAGCATAGCGGAGTTGGGGCAGAAATGCCCACGAATGCTGAGTATATAAGAGGGCCCCTATGAACTCTAGAGTTTGAGAGGGGACGAGTTGGGATTTTGGAAGATTTATGACAAATCCCAAATGTTGTAACACCTGCATGGTGCGTGAGAGAGAAAGTGGCCTCCTGAGAGGTATTTGCTCTTATGAACCAGTCATCTAAGTAAGGGAAGACAAATATCCCTAGAGTCCTTAGAAATATGGCTATCACCGCCATGTATTTTGTGAAGACTCTTGGGGCAGAGGAGAGGCTGAAAGGCAGGACTCTGTATTGATAGTGTCTTCCCTGAAACATGAAGCGCAAGAATTTTTTGTGCTTTGGATGGATAAGAATATAAGTGTCTGCTTTCTTTAGATCTAGAGAACAGAGCCCGTCCGGACTCTAGAAACATAGAAATATGACGACAGAAAAAGACCACATGGCCTATCTAGTCTGTCCTTCCATAACAACTACAACAGTCCCCTTTTTACCTTTAGAGATCCTCTGTGGTTGTCCCATGCTTTTTTGAATTCAGTTACTGTCCTCATCTCTACCACCTCCACTGGGAGACTATTCCACGGATCCACTACTCTTTCCGTAAAGAAATATTTCCGCATATCACTCCTGAATCTATCTCCCTTCACCCTCATCCCATGTCCCCTCGTAGCAGAACTTGCTTTCAATTGAAAGAGGCTCTCTCCCTGAACATTTATGCCACGGAGGTATTTAAACATCTCAATCATATCACCTCTATCCCGCCTTTCCTCTAAGGTGTACATATTAAGATCCTTCAGTCTGTCCTCATATGCTTTATAATGAAGACCACTAATCATTTTAGTAGCTACCCTCTGCACCGACTCCATCCTGTTCACATCCTTTTGAAGGTGCGGTCTCCAGAATTGCACACTATACTCCAAATGAGGTCGCACCAAAGACTTATACAGAGGCATTATTATCTCCTTTTTTCTGCTAGCCATTCCTCTCTGTATGCACCCAAGCATCCTTCTAGCTTTTGCCGTCACCTTTTCTACCTGTTTAGCTACTTTAAGATCATCAGACACAACCACGCCTAGGTCCCGCTCTTCTTTAGTGGACAAAAGTACTTCACCCCCTATACTATATTGCTCCCTTGGGTTGCTGCAGCCCAAATGCATGACCTTACATTTTTTAACATTAAATCCCAGCTGCCAAATTCTAGACCATTCTTCAAGCTTAGCTAGATCCCTCCTCAATTTTATCTACCCCTTCCTGGGTGTCTACTCTATTGCAGATTTTGGTATCATCCGCAAAGAGGCAAACCTTACCTGAAAGCCCTTCCGCTATATCACTAACAAAGATGTTAAAAAGAATTGGACCAAAGATAGGGAAGAAAGGTTCCCAGGAATACCACCTTGAACCTCTCCCGTAAGAGATGCCTGTTTAGTTCCCTGAGGTCCAAAATGGGCCTGTATCACCCCGTTTTCTTTGGGATTAGAAAGTAGGGAGAACAGAAGCCCATTCCCTGCTGGAATGTTGGAACCTCCTCTATTGCACCCTGCAGTAGAAGGGAGGTGACCTCTTGCAGTAACAGAGCAGTGAGAGGGGGATGAGAATGGAAATCTCTTGGTGAAGTCAGGGCGGGGGGGGGGGGAGGGTAGACTTTGTAGACGAAGTCTGTATCCTTCCTACACTATTGTTAATGTCCACTGCTCTGAGGTGATGAGATGCCAGCTGTAGGCATAATGACAGAGTCTGCAGGGGATGTAGATAGGGTCATGATTCTCCAGAAGCAGGGCAGCTATGTTCTCTAGAAAGGAGTCAAAAACCCGGAGCAGTCTGGTTCTGCTGAGGTGGCTGAGACTTGGGAGTCTAAGTCTTTTTTTTGCTGTTCTGGAGGTTGTTTCCACTTCTGAGGGCATGACATTGAACAGCAGGGGTATAAAGAAGGATAGTGCTACTTCTTTTTATTGAAGAAAGCTTTCTTTACTGCTTTCCTTTTAGCTGGGTTGGCAGTAGATCTAGAGAGTCCATTTAGGATGGTGTTCTCAGACTCCAACTGAGAGGCCTTGTCTTGCCAATCCTTGCCAAAAAGGTTTTCCCGTTGCAAGGGATATTACCCAGCTTATCTTGAACCCATTGTTCAAGACCTGATGCTTGGAACCAAGCGATCCTTGTGCACCAATGCAGATGGATGAAGTTCTGCTGACGCACTCAAAACAATCAAAAGTTTCCCTGTTAACAAATTTTGAAACATCCTGAGCATGCTTCACAAGGATGAGATAATCCGCCCGCTTGTCATCGGGGAGAAGAGGGACCATTAACTCCAAATCTTTAGCCACCTCTCTGAGGAACATACCCATAAGGAGTATGTAGGAACTAATCTTGGCCGATAGCATCGAGGCCTGGAAACAACGTCGATCAAAAGCATCGAGGGTTCTCGATTCCCTACCCGGAAGGTTTGAGGAATGCATTTTCACACGTTTGATTCGACAAATTGCCGATTCCACTACCATGGAATGGTGCGGCAATTGTGTCTTTTGAAAACCAGGACACTCTGGTATCCGGTACATGGTATCGAGCCTGTGGGTATGGGGACAAATAGTCAAAGGTGTCTCCCACATATGAAGCATGAGGTCATGAAGTATCAAATGTACAGGGAGCGTAGCCGCCTTTTTTGGAGTGTCAGGTATTGAAGAATTTCCAATTCTTCAGACCTGGACTTTCTCCAATGTTACTGTTATGGAGAGGCCCCTAGCAACATCGCGAATAAAGTCTTGGAAAGGCATGTCCTCTGGTGGGGGCGTCCTTTCCAGAGATCAAATTCTGGGTGGTTTATTGTGAACAAAACTTGTTACATAGAATATAATAACATTATTATTAGAGACAATGCCAATGTCAACGTCAGGTTGGAGACTTTGAACACTGAATTTACATTAGAATTGTTCACAACACATTTACAAATAGCCTTTTACAGATAATCTATTTATAGAGAACGCTTGTATTTACAAAGAGAGCTTATATTCATGGCTAGTTCATAGGAAAAGCATGATTTTGCATTATGGGAAGGGAGGCTTTGAGGTGCTGTTGTTAAGATGGTAATGTCTTACTCTGCTCCGGTCAGGCCCCAAAGTGTTCGAGGAATAGATAAATCTTAATTTCCTTCCGGAATGTTTATAAGTCCTTAATGGATCTTAATTTTTCTGGACGGGAGTTCCAGAGGGTAAGAGCAAAGTATGAAAATGCTCTATTACTTGTAGAGCGATTCATTTTTCAAAAGTCACTAGGGACTATTATGGTACTCTGGGTGCTACAATGACGCATGCAAGGAAACTGAATCAGAAACGATTAGAGGAAGAACAAGATCAACTTTCCCTAAAGCTACAAGAGTTAAAGAGGAAATTCCAGCCTCAAACTAGAATGCTAAAAGCGCCCAAGGATCCATGTTGAATTATGCTGAGAGGATCAAGAAAAGGTGTAAAGAATACATAGTCATTATATCATAAAGATCAAGTGGATCATTTCAACCTGTTTTTATGATCAGGAACCATTGGGGATGAAAGAAAAAGTTGAAGCCACACTGAAAGCACTATCAAAAAATAAAGCACTGGGCACAGATTGCATTCCCACTGAAGTATTACAGCAATCAGATGCCGCTGTTGTCATACCTACAAGGCTCTGCCAGGAAAATATCATCATGGCCAACTGACTGAAAAAGACCTGTGTCCATATCAATACTGATCCCACACACCATCAAGATTCTAATCACGATCATTCAGTGGAGACTACAACCATACCTGGAACCAGACCTGCCTGAAGTACAAGGAGGGTTCAGGAAAAGGCGAGGAACAAAAGACATCGTGGATTTGAGATGGATCCTTGAAAAGACAAAAGAATACCCAGAGGATATTTATGTGTGTCTTATTAACTACAGCAAGGCCTTTGAATGTGTAAATCATGAGAAACTCTGGGCACATTAAGAAGCATGGGTATACCAATACATCTGATAATGCTCATGAGCAACCTTTACATTGATTAAGCAACAATAGCTCAAATGGAACAAAGAGGAACAGAATGGTTTAAAATCAGCAAAGATGTACAACAAGGCTGCATACTTTCCCCATTCTGCTAATTTATATGCAGAACAAATCATCAGAGAAATAGGATGTGTATGAAAACAGCCGAGGTGTAAAGATTTGTGGAAGACTCATCAATAACCTTCGCTATTCTGACGATACCACATTACTGGCTGAAAGTGAAAACATCTGAAAAATCTGCTTATCAAGATAAAGGAACATCTTAAAATGTGCCTGCATCTTAACATAAAGAAGACAAAGATCCTGACAACTGGTAAAATTAATAATTTCATCCTTGATGGAAAAGAAATAGAAATACAACATTGCTCACCTGCTTGGATCAATAATCAAAGAAACGACAAGCATTCAGGAAATCCAATGATGCACTGCTCTTGGCAGAACGGCTATAAATGACTAGATAAGATTCCCAAGTGAAGCGATATATCTCTGCATACAAATATTCGACATGTCTAAGCCATGGTATTTTCAATAACGTCATATGGATGCGAAAGTTGGCAAGTGAAGAAGAAAAACAGGAAGAAAATTGATGCCTACAAAATTATGACGCTGGCAAAGAACATTGTGTATACCATGGACTGCCCGAAGAACAAATCAGTCGGTACTAAAGGAAATCTAACCTAGCTTTCTTTAGAAGCTCAGATGACAAGACATCTGCATATCCGTCCCAGCAGCCCCATTAGAGGGCTGTAGAGGAAAATGCGAGTCAGCCAGGCAAGAGCTGCCACAGCCCCCACATTTGTTCCAGTAGCAAAGGATCGGAAGACTCAACTGCCACAAGGCAGCAGTGATGCAACAAGGCGGTAAGCTCTGCCCACACATGTGCATCTTCGGGTAGGGACCACAGTGCTGATTTAAAACAGTTCCCTGAGGCAGGCAACCGACCTGAGAGTGAGATGTGTGCCAGCCCTTCACCACCTGATCCAGCTTAGGGGCCTTACCAAACCAACCAACTTTAGCCTATAGCGAACACAAGCCATGAGTCAGCGACGGCCCAGCAAGGTGGTAAGCTCCACCCATACATGCGAATCATTGGGTGGCGACCACAGTACTGATTTAAAATAACTCCCCTAGGAGGGAACTGCCTGACAGGCCCATGCCTAAGGGGCCCAGCCAAGTGTCCCTTGGAGTGGACTTCAACTCAAGTGAAGCCTCCTCACTTAAAATCCACAAACCCTTCAATCTAGCACAAAAGCTTATTCAACCTTCACAGCATACTTGAAGACAAGACAAAACAGAATGCAGAATAGAGAATAGCAAACAAGCCTTTTCTGTGCACACAGACCAAAACTCACAAAAAAATCAAACCAAAACAATAAAGCATCTAAACATGCTCAAACTCTACCCAACCTGCTGCACAATACTAGTCATCTTCACCTTAATTGTCCAATTGCAGGCCTGGCTACTCCCTCCAACTCACATCCCAATAATCAGGGGATACAGACGTAATGACCTGGTGAGTCCATTCCACAAAACAGAAAAAGAAATCCACAAAAATTGATTTGCATACAGACCCATTCTCTTCCAACATACACCAAAGAAGAACAACTCAACAATGCTCAGGAACTAAAATGTGTACTCATCACTGCACATTGTGAGAAATAAAATCCCAATAGTAAGCAATTACCTAACAACCCAAGATCTAGACATTGTGGAGGGCATTCCGTGGCACTAATAGTGGGGTTGGACATGTGGGCTGGACACCCAATCCGTGCTCAGATCCTTACCCTGGATTCTGCCACCAGCACTCCCCGCATGTACATAGCATTTGTACAGGGAGCGCTGGATGTGGGTGGGAGGGGGTGATGCTGGGGCAGAACAGGGGAGTGGTCAGCCGGCAGAACGTACAGGGCCTATTCAGGTCAGGCCTCTGTACGCTTCCCGGTATCCCCCAGGATGTCCAGCCTATTCCACCCTGAATATGGAATAAGTTCTGGGGGCATCAGCGATCACTCGCTGCAGCCCTCCGCACCCCATGTCGTCAGCCCAGCTGGGCCCCTGCAGCCATGATCCAGGCCTTTAGGCCTCCTGTGCCACCCAGGCCGTGATATTCCAAGCCATCCGGCGGACAGCTTGTTGCCATGGTGCTAGAACACCACTGCTCCCTCGCCCCAGCAGTGGCGTTCTGGTGAGTGGATGGGCAGCTCCCCATACGTCAACCTCTTTGGCATATGGGGAGCATTCTATATCTATGTCCCCGATAACACCATCGCGGGTATGTCTGGGGCCCTGCAGCGGCAGAATCGGGTATATCCCTGGCATGTCTAGGTCTTGGCCGAGCACTGCGGCCAGAAGTGCGGGGACCTGAATCGGCCTCCACGTGTATAACTGAATCATGATTCTCAGAAAATGACACTGTCCTAATAAACCAGTTAAAACCAGCAAACTACAGCCTCTTTAATTGTCCCAGAAATGACCAAAAAGAGGGAGGAGTAATAATACTGATGAAAAGTAACTTACATTTCAAAAAGATAACATCAGAGAGCATAGAAAGAATAAACATACTCACCATATCAAACAAATCATTAACAATATGCCTAGTACACCAGTCCCCAATACGTGCAATTGAAAAACTATCAGCCACCTTAGAAACAGTGATCAACACCATACAAATGAAAAATCTTATACTACTAGTGGATTTCAACTTTAACTCAGCATGAATACAGCAAGCATATGCATTCTTGGAAGCCATGAATGTACTGGATTACAAACAAATAATAATAAAAAAAAATCCCATGAAAAAGGTACTATGCTAGACCTCATATTTACTATTAACGACATGCTGGAGCAAAACACACTTCCACCACGAACCCAGTACCCATGGTCTGATGGCAGCTTATTCAATTTTCAAGTGCCACACATGGAAACCACAATCAACAAAACACAGAATAATAAACCGACGAATTAGACAGTTCAATAAGCAAACATTCATCATGAAGTACTTTCCCTTTTGAACTCAGAAACAAATGACAGATACACTGATAAATAACTGGAAGAAAATCATAGAGAATGCAGCTTTAATGACACCAAGAGCCAAAATACGAAGAAACAACAAAGGACTGCATAGTACACCAAGGAAATTAAGAAACACCAAAAGACAACTTAGAAGGATTTATTGCAAATAGCGTCACTCAAAACCAATACATGACTGAGACATGTACCGTATTTTCATACAAATAATGTGCCCACGTATGTAACGCACCCACGTATATAACATGCGGAAATGACACCATTCTGTTTGAGACTCTTCGGATAACGCACCCACACATATAACATGCATACGCACGCCATTTTTGCTGCTGACCATGCCGGGAATGAAACACAAGTCCTACACCACAGATTTCAACCTTAAAATTGTTGTGAGAGCAGAAGAAACAAGCAACAGAATGGCAGCAAGACAGTTCGAGATTGGAGAGATGTCCATTTGCGAATGCAGAAAGGAGAAAAAGGAGCTCAAGAATATGAACCCCCAAAAACGCGCACATCATGAACTCAAAGCAAAATGGCTTAAACTGGAGAATGACGAGAGATTGTTTTTTTTCTCGGAGGGAACAAAATCAAGCTGCCGCTACTGTTGCAATTTAGATCAAAGCGAAGCTTCTGGAAAATGAAAGATGAATCACCGATTTCAAAGCAGGTTTCAACTGGATTTCTAGATTCATGAAAAGAAATGGACTTCAGTGAGAATGAGAGCCACTGTAGGCCAGCCACTTCTGGATAACCAGGAGCAAAAGATGAACGACTTCCATGAATTCATCTCCAAAGAAATCTCTGAACATGGTAACTCTGTAGTGGACGTTATAAATATTGATGAGGTTCCAATGTCTTTTGACATACCTGCCACCAGGACCGTAGCTGCTTCAAGTACGAAAACTGTAGCCATGAGATGGCCTGCTTCACTGTAGTCCTTGGATGAACTGCGAGTGGAATGAAATTAAAGCAGATGGTTGTTTTCAAGAGAGTTACTATGCCCCGTGAAAAACTGTCCACAGGTGTTGGTTGTCCACTGCAATAGGAAGGGATGGATGGACTGTGACCTTATAAAAGTATGGGTTGATAAAGTATGGGGGGATTCTTCTCCAAGAAGCCCTTGCTAATTTTCGATGCCATGGCAGCCCACAAAGAAAAAATTGGTCAAAATTATATAAACTCCGCTGGCACCCACATAGCTGTTAATACCTGCCAGTTTTACCTGCACGCTATAGCCGATAGATACAGGGGTTAACCACCCATTCAAGACATTTGTAAGAAGAGAGTGGGATGAATGGATGTATTTATTATTTATTTATTTATTTAACATTTCTTATATACCGCGCTATTTGTCATCAGTGCGGTTTACATTGTAACACTAAAACACCTTGGTCAGGTAATTTGACCTTCGTTTACAGATAACAGGGAAATAACTTGGAGTTAAACCAGGGGAAACTATATACAATCTTGGTAACTATATGTTGGTACATAAGTCGGTTCTATGCAGTCATATAGGATAGGTATGGGGTTGTAAGGGCAAGGGGCGGGAAGGGGGAGGGATAACCAGAGGCTTAAAATGTGTAGTAAAGAGGTGGTGTTTGAGGGCTTTTCTAAACTGTCTCAGGTCCCTAATTGCTCTAATGCAGGGAGGGAGTTTGTTCCAGCATCTGGGGGCAAAGTTGACAAAAGCTCTGTTGATGGATGACTGATTTGTCTTTATGGAATCACTTGGTATGATTAGCATGTCTACTGAGAGAGATCTTCTAGGCCGGTTGTTCTCGGTATGTGTGATCAGATCCGAGATGGCTG
This sequence comes from Ichthyophis bannanicus, assembly GCA_033557465.1. Classification (NCBI taxonomy): domain Eukaryota; kingdom Metazoa; phylum Chordata; class Amphibia; order Gymnophiona; family Ichthyophiidae; genus Ichthyophis; species Ichthyophis bannanicus. The sequence goes on along the minus strand of CM066034.1, from coordinate 556,061,450 downwards.
CAGGAGCTAAGTTGTTGAAGGTCTTGAAGGTAATGAGGAGGGCCTTATATAGGATTCTACAGTTCAACTATGCTAACATAATACTGCATGGCCTTCCAAAGATCACCATCAACCCCCTACAGCTAGCCATGAATGCAGCAGCCCGTGTCCTCTGTGGAGCCGCAAGGAGCGAACATATCTCCCCCATTCTAAAAGAGCTTCATTGGCTTCCAATAAACTGTAGAATCCTATATAAAGCAACCAACCAGCTCTCACGCTGAGATCCTCAACCGCTCATTGAATAAGCCAAGGGAACTATTCGACTTAGTAAAATCCTATACAAAACAACCGTCCCCACCACAACAAGAATCTATTCAGCCCCAAGCTTATGCGAACTATATACAATCAAAAGCAATAAAAATAACTACTGCATCTTATAGAATTGCACTCTTTGCGGATGATATCATCTTATCATTGGCGGATTCAGCTGCTTCCCTTCCCGCTGCTATGCAGCTCTTTGAGGCCTTCTCCCAGGTGTCTGGATTCAAAATTAACTATACTAAATCTGAGATTCTTAATGTGGGGGTCCCGGAGGCGGTCTGTGTGGTATTGAGGGCTACCTACCCCTTTCGTTGGGTGACAGGTGCTCTTCGTTATTTAGGTGTGAACTTGACGGTTGAGAGGGCGGTGCTCTTTAAGGCTAATTATGATCCGCTACTCCAGCAGGTTCGGCGTGACCTGGAGTCCTGGGCCGGCCTGACACTATCCTGGTTTGGGCGTATAGCGGTGGTTAAGATGGTGGTCATCCCGAGGTTTTTGTACCTCTTTCAGGTACTTCCTATCCCACTGTCCCGGGGAATACTGGATGCTTGGCAAACCATGCTCATGACGTTCATATGGCAGTATCGTCGACCGCGTATTGCGCGTCAAATTCATTATATGCGCACATGCTCTGGGGGCATGGGGGCGCCTAAGCTCCATTGGTACTACGCGGCGGTGCAATGTCGTGCCGGGGTGGAGTGGATGTCCCCGGAGAGCCCCAAACGTTGGGTACAATTGGAGATGCATATTGCCGGGGGGGGGGGGCGGGACTGGGAGATCGGCTGTGGCTCTGTCCCAAGCTGCGTGGAGGCTTGCGTTTAGGTAACCCATATATCTTACATATCCTCCGCTGCTGGGACCAATCTTTTCGGACTCGGGGGGCGGACCTGACTCCTTTGGCACCTATAGTGGATAATGCTATGTTCCCTCCTGGGATGACGGACCCGGTTTTTCGGATGTGGGGGCACCAGGGACTTAGTCGTGCTGGTCAATTCTTCGATGAGGGTAAGTTGCGCTCCTTTAGTATGCTTCAGGAGGAATTTGGCCTTCCCGACTGTCATGTTTTTCAATATACGCAAGTGGCCCACTGGGTTCAGGCTCGAAGCGTTCGGTCTCAAGTGGCCCGCGATTTGTCGGATATAGAACGTTTTTGCGAAGCATGTACTACTACGAAAGGTCTTATAGCTGCCTTGTATGCCCATTTGCAGATGCAGCAACCGAACTTACGTAAATATAGAGAGCAATGGAATTCTGACTTGAGTCTTCGTTACTCTGAGCAGCAATGGGAACAGGTAGAGGGCAGGCTCTGGAAAAGTTCGGTGGCGATTAATATCCGCGAAACTAACTACAAGCTTTTGTACAGATGGTATATGACGCCTGAGCGAATCGCACGTGTGTTTCCAGGGGCTTCAGATCTGTGTTGGCGGAGATGTGGACAGAAAGGTACTCTGGTGCATGTCTGGTGGTCTTGTCCTCGCGTCAGAACCTTTTGGAGAGGGATTCAATATCGCTTGAAGCAATTAGTTGGATTGGCCATTCCTTGGGATCCGGACATTTTTCTTTTTGGTGTAAATGTGCCTGGCGCACGGAGTCCTCAACTGGCCTTGATTCGCCATGGTTTGAATGCGGCTCGGCTAGTTGTGGCTACCGCGTGGAAGCAGGTCCTGTTGCCGTCCCTCTCCACCTGGTTGGAGCGGATGTGGGATACGTATACCATGGAACGTGGGGTGGCAGCTGGCAAGTTGCGATTGTCACGTTTTGAGCAAGTGTGGGAAGCCTTTGTCCTACAATATGGTTCATGATTGCTCGAAGGTCCTGTGTATCCCGTGGGAGGGCTGGCCTTGTACCTTCCTGTGAGCTGGACCCCCAGTGTTCCCCCTTTGTCTCATGTGGGCTGGTTGGCTGGTCCGCTCCCTTCTCTTAGCTGGCTCGGAGGTTCGTGGGGGGGAGATCGGGAGGAGTTGGGGGGAGGGAGGGGGACTGGAGGGTGGGGCGTTAGGCAGAGTGTTCTGGGAGTGCTATGTGTTGCTTGATTGGTGCGTTGGGGGGGTGGGGGAAGGGGGGGAACAGAAAACAAAACAAAAAAAAAAGAAAACAAAAAATGGGGGCATTTTGTTGGATTTGTACTTGATGTTTGCAATTTTGGCATTGTTACCTTCTACTATTGTATTCTGCATATAGCTTATGAGTTTTTTGCTCTCGTTGATGTTTAATTTCTGCCTTTCAATAAAAAAAAAAAAAAAAGATATGCGGTAGGATATGGGGAGCCAACGTTGCTCCCTCAAAAAAAAAATAAAATAACCACTGCATCACCACAAGAACCCTCCCAGTCTTCCCACCCGCAGCTCCCAATTACCAAACTTGCTCCACCCTCTGTAAAGACCATAGCTGAAGTAATTGCCTCCATCAACACAACAACCGCCCCAACTGACCCATGTCCAGCGCACTGGATTAGGACTATGCACACAGAACTCAGCCCATTCATAGCCAACATCGTGAAGATGTCATTCGAATCCGGTGTCTTCCCAGATGCTCTCAAACAAACCTCCATTCGTCCACTGCTAAAAAGCAACCAACTGGACCCAATGAGAGAGGACTCTTACAGACCAATTTCTACTATCCCATTACTAGCTAAAATTCTCGAGAAGCTAACCCAGAGACAGATTCAACAGCACATAGACTCCTCTTCCCCATTAGATCCCTGTCAACATGGATTCAGGGAGGCCCATGGTGTGGAAACGCTACTAACAACTCTAACACATTTATCAACGGCATTGATAATACCAAGAAGGGCTTCGCATTAATCTTTCTGGATATAGCGGCTGCGTTTGACTCCGTAGATCACACGTAGCTCCTGAGACGCCTTCACGAGAAAGGAATCCACGATCAAGCATGGGACTGGTGCAAATCCTACCTGGAAGGCAGAAGGCAACAAGTACGCATTGGTAACGCTACATCTGATCCTTTCCAGCAGACTCAAGGGGTGCCCCAAGGCTCCTCCCTGTCTGCGCTGCTGTTCAATATCTATATGCAGCCAATCTGCGACATCGCTCGCTCCTTCGGCATATCCTGCCTCATGTATGCAGACGATGTGCTGTTATTCTCACCCATAACTGTTGCATGCCCAGACTACACAGTGTTAATCAACTGTTTTAATGCAATAACAGATTGGTTACTTACTCAAAACCTCCGTATCAACTTCAAAAAGATGGAAGTCCTAGTAATCACAAGAAATAAATGCTTCTCTCCTCCACCTACCCTAAAAGTCAGAGATGCTGAACTTCCGATCAAACCCAACATTCGCTATCTGGGAGTGATATTAGATCAACATTTGGACTTCAAGGAGCATATAAGACGCACCGTAAAAACAATCTACTTCAAGATTAAAACCCTGCGGCACTTGAGACCTATGCTGGAACCTGATGACTTCCGCACTATCTTCCAAGCGATAGTCACTCCGCACTTTGACTATGCTAACATAATACTGCATGGCCTTCCAAAGATCACCATCAACCCCCTACAGCTAGCCATGAATGCAGCAGCCCTATGTAGTCTGGGATTCACAAAATCACACCATCAGGAAGATTGAAGCAGGCGTGGTTTTCGGAAGTCTGCAAGTGGGTGTCTTCTGCTTAGGGTAAAATAATGGCGCAAACCATCTGCCTTCAGAAAGGCTGGGATTCTCTACCAGCAGAATAAGACGCATTCGGATACCAATGCGGAAGGTGAAGATGCCAATAGCAGTGTCGATGACATCACTTCAGAAATCATAGACGAGCGTCTGCAGTTGGTTCTTAGTTAGAAAAATCCAAGTTATCAATGTCCCTGTTTAATGTACATTACCAAGTTTAAGTTTCAATGTAAACCACTTTGATTGAAATGATAAAGAGTTATATAAAACCAAATAAATAAAATAAATAAATACAATTAATTTCAGCAATGACAGTGAGGAGGGAACAGACTTTGAAGGGTTCGAGGGGTCAGATGATGATGATGTTGATTGGATTGGAATTGGTCTAGTCTAATTTAGTCTCATTTACTCGCATTCAGTCTCACTGAAATTCAGCATTTCAGAAATAAAGAAGTTATAACAAAAAAAAGTTTAAAACAACTCATTTCTTTTCGTGTTTTGTTGATAATTACATATATAACACGCACATGCGTATAATGCACAAGGGAGGTGCAGTTTCTGCAAAGTATAGCGCATGCATTATAGGCGTGAAAATACGGTACATGATTAAACTCCAAAAATACAAAAATTTGACTGACAAATGCAAAAAACGCTACCACACAAAACTAATCATGAATTCACTCAATCAACCACAAGAACTATTTAACACAGGAAATTCCTTAATTAAGATCCCAACCTAAGACAGCACAACTTCTAGCAGAGTTTTTCCAAAGCAAAGTTGCAAATCCAAGCAAAAATCCACAGCCATACCACAATACCTCACATCAGCAGCAGCATTTGACTCAATCCCTCATAACATCCTATTATTGCAACTACAAGCAATTGGAATACAAGGCATAACACTAGAATGGTCCTGCTTATATCTAACAAACCGCCAACTACAGGTGAAAACAAGATCAACCAAAGCAGCTCCATTCTATCAATAGCAAGGTGTCCCACAAAGATCAGCTTTATCCTCTCTCTATATATATATGTATTTCCACAACCTATATGCTCAATTATGCATTCTCACAAGGTTTACTATCACATATATGCAGACAATATTATGCTCTATGCATCCTTCAATACAACAAAACATACACAATAATATAATAACAGACTGCTTCAAGGATATTGCTCACTGGCTAACATCATGGCCTATCAAACTATAAAAAAATGGAAGTATTACACATCACCAGAGATGAAACATTCATCCCACCAACAATGCTATGAATTAATGTAATTGCACTAGAAGTAAAAACTAGAGTTAGATACTTAGAAATAACTAGTCTAGATCAAAGATTAAACCTAAACACACATATCAAGAAAACTATCAAGATAATATACCACAAAATGCGAGCCCTGCAAGACCTATGTCCATTACTTGAACTACATGATTTCCATTCAGTATTTCAGGAGACAGTCCTCCCACACTTTGACTATGGCAACATATACCACAGATTACCAAAATGTACTCTCCATCCTTTACAAATGGCACAATATACAGTAGCCTGTATCATCCAAGGAGCATCAATACATCAATACTGAAACAACTGCACTGGCTCTCAATAACAAGTCAAATTAAACATAAAATCCTGCTAGTGATATTGAAAATCACACATAACTTTATCATCTACATACCTAAACATGCTCTTATACATGACAGAGAACAAGAGGGCAAGAAGACAAAGCATACAGAGTATGCTAATGATACCAATCTAAAGAACAAAAAGCAACTAATATGCTTGCAACCATTCATTCTCTCTTTATGCTCCAGGACTATGGTATGAGCTGCCTGAAAAGACCAGAAACATATCCGAAATTATAGCATTCCACAAGACACTAAAAATCTATTGATTCCTGGAGCACTTTGGATGTATAATAGCATAAATCTCACCCCACAACAGTTAGCTATGCTCAATCCTCTATTGTTAAGAAGTTTGTAAAATAGCAACATTTTCGCTCTCCCTCTTCAGGTTGAAGAACATGAATAACTTGCATATCCTATGTTAACATGTTTTCAGTTCCTTGTTTCATGTTAAACTGTTACTGTTTCTTGTAAACCACTTTGACCTGGAGAAAAGAGGTATAGAAAAATTGGCAAACAAATAAATAAGACTGACTTTCATACTTCGGAGACATCATGCGACAAGAGAGATCATTCGAGAAAGACATCATGCTTGGCAAGATTGAAGATCAATGCAAAAGAGGAAGGCCAGCAATGAGATGGATTGATACAATAACAGCAGCTAGAGATTTTTTATTTTATTTATTTATTTAATGCTTTTATATACCGTGCTTTCTAAAATCAGTGCGGTTTACAGATAACATTTTGTGCAGAGTAGGAAGAGCCTATGAACAGGTAGTACAACTTGGATTGATAACAGGGGAAAGCATATACATGATATATACGGATTATATCACCCCTATCTGCTTGTTTCGATGCTGTTACAGATTGGTTACACTCACAGAAACTAAGAATAAATTTTAAGAAAACAGAGGTCTTCTTCCTCACAAGAAATACAACATTCATACCACCCAGCTCCCTGAAGGTCAGGGATGCGGAGCTCCTAAGCAAGCATACAATTCGGTACCTTGGAGTTACGCTCGACCAACAGGTCAACATGAAGGCCCAGATAAGCAACATGGTCAAGGCAATATTCAGCAAAATTAAGACACTTCGCCACCTGAGACAACTACTAGAACCAGAAGATTATCGGACAGTTTATCAAGCGTGTGATAAGGAAGCTTATCATAGTTCAGGAAGGAGCTATAATAGAGGTGAATTAGCACTGAACAAGCAACCTGTCTTAGCTGGTAGAAATACTAAAACAGAATGTTTTCATAAAAGACAACCAGTCCCAGAATGCACCAGGTTTCAAACAGCTTCTAGAAGAGCTGAAGTGGGGAAACGTGTGTTCAATCAGGAGAGCTATGAGGTAATCCCCAATCACTCATCTCCAAGGGCAGGGCTTGATTCAGCACAGCTGAGCTGTGCTAGGGTGGAGTATCCCTCTAAACAAGTTAAAAGTAAAACATATTCTACACAGAATCAGATGAGGGAGATCAGGAAGCAGCAGCAGCAACAACGTGGAAGGAAGAAGAGAAAGACATCTTGGAGGTCTAAAGAAGGAGCCCACAGCAGTACGTGTGTCAGGAGTCATTCCAGAGGCAAGCATACTCCATTGGACTGGAGGAAGCCAGAGGAGTGGGGTTACAGAGCCAGGAAGTCCCAGACGGCACCTTTGAGGGAGACGGCTGCATATGGAAGGGGCCCTAAGACCAGTGCAAGAAGGTATGTGAAGAGAGACCCAGTGTCCAGGGATCTTGATTGGAAGGCTGGACATAAAAGCTGGACTACATACTGGCCAGGATATCTGGAGAGGAAACCTAACAGCAAAGGAAGCTCAGGTATGAACACTGATCTATGCCCTAGCTCTTCACTTGGAAGACAGCAGGGAAACAAATGTTATCCTGAGAGTGCTCCATTAAGGAATTCCTCTGAGCCAGACCATGATCTTGATTCTATGATAGTTGAAGAAGAAGGAGATATTTTAAATGATCAGAATGAATACACGGATTGCTCTCTGACTAGGCTGCTGTGGTAAAATACTTTCACAAATACAACAACCATCAAAAGGAACTATAACTTGTTCTTTTATCTACCCAGAAAAGTCTGCAAGAAAGCTTTAGGGAAGGATTTGAGCCACGTAGAGAAAGTGAACCAGCAAAGGGGTTTGCAGCTGGCTAATTATTGGTAATTAAGCCATGCACAGTTGCACGTGAGCTCTGAAAGGAAACTACTGTTTGTGTGTGAAAATAGAAGAAAGTTATCCTTGAAAAAAAACAGTTTTTGGTTACTTTTGGGTTTTGTTTTTGCTTTTGGAGCACTGCTAAAAGTTATTAGCAGGAGCCCTCAAAAAGACCTTTTCTGTTTCCCATCAAGGTCTTTATTGTTTGATTGCTTAAGCAGTTCAGTTGTCTTATATCATGATTTGTTTTTCCTAAGTACAATACTGAAGCAAGTGTCCTTTTGTGTTACCAAGTAAATCTGTGTGGGAGAATTAACCCCATGAATAAAATATATTTTTTTCTTTGCTTACACTCGAGCAACACAACTCATTATTTTGTGAACGGCTGATTCTGGTATGAATGGACTACATTCCCCACAATCCTTTGCAAGTCATAATAGTATTTTGCCTTTGCCAAGACTGTGGACATTCACGCCCAGCGCCCCCTTTTACAAGCGTTAGTAATCCCGCACTTTGACTACGCGAATGCCATTCTACACGGCCTTCCAAAAAACACTATAAATCCTCTTCAACTAGCAATGAATGCGGCTGACAGAATTCTGCACGGGGCATCCAGGAGGGAACACATAACCCCAATCCTAAAAAATCTGCATTGGCTCCCAGTCCAATGCAAGATCGCCTTCAAGGTGCTGACGCTGACTTACAAAGCCATTAATAAATGCTCCTCCACCTCACTCATAGATCTCATCCATACTACACCCCTAAACAGAGTAAGGAGATCAACCGCTATCAATACCCTGAGCATCCCGAAGGAAATCACGAAATGCTCACAATCAGCCAGGAACAGAGCATTCGCGCTTTATGCACCGACCCGCTGGAACGCCCTACCTCCTGCTATCCGGGCCATAAGTGACCTCTCCCAATTTAGGAAGGCACTTAAACACCACCTGTTCCTACAGTACTATACAGACCCAGGACACCTTCCACTCTCAGCCACGTCCAGGAGCCCATGTAAACAACCTCCATGTAACAACCACGTAAGACAGAAACCTAGCCCACCAAACACCGATCCCCCTGACAAGTAGTACTACACTCATCCCACCGACAGCACTGAGCCAATATGTAAATAGTTGAACTATTCATGTACATATGTTAATGATTTATTTGTATACAGTTACCCTGTTTGAAACCTGTACATAATCCCCCCCCCCCCCCCCGTTATATTGTAAGTTCAGTGCAGGTCTCCTTCACTGCACAAATATGTTACATGTAAACCGCACTGGTAGTAAAGAGCGTGGTATATAAGAAAAGTTAAATAAATAAATTATATACAATGGGAGGGAGGTCGCTATGTGGTTATAGCAACATGGCTTGTCCAGAGGGCTATATACAAGGATGTGAATTATTTATTGGGTTGACTGTAAGGTAAGGCCAGGTGCGGATGTGTTGTTGGCTTGGGCATAGTGTAGGAGAAAGAGGTGGTGCTTTAGTGCCTTTCTAAATTGGGCAAGGTCGGTGATCGTGTGGATGGTCACTGGGAGCTTGTTCCAGCAGGTAGGTGTGTAGAACCTAAACGCTCTGTTTCTTGTGGCGTTAGTGCATTTTGTTACTTCACTGGGGGTTACTAGAGTGTTGGTGGTGGAGGATCTTCTTGTTCTAGATGCAGGTGTGGGGAGGATAAGGTTTGTCAAGGAGCTGGCAGTTCTTTTGTTAATGGCCTTGAAAGTTAAGAGAGCAACTTTGTATATGATCCGGCAGTAAATTGGTAACCAGTGCAGATCCTTTAGGATTGGAGTGGAGTGATGTGCTCCCTTCTGGAGGCCCCGTGTAGGAAACGGGCGGCAGCATTCATCGCTAGCTGTAGTGGGTTAAGTGTGTTCTTGGGGAGTCCCTGAAGGATTACATTGGGGTAGTCAAAGTGAGGGGTTACTAGTGCCTGGAAAACTGTTCGGAAGTCCTCTGGTTGCAGCAAGGGTCGGAGATGTCGAATTGTCCTCATCTTATGGTAGACCTTCTTTACAGTATTGCCTATGTGTGCTTTCATATCGAGGTGCTGGTCCAGCATGACTCCTAGGTAGCGGATGGTGGGATGGCTCAGGAGTTCGGCGTCTCTTGTCTTCAGTGTTGCCGGAGGGGAGAAGCTTTGATTTCTCGTGATGAACAGCACTTCTCTCTTGCTGAAGTTTATCCTGAGACTCTGTGGGTGAAGCCAATCCGTGACGGCGTCAAAGCATTTCACTAGTGGAGAGAAGTTGGGTTGATTGATGGTGAATGGGGTGAAGAGTAGTACATCATCTGCATAAATCAGGCAGGGTATGTTGAAGGAGCGGATGATTGCACATATGGGCTGCATGTATATGTTGAATAGTAGCGAGGAGCCTTGGGGGACTCCATGTTTTTGTTGAAAAGGCTCGGAGGTTGCAGAGCCTGTCCGAACCTGCTGCCATCTATCTGTTAGGTACGGCTTGCACCAACTCCAGGGCTGAGCCCTGGATTCCCTTTTCATGGAGACGTATTAGGAGCTGTTCGTGGCTGACTGAGTCGAAAGCTGCGGAGATGTCTAGGAAGATCAGGGCATATCCTTGTCTGTAGTTGTTAATCCCTGTGATTAATGTGTTAAAGAGCGTGGCAAGAAGCATTTTGATGCCATGTTCTTCCCTAAAATCATGTTGGCATGGATCAAGAGGGGCCGTGGAGTCGATGTGTTCTTGGATTTGCCATTGAACTATCTTCTAAATAATCTTGGCTAGAAGCGGGATGCTTGAGATTGGTCAATAGGATTCAACCTTCTGGGGGTTCAGCTTGTTGTTCTTCAGAAGGGGCCTGATCGACGTCTGTTTGAGGCATGCTGGGAACGTTCCTGTGGAGAAGTACCTCTCCATGATCCTGGCTAGGGCTGAACTGAGTTCTTTGTGCAAGGATCTTATCCAATGTGTTGGGCAGCGGTCGTTTGGAGCTGTGGTGGCGTTGATAGTTGCGATGATGTCCTCGATGCCACATTATCAACAATTAGAAGCCACACTATCAACAATTAGCTACCTGACTGAAAACTGAACACAGTTTAGAACAACTATTCAGAGGGTTGCCTTGAATCGGCACCAATTCAATACTTAACAACCACCACCATTACCTCTGGAAAATAAACCGGTAATGAAGTCTAGACTAGATTTCTTTTTTACTGAAACATGAGACTGAAAATCACCACCACATCCATAAATATTCCTCGAGTTTATGACTGAGAGACAAATAATTAATCCTATATACAGACTTCAAGTTCTTTGGTATCTATTCATCAGACACTTCATTTTATTATCATTCCACTTAAAAGGGAAATCATTTTCGAAGACCCAATTTAGTTTCATCCTTGAAAACTAAGGGGGGAGAGGGAATATTCAGCAGTGGCAACTAGCTGTTCTAATGCAGCTAGCCGCCGCCACTGAAACTTTAATCAGGATATTCAATGCCAGGGTTATAGCCGGCCCTGGCATTGAATATCTGGGTTGTCTGGATTGGCAGGAAGCTAACCAGGCAGCAGCGATATTCAGCCACTGCCCAGTTAGCTTCCACAGCAAAAGTTAGGCCAGCTTTTAATGTGCCAAACTTTCACTACATTGCCATAACTGGGCAGTGACACAATCACCGCGGCCCATTATGGCTGGGTGCTGCCCCCAGAACACCCTGATGCTAACCAGTCAGCATAGGAGCGTGCACTGGGAGATAGAGAGTAGCACGGTTAGCAGGTCTGCTAACCGTGTTAATCCCTTTGGATATCGGGCCCTAAGAATAAATTTTATAAAAAGGGTGCATAAGTGGAAAAGGTAGTTACTCACCTGTAGCAGGCATTCTCCATGGACAGCAAGAGAAAGTCCTCACGGGGGGCGGAGCCTGGTTTCTGGTCAAGATGGACGTGTAAGAGCTGTGCTCCAGAGGGCAATAGACAATAATCCTGACTTTGGCGATCTTTAATCAAAGAGTTCCTACCTACGTTGATACCATTCGATCCCGGATATGTCTGGCCCCAAACAGACGCGGCTGGATTACCAAGTATCCCAAAATGCTAGTGCAAAGAGAACCAAGATGGAACCTCCCTCACCTCACAAGATGGCGGTCATCCGAGATTGTCCTGAGACCTCACAGGAGATCCTGGCTGAGATTCGGGCAGTCAAAGACTTGGTCAAAGCTAATGGAGAATCGCTATGTGCAATGTAGGAAGATATCAACGCTTTGCAAACTTCTTTGGTCAAATACGGCTCGTTTGGGGAAGGTGGAGAATGTGGGGCTTCACATGGAGAAAGGCTCGAGGCCGTTGAGAAGCAGGTCAAATTGATACGTTCATTACAAAGAGAGGTGGAAGACGGTAATAATCGCTCTCGGCGTAATAACATAAGAATACTAGGAGTTCCTGAGGAGCAGAGGGCCTTGACTTGGTGACCTTTATGCAGGCCATGATTCCAGGCATGTTAAAATTGCAGTTTGCTATGCCGTTCGAGATCGAGCATGCCCATAGAGTGCCTACTCAGTCCGTGGTCATGGGCAAGAGTCCACACCCAATCATCTTGAAAGTTTTACATTTTCAGCAAGTATTGCAAATAATGGGAGCAGCCAGAGCACTTTCAACTTTGGAATATCAAGGACATAAACTTCTGTTCATCCCGGACTTCGTGAAAGCGACAGTGGATCAGAGAAAACGTTTTCTGGTGCTGCGTCCATGCTTGATGCAACTGCAGGCCCGTTTTGGACTGCTATATTCTGCCTGCATGAGAGTCCTGCTGCATAACCAGACCAAGACTTTTGATGATCCCGGGGAGTTATATGCATTTCTGGAGGATAAGGAGTCGGCGGCAATGCAGTGAAAGTCATTTAGCAACTTTTATTTGCTACAGTTCTATGGCACTTGCTATCATGGGCGTTTGACTGGTCTGAGGTCATGTAAAGGAGACTTATGCACTCAGGAACGACATTTAATTATGTAACATTGCTATATACTGGGACATCCATTCTGTATTGTGTGAAGGAGCTCCAGGGTACTATCCTGGTTGAGATGTTTCTTTTGTTTTCTCTCTCTCTCTTCTTTTACAGAGCGCGATATTTTGAGTGACATAGAAGTGCAGAAGTATTAGGTCTTTTTGCCCTCTGTGTCTGTCTTGTCCTGGTGGGCTCACCCGCTACATTTTTGTGTGTTATATAGCCCCCCTGGGTTTAGGTGGTTTTGGGGAGATGTTTTTTCAGAATTAGGTGTTCTTATTATGAGTGATCATATGATGGAGCTGGGGCTAAAATGTGCTTTTTTTGTTGGGTTTTCTTCTTTGGGCTATAGGGGCAGTTAACACTTTGAGGGCGCTTAAGAAGTTGTTCTACAATGTAAAACTAAATGCTACAATTTGGTATGTTTCTGCAACATTTGACTGTTAATCGGAGCTATATTGTCAGTATGCTTTCCTTTAAGATCATTTAACTGAATGTTAAGGGCATTAATAAGTCCATTAAGAGGAAAAGTTTCCTTGGTATAGTAGGAAAGAAAGTGCTGACATCTTACTGCTGTAGGAGACCCACTTGAATGTAGAGGAGTCGTTGAGACTAGACAGAAAGCCATACTCTTTAGGGGCTTCTCAGCTGCCCATCGTAAGAACAATGGGGTAGCCATCTTAGTGAGGAAAGTTCTATCCCTTATAGTTTTACAAATATCACATATTGATTTTTCCTAGTTTCCAAGGGACTTTGTTCTAGAACTAGTGAGTCTACTATTCATGCGGCTCACATTTCTGTTCATTCTGCAATCTCATTTACCCTATTTGACTCAATGAGCTTTCAATAATATAATAGCAAAGTGGTCGCCAGTCTGTTTTCTTGGTGGGGTCATCTTAAAGCTATGAATATGACTATCACTCCTAAAGTGAATTGTATGGTCAAAATGTTACCAGTTCTCCTTACAGGGAGAGTCTAACGTCAAACTGAAAGGATTCTAGTTCAGTTTCTATGGGAAAATAACTGCCTAGAATTGCTCTCAGGAAACTTAAATCTTAAAAAGAGGAAGGGGGGGGGGTGTGATTTTCTCTGATTTTCAGGCCTAGTACTGTGATTTTTTACTAAAACAAGGTCCGCGATGGGTGGAGGGGGCCGTAGGTTTACGCTCAATATGGCTTGAACTAGAAGAGAGGTTAAAGTAATCCTTTCCCCTAGAACCTTCTTCCTGGCATGGTGTCTGTTGGGAGGTTAAAGTCTCATAGGGTATATTGGATACTCAGAAGGCCTTTCAAAAAATTAGTAAATGCAACTCCTAAGGAGGATTGCATGTTGAAAGGTAGCTAAATGGGATCAGACAGCTGGGAATCAGTGTTAGTCTCATCGAGGAGATGTCGGCACTTTGAGACATGTGGTGTATGATTGTCCTAACATTCAGTCTTATTGGGTTTCAATATAGAACCGTATTAAAGAAGTGCTGGGATTTTGGGCCAATCTCTCCTGGTCTGGAGTCGTTTTTCAATCAAAAATTGGCATCTCACCGTTACAGCGGGATTGTCAGTTTTAATTAACTTCATGTTGGAAGTGGCCCTATTTTTCGTTATTTCTAACTAGAACACATACAGCAGAGCTTGGTTGATGCGAATGGTGGAACACTTGTGCTTATGGTACATATATGTGCAAACACCATGGTGTGGTAGTTCCCTTGCACCTTCCTCTTTTCTTAAGTGGAAACTACTACAGAATTACATCTCTAAAGTACAGTATGAGATAACATAAGGGGTAATTAGACAAATCTCCTCACTTCCTTTGTAGTGGAGTGGTTGCTCTTCTATTGCCCTTGTAGGCCTAGCAGCTTGCAAATGTTTTGTGTTTCTTTATATAGCACCTGATGATCACATGATGATGGGAGGGACAGGGTGGGGTGAGCTATGTTTAGCCTTTTCTTTTCTCATGTTAAAGAAAAGAATTGTGTATTTTGATTTACTGCAATTTGGTTTTCTCTTTTGTTTGTATTTTGTTGGGAACTATAAATAAAGAAAATAAAAAATAAAAAAAAAGAGAAAGTTCTCACGTATAGGGGATGTCATTCGACTGAGCCTCTGTGGAGGAGATTCCCATCCCCTTCTAGAAGCTTTTGGATGCTCCACCATGGCACCATGTTAGCCTCAATCTATTCAAAACAGTTGAAAAGAGTTCAATTTCTAGGGGAGCTGGGAGGGTTGTGAGGACTTTTCCTGCTGTCCACAGAGAATACCTGCTACCTTTTCTCTATGGACAAGCAGGAAAATAAAAAGGTCTCAAGTATGTGAATCCCTAGCTACAGGCTACCTTGAACAACAATGGGGATAATAACCTGTCCAACCGGGAGAAACAAAACAATTGTTTTTGGTGAGAACGGGTCCTTTATGTATATTATATTCATTTTTATTGAGAGATAGCATGAACAGAAAAAAATGGGCCTACGGGAGATGGAGTTGAGTTCTACTCTCCCGAACAGATTTCGAAGTACTGACTGGCCGAAATTGCTATCGCATTGGGAATCCTCATCCAAACAGAAGTAAGACATGAAGATGTGGACTGTAAGTCATGTTGGAGCTTTGTTAATCTTTTCCATGGGGACCAAGCACAAGTGAGGCATCGATGCAGCCATGGATCTGATACTGTGAGCTATGACATGACCCTGAAGACTTAGGCCTGCCTGGGCACAAATGAAAGAGATGCATTCTGTGAGCCAAATTTATAAAGTGTGTTTAGAGATGGCAACTCCTAGCTTGCTGGGGTCAAAAGAAACAAAAAGCTGGATGAGCTTTCTATGGGCTTTCGTCTACTCCAAGTAGAAAGCTAAGGCTTGCTTTTAGTCCAATATGTGTAACGTAGTTTCCCCTTTGTGAGAATGGTGATTTGGGAAGAATACTGGAAGGATGATTAACTGATAAATTCTGTAACCACATTTGGCAGAAAGTCCATTCTCAGATTTTACTCTTTTTTTTCTTCAGTCTGTTTGGAAGTTTAAACAACTTTGTTGCTGATGAAATTTCAAAGCGTACATCTATATACAGACTTTAATTAGAGATCTAATGCACTACTGAGGCATTGCATCAACACCATATTAAACTGGATATATAAAATAAAAGCTCGATTCATAGAGGAGGATGTCCAGGCTGTCCAGATGTCACCGAGGAAGATGGGCCCGTTAGGACCCAATTCTGGACCACGGGAACTAAACGTTCCCACGGTACACAGAATCGGGCCCCGTGGACGGCCCAGCATGCCCCTGCCTGCCTGCGGGGACATCCTCCCGCAGGCACCCCCGACTCCAGCGGCTTAGGCCCCCCTCTTACCCACCGCCTGACCCATGGCTGGCCAGCTGGGGCCTGGATTATACGCACCTGGCCCTGATCGCTGGATTAGTGCTGCTTATTCCACCTTCAAGATGGAATAAGCAGTATGTCCCCTTTGACCTGGCAGGATGTACCGCGCCATGACTGAAATCAGCTCTGTACGTCCTGCCTGCCCGGCCCACCTGCACTCTGCTCAGATCCCGCCCATGCCGGCTTGCCCCATCCAACTGCTCAGGAAGTGCGGGGAGAGCAGGCGGGGGAATAAGGTCCCTATGGCTTGTGGGGCTGCACTTCCCACAGGGATGTGCAGCCCCCGCAATCTGCATCTCCGAATCAGGCCCTAAGTTAATGCCAGAATAAGAGCATCTAGAAAAATAGACTTGCAACTGCCTTAAATGTTACAGCATGTTTAAAGCACTCTAGTTCATTAGTAATTAATTCAAAATGCAGAAGACCAGTTAATGCTTGCATTTATTTGCAAAGCAAAATTGTATCACTAATAAATAACGTCTTTTAGAACTCTAGAAGTTGGACATGTTACAAAAAAAAAATACATTTCTTCATGCCCTAGTTAATAAATTTGGAGAGGAGGGTAAAAGTAACTCTAGGTTGCACTACTTGCAGAATTCTTTTTAAGGGGCAGATCCCCTCACAGGTCATGAGTCTACACCACCTAGAGCTTCCAGTCTCAATGTACCAAGTAACTTGCTCTGTACATAAGTTCATTCAACTAATTTCTCAACCCTCCTCACTCCTTTCATATCATGCATTCCTCCTAGCTTATTAACATTATGATATTACTTCATTCTCTGTAAGGTATCTCTTTGTTATGTTAATACTGTTTAAGCGTTACATGTAAATTTTACACTTCTAAAGTTATATTGTTTGTAAGTGCCCAGTTCTCTAGAGTAAACCGTCTTGACTGGTAGAAAGACTGTATATAAAAAAAGGACGTTAAATAAAGTACAGTTACTCACCTGTAACAGGTGATTTCTGGGAACAGCAGGAATTTAGTTTTCACATATGGTTGACATCGGTACCGGTGGAGCCCGCGTGGGAATAATCCCCAGCGTCCAATTGGAAAGCCTTTGGGAGCAATCCACTGCTTCTACATCGCTGCCTTCCCAAATCCCTCTCTTCAGTTGAGTTTGTAGCTGAGAAAAAGGAGAGTAAGAGAGAAAACCCTACAATTCCTAGGGGTGGAGGGTGGTTTGTGAAGACTAAATTCCTGCTGTTCCTGGAGATCACCTGTTACAGGTGAGTAACTATGCTATCTCCAGGAACAAGCAAGAGCATGGTCTTCACATATGGGACTCCCTAGCTCCCAGATGCCAGATGAAGTGACTTCAAAACTGGTAGAGGTTTGCCTCAGGACAAGCATGATGAGGTCATGGATCCCGCATGGATCTCTGGTATCTTCAAAGTCCGGGACGGAGGGTAGGAGTTGCATTTAAATCTGAAAGAGGTGCTGGAGAACAGCCTGACCAAACATGGCATCCCGACGAGAGTCCTTGTCCAGACAATAATGGGCAGCAAAGGTATGGACAGAAGACCAAGTTGCTGTTTTGCAAATTTTGTCGATGGCTACTGAGCATATGTTTGCCATCAAGGTGGCCATGGCACGAACAGTGTGAGCAGTAACATGCCCTTCCAGGGAGAGTCCTGCTTTGTCATAGGAAAATGAAATGCAGTCCGCTATCCATCTTGAGAGAATGCACTTAGAGACTGGTAATCCCAGGTGACTGGGGTCAAAAGAGATGAACAACTGCAAGGCTTTACGATGACTCAAAGTCCTTTGGAGATAAAAAGCCAACGCAAGCTTGCAGTCAAGAGTGTGTAGGGTTGCTTCAGCTCTAGAAGCATGAAGCTTAGGAAAGAAAACTGGAAGGTAAATTAACTGGTTTAGATGGAAGGAAGACACCACCTTTGGCATAAAGTGTGGCTAGTCCGAAGGACAACTCTGCCATGGTGGAAGCGGGTATAGGGAGGATCTGCCACAAAAAGCCTGAAGCTCACTAATGCGTCTAGATGAAGTGAGGGCAATTAGGAAGATCACCTTCCATGAGAGGAACTTAAATGAAGTCGTGGCTAATGGTTCAAAGGGTGGCTTGAGGAGTTGTGCTTGAACAACATTGAGGTCCCAAGCTACCGGGGATGGCTTAATGGGAGGTTTGGACAGCAAGAGACCTCGCATGAAATGCACCACTAGCGGTTGTGAAGAGATGGGCTGTCCATCAAGCAGATGAGAGGCCACAATGGCACTGAGGTGGAGTCACACTGAATTTGTCTTTAGACCTGTTGATGACAGGTGGAGGAGAAACTGAAGGATGGACTCCACTGGAGCAGAAAAAAGATTGAGATCCTTCTGGGAACACCAGACTGAAAATCTACGCCACTTAAAAGCGTATGAATGTTTGTTGGAGGGCTTTCTAGAAGCTAAGATGATCTCCTTAACCTCTTGAGAAAGGTCAAAGCCCTGTAAGGCTATGCTCTCAGCAGCCAAACTGTGAGGCGGAGCGACGGTGGATTGGGATGGAGTAGTGAACGGTTGTCCTGAGAGAGAAGATCCAGCACGTATCCCAATCGGAGGGGATGAGTGAGTCAGATGTAGTAGCAGCGGGAACCCATGGTTGCTGCAGCCAGTGAGGGGCTATGAGAATCATAGAGCCCCTGTCAGACTGAAGCTTGAAAAGCATCTTGGGAATAAGGATATGGGAGGGAACATATAAAGCAGACCCTGACCCCAGTGCAGGTGGAAGACATCCACCTGTTGGTTGGGAGATGTGGGTGTCCTTGTGCAGAAACGAGGAAGCTTGGCAACCTGCGGAGTCGCAAACAAATCTATGTCTGGAGTTCCCAGGTCTGGAAGATGTAGGATACTGTGTCCAGATGGAGAGACCATTTGTGGGGAAGAAGGATGCAACTCAGTCTGTCTGCTAAAACATTGGATTCTCCTGGTAGGTACACCGTTTGAAGGTGTATCTGATGCGCAATGGCAAAAGACCAGAGATGGATCGCCTCCTCGCAGAGGGCCCAAGAGTCTGTTCCCACCTGCTTGTTCACATAGAACATAGCAACCTGAAGGTCAGTCCTGACAAGGACCTGTTGCGCTGCAAGGTGGTGGAACACCCAGAGGGCAATGAAAATAGCTCAAAGTTCCAGGAGATTAATCTGGAGTTGTGACTCTTGCACCATCCAAAGTCCCTATGTAGTCAGGTTGCCAAATGGCTCCCCAACCCCGCTTAGAGGCATCTGTCATCAGGGTGCATTGACGTGGAGGCATCTGAAGGTGACCCTACAAGCAGATTTTCTGGAACGCACCACTACTGAAGGGATGTGGTTAAGCGGGCAGTGACTTGGATCCTGTCCCTGAGACGGCCTGAGGCCTGCTTCCACTGGGAAGCCAGAGTCCACTGGGCTAACCGCATATGTAGCCAGGCATGTGAGATGACATGCATTGTAGAAGCCATGTGCCCAAGGAGTTGCAGCATCTCTCAGGCGGTCAGATGGTCTCTTAGGAGCATCTGGGATGCTAGTTCTACTAGACGAGTAAAAAAGAGCTGGTGCTGAAATGCCCTCGACTGCTGGGTGTCTAGTAGGACTCCGATGAACTCTAGCCTTTGATATGGAGTGAGATGGGATTTTGGGAAATTTATGCCAAATCCCAAGTGTTGTAGTACTGTTATGGTATGATGCAAGGACAGCAACATCTCTTGGGAGGTGTCTGCCTTTATTAGCCAGTTGGCTAAGTAGGGGGAGGACAAATATCCCCAGAGTTCTTAGATATGTGGCAAAGACTGCCATACGCTTTGTGAAGACTCTTGGGGCAGAGGCGAGATGGAAAGAAAGGACTCGGTATTGATAGTGTTTTTTCCTGAAAGGTGAAGCGTGGATACCTCCTGTCTCCTGGGTGGATGAGATATGTGTATACGCTTCTTTTAGATCTAGAGAACAGAAAGAGTAGTTACTCACCTGTAACAGGTGTTTTCCAGGAGCAGCAGGAATCAGTCCTCATATATGGGTGACGTCGGCGCCGACGGAGCCCTCGTGCGGAGCATTTTATTTATTTATTTATTTATTTATTTAAAGTCTCTTTTATACTGCGCTATTCAGCATCAGCGCGGTTTACAATAAACAATGAACATACACATTTCCAATAGTACTTTGTGTTTACATATGAACAGGATATTCAACTTGGCTAACAGGGTAACTATGTACAATCACAATATATACAATATATACAATTTGTAGGCTGATCATGTGTTTGTATGGTTTTAGACAGTGGAGATTTGGGTGGTTTCGGCAAATGGTGCTGGGTTTCTATTGGTTTCCGGGTAATGTAGGAGGAAGAGGTAGTGCTTCACGGCCTTCCTGAATTGGAATATGTCCGGGATTGATCTGATGTTGTGAGGGAGGTTATTCCAGATCATTGGTGCATAAAGTTTGAAGGACCTGCTGGATGTTGACTTGGTGCATTGAGTTATAGATCTTGGGACTATCAAGGTGTTTTGAGCTACTGACCTTCTGTCCCTGTTGTGGGGTGTCATCTGGATTAGCTCTGTTAGTGAAGTTGACGAGAGACCTTTGGTGGCTTTGAAGGTGAGCAGCAAGGTCTTGAATGTAATTTTACCTTGAATCGGGAGCCAGTGGAGTTGTTTCATTATGGGTGTGACATGGTCTTTCCTGGATGCTCCATGCAGTACTCTTGCTGCGGTGTTCATTGCCATTTGCAGTGGGTTTAGGGTGGATTGGGGGAGACCTTGCAGTATTGCATTTGCATAATCGAAATGCGGGATAATTAGTGCCTGATAGATAGTCCTGAAATCATCTGGCTCCAGCAGAGATCTTAGGTATCTAAGGGATCTAATTTTATGATATACTGCCCTTACAGTGTTACTTATATGAGCCTGCATATTTAGGTTCTGGTCTAGTATGATGCCGAGGTATCTGATCGCGGATTTGGTCTGGAGGTCTGCATCCTTCACTTTTAGTACTGCCGGCGCAGTGAAGTTACGGTTCCTTGTAATGAACATCACCTCCGTCTTCTTGTGTTGAATCCGGAGGTTTTGGGATTGTAGCCAATTGGATATTTCATTTATGCAGCATGTTATTGGTGCGAGGTCTGGGTTTTCTGTTGCAAAAGGCGTGTATAATAGCACATCATCTGCGTATATCATGCAGTTAATGTTGAAAGACCGGATCAGGTTGCAGAGAGGTTGCATGTATATATTGAACAGCAAGGCGGAGAGGGAGGATCCTTGTGGGACACCTTGGCTTTGGTGGAATGGTTCTGATGATGTGTCTCTGGATCGTACTTGCTGCCATCTGTCCGAGAGGTAGGACCTGCACCACTCGAGTGCTTTACCGGAGATTCCCTTTTCTTTGAGGCGTTCTATGAGGTGCTCATGGCTAACGGAATCAAACGCTGCCGCGATGTCAAGGAAGACAAGGACAAAGCCTTGGCGGGTATTGTCGATGCCTGATATTATGCTGCTGAAGAGTGTGGTAAGAAGGGTCTCGACCCCGTGGGCTTCTCTAAATCCGTGCTGGCAAGGATCCAGTGGTGCATTGGAATCAATGTGATCTTGTATTTGTCTCTGAACATTTCCCCAGCATTTCCCCAGCTTTCAAAGAAAGCCTTTGGGAATTGCAGCACGCATGCGCGGTCCCCTTCCCGCCCAAGGGTGCCATCTTGCTCAGTCTGATGACATAGCTAAAAGACAGCAAAAAATTAGCAAAAACAAATCACATGACTGCAACTCCAAGGGGAGGAGGGAGGGTTGTGAGGACTGATTCCTGCTGCTCCCGGAGAACACCTGTTACATGTGAGTAACTACTCTTTCTCCAGGACCAAGCAGGAAGTCATTCCTCACATATGGGACTCCCCAGCTTAAGGCTACCGGAGACCCCAGGCGGAAAAATGAGCTCCCTCGAGCTCAACAGCACAGAAAGAAGGAATCTTCTCTGAGAACGCCCCCGACCGGTAGCCCAACACCAGGGCCGGAGGGTAGGAGTTGCCTAAACCCCAAATAGATTATGGAGTACTGCCTGTCCGAAAGCACTGTCCCTGCAGGACTCCCTCTCAAGGCAGTAATGGGCCGCAAAAGTCTGGCTTGAAGACCAAGTAGCGGCCCGGCAGATGTCTGCCAATGGAACAGAGCAGAGATGAGCCACTGACGCAGCCTTTGCCCTGACACGATGAGCCGTGACTCGACCCTCCAACGAGAGGCCGGCTGCCCCATAAGCCCAGGCAATACAGTCAGCGACCCATATGGACAACGTACGCTTGGAGACAGGGAGCCCCAACTTATTGGGGTCAAAAGAAACGAAAAGCTGAACAGCCTTTCGATGCTCCCGCGTACGGTCAAGGTAGAAGGATAATGCCCTCCTACAGTCCAGGGTATGCAAGACCATCTCAGCCCGGTTGGCATGCGGCCTGGGAAAGAAGGTCGGAAGAACCACCTCCTGATTGAGGTGAAAAGGTGAGACAACTTTAGGAAGAAATTTAGGGTGAGTCCGTAGGACTACCCTATTCCTGTAGATCCTAGTGTAAGGAGGATCAGACACTAGTGCCTGCAGTTCACTCACTCGCCTAGCAGAGGTGAGAGCTACCAGAAATAAAGTTTTCCAGGAGAGAAAACGGAGAGGGCAGGTAGCCATAGGTTCAAAAGGCGGACAAGTAAGTCGCTGTAAGACCACATTCAGATCCCACTCAGGGGCCGGTGGATGCAAAGGAGGCTTAAGCAGAAGAAGGCCTCTGAGGAAACGAGCCATCAAAGGGTGGTTGGAAAGAGGCCTGCCGTCCACCGGGGAGTGGTGTGCTGAGAGAGCACTAAGGTGAACACGGACAGAGTTAGACTTAAGGCCCAGATTGGAGAGGTAGAGCAAATATTGCAATACTACCGCTACCAAGCATGAGAAGGGATTCTCACTGTGCTGAGCACACCATGCAGAGAATCTACGCCACTTAAGAGCGTAGGATTCCCTGGTGGATTGACGCCGAGAGGCCAAGACTACATCCTCCACCTCTCGAGGTAGTAGTAGGGGAGCTAGGACTACCCTTTCAGCAGCCAGGCCATCAGATGAAGGGACTGGAGGTTGGGGTGCAAGAGAGTCCCCTGATCCTGAGACAGGAGATCGTGTTGAAACCCCAGAGGAAGAGGTGTGTCCACCGCCAGCTGTAGCAGAAGCGGGAACCACGGTTGCCTCGGCCACCTGGGGGCTATGAGAATTAATGAAGCCCCGTCCCTGAGGACTTTGAACAGCGTTCTGGATACCAGTGGAGTGGGAGGAAACGCATACAGCAGGCCTGTGGACCACGAGATCAGAAACGCATCCGCTGCTACTCGGAGAGGATGCGGTTGTCTGGAGCAAAATCTAGGGAGTTGCAAGTTCAGAGGACTGGCGAAAAGGTCCATGGTGGGGAGCCCCCACTTGAGAAAGACCTGCTGAACCACCAATGGGTTCAATCTCCATTCGTGTGGTTGCAGGATCCGGCTCAGTCTGTCTGCCAGGCAATTTTCCTGACCTGGGAGGTAGACAGCCTTGAGAAGGATTCCGTGATTGACAGCCCAAGAGCACAGTCGTTGTGCCTCCTGACAAAGAAGGAAGGAGCCTGTGACTCCTTGTTTGTTCACATAGAACATGGCAACTTGATTGTCCGTCTGGACCAGTACAGACTGGTGAGAGGCGAGGTGGGAGAAGGCTCTCAGAGCTAGGCGTATCGCCCGTAGCTCCAGGAAGTTTATCTGTTGAGTAGCCTCCCAAGGGGTCCAGAGACCCTGAGTACATGTCCCTTGGCAATGTGCTCCCCAACCGAGAAGAGAAGCATCGGTTGTCAGCACCTGAGTATGCGGAGGGGATTGAAAATCCACTCCGAGCACCAGATTCGGAAGATGAAGCCACCATTGCAGAGAGGAGACCAGGAGGTCGGAGATTCTCACTGAGTCCACTAGGCCCCCTGTGACTTGATGCCACTGAGTGCGAAGGCTCCACTGAGCAGGTCGCATGTGCAGGCGGGCATTGGGGGTGACATGAACCGTGGAAGTCATTTGGCAGAGTAGTCTCAGGAATTGCCTGGCAGAGACCAGGGAATTGCTGCAAAACTGGCTGGCCAGATCCATTAGCCTGTGGGCCCTGTCCAGAGGCAGAAAAGCCTTTGCTTGAAGAGTGTCCAGTCTGGCCCCTATGAACTCTAAGTTCTGGGACGGGAGCAAAGTGGACTTTGCGAAGTTTATGACAAACCCCAAGTGCTGAAGCAGAGCCACAGTGCAAAGGGTGGCCTGTTTGGCCTCCTGGGAAGATTGGCCCCTTATGAGCCAGTCGTCCAGGTACGGAAACACAAAGAGACCCTGAAGCCTCAGGTAGGCCGGCACCACTGCCAGGCACTTGGTGAACACCCTGGGAGCGGAGGACAGGCCAAAGGGTAGTACTCTGTACTGATAGTGGTTTCCTCCCACAACAAACCTGAGATATTGTCTGTGGTCTGGATGGATAAGGATGTGAGTATACGCATCCTTTAGATCTAAGGAGCATAGCCAGTCTCCCTGCTGGAGGTAGGGCAGCAGGATTCCAAGGGTAAGCATCTTGAACTTTTCCCTCTCCAGGAACTTGTTGAGGTTGCGCAAGTCTAGGATGGGTCTGAGGCCTCCTGTTCTTTTTGGTACCAGAAAGTACCTGGAATAAAAGCCTTGACCCTCTCAGGTGGTGGGGCACTGGTTCCACAGCCTGATCCTTTAGCAGACTTGCTAACTCCTGAAGGAGTAGGTCCCAGTGCAGAAGGGGTCTTGGAGGCTCCCCTGGAAAATAGGAGGGAGGTACCTTGTGAAAATGGAGAAGATAGCCCTTTTGGACTATATGAAGAACCCAGGTATCTGATGTGACGGCTGACCACCTGTGGGCAAAGAGGGCCAGCCAGCCTCCTGTGCTGAGAGAAGCCAGCTGAGGAGAAGAGGCTATGCTGTTTGAGTCAAAAACCCCCACCCTGCTGAGCAGGGGCCGGTGTAGGTGGCTTGGGGGCCTTCTGCCTACGGGGCCCTTGACCCTGCCCCTTGGCCTGCTGACCCTGTTGGGGAGCTGCAGAGGCCTCATAATGAGGGTATTGTTTATAGGCAGACGACTTCCTCGGGTAAAAGGACTTTTTTCCCCGAGCCCTTCTTCTTCTGAGAAGGGGCAGAGGTTTTCCTGGAAAGCCTAGTCCTGGTCAGAGACTCGGTCTCGAGTTCTGCAGCCTTTTCAGCCATGGTCTTGCCAAAGAGGTTTTCACCTCGGCAGGGGACATCGACCAACTTGTCCTGGACCAATGGCTCGAGGTCGGATGACTGTAGCCAAGCCTGTCGGCGGGCACCGATGCCGGCCCCGGCTACTCGGGCCGAAGCCTCTAAGCCATCGTAGGCTGCTCGAGAGATAAACTTCGAGCACTCTCGAATACCGGTGGACAAGGCTTGGAACCTCTGCAAAGGTTCCTCGGAGAGACCAGCAGAGAACCCGGCAATCTCCTTTGCCAGGTCTCGGAGGTACATGCCCATGTAGAGCTGGTAAGTCTGGACACGGCAAGCAAGCATAGAGCCCTGGAAGCACTTCTTACCGAGGGCATCCAGGTTCCGGGCCTCCCGGCCGGGAGGCACCAAGAAGTGCATCTTCTGACTTTTCAGTCGATGCATGGCCGACTCCACAACCATGGAGTGGTGCGGTAATTGTGCCTTTTGGAACCCGGGGCTCTTGCGGACTCGATAAATGGAATTGACCCGCTTGCTTAACATCGGCGTCGAGGCCGGGGTCTCTCACATGCGGAAGAGCAGCCACTCCAGCATCAGAGGAACCGGAACAGTAAAGGCCTCCTTCGGGGGAGAGTCATACTGGAGGGCCTCGAGCTCCTCGGCTCGAGGCTCCTCCTCGGGATCTGCGGGGAAGGCCAAGGCCTTGGCCATATCCCGCACAAAGTCCGAGAACCGGGTATCCTCCGGTGGGGATCGTCTCCGAGGTTCGGACTCGGGCGAGTCCGATGGGACACACCGAGTCCGATGGGTGTCGGGTGACTCTTCGTCCTCCGTCTCCCAGCCTGACTCTTCGGAGGAGGAATCGAACGGCTCCGGTCGGGCGGGCACCGATGCCCTCCGCCCTGACGTCGAGGGTATCGGCGTCGACAACCTCGGCCCTGAACGAGAGGTTGAGGGAGACCGTGGCCGAGGATCAACTCGAGCCTGCATGGACTCGAGGATCGGCTCGGCCTCCGGGGTCAACTTAGACGTTGAGGTCCCGGTGGTCGGGGCAGATGCACCGGTGAGACCGGCGATCAATGCCCGCTGCTGTTCCATGAAGGCAGCAAAGCTGCTCTCCAAGGCCATCAACCTGAGTCCGAGCTCAGGAGACCCAGCCGACTCGGGCCCGACGTCGGCTCCCTCGGAGGAGAGTCCACGAGGACAACAGCACTTACGTGTCCAGGAGATTCCATCTCGACACGAGGATGCTTGGCAGGCCTCTCCGACTCCAAAGACCCGGGGCGGCTATCGGGGCTATGCGACCTGGCCCTCGAGGAACCAGGAGCGTCCACTGACGCCGCCCTCGCGGGTTTCTTCTTCCTGCGATGTTCCCG
Organism: Ichthyophis bannanicus; assembly: GCA_033557465.1. NCBI lineage: Eukaryota > Metazoa > Chordata > Amphibia > Gymnophiona > Ichthyophiidae > Ichthyophis > Ichthyophis bannanicus. The sequence goes on along the minus strand of CM066034.1, from coordinate 556,034,828 downwards.
TGAAGGAGACCCCGCTCAGAGGAACCCCGATGCTGCTCGGGGCCGGAGTCCCGAGACGTCGAGGCCTCTGACGAGGTCTGGGTCCGGCCGGACGCGGAGTCAGAAAAAATTCGATCCTTCTGGTGCTGCAGACTCCTCAACGCCTTTGAGGACATCTTGCCACACGGACCACAGATCATCGGGTCATGATCGGGTCCGAGGCAACGGAGGCAGCAGTCGTGTGTGTCGGTAAGAGACATAAGTTTCTTACACCGATCACACTTCTTAGACCCGCTGGTAGCCATCGGGGGAAAAAGGGCCCCTGCTAGGTCAAAAGACCAGGCTGCCAGGGAAAAAAGAAAAAAGGCGCGAACGCCAGTCACAAAGGACAAAAACCGAAAAAGAGAGAAAAGGACTCGATACCGGCGTATCGGTCCGAGTGGGAAAAGGATCCGGCGTCGAACCGGAGAAAAAAGTGAAAAATAGGGAAAATCAACTTTTTCCTCGGGGAAAAACGAACTACGTCCGTTGGGCTCCGCGGAAAAAAGAAGACTGAGCAAGATGGCACCCTTGGGCGGAAAGGGGACTGCGCATGCGCGCTGCAATTCCCAAAGGCTTTCTTTGAAAGCTGGGGAAATGCTTCGCACGAGGGCTCCGTCGGCGCCGACGTCACCCATATGTGAGGACTGACTTCCTGCTTGGTCCTGGAGAATCAGTCCTGACTGGAGATAGGGAAGAAAAGTACCAAGAGAGATCATTTTGAACTTTTCATGGACTAGAAACTTGTTGAGGTTTCTGAGGTCCAGAATGGGTCTGGTACCCTACAGTTTTCTTTGGAATGAGAAAGTAGGGAGAGTGGAAGTCTACTCCCTGCTAGGATGTTGGGACCTCTTCTATGGTGCCCTGAACAGAAGAGAGGACACCTCATCTTTCAGGAGAGCAGTGAGAGGGGGTTGTGCTTGATACTCCCCCTTGAATGTGGAGGGGCAGAGCTTGCAGATGAAGTCTGTACCCCTCCTGAACTATGGTGAGTGTCCACTGCTCTGAGATGATGAGGTGCCATCTGTGGGCATAGTGACAGTCTGCCTGCTATATGGAGAGGTTAGAGATCCTCCAACGGCAGGATGGCAATGTCCTCTAGAAATGAGTCAAAAACCAGGGGCAGCCTGTGGCTGCAGGGCTGGTTGAGATTTAGTCACCTGTGGTTTCTTCTGTGGCTTAGGAGACTGTTGCCTCTTCTATGGGGCCTGGCCCTGATACTGAGAAGCAGGAGGATAGGAAGAGAAGAATTTCTTATTATTGTAAAAAGACTTCTTTGCAGGAGTCTTTTCCTAGCAGAGTCAGCTGTTAGTCTGGACAGTCTCTTTAGAGTAGTATTTTCTGACTCTAATTGAGAAGCTTTATCTTGCCAGTCTTTGCCAAAGAGATCTTTCCCTGTGCAAGGTATGATGCCCAGCTTATCTTGAACCCACTGTTCAAGATCTGAGGCCTTAAGTCATGCAATGCGACGTGCACTGATGCAAATTGCCAAAGCCCTGCTTGTGCACTCAAAAGCATTAAAAGTAGCTCTATTGACGAAATTTGATACATTTTGGCTATGTTTAACTAGGGCTAGATAGTTTGCCCATTTGTCATCCAGGAGGAGAGAAGCAAATGTTTCAAGATCTCTGGAGACCTCCTTTAGGAACATTCCCATGTAAAGTATAGAGGAATTGATCTTAGCTAAGAGCATGGAGGCCTGGAAGCATTGACGCCCAAAGGCATTGAGGATTCTCAATTCCCTACTGGGTGGGTTAGAGGAATGAGTCTTCGAGCTTTTGATTCGGCGCATAGCTGATTCAACCACCATGGAATGTGGGGAAGCTGTGCCTTTTGAAAGTCAGGACACTCCAGTACCCGGTACATGGTATAGAGATGTCTACTCTGGGGTGAGACCGTGAGAGGCGTCCCCCACATACGGAGCATAAGGTCATGAAGGATGCAGTGCATCGGTAAGATGGCTGCTTCCTTGGGTGCTATTGGGTATTGGACAATCTCCAATTCCTCTGTCCTTGGCTCCTTCTCCGATGTCACCATGATAGAGAGACCTTTGACTAGGTCTTGAATAAATTCCTGAAAGGACATTTCTTCTGGCAGTGACATACACTGCTGTTGAGGTGTGGAAGGGTCCGAAGGAAGGTCCTGAGGCCCCTGTGAATCGAGTGACTCCACATCAGAATCAGGGGAATTGAAATCAGAGGACTTGAAGTATCGACGGGTATGGTGCGCACTGGAAGATAGATGCCGGTACCAATGTTCCAATGTATTGGCCTCGGTGAGCTGTTTGCGTCTTGCACCGGTATCAGTAAGAGATTCTAGGGAGGGGGTGTATGGGAACAATGTCACACCTGGAACTGGTATTGATGTCTATACCGAAACTGGTACCAATTTCCCATTACTGGCAGCCAAGGGATTTTTTGGGCACCGAGGCTGCAAGTAGGGCTGATAAATTACACTTGATGGCCAGCATACGCTGGTCTATCAAGGTTGCCGATGTTTGGGTATCAGTGACAGGTATTTGCACCACTGTCCCAGAACATGGCACCAGTAGTTCTCCTGAGGTCGAGGCCTTGGGAGCATCCTGGAACCCCTGGATGGCTTTGGAGGACAAGGTCTCCTGCCAGGGTTGTTTGGCAGGCTCATCCGCCTCCGAGGCAACTCCCGAGGAATCTCGATGTTTAGATCGAAATCTTTCTCTGGGGGTGCCCGCAGACTCTGATGTGACCTTGTGCTTGGACTTCCAGGATATACCTGAGATCCAGGATAGGATGAAGAGGCCCTTGAAAAAGTGGACGCCAACGATATCGCGTCCGAGACAAAGAGCGTACCTAATTTAGAGCCCTGGCTCTGTAGGCCTCTCTGGGTCATTTTCTGGCAAAGGGAACAATCCTCTGGCTAGTGGTCTGGGCCGAGGCATTTTAGACACCAGTCATGTGTGTCAGTCGCCAAAATGATGCTGGCACCCTTAGTGCACTTTTTAAAACCACTAGTTGGTTTCTCCATACTCTCAAGGATGGAGAGTATGGAAGGCTTAAAAGGGCGTCGATACCCAAGTAGATTTTTCTTTTCTTTTTTTTTTTTTAAAGAAAATAAGTCTGTGTGGCACAGGGGAAAGGATCTGTGAAGCTTTACGAATACAAAACAGCGAACCTCTTCCACTTGAAAGCATAAGATTTTCTTGCTTGAGCCCTCCCTGCCTTTCTTGCCCTTGTGGAACAGGCTTGATTGCTAGATCTTTCTGAAAGGTGGAGACTTCTTGAAGAAGCAGTACCTGATGTTGAGGGTCTAGGGATGGAACCTTTGGAGGGCAATTTGGAGGAAGATTGAATAAATGCAATTGATACTCTCTTAGGATAATTTGCCAGACCCAAGTGTTAGAGGTCACAAGGGGCCACACCTTTGGGTGAAAAGAGTGAGCCTCCCTTCTACATCGAGTCCTCTTCCAAGGCTACGGGAAGAGTAGCTATGCTCTGTAGGAACCATTCAAAACCCTACTCCTGGCTTTGGCTGAGGAGCAGTTTGGGCCTTCTAGATTTCTCTTACTTTGGCTGTGCTCAAGACGTCTGCTTAGACTGAGAATAGTGAGAACCAGGGAAGTACCTACGCTTTTGACAGTAGTACATCTTTCTTTGGTTGCCACCCTGATACCTCCTGCGATAGCAGGCCTGCTCAGATGTGCACCTTGAGATATTTCAAAGAGTGATGTCTTGCTTTTTGATGAAACCTGTTTTCTCTCTGAATATATCTCTGAAGAGATTCTCTCAGTGTCACGGTATGTCAACAAGCTTGTCCTGCACGGATGGTTGGAAGTCTGACACTCAGAACCAGGCACTAATACCTGCTGCAAAAGCTCTCAGTATTGTACTGAAAATGTCATAGGTTGCCCTGACCATGAATTTTGAATGGTCCAAGCTGTGTCTCGCTAGGGAAAATATTATTGGCGTTTCTCTTGAGGGAGAAACTGGGATATATCATCAAGGCTACGCATGATGTCCTTCAATAACATGTAGAGCACGTAAGAGGCTACATGGGCAGCGGGCATGGAACTCTGAAATGTTTTCCTCCCAAAAGAATCCAATGTCTAAGCAGCCCTCCTTGGGGGCACTGAGGAGTGCATCATGGAACTTTTGGACCTTTTGAGGGCGGATATGATGACCAAAGAGTGGTGCAAAAGCTGTGACTTCTCGAATCCGAGAGCCTTCTGAACTTGGTACATCAAGTTAAATTTTCTACTAACAGGAGATACAGAGAGGGAAGGTCTCCCATGTTCTCATCTGTAATCTCTGAAAGCTATGGTGCACGGGCACTGTTGCCACCTCCCTGGGGGGCAGAGGAGTACTGTAGGATCTCCAATTCTTCTGCCATTGGCTAATCCTCAGTCTCCAAAAGAAAATGGCATGACCTTAGCTATATCCTTCACAAAATCTGGAAGGTCATGTCCTCAGAAAGAGACTTGCGTCTTTTTTTTTTCTTTTTGAATCTCTTTATTGAAACACCAGCATACAGCTATACATCAACAAAAACATAGTTCAACACCAGAGCTCCAAGTTAAACAAACTACATGAAATCAGGAATACTGCTGAAATTTACCCTGCCCCTTATATCCCTCCTTCTCCCAACCCAAGCCCACCTCTTCCACCCCATACTAAAGATGAGACCCTTTGAAGATGAGTGTATATGGATATAATCGCCGCTACAGAAAAAGAAACGACTTAAGATAATGACACTGAGCTGAATAGTTTCAAAACAGGTAAAAGCCCCAGAGTGGTCTAGTGGTTAGGGCATCGGCTGGGGACCAGGACCAGGGTTCAAATCCCACTAGTACTCCTTGCGACCTTGGCCAAGTCACTTAACCCAACACTGCCTCAGGTATAAACTTAGATTCTAAGGCCCCTGGGGACAGGGAAATGTCTTCTGTACTTGAATGTAACTTGCCTTGAACTACTACTGGAAAGGCGTGAGCTAATACTAATAAATAAAAAAATAACATTTCTAGAAAGAATTGCACAAAAAGTTGCCAAAACTCTGCCAGGTGAGAGATGGGCTACCTACAAAACCACGACAGAAAAGCATATCAAGTGACTGGGAGAAGTCGCAAAAGAGTCAAAGAAAAAGAAGAGAGTTATAACTAATCATTCTCAGCAACCTTAAAAGTCAAATAAGGCGACCAGATTCGGTCCTGTATCGCTCACCAAAGATGTCCATTTTTCCACAGTGTAAATATCTTCCACTTTGAGAAGGCATTCTTTCTTTGTAGGTAACACTGACTCTTTCCAATGTCTAGCTAACAGACTTGCCTCTTTCAAGGAGGAGAAGGATCAGAGGGGCGCTCTGGAGATCTGTCCTCAGTCAAGTCACCAGACTCATCTGTGATCTATCCTTCTGAATTGGACACAGAGAGGAAATCAAAGTACTTCTGAGTATCAACCTGGTTGACTCTCCTTCCCCATGGGGATGGGAGCTCCTTCAGGAGCATCGATGCATCAATGACTTCCTGTGTATCGGTGGCACATCGGACCCCAATGCACTGGACAGTGTTAAGGATCAGACAGGTATGGGTGTCTGGGCACTTTGTGCCCCGATGTTAATGCCTCTTCTACAGGCATTTTGTGCCTCTCGAGGATAGGTTCGATGTTATCTGTAAACAAAATTTACAAAAATAGGGTTCATGATCGGGTCTAAGCACTGGGGGCACCAATTATGCAGATATCGTCCTCGAGCATTTGGAACACTTTTAAAACCCATTGGCAAGCTTCTGGAACATGTTGTCCAGAAAAATAGGTGCAGTGAAATTAAATGACTCGATTTTGGAAGTAAAAAGTAAAACCACCATAACAGGAATGCCAAAAACCTAAGGGGGCTGAGGTGCTGTGGAAAACAAAGGTGACATTTTACTTACCAGATAATGTCCTTTCCTTAAGTCTTGCTAGACAAATCCAGACAAGTGGGTTGTGTTCCCCTACAAGCAGAGATGGAGACAGAGAAAATCTTTCAAAGATTTCTTATAACCTCATCCTGCCACATCCACAGATGCTAATTGTAGCAAAAACACTCCATACAAACAAATAACCTTGGTTATTTGTTTGTATGGAGTGTTTTTGCTACGATTAGGATTGTTATTCACTCCGTGAAGACCAGAAATATACATTTTTGTATTGACAACCACAGATGCAGCTAGAGGTACACTTCAGTATTTATACCCAAGCAGATGGTCAAGAATCTCTGATCACTCACAACCTCAGTAAGGATCTCAAAGTCCACCGCCCAAGAAACCATAAGTATGCCCAGGAACATCCTCAGGCAGAAGGCCTGCTAAAAAGGATAAGGGCCTGCAAGGCCAACCACAGAAAAAAAACACAGTATATCATACCAGGACCCAAAAGACAATCACCTGAGAGGAGTATGCACGCAAATCCTCTGGAACCGATCGGATCTGCAACAGATATGCTGAGGCAATGGCCTACTTGATCCAGCACCTTAAGGTAAACTTAGAGGCTGAGTCACTCATACGTAAGCCTGCAAACAGTATAAACAAATGCTATGACCTGCGAAAGAAGTAAGTGACCGTGGGATACCAGAGAAGCACTATACTGACCTCTACCAAACAAGGTCCTTATCCTTTTCTTGGCACTACTTCTCAGAAAGGAGGACAAAAAGGAAGGAATGGCTGAATGCACATGGCCTCCTCTGAAAGGAACAAGCAAGGAACCCAGCATGATTATGCCTGCAACTCAGAGATACATTTCACCAAACTGAATGTGGCCAAGAAGACCATTTTAAGGGACAGATCTTTAAGAGTGGCCCGCATCAGGGGCTCAAAAGACTGACATCAAGGCCCAGAGAACTAACAGATCCCAAGAAGGAATGACTGAATGCAGGGGAGGCCACAAATGTCATACCCCCTGAAGGAAACAAGACAAACTCGGTTGCAAGGCCACAGACTGTCCCCGCCACAGGCTCTCAAAGCATGACAGTCCTGTCACCTGAATATTCAGGGGACTTAGGGAGAGGCCCTTGATAAGGCCAACTGAAGAAAGGTGAGCAAAGAAAGGGGGTTCCACCATACTAGGACCAACCTGACATGCCACAGCACCAGTGCTCAAACAAGCACCAGACATGCACATAGGCAAAGCTGGGAGAACCTCTTCCAGCTTCCAGAAGTATAGAAACCATGGCAGGAGAATAGCCCTTATGTGCCCCGACTTTCTCCTCCCAGCCTATTCCCTTAGTCTCTTCCTTTCGTTACCTCGGTGTGGTTCTCGACTCTGCTCTTTCTTTTCGGGAACACATTTCTTCAGTTGTCCAACAGTCTTTTCTCTCTCTTAAACAATTACGAGCTGTTCGCCCCTTTCTCTCTTCTCCTGCACTAGCCACACTTCTGCTTTCCTTAGTTATATCCAGGCTCGACTATTGCAATGTCGTCCTGGCGGGTCTCCCAAAGTCCCAAATTGCCCGAATCCAGCGTATTCAGAATACCGCAGTTCGTCTCCTAACTCACGCTTCCCGGTATGATCACGTCACCCCCCTCCTCCTGCAACAACATTGGTTACCGGTACCTTTTCGCATCCACTATAAGATTCTTGTCTTTGTTCACAGGTCCCTCTTCACAGGTACTCCTCTCTATCTTGCCGATCAAGTTCGTTTTCACACCCCCCACCGTTCCCTTCGTTCTATTCATCTTAATCGTATGTTCCTTCTCCCCCCCTCCAATGCCCATTTGGAATCCACTCGTTCTTCCGCTTTTTACTTTTTGGGTCCACGACTTTGGAATTCGCTCCCCCTTTCCCTCCGCTCTGAAACATCTCTCCAGCACTTTAAAACAAAGCTCAAAACCCACTTATTCACTAGGGCATTTAACCTCCCCCTATAAGCCCTGCCCTTATGTTTGCTTTTCTTTCTTGCTCTCTTTCTGACCCACCCTTGTTGTCATGTCTTTCGTTTTATTCGTCTTGTAATTCTCTTCTCCTCTTTACTGTTTTAATCTGATGGCGTTCTTTTCCTATTTCTGCAGCCTGTAATTTTAATTGTAAACCACCCAGATGCCTAATTTGATGTGGGTGGTATATCAAATTTTAATAAAACATAAAACATAACATAAGTGTCAGACATCACCTCACAAGAGCCAAGCCATAAGCAAGAAAACAGCTGAGTCGACCAGAAGAACCGGTCTCTGCCACAACAGCCTCCTGAACTGTAGGAAGTAATAAATACAAGATCTTCATAATAATCTTCAAAATACTAAACAACCTATCTCCACCGGCCCTTCAACCATTGCTCACAAAAGCACACCCACCAAAACGAAAAGAGAAGCAGACAACACCATTTATTTTATTTATTTATTTAACAATCATTTATATCCCGCATCTTCCAGAGTTCAGATGTGGCTCACAATTGAAACAACAGTCAACAAAGCAAGGGCTTGTTTTACATGGAACAATTTTTGACAGTAAACAATGTGATAGTTGAATACATAACAGAACGGTGAATGGTTGAAATACATAACAGAACAAGAACAATTTAAGAACTATGTACAGATACAGGTTTGTAAGTTCCTTAGATTTAAAACATGGTTATTTACAAGAGGGTGTAAGTCTGTTAATTGTGGGGTTTAGCTTTACTCAGTTGGGTGTTATTTAGCCTTTTTCTGGGATGATTAGTGTATTATCAGTGTTGTTGTAGTGCATGGCAAAGAGGTAGGTTTTCAGTTTTTTGCGGAATTCTATAATTTCTGTTGTGGATCTTAGGTCCTCTGGGGTGGAGTTCCAAATAATGGGGGCCGCATGTGAGAAGGCTCTGTTATTAGTTAGTTTGGTTGCTTTTATAAAATCATTTGGGGTCCTTAATTTATTTGAGTGTCCTTTTCTGTGAGTGACTTTTTGAGTTTCCTTGCTTATAAGATTGCTTAATGGGATTGGAGCCATGCCATTGAGAGCTTTAAATATGGTTATTGTGGTCTTATATATTATCCTGCTTTGTATTGGGAGCCAGTGCAGGGTTGCTAATATTGGAGTAATATGTTGGAATGAGTGTGCTTTCATTACAATTCTAGCTGCTGCGTTCTGTGCTAGTTGTATTCTTTTAATGTTTTGTTTCGTTATACCTAAGAGAATTAGGTTGGAAAAATCAAAGTGTGGGGTTATGGTTGCCTGTATTATGTTAATGAAATCTTGTAAGTGGACTAAGGGGCGTAGTTGCTTGAGTATTTTGAGTTTGAAATAGATTTTCTTTATAGTGTTTCTAATGTGGGTGTTCATCGTTAGGTGTGTATCTAAAATGACTCCTAGGTATCTTATTTCGTTTTTTATTTTGATGTCGTGGTTTTGTATTGTTATGTGGGTTGGAGGGACATATGAATGGTTTTTTGTTACAATTAATACCTCTGTTTTTGAATGGTTTATGTGGAGGTTTTTCGCTTTTAGCCAGGTTGCGATTTCGTTAAGACAATCTGTTAAGAGTTTTATCGGTACATCAGGGATGGTGAATGGGATGTATAACATAATATCATCTGCGTATAGATGATAGAGTACACCGAATTTTTTGAAAATGTCACAAACTGGTTTTATATATATGTTAAATAGGAGGGCTGATAGAGCTGAGCCTTGTGGGAGACCAATTTCTTGTTTATATGTGGTGGATGTCTGATTAGCTATTTTTACATTTTGCGTTCTATTATGTAAATATGAGGTGAACCATTTGTGTACCGTGGCATTTATACCTATTTGTTTTAGGTTATTAAGCATTATAGTGTGATGTACACTATCAAATGCGGCTGATATGTCAATAAATAGGAGTATGAATGCTTTTTTGTGATTATCAATCCCTTTAAGGAGTGTATCAATTAAGACTGTTAAAAGTGATTCTACTCCATGCTGAGGTCTAAAACCATATTGGTGTTCATCAAGTGGGTAGTAAGAGTCTAGGTGTTCCTGTGTCTGGATCTGTACCACTTTTTCTATTATTTTAGCTAAGAAAGGGATACTTGAAATAGGTCGATACGATTTTGGGGATGTTTTGTCCGTAGTACCATTTTTGAGAATTGGGCGGATTTGTGCATGTTTGAGTTTAGGAGGGAGGTAACCTTGGAGTAATGATAGGTTGACTATAGGGAGGATGAAAGAGATTAGTATTGGAAGTGTGCTTTTTATCCATGTTACAGGGCATGGATCAAGATAAGAGGTGGTAGTGTTGAGGTTGGAGATAATATTCTTTAGTGATTCTTTGGATGTGGGGTGAAAAACTGACCATTCATTTGCGAAATTTAAGGCTACGTTATGTTTGTCTATGGACATTATAGGTTGTGTGGATTTATTTTGATAGTAGTCAGCTAAAGTTTGTACTGATATATCAGTAATTTCATTGTTATGTGTTTGAGGGTTATTAGTGAGATTTCTAACAATGGAGAATAGCTCTCGTGGTCTATTATAGGATTTTGATAAGATTGCAGCATAGTAAGTCTTTTTTGTGCTATCTATAGTGTCTTTATTTTGTAAGAATGGTATTATATATTTCCTTATGTATAGTTAGTTTGGTTTTGCGCCATTTGAGTTCTGATTTTCTTAGTTGTCTCTTCATTTGTTTTAGCGTGTTGTCGAACCATGGAGCTTTTTTGGAGTTAGAGGGTTTTTTGTTACTTCGGTCAGATTTAGCTGCATCAGTTATTGTGTCATGCCAATTTTTGATAGCTTCATCTAAGTCCGTTGGGGGAGACACAAGGTGGGGTATTATTGTATCTAGGAATTCAGTTTCGTTAAATCTTTTGAATTTTGTGGTGGAATCACTTCTTGAGTAGTTTTTGGTGCTATTGGTATGGAATGTGAGTTTTGATTTAATGATGTAATGATCAGACCAAGGAATTTGTATGTATTCTATGGTATCTGGGTTGAATAGTTGGAAGATTGTGTTTGGGAGGAGTATAAGGTCTAGAGTGCTTCCTTTTGTGTGTGTTGTGTTGGTGATTATCTGGTGAAAATCCATGTCAGCTATAGTTTCTAGGAAAAGGTTGGCTTCTGATACTGGAAGTGAGGGAAGGTTGAAATCACCTAGCATGATTATTGGATCTTGATCGGTAGATGAGCCCAGAAATTCAATAAGTGGATCTAGGCTATCTGCTTTTTGGTCAGGGGGTCTGTATATTAGGCAGATTCTAAGATTGTTAATCTTTATGATGAGGGTATCTATGTTATTGGTTATATTATGTCTTATTGATTTGGCATTTAATATCTTTCTTGTCATGATAAGTACACCTCCTCCTTTTTTGTTGGGTCTGTGGGTAAAATTTATATCATAGTCATCAGAGTTAAGCTGGTTTAAGTAGACTGTATCCGTTTCAGATAACCACGTCTCAGTTACACATAAAATGTCAGGTTTTAGGTCTGTTGTTAAATCATTAAATATGGTAAGTTTATTTTTCATTGAGCGTGCATTGATAAGTATACATGACAGTGAATTGTTGTTTTTGATGTTGTTTTCTTTTATTTGTTGTAAATCAGTTTGTTTTATTTGTATAAGTCGGTGGTAGTTTATTTTTGCCTGGTGGTATGGGTTTGTGTGGGCAATAAGGTAGTTATTTCTGGGTGTTGTTCGTATTATGGGGATTGCCATATGATTTTTAGTAGATAAGGTAAGTGTTAGATCGATTAGGATTGTCAATAATATGAAGTTGTAGGTTATTTTTAGAATCATAGTTTTTGTGAGTGTCATGTTCGGTGTCAAGGTACTGCTTGGTGAGATTTATGTAGTGGATTGAGTTTCGTAGATCGATGTAATAATGACCGATTCTATTACCGGTGATGGTAATTATTTGGTTAGGAAGATTATGGAGGAATAGATCAGGCAGTAGTTTTCTGTACTTACAAGCAATAAAGATTATGTAGGAGGTAATGGGGACAGTAATAGTCGGACAGTTGTGAATAAATCAGGCAATATAGTTATACATAAATGAGATTACTGGTTACAGTAAAACAGACAATAGCTATAATGTTTGAGATTACTGGCTACAGTAAAACAGGCAATAGCTATAATGAGTGAGATTACTGGCTACAGTAAAACAGACAATAGCTGTAATGTTTGAGATTACTGGCTACAGTAAAACAGGCAATAGCTATAATGAGTGAGATTACTGGCTACAGTAAAACAGACAATAGCTATAATGATTGAGATTACTGGTTACAGTAGAACAAGTAATAGTTATTAGTGACAGTCAGGTAGGAAATACTTGCTGTGATCGAGACGCTGGTGGATCAGTTGAGGGTACGCGAGCTCGACCGTAGGGGAGCTCCAGCAGTACCGGAGGGTGAGAGATGTAGTTGGGGTTTCGAATATGGTGTTTACGTGTCACCGATACCACTTTGGAGAGTCCCTTAAGCGCCTTTCGCTCTCTTTTTAAAGTGAGAGGCCAGTCACGATTGGGTCAAGAAGCTCGGTGATGCGCTGGGTGGGTGGTTTTCGCTATCACCTTTTCCGGTGGGCTCTTCTGTGAGGCCGATTGCCTTACTCTGAAATCTATATATCAACTTGCTGTGATCGAGGAAATCTCCGTTGAAGTGGGGGCGAGCTCAATTTTGTAGGAACTCAAGCTGCTTGGATTCTTGGGAGTTTTGCAAACGGCGGTTTTCCTGTTAGCGTGAGCCTGCTTGTGAGATGGCTGTATGTTAGATGGCTGGTCGTTGGAAGTGCCTGCTGTTCAGGTTGTTGTCGTTTTTTGCCTGTCGTGCCCCGCCTAAGGGCCACGCCAAAGGGCCCTCTTGCGAGGCCTGCAAGGCGCGGGCGCGCTTGCCGGCGGCGCCTTTTGAAGAGTAGCGCTGGTTCCTCCCACAGCCCGGATAGGGCTGGAGTGCAGAGCGGGAAACTGCTTGTTGCTCGACCCCGACTGGGTAACCATCTTGGTAACCCCACCAAGCTTCAGAACAGCAAGACAATCCACCAGTAATAGAGCCTTCTCCATGTACGCCCCCCAACTATGGAATGACCTCCCAGCCGCAATACGTGCAATCAAAGACCTAATGGACTTTAGGAAAGACATAAAAACCCACCTTTTCCGTGAATACTATGGCTCCACCTCAGAAGAACAAGTGCCAGAAACTTTATAACCTATACCTGTTATGTAACACTACTACACCTCACACTGCTGCAACATACCTGTAAATAGTTAAATGTACTAAGTGTCCCATGTAATCCTCCAAGATGTCGTACCCTGTTCTGTGTAAAAGTTCATTGCTATGATGTTCATTGTAAACCGCTTTGAATTTATAAGGTGGTATGAATGAATGAATGAGGCTCCTGAAGGAGCCAAATGCATTTCCCCGACCCATGGCCTCTGGTGCCAATCTGGCACCACCAGGACACTCCAGACCAGATGTCGCTCAAAGCAGATCATCATATATCTCACAAATGGCCACGGAGGGAATACATTCAGAAACCCTGATTGGTCATGGCTAAACCAAAGTAACGATGTCCTCGGAGCTTGATTCCTTGCGGCAACTGAATACTCTGCACACTTTGGTGTTGGGCTGGGTCCCCAATAAAACTAACTCAGGATGATCCCCAAAGTCCAGAATCTGTTGAGATGACGACTGGCCCAACTCCCACGTCCCAGAATCAGGATAGTGGCAACCAAGGAGGAAGTGACTTCAACCTGGAAGATGGTAGCCTAAGTCTTAGGCTCCGTGGCGAGATTTTGCATTTTCCCTGGCTCCCATCTCTTTCTAGCAGTCTTTGCAAAGTGTCAAATACACCCAGCAACTTTGGGTACATGATAGCCCCGAAGAAACATTTGAAAGAATATTCCTATACTAGGGCGCAGGCAAACACCACAAGGACAACAAGATAGCGCCAAGTGAACATGTAGATGAGGCCGTGTGCGGTGACTGGGTGAGAAGGAGAGCGATACCAATTTGGGTAAGGAAGAGATTAGTCCCGCCAAATTCAGAAATTGGTTCTGGGAGCTAAAGACTAAATTTAGAGCAGTACAAAAGGATACTGTCTTGCTGGGAGCAAAGTTATAAGCTGAACTGGTGGAATTCCGAAAGAGGGTGGAGGAGCTGGAGTTAACAGCTAATGAGCAGGGAGAGGGGCTGTTTGAGGCAGAGTGACAACTGGTACAAATGGCGCAGATGAATACAGAACGGCATGAAAATTAGAAGACTTTGAAAATCGCTCAAGAAGGAGCAAGCTCTGTTTTTGTGGCGTGCTTGAGGATAGTCCTAAGGTAGTGACAAACATTGTCCATATTTTGCTTGGAGATATGGAGGGAGGTTCTGGAGCTCCAGTGCAGTTGGACAGGGCACATCAGACCTTGGGCCGCCCCCACGATAATCTACAGAGGGATACTGTTGTGTGTTTCCACAGCTTCCACCTGAAAGTTGCTGTGAAAGCCTGGACCAGAACGTTAACTGGGAAGGCCATCAGGTGGAAATATTTGAGAATCTAGCAGCCACAACGTTACACAGCAGGCAAGAGCTTTAGGACATCACAAAGAAACTGAGGGAGGAGCTAGTGAACTATAAGGTGACATTTTACTTAACAACTAATGACCTTTCCTTGAGTCCTGCTAGAACAGTCCAGACAAGTGAGTTGTGTTCCCCTATCAGCGCATTGGTGGAGACAAAGACCAATGAAAATCTCATGTTTAAATGACATCACTCCCATGCCTCTATTCGCCACAGCCACCAGAGGTCCCTTCAGTATTTGTCCCAAAACATACAGGAGAAACCGGGCAAGCCTCAAACAATCTGAACCATGGGCAGGGCAACAATGAGCAGTCAACAGTAGAGAACTATGTACAGGATAGCATAAACATAATACTGTCAGGAGATGATCAACCTGCAGAGCCAAGTATAAAAATCATAGCGGACTCAAGGGTACCGTAGTAGAAGAACAGAGCAATAGAGTTCCAGGAACAGGACCTGGATTGGTCTAGTGGGACTCAAGGAAAGGACATTAACTGGTAAGTAAAATGCCACCTTCCATATTGTCCTACTAGACCAATCCAGACAAGTGCGATAAGAACATAAGATATACCATACTGGGTCAGACCAAAGGTCCATCAAGCCCAGTATCCTGTCTCCAACAGTGGCCAATCTAGGCCATAAGTACCTAGCAGTTTCCCCAAAAGACACAGGTTCCTCAATGCTTGTATTCGGTCAAGCAGTGATATCCCGGGTCCCTCTTAATAATGGTTTATGGACCTTTCCTCCAGGAACTTGTCCAAAACTTTTTTAAACCCAGATACACTAACAGCTTTTACCACATCCTCCGGTAACAAATTCCAGAGTTTGATTATACGTTGAGTGAAAAAATATTTTCTCTTATTAGTCTTAAATAGGTTACCTTGTAGCTTCATTGCATGTCCCTTACTCTTTTTATGTGACGTAAACAATCAATCTACGTTTCCCGTTCTACTCCATTCATTAATTTATAGACTTCTATCATATCTCCCCCTCAGCCGTCTCTTTTCCAGGTTGAATAGCCCTAACCTTTTAAGCCTCTCTTCATAGGAGTATCCTTCCATCTCCTTTACCATTTTGGTGGCTCTTCTCTGAACCTTTTCTAATAACACTATATCCTTTTTAAGATATGGCGACTAGAATTGCACACAATATTCAAGGTGCGGTCACACCATGGAACGAGGCATTATAATAACCTTTGTTTTATTTTCCATTCCTTTCCTTATGATACCTAGCATTTTATTTGCTCTGCTGACTGCCGCTGCACACTGGATGGAGGGTTTTAACATGTTATCCACAACAACGCTTAAATCATTTTCCTAGGTGGTGGTTCCCTGTGTGGAACCTTGCATCATGTAACCATAGTTTGGGTTGTTCTTTCCTAGATGCATAACTTTGCACTTGTCTACATTACATTTCATCTGCCATTTGGATACCCAGTCTTCCAATTTATCAAGATCCTCTTTCAATTTTTCCACAATTCTGATGGGTTTTAACAACTTTAAATAGTTCTGTGTCATCTGCAAATTTGATACCCTCACTCGTTATTCCCTTTTCCAGGTCATTTATGAATATGTCAAAAAGCAGCGGACCCAGCACAGATCCCTGTGGTACTCCACTACTCACCTTCTTCCATTGGGAAAATTGGCCATTTAGCCCTACCCTCTGCTTTCTATCTTTTAACCAGTACATCACCTCCTATCCCATGACTTTTTAGTTTTGCCAAAAGTCTCTGATGAGGGACCTCATCAAAGGCTTTCTGAAAGTGCAGATACACTATATCAAACGACTCACCATTGTCTACCTGTTTATTCACACCTTCAAAAAACATAACAGATTAGTAAGACAAGATCTTCATTGAATCTCTGATGAGCAGGGACTGTCTCTTACATGTTTCTGTACAGTGCTGCGTACGACTGGTAGCTCTATATAAATGCTCAGTAGTAGTAGTAGTAGTTGTCTAAAGCCATGTTTGGCTATCTCCCATTAAGCCATGACTATCTACCTGTTGAGTAATTTTGTTCTTTATGATGGTTTCTACCATTTTTCCCGGTACTGACGTCAGGCTCACCGGTCTGTAGTTTCTCGGATAACCCCTGGAACATTTTAAGATTAGTGTTAAATTGGCAATCCTCCAATCTTCAGGAATTACAGATGATTTTAGTGATACTAACAGACTACTAATAGCAGGTCTGCAATCTCATAATTCAGTTCTTTCAACACCCTTGGATGTATACCATCCAGACCAGGTGATTTGCTACTCTTCAGTTTATCAAATAGTTGTAATACATCTTCCCGGTGTAGTGATATTTCTTTCAATTCTTCCACAGTATCACCTTTAAATACCACTTCAGTCATGGGTAACATCACCACATCTTCCTCAGTAAAGACCGAAGCAAAGAATTCATTCAGTCTCTCCGCTATAGCCTTGTCCCCTCTTATTGCCCCTTTTATCCCTCTATCATCTAAAGGTCCAACTGACTCTTTCACAGGTTTATTGCTACGAATGTACTTGAAAAAGTCTTTATTATTCATTTTTGCTTCCACAGCAAGTTTCTTCACAAATTCTCTCTTTGCCTGCCTTATCAATTCCTTAATTTAACTTACCAGTGCTTGTGCTGTTTCCAGTTTTCGTCATTTGGCTCTTTTTTCCATTTCCTGAAAGATGCTTTTTTGGCAACAGCCTCTCTGATCTCAACTTTAAACCATGCTGGCAGTTTTTTGGACTTCCTTCCACTTTTCTTAAAGCATGGAATGCAGCTGTTCTGGGCTTCCAAGATAGTATTTTTAAACAACACCCAAGCTTGATGTACGTCTTTAACCTTTTAGTTTTTTCTTAACTATTTTACTCATTTTATCATAGTCTCCTTTTCGAAAGTTAAAAGGTAATAATGTGGATTTGCTTACCATCCCTACTCTATTAATTAAATCAAACGCAATCATGCTATGACTACTATTGCCAAGTGGCCCCAACACCCTTATCTCTTGCACCAGATCTGGTGTTCCACTAAGGACTAAGTCCAAAATGGCTTCCCCTCTGGTCGGTTCATGAACCAGCTGCTCCAAGAAGCAGTCAATTATTTCATATAGAAACTTTATCTCCCTAGCATGTCCTGCTGTGACACTGACCCAGTCAATACCGGGGTAATTGAAATCACCCATTATTATTACCGTTCTGTAACTTTTGTTAGCTTCCTTGATTTCTTTGAGCATTTCATCGTCCATTTGTTCATTCTGGCCAGGCGGTCGATAGTACAACCCCACTGCCATTGGCTTCCCCCTTTTACATGGAATTTCAATCCATAGAGATTCTACAGCAAATTTTGCTTCCTATAGAACTTTAATCCTTTGTGACTCAATGCCTTCTCTAACAGAGTGCAACCCCTCCACCAATTTGATCAGCTCTATCATTACGATATAGTTTGTACCCAGGTATCACAGTGTTCCACCGGTTGTCCTCCTTCCACCATATCTCTGAGATTCCAATCATATCTAACCTCTCATTTAGTGCTATATATTCTAACTCTCCCATCTTATTTTTTAGATTTCTAGCATTTGCATACAAGCATTTTAGAGACTGTATTTTATTCATATTAATCTGGTTATCAGTAGGCAGGGGTAATTTGGAATCTTTAAGCTCTGTCTGCTCTGTACTCAAGCACAAGCAAAAGCGGACCACCAGAGACCAGGCCTACACACAGGTATGGATGTATAAAAAACCTTATTTATTGGAGGACCCAACTAAAATGTTTCGGCCCAAGGCCTTCTTCAGGGGTCTAAAACAAAAACAGACATATTAAAATGTACAATCATAAAACTGTACAATCATAAAATACCTCATAGACAATACATAAATCAATTACATACAAAAATAAATAAAAAAGTTTCTCTAAAATTACATAGAAGCTTAAAAGCCACAAAACACTGAAGTGTGAGGAACCATGTATCAAAAAGGATAATACATTACCACAGCAGGAGAGCAACAACACGTATGAAAAGGGAGAAACCTCTCCTTAATCTGTGTAAAATAAAACCATAAATATGTTTTATGGAGAATAAATAACATCAGCTTTAAAAACATCACATCACAAACACAGGCATATAAAATGATTAAAAATAATAATAATAAAAAGTACAATTGTAGGGTAACATCTAAAACCCTGATGCAGCTTGACGTGGCCATATCATTGTGCAATGAGAAAAATGTATGTCAAACGAAAGCATAGAATAATAGGACTAAACACTCATGTTTAATAAGCAAAGGACAATAACATAATAGGAACAACAAGATATCAATAAAAACCTATATAGATAAGAGAACAGTTATAAAAACATAAAAACCCAAACCTTAAAAGGAGGAATCTAAAAGGAACGCCCATGTTATTGTGTATATTAAAAGACGGGACCTTTAACCATGGCTAATGACCATTGAAAAGTGCAAGATAAAGAGTCTATTGTACCAACCAACATTTGACAGCGCACCCGCCCCAAGAAAGGACGCAAAAAGAATAGATAAAAAGTGAAAGTAAAAACAGAAGCTATACAAAAACCAATATAAGAAGTGTAACGTCATATATAAAAACCTATAAGGACACCGCATTTTGTAAAGCTGCAGGAGAAACCAAAGCAAACACAAGAAGATTGCAGAATAAGAAAAAAAATATATATATAACATTTAGGGAACACCACATTCCGTTAGGAGGCACAGAGAAACGGAAAAAAGGCCATGTTATACATTGCACCGTCTATAGAGGGGAGGATGTAAAATTGAACAGCTAACATTATTGTAAATATGCGACAAATAAGATTGTGGCAGCAACTAGAGAAACAACTCGTGGCTGCAATCGGGGGTATTGCCCTACCCACCTTAATCAGAAATAGATATTAAGAAATATAACCATAAATAATCTGAATTAATGTGTTAGGAATATTGTACATTGAAAACAACTCAAAAAGATGATATGTAAAGCATAAAACCATACCACTATTAAGAAATCGTCAAGGGGAGGATTATGCAAATGATTGTAGAAGTAGTAGTAAAAGCGCCATAGTATATGCTCGAACAGAATCTTACAGTTGAGAGTAAAAAAGAATCGGACTATGTTGCAAAAATATTTGAAACACAGTGTGTAATGCGTATTGCAAACCTACAAACTGGAAAAAAACATGGAACGATCCCAAAAAGGAGAAGTTACCAACATGACCAGCGTTGTTACTACGCGCGGGAAACGCCGCGCAGGAGCAAATAGACCTTTTTTTTTATCATGTTTTGCCTTGTGATCCCACATCCTCTCTTAAAATGGATATTGATTACCTTTTGTTATACGGTTTACAGGCTGGTTTCATCACTTCACAAGAATACACCTTCCTGGTGGTAAAGCACCCTGTGATTCCGACTATTTATACGATACCCAAAATCCATAAGTCTCTTATTGCACCTCCAGGGCGTCCTATCGTTTCTGGCATAGGTTCCGTTTTGGAACCCCTTTCAAAATTTATCGATGTGTTTCTATGCCCTTTCATTCCTCGCATTGCCTCTTATGTTAGAGATGCCGCTGATATAATTTCCTTTTTAGACACTTTTGATACCGACATTTCCTCCATTACCTTAGTGACCTTGGACATCGAGTCATTGTACACTAACATACCACAGAAAGAGGCTTTATTGGTCCTCACTAAATACTTAGACTCACGTCCCCTACCTGTCCGTACACCTACTCATTTCCTTATTGAGTTTGCCCAGATCGCTCTGACACGCAATTATTTTCTTTTTAATGGTAATTTTTATCAACAGATTAACGGTACAGCCATGGGTGCATCCATGGCACCGGATATAGCTAATCTATATGTGGCTGAATTTGAGGCAACTTATCTTGTTGACTGTCCTTTTTCTTCCTCGATTGCATCTTGGAAAAGATACATCGATGATGTTTTAATTCTGTGGCAAGGCCCTTATGATCAGCTTCTTAAATTTTATAATTGGCTTAACACTCTTGATACCAATCTCAGATTTAAAATGCAATCCAGCACCACGGATTTACCTTTTTTGGATATACTCATTAAAAAATCTACTTCTGGTTTCAAAACTACTCTTTTTCGCAAACCCACTGATAAAAATAAATTATTGCAATTTGACAGTTTTCACAATAGCCATATTAAGAGAAACTTACCTATTTCGCAGTTTTTACGTCTCCGTAGATTGTGTACGAATTATGATGACTTTACAAGCAAATCCACTGACATGGCAGCACATTTTAAAGCCAGAAGCTATCCTATGGAATGTATCACTAAAGGTTTCCATCGTGCTTGTTCTTCCAAAAGACAAGATTTGTTTCTACCTAAAAATAGATCCTCAGACGACAAATTTGTTTGTGTTTTGAAATTTTCACATCTCTCATGGAAGATACAGAAAATGTTTAGGACTCATTGGCACATTCTTCAAACTAGTCCCTGTTTTTCCGACCAACATCTTACTATTGCCCACAATAGAGGATGCAATATGGCTGACAAGCTGGTTTCTTCTTTTATGCCCTTTGGTCCAAGCCCTGTTGCCATAAATAAAGGACACTTTAGATGTAATGGTTGCTCTGTTTGCAAGCATACCATTACACTGTCTGTTTTTTCACATCCTGTTACCAATGTCCAATATAGATTGCAGACTAGGACTAACTGTAAATCTACACATGTAGTGTATGTGATTATTTGCCCTTGTCCTTCCCTTTATGTTGGTAAGACTATTCGACAAGTTAAGACACGCATCCTAGAACACAAAAGCTGCATAAAAAGAAAAATCCTTACAGCTCCTTTAGTGGAACACTGGTCTGCATTTCAGCATACTCTCGATGATCTTAAGTTTTTTGTCATCAAACAAATCCCTAAATCTCCTCGTGGTGGGGATCGTGACCGTTGACTTGTTCAAGAGGAACAACGCTATATATTTATATTTGATACAGTAGCCCCACGGGGTTTAAATAAAGAGATTGAGTATTATCATTTTTTGTGATTTTGAGGTCCTATCCCTTTGTCCATATGCTTCCGATTTGTTTTGTTTTTTTCCCTCTTTATTATTACCATTTTTTCCCTCTTTATTATTACTATTTTATTTTTATTTTCCTCTTTGACACATGGTTTGTATTTGAAATTTCCCCCCTTTTTTACCGTTGTGATACGGTACCAGTATGCAATGCTACTGGTTCAATGGTTTTACTGCTTAGTGGTTTTTCTTTTTGTATCCATATACAGACCTTACGGTTGCATCTAAGGTTCGTCTTTCTCCTTCTCTTCCCCTTATCCGTTCCCTTTCCCCCCTCCTCCCTTTGTATAGGAGACTATTTAAATGGTTTATCTGCTCCTGCGTGGCGTTTTCCCGCGCATAGTAACAACGCTGGTAATGCTGGTAAGTTCTCCCCTTTTGGATCGTTACATATTTCTCTCCTGTAGCTTTACAAACGTATCACACATTGTTTTGCAACACATTCTGTTTTTCTCTTTTACTTTTAATTGCAAGCTCTTGTTTGAGCGCATACTATGGCGCTTCTATCAATACCTCTACGATCATTTGTATTATCCTTCCCTTGCTGATACCTTAATAGCTGTATGGTTTTATGCTTCACACATCATCCTTTTGAGTTGTTCTCGATGTATAATCTTCCTTTATATATCTCAACCTCAATTCCCCACAAATTATTCAGAGTACTTATGTTTATATTTTTTAAAATGCATTTCTGATTAAGATGGGTAGTGCAATACACCCCCAATTGTAGCCACAAGTTGTTTCTCTAGTTGCTGCCACACTCCTATTTGTTGCATACTTGTTAGCTGCTCAGTTTTACATATTTTTTTTCTCTATGAACGGCGCAATGTGTAATATGGCCTTTTTCTGTTTTTCTGTGACTCTCAACGGAATGTGATGTTCCCTAAATGTTATATATATATATTTTTTTTTTCTTATTTGCTATCTTCTTGTGTTTGCCTCGGTTTTCCTGCAGTTTTATGAGATGCGGTGTCCTTATATGTACTTTTTTATAAACGATGATACAATTTTCATATTGGTTATTGCATAGCTCCTGTTTATACTTTCACCTTTCCCTCCTTGGGGTGATCGCTTTTGGGCGGGTGCGCTGTCAAATGCTGATTGGTGCAACAGACACATTTTTCTTGCACTTCCCATGGCCATTAGCCATGGTTAAAGGTCCCGGTTTTAATATATAGAATAATATGGGCGTTCCTCTCACATGCCGTTCCCTTCTTTTAAGGTTTGTTTTTATGGTTTATATCTGTTCTGTCATTTATATAGGTTTTTATTGACATCTTGTTGCTTCTATTATGTTATTGTTTTTGCCTATTGAACATGAGTGTTTAATCTTATTATTCTACGCTCCGATTGATATACAGTTTTTTTCCATTGCACAATGATACGGCTACGTCTTCCTCTCTGCATAGGAGACTATTTAAATGGTCTATCTGCTCCTGCGCGGCGTTTCCCGCGCATAGTAACAACGCTGGTCATGTTGGTAAGGTCTCCTTTTTGGGATCGTTCCATGTTTTTTTCCTGTTTGTAGGTTTGCAATACGCATCACACACTGTGTTTCAAATATTTTTGCAACATAGTCCGATTCTTTTTTACTCTTAACTGTAAGATTCTGTTCGAGCATATACTATGGCGCTTTTACTACTACTTCTACAATCATTTGCATAATCCTCCCCTTGACGATTTCTTAATAGTGGTATGGTTTTATGCTTTACATATCATCTTTTTGAGTTGTTTTCAATGTACAATATTCCTAATACATTAATTCAGAGTATTTATGGTTATATTTCTTAATATGTATTTCTGATTAAGATGGGTAGGGCAATACCCCCAATTGCAGCCACGAGTTGTTTCTCTAGTTGCTGCCACAATCTTATTTGTCACATATTTACAATAATGTTAGTTGTTCGATTTTACATCCTCCCCTCTATAGACGGTGCAATGTATAACATGGCCTTTTTTCCGTTTCTCTGTGCCTCCTAACGGAATGTGGTGTTCCCTAAATGTTATATATATATTTTTTCTTATTCTGCAATCTTCTTGTGTCTGCTTTGGTTTCTCCTGCAGCTTTACAAAATGCGGTGTCCTTACAGGTTTTTATATACGACGATACACTTCTTATATTGGTTTTTGTATAGCTTCTGTTTTTACTTTCACTTTTTATCATCTATTCTTTTTGCGTCCTTTCTTGGGGCGGGTGCGCTGTCAAATGTTGGTTGGTACAATAGACTTTATCTTGCACTTTTCAATGGTCATTAGCCATGGTTAAAGGTCCCATCTTTTAATATACACAATAACATGGGCATTCCTTTTAGATTCCTTCTTTTAAGGTTTGGGTTTTTATGTTTTTATAACTGTTCTCTTATCTATATAGGTTTTTATTGATATCTTGTTGTTCCTATTATGCTATTGTCCTTTGCCTATTAAACATGAGTGTTTAGTCCTATTATTCTATGCTTTCGTTTGACATACATTTTTCTCATTGCACAATGATATGGCCACGTCAAGCTACATCAGGGTTTTAGATGTTACCCTACAATTGTACTTTTTATTATTATTATTTTTAATCATTTTATATGCCTGTGTTTGTGATGTGATGTTTTTTAAAGCTGATGTTATTTATTCTCCATAAAACATATTTATGGTTTTATTTTACACAGATTAAGGAGAGGTTTCTCCCTTTTCATATGTGTTGTTGCTCTCCTGCTGTGGTAATGTATTATCCTTTTTGATACATGGTTCCTCACACTTCAGTGTTTTGTGGCTTTTAAGCTTCTATGTAATTTTAGAGAAACTTTTTTATTTTATTTTTGTATGTAATTGTTTTATGTATTGTCTATGAGGTATTTTATGATTGTACAGTTTTATGATTGTACATTTTAATGTGTCTGTTTTTGTTTTAGAACCCTGAAGAAGGCCTCGGGCCGAAACATTTTAGTTGGGTCCTCCAATAAAAAAGGTTTTTTATACATCCATACCTGTGTGTAGGCCTGGTCTCTGGTGGTCCGCTTTTGCTTGTGCTTGCTGTTGCGGATACCCTCTTCTCCTGTGGTTTGGTTTTGCTCTGTACTCAAGGCCATTTGGGCTACACCTTTGTCTTTATTGGAACCTCTCTGCTTAAGTGCCCTAACTTCATTTTTTTGGTAGTATCCTTCAAGGATACATTGTTCCGAACCATGCGCTCTTGGGCAACTGTTGGCTCTCCCCTATTATCTAATTTAAAAGCTGCTCTATTTCCTTTTTATAGGTTAATGCTAGCAAACTGGTTCTATCCCGGTTAAGGTGATGCCCCTCCCTTCGGAAGAGCCCCTCCTTTCCCTAGAACGTTCCCTAGTTCAGAACAAATCCAAAACCCTCATCCTTGTACCACTGTCTCATCCACGCATTGAGACTCCAGAGCTTTGACTGCCTTTAGGGTCCTGTGCGTGGAACGGGAAGCATTTCAGAGAATACTACCCTGAAAGATCTGGATTTCAACTTCCAAACTAAAAACCTAAATTTAGCCTCCAGAACCTCCCTACCACATTTTCCTATGTCATTCATACCGACATGTACCAAGACAGCAGACTCTTCCCCAGCACTATCCAAGACCTTGTCTTGGTGGTGCTTGAGGTCTGCTACCTTCGCACCAGGCAGGCATGTTACCAAGCGATCCTCATGTCCACCAGCCACCCAGATATCTACATGCATAATGATCGAATCACCAACTATAATGGCTGTCCTAACCCTTCCTTCATGGGCACATGGCCCTGGAGAAACGTCCTCAGTGCGAGAGGGTTTTACATCACCTGGAGGACAGGTCCTAACTATAGGATCACTTCCTGCCATACCATGGCGATGCTCTCCTGTCATGTGACCTCTCTCCACCATGGTAACAGGGATGCTGCCAGATTGGAGGTGGGACTTCAGGACTATATCCCTGTAGGTCTCATCTATGTACCTCTCTGTCTTCCTTATGTCTTCCAAGTCTGCTACTCTTGCCTCCAGAGATCGGACTTGTTCCCTGAGAACAAAAAGCTCCTTGCACCTTGTGCACACGTAAGACCCCTCACCAACTGGGAGAAAATCATACATAGAAACATAAAAATATGACGACAGAAAAAGACCACATGGCCTATCTAGTCTGTCCTTCCATATAAACAACTACAACAGTCCCCTTTTTACCTTTAGAGATCCTCTGTGTTTGTCCCATGCTTTTTTGAATTCAGTTACTGTCCTCATCTCTACCACCTCCACTGGGAGACTATTCCACGGATCCACTACTCTTTACGTAAAGAAATATTTCCGCATATCACTCCTGAATCTATCTCCCTTCACCCTCATTCCATGTCCCCTTGTAGCAGAACTTCCTTTCAATTGAAAGAGGCTCTCTCCCTGAACATTTATGCCACGGAGGTATTTAAACATCTCACTCATATAACCTATATCCCGCCTTTACTCTAAGGTGTACATATTAAGATCCTTAAGTCTTATCCTCAGATGCTTTATAATGAAGACCACTAATCATTTTAGTAGCCACCCTCTGCACCAACTCCATCCTGTTCACATCCTTTTAAAGGTGCGGTCTCCAGAATTGCACACTATACTCCAATGAGGTCGCACCAAAGACTTATACAGAGGCACTATCACCTCCTTTTTTCTGCTAGCCATTCCTCTCCGTATGCACCCAAGCATCCTTCTAGCTTTCGCCGTCACCTTTTCTACCTGTTTAGCTACTTTAAGATCATCAGACACAACCACGCCTAGGTCCCGCTCTTCTTTAGTAGACAAAAGTACTTCACCCCCTATACTATATTGCTACCTTGGATTGCTGCAGCCCAAATGCATGACCTTACATTTTTTAACATTAAATCCCAGCTGCCAAATTCTAGACCATTTTTCAAGCTTAGCTAGATCCCTCCTCATGTTATCTACACCTTCCTGGGTGTCTACTCTATTGCAGATTTTGGTATCATCTGCAAAGAGGCAAACTTTACCCAACAGCCCTTCCGCTATATCACTAACAAAGATGTTAAAAAGAATCGGATCAAGGACAGATCCCTGGGGCACACCACTGGTAACATCATTCTCCTCAGAGTGAGCTCCATTTACCTGTACTCTGTCGCCTCCAACCCAACCAATTTCTAACCCAAGCAGTAACTTTAGGGTCCATCCCTAGGGTGCTCAGTTTGTTTATAAGTCACCTGTAAGGAACAGTGTCAAAGGCTTTACTGAAATCTAAATACACCACATCTAGGGCTCTCCCTCGGTCCAACTCCCTGGTCACCCAGTCAAAGAAATCAATCAGATTTGTCTGACAAGACCTGGCTCTGGTGAATCCATGCTGCCTCGGATCCTGTAATCCGCTGGACTCCAGATACCTCACTATTTTCTCTTTCAGAAGCGTTTCCAATAATTTACTCACCACCGAAGTTAAACTAACTGGCCTGTAGTTTTCAACTGCATCCTTACTTCCGCTTTTGTGTAAAGGCACCACATGAGCCTCTCTCCAGTCCTTTGGCACCACTCCCGACTCCAACGAGGCATGGAAAAGGTCAGTCAGTGGAACTGCTAGAACGTCCCCAAGTTCCCTCAGTATTCTAGGGTGTATCCATTCCGATCCCATCGCTCTGTCTACTTTAAGTTGATATAGTTTCTCATGAACGGAGTCTTCTGAAAATTGTTCAAGATGTCCCTCACTTCTGTTCCTGTTTGTGGGTGTTTTATGAGGTCCTGCTCCTGGTTCTTCATCTGTGAACACAGAACAGAACTATTTGTTAAGCAATTCCGCTTTATCCTTATCAGCTTCTACATATTTCTCCCCTGCACCCTTGAGTCTGACAATACCACTTTTGTTCTTTCTCTTCTCACTAACATATCTGAAAAATGTCTTATCCCCCCATTTTATTGCATTGGCTGTTTCCTCCTCCTTTTGAATCTTTGCCTGCCTGACTACTTTGCTAGCTTCTCTAAGTTTTTCCAAATATAGAAGCCTGTCTTCCTCTCTCTGTGATCTCTTGTATTTCATGAAGGCCTCCCGCTTTTTCTTCACTTTTTCAGCTACTTCTTTCGAAAGCCATAGCGGTCTCCTTTTCCTTTTACCTTTATCTACCATTTTACCAAAAAGGTTGGCTGGCCTTAAAATATCCCCTTTCAGTTTTGCCCACTGTTTTTCTACATCCCCCAGCTGTTCCCATCCCACTAACGACTCCCTGAGGTATTGGCCCATCTTCGCAAAGTTAGTCTTCCTAAAGTCTAAGATCCTCCATTTGAATGGATTCTAACAGCCCTAGTCCTAATACTGAACCACACTATCTGGTGATCACTGGATGCAAAATGATCTCCCACTACAACATCAGAAACACTTTCACCATTGGTAAGCACAAAGTCCAGTATGGCCCCTTCACGTGTGGGGTCTGTTACCAATTGCCTGAATAGTTCTCCCTATAGAGAATCCAGGATCTCCTTACTTCTAGATGATACTGAAGCAGGAATGTGCCAATCAACATCTGGCATATTAATCTCCTATCAGTAGCACTTCCCCTTTCCTAGCAATGCTGCGTATGTCTTCAATTAACTCTCTGTCCACCTCTTCCTCTTGTAAGGGAGGTCTGTATATCACACCAATGCAAATAGATTTATCTTTCCCTCTTTCTAGTTTAACCCACAATGCCTCCTCTCTCCCTTTTAAGCTCTGTAATTCCAAAGCTTTAATAGTAGTTTTTACATATAGTGCCACTCCTCCTCCCCTTCTTCCTCCCCTGTCCTTTCTGAATAAAGTATAGCCAGGTATAGTTACATCCCATTCATGGTTTTCTGTGAACCATGTTTCTGTAACTGCCACTAAACCCAAGTCAGCAACTCCCACAAAGCTTCAACATCAGAGATCCTATTTCCCAAGCTACAGGCATTTATACACACTGCTTTCCATATGTTACCCCTGTTACCCATTTCCATAAAGGTATTTAATGTATCACCTACCTGGGGGCTTTCTTCACCCATCCCCAACAAATCCATTTTAAAGTCCTCTTCAGTAGATTAGCCAGTCTACTACCAAAGACGCATTGACCTTTCTTGGACAGATGGATGCCATCTCTGCTCTGCAACCCTTGGAACAGCATCCCATGGTCTAGGAAACCAAAACGCTCTCGATGATACCATCCACGCAGCCATGCATTCATCTCCAAGATGCGAGCCTCTCTGCCTTGGCCTTTACCCTCAACAGGGAGGATTGAAGAGAACACCACCTGTGCACCTAACTGCTTCACCCTCTGTCCCAGAGCCATAAAGTCACTTTTGATATGTTCCGAGGGATACCTGGCAGTATCATTTGTTCCAACATGGATTAGCAACATTGGGTAATAGTCAGTGGGCTTGATGAGTCTCAGCAAACTCTCCATAACATCTTCGATTTTGGCACCAGGCAGACAGCATACCTCTCTGGACATCGTCTGGTCGGCAGATGGATGCCTCTGTACCCCTCAGAAGAGTCTCCAACCACCACTACCCTTCACTTCCTTGTGGTCACTGATTCTGCAACTTTGGGGTACTTGAGCTCTGGTTCTTCCCTTTCCAGGGATGCTTTCACTTCCTCCACTTCCAGGGTTGCATAATGGTTCTTCAATTCAAGAGCTGGAGAAGTTGGATGGTGATTCTGCAGGCCCTGGTGACTTGCGTCCAACCTTCGTCATTCTGTAGGCTCCCATCTTCTCCTCTGCTGGAGAGCTTGGTTGCTGCAAGACGCATCTCATCAATGTACTTCTCCCTGACTTGAATGCTCCTCAGCCTCGCCACCTCCTCGCTATTTGTTTCCTCAGAGCTTCAGCATGCAGGCACCCTGCACATGGAACCGGTCCTTCAACTGGCATTAGGACCTCTGTCTGGACAGAGGCAGAAGCTGTAATGGGGGCAACAGCTTTAGTGATACGATTCTTCCCAGCCATTGTTCTGTTCGTGGAGCTTAGGTATCTGTTAAAGCAAAAGAGAGAGATCTACCAAGTACCAGCCGGTTTCCCAGCTATCCTTTCAGAGAAAAAGCAGTTAAATCTTTTTAATTATATTCAAAATGTGCTGCTCTGAGTCTCTGTGCTTTGTTAAATGGGGAGGTGCCCTATAAAGCAAGGCTGCTCACTAGGGGTGGGTGGGAGTCGGGGTGGGTAGGGAGGGAACTAACACCTGATTAGGTGTCAGCAGTTCCCAAAAGCTGAGAAGGTTACTAGAGTTCAACAACCTACTCTTCTCAAGGAAATTTCTACTAAAGCACCAAAATCAAAGTAACTTTGCTTTAAAAATATACAAAAAACCCGTACATGCGACACTCAATGCAAAAGACTGGAAAACACCCATCTCGCTGCTGCATCTTAGTTTTAAGGTTGTGTTTAAGTTCTTTACTTACTGAGCATTGCTGGGGATACTTATACTAATAAAACTATATCTAATACATAGTAACATAGTAAATGACGGCAGATAAAGACCAGCATTGTCCATCTAGTCTGCCCAGCATGATGGCAAGAGTAGGTGCACCTGCCGCTCCGTGCAGGCCACCCTTCCCTATGCCCCTGTTTAGGGGTGAACCCACCACTCCATGCAGGACACCCCTATTTGTTGAGAAATTAGATAGTTCAGGTTATTCATGATTTTATCTTGTTGCTGTAAAGGGATCCACTGTGTCTGTCGCATGCCATTTTAAATTCCGTCACCATGTTTGCCCCCACCACTTCCATTGGGAGGGCATTCCAAGCATCCACCACCCTTTCCGTGAAAAAGTATTTCCTGACATTGCCTTTCAATTTTCCACCTTGCAGCTTCCTGTTGTGCCCTTTAGTTTTACAGCTTCCCTGTCTTTGGAAGAGGTTTGTTTGTTCATTATATCCCTTTAAGTATTTAAAGGTCTGAATCATATCTCCCCTGTCCCTCCTCTCCTCCAAAGTGTACATATTTAGGTCTTCAAGTCTCTTCTCATAAGGCTTCTGACGCAGGCTCCAAATCATTTTGATCACCTTCCTCTGAACAGCTTCCAGTCTTTTTACATCCTTTGCAAGATACGGTCTCCAAAACTGAACACAGTATTCCAAGTGAGGCCTCACCAGTGACTTGTACAGTGGCATAAGTACCTCTTCCTTTCTGCTGGTGATTCCTCTTTGTATGCTGCCCAACATCCTCCTGGCTTTTGCCACCGACTTGTCGCACTGTTTTGCCACCTTAAGATCTTCAGAAATAATCACACCAAGGTCTTTCTCCTGATCTGTGCACACCAACCTCTCGCCCCCCTATTGTGTACTTTTCACTTGGATTTCTGCTACCCAAGTACATGACTCCACACTTCTTTGCATTAAATCTTAATTCCCAAGCATTTGACCATTCTTCCAGCTTTTGTAGATCTTTCCTCATGTTAACCACTCCCTCAGGGGAGTCTACTCTGTTGCAAATTTTCGTGTCATCTGCAAAAAGATAGACTTTTCCATTCAGTCCTTCAGCAATATCACTCACAAATACATTGAACAGTGCCGGGCCCAGGACCGACCCACCCCTGGGGCACCTCACTAATCACCTTCCCTTCATCCGAGTGAGCTCCATTTACCATCACCCTCTGTCGTCTGGCAGTCATCCAATTTCTGATCCAATTTACCATCTTAGGATCCATCCCCAAGCTACTGAGTTTATTGATAAGCCTCCTATGAGGAACAGTATCAAAGGCTTTGCTGAAATCCAGGTAGATGACATCCATCACATGCGCCTGATCTAGCTCCCTGGTCACCCAGTCAAAGATTTGTTTGGCAAGATCGTCCTTCGGTAAAACCATGTTGCCTCGGGTCTTGCAAACTGTTGGTTTTGAGAAAGTTCACCATTCGCTCTTTCAGGAGCTCCTCCATGACTTTTCCCGCCATCGAGGTAAGGCTCACAGGCGTGTAGTTTGACACTTCTTCCCTGTCACCACTTTTGTGTAGAGGTATGACATCAGCCATTCTCCAGTCCTGAGGAACCTCTCCTGTTTCCAAGGATCTGTTGAAAACATTCTTTAATGGCCCTGCAAGAACCTCCCTGAGCTCTTTCAGTATCCTGGGATGTATACCATCCGGTCCCATGGCCTTGTCCACTTTCAGTTTTGCAAGTTGTTTTAACACCTCATCTTCTGTGAATGGTGTGGTAACTACTTCATTCCAATTTTTATATTTGGGAGTCACAGATGGTCCTTCTCCGGGACTTTCTATAGTAAAAACAGAACAGAAGTATTCATTTAGCAATTTCACTTTTTCAATGTCACTTTCCACGAGTCCGTTCACAGCACTTCTGAGTCCTGCAATTCCACCTCTGATCTTCTTCCTTTCCCGAATATACCTGTAGAAGGTTTTGTCACCACACTTCACATCTTTAGCCATCTTTTCCTCTGCCTTTCATTTTGCTATCCTTATTTCTCTCTTTGTCTCTTTGAGTTTGATCCTGTATTCATGTCTGTGTTCCTCTGTTTGCGAGCTTTTGAATTTTGCGAAAGCTGTGTTTTTTGCCTTTATTTGAGTAGCCACTTCTTTGGAAAACCAAATAGGCTTTCTTCTCCTCTTGTTTTTGTTTACTTTTGTTACATATTTATCTGTTGCCTCTTTTATTGCCACCTTTAGTTTAGCCCATTGCAATTCCACTTCCCTTATCTCCTTCCACCCTGTCAGCTCTTCCTTTAGGTACTCGGTCATTTTATTGAAGTTGGTGTTTTTAAAGTTTTGGACTTTGAACCTGCTATGATTGGCCTGTACCATGGCTTTTATCTCAAACCACACCGTGTAATGATCGCTGCTGCTCACAGGGGCACTTATGCAGACATTCAACATGCTATCGCCATTGGTGAGCACTAAATCCAGCGTTGAGCTTTCCCTGGTTGCTTCCATCACCATTTGTCTAAGTAACGCATCTTGGAGAGCATCCACGATTTTTTTGCTTCTTTCCAGATTTGCAGAAGGAGTAATCCAATCCACATCAGGTAGATTAAAGTCACCCAGTATGATCACGTCTCCCTTTGTGGCTATCTTGGTAATATCTATAATCAATTCGTTATCTCTCTCTTCAATTTGTGTCGGAGGTCTGTAGACTACAGCAGTATGGATGACAATGCCATCTCCTCTTTCCAACACAATCCAGAGCGCTTCTTCTTTTCCCCATGCCCCCTGTATTTCAGTAGCTTTAATATTGTTTTTGACATATAAGGCTACTCCTCCTCCTCTTCCATTTTCTCTGTCTCTTCTGAATAGATTATAGCCATGTATGGCTATATCCCAATCATGCGATTCGTTTAGCCATGTTTCTGTAATGGCCACAATGTCCAAATCCATTTCCACCATTAAGGCTTCTAGGTCTGGAACTTTGTTGGCTAAGCTTCGAGCATTTGTGCTCATTGCTTTCCAGCATTTAACTGGCTTGCGTGTATTTAGCATTGATTTTGTTCTGCCTACATCTTCCCACTTGTTTATGATGTGTGGTTTAAATGTGTGGCTGTTTCTGATTTTAATCCGCTTTTGCAGGGGGTGACGTCCAGAGCTTGACCTTCTACATCTGTCTCCCCCTTTTTCTAGTTTAAATGCATATCCACATATTGCTTGTATTTTTCACTTAGGATTCTTTTCCTTGCGACAGAGAGATGTAGTCCATCAGCACAGTACAGTCTCTTGTTGTTCCATCTGTTACCCCAGTCGCCAATAAATCTGAATCCTTCTTGTTTGCACCAGGTCTGGAGCCATGTATTAAAGCTATTAATGCAATGCAGCCTTTTTGCCCCTTTACCAAGCACAGATAAAACCTCTGAGAATGCAACCGTGTTAACAATGGGCTTGAGTTTCTCTCCAAGAGATTGGAAGTTCTTTTGGACTGTAAAGGTGCTGTTTCTAGCCAGGTCATTTGTGCCCAAGTGGATAACCACATCAAGTTTGGAGTGTTCACTTTCTGCGCTAAGTACTTCAACAACGTGGTTTGCATTCCTGCTGGCTGAAGATCCTGGGGGGGCACTTGACTATCTTTTCTCCTTTGAACTGTGTTCCCAAGTTGATGCCACTGATAATGGAATCACCAAGTAGTAGTAGTTTGCTGTTTGGTGAGGTTTTCTTCATATTTGGTCCTTTAGCAGGAGATTGGGCATTATCTGTTTCATTTAAGGGCCCTTCAGTTTCTTTGGATTGGGCATCCTCATTCGCCAAGGCAGAGAAGGCATTATGCAGGGATATCTCCTGATGCATAGGATGCCTCTGTGTCACAGGTCGCAATCTTCCAGAACCCACTGTGATCCATTTGTTCCTGGAGTGTTTCATTCTTTGTGGAAGTGGTGGTGGACTTTGTTCAGTTTGTATCTTAGAAGAGGTGCGCTTCATTGCAGCCAGTTCCTCCCTCAGTTCCTCATCCTCATTAGCCAAGGCAGAGAAGGCATTATGCAGTATTATCTTTTGATGCATAGGATGTCTGTGCGTTACAGGTCGCAATCTACCAGAACCCACTGTGATCCCCTTGGTCCCTGGAATATTTGATGCTTTGTGGGAGCAGTGGTGGGCATTGTTCAGTTTGTATCCTATAAGAGGTGTGCTTCATTGCAGCCAGTTCCTCCCTGAGTAGGGTCACCTTTTTATGCATGGCAGCTAGGTCTTCCCTTAGTAGAGTCAGTTCTTTATGCATGGTAGCTGACTTGAGGCACATGTACTTGATTCACCTAAAATTTAATTCATCTCAGGTCCTTAATGTATCCTGATGAGAATAAACAGCTGCACCTGAGAGTGAATATGGCACCTCCTTTCCTTTAAGAAGTACCTATAAAGCTACGATAATCCCAGGGGGTGGGTGGGCGAAGGGGAAGGAGGGAGGGAAAAAGATGTATTAAAAGCTAACTGCTACACAGTATCCTGTCCTGTGCTTCTAAGGTAATCTGTGACCAATCACCAGGGGGAGTCCCACAGCCCTTGCTTGGATAGAGGGAGACTTGGGTTCTAAATCTAACCAGAAAGCTCTCTTCTGTGTTTTAAATCTAAACTGAAAACTCTTTGCTGCTACTAGGCCCTGACTGATTTAACAAATACACTGGGTTTACAGATTAATCAGCTTTAATCTAAAGAATTCCTTTTCCCCAAGATTTAGAAAGATTTCCGAGAAGTAATACTTACAATTGCAGATCTCTCTCCAGAAGTAGCAGTCCCCTTTTGTAGTTCAAGCTACAACTCCACTGGGTGGGAAGAAGACACAGCAGCTTGTAAAGCAAGCCATAGGCCATGTCCGCCCTAGTGTGAACATCCAAGCGGTAATGCTTGACAAAAGTGGAAAAAAATGCCCATACTGCTTCCCGACAAAAGTCTGCAGGGGCTACCAGCTCAGCTCTGCCCATGAGGATGCCTGCGCTCAGGTAGAATGGGTGCGCAGACCCTCTGGAACCAGCCAGTTCCGTAACAGATATGTTAATGCAAGGCCTCCTTAATCCAACACCCCAACGTGGACAGCCATCGTGTCACTCTTGCACAGGCCAGCAAACAGCACAAAAAGATGGTCAAACTTACAAAAGGAATTTGTAATCTCCAAGTACCAGAGAAGCACCCTCCGGACATCCACAAGGCGAAGATCCTTATTCTTCCCCCAACACTGCTCCTTAGAGAAGGAGAACAGGCAGACCACCTGGTTCACATGAAAGCACCTTAGGCAGGAAGGAAGGCACAGGCCGAATGGAAATAGCATCCTTTGAAAAGGACAGATAAGTATCTCAGCAAGACAGAGCATGCAGCTCAGAAATCCACCTTGCAGAACAAATTGTGACCAAGACCACCATCTTGAGCATCAAATCCTTCAAAGTGGCGTGCTTCAATGGCTCAAAAGTTACTACTATCAGGGCCCTGAGCACGAGATACAGATCCCAGGAAGTAAACACAGACCAGAGGGGAAGAACACAGATGCTGAACCCCTGAAGAAAGCATGAAACATCTGGGTGCAAAGCTAGAGACTTATGAGCTACCAGACCTTGGAAACAGGCCAAAGCTGCCAACTGAACTTCAGGGAGCTAAGGGAAAGGCCCTTCTCCAGTCCATTCTGTAGAAAGGCCAACAGAGATGGCACCTTGGATGCCTCAGGAGCCAACTGCTGAGTGCCACACCATTGTTCAAAGATGCACCAGATCCATACATATGCTAGCTTGGTAGACCTCTTCCAGACTCTGGAGCAGAATAGAGATCACCACTGGATGGCATCTTGGATGCCTCAGGAGCCAACTGCTGAGTGCCACACTGGAGAGTAGCCCTTACCATCTCTTTCCAAGAGCCAAGTCATAAGTGACAAGAGAAAGGGATCCTCCCTGCTGCAATAGGCCCTAAGATGGAAACAAACAAAGAGGAACTGCCAGCAAGAGCCGCATCAGGTCTCCATATCACACTCTGCTCTGCCAATCCGATGCCACCATAACAATCCTGCCTGGGTGGCATTCTATATACAAATCACACGACCCACCAGGGACAACCATGGAGGAAACACATACAGCAGGTGTTGACTTGGCCAAGGCTGGGTCATAGTGTCGATGTCCTCAGACCTCGCCTCCATGTGGCGACTGAAGAAGCGGCAAACTTTGACTTTGGAGTGGATTGCCATCAGATCCATTTTGGGGTGACCCCAACAGTGCAGAATCAACTGAAATGCCTCCTGACTCAACTCCCACTCTCCAGGATCCAGAGAGTAACGGCCGAGGAAGTCTGCTTCCACTTTGTCCACTCTTGCAAGGTGCTGAATTGATAAGGCTAGGAGGTTCTTCTTTGTCGAAGCAAACAGGAGATCCATCTCCAAAGCTACCCCAGCACTCCTTGTGCCACCATGATGAATGACATAAGCTACCACCATTGCATTGTCTGAAAACACTCGAACTGCCCAGCCCTTCACCAAGGGCTGGAAACACAGAAGCATCAACCTGATAGCCCTTGCCTCGAAATGGCTGATGGAACATACAACTTCCCTGCGGTTCCAACGGCCCTGGGCCATACGGTCTTGGCACTGGGCTTCCCAGCCCAAGAGACCGGCATCTGTTGTCAGCAGGATCTAGAAGAAATCGTCCAGTGGCACGCCCTTTCTCAGATGACAGGGCTGCTGCTACCACCGCAGGCTGATCTTCACCATCATCGGGAGCGGGAGCCTGCACTTGAACTCCTGAGAACTCGGGGACCACCAAGTCAGCAAGAACTGATGGAGAGGCTGCATGTGAGCACATGTTGACGGCACCATCTCTATGGTCGCAGCCATCAATCTGAGGAGCTGAAGAAAATCCCAGACTCTGGGAGCCTACTACGCACAGAACAGCGCTATGCAATCCAACAGTCTTTTGACTTTCTCCTCTGGCAGGAAAAACTTTGTCCACTCGAGGGTCAAAACATGCTCCTGGGAACTCCAGGGACTGGAAGGCAATAGTTGGCCCTCTCCCCAGTTGATCACCCAGTCAAGGCTGTCCAAGGACACCACTCGGGACGCCTCTGAAAGGGAACGGGCCCAGAGGAGCCAGTCATCAGTGCCATAGCGCCGCAGTCGCCACCACCATAACCTTGGAGAACCGACCAGAAACGACCAGAGGGGAAGCCATATTAGACCTAGTCCTTAGTGGAACACCAGATCTAGTGCAAGAGATAAGGGTGTTGGGGCCACTTGGCAATAGTGATCATAGCATGATCACCTTTGATTTAATTAGTGGAGGAGGGATAGTAAGGAAATCCACAGTGCTACCTTTTAACTTTCGAAAGGGAGACTATGATAAAATGAGGTAAATAGTTAAGAAAAAACTAAAAGGAGCAGTTGCAAAGGTTAAAGACTTACATCAAGCTTGGGTGTTGTTGAAAAATACTATCTTGGAAGCCCAGACCAGCTGTATTCCACGCTTTAAGAAGAGTGGAAGGAAGTCCAAAAAACTGCCAGCATGGTTTAAAGGTGAGGTCAGAGAGGCTGTTGTTGCCAAGAAAGCATCTTTCAGGAAATGGAAAAAAAAGCCAAACGATGAAACCTGGAAACAGCACAAGCACTGGCAGGTCAAATGCAAGGCATTGATAAAGAAGGCAAAGAGAATTTGAGAAGAAGTTTGCTGCGGAAGCAAAAATGCGAAATAAAGATTTTTTCAAGTACATTCATAGCAAAAAACCTGTGAGTCAGTTGGACCATTAGATGATAGAGGAGTTAAAGGGGCACTAAGAGGCGACAAGGCGATAGCGGAGAGACTGAATGAATTCTTTGCTTCGGTCTTTACTGAGGAAGATGTAGGGATGTTACCCATGACTGAAGTGGTATTTAAAGGTGCGGAAGAATTGAAGGAAATATCGATACATCGGGAAGATGTATTACAACTATTAAACTGAAGAGTAGCAAATCACCTGGGCCGGATGGTATACATCCAAGGGTGTTGAAAGAACTGAAATATGAGATTGCAGACCTGCTATTAGTAATCTGTGAACTATCATTAAAATCATCTCTAATACCTGAAGATTGGCGGATCGCCAATGTAACACCAATTTTTAAAAAGGGTTTGAGGGGTGATCCGGGAAACTACAGACTGGTGAGCCTCACGTCAGTACCAGGAAAAATGGTAAAAACCATCATAAAGAATAAAATTACTCAGCATGTAGATAGTCATGGCCTAATGGGAGACAGCCAACATGGCTTTAGACAAGGAAGATCTTGCCTTACTAATCTGTTATGTTTTTTTGAAAGTGTGAATAAACAGGTGGACAAAGGTGAGTCGGTTGATATAGTGTATCTGGAATTTCAGAAAGCCTTTGACAAGGTCCCTCATCAGAGACTTTTGGCAAAACTAAAGAGTCGTGGGATAGGAGGCAGTGTACTACTGTGGATCAGGAACAGGTTAAAAGATAGAAAGCAGAGGGTTGGGCTAAATGGCCAATTTTCCCAATGGAGAAAGGTGAATAGTGGTGTACCCCAGGGATCTGTGCTGGGTCCACTGCTTTTTGACATATTCATAAATGACCTGTAAAGTGGAATAATGAGTGAGGTTATCAAATTTGCAGATGACACAAAACTATTTAAAGTTGTTAAAACCCAAGAGGATTGTGGAAAATTGCAAGAGGATCTTGATAAATTGGAAGACTGGGCATCAAAATGGCAGATGAAATTTAATGTGGACAAGTGCAAAGTTATTTTTTTTATTTTATTTATTTATTTAATTGGATTTTTATACCGCCTTATCATACAATCAAAGCGGTTTAACAAAAGAGAAAATTAGTAATAGTGAAAAAATCTGTGATAATATATACATAGTTTGTAAATATATGATTAAATGTCTTGGGAAAAGGTGCACTATATATATTGTGAGCTATACTATAAAGTGAGCTATTGTACAATGTATATATAAATAATTGCTTTCTTAAAAATTAATTAGTTGATTGCATGACCGTAGTGCTCCGTAAACAAAACTGTTTTCAGTTGTTTTCTAAAGTCTTTGATGTCCTGAGCTGCTCTCAGATCATTAGGTAGGGAGTTCCAGATGGAAGTCGCAGCAAACGAGAAAGCTCTCTCAGAGGTCTCCTTGCGTGTTTTTCTGATGTCATTTGAGGAGCTGATTCTATTTTCAGAGACACTTCTCCTAGGTCTGTTGCTAATATCTGACCGGATAAGATACGTCAGACTTTTTGCAGAACATTGTTGCTTTATCTTGAAAATATAAATTACTGTTTTGTATTTAATACGAGATGATATTGGTAACCAATGAAGCTCCTTTAAGATAGGAGTTATATGCTCTTTACTTGATAGACCAAAAATTATACGAGCAGCGGTGTTTTGCGCTAACTGTAAAGGCTTCAGTGACTGCTTAGCTAGACCCAGATATATTGGATTGCAGAAGTCAAGTAATGGTGTAATTAGAGCATGACAAACATTGCGGAAGTGAACAGTTTCCAGAAGCGGCCTTAGTCTTCTGATGATTTTCATTCTATAATAAGCGCTTCTAATCGTCTTATTTATGTGTGATCTGAGATTTAATTCCTTGTCTAGAGTAACTCCAAGATATTTCACTTCTGATTTAATAGGAATAATTGAATTATCTATCTTGATGACAGGTGGATGTGCAAAATTTTGGTTACGAGATACAAATAATGCCTCTGTCTTGCTAAAATTAATTTGCATATTGTTGGTTTTACACCAGGTGGACATTTGTGATAGACAATCTGTGATGCTGGAAAAATCAGGTTTCTCGATGGAGATAGTTGTGAAAATCATAATATCGTCAGCATAAATTGTATACTTTATGCCACTTTTTAATGGAATATTGCAAATTGGCTGCAAATAAATGTTGAAGAGAAGCGAAGAAAGAGCGGAACCTTGTGGCACACCTTGTAATACTCTTATGGGCAGAGAAGTTTTTTGTCCAATCTTTACTTGTAAAAATCTCTCTGTCAGATATGATTGAAACCATTTTAATGTGACCCCATGTAGACCAATCTCCTCTAATCTATGTAATAACCTATTGTGATCTACAGAATCGAATGCAGCCGAAATGTCTATAAAAATCATTATAATACCCTTTTTAATGTCATCAATGGTACGGAGAACGTAATCAAAAAGATAAATCATTAAGGTTTCAACTCCATGGTTTGGGCGAAAACCATGTTGGTTATCGTCTAAAGGCGCATGAATATCAATGTGTTCTTGGAGTTGAAGTTGCACTGTCTTTTCAATGATTTTCGCTAAAAAGGGTATGTTGGAAATAGGCCGGTAGGCAGCTGGGTTATTCTTGTCTAACGTTGTCTTCTTCGGGATTGGTCTAACAGTTGCAAGCTTTAAGTGCTTTGGTAAATTACCTTGAGAGAGGGAATTATGCACAATGTTTTGTATTATGTGAATAAAATTTGACTTTGTGGACTTTATCCAAGATACAGGACATGGATCGGTTGGAGAAGTGCATGTGTTTATGGAAGAGATAATGTGCGAGAGTTGCTCTTTAGAAGGAAAAGAGAATGTATTCCAGACCCTGAAATTTGAGACCAAATTCAAGTTGAGACTAAATATATCTTTTACCTTAGAGTGGAATTTTTCCTTAATATAATCTGCATACTTCTGCGGTTCAATTTCAGCTTCACCTTCTGTTTTTTGCTCTTTTGTTAAACTCTTTACAATTTCAAAAAGCTCTCTAGGTTTGTTGATGGAGTTATTTATTATATTTGTATGGTATTCTTTCTTTGAGACCTTAATACGTTCGTCGTATAGCTTTTGTTTTGTTAAATATATCTGCTTTAATTCTGAAACCTTATTCCTTCTCCATTTACGCTCTATTCTTCTGAGATCTCTTTTCATCAGACGTATAGCATTAGAATACCATGGCTTGTGATGTAGCTTATTGATCCTTGATTTCCTTGGACTTGTGTCTGTCATTCTAGCTGCATTAGAAATTATGTAATTCCATTTGTTTACTTGTGTCTCTATTTCTACTGAATCGTCAGATAGATGAGGTAAGGTATCCTGTATAAATGTATCTTTGTCAAATTTT
Source organism: Ichthyophis bannanicus (assembly GCA_033557465.1). Taxonomy (NCBI): domain Eukaryota; kingdom Metazoa; phylum Chordata; class Amphibia; order Gymnophiona; family Ichthyophiidae; genus Ichthyophis; species Ichthyophis bannanicus. The sequence continues at coordinate 555,993,886 of CM066034.1, read as the reverse complement.
TTAAAACGTCTATGATAGCATTTGTCATCTAGTCTTAAATTATTTTTTGTTTGTAATAAAATTTCCATACTAACTATGTAGTGATCTGACCATGGAACTGGGGTAATGGTAGGAATTGAAATTAGACCTCCTAAGGTCAAATCATTTGAGGCAAAGATGAGGTCTGGCGAGTAACCATATATGTGTGTAGGTTTCTTGACTATTTGTGTGAAATTTAGTGAGCCCATTGCTTGAAGAAAGGTCTCGGAGTCTCTGCAGTTAATGGATTTAAGGTTGAAGTCACCTAGCACTATTGTGGGTTTGTACGGGGAAGTGATAGAACAAATAGACTCCAGTGTTGAGGCAAGCTCAGCAGAAGACGCTTTTGGTGCTCTATAATGTAAACTAATTGCCATGTGCTTATTCTCAATGTTAATGGAGTTACATTGTTGCGATTCTAAACTACATTGTATTTTGAATCGTAAATTCTTTTTTGCGATTATAAGGACACCTCCTCCACGTCTGACAGATCTAGAGCAGCTATAAGCAGAGTAAGAATCTGGGACAAGCTGATTGAGAATTACATTATCATACGGATGTAGCCAAGATTCTGTGATGCATAGCACGTTATGCACCTAGGGAAGAACAACCCAAACTATGGTTACACGATGCAAAGTTCCACATTAGGAACCACCACCCAGGAAAAAGATTTAGGCGTCATTGTGGATAACATGTTAAAACCCTCGGCCCAGTGTGCAGCGGCAGCCAAGAGAGCAAATAGAATGCTAGGTATCATAAGGAAAGGAATGGAAAATAAAACAAAAGATATTATAATGCCTCTATACCGTTCCACAGTGAGACCGCACCTTGAATATTGTGTGCAATTCTGGTCGCCGTATCTTAAAAAGGATATAGCGTTATTAGAAAAGGTTCAGAGAAGAGCCACCAAAATGGTAAAGGAGATGGAAGGATACTCCTATGAAGAAAGGCTAAAAAGGTTAGGGCTCTTTAATCTGGAAAAGAGATGGCTGAGGGGAGATATGATAGAAGTCTATAAATTAATGAACGGAGTGGAACGGGTAAACGTAGATCGACTGTTTACGTTATCAGAATATAGAAAGACTAGGGGACATGCAATGAAGCTACAGGGTAAACTATTTAAGAGTAATAAAAGAAAATATTTTTTCACTCAACGTGTAATCAAACTCTGGAATTTGTTACCGGAGGATGTAGTAAAGGCTGTTAGTGTAGCTGGGTTTAAAAAAGATTTGGACAAGTTCCTGGAGGAAAGGTCCATAAACCATTATTAAGAAGGGACCCAGGATATCAATGCTTGACCTAGTACAAGCATTTCAGAACCTGTGTCTTTTGGGGAAACTGCTAGGTACGTATGACCTAGATTGGCCACTGTTGGAAACAGGATACTGGGCTTGATGGACCTTGGTCTGACCCAGTATGGCATATCTTATGTTCTTATGTTCTTAATGTTCTTGGGGTGGACGACAGACCGAAAGGGAGGGCAGCAAACTTATAGTGAGAGCCAAGCATGGCAAAACGCCAATAGTTTTGCTGATCCGCTTGGATCAGGATATGAAAATACACCTTAGCCAGATCCAGAGAAGCCAAGAATTCCCCTCTGTGTACTGCTTGACTCACAGAGTGTAAGGTTCAATCCGGAAATGCAGGATACGCAAGTGCTTGTTAAACCCCTTTGAGGTCCAGAATAAGCTGGAAGGAACAGTCCATCCTTTTTGTTTTTGGACATCATGAAATAGATGGAGTATCTGCCCTTGCCCCTCTCGTCTGAGAGGATGGGCACCACTGCTTTTTGGTGCAGTAATTTGTCCAAGGTGTTCCACACAGCAGTACTTTGATCACAGACCCACAAGGAGAGATGACAAAAGCATCCAGAATCGGCTCTGCATTCCAGGACATAGCCGAACAAAAGTGTCCAGCACCCAGCAATCTTTGTTAACCCAGACCGATTCCTAAAAGAAAAGGCAAAGCCTGCCTCCAACCAGAGGAACCAGGGAATGGGTCCCCAAACCTTCATTGCGCAGCCCGGGAAGGGCCTCCTCTGGAGGGGACAGTTTTTGAGCCCACACTCTCAACAAAAAGACTGAGAACAAGTCAGAAGTCCATAAGGGGAAGAAGGACTCTCCAGGCAAGTAGCGATGGAATTCCTAAGACCCCTGGGTGTCCAACCAGTGCTCTCGCGAGGAGCAGGCAAAGGCTGACTGAAAAGAAGCTCCTGCTCGCTACACAGGTCCCTTCAATTCATCCTCTAGATGTCAGAAGATTTTGCCTCGCTCAGGTCCTTTACCTGCTTCTTCCTATGGGACCTAACAGAAGTGCCCTTTTAAGGTCAGATGGGTAACCAGGCTTTGGCAAAGGAGACTGCTGACACATGTCAAAGCCAAGCCAATGCCATGTGACTCTTGACAAGGCACAATCCTTGGCCATAAGATGTACCAGGTCTTACATGGCATCAGAAAAGAAGGCTGTAGCCGAATCCAAAAGAGGTGTAGAATCTTCTGGCGGAACAGACTGAATCCATTGAGGAAGGACCTGAAACATCAGTCTGCACATACCGCCAACTGAAGAGTAGTGGTTCTTCAACATAAATCCACCTTTCAGTCCATAATATCTTTAAAGGCCAATCCGCCTTCCACAGGAATGGAGGCTGCGCATCCACCTTGGAAATAATCAAGCCATTCACCTTGGAAATATCAAACCACACAAAATACTCCCTCTCCAGGAAAGCAAGCATCTTCTTATACACCCTTAGCCCCTTAGGCTGGGAGTTGGAGGAATCCCATTCTGACTGGAACAGTAGTGGATTTCCACACCCTATGCAAGAGTGGATGGAGCATCCACTAAGCCCAAGGTGGATAAGATCCTGGGATTGATCCTTCCAGTTCCTACTCTGAGAACAGGTGAATAACAACGGCCTCATCACACATCTCCAAAGGCGAGAATACTTCATCCACATCAAACATCTCAATGCAAGTCACAGTTCAGATCTCAGACAGATCCCAGCTGATCCCCATCTCCAGGGGGCCGCCCTTTGCCGGGGACGCTTAGCCATCAATCGAATATGGCTTTCGCTCTCATTCTGCCCCTCACGAGACTGCACTTGGGAGAAACTAGAGACCACAGGTCTGAATTTCCAAGCCAGAATGACTAGGCCTGCAGTAAAGGAAAAGAATCCCAGGGAGGATAATCCGGACTCTGGAAGCTCACCTTACGGAAATGACCTTCCACACTAGGGGAAATAATTGTCATCGATTCTCTAGAGGATGGGGAGAGGCCCACAGCATGATTGTCGGAGTCTCTGCCTAGCTGAATATCCTTACCTGTAGTGCCATCCGCCAACTCCTGCCCTGTGGCAGGCAAGGTCAGACTTGGAATATTGTGTTCAGTTTTGGAGACCGTATGTCACAAAGGATGTAAAAAGGCTGGAAGCAGTTCAGAGGAAGGCGACCAAAATGATTTGGAGCCTGCGTCAGAAGACTTATGAGAAGAGACTTGAAGACCTAAATATGTACAATCTGGAGGAGAGGAGGGACAGGGGAGATATGATTCATACCTTTAAATACTTAAAGAGTATTAATGGACAAACAAACCTCTTCCAAAGACGGGGAAGCTGTAAAACTAGAGGGCATAACATGAAGCTGCAAGGGGGTAAACTGAAAGGCAATGTCAGGAAATACTTTTTCACTGAAAGGGTGGTGGATGCTTGGAATGCCCTCCTGATGAAAGTGGTGGGGGCAAACATAGTGACAGAATTCAAAATGGCATGGGACAGACACAGTGGATCCCTTTATAGCAACAGGATAAAATCAAAATAAGCATAACTGTCTCTTATATCTGAACAAATAGGGGTGACCTACACGGAGCGGTGGGTACACCCCTAAACAAAGGCATGGGGAGAAGTGACCTGCACGGAGCAGCAAGTGCACTTACTCTTGCTGCCTTGCTGGGCAGACTAGATGGACCATACTGGTCTTTATCTGCCGTCATATACTACATTACTATGTAATAGCATCTCCCGGCTGAAAGAGGGGGAATATGCCCTCCAGAGATGACTCAGAAGCAGCCATGCAAGAAGGGGGGAGTTCAGAAGTCAGAGATATGCCTCGCTTGCCACAGTCTAAACAACGTTTCCTGGAAGAAGACAGAGAGTTAAGGCAAGTATCACAACAGTGAATGCTAATGTTTGTTAGTCTGAAAGGCGCGCATTAACTGCACTTTTATTGCAACACACATTACAGGCACTAGGATAAGACTACACGTTGGACCCGCCTGAGCGGAACATGTGCAAGAACCACACGACTACCAGATGCACAATATTAAAACCGCTACTTGCGCATGCAGAAAACATCAGGAAACCCCCACACAGCACCAGAGGTTGCCAGCAGTCCATCCAGAATTGTGTCCCACACAGACGGAATTCAAACTCCCAACAAGGACAATGACAAGGTCAAGCCTTGATACTCAACCAGTGAGAGCCCCAGGCAGAGAATCCATGCCAAGATCAGCTCTACTTCCCTGAAACAGTTTCTCTAGCTTGGCAGCACTGCGTTTAAAGGTGGCTGGCAGGCAAATTCCTCTGACAGCCTTCTGCAATCTTTGGGAAAGAGCAGGGTGGACAGAGAAGGAGGGAGAGGGCATTGAGGTTGTGCGAGACTGCTAAATTCTTCCATCCTTCCAGATCCTTCCAATTTTCTGGCTGCTCAACAGGCTCTTATCCAGGTTAAGATTGTGGAACTGAACCAATTTTCCTTCCTCCTATGGCTATTGAAAATATCGCAGTCTAGTGGAGCCTCCTACATTGTGCTCAAGTGAGAGAGTCACCCTCAAAGTGGTCTGTCACATTCATTTATCAATCTTTTCCTCTTAATTATTCAGATTTTCTTCAGAAAGGAGAAACTCCATCCACCATCAGCTGGAGACAAAGAAATACTGAAAGGACCTCTGGTGGCTGAGGCAAAAAGAAACATGGGAGTGGTAAACCTGGGCTTTTCATTGGTTCTTTGTCTCCACCAATCTGTTGGTAGGGGTACACAACCCACTTGTCTGGACTGGCCTAGCAGGATGATATGGAAATTGCTTTTCCCCTTTGTCCTGGCCATCAGCAAAGACGGGATAATGATGTGGGCTCGAAATCAGGCAGAGGCAGTCAAGGCTTTGAAAGATCTGTGAATCGTGGAGCTGGGGGATGTAGGTCAGCAGAGAAGGTGCAGTGGAAATCGGCAAAGAGGAAGAGGCTGCCTACACAGCGTAGTTCCAGAGGAGAATGGCTTCAGCTACAGTTGGACTCTATGGACTGAAAGAAACTGGCTGTCTGTTCTGGATTTTTTAAATTATTTTTTTTAATGCTTTTACAATAATACATCCTCCACAAAATGAAAGATAGAGGAATAGTATTCATCATTAGCAGAAAAGGAGAAAGGAAAAAGAAAAAATCCCCAAATGCAATCAACAAAGGATACTATATAAGACCACATTAATGGAAACAAGAAAAGGAAAATTTCACAAAAGAAAAATCAAGGAATCAGAAAGCAGCACAGACAGCTTTTATGGTAGATAATTACCCCACTACAGGCCCCTTCCTACCCGCCAGAAAACTTAGAAGCTGTTTGGGATCAAAGAAAATAAATCTCTTATTATCTAGAAACACAAAACACCGACAAGGAAATTTTAACAAAAAAGTAACTTGTTCTTAAACCCAAGAATTCCCTCCTCCTAACGTGGATAGCCCTCAAAAAATCAGAAAAAATCTGAACCCTAGACCCCAAAAACAGATCCTGCATATGTCAAAAATACAATTTCAGAACTGTGTGTCGATCCATCTCCAGTGCAAAGTTAACAAGCAAGGTAGTCCCGCTCAGTCACAACATCTAGGGAATTCTCCACAAAGCCAGTGAGGTCCAAAGAATCCTGCTGGCCATGAGAATGATCTGCTCCAGGAGCACCAGCTCCAGGCACAATAGACAAGTATTGTGCTCAAGTAATCGGCGGCAGATTGTCCGGAGGGATCTGGAGAACCTTCCAGAAATACCTCTTTACCATCTCACTCGCAGAAATCAGTGGAGACTTAGGAAAGTTAATAAATCTCAAATTGTTCCTCCTAAAAGAATTCTCCAGGTATTCCATCTTCCAAATCAATACTGCAGAGACTTTCACCAGTGCACCCTGAGTCTCCTGGACGTCCCCAAACCTTGCTTCCAAAACAGACAACCTGGAAGCTTGCTTCTGGGAGACCCCCATGAAGGAATCCTTTACAGAGCAAAGCTCCATAGAGAAAGTACTTACAAGGGTTTGTAGAGAAGAGTTCATCGAGGTCATTCCCTCCCAGATAGAGTCCATTATTATGGCTACCACTTTTCTCAACCCTCCGAGATCCAGAGGAAAGGAGTTTAGGACAACTATCCAGAGGGTTGCCATGAGTCAACACCGACTTGAGTTCACATGGGGCCCATATATGGAATGGAGTGAAGTGGATGTCTAATAATGTTAAAGAGTAAAGTAATGTAGGTGTAGCCTCAAAATCATGAGAACTTGGAGACCAGAGGCACAGCAAGGACCCAACTTGTAGTGGTCACTCAGAACTATTTAGACTGATGCCACTATCCATCCGAAATATGATTTGTAAGGAACTCGGCAACATTCTGAGGAAAGGAGAGGTTCTTCTGAAGGAATGGGCTCCACCTTAACCGGGATGGAACCAGGCTGCTGGCATTAACCTTTAAAAAGGAGATGGAGCAGCTTTTAAACTAGATAATAGGGGAAAGCAGATAGTCACCGAAGAGCGCATGGTTCAGAATGATGTATCCTTGAAGGATACTAGCAAAAAGACTGACGAGAGGTTCCAATAAAGACAAAAATAACCCAAATGCCCTTAAGTACAGAGCAGATAGAGCTTAAAGATTCCACATTTCCCCTGCCTACCAATAACCAGATTAATATGAATAAAATACAATCTCTAAAATGCTTGTATGCAAAAAATAAGATGGGAGAGTTAGAATATATAGCACCAAATGAGAAGTTAGATATGATTGGTATCTCAAAGACCTCGTGGAAGGAGAACAACCAGTGGGACACTGTGATACCTGGGAATTAATTATATTGCAATGATAGAGAAGATCAAATTGGTGGAGGTGTTGCGTTCTATGTTAGAGAGGGCATTGAGTCACACAGAATTAAAGTTTTGCAGGAAACAAAATACACTGTAGAATTTCTATGAATTGAAATTCCATGTAAAAAGGGGAAGGTGATGGCAGTGGGGGTGTACTACCGACCACCTGTTGGGGAAACACACAAAGGAGCACTTGCTCTTGCAATAAACTCCAGGAAAACACAAGGAGCAAAAGACGTATGGTGGTCAAAGATGGCTTTATTATGAAGACCCCAATGCGTTTCGGCAAACTGCCTTCCTCAGGGGGCATACAGCTTAACAACAAAATAAAATATATTAAAAACAACATGACAAAGACATATATGAAAAAACATGTAGAACAACAAACATTTATGTCAACAGCAGGGCAGCAGGAAACGTTATAAGTAACAACTCATATTGAAAAGAACAGATGATACTTAAAAAACAAATGACACATTAAAAACAAAGTACTTTGTTTTTAATGTGTCATTTGTTTTTTAAGTATCATTACACATATCTTATATAACGCTTTATATGTGTTCAACTATACAGAAGATACTTGTAAGTATCTATTTTAAAGAATTATATTTATCACTTTCTCCAATTGAGTATTAGTTTCTATTTTATTCATGACTGTTCTTTTCAATATGAGTTGTCACTTATAACGTTTCCTGCTGCCCTGCTGTATGTTTTATTTTGTTTTTTAATTCCATTTTAATATGTTCGTTTTTCATTATGAGTATTTTAATTCTATATGGTTGACATAAATGATTGTTGTTCTACATGTTTTTTCATATATGTCTTTGTCATGTTGTTTTTAATATATTTTATTTTGTTGTTAAGATGTATGCCCCCTGAGGAAGGCAGTTTGCCGAAACGCATTGGGGTCTTCATAATAAAGCCATCTTTGACCACCATACGTCTTTTGCTCCCTGTGTTTTCCTCTACCGACCACCTGGCCAGAATGAACAAATGGATCAGGAACTAGTTAAAAGATAGAAAGCAGAGGGTATGGCTAAATGGCCAATTTCCCAATGGAGAAAAGACAACCCAGGAACCAGGAGCTCCCCATCAGCAAATGCCCAACAATCAGCAAGAGAAATGATAGAAACCATCATAAAGAACAAAATTGCTGAACATATAGATAGTCATGGCTTAAAGGGAGACAGCCAACATGGCTTTAGACAAGGAAGATCTTGTCTTACTGGTCTGTTATGTTTTTTTGAAGGTGTGAATAAACAGATAGACAAAGGTGAGTCAGTTGATATAGTGTATTTAGACTTTCAGAAAGCGTTTGACAAGGTCCCTCATCAGAGACCTTTGGCAAAACTAAAGAGTCATGGGATAGGAGGCAGTGTACTATTGTTGATCAGGAACTGGTTAAAAGATAGAAAGCAGAGGGTAAGGCTAAATGGCCAATTTTCCCAATGGAGAAAGGTGAATAGTGGTGTACCCCAGGGATCTGTGCTAGGTCTGCTGCTGTTTGACATATTCATAAATGACCTAGAAAGCGTAGTTACTCACCTGTAACAGGTGATCTCCGGGAACAGCAGAAATTTAGTCTTCACATATTGGGTATCGTCGGTACCGACGGAGCCTGCGCGGGAACGCTCCCCAGCGTCCAATAGGAACTCTTTTGGGAGCATCCCTCAGCACATTCGCGCTGCCTTCCCGCCTTTCCAACTGTCCCTCTTCAGTTAAGTTTGTAGCTGAGTGAAAGGATAGAGGGAGAGAGGAAAGAGGAAAGAGACAAAGAGATAGAGGGGCAACTCCTAGGGGAGGTGGGTGGGTTGTGAATACTAAATTCCTGCTGTTCCCGGAGATCACCTGTTACAGGTGAGTAACTATACTATCTCCAGGAACAAGCAGGAATGTAGTCTTTACATATGGGGGACTCCCTAGCTGAAGATGCCAGGAAGGTGCCAATCCAGAAAGATAGGCATCCTTCCTCCCATGGATCTCTGGCATTCCACCAGGGTTGGTGGGTAGGAGTTGAATTAGGACTGAAAGAGATTTCAAAGAACAGCTTGGCCAAAGAAGGCATCCCGATGGGAGGCTTTATCCAGGCAGTAGTGGGCTGTGAAGGTGTGTAACGAAGCCCATGTGGCTGCTCGACAAATGTCATCAATAGACACAGAGTGAAGATTAGCCATGGAAGTAGCCATGGCTCTCACATTATGAGCTGTGACATGGTCCTGAAGAGGAAGACCCTTACTCTCATAAGCAAAGGATATGCATTGGGCAATCCATTTAGATAAAGTTCTTTTGGAGACTGGAAGTCCCAAATGACTAGAGTCAAAAGCTATAAAAAGTTGTGAGGACTTTCTATGTTGCTGTGTTCTCTGTAGGTAAAAGGCTAAGGCTCTTTTACAATCCAAAGTATGAAGGTTTCTTTCTGCATTAGAGGCATGAGGCCTCGGAAAAAATACAGGAAGATAAATTGATTTATTCAAATGAAAAGGCGAAACCACCTTTGGCATAAAGTGTGGATGAGTTCTAAGAACAACCTTATCATGATGAAACCTATTATAAGGAGGATCAGCCACTAAAGCTTGCAGTTCACTAATGCGACGTGCAGAGGTGACTGCAATTACGAAGATGACCTTCCAGGTCAAAAACGTAAGGGTTGTAGTGGCTAAAGGCGCAAAAGGCGGCTTCATGAGCTGCCCGAGAACTAGATTTAGATCCCATGCCACCGGTGGTGGCTTAATGGGAGGTTTGGTTAACAGAAGACCTCTCATAAATCTGGATATGAGTGAATGAAAGGAAATTGGTTGTCCATTCAGAGGCTTATAAGAAGCTGCAATTGCACTAAGACTCTTACTGAATTGGTCTTTAGACCAGAATTCGAGAAGTGAAGGAGATACTCTAGTATCGATTCTAAAGGTATGACAAGGGGGTTTAATACCTTCTTGGAGCACCATATGGTAAAACGTTTCCACTTGAAGGCATAAGATCTTCTTGTGGAAAGTTTTCTAGAAGCCTGAAGGATATCCTTTACCTGTTGGGACAGGTTGAAATCCTGGAGATATAAACCTTCAGCAACCAGGCCGTGAGATGCAGGGACTGGGGACTCGGGTGCCATAGCATGCCGTCCTCTTCGGAAAGGAGATCTGGAGCATTCGTAACTCCAGAGGTGCAGCTTGAGAGAGATGTAGAAGCAGGGGATACCACGCTTGGCGTGGCCATCGTGGCGCTATGAGAATCTCTCTGAAGCTATGAGAATCTCCCTGTCTCTCTGAAGCTTGAAGAGTATTTTGGGGATGAGGGGAATGGGTGGGAAGGCATAAAGGAAGTCCTGACCCCAGTGAAGGAGGAAGGCATCCCTTGCCTGACAATTGTGAGCCGGAATCCTGGAACAGAACTGGGGAAGTTTGGCATTCAATGGACTTGCAAAGAGGTCTATGTCTGGAGTGCCCCAGAGAGGAAATATCTTTGCTACCTGGTCTAGGTGGAGAGACCATTCGTGAGGCAGCAGTACTCGACTTAGTTTGTCTGCCCAAAGGTTTTGAATACCTGGAAGATATACCACTAGAAGGTGAATTTGATACTCTCTGGCGAGGGCCAACAGTCATAAAGATTCATTGCATAATGACAGAGAGCCTGTCCCACCCTGCTTGTTCACATAGAACATGGCTACTTGATTGTCCGTCTGAACTAGGACTGTCTTGTAGCTGAGCTGGTCGTGGAATACTTGAAGAGCTAAATAGATTGCTCTTAATTACAGGAGGTTTATGTGTAGACCAGCCTCCTGTCCAGGTGCCCTGGGTAGAGAGATGATTCAGGTGTGCTCCCCAACCCACCTGTGATGCATCTGTTAGGGTGGCCTGAAAATGGGGTTGATGGAAAGGAGAACCCACTGTCAGATTTTCTAGTGATTGCCACCATTGGCGGGACAAAACTAGTCGTTGAGCCTTTACTATTTTGTCTGATAAATGTCCTGTGGCCTGTGTCCACTGTGTGGATAGGGTCCACTGAGCTGCTCGCATGTGGAGGCGAGCATATGGGACTACATGTGAGGACTGACTTCCTGCTTGGTCCTGGAGAAAGAGTAGTTACTCACCTGTAACAGGTGTTCTCCAGGAGCAGCAGGAATCAGGCCTCACAACCCTCCCTTCTCCCCTGGGAGTTGCAGTTATACATAGTTCATTTTGTTTTTTGTGCTGTCTTTTAGCTATGCCATCTGACTGAGCAAGATGGCACCTTTGGGCGGGAAGGGGACCGCGCATGCGTGGGTGTATTCCCAAAGGCTTTCTTAGAAAGCTGGGGAAATGCTCCACATGGGGGCTCCATAGACGTCGATGTCACCCATATGTGAGGACTGACTTCCTGCTTGGTCCTGGAGAATGTGAGTGTATGCATCCTTTAAGTCTAGAGAGCAAAGCCAATCCTGGCTTTGAAGGTATGGCAGAAGAGTTCCAAAAGAAATCATTTTGAACTTCTCTCGGAACAGGTATTTGTTCAATTCTCTGAGGTCTAGAATGGGTCTGTATCCTCCTGTTTTCTTTGGAATAAGAAAATAGGGGGAGTAGAACCCTGCACCCCGTTGAAGAATGGGTACCTCTTCTATTACCCCTTGGGCAAGAAGTGTTGAGACCTCGTGATCTAGCAGATTGTCTGCAGAGGTTTGAGAATTGAATTGCCTTAGAAGTGTAGGAGGGGGCATGCTGTGAAAATGGAGCTTGTACCCCTCTCCTACAATGGACAGAGTCCAATCTTCTACTGTTATCTGATGCCATCTGTTGGCAAAGTGGCATAACCTGCCTGGGATATTGGGGGTTTGGGGACCCCTCAGAGGCAGGAAGGCTAAGCTCTCTAGGAAGGAGTCAAAGCCCTTGAGGGGGTTGAACCTGCGAAGCTGGTTGGGCTCTCGGGCCTTTTGGCTTCTTTTGTTGTCTAGTTTGCCCCTTTTGGGCAACCTGACCCTGAGTTTGACTCTGCTGGATATAGGAAGGATAAAATTTCCTCTTTTTGCTGAAAGAGGGTTTTTTTATAAGGCTTCTTTTTGGCTGGAGTGGCTGTAGATTTTGACAATCTATCTAGAGTGGTATTGTCAGCATCTAACTCGTTAGCCTTTTCCTGCCAGTTCTCGCCAAAGAGATTCTCTCCCGTGCAAGGAATGTTGCCTAACTTGAGTCTGATGCCTGAAGCCAGGCAATCTGTCCTGCCCCAATGGCAATAGCAGAGGTTCTGCTGATGCATTCAAAGCAGTCAAAGGCTGCACGATTCACAAACTTGGAGACATCTTGAGCATGCTTAACTAGAGCAAGAAAGTCTCGTCTCTTGTCTGGGAGAAGTGGGCTCATAAGCTCCAAGTCTCCTGTAACATCTTTGAGGAACATGCCCATATATAGTATATATGAACTGATCCTAACTGAAAGCATGGAAGCCTGAAAGGTTTGGCGCCCAAAAGCATCCAGAATCCTACATTCACGACCTGGGAGATTGGATGCATGCCTCTTTGCACTTTTCATCCTACACATGGCTGACTCCACCACCATTGAATGGTGTGGCAGCTGAGTCTTTTGAAATCCAGGACATGGCGGAACTCGATACATAGTATCAAGCCTCGCAGAATGAGGAGATGTAGTCAGAGGTGTCTCCCACATTCTGAGCATCAGGTTATGCAGAATTTCATGGATGGGCAGAGTGGCTGCCTCCTTTGGAGCTTTAGGATACTGGAGAATTTCCAATTCCTTTGCTCTGGGTTTCTGTTCAGGAGCTACCGTGACTGAAAGGCCCTTGGCCACATCATGAATAAAATCATGAAAAGACATGTCCTCTGGAGGTGACATTCTGCGTTGGGGAGAAGAGGGATCTTCCGGAAGAAACCCTCTAGTACCAGCAGAATTGTCAGAGTCTTCGGAATCGGAGGATTTGAAGTATTCCTGACCAACGATGCTCATGTAAAGCACAGTCCCGGTATCGATCAAAGTTGGTACTGAGTTGATCCGGTACCAATCTGTCAATTCCAGCCAAAGATGGCGTGGGAAGAATTCCCACCGGGGCCGGTACCGTCGGTACCGGTACTGGTACCGGTGTCTGTACCGGTGCCCGTTGAACCATAGGTGTCAACGGCACCGCAGCTGTGAGAAGAGCTGCAATGCCGTGTTCGAAAGCAAGGAACCTCTGGTCTATCGATACTCCCGATGCCTGGGTGTCGGTACCGGTGAAAACGGCCAGGACGCCTGAGCATGGCACCAGTAGTTCTTGCGAGAACATCCTGGAGCCCCATTGATGCTTTGGAAGCCGAAGCCTCCCTCCGGGGTTGTTTTGCCGGTGTGGTCCCCTCAAGGACAATGCCAATGGCCTCTCGATGCTTAGCAGGAGAGCTACCCTTTGAGGACCGGCTTTTTTGTTTAGTTACCTGAGATCCATGGGAGGAAGAGGAAGCTCTTGAAGATGTCGATGTAATGGATCTGGCATCCGAAGAAAAGAGTACCGAGCTTTGCAGCCCGGTTCTGTCTTCCTCTCTTAGTCATCCCCATACAGAAGAGACATTCAGATGGAGAATGTTCAGGCCCTAAACATTTAAGACACCAATCATGGGTGTCGGTGACGGAAATGGTACCCCAACACTTAGTACATTTTTTAAAACCACTCGTTGGTTTTTCCATGTTTCAGGAATATGAGGCCTAATGCCCAAAATGGCGCTTAGCACTGAAAAAGAAAAGTGAACTGTATCTCTTCAGAAAAAGTATAAACTTTTTTTAAAAAAGAAAAGAAAAGAACCAGCGGTACCAGTAGGCGTCGTGCAGAGGCAAACTTGACCACAAGAAAACAATTTTAAAGATGGAATTTTCTGCGGTGACAGGGTATGGGTCCTGTCGGCTCCGCGGAAAGCGAAGAACTGAAGAGGGACAGTTGGAAAGGCAGTGCGCATATGCTGAGGGATGCTCCCAAAAGCGTTCCTATTGGACGCTGGGGAGCGTTCCCGCGCAGGCTCCGTCGGTAACGATGATACCCAATATGTGAAGACTACATTCCTGCTTGTTGCTGGAGATAAGGGAATAACGAGTGAGGTTATCAAATTTGCAGATTACACAAAACTATTTAAAGTTGTTAAAACCCATGAGGATTGTGGAAAATTGCAAGAGGATCTTGATAAATTGGAAGACTGGGCATCAAAATGGCAGATGAAATTTAATGTGGACAAGTGCAAAGTTATGCACCTAGGGAAGAACAACACAAACTATGGTTACACGATGCAAGGTTCTACATTAGGAACCACCACCCAGGAAAAAGATTTAGGCGTCATTGTGGACAACATGTTAAAACCCTCCGCCCAGTGTGCAGTGGCGGCCAAGAGAGCAAACAGAATGCTAGGTATCATAAGGAAAGGAATGGAAAATAAAACAAAGGATATTATAATGCCTCTGTATCGTTCCATGGTGCAACCGCACCTTGAATATTGTGTTCAATTCTGGTCGCCGTATCTTAAAAAGGATATAGCGTTATTAGAAAAGGTTCAGAGAAGAGCCACCAAAATGGCAAAGGGGATGGAAGGATACTTCTATGAAGAAAGGCTAAAAAGGCTAGGGCTCTTTAACCTGGAAAAGAGACGGCTGAGGGGAGATATGATAGAAGTCTATAAATTAATGAATGGAGTGGAACGGGTAAACGTAGATCGACTGTTTACGTTATCAGAATATAGAAAGACTAGGGAACATGCAATGAAGCTACAGGGTAAACTATTTAAGACTAATAAGAGAAAATATTTTTTCACTCAACGTGTAATCAAACTCTGGAATTTGTTACCGGAGGATGTAGTAAAGGCTGTTAGTGTAGCTGGGTTTAAAAAAGATTTGGACAAGTTCCTGGAGGAAAGGTCCATAAACCATTATTAAAAAGAGACCCAGGATAATAATGCTTGACCCAATACATGCATTGTGGAACCTGTGTCTTTTGGGGAAGCTGCTTGGTAAGTATGACCTAGATTGGCCACTGTTGGAGACAGGATACTGGGCTTGATGGACCTTGGTCTGACCCAGTATGGCATATCTTATGTTCTTATGAAATGCACCTCCAAGCGCTTAAGCAAAGGGGAGGGGTTCACAGAGCAGGAACTCGAATCCAAGGACTGAAGAACACCCTCCTCTGCCTCCGCATCCACTGCCTCCTGCAGCAAAGATGACAAGGTCAGGGCAACCATGTCCCCTTGTTGCAGGGTGGTGGGGGAAGAAGGGCCCCCAAAGGCGCATCAGAAGCCTCATGCAAGATGCAGAACTGGAATTCAACGATGGAACTTTCTGCTTTCCAGGCAGCATTTCATAGGAGGTGGCATACATCCGCACCAATACTGTGTGTTTCATGCTTCGCAAGTTCAGAAAGTGCTAAGGCGGCACACTGGAACTCATGCTCTGGCCATGCATGCATTCTACCATATGCTCTCGCCACGAAGGCACTTGCACGAGGTGGGAATTGGCAAAAAAAATGGCGCTGCACCATCGGACGCCTCAAACGGCCCAATCCTGGCTGACACACCGCACAAGATCAGGCAGCCCCCTCCAAAACAAGTCAGATAAGACAAAGTGTTTTGATACTCACCCCCAAGGAGTCCAAGGAAGGAAACTATGCCGGGCTCAGTGCTCCCCTGCTGCCAAAGCCTGCAGTCACATACCTCTGAGGAGCCTTCTTCAAATCTTCAGGGGACAGCTGGGGGAAGGAGGAGGGAGGAGGCACAAAGGTTGTGCAGGGCTTTGAAGGATCCTTTTCCAAACTTCTGGCTGCTCAACTGGCCCTTAGCAATACATGGAAGAGGAACTGAACCAATTTCCCTCCTCCGTATGGCAATACCCCAAAGAGCACTGGTTTAAAGGGCGACTCAAGTGGAGCCTCCAGCACTGTGCTCCACTGAGTAAGTCAC
Organism: Ichthyophis bannanicus; assembly: GCA_033557465.1. NCBI lineage: Eukaryota > Metazoa > Chordata > Amphibia > Gymnophiona > Ichthyophiidae > Ichthyophis > Ichthyophis bannanicus. The sequence goes on along the minus strand of CM066034.1, from coordinate 555,977,879 downwards.
CCCCAGAGGGTGAAATCAATCTTCTCTCAACTGATTTTCAGATGTTATTCAGATTTCACAAGAGCTGCAAAAATCTCCATTCAACCTCCGCTGGAGACACAGAAATACTAAAGTGCACCCTTAATTGGCAGGATGAGGTCATAAAAAACCTCTGGAAGACTGTCTCCACTTCTGCTAGTAGGGGGATACAACCCACTTGTCTGGACTGGTCTAGCAGAACAATATGGAAGGAAACTTTAAGCGTTTGAAAACCCTAAAACAGCTAAAGAGGAAAATACTAGTACCACAATGGCAGGGATTAGGAAAGGAAGGTAGGCAGAAAAAGCATAGTTACTCACCTGTAACAGGTGTTCTCTAGGGACAGCAGGAATCAGTTCTCACATATGGGTGATGTCGGCGTCGACGGAGCCTACGTGGAATTATCTCCCCAGCTTTCAAAGAATGCCTTTGGGAGATACCACCATGCATGAGTGGCCCTCTTCCCGCCAATGGTACCATCTTGCTCAGTCAGATCACATAGATAGGTAGACATAGAAATAAAATAAGGTAAAGGAGGCAACTCCATGGGGAGGAGGGAGGGTTGCGAGGACTGATTTCTACTGTCCTTGGAGAACACCTGTTATAGATGAGTAACTATGCTTTCTCAAGGAATAATCAGGAAGTGAGTCCTCACATATGGGAATCCCTAGCTCAAGGCTGCCGGGAACCGAACCACAACAGCATCAGCAGTGACCGAGACAGGGTAGTCACAAGTTGAAAAAGATGAGTCCCCAATTGAGAGACTCAGCAAGACCCTAGTGTCTAGAGGGGCCATCACTCTGGTAGCCTGAACACAAAAGGGTTGGAGGGCCGGAGTTGCCTACATCCCGAATAGATTACGGAGTACTGCCTGGCCAAAGGCACTGTCTCAACAGGACTCGCTCTCAAGGCAGTAGTGAGCTGCGAATGTGTGGACTGAAGACCATGTGGCGGCCTTGCAGATTTCGGTAACTGGCACTGAGTGCAGGTTCGCCACAGAAGTCACCATCACTCACATGCGATGCGCTGTGATCTGGTGCTCCAGAGAGAGCAATACAGTCCACCGTCCAAGTGGACAGAGTTTGCTTAGTCACTGGGAGCCCCAGTCTACTGGGGTTGTATGAAACAAAATTGAGAAGCTATGCAGTGGCCCAGTCCATTGAAGGAAGAAGGACAGGGCTCTTTTAGAATCCAAAGTATGAAGTACAGTCTCCTCTCGACCGGCAAGGGGCCATGGGAAGAAGGTGAGAGGACCACCTCCTGATTGAGGAATTTGGGGTGCATGCAGAGCACCATTCTGTTCTTGTAGAACCATGTATAAGATGGGTCTGCCACCGGAGCTTGGAGCTCACTTACTCTGCGAGTGGATGTGAGAGCCACCAGGAAGGCAACCTTCCAGGAGAGATACCGCAGGTAGCAAGTGGCCAGAAGCTCGAACAGTGGTCTAGTGAGCTGTGAGAACACCACATTGAGGTCCCATTCCGCTGCTGGGGGGAGGACGGAGGGTTTAGAAAGTAAGAGGGCCCTGAGGAATCGAGAGATCAAGGGGCTGAACCAAGAGGGATTTTCTCTTGGTGAGGTGTTGGTGCACCGCAACTGCACTTAGGTGTACTCTGACTGAGTTGGACTTCAGTCCAGCCTGCGACAAATGGAGCAGGTACTGGAGCCCCACTTGCACGGCATAGGAGAAGGGGTTCTCCTGCCTCTCTGCACACCACACTGAGAACTGGCGCCACTTAAAGGCATACGCTCATCTTGAGAAAGGCTTGCGAGAGGCCAACAATACCTCATCTATCTCTCGCGGGAGGTTAAAAGGAGCCAGAACTACCCTTTCAGCATTCAAGCAGTTAATGTCAAGGACCCCAAGTTGGGATGTAGGAGGGAGCCCTCCTTCTCCTGAGACAGAAAGTCCAGTGCACAGCCCAAAGGGACCAGGAGTGCCGCCGACAATTCGAGCAGTTGTGGGAACCAGGGCTACAGGGGCCATCTAGGGGTGAATAGTATCAGTGATTCCCCCTCACATCCTGGAGACCAGTGGGATCGATGGGAAGGCATAGAGGAAGCCTGCCATCCACGGGATTAGGAATGTATCTGCCGCTACTCTCGAATGGTGCGTTTGCCATGAACAAAAGCAGGGCAGCTGTGTGTTGTCCATGCTGGCAAAGGGGTCCATCAGGGACAGCCCCCAGAGACGGAAGAGCCAAGAGGCTGCTCTGAGGTTCAGACACCACTCGTGCAGCTGAAGGACTACGTTCAACCTGTCTGACAGGGCATTGTCCTGGTCCGGAGGGTAGACAACCTGGAGGAGCAGGCAGTTGCAAGTCACATAGGAGCAGAGGGCTACTGCCTCCTGGCAGAGGGAATATGACCCCATGCCCCCTTGCTTATTGATAAAGAAAATTGTAACCTGGTTGTCCGTCTGGACCAGAGCTGACTGGTGCCGCAACTGATGGCAGAATGCCAGAAGGGCCAGGAAGATTGCCCTGAGTTCCAGGAAATTGATCTGTAGCTGAGATTCTGCCTGGGACGAGCAGCTCTGTGTGCGAAGATCGTCGCAATGGACTCCCCAACAGAGGAGTGAGGCGTCCGAGGTAAGGGGACTCTGTGGGGATGGTCTGGAAGGACATCTCAGCCTTAAGTGGCAGGAGTGCTGCCACCAATCGAGGGACTGCTAGCTGATGGGTTACTCTGACCCTGTCCTGTAGTCTGCCAGTGGCTTGGGTCCACTGACAGCATAGGCACCACTGAGCTGCCCGCCTGTGTAAGCTGGCTAGTGGGGTCGCGTGGACCGTGGAGGCCATGTGGCCCAGCAGGCCGAGGAGACAGAGGGCTGGGACTGAATGTTGGCACTGCATTTGAACTGTTAGCTCCTTGAGACATTCTGTCCTCTCTCTGGGAAGAAAGTCCTTGGCCTGCCGAGTGTCTAGCTGAGCCCCTATCAACTCCCGATTTTGGGCTGGGGTCAGGTGAGACTTGGGTTGGTTGATGATGAACCCAGGTGCTGCATTAAGAGGACAGCACACCCTGTGGCCTTGTGTGCCTCTATGGCAGTGCTGCCTCTTATGGGCCAGTCGTCCAGGTAGGGGAAGACTAAAGCCCCTTGTAGACGGAGGTGGGCTGCGACCACTGCTAGGCATTTGGTGAACACCCTTGGTGAGGAGGCCAGCTTGAAGGGCATCCAGTACTGGTAGTGCCCTCCTCCGACCACGAACCTTAGGTACTGCCTGGAGGAGGGATGGATTAGGATGTGTGTATAAGCATCCTTTAGGTCCAAGGAGCAAAGCCAGTCTCCATGGTGGAGGTAAGGCAGCAGTGTTCCAAGGGAGAGCAACTTGAACTTCTCCCTCACCAGAAATTTGTTCAAGTTTCAAAGGTCTAGGATGAGCCTGAGGCCTTTTTGGAACAAGTACCTGGAATAGAAGCCCTTGTCCCAAAGGTGCTTGGGTACCAGCTCTACTGTCTTGTTCTGGAGGAGACTTGCGAGCTGTGTGGAAAGCACGGTCTGGTGAAGGAGAGACCTCAGTGGCTCTCCTGGGAAAAGGTCTGGAGGTGCCTGCTGTAAGAGGAGGAGGTAACCCTCCCTGATCACCTGCAGTACCCAGAGATCTGTGGTGACTGAGGCCCACCTGTGGGAGAAGGGTGCCAGGTGTCCCCTGCGGGCTGAGGAAGGTCCTCCTGGGGGAAAGGGGGCCATGCCCTGGGAATCAAAAGCTCCTCCCTGCCTGAGCCAGAGCCTAGGGGTTTAGCCTTCTGGGTCCCGTGCCCTTGTCTTTTGAGTTGGGTACCCTGCAGAAGCCCTGAGTTGCCTTGGTATTGTGGGGTATGAGAGAAGGCCCCCTTCTTTCTGGGGAAAAAGGGCTCTTTCTTCAGTGGTCTTCTACAGGGAAGCCCCAAGGTTTTTTTGGAGAGCCTTTGTCGAGTCACAAACTCTTTCTCAATCTCAGCAGCCTTTTCAGACATATGATGGCCGAAAAGATTCTCCCCGGTACAGGGGATATCGAGTAGCTTTTCCTGGACCCACTGTTCGAAGTCAGATGATGGTAACCAGGCTTGGCCTCGGGCCCCAATGCTGGCAGCCTTGACTCGAGCCGATGACTCAAAACCGTCATAAGCCACTCGAGAAAGGAACTTTGAGCAGTCCTGTACTGCCGCGGTCAGGGTCTTGAACCACTGGAGGGGATCCCCATCGAGGCCTGCTGAGAACCCAGCAAGCTCCTTGGCTAATGCCTTAAGCTACATACCAATGTAGAGCTCATAGGCCTTGATTTTGCACCCTAGCATCAAGCAGTGGAAACATTTGCGTCTGAGGGCATTGAGGGTTCAAGCCTCCCTACCCAGGGGGATGGAGGAGTGGGTCTTCTAGCTCTTTAGTTTATGCATAGTCGACTTGACGACCGTGGAGTTATGCAGTAACTGGATTTTTTGGAACCCTGGGCTCTTGTGGACGCGGTACATAGCATTGAGCCAGTGGCTGACAATGGGCACCAATGCCGGTGTTCCCACATACAGAGGAGCAGCAGCTCGAGGATCGGTTACACCGGCACCGTGAGGGTCTCTCGGGGAGGGGCCTCATACTGGAGGATCTCCAATCCTTGGTGCATGGGTCCTCCTCGGTCTCTGTCTGGACTGAGAGCACCTTATTCATATCCCATACGAAGTCATGGCCACGTCCTCGGGAGGAGACCGGCGTCGAGGCGCCAGTGGAGATGGATCCGAGGGGACATCTTGGTGTCTCTGGGTGTCCGGGGATGCCTCATTCTTGGTCTCCCACTCGGAATCGAGCCGTGACAAGGATTCAGAGGTCCTGTGCCTCCGTTTGTAGAGGCCCATACCTGGGGGCCGGAGGCCTGTAGAGGACCTGAGGTCCGAATCGTGGACACTAGCCGGTGAGGACCTGATACCAGAGGAACAGGAACAGGACCAGGACCTCGACTGGCGCCGAGGGATTACTCGAGGACAGCGGCACTCGATGCTCGGCTCGACAACTGGTGACCCCCTTGCAGTCGAGGGGCCGGTGGTCGGGATGGATGAGCCGGGCGAACCGGACATCATTGCCTGCTACAGGGCCAGGACAGTAGTGATGTTCTGCTTCAAGACTGCCATTCTGGTCTCCATGACAGAAGGCTCCACAGCTTTCGGTACAGGTACAGATGGCTTTGGGCCCAACACCGACACTCTAGAGTGTGTCTCGATAACCACCACGGCCTCGAGCGCTCTTGGCCTGTCTCTGCCTGCCTTAGGGTCCCTTTTGGAAAGCTTGCCCGGGCATCTCTCCGACTCCTCCGAATCTCTCCGGTGCGATTTACCGGGTTTCTCCGGACCGACCTCCAGGATCTGAGGACTTCTTTTTCTTCCGCTCCTGCTCTGGGGTCTTCTCGGAGGATCTGTGGCCGCAGGAGGATGCCCGGGCAACGCAGGATATGCTTGCCTTGGAGCTGGGTGCCGGGGACATGGGCACGGAGTCAGATCTCAGGAACATCTTTTCCTGCAATTCCAAACTCTTTTTGTTGTTTTTTGCCAACATGGCCTGGCAAAGGTCACAATTGGAACTGTTGTGGTCCAGTCCCAGGCAGCGCAAGGTGAAATTAGACTTACCTGCTAATTGTTGTTCCTTACGGAACTCCAGTCTGGTCCCGAAACCTCTGGGTTCCGCTCCTCTTCCAGCAGCTTGGAGACTGAGAAAACATCACACTTGTGATGTCACTGGTACTTAAGCTCCAGAACCGCCTCCAGACACCAGTAACCTATTGACAAAGCAGACTCTCCGGAGCAACAATTAAGTAGAGAACAAGGCATAAATATAAATATACAGCCAACTTGCACACTCACTAACGTCATGCTAAAACCCCCCAACAAGCCCACCCAGACCGCAGACTAATCCAGAAACGCCCCCGGTCCGCTCACCCCCTGTAGGGATTATGGCATCTACTTAAACTGCAAGAACGCCGATGTTGGGGAAACAAACGCACTCACCTGCACTCCTCTGGCCTGTGCTATTTACCAATAACTGCCCTGTGCTTCAGGCGCACGAGACTAGCAATTCCCGGGCGGGATACGGGACCAGACTGGAGTTCCGTAAGGAACAACAATTAGCAGGTAAGTCTAATTTCACCTTCCTTAACGTCCCTCCAGTCTGGTCCCGAAACCTCTGGGGATGTAACAGAGCAGTGAAAAATCAATGGGTGGGATCCCGAAGACCTGCCTGAAGCACCGCAGATCCAAACCAGGTATCCCGTCCCGCCTGGACATCCAGCCGGTAATGCTTAACAAAGGAATGCAGAGATGACCAGGTCGCTGCCTTACAGATTTCCGCCGCCGGCACCAAACTGCACTCCGCCCAAGACGCCGCCTGACCCCGCGTCAAGTGAGCTCGCAACTCTTTCGGCACTAATCTGCCCTTTAGCAGATACGCAGATGCGATCGCCTCCTTAACCCAACGGGCGATGGAAGCCTTAGAAGCTGCTTCCCCCTTGCGTGCCCCCGCAAAGAGCACAAAAAGCCTATCCGACCTCCGGAAGGACTCTGTCCTCCGCAAGTAGAGCTTCAAAGCCCTCCGGACATCCAGGCCGCGTAAGCGCCGTGAGGTAGAGCTGTCAGCCGTCGAGGCAAAAACGGGCAAGGAAACTACTTGATTCAGATGAAAAACGGAGACCACTTTTGGCAAAAATGAGGGAACCAGCCGCAGGACTACCTTGGACACACTAAAAGATAGAAAAGACTCACGACAGGACAAAGCCTGCAGCTCGGAAATACGCCGCGCGGACGCAATAGCCACCAGGAAAACCACCTTCAAGGTCAGGTCCTTAAGCGACGCCCGCAACAGCGGCTCAAAGGGTTCACGCCCCAACGCGTCAAGAACTAGCGGCAAATCCCAGTTCGGTACCACTGGCCGCCGAGGAGGGTGCAACAGAGCTACTGCCCTCAAAAAACGCTTAATATCCGGATGTACCCCCAACGACACCCCTTGAACCTTGCCTCTGTAACAGGACAGAGCCGCCAACTGCACCCTCAGGGACGAGGCCGCCAAACCTTTCTGAAAACCATCTTGCAGGAACGACAGGACATGAGCAACAGAGACTCTTAAGGGCTCGAGCTGCCTCTCCTGACACAAAGCCTCAAAAATTCGCCAGACCCGAATATAGGCCAAAGAAGTCGAACGCCGACGAGCCTTACGCAACGTGGAAATAACCGCCGCCGAGTAGCCCTTCGCCGTCAACCTTGCCCTTTCAAGAGCCAGGCCGTAAGCGAGAACCGATCCACGTGAGGCATGACCAGCGGCCCTTGAGTAAGAAGGTCTACCCACCGAGGAAGCCGCCACGGCCATCCTACGACAAGCCTCATCAAGTCCGCATACCACGGTCTCCTGGGCCAATCTGGCGCGATCAATATCACCTGACCCCAATGACGTTCTATGTGCTGCAGCACTCGCCCTATCGACACCCAGGGCGGAAACACGTACAGAAGCTGATCCGCTGGCCAAAGCTGAATAAGAGCATCCAGTCCATCCGACATTCGCTCCCTTCTCCTGCTGAAGAAGCGATTCACCTGAGCCGACCGAAACGACGCCATCAGATCCATCACCGGCGTGCCCCACCGACGGACCAGCAAGACGAACACTTCCGGGTGCAGTACCCACTCTCCGGGGTCTACTCTTACCCTGCTCAAGAAGTCGGCCTCCACATTGTCCACCCCTGCTACATGTGCTGCCGACAGTGACAGAAGATTCTCTTCGGCCCACACGAACAAATCCCCGGCCTCGGTTTCGAGAGCCACACTGCTGGTGCCCCCTTGACGATTGATATACGCCACCGCGGTCGCATTATCGGAAAACACCCGAACGGCCTTTCCCGCGAGAGCCGGCTGAAGACCGAGCAGCGCCTTCGCCACCGCCCGCAACTCCAGCCTGTTGATGGGCCAGCTTCGCTCCTGTCCTGTCCACTGCCCCTGAGCGAAACTGCCCTGACAGTGAGCCCCCCCAGCCCGAGAGACTGGCATCCGTCGTCAACGCTACCCACTCGGGGGCCTCTAAGGACATGCCGCTCTCCAGAGTTCCTGGTTGTAACCACCAGCGCAGCCCCTGGCGCGTCTCCGGAAGACAGGGCAGCCGTCTTGTCAACGCATCCGTTTGAGGGGACCACCTTTGTAACAACGCCCTCTGTAACGGTCTCATGTGCGCTCGCGCCCAGGGAACCAACTCAATCGTCGCCGCCATGGTCCCCAGCAACTGCATGTAGCTCCACGCCGACGGAGACGAAACGCGGAGAAACTCTCGGACCATCCGCCGAAGACGCTGCGCTTGGAGCTGGGGAAGGAAAACCTTCCCTGCGCCCGTGTCGAAGACCGCTCCGAGATATTCCAGGCGCTGAGATGGTACCAACCTGCTCTTCGTGCAGTTGACCACCCAGCCGAGACTCTGAAGAAACGCCACTACTTTTGCGGTCGCCGCTTCGCTTTCTGCCCTGGACTTTGCCCGAATCAACCAATCGTGCAGATAAGGGTGAACCAGAACCCCCTCCTTTCGCAGAGCCGCCGCCACGACCACTATCACTTTCGTGAATGTGCGCGGCGCCGTCGCCAATCCGAAAGGTAATGCCTGGAACTGAAAATGCCCCAAGGGCACCGCAAACCGGAGAAACCTTTGGTGCTCTCTTCGGATCGAGATGTGCAGATATGCCTCCGAGAGGTCCAGGGACGTGAGGAACTCCCCTCTTTGAACCGCCACTATCACGGAACGCAAGGTCTCCATCCGAAAATGAGATACTTTGAGACAACGGTTTACTCGCTTTAGGTCCAAAATTGGCCGAAAAGTACCCTCTTTCTTCGGCACTATGAAATAGATGGAGTATCGAACGCTGCCGCATTGGTCGGAAGGAACCGGCAGAATGGCCTTGAGGGCCAACAACCTGCGCACCGTGTCGTGCACCGCCCGTCGCTTGAGCTGTGCACCACACGGTAACCTCATGAACGAATCTCTCACCGGTCTCTGGAACTCCAAGGCATAGCCCTCTCGAATCACTTCCAGCACCCACTGATCTGACGTGATCTGGACCCAAGCCGGGTAAAAATCCCGCCACCAACCCCCTACGGGAACTAACCCCACCTGGGCCCGCTCGGCTTCACTGCGATTTCCGAGAGCCCGAGGAGACAGAGGAGGAGGCCGCTCCAAATCCTCGACCCGCTCCCCGAAACCCACGAAACCCCTGGTTTCTGTAGGGAAAACGCCCACGCTGAGACTGTCCAAATCTGGGGAAACGAAAGCGCTGAAAATCGCGCAACGGACCCTTAGGTCCGGAAGAGGGACGCCCCTGTTTCGGTTTGTCCTCTGGCAATCTACCGCCTTTAGACTCCCCCAAGTCCTTAACCAACTTCTCCAAGTCCTCTCCAAACAATAGCTTCCCCCTAAAAGGAAGCTTACTCAACCGTGCTTTGGAAGCTCCGTCTGCCGCCCAGTTGCGGAGCCAGAGATACCGCCGGGCAGCCACGGCCGACACCATACTTTTAGAAAGACCCCTGATAAGGTCATAATGAATATCTGCCAAATAGGCAGCCCCGGACTCCAACCTGGCTGCCTCTGCCGAAATCTCCTCGGCCTTATCAGTCTGAATACGCTGTACCCATCTCAGGCACGCTCTCGCCACCCAAGCACCACAAATAGACGCTTGCATCGAGAGAGCATTGACCTCAAAAACCTGCTTCAAAAGAGCCTCCAATCTCCGGTCTTGGGGGTCCTTAAGGGCCGCACCCCCCTCAATGGGAATGCTAGTTTTCTTAGTAACTGCTGACACCGTGGCATCAACTCTGGGAGACTTAAACAACTCCCGATCCTGGTCCACTAGTGGATAAAGCCGCTCCATCACTCGCGAGCCCTTCAGCGTAGACTCCGGCAAATCCTATTCTTCCTGAATCATCTCTTTAACTACTCTGTGCACCAGGAAGGCACTCTGAGTCTTACGAAAGGCCTGCAACAACAGATCCTCCAGGGAAGAATCCTCCGACGGCCCCCCCGTCGGCATATTGAGTGCTTTCAGCGTCTCTGAGATAAGAGCCGGCAACTCCTCTCTCCGAAAAACACGCACGACCCTGGCCTGATCCTCCTGCTCTACAATTTCGCCATCCTCCAGGTCGTCCTCCAAATCTAACTCCACATCCTGCTCCTGCGAACGGAGGCCCTCCGATAGCACGGACTGAGCCGACCGCTTCCTGTCGACCCTGGGCAATTTCGCCAGCAGGCCCGCCATGTCTGCCTCCAATGGCACCCCCGGCCGTTTCAGCCCAGAGGTCCCTTCCAAGACCCCCCCACTCCGGGTATCTGAAGAACTGCCAAGGACCTTCTGAAGCAGCAGCACAAAATCGGAAGAAAAAATTGTCGCCAAGCCCCCTGGCAGCATGGGCTGCGCAGCCTAAGGCCCAGAGGATGACGTGCCTGGCATGGGCTCCATTGAAGGGATGCTTGGGGAATCAGGCCGAAGAGGGGAAAGGGGGGCCTTCCCCCTAGCGTCGTCTGCCTTCTTTGCGGCCAGTTCCAGAGCTGCAGTCTCCTGAGTGCAGCCTTTACAAATCCCAGCTTCTGACAGGGTGCTTTTCTTAACCCCACAAATCAAACAAAGAGGCCTAGGCATCCTGCCCCTGAACGGTACCCTAGCCCTACCAAGAACCGTGCTCAGGGAACCTCAAAAAGGGCACTTCTAAGCACTATGTCCTGCTCCCCAGACCCAGACAAATTTCTGTGTCCGTTTGTCTTTTTTTTTTTCTTTTTTCAATCAAAAAAGACAACGTCGATGAAGTCCACTCTGGGCCCCCAAACCAATCACCAGAGTCCCGCTAAAAAACGAGGCTGCTAGCAGCCGTTGACAGCCCAAGAAAGTGAACGCGGCCTTTTTCCCGCGCTGTTACCACACGGTCAATCTAACCCGCCGACACCGCAGCGTTACACAAAACGGCGCCCCGAGCCCAGCCAGCCCTATCGATCGGCGGGGTCCCTCTTACCTGCGGCCCGGGACGCCCAGCCCCGAGCTCTGTCGTTCCGAGCTCCACCGCTAAGCGCGGGAACTGCCGGGCCGGAATTTTCAGCGCTGAGCAGGAATGTGAGGCAGAACACTTCTCCCCTGCTGCACTGCCGGTATCCCCGACGGCCGCAGTAGCGAAAGCAGGCAGCACTTCTGCACGCTACAGGCCTCGGAACCGGACTGCTCCTTGTAAGTCTTCAGCTATCCGGCAGACAAGCAGATGCCACGGGGGAGGGGGGGAGGACCCGAGTCTACACGGAGTAGTTAAACTGAAGAAACTCAAAAGAAAATAAAAAAGGAAATCTAAGAACTTAAAGAAATTCAATGAAAGAAAAGAAAATAACTGAAGCAACGAAAGGACCCTGAACCAGGCAAAATCCCACTGGCCCCTAACTCTCCTTAATTGCTCCTCTGGTGAGCCGAACTCGGCTCACCACCCTCCAGCTGCTTGGAGACTGAGGTAACTGGTGTCTGGAGGCGGTTCCGGAGCTTAAGTACCAGTGACATCACAAGTGTGATGTTTTCTCAGTCTCCAAGCTGCTGTAAGAGGAGCGGAACCCAGAGGTTTCGGGACCAGACTGGAGGGACGTTAAGGAAGCAGCAGTGGCGGAGGTTGGTGATGGACATGGTTTGACTGCAGCGGTCATATTTTTTGAACCCACCAGGGGATATGGTGGGATGCACCCAGACGGGGTCGATGACCCCCAGGCAAAAAAAGGCGCTAAACTGAATTACTAAGTTTTAAAGAAATCTTTCTGGGGACACTGGACGTGTGTCCATTGGGCTCCGTGGAAAAAAGGAGACTGAACAAGATGGCACCCTTGGGTGGAAAGGGGACCATGCTTGCGTGGTGGCATCTCCCAAAGGATTTCTTTGAAAGCTGGGGAGATGCTTCCTCGCGGGCTCTGTCAGCACCGACATCACCCATATGTGAGGACCGACTTCCTTCTTGTTCCTGGAGAAACTGATGAAATCTCATCCGACTGTATACTTTACTCACAAAGTGCTGACAGAGCGTCCAAGGGGCTTCATGGGAAAAAAACGGACTGAGGCTACGATGGTGCCGTGGTGGCGGGCAGGAGGGCAACTGCATGTGTGGTGGAGCACCCAAAAGCTTCTAGGAGGAGCTGAGAATGCTTCCGTGCAGGGGCTCTATTGGATGACATCACTCATTCACAAGGACTTTTCCTGCTTGTCCTCAAAGAATGTCAAAAATAGTGCCCATTTTATGCTTACTGCATTAAAGGCAACATAGGCACCCCTGTGCCTTTATACAGTAAATAAGCGCCAGAACTAGCCACAGTAGCACATAAATTCTCATGTACAGAATTTACACCTGCTCTGAGGAAGATATTTGTATTCTATTCATGTAAATGCATATTTTATTATGAGTACATATATTGCATAGTCTGTCCCTGCTCCACCTACTTCTTGTCCCTGGGACACCTTTGCATGACTCGTGTACTCGTATACACATATATAGCCATACAATTTTATAATCCTTTTTTGTATTTAAAACATGCTTTATATGGCATAAAAGCTTTTTAAAAATTACGAAACTGTCAGTCTCTAACAGTCCTCTGATAAGATTCCACAGCAGTGATCGCGAACCCCCTAGCTTATCCTGGTCTATCCCATAGACAGTCAGCTTTACAGGATATCCACAAAGAATACATGAGACAGATTTCTAGCTTGAAAACCTGACTGGCTAGGGCAGAGGTTCCCAACTCCAGTCCTGGAGGGCCAAACACTATTTAGGTTTTCAGGCTGTCCCTAATGAATATGCATGAGATACATTTGAATACACTGGGGGCAGTGCATGCAAATGCATTCATGCATATTTATTAGAGACAGCCTGAAAACCTGAATGGTGTTTCGCCCTCCAGGAATGGAGTTGGAAACCTCTGGGCTAGGGGATACACCGGTACAAGGTTGAGAAACTGTTCTAGAGAATTGACAGTATAAAACAAAATAGTCTGAATAATGCAATTTTGTGTTCTCTATCCTCCCCAAATAGACCCTCAATTCTGTAGTCTGATTTTTTTTCTGCCAGCATTTCATCATTCATCATTACAAATAACTATTGAACAGGGTCAACTTGTCATATAGATTTAATATTAAAAAATCCCAAACTTTCATCAACATGAATAGCTGCCTCTGGATTGTCACATATAGTTCTTATCCATCATATAAAATCTAAGCCTACCCAAATTTCCTGAAGAACTTCCAACATAAATTTCTACTCAAGGCTATCAAATGATTTTCATCGTTGATATAAAATAGGCTCCTCCTGCCTGATGGACTAAATTAAGTGCTCTTCTAATGCTATCAGTCCCCAGTCCATCTTTAACAAAGCCCATCTGGCCTTAATATACGCTAGACAAGCGGCAGGGGCGGCTCAAGGCAATCTGCTGCCTGAGGCGAAGAATGAGATGGCGTGCCCCCCCCCCATTAGAGGGGGCGGGGCTTTTTCAGAACTCCAATAAGGGACAGAACAAAACCAAAGAGCCAATCAGATTATATAGAGGGAATGCAAGATGTTTGCACACAGGGCCGTACCAAGCTGCAATCGCGCCCTGTTTTTTTCATGGCGACAGTGGCAACAGGGAAAGAGCAGGCAGCGCTGGATGACGGTTATGGGGAGGAGGAGGGGGGCATGCGCCCAATCTGAAAGGCGTCGGCACTTTAAGTAGATCTGTCCCTCCCATCTCTGACATCGCGTCAGAGGAGAGAGGGACCAGATCTGATAAAAGTGCTGCAAAAACGCTTGGGGGGCATATTTCATCTGCCTGCTATTGTCCTACCAGCGGCAGCAGGGCAACAGCAGACAGCCGAAATGCGCCCCGCAAGCCTTTGCACCCTGTGCGGCTGCATCGCTTGCAAAGAGCTAGGTATGGTCCTGTTTGCACACCAAGGAACTAAAAGAGAGCAAGAATCAACAGCACAATTTATAGTTTAAATTTCATAATAAGTTAAAGCCTAGCAGCAGCAAAGAGCTATAATTAAAATCAAATAAGAATATAGATTAGCACAAAAGGCAAAACAGGGTCAGTACTCTTTGAGCAGCAAATAAAGTCTTCTAGAGACCTTTACAAAGAGGCCTTCTACCTAGGGGGCAAGAGACCTGTGAAACCTTTTCAATAGGTGTTAACACCAGGTGGCAGGTCAAAAGGCCATTTTGAAAGACTCCTTCTATTCAAGCAAGGACTGTTAATCATCCAGGAAGTTGGTCACAGCTTACCTCAGCAGCACAGGCATAAATAGCTCAACCAGAGTTCTGTGATCCTCAGTCTTGAAGGACTAGAAAAGGGGACTGTTACTTCTGGAGAGAGATCTGCAATTGTGAGTATATACTTCTGGGAATTTTCTGAAAGGAATTCTTTCTATTAAAGTTAATTAATCTGTGAACCCACTATTTTTTGTTAAATCAGTCAGGGCCTAGTAGCAGCAGTTTAAGTTTAAATTTAAAACACAGAAGAGAACTTTCTGGTTACATTTCATACCCAGCAGAGAGCTTGTAGTTTTAATTTAATAGTCACTCAGGGCCTAGCATCAGCAAAGTACTTTAGTTTAAATTTAAAACACAGAAGAGAGCTTTCTGGTTAAATTTGGAACCCAGCAGAGAGCTTGTAGTTTAAATTTCATAATAAGTTAGAGCCTAGCAGCAGCAAAGAGCTATAATTTAAATCAAATAAGAATATAGCTTACCTCAGCAGCACAGGACAGGGTACTGTGTAGCAGCCCTCTTTTAATAACTGTTATTTCCTTCCCTCCCTCCCCACACCCACCCACCCCTGGGATAATCGTAGCTTTATAGGTACTTACACATCTTAAAAGACAGGAGGTGCTCTCAGGTGAAGCTCGTTAACCAAATCAGTCATACACTCAGGACCAGAGATTAATTAAACTTCAGGTGAACAAGGTCTATTAAACATATTAGGTACAGTATTATTGGTATAAATATCCATAGCAACCCTTAGTAAGTAAAGAACTTAAAGATCTAAACAGCAGTGAGATGGGGGCTGTCCAGTCTTTTGCATTGAGTGTCACATGCATGATTTTCTCCCAGTTGGTGAGAGGTGCAAGGAGCTCTTTGCTCTCAGGGAACGAGTCCATTCTCTAGAGACTAGAGTAGCAGACTTCGAAAACATTAAGACAGACAGAGAGGTACATAGACGAGACCTACAGGGATATAGTCCTGAAGTCCCACCTCCAGTCTGGCAGCATCCCTGTTGCCATGGAGGAGAGAGGTCACGTGACAGGAGAGCATCACCCTGGTGTGGCAGGAAGTGATCCTGTAACTAGGACCTGTCCTCCAGGTGACGTAAAACCCTCTCGCACCGAGGACGTTTCTCCAGGGCCATGTGCCCATGAGGGAAGGGTTAGGACAGCCGTTATAGTTGGTGATTCGATCATTAGGCATGTAGATAGCTGGGTGGCTGATGGACGTGAGGATCGCCTGGCAACATGCCTGCCTGGTGCGAAGGTAGTGGACCTCACGCGCCACCTAGATAAGGTCATATATAGTGCTGGGGAGGTGTCTGCTGTCTTGGTACATGTCGGTACCAATGACATAGGAAAATGTGGTAGGGAGGTTCTGGAGGCTAAATTTAGGCTTTTAGGTAGGAAGTTGAAATCCAGAACTTCCAGGGTAACGTTCTCCGAAATACTTCCCGAACCACGTGCAGAACCCAAAAGGCAGGCAGAGCTCCGGAGTCTCAATGCGTGAATGAGACAATGGTGCAGAGATGAGGGTTTTGGATTTGTTAGGAACTGTGGAACATTCTGGGGAAAGGAGGGGCTCTTCCGAAGGGATGGGCTTCTCCTTAACCGGGATGGAACCAGGCTGCTGGCATTAATCTTTAAAAAGGAGATAGAGCAGCTTTTAAACTAGATAATAGGGGAAAGCCGACAGTCGCCCAAGAGCGGATGGTTCGGAAGAATGTATCCTTGAAGGATACTACCAAAAGCAGAGAGGTTCCAAAAAAGAGTAAAGTAGCCCAAATGCCCTCGAGTTTGGAGCAGACAAAGCTTAAAGATCCCAAATTACCCATGTCTACCAATAGCCAAATTAATAAGAATAAAATACAGTCTCCAAAATGCTTGTATCCAAATGCTAGAAGTCTAAAAACTAAGGTGGGAGAGTTAGAATATATAGCTGTAAATGAGAGGTTAGATATGATTGGAATATCAGAGACATGGCGGAAGGAGGACAACCAGTGGGACACTGTGATACCTGGGCACAAACTATATCATAATGATAGAGCTGATCAAATTGGTGAAGGGGTTGCGCTCTATGTTAGAGAGGGCATGGAGTCAGAAAGGATTAAAGTTTTGCAGGAAACAAAATTTGCTGTAGAATCTCTATGGATTGAAATTCCATGTAAAAAGGGGAAGGCGATGGCAGTGGGGGTGTACTATCGACCGCCTGGCCAGAATGAACAAATGGATGCTGAAATGCTCAACGAAATCAAGGAAGCTAACAAAAGTTACAGCACAGTAATAATAATGGGTGATTTCATTTACCCCGGTATCGACTGGGTCATTGTCACGGCAGGACATGCTAGGGAGATAAAGTTCCTAGATGACAAATGATTGCTTCTTGGAGCAGCTGGTTCATGTACCGACCAGAGGGGAAGCCACATTAGACCTAGTCCTTAGTGGAACACCAGATCTAGTGCAAGAGATAAGGGTGTTGGGGCCACTTGGCAATAGTGATCACAGCATGATCGCCTTTGATTTAATTAGTGGAGGAGGGATAGTAAGGAAATCCACAGTACTACCTTTTAACTTTCAAAAGGGAGACTATGATAAAATGAGGAAAATAGTTAAGAAAAAACTAAAAGGAGCAGTTGCAAAGGTTAAAGACTTACATCAAGCTTGGGTGTTGTTGAAAAATACTATCTTGGAAGCCCAGACCAGTTGTATTCCACGCTAAAAGAAAAGTGGAAGGAAGTCCAAAAAACTGCCAGCATGGTTTAAAGGTGAGGTCATTAAGGCTGTTGATGCAAAAAAAGCATCTTTCAGGAAATGGAAAAAAGAGCCAAATGACGAAACCTGGAAACAGCACAAGCACTGGCAAGTCAAATGCAAGGCATTGATAAAGCAGGCAAAGGGAGAATTTGAGAAGAATCTTGCTGCGGAAGGAAAAATGCGAAAGAAAGATTTTTTTCTAGTACATTCGTAACAAAAAACCTGTGAGAGAGTCAGTTGGTCCATTAGATGATAGAGGAGTTAAAGGGGCACTAAGAGGCAACAAGGCGACAGCGAAGAGACTGAATGAATTCTTTGCTTCGGTCTTTACTGAGGAAGATGTAGGGATGTTACCCATGACTGAAGTGGTATTTAAAGGTGCGGAAGAATTGAAGGAAATATTGATACATCGGGAAGATGTATTACAACTATTAGATAAATTGAAGAGTAGCAAATCACCTGGGCCGGATGGTATACATCCAAGGGTGTTGAAAGAACTGAAATATGAGATTACAGACCTGCTATTAGTAATCTGTGAACTATCATTAAAATCAACTCTAATACCTGAAGATTGGGGATCGCCAGTGTAACACCAATTTTTAAAAAGGGTTCCAAGGGGGATCCGGGAAACTACAGACCGGTGAGCCTCACATCAGTACCGGGAAAAATGGTAGAAACCATCATAAAGGATAAAATTACTCAGCATGTAGATAGTCATGGCCTAATGGAAGACAGCCAACATGGCTTTAGACAAGGAAGATCTTGTCTTACTAATCTGTTATGTTTTTTTGAAAGTGTGAATAAACAGGTGGACAAAGGTGAGTCGGTTGATATAGTGTATCTGGACTTTCAGAAAGCCTTTGACAAGGTCCCTCAACAGAGACTTTTGGCAAAACTAAAGTCATGGGATAGGAGGCAGTGTACTACTGTGGATCAGGAACTGGTTAAAAGATAGAAAGCAGAGGGTTGGGCTAAATGGCCAATTTTTCCAATGGAGAAAGGTGAATAGTGGTGTACCCCAGGGATCTGTGCTGGGTCCGCTGCTTTTTGACATATTCATAAATGACCTGGAAAGTGGAATAATGAGTGAGGTTATCAAATTTGCAGATGACAAAACTATTTAAAGTTGTTAAAACCCAAGAGGATTGTGGAAAATTGCAAGAGGATCTTGATAAATTGGAAGACTGGTTATCAAAATGGCAGATAAAATTTAATGTGGACAAGTGCAAAGTTATGCACCTAG
The DNA here is from genome assembly GCA_033557465.1 of Ichthyophis bannanicus. Taxonomy (NCBI): domain Eukaryota; kingdom Metazoa; phylum Chordata; class Amphibia; order Gymnophiona; family Ichthyophiidae; genus Ichthyophis; species Ichthyophis bannanicus. Next base: position 555,959,639 of record CM066034.1, on the reverse strand, counting down.
GGAAGAATAACCCAAACTATGGTTACACGATAAAAGGTTCCACATTAGGAACCACCACCCAGGAAAGAGATTTAGGCGTCATTGTGGATAACATGTTAAAACCCTCGGCCCAGTGTGCAGCGGCAGCCAAGAGAGCAAATAGAATGCTAGGTATCATAAGGAAAGGAATGGAAAATAAAACAAAAGATATTATAATGCCTCTATATCGTTCCATGGTGAGACCGCACCTTGAATATTGTGTGCAATTCTGGTCGCCGTATCTTAAAAAGGATATAGCGTTATTAGAAAAGGTTCAGAGAAGAGCCACCAAAATGGTAAAGGGGATGGAAGGATACTCCTATGAAGAAAGGCTAAAAAGGTTAGGGCTCTTTAACCTGGAAAAGAGACGGCTGAGGGGAGATATGACAGAAGTCTATAAATTAATGAACAGAGTGGAACGGGTAAACGTAGATCAATTGTTTACATTATCAGAATATAGAAAGACTAGGGGACATGCAATGAAGCTACAGGGTAAACTATTTAAGACTAATAAAAGAAAATATTTTTTCACTCAACGTGTAATCAAACTCTGGAATTTGTTACCGGAGGATGTCGTAAAGGCTGTTAGTGTAGCTGGGTTTAAAAAAGGTTTGGACAAGTTCCTGGAGGAAAGGTCCATAAACCATTATTAAGAAGGGACCTGTGTCTTTTGGGGAAACTGCTAGGTACGTATGACCTAGATTGGCCACTGTTGGAAACAGGATACTGGGCTTGACGGACCTTGGTCTGACCCAGTATGGCATATCTTATGTTCTTATGTTCATTAGGGATATCCTAGAAACCCAACCTGTTGAAAGTCCTTGAGGATCATCCATGAATACCACTGCTATAGATGAAAGAATTCTCTCCAATCTCATGGATAAATTTTTGGCTAATATTTTAGAGTCATCATTTATAGAGGATCTATAAGAACTGCACTTGGATGAGTTTTCCCTCCTTTATGAATAAACAAAATTAAAGCATTTGGCATAGTTCTGGAATTGGCTTTTCTATTTGAAAAAAAACCAGTAAAAAATATTAGCAAATCTTGAGATCTATAAAACTCACAAACTTAAAAAGAAACCCATTTTCGTCTCAATATTTTCCCAGCTTCATCATTAGAATGATTGCCATAACTTCTGCTACAATTATTGGCACATTCAAACCCTAAAACAGTCTAAAATCTTCCTCAGATCTATAAAAACCTGAAGGATAGAGACTTAAAATGATCTCTAAATATATTTATTTATTATTTATTAGTATTTAGCTCACGCCTTTCCAGTAATAGTTCAAGGCGAGTTATCTCAGGTACTGTAGGTATTTCCTTGTACCCCGAGGGCTTACAATCTAAGTTTGTGCCTGAGGCAATAGAGGGTTAAGTACTTCCCTTAACCATTTTCAATTTACGTGCAAGATATGTATCTGCTTTCTTTACTTTCTCATAAAATATCTCTTTAGTCTATCTTTGACTCTCTTTCACTTTACTTCACAAGATAACATTCAACTCACCTCTCTGGTGTATAAGTCTAGTTTTCAAGACCTCCGAAACATATCTATTTGATTTTTCAATTCTCCTCAAGTTCTCTTGTATCATCTTTTCATCCAACTCTAATTTACGCCTTTGATACGCTGCTAAAGATATAATTAAACTTGCTATCATTAATATGAAGAGGTTAATATTTCTGTTTGTTTTAGCTTGCATTCAGCTACCATTCAACTGATTAACAATAATCTGCCTTTCTTCCCACTACCTTGTTTCAACCTCTGTAATCCCTGAAAGCAGTGCTCTCTGCCAGAAGTTAATATGTTGATTTCTACAATTGAATGTCTAACAAGGAAGTCATACTCAGAATTAACTCCTAGAGCCCTTTAACTGTCTTCATTCATATCTCCTCTAAATGAGCCATCCAACAGAAAAGCTGTGTGCATACACAAGGGACGTTGTGAATGGCCCAGAAGTGGCCGATACCAGCAGTTACTAAGGATACTCTTTTTCCGGTCATCATAAGACAGGCAAGGCAGAACAGCGGTCAGAATCCCAGAAGAATAGGGTAACATCACTCTGCCTGCCAGCTGGATAAATTCCCTCATCCATGACATGGCTGTCAGTTGGATCAGGTCATCTGATGTCAGAGAGAAGAAAAGGAGACATGTTTAGTCCAAATAAAGCTATATTTGGAAAAGTCAACATTCTAGAAACTTTTTTGTCACTTATAAGGGTCACTTATTGACACTGCCAAGAAAACCCAGGAGGTTCTGGGTCGCCAGGAGTCAGGACTGACTCGAAGGCACACATTGCATTGCATTCAAGTAAATGGCAACATTTTTGCAAACATCAATAACTTACATTAATATGCTGACTCTGAAGAAAACCATCCTTATGTTAAGTATTTTATTCATTTAGACTGTTTTTTTAAAACGCTTTTCACTGGGGAAAAGCGGTGTACATTACAACTGAATTACATAGAACAGTGGAACTTATTTCCAAGACACATTACTATATGCAATAACTGATACATAGAACAGTATAATTTAAATACATGAGTATCTGGGTGGTAAGGGCAATAGGGGCAATAGATTAGATACATAATAGGTTAAATACACAATCAACTGCTATTTCTTTGGTACTATGGGGGAATGCGGGAGGGGGGGATTATGTAATGGAACCAAAATTTTCATTGAATAGATGAGTTTTGAGACGTTTCCTGAATGCACCCTTACAAGTACCCCAGGTTTCTTAAGGAAAATATTTAAAGACATCCTAGCAACTTGAACTACAAATGGAATGATATGCACCAATGATCTACTAAGCTCTCCAATATGTAAAAGGATATTTTATTTTCAGCCAGCAGCTCTTCCTTGCTCCTTTGAGTTTCCAGCTCAATCAGAACCTGCTTGGACTACAGTGCTGCAACCCCTTCATATGCAGCAACCAAAATTTCTCCTCCACTTTTACTTACTGAAACAGAGAATATATCAGCAAACAAATCTGGCAAGGCACCAAGTATGCTCACTTTCCTTTCCTGCAATAATACTGCAGCCTTAATTGATTCTCTTGCAATGCTTACATTTTCCCTTATTCAGAATCTTCCAAGTTTATGTCCATGAATTCCTCCTCCTCCGACTACTACATATTGTTGGTAGAGCACTGTACATAAAGACATAAGAGAGTCCCTGCTCACAGAGCTTACAATCTATTCAAGACAAACAAGCTCTTTAGGGAAATTATTAAAAAACACAGATGTTAAACAGAAGAAAAAGGGAGTCAGGATCCAAAAGCAGCTTTAAAGAGGTGAGGCTTGTTTAGACTGAATTTGAATAGGACCAGAGATGGAGATGCTGTTTACCATTTGGGAACCTGACAGGTACTTGCTACCTGAATGGCCACTGTTAGAAACAGGATACTGGACTTGATGGGCTTTTGGTCTGACCCAGTATGGCATATCTTATGTTCTTATGACATATTGACTCAGGAAGTTTATTCAAGGCATACAGTTCAGTAGTGTCTAGAGTTGGTAGTAGAAAAGATGGGCACAGATAAGAGCGATTTTTATATGGAGCTTCCCAGAAGGGTGTAAGAAGAGATAAAAAGGAGAGATAATGATGAGCAGCAGAGTAAATGCACTTGCAGGTCAGTAGGAGAAGTTTTAACTGGATACAAAAATGGATACGAAGCCAGTAAAGTCACTTGAGAAAAGATAGTTACTCACCTGTAGCAGGAGTTCTCCATGGATAGCAGGAATAAGTTCTCATGTATGGGTGACATCTCTGATGGAGCCCAGTGCGGGAACGCTCCCTAGAAGCTTTTGGGAGGCTGCACCGCTCCTACGTGTCTGCCTTCCCACCTGCCATCGCGGCGCCATCTTCTCCAGCAGAATACAATTCCTTGGGGAGGTGGGAGGATTGTGAGGACTTATTCCTGCTGTCCACGGAAAACGCATAGTTACTCACCTGTAACAGGTGATCTCTGGGAACAACAGGAATTTAGTCTTCACATATGGGTATCATTGGTACCGACGAAGCCTGCGCGGGAACGCTCCCCAGCGTCCAATAGGAAAGCTTTTGGGAGCATCCCACAGCGCCTGCATGCTGCCTTCCCAACTGTCCCTCTCCAGTTGAGTTTAAAGCTGAGAAAAAAGAGAGAGGGAAAGAGAGAGAGAGAGAGAGATACAACTCCTAGGGGAGGTGGGTGGGTTTTGAAGAATAAATTCCTGCTGTTCCCGGAGATCACCTGTTACAAGTCAGTAACTATGCTATCTCCAGGAATAAGCAGGAATGTAGTCTTCACATATGGGGACTCCCTAGCTGCAGATGCCAGGGAGAAGGCCCCAGAAGTTGTGTGCCCTTGTTAAAGGGCTCCACTTCCCCCATGGATCTCTGGCATCCTACCAGGGATGGTGGGTAGGAGTTGATTAAGTATGGAACAGGTGTTGAAGAACAGACTGACCAAACAAGGCATCCCGGCGGGAGTCTTTGTCTAAGCAGTAATGGGCTGTGAAGGTATGAACCGAAGCCCAAGTAGCTGCTTGACAGATGTTGTCAATAAACACAGAGTGAAGATGAGCCATAGAGGCTGCCATGGCTCTCACATTGTGAGCTGTGACATGACCTTCAAGAGGAAGGTTTTTACTCTCATAGGCAAAAGATATACACTGTGCAATACAGCTGGACAGTGTTCTTTTGGAGACTGGAAGTCCCAAATGACTAGGATCAAAAGCAACAAAGAGTTGAGAGGACTTTCTATGTTGCTGTGTCCTTTGCAAGTAAAAGGCCAAAGCCCTTTTACAGTCCAAAGTATGAAGATTCCTTTCTGCATTTGAGGCATGAGGCCTTGGGAAGAATACAGGAAGGTAAACCGCTTGGTTTAAATGAAAAGGTGACACCACCTTTGGCATAAAGCATGGATGAGTCCTAAGAACTACCTTTCCATGATGGAACCTTGTATAAGGAGGATCAGCCACCAATGCTTGCAATTCACTGATGCAACGTGCTGATGTGATTACAATAAGAAAGATGACCTTTCAGGAAAGGAATTTTCAAAGAGGTAGTGGCTAATGGTTCAAAGGGCATTTTCCTGAGCTGTCCAAGAACCAGATTTAAGTCCCATGCCACTGGTGGTGGCTTAATGGGAGGCTTAGTTAAAAGAAGGCCTCTCATAAATCTCACTATGAGAGGATGAGAGGAATAAGGTTGTCCATTTAGAGGCTTGAAAGAAGCTGCAATAGCACTCAAATGAACTCTAACTGAATTGGTCTTAAGCCCTGCATTTGATAAATGAAGGACATACTCCAGTAATGATTCCAGAGGTATCGAAAGAGGGTTAAGACCCCTCTGCGAGCACCATATGGTAAACATTTTCCACTTAAATGCATAAAAGTGTCTTGTGGAAGGCTTCCTGGAAGCATAAAGGATATCCTTTACCTGCTGAGAAAGGTTAAGACCGTGAAGTTCTAGGCTTTCAGCAACCAGGCCTTGAAATGCAGAGACTGGGGATTGGGATGCCACAGCATCCCGTCCTCTTCAGAAAGTAGATCTGGAGCAGATCCTAACTCCAGAGGCGAAGCTTGAGAGAGATGTAGGAGCAGAGGGTACCACATTTGCTGTGGCCAACGTGGAGCTATGAGAATCATATGACCTCTGTCTCTCTGAAGCTTGAACAGGGTTTTGGGAATTAGGGGAATGGGTGGAAAGGCATACAGAAAGTCCTGATTCCAATGGAGGAGGAAAGCATCCCTGGCCTGACAACCCTGAGCCGGAATTCTGGAACAGAACCGGGGAAGTTTGGCATTCAACGGACTTGCAAAGAGGTCTATGTCCAGGGCTCCCCAAATTTGAAAAGTTATGGCCACCTGGTCTGCATGGAGAGACCATTCGTGTGGAAGCAGACTCGACTGAGTCTGTCTGCCGAAGAGTTTTGAATGCTTGGAAGATACACTGTGAGGAGATGAATCTGATGCTCTCTGGCGAGGGCCCATAGTCACAAAGCTTCATTGCAGAGTGACAGAGAGCCTGTTCCACCCTGCTTGTTCACAGAGAACATGGCTACTTGATTGTCTGTTTGGACTAGGACTGTCTTGTAGCTGAGCTGGGTGTTGAATACTCGAAGAGCAAGGAAGATTGCTCTGAGTTCCAGGAGATTGATGTGTAGATAGGCCTCCTGTGGAGTCCAGGTACCCTGGGTAGAGAGGCCTTGCAGGTGGGCTCCCCAACCCACCTGTGAAGCATCTGTTGTTAGAGTGGCTTGGGGTGGGGGGATGCTGAAAAGGAGACTCCACCAGAAGGTTTTGCGGTGACTGCCACCATTGGAGGGACAAAATAAGGCGATCTGAGTTTGCTATTTTGTCTGACAGGCAACCTGATGCCTGAGTCCACTGAGTGGATAAAGTCCACTGGGCTTCCCTCATATGGAGGCAAGCATAAGGAACCACATGCACGGTGGATGCCATGTGGCCTAACAACTGTAACATTTCACGAGCAGTGAGGTGAGGTTTTAGCACTGCTTGGGAAGCTAACTGCATAATGCAAAGGCAGCGGGGCTGCGGAAGGAAGGCCTTTGTCTGTCTGGTATCCAGCAGAGCTCCTATAAACTCTAGGGACTGAGTGGGAGCAAGGTTGGATTTTGGGAAGTTTATGACAAGTCCCAAATACTGAAGGATGCGCATTGTGCGAGAGAGCGCAACCCTGGCCTCTGGCTCTGAAGGGGCTCAAATGAGCCAGTCGTCTAAGTAAGGGAAGACGCATATTCCCATAGTGCGGAGAAATGCTGCCACCACAGCCATGCATTTTGTGAACACCCTTGGTGCAGAGGTCAGGCCAAAGGGAAGAACCCTGTATTGGTAGTGCTTCCCTTGAAACAGAAAGCGAAGGAACTTTCGGAGAGTTGGATGGATGAGAAGATGAGTGTACGCAGCCTTGAGATCTAGAGAACATAGCCAATCCTGACTCTGAAGGTATGGCAGCAGAGTTCCTAAAGAGATCATTTTGAACTTCTCCTTGAACAGGAATTTGTTCAATTCTCTTAGGTCTAAAATAGGTCTGTGCCCTCCTGTTTTCTTTGGATTAAGGAAATAGGGGGAGTAAAACCCTGTACCCTGTTGGTGAATGGGTACCTCTTCTATTGCCCCTTGAGCAAGGAGCACAGTGACCTCTTGACCTAACCGGTCGTTGAGAGAGGTCTGAGAATTGAACTGTCTTACCACTGTAGGAGGGGGCGTGCTGAGGAAATGAAGCTTGTACCCTCTCTTACCATAGATAGAATCCAATTTTCTGCTGTTATCTGACCCCATCTGGGGGCAAAATGACACAACCTTCCTGGGATGGTGGAGGGTTCTGGGCTGTTCAGGGCCAGGAAGGCAAAGTTCTCTAGATAGGAGTCAAAGCCCCTGTGGAGGCCGAGTCTGCTGAGCCGGTTGAGGTTTAGCTGCTTTTGTCTTTCTTTGCCTAGGTTGTTGCTGCTGTCCCTTTTGGGCAGACTGACCTAGACGATGCCCCTGCTGGGTATAGGAGAGATAAAACTTCTTCTTACTGAAGAATGGTTTCTTAGAGTATTTTTTCCTCGCAGGATCAGCTGTAGATTTAGACAATCAATCCAAAGTGATATTGTCAGCATCTATCTCATTAGCTTTTTCCTGCCAATTCTTGCCAAAGAGATTCTCTCCTGTGCAAGGAATATTCCCTAGTTTATCCTGTACCCAAATTTCCAAGTCAGATGCTATGTGCACCTATGGCTATGGCAGAGGTTCTGCTTATGCACTCAAAGCAGTCAAAGGCTGCACGATTCACAAACTTGGAAACATCCTGAGCATGTTTGACAAGGGCGAGATAATCTTGCCTTTTATCATCAGGAAGGAGAAGGCTCATAAGCTCTAAATCTCTTGTGACCTCTTTAAGGAACATTCCCATATACAAGATATAGGAACTGATCATAAGAACATAAGAACATAAGATATGCCATACTGGGTCAGACCAAGGTCCATCAAGCCCAGTATTCTGTTTCCAACAGATCCTAGCAGAAAGCATGGAAGCCTGGAAGGTTCGACATCCAAAGGCATCAAGAGTCCTACACTCACGTCCTGGAGGATTACATGCATGCCATTTTGCACTCTTTATCCTTCTCATGGCTGATTCCACCACCATAGAATGGTGTAGTAATTGAGTCTTCTGAAACCCAGGACAAGGAGGAACTCGATACATGGTGTCGAGTCTTCGAGAGTGAGGAGATGTGGTTAGAGGTGCTTCCCACATCCTTAACATGAGATCATGCAAGATCTCATGAATAGATAAGGTAGCTGCCTCCTTGGGCTCTTTAGGGTATTGTAGGATTTCTAATTCCTTTGCCCTAGGCTCTTTTTCAGGAGCCACTGTGATGGAAAGACCTCGGGCCACATCTCGGATAAAATCCTGAAAGGACATATCCTCTGGTGGAGACATCCTATGCTGAAGAGAAGAAGAATCCTCAGGAAGAAGTACTCTGTTATCGGCAGAGCTTTCAGTCTTCAGACTCATCCGAGGATTCGAAGTATCTCCGATCTGGGTGATCGTGCAAGGCACGGTACCGGTACCGATCAAAGTCGGCATCGGAGTGGTCCGGTACCGACTTGTCGATGCCGGATAGAGATGCATGACTCGGTCCCGGTAGAATACTTGCCGATGTCGGTGCCGGTACTGGTTGAATTGTCTGAAACAGTTTCAGGAGCATCGAGGCTGTGAGAAGAGCCACCAGACTGCGTTCAATAGCCAAGAATCTCTGGTCTATCAACGCTGCCGATGCTTGGGTATCGGTGCTGGATGAAGTGGCCGGCACCCCAGAGCATGGCACCAGTAGTTCTGCCGAGGTTGAAGCCTCGAAAACATCCTGGGGCCCCATTAGTGCTTTGGAAGCCAAAGCCTCCCGCCGGGGCAATTTTGCTGGTGAAAGTCCCTCAAGGGCAACGCCAGAGGCATCTCGATGTCTAGAAGGAGATCTATCCTTTGAGGACCGGCTAGATTTATGTTTAGTTACCTGAGATGCATGGGAGGAAGACGAAGCCCTGGAAGACGTCGATGCCATGGAGGCTGCATCAGAGGGAAAAAGGGTGCTAAGTTTAGCAGCTCGGTTTTGCCGGCCCCTTTTTGACATCATCCCACAGGCAACACACTCTGAAATAGAGTGGTCAGGACCTAAACATTTGAGGCACCACTCATGGCTGTCGGTGACTGAGGTGGTACTGCCACACTTAGAACACTTTTTAAAACCCAAAGCGGGTTTTTCCATTTTGAAGGAAAAGGTTGGGCCTAGTGCCCAAAATTGCGCATGGCACCTGAGGAGAAAATTACTGGAAAGACTCCAGAAAGTAAGTTATTTTGTTTTTTTTTTTTTTTTTAGAAAAAAAGAAAGAACCACCGGCAGTATCGGTGTAGCGTCGAGGGAAGGCAGACACGACCACAAAAAAGAAGAATAGAAGGGAATTTTTTTCTGTGGTGACAGGATGTGCGACCTGTCGGCTCCACGGAAAACGAAGAACTGGAGAGGGACAGTTGGGAAAGGTGGGAAGGAAGCACGCAGGCGCTGTGGGATGCTCCAAAAAGCTTTCCTATTGGACGTTGGGGACCGTTCCCGCACAGGCTCCGGTCAGTACCGATGATACCCATATGTGAAGACTACATTCCTGCTTGTTCCTGGAGATAACCTACTACAGGTGTGTAACTACCTTTTTTCCATGGACAAGCTGGAAGTAAGTCCTCACATATGGGACTCTGAAGCTACAGACTGCCGAGAAGTCCAACAGAGGCAAAATTCAACTGAGAACTGGAGAACGAACTATGTACAGAAGTGGTAGTTCACAAAAGGGAACTGATGTGATTCAGCTTCTTTGCTCTTTATTTATTTATATTTTTGTTTGGTAGCCTGGACGGACAGTAGGGCCTCGGGGGGGATGGAGTTGGGTTCTAATCCTCAAACAGATACCAGAGTACTGATTGGACAAAGTTGCTGTCCCATCAGGAATCCCCACCCAGACAATGTTGAGAGGTGAATGTGTGGACATAAAACCAGGTTGCAGTCCTGCAGATCTCTTCCAAGGAGACCGAATGCAAGTTGGTCACCAATGCAGCTATGGCTCTTACGTTGTGAGCTGTAACATGACCATCAATGCTCCAGCCAGTCTGGGCATAAGTGAAAGAGATGCAGTCTGCCAGTCAAATTGAAAGAGTGTGTTTGGAAACAGCAGCCCCTAGCTGCTTGGTCAAAAGAAACAAACAACTGGATGGACTTTTGGTGGGCCTTCATCCACACTAAGTAGAAGACTAAGGCTCGTTTGCAGTCTAACATGTACAGCCCCGTTTCCCCTCTGTAGGTGTGAGGTCTTGGGAAGAAAGTTAGCAGAACGACTGACTGATTAAGATGGAAAGCAGATACTACCTTTGGGAGGAATCAAGGATGAGTGCACAGGACCACTCTGTTATAATGGAACTGAGTATATGGCAGATGAGCCCTAGAGCTTGGAGCCCACTTACCAAGCATGCTGACGTAACCGCCACCAGAAACAAGACATTCCAGATGAAGAAATTCAAAGGGCAGGAATCAAGCGGCTCAAAGGTAGCCAAACATGAGCTGTGCCAGAGCCACACTGAGGTCCCAAGTCACCAACAGGGGCTTTAAGGGAGGCTTTGAGAGAAGCAAACCCCTCATGAAGTGAGCCACTAACAGCTGAGCAGAGATGGACCGTCCTATTCCACTATGGTATGCCCCAATCGCACTGAGGTGAACCCTGACAGAGTTGTACTTGAGACCAGACTCAGAGAATTGCAGGAGGTATTCGAGCGGTCTGTCTGTAGAGCAAATAAAAGGATCTAGCATCTGTTCTGTGCATCAGATCACAAAGCTCTTTCATTTGAATGCATAAAAAACCTTCTTATCAAGACCCTCCTAGAGGCCAACAGAACATTTGTTACTCTGTCAAGAAGGTTAAGCTCAGAGGACTAGCCTCTCAACATCCATGCAATTAGGGCCATGCAATTAGGGCCATGCAATTAGGACTGGATGCCGGGATGTCACATCCTCCTGTCTTCCTGTGATATAAGGACTAGGGCAGTGCGCAAAATTGTAGAGGTTCCCCCTGGGAGAGTTGAAGCAGAAGAACAAACCATGGCTGTCTGGGCCAATGTGGCGCACCCCGGTCTGTCTGGAGTTTCAGCAGGGTCTTTGCTATGAGAAGTATGGGAGGATATGCGTATAGCAGGCCTTTCCCCCAGTGCAATGGAGGAAAGCATCCAAAATCAGCCTGCTGCGTGAGGCGACTCCAGAGCAGAACTGATCCACCAGGGCATTTTGTTGGGTGGCAAACAGGTCTATCGAGGGGGTACCCCACTTCTGAAAGATGCAGACCGCCATGCCCCATCCAGTGTCCAATCATGCAGATGGAGGACGTGACTCAGCTGGTCCACCAAGGTATTCTGCTCCCCTGGCAGATATGTGTCCCTGAGCTCCATCTCATAGATGATAGGAAGCAGTCTAGTTATGGAGGTTTGCTAACATGAATCTGTATCCCCCTGCTTGTATATGTAGTACATCATGAACCGATTGTTGGTCTGAATCTGGACAATCTGGTTGGCTAGCCATTCTCGGAAAGCCCTGAGGGCATTCGCTACCTGATGCAGGCTCCCCTTTTTGGACCAGATGCCTTGAGTGTGAAGGCCCTGCAGATGCACTCCCCAATCTAGTTTGGATGTGTCTGTTGTCAATGTCTTCTGAAGGGACGCCTTCTAAAAGGAAAGACTTCTGAGCAAGTTCTGATGATCCAACCACCAGAGTAGGGACTGGACAAGAGGGTCTCTAACAGTCACGTGATTCTGAAGGTGGCCGGAGGCCTCGTTCCACCTTGTTCCACCTAGTCCTCAGTGTCCATTGAGCCTATCTCATTGAGCTATGGGTGTGATGTGTACAGTAGAGGCCATGTGGCCGAGCACAGTCAGAATCCCATGAACCGTTGTCTGATGACTTTGCTGGGTATCTCAGATCCAGGCCATCAATCTCTGGTCTAGCAGAAGGAAGGCTTTCGCTTAAGTCATGTCGAGGACAGCCCCTATGAACTCCAGTGGTTGAACGGGCTGAAGGTGGCACTTTGGATAATTGACTACAAACCCAACAGCTCTAGCACCTGAATGGTCAACTGTGTTGATTGCTGGACGCTGTCTAAAGTGTTGCTTTTTATAAGCCAGTCATCCAGAAAAGGGAAGACAAAGACCCCTAGTGTTCTGAGATAGGTCACCGTGAGGCACTTTGTGAAGACTCAGGGTGCTGAGTCCAGCCTGAAAGATAGCAGAAAAACACTTTCAGTAACGAGTACTAAGACAAATCCGGGATATCTCCTGTGAGCAGGATGGATCAGTATGTGGATATACGTGTCCTTTAGTTCCAGGGAGCATAGCTTTCTGAAGTTAATGGAGCAGGATAACTAGAGATACCATCTTTAACTTTTCTTGCACCAGGAAGGTGTTGAGGTTTCTGAGGTTCAGGATGGGCCGAAACCACCCCATCTATTTGGGGACCAGAAAGTACTTGGAGTAAAATCCCTGTCCGACCTGCTCCTACAGCACGGGCTCAATGGTGAGATTGGCCAGAAGGGCAGAGATTTCTCATTGATGCAGAGGATCGAGGGAATTTGCCCTCGGAGGGCAATGCGGCAGTAACTTAGTGCAAAATGGCTACATGTTGCACTTTGCTATCTGTAGCACCCACGAATCCAAAGTTATGAGGGGCCACTTTTGGGCAAAAAGAGTGAGCCTTCCTCACACCAGAGGGCTTCCCTACATGGACACCAGCAGATTGGCTATCTTCCAGAGGAATAAGTCAAAACTGTACTCCCAAGGGTTTCTGCTACCCTAGGCAGGCTCCACATGCCACCCTGCCCCTGCATCTCACTGGGAGGGGCCACACATCGATCTTTACATACTTGCTTTTTTTTTTTATTTAAACTGCACAGCAGCGCCACCACAGGCCTTACAACATCCACCCGTGTGCACATGCAAACTTTCAACTTGCAGCTTCTGCCCCTTCTTTTTTTATTACAATATTTTGGTTAATTACAATAAGCAACAAACAGAAAAGAGAATTAAGAAATGCACACAATCACAATAATAAACAAAAAAATAAACCATCTCAATAGTCCACATCATGGGAGACTTTACACATATCTACCAAAGCAGAAATACACAAGCTAATAATATTTAAAGAGAAGAGCAAAATACCTGGAAATTTCTATGCAAACTCATATTTTTCAAGTATGCTAGCAAAACAATAAGCCATATAACACAACATATTCATAATGAAACTTGATTATTTAGAAAATCTTCCAAATGAGAAACCTCAGGAAAAATATACTTAGATCCCCCCCAGACGTGACCAGGCATTTACAGGGAAACTTAAAAAAAAAACGCAGCACTCAAAACCAAAACATGAGGCTTTAAAGCAAGAAAAGCCTTGTGTCTAAGCTGCGTTTGCTGGACACATCTGGGAGGATATTAACTTTCTCCCCGCAAAAAGCAGCACCTTTATTTTGAAAATACAAACGCATGATTGTATTCTTATCCATTTCAGAATTAAAGGATACAAAAAGAGTAGCTCTAGTGGTAATCAAATCATTTGATAATTCGATAAAATCAGATATATTCAAACTATCTACTTGAAAAGGAACCTCCTTACCCTGTGTAGAGCCATTAGTAACCCTAGATGCCCTAGGTAAATAATTTAGATTATTTATAGAAAGTATGGACCCCTCTTGATAGCCCAAAACCTCAGACAAATATTTATAAAACAAAATTTGTGGTCATTAATGAGTAATTGGGAAATTAAGGCATCTAAGGTTCTTAGCTCTGACATTGTTCTCAAGTAATTCTTGTTGGGTATGAAGAGTGAAACTGTCCTTAATAAAATATGTGGTAACATTCTGTAAAGTAGTAAGCTGCAAGTCCGTTTTCTGACATCAATGATCCAATACTTTAATCTGAGTGTCATGTTGAGCTAATTTTGGCACAGTTTCTTTCGAGAAGTCAGAAAACTGAGAAACAGCAGTCAAAGAAACTTCAATTTGCGAGAGAACTTGCCATATGTCAGATAAGGAAACATCTCATTTATCCACAGATGCAACAAAACCATAAAGATTTTGCGCTCCAACAGGGACCCCTGGGACTTGTACAATATGAGGCAAAGGTACTACTGTAAAATCAGAAAAAGTCTCGGAGGGCCCGAATGTAGATGATTCCTAAGAACGTGACTGTACCTCCAATAACAGGGAGGAGGTCATCGAACGCAGTGCACCATCACTAGCATGCGCGGATGAGTTTAAAAAAAAAAACAGTACAGAAGAGGAGGCCTCAGAGGAATCCAAAGCCCCAGCAATTGGCTGAGAAAACTCTTCCAATCATCCAGACACCACAACATGCTTGTCCATTGGACCAGTAACCTTCACTGATTTAGAAGGATTTGCCATACTTACATTAGGCGATCTCTTTTTCAGCTTGCCCATTCTAGTGTCCCTGCTCCACTGTGAGCCGAAGGGGCACCAAAGAGGTTGATATGTCCCTTTAGATGCTCCCTTTCAAACATGACCGCATTATCGTGATACAGGCTGCGATTTAAAGGCCCTGCAAATGACATCGGGGCCTAACGCCATGTAGATATTCCGGTGGGAAGGGAATGATCCCTCCAACTGCCTGCTCAAACACCCGTGGTGTACAGATTCAGGTTAATTGCTCCATCTCACCAGATGCTTGGCTCCCACCAACTGATTCTCAATGCTGCGATTTAAAGGCCCTGCAGATGACGTTGGGGCCTGATGACATAGGGCGATCTTCCTAGTCCTACAAGCGTTCCGCCACTGCCTGTGACACCAGTCCATATGATCCAGATGGACAATCAAGTCACCATGTTCTATATCAACAAGCAGGGGGGGCATGGGCTCGTACTCCCTCTGCAAGGAGGTGGTGGCCCTCCTTTTCTTTGCAGCTCGCAACAACATGCTCTTACGAGCAAACTACCTCCCGGGCCATGACAACTGCCTAGCGGACAGGCTGAGCAGAGTCCTTCGGCTGCACGATGTTGGCCATCTGTGAGCAAAGAGCACCAGGCACCCTCCTGTGGGTTGGTGAAGGTCTCCTGGGGCAGGGGAGGCCCTGCCCTGGGAGTCAAAAGCTCCTCCCGGGTTGGGAGGGAGCTGAGACCTGAGGCTTTGGTGTTTTCACCTTCTCAGCCCTGTGGCTTTGCCTCTTGGGTGAGAACCTTGTTGCTGGCCCGAGAAGGGTTGATAGTGGTGACTCTGTGGGAAAGGACCCTTTTTCATCAGGAACAAGGGTCTCTTCCCCACTGGTTTCCTGTTAAAACCCTCTGCCCAGTGTGCAGCGGCAGCAAAGAGAGCAAATAGAATGCTAGGTATCATAAGGAAAGGAATGGAAAATAAAACAAAGGATATTATAATGCCTCTATATCGGTTCCATGGTGAGACCGCACCTTGAATATTGTGTGCAATTCTGGTCGCCATATCTTAAAAAGGATATAGTGTTATTTGAAAAGGTACAGAGAAGAGCCACCAAAATGGTAAAGGGGATGGAAGGATACCCCTATGAAGAGAGGCTAAAAAGGTTAGGGCTCTTCAACCTGGAAAAGAGATGGCTGAGGGAAGATATGATAGAGGTCTATAAATTAATGAATGGAGTGGAACGGGTAAACGTAGATCTATTGTTTACATCATCAGAATATAAAAAGACTAGGGGACATGCAATGAAGCTACAGTGTAACCTATTTAAGACTAATAAGAGAAAATATTTTTTTCACTCAACATGTAATTAAACTCCTGCAATTTGTTACCGGAGGATGTAGTAAAAGCTGTTAGTGTAGCTGGGTTTTAAAAAGGTTTGGACAAGTTCCTGGAGGATAGGTCCTTAAACCATTATTAAAAAGGGCCCAGGATATCACTGCTTGACCCAATACAAGCACTGAAGAACCTATGTCTTTTGGGGAGACTGCTAGGTACTTATGACCTAGATTGGCCACTGCCGGAAACAGGATACTGGGCTTAATGGACCTTGATATGACCCAGTATGGCATATCTTATTTTCTTATGTTCTTATGTTATGTTCTTAGGTCTTATTTGAGAGCCTCTGGCGTGGCCAGCCTCAATCTCGACCACATTGTCGGCCATGGGTTTACCGAATAGGTTCTGCCCAGTGGAGGGGACATCGAGCAGCTTGTCTTGGACACATTGCTCGAGGTCGGAAGACTGCAGCCAGGCTTGGCATCGGCACCGATGCCAGCTGCTGTGACTAGAGCCGCTGACTCAAAGCAGTCGTAGGCTGCTGGAACTGTTGGAGGGGTTCCCCGACAAGACCAGCCGATAACGCTGACAGCTCCTGGGTTAGAGCCGTTAGGCACATACCTATGAATAATTCATCGGCTTGGATCTGCCACCCCAGCATCGAGCCCTGGTAACACTTGCGCCTGAGGGCATCGAGGCTCTAGCCTCCCTTCCAGGAGGAACGGAGGAGTGGGTCTTTTGGCTCTTAAGTTTTTGCATGGTTGACTCAACAACCATGAAGTTATGTGGGAGCTGGCGTTTGTGGAACCCCGGGCCCTTCCGGACATGGTACATGGAATCGAGGCACCGGCTCACCACACTGGTGAATCCCACATTCTGAGCAGTAGTCGCACGAGGATTGGCTGCACAGGCACTGTGCAGGTTTCCTTGGGTGGAGACTTATATTGGAGGATCTCCAACTCCTAAGTGCATGGGTTCTCTTCCGCCTCGGTTGCACCGAGAGGGCTCCAGCCATATCCTTCACAAAGCCATGGAAGGCCATGTCCTCCAGAGGGGAGTGGCGCCGAGGGAGAAGGGTCTGAGGGGATGTCTTGGTTCCTTTTAGTCTCCAGGGATGCCTTGTTGTCGGTCTCCCACTTGGTCGAGTGGTGACGACAAATCCGAGGCCCTGCGACATTGTCTCGAGGCCGGTGCTGAGGAGTATGTGGCCTCTGGAGGACCTGAGGTCCGAGTCGCGGAAACTAGCCAGGGAGGACCGGATACCTGAGGATCGGGACTGGGACACTGACCAGCGCCGTGGGCTCAACCGAGGCCGGTGGTGCTCTGAGTTCGGCTCGATGACCAGGGACTCCCCTGAAGTCGGGGGTCCAGTCGTCGGGGCAGATGATGCGGATGAATCAGCCATTATTGCTTGCTGCAGGGCAAAGATAGCAGTGAAATTCTGCTCCAGGGCTGCCATTCTGGTTTCAAAGCCAAAAGGCTTCGCAGCTTTCCGCGTGGGCACAGAGGATCTCAGGCCCGGCACTGGCACTCGTGTGCACCCTTGACGAGAATTACGGCCTCGAGGAACCTCGCACTGTCTCCGTCAGCTGAGGAATTCTTTTTAAGGACCTTGGTAGGGTGCTTCTTGGAGCTGCCCGAGTCCCTCTGGGCAGTTTTACCAGGTTTCTCCAGTGCAACTTCGGCAGACTTCAAGGATCTTTTCTTCTTTTTCTCGGGGTCAGAGGTCTTCTCCGAGGATGCTCGGGCTTCATGGGAAGTGCTGGGTTTGGAGCTTGACGTCGGGGAGGCCAGGGCCGAGTCAAACCTGTGGAACAGTTTTTCCTGCAACTCAGACTTCTTTTTGTTGGTCTTAGGCATCGTGGCCTGGCACAGGTCCTAGGAGGTGCTGTTATGATCTGGTCCCAGGCAGCGTAGGCAGCAGTCATGAGTGTTGGTCACTGACAAAGTTTGACTGCAACGGTCACATTTTTTGAACCTACCAGGGAAAATGGTGGGGAGTACTCAGGCGGGGTTGACAACCTCACGGCGAAAAAAGGCACAAATGCCAGTCGAGACAAGCCTCAATCAAAAAAGAAAAAGGAAGCCAAGAACAGCTACGAGTTCAGTGCTGGCTTGAGGCGAAAAGAGGAACCTATAGGCAAACCAGGAAAGTTAATTTTTAGAATATTTAGCAAGGATTTTTTCTGGGGAAACAGGACAGATATTAGTTGGGCTCCGTGGAAAAAGGAGACTGAGCAAGATGGCACCCTTGGGCGGGAAGGGGACCATGCATGCATGGTAGGCATGTCCCAAAGGCTTTCTTTGAAAGCTGGGGAAATGCTCCATACGGGCTCCGTCGGCATAGACGTCACCCATATGCGAAGACCGACTTCCTGCTTGTTCCTGGAGAATCTCAAAGAGTGATCCTCAGCATAATACACAAAACTAATATGTTGGATATCCAAGTGGAAAGAGTTCATTTCAATGCCGGAAGTCCTTGATTGTTTGGATAGAAGATTACGAAAAGTGGAGGGTCTTTTGACAGGCTTGTGCAGCATGAAGGTTGTACAGGAAAGCCCTTTGACAGTTCAGGGAATGCAAAGTCATTTCTGTCTTCTAAGCAAGAGATTTGGGGGAAAAACAGGCATAACAACTGACCGATTCAAATGAAAGCATAAACTACCTTGGGCAAGAAATTGGGAAGAGTATGAAGAACAACTTTGGCTGCCAGAAAGCTGTGTATATACATTTCTCAGTTTTAAACTGCCTAGATTATATTATCACAGATGGGCAGTATATAAAAGCCTCAAATAAAAGATGTAAAGTGCTGTTGTGATGGCAATAAGAAAAATAGTTTTCCATGAAAGATTTTTAAGGAATGCTTGAACCAAGGAATTCAAAGGTGGTTTGACTGGTGCAGACAGGACTACATTGAGGTCCCAAGCCAGTGCTGGCTTCCAAAGTGGTGGTCTTAAATTTGCTAGCCCACACATGAACCTTGCTATCTAAGGATGATGAGATAGAAGTTTACCTTCAACCTTGTCTGATATGCCGCAAGTGAGACAAGGTGCATGCGTAAAGATGACGTTCGTAATCCACCATCAGAACAAGACATAAGGTGGGACGGGACATTGGCTGGATGGCAGGAGAAAGACTGGCATTGACAGTCTAAATATCAGTGAGAAAAACAAGTCCCTTTGAATGCACAGGACTTTTAAGTTGAGACTTTTTTGGATGTCAAGATGACCTGGTGGACATTCTCAGTAACTGGAAGAATTGAGACTAGGCGGCTTTCAACATCCAAGACATTAGGGAAAGACTATGAAGACTGTGAAGCAGTTGACCATTCTGTTGAGTCAACAGAGAAGGATGAGAACCAAGTGGTAGCATAGTGTCTTGAGCAAGGAGAGAAGGAACTGAAACCAGATATGCCTGGGTCATCTGGAAGCAATGAGTATTACTGACGCTAAAACTTGAAGAATTTTGTTTTTGAGTACTCTGAATATGAGTGGAAAGAGTGGGAAGGCATACCTGAAGCCCACTTCCCAGCAGATTGTGTCCACCTTCTCTTCTTCTCCTTCTAGGACCAAGCATGTCTTGAATTCAGTGCAATAACTGTGGTGCCTTCATTCTGAGAAGAATCATCTGGAATCTAAGAGCTTGCACTATATGCCTCAAGTTAGCAGCAATGCATAAAGAATTGACTCTATTAAAGGAAGTAGCTGCCGCAATGAAACGCACCTCTTCTAGGATACAAACCAAACATAGTCCACCACCGCTCCCACAAAGAATCAAACATCCCAGGAACAAATGGATCACAGTGGGCTCAGATAGATTGTGACTTCTAACACAGAAACACCATGTACATCATGAGACATCCCTGCATAATGCCTTCTCTGCTTTGGTTAATGAGGATGCCCATTCCACGGAAACTGAAGGGCCCTTAAATGAGACAGTCAATGTCCAATCTCCTGATAAAGCACCAAATATGAAGAAAAACTCAAGGAACAGAAAACTACTACTACTTGGTGATTCCATCATCAGAGGCACCAACTTGGGAACACAGTTCAAAGAAGAGAAGATAGTCAAATGCCTCCCAGGCTCTTCAGCTAGCAGGAATACAAACCAAATTGTTGATGTACTTAGCGCTGAAAGTGAGCACTCCAAAATTGATGTTGTCATCCACTTAGGTACAAATGTCCTGGCTAGAAACAGTGCCACTACAGTTCAAAGAGACTTCCAAACTCTGGAAGATAAACTGAAGCCCATTGTTAGCACTGTAGAATTCTCAGAAGTTCTACCTGTTCTTGGTAAGGGGCAGAAAGGCTACATCGCATAAACAACTTTAACACATGACTCCAGACCTGGTGCAAAGAAGGAGGATACAGATTTATAGGCGACTGGGGAAACAGATGAATCAACAAGAGACTATACTGTACTGATGGACTACATCTCTCTGTCGCAGGGAAAATAATCTTAAGTGAAAAATTCAAGCAGTATGTGGATATACATTTAAACTACAAAAAGGGGGTGACGGATGGGGAAGGTTAAGTTCAGGAGGTCATTCTGCAAAAGCAGAACAACATCAGAAACAGACACACTTTTAAACCACACATCAAAAGCAAGAGGGAAGTCTTGAAGGACTAGAAAAGGGGACTGTTTCTTCTGGAGAGAGATCTGCAATTGTGAGTATATACTTCTGGGAATTTTCTGAAAGGAATTCTTTGTATTAAAGCTAATTAATCTGTGAACCCACTGTTTTTTGTTAAATTAGTCAAGGCCTAGTAGCAGCAGTTTAAGTTTAAATTTAAAACACAGAAGAGAGCTTTCTGGTTAAATTTAGAATCCAGCAGAGAGCTTGTAGTTTAAAATTAATAGTCACTCAGGGCCTAGCATCAGCGAAGTACTTTCAGTTTAAATTTAAAACACAAAAGAGAGCTTTCTGGTTAAATTTAGAATCCAGCAGAGAACTTGTAGTTTAAATTTCATAATAAGTAAGAGCCTAGCAGCAGCAAAGAGCTATAATTTAAATCAAATCAGAATATAACTTAGCATAAAAGGCAAAACAGGGTCAGTACTCTTTGAGCAACAAATAAAGTCTTCTAGAGACCTTTACAAACAGGCCTTCTACCTAGGGGGCAAGAGACCTGTGAAACCTTTTCAATAGATGTTAACACCAGGTGGCAGGTCAAAAGGTCATTTTGAAAGACTCCTTCTATCCAAGCAAAGACCGTTAATCACCCAGGAAGTTGGTCAAAGCTTACCTCAACAGCACAGGCAGAAATAGCTCAACCAGAGCTCTGTGATCCTCAGTCTTGAAGGACTAGAAAAGGCAACTGTTACTTCTGGAGAGAGATCTGCAATTGTGAGTATATACTTCTGGGAATTTTCTGAAAGGAATTCTTTGTATTAAAGCTAATTAATCTGTGAACCCACTGTTTTTGTTAAATCAGTCAGGGCCTGGTAGCAGCAGTTTAAGTTTAAATTTAAAACACAGAAGAGAGCTTTCTGGTTAAATTTGGAACCCAGCAGAGAGCTTGTAGTTTAAATTTAATAGTCACTCAGGGCCTAGCATCAGCAAAGTACTTTCAGTTTAAATTTAAAACACAGAAGAGAGATTTATGGTTATATTTAGAACCCAGCAGAGAGCTTGCAGTTTAAATATCATAATAAGTAAGAGCCTAGCAGCAGCAAAGAGCTATAATTTAAATCAAATCAGAATATAGCTTACCTCAGCAGCACAGGACAGGGTACTGTGCAGCAGCCCTCTTTTAATAAGTGTTATTTCCCTCCCTCCCTCCCCAATACCCACTCACCCCTGGGATAATCATAGCTTTATAGGTACTTACACATCTTAAAAGACAGGAGGTGCTCTCAGGTGAAGCTCGTTACCCAAATCAGTCATACACTAAGGACCTGAGATTAATTAAGCTTCAGCTGAACAAGGTATATTAAACGTATTAGGTACAGTTTTATTAGTATAAATATAGCGTAGTTACTCACCTGTAACAGGTGTTCTCCAGGAGCAGCAGGAATCAGTCCTCACTTATGGGTGACGTCGGCGCCGACGGAGCCCTCGCGGAGCAATTTTCCCCAGCTTTCAAAGAAAGCCTTTGGGAATTGCAGCGCGCATGCGCGGTCGTCTTCCCGCCCGAGGGTGCCATCTTAGCCAGTCAGATGACATAGCTAAAAAAGACAGCATAAAAATTTGCAAAAAAGAACATAAGCAGACGATTGCAACTCCAAGGGGAGGAGGGAGGGTAGTGAGGACTGATTCCTGCTGCTCCTGGAGAACACCTGTTACAGGTGAGTAACTACGCTTTCTCCAGGACCAAGCAGGAAGTCAGTCCTCACTTATGGGACTCCCAAGCTCAAGGCTACCGGAGACCCTAAGCACAAAAATGAGCTCCCTCTAGCTCAGCAGCACAGAAGGATAGAATCTTCGCTGAATTATCACCCACCGGTAGCCCACATCCGGGATGGAGGGTAGGAGTTGCTCAGACCTCAAAGAGATTACGGAGGACTGCCTGTCCGAAAGCACTGTCCCTACGGGACTCCCTCTCGAGACAGTAATGGACCGCAAAAGTCTGGCTCGAAGACCAAGTAGCGGCCCGGCAGATGTCTGCCAGCGGAACAGAGCGGAGGTAAGCCACTGACGTGGCCTTTGCCCGAACGCAATGAGCCGTGACTCGACTTTCTAAGGAGAGTCCGGCTGCCCCATAAGCCCAAGAGATACAGTCCGCAACCCAGATGGACAGAGTACGCTTGGAGACCGGGAGCCCCAATTTATTGGGGTCAAAAGACACAAAAAGCTGAGCAGCTTTACGGTGCTCCCGCGTACGGTCAAGGTAGAAGTTCAATGCCCTTCTACAGTCCAGGGTATGGAGGACCGTTTCAGCTCGGCTGGAGTGTGGTCTGGGAAAGAAGGTTGGAAGTACCACCTCCTGATTGATGTGAAAAGGGGAGACCACTTTAGGCAGAAATTTTGGGTGAGTCCGTAGGACTACCCTATTTTTGTAGAACCTAGTGTAAGGGGGATCAGACACGAGGGCCTGCAATTCACTTACGCGCCTAGCGGAAGTGAGGGCTATCAAGAACAGTGTTTTCCAAGACAGAAAACGGAGAGAACAGGTAGCCATAGGTTCAAAAGGCGGACAGGTGATCCGCTGCAAAACCACATTCAGGTCCCAGTCAGGCGCTGGCGGGCGCAGAGGTAGTTTAAGTAGAAGGAGACCTCGGAGAAACCTCGCTACGAGAGGGTCATTGGAGAGAGGTCTGCCGTCCACTGGCACATGATGTGCTGAAAGAGCACTGAGGTGAACTTTGACGGAGTTGGACTTAAGTCCCAGATTAGAGAGGTGCAGCAAGTACTGCAAGATCACCGACACCGGGCAGGAGAAGGGATCCTGAGACTGTTGGGCACACCAGACTGCAAAGCGACGCCATTTAAGGGCATAGCATTTGCGGGTAGAAGGCCGTCGCGAAGCTAAGACGACCTCCTCCACCTCCGCCGGCAGGAGAAGGGGAGCAAGGACTACCCTCTCAGCAGCCAGGCCATGAGGTTGAGAGACCTGAGGTTGGGGTGCAGAAGGGACCCCTGATCCTGAGTGAGGAGATCCGGTTGTACCCCCAGAGGGATTGGATCCTCCACCGCCAGTTGCAGCAGGAGCGGAAACCACGGCTGCCTGGGCCAGCGAGGGGCCACCAGGATCATGAAGGCTTTGTCTCGGAGAACCTTGAAAAGAGTCCGAGAGACCAGCGGGATGGGAGGGAAAGCGTACAGAAGGCTCCCCGACCACGAGATCAGAAAGGCGTCCGCCGCCACCCGAAGGGGGTGTGGCTGACGAGAGCAGAAGCGAGGAAGCTGCCGGTTGTGAGGACTGGCAAAGAGATCCACCGTGGGGAGACCCCACTTGAGGAAGAGCTTCTGAACTACCAAGGGATCCAGACGCCACTCGTGCGGCTGGAGGACCCTGCTGAGTTTGTCTGCAAGGCAATTTTCTTGGCCCGGGAGATAAACTGCCTTGAGGAGAATGCCGTGACTGACGGCCCAAGAGCAGAGCTTCTGTGCCTCCCGGCAGAGGAGGAAGGAGCCCGTGCCCCCCTGCTTGTTCACGTAGAACATGGCAACTTGATTGTCCGTCTGGACAAGGACGGACTGTTGGGAAGTCAGGTGGGAGAAGGCCTTGAGAGCTAGGCGGATCGCCCTGAGCTTCAGGAAGTTGATCTGCTGAGCAGACTCCCACGTGGTCCAGAGGCCCTGAGTACGTGCCTCTTGGCAATGTGCTCCCCAGCCCAGGAGGGATGCATCGGTGGTCAGCACCCGGGTCGGCTGAGGTGACTGGAAAGGCATTCCGAATATCAGGTTCGGCTGCCGGAGCCACCACCGGAGAGACGAGAGCAGCGGCTCGGAGACGCGCACTAGGTCTGCCAGGCCGCCTGTGGCTTGTCGCCACTGCTGGCGGAGACACCATTGAGCAGACCGCATATTCAGGCGGGCATTGGGGGTCACATGGACGGTGGAAGCCATATGGCCGAGCAGTCTCAGGAAGCGCCTGGCGGAGACCAGGGGCTGGCTGCGAAAGCGGTCGGCTAGGTCCATGAGCCGTTGAGCCCTGTCGAGCGGTAGGTACGCTCGTGCCCGAGGAGTGTGCAGCCTTGCGCCGATGAACTCGAGATCCTGTGAGGGGAGCAAAGTGGACTTTGCGAAGTTTATAACAAAGCCCAAGTGCTGCAGCAGAGTCACCGTGCGGCACGTGGCGTTGGTGACCTCCTGAGCGGACGCTGCTCTGATGAGCCAGTCGTCGAGGTACGGAAAGACATAGAGGCCGTGAAGCCGGAGATGGGCCGCCACGACCGCGAGACATTTTGTGAAGACTCGCGGTGCGGAGGATAGGCCAAAGGGCAGTACTCTGTACTGGTAATGATTTCCTGCCACCACAAACCTTAGGTATTGACGGTGGCTTGGGTGGATGAGGATGTGCGTGTAGGCATCCTTTAGATCCAAGGAGCATAGCCAATCTCCCTGCTGGAGGTAGGGCAGAAGGATTCCAAGGGTAAGCATTTTGAACTTCTCCCGCACAAGGAACTTGTTGAGGTTGCGCAAGTCCAGGATGGGTCTGAGGCCCCCTGTTCTCTTTGGTATCAGAAAATACCTCGAATAAAAGCCTTGACCTCTCAGGTGGTGGGGCACCGGTTCCACCGCCTGTTCCTGCAGAAGACCTGCTAACTCCTGAAGGAGCAACTCCCTGTGCAGAGGGGGGCGCGAAGGTTCTCCCGGAAAATAGGAGGGAGGGACCTGATGGAAGTGGAGAAGGTAGCCTTCTCGCACGACCTGAAGTACCCAGGCATCTGCGGTGATGCTGGACCACCTGTGGCCGAAGTGAACCAGCCGGCCTCCGGTGCTGGGAGGAACCAGCGGGGGGGGAGAGGCTATGCTGAGCGAGTCAAAAACCCCCACCCTGCTGAGCAGGGGCTGGTGGTGCAGGCTTGGGGGCTTGCTGCCTACGGGACCCGTTACCCCGTCCCTTGGCCTGCTGGCCCTGTTGGGGAGCTGCAGGGGCCTGATAATGGGGGTACTGTTTGTAGGCAGCCGCCTTCCTCGGGTAAAAGGACTTTTTTCCCGAGCCCTTCTTTTTCTGGGAAGGGGCGGAGGTCTTCCTAGAAAGCCTGGTCCTGGTGAGAGTCTCAGTCTCAATTTGTGCAGCCTTTTCCGCCATGGGCTTGCCAAAGAGGTTTTCGCCTCGGCAGGGGACATCGACCAACTTGTCCTGTACCCAGGGCTCAAGATCCGACGACTGAAGCCAAGCCTGTCGGCGGGCACCGATGCCGGCTGCGGCCACTCTAGCCGAGGCCTCAAAGCCATCATAGGCTGCTCGGGACATGAACTTTGAGCATTCCCGAATGCCCGTGGACAAGGCTAGGAACCTCCGCAAGGGCTCCTCGGAGAGACCAGCGGAGAATCCGGCTAGCTCTTTAGCCAGATCCCGGAGATACATGCCCATGTAGAGCTGGTAAGTCTGGACACGACATGCGAGCATAGAGCCCTGGAAGCACTTCTTGCCAAGGCCATCCAGGTTACGGGCCTCCCTTCCAGGAGGCACCGAGGAGTGCATCTTCTGGCTCTTAAGACGATGCATGGCCGATTCCACTACCATGGAATGGTGTGGCAGCTGTGCCTTCTGAAAGCCAGGGCTCTTGCGGACCCGATAGATAGAATCGACCCGCTTGCTCAGGACCGGCGAGGAGGCCGGACTCTCCCACATGCGGAAGAGTAGTCGTTCCAGCATAGGAGGAACCGGCACAGTAAAGTGCTCCCTCGCGGGAGAGTCATACTGGAGGGCGTCGAGCTCTTCGGCTCGAGGCTCCTCCTCGGGATCCGCAGGGAAGGCCAAAGCCTTGGCCATATCCCTAACGAAGTCCGAGAACCGGGCATCCTCCGGGGGGGACTGCTTCCGAGGCTCGGACCCCGGTGAGTCCGATGGGACACACCGAGTCCGGAAAGAATCAGGTGACTCTTCCTCCTCAGACTCCCAGACCGACTCCGACGAGGACTCGGTGGGGTCGGCCCGGGCAGGATGCGGCGCCAGCCGCCCCGACGTCGAGGGAGTCGGCGTCGGCGATCTCGGTCCCGAACGGGAGGCCGAGGGTGACCTCGACCGAGGATCGACTCGAGTTCTCATTGACTCGAGGATCGGCTCGGTCTCCGGGGTCGACTTGGACGTCAACGTCCCGGCGGTCGGGGCAGCGGCGCCAGCGAGGCCAGCGAGCAGTGCCCGCTGCTGGTCCATGAAGGCAGACAGTCTGCTCTCCAAGGCCGTCAACCTGAGTCCGAGCTCAGGTGACCCAGCAGCCCCCGACTCGGGCCCCGACGGCGTCGGGCCCGACGTCGGCTGTCGCGGAGGCGAGTCCAGAAGGACTACAGGACTTACCCGGGCAGGCATCTCCGACTCCAGGCGAGGTCGCTTCGGGAGATGTTCCTTCTCCAAGGACCCGGGGCGGCTGTCGGGGCTATGCGACCTGGCCCTCGCGGAGCCAGGAGCGTCCACCGACGCCGCCCTCGCGGGTTTTTCCTTCCGACGATGGTCCCCGGAGGGAGAACCCCGGTCGGAGGAGCTCCGGCGACGGTCCGAGCTGGAGCCCTTTGACACGGAGGCCTCCGACGAGGTCCGGGTACGGCTGGGGTCAGCGAAGATTCTCTCGCGCTGATGCCGCCGACTTCTCAACGCCTTCGAGGACAGTTTGCTGCAGGGCCCACAGATCAGTTCCTCATGATCCGGGCCCAAGCAGCGGAGGCAAAAGTCGTGTGTATCGGTTAGTGACATATTTCGGTCACACCGACCACACCGCTTAAAGCCACTGGCAGCCATCGGGGGAAAAAGGGCCCCTGCGAGGTCAAAGGACCGGGCTGCCAGGGAAAACGAAAATGAAAGCTGACTAAGTCAGAAAAACCGAAAAAACGCTAGAGGACTCGAGACCGGCGTCGCGAGTCCGGGCGGGAAAACGATCGGCGTCGAACCGAAAGAAAAAAGTATAAAATAAAGAGGAAAATCAACTTTTTCGCGGGGACAAGACGGGGACGTC
Source organism: Ichthyophis bannanicus (assembly GCA_033557465.1). NCBI lineage: Eukaryota > Metazoa > Chordata > Amphibia > Gymnophiona > Ichthyophiidae > Ichthyophis > Ichthyophis bannanicus. Next base: position 555,932,268 of record CM066034.1, on the reverse strand, counting down.
TGCAGGGCTCCGCGGAAAAAGAAGACTGGCTAAGATGGCACCCTCGGGCGGGAAGACGACCGCGCATGCGCGCTGCAATTCCCAAAGGCTTTCTTTGAAAGCTGGGGAAAATTGCTCCGCGAGGGCTCCGTCGGCGCCGACGTCACCCATAAGTGAGGACTGACTTCCTGCTTGGTCCTGGAGAACCATAGTAACCCTTAGTAAGTAAAGAACTTAAAGATCTAAACACAAGCTTAAAACTAAGATGCAGATAACAGTCCAGTAGCGAGATGGGGGCTTTCCAGTCTTTTGCATAGAGTGTCACATGTATGATTTTCTCCCAGTTGGTGAGAGGTCTTACGTGTGCACTAGGTGCAAGGAGCTCTTTGCTCTCAGGGAACAAGTCCGTTCTCTAGAGGCTAGAGTAGCAGACTTGGAAAACATAAGAAAGACAGAGAGGTACGTAGACGAGACCTATAGGGATATAGTCCTGAAGTCCCACCTCCAGTCTAGCAGCATCCCTGTTGGCATGGAGGAGAGAGGTCACGTGACAGAAGAGCATCACCCTGGTGTGGCAGGAAGTGATCCTGTAACTAGGACCTGTCCTCCAGGTGATGTAAAACCCTCTCGCACCGAGGAAGTTTCTCTAGAGCCATGTGCCCATGAAGGAAGGGTTAGGACAGCCGTCATAGTTGGTAATTCTATCATTAGGCATGTAGATAGCTGGGTGGCTGGTGGACGTGAGGATTGCCTGGTAACATGCCTACATGGTGCGAAGGTAGCGGACCTCACGCGCCACCTAGATAAGGTCTTAGATAGTGCTGGGGAAGAGTCTGCTGTCTTGGTACATGTCGGTACTAATGACATAGGAAAATGTGGTAGGGAGGTTCTGGAGGCTAAATTTAGGCTTTTAAGTAGGAAGTTGAAATCCAGAACTTCCAGGGTAGCCTTCTCCGAAATGCTTCCCGTTGCACGCGCAGAACCCAAAAGGGAGGCAGAGCTCCGGAATCTCAATGCGTCGATGAGACAATGGTGCAGAGATGAGGGTTTTGGATTTGTTAGGAACTGGGGAACATTCTAGGGAAAGGAGAGGCTCTTACGAAGGGATGGGCTTCACCTTAACCGAGATGGAACAAGGCTGCTGGCGTTAACCTTTAAAAAGGAGATAGAGCAGTTTTTAAACTAGATAATAGGGGAAAGCCGACAGTCGCCCAAGAGCAGATGGTTCGGAAGAATGTATCCTTAAAGGATACTACCAAAAACAGAGAGCTTCCAAAAAAGAGTAAAGTAGCCCAAATTCCCTCGAGTATGGAGCAGACAGAGCTTAAAGATCCTAAATTACCCATGTCTACCAATAGCCAATAGCCAAATTAATATGAATAAAATACAGTCTCTAAAATGCTTGTATGCAAATGCTAGAAGTCTAAAAAATAAGATAGGAGAGTTAGAATATATAGCACTAAATGAGAGGTTAGATATGATTGGAATATCAGAGACATGGTGAAAGGAGGACAACCAGTGGGACACTGTGATACCTGGGTCCAAACTATATCGTAATGACAGAGCTGATAAAATTGGTGGAGGGGTTGCGCTCTATGTTAGAGAGGGCATCGAGGCAGAAAGGATTAAAGTTTTGCAGGAAAAAAACTTTGCTGTAGAATCTCTATGGATTGAAATAACATGTAAAAAGGGGAAGGCGATGGCAGTGGGGGTGTACTATCGACCGCCTGGCCAGAATGAACAAATGGATGATGAAATGCTCAAAGAAATCAAGGAAGCTAACAAAGGTTACAGCGCAGTAATAATAATGGGTGATTTCAATTACCCTGGTATCGACTGGGTCAGTGTCACGGCAGGACATGCTAGGGAGATAAAGTTCCTAGATGAAATAAATGACTGCTTCTTGGAGCAGCTGGTTCATGAACCGACCAGAGGGGAAGCCATATTAGACCTAGTCCTTAGTGGAACACCAGATCTAGTGCAAGAGATAAGGGTGTTGGGGCCACTTGGCAATAGCGATCATAGCATGGTCGCATTTGATTTAATTAGTGGAGGAGGGATAGTAAGGAAATCCACAGTACTACCTTCTAACTTTCGAAAGGGAGACTATGATAAAATGAGGTAAATAGTTAAGAAAAAACTAAAAGGAGCAGTTGCAAAGGTTAAAGACTTACATCAAGCTTGGGTGTTGTTGAAAACTACTATCTTGGAAGCCCAAACCAGCTGTATTCCACGCTTTAAGAAAAGTGGAAGGAAGTCCAAATAACTGCCAGCATGGTTTAAAGGTGAGGTCAGAGAGGCTGTTGTTGCCAAAAAAGCATCTTTCAGGAAATGGGAAAAAGAGCCAAACGACGAAACCTGGAAACAACACAAGCACTGGCAAGTCAAATGCAAGGCATTGATAAGGCAGGCAAAGGGAGAATTTGAGAAGAAGCTTGCTGCGGAAGCAAAAACGCGAAATAAAGACTTTTTCAAGTACATTCGTAGCAAAATATCTGTGAGAGAGTCAGTTGGTCCATTAGATGATAGAGGGGTTAAAGGGGCACTAAGAGGCGACAAGGCGATAGCGGATAGACTGAATGAATTCTTTGCTTCAGTCTTTACTGAGGAAGATGTAGGGATGTTACCCATGACTGAAGTGGTATTTAAAGGTGCGGAAGAATTGAAGGAAATATCGATATATCGGGAAGATGTATTACAACTATTAGATATACTGAAGAGTAGCAAATCACCTGGGCCGGATGGTATACATCCAAGGGTGTTGAAAGAACTGAAATATGAGATTGCAGACCTGCTATTAGTAATCTGTGAACTATCATTAAAATCATCTCTAATACCTGAAGATTGGAGGATCGCCAATGTAACACCAATTTTTAAAAAGGGTTCCAGGTGTGATCCGGGAAACTACAGACCGGTGAGCCTGACGTCAGTACCGGGAAAAATGGTAGAAACCATCATAAAGAATAAAATTACTCAGCATTTAGATAGTCATGGATTAATGGGAGACAGCCAACATGGCTTTAGACAAGGAAGATCTTGTCTTACTAATCTGTTATGTCTTTTTGAAGGTGTGAATAAACAGGTGGACAAAGGTGAGTCGGTTGATATAGCGTATCTAGACCATCAGAAAGCCTTTGGCAAGGTCCCTCATCAGAGACTTTTGGCAAAACTAAAGAGTCATGGGATAGAAGGCAATGTACTACTGTGGATCAGGAACTGGTTAAAAGATAGAAAGCAGAGGGTAGGGCTAAATGGCCAATTTTCCCAATGGTGAAATGTGAATAGTGGTGTACCCCAGGGATATGTGCTGGGTCCGCTGCTTTTTGACATATTCATAAATGACCTGGAAAGTGGAATAACGAGTGAGGTTATCAAATTTGCAGATGACACAAAACTATTTAAAGTTGTTAAAACCCAAGAGGATTGTGGAAAATTGCAAGAGGATCTTGATAAATTGGAAGACTGGGCATCAAAATGGCAGATGAAATTTAATGTGGACAAGTGCAAAGTTATGCACCTAGGGAAGAACAACCCATACTATGGTTGCACGATGCAAGGTTCCGCATTAGGAACCACCAGCTAGGAAAAAGATTTAGGCGTCATTGTGGAAAACATGTTAAAACCCTCGGCCCAGTGTGCAGCGGCGGCCAAGAGAGCAAATAGAATGGTAGGTATCATAAGGAAAAGAATGGAAAATAAAACAAAAGATATTATAATGCCTCTATATTGTTCCATGGTGAGACCGCACCTTGAATATTGTGTGCAATTCTGGTCGCCATATCTTAAAAAGGATATAGCGTTATTAGAAAAGGTTCAGAGAAGAGCCACCAAAATAGTAAAGGGGACGGAAGGATACTCCTATGAAGAAAGGCTAAAAAGGTTAGGGCTTTTTAAACTGGAAAAGAGACGGCTGAGGGGAGATATGATAGAAGTATATAAATTAATGAACGGAGTGGAACGGGTAAACGTAGATCGATTGTTTACGTTAGCAGAATATAGAAAGACTAGGGGACATGCAATGAAGCTACAGGGTAAACTATTTAAGACTAATAAAAGAAAATATTTTTTCACTCAACGTGTAATCAAACTCTGGAATTTGTTACCAGAGGATGTAGTAAAGGCTGTTAGTGTAGCTGGGTTTAAAAAAAGGTTTGGACAAGTTCCTGGAGGAAAGGTCCATAAACCATTATTAAGAAGGGACCCAGGATATCAATGCTTGACCCAGTACAAGTATTGTGGAACCTGTGTCTTTTGGGGAAACTGCTAGGTACGTATGACCTAGATTGGCCACTGTTGGAAACAGGATACTGTGCTTGATGGGCCTTGGCCTGAGGCAGTATGGCATATCTTATGTTCTTATGTAAGTGGGCAGAACAATATCAATGCAAAATACATGCAAGCCAGTTAAATGCTCGAAAGCAATAAGCACAAATGCTCAAAGCTTATCCAATAAAGTTTGAGACCTGGAAGCCCTAAAGGTAGAAATGGACTTGGATATTGTGGCCATTACAGAAACATCGTTTAATGAATCGCATGATTGGGATATAGCCATAGCTGGCTATAATCTATTCAGAAAAGACAGAGAAAATGGAAAAGGAGGATGAGTATCCTTGCATGTCAAAAGCAATATTAAAGCTACTAAAATGCAGGGGGCATGGGGAAAAGAAGAAACGCTCTGGATTGTGCTGGAAAGAGGAGATAGCACTGTCATCCATACTGCTGTAGTCTACAGACCTCCGACTCAAATTGAAGAGATAGATAACGAACTAATTATAGATATTGCCAAGATAGCCACAAAGGGGGAAGTGATCACATTGGGTGACTTTAATCTACCCAGTGTGGATTGGATTAATCCTTCTGCAAATCTGAAAGAAGTAAAAAAATTGTGGATGCTTTCCAAGATGCGTTACTTAGACAAATGGTGATGGAATTAACCAGGAAAAGCTCAACACTGGATTTAGTGCTCACCAACGGTGATAGCATGTTGAATGTCTGGTTGGGTGCCCCTGTGAGCAGCAGCGATCATCACACGGTGTGGTTTGAGATAAAAGCCAAGGTGCAGTCCGTTCATAGCAAGCTCAAAGTCCTAAACTTGAAAAACAGTAACTTCAGTAAAATGGCTAGGTACCTAAAGGAGGAGTTGGCAGGGTGGAAGGGGATAAGGGAAGTGGAATTGCAATGGGCTAAACTAAAGGTGGCAATAAAAGGGGCAACAGATAAATATGTAAGAAAAGTAAATAAAAACAAGAGGAGAAGGAAACCCATTTGGTTCTCCAAAGAGGTGGCTGCTCAAATAAAGGCAAAAAACACAGCTTTCGCAAAATTCAAAAGCTTGCAAACAGAGGAACACAAAAATGAATACAGGATCAAACTCAAAGAGACAAAAAGAGAACTAAGGAAAGCAAAATCAAAAGCAGAGGAAAAGATGGCTAAAGATGTGAAGTGTGGCGACAAAACTTTCTTCAGGTATATTCGGGAAAGGAAGAAGATCAGAGGTGGAATTGCAGGACACAAAAGTGCTGGGAACAGACTCGTGGAAAGTGACATTGAAAAAGCGAAATTGCTAAACAAATACTTCTGCTCTGTTTTTACTAAAGAAAATCCTGGAAAAAAACCACCTGTGACTCCCAAATATATAAATGGGAATGAAGTAGATACCACACCATTCACAGAAGATGATGTGTTAGAACAACTTGCAAATCTGAAAGTGGACAAGGCCATGGGACCGGATGGGATACTTCCTAGGATACTGAAAGAGCTCAGAGAGGTTCTTGCAGGGCCGTTAAAGGATGTTTTCAACAGATCCTTGGAAACAGAAGTTCCTCAGGACTGGAGAATGGCTCATGTGGTACTTCTTCACAAAAGTGGTGACAGAGAAGAAGTGACAAACTACAGGCCCGTGAGCCTTACCTCGGTGGCGGGAAAAGTAATGGAGGCGCTCCTGAAAGAGCGAATAGTGGACTTTCTCAAAACCAACAGGTTGAAAGATCCGAGGCAACATGGTTTTACCGAAGGGCGATCTTGCCAAACAAATCTGATTGAGTTCTTTGACTGGGTGACCAGAGAACTAAATCAGGGGCATGCGATGGATGTTATCTACCTGGATTTCAGCAAAGCCTTTGATACTGTTCCTCATAGGAGGCTTATCAATAAACTCAGTAGTTTGGGGATGGGTCCCAAGGTGGTAAACTGGATCAGAAATTGGTTGACTGACAGACGGCAGAAGGTAATGGTAAATGGAGCGCACTCGGATGAAAGGAAGGTGATTAGCAGGGTGCCCCAGGGTTCAGTCCTGGGCACGTCACTGTTCAATGTATTTGTGAGTGACATTGCTGAAGGACTGAATGGAAAAGTCTGTCTTTTTGCTGATGACACAAAAATTTGCAACAGAGTGGACTCCCCCGAGGAAGTGGTTAACATGAGGAAATCTACAAAAGCTGGAAGAAAGAGTAGTTACTCACCTGTAACAGGTGTTCTCCAGGAGCAGCAGGAATCAGTCCTCACTTATGGGTGACGTCGGCGCCGAGGGAGCCCTCGCGGAGCAATTTTCCCCAGCTTTCGCAGAAAGCCTTTGGGAATTGCAGCGCGCATGCGCGGTCCCCTTCCCGCCCAGGGATGCCATCTTGCTCAGTCTGATGACATAGCGGAAAGACAGCAAAAAATTTGCAAGATATGCAATAAGAATGACTGCAACTCCAAGGGGAGGAGGGAGGGTAGTGAGGACTGATTCCTGCTGCTCCTGGAGAACACCTGTTACAGGTGAGTAACTACTCTTTCTCCAGGACCAAGCAGGAAGTCAGTCCTCACTTATGGGACTCCCAAGCTTAAGGCTACCGGAGACCTCAAGCCTAAAGAGCTTCCTGAAGCTCAGCAGTACAGAAGGAAGGAATCTTCTCTGAATACACATCTGGCCGGTAGCCAACACCGGGGCCGGAGGGTAGGAGTTGCCTAAACCTCAAAGAGATGGTGGAGGACTGCCTGACCGAAAGCACTGTCCCTGCGGGACTCCCTTTCCAGGCAGTAGTGAGCCGCAAAAGTCTGACCTGAAGACGAAGTAGCGGCCCGGCAGATGTCTGCCAACGGAACAGAGCGGAGGTGAGCCACGGACGCGGCCTTCGCCCTGACCCGATGAGCCGTGACGCGACTTTCCAAGGAGAGGCCGGCTGCCCCGTAAGTCCAGGCGATACAGTCGGCCACCCAGATGGATAGAGTGCGCTTAGAGATAGGCACCCCCAACCGATTGGGATCAAAAGACACGAAAAGCTGAACTGCTTTTCTATGCTCCCGCGTACGGTCAAGGTAGAAGGACAAGGCTCTTCTACAATCCAGGGTGTGCAGGACAGTCTCAGCTCGGCTGGCATGCAGCCTGGGGAAGAAGGTCGGAAGAACCACCTCTTGATTGATGTGAAAGTGGGAGACCACCTTTGGAAGGAACTTAGGGTGGGTCCGCAGGACCACCCTATTCCTGTAGAACCTAGTGTACGGAGGCTCCGACACTAGGGCCTGCAGCTCACTTACGCGCCTCGTGGAAGTGAGGGCTACCAAGAAGAGAGTTTTCCAGGAGAGGAAACGAAGAGGGCAGGTAGCCATGGGTTCAAAAGGCGGGCAGGTAAGCCTTTGCAGAACCACGTTGAGGTCCCAGTCAGGGGCTGGAGGGTGCAACGGAGGTTTAAGCAGAAGGAGGCCTCTGAGGAAACGCGCCACCAAGGGGTGCGAAGAGAGAGGCTGGCTTTCAACCGGTGAATGATGTGCAGAGAGAGCACTGAGGTGGACTCTGACAGAATTGGATTTGAGACCTAGATCGGAGAGGTGAAGCAAATATTGCAGTACCACCGATACTAGACAGGCGAAGGGGTCCTCAGATCGCTGAGAACACCAGACCGAGAAGCGACGCCATTTGAGGGCGTAAGACTTCCGGGTGGAAGGTCGCCGAGATGCTAGGACGACGGCTTCCACCTCTGGGGGTAGCAGCAGTGGGGCTAGGACTACCCTTTCAGCAGCCAGGCCATCAGGTGCAGGGCCCTGAGGTTGGGGTGCAGAAGAGTACCCTGATCCTGGGTCAGGAGATCGGGCTGAAAACCCAGGGGAAGAGGGGTGTCCACCGCTAGCTGTAGAAGCAGAGGGAACCACGGTTGTCTCGGCCACCGGGGCGCTACCAGGATCACGGAGGCCCTGTCCTGGACAACTTTGAACAAGGTCCGGGACACCAGTGGTGTGGGAGGGAGGCATACAGCAGACCCGTGGACCACGGGATGAGGAAAGCATCCGGCGCCACTCGAAGAGGGTGAGGGTGCCGGGAGTAGAATCTGGGGAGCTGCCTGTTCAGGGGACTGGCAAAGAGATCCACAGTGGGAGAGCCCCACCGGCGGAAGATCTGCTGGGCCACCGCGGGGTTCAACTTCCATTCGTGCGGCAGCAGAATCCGGCTCAGTTTGTCTGCCAGGCAATTGTCCTGCCCTGGCAGGTAAACCGCTTTGAGGAGGATGTCGTGATCGACAGTCCAAGAGCACAGCCTCCGGGCTTCCTGACATAGAAGGAGGGAGCCCGTGCCCCCTTGTTTGTTCACATAGAACATGGCAACCTGATTGTCCGTCTGCACCAGTACGGACTGACCGAACGCCAGGTGAGAGAAGGCCCGCAGAGCTAGGCGGATCGCCCGTAGCTCTAGAAAATTTATCTGCTGGGCGGCCTCCCAAGGTGTCCAAAGGCCTTGAGTGCATGTCCCCCGACAATGCGCCCCCCAGCCCAGGAGGGAGGCATCTGTCGTGAGCACCCGGGACGGTGGGGGCGACTGAAAGGACATGCCGAGCACTAGGTTGGGCAGGTGAAGCCACCATTGCAGGGAGGAGACCAGACGGTCGGAAATCTGTATCAGGTCCGACAGTCTCCCTGTGGACTGATGCCACTGAGTGCGAAGGCTCCACTGAGCAGGTCTCATATGTAGACAGGCATTCGGAGTGACATGGACCGTGGAGGCCATGTGTCCGAGCAGTTGCAGGAACTGTCTGGCAGGGGCCGGCGACTCGCTGTTGAACCTGCCGGCTAGAGCCATAAGCCTGTTGGCCCGTTCCAGAGGCAAGAAGGCACGAGCCTGCCGAGTGTCCAGCCATGCCCCTATGAACTTGAGGTCCTGAGAGGGAAGCAAAGCGGACTTCTCGAAGTTTATGACGAAGCCCAAGTGCTGAAGCAGAGCCACCGTACGCTGGGTGGCCTGGGCGACCTCTGGAGCAGAAGATGCTCGGATGAGCCAGTCGTCCATGTATGGGAAGACGAAGAGGCCTTGAAGCCTTAGGAAGGCTGCCACCACTGCCAGGCACTTCGTGAACACCCTGGGAGCGGAGGATAGGCCAAAGGGCAGTACTCGGTACTGATAATGGTTCCCTGCCACCACAAACCTTAGGTATTGTCGGTGGTCCGGGTGAATAAGGATGTGGGTATAAGCATCCTTTAGATCCAAGGAGCATAGCCAATCTCCCTGCTGGAGGTAGGGTAGTAGGGTTCCAAGGGTAAGCATCTTGAACTTTTCCCGCTGCAGGATCTTGTTGAGGTTGCGTAAGCCCAGAATGGGTCTGAGGCCTCCTGTTCTCTTTGGCACCAGGAAGTACCTCGAGTAGAAACCGTGACCGCACAGATGCTGGGGCACTGGCTCCACCGCCCGTTCCTGAAGCAGACTTTGCAGCTCCTGAAGGAGTACGTCCTTGTGCAGCGGGGGTCTGGGAGGCTCCCCCGGGAAGTAGGGGGGGGGGGCACCTGGTGAAAATGTAGGAGGTAGCTCTTTTGAACCACCCGCAACACCCAGGCATTGGATGTTACGGCTGACCACCTGTGAGCAAAGTGGGTCAGCCGGCCCCCCGTGCTGAGCGAGGGCCCCTGGGGGGGAGAGGCTATGCTGGCATAGTCAAAAAACCCACCCTGCTGGGCCGGGGCCTGCGTGGTGGGCTTGGGGGCTTTCTGCCTCCGGGATCCGTTACCCTGCCCCTTAGGCTGCTGCCCTTGATGAGGGGTTGTCGAGGCCTGATAGTGTGGGTGGTGCTGCTTATAAGCGAACACCTTCCTCGGGTAAAAGGGCTTTTTTCCCCGAGCCCTTCTTCCTCTGAGAAGAAGCAGAGGTTTTTCTGGAAAGGCGAGTCCTGGTGAGAGTCTCTGACTCGAGCTCCGCCGCCTTGTCGGCCATGGGCTTGCCGAAGAGGTTTTCCCCTCTGCAAGGGACATCGACCAACTTGTCCTGCACCCACGGCTCGAGGTCGGAGGACTGAAGCCAAGCTTGGCGGCGAGCCCCGATGCCGGCTCCGGCTACTCGAGCCGATGCTTCGAAGCCATCATAGGCCGCTCGAGAAATGAACTTCGAACACTCTCGAATCCCTGTGGACAGGGCTCGGAACCGCTGCAAGGGTTCCTCGGAGAGACCGGCGGAAAAACCCGCCATTTCTTTCGCCAGGTCGCGGAGATACATACCCATATACAATTGATATGTCTGGACCCGACAAGCAAGCATAGAGCCCTGGAAGCACTTCCTACCGAGGGCATCCAGATTCCGGGCCTCCTTACCCGGAGGCACCGAGGAGTGCATCTTTTGACTTTTAAGTCGATGCAAGGCCGATTCCACCACCATGGAGTGGTGCGGTAGTTGCGCCTTCTGGAACCCGGGGCTCTTGCGGACTCGATACATGGCATCGACCCGCTTGCTCAACACCGGCGTCGAGGCCGGGCTTTCCCACATGCGGAAGAGAAGCCGCTCCAGCATCGGGGGAACCGGTACAGTAAAGGCCTCCCTAGGGGGGGAGTCATATTGAAGTGCCTCGAGCTCTTCGGCTCGGGGTTCCTCCTCCAGATCCGCGGGAAAAGTCAAGGCCTTGGCCATATCCCTCACGAAATCGGAGAACCGGGTATCCTCCGGGGGGGACCGCCTCCGAGGCTCCGACTCGGGCGAGTCGGAGGGGACGCACCGGGTCTGAAAGGAACCGGGTGACTCGTCCTCCTCCGTGTCCCAGCCCGACTCCTCAGAGGAGTAGTCGAGCGGCTCCGTGCACGCGGGGCCTGGGGACCTCCTCCCCGACGTCGAGGCCGGCGTCGAGGACCTCAGTCCCAAACGGGAAGCCGAGGGAGACCTAGGTCGAGGATCGACTCGAGCTCGTATGGACTCGAGGATCGACTCGGCCTCCGGGGTCGACTTGGGCGTCGACGTCCCGGTGGTCGGGGCAGATGCACTGGCGAGGCCGGTGATCAATGCCCGCTGCTGGTCCATGAAGGCAGAGATACTGCGCTCCAAGGTCGTCAGTCTGAGATCAAGCTCAGAAGACCCAGCATCCGCCGACTCGGGCCCCGACGGCGTCGGGCCCAACGTCGGTTCATCCGTGGGGGAGTCCAGGAGGACTATATCACTCACGTGTCCAGGAGTCTCCACTTCGAGACGAGGAAGCTTCGAAGGCCTCTCCCCCTCCGAGGGCCCGGGGAGTCAGGCCGGGCTGAGCAACCTGGCCCTCGAGGAACCAGGATTGCCGTCCGGCTCCACCCTCGCGGGCCTCCTCTCCCGCCGGTGTTCCCGGCCGGGGGAGCCCCGTTCAGAAGAACTCCGACGATGGTCTGAGCCGGAACCACGAGACGTCGAGGCCTCTGACGAGGTCCGCGCAGAGTCAGAGAAGATACGATCCCTTTGCGACTGCCGACTCCTCAGGGCCTTCGAGGACATCCTGCTGCACGGGCCGCAACTCATAGGGTCATGCTCGGCCCCCAGGCAGCGGAGGCAGCAGTCATGCGTGTCAGTAAGAGACATGAGTCTGACACAACGAGCACACTTTTTAAACCCGCTGGCAGCCATCGGGGGAAAAAGGACCCCTGCAAGGTCGAAAGACCGCACTGCCAGGGAAAAAGGAAAAAGTGGCGGGAACAAAAGTTGGAATAAATAAAATAAAATAAAAAAACGTGAACGGGCTCAAAAGCCCGGCGGGAAGAGGACACACGAACCGAGAAAAAATTTAACGAGAAATCAAACTAAAGAAATCAACTTTTTCAGCGGCGGTAACAAACTACGTCTGTAGGGCTCCGCGGAAAAAAGAAGACTGAGCAAGATGGCATCCCTGGGCGGGAAGGGGACCGCGCATGCGCGCTGCAATTCCCAAAGGCTTTCTGTGAAAGCTGGGGAAAATTGCTCCGCGAGGGCTCCGTCGGCGCCGACGTCACCCATAAGTGAGGACTGACTTCCTGCTTGGTCCTGGAGAATGGTCTAATCCTTGGCAATTAAAATTTAATGTGAAGAAGTGCAGTGTCATGCACTTGGGAAGCAGAAATCCAAGGGAAATGTACGCGATAGGGGGCGAGAGGTTGGTGTGCACGGATCAGGAGAAAGACCTTGGTGTGATTATTTCTGAAGATCTCAAGGTGGCAAAACAGTGCGACAAGGCGGTGGCAAAAGCCAGGAGAATGTTGGGCTGCATACAAAGAGGAATTACCTGCAGAAAGGAAGAGGTACTTATGCCACTGTACAAGTCACTGGTGAGGCCTCACTTGGAATACTGTGTTCAGTTTTGGAGACCATATCTTGGCAAAGGATTTAAAAAGACTGGAAACTGTTCAGAGGAAGGCGACCAAAATGATTTCGAGCCTGCGTCAGAAGCCTTATGATAAGAGACTTGAAGACCTAAATATGTACACTTTGGAGGAGAGGAGGGATAGCAGAGATATGATTCAGACCTTTAAATACTTAAAGAGAAATAATGAACAAACAAACCTCTTCCAAAGACAGGGAAGCTGTAAAACTAGAGGGCATAACATGAAGCTGCAAGTTGGTAAATTGAAAGGCAATGTCAGGAAATACTTTTTCACTGAAAGGGTGGTGGATGCTTGGAATGCCCTCCCGATGGAAGTGGTGGGGGCAAACACAGTGACGGAATTCAAAATGGCATGGGACAGACACAGTGGATCCCTTTACAGCAACAGGATAAAATCAAAATAAACTGAACCATCTAATTTTTCAACAAATAGGAGTGTCCTACATGGAGCAGTGGGTTCACCCCTAAACAAAGACATGGGGAGGGGTGGCCTGCACAGAGCGGCAGGTGCACCTACTCTTGCCATCTTACTGGGCAGACGAGATGGACCAAACTGGTCTTATCTGCCGTCATTTACTATGTTACTATGTTACATCCTGATGAAAACAGTGTAACGTTAGTCTGAGAGAGAAGAAATTGGGCATTTTGGTATTCTCTGTAGAGGCAAAAGAGATCTAGCATGGGAATGTCCTATTTCTTGAAGATGCAATCTGCAACCAAGTAGTCAAGAGACCAGTCATTGGGCTATAACTGTTTAGTGAGTCTGCGAGCTGGTTGCAGTCCCTGGAAAGCGTAGTTACTCACCTGTAACAGGTGATCTCCGGGAACAGCAAGAATTTAGTCTTCACATATGGGTATCGTCGGTACCGACGGAGCCTGCGTGGGAACGCTGCCCAGTGTCCAATAGGAACGCTTTTGGGAGCATCCCTCAGCACATGCACGCTTCCTTCCCGCCTTTCCAACTGTCCCTCTTCAGTTAAGTTTGTAGCTGAGTGAAAGGATAGAGGGAGATAGGAAAGAGACAAAGAGATAGAGAGACAACTCCTAGGGGAGGTGGGTGGGTTGTGAAGACTAAATTCCTGCTGTTCCCGGACATCACCTGTTACAGGTGAGTAACTATGCTATCTCCAGGAACAAGCAGGAATGTAGTCTTCACATATGGCGACTCCCTAGCTGAAGATGCCAGGGAGATAGCCCCAGGAAGGTGCCAACCCAGAAAGATAGGCATCCTTCCTCCCATGATCTCTGGCATCCCACCGGGGTTGGTGGGTAGGAGTTGAATTAGGTCTGAAAGTGATTTCGAAGAACAGATTGGCCAAAGAAGGCATCCCGATGGGAGGCTTTATCCAGGAAGTAGTGGGCTGTGAAGGTGTGTACCGAAGCCCATGTGGCTGCTCGACAAATGTCATCGATAGACACTGAGTGGAGATTAGCCGTGGAAGTAGCCATGGCTCTCACATTATGAGCTGTGACATGGTCCTGAAGAGGAAGACCCTTACTCTCATAAGCAAAGGATATGCATTGGGCAATCCATTTAGATAAAGTTCTTTTGGAGACTGGAAGTCCCAAATGACTAGGGTCAAAAGCTATAAAAAGTTGCGAGGACTTTCTACGTTGCTGTGTTCTTTGTATGTAAAAGGCTAAGGCCCTTTTACAATCCAAAGTATGAATGTTTCTTTCTGCATTAGAGGCATGAGGCTTCGGAAAAAATACAGGAAGATAAATTGATTGATTGATTCAATGAAAAGGCGAAACCACCTTTGGCATGAAGTGTGGATGAGTTCTAAGAACAACCTTATCATGATGAAACCTAGTATAAGGAGGATCAGCTACTAAAGCTTGCAATTCACTAATGCAACGTGCAGAGGTGATTGCAATTAGGAAAGATGACCTTCCAGGTCAAAAACCTAAGGGCTGTAGTGGCTAAAGGCTCAAAAAGTGGCTTTATAAGCTGCCCGAGAACTAGATTTAGATCCCATGCCACCGGTGGTGGGTTAATGGGAGGTTTGGTTAATAGAAGGCCTCTCATAAATCTTGATATGAGTGGATAAGAGGAAATTGGTTGTCCATTTAGAGGCTTATAAGAAGCTGCAATTGCACTAAGATGGACTCTTACTGAATTTGTCTTTAGACCAGAATTTGATACGTGAAGGAGATACTCTAGTATCAATTCTAAGGGTATGACAAGGGGGTTTAATCCCTTCCTGGAGCACCATATAGTAAAACGTTTCCACTTCAAGGCATAAGATCTTCTTGTGGAAAGTTTTCTAGAAGCCTGAAGGATATCCTTTACCTGTTGGGACAGGTTGAGATCCTGGAGGTCTAAGCCTTAAGCAACCAGGCCGTGAGGTGCAGGGCTTGGAGATTCGGGTGCCATAGCATCCCGTTCCCTTGAGAAAGGAGATCTGGAGCATGCCTTAACTCCAGAGGTGCTGCTTGAGAAAGATGCAGAAGCAGGGGATACCACGTTTGGCGTGGCCATCGTGGTGCTATGAGAATCATGCGACCCCGTCTCTCTGAAGCTTGAAGAATGTTTTGGGGATGAGGGGAATGGGTGGGAAGGCATAAAGGAAGTCCTGACTCCAGTGAAGGAGGAAGGCATTCCTTGCCTGACAATTGTGAGCCGGAATCCTGGAACAGAACCGGGGAAGTTTGGCATTCAGTGGACTTGCAAAGAGGTCTATGTCTGGAGTGCCCCAGAGATGAAATATCTTTGCCACCTGCTCTAGGTGGAGGGACCACTCGTGAGGCAGCAGTACTCGACTGAGTCTGTCTGCCCAAAGATTTTGAATGCCTGGAAGATATACCACTAGAAGGTGAATTTGATGCTCTCTGGCGAGGGCCCACAGTCATAAAGCTTGTGATAAGGAAGCTTATCAAAGCTCAGGGAGTAAGGACAAAAGAGGAGAATTTACTCTGATTAAGGGACCTGTGCTGGCAGGTTATAGAAATAAGACAGCTTGTTTCCCTAAAAGACTACATGTTCCAGAATGCACCAGTATGCAGAAAGTCCCTAGGGGAGCTAGAGTGGAAAAGCATGAGTCTAATCAGAGAAAGCATTATGTCATCCCTAATCAAACAGCCTCTAGGAGAGGCAAGGGAGAATGCAAGGGAGGAGTTGCAATCTAAGCCCTTTAAAACTAGAGGGGAATCTTCAGGAAGGCAGAAGGGGGCGGAGACCGAAGAGACCAGGAGGAACAGAAGGAACAACCTGAACCTGAAGGAACAAGGACAAGGAAGCAGACGGTCCAAGAGAGGAGCTCAGAGAAGTACGTATGCCTGGAGAGATCCCTGGGGGGAACAACCTTCAGAGGACTGGAGGAAGCCAGAGGTCTGGAGATCCACAGCCAGGGACCCTCAAGCAGCACCTAAGAAGAGGTCTGTTGCAGCTAAGGAGAAAGGGAGCCCAAATACCTCTTGGAGGACGTCTGGAGAAAAGATCCTGAGGTCCAGAGATACCAACTGGAGGACAGGACACAGAAGCTCTATTGCATACTGGCCAGAATACCAGAAGAAGCAGCCTGATGCCTGCCTGGATTCAGGTATGAACTGTGAACGTTTCTCTAGTTTTAAGCAATGCAAACAACAGGGAAACAGTTTCTCTCCGTATAGAGGTCAGTTCATAAAACTCTCTGAGCCAGACAGTGAAAGTGAATCTATGCAATTTCAGGAGCAAGGTTTAATATCTGATGAAGAGAATGTTTATATGGACTGTTCTTTGAGTAGGTTGTTAGTTTAGAAAAAAATCCTCCAAATAAGAGTAAACATCAAAAGGAAACATTCTAAATACTGGCTTCCCATAAAGTTTTGTTGGAAAGAAAAAGCTTTTGGGAAAGTTGGCATGTGTGCTGAAAACAAGCTACTGATTGCAGCTAATTGTCACCTGTTGGTAGAGCAGAGCAGAGCACAAGCCGTGCACACGTGGGATTTAAAAGTTCTTTTCTGTGTGGAGAAAGAGAGCTATATTTTTGTAAAAAGAAGTTTTCCTTTTTGGTTTGTTTCCACCTCAGCACTGCTAAGGAGTTGATTAGCAGTGGCTGTAAGAAAGCCTTTCTGTTCCATAAAGGACTTTGATACTTATTTACATAAGCTTTTCAGTTGTCTTTGTTTATGTTGAATAAACCCTGGAGAAGTTATCTGGATGGTGTTACGAAGTATATCTGTGGTGGAATATTCACCCCATAAATAAATTCTAATTTTGCCTTACACTCGACCAACTACAAGTTTCTTCATTTATTTAAAAGGCAAGCTTTGTGTGAATGGACTTCAATAACCACAGTCCTTTGCAAGACAGTTAATTTACATATTTGCCAAGGTGATGGTACCTTCATAACAAGCACCCCCTTTTACAAGCTTCGTTGCATAACGACAGAGAGCCTATTCCGCCTTGCTTGTTCACAAAGAACATGGCTACTTGATTGTCCTTCTGGACTAGGACTGTCTTGTAGCTGAGCTGGGCGTGGAATACTCAAAGAGCTAAATAGATTGCTCTTAATTCCAGGAGGTTGATGTGTAGAAATATGAGATTGTAGACAGACTATTAGTAATCTGTGAACTATCATCAAAATCATCTATAGTACTGGAAGATTGGTGAATGGCCAACGTAATGCAAATTTTTAAAAAGGGCTCTAGGGTTATCCCAAACTGGTGAGCCTGATGTCAGTATTGGCCAAAATTATAGAAACTATTATAAACATGTGGATAGTCATGGTTTAATGAGAGAAACCCAACATGGATTTAGCCAAGGAAGGTCTTGTCTTACTAATCGGTTATATTTTTTTGAAGGTGCAAATAAACAGGTAGACAAAGGTGAGCCGGTTGATATAATGTATTTGGATTTTCAGAAAGTCTTTGATAAGATCCCTCATGAGAGACTCTTGGCGAAATTAAAAAGTCATGGGATTGGAGGCAGTGTAGTATTGTGGATCAGGAACTGGTTAAAAGATAGGAAGCAGGAGAGTAGGGCTAAATGGCCAGTTTTTTCAATGGAGAAATGTAAATAGTGGAACACTCCAGGGATTTATGCTGGGCCTCAAGCTTTTTAACATATTCATAAATAATCTGGAAATAGGAATAACAAGTGAAGTGATCAAATTCGCAGAAGACAAAAAATTATTCAAAGTTATTAAAACCCAAGAGGACTGTAAAAATTGCAAGAGGACCTTGATAAATTAAAAGACTGGATGTCCAAATGTCAGATGAAATTTAATGTGGAGAAGTGCAAAGTTATGCACCTAGGAAAGAACAACCTAAACTAGGCTACACGATGCAAGGTACCACCAGGGAAAACAATCTAGGTGTAATCGTGGATAATACATTGAAACCCTCCGTCTAGTGTGCAGCGGCAGCCAAGAAAGCAAATAGAAAGTGTAGTTACTCACCTGTAACAGGTGTTCTCCGGGGGCAGCAGGAATCAGTCCTCACATATGGGTGACATCGTGCCGACGGAGCCCGCGCAGATCCAATCCCCAGCTTTCAAAGAAAGCCTTTGAGATCTACACCACACACGCGTGGTCACCTTCCCACCTGAAGGTACCATCTTACCTCAGTATGATGACATAGCTCAATAAGGCATAAAAAGATAAAAAACTCCACAGAGAGGAAGGAGAGTTGTGAGGACTGATTCCTGTTGTCCATGGAGAACACCTGTTATAGGCGAATAACTACACTTTCTCCAGGAACAAGCAGGAAGTCAGTCCTCACATATGGGACTCCCAAACTACAGGCTACCAAAAAACCTGCAAAGCCATGGGCGACCCAATAAGTGGACCGTGAAGGCCTGCAGGGGGCCCTGATAAGCTGGAGGTCTGACACTGCAGCAGCAGCATCGAAGATGCAATCTCCACCAATAGCCTGAACATCACAGGTCGGAGGGAAGGCACTGAATTATTCTCCAAAGAGGTGAAGTACCGCCAGGCCGAAGGCACTGTCCCTCCAGGAGGTTTCCTCCAGACAGTAATGTGCAGTGCAGGTGTGCACAGAAAACCAGGTCATGGCCCAGCAGATCTCCAGTAAGGGCACAGAGCACAGATGCCACCGAGGCTGCCATGGCACGCACATTGTGAGCCATCATATGATGCTCCAGAGAGAGCCCCACCTGCTGATAGGCGAATGAAATGCAGTCAGCCACCAAGCGTGAGAGAGTGCATTTGGTGACTGCGAGCCCCAATTGACTGGGGTCAAAAGAAACAAAGAACTGCACTGAACGGCGATGGGGCTGTATCCTCCGGATGTAAAAGGACAATGCATGCTTACAAATGAGTATGTGCAGAGGTGCCTCCGCCCTGGAAAAATGAGGCCTATGGAAGAAGGTGAGCAACACCATCTCTTGGTTCAATTAGAAGGCACAGACAACCTTTGGCAAGAATTTAGGGCGAGTCCGAAGGACCACCCTGTTTCTGTGGAACTTGGTATAGGACGCGTGTGCCACCAGTGCCTGCAGCTCGCTCACACGCCTGGCCGAGGTGAGCGCCACCAGAAACATGACTTTCCAGGAAAGATACTTGAGATGGCGGGTGGCCAAGGGTTCAAAGGATGGAGCCATAAACTTCCCCAACACCAAACTGAGGTCCCAAGCCCCCGGCGGCAGAAGGATCAGGGGCCAGGAGAGGAGGTGGCCCCGCAGGAATCTGCCTACCAGAGGGTGCAGTGACACTGCCTGACCTTCCACCATGTGATGGTGAGCCAAGATGGCACAGAAGTGCACTCGGACTGTGTTGGACTTAAGGCCAGTCCCCAACAAATGCAAGAGGTACGCAGGATGTCTGGTATCGTGCAGGAGAAAGGGTTGAGGCCTTCATCTGCACACCAGTGTGAAAACCTGCACCACTTAAAAGCATATGCCCGTTGTGTGGGGTCCTTACGCAAGGCAAGGAGAACATCCTCAATTTGCCTGGATAGGCGGTGATGTGCTATAGCTAGCCTCTCAGCATCCAGGCTGTCAGAGCCCCATACTCCTGAGTTAACAGGTCCTGGGTGCTCCCTAGCGGTAGTGGGTCCCTCTGGGACAGCTACAGAAGTAGGGGGACCCAGGGTTGCCTGGGCCACCTGGGCACAATGAAAATTACTGCGGTTGCTTCCACTTGGATCTTGAGGAGGGCCCACGGAGCGTCCACCACTTCTGAGAGCGGAAGTGCATCAGCTGTGTGTTGTCCGGAATGGAAAAAGAGGTCGATCTCCAGGGTACCCCAGCACCGGAAGACCTCCCCCAGCATGCCAGGGTTCAGTCTACACTCATGGGGCTGGAGGACATGGCTCAGGTGGTCAGCTAGCACATTGTCCTGGCTCGGCAAGTACATGGCTCAGAGGGAGATGTTCTTCCCCATCGCAAAGTTCCAGAGGCACACTGCCTCCCAGCAGAGGTGGTACGACCCCGTGCCCTCTTGCTTGTTGATGCAGTACATCGCCACCTGGTCGTCCGTCTGGACCTGGACCACCTGCCCTTCCAGATAATCCTGGAAGATGTGCAGGGCATGGTAGACAGCTCAGAGTTCCAGCAGGTTGATCTGCGAGACACTCTCCTCTGGTGACCATGGGCCCTGCGACTGCAGATGATTGCAGTGGGCCTCCTAGATCAGCTTGGATGTGTCTATTCTGAAGATGTAGTGCACCACAAGTCTGGATCCTTCTATAACTTCAGTGAGGAGAAAAAGCCACAATATAAGGGAATACCATTTTTGCCCATCTATGAGGGCAATATGAATATAATGCATTCTTTGTTCAGCATAAGCTTCAATGAAGTATTGGAGATTAGAAGGAATACACTAGACAAGGACCGACTGCAGTGAAAAGAAATGCATCCCTGTTGGAGACGTTCCACTGGAGATGTGGAACTCCTCAGGGAATTAAACAATTCTTTATGCTTTCACGTGATCTAAGCCCTGGTATATTTTCCCTAAAATGAAATTTTAAGGAAGATGGTAGAGTAGGAAAAACCAGTCATGTGGGAGCATGACTGGGAAAAGCCCTTTAACCATCTGGAAGTTACCCACCAGGAATGGCTCTGACGCTCTCTAGCAAAGGCCCATAGTTGCAGAGCTTTTTGTAGAATTGCAGAGAGCATGTTGTAGGTTGCTTAGGTGAGATCTGGCTGTTTAACTGCCAGTAAGCAACCTAATCTATTCTGTGGGAGCCAAAGAATTGAAGATGGCTAAGAATAGTAGACAGGCCGGTTGCCTGCAACGATAAATTGTCCAAGTAGGTTTTGGAACCTCTCTTGGAATTATCTGTTATTAAGGCAGCAGAAGAGGTTAGGTCCTATAGATTGGAAAAGGACCGACAGACATAATTAGAAGTGATGAGACTCAATTATGGTCTGATAAGCTGTCTTAAAAGAAATATTTGAAAAGATTGCAGAGGGAGAAAACTCTGTATGGAAATCACTTACTGGAGTAGGTATTGAAGACAATCCTATGGCTTAAAGGGTAAGCCCTCCAGTCAAATGGTATCACTCTTGGAGTGAAGTGTCGAGTAAGAGGGATAGAAAGTAATACAGAGTTGTGAAGACTTACAATTTGGTAAGTCTGTGAAAAAAGGTAAAGCTCCCCTGCAGTCAAAAATATGAGATATCCTCGTACAGGACAACTGTCAAGGTAAAGGGCATAGCATACCGTGGAATTAGTTGTTACTCCTCTATTTGCTTTAAAGGAGAGGAGAAACCTGTTACCTGTAGGGCATGACTATCTTTAATAGCTCTAAGAGCTAAAAGAATGGATTCCTTTTGGCAAAGGATTCATGCCTAAAGTGGAGTATTGAGACAGTGTATCACTGACCTCTCAGTAAGGATGAGAAGAACTGTAAACGCTTCTGTTGTTAAGAAGTAGTGGTTCTGAAACTCAACAGGAAAAAGAGATTTAATGAATAAAAGATCAGAAACCCTGCGACTGTTGGGTTTGCTGAGCCTGTTGAGGCTTTGATTTTCTTAGCCTGGTATGTTGTTGCCCTTCTTTGGGAACATCTGCATGATGGGTAGAAGATGAATAAAACTTTTTCCCTTTAGGGGGATAAAGTTTGTTAGGAGATTTTTTATTAGCTGGGATAGAGGAAAGTTTTGACAATCCTCTGCAAGCAATAATATCAGTGTTTAACTGATTAGCTTGGAATAAAGCATCCTTGTTAAAGAGATTTTCACCAGTACAAGGAGTATTTCCCAGCCTTTCTTGTACCCATTTGTCCAAGTCTGAAGCTTGGAGCCAGGCCATACGACGTGCTCCTATGGCTATAGCAGAAGTTCTGCTAATAGACTCAAAACAGTCCAGGGAAGCACGATTAAGGAATTTAGAGACATTTTTAGCATGACTGACTAATAAGAGAAAGTCTGCTCTTTTATGTTCTTGAAGAAAAGGGATCAAAAGCTTCAAGTTCTTTGTGACCTCTTCAAGAGATAATCCCATATAGAAAATATATGAGATAATTTTTGCTGAAAGCATGGATGCCTGGAAGCATCGACATCCAAAGGCATCTAAAGTCCTAGACTCACGACCTGGCGGATAAGAAGAGTGCTTCTTTGCACTCTTAATACACCTCATTGCTGATTCTACAACAATAGAATGATGAGGAAGTTGAGTCTTTTGAAAACCTGGAGAAAGTGGCACCTTGTACATAGTGTCAAGTGTCTTAGAATGTGGGGATACAGTTAAAGGCGTTTCCCACATTATTAATAGTAGATCCTGTAAGGTCTGATGCAAAGGAAGTATGATAACCTCCTTTGGAATCCAGGGGAATTGCAGGGTCTCTAAATCCCCTGGTAGGGATTCTTTACCAGGTATAGAAATGGCAAGTAACTTTGCCATATTAAGCAGAAAAGCTTGAAAAGAAATCTCCCCTGAGGAGGACCCTCTAAAATGAGGGGTAAAGGCTAGACCTGTTGAAAAATTAGCCTCAGTACCGATGGATTCATCCCAGTCATCGGGATCGGAAGACTTGAAAGGATGAAGCATCGGGTTTTCGCTAAAGCGATGTCTTCTGTACCGCCCCAGGCCGGTACCGAGATGAGTCAGTACCGAATCCTCCATGCTAGAGATCGATTCCAGGCTCGGCATCGAAGGAAGCGAGTCTGTCGAAACAAGCATGGACGGTACCAACACCGATGCTGATGTCGATACCGGCACCAAAGCCGATACTGATACTTGAGGAACGGTCTGCAGCAACTCCAGCGGTACCGAAGTAACCGAGAGCGCTAGACTACGTTCATTGGTGAGGAGTGTTTCATCCATCACCCTAGCCGATGCCGGGGTGTCGGTACCGCTCGAAGCGGCCACAACCCCCGAGCATGGCCCAGGTATGTTCATTGAGGTAAGAACCCCGGGAACAACCTGGAGTCCCGTTAATGCTTTGGAGCCCGAAGACTCCTGCCGGGGCTTTATTGCCAAATTGTCCTCAAGAGCAAGGCCAGAGCCATCTCGATGCTTGGAAGGAGATCTACCACTCAAGGACTGGCTAGTCTTTACAGACTTTTGTTTGGTTACCTGATCCTGTGAAAAAGAAGTTATTCTAGCTGGTAACATCGAGTGCGATGTGAACCAGGTATCGAGTTGTGCTCGATCCTGAAGACTTCTTCTATTTGAGCTCCAGCAGGAAAGACACTCCAGTGGGCAATGGTCAGGACCTAAACATTTTAGACACCAAGTATGAGTGTCTGAAAATATATCTGTACCGCCACACTTTGAGCATTTCTTAAGGATAGTGGCTGGCTTTTCCATAATGGAAGAATAGAGGCCTAGTGGCCTAGAAACAGTCAGGCACTAAGTAGGAAAAAATTCCTAAATTCTTTAGTAAAAAGAAAGAAAAGCACCGGCGGTACCGGTGGCGTCGGGGGAAGGCAGACGCGACCACAAAAAAGTAAAAATAAAAAGAAGAATTTTCTGCGGTGACAGGAATACGTCCTGCCGGCTTCGCGGAAAGCGGAAAACTGATGAGAGGGAAGTGAATGGGCGGGAAGGCAGCGCGCATGCGTGTGGGATGCTCCCAAAGGCTTTCTTTTTGGACGCTGGGGAGCGTTCCCGCGCAGGCTCCGTTGGTACCGACGTACCCATATGTGAAGACTCATTCCTGCTTGTTCCTGGAGATAGAAATTTAGCTGGTGCAGATCCAAGATAAGATGTAGACCTTCCGTTTTCTCCTTTATACCAATGGAAACTGCATAGAAACCTTTCCCACATTGGGAAGCAGGGGCAGATTCCACAGTTTTTGCCTCCAAGTCTTGTAGCTCTTTCTGAAGGATTATTGAATGCTGCTGAGTTGAAGCATTGTAGTCAGCAGAGGGAAGCACGAGAACTATAGACAGTACCCCTGATTCACAATGTTTACAAGCTATGGATTGCATGTGAACATTGCCAGGCTGTCTTGAAAAATGTTAAAATTGCCTCCTACTGGTAGATACTCAAAAGGAAGGATTTGATTTGATGGTAGCTGCAGCAGGTATAGATTGCTGCTTGCGTTCTCGAGGTCTCTGCAGGGTAGATATGCTGTAGAAACCTGACCCTCAGGCAGAGGTCTCACACATAAGGCTGGAAGTGCCGTCTGGGGTAGAAGTACTGGAAGTAGTGCTGAGGTTAGAACTTCCTGAAATAAACAGTTTGAGATCTGTGGTAGTGCAAGGAGGTTTCAGCTGTGGGTCTGTTCAAGTTCATGGACTGCAGAACAGCTATCCTTAATCTGTGTGATGGCATCCTGGACTTCCTCCCTCCCCCCCCCCCCCCCCCAAATAGGGTGTCACCTGCACAAGGGGCATCTGCCAGGTGGTCATGAAAATCTTGGCAAAGTCCTGATGAATGGAGCCATGCTGTTCTCCTTGCTGCAGTGGCTTCTCCTGCCAAGTGTGAAGTAATAACAAAGGCATCATAAGTAGCTCTTAATAGTGATAGGCACACTCTTGAATAGCAAGATGGTCCTGAGTCAAGTCATCCTTGGAGATATTTGGGTCAGTAACCTGTTCCATTAAAGAATGAGAGTGCAGCATTTGCAGGTCGTGCACTAATATTTTCAAGGATAACAATGAGCTTTGATACATTTTACGGCCAAGAGTGTCTAGAATACGTTTCTTACCCAAAAGGGTGTGACTAAATGCTTTAGAGAACTTTGAGCATTTAAGCACAGCTTCAGATATAACATAAAATGGGACAGCTGTGGATATAAGTGTCCTGGACCCCCCTTCAGTCTGTATTTAACTTCTAGACAATGTGAAATGGCTTTTACTAAGAGAGGCATATGCCAAGCAGTAAGTTGTAAATCATGGATGGCCTCATGAAGAGGTAGGGCAAGGACCTCCTTGGGCACAGACATGGACTTTAAGATGGCTTGAAAATCCTTTCTGGTAGTGGGAATTTCATCATATCCCAAGGATAGAGCTTTGGTGAGCTTAATTAGGAACTTAGGGTAAGTGTGGTCATTCTGAAGTTCCGGTTGAGGACACTGCTGTATTTTAGGAATAGAAGAGGACATTTTGTGTGCCACTTATTCCTCATCCGCGTTGTGATAGAGGGTTCACCAACACAACTTAGATGATCTGGTCATTCCCAGGAGGTTGTTGAAGGCCAAATAGGCTGAGAAAGAACTTCAGAGAGCATATCCCTGAGGTAGCAACCTTCCAAATGTGAAGGTGTCGGGGTTTGTATAGCAGCTGTAAGCCCTGGACGTGGGTTACCTGTGGAGGTTGGAGAGGAACTGAAGCAGGGAATTCATAGACTGTTGCAGGATATAAGTGGTTTCCAAGGGAAACTTCTGCATCAAGAGAAATAAAAAACCCTGCTATAAGGGAATATGCATGGGAGGCGCTAAAATGAGACCAAGTTGAGGAAGTGAAGTCTGAGCTGACAGGAACAAGGAAGTCAAGGGAATCACAGAGGAAACAAGCCAGTTTACTATGGCAATTACTGCAGGCTATGCCAATGAAGAAAGTTACACTTGATATGCTACGATTCTGAAGCGAGCATATGATTTGTTTTGGTGCACTTTTTGGATGGCTGCAGGTTAGACTCCAACAGTGCTGCATTCTGCAGGGGGGAGGGACAGAATGGACGTACAGTGTCTGTGTGCCTGGCCAGTGGCTCCCAAAGCCATTACAGCCACCCCGTATGGTGTGCTCACCCATGCGGGTTGACCTCTTATCCTTTTTGAGCACTTCTCTGGTCCTGAAGGGGTGAGGAGGGTTGGCAGCAGGTCTGAGGTCAAACGCGACAGTCGAAAGTTGAGCAGACTCCAGCATGACAGAGGTTTTCTGTGGTACTAGTAAATTTTTTTTTTTGTTGTTCAACTGAAAATAAGCAGATGCTGAGTGAGCTCCAATAAGTTTGCTCAAAAAAATTTGAGTGTCAGATTAGAGAAAGAGAGCAAAAACTGCATCTGAAGTAACCGCAGAGGAAAAAAAAAGTGTCAGGAGGCACGGGAGCACCTGCTTAATGATGGTAAAAAAAAAAAAAAGTCCAAAAACTAAGAGCGCTCTGCACACTGTAAGACATCTTCATGGAGAAGCAGGAGGGTGCAGTCACACTTGTTAGTGAAGTTTGGAATTCTCTCATTTGATTTGGGAGTTAATATTGCCTCTGCAGTATCTCCAGTTCCTATCAGTGCCATAAACTCTGTGCTAAGATACTAAGAATTACAGATCTAAATAAAATTGGCATGCTAGACCTTTTCCACTCTTTCCCTAAACATTGAAGAAAGCAAATAAAATCCCCACTTTCTCATTCTCAGGGGCTAATGCAATAAACTGAGCTACGCTTTAGTGTAGCAATCTACTCAAGAACCTTCCAGTGCTAGTCTTACTTCCAATACAGAAAGACTTCAAGCGTGGGAAAATCTCCAGTAAAACCACTGTGCTAAAACACAACACAATAGGCAAAGAAATCTGAAGCAAATAGTCCAATATGAAATTGTTAGCACAATTTGTTTTACTCTTCCCTTAACAATGAATCTTTATGACAGCTCAGGGCTGGAATAGAGATGCAGTGAGGGAGCAAACAGATCATCTGAGGTGAAGTGTGGCTCCAGTCCCAATATCACCCAAGAATCCTCCAGGCCCACCTCTGAGTTGGGGATGCTCACTCACTCCTGCTTTCACACTACCATCTTGGAAAATGGAGGTACCTGACCTTATGTGGTGTATCGGAATGCACCACATGGGGTCAGTCTGGTTGAAGGCTTCCCTGACCAGGGTGCCCAGGCCAGGTATGCTTTAGACTAGATAGCCATGGGGGGAGGGGGATCAGGAGTGTCCCAAATATCAGAGGAGGAGATCAGGGGACTGGGATCACCAGAGTACCTGGATATGTTTTCAAGGTGGATGGGGGATAGGGGACAAGGGGCAGAGAAACCGGCCTGTTTTCTATTTTGATGTCCCCCATCCTGTTAGCATGCAAGCCAATCCCAGCTCATGCTCTGACAAGAAGGGATATTTACTTGCAGTGCAGCAAATGGCTGCACATTTTTTTTTCTGACAGCACACACTTTTTAAACACAGTGTGATTTGAATGCCATCAATTTACTACACCAGGAGTAAAAACAAGAAATTAGACCTTACCTGCTAATTGTCTTTCCTTGAGTTCTCTCCGGGCCAGTCCAGGACATTTGGGTGGTCAATCCGCTCCAGCAGCTGAGGACTGAAATCTGAAAGTTTTCCTGGCAGTGTACCCAGCTCCCCCTGGTGTCAGCTAATCAGTCGTATGGTAACAAAGCAGAAAACACTCAAACTATTATAGCACGGAAAAACAACAAAAACCTAACTAAATAGACTACTGTGTGCAGAGAACAAACCAGGTGTGCCTGAAAAAGAACAAAACTATTCCAGACAGCCATATGCACCTCAGAGGTGCTGTAGCATTAAACATTGGTCTTTTTTTTTTTTTTTTTTTTTTTACTTTTGACAGTTTGTATGTTTCCTAAGGGAACTCCAGCATCCCCCTTCACCGAAAAACTGAAACGCTATGGCAAAGCTACCGATCACGCCTTCCTCTGTAAACCTTGCAGAGAACTAGGGCGGGTCCTGGACTGGCCCAGAGAGAACTCAAGGAAAGACAATTAGCAGGTAAGGTCTAATTTCTTGTTCCTATTCGTCTCTTCGGGCCAGTCCAGGACATTTGGGAAGTACCAAAGCAGTACCTAAATACGGGAGGGTCCTGCGAGACCTGCCATAAGCGCCGCAGCGCCGACTCTGGCGTTCTCCCTAGCTTGTACGTCCAACCGATAATGCCTTGCAAACGTATGCAAGGAAGACCACGTTGCCGCCCGACAAATGTCTACCGGCGGAACCAACGCATACTCCGCCCAAGAGGTTGACTGACCTCTAGTAGAATGAGCCCGAAGCCCCAACGGAACCGGCTTGCCCTTTGCTTCATATGCAGCGCGGATCGCATGCTTCACCCAGCAAGCGATAGACGCTTTAGTGGCCACCTTACCTTTTGCAGCCCCTCTGAAGAGAACAAATAACCTGTCTGACTGACGAAACGACTCAGTTACCTTAAGATACCTACGCAACACTCGGCCCAAATCCAGCCGTTTAAGCAACCGATCCACATCACTGTTCCCTAAAGTCCTAAACGTGGGAAGGGAAACGACCTGATAGACGTGAAAAGGAGAGACAACCTTGGGAAGAAACGATGGCACTGGCCGCAACACCACCTTTTCTGCCGAGAAATGCAGGTACGGCTCCTTGCACGAAAGAGCTTGCAGATCTGAAATTCGTCTAGCCGAACACAAGGCCACCAAAAAAGCCGTTTTCCAAGACAACTCTCGCAGATGCACAGACGAGCGATCTACAAACGGAGGCTCCATTAACGCTTGTAACACCAAGTTCAAATCCCAAGGAGGAACAACTGGCCGCACTGGAGGTCTAATGTTTCTAACGGCTCTCAGAAAACGGAGAACATCTGGATGTGAAGATAGCTGCCTACCCTGCACTCTACCCCTGTAGCAGGTCAGGGCCGCCAAGTGAACCCTCAGCGTACTAAGAGCCAAACCTTTATCCAACCCGTCCTGAAGAAACCCTAAGATCTCCGGAAGCGGCGCCCCCCAGGGCTTTATCCGCCGCTCGCCGCACCACGCTTCAAACACTCTCCATACTCTAACGTATGCCAACGAAGTTGACCTCTTTCTGGACTACAACATAGTAGCTATTACTGAGCTCGAGTAACCCTTGCGTCACAACCTTTCCCGTTCAATAGCCAGGCTGTAAGACAGAATCGATCCACCTGCAGCATAAGCACCGGTCCTTGCCTCAAGAGATTGCAGCGAACGGGAAGTCTCCAGGGCGGAACTACGAGAAGTCGCATCAGATCGGCGTACCAAGGATGCCTAGGCCAATCCGGAGCCACCAGAATCACCGGACCTCTGTGATACACCACTCTCTGAATGACTCTCCCCAAGAGCGGCCATGGAGGAAAGACATACAGAAGTTGATCTTGTGGCCAAGGTTGAACGAGATCGTCCAGTCCCTCGGACATGTGCTCTCTGCGCTTGCTGTAAAACCACGCTGCTTTGGCATTGGCTTGAGTCGCCATAAGATCTAAAATTGGCTGCCCCCACCTTAGCGAAATCTCTCGAAATACCACCTCGTCCAGCTCCCACTCCTCCGGATCCAGACGATGACGACTGAGATAATCGGCCTGAATGTTGTCCTTTCCTGCCACGTGCGCCGCCGATATCGCTAAGAGATGGTCTTCCGCCCAGTGAAACAACTGCTGACTTTCCTCTAGCAACACTGCACTGTCCGTGCCGCCCTGCTTGTTTATGTAAGACATTGTCACCTGATTGTCAGAAAAAACTCAAACCGCTTTCCCCTCGAGCACTGCGACAAACTCCAGTAACGCAAGACAAACCACTCTGAGCTCCAACCGATTGATCGACCAGCTCCTCTCCTCTGCAGTCCACGTTCCTTGCGTCACTCGATCCAAGCAATGAGCACCCCAACCACAGAGGCTTGCGTCCATCGTGAGCAATACCCAGTCGGGCATCTCTAGCAGGACTCCCGCTCGCACATGGGCTGGCACCAACCACCACTACAATCTGAGACGCACCTCCTCCGGACAGACCAGCCTGCGGGAGAGAGGATGATCCTGCGGAGACCAACGGGACAACAACGCTCTCTGAAGAGGCCGCATACGAGCTTGGGCCCATGGAACCAGATCTAAGGCCGCCGCCATCGACCCCAACAGCTGCAGATACCGCCAAGCAGTCGGAGCCTTCACGCGCAGAAACACCGACACTTGTCCCAGAATCTTCTGCACTCTGTCGTTCGGAAGAAAAACTGAACCTGCCTCCATGTCGAACAATGCCCCTAGGTAAGTCAACTGTCGGACTGGTTCCAAATGGCTTTTCGCATATTTGATGACCCAACCTAACTGCTCGAGGAACTGCACCACTTGCGCTGTGGCCGCCACCGATTCCGTCCGAGATGGCGCTCGAATTAACCAATCGTCTAGGTAGGGATGAACCTGAATCCCCTCTTTCCGTAGCGCTGCGGCCACTACTACCATCACCTTGGTAAAGGTTTGAGGCGCTGTAGCTAGCCCAAAGGGTAACGCCCGAAATTGAAAATGTCCCATGGGCACCGCGAAACGGAGAAACTTCTGATGTTCGACCCTGATTGGAATATGCAAGTAAGCCTCGGTGAGATCGATGGATACAAGAACTTCGCCCTGTCGAACCGACCGTATCACTGACCGTAACATTTCCATCCGAAAATGGGGCACTCGCAAACAACGATTTACGTGTTTGAGATCTAGGATAGGTCGAAAAGAACCTTCTTTTTTGGGAATCACAAAATAAATTGAGTATCAACCTAAGCCGCACTGGTCTGCAGGAACCGGTACTACAGCATGAAGATGCAACAAGCACTGCAGAGTCTCCCTGACGGCTTCCTTCTTTGCCTGCGGACCGCACAGGGATAGAACAAAAGCTTCTGGGACCGGCTGAGCAAATTCCAAAGCATAGCCATCTCGAATAATTTCCAGAACCCAACGGTCCGTGGTTATGCTGGCCCAGGTGGAGAGGAACTGTTGTAACCGACCGCCCACCGGAATCTCCACCTGGACCGGCCTCGCTTCATTGGGACTTTTTAGCTGAGGTCTGCTGAGCATTAAAGTAGCCTCTGTTGAAACCTCTGGCACCTCAAAAGGACTGCCCCCTAGCTACAAACCGTCCCCGCTGATAAAGCACAGTTACTTACCTGTAACAGGTGATCTCTGGGAACAGTAGGAATAAGTCTTCACATATGGGTACATCGGTACCGACAGAGCCTGCGCGGGAACGCTCCCCAGCGTCCAATCAGAAAGCTTTTGGGAGCATCCCTCAGCGCCTGCATGCTGCCTTCCCGCCTTTCCAACTGTCTCTCCTCAGTTGAGTTTCATAGCTGAGACAAAGAGAGAGAAAGAGGAAAGGAAGATAGATAGAGAGATACAACTCCTAGGGGAGGTGGGTGGGTTGTGAAGACTTATTCCTGCTGTTCCCAGAGATCACCTGTTACAGGTAAGTAACTGTGCTATCTCCAGGAACAAGCAGGAATGAGTCTTCACATATGGGGACTCCCTAGCTGTAGATGCCAGGGGGAGATCCCATAAAATGTGTGTCCCTGGGACAGGACTGCACTTCCCACACATGGATCTCTGGCATCCCATGAGGGATGGTGGGTAGGAGTTGAAAAGAGAGGAGCTGTAGGAAAGCGAGGTTACTTACCTGTAACGGGGGTTCTCCGTGGACAGCAGGATAAGTCAGCCACACTTGGTGACGTCCTCCAGGCGGCGCCACGTTCGGAAGTGCTCTCAAGTTTCTCAGCTAGCCCACCTCCCGGATCCGCCCGCTAGCCTGGCCAGTTCTTTACCAAGCTTGACAACAAGGCTAGGGAGTGGACCTTCAGGCAGACCTCCTCCAGGGGAGGTGGGAGGGAGCGTGTGGCTGACTTATCCTGCTGTCCACGGAGAACCCCCGTTACAGGTAAGTAACCTCGCTTTCTCCATGGACCGCAGGATTGCGTCAGCCACACTTGGTGACTCCCTAGCTGCGCGCAGCGCGCTGAGGTGGAGGAGGGAGGCATGAACAGCAGACTATGGTTAGTGGAGGTAATCTTTATTGAAGCAGAGTGCCAAAAACAGGTGCATGACAACGACATGTTGAAACAGTGCAATGTGCAAGTAATACGACAAACAGTGCAACAGGTGCAATAATAGTGCAATCAGTGAACAACAGTGCAAGAACTACACAGTGCAAGAACTAAACAACGTGCAATAATGCAGGTTAAGGAGCAGTGCGACATGATTAACATGAGCATTAAGGTGCATCTGAGTACAGGTATATGCCCTCCTAAGGCGCATCTGAGTTCGGGGACGTCCGTGGAGCCGGTAGGGCGGCGGAAAGGACCGCGCTGCCAAACGCCGAGTCCTCCTGGGAGCGGAGGTCAAGGCAGTAGTGCTTTTGGAACGTGTGAGGGGATGACCACGTAGCAGCTTTACAGATGTCGGTCAGGGGAACTGACCGCAGGTTGGCTAGAGATGTGGCCATTGCTCGTAGACGATGCGGACCAATCCTGCTGTGTGGTTGATTCCCTTCAGGGTTGAGGCAGAAGGATATGCAGGAGGCGACCCAGTGGGACAGGGTCCGCTTTGTGACAGGAAAGCCAGGCCTGAGAGGGTCGTAGGAAACGAACAGTTGCTCGCCTTTGCGGGCGGTTAGTGTCCTGGCCAGGTAGATCCGAAGTGCATGCAGACAGTCCAGAGTGTGTAGACCTCGCTCCTCCTCCGAGTGGTGAGGTTCCGGAACGAAGGAGGGAAGCTCAATGGATTGATTGACATGGAAGGCCGACGGCACTTTGGGTACGAATCTGGGGTTCGTACGCAGAGAAGTTCGGTCCTGATGTAGCTGCGTGTAAGGTGGGTGTGCAACTAGCACCTGGAGTTCGCTGATCCTCCTGGCTGAGGTGATAGCCACCAGGAAAATGGTCTTCCAGGAGACGTATTTCATATCCGCTGTGAGCAGAGGTTCAAAGGGGGCCCCGGTGAGGCTGTGAAGGACTACGCCGAGGTCCCAGGGGGGAACCGGGGCCCTCACCGGGGGTCGAAGATTCGTCAGGCCTTTCATGAAGCGAGCCGTTAGGGGCAGTGCCGCGATGGAGTCGGCGCCTTCAATAGGGGCGTGCAGAGCCGCAATGGCTGAGAGATGTACACGGATGGATTGAGTCTTGAGGCCGAGGTCCGAGAGAGAACTGAGATACTGCAAGATCTGGGCGACGGGGCAGGAGATAGAGTCTAGCCCTCTAGAGGCACACCAGAGGCTGAACCTCTTCCATTTGAGGCCGTAGGATTTTCGGGTTGAAGGCCTCCTGGCCGCCAGGACCACGTCCTGCACCTCCGCGGGGAGCGCGAGGGAGGCCAGGCTTACCCGCTCAATATCCAAGCAGTGAGCGACAGGGTTTTGAGATTGGGGTGCCTGGTTAGCCCCGAGTTCTGCGTCAGGAGGTCCGGACACAGGGGCAGATACCACGGGGCCTCCTGTGCTAGGCACTTCAGGAGTGCAAACCACATTTGCCGCGGCCAGTGAGGAACCACAAGGATGACTCGTGCTTTGTCTTGAACAATGCGTTGAAGAGTCGCTGGGATGAGGGGAGTCGGAGGGAAGGCATAAACCAGAGACCACCCCCCCCCCCCCCAGCACACGTCAAATGCATCCCCTGCCAGTCTCTTGACCGATGGGTGTCTGGAGCAGAACTGGAGGCATTTGGCATTCTCCTCGGTGGCAAAGAGGTCGACCTCCGGGGTTCCCCACCATTGGAAGAGTGTTGAGGCCACCTTTGGAAGGAGAGTCCATTCGTGGGGTTGCAGTTGCCTGCTCAGCTTGTCCACCAGGCTGTTCAAGTCTCCGGGAATGTAGGAGGCGCGCACCCAGCAGTCGTTCTTCAGGGCTAGTGTCCAAATAGCCAGTGCCTCCTTGCAGAGGGATCGGGAGGCCGTGCCCCCTTGTTTGTTGAGGTAAAACATGGCAACTTGGTTGTCTGTCTGGATGAGGACGGATGTGCTCCGTAGATGAGGCAAGAACGCCTTGAGGGCGTACTTGACCGCTCTCAGTTCCAGAAGGTTGATGTGCAGCTGTCGTTCGCTCTGAGACCACGCTGCTTGCGTGCTGAACTGCTGGAAGTGGGCACCCCAGCCGGCGCAGGAGGCGTCCGTGGTGAGTGTGGTCCGGTGTTGCGGCGGGTGAAAGGGTTTCCCTGCAGAGAGGTTCGCTGGTATAGTCCACCAGCGGAGCTGAGACCTGATAAGAGGGCTCATCGGGACTCTGGAGGCCAGCCACTGCGAGTGTTGGTTCCAGTGGGTTCGGAGATGCCACTGCAGTGGACGCATTTGCATACGCACCACCAAGATGACCGCCGTCGTGGCTGCCATGTGTCCCAGGAGGCGCAACACTGATCGAGCAGAGGGGCTCGCTGCCGCTGCTGTCCTGGAGGCGAGCGAGATGATGGCCAGCAGCCTGGAATGTGGCAGGTAGGCTCTCAAGGACTGAGTGTCGATGATGGCTCCAATGAACTCCATCCACTGAGAAGGGAGGAGCTGCGATTTCTTGTAGTTGATGACGAACCCCAGGGTGGAGATCAAGGTAGTGGTGGTGCGCAGGGACGCTAGCAGGCCGTGGGCTGAGGGAGCCTAGATTAGCCAGTCGTCGAGGTAGGGAAACACTGCGATGTTCTGCTTGCAGAGGTGAGCCGCTGCGGCCGCCACACACTTCGTGAAGACCCGTGGGGCCGGAGAAAGTCCGAAAGGAAGCACTCGGTATTGATAGTGCTGACCCAGCACATAGAACCTGAGGAATTTCCTGTGAGCCTTGTGGATGCTGACATGCGTGTACGCCTCCTGCAGGTCCAGAGATGCGAGCCAATCGCCGGCCTGGATTAGAGGTAGAATGGAGTTCAGGGAGTACATCCGGAACTTCTCCTTCACTATGAATCTGTTCAATTTGCGAAGATCCAAGATGGGGCGAAACACCCCCCCCCCCCCCCGACTTCTTTGGGATGAGGAAGTATTTGGAGTAAAACCCCGCATCGATCTCCCTCGGAGGGACTGGTTCGATCGCCTTGGAGGACAGAAGGTGTATCCGTTCCAGTGCCATGGCATGCTGCAGGTGAGGAGGGGTGTTGCTGGTGGGCCTGCTGTGTTGGTAGGGAGGTGCAGAAAATCTGATGCGGTATCCCTTGCGGATGATCCGTAGCACCCAGGAGTCGGTGGTGATCCTCTCCCATTCCGGGAGGAAGAAGGAAAGGCGCCCCCCCTATCTGGGAGGAGGGCGGTCCATGGTTGTCAAAAAGAAGGGCCACCCTTGGCGGGTTGCGCGTTGGTGCCCTTCTTCTGCTTGCGGTCTCTCTGGAAGTGGCGCTGTTGCGAGGGCCTTTGGTAGGAGTTGGACTTATACCTGGGGGCCTGCCACTTCCTGTTGGCTGATACCTCTTGTCATAGTTGTAAAGGGGTTTCCGTTGGTAATCTGGTTTTTGGGTGTTACCGTAGCGGTCGAAGCCCTCCTCCGCCAGGGTCTGTAGGGTGTTACAGTCCTCCTTCATGCTGTTTACTGTATCGGCCACTTTGTCCCCAAAGAGAGAATCGCCTGAGCAGGGAGCGTCG
Source organism: Ichthyophis bannanicus (assembly GCA_033557465.1). NCBI lineage: Eukaryota > Metazoa > Chordata > Amphibia > Gymnophiona > Ichthyophiidae > Ichthyophis > Ichthyophis bannanicus. The sequence goes on along the minus strand of CM066034.1, from coordinate 555,897,149 downwards.
GCGATCTTGTCGTTGGAGTCATTTCTCAGTCCGGAGGGTCGCAGCCATGCCCATCTCCTGGCCGAGATCGCTGTGCCCGCTGTACATATGGACGTGTCGAAGACGTCAAAGGCCGTGCTAGCCAGGTGTCTGTTGCACTCTACCAGGTCAGTCAGCGCGGCTGAGAATGGAGCTAAAGACTCCTTAGGGAGGGAGGAGGCTGCATTTCTGATGTTGGAGACACAGATGTCCTGGAACAAGGTCTGTTGGAATTGATGGGCGGCAATCCTTACCCCGAGCATGGCCCCTTGGAAGACTTTCTTTCCAATGTCGTCGAGTAGTTTGTTGTCCCGTCCGGGCGGGTGGTTGGTGTGAACTCGCGAGGATTTAGCCTTCTTAAGGGCCGAAGAGACCACTATGGAATGGTGAGGCAACTGCGCTTTTTCAAATCCAGAGGTAGGCTGAAGTAGGTATTTGGAGTCCAGCCTCCTAGAGGTAGCGCGCCCTGACGCCGGCATCTGCCAAAGTCTGGAGAGGTTCTCTTTCAGCTTGCGGTGCAGGGGCAAGGCGGGAGGGGTTTTGGGGGCAGACAGGTATTTGAGTACCTCAGGTTCAGCCTCCTCCATCGTGTGAGACGGGTTCAGGCCCAAGGCAGAGGACATCTTGCTGATGAACTTGGGGTAAGTAAGGTCTTCTGGGGCCGGAGGAGGTCCTTCCTTTTCCGGGGAAAGCCTGGTCCCGGAAGCGTCCGTGGCAGCTGCAGCAGACCCCACGACCACATGCTCTGCCTCCTGTTCCTCAGCGGAGCTGTCCGGGGAAAGAACAGCTGATGGCTCAGGTTGACGCTGACTGCAGACTGAGGAAGTGACCTGTAGAGGAGGGTTCCCGGGGCACGGAGGAGCAGTTGCAGCCGCTGGGGGGGGGGGGGGCTGTTTGTTGAACCAGCTGTGTGAGCAATTGGAGAATAGCAGAAGAGCTGGCAGAGTTGGAAGAAGCAGAGGAGCTTCTCTGCGAGCGGGCTCTGCGTCTGGAGGAGTGCCGTTTAGATTTGTGTCTCCTGTGGTGAGAGTCATCGCTGGATTCGGAGGAGCTGCTGTAGAATTTAGATCGCTTGCTCCTTTTGCCGCGTCTATGGGAGCCGGAGCCGGGAGCAGTAGGAGGACAACTTCTCTTCCTCTTATGCTTGCCCGCAGTGATTCCGGCGCTGGTCAGACTCCCGAGCGTCGAGGAGTGATGATGCAATTGGTCCAGCGTCGACGGAGGATGACGTCCGTGGGCGGGGCTTGTAGACTCCGGCAGCAGGGAGGACGGCAGAGGAGGGGCAGAGCCAGCGGCGGGAGATTTGGAGCCCGAAAGAGAAGAGAGGGACTCACCGACGGCGCCATCTTGCCTGAGTGGAGGTGCCGCATGTCCGGGGGTTGCCGCGTGGCCTGGAGCGGGGTCGAGCAAACGGATGTCCCAGCTGGGGCCCGGAAAGGGCAGCGCTGGAGATCCGGACGTCGGGCCGGGGATGGAGGCCCGAAGGTGCACATCCTGGGCCTTGAAAGCTGCAGTAGCGTTCGTTGAGGGATGCCGATCCAGGCCGGAGGGTCCACCGTTTTGGCAGAGGGTGCACAGATCCAGGTCTGTGGAGCGCAGCTTTCTCCCACAGGGGCATTTCCTTGATCCTGGCTTAGGCATCATGTAAGTAGCGTTGGATTTCTTTTTTAATATGTGGAGAGAGAGCAGATCCGTCTTGGTGGCAAGGCGGAAGAAGAAGAACTGGCCAGGCTAGGGGGCGGATCCGGGAGGTGGGCTAGCTGAGAAACTTGAGAGCACTTCCGAACGTGGCGCCGCCCGGAGGACGTCACCAAGTGTGGCTGACGCAATCCTGCGGTCCATGGAGAACACATGGATCTCTGGCATCCCATGAGGGATGGTGGGTAGGAGTTGAAAAGAGAGGAGCTGTAGGAAAAACAGCTAACCTAAGGACTACAGGAGAGGAGTCCTTGGTATGTATGATAATTACCATTAAAAATATTGAATGAGCAATCACAATATGGACCTTACCTACTGGATTGCAGGAAGCAGAGAGGCTGATGGAGTCTACTGGAGATTCAGTAGAGGAATCCTCAAGGTGACCTCACGGCAGTGAAGGTGAAGGTCCAAACCTGGAATTGGCAGGTGACCCAGGTGTCAACTGGGGTAGTATAAAAACGGCAGGTCTTCAGTGGAAAGCTTTATGGGAAAAAGCTGAAAACTCTTTTAGCTACAGAGTCATTAACATTTAGGAGTAAAAGAGGAAGACTGACCGATTTGGACAACTAGCCCAGTCCTGGAGGGAAGAAGGGTGTATGGGAAAAAGCCCGTATTCCCAAGGAGGACAGATGTGTGAAGGGCTGAAACCTCAGGGCTACTGAAGATCTACGCTGTCTTTCCTAGCTGGTGAGAGATAGGAAAGATATTGAAGCATGGTGCTTCAGGGATAGCGAGACCTAGAGCAAAGTGGGAGCTGTCAATACCACAGCAGTGGTTGTGTGCATAATACCCCCGACATAATGAGGGACAGTATGAACATATGCAAGCCTACTGTCTGGAACCTCTAGGAAGATAAAAACCTTTATAGCATAGACAGTTAGGGAGATAAGTATGCAAATACATATCTACTTATAAGGAAGCATCTCGACAGATACACATATATATATAGGGAGATATATATTGTGATCCTCCCCCCTTGCCAGTACCCGTAGGTAGGTAGGGCTTAAGGAGGTCAAGTTTTCTTCCTGAACTGAGGTTTACTATTTCCTGCAGAACTGCATGTAGGGAAATGTATTTCCTTTGATAGTTCAATGAAGAGTAGTGTGACTCAAGTTGATAAAGCAAAAAGGGATTTATTCCCCTCCCGGGGTGGATTTCACCAGGATAAAAGGTAACATAAATTCTTGCACTTCTGGCAGACAAAAAGGACAAAATAAAGCAGCTTCATTCAGCATCAAACATTAGCACAGAGATATTATTTCCTCTGCCATTGAAATAGTACAGTTCCTTGCTTCCAAAGTATTATTTACAAAAGAGGGTTCAATTTCCCTGCCCTCCTTTTCTGAGGCAGGAATTGTTTGCTCCTTTCTTTCTGGAGCCACGCCCGTTCCCACGCTAGGCCTTGGGATTAGCACTTGGGTTTGGTACAGCTCTAAATAACCATTCTCATTACAGTCCTCTGTACCGTAGCCCCAACTCTCCTGGTCAATAAACCCACAGTGGTTATTGTACTTCAAGCCCTTGGGCTTACCTTTTACTCTGGCCGTATAAGGTTGTCTCTGGGGTTTACAAATTGTTGTCAGTTCCCAACCTGACTTGTGCAGAGTATAATACAATTGCCTTCCTGGCCTTTTCTCCCGTTCAGAATCCAGAGAGGACTTCCACTGACAAGGTCTGCTCCGGCTGTACTTCTCACACAGAGCCTCTGACCTTTCCTCGTCTTCGTCTCTCTCGTCCTTCTCTGTTCTGCTCTCAGCTCTCTTCTCTGCCTTTCTCTCCGTGTTCCCTGCGCTGCCCTCTGTGTTAACTGGGGCCTCCTTATGAGTCAGCTCCCTCAGGTAAAACCTGACTCCACCCCCTAGCAGGTGTTCAGAATTACCTTGTGACTCTCTGCTGAACTGATAGCAGGGGCCTGTTTCTCTCCCTCGGGCTTGGTTTCCCTGACAACCAGCCATGTGCTGTTGTTTATGTTGCAGCCCTGCACTTTTTTGCTGATCTTTGGGAGTTTCTCCCTGACTAAAAGGACTCACTATGTCACTATATATATATATATATAGGCATAACATATGCACACAGCTTACAGACATATGTATCTATAGAAGTATATAGAGATATATACATACATGAATATGTATGTCTGAAGATACATGTCTGCAACTAAGCAGATAGAGATATGGCCATAAGAACATTCACATGAGAGATGTGAAGGAGAAAGATACATCTAATAACAAGAAGGTGGAACCTACTTGAGAAGATATATAGAGAATCTATTCCTCCTGGCTAAGATGGTGCAGGAATGCTATCCAGTGAAATAACCAGGATGGTTGCGTGAAAAAACAGAGGATAATATCAGTCTGTAAACAGCAAGTCCTGAGTCTTGTAGAACTCTGACATGGTAAATGGACAGAAAAACGCAGAGGAGGAGATACCAGGTTGACCCACTGGAGGGACACAAGGGGTATCATGCGTTACTAGTAGAATATGTGCTGTCCATAAAGGAGTAGGATACCATGAGGACAAGCAGCAAGGAAAAAAGAGCATATTCCTGCAGGATTGGAAAACTCTTTGGACATTCACGCAGAAAAGGCTTATATCCTGTATTATAATAGGAGAAAACAGGGTGTGGAGAACCCTCACAATCATGGAAAATGACTGAGGAGCCTTTCTCAACCATATAGAATAGTCACCAGAGACAAATCCCAAGCTCTCTAGCAAGGGCCCATAGTAGAAAGCTTCTCTGAAGATTGCAGAGAGCATTATGCAGGAGAATTAGGAAATAAAACTGGCTGTAGATCAACTCTGCTGCCAAATCCAAGAAAGTAGAGATGGCAAGAAAAGAAGATAGTGTGATAAGCCTGAAGTGATTAGGATTATTCCAAGATAGATGAAAGCACTATCTTGGAATCACTACTAAGGCCAGACAGAAAGTACTGGAGACAGACTGGAAACTTGTGGAAAAGTACCCATAGTCCAATCACTGGAACTCCTGCATGGGCAGCTGCTGAATGAGACAGCAGAGAGAATCGTCCTGTGTAAAACAGAGAGAACAGACAAAAGGAGAGGAGAATTCCTGTCCCTGTCTGATGAGCTGCCCAGAGAAAAGAAGGGAATTTATTCAAGGGAAAAAACTCTACACTGGAATGAAAGGCTAGAGAAGCCCTGCAGTGATATGGTACCACTCATTCAGGGGGAACCCTGGATGAGAGGGTAGAGAAAGAGGAGCTGAAGGGTGACTTACCATATGGTAAGTCTGCGGAAGGAAAAAATTCATGTTGGGACAGAAAAACTATCATGGGATAGTTGTTAACTTCTCTTCTGGGTAGGAAGAAGAGGAGAAACCTGTGACCCATAGACATGAATATCCTGACAGCTCAGCATATCTAGGAGGAAAAGGATGTCCTGAAGAAAGGAATCCATGTGTAGAGTTTTGAAGGAAAAAACAGTGAAAAAACTTCTGCTAAGAAGAAGTTAACTGTAGGTCGTAACCTTTAGGAACCTATGGCTGCTGGGTTTGTTCAGCCTGGTTAGAGTTTGGATTCTTCAGACCAGGGCGAGGTTTCCCCTGCTTGGGAACATCTGTATAATGGGCAGGAGAAGAGTGAAACCTTCTTTTCCTAGGGAAAGAAGGTTTTGTAGGGCATTTCCTACCTACTGGGGAAGGAGAAGGCTTAGGATAGCCCCCAGAAACAGGGAAGTCAGTGGAGCAATGAGCAACCTGACGTAAAGACTCCCTATTGAAGAGATGTTCTCCAGTACAAGGAGTATTACCCAGTCTTTGTTGTGCCCATCTGTTCAAGTCTGAAGCCTGGAGCCAGGCTCTACGTCGTGCTCCTATGGCTATAGCAGAGGTTCTGCTAACAGACTCAAAAGAGTCTAGAGAAGCACGAGAAAGAAACCAAGAGATATTTTGGCTATGACTAAGAAGTAAGGAATAGTCTGCAGCCTTGAAAAAACAGAGGATAATATCAGTCTGTAAACAGCAAGTCCGGAGTCCTGTGGAACTCCAGCATGGTAAAAGGACAGAAACGCATAGGATGAGATACCAGGTTGACCTACGTGAGGGACAAAGGAGGTATCATGCGTTTTTCAGATTAATATGTGCTGTCCTTGAAGTGTTAGGATACCATGAGGACAAGCTGCAAGAAAAAAAAAGAGTATATTCCCTAAGGAATGGGATAACAGACTTTCACGTGGAGAAGGCTTATGTCCTTTTCCCTCTTTTTTTTTTTAAAAAGAAGATAGCAGGGTATGAAGAACCCTCACAGTCATAGGGGATGACTGAGGAAGCATTTTTCAACCATGATGGATAGCCATTAGAGAAAACTCTATGCTCTCTAGCAAGGGCCCATAGTGGAAAGCTTCTCAGTAGGATTGCAGAGAGCATTATGCAGGAGAACTGGGATGTAGAACTGGCTGATGGAGAAAACTACAGTTTTAGGTCTAGTTATTCAGAGGGTTAATAGATCTATTAATAGGTGATGCCCTCAAATATGATCAGAAAGTTGGTCTAAATAGGATCTCTATTGTTTTTTCGTTGCCTATAAGCTGGAATATATCCTTCTTAGTATGTATACTTAATTCCTTATAACTTATTTTATCATTCTTTATCAATTTTTTTCTTTTATTTATATTCTTTTTTCTCAATCACTCTATCACTCAAACTACAAAAAAGGATAAAGTGCAGGTCTCAGACTAACATTGGCAGCGCTTATTTGCATGATACTATAAATTTTGTAACAAAATTTTCTCCATTGAGCGGAGCCATAAAAAAGATCTTGCGTAAACATCAAAATGTCCTTACCACAGTGCCAGCGTTACAGAATAAATCTATCAGATGCGTCTGGAAGAGAAATCTCAATTTAAAAGATAAATTGTGTCCTAGTCGCTTAAGAACATCAATAGATTTAACTTCAACAGAGCCAACGGGACACAAAGCTTGTGGTATTTGTTCGATATGTGCAATAACAGAAGAATGTACCAGTTTTGCACACAATGGGAGAACATATATTTTTAAACATAGCACTTCTTGCCTTTCTGACCATGTGGTCTATGCTGTCAGATGCCCGTGTCCCCTATTATATATAGGGAAGACAGTGCGCCAATTGAAGATCAGAATGGCAGAACATCGCAGTAAACTTAAATGTAAAACATTGGAAGCTCCGATGGTTATGCATTGCATAAACAAAAATCATCGTTTTGAAGAACTGCATTGTTTTGTCATAGACAGTGTTTTAACAGGAAGAAATGGAAAATCGCGAGCACAATCTTTATTGGTTCAAGAGCAGAAATGGATTTTCCGATTAGCCACCACTGGTACAAAGGGCCTCAATAATTCAATTGAATGGAGAGCCTGCATATAATGTTAATGTTGATTTTTTTGACATACCGCATTTACAAATAACATCCAAGAATTGACATTTTGAAGGTTCTGACGGACGACATCACTGACCAATTTAATGAGATCGATATAAGAGATACATATAGAGCATTGAGGTGAGATTATCTAGAAAAAAGTATAGACAGGTAGATAACCATCAATTAAAGGAGAAAGCTAATTACTTCGTGGGCGAATGAATATGACATCACTATTTAAATCAGAGGCGTAAGGGTAACTCACATGCGCGGCGTCCTGTGGCCGTTTGATGAATGAATCTAAAGATGAAAGGAAGAGAAGTTTGAGAAGCCACAGATAAGAAACTTTTGCGCTTTATTCTAAGGTAGAAATATCTTTAAATACTGACGTGGATTGTATGTTGGTTTTCCTCATAGAGTAAGAACACTAGCAAATGTAGACTGAGTGCTGTAAAATATACTACCTTTTTGCTATGTTGTAGATCGTGCTATGAAGTAAGATATCCCCCCTGAAGAAGAGACACGAAACGCATTTTTGCGGTACCCTTTTGGTAGCGTCGGGGCGATCGAACAACTTCAAGATATAAAAGATAAGCACAATCTTTATGCTTTAAGCAACCGGAAAAAAATACAAGTTGAACACGATAACAGAAAGTATCCAATAGGAAGTGTTGGAAATGCTGCTATTCCTAGTTAATTCCATTTAGTATAAGGATAAGTGCTGAAAGGGTCGTTGATGCGTGAAGACATGCTGCTTTTTGCTATTAGCAAATAAGCACTGCCAATGTTAGTCTGAGACCTGCACTTTATCCTTTTTTGTAGTTTGAGTGATAGAGTGATTGAGAAAAAAGAATATAAATAAAAGAAAAAAATTGATAAAGAATGATAAAATAAGTTATAAGGAATTAAATATACATACTAAGAAGGATATATTCCAGCTTATAGGCAACGAAAAAACAATAGAGATCCTATTTAGACAAACTTTCTGATCATATTTGAGGGCATCACCTATTGATGGAGAAAACTGACAGCCACGTCTACTACATTGCCAAATCCAGAGATTGGAGATGGCAAGGGTAGAAGATAGTGTAAGAAGCCTGTAGTGAAAAAGATTATCCAAGAAAGATGTAGAAAACTTTCTTGGAATCACTACTAAGGCCAGACAGGAGTGGTGGAAGACAAGACTGGGACTTGTGGAAAAGTACCAGTAGTCAAGCATTGGACTCCTGCATGGGCAGCTACTGAATAGGACAACAGAGAGAGTCGGTCTGTGTCAAACAGAGAGAACAGACTGAACAAAGAGAGCAAGCTGTCTCTGTCTGAAAGCTGCCTAGATAAAGAAGGGAGTTTACTCAGGAGAAGAAACTCTACAGTGAAAAGAAAGACAAGAAAAGTCTTTCAATGGTATGGTACCACTCTTACAGGGGAAACCCTGGCGAAGAGGGTAGAGATAGAAGCTGAAGAAGGACTTACCACATTGTAAGTCCCTGGAAGGAAAAAATTCATGCTGGTACAGAGAAACTATCATGTGATAGTTGCTAAACCTCTCTTCTAGTCAGGAAGAGGTGGAAAACTAACTTATAGACATGAATAGCCTGACAGTTCAGCGTAGTGAAGAGTAAATGGATTTCCTGAGAATAGGAATCCCTGAGCAGAGTTTTGAATGGAAAAACAGTGAAAAACTTCTGCTGAAAAGGAATTAAGTGTAGTTATAAAAAGATTAATCAGAAACCTATGGTTACTGTGTTTATTCAGCCTGGCTAGAGTTTGGATTCTTCAGACCAGGGCGAGACTTCCCCTGCTTGGGAACAACCGAATGATAGGCAGGAGAAGAGGAAAACCTCTTTCTTTTAGGGAAAGAAGGTTTGGTAGGGCATTTCCTACCTGCTGAGGAAGGAGAGGGCTTAGGATGGCCCTCAGAAACAGGAAAGTCAGTGGAGCAATGAGCAACCTGACGTAAGGACTCCTTATTGAAGAGATTTTCTCCAGTACAAGGAGTATTACTCAGTCTTTGTTGTGCCCATCTACTCAAGTCTGAGGCTTGGAGCCAGGCTTTACGACGTGCTCCTATGGCTATAGCAGAAGTTCTGCTAACAAACTCAAAAGAGTCTAGGGAAGCACGAGAAAGAAACCAAGAGATATTTTGGCTATGACTAAGAAGTAAGGAATAGTCTGCAGCCTTGGGCTCTGATAGAAAAGGAGTCAAAAGAGATAATTTCTTTGTGATCTCCTGAAGGGATAGACTCATATAGAAAATATATGAGAGAATCCTTGTTGCCAGCATAGATGTTTGGAAGGTTTGACGTCCAAAGGCATCTAGTGTTCTAGATGCACGCCCTGGCGGGAAAGAAGAATGTTTTTTCTTGCTTTTTACCTTCCTCATTGCTGATTTCACTACAATGGAATGATGGGGAAGTTGAGGCTTTTGAAATCCTGGAGAGAGGGGCACCTGATACAGAAGATCAGTTGCTGTAGGAGGTGAAGAAACCCTTAAAGGTTTTTCCCATACCCTCAGAAGAAGATTCTGCAGAGAGTGATGTAAAGGAAGCATTATATTTTCCTTTTCTGCAGAAAAATCCTGAGAAAACTCATAACCAGGGATAGGAATATTAAGGAAGGTTGCCATGTCAAGGAGAAATTTCTGAAAAGAAGGATCTCCGATGGGAACCATCCCTGGACAGGTTAAACCTGAAAAGGCAATCTGGGCACCGGAGGATGTACCTGTCCGGTGCAGAACAGGATTTGTAATGGATGGACACTGGAACTGGCAGTTATGAGTTGAGACAGTCAGTAGTGCATCATCCATGCCGGGTATCGACTCCAAACTAGGTATAGAAAGGAGCAATCCAGGTGAAAAAAGCATGGAAGGAGCTGGTCCCGATGATACTGCCGGTACCGACATTGATACCGATACCGGTAGCTGTGCCGGAATCGCCGAAGCAGTCAGCGGAGGCTGCTCAAACGGTACCGAGGAAACTCGAAAGTCTCGGTGAATATCCTCGGTACCGTGCATCCGGAATCGGTGCGTGTCGGTTCCGAGATGCGTCGGTACCCAGTCTTCCAGACTAGATATCGATTCTAGACTTGGCATCGAAGGAAGCGAATCTATCGATGCATGTCTAGATGGTACCGGCGTCAGGGATCGTATCGACGGAGCTGCCGATACTGGAAAGTCAACCTGGGTATCGATCGGTCCCGAAGGCACCGAGTACACCAGATGACGATCCCTAGTGAGGAGTGAATCGCTCAACACCAGTGCCGATGCCGGGTTATCGGTACCGCTCGAAGCGGATGCCACCTCCGTGCATGGCTCAGATATGTTCTGTGAGGGGTGAGCCCCAGGAACAACCTGAAATCCCTGAAATGCTTTGGAGCCCGAAGACTCCCGCCGTGGTTTTAATGCCAATGGGTACTTGAGGGCAAGGCCGGGGCCGTCAGCATGCTTAGCATGAGACATACCACTCAAGGATTGGCTAGTCTTAACAGACTGTTTGTGGGTTACCTGATCCTGTAGAGAAGAAATGGCCGGTGCCCTGACACAGGGAGGGAAAACGGTATCGAGGGAAACTCGAAATAGAGAATCTCTTCTCACAGCATTGTAGCCTGACGGTTCAGGGGAAAAGGGGTCAGGGCCCAAACAGGTTAGACACCAGTTATTGGAGTCTAAAAAGAAAACTGTATTTCCACAGTGAAGGCACTTCTTAGGAGAAGGTGGCTCCATGATGGAGAGGCCTTATAGGCCCAAACATTTTAAGACAAAAACTGAGGGAAACTCTCCCTCAGTTTGAGAAAAAGAAAAGAAAAAACCCCACCGGCGGTACCGGTGGCGGCGGGAAAACAGCCGCGACCACAAGAAAACAAGAATTGAAAAAATTAAAGAAAAACATTTCTGCGGTGACAGGAGGACGTCCTGCCGGCTCCGCGGAAAAACGAAAACTGAGGAGAGACAGTTGGAAAGGCGGGAAGGCAGCACGCAGGCGCTGAGGGATGCTCCCAAAAGCTTTCTGATTGGATGCTGGCGAGCGTTCCCGTGCAGGCTCCGTCGGTACCAACGTACCCATCTGTGAAGACTCATTCCTGCTTGTTTATTTATTTATTTTATTTATTTGCTTTTCTTATATACCGCGCTATTAAGATCAGTGCGGTTTACATTACAACTGAACAATGCAACAATGTTTTTTACATAACACAATGTGCTTACATAGAACAAGGGTACAGTCATAACGGGAGAATAACGGGGGAAACTATTTACAAGATATATACACATAAAATTTACATAGAGTTAAATACAACTGATATTTGGTTATAGCTAGATCGGATGGGGATAATAAAGATAATAAATTCCGGAGAGAAATAAGATCCCAGGGTCTCCTGCAGCGCCGACATAGGCTGCCTCTGCAGTCCTACTGGCTCAGCCTGCTTGACTGACTTAGATTTCTTTTTCTGGGGCTTGCTGTGCAGCGCGGGAGAAACGGCCTGATCCATTAAAATGGCCGCCGTTCCCGCTCTCTCCACGGAGCTGTGAGCCAGAGACAAAACCCCCTCAGGAGTCTTATCCTCCATTGCCTGCACTGCTCGACCGCTAATGACCGCAAAAAACGAGGCTTTACACTACAGTCGGGCCCCCCCCCCCGACCTCCGAAGTAACGGCCCCACGGGAACCCGAAAACACGTGTTGACTGAGCCGCCAGAACAAAGATCAAGCAAGGAACTGCCGTGCCGATGAAAAACCCCCAAAACTCACTCTAAAACCCCAAAAAAATACTGCGGAGAGAGACCGTAACGTTAAGGAGTCTTACCGGCACTGACTGATCGAAGTCTCACAACCCCCCTCCACCGCTTTGCCGCTGCTAGCGGTAAGTCGGGGAAGGGCCGTTAACCCGAGGTAAGAAGAGGAACCTGGGGGCTCCCAGGCCTGCTTGTACCTTCTCCTATCCCCCACTTCTTGAAGAGGCAGGCTCTACCCCCAGAAGTCGGAGCAGAGCTGTCAGCAGAATAAGGGGAGCTTCCCCGAATCGCCTTTGCTGCAGCTTACGGTGCGTTCGTCTGTCTTTAGCCAGATCGCAATTCGTGAAGGAGATCAAATTATTATTTTTTTTTGAAAGGACTGCTAAGAAGTAAGGTCCTTTTCCCCTACCTGTTCTGTTCTCTTTATTATTATTTTTTTTTAACACCTTATCTAACTACCACAACTGTACTATTCATGTCTCTGGGGAGCTGGGTCAAACGACGTCCTTTTCAGCTGCTGAGGACTGAAAGACTGATTAGCTGACACCAGGGGAGCTGGGTACACTGCCAGGAAAACCTTCAGATTTCAGTCCTCAGCTGCTGGAGCGGATTGACCACCCAAATGTCCTGGACTGGTCCGGAGAGACGAATAGGAATTGGTTTTAACATGTGCGTTATAATGCTGGATGCTACTTATTGCTATTACCCTCCAAATGATTCCTGCAAATTGGAAAAATGCCCTTCTCCTGTCCTCCTATTTTTGGTGGAATACTGTTTGCCAAGTACATAGCTTTGAGAAGACAATGGCTGTTAAATCCTGCTAAATGCTTACTCTCAGTAAAATGTGGGAGCCTCTTGATCTGTACTTAGAGCTGTCACGTGACATTGTCTAAACTGCTTTTTTCCTCTACCTCTTCTTTTTATTTGATAATAGGATCTGGAGTTCCAAGATTTGTATGCTCTCCTTCTTTAATATGTAGCTCGGTTGTCCTTTTTTTTTTTTGTTCCGTTTTCCTTTTCGGAAAATCAATAAAATTTGTGAACTAGACAATGCTGTGTGTTGAAGCTTAGCGCAGAGTTCTAACGCAATGTTTACTGCATCGAGACCTGACCAGCACGGAATTCTCCGATTTCTATAGATTTTGCACCAAACTGAATTCTCTATAGATTGTGATAACATTTATTTGATCACTATAAGAATTATTCTAAAGTGACATAGCATATGAATGTTTAAGATTGCACAAGGTCCACTCTTCAGGCGTGAAACTCCACATTCTAGTTCCAAAGTTAAACAGGTGAGGAAGAAGCAAGCAAATAAAAACAAAGAGCAAGAAAATGAAATACAACATGTGAAATGTCTTCACTATGATCTTTTTCTCAATTTCATGATGTGTAACAAAATCTGGCATTGCAGGGGTCCAATAACTTGGAAAGGAACCAGGAGCTGTCGGGTGAGCCAAGAGAGTCAAAATTTAAACTGTTGAAGATTTTAACACTGTTACAAGATAGGAAATTCAGGCCACTATCACACAGCGGTATTGAAGTATTTACCATGATCCCTCCTCCTCATACACACATGCCTTCCTCATCTGTATAGCAAAAAAGCACGGTTACTTACCTGTAACAGGTGATCTCTGGGAACAGCAGGAATAAGTCTTCACATATGGGTACGTCGGTACCGACGGAGTCTGCGCGGGAACGCTCCCCAGCGTCCAATTAGAACGCTTTTGGGAGCATCCCACCACGCCTGCGTGCCGCCTTCCCGCCTTTCCCAACTGTCTCTCCTCAGTTAAGTTTTAAAGCTGAGACAAAGAGAGAGAGAGAGAGGGGAAAGATAGAGACAGAGAAATACAACTCCTAGGGGAGTTGGGTGGGTTGTGAAGACTTATTCCTGCTGTTCCCAGAGATCACCTGTTACAGGTAAGTAACTGTGCTATCTCCAGGAACAAGCAGGAATGAGTCTTCACATATGGGGGACTCCCAAGCTAAGATGCCTGGAGGAGTCCCAGAATGTTGCAATCTGAGAAGGCCATGCTATTCGACAGAACCTCAGGCATCCTGGGGATGGAGGGTAGGAGTTGGAAGAAAAGATGTGCTATGGACAGCTGGATCAAACAGGACGCCTAGATAGGAGACCCTGTGTGGATAATATCCAGTAGTAAATATTGAACTGCAATATACCCATATGGACCTCACCTGGTGGTATTGAGAAAAGTTTATGGAGGTTCATATGGATCTGCTAATATGAACCAGCAGAATATTCTCAAGGAGTACCTCAATGTAGAGCAGAGGTAAATAAACTGTGCAAAAGACATGTTGAGGTCTGAACCCTTAGGGCGAGAAAAGTCCCAGGGGGAACTGGGGTAGTTCAATGAGGCAGGATTTTTGCGGGAAAACGCGGAAGTCCCTATTAGATAAACCTGAAGCTCTTTTGACCCTAAAGATACATAGTTCTTACAGGAGAAGAGGGGCTTTGAAGACCCCTATATCCGATAACAAAGAAGGACAGAAGTATGAGGCATTGTAGCCTCCTATTTTCTGAAGATTCAGAATGTCCTTCCTAATTGAAGTTACTTAGGAAAAAAGATGGTACATGGAGGACTTCAGATGTACCTAAGCTGAAGGTCATGGTGGAAAACCCTTTAACTACCACGGAGAAGTGGTTGTTTATGTAGAATCCTAAACATGCTGGAGCAGCATTGAAAAGGATAGTGACTATCTGTCGGGGCCGTATAGGAAATATATATATATATATATATATATATATGAACCTAGGCAGATAGAAAAAAAAAATATAGATACATTTCCACCTACAATGATATATTGCAATATATATATAGACAGATAGGTAAATACAGATATATCTATTTATATGAATATATAGATATAGATATATATATATGGGTACAGACATGCATATGTCTATATACATGTATGCATATATATATATACCTATGTCCCCACATAGGGATATGTGGAGAGAGAAAGATTCATCTAATAACAAGAAGGGAAATACCTGCTTGAGGAGATGTTTAGAGAATCCAGTCTCCTTGGTTGTGGGTGGGAGAGCTAAGGGAGTGCTCTCACTGACAAGGAGAAGTCTAGAGTGTTCTAAGAACTCTAGCCCTTAAATAACCAGGAATGGAGGATGTTTTAATCCGCTGACAGTAAGTCTGGATCCTTCCATAACTCCAGCATGTCAGCTGGAGAAGAAGATGCAATGAAATGAGATACCATATTTACCCTTTTAAGAGGGCAAAATGAGTATGATGCATTCTTGTGCTCAATATGAATTACCCCATGAAGAATTGAGGGTGGAAGGAAATACAAAACAAGGACTGGCTGTTACTAAAAGAAAACCATCCCTGGTGAAGGGGTCCACTGGGGATGTGAACCAACCCAGGGGATTGGATAATTCTTTAGGTCTTCATTTAATTAAAGGCCTGTGTCCTTTATTGAAGAAGGAGACTTTAATGGAAATGGTAAGGGTAGGGAAGAACCCAGTAAAGCCCTTCCTAACCATCTGGAATTATTTGCTCTCTAGCAAGGGCCCATAGTGCAGAGCTGCTCTGTAGAGATGCAGAGAGCATGTTGCAGGTTGGTTAGAAAAAAAAAACTGGCTGTTTAAGAGCCAGTATGTAACCTGAACTACTCCGCCAAAGCCCAAGGATTGGGGAAGGCTAAGGATAGAAGGTATGCTGCAACAAGAAAGCCAGAAAAGGTTCTTAGTCTGTCTGGGACTTAGTACTAAGGCCAGAAAGATTGATATTGGAGATCAAGCCCTGGGTGCTTGGTCAGCAAGTCAGTGGTCTAACCACTAAGAGCCCCTGCATTCTAACTATTGTTAGAGCGGCAGAACAAATCTTAGGTCCCAAGATTGGAAAAAGACCTACAGACATAAGTAGGAGTGGTAAAACTCCGTCATTGTCTGAGAAGCTGCCACAAAAAAACAAGAATGCAAGGGGGAGACAACTCTGAAAAGAAACTCAGGGGCTTAGTGATAAGCCTTCAGTTAAGTACTACTCGTATCATCACTCTTACAGAACAAAATGTCTTAGTAAGAGGAGCAGAGTTGAAAACGACTTACGATGGAGTAAATCTCTGAAAAGAATAGTATGAGACATGCTGATACAGGAGAAACTGTCAAAGGTAAAGGTATAGACGACCTTATTGATAGTTGTTACTCCTCTATCTACTTAGAAGGAAAAGGAGTAACCTTACTACCTGTAAAGCATAATCATGCTAAGGAGCTCTATGAGCTAAAAGTCAGGATGTCTCTTTAATGTAAAGTCTTGGATGGAACCGATGTAGATGCTTGTAATGAGAAGAAGCAAACTACAGGTTCTAAACCTCAAAGCAGGAAGAAGGATTCAGTGAAGAGTCTATCAGCAACCCTGCGGCTGCTGGGTTTGCTGAAGCAGTTGAGGTTGAGGTTGTGGTTTCTTTAGCCTGGTTTGATGTTTCCCCTGTTTGGAAACAGCTGTATGATGGGTAGAGAAAGGATAAAACTTTTTCCCCTTGGGGGAATAAAGTTTGGTAGAAGATTTCCTACCAGTTGGGATAGAGGAAGGTGTAGACAATCCTTTGAAAGCAACAGTGCCAGTGGTTAACTGAGCAACTTGGCGTAAAGTCTCTCTGTGAAAGAGATTCTCCCCAGTACAAGGCGTATTTCCCAGCCTTTCTTGTACCGATTTATCCAAGTCAGAAGCTTGTAGACAGGCCATGCGTCGTGCCCCTATGGCTATAGCAGAAGTTCTGCTAACAGACTCAAAACAGTGCAGGGTAGCACGAGTAAGAAACCTAGAGATATTTTGAACATGACTAACCAGTAAAGCACAGTTACTTACCTGTAACAGGTGATTTCTGGGAACAGCAGGAATAAGTCTTCACATATGGGTACGTCGGTACCGATGGAGCCTGCGCGGGAACGCTCCCCAGCTTCCCAAAAAGGAAAGCTTTTGGGAGCATCCCACAGCGCCTGCGCGCTGCCTTCCCACCTTTCCTAACCGCCTCTCCTCAGTTCGAGTTTTAAACCTGAGACAAAGAGAGAGGAAAGGAAAGATAGATAGAGAGATACAACTCCTAGGGGAGGTGGGTGGGTTGTGAAGACTTATTCCTGCTGTTCCCAGAGATCACCTGTTACAGGTAAGTAACTGTGCTATCTCCAGGAACAAGCAGGAATGAGTCTTCACATATGGGGACTCCCTAGCTAGAGATGCCTGGGAGATCCCTAAGGTTATGAGACCCTGGAAAGGGCTCTACCTCCTCATATGGATCTCAGGCATCCATTCCGGGAAGGAGGGTAGGAGTTGATTAAGAATGGAACAGGTGTTTGAGAACAGCCTGACCAAACAAGGCATCCCGGCGGGAGTCCTTGTCCAAGCAGTAATGGGCTGTGAAGGTATGAACCGAGGTCCAGGTGGCCGCTCGACAGATCTGGTCGATGGACACAGAATTTAGATGAGCCAAAGAGGTGGCCATGGCCCTCACATTATGAGCTGTGACATGGCTCTCCAGAGAAAGGTTCTTACTCTGGTAGGCGAAAGAAATACACTGAGCAATCCAATTGGACAGTGTCCTCTTAGAGACTGGAAGTCCCAAATGAGAGGGATCAAAAGCAACAAAGAGTTGGGAAGACTTTCTATGTTGCTGTGTCCTTTGTAGGTAAAAGGCGAGAGCTCTCTTACAATCCAAAGTATGAAGGTTCCTCTCTGCACTTGAAGCATGAGGACCTGGAAAAAAGACAGGTAAATACACCTCTTGATTAAGATGAAAAGGTGAGACCACTTTAGGCATAAAGTGTGGATTGGTCCTAAGGACTACCTTATCATGATGGAACCTTGTATAAGGTGGATTAGCCACTAAGGCCTGCAGTTCACTGATGCGGCGAGCTGAGGTGACTGCAATGAGGAAAATAACCTTCCAGGAAAGAAATTTCAAGGAGGTGTTGGCTAAGGGTTCAAAAGGTGGCTTCATAAGCTGACCAAGAACCAGATTTAAGTCCCATGCCACCGGAGGAGGTTTAATGGGAGGTTTAGTTAAAGTTAGGCCTCTCATGAATCTTGCAATAAGAGGATGAGAGGAAATAGGCTGTCCATTGATAGGCTTAAGGGATGCTGCAATAGCACTCAAATGGACCCTTACTGAATTCGTCTTAAGGCCAGCATTGGAGAGATGCAGGAGATATTCCAATAGAGAATTCAAAGGCAGTGCAAGAGGGTCAAGACCCTTCTTAGTACACCAAATGGAAAGCCTTTTCCACTTAAAAGCATAGGAACGTCTAGTAGAAGGTTTTCTGGAAACATGGAGGATATCCTTCACTTGCTGAGAAAGATTCCAATCCTGAAGGTCTAGGCCTTCAGTAACCAAGCTCTGAGGTGAAGGGACTTGGGGTTTGGGTGCCACAAAGTCCCCTCCTCCTGAGACAGAAGGTCTGGAGCAGCTCCCAAGTCCAGAGAGGGGGCTTGAGATAGATGCAGAAGTAGAGGGTACCACACTTGGCGTGGAGCTATGAGGATCATGAATCCTTGATCCCTCTGGAGCTTGAACAGAGTCTTGGGAATCAAGGGAATGGGTGGAAAGGCATACAGGAAGCCTTGACCCCAGTGAAGGAGGAAGGCATCCTTGGCCTGAACTCCCTGACACGGAATTCTGGAACAGAACCGGGGAAGTTTGGCATTCCACGGACTTGCAAAGAGGTCTATGTCGGGGTTCCCCATTCTTGGAAGATTCTGAGTACCTGGTCCATGTGCAGGGACCATTCGTGTGGAAGCAGAACTCGACTGAGTCTGTCTGCCCAAGAGTTTTGGATTCCTGGGAGGTATACGGCCAGGAGATGGATTTGATGCTCTCTGGCGAAGGCCTACAATCTTAAAGCTTCGTTGCAAAGCGACAGAGAGCCAGTTCCTCCTTGCTTGTTTATGTAAAACATGGCTACTTGATTGTCCTTATGAACGAGGACTGTCTTGTAGCTGAGCAGGGTATGAAAGACCTTGAGAGCTAGAAAAACTGCTCGAAGCTCCAAGTGGTTGATATGAAGAGAGGTCTCCTGTGGGGACCAAGTGCCCTGAGTGGAGAGGTCTTGTAGATGAGCTCCCCAACCTGTTTGGGAGGCATCTGTTGTGAGGGTTGCCTGGGGCAACAACTGTTGGAAGGGAGACCGGGGCAACAACTGTTGGAAGGGAGACCCCCAGCAACAGATTTTGGGTGGACATCCACCACTGGAGAGACCAAAAGAGACGTTTGGAGGTTGCTATTTGGTCTGAGAGAGCTCCTGATGACTGAGTCCACTGGGTGGACAAAGTCCATTGAGCTGCTCTCATGTGAAGGCGAGCATAGGGTACCACATGCACTGTGGATGCCATGTGGCCTAGGAGTTGTAGCATCTCCCGGGCAGTTAAGTGGGTCTTTGACTGAATCTGGGAGGCTAACTGCACTAGGCGTTGGCAACGGGCCTGAGGAAGATAGGCCCTTGCAGTGGTAGTATCCAACCAGGCCCCTATGAACTCTAGGGACTGAGTAGGGGTGAGATGGGACTTTGGGAGGTTTACCACAAGTCCCAGATAGTGCAGAACGTGCCTTGTGCAGTCCAGGGAAGTCTGGGCCTCTGACTGAGATGGAGCTCGGATGAGCCAGTCGTCCAGGTATGGGAATACAAATATTCCCAGAGTGCGTAGAAATGCAGCTACTACTGCCATGCATTTGGTGAACACTCTTGGAGCAGAGGCTAGACCGAAAGGAAGCACCCTGTATTGGTAATGCTTTCCTTGGAAAAGAAAACGGAGGAACCTCCTGTGAGATGGATGGATGAGCACATGTGTGTACGCATCCTTGAGATCTAAAGAACAAAGCCAATCCTGACTCTGAAGGTATGAAAGGAGAGTGCCCAGAGAAAGCATCTTGAATTTCTCCTTGCATAGAAATTTGTTTAATTCCCTGAGATCTAATATGGGTCTGTAGCCCCCTGTTTTCTTTGGGATGAGAAAATAGGGGGAGTAAAACCCTGACCCTTGTTGAAGAAGAGGTACTTCTTCTATTGCCCCTTGGGCAAGAATGGTAGCCACCTCCTGACCTAGAAGGTCGAGAAGAGATGTTGGAGAATTGAAGTGTCTCACCATGGTGTGAGGAGGAAGGTTTGAGAAATGAAGTTTGTAGCCCTCCCTTATGATGGAGAGGGTCCACTGCTCTGCTGTAATTTGCTCCCATCTGGGAGCAAAATGAGCTAACCTTCCTGGAATGGTGAGAGGCTCTGGTTGTTTTAGAGCCAGAAAGGCTACGTTCTCTAGCATCAAGTCAAAAACCCTGAGGAGGTTGGGACTGCTGAGTTGCAGCAGCCCCTGTAGACTTAGGCCTGGCCTGTTTAGGTTGCTGACGCTTAGTAGCAAAGCGACCTGTATATGATTGTTGGCCAGAAGTAGAAGGGAATCTGCCCTTTTTGAAAAAAGACTTCTTGAAAGGTTTTTTCTTGGCAGGAATGGAGGTTGACTTTGAAAGTCTATCCAGAGCAGAATTGTCTGCATCCATTTGAGTGGCTTTTATCTGCCATTCTTTGCCAAACAGGTTTTCACCTGTACAGGGAAGATTTCCTAAGCCATCCTGGACCCAAGGTTTTAGATCAGAAGCCTGGAGCCAAGCAATTCTGCGAGTAGCTATGGCAATGGCCGAAGCTCTGCTGGCACCTTCAAAGGAGTCGAAAGCTGCACGGTTGGAAAACTTTGAAATGTCTTGAGTATGCTTAAGCCAAATAAGGAATTCTTCCCTTTTATCCTCTGGAAGAAAAGGGAGGAAAGTGTGCAGTTTATTTATTTATTTATTTATTTATTTTATTTAACACTTATTTATATACCGCATCTTCCAGCGATCAGTTGCGGTGTACAATTAACAACAATTAACAATGCAGAGCTTGTTTTACATAGAACAATTATAACTTTTTACATAGAACATCTTAACTTGTACAACAAAGGGTTTAAAAGACTAAGCAGAATAATTCAGTAAATCAACTAACACAGTTTGTGTTACAATTTAAACAGAAGTACTGTCCCTAAAACAGTTGTAACTATATACAAGTGGGGTATCAATGCATAGGAATGGAATGATTATTCATTTAAGTTTGTACGTATTGATTGTAGTAGGGAGTATAATCTTGATTTTGGGCAGGTTCATGTTTAGCCTTTATCTAAGTTGAGTGGAGGGTTTTCTATGGTATTATAGTGTTTAGTGAATAGATAGGTTTTCAATTTTTTTCTGAATTCTATTATCTCTGTTAGTGATCGTAAGTCCTCTGGTAAAGAGTTCCAGACTGTTGGGGCTATGTGGGAAAAGGCTCTATTATTTGTTAATTTGTGAGTTCGTATATATTCTTTTGGCATCTTAAGTTTATTTGATTGTCCTTTTCTATGAGTGGGCTTAGGTGGTTCTTTGCTTATTAGGTTACAGAGTGTCTTCGGGGCCATGTCATTTAGGGCTTTGAATGTAGTTATTATTGTTTTGTATGTTATCCTGCTTTGTATTGGTAACCAGTGAAGGGATGCTAGTATCGGTGTAATGTGTTGGAGTGAATTTATCTTTAATATAATTCTAGCTGTGGCATTTTGCGCAAGTTGGATCCTTTTGATGTTTTGTTTTGAAATGCCTATAAGTATTAAGTTGGCGAAGTCGAAGTGTGGAGTTATGGTAGCCTGTATTATATTGATAAAATCTTGTATAAATACAAGGGGGCGTAATTGCTTGAGGATTTTAAGTTTGAAGTAGATTTTCTTTAAGGTATTTCTAATGTGCGTTTCCATAGTAAGGTGTGTATCTAAAATGACACCTAGACACCAGTTTATCTGCAACTTCTTTCAGAAACATACCCATATAGAGACTATAGGAGTTGATTCTGGCAATGAGCATACTGGCTTGGAAGATTTTCCTACCAAAAGCATCCAAGGTCCTGCATTCTCTTCCTGGAGGGGCAGAGGAGTGTCTTTTTGCACTCTTTATCCTTTTCATAGCTGACTGCACCACAATAGAATGGTGAGGAAGCTGTGTTTTATGAAAACCAGGACAAGGAGGGACACGGTACATAGTGTCCAATCTACGAGAATGAGGAGAGATAGTGAGAGGAGTCTCCCATAAGTCAATCATGTGTTCATAAAGAATCTCATGAATTGGCAAGGTGACTGCCTCCTTAGGAGCCTTAGAATAACCTAAAATATCCAATTTTTTAGCTCTAGGCTCTGATTCAGAGGTTACTGAAATAGAAAGTCCTTTAGCCACTTCTCTTATGAAGTCTTGAAAGGACAAGTCCTCTGGAGGAGACATTCTTCTTTTTGGAGAAGAAGGCTCTTCAGGAAGGGCTATGGATACTTCAGCAGACTCCTCCGATGTATCAGAATCTTCAGAGGAATCAAAGTATCGCCTGTCAGGGTGCTCTTCTAAAGCTCGATATGCGTATCGACATCGGGCGTCATCGGTACCGGTTCGGTACCGATGGGCATCCCTGGACAGGGAACCGCTGCAGTCGGCATCCTGGTCGATGTCGATGCAGTCGGTACCAGTACCGACACTGGTGCCGGTACCGTAGCCGATACCGACAACGGGGTTTGTTGTGGTATCAGCGGCGTCGCAGCTTGAATGAAGGCCGTGATAGCCTGCTGCATGGATAGAACGTTCTGATCCATCGACGCCATGAATGCCTGGAAGTCGGTACCGGAAGGTTGCACCGGTACCCCAGAGCATTCTAACAGGTGATCGGTCGAGGCCGTGCCATCGATGTCAACCTGTAACCCCATAGGAGGAGCTTTGGAAGCCGGAGCTTCCCGCCGGGGTTCCCACCCGGAGGCATCTCGATGCTTGGAAGGAGATCTACCCTTCGAGGACCGGCTGGATTTATGTTTGGTTACCTGCTATCCATGGGAGGAAGAAGAAGCCCTGGAAGACGTCGATGCCACTGAAGCTGCATCAGAGGGAAACAGCACATGGAGCTTGGCTGCTCGGTTCTGTAAACCTCATTTAGACATCAAAGAGCAGGAGGAACAATCCGAAATGGAGTGTTCAGGACCCAAACATTTAAGACACCATTCATGGGTGTCGGTAACAGAAATAGTACCGCTGCACTTAGTGCATTTTTTAAACCCGGAGGCTGGTTTTTCCATGAGGAAAATTTCTTTGTGGAGCCTAAGGCCCAAAAGAAGAAAAACACACTAAGTGAGGGAAAAGTATGTTCTTTTTTTTTAAGAAAAGAAAGAAAAAACCGGCGGTACTGGTCCGAGTCGGGGGAGGCAGACGCGCAACCAAAGAAATAAAATAAAACAAAGAACTTCTTCAGCGGTGACAGGAACACGACCTGCTGGCTCCGCGGCAAAGAAGAACTGAGGAGAGGAGGTTAGGAAAGGCGGGAAGGCAGCGCGCAGGCGCTGTGGGATGCTCCCAAAAGCTTTCCTTTTTGGGAAGCTGGGGAGCGTTCCCGCGCAGGCTCCGTCGGTACCGACGTACCCATATGTGAAGACTCATTCCTGTTTGTTCCTGGAGATAGAGTAGTCTGCTCTTTTGTGATCCTGAAGAAAAGGAGTCAAAAACAGCAAATTGTTTGTGACCTCTTCAAGAGATAGTCCCATATAGAAAATATATGAGAGAATTCTTGTTGAAAACATGGATGCCTGGAAGCTTTTATGTCCAAAGGCATCTAAAGTCCTAGACTCACGACCTGGCGGATAAGAAGAGTGCCTTTTAGCACTTTTCACACACCTCATTGCTGATTCCACAACAAGAGAATGATGTGGGAGTTGAGTCTTTTGAAAACCTGGAGAAGGGGGCACCTTGTACAGAGAGTCAGTGACCCTTGAAGGTGGGGATACCTTTAAAGGAGTTTCCCACATTCTAAGTAAAAGATCCTGTAAGGTTTGATGCAAAGGGAGCATGATAACCTCCTTTGGATTATCAGGGATACACAGAAACTCTGAATCCCCTGGTGCAGGATCTTGATCAGGTATAGAAATGGCAAGTAACCTTGCCATATCAAGCAGGAATGCTTGAAAAGAAATTTCCCCAGAAGGGGATCCTCTGTCATGAGGAGTGAAGGTTAGATCTGTTGAAGATCTAGTCTTAGCACTAATGGATTGATCCATTGGAGTACCAGACCCAAAAAGGTGGAGCATCGGGTTGTCCTGAAAGGATAGTCGGCGGTACTGCTCGAGGTCGGTACCGCGACGAATCGGTGGAAAACTATCCATGCCAGGGATGGACTCCAAACTCGGTACCGAAGGAAGCAAGCTTGTGGAAGTAAGCATGGAAGGCACTGGTACCGATACGAAGGTAGAAAACGGTACCAGCAGTGGTATCGCAGCCGGTACCGACACCGGAAAATCAGTTTGAGGTGACTCTAACGGTACCGAAGGTACCGAAAGCGGTAGACTTTGATCTCCGGAACAATGTCTTCGGCACCGTCCGAGGTCGATACCGAGACGAGTCGGTACCCAATCGTCCAGGCTAGAGATCGATTCTAGATTCGGCATCGAAAGCAGCGAATCTATCGAAACGGACCTGGAGGGTACCGACATGGATGACAGAATCAGTACCGGGATCGATACTGATGCTGGAAGATCGGTCTGTAGCGGCTCTAGTGGCACCGAAGATACCGAGCGCGCTATACTGCGATCATCGGTGTGGAGTGTTTCATCCAACACTGTTGCCGATGCCGGGGTACTGGCACCGCTCCCAGCGGATACCACCACCGAGCATGGCTCAGGTAAGTTCGCAGAGGTAAAAACCCCGGAAACAACCTGAAACCCCATTGGTGCTTTGGAGGCCGAAGACTCCCGCCGGGGTTTTAAAGCCAAATTGTCCTCGGGGGCAAGGCCAGAGCCATCTCGATGTTGAACATGAGATCTACCACCCGAGGACTGGCTAGTCTTTACAGACTTTTGTTGGGTTACCTGATCCTGTGAAAAAGAAGTTGTAGCTGGTACCCTCAGGTCTGACGGGAACCTCGTATCGAGTTGAGCTCGATGCTGAAAACTTCTTCTGGAAAAACTACTGCAGGAGGGGCACTCCAGCGGATAGTGGTCAGGACCCAAACATGGAAGGCACCAGTTATGGGTGTCTAAGACTAACTTAGTACCGCCACAGTTGAAACATGTTTTAGGGATATTGGCTGGCGTTTCCATGAAGGAAGAGGAGAGGCCTAGTAGGCCGAAAACCGTCAGGCACTAAACAGGGAAAAATTCCCTACCAAAGAAAATAATTTTTTAGGAGAAAGAAAAAGAAAACACTGGCGGTACCGGTGCGTCGAGGGAAGGCAGACGCGACCACAAGAAAAAACAAAAAGAAAAAGAAGAATTTTCTGCAGTGACAGGAGTACGTCCTGCCGGCTCCACGGAAAAATGAAAACTGAGGTGAGGCAGTTGGGAAAGGCGGGAAGGCAGCACACAGGCGTGGTGGGATGCTCCCAAAAGCGTTCTAATTAGACGCTGGGGAGCGTTCCCGCGCAGACTCCGTCGGTACCGACATACCCATATGTGAAGACTCATTCCTGCTTGTTCCTGGAGATGCGTAGCTACTCACCTGTAACAGGTGTTCTCCAGGGACAGCAGGAATCAGTCCTCACTTATGGGTGACGTCGGCACTGACGGAGCCCACAAAGAGCAATTCCCCAGCTTTCAAAGAAAACCTTTGGAATGGCTGCCACGCATGTATGGTCCTCTTCCCACTCAAAGGTGCCATCTTGCTCAGTCAGGTCCCCTAGCTAGAGCCCTACTAAGCAGATGGCAAGAGAAGGACAAAATAGCAACTCTTCAGGGGAGATGGGAGGGTAGTGAGGACCGATTCCTGCTGCCCCTGGAGAACACCTGTTACAGGTGAGTAACTAAGATTTCTCCAGGAACAAGCAGGAAGTCAGTCCTCACTTATGGGACTCCCCAGCTACAGGCTACCAAGCCTGTAACCCAAAAGCACCTCTGCGAGGCTGTGAGCAGAAGTCAATGCCCGAAGGAGCCCGAGTGTTTGGGTCCCCGGGGCGAAGCTCTCGGTAGCCATCGAAGAAGGGTCAGAGGGCAGGAGTTGCTTATACCCCGAACAGATTACGAAGTAGAGCCTGGCCGAAGGCATTGTCCCAGCAGGACTCCCTCTTCAGGCAATAGTACAAAGCGAACAGTGTTCGCTGAAGATCAGGTCGCAGCCCGGCAGATGTCCGTTAGAGGCACTGAGACCAGAGAAGTCACCAAAGCCGCTTTGGCCCTGACGCCATGCACGGTGACTCGTCGATCCAGTGGGGCGCCCGCCTTTGCGTGGGGAAAGGCGATGCAGTCCGCCACCCAAACGGATATGGTGCATTTAGTGACTGCGTTCCCCAGACGACTGGCATCATAGGTGACAAACAGCCTGCTGGACTTGCGATGAGCTTGGGTACGCTGCAGGTAGAAGGCGAGAGCCCTCTTGCAGTCGAGTGTATGCAATAGCACCGATGCCCAGTCGGCATACGGTCTCGGGAAGAATGTCGGTAGGACTATCTCCTGGTTGAGATGAAAGTCCAAGACCACCTTCGGTAGGAACTTGGGGTGGGTGCGGAGGACCACCATGTTCCCATAAAACCTGGTGTATGGAGCCTCAGCAATGAGGGCCTGGAGTTCGCTGACTCAGCAAGATGAAGTCAAAGCCACCAGGAAGATCACCTTCCAGGAGAGGTGCTGAAGCGAGCACATCATCATCGGCTCGAAGAGTGGTCGCATGAGCTGCATAAGCACCACGTTGAGGTCCCACTCCGCCTGATGGGAGGCTTAGAGAACAAGAGGCCCCGCATGAAGCGGGAGACCAAGGGCTGCCCCGAGAGGGGTTTCCCCTCGACGTGGAGGTGGTTCGCCAAAATGGCGCTCAGGTGTACCCTGACCGAATTGGACTTCAGCCCTGCCTTCGAGAGATGGAGGAGATACTGAAGAAACCACCAAGTTGAACAGGAGAACGGGTCGATCCGGAGCTCAGAGCACCAGACTGAGAAGCGGCACCATTTAAAGGTGTCCGCCCATCTCGGCGCGTTTTTCCTTGACGTGAGGAGAACTTCCTCGACTTGAGGAGAACCTCCTCGACCTCCTCCGGAAGGCGCCGAGATGCTAGAGCAACCTGATCAGCCACCAGGCTGTGAGGGAGAGGGAGGCCAGGTTCGGGTGGAGAACCCAACCCTTCTCCTGATTAGCAGGCCCAGGGTACAGCACAGGGGGACCAGAGGCTCAGGCGAGAGCCGGAGCAACAGCGGGAACCAAGGCTGCCAAAGGCCACGAGGGGGCCACTAGAATCAGTGAAGTCCGGTGCTGCCGAATCTTGTGGAGGGTCCTCGCAATGAGAGGAGTGGGAGGGAACGCATACAGAAGGCTGGAGGTCCAGGTCAAGAGAAACGCATCCGGGGCTACCCTGCTCGGGTGTGAAACCGGGCTGCAGAAGCAGGGAAGCTGCGCGTTCACCAGGCTGGCGAACAGATCCATGGATGGGGGTCTCCCACTGAGGAACAAGAGGTCGGCGACCTCCGGGTCCAGACGCCCTCGTGGGGTGGAGGATCCTGCTGAGTTTGTCCACGAGGACATTCTCCTGGCCTGGGAGGTAGACCGCTCGTAGGGTCAGCCCCCGGCGAGAAGCAAAGGAGCAAAGGAGGATCGAGTCTCGGCAGAGGGGACAAGAACCCGTTCCCCCCTCCTTGTTTATGTAGATCATGGCCACCCTGTTGTCAGTCTGCACGAGCACTGACTTTCTCCGCAGATAGCCTTTGAAGGCCCTCAGGACCAATTGGGCTGCCCGAACCCCTGACCTCAAAGGTGCTGCAGTACCTTCTCAACCGCCTGTTGGGCAAGGAGGTTGGACAGTTCCCACTGCAAGAAGGTCTGGTGTGCGAGGAGCCAAGAAGGCTCTGCTGGGGAGAAGGGAGGAGGGTGCCTGTCCAGGCGGAGACAGTGTCCATCTTGGATCACCCAGAGTACCCAAGTGTCCAACGTGATTGACGCCCACTGAGGGGCGAACAGGGACAGGCGTCCCCCCACCGGCAGAACTGCCGAGGGGTGAGAGGCTATGCCGTCAATGTCAAAACCCCTGTGTTAGCTGGGGCGGCGCCAGTGGTAGTGTGCACCTCCCTTCCCCTGCGTGCTGGGAGCCGGTGCAGAGGTGGGTAGGAAAGGCGGGTAACCCTGATAGGGGAGCCCCTTCATTTGGAAGGACAGCTTCTGGGTTTGCTGATTCTTCCTAAGGAAGGAGGAGGTTTTGCGCAAGAGACGAGTTTGAATCACAAACTCTGTTTCTATCTCAGCGGCCTTATCCTCCATAGGTTTACCAAATAGTTGCTCGCCAAGGCAAGGGAAGTCCAGGAGCTTCTCTTGGACCCACTGCTCCAGATCCAAGAACTGGAGCCATGCTTGGCGTCAGGCCCTGAATCCAGCTGCTGCCACCCGGGCAGAGGACTCAAACCCGTCATATGCGGCGCGAGAGAGGTACTTCGAACACTCTGCGATGGATTTCAGGAGTGTTTGGAATCTTAGAAGGGGTTCACCCCCGAGGCCCACGGCGAACCCGCTGAGCTCCTTGGTGAGGTCATGCAGGAACATGCCCATATACAGTTGGTATGCCTGAATACGACAAGCGAGCATGAAACCTTGATAGGCCTTGCACCCCAGGGCGTCGAGGGCTCTCGACTCCTTGCCTGGGGGGACCGAAGAGTGAGACTTGTGATAAGGAAGCTTATCATAGCTCAGGAAGGGGCTATAGAAAAGGTGAAGTGTCTCTGAACAAGCAACCTGTCAGTGCTGGTAGAAATGAGAAAACAGAATTTTGCCATAAAAGACTACCAGTCCCAGAATGCACCAGGTTTCCAACAGCCATGAGAGGAGCTGAAGTGAGAAAACGTGTGTTCAATCAAAAGGGCTATGAGGTAATCCCCAAGCACTCATTGTAAAGGGCAGGGCTTGATTCAGCACAGCTGCGCTGTGCTAGGATGGAACACTCATCTCAAAGGGCAAGGCCTGATTCAGCACAGCTGCGCTGTGCTAAGGTGGAGCACTCATCAAGGCAGAATAAAGATAGAGTCTATTCTACAGAGAATCATCCAGAGCTGGGATGTCATGATCATTGGTATCTTGATCATCCACGGGATCCTGATCTTCATTCTCATCAGAAGCAGAGGTCAGAACGGACGGACAGAGAGAGCAAGAAGCCCTTTAAAAGAAGGAAGAGAAAAGCCTCTGGGAAGTCTACAGGAGTCCAGCACAGTACGTATACTGGGAGACAGACAAGAGGCCAGCATACACCATTGGACTGGGGGAGACCAGAGGAGTGGTATTGCAGAGGCAGGAATCTCCAGACGGCACCTGTGAGGGAAACAGCTGCACGTGGAAGGGACCCTAAGACCCATGCCAGAAGGTATGTGAAGAGAGATCCAGTGTGCAGGGATCTAGATTGGAAGGCTGGACACAGAAACTGGACTACATATTGGTCAGGCTATTTAAAGGGGAACTCTAACAGCAATGGAAGCTCAGGTATGAACACTGATCTATGCCCTAGCTATAACTTTGAAAGGAAGCAGGGAAATGATTATTCTCCTGGTAGTGCTCCATTGAGAAATTCCTTTGTGCCAAGTCAAGATATTGAACCTATGATTATTGAAGAAAGGGGAGAGGTCTTAGAACCAGAATGTGAATATATGGACTGCTCTCTGTCCAAACTCAAATGGTAGTTTTCTGTTACAAAGTGCAACAACCATCACAAAGAAATACCAACTTGTTCTTTAATCTACTCAGAAAACCTTCTGAGTAAGATTTTGAGCTACACAGTGAAAGCAAGCCAGCTAAGGGGTTTCAGCTGGGTGATTGCTAGCAATTGAGCTTACCTAATTGCTTGTGTGCTCTGAAGGGAATCACTTCTGAATTTATATGTAAATATATAAGAAGTTAACCTGAAGAAAAGAACAGTTTCCCTACTTTGTGGGTTTATTTGGTTGCTTACTGCATTGCTAAGACATTATTTGCTAAAGCCTACAAGAAAGACCAGTTTGTTGCCAACCAGGTCTTTAATCCTTTGCTTTAATTACCTGACAAGTTCAGATGTTGTTTTTTTCCTGATTTTGTTTTCCTAACTTTAAAACTGCAAGCAAGTATCCTGAGTTCTGTGCTACCAAGCATTATCTGTGTTGGGAGAACCCCCTCATAAATAAAAATCGTATTTGCTTTACCCTTGAGCAAGTATAATTAATTGGTCACGGCTGTGTCTGGAATGAATGGACTACATTACCCACAAATCCTTGCAAATCATATAGAGGTATGCTTTTGCCAAGACTGTGAACATTCTCACCCAGGCGGCCGTCTGACAGACTTCGGGCTTTTTTGCTTCCGCATCACCGATTCCATAACCATGGAAGTGTGCGGAAGCTGAGTCTTTTGGAACCCCGGGCCATGCCGGACCCTATACATGGCATCAAGGCGCTTTCTCACAATGGGGACCAAAGCAGGTGTCTCCCACATGCGGAGGAGCAGCCTTGACAATATGGGAGGGACCGCAATAGTAGGAGACTCCCGAGACGGGGACTCATACTGTAGAATATTGAGCTCCTCAGCTCGCGGCTCCTCTTCAATCTGCGTAGCTAGGCTGAGGGCCCGTGCCATGTCCCACATGAACGCCAGGAATGATGTGTCCTCGGGCGGCGAACGCCTCTGATAGGCGAGTTGGGATGGGTCCGACAGGAGGTCCCTGTGGGCACGGGTCTCCGGGAAAGTATCCCCGTCTGACTCCCAACCTGAGAGGTCCACTGAGAAGTCTGACTTGGGTAGGTCGCCCCGTCCAGAGGCCAAGATCCGCTTGGAGTCAGAGGCCTTGGAGGATTGCACTCCCGAGGACCGGGAAGGCGAACGAGACCAGTGCCGAGGACCCTCACGAGGCCCATGGCTCTCGGGGGTTTCCTGGGCGGGTTTTTGTGTCCCTCTTGAGGGAACCTCAGTCTCGAAGCACGGGCTAACCATGCTGGGCATGAGCGCCTGCTGGGCAACTAAGACAGCAGAAACGCTGCGCTCTAGTGCCAGCATTCTGGACTCCCACGCGGGCAGGGGACCCTGCGACGCCGACACTGGGGTTACTGAATCTGGTGTGGAGGCCTCGGTATTTGTACGAGGTACCTTTTGAGGCTACTCCTTGTCCGACTCTCGGGAATACCATGGGGGGCTGAGCGACTGAGCACGGGAGCGCTCGTGTTTGCCCAGAGTCCCCAACAGTGACTTAGAGGCCTTCTTCTTACGCCGCTCCACTTCAGAGGACCCCTGGTCAGAGTGCCGCCAAGAGCAAGGAGCTGAAGTGGGGGTTCCCACTAGCAGAGGGATGAATGAGGGTGCCGCCGAGGATTCCGGAGCTACCTTCCGGAAAAGGTCATCGGACTTCTGCTTACGACTGAGCAGGGCCTTGGAGGACATTTTCTTGCAAAGAGAGCAGAGCTCTGGGTCACGGTTGGCCCCAAGACACCGAAGACAACAGTCATGGGTGTCCATAAGCAACATGTTTTTGGAGCATCTGTCGCATTTTTTTAAAACCGGTGGCCATTGGGGCATAAAGGGCTCCCGCTAGGTCGTAGACCTTTGCGGCCAACGGTTGGGGGAAAAAAGGGTGCGAAGCCCGCAAAAGAGAAAAAAACGTTTACAGAAAGGATATCCCCTCGCTCGAGGGAAAAAGGAGAGCAGGAGAGGATGGACAAGGACCGGTGCTACCGGAAAGCGTAGTTACTCACCTGTAACAGGTGATCTCCGGGAACAGCAGGAATTTAGTCTTCGCATATGGGTATCATCGGTACCGACGGAGCCTGTGCAGGAACGCTCCCCAGCATCCAATAGGAAAGCTTTTGGGAGCATCCCACAGTGCATACGTGCTGCCTTCCTGCCTCTGTACCTCTCTCACTTCAGTTGAATTTATAGCTGAGACCAAAGGAGAGAAGTAGAGAAAGAGAGAGATAGAGACAAACTCCTAGGGGAGGTGGGTGGGTTCTGAAGACTAAATTCCTGCTGTTCCCGGAGATCACCTGTTACAGGTGAGTAACTACGCTATCTCCAGGAATAAGCAGGAATGTAGTCTTCACATATGGGGACTCCCCAGCTTAAAGATGCCAAGGGGTGACCCCAGCTAGCTGCGAACCCAAGTGAGATGGGTCATGCTTCCTCCCATGGATCTTAGGCATCCAAACTGTGGATGGTGGGTAGGAGTTGTATTAAGAATGGAAGAGATGTTGTAGAACAGCCTGGCCAAACGAGGCATCCCGACGGGAGTACTTGTCTAAGCAATAGTGGGCTGTGAAGGTATGTATTGAAGTACAAGTGGCTGCTTTGCAGATGTCATCAATAAAGACAGAACGAAGGTTAGCCATTGAGGCTGCCATTGCTCTCACACTGTGAGCCGTGACATGGCCTTCGAGAGAAAGTCCCTTACTCTGATATGTATAGGATATGCAATCTGCAATTCAATTTGACAGAGTTCTTTTAGAAACTGGAAGTCCCAAATGACTAGAGTCAAAAGTCACAAAAAGCTGAGAAGATTTTCTATGTGGCTTAGTTCTTTGGAGATAAAAAGCCAAGGCTCTTTTACAATCCAATGTGTGAAGATTCCTTCCCGCACTGGAGGCATGAGGCCTAGGGAAGAATATAGGAAGATAAACCGACTGGTTTAAATGAAAAGGCGAAACCACCTTTGGCAGAAAGTGAGGATGAGTCCTGAGGACTACTTTATCATGGTGAAATCTTGTATAAGGAGGGTCAGCTACTAATGTCTGTAGTTCACTAATGCGTCTTGCAGAAGCGATGGCAATTAGGAAAATAACTTTCCATAAAAGAAACTTTAGGTCTGAAGTGGCTAAAGGTTCAAAGGGCGGTTTCATAAGCTGACCAAGAACAAGATTTAGATCCCATGCCACCGGTGGTGGTTTAATGGGAGGTTTTGTTAAAAGTAGGCCTTTCATAAATCTTGATATAAGTGGATGAGAGGAAATAGGCTGTCCATCGAAAGGTTTATGAAAAGCAGAAATAGCACTAAGATGGACCCTAACTGAATTGGTCTTCAGACCAGAAGTTGATAATTGTAGAAGATACTCTAGTAGCAACTCTACAGGTACTAAAAGGGGGTTAAGTCCCTTTTGTGAACAGCAAATAGAGAACCTTTTCCACTTGAAAGCATAGGAACGTCTTGTGGAGGATTTTCTGGAAGCCAGGAGATATCCTTTACTTGTTGAGAAAGGTTAACATCCTGGAATTCTAGGCTTTCAGTAACCAGGCCCTGAGATGTAGGGACTGGGGATTGGGACGCAGTAAAGATCTGTCTTCCTGCGACAGAAGATTTGGAGCACTCCCCAACTCCAGAGAAGTGGATTGAGAGAGAAGCAGAAGAAGAGGATACCATGTTTGCCGTGGTCAACGTGGAGCTATGAGAATCATACGGCCTCTGTCTCTCTGAAGTTTGAATAAAGTCTTGGGAATGAGGGGAATGGGTGGGAAGGCATAGAGGAAGTTCTGTCCCCAGTGGAGTAGGAAAGCATCTCTTGCCTGACAGCCGGAATTCTGGAACAGAATCGGGGAAGTTTGGCATTCGGTGGACTTGCAAAGAGGTCTATATCTGGTGTTCCCCAGATTCAAAACACTCGAGAAAGCTGGTATGAGTGGAGGGACAACTTGTGTGGCAGCAGTATTCGACTGAGTTTGTCTGTCCACAAATTCCGAATGCCCGGAAGGTATACTGCAAACAGGTGAATTTGTAACTCTCTGGTGAGGGCCCATATTCACAAAGCTTTGTTGTATAGCGAAAGAGAGCCTGTTCCGCCTTGCTTGTTCACATCGAACATAGCCATCTGATTGTCGGTTTGGACCAGCACTGTTTTGTTGCTGAGATGGCCCTGAAAGACTTGAATAGCATTGAAAATGGCTCTCAGCTCTATGAGATTTATGTGAAGGGAAACCTCCTGTGAGGTCCAAAGACCCTGAGTGGAGAGATCGTGCAAGTGGGCACCCCAAACCATCTTGGACGCATCTGTCATCAGAGTGGTTTGGCATAGAGGCTGCTGGAAAGGAGAGCCTACAAGGAGGTTTTCCAGGGATTGCCACCATTGCAGGGACGAAATCAGATGTGTGGTAGTTCTGATTTTGTCTGTTAGTCGACCCGAGGCTTGTGACCACTGAGAGGGAAGGGTCCACTGGGCTGCTCGCATGTGGAGGCGAGCATAGGGA
This sequence comes from Ichthyophis bannanicus, assembly GCA_033557465.1. Taxonomy (NCBI): domain Eukaryota; kingdom Metazoa; phylum Chordata; class Amphibia; order Gymnophiona; family Ichthyophiidae; genus Ichthyophis; species Ichthyophis bannanicus. The sequence continues at coordinate 555,863,160 of CM066034.1, read as the reverse complement.
ACCACATGGACAGTGGATGCCATGTGTCCCAGTAGTTGAAGCATCTCCTGAGCAGTAAGGAATACCTTCATAGATGCTTGAGATGCTTGAGATGCCAGTTGTATTATAGGTAGACAGCGTGGCTGGGGCAGGAAAGCCCTTGACTGCCGTGTGTCTAGGCGAGCCCCTATGAATTCTAGAGATTGAGAGGGGGTGAGATGAGATTTTGGGAGGTTTATGACCAGCCCCAAGTATTGAAGAATTCTTATTGCTCGAGAGAGAGCGAAGTTGGCCTCTGGAGCTGTCGATGCTCGAATGAGCCAATCGTCTAAGTAAGGGAAGACGAATATTCCCAGAGTCCTCATAAATGCTGCTACCACTGCCATGCATTTTGTGAAGACTCTTGGAGCAGAGGCTAGTCCGAAGGGAAGAACTCTGTAATGGAAGTGTCTTCCTTGGACCAGGAATCGAAGGAACTTCCTGTGATCTGAGTGGATGAGAATATGCGTATACGCATCCCTTAGATCTAGAGAACACTGCCAGTCCTGACTTTGGAGGTATGGTAAAAGTGTTTCGAGGGAGATCATTTTGAACTTTTCTTGGAACAAATATTTGTTTAATTCTCTGAGGTCTAATATAGGTCTGTGTCCCCCTGTCTTCTTTGGAATAAGAAAGTAGGGGGAGTAAAACCCTGTCCCTTGTTGGGGAATGGGTACTTCTTCGATTGCTCCTTGAGCTAGAAGTGATGTGACCTCCTGCCACAAGAGGTCGGTGGCAGGGCCCTAAGAACTGAACTGTTATATTATTGTAGGTGGGGGCAAGTTGAGAAAATGAAGCTTGTACCCCAGTTGTACAATGGACAGAGTCCAATTTTCTGATGTTATTTGTTGCCATCTTTTGACAAAAAAGCATAGTCTTCCTGGAATGGTCAAGAGTTCTGGACCTTTTAGGTGCAGAATGACTAAGTTCTCTAGAAAGAAGTCAAAGACCCTGAGGGGGCTGGGTCTGTTGAGCCAGTTGAGGTTTTTGAGCTTGCGGCTTTCTTTGCTGTCTGTTCTGTTGTTGCCCCTTCTGGGGAACATGGAGCGGACAGTGAGTTTGATGGGTGTAAGATTGGTAAGGCTTCGTTTTCTTACTGAAAAAGGGTTTTTTTTATATTTTCTTCTTTGCTGGATTGGCTGTAGACTTTGACAATCTGTTTAAAGTAGTATTGTCAGATTCAAGCTGATTAGCCTTGTCCTGCCAGTCCTTGCTAAAGAGATTTTCTCTTGTACAAGGAATGTTTCCCAGCTTTTCTTGCACCCACTGTTCTAAGTCTGATGCTTGAAGCGAAATCTCAAATCTACCTTTCTACACCTGTTATCACTCCTGAAATCCAGGATAAGATCACGGTCTTGCTCTCTGACATTGTTACTTGGATGTCCCACCGCCGCTTAAAACTGAACATGGCCAAGACTGAACTCCTTATCTTTCCCACGAATGCCTCCCCTCCTCTTTCCCCTTTCTCACTCTTTGTGGATAACTCTGTAATCCTTCCTGTCTCTTCAGCACGTAATCTTGGTGTTATCTTTGACTCCTCTCTCTCTTTCTCTTCACATATCCAACTTATTGCTAAAACATGCCGTTTCTTTCTATACAATATCTGCAAAATTCGCCCCTTACTTTCTGTTAACACTACTAAAATGACTGTCCACTCCTTAATCACCTCCCGCCTTGATTACTGTAACCTTCTTCTTGCCAGCCTCCCTGCAAACCACCTCTTTCCCCTTCAGTCTATTCAACTTTCTGCTGTTCGACTGATTTTCCACCAGTCTCATTTTTCCCACATCACTCCTCTCCTCATGTCGCTTCACTGGCTCCCCATCAGTCTCCTTATCCAATTCAAACTTTTCCTGCTAACCTATAAATGTATTCACTCTTCTGCTCCCCAGTACCTTTCGTCTCTTATCTCTCCTTACACCCCCTCTCGGTTACTTCGCTCTTCGTTTATCTATGCCTTTCACTCGTACTGCCAATTCTAGACTTCGCTCCTTTCAACTGGCTGCACCCTTCGCCTGAAATAGTCTACCTGTCTCTGTGCGCCAAGCGTCCTCTCTGGCCATCTTCAAATCCAGATTGAAATCCCACCTCTCCACTATTGCTTTTCGTTCCTGATTCGCCCTATCTTGATCTCTCCAACAACATTTGTATACTTTGTCTTGTTGAATTGTTATTTGTATTATGTAATTTATTTTGTATTTTGTCTTGACTAGATTGTGAGCTCTGATGAGCAGGGACTGTCTCTCTTATATGTTTGCACAGCGCTTCGTATGTTGCAGCGCTATATAAATGCTTAATAATAATAATAATGATAATAATAAAGCAATCACAGGTAGCACAGTTCATGAATTTGGAGACATTCTGGGCATGCTTGACCGGAATACGGTAGTCTGCTCTTTTTTCCTCCGAAACACAATGATTAAGGAGCTCTAAGTCTTTTGTGACTTCTTCCAGGAACATTCCCATATAAAGAATGTAGGAAATGATCCTGGCTCCTAGCATGGAGGATTGAAAGCATCGACAGCCACAGGCATCGAGAGTCCTGGATTCACGGCCTGGAGGATTAGAAGAATGTGTTTTAGCACTCTTGATCCTTCGCATGGCCAATTCCACTACCATTGAATGGTGTGGTAACTGAGTTTTTTGGAAATCAGGACAACTTGGTACTCGGTACATAGTGTCAAGGCGTCGGGAATGTGAAGATATTGTTAAAGGAGTTTCCCACATTCTCAACATTAGATCATGTAAGATCTTGGGAATGGGAAGCATAGCTGCTTCCTTGGGAGCCATAGGGTATTGTAGAATTCTTAATTCTTCTGCACTGGGTTCCTTTTCTGGAATCACAGTGATTGCAAGACCCTTTGCTAAATCACATATGAAATCCTGGAAGGACATCTTCTGGAGGAGACATTCTGCGTTGAGGAGAAGGAATCGAATCTTCTAATAGATTCGCTCTGATACCGGTAGAATCGTCAGTCATCAGAATCGGAAGATTCAAGCACCGGGTGCTCCTGTAATGCATGGTATCGGTACCGCTTGAAGTCGGTACCAAAATGTCTCGGTTCCTGATCCCCGATACCAGAGATCGGCATGGGGGGAAGCAGTCCTGTCGAAGCAGGTACTGTCGGTACCGGTACCGATACATGTTGAACCGTCTGTTGCGGTCTTAGCGGTACCAAAGTCGCTTAGCGGGCCGCTAGACTACGTTTGATAGCGAGGATGCTATGATCCATCGCTCCTGCCGATGCCTGGGTGCTGGTTCCGGTGGAAGCGGCTATGACCCCAGAACATGGCACCAGTAGTTCCGCAGAGGTGGAGGCCTCTGGAACATCCTGGAGCCCCGTTAGTGCTTTGGAGCCCGAAGATTCCCACCGGGGCTGTTTTCCCGGTGAAGTATCCTCGAGGGAAACGCCAGTGGCATCTCAATACTTTGAAGGAGATTTACCCTTCGAGGACCGGCTAGTCTTAGAAGACTTCAATTTGGTTACCTGAGATCCATGAAAGGAAGATGAAGCCCTAGAAGACGCCGATGCAACTGACATCGTGTCTGCGGCAAAAAAGGGTACCGAGTTTTGCAGCTCTATTCTGCAGGCCCCTTTTGGTCATCCTCGTGCAGGAGAGACATTCCGTTGGACAATGTTCAGGAGCCAAACATGTTAGACACCAATCATGGGTGTCGGTGACGGAAATGGTACCGCCACATTTTGAGCATTTTTTTAAACCACTAGCTGGCTTCTCCATGCTTAAGAAAAATGGGCTTAGTGCCCAAAATGGCGCCTAACACCAGAAGCAAGGATAGATCCCTGAAAAAATACAAGTTTGTTTGTTTTTGTTTTTTCTTAAGGAAAGAAGAGAACCGGCGGTACTGGTAGGCGTTAAATGAAAGCAGACGCGACCATAAAAAACAAGAAATAAAGGTAAATTTTCTGCGGTGACAGGGTACCACGTCTTGTCAGCTCCATGGAAAACGAAGAACTGAAGTGAGAGAGGTACAGAGACAGGAAGGCAGCACGCATGCACTGTGGGATGCTCTCAAAAGCTTTCCTATTGGATGCTGGGGAACGTTCCCGCGTGGGCTCCATCTGTACCGACGATACCCATCTGTGAAGACTACATTCCTGCTTGTTCCTGTAGATAAACCACAGTCCAGAGGCCAAAAACGAAACACTTTTTCCAAGGGATGAGGATGTACGTCCAAAGGGAGACTGAGCAAGAAGGCACCTTTGGGCGGGAAGAGGACCACGCATGTGTGGCAGCAATTCCAAAGGCTTTCTTTAAAAGCTGGGAAATTGCTCCGCACGGGCTTTGTCGGTGCCGACGTCACTCATAAGTGAGGATTGACTTCCTGTTTGTTCCTGGAGAACATTTCTTACTCATTTAATTGATCTCAGTATAAGCTGGCAAAGCTCCAGCTACCATTCAGTTTCTAAACAGATACATCTATGTCAATAAAACTATATTCTTGAATTGCCTGGTATTAACATGTTCACTTACTGTTGCACTCACCGGAACCTTGGCAATGGATAACCAGAATGTTTGCCATTTCTGCAAACTTCACACTAGAAGGATTTTTCTTGATCTCTTTCAGAAACTCACCCAGGGCCACCTCACACCTATGGAAGACAATGGTCGTTAACTACAGCTTATACTATACAGACAGGTAGGCCATATGGCTCACACTGTACTCTATATACTAAACAGAATGTAAATAGTTATCACCAAGTGACATGACTTATCACCTACAGGATGCAAAAATGTAGACTAAGAATTTGATTTTCAGTTGTATTAAACTCTTCTGGTGTGTAGTGATAATAACTAGTGCTCCATACAAAATTAATGAGCAAAAAACAGCACATGACCACCTATCTAACCTCTTTCTTTCCAATCTTACCGATACAATGTTAAGCTCTCTTAGTCACACTCAACACTGGTGAACAAACAAATTAGACATTTCTGTCCTATTTCAGAAGTAAAATGCATGTACTGTATACATGTTATAGACCAAGCCTGATAAGAGTAGTTACTCACCTGTAACAGGTGTTCTCCAGGAGCAGCAGGAATCAGTCCTCACATATGGGTGACATTGACGTCGATGGAGCCCTTGCGGAGCATTTCCCCAGCTTTCCAAGAAAGCCTTTGGGAATGCAAGCACGCATGCGCGGTTCCCTTCCCGCCTAAAGGTGCCATCTTGCTCAGTCAAATGACATAGCTAAAAACAGCACACAAAAATGTAAAAATAAACTATGTACAACTGAAACTCCCAGGGGAGGAGGGAGGGTTGTGAGGACTGATTCCTGCTGCTCCTGGAGAACACCTGTTACAGGTGAGTAACTACTTTTTCTCCAGGACCAAGCAGGAAGTCAGTCCTCACATATGGGTGACAACCGAGCTCTGGGCTACCAAGGAGCCCAGGCTGAACAAGAGAACTCCCTCTAGTCCCAGCATCAAAGAAAGGCTTTTCACTGACAGAACCTCCACCGGTAGCCCAACGGAGGGCTGGAGGGCAGGAGTTGCCTAAACCTCAAAAAGATTCCGGAGTACTGCCTGGCCAAAAGCACTGTCCCTATGGGACTCCCTTTCCAGACAGTAATGGGCCGCAAAAGTCTGGCTTGAGGACCAAGTTGCAGCCCTGCAGATGTCCACCAATGGTACAGAGCGGAGGTGAGCCACTGAGGCAGCCATTGCCCTGACACGATGGGCCGTGACCCGACCCTGCAAAGGAAGGTCAGCCGCCCTGTAAGCCCAGGTGATACAGTCAGCTACCCAGGTGGACAAGGTACGCTTGGACACAGCTAACCCCAAATTATTAGGGTCAGAAGATATGAAGAGCTGAGTAGCCCTTCTATGCCTCTGCGTACAATCAAGATAGAAGGATAAGGCCCTCCTACAGTCCAGGGTATGCAGGACTGCTTCAGCCTGGCTTGCATGAGGCCTAGGGAAGAATGTTGGAAGAACCACCTCTTGGTTAAGGTGGAAGGAGGAGACAACTTTTTGGAGGAACTTAGGATGAGCCCTAAGGACTACCCTGTTCCTATAGAAGCGGGTGTAAGGCCTGTCACAGACCAAGGCCTGAAGCTCACTCACTCGCCTGGCCGAGGTTAGGGCTATCAAGAAGAGTGTCTTCCAGGACAGGAAGCGTAGAGGGCAAGTAGCCATCGGCTCAAAAGGTGGGCAAGTCAGTTGCTGCAAGACCACATTCAACTCCCACTCAGGAGCAGGAGGACGGATTGGAGGCTTGAGCAAGAGCAAGCCTCTGAGAAACCGGGACACCAAGGGGTGAATCGAGAGAGAATGTCCTTCCACCAGTGAGTGGTGAGCTGCTAGAGCTGAGAGGTGGACCCAAACAGAATTGGACTTAAGTCCCTGATTTGATAAGTGCAGTAAGTACTGAAGCACTACTGGTACAGTACAGGAGAAAGAATCTTCTGTACGTAGCTAACACCACACAGAAAACCTTTTCCATTTCAGAGCATAGATTTTCCTAGTGGACTGTTTCCTAGAGGCTAGGACAACCTCCTCAACTTCCTGAGGTAGGCCCCAGGGAGCCAAAACTTCCCTTGCAGCCTCCAGGCCATCAAATTGAGAGCTTTGAGATTGGGGTGCAGAAGGGAACCCTGATCCTGAGAGAGAAGGTTGGGTTGCAACCCCAGAGGCAGTGGGGGATCCACTGCCAGCTGAAGCAGAAGTGGAAACCAAGGCTGTCTCGGCCACCTGGGAGCCACCAGCAGGACCGAGGCCTTGTCCTGAAGAATTTTGAAGAGGGTTCGGGCCACCAAGGGCGTGGGAGGAAACACATACAGGAGGCCCGGAGACCAGGGAATCAGAAAAGCATCTGCTGCTATCCGCAGAGGATGCAGTTGCCTGGAGCAGAACTTTGGCAGCTGTTTGTTCAGTGGACTGGCAAAGAGATCTATGGATGGAAGTCCCCATTTCAGGAAAATCTTCTGAACCACCAAAGGATGGAGCTGCCACTCGTGGGGCTGCAGAATCCTGCTCAACCTGTCGGCCAGGTAGTTTTCCTGGCCAGGGAGATACACAGCCTTGAGAAGCATGTTGTGCCTGAGAGCAAACAAGCAAAGGTCCTGTGCTTCCTGACAAAGGAGCCTGGACCCAGTTCCGCCCTGTTTGTTCACATAAAATATGGCTACCTGGTTGTCTGTTTGAACTAGGACAGACTGATGAGCCAGGGTTGGAGAGAAAGTCTTGAGGGCTAACCAAATAGCCCTGAGTTCCAGTAGATTGATTTGCTGTGCGGCTTCCCAGGGAGACCACAGACCCTGGCTGCACTTGCCTAGACAATGAGCTCCCCAGCCCTGCAGGGAGGCATCCATGGTCAACACCACTGTGAACCCAGGAATCTGAAAAGGTACCCCTTGCAGCAGACTGGGTGGGTGCAGCCACCAGCGGAGGGAGTTCAGAAATTGTCTGGACACCCTTATCCTGTCTCTGAGGCTGCCTGAGGCCTGTGACCACTGAGTCCGAAGGTACCACTGTGCAGGCCTCATATGGAGCCTGGCATTGGGGGTCACATGTACTGTCGAAGCCATGTGGCCAAGAAGTCTCAGGCAGAGTCTGGTGGAGACCAGTGACCTGCTGAGAAACTGGTTTGCTAAGTTTATCAGTCTTTGGGCTCTGTCTTCTGGCAAGAACGCCTTTGCCAGCAGAGAGTCCAACCTTGCCCCTATGAACTCCAAGTTCTGGGAGGGGAGCAAAGTGGACTTTGCGAAGTTTATTACAAACCCCAGGCTTTGAAGAAGAGCAATAGTTCTGAGGGTGGCTTGTCTGGCCTCCTGGCACGTCTGACCCCTGATGAGCCAGTCGTCCAGATAGGGGAAGACAAAGATTCCCTGATTTCTCAGGTAGGCCGCCACCACTGCCAGGCATTTGGTAAAGACCCTGGGAGCGGAGGTGAGGCCAAAAGGCAGTACTCTGTACTGATAATGGTTTCCTCCCACAATGAACCTGAGGTACTTTCTGTGGTCTGGATGAATGAGGATGTGAGTGTATGCATCCTTTAGATCTAAGGAGCATAGCCAATCTCCCTGCTGGAGGTAGGGCAGAAGTGTTCCAAGAGTAAGCATGTAGTAATTACACTAACCTGGCAATTGTAGTTCCTTTAGTGACGACAGCTTAGTCCTCCACTTCTGGGTTGTGAACCTCCTCCTGCAGCATGAAGATTGGATATGACAAACTTGTGACATCACGGGATATAGCATACTGGAACCTCTCATCAGCCCCAGTGAACTACTGACAAAGCAGACTCAAAAGAGCAACAAATAAGTAGCTAATTATCAACCATAATGCAATAACTCAATCCTAAAAATTTCTAAAATTACTAACATTGAACCGATAACTAGTCGGCCCAACCAATTCCCTGTCGGGCTAAACGACTTGCGACCGCAGCTGTACTCCAGCTCCTCTGCCACACCAAAGACGGAAGCCAGAGAGCATGGCACAGCCACGAAAGAACGTGACCACTTACCTGACAGTTGCACTGAATTTCAGCGAACGCGCTCCGATAACTGGTACTCTCCAGGGTGGGAAGGAGGACTAAGCTGTCGTCACTAAAGGAACTACAATTACCAGGTTAGTGTAATTACTACTTCCTTAGCGTTCCTCCAGCTTAGTCCTCCACTTCTGGGATGTACCAGAGCAGCACTAACGGGCGGGACTATGCCATCCGGAGTGCAACACTGCCGCCCCGAAACAGGCATCATTTGCCGCCAACACATCCAGGCGGTAGTGTTTACTGAAAGTATGCAGAGAGGACCACGTAGCCGCTCTGCAAATATCCACCGGCGGAACCAAGCTATGCTCCGCCCAGGAAGCCGCCTGCGCTCTAGTGGAATGCGCCCTCAAGCCCACCGGTGCTGGCCGCCCGCGCAAAACATAGGCTGACACAATGGTTTCTTTAATCCATCTGGCGATAGTCACCTTTGCCGCTGCTTCCCCCTTCCGCGGACCTCCGAAGACCATGAAAAGCCTATTCGACTTGCGAAAGGGTTCGGAAACTTTCAAATAATGTTTCAATACTCTTTTGACGTCGAGGCGGCGCAATCCCCGATTTGAAACATTTTCTCAGCCAGCCCCAAGAACCGGCAAAGAGACCGCTTGATTTAAATGAAACGGGGAGGAAACCTTCGGCAAAAATGACGGAACCGTGCGAAGAACCACCTTCTCCTTAGAAAAACACAAAAACGGCTCCCTACAAGAAAGCGCCTGTAACTCCGAAATATGCCGCGCCGAACAAATGGCCACCAAAAAGACCGTCTTCAAAGAGACATCCTTAACTGACGCCTGATTCAAGGGCACAAAGGGCTCCTTGACCAGGGCCCCCAAGACCAGATTAAGATCCCAGGGTGGGACCGAAATCTGACAAACCGGCCGCATCCTGGCCACCACTTTATGAAAACGCACCACATCGACATGCGTTCCAAGAGACACACCTTGAACCTTTCCTCTATAACAGGCTAGGGCCGCTAACTGACCCTTAGAGAACTGGCCGCTAACCCTTTATCAAAACCATCTTGCAGAAATGCTAACAGCACCAGAACAGAGGCCGTAGCCGCACGATACTGCCGTCGCGAACACCAATCCTCAAAAATCCGTCAAACGCGCACATATGCTAACGATGTGGAGCGCTTCCATGCCTGAAGCAAAGTGGAAATAACCTATCTGGAATACCCTTTCTTTCTCAGTCGCGCCCTTTCAAAGGCCAAGCCGTAAGCAAGAATCGATCCACCTGAGGCATCTGAAGCGGACCTTGGATTAACAGCTTCTCGGACACCGGCAACTTCCACGGGACTCCGTCCAGCAACCACATGAGATCGGCATACCAAGGGCATCTCGGCCAGTCCGGAGCCACCAGCAGTACCCGACCCCGATGTGCCTCGATCCGCTGAAGCACTCGACCGATGAGCACCCATGGTGGGAAGACATACAGGAGCCCCGCCGTCGGCCAAGGTTGCATTAACGCGTCGATGCCTTCCGACATTCTCTCTCGCCTTCTGCTGAAGAAACGCGACACCTCTGCGGACTGAAGAGTCGCCATCAGGTCCATGATTGGCGGGCCCCATCTCTGAACCAGCTGCTCAAACACATCCGGATGCAGCTCCCATTCCCTCGCATCCACTTGGACTCTGCTGAGGAAATCAGCCTGCACGTTGTCCTTTCCTGCTATGTGTGCTGCCGAGATTGCCGTCAATCGAGACTCCGCCCAAGAGAACAGATTGTCCGCTTCCTCTTCCATCGCAACACTTCCTGTACCTCCTTGCCGATTGATGTAGGCTACTGTCGCCGTGTTGTCGGACAACACCCGGACCGCCCGTCCCGTCACCTGTGGCTCGAACCGGCTGAGGGCTAACCAGACTGTGCGGAGCTCCAGGCGATTGATCGACCACATGCTCTCTTCTGGAGACCAAACGCCCTGCGCGAAAAGCTCCCCGCAATGGGCCCCCCAGCCCGCCAGACTGGCATCCGTCATCAAAGTGAGCCACTGAGGCGGCTCCAAATGCATACCCAAGGACAGGGACTGGGGCCTCTGCCACCAACGAAGGGCCTGCTTGACCTTGGCCGGGCAAGGAAGGCGTTTGCATAACGAATCCATCTGATGCGACCACCGGCGCAGCAAGGACCTCTGTAAGGGCCGCATATGGAAGCGGGCCCATGGCACCACCTCCAGGGTCACTGCCATTGTCCCCAGCAACCTAAGGTAACTCCATGCCGAAGGCACTGGAATCAAAAGGAACTCCCGTAGTAGACGCTGCAGTGCCTCTATCCTGCGATCCGGCAGGAAGATCGCTCCCCTTTGCGTATCGAAGCGCACTCCGAGGTATTCTAGGCTCCGAGTCTGCACCAGCTGGCTTTTGAGCTGGTTGATCACCCAACCAAGGCTCTGAAGGAACGACACCACCTTGGCCGTTGCCGCCGCGCTCTCGGCTTCAGACTTCACCCTGATCAACCTATCGTCGAGATAAGGGTGAACCAGAACCCCTTCCTTTCGAAGAGCTGCCGCGACCACCACAATGATCTTGGTAAAGGTCCGCGGAGCTGTAGCCAGTCCGAAAGGAAGAGCCTGGAACTGATAATGTCCCCAGGGCAGCGCGAAGCGCAAATATCGTTGATGGGATGCTCTGATCGGGACATGAAGGTAAGCCTCCGTGAGATTGAGGGACGACAGAAATTCCCCCTGCCTCACCACCACGATGACCGACCTGAGCGTTTCCATCCGGAAATGCGGGACGCGGAGAGAACGGTTTACCCCCTTGAGGTCTAGGATAGGCTGGAGGGCACCGTCCTTCTTTGGCACCACGAAATAAATGGAATACTGACCCATGCCATACTCTTCCAACGGCACCGGAACCACGGCTCCTAGCTGCAGAAGCCTGTCGAGCGTCTGTTGAATTGCCCGGGTCTTGACGAGGCCTCTGCAAGGAGACAGCACAAAAAGAGTCCCGAATCGGCCTTGCCAAGTCCAGAGCATATCCGTCGCGAATGATCTCCAACACCCACTGATCCGTCTTTATTTGGGCCTAGACAGAGAGAAACCCCCAAAGGCGCCCCCCTATGGGAAGAACCTCTGCCTGAACCCGCCTCCTTTCATTGTAGTTTTTGGGCGGATCCAGCGGACAACGCGGCGAAACCTCTAGTTGCTCCGCGAAAGCCACGAAACCCCTGTGCTCGTGAAGCAAACCGTCCCCTTTGGAAACCACCCAAACGAGAAGACCGAAATCTCCTGAAATCTCTAAACTGTCCTCTGGAAGCTGGGGAGAATTTTGCTGGTTTAGGTTTGTCCTCCGGCAGCCTCCCGCCTTTGGACTCCCCCAAATCCTTGACCAGCTTGTCAAGATCCTCTCCAAACAATAACTTTCCCTTAAACGGAAGTTTACTCAATCTAGACTTGGACGCCCCATCTACCGCCCACTGCCTGAGCCAGAGAGACCGGCAAGCAGCTACAAGTGAGGCCATGCTATTCGCTCTCGTTGTCCGACCAACGTAATAAAGGGAGCATGGCAGACAGCGTCCATGCTCCCTTTATTACGTTCGTCGGACAACGAGAGCGGTTCGGACCCGTCTCTCGGAACATGCTTCGCGACTCCGGGTCCAGCATTTGGGAGCCCCTATGGTGGACCATCATCTGATGAAGGGTCATGCCTTCTCTACTTTAAAATGGCGTATATTGGATTTTGTTCCGCCTGATCCTCGCCGGGGTGATCGGGAGCATCGGCTCCAGCTATGTGAGCAGCGCTGGATCTATAGGTTAAATTCGGTCACCCCAGCTGGTTTAAACTTGCAAATAGACTGGCATACACTGTTATAATGGTGGTTGTTTTTCATCATCAGTTCTCGGTACAAGACCGTTCCCCCTTGGGGGTTCCCTGTGTGGTGGGATTCCCTGAAAGGGGCTGGTCCAATTTTGATTGGTTGCATGACATTCTTGTTCCTCTGACGTCAGACGCCAGCGATTATATAACGGTTGATAAGTTCCCGTGGCCAGTATGCTGTCATTTACCGATTGCTGGCTTGTCTTGACCTGAAGCAGGGTTTTCTACAAATTCAGAAGCAGAGCCCGAAACGCGAGCCGCGTCGTCCTTTGAGAGTCTTGGCATCCGGGTGATTTCAGCTAAGTGGTGGACTTTTGTGCATTTTTAAATTTATCAATTAAAATGGAGTAGTCTCGGCTGTGTCTTTGATATACTGATTCTGGACACTGGGCAGACCTTCTCCGACAAAAAAGTTTTTTGGCAACAATGGGGATTCTTTTCAGATAATTGGATACTCTTGGTTTGGTGTTCCCTATTCTATCCAATTGGGTTCGTTTTGGTTTACATTACCATCGGAGACAGGCCCGTGCCACCCAAGCACCACAAATGGAAGCCTGCAACGACACCGCATCTGCCTCAAAGGATTGTTTCAACAAGCCATCTACTTTACGATCCTGCACATCCTTTAAGGCCGCACTACCTTCCACCGGAATAGTGGTCTCTTTAGTAACCGCAGCATCAACCCGGGGAGAGCGGAACTTTTCCTTGTCTTTATCTGCCAAGGGATACAGCTTATTCATAGTCCGAACCCCTCGGAGCGCCGCTCCGGGCATATCCCACTCATCCTGGATCATCTTATCCACCACCTTGTGGACCGGAAACACTACCTGAGTTTGACACACCGCCTGAATGATAGGGTCCTCTCCTTCGTCCTCTACAACCGGCGGAGCAGTGGCGAGCTTCAGCGTCTGGAGAGATTCCAAGATTAACGCTACGAGCTCCTCTCTCCGGAATACCCGAATAATTTTGGACTGATCCTCGGGCTCTGGAATTTCTCCTTCTTCCAACTCTTCCATATCAGCATCCACATCGAGATCTATGTCCTCCATCTCCTGCCACCCGAGCTCCGAAGTGGGCTGGTCCAAGGGCCGAGACCTCTTTGGCGGCCGTGGAGAACGAGCCCCCCCATCCGTACCAGCTAACGGCAAGACAGCCGATGGAATCAGAGAGGCCTCTGGCACCTTACCCTGACGCCTTAAACAAAATGCCTGGTGCATCAACAGGATAAAGTCAGGAGAAAAATCCATCTGCTGTGCATCCGCTCCAGCTCCGGAGGACGTTGAAGGACCCCCTGCCGGAGCCTCTGGCACCACCGCCAACGGAGGAGACCCCCACTGCTCACCCTCCCCCGTAGCCGTGGCCCCTTGCAAAGGCGGGGAAGCAGCGCTGTCCATCTGCTGCTCTACACTGACAGATACTGCAGCACAGCCCCTACAAATGCCAGTATCTGCCACCGTGCCTCTGTGGGTTCCACACACCACGCACTGCGGGCGCACAGACATGAATGCAGCAGCCCGTGTGCTCTACGGAGCCGCAAGGTCCGAACACATCTCCCCCATTCTAAAGGAACCTCCACTGGCTTCCCATAAGCTGTAGGATCCTATACAAAACCCTCCTCATTACCTACAAGGCCTTCAATAAGATATCTCCAGCTTCCATCTCTGACCTCATCAAACACTCTCCAAACAACAGATCCAGGAGATCACTGGCAGTTGACATGCTACTAATACCAATTGAATCCATAAAGCTCAACCAGATCACCATTAATAGGGCATTCTCAAACTACGTCCCTGCGTGCTGGAACAAACTCCCCCCTTGCATTAGAGCAATCAGGGACCTTAGTCAGTTCAGAAAAGCTCTCAAACACCACCTTTTTCTCTTACATTATACTCATCCCGATATCCCTCCCCGTATTTCTCCCACACCCTCGCTACATCAAACAACCACTATATGAAGCAAAACTATACTGTGTAATCATCTCGAACATGTAATGTATTTGAAGTGTATATAGTTTCCCCAAGTTTATGTATATGGACTTGGAATGTATATAATTTCCCCAAGTTTATCTCCATGTTAAATCCCTGTTCTATGTAAACGATGGCCAAAATGTATCTGACCAAGTGTTATAATGTTTTAATGTAAACCGCACTGATGACAAATAGCGCGGTATATAAGAAATGTTAAATAAATAAATGTGCTGACTTAGCAATACACTTAAAACCCGAAATTGATTAACTCCAAAACTATCTTTTCTGTTATTGAGTGTTTGCTTGTCTGTTTCCTTTTTGTTTTTTTGTAAGGAGCCCCAATCAATGAAAGAACTCAGCTCCCGAACCGTTCCTTCCTGCTCTGAAGATAGTCAGGCTAACAAGAGTACCCTGCCCTGAGGGAATGTGAAGTGCTAATCCACGAATAAATGAAATACCAGAACATGAAATAAAATGAAAGAAAAAAGGAAATAAACCACCCATGAGAGGGAACAAGCTGTAACCGAGAACTTGGCCACCCACAGAAGACTGTTCCCCGCACCCCGCTGCCGAAGTCTGCACGCGGGAAAAAGACCGCGACTTTAAAATGGCCACGGCCTCACATGAGAGCCAGTTTTGGCGCCTTTTTACACTGCTGCACCATTCTGCCTTCCTGACGTGGACCCGATGAACCAAAATATGCACTCATCGGAAGAACTCCGAGCCCTGCAAGCAACGACGTTACCCTGATCTAGGAGTAATGTTCGCCGCGAGAGCTTGCCGCTGTGCCTGCAACCCTGCCGCCGAACACGCTCCCGCTCAGGAATCAGCGCGTCGGGGCCGAGCAGAGAATAAGCCGGTAATGCTCAGAAACAGGCAATGCGCCTCAGGGGCTCTCTCCCACGCTGTCCGGGGAGAGAATACCTTAAACGATCTGGAGGCCCTGGTGTGACAGGGGAACTGACCAGCCCCCCCCCCCCTCCAATTCTTTATGTCTTCCGCAGGTTTTCCTGATTTTTTTTTTTTTCAGCCAAAAGAAAGAATGGTATAGGATCAAATCAAACAGAGTAACCCCCCCAAAAAAATAAACCTAATCCTAAACTATTCCTTATCCGTTTCTCTAGTAAGCCCAGCACCTAGGCTCACAAGTCCTCCTGCTGCATGAAGACTGGACACACTGGGGCTGATGGGAGGTTCCAGTATGCTATATCCCGTGATGTCACAAGTTTGTCATATCCAGTCTTCATGCTGCAGGAGGAGGTTCACAACCCAGAAGTGGAGGACTAAGCTGGAGGAACACTAAGGAACTTGAACTTTTCCTTCTCTAGGTATTTGTTGAGATTTCTGAGGTCTAGAATAGGCCGAAGGCCACCGGTTCTTTTGGGTACAAGGAAATACCTGGAGTAGAACCCTTGACCTTGTAAGTGGGGAGGCACAGGCTCCACTGCACTTTCCACCAACAGACCTTGGAGCTCCTGAAGGAGAAGATCTGTGTGCAGGGGAGGCCTTGGAGGTTCCCCTGGAAAGTATGGAGGAGGCAGCTGTTGGAAGTGTAGCAGATAGCCCTTGTGGACTATGCTTAACACCCAACTGTCTCCAGTGATGAGTGGCCACTTGTGGGCAAACAGGGCGAGGCGACCTCCTGTGCAGGGTTGGGAGAGCAGGGACGGAGAGGCTATGCCTAAGGAGTCAAAAACCCCCACCCTGCTGAGTGGAAGCTGGGGCCGGAGGCTTGGGAGTCCTCTGCCTATGGGGCCCATTACCCTGCCCCTTGGCCTGCTGACCCTGAGGGGCAGCTTGGGCGGCCTGGTACTGTGGGTACTGTTTGTAGGCTGTGCCCTTCCTCGGGTAAAAGGGCTTTATACCCGAGCCCTTCTTTTTGTGAGAAGGGGCAGAAGTCTTCCTAGACAGCCTTGTCCTCGTGAGGTGCTCGGTTTCGAGCTGTGCGGCCTTCTCGGTCATGGCCTTGCCAAAAAGGTTCTCACCTCGGCAAGGGACATCGACCAATTTGTCCTGAACCCATGGCCCGAGGTCCAATAACTGCAGCCATGCCTTGCGTCGAGCCGAGATGCCGGCTGACGCAACACAGGCCGAAGCCTCGAAGCCATCGTAGGCAGCGCGGGACATAAACTTGGAGCATTCCCGGATCCCCGAGGACAAGGACTTGAACCTCTGCAAGGTTTCCCTGGAGAGACCAGCAGAGAACCCAGCCAGCTCCTTGACCAGGTCTCGCAAGTACATGCCCATGTACAGCTGGTAAGACTGAACACGGCAAGCAAGCATCGAGCCCTGGAAGCTCTTTCTACCAAAACCATCAAGGTTCCAGGCCTCCCTGCCAGGGGGCACCGCGGAGTGCATCTTCTGACTTTTCAGGCGATGCATGGTCGATTCCACCACCGTGGAATGGTGTGGTAGCTGCGCCTTTTGAA
Organism: Ichthyophis bannanicus; assembly: GCA_033557465.1. Taxonomy (NCBI): domain Eukaryota; kingdom Metazoa; phylum Chordata; class Amphibia; order Gymnophiona; family Ichthyophiidae; genus Ichthyophis; species Ichthyophis bannanicus. The sequence continues at coordinate 555,846,423 of CM066034.1, read as the reverse complement.
ATCCAGGGCTCTTCCGGAGTCGATAGATAGAAATCGACCCACTTGCTTAGAACCGGCGCCGAGGCAGGTGCCTCCCACATCCGGAAGAGGAGCCGTTCCAGCATCGGAGGAACCGGAACAGTAAAGGCCTCCTTCGGAGGAGAGTCATACTGCAGGGCCTCGAGCTCCTCGGCTCGAGGCTCCTCCTCGGGGTCCACAGGGATAGCCAACGCAGTGGCCATATCCCGGACGAACTCTGAGAACCGGGTATCCTCCGTGGGGGATCTACTCCGGGGCTCAGACTGCGGTGAGTCCGACGGGACACACCGAGTCCTGAAGGTGTCAGGGGACTCCTTGTCCTCCGTCTCCCAGGCAGACTCGTCTGATGAGGAATCGGGGTCCGACCGCGCGGGGCCTGTGAGCACTCGCCCCGACGCCCTCGGTCCCGAGCGGGAGGTCGAGGGAGACCGCGACCGAGGTTGACCTCGAGCCTTTATGGTCTCAAGTATCGGCTCGGTCTCCGGGGTCGACTTCGATGTCGATGTCCTGGTGGTCGGGGCAGATGCGCCAGACAGGCTGACCATCAGTGCCCGCTGCTGTTCCATGAAGGCAGACAGTCTGCTCTCCAAGGCTGTCAGCCTGAGACACAGCTCAGGAGACTCAGCAGCCCCCAACTCGGGCCCCCCAGCAGCGTCGGGCCCGACGTCGGCTCTCTGGGAGGAGAGTCCACGAGGACTACAGGACTTACGTGTCCAGCAGACTCCGGCTCCACTTGAGGTACTTTGGGAGGCTTCTCCTGTTCCACAGGCCCAGGGCGACGGTCGGGTGTCTGAGACCTAGCTCTCGAGGAGCCAGAGACCTCTTCCGATGACGTCCTCGCGAGCCGCTTCTTCCTCTTTCGTTCCCGGTCGGGGGACCCCCTGTCCGAGGAGCTACGACGGTGCTCGGGATCCGATTCCCGAGATGTCGAGGCCTCAGACGAGGTCCGGACCCGGCCGAGTCGGAGAAAAGCCTTTCCTTTTGGTGCTGACGACTTTGAAGCGCCTTGGAAGACATTTTTCCACATGGTCCACAGGTCTTAGGATCGTGGTCAGGACCGAGGCACCGAAGGCAGCAGTCGTGTGTGTCGGTGAGAAACATTAGCTTCTTGCACCGATCACACTTTTTGAATCCACTGGAAGCCATCGGGGAAAAAAAAGAGTCCCCGCGAGGTCAAAGGACTGGCCTTCCAGGGAAAAAGAAAAAAAGGGTGCGAACGCCAGCCACGAAGGGCAAAAACCGAAAAAATGAGATCGGGCTCGATACCGGTGTACCGAACCTAGCGGGAGGGGAACCGGCGTTGAACTGGAGAAAAAATAGCGAAGGAATCGCAAAAAAATCTATTTTCCGGGAGGACTAGGACACACGTCCAGTGGGCTTCACGGAAAAAGAGAGACTGAGCAAGATGGCACCTTTAGGTGGGAAGGGAACCGTGCATGCGTGCCTGCATTCCCAAAGGCTTTCTTGGAAAGCTGGGGAAATGCTCCACAAGGGCTCCATCGAGGTCGATGTCACCCATATGTGAGGACTGACTTCCTGCTTGGTCCTGGAGAATACAGAAATATAAACACACTGAAAACAAAGCCCCTCTGGCCCATTTTTTCTCCTTATTACAAACTCAATTTGAATTCCAACTGTACCCTCACTTCCCCATTGTTAAGGATAGGATATTCCTACTCTGTTATTTGATTAATATTTTTATTACACTTCGCACAACTGGCCAAAATCATAGAAACATTAGCACATCCTGCCATATTCTAGAAGAATATTTCATTGCAGCAGCTCACACAAACAAGTATTTGGTGCTAAGTGGATGGATACAAATTAGTACTCACACTGTTGTATCCTAAACATATCATGTTTGCCTACATCTCTTATAATAGAAGGCTGCATCATGCATGTACCATCCTTTCTAAGTCTAACTCCCCCTCCAGAATCTTATCAGACCCCTTGTTCTACAACTTCCTTTATACCAAATAAATGCTTACTTCTTAAAAGTAGTATTCATCCATGTAAACCACCGTGACTAGTAGATACGGCGGTATAAAAGAGTTGTTAAATAAAATAAATAAATACATACATACATTTGAGTTGTATGAATATTTTTCTTCTATCTTTCTCCTCCAGTGTTTACATGCTTAGGCCTCTCACATCAAAGGGTTTATGATGCAGACTCTGCACTATTTCAATAGCCCTATTCTGATCCAGTTCCTTTCAGTTCTTATCACAATACTCTAAAATGAACTCTCACCGATGATTCATACAACGGCATTACCACTCTTCTTGCTATTGTCTACTCTATGCCTCGTTCTCTTCTTTCCATGGCTTAATTTGTAGACAAAAAACAAAGTGGAATTTTTAATCTAGGAGGCGAGAGACAGGAGCCACAGAAGAGGGGCTGAATTACAGTGGAGTGATTATTTTATGCTCCGCTTCAGGCTTAACCCCTCTCCTCTTTTCTGCAGATTGCCTGAAAGGGAAGAAAGGTAACACATCCGCAGTTCTGAAATAAAAAAAACAGTGGCGGAACTGCGTTCCAGGCCATTCCCCCCCAAATTAAGTCCTGCCTCTTTCTAATCATTTTTACTTTCTGCAAATGGTTCGATTTCCTGTGCTGCAATTTCTGTTCATGCACTTACATTTTCCTTATTTCTTTACTGTTGTCTCCAAGAATCTGGAACAGCCCATCTAGGATTTCTGGTAGATAATCGAGCAGGTTAATATCTGGCACCGACTCCAGCACCAGGATCTAGAGGAAAAGGAAGGGGCAAAAAAAATAATAAACTACTAATAGGTCCAACAAAACACAGGAATTGTTTTATTACTTTTGCACTTTCAAATATTATCTTCATCTAGAAGAGCAATTTTAAGCTAGAAGGGTCATAGCCAACAGTGGAGGAGCAAAGGATACACAGACCCAGACCACTCCAGCAAAAGTAAAGAGCTAGATGGGAACAGAAAGAAGGTTTAACCTAAAATTCAGAGCACAAGACAGTCTGGCCCTCTGGGTTTAATCTGAGCTTTACTCTGGGAAGATCCTGTAACTGAACTAGAATTTGCTAATATTCTTCCTTCTTTCTTCTAATGAAGCAGTTGTACACTGTGCATAGACACCTACCCTGGAAGTGGCTGCAAATTTTTAACATTATAAAATGTAGGAGAGTAACTTAGTGGCTAGGGTTCAAATCCCAGTGATGCTCCTTGTGACCTTGGACAAATCACTTCAACCTTCATTGCCTCTGGGGACAACTGACTATACCTGAATGTAACTCACCTTGACTTACCAATGAAAAAATGTGTGCTCAATCCAAATAAATATTAAAATATTGTGTAGATAAAATGAATGTTGCTTTATTTTTGCAGGAAAAATTACAAATGAATTACAGTGTCCCTTACAGAGGTGACAGCTTTTATAATTTTTATAACCAAGGCATCTGGCCCAGTGCTAGCTCACTTACCCAAGAAATGATGAACTGCAGTGCATACTGATTACTGGAATAAATCCTTTCTTGTCACAAAGGGACAAAAGCCACTAGATCAAACTTAATGCTTTCTCCATGGACAAGCAGGATCAGTCAGCCACACATGGACGGAATCGCTCTCCAATAGCTCATTAGAGTCTGGAAGACTCTTCTGAGCATGTGCCAGTCATCTCACCACAGTGCGCGTCATCTCACCACAGTGCCCACTCCCTTTCCACCCCAATCTATTCTATCTACCCAGCCATGCAGATGGATTCTCTTGTTTTCCTCTTATTTTCTTTCCTCTCTTAAAATGTATGAATTTCCAACTTCTCCAGATATCTTCCTTCCTATATTTTCCCCCATTGCAGCGGATTCACGGTGGAGACAGAAACCCTTCCTTGAAGCCTCTCCACCGCAGATCCCACAATCGGCATCCGATCATGTGGGCTCTCTCCCTCCACATGGGATCACAGCCAGAGGACTGGAAGCAGGACCTGCATTGAGCTCAGCAACAAGACTGAAGCCTACAGCTACAGGCCTGCCAACCGATTTTTGTCTCCACCAGAGGGAGCTTCCTTGAATCCCTGCTTCAGGAAGGACTTCCTCATGGGGTTAGGCCCTGCACCGACTCATGTGCACTGACCTCTCCCACCTCTGTCAAACTGTCTGTTCCTCCACAGAGCCAAATTCTGGTTGTGCAAGCAAGGAAGGCTAACATCTGATGGCTGCACAGGGCATCAACAGCCTCGACATACCGATGAGCACTCATGCAGTGGAAGCACCGTCCCTTTGTCTCCCCCTGCATCTTAGACACACGGCGCCGAGATTGACAAAACCTCCACCACTACCCACCTCTGGCCACTCCTAGAGTGTGGTAGTGAAGGGGCAGAAGACCATGGCACCGACAAAAGCCTTGTCAGATGGAGACAGCTCCAAGCACTGTGGTACGGTATGGCACTCCACCTTCACAGTAGGACCTCTGTTGTCCAGATCAGATCGGTCACAGAAGCAGAACAGCATGTGTATCACACACATCAGGTCCTATAACTGGGGCTCTGCTCCGAGTAATTATGTGAGACTCTGCCCGCATCTCGATGCTGAGCCCCAACAAGGCGCCACACCCTGACAAGCAAAGATCCTTATTTTGGTGCTGAGCCTCCTGTGCTGCTCCTTACAGCAAATACAGCATGCTGTACGCTGTTTTTGCTCCGGAGGTTGGTAGGCTTGCAACAGCTCTCACCTGGATGTCTACAGCCTCGCTCAGCACCAGGGCCCTGAAGAGCTGCGGCCAGTCAGTGAGTCTCTGTGGTACAGGGAGAGCCACAGTTCAATTCGCATGTTGGGATGTCCACATGGTCCCCAGTTTAATTCCCAGGTCAGAATTTTCCATGCTGAATCTCCCTTCGGTGGGATTCCAAGCAGTCTTCAGGTAACATAAGGAAGGAGGAGAAAAGGCTTCAGACAATCTTCCCTCCCAGGTGGGTGATACATAGGGAGAGCAAAAGTTCAAGTCTCACTCCTGCTCCCTCTGATCAAAAAAAAAGAGAGAAACCTCAGGGTTTACGGTCTTGTTCTTAGCCACTACCTTTTTATGATGGGCTCCCCCACTGGCTTCAGTCAGCTCAGAGCACACAAGTTCCATACTTTTCTAACCCAAGGAGATGCATCCCATTGGCAAAGCACCAACCAAATCCTGACATTTTTTCTGTTAAATTCACAGGGAAGTTCAAACTCACATGCTGCTCCATAGCACCAGCTCCGGGTTTTCAGCCCTCGATGTCCCTCCATCTTGTGGATCCAATCACTGCACCCAGAGGGCTGTCTGGCATCTGTTGTGTGTCCGAGAATTCTCTGAGTTGCTTCTGGGGACAGTCCTTCCCTACTGAATGAGTTATTGTGCATACCTGGACTGTCTTGAGCCACAGTGGAGAGGCAACTGCTTCTCCTGTGGGACGCCTGCCTTTTCACCATGAGGATAATGTGCCTTACTCCCTAGCCAGCGTATGTAATGTACATCTCAGTCCCTCAAACTTACTGCTCAGAGAGCCTCCTGGAACTCTCATGATCTATCATAAGAACATAAGACATACCATACTGGGTCAGACCAAGTCAAGCTCAGTATCTTGATTCCAACAGCAGCCAATCCAGGTCAGAAGTATCTGTCAGGTTCCCAAAAAGGTACAGAGAATCCATGCTGCTTATCCCAGGGATAAACAGTGGATTTTCCTGGTCCTCTTTAATGGACTTTCCTCCTGGAACTTGTCCAACCCATTTTTAAAGCATAGTTACTCACCTGTAACAGGTGATCTCCGGGAAGAGCAGGAATTTAGTCTTCACATATGGGTATTGTCGGTACCAACGGAGCCTGCGTGGGAACGCTCCCCAGGAAAGTTTTTGGGAGCATCCCACAGTGCCTGCGTGCTGCCTTCCCGCCTTTCCCAACTGTCCCTCTCCAGTTGAGTTTAAAACTGAGACAAAAGAGAGAGAGAGAGATACAACTCCTAGGGGAGGTGGGTGGGTTGTGAAGAATAAATTCCTACTGTTCCCAGAGATCACCTGTTACAGGTGAGTAACTATGCTATCTCCAAGAACAAGCAGGAATGTAGTCTTCACATATGGGGACTCCCTAGCTGCAGATGCAGGGAGAAGGCCCCAGAGGTTGTGTGCCCTTGTTAAAGGGCTCCACTTCCCATCTCTGTCATCCTACCAGGGATGGTGGGTAGGAGTTGATTAAGTATGGAACAGGTGTTGAAGAACAGCCTGACCAAACAAGGCATCCCGGCGGGAGTCCTTGTCTAAGCAGTAATGGGCTCTAAACGCATTGCAACTTTCATCTCCTACATTGATTTAAAACGCAAGACACCAGCAGCAACTAGGGTTCAACACGCAGACAGAAGAAATACCCTCACCGACCACCATCCTACACCAACAGAACTGTGATACCAACATACAGTCAACCAGCTGGAGCTCCCTTGAAGTAGAACCACATCCCTTCACAAAGGAAACAGACCATCCATCGATCTCAGCAAGTATAACTCTCCCTAATGATCTAGATATAACAGAGACTTCCAACATACCAAACTATAAAGATATACTGTTGTCAGTAGACCTTTACTGTTATTGATAGACCTCACTGTTGTCAGTAGACCTTACAGTACTATTTACAGCCACATTTACTGTTGTCAGTAACCCACGTAATATTACCTTTAATCTCATATACTGTTGTCAATAACTCTTGATATCAGTAACCCAAAGAACATAGTCAGTAGCCTCATATACTGTTTTACTACTGTCAGCAACTATATAACACTGTCAGAAGATCATATCACACTGTTAGTAACACATTTACTGTTGTCAGTAAACTACTAACTCTATTAGTCGCCTCATATACTGTTGCCAGTAGCTTAGTGTAATACTACTACTAGAAGACTCATATATTGTTGTCACTAACCTATATAGCATTGTTAGTAGCCTCTTTTACATCTCCTCAACCGCAAGTATACCTCCTACAACCATCTAAACAGCCTCTCCACACTAAAAACAAAAACTGAACTTTGTAACTAAATAGTTTTAAATCCATTGCATCAGGATAAGAAACAAGGCCAGCAAATAGCTCACTGCACCTTAAACGATATACTATCCCCAGTAGTCTACATTTAGATTGCTGTTAACCAGAGACCATTGTACTGTTACCTATACTCTATTGTTACTGTTGCCAGTATTATATACTAAGAAATACCTCACGGTAACCAGCCACACTACTATATCCAATGCTAACAAAAGCATCTAACAGGCCTCTTCCTACTTGTTACTGTTTAGCTACTTACTTACTATTGTCACCTATTCACTTGATACTGTTTAGTTTTGTAACACTGTACCAGTACCAGATCTAAACTGACACATACAACAAAAATGCTTCTAAAAGTGGCTTATATCTGCATCCTCCTAACAATCATAATTAACCTAACACTAAGTCTTAACATTAAAAACTACCAGACAATTCCAATCATACATACACCAAATCGGAACAACTTCCATATTGGTCATTATTCCCACACAATCAGACTAAAATAAACTACCACAGACTCATCCAAATAAAACAAATTAATCTACAACATACCACACAGCTTAACCACCATCACAAGTCTACATCTTTATCATGCACCCTTATAAATGCCCGATCATTGAAAAATAAAATCCCTATAATTAATGATCTACTCGCTGACTCAAAACCAGATATTCTATGCATAACAGAGACTTGGCTCACAGATACAGATACAGTTCTCCTAAATCAACTGCACAACTCAAACTATGATATCTCCTACTCACATAGAACCAACAAAAAAGGAGGTGGTGTATTGATTATGACAAATAAAAACCTAAAAGCCAAAAAAATACTAGCTAATTCAAACAACAACATGGACACGCTCATAATAAAAATAGATCACCTCAGAATCTGTTTAATTTATAGACCCCCCAACCAAAATGCTGATAGCCTCCAATCATTAATTGAACTCCTCAACTTATCTTCAGAACAGAGTCCTCTAATTGTCCTAGGTGATTTCAACCTTCCCTCACTACCAACGAATGACTCTAACCTCTTTCTTGAAACAATTCAAGATCTCGAATACCATCAAGTAATAAACATACCTACCCACACCAAGGGTGGTACCCTTGATCTAGTACTACTACCTAACTTATGCTTTAAACTGTTTAATCCAGACTCTATAGAATGCTCTCAAATACCGTGGTCTGATCATCACCTTATCAAACTAAATCTCAATTACAATACCATCGACACCATAAAACACAAAAGAAATGACCATACAATTAAATTTAAAAAATTTAACGAAACTGAATTTCTGGATGCCACAATCCCTCTCCTTGATCCTTCTCCAACAACCCTGGATGAAGCAGTCAAAAACTGGCATACTACCATAAACAATGCAGCCCAAATACATCAAACTAATAAAAAATCAACCCAATCAAAAACCAACGGCACCCCATGGTTTAATAGCACTTTAAAACAAATGAAAAGAGAGCTAAGAAAACTAGAACATAAATGGCGCAAAACCAAATCCACTATTGAGAAAGAAATATACTACAACCACCTCAAAAACTATAAAGATGCCATAGATAACTCAAAGAAAAATTACTATGCTACAATCCTATCAAAATCATATAACAGACCAAGAGAACTATTTTCCATAATTACCAACCTAACAACCAACCCTCAAGATTCTAACAAGGAAATCACTGACATCTCTGCACAAACTCTAGCCAATTATTATCAAAACAAATCAAAACACTCACCAATGACCTTAGATCCTATCTACAAACCTCTCCATATGCTAAATGAATGGCCAGAATTTTACCCTTTATCCAAAATATCATTAAAGAATATCATTATCAATCTTAACACCACAACATCCTATCTAGACCCTTGACCAGTAACCTGGATAAAAAACACACTACCAACACTTCTTTCATTCATACTTCCTATGGTCAATTTATCACTACTCCAAGGTTACCTCCCACCCACCCTTAAACAAGTACAAATCAGACCAATCCTGAAGAATAATACACTTGACAAAACCTCCCCAAAATCTTACCGACCTATCTCAAGTATACCATTCTTAGCAAAAGTCATCGAAAAAACTGTACAAATACAAACACAAGAATTTCTTGACTCATCCTACCCGCTAGATGACCAACAGTATGGATTTCGCCCCAAGCATGGAGTTGAAACACTCCTGACTGTTTTACCGATACACTACTAAGAGGAATAGACAACCACAAAAAAGCTTTTATCCTCTTATTTATTGACATATCAGCCGCTTTCGATAGTGTCAACCATTCAATAATGCTTAACTACTTAAGACACATAGGAATATACTCTACAGTTCACAAATGGTTCACCTCTTATCTGAGCAATAGAACGCAAAATGTTAGAATAAGCAATCAAACTTCTGAATCATATAAATTTGAAACAGGATTACCACAAGGCTCAGCGCTTTCAGCTCTACTATTTAATATATACATAAAACCAGTTTGCAATATCTTTAAGAAATATGGTGTACTCTATCATCTATATGCAGATGATATTATGATGTACATCCCATTCACTATCCCTAACATACCGTTGCAACTCCTTTCGGATTGTTTTAATGAAATAACATTATGGCTAAATGCCCACAATCTCCTAATAAACCATTCAAAAACTGAAGTGCTAATAGTCACCAAAAACCAAGATTATACCCCACCAACACATATAACACTTCAAAACCAAGAAATTAAAATAAAGAATGAAGTGAGATACTTAGGAGTCATTTTAGACAAACATCTCACTCTAGATACCCATATCAGAAATACCACAAAGAAAATTTACTACAAACTTAAAATACTTAAACAACTTAGACCTCTTGTTTACATACATGATTTTATCAGTATAATCCAAGCCACTATAACCCCCCACTTTGATTTTGCGAACCTTATATTATTAGGTACATCAAAACAAAACATCAAAAGACTGCAACTCGCACAAAACTCAGCAGCTAGGATAATAACAAAAACACACTCTCATCAACATATAACACCAATTCTAGCATCCCTTCACTGGCTTCCAATTCAAAACCGAATAACATATAAAACACTAATAACAGTATTTAAATCACTATTTGATTTGACACCATCTACTTTAAGTAACTTAATTACCAAAGAACATCCAAAACCTACTCAAAGAAAAAATCAACTAAACAAACTTAAAACCCCCCATAGATTTCATAAAAACAAATAAATCAACAAACAGAGCGTTCTCACATGCAGCCCCAACAGCCTGGAATTCCCTCCCTGTTGAACTAAGAATATTAACAGAGATTAATGAATTCCGAAAAAAACTGAAAACACACCTCTTTACAATGCACTACAACACTATAGAACAGCCATCAAAAGAATTAGACAAAGGCTAAACAGTTTTATCTACATCTCACTATAACAGAAAAGAAAACCTGCCCTATCTGCATCTGTACTACTCATAATGATTATATCCCACATAACTTGTATATGTATTTAATAATATAATGTTAATGTACATAATGTATATAGTGTTGCACTGTTCAGTGCTATCTGTTCAACATTTCTGTTTACTGTACATTGGTTATAGTTATATGACGTTATATGTAAAACAAATCCATGATTTGTTGCCTGTTGTTATTTGTGAACCGCAGCTGATCTTAGGAAGCTGCGGTATATAAGAGATTGTTAAATAAATAAATAAATAAAATAAATAAATGAACCGATGCCCAAGTAGCTGCTCGACAGATGTCGTCGATAGACACAGAGTGAAGATGAGCCATAGAGGCTGCCATGGCTCTCACATTGTGAGCTGTGACATGGCCTTCAAGAGGAAGGTTTTTACTTTCATAGGCAAAAGATATACACTGTGCAATCCAGCTGGACAGTATTCTTTTGGAGACAGGAAGTCCAAAATGACTAGGATCAAAAGCAAAAAAGAGTTGAGAGGACTTTCTATGTTGCTGTGTCCTTTGCAAGTAAAAGGCCAAAGCCCTTTTACAGTCCAAAGTATGACGATTCCTTTCTGCATTTGAGGCGTGAGGCCTTGGGAAGAATACAGGAAGGTAAACCGCTTGGTTTAAATGAAAAGGTGACAACACCTTTGGCATAAAGTGTGGATGAGTCCTAAGGACTACCTTATCATGATGGAACCTTGTATAAGGAGGATCAGCCACCAACGCTTGCAATTCACTGATGCGACGTGCTGATGTGATTGCAATAAGAAAGATGACCTTCCAGGAAAGGAATTTCAAAGAGGTAGTAGCTAATGGTTCAAAGGGTGGTTTCATGAGCTGCCCAAGAACCAGAATTAAGTCCCATGCCAGCGGTGGTGGCTTAATGGGAGGCTTAGTTAAAAGAAGGCTTCTCATAAATCTCGCTATGAGAGGATGAGAGGAAATAGGTTGTCCATTTAGAGGCTTGAAAGAAGCTGCAATAGCACTCAAATGAACTCTCACTGAATTGGTCTTAAGCCCTGCATTTGATAAATGAAGGAGATACTCCAGTAATGATTCCAGAGGTATCGCAAGAGGGTTAAGACCCCTCTGAGAGCACCATATGGTAAGCCTTTTCCACTTAAATGCATAAGAGCGTCTTGTGGAAGGCTTCCTGGAAGCATAAAGGATACCCTTTACCTGCTGGGAAAGGTTAAGACCGTGACATTCTAGGCTTTCAGCAACCAGGCCCTGAGATACAGAGACTGGGGATTGGGATGCCACAGCATCCCGTCCTCTTGAGAAAGGAGATCTGGAGCAGATCCCAACTCCAGAGGCGGAGCTTGAGAGAGATGTAGGAGCAGAGGGTACCACATTTGCCATGGCCAACGTGGAGCTATGAGAATCATATAACCTCTGTCTCTCTGAAGCTTGAACATGGTTTTGGGAATTAGGGGAATGGGTGGAAAGGCATACAGGAAGTCCTGACCCCAATGGAGGAGGAAAGCATCCCTGGCCTGAGAACCCTGAGCCGGAATTCTGGAACAGAATCAGGGAAGATTGGCATTCAACGGACTTGCAAAGAGGTCTATGTCCGGGGTTCCCCAAATTTGAAAATCTTGGCCACCTGGTCTGCATGTAGAGACCATTCATGTGGAAGCAGAACTCGACTGAGTCTGTCTGCCCAAGAGTTTTGAATGACTGGAAGATATACCACGAGGAGATGAATCTGATGCTCTCTGGCGAGGGCCCATAGTCGCAAAGTTTCGTTGCATAGCGACAGAGAGCCTGTTCCGCCCTGCTTGTTCACATAGAACATGGCTACTTGATTGTCCTTTTGGACTAGGACTGTCTTGTAGCTGAGCTGGGTGTGGAATACTCAAAAAGCAAGGAAGATTGCTCTGAGTTTCAGGAGATTGATGTGTAGATAGGCCTCCTGTGGAGTCCAGGTACCCTGGGTAGAGAGGCCTTGCAGGTGGGCTCCCCAACCCACCTGTGAAGCATCTGTTGTTAGAGTGGCTTGGGGTGGAGGTTGCTGAAAAGGAGACCCACCAGAAGGTTTTGGGGTGACTGCCACCATTGGAGGGACAAAATAAGGCAATCTGAGTTTGCTATTTTGTCTGACAGGCAACCTGATGCCTGAGTCCACTGAGTGGATAAAGTCCACTGGGCTGCCCTCATATGGAGGCGAGCATAAGGAACCACATGCACGGTGGATGCCATGTGGCCTAACAACTGTAACATTTCCCGAGCAGTGAGATGAGGTTTTAGCATTGCTTGGGAAGCTAACTGCCCGATGCGAAGGCAGCAGGGTTGCTGAAGGAAGGCCCTTGTCTGGTATCCAGCAGACTTCCTATAAACTCTAGGGACTGAGTGGGAGCAAGGTTGAATTTTGGGAAGTTTATGACAAGTCCCAAATACTGAAGGATGCGCATTATGCGAGACAGAGCAACCCTGGCCTCTGGCTCTGAAGGGGCTCGAATGAGCCAGTTGTCTAAGTAAGGGAAGACGAATATTCCCAGAGTGCGGAGAAATGCTGCCGCCACAGCCATGCATTTTGTGAACACCCTTGGTGCAGAGGCTAGGCCAAAAGGAAGAACCCTGTATTGGTAGTGCTGCCCTTGAAACAGAAAGCAAAGGAACTTTCGGTGAGTTGGATGGATGAGAACATGAGTGTACGCATCCTTGAGATCTAGAGAACAAAGCCAATCCTGACTCTGAAGGTATGGTAGCAGAATTCCTAAAGAGATCATTTTGAACTCCTTGAACAGGAATTTGTTTAATTCTCTGAGGTCTAAAATAGGTCTCTGTCCTCCTGTTTTCTTTGGAATAAGGAAATAGGGGGAATAAAACCCTGTACCCCGTTGGGGAATGGGTACCTCTTCTGTTGCCCCTTGAGCAAGCAGCACAGTGACCTCTTGACCTGACTGGTCGTTGAGAGAGGTCTAAGAATTGAACTGTCTTACCATTGTAGGAGGGGGCATGCTGAGGAAATGAAGCTTGTACCTCTCTCTTACAATAGACAAGAGTCCAATTTTCTGCTGTTATCTGACCCCATCTGGGGGCAAAAATGACACAACCTTCCTGGGATGGTGGAGGGTTCTGGGCCATTCAGAGCCTGGAAGGAAAGGTTCTCTAGATAGGAGTCAAAGCCCCTGTGGAGGCTGAGTCTGCTGAGTCGGTTGAGGCTTAGCTGCTTTTGTCTTTCTTTGCCTAGGTTGTTGCTGCTGTCCCTTTTGGGCAGACTGACCTAAACGATACCCTTGTTGGGTATAGGAGGGGTAAAACTTCTTCTTCTTACTGGTTTCTTAGAGGATTTTTTCCTCGCAGGATCAGCTGTAGATTTAGACAATCTATCCAAAGTGATGTTGTCAGCATCTATATCATTATCTTTTTCCTGCCAATTCTTGCCAAAGATATTCTCTCCTGTACAAGGAATATTCCCTAGTTTGTCCTGTACCCAAATTTCCAAGTCAGATGCCTGGAGCCAGGCAATCCTACATGCACCTATGGCAATGGCAGAGGTTCTGCTTATGCACTCACAGCAGTCACAGGCTGCACGATTCACAAACTTGGAAACATCCTGAGCATGTTTGACAAGGGCGAGATAATCTTGCCTTTTATCATCAGGAAGGAGAGGGCTCATAAGCTCTAAATCTCCTGTGACCTCTTTAAGGAACATTCCCATATACAAGATATAGGAACTGATCCTAGCAGAAAGCATGAAAGACTGGAAGGTTCAACATCCAAAGGCGTCAAGAGTCCTACGCTCACGTCCTGGAGGATTAGATGCATGCCTTTTTGCACTCTTTATCCTTCTCTTGGCTGATTCCACCACCATAGAATGGTGTGGTAATTGAGTCTTCTGAAACCCAGGACAAGGAGGAACGCGATACATGGTGCCGAGTCTTCGAGAGTGAGGAGATGTGGTAAGAGGTGTTTCCCACATCCTTAACATGAGATCATGCAAGATCTCATGAATAGATAAGGTAGCTGCCTCCTTGGGAGCTTTAGGGTATTGTAGGATTTCTAATTCCTTTGCCCTAGGCTCTTTTTCAGGAGCCACTGTGACCTCGGGCCACATCTCAGATAAAATCCTGAAAGGATATATCCTCTGGTGGAGACAGCCTATGCTGAGGAGAAGAAGAATCCTCAGGAAGAAGTACTCTGGTATCGGCAGAGCTTTCAGAGTCTTCAGACTCATCCGAGGATTCGAAGTATCTCCGATCCGGGTGATCGTGCAAGGCACGGTACCGGTACAGATCAAAGTCAGCATCGGAGTGGTCCGGTACCGACGTGTCAAAGCCAGATAGAGACACATGACCCGGTTCCAGTAGAATACCTGCCGATGTTGATGCAGTTGGTGCCGGCACCTGAGTCAGTGCCAGTACCAGTTGAATTGTCTGAAGCGGTTTCAGGGGCATCGAGGCCGTGAGAAGAGCCGCCAGACTGCGTTCAATAGCCAAGAATCTCTGGTCTATCTACGCTGCCGATGCTTGGGTATCGGTGCCGGATGAAGCAGCCGGCACCGCAGAGCATGGCACCAGTAGTTCTGCCGAGGTTGAAGCCTCGAGAACATCCTGGGGCCCTGTTAGTGCTTTGGAAGTCGAAGCCTCCCGCCGGGGCAATTTTGCTGGTGGAAGTCCCTCAAGGGCAATGCCAGAGGCATCTCGATGTCTAGAAGGAGATCTACCCTTTGAGAACCGGCTTGATTTATGTTTAGTTACCTGAGATCCATGGGAGGAAGATGAAGCCCTGGAAGACGTCGATGCCACGGAGGCTGCATCAGAGGGGAAAAAGGGTGCTAAGTTTAGCAGCTCGGTTTTGCCGGCCCCTTTTCGACATCATCCCACAGGCAACATACTCTGAAATAGAGTGGTCAGGACCTAAACATTTGAAGCACCACTCATGGGTATCGGTGATGGAGATGGTACCGCCACACTTAGAACACTGTTTAAAACCCGAAGCGGGTTTTTCCATTGTGAAGGAAAAAGTTGGGCCTAGTGCCCAAAATGGCGCATGGCACCTGAGGAGAAAATTACTGGAAAGACTCCAGAAAGAAAGTTTGTTTGTTTTGGGGTTTTTTTAGAAAAAAAGAAAGAAGAACCGGCGGTACCGATGTAGCGTCGAGGGAAGGCAGACGCGACCACAAAAAAGAAGAATAGAAGGGAAATTTTTCTGTGGTGACAGGATGTGCGACCTGTCAGCTCTGCGGAAAACGAAGAACTGGAGAAAGACAGTTGGGAAAGGCGGGAAGGCAGCACGCAGGCGCTGTGGGATGCTCCCAAAAGCTTTCCTATTGGACGCTGGGGAGCGTTCCCGCGCAGACTCAGTCGGTACCGATGATACCCGTATGTGAAGACTACATTCCTGCTTGTTCCTGGAGATACCCAGCTACACTAACAGCTTTTACTATATCCTCTGGTAATGAGTTCCAGAGAATTTGATTACGCATTGAGTTTATTTAAAAAAAATTATATATATATATTTTTTTCTCCTATTGATCTTAAATGGGCTATATTGTAGCTTCATTGCATGTCCCCTAGTCTTTCTACTTTTGAAGCAGCAAACAAACAACCGATCTGTGTTTACCCTTTCCACTCCAATCCCCTTTACCATTTTGGCTCTTCTCTGTACCTTTTCTAGTTCTGCTATATTCTTTAAGATATGGTGACCAGAATTGCACACAATATTCAAGGTGCAGTTTCAACATGGAACAATATAGAGGCATTATAGGAGTGGAGGAGTGGCCTAGTGGTTGGGGCAAGGTACTTCGGGCCGGAAGGTCGGGGGTTCAAATCCCACTAGAGGACAGCAACCTTGGGCCGGAAGGACTGGGGTTTCTAGTCCCACAGGTGCTCCTTGTGGTCTTGGGCAAGCCACTTAACCCTCCATAGCCCATGTTCCCTGTAAAATAGTTCTCTGTGTGCTGTGCTTTCCTGTCTAATCAATGTGTTTATACCTCAAAAATTTCCTGTCATGATTTGACAATTTCCAATCTGTAATCAAACCGCTGCTGATCGCTGGAAGTAGCGGTATACAAATGTATACTAAATAAATAAATAAAATAAATTATGACATCCTTTGTTTAATTCTCCATTCCTTGCTGTATCATCCATAGGCATTCCTAAAGAGGGACCTGGGAATTCCACGGATTTGCTCTGAGGATCCTTGGGTGTTCCCCACAGAGGGGAAGCTTGAATCCCCCCAACCCACAGGGGGTACCAGGTCTGCATGACTTGAGCCCACTGCCTCCTAGCCACTTCCCCTACAACTCCTCCCTGGCACTGCTGAAGTACCATACCAAAGTAATAGTCTGGCTTGTGCCCACCAGCCCATTAACAGTACTAGTCCCCCCTAGTAATCGCAGCCATCATTCTGGGGAGGACCTACCCTGTTCCCCATCGCTGTCACTTCCAGAGCCCCTAACCTGTCCCCCATCACTGTCACCTCTCGGGGTCCCTCTGTCTTACCTGTCCCAGTCCTGATCCCTTCTATTCAGTACTAGTACTAACTCCCAACCCAGCGCAGTAAGACTCACACTCTAGCCCCTCCAAGCAGCTCCCCCACATTCCCTCCTCTTGGAGGACATCAATTGACACTACCTGTTCAGTGTCAGGCACAGAGAAAAGGTTCCCTCCCAAATTACAATGCCAAGTTATGCAGCGTGGTGCTTTGTCCTTTCAATAGCGCACCTCATCAGTGCTGCCATAAACTGTAGGGTATCCCCTGACAGTCTATGGCAGCCATAGCTTATACATCTGCTGACCACTCAAAAACACAAAACAAAAAAAATCCTAACCACACGTTTCTCCCTATTACCCAATTGACTGACTATTCAACAGCAAACTATTCTGTCTAGGCCTTTTGCAGGATCCCCTACTTGGGCTATTGTTGCAGAGCTAAAAAACCTCAGGACTCAACACTTCAAATCTGGCGGGGGGGGGGGGCGGTTGCAAGGGTTCAATACCCTGTCTTTTTGAACCTGTGTGGTCTTTTTTGCACTGCAGCTCCTAGACAGCCTATCACTTTTGCAAGGACTGCAACTCCACATCCACCATGTGCTCACAGCCCTCTCAAGCTCTCGTCTCCATGACTCCCCAGAGTGCAAAAAGCAAAAAAAAAGGGAGGGAGGGAGTCTATTTATGGCAGGCCATGCCACTAACGGCTAGCATACAAGGTCGCCCCCACAACCCACCCTAAGCTGTGTCACGGGTCAGATCAGGCAGAAGGATAGGCTTGAACTGCCCCTCTGAGGAATCCGTTGGCCAAATTTACAGTGCAGCTATGGGCTGACACCTCATTTGTTCCCCCAAATGTAGGGCTTGTCCATACGCATACCTCAGTTAAGGCCAAACCTATGTGGACCCGGCCCATATGTTCTGGTGGCATCCTCTTCAATCCACTCCTAAGCTGCGGATCCCTAACACGATAGAGTAGTTACTCACCTGTAACAGGTGTTCTCCAGGAGCAGCAGGAATCAGTCCTCACATATGGGTGACGTCGGCGCCGACGGAGCCCCCATGCGGAGCATTTCCCCAGCTTTCAAAGAAAGCCTTTGGGACTGCAGCACGCATGCGCGGTCCCCCTCCCGCCCAAGGGTGCCATCTTGCTCAGTCAGATGACATAGCTAAAAGACAGCAAAAAACAAAAATAAAACATATGACTGCAACTCCAAGGGGAGGAGGGATGGTTGTGAGGACTGATTCCTGCTGCTCCAGGAGAACACCTGTTACAGGTGAGTAACTACTCTTTCTCCAGGACCAAGCAGGAAGAGAGTCCTCACATATGGGACTCCCCAGCTTAAAGCTACCGGGGAGCCAAAGCTGAAAAATTGAGCTCCCTCTAGAGCCTCAGCATGTACGAAAAGAATCTTCTCTGAGAATGCATCCGTATGGTAGCCCAGCACCAGGGCCGGAGGGTAGGAGTTGCCTATACCTCAAAGAGATTACGGAGTACCGCCTGTCCGAAAGCACTGTCCCTGCGGGACTCCCTCTCAAGGAAGTAGTGGGCCGCAAAAGTCTGGCTTGAAGACCAAGTAGCGGCCCGGCAGATGTCTGCCAACGCAACAGAGCAGAGATGAGCCACTGACGCAGCCTTCGCCCTGACACGATGAGCCGTGACTCGACCCTGCAGGGAAAGGCCGGCTGCCCTGTACGCCCAGGCGATACAGTCTGCTACCCAGATGGACAGTTTACGCTTGGAGACAGGTAACCCCAACTTATTAGGGTCAAAAGAGACGAAGAGCTGGACATCCCTTCGATGCTCCTGCGTATGGTCAAGGTAGAAGGACAATGCCCTCCTACAGTCCAGGGTATGCAAGACCATCTCAGCCCGGTTGGCATTCGGCCTGGGAAAGAAAGTCGGAAGAACCACCTCCTGATTGAGGTGGAAGGAGGAGACAACCTTGGGAAGGAACTTAGGGTAAGTTCGTAAGACTACCCTGTTCCTATAGAACCTAGTGTATGGTGCCTCTGACACCAGGGCTTGAGGTTTGCTCACTCGTCTTGCTGAGGTAAGAGCTACCAAAAACAATGCTTTCCAGGAGAGGATGCGCAAAGGACAAGTAGCCATAGGCTCAAATGGTGGGCAAGTAAGGCGCTGCAAAACCACATTCAAATCCCACTCAGGGGCAGGTGGACGAACTGGAGGCTTAAGCAAAAGTAGGCCTCTGAGGAATCGAGCCACCAAAGGGTGGCTTGAGAGAGATTGACCCTCCACCGGTGAATGGTGCGCTGAGAGAGCACTGAGATGGACCCTAACAGAGTTGGATTTAAGGCCTAGATTGGACAGGTGAAGTAAATATTGCAGCACCACTGGTACCAGGCACGAGAAAGGATCCTGCTTGTGTTGAGCACACCAGGTGGAGAACCTACACCACTTGAGGGCATATGATTTCCGAGTGGACTGCCTCCTAGAGGCCAAGACTACGTCCTCCACTTCCCTAGGCAGCAGTAAGGGTGCTAGAACTGCCCTTTCAGCATCCAGGCCATCAGATTGAGGGACTGGAGGTTGGGATGTAAGAGAGATCCCTGCTCCTGAGTCAGCAGATCTGGTTGCATCCCCAGAGGAAGAGGAGTGTCCACCGCTAATTGTAAAAGAAGTGGGAACCACGGTTGCCTTGGCCATCTGGGGGCCACCAGAATTACCGAGGCCTTGTCCCGGATCACTTTGAACAGTGTCTTGGGCACTAGAGGCGTGGGAGGAAACGCATATAGAAGGCCTGTAGACCATGGAATGAGAAACGCATCCGCTGCTACTCTGAGAGGATGCGGTTGTCTGGAGCAGAACCTGGGCAGTTGACGGTTCAGTGGACTGGCAAAGATCTATGGTGGGAAGACCCCATCTTAGGAATATCCGTTGAACCACAAGAGGATTCAACTGCCATTCGTGTGGCTGCAGAAGCCTGCTTAATCTGTCTGCCAGGTAATTCTCTTGTCCAGGGAGATAGACTGCCCTCAGAAGTATGCCATGATTGACTGCCCAGGAGCACAGGTCCTGTGCTTCCTGACAGAGAGGTCGGGACCCTGTGCCCCCCTGTTTGTTCACATAGAACATAGCAACTTGATTGTCCGTCTGAACTAAGACGGACTGGTGAGAGAGGACATAAGAGAAAGTCCGCAGGGCTAAGCGGATCGCTCTGAGCGCTAGGAAATTGATCTGCTGTGTGGCCTCCCAAGGAGACCACAGGCCCTGAGTGCATGCTCCTTGGCAATGTGCACCCCAACCCTGAAGAGAAGCATCAGTTGTCAGCACTTGAGAGTGTGAAGGTGCTTGAAAAGGCACCCCTTGCAGCAGATTCGGAAGATGAAGCCACCACCGTAGAGAAGAGGCTAGTAGCTTGAACACCCTGACCTTGTCCGTCAGGTGTCCTGCGGCCTGCAGCCACTGAGTTCTGAGGCCCCACTGGGCTGGCCTCATATGCAGACGGGCATTTGGAGTTACATGGACCGTGGATGCCATGTGGCCTAAGAGCCTCAAGAATTGTCTGGCGGAGACCAGAGAATTGCTGTGGAATTGTCTGGCCAGATCCATCAGTCTGTGGGCCCTGTCCACAGGTAAAAAGGCCTTTGCCCGAAGGGTGTCTAGTCTTGCTCCTATGAACTCCATGTTCTGTGAGGGGTGCAAAGCGGACTTTGCGAAGTTTATGACAAACCCCAGATGCTGGAGAAGAGAGACAGTGCGTAGGGTGGCTTAATTGATCTCCTGTGGAGACTGACCTCTGATGAGCCAGTCGTCCAGGTAGGGAAACACAAAGAGCCCTTGAACACTGAGATAGGCCGCCACCACCGCCAGGCACTTGGTGAAAACCCTGGGGGCGGAGGTTAGGCCAAAAGGTAGTACCCTGTACTGGTAATGGTTTCCTCCCACGACAAAATCGGAGATATTGTCTGTGGTCTGGATAAATAAGGATGCGAGTATAAGCATCCTTTAAGTCTAAGGAGCATAGCCAATCTCCCTGCTGGAGGTAGGGCAGCAGGATTCCAAGGGTAAGCATCTTGAACTTTTCCCTCTCCGGGAATTTGTTGAGATTCCGCAAGTCTAGGATGGGCCTTAGGCCTCCTGTCCTTTTTGGTACTAGAAAGTACCTGGAATAGAAGCCTTAACCTCTCAGGTGGTGGGGCACCGGTTCCACCGCCTGTTCCTTTAGAAGACTTGCTAACTCCTGCAGGAGCAAGTCCCTGTGCAGAGGGAGTCTTGGAGGCTCCCCTGGAAAGTAGGAGGGAGGTACCTGGTGGAAGTGGAGAAGATAGCCCCTCTGGACTATGCTGAGCACCCAGGTATCCCTTGTTACGGCTGACCACCTGTGAGCATACAGGGTAAGCCGGCCTCCTGTGCTTAGGGGGCCCAGCTGAGGAGGAGAGGCTATGCCACTGGAGTCAAAACCCCGCTCCCTGCTGAGCAGGAGCCGGAGCTGGTGGCTTGGGGGTTTTCTGCCTATGGGGCCCATGTCCCTGCCCCTTAGCCTGCTGACCCTGTTGGGGAGCTGTGGAGGCCTGAAAGTGAGGGTACGATTTGTAGGCAGATGACTTCCTGGGGTAAAAGGTCTTTTTTCCCGAGCCCTTCTTCTTCTGAGAAGGGGCAGAGGTTTTCCTGGACAGCCTTGTCCGGGTGAGAGTCTCGGACTCGAGTTCTGCAGCCTTTTCAGCCATGGGTTTGCCAAAGAGGTTTTCACCTTGGCAGGGGACATCGACCAACTTGTCCTGCACCCATGGCTCAAGGTCCGATGACTGTAGCCAGGCCTGACGGCGTGCACTGATGCCGGCCGCGGCTACTCGGGCCGAAGCCTCAAAGCCATCATAGGCTGCTCGAGAAATAAATTTCAAGCACTCTCGAATCCCCGATGACAGAGCCTTGAACCTCTGCAAAGGTTCCTTGGAGAGACCAGCAGAGAACCTGGCAATCTCCTTTGCCAGGTCTTGAAGATACATGCCCATGTACAGCTGGTAGATCTGGACACGGCAAGCAAGCATAGAGCCCTGGAAGCACTTTCTACCGAGGGCATCCAGGTTCCGGGCCTCCCGGCCAGGAGGCACCGAGGAGTGCATCTTATGACTTTTCAGACAATGCATGGCCAATTCCACAACCATGGAGTGGTGCGGTAGCTGTGCCTTTTGGAACCCTGGGCTCTTGCTGACTCGATAGATGGAATCGACCCGCTTGCTCAGAACCGGCGTTGAGGCCGGCGCCTCCCACATGCGGAAGAGCAACCTTTCCAGCATCGGAGGAACCGATACAGTAAAGGCCTCCTTGGGAAGAGAGTCATACTGCAGGGCCTCGAGCTCCGCGGGGAAGGCCAAAGCCTTGGCCATGTCCCGCACGAAGTCCGAGAACTGGGTGTCCTCCGGGAGGGACCGTCTCCGAGGTTCGGACTCCAGTGAGTCCGAAGGGACACACCGGGTCCGAAAGGTGTCCGGGGACTCCTCGTCCTCCGTTTCCCAGCCCGACCCCTTGGAGGAGGAATCGAGCGGCTCCGGTCGGGCAGGCACCGATGCCATCCTCCCCGATGCCGAGGGTACCGGCGTCGACGACCTCTGTCCCGAACGGGAGGCCGAGGGAGACCTCGGCTGAGGATCGACTCAAGAGTGCATGGACTCGAGGATCGGCTCGGCCTCCGGGGTCGACTTGGACGTCGATGTCCCGGTGGTCGGAGCAGATGCACCGGTGAGACCTGTGATCAGTGCCCGCTGCTGTTCCATGAAGGCAGCCAAGCTGCTCTCCAAGGCCATCAACCTGAGTCTGAGCTCAGGAGACTCAGCAGCCCCTGACTCGGGCCCCGACGTCGGCCCCCCCCGGAGGAGAGTCCATGAGGACTACAGTACTCACGTGACCCGGGGACTCTGGCTCCACACGAGGTTGTTTAGCAGGCCTCTCCGACTCCGAAGACCCGGGACGGCGGTCGGGACTATGCGACCTGGCCCTCGAGGAGCCAAGTGCATCCACCGATGACGCCCTCGCGGGTTGCTTCTTCCTGCGATGCTCCCGCAAGGGAGACCCCCTCTCAGAGGAACCCCGGCGATGCTCGGGATCGGAGTCACGAGACGTCGAGGCCTCTGACGAAGTCTGGGCCCAGCCGGACACGGAGTCAGAGAAGATTCTTTCTGTCTGGTGCTGCCAACTCCTCAACGCCTTCAAGGACATTTTCCCACACGGGCCACAGATCATCGGGTCATGATCGGGCCCGAGGCAGCAGTCATGTGTGTCGGTGAGACACATAAGTTTCTTACACCAATCACACTTTTTGAACCCGTTGGCAGCCATCGGGGGAAAAAGGGCCCCTGCGAGGTCAAAAGACAGGGCTGCCAGTGAAAAACAGAAAAATGGCGCGAACGCTAGTCATGAAGGACAAAAACCGAAAAAAGAAGTCCAGGCTCGATACCGGTGTACCGGGCCCAGGCGGGAAAGGGAAACCAGCTTCGAACCGAAGAAAAAACAGTTCCACTGCCAAAATCAACTTTTTTCTCGGGTGAACACGAAACATGTCCGTGGGGCTCCGCGGAAAAAAGAAGACTGAGCAAGATGGCACCCTTGGGCGGGAAGGGGACCACGCATGTGTGCTGCAGTCCCAAAGGCTTTCTTTGAAAGCTGGGGAAATGCTCCGCATGGGGGCTCCGTCGGCACCAACGTCACCCATATGTGAGGACTGACTTCCTGCTTGGTCCTGGAGAACCTGCCCCTCTTGTGTTCCACCATCTGCTCTCACATGTCTTTGGGCAATGGAGATATGAGGTGCATGTTGGGGAACACACACTGGCTACCAGTGCATCCCCCAGGCTGTATTGCTGCCTGGAAACATTGACCATTGTTTGCACAGGCACAGTGCCCTGCAACTCCTCCCATCAGGAGGAGTTATCATTAGACCTATTCCCTAGCTAATTCTTCATAACCATATGTAGGGTGGACCAGCAATCATACCCTCGAACAGGGGGTTCGTTACATATTGCCCATGTAGAGAAGCGGCAGCAGCACCTAATAAACTGAGTGAGGGGGTACCCCATGTGAAATGGTGCAATAACCCTAAATAGGGTCAGAGGGAGGAGCCGCATGCGTTGTATGGCTAGTATGCTCCTACCAACCACCACCACCACCTTACTGTGAAGACCATTGGCCAGTATATTGTCGGAAGACCCCTTACGCTCTGCATACCTCAAAGACCTTGCAAGAAGACGAAGATCTACCTGCTGTCATCCTCCAAACCCCTTGCTCTCTAGTCGTTTGAGGACTTATATCCCACTCAACCAAGTTCCTACCCTCATGAAGGGATGACTATCCGGCTCGTCAAGAGGACCTGCCCTCTTAACCAAAAAGGGAGGTTCCCCCCCTGGTATATGAATGATGGCAAATACCCCCTTCAAAGATATAAATAAATATTAATAATCCAGTACTCATAACATAAAGGTGTCCTTTGAGTAGCCTAGTGGCTAGAACTAAGAAAGTCAGGGTTCAAATCCCAGCAGTGTTCCTTGTGACCTTGGACACGTCACTTCAGCCTCCATTGTCTCTGTGGAAAGGGAAATACTGACTGTACCTGAATGTAACTTACATTGAATTGCCAATGAAAAAGTGTGTATTAAATCCACATAAATATTAAAATATTGTGTGGATAAAATGAATGTTTTATTTTTGCAGGAAAAAATTACAAATACCTTACAGAGATGGCAACTTTTATAATTTTTATAACCAAGGCATCTGGCTCGGTGCTGGCTCACTTACCCAGGAAATTATGAACTGCCGTGCATACTGATTATTGGAGTAAATCCTCTCTCGTAGCAAAGGGACAAAAGCCACCAGATCAAACTTATTGCTTTCTGTCACAATGTCCTATAACACAAACATATGTAAAAATTATACTTTCAGACTTACATGCCTCATCACAGAGATGGCCTCAATCATCACTAGACTAGCATTATTATGGAAAAATATACTATTGAGTAACTTTGTGGCTAGAGACTGCTATTATGTTGGTAATGGATTCAACTCTCATAGGAATCTGTCTAGATCACCTCCCTGCAATGTGGGCATCATGCCATGTAGAAGAAGCAAGCTTAGATGCAGCCTCAAAACACTAACACATTCTTAGCAGATCCTGAAGGGAAATACTGAGTGTACTTCTTATATAGGTGATGTCACAGACTGAGCCCTGCACGGGAAACCTCTCCCAGCATCTTCTAGAAGCTTTGGGAGTGGCCCATCAGGCCTGGGTGCTTGTTTTCCTCTGTAGCCGGTACACCTCATCAGCTCAATCAATGACTAGCTAAAGGAAGACTGCAACACTAAGGGGAGGAGGGAGAGTTGTGAGGACTTATCCTGTTTTCCATGAAGACGACCTGCTAAAAGGTAAGTAACTTTGCTTTCTCCATGGACAAGTAGGGTAAGTGTTCACATATGGGATTCCCTAGCTACAGGCTGCCTCAAAAGAAAAAAGGGGACAACTGGTGCTGTAGCCAGCAACACTAGATTACATATAGTTTTGGTGGCAAGAGGTCAGTCTGCAATTTACACTTTTTGTTTTTGCAGTTTTTTTTTTTTTAAAGAGGCAGTCTGGAACAGAAAGAACTGGACCTAGGGTGGAATGAAGGTATATTATATTCTCAAAACATTCTGAAGAATGGATTGGTTGAATCTGCTGCCATGTTGAGAGACCCATTCCAAACAGTAATGACATGTGAAATATGTGGTTGGAAGTCCATGTTGCAGCTCTGCAGATCTCTAAGGGGCATAACCATAACAACAGTTTTGGGGAGGCCCAGGGTTGACATGGGCGGCAACAGGGATACAGGTGTCCGCCTCCCCCCTCCCCCCATCAGCATGGCATTCATCAATTCAGCAGTAGGAGCCTGTCACACCACTCCTCACTACTCTGGTTTCCTTCTCCGATTTGCAGCTGGCATGGCATAAACATTAAAAATTTGCATGCGGCAAGTCCAACAAGATCATGAATGGGATGTGTTCCGAGTGAGATTTTACTGATCATTTGTATAGCGCTACAAGGCATACGCAGCACTGTACAGGCACATGTAAAAGACAGTCCCTGCTCAGAGCTTACAGTCTAGTCAAGACAGACAGCACAACAGCTGAGGACAAGGATACGTCTAGGGGAATCTTAAGGAAACACATAGGAGACTAAGCAGATCAGGATCCAAAAGCAGCCTTAAAGAGGTGAGTTTCCGCCTGGATTTGAAAAGGGCCAGAGATAAAGACGGACGTACAGACTCAGGTATTTTATGCCAAGCATAAGAAGCAGCAAGGTGAAAGGATCAAAGTCTGAAGTTGGCAGTAGAAGAGAAGAGCACAGATAGAAGGAATCTGCTAGAAGAGCAGCGTTCCTGAGGAGAGGTGTAGGGAAAGATAAGAGAAGAAAGGTAGTGAGGAGCAGCAGAATGAATGCACTTATAGGTCAGTAGGAGAAGTTTGAACTGGATACGGAAGAGGATAGGGAGCCAATGAAGCGACTTGAGAAGAGGTGTTATGTGAGCATATTGAGGTTGGTGGAAGATTAGACACGCAGTTGAGTTTTAAACAGATTGAAGGGGAGAGAGATGAATCAGAGGGAGACCAAAGGAGGAGGTTGCAGTAGTCTAGACAGGGGGTGACTAAAATGTGGATAAGTGTCTTAGTAGTGTATTCAGAAAGGAGGAGCTGAATTTTGCTCATCTTATAGAGAAAGAAATGACAGGTTTTAGCTATCAGTTGTATGTGTGTGGAAAAGGAGAGGAGTCGTCAAAGATGACCCCAAGGTTGCGAGCCAAGGATACAGGGAATAGTAGAGCATTATCCACAGAGGTTGAGAAAGGAAGAAGGGGGGAGTTGGATTTAGGGGGAAAAATAAGCAGCTCTGTTTTGGCCATGTTCAATTTCAAACAGTCCAGGCATCAATGTCAGATATGCAGGCAGAGATCTGGGCTTGGATTGCCAGAGAGATTTCAGGTGTAGAGAGGCAGATCTGTAAGTAATCAGCGTAAAGATGGTATTGAAAACCATAGGAGGAGATGAGCACACTAAGGGAATGGGTATAGAGAGAGAAAAGGAATGGGCCCAAGACAGACCAACTGAGAGCGGGATGGCAGTAGAGGAAGATCCACCAGAACAAACACTGAAAGTGCGATGGGAGAACTATAAAGAGAACCAGGACAGCACAGAGCTCTTAAAACCAAGTGAGGACAAGGTATCGAAGAGAAGGTGATGGTCATGTGTCAAAAGCAGCAGACAGGTCAAAAAGGATGAGGATCACTTAAAGGCCCTTGGATTTTGCCAGGAACAGATCGCTGGAGACTTTGGCAAGAGTTGTTTCGGTAGAATGTAAAGAACGAAAGACAGATTGCAATGGATCCAGAAGAGCTTGAGAGGAGAGAAAGTCAAGGCAATAGTGGTGAACCACACATTCAAGTAGTTTAGAAATTAAGGGGAGGGGGGCGGAGCCTGATGTCCAGCGGGATGGGGGGCGGAGCCTGATGTCCAGCGGGATGGTCGCATAACGCTGAGGCTCCCGAGAGGCCTACTCAGAATCCTGAATTAACACCGTACATACTTGGAATTCTACTCTGATCTTGCCGGGGCACGTTGGTGAGATGGCGGGGACCAAACCCACGCGCCTGGAATTCGGATCTCCAGCGGCTTCTCACGGCAAACGCTCCAAAACTGAACCTCCGTCCCCAAGGGGCTGGCCGTGCGCGAGGGCCCCGAAATGCAGCAGGAAATCCTCGCAGAGATTAGAGGGGTCAAGGACCTCGTGCAGTCAAACGGTGAAGCACTCCGAGCGCTGCGGGAAGATTTTGGTGTGCTGCAAGGCAAGCTAGAGGGGCTTTCTTCCTTCGCGTCAGGACAAAATGGAGAGCATATTGGACTCCCATACGGCCCGGTTGTCCAAACTCGACAAAGTTGAACGCCAGGTGCGGGCCCTGCAGAAAGAAGTGGAAGATGGCAATAATAGAGCGCGCCGCAACAACATACGGCTCGTGGGCATACCGGAGGGAGCGGAATCGGGAGACATGAAAGAGTTTTTATGCAAAATTCTCCCTTCCCTGCTCCAAATCACCTTTGCCAAAGATTTGGAGATTGATCGCGCTCATCGTGTACCTACAAGCATAACGCTCAACAGGCAGACCCCGCGGCCTATCATCTTTCGACTACTGAGATATCAACACGTTGAGCAAATTCTACATGCCTCTCAGGCAAAGGGCCATATGGAGTTTGAAAGCCACAAGATCTCCTTCTATCCCGACTTGGCTAAACCCACGGTCGACCGCCGAAAGCGCTTTCTGGAATTCCGGCCGAGGCTTCAACAACTACAAGCACGCTATGGCCTGATGTACCCGGCCAAGCTTCGAGTCACGCTTCACAATCAGACAAGAACATTTGAGGACCCTGATCTACTAGCGGAGTTTTTGGATTCCAAAGAAGCCGACTTGATGCGCTGACTTCCAGAATACTCCTGAAAGTGTTCTCATATCCGATGTACCCGCCATATTGGATCTGCCGCAGCCCAGCAAAGAGTCTGGCGAGGGCAGTTGGTTGCCTTACTTTTGATGATATCTGTGACCCGACTCCATCTACCCACAGTAGCCTCGATGAGTATCAGAGACAGTGTTAATTATGGACTCTGGTGTTTCTTTTCTTTTTTTTCATGTCTTTCTACTTCCTCTCTAGGGCCTCCTCCCGCAGACATATGGTCGCCATATTCTTTGGGGGTTTTGCTTCTTCTCTGGGATACTTTGTTACATACTTCTCAATATGGGGTGTATTAGCCAGAATACTCGGTGATTATGTCATTGTTGCACAGATCCTGTTTATATTGTATGTTTTCAAGCGCCCTTACCTAAAATGTCTATTACTGATTGATGGCACCATGTAAGATTTTCTCATTGAACGTAAAAGGGATCAATAATCCGATAAAACGGAAGAAAATCCTAAGCTACCTAAGTCAGGAAGCTGCGGATCTGATTTTTCTCCAAGAAACGCATTTAAACTCGAAGGAAACTCTTAAACTCAATATTAAACCTTACATGGTGGCCGCCTATTCCCCAGCCGTTTCTAAGAAATGTGGGGTTGCCATATTGGTTAGGAAATCTTTGCATGCTACTATTATTGCGACTAGCTCAGATACAGAAGGTAGATGGTCCAGAGTTCACCTCAAGATAGGTAGCCTTGAAGTTACATGTCTATGCCTTTACGCTCCTAATGTGGATGACCCTGCCTTTTTTGCTACCATTGCTCAGGTTGCGCAGGCCTCTGCTAATACTTCATTGATAATTGGGGGGGATTTCAATTTAGTCCTTGATCCCCTGATTGACAAACAGCCGCCTAGGTCAAGTGGTCCCCCCAAGAGTCACACCACGCTTACCTCCCTGATCAAAGATCTTGCTTTAGTTGATCTATGGAGGTTGCTACACCCCAATGAGCTAGACTTTACCTTCTTTTCTTCCCCTCATAAATCCCAGTCTCGCATAGACTTCTTTCTAATATCAAAACTATTAGTTCCTCAGGTGGACACTGCAAAGATTCACTCCCAACATATTTCAGATCATGCTGCCATTTCCTTTCAATTACACACTACTGCACCCCAAGGGAATTCGGGGGCCTGGTTCTTTGATAGAGCCCTGTTAACTCAGCCAGAGTTCCAGTTAGAAATTCGAGCAGCCATACAGGATTACTTCCATTTTAATCTACCCCAGGATACTGCGAATTGGGCTTGGTGGGAGGGCTTCAAAGCGGCCATTCGAGCAACGATCACTAGCTATCAAATCCGCCTGCGAAAACAACGCAAACAGCAGCTACTAATACTAGACCAACAAATAAAAGCAGGTGAACGAGTTCTAACTTCACGTACTGATCCATGTATATTAATTCGATTACAGCGTCTTCGTTTTCAATATAATTCAATCCTCTCAACTGCAGCCTCTAAGAGTATTGAGCTTCAGCGAGGGACATATTATCGTGAAAATAACCGAGCCGGTCGACTCTTAGCTAACGCCTTGAAAGGTCAAAAAGAAGCCAAACGTGTAGCGGCCCTTCGAGCTTCACAGGGAGGGGGCATAGTGACCACAGACTCCGACATTGTAGAGCTCTTTCGGGATTTCTATACCCGCCTATATCAATCTGAATGTGAGTTTTCGTCAGAGACATTCGAGCGATTGCTTTCTGGCATTCAGCGGCCGACCCTCTCTGAAGATGATAGGGATGCGATGGATGAACCCTTCTCTACTTCAGAGATCCAATCTGCCCTAAGGCGAACAGCCTCGGGCCGTGCCGCAGGGCCTGACGGTCTCCCGACCGAATTCTATAGAACGTTCAGTGCAGATTTAGTTCCCTATTTAAAACTCTATTTTACTGCCCTTGCGGTAGATACATCCTCTTTGGGATCCTTTTCTGCAGCTAATGTGGTAGTATTTGAGAAAGAAGGCAGGGACCCGCTGCTAACTGCCAACTACCATCCAATCTCCCTACTTAATGCCGATTATAAGATCTTCGCAACGATCTTGGCCACCCGGCTATCTGACAGGATGGCCACCCTAATTCACCCTGACCAATGCGGTTTTATACCCGGCAGATCAACTGCTGACAATGCTCGGACCTTGTGCCATGTGCTATCCAGTGCTGCCAATCTAGACCATCCATGGGTGGGTCTTTCCCTGGATGCCGAAAAAGCCTTTGACCGCCTAGAATGGCCCTTCTTATTTGCAGTTCTCCGATGGTATGGCTTTGGGGAGGGCTTCCTCCGATATCTCCAAGTCATGTATACTCAACCCGTCGCCAGTATTTGTGTAAATGCTATCAAGTCTTCGCCATTTAACCTCCAAAGAGGCACGCGTCAAGGTTGCCCCCTATCACCAATGCTCTTTGATCTAGCTCTCGAACCTCTAGCCCTCCTTATTCGACAGTCCGCACGTATTCGAGGTGTCCCCTTCAGTCATAGGGAGATTAAACTCTCTGCATATGCAGATGACCTTATGCTTTTCGTATCCCTCGATTCGGTTCCAGCTGTCTTGGATCTGATTGACGGATACTCACAATTATCGGGCTATAAAATTAACTGGGCCAAATCTGTGGCATTCCCACTGAACCGCTGGGTACATGAGGCTGACATGCAGGCCTTTCCCTTCCTTTGGCAATCCCGCATGGTGAAGTATCTCGGGGTCCATTACTGTTCTCCTTTAGAGGACACTATCAGTTTTAATGCCAAAGAGGTAGTCTCCAAAGTCCGCGAGCTCACGAATCGTTGGTCTCCCTTATCTCTTACATGGTGGGGCCGTTTAGAAACTGTGAAAATGATGATAGTCCCCAAAGTGAACTACATTTTAGAAATGCTGCCATGCTTACTCCCGTTACATACTTATAAAGATATTGAGGGCCTCCTCGTCCGTTATCTCTGGCAGGGCAAGCCACCAAGGATAGCTAAACAAAAACTACAGTCTGCAAAGTAAAGAGGGGGTGCCCGATTTCCTGATTTTCTTAAATATCATCAAGCTTTCCTACTTAAGCAAGGTGCCCGATGGCTAGCTGCCTCAACAGACAGCAGACCAGTTTGGCTTGACATAGAAGAGGAGCTTAGTAGCCCAATTCCGTTGACCCATCTCCCCGGTATGTCCTATCAAGTAGACACCCGCCATCCACCAATGATTGTCGATACTCTTGCGGCCTTTAACTCTCTCATTCTATCCCTGGGCCCGAACGTTTGTCCTCAGGACGGACTCCCGCTATGGAATAACCCCAGAATTCAAGTCTTAAATAGAACGATAGCATGGAAACCCTGGTACTCCAGGGGGATCTGGACACCCCAACAGCTTTTCTCTGCAGCTCGCTGGAAAACCTTTTCTGATTTACAAAAGGAATTTGCGTTACCAGCGAAACACTACTTTCAATTGATGCAGCTTCAACACTGCCTCACAAGTGCCCGAATCATGCCGCCCTCTGCTCCTACTGAGGACGGGCTATTAGAGATAGTTCACTCTATTAGTAATACACATGGGGTTGCCTCTAACTTTTATAAAATATTATGTCAGGGTACAGACACGGCCACTTTTAGAGCCCAACAAGCCTGGGAGCGCGAACTGCAAACCACTTTAACCCCTGTGCAATGGAGCGTTTTCTGGAGCAAAGTTGTGCGGGTTTCCCGGTCTACCTCTGTTACCCAAACTCTCTTCTTTTTTGCACACAGATGCTTTTATACCCCAGAAAAAATAGCCAAATGGAACACAAATGCCAGGGATCAGTGTTGGTCTTGCCATACTGCTGTGGGTACCCTCGTTCATGTTATCTATGAATGTCCTCAACTACAGGTTTATTGGAGGCGGGTCTGGGGTTGTATTCAATATATCTTACACCTTCACGAACCTCTCTCTTGGAAGATTGTGGGACTCCGCTCTGTGGCGGAGGTCCCCTCTCTTCCTAAGAAGGGTCGCTTTCTCCTCGATTTCATGCTGGGTATAGCCATATGCTTAATCACGAGGAATTGGAAGGATAGCTCTAGACTTACTGCCAATGAATGGTGGAACCTTGTCTGCTTATATAGCAAATATGAGCAGACACCTCGGAGAGCCTTTCCCCATGCCCAATCTCACTCTCGCTTGTCTAAATGGCAGATGCTTAATGATTATGTACAATCTGCTCATTGCTCCAACATGCCTGTATAATGTGCACTCATCATGTTTCAGATCACCGTTAGGTTTCGTAACACAATAATGTAAGTACACGCCCGCTTCGGGTATGATTAGTTTTCTAGAGAAGAAGCAGGGGGGAGGGGGGTGGCAGGGGTTTACTTTGGTGTATGTATTACATGTTATGTATCTGTCTTTTAGCTGTATGTCTTCCTTTTCCTATGTTGTTATAAAATGAAAATAAAGAATTAAAAAAAAAAAAAAAAGAAATTAAGGGGAGGAGAGAGATGGATCGATAATGAGGACAGGTCAGGCCTAATCTAGTGAGGGTTTCTTGAGGAGAGATGTGACCACAGCATGCTTGAAGGCTGCAGTAACAATTGCAGTGGGGCACAATACGTTGAGAATATGAGAGATGGAAGCGATGACTGTGGAGAAGATGGAGCTTAGAAGACGGGTGGGAATAGGATCTGAGGAGCAAAGAATATGTGTGGTTTCTACCTCAGATCTTAGAAAAGGAAGAAAGGGCGACTGAAGTTGACGGGTAGAGTTGGCAGTGAAGAGGTGGAAGAAGGGATGGAACTGATCTCATGGGGAACTGGAGTGTAATCTTGTGGACTGTGTCATGGAAATAGTTGGCCAACGTTTGCGCAGAAAGGGAAGGAGAGGTCGGAGGCAGAGGCACCTTGTGGAGAGAATCAAGAGTTGTGAAGAGATAGCAAGGGTCAGAGGCAAGAGAGTTAGTCAGGTGGATATAATAGTCTTCTATGGCAAGTTCTATGGCTGACTGGAAAGAGGCAAGCATGAATTTGAAGTGTAGAAAGTCCGTAAGGGTGCAGGATTTGAGCCAAATGCGCTCAGCTGAGTGGGCACAGGAACATAGATAGTGGGTAGTTGGAAGATAGCCAAGGCTGAGGTACAGTACGCCTCACAGGACGTGGCATGGAAGGTGCAAGAGCATCCAGAACAGAGGAAAGTGCAATGTTATAGCAAACAACTGCCTCATTAAGGCTCAGATGATATACAGTAATGGAGAAAAGAGACAGTAGTGGAGAAAGCCAATGGGTCGATAGCATGAAGATTTCTAAAGAGGTTGGAGGAGACTGGGCGAGATTGAGGTAGGAGGTGATGAAAAATAAAGGGCAGAACTGAGGTACAGAAGTCTGAAGGTAAGCAATTAGAGAAGACAAAGTCAAAGTAGTGGTCATGCTGGAGATTGGGGGCAGTATGGCAAAGCTGGAGGTTGAATGAGGAGGTAAAGGAAAGGAGATTTAAAGCACAAGGGTCAGAGGGGTTATCTACGTGAATGTTAAAACCACCAGATAAGGGAGGGCTTATTTGAGATGGAGTATGCATTCCACAAAGTGCTTAAGAAAGGGATAAAGGGAAGGGATATGAATAAGATTTGAGGAGTTGTGCAACAATCTGTCCTGGGAGTGTAACAAAAGTCTAGGGGGCCCAGGATTGGGCTTGATATCTCCAGACGACAGAATGAGAAGGAGCAGAAGAGTGTGGGGCAGAGAGGAGACAGCATGACAGTAATGAGGGTGAGGTTCTTTCAGAAAGAGAGATGAGATGAGTGAATGAGAGGATGAAAATGGTGAAGCTCAAGAGCTGATGATAGGGTAAATGACAAGATGATGGGAGAAGTGAGGATGGTAAAGAGAGGATGTTGTAGGTATGAAGGGAGAAGATTAGGGAGTGCTAACAATAGGAAAAGAAAGTAATGTAGAACCATAAGAAAGAGATGGAGAGGAGAGCAGAAATCAAAGAAATAAATGAAGAGAAAGCTGCAGGAATCGGAGGGATCCGAGGCGAAAAGTGGAAGAGCCTGAACCTCTCCAGGCCACCTGTGGCTACCCTCCTGCTTCTATGGAGGCTGATCTCAAGAAGGCTACTGGCTCAGCCATGGGTCTAACATTATGAGCCTTGACATGACCCTCAAGAGTCAAGATTGCATTCTTTCATTTATGCTCAGGCTATCTGCTAATCCATTTGCTGACTGCAACGCCCAACTTACTGGGATCAAAGAAACAAAAACATTTGGTGGATTTTCTATGGGCTTTAGTCTGCTCCAGATAGAAGACCAAGGATCTCTTGCAGTCAAACCTGTGCAAAGCGTAGTTACTCACCTGTAACAGGTGATCTCCGGGAACAGCAGGAATTTAGTCTTCACATATGGGTATCGTCGGTACCGACGGAGCCTGCGCGGGAACGCTCCCCAGCGTCCAATTAGAAAGCTTTTGGGAGCATCCCACAGCGCCTGCGTGCTGCCTTCCCGCCTTTCCCAACTGCCTCTCTCCAGTTGAGTTTTAAAGCTGAGACAAAGAGAGAGAGAGGGAAAGGAAAGAAAAGAAAAGAAAAGAGAGATACAACTCCTAGGGGAGGTGGGTGGGTTGTGAAGACTAAATTCCTGCTGTTTCCGGAGATCACCTGTTACAGGTGAGTAACTATGCTATCTCCAGGAACAAGCAGGAATATAGTCTTCACATATGGGGACTCCCTAGCTGCAGATGCCAGGGAGAGACCCCAGAAGTTGTGTGCCCCTGTGAAAGGGCTCCACTTCCCCCCCATGGGTCTCTGGCATCCTACCGGGAATGGTAGGTAGGAGTTGATTAAGTATGGAACAGGTGTCGTAGAACAGCCTTACCAAACAAGGCATCCCGGCGGGAGTCCTTGTCCAAGTAGTAATGGGCTGTGAAGGTATGAACCGAGGCCCAAGTAGCTGCTCGACAGAAGTCGTCAATAGACACAGAGTGTAGATGAGCCAGTGAGGCTGCCATGGCTCTCACATTGCGAGCTGTGACATGGCCTTCCAGAGAAAGGTTTTTACTCTGAAAGGTAAAAGAAATACACTGTGCAATCCAATTGGACAATGTTCTCTTGGAGACTGGAAGTCCTAAATGAGAAGGAACAAAAGCAACAAAGAGTTGAGAGGACTTTCTATGTTGCTATGTCCTTTGTAAGTAAAAAACAAGTGCTCTTTTACAGTCCAAAGTATGAAGACTCCTTTCTGCATTTGAAGCACAAGGCCTTGGAAAAAATACAGGCAGGTAAACTGCCTGGTTTAAATGAAAAGGTGAGACCACCTTTGGCATAAAGTGTGGATGAGTCCTAAGGACTACCTTATCATGGAAATTCGTATAAGGAGGATCAGCCACTAATGCTTGCAACTCACTAATGCGACGTGCTGATGTGATTGCAATGAGAAAGACAACCTTCCAGGAAAGGAATTTCAATGAGGTAGTAGCTAGAGGTTCAAAAGGCGGCTTCATGAGCTATCCAAGAACCAGATTTAGGTCCCATGCTACCGGTGGTGGCCTAATGGGAGGCTTAGTTAGAAGGAGGCACCACATAAATCTCGCTACGAGAGGATGAGAGGAAATAGCTTGTCCATTTAAAGGCTTGAAAGAAGCTGAAATAGCACTTAAATGGACTCGTACTGAGTTAGTCTTAAGCCCTGCATTAGATAAATGAAGGAGATACTCCAATAATGATTCCAGAGGTATCGCCAGGTGGTCAAGACCCTTCTGCGAACACCATATGGAAAACCTTTTCCACTTGAAAGCATAAGAGCGTCTTGTGGAAGGCTTTCTAGAAGCATAAAGGATATCCTTTACTTGTTGAGACAGGTTAAGACCATGAAGGTCTAGGCTCTCAGCAACCAGGCCCTGAGATGCAGAGAGTGGGGATCGGGATGCCACAACATCCCATCCTCCTGAGACAGGAGATCTGGAGCAGATCCTAACTCCAGAGATGGAGCTTGAGAGAGATGTAGGAGCAGAGGGTACCACACCTGCCGTGGCCAATATGGAGCTATGAGAATCATATGGCCTCTATCTCTCTGAAGCTTGAATAGGGTTTTGGGAATTAGGGGAATGGGTGAAAAGGCATATAGGAAGTCTTGACCCCAGTGAAGGAGGAA
Source organism: Ichthyophis bannanicus (assembly GCA_033557465.1). NCBI lineage: Eukaryota > Metazoa > Chordata > Amphibia > Gymnophiona > Ichthyophiidae > Ichthyophis > Ichthyophis bannanicus. Next base: position 555,809,915 of record CM066034.1, on the reverse strand, counting down.
AGCATCCCTGGCCTGAGAACCCTGAGCCGGAATTCTGGAAAAGAATCGGGGAAGTTTGGCATTCAACGGACTTGCAAAGAGGTCTATGTCCGGAGTTCCCCAAATTTGAAAAATCTTGGTCATCTGGTCTGCATGTAGAGACCATTCGTGTGGAAGCAGAACTCGACTGAGTCTGTCTGCCCAAGAGTTTTGAATGCCTGAAAGAGAAACTGCCAGGAGGTGAATGTGATGCTCTGTGGCGAAGGACCATAGACGCAAAGCTTCGTTGCAAAGCGACAGAGAGCCTGTTCCCCCCTGCTTGTTCACGTAGAACATGGCTACCTGATTGTCCATATGAATGAGGCCTGTCTTGAAACTGAGCAGGGTATGGAACACTCAAAGAGCAAGGAAGATTGCTCTGAGCTCAAAGAGATTGATATGTAGATGAGTCTCCTGTGGAGTCCAGGTGCCTTGGGTGGAGAGGTCTTGCAGATGAGCTCCCCAACCCATTGGTGAAGCATCTGTTGTGAGAGTTGCCTGGGGTAAGGGTTGTTGAAAAGGGGACCCCAGCAACAGGTTCTGAGGGGACTGCCACCATTGGAGGGACAAAATAAGTCAATTTGTGTTTGCTATTTTGTCTGACAGGCACACTGATGCCTGAGTCCATTGGGTGGATAAAGTCCACTGGGCTGCTCTCATATGGAGGCGAGCATAAGGAACCACATGCACGGTGGATGCCCTGTGGCCTAGTAGTTGTAGCATTTCTCGGGCAGTGAGATGAGGTTTTAGCACTGCTTGAGAAGCTAACTGCATCATGCAAAGGCAACGGGCCTGGGGGAGATAGGCCCTTGCCTTTTTGGTAACCAGCAAAGCTCCTATGAACTCTAGAGACTGAGTGGGAGTTACACTGGATTTTTGGGATGTTTACGACCAGACCCAAATACTGAAGGATACGTATTGTGCAAGATAGGGAAGTCCTGACATCTGACTCTGATGGGGCTCGAATGAGCCAGTCGTCTAAGTAGGGGAAGACAAATATGCCTAGAGTGTGGAGAAATGCTGCTACCACAGCCATGCATTTCGTGAACACTCTTGGAGCTGAGGCCAGGCCAAAAGGAAGCACCCTGTATTGGTAGTGCTTTCCTTGGAAAAGGAACCGAAGGAACTTTCTGTGAGTTCGATGGATGAGAACATGGGTGTACGCATCCTTGAGATCTAGAGAACAAAGCCAATCCTGACTGAAGGTATGGCAGCAGAGTTCCTAGAGAAATCATTTTGAATTTCTCCTTGAACAGGAATTTGTTCAATTCCCCGAGATCCAAAATAGGTCTGTATCCCCCTGTTTTCTTTGGGATAAGGAAATAGGGGGAATAAAACCCTGTACCCTGTTGATGAATGGGTACTTCTTCTATTGCCCCTTGGGCAAGCAGGATAGTGACCTCTTGATCTAACAGGTTGATGAGAGAGATCTGAGAATTGAACTGTCTTACCATTGTGGGAGTGGGCATGCACAAAAAGTGCAGCTTGTACCCCTCTCTTATAATGGAGCGTGTCCAATGCTCTGCTGTTATCTGCTCCCACCTGGGGGCAAAGTGACATAACCTTCCTTGAATGGTGGAAGGCTCTGGTACATTGAGGGCCAGGAAGGCTAAGTTCTCTAGATGAAAGTCAAAGGCCTTGTGGAGGCTGAGACTTCTGAGACGTTTGAGGCTTGGCAGTCTTTGCTTTCCTTTGTTTAAGTGGTTGCTGACCCTTTTGGACAAGCTGCCCTGCAGAACATCCCTGTTGGGAATAAGAGGGATAAAACCTCTTCTTTTTTGAGAAGAAAGGATTCTTGAAAGATTTCTTTCTGGCAGGATCAGCTGTGCCTTTGGATAGCCTATCCAAAGTAGAATTGTCAGCATCCATCTCATTGGCTTTTTCTTGTCAATTCTTGCCGAATAGATTCTCACCTGTACAAGGGATATTTCCCAGTTTGTCCTGCACCCAGAGCTCCAGATCAGATGCCTGGAGCCAGGCAATTCTTCGTGCACCTATGGCAATGGCAGAGGTTCTGCTTATGCACTCAAAACAGTCAAAAGCTGCACGATTGACAAACTTTGAAACATTCTGGGCATGTTTAACCAGTGTGAGAAAATCCTGCCTTCTGTCCTCAGGAAGAAGAGGGCTCAAAACCTCTAAATCTCCTGTGACCTCTTTAAGGAACATTCCCATATATAAAATATAGGAACTGATCCTGGCAGAAAGCATGGAAGCCTGGAAGGTACGATGTCCAAAGGCATCCAAGGTCCTACACTCACGTCCTGGAGGATTAGAGGCATGCCTCTTTGCACTTCTGATCCTTCTCATAGCTGACTCCACCACAATGGAGTCGTGGGGAAGCTGAGTTTTTTGGAAGCCAGGACAAGGAGGGACTTGATATATAGTATCCAGTCTGCGAGAGTGAGGAGAGGTGGTAAGAGGTGTCTCCCACATTCTCAACATGAGATCATGTAAAATCTCATGGATAGGTAAGGTAGCCGCCTCCTTAGGAGCTTTGGGATACTGTAAAATCTCCAACTCCTTAGCTCTGGGCTCTGTTTCAGGAGTCACAGTAATGGACAACCCACGAGCCACCTCCCTGATGAAATCCTGAAAGGAAATATCTTCTGGAGGAGACATCCTACTCTTAGGAGAGAAAGGCTCCTCCGGGAGAAGTATCCCGGTACCGGCAGAGCTGTCAGAATCCTTGGCGTCCTCCGAGGATTCGAAGTACCGTCTGTCCGGATGCTCTTGAAGAGCCCGATACCCAGACCGACAGAAGTCGGTACTGGGGGTAATCGGAACCGGTGTATCGGCACCGGAGGGCATTGCATGACGGTGCCGGCAAAGCCGATATCGATATCGATGCTATCGGTACCAGTACCGGTGCCGGTACCGATTGATCCATCTGATGCGGTTCCTAGGGCGTCGATGCCGCAAGGAGAGCTGCCAGACTGCATTCAATAGCCAGGAACCTCTGGTCTATCGATGCTGCCGATGCCTTGGTGTCGGTACTAGACACAACTGGTACCCCAGAGCATGGCACCAGTAGTTCTGCCGAGGTCGAGGCCTCGAGAACATCCTGGAGCCCCGATGACGCTTTGGAAGCCGAAGCCTCCCACCGGGGCAATTTTGCCAGTATGGAACCCTCAAGGGCAACGCCAGAGGCATCTCGATGCTTAGAAGGAGATCTACCCTTTGAGGACCGGCTGGACTTATGTTTAGTTACCTGAGATCCATGGGAGGAAGACGAAGCCCTGGACGACATTGATGCCACCGAAGCTGCATCAGAAGGAAAAAGGGCACTGAGCTTGGCAGCTCGGTTCTGTCGACCCCTTTTGCACATCATGGCACAAGCCATACACTCTGAGATGGAGTGGTCAGGGCCTAAACAGTTAAGACACCACTCATGGGTGTCGGTGACAGAGATGGTACCGCCACACTTGGTACACTTTTTAAAACCCGAGGCGGGTTTCTCCATAATGGAGGAAATTTTGGGCATAAGGCCCAAAATAGCGCGCACCTGAAAGAAAGTTTGGAAAAGGAATATAATTTTTTTTTATTTTTTTTAAAGAAAGAAAGAAGAACCGGCGGTACCGGTAAAGCATCGGGAAAGGCAGACGCGACCACAAAAAAAAGCACAGTTACTTACCTGTAACAGGTGATCTCTGGGAACAGCAGGAATAAGTCTTCACATATGGGTACGTCCGTACCGACGGAGCCTGCGCGGGAACGCTCCCCAGCGTCCAATCAGAAAGCCTTTGGGAGCATCCCACAGCGCCTGCGTGCTGCCTTCCCGCCTTTCCAACTCTCTCTCCTCACTTGAGTTTTATAGCTGAGACAAAGAGGGAGAGTGAGGGAAAGGAAGAGAGATAGAGAGAGAGAGAGACAACTCCTAGGGGAGGTGGGTGGGTTGTGAAGACTTATTCCTGCTGTTCCCAGAGATCACCTGTTACAGGTAAGTAACTGTGCTATCTCCAGGAACAAGCAGGAATGAGTCTTCACATATGGGGACTCCCTAGCTTTTGATGCCAGGGAGAGAGCCCAGGAGTTGTGTGTCCCTGGGACAGGGCTGCACTTCCACACCTGGATCTCTGGCATCCCATGAGGGATGGTAGGTAGGAGTTGATTAAGTATGGAACAGGTGTTTGAGAACAGCCTGACCAAACAAGGCATCCCGGCGGGAGTCCTTGTCTAAGCAGTAATGGGCTGTGAAGGTATGAACTGAGGCCCAAGTGGCTGCTCGACAGATGTCATCGATAGACACTGAGTTCAGATGAGCCATTGAGGCTGCCATGGCTCTCACATTGTGAGCTGTGTCATGGCCCTCCAGAGAAATGTTCTTGCTCTGATAGGCAAAAGAAATACATTGGGCAATCCAGTTGGAAAGAGTTCTCTTGGAGACTGGTTGTCCCAAATGAGAAGGATCAAAAGCAACAAAGAGTTGGGAAGACTTTCTATGTTGCTGTGTCCTCTGTAAGTAAAAAGCTAGAGCTCTTTTACAGTCCAGGGTATGAAGATTCCTCTCTGCACTTGATGCATGAGGTCCTGGAAAAAAGACAGGTAGGTAGACCTCTTGGTTGAGGTGAAAAGGCAAGACCACCTTAGGCATAAAGTGTGGATTAATCCTAAGGACCACCTTGTCATGATGGAACCTTGTATAAAGTGGATTAGCTACTAGTGCTTGCAATTCACTGATGCGGCGTGCTGATGTGATTGCAATGAGAAAGATAACCTTCCAAGAAAGGTATTTCAAGGAGGTAGTAGCTAAAGGTTAAAAAGGCAGCTTCATAAGCTGACCAAGAACCAAATTTAAGTCCCATGCCACCGGTGGTGGTCTAATGGGAGGCTTTGTTAAAAGGAGGCCTCTCATGAACCTTGCTACAAGGGGATGAGAGGAAACAGGTTGTCCATTTAGAGGCCTGAGGGAAGCTGCAATAGCACTCAAATGGACTCTTACTGAATTTGCCTTAAGGCCTGCATTAGAGAGATGCAGGAGATACTCCAGCAACGATTCCAGAGGTATTGACCGGGGGTTAAGACCCTTTCCAGCACACCAGATGGTAAACCTTTTCCACTTGAAGGCGTAAGAACGTCTAGTGGAAGGTTTTCTGGAAGCATAAAGAACATCTTTCACTTGTTGAGAAAGAGGAAGATCCTGGAGATCTCGGCCTTCAGCAACCAAGCCCCTGAGATGCAGAGACTGGGGATTGGGATGCCACAACTTTCCATCCTCCTGAGAGAGGAGATCTGGAGCAGACCCTAACTCTAGGGAGGGAGATTGAGAGAGATGTAGAAGCCGAGAGTACCACACCTGCCGTGGCCAATGTGGAGCTATGAGAACCATGTGGCCTCTGTCTCTCTGAAGCTTGAACAGGGTTTTGGGAATTAGGGGAATGGGTGGAAAGGCATACAGGAAGTCTTGACCCCAGTGAAGGAGGAAAGCATCCCTTGCCTAAGCCCCCTGAGCCGGAGTTCTGGAACAGAACCGGGGAAGTTTGGCATTCCACGGACTTGCAAAGAGGTCTATGTCCGGGGTTCCACAAATTTGAAAAATCTTGGATACCTGGTCCATATGTAGGGACCACTCGTGTGGAAGCAGAACTCGACTGAGTCTGTCCGCCCAAGAGTTTTGAACACCTGGAAGATAGACTGCCAGGAGATGAATGTGATGCTCTCTGGCGAGGGCCCACAGTCGCAGAGCTTCGTTGCAAAGCGACAGAGAGCCAGTTCCCCACTGCTTGTTTATGTAGAACATGGCTACCTGATTGTCCGTGTGGACAAGGACTGTCTTGTGGCTGAGCAGGGTGTGGAAAACTCGCAGAGCAAGGAAGATTGCTCTGAGTTCCAAGAGATTGATATGTAGACAAGTCTCCTGTGGGGACCAGATGCCCTGGGTGGAGAGGTCCTGAAGATGAGCTCCCCAGCCCATTGGAGAAGCATCTGTTGTAAGAGTTGCCTGGGGTAGAGGCTGTTGAAAGGGAGACCCCAGCAACAGGTTTTGAGGGGACTTCCACCACTGGAGGGACAAAATGAGGTGACTTGTGTTTGCTATTTTGTCTGACAGGCAGCCTAATGCCTCGGTCCACTGGGTGGATAAAGTCCACTGAGCTGCTCTCATGTGAAGGCGAGCATATGGTACCACATGAACGGTGGATGCCATGTGGCCTAGCAACTGTAACATTTCTCAAGCAGTTAGCAGGGGTTTTGACTCTGCTTGAGAAGCTAACTGCATCAAGCGAAGGCAGCGGGCCTGAGGAAGATAGGCCCTTGCCCTTGTGGTATCCAGCAGGGCCCCTATAAACTCCAGAGACTGAGTAGGGATCAAATTGGATTTTGGGATGTTTATTACCAGCCCTAAATATTGAAGGATACACATTGTGCAGGTTAGAGCAGTCTTGGCCTCTGATTGAGTGGGAGTGAGCCAGTCGTCCAGATAGGGGAAGACAAATATTCCCAGGGTGCGCAGAAAAGCAGCAACTACTGCCATGCATTTCATGAACACCCCTGGTGCAGAGGCCAGGCCAAAGGGGAGCACCTTGTATTGACAGTGCTTCTCCTGGAAAAGGAACCGAAGGAACCTTCTGTGAGTTGGATGGATGAGAACATGAGTGTACGCATCCTTGAGATCTAGAGAACAAAGCCAATCCTGACTGTGAAGGTATGGCAGCAGAGTTCCTAGAGAAACCATCTTGAATTTCTCTTTGACTAGGAATCTGTTCAATTCTCTGAGATCTAAAATGGGCCTGAAGCCCCCTGTTTTCTTTGGGATAAGAAAAGAGGAGGAGTAGAACCCCGTACCCTGTTGTTGAGAAGGCACTTCCTCTATTGCCCCCTGGGCTAGAAGAGTGGCAACCTCCTGCTCTAACAGGCTGAGGAGGGAGGTTGGAGAATTGAACTGGTGCACTCTTGTGAGAGGGGGCAAGCTGGAAAAATGAAGTCTGTACCCCTCTCTTATGATGGAGAGTGTCCAATGCTCTGCTGTGATTTGCCCCCATCTGTGAGCAAAGTGACATAACCTTCCTGGGATGGTGGAGGGCTCTGGTCCTTCTAGAGCCAGGAAGGCTAAGTTCTCTAGCAGAGAGTCAAAGGCCCTGAGGGGGCTGAGATTGCTGGGCTGGAGCAGGCCTCGCAGCCTTTGCCTTGGTCTGTTTGGAGGATTGCTGACGTTTGGAAGGAAACTGAGCTGCAGAAGATGCTCTCTGACTATAAGCAGGATAGGATCTTCCCCTTTTAGAAAAAGGTGTTTTCTTGAACAACCTTTTCTTAGCAGGAGCAGCAGTAGATTTGGATAGTCTATCCAAAGCAGAATTTTCAGTATCCATTTGATTGGCTTTAGCTTGCCAATCTTTACCAAACAGATTCTCACCTGTACAAGGGATATTTCCCAATTCATCTTGGACCCAGGTCTCCAAATCAGATGCTTGAAGCCAGCAATCCTACGTGCACCTATAGCTATAGCTGAGGCTCTGCTTACGCATTCAAAGGAGTCGAAAGCTGCACGTTTAGAGAATTTGGAGATATCCTGGGCATGTTTGAGCCCAGAGAAAAATTCTGGCCTTTTACTGTCCGACATAAAAGGACAAAGTCAGCAAATGGTCAGTGACTTCTTTTAAGAACATTCCCATGTAAAGACTACAGGAATTAATTCTCGCAGCAAGCATGGAAGCCTGGAAGACTCTTCTACCAAAAGCATCCAGGGTTCTACATTCATGTCCTGGAGGATTAGAGGCATGTCTCTTGGCACTTCTAATCTTTCTCATTGCAGACTCAACCACAATAGAGTGGTGAGGAAGCTGAGTTTTATGGAAACCAGGACAAGGAGGGACACGATACATGGTGTCTAACTTGCGAGAATGAGGAGAGGTGGATAGAGGTGCTTCCCACATCCTTAACATGAGATCATACAAAATCTCATGAATAGGCAAGGTAGCTGCCTCTTTAGGAGTTTTAGGATATTGTAGAATATCTAACTCCTTAGCTCTAGGCTATGACTCTGGGGCTACTGTAATAGAGAGACCCCGAGCCACCTCTCTGATAAAGTCTTGAAAAGACAAGTCCTCTGGAGGAGACATCCTTCGTTTAGGAGAGGACTCCTCCTGTGGAAGAAGCATCGCTGCATCGACAGACTCTTCAGAATCCTCAGAGTCATCAGAGGAATCGAAGTATCGTCTGTCGGGATGTTCTTGCAAAGCCCGATACCCGTACCGACCGGGATCGGTATCGGGAATCATCGGTACCGGAGGGCTGCAGAGGGCAGAGTACCGGCATAACTGACACCGATGCCGATGCCACCGGTACCGGAATCGGTGCCGATGGCAATACCGGAGCTGGTACCGGTGGAGTAGTCTGTTGCGGTACCACGGGCGTCGATGCCACAAGGAAAGCCGCCAGACTGCGTTCGATGGACAGAATCCTTTGATCCATCGACGCTGCCAATGCCTGGAAGTCGGTACCAGTGGAAGCCACCGGTACCCCAGAGCATGGCACCAGGAGATCTGTTGAGGCCACGCCATCTAGATCATCCTGGAACCCCGATGATGATGCTTTAGAAGTCGAAGCCTCCCGCTGGGGTAATTTTGCCGGTGCAGAATCCTCGAGGGCAAGGCCAGGGGCATCTCGATGCTTAGAAGGAGATTTGCCCTTCGAGGACCAGCTGGATTTATGTTTAGTTACCTGAGATCCATGTGAGGAGGAAGAAGCCCTGGAAGACGTCGATGCCACCGAAGCTGCATCAGAGGGAAACAAGGTACTAAGCTTGGCAGATCAATTCTGTTGACCCCTCTTAGACATCATGGAACAGGACACACAATCTTTAATGGAATGGTCAGGGCCTAAACATTTTAGACACCAGTCATGGGTGTCGGTGACGGAGATAGTACCGCCACATTTTGTGCACTTCTTAAATCCTGAGGCAGGTTTTTCCATATTTAAGGAAAAGGGTTTTGGACCCAAGGCCCAAAACTGAAGTACACCTGAAGAAAAATAATGGAAAAAAGTCTTTTTTTTTTTAAAAAAGAAAAGAATAAGAACCGGCGGTACCGGTATAGCGTCGAGGAAGGCTGACGCGCCAGAAAAGAAATAAAGAAAAAATAATGAATTTCTTCTGCGGTGACAGGAACACGACCTGCTGGCTCCACAGAAAAAGAACAACTGAGGAGAGACAGTTGTAAAGGCGGGAAGGCAGCACGCAGGCGCTGTGGGATGCTCCCAAAGGCTTTCTGATTGGACTCTGGGGAGCGTTCCCGCTCAGGCTCCGTCGGTACCGACGTACCCATATGTGAAGACTCATTCCTGCCTGTTCCTGGAGATTAAAGAATAAAGAAACAATTTCCTGTTGCCACCGAAGCTGCATCGGAAGGAAAAAGGGCACTGAGCTTGGCAGCTCGGTTCTGTCGACCCCTTTTGCACATCATGGCACAAGCCATACATTCGGAGATGGAGTGGTCAGGACCTAAACATTTAAGACACCACTCATGGGTGTCGGTGACAGAGATGGTACCGCCACACTTGGTACACTTTTTAAAACCCAAGGCGGGTTTCTCCATAATGGAGGAAATTTGGGCCTAAGGCCCAAAATGGCGCGTACCTGAAAGAAAGTTTGGAAAAGGAATATAATTTTTTTTTTTAAAAGAAAGAAAGAAGAACAAGCGGTACCGGTATAGCGTCGGGAAAGGCAGACGCGACCACAAAAAAAATAAAGAATAAAGAAACAATTTTCTGCGGTGACAGGAACACAACCTGCTGGCTCCGCGGAAAACGAAGAGAGGCAGTTCGGAAAGGCGGAAAGGCAGCACGCAGGCGCTGTGGGATGCTCCCAAAAGCTTTCTAATTGGACGCTGGGGAGCGTTCCCGCGCAGGCTCTGTCGGTACCGACAATACCCATATGTGAAGACTACATTCCTGCTTGTTCCTGGAGATCTACGCTATCTCCAGGAACCAGCAGGAATGTAGTCTTCACATATGGGGGACTCCCTAGCTGAAAATACCGGGGAGATGGCCCCAGGAAACTGCCACCTATAGTGAGGTGGGCCATGCTTCCTCCCATGCATCTCTGGCATCCCACCAGGGTTGGGTGGGTAGGAGTTGAATTAAGTCTGAAAGAGATGTTGAAGAACAGCCTGGCCAAAGAAGGCATCCCGACGGGAGACTTTATCTAGGCAGTAGTGGGCTGTGAAGGTGTGCACCGAAGCCCAGGTGGCTGCTCGACAGATGTCATCGATAGACACAGAGTGAAGGTTAGCCATAGAGGCTGCCATAGCGCTCACATTATGCGCTGTGAAATGGCCTTGGAGAGGAAGACTCTTACTCTCATAAGCAAAGGATATGCATTCTGCAATCCATTTAAATAGAGCTCTTTTGGAGACTGGAAGTCCCAAATGACTACAATCAAAAGCAATAAAAAGTTGAGAAGACTTTATATGTTGCTGTGTTCTTTGTAAGTAAAAAGTCAAGGCTCTTTTACAGTCCAAAGTATGAAGATTCCTTTCTGCTTTTGAGGCATGAGGCCTCAGAAAGAATACAGGAAGGTAAATCAATTGATTTAAATGAAAAGGCGAAACCACCTTTGACATAAAATGTGGATGAGTTCTGAGAAAGCACAGTTACTTACCTGTAACAGGTGATCTCTGGGAACAGCAGGAATAAGTCTTCACATATGGGTACGTCGGTACCGACGGAGCCTGCGCGGGAACGCTCTCCAGCTTCCCAAAAAGGAAAGCTTTTGGGAGCATCCCACAGTGCCTGCGCGCTGCCTTCCCGCCTTTCCTAACCGCCTCTCCCCAGTTCGAGTTTTAAAGCTGAGACAAAGAGAGAGAGGAAAGGAAAGATAGAGAGAGAGAGAGAGATACAACTCCTAGGGGAGGTGGGTGGGTTGTGAAGACTTATTCCTGCTGTTCCCAGAGATCACCTGTTACAGGTAAGTAACTGTGCTATCTCCAGGAACAAGCAGGAATGAGTCTTCACATATGGGGACTCCCTAGCTAGAGATGCCTGGGAGATCCCCAAGGTTATGAGACCCTGAGAAGGGCTCTACCTCCTCTTATGGATCTCAGGCATCCATCCAGGGAAGGAGGGCAGGAGTTGATTAAGAATGGAACAGGTGTTTGAGAATAGCCTGACCAAACAAGGCATCCCGGCGGGAGTCCTTGTCCAAACAGTAATGGGCTGTGAAGGTATGAACCGAGGCCCAGGTTGCCACTCGACAGATCTGGTCGATGGACACAGAATTTAGATGAGCCATAGAGGTGGCCATGGCCCTCACATTATGAGCTGTGACATGGCCCTCCAGAGAAAGGTTCTTACTCTGGTAGGCGAAAGAAATACACTGAGCAGTCCAATTGGACAGTGTCCTCTTAGAGACTGGAAGTCCCAAATGAGAGGGATCAAAGGCAACAAAGAGTTGAGAAGACTTTCTATGTTGCTGTGTCCTTTGTAAGTAAAAGGCATAAAGTGTGGATTGGTCCTAAGGACTATCTTATCATGATGGAACCTTGTATAAGGTGGATTAGCCACTAAGGCCTGCAGTTCACTGATGCGGCGAGCTGAGGTGACTGCAATGAGGAAAATAACCTTCCAGGAAAGAAAGGAGGTGGTGGCTAAGGGATCAAAAGGTGGCTTCATAAGCTGACCAAGAACCAGATTTAAGTCCCATGCCACCGGAGGAGGCCTAATGGGAGGTTTAGTTAAAGTTAGGCCTCTCATGAATCTTGCAATAAGAGGAAGAGAGGAAATAGGCTGTCCATTGATAGGCGTAAGGGATGCTGCAATAGCACTCAAATGGACCCTTACTGAATTCGTCTTAAGGCCTGCATTGGAGAGATGCAGGAGATATTCCAATAGATAATTCAAAGGTAGTGCTAGAGGGTCAAGACCCTTCTCAGTACACCAAATGCAAAACCTTTTCCATTTAAAAGCATAGGAACGTCTAGGTGAAGGTTTTCTGGAAGCATGGAAGATATCCTTCACCTTCTGGGAAAGATTCCAACCTTGAAGGTCTAGGCCTTCAGCAACCAAGCTCTGAGGTGAAGGGACTTGGGGTATGGGTGCCACAAAGTCCCCTCCTCCTGGGACAGAAGGTCTGGAGCAGCTCCCAAGTCTAGGGAGGGAGCTTGAGAGAGATGCAGAAGTAGAGGGTACCACACTAGGCGTGGCCAGCGTGGAGCTATGAGGATCATAGATCCTTGATCCCTCTGGAGCTTGAACAGAGTCTTGGGAATTAAGGGAATGGGTGGAAAGGCATACAGGAAGTCCTGACCCCAGTGAAGGAGGAAGGCATCCTTGGCCTGAACTCCCTGACACGGAATTCTGGAACAGAACCGGGGAAGTTTGGCATTCCACGGACTTGCAAAGAGGTCTATGTCCGGGGTTCCCCACTCTTGAAAGATTCTGAGTACCTGGTCCATGTGCAGGGACCATTCGTGTGGAAGCAGAACTCGACTGAGTCTGTCTGCCCAAGAGTTTTGGATTCCTGGAAGGTATACGGCCAGGAGATAGATTTGATGGTCTCTGGCGAAGGCCCACAATCTTAAAGCTTCGTTGCAAAGCGACAGAGAGCCAGTTTCTCCTTGCTTGTTTATGTAAAACATGGCTACCTGATTGTCCGTATGAATGAGGACTGTCTTGTAGCTGAGCAGGGTATGGAAGACCTTGAGAGCTAGAAAAACTGCTCGGAGCTCCAAGTGGTTGATATGTAGAGAGGTCTCCTGTGGAGACCAAGTGCCCTGAGTGGAGAGGTCTTGCAGATGAGCTCCCCAACCTGTTTGGGAGGCATCTGTTGTGAGGGTTGCCTGGGGGAACAACTGTTGGAAGGGGGACCCCAGCAACAGATTTTGGGTGGACATCCACCACTGGAGAGACCAAAAGAGGCGCCTGGAGGTTGCTATTTTGTCTGACAGAGCCCCTGATGCTTGAGTCCACTGGGTGGACAAAGTCCATTGAGCTGCTCTCATGTGAAGGCGAGCATAGGGGACCACATGCACTGTAGATGCCATGTGGCCTAGCAGTTGTAGCATCTCCCGGGCAGTTAAATGGCTCTTTGACTGAATCTGAGAGGCTAACTGCACTAGGTGTAGGCAACGGGCCTGAGGAAGATAGGCCCTTGCAGAGGTAGTATCTAGCCAGGCCCCTATGAACTCTAGGGACTGAGTAGGGGTGAGCTGGGACTTTGGGAGGTTTACCACAAGTCCCAGATACTGCAGAATGCGCCTTGTGCAGTCCAGGGAAGTCTGGGCCTCTGACTGAGATGGAGCTCGGATGAGCCAGTCGTCCAGGTATGGGAATACAAATATTCCCAGAGTGCGTAGAAATGCAGCTACTACTGCCATGCATTTGGTGAACACTCTTGGAGCAGAGGCCAGACCGAAAAGAAGCACCCTGTATTTTTAATGCTTTCCTTGGAAAAGAAAACGGAGGAATCTTCTGTGAGAGGGATGGATGAGGACATGTGTGTACGCATCCTTGAGATCTAGAGAACAAAGCCAATCCTGACTCTGAAGGTATGGAAGGAGAGTGCCCAGAGAAAGCATCTTGAATTTCTCCTTGCATAGAAATTTGTTCAATTCTCTGAGTTCTAATATGGGTATGTAGCCCCCTGTTTTCTTTGGGATCAGAAAGTAGGGGGAGTAAAACCCTGACCCCTGTTGAAGAAGAGGTACTTCTTCTATTGCCCCTTGGGCAAGAAGGGTAGCCACCTCCTGACCTAGAAGGTCGAGGAGAGATGTTGGAGAATTGAAATGTCTCACCATGGTGTGGGGAGGAAGGTTTGAGAAATGAAGTTTGTAGCCCTCTCTTATGATGGAGAGGGTCCACTGCTCTGCTGTAATTTGCTCCCATCTGGGAGCAAAATGAGCTATCCTTCCTGGAATGATGAGAGGCTCTGGCTGTTTCAGAGCCAGAAAGGCTAAGTTCTCTAGCATCAAGTCAAAAACCCTGAGGAGGCTGGGTCTGCTGAGTTGCAGCAGCCCCTGTAGGCTTAGGCCTGGCCTGTTTAGGTTGCTGACGTTTAGCAGCAAAACGACCTGTAGATGATTGTTGGCCAGAAGCAGGATGGAATCTGCCTTTCTTGAAAAAAGACTTCTTGAAAGGTTTTTTCTTGGCAGGAATGGAAGTTGACTTTGAAAGTCTATCCAAAGCAGAATTTTCTGCATCCATTTGAATGGCTTTTATTTGCCAATCTTTGCCAAACAGGTTTTCACCTGTACAGGGAAGATTTCCCAAGTCATCCTGGACCCAAGATTCCAGATCAGAAGCCTGGAGCCAAGCAATTCTGCGAGCAGCTATGGCAATGGCCGAAGCTCTGCTGGCACCCTCAAAGGAGTCAAAAGCTGCACGGTTGGAAAACTTCGAAATATCCTGAGTATGCTTAAGCCAAATAAGAAATTCTTCCCTTTTATCCTCTGGAAGAAAAGGGAGGAAAGTGTGCAGCTTATCTGCAACTTCTTTCAGAAACATACCCATATAAAGACTATAGGAGTTGATTCTGGCAATGAGCATACTGGCTTGGAAGATTTTCCTACCAAAAGCATCCAAGGTCCTGCATTCTCTTCCTGGAGGAGCAGAGGAGTGTCTTTTTGCACTCTTTATTTTTTTCATAGCTGACTCCACCACAATAGAATGGTGAGGAAGCTGTGTTTTATGAAACCCAGGACAAGGAGGGACACGGTACATAGTGTCCAATCTATGAGAATGAGGAGAGATAGTGAGAGGAGTCTCCCATAAGTCATTCATGTGATCATAAAGACTCTCATGAATTGGCAAGGTGACTGCCTCCTTAGGAGCCTTAGAATAACCTAAAATATCCAATTTTTTAGCTCTAGGCTCTGATTCAGAGGTTACTGAAATAGAAAGCCCTTTAGCCACTTCTCTTATGATGTCTTGAAAGGACAAGTCCTCTGAAGGAGACATTCTTCTTTTTGGAGAAGAAGGCTCTTCAGGAAGGGCTATGGATACTTCAGCAGACTCCTCCGATGCATCAGAATCTTCGGAGGAATCAAAGTATCGACTGTCAGGGTGCTCTTCCAAAGCTCGATACGCGTATCGAGCGGTATCGACATCGGGCGTCATCGGTACCGGTTCGGTACCGATGGGCATCCCTGGACAGGGAACCACTGCAGTCGGCATCCTGGTCGATGTCGATGCAGTCGGTACCGGTACCGACACTGGTGCCGGTACCGGAGCTGATACCGACAACGGAGTTTGTTGTGGTATCAGCAGCGTCGCAGCTTGAATGAAGGCCGTGATAGCCTGCTGCATGGATAGGACATTCTGATCCATCGACGCCATGAATGCCTGGAATTCGGAACCGGAAGGTTGCGCCGGTACCCCAGAGCATTCTAACAGGTGATCGGTCGAGGCCGTGCCATCGATGTCAACCTGTAACCCCATAGGTGGAGCTTTGGAAGCCGGAGCTTCCCGCCGGGGTTGGTTTGCTGGTGCGGGATCCTCGAGGGCAAGCCCGGAGGCATCTCGATGCTTGGAAGGAGATCTACCCTTCGAGGACCGGCTGGATTTATGTTTGGTTACCTGAGATCCATGGGAAGAAGAAGCAGCCCTGGAAGACGTCGATGCCACTGAAGCTGCATCAGAGAGAAACAGCACATGGAGCTTGGCTGCTCGGTTCTGTAAACCTCGTTTAGACATCAAGGAGCACGACGAACAATCCAAAATGGAATGGTCAGGACCCAAACATTTGAGACACCATTCATGGGTGTCGGTAACAGAAATAGTACCGCTGCACTTAGTGCATTTTTTAAACCCGGAGGCTGGTTTTTCCATGAGGAAAATTTTTCGTGAGGCCTAAGGCCCAAAAGAGGAAAAACACACTAAGTGAGGGAAAATATGTTCTTTTTTTAGAAGAAAAGAAAGAAAGACCGGCGGTACCAGTCCGACGTCGGGGAAGGCAGACGTGCGACCAAAGAAATAAAATAAAACAAAGAACTTCTTCAGCGGTGACAGGAACACGACCTGCTGGCTCCGCGGAAAAGAAGAACTGGGGAGAGGCGGTTAGGAAAGGCGGGAAGGCAGCGCGCAGGCGCTGTGGGATGCTCCCAAAAGCTTTCCTTTTTGGGAAGCTGGGGAGCGTTTCCGCGCAGGCTCCGTCGGTACTGACGTACCCATATGTGAAGACTCATTCCTGCTTGTTCCTGGAGATCACCCTTATCATGTTGAAACCTTGTATAAGGAGGATCAGCCACTAAAGCTTGCATTTCACTAATGCAACGTGCGGAGGTGATTGCAATCAGGAAGATGACCTTCCAAGATAAAAGCGTTAGAGCTGTAGTGGCTAGAGGTTCAAAGGGCGGTTTCATGAGCTGTCCCAGAACTAGATTTAAATCCCATGACACCAGTGGTGGCCTGATGGGAGGCTTTGTTAATAGAAGACCCCTCATGAATCTCGTTATGAGTGGATGAGAGTAAATTGGCTGTCCATTTAGAGGCTTATAGGAAACTGCAATTGTACTAAGATGGACTCTTACTGAATTGGTCTTTAGACCAGAATTTGATAAATGAAGTAGGTACTCTAGTACCGATTCCAAAGGTATCAACAAGGGGGTTTAAGCCCTTTTGAGAACACCACATAGTAAAACGTTTCAACTTAAAGGTGTAAGAATGTCTTGTGGAAGGTTTTCTAGAAGCTTGAAGGATATCCTTTACCTGTTGGGAAAGGTTAAGCTCCTGCAGGTCTAGGCTTTCAGCAACCAGGCCCTGAGATGCAGGGACTGGGGATTCGGGTGCAACAGCATCCCGTTCTCTTGGGAGAGAAGGTCTGGGGCACAGCCTAACTCCAGAGGTGCAGCTTGAGAGAGATGTAGGAGCAGGGGATACCACGTTTGTCATGGCCAGCAGGGCACTATGAGGATCATACGACCTCTGTCTCTCTGAAGCTTGAAGAGTGTTTTGGGGATGAGGGGAATGGGTGGGAAGGCACAGAGGAAGTCCTGACCCCAGTGAAGGAGGAAGGCTTCCCTTGCCTGGCAATTGTGAGCCGGAATTCTGGAACAGAACCGAGGATGTTTGGCATTCAGTGGACTTGTAAAGAGGTCTATGTCTGGGGTCCCCCAGATCTGAAATATCTTTGTCACTTGGTCTAGGTGGAGAGACCATTCATGAGGCAGCAGTACTCGGCTGAGTTTGTTTGCCCAAAGGTTTTGAATGCCTGGAAGATATACCACCAGAAGGTGAATTTGATGCTCTCTGGCGAGGGCCCATAGTCGTAAAGCATGTTCTGCTCTGCTTGTTCACACAGAACATGGCTACTTGATTGTCCGTTTGGACTAGGACTGTCTTGTAGCTGATCTGGGCATGGAATACTCGAAGAGCTAGATAGATTGCTCTTAATTCTAGGAGGTTTATGTGAAGACAAGCCTCCTGTGGAGTCCAGGTACCTTGGGTAGAGAGATGGTGCAGGTGTGCTCCCCAACCCACCTGTGATGCATCTGTTGTTAGGGTGGCCTGGAATAGGGGTTGTTGGAAAGGAGACCCCACTAAAAGATTCTCCAGTGATTGCCACCATTGTAGGGACAAGATCAGTCGTTGAGAGTTTGATATCTTGTCTGACAGACGTCCTGTGGCCTGTGTCCACTGCGTGGATAGGGTCCACTGGGCTGCTCGCATGTGGAAGCGAGCATAGGGAACTACATGAACTGTGGATGCCATATGTCCCAATAAAGCACAGTTACTTACCTGTAACAGGTGATCTCTGGGAACAGCAGGAATAAGTCTTCACATATGGGTACGTCGGTACTGACGGAGTCTGCGCGGGAACGCTTCCCAGCGTCCAATCAGAACGCTTTTGGAAGCATCCCAACACGCCTGCGTGCTGCCCTCCCACCTTTCCCAACTGCCTCTCCTCAGTTACGTTTTAAAGCTGAGGCAAAGACAGAGCAAGAAAGGGAAAGATAGAGATAGAGAAATGCAACTCCTAGGGGAGGTGGGTGGGTTGTGAAGACTTATTCCTGCTGTTCCCAGAGATCACCTGTTACAGGTAAGTAACTGTGCTATCTCCAGGAACAAGCAGGAATGAGTCTTCACATATGGGGACTCCCAAGCTGAGATGCCTAGAGGGAGTCCTAGCATGTTGCGAATCTAGAAAGAGCCATGCTACTCCTCAGAACCTCAGGCATCCTGGGAATGGAGGGTAGGAGTTGAATACAGAAAAGGTGCTGTGGAACAGCTGGACTAGAACAGAACTTCTATAAAGGAAGACCCTGTATAGAGGGCATTTAGTAGTAAAATACTGTAATATGGGCCTCCCTTGTTGGCATTGCAAATGTCTACTGAGGTTTATATGGATCTGTTAGAAGAGCCAGTGAAAAACCTCAAGAAGTACCTCACTGAGAAGTAGAGGTAATAAAAGTAGAAAAAAACAAGTGGAGGTCAGAACCCTTCAGGGTGAGAAATAGCCCCAGGGGAAAACTGGGGTGGTATAAAGAGGTAGGGCTTCAGCGGAAGACGCAGAAGGTACTATTAGACAAAGCTTAAGCTGTTTTGGTCCAAGAACAGTACAATCCTAGGACCAAAAGAAATGTGAGTCTGACCCATCTGGACTGGCAATGGAATTAGTCCTTGTAGGAGAGAAAGGGTATGGAGACCCCTGTATCTGATAAGTAAGGACAGACTTAGGAAGCGCTAAGCTTTAGATTAACTGAAGTTCCACAATGTCTTTCCTAAATGGGGTCAATTAGGAAAGAAAAAGATACATGGAGAGCTTCAGAGGTACCTAACCCTGAAAGGTTATGGTAAGGAAAACGTTTGTTAATTACCACAGGAAGTGCTTATATGTGTAGAACCCTAAGTATGCTGGCACAGCATTGATAGGGGTAGTGCCCATCTGTCAGGATCATATAGGAATGCATGGATATCTGAACCTACACAGACAGATAGATAAGTATGTGGATACATATCTACCTAAAAGATATATCTCACTATATAGATAGATAGATAGATAGATAGATAGATAGATAGATAGATAGATAGATAGATAGATAGATATATAGATATAGATAGATAGATAGATGTAGATATATACATATATATTCCTAAATATATACACATATAGGGTATATATGCATATATATAGAGAGAGATATGTATGGGCAGAAGAGACACAGATAGATAGATATAAATATATATATATATATATATATATGAATATGTAGGCATATAGACACATGTCTCCAGGTATGTGGATGAAGAGATGCCTATAGAACTAAATCCCCCTAGGAATATGGGGAGAGGGAAAGATTCATCTAATAGCAAGAAGGGTGATACCTGATTGAATAGATGCATAGAGAATCTTCTTTCCCTGGTTATGACTGATAGAGTCAGAGGAATGGTCTCCCTGACAAGAAGGAGTCTAGATTCCTTTCAGAATTTGAGCTCTTGAATAACCAGGATGGCCTACGTGAAAAAAGCAGAGGATAACCTCAGTCTGCAGGCAGCAAGTCCAAATCTCTCCAGAACTGCAGTATGGTGAATGGATAGAGGACGCCACTGGAGTAAGATACCATAGTGACCCGCCTATAAGGGCAAGATGGGTATCAGGCATACTTTAGCTGCCACTGAAAGAAAATTACCTCTGGCGAGAAGACCAAAGGAGATATGGGCCAAGCCAGGGAATTGGCCATTCTTTAGGTTTTCACGTGATGAAAGGCCTGTGTCTTATGTCTCAAAAGAGATTTTAGATGAGATGGTAAGGGTAGGGAACACCTACCAGTTATGAGAACATGACTGGGGAAACCCCTCCTAACCATCTGGGGTTATCTGCTAGGCAAGATACTAATGCTCTCTAGCAAGGGCCCATAGTGCAAAGCTATTCTGTAGAATTGCAGAGAGCATGTTGCAGGTTGGTTAGAAGAAAAAACTGGCTGTTTAAAGCCAGTGGGTAACAAACTATTCTGCCAAGGACAAGGGGGCGAAGAATAGAAGTTAACCAACCAGTCTGTGATAATAGGGTTTCCAAACGAGGTTGATAACCTGTTTGGGGTTTAGCACTGAGGCTAGAAAGATTGCTAGTGGAGGGGAAACCCTGGTTGTGTGGTGAACAGAACCAGTGGCTTAACCACTAGGAATTGATGCATCTGCAGCAACTAGCAGGGCAGCGGAAGAAAATTTCTTTTCCCCTCCTTTTTTAGATTGGGAAAAAGAAACAGACATAGTAGGACTTCCTATTGTCTGATGAGCTGCCCTAAGGTAATAAAGGGGGAGACAACTCTGGAAGGGGTATCCCCCTGTGGAACCATAGGGGCTTTACCAGTGTAAAAGAGCCACTCTTACAAACCGAATGTTGTAGTAAAAGGGAGGTAAGACAGAGTTGAAGGAAACTGACTATGCAGGAAGCCTCTGAAAGGTAAGATGATACATGCCAGTACAGGGAAAAAACTGTCTTATTGATAGTTGTCACTTCTCTTTTCCCCAAAGAGGAAGAGAAAACCTGTTAAGTATGGGCATGATCATCATAAAGACTCTTAGAGTAAAAGAAAAGATGTCTCATGAAGAGGTATCTAGAAAAGGTTAGGATAAAAGTAGTGCAGATACTTCAAGTGAAAAGAAGCAGACTGCCACTCTAACCACCAACCAGAGAGGTAATGATGATCTATTTGAAACCCTGCGACTGCTGGGTTTGCTGACCCTGTTGAGGTTGTGGTTTCTTCAGACCAGGGCGATGTCTCCCCTGTTTGGGAACATCTGTATGATGGGCAGAAGATGGATAAAACGTTTTCCCCCTAGGGGAAGAAAGTTTGGTAGGACATTTCCTACCAACTGGGAAAGAGGAAGGCGTAGAACAGCCTCTGGAAACAGGAATGTCAGTGGTTAACTGAGCAACTTTGAGTAAAGACTCCTTGTTAAAGAGATTTTCTCCAGTGCAAGGAGTGTTTCCCAGTCTTTCTTGTGCCCATTTGTCAAAGTCTGAAGCCTGGAGCCAGGCTTTACGTCGTGCCCCTACAGCTATAGCAGATGTTCTGCTAACAGACTCAAAGGAGTCTAGGGAAGCATGAGTAAGGAACCTCGAGATATTTTGAGCATGACTAACCAGTAAGGAATAGTCTGCACCTTTTGGCTCTTAAAGAAAAGGAGTCAAAAACAGTAATTTCTTTGTGACCTCTTCAAGAGATAAACCCATATAGAAAATATATGAGAGAATTCTTGCTGAAAGCATGGATGCCTGGAAGGTTTGGCGTCCAAAGGCATCTAAAGTCTTAGACTCACGACCTGGCGGATAAGAAGAGTGCTTTTTAGTACTTTTCACCCGCCTCATTGCTGATTCTACAACAATGGAATGATGAGGAAGTTGAGTCCTTTGAAAACCTGCAGAAGGGGGCACCTGATATAGAAGATCAGTTGCCCTAGAAGGTGGGGGTACCGTTAAAGGAGCTTCCCACATTCGTAGAAGGAGATCCTGCAAGGAATGATGCAAAGGAAGCATTATGTTCTCCTTTGCTCTCCCAGGAATATACAGGGATTCTGTATTCCCTTGTGTAGGATCCTGTCCAGGTATAGAAATGGCAAGTGATTTTGCCATATCCAGGAGAAAAGCATGAAAAGAAAAATCCCCAGAGGGAAATCCTTTCGGACAGGCTAGATCTGTTGAAGAACTAGCACTGGCACCCAGGGATCTATCCAACTTTATAGGAGTATAAGATCCTGAAGGGTGGAGTATGGGATCCTTAGAGGATGGTTGCCGGTACCGTAGGAAGTCGGGACCAGCAACAGTCGGTAGCATATCGTCCATGCCAGGAATCGATTCCAGACTCGGTATCGAGGGAAGCGAGCCTGATGAAAGAAGCATGGAAGGTACCGACAACGATGGTAAAAAGTATACCGGTACCAACTCCGGTACCGTATCCAATACCGGTGGAAGAAGGCCAGCCGGTGACAGCTCTAACGGTATCGAAAGAACCGTCGATGCCGAACATGGACCATCGGAACCGTGCCTTCGGTACCATGGCGAGTCGGTATGTATTCCTCCAGACTGGAGATCGATTCCAGACTTGGCATCGAAGGAAGCGAGTCTATCGATGCACATCTGGAGGGTACCGACGTCGGTACTAGTACTGGTACCGGGATCGATACCGATACTGGAGGGTCAGTCTGCAGCGTATCCAACGGCCCCGTAGGTACCGAGGACGCCAGACTATGATCCTTGGTGAGGAATGTTTCATCCAACACCATTGCCGATGCCGGGGTATCGGTACCGCTCGAAGCGGATGCCACCACCGAGCATGGCTCAGGTATGTTCTGTGAGGGGTGAACCTCAGGAACAACCTGAAACCCCACACAGGCTTTGGAGGCCGAAGACTCCCACCGGGGTTTTAAAGCCAGTGTGTTCTCGAGGGCAAGGCCAGAGGCATCTCTATGCTGTGCATGAGATCTACCACTCGAGGACTGGCTAGTCTTAAAAGACTGTTTTTGGGTTACCTGATCCCATGTAGAAGAAGAGGTGGTCGGTGCCCTGAAGTTGGATGGGGACCGCATATCGAGGGGAACTCAATGCTGAAGACTTCTTCCCACAATACTACTGCAGGAGGGACACTCCGGAGGAAAATGGTCAGGACCCAAGCAGTTTAGACACCAATTATGAGTGTCTAAAATTAATTTTGTACCGCCACAGTTTGTACATTTCTTGGGGATAGTGGCTGGCAGTTCCATGAAGGAAAGTGAGTAGGCCTAGCAGGCCTAAAAAACCGTGACGCACTAAGAAGGAAAAAGTATTCCTTAAAAAGGAAAAATTTACAAGAAAAGAGAAAAAGAAAGAAACACCGGCGGTACCGGTGGCGTCGGGGAAGGCAGACGCGACCACAAGAAAACCAAAAAATAAAAGAAGAATTTTCTGCGGTGACAGGAGGACATCCTGCTGGCTCCGCGGAAAAATGAAAACTGAGGAGAGGCAGTTTGGAAAGGCGGGAAGGCAGCACGCAGGCGTATTGGGATGCTTCCAAAAGCGTTCTGATTGGACGCTGGGAAGCGTTCCCGCGCAGACTCCGTCGGTACGAACGTACCCATATGTGAAGACTCATTCCTGCTTGTTCCTGGAGATCTAGCAGTTCTCGAGCAGTTAGGGAGGATTTTACTGCTGCTTGAGAAGCTAGTTGCACTATGCGAAGACATCAGGGCTGTGGGAGGAAAGCCCTTAACTGTCTGGTATCTAAACAAGCTCCTATGAATTCCAGGGAAGGAACAAGTTGGGATTTTAGGAAGTTTATTACCAATCCCAAGTATTGGAGAATTCGCATTGTGCAAGACAGTGCAGAGCTGGCTTCTGCAACCGTGGGGGCTCGAATGAGCCAGTCGTCCAAGTAAGGGAAGACGAATATCCCTAGGGTTCGCAGGAATGCAGCTACTACTGCCATGCATTTCGTGAATACTCTTGGTGCCGAAGCCAGACCAAAGGGAAGAACCCTGTATTGGAAGTGTTTTCCCTTAAAAAGGAATCGTAAGAATTTCCTGTGATCCGGATGGATCAGAATGTGAGCATATGCATCCTTTAGATCTAGAGAGCAAAGCAAATCCTGACTTTGAAGGTATGGCAGAAGAGTTCCCAGAGAAATCATTTTGAACTTTTCTCGGAACAGATATGTGTTCAATTCTCTGAGGTCTAGAATGGGTCTGCGTCCTCCTGTTTTCTTTGGAATAAGAAAATAGGGGGAGTAGAACCCTGTACCCTGTTGGAGAATGGGTACTTCCTCTATTGCTTCTTGGGCAAGGAGTGTTGAGACTTCTTGATCCAGTAGATTGTCTGCAGAGGTTTGCGAATTGAACTGTTTACGACTGTAGGAGGGGGCATGCTGTGAAAATGAAGCTTGTACCCCCCTCCTATAATGGACAGAGTCCAATTTTCTGCTGTTATTTGGTGCCATCTGTCGGCAAAATGATACAGCCTGCCTGGAATGCTTAGGGGTTCTGGACCCTTCAGAGGCAGGAAGGACAAGCTCTCTAGGAAGGAGTCAAAGCCCTTGAGGGGGCTGAGCCTGTGGAGTTGATTGAGCTCTCGGGCCTTTTGGCTTCTTTTGTTATCTGGATTGTTGTTGTTGTCCCTTTTGGGCAACTTGACCCTGACCTTGCCCTTGCCCTTGCCCTTGCTGGGTATAGGACGGATAAAACTTCCTCTTTTTGCTGTAAAAGGGTTTTTTATAGGGTTTCTTTTTGGCTGGAGTGGCTGTAGATTTTGACAATCTGTCTAAAGTGATATTGTCAGCATCTATCTCATTAGCCTTTTCCTGCCAAAGAGGTTTTCTCCTGTGCAAGGGATGTTTCCTAATTTATCCTGTACCCAAATCTCCAAGTCTGATGCCTGAAGCCAGGCAATCCGACGTGCACCAATGGCAATAGCAGAAGTTCTGGTGATGCATTCAAAGCAGTCAAAGGCTGCACGATTTACAACTTGGAAACATCTTGAGCATGCTTGACAAGAGTAAGGAAGACTTGTCATTTGTCATCAGGGAGAAGGGGGCTCATAAGCTCCAAATCTCCTGTGACTTCTTTGAGGAACATTCCCATATATAAAATATATGAGATGATCCTAGCTGAAAGCATGGAGGCCTGAAAGGTAGGACGCCCAAAGGCGTCAAGAGTCCTGCATTCATGACCTGGAGGATTGGATGCATGTCTTTT
Source organism: Ichthyophis bannanicus (assembly GCA_033557465.1). Taxonomy (NCBI): domain Eukaryota; kingdom Metazoa; phylum Chordata; class Amphibia; order Gymnophiona; family Ichthyophiidae; genus Ichthyophis; species Ichthyophis bannanicus. The sequence continues at coordinate 555,785,306 of CM066034.1, read as the reverse complement.
AGCACTTTTCATCCTATGCATGGCTGACTCCACTACCATTGAATGGTGTGGCAGCTGAGTCTTTTGAAAGCCAGGACATGGTGGAACTTGATACATGTTATCGAGTCTCCTAGAATGAGGAGATGTGGTCAAAGGTGTTTCCCACATTCTGAGCATCAAATCATGAAGAATTTCATGAATGAGTAGAGTGGCTGCCTCTTTGGGAGCCTTAGGGTATTGGAGAATTTCCAGTTCCTTTACTCTAGGTTCCTTTTCAGGAGCTACCATGATTGAAAGGCCTCGGGCCACATCACGAATAAAATCCTGAAAAGACATGTCCTCCGGAGGAGACATTTTGCGTTGAGGAGAAGAGGAGTCTTCCGGGAGAAGCACTCTGGTACCGGCAGAATTATCAGTCCTCGGAATCGGAGGATTCAAAGTATCTCTGATCATGATGTTCTTGCAAAGCATGGTATCGGTATCGATTGGAGTCGGTACCGAGTTGGTCCGGTACCGATCTGTCGATGCCAGAAAAAAGTCGGCCTGGGAAGAATTCCCACTGGAGCCGGTACTGTCGGTGCTGGTACCGGTATCGGTTCCGGTTCTGGTACCAGCATCAGTATTGGTGTCGGTACCGGTGCCCATTGAACCGTCGGTAGCGGTATCAACGGTACCACAGCTGAAAGGAGAGCTGCAAGACTGCATTCGATAGCGAGGAATCTCTGGTCTATCGACGCTGCCGATGCCTAGGTGTTGGTACCGGTAGAAGCAGCCGGAACCCTTGAGCATGGCACCAGTAGTTCTGCCGAGGTCTAGGCCTCAAGAATATCCTGGAGCCCCATTGGTGCTTTGGAGGCCGAAACCTCCCGCCAGGGCTGTTTTGCCAGTGTAATTTCCTCAAGGGCAATACCAATGGCTTCTCGATGCTTGGAAGGAGATCTACCCTTTGAGGACCAGCTCTTATGTTTAGTTACCTGAGATCCATGGGAGGAAGACGAGGCTCTGGAACACGTTGATGCAATGGACATGGCATCTGAAGAAAAGAGGGTACCGAGCTTTGCAGCCTGGTTCTGTCTTCCTCTTTTCATCATCCCCATACAAGAGAGACACTCCGATGGAGAATGGTCAGGGCCTAAACATTTGAGACACCAGTCATGGGTGTCGGTGATGGAAATGGTACCGCCACACTTAGTACATTTTTTAAAACCACTAGCTGGTTTTTCCATTTTTCAGGAAAATGGAGCCTAATGCCCAAAATGGCACCTAGCGCCAAAAAGAAAAGGTTTCTGAAGAGAAACAGTTCAGAAAGTATATATATATTTTTTTTTTTTAAAAGAAGAGAACCGGCGGTACCAGTAGGTGTCGAGCGGAGGCAGACACGGCCACAAAAAAATAAGTTTAAAGAAGTTTTCTGCAGTGACAGGGTATGTGTCCTGTCGGCTCCGCGGAAAACGAAAAACTGAAGAGGGACAGATGGAAAGGCGGAAAGGCAGCACACATGTGCTGAGGGATGCTCCCAAAAGCGTTCCTATTGGACGCTGGGGAGCGTTCCCGCGCAGGCTCCGTTGGTACCGACGATACCCATATGTGAAGACTACATTCCTGCTTGTACCTGGAGATCACACTTTCCTTTTGTGATCATGGGGTCTTGAGAAAAATGCTAGAAGCACTACTGACTGATTAAGGTAAAATTCCGACACTATCTTAGGAAGGAATTTAACATGACTATGCAAAACCACTCTATTGTTGTAAAACTTAGAATAGGTTGGATAGTTACTAGAGTCTGGAAGCTCCCTAATTATGTGTGCCAAGGTAACTGCCATCAATAACAAGACCTTCCACATCAGGTACTTCAGTCCACAGGTATCTAGTGGCTCAAAAGGAGCTTTCATCAGCTGAGTCAAAACCATGTTGAGATCCCAAGACATTGCGGGAGGCATTGAAAGAAGCAAGCCCAGCATGACATGAACAACTGAAGTCTGTAGAAAGATGGGTTTAACTTCTACATGGTGATAAGTGCGAACTACACTAAAGTATACCTTTACTGAATTAGTCTTCTGACCAAAGTGACAAACATAGAATGCATTCAAGCAGTTTGGGCATGCGATAGTTGGTTTGTTGGAACTTGTTCTACGGCTACTTCAGAAAGGAGAAAGTGTAGTTACTCACCTGTAGCAGGTATTCTCCGAGACAGCAGGAATCAGTCCTCAATATGGGCGACATCGGCACTGACGAAGCCCTCGCGGAAGCATCCCCCAGCTTTCAAAGAAAGCCTCTGGGAGATGCCACCAAGTATGCGTGGCCCCCTTCCCACCCAAGGGCACCATCTTGCTCAGTCAGATGACATAGCTAAAAGACGGCAAAAATAAAAGATGGTAAAGGAGCAACTCCAAGGAGAGGAGGGAGGGTTGCGAGGACTGATTCCTGCTGTCCCCGGAGAAACCTGTTATAGGTGAGTAACTACGCTTTCTCCAGGAACAAGCAGGAAGTCAGTTCTCACATATGGGACTCCTCAGCTACAGGCTACCGAAAGCCCATAGCAAAACAGGGCTCCCTCATGGGGAGCCGCAAGCAGCAGCAATTGAGTCTGTGCCCACAGACCACAGTAGGACCCCTGCATCTGATGAAACCAGCACTCTGGTAGCCTGAACACAAAAGGATTAGAGGGTAGGAGTTGCCCAAACCCCAAAAACGTTACAGAGCACAGACTCGCCGAAGGCACTGTCCCATCAGGACTCTCTTTCCATGCAATAATGGGCTGCAAATATATGGACTGAAGACCATGTGGCGGGTCAGCAGATGTCCACCATCAGGAAAGAGTGCAGGTTTTCCACTAAGGCCGCCATGGCCCTGACATAGTGTGCCATGATGCGGCCTTCCAGTGGAAGCCTCACCTGCTCATATGTGAGAACGATACAGTCCGCAACCCATGTGGACAGCGTACTCTTGGTCACCGCCTCCCTTAGCCTACTAGGGTCATAAGAGATGAAAAGTTGAGAAACTTTGTGGTGGCCCTGAGTGTGTTGGATATAGAAGGACAAAACCCTCTTACAGTCCAAGATGTGAAGGACTGTCTCCATTTGACTGGAGTGAGGTCTTGCAAAGAAGGTAGGGAGCACCACTTCCTGGTTGAGATGGAAGGGCAACACTAAAATCAGCTGGAATTTGGGGTGCGTGCAAAGCACCACTCTGTTCTTGTAAAACCTGGTATAGGGCATCTCTGCCACAAAGGCCTGAAGCTCACTAACTCTGCGAACAGAGGTAAGCGCGACCAGGAAAGAGTTAGCAGAGGTGGCAGGTAGCCAGAGGTTCGAAGGGCAGGTGAGTGAGCTGCCCCAACACCATGTTGAGGTCCCATTCGATTGCCGGAGGACAAACTGGGGGCTTCAAAAAGAGCAGGCCCCAAAGAAAATGGGTCACCAATGGCTGGACCAAGAGGGGCTTACCATCCACCGGATGGTGGTGCATTGCCAAGGCACTGAGGTGCACCCGGATGGAGTTAGACTTGAGCCCAGACTGAGAGAGGTGGAGAAGGTACTTTAACACCAGAGCCACCGAACAGGAGAAAAGGTCAGCCCTCTGATCAGCACACCAAACAGAGAACCTGCACCATTTGAGGGCATAAGCCTTACTAGTAGAGGCCTTGTAAGAGGCCAGCAGGATGTCCTCCACTTCAACCGGAAGGTTGAAAGGGGCCAGAGTCACCCTCTCAGCAGCCACACTGTCAGCGATAGGGACCACAGATTGGGAGTCAGGAGAGAGCCCCCCTCCTGAGATAGGAGTCCCGGGGAGGTCCCCAAGGGGATGGGGGTTTCCATTGTCAACTGTATAAGCAGTGGGAATCACGGTTGCCTGGGCCACCGAGGAGCTATCAGGATGAGAGAGGCCCTGTAGAAGAGGGTCCTGAAAAAGGTCTTGGTGATCAGCGAGGTAGGAGGGAAGGTGTACATGAGGCCTCCTGACCATGAGACCAGGAACGTCTGCTGCCACCCTGCAGGGGTGGGCTTGCCAGGAGCAGAAGCGGGGCAACTGAAAGTTGTCCAGGCTGGTGAACAGATCCATCATGGGTTCTCCCCAGAGCCAGAAAAGCCGACTGGCTATCCTGGGGTCCAGCTGCCACTCGTGCGGCTGGAGAACTCTGCTGAGCCTATCGGCCAGCTGGATGTCCTGATCGGGCAGGTACATTGCCTGCAGGAGGATACCCTTTCGGATTGTTTACAAGCAGAGGGCTAGAGCCTCCTGACAATAGGTACAAGACCCTGTGCCTCCTTGTCTGTTCATATAGAACATTGCCTGGTTTGTTCATATAGAACATCGCCTGGTCCATCTGGACCAGAACCGGCTGGTGACGCAGGTGGTGACAGAAGACCCTCAGGGATAGGTGTATGGCTCGGAGCTCCAGGAAACTGATTTGTTGTGTGCTCTCGTATGGTGACTAGTTGCCTTGAGTGCGGAGATCTCCACAGTGGGCTCCCCAGCCGAGCAGGAAGGCATCTGTGGTGAGGACCCTGGAGGGACTTGGGGCCTGAAAAGGCAAGCCCACCTCGAGATGCTGGGGAAACTGCCATCAGACCAGAGATTCTGCCATAGGTGGGTCACAGAAACCCTGTTCCGTAGGCGACCGGTAGCCTGAGACCACTGGTCCCGGAGATACCACTGCGTTGCCCTCATGTGGAGGCGAGCGTCTGGGGTGACGTGGACCGTGGAGGCGAGCGTCTGGGATGACGTGGACCGTGGAGGCCATGTGCCCGAGGAGACGCAGGAGAAGCCGAGCGGGCAGCGAGGGATGGCACCACATGCCCTGAGCCAGAGCCCCGAGACAATTGGCTCGGTCCCTGGGCAAGAAAGTCTTCGATTGGAGAGTGTCGATCTTTGCCCCAATGAACTCCAGAAACTGTGTCGGAAGGAGGTGAGACTTGGAGTTGTTTATGACAAAACCCAAGTGCTGTAGGAACTGGATGGTGCGTGTGGTGGCCTGCTGCACCTCTGAGGCCTTGCTTCCCTTTATGAGCCAGCCGTCCAGGTAGGAAAAAGATGAAGACCCCCTGGAGCCGGAGGAAGGCGGCTACGACCGCCAGGCATTTTTTGAAAACTCTTGGGGCAGAGGCTAGGCCGAAGGGGAGCACCCTGTACTGAAAATGCCTGCCCCCACTACAAACCACAGGTACTGCCTGTGGTTGGGGTGGATAAGGATGTGGGTATAAGCATCCTTGAGGTCTAAGGAGCACAGCCAGTCTCCCTGCTGGAGATATGGCAGCAATGTTCCAAGGAAGAGCATCTCCCTCACCAGGAATTTGTTGAGGTTGCGCAGGTCGAGGATGGGTCTGAGACCCCCTGTCCTTTTTGGCACGAGGAAGTACCTGGAGTAGAATCCCTTGCCCTTGAGATGGTGGGGCAGTGGTTCCACCACTTTGTCCTCAAGAAGACCTAACAACTCCTTCAGAAGAAGGTCCCGGTGGAGAGGATACCTGAGGGGCTCTCCCGGGAAATAAGGGGGAGGTGTCTGAGTCAGATGGAGGTGGTGGTAACCCTCCCTGACCACCCAAAGTGCCCAGGAATAGGAGGTGATGGACATCCACCTCTAGGCATAGAGGGCCAGACATCCTACTGTGGGCTGCTGATCTCCTTGGGGTAGGGAGGATATGCTCAAGGAGTCAAAAACTCCCCCCTGACTGGGCCGGGGCCGGTGCCTGGGATTTTGGAGACTTCTGCTTACGCGGGCCATGCCCATGTCCCTTGGCCTGCTGACCTTGTTGGGGAGGCGGGGAGGCCTGATAAGGTGGGTAGTTTCGGTAAGCAGCTCCCTTCCTCGGGTAAATGGACTTTTTACCCGAGCCCTTCCATCGAGGAGGGACAGCGGCCTTTTTAGAAAACTTGGTCCTAGTCATGATCTCGGTCTCCAGCTCGGCAGCCTTGTCAGTCATGGGTTTGCCAAAGAGGTTCTCTCCTTGGCAGGGGACATCGACCAATTTGTCTTGAACCCACTGCTTGAGGACGGACAATTGTAGCAAAACTTGGCGGTGTTCACCGATGCCCGCAGCGTCTACTCAGGCTGATGACTCAAACCCATTATAGGCCGCTCAAGACATGAATTTGGAGCAATTACGGACTGTCTTAGCCAGGTTCTTGAACCACTGCAAGGGTTCCTCTGAGAGACCAACTGAGAACCCGGCAAGTTCCTTCGCCAGGTCTCTCAGGTACATGCCCATGTACAACTGGTAGGTCTGGATGCAGCAGATGAGCATTGTGCCCTGGTAGCACTTGCTGCCGAGGGCATCAAAGGTGCGGGCCTCCCTGCTGGGGGGCACCGAGGAGTGCGTCTTCTGGCTTTTCAGCCAACACATGGCCGACTCCACGACTATGGAGTTATGCGGCAGCTGTGACTTTTGGAAACCCAGGCTCCAGTGGACCAGATACATTGAGTCAAGTTGTTTGCTCACCACCAGCACCAATGCTGGTGTCTCCCACATTTGGAGCATCAGCCGTTCCAGGATGGGAGGGATGGACATCGTGAGACTTCCACGGAGGGGCCTCATACTGGAGGATTTCCATCTCATCCGCCCGAGGGTCCTCCTCCGACTCGGTCGGGAATGCCAGGGCCTTAGACATGTCCTTGACAAAATCAAGTTAGCCCATGTCCCCTGGCAGGGACTGCCACCAAAGCTCCGAGACAGGGGAGTCAGATTCAACGTCGTGGTGGCAACGGGTATCTGGGGACTCCTCATCCTCCATCTCCCACTCAGAGTAGTCCGTCAAGGACTTGTAGGAGGGCTGCTCCTCAGGCCTCGGGGCACCTGAAGCCCTGCGGCTGGTGCCCAGCAAACTTGCTGGGGGATGACCGCATTCCCATCGAGCGGGACTAGAAGCGTGACCTCAGCCGAGGATCGGCTCAGCTCGACCTCCAGGGACATCTTGGATGTCAAGGGCTCGGTGGTCGGAGCAGATGAACCAGTCATGCCGGACAACAGCGCCTGCTGCTGGTCCATGAAAGCAGACAAACTGCGCTCCAGGGCCACCATTCTGGACTCCAGACCAGAAGGCTCTGCAGCCTTCGGCACGGGCACCAAGGGACTCAGGCCCAATGCCGGCTCCCTCAAAGGGGAATCCTAGACTAGGATGGTGTCTGGGGACGGAGGCCGGTCCGCCGTCAGATCCTTCCGGGGGATCTTCGCAGGCTGCTCCTTCTCCAATGCCTCAGACGAACATCTCAGACTGCGGGACCGGGCAAGGGAGCCCCAGGCCGGTCAGAACCATCCAAGGACGCCGCCTTTGAGGGTTTCTTCTTCTTCCTGGGTTCCCTCGAGTGAGACCCCCCTTTCTGAGGACCCATAATGAGGCTCGTGTTCGGAGGATTCTGCCCGAGATGTCAGGGCCTCAGATGAGGCCCTGGCCTTCGGAGACATTGGGGACTCGGGGAAAAACATATCATGCTGCTGCTGGCGGCTCTTGAGGGCCTTGCTGGACATTCCTCTTGCAGAGACTGCAGGCTCGTGGTCTGGCCCAAGGCAGCGGAGAAAGCAGTCGTGTGTGTCTGTCAAAGGCATAATTTTAGAGCACCAATTACACTTCTTAAAGCCACTGGTAACCATGGGGGGAAAAAAGTACCCCTGCGAGGTCAAAGACTCTCCGGGCTGCTAGTGGGAGAAAAAAGGCACGAAGATGCCAGAAAAAGAAAGGAATGAAGGACTACAAAAAAAAATTAACCGAACCCAATGCTGAGGCACTGAGGTTGGTAGGCAGGAAGAATACCGGTGCAATACCGGAGGCAAGTGTGAAACTCGGAGAGAGAAAAATCAACTTTTTCCGGGGACAAGCCAGACAGCGTCTGAAGGGCTCCACGGAAAAAAGGAGACTGAGCAAGATGGCACCCTTGGGCGGGAAGGGGACCACGCATGCATGGTGGCATCTCCCAAAGGCTTTCTTTGAAAGCTGGGGGGATGCTTCTGCGAGGGCTCCATCGGTGCCAACGTCACCCATATGTGAGGACTGACTTCCTGCTTGTTCCCAGAGAATTTTTATCTCTTGCTTGAGCAGTGCATCCAGGGGAAGTTTGGAATGAAGCTCTCCCTTGAAATGGTGAGGAGGAAGCTCTCGGAAGTTTAATTGGTAATCTCTCTGGATTATGTTGAGAGACTACTGCTCCGTGGTGATGAAATGCCAATGCTGAGCAAAATTAGAGAGTCTTCCTGGGATGTTGGTGGGCTCTGGTCCATGAAGGAGAAGACTGGCCGTGCTCCCTATGTAGGAGTCAAAAACTGGATGTGGCAGGAGTCAGCTGAGTAGATGTTTGTGGCTTGGCTAGCCTGGTTTTTTAGCCTGTTTAGGGCCCTGTTGTTTTTGTGGAGCCTGGTAGGCTGGCTGGGAGTATGACGGATAGAATCTCCTCTTTTTTAGGGTAGAAAGTCTTCTTGTTAGATGCCTTCTTTTTAGAAGGATCAGAAGTCTGTCTGGAGAGCTTCTTGAGTGTTGTGTCATCTGTATCTAGCTCTCCTGTTTCTCCTGCCAGTTCTTCCCAAACAGGATTTCACCAGAGCATGGGATGTTGCCCAAATTGTCTTGGACCCACTGTTCCAAGTCAGAAGCTTGGAACCAAGCCAGACACCTTGCGCCGATGGCTATAGAGGAAGGCTGCTTGATAACTCAAAAGTGTCAAAAGCAGCTCTATTCACGAAATTAGAGACATCAGCCTGGAAGGCTGGACGCTTCTCCTCTGGAAGAAAACAGAGAAATTCCTCCCAGTCTTTATTAAGCTCCTTTAAGAACATTCCCATGTAAAGGAGGTACAAATTTAACCCTACTGGATAGCATCGATGCCTGGAAGGAGTGACAGGCAAAGGAATAGAGATTCCTTGATTCCCTGCCCGGATGAATGGATGCATGATTTTTCCCATTTTTTATAAAGCGCATCGCCGATTCTACTACCATACAATGATGTGGGAGTTGTGGTTTTGGAGGCCGGGGTATTCAGGCACTCTATACATGGTGACTAACCGGCGACTTATGGGAGAAATTGTAAGAGGGGTTTCCCACATCCTTAGCATCAGATTATGTAGGATCCAGTGTATCGGGAGGATTGCGGCCTTTTTCGGGGCTGTGGAGTACTGGAGGATCTCCAGGTCCTCCACTCTCAGTTCCGGTTCTAATGCTGCCAGGATGGAAAGGCCAGTTGCCATGTCTCGGATAAATTCCTGAAAAGACGTGTCTTCAGGAGGTGATTTACGGAGTGTACTAATGGACGGTGGCGAGAGCTCCGAGACGATCAGAATCGGAAGTTTTTGGATCTGATATCAGAAAGCATCGCCGAAGTCGACAGTGACCTGAGCGGCGGTGATACTCTTCGATATCCTCAGTTAAACACTGTGTAGACCAGGGAGGTTCCATGGTCAGTGCCGATACTGGTCCCAGTACTCGGTGCATGATGCATCGATGTCAGAGGCAAGACCGATGCTGGCTGATGCAGTGGAGTGGATGGAGTCATTGAGGTTAATACTCCTGGTTGCATTCCCAAGGCTAATCCAGGGAAATAGCCTGAGTCTGGTCCACTGAAAGAACGGGGCTGGGAGCCACCATACCAGAGCAAGGCATCATGGGCTCTCCGGAGGCCAAGGCCTCAGGTGCCTCCCGAATCCCCATCGAGGCTTTGGAGGACAAGTCCTCCCACTGGGGATGTCTGGACCTATGACCAGAATCAGAGGAAGTCCTGGATGATTCCCAGTGAGTCAAATGGGATCTTTCACGAGGTGTCCTCAGACTTTTTTTTGGTTCCTTCAGTTTCTCCGAGGAGTCTCAGATTTTTGACTTATCTTTCGGAGACATGGTTTTCTTAGTTTTTTTTCCTGAGTGCCTTGACTCCTTGGAATGCTTCGAACCAGGAGAGCAGGACGAAGCTCTGGAAGAAGTAGAGGCCAACGACAACGAGTCCGAAGGGAGGAGTTCCCCAAACATTTTGGCCTGGTTCCCTAGGCACTTCTTCATCATCTTTTTGCAGAGGGAACAGTCCTGGGGAATATGGTCAAGACCAAGATACGCCAGGTACCAGTCATGTTTGTCAGTAACCGAGATGGTGCTGGAGCATTTGGTGCATTTGTTGAAACCACTGGAGGGTTTCTCCATCGTAAGATGGTAGGCAAGGCCCAAGGGGCACGAGGCCCTGAGGGAAAAATAAAGTTGTTGTTTTTTTAAAGAAGAAAATAAATAAAAAGTAAAAAGATGAAGGGAGTAGTATCAAACAATACTAGTGCAGTTAGACAGAGCGGTTAAGAAAAGGTTTTAGAAGTTCTTTTCTGCAGTGACCCGCTGGCTCCGCGGAAAAAGAAGAACTGAGGAGAGGGAGTTGGGAAAGTGGGAAGGCAGCAGCGCAGGCGCAGTGGATTGCTTCCAAAAGCTTTCCTATTGGTAGCTGGGAAGCTTCCCGCATGGGCTCCGTCGGTACCCGATGTCACCCATATTTGAAGACTATATTCCTGCTTGTTCCTGGAGATATAAAAGTACTGTAGAAGTGCACAATAGTATAGGAGATGGACTGAAAACATTACAGATTCAAAAACACATTTAGAGAATGCAATGTGCAGCGAGAGGACAAAATTGGAAATTGTAATAAAAATAGCAGAAAGAGCCTATCACACAATGACCAACAGATATGGCCGCTTCTGGGTAAGTCATCTCCACACACATTCCCCTATGCTATGCTGCTGTCTGCCAGAGCTTGGGCATCTGGACATGCCATCATTAATATCCCTGCACTGCAGACCATGGATGCGCACTGACCACCTAGAGTAGACAACCACCATGTAAACAACTGCTTTTCTATAGAGCAGTGGTTCCCAACCTGTGGTCCGCAGACACCTGGGGATCTGTGAAACCTTTACAAGGGATCCAAAGGACACAGAAAAGAAAAAAAAGAGGGGACTGGAAGGAAGAGGGACACCGGAGAACTGGCTAGGTGGTGTGGGGGGGAAGAGAGAAAGAGACTTATGGGGACAGGAAGGGGAAGGAAAACAGAGAAGGTATCTGGGGACAGGCGTGATGCTAAGGGGAGGGGGTCCAGGAAGATTAGTGAGAATGAACTGGGGGTCCCTGAAAGTTTTGGAGGTTAATAAAAGATCCACACAACCAAAAAGATCGGGAAGCTCTGATATAAAGTGCGAGATCATAAACAAATGGTGCTGCTGGTAGGAATGACTATGTTACACAGAGCAATATTTACTGCAATCAAAATTAGAATCAAATATTAGAGCAGAGCAAATCAAATTTATTTCTCAGTCAGCTAGAGAATGAAATATTCATCACTAATGAATGCTCTAATAGTTTTGTATGATGTACCTTCAAAAGCCGATCCAGCAATTCAGAACCACTTTTCACATTTGGGTCTGGGTCAGCAGCAAGCTGTTGAGAGTTAAAAAAATTATAAACAATCAGTGAAAATATATAAAAAAACATATATAATATGGGGGTTATTGTAAAAGCATGTGTAAATAGCAGCATTTACAAGTGTAGAATGACATTCATGTGTAAATGCTATTTTAGAAGATGAACTATTTACATGAGAAGACACAAAGTGTAGATGTCAAGGAGGCATAGTTAGGGTAGGGAAAGAGAGTGGTTAGGGCGAGCTTAAAATACGAATGTGGAGTTTCCATCTTACAAGGGCAATACATGTCACTATGAAAAAAATGTAGACGTTGGCATTTAAAGCTGCTCTCTGGCATACCCAAATCATGCCCCACTGAAATTTGGACAGGGTGCAGATTTCCACATGTTAATAGCAGCTTTCCAAAATTGCTGTTTGCATGTGTGGCCAATATGCATGTGCGGCCAATATGCATGTGCAAATGCCTCTATTTACAAGTGGAGAAGCTTTTCAAAACATAGGCAAAATATTTGAAAGCTGTGGAATACGCTTGGAGAAAATGCATTTGGATCTTGTTCTCTGAAAAACAAAAACATACATAATAACAGATATAATATCTAACATGAAAGCAGATTTTCAAAAGGACATGGAGAAGGTAGAGAGGGGAATTCAGATGTCCAGTCAGGACATGGAAAATTGCCACATCATTTTAGCAGAGGCTCTTCTAAATGTAGAGGCCCTTATAAAATAGGTGCAGGACTGTATTTTGACCTCTCCTCATGCCCAGTGGAGCAGCAAATCTACAGCCCTAACCACTAGGCCACGCCTCCATTTTAAAAAGCTTGCAAGTGGACTTCCGGTGACGTCATCGGAGCGCATGGCAGAGTAAAAGACAAGCTCCGACATCAAGGCCTACAAAAGAAGGGGATAGTACCCCAAAAGGCACAAAAAGGCGGCAAAATGTGGAGATAGTAGGGGAGAATCACACGCAGCGAAATCGGAGCTGGAGCGAGCCATGGCACTCACCTTATACACCGCATAAGTGGAGAGGCAGGCCCGATCGGGACGGCACATGTTTGAGCATGCAGGTCAGAGCAAAGTGAGCATCAGGAGGGCTGGTGAGTGCAGGAGCGGCAGCAATAGAATACCTGATCAACACTAGCAGAGCATGAGGCAGAGAGATTGGTGGTTGGGAGGAGAGCAGCTGATTCAGGAGTGGCCAGAGACCCGCGTGGAGAGACACATGTCTTCTGAGAGCTGGGTCCGGGGGAGGGGAGAGGATCGCAGGACGGGCTGGATCAAACGGGAGAGCAGTAGCACCAGGCAGAATACAAGACAAAAGGAGGAGGAATCGTTGAAGCCGACAAATTGGAGGCGTGACTGGAGAGAAATGAGTGTGGAGGCGGCGACGGGAGAGCTACATCGGAGGGAGCAAACAGCATGTACGGGAGCAACACAAAGCAGGAAGAGTGAAAAGCAGCAGAACATAATACAGGCAAGCAGTAAAAGGAAAGTTCAAGCTGTGTGAAGCACCAGGGAATAAATCCAGAGGGTAATAGCCACAAAACAAGGCAAGATAAATATAAAGTTAACTGGCTACCCTGCCCAGGAGGAATAGAAGGGTACAAATAAATGGGAGACACAGACCCGACAGTGTATTCCACTGAGGGGGGGGGGAGCACAGAAGAACTTCCCCATAGAAATCAGTGTATGCCGAGCGGAACCATACAAAAACAAATTAACAAATTAAAAAATATAAATGGAGAAATCAAAAAGAGAGCTGTCAGCGAAGAAAAAATTGGCGGAATTTCGATCATCTTATGCGCCATCACGAGGAGGGCAGGAGGGAGAGAAAGAAGGTAAAATGGCAGCTGAGAAATCACCGGAGCAAGAGGAGGAGAAGGAAGGAGAGGAGTGCTCAGGATTAGCTGACAAAATCAAGCAGTGACTTACAGAACTAAAAGAGGAATTAAAGGTGTAAATCAGCGGTGTAAAAAATGAATTAAAAGAGACCTTACAAACAATCAGACAAGACATCACGGAGCTGGGAGATCGTGCAGAGGATACAGGGACTCAGTTGGAACAAGGGGTGGCCATGGAAAACATACAAAAAGGCTGGGAGGAATTAAAGCAGGCTCAAAAGGAGCTGAAAGTCAAAACAGAGGATCTGGAGGATCAGTCCAGAAGACGTAATATCAGAGTGTAAGGTATCCCAGAGGATCCCAAATATAAGAACTGTGAGGAAGTCATTCAAAAAGTATTTGGAGAGCTATTAAAAGCCACAGCTACAGCGGAGGAGGGTGCAGGGGAGTCCCTGCAAACAGAACGGGCGCATAGAGGACTGGGGCCCATAAGAGATAAACAACCACGAGACATCGTGGTATGCTTGAACTCCTTTAAGATGAAAGAACGCCTGTTGGACGCAGCCAGAAAGATGAGACAATTTCAGTGGGAAGAGCACAAGCTGGAATTGTTCCAGGATTTATCCCAGGGAACGCTGCAATGAAGGAGAGAGATGAAGGAGGTCACGGCCTACTTAAGGAAGGCGGACATGAGATATAAATGGCTGTACCGCTTCGGACTACTGATTACAGTGCAAGGGCGGTCGCGGAGAGTGAAGACAAGTGAAGAAGCTTGGAGGGCGCTGAGAGACTTAGGATCAACTAACATACCGGAAGAGGCCAGAGGTCCAGCCAAAACACCTGACAACAGCACAACTACCTCTAGGGCGATTAGCAGGAGGTGGCATAGAGCAGCAGGTGGCGGCAAGAGAATGGCGAGACTGGCCAAAGACAGCCAAAGAGGAAAAGTGGTGGAAAAAGAAACAGGCTGAAGCCGAGGACATTATACAGACTTGAGCCAGACGATACTTACCAAGGAAAGGGTTCTGGATTGTTGATATATGTACCATATATTAGTGTTGGTTAGAACTGGGAAGCCTGAGTGGGGGGGTGTAAGGGTAAGGAAGGATGGGGGCAGTGGGGGGACTGGGCAAGAAGGGAGGGGGTTTAAGGAATAGAGGGAGAAGAGGGCCCCGATTTTGTGACTTGAATGTAATAAAGTTAAGATGGGAGTAGGAAGGGGTGCAGGGGGTAGGGTGGAGGAGGGGTAGGAGGTGGGGCAGAAGGTGTACAAGGGAAGGGGAGGAAGAGGGGAGAGGAGGGAAGGAGACGGGAGGTGGGGGGGGAGAGGATAGAGGGGAAGGGGTAGGCTGCGGTCCGATAGCTGGTTACCTTAATGGAAGTCATCTCTCCCATGAGGAACAGGGAGGGAAGAAGAGGTGGGGCAGCGAAGGAGGGGGTAGTAAAACATACAAGGTGAGTTAAAAATTGTAACACTGAATGTCAAAGGGCTTAATTTGCCTTTTAAACGGCAGAAACTTTACAAAGAAGTAAGACGTCAAAAGGCATAGCTCGTGCTCATACAGGAAACACATTTAACGAGGGCAACAGAACACTTGGTCAAACCCCAGGGATATGGAGTATGTCTTTATGCATCAAACACAGTGGAAAAAAAGAAGGGTGGGGTGGCAATTTTCATAGACTCCAAGCTTAAGGTGCAGGCACAGAAGATAATTAAAGATAAAGAGGAGAGATATATAATGTTATGTATAAAAATAGGGAATGAATAGTACTGTATAGTGAATGTATATGCACCCACAGGGGGACAAAGGGAATTTTGGACAAAACTGGACACGGAGGTGGGGCAGTTAGGAGATGGAAAAGTCATATGTGGGGGAGACTTCAATGTAACATGGAACCCAGATAGAGATGCAACGGAGAAATGAGAAGGCAAATGAGCGGATATGAGTAAATACCAAAATTTTGTTACACATCACTGTTTAATAGATGCCTGACGCTTTCAACATCCATGTAAGAGGCAGTTTTCATATTTTTCTCAGTGCATGGATCCTATTCCAGGATAGATGCTATTTGGGTAACCAAAGAGATGGGGGCAGAATTAAAGGGGCAGAAATGGACTCCATAACATGCCTTAGTGGAGGTCAGACTGACAATGGAGGGGGAGGGAAGAGGCACCCAGTTCTGGAGGATGAATGAATCTTTATTGGAGGATGAGAAGGTTAGAAAGGAGATAGAGAGGGAAACAGTGGACTATTTCAGATAGAACGATAATGGCGAGGTGGCCTGGGGAGGAGTTTGGGATGGATACAAGGCAGTACTGCGGGGAGTTTTCCTCAAATGGAGGGGCGCGTAAAAAGAGGGAGAGGAAGGAGAGAGAACGAGTACTGAGAGAAAGATTGATGGAACTGGAAGAGTTAGACGTGAAAGATGGAAGAGGAACCTACCGAGGGAAAGAGCTGGCTGCCAGAGCGCAATTAAATGCTTTACAGGCTGACATTATAAGATATCGTATGCAACTACTGAAACAGCATTTCTTTGAGGGGGGTAATAAAGCAGGGCGATATATGGCGCAGCAGCTGAAACAAAGGAAACTAAGATCACAAATATTGCAAATTAGAGACTCAGAAGGGAAATTGGTTCACAGAGATGGGGATATTCAGGAGGCATTTAAACGATATTACCAAGAGTTGTATGCGGCTCTGGCATCCCCAGATTTGGAAAGAATACAAAGTTATTTAGATTCTATAAAGCTCCTGACATTGATAAAGGAGGAACAAAAACAGTTAAATAAAGCAATTAAAGCAGAGGAGGTCCTGCAAGCTATAAAACAGTTAAAGGTAGATAAGGCCCCTGGATTAGATGGGCTTACAGCGAGGTTCTATAAAACAATCAGTGAGCTTCTAATTGTTCCACTATTGAGGCTGTATAAACTACCATGGGAGGGGGAAGTGCTAGCGGCCACCATGAGATGGGCTGGGATCACAATAATACATAAAGAAGGTAAGGACCAGCAAGAATGCTTCTCATACAGGCCTATTTCCCTGCTCAACTTAGATGCCAAATTATTGGCTAAAATACTAGCAACACTTTTAAAGCATAGTTGCTCACCTGTAACAGGTGATCTCCGGGAACAGCAGGAATTTAGTCCTCACATATGGGTATTGTCGGTACCGATGGAGCCCGTTCAGGAACGCTCCCCAGCGTCCAATCAAAACGCTTTTGGGAGCATCCCACAGCACCTGCGTGCTGCCTTCCCGTCTTTCCCAACTGCCTCTCTCCAGTTGAGTTTTAAAGCTGAGACAAAGAGAGAGAGAGGGAAAGGAAAGAGATAGAGAGATACAACTCCTAGGGGAGGTGGGTGGGTTGTGAGGACTAAATTCCTGCTGTTCCCGGAGATCACCTGTTACAGGTGAGTAACTATGCTATCTCCAGGAACAAGCAGGAATGTAGTCATCACATAAGGGGACTCCCTAGCTTTAGGTGCCAGGGAGAGACCCCAGAAGTTGTGTGTCCCTGAAAAGGGCTCCACTTCCCCCCATGGATCTCTGGCATCCTACCAGGGATGGTGGGCAGGAGTTGATTAGGTATGGAACAGGTGTTTGAGAACAGCCTGACAAACAAGGCATCCCGGCGGGAGTCCTTGTCCAAGCAGTAATGGGCTGTGAAGGTATGAACCGAGGCCCAAGTGGCTGCTCGACAGATGTCGTCAATAGACACAGAGTGCAAATGAGCCATTGAGGCTGCCATGGCTCTCACATTGCGAGCTGTGACATGGCCCTCCAGAGAAAGGTTCTTACTCTGAAAGGCGAAGGAAATACACTGAGCAATCCAGTTAGATAGTGTTCTCTTGGAGACTGGAAGTCCCAAATGAGAAGGATCAAAAGCAACAAAGAGTTGAGAGGACTTTCTATGTTGCTGTGTTCTTTGTAAGTAAAAAGCTAGAGCTCTTTTTCAGTCCAAGGTATGAAGATTCCTTTCTGCATTTGATGCATGAGGTCCTGGAAAAAAAGACAGGTAGGTAGACCTCTTGGTTCAGATGAAAAGGCGAGACCACCTTAGGCAAAAAGTGTGGATGAGTCCTAAGGACTACCTTGTCATGATGGAACCTTGTATAAGGTGGATTAGCTACTAACACTTGCAACTCACTAATGCAGTGTGCTGATGTGATTGCAATGAGAAAGATAACTTTCCAAGAAAGGAATTTTAGGGAACTGGTAGCTAAAGGTTTGAAAGGTGGCTTCATGAGCTGCCCAAGAACCAGGTTTAAGTCCCATGCCACAGGAGGTAGTCTAATGGGAGGCTTAGTTAGGAGGCCTCTCATAAATCTTGCTATAAGAGGACTGGAGGAAATAGGCTGTCCATTTAGAGGTTTAAGAGAAGCTGCAATAGCACTCAAATGGACTTTTACTGAATTTGTCTTAAGGCCTGCATTAGATAAATGGAGGAGATACTCCAGCAAAGATTGCAGAGGTATCGCAAGGGGGCTAAGACCCTTCTGTGAACACCATATGGTAAATCTTTTCCACTTGAAAGCATAAGAGCGTCTTGTGGAAGGCTTCCTGAAAGCATAAAGGACATCCTTTACTTGCTGAGGGAGGTTAAGATCATGAAGATCTAGGCCTTCAGCAACCAAGCCCTGAGATGCAGAGACTGGGGATTGTGATGCCATAACATTCCATCCTCCTGGGACAGGAGATCTGGAGCAGATCCTAACTCCAGGGAGGGAGCTTGAGAGAGATGTAGAAGCAGAGGGTACCACACTTGCCGTGGCCAATGTGGAGCTTTGAGAATCATACGCCCTCTGTCTCTCTGAAGCTTGAATAGGGTTTTGGGAATTAGGGGAATGGGTGGAAAGGCATAAAGGAAGTCTTGACCCCAGTGAAGGAGGAAAGCATCCCTGGCCTGAGAGCCCTGAGCCGGAATTCTGAAACAGAACTGGGGAAGTTTGGCATTCAACGGACTTGCAAAGAGGTCTATGTCCGGGGTTCCCCAAATTTGAAAAATCTTGGCCACCTGGTCTGCATGTAGAGACCATTCGTGTGATCTAACAGGTTGATGAGAGAGGTCTGAGAATTGAACTGTTTTACCCTTGTGGGAGGGGCATGCACAAAAAGTGCAGCTTGTACCCCTCTCTTATGATGGAGAGTGTCCAATGCTCTGCTGTTATCTGCCCCCATCTGGGGGCAAAGTGACATAACCTTCCTGGAATGGTGGAAGGCTCTGGTCCATTGAGGGCCAGGAAGGCTAAGTTCTCTAGATGAAAGTCAAAGGCCTTGTGGAGGCTGAGATTGCTGAGACGGTTGAGGCTTAACAGTCTTTGCTTTCCTTTGCTTAGGTGGTTGCTGACTCTTTCGAGCAGCTGACCTGCAGAACGTCCTTGCTGGGAATAAGAGGGATAAAACCTCTTCTTTTTTGAGAAGAAAGAAATCTTTCCAAAAACCTTTCTCGCAGCATCAGCTGTGGCTTTGGATAACCTATCCAAAGTGGAGTTGTCAGCATCCAACTCATTGGCTTTCTCTTGCCAATTCTTGCCGAATAAATTCTCATCTGTACAAGGGATATTGCCCAGTTTGTCCTGCACCCAGAGCTCCAAATCGGATGCCTGGAGCCAGGCAATTCTACGTGCACATATGGCAATGGCAGAGGTTCTGCTTATGCATTCAAAACAATCAAAAGCTGCGCGATTGACAAACTTAGAAACATCCTGGGCATGTTTAACCAGTGTGAGAAAATCCTGCCTTTTGTCTTCAGGAAGGAGAGGGCTAAAAACCTCTAAATCTCCTGTGACTTCTTTAAGGAACATTCACATATATAAAATATAGGAACTGATCCTGGCAGAAAGCATGGAAGCCTGGAAAGTACGACGTCCAAAGGCATCCAAGGTTCTACACTCACGTCCTGGAGGATTAGAGGCATGCCTCTTTGCACTCCTGATCCTTCTCACAGCTGACTCCACAACAATGGAGTGGTGAGGAAGCTGAGTTTTTTGGAAGCCAGGACAAGGAGGGACTCAATACATAGTATCCAGTCTGCGAGAGTGAGGAGAGGTGGTAAGAGGTGTCTCCCACATTCTCAACATGAGATCATGTAAAATCTCATGGATAGGCAAGGTAGCTGCTTCCTTAGGAGCTTTGGGATATTGTAAAATCTCCAACTCCTTAGCTCTGGGCTTTGTTTCAGGAGTCACAGTAATGGACAAACCACGAGCCAAACTATATACATTTTAGATAACTATTTACAGGTTTGTGCAGTATTATTTCTGCATGTGTGGTTGTGTCAGCATGATATGAGTGTGCTGGTGGTGTCGTTGTGGTGGGTAGAAGGTATGTCAGGTTGAGCACAGTTACTTACCTGTAACAGGTGATCTCTGGGAACAGCAGGAATAAGTCTTCACATATGGGTACGTCGGTACCGACGGAGCCTGCGCGGGAACGCTCCCAGGGTCCCAAAAAAGGAAAGCTTTTGGGAGCATCCCACAGCGCCTGCGCGCTGCCTTCCCGCCTTTCCTAACCGCCTCTCTCCAGTTTGAGTTTTAAAGCTGAGACAAAGAGAGAGAGAGGAAAGGAAAGATAGATAGAAAGATACAACTCCTAGGGGAGGTGGGTGGGTTGTGAAGACTTATTCCTGCTGTTCCCAGAGATCACCTGTTACAGGTAAGTAACTGTGCTATCTCCAGGAACAAGCAGGAATGAGTCTTCACATATGGGGACTCCCCAGCTAGAGATGCCTGGGAGATCTCCAAGGTTATGAGACCCTGAGAAGGGCTCTACCTCCTCCCATGGATCTCAGGCATCCAACCAGGGATGGAGGGTAGGAGTTGATTAAGCATGGAACAGGTGTTTCAGAACAGCCTGACCAAACAAGGCATCCCGGCGGGAGTCCTTGTCCAAACAGTAATGGGCTGTGAAGGTATGAACCGAGGCCCAGGTGGCCGCTCGACAGATCTGGTCTATGGACACAGAATTTAGAAGAGCCATAGAGGCTGCCATGGTCCTCACATTGTGAGCTGTGACATGGCCCTCCAGAGAAAGGTTCTTACTCTGGTAGGCGAAAGAAATACACTGAGCAATCCAACTGGACAGTGTCCTCTTAGAGACTGGAAGTCACAAATGAGAGGGATCAAAAGCAACAAAGAGTTGAGAAGACTTTCTATGTTGCTGTGTCCTTTGTAAGTAAAAAGCAAGAGCTCTCTTACAATCCAGGGTATGAAGATTCCTCTCTGCACTTGATGCATGAGGACCTGGAAAAAAGACAGGTAAATATACCTCTTGGTTAAGATGAAAAGGTGAGACCACTTTAGGCATAAAATGTGGATTGGTCCTAAGGACTACCTTATCATGATGGAACCTTGTATAAGGTGGATTAGCCACTAAGGCCTGCAGTTCACTGATGCGGCGAGCTGAGGTGACTGCAATAAGAAAGATAACCTTCCAGGAAAGAAATTTCAAGGAGGTAGTGGCTAAGGGTTCAAA
Source organism: Ichthyophis bannanicus (assembly GCA_033557465.1). Classification (NCBI taxonomy): domain Eukaryota; kingdom Metazoa; phylum Chordata; class Amphibia; order Gymnophiona; family Ichthyophiidae; genus Ichthyophis; species Ichthyophis bannanicus. The sequence goes on along the minus strand of CM066034.1, from coordinate 555,764,643 downwards.
GGGTGGCTTCATGAGCTGACCAAGAACCAGATTCAAGTCCCATGCCACTGGAGGTAGTCTAATGGGAGGTTTAGTTAAAAGAAGGCCTCTCATGAATCTTGCAATAAGAGGATGAGAGGAAACAGGTTGTCCATTGAGAGGCTTGAGAGATGCTGCAATAGCACTCAAATGGACCCTTACTGAATTCGTTTTGAGGCCTGCATGGGAAAGATGCAGGAGATACTCTAGTAAAGAATTCAAAGGTATTGCTAGAGGGTTAATACCCTTCTCAGCACACCAAATGTAGTGCTATACAATGTTCAATAGTAGTAGTAGACTGTACCAACGGAGCCCCCATGGAGCATTTCCCCAGCTTTCAAAGAAAGCCTTTGGGATATGCTACCATGCATGTGTGGTCCCCTTCCCGCCCAAGGGTGCCATCTTAGTCAGTCTCCTCCTTTTCTGCTGAGCCCAATGGACTTTTGTCCCAGAAAATTCCTTCAAAAATTACCTTTAATAGTGTGTTTTTCCTGGTTGCATACTGGTTTCCCACCTCGAGCCGGTGCTGTCCTCTCTGCCGTTCTCGGCTCTTCCCTCTTCTTTTTGATGAGGCTTGCCCTTGACCGGTTTTCACACCATTCTTTGCCTGGGGGTTGTCGACTCTGGCCGTGTGTCCCCCAACATGTCTCCTGGTGGTTTGTGGTCCGCTGCACCCAAACTGCGTTGGTTATAGATACCCACTACTGCTGCTTGCGCTGTCTTGGTCTGGACCACGACAGTACCAACTGCTACTTGTGACGGACCATGACTCCGAAAACCAACAAGAAAAGATCACCATTGCAGGAGAGGATGTTCTCTCGGTCTGACTCAGCCCCAGCTTCGCCGATGCTGAGCCCCAAGCCGAGCACCTTCCACAAGGCCCAGGTATCTTCGGAGTCCCGTGGCAGCGGCTCCTCTGTAAAGATGCTGGACCCTGTAAAGAAAAATTTTAAAAATCCTCGACTCAGGTCGAGGTTCCACCGAGGAAATCTGGCAAGGTCCCGCGGCAGGACTGACTGTGAGCAGTGCCCCCTAAGGTCTCTAAGGAGTCCTCGGCCAGCGACTACAGTGTGAGGCTCTCGAGGCCATGGTCCTTGCCGAGGACGCAATCGCGAGAGTGCTGGCGTCGGGCCCAAGACCCTCTGTGCGCACGCCGACAGCTGCATAGCCTTCTGGCATTGAATCCAGAATGGCGGCCTGGAGCAGAATATCTGTGCCATCCTGGCCCTGCAGCAGGCAGTGATGTCGGGTTCGTCCACATCTGTCCTGACAACTGGGCCCCCAACTGCAGGGGAGTCCCTGGGTGTTGAACCAGCCCCTGAGTGCCACCAGCCTTGGATGAGCCCTTGGCAACTTTCGAGGTCACGTCCCGGTCTTCCAGGATCCAGTCCTCCCCGGCCAGTTTCCCGTAGTCAGACTCAAGACCCACTGGGGGATCCTGTTTTTCTCTGGGCCGGCCTCGAGGGCCGGGAGTCCCGAGTCTGAGTCCTCGACGCTCTCTGACTCTGATTGGGAGAACAACAGTGAGGCCTCCCCTGAGGCCTCTCTGCACTGAGACGTCCCTTTGGAGCCATCTCCTCCAGAGCCCTGGCCCCATTCCCCTCCCAAGGATGTGGCCGTCTATGACTTCGTCCAGGATATGGCCCCAGGCCCTTTTGGTCCTGACAGAGTCAGAGGAGGACCTGCGCACCGAAGAACTGTAGATCCTCAAGTATGAGTCCTAGTCGAAGGAGACTCTCATGGTCCCGGTGCAGCCCATCATCGAGCATCTGCTCTTGTGGATGTGGGAGACCCCGGCCTTGGTGCCTGTGGTCAGCCGGCGCCTCAACACAATCTACCGCATCAAGAAGGGCCCAGGTTTCCACAAATCACAACTCCCACATAACTCCATGATTGTGGAATCCGCAATTGAAAAGCTCAAAAGCCAGAAGAATTACTTTTCTGTTCCCCCGGGCAGGGAGGCCCGAGCCCTCGATACCCTCAGGCGCAAGTGCTTCAAGGGCTCCATGCTGAGTTGTCAGATACAGGCCTATGAATTGTAAATAGGCATGTACCTTAAGGACCTCATCCAAGAGCTGGCCGGCTTTTTCCGCAATCCTCACTGGGGAACCCCTCCAAAGGTTCCAAGCTCTGATGGCCGGGATCCAGGATTGTTCAAAGTTCCTATCCCAGGCTGCCTATGACAGTTGAGTCCACAGCCTGGATAGCAGCAGTAGTCATTGGAGCCCGACACCAGGCCTGGCTGCAGACCTCCGACCTCGAGCAGTGGGTGCAGGAAAAATTGTTCTATGTCCTCTGTACTGGAGAGAACGTCTTTGGCAAACCATGGTCAACAAAACGTCCAAGACAGAGGCTGAGGTCGTGATCCAGGCAAAGGCTTTTGAGGAAAACCTCGGCCCTTTCCTGAAAGAAACTATCGGGGCCTTTTTACCAGGGCCATTACCAATCCTACTCGGGGCAGCAGTAACAGGGTGCCCAGCCCAAGAACCACAGTCATGGGCAGAGGAAGCCAAAGGCTCAGAAGCTTCAACCACCAGCCCCCACCCAACCCAGGGGGAGCTTTTCTCCCAGGGTGGGGCCTCCTCCCCCCCCCCCAGTGGGGCCGCCTCCCCCCCCCCAGTGGGGCCTCCTCCCCCCCCCCAGTGGGGCCGCCTCCCCCCCCCCAGTGGGGCCGCCTCCCCCCCCCCAGTGGGGCCTCCTCCCCCCCAGCCCATAGGGGGGGCCACCTGGCACTCTTCGCCCACAGGTGGGCAGGGGTCACCACGGACCAGTGGGTCCTGCAGGTGGTGAAAGAGGGCTATCTCCTCAGATTCCAGCAAACACATCCAGGGTTCTTCCCGGGAGAGCCTGTGTGGCCTCTTCTTCACCAGACTTGCTCCTCTCGGAGCTCGCAGGTCTGCTCCAGGACAGGGCGGTAGAGTCCGGTACCCAGGTATTTGTGGGGAAAAAGCTTCTACTCTAGGTATTTCCTTGTCCCCAAAAGAACAGGGGGCCTGCGAAACCTGAACAAGTTTCTGGTAAGGGAGAAGTTAGATTCTCTGCCTTGCAACCCTATGGCCTTACCTCCACCAGGGAGATTGGCTGTGCTCCTTAGACCTAATGCTCAGCGGCATAAAAACCGCCGTTTTAGATCAGCGCGAGTGAGGCAGAAACATCGGGGGTGAGAGCAGGAGCTCCCCCTTCCTCCATGACGCCAGCAATGCTCAGCGGCATAAAAACCGCCGTTTTAGATCAGCGCGAGTGAGGCAGAAACATCGGGGGTGAGAGCAGGAGCTCCCCCTTCCTCCATGACGCCAGCAATGCTCAGCGGCATAAAAACCGCCGTTTTAGATCAGCGCGAGTGAGGCAGAAACATCGGGGGTGAGAGCAGGAGCTCCCCCTTCCTCCATGACGCCAGCAATGCTCAGCGGCATAAAAACCGCCGTTTTAGATCAGCGCGAGTGAGGCAGAAACATCGGGGGTGAGAGCAGGAGCTCCCCCTTCCTCCATGACGCCAGCAATGCTCAGCGGCATAAAAACCGCCGTTTTAGATCAGCGCGAGTGAGGCAGAAACATCGGGGGTGAGAGCAGGAGCTCCCCCTTCCTCCATGACGCCAGCAATGCTCAGCGGCATAAAAACCGCCGTTTTAGATCAGCGCGAGTGAGGCAGAAACATCGGGGGTGAGAGCAGGAGCTCCCTCCATGACGCCAGCAATGCTCAGCGGCATAAAAAACGCCGTTTTAGATCAGCGCGAGTGAGGCAGAAACATCGGGGGTGAGAGCAGGAGCTCCCCCTTCCTCCATGACGCCAGCAATGCTCAGCGGCATAAAAACCGCCGTTTTAGATCAGCGCGAGTGAGGCAGAAACATCGGGGGTGAGAGCAGGAGCTCCCCCTTCCTCCATGACGCCAGCAATGCTCAGCGGCATAAAAACCGCCGTTTTAGATCAGCGCGAGTGAGGCAGAAACATCGGGGGTGAGAGCAGGAGCTCCCCCTTCCTCCATGACGCCAGCAATGCTCAGCGGCATAAAAACCGCCGTTTTAGATCAGCGCGAGTGAGGCAGAAACATCGGGGGTGAGAGCAGGAGCTCCCCCTTCCTCCATGACGCCAGCAATGCTCAGCGGCATAAAAACCGCCGTTTTAGATCAGAGCGAGTGAGGCAGAAACATCGGGGGTGAGAGCAGGAGCTCCCCCTTCCTCCATGACGCCAGCAATGCTCAGCGGCATAAAAACCGCCGTTTTAGATCAGCGCGAGTGAGGCAGAAACATCGGGGGTGAGAGCAGGAGCTCCCCCTTCCTCCATGACGCCAGCAATGCTCAGCGGCATAAAAACCGCCGTTTTAGATCAGCGCGAGTGAGGCAGAAACATCGGGGGTGAGAGCAGGAGCTCCCCCTTCCTCCATGACGCCAGCAATGCTCAGCGGCATAAAAACCGCCGTTTTAGATCAGCGCGAGTGAGGCAGAAACATCGGGGGTGAGAGCAGGAGCTCCCCCTTCCTCCATGACGCCAGCAATGCTCAGCGGCATAAAAACCGCCGTTTTAGATCAGCGCGAGTGAGGCAGAAACATCGGGGGTGAGAGCAGGAGCTCCCCCTTCCTCCATGACGCCAGCAATGCTCAGCGGCATAAAAACCGCCGTTTTCAGGGCGGGCCCGCGCCTGAGGGCCTCGCCAGAGGGCCCTTTGGCGTGGCCCTTAGGCGTTGGTCCGTGGCGTAAGTCTTTGAAATGGTTCCCTACTGTTATGGCCTTTGTGTGAGGTATGCTGGCTGGGACTGGTTTCACCCTTTCCAGATCGTATGTATTAGAATGTAACCCATGTTGTAACTTATTTTGTATAGTTATTCTATGTATGTACTGTAACATTTTCCCTGTGTCATGTATTTCCTTTTATTACCGCTTTGATTTTAAGAAAGGTGGTATATGTTGCATTCACCTCTGTTTAACCTTGTATTGTTTTGTTCTGTTACCGCTTTGATTGAAGGAAAAAGCGGGATATAAATCTGTTTAAATAAATAAATAAATAAATTTAAAAGCATAGGAACGTCTAGTAGAAGGCTTTCTGGAAGCATGAAGGATATATATCCCTTACTTGCTGAGAAAGATGCCAATCTTGAAGGTCTAAGCCTTCAGCAACCAAGCCCTGAGATGGAGAGATTGGGGGTTTGGGTGCCACAATGTTCCCCCCTCCTGAGACAGGAGATCTGGAGCAGACCCCAAGTCCAGGGAGGGAGCTTGAGAGAGATGCAGAAGTAGAGGGTACCACACTTGGCATGGCCACGTGGAGCTATGAGGATCATAGTCCCTCGATCTCTCTGAAGCTTGAACAGGGTCTTGGGAATTAGGGGAATGGGTGGAAAGGCGTACAGAAAGTCTTGACCCCAATGAAGGAGGAAGGCATCCCTGGCCTGAACTCCCTGACACAGAATTCTGGAACAGAATCGGGGAAGTTTGGCATTCCATGGACTTGCAAAGAGGTCTATGTCCGGGGTTCCCCAAATTCGAAAGATTCTGACTATCTGGTCCATATGAAGGGACCATTCGTGTGGAAGCAGAACTCGACTGAGTCTGTCTGCCCAAGAGTTTTGAACTCCTGGAAGGTATACTACCAGAAGATGAATTTGATGCTCTCTGGCAAAGGCCCACAATCTCAGAGCTTCGTTGCAAAGCGACAGAGAGCCAGTCCCTCCCTGCTTGTTCACATAGAACATGGCTACTTGGTTGTCCGTGTGAATGAGGACTGTCTTGTAGCTGAGCAGGGTATGGAAGACTCTGAGAGCCAAGAAGATTGCTCTGAGCTCTAAGATGTTGATATGTAGGGAGGTCTCCTGTGGGGACCAAATGCCCTGGGTGGAGAGGTCTTGAAGATGAGCTCCCCAACCCTTTCGAGAGGCATCTGTTGTAAGGATTGCTTGGGGTAACAACTGTTGGAAGGGGGACCCCAGCAACAGATTTTGAGTGGACTTCCACCACTGGAGAGACCAAAAGAGGCACCTGGAGGTTGCTATTTTGTCTGACAGACCCCCTGATGCCTGGGTCCACTGGGTGGACAAAGTCCATTGAGCTGCCCTCATGTGAAGGCAAGCATAAGGGACCACATGCACGGTGGATGCCATGTGGCCTAGCAGTTGTAACATCTCTCGAGCAGTTAGATGGGTTTTTAACTGAATCTGAGAGGTTAACTGCACTAAGCGTAGGCAACGGGCCTGGGGAAGATAGGCCCTTGCAGTTGTGGTATCCAGCAAGGCCCCTATGAATTCTAGAGACTGAGTAGGGGTGAGTTGGGACTTTGGAATGTTTATCACCAGTCCCAGATACTGCAGAACACGCATTGTGCAGGCTAGGGAAGTCTGGGCCTCTGATTGGGATGAAGCTCGGATGAGCCAGTCGTCCAGATATGGGAATACGAATATTCCCAGAGTGCGTAGAAATGCAGCTATTACTGCCATGCATTTTGTGAACACTCTTGGAGCAGAGGCCAGACCAAAGGGAAGCCACCCTGTATTGGTAGTGCTTTCCCTGATAAAGGAACCGAAGGAACCTTCTGTGTGCTGGATGGATGAGTATGTGGGTATACGCATCCCTGAGATCTACAGAACAAAGCCAATCCTGACTCTGAAGGAATGGAAGGAGAGTACCTAGAGAAATCATCTTGAATTTCTCCTTGCATAGGAATTTGTTCAATTCTCTGAGATCTAATATGGGTCTGTAGCCCCCTGTTTTCTTTGGAATTAGAAAGTAGGGGGAGTAGAACCCTGAGCCCTGTTGAAGAAGAGGTACTTCTTCTATTGCCCCTTGGGCAAGAAGGGTAGAAATCTCGTGACCCAGAAGGTCGAGGAGAGATGTTGGAGAATTGAACTGTCTCACCATGGTATAGGGAGGAAGGTTTGAGAAATGAAGTTTGTACCCTTCCCTTATAATGGAAAGGGTCCACTGCTCTGCTGTGATTTGCTCCCATCTGGGAGCAAAGTGAGTTAACCTTCCTGGAATGGTGAGAGGCTCTGGTTCTTTTAGAGCCAGAAAGGCTAAGTTCTCTAGCTGCAAGTCAAAGGCCCTGAGGAGGCTGAGGCTGTTGGGCTACAGTAGGCCTTGCAGCCTTAGGCTTGGCCTGTTTGGGTTGTTGACGCTTTGCAGCAAAACGACCTGCAGAAGATGTCTGTTGACCATAAACAGGATAATATCTTCCCTTCTTGGGAAAATATGCCTTTTTGAATAACCTCTTCTGGACAGGATTAGAGGTAGACTTTGAAAGCCTATCCAAAGCAGAATTTTCTGCATCCATTTGAGTGGCCTTGGCTTGCCAATCTTTGCCAAACAGGTTTTCACCTGTACAAGAAAGATTTCCTAATCCATCTTGGACCCAGGGTTCCAAATCAGAAGCTTGTAACCAAGCAATTCTGCGTGCACCTATGGCAATGGCCGAGGCTCTGCTGGCTCCCTCAAAAGAGTCAAAGGCTGCACGGTTAGAAAATTTGGAAACATCCTGGGCATGCTTAAGCCAGGTAAGAAATTCTTCCTTTTTATCTTCTGGAAGAAAAGGAAGAAAAGTTTGCAGATGATCTGTAACTTCCTTCAGAAACATCCCCATATAGAGACTATAGGAGTTGATTCTGGCAACAAACATACTGGCCTGGAAAACTTTCCTGCCAAAAGCATCTAAGGTTCTACATTCTCTTCCTGGAGGAGCAGATGAGTGCCTCTTTGCACTCTTTAACTTTTTCATAGCAGACTCTACCACAATAGAATGGTGAGGGAGCTGAGCTTTATGAAATCCAGGACAAGGAGGGACACGATACATGGTATCCAACCTACGAGAATGAGAAGAGATGGTGAGAGGAGTCTCCCATATGCCCATCATGTGATCATAAAGGATCTCATGAATCGGCAAAGTGGCTGCTTCCTTAGGAGCCTTGGGATATTGCAAAATATCCAATTTCTTGGCTCTAGGCTCTGACTCAGGGGCTACTGAAATAGAAAGCCCCTTGGCCACTTCCCTTATGAAGTCTTGAAAAGACAAGTCTTCTGGAGGGGACATTCTTCTTTTTGGAGAAGAAGGCTCCTGAGGAAGGAGTACCGATGCTTCGACAGAGGCCTCCGATGCATCAGAGTCTTCGGAGGAATCGAAGTATCGCCTGTCCGGATGCTCTTGTAAAGACCGATACGCGTACCGGGTGGTATCGACATCGGGAGTCATCGTTACTGAATCGGTACCGATAGGCATCATCGGACAGGGTACCGCTGCAGTCGACACCGAAGCCGATGTCGATGCAACCGGTACCAGTACCAGAACCGGTATCGGAGCCGGTGTCGGAGCCGGTACTGACAATGAAGGACACCATGAATGTCTGGAGGTCGGTACCGGCAGATTCCACCGGTACCCCAGAACATTGCAACAGGTGATCGGTCGAGGCCGTGCCATCGATGTCAACCTGTGACCCCATAGGAGGAGCTTTGGAAGCCGGAGCTTCCCGCCGGGGTACTTTTGCCGGTGCAGGATCCTCGAGGGCAAGCCCGGAGGCATCTCGATGCTTAGAGGGAGATCTACCCTTCGAGGACCGGCTGGACTTATGTTTGGTTACCTGAGATCCATAGAAGGAAGAAGAAGCCCTGAAAGACGTCGATGCCACCGAAGCTGCATCAGAGGGAAACAGTGTACTGAGCTTGGCTGCTCGGTTCTGTAAACCTCTTTTAGACATCATGGAGCAGGACGCACAATCCGTGATGGAATGGTCAGGACCCAAACATTTAAGACACCAGTCATGGGTGTCGGTAACAGAGATGGTACCGCTGCACTTAGTGCATTTTTTAAACCCGGAGGCGGGCTTTTCCATGAGGAAAGAATTCTGTTAGGCCTAAGGCCCAACAGAGAAAAAATACACTGAAGTGGAACGGAAGCATCCTTTTCTTTTTTTTTTTTTGAAAAAAAAGAAAGAAAAGACCGGCGGTACCGGTCCGACGTCGAAGAAGGCAGACGCGCGACCAAAGAAATAAAATAAAATAAAGAACTTCTTCAGCGGTGACAGGAACACGACCTGCTGGCTCCGCGGAAAAGAAGAACTGGAGAGAGGCGGTTAGGAAAGGCGGGAAGGCAGCGCGCAGGCACTGTGGGATGCTCCCAAAAGCTTTCCTTTTTTGGGACGCTGGGGAGCGTTCCCGCGCAGGCTCTGTCGGTACCGACGTACCCATATGTGAAGACTCATTCCTGCTTGTTCCTGGAGATTGATGTTTCCCTGGACTGGGAGTAATGTAGGAGGAAAAGATGGTGCTTTAGTGCCTTCCTGAATTGCGCAAGGTCAGTAATAGCTCGGATGGTGGTTGGGAGGGCATTCCAGAGTGTCAGTGCGTAAAATACAAAGGCTCTGCTCTTTGCTGCCAGGGAGCATTTTGTTATTGCGCTGGGGATTACTAGTGTGTTTGCAGCGAATGTCCTTCTGGATCTGTTTGGCGGGGTGGGGAGGATGAGGTCCGTGAGGGAGGTGGAGGATTGTTTGTTGATGGCCTTGAAGGTCAGTAGTAATACCTTGAAGGTGAGCCTGCAGTGGATCAGCAGCCAGTGGAGGTGTTTCAAGATTGGGATTATGTGGTCTCTTCTGGAGGCTCTGTGCAAGATGCGGGCGGCGGCGTTCATTGATAATTGCAGGGGGTTCAGAGTGTTCTTGGGGAGACCCTGCAGAATAGCGTTGGCGAAGTCAAAGTGGGGGGGTTACCAATGCTTGGAAAATCGTCCGGAAATTGTCTGTTTCAAGTAGAACCTCATAAGTAGAACCATTAAAAATCCCCGCAACCTAAGATGTGCCCTCAAACGTATGCTCGGTCCGCAGGAAATGGCCAGCCATCTCGGACCTTATAACCAACCACGAACCAGACATGCTACTAGTCACAGAATCATGGCTATCTGACTCAGACTTAGTCCTCCTCAACCAGCTCATCCCTCCTGACTTCTCAATCCACACTTGCCACAGAACTAACCGCAGAGGGGGAGGTGCCTTCATCCTAGTAAAGACCGAGCTCCAATTTCAGCTGCTCTCCTCCAATAGTACAACTGACCTGGAGTCAATCACCATAACCAACAAACACTCCACCATCAGTTTAATCTACAGATCCCCGTCTTCCTTCCCGGATGACCTATCGACCATAATTGACCTTGCCTGCAACCCCAAGAACTGATGCATACCAAACTGGGTAATGGGCAACTTTAACTTGCCAGCTCTCCAAAGCACCTGTTCCAAAGCCTTCCTCGAAGCACTCAACGAGTTGGGTTACAAAGAAGTGATCGACTCCCCCACCCACACAAAAGGAAACATACTGGACCTGGTCTTTGCTCCATTACCTGCCATAAGCCCGAGCAATGACCTCGATATATCCATCACTCCAGTACCATGGTCCAACCACAGCCTAATTAAATTTCAGATGCCTATACGTCAAAATCACAACTCCACTTGCAAGACAGACAAGGCTCCCTCAGCATCCACAAGACGATTCCGGGCTCTTTGATAAAGAAGAGATCAGCAACAAAGTCCTACCAAACCTCAGCCTGGCATTACCCAACCTCAACGACATGATATCCACCTGGAACAGCAGCCTCGGCTCCGCCGCACAACTACCTGCCTCAAACAAGCCTCCAAAAAGAAGAAAAAATAGAAATTACACTTACCTGGTAATTGTCGTTCCTTGAGTGACGACAGTTTAGTCCTCTACTTCTGGGTTGTGCACCTCTTCCTGCAGCTAGGAGACTGGGCATGTCAAAGTCGTGACATCACTGGATATAGCCTGCTGGTATCTCCCATCAGCCTCCAGTGTACTATTGACAAAGCAAACTCAAAGGAACAACAAATAAGTAACTATACCATAACTTTAAATAACTCCCCATTCCTCAACCGGAGGAGCCTTTTAAACCGTATCCGTCTTATATTTTCTTTTCTCTTTTTTTTTTTTTTTTTTTTTTAACTTTACATTCATGTCCCCCCTATGCAAACACGTATCCTAAACCATCACCTCGTTTAAATAAGAGAAAAAAAAGAAAGAACAGAGAGGGATATTCACTGCGATCTAGAAACTGAAAGGATCTGTCTACTCCTTGAGATTGATGCTCCACTCCGCCTGAAAATAAACTGAAGAAATCATACTCCTGGGCGGGAATGAGGACTAAACTGTCGTCACTCAAGGAACGACAATTACCAGGTAAGTGTAATTTCTCTTTCCTTATCGTTCCTCCAGTTTAGTCCTCTACTTCTGGGATGTAACAGAGCAGTAATCATTGGGAGGGACCTATCCAGCCAACTCACCACACCGCCGACCCGGAACAGGCCTCCATTACTGCCAAAACATTTAGGCAGTAGTGATTACTGAGGAAATGAAGAGACGACCTGGAAGCTGCTCTACCAATCCCCCCTGGTGGAATGACACAGTGATTCTCCCATGAAGCCGCTTGTGCCCTGGTAGCAAGAGTCAGAAAGCCCCCCGGAATCATACAACCTCGCCAGCAGAAAGCTGAGGCAACCACCGCCTTAACCCAGTGCGAAATGGCCGCCTTCGCTGCTGCTTCCCCTTTGTGGGGACCTCCAACCAGCACACAAAAACAAAGAAACGAATATCGCACCCTGCATGTAATGTTTCCTATCGGCGTAAGCTACGAATAAAAACCTCCCCTTCCAGAAAAACCGAGAACTGGAAGAGAAACCAATAGGCTCAGGAGAAAAATCAGAAACCACCTTTTGGAAGGACGACAGGACTGCTCGCAAACACCACCCTCTATCCAGAAAGGGTGAAAACGGCTCATTACATGACAACGCCTGAAACTCCGAAACTCGTCGCACCGAACAATGAGCTATCAAAGCCACTGTCTATAACAGCAAATCCTTTACCGACGCCTGGAGTAAAGAATCAAAGAACTCTTTAGCTAACGCCTCTAAGGCCCAATCGGGATTCCCCAGCGGCACCCGAACTCTCCTTGAGGAGCGCAGTCGGATCCCAACTTAAGGAAATGCTACACATCGATCTGAACACCTAGCGCTATTCCCTTCACAGACCTCTACAGCCGGAAACAGTCGCCCACTGGATCCTCTAAGGAACTGGCTGCTAGTTCCTTCAGACACTGTCCTGCAGAGAACTCAGACCAAGGATACAGACACCTTTGTCGCCCGGACTTGCCACCGTGAACAGCAGCCTTCCCAAAGGCGCTAAGCATGGACCTACGTAGCAGAAGCAGCCTGCCTCCTTGCTCTCAATAAGGCGGTGAAGACTGCCACAGAATAACCCTTCTACTTGAGCCCCGCCCATACAAAGGCCAAACCGTAGGCGGGCACCGATCCACCTGAGACATTCGTCACTGACCTAGCCGCAGCAGAACGTCTGCTACCGACAACTTCTAGGAAGAGCATGTCGAGTAGGCGAATGAGAAAAGCCTAGTAGGCCGTCTCGCCCAACCGGGCGCTACCAAGAGCGCCTTTCTCCAAAAGCCTCGATACGCCAACTAGTTGCCCTATGAGAGCCACGGGGAAAGGACAAGACAAAGACTTAATTGGGAGCTTACTGACCCTCGACTTGGACGAACCATCAGCTGCCCCATTTCTCCACCAGAGAGACCTCTGGGTGAACCCCAAGGAAGTCAATAATATTAGCTAGCGCTTGAATTAAGCCATAATGCACATTTGCCCCATAAAGCAAATCAGGCTCTAGTCGATTCAACTCCCTGATCCTTTCCTTTTCCAGGTGAGTAGACTGCCGTAAACACTGCGACCACCTGAAGCATGCTCTCGCCTCCCCAGGCTCCAAAAATGGGAGCTTGTAAGGCCAGAGCATTGTCCCCAACGATCGCTTCAGTGAACCATCTACTTTCCTATCTTGTGATAAAGAAGATTGCTAGGGCTCTGTTCCATACAGTGAGTCCACACCGCCTGGTAGTGCAAGGTGTGCACCCACCCACGTAGTACCCAGGCCTGCCCCTGCTTAGCCTCAAAATGTCAATCAAGAACAGGCGAAATCAGGACAGCTGAATACTTTCTTGATTTTCTTTCTTTCTTTCTTTTCTTTTCTTTTTATTATTTTCTTTTTTATGTATTTATTTATTTATTTTTACAAAGACACCTCTAAACCAAAAATGCCTTCAGCATATGTTAAGAGACGCTCTTTCCGTGCCAACAATATGAAGTAGAAAGAACTCCCAAACACAGGCATACTAATCCACGGCCTTCCTGCTAGAGTAACGCCCCATTCCGTCTGACTGCACAAAGATGGACTTTATATTTTAAGATCAACTAGCACCTGGTGATATGAAATACAGCTCTCATTCCGCAGTGGCAATTGAGTCAGCAAAGAAGAAGCCGAGAAACTGCAGACAAGTTCCCATTATACCACCTGGTAAAGACTCCACTTTTAGACCACTGAAGAAAAAAAAGCATGCGAGCGTGCCTTGTGTCCTGCCAGCAACTGATCGAATTGAAGGGATTCAGTGTATGCAGGGCATTGTCCAGAGAACGCAAGGCCCCTCCTCCAGGCTGACTCCACATCCACAGTCTAAACCGGCATTCACCTTGGCTGATGCCGATCAGCGCGGAAGCCATCTTGTAAGCCCAGCATATGAAGTATGCCTACTAGAGTCTGAGCCGCTGCCATTGCTGCTAGAGAACTAGCCTAGCTGCTTCTGGCCCCCCCATTAAGGCATTCATCGAACACTAGCAGAGACTCTCCGTACTGGAGAACCTCTGATAAATGGAATGGGAGCATAGATAGCTCCAAAGGCCAGAGTCCTATTTTGCAACCCCTCTCCGCTGAGCTGCCTTTTCCATATGTAAAATTAAACCACATATAGCCAAAATTAAGACATTACAAATCTACCGTAAAATCGTATAATTTGGCAAAGTCAAACTAAACGGGAACATTTTCCATTAAGAAACCACACAACTATAAAATTCTTCCCATGACATAATGCTTATGGCAGAGCATTCCACATCTGTGGACTGGCCATGGCGCTCACCCAAGCACCTGTTACAACTGTCCAAGAGAGTTATCACCATAATTCCTTTTGACTTGAATATGTTTACAGCGGAACATAGCGCTATGTCACAGCAGCTAAGCCAAAATATTATCCTGCCATATATACCGACTTTAACGCTTTATAGGACCTTCTATGGATAGCAGAAGGAGATTCTGGTAAATCAACATAGCTGTGCCCTTTTTTCTTTGCTTTTTTTTTTTTTTTTAAAGGATAGGACTCCAAAAACCAAGTTTCCGCCAACTCCAATGAAATCAAAGCAGATCCGCTAAAATTACCCAAACTGCTACTATAGCTTTGCAAGAAGCTACCAGCCCCCGCTGCACCCAGTTGTCCTTCCCCCCCGTATCCTGGGAGATTCTGCATTGCAGGAGGCGTTGCCCACCCCATGCCAGCCTATTGCATCTGCCAGGGAGCTGAAGAGCAAAATAGAAAGTAGAACCCCTGGAAGCAAACAGTGTCCCGTCCTTGGGATTCAGGCGCAAAAGGTAAAAATCAAAAGCAAAATCAACAGTGTTAGCTAAAAATGAACAAGGCTATCTCTCACTAAAGTGAGTTTCTTTTTCTTTTTGAAATCCCACTGAAGTCCGTGGGACCCAAGCTTTCGAACACAGCCCCTGATGCTGTGCATTAACCACAACCAGAGAAATGAAATGAAATGAAACCCTGCTCTAGTAATAGATGAGAATTTCCTGGGAAGGGCCTGCTAAGTGTTGCTATGAAACACACAAGCACCTCCCCAGGCCTTCCTGGAGTCAGAGAAATAGCAGTGGAATACACCGACCACCTTGCAAATGGAGGTCTGAGAGGTTGTTGCCTGTGTGAACCTGATGAGTAATATGATTTTGTATTGTACCACTCACCCCCCAGGGATGGGGGCACTGAATACTATATGTGATTCATGAGCAGCGCTGTCATTCAGTGGCCTTTAGGGCACCAGAGCCCGACCAATGATACAGAAGTTAAGAGCTTTAAATCTTGGTCATATAATCTGGATTCTCAGAACATAACATCCCTTACAGAGGCTCTGTGGCTCTGTGGTGATTTCTTTCCTGACCTGCAGATAATGGCTGCATCCACACAGTCATAGAAAGGCACTATTGAGTGTACCAGCTGCCCTCTGGTGGCCATAGACCGTAGCACAGGCACTTCCTGGTTGACAGTTTGTCTATTTTTTTATATCCTAAGGTTTCCTAAATCTGTCCCTGTGAATTTTGGGCAACTTTCACTATAGAATACATAAAGGCACACTTCTAGGCTTTCCCTCCTGCCAACTACAAGTTAGGGCTCTGCCCTTGAACTTAAAAGCTGGCAATTTGCCTAATATCCTGGGCCTTAACAGATGCTCCTCAGAGACATGATTAGGAGGGAAAGACCATGTGGTTTCAGGGATCAATGCCAAAACTGCTGTCCTGTTTTTAAGTTTATTCTTATTTATTCTATAAAGAGGATTGACAACAGTCCCCCTTAATGCTGAGGAACCCCCTGAGCCTCAAAAAAAAAATCCTACAAACCCAAGAAAGAAACAAACACTAGGCCCAAAGATTTAGCTATTCTGCCTGTTTTCCCTCACGCAGGCAGCTCACTGCAACTCTCGCCATGCGGTCCAAATACCTAGAGAGGAAATGGCCGCCCCTTCGCTAATGAATTTTGGCGCCAAGAACAACAGTCGCTGCAAAAAGGAGGCCTCAGCAGACCGACCGAGCCTGAAGGCCTTACCTGCAGGGCCAAAAGCCACACCGCCTGCTCCTACCACCTTGAATTCCTCCGATCCTCAAGCCGCGCTGATGCACCTGGCAACCGCGGCGAGGATCGCTCAGCCGGTTCCACAGAGTAAAATTAAAAGCCCGCAGCAACGGAGAGGCTCCGTCTCACACAGCTTCAGTGTGGCTGTACGGGTCCCGGAGCTCTCTCCCGTACAGTCAAGGGAGAGAGATCCGCACCGGCAAATGCCTGCAGCAAGTGAAAATAACTGACAAGGAGGGAAGGCAAGAACTGCTACTAATTTAAAGAACCAGGCTCAAATTTAAAATACTGTAAATAAGGAAATTTGCTCCTAACTAAAGGGAACTAATCCCCGATTGCCAATTAACCAAAGGTAACTGAATTAAAAGTAAAATTAAAAGTAAATTAAAGGTAAAAAGCAAAAGTAAAATCTGAATAGAATTTGTCACACTAAATGCTCCTTAACTGTTCCCCCCAAGTGAGCCCAGAAGCTAGGCTCACTATGTCCTCCTGCTGCAAGGAGACTGGACACACTGGAGGCTGATGGGAGATACCAGCAGGCTATATCCAGTGATGTCACGACTTTGACATGCCCAGTCTCCTAGCTGCAGGAAGAGGTGCACAACCCAGAAGTAGAGGACTAAACTGGAGGAACGATAAGGAACCAAGCAATGATACTCTGCAGAAATACGAACTTCACTACTCCACCTCAGGAAGCTCGAAAACGATGGCAGCGTTCACGAGCCGCAGATGACCTGGCAACCTACACCTCCCATTTAAAAGTACACCGAGAAGCAATCGCAAGGAAAACGAAAGAACACCATTCTGAACTCCTGCGGCGATCCCTAAATAAAACCCATGACCTCTTCAACATTGTGAAAATCCTGACGAAGGAACCTTCCCCCTCTCAACCAGGCCTGCTACACTCCCAGGAATTTGTGGACCACCTACAAGCCAAATCCAGCCAAACCAACACCACCATGATCCACATACCAGATCTCAAGCCACACCACCTAACACCGTTGACAGCATTCACAGCTCCTTCCGCGAGAAGCATTGAGGACACCATCACGTCTATCAACACCACCACAGCCCCCAACGACCCCTGCCCAGCATTCTGGATAAGATTGCTGCGCGCGGAATTCAGCCCAATCCTAACCAAGATCATGGACCTATCTTTCTCAACAGGAGCGTTCCCACTGGCTCTAAAACATCCATCCATCCGGCCCCTTCTCAAAAACAACAAACTAGACCCCAAAAAAGCAGAATCCTATCGACCGATCTCTAGCATCCCCCTGCTGTCCAAGATAATAGAGAAGGTCATCCAACGCCAAATCTAACATCACATTGAGACCACCATCCCTCTCGACCCATGTCAGCATGGCTTCAGAGAATCACATGGTGTCGAGACCCTCCTTACCACCCTACTCCGAACCTTAATCACAGGGATTGACGTCATCAGACAAGGATACGCGATAATCTTCACGGAAATTGCTGCCGCATTCGACTCAGTCAACCACGAGCTGCTCCTGGCACGTCTCCAGGAGAAGGGAATCAATGGTTCAGCCTTGAGTTGGTGCAAGTCATACCTGACAGACAGATGGCAGCAGGTAAGAGCAGGCTCCAGGACCTCTGAGCCTTCTCAACAAACGCAAGGAATCCCCCAAGGTTCATCACTCTCGGCCCTCCTCTTCAATATATACATGCAGCCCATTTGTTCAATAATCCACTCCTTCAATATCACCTGCCTGGTGTACGCCGGTGATGTATTACTCTTCACACCTTTCTCAAATCAACCAACCTGATTTCTCAGCATTAATTAAATGCTTTGATGCTGTCACAGATTTCCCTTCATCACCAGGAATCGCTCCTTCACCCCCCCCTCCCCCGCATCAATCAGAGTAAGAGACGCTGAGGTCCCGAGCAAACCCACCATCCGCTACTTGGGTATCACACTAGACCAGCAGCTCGACATGAAAGCACACATAAGCAACACCATCAGGGCAATCTATCACAAGATACGAACAATTCGCCACCTACGACCCCTACTGGAACCAGACGATTTTCCAAGCATTGGCAACCCCCCACTTCGACGACGCCAATGCTATTCTGCAGGGTCCGTGGTTCTACTTATGAGGGCACATATTAGGTTGTGGGGATTTTTAATGGTTCTACTTTTAAAACAAATAAGAGTCTCATTGTCTTCAGCATCTGGCTTCACTCCACCACCAGCAGGCTGCTCCCCACCAGGCTCCACAGTAGGCCCAGGCTGCTTCTGTGTCGAGGCAGTTTTCTTTGCCTTTTTGGCATATAAATCCCAAATTGACTTCTCAGTTATCATCCTCTGGACCTTGGGCATCGCCAAATACTGTCCACATGTAAGTGCAGCGATCAAAGTGCCAAAAATAAAGGTTTTATAATGTGGTGGCCCAGAGCCTTGCATGGCGCCTTCTTCTCACATCCGCACCGGAACCAAACGTCCCTAACAGCCCATTTTGATCTGGGGAAGGGTCTGAGAGAGGGGAGAGGGAGTGGGGTAGGGTGGGATGGGAGGTTATATAGGGAAAATTATAATTATTATATTTTTGGGATCTTTTATGTTTATAATTTCAGAGCACAAGATAATACTATGATTGTGTATGGAGTTCATTGTATTTGAAATGTTCCTGATCTTTTGTTTGAATAAACAGATTTAACCAAAAAAGTATGGAAAACATTAAAAAAAAATCTTGGAAGCCTAGACTAGATATATTCCATGCTTTGCAAAAGGGTGGAAGGAAGACCAAATGACTGCTGGCATAGTTTAAGGATGAGGTAGAGAAGCCATTACAGCCAAAAAACATCTTTCAAAAACTGAAAAAGGATCCAAATGAAGAAAATAGGAAACAGCATAAGCACTGGCAAGTTAGATACAAAGATTTACAAGATAGACAAAAAGAGACATGAAAAAGAAGCTATGGAAGCAAAAACTCAAAAATCTTTTATCAGCTACATTCATAACAAAAATCCTGCGAGGGAGTCAGTTGGACCACTAGATGATAGAGATAAAAGGGGCACTAATAGAAGACAAGGCCATAGCTGGGAAACTAAATTAATTCTTTGCTTTGGTCTTTACTAAAGATGATGTAAGGGAGATACTCATGCCAGAAATGATATTTAAAAGGCGACAAGAGAAATTGAAACAAATCTCTGTGAACCTCGAAGATGTAATAGGGCAATTTGACAAAACTAATGAGCACCAAATCACTTGGACCAGTTATACATCTCAGGATGCTGAAAGAACTCAAAAGTGAAAAACTGCAGACCTATTAGTAATTTGTAATCTGTTATTAAAATCATCTATAGTTTTAAAGACTAGATCATGGCCAACGTAAGGAGAATTTGTATCTGATAATTTTCTTTCCTTGAATCCTGCTAGACCAGTTCAAACGTGTGGGTTATGCTCCCTTGCCAGTGGGTGGAAGCAGACTTGAGTAACTTTCAATGGCATCATCACTCAGTATATTCACTAGTGTAGCACTGACAGAAGTCAATATGACACTTCCCAAGCAGTAAGCAAGACAGAAAAACTCAAAAACAAATAGTTATCAACCAATGAAATAACTTTGTAACAAATATCCTGAGCTAGTATTTGGCTCTTTTACCACAATGAAATCTGTATTAGGCCTTGGTACTGACTAGGCATTCTATGGCAGCCAGATTCCCAAACCTGCAGAAAAGTCATCCAGGGAGGACCCTGGGCTGGTCTAGCAGGATTCAAGAAAAGAAAATTATCAGATACAATTTTTTCTTCCTTATCATCCTGCTAGACTAGTCCAGCTATCTGGAATGTACCCAAGCAGTCAGAACCCAGGGTGGAAGGAAGATGACATTCAGGACACAACTGCCCTGCCAAAAGATGCCATCAATACCAATTCCCAACAGCAACCTATAGTACTTCACAAAGGTGCCCATTGAAGAACAGATGTCCTTTGAAGACGCCAAAGCAGATTCTGACCAGGAGGACTGCAACCTAGTAGAGGGAGGTCTGACTTACTCCAGCATATGCCTATCTTCCAGAAAGTACACTGACCTAATAGCCTCCTTAATCCCATGAGAAATAGTGGATTTGGCTGCTGCCAGCACTCGCCAAGGATCGCTGAGGACAACAGAAGAACCAACCAGCAGAATGAATTAGCAGTTGCTATATATCTGATCAACACCCTCTGAAAATCACTCAGGCGCAGCAAGAGATCCTTCTGAAGATCCTCCTCCAAGAAAGAAGGCAGAACGATAGTCCAATTATGATAAAAGTGGGATTGCACCCTTGGGAGAAAGGATGGCACAGTCCTTATGAAGAGAGAAAAATCAGTCAAGATGACCAAGAAAGGTTCACTGCAAAAGAAGACCTGCACTCAAACACCTGCCTAGTGGATGCCACAGCCCCCAAGAAAGCCATCTTAATGGCAAATCCATGAAGAAGGCCTTAAGAATGGGCTCAAAGGGAGGCCCTTTTATAGCCTTCCACACCAGAGTGAGAATTCACCGAAAGAAAACTGGGCACCCAATTGGACAGAACTGCTTCATGCCCCTGAAGAAGCAGGGGACACTGGAGAGCCCCGATAATAAAAACCTTTTGATGTGGTCCCTATAACCCAGAGGTTCCCAACTCCAGTCCAGGAGGGCCAAACACCATTCAGGTTTTCAGGCTGTCCCTAATGAATATGCATGAGATACATTTGAATTCAATGGGGGCAGTGCATGCAAATGCATCTCATGCATATTTATTAGGGACAGCCTGAAAACCTGAATGGTGTTTGGCCCTCCAGGACTGGAGTTGGGAACCTCTGCTATAACCCATCTGGACTGCTAACCAAGCCTTGGGAGGTCAGGGCTGAAAGCATGTATGTTTGTACAGGGTACCGTACACTATTAGACTGACTAAACCTGAGAAAGAGTTAATTCTGTTCAGAACCTTGCTTAGAAATAAATCTTCATATATTCGCTTACTAAGTGAAGGTTTACATAAATAAAGAAAAGGGCAGGTTGTACTCTAGCCTCTCTGTCTCAGGGTTATTAGCTAAAATACTCTCAGGGTTAGCAGATATCAAGCAGTAACTCAGGGTTATTAGATATCAAGCAGTCAGCAGTAAACAGTTATGTGTATGTCTCCTCATACCGACCTAGTCAGCAGTAAACAATTATGTCAATTAGGTCAATTATGTCTTGGAATCCTGTATGTCTCCTCATAATGGCCTATGTAGCAGTAAACAGTTATGTCTTGGACTCCTATGTATGTCTCCGCACACTCACCCACATTGAATAAAGTTGACCTACGATATGATAAATACGTCATATTTGACGTATAATGATAAAGTGAAATTATGCTGTATCATCTAAAAGAGCCTTATAAATAAATTGAACCATGGCTAGTAAGTTAGAGTAAACAGGGAGAACGTGTTTCTCTCAGTTTCTCTCCACTAAAGCTTTCGTGTATTTTCTATAGAACTGTGTTGTATTTTATTGCTGTCTTTTGATAACCTTCCCATTGTTTTTGAATGTAGCTTTCTGTAGCTCCAAGAACCCAGTAAGGTTGCTGGTGCGGAGAGGGTTAAGTAAGCTCTTCAAGGGCTAAGCCCTGTTCCAGGTTGGACTACAAGAAGGGCTCTAACAAAAGTTAAGGAAGCAGAGGTGCTCCAGGCCATAAGCAGGATGTCCACCAACACCACCATTCCAGAATACTCTTTTTGGAAAGCATACGCCTCTCAAGGACCAGGCCGTAAGGAAGAAGACTTTGAATCCTCTAATATCAGGATCCCAGCTGCAATAGGTCCTTCTCTTGAGGTAACAAGATCGGGTGGGCCATGCCAACTGATTCAAGCAATCTTTGTACCACAACCTGCGAGAACAGACCAGGGCCACTAAGATCACCAGACCCAGATGGGCCCAAACCCTGCGCATATGGTGGCTCACCAGGAGCAGGGAGGGAAATGTACAGATTCTCTCCCCTAGGCCATTCCTGAAGAACATGCAAGCCCGCCATCTACAGATTCTTCCCACAACTGAGAAAGTTCTCCACAGTGGCATTCTCCTGAGTGGCCATCAAGTCGAACACTGGAAGGCCCCACCTACACATTATGAGGTCACATGCACAAGGGTTGAGTTCCCACTCGCCTTGAATCATGGCGTGCCAACTCAGGAAATAGACCTGCACATTGGCAATGCTTGCAATGTGCACTACAGACAATGCAATCAGATACACCACCTCAAGCCACTTTAAAGAAGACTACACGTCAACTACTTGGAGGGCAGCTATGCTATCTGCTATACCACAAACACCTTGCTTCCAGCATAGTAAGTTCCACCTCATTTGTTGAAATATGCCACCACCATGGGAATATCCAAGACTCTGATGGGACCAGAGTCCAACAGGCCCAGGCAGTGTACATCTCTGTGCTTCAGGCTGACATCCAAGAGAATAATCACTCAATCTGATGCTCTCAAAGGCATCGTAAGCATACCTTAATTGTTCCTTGATCTCTCAGTGGAGAGAAAGGGTCTGGTCAAACAGCTGGGAACAGAGAGAACAGAAGGTTATCAGGTGCCACTGCAGTAGGTGCATATATGCCCTGGCCCAAGGAGCCAACTCCAAGAGCAATGCTGGGGATCAGAGGATATGGTAGTAGTCCCAGGCCCATGAAGCTCCTTGAGGAGAAAATGCCTTAAGTTGGCTGAAGTTTGCGAGATCTATCTATCATAAGGAAACTCGATTCAGGAGAGTATGGATCTGATTTCTTAGGTACTCCAGTTCCTGGGATAGAAACAGACTGTTCTTGGGATAGTGGATCACCCTTCCCAGCCAGGAAACTATAGGGCTGTATTGTCTCTGGAGCTTTCCAGAGAGGCTGACCAGATCAGTCAATCATCCAGGTATAGGTGAACCTGGATAACCTGCTTGTGCAGAAACACCACTAGCAGCAACATGATCTTGGAAAAGGCAAGAGGAGTGTGGCTAGGCCAAAGGCAGGACCTAGAACTGGAGATAATGGTCCAGAAAGCTACTAATACCATTCCCATATGGGAATATGAAAATATGCCTTGGCAAGGTCTAGGAAGGTAAGGAACTCCTCCTGCCTGACCGATGCAATGATGGATCCAATGGTCTTCAAACGGAAATGAGGGACCCAGAATTTGGCACTGACCACCTGCCGGTCCAGGGTAAGTCAGAAGGAACCTTCCTTCTTGGGCACCTTGATGCAGATGGCATAACTTCCCTGTCCCTGCTCTGCAGAAGGCAAAGGTAAAACAGCCAGCAACTGCAGAAGGTACTGAAGAAGGTTCTCAAAACTCACCCACAGAGAGACTCTGCAAAGGCATCCTGTAGAAGCACTACTATAATTAACTGAAATATATTTTTTTCTTTAAACTAAGGCTGGCCTGAACCAGCGACCTTAAGGCTAGAAGGCAAGCATCTTGCTAGGGGGGCCAACATGATTTCAGCCCTTGACTGAGGACCCCCAAGGACCCATTGTTCTGAAGTAGTATAGCTCCCTTAGGAGATAAATAGTTGTAGCCACACCCCCAACTGGCTGTGCCTCATGAGGGACTGCAAGAAATCACTTAGGGAGATTACTGGCCCCGAGGAGCAATGACAATCACCGAGGCCAAATCCGACTGCACTTTAAGTAAGGTCTTGGGAACTAGGGGAGCAGGTCTTGGGAACCAGGGGAGCATACAGTAGGCTCCTGGACCAAGACAGGAGAAAGGCGTCAGCCACCAACCAGTTTTGGGTTGGCCTCCTGGAGCAGAAGCAGGGCAATTGTGCTTTCTCGGGGCTGATGTAGAGGTCCATCATTGGGATTTCCCAATGTCGAAAAATGGAGAAGGCTACTGCTGGGTTGAGGCACCACTCATGGGGCTGAAGGTCTCTGCTGAGTCTGTCTGCCAGCAGATTGTTCTGGCCCGGCAGGCAGACCGCCCGGAGGATCATGCCCTTTTCTGCGGCAAAGGTACAGAGGCGGACCGCTTCCCAACAGAGAAAGTACAAGCCTGTTCCACCCTGCTTGTTGATGGAAAGCATTGCTACTTGGTTGTCCATTTGAACGAGGACTACCTGGTTCACCACGTGGGCCTGAAACACCCGAAGGGCATTTGCCACAGCTCGGAGTTCCAGGAGGTTGATCTGGCAGGCACTTTCCTCCCGAGTCCAGGCGCTCTGCGACTGACGACCATCGCAGTGGGCTCCCCAGCTGAGCTTGGAAGCATCCGCGGTAAGAACGCATTGAGCCAGTGGGGCTTGGAAGGATAGGCCAGCCATGAAATTCCACAGGTTCTGCCATCAGGTGAGGGAGGCCACTAGAGGCAGGGTGACCCGGACCTGGTCCTCCAGTTGGCTCGTGGCCTGAGTCCACTCTGAGCTGAGGGTCACTGGGCCTGTTGCATGCGTAGGCAAGCCTCCGGGGTTACGTGAGCCATTGAGACTATGTGCCCCAACAGGTGCAGCAGGAGACATGAGGATGCTGTTGAGCGACCCTGCATCTCTGTCGCTAGGGTTGCCAGATGCTGAGACTGGTCCAGAGGGAGGAAGGCCCTGACTTGGGTTGAATCCAAAAGGGATCCTATAAACTCCAGATGCTAGGTCAGCTGCAGGTGAGACTTGGAGAAGTTCATAATGAACCCCAGTTTGCTGCAGCACCCCAATGGTGCAGTGGGCCGTGTGACAGACCTCCTCTGGTGAGCTGCCTTTTAGGGGCCAGTCATCTAGATAAGGGAAGACAAACACTCCCAGTAAGCAGAGGTGAGTGGCGACTACCGCCAGGCACTTGGTGAACACCCTGGGGGCCAAGGAGAGGCCAAAGGGAACACCCCGTACTGGTAGAGGCACTCTCCAATGAAGAAGCAGAGGTACTGACTGTGCCGGAGGTGGATCAGAATATGGGTATAGGCATCTTTGAGATCCAAGGAGCATAGCCAATCTCCCTGCTGGAGGTAGGGCAGCAATGTTCCAAGGGATAGCATCTTGATTTTCTCCTTGACCAGAAAGCGGTTTACATCCCGCAGATCCAGGATGGGCTGAAAGCCCCCTGTCTTTTGTGGGAGGAGTAAGTATCAGGAGTAGAAATCCATGCCCCAAAGGGTCTACTGCCCGATCCTCGAGTAGGGAAGTTCCTTCTGCATGAGCTCTCTGTGCAGGGAAGTCATGGAAAGTTCCCCTGGAAAGAAAGGAGGCGGCATCTGGTCGAAATGCAGAAGGTAACCTTCCTGCACCACGTGCTGCACCCAGGCGTCAATGGTGATGCCTGGCCAGAGGTGAACGAAGTAAACCAAAGTTCCTCCCATGTGCCTTGCACCCTGGTCCTCAAGGGTAAGAAGAGCTATGCCCAAGAAGTCAATATTTCCCCCCCCCCCCAGGTTGCGACTGAGGCGGTGTCTGAGGCTTGGGGGGTTCAGTTACTGGGGCCATGACCCTGGCCTGTTGACCCTGTTGGGAAGCCCGAACGGCTGGAAATTGGGGGATTTCATGTAAGCATTTTTTGCTTTCAGATAGAAAAGCTTTTCCCCCGAAGCCTTCTGGCAGGAAGGATCAGCAGTTTTCCAGGACAGCCTAGTCCTGGTTATAAACTCAGACTCCAACTCAGCGGCCTTGTCGGTCATGGGTTTGTTGAAGAGGTTTTCTCCTCAACAGGGCATATCGGCCAGTTTGTCACGTACCCATTGCTCCAAGTCCAAAGACTGTAGCCAAGCCAGGCGGTTGGCACTAATGCCCACTGCAGCCACGGACTTGAAGTAGTCACAGGACACTCATGTCTGGAATTTGGAGCATTCCTTGACCGAGGATACAAGAGTTTGGAAGGGCTCGAGAGGTTCACCTGCCAGCCCAGTTAAGAACCCAGCGAACTCCTTTGCCAGGTCCCTCAGGTACATGCCCTTGTACAGCTGGTAAGCCTGGATGCAGGCATCGAGCCCTGGTAGCACTTTCTGCCAAAACCATCCATGGTGCGGGCCTCCTTTCCAGGGGGCACCAAGGAATGCATCTTTGGACTCTTTATATGATGCATGGCAGACTCCACTATCATGGAGTTGTGAGGCCACTGTGTCTTTGTAAAGCCCGGGCTCTTGCCAACTCGATACTGGGAATCGAGCCTCCAGCTCCCTATTGGCCCCACCACTGGACTCTTCTAATCCTGAACAGCAATTGCTCCAGGATGGGAGGTATCAGCACCGTTAGTGCCTCCTTTGGAGGGGCCTCATACTGGAGAATCTCCAACTCCTAAACACTAGGCTTGTCCTCCGGCTCAGCCACAAAGCCCATGGTCTTTGACATTCCCAAGACAAACTCAACGATCTCGAAAAACTCAAGGAACATGAGGTCCTCGGGCAGGGACTACTGGTGCTCCTGAGGGGAAGACTGGTCAGAGAGGACATCCCTGTGTATCCTGGTGTAGGGCAACTCATTGTCAGTCTTCCCAGAGTGATGAGCCAACTGCATCTAGGGGGAACGAGGTGTCTGACGAGTTGATTCCAAGGTACTTGGGGGAGAGTTGCACCTCAAGTGGGAGGCCAACCGACACAGCTCTGAGCAAACCATGAGCCACTCCAGCACAGGCTGGATGTCCTGCAGGGAGGTCCCTGACATCGGCAATGACAACCCAGAGGCTCCGGGCATCAGACCCTGCTGTGCCTTGAGAAAGGCAGCCAGGCTGCATTCCAAGGCCGCCATCCTGGTTTCGATGCCAGTAGGCTCTGCAGCAATTGTTTTGAGCCTCAAAAGCATCAAGCCCGAAGCTGGCTCCCTCGATGTGGAATCACCAATGGTGATCGCATCAGAAGACCAAAGCCTGATCCCCTGAAGTGGTGGGAGTCTCCTCCTGCTGGTGCAACTTCAAGGGCCGCTCCCAGCCATGGCCCTCGGGTCAAGGGCTCCGAGGCCGGGGACCAGAGGTTTTATCCCCAGCTCCGGGATCGGACTTCAACTTGGACAGCATCTTGCACCCACAGGGGAGAACCCCAGTCAGAGGCTACACAACCTTGGGGCACAGATCGAGCACATGCATGCAACCTCAAGTCATCAGACGAAGTCTCCGAAGACAGCAATTCCAGGCTTGATGCCAGAACCACAGCAGAGACTTTCAAGCAAAAAGCTCCCCACACTGCTTTTCACGATTCCTCTGGCTCTTGCTTGACATCTGCAGGCAGAGCAGGCAAGTGGAGTCGTCGTGATCCACACTGAGGCACTTGGTGCAGCAACTGTGGCAGTCTGTCATGGACATAGTATGGGGGCATTTGCCACATTGCTTAAATCTGCTGACCGAAGACATAGCAGGGAATACGGCACCCATGAGATCAAACTCAAACGTCTCTGTCAGGCTGAGTGTGAGAAAAAACCCTTGCACTGGAAAAGGAAAAAGGACCTGAGAAAAACAAGATGCAGAGGCGAGGGCAGACTTAGGCAACAAGAAGATGATCGGGAACCGACCAGCAAAAAGAACAGCGAAAAAACACTAAATTGACTTTTAACAGGGACAATAGACAGCACGTCTGCATGGCTCCGCGGAAAAAAGACGACCCAGGTAAGAAGGCATCTTTGGGCGGGAAGTTGTCCATGCATGCACGGCCTAACTCCCAAAGGCTTTCTTTGAAAGCTGGGGAGTGATTACCAGGCAGGCTCCATCGATACCGACATCACCCATATGTGAGGACGTATTTCTTACTTGTTACTGGAGAAAATCCACACCACTTGAAGGCATATGCCCTCCTGGTGGAATCCTTGCAAGATGCCAGGAGAACATTTTCACCAAAATAAGGAAATCACAAAATAGCAGCACCTTCCAAAATCTATTCAAATTATTTTTTGTCAGATATAACAGCAGGAGAAAAGATTTATCCCTCTCGAATGCTGAAAACATCCATTTTTTCTCTCAAAAACTCAAAGAACCACACATCTCAAAAACGCTGATGTCTTCAGCAGAAACGCGTTTGATGAGCCCAGGTTTGCTTCAATTAGAATGTCTAATCACAGAATCATATACACGACATCTATGGGCAAATGGAACTCTGTCAGAGCTACCAGCTCAGCCCTCCTCCTATGAATGTAGATCTAGGGCACAGCCCAGGGGAAGGGGAAGTGCCCAAGACAGCTGTAGGAACAAGGGGTACCACGATTGCCGGGGCCACTGTGGGACAATAAGTATTTAGGAGGCTCTGTCCTCTTGGACCTTGAAGAGGGTCTTGGCCACAAGGGGAGTTGGTGGGTATGCGTAGAGAAGGCCCTTGCTCCAATCCAGGAGGAAGGCATTGGATACCACCCAAATGAAACAGAGCATTCTGGAGCCAAACAGTGGTAGCTGGGCATTGTAAGGAGATGCAAAGAGATCCATGATGGGGATGCCCCACATCTGAAGGATCTTGCAGGCCACCTGGGTGTTGAGAGCTCACTCATGCGGTCACAGGACTCTGCTGAGCTTGTCCGCTAAGGCATTGTCCTGTCCCAAGAAATACTCTTCTCGGAGAAGCATCTGGTGTTTAATGGCAAACTTCCAGAGCTGGACCGTCACCCAGTAGAGGAGGTTTGAGCCCACTGCCCTTGCTTGTTGATGTAGAACATCTCTACCTGGTTGTTTGTTTGTATGAGAACAACCTGACTGGCCAGTTGCACCTGGAAGGCCCTCAGCGCATTTGCAATGGCTCAGATTTCGAGGAAGTTTATCTGGTAAAGGCTCTCTCCCTCAGATCAGAGGCCCTGCATGCAGAGGCCACAGAGATGGACTCCCCTGCCGAGTTTGGAGGCATCAGTCATCAGAATTTGCTGGTGTGGGGTGCTTGGAATAGCAGTCCCACTAGAAGATTCCCCGACTGCGGCCACCAGGAGAGGGAGCGAGTGGTGGTAGTGATACGTGCACTCTGTTGGGAAGGCAGCCCGTCTCTTGATGCCACCGAATGCAGATGGTCCACTACGCTTGCCGTCTATGTAGGTGAACAGGGTTACATGGACCATGGAGGCCATGTGGCCCAGGAGGCGAAGCAGCTGGCAAGCGGTCACCATTAAAGAGTACCGAACCTGGTGTGCCAGACAGATGAGTCGGTGGGCCCAGTCTGTCAGGAGATATGCCCTGGCCACTGAAGTATCGAGGACAGCCACAATAAACTCAAGACGCTGAGCGGGATGTAGGTGGGACTTTGGGTAGTCTATTATGAAGCCCAGCTGCTCCAGGACCTGGATGGTGTGCTATGCAGCCTGGCGAACTTTGTCTGGAGAGCCGCCCCTTACCAACCAGTCAACCAGATAAGGGAAGACAAAAATCCATTGCACATGGAAAAAAGCAGCCATGACCGGTAGGCACTTTGTGAAAACCAAGAGCGGACACCAGTCTGAAGGGAAGAACCCTATATCGGTAGTGCTTGCCACTGATGATGAAGCGGAGGCATCATCGGTGCAGGGGGTGAATGAGGATGTGGGTGAAGGTATCTTTTAGATCCAAGGAGCACAGCAATGTTCCAAGGGATACTGTCTTGAACCCCTCTCTTACAAGGAACTGATTTAGATGGTGAAGATCCAGAATGGGTTAGAAGCCATCTGTCTTTTTGGGGACCAGGAAGTATCAGGAGTAGAACCCTCTTCCTGTCTGAGCCAGTTGAACCAGTTCCACCATCCTGGCTTCCAAAAGGTTGGCTACTTCCAGTTGGAGAAGTTCTCAATGGTGAGGTTCCAGAGGGCATTCCTCTGGAAAGAACAGAGGGGGGGGGGCTGCTCGAAGTGCAGGAGGTAACCTGCCTTCACTATTTGTAATGCCAAGGTGTCATGGTGACGCTGGGCCAACGCACACATACAGCTGGTATGCTTATATACAAGCCACAAGCATCGAGCCCTAGTAACACTTCCTGCCAAAGCCATCCATGGTGCCGACCCAGGGGCACAGAGTGCTCATGATACGCACATGGCAGACTCCACCACCATGGAGTTGGACACAGTTGTATTTTCTCAAAGCCTGGGCTCTTGCGGACTCGATACATGGAATCAAGACATTTGCTCACCGTAGGCACCGTAAGCTGGATCTCCCACATCCCACATCCTCATAAGAAGCCACTCCAGAATGGGGTGGACAGGGACCATGATGGCCTCCTTTAGCGAGGTGGAATATTGGAGGATCTTGAGTTCCTCAGCTTGAGCTCCTCCTCCGTCTCAAGGATGAAAGGCAAGGCCTTTCCCATGTTCCTCACAAACTCTAGAAAACAGAAGCCCTTAGGGGGGGCCTTGACACTCAGGAGGCGGTGAGGGATCAGAGTACATCCTGGTGCCTCGCCATCTCTGGAAACTTGTCCTCAGTCTCCCAGTCATTGTCCGAGTCACTGAGGAAGTATTGACGGGACCAAGGACTCCATTGATGAATGGAAGGAGTCCTCGGTTCTCAGAACTGGAGGCACCCAAGGAAACTGGCTGCACCAACCGGGTTCGGGAGCGGTCGTGGGAACCCGAGGAACCCATAAGGATTTTGAGGATCAGTTGCACCTCAGCCAGTGAGGCCTCCTCCGTGGACAAGGCTGTCACCAGCGTCGAGGAACCGGAGTTATCCAGTCCTCAGGGGGGGGGGGGGGGTTGCACCATGAAGGCAGCCAGACTGTACTTGAGAGCCAGCATCTCCTCCGCTAGGAGGAATTTCTCTGCAGCTGCCAGTGTTGGCACCAGCAAAGTCGATGCCAGCTTCTTTGTTGGGGACTCCACAGTGGTTACAGCCTTGGGAGCCCCGCATCAAACCTCAGAAATCTCAGGAGGCAACTCCTCCTGCTGAGGCAACTTGGGAGGCCGCTCATGGCTTTCGCCCTCCGACTTGTGTTGAGAGCTCAGACGCCAATGACCAGGGTTATTTCCCCTAGCATCGGCATCACTCTTTGACACCGACTCGGATGGTCCATTCCTTCCGCTGATGCTCCTCATCAAAGGAGGGCCACCGGTCCAATCCCCTGCGACAGAGAGGCTCAGAGGGCATCCGGTCCCCTTTCAGAGCCAAGGCCTCAGACGGGGCCTTCAAGAATATTGATGATGGGGACTGGGAACCGAACGATTCCTGATGCTTCTCCCAGTTTTTAAGCCCTTTGCCCATCATCTGCAAGCAGAGAGGGCACGTCCAATGCTCATGATCAGTCCAGATACATTGAAGGCATGAACTGTGGTGGTCAGTGATCAAGATGCTCCAACCACACTGAGTGCACTTCTTAAAACCACTGACTGGAGTCTTTTGACTTGGTGGGAGTCTTCTTCCCCACTATATCAAACCCAATATCCTCAACAACCAGGGGGGCACGAGAAAAAACTCACTCACTTAAAAAGAAAAAGACAATCTGAAAAAAGCACGGTGCTAAGGCACAGACACTCCTCGGGATTGTCGAAGGCAGGAAGGGCAGTGTGAATCAAGACAAGATGGTACTGTAATGGCAAAAAAAAGATGGCTAAAAAAAAAAATCAACTTATCTCCGGCATTCAGAGGGACGTCCAAAGGGCTCCGCAGAAAAAGCATAGCTACTCACCTGTAACAGGTGTTCTCCAGGGACAGTAGGAATCAGTCCTCATTTATGGGTGATGTCGACACCGACGGAGCCTGTGCGGAGCAATTCCCCAGCTTTCAAAGAAAGCCTTTGGGATGGCTACCATGCATGTGTGGTCTTCTTCCCGCCCAAGGGTGCCATATTGCTCAGTCAGGTCCCTTAACTCGAGCCCTACCAAGCAAATGGCAAGGGAAGGACAAAAATTCAGCAACTCATCAGGAGATGCAGGAGGGTAGTGAGGACTGATTCCTGCTGCCCCTGGAGAACACCTGTTACAGGTTGAGTAACTACGCTTTCTCCAGGAACAAGCAGGAAGTCAGTCTTCACTTACGGGACTCCCTAGTTACAGGCTACCGAACCGGTAACCACAAGAAAAAATGCCTCCGCGAGGCTGTAAGCAGAAGCCAAAGCCCGAAGGAGCCAGAGTCCTCGGGTCCTTGGGACGAAGCCCTCGGTAGCCGTGAAGAAGGGTTGGAGGGCAGGAGTTGCTAATACCCCAAACAGGTTACGGAGTACAGCCTGGCCGAAGGCGCTGTCCCGGCGGGACTCCCTCTCCAGGCAGTAATGGGCAGCAAAGGTGCTGGTGGAAGACCAGGTCGCCGCCCAGCAGATGTCCATCCGGGGCACAGAGTGCAGCGAGGACGTCTTGGCTTGGACCCCGTGAGCGGTGACTCAACGATCCAGAGGGATACCCACCTTTGCGTGGGCAAAGGCGCTGCAGTCCGCCACCCAAACTGAGAGGGTGCGCTTTGAGACTGCTTGCCCCTGCCGATTGGAATCGTAGATCACGAAAAGCCTATCAGACTTGCGATGAGTCTGGGTACGCTGCAAGTAGAAGGTGAGGGCCCGTTTTCAGTCGAGGGTGTGGAGAGCTGCTGACGCCTGGTCAGCGTGGGGCCGCGGGAAGAAGGTCAGGAACGCTATCTCCTGATTGAGATGAAAAGCCAACACGAGCTTAGGTAAAAATTTAGGATGGGTCCGGAGGACCACCCTGTTCCGATAAAACCTAGTGTAAGGGGCGCCAGCCATGAGTGCCTGAAGCTCACTGACTCGGCGAGCCGAGGTCAGCGCCACCAGGAAGGCCACCTTCCAGGACAAATGGCAAAGTGAACACATCGTCATGGGCTCGAAGGGTGGACGGGTGAACTGCGTGAGCACCACGTTCAAGTCCCACTCCGCTGGAGGGGGGGCAGATGGGTGGTTTAGATAGTCTCCCGCTTCATGCGGGGCCTTCTGCTAACGGCTACCCCAAGAGAGGTTTTCCCTCGATAGGGAGATGATTAGCCAATATGGCACTCAAATGAACTCTAACAGAGTTCGACTTCAGGCCTTCCCTCGAGAGGTGGAGGAGGTACTGGAGAACCCACCGAACCGGGTACGAGAAGGGGTCAATCTGGTGCTCCGAGTACCAGCTGGAAAAGCGTTTCCACTTAAAGGCGTAAAACCGCCTAGTGGAGTCCTTCCTCGAGGCAAGGAGGATTTCCTCGACCTCCTCAGGAAGGGCCAGAGAGGCTAGCGAGACCCGTTCAGCCGCCAGGCTGTGAGGGATAGGGAGGGGAGGTTAGGTTCGGGAAAACTCGACTCTCTTCCTGCGTTAGTAGGTCCCTGACCGAGCCCAGGGGATACGGAGGTTCCATCGATAGCCGGAGCAGGAGCGGTAACTAGGGCTGCTGAGGCCATGAGAGGGCCACAAGGATTAACGATGCCCCATCCCGCTGAGCCTTGAACAGAGTCCTCGCAATGAGGGGAAAAGGAGGGAATGCATACAGAAGACTGGAGGACCAGTCCAGGAGAAATGCATCGGGGCCCTCCCTGTCCGGGTGCGGTACCAGGCCGAAAAAGCGAGGGAGCTACGTGTTCTGAGGGCTGGCAAAGAGGTCTATCGCTGGAGTACCCCAGCAGAGAAACATCCAGCCTGCCACTCTGGGATCCAGCGGCCACTCGTGGGGGCGAAGGATTCTGCTGAGTCTATCCGCCAGACCATTCTCCTGACCCGGAAGGTACGCCGCCCTGAGGGACATCCCCCTTCAGGCGGCAAAAGAGCAGATAAGGACCGCTTCCCTGCAGAGGGAGCGCGACCCCATGCCTCCCTCTTTGTTGATGTAAAACATTGCTACACAGTTGTCGGTCTGTATTAGGACCGACTTCCCGCTGAGGAGATCGAAGGCCCTCAGGGTCCACCGGATGGCCCAGAGCTCGAGCAGGTTTATCTGTTGCTGAGCCTCTGTGGGTGACCATTGCCACTGTGTGCAGAGAGACCCACAATAGGCTCCCCACCCTAACAGGGAAGCATCTGTAGTCAGCACCACATCATGCCGTGGGGTCTGAAAGGGCGATCCCTGCAGGAGGTTGCGAGGATTCTGCCACCAGTTCAGGCACATGTGATCATCCATCTCTCTTGCCTCTTTTGTACACCTGCTTTATCAGCAAGAGCGTTTGCTCTTCTTGTGCCCGTCCATTGGGCACTGAGACACCACTGAGCCGTTTGCATGTGCAGGTGAGAATATGGAACCACATGCACGGTTGAGGCCATGTGGCCCAGGAGACATAACATGGACCGAGCGGTGACCTGGTGGGCGCTTTGGACACGAGCTGCCAGGGCTCGGAGGCGGGTGGAGCGATCCACTGGCAAGAAGGACATGGCCTGCCGAGTATCGAGGCACGCCCCGATGAACTCGAGAACCTGCACTGGGTCGAGGTGAGACTTTGGGTAGTTGACCAAGAACCCCAAGCTCTCCAAGAGGAGGACAGTGCGCGACATCGCTTGCAGGGCCTCCCTCGACGGAGGAGCCCGTAACAAGCCAGTCATTGAGGTAAGGAAACACCAGCATGCTCTGGCGCTGAAGGTGAGCAGCGGCCATGACGAGGCACTTCGTGAAGACCCGTGGAGTGGACGCCAGGCCGAAGGGGAGCACTCTGTACTGGAAGTGCTCTCCCTACACCCTGAAACGCAGGTACTGCCTGTGTTGGGAGTGGATCAAGATATGGGCGTAAGCATCCTTCAGATCAAAGGAGCATAGCCAGTTGCCCTGCCGGAGGAAGGGCAGCAGCACGCCAAGAGATAACATCTTGAACTTCTCCCGCACCGGGGAGGTCGAGGATGGGCCGCAGACTCCCTGTCTTCTTTGGGACGAGAAAGTACCGGGAATAAAAACCCCGACCTCAAAGTTGGGGAGGAACCTTCTCGACTGCCCACTGGGCCAGGAGGGAGTGTAATTCCCACTGCAGCAGAAGCTGGTGTTCGGGGAGTCGAGGAAGCTCCGCCGGGGAGAAGGGTGGAGGGAGCCTGTCGAAATGGGAGGCGATAGCCCTCCCCGACAACCTGGAGGACCCAAGTGCCTGAGGTGATAAACGCCCACGATGAGGCAAAACAGGACAGGAGTCCCCCCACTGGCTGCTGCATCGCCGGAGAGTGAGGGGCCATGCCGCTGGCGTCAAAACCTTGGGTGGGTTGTGGGGGGAGCCAGCGTTTGGGACTTCGTGCCCTTTGGCTTGCGGTGCCCCTGTCTAGGCTTTCCCTGAGCCGGAGTAGCTGGCGTGGGGAGAGCCGGGTATGGCGGATAGCCATGATACTGAAGGCCTTTCCTGGGAAAGAAGGGCTTCTTGGCTGGCTGCTTCTTCCGAGGCAGCGTTGGAGGTTTTGCAGGAGAGAAGGGTTCTGGTAATGAACTCCGTCTCGATCTCCGCAGCCTTCTCCTCCATCGGCTTCCCAAACAGCTGTTCACCGAGACAGGGCACATCCAGGAGCTTCTCCTGCACCCATTGCTCCAAATCCGAGGATTGGAGCCATGCCTGCAGCTGCCACCAGAGCCAATGTCTCAAAGCGATCGTAAGAAGCTCGAGATATGTATTTGGAACGCTCTGCCACGGATTTCAGCAGGGTGCGGAACCTGTCTAGGGACTCCCCTTCGAAGCTCGTGGAAAACGCCCCATGTTCCTTTGCCAAGTTGCGTAGTAACATATCAATATACAATTGATAAGCCTGGAAGCAACAGGAAAGCATGGAACCTTGATAGGCCTTGTGGCCCAGGGCATCAAAGGCTCTCGCTTCCCGGCCAGGTAGCACCGAGGAGTGTGATTTCGGGCTCTTCTGTTTCCTCATGGCTGACTCCACCACCAATGTGTGTGGGAGCTGGGGTTTTCGGAAGCCTGACCCGCGCAGCACCTTGTACATTGTGTCAAGGCACTTGCTCACAATGGGAACTGAGGCTGGGGCCTCCCACATACGGAGCAGCAGCCGAGATAGAATCGGCAGCACTGGCACGGTGAGGGATTCCCTGAGCGGGGCCTCGTACCTAAGAATATGGAGTTCTTCAGCACGAGGGTCTTCCTCGGTCTGGGTGACCAGGTTGAGGGCCCGAGCCATGTCTCGGATAAACACCAAAAAGGAGGTGATCTCGAGTGCTGAGTGCCGCTGGAAACCAGGTGGCAAAGGGTCCGACGGGAGATCCCGGTGGGTGCGAGTCTCCGGGAAGGTGTCAACATCAGATTCCCAGTTCAAAAAAAATCAGTCGAGGGATCCGAGCTGGGTGGTTCACCCTGTCCGATGGCCGACAGCCTGGAGCTGGAGGCCCTGGATGATCTCGCCTCCGAGAAACGGGAGGGCGAGCAAGACTGACGTCGAGGACCCGCATGAGGCCCATGGCTCTCGAGGGTTTCCTGGACGGATTTGGATGTCCCATGTGAGGGACGCCCGGTCTCTAGGCGCGAGTCAGCGAAGCTGTCCGTAAGCGCCTGCTGGGAAGCTATGGATGCAGAAACACTTAATTCTAGCACAAGCATATGGGTCTTCCAATACGGGCATGGGGCCCTGGGACACCGAAACCGGGGTCACCGGATCGGGCATCAAGGAGAAGAGGGGGTCCTCACTGGGACGACCCTCAGGAGACTGAGCGCCTTCGCCAGAGGCCTCCATTTCTCTGCGAGGTACCTTGCGGGGCCGCTCCTTGTCCGACTCTCGAGAACACCAAAAGGGGTTTAAGCAACTGGGCGAGGAAGCGCTCGCGCTTGTCAGGGGCCCCAGACAGCGACTTCAAGGCCTTCTTTTTATGCCGTTCCACCTCGGGGGACCCCTAGTCAGAGTGCCGCTTGGAACACGGAGCCGCAGGAGAACCCACCGGAGGGGAGACGACCGAGGACGCCACCGGAGACTCAGAGGCGGCCTTTCAGAAAATGTCTTCAGACTTCTTCTTATGGCTAAGCAGGGCCTTAGAGAACATTTTCTTACAGAGTAAGCGACATGTTCCTAGAGCATCTATCGCATTTTTTAAACACGGTGGCCATGGGGGCAAAAACAGCCCTGCGAGGTCGAAGACCCACACAGCCAGTGGTTAGAATAAAAAAAGGGCGTGAAGCCTGAAGAAAAACTTTTTGGAAAAAGGTATCCCTGTAAGCTCCAAAGAGAGCAAGGGGAGGACGGGTAGAGGACCGGTGCAACTGGAAAAAAGAAACAAGAGCCTGTTAAGGCGAGGAAATCAAAACATTTTCTGAGGGATGAGGACGTGCATCTGAAGGGCTCCGTGGAAAAAGGGAGACTGAGCAAGATGGCACCCTTGGGCGGGAAGAGGACCATGCATGCGTGGTAGCAATCCCAAAGGCTTTCTTTGAAAGCTGGGGAATTGCTCTGCGCGGGCTCTGCCAGTGCCGACATCACCCATAAGTGAGGACTGATTTCCTGCTTGTTCCTGGAGAAAAAGAAGACTGAGGAAAGATGGCTCCTTTGAGTGGGAAAACCGGTAAATATGCGTGGAGAACCTTTCAAAAGCTTCCTTTGGAAGCTGGGAAGCATTCCTGCACAGGCTCAGACAGTGACAGTGCTTGGTCCTGGAGAACTACAGTACAAGTTCAGTTATTTTTGCAGTTAAAGGTTTTGTGCTACTACTTCCTCTCCCTTATGTCTTTCCTATTTCTCTGTCCAGCATATTGATTGCTTTAGTCCATTGTGGTTGCTCTCTTATATGTTTCAGCTATTGTATTACTGGTTACTGTAAACTACTATAATGCCTGTGCCATTAGTGGCATATAAATCCTACAAATAAAGAAAAGCGTAGTTACTCACCTGTAACAGGTGTTCTCTAGGGACTGCAGGAATCAGTCCTCACATATGGGTGACAGACACCAATGGAGCCCGCACGGAGCATTTCCCCAGCTTTCAAAGAAAACCTTTGGGAATGCCACCACACATGCATGGTCTCCTCTCCACCCGAAGGTGCCATTTTACTCAGGTACCATAGCTAGAGCCCCTCCAAGAAGATGGCAAAAATGAAGAGCAACTCCACCGGGAGGAGGGAGGGTTGTGCGGACCGATTCCTGCTGTCCCTTAAGAACGCCTATTACAGGTGAGTAATTACGCTTTCTCCAGGAACAAGCAGGAAGTCAGTCCTCACATATGGGACTCCCAAGCTACAGGCTACCGAGGACCTGTAGGAAAAGGAAAATACTACAGCAGAGCAGTGAGCAGTTGCCAGTAAATCCGAAGGCAGCCCGAGGACCCCACGTCCATGGATGGCCACGCTCTCGGTAGCTGGAACAAGAAGGGTCGGAGGGCAGGAGTTGCTTAAACCCCGAACAGATTATGGAGTACGGCCTGGCTGAAGGCACTGTCCCGGTGGAACTCCCTCTCCAGGCAATAGTGCACTGCGAAGGTGTGAGTGAAGGACAGGGTGGCAGCCCGGCAGATGTCCGTCAGCGGCACTGAGGGCAGTTTAGTGACCGACATCGCTATCGCTCGGAGTTGTGCGCCGTGACTCAGCGGTCCAGTGGAAGCCCGGCCTGATCCTGGGAAAAAGCAATGCAGTCCGCCATCCAGATGGATAGGGTCTGCTTGATGACCACCAGTCCCAGGCGGCTGAGGTCATAGGAGAAGAAGAGCTGCCCGGATTTGCGGTGATCCCGAGTCCGCTGCAGGTGGAAAGAAAGAGCCCTCTTACAGTCTAGGGTATGAAGAGTCGCCAACGCCCGGTCAGCATGGGGCTTTGGGAAGAAGGTGGGCAGCACTATCTCCTGGTTGAGATGGAAGTCCGAGACGACTTTCGGGAGGAACTTGGGATGAGTATGTAGAACTACTCTGTTCTCGTAGAACTTCGTGTATGGTGCTTCGGCCATCAGAGCTTGGAGCTCGCTGACTCTCCGGGTGGAGGCGAGAGCCACCAGGAAGGCCACCTTCCATGACAGGTGCCGCAGAGAGCAGGTAGCCATGGGCTCAAAAGGCAGTCTGGTCAGTTGCATGAGGACCACATTGAGGTCCCATTCTGCCGGAGGAGGGTGGGTGGGGAGCTTGGAGAGAAGCAAGCCCCGCATGAAGCAGGAGACGAACAGTTGCCCCGAGAGTGGTTTACCCTCAATGGGATGGTGGTTCACTGAGATGGACTTCAGTCCAGCTTGCAAGAGGTGGAGTAAATACTGCAGGACCAAGCAGGTAGGGCAGGAAAACGGGTCTGCTCGGAGCTCCGAGCACCACACTGAGAACCGGTGCCACTTGAAGGCATACATCCACCTGGTCGAGTCCTTTCGTGAAGCCAAAAGAATGTCCTCAATCTCCATGGGGAGATGGAGGGGTGCTAGGGCAACCCACTCAGCTGTCAGGCTGTGAGGATACAGAGCTCAAATTGGGGTGAAGGAGCTGACCCCCTTCCTGCATCAGCAGCCCTTGCGAGTTCCCGAAAAGAACCAGGGATCCGTTGAGAGACGGAGTAGCATAAGGAACCACGGTTGCCTGGGTCACCTCGGGGCCACAAGGATCATCGAAGCCCTGTCCTGCTGGACCTTGAGGAAGGTCCGAGCTATTAGCAGCATGGGGGGGGGGGAAGGCATACAGCAGGCCAGTTGCCCACGAAAGGAGGAAGGCATCAGGAGCCACTCAGCCCGGGTGCGGGATGAGCCCGCATAACCGGGGGAGCTGAGTGTTTGCAGGGCTGGCAAAAAGGTCCAGGTCTGGAGTCCCCCAATGCTGGAAGAGCCACTGCACCGTCTGGGGACACAGGTGCCATTCGTGCGGCTGGAGGAGTCTGTTTAGCCGGTCCGTCAAAGCATTGTCCTGGCCTGAGAGATAGGTGGCTCAGAGGGTTATGCCCTGGCTCACTGCAAAGGAGCACAGCGCCACCACCTCCAGGCAAAGGCTGTTAGAGCCAGTACCCCCCAGTTTGTTCACATAGAACATCATGACCTGGTTGTCCACCTGGATAAACACCGGTTGCTGCTGCAGGCGATGCCTGAAAATCCTGAGCGCGAGGAAGACGGCTCAGAGATGCAGCAGACTGATCTGCTGCCAGTTCTCCTCGAGGGACCAAGTCCCCTGCATGCGCAGTTCCTCACAATGGGCTCCCCAGCCCACCAAGGAGGCGTCCATT
The DNA here is from genome assembly GCA_033557465.1 of Ichthyophis bannanicus. NCBI lineage: Eukaryota > Metazoa > Chordata > Amphibia > Gymnophiona > Ichthyophiidae > Ichthyophis > Ichthyophis bannanicus. Next base: position 555,725,062 of record CM066034.1, on the reverse strand, counting down.
GTCAAGACCACCTGGTGTGTCAGGGCCTGGAAAGGCATGCCTCAAAGCAGGTTCCATGCATCCCGCCACCAGCCCAGGGATTCCACCAAGCAGGGTGTGACCGAGACGTGGTCTCTGAGTCAGCTGATCGCTTGGGTCCACTGTGCGCAGAGGCACCACTGCGCCACCTGCATGTTGAGGTGGGCATTGGGCACAACATGGACCGTGGAGGCCATGTGGCCAAGAAGGTGAAGCATCGACAGAGCCAAGACTGTGATGCGGCATTGCACATCGGAGGTCAGGGACATGAGGGGGTCTGCTCTCTCCTGGGGAAGGAAAGCCATGGCCCGCAGAGTGTCCAAGCAAGCCCCAATGAACTCTAGGGATTGTGCCGGAGTGAAGTAGGATTTTGGGTAATTTACCACAAATCCCAGGTGCTCCAGGAGGTGAATGGTGCAGTCCGTGGCCCCTGTGATGAGCCAGTCATCTAGATAGGGGTAGATGAAGGTGCCCTGCAGCCAGAGGTGGGCCGCTGCCAAGGTCAGGCATTTTGTAAAGACTTGTGGGGCGGACGCGAGGCTGAAGGGAAGCACCCTGCACTGGTAGTGGTTCCCTTGTACCATGAAGTGAAGGTACTTTCTGTGCTTGGGATGGTCGAGGATGGAGTGTAATCATCCCTTAGGTCCAAGGAGCATAGTCAGTTGCCCTGATGGAGGAATCTGTTGAGGTTCCTCAAGTCGAGGATGGGCCGGAGGCCTCCTGCTCTTTTCGGGACAAGGAAGCACTGGGAGTAAAACCCCTGTCCCCTGAGGTGAGGTGGGACTGGTTCCTCGATGAGGCCTGCAAGCTCCTGAATCAAGAGGGCATGGTGAAGGGGGAGCCGCCTTGGCTCGCCAGAGCAGTACAGAGAGAGGAGCTGGTCCAGATGGAGGAGATACCTCCCACACGACCTGGAGGCGTCGGTGGTGATGGATTCCCATCGGAGAACGAAGTGGACCAGACGCTCCCTGAGCAGCAGTTGACCCACTAGCAGACGAGAGGCTATGCCGGAGGCGTGAAAACCCCAAGGTCAGCTGGGCCAGTGCCGGGGGTTGGGTCTTAGGACCCTTCGGCTTGCAAGGGCCTTGGGCCCTGCCTTTACCCTGGCTGCCCTGAGCTGGGGTCCATGCCAGTGGGTAGGGCAGGTAGCCTCTATTCGGAAGCCCCTTCCTGTGGAAGAAAGGCTTCTTGGCCTGTTTTCTTCTTGGGGAGGGAGGAGGTTTTTCGGGAGAGGCGAGTATGGGTCACGTACTCCATCTCAATCTCTGCTGCTTCGTCCTCCATAGGCTTGCCGAATAGCTGCTCCCCGAGGCAAGGGACATCCAGCAGTTTCTCCAGGACCCACTGCTCCAGGTCCAAGGATTGGAACCAGGCCTGTCAGCAGGCCCCGATGCCAGCAGCAGCCATCTGGGCGAAAGACTCTAAGCTGTTGTACACTGCTCGGGAGAGGTACTTGGAATACTCTCTGACCGACTTTGAGGGGACCTGGAAATGCCGGAGGTGGTCTCCGTCGAGGCCTGCCGGAAAACCGCCAAGTTCCTTAGCGAGATCGCGGAGGAACATTCCAATATACAATTGGGAGACCTGAATGCGGCATGCCAGCATGCAGCCCTGATAAGCCTTGCGCCCGAGGGCATCGAGGGTATGCGACTCTCTGCCCAATGGGACCAAAGAATGAGTCTTCAGGCTCTTTTGCCTTGCAGAAGAGATCATCCAGCTTCTGCTTACGACTCTGGATGGCCTTGGAGGACATCTTCTTGCAGAAGGAGCATAACTCTGGGTCATGGTCAGCTCCCAGGCACCTAACAGTCGTGGGTGTCTGTGAGAGACATGTTTTTAGAACATCTATTGCATTTTTTGAAACCGGAGGCCATCAGGGCAAAAAGGACCCCTGCGAGGTTGAAGATCAAATCGACGCAGCCAGTGGTTAAAAAGAGCACGAAGCGCGGGAAGAATAAAAAAGGGGGGGCGGAAGAATCCCGAGACCGAGAGCCGAAGCAGTGGTGCTCGAAATGGCAGGAAGAGGACCAGCAAAGGCCGGAAAGAACAAACAGAGTATGAATTGAAAACCTTTTTCCGGGGATGAGACGCACGTCCCAAAGGCTCCGTGGAAAAACGGAGACTGAGTAAGATGGCACCCTCGGACGGGAAGGGGACCATGCATGCATGGTGACATTCCCACAGGCTTTCTTTGAAAGCTGGGGAAATGCTCCGTGCGGACTCACTCGGTGCAGACGTCACCCATATGTGAAGACTGACTTCCTACTTGTTCCTGGAAAATAAAGGAATATACACAGCAGGATGCTGGAAACCCTCTAGGAAAAAGGGGAACTGCCTACAAACCACACCCAAGAGCAGGCTCCAAAACTTGTAGAGTCACCATAGCGTTCTGAAAGGTATTAATAGAACCAATCAATGAAATAGGCAGATCACAGAAACCTCAGTCTTACCAGGAAAACCAGCCCATCCTCCACAGACTTACCTTCTGGCGAAAAGGGAATAAGGCTGAACTCCCGACAGAACCAATGAGTATAAGGGTGAAGCAGGGGTTGTGACCCCTCTAACTGCCTGAGTACAGAGGAGCTCATTAGCCCCCATATGAGAGGGGCCCAAACCTCAGAACCCCACAAAGGGGCTGCAAGCAGATAAAGATTGAAAACAGCCTGTGAGCTGTTTCAGGAAATGCAGCAAAAACTGATTGGAAAGGAGAGTCCTGGGGCCACAGAGGGCCCCAACAGTCAATGCGATTGTGGCTAGGGCCATCCTGCCAGGCTCCACCTCCGCCAAGTCAAAACAGCCATCTTCAATAGGTGTGGTGCCCACAGGCAGTGGGTCGGGGAAGTGAAGGAGTGGCATCGAGGCCCCAGGCCCACCACCATGAGGCGTCCCAAAAGGCTGAAAAAAGGTGCCCCAGGCATACCAACCACAATCGGGGCAAAAAGCAGACACCGCAGAAAAAAAATAGAAGGCAACACAGGCTGAATCGGGCCACGTGGCTGAACACACCAGCAAAGTTAAAAAAAAATAAGACAGAAAAAACTGTGCCGAAAAAGCAGGGCCACGGTGAAAAGGGAATACCAGCACCTGTTGGGCTGACTGGTGAAATCCGAATGGGGAAGCCCCAGATGCCCACATAAGCCTGGAAGGCCCAGCTGCCAAAAAGCAAAAGGCATTTTTTCAATTTAGAACTGCTTTATTAAAAGCAGCACGAGAACCAAATATTTCCCATTGAAATCAATGAGAGAATAAAAAACACAGTAGGAAAAAAAAAGGGAAAACCCCAAAAATCATGCAGATAGAGAGAACAGCAAGAGAGAAGGGTGGCTTGGGTCTGACTTACCATCCTGCATGAGTGGCCCCGTGAGGTTCTCCTGCTCCTCTCTAGCCCACCAAGGTATAGGAGGCTTTGGGTAGCTGCACTAGACACAAGGCAAATTGTCTGCTCCAGGAGAAATAGAGATACCCAAGCTCCAAGAAACATTGGGCCTACAGATCTTAGTCACATAGGCACAGTACCGTGGTATGCATCAGCTCAAGATCCGAACACCTTGTCACCTGTTGGAGGCAAATACTATTTTTTCTCAGTGCTGCACCAGTGGAAATATTAAAGGGATAACATCAATGAAAGTTGCTCAAATCTGCTTCCACCTGCTGGCTAGGGAGGATAACTCACACATCTGGAATGGTTTAGTAGGATAAGGCATGTCAATTTTCAAAATGGCTCCAAGGTTGATTCTGGAAACTACAGACCGGTGAGTGCCAGACAAAATGGTAGAAACCATCATAAATAGATAGTCATTGTTTAATGGGATAAAGCAAACATGGATTTAGCCAAGGATAGTCTTGCTTCATCAATCTGCTATATTTTTTGAAGTTGTGAGCAAACAGATGATATTTTGCTTACCAGATAATGTCCTTTTCTTGAGTCCTGCTAGACCAGTCCAGACATATAGGTCATGCTCCCCTATCAAAAGATGTGGAGACTGAGAAATCTTCCAGAAACTTCTTATGACATTATCGTACCATTAAAAGCTTGTGCCTCTAGGGACATAAACCAGTATCCATATCCAGGCTTACCTCTGACCTCACACAACCTCAGTGAAGATAAAAAGTTCTAAAGAACAGGAACCAGATCTATGTACATAATCTGCTTCAACAGAAGGCTTGTCAGAAAGTTATGAACCCATAGAACCAATCAGCAAGAATACAGCAGACCAGAACAGGTTCCAGGGGCGGGTCCGGGTTGGGTCTAACAGGACTCAAGAAAAGGACATTATCTGGAAAGCAAAATGTCACGTTCCATATTGTCTTGCTAGACCAGTCCAGAAAATGTGGAACTTACCAAAGCTATGAATCCACTAGATGGGAAGACGACATGCCAGCTTCACATGCCAGCTTTTCAGACCTCTGAGCCAAAGGCTATGTCCATCTGAGCATTAACATCCAAGCTGTACAGTTTGACAAAAATGAAAGTGATGCCCACATTGCCGCCCAACAGATGTCCAAGGCAGCGATTGAGTTATGCTCCGTCCATAAGGATGCTTATGCCTGCGTGGAATGAGCATGCAATCCTTCCAGAACCAGCTGGTTCTGCAACGGACATGCTGAGGTAATGGACTTCTTGATTCAGTGCCTCAAAGTAGGGCTGCATGGACAAGTAACCATGCATTAATGGCACACTCAGAGGAAGGCACAGACGAGCCATGGCAAAGCATGGAAAGCGTAAACATACACAGGCAGTTGGACAAGGAGGAAAAACACCAGTGCCAACTCAATGGATGCCCCGAGCAGCCCTACCTGACCCACGCACCACTAGAGGACAAGGTTAGGAGCCCCCCACAAACAAGTCTGTCAGACAGACTTAGTTTTGGTACACACCATCGGGGAGCCCCAAGAAAGGTAAAAACCATGCCAGGCTTAGTGCTACTCCCCTGTTGCCATACTTGCAGTCACACATCTCTGAAGAGTATATGCCAAATCTTTGGGAGAGAGCAGAGGGAAGGAGGAGGAAGGAGTCATTGAGGTTGTGAGGCTGAAAAATCCTTTCCAGTCTGCTGGCTGCTCAACGGGTCCTTAACAGGATAAGGGATGAGAAGCTGTAGGAATTCCTCTCCTCCTTATGGCATCTGAAAAGAGCACCAGTTTTAAGGGTGTCTCTAGTGGAGCCTCTCGCGTCACTCCAGTAACAAAGTAACCAGCAAAGTAGCTTTCTTCAGTCTTCTTTGTGTTTCCAGATTCTATCAGAGCTGAAAAACGTGGATCCACCACCGGCTGGAGACAGAGAATTACTGGTTTATGCCCTTAAGGCACAGGCTGTTAATGGCACGAAGTCGTCATAAGAAGCCTCTGGAAGCTTTCTGTGGCTCTACATCTGCTGGTAGGGGAGCATGACCTACTTGTCTGGACTGGTCTAGGAGAACGATATGGCAATCTGGATTTTCAGAAAGTCTTTCAACAAGGTCCCTCGTGAGAGACTCTTTAGGAAATTACAAAGTCATGGAATGAGAGGCAATGTACTATTGTGGTTTAGGTACTGGTTAACAAAAAGCATGGCTAAATGGTCAATTTTCACAATGGAGGAAGGTGACTATTGGAAAACCCAAGGGATCTGTAGTGGGTCCACTGCTTTTTAACTGGACATAGGAACAACGAATGAGATGAAGTTTACAGATGACACAAAATTATTCAATGTTGTTAAACTACAAGAGCAATGTGAAAAAATTGCAAGAGGACCTTGATAAATTGAGAGACTGGGCATCTAATCTAACCCTCAAAATCTAATGTGGGCAAGTGCAAAATTGTGCACTTAGGGAAAGCACAGTTACTTACCTGTAACAGGTGATCTCTGGGAACAGCAGGAATTAGTCATCACATATGGGTACGTCGGTACCGACGGAGCCTGCGCGGGAAAGCTCCCCAGCTTCCCAGAAAGCTTTTGGGAGCCTCCCACAGTGCCTGCGTGCTGCCTTCCAGCCTTTCCTAACCAACTCTCCTCAGTTCAAGTTTAAAGCTGAGACAATAGAGAGAGAGAGGAAAGGAAAGATAGAGAGAGAAATACAACTCCTAGGGGAGGTGGGAGGGTTGTGAGGACTAATTCCTGCTGTTCCCAGAGATCACCTGTTACAGGTAAGTAACTGTGCTATCTCCAGGAACAAGCAGGAATGAGTCCTCACATATGGGGACTCCCTAGCTAAGATGCCTGGGAGATCCCCAAGGGTATGAGACCCTGAAGGGTTCCTCGTCTTCCTATGGATCTCAGGCATCCATTAAGGGACGGAGGGCAGGAGTTGTTTAAGAATGGAATAGGTGTCTGAGGACAGCCTGACCAAACAAGGCATCCCGGCGGGAGTCCTTGTCCAAACAGTAATGGGCTGTGAAGGTATGAACCGAGGCCCAGGTGGCTGCTCAACAGATCTGGTCGATAGACACAGAATGAAGATGAGCCATAGAGGTGGCCATGGCCCTCACATTGTGAGCTGTGACATGGCCTTCCAGAGAGAGGTTCTTACTCTGGTAAGCAAAAGAAATACACTGAGCAATCCAATTGGACAGTGTTCTTTTAGAGACTGGAAGTCCTAAATGAGAAGGATCAAAAGCAACAAAAAGCTGGGAAGACTTTCTATGTTGCTGTGTCCTGTGTAAGTAAAAAGCAAGAGCTCTTTTACAATCTAGAGTATGAAGGTTCCTCTCTGCACTAGATGCATGAGGAGCTGGAAAAAAGACAGGTAAATATACCTCTTGATTAAGATGAAAAGGTGAGACCACTTTAGGCATAAAGTGAGGATTTGTCCTAAGGACTACCTTATCATGATAGAACCTTGTATAAGGTGGATTAGCCACTAAGGCCTGCAGTACACTGATGCGGCGAGCAGAAGTGATTGCAATAAGGAAAATAACCTTCCAGGGAAGAAACTTCAAGGAGGTAGTGGCTAAGGGTTCACAAGGTGGCTTCATAAGCTGACCAAGAACCAAGTTTAAGTCCCATGCCACCGGAGGAGGTCGAATGGGAGGTTTAGTTAAAGTTAGGCCTCTCATGAATCTTGCAATAAGAGGATGAGAGGAAATAGGTTGTCCATTGAGAGGCTTAAGGGATGCTGCAATAGCACTCAAATGGACCCTTACTGAATTCGTTTTAAGGCCTGCATTGGAGAGATGCAGGAGATATTCCAATAGAGAATTCACAGGAAGTGCCAGAGGGTCAAGACCCTTTTGAGCACACCAAATGGAAAATCTTTTCCACTTAAAAGCATAGGAACGCCTAGTGGAAGGTTTTCTGGAAGCATGGAGAATATCCTTTACTTGCTGAGAAAGATTGAAGTCTTGAAGGTCTAGGCCTTCAGTAACCAAGCTCTGAGGTGAAGAGACTTGGGGTTTGGATGCCACAAAGTCCCTTCCTCCTGGGACAGAAGGTCTGGCGCAGCTCCCAAGTCCAGGGAGGGGGCTTGGGAGAGATGCAGAAGTAGAGGGTACCACACTTGGCGTGGCCAGCGTGGAGCTATGAGGATCATAGATCCTTGATCCCTCTGGAGTTTGAACAGAGTCTTGGGAATCAAAGGAATGGGTGGAAAGGCATACAGGAAGCCCTGACCCCAATGAAGGAGGAAGGCATCCTTGGCCTGAACTCCCTGACACGGAATTCTGGAACAGAACCGGGGAAGTTTGGCATTCCACGGACTTGCAAAGACGTCTATGTCCAGGGTTCCCCATTCTTGGAAGATTCTGAGTACCTGATCCATGTGCAGGGACCATTCGTGTGGAAGCAGAACTCGACTGAGTCTGTCTGCCCAAGAGTTTTGGATTCCTGGGAGGTATACTGCCAGGATTTGATGCTCTCTGGTGAAGGCCCATAATCTTAGAGCTTCGTTGCAAAGCAACAGAGAGCCAGTTCCTCCTTGCTTGTTTATGTAAAACATGGCTACTTGATTGTCCGTATGAATGAGGACTGTCTTGTAGCTGAGGAGGGTATGAAAGACCTTGAGAGCTAGGAACACTGCTCGAAGTTCCAAGTGGTTGATATGAAGAGAGGTCTCCTGTGGGGACCAAGTGCCTTGGGTGGAGAGGTCTTGTAGATGAGCTCCCCAACCTGTTTGGGAGGCATCTGTTGTGAGGGTTGCTTGGGGTAACAAAGGTTGGAAGGGGGACCCCAGCAACAGATTTTGAGTGGACATCCACCATTGGAGAGACCAAAAGAGACGTTTGGAGGTTGCTATTTGGTCTGAGAGAGCTCCTGAAGCTTGAGTCCACTGGGTGGACAAAGTCCATTGAGCTGCTCTCATGTGTAGGCGAGCATAGGGTACCACATGTACTGTGGAAGCCATATGGCCTAGCAGCTGTAGCATCTCCCTGGCAGTTAAGTGGCTCTTTGACTGAATCTGGGAGGCTAACTGCACTAGACGTTGACAACGGGCCTGAGGAAGGTAGGCCCTTGCAGAAGTGGTGTCCAACCAGGCCCCTATGAATTCCAGGGACTGAGTAGGGGTGAGCTGGGACTTTGGGAGGTTTACCACAAGTCCCAGGTATTGCAGAATGCGCCTGGTGCGGTTCAGGGAGATCTGAGCCTCTGACTGGGTTGGAGCTCGGATGAGCCAGTCGTCCAGGTATGGGAAGACAAATATTCCCAGAGTGCGTAGAAATGCAGCAACTATTGCCATGCATTTGGTGAACACTCTTGGAGCAGAGGCTAGACCGAAAGGAAGCACTCTGTATTGGTAATGTTTTCCCTGGAACAGAAAACGTAGGAATTTTCTGTGAGATGGATGGATGAGGACATGAGTGTATGCATCCTTGAGATCTAGAGAACAAAGCCAATCCTGACTCTGCAGGTATGGAAGGAGAGTGCCTAGAGAAAGCATCTTGAACTTCTCCTTGCATAGGAATTTGTTCAATTCTCTGAGATCTAGAATGGGTCTGTATCCCCCTGTTTTCTTTGGAATGAGAAAATAGGGGGAGTAAAACCCTGACCCCTGTTGAAGAAGAGGAACTTCTTCTATGGCCCCCTGGGCCAGAAGGGTAGTCACCTCCTGATCCAGAAGGTTGAGGAGAGATGTAGGAGAATTGAAGTGTCTCACCATGGTGTAGGGAGGAAGGTCTGAGAAATGAAGTTTGTAGCCCTCTCTTATGATGGAGAGGGTCCACTGCTCTGATGTGATTTGCTCCCATCTGGGAGCAAAATGAGCTAACCTTCCTGGAATGGTGAGAGGTTCTGGCTGTTGTAGAGCCAGAAAGGTTAAGTTCTCTAGTATCAAGTCAAAAACCCTGAGGGGGTTGGGACTGCTGGGTTGTAGCAGTCCCTGCAGGTTTAGGCCTGGCCTGTTTAGGTTGCTGACGCTTAGTAGCAAAGCGACCTGTAGAAGATTGTTGGCCAGAAGTGGAAGGAAATCTGCTCCTTTTGTAAAAAAGGCTTTTTGAAAGGTTTTTTCTTGGCTGGAATGTAGGTTGACTTGGAAAGTCTATCCAGAGCCGAATTCTCTGCATCCACTTGAGTGGCCTTTATTTGCCACGCTTTGCCAAATAGATTTTCACCCGTACAGGGCAGATTTCCTAAACCATCCTGAACCCAGGGCTCTAGATCAGAAGCCTGGAGCCAAGCAATTCTGCGAGCAGCTATGGCAATGCCTGAGGCTCTGCTGGCACCTTCAAAGGAGTCAAAGGCTGCCTTGTTGGAAAACTTTGAAATGTCTTGAGTATGCTTAAGCCAAAGGAGGAACTCATCCCTTTTATCCTCTGGAAAAAAAGGGAGAAAGTTGTGCAGCTTTTGTGCAACTTCCTTTAGAAACATACCCATATAAAGGCTATATGAGTTGATTCTGGCAATAAGCATGCTGGGTTGGAAGATTTTCCTACCAAAAGCATCCAAGGTCCTGCATTCTCTTCCTGGAGGAGCAGAAGAGTGTCTTTTGGTACTCTTTATCCTTTTCATAGCTGACTGCACCACAATGGAGTGGTGAGGAAGCTGAGTTTTCTGAAATCCAGGACAAGGAGGGACACGGTACATAGTGTCCAATCTACGAGAACGAGGAGAAAGGGTGAGAGGAGTCTCCCATAAGTCAATCATATGTTCATGAAGAATTTCATGAATTGACAAGGTGACTGCCTCTCTGGGAGCCTTAGAGTATCCTAAAATATCAATTTTTTTTGCTCTAGGCTCTGTTTCAGAGGTTACTGAAATAGAGAGTCCTTTAGCCACTTCTATTATGAAGTCTTGAAAGGACAAATCCTCTGGAGGAGACATTCTCCTTTTTGGAGAAGTAGGTTCCTCAGGAAGGGTAATGGATACTTCAGGAGACTCATCTGATGAATCAGAATCATCAGAGGAATCGAAGTATCGTCTGTCCCCTTCCAACGATCGATACGCGTATCGATCGGTACCGACATCGGGCGTCCCCTTTACCGGATCGGTACCGAGAAATAGCCCTGGACAAGGAACCGAAGTTGGTATCCTGGCCGATGTCGATGCAGTCGGTACCGGTATCGGCGCTGGTACCGGTACCGGTGCCGGTACCGACAACGGAACTCATTGCGGTACTGTCGGCGTCGCAGCATTAATAAAAGCCATTATAGCCTGCTGCATGGATTGAACAGTGTGATCCATGGACGCCACGACTGCCTGGATGTTGGTACCGGGAGAAGGTGCCGGTACCCCAGAGCAGTCTAACAGGTGATCGGTCGAGGCCGTGCCATCGATGTCAACCTGTAACCCCATAAGAGGAGCTTTGGAAGCCAGAGCTTCCCGCCGGGGTTGTTTGGCTGGGGCAGGATCCTCGAGGGCAAGCCCGGAGGCATCTCGATGCTGAGAGGGAGATTTGCCCTTCAAGGACCTGCTAGGTTTATGTTTGGTTACCTGAGACCCATCAGGAGAGGAAGACCTGGAAGATGTCGATGCCACCGCCGGTGCATCCGTGGGAAACAGCACATGGAGCTTGGCTGCTCGGTTCTGTAACCCTCGTTTAGACATTAGAGAGCAGGACTGGCAATCCGGAATGGAGTGTTCAGGACCCAAACATTTAAGACACCATTCATGGGTATCTGTAACAGAAATTGTACCGGTACACTTAGTGCATTTTTTGAACCCGGAGGCTGTTTTTTCCATGAGGGAAAATTTTCTTGTGGGCCTGTAGGCCTAAGAAGAAAAATACACCAAGTGAGGAAAAAAAATATATATATATATATATTTTTTTTTTAGAAAGAAAAGAAAAGAAAAGACCTGCGGTACCGGTGCAGCGTCGGGGAAGGCAGACACGCGACCAAAGAAATAAATTAAAATAAAGAACTTCTTCAGCGGTGACAGGAACACGACCTGCTGGCTCCGCGGAAAAGAAGAACTGAAGAGAGTTGGTTAGGAAAGGCGGGAAGGCAGCGCGCAGGCGCTGTGGGAGGCTCCCAAAAGCTTTCTTTCTGGGAAGCTGGGGAGCTTTCCCGCGCAGGCTCCGTCGGTACCGACGTACCCATATGTGAGGACTCATTCCTGCTTGTTCCTGGAGATACAACTCTAACTGTATTTATACAATGCAAGGTTCCACATTAGGAGACACCATCCAGGAAAAGGATCTAGGCATCATCATGGATAATACGTTGAAATCCTTTGTTTAGTGTACAGTGGCAGCCAAGAAAGCTCATAGAATGCTAGGAATGATAAGGAAAGGTATGGGGAATAAGACAAAGGATATCATAATGCCTCTGTATTGTTCCATGCTGTGACCTCACCTTCAGTATTTCCTGTAGTTTTGGTTGCCAATGCTAAAAAAAAAAAAAAAAAAAAAAAAAAAGAAGATGTAGTGGGATTAGACTTAGAATCACTGGTTTGATGATGTCACCATATAAGGCTCCAATCCTTTCAAAAGTATTTCTGTAACAAAGCAGAACCCACAAAGAACAGTCATTATTTAACTCATGCATTATTTACATACCTTATTAAATAACTACTCATGCTCCAAAGAGAGACCGGAGTAACAAATATAGACCACTGCTATTCAGCCCCCAACAACCTACAATTACAGGAAAACAGCTCAGCAGAGAACTGACCCTCCCAGTGGTCCAGGGCGAAAGAACTGGACCCCTGAAAAAACCGCAGTAAATCCCCATCACTTGGGCATGCGCCTCCGCTATGCATCTAGGCTCAAAAAAGGTAGATAGGGCAGGTCCTGGACTGGACAGAAGGGACTCAAAGCAAGAAAATTAGCAGGTAAGGCCTAAATTCAATTTCCTCATTATCCCTTCAATCCAGTCCAGTCCAAAGCAGTATGTAATGACTGAGAGAACTCAGACCAAGCCCCTTGTCAAGCGTCGCTTGCAAGAAGTCAACACATCAGAAAGCGACGAAACCAAGGGACGAAGATCCCATTCCTCGGATAAACTCTCAAAAAAACATCATCCCTAAACAAAAGCCAAGAGGAAGAACGTGAATGGTTTCAGAGCAAAACCACTATGACTGAGGAAAACAGCTTGCCTCAGCCTAGTCCTCTCAAGATCCAAGTCATGAGCAAATGCTGACCTGTTTCCAGCATGAGAAACAGACCACAAGCCTGAATATCTTCTCCCCAACACCCCACTAATTGGCATGGGATCTTCTACTGCCATACTAACCAGAATAATCAACTGGCACACACTCAAATATAACAAAAAATCTGTAACTTTGTATATGGTTATGGACAAACTGTTGTAACTCAAAGCTGCTATGTTTTACACTCGTTTATTCTAAGAGTAGGAAGGTCTCAGTACTATCGGGCCAGTGTTCACTGTCACACAAGATCACAAACACCAATTGTCAATGCCCTTTTCACATCAGCGACCTTCTACACAAAATCCCCAAACCAATCAAATAGAAAAGCCGCGAACAACTTAACTTGCAAACAATTCAGCACAGCGCGGTCTTTTCAACCCTCAGTCGACCTGAGTTTCTTTGAAATACTAACCAGAATGGCATCCCACTGTCTCTGTGGCCAATCAGGATCCACCAAAATCACTTGACTGGAAGGGATTCTACCATCCAGATCATGACTTACGAGGTCCAGAGGGGAAATGTACCATACACCTTCCTGAGGTCATCTTGGAACGAATGCGATCCAATCTTCTGACACATTCTCCCATCTGCAGCTGAAACGTTTAACTGTGGCAGCACTGAGATACACTACTAGCATACCCCACAACACAGTCTGTGAGAGACCATTCCCCCGGACACACAAAAATTCAGTGAGACAGGCAGCTTGAACATTTTCTCTTCCAGCCTGGTGGGCCAACACCAGCATCTGCAACTGGTTTTCAGAGCATTCCAGCCGAGGCGCAACCTCTTTCACCAAGCAGAGACCCCCAGTGCCCCCCTTGGCCATCAACATAGGCTACTGCAGACACCATGACCAAAGGTGTGTGCCCTGCCCTGATTGGAACCAGAAAACCAATGGCTCTGAATCGCAAAAATACTGTTTGCTTTTCCAACCAACTGATTTGACTTTTTTAGGAGAGGTTTGAGTGAAAGTGGGATGGATCTTTGTGAGAGAGAAGAGTGTAGTATTTTGGATATGAATGATATAAATTGTGTTCTTGTGATTTTTATCCAGAAACCTGGGCAAAGATCAAGTGCAGAGGTTGTGGTGTTGATGTTCCCAATTATGCAATGGAGTTCCTCAAAGGATATAGTTCTGAAAGCAGTCCAGGGGTAATCATAAGCAGTGTCCTCATTTGATGTGGGTATGGCAAGGATATTGGAGGAACTAGAGCTATGGTTGGTTTGTAAGCAGGAGGCCATGTCCTGAGGGTGTAGAGTGTTATCTTGGCGCGGTTGAGTGGGATCTTCAGTGAGTGATTTGACAATGTCAAAGAGCTCTCTGGGTTTATTGATGGTGTGTAATAGAAGATTGCTGTAATATTATTTTTTGGTTTTGATGGTTGAATTGTAGTAAATTTTTAGTCTGTCTAGGTAAAGGGTTTGGAGTTGATGGTTCTGTGACTTCCTCCAGTGTCATTCAAGGCAACGTAGGTCATGCTGAATCTGACTTAAGGCCCAAGTACAAGAGGTGCAGGAGCTACTCCGGCAGCTGGTCCACGGTGCCAGGTGGTAAACTATAGGCCTTGCGCGTTGAGTCCTTACGGGATGCCAGAAGGATGTTTGTAAAATCCTTGGGAAGACTGAGCTCTAAGAGGACTACCCGGTCAGCATTCGCACTGTAAGGGCCAATGAGTGGACATTGGGATGCAGCAAGTTTCTGCCCTCCTGCGAGATGAGGTCCGGGGCAGAGCCCAGGCAGAGAGGTTCCCTCTGCGAGAGCTGCAACAGTAACAGAAACCACAGCTGCCAAGGCCAATAAGGGGCGAAGAGGATCATGGAGTCCTTGTGGTATCGGGGCATGCATATAGCAAGCACACCCCCAATGGAGGAAGAAGGCATCAGAGGCCAGGCAGTTGCTGGCCGGCCTCCGGGAGCATAACCAGCCCACCTGGGCATTGTGTGCCATGGTATTGTGTGCCTCACTCCTGAAAGATCCAGTCCACCAACACCCTGTTGAGAACTTGGTTAAGCTGATCCACTAGGCTGTCGAGATCATCAAGCAGATAATTTGCTTTCAGGTCCATGCCATGGAGCAGGGTAAACTTGCACAACTGAACCACCTCTCAAAAGAGAAGGTACGAGCCTGTGCCCCCCTGCTTGCTCACGTAGAACATCGCCATTTGGCTGTCAATTTGGATCAAAACCACCCGAATGGCCAGGTGCACTCGGAAGGTTCAGAGGGCATTGGCTATCACCTAAAGCTCAAGAAAGTTGATCTGGAGCAGACTCTCCTGCTTGAACCACAGGCTCTGCATGCACAGACCATCCAGGAGAGCTCCCCAACCGAGCGTGGGCACGTCCGTTGTGAGCATCTTGTGGGGGACCACCATCTGCAATGAGAGGCCTTTGAGTAGATTCTATGGCTCAAGCCACCAGTCAAGGGACAGCACCAGAGGCGCAGTGACCACCACTCTGTCCTGGAGGCAGCCTATTGCCTGTTTCCATTGCCTGCTTAAGGTCCATTGGGCCTGCCGATGAAGAGGCAGGTCTGAGGGGTGGCATGCACCATGGCAGCCATGTGACAAAGGACCCTCAACATCCCTCGGGCCATTGTGTGGTGTTGGTGCTGCACATCGCCCACTACTGCCACTAGCCACTGCATGCAGTCTTCCAACAGAAGTGGTGACAAGGAAGGCCTCAATGACCTCCAGCTGCTGCGTGGGCTGGAGATGAGACTTCAGGTAGTTGATCACAAAGCCCAGCCGCTTCAGCAGCTGAATGGCGAGGTTGGCAGACTGCTGAATGCTAACTGGTCTGGGACCTTTGATGAGCCAGTCATCTAGGTAAGGGAAGACAAAGATCCCCATGGTCCAGATGTATGTGGCCACAATCACCAGGCACTTTATGAAGACCCGTTGAGCTGAGGCCAGCCTGAAGGAATACCAGAAAGATGTCCATAACACCTTTGGGAAGAGGGTCTCAGAGCTCTGTATCGATAATGTTGGCCTCCCAGCACAACCGTAGATATTGTCTGTGATTTGGGTGGATCAGGATGAGAGTGTACGCATCCTTTAGATCCAAGGAGCATAGCCAATCATTCTGTAGAGGTTACAGGAGCAGATTCCCCAGCGAGAGAATTTTGAACTTCTCGCGCACCAGGAACCAGTTGAGGTTTCTCAGGTCCAGGATGGGCCTGAGCCCACCAGTCTTCTTGGTAACCAGGATGTTTCTGCAATAGAAGCCCCATCCGACCTGAACCAAGGCGATCAGCTCGATGGCTAGATCAGCTAACAGAGCAGAGAATTCTTCCTGTAGCAGGCTCTGGTGCGATGGGTCCTTGGGGTACTCCCCTGGGCGTACAAAGACGGCAACTGGGAGAGGTGCAGTCAATATCCGCTTTGGATGATCTGCAACACTCAGGTATATGAGGTGACGAGGGACCACCTGTGGGCAAAGTGGACAAGCTGTCCCCCTACCTGAGAGGGTCTCCCAGCGGAGAGGGTCAGACTTGCTATGCTCCTAAAAAACCTGTCAAAGGTCCGCTCCCAGTTTAGACTACGGGGCTGGCTGAACCTTCGAGACTTTCTCCCTTTGCTGTTAGTGGGTGGGGGCCTGCTCCTTCGGCTGGGCCAGGTAATACCAGCGTAGGCATGGGTAGAAGGCCTTTTTACCCTGATGTTTCTTCCATGAAGGATCCGTGGTCTTCTTTGACAGCCTAGAGGGTCATATGCTCTTTTCGAGCTCCTCTGCATTCTCCTCCCACCAGTTTACCAAAGAGGTTCTGATCCTGTCAGGGGACACTGTCCAAGTTGTCCTGGACCCACTGTTCCAGGCTGGAGGACTGCAGCCATGCCAGCTGGCAGACAGCAATACCTACCACCACTACACTGCCGGTGGACTCAAAAGCATCATAGGCGCCATGCACCATGAACCTGAAGCAATCCTTGCCATGGCCCACCAAGGTCTGAAAGGCCTCAAAGCGATCATCAAGGATGTGGGTGGTAAATTCCACCAGGTCCAGCATGATGTCTTTCAGGAACATACTCATATAAGACTGGTAGTCCAAAACCCTGGCCACCAGCATGGAACCCTGGTAGCATTTTCTCAAAAAAGGAGTCCGGAATTCAAGCATCCCAGCCCAGGGGCACCAACAAATGGGTTTTGGTGTTCTTAACCCGCTTCATGGCAGACTCAACCATGACAGAGTTGTGTGGCAGTTGAGGCTTCTCAAAGCCCGGGGCCTTCTGAACCCAGTACAGGGAATCAAGTCTCTGGCTGATGACTGGAACCATGAGTGAGGTTTCCCACAGCCATAACAGCAGCTGTTGCAGGACATAGTTTACCGTCACTGCCTCCCTATGGGCAGAGGGGTACTGGAGAAGCTCCAGCTCTAGCTCTTCCACCCTTGGTTCCTCCTCCGATTCCAGGGAGAAGGGGATGGCCTTGATTATGTACCTGACAAAGTCCTGAAAGGACATGTCCTCCAGAGGCGACTTATGCAGCTCAGGAGGAGGCGAAAGAACAAACAGGTGGTCAGGGGACCAGAGGTCCAATGCCATTGATTCCTCCTCGGTCTCCTACTCTGATTCGGATTCTGAGAGGAAGAAATAGTGCCGGGTCTCCTCTTGCCAACAGCTCCGTGACTGGGGAGAGGTCGGATATCGGTGGGACCTGTGCCGCTCTGCGTGTGAGCGCCAGTTCCCCTAGGCATCAGATTCTGACATACTGGACAGGGATATGGCCATCGGAACCGGTCTCCATTCTGACCTCCCACCTGATGCACCTGCAGGGCAGGAGTCTCCAGAAAGGGCTGAACAGAGTGTGGTGGCGACGACGATGATGATGCAAAGCCTGTGTTCCGCAAGGCTAGAACCGCTGCTTAGTAAGCTTCGAGGTCTTGCTGCTTGGGGCCCCTGGTTCCATTTGTGCACCGACTTCCCTCCCCGTGGATGCCTTAGCAGAAGCCTTGGAAGGTGTTGATGACAGGGTAGAGGATGTTGAATCCGATGAGCCGAACAGGGACTCCTGTTTTTCACGACCCTTCAGTCGCCATCGTGTCATCTGCAGCCATAGATTGCAGGCTGCGGGCTGATGATAGGGTCCCAAGGCACGGTAAGCACCAATTGTGACAGTCAGTGACTGAGATGATCCTGCTACACTTGGTGCATTTCTTGAAGCCACTAGCTGGCTTAGACATGTCAAAAAATACCACCACGGCCAAGTTAAACCCAATAATTGCTGTGGGCAGGAAAAAAAGCCCAGAGGCAACAAAAACACCAAAACAGAAAAAAAGGCAAGAAAGAAGAAAAAAAATAACCTAAGTCGATTGGGACCAACTAAGCCAACGAGAGGCGGCAAGAAAAGCAATAAAAAAAAAAAAAAAAAAACCAGCCCACGAGGGCCAAGAAAGAAATTTTTTTTCCAATAAGCAGGAATATGTCCTAGGGCAGAGCTACTCAAATCCAGTCCTGGAGGTCCGCAACCCTGCAGGTTTTCGGGATATCCCTAATGAATCTGCATGAGATATATATGCATTAGAGATATCCTGCCAACCTGACTGGTATGTGGCCCTCCAGGACTGGATTTGGAGACCCCTACCTTACACCTCTGTCATTTAAGATTGTGAGTGGGCAAGGTGCAGATGTCCTAGACATCAAAAGGTTAGACAGAATGTGTCACATTCCTCCTCACTTCTCACCACCACCAAAATATTGTCTATTAGACAACCTTTTGGTGGTGGTGAGAATCGAGGAGGAATGTGACACATTCTATCTACCCTTTTGATGTCTAGGACATCTGTATCTTGTCCACTCACAATCTTAAATGACAGATGTAAGGCAGGGGTCTCCAAATCCAGCCCTGGAGGGCCACAAACCAGTCAGGTTGGCAGGATCTCTCTAATGCATATATATCTCATGCAGATTCATTAGGGATATCCTGAAAACCTGCAGGGTTGCGGACCTCCAGGACTGGATTTGAGTAGCTCTGTCCTAGCGGCCTCATGGAAAAAAGAAGACTGGAGAAGATGACGCCACTGCAGGCAGGAAGGTAGGCACACTTGTGCCCTGTGCCTCCCAAAAGCTTCTTTAGGAAGCTGGGGAGAGTTTTCGTGTGAGGCTCTGTCAGTGACATCTCCCATATGTGAGGACTTATTTGCTGCTTGTTCACAGAGAATACTGAGCTGCTTTTGCCCAGTAGTGCTATACAAAAATAAGCAGACATTTTCCTCATTTACTTTAGGAGGCTGTTTCTCAGTTCTTCTTTAATTAGTTCCTACGTATAATGAGTTCTGCATCCTTACTTAATGTGGACTTTTATCTTTCTACTATGTATAGGTAAAGCGTAGTTACTCACCTGTAACAGGTGTTCTCCAGGAGCAGCAGGAATCAGCCCTCACTTATGGGTGACGTCGGCGCCGACGGAGCCCTCGCGGAGCAATTTTCCCCAGCTTTCAAAGAAAGCCTTTGGGAATTGCAGCGCGCATGCGCGGTCGTCTTCCCGCCCGAAGGTGCCATCTTAGCCAGTCAGATGACATAGCTAAAAAAGACAGCATAAAAATTTGCAAAAAGAACATAAGCAGACGATTGCAACTCCAAGGGGAGGAGGGAGGGTAGTGAGGGCTGATTCCTGCTGCTCCAGGAGAACACCAGTTACAGGTGAGTAACTACGCTTTCTCCAGGACCAAGCAGGAAGTCAGTCCTCACTTATGGGACTCCCAAGCTCAAGGCTACCGGAGACCCTAAGCACAAAATTGAGCTCCCTCTAGCTCAGCAGCACAGAAGGATAGAATCTTCGCTGAATTATCACCCACCGGTAGCCCACATCCGGGATGGAGGGTAGGAGTTGCTCAGACCTCAAAGAGATTACGGAGGACTGCCTGTCCGAAAGCACTGTCCCTACGGGACTCCCTCTCGAGACAGTAATGGACCGCAAAAGTCTGGCTCGAAGACCAAGTAGCGGCCCGGCAGATGTCTGCCAGCGGAACAGAGCGGAGGTAAGCCACTGACGTGGCCTTTGCCCGAACGCAATGAGCCGTGACTCGACTTTCTAAGGAGAGTCCGGCTGCCCCATAAGCCCAAGAGATACAGTCCGCAACCCAGATGGACAGAGTACGCTTGGAGACCGGGAGCCCCAATTTATTGGGGTCAAAAGACACAAAAAGCTGAGCAGCTTTACGGTGCTCCCGCGTACGGTCAAGGTAGAAGTTCAATGCCCTTCTACAGTCCAGGGTATGGAGGACCGTTTCAGCTCGGCTGGAGTGTGGTCTGGGAAAGAAGGTTGGAAGTACCACCTCCTGATTGATGTGAAAAGGGGAGACCACTTTAGGCAGAAATTTCGGGTGAGTCCGAAGGACTACCCTATTCTTGTAGAACCTAGTGTAAGGGGGATCAGACACGAGGGCCTGCAATTCACTTACGCGCCTAGCGGAAGTGAGGGCTATCAAGAACAGTGTTTTCCAAGACAGAAAACGGAGAGAACAGGTAGCCATAGGTTCAAAAGGCGGACAGGTGATCCGCTGTAAAACCACATTCAGGTCCCAGTCAGGTGCTGGCGGGCGCAGAGGTGGTCTAAGTAGAAGGAGACCTCGGAGAAACCTTGCTACGAGAGGGTCGTTGGAGAGAGGTCTGCCGTCCACCGGCACATGATGTGCTGAAAGAGCACTGAGGTGAACTTTGACGGAGTTGGACTTAAGTCCCAGATTAGAGAGGTGTAGCAAGTACTGTAAGATCACCGACACCGGGCAGGAGAAGGGATCCTGAGACTGTTGGGAACACCAGATTGCAAAGCGACGCCATTTAAGGGCGTAGCATTTGCGGGTAGAAGGCCGTCGCGAAGCCAAGACGACCTCCTCCACCTCCGCCGGCAAGAGAAGAGGAGCAAGGACTACCCTTTCAGCAGCCAGGCCATGAGGTTGAGAGACCTGAGGTTGGGGTGCAGTAGGGACCCCTGATCCTGAGTGAGGAGATCCGGTTGTACCCCAGAGGGATTGGATCCTCCACCGCCAGTTGCAGCAGGAGCGGAAACCACGGCTGCCTGGGCCAGCGAGGGGCCACCAGGATCATGAAGGCTTTGTCTCGGAGAACCTTGAAAAGAGTCCGAGAGACTAACGGGATGGGAGGGAAAGCGTACAGAAGGCTCCCCGACCATGAGATCAGAAAGGCGTCCGTCGCAACCCGAAGGGGGTGTGGCTGACGAGAGCAGAAGCGAGGAAGCTGCCGGTTGTGAGGACTGGCAAAGAGATCCACCGTGGGGAGGCCCCACCTGAGGAAGAGCTTCTGAACTATCAAGGGATCCAGACGCCACTCGTGCGGCTGGAGGACCCTGCTGAGTTTGTCCGCCAGGCAATTTTCTTGGCCCGGGAGATAAACTGCCTTGAGGAGAATGCCGTGACTGACGGCCCAAGAGCAGAGCTTCTGTGCCTCCCGGCAGAGGAGGAAGGAGCCCGTGCCCCCCTGCTTGTTCACGTAGAACATGGCAACTTGATTGTACGTCTGGACAAGGACGGACTGTTGGGAGGTCAGGTGGGAGAAGGCCTTGAGAGCTAGGCGGATCGCCCTGAGCTCCAGGAAGTTGATCTGCTGAGCAGACTCCCACTTGGTCCAGAGGCCCTGAGTACGTGCCTCTTGGCAATGTGCTCCCCAGCCCAGGAGGGATGCATCGGTGGTCAGCACCCGGGTCGGCTGAGGTGACTGGAAAGGCATTCCTAATATCAGGTTCGGCTGCCGGAGCCACCACCGGAGAGACGAGACCAGCGGCTCGGAGACGCGCACCAGGTCTGCTAGGCCGCCTGTGGCTTGTCGCCACTGCTGGCGGAGACACCATTGAGCAGACCGCATATTCAGGCGGGCATTGGGGGTCACATGGACGGTGGAAGCCATATGGCCGAGCAGTCTCAGGAAGCGCCTGGCGGAGACCAGGGGCTGGCTGCGAAAGCGGTCGGCGAGGTCCATGAGCCGTTGAGCCCTGTCGAGCGGTAGGTATGCTCGCGCCTGAGGAGTGTGCAGCCTCGCGCCGATGAACTCGAGATCCTGTGAGGGGAGCAAAGTGGACTTTGCGAAGTTTATAACAAAGCCCAAGTGCTGCAGCAGAGTCACCGTGCGGCACGTGGCGTTGGTGACCTCCTGAGCGGACGCTGCTCTGATGAGCCAGTCGTCGAGGTACGGAAAGACATAGAGGCCGTGAAGCCGGAGATGGGCCGCCACGACCGCGAGACATTTTATGAAGACTCGCGGTGCGGAGGACAGGCCAAAGGGCAGTACTCTGTACTGGTAATGATTTCCTGCCACCACAAACCTTAGGTATTGGCGGTGGCTTGGGTGGATGAGGATGTGTGTGTAGGCATCCTTTAGATCCAAGGAGCATAGCCAATCTCCCTGCTGGAGGTAGGGCAGAAGGATTCCAAGGGTAAGCATTTTGAACTTCTCCCGCACAAGGAACTTGTTGAGGTTGCGCAGGTCCAGGATGGGTCTGAGGCCCCCTGTTCTCTTTGGTATCAGAAAATACCTGGAATAAAAACCTTGACCTCTCAGGTGGTGGGGCACCGGTTCCACCGCCTGTTCCCCCAGAAGACCTGCTAACTCCTGAAGGAGTAATTCCCTGTGCAGAGGGGGTCGCGGAGGTTCTCCCGGAAAATAGGAGGGAGGGACCTGATGGAAGTGGAGAAGATAGCCTTCTCGCACGACTTGAAGTACCCAGGCATCTGCGGTGATGCTGGACCACCTGTGGGCGAAGTGAACCAGCCGGCCTCCGGTGCTGGGAGGAACCAGCGGGGGGGGGGAGAGGCTATGCATTGAGAGTCAAAAACCCCCACCCTGCTGAGCAGGGGCTGGTGGTGCAGGCTTGGGGGCTTGCTGCCTACGGGACCCGTTACCCCGTCCCTTGGCCTGCTGGCCCTGTTGGGGAGCTGCAGGGGCCTGATAATGGGGGTATTGTTTGTAGGCAGCCGCCTTCCTCGGGTAAAAGGACTTTTTCCCCGAGCCCTTCTTTTTCTGGGAAGGGGCGGAGGTCTTCCTAGAAAGCCTGGTCCTGGTGAGAGTCTCAGTCTCAATTTGTGCAGCCTTTTCCGCCATGGGCTTGCCAAAGAGGTTTTCGCCTCGGCAGGGGACATCGACCAACTTGTCCTGCACCCAGGGCTCAAGGTCTGACGACTGAAGCCAAGCCTGTCGGCGGGCACCGATGCCGGCTGCGGCCACTCGAGCCGATGCTTCAAAGCCATCATAGGCTGCTCGGGACATGAACTTTGAGCATTCCCGAATGCCAGTGGACAAGGCTAGGAACCTCCGCAAGGGTTCCTCGGACAGACCAGCGGAGAATCCGGCTAGCTCTTTAGCCAGATCCCGGAGATACATGCCCATGTATAGCTGGTAAGTCTGGACACGACATGCGAGCATAGAGCCCTGGAAGCACTTCTTGCCAAGGCCATCCAGGTTACGGGCCTCCCTTCCAGGAGGCACCGAGGAGTGCATCTTCTGGCTCTTAAGACGATGCATGGCCGATTCCACTACCATGGAATGGTGTGGCAGCTGTGCCTTTTGAAAGCCAGGGCTCTTGCGGACTCGATAGATAGAATCGACCCGCTTGCTCAGGACCGGCGAGGAGGCCGGACTCTCCCACATGCGGAAGAGTAGTCGTTCCAGCATAGGAGGAACCGGTACAGTAAAGTGTTCCCTCGCGGGAGAGTCATACTGGAGGGCGTCGAGCTCTTCGGCTCGAGGCTCCTCCTCGGGATCCGCAGGGAAGGCCAAAGCCTTGGCCATATCCCTAACGAAGTCCGAGAACCGGGCATCCTCCGGGGGGGACTGCTTCCGAGGCTCGGACTCCGGTGAGTCCGATGGGACACACCGAGTCTGGAAAGAATCAGGTGACTCTTCCTCCTCAGACTCCCAGACCGACTCCGACGAGGACTCGGTGGGGTCGGCCCGGGCAGGGTGCGGCGCCAGCCGCCCCGACGCCGAGGGAGTCGGCGTCGGCGACCTCGGTCCCGAACGGGAGGCCGAGGGTGACCTCGACCGAGGATCGACTCGAGTTCTCATCGACTCGAGGATCGGCTCGGTCTCCGGGGTCGACTTGGACATCGACGTCCCGGCGGTCGGGGCAGCGGCGCCAGCGAAGCCAGCGAGCAGTGCCCTCTGCTGGTCCATGAAGGCAGACAGTCTGCTCTCCAAGGCCGTCAACCTGAGTCCGAGCTCAGGAGACCCAGCAGCCCCCGACTCGGGCCCCGACGGCGTCGGGCCCGACGTCGGCTGTCGCGGAGGCGAGTCCAGAAGGACCACAGGACTTACCCGGGCAGGCATCTCCGACTCCAGGCGAGGTCGCTTCGGGATGTGTTCCTTCTCCAAGGACCCGGGGCGGCTGTCGGGGCTATGCGACCTGGCCCTCGCGGAACCAGGAGCGTCCACCGACGCCGCCCTCGCGGGTTTCACCTTCCGACGATGGTCCCCGGAGGGAGAACCCCGGTCGGAGGAACTCCGGCGACGGTCCGAGCTGGAGCCCTTCGACGCGGAGGCCTCCGACGAGGTCCGGGTGCGGCTGGGGTCAGCGAAGATTCTCTCACGCTGAGGCCGCCGACTTCTCAACGCCTTCGAGGACATTTTGCTGCAGGGCCCACAGATCAGTTCCTCATGATCCGGGCCCAGGCAGCGGAGGCAAAAGTCGTGTGTGTCGGTTAGTGACATATTTCGGTCACACCGACCACACCGCTTAAACCCACTGGCAGCCATCGGGGGAAAAAGGGCCCCTGCGAGGTCAAAGGACCGGGCTGCCAGGGAAAAACCGAAAACGAAAGCTGACTAAGTCAGAAAAACCGAAAAAAGTAAGAGGACTCGTGACCGGCGTCGCGAGTCCGGGCGGGAAAAAGATCGGCGTCGAACCGAAGGAAAAAAGGATAAAATAAAGAAGAAAATCAACTTTTTCGCGGGGACAAGACGGGGACGTCTGTAGGGCTCCGCGGAAAAAAGAAGACTGGCTAAGATGGCACCTTCGGGCGGGAAGACGACCGCGCATGCGCGCTGCAATTCCCAAAGGCTTTCTTTGAAAGCTGGGGAAAATTGCTCCGCGAGGGCTCCGTCGGCGCCGACGTCACCCATAAGTGAGGACTGACTTCCTGCTTGGTCCTGGAGAATGTTCGTTATTTCCTCTTTTTTTAAATTATGTTTTCTTTTCTCGAAATAGTCATAACATACCCATCGTGGTGAAGCGTAGTTACATATAACAGGTGTTCTCCAGGGACAGCAGGAATCAGCCATCACATATGAGTGACGTCGGTGCCAATGGAGACCCCGCGGAAGCATTTCCCCATCTTTCAAAGAAAGCCTTTAGGAGATGCACCACGCATGCATGGTCCCCTTCCCATCCAAGAATGCCATCTTGCCTCAGTCCAATGACATAGCTAAGATGGCAAAAATTAAAATACGGTAAAGAAGCAACTCCAAGGGGAGGAGGGAGAGTTGTGAGGACTGATTCCTGCTGTCCCCCCAGAACACTTTTTACAGGTGAGTAACTACGCTTTCTCCGGGAACAAGCAGGAAGTCAGTCCTCAAATATGGAACTCCCCAGTTTCAGGCTACCGAGAACCTGTAAAAACGCCACAGCGATGTGCAAAGGGTGAGCTGTGAATGGCAGCAGTTAAGTCTCTTTCATCTGGAGGCCCTCACAATGCACTACCCAGCCCAGTAAGGTCCATGGTGAGGACCCTCTGGGGAGTGGGTGCCTGAAGGGGCATCCCAGCCTGAAGGTGACGAGGGATCTGCCACCATCCAAAAGAGTGTGCCAGCTGGTGGGTCACTCTCACTTTGTCCCGAAGCCTGCCGGTGGCTTGTGTCCACTGAGAGCAGCGCACCACTGGGCTGCTTTCATGTGTAGTTGGGTGCATGGGGTCATATGAACCATGAAGGCCATGTGGCCCAGCAGGCAGAGGAGAAGCCGGGCAGGTAGCGATCGACAGCGCTGTACCTCTGCGGCTAGTCCCCTGAGGCGTTCTGACCTCTCCTGAGGGAGGAAGGCCTTGGCCTAGAGGATGTCTACCTGAGTCCCTATGAACTCCAGGCATTGAGTCGGAGAGAGGTGGGACTTGGGGCAGTTGATGACGAACCCCAGATGCTGCAGGGCTGATGGTGTGCTCTGTGGCTCTGCAGCTGTGCCTCCCCTTAATAACCAGTTGTCTAGGTAAGGAAAGATGAAGGCCCCTTGGAGGCAGAGGTGGGCTGAGACCACCACGAGGCACTTGGAGAAGATTCTTGGCAATGAGGCCAGCCTGAAGGGCAGCACCCTGTATTGGTAGTGCTCTCCTCTCACCACGAACCAAAAGTATTTTCTGTGGCTGGGATGGATCAAGATGTCTGTGTAGGCATCCTTTAGGTCTAAGGAGCATAGCCAATCTCCCTGCTGGAGGAAAGGCATGAATGTTCCAAGGGAGAGCATTTTGAACTTTTCCCTTATCAGGAACTTGTTCAGGTCCCGCAGATCAAGGATAGGCCTTAGGCCTACTGTTCTCTTGGGGACGAGGAAATACCTGGAGTAGAAGCCAGTGCCCCAGAGATGTTTTGGCACTGGTTCTACTGCCTTGTCCTGGAAGAGACCTGCTAGCTCGGTGAGGAGCAGGGTCTGGTGGAGGAGAGGTCTTACGAGCTCGCCTGCAAAGTATGAGGGTGGCATCTTCTGTAGGTGGACGAGGTAGCCCTCCTTAACCACTTGTAGGACCCAGGTATTGGTGGTGATGATGGATCACCTGTGGGTAAACAGGACCAGCCACTCTCCTGTGGGCTATACAGGACCTCCTGGGAGAGAGGAGGTCATGTCCAGGGAATCAAAAGCTTCCCCTAGGCTCTGCTGTGGGGCCGAGAAGGCCTGGAACTGTGAGGCATTGCCAAGGACGCCCTTTTTCCCTGGGAAGAAGGGCTTCTTTCCTGGGGCCATCTTTTGGTGCTGCACAGAGGTCTTTTTTGAGAGTCTGATCCTCGTGAGGAACTCAGCCTCGAATTCTGCTGCTTTCTCTGCCATGAGTTTCCCTGAAGAGGCTCTCTCCGATGCAGGGGACATAAATAGTTTGTCCTGTACCCAATGTTCAAGATCAGACAATTGCAGCCATGCCAAGCAGCGAGCCCAGATGCCGGTTGTGGCTACCCTGGCTGACGACTCAAAGCTGTCGTCAGCTGCTTGAGACTGGAACTTCAAGCACTTTCACCACTAAGGCCAGTGACTTGAACCTCTGGAGGGGTTCTCCATCAAGGCCTGCTGAGAACCAGAGTTCATGCGGAGAAGGCAGAATTGTAGGATCAGCGGAACACGTACTGTGAGGGCCTCCTTCGAAGGGGCCTCATACTGGAGGATCTCCAGTTCCTCCGTGCGAGGATTCTCCTCTACCTCGGTCTCAATGGAAAGCGCCTTACCTATGTCCTGCACAATGTCGAGGAAGGCAACATTCTCTGGCAGGGAACAGCGTCAGGACGCCGGAAGGACGGGTCCAAAGGTACGTCTCGGTGGTGCTGAGTGTCCAGGGGCTCTTTGTCCTTGGTCTCCCAATTGGACTGGAAGTTCGAGGTTGATTCTGAGGCTTCACGGTAATGGGATTGGCTCAACATCAGGGGAGGCCCTCAATGTCAGGGACTGATGAACCAGACAAATGCCTGCTGCTGGGTCACGAGGGCAGATATATTGTGCTCTAAGGCCGCCATCCTGGTCCCCATGACAATTGGCTCCACAGCCTTCGACGCAAACACCAAGAGTTTCAGATCCGGTGTTGGTTCCGTCAAGGGGGGAGTCCTCAATGGTGATGGCCTCGGGTGTCGAAGGCCAGTCAGTGGGTACCGACTCCTCCCTCCAGGGCAGCTTGCGAGGCTGCTCCCGCTCCAACTCCTTAGAATCATGCCGGGGACTGCGGAACCTGGAGTGGGATTTTCCTGTCTTCCCAGACCTGGTCTCTGAGGAGGTCTTTGAGGACTTCGCTTATTGTGTTCCACCTCCGGGGATTTCCTCGCTGAGGAACCACGGTGGCAGGACTCCGAGATGGCCTGAGCTTCACGGGGCATCAAGGTATCAGAGGGGGTCCTGGAGCGGGGTGTCGCCAGAGACTCGAGCATGAATTCGGACTTTTGGAAAACTTTTTCCTGCTGCTGTTGATGGCTCTTAAGGGCTTTTGAGGTCATTGTTCTGCAGAGTTCGCAGTCCGAATAGTTGTGTTCCGGGCCAAGGCACCGGAAGCAGCAGTCATGCAGACTGGTGAGAGTTCATCTTGCTGCACCAAACGTACTTCTTGAAGCCGCTGGAGACCATCGGAAAAAAGGAATCTGAGGCCGCCTTTGACTGAAAAAAGGTGCAAGTGATGGTCAAGAGATACCTCAAGGCAAAAAAGAAAAACCAGGGAATGAACCTGAGGAACAAAACTGAGGCGAGCTGGCTCGAGGGCGGGAAAGGAAATGGTACACAAACTGAACAGGAATGTATCAAAAAAACACAACACACTATCCAGGGGAAAAACTCGACAGACATCTGGAGGGCTCCGTGAAAAAAAGGAGGCAAGAGGGCACCCTTGGGCGGGAAGGGAACCACGCATGCATGTGCATCTCCCAATGGCTTTCTTTGAAAGCTGGGGAGATGCTTCTGTGGGGGGGGATAGGCTCCATTGGCACCGATGTGAGGACCGACTTCCTGCTTGTTCCTGGAGAAAGCATAGTTATTCACCTGTAACAGGTGTTCTCCGGGGACAGCAGGAATCAGTCCTCACATATGAGTGATGTTGGCACATGCGTGGTCCACTTCCCACCCAAGGGTGCCATCTTGCCTCAGTCCAATGACATAGCTAAGACGGCAAAAAATAAAAGATGGTAAAGAAGCAAATCCAAGGGGAGGAGGGAGGGTTGTGAGGATTGATTCCTGTTACAGGTGAATAACTACGCTTTCTCAGGGAACAAGCAGGAAGTCAATCCTCACACATGGGACTTACCAGCTACAGACTACCAAGAACCTGTAAAAATGCCACGGCAATGTGAGAGACTTTCGCAAAACCCAGGTGTCCGGCAGAGAGCCAGCACACCGGAAGTCTAAACACAGAAGGGTCCGAGAGCAGGAGTTGCCTACACCCCGAAAAGATTATGGAGTATTGCCTGGCCGAAGATGCTGTCCTGTTGGGACTCCCTCTCCAGGCAGTAGTGAGCTGTGAAGGTATGGGCCGAAGACCAGATGGAGGCCCGGAAGATTTCCATTATGGGAACGGAACACAGACTGGCCACGGAAGTAGCCATGGCCCTGGTGCAGTGTGTAGTGATCCTCTGTCCAGCGAGATCCTCGCTTGCTCATAGGCAAGGGTAATGCAGTCTGCCACCTAAGTGGACAGAGTTTGCTTAGTCACTGGGAGCCCTAGACAGCTGGGGTCATAGGATACAAAAAGCTGTTGAGCTTTGCAGTGGCCCCGAGTCCATTGCAGGTAGAAGGACAGGGCTCTCTTGCAATCCAGAGCATGCCCTATTGGCGTGAGGCCTAGGAAAGAAGGTGGGGAGCACCACCTTCTGACTGAGGTAGAATGGGCCATACATCAAAGATTCTGACAACTATGTATTCCTGTTAATTTAATTTTTTGTCGGAGCTAGTCGTCAAAGTGAATAGAACTCATCCATACACCACTGCGACTTCTCCCTTTTATTTTTTAGACATTCAAAGTAAAACTTCACACTTAGGTAGAATGGAGACATCACCTTTGGCAGAAACTTGGGGTGTATGCGGAGCACCACCCTGTTCTTGTAGAACCTCGTGTAAGGAGGCTCTGCCATCAGAGCCTGGAACTCGCTGACTCTGCAAGATGATGTGAGTGCTACCAGGAAGGCGACCGCAGGTGGCAGGTGGTCAGAGGCTCAAACGGAGGCTTAGTGAACTGTGACAGCACCACATTAAGGTCCCACTCCGCTGCTGGAGGGCAGACGGGGGGGCGGTTTGGATAATATGAGGCCCCGTAGAAAGAGAGACACAAGGGGCTGAGCCGAGGGATTCCCCCTCAACGGAGTCATGATGTTCTACTATGGCGCTCAGGTGTACTCTGAGTTGGATTTCAGTCCTGCCTGTGATAGGTGGAGCAGATATTCGAGTACCACATGCATTGAATAGAACGGGTTCATCCGCTTGTCTGTGCACCACACTGAGAAACAGCGCCTCTTGAATGTATATGCCCTTCTCGTGGAGGCCTTACGAGAGGCCAGGAGAATCTCTTCCATGTCTCGTGGGAGATTGAAGGGGGCTAACGCTACCCTTTCAGCAGCCAAGCTGTGAGCGAGAAGGACCCCAGGTTGGGGTGTAGGAGGGAGCCCTGCTTCTGCAAGAGTAGCCCTGGGGCTTGGCCCAGGTGAATCAGCGGTACCACTTATAGAGAGAGGAGCAGTGGGGACCAGGACTGTCTGGGCCACCGAGGGGCTATCAGCACTAGCGACGCTCTGTCGCACTGAGTCTTGAACATGGTCTTGGCTATCAGTGGCATTGGAGGGAAAGTGTACAGGAGGCCTTCCATCCTCGGGATAGGAATGCATCTGCCACTACCCGAGACGGGTGCAGTCAGCAGGAGCAGAAACAGGGCAACTGCGCATTGTCCGGGCTGGCAAACAGGTCCATCACAGAGATGCCCCAGAACTGGAACAGCTGCGAGGCTACTGCTGGGTCCAGGTGCCACTCGTGCGGCTGGAGTCTGCTCAGTTTGTCTGCCAAGACATTGTCCTGGCCCAAGAGGCAGACCTCCCTGCATATAGCATAGGAGCAGAGCGCTACCACTTCCTGGCAGAGGGGGTACGACCCTGTCTCCGCCTGTTTGTTCACATAGAACATCGCAACCCGATTGTCAGTCTAGATCAGCACTGCATGGTGCAGTAGGTGGTGGCGTAAGACTCTGGAATATCACACTGAGTTCCAGCAGGTTGATCTACATCTCGGATTCCCTCTGGGACCAGCAGCCTTGTGTCTGGAGGCTCTCGCAATGTGCTTCTCAGCCCATTAGAGAGGCATCCATGGTGAGGACCTTCTGAGAGGTGGGTGCCCAGAAGGGCATCCCAGCCTGAAGGTGACATGGGTTCTGCCACCATCCAGGGGAGCCTGCAAACTGGTGGGTCACCTGCACTCTGTCCTTGAGCCTGCCTATGACTTGGTCCACTAAGAGCAGAGGCACCACTGGACTGCTCATTTGCAGGTGGGCATTTGGGGTGATGTGGACCATGGAGGCCATGTGACCCAGCTGGAGGAAAAACAGGTGGGTAGTGTCCGGCGCTGTTGCACCTCTGCAGCTAATTCCCTGAGGCATTCTGACCTCTCCTGAGGGAGGAAGACATTTTGCCTGGAGGGTGTCTAGTTGCGCCCCTATGAATTCTAGGCACTGAGCAGGAGTGAGATGGGCCTTGGAGTAGTTTATGACAAACCCCAGATGCTACAGGGTGTTTATGGTGCATCTGGTGGTGCATTGTGCCTCTGTAGCTGTGTCCCCCTTTATGAGCCAGTCATCCAAATACAGAAAGACAAAGGCTCCTTGAAGCCTGAAGTGAGATGCGACCACCGCAAGGCACTTTGTGAAGACCCTTGGTGACGAGGCCAGACCCTCGTCACCAAGGGTCACTCTGTATTGGTAGTGCTGTCCCCCCACCAAGAACCAAAAGTATTTTCTGTGGCTGGGATGAATTAGGATGTGAGTGTAGGCATCCTTTAGGTCTAAGGAGCAAAGCCAATCTCCCTGCTGGAGGAATGGCAGCAGTGTTCCATGGGAAAGCATTTTGAACTTCTCCCTGACCAGAAACTTGTTGAGCTCTCGCAGGTCCAGGATGGGCCTGAGGCCCCCAGTCCTCCTGGGGATGAGGAAATACCTGCGTAGAAGCCGGTGCCCCAGAGAGGTTTTGGCACTGGCTCCACTGCTTTGTCCTGGAGTAGTCCTGCTAGCTCGGTGAGGAGCAGGGTTTGGTGGAGGAGAAGCCTGGTGGGCTCTCCCGGTAAGTACAAGGGTGGTGCCCGATATAGGTGGAGGAGGTAGCCCTCCTTGACCACTTGCAGCACCCAGGTATCGGTGGTGATGGCTGTCCACCTGTGGGCAAACAGGGCTAGACACCCCCTCTGTGGGCAGCAGAGGAACACCTGGGGTGTGGAGGTCATGCTCAAGCAGTCAAAAGCTTCCCCCAGAGTGGGCCTGAGCCAGTACCTGGGGCTTCGGGGCTTTTTGTTTTCTGGGACCATGTCCCTGGCCCTGCTGAGGGGCCAAGAAGGCCTGGAAGTGCAGAGTACTGTTAAAGCCCCCTTTCTTCCTCAGGAAGGGGGGCTTTTTCTTCGGGGTTTTCTTTCGGGGTTGCACAGAGGTCTTCTTTGAGAGCCTGGTTCTCGTCACATACTTGGTCTCTATCTCCAACCACTCCTTTATACGCCATGGGCTTTTCGAATAGGTTTTCATCTATGCAGGGGACATCAATCAGTTTGTCCTGTACCCATTGTTCCAGGTCAGATGACTGCAACCATGCTCAGCATCATGCCCTGATACCAGCAGCAGCCACGCTGGCCAATGACTCGAAGCCAGGCTGCTCGGGACAGAAACTTCTAGCATTCTTTTACTGCCGAGGTTAGGGTTTTGAACCTCTGTAGGAATTCTCCATCGAGGCCTGCCAAGAATCCCCCAAGATCCTTCGACAGTTCCTTCAGGTACATGCCAATGTAGAGCTGGTAGGACTGAATTTGGCACATTAGTATTGAGCCCTGAAAGGCTTTCCGGCTGAGGGCATCGAGGGTTTGGACCTTCCTGCCGGGTGGTACCAATGAATGGGGTTTTTTGCTCTTAAGCCGATGCATGGCTGACTCCATGACCATGGAGTTTTGGGGAAGCTGGGTCTTTTGGAATCCAGGGCTTTGGCGTACCTGGTACATGGCGTTGAGGCATCTGCTAACGATTGGTACCCAATGTCAGTGCTTCCCACATTCAGAGGAGGCAGTCGAGGATCAGGGGCACTGGGACTGTAAGGGTTTCCTTCAGGGGTGCCTTGAATTGAGATGCTCCAATACCTCAGTTTGCGGGTCCTTCTTGGCTTCGATCTTGATAGTGAAAGGCTTGGCCATATCCCTCATGAAATCGAGGAACACAACATCCTTGGGTGGGGAATGGCAACGGGTCCGAGGGCACGTCACGGTGTTGCCTTGTGTCTAGGGACTCTTCATCCTCGGTCTCCCATTCGGACTCGAAGTCCAAATACGAGTCTGACACTGTACGATTACACTGGTTGAGGACAGCTCTTTGCAATGTATGACCTCCGGACGATCATTGGTCTGAGCTGCGGGTGTTCGCCAGGGAGGACCAGTGCCCTGAGGAACAGGACCAGGAGTTCAACCAAGGCCAGGGGCTCTCTCGAGCCAGTGGCCCTCGACGACCGGCTTGATGTCCGGGGAAGCCCTCTATGTTGAGGATCCCATCGTAAGGGGCAGATGAAACAGACGAGCTGGACATAAACGCCCGCTGCATGGCCACTAGGGCATATATACTGTTCTCTAGGGCTGCCATTCTGGTCTCCATGCCAGTTGACTCCACAGCCTTTGATGTGGGCACTAAAGACTTTGGGCCCGGCATTGGTACTGTCGAGGGAGAGTTTTTGATGAGGATGGCCTCGGAGGTCCGAGGCCAGTCGGCAGGAGCAGATGACTCCTTGCAGGGAAGCTCGTGCCCCGACTCCTCAGACTCACGCCTGGGACTGTGGGGCTGGGGTGGGATTTCACCTTCTTCCCAGATCCGTCCTCTGAGACAGAGGTGAGGATTTTTTTCTTCTTATGCTCCACCTCCGGGAAACTTCCGCTCAGAGGAACTGCGGCCACAGGACAGCGAAGACTCTGGCTTTATGGGGCACTGAGGTATTGGAGGGGGCCCTAGAGCATAGTGTTGGCAGAGACTCTGAGGCGGAGTTTGACTTCTGAAAGAATTTTTTCTGCTGCTGATGGCAGCTCTTTAAGGCCTTTGGTGTCATGGTTCTACAGAGCTCACAGTCGGAGTCATTGAGTGTCTTCTTACAGCCATGGATCAAGCACTACAGATCCATTCAAATGGACAGCTCAGCTCAGTCACATCTCAGACTGCAGTGTGCCCAATCTCTTTGCCTGGTCAGCACTCCAATGACAATGACCATGACCAACATGGACCCCAGATCCCTTTGCGCTGTGGCAGGTTGTTTTTTTTTTTTTGCAACTGTGACAATACGGAGAGTTCTAATTTCAGGTCTCTTCCCTAATTAAGGGAGTGCCTAGAGTATAGGCAGTGCAAGCAAGAAAACTCCAATAGCTATCTTGTACATTAGCCTTGATAGTCTCCTTTGCCATTCCGTCCGCCCTCCCAAGGTTTGAGGGGTGGAGGACCAGGGGTCCCACAGCCACAACCAGCAGATTCTAGGCCTCTGTATCCCCTCCTAGAGAAAGAGTTGGAGAACAGAGAGGGGCTGAGGCAGTTCTTTAAAAAATTTCCCCTCAGGCTTCACCATCAGAGTAGGGGGAGGAGGACAGAGGGTACTGCTGCCCCCCCCTATCTTTTTTTTTCCATCGAGGGGCAGCTCTCCCCAAACTTCCATTCCAGCACCTTCCTAAGCATAGGGGATGAAGACAGAGGAAAATGTATCCTTCAAGTGACACTTGATGGGAAGTGGGGATGATGGAAGGGAGAAAGAGTAGTTACTCACCTGTAACAGGTGTTCTCCAGGAGCAGCAGGAATCAGTCCTCACATATGGGTGAAGTTGGCGCCGACAGAGCCCCCATGCGGAGCATTTCCCCAGCTTTCACAGAAAGCCTTTGGGACTGCAGCACGCATGCGCGGTCCCCTTTCCGCCCAAGGGTGCCATCTTGCTCAGTCTGATGACATAGCTAAAAGACAGCAAAAAAACAAAATAAATCATATGACTGCAACTCCAAGGGGAGGAGGGAGGGTTGTGAGGACTGATTCCTGCTGCTCCTGGAGAACACCTGTTATAGGTGAGTAACTACTCTTTCTCCAGGACCAAGCAGGAAGTCAGTCCTCACATATGGGACTCCCCAACTTAAGGCTACCAGGGACCCAAAGATGAAAAAAATACGCTCCCTCTAGAGCCTCAGCATGTACGAAAATAACACCCCCGAACGGTAGCCCAACACCAGGGCCGGAGGGTAGAAGTTGCCTATACCTCAAAGAGATTACGGAGTACTGCCTGTCCGAAAGCAGTGTCCCTTCGGGACTCTCTCTCGAAGCAGTAGTGAGCCGCAAAAGTCTGGCTTGAAGACCAAGTAGCGGCCCTGCAGATGTCTACCAACGGAACAGAGCGGAGATGAGCCACTGACGCAGCCTTCACCCTGACCCGGTGAGCTGTGACTCGACCCTGGAACGAGAGGCCGGCTGCCCTGTACGCCCAGGCGATACAGTCTGCTAGCCAAATGGACAGGGTACGCTTGGAGACAGGTAACCCCAACTTATTAGGGTCAAAAGAGACGAAGAGCTGAACAGCCCTTCGGTGTCCCTGCGTACGGTCAAGGTAGAACGCCCTCCTACATTCCAGGGTATGCAAGACCATCTCAGCCCGGCTGGCATGCGGCCTGGGAAAGAAAGTCGGAAGAACCACCTCCTGATTGAGGTGGAAGGAGAAGACAACCTTTGAAAGGAACTTAGGGTGAGTCCACAAGACTACCCTGTTCCTATAGAACCTAGTGTATGATGCCTCAGACACCAGGGCCTGAAGCTTGCTCACTCGCCTTGCTGAGGTAAGAGCTACCAAAAACAACGCTTTCCAGGAGAGAAAGCGCAAAGGACAAGTAGCCATAGGCTCAAATGGTGGGCAAGTAAGTTGTTGCAAGACCACATTCAAATCCCAATCAGGGGCAGGTGGACGAACTGGAGGCTTAAGCAAAAGTAGGCCTCTGAGGAAACGAGCCACCAAAGGATGGCTTGAGAGAGATTGACCCTCCACCGGTGAATGGTGCGCTGAGAGAGTACTGAGATGGACCCTAACAGAGTTGGATTTTAGGCCTAGGTTGGACAGGTGAAGCAAATATTGCAGCACCACTGGAACCAGGCATGAGAAATGATCCTCCTTGTGTTGAGCACACCAGGTGGAGAACCTACGCCACTTGAGAGCATAAGACTTCCGGGTGGACTGCCTCCTAGAGGCCAAGACCACGTCCTCCACTTCCCTAGGCAGCAGTAAGGGTGCTAGAACTACCTTTTCAGCAGCCAGGCCATCAGATTGAAGGACTGGAGGTTGGGGTGTAAGAGAGATCCCTGCTCCTGAGACAGGAGATCGGGTTGCATCCCCAGAGGAAGAGGAGTGTCCACCGCTAGTTGTAACAGAAGTGGGAACCACGGTTGCCTTGGCCATCTGGGGGCCACCAGGATCACTGAGGCCTTGTCCCGGATCACTTTGAACAGTGTCTGGGACACTAGAGGTGTGGGAGGAAACGCATATAGGAGGCCTGTAGACCATGGAATGAGAAAGGCATCCGCTGCTACTCTGAGAGGATGCGGTTGCCTGGAGCAGAAACTGGGCAGTTGATGGTTCAGTGGACTGGCAAAGAGATCTAAGGTGGGAAGACCACATCTTAGGAAGATCTTTTGAACCACTAGAGGATTCAATTGCCATTCGTGTGGCTGCAGAATCCTGCTCAATCTGTCTGCCAGGTAATTCTCTTGTCCAGGGAGATAGACTGCCTTGAGAAGTATGTCATGATTGACTGCCCAGGAGCACAGGTCCTGCACCTCCTGACAGAGAGGTCGGGAGCCCGTGCCCCCCTGCTTGTTCACATAGAACATGGCAACTTGATTGTCCGTCTGCACTAAGACGGACTGGCAAGAGAGGACATGAGAGAAAGTCCGGAGGGCTAGGCGGATTTCCCTGAGCTCTAGGAAATTGATCTGCTGTGCAGACTCCCAAGAGGACCAGAGGCCCTGGGTGCATGCTCCTTGGCAATGTGCACCCCAACCTTGGAGAGAAGCATCAGTTGTCAGCACTTGAGAATGTTGAGGTGCTTGAAAAGGCACCCCTTTTAGCAGATACGGAAGATGAAGCCACCACTGTAGAGAAGAAGAAAGTAGCTTGGACACCCTCACTTTGTCCGTCAGGTTTCCCATGGCCTGCAGCCACTGAGTTCTGAGGCCCCACTGAGCTGGCCTCATGTGTAGACGGGCATTTGGAGTTACATGGACTGTGGATGCCATGTGGCCTAAGAGCCTCAGGAATTGTCTGGCGGAGACCAGAGAATTGCTGTAGAATCGGCTGGCCAACTCCATCAGTCTGTGGGCCCTGTCCACTGGCAAAAAAGCCTTTGCTTGAAGGGTGTCCAGTCTTGCTCCTATGAACTCCATGTTCTGTGAGGGGTGCAAAGCGAACTTTGCGAAGTTTATGACAAACCCCAGATGCTGGAGAAGAGAGACAGTGCGGAGGGTGGCTTGATTGGTCTCCTGTGGAGACTGACCCCTGATGAGCCAGTCGTCCAGGTATGGAAAGACAAAGAGTCCTTGAACTCTGAGATAGGCCGCCACCACCACCAGGCATTTGGTGAAAACCCTGGAGGAGGAGGTTAGGCCAAAGGGAGTACCCTGTACTGGTAATGGTTTCCTCCCCCTACAAATTGGAGATATTGTCTATGGTCTGA
Organism: Ichthyophis bannanicus; assembly: GCA_033557465.1. Taxonomy (NCBI): domain Eukaryota; kingdom Metazoa; phylum Chordata; class Amphibia; order Gymnophiona; family Ichthyophiidae; genus Ichthyophis; species Ichthyophis bannanicus. Next base: position 555,687,974 of record CM066034.1, on the reverse strand, counting down.
ATGAATAAGGATGTGAGTATAAGCATCCTTCAGGTCTAAGGAGCATAGCCAATCTCCCTGCTGGAGGTAGGGCAGCAGGATTCCAAGGGTAAGCATCTTGAACTTTTCCCTCTCCAGGAACTTGTTGAGATTCCGCAAGTCTAGGATGGGCTTGAGGCCTCCTGTTCTTTTTGGTACTAGAAAGTACCTGGAATAGAAGCCTTGACCTCTCAGGTGGTGAGGCACCGGTTCCACCGCTTGTTCCTTCAGAAGACTTGCTAACTCCTGCAGGAGTAAGTCCCTGTGCAGAGGGAGTCTTGGAGGCTCCCCTGGAAAGTAGGAGGGAGGTACCTGGTGGAAGTGGAGGAGATAGCCCCTCTGGACTATGCTTAGCACCCAGGTATCCCTTGTTACGGCTGACCACCTGTGGGCATACAGGGTCAGCCGGCCTCCTGTGCTGGGAGGAGCCAGCTGAGGAGGAGAGGCTATGCCACTGGAGTCAAAACCACGCTCCCTGCTGTGCTGGAGCCGGAGCTGGTGGCTTGGGGGGTTTTTTTGCCTACGGGGCCCATGTCCCTGCCCCTTGGCCTGCTGAGCCTGCTGGGCAGCTGTGGAGGCCTGAAAATGAGGTTATGATTTGTAGGCAGTTGACTTCCTCGGGTAAAAGGTCTTTTTTCCCAAGCCCTTCTTCTGAGAAGGGGCAGAGGTTTTCCTGGACAGCCTGGTCCGGGTGAGAGTCTTGGACTCAAGTTCCGCAGCCTTTTCAGCCATGGGCTTGCCAAAGAGGTTTTCACCTCAGCAGGGGACATCGACCAACTAATCCTGCACCCATGGCTCGAGGTCCGATGACTGTAGCCAAGCCTGACGGCGTGCACCGATGCCAGCCGCGGCTACACGGGCCGAAGCCTCGAAGCCATCATAGGCTGCTCGAGAGATAAGCTTAGAGCACTCTCGGATCCCCGATGACAAGGCCTTGAACCTCTGCAAAGGTTCCTCGGAGAGACCAGCAGAGAACCCGGCAATCTCCTTTGCCAGGTCTCGAAGGTACATACCCATGTACAGCTGGAAGGTCTGGACACGGCAAGCAAGCATAGAGCCCTGGAAGCACTTTCTACCAAGGGCATCCAGGTTCCGGGCCTCCCGGCCGGGCACCGAGGAGTGCATCATCTGACTCTTCAGACGATGCATGGCCAATTCCACAACCATGGACTGGTGCGGTAGCTGTGTCTTTTGGAACCTGGTGCTCTTGCGGACTCGATAGATGGAATAGACCCGCTTGCTCAGAACCGGCGTCGAGGCCGGTGCCTCCCACATGAGGAAGAGCAACCGTTCCAGCATCAGAGGAACCGGTACAGTAAAGGCCTCCTTGGGAGTTGAGTCATACTGCAGGGCCTCGAGCTCCTCGGCTCGAGGCTCCTCCTCGGGATCCGCGGGGAAGGCCAAGGCCTTGGCCATGTCCCGCATGAAATCCGAGAACCGGGTGTCCTCCGGGGGGGGATCGTCTCTGAGGTTTGGACTCAGGTGAGTCCGAAGGGACACACAGGGTCCGAAAGGTGTCCAGGGACTCCTCATCCTCCGTTTCCCAGCCCAACTCCTCGGAGGAGGAATCGAGCGGCTCCAGTCGGGCAGGCACCGATGCCATTTGCTCTGACGCCGAGGGTACCAGCGTCGACGACCTTGGTCCCTAACGGGAGGCCGAGAGAGACCTTGGCCGAGGATCGACTCGAGAGCGCATGGACTCGAGGATCAGCTCGGCCTCCGGGGTCGACTTGGACGTCGATGTCCCGGTGGTTGGGGCAGATGCACCAGTGAGACCGGCGATCAGTGCCCACTGCTGTTCCATGAAGGCAGCCAAGCTGCTCTCCAAGGCCGTCAACCTGAGTCCAAGCTCAGGAGACTCAGCAGCCCCCGACTCGGGCCCCGACAGCGTCGGGGCCGATGTCAGCTCCCCTGGAGGAGAGTCCACGAGGACTACAGCACTCACGTGACTCGGGGACTCCGGCTCCACACGAGGTTGTTTTGCAGGCCTCTCCGACTCCGAAGCCCCGGGACAGCGGTCGGGGCTATGCGACCTGGCCCTCGAGGAGCCAAGTGTGTCCACCGACGCCGCCCTCGCAGGTTTCTTCTTCCTGCGATGCTCCCGCGAGGGAGACCCCCTCTCAGAGGATCCCCGGCGATGCTCGGGATTGGAATCCCGAGACGTCGAGGCCTCTGACGAAGTCCGGGCCTGGCCGGATGCAGAGTCCGAGAAGATTCTTTCCTTCTGGTGCTGCTGACTCCTCAACGCCTTCGAGGACATTTTCGCACACGGACCACAGATCATTGGGTCATGATCGGGTCCAAGGCAGCGGAGGCAGCAGTCATGTGTGTCGGTGAGAGACATAAGTTTCTTACACCGATCACACTTTTTAAACCCGCTGGCAGCCATCGGGGGAAAAAGGGCCCCTGCGAGGTCAAAAGACAGGGCTGCCAGTGGAAAATACAAAAATGGCGCGAACGCTAGTCACGAAGGACAAAAACTGAAAAAAGAAGTCCGGGCTCAATACCGGTTTACCGGCCCGAGGCGGGAAGGGGAAACCAGCGTCGAACCGAGAAAAACACAAAAAAAACCCTTTTTTTCCACAGGTGAACACGAACCACGTCAGTCGGGCTCCACGGAAAAAATAAGACTGAGCAAGATGGCACTCTTGGGCGGGAAGGGGACCGCGCATGTGTGCTGCAGTCCCAAAGGCTTTCTGTGAAAGCTGGGGAAATGCTCCGCATGTGGCTCCATCGGCGCTGACGTCACCCATATGTGAGGACTGACTTCCTGCTTGGTCCTGGAGAAGTTACACCCCAGGGTAACACATACTGGCTCTTGCCAACTCTAACCCACCTGAGACCTCCCGGCTGAAAACTCTGCTTGCGCTGAGGCCCAACATTTCTAGATACAGACTGCACAGGCCTACCCGCCTACCAACAGCTGGAGACAGAGAAATACTGTGGAGAGAATGGTTGCATAGGACCCTTATATAGCGACATCATCAGTGGTTATCAGTCTCCATCTGCTGGTAGGAAAGCATAAACTCATGTATCTGGACTAGACTGGACTAGAGGGACTATGAGAAACAGTTGTTTATCCATCAAAAAGTACAAAGACTAGGGGACATGCAATGAAGCTGCAAAGTAATACTAATTGGAGAAAATATTTTTTTCACTCAATGTGTAATTAAACTCTGGAATTATTTTGCCAGAGGATATAATAGAAGCCGTTAGTATAACTGGGTTTAAAAAAAATGGACAAGTTCCTGAAGGAAAAGGCCATAAACCATAATAAAAGTGGACTGGGGAAATCCTCTGCTTATCTCTGTGATAAGCAGCATAGAATCTGTCTTTGGAAGTCTGCCAGGTATTTGTGATCTGGATTAGCCACTGTTGGAAAACAGGATACTGGGCTTAATGGACCTTGGTGTGACCCAGAATGGCAAATCTTATGTTCTCCTATCATGGGCCATATCTGACCTGCTTAGGAAAAAACAACCAAAAAAAAGGGTGACAGCAAAACCCTAATCTATCGCAGATGGGAATGCTCTTTGCTGTATAAGGATGGGTGACATATTTGCATATTCATTTGCATTCATTATGGTTATCTTCAAACAGGCTAGGGATGAGCTGACGCCCCAAAGATACTCAAAAAGGGAGCAGGGGTTCTCATTTAGTGGTTTTGCCAAAAAAAGGAAAGGGGCATATTCCCAGGCTATATAATTAAAATGCAGCAAAAACTGTAGCTGCTTAATTGCTTAGCCTGGCACACTAACATCAAAAAATAAATAGCGACACCTATAAATATATATTCTTCAAAAAAAAACAAAGGAGATGTAAGGTGCTCACACGCTAAGGAACAAAAAGAAAAAGAGAACCACAGCACAGTTTCCAACACTAAAATAAATTATAACTAATTTTATTTTGGTGTTAGAAACTGTGCTATGTTTTTCTCTTTCTTTTTGAGCCTCTATTTTTGTGTCCAGCTAACCCCTCCTCCAAAAATAAGTGCAGAGCAAAACTAGGACATTTCACCATAGAACCAATCATGCAAGAAAGCACAGTTATTTACCTGTAACAGGTGATCTCTGGGAACAGCAGGAATAAGTCTTCACATATGGGTATCGTCGGTACCGATGGAGCCTGCGCGGGAACGCTCCCCAGCGTCCAATAAGAAAGCTTTTGGGAGCATCCCACAGCGCCTGCGTGCTGCCTTCCCGCCTTTCCCAACCGCCTCTCTCCAGTTCGAGTTTTAAAGCTGAGACAAAGAGAGAGAGAGGGAAGGAAAGATAGACAGAGAGATACAACTCCTAGGGGAGGTGGGTGGGTTGTGAAGACTTATTCCTGCTGCTCCCAGAGATCACCTGTTACAGGTAAGCAACTGTGCTATCTCCAGGAACAAGCAGGAATGAGTCTTCACATATGGGGACTCCCTAGCTGCAGATGCCAGGGAGAGACCCCAGAGTTGTGTGTCCTTAAAAAGGGCTCCACCTCCCCCCATGGATCTCTGGCATCCAACCAGGGTAGGTGGGTAGGAGTTGATTAGGAATGGAACAGATGTTTGAGAACAGCCTGATCAAACGAGGCATCCCGGCGGGAGTCCTTGTCCAAACAGTAATGGGCTGTGAAGGTATGAACCGAGGCCCAGGTGGCCGCTCGACAGATTTGGTCGATGGACACAGAGTTTAGATGAGCCATTGAGACTGCCATGGCCCTCACATTGTGAGCTGTGACATGGCCTTCCAGAGAAAGGTTCCTACTCTGGTAGGCGAAAGAAATACACTGAGCAATCCAGTTGGACAGTGTTCTCTTAGAAACTGGAAGTCCTAAATGGGAAGGATCAAAAGCAACAAAGAGTTGAGAAGACCTTCTATGTTGCTGTGTTCTTTGTAAGTAAAAGGCGAGAGCTCTTTTACAATCCAGAGTATGAAGATTCCTCTCTGCACTTGATGCATGAGGTCCTGGAAAAAAGACAGGTAAGTATACCTCTTGGTTCAGATGAAAAGGCGAGACCACTTTGGGCATAAAGTGTGGATTGGTCCTGAGGACTACCTTATCATGATGGAACCTTGTATAAGGAGGATTAGCCACCAAGGCTTGCAACTCACTGATGCGACGTGCTGAGGTGACTGCAATGAGAAAGATAACCTTCCAAGAAAGATATTTCAAGGAGGTGGTGGCTAAAAGTTCAAAGGATGGCTTCATAAGCTGGCCAAGAACCAGATTTAAGTCCCATGCCACTGGAGGTGGTCTAATGGGAGGTTTAAGTAAAAGAAGGCCTCTCATGAATCTTGCTATAAGAGGATGAGAGGAAACAGGCTGTCCATTGAGAGGCTTAAGGGACGCTGCAATAGCACTCAAATGGACTCTTACCGAATTCGTTTTGAGGCCTGCATGGGAAAGATGCAGAAGATACTCTAGTAAAGAATTCAAAGGTATTGCAAGAGGGTTAAGACCCTTCTCTGAACACCAAATGGTAAATCTTTTCCATTTGAAAGCATAGGAACGTCTAGTGGAAGGCTTTCTAGAAGCATGAATTAATATCTCTGACTTGCTGAGAGAGATGGTAAACTTGAAGGTCTAGGCCTTCAGCAACCAGGCCCTGAGATGGAGAGACTGGGGGTTTGGTGCCACAACGTTCCGTCTTCCTGGGAGAGAAGATCTGGAGCAGAGCCCAACTCCAGGGACGGAGCTTGAGAGAGATGCAGAAATAGAGGGTACCACACTTGGCGTGGCCAATGTGGTGCTATGAGGATCATAGAACCTCGGTCTCTCTGAAGCTTTAACAGTGTTTTGGGAATTAGGGGAATGGGTGGAAAGGCATAAAGGAAGTCTTGACCCCAGTGAAGGAGGAAGGCATCCTTGGCCTGAACTCCCTGACACGGAATCCTGGAACAGAACCGGGGAAGTTTGGCATTCCACGGACTTGCAAATAGGTCTATGTCCGGGGTTCCCCAAATTCGAAAAATCCTGGCTACCTGGTCCCTGTGGAGGGACTATTCGTGTGGAAGCAGAACTCAACTGAGTCTGTCTGCCCAATAGTTTTGAACGCCTGGAAGATATACTGCCATAAGATGAATCTGATGCTCTCTGGCGAAGGCCCACAGTCGCAAAGCTTCGTTGCAAAGCGACAGAGAGCCAGTCCCTCCCTGCTTGTTTACATAGAACATGTCTACTTGATTGTCCGTGTGGATGAGGACTGTCCTGTAGCTGAGCAGGGAGTGGAACACTCAGAGCTAAGAAAATTGCTCTGAGTTCCAAGAGATTTATGTGCAGTGAAGTCTCCTGTGGAGACCAGATGCCCTGGGTGGAGAGATCTTGCAGATGAGCTGCCCAACCCATTGGAGATGCATCTGTTGTAAGGGTTGCTTGGGGAAGTGACTGTTGAAAAGGGGACCCCAGCAACAGGTTTTGAGAGGACGTCCACCACTGGAGAGACCAAAAAAGGCGACTGGAGTTTGCTATTTTGTCTGACAGGCAACCTGATGCCTGAGTCCATTGGGTGGAGCTGCCCTCATGTGAAGGCGAGCATATGGAACCACATGCACAGTGGATGCCATGTGGCCTAAGAGTTGTAACATTTCTCGAGCAGTTAAAAGGGGCTTTAACTGTATTTGGGAGGCTAACTGCACCAAGCGTAGGCAACGGGCCTGAGGAAGATAGGCCCTTGCAGTTGTGGTATCCAACCAAGCCCCTATAAACTCGAGGGACTGAGTAGGGGTGAGACTGGATTTTGGGATGTTTATTACTAGTCCCAAATACTGAAGGACACGCATTGTGCAGGTTAGACAAGTCTTGGCCTCTGCTTGAGATGGAGCTCGAATGAGTCAGTCGTCCAGATATGGGAAGACGAATATTCTTAGAGTGCGTAGAAATGCAGCTACTACTGCCATGCATTTCGTGAACACCCTTGGTGCAGAGGGCAGACCAAAAGGAAGCACCCTGTATTGGTAGTGCTTTCCTTGAAAAAGGAACCGAAGGAACCTTCTGTGTGTTGGATGGATGAGGGCATGGGTGTACACATCCTTGAGATCTAGAGAACAAAGCCAGTCCTGACTCTGAAGGTATGGAAGCAGAGCACCGAGAGAAATCATCTTGAATTTCTCCTTGAATAGAAATTTGTTCAATTCTCTGAGATCTGAGATGGGTCTGTAGCCCCCTGTTTTCTTTGGAATAAGAAAATAAGGGGAGTAGAACCCTGTGCCTTGTTGAAGAAGAGGTACTTCTTCTATTGCCCCTTGGGCAAGAAGGATGGCAATCTCCTGACCTAGAAGGTTGAGGAGAGATGATGGAGAATTGAACTGTTTCACCATGGTGTGAGGGGGAAGGCTTAAGAAATGAAGCTTGTACCCTTCCCTTATGATGGAGAGTGTCCATTGCTCTGCTGTGATTTGCTCCCATCTGGGAGCAAAGTAAGTCAACCTTCCTGGGATGGTAAGGGGCTCTGGTCCTTCCAGAAATAGAAAGGCTAAGTTCTCTAGTTGCAAGTCAAAGGCCCTGAGGAGGCTGAGGCTGCTGGGCCGTGGAAGGTCTAGCTGCCTTTGACTTGGCCTGTTTAGGTGGTTGCTGATGCTTTGCAGCAAAACGACCTGCAGAAGATGCCTGCTGACCATAAGCAGGATAGTATCTTCCCTTTTTGGAAAAAGATGTCTTTTTAAACAATCTTTTCTTAACAGGAGCAGAGGTAAACTTTGAAAGTCGATCCAAAGCAGAGTTTTCAGCATCCATCTGAGTGGCCTTTGCTTGCCAATCCTTACCAAAAAGGTTTTCACCTGTACAAGGGAGATTTCCCAATTGATCTTGGACCCAGAGTTCCAAATCAGAAGCTTGTAGCCAAGCAATTCTGCGTGCCCCTATAGCAATAGCCGAAGCTCTGCTTACACACTCAAAAGAGTCAAAGGCTGCACGGTTGGAAAATTTGGAGACATCTTGGGCATGTTTGAGCCAAGTGAGAAACTCCTGTCTTTTATCCTCTGAAATGAAAGGGGTTAAAGTCTGCAGATGATCTGTGACTTCTTTTATAAACATTCCTATACAGAGACTATAGGAATTGATCCTAGCAGCTAGCATAGCAGCTTGGAAAACCCTTCGGCCAAAAGCATCCAGGGTCCTGCATTCATGCCCTGGAGGATTAGATGAGTGTCTTTTTGCACTCTTTATCTTCTTCATGGCAGACTCTACCACAATAGAGTGGTGAGGAAGCTGAGTCTTGTGGAAGCCAGGACAAGGAGGGACACGATACATGGTGTCTAACCTGCGAGAATGAGGAGAGGTGGTGAGAGGTGTCTCCCACATCCTCAACATGAGATCATACAGAATCTCATGAACAGGTAAAGTAGCTGCCTCCTTAGGAGCTTTAGGATATTGTAAAATATCCAACTCCTTGGCTCTGGGTTCTGACTCAGGGGCCACTGTGATAGAGAGGCCCCTAGCCACTTCCCTAACAAAGTCTTGAAAAGACAAGTCTTCTGGAGGAGACATTCTTCGTTTAGGTGAAGAAGACTCCTGAGGAAGAAGTATCGATGCTTCTACAGAACCCTCAGACTCAGAGTCCTCAGAGGAATCAAAGTATCGCCTGTCTGGATGCTCCTGTAAAGCCCAATAACCGTATCGAGTGGGATCGACATCGGGAGTAATCGGTACCGGTTCGGTACCGATGGGCATCATAGGACAGGGTACCGTTGCAGTGGACACCGAAGCAGATGTCGATGCAATCGGTACCAGTACCGGGAGCGATACTGGTACCGGAGTCAGTACCAGCAACGGGGATTGTTGCGGTACTGGAGGCGTCGCAGCCTGTATGAAAGCCGTTAAGGTGCGCTGCATGGTCAGAATCTTCTGATCCATCGACGCCACCAGAGTCTGGATGTCGGTACCAGTGGGAGCCACTGGTACCCCAGAACACGGCAACAGGTGATCTGTCGAGGCCGAGCCATCGATGTCAACCTGTGACCCCATAGATAATGCTTTGGAAGCCGGAGCTTCCCGCCGGGGTAATTTTGCCGGTGCGGAATCCTCGAGGGCAAGCCCGGAGGCATCTCGATGCTTGGAGGGAGATCTGCCCTTCGAGGACTGGCCAGATTTATGCTTGGTTACCTGAGATCCATGGGAGGAAGAAGAGGCCCTGGAAGACGTCGATGCTACCGAAGCTGCATCAGAGGGAAACAGGGTACTGAGCTTGGCTGCTCGGTTCTGCCGACCTCTCTTAGACATCATGGTACAGGACATACAATCCATGATGGAATGGTCAGGTCCCAAACACTTTAGACACCAGTCATGGGTGTCTGTGACAGAAATAGTACCGCCACATTTTGTGCATTTTTTAAACCCAGAAGCGGGCTTCTCCATGAGGAAAATATTTTTAGGCCTAGGGCCCAAAAACTGAAAATGCACAGTAAAGATAAAGCATTTTTTTTTTTGAAAGAAAGAAAAGAAAGACCAGCGGTACCGGTCCGACGTCGAAGAAGGCAGACGCGACACAAAAGAATAAAGAAAAAATAAATTACTTCTTCTGCGGTGACAGGAACACGACCTGCTGGCTCCGCGGAAAAGAAGAACTGGAGAGAGGCGGTTGGGAAAGGCGGGAAGGCAGCACGCAGGCGCTGTGGGATGCTCCCAAAAGCTTTCTTATTGGACGCTGGGGAGCGTTTCCGCGCAGGCTGCGTCGGTACCGACGATACCCATATGTGAAGACTCATTCCTGCTTGTTCCTGGAGATAAAAAAATCGGATTCCAGTCTCATCTCATTAACAGCCTCTCCAGTAAACTAACACAAAACTCTATAAAAGTCACTGAAGACTTTTTATGATATGGTAGATTTGCATTATGACACCAGCTTCTAAAATTAACACAATAAGGAGTCTATCAAAAAACAGCATCCGCATAAATACTGCCGTGGGCATCTTAGGAGCCAGTGCTTGTGACCTCCTTGCCACCCCCCCCCCCCCCCCACTCTCTCTCGTGCTGGTCTCATGTTCTCGTCTCACGAGACCAGCAACAGATTTCCTTTACCACATGGCATTGTTAGACAAAAATACAGATAACAACAGTTATAGGTTCAGATATTAAGTGTCTGTATGTGTGCAATGGTGGTGTGCCTATCTGTGCGTGGGATGTGGCGGTGGGTGCCTTTGTGGGGAGGCTCTCTGTGTGAGGTGCAGGCGAGGTGCCTGTGTACACGTCTGTCATGCGGAGGTTGAGTGCCTGTGTGTGTGGAGTGGGGGAGGGGTGCTTGTGTATGTTCTGGGGGGGGGGAGGGGAGTGTACCTTTTTGGCAACACCTTGCACTCTTCCCGCCCCTTCCAACCCCTCTCCTGCTGGCTCCCCTCCTCTGTTACTCTTCAGACTATCGCCCTTCACTAAACCACCCCACATGCAGACACCTTGTCCCTGGACCGTGATCGTGGCCTCCTCCTCTTCTGCCTGTGGGGATCCGATTTCCCATGGGCAGATAGAAGGGTTCTTTGCTGCGATCACAGCCCAGAGACAAGCTATCTGCCCACACGGATCCCATCGTCCACAGGCAGAAGAAAAGAGATCTCCTTTCTCTTCTGCCTGTGTGTGATGAGATCTCCGCAGGCAGACAAAGACTCACGGCCACTGGGACAACTAGTTTGAAGGGGCAATGCTCCCCTCCAAACTATACTCATGGACTGCACTTGTTCTACAAGCCAAATCTGATCCTTGGCCTTAGGCTATGTTGATTGTACTTTGCTTTCTCAGTTCTATTCACTTGTCCTTCCATCAGACTATTCTTCTGTTTTTTTACTATAAAGGAAAACAGGCTTCCTTACCTTACTTAACCCATCGAACAGTACATTAAAATGAGGAAGAACTGAGCCTCGGGCCACTTTAACAATATTGTAAAGGGCCTCACACGCGTAGTATCGCAGACGACTGTCAGCATCATTGAAGCATGTCAGCACTGGCTCTATCAGTTCCTTTAAGTACAGGCCAGAGTCCTGAAGTTAGATAAAAATCATGGAGGTTAGTGGATCAAGACACACTTCTGTCTTTATAAGGCATGGATTTTAGAGATCTAGGAAATACAACAGACAAGCAGTAGTGTAAGCATCACATCCATAGTCCATTCAATTCATATTTTCAAATGCTTTAATTCTGCTAATAGTCAAAGAGCAATATTATACTCTGAAATGAACACAAACTATCTGATATTCATCAGAGCTGATATTTAAACACCACTATGCTTAGCTGTAGCATTAAATATGAACAAGGCTATTCAGTATGGGGGTCATTCCGTGCAACGAACAGCAGTGATGGATGTCCCAATCGTACCCCCACACGATCACGTCTAGCTTCCCTGCTCGTTGTATGGGGAAGTTAGATGGAGGCGGGGAAGAGGCAGATGGGGGCGGCGTTAGGGCAGGAATCGGCCCCAGGCGTACAGGGCAGATTCCAATGTCGGCCCTGTATGTATAGGGCCGACAGCTTAGACGGGGAAAGAGTAGTTACTCACCTGTAACAGGTGTTCTCCAGGAGCAGCAGGAATCAGTCCTCACTTATGGGTGACGTCGCCGACGGAGCCCTCGCGGAGCAATTTTCCCCAGCTTTCGCAGAAAGCCTTTGGGAATTGCAGCGCGCATGCGTGGTCCCCTTCCCGCCCAGGGGTGCCATCTTGCTCAGTCTGATGACATAGCGGAAAGATAGCAAAAAAGTTAGCAAAACAGATAATAAAAATGACTGCAACTCCAAGGGGAGGAGGGAGGGTAGTGAGGACTGATTCCTGCTGCTCCTGGAGAACACCTGTTACAGGTGAGTAACTACTCTTTCTCCAGGACCAAGCAGGAAGTCAGTCCTCACTTATGGGACTCCCGAGCTTAAGGCTACCGGAGACCTCAAGCCGAAAAATGAGCTCCCTCCAGCTCAACAGTACAGAAGGAAGGAATCTTCTCTGAATACGAATCCGGCCGGTAGCCCAACCTAGACCTCAAAGAGATTGTGGAGGACTGCCTGTCCGAAAGCACTGTCCCTGCGGGACTCCCTCTCCAGGCAGTAATGAGCCGCAAACGTCTGGCTTGAAGACCAAGTAGCGGCCCGGCAGATGTCTGCCAACGGAAAAGAGCGGAGATGAGCCACCGACGCAGCCTTCGCCCTGACACGGTGAGCCGTGACCCGACTCTCTAAGGAGAGGCCGGCTGCCCCATAAGCCCAGGCGATACAGTCAGCTACCCAGATGGACAAAGTACGCTTAGAGACAGGTACCCCCAACCGATTGGGGTCAAAAGATACGAAAAGCTGGACAGCCTTTCTATGCTCTCGCGTACGGTCAAGGTAGAAGGATAAGGCTCTTCTACAGTGCAGGGAATGCAGAATAGTTTCAGCTCGACTGGTATGCGGCCTGGGAAAGAAGGTCGGAAGAACCACCTCTTGATTGATGTGAAAAGGGGAGACCACCTTTGGAAGAAACGTAGGGTGAGTCTGTAAAACCACCCTATTCTTGTAGAACCTAGTGTATGGGGGCTCCGACACTAGGGCCTGTAGTTCACTAACGCGCCTAGCGGAGGTAAGGGCCACCAAGAAGAGAGTTTTCCAGGAGAGGAAACGAAGAGGGCAGGTAGCCATGGGTTCAAAAGGCGGGCAGGTAAGCCTTTGCAAGACCACATTGAGAACCCAGTCAGGAGCTGGAGGGCGCAACGGGGGCTTAAGCAGAAGAAGGCCCTTGAGAAAATGCGCCACCAAGGGGTGCGAGGAAAGAGGCTGGCCCTCCATCGGCGAATGATGTGCAGAGAGAGCACTGAGGTGGACCCTGACAGAGTTGGATTTGAGGCCTAGATCGGAGAGGTGAAGCAAATATTGCAATACCACCGATACTAAGCAGGTGAAGGGGTCCTCAGAGCGCTGAGAACACCAGACAGAGAAGCGACGCCATTTAAGGGCGTAAGATTTCCGGGTGGAAGGTCGCCGAGATGCCAGAATGACAGCTTCCACCTCCGAAGGAAGTAAGAGCGGAGCTAGGACTACCCTTTCAGCAGCCAGGACATCAGATGAAGGGCCCGGAGGTTGGGGTGCAGGAGAGTACCCTGATCCTGGGTCAGGAGATCGGGCTGAAACCCCAGAGGAAGAGGGGTGTCCACCGCTAGCTGTAGGAGTAGAGGGAACCAGGGTTGTCTCGGCCACCTGGGCGCTACCAGGATCACGGAGGCCCTGTCCTGGACAACTTTGAACAGCGTCCGGGACACCAGTGGCGTGGGAGGAAAGGCATACAGTAGGCCCGTGGACCACGAGATAAGGAAAGCATCCGGCGCTACTCTGAGAGGATGCGGGTGCCGGGAGCAGAACCTGGGAAGTTGCCGGTTTAGAGGACTGGCAAAGAGATCCACGGTGGGGAGGCCCCACCGGCGGAAGATCCGTTGGGCCACTACGGAGTTCAACCTCCATTCGTGCGGCTGCAGAATCCGGCTCAGTTTGTCGGCTAGGCAATTGTCCTACCCGGGTAGGTAAACAGCCTTGAGGAGGATGTCGTGGTCGACTGCCCAAGAGCACAGTCTCCGAGCCTCCTGACATAGAAGGAGGGAGCCCGTGCCCCCCTGTTTGTTCATGTAGAACATGGCAACCTGATTGTCCGTCTGCACCAGTACAGACCGACGGGAAGTGAGGTGAGAGAAGGTCCGCAGAGCTAGGCGGATCGCCCACAGCTCCAGGAAGTTTATCTGCTGAGCAGCCTCCCAAGGTGTCCAAAGGCCTTGAGTGCATGTTCCCTGGCAATGCGCTCCCCATCCCAGGAGAGAGGCATCTGTCGTTAGCACTTGGGAAGGTGGAAGAGACTGAAAAGTCATGCCGAGTACCAGATTGGGCAGGTGAAGCCACCATTGCAGAGAGGAGACCAGGCGGTCGGAGATCTGTAGTAAGTCCGTCAGTCTCCCTGTGGCCTGATGCCATTGAGTGCGAAGGCTCCACTGAGCAGGTCTCATATGTAGACGGGCATTCGGAGTGACATGGACCGTGGAGGCCATGTGACCGAGCAGTTGCAGGAATGGTCTGGCAGAGGCCGGTGACGCACTGTGGAACCTGCCGGCCAGAGCTATGAGCCTGTTGGCCCGTTCCAGAGGCAAGAAGGCATGAGCCTGCAGTGTCCAGCCGCGCTCCTATGAATTCGAGATCCTGAAAGGGGAGCAAAGTGGACTTTTCGAAGTTTATGACGAAGTCCAAGTGCTGAAGCAGAGCCACTGTGCGTTGAGTGGCCTGAGTGACCTCTAAGGCAGACTGTGCCCGGATGAGCCAGTCGTCTAGGTAGGGGAAGACGAAGAGGCCTTGGAGCCTCAGGAAGGCTGCCACCACTGCCAGGCATTTCGTGAACACCCTGGGAGCGGAGGAGAGGCCAAAGGGCAGTACGCGGTACTGATAATGATTCTCCGCCACCACAAATCTTAGATATTGCCGGTGGTCCGGATGAATAAGGATGTGAGTATAAGCATCCTTTAGATCCAAGGAGCATAGCCAATCTCCCTGCTGGAGGTAGGGCAGTAGGATTCCAAGGGTAAGCATCTTGAACTTTTCCCGCTGCAGGAACTTGTTGAGGTAGCACAAGTCCAGGATGGGTCTGAGGCCTCCTGTTCTTTTTGGTACCAGGAAGTACCTCGAATAAAACCCGTGACCCCACAGGTGTTGGGGCACCGGCTCCACAGCCTGTTCCTGGAGCAGACTTTGCAGCTCCTGAAGGAGTAAGTCCCTGTGCAGAGGGGGGTCTTGGAGGCTCCCCCGGAAAGTAGGGAGGAGGCACCTGGTGAAAATGTAAGAGGTAGCCCTTTTGAACCACCTGCAGCACCCAGGAATCAGACGTTATGGCTGACCACCTGTGGGCAAAGTGGGTCAGCCGGCCCCCTGTGCTGAGCGAAAGCCGCGGAGGGGGAGAGGCTATGCCGGCATAGTCAAAAACCCCCACCCTGCTGAGCAGGGGCCTGTGTTGTGGGCTTGGGGGCCTTCTGCCTACAGGACCCATTACCCTGTCCCTTAGCCTGCTGGACCTGATGGGGAGCTGCTGAGGCTTGGTATTGTGGGTGGTGTTGTTTATAGGTAGACACCTTCCTCGGGTAAAAGGGCTTTTTCCCCGAGCCCTTCCTCTTCTGTGAAGGGGCAGAGGTCTTTCTGGATAGGCGGGTTCTGGTGAGAGTCTCGGACTCGAGTTCTGCCGCCTTTTCAGCCATGGGCTTGCCAAAGAGGTTTTCACCTCTGCAGGGGACATCGACCAACTTGTCCTGTACCCATGGCTCGAGGTCGGATGACTGAAGCCAAGCCTGACGGCGAGCACCGATGCCGGCTCCGGCTACTCGAGCCGATGCTTCGAAGCCATCATAGGCTGCTCGAGAAATAAACTTCGAGCACTCTCGAATGCCAGTAGATAAGGCCTGGAACCTCTGCAAAGGTTCCTTGGAGAGACCGGCAGAGAACCCGGCAATTTCCTTTGCCAGGTCTCTTTAGATACATGCCCATATATAGCTGGTATGTCTGGACTCGGCAAACAAGCATAGAGCCCTGGAAGCACTTCCTACCGAGGGCATCCAGGTTCCGGGCCTCCTTACCCGGAGGCACCAAGGAGTGCATCTTCTGACTCTTAAGTCGATGCATGGCCGATTCCACCACCATGGAATGGTGCGGTAGTTGTGCCTTCTGGAACCCGGGGCTCTTGCGGACTCGATACATGGAATCGACCCGCTTGCTTAGCACCGGCGTCGAGGCCGGGCTCTCCCACATGCAGAAGAGCAGCCGCTCCAGCATCGGAGGAACCGGTACAGTAAAGGCCTCCTTCAGGGGAGAGTCATACTGGAGGGCCTCGAGCTCCTCGGCTCGAGGCTCCTCCTCCGGATCCGCGGGGAAGGCCAAAGCCTTGGCCATGTCCCTCACGAAATCGGAGAACCGGGTGTCCTCCGGGGGGGATCGTCTCCGAGGCTCCAACTCGGGCGGGCCGGAGGGGACGCACCGAGTCTGAAAAGAACCGGGTGACTCGTCCTCCTCCATGTCCCAGCCCGACTCCTCCGTGGAGGAATTGAGTGGCTCCGTGCGGGCGAGTGCCGAGGATCTCCGCCCCGACCCCGAGGCCGGCGTCGATGACCTCGGTCCCGAACGGGAGGCCGAGGGAGACCTTGGCCGAGGATCGACTCGAGCTCGTATAGACTCGAGGATCGGCTCGGCCTCCGGGGTCGACTTGGACGTCGACGTCCCGGTGGTCGGGGCAGATGCACTGGCGAGGCCGGTCATCAATGCCCGCTGCTGGTCCATGAAGGCAGCGATACTGCTCTCCAAGGCCGTCAATCTGAGACCAAACTCAGAAGACCCAGCAGCCCCCGACTCGGACCCCGACGGAGGTTCCCTCGGAGGTGAGTCCACGAGGACTACAGTACTCACGTGTCCAGGAGACTCCACTTCGATACGAGGATGCTTCGACGACCTCTCCGCCTCCAAGGACCCGGGGCGGCTGACGGGGCTATGCGACTCGGCCCTCGAGGGACCAGGAGCATCCTCAGACACCGCCCTCGCGGGTTTCCTCTTCCGACGATGTTCCCGGCCGGGAGACCCCCGCTCAGAGGAACTCCGACGATGCTTGGGGCCGGAGTCACGAGACGTCGAAGCCTCTGACGAGGTCCGGGCCCGACCGGACGTGGAGTCAGAGAAAATTCGTTCCTTTTGTGACTGCCAACTCCTCAATGCCTTCAAGGACATTTTGTTGCACGGACCACAACTCATCGAGTCATGATTGGGTCCGAGGCAACGGAGGCAGCAGTCATGTGTGTCGGTAAGAGACATAAGTCTGGTACAACGATCACACTTTTTAAAACCGCTGGCAGCCATCGGGGGAAAAAGGGCCCCTGCGAGGTCGAAAGACCTTGCTGCCAGGGAAAAAGAAAAAAAAAGTGGCGGGAACGCCCGTTACAAGGGAAAAAAAAACGAAAAAATGTGAACGGACTCGATATTGGAGTATCGAGGCCGGACGGGAAAGGGCCACGGCGTCGAATGAGAAAAAACAAACGAAAAATCAACTTTTTCAGTGGCGATCACAAACTACGTCTGTAAGACTCCGCGGAAAAAAGAAGACCGAGCAAGATGGCACCCCTGGGCGGGAAGGGGACCGCGCATGCGCACTGCAATTCCCAAAGGCTTTCTGCGAAAGCTGGGGAAAATTGCTCCGCGAGGGCTCCGTCGGCGACATCACCCATAAGTGAGGACTGACTTCCTGCTTGGTCCTGGAGAACTTATTCCGCCTCTGAGGTGGAATAAGTTCCCCGATCAGGCAGTAGATGGCAGGCCTGGGGCTGCAAAGCGGTGGGAGAGGGCAGAGAGCATTCCCCGCAGCCCGACCCTGGCCTTGGGAGGCCGGATCGAGGGTCCGGCTGCGGGGAAAGCAGCCAGGGATCACGGCTTTACAATGTAGCCGTAGTGCCATGGCAACCAGATGCCATGGCGCAGCGGTTTCATTGTAAAGCCCAGACTGAGTTAGTCAGGCAAGGCCTGTACGTGCAGGCCAGGCTGAAACATGGTCCTGGCCTGCACGTACAGGCCTGTTCGCGATTCTGATCCCACAGGGCTAGACATGTTCCGCAGGATCAGAAATGCAACTCCCTCTGTGCGTCCAGTTCCGACCAAATACACAGAGGGCCTGTACGTCCAGGATGGAATTGGGCTCTATCTGAATAGTGGCTACCACTGAGTATCCGATTTATTTGGCCACTATCTAAATAAGTGGCAACCTTATCTGGATAGTGGCGATTTTCAGTTGCTACTTACCCAGATAGAAATTTAGGCCTGTTTTCCACTCATCTAGATAAAAGGAGGCTTAAAATCACCATTATGCGGACAAGGTTGGCACTTATCCCGAGTATGGCTGTACTACCCTAGTTCTGCCCATGAACCACCCCTGCACTAACCATATAGCGTTTGATAGTCTGTGGAGATATTCAGCAGCACTATCCAGATAGTGTCACTGAATCTCTCTCTCAGGGTACTTATCTTGATATGTGCTATCCAGAATAAGGGCTTTGAATATCGGGCCCAAAATGTTTTGTTCTGCAAAAAGAAAACTGTTAAATGCTGCATGGGGACAGCTCCAGAAAATGTAGAGAACTATGTTACCTTAGATTCAGAAATGTCCCTACTTGCTTCACTAGATCAGATATTCACAACCTTTAGTAACACAGAACATGTTGGTAAATAAAGACCACAAGGCCCATCCAGACTGCCTCTTTCCAACTCCCTTCCCACTACTCTATTCTGTCTTTGACATTTTTGTTTTCCCCTGTCCCACGCTTTCTTAAAATGCAACGCTCGTCTCCACCATCTCCAATGAGAGACTGCTCCATGGCTCTACACTTTTTCCATGAAGAAATATGTTCTCAGATTTCTCATAAATCAGTGCTTATCAAATTTTCTGTGGCCACAACCCCATTTCAGTGACCACAAACAAGCACACAACCAGCAAGAGCCCTACTTTACAATCTGTACTGTTGCTCTCAGCCATCCTTTGGGGTCCAGTTGCCATGCTGCCATCATCCCCTGCCTCTCATGGAACCCATGCCGGCCTAGTAATAGTGTGGGCTCAACAGGAAGCACAGGCCATTAGAAGGGTTTTTTCCCCACCCGGCCTGGTCATGACCTCAAATGTGAATTTTGCAACCCCATTTATAGTTGTAATCCACGGTTTGGGAAGCGCTGTCCTATCCTTTTTCACCATCATCCTGTGACCCTAATGTATATTCATTCCTTGAAGATATTTGAAAGTTTCTGTCATATCCCCTCTCCTTTCGTTCCTTTAGGACAGAGTTTCCCAAATCTGAGAACCCACAGACAATTGGATTTTCAGAATACCCACAATGAATATGCATGAAATAATTTGCATACAATGGAAGTGATCTCATGCATATTTACTGTGGGTATCCTGAAAATCTGACAGACTATGGGGTCTCTGGGATAGATTTGGAAAACACTGTTCTTGGGTGCACATGTTCAGGATCCCAAATTTCTCCATAATATTTTTTTCTGGTGAAGACCGTTGATCATCTCAGTAGCTACTTGCAAAGTTATCACTTTCCAGATGTGGCCATCAAAACTGGACAAAATAAGCCAAAAGGAAGGCCCATCAGAGATTTACACAGACACATGGGGCCTGATATTCCAAGACATTTACACGGTTTGCAGGCCAGAATAGCCTGTTGCTGCTGCTACACACTCCGATGCTAATCGTTTAGCATCAGGGCATGTTACGGGTGTTCTGGGGCGGCATGCATCAGTAAATGGGCAGCAGTGATATTGAGCTGCTGCCCGGTTAGCCATATGCAGTTAAAGTAAGGCGCAGAAAATGCTAGCCTTACTTTAGCTGCAGAAGCTAACCAGACAGTGGTTGAATATCGACGCTGCCCAGTTAGCTTCTGTGTTCTGCAGCCAACCCAGATACTCTATGACGATGGCCAGATAAGGCCCCAGCATTGAATATTCAGGTCAAGGATTCAGCGTCAGCGGCTAGCTGCTGCAGGAGCGCTAGCCCCCGGTGCTGAATAACAGGCCCATTATCTTCTGGCTTCTGCTGCTATCCTGTTGCACAATTTAACCACCTTTAGATCAACCAACATCCCAAATCCCTTTATTTTATTGCACATCAAAAATGTTTCACTTTTATTTCAATAATTTTTTTAATTGAGTATTCTTTACTTATTTTGATTTTCACAATTCAATTACAGCTTCTTCAAGTAATACATAGATATCATAGCTAATGGGTTTTTGCTAACCAAATGCATGATGGCCTTGCATTTTTTGGCATTCATCTTAGTCACAAACTCTATGGCTTCCTTAAATCATTTCTCATATTTTCTATCTCATCTGATCCTCTCTTGGCCCTCCGTCTTCCCTCTGACTTTTCTGCCATCTCTGTCCCCCGCATAGGTTGCGCGGGCGGTGGAGTGGCTATTATACTTTGTGCTTCTATTCCTTTCTCACAGATCTCAACCCCTGCCCTGCACTATCCTGAGGCCCTACTCATTCGCCTTCATACCCTATCTCCTCTCCATGTATACTCCCCTCCCGATCTCCGTTCTGATCTCTGGGACTCCCTCCTTTTATCAATTTCTGATTTATCACTGATCTTCCCCCATTTACTCATTACAGGAGATTTTAACCTTCATTTGGACTCTCCTTCCTCCTCTAGGGATCTCTCCTTTATCTCACTCATGCAAGACTTGTCTCTTCATCAGCACATCTTTCTTCCCACCCACTCTGCAGGTCATACTCTAGATCTCATTCTTTCTTCACTCTTTCTCTCCTTACACATACAGTCTCTTCAGGCCATCCCTCTACCTTGGACTGATCATTTTTGCCTAACTTTCAATTGCTCCTTACCTCCATCCATCTTACCTTCCCAGGCTCCTCTCTTACCCCCTTCCTCCACACAGCAACTCTCTCGCCGTATCACCCCCCTTACCCTCCAGAACTTTCCATCTGCACCGGATCTCCTGCCTTCAGATTTTCTATCCCTCTCCCCAACCTCACAGGCCTCTACCTGGTTTTCCTGCCTCTCTGTGGCTCTCGATCGCCTGGCTCCTCTTCAGCCACATCCCATATCTCGTCGCTCTTCTCAACCATGGTTCCATGCTGGTCTCAGTCTTCTCCGGACTCACCTCCGTCACGCAGAGCGCCTCTGGCAGAAATCACCCTCTAAATCTACCCTGACCAACTTTAAGACTAACTATGCCCACTACCAATCACAAGTTCACAAAGCTAAACGATCTTACTTCTCCACCGCTATCTCCTCTGCACCTAATCAGACCCGTCACCTGTATACGGTCCTCAGGTCTCTTACATCCCTACAGTCCAGTTCTATTCCTGCTCCACCTCCATCACTTCCTCCTCCTTCTCAATTTGCAACCTTCTTTAACAACAAAGTTCTGGACTTACGAAAGTCCTTGTCTCATTGTCCCCCACCCATCTCTTCTCCTCCCCCTGTCTCCCCCCCCCCCCCCCCAACATCTCAATTTTCTCATACCTGGACATCCTTTCATTCTATTTCCACCTCAGAACTTGTAGGATTAATATCCTCCTCTAACAAAACGTTCTGCCTACTTGACCCTATTTCTTCTTCCTGGCTTCTCACTCCCTCCCTTGCTTTCATTCCCCATATCCTCACCATGATTAATGCCAGTCTCTCCACAGGTGTTTTCCCCCAACCCTGGAAACATGCTCTTATCCGTCCTATCCTGAAGCAGCCCTCTCTTGATCCTCAGTCTCCTGCTCATTATCGCCCAGTTTCCAACTTCCCTTCCTCTCTAAGATACTTGAGAAAACTGTCTTCGCACAACTCTCACAGCACCTCGATTCTATTCACTTCCTTCACCCCCGCCAGTCAGGCTTCCGACAAGGTCACAGTGTAGAGACTGTCCTCTTGGGTTTCCTTAACGGACTCCATGTAGCTCACGATCGTGGTGACCTCTCGGTGGCAGTATCCTTAGACCTCTCAGCGGCCTTTGATTTAGTGGATCACTCTCTTCTTATGTCTCGTTTATGCGAAGCTGGTCTCCGTAGCACAGTCTATCACTGGTTTCACTCTTTTCTCTCCTCCCGCTCTTGCACAGTAGTCTCATCATCTGCCCCACCCACTCCCTCCGACTCCTTTCCACTGCCCTGTGGTGTCCCTCAGGGATCTGTTTTGGCACCTCTTCTTTTCAATATATTCCTAGCACCATTGGCACTTCTGGTCCAGCAGTTTGCTATTTCCGCATTCTATTATGCTGACGACCTGCTCTTTCTGTATCACACCTCCCCCCTTCATCCTGATCTTGGCCCACTCAACTCTTGTCTTTCAGCTGTCACTAACTAGCTCACTCTAAATTGTCTGCATTTCAATCTTGCGAAAACAGTGGCCATCTGGTTTACTCATGGCAGTCCTTCTCCTCTGATCACCCCCTCTTTCTCAGGCTCGTCGATTCCTCTTGTCACAAGTTTTCGCTATTTAGGTGTAATTTTCGACTCCAACCTCTCCTTTCATGCTCACATCTCCCACATTACAAAGACTTCCTTTTTCTTCCTTCGACAGATACGGTCCATTCGCCCCCTTTCTCACCCCTGAAGCCCTCACCACCCTTCTTCTCTCTTTGGTAATGTCACGCATCAATTTCTGCAACTCAGTCCTTGCTGGGCTTCCTCTTTCACAACTTCACCGCCTTCAACGTATTCAAAACATTGCTGCACACCTTATCTTTCACTCCTCACTTTGTGATCATGTCACCCCTCTCTTTCTTCACCTACACTGGCTCCCCCTGCAATTTCGCATACACTACAAGATCCTCACACTGGCTCACCAAGTCTTATATTACCGCACCCCCCTATATCTGGCAGACCTACTTCAATTTCATACTCCCACTCGCTCAATTCACATCAACCGTCTTCACCTCCCATCTCCGTCACGTGCCCATCTACAATCCACACGTTCCTCCGCCTTCTTCTTTATCGGCCCTGCCTACTGGAACTCTCTGCCCCTTTCCCTCAGACTCGAGCAATACTATCCTACTTTCAAAAGAGATCTGAAAACACATATTTTCTCCACTGCCTTTGACCTCCCCTCCCCTTTTGTGTGACTTCCCTCTCCTCCTCTCTCCTGTCTCCCTCTCTCCTTACAAAGTATGATAGGAAAGCTCTCAAGACACTTAACTAGACATGGGTAACTTCCTTTCCTTTTCCAGCCCATTGGCCTTCCTGTATATTGATTGATTTTTGTAAACTGCTGTGCTCTAACTAGAACTGCGGTATATCAAGCTAAATAAACATAAACGACCAGCCTGTGTAGATTTTAGTATCAATGGGGAAAAAAAACCCTTTCCCTATAGTCCCTCATACATAAACATTGAACAGACCTGGTCACAGAATGGACCCCTGCAACATTCCAGTTGTTAACATCCTTTTCCTCAGAGTGAACTCCAACAACCAGAATTAAATCAAAACAGAAATTACTAGGGGTGTACATCTGCGTGTGCGTACTTAGCATAGTTACTCACCTGTAACAGGTGTTCTCCAGGGACAGCAGGAATCAGTCCTCACATATGGGCGATGTCGACGCCAATGGAGCCCTCGTGCGGAGCAAATCCCCAGTTTTCTAAGAAAGCCTTTGGGAATTACATCACGCATGCGCGGTCCCCTTCCTGCCCAAGAGTGCCATCATGCTCAGTCAAATGACATAGCTAAAAAGACGGCAAAATGAACAAAATATAATAATAGGATTGCAACTCCAGGGGAGGATGGAGGGTCGTGAGGACTGATTCCTGTTGTCCCTGGAGAACACCTGTTACGGGTGAGTAACTACGCTTTCTCCAGGAACAAGCAGGAAGTCAGTCCTCACATATGGGACTCCCTAGCTATAGGTTACCGAGAACCCATAGCTGAAAATAGGCTCCCTCTAGAAGAGCCGCAGCAGCAGCCATAATAGGAGCTCAACTGAGAATGTAACACTCCGGTAGCCTGACACCAAAGGGTCGGAGTGTAGGAGTTGCCTAGACCTCGAACAGGTTACGGAGTACTGCCTGGCCAAAAGCACTGTCCCATCAGGACTCCCTATCCAGGCAGTAATGGGCCACAAAAGTCTGACCCGAAGACCAGGTGGCGGCCCGACAGATGTCTGCCAGCAGAACAGAGAAGAAGTGAGCCACTGATGCCGCCTTAGCCCTGACCCGGTGGACCGTGACCCAACCCTGCAAAGGAAGATCGGCCGCCTTGTATGCCCAGGCAATACAGTTCACCACCCAAGTGGACAATGTACGCTTGGAGACAGGCATCCCCAGCTTACTGGAGTCATAAGAGACAAAGAGCTGAGAAGCCCTTCTATGTCCCCTCGTATGCTCCATGTAGAAGGCCAAAGCCCTCTTACAGTCCAGGGTATGCAGAACTACTTTTGCCTGACTGGCATGCAGCCTGGGACAGAAGGTCGGTTGAGGTGGAACAAAGAGACCACTTTCGGAAGGAACTTGGGGTGAGTGCGAAACACCACCCTGTTCCTATAGAACCATCTGTACGATCTATAGGAAACCAGAGCCTGCAGCTCATTCACTCGTCTGGCCGATGTGAGTGCCACCAAAAACGCACTTTCCAAGAGAGGAAGCGGAGATGGCAGGTAACCATCGGCTCAAAAGGTGGGCGAGTAAGCTGTTCTAAGACCACATTCAAATCCCACTCGGTCGCCGGACGGCGAACCGGGGGCTTCAGTAGAAGCAAACCTCTCAGGAATCTGGACACCAAAGGGTGTGCAGAAAGAGGCTGTCCTTCCACTGGAGAGTGGTGTGCTGACAAGGCACTAAGGTGGATTCGGACAGAGTTTGACTTGAGGCCTAAATCTGATAGGTGAAGCAGGTACTGCAGCACCACTGGCACTTAGCAGAAGAAAGGGTTTTCGCTCTGCTTGATGCACCACACCTCAAACCTATGCCACTTAAATGCATAGGTCTTCCTAGTCGACTGCCTCCTTGAGACTAGTAGTACTTCTACATTTTTAGGGAGGAGAAGTGGTGCAAGGACTACCCTTTCATCAGCCATCCAACCTCAGATCTCGCAACCCGATGGCGATGCAGGAGAGTGCCCTCCTCCTGCGACAGGAGGTTGGGATGTAATCCGAGAGGAATTGGGGCCTCTGTCGCCAGTTGAAGCAGGAGCAGAAACCATGGTTGCCTTGGCCATCTGGGGGCTACCAGGATGACCGAGGCTTTGTCCTGAAGGATCTTGAACAGAGTCCTGGCCACCAGAGGCGTGGGAGGAAACGCATACAGGAGGCCCACAGACCATGATATTAGAAAAGCATCTGCAGCCACCCTGTATGGGTATGGCTGTCTGGAGAAGAAACAGGGCAACTAGTGATTCTGTGGGCTTGCAAACAGATCTATGGATGGTTGCCTCAAGTACTGAAATAGCTGCTGGGCTATGTTAGGATCCAGTTGCCATTCGTGCGGCTGGAGAATTCTGCTTAGCTTGTCGGCTAAGAAGTTCTCCTGACCTGGTAAGTAAACTGCTTTGAGATGCATACCCTGCTTGACTGCAAAAGAGCATAGGGCCAGGGTCTCTTGACAGAGGGTGCGAGACCCTGTGCCCCCCTGCTTGTTCACATAGAACATTGCCACCTGGTTGTCTGAATTAAGACAGGCTGGTGAGCCAGGGTTTGAGAGAAGATCCTTAGAGCTAGGCGGATAGCTCGAAGCTCTAGGAGGTTGATCTGTTGTGCGCTCTCCTGTGGAGACCACACACCTTGAGTGCACAATTCCTGGCAATGGGCCCCCCAGCCCAGCAAGGATGCATCTGTAGTCAGCACTCTCATGTGCGGTGGAGGTTGAAATGGCACCCCCTCCAGTAGGTGGTGTGGTTGAAGCCACCAGTTCAATGACTGCACCAGTCATTTGGACACCTTGATCCTGTCTCAGAGTCTGCCTGTGGCCTGTCTCCATTGGTCCCTGAGGCACCATTGAGCTGTTCTCATGTGGAGGCGGGAAATGGGTGTCACATGCACAGTGGAGGCCATGTGACCGAGGAGGCGCAGAAAGCGTCTTGCTAAGATCTGGGATCTGCGACTCACTTGCTGTACTAGGGCCAATAGTCTCTGTGCCCTGTCTTCCGGTAGATGAGCCCTTGCTTGAAGGGTGTCCAGCCTTGCTCCAATGAACTCTAGCCCTTGAGTGGAAACCAGAGTGGATTTTTTGTAATTGATCACAAATCCAGGTGATGTAGCAACTGGTTAGTGAGAGGCGTGGCCTGTTTGGCTCATTAGAGCCCAGTCAGCCCTGGAAGCCCGTCGTCCAAGTAGGGGAAGTTGAATATCCCTTGGTTTCTTAGGAAGGCCGCCACCACCGCTAGGCACTTTGTGAACACCCTGGGTGCAGAGGCGAGGCCAAAGTGAAGTACTTTGTACTGGAAGTGGTTTCCTCCCACTACAAGTCGTAGATATTGTCTGTGGTCTGGATGAATTAGGATGCGTGTATAAGCATCCTTTAGATCTAAGGAGCATAGCCAGTCTCCCTGGCGGAGGTAAGGCAGCAATATTCCAAGGGAAAGCATCTTGAACTTTTCCCTCACCAGGAACTTGTTTAAGTTGCGCAGGTCGAGGATGGGTCTTAGGCCTCCTGTAATTTTTGGCAACAGGAAATACCTGGAGTAGAAGCCCTTCCCCTGCAGGTGGTGGGGCACCAGTTCTACCGCCTGATCCTCGAGAAGACCTGCTAACTCCTTCAAAAGGAGGTCCCTGTGAAGAGGGGATCTGAGAGGCTCCCCTGGAAAGTAAGAGGGAGGTACCTGGTTGAAATGTAGCAGATATCCCTTTTGGATTATCTAGAGAACCTAGGTATCCATTATGATGGCTGGCCACCTGTGGGCATACAGGACCAGCCTTCCTCCTGTGCATGGCCTTACTTCTTTGGAGAGAGAAGCTATGCTTTGGGAGTCAAAAAACCCCTCCAGGCTGGGCCGGAGCAGGGGCTTGGGGGCTTTTTGCTTACGCAGGCCATGCCCTGTTGGGGAGCTGGGGAGGCCTGATTTGTGGGGTAGTTGTGGTAAGCAGTACCTTTCCTTGGGAAAAAGGGCTTTTTACCCGAGCCCTTCTTCTTAAAAGAGGCAGACATTTTCTTCGGGAGCTATGTCCAGGTCAGGTACTCGGACTCGATCTCAGCAGCCTTCTCTGTCATGGGTTTGCCAAAGAGGTTTTCACCTTGGCAAGGATCTCCAGGTCTGACGGTAGCCACGCCTGGCAGCGGGCACCGATGCCGGCTGCAGCTACCCGGGCCAACGCCTCGAAGCCGTCATAGGCTGCTCAAGTCAAACTTCGAGCACTCACGGATCCCAGTGGACAAGGTCTTGAAGCACTGCAAAGGTCCCTCGGAGAGACCAGCTGAGAACCCAGCAATCTCCTTTGCCAGGTCTCACAGGTATATGTCCATGTACAGCTGGTATGTCTGGATTCTGTATGACAGCATTGAACAATGGTAGCACTTCTTGCCGAAGGCATCCATGTTACAGGCCTCCCGGCCAGGAGGCACCGAGGAGTACATCTTCTGGCTCTTGATCCGGCGCATGGCCGATTCCACAACCATGGAGTTGTGCGGCAGTTGTGCTTTTTGGAACCCAGGGCTCTTGCACACTCGGTAAATGGAATCGATTTGCCTGCTGAGGACCGGCATCGAGGCCGGTGCCTCCCACATGCAGAGCATCAGCCGTTCCAGAATCGATGGCACCGGTACAGTAAGGGCTTCCCAAGGGGGAAAGTCATACTGGAGGATCTCCTCCTCGGCCTCCGCCAGGAATGTCAATGCCAATGCCTTGGCCATGTCCCAGACGAAGTCCAAGAACAGAGTATCCTCTGGGGGGGGACCTTCTCCGAGGTTCAGATCCCGGGGAATCTGAGGGGACGTATCTGGTCCAATGGGTGTCCGGTGACTCCTCGTTTTCCGTCTTCCATCCCGATTCTTCCGAAGAGGAATCGAGCGGCTCCGGCCTCGAGGTCTTTGGCCTTAACCGCCCCGACACAGGTGGAATCGGCACAGACGACCTCAATCCCAAATGAGAGGTCGAGGAGGACCTCGGCCGAAGACTGACTCGAGCCTTTAGGGTCTCGAGGATCGGCTCGGCCTCCGGGGTCGACTTGGACGTCGATGTCCTGGTGGTCGGGGCGGATGAACTGGTGAGACCAGCAATCAGCGCCCGCTGCTGTTCCATGAAAGCAGACATGCTGCACTCCAAGGCCACCATTCTGAGACTAAGCTCAGAAGGCTCTGCAGCCCCCGGGTTGGGTCCCATAACTGTCGGGCCCGACGCCGGTTCTCCTAGAGTTGAGTCCACAACGAGGACTGTAGTTACCTGCCTTGGCGTCTCCGGTTCCTTGCGAGGGAGTTTCGCTGGGCACTCCGACTCCGAGGATCCGGGGCGGCGGCCATGACTCCGCGACCGGTCCCGCGAGGGACCAGGCCATTTAGCGCCATCCAGCGATGCCGCCCTCACAGATTTCTTCTTCCTCCAGTGTTCCTGCAAGGGAGACCCTCTTTCGGAGGACACTCGACGTTGCTCAGGCTCAGAGAGCTCCCGAGATGTCGAGACCTCTGACAAGGTCCAGGTCCGGGCCCGGGCGGGTGCGGAGTCAGGAAAAAGTCTATCATGTTGCTGCTGCCTACTCCTCAGGGCCTTGGAGGACATTTTCCTACACGGGCCACAGACCTCCGGGTCGTGGTCGGGCCCGAGGCAGCGGAGACAGCAGTCGTTTGTGTTGGTGAGGGACATTAATTTTGTGCACCGATCACACTTTTTAAACTTGCTGGTAGCTATCGGGGGAAAAAGGGTCCCTGCAAGGTCAAAAGACCAGGCTGCCAGTGAAAAAAAAAAAAAGAGCGCGAACGCTAGTCACGAAGGACAAAAACCGAAAATTTGGATCGGACTCGATACCGGTGTACCGAGCTGAAGGCGGAAAGGGGAACTGGCGTTGAACTGGTCAGACAGAAAATAATTTTTCTGACTTTTAGCACTTTTTTGCGAGGGAACTTGGACAAAGTCCGTTGGGCTCCACAAAAAAAAGGAGACTGAGCAAGATGGCACCCTTGGGTGGGAAGGGAACCGCGCATGCGTAATGCAATTCCCAAAGGCTTTCTTGGAAAGCTGGGGGATTTGCTCCACACGAGGGCTCCATCGGCACCGACGTCACCCATATGTGAGGACTGACTTCCTGCTTGTTCCTGGAGAAGGTTTATTCCAGCACCTAAAAATATAAAGTGCATACAAATCACTTCTGTGCAGGTATACCTACCAATTGTAACACACATACAAACAAACAATTTGCATGCCTAAAAAAATATATATATATTATAAATACGCATACCAAGCATCCTAAAGAACAAATGTGCGAATAAAAACATGAAAAAATGCCCCACCCCAAAAGAAAATCTGAAAACATTTGTTTTAAATGACTATGGCTAAAATCCTTCAGTAATCCCAAACTAGTTCCAAGGAAAAACATCCCCACCATGTTATTTACCAGCTATATTCCTGCTGTTTGCTAGTTGTTCTGTGGTTAGACTACTTAAAGTAAAACCATGCTAGGAAGGGAAATAAAGGAAACCGGATGCCCCTAAGCAATCCAGCATAGTAATATATTTATTTAGATCATTCAGATTAGAACTGTGCTCATTTCTCGTTCTGTTGTTCAAGTATTCAGGAATACTAGAGAGATCGCTGCCAACAAGACATGAGAGAAATTTCACTTCATTTTATATACTCAAACATGGCATATATTTACATAGAGGCCAATTCTATTCTGGCCGTCCAGCCTCTGTGCAGCCCCTCAGAATCAGGTCTACCAGCCTGGACGTGTAGGCTGGGCTGCACACCCAGCAGATCCCCGGCTAACTCAGCCAGACTCCATAATGGTGTCGCAGTCCCATGGAGCCACGATCCCCAGCTGCTGAACCAAATTGCTCATTCCATGCAGCCAGACCCCCGATCCGGCCTCCCATGGCCAGGGTCAGGTGCAGGGATCCCCCTGCACCTCTCACCTCGTCGCCTTCCCCCGATGCCGGGGGACCTCAGCACAGCATACAACCCCGGGTGTACAGAAGGACTTCAGAATCGGCCCTGTATGTCCAGGGCAATGGCCCGCCCATGCCCTGCCCTATCTCCAGGCCGCCCCCTCTCGCCCCCATCTAAGGTGCCCCATACAACAGCGCTGTTCGTACAGGGAGCTTCTGCACCAGGAGGGCAGGGGGGACGAATAGCAGGGATGTACGTCCAGGCAGGACGTACATCACCGCTATTCGTGGCACAGAATGACCCCCATATTGTCTAAGTGGTTCACAAGTTATATTCATAGTTATATCAATCATATGGAGTGGAGGAGTAGCCTAGTGGTTAAAGCAAATCACTTTACAATCCACTGCCTTGTAAAAAAGGCCAGGCAGTCTACTTCTGGTCATACCTTGCCAAAACCCCACGGCTGCAAGGTTACTGGGAATCAGCATTGACTCAACGGCACATATATCACAACAACAGCATCTTTAAAGGCAACAGGAAAAGTTGCACTGGACAGAATATGACAGAGGGAAGGGATGACAGCAGGGGAGACATAACTAAGTAGCTTGGTGGGAATGGGATCAGAGGAACAGGTAATGAGTATGGATGAGGAAAAAAAGATGTGCAGTTTCCTCCCTTTCTATATTAGAAAAGGAATAAAGTGTCACAGAGGTTGAAGGAAGGATTAGAGAGGGAAGGAGAGACCGAAGTCACCCAGTGGGGAACGCAAGACTAATCCCCAGTCTGGGAATCCCCCGATAGCATGCACGGAGCAGAGGTGAGCTCCTCTCTCCATGCTGAACACCGGCACAGCTGCATTTAAAAGATCATGCTGCTGGTGCACCTGCGCCTGGTGGGCCCATGCTTAAAAGCCATAGACGTGGCCCTTTGAGTGGACCTGGAGTGAACACTTTAAGCTGCCCTTCAGCAGACAGTCCTAGCCCCGGCCTCACTAAAGCCTCATCGCTCGTATTTCCCAAAGTCTACTATCAGACAGCAGCACAGAAGGGAAAGCTCACCGGGGAGAGAAGAATCAGCACAAAGTGAATAACTGCTTCCTCCTGACCACACATTCACCACTGACAGTTTCCCTAACCTCTCACTCACCCCAGGCGAGCTGGAATCTACAGACCTGTATACAAGGCCCCACAGAAGAGCACATATAGCAGACATCATAACAACAGGAAAAACCATCTAGAAAGAGCACTTTCTAAAGTTTTAGGAGCTACAACTCCAACTGTGATAAACAGACTCCTAGTACATGCTAAGAACTCAAAGTATTACCTACCCCCGCTTGAGCCTTCACATTCAAGTCCACATTTAACTGTAGCTGACCTCAGTTCATCACTAATAGTAAAACACCTCAACCCACCCATGTTATTTACCAAGTACTTTGTGTACATCTGGCAACTGTACATACACATATTACTTGGAATTATATTCTTGGCAGGAGTGACAGCAGTTTTAAACAACTAACGCACAACATATCCCAATACTAGCCAGAACTCTTTGACACAGACCTAACTGCACATTTTACCACTCATGGCACAGATATGCACATAGACTCATACAAATCCTATCTTACTACTGCACCCCTACTAACATAAAAACCAGACACTATAATAAACAGTTTCTGAAATGCAACAATCCAGATATCTTTTGCATAAATGAATCTTGGATCTCTACCACAGATACGGTATTACTCAACCAACTAAGGCTTGATCATTACGAGCTGTTCAAGTGCCCAAGATACAACAGGAAAGGCAGAGGAGTGCTAATCATAGCTAAATCAGATTAAAATTCCAATTCATAACCAATTCGAGCACAAGCAAAATGGATAGTCTAGTAATTGTCACTTATTGTGCTTCTGATTTGAACATGGCCATAAGCAATGCTGCAGCTGCACAATCAGCAAATTCCAATCAGAAGCACAAACAAAGCGCAACCTGGTATACTAGGGAACTAAGAAGCTTAAAAGAAAACTAAGAAAAATCAAGCAAAGATAGGGGAACTTGAAACATCTAAACATCCAGAAAAGCTACATGCAAAAACTAAATGAATACCGTGCCATGATTAACTCGATGAAAAAGGATATCACACAAAAATCATAATGAGTTCTTTTAATCACCCAAGAGAACTATTTGATATCATAAAATCTCTAACCAGAGACTAACCAAAACAGTACAGAAAACATGCCCAGCCCACAAACACTCGCAGATTTTTTCCAGAACAAAACTGGACCCAATCATAATGCTCTACAATTACCAATAACAGCACCTTCACCAGTGAGCAATGGCACTCCTTCGACTCAGTCTCTGAAGAAAACATAAAACAGATAGTCCATTACCTAAATACTACCACCTCACCTCAGGACCCATGCCCGGTCAGTCTTATCCCCCCATTTTATTGCACTGGCTATTTCTTCTCATTTTTGTATTTTCGCTTTCCTAGCTTCCCTAAGTTTTTCCAAATATTGATGCTTATCTTCCCCTCTCTGTGATCTCTTGTATTTTGTGAAGGCCACCCTCTATTTCTTCACATTTTCAGCTACATCTTTTAAGAACCATAGCAGCCTCATTTTACCTTTACCTAACAAAAAAGGTTTGTTGCTCTTAAAAATCCCCTTTCAGTTTTGCACATTGCTTTCTACATCCTCCAACTGTTTCCAACTTGCTAATGACTCCTTGAGGTATTGGCCCATCTTGGCAAAATTAGTTTTCCTAAAGCCTAAGGCCCTCACGTTTGAATAAATGTTATCAGTCCTAGTCCTAATACTGAACCACACCATCTGGTGATCATTGGATGCGAGATGATCTCCCATTATAACATCAGAAATACTTTCTCCATTAGTAAGCACCAAGAATATGGCCCTTTCATGTGTGGGTTCTATTACCAGTTGCCAAAATAGTTCTCCCTGTAGAGAATCCAGGATCTCCGTACTTCTAGATGACATTGCAGCAGGGATGTGCAAATCAACATCCATCATATTGAAATCACCTATCAGTAGCACTTCTCCTCTCATGGCAATACTATTTATGTCTTCTATTAAATCTCCGTCCACTTCTTCTCCCTGTGAATGAGATCTGTATATCACACCAATGCAAATGAATTTCCTGTTCCCTCTTTCTAGTTTAATCCACAGTGCCTCCTCGCTCGCTTTTAAGCCCCATAATTCTATAGCTTTAATATTTTTTTTTATATACAGTGCCACTCCTCCTCCCCTTCTTCCTGCCCTATCCTTCCTAAATAAAGTATAGCCTGGTATAATTATATCCCAGTCATGGTTGTCTGTGAATCATGTCTCCGTAACTGCCACTAAATCTAAGACAGCCTCTTCCATTAAAGCCTCAACTTCTGGGATCTTATTTCCCATACTATGAGCATTTATGCACACAGTTTTCCAGATATGGCCGTTTTTACCCATTTCAGAGGTATTTAATGCTTTACTCACCAGAGGACAAACTAAGAAACTTGTAATTTCCTACCTCAACCTTACTTCCGCTTTTATGTAAAGGAATCATATGCGCCCTTCCCCTGAACTCAACAGACAGACAATCAATCTCAACGTATTTAGTGGCCTTCTAAGGCCATATGATTGGCCTTTGTAATCCCTATTTTTGTTTTTTGTTTTTATTTAACAGTTTTTATATACCGCTTTATCTTTTAATCAAAGCGGTTTACAAAGAAACTAAAATATTACATCAAGACTTGAGCTTTATCAAACACTTAATTACTTTAAACATATGATTGCGTTAAGTACTTGTATGAGAGTTTGGAGTGGAGAGAGTGCGTGCGAGGAGAAGAGGGGAGGGGAGTCTATAGTTACCATTTGAGATGAGTGAGCTATGTACAGGGTGGAAAGCATGTTGATTAAAGGGCTTTGATGAGAATTCTAGGGACCTTATTTACAATGAGAAGAGTGAGCTATATACAGCACAGGGGCTTGTAAGTTAAGGACTTTATTAGAGACTATTAACTAGAGGTAGGGGAAGGGAAGGGAGTTTGTTATGTGATGGCTTCGTAGTATTCGGTGAATAGAAAAGTCTTTAGCTTTGTCCTGAAGTATTTGACGTTTGTAGTGGCTCTGACAGTGCCCTCCTGGATGCGAGTTCATGGTTTTGAGGTATGAGGCTGTGATCTGGATAATGTCCATCGTCGGTCTTCGTTTGGGTCTTGTGTTGGTTTTAGTGTTAAGTCTTTGAGGGTGTTAGATGCCAGGTTGCGTTGAATTTTGTAGAGGATGAGGGCTGTTTTAAATTTCATTCTTGATGTGATTGGGAGCACTGTTCCCTCTAAGCTGTGCGCGTGTGCGCGCGCACACACCTCGCCGAGCGAGCGCACATACTTTATAACAGAGCGCACAAAAATTATGGTTCTGATTGTGATAGAAAACAACACAGACGTCTTAAAATTTAAAAGATGTTGTGTATTTACGGTTTTCACAAGTTCTACAATATTTTCTAGTGCAATCAATGTGGTGTATATACTGTATTCTGACGTGTAGTCAAATTTTAAAGTATAAAACTCCGAGTGTCATTATGTGGCGCACAAAAATTTAACCTTCCTTCAAAAGCTGCACAGCTGATATTTTATGCGCACACAGCCTACAGAAAATTAGAGTGAACATTGATTGGGAGCCAGTGTAATTGGCTCAGGACTGGAGTGATGTGTTGGTGTTTTGAGGTTCCTGTAAGGATGCAGGCAGCTGTGTTTTGTACCATTTGTAGGGGTCGAATTGTTGAGGTAGGTAGACCAAGGAGTATGACGTTGCAGTAACCCAGTATGGGTGTTATACTTGTTTGACAGATTGTCTTGAAGTGGTCTTGGATTAGGATCGGCTTTAGCCTTCGTATGATTGCCAGCTTGTGGTATGCGTTCTTAGTGGTCCTGGCGATGTGGGAGTGGAAGTTTAGATTCCTATCCAGAATTACTCCCAGATACTTTATCTCCCTCTTTGACTGGAATTGATTCGTTCAGTAGGTCGATGTGCTGAGGGGGGGGGGGGAGAAGGTGCTGTTGCTTGAGACGAATAGAGCCTCTGTTTTTTTGAAATTGATTTTGAGGTTGTTGTTGGATAGCCATCGGGATATATCGTGGAGGCAATTGGTTATGGGTGTGTAGTCAGGCTTCTCTAAGTTGATTTGGGTGCAGACCATGATGTTGTCTGCGTATAATGCGTATTGAATGCCGTGTTGCTCGATGACGTTGCAGATGGGTTGGATATAAAGGTTAAAGAGTAGGACGGACAGTGAAGATCCTTGAGGTACTCGCTGCGATAATGGGAACAGAGATGATGAAGTTGTGGCATCCTAAAGATAAAGGGTCCACTATTTTAAAATGATTAATGCAGTTAGCAGACCGGCAAACCACATTAACAGCATATTCAGCATGGTTAATGCTGCTGAATATTTGTGGGTGCTGTCGCTAAGTGACCCCAATGCAAATCGGTTAGCATAAGGCCATTCTGGGAGTGGCACCTGGAGATAACCAATCACTGGTCATATTCAGCTACTGCCCAGTTATCATTCGGTGGCGAAAGTCAGGCACAGTAAAGGTTAGCCAACTTTCGCTACCAAAGCTAACTGGGTAGCAGCTGAATATCACCACTTTCTGGTTATCCAGCTAACCCAGATAGTCAATGCCAGTGGCCAGATATGGCCCAGCATTGAATATTCAGGTATAGGGCTCAGCAGCGATGGCTAGCTGCTGTAATCGACTAGCCGCTGCTTTTGAAAAATGGGCCCAAAGAATTTATAATTTTACTCATCTTCACATCATTCATGCTCCTGTACTGCTAGATATGTCCTTAGAATTGACTTGTAAGGTATCCATCTATGCTGATGACCAGGGGCAGCCCAAGGGTTTCTGCCATCCTAGGCAAAAGCACTGGCCATGCAGCCTCTTCCCCCAAGCTGTACTGCCCTGCTCCCTGAGCTGTGCCATGTCCCCCCCCCCCCCCACACTGAGCTGAGCCACACTAGTGCCGATTCCAGCGGTGGGGTCGAGGGGGGGCACGGCTTGGCTGTAGGCCATGTGCTTCAGCACATATGGCCTGCCGCTTCTGATCCCCCTCCGACATAACTTTGGGGGTTCAGAAGCGGCAGGCCATGTGTGCCGAAGCACAAGGCCTGCCGCCAAGCCTAGTCATCCCCCTCCTGTCACCATAAGAACATTAGAACATAAGATATGCCATACTGGGTCAGACCAAGGTCCATCAAGCCCCGTATCCTGTTTCCAACAGTGGCCAATCTAGGCCATACGTACCTAGCAGTTTCCCCAAAAGACACAGGTTCCGCAATGTTTGTACTGGGTCAAGCATTGATATCCTGGGTCCCTTCGTAATAATGGTTTATGGACCATTCCTCCAGGAACTTGTCCAAACCTTTTTTAAACCCAGCTACACTAACAGCCTTTACTACATCCTCCGGTAACAAATTCCAGAGTTTGATTACACGTTGAGTGAAAAAATATTTTCTTTTATTAGTCTTAAATAGTTTACCCTGTAGCTTTATTGCATGTCCCCTAGTCTTTCTATATTCTGAAAAGGTAAACAATCGATCTACGTTTACCCATTCCACTCTGTTCATTAATTTATAGACTTCTATCATATCTCCCCTCAGCCATCTCTTTTCCAGGTTAAAGAGCCCTAACCTTTTTAGCCTTTCTTCATAGGAGTATCCTTCCATCCCCTTTACCATTTTGGTGGCTCTTCTGTGAACCTTTTCTAAAATCGCTATATCCTTTTTAAGATACGGCGACCAGAATTGCACACAATATTCAAGGTGCGGTCTCACCATGGAACGATATAGAGGCATTATAATATCTTTTGTTTTATTTTCCATTCCTTTCCTTATCATACCTAGCGTTCTATTTGCTCTCTTGGCCGCCGCTGCACACTGGGCCGAGGGTTTTAACATGGTATTCACAATGACGCCTAAATCTTTTTCCTGGGTGGGGGTTCCTAATGTGGAACCTTGCATCGTGTAACCATAGTTTGGGTTGTTCTTCCCTAGGTGCATAACCTTGCACTTGTCCACATTAAATTTCATCTGCCATTTTGATGCCCAGTCTTCCAATTTATCAAGATCCTCTTGCAATTTTCCACAATCCTCTTGGGTTTTAACAACTTTAAATAGTTTTGTGTCATCTGCAAATTTGATAACCTCACTCGTTATTCCACTTTCCAGGTCATTCATGAATATGTCAAAAAGCAGTGGACCCAGCACAGATCCCTGGGGTACACCACTATTCACCTTTCTCCATTGGGAAAATTGGCCATTTAGCCCTACCCTCTGCTTTCTATCTTTTAACCAGTTCCTGATCCACAATAGTACACTGCCTCCTATCCCATGACTCTTTAGTTTTGCCAAAAGTCTCTCATAAGGGACCTTGTCAAAAGCTTTCTGAAAGTCCAGATACACAATATCAACCGACTCATCTTTGTCCACCTGATTATTCACTCCTTCAAAAAAACATAACAGATTAGTAAGACAAGATCTTCCTTGTCTAAAGCCATGTTGGCTGTCTCCCATTAGGTCATGACTATCTAACATGCTGAGTAATTTTATTCTTTATGATGGTTTCTACCATTTTTCCCAGTACTGATGTCAGGCTCACCGGTCTGTAGTTTCCCGGATCACCCCTGGAACCCTTTTTAAAAATTGGTGTTACATTGGCGATCTTCCAATCTTCAGGTATTAGAGATGATTTTAATGATAGTTCACAGATTACTAATAGCAGGTCTGCAATCTCGTATTTCAGTTCTTTCAACATCCTTGGATGTATACCATCCGGCCCAGGTGATTTGCTACTCTTCAGCTTATCTAATAGTTGTAATACATCTTCCCAATGTATCGATATTTCCTTCAATTCTTCCGCACCTTTAAATACCACTTCAGTCATGGGTAACATCCCTACATCTTCCTCAGTAAAGACTGAAGCAAAGAATTCATTCAGTCTCTCCGCTATCGCCTTGTCGCCTCTTAGTGCTCCTTTAACCCCTTTATCATCTAATGGACCAACTGACTCACAGGTTTTTTGCTACGAATGTACTTGAAAAGGTCTTTACTTCGTGTTTTTGCTTCTGCAGCAAGCTTCTTCTCGAATTCTCCCTTTGCCTACCTTATCAATGCCTTGCATTTGACTTGCCAGTGCTTGTGCTGTTTCCAGGTTTCGTCGTTTGGTTCTTTTTTCCATTTCCTGAAAGATGCTTTTTTGGCAACAACAGCCTCTCTGACCTCACCTTTAAACCATGCTGGCAGTTTTTTGGACTTCCTTCCACTTTTCTTAAAGCGTAGCATACAGCTGGTCTGGGCTTCCAAGATAGTATTTTTCAACAGCCAAGCCTGATGTACGTCTTTAACCTGTGCAACTGCTCCTTTTAGTTTTTTCTTAAATGTTTTCCTCATTTTATCATAGTCGCCCTTTCGAAAGTTAAAAGGTAGTACTGTGGATTTCCCTACTATCCCTCCTCCACTAATTAAATCAAAGGCGATCATGCTATGATCACTATTGCCAAGTGGCCCCAACAACCTTATCTCTTGCACTAGATCTGGTGTTCCACTAAGGATTAGGTCTAATATGGCTTCCCCTCTGGTCGGTTCATGAACCAGCTGCTCCAAGAAGCAGTCATTTATTTCATCTAGAATCAGCGGCAGCAGTGTAGTGCAGCTCAGCAGGGGAGGGGGGGAGGAAGAACAGCGTGGCTCAGCGTGTGGGGGGGCAGCACGCCATGTATGCCACAGCACATGGCCTGCCACTCACCTTGATCTGCCACCCTAGGTGGCCACCTAGCCTGCCTAGTAAACGGGCCGGCCCTGCTGATGACCTTATAGCCTACACAGATGCGCATTCAGTTCCCGTCTGTTAGAACAAATAGAAATATATTAACTAAAGCAAATATAAACAACTTCATAAACAGAGAGGGGTAACCTGTCTGGAGTGGCAGGTACAAACTTAAGCAAAGGCAAAGAGGGGGAGTAACCAGCATGGGAGACACCTTATTGGGCAGACTAGACGAACTATGTTGGTCTTTTTCTGCTCTCATTTACTATGTTATTATATATTAACAGGAAAAAAATAAGGAACTGGAAGGTGAAATTGCGGCATTAGAAAGAGCTCTCTATGTGATTATGCTCTATTGTTGCAACTGCAAGCCTTACAGTATTGCTACAATTCTTTTTTAAGTTATCAAGCAAGTATTGAAATCTTGGCTCAGCAAATGTGTTATTATGAAGGAAGTAAAAAGGCAGGACATCTTTCAGCGCAGTATCTTAAGGACCGATGGCCTTGAAACAGGATCCAGTCGATTAAGTTGCATCAAGGGTGTTCAGTAGTTATGCATAAGGAAATATCTTAGGTCAGTTCTACCCTAAACCATATCAGTCTGAGATCTCATGTACTCCAGAGAAGGTAAATGGTTTCTTATCGAACTTAGACAAGCCTATTTGTCTGCGTCCTAGAGAGATTGTTTAGAACATATTACATCAGGGCTCTACAAGTCCAAGTCCTGGGCGGCAGGGCACCAGGCACAAAAACTGCAGCCTGGTACTCGGGATTTCATGCCCCAGAAAGCTCCAGCCACTGGTACCCCCAATCCCCTGTCAGCGGAAGAGGAGCTGCAGCCATGGATTGCTGTTGAAAAAGGGCACAGTGTACTTTTCCCTCACCATAACTGACTCTGTGCACTGTTGAGCCCCGTGGTGACAGAAGTTTAGGGGATCTCACGAGCCTTGAAATCATGAGATCGCCTGAATTTCCTCCACAGCAGAGCTCAACTGTGCACAGAGCTGATCGCTGTGGCCTTAGTGTGTACTATGCTGTTATCCAGGAGCTGCATCCAGATTCAATGGGTGAGATAGGGAATGAATTGGGAGGGGGGGGAGGATGAGAGAAAGACATACAATGGATGAAGCCAGGGGGTACATGAGAGAGAGATTATGAGAAGCCAGGGGGGGGGGGATGTGAAGGAGAGAGACTGGGTGAAACCTTTGGTGGGTATGAGAGAGAGAGACTGTGAGAAGTGTGAGGAAAGTCATAAGACACACAGAGTGAAGGTTGTGGAGAGGCTATGAACAAAAGAAAGAGAGGCGCTGTTGGGGGCTATGAGAAAGGGAGAGAGACACTGGATGATGGTTGGGTAGGTGCTATGAGATTTTAATTTTGCTTCATGTATTACCAGGCCATGGTGATTTATTTATTTATTTACAGTTTCTTTTATACCGCGCTATTTGACATCAGTGCGGTTTACAATGAACATAAAACTACACGTCTCAAAAATTGATCTGTGCTTACAATGAACAGGACAATAAACTGGGTATACATTAAACAGGTTTCATGAACAGTGAAAACAGAGAACAGAGAACATGAGAACTATGTACAAAGCAACTATGTACAAAGCAACTAAATGCAGCTATATGTAGAGCTTAAATGAATCTAGGTAATTTCTTGATGAGAGGAGGTGCAAGGTGAGATTGCAGTTCTACGGATTAAGACTATGGAGTGCATGGGTTTAATGTGTTGGCCTGGGGTGTAGAGGTGGGTTGGTATGGGAGGGTGTCTGAAACATCGTAGTGCTGCAAGAATAGGTGATGCTTCAGTGCCTTCCTGAACTGGGAGAGGTCACTGATGGTTCTGATGCCTGATGGTAGGGCGTTCCAACATGATGGTGCAAAGTAAGAGAAGGCTCTGGATCTAATGACTTGAGAGCATTTCGTGATTGCCTTAGGTGATATGTGAAGTGAAAAAAAATGTTGCCTCAGTTGCAGATATAAAGGGTTACCAATATGCTGCTGACAACCTACTCATTGGGGGTGATGGGAGGGGGAGGAAGAGAAGGGCCACTGCCTTATGTTGGCACTGTGTAATAGCAGGTTAAGAGCTAGATTTATTAAGCTATTTTTCCTCCCATAGGAAATGGGAAAACAGTAAATCAGGCCCTTAAAAAAGGAGCTGCGATCTCTCTCTCTCTTTTTTGGGGAGGGGGAGCAGGGGGGAGTATTGTGACTAAGTTCTCAGCAGCTGCCTCCTAAATTTTTAAGACGGCTCCTCTATTCTAAGAAAATTTGTCAAGGCCTGGATTACATTATCAAAAATATCAGAGGTGATTAAGTTGTTACCCACTGGGAAAATGCCTAGCCCAGATGGGTTTGGACTGGAGTTTTACTGTTTGTTTATGGATAAGAACATAAGTTATGCCATACTGGGTCAGATCAAGGATCCATCAAGCCCAGTATCCTGTTTCCAATAACGGTCTATCCAGATCACAAGTTTCCAAGTTATCCAGGTCAGTTTTCCAAAAAGATACACAGATTCCATGTTGCTTATCCTGGGGAAGGCAGTAGGTTTCCCTGCTA
Organism: Ichthyophis bannanicus; assembly: GCA_033557465.1. NCBI lineage: Eukaryota > Metazoa > Chordata > Amphibia > Gymnophiona > Ichthyophiidae > Ichthyophis > Ichthyophis bannanicus. Next base: position 555,647,112 of record CM066034.1, on the reverse strand, counting down.
CTGATAGGAGATTTCAATATGCCAGATATTGATTGGCACATTCCTGCTGCAGTATCATCTAGAAGTAAGGAGAGCCTGGATTCTCTACAAGGAGAACTATTCAGGCAATTGGTACAGACTCCACACGTGAAGGGGCCATACTGGACTTGGTGCTTACCAATGGTGAAAGTGTTTCTGATGTTGTAGTGGGAGATCATTTTGCATCCAGTGATCACCAGATGGTGTGGTTCAGTATTAGGACTAGGGCTGTTAGAATCCATTCAAAGGTGAGGATCTTAGACTTTAGGAAGACTAACTTTGCGAAGATGGGCCAATATCTCAGGGAGTCGTTAGTTGGATGGGAACAGCTGAGGGATGTAGAAAAACAGTGGGAAAAACTGAAAGGGGATATTTTAAGGGCAATCAACCTTTTTGTTAAAATGGTAAATAAAGGTAAAAGGAAAAGGAGACCGCTATGCTTTTCGAAAGAAGTAGCTGAAAAAGTGAAGAAAAAGAGGGAGGCCTTCATGAAATACAAGAGATCACAGAGAGAGGAAGACAGGCATCTGTATTTGGAAAAGAGAAGCTAGCAAAGTAGTCAAGAAGGCAAAGATTCAAAAGGAGGAGGAAATAGCCAATGCAATAAAATGGGGGGATAAGACATTTTTCAGATATATTAGTGAGAAGAGGAAGGGCAAGAGTGGTATTGTCAGACTCAAGGGTGCAGGGGAGGAATATGTAGAAGCTGATAAGGATAAAGGGGAATTGCTTAACAAATATTTTTGTTCTGTGTTCACAGATGAAGAACCAGGAGCAGGACCTCAGAAAACACCCACAAATAGGAACAGAAGCAAAGAACATCTTGAACAATTTTCAAAAGACTGTGTTCGTGAGAAACTATCTCAACTTAAAGTAGACAAAGCGATGGGACCGGATGGGATACACCCGAGAATACTGAGGGAACTTGGGGACGTTCTAGCAGCTTCACTGACTGCCCTTTTCAATGCCTCGTTGGAGTCGGGAGTGGTGCCAAAGGACTGGAGAGAGGCTCATGTGGTGCCTTTACACAAAAGCGGAAGTAAGGATGTGGTTGAAAACTACAGGCCGGTTAATTTAACTTCGGTGGTGAGTAAACTATTGGAAACGCTGCTGAAAGAGAAAATAGTGAGGTTTCTGGAGTCCAGCGGATTACAGGATCCAAGGTAGCATGGATTCACCAGAGGCAGGTCTTGTCAGACAAATCTGATTGATTTCTTTGACTGGGTGACCAGGGAGTTGGACCGAGGGAGAGCCCTAGATGTGGTGTATTTAGATTTCAGTAAAGCCTTTGATACTGTTCCTCACAGGCGACTTATAAACAAACTGAGCACCCTAAGGATGGACCCTAAAGTTACTGCTTGGGATAGAAATTGGTTGGGTGGGAGGCGACAAAGAGTACAGGTAAATGGAGCTCACTCTGAGGAGAAGGATGTTACCAGTGGTGTGCCCCAGGGATCTGTCCTTGGTCCGATTCTTTTTAACATCTTTGTTAGTGATATAGCGGAAGGGCTTTCAGGTAAGGTTTGCCTCTTTGTGGATGATACCAAAATCTGAAATAGAGTAGACACCCAGGAAGGGGTAGATAACATGAGGAGGGATCTAGCTAAGCTTGAAGAATGGTCTAGAATTTGGCAGCTGGGATTTAATGTTAAAAATTTAAGGTCATGCATTTGGGCTGCAGCAATCCAAGGGAGCAATATAGTATAGGGTGTGAAGTACTTTTGTCCACTAAAGAAGAGCGGGACCTAGGCATGGTTGTGTCTGATGATCTTAAAGTAGCTAAACAGGTAGAAAAGGCGATGGCAAAAGCTAGAAGGATGCTTGGGTGCATACGGAGAGGAATGGCTAGCAGAAAAAAGGAGGTGATAATGCCTCTCTATAAGTCTTTGGTGTGACCTCATTTGGAGTATAGTGTGCAATTCTGGAGACTGCATCTTCAAAAGGATGTGAACAGGATGGAGTCGGTGCAGAGGATGGCTACTAAAATGATTAGTGGACTTCATTATAAAGCATATGAGGACAGACTGAAGGATCTTAATATGTACACCTTAGAGGAAAGGCAGGACAGAGGTGATATGATTGAGATGTTTAAATACCTCTGTGGCATAAATGTTCAGGGAGAGAGCCTCTTTCAATTGAAAGCAAGTTCTGCTACGAGGGGACATGGGATGAGAGTGAAGGGAGATAGATTCAGGAGTGATATGCGGAAATATTTCTTTACGGAAAGAGTAGTGGATCCGTGGAATAGTCTCCCAGTAGAGGTGGTAGAGATGAGGACAGTAACTGAATTCAAAAAAGCATGGGACAAACACAGAGGATCTCTAAAGGTAAAAAGGGGACTGTTGTAGTTGTTGATATGGAAGGACAGACTAGATAGGCCATGTGGTCTTTTTCTGTCATATGTCTATGTTTCTGGTGCTCTTTAAGCATAGTTTATGGACTTTTCCTCCAAGAACTTGTCCAAACCTTTTTTTTAAACTAGGTTAAACTAACAGCTTTTACTACATCCTCCGGTAACAAATCCCAGAGTTTTTGAAAGTGAAACAACCGATCTATGTTTACCCGTTCAAGTCTATTCATTATCCTATAGACCTCTATCATGTCTTTTTTCCAAGTTGGAGAGCCCTGAATTTTAAGCCCTTCCTCATAGAGGTATCCTTCCATCCCCTTTACCATTTTGGCAGCTCTTCTCTGTACCTTTTCTAATTCTACTATATCCTTTTTAACATATGGCGACCAGAATTGCACACAATATTCAAGGTGTGGTTGCCCCATGGAATGATACAAAGGCATTATAATATCCTTGGTTTTATTCTCCATTTCTTTCTTTATGATTCCTGTACACTAGGCAAAGGGTTACAAAGTATTATCCATCATGACACCTAGTTCTTTTTCCTGGGTGGTGATTCCTAATGTGGAACCTTGCATCGTGTAACCGTAGTTTGAGTTTTTCTTCCCTAAGAAGTCAATTCTGGTCCCCGCACGCTTGGCCACTTTGCTCGTCCGAAACATGGACGGCCAGAGATAGACCCGATTCTGTGGCTGGAGGGATTGGGGTTTCTAGTCCTATAGGCACTCCTTGTGGCCTTGGGCATGCAACGTAACCCTCTATTGCCTCAGGTACACATAGATTGTGAGCTCTTTGGGGACAAGGGAGTGTATCCAGTACCTGTTTGTACTGATTACATAATGTAAACCGCTTTGATTGAAGGATAAGGCGGTATAGAAAACTGGTTAAATAAATGGCAAGCAGATCGACATACGGGGAGCTGCCTGTCCCCATGCCAGGAAGCCATTGCTGGAGCGAGGGAGCAGTGGCATCCTCACACCATGTCAACGAGCCATCCACTGGATGGCTCGGAGTGCCATGCCGCAGTTTGGCCCTGCAGCCACTGTCTGGGCTGCACCGGCAGCCTCTATAGCCTGGATTGTGGCTGTAGGGGCACAGCAAGGCCACAGACATGGTGTGCGAGGGTGTGCAGTATACTAGGGGAGAGGCCCCCAGGACTTATTCCGCCATCAGGGTGGAATAAGCCAGATGTGCTGCTTGGTGCCAGGGAACGTACAGGGACCTGCCCTGAATACGCCCTGTATGTTCCGGCAGCTGGCCCTCCTCCGCTCCACTCCCACACCGCCCACGTACAGCACTCCCCATACAACTGCTGTGTTAAGTGTGGGGAGTGCTGGCGTTGGAAACAGAATAAGTAGCCAAACACAGGTTTGACATCCAGCCCAGACGTCCATTCCACTATTCGCAGGACAGAATGCTTCCCTAAATGCATAACTTTGAACTTGTCCACATTAAATTTTATCTGCCATGTGGATGTCCAGACTCCCAGTTTCTCAAGGTCCTCTTGCAATTTTTCACAATCCTCTAGTGTTTTAACAACTTTGAATAATGTTGTGTCATCTGCAGATTCGATCACCTCATTTATTATTCCCATTTCCAGGTCATTTATAAGTATGTTAAAAAGCAGCAGGCCCAGAACAGATCCCTATGTATTTACCTTTATTAATTGAGAAAATTGGCCATTTAGCCCTACTTTCTATCTTTTAACTAGTTCCTAATCCACAATAGTACAATGCCTCCTATCCCATGACTTTTTAACTTCCACAAGAGTCTCTGATGAGTGGGTCTGTCAAAGGCTTTCTGAAAATCCAGATACACTATACCAATCAGCTCACCTTTATCTACCTGTTTATTTACACCTTCAAATAAATGTAAGGGATTAGGAAGACCAGGCTTTCCTCGGCTAAATCCATGTTGGCTATCTGCCATTAATCCACGATTATAAAGAACAAAATTACTGAACATGTAGATAATGGTTTCTACCATTTTGCCCACTACAGAAGTCAAGCTCAAAGGTTTGTAGTTTCCCGGATCACCCCTGGAACCCTTTTTAAAAACTGGAGTTACAATGGCCACTCTCCCAACATTTCAATGATAGTTAAGAGATTAAAAGTAGGTCTGTAATCTCATATTTCAGTTCTTTCTGCACCCTGGGATGTATGCCATCTGATCCAGGTGATTTGCTGCTATTTAGTTTATCAAATTACTGTATTACATCTTCCCGATTTATGGAGATTTGTTTCAGTTGCCCTGATACATCACCTTTAAATATCATTTCTTGCATGGAGAAGTTTTCTACATCTTCCTTAGTAAAGACTGAAGCAAAGAATTCATTCAATCTCTCCTCTATGGCCTTGTCCTCTCTTAATGCCCTTTCTATTCCTCTATCATCTAATGGTCCAACTCATTCTCTCACAGGTGCTTTGCTATGAATATACTTGAAAAAGCATAGTTACTCACCTGTAACAGGCATTCTCCAGGGACAGCAGGAATCCGCCCTCACATATGGGTGACATCAACGGTGCCCACATGGAAGCATATCCCAAGCTTTCAAAGAAAGTCCTTCGGAGAAGCCACCACGCATGTGTGATCCCCTTCCCGCTCAAGGGTGCCATCTTGGTCAGTCAGATGACATAGCTAGAGCTGACAAAAGAAGATGGCAGAAATTGTACAGCAACTCCAAGGGGAGGAGAGAGGGCTGTGAAGACTGATTCCTGCTGTCCCTGGAGAACATAAGAACATAAGATATGCCATACTGGGTCAGACCAAGGTCCATCAAGCCCAGTATTCTGTTTCCAACAGTGGCCAATCTAGGTCATACGTACCTAGCAGTTTCCCCAAGAGACACAGGTTCCTCAATGCTTGTATTGGTTCAAGCATTGATATCCTGGGTCCCTTCTTAATAATGGTTTATGGACCTTTCCTCCAGGAACTTGTCCAAAACTTTTTTAAACCCAGCTACACTAACAGCCTTTACTACATCCTCCAGTAACAAATTCCAGAGTTTGATTACATGTTGAGTGAAAAAATATTTTCTTTTATTAGTCTTAAATAGTTTACCCTGTAGCTTCATTGCATGTCCCCTAGTCTTTCTATATTCTGATAACTTAAACAATCGATCTACATTTACCCGTTCCACTCCGTTTATTAATTTATAGACTTCTATCATATCACCCTTCAGCCGTCTCTTTTCCAGGTTAAAGAGCCCTAACCTTTTTAGCCTTTCTTCATAGGAGTATCCTTCCATCCCCTTTACCATTTTGGTGGCTCTTCTCTGAACCTTTTCTAAAATCGCTATATCCTTTTTAAGATACGGCGACCAGAATTGCACACAATATTCAAGGTGCGGTCTCACCATGGAACGATATAGAGGCATTATAATATCTTTTGTTTTATTTTCCATTCCTTTCCTTATCATACCTAGCATTCTATTTGCTCTCTTGGCCGCCGCTGCAAACTGGGCCGAGGGTTTTAACATGTTATCCACAATGACGCCTAAATCTTTTTCCTGGGTGGTGGTTCCTAATGTGGAACCTTGCATCGTGTAACCATAGTTTGGGTTGTTCTTCCCTAGGTGCATAACCTTGCACTTGTCCACATTAAATTTCATCTGCCATTTTGATGTCCAGTCTTCCAATTTATCAAGATCCTCTTGCAATTTTCCACAATCCTTTTGGGTTTTAACAACTTTAAATAGTTTTGTGTCATCTGCAAATTTGATAACCTCACTCATTATTCCACTTTCCAGGTCATTTATGAATATTGCAAAAAGCAGCGGACCCAGCAGAGATCCCTGGGGTACACCACTATTCACCTTTCTCCATTGGGAAAATTGGCCATTTGGCCCTACCCTCTGCTTTCTATCTTTTAACCAGTTCCTGATCCACAATAGTACACTGCCTCCTATCCCATGATTCTTTAGTTTTGCCAAAAGTCTCTGATGAGGGACCTTGTCAAAGGCTTTCTGAAAGTCCAGATACACAATATCAACCGACTCACCTTTGTCCACCTGATTATTCACTCCTTCAAAAAAACATAACAGATTAGTAAGACAAGATCTTCCTTGTCTAAAGCCATGTTGGCTGTCTCCCATTAGGTCATGACTATCTACATGCTGAGAAATTTTATTCTTTATGATGGTTTCTACCATTTTTCCCGGTACTGATGTCAGGCTCACCGGTCTGTAGTTTCCCGGATCACCCCTGGAACCCTTTTTAAAAATTGGTGTTACATTGGCGATCCTCCAATCTTCAGTTATTAGAGATGATTTTAATGATAGTTCACAGATTACTAATAGCAGGTCTGCAATCTCATATTTCAGTTCTTTCAACACCCTTGGATGTATACCATCCGGCCCAGGTGATTTGCTACTCTTCAGTTTATCTAATAGTTGTAATACATTTTCCCCGATGTATCGATATTTCCTTCAATTCTTCCGCACCTTTAAATACCACTTCAGTTATGGGTAACATCCCTACACCTTCCTCAGTAAAGACTGAAGCAAAGAATTCATTCAATCTCTCCGCTATCGCCTTGTCGCCTCTTAGTGCTCCTTTAACCCCTTTATCATCTAATGGACCAACTGACTCTCTCACAGGTTTTTTGCTACGAATGTACTTGAAAAGGTCTTTACTTCGCGTTTTTGCTTCCGCAGCAAGGTTCTTCTCAAATTCTCCCTTTGCCTGCCGTATCAATGCCTTGCATTTGACTTGCCAGTGCTTGTGCTGTTTCCAGGTTTCGTCGTTTGGCTCTTTTTTCCATTTCCTGAAAGATGCTTTTTTGGCCTCTCTGACCTCACCTTTAAACCATGCTGGCAGTTTTTTGGACTTCCTTCCACTTTTCTTAAAGCGTGGAATACAGCTGGGTCTGGGCTTCCAAGATAGTATTTTTCAACAACAGCCAAGCCTGATGTACGTCTTTAACCTTTGCAACTGCTCCTTTTAGTTTTTTCTTAACTGTTTTCCTCATTTTATTATAGTCTCCCTTTCGAAAGTTAAAAGGTAGTACTGTGGAGTTCCTTACTATCCCTCCTCCACTAATTAAATCAAAGGCGATCATGCTGTGATCACTATTGCCAAGTGGCCCCAACAACCTTATCTCTTGCACTAGATCTGGTGTTCCACTAAGGACTAGGTCTAATATGGCTTCCCCTCTGGTCGGATCATGAACCAGCTGCTCCAAGAAGCAGTCATTTATTTCATCTAGGAACTTTACATCTCCCTAGCATGTCCTGACGTGACACTGACCCAGTCGATACCAGGGTAGTTGAAATCACCCATTATTATTACTGCACTGTAACCTTTGTTAGCTTCCTTGATTTCTTTGAGCATTTCATCATCCATTTGGTCATTCTGGCAAGGCGCTCGATAGTACACCCCCACTGCCATTGCCTTCCCCCTTTTACATGGAATTTCAATCCATATAGATTCTACAGCAGATTTTGTTTCTTGCAAAACTTTAATCCTTTCTGACTCAATGCCCTCTCTAACATAGAGAGCAACCCCTCCACCAATTTGATCAGCTCTATCATTACGATATAGTTTGTACCCAGGTATCACAGTGTCCCACTGGTTGTCCTCCTTCCACCATGTCTCTGATATTCCAATCATATCTAACCTTTCATTTAGTGCTATATATTCTAACTCTCCCATCTTATTTTTTAGACTTCTAGCATTTGCATACAAGCATTTTAGAGAATGTATTTTATTCATATTAATTTGGCTATTGTTAGACATGGGTAATTTGGGATCTTTAAGCTCAGTCTGCTCCATACTTGAGGGCATTTGGGCTACTTTACTCTTTTGTGGAACCTCTCTGCTTTTGGTAGCGTCCTTCAAAGATACATTCTTCCGAACCATCCGCTCTTGGGCGACTGTCGGCTTTCCCCTAATATCTAGTTTAAAAGCTGCTCTATCTCCTTTTTAAAGGTTAATGCCAGCAGCCTGGTTCCATCCCGGTTAAGGTGAAGCCCATCCCTTCGGAAGAGCCCCTCCTTTCCCCAGAATGTTCCCCAGTTCCTAACAAATCCAAAACCCTCATCTCTGCACCATTGTCTCATCCACGCATTGAGACTCCGGAGCTCTGCCTGTCTTTTGGGTCCTGCGTGTGGAACAGGAAGCATTTCGGAGAACGCTACCCTGGAAGTTCTGGATTTCAACTTCCTACCTAAAAGCCTAAATTTAGCCTCCAGAACCTCCCTACCACATTTTCCTATATCATTGGTACCGACATGTACCAAGACAGCAGACTCCTCCCCAGCACTATCTAAGACCTTATCTAGGTGGCGCGTGAGGTCCGCTACCTTTGCACCAGGCAGGCATGTTACCAGGCGATCCTCATGTCCACCAGCCACCCAGCTATCTACATGCCTAATGATCGAATCACCAACTATAACGGCTGTCCTAACCCTTCCCTTATGGGCACATGGCCCTGGAGAAACTTCCTCGGTGCGAGAGGGTTTTACATCACCTGGGAGGACAGGTCCTAGTTACAGGATCACTTCCTGCCACACTAGGGTGATGCTCTCCTGTCACGTGACCTCTCTCCTCCATGGCAACAGGGATGCTGCCAGACTGGAGGTGGGACTTCAGGACTATATCCCTGTAGGTCTCATCTATGTACCTCTCTGTCTTACAGGTGAGTAACTACACTTTCTCCAGGAACAAGCAGGAAGTCAGTCCTCACATATGGGACTCCATAGCTACAGGTTACCGAGAACCTGTAGAAAAAGCACAGCCCAGCAAATCAGAGGACCCCAGTATCCAGGGAGAATCATTGCTCCAGTAGTCTGAACAGGAAGGGTCGGAGGGCAGTTGTTGTCTAAATCCTGAACAGATTACAGAGTATGGTCTGGCTGAAAGCACTGTCCCATTGGGACTTCCTCTCCAGGCAATAGTGAGCTGCAAAAGTGGCGGCCCAGTAGATGTCTGTTAGGGGAACAGAGCGAGGCTCGCAACTGAAGTTGCCATAGCCCTGACATTATGCGCCATGACCCGGCATTCCAGCAGCAGCCCAGCAGCAGTCCGCCACCCAGATGGACAGGGTCCGCTTGGTGACAGTCTCCCCCAGACGACTGGGGTCGTATGAGATAAAAAGCTGTGAGGCTTTGCAATGGTCCCGAGTACACTGTAGATAGAAGGACAGGGCCCTTTTTCAGTCCAGAGTATGGAGAAAGGCCGACATATTGTCGGTGTAGGGCCGTGGAAAGAAGGTAGGGAATACTACCTCCTGGTTCAGGTGGAAATCAGACACCACCTTTGGAAGAAATTTTGGGTGAGTGCAAAGCATGACACTGTTCTTGTAGAACATGGTGTACGGTGGCTCAGCCACCAGGGCCTAGAGCTCGCTGACTCTGCGTGCAGAGTTGAGTGTCACCAGAAAGGCCACCTTCCAGGACAGGTATCTCAGGTGGCAGGTAGCCAAGGGTTCGAAAAGCAGCTTGGTAAGCTGCATCAGGACCACATTGAGATCCCTTTCTGCTGGGGACAAACGGATCCGAGGCTTCAAGAGCAGTAAGCCCCGCATGAATCAGGTAATAAGGGGCTGCACGGAGAGAGGCTTGCCTTCTATGGAGTGATTGTTCGCGGAGAGTGCGCTCAGATGCACCCTAACAGAATTGGACTTAAGTCCGGATTGTGAAAGGTGGAGCAAGTATTGCACCACCATGTGCACTGAGTAGGAGAATGAGTTCACCTGTTGCTCTTTGCACCAAAAAGAAAACCTGCACCAATTGAAGGTGTAGGCCCATCTCAAGGAGTCCTTGCGTGAGGCCAGGAGGACCTCTTCCACCTCCTTGGGGGAGGTTGAGGGGTGCTAAAGTGACCCGTTCAGCAGCCACGCTGTGAGGGACAAGGATCCCAGACTGGGGTGGAGGATCGAGCCCTCCTCTTGGGCCAAATGTCCCAGTGAGCTCCCGAGAGGGACCAGGGACTCCATCGAGAGATGAAGCAGTAGAGGAAACCAAAGCTGCCAGGGCCACCAGAATCAAGGAAGCCTTGTCTTGCTGGACTTTGAAGAGGGTCCGTGCTATCAGTGGTGTGGGGGGGGGGGGGGAGGCATACAACAGACTCCCCGACCATGAGATGAGAAAGGCATCTGCTGCTACCTGGGCCGGGTGAGGCTGTGGGCAACAGAAATGCGGTAGCTGAGCATTGGCCAGGCTGGCAAAGAGGTTGAGGTTCGGGGTACCCCACAACCTGAACAGCCACTGTGCCGCCCGCCCCAGCATCCAGGCACCACTCATGTGGTTGGAGGACCCTCCTCAGCCTGTCCGCCAGGGCATTATCCTGGACTGGGCAGTATACTGCCCTGAGGAGCATACCCTGGCAGAGGTAGTAGAAACCTGTGCCACCTTGCTTGTTTAGGTAGAACATTGTGACCTGATTGTCCGTCTGAACGAGCACTGACTAATGTTGCAGGCGGTGCTGGAAAGTCTTCAACGCAAGGAAGACAGCCCTGAGTTCCAGCAGGTTGATCTGCTGTTGGCTCTCCTTGAAGGACCAGACGCCCTGGGTGCACAATTCCTCGCAATGGGCACCCCAGCCCAACAGGGATGCATCTGTCATGAGGTTCCTCTGGAGGCTCGGGAGCTGGAAGGGCATGCCCTTCTGCAGGTTTTGCGGATCCTGCCACAGAGGGACTCTGTCAGCTGATGAGACACAGACTCTGTCCCGGAGCATGCCCGTGGCCTGGGTCCACTGTGAGTCACCACTGAGCTGCCCGCATGTGGAGGCAGGCATTGGGGACCACATGGACTGTGGAGGCCATGTAGCTAAGGAGACGAAGCATGGACCACGCTGACACGGTGCGGTGGCATTGCACTTCGGTCTCCAGGGCCGTGAGGCAATCTGCCCTTTCTAGGAGGAGGAAAGCCACAGCGTGGAGGGTGTCCAGGCGAGCCCCTATGAACTCCAAGGGGCTTGTTTACAAAGCCGCGGTAGCGGTTCGCGATCGTTATTGGAGCCGCGACCCCATTGATTTCAATGGGGCCGCGGCTCCGATAACGACCGCGAACCGCTACCGCGGCTTTGTAAACAAGCCCCCAAGTCTTCAGTTTTTATCTTTATTCATCATTTAATATACTGCCCACACGTGAGTATCAGGGCGGTGTACAATACTAGGTCCAACGCTGCTGGAAAAGGAAACAGAATGCCAATGGTCAGACAGGAAAGCAATAGAACAGAGAGAGAAACAGATAAAGGAGGGCCTTAAGCGAGAGAGGGGGACATGACACCACTGGGGGAGAGAGACAGGGGGGATGGTGGTGGGGGTAAGTCAAAGGCGGTACAGAAAAGATGTGTCTTTAGCCTCGCTTTAAAGCTGGCAAAGGAGGATTCCAGATGGAGGGCTGACAGAAGTGAATGCCAAAGCTTGGGGCCAAGGAAAAAGAAAGCGGAGGACCGGGTGAACTCTAGGTGAGCCTGGGAAGGGGAAGGGAGGAACATACGGTTAGAGTTAACGGACCTAAGTAAGCACTGGGGGGTGAGGTATGAAGGCAAACCAGATTGAAAAGGTATTGTGGGATGCCTGTATGAATTACTTTGTGAACGAAAGTGAGGATTTTGTACTGAACTCTGAGTTGGGGCGAGATGGGAATTTGAGCGATTTATCACGAATCTCAGATGTTGTAGACCTTGATAGTGTGGCCTGTGGCCTGCAACGTCTCTAAGGCTGTGTCTCCTTTTACGAGCCAGTCGTCTAGGTAAGGGAAGACGAAGGCCCCTTGGAGACGAAGGTGCGGAGGCAAGGGCAAAGGTAGGTACCCTGTACTGGTAATGGTTGCTCCCGATCATGAATCTTAAGTATTGGCTGTGACTGGGATGGATAAAGATGTGGGTATAAGCATCCTTTAGGTCCAAGAAGCATAGCCAATCTCCCTGCTGGAGGTAGGGCAGCAATATTTCAAGGGAGAGCATCTTTAAACTTCAGTTTCAGTTTATTTACATTTGATATACCGTCCTTTATGATATCAGGGCGGTTTACATTAGTTAGAAACATTAACAGGATGGCTTGAAGCCATAGAAAAGGAAAGGAACTACAATTGTGACAGGAATTTGTTCAGGTTTCCCAGGTCCAGGATAAGCCTTAGTCCTGTTCTTTTAGGTACCAGAAAATACCTGGAATAAAGCCCCTTTCCTTTCAGGTGGTGTGGTGTGGTGAAGGCCTGCGAGTTCTTGCATTAGCAGAGCCTGGTGCAGGGGAGACCGAGGAGGCTCCCCAGGAAAGAAGCGTGGAGGCAGCTGGTCCAGGTGGAGAAGGAAACCCTCCCTGACCACCTGAAGTGCCCATGAGTCTGTGGTGATGGAAGCCCACCTGTGGGCAAAATGAACCAAGCGCCACCCCCCCCCCCACCTCGGCAGCTGATCCTCCAGAGAAAGAGAGGCTATGCTGGAGGAGTCAAAACCATGACCCAGGTTGGGCTAGGGCTGGATTCTGGGCTTTTGGCCTTTGAGCTTGCGTGGGCCTTGTCCTGCTCCCTTGCCCTGGTGACTCTGCTGAGGAGTCTGGGTGGCCAGGTATGGAGGATAGCCTCAAAAGGGTTGGCACTTCCTATGGAAAGGAGGCTTCTTTCCTGGAGGCTTCTTCCTGGGAAGAGTCGAAGTCTTCCTTGAGAGTCAAGTCTGAGTCATGTACTCTGTCTCGACGTCGGCAGCCTTGTCCTCCATGGGCTTACCGAAGACCTGCTCCCCAAGGCATGAGATGTCAAGGAGCTTCTCCTGCATCCACTGCACAAGGTCAGATGTCTGGAGTCAAGCCTGGCGTCAGGCGCCGATGCCAGTGGTAGCCACCCTTATGCTGGACTCAAAGCAGTCATAGGTGACTTGAAATAAAAATGTGGAGCACTCTCTGGTCCGACTTTGTAAGTGTCTGGAAATGCTGGTGGCAGCCTCCATCGAGGCCGGCCGCAAAGCCTCAGAGTTCCTTTGCCAGGTCTCAGAGGAACATGCTGATGTAAAGTTGGTAAGTTTGAATGCGGCATGCTAGCATCGAGCCCTGGTAGCATTTTCGCATCTTCAGGCTCTTATGCCGGCGCATGGCTGACTCCACCACCATGGAGGTGTAAAGGAATTGGATCTTCTGGAAGCCCAGCCCATGCTGGATTTGATACATGTTATCCAGGCTGTGGCTAACAACTGTCAACGATGCTGGGGCTTCCCACATCTGGAGAAGGTGCTAGTTGAGGATGGAGGGGTCTGGGATCATCAGGGTCTCTTTAGGTGGTGCCTCCCACTGGAGGATGTCAAACTCTTCCATATGGGGGTCCTCCTCTGACTCTGTAGTGAGGGAGAGGGCTCGCGCCATGTCCCGGATGAACTCAAGAAACAAGGTGTCCTCGGGTGGGGATCGGCACCTAGCCCCCAGTGAAGATGAATCCTTGGGGGCCCAAAACTCCAGAAATGTCTCGACATCAGACTCCCAAGCACAGTAGTCTGAGGAAGACTCGAGGCCCAATGGCTCCAGGGGCATCGTTGGCTCCGGTCTTCGGTGCTTCGAGGTAGAGGCATGGCCAGAGCCTGAGGCACTCATCTGCAAAGACCTTGCTCCAAGGAGCAGGAATGAGATGGAGACTCTTGCCGAGGATCTATCCGAAGAATCAAAAAATGTAAAGAGCTTCTTTTTTATTTGGTTTTTCAATGCTTTTAAAAAATAAATATATGTACAGCCCAGGTTTTCTTCTCTTGTATACTATCTCAAGGAAAATTTATTTGGAGGAAGAATCCCCGAGTGGACTAATTCAATACAAAATATATTTAAAACAAGGGTCTCGACGCTCAGCTTCGGCGCCTTAATGGCGTTTCAAAATTTTCTTCAGGAGACCTTTATCCTATAAATAAACAAAATTACAATATACTATTACCCTATTATCTAATGTATCTAAAAGCAATCATTCTAACAATATATTTCTCTAAAATCGCAAGCTACTTACAGATACTTATGCTGCCCACGTTCTCTCTCCTTATTTCTGATACGAAAAAACGCCGCGAATGCGTGATGGTAAATCCATTCTCTATTTAAACCCCCTTCGGATTGTGTCACACGTTTCTCATCCGTGCTGCTTCAAATGGTTACGTCATGAATATTCACACTTAAACAATAGATCTATATTATATATCGCCATTTCTCATCCAAAAACATAGCGCTACCGTTCCATTCATAATATTAAATCTGTTTCCTATCCAATTAGGACATAGCGCTTGTCTTCCATTCATATACTGCCATTTCTTATCCGATTAAAACATAGCTCTACCTTCCCATTCATGATATTAAATCTATTTCTTATCCAATGAGAACTTAGCGCTTCTCTTCCATTCATAATACTAGATCTGTTTGTCAAGGTAACATACTCTTTTCTAATAGCCGCAGTGGTTTTAAATCTTCAAACTAACCTACAAACAGGATGTCCACTCTATGGATACATTTAAATCCTTTGGAACGACAGTCTGCAACTTATATATCCACCATTGTTCTCACTGTAACAAAGTTTCATCTAATGTTTTTCCTCCCTTTGGGATCTGAATTTGTTCTATCGCAAAACTACGGAGCTGATCAAAGGTATGGCCTTGTGAAAGGCAATGAGTAACTATCGGGGCCTCAAGCCGGCGACATTTTAATCTACTTCTGTGCTCTCGTAGCCTAACTCGCAGTGAACGAATTGTTTTACCCACATAATGTAATCCACATGGGCATACAAGGATGTAGATTACTGCCTCTGAGTCACATGTCGTTTGCGTTCTAAGATGAAATGTCTGCCCCTGATAGCTAAAATATGTCTGTTCTACCATAATCACACACATATCACAAGTCCCGCAACTTTTATGTCCTCCTATTGTTATCTGTTTACTTTTTGGGGGGAGTACCGCAGGACTCAAATATTCCTTAAGATTGCGTCCTCGTTGCCAAACACATCTTATAGATTTCTTTTCTAAGCCAGGAACTGCTGTTAGCACGTTTTTATGTTTATTTATGAGTTTTTGTATGCTAGAACTTAGTGGAGTATAAGGTGTTATAAAATTAACGTTATCACCATCATCTTTCTTTTGTCGTACATTATACGTCTGTTTTAGCAGAACGGCTCTGTGATTGTAGAGGGCTCTGCGGTATGCCTTCTGTACTACCATCGTCGGATATCCTCTACTTATGAAATCTTTTTTTAAATTAATAGCCTGTCTTTTATATTCATATGTGTTTGAACAATTTCGTCGGTATCGCAAAAGCTGCGAAAACGGTAAGGATTGTTTCAACTTATGGGGATGTTTATTAGAAAACTCCAAAAACGTGTTCCTGTCTGTACTTTTCTTAAACACCGATGTATTCCAACTGTGAGCCCCTCTGGTTACTTGAACATCAAGATAAGTTATTCGATCTTGATGAAATACAGATGTGAAAGTTATGTTTTCATCCTGATTATTCAGCCATAATACAAATTGTTCAAGGGAGTCCGACGTCCCTTTCCATAATAAAAAAACGTCATCTATATATCTTCGCCATGTTATAACATTGGACATAAAGGGAGACTGGTATAGGTGGCTTATTTCAAAATTCTCCATATAGAAATTCGCCACTGAGGGGGCGCAAGTCGCCCCCATAGCTACCCCCGCTGTCTGCTGATATATTACTCCCTCAAATATGAAATGGTTCTGATGGATAGCCAATTTTGCTATTTCCAGCAAAAAATCAATGTGTATGGCTGATAAATCTCCCCGGGAAATTAACGTTTGCCTAATGATACTAACTGCCGCCTCTTGCGGTATGCTAGTATATAGCGAAGAGACATCTAATGTAACAAGCCAAGTATTTTCCTGATCTGCCCAATTCGCTAGCTCCTCCAAGACATTTAAGAAGTGTGTGGTATCTTTCAAATATGAGTGGATACGGGTAAGTAAAGGACGTAAAAATGTGTCCAAGTAGGTCGATAAGGGTTCCAAGATACTACCCTTGGTAGACACTATCGGTCTACCAGGGGGAGCCATTCTGTTCTTATGTATTTTAGGGACAGTGTAAAATTTGGCAATTATAGGGGAAACAACATTCAAATAATTAAATTCTTTCTGAGAAACCAATTTTTGTTGTAACGCTTGTTGAGTAATGCGTTTGATTTCCAGCTGTAATTGTGGAGTTGGATTCAAAGATAACTCCTTATATGTAATGCTTATTTGTAATTGTGCTGTTGCCTCCTCTATATATTTGTCTCGATCTAAAACAACTACCGCCCCTCCTTTGTCAGCCCTTTTAACTACTATATCTCGTCTATCCCTTAACTCACGTAAAGCTGTTCTTTCTAATACAGGAAGGGCCTGTCCTTTAAAGTTACCGATCTTCTCTAACTGGCTAAGTTCCTGTAGCACTAGTTGTTTAAAAATCACTAGTGCTGGATGAAGGGGCGTCGGAGGCATCCATTTGGACTTAAAACGTAATGGAACTCTAACCACCCCCTGATGTATGTTCCCCTCCTCAGTCATAATTTGTTCCATGACAGGCACACCTTCAAATGAGTTATGAGACTCCGGCTGACTATCATTTATTAGAACATCTGTAATTATTTCTGATGAGAAAAATTGTTTTATATGTAGTTTTCTCATCAGCCGTTCAAAATCAACTCTACATTGGAAAGGGTCATATGCTATACATGGGACAAACGAAAGTCCTCTATTTAGGAGCTGTAAAGCCTCGGGGGACAGGTCTTTCCCCGAGATATTCTCCACCAATGAAATCTGTGGAAAGTCCGATCTTATGGTTTCTGTGTAATCATGACGCTTCTTGTTTTCTTTTTTTCGGTGTTGATCTTCTTTTTGACGTCGTCCCGCCCCTTCTGCCGAAAATCCTCTTTATTAGATCCACTTGAATCACTGTTGGAGGTGTCATCTATGGATTCATCAAACCTTACTTGTTTCTTATTCTTCTTTGCTTTTCTCTTTGTGTCCATCCAGGGATATACAAAACCGATGGAATAATCTGAAGCATCACGTTTAAATTTTTTAAACTTCTTAGTCATTGTCTCTTGTCGTACTAACTGTTCTTGTCTATGAACTTCTTCCAATCGGGATTTAAAACCCTCTTCGGTCTCCTTACTTTTCAATTCATCTTGTGTTAGTTTTTTGGCTAGAGTTAGGTTCTCTATTTCAGGTTTTAATGTGTCCACCATAAGCACCATTAAATCGAGTGCACACTTATTCAATATCATATTCCACTTCTCTATGAAGTCTACCGACATTTCTGACATACGGGGTTCTTTATAGATCCGGAGACCTCTCGGTATTTGTTGTCTATTAATGTACTCCACTAGGGAGGACCTATGCAGGCTCATTCTGACTTGTCATTTGTAAAGGGCTGTTAAAGATTCCCAGGTAGTTTGTAGCTGTATATCTGCGGTGTCGTCTGTTGCTGAAAAAAGGTGTCTTTTCTTTAGCAAAACCAGACACATAATCCGGGGTAAAACTCAATGTGTTCTTCCATCCCGGGAGACCTTCCATCTTGTGAACTCACAAATAGTTCTAATAATGGTCTATTTTAATGAACGTAAAATATCAACGTGTGTAAAGTCAATACGTTCAAAGAATCAAAAAATGTAAAGAGATTCTTTTTTATTTGGTTTTTCAATGCTTTTAAAAAATAAATATATGTACAGCCCAGGTTTTCTTCTCTTGTATACTATCTCAAGGAAAATTTATTTGGAGGAAGAATCCCCGAGTGGACTAATTCAATACAAAATATATTTAAAACAAGGGTCTCGACGCTCAGCTTCGGCGCCTTAATGGCGTTTCAGAATTTTCTTCAGGAGACCTTTATCCTATAAATAAACAACATTACAATATACTATTACCCTATTATCTAATGTATCTAAAAGCAATCATTCTAACAATATATTTCTCTAAAATCGCAAGCTACTTACAGATACTTATGCTGCCCACGTTCTCTCTCCTTATTTCTGATACGAAAAAACGCCGCGCATGCGTGATGGTAAATCCATTCTCTATTTAAACCCCCTTCGGATTGTGTCACACGTTTCTCATCCGTGCTGCTTCAAATGGTTACGTCATGAATATTCACACTTAAACTCCCAGTATATGAATGGAAGACAAGCGCTATGTCCTAATTGGATAGGAAACAGATTTAATATTATGAATGGAACGGTAGCGCTATGTTTTTGGATGAGAAATGGCGATATATAATATAGATCTATTGTTTAAGTGTGAATATTCATGACGTAACCATTTGAAGCAGCACGGATGAGAAACGTGTGACACAATCCGAAGGGGGTTTAAATAGAGAATGGATTTACCATCACGCATGCGCGGCGTTTTTTCGTATCAGAAATAAGGAGAGAGAACGTGGGCAGCATAAGTATCTGTAAGTAGCTTGCGATTTTAGAGAAATATATTGTTAGAATGATTGCTTTTAGATACATTAGATAATAGGGTAATAGTATATTGTAATTTTGTTTATTTATAGGATAAAGGTCTCCTGAAGAAAATTTTGAAACGCCATTAAGGCGCCGAAGCTGAGCGTCGAGACCCTTGTTTTAAATATATTTTGTATTGAATTAGTCCACTCGGGGATTCTTCCTCCAAATAAATTTTCCTTGAGATAGTATACAAGAGAAGAAAACCTGGGCTGTACATATATTTATTTTTTAAAAGCATTGAAAAACCAAATAAAAAAGAATCTCTTTACATTTTTTGATTCTTTGAACGTATTGACTTTACACACATTGATATTTTACGTTCATTAAAATAGACCATTATTAGAACTATTTGTGAGGATCTATCCGAGGCATCTGGCTCTCAGGGATCGCTTCGGCGGCCTGTTTGGACGCGATGAATGCAGAAATGCTGCATTCAAGCACCAACATACGAGTTTCCCACTCTGGAGTAGCTGGCATTGATGCAGACGCCGGGGTTATCAGGTCTGGTGTCGACAAGGAGAGGGGGTCCACGACGGGATGGGACAGCCCTTGGGAGACCGGGGTCCGTCACTGGAGGCTTTGACTTCCATCCTGGGTACCTTCCTTGGCCGCTCCCTCTCCGACCTCTCGGAAGCTCGTCGGGGGCTGAGGCACGGTGCACAGGATTTCCCGTGCTTGTCCACCTCCCAGGATGAGACCCTCGAGGTCTTCTTTTTCTTTTTATGCTCTCACTCCAGAGACCCTTGTTCAGAATGTCTGCGAATCCACTCTGAAACCAAATCGCGGGGACCTTATGCGACTCCGAGGATCCATGTAGGGCCTTTGAGCGCGAAGCTACTGGGGAAACTGTGAGTCTACCCTGTGGAAGATATCAATCTTGCTTTAGCCAGCGGCTCTGGATGGCCTTGGCAGACATATTTTTGCACACGGGGTATTTCTCTGCATTGTGGTTGGCGCCCAGACGCTGGAGGCAACAGTCGTGCGTGTTGGTTAGAGATATGTTTTTGGAGCACCAATCACATTTCTTAAAACCAGTGGCCATTAGGGCAAAAAGGACCCCAGTGAAGTCAAAGACCCTCGGCTCAGCCAGCAGTTGAAAAAGGCGCAAAAGAGCTGGAGGAACCTAACAAAAACAAGCTAAGTTTCGAGACCCGATGCCGGGGCAGTGGGCCTTGAAAGCGGGAAGGGACCAGTGTGAGCTATAAAGGTATACAAGAGTTTACGAGAAATCAACTTTTTCCCGGGGGGAAAAAGACAGATGTCTGTAGGGCTCCGCGGAAAAAGGGAGACAGACCAAGATGGTACCCTTGGGCAGGAAGGGGACCATGCATGTATGGTGGCATCTTCCAAAGGCTTTCTTTGAAAGCTGGGGAGATGCTTCCATGAGGGTTCCGTCAGCGATGTCATCAGGACTACGCAAATTACCTGCAATCAAAAATGATTACAGCTAACACAAGCATAAATACCAACAACCCTTCTGCATCACCTAAGAAATCCCATATAACACCTTTTTGCAACTTCAACACTATATCTACTAGTGAAATTGTAAAAATTATCGCCTCCATCAATCCTAGCACAGCTCCCAATGACCCATGCCCAGCCAGCTGGATCAAAGAGTTACGTCATGAGCTAAGTCAAATTCTGTGCCTGTTACTGAACCAGTCCTTCCTAACAGGCTCATTCCCAAAAAGTCTGAAACACACCTCCATCAAGCCTTTACTAAAAAACAGTAAGCTTGACTCATCCAAAGTTGAATCGTTCAGGCCAATCTCGAGCATTCCACAACTTGCAAAAATTATCGAGAAAGCTGCCCAACAACAGCTCCAGCAGCATATTGACATTGAAGCGCCTCTAGACAAATCACAACATGGTTTCAGAGAAGCACATGGAGTTGACACAATCCTTACAACCTTATTCAATGATCTTATCACGGGAATAAACGACATTAAACAGGGATTTGTGCTCATATTTTTGGACATCTCCGCTGCCTTTGATTCTGTAAACCACAACATACTGCTGCAACGTCTGAGTGAGAAGGGAATTCAAAACACAGCACTTGAATGGTGTAGATCCTACCTTTCCAATAGGTGGCAACAAGTTAAAACAGGTCAGGAATCATCAGAGCCATTCCTACAGTCTCAAGGTGTACCTCAAGGATCTTCATTATCAGCATTAATGTTCAACATTTATATGCAGCCGATATGTGAGTTGATCCGATCCTTCAACGTGCAATGCCTGGCATACGCAGATGACATCCTCATTTACATGCCGTTTAATACTGACCAACCAGCGTTCACACCAATAATTAATTGTTTTGGTGCAATAGCCGAATGGCTGTTGACACAAAACTTAAGAATAAATCACAACAAAACTGATGTATTATTTGTCACAAGAAATCGCAAGTTCATACCCCCTCCGTCACTGCTAATCAATAACATAGAACTGACGTCAAAACCCACTATCCGATACCTCGGCATCACATTGGATCAACACCTAGATATGACAACGCATGTGAAGAATGTGACAAAGAGGATATATCATAAGATCAGAACGCTACGCCACCTCCGACCACTACTTGACTATACTGATTATCGCTCAATATTCCAGGCTCTAGTCATCCCTCACCTAGATTTTGCGAATATTATCCTCCATGGCCTCTCTCAATCAACCTTAAATCCACTTCGTCTGGCTATGAACGCAGCTGCAAGAGTCCTCTCTGGGTCACCAAGAGCTGCTCACATAACGCCGATCATGAAGGACCTACACTGGTTACCATTACAAGCCAGACTTACATATAAGTCTCTAGTTCTGACCTTCAAGGCCAGGAATAACTACCCTCCGACACCAATTAGCAAACTAATACATAACACCCTCGAAAATAGAAACAGAAGGACCACTGCTATGAATACCTTAGTAGTTCCCAAGATGATGACATCTTGTACTAAAGCTACATCGAACAGAGCTTTCTCTTTATTTGCACCCCTGAACTGGAATTTACTTCCTCATGAAATTCGTTGTATCAAAAACCTTTTACAATTCAGGAAAGCCGTGAAGCATCACTTATTCACAAAATTCTACCCAGAAGTGACCCCGCATGTCCACTCAAACAACAGACCTCCAACGTGCACTAAACACCATATTACCTTAATTCAACCAGAAAATGGTTAAGCTCCACGATAGCTCCACATCCTCTGTTGATTCCCACCTCCTACATAAATTACGCAGATAATATCCACTTGAGCTAACATATTTATTTATTTAGTAAAAACATATACATATATGATGTTGACTGTACATAGTTTTACCTGTTAATCCATGTTATATATTCCCATGTTCTATGTAAACTCAATGTTACTTGCATACATTGTTGTATATTTTGTTCAATGTACACCGCACTGATCTTAATAGTGCGGTATATAAGAAATGTTAAATAAATAAATAAAAATAAAATAAATCCATATGTGAGAACTGACGTCCGACTTGTTCCTGGAGAAAGTGTTTATTATGCTCTTCTGCTTCCACAGCAAGCTTCTTTTCAAATCCTATTTTTGCCTGCCTTAACAATGCCTTGCATTTAACTTGCCAATACTTAAGTTGTTTCCTGTTTTGGCATTTGGTTCTTTTTCCATTTTCTGAAGGATTCTCTTAGCTTTAACAGTCTCTTAGCTTTAACAGTCTCTCTGGATATTCTTGCTGACAAGTTGGCTCTGGTATACAGTTCCTTCCTGCAGCAGGGCCAAGCCAGTGGTTTCTTTTTGGATGCCTCTGTAGTAGTCCTCCCAAAGTCAGGCAAGGATCCAGAATTTGTACAGGATTATACAATTTATCTCTCTTATTAATACTGACTGTAAAATTTACTCTAAAACTCTTATGTAGTGGTTAAATAAGATACTGGGTTCTATTATACATATGGATTTATGTTAGGCCATTCTATAGTGGATAACACTCATCTCTTTTGTGATATGACCACAGTAAGTCAACTTCCAGACAATTATCTCATGGTCTCACGCGACATGGAGAAAGTTTTGACCATTTATTTATTTATTTATTTAACACTCATTTTTATACCGCATCTTTCAGAGATCAGTTGCGGTGTACAAACAACAACAAATAACAAAGCGAAGTTTGTTTTACATAGAACATCTTAATTTTACATAGAACATCTTAAAATATCATAAATTAAACAAAGTTAAGTCTGGGAAACTAAACACTGAATTTAAACTGGAACCGTGTTAAAACTATTAACTAACAAAATGTGGTGTCTAGATAACATAAGACAGTACATTACAGAAACAACTATATACATGAGGAGGTATTAGGGCATAAGAGATTGGATCGTCATTTCGATTGAACTATGTGTGTTGTCCATTTAGGTAGGAGCCTTAGGTTGCTGAGCATTAATGAGTGATGTACACTATCAAAGGCAGCTGATATGTCAATGAAGAGGAGGATGAAAGCTTGTTTATGATTGTCGATTCCTCTTAGGAGAGTATCAATTAATACTGTTAGTAGTGTTTCTACTCCGTGGCGTGGCCGAAATCCATATTGTTGGTCGTCAAGTGGGTAAGATGTGTCAATGAATTCCTGTGTTTGTAATTGCACTACTTTTTCTATTATTTTGGCCAAAAATGGTATGCTAGAAATGGGCCTGTATGATACTGGGGATGTTTTATCTAGTTTGCCATTCTTTAGGATTGGGCGCATTTGTGCGTGTTTGAGCGATTGTGGAAGGTAACCTTGGGATAATGAGAGGTTGACTATTGGGAGAATGAAGGATAGTAGAGTTGGCAGTGTGTTTTTTATCCATGACACTGGGCATGGGTCTAAATAAGAAGTTGTGGTATTGAGTCCGGATATGATAGTTTTTAATGTCAAGTGGGACTACTTATTCCAAGTTTTGCAATGGTTTAGATTTGGACCTGGACACACACACACACACAAATTCAGTTCCCTTCTATTAGAACAAATAGCATCATTTTCTCAACTATCTGGTTATAAATTAATTGGGATATAACAGTGGTATTCCTTCTAAACAAATCTTGTCAATAATTTCCCCTTTCAGTGAAGAAAGGATGTCAAATATTTTTGGTTCTGTTCATTAACTGAGAATACAATAACTAAAAATATGGATACTATTAGAGACTGTGCCCTCGGTTATACGCTACATTGGTCTCCACTTCATTTGTCATGGTGGGGGCAAAACTTGGAATAGGTAGTCCCCCTCAATGTGGTCAAAAGTTTTCTGTGCATCAAGCGAGACCACCAAGTAAGGGTCTAGAAGTTGCTGTGCTACAGTCACAAAATCACAAAAGAGTTGAGTGTTATCCGCCATAGAATATAAAGAGTAATTAGGTCTTACCTGCTAATTAGCATTCCTTAAGGATCTCCAGTCCAGTCCCTTTCCTCTGGGTTGTGCCCCCCTTCCAGCTGCAAGGAGACTGAGCACGTCATCTTCTTTTGATGACCCTAGGATATATATAGTACTGGCACCTCCCACCAGATTCAGTATCCTATTGGCAAAGCAAACTGAACAGAAAGACCAATTACACAGGTCTGCAAAAAAAATTTTTTCGAGAGCTGTTTTGGTTATTCCACATAATCTATGTTTTTTTGGTGCGCTGAATCCGAAAACGACCTCCATTTTGTCACAGAACATCACGTTTCCTGACAATTTAGGTAACTATGTTAAATAAAGCAATATCTCAAAATAAATGGAAATAGACATAAAATTAAAGTTTTATTACAATATTTTCATGAAAATCCTTTTTTGAACTGAAATGAGCTCACTTACACACACTAAACTCGATTCTTCTTCCTTGTGAGGCTCCTCCTGGTGCATTTACACTTGTGAGTAGCATCTGGAATGTCTCTCTGAAGCATCCAACAGTAGTCTGCCATCATTGTAATGCTCCATTTTCCCTGGTATCTCCTTTCCATCTCTTTAATGTCTTGGTGGAATCGTTCACCTTGTTCCTCACTCACAGCTCCCAAATTTTCAGGAAAGTAGTCAAGGTGGGACTGGAGGAAATGCACTTTCAAACTTATCAGGCAACCTAAAGCTTGAAATGCTTTCAGCATTCGTCCGACGATCTTTTTGTAGTGAGGATCTTTGTTATTGCCTAAAAATTTCTGTACGACTTCTTTAAATGCAATCCACCCTTCTTTTTGAGGATCTGTCATGGTATTGACAAACTCTTGATCAACTATAAGCCTTCTAATGTCTGGTCTGACGAACACACCTTCCTTCAATTTTGCCTCCGACAGGCCTGGAAACTTGGTGACCAAGTATTTGAAGCATTCTCCATCTCTTGGAAGTGATTTTACGAATTGCTTCATCAGTCCCAATTTTATGTGGAGAGGTGGTAGAAGAACTTTATGGGAAGGTACCAAAGTTTCTCGGAGGACATTTTTTTCACCGACTGTTAGCACCCTCGGCTGCCAACTCTTCTTGGTCCAGTGATTTTTGTCGGTCTCGACTGTCCCATAGACACAGAAAACAAGGATATTTGGTATACCCAGCTTGTTGCCCGAGCAGCATGTACAAGACCTTCAAGTCCCCACACACTTGCCAACCATGGTCTTCATATTTAAGTTTATGAAGAACCAATTCCAAGTTCTCGTAGGTTTCCTTCAAGTGTACGGAATGACCTACAGGTATGGAAGCGTAAAAACCGTTGTGGAGTAAAACTGCTTCGAGACTTCTTTTTAAAGAATATATAAAAAGACGCCATTGCTCTGAATCATATTGGATTTTAAATCGACCCATCAGACCTTCGACATCGATGCAATAAACCAACTTGTCTTCCTGGGCGAAGTAAGGAACAAACTCCTTTTCATGATGTCTGAACCATGAAGATGACACTCCTGGCAACAATAAATTCCTGCTTTTCAGCCTTGATCCGGGTAACTCAGTGGCATCTTTGGGAAGATTCAAGTCTCTTACCAAATCATTCATCTCCTCCTGAGAAAACAATTTTGGTCTTGTATCATCTTCAAAGTCAGAACTTGATTCATCATCTGATTCAGGTATGACTTCACCTTCATCGGAGCTAGGTATCTCTTCCAAGGTAGCAAGGGGCTTGGGTACTGGTATATCTGTGCCATGGGGGATGGGACGAATTGCAGAGTGAAGATTGGGGTATGGAATGGAATGCTTCCATTTGGAATTAAACCCTTTCACATCGCATGAACAAAAGTAACAGCCGTCACTATGGTTCTTTTGCTCTCGCCATACCATAGGAATCCCATAATGGAAAGATTTTTTCTTACCCTTGAACCAGTTTCGAAGGTCCTCAACACACCATTTGCACACTTTATGAGGCGCCCAGACTTTATCTTGATCTCCAATTTTTAGTCCAAAGTATGCAAAGTATACTATTCTGCTGTTGCTTCAACACTGTATATTCACCACAGATGAAACAGAAACTGTCTGGCGAATTAATACACTTTCGCGGAGCCATAACATAACGGTTGAAGAATGACGAGCCAACACGAATTGCGATGAAAAAGTGTGAACAGCCTAGAACCAAGAACCTGATGATGATTCGTGCACAAGTGTGACATGCAGGAGAGAGCAGCTCTGTGTCTGTACACGAGACGTCACAGTGCTGGCCACGCCCCCCTGCACTGACCGGAGCTGCTGCTATCTGCCCTGTGTCTCCCTCCCACTGGATTCTTCAGGAAAGATCAACCCCTTCTACCATTAGAAGCACGGACTTAAAACTTGCTTAGCTTATGTATATATTGCAGACCATCAGATTTACAGTGCTATATTTTTTTTTACATAACTCGGACAACCCCTTTAAGGTTTTTTTGTCATTTTATATCTTAAGTGCACTTATGTGAATTAATTAATAGTAATTTGAAAAAATTTGATAAATTTGAAGACAATTTTGCATGTTGTGGCAAATCATGACGTCTAGGAGTTTTTTCAATATTTGTTTTCAGCACACCAAAATACATGGAAATTAGATGAAAATAATCAAACAGCTTTTTAGTCGCAGACCTGTGTTATGAAACAAAAAAAAACTACTAACTAACTGCAAAACTAACAGCAAAACACCAACTCCCCCCTCCCTGGGAAGGATTAAGTCTCACCCCTTTCCAGAGGAGGAAGCTTACCTGAGCCCGCCGCTGTCAAATCCAGGCGCCCTGCTCATCTATACCACCGCACCACCAGCACCTCCCATAGGCCATTCTCTTGATTTCTTCTTGCAGGGCCCATCTGTTGCTTCAGGCCGTCGAAGCCTGTTAGGAAACAACAAACTGGGAGGGATCAGGGACTGGACTGCAGATCCTTAAGGAACGCTAATTAGCAGGTAAGGCCTAATTACTCTTTCCTAAGTGTCTCTCCAGTCCAGTCCCTTTCCTCTGGGATGTAACAGAGCAGTTCAAACCTGGATGGGCCCTGCAAGGCCGGCCCAAAGCACCGAACCTGCAAACCCCGCATCCCCAGCGGCATGAACGTCTAAACTGTAATGCTTTGCAAAGGTGTGCAGACAGGACCAAGCAGCCGCCCTGCATATCTCCAGTGGTGGAACGAGACTGAGTTCCGCCCAGGAGGCCACTTGAGCTCGAGTGGAATGGGCCCAGAGCCCGGCCGGCACCTGCTTTCCCTTAAGGAAGTATGCCGAAGCAATGGTTTCCTTAACCCATCTAGACACAGATGCCTTGGAAGCCGCTTCACCTTTATGCGGTCCTGCAAACAAGATGAACAACCTCTCGGACTTGCGAAAAGAAGCTGTCCGCTTCAAGTAGCGCTTCAGGACTCTGCGCACATCCATCAAACGTAAGCGTGCATCGTTTCCCCCCTGTCCCGCCCCTGAGAAGGAAGGGAGAGAAACCGTCTGATTCACATGAAAAGACGAAATCACCTTAGGCAAAAAGGATGGAACTGTGCAGAGAACTACATTCTCTTTAAAGAAGGAAAGAAAAGGTGGATGACAAGATAGGGCCTGAAGCTCGGAAATACACCTGGCCGAACAAATGGCTACCAAGAAGACAGTCTTAAGAGTCGCATCCTTCAACGAAGCCCGCTGCATCGGCTCAAACGGATCCCCGGCCAAGGTGTCTAAAACTAGATTGAGATCCCAAGGAGGGACCGGCGACCTTAGTTGAGGCCGCAGACGCCTAGCTGCTCTTAGAAATCGACTCACATCCACATGTTCGCCCAAAGACTTACCTTGAACCTTGCCTCTGTAACAAGAAATCTCTGCGACTTACACTCACAGAGAACTGGCTGCCAGGCCTTTGTCAAAATCGGCCTGCAAGAAATCCAGAACCTCAGACACCAAAACCGAAAGAGGCCTCTTTCGTTGGTCTGCGCACCATCCTTCAAATATACACCAAACCCTTACATACGAAAGACAGGTAGACCGTTTACGGGAATTCAGCAAGGTGGCAATCACTGCCCTAGAATACCCCCGCTTCAGCAACCTCACTCTTTCAACAGCCAGGCCATAAGCGAGAACCGATCCACCTGAGGCATGCGCACTGCACCTTGAGATCTTCCCTCACCAGCAGATGCCATGGACGATTGGCTAACAGCCGCATCAAGTCGGCATACCAAGGGCGCCAAGGCCAGTCCGGTGCTATCAGCACCACCAGACCTGGGTGATCCTCTACCCGATGAAGGACCCTGCCTATGAGTGCCCAAGGAGGGAAAACATACAGCAGTCCCTCGGACGGCCACCTCTGAACTAGGGCGTCCAATCCATCGGACATTCTTTCCTTTCTTCGGCTGAAGAATCGACTCGCCTTAGCTGACTCGAACCGTGCCATGAGATCCATCACTGGGGTCCCCCATCGACGCACTATGCCCTCGAACACTTCCTGGCAGAGTTCCCACTCCCCATGGTCCACTCTGTTTCTGCTTAAGAAATCCGCCGTTACATTCTCCACTCTGGCCACGTGCTGCGCCTTCAAGGCTGAGAGATGAATCTCGGCCCACTCCAATAGGCCCTCTGCTTCCTCCTCCAAAGAAGGACTGCTCGTGCCGCCTTACCGGTTGATATATGCTACCGCCGTCATGTTGTCGGATAGTACTCGGACCACCCTTTGATTGACTAAGTGTTGGAAAGCCCTGAGGGCTAGGGCTACAGCCCTTAACTCCAGCCTGTTGATCGACCACCGGGATTCCTGGACATCCCAGACATCCTGGGCGAAGTGACCCTCGCAATGCACCCCCACCCGTAAAGGAAGGCATCCGTCATCAACTGGACCCACAATGGGGAACCGAGGGGCATGCCCCTCTCCATACTTCCCGGGTGGAGCCACCATTGTAGGGCTTCCCTGGTCACTGAAGGACAGACAAGAGGTATGGACATGGGCTGGTGCTGACGGGACCAGCGTTGCAACAGGGCCCGTTGTAGAGGTCTCATGTGTGCTCTGGCCCAAGACACTAGTTCTATTGTTATTTATTTTATTTATTTAACATTTCTTATATACCGCACTATTCACATCAGTGCGGTGTACATTCAACAAAACCATATACATTACAGGGTAAGTGTAATGTATTTACATTTGAACAGGGGTTAAAACATGGATTAACAGGGTAACTATATACAATTGTTACATTATTGGGTATCTACAGTTATATACATGGCACACGTATTTCCCTTTTGAGACTACACTGAGAAATATCTTGTGAATAAGTAGTGTTTTAGGGTCTTTCTGAATTGGGTTAAGTTGGGGATCACCCTTATGTCTGGGGGGAGGGCATTCCAGGCTTTTGGGGCGCAGATGCTGAAGGCTCTGTTAGTTGTTGCTTTTGTGCATCTTGTTGTTTCTTTCGGGACCGTCAGAGTGTTTACTGCTGCAGTTCTTCTGCTTCTGATGGTGGGAGAAGTGTGTATTAGCTCGGTGATGGCTGTGGGGGCTTGATTGTTCAGGACTTTGAAAGTCATAATTATGATCTTATATTGGATTCTGGCTTGAATCGGTAACCAGTGGAGCCTTTTCAGAATTGGTGTGATGTGGTCGGATCTAGATATTCCTTCTAGCACTCTAGCGGCTGTGTTCATTGCCAGTTGAAGAGGGTTTAGAGTTGCTTGTGGTAGCCCATATAGTATTGCATTTGCGAAGTCAATGTGTGGCATTCACCAGGGCTTGGTAGATTGTTCTGAAATCTGTGTACTCGAGTAGTGGTCGTATATGATGGAGTGTCCGTATTTTGTGGTATATTGATTTTGTTGTGTTTTTTATATGTGATTTCATGTCCATCCTCTGGTCAAGGGCGATTCCTAGGTATCGGATATTGGGTTTAGTTGTCAGTTCTGTGACTTTTACCTTTAGTGTGCGCGGGGCTGCAAAATCCTGGTTCTTCGTGATGAACAGTACGTCGGTCTTGTTGTGGTTGATTCGCAAATTCTGTGTGAGGAGCCACTCTGCTACTACATCGAAGCAGCTTATCAGTGGAGTAAAATCGGATAGGTCCGTTGTAAAAGGCATGTAGAGGAGAATATCGTCGGCATATGCTAGGCAGGCTACATTGAAAGATCGAACCAGGTCGCAGATGGGTTGCATGTAAATGTTGAACAATAATGCGGATAGCGAGGAGCCTTGGGGTACTCCTTGTTCCTGTAGGAATGGGTCTGATGTTGAAGAGCCGATCCTCACTTGTTGCCATCTATTGGATAGGTATGATTTGCACCAGTTCAGTGCTGAGCCTTGTATTCCCTTTTCTTGCAGACGCTCAATAAGTATTTGATGATTTACCGAGTCAAACGCAGCTGCAATGTCCATGAATATAAGGACAAAACCTTGACAGATGTTGTCTATTCCTGTAATTATGGTGTTGAAGAGGGTGATAAGGAGAGTCTCTACTCCATGTGCTTCCCTGAAGCCATGTTGGGATGGGTCCAGGGGGGCTTCGGTATCAATGTGTTGTTGGATTTGGCGTTGAACTATTTTTTCGATTTTAGCTAACAGTGGGATGCTGAATATTGGTCTGTATGATTCAACTTTTAGGGTGTTCAGTTTGTTGCTCTTCAGTAATGGCCTGATGGAAGTATGTTATAGGCTTTGTGGGAAGGTTCCTGTTGAGAATGATTGTTCTAGGATTTTATTCAGGAAGTGGCTCAGATCGCAGCGTAGTTCTCTTATCCAGGACGCTGGGCAGGGATCGTTTGGTGCAGTGGTAGCATTGATGGAGGTGATGGTATTTTCAATCTCTTTGGGTGATATGGTGTTGAAATTGGTCAGAGGGGTTGGGAGTGGTGGCTTGGATGGTGCGGAGAGTATGGTGGGGTTGGGGCTTTTGACTGTCTGGATCATTTTTGATTTTAGGTATTCAGCATAATCCTGGGGTTGTATTATGTGTGTTTGTTCTGGGGTTGGTTACCGTGCTAATGTATTTACTATGTTGAATAAGTCATGATGTTTGTTTATTGATTGTTTCAGTAGGTCTGTATGGAACTCCTTTTTTCTCTCCGCTATTTCTTGGCAATGCTTGTTTAGGTGTGAACAATATGCCGTGTAGGCTTCAGTGAATCGGGATCGGCGCCAACGTCTCTCAAGTTTGCGGAGGTGGAGGAGTGATGCGCGTAGTTCGTTTGAGTACCATGCAACATGTTCTCGGGTCCTGGTCCTTCTGTTCGTGTCTGGAAGTTGTGAGCTGGACTGGAGTGGAGGAGTAGCCTAGTGGTTGGGGCAAGGTACTTCAGGCCAGAAGGTTGGGGGTTCATATCCCACTAGAGGACAGCAACCTTGGGCTGGAAGGACTGGGGTTTCTAGTCCCACAGGTGCTCCTTGTGGTCTTGGGCAAGCCACTTAACCCTCCATAGCCCATGTTCCCTGTAAAATAGTTTTCTCCAAGTTATAATACCCTGTTCAATGTAATTTCAGTTTGTTCAATGTAAACCGCGCTGATGCAGAATAGCGCGGTATATAAGAGAATGTAAATAAATAAATAAGAGTGTTATTCCAGGTATTAATCAGATCATCTAGGCCTGGCTCTGAGGTGTTTAGGAGTGGAAGAACTTTCTTTAGTATTTCCTCTTTCTCGAAGGAGCGGAATCTTCTCGCTGGCGGTTTAGGAGGGGTGTTGTTGGTGTTCCGGTTGTTAAGGGGGGTGGGTAGTTGGAAACTGATCAAACTGATCAGACCATGATACTGGCGTTATGGCTATTGCAAAATCATGTTTAGAATCAGTGATCCCCTGAGGTGCAAAAATCAAATCCAGTGTGTTTCCCTTCACGTGGGTGGGTGCCTTGACTATCTGACTGTAACCAAGGTCATCAAGTGCTTCAAGAAAGGCTGTAATTTGTGTGTCTTGTAGGGTGGGGAGGTTGAAGTCACCTAGTAGCCAATTCGATGAACGTGGTTTGTCTGTGTTGCAGGCGAGGCCTAT
Organism: Ichthyophis bannanicus; assembly: GCA_033557465.1. Classification (NCBI taxonomy): domain Eukaryota; kingdom Metazoa; phylum Chordata; class Amphibia; order Gymnophiona; family Ichthyophiidae; genus Ichthyophis; species Ichthyophis bannanicus. Next base: position 555,614,994 of record CM066034.1, on the reverse strand, counting down.
TATTGTTGATAAATCATCTGTTGAAGTTGTCGGTGCTCTGTAGATTAGATTGATTGAGTAAGTACTGTTTGTAATGGTTATCGTGTTGAGATGGGTTGTGCTGGTGGTGTTACTCAGATGGAATTGTAGTTTGTTTTTCACGAGGATGAGTGCTCCTCCTCCTCTTTGGTTGGCTCTATGGCAGGAGTGGAGTGAGAACTTGGGAGGTAGCATCTGGTTGAGAATGACATTATCACAGTCGGATAGCCAAGTCTCCGTAATCAGCAGGATATTAAGGTTGTGGTGGGTTATCAGGTCGGTGATCACAGGCCATTTTGTGCGGATTGATCTGGCGTTGATTAGGGCGCATTTCAATGGTCGCTGATGCTGATGTTCCTTGGTCTGTGGCCTTTTAGTAAGTTGGAGGGCAATGTGGAGCAAGTGGGGATGATTTGTGTGGTTAGCATCTGTTGAGGATGTATGGGACTTGCTAGTCCATTTCTTCCAATTACTCCGTAGTATTGGTATAGAATTGGGACCTGGGTTGAAGGCATTTGAGTAGTTTGGCAGTGCAGTGATGAAATAGATACAGGCTAGTGTTATGAGTGTGTGCATGTTTCTTGTATTTCTTGTGCGTCAGAGTGGGGAACGTGGTAGATCTGGGTCTGTTGTGTCATGTGGTCTGGTGCACGGCTAGGGTTGTGTTTTGTCTGAGCGTTAGGACATTATATGTGTCCGGCTTGAGTAGGGTTATAACGGGCCTCTGTTAGTTGATAGCTAATGGTAAGGACCAGTGTTGAGCGGTACAGGTTTCGAGTAAATATGTATGCAATATCATTGGGCTGGAATGGATGCTGGCTACATGCAGTTCTACTAGTAAGGCAATACAAATCAGCTGTATGCAGTTGTACAAGTTAGTTACATGCAATTCCCCTGGTAATGCAATGCAAATCAGCTATATGCAAATCTACGAACAGCTGTATAGAGTGGCTGTTTAGTGGTAATAGTATAGTACATGCAGTGTTATGCACACTAAACAGAGATTCAATTGCCACCATGGTTCCCAGAATCTGAAGGTAATGTCAAGTGGAGGAAGCCTGCATGGTCAAGAACTGAAGGATCAGTCGCCGCAGCTCCCCCACCCTGCGCTCCGGCAAGAACACCCTGCCTTTTTCTGTGTCGAATCTTGCCCCTAGATACTCGATCTCTTGAGAGGGTATCAACTTGCTCTTTGCTATGTTGATCACCCAACCAAGGCTCCTCAGGAATGCGACCACCTGAGCTGTTGTCTTCCTCCTCGGATTTCGCCCGGATCAACCAGTCGTCGAGGTAAGGGTGTACCAAAATCCCTTCCTTGCGCAGAGCCGCCGCTGCCACCACTACCATGACTTTGGTGAAGGTGCGCGGAGCCATCGCCGAAAGGCAACGCTTGAAACTGGAAGTGACCTTCTGGAATCGCAAACTGCAAGAATTTCTGGTGAGCAGCCCGAACAGGAATATGTAAGTAGGCCTCTGTTAGGTCCAAGGAGGTCAGAAATTCTCCTTGTCTTACTGCTACCAAGACGGATTTCAGCGTTTCCATTCGAAAATGCAGTACCCGGAGACAACGATTGACCCCCTTCAAGTCGAGGATTGGCCTAAAAGGTTCCCTCTTTCTTGGGCACCACAAAATAAATGGAGTACCGACCGGAGCCGCGTTGGTCTGGGGGCACAGGCACAACCTCCCCCAACACAGCCTTGCCAATGTCTCTTTTACCGCGGCCCTTTTGAGGGGAGACTTGCACGGGGATAGTACAAAGGAGTGAGGAACGGGTCTTGCAAATTCGAGAGCGTAACCCTCTCAAACCACCTCCAGGACCCATTGATCGGATGTAACCCGGGCCCAGGCTGGAAAGAACTTCCGCAGGCGCCCCCCTACCGGCAGCCTGCCCTGCTGGGCCCCCATTGTTTCATTGTGGCTTTCTAGGGCCCGAGGCGGTGGAAGAGGCAGCGAACCCCTTTCCAGCCCCTCGGAATCCCCGAAAGTTCTCTCTGAAAAGGTGTAGACCGGAAACCCCGAAATCTCTGCACCTCCCTAGCTTGAGGTCGTGACGGAGCGGGAAGGCGGCTCTGCTTAGGCCTATCCTCCGGGAGTCTAACCCCTTTAGACTCCCCCAGATCCTTCACCAGCTTCTCCAGGTCCTCTCCAAAGAGCAGTTTTCCCTTAAATGGGAGCCTGCTGAGCCACACCTTAGAAGAACCATCAGCAGCCCAGTTGCGTAGCCAAGATAATGGCGGGCCGCCACCACCAAAGCCATGTTTTTGGCCAAACTCCTAACGAGATCATACTGGCTATCGGCCAAGTAGGCAGCTCCAGATTCAATCCTAGCCGCCTCTGCCGACGCTTCCGCCGGAGGGTCACCAGACAGTTGAAGCTGCTGAGACCAACGCAAACAAGCCCGGGCTACCCAGGCCCCGCACAAGGACGCCTGGAGTGCTAGGGCACTAATGTCAAACGCCTGCTTCAGCAGCACATCCAGTTTCCTATCTTGGGTGTCCTTGAGGGTTGCACTGCCCTCCACAAGAATCGTGGTCTTCTTTATGACCGCTGACACTGCAGCATCCACTCTGGGGGGACGGAGCAATTCCTTCTCCCCTTCCGGTAATGGATACAGCCGAGCCATCGACCATACCTCTTCTCAGCCCTGATTCAGGTTGTTCCCATTGCTCTTGAATCATCTGCTTCACCACACGGTGCACCAGGAACACCTTCTGTGATTTTCTGACCGCTTGGATCAGCGGATCCTCCAGCACTTCTTCTGTTGGGGCTCCTGCTGCCATATTAAGGGCCTTAAGGGATTCCCCAATCAAGGCCGGCAACTCCTCTCGGCGAAACACCAGAACAATCCTAGCCTGTTCCCGCTCTGGTATCTCACCTTCTTCCAGCTCTTCCTCGTCTTCCCCCATCTCTCTGTCCGAGATCTCTCCTTCCGGGATCTCAGACAGGGGGGCACGGAGAACCTCCTCATGGGAGAGCCTAGCCCGCTTTGGTGGGACCCCTGCTTCTTCATGATCCCTAGGGTCAGCGTGTGGCACTATATTGCTTTCTCATGCCGTTTCCTGCTCTTGAGTTCCTTGCTTGCGAAGGCAAAAGGCCTTATGCATTAGCAGGACAAATTCAGGGGAAAAATCCCCTCCAATGCCAAAATCCAGTCCTCCCACGGAGGTAGAAGGACTGGGTTGAGGTAAGGCATTTGCGGACTGCTCACCCGTTGAGGGGAAGCCCGGTGCCTACCGACCCATGGCCTTCAGGGGGTCCACAGATTCCTGAGAGACCTGAGGGACAGGATCCTGTGAACGACCCGCTTGAGTCTCCTGTTCTACTGCAGCCGCCTCAGCTGCGCAGCCTCTACATACCCCCGAGTCAGACACAGTGCTCTTACGCGTGCCACAGAGCAAACAATGTGGTTTAGGCATAATGGAGGTTGCTCTGGTAATCTCCCCTCAGTTACTACCTCTGTTACTAAAATATATAGCAAACTGTATTCTTTTTTTAAACACCCGCTTGCAACACACGGGCCTAAGAGACTCCCCCAAAAGGGCTATCCCACTGTCAGGCCCCCTGCTGCCCTCCGTACCAAATTTAATTTCCCTTTTAGGAAATGAGTGCCAAAATGACAGGAGTGCAAAGAAAAAAAAAAAAAAGAAGGAGGGCCTATCTCACTGGCATTCTCTCCTGCTCAGGACACTGTCCGGCTCCACTGCAACACACCGGCTGCAACCGCGTGGTCGGCTCCGAACGCCACGTGGTTCGCCTCAGCGTTCTGGCCCCTTTCACGCTGCCAAAAACTGCCGGCTGCGAACGTGTGGTCGGCTCCAACACCACGTTCTGCGGGGGTTGTAGGTGTCTTCCCGCCCTCGCACTCAGCCACCGGAAGGACTTCGGCAGTGAGGCGGAAAGACACTGAAGGGCCCAAAAGACGGCAGCGGACTGCAGGGATGCTTCCTTCTCCCTAACCCGCCGGATAAAAGCTGGCAGTCTTAAGAAGAAACAGACCTGCACTTGGTTGCAGGGCAGGGCCGAAGGTACCTCCTCCCCCACACCTTGAGGGAAACTGAGGCAGAAGAAAACCTTCACTAGACTATACTAGATAGTCAAATACAATTAAAAGGTACAGTGGTAATTGTTGATCCTGTGGAGTGCAAGAGGGACACATATCTGCTATATCATTGTTCTGCTTTGTCCGAGGTTTGGAATGAGGTGTGACAGCATGTGTGTCTCATTCTGCACCTTGTGGAATTGACTTTTTATAGAACTCTAATAATGCATTCACAGGGACGCTCTTTTTATATTCTCTGAAGCACATATTAAGTTATTTGATCTCCTGTTATCTGTGACCCTAAAAGGTCATCCTCAATAGCTGGAAACATAATTCTGATGTCGTTGTACACAAAATGGTGGCATGCTGTTTGTATCTTGAGTAAATATGAAAAAGTGATTTCTGAAAGGAAAGGTAATCTAGAAAAATAGTTAGAAATTCGGCACCCATTAGACGAATTTGTAAGTAGAACAGATGGGAATATTTGACTGTCCGATCATGTGCACAGCAATCATTCCTGTTCATACCATTTTATATGCTGCTTTAATAAATTTCAATAAAAAATGTTTTGAACTAAAAAAAAAGCAGACCCTGCATTGTTGTGCATCTACTTTTTATGCAGCTATAGCCCTGCACAATTTTGTAAGAGCCATTTACCACATAAAACAAAATTTGTTTATCTGACAAGTTTATATTCCACTATACAGAAAATGCTTTATAAAACTATCTACCTCCCTACTGTGGAAGTAGCTTCTCAAAGAAGCTAATGTAGTTTTGTTCAAACTGTACATGCAACATTTCTTGTGTTTAAATAAAAATATATTGTAGGAAACACAAAAAGAACTTCACCCAGATACTATATTATCAACTGCACTGAAGCTATAAGGTACACCAGTTGCGATTACTCTCCCTTCCTACCTCTAGGAGCAAAGCAATACATCAGACATCAGGATGATAACTTTCAGGTATCTTTCTGCAGAAGTGCCCTATGTCAAGCTCTAACAAATCAGGAATTTTGGCATGGAGGTATTGAAAATGAATGGCATTAGAATTTAGCTCACCTTGCCGAGAGCGATGGAACAAGCAGCAAGTCCAATAAGCCCCCCTTTCCTACTGTGAGGGTGTTGGGATAAGGCAAACTCTTGGGACAGGATCTGGACCACATGCTTGATTTGTGCTGCATTACTCTGGGCTACAAACTCTCGTACCAACCTTAGGACAGAAGAGAAAAGTGCGCATCAAGTGAGAAAAACTGGAGGATGTATCCAGAAAGAATCCACATAGCAGCATATACAGAAGCACATTACTATGAAACCTACCAACCTTGCTCACAATGCACAATTTCACAGGTGGGCTGAGATTTCAGGCATACTACCAAGAAGCAATCTGTACCCTCTGGCATGCGCTCTTAGAACTGAATATCATCAAGAACTTATATGAGTTTAAACTACCCTGCATTACAATTTTTGCTTTAAAGGATTTTCTTACAGCCATCAAATCCTCATGAGGTGACCAATTCTAGCTGCACCCCAGCAATAAGCAAGCCACTATCCATTTCTGAATTGATTCCGCCAAGGCACCAATGCCTTATGATACTATAAATAAATTGTTGCTACTACAAATTTACTTGCATGCAGGACTCCCCTTCCCACCAATACTGTTCTTAAAGATCAAACCATGTTAAAATAAAAACATATCAATAACACAGGTACACTAAAAAAAATTTTTTTAAACTGCCTCTAATGTTTCGATTGATTTTTACGTTTTTTGGTGCGCTGAATCCAAATCTGGTAACCAATATGCTCCATCACGTATAGATTTTTTGCTACATTGGGTTAGCAGTTTGAGGTGAACGTTTCAGATTGAGTGCGATTGAGATAAAAGTTTCTTGGATGAATTCTTTATACTAATTGTTTAGTAGTTATTCAAATAAGAATAAAGAAAATTGTAACAAGGCAGCACATAAGAATAGAGTAATGTCAACAAAACACACTGTGATGGTAGCAAAATTGTCTGCACTTAAAACAGCCACATACATGTGCACAAACATTGAGCATATAAGAGCGAGGTTAGACACAAAGCAAAGCAAAGAAATGTGCAAAAAATGTTGTACAGGTATGTATGTAAGAATAGAAAACGCAAACCGCACCATTGCAATACATGAAGACAAACACCCGATGGTGTGAAAATAAAATTCTAATAAATGAGATCCGACCCTGTGGTAATAACTAGCAAATTTTTATTTCAAAGTTTAGTAAAAACACGATATTTGTCAACACAGTTTAGATTTTAAAGTCATTCTTAGGTCAATCAATCTCCTGGTGGGCCCGTTTCTTCTTCCCCCGAATGCTTCTCTTGGTGCGCTGCTTGGCGTATTTTTCATCTGGGGTTTCCCGCAGCAGCAACCAGCAGAAATCAGCCATCATAGTGGTGTTCCATCTTCCTTGGTACCTTCTCTCTGCGTCCTTGATGTCCTGGTGAAACCTTTCACCTTGTTCTTCACTGTACGCCCCCAAGTTTTCGGGAAAGTAGTTCACATGGGAGTGCAAGAAATGGACTTTCAGGCTCATGTTACAGCCTTGTTCTTTGAAGGCATTGAGCATCCTGGCAACAATATCCTTATAGTTCTCATCCCGTCTGTTCCCCAAGAATTTGAGAACAACATCCTTGAAGGAATCCCAGGCTTCTTTTTCCTTCTCAGACATCGTTTCAGCAAATGCTCCATCTGAAATGAGTTTCCTTATATCAGGGCCAACAAACACTCCTTCCTTTAGCTTTGCTTCAGAAAGTCGGGGGAACTTTGAGCAAAGGTACCGAAAGCACTCACCATCTTTTGGAAGGGACTTGATGAATTGCTTAATGAGACCCAACTTAATGTGGAGAGGTGGTAATAGAATTTTATCACGAGGTACCAAGCTCTCATGAAGAACATTTTTCTCACCGGGTCTCAAATACTCCCGAATTGGCCAGTCTTTTTTCCCCCAGTGTAGGTCGCGGGCCCGGCTATCCCACAAGCAAAGGAAGCAGGGATATTTGGTGAAACCGGATTGCTGCCCTAATAGCATGGATAGAATTTTAAAGTCTCCACAAATCATCCACTTATGCTCATCATAACGAATCTTCTGAAGAATCAGGGCCAAATTCTCGTATTTTTCTTGGAGAATAACAGAGTGAGCAATAGGAACTGAAGCGAATGTGTTGCCATTATGAAGAAGAACACCTTTTATGCTGTCTTTTGACGAATCAATGAACAGCCGCCATTCAGCAGGATCATACTTGAGTTTAAACTTTTCCATCACTCCGTATATATCGTTGCAAAATACCAAATCTTCCTCTTTGCTGAAATACTTCAAAAATTGTGTCTCGCGGTTTGCGGTACCAATAAAAAGTTGTTCCTGGTGACAATAGATTTTTCTGTTTAAGCCGAGAACTTAGCAGTTGGGCAGCATCTTTTGGGAGTCCTAAATCCCGGACTAAATCATTCAATTCAGCTTGAGAGAAAAGTTCAGGTTTCGGATCTGGTTCAGTTTCAAACTCGGAAGTACTGGACTCATCGGGAAAAGCCATCTGATGAGTCTCATCATGATCAGAACCGTCCACACAAATATGATCCAAAGATTTTGGTGGTTCAGGCACAGGTACTTCATTGCTATGAGGCATAGGCCTAATTGCTGAGGGAAGGTTGGGGTAACTTATTACGTTCTTATTTTTTAAGTTGTATCCCTTCACAATGCAAGAGCAAAAATAGCAGTCACTGCTGTGGTCTCTTTGTTCACGCCACATCATAGGTATTCCGAAACGAAATGCTTGTTTTTTACCTTTCATCCATAAGCGTAGATCTTCCTCACATGTCTTGCACACTTTGTGAGGAGCCCACGGTTTGTCTTGATCGCCTAACTTCAAACCGAAATAGGCGAAATATACTTTTTTAATAAATGCAGAAATGTTCCTCTGCCGCTTTTTCACGGTATATTCCCCACAAATAAAACAAAAACTGTCCGGAGAGTTGACGCAACCTCTGGCTCTGTGAGCCATCACAAATACACAGCACTGCAAACTACAACTGTAGTGAACCACTTCGGAATAAAGCTGGATTACGACTGAGCAAACAAAAGGTAATAATGAACTTGCAAGAAACTGAAATTTGACAGGAACGTTCATGTCGCAACCACCGTGTTTGAGCGAGCGAACGAGGCGAGACGAACAGGAAAGAACATGCGCCAGCGCGAGTACTGGATTTAGCCCCCCGCCTCCCAATTGTCCTGTTAATGTATAAAATGAATACAAAACACTCTAAAATATCATGAGGGAGTGTTTCTAGTTAGTTAACCATTACAACCTCTATTTTGGGCCAAGAAAATAAACTGCAGTCGGCTAAAAAGAAATTATGTGAACATTCCTTATATGGGTAAGAAATCTAATTTTGCAAGAAAACGTGACATGATGGAACATTTTGGCTATTTTTCCTGGATTCAGCACCCCAAAATCTATAGGAATCAGTTGCAAAACTGGAGGCAGTTTTTTGGTAGTGTACCTGTGTAATCCTTTACAAAATAACACCATCACCTACATTATGGATCTTGGGGGGTTTCTCATCAGAGAGACAGGCACTAGGGCAACTTGGCACCCGAGTATTTTGCACTCCTGTGATACTGAATGTCAACAGTTGCTTAAAATTTCTATAGTTCATCTACTCAGTATGGAAACTACTGTAGTAACTATTTCTCTCTCTTTTTTTTTTTAATGAAAGAAAACTCAAGAATGAGCATACGATTACAAGGACAGCACTCTTTGTATGGTGAGATACTGACTTCTAAATGCTCCAAAGCCAGCCAACATAGGAGTGCAATCTTCAAAACTATGCATTTTGATAGAGAGAGCATGAATACATTTACTCAGGCATTTTGCACTAGTATTCCAATAGTACTTATGCCCAGGAAAAAAGTACCGATAGACATTTGCACCCGTTTCTTCTGTGGACACTTTCTTCATGAAAAATAACATGCATATTTTTGAAATTACAAATATGCAAGTTAAAGCATATGTTGTGGAACAATGCTCTTACATTTACCTGCATTTAACGCAGCACACATATAAAAATTACATGCATATTTTTTCCTTTATGGGCTTCCACAAATTTTCAAAGCTGGGAGAATTTAAGCACGTACATTTACTCCTGCCCTTTACCACACACAATTTTCCAGACTATTTTATGAGCATATGACTGAATTTTAAAAATATGCTCCCCTGCAAATATAAAACTTTTATCCAGCCTGAGAAGAGATATGTGCACAAGTTTATCCAAGGGCCTAATTCTGAGAGGCAAATAGCGGGGCTGTATGTTCCGGGAGGATATGCAAACCCGCTATTCATCCTGACTGTATGCTGTAACAAAATCTCCGCGCGCACACACAGCCGTAGTGCGGAGAAATCTGGACGGTGGAGGAGAGTGGGCGGAGCGTGGGTAAGCCAGGCACCTGGACGTACAGGGTCAATTCAGGTCACGGCCCTGTACATCCAGTGGTCATCATGAGGATGCCCAGCTTATTCCACCTCAGAGGTGGAATAAGCATGGGGTACCCATGTGATCCGGCCTGGTAGCTCTCTGGATGCACTGGAGCCGCAGAAGGCGAGGCCCTGACGCCCGATCCCAGCCCTGGCAGATTCTGCAGAGGTTTGGGAGGCAGGAAACCTGGCCTGGTGGGGAGGGGCCTTTGGCATTCCTGCTGGGCTCCTGGTGCCATGGCGATGGGACGCCAGGCACCAGCGGGAACAGAGGGAGGCCTGGCCATGCTGCTTCCTGGATGTCTCCTGTGGCTGATGCAGGTCCACGCCGGGCCATCTCAGTGCCCGATCCTGCAAACACAGGAGCATCTAGCTCCTGCGGTACAGAATCGGGTACAAAGGAGCCCATCCTATTCTGGGACGTCTGGACGGCCTGGACATGCTCCTTCCTGGATCAGGCTCCATGAGGTAACTTTATACGTAAATCTATTTTGTATATAAAAGGCCTCTTATAAAATTAGGTCACGCCTAGAAGGATGCATAGTGTGTATTTTATAACCTGTGTATGTACTTTATGGCTCTGCCCAAACTACACCTCTGAACGTGCCTATACCTGGTCACATACGAGAATGTGCCTATTTGTCATAGCATGAACTTCTACGCAAGGGGGGAGGGTCATTTTACAAGAGGTCTTTAAACACATGTAGAATGGCACAGATGTATGAAACAGTCTGTATAAAAATTATGCCTATATTATCTGTGCAATTTTATGAAAGCCCATTTCTGTGACTAAAACTACCTCCTCCTCCTACCACTTATTTCTGAAGTGTTGCCTGGTGCACACGGTACTGTACAGGCACATAAGAGACAGTCCCTACTCAAAAGAACTTACTGTATAATTTAAGCAAACATACATGGCAAACAAAATTATTCTACGGGACTGTATAAGAGATAACAAGTCAAGATATAAAAACAACCTCAAAAAGGTGATTTTTTTTACTCTGGATCTGAAAATGACTAGAGAGGGGGCATGAGACAGCAAACTCAGGAATTCTGTTCTGTGTAAATGATATTGAAAAGCAGAAAGAGCAGAGATAGGAATCTGCAGTGGAATAAAAGGGCATGAACAACAGCGACTAGCCAGATGAAGAGTCCATGATGAGGAGTGCATACGCCTTGCACAGCACTGGTTACGCCTTGTAGCGCTGTATAAATGATCAATAGTAATAATAGTGATAAGAAACAAGAGAATTAATAAGGAATTGCAAAGCGAATTCGTTTTTTGGTGAGTAAAGCAGCTTAGGGGGCACGCATATATACATACAAAGCAGATTTTAATACTCAGAAATATGATTTATTTATTTAAATGGATTTTTATATCACTTTATCCTTAAATCAAAGCGTTTTACAATACAACTAAAAGGCTTACATAGAACGAGGGAGGGGGCATGCAGGGAAATATCGCAATGGATCTTATAACACTGATGTTAGAAAGGGTTATTGCAATATAAACTATGTACAAAATATCTAATTACAGAAAAAGCAGTTGAGCTGTTTCCTGTGGTCGAAGTTATGTGATATAGAGTGTTGTTTTCAGCATCTTCTGAAAGTCTTTGATGTCTGAGGTGTCTCTCAGGCGTTCCGGGAGAGAGTTCCATAGGGCGGGGACAGCAAGGGATATAGCTCTTCCAGAAGTTGATTGATTGGCTTTGGTGTAGGCACTGGGTGTTGTGGTCATAGCTGTGGTGCGATACCTCCTGGGTCTAGTGCTGGTGTCATTGGTGACTAAAGACTTCAGGCTGTTTGCTGAGAGGTTGTGTTTGATTTTAAAGATGTTAAGTATTGTTTTGTATTTGATGCGGGAGGTAATAGGGGTGATGTGGTTGTACTTTGATGATTCTGTTATAATCATGAGCCACGTGTTAAACTGTGCACAAAATGGCAGCGTTAAACTGGGAGAGCAGCCAAACACATACGCACAAGAAATCTGTGCTGATTTGGCATGCTCTCTCAGAGAAACACGCACCATGTGGCTAATCTACATATCAGTCCCAACAAGATTTTGATGGCTTTGGGAGCAATCACAGCATCAGGAAAAACCCCCGATGCCATCAAAATACTAGTCGGGGGCCTAAGCCCCCATCAGAAAATTATTCCCTGGTGGTCTAGTGGCCCCAGAACACCCTCCCTGTATCTTTTAAAGCAGGAGCACACCACCTACACGCTCCCGCTTTCGGTCTGCCATTTTGGAAAATGGCGGCGCCTGGCCCTGCATGGTGAATCCTGGGATGCACAAGGCGAGGTCAGACTGCCAAGATACACCACGCTGGGCTGGGCGCCACGATTTTCCAAGATGACAGACCGAGAGCGGGAGTGCATAGGTGGCGCTCCCGCTTGGAAAGATACTGGGAGGGGGTTCTGGGGCCGCTAGGCCACCAAGTTATTTTTTTTTAAAGTGGGGTGGAGGGGGGAAAATTGGGCTGCTAGACCACCAGGGAGTGACTTTCTGCCGGTGCATTGGCCCCCGATAGTATTTTGATAGCATCTGGGGCTTTTCCTGCTGCTGCGATTGCCTCCGATGCCATCAAAATCCTGTAGGGGGCACGTGTTAGAGGTTTAAGCCATCTCAGACCCAGGTGTAGAAAGATTGGCGCTAAAGCTGGTTGCAAAATCCTCTATGCTGTCTCTGCATCGGGCGCAGCAATCATTTGCATAGCAGATTATTACATGCAGCTCATTTGCCTGCAATTTAAATACTCATGGCGTTAATTGGGCACTAGTTTTTCTGTTGCCATTTACGTGCGCCTCCGTCTGTTTTCTGCATTTGATGTTGGCTTTAATGCGCTTAAATGGGCTTAAAACATGCCATTTTCAGTGCTTAAAGGCCATGCTAGTTTTCTGCATCGGCCTGCAAATTTGTACTTGAGGCAATGGAGGGTTAAGTGGCTTGTCGAAGGTCACAAGGAGTGTCATTGCGATTTGAACCCTGGTCTTTCAGGTCCCAGGCTGCTGTCTTAATCACTAAGCAGCATTCCTTGTTATGGAAGGATGGCGGAGAAAGACTATCAATAAATTAAATTAAACTAAACTAAGTCTGAACTGTGAGGAAGCAGATGGAAAGCCAAAATAATGACCTAGGGAGAGGGATTACAAGGCTATATTATGTAGTGCAGGGATGCAATACAGGAGCTGTACATCCTCAGAAGGAAAATTATAGGAAGCAGGGGGCCAGGATTTGTGTTTGGGCACTTATATGTAAGTTGCTGGTTATAAAAGCTAAGTTACTAACTCGTTCTTTGTCATGTTGCTGATGCCACATTATTCTATAGTATTGATCTTTTTTTTTAATCTATTCTGACTTAAAAAGATCATGTTTCATATTTTTCAGAAACCTAAGATATTCACTACTATTGAAATGCTAATATTTTAGGAAAAAATGGAGTTATCATGAGTAATTTTTTTATGTGCCTGCATTCTTCCTACAGAGAAGTACTCTTCCAGATTTCTCTTAGTGCCAGATGTTTAAAAAAAATAACCTCTTTAAACCCTCTGGACCTTAAAACAATGTCATGGTGTTGGGATAATTTTCAATGGCATTTCCACAGGTAAAGAAGTGCTTTGTGAGGCATGTTTACTGAACTGTGCTAACTGCTAGCACGGGGTACAGCATGCAGTAAGCATGGCATGCTAAAATTTAACATGGCGCCCCGAACCAAAAATCCCACACTAGTAGGTTAGCACATGACTGGGTGGAGACAGGTTGGGTTTGGGGTGGAACATGGGCATTGATGGCACATGACAGCATGGGCAGAATGGGCATGCGCTAAATGCGATTGTTGCTGTTAGCACGGGTGCAGTTCAAGTCACCTCAATGGGAGGCTGTAAGTGCACCTGCATACGACTTCCCACCATGCCACATATTCACAACACTCCAATAGCAGGGGGACAAGACACACATGCTCCCTGAAGTTGTCAAAGGCAACTGCATAGGTTTCATGGCCGAAACGCATACCTACTGGTGCAGTCTTTGGTAAACATGCCCCTATTTGCAGAATTGTCTGCCTGTTTGAGGAGGCGTTTCAGAGAGTGAAAATGGAGCAGAGCTAGCAATGGTGAAATGAGGTCTTACCTGCTAATTTTCTTTCCTTGAGTCTCTCCAATCCAGTCCAGACGCATGGGTTATGCCCTATCATCAGCAGATGGATACTGAGAACCACAGGTTTTAATGATATCAGGGTTCTGTGCACATCCTCTCACACAAGTATTCTAATAGCAAAAAAGACTCCACAAGAGAAATGTTATAAAATGCATACAATATATAAATAAATCATATAACTGATAATGAATGAGAGTAACTGCTCTACAGAAAACCAAGAACGGTTAAGGCAACAACCTTTGAAAACTTGTCCATTATCCTCTGTCCCTAATGTAGGGAACAATCCAAACCAAAGTCCTGGAACCAAGTCATTCATTACTGACCTCTCACATATCTGGGCTCACCTACACTGAAATGTAGAATGCGGGCGGGTTCTGGACTGGACTGGAGAGACTCGAACAAAGAAAATTAGCAGGTAAGACCTAATTTCACCTTCCTTATCTTCTCTCCAGTCCAATCCAGATGCATGAGATGTACCAAAGCAGTATTCAAGAATAGGAGGAACATGCGAGCACTCGTGCCCTGAATTGCATATCCCTTCTGGTCTGAACATCAATGCGATAATGATGCACAAATGTAAGCAGCAAAGATCATGGTTGCCGCCCTACAAATATCAACAGGGGAACAAGACTATACTCGGCCCAAAACGCTGCTTGAGCTCGTTTCAAGTGAGCATGCAAGCTGACCAGCAGAGCTCTCTTTTTGAGCAGGCAGGCCAATTCAACCACCGCACAATAGAAGCTTTCAAACGCTGCCTCCCCTTTACTCAGACCCCTAAAAGGTATGAACAGATAACACAGGTACACTAAAAAAAATTTTTTTTAAACTGCCTCTAATGTTTCGATTGATTTTTACGTTTTTTGGTGCGCTGAATCCAAATCTGGTAACCAATTTGCTCCATCACGTACAGATTTTTTGCTACATTGGGTTAGCAGTTTGAGGTGAACGTTTCAGATTGAGTGCGATCGAGATAAAAGTTTCTTGGATGAATTCTTTATACTAATTGTTTAGTAGTTATTCAAATAAGAATAAAGAAAATTGTAACAAGGCAGCACATAAGAATAGAGTAATGTCAACAAAACACACTGTGATGGTAGCAAAATTGTCTGCACTTAAAACAGCCACATACATGTGCACAAACATTGAGCAAATAAGAGCGAGGTTAGACACAAAGCAAAGCAAAGAAATGTGCAAAAAATGTTGTACAGGTATGTATGTAAGAATAGAAAACGCAAACCGCACCATTGCAATACATGAAGACAAACACCCGATGGTGTGAAAATAAAATTCTAATAAATGAGATCCGACACTGTGGTAATAACAAGCAAATTTTTATTTCAAAGTTTAGTAAAAACACGATATTTGTCAACACAGTTTAGATTTTAAAGTCATTCTTGGGTCAATCAATCTCCTGGTGGGCCCGTTTCTTCTTCCCCCGAATGCTTCTCTTGGTGCGCTGCTTGGCGTATTTTTCATCTGGGGTTTCCCGCAGCAGCAACCAGCAGAAATCAGCCATCATAGTGGTGTTCCATCTTCCTTGGTACCTTCTCTCTGCGTCCTTGATGTCCTGGTGAAACCTTTCACCTTGTTCTTCACTGTACGCCCCCAAGTTTTCGGGAAAGTAGTTCACATGGGAGTGCAAGAAATGGACTTTCAGGCTCATGTTACAGCCTTGTTCTTTGAAGGCAATGAGCATCCTGGCAACAATATCCTTATAGTTCTCATCCCGCCTGTTCCCCAAGAATTTGAGAACAACATCCTTGAAGGAATCCCAGGCTTCTTTTTCCTTCTCAGACATCGTTTCAGCGAATGCTCCATCTGAAATGAGTTTCCTTATATCAGGGCCAACAAACACTCCTTCCTTTAGCTTTGCTTCAGAAAGTCGGAGGAACTTTGAGCAAAGGTACCGAAAGCACTCACCATCTTTTGGAAGGGACTTGATGAATTGCTTAATGAGACCCAACTTAATGTGGAGAGGTGGTAATAGAATTTTATCACGAGGTACCAAGCTCTCATGAAGAACATTTTTCTCACCGGGTCTCAAATACTCCCGAATTGGCCAGTCTTTTTTCCCCCAGTGTAGGTCGCGGGCCCGGCTATCCCACAAGCAAAGGAAGCAGGGATATTTGGTGAAACCGGATTGCTGCCCTAATAGCATGGATAGAATTTTAAAGTCTCCACAAATCATCCACTTATGCTCATCATAACGAATCTTCTGAAGAATCAGGGCCAAATTCTCGTATTTTTCTTGGAGAATAACAGAGTGAGCAATAGAAACTGAAGCGAATGTGTTGCCATTATGAAGAAGAACACCTTTTATGCTGTCTTTTGACGAATCAATGAACAGCCGCCATTCAGCAGGATCATACTTGAGTTTAAACTTTTCCATCACTCCGTATATATCGTTGCAAAATACCAAATCTTCCTCTTTGCTGAAATACTTCAAAAATTGTGTCTCGCGGTTGCGGTACCAATAAAAGGTTGTTCCTGGTGACAATAGATTTTTCTGTTTAAGCCGAGAACCTAGCAGTTGGGCAGCATCTTTTGGGAGTCCTAAATCCCGGACTAAATCATTCAATTCAGCTTGAGAGAAAAGTTCAGGTTTCGGATCTGGTTCAGTTTCAAACTCGGAAGTACTGGACTCATCGGGAAAAGCCATCTGATGAGTCTCATCATGATCAGAACCGTCCACACAAATATGATCCAAAGATTTTGGTGGTTCAGGCACAGGTACTTCGTTGCTATGAGGCATAGGCCTAATTGCTGAGGGAAGGTTGGGGTAACTTATTACGTTCTTATTTTTTAAGTTGTATCCCTTCACAATGCAAGAGCAAAAATAGCAGTCACTGCTGTGGTCTCTTTGTTCACGACACATCATAGGTATTCCGAAACGAAATGCTTGTTTTTTACCTTTCATCCATAAGCGTAGATCTTCCTCACATGTCTTGCACACTTTGTGAGGAGCCAACGGTTTGTCTTGATCGCCTAACTTCAAACCGAAATAGGCGAAATATACTTTTTTAATAAATGCAGAAATGTTCCTCTGCCGCTTTTTCACGGTATATTCCCCACAAATAAAACAAAAACTGTCCGGAGAGTTGACGCAACCTCTGGCTCTGTGAGCCATCACAAATACACAGCACTGCAAACTACAACTGTAGTGAACCACTTCGGAATAAAGCTGGATTACGACTGAGCAAACAAAAGGTAATAATGAACTTGCAAGAAACTGAAATTTGACAGGAACGTTCATGTCGCAACCACCGTGTTTGAGCGAGCGAACGAGGCGAGGCGAACAGGAAAGAACATGCGCCAGCGCGAGTACTGGATTTAGCCCCCCGCCTCCCAATTGTCCTGTTAATGTATAAAATGAATACAAAACACTCTAAAATATCATGAGGGAGTGTTTCTAGTTAGTTAACCATTACAACCTCTATTTGGGCCAAGAAAATAAACTGCAGTCGGCTAAAAAGAAATTATGTGAACATTCCTTATATGGGTAAGAAATCTAATTTTGCAAGAAAACGTGACGTGATGGAACATTTTGGCTATTTTTCCTGGATTCAGCACCCCAAAATCTATAGGAATCAGTTGCAAAACTGGAGGCAGTTTTTTGGTAGTGTACCTGTGTAATCAGACTTTCTAAAAGGTTTGATACACTTTAGATAACAGCAAAGGACTCTCCAAATGTCCATCAGATGGAGCTGGCAAGCATCCAC
This sequence comes from Ichthyophis bannanicus, assembly GCA_033557465.1. Taxonomy (NCBI): domain Eukaryota; kingdom Metazoa; phylum Chordata; class Amphibia; order Gymnophiona; family Ichthyophiidae; genus Ichthyophis; species Ichthyophis bannanicus. The sequence continues at coordinate 555,597,556 of CM066034.1, read as the reverse complement.
CACATTCTCCAAACTCTAAAACACTGGAAGTATCACTGCCCAATTAAAATGGAATGTGGACACCACCTTAGGCAAGAAGGAAGGCACCGATTACAAGACCACTCTTTCCTCTGAAATTAGAAGAAAAAGGCGTCCTACAAGATAAAGCCTATAATTTGGAAATCCTCTGAGTAGAGCAAATGGCTATGAGAAAAACCACCTTCAAAACTGAGATCTTTGAGACGCTTCATGCAATGGCTCGAAAGGAAGACCCAAAAGAGCTGACAAGACCAAACTAAAGTCAAGAGGGAACCACTTGCCGTATCGGCGGATGAACCTGCTTAATGGTTCTGAGAAACCTGACCATATCTGGATGCATAGCCAAGGAAAGGCCATGCACTTGCCCTCTATAACAGGCTAAGGCAGCCACCTGAACCTGCAAGGAATATAAAGCAAACCCTTTCTCCAGTCCTGCCTGAAGAAACGCCAGAACATTGGGTATCGTGGCTGAAAACAGCCGTAGGCCTTTTTCCTCACACCTCACCTCAAATACTCAACAAACTCTCACATACGATAAGGAAGTAGAGCGCTTTCCAGCCCAGAGCAAAGTTGAAATAACCTGCACCAAGTAGCCGTTCTTTCTTAATCTAGCCCTTTCAAGAGCCAGGCCATAAATGAGAATCAATCCACCTAAGGAATGAGAATCGGACCCTGTGAGAGTAGGTTGTGCACCACCAGAAGGCACCAGGGCTTATCCACCAATAGCCTGACTAGATCTGCATATTATGGCCTCCGAGGCCAGTCCAGCGCCACCAGAACCACCAGCCCCCAGATGTGTCTCTATTTTCTGAAGAAATCAGCCACAGGGGAAAGACATACAACAGGCCATCGTACAGCCACAACTGTGCTAGAGCATCCAGGCCCTCTGACATCTGCTCCCGCCTGCAGCTGAAAAACCACCGCACTTTGGCATTGGTGGCAGACACCATCAGGTCCATTATCTGCTGATCCCATCATACTATGCAGGGGAAACACTGAATCCTCCAGAGTCCATTCCTCCAGATCTAAGTGATGTCGGCTGAGAAAGTCGGCTTGAATATTTTTTTCCCTGCTACGTGAGCTGCTAACAACGCCTGCAGGTTGTCCTCCACCCACTGAAAAAGTGAAGCTATCTCTATGCCAGAGCCGCACTGCCTGTACTGCCCCGATGATTAATGTAAGCCACTGTGGTTGCGTTGTCTGAGAAGATTCGGACTGATTTGTGCCTCAGCATCGGAAGGAATGCCTGAAGCGCCAGAAAAACTACTCTCATCCCCAAATGATTTATGGAGCAAGTTCTCTCCTCAGGTGACCGGTGACCGTGAACTACTTGGGTCAGACAATGCGCTCCCCATCTGGATAGACTGGTATGTGTCGTAACTACCACCCATTCGGGCGGCTCAAGCAGCATTTCCGACTGTAGTTGCCAAGCATCCAACCACCAGAGAAGGCTGACCTTCACCTGCCGTGAACACTGCAACCTTTTCAAAAGTGGCTGCTTCTGAGGTGACCATCAAGTCAACAGTACTCCTTGCAGTGGTCGCATATGAGCTCTGGCCCATGGTATGAGATCTAAAGTCATTGCCATGGAGCCTAGGAATTGCAGACAGTGCCACGTGGACAGAGACTGCATTCAAGAGAACTGCCGTATCTGCCCTTGAACCTTCCACGTCCGATCTGTTGGCAGGGACATGAGACCCCTCGGTGTTGAAATGGGCCTCTGGGTAGGTCAGATTTGGGTCAGTATCAGGCTGCTCTTACTGAAGTTAAACACCTAGCTGAGACTCTGCAAGAAGGATATCACTCATTGTTTCATGTGTCAATTCTCCTGCACCGACTTCACCCTGATCAACCAACCATTGAGGTAAGGATGTCCTAATACCCCCTGGCAATGAAAACCTGCTGCCATCATCATCATCACCATCACCTTTGTAAATTTTCAAGGCGTTGCAGCCAGACCAAACAGTAGTGTGCAAAACTGGAAAATGGCCCATCGGCGCTGCAAAGCACAGGTAGCGCTGGTGCTCCAGACGAATGGGAATATGCAGGTAGGCCTCAGTGAGATCTAAGGAGGTCAGAAACTCACCTTTTCAAACAGCTACTATATCCAAGCACAAGGTCTCCATGCGAAAATGGGGAGCTTGTAATGCTCGACTGACTCCCCTGAAATCAAGAACTGGGTGAAAGGAACCCTCTTTCTTGAGAATCACAAAGTAAATGGAGTATCGACCTAACCAGAGCTGGCCCAGGGGTACCTTGACCACTGCTTGTAGTCGGATCAGCCTCTTCAAGTGTCCACTACAGCCTTGGCTTCGAAAGGAGTTTTGCAAGGTGACAGCATAAAAGCGCTGGAGAGAGACAGGCAAACTGGAAAGTATAGTCTTCCCGGATTACCTTGAGGACCCACTGATCAGAAGTAACCTGGACCCAAGCGGAGTACAAGGTTTGAAGGCTACTCCGCTACTGGAACCAACTTCACCTGGATCTCCCTCACTTAAGTGGATTTCTTGGCGGCCCCTGTGGCCCCTGAAAATAGCCTCTAGCCAATCATCTACCCCTCAAAAGGGCTGCCCCTGAAAGGGAAGAGCTCTTTGAAAGGGAGCAAAGCAAACAGCACAAAATCTATGAAAATCTCAAAACTGATCCCTCACGAAGCTGTAGACTTAGTATTAGGCTTGTCCTCTGGAAGCTGGGGACCTTAGACTCTCCCAAGTCCCCCAAGTCCTTAACCAATTTCTCCAACGCTTCCCCAAAAAGAGGCTTACCCTTGAAAGGAAGCTTACTCAGCCAGATTTCGAGGCTACATCCACTGACCAACTGCGAAGCCAAAGAAACTATCAAGCAGAGACCTCCGAAACCATGCTCTTGGCAGACACCCTAACCAAGTCATACAACACATCTGGAGATAAGTGTCCACCGATTCCAACTTAGCTGCTGCAGAAAGCATGCCTCGAGGTTCGGTCTCAGCCTCAGGCAAACTCTATGCTCACCTTAAAACATGCTCAAGCCACATATGGCCCACCAATAGAGGCTTGTAAAGCTAATGCATTAACTTCAAAAAGATTGCTTCAACGAGATTTCAAGCTCTCCATCCTGAGCATCTTTCAAGGTTGCACTACCCTCTACCAGAATGGAGTGGAGGAGTGGCCTAGTGGTTGGGGCAAGGTACTTCAGGCCAGAGGGTTGGAGGTTCAAATCCCACTAGAGGACAGCAAACTTGAGCGGGAAGGACTGGAGTTTCTAGTCCCACAGGTGCTCCTTGTGGTCTTGGGCAAGCCACTTAACCCTCCATAGCCCATGTTCCCTGTAAAATAGTTATCTCCAAGTTATAATGCCCTGTTCAATGTAATTTCAGTTTGTTCAATGTAAACCGCCTTGATATCATGAAAGGCGGTATATAAGAAATGTTAAATAAATAATAGTCTTTTTGGTCACAGCAGATGCCAGCACATCCACCTTTGATCATTTAAAGAGATCTTTTTCTTCTGGCAGAATGGGATATAGATGGGACATAGCCCGCCTCAGAGACCTGCTTCTCTGCATCTATCATGTCTTTTATGGTCAAAAAGACCGGAAAGGACTTCTGAAGCTTTCAGATGCCTTGTAACAAGGGGTTGTCCAGTGCCCCCTCCTCTACCTGCGAGTTATGGGGAACATTAAATGCCACCAGAGACTGAGTGATTAGAACTGCCAACTCCTCCTGGCGAAATAGTCTAATAATGTTGGAATCCTCTTCCGGTGGAATTTCTCCCTCTTCCAGATCCTCAAAAGCCCAGTCCCCCCACCTCTCGGAGGTCCCCGCCAAAAAGATCTTCTGATGCTCCTCCCATGCACTTAGCTGGGGGCTCAAACAACTCCTTTACGGTGATAACAGGATCCTTCACCACTAATTTTTCCATTTTATGGGAGGAAAATTCCACCAGGCCCTGCTTCATGCAATAGGACTGGTGTAACAGCACAAAGTCTGTGGAAAAAGGGCAACCCTGAAGACCTGTCCACCGAGCTCTCCGAAGTGAAAGAATGGCTTCCCGATGTGGCAGCATCAGATTTCATTGTGCCCGAGAGTTTTCCTGCATCTCTCTGTCCCTGACAAAATGGCCACTGTCCCTGCTGAAGGGGAAAGACAGAAATTGAAGGTAAATTGCTATCCAACATAGCCAAGGAACCCCTCGCCGGCGATTCTACATCAGTACTGCACTCCCAAGGATTTACCCTCTTCATAATAAGAATGGCAAAGTCCTGCTGCTGATAAATGGACTTATCAGCTGCCGCAGACCGTGCAGACTACTCTAGCTCCTGGCATCTAACTGCAGCCGGTTTCCCAGAAATGGCGGTAGAAACCACTAAAGGTTCACTTGATGTTGGACAACTGCGAGGGAGTTGGTGGAACCGGCAACCTTATTTCCACTGTAATAAGAAACAGTATATCGCCGGAGGTCTAAGGTTTCACCATGCCAAACTTTTTTTTTTAAATGATTTAAAAGTGACATGCAGTTCCAACTTATAATAAGCCAACACCAACCCCGCTGTTAAATAAAAGAAAAAGCAGCACTCACCAACAGCCATAGAACCAGAGGATAGGATTGAAATAAAGGGAGGGACCTGGACCACCAGGTAATACCCCAGAGAAAAGGTCAAGTGCTGACTCAACAGCATTGGTTCTCTGTAGAAAAGAACTGACTTTTTCTTTGAACCATCAAGCTTGTTCCCACTGTATGCTCCTCTTCTCTCTTACATTTTTTGTTTATTTCAAGCCAGTGGAGTGTAAACTGCTGTGCTGGAGACGGAGAAATACTGGTGTGAGAGGATGTGAACAGAACCCTTACAGAATTACATCAAAACCTGTGGCTCTCAATCTCCATCTGCTGGTGACTGGGCATAACCCATGCGTCTGGACTGGATTAGAGAGAAGATAAGGAATGCACTCATACTTTTGAGGAAAAAAAAATCAAACATCTACTAATAATTTAACCCTGAAAATCTTTGTGCCCCCAAATAGCAGGTGTAAACGTAAGTTCATATTTTTTCTGGGATAATTTTAGAAGCAGAAATACGCTAAATTTTCACTTTCAAAATCTAGTATTCTGAATGATGATTGATGCTAAGTTGGAGCAGAAATGATGGGTATCCCCTGATGAAATGTTCGCTACGGCGCTATTACTCAGGCGTTGGGAGAAAAACTCACCATGTTTCAGATAAGCATCTTCAGATCAACATCATTTTAGAATATTATTTAATAAGAAAAACATCCTTTTTAGCTTTAATGAATAAGTAAGCAACAACAAAGGGTCACTGTTGTGAGGTTTTGGGCGCTGTTTCCATACACATGTATGTGTTCAGTAAGTCGCCCTATGCTGATTCTGAGACCCTGTTGCATTATAAATAATTAAACAAAGCTAAGTAAGGGTTTCAACACAAAGACTCATTGATTACATATCATCTTCAGGGTGAATAGTAGAGCTTGATTTGATGTATTGGACTGATAAAAATTACCTTATACATGACAGGATATTTAGGGGGTAATTTTCAACTCACTTCTATACAACTTCACAAAAGGGCACTAAGAAAACACTACAAGGATACGTGCTCTTATTCTTGGACATCTCTGCTGCATTCAACTCCGTAACCCACCACTCCCTCCTACCACTTCTACAAGAAACAGGACTAAGAAATAAAACACTCAAGTGGTTTCACTCCTACTTCCAAGACATTCATCATCAAGTCAAGGTCACTTCTAGGTCCTATAAGCAACAACAGGGCCTTCCACAGAGATCTTGTCTCTTTTGTTTAACATCATGATACAATTATGCACTATTATTCAAAAACACAAAATATTATATCTTCTTTATGCTGATAACATATTAATCTATACAACATTCTCTACTGACAACCCAGTATATACAGCCCTAGAAAGATGCCTTGAAGCCATGTCCAACTGGCTGTCAGAAAACAAACTAACCATGAATCACAGTAAAACCAAAGTCCTCCATATTGCAAAATGTACTACATTCAACCCTCTATCCACCCCAAGACTACACAATGCAGTAGTCCAGTACTCACAGTCAAGGAACAAGTCAAATACCTGGGAATAACACTAGACCAGAAACTATCCTTCCAATCCCATATCAAGAAGCAGTCATAATCGGCATACCACAAAATAAGAACCATTCATAGAATGGGCCCTTTACTAGACCAATCAGATTTTAGGGATGTATGCCAGGCAATTCTAACCCCTATATGGGACTACTGCAACATAATATAGCATGGACTTCCACTATCCTACATCCACCCATTACAAGTGGCACAGAATGCGATGGCCAGACTCATATCCAAACACTCCAAGACGAGACCATTTCACCCCAACACTAGCCAAGCTTCATTGGCTCCCTATACCTCTCGCATCAGATGCAAGGTTCTGCTCACTACATTCAAGATCCTCCACAATTCATCAGCAGAACACTACTTAAAAAACTACCGGAGAACATAAGAACATAAGATATGCCATACTGGGTCAAATCAAGGTCCACCAAGCCCAGTATCCTGTTTCCAACAGTGGCCAATCTAGATCACAAACACCTAGCAGTTTCCCCAAAAGACACAGGTTGCACAATGCTTGTACTGGGTCAAGCAGTGGATATCCCAGGTCCCCCTCAATAATGGTTCATGGACGGACCTCTCTTCCAGGAGCTTGTCCAAACCTTTCTTAAACCACTACACTAACAGTTTTTACTACATTCTCCGGTAACAAATTCCAGGAGTTTAATTACACATTGAGTGAAAAAATATTTTCTCTTATTAGTCTTAAATAGGTTACCCTGTAGCTTCATTGCATATTCCCTAGTCTTTCTATATTTTGATGGTTTACCCATTCCACTCCATTCATTAAATTTATAGACCTCTATCATATCTCCCCTCAGCCGTCTCTTTACAGGTTGATGAGCCCTAACCTTTTTAGCCTTTCTTCATAGAAGTATCCTTCCAACCCCTTTACCATTTTGGTGGCTCTTCTCTGTACCTTTTCTAATAACGCTATATCCTTTTTAAGATACGGCGACCAGAACTGTACACAATATTCAAGGTGTAGTCGTATGATGGAACGATACAGAGGCATTATAATTGGCCATTTAGTCCTACCATTTGCTTTCTATCTTTTAACCAGTTCCTGATCCAGAATAGTACACTGCCTCCTATCCCATGACTCTAATTTCATCAAATGTCTTTCATGAGGGACCTTGTCAAAGGCTTCCTGAAAATCCAGATACACTACATCAACCAACTCACCTTTGTCTACCTGTTTATTCACACCTTCAAAAAAACATAACAGATTAGTAAGACAAGACCTTCCTTGGCTAAAGCCATGTTGGCTGTCTCCCATTAAGCCATGACTATCTACATGTTCAGTAATTTTGTTTTTTTATAATGGTTTCTACCATTTTCCAGGTACTGATCTCAGGCTCACCGGTCTGTAGTTTCCCGGATCACCCCAGGAACCCTTTTTAAAAACGGGTTATGTGGGCCATCCTCCAATCTTCAGGTATTACAGATGATTTTAATGATAGTTCATAGATTACTAATAGTAGGTCTGCAATCTCATATTTCAATTCTTTCAACACCCTCAGATATATACCATCCGGTCCAGGCGATTTGCTACTCTTCAGTTTATCAAATAGTTGTAATACATCTTCCCGGTGCATTGATATTTATTCAATTCTTCTATGGCATCACCTTTAAAATACCATTTCAGTCATAGGTAACATCCCTACATCTTCCTCAGTAAAGACTAAAGTAAAAAATTCATTCCGTCTCTCTGCTATGGCCTTATCCCCTCATAGTGCCCCTTTTACCCCTCTATCATCTAATGGTCCAACTGACTCCGTCTACGAATGTACTTTATTATGCGTCTTTACTTCCACAGCAAGCTTCTTCTCAAATTCTCTCTTTGCCTGCCTTATCAATGCCTTGCATCTAACTTGCCACTGCTTGTGTTTCCAGTTTGTCATTTGGCTCCTTTTTCCATTTTCTGAAAGATGCTTTTTTGGCAACAGCCGCCTCTCTGACCTCACCTTTAAACCATGCTGGCAGTTTTTTGGACTTCCTTCCACTTTTCTTAAAGCATGGAATACAGCTGGTCTGGGCTTCCAAGATAGTATTCTTAAACACCACCCATGCTTGATACAAAAAACTTTAACCTTTGCAACTGCTTCCCTTAGCTTTTTCTTAACTATTTCCCTCATTTTATCATAGTCTCCCTTTTGAAAGTTAAAAGGTAGTACTGTGGATTTCCTTACTGTCCCTCCTCCATTTATTAAATCAAATGTGATCAAGCTATGATCACTATTGCCAAGTGGCCCCAACACCCTTATTTCTTGCACCAGATCTTGTGTTCCACTAAGGACTAGGTCCAAAATGGCTTCCCTCTCTGGTTGGTTCATGAACCAGCTGCTACAAGAAGCAGTCATTTATTTCATCTAGAAACTTTATCTGCCTAGTATGTCCTCCTAAACATACCGCGCCTAAAACTCAAATGCAACTAGTCCACATAAAAAAGGGCCTTCTCTTTATATGCACCTGCAGAATGGAATTCCCTACCGGCTGAAATACGCTCATCCAACACAATCGCCAAGCTTTGATGCAAATTAAAGACTCTTGTTCACAGAGCATTATGGCCCATATTCTTTATTTTATTTTATTTATTTACATTCTCTTATATACCGCGCTATTCTGCATCAGTGTGGTTTACATTGAACAAACTGAAATTACATTGAACAGGGCATTATAACTTGGAGATAACTATTTTACAGGGAACATGGGCTATGGAGGGTTAAGTGGCTTGCCCAAGACCACAAGGAGCACCTGTGGGACTAGAAACCCCAGTCCTTCCGGCCCAAGGTTGCTGTCCTCTAGTGGGATTTGAACCCCCGACCTTCCGGCCTGAAGTACCTTGCCGCAACCACTAGGCCACTCCTCAAACTTTAACTAGCTTAGCTCCCACTTTGCTTACCATAATCTTTTGCTTACCATAATCAGTTAATGTATCCTGGTTTCTAACCCCTCCCCCTGCTTTTGTAAACCTTTTAACGCTTATGTTAAATGGTACAGATTTATTATTTGTAAACTTTTTAATCTACTGTTCCTTATAAATTGTTTATGTTAATGGTACAATTTTGTTACTTGTAAACCACTATGACTGGTAGATATAGTGGTATAAAAAAGTTGATAAAATAAAATAAATAACAGGGCACCAAAATGAACTCATACCAAATACTAAGCTCTATGGGCCCGATATTCAAAGGCATTTAGACAGTTTGCAGACCTGTAAATAGTTTAAATGTCGCTAAGTGGGATGTTTAGTAGCACTAAATATGGATGGTGTCGCTGAATATCCACAGGTACCACCGTTACATGCTCCAATGTTAACTGGTTAGCATCGGGACGTTTCGGGGGTGGCATCTGGGGATAACTGGTCAGTGGCGATATTCAGCTGCTGACTGGTCATCCCTTGGCAGTGAAAGTTAGGCACAGAAAAGGCTGTCCAACTTTCACCACCAAAGCTAACCTGGCAGCGGCTGGATACCACTACTGCCTAGTTAGTTTCTTGCTTTGGCAGTGAACTCGGATATTCAATTCCAGTGGTCAGACATAGCCCTGGTGTTAAATATCTAGGTTTAGTGTTCAGCGGTGGCGGCTAGCTGCTGAAATCGCACTAGCCACCACCACTGCTGCTGAATATTAGGCCCTACTATCCCTCTTTTTCTGGAAATCCTATGAGCTTGTCCTATGATTCCTTGAATTCAGAGACAGTCCTCATCTCTGCCACCTCTGTTGAGAGGCTATTCCAATGTATCCACCACCTTTTCACCCTTTCACCTTCATCTTATACTCCCCCTCATCCCAGCACTTCCTTTCAATTGGAGGTATTTAAATGCCTGTCATATCTCCCATCTCACCTTTCTTCCAAAATGTACATACTGAGATCTTCAAATCTCTACCCATATGCTTTAGGACGAAGACCATTGACAGTCTTCATCCTTTTTATATCCTTTTAAAAGGTGCATTATCCAGAATTGCACATAGTACTCCAAGTGCAGTCTTACCAGAGACCACAGAGCCATTCCTATCCCTATGCACACAAGCATCCTTCTGCTTTTATCATCACCTGTTTGGCCATCAAATACATATTTCAGAACCATAGTGGACTCTTTTCCCGTTACTTTTTTTTATGCCAGAGATCAGTTTTTGGGGGACTGGGCTAATATCACTGAGCTCACCCCATCCCCAATATCAAAAATGATATCTCTAACCTGAGAGATATCCCCCACATAGGCACCCATAACCACAAATATCCTCAGCACCACAACCCCATATTTATTTATTTAGTATACATTTGTATACCGCTACTTCCAGCGATCAGCAGCGGTTTTGATTACAGATTGGAAATTGTCAAATCATGACAGGAAATTTTTGAGGTATAAACACATTGATTAGACAGGAAAGCACAGCACACAGAGAACTATTTTACAGGGAACATGGGCTATGGAGGGTTATGTGGCTTGCCCAAGACCACAAGGAGCACCTGTGGGACTAGAAACCCCAGTCCTTCCGGCCCAAGGTTGCTGTCCTCTAGTGGGATTTGAACCCCCGACCTTCCGGCCTGAAGTACCTTGCCCCAACCACTAGGCCACTCCTCCACTCCAAATACACCCTCATACATCCTCAAAATCTCAAAGATACCCTCACCTCTATCTCATCCACTCTCTTTCATCCTCACATTACACAGATAACCTACCTCTTTCAGAAAGCCTTTGACCTACTCTCTACCTGACTCTTCTAGCCTTTGCCTCTCTGACTGTTGCTCTCACTCTTTCCCAGATATGAATGCTGTAATCTTTCCTGTAACTTCCTTTCCCCTTCTCGCTTGACTTGATTTTATTGTAAACTGCCCTGCTGCTAATGTGAAGGGCAGTATATAAAGTCTAATAAACAAATAGGAAAACACCTATTTTGACCCTATTTTATAAAGACACATAGGCACCTATGTGACTTTATAAAACACTTGAACAAATCTAGCAGCAAAAGCATCTACATTCAAGATAGACATTATCCTTGATCAAGGATAATGTCTATGTCAGTTCATACGTCACCCACATAACTGAGACTCTGCTACACTCCAACACTATGCATGTCTACTGTACAGGTGTGGTAACCTGCACCGTGCATACTTTTAGGTGCAACCTAATTTTTATTTTAAATTTGAATTTTTATTGTGTCAATCAAATAGCATCACAATAACAGAAGCAATGGCAAAAACAGTCAGACAATCTGTTTTACAGCAAGCATGAAAATAATACAGAAAAGCCCTTCAACAATATAATTTTTTTTCTTCATTGATATCCCCCACGATCTCTGGAGGTAACCAACACACACATATTCCTTCTCATAAGCTCTGAATAGTTCCAAAATCTCTGTTTTATCCCTTATTTCCCACCACCCCCCCATTCCCACACGCAAACTAAATTTTGGTATACCTTTTTCCCCAGTCCACCACAATCTAAAGCAGTGATGGCTAACCTTTTTGAGCCCGAGTGCCCAAACTGCCGCACAAAACCAAAGAATTTCCTCAAAGTGCCAGCACGTCAATTTGCATAAATATTTGCATAATGCTAACATACACTAACTTTTAGTAAACATGTCTCTTAATGAGTGTATGGATAAAGACAGACTAAAAGATTTCTACATTACTATAATCCAGTGCCAACCGCCAGGCACATTAGGAACTACTACAAACACTGCCCATTTAGAACCAATAGCAAACCCGCCGTATCCTAACAGCACTACCAGGACTCACAAAGCACCACACCATACCTATCAAAAGGCAACACTGCAAATATTAAACCAATACATTTCAGACAATAACAATACATGACCTACTGGGGAAAGAGAACAAGTGGCAATGTCAAAAAGGAATTACATAAACAGAATACCTCAGCTCAGTTACACAGTTGCAATTGCTCCAGCCACTTTCTTCTGGTTTCTTCATGTTTTCTGCTAACTCTCCATCATCTGCTGTCCATTTGTCCTTTCTTCTCTCTTCTAGTTTTTTTTTCCATTCTCTCTCTCTACATCCGCTTTAACATACTAATCTTTCTCCTTTTGCTCTTTCCTCATTCCTATTTCATCCACTCAAATTTTACCCCTCCATCCTCAATCCCCACTTACTCTCCCAATACCCGGCCAATTGTAGATTTTTTATCCCTCCCACACAAAATATTTTTCCCCTCTCCATTTTACTCTCCCAGCCCCATCCCATTCTAATCCTCCCCAACATCAGCTCCCTTCTAGTTCCAGCCTCACCCAGCATCCATTCCCTTCTAGTCCCTGCATCAGCCCATTTCCAGTCCTAGCCCCCCATCAGCCCATTTCCAGTCCTAGCAACCCCCCAACCCAATACCAGTCCTAGCCCCCCCCATCAACCCACTTCCAGTCCTAAACCCCCATCACCCCATTTTCAGTTTAAGCCCCCCCTATAACCCATTACCAGTCCTAACCCCCATCACCCCATTTCCAGACAGCCCCCATCAGCCCACAGCCCATTAGCAGTCCTACCCCCCCGCCCGCCCGCCCATTAGCAGTCCTAACCCCCCCAGCCCATTAGCAGTCCTAACCCCCCCGCCCGGCCGGCCCATTAGCAGTCCTACCCCCCCAGCCCATTAGCAGTCCTACCCCCCCGCCCGCCCGCCCCCCCCTGCCCATTAGCAGTCCTAACCCCCCCTCCCTCCCTGCCCATTAGCAGTCCTAACCCCCCCCTCCCTCCCTGCCCATTAGCAGTCCTAACCCCCCCTCCCTCCCTCCCTGCCCGCCCATTAGCAGTCCTAACCCCCCCTCCCTCCCTGCCCATTAGCAGTCCTAACCCCCCCTCCTGCCCATTAGCAGTCCTAACCCCCCCCTCCCCTCCCTGCCCATTAGCAGTCCTAACCCCCCCCCTCCCTCCCTGCCCATTAGCAGTCCTAACCCCCCCCTCCCTCCCTGCCCATTAGCAGTCCTAACCCCCCCTCCCTGCCCAATAGCAGTCCTAACCCCCCCCTCCCTCCCCTCCCTCCCTGCCCATTAGCAGTCCTAACCCCCCCCTCCCTCCCTGCCCATTAGCAGTCCTAACCCCCCCTCCCTGCCCATTAGCAGTCCTAACCCCCCCCCTCCCCTCCCCTCCCTCCCTGCCCATTAGCAGTCCTAACCCCCCCCCTCCCTCCCTGCCCATTAGCAGTCCTAACCCCCCCCCTGGCAAATCTTTAAAAAAAAAAAAAGCAGGCTCTGGCTGCTGCCGCGGCAGATTGCAATGTCCCGCGGGGCCCCCTCCGCCCGCTAAGCCCCTCTGCAAGGGCTTTCAGATTCGCGAGGGAGAGCATCTCCCTCGCGTCTCTGTTAAGCCCGCAGGGGCTAATAGGAAATTTCCCATCAGTCCCTCACGTCTAAAGGGGCTGATGGGAAATTTCCCATTAGCCCCTGTGGGCTTAACAGAGACGCGAGGGAGACGCTCTCCCTCGCGAATCTGAAAGCTCTTGCAGAGGGGCTTAGCGGGCGGAGGGGGCCCCGCGGGACGCTGCATTCTGCCCTTGCCGCGTCCGCGGCAGCAGTCAGAGCCAGCTTTTTCTTTTGCGGACCTTCCCGCGTGCCAGCTGCAAGGCCTTCGCGTGCCACAGCTGGCACGCGTGCCATAGGTTCGCCATCGCTGATCTAAAGGCTTCCAACACTTGCTCAAAGAGCTGAACTCTATCCCATCTCACTGCTCTGATTTTGCACATTTCAAATAAATCCTTCAAAACTTGGCCACCACTTCAAAACAGTAGGTATCCAATTAGTTTTCAAACACTGCGCAAACATCTCGCTACTATAATACCATAATATTCAAATCTTCTTAGCTCCATATCCCAAAGCATACATAGCCTAGAACTATTCCCAAAGTTCACTCCTGCATTCTCGCCCACTAATCCCAAAGCTTCTGTACAACAGGACATCCCCATCACATATGCGAGAAATCACCCACATCCACATGCTTGTCAGCACCTTTCCTCTCCCTTCCCTTTCCACTTGCTGCAGGGTTATATACATTCTATAAAACTAGTTTATACAATGTTCCTGTAAACCAGCTAAATGAGCTCATTCTAGGAATAGTCTCAAATATTTTATCCTAGTTCTTTCGTCAACTCCTGCCTCGAATCTCTCACACACTTTAATAAATGCAAAGTTTCGGTCCTTCATCCCATTAAGTATCTCATAGAGGCCCGATTACTAAACTTAAGGAAGGAAGGGACTTGTTAATATCTCCTTCAACACCAATACTTTGCTGCTCAATATCATTACCTTATTCCCCCATAATATAATGCTGAAGTTGTAAAAAGAACAAATGTTCCCTTATTTCCTCAAAGTTCTTAATCTGCCCTTGCCCCACCTCACTAGGTGACCTACTTTGCACAGTCCCTTGGTTACCCATACTTAAAATTCCCTATACTCCAATCCAGATATAAAATCTGCATTATAACAGATTAGGATTCGGCTAGATCAGGTTCCAGGTCTCTCTTCCTTCTCCTGCCTCTCTTCATACCTCCAATGTTAATTTAGTATACGGAGTAACTATCTTCCCAAATTCTTGCAACTTATATAGCTATAATAATTCCCCCAAAAAGGTATCGCCTCTACCCAACTTCATTCCAATCTAGCCCGTTTCTTAAGGTTCCGAGGTGACCTTCAGTCCCACACCCATACCCATGTAACTTGTGCCATTTTATAATATCCTGACAGATTTACCCCCCTACCTTTTTGTGCAGAAAGAAAACCTCCCTCGCCACTCTATGTGGTCTCTTTTTCCAGATACACCTGAAAATATATACCTTTTCAAAATCTTATGTGTGATTGCTATTGGCAACAAGAGACGAAATACAGTAATCTGAGTAATACATTCATTTTTATGCTTGACACTGTCCAGAGCCATGAAAGCATCTTACCATCCTAGGAACCTAAATCCTCCTTTATTCCTTCTAGCACTGGGCCATAATTATATTGAAAGAGCTGAGAAGGGTCAGCTGTCACTTCTACCCCTTGATATTTCATCACCACCATCACTCCACCCCCAGCAACCTAACAAAATGGGAACATCTCCTTCAAAGATCTCTCAAAGAGGAAGATTCTTAACACCTCTAATTTACTCACATTTACTTTAAATCCAGAAACTTATAGGCAGAAAGAGGAGAAGATAGGCGACTGTAAACGTCATCAACACATAGCATTATCTTATAGGCCTCTCCCGTGTCTCCCCCCCCCCCCCTCTCTTCGTACCCTGCATGCCATGGCTCCAGAGACAGCAAACAGAAGAGGCGACAACGGGCACATCGTTCAACTGGAACTCCAAAGAGTACTTCCCAACAACTTTAATTCTGGCCCTGGGCTCCACGTACACTGCTTTAATCCATCCCATATCACATCCTTATCATTGTCTTAAACAAAGAAAGCCCAATGTATACGACAATCTTCCTCCCACTGTCCCTTTACAAACTACCAACTCTTCTTAGCCACTCTCAGTACCTTTGTCTCCCACCTCTTAAACACAGTTTGTTTACTAGTATTTAGCTCACACCTTTCCAGTAGTAGTTCAAGGCGAGTTACAGTCAGGTACAGTAGGCATTTTCCCTGTCCCCAGAGGGCTTACAATCTAAATTTGCACCTGAGGCAGTGGAGGACCCAAGGAGTACTTAGAGAAAAAAAGGCATAACCATAAATCCTACAGCAGACAACAAAACATCGATATACCTATTGGGAAAATTAAACAAGTCAGATGACTACAGATGGATCCTACATAGACATTCAGTGGCCTTTTTCACATATACAAAACACAGATAGACCCTCCTCAAGTATAGATTACATATTTCTATTTTTAATTTATGGTTACTTAAACAAAAATCAAACTGAAACCTCAAGAGGCCAGACTCTGCATACAATGCAACGCAACTTCTGAGAAATAGAAACACAGATGTATTTCCCCCTTTACTGTGTAAAATATAACAGATTAAGTTTCAAAAGCTGATTATTTTCCAGTTATCTAAATTAAAAGGTGCCATTTTACTTACCAGCTAATGTCCTTTCCTTGAGTCCTGCTAGACCAGTTCAGACAAGTGGGCTGTGACACCACACTCAACCTCTCCCCCTCTCCACCCCACCCAATCCAACCATGCATCTTTAGCCCAATGGCAGGTTTGCAGAAGGACTATAACCCCTTCTCCTCAACTGGATGCCCAAAATATCACTCCCATCCGAAACCCACCCTACCACCTTCAACTTCCCCCCTTAATTAAAGCTCACTCTAGTCACTCCCTGTCACACCTTCACTTAGACCACACAGCCATAAATCCTACACACAACATCTAAAATCTTCCAAACACTCAGCCCTTCTTAAATCCAATGGCAGTCCAATATGAACTCTCTATAGTCTCCAACTGCATCTATGCTCAACCCAGCCTTGGTGCCAATAGGTTCTTCACCACCTCCTGACCGCTTCCTGTTTTTTCTGCACTGCTGCTTCTGTATGTTTTGCCATTTTCCCAGCTTGTTTGCCTTATTAAATGCAGTACAGCCAATGAAGGACAAATCTTAAATCCAACATCCTTAATGGCACAACATGCTTCTGTGACCATTTTCACTTGTCTGGCCATACCACACGCTATGAATGCTAAGCCAAACAGGAACAAGCAACAATACTCAATATTGTCCTTCTGTAGCTTAGTAGTTCCTTTCTGCTTTCAACTGTTATAGTTGAAAGATCTGGAAAAAAAATCCCGCTCCTATACAAAATATTAAAGAGATCGTATTCTCAGAACATTCATCTTTTTAACTTTATATTCATGGAATCAAATAAGAATGTCCTGCGGTAGGTTAGCTCTTGGATTTCTAAGCGCTCTGAATTCTCTGTCCAGCTTCACCTCATCAATCAGTAATTAGAGCCTCTCCTAAAGCTGGGATAAATTTTCAGATCCTCTGCTACATCTCCACAGTCCATAAACGCAACAATCTCTGGGATAATCTTAACTCACAGATTATTACAACAAACTCTGTTTTCATATCCTCTAGTTTTTATGACATGAGGTTCTTAGCATCAATAAATTGAAATTACACTTACCTGGTAATTGTAGTTCCTTGAGTGGATCCAGTTTAGTCCTCCACCTCTGGGTAGTGTACCTCCTCCTGCAGCTTGGAGACTGGGCATGTCAAAACTCGTGACATCACTGGACATAGCCTGCTGGCACCACCCATCAATCCCAGTGCACTATTGAAAAAGCAGACTCAAAGGAGCAACAAGTAAGTAGCTAAAATTTAAATCCAACAAGAACTACAACTAACTTAAACCTTCAATAAGAAGACCTTGGCCTTTAAACATGGATTCATAATACAACCGGTGTTTTTTTTTTTTTTTTTTTTTTTTAAACCACGCTTGCTTTCTAGCATCCTTTTACCTTCTCTGCTCCATCCTCTAAACCATCAAAGAGAAGGAAAGGAAAATATGAGAAACAGTCATACTCACAGTGATCCAGAGATCTATAGAAGCCCCTCAGCCTTCATAACAAATTTTCTTCTCCACCTGTAAATAATCCGAGAACTGATCATCCAAAGGGCAGGATGAGGACTAAACTGGATCCACTCAAGGAACTACAATTACCAGGTAAGTGTAATTTCAATTTCCTTATCGTTCCTCCAATTTAGTCCTCCACCTCTGGGATGTATCAGAGCAGTAATTATTGGGAGGGATCTTTGCACCCGGATCGCAACACCGCCGTCCCGAAACAGGCATCGCTCACCATCAAAACATCTAGTCGATAGTGTTTACTGAAAGTACGCAGAGACAACCAGGTGGCCGCTCTACAAATTTCCGCTGGCGGAACCAAACTGTGTTCTGCCTAGGAAGTCGCCTGTGCTCTAGTAGAGTGAGCACGTAGCCCCCCTGGTACTGAATGACCCTGCAAAATATATGCTGATGCAATCATCTCTTTAATCCATCTAGAGACAGAGGCTTTCGCCGCCGCCTCCCCTCTACGAGGACCCCCCGAACAGCACGAAGAGACGGTCCGATCTGCGAAAAGTTTCAGAAACCTTCAAATACTGCCGCAGAACTCTCGATATATTCAAACGACGTAAACTACGGTCCGAGCCGTTCCGCTCCATAGAACTGAGCATTGGAAGGGAAACCGCCTGATTGAGATGAAACGGTGACACTATCTTTGGCAAAAAACGACGGTACTGGTCTCAACACCACCTTTTCTCTTGAGAAAGATAGAAACGGCTCTCTACATGACAACGCCTGCAACTCCGAAATGCGTCTTGCTGAACAAATAGCCACCATAAATACCACCTTTAAAGTTAAATCTTTGACCGTCGCCTGATGCAACGGCTCAAAAGGCGCCTTAACCAAACGCCCCTAATACTAAATTAAGATCCCACGGCGGAACCTTCATACTCCGAGAGGGACGCAGCCTAATGACTGCTTTGAGAAAACGCAACACATCCGGATGCGCTCCCAAAGCCACGCCCTGTACTTTGCCTCTATAGCATGCCAGTGCTGCCAACTGAACTCTCAAAGAACTGGCCGCCAGTCCTTTATCGAACCCATCTTGCAGAAAACTCAACACTATAGGCACGGCTACCGCAGATGCGCGTACCTGCCTCCGAGAACACCAGTCCTCAAAAATACACCAAATATGCACATAAGCCAACGAAGTGGAACGTTTTCTCGCTCGAAGCAGGGTATCAATGACAGTTGCCGAGTAACCTTTCTTCTTTAACCTTGCCCTTTCAATGGCCATAGCATAAGCAAGAACTGATCCACTTGAGGCATTCGAAGCGGCCCCTGAAGTAAAAGGTCCTCCGACGACGGTAATCTCCAGGGATCCTCATCAAGCAAGCGAATGAGATCGGCGTACCACAGATGCCTTGGCCAATCCGGCGCCACTAACACCACCTTTCCCGAGTGAGCTTTGATCCGTTGAATCACTCATCCCAACAGTGCCCACGGAGGAAAGACAAAGCAGGCCTGACGACGGCCAAGGCTGAATCAAGGCGTCGATCCCTTCCGACATTCTTTCTCGTTGCCTGCTGAAAAAACGATTCGTCTTTGCTGGCCGAAACGTCACCATGAAATCCATGATTGGTGAACCCCATCTGTGAACTATCTGCGCATAGACGCACAGATGCAACTCCCATTCTCCGGCATCCACCCAAACTCTGCTGAGAAAATCTGCCATCACATTGTCCTTTCCTGCAATATGGGCTGCTGAGATTGCTGGAATCCGAGTCTCTACCCAAACGAACAGCGCCTCTGCTTCCTCTTCCAGGGCCATACTTCCTGTACCACCTTGCCGAATGATGTAGGCCACTGTCGCGGAGTTGTCAGACAGGACTCGCACCGCTCGTCCCATTACCGTTCAAATGTCTGTAATGCCAGTGAGACCGCTTGCAGCTCCAAGCGGTTGACTGACCATGCTCTCTTGTTCGGTCCAAGTGCCTTGCGCGAAAAGAGCGCCGAAATGTGCTCCCCATCCCGCTAGACTCGCATCCATAATCAAGGGAAGCCACTGTGGCTGTTCCAGAGCCACCCCTGCCATCAGGGACTCCGAGTGAAGCCACCATTGAAGCGACTCCCTGACCCGGAGAGGGCAGGGGAGCCGATTGCTCAACGGATGCAACTGATGCAACCAACGGCGAAGCAACACCCTCTGCAAGGGTCTCAAATGAAATCGAGCGCACGGCACTACCTCCAAGATTGCCGCCATCATCCCTAGCACCCGAAGATAAGTCCACACCGAGGGTGCCTGAGTAGTTCTGAACTTGCGTACCAATTGCTGCAGAGCTTGTACTCGCTGCTTCGGGAGACACACCACCCCTCTCTGCGTGTCGAAGCAGATCCCCAGATACTCGAGGTCCTGGGATGGAGCTAAGCGACTCTTGGCCACATTGATCACCCAGCCAAGACTCTGCAGGAACTTCACCACCTTGGCTGTAACCTGAACACTCTCGGTACGTGACTTTGCTCGAATCAGCCAATCGTCGAGATAAGGGTGGACCAAAATCCCTTCCTTTCCTAGAGCCGCCGCGACCACTACCATAATCTTGGTAAATGTCCGTGGAGCTGTTGCCAGACCAAACGGTAAGGTCTGGAACTGATTATGACCCCAAGGCAAAGCGAATCATAGCCACTTTTGATGAATCTCTCTTATCGGAATGTGCAGATACGCCTCCATAAGATCTAGGGACATCAGGAATTCCCCTTGACGCACCACTACAATGACTGACCGCAACATTTCCATTCTGAAATGAGGTACTCGCAGACACTGATTTACCCCTTTGAGATCCAGAATAGGGCGGACCGATCCGCCTTTCTTTGGCACCATGAAATAGATAGAGTATCGACCCACTCCGTAATCTGCTCTTGGCATCGGCGTGACAGCTCCCAACTGTAACAGCCGGTCTAATGTTTGCCGAATTTCCAAAGCTTTCTGTTCTCTGCAGGGGGACATCACGAAAGAGTCTAGAACCGGTTTTGCCAATTCCAGCGCATATCCTTCGCGAATGATCTCCAACACCCACTGATCAGATGTGATTTGGGCCCAGGCAGGAAGAAACTCCCGAAGACGCCCCCTATCAGTAGCCTTCCCACCGGGGCCCGCCTCCTTTCATTGTGGTTTTCGAAATGTCGCAGAGGAAGACGCCGCAAAACCTCTACTTGCTCCCCGAAACCCATGAAACCCCTGGGCTCTAGAAGCAAATCTTCCCCTTTGAAAACCACCCAGCCAAGAAGTATGAAATCTCCTGAAATCCCTAAACTGCCCCTGAAAGGCCGGCAGGGATTTCCCTTGTTTAGGCTTATCCTCTGGAAGCCTTCCACCCTTGGATTCACCTAAATCCTTGACCAACTTATCGAGGTCTTCGCCAAACAACAACTTCCCTTTAAAAGGTAGCTTACTGAGACGTGCCTTAGAAGACCTATCGGCCGCCCAGTTTTTCAACCACAGAGATCTCCGAGCGGCCACTAAGGAAGCCATACTATTAGCCAACGCTCTGATCAGATCGTAATGCACATCTGCCAGATACGCTGATCCAGATTCAAGGCGGTCTAATTGACTGATATTCTCCTGCTCTAACTGCGGAGACTGACGCAAATGTTGCGACCATCAGAGGCAAGCTCTTGCCGCCCAAGCTCCACAGATGGAAGCCTGCAAGGAAAGCGCATCAGCTTCAAACGATTGCTTCAAGAAACCATCTACCTTCCTGTCCTGCGCATCCTTTAAGGCAGCGCTACCTTCCACCGGGATGGTGGTCTTTGTCACTGCTGCGACTGCCGCATCAATCCGCGGAGACCGAAACCTCTCCTTGTCCGAATCTGCTAATGGATAAAACCTGTTCATGGTCCTAACCCCTTTCAGACCTGCCTCAGGCTGATCCCATTCATCCTGGATCATGCGCTCCACAACGCGATGGACGGGAAAACACCACCTGAGCCTGTCTCACCGCTTGAATGACAGGATCTTCAACCTCCTCGTCCTCCGCCGGTTGTGCTATAGCGAGTCTCAACGTCTACAGCGATTTTGTGATGTGCCGTCAGCTCTTCCTTCCAGAACACCCGAATGATTTTTGCCTGATCCTCAGGCTCAGGTATCTCTCCTTCTTCCAAGTTATCCTCACCAGCTTCGAGCCCCTCCTCTATCTCATCCGGCTCGGCCCACGCCACATCTGAGGGAGAAGGGTCGGAAACCCAAGCTCTTTTAGGTACTTGTGGAGAGGCCCCACTAGGATCTCCAGTTCGGGGTAGTGGCGCAGAGTTTGTCATTTGCAAAGATTCAGGCAACTTCCCTTGACGCTTCATACAGAATGCTTGATGCATGATTAACACGAAATCTGTACAAAAATCCTCCAGCGGTTGTCCCAAGGACATCATAGACAGCGCATAAGACGGTCCCGTAAGGCTCTCTGTACTGGGCCCTGGCTGCGCGACCGCAAACGCCTCCTCTCCGGTTGCCCCTGCTGGCTCCGGCACGTCCAACTGAACCTGAGAGTCCATCTACTACTACTACTACTTATCATTTAAAAAGCGCTACCTCGTACGCAGCGCTGTACAGACATATAAGAGTGACAGTCCCTGCTCATCAGAGCTTACAATCTAATCGAGACAACAAAACACACAGAGCAAAAGACTAGTTAGGGCAAAACCAGGTTGGCTGTCACCCAATACTACTACAAGTACTAATGAGACAGACAGTCCCTGCTCATCAGAGCTTACAATCTAGTTGATACAACACAGGGAGATTATGATCTGGTTAGGACAGACAGAGAGGTGTAGGTAGGGGTGGATAGGGGAAGAAGGAGATAAGGTGGGACACTGGGTTACATTACAGCAGCAAATACTACACACACAGTATATTACAATCCAGGCAGGTAGGGCATCGTGGGATCAATCACATCACATCGAGGGTTACATTACAGGCAGGCTGGGCATCATGGGGTACATAGATTACAGCAAAAGTTACATTGGAGAATGCTTACATGGTGAGGTTTCTTGAGGTTCCTTTGCCTCTGGTCTGGTCTGGTCAGCTCCTCGGAGAAGTAGCTGGATTGGGGTGGAAGAGGAGAATGCGAACATTCCACAGTGCCGCGCCTAAGGGCCACGCCAAAGGGCCCTTTGGCGTGGCCCTTAAGCGCAGGCACGTCTTGAGGCAGGTGACATTTAAAAGCCGTCGTTGCTGGTTCTTCGGCCCGATTGGCCATGCGGTAGAGAGCAGGGAGGAGCATACCTGCCTGCTCCCTTTCTCGTTGCCGATCGTTGCTGTTCCACACTGCTGGAGACAGACACGCAGGTCCGACAGATGCCTGTGTCAGCCACAATCCCTCTGCGCGCTCCACAGACCACACACTGTGGTCGCGACGACATCCGCTCGAATCCCCAGTAGCCGACCACCCAGTCAGCCACTTGGGTTAACCACAGCCTCTCCTGCCTCTTTGTTCTTTTTATTATATTTTAATTTTATTTATTTTTTTTATTAACAAAAAATAAAATCAACAGCCCAAAAACAAAAATAAACTGTCAATTGCTAAATCCGTTGAAAAGAAAAAGTAAAGAAAATAACTTCCTTCTTTGCAGTGGGCTCTAGAACTGCGGGCCTATGTTACCTCAGCCACGCGGTTTCAGAAAATGGCGCCGCCTCACTCCGGGACTATTTGGCGACAAAAGTCCCGCTTTACTAAAAACTCCCTGCAACTGGCTGCAGCCGTCCAACAGGCCCCAGTAGCGTTGTCGGCCTAAAATATGCATCCCCCGCTCATCGGAGCACTCCACTCGCCCCGGATAGCAAACCAGCTGTCTTCCGCGGAGCCGTGGGTGTCCGCTCCGACCTGCCGCCGCGGCTCTGTGCGTCTCGTTGGTCCCGGCAGCACGCTGCAGCTCAAGCAGCGCCTCCGGCCTTCACACACTTCATGTGCCGTTGAGACTCCCGGGGCTCTCCCCTGTGCAGTCTGGGGGGAGAGATCCCGGCGGAGAGCTGCCTCAGCAGAGAGAAATAAAAGAAGAGGAGACAAGACAGCCGTTCTTAAAGGCACAGGACCCCAAATAAAAGCAAAAGGATGGCAAATTAATTTAAACTAAAGAAATTTGAAAGCCACTTAAAGGTAACTTCCAAATAACTGAAAGGTAATTACATTTAAAAATAATTTTAAAGCAATTGGATTAAAGTAAATACTAGAGAAACCTAACTAACTGCTCCTTAATTGTTCCTCAAGTGAGCCCAGCACCTAGGCTCACTACGTCCTCCTGCTGCATGGAGACTGGACACACTGGGATTGATGGGTGGTGCCAGCAGGCTATGTTCAGTGATGTCACGAGTTTTGACATGCCCAGTCTCCAAGCTGCAGGAGGAAGTACACTACCCAGAGGTGGAGGACTAAACTGGAGGAACAATAAGAAACTTCTTTTAAACTTGAATGCAAGGTACTGATCTCATCTGTGTGCTCTTCACTTCTCCCCTCCACTTCTTCTACCCAGTTAAGTTTTCTCTCAAATTGTTTATATCATCAACCAATCCACTTTTCACATTGGCAATTTCAGTTTTTAACTCTTGGGAACCATTGTATGAAGCCTTCCCGTGCGAGCGGCTCACACAGATCATGCCATGTGCCATCACCACATGCACTGACTTCAGTTCTACTCTGACTCACCGTGGTTGCCATCTTTGCTTGTTCGCATTGCTTTGGCTTACCATTGCCCTAGGCAAACTCTTTCAGATCTGCTACTTTATTGTGTGTCAACATCCATCTTGCTCACTCCCCCTCAACTCATACTCCAGCCAAGCGGTAAAAGTTTTCACTATGTAAGGATGAGTGAGTAATCCTTCTAATAATCGCTGTCAGAATGGAGCTCACTTTTCAGGCAGTCATCTCAGTGAGTGACATCACTTCCTCGCAGGTGTGACCTAATTTTCTAAAAGCCCATTTGTTCATGTAAAACATTGTTTACATATGACAATGCAATATAGAAAAATAACATTCTGCTCAGGTTAGAGGCACTCCTCTTCACATTTTCCACTACCCAAACAAAAACAGCTAGATACCAAATCAACCTCCTAAATTTGTAGTCATAACCGTGCAATAAAAGCAGTAAGGAAGCCAAGTTGGACATCTATAAAATCAGGAGTGTACCTTTTGAGGGTTGATTAGAAATACATTAAGTTAACCCAATAAAAAAGGTACTACCTGAAACTTGTTTGAAGACATTGAACTCCATACAATCACAAACATAAATGGAAACCTCTGTCCATATTAAACTGAAATTTAAATAAATAGTTGGCATGGTTTTTTCATGTGCTGCAGAATGAAATGGCACAGTATATCTCAGATTTGAAGTGTTCAAAAACATTATATCATACATGTTAAAACAAACCTCTAGAAAATTTATATGGAGTACCTATTAGAAACCAACAATTCACTATTTGAACACTGCGGTCAGCATTATTTTTAAAAGCCGACTGCAGCATTTAAATCTATTACATGTACTCAGCATCACTATAAAATACATATAAAGGCGACCACTGCTAGCTCTACGGATGGTGGAGATATTCATACACTATCCAGATAGCATGTGGCTTAAGTTAGGACAGCTTTTTTGCCATCATAAAGTTAAACCACATAGCTATATGGATAGCAGCTGTATATTGTTGCTATTCATAAAAGCAGGCCTTGACAGATTCTCTCGGAATCCAGGAGCCAGCAAAAAAATGTAAAAGCCAGCCACCAAGACGTAGGTCGCAGTGCCCTCTCAAGCCCCACCAAAGATATATGGCAGCTTGTTTTTTAGGACCTGATTTACTGTTTTCCCCTAAGGGAAAAGAAAGTTTAATAAATTGGGTCCTTAAGTAAGATTTCAGTTTGAATTTTTCAGTTTCCATTGTCTGTTACTGCTTCACAAAGTGTGGTTAACTGAATCAACTCTGCAACCTGACCAAGTTACCCGATCCGTTTCTGGTCATCATAGCTCCAAGAGACTACACAAAGCTAAGCTTTCAGACTTTACAAATTGCCTGTTTTTTTAATATAAATTTTAAACTTTTGGCTATAAGTTTTTAGGAACATTCAGACTGCCTATATTCCTTGCAAAGCCTTTAAATCAGATATTCGAGTGTGCCCTCAGTTCATATAAGGTCTACTGGCAGGGACACAACTTCCCACCCACCCTACCCCTCACCCACCCGCGACTGGGTTGCATTGCCTATATAGTCATCATATATATTGACATCTGTCCTTTAATTAGGTGTTACACACACCTTCTCCTTGGACCACTTTACAACAGTCTTAATCAGCATGCCGTGTATTCAATACAATAACTGTGGTGCTTTCATTCTAAGAAGAATCATTTGGAACCTAAGAGCTTGCCTTATATGCCTCAAGTTAGCTGCTATGCATAAAGAATTGACTCTACTAAGGGGAGAATAAGCTGCAATTAAACACTCTTCTTCTAGGGTACAAGCTAAACAAAATCCACCACCGCTCCCACAAAGAATCAAACAGCTTAGGAACAAATGAATCACAGTGGGCTCTGGTAGATTGCAACCTGTAACATGGAGACACCCTCTCCATCAAGAGATATCCCTGCATAATATCTTCTCTGTCTTGGATAATGAGGGTGCCCAATCCATGGAAACCGAAGTGCCCTTAAATATACTATTGCACCACCTTTGTATATAGTTAACTATGATATCTCTTGTCAGATAACACCATATACTATTGCACCACCTTTGTATATAGTTAACTATGATATCTCTTGTCAGATAACACACCTTTGTATATAGTTTCCCCTATTTCCCAAGTTTATATCTCCTGTTAAATGTAATTGACCAGACATATGTAAATTGTCGGATGTTTTTTGTTCAATGTAAACCGCGCTGATGTCTAATAGTGCAGTATATAAGAATTGTTAATAAATAAATAAATAAATAAATGAGAGAGTCAATGACCAATCTACTGATAATGCACCAAATATGAAGAAAAAAAATCACAAAACAGAAAACTACTACTACTTGGAGATTCCATCATCAGAAGCACCAACTTGGGAACACAGTTCAAAAGAAAGAAGATGGTCAAATGCCTCCCAGGCTCTTCAGCCAGCAGGACTATGAGCCAAATTGTTGGTACAGTTAGTGAAGCAAGTGAGCACTCCAAAACTGACGTTGTCATCCACTTGGGTACAAATGACCTGACTAGAAACAGTGCCCCTGCAGTTCAAAGGGACATCCAGACTCTGGGAAAGAAACTCAAGCCCATTGTTAACATTATAGCATTCTCAGAAGTTCTACCTATTCTTGGTAAGGGGGCAGAAAGGCTGCATCGCATAAATAACTTTAATACACAACTCCAAACCTGGTGCAAACAAGAAGGATTAAGATATATAGGCAACTGGGGAAACAGATGGATCAACAAGAGACTATACTGTGCTGATGGACTACATCTCTCTGTTGAAGGGAAAAGGATCCTAAGTGAAAAAGTCAGTCAGTATATGGACAGGCATTTAAACTAGGTAAAGGAGATGACGGATGGGGAACATGTTCTGGACCTCACTCCCAGCAAAAGCATAACAACATTGGAAACAGCCATACTTTTAAACCATACATCAATGGCAAGTGGGAAGAGGCATGTAGAACAAAATCCATGCAAAATACAGGCAAGCCAGTCAACAAATGCTGGAAAGCAATGAGCACAAATGCTCAAAGCCTAGCCAACTAAGTTCCTGATCTGGAAGCCCTAATGTGGAAATGGACTTGGACACTGTGGCCATTACAGAAACATGGTTTAAAGAGTCCCATGGAGGAAGAGTAGCCCTATATGTCAAATGCAATATTAAAGCTGCTGAAATGCAGGGGATGTGGGGAAAAGAAGAAGCGTTATGGATTGTGTTGGAAAGAGGAGATGGCACTGTCATCCATACTGGTGTAGTCTACAGGCCTCCAAATCAAACCGAAGAAATGGATAGCAAATAGATTATTGATATTGCAAAGATAGCCATGAAGGGGGAAGTGATCATATTGGGTGACTTTAATCTACCCAATGTGGATTGCAGTATTCCTTCTGTAAATCTGGAAAGAAGTAAAAAAAATTGTGGATGCCTTCCAAGATGCATTACTTAGACAAATGGTGATGGAAACGACCAGGGAAAGCTCGATGCTGGATTAAGCACTCACCAGCGGAGATAGTGTGTCGACTATCTGGGTGGGTGAGCAGCAGCGATCATCACACGGTGTGATTTAAGATAAAATCCAAGTTGGAGTCTAATCACAGCAAGCTCAAAGTTCCAGTCTTCAAAAACACTGACTTCAGTAAAATGGCCAAAGTACCTGAAGGAAGTGTTGGCAGGGTGGGAGGGGATAAGGGAAGTGGAATTGCAATGAGCTAAACTAAAGGAGGCAATAAAAGGGGCAACAGACACATATGTAAGGAAAATAAATAAAAACAAGAGAAAAAGGAAACCTATTTGGTTCTCCAAAGAAATGACTACACAAACAAAGGCAAAAATCACAGCTTTCACAAAATTCAGAAGTTCACAAACAGAGAACCACAGAAAAGAAAACAGGATAAAACTAAAATAGACAGAAAGAGAAATAAGGATAGCAAAATCAAAGGCAGAAGAAAAGTGTCTAAAGATGTGAAGTGTGGCAACAAAACTTTTTTCAGGTATATTCGGGAGAGGAGGAAAATCAGAGGTGAAATTGCAGGACTCAAAAAGTGCAGGGAACGGATTTGTGGAAAGTGATATTGAAAAAGCGAAAATGCTAAACAAATACTTCTGTTCTATTTTTACTAAAGAAAATCCTGGCGAAAAGACCACCTGTGATTGACAAATATACAAATGGGAATGGAGTAGATACCACACCATTCACAGAAGATGATGTGTTTGAACAGCTTGCAAATCTGAAACTGGACGTCTATGGGACCAGATAAAATACATCCCAGGATACGGAAAGAGCTCAGAGAGATTTTTGCAGGACCTTTAAAGGATGTAATAATAGTGAAGTGACAAACTACAGGCCAGTAAGCCTTACCTCAGTGGCGGGAAAATTAATGGAGACGCTCCTGAAAGAGTGAATAGTGGACTTTCTCAAAACCAATAGGTTGCATGATCAGAGACAACATAGTTTTACCAAAGGACAATCTTGCCAAATAAATCTGATTGAGTTCTTTGTCTGGGTGACCAGAGAACTAGATCAAGGGCAAATGATGGATATGATCTACCTAGACTTCAGTAAAGCCTTCAATACTGTTCCTCATAGGAGGCTTATCAATAAACTCAACAGCTTGGGGATGAGTCCCAAGGTGGTGAACTGGATCAGAAATTGGTTGACTGACAGAAGGTGATGGTACACGGAACTCACTCAGATGAAAAGAAGGTGATTAGCAGTGCGCCCCAGGGTTCTGGTACTGTTCAATGTATTTGTGAGTGATATTGCTTAAGGACTGAATGGAAAAAAGTTTGTCTTTTTGCAAATGACATGAAAATTTGCAAAAGAGTGGACTCTTCTGAGGGAGTGGATAACATGAGGAAAGATCTACAAAAGCTGGGTCTAATGCTTGGCAATTAAGATTTAATGTGAAGAAGTGCAGTATCATGCACGGGAAGCAGAAATCCAAGAGAATCGTATGCGATAGGGGCGAGAGGTTGGTGTGCACAGACCAGGACAAGAACCTCGGAGTGATGGTTTCTGAGGATCTCAAGGTGGCGAAAAAGTGTGACAAGACGGTGGCAAAAGTCAGAAGGATGCTGGGTTGCATACAAAGAGGAATTACCAGCAGACTAGATGGACCATACTGGTCTTTATCTGCCTCATATACTATGGGGTCTATTCTGTCCCGCGAATAGCGGGGATGGATGTCCTGTTGGAATGTCCATCCCCACTAGTCACCCTCCTTGCCATCCCCGGCTAAGCTTGTATGGGAAGGGGCAGTGCAGAGTTAGGGCAGGCAGTGGGCAGTCCATGGCCCCAGACGTACAGGGCAAATTTTGAAGTGGGCCGGAAGTGGAATAAGTCCCCCTATATGTTGGGGGATCGGAGGACAGCCAGCAATGAAGAGGTGAGGGGGTGCAGGAGATTCCCTGCAGCCCAATCCTGGCCATGGGAGGCCAGGTCGGAGGTTGGGCTGCGGGGAAAGGAGAAAGTGGTCAGCAGCCGGGGATCGCAACTTCTGAATGGAGCCACAGTGCCATGGCAACCGGACGCTGTGGCATTGCAGCTCCATTCAGGAGCCTGACTGAGTTAGTCGGGCAGGGGCCTAGACGTGCCCTGCGGGATCAGAAATCGCATCTACCTCTGTGCATCCGGTTCCAAATCAGATGCACAGAGGCCGGGACGCACACAATAGAATGTCTTCTATGTTACTAGGTTAATGTGCCATTGCACACTGCTAATGGAAGATAGTGACCCTTCTTCTCTTGTCCCTCCAACCACCTCCAATGAGAATGCTGTTAAGCAGCTTTCTGGTGACCCTTTAAAGCTGCACCTGAGACAACTTTTTTTGCTTCATGTATCACCATGACCTGGTAATACATGAATCAAAAACACACTCTCTCTCTCACAGCCCCCCCACACCCAATTTCTCTCTCTCCGAGTCCCCTCCCACCCTTCACTTGGTGTCTCTCCAAGCACCTCCCAGCCTTCACCAACCCTCTCTCTCTCACAGTTCTTCCGTTTAAAGCTGCAGTGAAAATACTATGCTGCTAAATTTCCTCACTGCAAGTAGCTAGAGCCACATGATGAAAGTGGTTCAGATTCTCATGGTTTCAAGTCTCAAAAGATTTGAAACAGATCAGTCCAAAAACCTTCTTCAACGCGTGGCTCAGTCTGCTTGCAGAGAGCCGATCACAGTGAGGAAATCAGCAGTGTACACATTTTCAATGCAGCACTAGCAACGCCAAACCTTTGGGGGCATGACATCCTGGGTGCTAGCGTGCAATTTCTAGGCACCATGGCAACCTGGCACCCAGAATTTGTCAAGCCCTGCCACAGAGCTATATGTAACACCTTTGCTCTGCCACAGCACTTTCCAGGTAATGCTGAGGTGGTCTGTACCAATATTCAGTAGTGTTATCCAGATACATTTATGTGAATAAACAGCTACTCCTGTCCAGATAAATGCTTTTGAATACTGAGCCACAAGAGGAAAATTTCAAAAAGTATTTCCACAGGTAAAGCACTGGATGAGTAGCCTAATGGATACAGAAGTGGGCTGAGAACCAAGGAAACCAGGGTTCAAATCTCACTGTTGCTCCTTGTGATCTTGGATATGTCACTTAACCTTCCAGTGCCTCAGGTACAGATTTTGATTGTAAGCCCTCTGGGGACAGGAAAATACAGACTATACCTGAATGTAGCTTGCCTTGAACTTCTGAGAAAGGCATGAGCAAAATCAAATAAAAATAAAATGAGATTTTATAAAACTGCACACCTGATATCCAAACAAACTTATGTGCATACAGCTTGTATACACATAAATTTACCCGGCCCAAATAGAGGCATTCCTGGAGCAAATTTGGGAAAGGGTTAGTGTTTATGCACAAACCTTTTGAAAATTCAAACATATGTACACAAATTAACCTTGAAAATTTGTGCATGCCAAAGAACAGGTGTAAATGTATGCACACAGGTAATTTTCAAAGTGAATGTCTACTTTTGCTATGAAATCTGACCAACCCCATATAAAGAAAACAGTGTATCTACTTTACATACATATACATAGTTATAAAACTATCCCCAAGTGTATTGCTCAGGAATGATAACTCCCATACATCAACAACATGAATTGAGAAGACTAGCCTTGAACTTACTTTTCTATTTCCAGGGCCGCAACTTTCCTTTTCTCATACAGTTTGTCATTCAGAGCCCGCACTATGTTAGGTGTAAGCGGTGAAAAATCTTTTTCGGTGTTCATCTTCTTGACAGAAAATTGTTTTGCACACCCTAGCAAAACTGTATTTGGTATTCCACGCCAATTGAAAATTTCCAAATGCGCATCACCATCAGAGCCAACCGTAAGGATGTGCAGCCGTGACACAGAGCCCAGCACACAATGCCAATCACTATTGTCAGATCTGAAATACAATATTGTTTTATGAGAAAATCATATTTTATTAAAATAGTTTACATTGTAAAAATGGAAAATGTGCATTATGAACATACAGCCAGACAGAAAAATGATTAAACAACTCTAGAATTGTGTACCAACTTAAAAGGGCATGTTCTGAGGCCTGCCCTATGGCACTACTGTGCAATGCAATGCTGAAGGTCTCTAGAGCTTCCATTCCTTAAGTTACCTTCGACTGTGGATGCACCAGCTGACCGAACAAGTGGAATACAGTATCCGGTGAGGAAAGAGTCATGTTAGTACTCAGTGGTGGCCAAATTCAGAACCCACGATTGCAAGATTCTGGTAAGAGCCTTGGTGTATGGCCCTGGCCCAGGACTGTTGCCATAATGACCATGGTATGTACATTGGTGAGAGGAAATATAAAATATAAAAATATGTGAGAAAAAAGCTATAGAATCCCAGCTTTGGTTCTGCTTGATCTAGAAGTCCAAAGAGGCAGGAAACAAATAGCCAGATTAAAAAAAAAAGACCATAACACGTGTGTTTTATCAAAGGAAATGTTATTTTCACATATACTATTCCTTTGATGTGAAGGATGGAGCCCAGGTTAAAAGATAGAATTCACAACATCAAAACCCACTCCTATGGTCCTGCTGCTGAAGTTCTAAAAAAATCTACTTACTGCATTTATCAAGTATAAAAACTTTTCTTTCCATAAAGCCTGCTCTTTTAAATTGCCATGCAAGTGTAGACTTATTTTGATGCTCATTAGCAATTTAAATTTTGTATACAACATCCAGGATGAAAAACATACATGCAAAACTGCAACAGCATTTTATAAAAGGCTCACTGAATTCAGAGTCTTATTATAAAATACATACAGCACCATGAAAAAATGTGCATTGGACAGCAGACATAACAGAAGCCATTTTACAAAAGAAGATATGCAAATAGAGCGAGGCATTAATTGGGCCTCTACGCATGTAAATTTTCACTCATATACATGTTAGTTGCCAAGTGAAAAGTCAAGTAATTTGTAATTTCAAGGTGGTTTTTAACTCCAGAGAGGTAAACAAAACTTCTCCCCCCTCCCATCCAAACTCTCCTCCAAAGCCGGGTTCAACAAGTAGTAAGCTGACACTTATGCGTGACTTCAAGCAGATGCAAATGCCAATGTTGAAAAATTTCCCATAAGAACCAAAGACATACCATAATTGATCCAGAGTCGGCCCAAGGGTATCTGACATACTAAGCGAACCTTCAGCCGTGCGCCCCCCCCCCCCCACCATACATGCTGTTCCCCCCCAGGCTATGCAGCCTTCCCCTGCCATTTCTACATCAAGTGCCCAATATGTTTCAATGGAGATATTTCAAGGGACATTGTTTTAAATGCAAATGATAATGGCCAGTCGCTGAATACACGCCCCACATTCCAGGGCTTTTGTTTTAGTTGTCAAGTATAACATATAGAAATATAAAAGGGGATTGCTAAAGGGGCAAAACCCAAGTTAGATCACCAATTTACTGCAGCTGTCATAAAAAAAAGACAAAAAGAAAAAAAAAAAAAAAACACAACAGGCGAGAGGGCCACCTTAAGGGTACTGCCCACAACTCCGCACTGAAATTAATACATGATTCAGACAGTAATAAGGGCATGTAACAGAAAGAGAAAAAATAAAAAATAAAGGAAATATTTTATTTACAAAGTCACCCATTAGCTCAAGCTCAAAGGTAGCCCCAATATATGAAGTTAAATACTTAAAAATGCCCCATTACCACAGTCAGAGTAATTCCTTGACAAGGTTTTAATACTGTCCCTTTAAAAGCCTCTAGCACTGCTCACTTAGAAAGTGAAAATAAAAACGAGTACCATAAAAAAATAAACCATAAAAAAATAAACAAAAGACACATAGAAAGAGTGCTAATTACCTTAAACTTGCAAGAAAATGCCCAGAGGAGAATCAGCATGCAGCTAATAATGTTATTCAGGTGAGAAAAGTGCTGTTCATAAGCTTGATTTTCCCTGTGGTTTTGAAGGTTCAAAGGTCACCTCAAGTGTACTTTAAAATGCTACAAAGGCTTTAAAATCAAGTATTAAACTCCTTTAAAAAAGGGTCCTCATTGTATGTGTGGATATACATATTATCTGATTCCCTCTGGTGAGTTCAATGTCATGTGCGATTCCCATGTGGCTGCTGGATGACTCGCTCTGTACTGTCAATGCAGTCCACAATTCAATTATGCATTGATTCGGTTGCTCTTTATTTAATTGTGATTAGACATCTTTTTGTTTAGCTGCCCTTAAAATGGTGATGCCCTAGGCAGTTGCCTCATTTGCCTAGTCCTAGGGCCGGCCCTGACTTGATCAAACCAAAGGTCCATCAAGTCCAGTATCCTGTTTCCAACAATGGCCAATTCAAGTCACATGGATTCCGCCCTTTCAAAGGTGTTGAAACTCTTTTAATAGCTCTACTTGACACCCTCATCAGAGGTACCGACAACCCAAAACGGGCATTCATTCTGGTCTTTATCGATATCACCTCAGCATTCGACAATATTAATCACGATACCTTCCTCTCAAGACTACCACCAAGACCAATTTGTGCAACTACCCTTCGATGGTTTAGGTCATATATCTCAGACCATCTGCTACGTGTTCAAATAGATCAAGATTCCTCTGCCGCCTTCCCCCAAGAACAAGGAATACCCCAAGGCTCTGCCCTCTCAGCCCTTTTATTCAACCTATACCTCCAACCAATCACCAGCACATTCAAAAAATTTAACATTGGATATTACATATATGCAGATGACATTATGTTGTATCTCCCTATTGACACAATGAACCCCAACTATCACAATCTATCAGACTGCGTCAGAAAAGCAGAATCCTGACTAAACTCCTACAATGTCGGTATTGACTTTAAGAAAACTGAAGTCTTATACATATCAAGAAACCAAAACTTGACAATCCCCCAATCTATCACCCTCAATAACATTGTGCTCCCAGTGAAATACCTGGGAATAATACTCGATCAATCCCTCAGTATGCTACCTCAAATAAAGCAAACAGCCAGAACCATCTTTTTTAAATTAAAGACCATTCAACACCTGAAAGCCAGGAGGATGTTGGGCTGCAGACAAAGAGGAATTACCAGCAGAAAGGAAGAGGTACTTATGCCACTGTACAAGTCACTGGTGAGGCCTCATTTGGAATACTGTGTTCAGTTTTGGAGACCATATCTTGCAAAGGATGTAAAAAGACTGGAAACTGTTCAGAGGAAGGCAACCAAAATGATTTGGAGCCTGCGTCAGAAGCCTTATGAGAAGAGACTTGAAGACCTAAACATGTACACTTTGGAGGAGAGGAGGGACAGGGGAGATATGATTCAGACCTTTAAATACTTAAAAGGGAAATAATGAACAAACAAACCTCTTCCAATGACGGGGAAGCTGTAAAACTAGAGGGCATAACAGGAAGCTGCAAGGTGGTAAATTGAAAGGCAATGTCAGGAAATACTTTTTCACTGAAAGGGTGGTGGATGCTTGGAACATCCTCCCGATGGAAGTGGTGGGGGCAAACACGGTGACAGAATTCAAAATGGCTTGGGACAGACACAGTGGATCCCTTTACAGCAACAGGATAAAATCAAAATAAACGGAACCATCTAAATTCTCAACAAGTAAGGGTGTCCTACATGGAGTGGTCTTTATCTGCCGTCATTTACTTTGTTACTATGTTACTATGAGACCACTTCTTGACACTCACAACTTTAGATCTGTGGTACAAGCCCTTATCACCCCCCACTTTGACTACTGTAACAGCAGGGCACTCCCATAAAGAATCTGAACATCCTCCAGCGGACACAAAATGTTACAGCCAGATCAGCTGCATGGCCCGGCTAATTGATCATATCACAGCCCTTCTTATATGACCTCCACTGGCTCCCAATCATGAGCCAAATAAAATACAAGACACTAATGACCACTTTCAAATGATCAACAACATTGCACTGTCCTACCTCACAACCCTTCTCCACACCCCCTCAGACACTAGATCCCGAAGAGAAAACACTCAGCATTTACTTACAATCCTCCCCCCCCTCCATTCACAAGACCAAATAGGCCACCAAACAGGCTCCGGGGCATTCACATACACAGCCCACAGTCTTTGGAACTCACTCCCTGTCTCAATCTGCTCAATTAAGGACTCTTAAGTATTCAGAAAAGAGCTCAAAATGCATTTATTCATAGAACGCTATGGAAACACTAAGGACAGTAATACTGCACATAAAACCCAATACCACACACAATACACAGAGGTCACACCATCAGTACCTCAATTTCCCCCATGCCTGAGTTTATAACTCTTGTAAGCACTGTTTCATAACCGACATAAGATTTTATAACTCTTGTAAACATTATTAACAGTTGACATGTAAATAATTAAAGATGATATATAATAGTTATAACAGTATAATGAGTT
Organism: Ichthyophis bannanicus; assembly: GCA_033557465.1. Taxonomy (NCBI): domain Eukaryota; kingdom Metazoa; phylum Chordata; class Amphibia; order Gymnophiona; family Ichthyophiidae; genus Ichthyophis; species Ichthyophis bannanicus. Next base: position 555,561,411 of record CM066034.1, on the reverse strand, counting down.
AACAGAAACAGATATGTAACATCCGGTTATTTGTAAAACTGCCCTTGATCTTTGGAAGGGGCGACCATGACAGTCCTATTTTAAAATTGTCCATGTCACCTGGAAGTAGCACCTTTTCTAAAATCATTACTTATAAACATATGCCATTGTACACATATAAATTGGCCTTTTATATTTTAGAAGGTAGGCACCATTTACAAATCACCTCCTTTGCCTTTTATTTTTCCTTCTTGCTCTGCTCTACACTCCATCCTGTTGTTCCCTTACTCCTTAGAGCCCACCCCAAACTTTTATTTCTTCCCCCAGTTGTCCTTTTAGCTTCCACAGCTCAGCTTCCCCCTCCTTAACAGTTCTCCCTGTCCTCCCAGGCTTTCCACCTAGTTACTCTCCTCTCCTTTCAGCTTATCCCCACCCTCTACCCCAGCTTCCCACTTCTTTCAGCTCCCTGAAATGCCACAGATCCAAAGTGGGGTACTGGTGCCCACAGCCATTGGAAGTAGCAGTGTCTTCCCTTAGTCCAAGCCCAGCTGCAACTAGGGCTGCCAGCTAACCAATATTTGACCATTCAGACTAGTTTTATTGAAGGAAGGCCAGAGGCCACTAGGACCTCAAAACTGGCAATGTAAGTGTCAGTCTATACAACCACACTCCCTAACAATCCCCGATTCTACTCCCTCCTTAACCAGATGTCTGTACTTTGGAACTAATTTCACTTTAATCACGCTTTGGACTGTGTCTTTGGTATTAACGTGATTTTTTGCTTTTGCTGTTGGACGTGTACTTTGGAACGTGCAATGGTGGTATTTAAGAGAGTGTGTGGGGGGGTGTCCGTGAGTCCAGCACATGAGTTCATAAGCCATGCAGCAGCTCCACTTAGGGTTGCCTACAGGGCCGGTGCAAGGATATGAGGCGCCCTAGGCGAACCTCATCCCTTGCACTGGGGCTGTTGAGCTTCTGCCCCTCCCCCCCTTCAATTCCACTTCTGACCCATGCTAAAGGAAGTAAAATCAAAAGGGGGCAAAAGTACAAACGGCACTGCAGAGCCCGAGCTGAAGGGAACTCTGGCGCTTCGATGTCATTTCAAAAGCATTGCCCGCCACTGCACATCTCGGTAAGGGAAGGCAGCAGTGGCAAAGGGGAGCCCCAGAGGGCCACTGTGCTAGGCGACCGCCTAGTTTGGCTAATGATAGCACCGGCCCTGGTTACCTACTGTAGGCCATGACAAACCCCAGGAGCCAAGTGGCCATGGTGACTACAAAAACCAGAACTCACAGCCAGCACATATGGGCATCAGCATCAGGGTATCGGAAAACATGCGGTTTCAGACAGGAGCAGACAAAGCAGCTGGTCACTGGCCAGCACCAGCAGTTGCCAACATCCTGTACCGCCAAGGAGAAGGATGCAATAGGCCTGCAACTTCTAGGACTATGATACTGAGCTCAGCAGAAACTAACAGTGGAAGCTAATAATGGAAGCAAAAGTGGTCCATGCCGTTCAGTTAAAAAGAAGATTTAGAGCACTGGTGGAAGCTTTATATTTTTGTGTAGCACAGGCAGATTGCCTAACATGGCCCACGCAGAGGTGACAGCAGTAGAAGCAACCCAGGCAAATCAGCCTGAAGAGAAAGATTCTGCAGACCCGTAGGTAGGATTCTTTTTCCAAATTTCAAAGAGTCTGTTTTGGGAAGGGTAAGATGAGAGGGACTGAGAGAAGACAGTGTTCAGGGGTAGATTGAGAGACTGCTTCTGGGGTGGACAGACAATGGGGAAAGGCTGGGATTGCAATTGCTGAAGTCAGGTGGACAATGGAGGGAGGCCGAGGCTGCACTTTCTGGGTATCCATCCCCAGGAACCACAGCATTAGCCTCCCTCCATTGTCCATCCATCCCAGCATAAAGTCTGTCTCCATCACCAGAGAGGCTAAAGCTGAGACTGTGGCAGAGAGCTGAGGTGCACAATTTATAAATGTGCATAAATAAATAAAATTTGAATTGTTCCATGTCTGGCTCCTAGATTGCTGGACTGACTCTTAGATCCTAAGAAAATATGTTGAGGCCTGGCATACTTGCTCCTGATCTGCCCAATAGGTTCATCCAACCCTGGGTTTACCCCACTGCATGCAGGGACATATATCTTTAGTCCCCAAGAAAAGCAATCCTATAAGTCTATATACTGGGAAAACCCAGGATTGGATCAACCTGTCAAATAAATATGGAGCCCAATGGCAACCCTAACTGTGTGCAGCGGCAGCCAAGAGAGCAAAAAGAATGCTAGGTATCATAAGGAAAGGAATGGAAAATAAAACAAAAGATATTATAATGCCTCTATATCGGTCCATGGTGAGACCGCACCTTGAATATTGTGTGCAATTCTGGTCGCCGTATCTTAAAAAAGATATAGCGTTATTAGAAAAGGTTCAGAGAAGAGCCACCAAAATGGTAAAAAGGATGGAGGGATACTCCTATGAAGAAAGGCTAAAAAGGTTAGGGCTCTTTAACCTGGAAAAGAGACGGCTGAGGGGAGATATGATAGAAGTCTATAAATTAATGAATGGAGTGGAACAGGTAAACGTAGATCGATTGTTTACGTTATCAGAATATAGAAAGACTAGGGGACATGCAATGAAACTACAGGGTAAACTATTTAAGACTAATAAGAGAACATATTTTTTCACTCAACCTGTAATCAAACTCTGGAATTTGTTACCGGAGGATGTACTAAAGGCTGTTAGTGTAGCTGGGTTTAAAAAAGATTTGGACAAGTTCCTGGAAGAAAGGTCCATAAACCATTATTAAGAAGGGACCCAGGATATCAAGGAGAGAAAAAGGACCCAGGATATCAATGCTTGACCCAGTACAAGCATTGTGGAACCTGTGTCTTTTGGGGAAACTGCTAGGTACATATGACCTAGATTGGCCACTGTTGGAAACAGGATACTGGGCGTGATGGACCTTGGTCTGACCCAGTATGGCATATCTTATGTTCATTATCACCCCCATCCCATGTAAGCTGAAATACGCAGTGGCACAGTAGGAGCAGGCACAGAGGGAGACATGAGAAGGAGGAACCAAGGTTTCAGGTGCAGAGTATTAGCTGTTTCATGAGCGGTGAGCAACTGTGACGCCCTCCATCATCAACATTGTGGCAGGCATCAAAGATGGACCAACTGCTATATTCCCACTGAGGGCAGCACAAACAGTGGGAAATTTTCCACCAGCGGGTCACAGAATCGCAATCTCTCTCGTGGTGCTGTGATGTGACCGGGGTGGCATCGCAGCAGGATTTAAACTTGGATCAGAGAGTAAATCAGCCTTTTCCCATCTAACACTGAATCAAGAGCCAGACAACCTGGTGAGTCCCTGCAACAATGGCAGCCAGCACAACATAGGCAGCCATGAGATTGTTCAGCAAGACCACGGGCATAGATACATCTTAGGTTGTGCGGCATGGCGGGTGGCCCTGTGCCATGACAGCAGACATCCACTCAACATACCAGAAGCACCTCCCACCAGCTCGAGTGACCCGGCAAGGTCCCCACCCCTTTTCTTTTGCGTTAGCGTTTGTGACTGATAAGAAAAAAAGCTAATGCCAATTTTAAGTCCATCTTTCTTGACTGGACTGAGTTATTGCAGTGAATCACCAAACAGGGCCGAGGGATAATTCTGCCTTCCTATGTTATTTGCTTTTTCATAACCTGTTGGTAACTCTAGGTAAGGAAAAGATATAGCTGAGTTCTGAAGAGAGCAGCTAGACTTTTCATAGACAGAGTTGGTAACCCCATAACAGCAGTAGCTTCTCTCAGTCCCAATTCCACTGCATCAGTGGTTCTTCCACTCTCCACTTGTGGGGAAGAGTACCTTGTGTCTTTCATGGACTCAACAGCATCCACGGCAGTAGCCCCCTCCCTCTTTCCTTAGCTCCTGCTGGTGGGGCATGATTGGCTTTATGGGAAAAAGGAATTTGTCATAGTCTGTCCTGTGTAGGGTTGCCAACTGGCTCCAGATGCACCCAACAGGCTTGCTCCACTCCTGTGTTTACCAAATTGCATGCAGGAATATGTAGTTCTGATTTCTCCATTGCACTCCATAAGAAAAAGAAAACTACAAGTAACTGCATGTAATGGGGTAAACCCTGGACCGGAGCAAGCCTGTCAGGCACATCTGGAGCCAATTGGCAACCCTAGTCCCGTGCCCCCATCCTAGGTAATCCTTGATAGCCCCCATCTGGGACATCCCTTGTCAGATGGCCAAACTTAAAACACAAGGAAGCATTCATATAATACAAATACAGTACAAATATCCAGTGTTTCATGAACAAAACTGGTTTTAATCTTATGAGCAGCACATAGACTAAACCTTAGCAAGCAACTAAGGCAACATGCAGCTCCCTCCCCCCGGGTACCGGCAGCAGTGAAATATACTAAAACCAAATTCAATCAGCAAGCATGGCTCCCCAACCCAGTACCTTGACAGAGGCAGGTAGATATACAGGTAAGCAAGCAACTGAAGCAGGAGGGCTCTGCTGATTGGTTGCACTGTAGCTAAAGAACAAGACGGAACAGGAAGAGAGTCTGGACATTGGGCAGGGGAACAAGAGCACGCTCCGCCCCCTACAGGCAGTCAAGAGGAAGGAGGGCTCAGCCATTGGCTACAGGAAGGAGCAGGAAGAGGAGAAGACCGGTAAAAAAAAGAGCAAACTCCGCCTCTGCTCCTCCCTTTCCCCTCTTCTCCCTCCCCTGCACTGGCTCGGCTGATTGACTAAGCAACCAGGAAGAGGAAGTAAACGCGATCAAGCTGTAGGCAGGTTGCTGCTGTGCAATTAACAAATAAAGCTATTGTGCCCCTACTTCTGGCGCACATCAACGAGAAACAAATTACCCTACATTTTTGCAGTTTTTGGATTTACTGATGGTAGACCTAGCAACGTTAACCCCCATTCAATGTACTGTAAGACTTATTTCCCGCCCTTCCTACAGCCCCTCTGCTCTCTCCTCCCCTGCAGCAGGAGTGGAGATTAATCCCGTGCCAGCTTTTTTTGCCCTGCAAAATGAGATCTGTGGGAACTCACGCTGCTGACCTCCAGGGCAGAAGCATCTGACATGGTATTATGTGCTGCTTCTCCTAGAGGCGGTGTAGGGTGGGAGCAGGGGTGCAGGATGTTAAGGATCTAGGAGCGGAATCTGAGCATGAGATGACAGAGGGCGCGCGAAAGGACAGCGAATGATGAAGGAAAAAGGATCCCGATTTGCAGCGGAGGGGGAGGATGCGATGAGAACGACCTAGGATGGAAGTGAGGAAGCCTGATGGGAGAAATGTGTATTTGGTGGATGGTAATGGAGGAAGACCAGAAAAAATGGAGACGAGGGAGATCTTAGACTAGACTCAGAGTGAAGTAACCCAGAGACATAATATAGGAAGAATGAAATGAAATAATAAGAGGAACTAAAGAGAATAAAGGAAAGAAGTAAGAAAAGACAAAAACAGAAAGAGAAAGTATTATTAACATATCCAGTGCTAAAGAAAAGAGACAAGCAGAGAGAGAACTGAAACGGAAGACAAAAGACTGGAAACCTACTCTGTGGAGTCTACAACATTGCAGAACATAGTCTTTATCTTGAGCACATGCACTAATAACATAGTATATGACGGCATATAAAGACCAGCATGGTCCATCCAGTCTGCCCAGCGAGTTGGCAAGAGTAGGTGCACCTCCTGCTCCATGCATGTCACCCCTCCCCGTGCCTTTGTTTAGGGGTGTACCCACCACCGCTCCATGCAGGTCAATTGCAGAGACAGTTAAGGTTAATTTGATTTTGTCCTGTTGCTATAAAGGGATCCACTATGTCTGTCCCATGCCATTTTGAATTCTGTCACTGTATTTGCCCCACCACTTCCATTAGGAGGGCATTCCAAGCATCCGCCACCCTTTCCATGAAAAAGTATTTTCTGACGTTGCCTTTCAGTTTACCTCCTTGCAGCTTCATATGTCCTCTAGTTTTGCAGCTTCCCCATCTTTGAAAAAGGTTTGTTTGTTCATTAATACTCTTTAAAAGTCTGTATCATATCTCCCCTGTCCATCCTCTCCTCTAGAGTATACATATTTAGGTCTTCAAGTCTCTTCTCATATGTCTTCAGGCGCAGGCTCCAAATCATTTTGGTGCCGTCCTCTGAACTGTTTCCAGTCTTTTTATATCCTTTGCGAGATATGGTCTCCAAAACTGAACACAGTATATTCCAAGTGAGGCCGCACCAGTGACTTGTACAGTGGCATTAGTACCTCCTACTTTCTGTTGGTAATTCTTTGTATGCAACTCAGCATCCTTCTGGCTTTGGCCACTGCCTTGTCACACTGTTTTGCCATCTTGAGATCCTCAGAAACAATCACTCAGGTCCTTCTCCTGCTCCGTGCACACCAACCTCTCGCCCCCTATCGCATACAATTCCCTTGGATTTTTACATCCCAAGTGCATGACACTGCACTTCTTCACATTAAATCTTATCTGCCATGCATTAGACCATTCTTCCAGCTCTTGTAGATCTTTCCTCATGTTATCCACTCCCTTAGGGGAGTCCACTCTGTTGCAAGTTTTTGTGTCATCTGCAAAAAGTCAGACTTTTCCATTCAGTCCATCAATATCACTCACAAATACATTTAACAGGACCAATCCCTGGGGCACGCCACTAATCACCTTCCTTTCATCTGAGTGAGTTCCGTTTATCATCACCTTTTGTCGTCTGTCAGTCAACCAATTTCTGATCCAGTTGACCACCTTGGGACCCATCCCCAGGCTGTTCAGTTTATTAATAAGCCTCCTATGAGGAACAGTATCAAAGGCTTTGCTGAAATCTAGGTAGATCACATCCATTACATGCCCTTGATCTAGTTCTCTGGTCACCCAGTCAAAGAACTCAATCAGATTTGTTTGGCATGATTGTCCTTTGGTAAAACCATGATGCCTCAGATCATGCAACCTATTGATTTCAAGAAAGTCCACTATTCTCTCTTTCAGGACCACCTCCATTATTTTTCCCATCACCGAGATAAAGCTTACTGGCCTGTAGTTTGCCACTTCTTGCCTATTACCACTTTTGTAAAGAGGTACCACATTAGCCGTTCTTGTCCTGTGGAACTTCTGTCTCCAAGGATCTATTAAAAATATCCTTTAAAGCCCCTGCAAGAACCTTTCTGAGCTCTTTCAGTATCCTGAACCATGGCCTTGTCCACTTTCAGTTTTGCAAGCTGTTCAAACACATTATCTTCTGTGAATGGTGTAATATCTAACTCATTCCCATTTGTATATTTGTCAATCACAGGTGGTCCTTCTCCAGGATTTTCTTTAGTAAAAGCAACAGAAGTATTTGTTTAGCATTTTCGCTTTTTCAATGCCACTTTCCACGAATCCATTCTCGGCACTTTTGAGTCTTGCAATTCCACCTCTGATCTTCCTCTTCTGCTGTATCCCGCTTCCTACTACTATATCTCTGGTTCCTGGAAGCATTTGTCCCAGTTATGCAGTTTCTGCAGCTGGCTCCTGCTGTCACTGTCCCCCAGCTACTACTAGCCATGCTTCCAATATTACCAACATTCAGGCAATCAAAAATGGCCAGTTCAGCATCCCTACCTGCAACCTTCTTTCCTTCCCATTCCTATCCCACCCCAGAGCTCAGACTTTCTTGTCCACTTAACATTTCCTAAGCAGGCCTCAAAATGGAAGCAACAGCAGTGGAAGTCTATATAAAAGCCAGGAAGGGGCAGGGCCACCATTGGCCTTATAGCAGAACACACACTAGCGTGATGCTGCTGTTGTTGTTGTTCTAGCCTTGATCCAATCCTTGCTATTTAGAATAATTTAATTACCTGCTTGATACAAATGAGTTCTAGGTGAATTACAAAAGATTAAATAGGTACAATAATAAAAAAAGCAACCATCAATTAAACAGAGCATGAAATACCGTTAATAGAAAAAAATAGGTTAAATTAAAATCATTATAAATAACACTGAAATAACCAGGTCTTTAATAATTGTCTAAATCTAACGTAATTAAGCTCACATCTTATTTCCACAGGGAGCAAATTCCAATGAGACGCCACAGAATGACTAAAAATTGTCTAAGATCTTAAGAACATTAGAACATAAGATATGCCATGGCATCATAAAAGAGAGGGCCAGAGGGGCCATGGCCCTACCAAAATCTGCTCTGCGATCGGGGCGTCCCCTACTTCAGTCTGCGGGCTGAAGTAGGGGAAGGTCAGCAAGTAGCAGACTGCCCGTGGGAATCCCATCCCCCACAGGCAGATCCCTCCTGTTTGCCCACGGGAGATCAGATCCCTGCGGGCAGACAAGGTCTTTGCTGTGATCGCAGCTTCTCTTCTGCCCATGGGGGATGCAATTCCTGCAGGCAGCCTACTGCCTGCTGGCTTCGATCATTGAAAACACTCTTCCTGTCTGCCCGCAAGGATCATGGGCAGACAGGAAGGATCTTTACAAGGATTGCGGTCCTCAGGTAGCAGTCTGCCCATGGGGATTCGATCACCCGCAGGCAGAAGAAAAGCCATGACTACAGCAAAGCCCTCCTTGTCTGCAAACAGGAAGGGTCTCTACCCATGGGTGATCTTGGGCAAAGTTAGGGGTGGTGCTTGGGTGGAGTTAAGGTGATGCTTGGGCAGAGTTGGGGTGGAGTTAGGTCAGAGCTTGGATCCCCAAAGAAAAAGCCCTTCCATCGCCCCTGAGATATGCCATACTGGGTCAGACCAAGGGTCCATCAAGCCCAGTATCCTGTTTCCAAGGTTACAAGTATCTGTCAGGTTCCCAAAAGGTATACAGATTACATGCTGTTTGTCCATTGGGTAAGCAGTGGATTTCCCCAGTCCCCTTTAATAGTGGTTTATAGACTTTTCTTCCGGGAACTTGTCCAAACCTCTTTTAAATTCAGCTACACTAATAGCTTTTACTACATCCTCTAATAACGGTTCCAGAGTTTCATTACGTGTTGAGTGAAAAAATATTTTCTCCGATTGGTCTTAAAATGGAAATTACACTTACCTGGTAATTGATGTTCCTTGAGGGAGTACAGTTCAGTCCTCCACCACTGGGTAGTGCACCTCCTCCTGCAACATGGAGACTGGACAAGTCAAACTTGTGACATCACCGGGTATATCCTGCTGGTCTTCTCCCATGATCCCCCAGTGACCTACGGTCAAAGCAGACTCAAAGGAGCAAACAAACAACCAGTTAAAGTACTAAATACAAAGCTATGCTCAAACTTCAACTTTAAAATCATAGGGCCCCAAAAAGAAAGGCCGAAAACACCCTCCTCCGTGCCCCTGTCCCCCTGCGCACCAAACAGCGGAAGACAGAGAGCTAGAAGGAAGGAGAACTAAGGAAGAGTATAGGCAGAAAAGGTTGCTCTCGCGATTACCTGCCAATCAGAGCCCGTTGCCGACTCTAGGATCCGAAAGCATACTCGGAACTGACGCCTCGCATCTGAAACATCCATCCCCGGGCGGGAATGAGGACTGAATTGTACTCCCTCAAGGAACATCAATTACCAGGTAAGTGTAATTTCCATTTCCTTATCGGTCCTACAGTTCAGTCCTCCACCACTGGGATGTACCAGAGCAGTAATCATTGGGAGGGACCTATCCAGTCGGCTCGGCCCCTAAACGAACAGAGCAGGCACCGACCCCAGCCCGCTCCTCACGTCAACAGGCGGTAAGCCAACCAGGAAGACACGACCGAGAGCCCACTTGGATCCTCTTCACTGGTGAAAACAGCACAGAACTCTGCCCCAAGCAGCGCTAGTGCTTCAGAAAGACAAACTCGCCATCGCAAACACACTGAACGCCCTAGAAACAGACCTACTGAGAAGGCTACCGGAGCTCCCCCTTGGCTCTCGACCCCACCAGGGTGTCAAGTGTTAGCAACCGCTGCTCTCCCGCAGAACCCGCCTCCACGGAGGGACAGGCAGCGAAGAGACCTCCCAGAAAGCGACGGAACCTCACCTAAGGTCCAAGGAACGCAGGTTACAAGCAAAGTGTTCTTGCATAAGTCCCAAACCAACAACTAGACAGGCACAGCCGGATTCCATGAGGGAGAACGGAACCGAGGTCCATCCAGACAGAGGTGGGAAGCAAAATGAGGGAAATGGAAAAACCACCAGCGTCAAACACCCTATTTGTCACACCTCTTAAGGGCTTTATTCTTTGCAACACAAAGTAGCTCTACAGCTATGTCCTGGACCAGTTGGAGTCTTTTTAATTGAGAATGTGGAATGCAGCTAAGCAATGAGTTGCAATAAACCAAGCGTGATCCACCAAGGGCATATAAGAGGGTGTCAAGTGCCCCAGAGTCCAGCGTTGTTTCAGAAGATGTGGAGTCTTACATGGTGTGACAAAAAAGAAAGGAGACTCTGGTAGCCACGCCCACGACGCAATGCCAGTGGGCCAACCGCTTACATCACCTGGATATGCCCTCTGGAATTGGAGGAACCACGCAGGAGTAGCAATCACCGACGTGATCCATGGGCCCTCTCCAGATCATTGGAACCGCAAACGATTTTGATGGTCTTTTCCCATCCATCCACAGCCTGAGATCTGCTACACATGTATTGCAGCATATGTATGGCGCCTAGCTTTTATCCTGATCTTTTATTCTGCAGCCAAAATATAAATTGTAGGCTTTCTGAACCGCCACAGTCATATGCCATTTTTGTGATGTAAAAGTCACATCACCACAACTAGAGCAGAAATTATCTGCATGATTAACACCAGGACGAGGAATCGCCAAATATGCTGTGAGTGACCTATCGGTATAAAATAAATATGTCTTTTTTTTTTTTTTTTTTTACTGTCAAGCGAGGCAAATTTAAGTAGTGACTGCATCAACTGGTTTTGGACAGTTATTTCGATTGGTTGCAAGTAAAGATTATGCAAGCTCACGCAAATGTTGCAGAATACACTGGTAATGGTCCCCACTGACTAATGAAGAGCACATATCTTAGCAATCAGACCCAGTCGGCCATTTTCACTATGACCTCTGAAAGGCATAGAATGGACCGGGCCACAGCCCCGTACCAATGCGTCGACGCTATCCAGTAGCCTCATATGTCCTCTGCTAAACATCGACCCGTCGCCGCAGACTGACAGGTCGCCATGAGGTCCAATATGGGCTGACCGCATCTGAGCACACGTGGCGCGCACACCGCCTGATGCAATCTCACTCCTCCGGCAAACACTCGGACCCCGCTAAGGACATTCGCCACCACAGTGTCCCTACCGAAACGCAGGCCGCCAGGGCTTCAACCGCGCACGCTGTCCCTTCGCTTGGGCCACCCTGACCACCCGACCGCCTCCACCCTGCCGATCGAAATAGGCCACCATCCCGGAGATCTCAGACAGCACCTACAGCGCTCGATCCGCTACCGTGTCCGTGAACGCCTGCCACGGCTGACGTACCGCGTACCGTTCCAGTCAGACGATGGAACACTGGGCGTGCTGCGTACACTAAAACGCCTTGTACCTAAAGGATCCCCAAAATGTAGCTGAGTCTAACCATGCTCCGGCCAAGCTCCCGGAAGAAAGGGACAGAACCTTATAAAAAAGAAGTGGGGACAATTAGGAAGGCTTTCCTGTTTGATTATTCTTTTTTTTTTTTTTTTTTTCCTTTTTACAACTCCATAAGGGCCACAAGGCACACAACCGAACAGGGCATTGTCCAGAGAACGCAAGGCCCCTCCTCCAGGCTGACTCCACAGCCTAAACCGGCAGTCACCTTGGCTGATGCCGAGCAGCGCGGAAGCCAACTTGTAAGCCCAGCATATGAAGTATGCCTACTAGTACAGCATTCCACAATGGAGGGACATGTAACCGGACGGCTTTGAATATGAACCTACAGATATCCCGCGCTTGCTCCAAGACAAGCACTGTGCAGCCTACTGGTCTTCTCGGAGCACCGCCACGACCCGAAGACCTAAACCGCCCAGCAAAAGACGACGTACGCTGGGCCCGAAGGAACCTGGTTGAACGGATCCCAGCACTCCCTGTATCGTTAGGATCGGAGCCTCCCCCCAAGGACTCAGCCCTGGCTGGAACCAGCTGAGCATAACTCCAGGCCCTGCGGCGAGCCCCCACGAAGAAGTGGGACGCAACGATGCCTTGAGGAAAGGGAAGGCCCAATGGGTGAAGCAAGTTGCTAGCCGACCAAGGGAGTAAACCCCACACGCGCACCTCAACGGAAGGTCGGAAGAACCGAGGATTCTGGTCCCACAGGTGCGCCTGCTAGCCTTTAACAACATACACCTCCGCAGGTACAAAAAACTTAAATTGTGAGCACCTTCAGGGGTAAGGGGAATAGACAACAGCCTCCGACTGTTGACCACCTTGTCTTGCACAACAGACAGCAGCACCCCACCAAACAAATGATTGGGAATATATGACCTCAGAACCCCAAGACAGAGGTAAAACAGTAGAATGTGCAGTGGACGTGAATTTCCAGATCTGCCAGCCCCCCTGCCCACATTGAGAAGAGGCAGAGAAGAACTGGACCGGCGGATCTGGAGGGGTGCCTCCTGGACAGCCGGGCCATCGAAGGGAAAGCTGATGACTGAGGCCCAAACTCCTCAGGATGGCCCCGTCTTGCATTGGCAATCCCATGCAACACCATGACAACCCCGCTCACGATATCCCAAGCGATCTCTGTCATTGCTGCAACAATCACCTGAGCATGAGATCACAGACGGAACACGGACATGCAGACGCACTCAAGGAGAGTGCACCTAAGAAGTATGAGCCTATCCAACATCCAGCACCACATGTCCAGGTGTCCCACTCCTGTCACCCAAAACACAGGACGCTTGAACCTAGGTGACCGTCATAGCAAAGACAGGGAGGCCTGACTGCCGCTATCAACCCTTCCAGGACCCTGGAACACTAAGCCCCGGACTGTGCCATCCAGCAACACTTCTCACGATCCCCAGCAGGGGCCTTTCCCCAGATGGCCCAGATGGGCAGTGTTCCCGCCAAATGGGCAAGCTGCGCTCTGATAACATAGTGCAGAAAACCAAATCAAAGTGTCTTAATCTAGCTAATTTTTGTCTAATAGTGATCATTCATAATATCAGCCAGGCTCAATCATAACATTAGTATTAATGATCTCTAAAGATTGAAGAGTTACTAATGTAACACTAATTGTTTTTTTTTTTTAAAGAGCTTCAAAGGCGATCTTGGAAACTACAGACCAATGAATCTGAGTTCAGTGCCAGTTAAATGATAGAACTTGTTCTGAAAAGCAGCACCAAGCTGTCTTTTCAAAGGGTTAATAAACATGTGAGTAAGCCAAATGATATGTATCTGGATGTTTAAGAAGGTACTTGACAAAGCCCCTTATGAACTTCTCCTGAGGAAGGAGATGATGTGCTATTATAGAATGGGAAATGGATCAAAAACAGGAACACAATAGGACTAAATGGCCAGTTTTCTCACAGGAGACCCGTAAATAGTGGAATGTCTCGGGATCTGCACTGGAACTGGCATCTGGTAACATCTACTGCACTGAAATGATCTGGAAAAGAGATCAGCAAGCATGGCGATCAAATTTGCAGATGGCATAACGACATTTAGAGGCTGTCTGCACAATTTCCAAGCGTATAAACATGGAAATAGCATCCTTATGTAAATGACAATTTCAGAAAGGGCTCAATTTGTAGGTGGTTGTGCCGCCGATGACCCTGAATGGCCAAATCCTAGCACGGAAACCTGCTGCTGACAGACGTTGCTAACTGCCAGAATGCAGACAAAGGTAAGGGCACCCCCCAAGAAGTAAAACCCAAACCAATCACATTGCATTCAAAGAACTATAAACTATCATGAAATTAAAAGGAAATTAAAATTAAAAGGAAATTAAAATTAGAATTAAAATTAAAAGTAACAGCAAAAGGAAGTCCTTATCTGGGTGTAGCCGCGTGGAACAGCGTCGTCTGCTCAAACGCGGGGCTGCTCCGCTCTCCGCCACGAGGCCTCAGCCCTGCCGAGAAAATGGCGCCAATCCGAAGCAGGCCCGTTTGGCGCCAAACACCACAGAGGCGGCAAGAGCTCAGAGCCCCTCCATGCGGACTCGAGAGACTCCCTTGTGGCGTCGGGATGCAGCAGTTACCCCGCTGTAGCTGCAGGGTGAAGAGCTGTCCAGACACGCTGCTGCCTCGCGCCACCAGAAGTAGCAGACGCTGCGAGCCCCGGCCCACCGGCTAAAGAACCTCGAACGGCCTGAGGCTCCCGCCGCGATGGGAATCTGCCGCATGGACACTGCCAAAATGCAGGTGTTCCACAGAGCTCTCCCCCGTACAGTCCTGGGGGAGAGATCATCACCGGGCACAGAGACCGAAGAATCCCAAGCAGAGAGGCTAGCTGGCAGCGTGAACTTTGAAAAGGGACAGAACCCCCCTTTACACTAAGGCAGACTAGGTGAAAATAAATAAAGTAAAAGTAAATGAAATTAAATGAAAATGAAAATGAATTCAATTTACAGGATTACACCTAAAGAAGGGCAAAAGAAATGCAAGGTAAATCAAATCCTGACTAACTGCTCCTAAACTGCTTCTCAAGTGAGCCCAGCACCTAGGCTCACTACGTCCTCATGCTGCATGGAGACTGGACACACTGGGGGATCATGGGAGAAGACCAGCAGGATATACCCGGTGATGTCACAAGTTTGACTTGTCCAGTCTCCATGTTGCAGGAGGAGGTGCACTACCCAGTGGTGGAGGACTGAACTGTAGGACCGATAAGGAATGTGCTAATATTGTAGCTTCATTGCGTGTCCCCTAGTCTTTCTATTTTTTGAAGGAGTAACCAACCGATCTACTACTCCATTCATTAATTTATAGACCTATATCATATCTCCCCTCAGTCATCTCTTTTCCAAGCTGAAGAGCCCTAACCTTTTAAACCTTTTCTCATAGAGATATCCTTCCATTTTTGTCATTCTTTGTACCTTTTCTAATTCTGCTATGTCCTTTTTAAGATATGGCGACCAAAATTGCACACAATATTCAAGGTATGGTCGCAGCATGGAGCGATACAGAGGCATTATAATATCCTTTTCTTTATGATTCCCAGCATTTTATTTGCTTTCTTGACCACCGCTGCACACTGGGTAGAGAGTTTCAATGTATTATCCATGATGATGCCGAAATCCTTTTCCTAGGTGGTGGTTCCTAATGTGGAACCTTGCATCGTGTAACAATAGTTTGGGTTGTTTTTCCCTAAGTGCATAACTCTGCACTTGTCTACATTAAATGTCATCTGTCATTTGGATGCCCAGTCTTTCTATCTGATAACTTCTGAGAGACTTAGTTGAAGGAAGTAAGAAGACCAATTACATATAATTTGAGTCTAAAAATGAAATATTTTAAAAACCAAACATAACAATTTAAATATAACATTTGCATATATCAGAAAAAGGTTTGAGGGCAAGGAGGCAGATTAAAAGGAGCTCTCCGGGGGGGGAGGGAGAAGGTTTTCTTGCAGCAAAAGCTAGCAATTGAAGAACTATGGACAGCTACTTTGCTGATTTTAAGGACCTGAAAAAAACAAACCATCCAAATACTGGCCAGAAGGCAACCCAATCCCATTTCTTCAACTGATGCTCTCTGCGACCTCTTTTCGTGTAGTCCCCATCTGTTCCTGTGTCCCTCATCTCCCCCCCCCCTCCCCCCCATCCCCTGACTCTAGTATTCCCTTTGTCCTTCCAGGCCTCACTTACAGCTGAAGACTCCCATCTACTGCCAGACTCAAATCATGCCAAAGATGTCACTGCTTCCTGCTGAGCCCTGATCAAGATTCTGCTTTTTCCATCTTTTAACCCACCATTCATATTCTTTTTCAGCTTCCACTTGGAACAGAATATTACATGCATAAGTCACTGCATATGCACAATTGAAAAAACATGATTAAGCACAGTGACAAATTCTACACAAACGGCACCTGTAGTACAAAGGGCCTAGGAACCTGCTATATCCCAGAACAGACAATGGAGTTCATTCTGCAGGCATTATGCTCAAAAAGGTGTCTTTACAGTCTCCCAGCTGCAGTGAGAAGACACAAAATCAGTGTGGGGCCTACGAATCAGTATGGATGTACAAGCCCTGTGGTAGCACAAAAAATGCCCTTTCTCCTTCCCTCTGAGTTTCCTCAGTAATAGGAAGCCCTGCAACAGAAAGGCTAGGATTACTGCAGGACCTGGGCACATGTGCTTACTCACAAGCCTCAAGATGATTTTGTCTTTGTTTCTGTTGCTACAGTGACCAGAAGATCTTCAGCCTGGCAACCCCAGGTCCTTGATCAAGAAAAGGAAATGGTAGAGGACCAAAGGAGTGGGGATTGTAAGTAAAACAGAAAGGCCAGAGAGGGAGTCAATTGTTTCTGGGTGTGGAAAAGGAACCCAGAGAGGTGCTGGATGATATTGGCAAGGGGTGGCTGGCGAAAAGCCTAATAGCGCAAACAGGCTGAAAACCAAGGAAGCCAAGTTTCAAATCCCACTGTTTGTTGCACCTTGTAACCTTGGGCAAGTCACTTCACCCTCTTTTGCCTCAGGTATAAACTTAGGCCTTATTAACTAACGTGCTAACCAGTTAGCAGTATTAATGCACATTTATTTGAATTAAACACATAGGGGGTCATTCTGAACCCCGAATAGCAGGGATGTACGTCCGTTGTGGACATACATCACCCGCTATTCGTCTGGGGCCGATTCTGTGCCCAAAGCTCCCCACACGCACAGCTGAGCTGTATGTGGAGCTTTGAATGGGGGCGGGAGGAGAGTGCCAGAAGAGGAGTGTGAGCAGGCCCATGACCATAGACGTAGAGGGCCAATTCCATGCACGGCCCTGTATGTCTGGGGTTAGCAGGTTGAGCAGGGGACTTATTCCACCTCAGGTGGAATAAGTCCCCCCAAGGTTGGCAGTAATCACCAACAGACCCTCTTCCCGATGAGGTAGGAGGATGAAGGGAGTTTCCTGCAGCCTGACCCTGGCCTTGGCAGGCCCCATCGGGAGTTGGGTGGCAGGGAACAGCGCTCTAATGTGTGTGGCGGGGCTCCTGCATGGAATCGGGCATGGCCTGGTCATCCAGGCCCTATGATGCGATTCTGCTCCCGCAAGGACGTCTAGCCCCTGCGGGAGCAGGATCGTGTCTCGGATGTGCACCTACAGAACTGCCCTCATAATAAATAGGCCCCACTGAGAATAATGGGGCTTGTGTTATTTAACATTTGTTAATGTAATTTAATGCATATTAAATAACACAATCCCCATTATTCTAAATGAAGTTTATTAACTAACAATGTGCTTAATTCAAATTAATATATACTAATGTGCATTGACTGTTTAGTCCACATTACTAAATGAGGCTCTTTAACTGTAAGCCTTCTGGGGTCAGGGAAATATGAGTATCTACTGTAGCTGAATGTAACTGGTTCAGAGCAACTAAAGAAAAGGTGTGAATTAAATACATGTAAATAAATAAGAGACAGGTGGTGAGTGTTGCTGGACAGGAGATGGCAAGGAAGTAGGAACCAGAAAGAAAGAGAGGAGGCTGGGTATTGCTAGGAATGAGTTGGGCTGGTGAGACAAGCAATTAGATGTTACCTGGCAAGGAGTGATAGGGGTGAAGAAAAGGAGGTTGGGTACTACTGAAAAAGACAAGGGTGAAAAGAAGGATGCTGTGCTTCCAAAGCTAAAAGAGAAAGCACTGTACTGATGCTACCAGAGCTCCCTACTCCTAGTATATACTCCAGTCCCCCTCCCAAACATATCCCACAGACCCTCCCCTCCAATACATCCCTCAGAGGAAAACTCCAAGCCTGCAGAGACTCCCCAGAGGCATCCCTCCTCCACCTCAGAAAAAAAACATCGCTGGATGATAGGTACAGTGTCCCATACACTTTCCCCAAACCCCCCCCCCCCCCCCCCCCCCCCCATATCTGTAAGGGCAGTGGAACATCCTTTTTGTTGGAGGGGCCAAACACACCAACCTCCATATATGATCTCCAAGTTCTTTTAGTTTCTGATGCTATGTGGGGCAAACGTTGATGGGGCCATGGTCCCGATGGCCCACCCCATTCCGCTGCCCATGTATCCTTAAGTTACTCCTCCTATATATACATCCTCCTTTATCCAAAACACATTCCACATAGCCACCCCCTCCCATAAGCATTCCTCAGTCTCCAGGCAGAGCTCCTCACGCACCTTACCCACCCAGACCAGGTTAGGAGCAGAGTAGTTCTCTCCCAAAAGGCAGGGGAATGCCCAAGAAGAGGAGGGGGAGGGAGGCATGTGAGGTGGTCCTGATCCTCGTTCCTTTCCCTCCCACCCTGATCTCTCCACCTTCCATGATCCCTATGACCTCTCTTCCTCCTGCACAGTGGCCTCTCAGCTGGCTCCTCGCCTTCCTCCCCCCTCACCTTCTCGGCTGTCCCAGGCCCAGCAGCAGCGACCCGCCCCTCGCAGTTTCCTTGGTTACGGGACAGTACTTCGCGAGGGGGAAGCCTGACGGCGCGCGCATGATGACTCGGGCCCCGCGGGCTTAGGTTCCATCACCCTCCGTGCGTCCTGAGAAGCTCCTGACGTACTACTCGACTTTACGATGCCGCGGAGGGGGGTGGGGGGGTCCTCATTTGTTCCAGAAACCAGTTTTGGTCGAGAGAAGCAAACTGGACACATCGGCTTGAAAACAGCTAGTTGAGACCCCGAGTTCAGCTTCTGTCATGTGCGTTAAAGACTGCAGGTTTGTACGGAGTGAGAAAGACTTGGGAATGGGTCATGCTGGAGAGGGTGGCAAGGATCCGACTTACTAGGAAGGGGCAATGGACCAGAGGCAGAGTAATGGATCCAGGAATGACCTGGAGGGGAAGGGTTGCCCCAGAAAAGTCCATAGAAGAGGGTAAGGGTTGCCCCAAAAAAGGCCATGGCAGAGGGTTGGAGAGAGAGGGTTCAGAAGGGGTCATGGATTTTTACCTCCAGATCTGGATCTTCATATGGAGCCCCATTACCACATCAGAGGGAAACACTATTTCGCTCTACCTCCTTTGGAAACCCAGAATTAGAATTTATGTGACTGATTACAGGCATGAGGTATTTTAACAGTTTTCATATAAAAAGAAGGCATAAGAAGGAAAGAGGAACACCAGAGATAGATGCTAAGCTAGAAAAACAAGTCAGAGAACCCCGAAGATTGAAAACTTTTTTTTCTTACCAAAAGAAATATCCTAGGACCCATACCAAATGTACTTTTTAGGATCAGTTGTATTTAATGTTTATGTACAAACATTTTTTAAATCTTTTTTTTTTTCAAAGAATTTTTGCCCTAGAATCTAGATAGTGTACGTAAGTTATCCAAATAGCATCATAAAACCTAAGGGTAAAATAAAATCAATGATAATTCACAAAATCTTAATGCATATTAGTTAAAATAAAGACAGTAAAAGAGAACTAGTAATAATAATAGCCTATCAAAAGAAAATAGATAAAAAAAACTAAACAAGTGGAGAAAGCATGCAAAGCATAACTCGTGGAATTCTTTCCAGTCTTTCCATATGCATGTATGTAGCTGGGTTATCTTTGACATAAAGAGAGGGGAAAGGCAGTTTTGGTCATGGACATCTTGCCACACTCCACCTTTCCAGAAGTATAGGGAAAAATGTACTACCTGGTTCTGGGTGCAGCCTCAGCAACAGTTTGAGTGAGCATGGTGACTGGGCAAGTGCATTTTTGTGAGATTATGCTTGATATACCGCTCCTTCGCAATCGCATCAGGGCAGTGTACAATAAAAAACTACAGAGTAATTAGGAAAGGATGGAAAGGAACACCATAGTTAGATAGGAAAGATGACACAATCACACAAAGAGAGGAGGAAGTCTGGGAAGAGAAGGGATGGGAGAGCTAGGTGTCTGAGGGTGGCAAGTCATACTTTCAATTGAGTGGTCTAGTGATCAGGGCCAGTATAAGGATTGGAGGTGCCCTAAGCGGGCCCCTCCATCCTGCTGCCCCAGCCTCCCCCTGCCCTCATTGCCTCTGCTGCCACTCCTCTCCAGGGCCGGCAGTGCTGCGTCGCAGTTCCTGGCTGCTCTTATATAGTAACATAAAAGAGCAGCCAGGAACCGTCATACACTTCTGCCTCGGTCCGATGCAGACTTCTGGTTTCCAGAAGGGTAGCACTCTAGGCAATTGCCTAGTCCACCTAAGGTAAGTGCCTTCCCCGCTAGTGGTTAGAACAGTGAGCTGACAAACAGGAAAGCTATCAAGTCATTTTCATCCTCGTTTGATAGAAGCCAGAGAGGTCAAGGGTGGACCACCTCAAAGAGAGATTAACAGGCGATGTATGCAAATCTATTTGTCAGAAAGGCTTCACAAATAGAAGAAACAACCAAAAATTATATTTAGCTTTTTTAGTGCCACTGAAAAGACTTGGCATAGAAGCAATATTAGTAGCATAACATAGTAACATAGTATATGAAGGCAGATAAAGACCAGCATGGTCCATCTAGTCTGCCCAGCAAGGTGGCAAGAGTTAGGTGCACCTGCCGCTCCGTGCAGGTCGCCCCCTCCCCATGCCTTTGTTTAGTGGTGTACCTACCGCTCCATGCAGGTCACCCCTATTTGTTGAGATAGCAGAGACAGTTAAGGTTAGTTTGATTTTGTCCTGTTGTTATAAAGGGATTCACTGTGTCTGTCCCATACCATTTTGAATTCTGTCACCGTATTTGCCCCCACCACTTCCATCGGGAGGGCATTCCAAGCTTCCACCACCCTTTCAGTGAAAACGTTTTTCCTGACATTGCTTTTCAAATTACCCCTTTGCAGCTTCATGTTATGCCCTCTAGTTCTACAGCTTCCCTGTCTTTGGAAGAGGTTTGTTTATTCATTAATACTCTTTAAGTATTTAAAGGTCTGAATCATATCTCCCCTGTCCCTCCTCTCCTCCAGAGTGTACATATTTAGGTCTGATAGTTTCTTCTCATAAGTTTTCTGATGCAGGCTCCAAATCATTTTGGTCGCTTTCCACTGAACCGTTTCCAGTCTTTTTATATCCTTTGCAAGATATGGTCTCCAAAACTGAACACAATATTCTAAGTGAGGCCTCATCAGTGACTTGTACAGTGGCATTAGTACCTCTTCCTTTCTGCTGGTAATTCCTCTCTGTTTGCAACCCAGCATCCTTCTGACTATTGCCACCAATGTGTCGCACTGTTTCGCCATCTTGAGATCCTCAGAAACAATCACTCCGAGGTCCTTCTCCTGGTCAGTGAACACTAACCTCTCACCCCCTATCGCGCACAATTCCCTTGGATTTCTGCTTCCCATGTGCATGACACTGCACTTCTTCACATTAAATCTTAACTGCCAGGCATTAGACCATTCTTCCAGCTTTTGTAGATTTTTACTCATGTTCTCCACTCCCTCAGGGGGGTCCACTCTGTTGCAAATTTTCGTGTCATCTGCAAAAAGACAGACTTTTCCATTCAGTCCTTCAGCAATATCACTCACAAAATATATTGAACAGTACCAGTCACAGGGCCGAACCCTGGGGCACACTGCTAATCACCTTCCTTTCATCCGCAAGAGTTCCATTTACCATCACCTTCTGTCATCTGTCAGTCAACCAATTTCTGATCCAGTTCACCACCTTGGGATCCATCCCCAAGCTGTTGAGTTTATTGATAAGCCTCCTATGAGGAACAGTATCAAAGGCTTTGCTGAAATCCAGGTAGATGACATCCATCACATGCCCTTGATCTAGTTCTCTGGTCACTCAATCAAAGAACTTGATCAAGTTCGTCCTTTGGTAAAACCATCGCTAGAATTGCCTCTCACTCACTCCGCTTTCAACCGTTCTAATCTCATCTCTATTCCTACTCCCCCCTCATTTCATCCCTTCTCCTGTGGATTATGGAATGCACATTCTATCTCTAATAAACTCTCCTTTACTCATGATCTTTTCATCTCTAGCTTCTTCAATTTTCTTGCTCTCACTGAAACTGGCTCTTCCCCGATGACTCTGCTTCTATTGCTGCCCTCTGTCATGGTGGTTACCATTTCTCTCACTTTCCACACACCACTGGCCGTGGAGGTGGAGTTGGATTTCATCTTTTCGTGTCCTGCCAATTTCAACCACTCCTCTTCCTGCCTCTTTAACCCCAAATAGCTGTTATATATAGACCCCCTGATAAGTCCATCTCAACCTTTCTTACTGACTTTGACTCTTGGCTTTCCCTATTCTGGATTCTTCCTCCCCCCCCCCCCCCCAGTAATTCTTGGTGATTTTAGTATTCATGTTGATAATCTCTCTATGCTTCTAAATTCCTTTCCATTACCTCCTCTTTCAATCTCCAACTTTGCTCTTCTGTTCTCATCAGCATGGGCACTGCCTTGATCTGGTTTTCTTTTCTAATTGTCTACTATTAATTTCTGTACCTCAGTTCTTCCCTTATCAGATCACTACCTCCTACATTTCTCCCTTCATCACTTTCCACCTCAATTATGTTCTGTCTCCTCACACCTTTTCAGAAATCTTCATGCTATTGATCCTTTGACTCTTTCCACTATGGTCTCATTGCCTCTTTCCTCCACCTTGTCTTCAAATTCTGTTGATGAAGCTATCATTTCCTATAATACTGCTCTCTCCTCTGTGCTTGATACTCTTGCTTCACCTATCCCTCGTTCTGTCAGATGCACTTCACCTCAGCCCTGGTTGTCCTCAACTTGCCGCTTTCTCCGCTCCTGTGCCCGCTCTGCTGAGCGCCTCCTTTTTGACTTCCTTCATTTCAAATTCATGTTTACCTCCTTCCAGTCTGCATTAGCTCTTGCTAAACAAGACTACTATATCCACCTGACAAATTCTCTTGCTACTAATCCCCGCCGACATTTCTGCACTCTTAATCTCTCCTCAAAGCGTCTCCTCTTCCTATCCCCCTTTCTCTCTCTGCCCAAACCCTAGCTGAGTTTTTCTTTAACAAAATACATGAGATTTCTCTCCAGTTCCTTCTTAGAACAACCTCATTTCTTCCTCTCCCTCAATATCAACTTTTCCCATCAAACCTTATTACCTTTTCTTCCTTTCCAAAGATATCTGATGATGAAACGTCTCCCCATAACCTTGGTGTCATTTTTGATTCCTCCCTTTCCTTCTCCTCACATATACATCAAATTGCCAAGACCTGTCCTTCTTTCTCTATAACATTCTCTATAAGATTCGCCCCTTTCTCTCTGATGTCTCTGCTAGAACACTTGTCCACTCTTTAATAGCTTCCTGTCTTGGATATTGCAACCACCTGCTTGCTGATCTCCTTCTGAGTCATCTCTCTCCCCTTCAATCTGTTCAAAACTCTGAGGCGCGACTAATTTTTTGTCAGCCTTGTTTTGCTCATATAACCCCTCTTCTGGAAACACTTCATTGGCTTCCCTTCCACTTCCACATCCAATACATATTCTTTCTTCTGATCTTTAAGTGCATTCACTCTGCATCTCCTCCCTATCTCTCCTCTCCCTTTACACTCCTCATGAACTTTGTTCTTCTTCTGGCTTGCTCCTTTCTTTGCCTTTTTTCTACTTCTGCTAACTCTTTTCACCTCGCTGCTCCTTATGCTTGGAATAAACTTCCTAAGTCTGTGCATCAGAATTCATCCCTGCCCCTTTTCAAATCTAAGCTAAAGACTCACCTCTTTAAGGATGCCTTTAGAGCCTGATCCCTTCTTCCTTATGTCTCCTTATCCTTCCCTATTCTATCCTCTTTCTCACTTTTGTCTTTTTTGTTAGGTTAGATTGTAAACTCTGACAAGTAGGAACTGTCTTTATCTTTGTTTGTACAGTGCTGCGTATGCCTTGTAGTGTTTATTAATAATAATAATATGATGCTTTGTAACAGGTCGGAATTCCACTTGATAAAGACCAAAACTGGATTCTTGTCAGCCTAATTCTAGATAAAGATGGGGTAACCAGCCTGGCCTCATTAGAAAAAATGTAATTTGCTTGTCAGGAAATATGGGGTCAAATGGTTAAGCTGCGTAATTTTTTTATTTTATATTTATTAGTTTTAACAAAATTAAACAAATATCAACTTCTTAAAGAAACATAAAGGAAATCACTGTCAAATAATTACTACAATTAAATAAAAAAGAGAAAGCAGCATAGAATTTTAAACTGACTTTGATATATAAATGAAAGTCAGTTTTAACTGATTAGATTTTTTTCTGATACATAGTTAAACTCTTTTCTGTGCAGAACATACCTGCCACCTCTCAGGATTTTGTACGGAATAAAGGTTACTCATCTGTAGCAGGTGTTCTCCATGAACATCTGATACAGCCCACACGGGAGTATTCCCAGCTCTTTCTGGAGGATTTTGGAACACTTATCTGCGCATATGTATCATCTTCCCACTCACCACCATGGTGCCATGTTTCTTCAGTCTCATACTATAAATATACGTAGTAGAATACAACTCTTAGGGGAGGTGGGTGGGTTATGAGCAGGGGCAGCTCTATCATTAGGGTGAGACGGCTGCCTCAGGTAGCAACATTTTGGGGGGGTGGCAAAAAGTGCCCCCAAAACCTCTCGCCATGGCCGCCTCACCTCTGCCTGATTTATAGTTTATCCTCTATTTTAATTTGTGTTCTGCAGTGGCGGTGACTGTGTCAAGAATATAAACCCTAAGTATGGGGTCTGTCAGACTTTCACGCACTTCCATGGCCATGCTAGTACCAACCACCTCTGACACATACTTGTCGCATCAATCTACCTCTTCCTCTTGTACTACCCGGTAGACAGTACCACAACAACCCCTGCAGCTACCTAACTAGTGCAGTACAACGGAATCTTATTATACGGGACCGTCAAGATGTAAATAGTTACCCAAGTTTTTACCCAAGTTATAGTACCTGTTCCTTGTAAACACAGATCAGCCAATGAAATGTGTAAGTTTTATGTTTCATGTAAACCACACTGATGTTGAACAGCGCGGTATATAAGAATCTGTAAATAAATAAATAAATCAGAGGGAGGCGGGACCATCAGGGCCTTGAAGGCACACTTGAAAGACCTCACAGTTAGGATTTAGGTCCTTGCCACTGTTGCTGACCTTGGGAGAAGCAGCGACAGCGGTGTTAGCTGGGAAGAGAAGGGGACAGTGGACATTGTGGGCCATAGGGGGATACTAGATATGGTGAGGTAAACAGATTGGGGAGTTGCTGGACACAGGAGGGGCTGACAGAGGGGGATGCTGAATATAGAAAGTAATTATAGGAGATGTAGGAATATAGAGGAAGGATGCTGGAAATGAGAGTGCCATAGGGAAAT
Source organism: Ichthyophis bannanicus (assembly GCA_033557465.1). Classification (NCBI taxonomy): domain Eukaryota; kingdom Metazoa; phylum Chordata; class Amphibia; order Gymnophiona; family Ichthyophiidae; genus Ichthyophis; species Ichthyophis bannanicus. The sequence continues at coordinate 555,536,068 of CM066034.1, read as the reverse complement.
GGAAGGAGGATGTTGAACATAGAGGGGGCCAGAGGAACATGGAAGGGGATGCTGGGCACAGGGATGGAAGCAGGGGGGTGTAGGCATATGGAGGGAAATGCTGGACACAGAAGGGGGGAATAAGGAGATAGGCAGGTGCCAGAGGATAGGGGATGCTGGTCCTAGGAGATGGCTAGAAGGAGATGGAGGGAGATGATAGACATGAGGAGTTGAAATCAGAAAAAAAGGGGGAGGGCATTGAATAGGGAAGGAGAGAATGAGAGAGATCCTGCACAATGGGAGGGTTAGAGAGAAAGGGAAGAATTAGTAAAAGGATGGGGAAGGAGAGAGAGATGGGGAATGGGAGGGCTGTGTTAAGGATTGAAAAGTGGTAGGCAGATGGTTTATGATTTATTAAAATTTGATATACCACCCTTCATACCAACAGCTCAGTGTATAATAAATAAATTAAAAACAAATCTAGAAAAAGGAAACTAACTCCATTAAAATAATAGGAAAGCTAAAGAAGAGGAAGCAAGAGATATAGAGGAGGGAAGGGATATAGCAAGGGAGTGAGAGGAGGGAAGTAAGGGTCAGGGTACAGACTCCTAGGAGATCTGTGCAGGAAGATTGAAGACCAACTGAAACAGGTGAGTTTTCAGGGAGGACTTTAATTTGGGGTATGAAGGCTCAAGGCAAAGGTCAGCAGGGGAGGAAGTTCCAGAGACTGGGGACTAGGAAATATAAGGTAGAGCGCCGTATGAATTTGAAACAGGCCTGTGATGGCGAAGGGAGATGAAGACAATTTGCATGACTTGAATGGAGGATCTGGGGAGGGGCATGTGAGCTGAGGTAAGGGGAGAGAGAGACGGGGATGCCAGAGTGCATATCTTATGGGTGAGAGTGAGAAACTTGAATTGGATGCGGTGAGTGAGAGGGAGCCAGTGGTACTTGAGTAGAGGACAAACTTGAGCAGATTTAGTAGCATGAGAGAGTAGGTGAATAGCTGTATTCTGGACAGATTGAAGGCATTCAAGTTGATAGTGTGGTAGGCTGGAGTAGATAACATTACAATAATCTAACCATGAGATGACCAAAACCAAGAGCAAAGTGACGACGGAGGAATCAGGAAGGGGTGACCAATTCGAGCGTATCTGATGAAGAGCAAAGAAAGACTGTTTCACAACAGTGCTGATCTGATCATGGAAAGGGAGGGAGGTGTCCAGAATAACCTCGAGATATTTAAGGGAGGAAAAGGAAGCCTGAAAGGACATAGTAAGAATGAGCAGTGAGGAAGGAGTGGATCCATTGAAAGACAGATTTGCATAAAACAGCAGTATGAAGCCGTAAAAGGAGAAGAGAATGATTGACGAGGTCGAAAGCGCAGGAAACGTCAAGGAAACAGCCAGTGATATGTTACCCTTATTCAAAGTTTCCAGTGTTTCATTAAGAACAGATAGAAGAATGGTTTCTGTACTGTGACCAGCCCAGAAGCCAGATTGTCTGGGGTGTAAGAAGTTGTTTTTTTTTCAAGATGATTGGAAAATTGGGTGAATACAAGCTTTTCCAAGATTTTAGAAAGAAAGGGAAGGTTAGAGACTGGACGAAAATGGTTGGAAAGAGAGGGATCTAAAGCAGGGTCCTTTAGAAGGAGGTGGGCTATTGCTGGTTTCCAGCACTGAGGAAAGACACTGATATCTATTTTTGAAAAAAGTGAAGGCTCGGGGAAGAAATGTCAAAGAGGCCTCTGAAACCCAAGAGGAAGAAATAGGGTTCATAGCACAAGTGACTTTGGAAGAGAAGGTGATGACTTTGGTGAGTGATTCCATATGAATAGGATTAATTCAGGACCAAGTATGCGATAAGGTATGATCAATAGAAATCTCTCTATTCAGAACGGGAGGAGAAAAATCCTGTCCAGGGAATGAGGGAGATTCTATAGGGTCAAAGTCAAATTGTAGCTGGAGGACTTTATCCTAGAAAAACTTGGCAAGCTGTTCAGCTGTAGGGACCTTTGTAAGTGGAGCCAGGGAAGAAGGGTGTAAAAGGTTGGAGATGACTGAGAACAATTTCTTGGGCCGGTTCTTGGCACTGGGAAATAAGGTGATCAAAATATTGTAAAAAGAGGAAAATTGAGGACTTGATGGTAAGAGGAGGAGGAGGAGTGACATCTGAGTTGGTAGAAAGAAAAGTGAATGTAAGGAAGCTGGAAGGAAAAAAATCAGAGATAGAAGGAAGTGAAGAAGGCAGGAGGGAAGAAAAGTAGTAGATGGACTGAAGGTCCCAGAAAGCGAAAGCAATTTAATAGAAGACAGAGGAAAGCAAAACCAGAGACTAGGACCAGACACTAAAGGTAGAAAAAAAGAATTGTATTTTCACTTTAATGACTGGAATCTGTTAGGCTTTGGAATTTATACATTCAGTTTTTATATTTTGCACAGTACAGGAGGGCATCGACATATCTTTCTATTTCTCTGGGTTTTTACTGCATGCAGATTCCGGTTTCTTGTGTTTTTAGTTTAATTTTTTCTCCATATTTCTATTTTTCATTTATGTTCAGTTATTCTGTGCTTGGTAAGGCTCCTTCTGTGTTCTGCAGGTGCGATCAAAGCCATGTTAGCTTAGAGTTTTTATGTAGGAATCTGTACTGTAGTGATCTGCTTTGCTAGGTTTTCCAAATAGATGTATGGATATTCTAGGGCTCTCGTCAATATGTGGTAGGCTATTCTGGGTAGGCTCCTTGTATGAGTTTTAGAGGTTAATGCTGTTATAGTATGGCAGATTTTCTCTTTAGGTCCTGAGTGAGTTTTTCAGGGTTTTTTATTACTTAACAATATGCCTGGTAGTGCTTCTACTGAGATGACATCAGAATCAGAAATTATATTTGGTATGTTGAGTTCTCTGGGGAAGCCGTTGTTGGGAGAGGGTTTCTTTGATTACAAAATATATGCTAAAAAAAAAAAAGCGAGAACCACAGTGCAGTTTATAACACTAAAATAAAATTGGTTATAATAATTTTATTTTGGCATTATAAAGCATGCTGTGGTTCTCGCTTTTTCTTTTTGTGCATTGGTATGTGAGTACCTTGCATCTCCTTTGATTTTTTTGCAGAATATATATTTACATTTTATGCTGGTACAGTGTCAACAGCTGATATATTTTATATTAGATTCCCAGGCTACATAATTGAGTTCCTATAATTTTTGTTGTATATAAATAGCATAGCAATGTTTGTTAGTTAAATTATATAGCCTAAGATTATGTTGCTTTCGTTTTTCTTGGGGCAAACACCTCCCCAGCTCACTGCTCTCTTCATTTTGGGTGTTGGGGGGGGGGCGCCAGCTAATCTCTTGCTCAGGCAGCAGATTGCCTTGAACCGCTCCTGGTTATGAGGACATTTCCTGCTGTCCATGGAGAACACTTGCTACAGGTGAGTAACTACCTTTTCTCTGTGGACAGGCAAGAAATAAGTCCTCACGTATGGGACTCCCTAGCTACAGGCAACTTTAAACAAAAAAGGGATAACATTTGTTGACCAACAGGGGCAAGCTAATAATATTGTCAGTCCTTCAAGAAGTCAGGGCATCCCAATAGAGAGGTTCCAATAAAGGTAAAAGTAATACAGGTGCCTTTAAGTAAAAATCAGAGTTGAAAGATTCCAAATTAACCCTGTCATCAAATAGCCAGACTTAATATTAGCAAAAAACAAACTTTGAATTGCCTGCATGGAAATTCTAGAAGTCTAAAAAATAAGATGGGAGAGTTAGAATATATAGCAATGAATGAAAGGTTAGATGTAATTGGCATTTCAGAGACCTGGTGGAAATAGAACATAAGAATGTAAGAAATGCCATATTGGTCAGACCAAGGTCCATCAAGCCCAGTATCCTCTTTCTAGCAGTGGCCAATCCAGGTCACAAGTAACTGGCAGGTTCCCAAAAGGTACGCAGGTTCCACAATGTTTGTCCTGGAGGTAAGCAGTGGATTTTCCGGGTACTTTTTAATAATAGTTTTTAAACCTTTCCTCCAGGAATTTGTTCCAAATCTTTTTTAAACCCAGCTACACTAACAATTTTTACTATATCCTCTGGAAACGAATTCCAGAGTTTGATTACATGTTGAGTGAAAAAATATTTTCTTTTATTAGTTTTAAATGTGTTACATTGTAGCTTCATTTCGTGTCCCTAGTCTTTCTACTTTTTGATGGTGTAAACAGTCTGCGTTTACCCATTCCATTCCATTCATTAATTTATAGACCTCTGTCATATCTTTCCTCAGCCATCTCTTTTCCAAGTTGAAGAGCCCTAACTTTTTAAGTGTTTCCTCATAGGAGTATCCTTCCATTCCCTTTACCATTTTGGTGGCTCTTCTCTGTACCTTTTCTAATTCTGCTATATCCTTTTTAAGATATGGCAACCAGAATTGCACATAATATTGAAGGTGCAGTCGCACCATGGACTGATACAGAGGCATTATAATAGCCTTTGTTTTATTCTCCATTCCTTTCCTTATGATTCCCAGGACTCTATTTGCTTTCTTGGCCGCCGCTGCACACTGGGCAGAGGGTTTCAATGTATCATCTACGATGACCGCATAAGTCCTTCTCCTGGATGGTGGTAATCCAACTCTGGAATTTGTTATCAGAGGATATAGTAAAAGCTATTCCTTATCGTTCCTCCAGTTCAGTCCTCTACCTCTGGGTTGTCAATCTCCTCCTGCAGCTAGGAGACTGGTATGTCAGAATGATGACATCACTGGATATAGCCTGCTGCACTCCCACTTGCATCCCAGTGTAACCAGTCTCCTTGCAGCAGGAGGACTTGACGAGCCTTAGGGAGAAGCTCTTTGGAGGAATGGATAAGGAGCCAAAAGGGTGTTAGGATAGTTCAGTGGGTTGAAATTAGTTTTATGCTACTGTTTCTTTAAAAAAAAAAAAGACTTTAGACCCGGCTGCTCATTTACAGCAAACAGTGGAAGGAAGAAAGGCTTTCTTGCACCCTGCCTGTGTCGGTGCTGTGTTTTCTTCCTAGGGGGGTTCTGACTCAGGTCATTCGAGTCCTCTCCCCTCTCCCGCTTGGCCCAGAAGCCTCACCTCCCTGACTTTACGGGGGTGAGCCCTTCTCTGACACTGCAACGTGGAGCTGCAGTCTCTGAGCTCCGCGGCTGAGTAGCTTGCAGCATAGCACGAGATCTTATGGGCACGGGATTCGAGGCACTTGCAACGTGGAGAGCTGTTTTACTGACCAGAGCGGTAAGTGTTTCGCCGGCGCCCGGCTGCTCATTTTCGCCAGGCCGCGCTGCTCTGACAGAGCTGAGGAGCTTCGGTGCTTTTAGCGCCCTTTTTGCATTCGCTTGCGGCGGCCATTTTGGGAGCCGCTTTGCAGCCGCGTGGCAGCTACTTTCCTTCAGTTTTCTGTTTAGAGGTTTCGTTTCTTTTAATTTCATTGATTTCTTTTGTTTTCTTTTGATTCCTTTTGATTTCTTTTGTAGTTTCCGTTTCTTCAGTCGGCCCTTCAGGATCGCGGGGGGGGGGGGAGGCTGAGGGGAGTAAATTGATTAGAAATATATTCATTTAAAAAAAAAAGAGAACAAAGTGAGGATAAGAGTAAACCGGGCAGCTTAGATCAAGCCAGGACCTTTCTATCCGTGGGCTCAGTCGCTTCATTTTCTCTACTTATGGCTGCCCGGCCTCAGTGCCTCGTGTGTGGCACTAGGAGGGGCACAGTCGCTGACACCGGAGTGTGCAGGGGCTGTGCTGCCCTTTCTTCGGATGTGGAACTGCAAATGGAGTCCCATGAGGCCCCTGAGGCGCAGGGTCCGCCAGTGGAGGTGGAGCCTGCTTCCGCGCGCCTCTTGGCGCCAGAGGCAGAGTCGGAGGAGCTGGCAGGGCCCTCTGGTGTACCCTTGTCAGCTCAGGAGTCCAGTCTCGGTGTCTTTAGTCCGGAGTTTGTTCTACTTATGCATAAAGCGTTTTGCCTGCGGCAGCAGGGCAAGCAGCCACGCTCGGAGTCGCCGGCGTCCCAGCCTCCACAACTAGTGGCGGAGGGAGGGATAGGCGCTGACTCGCCTGCCCCGAAGCGAGCAAAGCTTTCCAAGCCGGTGGAAGGTTCCTGGCCAGAAGCTGAAGATCAGGAATGGGATCCTGAAGAGGGATCACAGGACCTGGAAGAAGGTGAGATTCCGCAGCCCGAGGATCAAGCTAAAATCATCAGGGTGTTCCGCAGAGAGGAGTTGGCTGCTTTAATTGTGGAAACGTTACAAATCTTGAATCTTGCGCCGGTGGAGGACGACATGGAGGATCCGGTCATCCAAGCGGTTCGACAGACACAGGTGGTGTTCCCTTTGCACCGAGTGGTGGAGAAGATGATTCAGGATGAATGGGATAAGCCGGAAGCTGGGCTTCGGGGAATTCGGACGCTGAATAGGTTATATCCCTTGGTGGATACTGCTAAGGAGAGGTTCTGAGCGCCGCGGATAGACGCGGTGGTCTCCGCTGTTACGAAGAAAACAACTATTCCGGTTGAAGGGAGTGCGGCCTTGAAGGATGCCCAGGACCGTAAAGATGACGGTCTGTTAAAGCAGGTTTTTGAAGCGGATTCTATTTCGCTTCAGGCCTCCATCTGCGGAGCTTGGGTGGCCAGAGCGTGTTTACGCTGGGCGCAGCGGCTGCGCCAATCATCGCACATCGATCCTGAGGAGATGAAGGAGTTGGATCGCTTGGAGTCCGGTGCGGCCTTCCTCGCAGATGTCCACTATGATTTGGTTAGAGCACTGGCCAACAGCACAGGATCAGTAGTGGCGGCCTGAAGATCTTTGTGGCTCCGCAATTGGGCAGCAGACGGGTCTTCTAAGTCCCGCCTCAGCAAGCTTCCCTTTAAGGGTGGTTTGCTGTTTGGAGAGGATTTGGAGAAGTTGGTGAAGGATCTGGGTGAGTCCAAGGCAGGTCGGCTGCCCGAGGACAAGCCGAAGCAGGCCAAGCCCGGCCAAGGTGGTCGGGGTCAGTTTCGGGATTTTTGGAGATTTTGCTCGACGTGCCCCGGTGCCTTCCAGAGAGGGCGGTTCTCTTCTAGAGGCCAGGGCTTTCGTGGGTTTCGGGGAGCGAATAGAGGCTTCTCGGCCAACCCTGGGTCCGCTACATGTAAAGCCCAATGAAGCGAGGCGGGCCCCGGCGGGGGAACATCCCATAGGCGGAAGGCTTCGGGAGTTTCTGCCCACCTGGACCCTCATCACATCCGAACAATGGGTGTTGGAAATCATTCAACACGGCTACGCGTTGGAGTTGGCGCGGCCCGTGCGGGATTCCTTTGTCTTGTCTCCTTGCAGGGGTCCCAAGAAAACGGTGGCAGTTCGCGAAACTTTGCAAATGCTAATTCGGTTGGGAGCCATGGTGGAAGTTCCAAAAGTCGATTACGGCATGGGTCGCTACTCCATTTATTTCGTGGTGCCCAAGAAGGACGGCCAAATGAGACCCATACTCGACCTGAAAGGGGTGAATCGGTGCTTAAGGGTGCCACACTTTCGAATGGAAACGTTGCGATCCGTCATAGTGGCGGTGCGGCGAGGCGAATTCTTGACGTCTCTAGACCTGTCGGAAGCGGATTTGCACATTCCCATTCGAGAGGCTCACCAGCGCTTCCTGCGGTTCGCCCTCCCTTGGGGCCACTATCAGTTTCAGGTGTTACCGTTCGGCTTGGCGACGGCGCCGAGGACCTTCACCAAAATTATGGTGGTGGTAGCAGCGGCATTGCGCAAGGAAGGGATCCTGGTCCACCCTTATCTAGACGACTGGTTGATTTGGGCCAAGTCCGCGGAAGAAAGTCTCCGGGTGACGGACCGGGTGGTAGGTTCTTACAAGAGCTTGGTTGGGTGGTCAACCCGACCAAGAGCCGGTTAAAGCCTACTCAGGACCTCGAATATTTGGGGGTCTGGTTCGATACGAATGAGGGATGAGTGTTTCTCCCGCACAAACGGGCCGAGGGTTTGAGGTCCCTGGTGCGGCAGTTCCTGTCAGTGTCGGCACCATTGGCGTGGGATTATCTCCGGGTGCGGGGCACCATGGCAGCGACCTTGGAGGCGGTGCCTTGGGCACGGTTTCATATGCGTCCTCTCCAGAGGGCGCTGCTCCGTCGTTGGTCGCATCAGAAGGATTCATTGGACAAGCGTCTCTCTTGCCCGGGCAAAGTTCAGCAGTCCCTTCGTTGTTGGCTTCGCCCATCATCACTGGCGGCCGGTCTGCCACTGGAACAGCCGGAATGGATTCCGTTGCTGACGGATGCCAGTCTGGTGGGCTGGGGAGCCCACTGCGGGAGCCAGTTTGCGCAAGGGCTTTGGACTCCCCTGGAGGCCTCGTGGGCGATAAATCACTTGGAGCTTCGGGCGGTGTTCCGGGGCCTTCAGGCGTTCGAGGTGTTAGTGCGTGATCAGCCGGTGCGTGTGCTGTCAGACAACTCGGCGACGGTGGCATACATCAACCGGCAGGGCGGCACCGGGAGTGCCGCGATGGAGGCAGAAGCCGACGAGTTGTTCGCATGGGTGGTGCCTCGCTTGGCCGCGATCTCGGCAGCGCACATTGCTGGCAAAGACAATGTCACAGCGGACTTCCTCAGCAGAGTGCAGGTGGATGCAGGAGAGTGGGAACTGCATCCCGAGGTTTTCAGACAAATAGTCTGGCGCTGGGGAACTCCGGTCATGGATCTCATGGCGACCTTTCAGTCGGCAAAAGTCGGCCGTTTCTTCAGCAGGCGTCGGGAACGAATGTCGGAGGGCATCGACGCCTTGCTTTCAGTGGCTGTCGAGCGGTCTTCTGTATGTTTTCCCACCCTGGGTGCTAATAGGCCGGGTGATTCAGAAGATCGGAGCGCATGCTGGGAAGGTGCTTTTGGCGGCACCCGATTGGCCGAGGCGTCCTTGGTACGCCGATCTCATACGTCTCCTGGACGGAGAACCTTGGCGGTTGCCGGCGAGGTCGGATCTATTGCTCCAGGGGCCCCTGTTCATGCCGCAAGTGGATCGGTTCTCGCTTACGGTTTGGCCATTGAGAGGGCTAAGCTCCTAAAGAAAGGTTACTCATCGGCGGTGGTCGCGACTTTACTGAGAGCGCGTAAGCATTCCACTTCCCTGGCTTATGTGCGAGTCTGGCGTATCTTTGAAGATTGGTGTGCGCCGCGCCAGGTTCGGCCGAGCTCGGCTTCAGTTCCGCTGGTCTTGGAGTTTCTTCAGAGCGGCTTTAAAAAAGGGCTAGCGGCCAGTTCTTTGCGCGTTCAACTGGCAGCCCTTTCCTGTTATCGGGGCAAGGTCAATGGCGTGCCGTTAGGGGCTCATCCTGACGTGGGTCGTTTTCTGAGGGCGGCCGCTCGGTTGCGCCCGGCACGTAGGGTGTATATTCCGCTGTGGGACCTGAATCTTGTTCTCACAGCACTGGCCGAGTCCCCCTTTGAGCCCTTGCGTCGGGCGTCAGTGAAAGATTTGACATTGAAGGCGGTATTTCTGGTGGCTATTTGTTCCGCGTGGAGAGTTTCCGAACTACAAGCTTTGTCGTGTCGAGAGCCTTTCTTGTCTTTTTCAAGGAAAAGGTGGTTTTGCGGCCGGTCCCGTCCTTTTTGCCTAAGGTGGTGTCTCCCTTTCATGTGAACCAGGCCGTGTGTTTGCCCGTTCTGGGGTCTTTGGGGGGCAACGCCTCGGGTCGCAGTCTTCGGCGTCTTGACGTGAAGAGGACATTGCATCAGTATTTGCGGGTCACGGAGACATTCTGAAAGTCTGAGCGGTTGTTTGTTCTGTACGGAGGAGTACGCAAAGGGGAGGCGGCGGCTAAGGCCTCCATCACCCGCTGGCTTAGGGAGGCGATTGTGTCCGCTTATTTACTTCGCGGGCGCATTGCGCCGGTGGGGCTAAGAGCGCATTCTACAAGGGCGCAGGCGGCGTCTTGGGCGGAGCATGGTTTGGTTCCCCCGGGGGACATTTGTAGAGCTGCGACTTGGTCGTCGCTGCACACGTTCAGCAAGCATTACCGACTGGATGTGGCAGCAGCTTCGGATGCTCGTTTCGGTGCGGCGGTCTTATCTGCCGGCTGGAAGGGTCCCTCCCATTAATCATTGCTCTGGTACATCCCAGAGGTAGAGGACTGAACTGGAGGAACGATAAGGAAATGATAATTACACTTACCTGGTAATTGTAGTTCCTTGAGTGACGACAGTTCAGTCCTCCTTCCTGCCCGGATGTGTCAGGGGGTTCCTGATTGATAGCAGGCGGCAGATGGTTACAGGTGAGTCTGCATTTCTTTGATTCTGTGGTTTGTTACCTTCTCGATGACGGGGCAGGTAGTAAGAAAGCCTTGTCGGGGGGGGGGGGTGCATCTTTTATAGTGGTAGATGTTATTATGTTTAGCTACTTATTTGTTGCTCCTTTGAGTCTGCTTTGTTATAGTTTACACTGGGATGCAAGTGGGAGTGCAGCAGGCTATATCCAGTGATGTCATCATTCTGACATACCAGTCTCCTAGCTGCAGGAGGAGATTGACAACCCAGAGGTAGAGGACTGAACTGTCGTCACTCAAGGAACTACAATTACCAGGTAAGTGTAATTATCATTTAGTGTAGCAGGATTTAAAAGAGGTTTGGACGATTTCCTGGAGGAAAGGTCCATAAGCCATTATTAAAGAGGACCAGGGAAATCCACTGCTTACCCATTAGACAATTAGCATGGAATCTGTATACTTGTGACCTGGATTGGCCACTGTTGGAAACAGGATACTGGGCTTGATGGACCCTTGGTCTGACCCAGTATGGTTTATCTTATCTTATGTTCTTATTTTTGTTGGCAAGTGGCCTTTTGTATTTTTTTATATATATAAATTTTTTTTAAGTAGCCTGAACAGAAAGAGTGAGTCTAGGGGGGATGCCATTGGATTCTGTTTCCCCAACAGATTCCATAGTACTGATTGGCCAAAGTTGCTGTCAAATCGGGAATCCCCCTCTAGAAAGTAGTGAGATGTAAATGTGTGAACTGAAGCCCACGCTGCAGCTTTGCAAATCTCCTCCCTGGAGACTGAGTACAAGTGGGACACCAGTGTAGCCATGGCCCTTGACATGACCCTCAAGGCTTAGGTTTGCTTGGCATAAATAAAAGAGATGTAGTCTGCTAGCCAAATTGAAAGGGAGCATTTGGAGGCAGCAACCCCTAGGCTTGTTGGGGTCAAAAGACACAAAAACGCAGGATGGAATTTCTATAGGCTTTTGTCTGCTCCAAATAGAAAGCTAAGGCTCGTTTACAGTCCAACGTGTGCAGCGCAGTTTCCCCTTTATGAGCATGAGGTTTAGGGAAAAGTGTTGGTAGAACAATTGACTGATTAGGATGGAAATCCAATACCACTTTTGGAAGGAACTTGGGATGAGTACGGAGGACCACTCTATCGTGATGGAATGTAGTGTAAGGTGGATGAACTACTAGAGCCCGAAGCTTTCTCATTCTGTGCTGAAGTGACCGCCACCAGAAATAATACCTTTCAGGTTAAGAACTTCAGAGGGCAGGAATTGAGCAGGGTCGAAGGAACCTTCATGAGTTGCACAAGAACCACGTTGAGGTCCCAAGACACTGCAGGTGGTTTATAGGGAGGCTTTAAGAGAAGCAAATTGCAGATAAAGTGAGCAACTAAAGGGTGTACAGAGATGGATTTCCCTTCCCACCTTGATGGTCAGCTCCAACACACTGAGGTGAACCCTTACTGAGTTGGACTTGAGTCCAGACTCTGAGAGGTATATAAGATACTCAAGCAGTTTTTGGGTGATACAGATAAAGGGATCTAGGGAATATTCCTCACACCATACAGCAGACCTCAGCCCTCTTCCATTTTCGTGATTTTCTTATTGAGGCCCTCCTGGATGCCAACACACCAGCCAGCAGATTGAACTTGGACAACAACAGCCTCTCAACATCCATGCTGTGAGGGCCTTAATGTTGGGATGTAACTTCATTCCATTCTACTTGCGATATCAGATCCATTGTATGGCCCAACAGAATCTGTTCCCGACTGGAGATTGGTAGAAGGAGAGGAAACCAAGGTTGTCTGGGCCAGAAGGGAGCGATGAGAATCATTGAGCCTCTGTCTGTTTTGAGCTTCAGGGGGCTCTTGGCAATGAGAGGAATTGGAGGATATGCATACAGAAGATCCTCCCTCCAATCAAGGAAGAAAGCATCCAAGGTTAGTTGGTTGTGTTACCTTACTCTGATGCAGAACCGATCTATCTGGGCATTCGGAAGAGTCAGAAGAGATCTATCGAGGGGGTGCCCCACTCTCCAAAGATGTGGATTGCAACCTCTCTATCCAGGATCCATTCGTGCAGTTGAAAGACTTGACTCAGTTTGTCTGCCAGAGAGTTCTGTTCGCCTGGTATATATATGGCTATTAAGTCCAACCCATGGGTGATGGCAAATGTCCACAACCTCACTGTTTCCCAACACAAGAGGTACAAGCTCATTCCTCTCTGCTTGTTAATGTAGAACATTGCTACCTGTTTGTCTGTTTGTATTAGGACAATTAGATTGGACAACTGATCATTGAAAGCTTTTCGAACGTTTGCTACGGCTCTTAGTTCCAAGAAGTTAATCTGATGGAGACTTTCCTGGAAGGACCAATTGCCCTGGGTATGAAACCCATCAATATGCGCTCCCCAACTCAGTTTGGATGTATCTTTCATCAAAACCTTTTGTGGTGGCGCAATTTGGAAGGGGAGATCTTTGAGCAAATTGTGATGGATAGTCCACCAGTCCAAAGACCGAATGAGAAGGTGGACTCTCAGAGTCCACTGAATTTGTCTTATGAGCTGTTACCGGCTGACTCAATTGAGTCTCTCTCACCATCGCGTTAACCTTAGTCTGTCGTGCGGGGGGGAAGCACTTGCTTGAGTTGTGTCGAACAGGGCTCCTATAAATTCCAGTTGTTGGGAGGATTGCAAGTTGGATTTTAGGTAATTTATTATGAACCCTAGTGGTTCTGCACCCGAATGGTCAACCATGTTGATTCTTGCACTCCTTCCTGAGTGGTACTCTTGATCAGGCAGTCATCCAAGTAGGGAAAGACAAACACTCTCAGCATTCAAAGGAAAGCTGCTACTATTGCAAGGCATTTTGTAAAGACTCGTGGTGCTGAGGCTAGGCCAAAAGGCAGAACTCAATACTAGAAGTGATGTCCTCCTAGAACAAATCTGAGATACTTCCTGTGGGATGGATGTATCTCTATGTTGGTATATGCATTTTTTAGATCCAGAGAGCATAGCCAACCTTCTTTTTGAAGGTAAGGGAGTAGGGTTTAGAAAAATAATTCTGAACTTTTTTTTGACCAGGTATGTGTTCAGATCTCTTAGGTCTAGAATGATACGGTATCTTATCATTTTCATGAGTATCAGGAAATACCTCGAATAAAACCCTTGACCTCTTTGCTGTGGTGGCGCAAGCTCAATCGTGAGATCTGACAAGAAGGTGGTGATTTCTCTCTGAAGTAGTTCCTGATGCTGAAGGTCCATGGAATGATCCCTCAATGGACAATTTGGAGGCATGTCGAATAGATGCAACTGTAACCACTCTGAATAATTTGTAAAATCCATATGTCTGAGGATATAAGAGGCTATCTTTGGACAAAAAGAGTGAGCCTCCCTCCGACAGGAGAGTTCTCTGCTGCGGTTACAGGTAAAGTGGCTATGCTCTGTAGGAATCAGTCAAAACCCCTTCCCTGTTTTTGACTGAGGAGCAGACTGGGTCTTCTGAGGCTTCTCTCGCTTCGCTTGTGTTCAAGGAACCTGCTTTGATTGGGAAAATACAGATGCCTACGAGAGTAATATGTCTTTTTCTGGCTACCACTGAAACCCCCTGGTGTAGGAGGCCAGCACAGACATGCAATGTGAGTTATAACGAAGCATGATGTTCTCCTTTTCAATGAAGCCAGTTTTCTCTCTAACTTTTTCTCCAAAGAGATTCTTTCTGTATGTCAGCAAGCTTGTCCTGCACCGATTGTTCCAGGTCTGAGGCCCAGAGACAGGCAAGTCTCCGGGCACCAATACCCATTGCAGAAGCTCTCAATACCATTTCAGATATCATAGGTTGCCCAGACCATGAACTTTGAGCAGTCCTTACCATGTCTCACAAGGGAACAATACTGTTCCAGTCTCTGGAGGGAGATACTGTGACAGATCAACTAGGCCTCTCATGATGTCCTTTAAAAACATATCCCTCTCTGTGACTCTGTCAAGATTCATGGAGTACATTTTGATTATTCTCCTTCATTTTCTTGTCATATTTCTCTCACTGTACAGCGGTTTCTTCCTGCTTCGGCAGATTTGCTCTGTTCATAAGTTTCTTGATATTCACTCTATTTGTCTTCTTCTACTCACTTTGGTGATCACTTGACTGGATTATGCCAACTCCCTCCGTTCTGGTCTTCCTCGCTATCAACTTCGTCGCTTTCAGATAATTCAGAATATAACTGTTAAACAACTTCATGGTGCTCATAGGTTTGAAGTACTGCTTCCCTTCTTTTTGAACATTGGTTGCCAGTTGTCTGCTGGGTCTCTTATAAACTTCTCATTCTCACGTTTCACACGTTTTGTACTGGTAATCCTCCCTTCTTGTCTCGGCTTCTATCCTTTTACACCTCTTCCCATGCTCTCTGGTCTGCTTCCCATAATTTATTACAGGTGCCTGGCCTCCATGTTGTGTGTTCTGCGGCAGCTTGTTCCTATGCCTTTGGGTAGTGGCTCCAGTGCTTTAGAACTCCTTTCCCCTCCACTTGTGTACCCAGCTTTCTTTCACTCACTTTAAAGCTCAACTTAAGGCTCACCTATTCTTTCAGGCTTTTCCATCTTTGTCTACTACCTCTTAATTTTTCCTCTTCTCCTGGCTTGCTGCTGGCTGTGCTGTCTGTTGTACTTTCAGACCTCAGGTTGCCTGGTGTTGTCTGTCTCCGTTGTTTCTCCTGCCTCCCTTTTGTAATTGTAGGTCACTGTTTTTGCTGTGAAACCTACGCCCCCTCAGCCCTCCTATCCCTATGCTTGGTTCTATTATTGTTGGCCACTTTATGTTTGTTTTATTGTGTTGCTAATTGTTAAGTGCTGAGTTATGGCTCATGATTGACGGTATATCAAATTAATAAACTGTAACTGTATGTAGAGCTGGTAAGAGGCCATGCATACTGCAGGCATGGAACTCTGGAAAATCCTTCTTCCAAAAGAGTCTAATATCTGAGCTTTCCTCCCTGGGGGGGGGGGCCGAGGAGTGAATCTTGGAACTTTTAGATTTTTTGAGGCTAGATTTGACCACCAAGGAATGGTGAGGAAGCTGGGGCTTCTCGAATCTGGAAGCCTTTTGAACTCTATACATGGAGTCAAGCTTTCTACTAAAATAAGGTACAGTGAGGGTACCTCCTGTTAGGGATGGACCCTAAGGTTACTGCTTGAGTTAGAAATTGGTTGAGTGGGAGGCGGCAAAGGGTACAGGTAAATGGAGCTCACTCTGAGGAGAAGGAGGTTACCAGTGGTGTGCCCCAGGGATCTGTCCTTGGTCCGATTCTTTTTAACATCTTTGTTAGTGATATTGCAGAAGGGCTGTTGGGTAAGGTTTGCCTCTTTGCAGATGATACCAAAATCTGCAATAGAGTAGACACGCAGGAAGGTGTAGATAACATGAGGAGAGGGATCTAGCTAAGCTTGAAGAATGGTCTAGAATTTGGCAGCTGAGATTTAATGTTAAAGAATGCAAGGTCATGCATTTGGGCTGCAGCAATCCAAGGGAGCAATATGGTATACAAGGGTGAAGTATTTCTGTCCACAAAAGAATAGCGGGACCTAGGTGTAATTGTGTCTAATTATCTTAAAGTAGCTAAACAGATAGAAAAGGAGATGGCAAAAGCTAGAAGAATGCTTGGGTATATAGGGAGAGGAATAGCCAGCAGAAGAAAGGAAGTGATAGTGCCTCTGTATAGGTCTTTGGTGCGTTCTCATTTTGAGTATTGTGTGCAATTCTGGAGACTGCACCTTTAAAAAAATATAAACAGGTTGGAGTCGGTGCAGAGGGTTGCTACTAAAATGGTTAGTGATCTTCGTTATAAAGCATATGAGGACAGACTTAAGGAGCTTAATATATATGCTTTAGAGGAAAGGTGGGATAGAGGTGATATGACTGAGATGTTTAAATACCTCCATGGCATAACTCAAAAGGCACAGGAGGAGAGCCTCTTTCGATTGAAAGCAAGAAGATAGACAGGAGTAATATGCATAAATATTTCTTTACGGAAAGAGTGGTAGATGCGTGGAATAGTCCTCACAGTGGAGGTGGTAGAGATGAGGACAGTATCTGAATTAAAAAAAGAATGGGACAAACATAGAGGATATCTTAAGGAAAAAAAGGGACTGTTGTAGTGGTTGATATGGAAGGGCAGACTAGATAGGCCATGTGGTCTTTTTTCTGCCATCATGTTGCTATGTTTCTCTCACATTCTCATCTGTACTCTGAAGGATGCTGTGCACGGCCACTATCACTGCCCTCTTAGGGGCAGAGGAATACTGAAGGATCTCTAATTCTTCTGCCCTGAGCTCATCCTCAGTCTCCAAAGAAAATGTTATGGCCTTAGCCATATCCCTTACAAAATCCTAGAAACCATATTTTCAGACGGTGACTTACATCTCTCATGAGGAGGAGAAGAGTCTGATGGAAGTTCTAGGGACCTTTTCCCTGACAAGCACTCAGATTCTACATTGGTTACCCAGCCTTCTGAGACAGACTCGGAAAGGAAATCAAAATATTTCTGAGTCTTGGCCTGGATGACTCTCCTTCCCTTTGAGGATTGGGAACTCCTTCAGGAGCAATGATGCACCAATAACTTTGTAGACTTCGGGGGAGCATCAGACTCTGATGCACTAGAAAGAGAAATCAGCTGGGCAGCCTCTGGTGTCAGGGTCCTTTGACACCCCGATGTTGATGCCTCTCCCGCAGGCACTCTATGCTTTTCGAGGATCGGCTGGAGTGCTGCCGATGTCGAAGCAGCCGACATCAAGGCATCGACTTCCTGCATGGCAAACAGCATCTTGATTCGTTCCTTAATAGCCATCATGCAGCAGCCATGGAGAAGGCATTTCTTCATGGCTCCTGACTCCAAAGGCTGCAGGGCCACAGCAACATTGGCCAATGTTCCTAGATTATGAGAGGATACATTGGCTGCTTGGTCTCAGCATACAGTTGACCGGTGCTGCCTCTCCAATGTCCTGGAGTATGAGCTCTACTCTCTTTGTGGCTGTTTAGAGGGGTACTCCTGCAATCTCTCTTTTCTCTGGACACCATGCCTCTGAGGACTTCAATGTCAATGCACTAGAGCTCTTCCTTGATGCTCAGCACGATCATTCTTTGGCGATGATGAAGATGAATCTTTCACCTCCAGGTGGACATTGATCAATGGTCAGTGCTCCGGGGTACTATGGGTGCTTGGCTCTGAGTGGGCTTGAGGATTCCTCGATCTCAATGCACCACCAGCATCCATTGCTGCCGTCGATGCTATTGAGACCGGTGCAGTTGATGCCAAAGCTGGTGGATTGGACTTGCGAACACCAGAAATGGATTTATGCTGCTTCTCATGACCCTTGAGCCCTCTTTTTGTCATCTGCAAACACAAACTACAAGAAAAGGACTGTTGATTGGGTCACAGACAATGAAGGCATCAACTGTGAGTATCCATGATGGATATGGTCCTTCCTTGAGTATCTGGAACACTTCTTAAACCCACTGGCACAGCAAAATCAAATGGCTCAATTTTGAGAAGAAAAAAAAATAGTTTTATATACGCAGCCGGAGCACCAATGCCTGAGGAGGCAACAGTGCTGAGAAAAATAAAGTAAACATTAAGCAACCATAAATTCAAATTAAAAACACTACCAAGGTAGGGAAACAAAAACATGACAGCAGGCGGGGGAAGGCCGAGAGGCCAAAAAATACCAAATACCAAATTTGCCTAAGGTGAACGATACCCAGTGAAGAGGCAGTCAGACGTGTCTTTTGCGCTCTGCAGAAAAACGAAGACTGAAAAAACATGGCACCATGGTGGTAGGCAGAAAGATGACACGCATGCGCAGAGGAAGATTCCAAAAACTTCTAGAAGGAGCTGAAGATACTCCTGTGCAGGCTCCATCGGATGATGTCACCATATGTGAGGACTTATTTCCTACTTGTCCACAGAGAACAAACTAATTTGTGGCAACAAAAAAAGAATGCTAACATATGCAGGGTGTGGTAGTGTGGCATGCAGTGGGAAGGGGTGTTCTTTACAACACAAGCTAGACAGAAGTTCAGAGAAAAGAAAAGCAGCTTTACTTCTGTCCCAGCTTGTTAAACCGCCACAAGCTGATTCTTACAGCCCTTCTTCCAGCCCCAGTTAAAGTTCCTACCTCAGAACTCCTTTGTACAGCTTGCCTTGGAAGAACTAATGGCTCCATGGGCCTCTCTCCCTCCTGCAGCCTGCTGGGTTCTTAACCTCTCCTTCTGAGCCATACCCTTCCAGCCCTGAACTTTGGACTGCAGACTCTCTTAAAGGGGACTGTTGATAATCCCTTTGGAAAGGGATGGGTAACATTCTATATACCCCATTACACAGGGATATATTTTCAGACTCCCATGATGCTTCCTGGCCCATTGGCTTTTGTAACCACTGGGCCGATTAAATACTCCAGGTATTGAATGTCCCATCCTCTCAGAAAACATTTCTTGGGATTGGCCATCAAGCTGGCCTTCTGCAGGCTGGTCAACATGGCTTGCACTTGGGTTAGATGGGTGGTGCAGTCTCTGCTGTAAATGACAATGTCTTCAAGAAAGGCAGCCGCATACTCCTTGTGTGGCCTTAGGAGGTGGTCAACTAGGCGTTGAAACGAGGAAGCAGCCCTGTGTAATCCAAAGGGCAGTACTGTAAATTAGAACAGACCTTGCGGTGTCAAAAAATCAGTTGTCTTCTTGGCAGCATAAACGCCAGTATCCCTTGGTCAGATCCAAGGTTGATATAAAACATGCTCCACCAAGTTGCTTGATTGGCTCATCTACTTTGGGCACAGGATACGCTTCCAGTTTAGAAGCTGCATTGACCCTCTGGACATCAGTGCAGAATCTGATGCTTCCGTCGAGAGAAGGAACCAAGACAATGGGTGACGACCAGTCAGTCATAGACTCTTTTATAACTCCCAGGTTAAGCATCTCTCCCAGCTCCTTGGCAACAGCCTGTCACCGGGCTTTTGGAATCCAATAGGATCATTGCCAAATAACCACCCCAAGGTCAGCAACGATATGACAAATGAGGTTTGTCCCGGGCGGGTGGGAAGTACCTTTAGGTTCTGGTGGATCAAATTTTCTAGATCTCTTCTCTGGGCAGCTGAGAGCTGGTCTCTGGTTGTGACTTGAGTTGGATTTGATGGGGCTGAAATTTCCAGCCCAAAATAATTTTCCTGTACCACCATAGCCATCACTGGAGTCCACTTTTTCAATAGGTTAATATGGTAAATTTTAACTTTCTTCCGTTTATCTGGCTAGGCAGTCTTGTAGTTAATACGCCTCACTTTCTCTTCTATCTCATAGGATTCCTGCCATTTACATAGTAACTTGCTCTCTGATGAGGGCAGCAAGACTAAAACTCTGTGCTCCTGGTTGGAAGGTGCGGTGCATAGCTGCCCAATTGTAGCTCCTGGCCTGCTTGGCTTGGATTTTTTCCAGATTGAGTTTGGCCACCTCTCCGGCTTTCCTCAGCCAGTCTTGCATTTGTATAATATATGCCACCAAATTATTCCTGGCACGGGGTTCTTTTTCCCAGCTTTCCTTTACTACGTCTAATATGCCTCATTGCCATCTTCCGAAAAGCAACTCGAAAAGTGAAAATCCCATAGAACTCTAAGGTACCTCATAGATGGCAAACATCAAATACGGTAGGAGAATGTTCCAATTCTTCCCATCCTCCTGCACAAACCTTTTTAGCTGTGGGCTGCAGATTCCAGGCAGCAGTGACAGTGGCTCCTGTGAACCATAGGTGGCATTGCAACCTCTTTTCCCCTGCTGCATGAATTCAGCGTGGGGATCTGCATTGACATCTTGTATTATCCTTTTCTTTTCCTATGGTCACTCAAGGTGGCATTCACATAATTGGACACTAGCACCAAACCTGTCAGATGTACCTCATTGAGCAGGAGTCTCCTGTTTCAGGATTCCATCTGCTGTCTCCTAAAAAAGCAGGGCACTCCTACCCAAAGGAAGCAGATTCTCTTTAAGGTGCGCGGGTTTGCAGTCACCTGCAGGTAAGAGTGGTGGGAGCAACTTTTATATTTGTGGGCGGTGAGATAAGATCACCTGCAGGAAGTGCCACCTTCAGGTTTAAATCTTGCAGACTGAGGTGCTCATTGTTGGACTTGAGCTGTGGCAGCTGAAGAGGCAGTGGAGAAGGAGAAAGAATAGAAATAGATTAGGCATGTAACCTACTCCCTTCCTCTTCCTAACCCCTTAATAACAGTAGAGAGAAGAGAGTGAAAGGTGGGGACAGTGCCAGGGCAGTGTCCTTGCTGTAATGTAAAGCTATGTGAAATGGTGTGGTTCTGTGTCTGATTATGTCACCATTATGCTTCAGTCTTTCCCTGGCACTCAGGGAGGCCACCTGCCCTGAGTGTCACTCCTCACCCAGTGCTCCCAATCGCATGATCTTTCGAGAACAAGCACAGGATAAAGTATCACCTTATCTTCCAACAGTATATATTGACGGAAATAGCCAGTATGAGGGAGGCAGGCAGTTAGCAGGCTTTGCAATTGTACTGCTTGACCCAAATGACCAAGTGGTTATTCAGAGGCAATATTCCTGTGGATATGCTTCAGCACAGTACTGTGAACTGAATGCCTTTGTTGCCTGTTTGCAGCAGTACCAAGATTTCCATCCTGAAATATTGATCATTTTAGATTCACTCTTTGAGGGTCATTTTAAAAGCCTTACATGATTTGGAAATCCAAAAACATGCATGTAGTTATCCAAATCACAGAGACATTTTACAGATGGCTTTCAAAGAAGGGATGGCCAAGTAGGCAAGGGGCATGGTGGAAACCTCTCTGGGGTAGTGCAGTGGATTGAAGGACTACAAAAGGGGACTGACTGCTACTTCTAGAGAGAGATCTGCAATTGTAAGTATTTATGTCTGAAATGTTTCTAAATCTTGGGGAAAAAGAAATTCTTTAGATTTAAGCTGATTAATCTGTGAACCCAGTGTATTTGTTAAATCAGTCAGGGCCTAGTAGCACCAAAGAGTTTTCAGTTTAAATTTAAAACTCAGCAGAGAGCTTTCTGGTTAAATTTAGAACCCAGCAGAGAGCTTCCAGTTTAAATTTAATACTCAGTCAGGGCCTAGAAGCAGCAAAGAGCTTTCAGTTTAAATTTAAAACACAGAAGAGAGCTTTCTGCTTAATTTAGA
Organism: Ichthyophis bannanicus; assembly: GCA_033557465.1. Lineage (NCBI taxonomy): Eukaryota > Metazoa > Chordata > Amphibia > Gymnophiona > Ichthyophiidae > Ichthyophis > Ichthyophis bannanicus. The sequence goes on along the minus strand of CM066034.1, from coordinate 555,514,631 downwards.
ACCCAAGATTCCCTCTTCCAAGCAAGGGCTGTGGGACTTCCCTGGAGATTGGTCACAGATTACCTTAGAAGCACAGGACAGGGTACTGTGTGGCAGCCAAGGTATTAAAAGCAGCCAGGGTACTGTGTGGCAGCTTTTAATAAGTCTTCTTTCCCTCCCTCGCTCCCTCCCTGACACCCACCCACCCCTGGGATAATCATAGCTTTATAGGTGCTTAAACTTCTGAAAGGAAAGGAGGTGCCATATTCACTCTCAGGTGCAGCTGTTTATTCTCATCAGCATACATTAAGGACCTGAGATTAATTTATCTTCAGGTGAACAAAGTACATTAAAAATATTAGGTATAATTTTATTAGTATAAGTATCCCCAGCAACCCTTAGTAAGTAAAGAACTTAAATATCTAAACACAACCTGAAAATGAAGATGTAGACATGTATTGCCAAATTTTACGCTTTTCCTTTAAACCTGTCACTCACTAGCTCACTGACTAGGCACAGACACTTTGGTAAATAAAGTCCTTTTAGAATAATAAGTAAAAAGTTAAGCATCAATACATCACCGGATTATTGTAGCTTCACTCCAGTCGGTCAGGGGACTTTTCAGCGATCACTTAGAAAAAAATCCGGGAGACCACAGAAACACGTCTGTCTCGTCTGTCAGTTGAAGTCCCATTTTCCTGCTGAAAGTCCCTCTGTTAAATACCTAACTAATGTCGTGCTTGCTGCATGCCATTACAATCCATAGGTTAACATGCAGCATGCTCAAATCAGGATTGGCTAGGGTTAATGCTGTACCCGTGGTCTACTATTGTAGGGTGTCAATTGTCTATGAGTCATTCATTCAGTTCTGTCTGGTTAAAACTGCCTGCTTGCCCAGAGATTTTAACCTAAAGTAACCCCAAGCTTTGATCTCTGGGCTAGCAAGCGGGCTCATCATGATTTCTCACATGCAGAATGGCTCAAGAGTTCAATTTCTTTGCAAAGTTCAATATTCTTTGCTGATCCAAAAATCCAAATAAATCTTTAATTAGTAATACAAGACAGCAGTCCAGCAGTGAGATGGGGGCTTTCCAGTCTTTTGCATCGAATGTCACATGTATAATTTTCTACCAGTTGGTGAGGGGTCTTACGTGTGCACAAGGTGCAAGGAGCTCTTTGCTCTCAGGGAATGAGTCCGATCTCTGAAGGCAAGAGTTGCAGACTTGGAAGGCATAAGGAAGTCAGAGAGGTACATAGACGAGACCTACAGGGATAGAGTCCTGAAGTCCCACCTCCAGTCTGGCAGGATCCTTGTTGCCATGGAGGAGAGAGATCATGTGGCAGGAGAGCATCACCCTGGAGTGGCAGGAAGTGATCCTGTAACTAGGACCTGTCCTCCAGGTGATGTAAAACCCTCTCGCACCGAGGAAGTTTCTCCAGGGCCATGTGCCCATGAGGGAAGGGTTAGGACAGCTGTTATAGTTGATGATTCGATCATTAGGCATGTAGATAGCTGGGTGGCTGGTGGAAGTGAGGGTCGCCTAGTAACATGCCTGCCTGGTGCGAAGGTAGCGGACCTCACGTGCCCCTAGACAAGGTCTTAGAAAGTGCTGGGGAGGAGTCTGCTGTCTTGGTACATGTCGGTACTAATGACATAGGAAAATGTGGTAGGGAGATTCTGGAGACTAAATTTAGACTTTTAGGTAGGAAATTGAAATCCAGAACTTCCAGGGTAGCGTTCTCTGAAATGCTTCCCGTTCCACGCGCAGGACCCAAAAGGCAGACAGAGCTCCGGAGTCTCAATGCATGGATGAGACAGTGGTGCAAGGATGAGTGGTTTGGATTTGTTAGGAACTGGGGAACACTCTGGGGAAAGGAGGGGCTCTTCCGAAGGGATGGGCTTCACCTTAACCGAGATGAAGCCATGCTGCTGGCATTAACCTTTAAAAAGGAGATAGAGCAGCTTTTAAACTAGATAATAATGGAATGCCAACAGTCACCCAAGAGCGCATGATTCAGAACAATGTATCTGTGAAGGATACTACCAAAAAAATGAACTTAGGGCACATTAGTAGAGAGGTTCCAATAAAGACATAGGTAGCCCAAATGCCCTTAAGTACAGAGCAAACACAGCTTAAGATTCCAAATTACCCATGCCTGCTGATAACCAGTTTAATATGAATAAAATACAGTCTCTGAAATGCTTGTATGCAAATACTAGAAGTCTAAAAAATAAGATGGGAGAGTTAGAATATATAGCACTAAATGAGAAGTGGAAGGAGGAGAACCAGTGGGACACTGTGATACCTGGGTACAAACTATATCGTATTGACAGAGCTGATCAAAACGGTGGCGGGGTTGCGCTCTAGGTTAGAGAGTGCATTGAGTCACAAAGGATTAAAGTTTTGCAGGAAACAAAATTCATTGTAGAATCTCTATGGATTGAAATTCTATGTAAAAAGGGGAAGGCAATGGCAGTGGGGTTGTACTATCGACCAGCTGGCCAGAATGAACAAATGGATGATGAAATGCTCAAAGAAATCAGGGAAGCTAACAAAAGTTACAGAACAGTAATAATAATGGGTGATTTCAATTACCCCGGTATTGACTGGGTGAGTGTCATGGCAGGACATGCTAGGGAGATAAAGTTTCTAGATGAAATAAATGACTGCTTCTTAGAGCAGCTGGTTCATGAACCGACGAGAGGGGAAGCCATTTTGGACTTAGTCCTTAGTGGAATATCAGATCTGGTGCAAGAGATAAGGGTGTTGGGGCCACTTGGCAATAGTGATCAAAGCATGATCTTGTTTGATTTAATAAATGAAGGAAGGATGGTAAGGAAATCCACAGTACTACCTTTTAACTTTCAAAAGTGAGACTATGATAAAATGAGGAAAATAGTTAAGAAAAAACTAAAAGGAGCAATTGCAAAGGTTAAAGACTTACATCAAGCTTGGGTGTTGTTTAAAAATACTATCTTGGATGCCCACACCAGCTGTATTCCACACTTTAAGAAATGTGGAAGGAAGTCCAAAAAACTGCCAGCATGGTTTAAAGGTGAGGTCAGAGAGGCTGTTGTTGCCAAAAAAGCATCTTTCAGGAAATGGAAAAAAGAGCCAAATGACGAAAACTGGAAAAAGCACAAGCACTGGCAAGTTAAACGCAAGGCATTGATAAAGCAGGGAAAGAGAGAATTTGAGAAGAAACTTGCTGTGGAAGCAAAAACGCGTAATAAAGCCTTTTTCAAGTACATTCGTAGCAAAAAACCTGTGAGAGAGTCAGTTGAACCATTAGATGATAGAGGGGTAAAAGGGGCAGTAAGAGAGGACAAGGCTATAGCTGAGAGTTGAATGAATTCTTTGCTTCGGTCTTTATTGAGGAAGATGTAGGGATGTTACCAATGACTGAAGTGGTATTTAAAGGTGAAACTGTGGAAGAATTGAAAGAAATATCGATACACTGGGAAGATGTATTACAACTATTTGATAAACTGAAGAGCAGCAAATCACCTGGACAGATGGTATACATCCAAGGGTGTTGAAAGAACTGAAATATGAGATTGCTGACCTGCTATTAGCAATCTGTGAACTATCATTAAAATCATCTGTAATACCTGAAGACTGGAGGATTGCCAATGTAATGCCAAAAAGGGTTCCAGGGGTGATCCGGGAAACTACAGACTGGTGAGCCTGACGTCAGTACCGGGAAAAATGGTAGAAACCATTATAAAGAACAAAATTACTCATCATGTAGATAGTCATGGCTTAATTGGAGACAGCCAACATGGTTTTAGACAAGGAAGATCTTATCTTACTAATCTGTTATGCTTTTTTGAAGATGTGAATAAACAGGTAGACAAAGGTGAGTCAGTTGATATGGTGTATCTGGACTTTCAGAATGCCTTTGACAAGGTCCCTCATCAGAAACGTTTGGCAAAACTAAAAAGTCACGGGATAGGAGGCAGTGTACTGTTGTGGATCAGGAACTGGTTAAAAGATAGCCCTACCCTCTGCTTTCTAAGTGGCCAATTTTCCCAGTTGAAAAATATGAATAGTGGAGTACCGCAGGGATCTCTGCTGGGTCTGCTGCTTTTTGACATATTCATAAATGACCTGGAAAAGGGAATAACGAGTGAAGTTATCAAATTTGCAGATGACACAAAACTATTTAAAATTGTTAAAACCCATGAGAATTGTGGAAAATTGCAAGAGGATCTTGATAAATTGGAAGACTGGGCATCCAAATGGCAGATGAAATTTAATGTGGACAAGTGCAAAGTTATGCACCTAGGAAAGAACAACCCAAACTATGGTTACATGATGCAAGGTTTCACATTGGGAACCACCACCCAGGAAAAAGATTTAGGCGTCATCGTGGATAACATGTTAAAACCCTCTGCCCAGTGTGCAGCGGCAGCTAAGAGAGCAAATAGAATGCTAGGTATCATAAGGTAAGTAATGGAAAATAAAACAAAGGATATTATAATGCCTCTGTATCGTTCCATGGTGCGACCGCACCTTGAATATTGTGTGCAATTCTGGTCGCTGTATTTTAAAAAAAATATAGCGTTATTAGAAAAGGTACAGAGAAGAACCAACAAATGGTGAAAGGGATGGAAGGATACTCCTATGAAGAGAGGCTAAAAAGGTTAAGGCTCTTCAACCTGGAAAAGAGACGGCTGAGGGGAGATATGATAGAGGCCTATAAATTAATGAATGGAGTGGAACGGGTAAACGTACATCAATTGTTTACGTCATCAGAATATAAAAAGACTAGGGGACATGCAATGAAGATACAGGGTAACCTATTTAAGACTAATAAGAGAAAATATTTTTTCACTCAACTTTTAATCAAACTCTGGAATTTGTTACCGGAGGATGTAGTAAAAGCTTTTAGTGTGCTTTTTTTTCCCAGACATTTTGGCTTAGATGTCCCAGATTGGATGTCATTTGAAAATGTACCTTCATGTGTGTAGAAGTGCCATTGCTTTGCTGCCGTGGTGGTTAACTAATAACTTTAAATCACAAATGGTTCCACTGTGAAAAATTCATCACTGTGGCAGAAGAATTACGTGATAAATTTCAGAAAATTAATTTATTTAAAGCAGGGGTTCTCAATCCAGCCCTTGGAAGAGACCTAGTCAGGTTTTCAGGATAACTACAATGAATATGCATGGAGGAGGTCTGCATACAATGGAGATAGTGCATATAAATCTTTCTCATGGCCCATTTGAGGGACTGCAGATAGATCACATGGGCCCTCTTCATTTTATAGTCAGAAAAAATAGATTATTTTTCACATTGGGTAGAAGCATTCCCTGTACCAGATCAGACTGCAAGGACCATAGCGGAAGTCTTAATTATGCAATTTTTTACGTACTGGGGAATTACTAAGACTATTGATTCTGATAATGGTCCAGCATTTGTTCCTCATCAAGGAATTATTTTGAGATTTTGGGCATAGGACAGCAAATGCACATTCCTTATCACTCACAGTCAGCAGGATGGGTAGAAAAGATGAACCAAACAATTCGAGCCCGATTCTATCCTGGACGTCCAGGCCCTCTGTGCGCCTGGTTGGAACCAGATGCACAGAGGGAGTTGTGATTCTGATTCCGCGGGGCATGTCTAGCCCCGCGGGATCATAATCGCAAACAGGCCTATACATGCAGGCTGGAACCCCGATTCCTTCCAGCCTGCTTGTACAGGTCTTGCCTGACTAACTCAGTCAGAGCTTTTCAATGGAGCCATGGCACCGCGGCTCCATTGAAAAGCCGCGATCCTCAACTGCCGGCTCCCAAAGTGCTTTTCCCGCAGTCCGACTCCCGATCTGGCCTCCTAGGGCCAGGGTTGGACTGTGGAGAATGCCCTCTGCCGCTCCTTCCCAGCTCTGGGCCTGCCATTCCTCCTGCATCGGGGAACTTATTCCACCTCAGAGGTGGAATAAGTTCCCCGTCCAAGCTGTTGGCTCCGAATGCACAGGGCCGACATGGAATAGGCCCTGTATGTCTGGGGCCAAGCACTGCCCACCGCCCGCCTAACACCACCCCTGATCCGCTCCTTCCCCACCTCTGTCTAACTTCCCCATACAACGAATGGGAAAGTTAGACGGGGTTGGTAGGGGGAACGAATGGCGGGGATGGACATCCCAACGGGACGTCCATCCCTGCTATTCGTGCCATGGACTGAGCCTAATAAGGTTCATCTCAGCTCTATGCTGACTCTGACTGGAAAAAAACTGGGATCGAGTGCTCCCTTTGGTTCTTATGCATATCAGAACTAATGTCTGTAAACCCACAGGTTTTGTACCTTATGAAGTCTTAATGAGAGAACCTGCTGTATCCTTTTCTTCCATAGGATTAGACAGTGATTCTTGCCAATGAGTGTATGAAATCCCTATAAGAACATCTAAAAGAAATAGACTGCTGTGTTGGCTAACACCAAAAAGTCTAGAGATTTGCAAGAGGTATATGCCAAGGGTTCTGATTTAAGGCCACTTAAGGTCAGGAGCAATGTCATGCTTCTGAATCCCAGGTCAAACCTTCCCTTTGGTACAGCAAAGTGGGATGGACCATATTTGGTCACTGATGCCCTAGCCTAGATCCTAGCTTGTACCAGATTTTAATGCCAGACAACCAACAGTGCTAGAAACATATCACTCAGTTGAAACCATATGGATAAGGTGGGTTTTTAAGTCTCTATTTTCAGATATGACTGTCTGAACTGAATGCTGCTTTGATGCTTGCACCCTCAGAAAAAGTTTCCTATGAGATGGTAACCACACTTTTATTTGCTTCTACTGTATAGTTGATGATAAGTCCTATCTAACAGATCTGTTTTTATTATCTAAGTAAGTAATAAGCATTATTTTGTTTGTTCCATTATAGTATTATCCATTTTATATATGTAAGATTGTTAATTTTGTTTAGGTTTGCTGCTGTTTGCTTTTATCATGATTTTTGTTCTTTTATTGTATGTGGTCTTTTTTACCTAAGTTCTGTAATGGGAACTATTGTCATGATATGCACGATTTGCTGGGCTACCTCCACAGATGGCATTAACCGCTATCAAGAAATACCCCCACGTTTCCCTGAAGGAAAAGACCTAATCAGCCTGAGTTTCTATTAAGTAGAGATAAAGCCAGTGTTCTGTTCCCTAAACATCATTTAAGTACAGTGGTCACCATCAGTTCCCACTTCTCTAGAGAGAACACAATAATTGAAAACATCACCATAGAATTAGTTTCTTGACCCTCCTACCTTAATTCATTATAATAGCTCCTGTCAAGATAGAGGTACCAGGAAGATTATCTATACGTGAGAATGAAGCATCCACCAGGTCATAGTACCAGAGGGGAACCATGATGAATGTCATTGAAGCTGTAAGTGTACTGCATCCACTGTGTGCTCAAGACCTATTTAACATCTTTGGTACATCTCAGTTTGAGATGTACCAAGGATGTTATGTGAACTGTTGAATCATGCAGCCCAAAATCCTCAACATAGTCACCAGACATCAGCAGGGACATTTGGATATCTACAATGATCATCACAGGTGAGCCTGTCTTGTGGGAGAAAGGTTTTGCTCAAGTCATGTCTAACAGAGCTCCAATAAACTCTAATTGATGTGACAGACTTAAATTTGATTTGGGATAATTTATGATGAACCCTAGAACTCTAACACCAGATGATCATGTGCACGGATTCTTGAACTCCTTCCTGAGTTGTGCTGTCGATCAACCAATCGCCAAGTAGGAAAACTTGCACACCCAGCATGGCCGACCCACCCACTATGCAGCCACCTAGGGCTGCACATCACAGTGGGTGACTATGCATTGTTTTCCTCCACAATTTTTGAAAGCATCATCTTTTTGCTGCTGCTTCAGCACCTGCAGCAGGCCATGGTCTTTGGCACCCACAGCAGGCTTTACAGAACTTTCGTGCATATGTACACTCATGGCCTGCCACTCCTGCCCCCTTTGCAAGGAAGTTGCACATAGGTGCTTTAAAGGCCCACCGTGGGCACCGAAGTGCATTGCCTACCATGGGCACTGAAGCAGTGTCACAAAGCCACCACTTTCAATAATCATAGTAACATAGTAAATGACAGCAGATAAAGATCATCATGGTCCATCTAGTCTGCCCAGCAAGGTGGCAAGAGTAGGTGCACCTGCCAATCCATGCAGGTTACCCCTCCCAATGTCTTTGTTTAGGGGTGTATCCACCGCTCTGTGCAGGTCACCCCTATTTGTTGAGATATAAGAGATAGTTAAGTTTATTTTGATTCCTTTTCGTCCCTCTAGTCCAGTCCCGGAACCATAGAGTTGTCAATCCCATCCAGCAGCTTTGGAGACTGAATGACATCACTTTAGCACCTCTGGTATAACTAGGCAAGGACCGCCCACTATCCTCAGTAATTCAGTCTCCAAGCAGCTGTGGGGTGTCTGAGCCTAGGGTGGCTCAGGGCAGTTCAGCAGAGCTTAGAGGGTTTTTTGGGTTCTCTTTTCTTTTGGGGAATTCAATTTGATTGTTTCTTTATTTTTTTAGTGGGTTCAGCTGTGAAGAAGATTCCCTTCTGGCTCCAGTCTTGAGTTCCTTCCCCCTCCCCCCCCCTCCTGGTTTGCTTCCCTGCTGTGTGCAGGGGACACCTGTGAAGGGGGCTTACCTCCCTGCTGCCAGAACCCGCTACAAAGGGTGAGGAGCAGGTAGCAGGTTTGGCAGGTACCTCCTGGGCGGTCAGCACTGCTGGCTGCCTCCTGACAGGGGAGAGTGTCTCTCAGAGCAATAAGGAGCTGCTGCAGAGAAGTCATTGCCTGTCAGTACACTTGGGGTGAGTGAGAAACCGCACTTTTGTGACTTTCTTTGCTTTTTTCTTCTTTATTTCTTTGTTTTCTGGTTTTCTGGGGGTGTTTTTCTATTAGTTTGTGTTCTTACAGCTTTGGGGAGCTGTTTTTTTCTCGGGTGTTTTTGGCGGGAATCGCTGACGGCGGCCATCTTGAAAAATCGCGTTTATTTTTCCTTTTCTTTCTTCTCCTTCATTTTGATGTTTTTTGGTGGCCTACAAGCTTTGTTTTGGCTGGCAAACCTTTTTAAAGTGGTTGCCTGCATGGCTGGGTCCTGCAGGACTCTTTAGTTGAAAAAAAAAAAAAAGTTTTTTATAATAATGGAGCTTCTCTGGCACACTGCAGACAGTGATTCCTCTCTATTTCTGTGCAGCACCTGGGACAGGAGCCCTTTGAAGGGGCAGCGGGTGCTAGCCTTATCTGCTACTATTGGCTATGCCTTCAAAGTCACGGTGTATACTTTGTGGCTTGAAGCGCAGCTCCCTGCTGGAGTCTGGTGTGTGCTCAGGGTGTCACTTGCTCTCTGGGCGAATGGACTCTGATCCGGATCCGCTGTTAGATCTGCGGGAGGTGCAGGAGCCACCTTCTCTGGCGCAGGAGGAGCCGGTGGCAGGTCCCTCCTCTGCGGGGGGTTCCGAGGTTCCTGGCGGTCAGGGGCTCAGGGCTGCTGCTGCAGGGCTTCCCTCGGAGTTTTTTGCCCTGATGCAGCAGGCCTTTGCATTGCTCCAGCCGGCGGTTCCGCCCTCGGCGCAAGACTCTAGGGGTCTTAAGAGAGCTGGGTCCCTCGCAGGAGTATCCGAGGGCGCCCCGGTGGCAAAGTTGGGTAGAACTATGGGGGCGGAGGGGTCGGCTTCCCTTCTCGGGGATGGTGATTTGTCCCCTTTGGAGGGGACCCTCGACGGCTTGTCGGAGGATGAGCTGGAGGACGGTGAGTTACCGGACTCTGAGCAGCAGAGTAGAGTGGTCAGGATTTTCCGACGGGAGGAGCTTCCGGCCTTGATAGCAGAGACCCTCAAGGCCTTGAATGTTCAGACGGGAGAGCCGGATTCCGAGGAGGCCTTGGAGGATCCGGTCTTGAAAGCGGTTCGTTCGTCCCACCAAGTATTTCCTTTGCATCGGGTATTTAAGGCTATGATTCAGGAGGAGTGGGATGTTCCGGATTCAGCCCTTCGGGGTTCTCGGGCCTTGTCTCGCCTGTATCCGCTTGCTCAGAGTGATAGAGAGTTGTTTCGCTGCCCGAAGGTGGATGTGGCCGTCTCGGCAATTACTAAAAAGACTACCATTCCCGTGGAAGGCGCAGCGGCCTTGAGGGATGTTCAGGACAGGCGCTTGGAGTCGGTCCTGAAGCAAGTCTTTGAAGTTTGCGTCCTTTCCATGCAGGCTTCTATAGCGGGGGCCTGGGTGGCTCGGGGCTGTTTGCGGTGGTCCCAGCGTTTGCGGGGGGATCGCCCTGAGGGTGGTCTGGAGGAGGCTGCCCGTTTGGAGTCTGGACATCCATTACGATCTTATCCGAGGTTTGGCGAAGGGCATGGCCTCGGTGGTGGCACCGCGGCGCTGTCTCTGGCTGCGAAATTGGGCGGCCGACAGTTCGTCTAAGGCTCGTCTTAGTAAGTTGCCGTTTCGCGGTAAGCTGTTGTTTGGCAAGGACTTGGAGAAGTTGGTGAAGGATTTAGGTGAGTCCAAAGGTGGACGTTTGCCGGAGGATAAGCCGAAGCAGCTGCGCATGGCGTCGGGCTTTTGGGGGTCGGCAAAAGAATTTCGTCACTCTCGGCCTTTTCGAGGGAGCTCTTCTCAGCGGGGTAGGTACCCTGTCCGCGGTCAGGCATTTCGGAGTTTCCGGGGCGCGGGACGCGGTTTCGTTCCTTTCCAGTCCTCGACGCCGAAGAAGCAATGAGATGAGGCGGACTCGGGCTGCGGTGGTTCCCGTGGGAGGTCGGTGGCGGGAATTTTACCCGGCTTGGGTCCGTCTTACGTCGGATCAGTGGGTCCTGGAAGTCATTCGCGAGGGTTACGCATTGGAGTTTCACAAGCCCGTGCGCGATTCCTTCGTTCGTTCTCCTTGCGCGGCGCCGGCCAAGATGCGTGCGGTTTCCGAGGCACTTCAGCGGCTGGTGCAGCTGGGGGCGGTAGTTCCCGTTCCCGAGGCTCAGTGCGGGTCCGGTCGATACTCGATTTATTTCGTGGTGCCAAAAAAGGAGGGCACCTTTCGGCCCATTTTGGATTTGAAGCGGGTCAATCGTTGTCTCCGCGTGTCTCACTTTCGGATGGAGACCCTGCACTCTGTGATAGCGGCAGTCCGCGCGGGGGAGTTTCTTACCTCTCTGGATCTGACGGAGGCTTACCTGCATATTCCCATTCGTCCGGAGCACCAAAGATATCTCCGGTTTGCTCTTCCTATGGGGCATTTCCAGTTTCAGGAATTGCCTTTCGGCCTGGCGACGGCTCCGCGCACCTTCACCAAGGTCATGGTGGTGGTGGCGGCGGCGGCTCTTCGCAAAGAGGGGGTGCTTGTCCATCCGTACCTGGACGACTGGTTGATACGGGCCAAGTCCCGGGAAGAAAGCGCGCTGGCCACAGCCCGAGTAGTGGAGTTGTTGGAAAGTCTGGGCTGGATGGTCAACCTAGCGAAGAGCAACTTGGTTCCGTCGCAGTCCCTGGAATTTTTAGGGGCCCGTTTCGACACTCGGAAAGCGATGGTGTTCCTTCCAGATCAGCGGGTTCAGCGTCTCTGTGGGTTAGTTCAGAATTTTTTGTCCACCCTGGCTCCGACAGCGTGGCGATATCTGCAATTGTTAGGCACGATGGCGGCCGCGATAGAGCTTGTGCCGTGGGCCCGGGCCCATATGAGGCCCTTGCAAGCGACGTTGCTTCGTCGGTGGTCCCCTCAACGGGACGAATTGTCACGACGGTTGGTCTGTCCTCTGGAAGTACAGCAGGCACTTCTGTGGTGGTTGCATCCAGGCAGTCTCTCCGCGGGCATGCCGCTGGAGCCGCCGGCGTGGAGACTCTTTACGACGGATGCGAGCCTCTTGGGCTGGGGGGCTCATTGCGACGGCCGGTTTGCCCAGGGGGGCTGGTCGTCGGAGGAGAGGACGTGGTCCATCAACCGCTTGGAGATGCGAGCGGTTTTCTTTGCGCTGCGGGAGTTTCAGGGGACTCTGAGTCAGCAGGCGGTGCGAGTGCTGTCCGACAATGCGTCGACAGTGGCGTACATCAATCGTCAAGGCGGCACGGGCAGTGCTGCCCTGGAGGCCGAGGCGGCCCAGCTGTTAGAGTGGGCCGAGGGCCATCTCCGGGCTCTGTTGGCTCAGCATGTCGCAGGCGTAGACAATGTCGAGGCGGACTTTCTCAGTCGCTGGAGGCTGGATCCGGGAGAGTGGCGGCTGCATCCGAGCGTCTTCGAGCTGTTAGTCCGGCGCTGGGGCCTCCCGAGTTGGATCTTATGGCAACCTTCGAGTCGGCTCAGATACCGCGGTTCTTCAGCCGGCGTCGGGAGCAAATGTCGGAAGGTCTCGACACGTTGGCGCAGCAGTGGCCGTCGGCAGGTCTTCTTTATGTGTTTCCGCCTTGGGCCCTGATAGGTTGAGTAGTGCAGCGCATCGAGCGGCACCGCGGTCTGGTGATTTTGATAGCCCCCGACTGGCCGCGACGGCCTTGGTATGCGGACGTAGTGCGGTTGCTCGTGGACAGCCCGTGGCGTCTTCCGTGTCGGCTGGACCTGTTGCTGCAGGGTCCGTTGCGTATGCCTCAGGTGAGTCGGTTCTCTCTTACGGCTTGGCTCTTGAGAGGGCTAGGCTGAGAGCTCGGGGATACTCGCCCATAGTCATTTCCACCATGCTGCAGGCGCGTCGGCGTTCCACCTCCTTAGCGTACATTCGAGTCTGGCGCATATTTGAGTCTTGGTGTGCGGGACGTCGCATTCGGCCCTTGGAGGCGTCTGTGCCTCACATCCTGGAGTTCTTGCAGGATGGGGTAGATAAAGGTTTAGCTGCTAGTTCCCTCAGGGTGCAGTTGGCGGCCATTTCCTGCTATCGGGGTAAGGTTTGTGGCCGATCCTTGGGGTCCCTGGAGGACGTTCGCAGATTTTTACGAGCGGTCTTGCTTATTCGGCCTCCTGTGCATGCCTCGGTCCCGGCGTGGGATTTGAATTTGGTGTTGGAGGCGTTGGTTAGGGCGCTGTTTGAGCCTTTGGGGGAGGCTTCCCTTAAGGATCTTACCTTGAAAACGGTGTTTTTGGTGGCGATTTGCTCGGCGCGTCGCATTTCCGAGTTGCAGGCCTTATCTTGTAGGGAGCCATATCTGTCTTTCTTTCCGCAGAAGGTCGTACTACGTACCGTGCCGGCTTTTCTGCCTAAGGTGGTTTCGGCCTTTCATGTTAATCAGGTAGTTACGCTTCCTGGATTCTCGGCGCAACAGAATAAGGGTTCTGGGGGTCGGCTGCGTTTATTGGATATGCGTCGCGTTCTGCGGAAATACCTTGCCAGGACAGTACCTTTCCGAAAATCTGATCGGTTGTTTGTCGCCTTCGGGGGGCCGCGCAAGGGGGAAGCGGCGGCGAAGGCTTCGATTTCCCGTTGGCTGAAGTCGGCTATTGCGTCAGCTTATGTTTTGAAGGGTCGAGTTGTCCCGGACGGGCTCCGGGCGCATTCCACGCGGGCGCAAGTGGCGTCTTGGGCGGAAGTCAGTCTGGTTCCCGTGGGGGACATTTGCAGAGCGGCGACCTGGTCGTCGTTGCATTCTTTTGTGAAGCATTATCGATTGGATGTGCAGGCAGCGGGGGATAGTGGCTTCGGGTCCGCGGTTCTTCAGGCTGGGCTCGCTGCCCCCTCCCGGTGACTGCACTGCTCTGTTACATCCTCTATGGTTCCGGGACTGGACTAGAGGGACGAAAAGGAAGAGTAAATTAGACTTACCTGCTAATTGTTGTTCCTTACGGAACTCTAGTCCAGTCCCGGAGCCCTCCCTGGATATCGTCAGCTCGCTAGCCTGTGCTGGGGGTTCGTTGTGTTTCAAGCATGTCAGCGGAAAAAAAAAAAAAAAACCCCGAACCGAACGACCTCTAAGGTGCTAAGCGGACGGTAGGGTAAGAAATCCCGACCGGGTTTAGCAAAGTGGAAGGGCACCGGTAAGTAAGAGTAAATTAGACTTACCTGCTAATTGTTGTTCCTTACGGAACTCTAGTCCAGTCCCGGAACCATAGAGTTGTCAATCCCATCCAGCAGCTTTGGAGACTGAATGACATCACTTTAGCACCTCTGGTATAACTAGGCAAGGACCGCCCACTATCCTCAGTACCTATTGACAAAGCACAGCTAAGCAGAGCAACAAATAAACAAATTAGAAGACAGTAAGGGAAAAATAGAAACCCACAGGAACTACGGACCAAAGCGGTCTATTACCCCCCAGCCAAGCCACGACCAAGACTCCCCCATGGCTCCAGTCTATGCCTATGGGAGAGCCCCCGCCGACAGCCGAAGGGCAAGCTGCTCAGTAGGGAAAGGCCCCAACAAGGAAACAAGGCTTTTATCCTGTTGCTATAAAGGGATCCACTGTATCTGTCCCATGCCATTTTGAATTCTATCACTGTATTAGTTTCACCACTTCCATCGGGATGGCATTCCAAGCATCCACCACCCTTTGAATGAAAAAGTATTTCCTGATGTTGCCTTTCAGTTGATCCCCTTGCAGCTTCATGATATGTTCTCTAGTTTTACAGCTTCCCTGTCTTTGAAAAAGGTTTGTTCATTAATATTCTTTAAGTATTTAAAGATTTGTATCATATCTCTGCTTTCCCTCGTCTCCTCTAGAATATACATATTAAGGTCTTCGAGTCTCTTCTCATATGTCTTCTGACGCAGGCACCAAATCATTTTGATTGCCTTCCTCTGAACCATTTCCAGTCTTTTTATATCCTTTGCAAGATATGCTCTCCAAAACTAAACACAATATTCCAAGTGAAGCCTCACCAGCGACTTGTACAGTGGCATTAGTACCTCTTCCTTTCTGCTGCTAATTCCTCTCTGTATGCAACCCAGCATCCTTCTGGCTTTGGCCACCGCCTTGTCACACTGTTTCGCCATCTTGAGAGCCTCAGAAACAATCGCTCCGAGGTCCTTCTCCTGCACACAAACCTCTCGCCCCTATGGCATACAATTTCCTTGGATTTCTGCATCCCAAGTGCATGACACTGCATTTCTTCGTATTAAATCTTAACGGCCAAGCATTAGACCATTCTTCCAGCTTTCGTAGATCTTTCCTCATGTTATCCACTCCCTTAGGGGAGTCCACTCTGTTGCAAATTTTTGTGTCATCTGCAAAATGACCGATTTTTCCATTTAGTCTTTCAGCAATATCACTCACAAATACATTGAACAGTACTGCTCCCAGGATCGATCCCTAGGGCATGCCACTAATTACCTTTCTTTCATCCGTGTGAGTTCCATTTACCATTATCTTCTGTAGTCCGTCAGTCAACCAATTTCTGATCCAGTTCACCACCTTGGGACCCATCCCCAGGCTATTCAGTTTATTGATAAGCCTCCTATGAGGAACAGTATCAAAGGCTATGCTGAAATCTAGATAGATCACATCCATCGTATGCCCTTGATCTAGTTCTCTGGTCACCCAGTCAAAGAACCCAATCAGATTAGTTTGGCACGATCGTTCATTGGTAACACCATGTTGCCTCGGATCATGCAACCTATTTGTTTCGAGAAAGTCCACTATTCTCTCTTTCAGGAGAGCCTCCATTACTTTTCCCACCACCGAGGTAAGGCTTGTAGTTTGCCACTTCTTCCCTATTACCACTTTTGTGAAGAGGTACCACATCAGCCCTTCTCCAGTCCTGTGGAACTTCTCCTGTCTCCAAGGATCTATTAAAAACATCCTTTAAAAGCCCTGCTAGAACCTTTCTGAGCTCTTTCAGTATCCCATCCAGTCCCATGGCCTTGTTCACTTTCAATTTTGCAAGCTGTTCAAACACATCATCTTCTATGAATGGTGTGGTATCTACACAATTCCCATTTTATATATTTATCAATCACAAGTGGTCCTTCTCCAGGATTTTCTTTAGTGAAAACAGATCAGAAGTATTTGTTTAGCATTTTTGCATTTTCAATGTCACCTTCCACGAATGTGTTCTCAGTGCACCTCCCGGAGGAGGTCGAGGAGGTTCTCCTCACGTAGAGGAAGGACTCAACGAGACAGGCGTGTACCGCCTTCAAGTGGTGACGTTTCGTGACCTTATGCTCCGAGCTCCAGATTGACCCGTTCTCCTGCTCTACCCGGTGGATCCTCCATTATCACCCCCGCCTCTCGAAGGCAGGGTTGAAATCCAATTCGGTTAGGGTACATCTGAGCGCCATTTTGGCGAATCACCTCCCCATCGAGGGGAAACCCCTCTCTGGGCAGCCCTTTGTCTCCCACTTCATGAGAGCTCTCTTGCTTTCCAAGCCTCCCATCCAGCCTCCGCCGGCAGAGTGGGACCTCAACGTGGTGCTGATGCAGCTTACGCGAGCACCGTTCGAGCCGATGGCGACGTGCTTGCTTTAGCATCTCTCCTGGAAGGTGGTCTTCCTGGTGGCTTTGACCAGCTCGCCGAGTCAGTGAACTTCAGGCCCTCATGGCTGAGGCTCCATACACCAGGTTCTACGGGAACAGGGTGGTCCTCTGCACCCATCCCAAGTTCCTACCAAAGGTGGTCTCAGACTTTCATCTCAGTCAGGAGATAGTCTTACCGACCTTCTTCACGAGACCGCATGCCGACCAGGCATCAGCGGTGTTGCATACACTCGACTGCAATAGGGCTTTTGCCTTCTACCTGCAGCGTACCCAGGTTCACCGCAAGTCTGACCGGCTCTTTGTCGTCTACAACTCCAATCGCCTGGGGCAGGCAGTCACCAAGCGCACCATCTCCATCTGGGTGGCAGACTGCATTGCCTTCACCCAAGCAAAGGCGGGCGCCCCACTGGATCGTCGGGTCACCGCGCACGGCGTCCGAGTCAAGGTGGCTTCAGTGGCTTTGCTGCGCTCAGTGCCTCTAACGGACATTTGTCGGGCTGCAACCTGGTCTTCAGTGAACACTTTCACTGTACACTACTGCCTGGAGAGGGAGTCTTGCCAGGACAGTGCCGTCCGCCAGGCTGTACTCCATAATCTGTTCGGGGTATAAGCAACTCCTGCTCTCCGACCCTTTCTGATGGCTACCGAGAGCTTCGCCCCGGGGACCCAAAGACTCAGGCTCTTTCGGGCATCGACTTCTGCTTACGGCCTCCCGGAGGCGTTTTTGGAGGACGATTAGATACACCTGTGAGAATAATAGGATCCCCTTTGCCCTCCGTTCTAGAACCTCCAAGATGATAAGGAGGCTGGGATGGAAGTGGTCCCGGAGAGGGTTTTAAGAGTGTCACTGTGCTGCTTGATGAGGGTAGCAGCCTTCTGCACTTTATCTCTGAATAGATTCTCTTCATGGCAAGCTTCTCCTGAAACTAGTCTCTGGGTGCCAATACTCATTGGCGAAGCTCTTGATGCTGTATTAAAAATATATGTTATTCCATCCCTTTGCCCCACCAGGGACTGGAGCTGCGAGACCTTCTCTGGAGGGAGAAAGTCCACAAACTTGTAGAGATTGCATAATGTGTTCCACAAGTGCATGCCCATGTAGGATGCTATACAGGATGTTAGCATAGCCTTCTAAAAAAAGATTTCTTCCTAAGAGAATCCCATGTCCTTGCTTCCCTCCCCGGGGGCACCAAAGAATAAGACTTGGAACTCTTGGCTCTTTTGGGAGCGGATTCAACATCTATGGACTGGTGAGGCAGCTAGAGCTCCTCAAATCCAGGAGCTTTCTAAACTCTATATACCATATAGAGTTGATCTTCTTGATGAATAGATGTACAGAGATGGGGGGGGGGGGGTGAACATTATTCTCTGCAGCCTCTGAAGGATGCGATACATGGGAAACATCACTGCCTTCTTAGCGGGATTACAAAGCTGGAGGATTTCCATTTTTTTTGCCTTGGGTTCCTCCTCTGTTTTCAGCTGAACTGGTATGGACTTGGCCATAACCCTTAAAAAATCATGGAAGGAGAGCTTCTCAAGTGGAAACTTGCATTGCTCATGAGGAGGTGTAGGATCTGAGGGCAACTCAGAAGACTTCCTCTGAGAAATACGCTTGAGTTGTACTCTGAATTCCAGGAGTACTCAAATGCAGACTCAAGAGAGGTAAAAGACGTCTGAGCCTCTGTCCGGGCTGAAGGCTGCCCCACATGGGAGGCAGACCTTTTCTGGGAGTGTCAGTGCAACAATGCCACAGGGAGCGATCACCCTGTAATGCACTTGAGATGGAGACTGGCCAGGTAGTCACCAGTGTCAAGGCCCTTAGAGGTCTTGATGACAGTATTTCTCCTGCAGGCAGACTGTAAATCTCAGAGATTGGTTTGATGTTATGATGCACTGTCTTTGATGCCATCGAAGCAGCGGTCTCACACAGAGCAAAGAACATCATCATCTTTTCCTGAAGTCCTCTCATTAGACACTCATCAAGGACTGCCATCAACAAAGGTGTCAGCATCCTAGCAGGATTGGGCAATGTCTATGGTATCTTCTGTGGCGTATCGGCAGGCTGATCTCTGCCTTTTGGAGATTTCTGTGGCCCCTCTGGTAGATTTTGTTATCATTCTCAAGGCAAACCTTTCCTGACATCTCTTCCACAATTTGCTTACAAAATGTTGAAAAGAACCAGACCAAGGACTGATTCTCGGGCACACCACTGGTAATGCCCCTATCCTCAGTTAACTCCATTTACCACTATTCTTCATCACCATCCACTCAACCAGTCACTTTCCCAATCCAACTTTCTGAAGTCACACAGTCAAAAAAATGAATCATGTTTGCTGAGGCCTACCTCTAGAACAGTGGTTCCTAATCCAGTCCTCTGGTACCCCCAGGCTAGTCATGTTTTCAGGATATCCACAATGAATATGCATGAGATAGATGTGCATGCACTGCTTCCATTGTATGCAAATCTATCTCATGCATATTCATTTACTAGAGGACAGCAACCTTGGGCCGGAAGGACTGGGGTTTCTAGTCCCACAGGTGCTCCTTGTGGTCTTTGGCAAGCCACTTAACCCTCCATAGCCCATGTTCCCTGTAAAATAGTTATCTCCAAGTTATAATGCCCTGTTCAATGTAATTTCAGTTTGTTCAATGTAAACCACACTGATGCAGAACAGTGCAGTATATAAGAGAATGTAAATAAATATTAATTTGTAGAGATAAGATAGGAGCTGAAGATGACCACAAGGTTAAAGATCAAGGGGATTTGGACACTGACAGTGTTATCCACAAATATGGAGAAAAAGGGAAGAGGGTTTGGGAGAAAAGATAAGAAGCTTTGTCTTAGTTACCCGTGTAAATGCCTTATTTGAAATTTTTGAAAGGCACCTACATGGGTTGTGCCCTTCGAAAATCTGGGATAAGTCTCTAATGCGTCGAGATGCTATGCAGTTAGCATCGGGGCATGTTAGGGGCATTCCGGGGTGGAGGAAAGGACTAACCGGGTAGCAACGATTTTCGATGCTACCTTCTTAACCCTTTGCGCCTTAAAGTTAGGCAAGGTTTTTCCTCGCCTCTGTTTCATGCGCAGAGGCTAAATGGGTAGCATTGAAAATCGGTGCTACCCAGCTAGCTCCTGCAGCTTCCGGGTTGTGTGGCGAGACCCAGATTTTCAATACCGGGGCCGCATATGACCCCGGCATTGAAAATCTCGGTTAGGCAGAAGGGGGCGGAGCATAGCACCACCCAGATGAAAATCAGGCTCATTAAGTTTAAGGTTCAGTGAGTCATCCAGAAAGTTAAGTCAGACAAGCAGGCTGAGATTTGGAATTGGATTCCTGCTGACATTTGTGCTGTAGAGAAGTAGATCTGGGAGCTGTCAGCATAATGATGGTATTGAAGATTATAGGAGGAGATTATAGCACCCAGTTAAGTATTTTTCATTTTTCTTTAGTCTCCCACCACACTATCTTCTCCTACCACTCTCACCTCCATTATGCCCATCCCATCCACTGACACCTATCTTTTCCTGCCCTAGTTCCTTTTTTCTCCAACAGAACTACAAATATCAAGATGGTGTTTAGCAAAGAAGTTATTTCGTTATTTCCTGCCACCATCACCTTAACTTTAAAGCATGCCATCTCTTTTTACCTACTGTAATTGCCTAGCTTACCAAAACTTCTTACTATGCTAGCTCTCAGTCACTAGCAGTATGATACTTTCACATTTTTCCATGGACAGAGACCCTGTAAAATTTCAGTTCAAGAATACTTCTTTCACAGACCATACAGAGGCAAAAAACAAGGCTGCAAAGGTTGCTTAAACATCTTTATTTCAAAATATGATTCTATAAGCATGAAAAAAAAGATTGAGACTGTTCTAGAAATCCATGCATAGCTTTGTACTGGGGGTCTTAGGGTAATATGAAGACCAGGTTCTGCAGATCACATACTTTCATGTCTTGGAGAAAATCTGAAATGTAATCTATGTTTTCATACTTTGATTTTCCATTGTTAATGGGAAGACTCATGGCACTGCCTTACTATAAAATCCAAGGGGTGATATCAACAATTAATAAATTGTAGTAGAATGTTTTAGGGATTAGCATAAAAAAATCAAAGTGAGAAGCCACACAATTGCAAACTTTTAATCTTTGCTTTCACACTTCTACCAAAAACTATTTTTTAGATTGAATGCAATTGATACATGTACTAGAAGCAGGCACATAATTCATTTTTGTCCTGCAAATGCATAATTTTAAAGACTGTCCAAAAATAAATGTTTACTTATACTTTCAAAAATGGAATCACACGCAGAGACCCTTTAAAGTCTAATATATAATACCCTTCTCGGGCTGGAATCTGCATCATGGAAGTCATTTGATTAAGATCTGCATTATGAAAATCTTCAGTTTTTCAAAGTCCTACATCCATTTCAATGGCACTCATAACACCAAAGCAAACAAGACTTTGAGGAGTGATACTGAAAGGAATGTGAGATTTTGAAAAGCTGTAAAGATTCTCATAATGCAGATCTTAATCAAATGTCTTTTATGGCTAGCAGTGAATTATCATGTGCCTGTCCCTGGTACACGTCATTTTAAATATATTTAAGAAAATATATATATGGTATTTGGAAAAAAGCTAAAAAAAAATGTTTAGACCTACCTTTTATGACTGTCCCTAAAATGTTCTGTTACAGTTTATTAATTTTTGTTGCAAGTCTGAATATTTTTTAGTTTTATAGTTGTGGTGTATCCTCTGGGATTATTTCTGTATTTTTTACAGCCTTATTCAAGTAATAACCTGACTGGAGGACCTTTCTGGTAGATAATGCTTTAGGAAAAATGACTGAAGAACTAAGGCTTATCAAAAGCCCTTAACCAACCAGAGCACTACCAGGCAATAACCTACCCCTACAGGACATTATTAGTACTCTTAACTGCCTCAATGGATGTTTTGTAATTGTGATATCAATTCAAATCCTTATTTTAATTTCAAAACTGATTCAGTAATGTCCTGTTGCTTATTATAGAGTTTATTGTGTATCAGATCACAGGTATGCTAAACCATTTACATGTAATGTATAATAAATATCAAACTAAACCTAGGTTTTGAAAGGAAATTATACTGTACTTATGGCAGAAAAGAAATTGTATTGTTACTAAAAGTGGATCTTTGTCCTATCTACATATGTATGCATTTTCTAGTCATATTACTATTCTTGAGGTCAAGTGACTGTTTTTAGTGAAGGGTATCATGCAGGAGAAGATGCTGTCTATAAGGTGGCTTTAGAGAGAGAGAACAGAATTAAAACATAGAGCTTAGATAATGCATTACAAAGGATTTTATGTGTGGGAATACAGTGAGAGCAAAAATACTTGGATACATCTGAGTGCAATTTCTATTTATAAATCTTTTAGAGGGCCTGAAGTGAAAGCCAGTGAAAAGCATGGTCATGCATAGTTAAGTTTTAGTGTGCATTTGTAACATTTATTGCATAGCACATTAAATCCAATTTTACCACATATACATGCCAAAACTTGTTAGTACACATTTTATTGCAAAGCCCCTTTAATTATATTTCCTTCATATTGTCTGTATACATTTTTGTATGCTTATCTTTTGGAAGTACTCAGAAAAAAAGTGCTTGTTGCCATCTTCTGTACATACTTTGCTTTCTCTACGCTTGCATTAGAGCATTAACATTCTGGGGTTTTAGGAAGCAGTATCAGACATTTTAAAATATAAAATCCTTTATAATGACTGCGAGGTTCCCTAATGCTGCAATCTTGAAGGCTTTAGCCTGGAATACAAAATAAAGGGCCCCAAACACATCTAATGACATTGTTTGTTGTGAAATAGGGAATGGGCAGAGGATGGCATTAGACAATATGGGGGTCATTCCGAGCCACGAATAGTGAGAATGTATGCCCTGCCTGGATGTACATCGCTGCTATTTTTGTTGTTACCGTGCAAGGCTCCCTGTGCAAACAGCGGAGTTGTATGGGGAGCCTTAGATGGGGGGAGGGGGCGGGCAGAAGGCAGAGTGAGGGAGGTGCGTGGGCAGGCCGTCACCCTGGATGTACAGGACCGATTCCGAGGTTGGCCTTGTACGTCTGGGGTATGCCGGTTAGATGGAGGACGTATTTCACCTGAGAGGTGGAATAAGTCCCCCTGGACATGTGGTAGCAGCAGTGGCCAGCAGGGACAAAGCAGGGAAGCGTGCAAGTGGTTCCCCGCAGCCAGACCCTGGCCATGGGAGGCCGGATCGGGGGTCTGGCTGTGGAGAAAGGACATTCTCGGCAGTGGCTGGTGGTCGCGGCTCCATAATGAAGCCGCAGTGCCATGGCAACGAGACACCATGGCACTGCAGGTCCATTAGGAGCCAAGTGGAGTTCAACATGAATATGGCTGGATGTGCGGCCCTTCAGAATCAGGGCTGGCCTGCACATACAAGCCGGTAGACCCAATTCTGATCCAGCAGGGGCTAGACAACCCCCACAAAATCAGAATCGGATCTACTGCTGTATGTCCCAATTCTGGGGGGCCGTACAAGGGACTGGACATCCAGTAGGGAATAGGCATCTATTTGTTTTTGAGTATTTTCAATAATGTTTATGGTGAGAGTGTGCATATGCATTTTAAAGTGTTAAAATAGGAATCTAAAGGGTTTTTTTCTGCGGAACGGCATTTTGTGAGACTCTTAACATTTACTCTCTCCTTCTAAAGCCAGTACATAAGCTATAGTGAAGGTCTTTACTGGTTGTAGGTACCATGGTTGTTGGGTATTTGAAAAATAGGGGGAGGGAGCATAATTTATTCAGGCACATGTTACATAGGAAGGATACTAGTAGATGGCCACATAGCATATATAATTATTAGAAGGGATCCCTGCATTTTTATCTTTGTGTTCTGGATAGGCCTGACTCTCAAGGATGAAACTTGCCATCACTTCTCAGGTGTGATACCTTTTAGGTAATAAATCCAATAAATGCCTTGCCCAGTCCCTGTGGTTCGAAGACAGGAGATAGTGAGCTTGCCGGTGATAGGAGTTCTGTTGCCAGAAGGGTTTCCTTCAAAAGACACTGTAATGTTGCTCACCTTTCTAGAGCGGATGTTCTCAGTACCTTTGATTGAGAATAGTGGGTTGTCCACATGAAAGGAGAAAATCATTGTCTGGGGGAAAATGTTTTTGAAAGGGATGACTGTACTGGAACCTGCTCGGATTTGGATGGGCCCCTGTGGCTTTGGAGGCAGCGATGATCCAATTAATGGAATAGTATAGTCTCCTCCAATGGGGGAAGATATGAAGAGAGCAGCACGTGTTTCACCCAGCTGGCTAGGTTCATAAGTTACTTCCACACTGACTTCTGTGCCTCCCTGAGACCCTGGTGCTGCATGAATAACTTTTTCTACATGGAAGTCACTGTTATCGATCTGGAAAAGAAAAGCAAAATCTATTGCATGGAATTAAGGACAGCATATCGGACATTAAGAGGATAATTTTATAACAGGATACCCTAATGAAAGTCCAAAAAAGGTGCCTGCTTTATAAAGGCAACATAAGCATTAGGGGTGTGCAGGATAAACAAAAAAAATGTGCTAGTTCCAAACAAATGTTTTCCAGATTTTGGACATTTTTCATGTTCATTTTACATATTTGTTTTTTGCGTGTACACTATATGCTTTTTTTTTTACACACACACTGTATGCATGTTAAATCATAGGTTTGTGCATATGTTTTCTCATGCATCGGAAAACCCCGATGACATCAAAATACTGTTAGAGGGGGCCGGTGCTCCTGACAGAAAGCAAATCCCCGTAGGCCTAGCAGCTCCAATCCCCCCACCTGTCCAATTAAAAATAATCCCTGGTTGCCCAGCGGCCCCTATCCCCCACCTGCCCAAGTAAAAATAATCCACGGTGGCCCAGCTGCCCTGAACCTCCTACCTCCTTCTGGTACTGTTACAAACAAGTGGGAGCACTGTCCATGTGCTCCTGTGCCGCCATCTTGAAAAAATGGTAGCGCCTGGTCCTGCACCGTGCAACCTGGGATGCACCACTTGGGGTCAGACTGCCATATAAGGTAGAAAATGACTTATATGGCAGTCTAACCCTGCCCAGTGCATCTCAGGATGCATCACATGGGGTTAGGCAATGCCATTTTTCAAGATGGTGGCGCAGGAAGGGGAGCGCGTGGGCAACGCTCTCGCTCGTTTGCAAAGGTACCGGGATGGGGTTGGGGGATTCGGTGCCACTGAGCCACCAGGGATTATTTTTAGTTGGGCAGGTGGAGGGTTCGGGGCCACTGGGCCACTAGGGATTATGTTTGGTTGAGTGGGTGTGGTGATCGGGGCCGCTAGGCCACCAGGAATTTGCTTCTGTTAGGGCAACAACCCCCCCAACAGTATTTTGATGGCATCGGGGGCTTTCCCCAATGACCGGATCGTCTCAGATGATCCAGGCATCAAGAAAAGCTTCTGATGTCATCAAAATACTGTCGGGGCTCATATGCAAATTAGCCTTGCAGTGTCCCTGTTTCTCTGGGAGAGCATGGCAAACTTGCGCCAACGTTTGTGCTCATGTGTTTGGCTTGCTGTCCCAGTTTAATGCTGCCAGTTATGCAGTGTAACGTGTGGCTAATTTCTGTATGCCGGCGCTACAGTTGCGAGTTATCGGTGCATTGCAAATAGGCATAAAAAGTTGATAGCGTATGACTTTAGTGCTGGCTTTCTGCATTGGCCTGTAATTGCACTAATTAGATCCAGGCAGTGGGAATGAAAAAAAAAGAGATAAGAAGAGGAAATAAAAACATAAAGGGCCCGATTTTCAAAAGGCATCTACACGGTTTACAGCCCACTGTTAGTGCCGAATATCCCCTCCTAAGTCACCTACACACTCTGATGCTATCCGGTTAGTATCGGGGAGTGTTGGGGGCATTCCAGGGAGGAGCAGAGAAGGAGAATGATGCTAACTGGGTAGCAGCGATATTGGATGCTGCCCAGTTAACAATCTGTGCCTTAAAGATATCCAATATCGCTCCTGTTCGGTTAGCATCAGCAGCTTCTGTGGCAACCACCGGATACTCAATGCTGTCACCGCAGCATTGAATATCTGGTTTAGTGGTCGGCGGGGAGGGCTATGCGCTGAAGAGGTGCATAGCTCTTCCAAAATCGGCACAGTTGAATATCGGGCCAAAAGAAAAAGAGTGAATGGAAAGGCAGAAAATAAGTAGCATATGGAGAAAAGATCACAGGAATGGGAGGGTGAGGGAAAATATTAGTAAAAAGAGATAGGCAGGAACAGAGGAGAGCACTGCTCACCTTGCAGTTATACTCTGCTTTCTGCCGTGTGTAGTTCATAAACTTAGCGCTGAGCACCTGACTAGAGCCCAGCGCTGTGCTGAAGTAGATTGGCTTTTCTGGCCCAGCTGGCATGGCCTTCAGGATCAGCTCATACTGGAAGATGCCCAAATCAGCGCTTTGCAGTAATAGGCGCCCTGTGGTCTCACTAGCTTTCAGAGGCAGGTATTCAAACACCACGGTTCCCTAAATAGAAAGAAAGGATAAAGAACTTTTAGTTCAGCCCCCAAGTCTTTCCTAGGTCACCACATATGTAATTGGTGTGGTTGTGTGTATAAGTATTCTAGTGTTTACAACAGGTTTTAGACTGATCCTTTGTGATGAATATTGTGGCTTGGTGAATGTATGACTTAAGGATGGACAACCTGACATGTCATTAAACATTAACCATTTAGAAAGAGGAGGGCTGAGAAGTATCCCTTGTACAGGGCCAAAAGTTATAAATCAGCACACATCAGCCAACAGCCTGCACACCCTCATACAACCAGACACCAGCACACGTCCTAGAAGAAAACAAACACACAACCGAGTCAGCACCCCAAGTGAATTCAAACACACACGCAAAGACACAACAGACAGAGCGCTCTCCATGGCTGCTCCAACAATATGGAACAAACTACCGGACGACTTGAGGGCAACTACAGACCTCAAAGACTTTAGAAAACAGCTAAAAACCATGCTGTTCATAGAACACTATGGACACATCACATAACCTAAGAGAATGTATAACAGCACAAGATACCGCCTAAACACTGTATGTATAGAAAATGTTTTTTAGCACCACTGTATATAGCCCACATTGTACATAGCTCAGACCTTCTAGCACACAATACAACACACCTTGTACATAGCTCAACCCAATCTAGCACACAATACAACACACACAACTAAATTT
Source organism: Ichthyophis bannanicus (assembly GCA_033557465.1). NCBI lineage: Eukaryota > Metazoa > Chordata > Amphibia > Gymnophiona > Ichthyophiidae > Ichthyophis > Ichthyophis bannanicus. Next base: position 555,487,995 of record CM066034.1, on the reverse strand, counting down.
CACCCTCACTGCATGTTTAACACACTCACTTTACTCAATTGTTTGCTGTGATACCACCTTGATTAATAAGATAAGGCGGTTTAAAAATACTGTTAAATAAAATAAATAAATAAATAAAAGTTAATCAAAGCATGGCGATTTTCAGCTGCTATCCATTTAACTTTATTGGTTTATCTCATTTGCAGGTATAGCAGACATATGGGTAAAGATATTCATTCCTAAGCGTCCCTCCAATCCAGTCCCTTTCCTCTGGGTTGTGCCCCCCTTCCAGAAGCTTGGAGACTGAGCACGTCATTCTCTTGATGACACTGAGGTATAAATACCGCTGGCACCTCCCACCAGCTCCAGTATGCTCAGTCTTCAAGCAGCTGGAGGGAGCAGTAAGCCAAGGAGGGCTTACTGAAGAGACACTTAGGAAACGTTTTGAATTTGGATTTATTTTCTTTACTTTCTTTAAGTAATATTGTGTTAGGTTAGTCAGTGGTAATAGGCTGTCTGGAGGAGTACAGGGATGGAACAGGAATCCCTTCCCCCCTCCCCCCTCCCCCACGGCTCACCACTGCTGGAAGAGTTGGAAGAGGCATGGGGGGGGGGAGAAGGCAGAGGCAGAACGGCTCCTGATCCCAGAGAGGGTGAAGGGCCGTCGTTGTTGCTCATCGCTGCCTCTTAGGACGGCCCATCTTTGTCTGCCCGCCTCGTCGCCGAAGCCTCTGGGCGGCTAAGCGACAGGTCGGGGCGGCGCGGTGAACAGCGTGGAGCCGGGAGTGTTTTGGAGTGGAGAAGCGGAGGAGAAAGATTCCTTGCAAGGAGCAGGGCAGCGGCTCACAGCACCAAAGTTGACAAGGACGCGGCAGCAAACCGCGTGGTCAGGTGAGTGCGCTGTGCGGCCGCCGACCGCGTGTGTCCGGAAGGCCTGTAACTTTGCGAGCGTGTGTTTTGGGCTGGAGAAGCAGACTCTTCATTTTGGTGCGCGTTTCACGCACCTTTTAGGATTAGGGCTTAGTCCTTTCTCACCGCAGGAAGAAGGAAGAGACTGAGGCTGTCAGGGGGAAGGGTCAGAAGGGGTAAGGCCCTTGTTTTTCCTGGAAAGCAGGTAGTAGGCTTGAAAAAAAAAATCACTGTTTGCAGTATAGACAGTTGGTGCAGGCATTAGAGCAGCAGGTGCTGAGGTCATGCCGTCTAGGCCTCAGTGTCTAGTTTGTGGGACTCGCAGAGGTACAGTGTCGACAGAGACCGGCGTATGCAAGGGCTGCGCAATGGAAGCTACCACGTTGGAGCAGGGCATTCAGGCAGATAATGTGCAAGATACACCTTTATCCAGCTCGTCGGAAGCTGGGGTGGTCCATGGAAATGCTTCTGGGGGCTGAGGCTTCATGGCTCCTGGTAGAGGAGCAGCCGGCTCTGTTATACCCTCAGCCCAGGCCCTCCATGTCTACTGGAGTGCAGGCGAGTGCGGGCTCCAGGGGCTTTTCTCTGGAGTTCGTGCTTTTGCTGCATAGGGCTTTTTGCCTCAGACAGCAAGGGACGGTAGCGCAGGAACCAGCACAGAAGCGTTCGGTGAAGCGCACGGCTGATCCCACAGAGCCGGGGGTAGCAGAACTGCCCATGAAGTGAGCCAGGTTGGCGAATAATGAAGCTCTCCACTCTCCTCTGTCAGAGGTTCTGGAAGGAGATTCCTCAGACCAGGAGATGGGGAAGGAAGAAGAGGAGCTCGAAGAGGGGAAGATCCCGGAGGAGAAACAGGCCAGGATTTTTCGGGTCTTTCATCGAAAGGAGTTACCAGCTTTGATCAGTGAGGCTCTGAAGGTCCTCAACATCTCCACGGGCATCCCAGCGGAGGAGGAGGCTTTAGAGGACCCATTGATTCAGGCGGTTAGGACGTCTCAGTCTTTCTGGTCCACCGAGTGGTTCGTCAAATGATTCAGGAGGAGTGGGATCAGCCGGAGTACAGATTAAGGGGAGTGCGATCCATGGCACGGTTGTACCCTTTGCCAGAACAGGAGAAGGATTTACTTCAGTCCCCAAAGGTGGATGCAGCTGTGTTGGCAGTGTCCAAGAAGACAACCATTCCGGTGGAGGGCAGTGCGGCCCTTAAAGATGCTCAGGACAGGAAGTTAGACTCAGTGTTAAAACAGGCCTTTGACATCAATGCCCTGGCTCTTCAGGTGTTTGTCTGTGGCGCTTGGGTGGCCAGGGCATTCCTGCGATGGCCACAACAGCTGCAGTTGCCGGAGGGTCTTCCAGGGGAATCGGCAAAGGAGACGGTGAGGATTAAGTCAGGGGCAGCCTATTTGGCCAATAGTCACTATGACCTCATTAGGAATCTAGCAAAGAGCATGGCCTCGGTGGTGGCGGCTCATCAATATCTTTGGCTTCGTCATTGGGTGGCGGATACTTCGTCGAAGGCCCACCTCAGCAGGCTCCCCTTTAAGAGAAAGCTACATTTTGGGGAGAATCTGGATAAGTTGGTGAAGGACTTGGGGGAGTCCACAGGAGGTAGGCTTCCTGAGGACAAGCCTAAGCAGAGTTGCAGTGCCATGCCTTCTCAGTCCCAACCTCGGGAGTACCGTAGGTTTCGGCTGAATCGATCGTCTCCCTTTCAGATGGGACATTTTGCCTCGAAGGGGTAGAGTTTCCTAGGTTTTTGGGGGGCAGGGAAAGGTTTTAGGACCTCGTCCTCTGTCTCATGTCCTCGGAAGTCGCAATGAAGTGAGAGGGACCCAGGCGGGAGTTCTGTCGGTGGGGGAACCGTTTGCGGCAGTTTCTGACCGCCTGGGTCTAAGTCACCTCTGATCAATGGATTCTGGAGGACATTCGAGAAGGGTATGCCCTTGAACTGGCGAGACCGATTTCTCCAGCGTTCATGCCGTCTCCGTGCAGGGCTCCGGCCAAGGCCGCAGCAGTGAAGGAAACCCTATCTCACCTTCGTGCCAGTTCTCAAGGACGAGTCGTGCCAGTTCTCAAGGACGAGTGTGGATGCGGTCAGTACTCCATTTATTTTGTAGTACCCAAAAAGGAAGGCACCTTTTGGCCGATTCTCGACCTGAAGCAAGTCATTCGGTGCCTCAGGGTACCACATTTTCACATGGAGACCCTGAAGTCGGTAATAGTGGCGGTGCGACAAGGAGAGTTTCTAATGTCGCTCGAACTTACCAAAGCGTATCTCCACATTCTCCAGGACCAAGCAGGAAGTCATTCCTCACATATGGGTGACATCAACGTCGATGGAGCCCTTGCGGAGCATTTCCCCAGCTTTCCAAGAAAGCCTTTGGGAATGCAGGCACGCATGCGCGGTTCCCTTCCCGCCTAAAGGTGCCATCTTGCTCAGTCTCTCTTTTTCTGTGAAGCCCACCGGACGTGTGTCCTAGTCCTCCTAGAAAATAGTTAGATTTTTTCGCGATTCCTTTGCTATTTTTTCTCCGGTTCGACGCCGGTTCCCCTCCCGCCGGGTTCAGTACACCGGTATCGAGCCCGATCTTATTTTTTCGGTTTTTGCCCTTCGTGGCTGGCGTTCATGCCCTTTTTTTCTTTTTCCCTGGAAGGCCGGTCCTTTGACCTCGCAGGAACTCTTTTTTCCCCGATGGCTTCCAGTGGGTTCAAAAAGTGTGATCGGTGCAAGAAGCTAATGTCTCTCACCGACACACACGACTGCTGCCTTCGGTGCCTCGGTCCTGACCACGATCCTAAGACGTGTGGACCATGTGGAAAAATGTCTTCCAAGGCGCTTCGAAGTCGTCAGCACCAAAAGGAAAGGCTTTTCTCTGACTCGGTCTCCGGCCGGGCCCGGACCTCATCTGAGGCCTCGACATCTCGGGAATCGGATCCCGAGCACCGTCGGGGCTCCTCGGACAGGGGGTCCCTCGACCGGGAAAGAAAGAGGAAGAAGCGGCTCGCGAGGGCGTCGTTGGAAGAGGTCCCTGGCTCCTCGAGAGCTAGGTCTCAGACCTCCGACCGTCGCCCCGAGTACCTCGAGTGGAGCCGGAGTCTACTGGACACGTAAGTCCTGTAGTCCTCGTGGACTCTCCTCCCAGAGAGTCAGGGGCTGCTGAGTCTCCTGAGCTGGGTCTCAGGCTGACAGCCTTGGAGAGCAGACTGTCTGCCTTCATGGAACAGCAGCAGGCACTGATGGCCAGCCTGTCTGGCGCATCTGCCCCGACCACCGGGACATCGACATCGAAGTCGACCCCGGAGACCGAGCCGATACTCGAGACCATAAAGGCTCGAGGTCAACCTCGGTCGCGGTCTCCCTTGACCTCCCGTTCGGGACCGAGGGCGTCGACACCGGTGCCTTCGGCGTCGGGGCAGGCGCTCACAGGCCCCGCGCGGTCGGACCCCGATTCCTCATCGGACGAGTCCGCCTGGGAGACGGAGGACGAGGAGTCCCCCGACACCTTCCGGACTCGGTGCGTCTCATCGGACTCACCGCAGTCTGAGCCCCGGAGAAGATCCCCCCCGGAGGAAACCCGGTTCTCGGAGTTCGTCCGAGATATGGCCACTGCGTTGGCTATCCCTGCGGACCCCGAGGAGGAGCCTCGAGCCGAGGAGCTCGAGGCCCTACAGTATGACTCTCCTTCGAAGGAGGCCTTTACTGTTCCGGTTCCTCCGATGCTGGAACGGCTCCTCTTCCGGATGTGGGAGGCACCGGCCTCGGCGCCGGTTCTAAGCAAGCGGGTCGATTCTATCTATTGACTCCGGAAGAGCCCTGGCTTTCAGAAGGCGCAGCTACCACACCATTCCATGGTGGTGGAATCGACCATGCATCGCCTGAAAAGTCAGAAGATGCACTCCGCAGTGCCCCCTGGCAGCGAGGCCCGGAACCTCGATGGTTTTGGTAGAAAGTGCTTCCAGGGCTTGATGCTTGCTTGCCGTGTCTAGTCTTACCAGCTGTACATGGGCATGTACTTGCGAGACCTGGCCAAGGAGCTGGCCAGGTTCTCTGCTGGTCTCTCCGGGGAACCCTTGCAGAGGTTCAAGTCCTTGTCCTCGGGAATACGGGAATGCTCCAAGTTTATGTCCCACGCTGCTTACGATGGCTTCGAGGCTTCGGCCCGTGTTGCGGCAGCCGGCATTACGGCTCGACGCCAGGCATGGCTGCAGTCATCAGACCTCAAGCCATGGGTTCAGGACAAGTTGGTCGATGTCCCTTGCCGAGGTGAGAACCTTTTTGGCAAGCCCATGACCGAGAAGGCCGCACAGCTCGAAACCGAGCACCTCACGAGGACAAGGCTGTCTAGGAGGACTTCTGCCCCTTCTCACAAGAAGAAGAGCTTGGGTAAAAAGCCCTTTTACCCGAGGAAGGGAACTGCCTACAAACAGTACCCACAGTACCAGGCCGCCCAAGCTGCCCCTCAGGGTCAGCAAGCCAAGGGGCAGGGTAATGGGCCCCGTAGGCAGAGGACTCCCAAGCCTCCGACCCCTGCTCCCACTCAGCAGGGTGGGGTTTTTTGACTCCTTAGACATAGCCTCTCCGTCCCTGCTCTCCCAACCCTACACAGGAGGTCGCCTCGCCCTGTTTGCCCACAAGTGGCCACTCATCACTGGAGACAGTTGGGTGTTAAGCATAGTCCACAAGGGCTATCTGCTACACTTCCAACAGCTGCCTCCTCCATACTTTCCAGGGGAACCTCCAAGGCCTCCCCTGCACACAGATCTTCTCCTTCAGGAGCTCCAAGGTCTGTTGGTAGACAGGGCAGTGGAGCCTGTGCCTCCCCACTTACAAGGTCAAGGGTTCTATTCCAGGTATTTCCTGGTACCCAAAAGAACCGGTGGACTTCAGCCTATTCTAGACCTTAGAAATCTCAACAAATTCCTAGAGAAGGAAAAGTTCAAGATGCTTACTCTTGGAACACTTCTGCCCTACCTCCAGCAGGGAGATTGGCTATGCTCCTTGGATCTAAAGGATGCGTACACTCACATCCTCATTCATCCAGACCACAGAAAGTACCTCAGGTTCATTGTGGGAGGAAACCATTATCAGTACAGAGTACTGCCTTTTGGCCTCACCTCCGCTCCCATGGTCTTTACCAAATGCCTGGCAGTGGTGGTGGCCTACCTGAGAAATCAGGGTATCTTTGTCTTCTCCTATCTGGACGACTGGCTCATCAGGGGTCAGACGTGCCAGGAGGCCAGACAAGCCACCCTCAGAACTATGGCTCTTCTTCAAAGCCTGGGGTTTGTGATAAACTTCGCAAAGTCCACTTTGCTCCCCTCCCAGAACTTGGAGTTCATAGGGGCACGGTTGGACTCTCTGCTGGCAAAGACATTCTTGCCAGAAGACAGAGCCCGAAGACTGATAAGCTTAGCAAACCAGTTTCTCAGCAGGTCACTGGTCTCCGCCAGACTCTGCCTGAGGCTTCTTGGCCACATGGCGTCGACAGTACATGTGACCCCCAATGCCAGGCTCCATATGAGGCCTGCACAGTGGTGCCTTCGTACTCAGTGGTCACAGGCCACAGGCAGCCTCAGAGACAGGATAAGGGTGTCCAGACAATTTCTGAACTCCCTCAGCTGGTGGCTGCACCCACCCAATCTGCTGCAAGGGGTACCTTTTCAGATACCTGGGTTCACAGTGGTGTTGACCACTGACACCTCCCTGCAGGGCTGGGGAGCTCATTGTCTAGGCAAGTGCACCCAGGGTCTGTGGTCTCCCTGGGAAGCCGCACAGCAAATCAATCTACTGGAACTCAGGGCTATTCGGTTAGCCCTCAAAACTTTCTCTCCAACCCTGGCTCATCAGTCTGTCCTAGTTCAAACAGACAACCAGGTAGCCATGTTTTATGTGAACAAGCAGGGCGGAACTGGGTCCAGGCTCCTTTGTCAGGAAGCACAGGACCTTTGCTTGTTTGCTCTCAGGCACAACATGCTCCTCAAGGCTGTGTATCTCCCTGGCCAGGAAAACTGCCTGGCCGACAGGTTGAGCAGGATTCTGCAGCCCCACGAGTGGCAGCTCCGCCCACTTCCTGTTTGGCTATCGTGGTGAGAGGACCTGTTCTGCAGAGCTCCTGCTAGGGAGGATTTCCTGCTCCCTACCTGTGTTTGGATGTCGGGCCCTGGGCCGCCTCCAGCAGGAGAGGCCCAGGCCCAGAGGCCTGCCAAGCCTGGTGGGCCTCCTTCACTGAACCTGGATGGGGGAACCAGCAGTATGGAACAACCGGTGCCCCGGGTGGGGGACCCCCCAGGTAGGACTGTGCCTGGACAGGGAGGAGGGACCCACAGGTATGGAGGTTTGGGCCCGCTACCCCAGGGAGGAGGCTCCTGTCTCCTCCCCAGGCAGGGTGTGGAGGCTGGGTGGCAGAAGGGAGAGGCCCTGGGGAGACCCTGGAGAGCTGAAAAGTATAGTGCTGGAGGAGGTGGGTTCCCCCATCCGCCTCGGGTCCTGGAGGAGGCCTCTACCTCCTCCAGTGAGGATGAGGACGAGGGGTCGGGCCTGCCTTCCTACCAGCAGCCAGCTAGGGCCCCTGATGAAATTGTGGCGGCGGTGCGGCGGCTTCGGGGTCTCCAGGAGGAGGCGGCCCAGCTGCGAGCCCAGCTCTCCCACCTGGAGAGCCTGCAGGCCACCATTCCCGGGGAGGAATGGGTGGCCTATTCCACCTATAGAAAGGGGGTGAAGCGGGCCTTAAAGGGCAAATACCAGGACATCGTTTACCTCAAACAGCAGGGTTGTGGGTCCCTCGCAGAGATCTATTATAACTCTGATAGGTGGAATAGTGGTGTAGCTGCAGTCCAGGGGGGGCCCCCGGGGGTAGGTAGGCTGGTCAGATCGCAAAAGTGCCAGGGTGAAGAACACAGAACGAAAACACAATTTCAGACTGCTGCTTTCTCTGAATTCAGCGCTGCTTACCTGCAGCCGGTGGACGATCCAGGAAGACTGGCTGTCACATCCCCGAGTGTTGAAGGTGTGGTATCCGGCCCGTTGTCTGCCTCGGGGCACGATGGACCTTGGAAGTTCGGGGATGGGGTCCCAGCCCGCCCTGCCTCACTGGCGTCGGGAAAAATGGCAGCCGCACAGCCCATCCCGCAGCGGCACTTGGTTCCCTGTAATGCTGATCATGGCAATGAGCAGGGGTTCGGCGGGGCTGATCTCTATCATTTGCGGGCAGTTCCGGATCGTTTTCCTGCCGTCCCGACATCGGTGTGTGCTGCAGAAATCCTCAAAGATGGCCGCCGGAGAGTATGCTGTGACGTCACCACAGCTGAGAGGTCTGCCCCGTTGAAGGTAGTGTCGGCAGGGCATTCCCCAGCCCGATCCCGTACCAAAGATGGCCGCCGTACAGCAGATGATGTCACTTCCGGGTCTTCCCGGAAGTGTGAAGACAGCTGCGGTCCTGCATCTGCCCTACAGAACGAGCATCAGCGGCGGTCTGCAGAGGCTCTGATTGCTCTCCCCCGACATCCTGAAGATGGAAGCTTCGCTCCGGTCGGTGGTTCCCTGCAGGATGCTTTCCCTCAGCATCGTGGGTCTGTGGATTCTGCGCCGGCTACCAGAAAGCAGAAAGCTTCAGGAGGAGGAACTTGGGAGGGGGGGGCTGTTGGGAGAGTTGATTCCCCTGTCCTGGCTGCTCTTCCAGCCCCTCGACGGCTGCAGGATGACCGCCCGTCGTTTCCAGGGGCGGCTGTCTGGCGTCGGAGGGGTGCTGGGGGGGGGGGAAGGAGCAGAACAGGGGCTGCTATTCCTTTTCTGCGGCCCCTGGGGGGGGCCGAAAGATTGCCAGTCCGCTGCCTTTGCGGCCTGGGACCACGGAGCGGGATGTGCAGCTGTCCGTCCTGTCTACTACGGGGGCCGAGGAAGGCCTGGCTCGTAGGGGGGTGTCTGCCCTTCCTGCTGGAGCCTTGGCCACCGGCCGAGAGGTCCTGGAACCTTGTGCCACGTCTGGCACCAACAATAAGGTAGGATCTGGGAGTGACAAGGGGCAGGGGGGTGGAGGTTTGGGGGATTTAGTTCTGGGGGAACCTGCCCTATTGTCCCGGGATGATCCTGCCTTATTGTCGGTAGCCGTGCAGGGGGTAGCAGACGGTGGGTCGATGGAGGGTCTAGCGGGGGGAAGGGGGAGCGGACGACCGGTCTAGGGGTAGGGAAGATGGTAGTGTTTGGTCCTGATAGGGGGAAGGGTCTGTGTTCCGTGGGGTTAGGGGATGGGGTGGTCCCCCCGGATCCCGGGAAGGGAGGGGAGTGGGGTTCGTCCCCGGTAGTGGTGGCCGAGACCCAGGAGCCTTGCGCTGGGTCGGGAACGCGGGACGGAGGTTTGGGGGGGCTTTCCGGTCCCCTGGGTGTCACCGAGAACCAGGTTCGTGATGCCCTGCAATTAGCGTTGGAGACCCCGACGGGCCCTCCCGGGGCCTTTGCTGCCTTCCGGCAGCTGGAGGTGGTGGCGGCAGGGGGCGATCCGGGGGCTCTCGGTGGCACCCAGGGATCCGGAAGGGAGAGCATCCCTGATGCAGTGTTGGCGGAGCTGACTTTGCCCAGTCCTCAGGTCACCCCATGTGCGGAGATTGTGGATCCCGCAGACCAGCAGCGGGATCCCCCGCAGGTGGCAGCAGGGGAAGATCACGGAGGACAGGGGTTGGGAGCTGGGCGGTCGGCTCCCTCCCCCCGTACCTTTGCGGAGGCTCTAAGGGGATCGGGCACCACTCCTGGGGACATCGGGGGGGGGGTGGGGGGGTTCCCAGGGGAATGATCCCGTAGGAGGGGGAGGAGGTGGGGGAGGTTTCCGAGGGGTAGGGGGTGAGGTTAGACGACGCAACGTAGCGCAGATCCGATGGGCTGGGGAGGGGTCCCCTCCAGCCAGGGAACAGGTCTTGAGGATGGTCCTTGGGCTGGGGTTTCTCCCAGGAGATCTCTACGCCTTTATCCACATGAACAACACCATTGAATATGATGTTAGTTTCATGCTGAGACGGGGGCTGGAGATTTTCTGGGACCGATACCAGCAGCAGAGGGGGCAGGGAGGGTGGGCTGACTTTCGTGTTGTGCCTATCTCTCGCCAGGGGACGGTACCTGTGACCATCCTATCCAGGAATGAGTCGCTCCCAGGGCAGGACATCCAGTTTTGGTTGTCGCGCCATGCGGTGCTCCTCGCACCCCTGGTTAAGGGCGCTGGGCCCCTAGGGGTGTGGGACGGGTCGTGGAAGGGTAGGATCCGTTCGCGTGAGGTGGGAAACGTGGTGCAGCACGTGCCCTCGGCCGGTTTTCTCGGTCGGGATCGCATCTTGTGCTATTACCCCGGGCAACCCCGCGAGTGTCACCGCTGTGGCTCATTTCGCCATTTGAGCATGAACTGTCCCGAGCAGGTCTGCACTCGTTGTGGTGGAAGGGGTCACGCCTCGGCCGGGTGTTTGCTTATTCGGTGTAACCTTTGTGGGGAGTTGGGCCACCCCTTTGCCCGCTGCCCCTCCGCATCACACAATGGACCGGGGGGGGATGCCGTCACTCCACCTCGGGCTCCTGTGCGGGAGGAGGCTATGGAGGCCCCTCTCCCTCAGGAGGAGACCGGGGGCCCTAGTGCGGAGGAGTCCATCGAGCCGAGGGAGCCACCAGGGGGAGGGGATTCGGGTAGGAAGGAGGAGAGGGTTGATGTGTTGGAGGTTAATGTAGCACGACAGGATAGTGGGTTGAGGGTGGTGCCACCTGAGGAATGGACTACGGTCCCTTCCAAGGGTGGCAAGTCCAAAAGGAAGAAACGGGGAGACATCCCCGTTGCTGGATGCAGAGCCCGTGTTGGACATCAACCGTTTCGTCTTTTTGGCCGCTGATGCGGCTGAGGCGGATGAGGGCTTGCCTGTGGAAGCAGGGCTTCCTGTGCGGCGCTCGGAGCGGTTGGCGGCGGGGGCGGCCCCTCTTCCTCAGCGGCGACCTTCAAAGGTGCAGAAGGCGCGCCGCAGTCAGGGTCCTCCAATCAAGGGGGATACTGGCGCCCGACGGGTGAGGGAGGATGGCCTTGTACCCCCGCAGTTGGGTTCGGGGCCTTCGCAGGAGCCCCCTGCTGACCCGGCCGCCCTGGCCTCCCCCGCGGGGGTGGGCACTGTCGTATTGTCTCAGTCTTTGTCCGGGGAGGGGGGGGCTGCACAGGTGGTGGACCCCACGGAGGAGGTCATTCCTCCGACCCCTGACCCGTTTGTGCCTCCTCATCCCGTGGGGGCTGGGTCTGCCCTCGCGACAGCTTTGCCTGGTGGTCCCGGGGGCGCCAGCACCTCCTGGGGTGACAGGGTCGAGCGGGAGGAGGAGGAGATCCTCGAGGTGGCCGATGTGGACCAGGAGGAGTTGTTTGAGCTCGCGGGCCTGTCCTGCAAGCGGGATTCTGGGGATCCCGGGGTTGGTGAGAAGAGGAGGAAAGGGTCACTGCACTCGAAATAGGCATGGCGTGCACTCCTGCGTTCTCGTGCGCCACCATCAACGTGGCCAGCATTTTCTCAGACCAGGCGCGGGCTATGGCCTATGATTTTCTTTCTACGAGTGGGCTGGATGTCATCTTTTTGCAGGAGACCAGGCTCACCTCGCTTGCTTGCCTTCATCGGGCGAAGCGGGAGTGGAGGTGGGGCCCTTCGTACTGGTCCCTTGCGGCACAGCCCTACGCAGGAGTGGCGGTTTTGGTTCACGTCTAACCGATTTCAGGTGCAGTACGTGTGGGAACTGGAGCAGGGCCGGTGTCTGCTTTTAGATGGCTACTGCGGGCCCCATCGGTTTCGTTTCTTGGTGGTCTACGGCCCCCAGTCTAAGTTGGCGAGGGGGAAGACCCTGTTCGGGGTTATCCGCCCCTACTTACACCTCCCGTTTGGTGGTCCTTGCCGGGGATTTTAACACCACCACCTTTTTGCAGGACCGAGGGGGGAAGCGTTGCCCACCCAGTTACGAGGGCCTCTTTTTGGCCGAGATGACCCGGACGGCTGACCTCGTGGATGTTTTCCACCGGGCCTTTCCTAGGTCGCCGGGATTCACCTACTACCATGGGACCTGCAGGAGTCGTATCGATCGGATATATGTGAGTGCCCGGGTGGAGTGTTCCCCTCCGCAGTTGCAGGCGGTTGACTTTTCGGACCACCGCGTCCTCTCTGTGTCCTTCCTGGCCAACCACGAGGAGCTTAGCAGGGGTCCTGGCCTGTGGCGACTGAATGTGCAGTTGTTGGCAACATCAGAGGTGGTCCAGGAGTTCTTGGCCTTTCTCGCAGGACCAGGAGACCCTGCTGAGTGTTTTTTCTTCCCGTGGCGCCTGGTGGGATGAGGTGAAGACGCGTGCCCGACAACTCTTTCCGTTCCCGGGGTACCTCCATGGCTCGATCCCGTCCCGCTAACCTCACTTACACTGTCCTCCGGAGGTCGCTGGATCGTTTGGTATCCCGAGGGGCAGCGCGGGAGGAGGTTGAAGAGGTGCGCGTCCAGCTCCGTGGCCTGCTTTACGATCGCCATGCCTCCCTATGCTTCGAGGGGGCGGCCGTGGGGGCGCCACTCCAGACCCTTTCCGGACTTGCAGGGAGAGGGGTTCAGCGTCGGGAGGTCATGGCCCTGCGGGGCGAGGACGGTACCATTCATACCTCCCAGGAGGACCTTTTGCGGATGGTGGGGGAATACTTCTCGGACCTGTTTGGGGATCGCCCCGTGGACCTCACCCATATCCGAACGTACCTGGGCCTTCCCCCGGTGTATTCGGCTGTGGTCCAGGCACAGGTTGATGCACTCGCTGCACCGATTCAGCAGGTGGAGGTGGAGAGGGCGATTCGTGCCATGCCGTTGGGGAAGGTGCCTGGGCGCGATGGGCTCCCTGTGGAGTTCTATCGCACTTTCATTGCCCAGCTGGCCCCCTTCCTGACCTCCCTGTTTCAGGAGATCATGGACACGGGGTATCTCCCGCGGTCATTTCGCGAGTCTGTCCTGCTGCTGCTCTCCAAGGGGAAGGACGATAGCTCCTTGGACTTCTGGCGGCCGCTCTCTCTTCTGAACGCGGACCGGAAGATCCTGGCCAAGTGTTTGGCCAACCGACTGGTGGAGGTATCGGGCGATTTGCTGTCCCCTTCCCAGTATTGTTCCGTTCGGGGGAGAGGGGTTCTGGACGCTGTCGCCACAGTCCGGGAGATGGTGGAAAGAGGCCGGTCGCTCCAACGGGACCACTGGTTGGTCTCCTTGGATCAGTCCAAGGCCTTTGATCGAGTCAGTCACCGGTACCTGTGGGTGGTGCTCCAGCACTTCGGCCTCCCCGCAGGTTTCCTCTTCGTCGTGCAGGCGCTGTACCGAGGGGGGGTGAGCTTCCCGTTTATTAACGGGTGGCTCGGACGGCCGTTTGGTGTCGCCTCGGGGGTGCGGCAGGGGTGCCCTTTGAGCCCCCTGCTGTATGTTTTCTCCCTCGACCCCTTCCTCCGGAGATTGTCCTCAGGTGGGTTGCGGGGCCTGGAGGCGCCTGGTGCGCCCCCGGTGTCCGTCGTTGCCTACGCTGACGACATATCAGTTTACGTGGACGGCACTGAAGGGGTAGAGGCCCTGCGGGAGGCCGTGGAGGAGTACTCGGAGGTAGCCCACTCTGTTTGTCAACCACAGCAAGTGCCAGACGCTGTGGTTGGGCCCCTCGGAGGCCTCCCCGCCTTCCTGCGCCCCCTTTCCTCCTCCCGTGGGGGAGGTCCGCGTTTTGGGCCTCGTCTTCGGGTCGGAGGACTGTGCGGAGTCCAATTGGGACCATTGTCTCGAGACTGCACGGTGTCGGGTGCTGCGGTGGAGGGGGTGGAGGTGTACGTACGAGGAGAAGATCAAACTCCTCGGGACGTTTCTGCTTCCTCTCTTTCTGCACGTAGCCACGGTCTTCATCCTTCCGTTGTCCCGTCAGGCGTCTGTCTGTGCCGTCTTTTTCTGTTTTCTGTGGGGTAACCGCTTGAACCCTGTCCAGCGCAACATCGTCTGCCTGGATCGGGCAGAGGGTGGTTTGGGTATGTTGCATCCCCTTGTTTTCCTGTCAGTCTTGTCTATGGCGTTTCACTTAGGTAGGATGAGGGAAGGGGGTGGGGTTTTGGTGGGTGGCCTCCTATCGGGAATGGTTTCTCCCGCTTCTGGGAGCAGTGGGAGGGGGAGTCCTCGGTCCCACGTGTGCGCCGGAGAGGGGGGGAACAGGCCCCATCGTACGTATTCGTGATGGTGGGGCTCATTCGGCGGTGGGGGGTGACCGACCCGCTCGCCCAGTCCTTGGGGCGGAAAGGCTTATACCGGATGGTTCTCACCTCTCACTATCAACCACGGTGGGCCCTGCGGGACTGTCCGGCGGATGTGATGCAGCGGGGCCTTCGGCTGTTGAACCTCCCCTCGGCTACCGAAGAAGGTTCGGGATGTAGCCTGGTTGTCTTTCCACGGGCGTTTGTACGTGAGGGACAACCTCAAGTACAGGTCACAGGCCGAGCGGGTCTGTCCGAGGGCCGGGTGTGAGGGGCAGGCGGAGACCATGGACCATTTCCTCCGGCAGTGCCCCTTTAACGTGGAGGCCCTGCCGGTTGGTGTCCCGCTGCTCTTCACCTGCGCGACCTTTCCCTCCTCACGTATGCGGAGTGGGGTGTACGGGGCCTGGTCCTTTCCTCTAAGGCAGGACTCCGGGACCCTCTACCTCGTCACGGCCGTGGTACGCTACCACCTGTGGCAAGCGCGCTGTCATGTCTCGACCCGGGGGTTGGTCCTGCCCCTCGACGAGGTGGTGCGGGACATTCTGGAGGAAGTGTCCAGCATGGCGCAACGTGAAAGGAGGGTGGTGGAGGCTCATCGTTGGGAGCGTTTGTGGCGTCACCTCACCCTTCGCCCCCCGTGAGGGGGAGGGGTTCCCTGGGGTTTTCGTCCCTGTAGGACTGTGAGGTTTTTGTTTTTGTTTTGTTGTTCCCTGGGGGGAGGGGTGTGATAGGAGGGGTTAGTTTTCCCTTCCCTGGGGTTTCCTTCTCATTATGATTTTGGGATGTTTTCCTCCCGGGAGGGGAGGGGGGGGGGTGAGCTGGGGCTCCATAAGGGGTTGTGACCGGTTGTCCGCTTTTCCCTTTTCACTTTCTCCTTAGAGGGTTGCCTTCCCAATATTTTTGTTTTTCGTGTTTGTTTGTTCGTTTTGTGTCTTGGGCATCCCGCTCCGTTGGGCAACACAAGGGTTATATTTTCTCTTGTATTTTGCTTTTGATGTATTTGATTAATTATGATTTGTCTTGGTGGGACTGTTTGGGGGCTGGGATAATGGGGCCCTTATTTTTTCATTTGATTTGGGGGTAATGGATGGGGTGGTTTGTTTTGGTGGTGTTTGTTTGGATGGGATGGGTCTGATGGGGGTGGGATGGGGATAGGGGGTTTATTTTCTGGATGGGTGGGGAGAGGGAGTCTGAGAGTCAGACAGACTGGACATTTGGACTGGTGGGGGTGTTGGGGGGGGCTGGGGTTCTGGGTTTGCAAGTTGCATTGTGTGGACTTTGCTGGGGTGTTCTTGCTGGGGGCGGTTGGGTCGGGCATGGACATTGGACTGCGGGGGGGGAGGGGACACGGACATTGACAAGGACTTTTTGGGGGTTGTTGTTGGGAGGAGGGCACGTGTGTTGATTACTGGGTTTGGTGGTGGGTTTGGGGAGGGCGGGTCACGGGGGCTTTGTGATACCTGTTGTGTGCTCTGGCGGGGGGGGGGGGGTTTGGGGGGGGTGTGGGACTTGGTTGGGGTGATTGTGTTTGCTTTTTGTTTGTTCTTCTGTTGCATGTGTTAATAAACAAAATTTCCATCCTTTGGTGGTTCAGAAGATTTTCCTGAAATGGGGACTTCCATCCATAGATCTGTTTGCCAGTCCACTGAACAAACAGCTGCCAAAGTTCTGCTCCAGGCAACCGCATCCCCTGCGGATAGCAGCAGATGCTTTTCTGATTCCATGGTCTCAGGGCCTCCTGTATGCGTTTCCTCCCACACCCTTGGTGGCCCGAACCCTGTTCAAGATTCTTCAGGACAAGGCCTCGGTCCTGCTGGTGGCTCCCAGGTGGCCGAGACAGCCTTGGTTTCCACTTCTGCTTCAACTGGCAGTGGATCCCCCACTGCCTCTGGGGTTGCAACCCGACCTTCTCTCCCAGGATCAGGGTTCCCTTCTGCACCCCAATCTCAAAGTTCTCAATTTGATGGCCTGGAGGCTGCAAGGGTAGTTTTGGCTTCCTGGGGCTGCCTAACCTCAGGAAGTTGAGGAGGTTTGTCCTACCCTCTAGGAAACAGTCCACTAGAAAAACCTATGCTCTCAAATGGAAAAGCCTGTGGTGTCAGCTACGTACAGAGGATCCTTTCTCCTGTACTGTACCAGTAGTGCTTCAGTACTTACTGCACTTATCCAATCAGGGACTTAAGTCCAATTCTGTTTGGGTCCACCTCTCAGCTCTAGCAGCTCACCACTCACTGGTGAAAGGACATTCTCTCTCGGTTCACCCCTTGGTGTCCCAGTTTCTCAGAGGCTTGCTTTTGCTCAAGCCTCCAATCCGTCCTCCTGCTCCTGAGTGGGAGTTGAATGTGGTCTTGCAGCAACTGACTCGCCCACCTTTTGAGCCGATGGCTACTTGCCCTCTACGCTTCCTGTCCTGGAAGACACTCTTCTTGATAGCCCTATCCTCGGCCAGGCGAGTGAGTGAGCTTCAGGCCCTGGTCTGTGACAGGCCTTACACTCGCTTCTATAGGAACAGGGTAGTCCTTAGGACTCATCCAAAGTTCCTCCCAAAGGTTGTCTCCTCCTTCCACCTTAACCAAGAGGTGGTTCTTCCAACATTCTTCCCTAGGCCTCATGCAAGCCAGGCTGAAGCAGTTCTGCATACCCTGGACTGTAGGAGGGCCTTATCCTTCTACCTTGACCGTACGCAGGGGCATAGAAGGTCTACTCAGCTCTTCATATCTTTTGACCCTAATAATTTGGGGTTAGCTGTGTCCAAGCTTACCTTGTCCACCTGGGTAGCTGACTGTATCACCTGGGCTTACAGGGCGGCTGACCTTCCTTTGCAGGGTCGGGTCACGGCCCATCGTGTCATGGCAATGGCTACCTCAGTGGCTCACCTCCGCTCTGTACCGTTGGTGGACATCTGCAGGGCTGCAACTTGGTCCTCAAGCCAGACTTTTGTGGCCCATTACTGTCTGGAGAGGGAGTCCCGTAGGGACAGTGCTTTTGGCCAGGCAGTACTCCGGAATCTCTTTGAGGTTTAGGCAACTCCTGCCCTCCAGCCCTCCCTTGGGCTACTGGTGGAGGTTCTGTCAGTGAAAGGCCTTTCTTTGATGCTGGGACTAGAGGGAGTTCTCTTGTTCAGCCTGGGTTCCTTGGTAGCCCAGAGCTAGGGAGTCACCCATATGTGAGGACTGACTTCCTGCTTGGTCCTGGAGAAAGAGTAGTTACTCACCTGTAACAGGTGTTCTCCAGGAGCAGCAGGAATCAGTCCTCACAACCCTCCCTCCTCCCCTGGGAGTTGCAGTTGTACATAGTTTATTTTTACATTTTTGTGTGCTGTTTTTAGCTATGTCATTTGACTGAGCAAGATGGCACCTTTAGGCGGGAAGGGAACCGCACATGCGTGCCTGCATTCCCAAAGGCTTTCTTGGAAAGCTGGGGAAATGCTCCGCAAGGGCTCCATCGACGTCGATGGACTGATTCCTGCTGCTCCTGGAGAACACCTGTTACAGGTGAGTAACTACTCTTTCCTGTCGGGCATCACATCAGCAGTTCTTGTGCTTTGCGGTGCCCATGGGCCATTTCCAGTTTCAAGCCCTCCCGTTCAGTCTGGCAACGACTCCTCGCACCTTTACCAAGGTCATGGTCATGGTGGCTGTGGCCCTATGAAACAGGGGATTCTGGTCCACCCGTATCTTGATGACTGGTTGATTCGAGCAAAGTCCAAGGAGGAGAGTGTGGAGGCTACATCCAAGATGGTCGGCCTCCTGAGGAGTTTGGGTTGGGTAACCAACCTGGCCAAGAGCAGGTTGGTTCCCTCTCAGGAACTCGAGTTCCTCGGGGCAAGGTTCGACACTTGGGGGGGGGGGGCAGGGTGTTCTTGCCGGTTCAGAGGGTGAGAGAGTTACGGCATCTGGTGCAGCAATTCCTAGCCAGAAAGCCCTCGGCGTGGCATTACCTCCAGGTGCTTGGGACAAGGGCGGCGACAATAGAACTAGTACCTTGGGCGAGAGTGTACATGAGGCCTCTCCAGCGGACCTTCCTTTGGCGTCAGTCGCATCAGCGCCAGCCCTTGTCCACGGCGCTTCCTTGTCCAGTAGGGGCCAGAAGGGCTCTGAGGTGGTGGCTCCTACCAAGAAATCTGGAGTGGGGCATGCCTCTGGAGGCTCCTCAATGGGTTCAGGTGATGACAGATGCCAGTCTGGTCGGTTTGGGGGCCCATTGTGAGGGACATTTTGCCCAGGGACTCTGGTCGGCCTTGGAAGTCTGGTGGTCCATAAAGAGGTTGGAGATGCGAGCAGTGGCACTGGCGCTCAAAGCGTTCGAGCACTGGATCTGACAGAGGGCTGTCCGGGTGCTCTCGGACAACATGACCACGGTAGCCTATATCACCCCGGAGGGTGGTATGAGCAGCCGTTACTTGGATGAAGAGTCAGAAGGTCTCCTAGCTTGGGCCGAAGCCCATCTGATGGCCTTGTCGGCAGTGCATGTGGCCGGGGTAGAGAACGTCACGGTGGATTACCTGAGCCAGGTCAAAGTGGACCACAACGAATGGGAGCTCTGTCAGGAGGTGTTCGAACAGGTAGTAACTCTGTGGGGCTCTCCCATCATGGACCTCATGGCAAGATGGGAGTCGACCAAAGCAAGCCATTTCTTCAGCAGAAGAAAGGAAAGAATGTCAGAAGGTCTGGATCCTCTGGTTCAGAGGTGGCCTACAGAGGGACTCCTTTATGTGTTTCCACCGTGGGCTCTCATTGGCAGAGTTCTCCAGCGAATAGAGGCCTACCGAGTGTTAGTAGTTCTGATTGGCCTGGACTGGCCTCGCCGTCCGTGGTATGCTGATCTCATTCGTCTTCTGGCCGATCGTCCTTGGAGGCTCCCAGTGAGGGACGATCTCTTGGCACAGGGTCCAGTGAGAATGCCGCAGGTGGCTCAATTCTCGCTTACAGCCTGGCTCTTGAAAGGGCGAGGTAGTGACAACGTGGATATTCCGGAGCAGTGATTTTGACCTTGCTCAATGTTTTGAGGCGTTCAACCTGCCTTTCCTATGTTCAGGTTTGGCGCATTTTTGAGAGCTGGTGCGCGGCCCAAGGAAGCAGGCCTCTGGCAGTTTCGGTGCCGGAGGTGCTGGACTTCTTACAGGCAGGGTTCGAAAAGGGTCTAGCTGCCAGTTCCTTGCAGGTACAGTTGGCAGCAATGTCCTGTTTCAGGGGTAAGGTTCGAGGTAAGCCCTTAGGGGAACATCCAGATGTGGCTCGGTTCTTGAAAGCGGTCAAGCGTTTATGTCCGCAGCATAGGTCAGTGGTCCCCCCTTGGGACCTCAACCTCGTGTTGGACGCACTAACTGGGGAACCTTATGAGCCGGTAAGGCGAGCTTCCCTGAAAGATTTGACCCTCAAGACAGTGTTTCTGGTGGCTATCTGCTCGGCTAGGTGTATTTCGGAGCTACAGGTGCTTTTGTGTCGTCCGCCGTTTCTGTCCTTTTTTAAGGAAAAGGTGGTCTTGAGGACAGTGCCGTCTTTCTTGCCCAAGGTGGTCTCAGCATTTCATGGGAATCAGTCGGTTTCCCTTCCATCCTTTGCTAAGGCAGGGCAGGAGCTGGGAGATGCGCGGCTGCATCGGTTGGATGTTCGTAGAGCTTTGAAGCGATACCTAGCTCGCACAAAGGAGTTTCGCAAGTTGGAGCGGCTCTTTGTCCTGTTTGGTGGACCTCGTAAGGGGGAGGCAGCAGCCAAGGCTTCAATTTCCAGATGGATTAGGGAAGCCATTGCTTCGGCATACATTCAGAGAAGGAGACCCATGCCGGGGGTTTTCAGGGCTCATTTTATGTGAGCTCAGGTGGCCTCATGGGCGGAGTTTAGTCTGATCCCACCCCTGGATATCTGTAGGGCGGCTGCGTGGTCCTCCCTACATACCTTCGCCAAGCATTATCGGTTGAATGTTCAGGCAGAGGGAGATGCCGGATTTGGGGGTGCGGTACTTCGGTCCGGCCTTGCAGGTCCCTCTCGTTCTTGAACTGCTCTGTTACATCCCAGAGGAAAGGGACTGGACTGGAGGGACGCTTAGGAAGGAGTAATTAGACCTTACCTGCTAATTAGCATTCCTGAAGGAACTCCAGTCCAGTCCCTGATCCCACCCAGGTTTACGGTCAATAAGAGGTGGCCGGCCCAAAGCGATGATTGGTGGCTATGGGGATAGATTACAGAAGGCTTATGTCCTGGCGGCTGCGGTGGCACAGCGAGGGGGCAGGATGGGTTCCTTTGGCATGTGGCATGTCAGGTAAGCCTTCTCTTCTCTTCCTCTTGTTTTTCCTCGGGGGAGTGTGAATCCCATTCCAGGGAGGGGATTCTGTTTGGTGTTAGTTTATGGTTTAGTTATAGTTAGTTGATTTATTATTCTGCTTGGTTGTCTCTCCGTTAAGTCTACTTTGTCAATAGGATACTGGAGCTGGTGGGAGGTGCCAGCGGTATTTATACCCCAGTGTCATCAAGAGAATGACGTGCTAAGTCTCCAAACTTCTGGAGGGGGGCACAACCCAGAGGAAAGGGACTGGGCTGGAGTTCCTTCAGGAACGCTAATTACTCCTTTATCTTTAAGTCACTATATCAGGGATGTCCAAGTTTTGTTTCCTCTGTCTCTTTACACCCCTTCTTGGCAACTTAGCTCATCAAGCAAATCACTTTTATGTATGTCCTTTTCTTTTACTCCTGGTGCCAGACTCCGTTCGTTCCACCTTGTTGTGCCATATGCCTGGAATAGACTACCTGAGTTAGTATGTCAGACTCTATCTTTGGTCCAATTCAAATCCAGGCTAAAAACTCATCTCTTTGAGGCTGCTTTTGGTTCTTGACCCTCTTATTCTCCTGTCTATAACTATATGCCTTAAAGAATTACCTTAGTACCCTATTTGTTCTATTTGTCTATCTTGAACAGACTGTAAGCTCTATGGGACAAGGACTATTTCTTATGTGTATGTGTACAGCGCTGCATATGCCTAGTAGCCCTATAGAAATTATAAGTGGTAGTAGTAAATAGTTTTTTCAGCAGTTGGCCACATCATCAGAAGTCTATGTGCATGTGGGCAGCATGATTTATACTCAAAATCTGGGAATCATTTCTGAAATTTTGACTTACTATTCACAGTGCTTCGAAATCATGCGCGCTAACTAATTAGGTAAAAATATTTTTGCTAAAAATGTCAAGCGTGTTGCATCTTCAGGTCGTATGGGTTACATTTGTTCCACTAGCCACACGTTGGATGCCCCTGCATTGTATTTAGTACTGCCAAGGCAAATGGATATCTCACAAAGTTTCTGCTTAAAGACATTTGGATAAGTTATCTGGCTATCTTTAAGTGGAGACCGTCCCATTAGCTATGCCTTAGAGCAGAGGAACACAAATCCTGTACTTAAAGAGTCACAAACTGTTCTGGATTTCAAGATTTCCACAGTGAAATGCATGAGATATAGCTGCGTACAATAAAGGTAGTGCATGCAAATAATTCTATGGCAATTCACTGCAGATATCCTGAAACCAGACTAGTTTTGTATTGGAACAGATTTGAGATTCCCTGCCCTAAAAAAATGTTCTGATAATTGTGCAATACGATCTTGTCTTGGTACACAGAAGGGCACTTCCTTATTGTCCCTCCAGTCCAGTCCCGACAACTGGGTTGTCAGCTCTCACCAGCACCATGGAGACTGAGCATGTCATCTGTGATGACATTAGCGTTCTTAGGCAGCTTGCACCAGCCCCTGTAAACTCAGTCTCCAAGCAGCTGGAGAAAGTTGAATCTAGAATGGGGCTCACATGAGAAAAGGCTCTGATTTAGTCTGCCTGGGGGACAGCTCTTGCAATTAAGTTGGCTTATAAAAAATACAGCTGACAGCACTAGCTCCCGTGGCGGACAGAAGGGGACTGCTGCACTTTGATTATCTAAAGTCCGAAGATCACTCTTTTCACACAGAAACACCCAAAATATTTATGTGTCGGACACACCATCAGGAGAGAATCTCTATCACTCTCAAATGATAGTTGTGTCCGTTTTATTCATTATATGGGTTTAAAAACTTGAAAGTAAATATGAATTTACCTGGCAGAAGCCCTTTGATTACTGGAAGACTAAGCAGCTCCCGAAACCTGCATCGGATGAGGAACCACTGCATAGGGTACTCTGACATGTGCCTCAGAAAATAAACCTTGTCAGTGACACTACCTGGCAGCCAGTGGTGGGGTCTGGTAGCAAGAGCACTAAATCGCCACAATTTTAGTATCAGGGGCAGCAGGCAGTCTGGGCCTCAGGGGAAGAAAGTGGCTTGATTTTGGGTTTTATTCTTGGGCCTGGGAGGCAACTGCGGGAGCAGTCGGACCCGAAAGCTAAGCTGCATGGTTCTCGGTGGTCATTTTAGAAGCACAGGAAATAGTTCAAATTGCTCAGCTTGTTTTATTAAGAGCTCCATTGTAAGGGAAGAGTTGGCTCGGACACTGGGGATCCTGCCTGCAAGTTTTCTTATTTTGTATATGCTTTTTTCATCTCATGGAACAAATCTTAAGGTTTAGTTTTTAACAGGTTTTAAAAAAAAAGGTGAAAAGACAAAGGATAAGAGACACACACCACTGCAGGCTGATTCTGTGTGGACTAGGCGGTCTGAAGGAATTTTAGAGCATTCACAGTCCACAGGGGGTGAGATGCCCTCAAACGCCAAGTACTTGGCCTGCGGTGCTAAACGCGGCGCTGTTTCGGCTGCTGGTTTTTGTCGCAGTTGCGAGATGGAGTTGCGGTCCACAGAGGAAAGATTCCTAGAGGAGGATCGGGCTAAAGCTGGGCAGACAAACTTCTGAAGGGTTAGAAGATGATTTGCAGGCCTTGGGGGGCCACGGTTTGGACCTAGTGGGGCCAGGGGTCCCAAATGTAGTGGAGGAACAGAACTGGCCTAATCTTCCAGGGTTGGAACGGCAGGACAGAGAGCTGTCGGCCCTATGACCCTCAACATCTCACATACGTATCGCCTCAGAGCGATGAGGAAACAAGTTTGTTTTCTCTTGAGGTTGTGTTGCTGATGCATAAAGCTTTCCTCCGCATGAAGCAGCAGGGAGTGGACCCCTCAGGGGGATCGGAGAAGGCTTAAAGGAAATGTGTGCCAGAGTCTTTGGCAACGGATGAGGAACCTGCAGTTAGTAGGAGGTGGGTGGAGGCAGTCCCCTGGGAGAACACAGGGTCGCTCCCTCTGAAAAGCCGGCGAACTTGGATGGCGACATAGACATGGAGTCTGCAGAGCTCAAGGAAGGGGAAATTCCACAGGAATCTCGCATAGTACAAGTGTTCTGCCGGGAAGAGTTGACGACCCTCATTTCACAGTCCTTGAAGGCA
Organism: Ichthyophis bannanicus; assembly: GCA_033557465.1. NCBI lineage: Eukaryota > Metazoa > Chordata > Amphibia > Gymnophiona > Ichthyophiidae > Ichthyophis > Ichthyophis bannanicus. The sequence continues at coordinate 555,464,516 of CM066034.1, read as the reverse complement.
CTGAATATGGTGCCAGGTGCTTCCCAGGACGAGGATCCTTTGGAGGATCTGCTACTTCAAGCCATCAGAAAGACACAAATAATGTTCTCACTGCACAGGGTAATTAAGCAGATGATACTGGATGAGTGGGAGGTCGCGGAGGCTCCACTAAAGGCACGAGGATCATGGCCCGCTTATATCTACTTCTGGAGCAGGAGAGGGACTTCTTCCTCTCCCCTAAGGTGGATACAGCGGTGTTGCTGGTCACAAAGAAGCCCACTATCCCGGTGGAAGGTAGCGCCGCACTCAAGGATGTGCAAGACGGAAGTTGGAGATGTTGCTGAGAAGCGGGCATTTGACATAAATGTGCTGTTCTTGCAGGCATTGGTGAGTGGAGCCTTTGTGGCCAGGGCCTGTTTTGCACTGGGCACAGGGCATACTAGAGAATTTGAGTGAAGGGCAGTTCCCTACTCCAGAGGCAGCTAAGCTGGAATCGGGGGCAACCTATTTAGCAGATGCCTTTTATGATCTCATTGGAGGCCTATCAAAGGGTATGGCTTCAGTGGTGGCATCTCCTCCAAATCGCATTTAAGTAAGCTGCCTTTTAAGGGCAAACCTCTCTTTTGTGAGGCCCTGGATAAGATGGTTAAGGATTTGGGGGAGAACAAGGGTGGTAGGCTCCCGGAGGACAAGAGGAAACCAGGGTGTCTAGCTATGCCGGCGAGAGGACAGCTGCAGGATTTCCGCTGCTTTCAGTAGGTGCGCTTTGCTCCCGTCGAAGAAAGCAGACGCGACCACAAAAAGAAGGAGAACAAGGAAACGTTTTTCTGCGGTGACAGGAACGACCTGCTGGCTCCGCGTAAAACGAAGAACTGGAGAGAGGCAGTTGGGAAAGGCGGGAAGGCAGCACGCAGGCGCTGTGGGATGCTCGCAAAGCTTTGTAATTGGACGCTGGGGAGCGTTCCCGCGCAGGCTCCGTCGGTACCGCGACAATACCCATATGTGAAGACTACATTCCTGCTTGTTCCTGGAGATAGCAACACCACCGGGGAAGGAGAGTAACATTACTTCTATACTTCTATTATCTCTGGGAGACTTGGGCTGTCTGGTAACTAGTATCATTGCTTTTGTCAATATCTAAGTCCACATTTTTCATATTGCAATCGGTTCATACATAAGACTGGTCAGGAACTGTAAAGTGTGGGGGAAAGCTGATTTCTGGTATTTTGCAGTCAATACTAAACATCACTGGAACACTTAACGGGTTCTCCACCTTTACACTAGCAGAAGTGCTCTGTCGTACTGGTGTCACCATTTCGATGGTACTAATGATGCCAGGAGGAGTTGCCCTGAATGTGACAAGGTAAAACATATATTCCTGGGTTGTTTCATTTCTGAAGGTCACCTGAAACCAAGAGAAAGTGATTAAATCCTGTGATGCAACAAGATCAGTTGCATACCCTCAATCTGATGTAAATCTTCAAAAATGATTTATGCAGTTAAGTTTGGAGTATATTTAAAAACGTTTATGTACCAGCTATAACCAGACCAAGTATATCACATTAGTTCATGCTGAACATTTGGTCCTGGAGAATGCATAGCTTTTGGTTAGAAAAACCCAATGTCTAGTCAAGTTATCACATTAAAAATGGGATGGCGTGGATATTTTCCAGGGATAGGGCTACAAAATAAGCAGAAATTATCATCAGGCGGCTTTTTGCTTGTCTTCTTTATCACTTTCAGAAGGAACACAGAAATGTGAGGATTTTCAGCCACACCAAGATAAACTGGTGAGTCCACTTATCTTTATACAGTGGCCACCTAGCTGAATATTGACTTCATAGTTTTTCTATCTTCCTCGACGAAACTGACTATAGTCTATAATCTGTCCAGTTTCAGTTTTCTATAAATGTGGCTATTTACTAGGAAGTGTATTTAACTAGCCACACATTGGTTTTTACTAGCGTGCCTTAAAAACTACTCGGCACAAAATCAAGTTAATGCACATAAAGTTGATTTGCAATCTTTAAAAATGTATTATATGTGAACCCAACTGAAAGTCCAAAAATCAGGGCAAAAATATCTAAAAATAAAATATTTTTCCTCTGTGCACATCCCTTCTGTTCACCAATGTAAAACTTTCACTTACAATTGCTTAGTTCTTAGCAAATAAAAAAGTGAACTAGGGCTTGTTTTTCTCTTTGTTAAAGTGATCTGGTTACCATGTAAGTCCACTTGAATGTATATTAATTAAGGTTAACAAATAAAAACAAAAGAACAAAAAATACAGTAATGTCTTTTTATAAATTTCTTGACTAGCTTTTAGGAGCTAACACCCCTTTCCTGAAGTCAGAATAGAATCAGCAAAAGATGACAATACCAGAAAATATTAGCGCATTTGAAGAAGCATTCCAATGTTGGTCTGAAGGTAAAGATGCAATTAAAAACCCAACCTCCCCTCCCATCTACACACACTGTACATATGGAACATGTATTTTGATGAAATGCACTCTAAAAATCCTAGACTTATATAGCAGGATGACATAGGAAAATAACCAGGAGCTAACTATGAAAGCCAGTGACTTAATGGCTGTTACTAACCTGCTTGCTGCTGCAGCTGCTATACCTTGATATTGGATAGTCCCTCTTTGTGTGAGAAAAATGTGAGCTTGTAGTCTCTCTTTGAGGATGCTGGCACTTCATGGTAGTCAAGTCCTTTCACAATGGTGGTAGGGTCTGGCTTTTCTGGTTTTAAGTATTCCACAAGTACATGGAACCTATAGGAGAAACAAGAGGAGTTAATAAAGCAGAGATTTTCAAAATTCTTTTAGGATTTACTTGCCAGGGACCGAATACGCTGGTCATGTACTGCTCCACTCTGCTCCTGACGTCTACCACTACTATTCTCCCTACTCTCTCCCCCTCTTCTGTCCCTCATGTTCTTTCTTTTCTCACACCCAGATGCAGATCTCACACTCTCCTGCTTCTGTTTTCCTCTTTTCTCCCTTCTACTGTTTCTCCTCCTCTCTACATGCCCTGGTCTTTCCACTTTCCTCCTCCTGTCCTTTCAACTGTGCAACAGCTCGCGATCTCTTTCCTCCCCACTGCCCTTTACTGACTGCGTCCCAAATCTAAATTCTTTATGCTGCTAGGCTAACCATTGCTCTTCCCCAAGCCCCAGTTGGGTAGAAGATGCTGCCTCCTCAAGGTCCAAGTAGAGCCAAAGACACTGTATCTCCTGCTCCCAGAGCCATCTTGTCAAGGAGAAAATCCATTTGTCTGGCCAAAGTGGATTTTCAGGTTCCTGTCAATAAGCATTATACTGCTGTGGTCATGAACACTGGCAAGTTAAAGAAAATATAATGTGACTGGCTAATGAAGAGATAATGAGGGTTATTTTAGAAGCATAATCTACATGTAAACAGCAGGATTTACATGTGTAGATTGGAATACACATGTAAATGCGATTTCCGAAAGGAATCCCCCATCATGCAGAGATTTCAAGGTGGGAATGTGGTATGAGCTTGGCCTGAATTTGCTAAAAATCTACAAACGTATTCCCAATTTAACAAAGATTACTCACAAAGGGAATAGGAAAAAAGTTTACCATTGGATTTTACATCGGCTTCTGACGGCATACATAGATTTTTTATTAAAGTGCTTGTTTTGGCCAGGACTTTACATGTAAGGTATTAAGGGAGTAATTCTCCTTAATCCCCCACAATTTAATTCCTCCCCCAAAAATGAAATTTTAAAAAAAATGAAACCCTCAGTACTTAATTGGTTGCTCGTATTTAGAGTTTTCACAATGGTTCAGCTCCATGGGAAAGTGCTTAACACTTGCCACATGGAAGGCAAAATTGGTTCACTTCCAAAGGCCCCCCTCCCCTCCCCCGATTTCCCTTCCTGAACCAACAAAATTCACTAAGTGGCCCAGTGACCCCTTACCCTTCCCGCACTCCTTTCTGAACCAATATAAGTTGTTTTTTGTGCGCCAGCCCCCTACCCCCCCCGAACCACTATCGCTAACCCTGTGGCCCCGATCTACCCACAAACCCTCCCTGAACCAAGGGACTGGCCAAGAGATTCCTATCCCCCACCCCCAAATCATCCTGGTACTTTTCAAACCCCCCCTGTACCTTAAAAGTCAGGAGGTAGGAATGATGCCTACATATTTCTCCCACCTGTGCACTGCCATCTTGAACAAATGGCAGTGCCTGTTCCCTCCGTCATGCATCCTGAGATGCACACTGCCATATAAGGCAAAAATGACCTTATAGGGCAGAGACACAACCAGTTTGAGGAAATTTCAGCTGTCCCAGAATGCAACCTTGGACGAGGGTCACTGCCATATAATTCAAACATCAGTTGATATGGCAAAGACCAAATCCCCACCCAGTGCGACATCCCAGGATTCACTTGGGAGGTCAGTCACCACCATTTTTCAAAATGGTTGCTCTGTCACAGCGGATGTTGAGGAGTAAGCGTAGTTACCTATAGCAGGTGTTCTCCAGGGACAGCTGTCATCCATTCCTCACCTATGGGTGACGTCGGTGCCGACGGAGCCCTCATGAGGAGGCAATTCCCCAGCCTTCAAATCCAGCCTTTGGGATTGCATCGCGCATGGCGCTGTCCTCCTTCCCGCGCCAAGGGTGCCACTCTTGCTCCGTCAGATTAACCTAGGCTAAAAAATACAGCAAAAATGAGAGAAAAATTAATCAAAACAAGGACTGCAAACTCCAGGGGAGGAGGGAGGGTCCGTGAGGACTGATTCCTGCTGTCCCTGGAGAACACCTGCCCACAGATGAGTAACGAACGCTTGCTTCCATTAACAAGCAGGAATTCATTCCTCACATATGGTACTCCCTAGCTATAGGTTACCGAGAACCCATAGCTGAAAATGGTCTCCCTCTAGAAAAGCGCCAGCAGCAGTGATAGGACTTTTCTCCGAGAACAGCAACCCCCCACGGTAGCCTTAACCCAACTTGTCGGAGGGTAGGAGTTGCCTAAACCTCAAATAGGTTAAGTAAGTCCTGGCCTGACCGAAAACACTGTCCCACCGGGACTCGTCTCTCCAGGCAGTAGTGGCTTGCAAAACTCTATGTGAAGACCAAGTTTTCGGACCCGCAGATGTCTGCCAACGGAACAGAGCTGTGGTTAGCCACTGATGCGGCCTTATCCCTGACAGAGTGGTCCGTAATTTTTGTCCCTGCAGCTGGACGTCAGCTGCCCTGTATGCCCAGGTGAGGCAGTCTGCCACCCATGTGGATAACCTTCGCTTGGCGACAGGTAACCCCATTTGACTAGGGCCATAAGAGACTAAGAGCTTGGAAGCTCTCCGTATGTCCCCGCGTACGCTCCAGGTAAAAGGCGAGCGCCCTCTTACAGTCCCTCCTTACCCGCAGTGCTTCT